>CM071153.1:12085000-18007500 GCA_036417725.1 Clanis bilineata | reverse complement strand
GGGGAACATCAGGCACCGGTCTGGTGTGATCATCAAGTACTCCACGCCCGCCTCCGTCTGAAACACACGCCAGATAACGGTCAGATCACTATGTAGATTATAACAGCCACGCTATCGCTGACCGCTGGCCGCTGTGGGCTCACAGCTCCGTCATTGAATGTGATATTCAATTATATTGTTATGATTACTCACCTTTAGCATCTCCACAGAGAACTTTGGTCGCGCTGCGTGGTACAGAATGAAGATGATGTTCACGATGACCCCGGTGAGGATGCCCAGCTCGATGGGCAGCGTGAGACACAACACGAACGTACCCACACCCGGAATCAAGTCTAACTCTGTAGTTAAACATAATTAATTACTTATTTTGTCTTTCTCACGTAGGTAATTATGTTACAGTAAGCGTCAACATAGGTCTGTACTTACTTTTAGCGCGCCACATGGGTTTAATCACATTATATTCCACCATAAACAGAATAGCGGATATAATAACAGCGGCCAGTGCAGCTTTCGGAATGAACTCAAAGTACTGCGTGAAAAACTGCAGCGCCAGTATCACCATTATACCTGTAAAATACCGTATGTTAAATTTTGTTTTGTTAAATTTAAATGCTTAAAAAATGTTTATTATAATATGAAGAGATAACATTCAGAATCATTCACCGATGCTCACCAGTGTACAAGCCGTTGAAGGTAGTCTTGACTCCGGATCCATTGGAGACGACGGAGCGCGCGAGCGAGCCGCCTCCGGGGTACGCTTGCATGAACGAGTTGGCGATGCTAGCGACACCGAGCGCGATCATCTCCTGTGTGGCGTCGATGGTGCGCCCGTCGGAGAACGCCTTGCAGATGGCGATGTCTTCGAGCAGCACGATCAGCGGGATCACCAGCAGGCCAGAGCCCATCTCCGACACCATGTCTACGAAATCGGCCGTGGTGTTGTCCGCGCGCACGTAGCTGAACGGCGGCAACTGCGGCATCGGCACACCAGAAGGAATCGCACCTGAACAGTACACATACACACATACACACGGTGTCGGAAACGATCTCACAAACCACGCTTATAGAGGTACTATCAGTTACTACTACTACTCGTGACAATCGTGACTCGTGATCGTGAGACGGATGAACCGAACGGAGCGAAATGAACATGTGTCAAATCTAATCTACAGTTGCTTTACTAACCGCCACGAATATTTTCCGCTGGGAAACGCACGAAACAAAAACACGCACATTTTAAAAATGTAATAGTGACAAATAAACGGTTGGATCAGAAGAAGACACAGGATCAGGAGGACACCCACCCATGAGCCGAACCGGCGAGTGTCCGTATGTATCGACGAGCCAGTAGCCGAGCACGCCGGTCGCCACCACCACGATAGCGTTGCGGCACGTGCCCAGCAGCCACATGCACTTTGTGAGTACCTTCTGACGCGTGTTTGGACCCGATTCAGATTTAGCGCCCAATTTAGTCATTCCTATTTTCTACAACAGAAACACATTCGCGCATTCATAATATGTAAATAATAATCAAGTAACAAAGACAAGACGAGCGACAGTCACCCTCATCAACAGCAAGAGCGCGATGCACACGAAGCCGAGCACGGGGTCCCACAGAGAGGCGGCGTGCAAGTTACGGAAGATCGAGATCCATTGCTGAAGAAAAGTGTCGCCGGTGACGGTGATCGCAAACAGGTCCTTCACTTGCGAGGTGGCGATCATCAGAGCCACCGCCGACGTGAACCCGGAGGACACCGGACCCGATACGAAGTTGATCAAGAAGCCGAGCCCGAGCACACCCATCAGCAGCTTAACAATGCCCGCCAGCAGCGTGAGCAGCACCGCCTTCTCGACGACGCCGCCGGCCACCTGCCACGTGAGCAGCGACGCGATGGCCGTGGGACCCGCGGGCACCGCGCGGCACCCGCCCAGCACGATGTACACGAAGCACCCCAGGAACGAGCCGTACAGCCCGTGCTGCGGCGGCAGTCCCGCGATGTTCGAGTACGCCAGTGACTGAGGGATCACCGTCAGTCCCACTGTGATGCCGGCGATCAAGTCGCCGATCGCCTTTTCCATGTTGTACCTGCAACGGTAAGCCGACGTGGTCAGTGATCAGTGGCCGAGTGACAGTGAGCGAGTGCGAATGTAAAACTGGCGAATGACACTCACTGCGGCAGCCATGCCGTGATGGGGACGCGCTTGTGGAGCGTTTTGCGGTTAAATCGGCGGCGCAGCGCGGCGCACAGCCGGTCACGCCGCGCGCTCTCCGACACTGCGGGATGATCAAACCAAATATTAATATCGATGTCACGGTAATGAGGTAATACGAATTTGTCACCTACTGATCGAACACCGCCGTCGGGCCGCGCCAGTGCTAGACCGTGGCAATCAAACAAGACGGCCTTAAAGGCCGCCCGAGCGCGTTCCAGCAGAAGGCACGAGCACGCGCCAAGGCTGGCGGTCGGCGGCGGCGCTCTGGTCAAGTTCAGGGGCGCGCGGTCGACGCCCCACGCGCGCCCGCCCCGAGAGAGAGGCGCGCTACCGGCACCGACCTGCTGCTGTGGCACCTACCTGCTGGTGACGGCACCACTCCCTCTGATTGATGTACTACCATTATTAGAGGTATACTTACGAATATAATCATTGCTCGCGTGTTTGTCGTCGGGCGGAGGTAGGGAGCCAGATGACGCGTTGTGTTTCCGTCTCGGGATCATTCTGTGCATACAAAAATAAAATATCACACGCGCTCTCGAAAAATGATTACGGACGGCTGGAAGCCCGAAGACGTGGTTGACCTAGTCAGACCTGGCTCCTATATGAGACGCGGTGCGGTGCGGTGGTGCATTGTTTTTTTATTTATTTAACACATATCAGGTTAAACACAATTATTATAAAACTTTTCTGTATTAAATTGTAGATAATCTCTCTATTTACTCGTGGTTGTTCGTTTCGTATGTCGTACCACCTACGTGGTAGAGAGTACATTGTGCAAGATCGCTACGTGATGGAGCACGTTCTAAATACATTTTGAAGTGGATACGACTTACGAGGCATTGTATTGGTCTTTGTATAATACTTAGTGTTACACATTTTATGAATGAGGGGTAACGAACTACCAATTACCACTGAGAGACATTATCTACGGCATAAATTAACATACATAACATAAGCTCACGCCTGTATCCCCGAAGGGGTAGGCAGAGGCGCACTAGCCAACTAGTACACCCACATTTCACCGAGCTTACTTCCGTCCCAGATGTGATAGGGGGCTAGCCTATCGCCATATCGGGCACAAATTCCAGGCTCCGGGCTGATATGGAAAAATCCAATATCACTTTGTCCGATCCGGGGATCGAACCCGAGACCTCAGGACGATAGTCGTACCGAAATACAACCACGCCACCGAGGTAGTCATCAGGTATAAATTTATTGTTTATTGTAATCCTGAAATTATACATGTGAGATCAACTTGAGTGTGATCTGTGAACCCACAGTACAGGAAACCCTCCGGAAAGCATTCGTAGGCTCGGCGGCGGTCACGGACCATAGTGCCTTCAATGTAACGTGTACTATGATGAAAGCATCAGACGTAGAACACGAGTGGTAATGTGTGCGCGTGCGCGGCGCGTGTTGCACAACGAGAGGCACGTGCACACGGCGCGGTAGGACGGAAGACAATCGGAGCGGGAGGGGGTACAGTTGGAACAGACCACCTACATACTTAGAGTACGCGCAAAACAAAAGTAACGGACTCAAGCTCCACAATAGTACATTAAATACACCGTCGACACGAGACCAAAATAATAATCAGGAGCGACGATGCGACGCGACGCGCGATGCGACAACATTTACATTACATGCGACTGTCGCAAACTACCTATGAGTATATCCGCATACTTCATTCAGTACACTTAAAACCTCTTTCTGAGTGAGAGAGTCACGCTGTCAGCTACATCTACAGCACGAAAACGCCGCGCCGCGCCGCGCCGATGGTATGAGAGGATCTCGTCTCTGAGACATATAATTGGGGTCTTCCAACAGTATGTTAACAAGCAAGTGTTGCCGAGAACGTGCGGTGATGAATCGCAACGGGTGATCCATCACGGTATTCACGGCTCGTTCAACGGTGCCTATTTTCATGACAGCTGTTTCTCAAAATGCGGCCGCGATAACACACGAGTAATGCCCGCTCCAGACGCACGCCGCGAACCCTTCGTGAAGAGCGTGAATGTGAGTGTGGATGGTTTTCACCTCTATTCACGGTGTTCACGCGTCTTCGCGGCTTGTTCTCTAATCTGTGTCGGTTTTTAAGCGGCTGTGAAACGAGAACACCATTCTGCAAATAAAGCGACCATTGATTGGCAATCAATTTTTATATCATTTCATGAGATTTTTATATCATTTCTCTTTCGGATTTTCAGTTTGCTTTCTAATTTTAAGCACATAATTATATTAATTTATGTAGGTATGTATTCATACTATTTCCTTTTATTTATTTTTTTATTTTCAGGCAACTATGGCCCAGCCAACTAATGCACATAAGGTCTGGTTGTTCATTCCTTAAGGTTATGGTCATGTTTCGTCCATTTAGGTCCAGTTAATGAGCACGACTGTAAACATTGTGCATGTGGAGATCGTTCACGTCGCGCAGAGTTCATAGCGTTAATACTTCACAGCATGCGCCTTACGAGCCCGCCCTAGAAAACTGGAGACGGGCCGCAACGCGCACGGACGGTACCGGCTGAAGCCTGGACGCTTCTCGTCTAGGGAAACCCCGAGCTGTGCCTACAGCACAGAAGATAGCCACCGTGGGGTTTTTAGTAGGTATTGCCGGTGTAGGGTGTATATAGTGTTAGGGACTCGGCCCAGTGTCGCCCGGATGTTTTCCATCTCTCCTGGGCGTTACGACGCTGGGTCGTAACACCGGCGACCCGACATAACCGTCACGTCTCCCCCAGATGTGGCGGCATGGTAAAACACTTTTATCAGCGATAACAAAAAAGGCGTCACATCGCGTCGCGTCACATCATGTCGCATCATGTAGTCCATTGCGGACGGCACGCGTGTCTAATCACCCAAATGTATTGTTATAATATACTTGTACATTTGAAAATCGAAATAATGTATTAATCTAGTTATAAATATAGTTGAGCCGTTAAGTAGGTATATGTTTTATATGATGCCGTGTACACACCGGCCGAACGAAGGCGAACGAATCTATACCTGTTGCGTTCACACAAACAAACTTTCGCTGTTGTGGGAAAGAAACAGGCATGATTCGTTCGGTCGCCTTCGTTCGGTCCAGTATGTACGCGCCATGATATAGTTTTCATTCATTTTAACAGATGGATGAAGGGCGGTTCTAATTGGGATCCTTTACTATAAGTTGAGTCAGTAAGTATATGTTATTGCGTTTCCGCTGTCGCAACGCATGCATAGTACCTGTATACGAGTAGATAGGTATAATTATATGTAAATATAAATATAGGTACACAAGCGTACAGGTCTACAACGTGGCTCTACCACTCAAAAATAATACTTTAGATAGATGTACTCAATCAAATATATACACATGTGAAGTAATTTATTATTATGATCGTGATACCACTGTCTCCCAAAAAACCGACGTTAAGTGGCAGCTTGCTGTCGCGTTTCGTTCGGTGAGGGAGATGTCCGGTGAACCATTTCCCTCCCTCTTTTTTTCCCCTAGTCCATTGTGTCCTTTTAGGTTGGCAACGCATCCATGATTCTTTTTGTGTGTTGGGTGTCTATGGGCGGTGGAGATCACTTACCATCAGGTTATCCATCCGCTAGTTTGCCAGTCTCTGCTTTAAAAAAAAAAAAACAATCGCACATCGCCGACACAAATCTTTTAATCGCAGAAAATTAGCTAATGAATACACAATACTGGTGGGTACTCGTACAACTGGTTTGATGTGAAATGTTCTCTAAAATAAACGTCATGGGCTACGTTGTACATTGTACGTTATTGTGCGCTCAATAGAAGCTACAAAACGTTTTCCCACTGATATAAACATTAATTTGATGTTTTGATTGTGAAAACAGACCTCACCACGGTTTAGGTACTCGTACCTATCATGAATTGTATATTAATCTCATTTGTCTGACTGCAGCATTCACTTTTGCAGTTTGCGGCGTTTGGTTCCGATTGTTGGGAACGGTTGGGACCACTCAGTTCATTCAGACGACTAGTTGTTCACAGTGAGACCAGTGGTTTTATATCTTCCTCCAGAACGTCGAGCCAACGCTTTTCGGGACGTCCACGAAACCGCAACCCCAATATGATATTATTATGATCCTGACATTTGCAACGTTTGACGGTGTCAAGTATTAAATTGGACAACCTGCCATGGTTACCCCACAACCTGCAGACCAAGAACCTAGGTTCTAATTTTGGTATATGTTAGATATTTATGATAAAACAAAACCTTCGTTCATTGAAGTGCGACAGTAATATCATTACGTAATGCCTTCATCTTATTCGTCTGCGAGAACATAACTCGGAGTCTTAACTCTTAATATGTGCTCATTGATCCACATAGGGATTGCGATCTAGTTTTCCGGATCCGGTACTAATTTACCGGATCCGGCAACCGGATCCAGTACTTGGACAGGGGGCAAGAAGGTATTTATAAAGAGTCAGTTTTTCCCCGCAGCAAAAGGTTAAGTTTAATTAAAGTTACTTACATTTTTTAAAACATCTTTTACCTAGCCGCAAGCAGTGAAATAAAAAATAATACGTTTAACAGAAATATAAATAATTTATGGAACAATATACCTCTACATAAACATAAACTATAGAGACCTGTATAATGTAAGTATTTTGATGTCACTGCAATGTACACGGAATTTCTTAGAATATGTTTTGTATAAAAAATATAAGATATAATTTTTGTTGTCATATGGAAAGAAGAAAAGAAGAGACCTATACCCAGCAGTGGGTGGATAAAGGTTGATGATGATGATGATGACGATATGGATATTCATATCAGCCCAGAAATCTAGCAACAATCGTTAGGTGTTAAAATTTGGTACACTTCACGATTACATTCCAGCATCAGGCAATCCTCTTTTTTTGAAGTCGGTTAAAAAAAGTTATAATAAAAAATAATAAAAAAAATACGTAAAAAAAGAATATTAATGTTTTCGTGAAGAACAGCGACATCCATAAGGAATTACGAGACTAGCTCGCCCACACACCCGCCACTGTAACCCCTGTAAGCCAGGATCAACAATGGCACGCATTTTCCGACATCGAGCAATGAAGCTCGGCCAGTCTCAGAGAATGCAAAATTATCTTCATCCGGAATACGAGGAATACGAATAAATTGATTATGACAAGGCTCCAGATAATTAATAAGTCTTTTAGTGCCAAACTATACGCTTTTGTAAACGTTTTCGTCACAAATTCAAATAAGTTAATCAAAAACTAGCCTAACGAAATTTTAAGCTTTACCGCAAGATTACTAGCCATGCAGTTATTATTGACACCAACTTTATGAAACAGCCTGTATATTATCCTATTTGCAGATTAAATGATTTTGATTTGAATATGAATTTAAAATGAAGCCCCTCGAGAAAACCCGATATACACCAAACCTGATATGCCGTATGCCTGACATGATGGTTGGTTGGCGGAGGTATGAGGGTATCTCCTTGTGTCCCCTTGTCTACAGCGGTCATCTGCCGGTCTTGTCGCTGGCTCTTCGACTTTCTTTGGAATGTGAAGAAGCATTTAACTACGCCGTCACGATTCTGGTGATTACCGATACACTTTATTTCTGTGAACATTTGAACTGCACGCGTACCATCGGGTGTATTGTATAATGTATTATTTCTTTGCCGTGCTTGAACAAAAAATCTTAATAGTTGATTTTACAAGACAACGATAATTTACATAAAATTATAAACGATAGAAATAATAATATAGGATAGAAAGTTAATCATCTTCTTGGTCTACTAGCAGTATGTATGTGCTATGTTGTGGACCGGAAGTTCCTGAGGTGGATACCCAGGTCGGGCAAAGCGATTTTTCTAATTTGATATGCCTGGGGCTGCATTCTCCAGAGAGGTATTGACGTCAGACAGGCATTTGCCTGCATTACGACCATCTGGTCGTAAAAAATAAACCAACAACAACATTTCTGCAACATGCTTGGAAAAGTGTGTTGCGCCGACCCCATATAAGGTGGGATAAGGGCAAGTAGAAAGGAAAAGATTATAGGATAGAAATAAAGATTATAGGATCGTTATAACTATGTATGTGATGTGCTTATTGATGACGCTAAAAACGATAATGCGCATGTAGCTTCGAATAAAGATTGATTGACTTTTTGATAATAATCGTACAATAGCCGTACGACACGACGCGACGGGTGCTCTTGAGTTTGTTTCAATTAAACGACAGTTAACGGTTACGAGATAATTGCGTGCAAGTGTTGTGGAACAGTAGGTGGGTCCAGGTGTCATATTCTACAGTTCATAATACGGGTCGATCATTGTGATATGTAGTTTGTAAACCTAGACGTTTTTAATGAGAACAGTATAACGGAGGAGCTATCCGGCTGGAATACAAACAAGCAGTGCAGTGCAGTGTCATCTGCTGAAGTAACGAACACTCCAGTAGCCTGTTAATTAACGTCGCAGTTAAAGTGGCAGCATTATCGACATAATATTATAAGTGTATCGACTGTGCAGCCCGCGCTATGCAGTATGTCATGTACTCCGTAGTCTGCAGTAGCCCTCGGTGGACCGGGAGGAGCGCGCGCGCCGCCCCGCACCCGTGCACTCTACTCACGTGGACCTGGAGCGGTTTCTGTTGCGGTTCCTGTTGCGGAGTGGCGTACTAGTGTCGGTCTGTCGTGCCTCGTGCGCAGTACACCTACGAGTACGCACTCACTCGGCAATCCGCGCGCACTCTTCAGTATATACACGTTCGGCACGCGGCGTGCGCTCCTCCTGGTGGTTCGCGTATCACTAACGTGTGTTTACAGAATTATGTTAATGACGAACCACAATTACGAAAGCGGAGCCGGCGCACTACGGTCTGAAGGCGTTGCACTGCCGATTAACTTATTACAGTGACAATACGAGTCTGATAATGAGCCAGGAATGCGGTTCGCGGCCGTGACTCATATTTCATGTATTGAGGAAACGACGGTTTTTTTTTCATCGGGCGGGAGCGGCGCGGTGGCGGCGACCGAGCCGCTACCTGAACGGTGCGCGAGTTGCGGTGCGGCGCGGCGGCGCGGCGTCCTCGGGAGCCGAGCGGCGGGAGTCGGGAGTCGGGAACACGAAACTGACGAGACACTCACTTGTGTTGGTCGGTTGCGGAATATACGGGCCGGTGCGGGCGACGGTTGTGATGTCAGCTGGACATGGGGCGGTAGCGTGCGGGCGGGGTGCGCGGTGAGCCGGTCGTGGTGGAGTAGTGGAGCGTGCGACGGACGGAGCGGCGAGCGCCGGCGCGGAGTGTGTGCGAGCGGCGGCGCGGTCCGGGCGCGACTGGCGCTGCGGCCGGCTGGTGCGCGTGGTGTCGATGAGATGCGGCGCGGAGGCTGCGGGCCGGGTGCTCCCCCGCCGTCACCGCCGCCACCGCCGCCACCGCCCCCGCGACTCCCCTGCGCCGTACAGCTCGCACCCCGGACCCGGCTCGGCTGCACCGTCGCGTGACGCGTCAGTGCCCACCGCGGACTACATATCACATGGTGATGCGCTGCATTTTGTAAGGACGCATTTGTGATGCCACCATCACCGCACCGATAGAACAATGACAGTACCATGTATACAGGTGTGAAGCGACCCGTTACCAACCGACATTCGAAAAGGCTTCTTAGTAAATATTGACTATCTTCGTGACGTCACGTCACGTCATTTATTGGCAAATTGTCATATAATAGTGAAAGGCGGATCGGCCTCTGGTGGCCGAGAGGGTTATGTAACATATAAAAAGAAAAATATTTTTTATTGATTGACACCAGAAATATACATATAATAGTCGCCTCGTTGGTCTAGTGGCAGTGTACCGTGACTGTGAATGTGAACCTGGATCCTGGAACCGGGGAGGTCCTGGATCAGATTCGAGGTCGGACGTGATGTTTTTCTAACACTATTTTATATACTGATTTCTGATACTATTTTACCGGGGCTGGATCCGCGAGATGGGGGTTGACGTCAGGCAGGCAGCCGGTCGTAAAAACTAAAACAAATCCTTTCTGCAACATGCTTGGAAAAGTGTGTTGCGCCGACCCCACGTTAAGGTGGGATAAAAGCAGGTAGAAAGAAAGAAATATTTATACCAAAATATGTGTAGAAGGCCACGAAGTAGTGAGTGAAGTGAGTAGATATCTGGAAATATAACGCTAGGTAACGTCTTTGTTAACAGTTTAGTAGACTTGATAGTTATGTTATATGCATAAAATATGCCAATGATGTATCTGCAGTGCACTAGCAGTGAATCTTGTACGTATAATAAATATTGTAAGAAGTGTAATGATAAATCTATAGCGGTACAATCTCTAATCCATAATAAATACTATGTATAAAAAACCCTATAACGATGGTACAGAGGTACATCACACATTTTGTTTATTGTCGTGTGACGTGTCTCGTGTGGTCTGCACTATGCAGTAGGTAGGCTGCGACTGAAGGCACATGTTATCTTTGTACGGTACGTTGATTGTGAACTGGTCAGCAGTCGTCAACTGGCCAGTGAGCTCCGAGACCCGCCATCTGAGGATCCCACGTCACGTGACGTCACAGTGCAAGCACTATCTACACTATCTGCTTCCACCAACAACACCTCACATTCAATTGTGTATGTGTGTGTGTGTGTGTCAACAGCGCGGCTCGATCGTAACAAAGTCACGCCTTATAGAAATTATCGGACAATTTCTACAATGCTTACAATAAATTAGTACAATATGTACTATATTAGAGTGCAATCATCGGCATCTTGTCAATTAACAAGTATATTCATCCACAACTATTTGTTGCGGGTCTGGGTGTGAGACCTTTCGGTCTCTTGTCGTTCCTGATACCCACAATACAGGTTACACCTAGTGTGGGGTCAGGACTATGTGTGTGACTGTTAAATGTATTTAATTAAAAACAACTGTAATCCGACTGCAAATAACATTGTATGCTAATATATTATTATATATTCATCTAATAATATGCATTAATGCACCCCGAGCGGTAAAACTCACTCTGCAACAATAACAAACAAATACAAAAATGGAACTGTAACTGTACTCAACTACTACTAAAGTAATAAAGAAAAAAGTTAGTAAAATTCCCGATTTGTAGTGATGTGAAGAAGAAAGTTAGTAGAGTACATATTCAGTGGTAGAGTAATGTTGGGTGAGAGTGAGATGCGCGCGTTGAACTCTTTGGTAGGGACGCGCGTGGCGCCGCCGCGCCGCGCCCGCGCACACGGCGAGCGACGCGACACGCGAGCGATACGAGCCTCGTCACTCACGACACGCGCGCAGTGCAACACAATGCTCATGAAATTATAAATGGGGAGACACTGGTGAGTGGTGACTGTTGAGATAAGATCACGTATAGACGGCGATCGATACACGGCGGCTCTCGACATGGCATGGCGGCCGCGTTTCCCTCATAAATAAAATGTATACATATTTGTATTCAAACGACGCGCGCGGCGCGACGTAAGAGGACGGCGAGTCACATGACGAGAGGTGGTGCAGCGAGAGCACGCACAATAATGCGGGTGTGCCGTGTGTGTGTTCGTGCGTAGGTACACCGTGCCGTGCAACACAAGGGCGACTGACAACACCTCTACTCAACTGAGGTAACAAAACTGGGTGAGGATCGCGCCACAATCGGGTGCTATGCGCAGGTGCACAGTTGCACAGGTGCGGACACTGGTGGGAGTTCACCACAGCCCACAGTTACATAATAATGCTTGAGATGTGATAAGAAAACAATTATAATAAAATTGTTTGTGGCGGTTCATGGATATGTGCATGACTTGCTCAGAGTCATCGAGGTTTTTTTATAACATAAGCTCGCGCCTGTATCCCAGAGACACATAAGCTTACGCCTGTATAGGCAGAGGCGCCCTAGCGCCCTACCTAGAACACCCACATTTCGCCGAGCTTTGTTCCGTCCCAGATTTGATAGGGGACGAGCTTATCGCTATATCGGGCACAAATTCCAGACTCCCGGCTGATATGGGAAAATCCAATATCACTTTGCCCGACCCGGGGATCGAAACCGAGACCTCAGGACGGTAGTCGTACCGAAATACAACTACGCCACCGAGGCAGGTTTATTATATTATATTTATTTATTATACTCATAAGTATCAGTTTCTTTTAACATTTAATGCAATACAAGTTAAACTAAGTTAAGTCGCTTAAACGTCTGTGCTTGTAGTGGCGTCGTGCCACGTGTGCCGGGCCGGTCACTTCCCTGCAACATGGTTGAGGAAGTTGATGGCTAGCAGTTATAGTCATACTCGCGAACGGATGCTGTGTGCTTATGTTAACTGATCTGCTCAGTTTACTTGGAAATTGTAATCGTTTGCATTTTTAGTTTTTTTTTTTGATGATGGGTCACCTGATGGTAAGTGATCTTAACCGCCCATAGACACCCAAGACTCAAAAAGAATCATGGGTGTGTTGCCAACCTAAAATGAGGAAAATAAGGATTAAAAACGGGAAGGGGGAAATTGGGTCACCGGTATTCGAGCATTTTATCGTGCATGCACCTCAATCCGAGACATTAATTATTTTATCATGTTTAATAATCTTTATTTGAAAAGGTATTTTTTGCATGTTTAAATATGAATAAAAAACATTTAAAATAATGAAATGATTCCCCTCTGATGACGAGGCTCAGGAGTACTCGGGTGCCAAGCACGGTGCTGGTGCCGGCGCGACGCGGCGCGGCGGTGAGGACCCGGAGTGAGGAATCTCTTCACAACACGTACCGTGTCCAGAAAAACTACCACCAAATAAATGATATCATTTATTTGGTGCTTGATCCAAGCTCCAAACGAGAATCTCTTATTAATTATTTAAATTAATTATATTATTTATCATTATCATTGGACATATTGTTCTTCTATAAATGAAATTTTAATTAAATAAAATAATAACACCCAACAGTCATACACATAGTCCTGACCCCACACTAAGATACTTGTCTGATGTCGTGGGTATCAGCAACTACGAGAGACATTAGGTCTCACAACACCCAGACCCGAAACAAATATCTGTGGGCCACACAGACATTTGTCTCGGTGCGGGAATCGAACCCGTGGCCTCTCGTTTCACAGCCGGCTACTCGCCCACTGCGCCACGGAGGCTGTCAAAAATGCAAATGCAAGGCACTGTAAAAGACTTACGGTGCTTCTTCTCAGACCATTGTCCTTTTCCGAAGCACCGGTAGATTCAACGACGCGACGGGTATAGATGACCTCGGGTGGGGTCGCCGATCGGTCGTCGCTCGTGCGCTACTAACTACTGGCATGGTGTGCGAGAGCCGAGAGCGGCCCGGCCGCCTTGACCCACTTGCACTGGCGAACGGCACACTGACACATATTATAGTGTAAGATGTAAGATGCATGGTACAGCGGTACACAGTGCAGCCAGCATGGCGTGGCACACTGCGCAAGGAATAGGAACGCTATTGTGAAAACTGACAAACGATGGTGCCCGTGCCAGTGACGTGTTACATTATGTGTGTATGTTTAGTATTTATGTGCGTATGCGAGGGGCTCGTGTGGAGGGGCGCCGCAAGTACCGCTGAAAATTCACGTGACGCGTTCGGAAAGTGGTCGCGCGGGGTCGTCGACCGCAGCGATTGCGAGCGGACGTGCAACGCAGGCGCATTGGTCGGCGGCAAGTGCTCAGCGTGTGCGGCCGGTTCTGGGGGCTCCCGGCGCGGATGCATCGGGGAGCGGTGAAGGGCCGGCGCGGCGCGGCGCGGGGCGGGGCGGCGGATAGTCATGTGACTCCGGGGGTGTGAGGCACCGCGCTCGGCCCGGTGAGGGGAGGGGGGGGGTCGGTAGTATGGACCGGCCCTGCGGCGCCCATTGATGCGCGTGCGGTCGACCCGTGGCGCGCACGAGTTGAGGATGAGTCAGCGTGTGACGTCACACCACGCACTAGAAAGTCTCTACTATTCTACCTGCTCTTATCGCACATTACTATGTGGTCGGCACAATACACTTTTAAGCATGTTGCAGAAAAGATTTGGCTTATATTTTACTACCGGCTGCCTGCCTGACGACAATTCCCTTCTGGGAAATGTTAGAAAAACAACTCGGCCGACCTAGGAATCGAACCCAGGACTTCACAACAGGTTTACAGCCCATTTACGCTGCCACTACACCATGGAGGTTAGCTATTACTTGTTCATTTGAGAAGCCTATTGAGCTGTGTGTTACTTTTAAATTCAATGCAGGTATAACCTAAACGGCCCGCAAGTCGCAACGTATCCTCCATGGATACGTTACGAGTTTCCGTCCCCCGGTATTGTGAATGTTTATAGGCAGCGGTGATCACTTAACATCAGGTGACCCACTTGCTCGTTTACCTCCAGTTTTTTAAAAATTAAAACTACTGCTTTTTTTCACATATCCGTAATTAATCAATCGTTTGGCTGCCGAAAGAGGGGTACGACACTTATCTATAACAAAAATAAGCAAACTCCAAAGCAAAACCCAACGAAACACCACATCATGGGATAGTTGAAAAAAAACTCACCACTTTACGTCTATAGCAGATACTCTAAAGCAGTGGTCGGCAACCTTTTGGCAAGCAGGGGCCGCAGGGTGGCAAAATACAGTAAAGGCGGGCCTCACCTCATATTTTCTACCTATAGAGGTATAATCTATAACATTTTAGATATTTATGACTAATTTACAAAACAATCACGGGCTGCAAATAGGACTTCACGGGCTGCAAATAAGACTTCACGGCTGCAAATAGGATTTCGCGGGCCGCATGCGGCCTGCGGGCCACGTGTTGCCGACCGCTACTCTAAAGAAATACTTTTTCAAGATATTATTTTACCATTTTCTCGCTGACAATGGTATGTTTATGCACCCATGCCAACTTGTAGCTTTCTAGTACTAATAGTACCTGAGGTAAACCGCGGTGAGACTGATCAAGGGTTCTTGGTCATACTCGTAGAATGGCTCATATAAGGCGATATAATGTAATGCATACTATCTACGACCATGTATTTTATGCTTCTTATAAGAATATAAATTTAAAAAAATCTTGTACAATTGTTCATGAGAACGATGTTCATATACTCGTAGGGTCCGGTCGGGCGCGCGCGGTCTGCCGTCGCTCGTCTAATCTGACGCGCTACACCGCTGTACGCATGGCTATGACGCGTCACGCGACGCGACGCGACGCGACGCGACGTCTCTATGATTGGATACCGTTTGCACTTTTCATAGGTTTTGTACTAAGGCTATTCATCGGGGTTTTCACGACGTACCTACGTGACTTGCATTAGTTCCCTTTTTGGTCAATATTGCCAGGTCAGTGTTGAATGCGGTGGTGAGTGGTGAGTGTTGTATGGTGACTGGTGAGTGACGCGCGCGTATTCTTGCGGTTGACGAGTGTGTTGATTGCGTAGTTAATAAATCAGTCACTCTTTGTAATATAATTGTTGTTGCTAATGTTTATAATACAATTATGCTATTTAACTTTCTTTTTAAAAATTGGGAAATATCGTACAAAATATATATTATATATATTTTTTTATAGCAGAGGCTGGCAATGAGCAGATGGGTCACCTGATGGTAAATGATTTCCACCGCACATAAACACCCGAGACTCAAAAAGAAAATCATGGGTGCGTTGCCAACCTAAAAGGATGGGATGGAAGGGGAGGAAGAAGGGATTGGGAAAGGGAGGGGGAATGGGCTACCGGAAATCTTACTCACCGAATGAAACGTGACAGCGAGCTGCCACTTTACGTCGGTTTTCTGTGAGACAGTGGTATCAAACTGGTCGAGTCGGCCCATTCGTGCTGTAGACGTAATTGTCTACAGCGTGACTCTACCACTCGGGATATCATACCGTTGGATATATCGTACAAAATTATTGCGGGTTAAAAGTTGTATAAAATTGGAAGCAAATATAAGTAAATAAATATATTATATAAAGTTATATTTAAGTGTGTAGTTCGGAAACCTTTGCTGCGCGTGCCGCGTGCGTGGAGCGCGCGTGGAGCGTGCGTGGAGCGTGCGTGGAGCGTGCGTGGAGCGTGGTGGGGCGCGGTGGTGGGGCTTGGTGAGAGTGTAAGATACGCTCTCGCCCGGTGGCCGGTATTCTGATATTCTCACTCGTATATTGTACTACAGAGTTGTTTCACGACTCACAACTCACGATATAATATATCAAATTCAAAGTGGATAGTGTGAGATATCACAAAAAACGTGAGATATCATAATGGCAGGGAGTGCAGGCCTAACTTCACCAGTGCTCAGGGTGTTCGACAAGTGACGTACTTAGTACACAAAAACATTTAATACTATTTATTTATTTATTCAATAATAATATAATAATAATAAATAACACCCAACAGTCATACACATAGTCCTGGCCCCACACTAAGATACTAGTCTTGTGTTGTGGGTATCAGGAGTAAGGACACCCAGTAAAGTAACACACAGACATTTGTCTCGGTGCGGGGATCGAACCCGCGGCCTCTCGCTTCACAACCGACTACTCGCCCGCTGCGCCACGGAGGCTGTCAATATATTTATTTATTGCACATAATATTACATAATCTTATAATTATGAACATAACCCTGTTAGGGTGTTAGCAAACATGATATATCATGAAAACTTAAACTATAGAGGGGAGAACTACTATATGTACTTATTACTAACTCTAGAGGGGCTACCAATGCTATCACGCAACATTTTATACAAAAACATTGATCTCAAACTTCTGTAACGAAATCTACCGCTTATTACAATGCGAGAGCGCTTGTTACAATTTACACCTAGAATGTTCTGTGAATATTCAAGAATCTTATGTTTCAAATGCGGCTGACTGAGTGACTTATGACCACGAGGCACGAGGTCATAACTTTTGGATCACAACTTTCGTACTGTTGTCCCGTCTCTGTACAGTTGATTGTCTTTGTGTTTACACAAACAAATGAATACGTGGACATCAATTAATGGCTGGTTATCGTTTATTTTTTATTGGTTCATTGTTCAGCAAGTCACCGGAAAATTACGTTTGTCACGAATTATTGATACTGTATTGTGCAGTGAAATGTGTTATGTGGCTATACTTTGAGCTACAATCGCTACAGTGGAATGCTCACTCGATTGCTTCGTGCAACTCTGTAAATACTAAAATGAATCGTCGGCGGCAGGATATTCGTATTAGCCCTGATGATGACCACCATACACATGGTGTCAAAACCCGCCATAGTGACATACACACCTTGTGTGGATCACGTTCCAGGATCAGCCATTTTATTATATATCCGGTTCTCTGGAGGACTTTTCGACATGATTTGATGATTGGTTGAGTCGAGATGTGGAAACCTTGAGAACCTTGTGTTTGCATCGGCCATACGTCTGTCTTATCACAAGCCCTGAATGATTTGCTTCTTACCTCTTACAATTAGGTGTAATGTAGACACTTTGCCGCGCTCGGATAAAAAATACACCATTTAGATAAGCTGGCATAGTACACAAGACAAAGTGAATACCTATTAATAACAAAATACATGCTTACGTCGCGATACACAACTTCTACTGAGAGTACTTTTGCATACCATGTTTAGTCGTTGGCGAGCTTCTGTTTTAGTGAAACGTTCTCTATTATCCATGAAAAGGCGGCGCGACGCGACGCGGCTAGAGGGCGTCACGTCGCGTCGGTCGGCGCCTCTTTTATCGTGACCTTCAAATCATCAATATATCTTGGCACCCAGCCAAATGAAGCACATGGCGAACAAATATGTTAAATACAGTTATCGGACAGTACGCGCGTGGGGAACACTGTGAGATGCTGACATGCGCTCTTTTCCGATAAAGATAAAAGTGTATAGGTTGTTATCCGCCGCAGCCATGGCCGCAGCACGCGTGTCACCCCGTGTGCGTGTGTCGCGTCGCCGCCGCGTCGCCGCCGCGTCGCCGCCGCGCGCGCTGTGCGTGTGCGGTGCGCCCCTCACGTCAGTCGGTCATACTTATGTCACGTGCAAACTGCAGAGTCTCGAGGGTTTGGATTTAAAGGAATCTTATCAATATAGCTTGTAAAGGAACGGCTGTTGATTTTCGGACGTTGTATAATGTACAGAGCACGTTGCAATTTTTACCAGCGCAATTTAGGATCGATCGGTTGATTGGTAGTTAGTGTTGCAGGCGCCCATTGCTGAGTAAGTAGTAAGGCGGGTGTTGCATACACATTATCGCCACAAGCGGAGGTCTCCTCTATTCATCACGACTGTTAAAAATTAAAGACACGATATGAGAGAGCTAATATTGTACGCCTGTATTTATGCAAGAAGAATCATGGGTGTGTTGCCAACCTTAAAGTAAGGGAATGGGGGGATTGAATTCTTTCCTTCCTTAGAGATAGCGCTAAGGTGACGTTTTTGAAATAACCTCCAGGAGGCGGTAGTCGGTACATTGCCACCGCGGCTCTAATGAAACCAACATATTATTTTTTTAAATTAATTTTAACCGACATTTAATTTGTCCCACGACGTAATTTCATACATTTTTGTACGTATTGCGTGAACCTTGTGCTTGCGGGTGGTGGATTCATCTCGTGGTCGATGTCTGATGCACTCACTCACTTACTCGACGATATCCATGTATCTGATTCTTATCACCGAGGATATTGTTTTCTGATTAAAACCCGCAGAGATGAATAATGTAGGTACGCGTATACATACACATATCATTAGACAGTAACAGTACCTATCCCGTGTCGTGAGTGGTGACGCGGCGAGGGTTCGGCCCAGCAGTTGATTGTTGTCCGGTCGTTCTGTGGCGCGCCGCGCGACTATGGTTGTAAAACTACCGTATAATACCAAACGTCACCTTATTATACGGGTAGGGTGGGTGTCCGGAATAACAACCCTGCCCCTAATACCAGACTTTACGCCGTTTTTAGGGTCCCGAAGCCAAATGGCAAAAAAGGAACACTTGTAGTTTCGCCATGTTCGTCTGTCTGTCTGTCTGTCTCTGTCTGTCTGACCACTGTTTATCTCAAAGACTATAAGTACTAGAGTGCTGGAATTTGACACGAGTATACATATCTATCAAACTAAGAAAGTCATGAAATAAAATCTTGTTTTTTTTTTTTGTTACCTCCCTTACATGTAAAGTGGGGGTGCCTTTTTTTCTCCACTATCCTATTGCTGTGGGGTATCGTTGGACAGGTCTTTCAAAAACAATACGGGTTTTCAAAAACTATTTTTCGATTGGAGGCTCTGTTTTCAAAATATTAAGCTTTAAACTGAAAATTTTTGTTTGAGTATTTCCGAAACGGTTGGTTTTGGCAGTACGTGAAAAAATTCACAGTGATAGCATATATCATGAATTACAAAGGTGTGCGGGACGTCGCAGCACCTGCGCCCCGCGCCCCGCGTGCCGCGCATGCGCACCGCAACTGCGCATCGCGGCCCCCCTCACACCGGCCCCCGCTGGATCAACTCGCGCGCTCATTGGCCGAGCGCACAAGCCAGAACATCGCGCACCTTAGAACTCATCCCGACGCGTCCTGGGGAAGAAAAGTAGCCACCCTGGAGCGCAGCCGGCAGTCCGCGATCCGACTTCAGAAGAAGAACTTCAAAATCAAGAAAGAAGATAAATCAAGAAAGAAGAAAATTCAAGAAAGAAAAACGTCTAGGGAACGGCGTTTTTGTCAAAACGCACGATTGTCGCATTGAAATTCTGTACATATTGTTTTAAAACGAACTACTTTATTGTTTCAATATAAGGCGAAAATATAGGTATTTTGTACAGAATAGTCGTACAGTTTCTTTCTCCCCTCCGACAAGAACCTGCAGCCACCGGTGTCTGGACCCACGCAATCCCAGCGCACCCGCACATTTTCTGGTCCTTCAGAAGCCGAATCAACGTGGGTTCAAGATGCCGGTGACTAGGTCGGTCGGGAAAAGGACTGTGTCGGCTACCGCGACCGACTCGACCCCCGGAACATCGTCTGCGACGCACACAGTTACCACCACGGGCACCGAAACCAGCGGCATCACGACGGAGTATACGGGAACATCGGCAGCGACGCAAATATCAACTTCGCGATCTCCCCCCGCCGCCTCGCGTTCCCCGCCGTCTACCGTCACACCGTGTCCGCCGCCGCCGCCGCCCGCCGCCGCCGCCGCCGCCCCCGTCACCGCCGCCGCCGCCGCGCGCCCCGCGCCCCCTGTCGCGGAACAAGAACCGCTCGCCGCAATAACCGCGTCGAGAAGAAGCAGACCGGCATCGATTAGAAGTTCCAGATCACGTCGCCTCGCCAAGGCCAGGGCGGAGCTCCTTCATCTCAAGGTCCAGTTGGCCGCCGCCCACGTCGCGGAAATAGAAGCGGAATCAGACATCGAAGACGACGCAAGCACCGCCGTCACGGAAGTCGAGCAAGAACAACGCGTACACAGCTGGCTAGAGAACAGCCGCTTGCTCGCGATCGACGACCGACCGGCCGAAGTCGCGCACCCCGAACCTCAGCCGCCGACCGAACCAATCCCAAGAAGGGATACCCCGGCGACTGCACCGGCGGGAGTCACTGCCGTACCCCCGCACCCCCCGCGCCCTTCGACCCCCGAACCATCGATGTCTCGGCCGCCGCCGCCGCCGCCCCCGCCCCCGCCAGCGACGTCGACTTCGCCGCATACTGCCACACATCTTTTTGAAGTCGGACTCATGAACACGACTGCGCAGGTACCGCCGCCAGTGATCACCGCCGCATCCTGGCAGAACTTTGGGACTACGCAGCCGCATCCAGAGGTCGCCGCCGCACCCTGGACATCGGACCACCTGAACTTCAGCACCGTGCCGCCGCCTCCGCCAGCGCCGGCGCCCACCCCCGCGGCGCCCTGGCACCCGAACTTCGGCCGCACTGAACCGCCGCCGCCCGCGGCCTGGCAGCAGACCTACGAGACGTCGCAACCGCAGCCAATGATCACCTGGCAGAACTCCGGACCTGCGTCGCCGCCGCCGCCGCCACGAACAGATCCGCCGCAGTGGACGCCGCCCGCGCCCGCTCCCGAACCCGGCGGAACGATCGCCGTCCACCAGAAGAGGACGGACCTGCAGGAGCTCGCATCGGCCATCACGCACGCCGTGCAAGCAGCGCAGCACAAACAACCATTAAGGTACAATGACTTGCCTACTTTTAATGGTGCACATCAAGATTGGCTTACGTTTCGCGCCGCATACCTTGAAACCGCGCATCACTTCTCCGCGCTTGAAAACATGTCCCGACTGCGCAGAAGCTTGAAAGGAACGGCTAAGGAAGCGGTCCAAGGTTTACTGATCACGAACGCGGATCCAAACGGGGTCATGAGAACACTCGAGACTCGATTCGGGCGACCCGACTCTATCGCATCTGCCGAGATAGAGCGACTCCGAACATTGCCGCGCCTCACCGAGTCACCGAGGGAACTTTGTACTTTCGCCACGAAAGTCGAAAACATCGTAGGTACGCTTCAAGCACTGGACTGCGCAGTATATCTCTACAACCCGGATACCACGAAGAACCTGATAGAAAAATTGACGCCGACTTTGAAGCGGCAATGGTACGAATTCTCCGCCACACAACCTAGGGGTAATCCGGACTTATTGAAATTTAGTAGATTCTTGCAGAAAGAAGCAGAGATATGCGCGCCATTCGCACCGCCCGAAGCTATCAGCGATCGAACACCCAGCAAACCGAACACCGAGACACGTCGGCAACGTGTGCACACAGTCGCGGAGAAAAACAAGACTAGCTGCGTCTTATGTCAACGAGAACATGGAATCTCCGAGTGCGCCACGTTCAAGAACGCAAGCACCGACACTCGCTGGGACTTAGCCAAGAAACATCATTTATGTTTCAGATGTTTACGCACAAGAACCAAACAACACTCGTGTAAGCCTAAGAAGTGCGATATCGACGGGTGCGTGCATTTGCATCATAAGCTCCTTCATGCCAAGAAGAAGGACACGGAACAAGAGGAACAGAAGGTCAACTCCGCATGGTCACCGAAGGTATCATTTCTTAAAATAATACCAGTACGAGTCTCAGGACCGGCGGGAGTTGCCGAGACCACAGCGCTGTTGGACGACGGGTCTACGATCACCATCATCGACGCGAAGCTCGCTAGAGATATCGGAGCCGACGGCCCTGAAGACCCCATGCACATCGCCACATACAACGGAGACCTGGAAAGTTACGCCAAGTCACAACGGGTAAGCTTCAGGATCAAAGGCGCAAACCAGCGTGAAGAAACGATCCAGGCACGCACCGTAGAAAATCTACACCTAGCGGCACAACGCATCCCGAAGGAAGCCATCGAGGAATGTGAACACCTGCGGGGCATACTCTCCGAGTTGCAGCCGGGCGAGGCGGAGCCTAAGATCCTAATCGGTCAAGACAATTGGCACTTACTTCTCGCCACAGACGTCAAGATCGGCAAGAAGCACCAGCCCGTCGCATCCCTCACACCACTCGGCTGGGTAGTCCACGGCAACCACACAAGAACATTGGGTCACCGCGTGAACTTTCTGCACCTCTCTACGACCGACGATCATCTAGAGGACTTGGTACGTGAATACATCACTACGGACAACCTCTATGTGGACCCCAGGAGACCGAAAAGCGACCCAGGAGAAAAGGCGCTTCGCATTCTCGAAGAACACACCCACAAAGAACCCGATGGCCGATTCCAGACGGCTCTCCTGTGGAAAAAGGAGGACGTCGCGATGCCGGATAACTACGAGAACACGCTGAAAAGGCTTCACAGCATTGAACGAAAACTGGATGCGAACCCGGAACTCAAGAGTAGGTACACAGAACAGATGGACGCTTTAGTAGCAAAAGGTTACGCCGAACCCGCGCCTCCGTCAACGAACCGCAAGCTCTGGTACTTACCTCACTTCGCAGTTTTCAACCCGATGAAGCCCGGGAAGCTACGCGTTGTCCACGACGCCGCAGCCAAAACCAAAGGAACTTCGCTGAACGATCAACTACTTACCGGACCCGACCTGTTGCAGCCACTCCCAGGGATATTAATGAAGTTTCGTCAACATCCGATTGCAGTCACGGCTGATATTTCGGAAATGTTCATGCAGGTGCAACTACGACAAGAAGACAGGGACGCACTCAGGTACCTGTGGAGAGGGGACACACGCGATCATCGCCCACCTCGACAATATCGCATGAAATCTCTGATCTTCGGGGCATCAAGCTCACCCGCCACAGCTATCTACGTGATGAACAAGAACGCCGAAGAACATCGACACACCCATCCGGAGGCCGTGGATGCAATAAAGAACAAACACTACATGGACGATTACCTGGATAGCTTCGAATCCTTGGAGAAAGCAGAGAACATAGCAAAACAAGTACGCGAAATACATCGCGGCGCTCATTTCGAACTGACGAAATGGTCATCGAACTCATCAGAACTGTTACAGGCATTGGGCGAAACCGGTGGCGGCGGCGGTAATACGGTCGATCTGGACAAGACCGAACGAGTGCTCGGACTGATCTGGAGACCGGGCGAGGACAGTCTCGGATTCAACCTGCACCTCGCTCGCATCTCACCGAGCATCATGGAACAAGAGACCCCTACGAAGCGACAAGCGCTGAGAACGGTAATGTCGTTATTTGACCCACTCGGACTCGTGTCCCCTATAACTGTACGAGCAAAACAGATACTACAGGAAGTCTGGAGGCGTGGGACATCATGGGACGACCCCCTAGATCCGGACCTGGCGGCGAGCTGGTCGAAGTGGCTCGCCCACCTGAAGAACTTACGATACGTGTCCGTACCAAGATGTTACCCCGGATATACCGCAGCGGCATCGCTTCAACTTCATGTCTTCACCGACGCGAGCGAATCTGCATACGCAGCGGCACTATTCTGGCGAGCTGTGGACGCGGAAGGCCACGTCACCATCACCCTGATTACGGCAAAGGCAAAGGTGGCTCCGCTGAAGACAACATCGATCCCGAGGATGGAGTTTCAGGCTGCGGTACTCGGCGCCCGTATGGCAACAGGCGTACGAGAAGAACACGAACGAAAACCGGAAACAACAACATTTTGGACCGACAGCCGCACCACTCTAACATGGATACGCACAGGTTCCAGGTCATATAAGCCGTACGTCGCGCACAGAGTCGCCGCAATAGAAGAACACAGCCGGACGAGCGATTGGCGATGGGTGCCGACCAAGCTCAATGTTGCAGACGACGCGACCCGCGACGTGCCCGACAACTTCAATGAACAGCATCGTTGGTTCCACGGTCCCGAATTCCTGTACCACGATCCCCAATTCTGGCCAGCGGATGGCAATGAAGCAATACCGAACACAGGCGAAGAACGGGCGCTCGCAGTCGTTACGACAAGATCACCGAAGCTCAGCGAGGCCCTCCCGAACGTCCACCGCTTCTCACGATGGTTACGCTATCTCCGTGCCACAGCTAGAACTTTGCAAGCCATCGAACTATTCCGCCGAGCCCCCAGGAACAAGGTGAACCATAAAAGGAACGCGCAGAACCCCAGCTCTGACCCGACGTGGCGACGTACCAAGACCACCGCCACGCGACCCCAAAAGGCACAAGTTTCGGCATCAAACCCGGATCTGTACCCAGCCATCCCTGCAGACATCCAGCGACGCGCGGAGCTCCTCATCGTACGAACCTCGCAGGAAGAGTCTTTCGCCGAGGAACTACAGACCATGAAGAAAGGACGAGACCTGAACCGCGACAGTCGGCTCTACGCGCTGAGCATAGAACTTTCCGAACACTGCATCAAGCTTAAGAGTCGCATAAGAGCCACCAACGGAGTCTCCGAGCAGCTCAAGAACCCCGCAGTACTCGACGGCAATCATCGCGCTACGCGCTTATGGATAGAACACGTGCACCAACAACTGCACCACGCGGGCGTCGAAGCCACCGTAAACGAATGTCGACAACAGTATTGGGTACTACGTTTAAGGCCGACAGTAAAGAACATAGTGAGCCGGTGTCTACGGTGCCGCATACGAACAGCAACACCCCCGCAACCGATCACAGGAGATCTGCCGCCGTGTCGACTAGCACACCACCAGAGGCCCTTCACATTCACAGGCTTGGATTACTTCGGCCCTCTGAGCGTCACGTCGGGAAGAAGCCACTTAAAAAGATATGTAGCGCTGTTCACGTGCCTCACAACACGCGCCATACATTTGGAACTAGTGCCGTCTCTCAGTACTGACTCAGCAATAATGGCGCTAAGAAGAATGATCGCTCGTCGCGGATGTCCGACTCAGATCTGGTCAGACAACGGAACTAACTTTCACGGTGCGGAAAAGGAACTCCGCACCGCTTTGTTCGCAGGAATCAAATACGAGGCAAGCAAGAAATCAATAGACTGGCGGTTCATCCCTCCTGGCGCGCCGTTTATGGGCGGCGCCTGGGAACGTATGGTGCGGTCAGTGAAAACCGCACTCTGCGCCGTTCTGCACAAGCGGCACCCCACAGAAGAGGTCCTGTTCACGCTGCTCACCGAGGCGGAGTACACCGTCAACAGCCGACCGCTCACCCACGTGTCTGTTGCTCCGGAAGATCCAGAAGCCCTGACGCCCAACCACTTCCTGTTGGGCGGTCCGGGCCGAGTCTCCGCACCGGGCACCTTCGACGACAGCGACCTGAACCTGCGTGCCAGCTGGCGCGCCTCGCAGCGCCTCGCCGACCTGTTCTGGGCTCGCTGGCTCAGAGAGTACCTGCCGGAGTTGCGCAACCGACGAGATCCGCGCGGAAGAGGACCTGAGCTCCGAGTCGGCGACCTCGTCCAGATCGTGGACGGCAACCTACCTCGCAACGTCTGGGTGCGCGGGCGCATCAGCGCTACACACCCGGGACCTGACGGCGTCGTGCGAACAGTCGACGTGAGCACCAAGGGCGGCGTCTTGCGGCGCCCCACCAAGAAGATCATCATCATCCAAGCTGCGGATCCCGCACCACAACTGGCTGCATCGTCCACAGCGGCGGCGGGCGATGCACGGCGGGAGTAATGTGCGGGACGTCGCAGCACCTGCGCCCCGCGCCCCGCGTGCCGCGCATGCGCACCGCAACTGCGCATCGCGGCCCCCCTCACACCGGCCCCCGCTGGATCAACTCGCGCGCTCATTGGCCGAGCGCACAAGCCAGAACATCGCGCACCTTAGAACTCATCCCGACGCGTCCTGGGGAAGAAAAGTAGCCACCCTGGAGCGCAGCCGGCAGTCCGCGATCCGACTTCAGAAGAAGAACTTCAAAATTAAGAAAGAAGATAAATCAAGAAAGAAGAAAATTCAAGAAAGAAAAACGTCTAGGGAACGGCGTTTTTGTCAAAACGCACGATTGTCGCATTGAAATTCTGTACATATTGTTTTAAAACGAACTACTTTATTGTTTCAATATAAGGCGAAAATATAGGTATTTTGTACAGAATAGTCGTACAGTTTCTTTCTCCCCTCCGACAAGAACCTGCAGCCACCGGTGTCTGGACCCACGCAATCCCAGCGCACCCGCACAAAAGGAAAACTATAGCGGTTAATCAGGCTTTACAAATTATTGAGTAATAGGCCAGCAAAGTAAAAAGAAAAAATCGTACAAGTTATTTTCATAACATAAGCACACGCCTGTATCCCCGAAGGGGTAGGCAGAGGCGCACTAGCGAACCAGAACACCCACATTTCGCCGAGCTTAGTTCCATCCCAGATGTGATAGGGGGCGAGATCATCGCCATATTGGGCACAAATTCCAGACTCCGGGCTGATATGGAAAAATCCAATATCACTTTGCCCGACCCGGGGATCGAACCCGAGACCTCAGAACCGTAGTCGTACCGAAATACCACCACGCCACCGAGGCAGTCAAGGCAAGCGGCTTTGTTTTAAAGTAAATTAAACAAAAATAAGTGGCCACGATTTTGTTTTTCACTGCTTTTTTAGGTTTAGAATAGTCGAGAGTCAAAATCGATATTTGATTCATTCCGTAGATTTGTATTCAAAAATAAAGTACCAAAGTTTGTGCAAGTTATTGTAAATAGAACTCTGTTAAATACCGGAGCGTTGTTTGTTATTATACGCTTTAAAACACTAGTAGAAAGACACCCGTTGAATAATAGGTACTTTGACGTGAAACACATTGACGTGAAAAATCCTCAAAATATCAACAATTAATCATTCTTATGAAAACTGCAATAATAAAAACTGTTAATATAGTGTAGCTATAATACCATATTATTGGTAGTTTACCTTAGTCAGGGCCGTCTTAAGGCATGCATGGGCCCCTGGGCACACAAGAATTGGGGGCCTCTAAATGTCTAAGCCCACGTCCCCCCTCGATGTATGCAAATCTACTAGCTTGCCTAATGACGACGACCTTTTTTCTTTTTTTGCGAACTTACTTCATATATTCACCCCTGGTGTAAGAGAAGTAACTACTTATTGGGGGGCGCCCTAAGGTCGGGGGCCCTGGCCACGGGCCCCGCGTGCTTTTATGGTAAAGACGGTACTGACCTTAGTGTACGTTTCATATTATGTATTTACATCGCGCGGCTTTACATCTATAGATGTATACCTCTAGATGTGTCTATAGTCGCGAGTGACGAGTCGCGGCACGCCTCCCGGTAGTAAACGCCGCGCCTACCAACTATTGTTTATTAATTAAACCGAATATCGCGTCAGCCGTCAGCCCATGCAACTAAGGCAGAAGTACATGATACATATCATATACCATAGTTTTATTTCAACATCCTCTATCGCAATTTTTCATTTTATGCAGAAACTACATTTGTACACAATTTTGCTTTTTACTTTGGTAGGTAGACTATTACCTGCTCGTTAACTTGTAATGCCTGCTTAGCCGTGATAGTTTTCCTTTTAATTAAATTCGTTATTTGTATATGGGACTACCATGATATTTTTCACATTTCTAGAACCAACCGTTTAGCTGGTAGGTGACTAACAAAAAGTACTTTAAAGATTAATATTTTACAAACGAATTCTTGTATCGAAAAATGGCTATATCAACCAAAATGTTTTTGAACCACCTATGCAAGACACCCTACACCATGGAATAATCCAGAAATGGAAATACGTGTAAAGGACCTCCCTACCTATCCTACCCTACCCAACATTTATTTTTCAGGTTTTTAATTCACCATTTTGTTAGTGCGATTGATATGTATCATCATCATCATTTGTTTTTTTTTGAGCTGTGTTTGTTGTTTTTAAGTTATGTGGTTTAATGCATCAAACTTCAGTGAATATGAACAGTATAATGTGGAATCTTTTTAACCGGTGATTTTTAATGAGTTTTGCTTGGTGTGTTGGCTGGCTTTGTTCAGTAGGTTAGCCGAGTGCGATGACCCACAGACGACTGTGGGTCATCGCACTGGAAGGGATTACCGCCATAATCCCATCAGGATCTTGAGATCATCCACATCTAGGTCTCATGGTAATTATGAAAACATAATTGCTCTATTTACCTTGACATTGGCTAAATCATATGCGTGGAAGCCATTATTTTTAAAAGAAGAAGAAGAAGAAGCCAAATAACAGCTTTTTACTACTAATAGCCACTCCGCTAATCAGCGGCCAAAGAGACAGACTAGAGGTGAATGTTATTGAAATACTTATAATGTTATCACTTTAGGTCGGTCGAGGATGAATCAGTAACTCGGATTTTTTCGGAAGGTAAAAATACATAGTAAAATAACATAGGATTAACTTAAATTTCATTCTCCGATAATTTTTTTCTTTAAGTTACCATTCATATTGTTTTGTTACTTATTAACAAAATAAATATAGGCAACAAAAACAAAAAATGTAAATGAACTAAATGACTCTGCAACCCCTGGAGTAATCGCAACGTGAAGATTGCACATACGTAAGTAGGTAGGTAGGTCACATCACACGCTAAATGAATATCGACTATCGAGTCTCAGTATGAACTGACTGAATAACTGAACAAAGGATCAGGTAACATTTTTTTCTTTTTTATTGTCGCGGGGAAAAGTTTTTTACCACTGCCGCCTCGCCCGGGGGTGTGGACGCGGCGGGTATGTCGGGTTCGCCGGCATTATGACCCAGCGCCATGATGCCCGGGAGAGATGGTCGACATCCGGGCGACGCTGAGCCGCGTTCCTAACAAATTTCCTACACCGGCAATACCGACTAAAAACCCCGCGGTGGCCTACTTCGCCGCTCGAGTGGGGCGGCCACGGGGTATCTAAAGATAGACTCGGATTGCTACCGAAACCGCCCCTGCGCGGTGCCGCCTTGCGGCTCGTCTTCAAGTGGGGGAGTTCAGAAGCCCCCGCCGCCGAAGGACGTCCTCGGCGTCTACGACAGCACGAGGCCGACACACATACCGACCTAGCACAGTGAACACGGAGCACCTGCGGCGGGCGCGGACAGAGTCACGGCAGCAGCGCCGCGATCGCGAGTCGCGAGCGCGGCCGAACAACAAACCTATGTTACAATAACAACGACGACGCAGTATTGTTACCACTCACCACATAATAAACACCGGTTCACAGACTGATAATAACATGTTGATTCAGCACGAGACATAAGCGCACAAGTCAGTCCGTATCTGGTAGAGATATACTTGTCTACACCACTGACACCATCCCTGTCCGCTGCCAACGCGATAAAGCTACCAAAAAATGCACCGCGGTCCGCGTAATGTTTATGCTGTACTGTGGCTGTACTGACTATGATCTGAGGGGTTACCACCACCTCTTATAGCAATATTACTACAATCTTACTTGTACCAATTACTGTACAAAAAAAAACGAGGTAAAATTATAATATTACTGCTATAAGAGGTGATGGTAACCCCCTGTAGGTCAACCATGAGTTTGTTACACGTATTTACGCGAACGAGGACGTAAAATATTTATATGGAAAACGTTAGTTCCCCGCGTAACCGCTAGAGGCGCTCGGGTGGTTCTCATACAAATATTTTACGGAGTCGCTAGCGAGTAGTATAAAAAAAAATTATGATTGGCCTACTGGACACAGATATTGGATATTGATACGCGTGGCGTCGCACGTGCTGCGTCGTCTGCAGTGTTGTAGAGGGTACGTGTACGACGTCGACACAAAGCACCTCCGCACTCCACACTGATAATTCTACATAAAAGCAGCTCGTACCTACCTCTATAGTAAATACACAGTAACTATTTGGCCACTTGGTCTAGTATGATTCGATAAACTCAGACATACCTGTCCTTATCCCATCTCAATGTGGGGTCGGCGCAACACTCTTTTTAAGCATGATACAGAAAGGATTTGGCTTAGTTTTTAAAACCGGCCGCCTGCCTGACGTCAACCCTTTCTGTGGGATCCAGTTCCGCGCAAATTAAATTAGAAAACTTGTTTTGCTCGACCTGTGAGTCGAACCCAGGACCTCCTGGTCCACAGCCCATACAAACTGCCACTAGACCAAGGAGGCGACTATCAACTCAAAGACATTCAATAGCAATAATAATTTGTAGTAAACTTACTATAACTTCAAGATTATTGTGAAGAAGAAGAAGGGGTAGACAGAGGCGAACTAGAACACCCGCATTTCGCCGAGTTTAATTCTGTCCCAGATGTGATGGGGGCGATCCTATTGCTATGTCGGGCACAAATTCAACACCGGGCTGATACAATACCGTTAATCGTTTTTGTGTTGAATGTTAACTTATTTTTTTAAGTTACGTTATCTACGTTACGAATAGAGGAATGTTTATTGACTTGTATAGATTAGTGTTGTGAGTTGAGAGTTGTGACTCATGAGAAAGTGAAAGGGTCGCATCGTAAGACAAGTGACAACACGCTATCAATACTACTACTAAACGTAAGATTCCGTCCGGTATGTCCGGTATGTCCGGTATGTCCGGTATGTTCAGTAAGCAATGCGCGGGGTGAGAATGCGTGCACTGCCCGTTCACCGGCATATCTATCACAGAGTCAAGTTTCTTCGGAAACAATAGTCCCGGTCAAATCGCGTTAGAAAAACTGTGTTGCCCGACCGGGGAATGGGAATCAAACCCAAAACCACCGCCCATATACTTTGCCACTAGACCGAGTAGACGCCAGTGGTTGTGCTTTAAGTTATGACGGACGGCTCGCCCACCGGCGTCCGAGCGGTTAATGTAATGTGTATTATTATTATTAATATTATGGCCGCTTCCAACAGGTTTCTGATTCAGATCCATATCCGATTATCCTAAAGTGTGATTACACTTGGCCGTTCGCCCGATTTCGATTGCCTATGGAACTACAACAGAGTATGACCTAGTGATAATGAACGGGCTCGTGTTAGCTCGTCTGCAGACAATACGGTCTAGTGTAATCAATAATATCCTCAACTCATATACGTATCTCAACTGAGACACCCGACGCGACGCCAGTTTTCTTTTCATGTCGATCAGCAGTGCTAGATAACTGCTCATATTAGTCGTATGTCTATTGCGGCGATCAGTATAAGAAACACATCGAGTAATCAAATTCTAGTTGTTATTCGAACGTCCGCATACGGTAGCCCGATCAAGTTATATGGGAGAACTGCTGCGTCGCGTCGCGTCGGCTATTCTACCCACTCTACTAACACCAAAGAGATACATAAATCCTTATATTTAATATTATCAAATATTACAATAGATATAATGCATAGGCATAATATATATAATATGTGAATGTTTATCACAATATAATTACTTTGCGTTGCATCTGAACCTGAGACCAACCTTGAAATAAGCGCAAGTTGAAAATCGGGTCACATTTGGCGGAGATATCAAATAATAAAAAAAACAGCAGCGTCATCCTTTGTTAATGCAGTTAAACATAATGTGCAGGTAGTTAGAAATTCCCAACCAACACAGGCGTGTGGGGCCACGAAAACGGCTGACAAAGTGGTCAATTTGAATGCACATAAAAATAGTACATCAATAAACAAGGAAAATGTTAACAAAGAAACTGTGTTGGAGATAAATGGCCATAAAGAAAAAGGAGTTGAAAAGAGAGACAACATGTCAGAGATGAAGACAAATGAAAATTGGACAACGGTAACAAAGAAAAAAAAGAGATACCCTAACAGCGACATTAAAAGAGGTGGTAGTACTAGTGCATTCGAAGTTCAAGGAACGGAACGGAAGAAGTATCTGCATGTTTGGCGTTTACAAAAGCAAACTACTGAAGAAAGTTTGGAAAAACATGTCAAAAATATATGTGGACAAGGTGTTCCAGTAACAGTTGAAAGAATAAAGCATAAGACAGAAAGGGATTATGCATCATTTATAATAGGAGTACCGGAAAATAAATATGTTATATTATGTGAACCAGATAATTGGGCTGTAAATATTGAGTACTGTGAATGGGTGTGGTTTCGTCGAACAACCAAAAAATCAAATACAACAGAATAAGCTTATAGAATTATATTACCAGAACGTGAGAGGTCTTCGCACAAAACTAGAAGAATTTCATAATGCTATTGCTTCTTCAAATGCAGATTTATTTGCCATAACGGAAACTGGATGTAACAAATCTATTCAAAATGCAGAAATGATTCCGCCGGGATTCACCATATTAAGATGTGATCGAGCGGATGGCCGTAAACAGGGCGGCGTGTGTCTCGTGGCCACACCGCGCTTTGAACTGCGACAAGTGACCAGTGACGTAAATATCGACGACCATATGTTCGAACTGGTTAGTGCTACCGTCTATTTACGAAATAGACTACTATTTTTGTTATGTGTTGTATATATTCCACCAAACTGTAGTGAAAATGAATTTATGGTACTATTTAGAATTATAGAACAATATTGTGATAGATATAAGGACGTAATAGTAGTTGGCGATTTTAATTTATATTCATGTCCAGTAAGCATCAACAATTACTACGAATATTTTTTAACTTATTGTGGATTTATACAGAGCAACAGTGTAGGAAATTGCAATGACCGACAATTAGATTTGGTATTAAGTACATTTGTGAAGGGAGAGAGTGTGAGGGTGGGTGCGGCGGAGGCGCCGCTGGTGCCTGTGGACGCATACCACCCACCGCTTGAAATGACGGTGAGTATGTCTAAATTGCGCGACATATCTGCATTAGATAATTGTACAGATTATAACAGGGACTCGAATGCCAAAGATTACACAGCAACAGGTTGGAATTTTAAAAAAGCAGATTTTACTTCGTTATATTTTACTCTCGCGACAGTAGACTGGACACCAATGTATGAATTAAATTTAGAGTCAAGTTTAAATTATTTTTATTCTACTATTAACGCTATTATAAATGACTGTGTTCCAAAAAAAAAGCGAAGCCGTGTAAGCTCGAGGTACGTTTACCCCGAGTGGTATACTGGCGAAATAATTCGCGACATTAAGATTAAAGCCCTTCTTCACAAGCAATACAAGTCGACAGGACTGGCATTAGATTACGAGGCATTTTCTCGGTATAGGACAAAGGTTAAAAATATGATAGCCTTCACAGAGAAACAATACAGGTATAGTAAGCAAAATGAACTCCAAAAAGATCCAAAATCATTTTGGAATTATGTCAAATCTAAAAGAGGTTGTAGGACTCCGAAAAAGATTTTAAATAACGGTGAAGTGATGTCAAATGCCCAGTGTGCTAAAGAGTTCGCCAGATTTTTTCACTCAGTATACCACCCCAAACGAGCTAATTTGTCGGTAAACACTGCAGTAATGGAAGCAGGTGGCGTAAACGGTGGAGCACGGGTACACCTAGACAGATTACAGTTGAGAGACGTACAGCGCGCTCTTCAGCAACTGAAACCGAAAAAATCATCGGGACCGGATGGAATTCCTCCTTTTATCTTTAAGGACTGTCAAAGAGTACTAGCCGCGCCATTGCTTCATATTTATAACCAGTGCCTTGAGACCGCAATATTTCCTGAAAGATGGAAATTAACTAGGGTGGTTCCAGTAGCAAAAGGAGGGTCAGGAGACAGGGTGGACGGCTACAGACCGGTGGCAGTATTATCTACTCCGGCGAAGGTGTTCGAATCTGCAATACATAAAAGCATATTTGCACAAATTTGTGGGCAGCTCTCAGAAGCCCAGCATGGTTTCCGACCGGCAAGAAGCACTACAAGTAACCTTTTAAATTATATGGCGGAGGTAGTACCCGTAATTGACAGTGGAGGACAGACTGATGCGGCTTACTTTGACTTCAAAAAAGCATTCGACCTTGTCGATAATGACGTACTACTTACAAAGTTGGCAGAAATTGGATTTACTCCGCATCTACTTCATTTTTTCGCCAGTTATATGAGAGATAGGCAACAATATGTAGAATATTCAGGACACGTGTCGGAACCATATTTTACACGCTCTGGAGTAAGTCAAGGTAGCAACTTGGGCCCATTACAATTCATAATTTTCGTAAACGATTTGCCTACGACTGTTGAAAACGCGAAGTGTTTGTTATTTGCTGATGACCTGAAGCTATATCTGGGTATTCATACTGCAGATGATTGTAAGAAATTGCAAAAGGATATAGACAGAGTAGAGAGGTGGTGTGAACACAATCGCCTGCAGTTCAACACCTCAAAATGTGTGACTATCACTTTTACTCGTACACAAAAACCGGTTCTATGGGAGTACACAATCGCCGGAAAACCAATGATGAGAGTCACATCAGTTAGGGATTTAGGGGTAACGCTCAATACTAGACTAATATTTCGCGATCACATTGTAGCCATATGTCAAAAAGCATTTAGGAATCTAGGGTTTCTGCTGCGTATTGTTCGCGATTTTACAAATTTAAAGGCTATCATATCTTTATACAACGCGCTTGTGAGGAGTGTGCTCGAGTGCAACGCAGTTATTTGGGCTCCGCATGAGACTAAATATAGTCTCATGCTGGAGAGGGTGCAAAATAAATACGTTCGATTTTTGTATATGAGGAAGTACGGGGTGTATCCATCTTACCCATTAATGTATCCAACATTATTTATTTTAGGTATGGTGGGATACAATGAGTTAAAAGTTAGAAGAGATCTTGCGCTCGTGTTATATATTTTTAAAATCTTCAGAGGTAAAATAGAAAACAGCAACTTATTGATGCAGATAGGGCTATGTGTTCCGGACAGGTATGTGTGGAGAAGGCGGCGTCCACAGTTATTGGCGGTGCCGCGCGCGCGGACAAACATTCTTAAAGAATCACCGTTAATACGCGCCCTTCGCGCTCTCAACCTTATTGCAGTAGAGACGGACATCTTACACTGTTCTCTGTGTGAATTCACAAAAGTAGCGAGTACAATTATTTGTTATAAACTGAACTAGGTATGTACTAAGTAATTGACTACACTACTGCATTAGGATAAAAAAATCCTGTAATAGTAGTTGTAAGTGTGAAAAATAAATAAATAAATAAATAAACATACATGAATAAAATACAGACGAATTGAGGACCTTCTCCTTTTTGGAAGTCGGTAAAAAAAAGTGAAATATCTAACACTACACTTCATCCAACCACGGTCTGCTTTGTACTCGTATTATGTATGTGTACGTCTGGATACACAAGTACTCGTGTGTCGATATTCTTGAACACGCGTACTGCTGCAGTGCTGAGCCGACGCGCCGCGGTGGACACTCGACACTCCTGACGACTCCTGACTCGAACATAAACACATATTATGACAAAGACATTCAACAGTAATCTCTTTGTAGAGATAGTAAACATTGTTCTCCACGTGGCTCCCCGCGCCCGGACCCCGCGCCCCGCACCCCGCGCCTGACACCTCGTGCCGTGGTTCAGATTACATGCTCTTTGGTTCAGATGTCATTTTGTGTGTCAATGACGGTGGAGTGTGAAGGGCGCGCTGGGCGCCTGTCGCCTGAATCGTATTGTCCTCTGTGTGGTGATGCGTCAGCGTCAGACGAGGCGACGCGAAGTTCAGGTGCGCCGCGCCGTGCGTGTCTGACGCGTCCGCACATTCACGATTAGTCCTAGGTACAGCTCACAATACGAGCATAGAAACAGAATACTGGTGGTCAGACCAGCGTCCTCGCACCAAAATATGTGGAGGTCGCGAGCACGCAGTACATTTCTCTCTCTTTCTACTTGCCCATGTCCCACTTTAATGTGGGGTCGGCGCAACACACCTTTTCAAGCATGTCTGGAGAAAGGATTTGGCTTAGTTTTTACGCCGGGCTACCTGCCTGACGTCAACCATGGGAGATCCAGTCCCGGGCAAATCAAATTATAAAAATTGCTTTGCCCAACCTAGAAATCGAAGCAACTCTATTATAAAGACGGTTTAAAAAATATCTAAAAACATCCTTCATATTCTTCATTTATTAAAAATTCTACGTATATAATTTGAAGTTTGAGCAAATATTATTAACATGAAATAATAGGTTGTGAAACTGATCATGCGACGCCGCTGAAGGGAATGTGCGATTTGCAAGTAATTTATTAAATAATATTATTTGTTAACATAATATGTATTATCAAGTTAGTTGATAATCATGTGTGATGTGCATGTGACTATACTAACTGCTTGTGCTATACAACTACATGATCATTTACAAATTCTACATAATTTATTCAGAAACTACATAGCTGCAACACGCCACTTCGTCCGAGTAGAATATCACGATATGTGTCATACCTCTAATGTGCCAGCCTCCTCAATCGTGTTGCAGAGAAGTGACCTACCCGGCACACGCACAGGACTCCTGTGCGTCCTGTCCTGCGCAGTGATCGTGCGGCAATCTGACACAAGTCCTGTATAAAAATGTCCGATGAAAAAATTATCTTTATATTTTACTGGTTGTTGCCCGCAACTCCGTTCGCGTGGAAATCTAATTTCCAGGATAAAAAATATTTTTCGGGATAAAAAGCATATGTGCTAATCCGGGGTGTCAGCTACCTCCATACCAAACTTAAAAAAAATGGCCCAGTCGTATGAGTGTGAGGAAGTAACAAACATACAAACACACTCACAAACTTTTGCCTTTATAAAATGAGCGCGATGTTCATTGTGTTCCACGGACTTCCACGGCATCATACATACATCTACATATATGATATGCTCTTAATTTTAATGATCCCAATGTGTTTATGTCTCGTACGTTTCTCGTATGTTTCTGTGCCTATTATTTCGTAAACATATTATGATATATACTATCTGTATACATACATACATGCATACATACATAGACTCACGCCTTTTTCCCATAGGAGTAGGCAGAGACAACGTATTTCCACTTGCTACGATCCTTACACACCTCTTTCGCCTCATTCAGTCTCATTACATTCTTCATGCATATACTATACTATCTGTATAATCGACTTGTTTTTTCAAAACACGAGATTTTTATTCTGATTTGGTTTTGTGTCAGAACTTCCATCATTTTTATGATTAGATATATTGTAACGAATATTATGTTCTGCTTATTTTTCTGTTTAACATTTACTTCGTTGGTAATGTGTTGTATACGAGGATGATTAGTTTATTAATTTACAAGGCTGAGATCATATTTTATTATATTTACAAATTCCATTACTATAGTTATCTTACAAAGTATGTTCAATACATTAAGATTATTTTACCAAAACATACTCAGTTCGCGAAGTATGTAAATCGAACTTATTTTACAGAACTACTGTGACACCGGAAGCAGGCCCTGATGGCATCCCTCCATTGTTTTTGATTTCATTTGTACATACGTATTATGCTCCGATTGGTGAAACGAGCCTGTTCTAGAACCTACTTTGGCAGACACATAACCGTAACAATTATTTTTCTAAATACAGTTAAAAATTTAATATCTTATACTCGCAAACAAACAGATACTTAACTATAGCCTTAATGGCCAGGTTTCGGACCTTGTTTTTATGGTTAGAGATTTTAGGGTTTCATCATCCTCATCATCAGCGACAGGACGTCCACTGCTGGACATACGCCTCCGCCAAATATTTCTAGATCGACCTGTTAGAAACGGCCTGCATCGGCTGCATCCAGTGACTTCCAAGTACTGAACAAGTAGAAAAATACCAAAGACAATTAAACATTTAAGAGTCTGTTCTAATCTTTCACCCAACGACACGTAGGCGGCGTCAGGTGTGGTCGTTTAGGTCGTTGGCATCGACCAACAACTCATTGCAGTTACCAAATTATTTATTTGGTGACGCTACTTGATCGGAGGCTAATCAGAGAATTCAGTTATTTTTATGTTAAGTTCGTTTGATTGAGTGTTCATATTGTCTTCATGTTTGTAGCTGTAATAAGTTTCCATTCCAACCCTCTACTGCACGAACTGTATAAAGATGTTTTGTACAAATTATTATGAAATTGTCTCTGACTTATTTTATTAATCTATTACATAATATAAATAACTAGTTAGTTCTATATATAATAATGTAAACACCCAATTATAGTCACACAAGCATTTATTTCGGTGCAGGAATCGAAGCTGTGGTCTCAGTCATCACAGCCTTGTCTGATTAACGCCGCGCTGTATTCTTTTGGATTTGGAGCCTTAGCAGTAGCACAGCCTAAATTAAAATAAGCTTTTCTCTGACAAACGTAAAAAAAATCCGATTACAACATAGATAACGCACGTGGTGTGTTTCAGTGCCAACTCTCTGCCGACCAACTAGTACTACACGCACAGCGCATTAGGGAACATAATGCAATAATAATGTGTTAACAATGCTCTGAACCCATGTTGTGTGTGCGAGTGTCTAATCTGCATGAGCCGCGTGGCGCAATGAGTGCATGACGCATCGCATCGCGCATGGCAGTGACTGTAGAGTGTAGACTGTAGAGTGCTGTAGAGTGTTGAACTGTAGAGTGCCGACAGACTGCGCGGCGCGGCCGCTTCCGAGACGATGAGGGGGCGGGTGCGCCGATCCGCCCGGACTGTAATACAACCGATTATCATGATTAATTATTTTATGACAAAAGGACTAATTATGCTTAAGATATGTCATCACAGCAAAGTTAACCGTCGATTTTATCAGTTTTTTTTAGATCAATCTATTATTGTTAAAATCACTTTGTAAAATCGGTTAAAGTATTTAGACGTCGAGTTATCGACGTAAGGGTAGTTAATCATAATATGTTTTAACCCTTTTGTTTATGTAAAGCTATCGCCTCCAGAAGTTACAGTAATATTTCCGATCTAAAGCTTATAATTGCTTTATTACTTGTTTAATCTAAATAAATCTTAGGGTATTGAAATAAAACTATTCTTACGGATTCTATCACGATTAGATTTTAATTATTATTCCCGACGTTTCGAAGGCTTTGCAGTCTTCGTCTAACCCGTGACAACAACAATAGTTTTATTTCAATGTATAATATTCGCGTAAACTTAAGAAATCAGTAAATCTTAGGGTAATTATTTAAGCAATGGTTTTGTAAACAGATTTGCTTTATAAATATAACTGCTTTACTATTGAATTATTGGAGAAATTGTGTGCCACCTACCCACCTTATATCGTAATTCGTAGTGTAGCCTACGAATAAATGGGAATCTTGTCATATAAACGCTTGTAAGGTAACTGCATCTAATAAGGGCCGGGTTTTTGGAAATCCTTATAAATCAATTTTGGAAAGTGTATTCATTGGTACGACAACATGATCAAATAAACTGTTTTTCTTTGAAGACAATATATTGTACAAGAACAAGGTACCAATACCCAGTTACTTACAAAAAAAAGTTTTTTAAAAGCTTGTCTTTGGTCCTTATTGGACACTAGGGTTCTAAATAAGGTCCATAATTGAACTACAAGATTCAGGGCGTTGTATACTACAAAAACACATCTATATGAAGCAATAGCTTTAAACAACGATTACTTTCGTGGCTTTCGAATTATAAAACGAAAATTCATATAAATTAGTGTCGTGGCCGTTATTAAGTCTTAGGAATTGTATATAAGTTATAACAAATATATTTTCTAGTTATAAACAAAAACAAATAGTAGTTTTAAGCTTATTTTTATTAACCCTAGTAAAGAAAATCACAAAATGTTACAAATCAGTATTTTTTTTCAGTCTTAGGTCCTTGGACCTTATTAGGTATTATACTTCTTTAATCATAGTCTGGACCTTATTAAGTGTTTGAAAATAACAAACATGACAACCACTGCAGCTAAAGATTAACTGTATTTGTAATGAATTGTATTATAAAGCTGCTACACGCTCAGACATTTGTTTGTTTTTATATCATCTATAGTACCCTGAAGATCAATTTGAGACCATTTTGAACCTCGTTTTCGTTTTTGCGAAGTTTCCATTCTGTCTTAACTGAAAACAATATACTTATATTAATAGTGTGAGCATAATGTGAATATATTCTTGTAACACTACCTAAAAAGGAATAAGTAAATATGATCTATCCCTAATAAGGTCCGGACTTTATTTGGAGACAACAAAGTGGACCTTATTAGGCACTTATATATGCCCTGAGAAAACCAAACAAAATCGAGATAAAAAAGCAATCGTTTTGGTAACTTACCCTGTCAATCCACGTTCTAAAAGTATTTTAACATTACTATTGGAGAATTATTACAAACCGACCCGGTTTTATTACTAAAATGACGCAAAATCGAATCAGAATATTTTGTAAATTGAGTCACGCCGTCCCCCCAGAGGTAATACACAGAGCCACTGACAAAATAGTCAGCCCGAAAGCCATAGACGTCGGTGCGCTTTTATGATTGGTTACTGGAGAGAGGTCGCGCGATATCCGTTTTAATTTAGGTATTAAGTTCGGGAAGTTTGAAAATATGGACCTTATTTGGAACCGGCCCTTTATAGGCTGACCTACCTTAATATAACTATAGACACGATTTTAGTTGTTGTCTCTCAAATAGACCACATCATAGTTCGCGAGACCATAATATTTATGGCTCCTTATGCCTAACAAGTATATGCCATGCCATATGGACTTGTTGCCACCATTGTAAAAAAGTTTTCTTGTCAATTTGACGTTCGATGTAACCATTGAATATCGAGTACCAAGATTGAAAATTAATGTTACTTTATATACCTATTAAGTTTGAGGATAATAATCGTAATACCTAACTTATAATAACCCTCAAGTTATTAAACGATCACGCATCTACACAACACCACGGCAATTTAGTAATGATCAGAAACACATGACATACAAGCGTCACGCTCGCCGTGTCGCCTGATGGTGCTACTTTGACTTACAAAGTACTGAATCGTACTGCACTTGTCATCCCTAATTTGATTACAATGCATTAATAGCTAACATAAACATTGCGGTTGTGCAATTAATTATTACCAAGTGAGTCTGCATTATTTCGAGACACCTCCACACACCTCACTGAGAAGGATACGTCGACGTCATACGAGTATCATATCTATACCTCTATTTCCAGTGCGTCGCGTGACGCGTCTCATCTGTCACACTCGCACCAAGCTCGCACCACAGTCCACACGTGAAACATTCATAGTTTAGTCGTAGTCGGTCGACGCGGATTTAGAATAATTATTTCTTTTAGGTGGATTAATTTACCGCACAGACATGCAATAAAAATATTACTCATAATCAAAACTCATTGTACCTCAATGAGTGACTATGACTAACGGAGTCACGGCAGTCACGGCTCATTTCCTCTAGTTCAAACGTTGAAACTCGCTGCGTTGTTCACCGTAATATCTGATAATGAAACAAAAGTATTAATTTTCAAAGTTATGTGAAGTTACCAACGCGCATTAAGCCAGCGTGCCGGACTAGAGCCATATCATTAGTAGAGAAGGCACGTGCCCGCTGCCCACCAGTGGGAGAGTAATATTACACACGCACACACACACACACGCATCACGTCTGTATCCCCGAAGGGGTAGGCAGATACGCACTAATGAACTAGTACACCCACATTTCGCCGAGCTTAGTTCCGTTCCAGACATGATAAGGGGCGAGCCTATCACCATATCGGGCACAAATTCCAGACTCTGGGCTGATATGGAAAAATCCAATATCACTTAACCCGATCCGGGGATCGAACCCGAGACCTCAGGATGGTAGTTGAACCGAAATACAACCACGCCACCTAGGCAGTAATATTACACGGCTGACATTACTCGCATGTTAATGGTTTCTAAAAAGCTCAAGCTGTGGAAGTACCGCCTACGTTAAAATTAATAAATATGCAAATAATATGTGATAAATCTTTTCCGGTGCGGAAAATAATTCATAATACCTGTGTATTTTTGTACTTTGGAAGATATCCTTGCCGAAATTGGATACCTTGTATCCGAATAAAAAGCTAATATACATCTTTAAAGGTATTGCGGATCTTGAGGAAAACTATTATGAAGAAAAGGCGATTTGTTGATCGTAAAGTCCGCGACGTTGTCTGTATTGGGATCTTCCTGCTTGATAATGTTGAATTAGTATGCAAACCGCAAGTATATATGTAGGTACAATATAAATGGCTTCTTATAAAAGTAGCCAGTAAAACCACAGAACTGCGCGACGCGGCATAAAGTTAAATGTCGTGGGTTGCGAGCTGTTGCGAACGCGTATAAATAAGGTTGTCCGGTGTATAGCTTTTTTCTGAACCAAAATTAATCATAAATAGTACTTTTGTTCACTAGTTCTAGTGAAATCACAAAATTTAAACCAGCCAAATAAATTTAGGAGACTTATATCAATCAGCAGGCGTCGGCGCGGCGTTATAAAGACAATAGCTGTGCCTTAGACTGGCTCGAGTCTTTGTTTCTTTGAATATTTACAGTCAAAGAGTGCCATCGGCCACGTGTTCGTGAAACGCGGATAGGATTGCCTACTCTATTTGGAAGTTTAGGAAACCGACGTGAAAAAAAAGCTTTAGAACCCGTGGCACCGGACTTCTGATTAGACTCGTCACTCGGCAGTTCGGCACTCTGCATCGCTGCAGCGCTGGTTGTGAGTCAGAGTACCGATCTCGCCGCTTGTACTTCCCCAGTTCACCGCCACAACTGTGATCGGTATCATTGATAATTAGATTAATACCTAGTAGATAATCTAGTAGGGTTGTCCTCCAGAAGGGAGTTGACGTCAGACAACCAGTCATAAAAAAACTAAGCCGATTCCTTTCTGTAAAATGCTTGAAAAAGTGTTGCTCTGACCCCACATTGAGGCTTCAAAGTCCAAACTTCTATATGTTGGCGCCACACACTTTTTTAACATGTTTCTAAAAGGATTAGGCTTATTGTTTACGATCTGTATTTTGCTGTGAATTGCCTGAGATCGACCATATCCCGAGAACTAGCAGACACGCAGTCATAGTACTGCTGGGCGCTCACTAGAAGCACGAGGATATCGAAAGCTACCAAATTGTTTCATGCTTTTAGTTGGTAACAATAATGGATAAATATTGTGCCACTCCATCGCGGTCGAGCTCGTATATATTATAATCAGAGTAAATCGTAATATGCAAATGCATACATTAACCAACTATGAACACAAGAGCTAAAGCGATTTGATGCCATGCTGCATACATACGAGTAGATGGTATATTATTATATCGATGGTAGATACAGATAAAAACATTCCGTTTCCGGAGTAATCCGAATCACGCCGGAGGGAGTAGGGACATGCTTCAACCGCGCCGTATTTTGTTTCCCAAAAGAACATTGAGGTACTCGTAAGTGCCTCGAGTCTCGACCGATATTTGAAACATATACATATACTTTCAAACATTTTTATGTCAATTAACACAACTCCAAAAAGGTAAATAATATGTCTGAGATCCAACACTACGCGTACCAACGTGCTGAGGCCTAAGCCCGAGAACGTTTCAGATGTAATCAGTTAATCACACAGCACGCATCCATCCTGCTATTGTATCTGCTAACAAGCAACAACCGCAATTTATACAATTAGGTACATCGACGTAGATAAATTAAACAATTTCCATAAACTTGTAATTAATTATAAACGCTGTCATTTTAAGTATTAAATGATCATTAGCTGCGAATTGTGACGCGAGGTCTTGCAATCCGTTTTTTGTTTAACAGAAGGCTCGCATCAAGTGGGTCATCTCATCATCTGTTGTCAAGTGATCCGTTCAACATCGCACAAGCACATAGACAGTTATAGAGTACCTTTTTTCGACTTTTTAAAAACGAAGGGCGGGGTATTTTTTTCCTCCAACTATTATAAAAGTCCCCTCCCTGCCCGCATAGCATGCGCATCACGAGAACAGTTTGTCTACGCTTTTTATCCTGTTATAACCTGTTATAACGGTTTTCTCTATTTGTCAACGGACACTAAATGCGTCCTCGTCTATTTTCATACAATATTGTAGACAACATGTAGACAACATCTCGACAGTCGATTATTGGGATATCTTGTGGCGCGCATGCTAGGCGGTCTGGAGTCTGAAGACGAAGCTACGGGTATAGAATATACGGAATAATTAGCGTAATACAGTTACATGCACGCCAGGACAATGACGCGGCGCGGCGCGGCGTTGCAGCGTAACCACAACGAGAGAGGATCACCGTAAAAAAAATCAAGGTGCTGAGCAGTCTCAGTTGTATCTAAGGTCTATAAACCTAATTCCGTTCCCCTCCGTGGTTAATAAGTAAGATTTTCACATATTTCCAGGTAACAAGAACAATATTTGATTGAGGTGTCGCATGCGTCATGCGTCGCGTGCTCTCGTGGTATGGTGTCGCCACTCGCCAGTCGCCAGTCGTGTGGCGATGCGCGTCCACGCAGCCGCGCAGACGCGGCGGGGTGAGAGCGAGGCTGGCGCGGGGCGGGGCGAGTCATGTGACAGCACGACTTGTATGTACATATCATAATATGCAGCAATCGCTTGCGCGCTCTTTATTCTTTTTCTCAAAGTCTACGGAACATACAGTGAGCTAACAACGCGAAGGCATCCAATGGGGTCCAAGTGCAAATAAGTACAATATAGACAAGATATATTATGACCACGAAGACATTATAAAATAATTTTAATGTAATCTCTTTATTTATTTTTATTTATTTATTTAAAACACAAGAAAATGTAATCGCTGCTTTGTAGTAAGGAACAAAATGGAGCAATGTATGTACCTCTATCTTTGGGTTTATCAACCGCAGAGCCCACGACTAAGGAGTAAAGACGTTGTCCTCTTTAGCGTCAACCAAAAAGACTTTATCAAACTGTAGGGTTCTTAAACTGAGATTCTACGCATACACCCGTCGCGCTGTAATGGCTATACCTGTTGCATTCACACAACAGCGAAAGTGTGTTTGTATGAATGCAACAGGCGTAGATTCGCGAACGTTCGTTCGGTTGGTGTGTACACGGAACAAGATGAACTTGACCGCAGTCTGCCTACACGCTACACGCTACACGCTGTCTGCTGCAGTCTGCATCACTATCACGACCTCACTTTGATAACAGTCGCAATGCTATTAATAGCTCGGGCCCTGATGCAGTTTACGATAACTCACAAGATATAACATTGATCTGTTATTAATTATATCAACTCAGATGTGCAACTGTAAACTCTTTACAGTTTCACCGGCTCGCTGCTTTGTCTCCCGGCAGGAAATATAATTTGCTTGGAGCGGCATCACGCCAGCACCGCGGCGTCGACTGTCGAGTCAAGATCAACTGCGGGCAGCCGACGCGACGGCCGTGTCGTCGTTGTGGTTTCCTTTTCTCCCCGGCAATGTCGTTCATTGTCACGAGCACGACTCAGGTGGACGTTTTAGTTACCGCGTGTAAAAGAACCACTAAAGTTTCTAACAATCAAGACTTCAAGAGGCACCGGCCGGCGGCCACCGGCTTAGTCGCTAGCCGCGTCGGCGCGTCGCGTCGCGTTGTTACTTGTTGCTTGTCAGGCGGGACTGAGACTCATATTGAATGGTATCTGTACTTATTATTTTAATATTAATTAATAAGTACATAATAAGCCATTTTTCCAACTCTGGGCTCAAATTCGCGGTCGAGCGCAATAAGCCAATCGCAATAGGCCAGTGGTCACCCATCATCTCATCTATCGCTTCCCCCTTCTCCCTTCTCTTCTTTGAACACCATTTTGCCTTATTCAAATAATAAACAACTTGTGACTACTAACTACCTTAGTATGATTGCGAGGAGGAAACCAATCAAATTATCATGAGGTAAATATGTAAAATATAATACTCCGGGGATCGAGGTATGGCGGATGTTCTCATACTAAAGATATGTAACAGCGGCAGCGCGTACGTGTAGAAAAGAGATCCCTGCGAAACACGTTCCGTTCGCTTTCCTTGGGCCGGGCGGTTTCATCCAGCGATAGGAAATAATAATTGTTATTATCCAAATAGGTTGTTGTCAAGTAACACATCAGGAGGAGTAAAATAAGCCAGGTGGGTTTCGGACTAATCGTGTCCTGCCCTTACTATTAATACGAATAAGGAATCGATACAAGCGTGTAATTGGAATGAATGTAGTGGCGGGGGTGACGAGAGTGGTGAACCAACATCTGTCACTACTCACTAGCCACTGACGCATCACGCAACTGACACAAGTCGCAACAGACCTATGGTTTACTAGTACTACCAGGCTGTATGTGTAGGTAATACAAGTTCCGTCGGGGAAAACATACACTTAATAACTCGATACAACGTAGTGGGTACCTACGTAACAAACAGGTTTTATGGTTTTAATTTCAATAATACATTAATCTCCGGTCCGAGCAGGAAAATTTCTGACGATCGTAAATGTATTCGAGCTCGATGCGCGTCTATGATAATAACTTGTATAAAATATTTACCAAATGTAATCAGTGCGCAGCGAGCTCGTATACATTTACGATTGTCAGAAAGAACAATTTTCACTTCCATAGAAACATTCACTTTTTTTTTAAGTGGTGTATAAAAACATGTAGTATAGTGTATCAATTTAATTATTGATGCTAATGAAAGCCACTATGCAAATATTTTTCAAATTGAATACGAGGAAATTAAGTTACAATGAAAACAATATTTGAGGTCAGTTAGCCCTCGAAGTTCGAATTTAACTGTTGTTTATTAATTAAGTAATTTAACTATCGTTTAATAAAGATAAAGTAACTAGATGCGAAAACTTTTGCATCGTTATATAATAAAATATTGATCTGGAATTTTCGAAAAACAACATAAAATCGAATTTCCAGAGCTAGTGCTGCTCTTGAGCTTAAATCTAGCTTAATCCATACACATAATGCGAAACGTGGACGATTTAACATTTTTCTGAAGTTTTGGAATCAATTATTTTCGGTGTCATGCTTTTGGAGCGATTTTTTTCTGAAACAATCGAACACGGTCGCGGGTTGACCGAACACTCTAATGAAAAGGCCACAAATTCAGTTATTACAATGGTAAGTTGAAGTTTATTGTGTAAACCTACATCACTTTCACATAAAGGCAGGTCTTCTGAACTTGTTTTTCCTGAAACAAAACACATGCGCGGACTGCGCGTCTAACATTGTGGCAGACATTTTGAACATGCCAAAAAATATAAAATTTAAAAATAATCGACAGTCTGCACTTCGGCAGCCATGAACCAAGTTCTTGTAAAAATCACAATAGAACGCGACATATTTAACGCCAAGTGAGAGTTTAAAAGTTTAAACTAATGACTTTAGTTAGGTAATGTAATGGTGTTCGATAATTTAAGTTTATAGAAAACGTTTAACGTAATGCCATAGAAAACAGACAGACCACAGACAACGGTCCGAGAACCGACTGTTGATCACGGTAACGTTTTACAATTTGTAATTTGTATTTACAAAACTCACAGTTAGCATACGAGTATATATAGGTACTATCTTTATAACAAGAGTGTTGAAGAAACACCATTACAGCTTCTGTTAAAAGTTATTAAGGTAAATTATGCATATGAAAATAGACCTTACGAAGTGGAGAATAATAAATAGCATTGGATATATTTTAGTCAACGAGGAACCGTTGTTTATACATATGTACATCAAAGACATTCAACAGTATATAGACGGAACAACAGCACAAAACTTGTGATGCAAAAGTTGTGACCTAGTGGTCATAAGTCGCTCAGTTTATTTGAAATATACGCCCGCCAGGTCAGCCAGCGAAATAATATTGAGATAAAAAACTTATCTTACGTGATTCTTAACCATTTACAAAATATTCTAGAGTGTAAATTGTAATAATCACCCTCGCATTGTAATAAGTAGTTGATGGCGGTACTGAAATTTGATATAAATTTCTTTGTATGGAAACTTGCTTGATAGCCTCTATAGTTAGTAATATTAAATCTCTTTGATGTACACAAGATGTACATATATATTATACCTACATCATGAAATCATCAGTCGGTAGCACCGAAACAACAACTAAATAAGAAATTATAGAAGCTACCGTCACATCGAGCCTGTCGACCGCCTACTCCTCCAAACACTTAAATAATTTCACAAATGATCGCCTCTGGGTGCCTCTGGTCTCTGATGTATCATAACTCGTGACTTGATCCGCAGACGTGTCACCCACTGCTGACGAGCTTATCATTGATTGGACAATACTTATAGAACCATACACCAAGTATACATCAATGTCATTATTATACGTATAGCATACGTTAACGAAAATGCACCTGAGTCCTCGCACGAAAGATGAATGATCATCACGGGAAACCAAGAGCAAGTAGCACAGCAGTACACGCGGCGCGTCGCACCGCGGCGTGTGAACACAATAGTCGATGACATGCTAAAATGTCTAGAGGTGTTCAGGGTTACACTCATATATCACAGCTTGCTGATGAAGGAAAACACACAGTTATAAATTTGGTATGTTAAGATCGTATAACAATAACAAGTTATTTTGACTGCTCTGTTACATCCTGCAGTTGAATGTAAATCACTACACGTTCAATAAATATGCGGGACCGAGGGGGGAGGGGGAGTCGGTCGCTGGCTCACTCAGGTGTGTATCGTCTCGTGACCGATATTAACATAATATATTCGTACCCAAAGAATATAATGTAATGTTCACATTTAGCAATTGTATTAAAATTGGATTGGACAAAAGTAGAGTGGCTCGTGACGGAAAGGAAAAACCAAGTCCAAGTAAAAACAACATCGTAGTAACCGATCGAAGTGAAGGCGATGTTCGTCTGACTCGCAAGTCGCACGTGGTCTTAGGAATTGTTAGAAACGAGATTCGTTAAACGATTACATAAGTTACGACTTAAGACATGTAGCTTAGTGGGAACTGGGAACGCGCCTGGCTCTAGTACTACTAACTAGTACATAACACACCGCGCCGAGACAACTCGTGCTGTCATTGTGCAAATAAGGCGATTCCCTTCCACCGCAACAACTTGGTCTGTGAAACCAACATATTCGTGGCTCTTGAGTAACATGATAGTGAGGAGAAGCTGCCGCCTGTTGTTCTACAGGATTACATGACGGCTCATGAGTCGCGACTCGCGACATTTGGTTGCGCCGCATTCAACTTACTAGAGGTATAATCGTTGTCTTGTAAAATGCGATTGTTTTTACATGTGAATTTTCCAGCAATAGATAACAATGGCTCGATAAATTCGTGTTAGTAAACAAACCGTATAATTTAATTTACTTTTCTCAAAGTTTCTCAATAACAACACTTCGCAGTAAACAACGCGTTGAACTAAAATTAGCATTTACATAGTAGTAACTAGTAACTTAGTGGTTGTTGACGTCATACACAATAGGTAGGTATGTACATATATATATATATATATACACACATGAGATGTTAATTAAAGAAAATAAATTATTATTAACCTTTGTCATCTTTTTCATTTCAATAAGTGTAGAGGTAGTATTCGTTGATTATAATGTTCGCGGCTCCACTCGTGTTCGACACCTACTGTAGTTCAAAATTGGTCCAGTACTTACAAAGAATAGCAACTACTATTTTGAGCTAGCACTTTCAAGTAAACAAAATTTAGCTTATTTTGATTACAAAGTAGTGCAGGATGCTGCACTTACACAAAACATCCCGCAAGGCAGCTCGCTTGATATAAATGTGACGCTTGCCGTCATGTCATCTTATTTTGTATACATTTTATTGTAGGCGACTACCGTTTGCGTAGTTGTATTGCATGTGCAATACGACTGTCACACGCAGGTCTCGCGTTCGATTCTCATATCGGACAAAAGGGTTGAGTTTTTCTATTCAGTATTAACCCGGAGTCTGGAATTTGCGCCAGGAGGAATGGCGATAGGCTCGCCGTCTATCACGGAAGTACGGAAACGAGCTCAGCGAATGATAGAATCCGGCAGCGCTCGAGGCCGCACATACCGTGCCGCGGGCAGGTACTCACCACTCACCACTCACCACTCTCTATTGTAATCTAGTAAATACAGCAACTACGCATATGTGATATGATATAATACGGTCGACGCGAAGAACTTCCAGCGCGGGTATCTGCTCGCGCGTCAAGGATCCAACCTTGACCGATCGATCTCATCTGCAGAACGCTACTACAGTAGGTATTTCATACTATGATCATTGTTCCACGATTATTGAGGTGGTATGATTACGTTTTGAGGAAACCACAGGAGTATGTCGGTCTCGGAGGTCTGCCCGAGATTTCTGTGGATGGCCCAAAAAAACCGGTCCGGACGATGTAGACAGTGTGGTCAACGGTCTCACTGTGGAAGACAGTGGGTTCAAGGCCGGGCGAAGTGGAAGTGTTTAAGTAGTACGGTAGACCCTGGCATGAGGCCGGGATAACCCAGGACCAGACAAGAAAAAGATTATTGTTCCACAATAAGCCTGACGGTTATACTCTTTGGTGAAATTCCAGTGCATCAAATAATAAAAAGTAAACAAAGCATTTCTTTGCAGATTTATGTAGGTACTGTGTGATTTTGATATTGAATGCATCCAATTGTCTCGCCGGTCACGACAGCCTAGCCATGATTCATAATTCGCGTATATCTTTGTGCTAACTTTCGAAGCACCTGATGACTGGACGTATCTATTTCTAAAGCGAGCTAGAAGTTTATTATTCTCTGATGGATTAATTTTCGGTACTAGCGGGGTTAGAGGCGGTGGAATGTAAAATATTGAAAACTGATTTCATTCGTATGTTTCAGTTCCGCGGGTGTCGGGTCGGTGACATCACACGGTCATCTGTCACCTACTGTCACCTGCAGCTCTACTTGAAGAGTGTGCAGAAACTGTTTAAGTATGATTATATAACAACTGTTGTATGTAGTTGAATACGTACGAGTATACTATAATTTATTACGACTTGTGTCCGAAGCGAGTATATTATTTGTCACGTCCCGTGTGGATGGATGAATCGTGATGCTTTAACGTCAAAGTTTGATGCGCTGTCACATCCGACTTGTGAGTTTATTTATTACGAAAAGATGGCCACATCGCTATCTGTTGTGGCTTGTGGGCGGTGTGACTTGTTAACAAACCCTGTAGATTGAGCAGCACGCTGCACGGCCGGCAGTGCGGCTGCTTTCTAACCGAGTGCATTCAGGATATACAAGAGAGAGTACTTCGAAACGAATTTCCAGGAACTGATTAAATAGAGATATTGATGGAAGATAGACGTTCACACATTCTATAGCAATTGAAACATAACATGATACGAAAACTAAGATGCGCGAACCGTCACGTCGCGTCCGCGTCGTCTGGGTGTACATACATTGATAATACATGTTGCACTTGTAAGTGTCATTATGTGTGCTTGTGTATTTAAAGGATTATACCTCTATAGTTCTAGATGGGGGTTATCCGTTATTATAAAAAGTTTTGAAGTATGAGATGATACCATGTGGATGCGTACTGTGCACGCTCGTGCTAGCAGTATAGTGGTAATACGCGCTGATGTATCTATACTAATAAATATCAATCAACTATAAGTATGGCTTTATAAGAACGGCGCCTGTTATATTACACAGGCTAAAGTTCATGGATACCGACGCAACTTACGGAGAAGTAAAACATGGTTCCTTGATACTAACATTTGATGAAAGTCAAAAAAACACAGTTATGTTGATGGCAGAAGTCACATACAGCAGAGTAATAGCATAATATGAAAAGGGATATCTAACATTTTAAAATAATAGATGTATAAACTTGCTTTAAAATATCCATGTTTTCGTTTGTTATATTAAAAGCGTCATACACTTTAGGCAAGGTTGTCTTTGATTCCGAGGTTAAACGCCTTTTCGATTGAGGTAGGTAATACACAATTATTTTATTTTAAAAATCAACCAAAACTATGTTAAATCGGTTTTTTGTTTTTATTTTCTGTTAATTCGGCCATTAAAGCTGTTTTTATGGACGACATGACGTTGTATGTCACCTGACGTATAAACCTCACGAAGAATAGGCAGTGACGTGCTCTGTTATCTTCTTTCTACCTGCCCTTATCCCACTTTAATGTGGGGTTGGCGCAACACACTTTTTCAAGCATGTTGCAGAAATGATTTGGCTAAGTTTTTACGGCCGGCTGCCTGCCTTACGTTAACCCCCTCTGAGGGGTCCAGTCCCGGGCAAATTATATTAGAAAATTTGCTTTGCCCAACCTGGGAATCGAACCCACGACGTCCCGGTCCACAGCCCATACATGCTGCCACTAGACCAAGGAGGCGACAAGTTACGTTTACAACGTGCTCTGTTATAATATAGGTATACCTCTATATATGACGACAGTTACTCACTATTGAAATAAAACATATTAGAAAAGGCACTGACTATACTGTGGCAAGTTAATGACGACTTCATTACGTAGTATAATATTACTTAACTAGCTTTTGCCCGCGGCTACGCCCGCGTGAATGTCTTGACAAGCATTAATTGCCCATTACATCCTAATAGGGGATGAATTTATGCATGTATATACTGTTACGCTTACATACTAGAATAATCGCTAATCGAACGCGCCGCGTTTCATCCATAAATATGTCGAGCGTTCTAGTGCGTTCGAGCCGCGCCGACGGCCGCGTGACGTCACGCGCCGATAAGGGATCGACGAATATAAAAGGCGTGTGTGTGTGTTGGCGGGACACAGTGTTTCTTCGGAAGCGATCGAGTGCGAACAACGAGCGACAAGCGAATATTCGGAGCGATTATTTCGACGCGTATTGTGTGCAGTACAGTGTTTAATTTTAAATAAAGTGCTGAGTCAGTTTCGAGAACAGTCGGCGTTTAATTGTTTGTCCTGAACCCCGTTAGCCCGTAACATTTGGTGTCAGAAGTAAGGACAAATGCCGGTGTTCCCGAAAGACGACGAAGGTATCCGTACCCGAAGCCAGCGCCAGCAAGAGATGGACCGAGGGCGTTTCGAAGATAGTCCGGCACAAGAGCCGGTTTCGCAGCCAATGACGCAGACGACTGCAGGCCCATCTGGAGTGTCGCCGACATGGGCACCTAGTGAATTATCGGCCATTATGTCGATGCTGCAAGAGCAAGCTCGACGTCAAGAGGAGCAAGCTCGACGTCAAGAGGAGCAAGCTCGACGTCAAGAGGAGCAAGCTCGACGTCAAGAGGAGCAGGCTCGTGAGTTGAAGGAGCAGCTCCAACGTGACAAAGAGGAGCAAGCTCGACGTCAAGAGGAGCAGGCGCGTAAATTGGAGGAGCATCTGCAGCGTGGGCAAGAAGAGCAGGTCGCACTTATGAAGAATTTGCAAGCTACGGTCGGAAAGGAATTAAAAATCATGAAAGACCAAGTGGACCAGCATGAGCAGCGTATTGCAAAGGCCGAAGCCCAAATCGCCGACGTCAAACAACTTGTGGAAACACGTGTGTGTAGTGCCGCAGGTTCTGTGGTGGCTGCACCGTCAGGACGTGGTTTTAAAGTACCACCATTTGATGGCACATCATCTTGGTCGGCCTACAAAATTCAATTTGAGGCCGTGATGCAGGCAAACGGGTGGACCAAGGATCAAGCCAAGACTGCTCTAACCTTAGGTTTACGTGAGCAGGCCTTAACCGTCCTGGAGGCTCTTGGCAGAGATGTTACATATGACCAGCTGGTCGAGGCCTTGGAGTCGAGGTATGGTGATGCCCACCTGGAACACGTCTTTCGTGCTCAGCTTAAGGATCGAGCTCAACGTAATACCGAAAACCTACAGCAGTGGGCCCTGGAAGTTGAGAAGCTGGTTCGTAAAGCTTACCAGTCCACACCTGCACTGATTAATGGAATTCTAGTGCAGGCTTTCGTCGACGGAATCCGCGACTTAGAGGTGCGGGCTGCTGTGAGGCTTGGGCATCACGAGACCCTGAAAGATGCGTTGGCTCACGCGCTGGAAGTGGAGGCTGTACGACAAGACCATCGAGCTCACCGCATTAGAGAGGTTGTGGCATCACCTCCACCACGCAATCGTATTCAGGGGTACAGTCCGCGCTGCTTTAACTGCGGTGAAAGAGGTCACCTCCGCTTGAATTGTAGAAAACGACGGGATGAAGGAGAAAATAGACCTGAGGAGAGGGTGGTTAACACCGCCGAACAGCAGCAGGGAAACGAGTAAAGGCCAGGACTATGGGGCGGGTGCTGGCCGGGGTCCAAGAAGCCCCAAGAGTGTTGATCTCACAAGCACATGATGGGAATAGCTTAACCATTAGAGGCGAAGTCAACGGAACACCTTGTAAGCTGACGTTAGACACTGGAGCTTCCCGCACGGTTGTTAGTATCAGGCTGGCGAATCGGTTCCTTGGGGACTATAAAGGTAACCGTGGACATATAGAACTTCTAACAGCCACCGGTCAGCACATATCCGTCCAGGGTGAGAAGAGTGTACGGCTAAAACTAGGTGAAGTAATCTATCTGCATGATGTCATCGTGGCTGATATTGTTGACGATTGCATTCTGGGCCTGGACTTCATGCGAAAACATGGATGTGAAATCGACGTCAAACAGGGCGTGCTGAAATGCGGCTCAGAAGAGCTTTTTATGGAAGGAGCACCAACAGGAAAAGCATACTGCTTGAAGAAGACTGTGGTTCCACCTAGATCAGAAGTCATTGTACCAGTTAGTTTGCCACGGAATTCTGGTCCAAAAGAAAGGTGTGTCCTCATTGAGAAGATTGACAATGATCATCCATGGAAAATTGCGAGAACCCTGGTAAGGTCTGCAAATAAGTCGGCTGTACGCGTACTCAACCCCAGTACCGAGCCACAAATAATAAAAAAGGGGGTGGTAATGGGTTCTTGCGAGGAAGTGGATTGGATGCGCAAATGCCAAGATTTACCCACGGTGACGAGCATGGCACCTGCGAAATTCGACGTGTCATCACTTTTGAAAGACTGTGGTGAGTTGTCTTTAGAAGAGATTAACAAGGCCAAGAAAATGTTAACACAGTACGCCGACATCTTTTCTTCTAGTGATGCTGACATAGGAAGAACTAATTTGGTCCAGCACAAGATTAACACAGGCAACGAGTTACCAATTCGTCAGCGACCAAGAAGATTGCCAGTTGCCAGAGAGAAAGAAGTGGATACCATGATTGACGGGATGCTGAAGGATGGTGTCATAGAGCCTTCATCTAGTCCATGGTGCTCCCCAGTGGTCTTAGTAAAAAAGAAGGACGGCAATATGCGGTTTTGTGTAGACTACCGTCGATTAAATGACATAACAAAGAAGGACAGCTATCCTTTACCGAGGATTGATGACACTCTAGACACGCTTACCGGAATGAAGTGGTTTAGCACGCTAGACTTGAAGAGCGGTTACTGGCAAGTGGAAATTGACTCAAGAGACAAGGAGAAAACTGCTTTTTCTACTGGTAAAGGTCTATGGCAATTTAAGGTTATGCCATTTGGATTGTGCAACGCTCCTGCGACTTTTGAGAGACTGATGGAACTTGTACTTACCGGACTGATTGGGGACGCTTGTCTTGTCTACTTAGATGACATCATCATAGTGGGCCGCACATTCGAAGACCATCTTCGCAATCTTGAACGTGTCTTATCGAAGATCCGGGGGGCCAATCTTAAACTGAGTCCCAAGAAATGTTCACTTTTCAAGAAGCAGGTTAACTTTTTAGGACACATTATTTCAGCAGCTGGCGTACAAACAGACCCCGACAAAGTTGTGGCAGTCAAGGAATGGCCCATTTCCGAGAGACAAGACACAAGTTCGTGCGTTTTTAGGCTTGTGCTCCTATTACCGGCGATTTGTGAAGAATTTTGCAGACATAGCCAAGCCTCTACATAAGCTTACAGAAGAGAAGAGACAGTTTTGCTGGGATGAGAATTGCGACACCGCATTCCAAACGTTAAAAGACCGTCTGTGTAATACACCTATATTGGGTTATCCTGACATTGCAAACGAGTTTATAGTGGACACAGACGCAAGTAATACTGGTATTGGCGGTGTGTTGTCACAACGAAAAGGAGAAAAAGAGGTTGTGATAGCTTACTTCAGCAAATCCTTATCTAAGCCTGAACGGAATTACTGCGTCACAAGAAGAGAACTGCTAGCCGTAGTCAAATCACTGCAACATTTTAGTAAATATTTGCTCGGGCGGAAATTCCACCTACGAACAGACCATGCTGCCTTGAAGTGGCTACTGCAGTTCAGAAATCCAGAGGGTCAAGTAGCAAGATGGATTGAGTTGCTACAAGAGTTTGACTATGTGATAGAACATCGCAGTGGGAAATCTCACGGTAATGCAGACGCTCTATCAAGAAGACCTTGCGCAGAGAACTGCAAGCACTGCGTCAAACAAGAGGTTAAGGAAGAAGTGCCTGTGCGAATAATAAGGACAGACCTCAGCAACGAGTGGCGAGACACGCTACTGGAAGCGCAGGATAGTGACGCAGATCTTAAACCAATCTTTGAGTGGTTAAAAGCTGGTACCGCGAAACCTAAATGGCATGAAGTTGCAGCGTTAAGTTCTACTACGAAGAGCTACTGGGCCCAGTGGGACAGCTTGGTTATACACGATGGAGTACTGTGCCGTAAATGGGAAAACGCAAAAGGCGATCGATGTCATCTGCAAATGGTAGTCCCTAGAGCTAAGATCCCAGAAGTTCTGCAGCTGTACCATAACGGATGCTCAGGAGCTCACATGGGGGTCAAAAGAACTCTGCTGAAGATCCGCGAAAGATTTTATTGGATCCACTGCCGAGACGATGTTGAGGAATGGTGTCGTAAATGCACAATTTGCGCGGCTGTGAAGGGTCCTCATACACGAAGTAGAGGAGCATTAAAAATTTACAATGTGGGAGCTCCATGGGAGCGGATTGCTCTGGACGTAGCAGGACCTTTCCCTGTAAGTGACAGCGGAAACAAGTACTTCATGGTGGTCATGGATTACTTCACGAAGTGGCCGGAAGTATTTGCCATTCCCAACCAGGAAGCTTCAACAGTCGCAGATAAATTGGTCCATGAAGTATTCTGCCGGTTTGGAGTACCTTTAGAAATTCACAGCGATCAAGGACGTAATTTTGAATCCCAAGTATTTCAGGAAACATGTCGAGTATTGGGCATTCACAAAACCAGAACAACCTCCTACCACCCGCAATCTGATGGCATGGTGGAACGATTTATTCAAACGTTAGAGAGATACCTGGCAAAAGTTGTAGAAAGCAGGCAAAAAGACTGGGACAAGCACATTCAGCCGTTTCTCCTGTCATATCGTAGTGCGGTTCACGAGAATACGACGGTGACACCAGCTTTCGCTAACTTTGGAAGAGAATTACGACTGCCTGCTGATCTGATAACTGGTATCCCTCCTGACACCCCGCGTAGTGTAACAGACTACGCGGACGATCTGCGCAAAAGATTGAATGACGTATATGAACACGTCCGAGTATCAGGTCAGCAAATGTCCGAGAGGATGAAGACCCGCTATGACCGAAAAATGAACAACAGCGGTTTCGACGAAGGTTCACTAGTATGGTTGCACAACCCAGTTCGATGCAAAGGCAAGTCTCCCAAATTACAAGCGAAATGGGACGGACCCTATAGAGTTGTCACCAAAATTAATGATGTCACCTACCGAATCCAGAAAGGCCAGCGATCTGCACCTAAGATAGTTCACGTCGACCGTTTAGCGCGTTATTATGGCTGTAACAATGCTCGGGACGAGCATGTCTTAGGAGGGGGCAGTGTTACGCTTACATACTAGAATAATCGCTAATCGAACGCGCCGCGTTTCATCCATAAATATGTCGAGCGTTCTAGTGCGTTCGAGCCGCGCCGACGGCCGCGTGACGTCACGCGCCGATAAGGGATCGACGAATATAAAAGGCGTGTGTGTGTGTTGGCGGGACACAGTGTTTCTTCGGAAGCGATCGAGTGCGAACAACGAGCGACAAGCGAATATTCGGAGCGATTATTTCGACGCGTATTGTGTGCAGTACAGTGTTTAATTTTAAATAAAGTGCTGAGTCAGTTTCGAGAACAGTCGGCGTTTAATTGTTTGTCCTGAACCCCGTTAGCCCGTAACAATACATATAAACTCCTGAATCACTCTATCTATTAAAGCGTCGGAGACGGCACAGACCTCTGTATATGTTACATAAGCGTATGGGCCACCGGAGGGCGCCGCCCGTGACTATTTAAAAAAACCACATCAAAATCCGTTGCGTATAGTTTGAAAGATCTACGCATACGTAAGCACAGGCAGACAGCGGGAAGCGACTTTCTTTTATACTATGTCAAGATTAAGAAGAAGTATTAATGTACTATAGTGTAAATGAACTAAATGTTTTGAAATCAGTACCAAAATAAAATCGCGAATGTAAATTGTAAACATGTTGAATAAGCCTATCAATAAACTACCATTGTTGAGATTTTATACATTCGACAATGCAATTTGTGCCCCATTTGACGATAGGCTCGCCCCCTATCACATCGTCGGCAAAACTAAGCTCGGTGTAAAGTGGCTGTTCTAGTTCGCTAGTTTGCGTGTGCCTACCCCTTCAAGGATACAGGCGTGAGCTTATGTTACCTATGTTATGTTTACAATGGACAATCCTTTGGGAGAGGGCAATGAGAGGGGGTGGTGAAGGGAGAAATGGGATAAATATTTGGAGGACACCGCGGAGAGAACTATAATATTATTATTACAATTTCATTTTTCTTACGACGCGCAAATGAAATTGCAGCGACGAGCTGGCGCCTCGGATTATCAAATGTATGTAAATGTAAAAGTATGGGAAACTGGGTGCCGACACAACGCCGCGACGACACGACGCGACGCTGGCTGCCAGCTACAGAGAGGGAGTACAAACGATGTACAACAATCCCATCATCTCACAAGTCACAAAAGACACTGTATACAAATTAGTTAAAGACATGAGATATATTTTTATAGATAAATCACAGATGTGTGTGTTGTGTGTGTGTGTGAACACCTCTATAACACTTATAGGTGTTGCACCTAAGTGTTTTAAGAATAGCCTCACGCTTTGTAGTCAACATCGTATATGGATATATATTAATGCTATTTGATTATAATTGATAATGCGAACTGGATTCCTCATAACATAACATAAGCTCACGCCTGTATCCCCGAAGGGGTAGGCAGAGGCGCACTAGCGAACTAGAACACCCACATTTCGCCGAGCTTAGTTCAGTCCCAGATGTGATAGGGGGCGAGCCTATCGCCATATCGGGCACAAATTCCAGACTCCGGGCTGATATGGAAAAATCCAATATCACTTTGCCCGACCCGGGGATTGAACCCGAGACCTCAGAACCGTAGTCGTACCGAAATACCACCACGCCACCGAGGCAGTCTGGATTCCTCGCCTGTGCTATAAGCCTATAACGCTTTCAAAACAAATAGACCTGACGCAGGAGTTGATCCGCCGCGCCGTCGCGTCGTTTCGCGAGCCCCGTAACGTAAGCGTCGCATGAGGCACAGTGCACTCATCTAATATATAAAATTCTCGTGTCACGGTGTTCGAACTTGAACTCCTCCGAAACGGCTCGACCGATTTTGATGAAATTTTTTGTGCTTATCCGGTATCTATGAGAATCGGCCAACATCTATTTTTCATCCCCCTAAATGTTAGGGGTAGTCCACCCCTAAATTTTTTTTTTATTTTTTAAACAAAATTTTTAATTTCTATTTTTTTATGATACAACATACAAAAATACATACAATCCTCAATTTTCACCCTTCTACGATCAACCCTTATTTTTTAATAGCCATTTTAGTAATTTAATCATTTCGGGGTGACAGACGGGTGACCGAAGGGGTGACGGACGGGGTGACGGACGTGGTGACAGACGGGGTGACAGACGGGGTGACCGACTGGGTGACAGACGAGGTGACACACGGGGTGACAGGCGGGGTGACAGACGGGGTGACAGACGGGGTGACAGACGGGGTGACAGATGGTGTGACTGACGGTGTGAGAGACGGGTTGACTGACGGCCGAAGTAGATCATCCCATTACCTCTTTTAGAATGATTGTGCTATAGGTGCCTACGACTCACTCTTTCAACCCTCTCTCTCATACGCAGACGAAGTTGCGCCGGTCAGCTAGTAATAATATAATATTGTTTATGCACAGGTAATATGTCAAACAGGTTATCGGTAGATGAAGGCTTTCTTCAAAATAATATTATGGTAATGCGCACTTGATACGTAATATCGATAATATATGTGGACTGGTTCGGTGTCCGAGCGAGAGTATAGAATGGGACCAGCGAGGTGACTCACGAGACTCACGTGAGACATGAGTACATAACGCGTCGTAACACTTATTGCGTCGTGTTCAAGGCCATGTGCAGCTAATTATTGTTGGCAAAATCCAGTTCTCTTTTACACATTTACAAAATGTTGTCCTTTATTTACGTAGTATTATGCAACAATATTATTCTGATATGTACGAGCAGGTAAAAGCCATGCATCCACGCTGAAAGAATTGTGTTCTCAATCTTATGGAAGCTCAGATTGACTTTAAATCAAAAGTTCTTAACTGCAAATGCATCCAAAAACATTAAGCAAGTAACTAACAACAGGTCAACACATAAAAAAATATCCCTACTTTACGGATACACAATTTCGTTTTTACAAAATTTTATTTTACCATTTTTTCAACGTGGTTTATATTATGTATGCTTCTGCTAAATTACAGCTCTCTAATACTGATAGTCTCTGAGATAAACCGCGATCCGATAGACAGGCAGACCGACAGACAGACCGACAGACAGACCGACAGACGGACGGACATGGCGAAACTATAAGGGTTCCTTTTTTGCAATTTGTCTTCAGAACCATAAAATACTGGGCATTCTCAACTGGCCTAAGCGGCACTTTAGTTCGGATCAACGACTTATGTTTGCGTTATAAAGTATAGTTTAGTTCAGACTTCTCAGACTTATCAATTCAACTATAGTTTAGACCTCACGTGGAGTACTGCTCCCATCTCTGGTCTAGGGCATCAATATACCAACTATTTCCATTCGACTCCTTACAGTGGTGTTTAGGATGGTCTGGAACCATTGGCCAAACGGAGAGATGTCGAGTCTTTTTGTGTGCTGAACCGAACTGTTCCAAGGAGAGTAACTGTTGGAGATGATTCCGTCGTCTTGTTTCTACTATCGCTCCACTCGTCACCGGAGGAAAGTTTATTAAGGTGTTCCCTCGGCACTATAACATGTCCCTCTTCAAACTAGGCTTAAAAAATATCTAATTTTAACGCTAGGGAGTGGCCTGGCTGTGTCCCTGGCACTGCCGATGTATATGAGCGGCTATAACCACCTATGTTGGCTGGTTGTAATTTTTTTTTTCAAACAGTTGATGCATATTAAAGGGGTTCCGGACTGAATATTTATCTAAAGGGTGGTATAACCTGGAATACAATATATATAAATTACACCAAAAGAACCATGGTCGTTTTGATGACCTCCACAGAAAGGAAATGATGACGCTGAAACTGACATACGTGATCCGAAGATACGATGCACCGCCACGTGACAAGAGCACGTTCCTCAGAGCTTGCGATAGATAATATAGATTAAAGGTATACAAAAATATTCCATATTAGGTATTAGTGTTATCTTATCAAATGTCGAGAATCGAGATCGGCCGACGAAACCCAACCTGTCAACATCTCCATGATTCGCAGAGATATTATGATATCTGCCAAGTGACGGGTGACGAGTGATGGCTGATGGCTGATGGGTGTCCTCGCGTCGCGTCGCGTGGATCCCTCGGTGCTCGCACTTATCCGCCGCGCGCCGGTTACAGCCCTTGACAAAGTAAATCCTTTCAATGGCAATCAAAGAGATTTCATATTATTTACTATAGTGGGGTTTTCAATAGTCTAGTGACAAATGACAGCATATGTATATGGGTTGTGGACTGGGAGGTCGTGGGTTCGATTCCCAGGTCGGGCAAAACGAATTTTCTAATTTAATTTGCCCGGGACTGGATCCTTTAGAAGGGTTGACGTCAGGCAGGCCGGTCGTAAAAACTTAGCCAAATCCTTTCTGCAACATACCTGAAAAGTGTGTTGCGCCGACCCCACAACGAGGTAGGATAGGGTAAAGGCAGGTAGAAAGAAAGAAAGAGGGGCTACCAAACAAGTTTCGATACAAAAAATATTTCAAACGCCATCTATCACTTATTACAATGCGAGGGCGCTTATTACAATTTACACTCTAGATTCTAGAATGTTCCGTGAAAGTTCAAGAATCATGTAAGACAATTTTATTGTCTAAACATTATGACGCTGACACGACCTTGCGCGTGTACATAATTATGTTTCAAATACCACTGAGTGACTTATGACCACGAGGTCACAACTTTAGGATCGCAACTCCAATTTGTATGATATATTAATTGTAGCTGCGAAAATGAACCGGCATAAGGTATAATCAACTTAATATTACAACATTTATGAAACTTAATATTCCTTGAAATCACAATTCAACGAGTCAGTCTGAAGTTGTAGTTAGTTTTGCAGATCCATCCTGGTAGTGCATTGTGCAGTGTGCAGTGTGCAGTGTGCATCCGTGAACTATGACTATAACTCCATGTGTTGAGCTGTGTAAGTAGTAAGTGCTGTTGATTGTGATATACATCCGTAAAGCAGGCGCAGCGTCTTAACTCTCAAGCTCAGATCTTCACTAAGTAGGTAATAATATTTATATAAAAGCTGATATTGCCCAAGTCCTTCAACCAACTCGTGTTTTTCCTCATGGCGTCGCGTGCGGGCCAATGAGCCCACTTTTCGTAACCGTGCTGTAATTTCTATACGAAACTTGTCCGCAAAAGAATATCTCCGCCTGGGACTTACCAGTTGTCACAGTACAATATATCAACAGCAGGCTGTCGATTGCTAAACACGTTCCCGCCCGCGCTTATTGCATCCTCGTCATATTTACTTTTAGAGGTATATAAATATCAAAATCAATATTACATAAATATCTAAAATATTATTAGTTATTGAATCTAATATGTATCTACCAAATCGATTTTCGTAACTCACTCACCCTAATACTACTTTCTCAAAAGAAACCTAAAGAATGAAGTTTATTAATCAACACTGTAAGAAACTCTATTCTGTAAAACATTTCCATTATTAATTCTTCATATTTCATAGTCGGGTATACGGTATAAGTGATGATTAGTGACGCGTCCGGACTGTTTGATGCACATTGCGGGTGTCGCACTCAGCCTGAGATCTATAGAGCGAACCAGGAGAAGTCAGAGTCAAAACAATGAACTCAGTGAGGATTTGGAATTCCACTTATTCCGAAACATTTTTACAAGAAAAACAGACTGACAGACAGACTAAACTAAGTTTTTCTTGTAAAAAATGACTCGGACTAAGTCCAAGTTGGATTTAAAAATCCCAAATCCTCAGTGAGTTCGTCGAAGTTCGCTATAGAGGTAAAGATCTCAGCCACACTTGCTCCGGTTTGTGTACCAAGTCAAGTGATTAGGTATTAGCTGGCAGTGGCACTCGCCAGTATGTATATTTAGCGCTCGGCGATGCGGAACGAACTAATTTATTGCAATTCGTTACGAGTGATACGACCAGATTAAGAAACAAACAAACGGACACGGAGTCACAGGAACGAGCACGTGCCGGCGACGAACCGACATGTCTCGCCGTAGGATAATAGAATATTTAGGTTATGTTCATACGTCATGTGTGAGCGATATTTGATGAATGGCGCAGAAACAAATATCTGTAAATCACATTTACATAGCCAGCTACTCACGCGGTGCGCCACAGAGGCTATCACAATAACATATTATGCTGGCTCGCTTTTGACCAAGTAAGTATAGATGATAGACCCTAGTGTGATCCTTTAAAGACAATGAGAACGTTACGTCCACACTCCACAACCTCACCTCGCGACTCGCATCGTAAATAATCCGGTGCATTGTGCAAACTTGTGGTAAACACATTAATAAAAAAATATGCGTCACGACTTTCAATTTTTAACCTTTTCAATTCCTGAAATTTCGTGATCAATCAGTGATTGGATCGATTCTAAATAAGTACCTATTACCGACATTGTCGCTGAATCAGTTGCATTTTTGATTAAAGTTTAATTATAGGAACGCTATTAACCGCCAAGGACACAGACGCAGCGCACCGCGCGCGCGGGCGCCGGGCGGTGTGTACTCTGTAGGTACAGGAAAATAATAAATCAACTCGTATAGTTAAATCAGTATTTTCCCTGAGTTCACAAAGGATAACTTAAATATAGGTATATATATGATATATTATTTAGATTATCGGAATCGATTTTTCCTTTCAACAACACAATTTGACCGCAATAAGAATAATTTTAATGGGCTTGTAAGTAGAGTATACATTGAAATAAAACTATTCTTACGGATTCTATCACGATTAGGTTTTAATTATTATTCCCGACGTTTCGAAGGCTTTGCAGTCTCCGTTGTCACGGGTCAGACTGAGGTGTCATTTGTCCAAAAAAAAGGTTAGTGTTACAATATCTATCATCATTAAAAAATTATACAAAATCAAAAAAGGTTAATTATTTGTGTTCCGATCTATGCAGTACGAGCTCACGGTGTCTTGAGTTCTGGCTGATGGTCTTTTGGGTTCCGATTTAATAAGATGTATAATTGGATCCCAGGTTTGTGCAAGCTTCGAACCATCTTCTCTATTGAAATTAGGATGTTTTTTAATTTCAATAGCCTCGCGTATCATCCTAGGGAGGAATCGGTGTTCTTTGGCGAGGATTTGTGGTTTATCAAATCTAAAATAATGTTTAGAGCCTTCCTCTGAATGTTCAGCAACTGCAGACTTCGTAGAGCGTCGGTGTTTTACGTCAGCTATATGTTCTTTTACGCGGGTCCCTATATTCCGTTTTGTTTGTCCGATGTAAGAGAGACCACAGTTGCAATCAATTTTATACACGCCTGGTTCTTGCAGAGGTATGTGACACTTGACAGAACACTAACCTTTTTTTTGGACAAATGACACCTCAGTCTGACCCGTGACTACGAAGACTGCAAAGCCTTCGAAACGTCGGGAATAATAATTAAAACCTAATCGTGATAGAATCCGTAAGAATAGTTTTATTTCAATGTATAATATTCGCGTAAACTTAAGAAATCAGTAGAGTATGCATTATTATTGAAATTGCACAATTTTCATATTATGATGTTAACACAAACGATGTATGTAGGTATGTACATGTAACGGTGTTAATCTTTTTTCACAGAATATACTCGTATTATAGATAATATCAAATTGCGATTTTTTTTTATTGGACTAGGTATTTTCCAACTTGGGAATAGTCAAGATATCGAGTTAAATGTGTGCCAATTACCGAAAACAGTGAATTTGCGTGAAAAGAAATTCAGATATCTAAGAACAAAAACACTACAAAATAATAATTAGTGTTAGTACCTAGTCAGGACCTCAGTACACACAGCCCACAGGTCAGCCGTCAGAAAAAAGGCGTTGATACCAAAGACTAAAAAGAAATAATTGTTATTTTTGTTATTGACTTTGAATGTTCGTTTTTTAGCCGGTTTTAATGTTTTGTTAATCTTAAATAAGCCTTATTTTTTGTAACTCATTAACTTTTAAATGTGTGTAGAATTTTATCCTGCAATCAGTACCTCCTTTGAGGTGTGTCGTGTCAGGTGTGCCACAGGCCACACTGCACAGTGTAGACCAGTCACACAACATTTTAGAAGAGTAGTAACCCAAAATGCATGCACTGTCACATGTGACATGTCATCGTCTGAATGTAGATGTAAGGATGTAAGTTAACTTTGAGATAACATGATCGCGATAACAGCGGTTCAGTAGAACAATCTGTATACCTACCTACTTGTGTCATGCCGGTAAGCCGGTTCATGTAACGTGTAAGTACAGTGTACGCACTCTGCTGATAATACAGATTACCGGCTTACAGTAAAGCGTGTACAATACGGTGTAATTCGTTCTGTTTGTACAAATTTATTGTTATCATATTAATGTTGTGAATTGTGACGTTGTCACGTGTTTATATCTTGCCAAATGGCTACACCCAAGATTAGACCATTTTTTGTTATTGCGGGTAAAGTGTTTCATGACGGTTATGTCGGAGTCGCCAGTCTTATTATAGCCCAGCGCCATAATGCGCATAAGAGATGGAAATATCCGGACGACACTGAGCCGAGTTCGTAACACACCCTACACCGGCAATACTGATTAAAAACCCCGCGGCGGCTGTATTCGACGCTTTAGGACGGCTCCGGGTTTCCCTGGGCGAGAAGCGCCCCGGCTTTCGGCGCAGCCGGCCCTGCGCTGTGCCGTCTTGCGGCACATTTCCCATTGTGGGGGGCTTATGAGGTCCCGCCGCCTTAGGACGCCATCGGCATCACCAACACCACGAGGCCGAAAATAAAAATTAGACTTTTTCTTTTTCTTCGAATCTATATAATGATCTATATATATAAAACAAAGACGGGTTTGTTACAACACTTATAACTCGAGATGTGCTGAACCAATTTTCATGGTTTTTGATTCGTTGGATTTGTCTCCTCCCCGAATAGCAGAATACATATTAAAAATAGTGAAAACTCGATATGTGTAATGAATACTTAATCATGTCAATAAATGCTCATTTGTTTATCATATGTCAAACATTTGTTGTCCAATCCTGTCAAATGTAACAACTATTCATGTATGCGTTCAGAAATTTATTTTTCGTAAAATATCTCGAAAGTTCAGGTACTGTTGTATTTGTTTGTCATAAACATTAATTTGTGTAAATAAATTTTTAATTATTTAATTTTTTATTTCCAAAAATAATACCTAAGATTAATTCTACAGTTTAACAAAAGTGTAAATGTCTTTTTATTAGTTATCTATGATTTTTTTTGATACTATTGTCTATCTCTCGAAAGTTCAGGCACTGTTATTATATTTGGTGGTTTTATGTGATTTTGTGCGAGTGCATTAATAACAATGCGGCGTCCTAGAAGATCTAATCTTTCCCAGCGGAGCCGTAATGCAATTAGGCAACAGAATATCGCGAATCAATTATCTGCTGAAGAACGAGAAATTGCACGAGAAGAGCGCCGCGTTAGTATGGAGCGAAGAAGGGCCTTAATTCGTGCTTCTCAAACATAAGAGCAAAGAGAGGCAGCCCGTGAAACGGCTAGGTTGGAAACGAGAAATCGTCGAGCTTATCATACAGATGAACAGAGGAATAATCTTCGAAGTGCAAGAAGAAATGGTTCAAGTACTGATTTGAATCGAGCAGCGTTTCTATATGATTGCACCATCGACTACAGCTTGCATCGTTTAGTTTGCATTGGTCCAATGGACGTTGCTTGCCAGCATTGTGGCGCATTGAAGTTTGCTGGTGAAACGCCTGGTATGTGCTGCCTTAGTGGTAAAGTGAAATTGCCATTATTGGTCCCGCCACCAGAGCCATTGAGCTCCCTGCTTTAAGGCGAAAAACTAGAATCACGACATTTTCTAGCGAACACTGGAAGTCTATGATACACTGATTAATGCAATTGATTATGGCAATGGTGGCTTATTTTTTTTGGATGCCCCCGGTGGAACTGGGAAGACATTCCTCATATCATTGATTTTGGCCACTGTACGTGCGAGATCCGAAATTGCGGTAGCAATTGCTTCTTCTGGAATAGCGGCCACATTGTTAGACGGATGCCGTACGGCTCACTCAGCGTTAAAATTGCCATTAAACCTTCAAACTACTGAACAAACGACATGTAACATTTCGAAACACTCCGCAATGGGTTAAGTTTTAGTAGCATCAAAAATCATCATATGGGACGAATGCACAATGGCGCACAAACGCGCATTGGAAGCACTAGACCGAACATTAAAAGATCTGCGCAATGACTCGAGATGTTTTGGTGGTGCAATGATTTTGTTATCTGGCGATTTCCGACAAACACTACCAGTCATTCCAAGATCTACTGCTGCCGACGAAATAAACGCTTGCCTCAAAGCATCAAATCTGTGGCGATATGTAAAGAAACTTCAACTGTCTGTAAATATGAGAGTTGCATTGTTGAACGATCTATCTGCTGATGATTTCTCGAAGCAATTGCTGACTATCGGTAATGGCCGTGTTCCTGTTGACGAATCGAGCGGTTTGATTTCATTTCCTTCAAATTTTTGCAATTTCGTCTCATCAAAGGACGAGCTTATCAAAAAAGTATTCCCGGATATCATTGCTAACCACAAAAATACTAAATGGTTAAGTGAGCGAGCAATTTTGGCCGCTAAAAATAAAGATGTAGATGACCTCAATTTTAAAATTCAAAATCAAATCGAAGGTACTCTGCATTCATTTAAATCTATCGACTGTGTAACAAACGAAGAAGAAGCCACTAATTATCCAACTGAATTTTTAAACTCCTTGGATGTGCCTGGTTTACCACCGCACAATTTACAACTGAAGGTTGGCTCGGTAGTTATCATGCTTAGAAATTTAAACCAACCAAAACTGTGCAATGGAACGCGTTTAGTGATAAGAAAACTGATGAGCAATGTGATTCACGCGTCGATACTTAAAGGAAAATTTAAAGATGAGGAAGTTCTTATTCCAAGGATTCCGATGATCCCAACGGATATTCCCTTTGAGTTTAAACGAATTCAATTCCCGATTCGTCTTGCCTTCGCCATGACGATCAACAAATCACAGGGCCAATCCTTGACTATTTGTGGACTCAATCTGGAAAATACATGTTTTTCTCATGGTCAATTGTACGTGGCATGCTCACGTGTCGGCAAACCATCCGCTTTATTTGTTCTTGCGCCTGACCAAAAAACAAAGAATGTCGTTTACAACAAGGTGCTTGAATGAAAATCCCATTAATTAATTAATCCGAGTGTATCCCAATCTGCACAACATAGTTTTCAATATTTTTTTCTGACATGTGATTGAAGTACTTAATTATTATTATTTTCATAATTTTTATTCTCATTCGGTATGTATTCATCATCATTCATCATAATAAAATACTTTTATGTTTCTATCTATATTAATATATATATTAATACAAGTAACACGACATTCATTAAATGTTAGGCGGTACGAAGTTCGCCGGGTCAGCTAGTTCGAAAATAAAAATTTCCAGATTTCAAGATTTCCAAAGAATTTCCAAAGATTTCCAGATCAACCTGTTGGAAGCGGCCTGCATTCAGGTTTATAAATAATTAATTATAATAATGATAACATGACTAATGATGACATAAAATTCAGTATAAAAAAAATCGTTATTTTTTTTTCGAATTCGAAACGCGCTAGAATTGCCGCATGCCCACTGAGTCCTATTTATATATACGAGTTAGTTTTGAAAGGTTTCGAAAATGAGATAGTATTCGTTGTATTCATGCATATATTTTAGCGTGTTGCCGACATTACAATGATTCCGCGCTGCTAATCAAATGTATTGCGCTGATAGTAAAAACAATAAGATGAGTCAACCCAACTCACAAGCACAACACATATATCAACATAATATCGAAAGTTAAGAAAATTGTGAAAGCTTGAAGTTACTGATTAACTATACCACATTGATACATGACACATAACGCGGTCCACCGTCGATTATAGCCGTCATAATCATAAGGCAATATTTGGGAGTTTTCTGTAAGGCCTTTTCTGTGCGTAAAGATATGAGATGGATCCGGTGGAGATCTGGGGTAAAACCGTAGCCTTTCTTGGATAAAAAGAAACAAAAGTAATTCGCTGTAAGATAACCGATACCAGGGAACTGAACTAGATACAATGATGTAACTTTAAGCAAACTTACGATATAATAATGTAGATCAGACCAGTCCAGCTGAGTATCGTAATATACGAGTATGTAGTTCGTCACCGTGTGGTCTCATTGTCGTGGTGATGGTGTATCGAGTCAAGTCGAGTAAGTACACTGTACACGTCACACGTGGCACGTGGCAGGCGTACGTCACATCACATGACCACCGCCATAGTAATTAATGTTATGCAAATGAGCGTCTCCGCGGTCGGCGACGCTCCACCGCCGCTCCATCGCCGCTCCATCGCCGCTCCACCGCCGCTCCACCGCCGCCTGAACTAATCGCTAATGTTTTTGTGTTCGGACAGAAGGCAATCGACGGAGTTATTTATTGCCGCGGAAGAGGTCGCACACTAACTAATGAGCTTGAAATAACGCAGACAAGCTGTGCCACTGACCGCCACCTACCACCTGCTACCTGTGGACAAAGTCTGCAGTCTATACAATACTTTATTCCAACATCAAATAAACCTCGGCAGTGTAAAAAACCGGACAAGTGCGAGGCCGCGGGTTCCGTACAAACAATTAGGTTATAAATATTTCGGGAATTTATTTATTTATTGTACCAACAAAGTGAACACCAACTCAATCTACAGGATAACAACGATATTAAACAATACACGTAAGATGACACCTTCATTATGGATACAAACGACAAGGTTTTAAATACAGCAGCATTACAAAACTGAATAAATACTATTATATTATTAAATTAAATTTAAAAAATTATATAGAATTAAATTTGTTAATAGACGTTATTACATAAGAGAATGTAATTAAAGTTGAAAATTTAATTAATAAATAACAACCACGGACGTAAAAATAACAAAATTTTGAAGCACATAATAAAATAACTAATTATAACACAATTTAAGTCTTGGAGATCATTATTTTTAAATCGAGTGTTAAAGTTTTTTAGGCGTAAATTGTATATACATACAGTATAATTATATTTGTCGCTCAGTGGTCGAAAGTCGATCATAATTCATTAAATTTTTTAGTTTGAACATCATTATGGTTCTTTTGTCAAAGATAAAAAAATAGCTTTATGCACTTCTTCTGCATATGAACTTTAACTGTGTAAAATTTCAGGTTCATCTGTTCGCGCAATTCGCTTAAAAAGGTGTACACGATTTCGCTTCACGTTTTAAATATTATATAGAGATATTTATTTACACTTTTCATAATAAATCGAAAATTATACATCGTAAAAATTATTAATAACCTATTTTACCTTGTGCTAATTAATGAAGTTCTTTCATATGATACGGTTAAAATTTCACTTTAAAATTTAGGCTCTCGTTTTTTGCTTATAGAACCTATTTTTGGATATTAAATTATATAATTAATTTTTTTCCCATTATGTGTATACAATAGTACTTGCCAAATTTCATAGTTCTAGGTTAACGGGAAGTTGTAGAAGAAGTCCTATAGATTTTTAATTCCCTTGTGAGTGTCAAAATATGAGTTTTTTTTTTCAAAATAAACAGCTGTTTTTTTTACGATTACTGAGAAATTTGATTTTGTCACAGCTGCTAAAGACTATAAGATATGATAAGACGTATATGGTTTTAATTTTAACTAGATACCTTTACGCGGTCCGACATGGAAGGTCTTGAAACGGACACAAAGTGATTCTATAAGGGTTCCGTATTTTGCTTTTTTAGGTACGGAACCCTAAAAATAAGCCTTAATAACCTTTCTGTATGCTTGCAAATATGTGTTACACGATGCACCATAGCAATATTGGATTATAAGGGCTAGTGGAAAGAAATATTTCGATTGTTTATAATATAAACTGACGTCTGACTGGGTCAGACGGCGGATCGCCCCACGTATGAACATAACACCTTTTCCGTCACATTTCATACAAGACCATCATTCGGCCTGTACTTCTGTATGGGTGTGGGTCGTGGCCTTTTTTTTGTTATCGCAGGGAAAGTGTTTTACCACTACCGCCACGCCTGGGAGGAAGACGTGACGGTTATGTCGGGGTCTTACAACGCAACTTCGTAATTCCCGGGAGAGATAGAAAGCATCCAGATGACACTGGGCCGAGTCCCTAACGTTATATACACCCTACACCAGCAATACCGACTAAAAACCCGCGGTGGCCATCTTCTGTGCTTTAGAGACGGCTCCGGGTTTCCCTAGGCGGAAGCGCCCAGGCTTCAGCCAAAACCGTCGCTGCGCGGACACCAGTTCACGCGGGAGTCGGCACACCTGACCAGTGGCCCCTACTTAAGGAAAACAAAACCCACGCATATCGTCCTGACTACTCACTACACTGAAAACTACGAGGTACTACGAATAACAATAACAAATAATTGATATTTTACAAAATATCCTACTTATAAATTACGTGTGTACCTACGGAATTTGTGCCCGATATGGCGATAGGCTCGCCCCCTATCACATCTGGGACGGAACTAAGCTCGGCGAAATGTGGGTGTTCTAGTTCGTTAGTGCGCCTCTGCCTACCCCTTCGGGGATACAGGCGTGAGCTTATGTTTATGTATGTATAAATTACGTATAATGGAACGTAATTGCAAAACCCAAGTGACGTCATATTTGATGTCATGACTTTTTTTTTATCCGGGCACGGCAAAGTGACTACACTGCACCTACTGGTAAGCGTAGTGAAGTCCAAAAAAACTAGCGACCACCGACGAACAATGAGTTTATCAGTGGTCGCCAAAATCATGCTGGCCTATTTATGCTTCTTCACACTCCGAAACCGAAGAGGAAAGAAGCAAATCGAGGGGCTTGCGACAAGACAGGCGGATGACCGATGCAGATAGAGGGATACCGCCATTCTTGTCTCAACCAACCATCAAGTCATGCCGCAAGCCCCTCGAGAGAACCGGAAGTACACTGACTGACCCTGGAACGCGAACCACACACGGAGTGTAGTTCACTATGGCAGCTTTTAGCACCATGTGTACGGTGGTCGCCATCTGGTCGGATACGAATATCCTACCACCAGCATACAGAGGTATATATTTTAGAGCAATGTTTCCAAGTTGGTTGTTTTTCCTAATTTTAAATCATAAACGTTAACAAGCAGACAGAGAGACAGTACAACTATGTAGAGGTATGTTAGCGGCTTGCCGATTCAGTTAATGACAGTGCGTGTGTACTGTGTAGTGTGACTAATGTGTAGTGTGTAGTGAATAGTGATGAATCCGCGGCGCGGCGCGGCACATGCACGTCACACGAGACGACACTGCACTGGCGTCACTGGCATCTCATGGCGTCACTGACTTGTCATGGCGTCACTGGCACGCAGCACGCGACACACGACACGCGAGGTGCCACACAATCGTTTAGGCGCAGAATGTCCAATTCGCAAAAAAATTCTATAACTGGACAATGTTTACATCACCTATTACTTTTACTACTACACCTCACCGATACACTATTTGGCTTAACAATATTAATAACATTAAGTTATTAATAATAACCAAAGACCCTTATTACGACTCACTTCAACTTGTTTTGTATTCGATCCTCATCTCCCATGGAGATTTAAACTAAAATAAGCTTTTACTGAAATGAAACAGCATATCTCTGTCATTTGTAACTACAAATGTATGTAGATAATCAATTTGTATCCAGGTTGTTTTACAATTATCGCTACGATTATAAGTATATATATAATAAGCACACTAGTCCATTTATTGTGATTAATATGTGAGTGTATATTAATTTATACAGTTATTAATATATATAATGTACAGTCTCCGTGGCGTAGTGGGCGACCAGCCGGCTGTGAAGCGAGCGGCCGTGGGTTCGATCCACAGATATTTGTTTCCGGTCTGGGTGCTGTGACACCGAAAGTCTTTCATAGTTCCTGATACCCATGACACACAACTCGATCCTAATGTGGGGTCAGGACTATTTGTGTGACTGTTGGGTGTTATTCATTTATTTTTATTTCATTTTTAGTGATAAATCCATTCTGTAGACTGTTCCGACTACAGCATGAATTACATGAAATACAGCAGGAATAGAAATGGCTCGACCGCTTTGATACCACTATCTCACAGTAAACAGACGGAAAGTGGCAGCTGCTGTTGCGCTTCGTTCAGTGAGTGAGATTTCCGGTGGCCCAATTTCCCGCTCCCTTTCCCTATTCCTGTCCTTTACGGTTGGCAACACACCTATGATGCATTTGTGTCTTGGGTGTCCACGGGCGGTGATGATCACTTTACATTAGGTGACCCACCTGCTCGATGCGCCTGTCACTACTATAAAAAAAGTAGGTAGATATCTGATTACATTTGTAGAACTGGTATGGCGATGAAACTAGCTTGTATTATATTCCGCATTCTTAAGTAAACAATAAACAACAACAAACTCAAGAGACGCAACTATTCCAGTAGTTTGTATGGATAAGTGAGGGCACCGATTACCGGTTCATACCTATTGAATATCACAATAGATCTGAAGCCTAAGGTCGTCCTCGAATGCGATGTGCCATGTGCCATGTCGGCCATGTGGTGGTCCTGTGCCTGCCACAAGTCGAAGCGTTCGCGTTAGATCACTCTTATCACTCTATGTCAATTAATCGGTCACTTTCCTGCAACATGGTTGAGGAGGCCGATGGCTGGCACATGCGTCATACCCGTGAACGGATGCTGCTTGTGTGGACACAGGTCTGCTCCGACTTTATTACATTCATTAATTTTATCCATCCGTTTAGTTTATCGATTATTCTCCGTGCCCGTGGGAGTCGCTCAGCAATCTAAATTGTACGTTTTATTGTTTTTATTTCACATGGAGGTTACCTTGTTGTAGATTGGCTGCTCTAATTTAATGTAAATTATTGAAATTTTTTGTTTTCTTATTTTGGTTGTATATTAACATCTGACTGTAAACTGGTTATTATTCTCAAAAAGAGCAACGTCAGAATTTCTTGCCCGTTCTTCTCTGGCGAACCAGCTTTCCGAACTGGCGGTAGAGTAAACATTTTAGACGGAATCTATACAATGTGTGACATTTTATGGATTCAATAAACGATTTGATTTGATTCGAAAAGGTGGATGTTGCACGAAGTGTAGTAGTAGTCTGTAGAATAGTATACTAGTAGTAGTGGTAGTAGTAGAAGGAAGGCCATATGACATATCATCCACTGTCGATAACTAAAGATATCCTTAACTTCTCATGACAGTATAGCAGTAATACCTTGACTCAAATTTAATCGATTCTTGTTTTATTTAAGAGGCACGTTACACTCGATTTGTCATTCCCTCACACACAAGTTACAAGTCGTATAGTAAGCTTGGATGTTCAGAGAATTAGATACTTGACTATGTTTCATTTTATACACATATTTATATGTAATAGCAAATAAAACAAATCTATGAAAAAAATAGAGATATTTTTGTCTCAATATCATGGCACCGGTTACGGCGTGGCATCGACATTCGACATTCGACACACTCTCCGTAGTCCTTACGAGTTACATACGTCCGCACTCCGCATTTCATTTCCGCTCAACCTCGCACTATCCGCTCCGAACACTTTCCATTCCTATTCCCTTCCACACTTCCACTTCCGACACTAGAACGGTAAAACCATCTATCATAGGGACATTATACATGTGCCATGTCCACAAACAACCGTTCCTTACAGTATTTACACAGGGATTAACCAATGTGCGATGGCACTCCAAAACCATAAGCATGCCCTGGTCCATGAGCCTCTATTGTGCGTTAAAAATGGTAGAACCACGTTGTAAACAGTTAGTTCAACGGGGCGGTTTGAACAGGACAATGTAGTGACCTCACCTTGAGGCGGGCAGTACGCGAGTCGCGATAACAACGCATTCACATTCCACATATTAATTAAAAATAATGAAGTAAACCGTTACTATCTCGCGGGTTTCTTGCAATCCTTGCAATCGACCATTTTATAATCTCAATTTGAACGTTGTCTCCAAAAATGTTTGAACCTTCCTTCTCATGAGTTCATTATTTATGCATACTTTTATATTTTACTAGCTGACCCGCGCAACTTCGTCTGCGTATGAGAGAGAGAGTTGAAAGAGTGAGTCGTAGACACCTATAATCGAATAATTCTAAAGGAGGTAATGGGATGATCTACTTCGGCCGTCAGTCACCCCGTCTCTCACCCCGTCAGTCACACCGTCTGTCACACCGTCTGTCACCCCGTCTGTCACCCCGTCTCTCATCCCGTCAGTCACACCCTCTGTCACACCGTCTGTCACCCCGTTTGTCACCCCGCCTGTCACCCAGTCGGTCACCCCATCTGTAACCCCGTCTGTCAGCCAGTCGGTCACCCCATCTGTCACCCCGTCTGTCACCCCGTCAGTCACCTCGTCAGTCACCCCGTCCGCCACTCCATCAGTCAGCCTGTCAGTCACCCCGTCATTCCTCACGTCGGTCACCTCGTCAGTCATCCCATCAGTCACCCCATCAATCACCCCGTCAGTCACCCCATCAATCACCCCGTCAGTCACCCCTTAGTCACCCTACCAGTCATCCCGTGGGTCAACACTAAAATATTTATTCAAATCGAACCAGTAGTTTCTGAGATATAAAATTCCCCGCTAGCAGCATTATTCATTTTTGCTCCACTCCTATTGGTCATAGCGTGATGTTATATAGCTTCTAGCCATCCTCGATAAATGGGCTATCCAACACAAAAATAATTTTTCAATTCGAACCAGTAGTTTCTGAGATATCAACTTCCCCGCTTTTCAACATTCTTTATTTCCGCTTCGCTCCTAATGCTCATAGCGTGATGTTATATAGCCTATAGCCATCCTCGATAATTGGGCTATCCAACACAAAAATATTTTTTAAAATCGAACCAGTAGTTTCTGAGATATCAACTTCCCCGCTGTTCAACATTTTTAATTTCTGCTCCGCTCCTATTGGTCATAGCGTGATGTTATATAGCTTATAGCCACCCTCGATAATTGGGCTATCCAACACAAAAATAATATTTCAATTCGAACCAGTAGTTTTTTTTTTTTATTGGAGAGGGGGCAAACGAGCAAGTGGGTCACCTGATGTTAAGTGATCACCGCCGCCCATAAACATCCACAATACCAGGGGAATCATGGATTCGTTGCCGGCCTTTGAGGTAGATATAGGCTCTTTTCTTAAAGGTCCCTAACTCGTAACGGTCAGGAAACACAGCCGCCGAAAGCTGGTTCCACAAGCACGTTGCACGCGGAAGAAATTATTAGTTATTATTATTATTATTTTATTATTAGTTTCTGTCTGAGATATAAATTTTCTCGATTTTGCATCATTTTTCATTTCTGCTCCGCTCCTATTGGTCAAAGCGTGATGTTATATAGCCTATAGCCACCGTCGATAATTGGGCTATCTTACACGAAAAGAATTTTTCAAATCGAACCAGTAGTTCCTGAGATTAGCGCGTTCAATCAAACAAACAAACAAACTCTTTAGCTTTATAATATTAGTATAGATAAGTTATTGACGTAATTACATTTGTTATTCAATATCGGAGGAATTGGGTACTTGACTATAGTAACCAATATCAATGATTTTCTATAGGGACATAGATTTAAGATTTAGATTATTTTTTTAGATTTATCATCTAAATAACATGTGCAATAGGATTTTTTTAAAGTAGAATTTTATTTTAGTAATTTAAATACTTAATTGTTGATGAATGAATGATGACTCCAAGTATAATTTATTTTAATAATTTAAATACTTAATTGTTTATCTGTGAGTCACGTGACTGTAAACACCAATCACGATGAATGATGTCACATTACTCATTTTTCTTGTTTATGTATTTGTTCCAACATCCAAAGACATATATACTTGCCAGGTTATTTAGTTTATGTCGTATTTTTATTTAAAACTCTAGCTAATTGTCTAATTTCAACGCGGATGTGATCGTCGATAAATATCTGACCCTTTTTCGACCGACTTCCCAAAAAGGAGGAGGTCCTCAATTCGTCGTTTTTTTTTACGTTACGCGATATCTCCACCAAATGTGGACCGATTTTCAAAATTCTTTTTGTGTTAGACAGAGCTTATTTCAAGGGTGATCCCATATAAATTTGGCCACGATAAGTAAATTGAAAGTCGGTCAGTTAAGTTTTTAAACTTGTGATTATTTTAGTTTGAAATCATAAATGTTATTTTCTAAATGTTTTTAAGCGATTTTTGTATCTATGGTAAGGAACAATGACGTCACCCATCCCTACAGTTAATAGATAGCGTTTTGGCGGCAATCAAAATTATTTATATTAATTTTTGCTTTTTTAATTAAATATATGAAAATAACTTACGAAGTATTCTTTTACATGTTTAAGATAAACTAATAAATATACTTTTAAATACTTTGTATACTTTTAAAAAATAGTCGAGTACCCAATTCATAAATGAAGAAACTTATCGTACAAGAATTTTTCGTAATAAATGATAACAAAAACGAAACACTGAAAACCGACTTCAAAAATGAACACTTAAAGGTAAAGAATAAAAAGTCAGTGCCTTTTCATTAAATCTGCTTCGGCCCCAGCGACGACTCCAAAGAAAGTAAGAAATTGTTTTTTATTCTTTATTTTTAGGTGTTCGGTTTTTAAGTCGGTTTGCAGGTTTTTGAACTTTAATTATTATTTATTTTTAATGCTTAGTGTCCACTAGCATAATGTTAAGACTCCCGACGCAATCGCTGAAATAATTGTCTATATACTACGGTACTTTAAGAATTATCCTTGAACTCTTAACTAACAAAGAGTTTTACCTTCTTTTTTTATAACAGAGACTGGCAAACGAACAGATGGGTCACCTGATGGTAAGTGATCTCCACCGCCTATAGACACCCAAGACACAAGAAGAATCATAGGTGCGTTGCTAACTTAAAAAGAGGAAATGGAAGGGGAGGGAAAAGGGATTGGGAAAGGAATGGGCCACCGGAAATCTCACTCACCGAACGACAATGAAACCTTCTATCAACAGCTCACGTCAATAGCTCAAAAAACATATGTAGCGGTCCATACGGGCCAATAATATTTAAATAAATAAATAAAAATCTTTATTAATCACGTAGGCATATAAAAGCACTTATGACATGTCAAAAAAAGCATAATTTTAGATTTAAGTATTTCTTATAATATTATTATATTATATTATAGAATGCTATGAATTTGGAATCAGGGAGGCAGGTTAGAAGAATAGGGTCCTATGGGGAAAGGGGAATGGAGAGGTTTGTGGACCGTGAAAAGGGAACGGGACATGTCAGGTACGCCGACAGGGAAGCGACGGGAATTAATATAAGTTGGTGGGATTGGATAAACCTTTCTCTAGCTACCTACGGATGACGACCCGAAGAAGAAAGGCAGAAAGAAACTCCGGGATTATTTTTTCCTCATCAATTGTCACCATTTTTTTTCATTTACAAAATTATATTCACAAATTATGGGTACAACTGATAATTATAGGGATTTATGCATACCCAACACCACTATCATATATGCAAAAGAATGGAACCGGTGAAGTAGTATTGTAGCATGCATAAACCCATACTAACAAAATATCCTTAATAATAATTTTGATATAATTTATGGCACACACTTTACAAATTGGTCGATCGGTCGTACTGTTTACAATAAAAATATATAACTGATAACAAGTATATTGAAATAATTATCCACCAACTGCTAATAGTTAAAGAGTTATATTTTCCATCATCAGCTCAGCAGATGATTACCTAATGATGGAATCAATGAGATGGTGAGTACCAGACGCACAAACTTGAACAGCTTTAGAAAATGTATAAAACACATAATGTATCCCTATAAAATTTGAGGGTTGCCATCGACTTTTCTTTGATCCCATCATCAAATCCTAACTTGATGCCAGTGGGACCACCTGGAAAGGATACTATTTAAAAAAAAAATCTCGAATCGGCCCAGGTGTTTTGGAGTAATCTTGGAATAATGGATTTACTAACAATTTTAAACAAAGCTTGATGAAGGCAGTGCAGTCTCTATAGTCCGATTACTAATTAAACGGAGTAAACTGACAGATCGAAATGTCACTTTGCAAAATAATGTTGCTTACTTCCAAAACATAATGATAGATCTAGTTCAAATATTATCATTCAAAGAAACAATAACTCAGCACTAGCTTGCGAAATTAGAATTTGATTTGCGTATTTTAGATATTTCAGCTCAAACCTTTGACTAAATGTTTGTGTAAATAATTTTGCACATATAAACACAACAGACACGTCCAAAAGAACGGTGAAAATTACAAATATTACTTTTATTATTTGAGAAAAATTACGTTTCGCACATTCATGGCTTTTGTTAATTTTGTTTATAATTAACCATGACTATAATTCAGTAAACATGCAGTACTAATTACACATTAGGCAGGAATTACGATTTTGAGTTCTACTTTAGAAAATGAAAGAATGAAATGGTTCACTGAATTGAAATGTTTAAATAATGTTGATCTTTTTACCGCAGCACTATTTAAATTTCTTGAAAAAGTGGCATCATTCGAAATGTAAGTTTACTCCGTTTAATTAGCAATCCGACTATAGTACGTAGTGAAATAGTTAGTTTGATGAATCATCTAAAAGTCGAATTCACTGCTACCAAGGATTTTACATATATCTGCCGAACAACTAGGTTTAAAAGATGAATTGCAAGCTAAAACGAAAATAATAAAATAACTTGAAATGAAATCAATATATATTTTTAATTTATTTATCCAACACACACACACAAAGTCCTTACAGAATATACCCTATAAGCGGAGCGATTCCAACGTTATCTAACATATATATATGTGCTGCCTCTGATGGGTTAAATAATTAAAAAAAAATGGATAACATACATAAATAAATATTTCAACGAATTCCTCCTTTGTTGAAGTCTATTAATAAATATCCCACACTATTTTTACGGACCCCACACAATATTTACTTTTACGGATTTTATCACGCTAATATGCTATTACTTACTTTTTACATTACTTACTATTTGTAGGTAAGATTATACATTTATACATAATATTATACACTGTACAATGCACTCGTAGACATTTAGGTAATACTATAAGTGGCCCAATAAATTAGTTGTCTAAGATTTAATTTTGCAAAATGGATGGTCAAAGATGGTTCTCATGAAAGTCGATAAGACCTCACATGTCATTATTTTGCATTAAGAAAAGTGGATAACAATTAATAGTAGGGGAGCCCACGATGCTAAATGGGGATTTACTCGAGCGTCGTAGAGACCTATTGGGATGCAAAGCTTAGATGATATGAAGAAAAAAATGTTATATGATATATACCTTTACATCGGTGGAGGAAGCGGCTATAGATTTTTAAATATGTAAAAAAAAACTGTTGCATGGACATCCTCGAGCGCGTCAGATATTGATAGCATCAATGTCCTACGTATTTTTAATAATGTACGTATGTACATCTGATCGTTTGCATGATGCGAGTGGTTGTATTTAAGGGTTGAAAATGAAAAAAAAAAATTTATCGAGCGCGTCAGATTTTCTAACGGAGTGTTAAGTGCACCAAAAAAAAGCTCTCATTCACTAATCTGACGATTTCGATGGGACGCAAACTCGCGGCCATTTTCATAATGTGCAAAAAAAATTCGCCATTTTGAAATACTCAAGCGCGTCAGATTAAGATATATATGGTTCATCTTTATGTTCTAAACGTACTGTCTCATAATCTGACGATTATCTAGAGGGATTGGCCTGATCTGACAAAAAAAAATTAGATAAACGGTTCACCTTAAAGGCCATCCCTGCAACTTCCCGCTAATTCCATTCTTGGGCTCTTAAAATTGTACTTATGACATTTTTGAGCTCAAAATATAATTTATGTGATATTTTGAGCTCGCTGAGTTCAAAGAAATAATGTTTCTATGCATTTGAGCTCTCCCAGCTCGAAAGTCTGATAGAAGTTTCATAGAACACTATTTTTGGAATTTTCAAACCGCAATAACTTTTGAATGGATCAACCGATTTTCACGCGGTTGGCGGCATTCGACGCAGTTTTATCATCCTCATAAGTAATTTTGCAATTTTAATTGATTGAACCACAAATTTCGGAGTAATCCCGAAAAAACACTTTTTCGGGTTTCTTTCGTTCACGATATATCTCGAACGAATCAACCGCTTTTGACCAGCTTGGTGGCGATCGACGAGGTTTTTCAAGCTCAAAGGCGGATTAGTTTTTGAAGTTGATCGATAAAGCCGGTTAAAAGTTATTCCAAAAAAACCACTTTCAAAAAAAAAAAAATTTTTATTTTTTTAAATCATTGAACTTAATTAATTGAAAAGCTCAGGAAGCAGAAACCAGAGTGGGGACGGAGTGAGAGAGTAATAGATAGAGAAAGAGTGAGAGAGGAATAGAAGCGCGGAGAAAGAAATGTAGGCATCACGCAACTGCACGCATTTAACTTTATCGACGAATTTTTGTTATTTCGGCTTGCGGAAATCGTCAGATTATATATTTTTCATTATTCTTGAATTATTTCCTTCAAAATAAAAAAAAAATTAGCTACGCTCGAGAATGTCGAGATGACGTTTTTTTTTTACAACTTTGTTGCCCTCCCCTTTTTTTACGTCACTCTCAAATTGTCAGATTAGTGGAATATACACTTTTTAGGATGTAATTAACTCACCCTACCTTAATCTGACGCGCTCGAGAATTTCTGATGGTCAATTTTTTTTTACTAATCTGATCCTGTATCCTTCACGGGCGGCCTTATATATGGGCCTCATGTTTTGTGGAGGTACTTAACCGGGTACAAGGTATCCCCCTGTATATTAATCTGTCGCGCTTTAGTAAATCCCGAAATCCCCGCTTGGGCTCCCCTACTATAACAACAATTCCGCGTTAATGTACAATCCGGATCCTAAATGATTAATGATTACCTAAGCTTTTATCAATTATTCTAGGAGTTTTTATTTCCACGAACGTAATAATTGCCAAAAGTCTTTCCATTTATAGTTTCAAGTAGGAGTATCAAATGTAATGAAGTAACCGTTTTTGACACACATTTAATGTTCTTATATGGAAGGTTAGGTGACGCATCACAATAACATTATTACCGAAGACTAACGTGTCCAATAGAAACACACACATACAGGCTACTAATATATATTGGGTATGGCTATTGTAAATGAAATTAAGCGAAGTGGGACGTTGTCAACATGTACGGGGCAGAAAAGAAGAGAACAAAATTGAGAGTTTCAAGTTCTCTTGGGGCAACAGCAAAGAAATATTTCACGTCAGGTGAAATATAATATATTTAGTATGACAACAAACATTTGTTGAGCTACTGCATACAATAAGTTATTTGAATCAATAAACCAACCGAATCAAGTTGTACTTGTACACAAATTTAACAATAACTTGCCTCAGTACAAAAAGTTACAAATACCAAAGATTATATCCACGAACTTTTTCGTCAGCTCATTTTAAATCAAGGCTCAATCTGTCTGTAGCGTCGGACAGTCATATCTTTCAATATACTCGGGCTCGGCGCTCACCCTGGCTACTAATGGGAATTAATTGTTATTCAAATCCTTGCCGAAAAATGATAAAATCTCTAAATGTCCCAATTCGGCCAGCTCTGCCGGGACTGTTCTATTTAAAAGGGAAGGAAAATGTGAAACAAAAGCTAGTCGTCGTCCCTCATAAAGATCGTAATGTAATGTGATGCTCTGAAGGATATATTTGTGACAGACGTGCAATATGCATGGAGTGGAGTATGGAGCGGTAGTGTGGTCGAGGTGTGCGTGTGACGCGTGAAGGAGAAGTATGAGGGGTTGTGTGCACCGTGTCCGTAGGAACAGTGTGCATTGTGCAGTGTGCACCGTGTAGTGGCGGGCGGGCGGCGCGGCGAGGCACGGCAGCCACCGGAACTGACCGCCAGCGGAGGTGAACCAGCCTGCCAAACAACGAACACCTACTAACGCTACGCTTCCTGACATTTCATTGTTTACTCGTAAATTATGTAAAATACTTCTAGAGGGAAAATTAAATAAATGTATGTAATTAGAGTTTAACAAAAATTTCAAACCGACTACACCGATTTCACACATTTAGGGCCATACATATGTATATATATCTGCAAAACTACTGAACCGATTTTGATGAAATCTACACTATTCCCTAAGTTGGAAGGTAGTAGGTACCTATTTTAATAAAAAAGATCTCTCGCAATCTAATTTATAGTTTCTGAGATATACGTGGATAAACATATGTGAAATGTGGCAAATCTATTCAGAAAACCCATATAGACTAACATGTAATATCGTACAATTCTAACAATAATACATACATACGGTTCGAATCGATAACCTTATTTTTTAAAGTCGGTTAAAATTGTAGAAGACGCGCGTGACGTCACCATTTAGCACTCAACGCTGAGTAGCCCTCGACGGTCCACAACTCCACACCGATGACCGAACTGCTTCGACTTTAAAAAAAAACACATTCAATACAATTGATTGATACATAAAACCTCTTATGAATGTTATCGAGAAAATAACATCCAATGACTTTGGAACCACTATACCTCTATACATAATATGCATAGAAATATTACTGTAACGGAGCGTTTCCAACGTCACTGATAATATGTTACGATGTGACACCTACCGAACAGTGCAGCCTAATTCTTAGGGATTTCCAATAAACTCAATGTAAACACAATACACATGCGTTTTTATAGTAAAGTGCTGATACAGTTGCAGCCGAAAACGGGCTCTGATCCGAGAGTCATATGTACCCACATACATCAAAACAATACATGCAAGTTGCAAGTTTGACAGCCAACGAGCAGCCGGCTATGAAGCGAGAGGCCGCGGGTTCGATCCCCGCACTGAGACAAATATTTGTTTCGGATCTGGGTGTTGTGAGACCGAAAGTCTCTCGTGGTTCCTGATTCCTACAACACAAGATTCAATCTTAGTGTGGGGTCAGGACTATACATATATGTGACAGTTGAGTGTTATTTATTTATTTAATTAAAATGTTTTGTTTGAAGATATCGTTTTCGAAGCGTAGACGCGACAAGCGCCAAGTGCCAACACGACACGTGGTCCGGTTTGATCTCCTTATAGAGAATGTGACGATAGTCGTCCTCGTCGTCTCGACGTGCCTCGACCTCGACACCACGCCTTTACATTAATCACTCATGAGATAAATCTTGTTTTGCACGGACATAGGTCAACTTCCTAAAACATGTGCGTTTCGTAACAAAGGCGCTGCGGCCTTTCTTGCTGAATCGTGCTGGTGTTGACAGTTGGCGCCCGTGGCCAGCGCTACAGCGCCACTGCGCCACAGTGCCACAGCGCCACAGCGTGGGCGACACCAGCCCAGCTACAGGCCTTCGTACATATCCATTATATGTACGATCATTTCTTGCTACACAGAAACGTAATAGATACTCCCAACGAAAACAAGCTCTCTCTCTCTCTAACCAGGCCTGTATTTTGCGATGAGCTCGCCGGAAACCTATTTCCGATTTTCTGTGGAGTGAATATACGACAGTATTTTTATTTGCTATGTTCTCAGTCGGATAACATTATATTATAACACATACAACATATACAAGGTTAGTCGGAAAGGGTGTAGAGACCCGTCGCCAACATAATGTATTGCTGGTATATGTATGTATATGTATTTCTACCACAGCTGCCACATCTCAATAGTGACACTTTTTTGTTTTGTTAATCACATCTGGGACGGAACAAAGCTCGGCGAAATGTGGGTGTTCTAGTTCGGTAGGGCGCCTCCGCCTACCCCTTCGGGTATACAAGTGTGAGCTTATGTACGTATGTATGTATGTTTGTTTTGTCAACATTGTATAATAAAAATCCTTCATTGAAAAGACTTCGACGAGTGTATCGATACTCTCTGACCAACTGCATCGGCCTGAATTACAGCGTTGTACACACCACCAGCTACCAGCCATCAACGTCTTTGCGCTAATAACACGTATGCATTGACCGGCCATAATATATTATATAGGTCTGAACAATGGTCTGAACAAAACGATCTTTGCTTTTTGCCTGGGGTTATCCCGGCCTTCTGCCAGGGTCCGCCTTCCTACTTAAACGCTTCCACTTAGATCGGTCTTGGCCATCATCCATAGTAAGACCATTGGCTCTCATATCATCCTCCAGAACGTCCAGCCAGCGCTTTTAGGGCTCTCCACGGGAACGTACCCTTGATACGATCTGGGCCAGACACCTGCGGCCGACGTACTCCTTCCTCAAGACGTGTCCATACCATCTCAAGCGACATTCCCGCAGTTTATCCGCCACGTCACGGACACCAAGGCTGCCGCGGTTGTGCACGTTATGTATACGATCCAGTCGTGTAACGTTGCACATCCACCACAACATATTCATCTTCGCGACGTGGATTTGCCTATAAACACGACGCTTAAGGGCAAGCCACGTCTCATATCCATACAGACGTACAGGCGGAATTATGGTCTTGTATATGAGACCTCTGAGTCTTATCGGCATCTTACGGTCGTACGTGACGCCCGCGAGTCCCAAGAAGAAATGCAGAAACAAACTCAGGGATTATCACCTTTTTTAAAGTCCAGAAAATTATTTAATATATTTACTATTTGAAATCCAAAATAACATAATTAAAATAAAATAATAATGCTTAGAGCAGTCATAGAAATAATGTATAATTAGCAACATCTACGGTATCAAGATATAGATACTTCAACAGCACCTCCTAATACTTTGTAGTTTTAATTACAATAGGGAAGGGCTTGCAGCCGAACAATATAAATAAATAAATAAATTTATTGGTCACGTAGGCACATCAAATGCACTTATGACAGGTCACAACAAGATCTAGATACATTTATATAATAATAATCATGTTACAACACTATCAATTTAGAAAACAAGCAGGCAGGTATGGACACAAATCAGGGATGAGCTTAGTTAAATGGTTGTGATTTGTAGGAAAGGGAACGAACGGGATATGGCAGGAATGCTAGCAGGGAATTGACGGGAAAATAAAATAGGAAGCTTGTAGGATTTGAATGGAAATGTGAGTAAGGAAAATCACGCCGTGGACTATAAGGCCCTATCCTAGCTAACCTACCAGCCATTCTCTAGCTACCTACGGATGACGACCCGAAGAAGAAAGACGGAAAGAAACTCCGGGCTTTTTTTTTCATCATCAATTGACTTTCCTTTTTTTTTCTCAATTTTACAAGATACAACTCATTTAATTTTTACATTTTTTATTTTATACGGATTTATGCATTCTCAAAATACCACTAAAAGTATTATACTTTTAGTACCTTACGGTACTGTAAGTATGATAGAAATAATGCAGCATTGTAGGATGCATAAATCCATACTTACAAAATATCCTTATATCTATGTCAAAACAATGTACTTAATTATTAAATTTTACAGAGTTGATGGCATACACTCTTCAAATTGGTCGATCGGTTGACTTTTGTAAAAAAAAATACAAAAAATTTTAAAGTAAAATAGAATACCTATTAGTAAATAAATATTATGTCAAATAACTATACTATCATGTCATGCCAGTCAATCTATGTGGTGTACCATTTACCACCATTCAAAAAGGTGTTAGAACGGTTGAGGATTGCGATGATCTTATTGTAATTTGGGCACAAGCTGCTTCGCCTGAATTTTCATATTGGAAACAGTGACGCCAAGTTACCAATATACATATGTGTGCACATTTATTGGCATATTACTGATTCGTGGAGCCTTGATGAGTTTTCTACGGAACCGTATTTAGAGTCCAGGTTCTAATAAAGTAGATATTTACGTTCTTGACACATGTTGCAAGTTGCAACGGTAACAGCTGATGCGACGTGCGTGCGAGCACCGATGACACTGATAATGCGAACAATTCAGAGATTAAACGTGATTACCGACATGTAAATAGCCGTGACATTGCATTGTTCCACACCGACACCGACGATCATATCTGTTTACTTGTAAAAGTAAAACAACGGGCTTACTGTACAAGGTGACGAACCGTTCTTCGTTCTTCCTTTCATAACAATTATTATCAACCACTAGTTAAAGCTAACAAATTGTCTTAAATGTGTGGTCGATCAGAGATTGGCAAAACCAACAGACTGATGGTAAGTGGTCAACACTCGTACTCGTATATGTATGTAAGCCACGATACTAAAGGTATCCAGCGCTGCCAACCTTGACGGAACGGCACAGGTATTGGGATAGGGGATACCTACTCCAGCAGGATTTGGCCAGTGATCCATATATCACTCATCGAACTAAGCACAATAACGAGTTGCCACTTCGATTTTCTTTAAGAGCATAGTATCAAAAAGTAACAGGTCATTTATCAAATAGTAATTTTGGATAGAGCATGAATGGTCGCAACTTGTCCCATACTCCCACCATTTCATAACAACACTGTCTCGCTTAAAACTGACTCGCCGCGATGCCGCGACTAGCCGCGTCCTTAGTGCAACAACTGACATTTGTTTTACACATGGTGAATAGAATTTCTGGAGCTTAAATGCAAACTCCATCTTCTTTCTTAACCCTGATACCTTTCCTTTCCACTTTAGACGACACGTCGTCTGTGCTCCACGGCGCTCCTGTGGACGCTTCATTACGGCATTACGGATGATCATGTGTGAGAGCAACCATACACACATTTATTCCAAAATGTTTCACAGGCATTACATAAAACGTAATTACATAATTTACTAGTAAATAAGTGTCGTATTGTCACTTAATAGACTATTTAAATAAACGATGATACACTATGATAGATCTCTTTAATTCGTGTTAACTGTTTCTTTTTAACAGTTTATTTGTTGTTAATCACATAGCCGTAATTATGTTTAACTTATACTATGGCACATCTGGGACGCTATCACATCTGGGACGGAACTAACAGTAGTTCGCTAGTGCGCATCTGCCTACCACTTCGGGGATACAGGCGTGAGCTTATGTGTATGTGTTATGTTCAACTTTAATAGTGTGATTAAGCTTCACTAGTGTGATTGTTTAATACAATCACATAATCAATATTTGTATGGGCATTTTAATGACAGTCAACAGTCCTAAGGAAATAACTAATAAGTAGTTAAATAACAAAACATTCGATATTTATTAACATAACTTATACGGAATAAGGAAACTTCGGAAATAAGTAATGCGGGGACTAGTGACTCATAATAACGTTGTTATGATAAATAAATTATATAACCAACAAAAATCAAATAATGTGTACACTGTAGAGCAGGGGTCTTCTACTGAAATCAGAGGTATGTGTATGTGGTAACAAAAATTACAAAAATCATTAAATAATATTATTCATTAGGTACTGATTACCTGCCTCGGTGGCGTAGATGTATTGTGGTACGACTACCGTCGTGAGGTCTCGGGTTTGATCCTTGACCCGGAGTCGGACAAAGTGATATTGGGTTTTTCGACCGACTTCAAAAAAGGAGAAGTCTGTATTTTTATGTATGTTACGCGATATCACCACCAAATGTTGATCCATTTTCAAGATTCTTTTTCTGTTCGATAGAGCTTATTTCAAGGGTGGTCCCATATTTTGGTAATTCTATTTAATATCAGCTCGAAGTATGGAATTTGTTTGGATGTGGCGATAGACTCTCCCCCCTATCACCCCTATCACATCTGGGACTTGGGACGGACAATAAGCTCGGCGAAATGTGGGTGTTCTGGTTCGCTAGTTCGCCTCTGAGAGTTACTCCGTCGGGGATACAGGCGTGAGCTTATGTACGTATGTACATATGTACTGATTACTTAATGATTATATCACCATAGAATAGCCAGTGATTATGTTAGTGCAGGGTGGGCATTCAAAACAATGGTAACACACTAAAGGCGCGTCTCCAGCACTAAAACATTACACAAAATACCTACACAAAACATATATTTTTATCTATGGTCCATTTTTCTACGAGCAGGTGACAGCTAATATCGTTGTTGGTGTATGTGTTTGTTGTGTTTTGTTTCGAGAACAACAGATGCAGGAGACGCGGCTTCAGTCCTTCATCCTGAATCCTCTCTCACTGACCCTGTAGTTCCTAAGTAGTTCGGCGCAACAAACTTTCATATTGTATTGTGCTTGGAGAAAGGATTCTACTTCGTTTTTACAACCAATTACGGCATATAAACGCCATTCGTGCCGATCTGCATTCATTTTAATTTTTAAAACCTTATCCGTTACTTGCGAAAATGTGTTTATCTACTTTCTCTCTTCCCGCCTTTATCCCACGTTAGTGTGGTTTAAGCGCAACACAATTTCCAAGATTCCAGAAAAGATTTCACTTAGTTTTTACAACCAGCTGCCTGTCTGACGTCAAAAGGTCGACCCCCCTGGGAGATCCAATGCTATGGAATCAAACCCAGTGCTTTTCAGTTCACAGCCGATATATGTACGTTGTCACATGTCACTGACCATGGACGTAATGACGACAAAATATTTGTTGGTAGTTTAAGCGAATGACAATAATACTTGACATATCTAGGAACTTTACTTATCTACACGTATATCGTGTATTAGAATTTAATTGTTTTCCAAATTCCATGTAACCTTTTCATTAACCAGTTCCTGATCAAAGATAGAAAAAACGTAGTTACTTAGACATTTAAGAGTGTGCCTGAAATTAACTTCACCGCAGTCCGTATCTAATTTCAAATTCCAATTCCTGTTGTACGCTAATGTTTAACTTTGTTGCACACATCGTGACCTGCGTACAATTAAAACAAGGCTTAGGTCGGTGATCATTTTTAGTACGTATTTTAAAACGCCTATAAAACTTAATTATGACTACATAGGTACTTATTAGATGTAGGCATTGGATCTCCTAGGGGGGGTCGACCGTTTGACGTCAGGCAGGCAACTGGTTATAAAGAGGAATAACGTTGTCCCGTTTATTCGTAAAGTCGCTGTATCGTCTTCCAATTACTGCCGTCGAAATTAACGTCGCCTGTTGACAGCAGACATTGTCAAATGGCAGCATAGGACGGGCGCGAGCCGATCTCTACTCACAACTCACAAGTCACGACTCATGAGTCATTACGCGACGCTACGTGGAGACTCGAAATCACGGCACAAAGCTGCAGAAGAAGCTTCTCCTCAATAAATGGTGTAATGTGCATACCACATTACACCATCCACTTCTTTTGTGTTTACTGTTGTTGGTTGGTATCCGGTAGTCGGTACATGTGACCTCACGTGACTCGTGACTCGTGAGTGGTGATCACCGTAACGAATCCACACCTGACACCACAGAGTCGATGCACGGCACTTCACGGCAGGCGGCAGCATGACTGGTGACGTGACGCGACGTTGACCACGCGTCCGCTCATGATAAACGACCAAAACACATCACAAAAGATACAAACTGGAAAATCGATTCCGATGCTAAATACAACAAAATGACTTGGTAATACTGAATAACATAAAGCTTTTACAATGACACGACAAATTATAATAATAATACAAAAATCACATGTGCCGACATGAGTTTATTGTGATTTGTCAACGAACGAAATGCTCTAGAGTCTGTAGAATAGCGAGATACCTACCTATCACAATGACAAAAGAATAATAATTTTCTTCTGTCATTAATTAACCGATCCATTCTGACTCTACGATCGACTTAGTACACGATTGAAATTTGTGTTAGTGAAGCTCACCCGCCTGCTTATTATTTACTAGCTATGCGGGAAATCAAAGCAAATACCACAAATATATACATTGAAAAGATTACTATTGGAGTAAAGATCGCGACAAACCAGACGGCAGAACTTGAAGGAGGTCAGCCGTGGAAAGGCCGCGGCGCGCGCTGTCTCAGCAGTCAGCACGCGAGTTTACACTCACTCAAGTACCAATTAACTTACATAATAAGGCCGCCGTCCGCAGCACTATCAGTCTATCCACACACGAGTACACGAGCCGGAGGCGGAAGTGATGCGAGTCAGCCTGTCCCGCGGCGCATGGATTCACGCAATCATTTGACATTTGAATGTATTGTAGGTACTTTGATATTGTACAGTAAGCTAGCACCCAGAACAACTAAAGACAGATGAGCCTGACCTTACATCACGTTTCGTAATGACATCAGTCATCACCCAGTTCCATAACAACGAGCCTTCGCCGAACAAAGAAAGGTCGCGTGGTAATTAAGTTATTGTAGTAATTGTACTTTGCCCTTAACGCGTTTCGTAATTCGTTTGATTGCCGATGCAGTGCAAAATGAGGATTGCAATTTAAATGTGCGCAGTTGGGAGGTTTGTAATTGTCGTATTACTTATTAGACCTATCACGTACCCAAAACCAATACCCAGCCAGTTGTCAGACCACACGCTCTAACAGAGCTCTCAATGAGGGGCAAAATCAATCCACTGACTACCGTGGACCAAGAAAAGAAAAATAATGTGAATTAGGAAGAAGACGGGAAATATATTTTTGCCATAAATGTACTGACATTTAACAGTACATAGGACAAACTTACACCACATAGCCTATAGGAAGGTATGCGGAAGCTACGAAAATCGACGAGCAGTGGCAACTTACTGTTGCGTTAGTTTCGGTGCAGTCACCGATTCTCGTTTTCGCCGGCGCATACCTTCCCATAAGCTATATGGTGTACACAAAATTATCTAAGCTTAGATCTAGCGCACATAAATCTGCTACAACAGACTTAAACAATTGGGTAGATACTGGAATAAAATATTTCGATTAATTTTACAAAAAAACAGCGATAGCTCCGTTGGGAATGGTATTTTTTTAAATCAACCCCTAAACGGATGAAATAGGAGATTAAAGTATGTATGGGAATTCCAAAACAGCCGAACGGATTTAGATGAAATTCAAAGTGAAGAACATATTAACCCCAAGAAAGGATATAAAAATGTACCAACCACTAAGAGTATAACGGGGATAAATATAAACTGATTTTATTTCAAAGCCGCTTGACTTCAAAATCGATATCTGGGTCGCCCCTTAGTTCCAAAGAATGAATCTATCGCTAAAACTGAAGAGTATCCGCCATTTTGATTTGTTTTATTTTAAATAACAGAGCAACGCTGATTGGTCAGCTAGTTACATTGTATAAATTCAAACAATCAAGTCCAGGGTATGGCATGCACTCCACCGTGAGTTTTTGGCATTTCTCGCTAGCGACTACGGAAAATATATAATTTGTATGACAAACATTAATTCCACACGTAATTGCTGGAGGCGTTCAGATGTTTGCCATATAAATAGTCATCACCAGCGAGACATCAATATAGAAATCGTAGTCGTAGTCATCATCGTATGTGATTAATTGTACGTATTTACTCACTATTGATGTGAGGAAGAAAAAAACGATAACGCCGAAACAACCGGTTTTTACACGAAATTGTCAAATTCGGTGGGTTAACCGGTTTTTCGGTTTTCAGTTAACCGGTTTGCATGCCCTAGTCCAGGGCCGCCTTAAGCATGCGGGGGCCTCTGGGCACACAAGAATTCAAGGGCCCCTTGGAGAGTTATCTTATTATACCCTGGACACGGGCCTCGGGTACCCTTATAGTAAAGACGGTACTGAGTCAAGTACCCAATTTTCATATCATAACTTATACCCACTGTATAGACCTAATGGACCATTAATAATGGTGTCCTCTTCTGATCTGACGCATTAGGATGCTGTTATATAAATAACTGGTACCCACCTGCTTACTATTGCTTATTATGAAGTCGCACCGACATTAAAATGATACGCTTGCGTGGAATAATATTGAGAAAATATTAATATTCAGGTAACAAATAGATATGGTACGTGTGGTATCTCGTATGATCGATGTGTCGCTCGCTACTCGCTATTCGGATTTCGGTACTGTAGGTACTTTTGGCGCCAATGCTTTTCTCATGGTCCGGCATAGTGAACTGTCTCAACCAGATTTTATTTTAATTTAATGCAGTTTGAAATAAATAATAATAATGTGACCTGTCAGGAAATATTACCAGTCTGAAGTGCTGGTCTCGGCCTAATTGTACCAAGGCGTATATGTGCCGCTAGTCGCTAAGATGCCAGTTGACGAACATCTTTGTCCTACGGCTAAGGAGTATATCCCAGACGTGAGTCGACACATTCTCTTCACGTCGTACAACGTGGTGTAGAATGGACAATGGCAGGTTGGACAATGGACCCACGATGACTTGTGGAGTGCGGTGAGTATCGTGCGATTACAGATAGCAATCACTCTCAATGTGGTCTTGTTGCTATTATAGAGTGTAAGGTGATGAGTGATCACGAGGACGATACAGATTACTTGAACAGGCTCATTTTTAAACAGAAATAAAGGAAAAGTTAAAAAACCGGCCAAGTGCGAGTCAGACACGCGCACCGAGGGTTCCGTACAAACCTGTAGGTATATAGCGAATTTCGCAAGTTTTTCTTTATCTGTGCTATAAGACGTTGCTTCGTACCAAACAAGATTCTGAGTTCACGGGAAGTACCCTGTAGGTTTTGATTTCCTTGCGAGTGACGAAAATTTGCGCCATAAACGGCTGTATCTTTTTATTGCGTTGGCTTAGAAGTTTGATTTTTCACAGCTTCAAGGGACTTAGTAGACCTAAGTATTTGATATGAATTTCAGCTTGATACCTCCACGCGTTCCGGAGGTAAAGGGTCTTGACAGAAAGACAGACGGATAACAAAGTAGTCTCATATGAGTTCAGTTATTTTCTTTTGAGGTACCGGAACCCCAAAAAGAAGCATATTGAAATATTATATGTATTGAGTATCCGTTTTATATTTAGGTAATATACCTATTGTTTGTTACTAGCCGTGTTCTAGCACTGCTAGCTGCCCACAGCTGCCGGTCACGCCGCAGTCCGCACGCGTCGCTACTTGCTGTGTGATTGAGTTGGTAAATTATAATTATTATTGGTTTATGAATATTGACTGCCGTGGTAGCGTAGTGGTATTGCGTGCGCGGTACGACTATCGTCCCGAGGTCTCGGAGTCGATCCCCGGGTCGGGTAAAGTCGGCAAAGTTGTATTGGATTTTTCATTATCAGTCCAGTCTGGAATTTATACCCGATACGGCGATAGAGTTGCCCCCTATCACATCTGAGACGGAACTAAGTTAGCGGAAATGTGAGTGTTCTAGTTCGCTAGTGCATCTCTGCTTACCCCATCGGATACAGGCGTGAGCATATAAAACAATGTTTGAAATGAATAATATTTATTTATATAAAGAACAGAATATACAATAGTGGTCTGCACATCGTGTATGGTGAGTGTCGTGTACTCGTGTGACAAGTCACATCACGACTCTCGGTTTGTGTTTGTCTGGCTCTAGTGACTGTAGTGTTTGTTGTCGTCGCAGCGCGCGGTACGCGGCGACGGCCTCGAGCCTGGCGCGCTCCCGCCGCGTGTCGGCGAGCGTGTCGGCGAGCGTGTCGGCGCGCGTGCCGGCGAGCATGTCGGCGAGCAGCAGGCCGCGGCGAGCGGTGTGCGAGTGGGCTCGGAGCGCGGGCGGCGCGTCGCACACGTCGCCGAACGCGACGCGCTCGTACACAACCTCGCGCTTCTCCTGCTGCGCCTGCGTGACCAAAGTGACCAAAGTGAACTACTACTGACGTGTACCTACTACCTACAATACAACTATAACTAAACAACACACTTATTAACTAGAACTACATATGTTCCACTAAGAAAATTGACGTGCACCAACTACTTGCTGTTAGATTTCATGGTTTAAGTAAAGTGTTCACCTTGAAAACCTCCCGTTTCCAAGCCGCAGTGGATTTCTTGAGTTTTCTCTTTTTTTTAATAGTGACTAGCAAACAAGCAGGTGAATCACTTAATGGTAAGTAATCTTCACTGCACAGACACCCGAGACACATAAAATAATCATGGATGCGTTACCAGCCTAAATAAGAGGAAACAGGAATAGGAAAATTGGGCCACCGGAAATAAACGACAAAACCGAACGAAACGCAGCAGCGAGCTGTCACATTAAGTGGTATCTGCCCGGTCGAGCCGCCACATTCGTCCTCTAAACATATCTGTCTACCGCCACTCAATTCAGTTGTCACGGTAAGCTTGGCGACGCGACAGCATTGACGTTACCGATGTCCATATCACCATGTGTGTAGTGTGTAGTGAGTACCTGTAGCGCGTTCCGTTTCCGCATGAGCCTGGCGGCGGCCCGCCGCTGCGCGCTGGTGGTCGCAGGTTCGACCTCGCCCTCATCGCCGGCGGCTCGTTTCTGGGCGCGCTTGTTCTTCCTGGCGCGTCTCTCCCGCTGCGCCGCCATGCGAGCGCCTTTCTCGTCCTCCTCTTCCATCAGGTCTTGCTATGAATGAAACATTCCTAACATTACACGTCGCAGCGTCGACACTCGACAGGCCTCGTAGAATCGCGACCCGCGACGCGACAGTGGCAGACAATGCAGCAATACAACCCCGTTTTCAAACACGACAGTTCGATTCCCACATTGAGGTTTTCTTTAATCTTGTTCATAGCCATGGAAACTAAGTCCTCAATATTCTTTTTTTTCCTTAGTTTTAATCCTACATCTAACTTTCACAAGTGCAATGAAATCTGATGTGGTCGATTTCAAGCCCCTGTTGGAGTTTTGGCGTCAATTCCTTCCAGTTTGATGCTTTTAGACGATTTTATCGCAGCGGAGGAATCGAACATGAGCGACCCATCCACCCGACAAAAGCGTCCAAAATCATTTATTTCAAAGCTTCCATACAATGTTCATCTTCGTTGATGTTTATCTCATAAATTCACATCACATTTAAACAACTTTAAACAACTTTAGACTAGAATATGCACCATTAAAACAAGCGACCACTCGCACCGTCAGAATTCCCGCCAAAACTCTCCCCCAAATTAAGACAAATGTTTGTGTAACCCACAAATATTTGTTTCCAGTCTGGGTGTTGTGAGACCGAAAGTTTCTCATAGTTTCTGATACCCACGATACAGGTTATACCTAGTATGGGGTCAGAACTAGGTGGCTTCCTTAAATAAAATATGTTGAGTAAATTGTTTATACATAGGTTTTTAAAATCCAAAGGTACATGAGTAACAAAAAATAGATATATGTATATTATAAGGAAAAAATAAAAATATGCATCATACAACTACATCATAATTTGACGGAGTGCAGAGAACAACACACATCAAACATCAACAATGACGACAGTCGACATCGACAAACAATAGCAAGTGACGAACAATTTGGCGACGACAACTGGTTGCGGTCGCGTTGTGGTGCGATGTACGATCATCACTATTGTCGAAACCCCGCAGTAACCGATAACTAGCAACCGCTAAGTACCGACGCGACAGTTTGTTATAAAATAATGTTGTATTGTCAATATACAATCTAATTCGGACTTAAACGTCCTTGAATTCATATAATGCCACATACTCATAAGTCCATAGTCCACACGACAAAGTATCTCGTAGTTGTTGATTTATTTCAGAACTCATCAATCCTGTGGTGTGTGGCCTGGTAGTGGTGACACTCGTCAAGTACCTGTCTATGTATGTTTGAGAAATATTAGGCTTTAAGGTGCATTTTTTATTAGATTCAAGTTTGCCCACCCCCTTCCAGCTAAACGGTTATTTTTATAGAGGTATTATATGTAAAAAATGTGTAGTAGTATATATTATAATTTATAAACTTTAACAAAAATCGAAAACTGACTTCAAAACTGAATTCTGAACACACTGTTATTTCTCTTTTAATTTTAGTTAAAAAAATAACAATAATTCCTTACTATCTTTGGAGTCGGTGCTGAGGCCGAAGCGGATTAATGCACATAATCAGAAATATAATGGTTTGTTTATATCTTAGATATTTTAGATTTTTAAATGTAGTCAATCCAAAACTTCTGATCACTCACGGGGTAGTCGAGGTGTTCCATGGGGCTGTGCAGGGCCTTCACCGCGCTGTTTATGCGCAGGGAGAAGTCTCTGCCCGTCTCACCAGGCAGTCTGCGTAACCGAGATATGGGGTTGTCACGGACATCTCGGCCATTGCGGTCAATGTGACCTGCAAGCATGTTAGGAACTTTAGTCAACTATTACTGATTAACTTGTAAAGCCTACTTAGCCATAATAGTTTTTTTCCTGATATAGTGCTTTTTTTAACAGGAACAGTATGGGGCAATCGGAAACTATAGGAGATACACAGAAATCGTTTTAGGAACTATTTGCTTTTTTTGTAAATATAATTTTGGCAAAGATACTCAAATTTTTAGTCAAGGGTTAGTTACCCCGAGATGGACGACAGCACGGATGGGTGGCCTCGTGCTGTCACGGACGTCCCTCGACGGCGGGGGCTTATGAGCCCCCCACAATGGAGACGGGCCGGAGGGCGACACCGCGCGCTGGGACGGTTCCGGCCGGAGCCCGGACGCTTCTCGCCTAGGGAAACCCGAGGCCGTCTCAATGCGACGAAAAGGGACACCGTGGGACTTTCTAGTCGGTACATATTGTCAGAGTAAGATTACTCGGCTCCACCTTACTTCGACTGCAAGCCGCGCGCGCCGCTGCGGAACAAGTATAGCGACGCCGGTCGGCGCTGGCCAGTTCGGTTCCGGAACCGAACTGCAGTCTTGAAGTGCCGTCACTTCAAGACTCAAAACGTAAGAAGAAGTAGCCTAAGACGTCTTGTATACGAATATTATACGCCTTTTTTTCCACCGACTCTCGTTTCACTGGCATCCGATACCCACGCAATACAGCACACTAAAATTTGGGGGAACATTTAACATCTTTGCCTCCTCCTCAGATAGTAATTATGTATCTTGTTGCCCTAATTTCACTGAATGCAGGTATGGGCCCTGGAACCTGGAAACACTGCACAACTCAATGACGAAATACTCTAAGCAACAACGTCACTTGGGCTTCGCAATAATGTTTTATTATACATAATTTCTAATTAAGATATTTTGTAAAATATCAATTATTTTATAATATAAATTTCATCATAGAACATTTCGAAGCTTTGTTTATTGATTTATAATCAAGATTTCTCATTAATGAATGTTAATAATTTTCGTGCAAGTTCCCCATTATTAACCTCATCCTTTTTTTTAAGCCTGTGAAAAATGGTTTTCACAAACACGCAATATCTTTGGATGAGCTATCAAACCACACCCTACATCCTATAATCCCTTCTTAAGAACTGTGTGGATTATTGCAGATATGCTGCTTGCACTTAACCATTTATTTTTTAATAATAAGCCTACATTGTCAAGGCTGCATGTACAATAATAAATGTTCCAGATAAATGCAGTTGTATGTTATCTGCATCACCTATTTTTCCTTAGTTTTTGAATAATGTTACAAACTTACAATAAAATGCCATTTAAACACATTTATGATCAATATTAACACATTTTTTTAACATCTATCAGGGATAGGATGTGTAAATAATCACAAATTTAAAAACCTAACTGACCAACTTTTACTTGATCCAATCTTCACCAAATTCATATGGGACCACTCTTGAAATAAGCTCTAACACAATGAATTTGAAAATCGGTCCACATTTGGCAGAGATATTGTTTAACATACACGAAAATAAGAAAAAAATAAAGTCAAATTGAGGGTCTTCTTTTTGGAAGTTAGTTGGTTAAAATTTGTATCATTTCATGTTTAAAATTAAAAATCATAGCAAAAAATTTCAGCATAAACACAATGTTACTGTTTTAATTAATGGGTGTGGGGTGGCTTAGCTTCCGGAGGCCGAGACATTTACATATGTAACATAGAGGTATATAATGTGCCGCCTCCAACAGGTTAATGTTTATACAAAAACTTAAATAATATATGCAAACGCAACACAACCATAATAAGCAGTTTCTTATAATGTCAAAATTGCTTTTCTTTTTTTCTCCAAGCCCGACAGTGACAGACACAACACCTGATGGTAAGCAAGTGATTAACATAGCAGAGGCCAGGAAACAACTTGTGGTGTACAGTGTGGCAACTGGCAAGTATCAACTATTGTAATGTCACTCTAATGTTCATTGACAATTTCCATTTTGTTTACATGCATCAAACTGACTTGTGTAATATGATGGAATATCATACTGGCACTTGAATACATTCATTTGATATTTAGGAAGAGATGAGAGCACACCTATTACCTTTACCATGTTCCAGTGGCTTTTGTTTCTTTTTTTTCTTACATGTCTTGTTATCTTTATCTTTGTGTTTATTTTGGAACTCAAACAGCCTTGTCAAGGATCGCGGCACTGGTTGCTCGTCAGGATCTTTAGGTGGAGCATTTATCTTAGATTTCAGACTAAAAACATCAACACATACAGGACCACAGACATATAAAAAAGATGGATGGAGCGCTAGGAATATTGAAAGCAGGGTTTTGCGGCTCATTCGATCAGTCGACGCCATTACGTGTCGATCGAATGAGCCAAAAACCCTTCTTCACTTTCAATGCTCCTAGCGCTCCGTCCATCTTTTTTTTACGTCCATGTACAGGATTAGGTAGGTTTATAAATTATTTTATAAATAAAAATTGATGAAAAACTTATTTAGTTCCAAACATGCGATAATATAAAATAAATAGGTGTAGGTTTAACTTGTACCGTAGGTACCAAGAACTACGATGGACTTACAGTCCCACAACACCGAGACCCGAAACAAATATCTGTGAGTCACACAAATATTTGTGTCGGTGCGGTAATCGAAACCACGGCCTCTCGTTTCACAGCAGGCTATCCGCCTGATACATCACGAAGGCTTTGAATTGTGATATACAAAATATTAAGTTGTTTGCGGTTATAAAACTTCATGTGCACATGTTTATGGCATACCTACCTTTGCAATCGTTTCGCTTGTTGCACCAGCGGGTCTTTCACTCCATGATGTTTCTTGGCGGGAATTTTACGTCCCATTTTCAAGCACCTCTTACTACGAATATATTTTTAATGTTGTATTTTTGTATGTTTGTTTGTAATTTCATACAATAGACTTATCACTTCATGCAAACTTCATGCATCTGATAACCACTGATAAACACATACAGCGGGGGGCTATTATCTATTACAACCTATCAAGTATAAAATTTTATAGAATCAGCAAAAATAATGCTATCGCTTTTTTACTAATGGATGTCAACTCAGGTAAAAAAGGATAAATATATAAGTGTTTGTTCCTATAGCCCCGCATCCTTCAATAAGCCATCCCCGGTCCAAAGTAATAATAATACGGCAACAGGAATGGCGGTTTAGTGAAGAGGGGCGTACTTCATTGCGTATATTATCGATATCGATAAAATGTTTTATTCCGTTATTTCACGGTTTATTTTTTACATTACATACATATTATCACACCTGTCTACCATAAGAGTAGGCAGAGACTATAATTTTCTAATGAGTATGATTTGAAAAGCTCTAGTGCACTTAGATAATGATTTTTATAGCAGAGATTAGCAAACGATTTTTTAAGTTGTTATCATGATTGATGGTGTTATTGAGTTAATGTTTAGAAGTGGACGTTCTGTGGCTGATGATTATATAATTGAAACTAATCGTGCCAATAATACTCTTATACACTTACTAGTACTCTTATATTTTAACTAAAAAATGAACGTGACGTTGATAATCTTAAATAAATCAAATAAAAGCAAGTAATAAACAAAAAATATACAAACATTTTTTAAACACCCTAAAAACACATACGCAAAGCAACGATTTTAACTGTCACCTGCTCTTAGAACAATGGACCATAGATAAAAAATGCATGTTTTGTGTAGGTGTTTAGTGTAATATTTTAGTGCAGGAGACCCGGCTTTGGAAAGCGCGTCTTCTGCACATCATTTTTCGAAACAAAATACGAAAAACAAGGTATTTTCATTGTCTCCTGCTCATATATCAATGGATCATAGGCAAAAAAACAGATATTTAACCATCTGTTCATATATCTACCATATGTTCCCTAGCTCCTCATGTTTTGTGTAATGTTTTAGTGCAGGAGACGCGGCTTAAACAACAAATTGTATTCTTTATCTTTATAACTACATGCATTTTTTATCTATGGTGATATGGTCCATTCATCATTGTTCTACGTGACAGGTAAAATCGTTGTTTTGCTTAGACTAAATATTGTTTTGCGTATGTTTCGAAAAACTAGTGCAGGAGAGACAGGTCTTTAGGAGTTAGGAACAAATAGGGAACTCCCTATTTGTTTGCAGTATAATATAAGGTTGGCAGTGTATATAGGAATGAAGATCGTTCAAGCAAACGATAAGTTATGGTGCGTACACACCAGGCCGAACGAAGGCGAACGAATTATGCCTGTTTCATTCACACAACTGTGTGTTTGTGTGAACGCAACACGTATAGATTATTTCGTCTTCGTTCGGTCGGTGTGTACGCGCCATTAAATGGACAAAATAAAATGACCAATGGTGAATTTCGCTGCTCACTTCAGCTTAGTCAGATTAGCGAATGTTTTGTGTGCGGGAGTGAGCTTGTTTTTAGCAACAAGGTCGTTCTTTGTGTCAAAAATTCTGTTTCTCGTGACGATTATTAATTTCAAATATTGACTTTTACTAAAGATACAGACTATTATTGAAGTATTTTGTGTGCATGTCGTGTGTAGTAATTAGTGTTTAGTACAATCGTAGTACGTAGCGAACGTTCCAATGAGTTTGGGAGGAGGTCCAAACACTGAGGGCTCAAATGCAGGAGGAATTTTTGTTCAATTCAATCAAGATTGCACGTAAGTAACACGGACGATAACCGTTTGTATAAACAAAGTGGTTCTTTGTGATCGGTCAGGAAGGAGGCCATAATAAGGCGTTTGCAACTCTCCGAAGGCAACGTCGCCCAAGGTTCCCGGACGAGGACGGGCTGAGTGTTTCGAAAGCGCGCAGTGTTACGAATTAGCGTAGTTTTTGCTTTGCGCACTACGTATTGGTGGCGCGATGATGCAATATATAATTGCCAGCTGTTTCGTAATGCGCTCCCTTACGTTGGTCGACTACAGTAGCGCCCCTTATCGCCGGGACTGCGGGGGCTGCGGAGCGGCCCGTTGCGTGTTGTACAGTATAACTACAGGCCACAGCGTAGTGCGGGGCGTGAGCGAGGCGCACAGAGTTGTTGTCAAACAGCGGCGCGCGTGAATCAGCTGATTCGATTTCGTCACCGCGTCACCGTGGCGCGCGTCGCCTTCTGTAACATCAATATAATGGAAAATCTATTTTAGTTGGCTTTCGTGACATTCAGGTGTCTTGATTAAAGTTTAAATGAAGATCCCAATGATTGCAACTTGCAAAATAAGTAATCATTATTTTGCATTATCATACCAAAGATACCTATTTAATATTATTATTCTATTGGTAAAATCATTTTAAGGCAGATCCTTGCATTAAACTGGGAAAGTACCAGGCAGAAAGAAAGATAAGGGTGTTTCTATGTAAACTGGGAAATTCATAGTCAGAGGCAGATATTACATAAAAAGTATATATTAACGACTCACTTCAGATCAAATTAATGAAAACAATAACTGTATGAATTGATATAATTAGTTTCTTAAGTTTTCGTCACATAGTCAATATCTTCTAGGGATATCTCATGCTTTTTCGAGCTATATTCAAATATGGCGCGCAGCGTTGAGCACTTAAAGTCACAGGTGGCAACATGTCATAATATTTAGTTTTAACTTTTCTTCAACAAAAATGTTTTTTTAAAACCATATTTATAAATTACTATGTGACAACTATAGGGGGAGGGGCTTCTTGGTATATTATACTACGGATGGTCACTGAGGGGGGAGGGGGTATAAAAATTAAAAAAACTGGGTCAAAGTATGGGTACACTCCCTGACAGGACAAGGGGGGGTGACTGTTTTTATAAATTTTCATTTGTAACAATTGAGGAATATTTATTTCATTCTTTGGCAAAAAGTTGCCTATACAACTTTGTTAGGAAGAGTTGCCTAGTCTATAGAGAAACCCCCATAAAATGAATTTTAGTTACATCATTTAAATGACAAGCTTTATTCCATAGCCATACATGAGTTATAATTTCTGGTTGTGGCCCTGTAGGTGGTGTGAGTTATTGACTGCATTATGTTTGTATACAAACTAGCTGCTCATCTAGCCAATCAGGGATTAGAAACAAATTACAATTATTTATTCTATATTCAAAAGATGTGTATATAATACTACTACACTGAAGAAGAAATAAAATATTATGAAACAAAGAAGATAAGAAATTGTAGACTGAAAAATGAAATAAATAAATATTTATAACACACAACAGTCACACATGTAGTCCTGACCCCACACTAAGATATGAGTCTTGTGTCCTGAGTATCAGACTTTCCGTCCCACAACTCCCACAACTCCCAGACCCGAAACAAATATCTGTAGGTCATCCAAACATTTGTTTTGGTGTGAGAACCCACAGCCTCTCGCTCCACAGTCAGCTACTCACCCACTGCACCACGAAGGCTGTCAACAGAACACAGTTGAATCATTTACCGCCAAATGTTCATACACTTAAGGTCGCCTTATGTCGTTTAAGGCCGCCTTATCTGTCAAAATTGTAGTGCGAAAATCAATGTAAGAAGCTGTTAAAGTTGAGCAGCGTTTGACCATTCGGGCGTTATACATACACATCAAAATGATGTTTTTTTTTCAGTCTACCATTATCACACGTTAATGTGGGGTTGGCACAAAACACTTTCATGTATTTTGCGGAGGATGTGGCTTAGATTTTATGACCAGCTGGCTACCTGACAACAACTTTCCACTGGGGAATTAAATAGTCACTGGCGGCTCGGCCTCCGGTGGCCCATACGCTTATGGAACATATATATGTGCCGCCTCCGACGGGTGATTAGGTAATTGTGACTTGTAACACAAAATATGCTATACCATAATGTGAAAATATACATAAAATAATATATTTTATAACTGTATAGTGTACACTGTACATTATATAGTTTAAATCTCTGGACATTGTATTTACAATAATATTAAGATGTATTTTTATTATTTTCCTTGACCCCGGAGTAAAGATGCTGCATTGTAACATAATGGTAACCACAAGTTTATCGACCGACTTCAAATCCGACCCTGACTATCGACTCTGGGAGTGTTGCCAGTTGCCACATGGTTATAAGCAATAAATAATTTATATTTAGAGTTTCACAGATAAGGTCGTGGTCAGACCCGTTTAATACATTGTGTTGTGTGCAGATCGCTGGTAGCGGGTAGCACAAGCGGGTACCACTTGTTCGCGCTGACGACAGACGATGGCGTCGAAGAGATATACGCGAGCCGCTCCGGTCAGGAGACCTGCCTTGTCGACCGCCTCTTTAGCAGCTCCTTGGTGGCTGTGGTCACCGTCTCCGCTCCCAGGTAACTTGTTAGAATCTGTTTTATAATTGAGCAGTGGACTATACTCGAACATTTTGTTCTTTAGCCGCGTGTCGTAAGTGGCGACTAATATTTCAATAACTGTGTCATCCGAGCTAGTGATAAGGTGGCGAAGATTATTAATAAACAATAGTATTTTGTGCCATAATGTTTCGTTTATAAAATATGAAAGCTGAAAGCAGAGCACCGAAGAGTCAAGACTCGAAACAATTATTTGTGGATCACACGAACATTTGTCTCAATGTAAGGATGCAACTAGGGATTGCAATCCGGTTTTCCGGATCCGGTAATCAGGCGTAATTGGCGTCTTTTGACACCTACCGGATCCGGTACCTAAATAAATAAATTAATTTATTTATATTATGTCAATTAAAACATGGTTGGGGTTTTCACCGAAACACTATAATGAAAAGGCAACAAATTCAGTTATTATAATGGTAAATTGAAGTGTATCGCGTAAACCTACATCACTTTTACGTAAAGGCGCGTTTCCTGCTCTTGTTTTTCTAACAAAGGACCATAGAAAAAAATATGTAGCAAAACCATGTTTTATGTAGGCGTTTTTGTGTAATGTTTTAGTGCAGGAGACGCGGCTTAGCAAACACATCTTTTAACTAGATTATAAAGAAAATATACCAAGCGACCGTCCGAACTGTTAGAATTTCCGCCAAATTTATAATTGTATGTAACTAAGCAAATAATCATTTATTTTTAGTTTTTATTAAGTGAGGCAGGGATCTAGCTATAAAGACTTTATTTTCATAGATATAAGGTGAAAGATTGAGCCTCAATTGCCAAAAACACAATACAATTCTAATTTCGCGTGTTAGTGCAAGACTTTCGTTTAAAAATTGTTTTTTTCCACGTTACTAATTTTGTTATAAATTAGTACTATGTTCTTAATGGAAAAATATCTAAACATTATGATATATATACAACAACAATATACAGATTACCTCATGTCAACAGGTCAAAATTGGACATTGTTCTTTGCAGTGATATCACTGCAATTTACATACACAGACTGTATTTAATTTCTCAGAATTCGATTCTCCTGGAGGCTTGCAATATTTTTTTATCCGAGCACGGTAGAATGACTACACTACACCTGATTTTAAAAGGAGTCGTGCGGTTAAAAAAGAGACCAGAATTATTTATGCTGCTTTATTCCAGCCTATTTATGCTTCTTCACACTCCGAACAGGGAAAAAGCAAATCGAGGGGCTTATGATCAGATAGGCGTATGACTGATGGAGACGTAAACCCGTGCCCGCCCCAACGAACCATCAAGTCATGTAGTGAGCCCGACGAGAAAACCACATATACACCAACCATGTTATACATGACTTGATGGTTTGTTGTAGTGGGTATGTCGGTCATCTACCGATCTTGTCGCGGGCTCTTCGATTTGCTACTTCCATCTTTATAGTGTGAAGAAGCATCTATGCACGCCGCCATGATTCCGGTGGTTACCGATACACTCATTTTCTGTGTACATTTGGTCTGCACTGCGCTTACTTACTTGAACAAAAAATCTTGATACTTAGTTAATTTTAGAAGAAAACGAAAAATTTTAACGATTTCACCAATCCGACCGGATCGGCTGAAATCCGTCCGGATCCGGCTGGATTGAAGATTGAAGGCACCGGATTGGAATCCCTAGATGCAACCCGTGATTTTAGTTTCAGAATAAAACAAATTAATTCACGAACTATTTTTAAGGATGACTGTAGTCGAGCGTGATCACTCACAACATTTGAGCACTTTGCTCAGCGCGCCTAAAGAAGTTGTCACTTCAACCAGTGATACGTTCTTTTGACATGTAACATGCTGCTGGCTAAATGTAATTGACGGAGTGGCTTCTAGTGTATAATATTATAATGATGTATCATGTACGTCTATTGTGCAATAACGAGTGATCAAATCGGTTCAAGTCTGGCATTTACTGTGCCTTTGTGTAACACTATAAAGTCGATTAGTTAGTATTTAAAACCACTTTATTTTCTATAGCGCACGTCTTAACGACTACGCACTTCATCGTCAGTCACAGTCATTCGTCAGTAGCCACTATAAAAACATTCAGTTAATTGCGCAGTATTTAAAACTCATCGCAGACGGAAGGTCGATGTTATGACTTTATCATATCTTGATTCGGTGGCGTTAGTTCTTCCGCGTAATACGCGAATAATAATTATAACATACATACATATTCAGGATGTCGTTTGAATCCCCGATGGGATCGCCATAGGACACACACGCACACACATACACATAAAAACTATGTTCACGTAGGGAATAGGGATTGGATTTAAGAGACCTCTTTATTACAGTTATCACATTGAAACAATTTGTCCTCACATAGTTAATGGATAATTAAAATACATCGGAAAAACAATAAATATATGTAAACTTAGTGTAACGATGGGCGGCGATATCGCTAATAGCGATCTCTTCCAGATATCCGCAGATTGTCGGAATGGATTTGTGGCAAAGGAAAAGTACTGATGGGGGGTGTATTAATTTCACAATAATTGTACTAATAAGAATTTTATAAACACCAAAACCAACTGTTTCGGAAATAGAGGGGGGCGGGCTATTCTACCAAAAATGTACTTCAAAGCTTAAATTTTCGCAAACAGAGCCTCCAATCGAAAAATAGTTATTGCAAACCCCCATTGTTTTTGAACAACTTAGGACAACATAGGATAATACCTCTAGAGAAAAAAATGTCACACTCACTTTACACGTAGGAAAAGCACCCTAAAAATATTTTTCAGTATTTTATTACACGACTTTTTCAGTTTGATAGATATGTATACTCATACCAAATTATGGCAGGTACACACCGGGCCGAACGAAGGCGAACGAACCTATGCCTGTTTCATTCACACGACAGCGAAAGTTTGTGTGAACGCAACAGGCAAAGAATTTAAACGCCAACAGGTATAGATTCTTTCGCCTTCGTTCGGCCGGTTTGTACCCGCCATTACAACTCTCTAGTACTATAGTCTATTATATATAGTCTATTATAGTCTCTGAGATAAACAGTGGTCAGACAGATAGACAGACGGGCGGACCGGACATGGCGAAATTATAAGGGTTCCTTTTTTGGTATTCAGATCGGATCCCCAAAAATTGTCATGCATCGTTATTTAATCAAAGTAATATAGTGAATATTCAATCTTCACTGAAAATTGAGATAAACAATGGAGCGCATGTAAATAGAGCGTTGCTTTCAATTTGCTTGGAATGTTCCTAATTGTTAACATTGTCTCGGTGTTATACTCGTAGCGTCGCGAGTCGCGACTCGCCTCGTACGGACTACGGTAAGGTCTTTTGGTAAATGGACTTGAAGGTTATTAATTGGTCAAGGTTACCTATTGCAGTTACACGCGTGGTTCGGTCAAGTGCGCTCCACAACGGTATATGTCTCTTCAACAAAGGTTCGATTATATGCAACATTGACAGGAACCCACGGTAACATCAAATTGGACACGCTTAATATCGTTGACACATTTTTTTGACTAAGCGCATTCCGAGTTCCAACGTCTCAGCAACATATTGTAGCACAATCACACTGCACAATTAGTTACTCGAGCGGTCGCGCCTGCATCATTCCATTAACATTCACAGCATACGTACTATGTACGTTATTTTGTACTCCACTGCTTAGTGCTTTATATGCTGTGCGTTAGCGTATGCCTAACCTTATTAATTAAATATTAATAATTCCTATATGTTTTGGTTGTTTACTGACACCGGTCAATTGTGAACTTGTGAGTGACATTGGGCGCTCCTCTGATAACGACGCCACAGTGCTAAAAGACCTCGAAGGTGGGCAGCGCGGCGCGACTGACCGCCCTCAGCTATTACACCGTCGCGTTTGTTGCAAAATTTTGTGATGGAGGCGTTGCGTTTTCGACTGGACTAAACAGCTTTATTTTTTATTTTCGCGGGGAAAAGCGTTTTATCGCTGCCGCCACGCCTTGGGGGATACGTGACGGTTACGTCGGGTTCGCCAGGCTTACGACCGAACTTTAAGCCGCCGAGGAGAGATGGGAAACATCCGGGCGACCGTTGGGCCGAGTCCCTAACACTATGGACATCCTACACCGACAATACCGACTAAAAACCCCGTCGTGGCCTTCTTCAGCGCATTGGGGATGGCCCCGGGTTTCCCTAGGCCAGAAGCGCCCAGGCTTCATCTGGAACCGCCACTGCGCGATGCCGCCTTGTCTTGCCTTGAGGCCAACCACCCATGCTGCTGTCCATCCCGGGGTGGCACGTACAAAAGCACAACAGGGGCGCTACGACAGCCTCCTGCTGCGCGCCCGTGATCTCAATGACCCCTATAAGTCGCCTCTTACGACGGACAGTGGATACCGTGGTAAGGACTAAACGGCTACGTTGCAACTTACAACACAAAAGGATGCTATCCTACGTTAGTAACAATATAGAATGTTTTGATAGTACCTACGTGTTGCAATCTTTGCATTCTATTATGTTGCCATTCCATTAACGGCACACACAGATTCAAACGAAGTATCTCCCATGGATCGGCACGCATGACGCAATGCTCCAGGTGGTCACGTTGATGACTCTCATTCACAGGAGAGAGAGTGCGACGTGCAGCTCGCGTGCAACCGTCCCGCGGGTCTTTGTCGCTAATTGCTGTATTTATAGCGTGCGGTATTTTTAACTGCCGGAGTGACAGTGGCGGCCACGCGCCGTGACCGTGCTCCTGAACTTGACCGCTGAATTGCTATTGTTTTGGACGCTAATTAACTAATTATTCATAAAATTGGTGTCATATGGGCTTTGTGTAAATAGTTCACTCACGATAGTCGTTTGGTGCCTAGGAAAAACAAACAGCTACGTATAAACAGAGTGATGTACCTCAACACAGCACCTGTAGGTACCAGCGTACAATTCAAAGTTACAATGCCTCTTCTATTTCTTTTATTTATGATCTCACAACCTTGACAACATAGGACAACTGGAACATATGTGTAAAATAAGGGAATAGACGATAATTTCCTGGTAAAAAAAATATTGTGTACAGTGTACACTTTATGAATATAAACGATGCGTTTCGTGCTTGTGACCATGGCCTCGTGAACTAACTAAAGGATTTATACAATTTAATCAGTCGTATAGACTCAGTACTCGATGCCAACTGGCGGAGAGGAAGAAACTGAATTGAAGAGCAGTAAACACTCAACGTATTAATTTGAAATACGGTTGATCAATGATCATAATATTATCATATATAAACTACGTTCGCCACTTTGAAACTTTCTGTTTGTATATCGGAGGTATGTATGATGTAGTGAAGAGCATAACGTAAGCCGAGCCTCCTGAACTAGCTTTTTCGAAACAAAACACTAAAAACACATACGCAAAACAACGATTTTAGCTGTCTCCTGCTCGTAGAACAATGGACCATAGATAAAAAATGTATGTTTTGTGTAGGTGTTTTTGTAATGTTTTAGTGCAGGAGACCCGGCTGTATAGTTTCATATTGTAATATATGAAACCATACCACGTATAGTTGCTACAGGTATGTTCTCTGCCACTCCATCTCTCTGTATTGAATGCCCCTAGGGCCTAGAGAAACCCGTCCGAATCGGCAGGGTACTGATCAGGTTAAGAGTATAGTATCAGTATTAAGAGCATTTTATTATTATTTATAATAATTTTCGATATACCTCGGACATTGCGGGCTCTTGTTTTTGTATGGCTTTGTGATTTAAGATACCACGTGTGATCAAATACAGCAGATCGATGTTTATCCATGATTTCATAATATTATGATATGACTTTGAGAAGTAGTCATGAAGGTCGGTCGGTTGTTGGTACGTCCAGTAACCTGGTAATAACACAGTGACACGGTAGTTTAACGTGAATCAGTTGCAAACAGCTGAGTGTTTCCGCGTAAGGTCGGAGGAGTGCCAACTGGTCTGAGCTGCCAACCGCCGCCGCGTTCCGCTGTTGCGAACCGTGCAAATCGTCTCCTAACGTATTTATACAACAAATAATAAAGCATGTATGTAATTGTAAGAGCCTATGCACACGACTTTTTTTACGGCGCAGTCCACGTGCAGCTGCGGCGCGCTAACGCATTTAAAACGAAATTCTATAATTTCTATACACCTAATCGCGCTCGCACTGATCCTAACCGATCCGAGATATCGTGTCCGTCAACGGTGTCTACGTGTGCGTTGCTCGAGCGCACTTTGTATGTAGATTAACTTCCTATTTTGTGTCTCTACATTTTCAGCGGACTGTGACGTTAGTCGTGCCCCTCCCGCACACACCTCTATCCGACAACTCATAAACAAACGCAATATAGAAGCGCAGTGAACGCGCGTTTGAAGCGCTGTGAATCTGCTTTTTGGTCATCTACAGCGCCGTGAGTGCGCGTTCGTAAAACGCGCGTAGTCGCGTTTAAAATACGCCGTGTGCATAGGCTCTTAGGGTTGAGTGAGTGCCGCTCATGTCGAACGTTTAGCTGGAGATAACTTTTGCCTCAATCAACAGAGTGAGAGTACGTCGGAGGTTAAGTACCTCCGAAGTTAAAGATCAGTCACCAGTCAATCAGTTGAAATGTAATTTACTGGGAAGTGGGAACTGTCATCAGATTATTATAAATATTGGACCTTACTTATAAAAACATATTAGCTGAGCAAATGTTTAAGTATATTCTGTCACTTTTTGAAGTGATTATTCTTTAGCATCGTTGTGATTTGAAAGTCAATGAAACGAAAAAGCGACAGTAAACAGTGCGAGCATGCGTAGTACAAAGCTTGGGAAAAGTCTTCACACAACGGTGGTATTTTGTATACGTGTACATATTATACGTTTGTAGAGTCTTTTCATCATTTTTATAATAAAAATCTTCATCATTTTTATAATAAAATCTATGTAATATATACGAATAAAATGTAACTTTGTATCACTATGATCATTACCAAAACCTACAATTATCCTTTTCCCGAAATTTTACATTCGTCTCATTATCTTAAAGCCAACAGTTTTGAAGGTTTCATCACTTCTGCCACGTGTGAATTGCACACATTTTATTTCCTTGTGTCACATTATTTTAAATTAAAAGGGACAATGATTTTCGTTGTCTCTTATAGAACAATGGACCATAGACAAAAATGTATAGCGAACCCATGTTTTGCGTAGGTGTTTTGTGTAATGTTTAAGCGCAGAATTCGTATCAACGTATTGTATAACGTAGATTCGCGAACGTTCGTTCGGTTCGGTTGGTGTGTACACGCGTGCGGCGTGTACATCGTCATGACGCTGACGTGACAGTGTAGGTACACTCGTCACTCGCCACAAGTCGCGACAAGGCAATGTTATCTATCACTATTATAATCGTCGAGCGTGGCAGCGTGATTCGTGAATCATGCATGAACATTCGATTACTGCTTCATGAATCATGAGGACGCATGCGCCCCATAAAGCCGCATTTCCTGCACTAAAGCATTACACAAAATACCTACATTAACTGTCCATTGTTCTATGAGCAGCATTGTTTTGTGTATGTGTTTTGTTTCGAGAACGGGCGCTGAAGGCGCGTCTTTATTCTCACGATTATTATCATCGATGATTCCTGCCATCTGAGTGTGTGTACTGTGTGTTGTTGGAGTTTTATCTGATAATTTAATTATAATATTAAATGATCAGATACATTAATATTTCAACTATATTATTAATTTCGTGTTTAATTAAAATACATAAAACCTGATTGCCTAAACAAGAAAATATTCTCATCTGAAATTGTTATATGTAAACTATTCAATAAGTAATGTAAACACTTTTCATATAATACACCACTTACATCATACATGTAATAAATATTTTATTGTATTTCATACATATGTATGTATTCATAGATATATTCAGTGGATAGCCGTGGTTGTATGCCACCTACAGTAACGAAACAATACATTCTGCAAAGTAGCATACGACCAGTGACGTGCACAGACATTCCGATCAGGGTGGATATAATGTTTGAAAAATTATTTTCTTCGACTGCCTGGGTGGCGTGGTTGTATTTCGGTACGATTACTGTCCTGAGGTCTCGGGTTCGATCCCCGGTTCGGGCAAAGTGATATTGGATTTTTTCATATCAGCCCGGAGTCTGGAATTTGTGCCCTATATGGCGATAGGCTCGCCCCCTATCACATCTGGAACGGAACTAACGAACTTAAGCTCGGCGAAATGTGGATGTTCTAGTTCGCTAGTGCACCTCTGCCTACCCTTTCGGGGATACAGGCGTGAGCTTATGTTATGTTATGTTTTATTTTCTTCTAATCTTACATCACCAATACTATTATCCTCATCCTCATTTCAATTTAAGATCTAAACCGGGCGCTGCTATTTTTTTATAATGATGTTTTGGTCATGATTTGCTGAAATACCAAATTGTCAAGAATAGACAATGCCTCTTTGTCTATATGGAATACACGCCACTGCATACGACCACGGCTATCCTCTGAAGACCACCATGAGTACCTATATTGGTAGGGGAGACCGTGGTACATCGACATTCACTCATCTGATAACCAGATGAGACATATTTTTTTAGATTGATTGAATTATGGTTGATGTACCACTGTCTATTAGATCATATGAAAACTGAACTACAATAAGGGAACGTAGTACGTACCCATATTACGTGACCAATTTTTTACAATTTTATACCCCCCCCCCTCGGTAACCACCCGTAGTATATGCCAAGACCTCCCCCCTCCCCCTCTAGTTGTCACGTAGTCATTTATAAATATGGTTTTAAATAATTTTATTGTATTTTTACCGACTGCCTCAGAAAGAGATCATGTTTTGATATTCATTATCGATCTAACACAGGGCTAAAGCAATTCTCGTATCGCAGGAGCGTGTAAGAAAATATGACTTTGGCAAAACGAAAGACGTGTTTTAGGAATATGGACCATAGCTACTATGGGATCCGGATAAACAGTTGACAAGCGAATATTACCTCTATATGGCAAGTGTGAATAGTAGAGTTAGAAGGAGACGGCCTTGATTGAACATTCTTTGACTAAGTCAGAGATATACTCAAGAAAGGTCAAGTTCATCAAACTCACAAATTATGAGCACAACTGATATTTACATATATGGATTTATTCATACTCAACATCATTATGTATGTCCGGAAGTATGAGATTGACAAACTATCAAACAAAATAATTTATTTATTATTATCACATCGATATGTCTTTGAGGGTACAACAGAGCAAGACGACAACTTCTAGCGACCCTTAATCATTTTTAAAACAATGTCTGATATCTCACGTTTCTGCGGCTAAATTTGAGAACTATTTCAATGTGACAATAGAATATTAAATAGTAATGCAACTATAAACGTACGATAATGATTGCACCGTGCACATATGTTACAGGAAGCTGATAGTGTGCCACTACAAGAAGGGCACCGAGATATGTAACTACAGTTACAGCAACACCATTCTCGCGGTGAAGCTCAACCGCTCTGTAAGTACCTCATCAAATTTATCTACAAACTTTGCTTGTTGTCTATTACTGATATGGTCCACTTCGATTAATGAGACGGATTAGAAATACTCTGCTGGTTTAATTACCCGAAAGATGGGACATTATTTCACCACCCTCGTCGATCCAACACTTCAAATCCACAGGATACGTGTACTGCCATGGTTATTATAATGGTGCGGAATTTCTAGAACTAAAGTTAAACAAACACTACAGTTTGTAGGGATTGTCATTTCACATGGGTTCATACCGTCTTGGATGAGCGGAATTATTCACACTGAAGACAACATTTATGTAATAACGCTACAAACACTGCCATCTGTGTGTCTAGTGCGAGTTTATTTCATATTCGAACGTGAGGACTTTAACGCGACGTACGAATTTATATATTAACTTAATATAAACCGCAAGTATACAGTTTTAACTCGCTTCAAAAAGAGGGTCTTATATTTGGATACTACACTGACAAAATTACGTAACTCTGATTATAAAGTTAAAAAATAAACCCAGGCGATAAAGTACGAAACTCAACCAAGTAAAACTTAACGAACCGACTTCAATTCCGGTAGAGACCAAATTTATATGGGACCATCATTGAAATAAGATCTATCGAACACAAAAAGAATTTTTAAAATCGGTCCACATTTGGCGGAGATATCGCGTAACATACATAAAAAATATACAGACAAATTGGGGACCTTTTTGGAAGTCGGTCGAAAATATGAAGTGAACGCGGTTATGTTTTTTATTTGTTTTCCGTGATCATTTTTTTATTTAATTATGTAATAATAAATTGTCAGGGTAAACTGTGTCTCTTTGTCTATATGCAATGCACGTCGTTGACTAGCTGTTACCCGCGGCTTCGCCCACGTAAAATTATAGAACCGAAGTGGCAAGTTTTTGATTTGTCAATAGTTTCCTGTCATTTCCGTCTAAATATACTTCAATGTTTACAAAATGAAAGAAACGATTAAAGAGCAAAATTTAAATGAATATTTATATTCGTTCTTAGGGTTTAAAGGTTCATCAAATTCATTTCAGAAGTGTCTGAATTCCTATACACATTTTATTCTCCTATTTCATCCCTTTAAGGGTTTATTTAAATAATATATTATGTCCATTTACAGTGCTTAAAAAATCCCCATACCAATAGATACATAAAATCCTTCTAGCGATTACCGCTTCCCCATACAAACATAAATTCCCATTTTAATACCTTTAGCGAATTTTCTAATTTAATTTGCCCGGGTATAGATCCATCAGAGGAGGTTGACGTCAGGTAGGCAGCCGATCATAAAACTAAGCCAAATCCTTTCCGCAACATACTTGAAAAAATGAGTTCCGCCGACCCCACATTAAGGTAAGGGATAAGGGCAGGTACAAAGAAAGTATGGATTGTTATACCTTGTGTAGATTTATGAATAAATTCTGGCAATCATTTCTAACAAAATGACAGCTACGTTATCGCGATCGAACTTGCATAAACTCACAGCAGAGTCGAGACACACAGTGTGACGTGATGTGACGACGACCCCACGGCACGACGATGACGAGTCACGAGTACACGTCACGTTACAGAGGTTGATCGTGTGCCTGGAGGAGTCGCTGCACATCCACAACATCCGCGACATGAAGGTGCTGCACACGATCCGCGACACGCCGCCGAACCCGCGCGGGCTGTGCGCGCTCTCGCCGTGCGTCGACCACTGCTACGTCGCGTACCCCGGCTCGAGCGCCGTCGGCGAGGTGCAGATCTTCGACGCGGTGCATCTGAACGCCAAGTGCGCCATCAGCGCGCACGAGAGCCCCGTCGCGGCGCTCGCGTGGTCCATGTGCGGCCGCCGGCTCGCGACCGCCTCCGAGCGCGGCACCGTCATCCGCGTGTTCTCGGTGCCCGAGCGCGTCAAGCTCTACGAGCTGCGGCGCGGCGTCAAGCGGTGCGTCTCGATCGCGTGCCTCTCGTTCAGCGCGTGCGGCACCTACCTCGCGGCCACCTCCAACACGGAGACGGTGCACGTGTTCAAGCTGCAGGAGGGCGCGGAGGCGGGCGCGGGCGCGGGCGGCGCGGGTGCGGGCGCGGGTGGTGCGGGGGGCGGCGCGGCGGGCGCGGGCGGTGCGGGCGGCGCGGGGGGCGCGGGCGGCGGCGAGGCGGGCGCGGGCGAGGGCGAGGCGGCCGGCGGCGGGTGGATGGGGTGGCTGTCGGCGGCGGTGTCGGCGGGCGCGGGGTACCTGCCGGCGCACGTGGCGCACGTGGCGGACGTGCTGGCGCAGGGCCGCGCGTTCGCCGCCGCACGGCTGCCGCGCACGGGACACAGGGCGGTCGCCGCCATCACCAAGTAAGTACTCACTACTCTCCATCAAGTGAGATCTCCTCCCGTACATCTTACTCTTTACCACCTCGTAGCCACGTTTGGTACGTTTCGGCAATGTTCAGTGTCGCTTTATCGCCTTTATCCCGACCTGTAAGCGAGCCGATATACGGGTTTTTGACTTTTCGCGGTCGGGATTCCATAGGACAGCGACTAGGTTTTAAAATAAAATAATATTTATTACTTTTGATAGAATAAAGACTAAATGCGATACCAAGATATGGCCCATGATTTTCCGCTCAGTTCCGTAAAATTATTTTGGTAGTTTTTATTTGATGCGTGTCCTAACATAAATACATAAATGTATGATAGATAGATAAATGCTCTAAAAATGAATTTTATTACTCATTTTAAATAATTAAATTACCTAATTTACATTCTCATTATATTACTCAGTGTAGTGATAAATCAATAATGGAGAATGTCAATGGTCTCTTAAATGAATTTAAACTTTATGAACGTACATATTATAGCTTATAGAGATATATGTATGTCAAGAAATACACCTGTTTTTGTTTTATTAAAATCGAGCGAGTAGTTTTGAAGTTACAATAATTTTAGTATCCGTCTTTTTTAGAGTTCCAAATCCAAGCGGCAAAAATGGAACCCTTGTAGTTTCATCATGTCCGTTCGTCTGTCTGTCTAACCACGTATTAGCTCAAAGACTATTATTCACAGAGATCTGTAATTTGACTAACTAAACGAAAGATAAAAAGTACTCTTAACCGACGTGAATGTATGAAGAGATTGATGAAAGTAGATGAAGCGAAAGTAGTGTGTCAGAATCGGGCGAAATGGAAACCCTTAGTCTCTGCTTACCTCTATGGTATACAGGCGTGATATTATGTATGTAGTATGTATGTATGTTATTTGAAAAAAAATCATGGTAAAAAAAACACCAAGTAACAAGCACAATTTCGTTAAAAACCATGATATTTCAGTAACATTTAACCCTACTCCGGAACCCTGTCCTGTGCGTGATCCAATATGCAGCATGTACAATGCACAAGCCGCTCAACGGCCAGCCAGTCTACGGTACTATACTGTTTGTTCGACCTCAGCTACGACAACTTATTTAACCCCAACCATCCATGATCACTCGCCACATTACTGTATCGCTCACCATCGCCCGTTATCGTCCACTATTGCTGATACCTTCCGTCAAAATCGCCTACCACCTACACTAACCATTGTTTATTGCCTACCATCGGCCATTATCGCCCACTATCGCTAAAACCACCCATCATTGCATAAAGCACTCATTATCACCCACCACCACCGCCCTCCATCGTCCACCATTATAGCCGATTTGACCCGCCGCAATGGAAATTTCACATCAAGATATACATAACTATCGAAATCGGTCCATGCCCCTAGGAGTTATGAAAAATATAAATAAATGAATTGAGATCTTTCTACTTTATTAGTCATAAAACAACTTTTTGGGTACATTGCTAATTGTGTTTGCCATTTTGTATAGGTACATTGGCACATGTCACGATTGTATATGGATTCGACAGCAGTTACAGCACAGCAGCGCTCGACGACCCCGCGTCGCACACCTGGTTAAAAAATGTTAAATTTCCGAAACCACAAGACGTACCTGTCGAAAACTATATTTAACGTATTTTTTGTTTTTCATAGACCATACTGTACGGTCTTAGAGTAATAACGTATAGAGATATAGTCTCATACAAAATTCCTTCGGAAATTGAAGCCGATAACGATTCAATGTGTGCAACGTCGGCGCGTAACTACTTGAGCCGACACACACATACGCACGTAAATAGTGTTGCAAGTAAAATACATTTTACCAACAAAATAGGGAAATCGAAAGTGTTCTAATAATGATACACTTCTTTTATTCTGAACTTAAAAAACATTTGTATAGTTTTGAACCGACTTTAAAATAAAAAAGTTCTGAATTTTTCTGTATAAACATAACTTTTTTTATCAATTGTTCGATAGAGTTGTTCGTAATGTTCGCGTTCGCGTTGTATGTGTATGCTTGTGTATGTATAAATATTATGATTATGAATTTATTTATGTATATTATATGATATATTCTTTTATAGCTATATATCGCAATGATATTTAATATTATGAGTATATGTAACATTATATTTAATACTTTTTTTTTTCATTTTATATATTATCATGCGATCAGTCACGAAGACTATAAGCAGATGCGGTGCAGTAGAATTTAACACTACCCTCATTTTTATTTTCTTCATATACACCCGCCTTGTCTTTTCTCTGCACCACCCAAAGGTTGACTGGTAGCGAATGCCGCTGGCATTAAGTTCTTCTGAACATATTTGTGTATAATGTGTTTGAAATAAAAAGGAGACGGAAACACTTCCATACAATCTTGGGCCTAGATTGTAAAAGGATGAAAGTAGTGTCAATTAATAGATAGTATATTATGAGATCATTACTGAACATTTGGCGACCTTTTGTAATCTGAGAACATAGTTATGAGCCTCACTTTGACTTAAATAAAAGTGAGGTTATGGAACAAACTATACGCAAACAACTGATGTTTATAAGTACAAATCTTACGTATTGATATGTTTTAATGTAGATAACATACGCTCACGCCTATATCTCCGAAGGGATGGCAGAAACTCGAACACCCACATTCGATAACTAAATGTTGATCACAAAGACGATTATTCTCAGGAACATAATATTTCTACAGACTGAGCAACATTGTTCTATTTAAAAGATGGAAAACACCAAAAACGCACACGCACGAAACAATACGAAAACGAAGCAAATGAAAACGATTTTTTTACAGGGAACCAGCTAAGGTCTGAATGCATGCCGCCAAGCTATTCAGTTACTGTTTTTTTTTCAGAACTATTTATTGTTAGTTTTTATGTTTTCAATTATTTTACTTGAATTAATCATCCGGGTCTAACATTATATATACATACATACATACATACATACATAGACTCACGCCTTTTTCCCATAGGGGTAGGCAGAGACAACGGATTTCCATTTGCTACGATCCTTACACACCTCTTTCGCCTCATTCAGTCTCATTACATTCTTCATGCATGCACGTCGGTTAAGGGTACTTTTAACTTGACCTTTCTCGAGTAAATCTCTGACTTGGTCAGAGAATGTTCGATGAGGTCTTCCCCTTCCAACTCTACCATTCACACTTGCCATATATATTTGCTTTGTTAGCCTCCTTTCATCCATCCTTTCTACATGCCCAAACCACCGCAACATTCCTTTCTCAATCCTCGTTATTATTTCCTCTTTCAATCCACACCGCTCTCTCACCACACCATTTCTTACCCTATCTCTCAAAGTCACACCACACATACTCCTTAAACTCTTCATTTCTACTGCATTTATTCTACTTTCATTATTTTTCTGCCACACCCAACTTTCACTACCATACATTAGAGTTGGCACCAACACACCACAATGCACGGCCAGTCGAGCCTTTTTACAGACTTGCCGACTACTCATGCAAGCGTGTAGTGCCCCGTTCACGTGGTTTCCAGCATTCACTCTTCTTTCAATATCCCTTTCATGTTTTCCATCTCTCGTAAACAAAGTCCCCAAATATGCAAACTCTTTTACTTGCTCTACTTTCTCTCTCCCAATCACTATATCACACGGCGTCATATATTCATCCCTTATACATACATACATATATACATATATATATATATATATATATATATATATATATATATTTTTTTTTTTTTTTTTAACTCATTCATCTTAATCGGTAAAGTAATCGATTCTATTTTAATAATGTCCTTTACTTATTTTTCAGATATCTCATTTTCTAGATTGTGAATTGGGCAGATTTTTTATATTTTGAAATAAAAAAAATGACAAATTTTTGGGCCATATCTCAACTCATTACATTTTGGCCCAAAGATCCCCGTCTCCTTTTGGTTTTTATTTGTTCGTTAAAAAAGATTAAAAAACAGAAAATCCTTTAGGTTTAATCATACCTATTTACATAAAAATCGGTACAGTGATATAACCATGAAAACGCAAAAAACACACTTTCCGATTAGAGTACGCATAAAAGTTGAAAATTATTCTCTTTAACCCTTACATCACCAATTACTATCATCATAATCCCCATTTTGATATCAAACATAAGCTAAGCTGTGTTATTTGATTTTGTTCATTATTTATGTTAATAGCAAATTGTCAGGATAGGCAGTGTAGCTTTGTCTATACGAAGTGCACGCCACTGCACAAACAGAGTTATCGCAGAGTTAATTAGTTTAATATGAATATAGATTTGCATTTTAACTAGAACATCATTTGTTTGCGTATAGTTTATTCCATAACCTCACTTTTATTTAAGTCAAAGTTTTAGTAATAATCTCATAATATACTATATCTATTAATTGACACTACTTTCATCCTTTTACAATCTAGGCCCAAGATTGTATGGAAGCATTTCCCTCTCATTTCATTATCCCTAATAGTATTTAAAAAATGGGTAAATTGGTTGGCATTATTGGCAACATTCATAATGATTCATAACGTAAATGGCGTCTGTCATTTTTACAATTTTATTTGTAGTTTTGATGAATGTTTTACTTAATATTAAAACATGTCAGCAATTAATTACTTGTGAAATGTTATCTTTATATTTCCTTGGTGCTTGTTCATTGTATTGTGACATCCTTTGATAGCGCAGTTCGTCATAATATAATTAAATTTGTGGGAGCTCTTCATACTAAGACTTGACATAGGACACTGACACGCCGTGCGGCGTTGGGTACCTAAACCGGCTCACCCAGAACGCCTTCACGCCGTGGCCCTGTACTGCGGTTCTATGTATGATATTTCTATGTGTACGGTAGAAATCAAAATTTGGTGACATTTTTCATTATTGTTTTTAAAGTAAGATATGTAGTATGTCGGTCGCTCGTGGCGTCATGTGGTGCGTGTCGTGTGTAGCGTGTCGCGCGCGCCGCGGCTGCTGGTCGCGACGGCGGCCGGCGTGCTGTACGTGTACGCGCTGGACGCGGCCGAGGGCGGCGACTGCGCGCTGCTGCGCACGCACCGCCTGCTCGACGCGCCCCCCGCGCACGCGCACGCCGCGCACTCCGCACCCGCCGCGCTCGCCACCGCGGACGGTGAGTGCGCTCCCTACACGCACACTACACACACACACCACACACACCACACACACACACACACACACACACACACACACACACGCCGGCCGCCGCACACTAACTCGGCGCGACGCGGCGCCGCTCGGACGCTGTCGTCCGTCGCGGTCACCTCGCAAGCCGCACATTTGTCGTCTCTCTTCCTCCCTCTCCGCCTTTACAATCAATAGTCCAAATGGATTTATTTACTCGCAAAAAATAACAAAATATCGAAACAAGTTATAAACAATCAATCTTACAAAAAGTCACAGTGAATCTCTCTGATTGTAACCGTAAAACTTATTTAAAACTACGCCTTATTCAATGCTCGCTTTAATCAGTTACCGCACAGTACTATTGAGAAATAAAGGGATGACACGCACATATTTTAAAATTCAATGATTATTACCTCTTAATTACGATATCCGAAGTGTATCTGTAGTTTATTATCAAATATGGATCAAAACTACAACTGTGCAAATAAATCGTTTTGGATCATCTCCCCAGTCCCACGTCCCCCAACGTCCGGTTCCTTCACCGAACCTCGCCCTCCTTTTTACGATAAAACTGACGTTTTCTTTTCGCTTCATCCATGATCTAAACTCGACCCGACAATTAATTTTCGTTTTCCATTTATAATATTTTGTGTTATATAATTTATAAATACATTTACTCTTCGCCTCCCGCTATCACTCAGTCCCCTTGAACTCGTAACTTTGTATTGTAGGTGTAACGTGACATAACATAATGTTGTACCTCATCGAACATGTTCATAATAATGAGCCAACACTAAGATAAAACAGTTTCACATTTGACGCTTTTATCGCGAACACTGCACTGGCTTCCAATCGATATTATTGTGGATTCTAAGTAATACATCGGTCTTGTGAGTGGTTAACAGTACCTATAGTGATTTGCGTGATGTATACGTACATGATATGTACTACAGTACATTTTCGTGTGTTTGTCGGTCTTGATATGGTAATGACTAATATCGTATATAGAATGAACCAAATTTTGTGGTGCTAGACATTTCGTTTCGATTTCGACACGGGAATAAATTTACTAGTACTTAGTTGTGATTGTAGTTATTTATAAACTAGATTACAATGAGGAACTTGCACGAAATTTATAACGATAAATTGTATTGATAAATCAATAAACTAAACCTTGAAATATGCTATGATGTTTGTAATATAAAATAATTGATATTTTACTAAATATCTTAATTAGAAATTATGTATAATCATTAGTTTGTTTGACGGTGATGGAGCAATATTATTTTATACAATTTTATTGTATTATACTCACTTTAATCGTAAGAAATAAAACACAAAATATCGTGAAATAGTTTATCCTCAAATATCTCAGTTATTATCACTTTAACTTTATCTAAACACGCGGCAGCGTGTCAAGATAATCACTTTCCCTTTTTATTATTTTTCTATAAATGAACGGGCAGCATAACTACTTATTTTGTATAAAATTCAAATATTAATAACTACTGTTTTGTCCGGAGCATTAGCTTTTATACAGCTTTACTTCCACCAAAAATTATTTTACTATCAAATCGACTGAACCAAAACTTTACAAAATATATCAATAAAAAAATTGGCACCTCAGCCGAAAATAGATTTCCCGATTTATAATTAATAATTCATAAAAAAAAATTGACTACATACATGATGAACGTAGTGATCTTGCAGCCGGATCTCAGTCTATTACATTTCATTATCATCATCATCGACAACAGGATGTCCACTGCTGGACATAAGCCTCCCCCGAAGATCTTTGGGAAAGGGCTATTACAATTAGATTATGTTAATTACATACATGTATTTCCACCCAAACTTTTCATTTCAACCATCATCAAAAATATTCGTAAACTCTTCATCATTTAAAATAGACATGTTACTTTTAGTCCACAATAAAATAAAATTAGACAAATAAAGAAATTTTTGGATTACGACAAATTGGAATACGAAAATAAAGTAATGGAATTTAAGTGCATTGCTCAGGTTGTAGACACAACATCCACGGGGAAGAGCACGGGAGCACGGGAGCACGGGGGAGCACGGGAGCACGGGGCACGGGGCACGGGGCACGGGGCACGGGGCACGGGTGCTAACTACATGTAGATTATTATTATTTCATATTGCACACTGCACTCTACTTACTATTATTTCCAGTATGTATATGTACTGTCGTTCCAGGGTGTAATACTAGATTATAAATTAGATACGCGTTATAGCATCGCTTAATAACATCGATGTGTGTCATGTGACTGTGTTGTGCACAGACACATGATGGCGCTAGCGCCATCTCTCAACAGTGATTTATTTAAACATGTAAACAAAAAAATATTAACTCAGATTCCTAGTTGAAGATTGTTACATTATGTTATAAATAGACAGAACGTTTTCTCGGCTCACCTACCTACTCTACGTCGATGTTGTGTCTAACCTCATCGCTTTACTAAATTTTACCTTAGTCGCAAATCAATACAATATTATATTATACTGGGTGTTAGGGAAACGCTTCCGAAAACTAAATAGCAATAAAATATTACCTTAACACTAACGGAAAACTATCTTTTACTTCATAAGCTAAATTTAAAGAACATGGTATTTCGTAAACCCGTAATGTAAAGCGAACACAAATGTAGTCAATGATCGCATAAAAAACACCGAGGTGCCTATCTGCCCAGGGCGATTTTTTGTCGCCGAGTGTCGCGCGCGGGGCAACCGAGTTTTTGAGCACAACATTATAATCAGACACACTATTCCAATTGGATGTCTAGTTATTATCAGGGACCAGGGAACCAGCGGTGGGCGATCGGTCGATTTCATAAACCCCATAGAAAAACTGTAATGATCATAAAATGATCATACCATACAAAACAAACGCGCTGCGCCGTACCGCTCGAGTGGGCTCGAACGTCAGCTGATTATTGAAATAAAGCTATTTTTACGGATTCTAGCACGATTTGGTTTTAATTTTTATTCCCGACGTTTTGAAGGCTTTGCAGTCTTCATGGTCACGGGTTGAGTTTTATTTCAATGAATAGCATTCGCGTAAGCTTAAGAAACCAATCAACTGATTATTTTATTCGTATTAGGTACATTACGTTCTTTTATACTACATGATTTTAATAATTATTTTAATTTATTATGTTTGTATTTAACTACGCAAATATAAAACTGCGGAAAAAAACAAGAAAACATTGAAGTTCCGTATCGTCATTATTTTTGTGGCATTACCATCAGCACTACCACCTGTTTAAATTTTCGGAAGCGTTTCCATTACACCTTCATAACGAAACAAGACAAAATTTACAGTGAAAAATTGTCCTCCCAAAAACCAGTACAATCAATGTATAAAATTTAAATATTTATGAACATTTAGCAAATATATATATACTGTATAATATATACTTATGACATATGTATCTATAACCTGAATAGAGTATAATAATATTCCGAGTGGAATATAAAGAAAGTATCGATTTGTTTGGTGCGGGTTCGATTCCCGGCAACGTTATCCTCGTCCCCCTCCCCCTGTCTAACAATCGCGTGTGTGTGTGTAGCGGGACTCGCGGCCAACTCCAACAGTTACGCGGGCGCGCTGCGAGGACGGGACCCCGCCAAGATGTCAGGTACTGCCGCCGACTCCCCGCCGACATCCCGCCGACACCCCGCCGACATCCCTCAGACCTCCTCCCCTTCCGACAATCCATACCCTCCCCCCGGTGATTTCGATTCTATTTCAGACTCCCGAGTTGTGGACAGGTAAAACCTGAGGGTGTCGTGATGACTTGGCGTCCCTTCTCCCGCTCAGTCCGCTTGGCACTTTACTCTGAATGTCGTATCTAGCGTGGCGGATCGCGGGGCGGTGGCCGGGGCCGCTCGCCCGCGTCCCCGCCCCGCGCTTCACATCCTCACTCACACTCACACACTCACAACGTGCTCATTCTCCATCTCTGTATAATAATGCGTGTCGTCGACCACAGTTACACAATAACATAATTGTTCTCGCCTGCCTGGAACAGATCGGCACCCAGCGTCGGTTGAGCGCGATAGTTTCTGAACGGCCGCCTCCGACAGTATAGCGTTCCGCCGGGGCCGTGCCGGGGTCGTGCCGGGTCCGCGCCGGATCCGTGCCGGGGCGGAGTGACCGCGACGGGCCGCGCCGCGCCGCTCCACGTGTCCTCTACGTTCATTTTTTTTTACCAAATACACAGTGGTGCGCTTTGTGCAATGTATTTTCTTAGTGTATCCGTGTCCGAATGTCCCGCTTCCTCAGTTTCATGTCGGTGACTGAATTTTGTAGCGGTACCGTTTGACGGGACGCGATGTGGGCATTCTTTAATTTGAAGTGGAATTATGTACGAAAAGCCATTTAAGATGCCTTGTATTTTGACAGGTGCGCATGCACAATCGTAAATGTTCAAGATAACAAAATGTATCATCGAATGAAGTACAATGTTTGTAGTAACGAGAAGTGTGTGCGTTCGCGGCTGTACGGCTGTTTACTATAAAGTATAGTGTTTGGGTACTAGTCTGTAGTGGGTAAGGTTGGTATAGTTGGTACGGTGCACCGAGTGGATATCCTAGCAGAGGGGCAGGTGTACTGCAGTGAGCCCCGCTCTGCTGGGATGTCGAGCGGGCGGGGGGGGGGGGGGGCAGGCAGAGGGGGGGGCGTGGAGGCGCGGCGCAGGACATGACGTGTAACATGCATTGTACTAGACAGTAGACACCAGTGTCGCGACCATCATTACTTACTCATCGCCCGCGTTGGAAAAACTATCATTATCACATCATAACGAAGTCATTATTGTTTAAATTCGTATATTTTATTTGATATTTTTTCCAATGTTCCATTAAATCAGTAAATCTGTACAGATGCGTGTCGTTAACAATAACATTTAAACATATTACTATTATTATATAGTGATTAACTTCCCGTACTCGTGGTTTTATTTTGTAAAGGCATAGGGTCGTGTATGTATACAACGTGAATTTTAGTATACCCAAAAACTGAGAGTAGTTCGTTCAGATTTAGTGATACAATCCAATACTACCTCTATATTTTTTAAATTAATAAGGGCGACTTGCACCACTATTACTAACCTACAGTTAGCCTTAACCTCAAGTTAAATTGAAATAGAAATATATGAAGGACATATAATTCATTACATGTAATTATTTAAATGTCATCATTTATTATCTGTAATTGCATGTAGTACATTACATGTAATGAATTACATGCCCTTCATATATTTCATTTTCAATTTAACTTGAGGTTAGGACTAACTGTAGGTTAGTAATAGTGGTGCAAGTCGCCCTAACTGTAGTATGTCGCTATCCTACCGACGTGGTAGTTAACTAGTAACCGCGCGTGTCCACCCGCGCCCCGCGCGCACTACGCGTTTCAATTATCTTCGTAGGCTGGATGTGATTGGGCTTCGCTGTATTTGATTGGGGTGTTTTAGCTTTAGGGTATACAGAAACTCTTGTATGTTCCGCATACGCCGTTAACTTATTGTGGGCTATCGAACGGTGGGCGCCATTTCATGTAAGCGACAAATGTTATCCATTATAACTCGACAGCGCCCGACTAGCACCGTCTCTCTTCATAGACCACGAATCAAAAATGGACTAAGCTGTATGATTTTAGATTTGCGAGCGAAATAGCCGACATTGAGCGGATAGCATGCAGTTCACTCGTTTAATATTGTTTTTGCTAGTCGATATTTATGCTGCAAGTGGATTGACGGCAGCGTTCGGACCGTCATGGACAGTCATCTGGTTACGAGAGGAGCGTAAACGTCGGAACTTGGACCGACAGTGCGCGGGTGTCGGGTGGACACTGCGCGGATGCCGGGTTGATGGTGAAATTTGTGCTATGGCTAATAGGGTGCTTAATGCCTTATAATAAACAAGGATAATAAAATATGATAGTACCGGTGACCTGCATTTGTACAGTTTTAAGTGTGGTTTGGTTTTGGTACCCATTGTCGATGTCCGCGCTTGTATCTACACACTACGCTTCCGCGGCCCGCGCGAGCACGACGATCGCTCACGAGCCGCGAGTCACGAGTCCCGACACTTGCCGCACCACATGCAGCACACGCAACATGTGTGCCCGCCGAGTGACCGCGTTTTTTATCATCTTAGCCTAATAAAGTGTACATTCGACCTTTAGTCAAATCAAACTTGAAATATTTCCCATATATGTGTGACATATTGTTGCTGTGTGTTGTCAACGGGCACGCGGTGCGCGGCGCGTGTGTCGTGTGTCGCGTGTCGTGTGTCGCGTGTCGTGTCGCGTGTCGCGTGTCGCGAGTCGCGGTGTCGGTTGGTGTTGCGCAGAGTCGGAGCGCGCGTGCGAGCTGGGCGCCGCGATGGAGCCGTCGCCGCCGCGCGGGCCCTTCGACCTGCGCGACCCGCGACACTTCCCGCCGATGCGGCCGCTCGACGAGCCCGCGCACTAGCCCCGCGCAGTAACCACACCGACGACACCGACGCGACGCGACGTGACGCACGCCTCAGTCTCACGCACACGGACAAATGACGATCACAACAACTTTATAAAACTTTAAACTTATTTCTTTAATAATATGGCGTTACTTTTCCTCTGTAGTAATAATAATAACCGAACAGTGAAGACATGAGTTTAGTGTTCAAAGATACCGAATGACGTGTGTTACGTCGCGCCGTAGCGAATTAATTGATTTGTTTTGTATCGATATAGATGTCGCGACGTCAGCCCGTCTGCACGTCATGGCGAATACGTTACTTGTATTTGTATAATAAATGAATATGCAATTTTGTAAAAGATACATGTCTGAAAATTCAAAATGTTCAGGAAACTAAAAAAACTCGTATTTTTTAAAGTAGCATAGCATACTTCATAAAATTTATTAAGTTACATTTTGGGGTCAAAAGAAAGCTGTAATTAGGCATGTCTATACATATTAATCACGCCAATAAAACGTTAAAAAAAACACTTTGAAAAGAAATTTCTGTAGTGTACCTCCCCTACACCTAAAATGGGGGATATTTTTTTTCTCGATTATCCCAGTGTGGAGTATCGTTGGATAGCTCGTTCAAAAACATCGAGGGTTTGCTAAAACCATATTTCGATTCAAGACTTCGTTTACGAAATATTAAGCTTTAAAGTGCAATTTTTTTGTTAGTCAAGTGTCCGCACCCCTTACCATTTAAACGGTAGGTTAAAAAAAATGTGAAAAAAATCATGATAGTCGCACATATAACGAATTTAAAAGGAAAACTTTCACGCCTAACTAGGCTTTTCAAATTAACGAGTAATAGTCGACCAAAGTAAAAAGCAAAATTTCGTACAAAATCTATTGAATACATAGATGAAGTTGTTACTTATGTAAAATAGGTAGTAAATATAAGTTCATGACCAATGTACTCATAAGTATGAGCATTAAAATCATATTTCAGTAACATTTAAGCTGGCTATGGAACTGTACTGAGCATGATCAGATATGCAGCATGCACTTGGTCGTTTTTTTTTTGGGTGAAAAAAAATTAAAATATCTGTTACTTATTATTTAATTGAGGGCGACTTGCAGCGATACCATTAATCTCGAGTTAGTTCTAAACTTGATTTATTCTACAGGTAATACCTATTTAAATCGATATTTATCCAAGTACTGCAAGTCGCTCTTAATGTAGTTGGGTTGGTGTTGCTCGGTATATGTTTATGAAATTGCATATTCAATTATGTTTTAAATTTCGGCAACGATTTACCTGTTGTGTTGTAACTTGTGTAATGTGTCCCGGTCCGCATCTACTGGTCGTTTAATAAGGTAATATAACAAGAATATAAAGGGATACTATTGTGTGGGGCCTGCGTCGCAGCACGGGGCGCGCGGGGGGGGGGGCGGGGGGGGGGCATTACACACTTGTGTACTACCTATATACAGGAACTAATAGTTACACATTGACAAACAATTTTATGTATCATGCGATTATTTTATATTAGTGTAAATTATTAAATCTTCTCTGAAAATATTTGCAATGATAAAATTAAAATTAAATACAACATTTATAAGTGTGCAAGTACGACGAGATCTACAGTACATACATACTCGTACGTGCTACTGTACGAAGCACTAGCAACTAGTACGTAGATAGATACGTTTAGGATAACTTTAAATGTTTGTGAGACACGACGACGAATGACGAACGCACTGGGAGCTTGGCTATGTGTATGTATGTAATATGTATGCGGTGTGCTACGATTTAGTATTAAACTCGCGCCCACGATGTTCGCATAAATAAAAACAAAAAATATATAAAATATCTCAAAAATAACTACAAAATTGTAAATAATCTGGCGGCGGAGTGGGCACGCTCAATTTAAGATTGTGTTTAACTATAATTTCGTTACACTGCAAGGGTGAGACGCGAGGGAGACGGTGTGACGCTCCAAGCTTCTCACCGCTCTCCTCTACTCTATGGACCTACCAAATATCGGGACGCAGCAACGCGGACATCCTGACGGCACCAGCGAACATGACGTCATGTCTTCACCTATAATATAATCTAACCACGGTGTGTGCCTTCAGAATCGTCTGCATATTCTATTATTTTAATTGTGATAAGCGTCGGCTCATAATTAACGACATATCTCAGCGCCACTATGAAAATATATACTTAGAACGACAGTAGCCAAGAAAAGTTAAATTTAAAAAAAGCAAATGTAATGATTGTATGTGAGCTGACGCGAGCGCGCGGGGCGCCACGCATGCGCAGCGCCTCTACCGGCAGCGAGCACCGACCGACGAGTACCCACAGACATTACCACGGACCTACCTGCAAGATAATATCATATATAATGGTATATGATTACATACATTTATTTTACAATCATTTGACGAGAAATTCGAACATAAAAAATAACATAAATCTGTGAACATTAAAACTAATTATTTCTATAACAACAAAATCTATATTTTGTATTGTACACTTTTTTAAATATATTTTGTGACCCTATCATATGAAAACGTTTGTTACAATGTGATCCAGGTATAATATGATTCCATCATTTAAATATAAATGTATAGTGTTGTCGCGTGGTGTCGCCTGCGTCTCGTCCCATGCGCTTTAGCTAAATTGTATATAAATAAATATTTTTACAAAACCCAAACTGTTTTTCATTTTCCAGCATTCTCTTAGGTTTTAATAGTGTGTTTACAATGTTTGTTTAGGGCGTGAGTGTTGTGAGACAACTTCGAAGTTCCTTATTTTGCTTCTGGAAACTAAATACACCATCTCAATAACAAACTTTGATTATAGCACAATAAAACGCCACAGTTATATTACGTACACTATATTTAATTATCGCCCATATAAAACTGGATATTGCGTAATAAACCCAGACGCGACTCACAAGCAGTACCTACTCGCACTCCACACACACCTCAGATTGATCAGTCCACTAACGTCTCATAGCTCGATGACGGCGCGATCGAAACGGACGAAGTGAGATCCTCCATATTATGTCGGAGCGAGATGGTAGATGAAACCATTCACGAATGCTATAAGCTCGGGCGCAAAAAAAAAGATGGACGGAGCTCTAGGGACATTAAAAGTGAAGCAGGGTTTTCAGCCACTCATTGTTTCACTTTCAGTTCCTAGCGCTTCGTCCATCTTTTTTTACATCCCTGGCTATAAGATATGGGGTTGGCGCTAATCTTGAATAATAGTTTTGCATATATTTTTTCGAACTTCAGAGGTTTGTCCATAACATTGAATGTTTATTAAACGTAATTGGTTCTGTTACCTGTGTAATCCATAGAAAGAACACATTATAGCAAACCGCGTTCCACGATTCCCAGCGCGAGTTACCAGAGGGCAGAGTTGGGCGTTAATCAATTAATTTTTTAATTGTAGCAGCAAACAATTAAATTTTGAATCGCAATTAAATCAATTGCAATTGATTTAATTGCGATTGATCTTCAGTTGTATGTTACAATTAAAATTATTTGCAATTAAAACCATCAATTGTGGTTTACAATTGATTTAATTGCGATTGAAAAAGTAATCAATTAATTTAATTGTCAATTGTTTACCTTGTGACAATTGACAATTAAGTTACTAAATATCGTGCTATTATTGCATGTGAACTCTAAAAGTTTTAGAAATGGGCGCCATAACCGCCTCCGCAATCTAATGGCCCATGCAAGTCGCTTTTATCGACGATCTTGTTCCAGATCCCTCTCGGTACTCTACTTCTGCTACTACTGTAAATATTATCGACGTAGAATTGTTGTGTAATTGGGTTCTTGACTATTTTTCAAAAAGTGTACAGGGCTATCATTAGTTTATCCTAAACACTCGTGATTTAGTGATCAAATGGGAATTCTTATCGCTAATAGCAATCTCTTCCAGTCTCCAGACAACTTTTATTATATCGATATTAGTGCTCACAATTACAATTAATTAATTGTTAATTGCGATCACTTGCAATTACAGTTATTTTTTTAATTGTTAATCGCAATTAAAAAGCCGCAATTTATTTGTTAGTTGTTAATTGTCTCTACAATTGATATTTGCCTAACTCTGCCCGAGGGCGTTTGCCAACTCGTTTCTCAGATTATGGAACAGAGCTATGTGCGTGCTCACTCGTTGCTCGCGCTGTCTCTTTTTTTTCCGCTTCCCGGCTTGCGAGTACGAAACCACGCAATGGCTTCGGTCCGTTATAAATTACTAAAATAATACCAAAATGTGAACGTTTAACATTATTTCTTTTTGACTTTTGTAACTAATTATTGCATAATGTTGCCTAAATAGATCAACCCTAAGAATCTCAGTGTTAGTGTTTCATTTTAATAGCTAGCCCGACGAAAACATTTAAAAGCGGGAATATTCATAAACATGCATTTTTTCACAAAACTATCGCCAATTAGTTTATCCCTCTATGCGCGATATTTCAAATCTATATGTAAATTTCATTTTAATTTTCTAGTTGTAGTGATTGTAGCTGTAGAATTGATTTGCAAACGAATCGTTCCGATGAGACTAACCGTAACAAATATAATTACTTTTCATGCACAATAATCCATATTTATTTCGGTCCCGCCTTCGATGTTTGACATCCTATCTATGAGTTTATATGTATGACTACACCTACAATAGCGCCCGGTTCCAATAAACAATCTCAGTTCGAATGTGCAGATAGATTACAAAAAATAGCCAATAAGAATACAGTTTGGACATGACTCCGTCAAATGACTTGATTTGATTGGTTCATAATCGCCATCTATCTGCACTCTAAACTGAGATCGTTTATTAAAACCGACCCTAACACAATAGTCATTAACTATGACTATGTCTCACTAGTCACAATATGATCCAGGAATTTCAGCATCATACTTTTAAATGTTGAGATCTCGTTCTCTATAAGGAACAATCGGCGATGACTCGATCAATAAACGCGCTCATAGACCATTGCGCCAAAGTTGTTGTGGAAGCTTTCATGTTGTATTACTGAATATACATTATATAATACGATCGCGCAGGTGCATCACATAGTCAGATCGTGTTCAAACATCATGCTGTTCTAGTGAAGAGTTCATTAAGAAATATATCACGATCAAATATTATTATTTGACACCGCTGTTTTCAGTGGTTATTCGACATGGCATTCATAAATGGTTTTGTATTATTTTTAGCAGTTCTTAATTATTCAATGATATATGTATAATCATTGAACATAATAGTGCAGAAGTGATTATTCATATAGTAATAATAATGATTACATTATTTTGCCAGTGGCAATCAATAACAATTTTTAATTGTTTTATAGGTTGGATCATTTCCATACATAACTGCTTTCAGTTTCAATGGTATCAAAACACAATGCCCACTTTAATATAAATCTATTAAGTTAAATAACAATTTCAAATGAAGGTAAGGACAATTCGGAACAACTGGCAGTCTGCGAGACAACGAGCGACGCGCATGTCTCGTGCCTTCGTCACTCGTGTGGTCACTCGTGCGGTCACTCGTGCGGTCACTCGTGCTGTCACTGGTGCGGCGACGTGACGTCACATGTTGACGGCACGCAGCAGTTAAACAATAAGGTCCCGACTCCCGACGCGACGCGTACAGTACTGAACAGTGGATGACTACAGTGTTTCAAAGCTCAGTATATAAATGATAAATTAATAAGTAACCTTAACGTTAGCATTTCGTCGATACTATCGTGGCGGCCCACACAGCCACGGCTCCACACATTGAACCGTAACAGTTAAACAGTACCAACAGAATGTGAACGTTAATGTTACTGAAGTAAAATCAAGACATATAACGAGTGGTATCCCATTCCGCCGCGTCCCATGGTGTGGCCGTGTGTGTGTGTGTGTTTGTGAGCCCCACCTCCCGTGAATATACATAGAGTTGCGCCGCGCCCACACTTTATTTACATCGCGCTGTTCCTGAAACAAGACACAATGTTCACGTGACGACTCCGTATACTGTGCGTGTGTGTGCGTGTGCGTGTGTGTGTGCGTGTACACACCTGGGCATGGCGCACATCTCGCAGGCGTCGCGCTGGTGGTGGTTGTGGAAGGTGCACATGTGGCAGGTCCAGACGTCGCCGGCGGCGGGCGGCCGGTCGGGGCCGGCGTCGGCGTCGGTGTGCAGGTCGTGCAGGTCGCGCAGGTCGCGCAGGTCGCGCAGGTCGTGCGGGTCGGCGGCGGCGGCGCGCACCAGGTGGTCGAGCGTGGCGGCGGAGGGGTCGGCGCGCCACGCCTCCGCGGCGGCCCGGTCGCGCGCGACCACGGCCGCCAGCAGCGGCTCGAGCGCGGCGGGACTCAGCGGCAACGCCTCGTTCGTCGCGAGGTACAGCAGCACGTGCAGGTCCGACGCCGCCTCCAGGAATGACTCGCTCGCCTGTAACGGTAACGCACGGTGCGTCGTGAGACCGGTTCGGTTCGGTCGCGCGCGTGGTGCGGCGCCGGGGCCGGCGGTACCTGCAGGTGTTGGTGCAGCGCCTTGAGCGTCTGCAGGTGGTGCTGCAGCGGGCGGTTGGCGGGCGGGAAGCGCGCGCGCGGGTTGAAGAGCGGCGCGGCGGCGGGGGCGGAGGCGGAGGCGGACGCGACGCCGCACGGCACGTCCACCAGCAGGTACGCGACGGGCAAACGTTTCGCGCTCACGCCCACCTCGTTGCCGTACACGTCACGCTCCTACAAAACGAACGTCGAATACATTCACATGCTCACGGTCCACCTGGACGGTGACGACGGTGACACTTAGACGATGGGAGGAAGATACGAAAGCGAGCGCACAGCTGGCACTTGATCAGGAAGAGCTCCCCGGCAACAACAACGGACGCACAAAACCGTAGAGAGGTAGTGAGACAGCATGCCCCATTAGTTGGGGCAGGGCACGAAGAGTTGCAAGGGACAATGGATGTGATATAAATATTTTCTAGGGGGACCGTAAAACTCGCGCGGGGAGTGCACACTGCCTGGCAGGCGCAATCTCGCGCGAGTGTCCCCCTGAATTAGGCCCATATAATAAAAATGATTGATTGAGCCATGGAATGGCGGCGGGATTTGGTCCACCTGGGCAATTCGGATCGCCCCGACTGACCGTTGGCCGCGCTGCTCTCGAAACTAGATCAAAGAGCGTGAATCGAGTTGTTCCAGCAATTGGGTACTTAACTAACATAACATAACATAAGCTCACGCCTGTATCCCCGAAGGAGTAGGCAGAGGTGCACTAGCAAACTAGAACACCCACATTTCGGTACTTAACTAGTTTTCTTAAATTAATTTTATACGAAATTTACGACGTGTAAACATCGATATAATAATATACCTAGATGCACAGTTGACGCTCAGAAAGTGGGACAGCCAACGAGTGCTTAAAATGTAAGTAAGCACTTGTTGGCTGTCAGTCGGACGCCGACCGTTCGTCTGTGAAGATGCCTAAATGCTCTGTGAAAGAGTGCAAAAATAACACTCTTACAAAGCGCAAAACACATGGGATTTCATATTTTAAGTAAGTATAATTCCCTTACTTGATTCTTAAAACCTTAATCGTGTTAAATTAAGTATTAAACATGTATAAATAATTAATTAAACGAATTCAGTTAATAAAATATTTTGTCCCTTTTGAAATCATGATTTGGAACAATGAAATATATGGAGTCGTTTTTTTTGTAAATATATTATATTTATTTTAAATTTATGATTTTTTTTTATTAATTTTATTTATTAATTACAGATTTCCATGAAATGAAATAGTAAGAGATAAATGGCGTAAAATTATTTCCGAAGAAAGGAGAGAAGAAAATTTTAAACCCAATTACTCAAGTGTGGTTTGTTCAGACCATTTTGCCGATTCCGATGGATATTATACAGAAAAAGGGATTAGGAAAATTAAAAAGAATGCTGTACCAAAAATAAAGGTGATAAATTGTCATCAGCTACATTGTCCTTAACTAATGTTTACTATTTATTTTAACAATATGTATGCTGTTGGTGTACCTATAAATAAATAAATATTGCCACATTTATTGACTTTATTTTAGATTGTCGTAACTACAAGTTTGAATGAGGCAGGGTGCAGTACAAGTGTAATAGCTGAAAAATATTTGATACAGAATTTATCAATATCAAGCATATACTAGGTACATACTGCCATGTAAAATGACTATTTAATAATTTGCGACTAATTCTAATAAATGTTTTCAATCAAAGTGTGCAGATCATAAAAATTTGCCAACATGAACAAAGTTGAACATTCCGCTGTCAAATAATAATTTTAATGGTTCATTCTCGCGATTTTTCATTTTTTAATTTTTCATTTTTATCTGGATTCTCGGATTGAGATCATTTATTGGAACCGGTCGTTAGGCATAATTACGACAACAGTAATTGAGGCGTCATCATTTATTGGAAACATATTCATTTCCAGGAACCAGCAATTGAAGCAATAAATAATGAAGGATCACCAATACCATCAGAATTTTCATCAATCTTTAACACACCTAAGACGTTATTTTTTAAAGATAATTTGAAAGAACGCAACCAAAAATTTAAACTTAAATCTAATTTAGTGCGAAACTTAAAAAGGCAGAACAAAAGATTAAGAAAACGAAATGATAGTCTAAAAGAAATTATTAAGAATCTAAAGAGCAAAGGACGATCTTAGTGTGGGGCCAGGACTATGTATGTGACTGTTGGGTGTTATTTATTTATTTATGAATCACGCTAAGGCAAAACAGTGCTTATTTCATATTCATAACTAATAAGCTTTGTTATCTTCTAAACATTTATACTCTATCTATCTCTTAATGTAAGTAAAATTATTATACAGATATCGCCATTCTCATCTACATTGTACGCCACGTGGTCAACATTTCTCACAAATAAATACAAGAACTATTCGACTCCATTCAATCTTTGTCCAAGTGACTAGAATGTTTCTTTTAATAATGTCAAATTATTGTCAAATTCAAAAACGATTAGAAATTCAAAAATTTCGAATACTAGAACGTTTGAACATTCAATTTAAAAAGCTACTTTATGCCGCGTCTATAAGGTCATATTTGTGTTAATTTAATTAAATTTGTGATGTTTATTTGTTTTGTCTGTCGAGGACACTGTTTACAATGATATTTGTATGGAATTGTGCATCTAGGTATATTATTATATCGATGCGTGTAAAATATAAAACAGGAAGAAATATTGAAAAAGTCTCAAAAATAAAAAAGTTATAAGCCTTTGAAATTTGGTGTAACCGTCAAACTGCAGGAAAGAGAAGTATCAGTATAATCACGTCACGCCATAACGGTATGTGTGTTGGAAAGTGATAGCAAGATATCTTCAATATGCCTCCACTCCAGAATTTAAAACATGAATTCCGAAATAATGATCTGATAACCAGATGAGACATATTTTTTATCAATCACGTCTATAATAGCTTTCCTATCTTATGATACCAATTTTTAATGGTTATCAGATCGTTGTAGTTACTTACCTACTACCATTAAAATTTATTTTTTTCATTCAAAAGAGAAGAAAGGTTATGAAAAAATAAATTAATTTAATTGAAAATAGCTATGAACACATTTCGATAGACAAGTTATTATAGGCGTGTTTGTAAATCATTGATATTCGATATAAAATATGTCTCATCTGGTTATCAGATGAGTGAAGTTCGATGGATCTCCCTTACCAATATGATGTGTATTAGCCGCCATTAGAACAGCTTGGTAGACTAATGCCTGGCCAGTGACCAGTTTTATACAAGTTATATTAAAAGTACGTGCGCAACATGTTTTAACGGATAGATCGATAACTACCTCTATAAAATATATTGCTGCCAGAATTATTCTTTGCCAGAGTTTACCAAAATTTCAAGACGACTAAGGCCGACTTGCAGCCGATATTATTTATAAGTAACCTAACCTAAACTCCACTTATTTTACAGCTCACTCCTATCTTTAAATTAAGATTTGGAGTAAATCGAGGTGTGGCCCCTATACCACTTAGAAAATCTTGATTTATCTTAAATCCCGATTTAAATATACGAATGGTATGTAAGTTAAACCGAGTTTAGGATTAACTGAATTAGTAAGAGTACTGCAAGTCACCCAATATTTTTCAAAATTTAGTTTTCAAAAACTTTGTAGATCATTACTAAGAATATTGTTGAGTAAATATATGTGAATAAAGCGCAAAACTTACGTTCACGATTATACCTAATAGCACCTTATATATATAAATCCAAAAAAATATTATACTCAATAGAAAGGGATTACGAAACCCCTCTCAATTAAAGAAAATCATTTAAATTATTTTTTTATTGTTAAACCGGCTAGACGTTTGACTATAGATCTTTATCTATACTAATATTATAAAGCTGAAGAGTTTGTTTGTTTGTTTGTTTGATTGAACGCGCTAATCTCAGGAACTACTGGTTCGATTTGAAAAATTCTTTTTGTGTTGGATAGCCCAATTATCGAGGGTGGCTATAGGCTATATAACATCACGCTATGACCAAAGGGAGCGGAGCAGAAATGAGAAATAAAAAACATGGAATTGATATCTCAGAAACTACTGGTTCGATTTGAAATTTTTTTTTTGTGTTGGATAGCCCATTTATCGAGGATGGCTATAGCCTATATAACATCACGCTATGACCCATAGGAGCGGAGCAGAAATGAAAAAATTTGCAAACCGGGAAAATTTATATCTCAGACAGAACTACTGCTTCGAATTTAAAAAATCTTTTTGTGTTGGATAGCCCATTTATAGAGGATGGCTATAGGCTATATAACATCACGCTATGACCAATAGGAGCGGAGCAATAATGAAAAATGTTGCAAAATCGTGAAAATGTATATCTCAGAAACTACTGGTTCGATGTGAAAAATTATTTTTGTGTTGGATGACCCAATTGTCGAGGGTGACTATAGGCTATATAACATCACGCTATGACCAATAGGAGCGGAGCAGAAATGAAGAATGTTGAAAAGCGGGGAAGTTGATATCTCATAAACTACTGGTTCGAATTCAAAAAATATTTTTGTGTTGGATAGCCCATTTATCGAGGATGGCTAGAAGCTATATAACATCACGCTATGACCAATAGGAGCGGAGCAAAAATGAATAATGCTGCTAGCGGGGAATTTTATATCTCGGAAACTACTGGTTCGATTTGAAAAAATATTTTAGTGTTGACCGACGGGATGAATGGTAGGGTGACTAAGGGGTGACTGACGGGGTGACTGACAGGCTGACTGATGTGGTGGCGGGCGGGGTGTCTGACGAAGTAACTGACGGGGTGACAGACGGGGTGACAGATGGTGGTGACCGACTGAGTGACAGACAGGGTGACAGATGGGGTGACCGACTGGGTGACCGACTGGGTGACAGACGGGGTGACAGACGCGTGTCAGAAGGGTGACAGACGGGTGATCGACGTGGTGACAGACGGGGTGACAGACGGGTGACAGGGGGAGTGACCAACTGGGTGACAGACGGGGTAACAGACGGGTGACATACGGGGTGACAGGGGGGGGTGACAGACGGGGTGACAGATGGGTGACAGACGGCGTGACAGGCGGGGTGACCGACTGGATAACAGACGGGGTGACTGACTGGGTGACAGACGGGTGACAGACGGGGTGACGGGCGTGGTGACAGACGGGTGGCAGACGGGGTGACAGGCGGGTGACAGACTGGGTGACAGACGGGGTGACCGACTGGGTGACAGACGGGTGACAGACGGGGTGACAGGCGGGGTGACAGGCGGGGTAACAGACGGTGGGACAGACGAGGTGACAGACGGGGTGACCGGCGGGGTGACAGACGGTGGGACAGACGGGGTAAGAGACGGGGTGACAGACGGCGTGACAGACGGCGTGACAGACGGCGTGACAGACGGTGTGACTGACGGGGTGAGAGACGGGGTGACTGACGGCCGAAGTAGATCATCCCATTACCTCCTTTAGAATTATTGGATTATAGGTACCTAAGACTCACTCTTTCAACCCTCTCTCTCATACGCAGACGAAGTTGCGCGGGTCAGCTAGTACTTAATATCGTAGTTAAACATGATGCTCAATAGGTAAATATTAAAATAACATATTTTATCGATGTCGATTTTCGAGACACTATACTAAATCACTTTCTGCGACCTTTATCAGGTCGTCGGTCCACCTTGTAGGTGGACGTCCTACGCTGCGCTTGCCGGTACGTGGTCTCCACTCGAGAACTTTTCTGCCCCATCGGCTATCAGTTCTACGAGCTATGTGCCCTGCCCACTGCCATTTCAACTTGCTAATCCTCTGGGCTATGTCGGTGACTTTCGTTCTTTTACGGATCTCCTCATTCCTGATTTGATCACGTAGAGAAACACCGAGCATAGCCCTCTCCATAGCTCGCTGAGTGACTGTGAGCTTTCTAATGCGGCCCATAGTTAGAGGCCACGTTACAGTGCCATAAGTCATCACTGGTAACACACACTAGTCGAAGACTTTTGTCTTCAGGCACTGAGGTATTTTGGACGAGAAGACCTTGCGTAGTTGCAGACCTGGATGCAGGCCGCTTCCAACAGGTCGATCTGGAAATCTTTGGGGGAGGCCTATGTTCAGCAGTGGACGTCCTATGGCTGATGATGATGATGATGGTGATACTAAATCACTATAAAATTGTGGGTCGATGTGGTAATTCGATGGCTACGTATATAATTGACTCTAAGCCTACGGGCGAATGGTACGGAATAGTGAGTCGCGTGACGCGGACCGCGGTGCACACTGCTGACTACAGATGTGCCGCGCCGACCGCCGCGCCGTGCATTTAGTCGAAGGGTTAAACTGAAATTTCTAAAAATAGGCAATAAAATTCTAATTTTGCAAGTTAGTGCTGAGTTTATTGTATCTTTGGATGATAAAAATTGAACGAGATCAATCACTATGTTTTGAAAGTATGCAATATTATTTTGGAAAGTGACATTTCGATCTGTCAGTTTATACTCAGTTTAGTTAGCAATCGGACTATAGATCCTTATACAACCGATGTGTCTGTAGCGAGAGTTGACTGAGCCCTAATTTATTTCTTAAGTAGGTGCTCCAGTCTGTATTATTTATTAACCTAATACTCTTGTGATGAATGCTCACGATGAATTAACTTAAATTTAATATATGTAGATCTATAAGTGACAACTTGTTATTATAATAGCTTTATGTTATTCAATTAAATCATCGTTCTCCCTAATTTAATTATTATTAGGCGAAGGTTTTCCATATTGCCCCTTACTTACAGTCAGTTACTAACACAGTACCTACAGCATCAGATATAGAAAGAACTTAAATTAGAGCAGCTAAACCAAGATAACAATAGATATCTAATAATATAGGTCAAAATAACATACAAGCTACACTGAGCGACCTCGATAGCCACGGCAAGTTCAACTGAAACAAGTAAACAAAACAGTCCAGGCAGACCAGTCTCCACAAGCACCCGTTCACGAGTTCATGTGCCAGCCATCGACCTCCTCAACCATGTTGCAGGGAAATGATTGATTCGGCACATGACGCCGCCACAAGCACAGACCTAAAGAGAGCATGACTACCAAGCCCGATGGCACTAAAAGTAAGAAATCGTCGGAAAAACAACACCGCAACCACGAAAGCCACACACCATCACCATAACCGATAAACAAAATATTGTAGAAAGGACTTTAACTTAATCCCAGACACTTTTATCATCTAGGTGTTCAGAAAGTTTATAATAGCACATTGCACAGCTTACGTTTAATTATAATTTTCAAATTATTCAATTTTAGTTCTGTGATCTGAGTGGGAACCTTATTGTAAAGACGTTTTTATAAGTAAGGCCCAATTAAATAAATAAATATAATATTTCGAGCGTCTACGATGTCAGAAAAGGCACTATACTATTTAAATTTGAAACCAAATTTAAATAAGTGTTCGGAATACTAGACGTAAAACCTGATAATACAACTCACACTAAGCACCTAGGCACATATTTGTCAGACTGTGCGATATGGTAATGTAAACAAGTCTAAATAACCGCGTCAGTCGCCGCGGTGCCGTACGTTAGAGGTACGTATAATCTAGTGTAGATGAGTGAAGGAAGGTCTGTCGCCTGGCGTCCCAGTCCAAGTGTGAAATGTATGTAGTGTTCTGTGTACGGTGTAGTTTGTTAGGTAACCTATTGTGTGGTAAGTAGGTACCGTACTCCGTAGAGAGCACACATGGCGCTTGTCGCGTGTCGGCCGGTCGTTACGCAACCGCGCCGCGCCGCCGCGCCACCGCGCCGCCGATCGATACCGTGCGTAGGGTCGAGGCCGCGCCGAACGTTACATGTCTACTATCTATGTACACGATGTACTGCGACAACACGGCCGGCGAGTCTGGCCGCGGTCGGCGACTGCCGCGAGCCGTCCGCGCCCGCCTTTATCACCTAATGTCACGTCCACCGGCGCGAAGTTGCACACTGTGGCTGTGGGCCGCGCGCACTAACCTCGCCCGAGCGTCACAACTATCTACTTTTTCTAGAATTTGATTTGTGGAAATTAATAACGTGTGTAAATGAAATATAACCAATTATTTAAAAATTTGCAAGAAACATGTCAGTGTAAAATGTATTAATTATGATTGAAGAGAATCAATTGGATACCCAAAGACAATCAAGTGGTAAAGTGTAATTTAGTATCTATATTACCCAAATTTTGCAATAATCAGAGAAAACAAAACTAAAAACAAATGAACATTGACTTATATATGAGTAACATTATCAACAACCGCCGTCAAACAAAAATACGCCATGATAAAGCCACAGCGTCGGGAAGTAATCTGTTGATCGAATGACGTGAAGCGGCGCGCAGAAACTAGAAACAACATGGCGTGTGCCGTGTGTACACAAAACGTTAAATGATGTGGCAGACCTGAGGCCACATCGATCCCGAGTCATCACACGATCCCAACGGAGCCACCCGAGGCCGGCGCTCCTGCGACCGCTCCTTGCGTGAAAATGTAATCCAGTGTAGCGACGCGACGCGACAAACAGTCGCAAGTGCTTCGCCCTCTGCGGGACAAAGGTCCGGCTACATGTCGCGCGCGCTCGCCGCGGCCGCGTGACGCCTCATCCGCACCGTCCGCGCCACCGACCGGCCCCGCCAGGTGAGCACCGCTTCCACACGTACCCCGTCCGCTGACACAACGACGCGCATCATTTTCACGTCCCTCGTCCGCTTTTCGCAGATGGCGAACTCTCCACTCGGAGACATCGAAGAGCTGACACTGTGCTCGTGCTGCCGGCGCGTGTTCGACGACGGCGAGCGCGCGCCCAAGCTGCTCGCGTGCAAGCATCACTTCTGTCTCGCGTGCGCGCGCACCGTACTGGACGCCGGCCGCGACGTGTACTGCGCGCACTGCTGGAAACGCACCGAGCTACCCGACGGCCGCGCCGACTCGCTGCCGACGCACGGGCCCGTGCTCGCGCTCGCGCGCCGACTCGCACTGCCGCCGCCCGACGGCGTCGTACCGGGCTCGCCGGCGCCGCCGTCCGCCGACGAGGGCGCGTGCGCGGCTCACGCGCTGCCGGCGCTCTGGTGCTGCGCGTGCTCCGTGCGAGCGTGCCGCGCGTGTCCCGGCCACGCCGCGCACGCGCACGCGCTGCGCCCGGCGCACGAGGCGCGCGCGCTGCTCGCCCGCGAGACGCGCGACCTGCGCGCCGACCTGCAGCGGCTCGCCGCGCGCCAGCGAGACCTGTCGTTGCGCGCGCTCGACGCGGCGACCGTGCTCAAGCTGCGGCTCGAGGCCGAGCTGGCGGCGCCGCCGGCCGACACCGCGGCCGCCGCCGGCGCGGGCTCGCTCCCCGCGTGCGCCGCGGAACGGGACCGAGTGCGCGCACGACACGTCGACGCGTTGGCGATGGCGCGACTCGACGACCTGGTTCGGTACGCGACGGTTCCGCTCGACTTCGAAACGATGAAGCGAGCGTTGGGCGGCGCGAGCGTGCTGACGATCGCGGCGGGCGGCGAACGGCGCGACCCGGTGCTGCTACTGGGCAACTACTGCTCGGCGCAGATGTTCCTGCGGCAGTGGGAGCGGCGGCGCGGGCCGGAGCCGGCGGGCGGCGAGGCGGAGGCGCGCAGCGCGGCGCCGCCGGCGGGCGAGGCGGCCGCCGAGGCGGGGGGCGAGCCGGCGCCGGCGTCGGGCGCGGCGTCGGTCGCGTCGATGACGTCGCCGCCGGCGCGCGCGCCCGCCGGGTTTCCGTTGTTCTACTTCGAGCTGGAGATGAACGGGACGCCGTTCGGGCGCATCGTGATCGAGGTGCGCGACGACGTGGCTCCGCGGATGGCGCTCAACTTCACGGTGCTGTCGACCGGCGAGCTCGGCGTCGGGTACCGCGGCTGCAGCGTGTTCCAGTGCTGGGAGAACGAGAGCGTGATCACGGGCGACTTCGAGCAGAACAACGGTCGCGGCGGGCGCAGCGTGTTCGAGGAGAGCTTCTTCATGCCGGACGACACGCGCATGGTGGCGGTGCGCGGCTCGGTGGGCATGCGCCGCTCGCAGAAGCGACACGACAACCTCGGACTGGTCGGCTCGCAGTTCCGCATCGTGCTTCGCGAGATGCGCGGCTTCACGGCGATCTTCGCGTTCGTCGTGGAGGGGCTCGAGCTGGTGGACCGGCTGAGCCGCACGGGCGACAGCGCCGGCAAGCCGCACGGCAACATCCTCATATCGGACTGCGGCAAACTCAACTAATACCCGCCTCCTCGCTCGTCTCTCCTTCCTTCCCGCATATCGGCTCTCCTCTCGCGATCTCTTTATATTATTCTCGTACCTAATTCGTATACCTCGGACCAATCGTTTCCTCTCGTGAGCACCTTGGAACTATTTTTGTATGCATAGTATTTATTAAGCGTTTGGAAGTGTTTATGAAATGTTGATGATAGTCGGCTTGAGCTTCTGTAGCCATCTACGGCCTACTGTCGGTGCTCGTTCGAGCGCGATATATTTTTGTTATAAACGTGTGCGGCGCGATATACGCGAGCGGTCGACGTCGATGTGTTATCGAACGTGCGCGTCGCGTCCCTTAGTTGTAAGTAGCGATAAATTGTTTTAAAACGGTCCGGTCGTATGTGTGTCAATATAAATGTTATAATATATTCTAGAGTTTATAAAAGAATCGTTTTCGACGTGGCATCGTGATATACGGCGGAGCGCGAACTCGGCGGCACTCGGTGGTGTACACACTGTACAGTGTACGTGTACACTTTCGAGTGTCGACACGAATTATATCGTGATAGTAGTCCGTGAGTTATAAAAGACTGTGATGACGCGTAAGTGGTGGAGGCGAGGCGGAGCGGCGCCTCGGCGGTCAGTGCCTGCTTTATTATTGTATTTACAGTACATAATATTAATTATATAGTTAAACTCTGGAGCCCGCGGCTGGGCACGTACTGTTAACTTTATTTTTGTATGTACCAAATGCGGTGCGTGCGCTAGTGGCGCCCTCTATGGAGATGTAATTCGTGTTGACTATATTCATATTATATGGTAGCGGCGTTTGGTTTTGTGGATATATAGTTTATGTGGCGAATGTTAATGTTGTGTGCACAGCGCATGCTCGACACAGCCGGGACACAGCCGGGGTGCGTGATGCGTTCGGCGACCGGCCGCAACCGGCGCCACTCCTAGTCAATAAATGTCTATGGAGCAACTATATCTGTGTTTTATTGCTGTACAAACAATACAATACATCCGCAAAAACTATCCCTATTCCCGATCCCTCTCGGCACTTTCCTTCCGCGAGATGACTACCTCGCAGAAGTGGGTCACCGCACGCCAGGCCATCTGGCTGTCGACTATGGCTATAACCACCGCCGGCAGCGAGAGGTCTCCTTCGATAATTATTTCTACTAACAATATAGAATTATGTTTGCTTCTTATCAGCAATACCGTTGACATAAGGCTGAGATGCTGTCATTGCGAAAAGATTATATTTCCAATAAATTATTTTTACACTTAAAATCATAAATATAAAAATGATTAAAGATATTGTTTAATGTCTTGCAATAAACATTTTAATGCGGTGGTGGAATTCGTTTCATAATTACTTAATATTGTGTTTATGTTTTATATGGTATCCTCAATTTTGTTTAGGAAAGAATAAACGAAATGAGGTAAATATTTTTTTATATTTTACTACACAGATTCTTACGCATTTTAACTGTCTCCTTAGAAAATTCAGTAACAAAGAAAAATTCATAGTGCAGTTGAATTCAGTTCATATTTTATGTTTAGTAATGGATATAAAAAAATAAACCCTCGGACTAAAATGGGGGTGAAAACTTAGTTTCAGTTTTGTCTTTTGTCTTCTAAATCGATATCTGGGTAGGTGCCTAGCTCCGAATGACTGATCCGAAACGGAACAGTGGCCGCAATTTAATTCTACTTTGTTTAAGTCCCACTCACTTAAAAATCGATATACGGTTGACCCATGGTTTTCGATGAGTGAGATTTCCGGTGGCCCAATTCCCCTCTCCCTTTCCCAATCCCTATTGATACATTTGTGTCTTTGGAGTCTATGGGCAATGGAGATGACTTACCATCAAGTGACCCACCTGTACGTTTGCCAGTCAATGCTATAAATAAAACTTTCATTTCAATAACCATCGTCACCCTACTAGACAAAGACTCAAATCCACCAGATCAATCTCACACGGGATCATTTTTAGCCATCAGAACGTAGTCATCTTTCAAGCGGAGCGATTCCAACGTCATTGATATATGGTCCATAAACTCATATTTACTACCTGTTTTGCATAACGAACAACTTTATCTAAGTAATATACAAAAGAATTTGTACGAATTTTTCTTTTTACTTTGGTCGTCTATTACTTGTTAACTTGTAAAGCATACTTAACCGTGATAGTTTTCTTTTAAATTCATTATATTATATGCTACCATTGTGATTTTTTACGTATCGAAACCAAGCGTTTAGAAAATTGAGTCTCCCCCACCCCAATCTGCCAAAAAATAGCACTTTACAGTTTAATATTTCGCCAACAGAGCCACGAATCAAAAAATAGTTTTTACAAACCTGTTTTTTAATGATCACACTATAGGCACGTGGCGTGGAAAAAAGATCAAGCCCACTTTACATGTAGGGGAAGCACCTCAAAAAAATATTTTTCAAATTTTTATTTTACCGTTATCTCAGCGTGGTTGATATGTAGGTAAATACTCATGGTAAATTACAGCTCTCTAGTAGATAGTAATAGTCTCGTAGTAAAACCGCTGACAGACAGACAGACGGACGGATGGACGGACATGGCGAACCTATAAGGGTACTTCGGAACCCTAAAAAGCCTGAACCTGAGTATCAACTCTACATTTTTATTTAAATTCAAATCATTCTACAAATATGATAGTATAGACTACAGACTGTTGCTGTTCTAGTAATACTGTAGCTGCAATAAATGATCAATATGAACAACTCTATTACAGTAGTATCCTATATAACAATTTTCATAGCAAGAATTCGCAAACAAGTATGTGGGCTACCTGAAAATAAGTGATCTCCACCGCTCTGACTCATGCACCCACGATACTAAAAGAATCTTGGGTGCATTGCCTACATTAATCGATGGTAATAAGAATTGAGAAGGGGAAGAGGCGATTTGTTTCAATTTGATTCAAGGAACCTTTACCATACAGCTAGTTATTATGTTTCGTTCAGTTTGCCAGATTTCCAGAGGTCCAAATCCCCCTTGCCCTTATCAATTCCCATTATAAAGTTGATAACGCACCCATTATTCTTTTGGTATCGCGGGTGTTTTGGGCAGTGAGACCACTTGTCATCAAAAAAGAAAAGGGTACCAACATAATCGTGTAAATCGTAATCTCTACTATAAAATATTTTACGGCACTACAGCTGTTCGGCGTCATCAGACAAGCGGCGTATGCGCTAGTCAAATATAAAAGTAAATGTATGGAAATGACATAAGACAGACATGACATAGACATAAGCTCACGCCTGTATCAGGGGAAGGGGTGCCTACCCCTTCGGGGATACAGGCATACTAGCGAACTAGTACACCCACATTTCGCCGAGCTTAGTTCCGTCCCGGATGTGATAGGGGGCGAGCCTATCGTCATATCGGACACAAATTCCAGACTCCGGGCTGATATGGAAAAATCCAATATCACTTTGCCCGACCCAGGGATCGAACCCGAGACCTCAGGACGGTAGTCGTACCGAAATACAACTACACCAACGAGGCAGTTTATGTGAAGTTGCAATACACTTTTTCAAGCATGTTGCAGGTGCAAGCGAAAGCTCTGCACTAAACAGCGAAATTCGATTTTATTGTGTTTTTGGAAATCGCAGCTCAATGTTTCGCCTTATATCTATGAAAATAAAGTCTATAGCTAGATCCCTGCCTCATTTAATAAAAACTAAAAAGAAATTATTATTTGCTTAGTTACACACAATTATAATTTTGTCGGAAATTCTAGCATTGCTAGGTATATTTTCTTTATAATCTAGTTAAAAATTGTGTTTGTTACATGAAAGTGATGTAGGTTTATGGAAAAATCTTCAACATATTTTATTTATTTAAGCAAAAATCTTCATTATTGTAATAACAGTAGGATAACTTTTGACACTCGATTCGATTGCGACTATGATTCGGTTTTATTTATTGACTTAATATTCCACCGAAAGCAAGGTAAGTAAAAGTGTACTAATGTCGTGTTAAAAATTACCAAATGACAAGTTCTCGGATCTAATCGGTAATATTAATAAGACTGTAAAAATAGCAAAATGGCGGCCATTTTTTTTAATTTAGTACCGTGACTACGGGGCTCATGGCACTGCCCTGACACCTGGTACCGTTCCAGGTGCACGCGGTGCTCGCCGTCCCCTGCATAGTGTACACTAGGTGCGACTCACCTTGTAGTAGACGTCGGGCACGTACCGCGCGGGCCCGGAGTCGCGGATGTAGCCGAGGTCGGGCGCGTCGCGCGTGGGCAGCAGCACGGAGTCGCGCACCAGCGCCTGGCACTGCCCTGACACCTGGTACCCTTCCAGGTGCACGCGGTGCTCGCTGTCCCCTGCATACAAGCATATATATACAATAATACTGTCTTTTGTATCTGGCTCTTGACTCGACGACCTATTGAAGGCCTCTGAAGATGTTGGGCGAGGCTCTTTGATATCAACCCATTAGCGATAACGACTATCGGGACAATGATTGTTGATTCTACATCCTACAAGTCAGTCATCTCGTGTGCCAGAGTTTTCATCATTTGGAATGGTGTAACAAGTATAGCATATCGTTTCTCATAAACTTATCAAAGTCCTTAAAAGTAACATTTTCGAAAACACCTCTTCCAGTACACGGAATCTTAAATATTTGTATTATTTAATCAAAAACTTACTTTGAAAAGCGGTAAAGCCCTCTTAAATTATTGTACGGGCAAGCATGTACACCAAAGCAAATTGTATAGTCAGCATTTTACACCATAGCGCGTTATTTTAATTGCATGTTAATTAAGTTCGCATTCATCATCAATCAATCCGCGAGTACTCATTATATCATATCATCATAGCATAGTGTCTTGAAAATATATCATTTTCATTTCAAAAAGAGGTTCTTTCAATTATCAACTATCATTTATACTAATATTATAAAACTGAAGAGTTTGTTTGTTTGTTTGATTGAACGCGCTAATCTCAGGAACTACTGGTTCGATTTAAAAATTTGTTTTTGTGTTGGATAGCCTAAATTATCGAGGATGACTATAGGCTGATATTATACATCACACTATGACTAATAGAAACGAAAAATGTTGCAATAGCGGGGAAATTTATATCTCGGAAACTACTGGTTAGATGTGAAAAATTCTTTTAGTGTTGACGGACGGGATGAATGGTGGGGTGACTAAGGAGTGACTGACGGGGTGACCGACGTGAGGAATGACGGGGTGACTGACGGGGTGACCGACGGGATGACCGACTGGGTGACGGGGTGACAGGCGGGGTGACAGGCGGATGACAGATGGGGTGACAGGCGGGGGTGACAGATGGGGTGACAGACGGAGTGACCAATTGGGTGACAGACGGGGCAACCGACTGGGTGACAGACGGGGTGACCGTCGAGGTGACCGACAGGATGACTGTCGGGGTGACTGACAAGGTGATGGACGGAGTGACTGACTGGGTGATGGACGGGGTGACTGACGGGATGACGGACGGGGTGACTGACGAAACCGGACCGAAGTAGATAATCCCATTACCTCCTTTAGAATTATTGGATTATAGGTGCTCACGAGTCACGACTCACTCTTTCAACCCTCTCTCTCATACGCAGACGAAGTTGCGCGGGTCAGCTAGTTCTATCATAAAGAGGCTGTGCGCACCGTACAATTATTATTGACACTATTGTTAAATGAAACCTGTAAGTCCTATGCAATAAATAAATACACAAAAGTGTGGAAAAGGTATTCGATAATATGATCGGCTAACCTGTGACACAGACTGTGACAAACTTAGATCCGAAGTATCCGGAGGAGGCGTGTCGGCACGCGTTCGGGTGTTCGTTCTGGTAGTGTCCGGCCATGATGCACTCCTGCGCGGTGAGGAAGTGCGTGTCGACGCCGCGGATGTGCTGCACCGTGCCGCTGGCCAGGTCCCGCGGCAGCAGGTCCGTGAACAGCCAGCCCACGGGCCGCAGCCCCAGGCGGCGCGTCAGCTCCCGCAGCAGCGGCGCGCGCGGGTCCTGCTGCAGCGCGATCGAGTCGCGGCTCGAGGTCTGCGGCGGCTCGTATATGGCGCAGACGCGCGCGCGGATGCCGAGCGGCACGTCGGGATGTCTCTCGTAGTGTCCGTACAGGAAGCCGACGCGCTGGTGGCCGGTGGCGCGCCAGTACGCGAGGAAGCGCTCCACCAGCGCGGGGTGGTCGAACAGCACGTTGTCGACGTGCCGGTACGGCTGCCGGTTCAGCGTCACGGCGCCCGGCTGACACTTGGAGCAGATGCCGCGCGGCCACGGCGGGTGCTCCGTACACCCTGCGTGTGGCGACATTACATTACATTACCGTTACTGTTCACGCCACTACCGTACTGTGTTGAAGTGAAAACTTCTTTAGGTACGTTGAGCACTTTCTGTTGTAGGTATTGAATGAGACCGAGTCGTTACGCTCGGCTATGTAACGCTCGTTCGGTTAAATTCGAGTAACGGAGCGAAAGATATACTTAGTTAACGCGCCACCACGATACTCGCTCGCGACCGTTACGTGAGAGAGCATAACGCATGAGTCGCATTCAGTATCGACATAAACACGGTATGTTTCATGCCAATATGTTCCATTTAATACGTTACTTAATATTATAAGCATGTGCACATATGTAAATGTGTCAAAATTCGTTGTGTGTGAACAATATATAGTTATATGTATAACATATTCTATTTCATTGGGTACTTGACTATGTTTGCTTTAATACACATATTTATATGTAATAGCAAATAAAACAAAAAATAAACCCTTCTATAAAAACTGCATCGAAATTGGTTCAAAAATGAGGCAGTAATTCATATTTTAAATTTTGGAGTGGAGGCATAGTAGAGATATCTAACTTCATTTCCAACGCACGTACCGTTATGGTGTTGACGTGATTATACTGGTACTTCTCTTTTCTGTAATTAGAAGTTTACACCAAATTTCAAAGGTTTATAACTTTTTATTTTTGAGACTATTTCAATATTTTTTCTGTTCTATATTTTAGAAGTCACAAATTAATAAAAAAAATAGTCAAGTACCCAATTGTCATAAGATATAGTATGGTTAAGATCACCAGACACTTGTTGTTTTACCGGCGAAAATTAACCTTACTTTGATGAAGTCTAATATGTTTGTGTTCCGCTGTTCTGTGGTCTTAACTCTTAAGCATATTTTTATTAATGAAAAATCGGTTCGTAGTCATATAAATTGGAAAAACACAATATTTTGTAACACAGTTCTAGTTGTAAGTTCTTTATGAAAATGTTCAATAACTTTAAAAAAAATGTTAGCAACATTCTCACCAGGTTTAATTTTGCACGAGAGCTCATCTAACGAGACAAAGTTCTTGGATGTGATTTTGCGCAAATACGCATGGAAGGACAAGTGCTTAATGTTGTGCTCCTTCAGGTAGCCCTCGTCCCACGGCTCCAGCGGAGAACAGTGGACACAGCACCCCTTCGAGTTGTGTCTGCATCTGATCACAATAACACAACTACACTGCACCAAGTTGTTCAATCAAGTTTTTTATTTACATTTATGTATGTTAAAGATGTTTTGATTTGATGAGTTTTCTGTACAGCCACTGTGATTTCATGCACTACTGCTAGAGTCAGCTAGACTAAAGTCTAATTCCTCAATTTACTATAGGCGGATGTATTAGGAAAATAATATTATTAGGGATATTATATTGTTTGCAGGTGGTTGGTTTGCACTGTGCTTACCATCAGGTGAATAGTGAGTACTCTAAGTCACTCTATCAGCCATAACATAATTGTATTTTTTATATATGTTAATGTCATAAATGGAAATTAATGTACCTATATGTTCTAGTTCGCTAATCCGCCTCTGGCTATGCCTTCGGGGATACAGGGAATAAATGTTTTATAATACTACTAATTGTTGCCCGCGACTCCGTTCGCATGGAATTTTATTTTATAGGACAAAAATAGCTTATGTCCCATTACACAATTTAAAGCGGGCACCAAGTAAGAGCGTATCTTATACCAGCTCTGGGAAAAATAATATTATATTTTTTCCAGATCCCCTACCGCCTGTTTGGAAGGCTGTTTTGCCAGAGAAGCCTCCGACAGAGAAGCCTGACAGCCTCCGTGGCGCAGTGGGCGAGTAGTCGGCTGTGAAGCGAGAGGCCGCGGGTTCGATCCCCACAACGAGACAAATGTTTGTGTGGCCCACAGATATTTGTTTCGGGTCTGGGTGTTGTGAGACCAAAAGGCTCTCGTAGTTCCTGACACCCACGACACAAGACAATCTTAGTGTGGGGTCAGGAATATGTGTGTGACTGTTGGGTGTTATTTATTTATTTATTACATATGTAACCTAATACTGTTGCTACAATAAAAGTTCAATATAAGCTCAATCTTACTGAATGTAGCTACAGACACACTTTAAAACAACTCAGGTCCCCTTAGATAAATATTTTTATAGCAGAGATTAGCAAAGAAGCATGTGGGTCATGTGATGGTGACCTTCAACACTCAAGACATCCCATAATACCAAAAGAATGTAAGAAAGAAGAAATGTGTGCCTCGCCAGTTTTAAAGGATGGTAATAGGAATTGGCAAGAGGATGGGGGATAACTTACAATTTTTCATCCCTTTGTCTCTGTATGCTGCCTGATGTTTTATACAGCTCCAAGTCAATGTCATCCTCTTGACAAGCGGCTGTGTGTTGTATTGTGGTTGGAGCCGGTGTGTCTTGTGAGCTTGAGGGACCTGCCTCTGCCTGTTTCATTGGCTCACCAAATGGTTTGTTGTTTGCCTATAAACAAACTAAATTATGGCAATGTTTTACACTAAACTGCACATCTAATAACTTTTCTTACTAGAAATATGTTGGTACAATGTTTCTCAGAGTAAGCACAATGTAAAAAAACACCTGAGGGCCTCTAGCTGTGATATGGGGCATTAATATGTGTGTGTGTCAAAAAAATGATTATTATGTATAGTTGCTAGAGAGAAATGTCAGTAGACTCATAGTTGATCCCCTAATATATTGTTTTCATGATTTAGTTATTGTGGTAATGCTGTGATAATAATTACTTATGTGTAGGTATTTTGTCTAATGTTAGAGGATTTACATATGTGTGAGTACTTAGATGAACAAAGTGTAGATGTAATTATCAGTGGTTGTGAACCTCTGCACTTGTTGAGGCCTGGTCAAACAGCACTGCACCATTGACAGGGTTCAAGTAGATCATGTCACCGTGCTGCAGGCCGCAGTCGCGTAGGCGCCGCGACTTGCTGGACGCGATCTCCTCCTTGCGCTGACGGTCCTTGTGCAGTGTAAATGCGAACGAGCTCAACCCCAGCGCTTCGTATATCCGCTCGAACAGATGCGCCGTCACGTCCGTGTCCAAGACGTCCACCCGCGCCGTGCCCTCCGCCGACTGCACGCGCACTGTCTGCACAGAACCATCGACATCCGTAACATTACCCACTCACTGCCGAGTGCCGACTCATTACGCGCCTACTCATAACCTTCCAAAATGTCAATTCATCCCCCTTTGTGATAACGGATCATGCTCGCCGTGAGTCAACCGGGACACCGACGAGCCCCGTTGGTTAAACGTTAAAATATAAAAAAAAATATTTCAAATTTCAGTTGTCGAGCAAATCAACTGGAAATTAGATACTGTATTGAATTGGAAAATAGACTATGTAGAATATCCACGAATGAATAGAAAATAATATTGTTTCCAAGATTCTTTATTACCATTTTCTTTGACCCAGACATTTTTTTATCAAAATAAAACTGCAAAACACCAACAACGCACTGACATAACAATTTTGACAGTATTAGTTATTACTGTTTCGCTACCCTGGCAACGTCTATGTGACGATTCTATCACTGAATGAATCTTCTATCTTCCTTTATATACAGACACAAACTATGAGCGAGTGCAAAACTAATATAAGTCAAATGCTAAGAATCATATATCATGCACATTATATCGGAAAGTGACGTGAACGTAAAGATGACATGACATTTTCAAAATTCGGATACACATATATAAATAAATTAATGGACTCGCCACGCACCTAATAGCACCTTATATGTATATAAATCCTAAAAAAATATTATACCTAATAGAAAGGGATTATGGAGCTTCTTTAGGAGCTTCCTATCTCTCTCTCTTCCAAGCTATTTATCCCATTATGGTTATTTATTTATGGTGGTGGGTCAGCTTTCCGTGTTTTTCTTTTCCACTTCGCTCTATTCATCCTTAGTAGTCCTTAGTCTTTAGGAGCTTCCTATCATTTAAAAAAACATTGAAATATTTTTTAATTGATAAATAGTGACGGGTGGCTCCCGGTGGCCGAGACGCTTATGTAGCATTTATATACATATGTGCCGCCTCTAACGGGTTAAAGTTAAGCAATGACGTCAGAATCGCTCCGCTTAACGAAGTAGGGATGATCGATATTCATCGATGTTTAATAAACATCGATATTTAGCTGGAAAATATCGATGTTTTGACATCGATGTTTTGATTTCGATAACATCGACACATCGATGTTTTGATTTCGATAACATCGACACATCGATGTTATGAGAATAAAATGTCAATATATTCTTTAGGGCCATCTAGCGTTGGATGGACTAGCTGAGGACTAGATAACTATGAGTTCAACTATTTAGCACTAGATAACACTGATCAACATCATTGAAGTAAGCCATACGAATAGTTATTTTTTTGCATTGGGATTAAAAAAACTGTCAACTTGCAATGCACAGACTAACGTCCAGTTCCAATAAACAATCTCAGTTCAAATGCGCAGATAGATTACAAAAATTAGCCAATAAGAACACAGTTTAAACATGACTCCGTCAAATAACTTGATTTGATTGGTTCATAATCGCGATCTATCTGCACTCTAAACTGAGATCGTTTATTGAAACCCGCCATAAAGGGAAAACACCTGGAAAAGTTTATTTTACAGAGTGTGCCCAAAAAATACTAAAAATGTAAAAAAATCCTGTATTGTGTTTTCAATAACAATAAACGCATAAATAAAAAAAAAATAACAAATGAATAAAAAATAAATGGAATACACAGTTTTATTTGCTACAGAAAACACCGATGTTTTGACATATCGATGTTTTGCTATCGATGTTTATCGTACATCGATATTTTTCTAATATCGATCATCCCTATAACGAAGTAAACTGACATTTCGAATGTTGCCACTTTTTCATGAAATTTAAAAAGTGCTGCCGTAAAAAGATCAAGATTAGAAAAAATGAAAATTACAAATATTACTTTTATTACTTGAGAAAAATTACGTGTCTCATATTCATAGCTTTTGTTAGTTTTGTTTATAAAGAACCATGACTATAATTCTAGAAGAGATGCAATAACTTAGCATGCAGAAATTTACTATAATTCAGTGCAATCCTACTATAATGACTTGGCAGCATAGTCTCCGACCTTAGCTGGTACCCTGTGGAATAAATGTAAAAAAAATAATTTATGTCCCTGTGGTAGGGATGATAGATACTGGAAAAACATCGATTCAAAAGTATCAATGTATGATAGAAATCGATAGCAAATCATCGATATGTTAAAAAACATGGATGTTTTATGTAGCAAATAAAATTGACTATTTTATTTCTTTTTTATTTTTGTGTTTCTTGTTATTAAAATCACACGAAAAAAATTAACATTCCCAGTATTTTTTGGGCACACTCTTTCTTTCTACCCTTATCCCACCTTCGTGTGGGGTCAGCGCAACAACTTTTTGTAACAAGTAAGTTGCAAAAAGGATTTAGTTTAGTTTTACGACCGCCTGCCTGCCTGATGTCAACCCCCTATGTGGAATCCAGCCTCGGGAAAATTAATTTAGAAAATTCTCTTTTATTTTTGGGCACTTATAACTTTTTTCCCTTTAGTCTGTGCATTGAAGTTATCAAAATGTTAATAAATCCTTTAGGCCCTAAAGGATTTATTAATGTTTGGATATTTTGTTCTCTTAATATCGATGTATTCCAGCTAAATATCGATGGTTATTGACCATGATGATTATGGATCATCCCTACCCTGTGGAAGAAACTTAAAAAAAATGTTTTGTAAATAATAGTAGTGTTCTGTGTTTGGCGTTTGGTAAATGTTTAATTCTTTAGATATTTCATAAGCCATAATATTATTATTCAGAGCAAATATTATAGAGTATCCATATCCGTAAAACTGTTAAAAAAATGTTTTTATACTGTCATTCAATTTTCAAAACTACCCTCGAGGAAAACGAAATTATTATTTATTATTATGATTTAGAGCGTAAGCGGTAAGATACAAAGACATCACAGAGTACTTTGTAAAGACATACAGTATAGTACTATTGATGTATTGATCTCTGGTAAGATATGAATGTATGTCGACAATATATAGTGTATACTCATGTGTACTAAAATAGCCGGCGTGTAGTGTGTACTGTGTACAGTGTAATATAGTTAGTCGGGGAGGTGGCGAGGTGAGCCACGAGCGTGCAAGTGTCCGCGAGCTGCACCGCTGCACGGCGCGAATCTCCGCGAGTACGATCCCGCGCAATCCGACCTTACAATTGTGTATCAAAACCTATATAAATGTATGTATTCTATACTACAGAAACATCATTGTTCTTAATAGGAATGTAAGACTTATTTTTAAAAACTACTAAAATAAAGAAAGGGAGTGGAAGGGCTAATTGAAAATAAAGAATGATACAATTGACTAAAACACCACCATATTTGATACAGAAAGAAACTTTGGAAAAACTTTGGATAGATTCAGGAATCATAGGTCTACATATTCTTATTTATTTGGAATCTAACTAAAATTAAGCCAATAGTAAATAAATTAATCATTAAACAAGTAGGTATTTGAGTTTATTTTTGGCATAGTGACCAGATAAATAGTCACGGGCGGCTCGGCCTCCGGTGGCCCATACGCTTATGGAACATATATATGTGCCGCCTCTGACGGGTTAAATAATAATAAAAAAACAGACTCAAAACCCCATCACAATCACATCCAACACAAAAGGGATCTTGTAAATTTGTCCACATATACCTACAATGGAAAGATAACACAAACTTCAACAAGTGCTGGTTATAATAATACGTAATTCCACAACAGAGTTGAAGAGTTCCCCAACACCAGGTCCAGAGTGAACATGTCTTCAGAACAGGGCACTGCGGTGCAGCTCTACATATATGATCTCACACATGGATTTGCATCACTGCTGGCTCCTGCTATTATTGGTAAGGAAAGACAATTTTATCATCATTAATCCATACCTATAGATACATACAAAGAAAAAAATAGGGAGTGTACTGTAATTTCAAATTAACAGCTTTTCAATAAATGCATATGAAAGTACATATATACATATACAGTAGTTATATAAAAAAACAATTTATAAAATTATTGTCTATTCCGGATGATCTCTGAAATGGCAGGGGATGGATTGATGGGGATGGATGGATTTTGATGGGACTTTCACTGGCAGATAGCTGATGTTATAAGGAGTAACACAGACTACTCTTTATCCCAGAAAATACATTTTATCCTGGAAAATAAATTTCTATACAAATGGAGTCACGGGCAACTGTTTATTAATTTATGAATTATTCATTTCAATCAATGAAATTAAAGCACTACAGCTCTTCAATACACTATTGTTATCTTCATTAATTATGTTTGTTTTGAATGTAATATAATGACTAATCTATGTAAATATTTTACACAATATGTGACCATGAGCTTTCAATTAAAACATCATCAGTGGTTAAAGTCCAGTAAGTTATGATTGCATGTCATCATGAATTGCATTTACATCATATACTTTCGAGGAGATGTTGTTGAAACAGGTTTATTTAATGTGGCGGTCTATTGTTTATCAATATTTCTTGTATAATCTAATGTCTCATAATTCTCTTCACGTTTCTTCATCATGCATTGTACAGCAACATGAAGAACAAGAATGAACCCGTTGGAGGTGGCACATGTATACATATGTTACATAAGCATCTCGGCCACTGGTGGTCACTATTTAATATCTGCACTTGCATAAATTCATGGCGGTGGTAATTTTGTTCATAAGTAAATAACCCACCTTTTTGTGTATCCAACAACATAGTTCCACTTACCATTGTGCAGTCATAGTAAATAATCAGCCAGGGTGGCTCATTTGGGCAGGTCATGTTCCCAGCTCAGGTTTAAGAGAACTTCTTGATCCTTGGACTTCAAAAGAAGCAGTTGCCCTTAATGGCCAACATTATACTGGGGTTTGTTTACTAGTTACCAATTACTATAAGGTCTAATTTATTTGCTGTGCTAGGTTAAATAATATGTAATTTATGTTTACCTACTATAATATCTGTTATTGCATCAATAATGTGCTATAGTAGTAACTGTAATAGGGATTTCGAGGAATTGCATGGACAATACAGCTGGCAATTGACTGAATAATGATGTGAAACTTTTCTAGGTAGAAATCAAGTGCATGGCATGATAGGAGAAACATATGTATACTGCCAAATAGAACAAGCCAATTTGTGTGATTGTCCAATATCTGTAACAGAACATAGTGGTGGAAAGTTATAGTAAAACAACATATTTCGTGAAACATCTCATTGTAGTTTGTGAGTTACATCTCGCGACCCAGTTCCACTGTTTGTCATATTATTTGCCATCGAATACATTTCAAGGACTGTTTTCGTGGTCCACTTACAACTCTATAGATAGATTCGCTACCTGACATATTGTACGATTTTTCTAACGTGGAATCTATGTTAGTTCACTCATTGTAAATATGCATGACTCATGAGTAATCGTATTGTGTCGTGGGACGCGGCTCATGGGTATCAGGATCTAGAATTATAAAATATACATTTTTATTATATTGCGTGCGCGGTACGACTGTCGCCCTGAGGTCTCGAGTTCGATCCCGGGCGGCCAAAGTGATATTGTATTTTTCAGTATCACCCCGGAGTCTACGTGTAAACAACAGACCCTTCTGTCTGTCTGGTGTGCCGCGCCGTTTTGTTTGGTAACGTGTCACGCGGTGTGTCGTGTTGCAGGGCGGCAAGTGGAAGGCGTGTGGCACACCGCGATAGTCGCCTACGATCGAGAGTTCTTCTACGGCGGCGGCGGCATCACCAGCTGCGCGCCGGTCAGTACTCACCCACACACCTACACACCCTCACACCCTCACACCCTCACAGTCACATACCACACACTCTCTTATGGCGGGTTCATACCGACTGAACAAAGGCGAAAGAACATTCGATCTCCATCGCCAATTGTCCATCGCAAACGCTTTTTCGCCGTCGTTCGGTTGGTATGTACCCGCCATTACTACCACTACTACTACTACTGCTCCTGGGTTATAGGCGCTGAATAAATGCACATAGGTATAGACATTGCTAGGCGCACTGTGAAGCTGTTAACCCGTCCACGCTACATATCTACATTGCTATGACGACGCATAGGCCTCTCAAAGACTTCCAGATATATACGCATAATACGTGAGTCGTGACACGTCACACGACATAATGCCAGTACAAAAGTTTCCACCATAAAATTCATGGTTTCCATGTACTCGCGCTCAGTTTCTTTTTAAGGGCTGGGCGTTCATAAATTAGTGAGTGTGTATGGTATAACCACCATTTTCATATTACATTCTTTCTTTCTACCTGCTCTTATCCCGCCTTCATATGGGTGGGCGTAGCACTCTTTTTCAAGGATGTTGCAGGAAGGATTTGGCTAAGATTTTACGACCGGACCAGCTGCCTACCTGATGTCTACCCCGTCTAGGGGACCCAGTCCCAGGCAAATTAAATTTGAAAATTCGCTTTTCCCGACCTGGGAATAGAACCCAAGACCTTCTGGTCCACAGCTCATATATGCTGCCACTAGACCAAGGAGCCAGGAGGTGACAGTGTCATATTACATTCTTGTGAATAATTTATTTATAATAATTATCTGTATTAAGTTATTGGTAATAATAATATGATTTTGTAAGAACTTTATGACTCGACGGAATATTACTCATTGGTATTTTATTATTGCATCATTTACTATTTGAATTTCATCACCGTTTAGTCTGATTCCGCTCAGCTACACAGTTTAAACATATTTTGGTGTCAGGTGTAGTAAGTGATGTTCATTAAGAGTTCATTTTGTTAAGACGTAGCCCTTGGTAGGTATAATGTGGTTATGATTATCGAACACTGTCCACAATATATATATATATAATTATTTCCGGTGCTCTCATACTCTGCTAATCCTCCACGTGTGTTGGCATGTTATACTAAATTGAAACACATGTGGACGTTTATTTGTTATCTCATTAATTCTCCTTGTAACAGTTGTAAACTGGAGGTGAATGTCGGACTGTGTTTTTTTATTCATTGTTTCTCAAACGTTTTGGTTGAACTAATCTAAAGAGATGCATATGCAGCATCTGAGATGCTCAGATGTTGTGTTGAAAACATTCTATTCAGGAATCAGGATACATCTGGTATCAAGTAGAATTATATCATATTTGTATGATATTTCTATGATCATATTATAGTGGTGGACATGTATGAAGATGTAACCTAGTGAAAATATTTTTTTTTATTTATTTACTTCCATTAGGTGCGCTGCGAAAACAGCTAATCTTCAACTGCAGATCATTTTTATTTGTGTGGTGATTGCTTATAATTTCTAGCTTTATTCAAGTGATTTCTAATTACCTCAGTTACAGGATGGTCGCTTATTGAACGATATTGTATATATTGTCTGAGCATTCTCACATTTTGATTGTGCTTAGTGCTTCCAATGTGTGTTATTGCATCTCTTTGAGAACACTACTTACTTGTTGTTATTGTGCGCACTACTCAATACACGTGTTGAGATAGCCTGTGTGTCGTAAATTACGTCTCTTGTATGAGGGTATCATATAAAATTATAATTTATGGATAATATATATCTGCGCGACACCGCCGCGCTGCGCCGCGCACGTTGGCAGCAATAGGTGCGAACTAAGCCAATGGTGTTGCGGCTGACACGGTATGCGATGAGGTGCACAGGCTAGAAAATATATCCAAGACTGGTTTGTGCTTCTCATTCTCAATTATTGGTCTAGTAACCTAACCTAATTAAGCTGTTGATACGGCAATGGGCTCTATTTAAAATTTTGTTTAAAATCAATTGTTCAATATTCCTATATAAATAAGCTAATTGAACAGGTACCTAGTGTAACAGAACTGTTCTATATCATCGTATATTTTTAAAAAGAAGCAAGATTTTTTTTAATTCCGTGCCTCTTCGTAAGTGTTCTATCACCGATGTCAGGAAATGCATTTCGGTACAACAGCGCGGCGGTGGAATGTAGCAAGTGAGAGTGACACTCATTACCACTAAATTAAATAAATGGTGTGCATTTTTGTAACTCTCCAGAGTCGGATTCAGGGTTTCGTTAAGTGGGACACATTTAAATTGAATGATATACTCATCAACCTTGTCGGGTTAGTTAGTCTTATATTCTGACATACCCTTCCCCCTCTTTTCTTAGGGTTGGGAGAGATCTTTCATGGATTTTACCAAAAAAATTGAAGCATCTTAGTCTAGTTTTGAAAATAGACTTGATTTTTAATCGAGTCGAGGAGTACACGAGTACTCCTTGGCGCCGCTCCTGCTCGGGAGACACGTAAACACGTCCACACGTCGCGTCGCGTCGTGTCGCCTCGCTACATGGGTGACGCACGCAATAGTTTGTTGACGTGCATTAGGTACAATTTATTTAATTCCGTGTTACTTTGACAACGGCCGAGGAGAAAAATGCGTTGGATGGTATGTGGAATACGTGTGCGGTGTGAAACGGGCCATCACCGGGTTATATCTGGAGCACGCGTGGGCACTGGCCGCACTGGGCCCGCGACTCGCCCTCACTTCTGATGCCTACTGATTTTGTGGATACTATGTTATTAGTTTACGTATTGTGTATTGTAGGTAAATAAACAGCTGTTCTATCAACACGGCGTTTAAATTCTTTGAATAAAGTATTTATTTCCTGGTTCTCAGTACCATTAGCACGCAATGAAATATCGACGTTAAATGCTTGCTTACCCTATAGAATAGGTAATAGGGATAACTAGATGACTGGATAGTATGAACCAATGTAGGGCTATTTGTCATGTGGATGGTAATCATTATCCAGCCGAGTACAAATATCTATTTGACGTAGTTGTATCAACAAGTTCAGATAAAAGAATGTTTCTCAAGTAAAGCACAATATAGACAGGTGTTCATTATATCCAAATAATCATAAATAAATTCCAGAGCTTATAGTAGGGGAGCCCAAGCGGGGATTTCGGGATTTACTAAAGCGCGTCAGATTAATATACAGGGGGATACCTTGTACCCGGTTAAGTACCTCCACAAAACATGAGGCCCATATATAAGGCCGCCCGTGAAGGATACAGGATCAGATTAGTAAAAAAAAATTGACCATCAGAAATTCTCGAGCGCGTCAGATTAAGGTAGGGTGAGTTAATTACATCCTAAAAAGTGTATATTCCATTAATCTGACAATTTGAGAGTGACGTAAAAAAAGGGGAGGGCAACAAAGTTGTAAAAAAAAAACGTCATCTCGACATTCTCGAGCGTAGCTAAATTATTTTTTATTTTGAAGGAAATAATTCAAGAATAATGAAAAATATATAATCTGACGATTTCCGCAAGCCGAAATAACAAAAATTCGTCGATAAAGTTAAATGCGTGCAGTTGCGTGATGCCTACATTTCTTTCTCCGCGCTTCTATTCCTCTCTCACTCTTTCTCTATCTATTACTCTCTCACTCCGTCCCCACTCTGGTTTCTGCTTCCTGAGCTTTTCAATTAATTAAGTTCAATGATTTAAAAAAAATATATTTTGAAAGTGGTTTTTTGGAATAACTTTTAACCGGCTTTGTCCATCAACTTCAAAAACTAATCCGCCTTTCAGCTTGAAAAACCACGTCGATCGCCACCTAGCTGGTCAAAAGCGGTTGATTCGTTCGAGAGATATCGTGAACGAAAGAAACCCGAAAAAGGGTTTTTTCGGGATTACTCCGAAATTTGTGGTTCGATCAATTAAAATTGCAAAATTACTTATGAGGATGATAAAACTGCGTCGAATGCCGCCAACCGCGTGAAAATCGGTTGATCCATTCAAAAGTTATTGCGGTTTGAAAATTCCAAAAATAGTGTTCTATGAAATTTCTATTTCTTTGAACTCAGCGAGCTCAAAATATCACATAAATTATATTTTGAGCTCAAAAATGTCATAAGTACAATTTTAAGAGCCCAAGAATGGAATTAGCGGGAACTTGCAGGGATGGCCTTTAAGGTGAACCGTTTTTCTAATTTTTTTTTGTCAGATCAGGCCAACCCCTCTAGATAATCGTCAGATTATGAGACAGTACGTTTAGAACATAAAGATGAACCATATATATCTTAATCTGACGCGCTTGAGTATTTCAAAATGGCGAATTTTTTTTGCACATTATGAAAATGGCCGCGAGTTTGCGTCCCATCGAAATCGTCAGATTAGTGAATGAGATCTTTTTTTTGGTGCACTTAACACTCCGTTAGAAAATCTGACGCGCTCGATAAATTTTTTTTTTTTTTCATTTTCAACCCTTAAATACAACCACTCGCATCATGCAAACGATCAGATTAACATACGTACATTATTAAAAATACGTAGGGCATTGATGCTATCAATATCTGACGCGCTCGAGGATGTCCATGCAACAGTTTTTTTTTACATATTTAAAAATCTATAGCCGTTTCCCCCACCGATGTAAAGGTATATATCATATAACATTTTTTTCTTCATATCATCTAAGCTTTGCATCCCAATAGGTCTCTACGACGCTCGAGTAAATCCCCATTTAGCATCGTGGGCTCCCCTACTATTACGGCAACTCGCTATCCAATGTCCCCCACCTGTCAGCGTGTGCCATGGATACACGATCATGATGTTTTGTTAAAATTATGTTTACACTTTACAGTAATCACAAATAATTCAAAAACGATGTATTTTGCAGAGATACTGCTTTGTATTTGCTATTATTTTGAGACCAGGAAGTAGAATTTTAAAATATGTTTTTATAGAAATATATTCAGATTGAGAGAACATTGGTATGCTGTAGGGACAATGATAATATTCGACTTGTCTGTAGGGGGGTTTGATAATATTGCTCGCAGTGAAATTGTCCTAGTTACTTGAGTTTGTTTCTGTGTAACAACTCAGGTGTTGTCCACTTCCTCTATGTGTTTGTGTGGACGTCTCAAAAGTGTCACGCTCTGATCGAGACTTGACGTTATCGTGAATGAAAACACAGAATCCACAGATTATGACACAGCTATTATGTAATCAATCTTCACGAATCTACTATTTGATTTAATAATAATTATTTTATTTCCCATTCATTACCCACTTATGTCATTAAATCGCCATTCGCGACATTAGTGTTAGTAGTGACATACAATTCGTTAGCGCCACATCAAAAGCAACCTGTCGTCATATACTTCTCATAAAATGATATGAAACGCGCGGAGAAGTATTCGGGCGTCGGCATCCGTACTAATGTCATCGGTCACCGATGACCACTCAGCGCGGGTCCGCGCGTAATATTATCACGCGTGCTCCATGCCGGTGTATTTATAGACCATTACATGCCAAAACGATGTTTATTAAACCACCGTAAGTTGACCTCACAATTTCCCTCATAAAACCAAATATTTTGAGTACCGGCGCCTACAATGCCAGTCAATCTGTAGGATATTGTTACGCTGGTTTAGGGGAGCCACGTAGGGTCCCCGAAAGACGCGTTCTTTCGTGCAGTGTATTTTATTTTAGTTGATTATCATAAAACCATTAGTATAAATTTGAGTTGTCCGGTTGACACATAATTAATAATTAAAATTAATAATTAATTATGCACAAAGTCACCAATGCTTAAGTCAGGTGACCGTCTAAAATGGGGCGGCGCAACACACTTTTTTAAGCATGTTGCAGAAAGGATTTGGCTTATTTTTTGCGATCGACCGCCTGCCTGACGGCAACCCTCTCTGAGGGATTCAGTCCCGGGCAAATTAAATTGGAAAATTTGCTTTGCCCGACCTGGGAATCGAACCCAGGACCTCCCGGTCCGCAGCCCATATATGCTGCAACTAGACCAAGGACATCTATTCAACAAATTAGAATACAAAGTCGCGCAGAGAGATCTTCGCAAAATGGTGTGAGATGTATAGGTAGTAGGTATCTATAACACAATTAGTAAACATTGTGTATTTCTGGCGTAGAGTCGTCGCCAAAATAACGACGGTTCGCGGTAAACATGCCAAATCACCTTTCCCAGAATTTCCTTAACACGCAGTTTTTCTTTTGTGACTGTTGCATTAGCGCCCGATATGTGTCTGGTATCTATAATGCAACACACATTATCGACCGTTTTCCAAAAAGGAGAAGGTCCTCAATGCGTCTGTATTTTTTTTAATGTATGTTTCGCGATATCTCCGCCGAATGTGCACCGATCTTCAAAATTCTTTTTGTGTTCGATAGAGCTTCTTTCAAGGGTGATCCCATATAATATATGACGGTAAGGTTTCCTGAAGATTCTAAATTCCTAAAGATTCCGAACAACTATATTATATCGGAGATTTATTATTCCAGGGTTGAATACTCTGTCGGTGCTTCTAAAATATGACATCAGGTTTCCCACCAATTCTGGCAATGCCGTCAAAGGTGGCACATACAAAAATAATTCTGTCCATGACACTGATCTCTAGTCTCTACACACCAGTGGAGGCCAAAAGGTTGTTTAAAATAACAAAGTTTTAAATATCATAAATTAAAATTATAATTCCACGAATATGAGTCATAAAGATAGTCGTAAAGTGTGTTGTTAGTTGTTACATATTATGTACATGCATCGTTGTGGACCAGGTGTGGATTTGGGATGTCGTTAACGGGGGATATGTTCTCTTCTAATTTAGAGAGCTAAGTAAATATTTTACATAATTTTGTGGAAAAATACTGCATATTATAAAATATGTAAAATCCTCCGCCGCGTCTGTCTGTTTGCGATGAACTCAAAAACTACTGAACGGATTTTCATGCGGTTGTTTCTAATAGATAAAGTAATTCATGACGAAATGTTACAGGATTTTAGACGAGTATGTTAAATTAATAAAACTGACTTACTGAACTAGTCCATGAGTGTCCATGACAGAGAACAGTGGAAAATAAAAACAATCATACAATAAATAATAATGAATGTGGATTCAAAAAGGGTGGTCATTTTTAAACCGGACAAAAAAGGATGCAATTCTGTCGAGTCTTTGCCTGTATCTTCTTCTGTATTGGCGTCTAAACGCATGGACATTCTGAGGGTTTTGTTGTTACTCCAACATTAACAAAACTTACAAAACTAACAACAAAACTATTGGAAAAATAATTTTTTTTTTTTTTTTTTTTTTTCATTTACAATTATTATAACTATAATTATTATAGTAAAAAATTATAATTATTAGTAAAAAAAATAATTATTATAACTAAAACAGGTGACGGTGCTTTTTCAAAGTACATACATTACGGTATGTAGCATAGTCACGGTTCAATCGCTAAACGTGTCGTCCTGTTTCGCGACTGTTGCAGTAATCAATATTACGGACTTGTTTCGATGGAAAAATATAGCATTTAATGAGGATCACTACGGCATCCCACCCCCCACACATGATAAACATGACAAACACTAGGAAACAATACAATTTTCAGCAAAGAAACATATAAACCAAAAACACGTGACGTGAAGTGACGTCTCGGAGAAAATATTTCATCGCAACGTTTGCATTTCTATAATAAAGAGCGAGCGCATCGTCTCATCGAGTGTGCACTAGGGCATGCAAAAACCGGATGGTTTTGGAAATCGGTTTTTTCGGTTTTTGTATTTTTAAAAAACCGGTTAACCGGTTTTTTCGGGTTATTCGGTTTTCGGTCTATATTTTCGTTTTTTTTTAGTTTAAATCTTGATTAACGAGATGAAGTTGAATTTCTGCACGTAATTATTTTCAGTTCAGAGGCTCTACCGTGAGTTTTTGACATTTCTTGCTAGCGACTTCGTATAATATATAATTACTAACACTATGTACCCTACACCGGCAATACCAACTAACGAACCGGAACGGCCCGGGGTTGCCCTAAACTTAAAGCGTCCAGGCTCCAGCCGGAAGAACACTGATTGTTCTTCTTTTTCTACCTGCCCTTATCCCACTTCACTACATGCTTCGCCCAACACTTTTTCAGATATGTTGCAGAAAAGATTCAGCTGTTATTTTGACAACCGGCTAGGCTATTTTTCTGATGTCAAGTGACAACCCTCATTGGGAGCTCCAGCTTCGAGTAAATCGTATAACATAGTAAACAGCTATGTCCTTCGTCTCTAAAGCCTATAAACTCTGCCACTAGACCAAGGCGCGCCAGGTTAATCCACCATCATTCTCGTGCCCTTGTCCCAATTTTATTTGGGGTCTGCGCAACATGGCGTCGACTTCCATAAACACGATCATCTCATTTTTACCCTCTTATCTTTCATGTTCTCCCTCACACACTCTGTCCACCTTTTCTTTGGTTTTCCTCTACCTCCCCATCCATCAACATTTACATTCATCAATTTCTTATCCACTTATTATGTCGCTTCTCTTCTCATAACATGCCTATACCAAGACAAACTGGTTCCTTCTAATCTACCTACCAAAGGTGTCACTTTCAAGCTTCCTCTGTGCTTAATACTAACTCTGTCCATCCTTATCACGCCACACATCAATCTCAACATTCTCATTTCTTCTGCATGCAATCATTTCTCATCCGACTTTTCAGTGACCCTAGTTAAGCTGCAGTTTAATTCATAGTAATATTATAAATAAATTAAGTCTGTCTGTCTGTGGAGTTTTAACGGCGAAACCGTTGAACGGATATTGATGTTTCATGTGAGGATAACTTTTAACTCTGCGGACGAATCTAGCGTACTTTATTATTTTAAATCAGCCCTCAATAAATCAGTGAAATAGGGGATCTGTAATAAGAAATAGTTTATTTATTGTAGTCCCCACTTTATGCAATATTCTACATAAGGGCGCATGCTTTGGATACAATTATATTTTAAGTAATACATAACTTTAAAATTGTATTAATGTATTTTATTGTATCCTGTTTTGCATCTAACCTAAATAAATAATATAAAAACATATATAAATACTGTGGCGACATCTCTGTGATGCGCGCCGAACTTACACGCATCGAGCGTCAGCGCACAAGGACACTAGCTTCAGCTACGGAACAACAGATGGAGCCATCACATTACAAATCACGATGACAAAGTTTGCAACAGACGTAGCATATATACCACCTCCAAAGATGAACCATCGGAGGGGCCGCGGCGGTCAGGCACTACACCCGCCTGACGAGAAGATCTCCCCTCTGGTGGAGGAACACCGGCACCCGTTCCTCTACAATACGTAGGTACAATGTAAGATACGAAAAATGGACCACCATTTTGCTATTACATTAACATGACAATAGTGTGGCTGCTTTATTTTGTTTTCTGTCTGGCAATATCATGGCCTAGTGTCAGGGTTCGCCTTCATACCTAAACTTCTACTTCGCCCGGTCTTGAGTATCGTTTACAATGGGATACTTGGTTCTAATATCTTCTTTCAAAACGTCTAGCCAGCGCATTTTGTGCCGTCCACGGGGACGCACTCCTGTTACAATCTGGTCCAGACACTTGCGATCGACGTACTCCTGTGGTTTTCCCAAAACGTGACTATACCAATGCAAGCGATATTTCTACAATTTATTTGCAACGTTGCAGACACCAATACTCCTCACTTAGATGTAAACGTTACGTATTGGATGCATTCGTGTATCGTTGCCCATCCTCCGCATCATCTTAATATCCACGACGGGGATTTCCCTAACATAACGCTTCAGAACAGGCTACGTCTCACATCCATATAAAAGTACAGGCCGAATGATGTCCCCTCTTGCAATTTAGCACAATCGGCGCCACTACGGGGCTTGACGTTGGAGTTGATGTCTCCAGACTCGTGCAGTATAGATACTAGATACTTAAACTTGTCCGTTTTTGCAGCGAGCTCGTTTCTTATCATTGTGAATGTATTTAATTGTACGTATTTACTCACTATTGATGTAAGGAGGAAAAAAACCGAAAACGCCGAAATAACCGGTTTTTTACACGAAGAAAACCGGTCTTCAAAAACGGTCGGTTAACCGGTTTTTTCGGTTTTCGGTTAACCGGTTTGCATGCCCTAGTGTGCACATGTTGGGTTGCTAAAATAGCTGCGCGAACGTCCGCGTGCATCCTCTCCCCCTCTTCCCCGCCCCTCTTATACTTCTCCTCGGCGACACCTAGACGTATGTCCTATAGGACACAGTCGATGTACGACACGTCTAGGGTCACGCTGGTCGTTGGATAAACTTTTATGAAGCGCATTTCCACTAATATTGTTTTTCAAGACAATGCGCAACTTTTGGGATGAGGATGATCATATTATTATTTTGTGTAAAAAAAGTCCCAGCATATTATTGTTTGTTTTTATCCGGGCAAGTCAAAGTGACTACACTACACGTGATGGTAAGCGTAGTGCAATCCAAAAAAAAGTAACGACCACTGGCAAACGATGGATTTATCACATTCCGAATCCAAAGAGGGAGAAGCAAGAAGAGTTTGCATCAAGACAGGCGGATGACCGATGCAGACATAGGAATACCCTCCATACTCGTCTCAAGCGACCATTAAGTCAATCCAATACTGTTTGCTTGAGACTTCTCCTCCCGGGTATGATTAACATTATAATACATTGCCACCACCGTGCCGCCTGTGAATTTTGCACAGTAATCAACTTTTCAAAGTAGTATTTTACCCTCGACGTTGTAGTGGAGTAAACGATTGCCGTAGATTTGTGCAAGTATGATGTTGATTAAGTTTGATTAACGTGTATATTGCACGTTGCAGGGCGCGACTCAGCTGGGCGCGCCGCACAAGGTGGAGCGGCTCGGCGAGACGTTCGTGCCCTTCCAGGTGTTCGTCGACTATCTGCAAGGGCTCGCCACCACCACTTACACGTGAGCTAACATTACAATATGAACACACACGTTCTATATCAGACGGGCTGAGAGTACGGCGTGGTGGGAGCCACAGGTCAAGGAGTAAAGTGTGTAATGTCGTCTGCAGCCCCGGCGCGTACAACCTGCTGGAGCACAACTGCAACCACTTCTCGGACGAGGTGTCGCAGTTCCTGTGCGGCGCGCGCGTGCCCAAGCACGTGCTCGCGCAGCCCGACGAGCTGCTGGACGCGCAGCAGCGCGCCGCCGTGCAGGCGCTGCTCGCCAACCTGCTGCCCGACACGGCGCATGCGCAGGTCGACACAAATAAATAAATCAATATCCTACCAATATTATAAATGCGAAAGTTTGTGACTGTGACTAAATGGATTTTGATGAAATTTGGTATGGGAGTTGCTGATACCCTGGATTAACACATAGGCTACTTTATTTTTTTTAAATCAACCCCTAAAGGGATGAAATAGGGGATGAAAGTTTGTATGGGAATTTCGGAATCGCTTAATGCAGTGATCGGCACATGCGGCCCGTGAAATCCTATTTGCAGCCCGTGAAGTCCTATTTGCAGCCCGTGATTGTTTTGTAAATTAGTCATAAATATCTAAAATGTTATAGATTATACCTCTATAGGTAGAAAATATGAGGTGAGGCCCGCCTTTACTGTATTTTGCCACCTTGCGGCCCCTGCCTGCCAAAAGGTTGCCGACCACTGGCTTAATGGATTTTTAAGAAAATTTGTATGAGGATACTTTTAGCCCTAAGGACAGAAATGGGGTGCGATATATTTTTAACCTACAGGATTTTATTTTAAAGGGATTTAAATAGGGGGAAATAGGTGTTGAAAATTTGTTTCTTTGTTTTGACCAAATCATCATCGATATCAAAATCGATATCTGGGTTGAGCCGGAGTTCCGAACAACAAATTCCGTGTCGAAACTGAAAAAAGTAGCCGCCATTTTGTTTTTCTTTGTTTTTGGGCCAATTGACTTCAAAATCTATACCTGGCTCGCCTCGTGGTTGCTAACGATGGAACCGGTGTCAAAACTGTCAAAAGTGGCCGCCATTTTGTTTTTCTTTGTTTTTGTGCCGATTGACATCAAATTGTGTGGGTGTATTTACACCCACAGTCACACACCTAGTCCTGACCCCACACTAGGTATAGCCTGTATCGTGGATATCAGAGACTATGAGAGACTTTCGGTCTCACAACACCCAGACTTGAAACAAATATCTGTGGGCCATACATACATTTGTCTCAGTGCGGCAATCGAACCCGGGGCCTCTCGCTTCACAGCCGACTCCTCGCCTCCTGCGCCACGGAGGCTGTAGATTTCTTCGACATAGGATAGTAAAGTAATGTCAGCATCGGAGAGTATGTGATGTGATGTGATGTGTCGTGTGCAGACGCTGTACACGAATGGCGCGAGAATGGCGCGGCAGGACAGCCCCGACTATCTGACGCTCAACAACCAGATAGAACAAGCCAGGTGAACTGCATTGTATTACGTAACATAACATAACTGCAGGGTTACCACCACCTCTTATAGCAGTATTATTATAATCGTTCTTAGTTTGTTTTGTATGGGAATCGGTACAAGTAAAATTATAATAATACTGCTATAAGAGGTGGTGGTAACACCCCAGATCTCAATTATTACTAAGCTTGCTTTATTCAAATGTGCCAATATATACGGCCTTACTATAAGAACATTTTAGCTGAGCAAGTGGTTAAGAATAGTCTGTCCCTTTTATTTTCAAACAATGTGACACAAGGACAAAAATGACAGGCTATTCTTATTCATTTGGTCAGTTACACTGTTTTTATAAGTTTGTTTTTAATGTTTGACCATTTGTATGAGATGATTTATTACGGAGTTAATAAGTTTTGAGACATCGATAATACTGGAAGAAAGTGAACATGTTCACATCAAATGATTTATTGAAATTGATTGATTTGATGATTATATTCCGTTAAATTTTTCTCTACGGTCGTCAGTTACGAAAAGCTGTGCTTTTAGAATGAGTTTTGACAGTTTGCGAAAACGATGATAGTTATAGTTGTCTACGACGAGAGGCGTCTAAACTTTCAAATCAAATCTAAAATTTTTAAAATCATGAAACTCTTAGCGTAGGTAACAGCGAAATTAGAAGAAAAACCTCTGTTCTGTATTTTTTGAGGAGACTGTGTAATTCAAGTCAATTTATAAGTGTTCCACTAGAGTCCGATTCGATTCTAACCGGCTATTTTGTCACATCTAACGTTGATTTACTTCAATATGAAAAATGAAATTCGTAACATGTGTGAGTGGACATAAGAGTGATCCCCCACTCTTATGTGAGGATTATTCGTGAGAGTAGTGTGTAGTGTAGTGTAGTGTAGTGTATAATGTAGTGTGAGTGGTGAGTGGTGACAGGCGAGTCGGCGCGGCGGCGGCGCTGCTGCGGCGCGTGTGGCGCCACGTGCGACGCGTGCGACACGCGCCACACGCGCCACATCCACGACCCCCGCACATGAAGCCCTTCTGAACCGACACGCGCACGTCACGCGCACGTCACGCCCCTACGTGAACACGAATCTTGCTGCACCATATTTGGACAAGTTTGATTTTTATTTATGTGACTCAATAAACGGTATAACATTCATATAATTGCCTTTTTGTTTTTATTTTATGAGCAGGTGCTTAGATTGACTTTGTTATTATTATTTACTATTATTAAAATTATCTACTACTAGCTGACCCGCGCAACTTCGTCTGCGTAGGAGAGAGAGGGTTGAAATAATGAGTAGTAGGCACCTATAATCCAATAATTCTAAAGGAGGTAATGGGATAATCTACTTCGGTCCGGTTTCGTGAGTCACCCAGTCAGTACCCCCGTCAGTCACCCTGTCGGTTACCCCGTCAGTTACCCCGTCCATCACTCCGTCGGTCAACCCGTTGGTCACCCGGTCTGTCACCCATCTGTCACCCGTCTATCACCCGTCTGTCACCCATCTGTCACCCCGTTTGTCACCCCGTCAGTCACCCAGTCAGTACCCCCGTCAGTCACCCCGTCCATCACCCCGTCGGTCACCCCGACAGTCACCCTGTCGGTCAACCCGTCGGTCACCCAGTCTGTCACTCGTCTGTCACCCGTCTGTCACCCCGTCTGTCACCTGTCTGTCAGCCGTCTGTAACCCAGTCGGTCACCCCATCTGTCTGCCCGATTGTCACCCCGTCTGTCACCTGTGTGTCACCCGTCTGTCACCCTGTCTGTCACCCGTCTGTCACCCCATCAGTCAGCCTGTCAGTCACCCCGTCATTCCTCACGTCAGTCACCCCGTCAGTCACCCCATCAGTCACCCCGTCAGTAACCCCATCAATCAACCCGTCAGTCACCCCTTAGGTCATGGCGTGATGTTATAAAACCTATAGCCGTCCTCGATAAATGGGCTATCAACATAAAAATAATTTTTCAATTGACAAATATTGACATTAATATTTATACGATACAAACGTCACTCAATTGTTTTGCCTTCCCGGAACCTCTCCACTAACATTTGAACTTTATGTTATGGTATTAAAGTTCAAATTGACTTTTAAGTATTATTACGAATCGATTGTATGGGAGTATAGAAAAGTGTTGTTTTTAGACTTTTTCAGACAATTTTTCATTTTTTTCTCTCCGTAAGAACCATCCTCGTACTTCGAGGAATATTCTAAAAAAATAATTAACGAAATCGGTCCAGCCGTTCACGCGTGATGCCGTGACAACGGAAAACGGGTTTCATTTTTATATATATAGATATAAAAATAAGTCGGGTTTTCCCTTCTGACGCTATAACTCCAGAACGCACGAACCGATTTCCACGGTTTTGCATTCGTTGGAAAGGTCTCGGGCTCCGTGAGGTTTATAGCAAAGAAAATTCAGGAAAAATTTCAACAGAAAAGCGGGAAAATCTTTTTTCACATACAGCGCCATCTCTGATACATAGCATGTACTACAAACCAATATTTTAAGTAGATGGCGCCGGTGCGTGATACATTGTTTGACAGCTACTCATTGTTCTCTGCTCAGTTAATTTCATGTGACAAACCGGTATTGTGTTCACTATGAAATTGTGAAAAAAAAGTTAAAGAAATTAGTTATTCGTTTCCTAACATTTACCATCAAATCAATCATGTGTATTGTGCAAATTATATGTTTACATCGTTTAAAATATAGAACAGAAAGAAATATTGAAATATTGACAAAAATAATAAGTAATAACTGACAGGCTGACTCATGGGGTGGCGGACGGGGTGACTGACGAGGTGACTGACGGGATGACAGATGGGGTGACCGACAAGGTAACAGACGGGGTGACAGACGGGTGACAGACGGGGTGACAGACGGGTGACAGACTGGTGACAGATGGGGTGACGGAATGGGTGACCGACTGGGTGACAGACGGGGTGACAGACGGGTGACAGAAGAGTGACAGACGGGGTGACAGACGGGTGACAGACTGGTGACAGACGGGGTGACGGAATGGGTGACCGACTGGGTGACAGACGGGGTGACAAGCGGGGTGACAGACGGGTGACCGACGTGGTGACAGACGGGGTGACAGACGGGGTGACGGACGTGGTGATAGACGGGGTGACAGGCGGGTCACTGACTAGGTGACAGACGGAGTGCCCGACTGGGTGACAGACGGGTGACAGACGGGTTGACAGGCGGGGTGACAGACAGTGTGACCTCCTTTAGAATTATTGGATTATAGGTGCCTACGACTCACTCTTTCAACCCTCTCTCTCATACGCAGACGAAGTTGCGCGGGTCAGCTAGTATAATAATAAAATTAAATAATCCTGTCACAACATTACAAACTCAACAGCAAGATATTAACATGCATTCGTTCAAACAACTAAATCTGTGCATTCTCATAAAGCGAATAATAGAAAAGAATAATGAGACCTATTACAATATAGGTATAACTAACCTAATAACAGAGAAGCGACACAACAAAGTGAACAAACCCTCGAAATAGACACGATGTACTGTCTTATATGACGTTTACTTGTAGTAGCTGTAGTGGCTCATGAAACACCTGTGTTTTTTTAAGATGCGCTGCATAACAATTAGACGCTGATGTTCGTCCGTAACTTAGTTCAGTCTGTCGTGCGTCAACTAACTGCCCAGTATTCATCGTGCATGTGGCAGTCTCCCAATCGTCGAAATTATGGGCCTTAGTTATAAAAAACATTTTCCTATAGCCTGTCACTTTTTTACTTGCGTTACATTGTTTAAAACTGAAAGGGACAACCTATGGTTAAAGATGAGCAGCGCTTAAATATTTTATAAGTAAGGGGCTATATGTTTCTTTTAGATGATGTTCATTTTATTATGCAGTAGCTACTCGTAATTTAATAAAAGGAATTATTTTACAATTTGTTCTTTATAAGCTTAGATTAATAACTCAATTCTTTGTTTATAAGTAATTTCTTCTAAACCACTTTTTAAAGAGTAATGCCAGAGTTTCTTACTGTTCTTCGGCGAATCGGCTTTCCGAACTGGCGGTAGAGGAAAATTTTGACGGAATATAAATGTTTAACATTTTATGGATTCAATCAAAATTATGATTTGTAAACATTAAAATTGTCACATGACGTGCAATTTGGTATATTGTGGGTCAGGATACAGTCCCTGGAGCTGGAGCAGCGCCGCAACACTCTCGCGGAGAAGCTCGCGCGCAAGGAACGCAAGAAGGAGAAGAAACGCAAGAAACACCAGCGCGAGCGCGCCGACGAACCGAACGGAGAACACGACGACGAAGGTACGCCACCTGCATCATGGTTTTACTGTTTATGCTATACTGATCGGCGACCACTGAAAAAGGTTATGGGTTTATCGTAGTCAGACGAAGGAACAAGCAAACCGAACTGGCAAGCACAGGCACACAGGCACATTAGGATGTACCCCATATCTGCCTATGTCAAACAACCATTACGTCGGAAGTACCTCGAGAGAAATATGTAGATATTAGTACAATCTGCCTGCACTGATCTGCCGTTATATGGAAAATAAACGTATCTAACATTGAGTCACTAAAGAAAAAGGACGTATTTGTTTCGGGAAAAAACAATTGCGTCGTTTTCTGTTATGACGAAGTGCAAGATGTGTCTTTTAGGGTTTAAAATTAAATTATTATTATAATTTTGCATAAATAGGCGATATCAAAACAATTTTACTATGTTCTTTTTTACGCAAAATAGCCGACAGTACCTCGGTAAGTACAAATACAATTTTTTCGTTGCCCGCTTGACGTGAAATGCTCCTTATGTAAAAACAGATATGTTTATGAAGGATGTGGACAAAATGATGTCTAATAAAATGGTATTTCAGTAACATTGAACCCTACTTCGGAAACCTGTCCTGTTCGTGTACAGATATTCAGCATGTACATACTTAGCGTTTTTTTTTCCTTATGACGGTAGTGATTGTGATGCCAGGTGGAACACTGTTAATGTTAACTCCATGGACTAGAGTCCCGTCAGTCTGTATTGATGTTTAATACAAAAACATTCAGAGTGTAATCACTTATAATCAAATATAGGTATAAACAGCAGTCTTTGTCCAGCTGTAGACGTCCTATTGCTGATGATGATGAATCAAACATAATAATCTGCACTGCTCTAGTGTTATCTACTTCACACATTTGTATGTTTAGCGCCATCTAGTACATGTATTATGAAATGTTTACCTATTTATCATTCAACACAACGAACGTACGAACGTATTTTTAAATATCAATGAAACTGTACAAAAATTGCAATCTCATTTGGCCACGTGTGACGGGCGGCTCGGCATCCAGTGGCCGAGACACTTATGTAACATATTATATACATATGTGCGCCTCCAACGGGTGTAGGGGCGATACTAAAGCCAACAATCCCGTGTCTTAAGAGAGCGACGAAAGAGGGGGGGGGGTTGATTATGGTCAATTTTCCGAAGGAATCGAAGCACTAAAGTGTAAACTCTTACCTGGCCCCACTTGAAGAAGGCCACAGTGAATTCATGAGCTTACAGTATCCAATGAATCAGTTTTAAATTTCATAACATATTTCTTGTTAATTTCAGTGTACTTTTCTCTTCACTAAGATATAATTTTTGTTGGCGACGAAACGATGTTTGTGGTGTAGGTGAAAACATAATTCATTATGAGCGATCTTTTTTTAAATTCACATATATTATTATGGTACAAACGAAGGTCGGATTTGTAGATTAAAATAAATACCAGTGACAACTCACAACAATAGGTATTCAAGTACTTGTTAAAGGTCGATCGAATTAAAATAGGACATGTCTGTGTGTAAAAATAGTTCACTATAATCTATAATGTTATTGTTCACAAATTACACATACATACATATTGCTAAGCGAGAGACCGGGTTAGGTCGCCACGGTTAGGTGTGTTTTATAAACAAAATACTCACTCCACATTTCCCGTTAATATTACTAATTTTATGCTGATGCATTAATCGTTGTGTTTTTCTATAGTAAATATAACCATGAGTTTGTTGCACGTATTTGCGCGAGCGACAACGTAAAATATTTATATGGAAAATGTCAGTTCCCCGCGTAACCGCTAGAGGCGTTCGGGTGTTTGTCATATAAATATTTTACGAAGTCGCTAGCGAGTAGGTAATGTCGAAAAAATTCATGGTTGGCTTACTGATCTTGTGAAGAGAAGTGAGAACTAGAACACGGTTTCAGTGTAATCGAGTGTATCGAGAGGTTTATATTGTAGACACCTCAATTGATGCGAACTGAGCAACATTTAGCCCGTCGGCCGTCACTTGAGTGGCAACCATCGATAATAATTACATACAGAGTGTACGTTGTACAACCTTATTACTCGTGTGGACTTACAGTCTATATAGAGTACAGGCTATATTTGAGTGGTAGAGCCACGCTGTACCTAGACAGTTACGTGTAAAGCACAAATGTTTCACAGAAATCCGACGAAAAATGTCGCGTTTCGTTCGGAGAGTAAGATTTCCGGTGGAACAATGGATTCAGGATCAGGATCAGGTCAGGTTTGCACAAATGTGTCCTTTTATCATCGGGCTATCTATTAGGTATGTTTATTCTCTATGAACAAAATTATCATCAGCAACATCCATAACACTGGCTGCTGCTGAACGTAGACTTCCTCTCTAAACATTTTCGAACAGGAAGTGAACTTGTGTACATGGTTCTCTACTCGATTGTTTAGTGTAGTTAGTGTAGAGTTGGCAAACAATTGAGGGTGGACTAAAAAAAGCACCCGCGCGCGTGACGTGGACGTGGTGAGGTGACGTCGGATGTGGTGTGAGTGACCGCTGGGTGCTGGCCCGCTCAGTGCTGGGTGTTGGGTGCAGGCTCTCTGTCGATCTGTCGGTCTGTGACCGGTTGAACGGATCGCAAGTGGGTCACGACTCGCGACCGAGCTGCGGACACGAACTGGAAAATACCCTCACTCCCGTCACTTGCAATTTCCAACGTCACTGTATTTTCTAGCGCGCCTTACGTACTGTTCTTTATAGTCTGAATATGAAATATGCATATTTTCATTCACGCCCAATTATTTTGTTCAACCGTCCTGTGCAGCAGCGTAAACCACAGATTATATTGTTGGTCTTGGTAAAGGTCGTCGGCCCTGTGGCATCTTGTCGCAAGCCCCTCAACTTACTTCTTTCCTCTACAGAGTGTGGAGAAGCATAAATAGGCCGACATGATTCAGGTGACCACCGATAGCGATAGAGATATTTGTCGACGGTCGCTGGTTTTATGGACTGCACTCCGATTAGGTCCCATCAATAATTTTCAATATTTTATTTTACGGCTTTCCCGATGATTGATATGAATCTATGCTAAATTACAGTTTTCTAGTACCTACTAATAGTTTCCGAGTTAAACTGCGAAACTATAAGGGTTCCATTTTGTCTTTTGCCTTCGGAACACTAAAATATTACCCTCTTTTCGCGTCATGAGTTAGTCGGGTAGGTACATATAAGTTTACATAGTTTTTTTGAACGGTTTGTGTACATACCACTAATACTCGTAGATGGGATATTCTGTCTTTCTTGATGTGAAATGTAAACATATTAAGACACGTTTTCATGTTGTAATAAAGTTTTGATTTATTAGTTTTATAGTTTTACGATGTGTGTGTCTGACGTCATCGCTTTCTGGGAATATAATGTATGTAGTTAGGTTAGGTTTATACGTAGAAAACTGCTTGTTGAAAATGCAATGCTTGAACTTGTTGTCCGTTCTTTGGCAGCCTTTCGAAATAACGCCAGCGGCCATATTGAAGATTGGGCGGAACCTAAATAAGGTGTAATAATGATATGGATGCAACAAACGTCCTAGTTTTGATTGTTGAGATAAATAATAATTTACTGATTACGATGAAGCAAACAACGTGGTATAAATCAGCCCGCGAGTAGTGTGAAAGTTCTTCCGGCCGGTCTCGAACGGCAAGTATAAATATAATAGGTCGGGTGGCGCGGCGCGGTGCCGGCGCGGTGCTGGCGCGGCGCCAACTCCACGCATTCCGCGCCATTCTACCGTCGGCGACCACCACCGCCGCACTTCACCGACATCACCAGCGCAGGTTCGTATGGACACCATCGTCATCATCGACATCATCGACACCATCGACACTGTCGACACCATCGACCGTCTCGCCCGCTCCATTTAGATCGGAATGTATTTATGGGAAGCTATTTCTGTGCGCGGGAGTGGGCCGCGTGCCGTGCCTGCTGCTTTAGTGATTTATATCGAGTTATGTGAAAAGTTCCAAGTGCTATGTGTTTTCTGGTACACTGTGACGTGACGTGATATCCCCTAATGGCAACAAGTGTAGTTGTGAATGTGCACGCGGGTGTAGGATCGATGCTCGGTGCAACGCGCTCGCCACGTGCTGCGTGCTTCGTGCTCGCGATATTAAAAATAGATCAATTAAAAGCTTGTAACATGAGTTAATGTTTCGTGTTCCAATCCGATTGGTGTCGATCGTTATCCAGAGACACGGTTTATAAAGGTATACAACAAAAAGCCACATTAGCTCACGCCTGTCACCTATGTCCTTAAAGCGATAGACAGGGATGCAGCGCGTTTGTCCATAGTCCTCTAACGGTACATCAGACTCGTGCTACGGTGAGTGCGAGCCTATCTCAATATTGACCACGTTTCGAATACCAAATATAGTCGATCGAAAGTTGTTTATGTTTAGTTAGCCGGTGGCGGCGGTTGGGAACGTTGGGAACATATTTTTTTCAAAGCCAAAATGCGTTCTGTAGTCGTATCTAATTTTGGGTCTCTTGTAACAATTAAAACATAACATAAGCTCACGCCTGTATCCCCGAAGGGTTAGGGAGAGGCGCACTAGCCAACTAGAACACCCACATTTCGCCGAGCTTAGTTCCGTCCCAGATATGTTAGGGGGCGAGTCTATCGCCATATCGGGAACAAATTCCGTCCTCCGGACTGATATGTAAAAATCTAATATCACTGGCCGACCCGGGGATCAAACCTGAGACCTCAGGACGCTAGTCGTATCGAAATACAACCAAGCCACCGAGTAACAATTAAAACTGATTATATTATATTGGGTATCTTCTTGGTAATTTATGCCAATATAAGTAGTCACCCTCGAGGAAATGCTAACGTGTTTAATCATCGTCAGGGGCCTAATTCTCTATGCGCACAGTTCCAAACGGGTGTGTATCGCATCACATCGCGTTCATGAAGTAGGCCTTAAATATATGCAACAGAACTTAGTCCTTTTCCATGCGAATTTAATGTTATTAAGTTAACGTGACACGACCGCTTCATGCGCTGTAGTGTATTCGGAACTCTTAACTCGTAAAGAATCGGATCCCAGTTCATCGAATCCTTCCACAAACTTATATTTTGTGGAAGTCGTCATGACCACCGAGCCTGTAGCCTGATGTTAAACTTTGTTATTATGATTAGGTATACAAGTCGATGAGTTACCAACTTTATACTTTTCATACTACCATGAAGATGACAATACAACAACAAATGACCAATAAACTTCCATATTGGTAAAATTAACAAGTTTGCAGCACTCTTCAAGTATCAAAAATAAACTCGAGTGACGAAGAACACATAAATAAAAACTGTACAGATGCGCTAAAACATACATATCGTATACAATTTTGCGGTTTTGATTCAATGTTTATTAGTATGTATTTCTCAATTTAGTTTTGCGCCGTTGCTTCTTGCGCGTTACTCATGAGTCATGATACATACTGGATTTAATCGGTAATAAAACGCGAACTTTATAGTTTCGACACGAAATTATTTGGTGCAAATCATTTGTTCAAAGAAAATATACGGTTAAAGACATTTATTTTCTCAAAAGATTACAATAATCACTTAAAGAGAAAATACAATATTATCGAATTAACTTAATCTAAACCAATTAGCGTAGTTAGTAAAGGGTAGTTGTAAAAAAAAAATGTTTAAATCACGCCAAGTGTAGCCAATAAGCACAGGTAGGTGAGCGCAAGCGCGATCGCGGTAACAATACATGTTTATTAAGGCTCATGCCTTAGTAACAGACAGCTACCGCGTGAGAGGCGTGATCACATTTTTTTTCCTCTCAATATATATATATTGAGAGGAGAAAAAATGAAATACATATTACTAGGCTATTTATGTATGCAGACATTAATTATATTCTAAGTATATTGTATCTATATTTGTGTAAACATGATATTATGTAATATAACGTTATGTATTGATATGTAATATAGATGTATATGTATATACATATTCTTTTAGTGGTAGTATTTTATCGTACCTATATAATATAATATTGTATCTGTGTAGTTATATATTTGCTATTTTTTTATTTTTTATTATTTATTTATGTATTGGTTAGTGGTTTCCCTAGTTATTCGAGTGGTGTTATATAAGCTAGTGTATTAATGAAATATCCCTTAAAATATGGCTTCTTAACATTTTTTTATATTTTAATAAAGTTTCCGATTCTTTTATATCCTTAGGTAGCTTATTGTAGATTTGGGCACCTTCATAAAGAATACTATTTTTACCATAGTTTGTTCTAGGAGGTCTCAAGTAGATATTATTGGCCTGCCTAGTCGAACGTTTGCTGTAGTCTAGATTTTTTGTGAAAGTAAGTTGCGAGTGTGTATCTTTAGTTAGAATTTTCCTTATCAAAATGCAAGTATTATATTTATGTATTTGAGCAAGATTCATTAATCCAGTTTCTTTATAAATTCTTGAAGTTGGTGTTAGGTAATCATATTTAAATAATATTTTAACTAGTTTATTTTGCGTGGTTTGCAATTGTTTTAGGTGACTTTTGGCTGCTGATCCCCAAACTTCAATTAAATAATCAATATTTGGTTTGACTAAAGAGTTATATATGGTGTATTTAACACGTTTCGGTAGACATCGAACTATAGGCCGTAAAGCCCCTGCTAAAGATGATATTTTACTACGAATCTTCTATATGTGGCCTCCATGTTAGCCGGTGGTCCAGTACTAAGCCCAAATATTTTTCTATATTAACTCTACTAATTTTTTCACCGTTTATTAATAGGGGACTGTAATTGCCAATTTTTTTGTTTTTAGCGGTAAAAATAATATATTTGGTTTTGGAGGCATTAATGGTCAACAAATTTGACTGCAACCAGTTGTGTAGAATATTTAGATCGGATTGTGCCTCATTAACTAATACTTCTATCGAGTGACCAGAATAAAACAAACTAGTATCGTCGGCATATAAAGTAATGTCTCCCTTTAACCCAATCTCATGTATATTATTTATATAGATAATAAAGAGCAGTGGACCTAAAATTGATCCCTGAGGTACGCCACAAGTGATTGATTTGGATTCACTTTGGTGATTATCAATTTCTACAATTTGAGACCTATTTGTGAGATAAGATTTAAAAATATCATAAGCTGCACTTGTAACACCTATGCTTCGTAGTTTCGATAAAAGTATTGCATGGCTGACGGTGTCGAAAGCCTTTTTCAGGTCAATAAATATTCCCAAAGTTATTTTTCTCTGGTCAATATTAAGTCTTATATTCGTTACTAAATCTACAGCTGCAGTGATGGTGCTAGACTTAGGTCGGAAGCCGTATTGCTTTTCGAATAAGTAGTTCTTAGATGTAATAAATTCATTTAAACGACTGTGTAGGATTTTTTCATATACTTTGGAGAGCACTGGTAGAACTGATACGGGTCTATAATTACTAGGATCCGTTTTATTACCCGACTTAAATATGGGAGTAACTTTTGCAACTTTCAGAGAATTTGGAAAATATCCTTCTTTTAGGCATTTATTTATACAGTTTGTAAGACTTCCTGCTATTAGATTTTTGATACATTTGATAGACTTTACATTAATTCTATCTATGCCAGAGCTCGTGTTTGTTTTCAAATTATCTATTATTTTGGTAACTTCAATCGTGGTAGTAGGATTTATGTCAGCCAATTGACCACCTTTATATTTATGATTACTAGAGTTATATGAAGAATATTTAGTATGGAATATTTGGGGTATTTTACTAGCTAGTTCAGGACCTATGTTGGTGAAAAATGCGTTAAAACCATCACAAATATCTTTGGTATTTGTTGTTGGACCTAAAGTAGTAATAAGCTTTAAAGGTCTACTGGAAGTTTCATGTTTATTACAGGATAGTCTATTGATAAGTTGCCACGTTTTTAAAGGATTTTTCTTACAGTTTTCAAAAGCATTAGAGTAATATATATTTTTTGCATTTTGGATCGACGTATATGTAGTGTTCCTTTTTTGCGTAAATTTTTTCCGTAGCTGATCATCATGGGGCGTTTGTTTCAAATACAACCACAGCTGGTTACGTTCATTTATTAGGTTAATAAGATTGTTATTAATCCATTCTTTCCGTGGTGGATTGGAAATCTTATATTTTCTCATTTTATTTTTTGATATGGATTGCAATATTAATACTTCAAGGTCAGTAAAATCAGAAATTATTTCAGAATCAATGAGGTTCTTCATAGTTGTATATAGGTTAGAATAGTTAATTGATTCATATTGTCTTCGCTGTACACGTTCTGGTATGGACTTGTTTACCTCAAGAAATATTTGTTTATGATCGGAGATAGAAGAATCAATAATTGCCATTTGGAAAGTATTGTCCTGTAAATTAGTAACCACGTGATCTAGAATGGTTTTTGAGGAAGCTGTTTCTCGCGTACAGTATTCATAGCTAGTTTTATTTAGTATTTTAATATTGTTCTCTTGCAACATTATTTTATACTCTTTCACAGAATTTTCAGTACTTAGTAGATTTATATTATATATCAGTCTCATCCAATTCTTATATGTTTCACTACAAATTATACCTTGTCATACATAATATCTGATTAGGACACAGACACGAATCCAATGGAAATAGGATATAATATTCGAATTCAAGGTCCAGGATTATGGTAGCCAGAGTTACATTGTTGATATATTTCAACGTACCTAATTTATTGTAGGCTGGAATCATTTGATTTGTAATTTTATATTTATCTTTTGTCAAGGATCATGATCAATTAACGTCATTAAACGACGTGCCAACTTTGGGTCCTAAAACCTCATATTTTCGACGTGTCCAAATTGTCTCTGTAACAAAATTTGAATATCTTTGTCAGTATTACATCTTGAATCTCAATCAACATCAGGAACCAAAGTGCTTAAAGGTCCTGCAAAACTGCTTATTATAAATCTATGATTAAGACACAGACATATAGATCCAGAGATAAAGTACCAAAATGTAAAGGATTTGTTGGAAAACATGCATAGAGAACCTACACCAAATATATTATCCAAATACGACTCCACGTTTGTGTAGCGGGTTATAGAATACACAAGTACCATCACATCCTTTCATCTACGTTGCGTCAATAGTTTCCTGGTAAAGTAGCTGTGACATACGGACGTACAGATGGACATGATGAGTTTATAAGGTTCCGTTTTTACCACTTTTTTACGATACTCTGTAAAGGAAAGTAGGAAGCGGATGTCCTACTTCAAAGTAAAATCCTTTTGGCGACATGTCCAATGATTATTAGTAGATATATTGTTCAAAGCGGTGTTGCTTTGACTCCACATTAGAACGGGATAACGCCGAGTGGGCATAAACTGTAGAAGATAGTTTTTCCTACTTCCTTTATACAATAGGTACATCATCATCATCATCAGCCAAAGGACACCCACTGCTGAACATAGGGCAATATATACTCTACGACTTAATTATTTGTTGTTACGCTTAGTCATGAATTAAAAATAAAAAACTCATGTGTATAATAAATATCGCGTATTTCGTGGTTGTTGTTGTTGTTGTGGAGTGTTGTGGAGTGTTGTGGAGCGGTACCGGTCGCGTTGCAGACATGGCAGAAGCAGTGGAGGCGGCGAGCGGCGCGCACGAGGAGCTGTCGCGCGCCGGGCCCAGCTCCGACGCGCTCGACCTCGACGCGGACGAGCGCCGCCAAGAGGAGCAGCGCAAGCGGGACCGCGACCCGCCCATCGTCTACAAGGACATCGACGTTAGTACTGTACTACACTACACACCACACTAACCCTACTTACAGGAGTACGTTCTCGTGGACGCGCTGGCTGGACGTTATGGTGCGCCTTCTTCATAGTGAGCCGATGGTCTCACACACTCAAAAAACGAGAGAAGGTGACCTCAAATGACAAAGGATGTAGTTTAATATTGAGTTGTAGGCTCAGTATTCGGACACTTGATTTCCATTAAGTCGGGGCATACTCGTCTCCGCTTCAGTCAAATCAGCTGCCTCTGTTCAAAACATATTGAAAACCAGCCTAACACGTTGAGCAATTTATCCACCTTGTCCTCATGGCATTCTTTTGCTTCTGAAAAGAATAGCTGCGAGTCCACTCGTGACTATAGTACGATTGCTAATTTAACGGAGTAAACTGACAGATCGAAATGTCACTTTACGAAATAATGTTGCTTACTTCCAAAACATAGTGATTGTTCCAGTAATTTTTTATCATTCAAAGAAACAATAACTCTTTGAAAAACGACTTTGAGTTGGACTTTAGAAAATGAAAGATTGAAATGGTTCACTGAATTGAAATGTTTAAATGATCTTGATCTTTTTACCGCAGCACTATTTAAATTTTATGAAAAAGTGGCATCATTCGAAATGTCAGTTTACTCCGTTTAATTTGCAATCCGACCATAACTTTAAATTGTTAAGTAATTATTACTGCTATTGGATGTAACTAATCATACATAAGTCTAATTTGAGGATCGCAGGCGGGTAATGGAAGTGTGCGAAGGTCGTGATTCGTACTACAGTGAAAACTGTTTTAAACTATGATTCACAAGTTCAATAAATATTGGCGAGCCGTGGGCGGCTGCGTCCTGCGGTAAACAACCACAAACAGCATTGCGTTACATTAAATGGCCGCCGAAATGCTTTTTATTTGCGCCGTGACGTAGCGCGTAGTCTCTCGAATGGTCAGTTTGCTAATGGTAGAGGTACCGCGATCGTAATAAAGTATATATGTAAATATGGTCCGAGAATATGGGGTTTGTTCTATTTGCCCATAATCGGTAGTAATAGCAACAACAGTAAGCAGCATTTTTTTTAATAAAAAAAATTAATGTCAATTATTAAATTAGTAAATCTTATTTTACAAAATTATGTAAATATCGAAGGAGCAGCTCTCCGTTGATGTGAACATAAGTTTCATAACGTGCGATGCGACATAGGTCGGTGAATTATTTTCATAATTCATTGACTAATGTTAATGTTTACATTGTTTTTGTAATGCGTCCAGAACATTCCATGAATGTCGATTGGCTTGCGGTCGCGTCGCATTGTGTGGTGTATGGGGTGACAAATGGCCGCCGTGTGGGTGCCGTGGCTCGCTGGAGAAGCGAACGTGTTTATTTATATTGTCTTACGTGGCACATCGCCGTACTTCTTGCCATGAGTTATGTGTTTAAATTTGTATGCCAACAGAAGTATTGTAGTCCCGCCTTTTAAGGAATTGCACAATGTATAGAGCTTTAGAGATGTTAAGATTCGCGAGTTTAGTGACTAATACCAGATTTTTAAACATTTGGTATCATTTAAATTTCTTCTGAATTTATTTACGAATCTGTTGGTAGTATGTCATATCTCTTTGATCTTGGCGCTCTAAATCATTACTATGTTTCGTATCTCCTAAACTTTAACATTTTGCAATTGTGCAGGGTGCAGTCGAGTTCGATAAGTTGTCGAAAGCCCTGGAAGGCGTGGAGCTGACCCCGGAGGAGAGACAGTGCCTCGATGAGCTGCAGCAGTACCTCGTGCACGGCGAGGGCAGCTGGGTGCTCGGCGACGACTTCCTTCTGTTCGTCGGTGCGCATACATTAAATACATAATAAATTAAGTGTAGTGGTGTTTATTTAGGGTCTGGTTTAAAGGACCATTTTAAGGTCTTAACGTTTAGAGTTTGGTTCAAAGGACCATTATTTTTTTTAATAACATCCAACAGTCACATACATTGAGTGGTAGAGCCATGCTGCAGACAGTAACGTCAACAGCACGAATGGGTTGGCTCGACCGGTTGGAGACCGCTGCCCCACAGAAAACCGACGTAAAGTGGTAGCTTTCTGTCGCGTTTTGTTCGGTAAATGAGATTTCCGGTGGCCCATTTCGCTTTACAGCCGGCTGCTCGCTTGTTGTGTCACGGAGGCTGTTAATTCTGAAAGTTTCTCATACAGTGTAGAGGTAGTATATCGTATATGTCTTCGGGTGCAGGTCGCGTGCTGAACGACCCCGGCGTGAGTGAGTCTGCGCGCGTGTCCGCGCTGCGGTGCCTGGCGGCGGGCGCGCTGCGCGAGGACGTGTCGCTGGTGCTGCACCAGGACCGGCGGCACCACGCGCTGCTCACGCACGCGCACCGCATCGACACGCGCCCGCTGCCGGAACAACGAGCGATCGCGCTCTTTGTGAGCACCACACTCACTACACTACTCACGCGCACCGACCACCGCGGCCTATGCGACTCTAGTCGTTTCGTCTACTAGTGTAACTTGTAACAAAATAGTAGAAATTGCATTATCAAATAATTTTATCTATTTTTCAATATTTTGCACACATTTTTTAGAGCGATAGAGCCACGTTGTAGACAGTTGGGTTTACAGCACGGATGGACCGGCTCGACCGATTAGATACCACTGTATCACAGAAAACCAACATAAAATGGCAGCTCGCGCTTCGTTCGTCGAGTGAGATTTCCGATGACCCGATTCTTCTTCCACAATCCCTATTTCCCTAATTTTAGGTTAGCAACGCACCCATAATTTACTTTGTGTCTTGGGTGTTAATGGGCAGTGGAAATCACTTACCATCAGGTGACCTATTTGTTCGTTTACCAGTCACTACTATAAAAAAACGCATTTCTACACTCGATACTACTGACTTTACGAATTTGCGAAAAGTAACAGCAAACAGATAAACCCAATCTAATTTAATGCTCATAAATTTTTCCTCAAACATCAGAGTTACATAATGTATGCAGATGTGCAACTTGTTCGAGAACATCTCGTCGTCGGAATGGTTGTTGTACATCAGCGAGTGGGACTCCAACGGGCAACCCCTCTCTAACATTCGTGCCACCACTAAGGTATGGACCTCGACTGTCGTTACACTATTGAGATTTAATTTTGGTCTTATTATTTTAAACCTTCGGTAATTTTGGCACATCTTGAAAGTTGAGATGAACGAGCACGGAAGCTCTGCCCCCTGACTCTTGACACTCGATTCGAATTTGATTTCGATTCGGTTTCATTTATTTACTTAGCATTCCACCGAAATCGGGTAAAAAAGTGCGCTAATGTTGCATTAGGTTCGAGAACTTGTCATTTGGTAATTTTTAACTTGACATTAGTGCACTTTTTAACTCTATTTCGGCGGAATTTTAAGTCACAAAAATAAATAAATAAATAAAAATCTATATTGATCACGTAGGCAGTTAGGTACATATCATATGACATGTCAAAAAATGTATAATTTACACATAACATAACCTCACGCCTGTATCCCCGAAGGGGTAGGCAGAGATGCACTAGCGAACTAGAACACCCACATTTTGCTGAGCTTAGTTCCGTCCCAGATGCGATAGGGGGCGAGCCTATCGCCATATCGGGCACAAATTCCAGACTCCGGGCTGATATGGAAAAATCCAATATCACTGCCCGACTCGGGGATCGAACCCGAGACCTCAGGACGGTGGTCATACCGAAATACAACTACGCCACCGAGGCAGTATAATTTAGATTAAAGTATTTCTTATGATATTATAGAACGCAATGAATTTGGAATCAGGCAAGCAAGTTATACAGTTAAAAGAATAGGGTCATATGGGGAAAGGGGAATGGAGCGGTTTGTGGACCGCGAAAAGGGAACGGGATAAGGCAGGTACGATAACAGGGAAGCAACGGAAATTAACGGAGTCAACTAAATTAAGTCGGATCGAAGTGAAATTCGAATAGAGTGTCAGTCAGTCCCCTGCCCCGTTGCGCTGTAACTGTCACACGAGCACGGACGTGCCCGTCGCGTGCCCGTCGCGTGCCCGTAGTGTCGTAACGTGTAGTGTGTGGTGCCCGCAGGTGTGCGTGCACGCGACGCTCAGCGAGGAGCCGGAGCTGCGCGAGGTGGGCACCGCGCTCATGCACAACATCGCCACCAAGGAGGTAAAAACTGTGGTCTGTATCGATACTGCGCTCATACTCGTACTGCTGCTCACATACTGATGCACCGCAACACAACGCCACATGTCACATTATCTGTTCATCGATAAACTCATACCAAATACTATGGCCGAGGTTTGCGGTGCATCATTATTGTGGTCATTATTTAATTAAATACCTTTCAAGATATATATTTTCTCTTAAGTCAAAATATTTCTTATTATGAATTTTTAGTACTTACATTATGAGGTACATAAAAAAGTACTTTAATTTTTTGTGCGCTCATGAACCAGAATTTTCAACGCTATAGTGTTTACACGTCATTACAGTAAAACCAGATGTGTCCTTGCTATAACGCATTAAAATTGCATAGGGTTCACTTCGCTTTTATAGGCACCGTTAGTTCGAATTCTTTATTCGAATATCCACTCAAAAAGAATTATTAACTTTGAATATACCTATTACTGTACAAGGCTAAAATATGGTTGCTAACTTCGCGATATTTTTATAAAAGTCGGCACTATAAAAGAGTGTTGACAGAGAGATGTATGTTTGCCGATGTCTTCCACCACTCGGTGATGGTACTGAATCCGTAAGTCGCAAGTCGCGATACAAGCTTGTACTGATTGAAGAGAGTTTATTCATGTCGCCTCGCATTAACGTTTTCCTGTTTCGTGTGCTAACAATATGTAACGCTGACAACTATCTGTCCGGTGATTTTCCAAATATTACGCCGTTTTATTATCATTATGTGCACTTGTACAATGTTTGTGTACGGGATCACTGAAAATTATTATTTGCATTATGATTGCTGAAATCATAAGTTGTTTTCAATGATTGTTATAATTTATTGTGCGTAAATAATAGGTAATTAATCTAACTGTTATAAGGTGCTCGCACATTTACAATCACTGCTCGCACTTCACATTACAAGATTGGGTAGATTACATTAAATATTAATATTAATATTTATACTTAGGCTTGCTTGCTTATTTTTTTATTTATATGAAATAAACGTCAACTAAAATATAGCACAGAAAGAAATATTGAAATATTCTCAAAAGTCAAAAAGGAGTAAGCCATTGCAGTTTGGTGTAACCTTCAAATTACAAGAAAGAAAAGCATCAGTATTTACACGTCACGGCCATGTGTATGGTCACGTGCGTTGGAATGGGATAGCAAGATAGCCGCACTACACTCCCACTCTTCTCATTGCATTGCAGAATTTACAATATGAATTACTGCGTCATTTTTCAACCAATTTCGATGCAGTTTTTGCAGAAGGGTTTCTTTTTTGGTTTATATTCCATTACATATCAAAATGTATATAAAATGACATACATACATACATAGATAAATATAGGTTACATAGGTAAATACCCAATTAGGGCAGTATCGGAAACTTGATAAAGAGGAATGTGTGATAACCGAAATGGATGTAGACTGTAGGGTACATCATTGATGATGCTATTTTATATTACCCGCGTATCCTTCTTGATATGGATAATCTTCTTGTTTATCGTATATATTTCATAATCCATATGCGTACGGTGCTGACAAATGTGCGACTACCATAATAAGGAAGTAACATAAAAGTAAACATTGTGATGTTATTATCACATATTATAATTTATTTTCGGTTTTCCCGAGCACATCATAAAATAGTTGTGTACTGAAATAGAGCCCCAACACTAATAGCTTTTGACTATCGAGATCCTTGCGCGCCCATGTTATTTGTTTGAAATTACAAACAAGTTATGAAGAGTGCGCAGCGTACTCAATTCGAATACGCAGTCGATAGTTATTCCCGCTGGGGCTGCTGTTAGTACATAATATATTGACTATAAACGATCTACGTTTGTACCTTCGTATGTACGTATCGTTGAGTTTATTCAAAATTTATCCATATTGGTATTTCACAACATTTTTTTTTTTCAAAATTACTGACAAATGCCGTATTAATTGCAATGAATATATAAGTACAAATATTTATTATATACCTAGTACTGATATGTACATTTATCATACCTAGTACAGATCTGAAAGCCCATGCTGGCTGAAGGATCGCTTGCACGTTAAGCATGTCAAGTGTAGTGCGAGAGAGACAGAGGCATGTTGTGAGATACGAATGTGGGCGAGTGCGAGCTAGAGCGAGAGCGCTGCAGCGCTGTTGCGTGTGTTGCAGCGCTTCCAGGTGGGCAAGGCGCTGCGGGACCTGCTGCCGAAGAAGGCCAAGAACAAGGTACTATCCACTTACTCTCCACATTTATTTACTTCTATTTTTACTTGGGTTTTATTTTCATAATAATAATATTAGCCCTGTAATATTACTGTCCTAATGCTAGGCACTCGCCTGCTCTTCTAATGAGAGGGGAGAGAGAAGGTTATTTTCATACCATCATATATTATGTGATGATATTTGATGATCGACATATCGAGGATAAATTGTGACCATGACGATTGTATGTGATAATTTAAATAGAAAATTACAAACACGATTTGTGGTAGCTTACATAGCGGCTGGGATGTGGACCCGCCGCCAGTAAGTTGACTGCATACAATCACACATTACTGAGTATCCGTATGAGTTTCGATCTGCCCGGGTCACTCGAGCTAGACTTATATCTGCGCTGTTATATTACGGCGCAATTTGTCAGACTATCGCGATTCGCGACACGAAAGTGGCAGATTTGACGTGTGAGATGTACATTGTAGATGCAGTGGCAAAATCCAGCGTCTTATAAAGCATGATGCTTTTATGCTGGACTTAATAATTCTATTGATACATCAATGGGTTTATTGCGAGGTTTTCGCCCACGCATTTAATGTTCAGTACAAGAATCTATAAATGATAGTTGTTTTCACTATTATTCGGCGATATTCCATTGTAGACACCGCTAGTGCCAAAAATTCTAACACACATTGCATTATGTAAGTAAGTAATGCGTTATGTCACGCCAAAAATTAATTATTCTAATAAATGAAAATATTTAATTAACTGCACCTCTAGATAAATATTTATTTTAAATACGATATATACGATACTGGATATCAAGTCGTGTTCAGATAAAAATGACCAAAGGTTTTTGGCTGCATTTAATTTAATTATGTACAAGTAACTAATAGATAAAAAGAATTCTGGTTCATTGGCGGCGCTATGTCGATGATTATGCTAGTTTGTACGACGAAACAGGTATTAGTAATTTGTTAAAAAATAAAATAAAAATATATTTTCAACAATTTTAACAAAAAGCTTTATAAAACTGTTAAAAGATTTGTGATAAATCTTTTCGTTCTACTCGCCCATATTCCACCTTAATGTGGGGTTTCGTCGGCGCAATACGGTTTTTCAAGCATATTGCAGAAAGGATTTGTTTGATTTTTAAGACCGGCTACCTGCTTGACGTCAACCCCTCTGGGGGATAAAGAAAGGGTTTTTGATAAATATATGTAGATACTCGTATTTAAGAATCTCGTATAGAAAATTATTTGACACTTGACATAAATGAAACTCAGTTTGTAGTGTTATCATTGCGATTTATGTATAAAGAGTATGACATTGTGTTGTGTGTGTGTCTGCGTGTGCGTGCACGTGCAGGTGTTCGACGAGGTGTGCGTGGAGCTGGCGATGGCGCTGCTGCAGCTGCTGCAGTGGGCGCCGCCCGAGGAGCAGCTCTACCGCGCCGTGAAGGCGCTGGCGCGGCTCGCGCACCACTCGCAGGAGGTGCCGCAGCTCGTCGCGCTCGTCGGACCGGACCCGGCCGCGTTCAGGTACACCTCGACACACCTCATCACACCACACCTCGACACACCTCATCTCACCACACCTCATTACACTACACCTCTATACAACTGGCCTTTCCACTTGTAAATACCCTATGTATGAGGCTGATTCCTCTTGAATTCATTATATTGTCTCCTGTATTTTTTACGGAGGAAAGTGGAAACTTTATAATTCCTACTCCTCCCTAGCTTTCTGTTTGATAAATTCCGTTGCGGGATGAAGACAATTTTACATTATCTGAGACTCGCCGAGCTTCATTGTTCGATGTCGTAAAATGCGTGCCATTGTTGATCCTGACTTACAAGAGTTACAGTGGCGAGTGTGTGAGAGGGACAGTCTCGTACACCTCGACACACGTCATGTAATCAGTTGATACTGATCACATTGTAACTGCAGGGGCACCAGTCCGCGCGTCGACGAACAGATAGACCTGATCATGCAGAAGGTGAAGTAACACGCGTCACCCGCGTCACCCGCGTCACCCGCCGGGAGCGCCGCCACGTGACGTCACCGCTACACACTCATCACACGCACTTAGGTCGGTGCTCAATTTTACTCAAACGTACATTTCGGATTTGAAGTTGGAACTTGTCTCGTTTTTCATTCAAATTGAAGTCTTCAGTCTGAAGCTGACGGTTCTTCCTCCCCATTGAATACCAAAAACAATAAATGTAAGTTATCCCTCTGTCTAATTAAAGTTCTCCAATGAATTGGCTGGATCATACTTTAGCCAGCATAGAACGCACGATCTTAAACAAAATAAGTTTACCAATTATGGCGCGTACACATCGCGCTGAACGAAGGCGAACGAATCATGCCTGTTTCATTCCCACAACAGCAAAAGTTTGTTTGTGTGAACGCAACAGGTATCGATTCGTTCGCCTTCGTTCGGCCGATGGGTACCCGCCATTATGGAGAAATTACATATTTTAAGTTGTTAGGATAGTAAAGTAAATGGAAATGCGGCCTTTGTATCAGCTTTTAAATACTTAACAAACCTTGTGATTTGTAGTTACCACTTTCATAATATACTTATAGGATTGTGATATAAACAGAAATTTCAAATTTTGTAATTAATATTAATTAGTACTTTACACTAAATGAATAATGTATAAGTAAATATTTGTATAAGTGGAGACGTTAGGTGGGTGATGCGGTCGCGTTTCCATCGGTCGTGGTCGTGGTGACGTCACTGCAAGTTGTAAATAAAATTCGTTAGTGTTTAACATAACGGTATCGGTAAGAGGACAAAATTTAGAGTAAGTACCTGAGCTTGTTGCGATTCTTATAGTGAGGCGCACGCGGTGATGGCGGCTCAACGTTCAAACACTTTAGAACATTTAAAAATTATTGATAATCGCTTAACATTAGCTTAACATTATTCGATATTTTTAAATTATTTTATAGATATTTGCTAAAATTATACGGGTGTTTCATAAAGTTCGTATAAATAATAATTACACTTAAAGAGTGGATGACCAGTAATCTAGCCATAAAATTTAAAATTGCGTATGGTTCATAGTTTTTTTAATAATGGGAACTTTAATTTGTGACAAAAACATTTTTTCTGGCTTATTGTGTCAGCTGTAGTACATTTGAAAACTACCTATGGGGGTAATTAATGTATTTTGAACATACATAAAGCCATTCCTATTCTAATTGCGATGATTTACAGGACGTATTCTGATTTTAATATGCTCATGCTTAATGATTGATACATTTTTATGTTTTAACTTTACCATTACGCTTTAGATCGATCTCCGTGTATGTGGAATTGTTATTGGTACTAACTTTATAAAACCGCTAGACATATTTAAAAAAATATATTATAAAACATTATTATGGCTATGAAAATATTGTTTTTTTTTGCAATATATTGTATTATCACCTTTAAAGTATGACAAGTGTTCGACCGCAAGCCGCCGTTCGTTTTGACACCCTGATATATTTAACATATTATGTAGTTGTTACACTATAGTATATTGTGTATTTATAATGTTGCTAGCACTAACACGGTGACAATGGTGCATTTACTCTTATATTTATTAGCGGGGGCGTGCAATATTATATCACAACATATTATGCATTATAATTTCACAATTTCCTCAATATACTGTCATTGAAAGAATGTCTTCAACAACTTATGTTGTAACGTAAAATAACCAATCCAAGTAACGTACTCCAACAACTATATTCAAAGACACAGATATTTTGAAGAAGTGCTTAACGTCGAAACTAGTTTGTTCTTTCTTTCTCAATTAGTTTAAGAGTGAAAGAGACAAAACCCTGTTTAAGTTAAGCACCCTTAAGAAGCTATGTTTGCATTGTACATCCCCGTGTACTATTTGAATCTTCGTAAAGATTGTGATCCTATTATTATATCTGAACACACGTTGTTATATTTATGTATAATGAGTTGTAATAAATTATATCACACATATTATACTAGTTTTATTAATAGTTTTACATTAATATTATGTGTATTTTAATGACTTTTATTAATATTATAATATTCAATATATATTCAAAAAAACATGTCTGTGTTATATTCAAAAAAACATTTTTAAAAGGTACGATTACACTATACGAACATTACGCCGAATTTTATGTGATCATAAACGCTGTGTCTAATTTATCTACGGATCCCTAAAAAAATAGTATCGTAAATTGTACACTACTATAGTCGGATTGCTAATGAAACGGAGTAAACTGACAGATCGAAATGTCACTTTACGAAATAATGTTGTTTACTTCCAAAACATAGCGATTGATCTAATTCAATTTTTATCATTCAAAGAAACAACAACTCAGCACTAACTTGCAAAATTAGAATTTTATTGCTTATTTTAGAAATTTCAGCTCAACCTTTTCACTAAATGTCTATTTAAATAATTTTGCGTAAATAATGACAACAGATATGCGAAATGATAACAAAGAAAATTACAAATATTTTATTATTTGACAAAAATTACGTTCCGCACATTCATAGCTTTTGTAAGTTTTGTTTATAATGAACCATGACCATAATTCTAGTAGACATGCAATAACTTAGCATGCAGTAACTTACTATGAGTATAATTCAGTAAACATGCAATACTAATCACACATTAGGCAGAAATTACGACTTTGACTTGGACTTTAGAAAATGAAATTGCGCGTGGTGTACGTCGACACTCGACACTGCATCTCATGGCGGGTACACACCGGCCGAACGAAGGCGAAAGAATCTATACCTGTTGCGTTCACACAAACAAACTTTCGCTGTTGTGTGAATGAAACAGGCATGATTCGTTCGCCTTCGTTCGGCCCGGTGTGTACGCACCATCAGAATCATAACCCCATGCGGATGCGGCGATATTAATTACTTAGTTTTAAAACAAAACTCCTGTCCTACCTAGTTTGCGGCAAGCATGTATTTTGATTAGTCTTTAATGTGGACTATAAATTTGAGTACATTTAAATATAGCATATATTACTGTCGACATTTAAATCCTTAATAGCAGAGGCTGCAAACCGAGCAAGTGGGTCGTCTGATAGTAAACTACATCGCCTCTCATGTGTCTCATGATCACATCTTCTGTGAAGGCTGGGCACTCGGAGACGACAGCATTTTTTATTTTGCTGACAACAATATGACCAAAACTCAGATGCGAGTGTTAGGGAACGTACCCATATTACGTGACCAATTGTTTACAATTTTATACCCCCCCCCCCTCGGTAACCACACGTAGTATATGTCAGGACGCCCCCCTCCCCTGCCCCTCTAGTTGTCACATAGTAATTTATAAATACGGTTTTAAACAATTTTTTGTCGAAGAAAAGTTAAAAAACAAAATATTATGATGTGTTGCCACCTGTGACATTAAAAAGTGTTAAACGCTGTGCGCCATATTTGAATATAGCTCGAAAAAGCACGAGATTTCCCTAGAAGATATTGACTACGTGACGAAAACCTAAGACCTCCCCCCGGCCATGTGACCAAGCGTGGTATTTTGAAGACTCCCTCCCCTCCTGAACGGGTCACGTAATGGGTGCGTTCCTTAGCTTCAGCTAGCACGCATGTTTTCAGAAGTCGGAGGATACATAGTTATCATATCTGAACTTTTCAAGTAGGTATTCTACGTCCTATAAAATGTGAGGTGCGACGGAGTTAAAGCTTTATCACACACAGGATGTACATACTTCTATATAATCATAAAGAATGGACCGTTTCGTTTGTAAATAAAATTATTTTCGTATAAAGTCGCAATCAAATAATAAGCATATTTGTTATAAAAACTGGATGCGACATAATTTATGATGTTTGTAATGTGTTATTGGCTGCGTGTTTATGAATTAACTCGTGGTGAGATAAAACATTACCTTTTATTTGTTACGTGGGACTTGGAAGTTGGAAGTAATAATAAACAACACAAAGTTAACTTGTAGCTGACTATTTCCTTTCTATATCATGCATATTTTTTGTTTTACAAGAGCTCGCCCGTTGCCTCCCCGTTGGTTTAGTGACAGTGTATATGGAGATACATCTCGAGGGTCCTGACTTCTGGCTTTTTTGTTTTCTAGCACAACTAGCCCGGGTCTATGTCTGCTAGAGATATTGTCGTCAGGCAGTCGGCCAGGTAAAAAAAATTAAGTCAAATCCTTCCTGCAATATCCTTAAAAAAATTTTGTTAATGTTTATAACATTAAGAATATCCATTGAGCACACACTCTCATAGAACAAAGGAATACCTACGTTCAAAGATAGTGTCACCGATACGCGCCATTGTATTTGCATCGCGAACTGCACGTGCAATAAAAGCGGCTAATTATAACATTACAATAACAGTTCACCTGTGGCATTGACAAATGACAAAACATTGTAAATAACGTGTACAAACAGTACAAGACTTAGTACATATCATACTGATTCCACGTTGCATAGAAACAGGCAGTAAACCAACTCCCAGGCGTCATGTCTGATATAAAAAGAATTAAACTATATTGAACACCATTAATAAGAACATCGTCGTCATCATCATCAGCCACAGGACGTCCCCTGTTGGACATAGGCAATTAGAACAATACAAACAAATTAAACCTCAAGCTATAAAATGTTACTAGAGGCATTGACAAGAGGATGGTTTTATGTATGCCGATGACATAGCTTTGATGGATGGGGACAAACAGCGAATAGAGCAGAGGGTAAACCTGTGGAAGGAGACGCTTGAGAACGGCGTGGCGGTTTGAAACGAAATGTGGCGAAGACAGACTCTATGGACTGCGAGAGTGCAGACCCGGATAGTATCCGGGTAGGGAACCAGCTTGCCGTAGAAACGGACAAGTTTAAGTGTACCTAGGGTCTGTATTGCACGAGTCTGGTGATATCGATTCTGACGTGACGGCTCGTATTGGCGCCGCCTGCAGCAGTAGTACCGGCTTACCCTTTCATGAATGTCAGCTTAATAAATAAATATTATTTAAAAGAAAACGCAGCATCGGCTTCCCTTTTGAACATTTTCATCTTTCGTCACTGCTCTTCAGTTGATACTCGTATTAGTTATAGTGGCCGAGACCTTTTCTTATCATACCGATATAGCTCAAATTACTAAACTTTATACACCCACAAACGTAAGGAAATTTTCTCAGGCAGACGCAGGTTTTCTCAGAATGTTTCGTAGCTCCATAAAAACTAGCAATTATAATAAATTAATAAAAAATGGGCGTAGCACCGAGCACCTCGCGTCGAGTCGCATCGCGTCGCGTGTAATAGATCAATCATGTTGCTTACTTAACCGACTGTGTACACAACGAATTAGTAAACTTGTAAACTTGACACTGGCCATGATAAAGTTCACGAGGAAAGTTAATGTCATGGATTCACCGCCCAACATGTGATGACGCGCAACATGTGACTCGCAACGTGTGACGCCGCGTCAACGTCGCGGATCATGCGGGGAAGAGCGCATCATGGTTGTGCTATTGAGGACGGGTGTATCATAGCAGTATAAGTGTATGTATAATCTATGAATACAACATACATCTGGTTTCTGAAAGGGTGTTTAAATTAGCACTGTTTTGACAGACCTTTTATTTTGACACCAAAATATTTTGGGTTCCTAGTATTGGAGGTTTCTAAAGTCAAAGACAGAATATTTTGACTAAACTAAATAATCCACTACCTATGAGAATTATCGCCGAATGTTCATACACTTAAGGACGCCTTATGTCCTTTAAGGCCGCCTTACCTGTCAAAATTGTATGGCGAAAATCAAAATAAGAAGCCGTTAAAGTTGAGCAGCGTTTGACCATTCCGGCATTAACGGATGTTTATTTAATTTTAGCATTCATTATAATTTGACAAACGTTAACATTGGTAAATTGTAAAAAAAAACCGCGTCGCAAGTTGAGCAACATATCGAGCCGCGAGCGTTTTAATCGTCAAGTGAACATGTAGCTTTAGCGGTGATGTATGGCTTTAGTAAGATGTTTTTACGGTCGCCAAATTAATTGGAAATCAGTACTCAGGCAAGGGCGTATCGTGACGGCCTTCGATTGTATTAATATGTCGTGGTGTTGAATAGTGCAGGTTATTCTGGAGATCGGACTGGATTGTGGTTACCGTGTCTGTAGTATGTAATAATACAACACTAAAGTCGTATGATTGAAGAGTGTTATAAACACAAGAGCGGTTTGTAAGGTATGACGCGTGAGGCGTCGCGTTTATCTCGGGGAGATAGGCTATGCGTTTAAACGGCGCGAGCGATCCTCGCAGGCGACACGGTCGCGAGCAGTGCCGCGCGGTGAACGTCTGCACTGTGTACCGTGTATAGTGTACACTGTACGTCGTAGTGAGCACCGAGGATGGAGCCGGAGTCGGGGCTGCCGCCGGTGAGTGCGAAGGGCGAGAGCCGGTGGATGCGCGTGGTGCGCAAGCGGCTGCCGATAGTGCAGTGGGCGCCGCGGTACGACCGGCTGACGGCCGCCGCCGACCTGGTGGCGGGCGTGACGCTCGGACTCACGCTCGTGCCGCAGAGCATCGCGTACGCGTCGCTCGCCAACCTCCCAGTACAGTATGGACTGTACTCGTCTTTCGTCGGTGAGCACCTACTTTACAAACAACAAACTATATGGTTAAAATAATGTTAATCACTTACCATCATTATCCTCCATCAAATTATGATTTTATGCAGGATTATAGATTATCCCCCTTTCAAGACAATCAGGTAAAATATGGGAAATGGAAAAAAGTGCCTTTTCTATTATTTAAACTATAAACACCAAGCAATACCTACCTACTTCAATTTCGATGTTTAACTTAACTCGTTCGTGCACGTATTGCTTTACCTTATATGTACATATGTATGTAGTATAATTACACCTCGCCTCTTTAGTCTAGTGTCAGCATATATGGACTGTGGATCGGGAGATCCTGGGTTCGATTAGCAGGTCGGGAAAAAACTTTTTTTTATTTTCCCGGGATTGGATCCCCAGAGAGGGTTGGCACCAGGCAGCCGGTCATAAAACTAAGCCAAATCCTTTCTGCAAAATGCTTAAAAAAGTGTGTTGCGGCGACGCCACATTAAGGTGGGTTAATGGCAGATAGAAAGAAAGAAGGATGTAGTATAATTACAAACTATCGCCATCATTATTACCTATAGGATTTCCACTGCTGAATATAAGCCTTCCATAGACATTTTCGGATCGACCTATAGCCCCCCAAAATATAATAAGACGCGCAAAAATTAATAAATAATTAATATATTACACCTACATTTTTTATAATTACTAGCTGACCCGCGCAACTTCGTCTGCGTATGAGAGAGAGGGTTGAAAGAGTGAGTCGTAGGCACCTATAATCCAATAATTCTAAAGGAGGTAATGGGATGATCTACTTCGGCCGTCAGTCCCCCGTCTCTCACCCCGTCAGTCACACCGTCTGTCACACCGTCTGTCACCCCGTCTCTTACCCCATCAGTCACACTGTCTGTCACCCCGCCTGTCAACCCGTCTGTCACCCAGTCGGGCACCCCGTCTGTCACCCCGTCTGTGACCCGCCTGTCACCCCGTCTATCACCACGTCCGTCACCCTGTCTGTCACCCCGTCTGTCACTCTTCTGTCACCCGTCTGTCACCCCGTCTGTCACCCAGTCGGTCACCCCATCTGTCATCCCGTAAGTCACCTCGTCAGTCACCCCGTCCGCCACCCCATGAGTCAGCCTGTCAGTTATTACTTATTATTTTTGACAATATTTCAATATTTCTTTCTGTTCTATATTTTAAACGATGTAAACATATAATTTGCACAATACACGTGATTGATTTGATGGTAAATGTTAGGAAACGAATAACTAATTTTTTTTACTTTTTTTCACAATTTCATAGTGAACACAATACCGGTTTGTCACATGAAATTAACTGAGCAGAGAACAATGAGTAGCTGTCAAACAATGTATCACGCACCGGCGCCATCTACTTAAAATATTGATTTGTAGTACATGCTATGTATCAGAGATGGCGCTGTATGTGAAAAAAGATTTTCCCGCTTTTCTGTTGAAATTTTTCCTGAATTTTCTTTGCTATAAACCTCACGGAGCCCGAGACCTTTCCAACGAATGCAAAACCGTGGAAATCGGTTCGTGCGTTCTGGAGTTATAGCGTCAGAAGGGAAAACCCGACTTATTTTTATATAGTAGATTAAGCTTTACATAAGAGCTTTATCGATTCCTGATGATTTCAATAAAGTAACTTGCGTGATTTTTATTTATATTGTTAATTTCATATGTATTCTGTATACTGAGAACTCGGTATTATTTTTATTATGATAAAAGTATACTAAGATGTGGGTTGGCACGGTCAGTTTCAATATAAACGGTCGGCGGAGCAGTGTACACTGTACAGTGATTGTGTGTGGTGTGTGATGACACTCGGCACTCGACAGGCACGATGCTGTACGTGGTGCTGGGCACCGTGAAGGAGGTGTCGATCGGGCCCACGAGCCTGATGGCGCTGCTGACGCTGCACTTCTGCCGCGGCCTGCCCGTCGAGTTCGTGGTGCTGCTCACCTTCCTCTCGGGCTGCATCGTGCTGCTGATGGGGCTGCTGCGGCTCGGTGAGTTCCGCGGGAGACCTCCACCTGTGATGACTTGCAGTTCCGAATCCTCTGCCTCGGTGGTATAGTAGTATTGCCTGCGCGTACGACTGTCGTTCTTGTGTCTCGGGTTCGATCCCCGGCGAGGGCAAAGCGATATTGGATTTTTCAGTATCGACCCGGAGTCTAAAACTTTTTCTCGATATGGCGATAGGCTCGCTCCCTATCACATCTGGGACGCAACTAAACTCTGCGAAATGTAGGTGTTCTAGAAAACGGTTCGGTTCAGGCGCACTAGTAAACTAGAAGTAGTTCACTAGTGCGCCTTTGTCTACCCCTTCGGGGATACAAGAGTAACCTTATGTAACTATGTGGAATTTAAGCGTGAATATTCATCTCTACTACGAAACCGTCCATTGTGTGCAATCAACCACATTGTGTTTGTTATGAATTGATATTCATTAAATAAGAACCATTCATACTTACTTTCCACATTATTACAAATCTTAATTATTTACTCAGTTATCTATGTATTGTTATATGAGTCGAGTGGAAAACTTTCATTAGTTTACCAAGTAAATGAGTACACAATATCGCATTAACTGCCCAATAAATCTGAACGTGTGATATAAATGCTCCGCGATATCTCATGATATGACTAAATTGATAATAAATTAATGATGTTAATTACATGAGCTTAACTTTAAGACCGCGCATTTATGTTTGGTTTGAGGTTATGAGAGATGCTTTTTGTAAACAAAAAACTGGCGAATGGTGATGTGGGCCATCTGATAGTGACGAGCGCGTCAGTGGCGTGCCATCCATATACACATAGAGACACTTTCTACCCTAACAATTTGCTATTTCCATAAATAAAAATAAAATTATTATATATAAATTTTAAAAGAGCAATGCTCGTATTATGTTTTAAATCGACACAGAGGTGCCAATCACTATGATGTTGTCGCAAGAGATGAAGAAAATAATTGTGTAAGATTTATGTCTACCCTGATCGGAATGTATATGCATGTCACTGGGCCGCGTGCATTATAATCAACCATAAATCTTGGTTGCGTTGTCGACCGTCGCCGAGGAACCGTATACTGTATAGATTTGAGTTGGACTTTGGCTAATGTATACCTAAGTTTTAACTAATTAGCTAACTTACAAAAACATAATATAAGCTTACGCCTGTATCCTCGAAGGGGTAGGCAGAGTCGCAATAGCGAACTGAACACCCACTAGTTCACTTAAAATTAATACATAATATAGATGATTAAAAATTGGCTTCCTTAGTCTTAGGAGGTCCTGGGTTCGATTTCCAGGTTAGGCAAAGCGAATTTTCTAATTTAATTTGCCCGGGACTGAATCCTTTAGAAGGGGTTGACGTCAGGCAGGCAGCCGGCTGTAAAAACTAAACCAAATGCTTTCCGCAACCTGCTTCAAAGAGTGTGTTGCGCCGACCCCACATTAAGGGGGAATAAGGGCGGGTAGAAAGAAAGATAGATTGTTAAAAATCATTTTATACATCGAAAAGTGTCAACCGTGCAGGTGTGTCACGGTCACGGAGGATGAGTGTGTGTACCGTGCAGGGTTCCTGGTGGACTTCATATCGGCGGGCGTGACGAGCGGGTTCACGTCGGCGACGGCGGTGATCATCGTGGCGGCGCAGCTCAAGGGGCTGGTGGGGCTGAGCTTCACGGCGGAGTCGCTGTGGGACAACGTGCGGTTCATCTGCGCGCAGCGGCGCCGCGTCAGGGCCGCGGACTGCGCGCTCGCCGCCGCCTGCTGCACCGTGCTGCTGCTGCTGAGGGTGACTATACACCGTACACTCACTCACATACACATACATCATATTACTAATGCACATTACAACAACATCACATAAGCTCACACCTGCATCACCGAAGGGGTAGGCAGACACGTCCTAGCGAACTAGAACATCACATTTAGACGAGCTTAGTTCGGTCCTAGATATGATAGGAGGTGAGCCTGTCACCATATCGGGCACAAATTATAGACTCCGGGCTGATGCTGAAAAATCTAATATCACTTTACCCTCGCCGGGAATTGAACCCGAGACCTCAGAACTACAGTCATACCGCGCGTGCACCACCACTTCGCCACCGAGACATAATCTAACATCAACAACATGATCTATTAAAAAAATGAAATTTTAATCGGTTTAATATTAGCTACTAGCTGACCCGCGCAACTTCGTCTGCGTATGAGAGAGAGGGTTGAAAGAGTGAGTCGTAGGCACCTATAGCACAATAATTCTAAAAACGTAATGATATGCTCTACTAAACTTCGAGAGATAGTACGTGACTTCGGTGCGGTTCCGTCTGTCACCCCGTCTGTAACCCGTCTGTCACCCCATCAGTCACCCTGTCTGTCACCCTGCCTGTCATCCCGTCTGTCACCTTGTCTGTCACCCCGTCTGTCACCCCGTCTGTAACCCGTCTTTCACCCCGTCAGTCACCCCACCAGTCACCCTGTCTGTCACCCCGTCTGTCACCCCGTCTGTCAACCCGTCTGTCACCCCGTTTGTCACCCCGTCTGTCTTCCCGTCTGTCACCCCGTCTGTCACCCCACCTGTCACCCGTCTGTCACCCCGTCTGTAATCCATCTGTCACATCGGCTGACACTCCATCAGTCACCCTGTCTGTCACCCCGCCTGTCACCCCGTCTGTCACCCCGTCTGTCTTCCCGTCTGTCACCCTGTCTGTCACCCCACCTGTCACCCGTCTGTCACCCCGTCTGTAATCCGTCTGTCACATCGGCTGACACCCCATCAGTCACCCTGTCTGACACCCCATCAGTCACCCCGTCTGTCACTCCGCCTGTCACCCCGTCTGACACCTTGTCTGTCACCCAGTCGGTCACCCGTCTGTCACCACGTCCGTCACCCCGTCTGTCATCTCGTCTGTCACCCAGTCGGCCACCCAGTCTGTCACCTCGTCTGTCATCCAGTCGGTCACCCCGTCTGTCACTCAGTCTTATCACCCCGTCTGTCACCCCTTCTGTCACCCGTCTGTCACCCCGTCTGTCACTCCGCCTGTCACCCCGTCTGACACCTTGTCTGTCACCCAGTCGGTCACCCGTCTGTCACCACGTCCGTCACCCCGTCTGTCACCTCGTCTGTCACCCAGTCGGCCACCCAGTCTGTCACCTCGTCTGTCATCCAGTCGGTCACCCCGTCTGTCACTCAGTCTTATCACCCCGTCTGTCACCCCTTCTGTCACCCGTCTGTCACCCCATCTGTCACCCCGCCTGTCACCCCGCCTGTCACCCCGTCTGTCACCCCGCCGGTCACCCCATCTGTCACCTCGTCTGTCACCCAGTCGGTCACCCCGTCTGTCACCAGTCTGTCACCCTGTCTGTCACCACGTCCGTCACCCCGTCTGTCACCCTTCTGTCACCTGTCTGTCACCCAGTCGGTCACTCCATCTGTCACCCCGGCTGTCACCCAGTCGGTCACCCCATCTGTCACCCCGTCTGTCACCCCGTCATTCACCTCGTCAGTCATTCCGTCCGCCACCCCATCAGTCAGCCTGTCAGTCACCCCGTCATTCCTTACGTCAGTCACCCCGTCAGTCATCCCATTAGTCACCCCATCAATCACCCCGTCAGTCACCCCTTAGTCACCCTACCATTCATCCCCTTGGTCAACACAAAAATATTTTTTTCAAATCGAACCAGTAGTTTCTGAGATATAAAATTCCCCGCTAGCAGCATTTTTCATTTCTGCTGCGCTTCTATTGGTCATAGCGTGATGTTATATAGCCTATAGCCACCGTCGATAATTGGGCTATCCAACACAAAAATAATTTTTCAATTCGAACTAGTAGTTTCTGTCTGAGATATAATTTTTCCAGATTTGGTAACATTTTTCATTTCTGCTCCGCTCCTATTGGTCAAAGCGTGATGTTATATAGCCTAAAGCCATCCTCGATAAATAGGCTATCCAACACAAAAAAAAAAATCAATTCGAACCAGTAGTTTCTGAAATATAGTCTTTTCAACATTTTTCATTTCTACTCCGCTCCTATTGGTCATAGCGTGATGTTATATAGCCTATAGCCATCCTCGATAATTGGACTATCCAACACAAAAATATTTTTTCAATTCGAACCAGTAGTTTCTGTCCGAGATATAAATTTTCCCGATTTTGCAACATTTTTCATTTCTGCTCCGCTCCTATTGGTCAAAGCGTGATGTTATATAGCCTATAGCCACCGTCGATAATTGGGCTATCCAACACAAAAAGAATTTTTCAAATCGAACCAGTAGTTCCTGAGATTAGCGCGTTCAATCAAACAAACAAACAAACTCTTCAGCTTTATAATATTAGTATAGATATTATGTTGCCCATTTGATATTTTTTACTACTTAAAGTTAACCAGTGACGTGCACAAGCGTTAAATTGGGGTAGACAAAACTTGCAATATTATTTTTTTTCATTCTTCCATCACTTATCATATAATCAATCGACCTATCGATTTAAAATATAAGCCGAGGCTGAAATTTGTAATAGCTGTTTTAATATGTTTTTTTTTCTTTAAGTAGGCAAGGGTGGTATTTAAGCATCCTCCACAGTGAGACTATTGGCTCTCATAATAAATATCTCTTATCTCATAATATAAGTATCTTCCTTCAAAATAGCTCCTTCGTGGCTATTTGACCAAATAATGCTAGTCAGTAACCTTAAAGAGATAAATTAAACACAAGTCAATTTGTCAATTGTCGCTATGAGACGAGACGCGACTGTTATACTGTTGTATAAATCTCGTTAATCTTACAGCCCAGACTAAATCACCTGGAAGAGTTCAACGCCCAAACAACTAAGCCAAATCCATGTATATAATGTCGTACTAGCTACTCAAAGAAATACTTAAAAACTAATGTTTTAAGCATTATGGTGCATATTTTTCTAACCACCTATACTATTACGCGTATCCCATTAGCTTTATCATACTACTCGTAAATAATTATAACCTAAATTAAAAATAACTCATTCCGAATTCCTACTAACTTGGTGATATACAATTGGAAACTGTGTCATTTCACATTTGTAAAACCACGTGAAAATACGATAACAAACTGTATACAGTCACTTAAATATATTTTAAATAGAAATAGGTAAATGTAAATTGTTAAAGTCTTTAATACATTTGTAGGCTGTAGCTCTTAATATAAGTGTATATTCGAAAAACCTCGTCTATAATAACATCATTACTCTTTATACTGCCCTACCGCCGCGCCGCGCCGCGCCGCGCTGGTTACAGGCCTCCCCTACTACCAGTGCCGGATCTAGGGGGGGCGAGAGGGTGTACGTGCCCCGTGCGGTAGGATTTGGGAGGCGGCAAAATGTGGAGGGTGCCCTAACTTGGGAGCGGTAAAATCGGGCAAATTGGCAACTTGCCCCCGCTAAAAAAAAACCTAGATCCAGTACTGCCTACTAATAATGACAGTTAGTTCATCAACGTTTTATGTGGATTGATAGAATTCTCATATGTATGTTCTCTCTTTCCAAATTCTTATAAGTATGCGAGTTTTCCTACAATATTTCTCAATACATACTGTTAAAGCAAGCGACAATTCACTTAAACATCTGATTAACTTGGAAAAGTTAACGGTACATGCTCTTGGGGTTAATTTAAAACCTGCGATTTTTTTTTTTTTTTTAAATACACCCAACAGTCACACACCTAGTCCTGACCCCACACTAGGTATAACCTGTATCGTGGGTGTCAGATACTATGAGAGACTTTCGGTCTCACAACACCCAGACTTGAAACAAATATCTGTGGGCCACACAAACATTTGTCTCAATGCGGGAATCGAACCCGCGGCCTCTCGCTTCGCAGCCGGCTACTCGCCCGCTGCGCCACGGAGGTTGTCTTGACAGTCCTCATCCTTACCACTTTCTGTTTATCTGTTGATGGTTAGCAATAAATGTGCACATGTGACATGATCAACGTAGGCCAATAATAAATCTGTGTCAGTAACATGTTTTAATTATTGTTTTTAGTGGAATTAAAATAAAGTGTCGCCATAAAGATAATGTGTTTGCTTCGAGACGCGACGCGGGCGCCACCGGTACACTTTACACACATCTGTTCAGTAATTCGTGATTAAACAATCGTTGTGCTGAATTTGCTTTCTAATAAACTGATATGGTGGGCTTCCCATGTTCAGAGAAAACAGTGGTGTGAGGAGCATGTAAACACATGTCATATGTTACCACAGTTAACGTATTCAAATACGTAATACTGTTAAGTATACTTCCGCTCAGTAAGCCAACGGACTACTGAGATCAACTAAACTAATTTATAGAAGCTAATGTGGTTCATGTCGATTTATATTGTCGACCTTATTTGCTGAATTTGTCTCAATGGAAGCACCAATACATAACCATAAATAAGGCTAGGTATTGATTCTCTTTCTTTTCTCTCTAGATCTTTTAGCCACTGTTGAAGTCCATCCGTTTATTTGTTTAACTAAAGGTAAATAATAAACATTCATTTCTCATTTTGGAGTATATGGTGAGGTAGTCTATTAACTGTAAACTTTTCTATTCGACTACAAATCGATTTGAATAAATGTTTCTTTTCCCAACTCATAAAAAAAATATTATGATAATATTTCTACACAGTAAAATATGCGGCGTCTTATAGTTTACTGTTCTGTGGTCGCACAACCTGTTAATTACACATAAGGAATACCTACGGGGTACAGAGTATAGATGAAATATGTGTGTTTACAGAAATTACGATTATTTACTTATTCAATATGTGCCTCGAATGTAACAATGGGCTTGTTATCGTGTTCATCTAAAATTATACTTGTATTTGTATTTGACAACCAATAACCTAGAACTTGATCTGTTTTCAATAAAGTGTTGTGTGGAATATACAATATGGTTATAAACAGCATGCTTTTTTGATATACATACTTGAATCCTTATGCATGAGGACGTTATTATGTAATATGAACACGACTACGTTATGCGTTACCTGATGTTAACTACCAGGATAGTACTGTACTTTTATAGTAATAACTTTACGCTATTGGAATACAAAATACGTTTATTAAATAGTGACAGGCGGCTTGGTCTCCGGAGGCCGAGACACTTATGTAATATATATGTATATGTGGCGCCTCCAACGGGATATCCCTTGTAAGTAGGTAGGGATCGTTTTTTCGCATCTCGTCGCGTCCAATGTTTACGTTGCCAACACGGCCATGCTGCATCCTGCCTGGGAATGAAATTGTTATGGAAAAATATTTTTTATTCTATTTAAGTCTATATTTCTTTGAAGCGATGAGGTGCCTTTACACATTCGTTTTGGACATTAGGCTCCCAATACGGGAATCAGACTTATTAGTCAATCAAATGAAATAAAATCATTTATTTGTGAATGTAGGTAGGTATTATACAGTAGATGATATTTTTTAATTGAGCGCTCTACATTTTATTTAAGAAAAGTATACAAAAATTATATTTATTTCAATTACAATAAATTAAGCCTAAACAATCAAATAATGAAATCAACACAATCAATTAATTGAAAATATTAATCTGTGCTAGTAAATAGGCTCCTCCTCTTCCCAATACATATTCCCCTTCCTTAAGAGTGGAAGCCCACCCATGATTATTTTGATATGACGGTAAAGATCACTTACTATCAGATGACACGTCTGCTTGTTTGCCAGTCTCGGCTATAAAAAATGCGTCATTGTATTTGAAACTGTAGTTTTTTAAAACGAAGAGTATTCTAATTCCCAACAATAATGTTTCATTTGTCGAGGAAAATTGCTTATTTTATCTGTAACAAGCAGGTCATGAGACATGTTGATTAGAAATACCTCATTAAATCGTTAACTAATTGTGCTGTGAACATCGTTAGTAGACGATATTCCCATACGCACCGTGGTGCGATTTAATATTATGTACTCGTTATTCATTGCCGCCTGTTTAACGGGGAAGATTTTTCCATAAGAATTCCAAAGATAATGGTAATGAATACGTCTTAGGACAGTTCACCATGTTTCACTGATCAAGTGACTACACGTAATGCCAAGAGCAGTGCAGTCTGAAAGAACAGCGACTACCAACAAATAATGAGTGCATATGATAGGATTTAAAATTAGGGCAGACAATGAAACTATTTTTTTTTAAATTCTTGCATCACCGTCATCATTATTAATATCAACATTTCCGTGAATATTTATAATATTTCGAGTGTCGCAAATTTGAAAATCAGCTGTTTTTGGTTGTATTTTTTAAGAGTCATATCTCTTTGTGTATATGGATGGCACGTCTCTGTAGTTACTGGAATAATATCGGCCTGAATAGATGATTCCTCATGCTTTGAAGGTGCAATGATGTTCTATAATAAATAGATCCAACAGTCACACACATTTTGCTGACCACATACAAGAATTAACCTGCAGTGGGTATCGGGAACCACGAAGGACTTACCGCCGAATGTACATACACTTAAGGTCGCCTTATGTCGTTTAAGACCGCGTTATCTGTCAAAATTGTATGGCGAAAATCAATATAGGAAGCCGTTAAAGTTGAGCAGCGTTTGACCATTCGGGCGTTACCCTTAAATGCTGTGAATGCGCCATACAATTTTGACAAATAATGCGGCCTCAAATGGGATAACACGACCTCAAGTATTTGAACTGTGTTTCAATATTCGGAGGGTACAGTGTTAAAACATTCACGGCCAAAACTGATAAGGAGACGGGTCGATATTACTATTGGGTATGGTATAACAATGCAGGGTTATTGCAGAAGCTGAAGGATATCCCGGTGAATCCGAAGCGCGGCACGCTGAAGAAGGCGCTGTGGCTGGTGTCCATCAGCAGGAACGCGCTCGTCGTCATCGCCGCCACCGCCTTCGCATACTGCGTGCACGACCCCAAGGATCCCATGTTCAAACTCTCGGGTGAGCCACTCACCATTCTAACTATCAAATATTACGACGAAATTTATATTATTATTAACAACTTAATTACAAGATTTTTATTTAAGTGCTGAGTAAAAAGCAAACAAAACACAGCACTAGATATTTTTAATAGAAGAAACTAAAATAAGACTATAATTAAATAATAATAGTTTGAAAAGAGTCAAATTCTGGTTGATTTTATCTTTTTTGTGAGGGCATTTTGTCTTGTTATGGAAAGAAGAAGAATAGTCAAGAAGAATAGTTATGGCAATATTATCTAGGTTTGCATTCAGATTCAGTTTGGACTCAATTACTTGCTATTGTTGTGCGGTGTCATTTTCTTTAAACATTTGTGGGACGAAACCTAAAGGATTTGAGTAAAGTAGGATCAGTAGAGGAGTATATACCTCTAGCATGAAGGTACTATGTATCATGTGGGTAATGGGTATGTAGGTATTTGTTATGTAGCGTGGTGGGTGCATCAGGTCGCGTGGAGGGCGGGCTGCCGCCGCTGTCGGCGCCGCCGTTCAGCGCCGCGCTCGACAACAGCACCGTGCAGTTCGTCGACATGGTGCAGCAGCTCGGCGCCGGCGTGCTCATGCTGCCGCTCGTCATGGTGCTCGCCAACATCGCCATCGCGAAGGCCTTCTGTCAGTACACTACTCACTACTCACCACTTACTACTCTTCTCGTTCAGTTTAGTTACATCTAGAGAAAACTGCAACGTTAATCATATTTCTAATTTTTAATTGCTTTTATTATTACAAAAATTACATATACTTAGTATTTCCAAGGCTACATTAATTCTTTGCTCGGTATCGATAAATTCGGCGCTTGTGATTTCTAATTTATAACAGTCAAAGTAGGTAATGAGTGTGAAGTGAAATCGTGCTGAATTTTAAGTATGAATTAAGTTTGACCCACGTGCCCAGGTTCGGGCGGTCGAGTGGACGCGACCCAGGAGATGGTGACGCTGGGGCTGTGCAACATGGCGGGCTCGCTGGTGCACGCGATGCCCACGTGCGGCGCCTTCACGCGCTCTGCGGTCTCACACTCCAGCGGCGTGCGCACCCCCGCCGCCGGACTCTATTCCGGTGAGTACTGTGTCACAGTGACATGTACACTGTACACTGTACAGGCTCCGGCGGGCTCGCTGGTGCACGTGCGGCGCCTTCACGCGCTCTGCGGTCTCACACTCCAGCGGCGTGCGCATGCCGCTCAAAAATGTAGGCAATGTCTTTATATCTATATGAACTGCACGCGCTTTTATACTGGGTGTAAGGGAAACGCTTCCGAAAATTCAGACGGGTGGTAGTGCTGGTTATTATGAACCCAATGCCACAAAAATAATTACGATACGGAAGTTAGTTTTTTTTATTTTTCGCAATATGCTTGTAAAAATAAATAAAAAAATATCAATTAAAATAATGATTAAAATTATTATTTTTAAAATAACGTAATGTTAGGTACATACGATAATCATTCGACGCTCGACCCGTTCGGTGGGTTTCCTTAGCAAGGTCATGCACCCCGCGCGAGCGTCGGCCATTGCGTTGCCGCTCGCCCGCGCCCAGTCGACCATTGACGTGAGTATCTACACACGTGCGCCGACTGGAGAACATTTTACAATTTTGTGACTTTGGCAGTTAATAGATTTCTGTTATTGTTTTATTGTTGACTTTGAGCTATGATTACTGTGGTGGTGTTGTATGTTTATAGTTTATAGTACTCGTGATAGCAATTACGGAAACGCGTCTCGTGCATTGATAATTTACTCATAAAGGTATCCACCGTTCGGCACCAGTATGATCCTCGTATAATAATTACAGTATTTCAACAGGGTTTATATAATAGTCCGCCCTAGTGACGGGAGTTGAATGTTGCGCGCAACAACTCGGCCGCCCGCGTGCGACCCTCGGCGACAGAGAAAGCGCCCTGTGTTAACGATCCAAACGAAATCAAAGCAACAACAAGCGACAAATGTTTGTTATTGTTTCAAATAGATGGCATCTATGTAGAATTAGATCGCGATATCATGTTGTTGCAAAGATTTGGTTAGGGTCTTGCATATTAGATCAGCAAAGAAGAATAAGACCCAGACATCAACTAGGTCAATAAGTTTAACCTTAAGTTCTCTAGATCAAATAGTGGGATCAATAAAGTATCCAGATTCCAGTATAGATCAGTGCATAGTGGTGGTTTCATTTAAGTTCGACCCTATTAGTGTACCCGTTTAGGTCAAATTCCCTAATACCGGTACCACTAGCGCACTCTGGCAGTGGCGGTATTAAACACCCTGGATAGGAACCTCGGTGTTCATTGACCACGCGTTTTGGTGTATTATTCAAATTCACAGTATGAATAAAGTAAACGAAGATTGTTTTTTAAAGTAGTATGTTATTACTATTTCGGTTTTCGGAAGTGTTTCCCTTACACCCAGTATAATATTATACTGGATGTATGTACGATATCCATTATATAATTATGCTATGTTGTATATGTAGTGTTTACTCTCAACTCTATAATAACATATTTGCAGGATTGATCACGCTGTTGGCACTGATATTCCTGACTCGCTACTTCTACTTCATCCCCAAGGCGTGTCTGTCTTCAGTGCTCATCTGTGCTGTCATATTTATGGTAAGATTTTTGTTTAGCTGTAAATAGTCACCAGAAGTCTTAACATTTTCAGAACAAATACAATAGGCATTTCTTTACCTTTTACTTTCATTCACTGACTTGGTCGACAATGGCAACGCGTTCGTTTGCTTTTTTTCCGGTGATACGTAAAAGCATTTGTTCTGTATTACCCGACTGTAATCGTACCTCCGTCGTTCTGTAATAGTAGACAATGTTCCACAATGAAGGGCCCACTTGCGATTACCTAACTTACGAATGAAGGATTGATGATGAGCTGAAATAATGTGAGGGCACGTCGCAGCGCCACAAATGTGTAATTTTCCGTCGTGGATGTCACTCCGTATGAATTAACTGGTTTACTAGTGTTATCGCATGTCGACACCTCTGACCGGTGACCGGTGGCGGGTGACGGGTGACGGGTGACCGGTACTGATGACCAGTGACCACACACGCCCACTGTGCACTGTGCACTGTCTACCAGCCGCGGGTATTAATAACACATGTTTGTAAACAGAAACATTGTCGATTAATATTAATAGGGTATTATTGTTTATTATAACGTGTGACGCTGATAAGTGGAGTTATAAAGATAGCGGTTATTTAATATTTTCCTTGTACAGTAAAGAGTAACTGTATGAATGAAATTATCGGATGGCTTTTTTTCTATAACGGTCCAAAATATGTTGTAGGCAAACAGAAGCTGACAATGATGATGATTATAACGGTTAAAAAACAAAAATAATACCTGGTTTATCAGTGGTAATATCGTGGTTACCTAAGCTGTAGTTTTAGCATTATTCACTTAAATATAAATACGTGTAAAACTGAATCTAATGATAATTATTGGGTAAAGATTTAAAAATAAAAGATTCAAGAGTACAGTGTTTATTATTTAAGATTACTGATTCTTATTGTATCAGTAGGTATATAAAGGTGATCGCATATCGATTTTACGTTAATCGATCGTATAGTAGCAAAGACAAATAGAAAGCATCGTTGTGCGCCATTCAGAGTGACATAGGGTTAGTTATATGTTTTTTTATAGAAGAGACTGGCAAACGAAAAGATGAGTCACCTTGGTAAGTGATCTTTATCGTCCATAGATACCCAAGGCACAAAGAATTATAGGTGCGTTGCCAACCTAAAAGGAGGGGATGGACAAGGGATTAGGCAAGGGAGGGGAGAAACAGGTCACCGAACATCTCACTCATCGAAAGAAACGCGACAGCAAGCTGCCACTTTACTTCGGTTTCCTGTGAGACAGCGGTATCTGCCCGGTGGAGCCGGTCCATTCGTGCTGTAGACGTCACCGTCTACAGCGTGTCTCTAGCACTCAATGGTACCCCTGTATATATGTAAGGTGGACGTGTCGACGGTGAAGCGGCTGTGGTCGCGCGACCGGCGCTCGCTGTGCGCGCTCGTGCTGACGGCCGGCATCGGCGTCGCGCACAGCGTCGAGCTGGCCGTGCTGGCGGGCGCGCTCGCCGACCTGGCGCTGCTGCTGGCGGCGCTCGCGCGCCCGCGCATGCGCACCACCACGCACCGCCACGGCGACCGCATCGTCGCCAAGGTACACTACACCACGATCTAATTATTGTACCTGGTCGCCACCGAGAAACGATAAAAAAAACTTGTGGTCGACATGACAATAACTACATTTTCTTATTTTTTTGGACACTACGAGTACACAGTCATATATAATGCGAAATGTTTATTACAATAAATTGTTTACATGACGTTAACTTCTTTTGAATGTATTTGGCGAATTGGCGAATATGCAGTGATATAAGTACTCACTTGGTAGTCACGGTACCTTTATCTATAGTCTATATAATAGTCTCTATATAGTAGTCGGCGCAATAAACTTTTTCAAGCATATTTCAGAAAAAAATTAACGTAATTTTTACAACCGGTTGGTTGCTTGTTTGACGACAACCACGTAGTCATGGTATCCTTGATATAATTTTAAACACGTATTTGTAACGTACATATTTAAAGTATTTTTTATAACAGAGACTGGCAAACGAGCAGATGAGTCAGTAGCCTGATGGTAAGTGATCTCCACCGCCCATAGACATCCAAGACACAAAGAGGATCATGGGTGCGTTGCCAACCTAGAGGGAAGGAAATAAGAATTGGGAAAGAAGTGAGAGGGGAAATCGGGCCACCACAAATCTTACTCACTGAACGAAACACGACAACGAGCTGCCACTTTGTCGGTTTTTAATGAGACCGTGGTATCTAGCCGGTCGAGCCGGCCCATTCATGTTGTAGACATGACTGTTTACAGCATGGTTCTACCATTCTTAAATAATGAATGTGTATGTGTATGTGTATGTGTATGTGTATGTGTCGGTGGTGTTGCAGGTGGTCCCGTCGCTGCCGGTGGTGTACGTGAACGCGGAGTGGTGCGCGCGGCAGCTGCGGGCGGCGGCGCGCGGCGCCACGCTCGTGCTGCTCGACTGCGCCGCGCTCACGCTCCTAGACTACGCGACCGCGCTGGTAACGCCCACATGCTCACCGCATGTCCACCGACACTACACTATATCAACTGAGTGAGCGCCTATCGCGTCTCCTCCAACTTCCATCTGGCGATCTCCCCCCTCGCACTTCACGACTCTATTCGCTCATTATTCGATTAATATGAATACTAACACGCTTCCTACCTTATATAATAAATTAATTTTATCGATAAACAAAACAAACACAGTGTGAAAAAGATATATCAACTTTTAATCTAACTATAATAATATGATAAAAATAGTGTAAAAATTATATTTCCAATAATTTTCTCTTTCTTGTCGAAAATCATCGAAATCGAATATTGAACTTCGAAATGTACAAAATCTTAAAAAAAGTATAAACAACATCCATAACCAACCCGGCGTCATAATATTATACATATTAACATCGTTTCCAGGTACTGGAACGCGTAATAAAGAACTTCAAAAGCGATAATAAAAAGTTGATACTGTACAACGTGCCCGGCGAGGTGACGCCGCAGCTGCAGTCGATAGAAGGCATCGAGTCGCGCGCCTTCCTCGCGGGCTCGCTCGCCGACGCGCTCGCCGCACTCGACGAGCACGGCGGCGGCGGCGGCGGCGGCGAGTGCGACCCGCTCGTGCACAACCACACCAACAAACTATGACGCGCCCGACGCGACGGTGCTGCTCTACCGGCTCCACCTGGAACTACACATGTTACGACTCACTGAAGATATCCGCAAACGGCATTCACTCTACGTGGCAAGATAATGTGCCATAAACACGGATACTTCTTAAATAAATTAAATAAATAAATAAATACACCCAACAGTCACACATCTAGTCCTGGCCCCACACTATATATATAACCTGTATCGTGGGTGTCAGAGACTATGAGAGACGCACGGTCTCACAACACCCAGACTTGAAACAAATATCTGTGGGCCACACAAACATTTGTCTCAATGCGGGAATCGAACCCGCAGCCTCACGCTTCACAGCCGACTACTCGCCCACTGCGCCACGGAGGCTGTCATTTCATCTCAATCCGATCGTCCTGTACAAAACATATAAAGTATTCTTAATGTCGTAACGACTAATCTACTGCATCGATAGTATACTGCCTAAGGTGGTAATGGTTTGAACTAGAAAATTATTTGATCGGTTTATTTAATCGGCTTTTATAAATCGATGAAGGAGTTTCGCTCGTTTTGGTCTGTATTTTTTTATTATTATAAAACAACTAGATATTTGATTCCATGCCAAGCCGGTAACCTGCATTTATTGCCCGCACCCAAAATGATTATCCAATTAATAATATAAAACAGGGTTTAGGGACTTTTTATTCAATAAAATCCTAAGCGGAGGATAGTGTATATAATATACAATATATTTTACAAATTATACATACATATTATTGTAGATATTACCTTATTTATAATTTTAAATTAACTTTAACAGTTGTTTTTACTAGAGATTATCTGAATACATCCTAGATACCGTTGACTTACAACTATTTACATAACAAGTATGTCAAATTCAATCAAATAAACGAATAGATGTACATAATTGCGTAGTACGAAACTAAGGTAATAAATAGCTATATCGCTGCTTAGAATCATTGCTATTAATATACAAAAGGCGCAGGCGCCAAATAGTCTTACTATTATAACATGTTGTAATAACTGTGCCACTGGCATACATAACAATAGGGAACTTGCATGTACTTTTTTTAGTTCATTTCAAAGAACTAGGTCTCAAATAAACACACCAGAAACAAACAAATTTCATCATAGTACATTTCAAGGTTTCGTTTATTGATTTATCAATACAATGTCTCGTAATAATTTTCGTGCAAGTTCCCCCTTAAATTTTTTTCGTATATTATAGTCAACTCTTGTTTTGGGGACTTATTTCTGCGCACTTAACCCGTAGATAGCCGTGCCATTGTGCGCAACTTAATATTATTTGTGAGCTAGAAGTGTGGCCAGCCTAAAGCTGTTTCCACCAATGCAAATACTTATTTTATTTAGTTAAATAGTTCTTTACCACCCTGATGACTGTAATTATGAGTTTATGTATGTGTGTGTGTGTGAGTGTGTGTGTTATTTTAATGGCGTGTCTATGTGAAATGTACTCTTGTGGAGATAAATTATATTGTTATTTTTATTTCAAATTGTATCCAGTTCGGCTCAAAGACCGCAACTCATAAATTACTTACTGACACCAATATCGTCTATTGATTAATGATTTATGAGATAATATTATTGGTATCAATAATAAATATTTTGTTATTTGAGTACGGTTTGAAACTCTGTACGTAAATATGTTATCATTGCATTTATACACTTAGTGAGTGATATAGATATGTGCAAGAATTAGTTAAATATTCTAAAACTAGTTGCTAACCTGTGTTATTGTAATTATTACTGTGATTGTCATTGTGATTCGCAAAATGGTGGATTTAAAAACGATATTTTAATTAAAGGAACATATTGCTATGATATTAAATTATTTTATTTTGTATCACACCATGAGTTACCAATGAATTAATTATTATCTCATGCATGTGACGTTAGTGTTAATTGATAAAATACGTGTTATGTCTTACTAGGTGTTGCCCGCGGCTCCGTCCGCGTGGAAATATCCCACGGGAACCGTACATTTTTCCCGAATAAGAAGTAACTTTTAGTGTTATTCTGATGTACACTGCCTCGATGACGTGGTTGTATTTCGGTACCACTACCGTCCTGAGGTCGTGGGTTCGATCCCCGGATCGGGCAGTGATATTCGATTTTTACTTATCAGCCCCGAGGACGGAATTTGTTCCCGATATGGCGATAGGCTCGCCCCCTAACATATCTGGGACGGAACTAAGCTCAGCGAAATGTGGGTGTTCTAGTTCGATAATGCGCCTCTGTCTACCCCTTCGGGGATACAGACTAAGATTTTTGGTCAAGGGTGAGTTGTCCCTGAAAATTACTTAATTTTTTGCAACTCAGTTTCATGTCAGGACTCAGGATCATTTTTTCATTGCTTTTCATTGTATCGTAAGAAAAAAATCTTGACAACGTAACTCGTTCCATAGATGATACACTATAATAAAGACTCGTCGGTCTCCCGTCTCCGAGTAGAGGTGGGCGTTGAAACGAAAGCAGTTAACAAACCGTGTTTTCTTATTAGCACGATAAATATGGTAAGCGATTAACGTTAAAATGTAAAGTGATTAGTGAGAAATTGATAATTGATAAATAGGAAAAACATTAGTAGAATTACAACCTTCAAAAAGAAAACTTCGCCAGGCAAGGTAGTGGATTTCAGGTTTTCATACATCGAGGGGGAGCGTGGTCCTAAAAAAGGTCACCAGACAGCCGCCAGACTATACATTAATTGGATACTTAACTATAGTAACTAATATCAATGAATTTCTGTAGAAACAGATTTATCATCGAAATGTGCAAAAATAAATTTATTAAAATACTCCAAGGATAATATTATTTTAGTAATTTAAATACTTGTTTTTTATCTATGAGTCACGTGATTGTAAACACCAATCACCACGATGCATGATGTCATTACATTACTAATTTTTCTTGCATATTTGTTCCACTAGGGCCTAAGACTTAAGATCCAAAGTCATACTGCCAGGTTAGATGGGATATTTTTATCATATTTTTGATCAAAGCTCAACCAAATCTCAACGCGGATGTGATCGACGATCGACATCTGATCGACGAAATATTTGACATGATTTTTTTTAGTTTGAAATCATGAGATATTATTTCCTCAATCTTTTTTATGAGGATTTTGTATCTATGGTAAGGGACAATAACGTAACTCGTATCTACCGTTAAAAGATAGCGTTTTGGCGTCTTTTTACTAGAAAATAGGAATATAAAATACGAAATATTCTATAAAAATATGAATATAAAGTAATAAGTAGCCTTGTATACTTTTTAAAAATAGTCAAATACCCAATTGCTTCAACAAATGTGTTAATCAAGCGAATAAGCTATTTAGCAGTTATGCTTATTTAAGTAAGCATAACGTTTTAACTTGTTATCAAGTTTAAGCAAATAAGCCCACCTCTACTCCCAAGTGCGTCACAGAGTCCGAGACCCGTATCCCTATAATTTTGATTTTCAGTTCCCGATCCTCGAACTCAACTTTAATTTGCGTCTTCCCCATACATTAGACTAGCAGCGCCACTTTGCGGAAACTATAACGAACTAAAAAATGAATGGGAAACTGAAAATTTTATTATCGTAAATTCGAGAACCACAGATGTAATATTATAACAAATACAGATGTAAATTATAAAATGTTGCCAACACAATATTACTAACCAAAAATTAAGGAAAATTGAACAATAAATATTAGGGAAAAATTTTGTAATGTAGATGTTTTCGCCCTGTAGTTAAAAGTAAGAGAAAAGACGGCGATATAATTTTTACGGTTTTATAAGCGTTATCTTACTAATTATTGACTTAAATAAAAAATATCGTAGAAACACCACTGACTTACAAGTATGAAAAATACCATATATAGTTTTGATTTTCTTCAATAATATTTCACTCTATCTTTGCGTAGCGGTTCATCATACCTGTTATCCATGCAGAGGAATCGACATATGTAGAAATGTCTCTGTACCCACTTCATGTGCTTAAATTATTAAAAATCTTAAATATATTATACTATGTACTTATTTAGTCCGTACTAAATATTCTTGTATATTAATGCACTTTAATTCGTAGTCTGTGTATCTACTTTTTACTTATAACATTGGGAAGGAGAGGTGACCAAAAATGATGTTTTAGAGGAAAAAGTATTTCTAGTGATGGCAACTCAAAAGATCGAATGACGTCATTTGGGTTTTTGGCGGGAATTCTGACGGTGCGGGTGGTCGCGTGTTTTAATGATTTCATATTCTAGTCTAAAGTTCTGTTTGTGGTTTAAATGGGATGTGTATCTAAGCAATAAACATCAACGAAGATGGACAGTATGTGGAAGCTTTGAAATAAGTGATTTTGGATGCTTTTCGTCGGGTGGATGGGTCGACCATGTTCGATTCGTCTGCTGCGAGAAAATCGTATAAAAATCATCGAACTGGAAGGAATTGACGCCAAAACTCCAGCAGGGCCTTGAAATCGAACATCCGACTTCATTGCACTTGCGAAAACTTAGATATATAAAACAAGTATAAAAACATTATAAAAAGTATACGGCTGAAAGACATTGTATCCATGGCTATGAACAAGAAAAAATAAATGACGTCATTTTCGTGGCTCAAATGTCAACGTCAACCGGTCGTTGACATAACAGTTTGTTGCGGAGTCGAACGGTGCTCTCTGGTCGCCGGTCGCAAACCGCTCATTCACTCGCGTTGCACGGCCGCGCTGCTGTATATCGACTGACTCGTTTTGTCGGTTGTTTTGTGGTCCGCAACAAAGGAAACCGTTAAAAAAATATGTGATTCCTGACATAAAACGTGAACGGAATAAATCGATAATAATAGTGTTTCACGGACGTCAATCAGTGTACGACGCCCAGGGTATCATCCGCTTAAAATATAGAATCTTTATCGACCTGATCCGACGGTGTTTATGTTTAGGGTATCTCGGAGTTTGTTTTGCAAACATATAGCATACCCTCGAGCCGAATTATAAATAGTGTCGTAGTGTGCAGGGTTGTGCAGGCGCGGTATGTGCTCAGTGTCGGTGTGATGGTGTCTGTGTGTAACATGCGGGGTGCGGCATGGCTGGTGGCGGCGGTGGCGGCTGCGGCCGTGGCCGTGGCGGCGGCGGAGATCGGGCACAACATGAACAACATCACGGCGCACCTGATGCGCGAGATGTCGGACGTGGCGGAGCTGGCGGCGGTGAACTACTCGCGGCCCGAGATCAACCCCACGTACGTGGCCAGCGTGCAGTTCGACATGCGCGCCATGGGCCCGCTTTACAACTCCACGCATCTCGTCATCGACTTCATCGCCGACAAACAGGCATATCCTGAAGGTAACAAACACCACACGACGCGCTCCTGTAACAAACAACTTTTCAAACCTGTTTAATTTAGTGCATGTTTTTTATTTCATTATTCCTATCCATCAGAAATACATGATACTATAAACATTTAAAATTTTCGACCCCAATTATTCAGTTCTAATAATAACTTGAACACAATAAAGAGAAATACATGTTATTAAATATTTTACTTTGTTTAAGAAATGGTACTTTATAAAAGTACCCTCAATTTTTAAGCTTTCAATAGCAATGTTATAGTGAAATTAAGCACCTTCTTCCATTGTGAATATGTTCTCCTTATAGCCCTTCATTAGGATGTTTATATTATACCTAATTACTTAATTAGGTAGCAAGCAATTAAATACAGTAAAAGCAAAATCATTATTATAGATGTATTAAATAATACAATAGTCAATAACAATACTTAAATCATGCAGAATGCAGTTTATTGAGGCATAATTTGGTAGGTTGGTGGTCATCCAATATAAATGATATTGAAAATTTCACTTTCTTAACATAACTGATATGTTCAGCTACATTACTTTAAAAAAGAAAGAAAAAACCATCTATACAATGCCTAATATGCATTTTTCATTCCTTATACAAATATATAATATGCGCTGCCTCCAACAGGTTAATATTTATAATGAATGCCTAATATGCATTCGTTATAAATTATGTTATCAGCCCTTACCTGGATTGAAGCAGTTATATTTATTTTTAAACTCATATGCAGACATTGATTTCTTGGCGACATTGGTAGGAGTGGATAGAATACTGAAACCAAAAACCCTTTGTCTCTCAGTAGTTGTACATATATCAGTGTATTTTATTTTAAACTTGATGTAATCACTACAGTTTCATTGAAGAAAACCATTTATAAAGAGATATTTGTTAGTAGACACATTTTGCCCAATGAAGGAACATGACTCACTATAAAGCACTATCTTTCACTAATTTAAGTGAGTCATGTATATATATTGTTAATCATTAAAAACTTGTTAGTCAAAGGTGAATGTGTCAAACTATTCATTATGAACATTTCACAGCTGGTTTAAAAGCCACCAATACCCACCTTTTGATCTCCTTGCATCTAAGATATTCCAGCTAGGTAAGTAATCTAACATTGCTTAAGTAGTCATGGGCGACTGGGCCTCCAGTGGCCCATACACTTATCAAATCAAATCGAATCGTTTATTGAATCCATAAAATGTCACACATTGTTTAGATTCCATCTAAAATGTTTACTCTACCGCCAATTCGGAAAGCTGGTTCGTCAGAGAAGAACGGTATGTTATGTAACATATATATGTGCCATCTCCGACGGGTTAAATAGTAATGGTGGGTCGGCCACTGGCGGCCAATCTGTGAATGTAACGTTTATTATGCTGCTTCCAACAGGTTAATGCTAGACATTTACTATTTAATTATTGTTAATATTACTACCTATTTAAGGCATAGTCTATTGTTTTAAAACTATATTCGTAAAGGATAATATGGATAGTCATTTTGGCATTTACAATTTCCACATATTTATTGCATTTGGACCTGTAACTGGAGAACAAGCTTTAAATTAGTTACATCTTATTATAGGTAATTCATTGTACCTAGTTGCTTTAATGTCAATTTTTAAATCAATATGTCCTATGTTACTACCTACATAGAGTTAATTAATGTAGCTAGTAATCATAAATAGATAATGATTTTCGAGAGAATTTAAAAGGAGGTAAAAAATTTGTGTATTTTTTATGTATGAGTTGAATATGTACATCTCTGCTAAATGTGGACCGGTTTTCAAGATTGTGTTCGATAGAGTTTATTCCAAGGGTAGTCCCATGTTTACTGTCACCATCATACAAACTTTAAAGATATTTTTTGTGCTGGTAAAGAATTTTATTATTATAGGACTTGTCTTCCCAAAAACACAAAATGAAAATGTTGAAACGGGCACAAGTTAAGGCGCGTCTTCTGCACATATCTTTTCGAAACAAATAAAAAATACCTACACAAAATAAGGTTTTTCATTGTCTCCTGCTCATACCATAGTTAAAAGAATGCAGAAATACCATGTTTTGTGTAATGTTTTAATGCAGGACACGGCTTTACACTTTAATAAACTATTGCAATGACAAATCCGCCAAGAACTCATAATTACATGCCAAATGTCTTTGTTATTCATTCAAAGATTCCGAAAAATCGAAATCGTTCGATAATAAAAGCGTACCTAAATCAAAGCATCCGTATAAAAATACATCCACAAGGTCGTGTTGTATAAACACGGGACTTGTTTATTTATGTTATCATTTCCATTCCTCTATATTGTATCTAAACATCATTATATCTATGTTTATTAAATACCAATTGGTATACCAAACATCTTCGATAATTATTAAAGATCGTATTTTTGTATAAATACCGAACCTTAGACTGTTTTTTAGGTACTTTATATTTTACAGAAAACTTTCCATCTTGTAATCCACTTGTCGATTTTACACGTTGGCGTGGATGATGCGTGATGCGTGGATTCGAATGCTATCCCGATACTTTGCCATTATATCAAGGAGACTATAGTAGGTAACTCATAGGTACATTATTGTGTGCAGATTGTTGATAAAACATTAAAGTGGTTATCTCCACAGTTTCCTGTTTTCATTTCATAATACATTGTCATAACAAGAGCAATGCTTTTACTTTTATTTATGCATAGTGCCACACTAACAGCAAGTTAATGAGCTGTCTATTTGATCATTGATGTATTTCATTCGATTTTGAAAAAAAATAAAATGGCATCCTCAGAAATATTTCGCGTCATGTAAACATTTTAGTACTTAATACCCATAGAAATATCATACATAGAACCGCAGTACAGGGCCACGGCGTGAAGGCGTTCTGGGTGAGCCGGTTTAGGTACCCAACGCCGCACGGCGTGTCAGTGTCCTATGTCAAGTCTTAGTATGAAGAGCTCCCACAAATTTAATTATATTATGACGAACTGCGCTATCAAAGGATGTCACAATACAACGAACAAGCACCAAGGAAATATAAAGATAACATTTCACAAGTAATTAATTGCTGACATGTTTTAATATTAAGTAAAACATTCATCAAAACTACAAATAAAATTGTAAAAATGACAGACGCCATTTACGTTATGAATCATTATGAATGTTGCCAATAATGCCAACCAATTTACCCATTTTTTAAATACTATTAGGGATAATGAAATGAGAGGGAAATGCTTCCATACAATCTTGGGCCTAGATTGTAAAAGGATGAAAGTAGTGTCAATTAATAGATATAGTATATTATGAGATCATTACTAAAACTTTGACTTAAATAAAAGTGAGGTTATGGAATAAACTATACGCAAACAAATGATGTTCTAGTTAAAATGCAAATCTATATTCATATTAAACTAATTAACTCTGCGATAACTCTGTTTGTGCAGTGGCGTGCACTTCGTATAGACAAAGCTACACTGCCTATCCTGACAATTTACTATTAACATAAATAATGAACAAAATCAAATAACACAGCTTAGCTTATGTTTGATATCAAAATGGGGATTATGATGATAGTAATTGGTGATGTAAGGGTTAAAGAAAATAATTTTCAACTTTTATGCGTACTCTAATCGGAAAGTGTGTTTTTTGCGTTTTCATGGTTATATCACTGTACCGATTTTTATGTAAATAGGTGTGATTAAACCTAAAGGATTTTCTGTTTTTTAATATTTTTTAACGAACAAATAAAAACCAAAAGGAGACGGGGATCTTTGGGCCAAAATGTAAGGAGTTGAGATATGGCCCAAAAATTTGTCATTTTTTTATTTCAAAATATAAAAAAATCTGCCCAATTCACAATCTAGAAAATGAGATATCTGAAAAATAAGTAAAGGACATTATTAAAATAGAATCGATTACTTTACCGATTAAGATGAATGAGTTAAAAAAAAAAAATATATATATATATATATATATATATATATATATATATATATATATATATATATATATATATATATATATATATATGTATGTATATATATATATGTATGTATGTATATATAATGTTAGACCCGGATGATTAATTCAAGTAAAAATAATTGAAAACATAAAAACTAACAATAAATAGTTCTGAAAAAAAAAACAGTAACTGAATAGCTTGGCGGCATGCATTCAGACCTTAGCTGGTTCCCTGTAAAAAAAACGTTTTCATTTGCTTCGTTTTCGTATTGTTTCGTGCGTGTGCGTTTTGGGTGTTTTCCATCTTTTAAATAGAACAATGTTGCTCAGTCTGTAGAAATATTATGTTCCTGAGAATAATCGTCTTTGTGATCAACATTTAGTTATCGAATGTGGGTGTTCGAGTTTCTGCCATCCCTTTGGAGATATAGGCGTGAGCGTATGTTATCTACATTAAAACATATCAATACGTAAGATTTGTACTTATAAACATCAGTTGTTTGCGTATAGTTTGTTCCATAACCTCACTTTTATTTAAGTCAAAGTGAGGCTCATAACTATGTTCTCAGATTACAAAAAGTCGCCAAATGTTCAGTAATGATCTCATAATATACTATCTATTAATTGACACTACTTTCATCCTTTTACAATCTAGGCCCAAGATTGTATGGAAGTGTTTCCGTCTCCTTTTTATTTCAAACACATTATACACAAATATGTTCAGACGAACTTAATGCCAGCGGCATTCGCTACCAGTCAACCTTTGGGTGGTGCAGAGAAAAGACAAGGCGGGTGTATATGAAGAAAATAAAAATGAGGGTAGTGTTAAATTCTACTGCACCGCATCTGCTTATAGTCTTCGTGACTGATCGCATGATAATATATAAAAAGAAAAAAAAAAGTATTAAATATAATGTTACATATACTCATAATATTAAATATCATTGCGATATATAGCTATAAAAGAATATATCATATAATATACATAAATAAATTCATAATCATAATATTTATACATACACAAGCATATACATACAACGCGAACGCGAACATTACGAACAACTATATCGAACAATTGATAAAAAAAGTTATGTTTATACAGAAAAATTCAGAACCTTTTTATTTTAAAGTCGGTTCAAAACTATACAAATGTTTTTTAAGTTCAGAATAAAAGAAGTGTATCATTATTAGAACACTTTCGATTTCCCTATTTTGTTGGTAAAATGTCTTTTACTTGCAACACTATTTACGTGCGTATGTGTGTGTCGGCTCAAGTAGTTACGCGCCGACGATGCACACATTGAATCGTTATCGGCTTCAATTTCCGAAGGAATTTTGTATGAGACTATATCTCTATACGTTATTACTCTAAGTTAATACCCAATAATAGTCACAAATAACCCTGATCCTACTGTGAGACACGTTTCTTTCATAATTATTATAATCATCATCATCATCATCAGCCATAGGGCTTCCACTGTTGAACATTATAATATTAGATAGTAATTATAATGAGCTATCTAGGTTTCACAATACATATCCTCACATTTGCAGTGTTTCGTATCACATCATTCACATCACAGCCGTTTACTCGTTCACTGCGTAGTCGAAGATCGTTTAAAATATTACACATTACATAACAATACGATGTTTAGATATTTTTAAGAGTTAATGTCTAAAGGAGTGATTATTTTGTATTGTACGACGTCCCTTTAACCTATCTATCTATTAGGGAATCTGTGCTATAAATCTAGAGGTATACCTATGGGATTATTTTCGTATTCGACGTATATTCTTGGCTACTGGACACATTACACTTCAACAGTGCATATTCAATTCAACCGTAACTTCTCGATTTCCATCCTATGTAATCGACATTGCTTAGGTACATTATAGCTATTATAAAAAATAATGAAAATTAGCATTGTAAAATACACAATTCGAAGTACATAATACAAACAATGGACATTTTGTTTTATACAGATGTTATCAAGATATCGTGCATATTATGGATCATTATGATCTTGCTAGGCTATTATAAGAAAATGTTAAGGCGGAATAAGCCTGTAACTATTGTGTCTCCATAACAGGACGCGATGGCGGTATTATTGAAAACATTATTTTAGCAGCTGTGTTGTAACGACAATAATATATTGTATCGCTAATCCATTAGCTCCTGCAGTAATAACAAATGCCTACATAATTACTGCATTTTAAGTGACAATGCCGATACACAAGTACCTAACACTGAATAAAGATATAATTATCAAATGGGCTCATTAGTTAATGACCACATTAATCCACAAGGTCTTTCCTTTTCAGCTTATGAGCTATTAGATATTTTCACTGGACATTACCGCGGTTGATTATGAGGAAACCAGTTCCTAGTTAAGCTATGATTGAGGTCAAGGAATTATCGTGTGATATGAAAGCATTAAAATGAGTAAACATTTCAGTACAATTTTGAACACGTAATCCATTCCATGAATAATAAAGTTTTTGTTCAGGGACTGCCTCGGTGGCGTGGTGGTATTTCGGTACGACTACGGTTGTGAGGTCTCGGGTTCGATCCCCGGGTCGGGCAAAGTGATATTGGATTTTTCCATATCAGCCCGTAGTCTGGAATTTGTGCCCGATATGGCGATAGGCTCGCCTCCTATCACATCTGGGACGAAATGAAGCTCGGCAAAATGTGGGTGTTTTAGTTCGCTAGTGCACCTCTGCCTACCCCTTCGGGGATACAGGCTTGAGCTTATGTATGTTATGTGTTATTCAGGGTAGGTACTAGCCAATAAATATTACAGTTCATGTCTTGGAACTTTAACTAATGGTACAGCATCCCTAGGTATATTGTAGAAGTAATACTCGATGTTCGGCGAAATATAGTTCTCTCGCTGGACTCTGCCTCTCCCTTTGGGAATACACTCGTGAGTCTACGTATGTATATATTATGTCGTTGTGGTACCTATTCTATTGTTTCAAGGAGTCGTCATTGGATTTACGGTGTCTGTCTACGCAGGCTCATATCCTTGGCATGGCAGTACCCCCTAGGTCTGACATCGATACCAGATCGCAAGAACAGTGCCCAGTTTCGGTGCCCATCTTGCCCCCTAAGATCGAATTCCGAATTTGGGAACTTGTGCCGTGCTTTTTCTCGTCAAGTATTAAGCACCTTTGAAGTTAATTATTTATACTTTAAAGGATAGCCGTACTTATCGGTAATCTTGGCACGACGCGACGCTTCCTCCGCAGGCGATAGACATCAGTCATCACCGTTAGTCGCGTTCCTCAAGCATTAATAAGTTGTTGAGTTATGTGCAGTCTGTAACTACTGGACACAACTCCCGTTACATAACCACACTCAAGTTCTGCAAAGCGGTAGTGCACTTAATACTGCGGCATTTTAATGACATCGCGGATTTATGCTTTTTAATTAATTTTGTATACTTATCCTCATTGCCAGGATCCTTTTACCTTCTATTTCCCAAGAGGGTTGTAACTCGTGAGAGATGAAACGCAGTGGTCGGCTAACCTCGGCCGTCCCTTCAACTTACTACTTTGTAATTTAACTAAAACGTACATATGAGTAATAAAAAGTTCTTGGTATGCGATTAACGTCTTTGAAACAGTATTTTTCTAACTTGCCAGACTATGTGCTTTCAAAATAAAATCAAAATTTAAGATTTATCAAATATCTCAAATATACAGTCACACACCTAGTCATGCCTGGCCCCACACTAGGTACATAATATAACCTGTATCATGGGTATCAGAACTATGAGAGACTTTCGGTCTCACAACATCTCACAACACCCAGGTTGACAAACAAACAAACCCGAAACAAATATATGTATGTAGGTCGCCACCAAACCTTGTGTCTATCTAGTACCTACTACCCGCCCGCTGCACCACGGAGGCGGTCAGTTGAAACAAAGACATTCAACATTATATAGACGGGAGAACAACATAAAACTTGATCCAAAAGTTATAACCTAGTGGTCGCTATAGTTGATAATATTAAATCTCTTTGTACCTAAATAATCGATATGGTTTCCATGGTCATTGAAGTCTTCCTTTATTCATTTTTTAGACTCTAACGGTCAGATCCAATATCAAATTCGTTCCCGGGATCTCGGGAAAATATTCCTTTCTGGGAATTCTTGATTCACGACCTTACAATGTATGAATTAACACCAGAGTAAGTGTCTAAAGAATCAACAGTACCCATGGTCCGTCAGTAAAGGGCAAACCTAACACATGTCGGAGTGATGCACTTTTTACTGCGTTTAACGACGTCTGTCGCCCGTCGCGTCTTCGTCGCCGTCGCGCGCCGGGTGCCGGCGGATGTGTAAAAATAACTTCCACATTGTCTGTATGATAAAAATGTACCAGGTTCGTGTTTACAATCCTTTGAACTTTGTATGATTATTCTTTCAAGGTATTCACTATTCAGCATATAAACTTAATTTGGTATTGGAAATGTATTCGAACGTGTCACTAAACTACCTACAACTAGTCTTCCTAATCTATATTTCCTATGTTTCTTGAATTCTCTTGATATCGTTCATCATAAAAAGTATAAAATTACATGTCCTAAGTTCCTGACTGATTTATTGTGTGCCATTAGTCAACATGAAATTAATTATTGAACTTGGAAATAAAGTTTGATAAAAAATGATAGCATCATCCTACAAGGTTAGAATAAATAACCACTATCCCCATAAAGAGGTAAAAAGTGTGCACTTCATATTAATGTTTTGACACAATTTAATGTGTTTCGATGAACTTTATGTAACTACCTATATCATTGAACGTTTGGACTTTGGGACCAACAATAATCTTGTAACACGATTGGAACCGTTAGTGGAGAGCTGGTTTCTAATGAAGATGATTTGTTTGTAATGATAAGAAATTTGTTTGTGGAGGTTAGTGTGTACTGTTTAATAATAGAGTTGAAGCAGTGCGGTGTATGCGCGGGCGCAGGGAGCGCGGCCGTCGACCTTGCGCTCCCGGGTGATGCACGGGCGGCGCACGCGCAGGACCGCAGGGCTGTCCAAGACAACGTTACTTCATGATTTGTACGCTTTGAATGGATGATATCATCAATTACTAATGTCGATTACTGTTTTCTGTGGCTCAAAAACTGTTTCCATGCGCGTGGCCTAGTTTTTCATCTTAGATCAATATCTGTGTTTTTAACTTATTTTTAAGTTCAAAACAAGTTACCTAGTCCATTAAAAGCTAATTTCGGCTGGCCAGTGAGAGTAAATCTCTTTAGATATGTCTTAGGTACCACAAACTATATCGTATGGTCTTATTTCGTGATTTTTATGTTGATAACACATTGAAATATGCACACAATAAAGCTATAAGCAATACTTCCAAAGTATAACATTAAAAGCTATGTTACTTCATGTATGCGGTGTGGTGTGCAACCCTGTTAAACACAATGGTGCTCATTGGCAGTGAGCGATCGCGTCTGTGCATGGTGTCATCATTTTTTTACTTTCCCTGTACCGTGTACCTACTCGGCTGTTACTATTGGGTTTATTCTATAGCTATCGTGTCCAAAATATCCTTTTTGTCTTGAAGGCATTTCTGTGTTATAACTGCGTTGTAGGATCTGTGAGGTGTATGTACTTTTTAAGTTCCACGATCATAGTTATTTAAAAATCATCAATGTTGTAATGACGTAGGACAACATTCGTTCTTGACAAAACCACTCTCAACGGTAGAACAAAGAATTACGGAATTTAAATAATGTACATACATAAATAGACTCATGCCTTTTTCCCATAGGGGTTGGCATAATAATAATTGATTGTTATAAATAATCAGAGGTGCATGCTCTATTTCGGTTGGTCTCGAACTTCCGAAACTCGTCTCGGCAGTCCGTACCATTCCCAACTGAGCTATCGCTGCTTGCATTTTCTTGCGCTTGCTTGTGTTTTCTTTGCGGATTATCGCTTGCTATAACGGTGAAGGAAAACATCGTGAGGAAACCTGCATGCCTGAGAATTTCTCCACAAGAATTTCGAAGGTATGTGAAGTCTACCAACTCGCATTAGGCCAGCGTGGTAGATTAAGGCCTAACCCCCTCCCATTAGTAGAGGATGCCCGTGCCCAGCAGCGGGACAGTAATATTACAGGGCTAATATTATTCTTATAAAAATAATCATTTCTAGCTTTTCGTTTCCATATGTCTTGAAGTAAGCGATACAGGTCCTGGGCATTGTGAATTCTTGGAAGCCAAGCTATTGTATTATAATGATGTATTCAATTTAGCTTCCTTCGGTTTGTATAATAGCGGTTCTAACGCCCTGGATTCTGGGAAACGATACACTAAAGAAGGTTAACATCAACTGGGCAGATCGTAAAAATAAAAACAACATACCTCTATATATTTTAAAGGGATAAAAGCAGGTGGAAAAAGTACTGACAATGTTGACTGTGTAATTATCCTTTAAGGAAAGCGGATACATTCCTGATACACGCTGAATAAGATTCATTACGGTTAGTGAAAGAGTATTTATTATGAGGAGAATAAACTATAACGGGCCAATGACACAGTGTAAACAAGAACAGTACATAAGTCGGAATGGTAACAAATTACTGCAACTTTTTAAAGCGCTTTTTTTACAGCTAAATTGTCATTATAATCGTAATACGCTGTGTCATTGCGTTTTATAGGTGAAAATAAATTCGCAAGAAAGTCGCATTTTGGTAGAGATGACAGTGCGTATGTAATCCACATACCTACACATTATATCGTAGGTAATGTCGTATAAATGAAAGTAGGCACTGTTCTATCCTACAAGAACATTTAATTTTGTACTTTCCGTATAATTTGGTTTAACCCAATGACAGCATTAATTTTATTCTTCAATAGGTACAAATATTTTTATTTGATAATGGGTATTATATTATGTAAATATAATTTATATTTTCAATGATTCGTTATATTTCTATGTAGCACACAATATGTTTCCTCAATATTATGTATATTTTGCATCTAAATTCACGCCGTAATTTATATGGAATTAATGCTCACTTTAAGCGGATTTGCGGTGTATTATATGTACATGTCATTTACCATGTGTATGTCATACATGTCATCCGGTACATATCTAGAGTCTAGTGCGCTTCCACAGCTACCAATGTTTTTCTAACGTTATGACATGTATGTATGTAAATTGCGTAAATGGCATTATTGTATGTCCTGGTTTCGGGGTTTTCGCCCACCAAGGTAGGTAACGTGATATTGGATTTTTCTATTCAATATCAACACGGAGTCTGGAATTTCTTATATGGCGATAGGTTCGACTCTTATCACATCTGGAACGGAAATATCTTAAGTTTGCAAAATGTGTGTATGCAAGTTACCATCTTTGCCTACCCATTCTAGTTGACGTTAGCGTATATAGCGTATGCGTATGTAAATAAACCTTCGATATCCGTTTGTGTTGAGGAGTTACTTTTCACGCACTCCGTCACCAAGTCTTTATTGGTCGAGACTCGAGATATCATAAATCATTATTAATGTAATTATGTAGCCGACTTCAATGAGTTAGCTACCATTATGTAGGCCGCGGCCGTCAGATTTAACACTTTTTGATGATTAACAATAAAGTCCTAATTAAGTTTTCCTGGACAATACAAAGCAAAATTTTCGCTGCGTCAAAGCGGTCAGTTCACCTGTTGACTCATAGCCTGAGCATTTAAATACCAATACAAAAGACCCCTTCGTCTTGGCCCTTTACTTATAACAACAAGATCTTTGTGTTACCGTGAGAGGTCAGGTTATGTTTGTGATTAAATAATTCAACAAATAAGTGAGTGCAGTATTACTTCGATTAGTAATGCCATTTGTCGTACTATTACGGATATTATGATGAATCATAGAGGTAATATTAAGATTCCTTACTAGATACAACACGTTTTTGTCGAGACAATGAAGATATTGGTGGATATACCAATAAAATATCGGTTCTTTGTTAAAAATATATTTATTCGTATTGTTAACTTAAGCCTGTGGATATTATATACCTCTAGGCTTCTCAATGGAGTTAATGTAAGTGTTAAATAATTGTCGTGCTCGTTTAAGCTCGCGTGTGCCGCCGTCATATCCATTCTCACGGAACTTTTCACTTCCCATAACAACACCTACTTGCTTTGTCACGCAAGCAACAAGCTAAAACTCCATAAATATCACAACAAGAACAACCTTTTAACAAATGTCATGAACACGCAAAACTTGGGCATCTTTCACAAATGTAAACCAACATTCTGGGCCATCGCTAACACCTACACAGTTTCTATGTTCACTAACTGTATTTTTATTATTTTTAGTTTATTTACTTGTGTAGTAACCTACATTAAAAGTAATATAAATGTGAAGTTTTTAATCGAGTTCATTACTATTATTATTTTAATCCTCGCATCAGCTCAATAAAACGTATGTAACGTTCCCTACATATTACCGTTATACACATACATGACCGCGATCTTTAAAAAGTTAAAGGTTAATTTTATTACTAACTTTCAAAATCTGCCTGTATGAAACTTGAAGGCCCTTCTCTCTTTATATCGTGCTGCACAAGACGTAGCTTACACCTTTTCCTACGAATCGAGCTTCCTTCATAATTTTCATAAAAATTGGTTCCATAGTCTAACCGTGTAAAAATTCTCAGATGGACGGAAGATACTTTCGCATTTATAAGTAAAGATTATTCCACTTAAGTAATTGCCATTCATTGACCATTTACCGAGCTAATGTTTATGACTACGGTGGCAATAAAACCCAGGGCAGGGCGTGGTGCGGCCTGTGGGTGGTCCTCTGTCGTCTAAACTGCACTGTGACTGCGCCGCGCTGTGCACTCGCGCTTCATGTTTAATTGAGGAAACAGAAATAACAGTTAAATTCACTCGAACAACCGTCAAATTGTTGGCTATAAACGATGACAGGCCGCTCGACCCACATAGTTAATGCTTGCTAGCTTTTTCACATGGATTTGTTTTGCTTGTGAAAGTAAAGCTCAATGTTCACCTATACGATTGCCGATAGATCGAGGTAATGCTGGGAAAGCAGATGCTAAAGCAAAGATTAACCAATACTATAGAGGTAGTTAAAGCCGTTGTTTCCGCTCTATGATCAATAATTAACCATGTAAGTGCATCATGAATTATCCTCAGTCCATGCCCTATGCCAGCCTACTATTTTATAAATGTCCACTAATTCGATGTTGTAATTTAGCAACATATCACAATTGGATAAACTATTTTGAATATTAGCGAGTTGTAACATGTAAGATTAACAGCGAGTAGCGACGCGACGTCACGTCACTGCTTCGTTGTTTACGATCGTGTTGGTGTTTAACTAAGCGGATGGTGTAATTGCCGGTCATCTACTAACGCAGTATCTTACGAATATTCCCCTTTCTCTAATTAATAGCTTTTAACACCGAACTAGCTTGCGGTGCTCGACTTATGTCTGTTACGATTATAGACAAGGGTAGATGACATCCGAGAGGACTTACCGCTTTCTGAGTAACTCGATTGCAAATGCTTCCAATGTATTTAGCCTATGAAGTTTGGTGTAACCTTTAAACTGAAGAAAAGAGAAGCATCAGTATATTCACGTCACGTCCATAATGGATGATGCAAGTCGTTTTATACATATTAAAACAAATATATCAATAAAGTATCTAAGGGAATTTGCAGCTCCGTGATAAATATCTATTTATCTCAAATCTTGGTTTAAAGAGAGAAGAGACCTGTAGGATAAATCAAGTTTGTTTAACTCTGCATTAGTAATAGCGTTGCAAGTCGCCATAAGATCATCACTATTACACGCGATTTTTTAACAGCAGCGAGTTGCATTAAAGCGTATTGTAATAGTTGCGATGCGGCGACGTTCGTAAGAAGCGTTGATTCATTCATTTAGAAACTATTTATTGTTGACGTTTTATAAATTATGCGTAAAATTATGGATTACGTTAACCGTTTTCTCTTACGGACCTTCCAAAGATTACAATAATTATGCTTGTAAATCTTATCTACCTAATATAATTTACGTATTTCACGACGCGTGGACTCTGAACTATAACGCATACGTGAGTTATTTTATTGGTGTTTTTCCTTATTAATACACTTTACAAGTTGCAATATTTCTTAGTGTTGTGGTATATATCAGTACCAATAATAAACAAGGAAAATTATTTATTTAGGAAAATCCGGAAACCGCGCGTCGTTATCATAATATGAACAATATACTTAATACTATGAACATATCTTTAATTATCAAATTATTAGCCGTTACATAATGAAGTGAATGTTTTAATTCAATTCATAACAATATCAACTACAGTTCGCATCACTCTTATAACACGGTTGTATGTATGGTGTTTCCCACGGCCGCGGCCGCGTCACCTGCGTATGCGCTGGTTTCCTTTCACGTCAATCACTTCACTTACAACTCGAACGTATTATGTATGTAGATAAAAGCATCGTAATTAAATCCGTAGTATTAGAAAAGTTCGTCATAATATGTATGTTTCAGTAGATGATTTCGTTTCTTTTATCTGGGGTTATCCTAGCGGAGTATTAGAGTCCGCCTTCTTACCGAGATATTTACTTACAAATAATTTACTTTGATTACTCAGATTTATTACCACCTCGATGTAACAGAAGAGTTTTTCCAGCAACATACGCATGTAACCAATAAAATAATACGAAAACCAACTTTTCATAATCCTAAGAAATCTAATTCAATGAACTGGATATTCTGACGTCATCAGGAATACCTGTTCTTGTATGAATTAGTAATAAAATGGCTGCATATATCCTTGTATAATGACACAAATGAAACTGTAATTTACACAGAACAGAGTTTATTGACTGCGCTTCAACCATAAACTAACCTCTATCAACTGATTTTTTTTATTTACCATTCACAAGCGGAACAGTATTTCCTCGTTTATCATTAACAGTGCAATCGATTACTGTATCGTAATGAATCGTAATTCGTAAATTATCGACGCCACTGTATCCAGGATTTCTTTTACATACTACAACAGGTTATTCAATCAATTTCATTTCCTCCCTTAGTTAATTTGTTTTTGGTTTTCGTAAGCACGGGATGTTTTGCTATTTTACATCATGTACTTCAGGAACGTAAATTTTTCTTCTTTTATTTAATGTGTTTACTATAAAATATGATCACCAAGTATTTACTGATAATTTGGATATCAAATCTCCCCCTACCACATATTACTTGTTCAAAATATACTTAAATTCAAATGGTGCACTAAGCTGAATAGAAATTTTCGACTTGTAGTAAGTCTTTGGAATTGTGAACTTTAGAATCTAAAGTTTAGATGATACTTCAATATGTGATGCAAATTGTTCGAATTGACCGTTGACTTTAAGACAACATGTATGGCATCTACTAATTATGTTCCAAGTCAATACTTTCGGCTACTCCTGCAACATTGTTTCCATTTCTGTTTCTAAGTATTCCTCAGTATGTGCAGGTGTGGTTCTATAATCATGTTTGAGTGCAACAGTTAGAAACACCTGCATTAACACATTAACATCGGTTACCATTTATAGTACTGCGTCTACTAACCGGTACGGTAAGGGCTTCAAGTATGTTTACTGCTGCTGTGTGAAAATGTTAAACCATTTTGTGTGTTGTAAATAACCTACCAACAAGATACAACAGGAGTCTAAAGCCAAGTATCCTTTCATGAAATAATTTAATGGCGCATCTGGTTTTACGTCGTATATCCCACCCAGAATTCATTACGAATGTTTTATGGACTCTCATAAAATTACATCTTAGCTTGTATGTTTATATATGTACATTAGAATAGAAGGATAAAACGAAGATGTTGCCTGATAGTAAGAGCCTCTCTCGTTCACAACAACTGAAAACTTAAATAACAAAGTATATAAATCCAGAATTATAAGATGCCAATTCTGTTAACGAACAGTAATGCTACTGGATAGAATGTCTATCAAAAAACTAGTGCTGACACACTGCAGCTTGGCCCTAGAACAAGTAAATGATATCTACATAGACCGATTTCCACATTCGAGGAACATGCTATCTATACTTATTTACTTTGAAAGGCGCAACGACCCAAAGTGGGTCCAGCCCAGTTAGCATGCGTGTAACGATATATCTCGATAACCGACTGAAGAGATGTTTGTCTACAATATTGTATGAAAATTAACGAGGACGCATGTTAGTGTCCGTAGATAAATAGAGAAAACCAGTTATTACACTACAAAAAGCATAGCCAAAAAAATCTCGTGGCGTGCATGCTAGGCGTGCTGGCCTCTAACACCAAGAGACGTAATCCTGCGCCATTTACTACAATGGGGTAGCTTGGAGCTCGCACAAGTCGTTCTCGACTTGGTTTTTCCTGAATCTGACAAAAGGGAAATATTTGATTACTTCTCTAATATTATTTTTGTTAGTTGCACCTCCTCTTTCGAGACGAATTTCAGCTTCTTACTTGCAAGTCATGTAATTCGTTCAGCCTTCAACCTTTTCTTACGCACATATACTTATTGACTTCCTATAAGTAACTATAGGTCATGCATATAATAACAAAATATTTTAAGTAAGAAGAAAAGTTGAAGTGTTTACTACCTAATCTTTTCCATTTTCCGTTAATTGTAATAATTTACTAACATTTACTAGTATTTGAACTAGCCACATATTTCTTCATCTTAACACCATGATTGGTGAAAATGCATCTCCTGATGAAAATAAACACCATGCTATTGATAGTTTGATAGGTTTTTTACGATCGATCAATCAGCGTCGTACTCTGGACCGCTTTACATTCAGGTTCAATAGAAGTGGTCGATGTGGCAACAGAACAGAAGCAGCGACGTTGTTGCAACGTTGCACTCTACTCAGTGTTGATTGGATTCTTGTTGCGCTGCTTGCGACAGCAGACACCACTCACGACTTCACGAGTCGATCGTGCGTGTTGCTTCACAGTTAGCGGACTTTAGAATGTAATCGATATGGTCATTGTTCTGTTTTTATCTCTGCGTTTATTGTATGATAATGACGTTTTATAATGGTTATTTATATAATGGTTTATAATTTCTTCACTCTGCCTAATACAATAAGCGTTGGACGGCCTTAACTGTTTATAACATATTAGCTCCTAAATTGCTAGACTGAATACGTATTTACTTTTGATAAACTGTACTACTAGAGGCTTGATAGACAAAGGCTTTTCTTTTAAATGGTGTTTTAAAAAGTAAACCTTAAATATTTATTTTTAAACTAACAGATTACAGATCTGATAACAACAAAATAACTAAACATAAAAATGCACGAGGGAAATAGGTCAACGCCTCGCCCAATCAAAATCTTTAATACTATTACTAAACATGTAATACAGTAAAATTATCCGTATAATGATGCTTCTCCAATCTGTGTTGAGTGACATACTTTACGTAAACAAACCGATACACAATGTAAATATACATTAGTAATGTATAATAAGTATCATAGAGAGACAGTGTTGCCGGGTCATCAGATGCTCTACCGTGCTCTACAGAATGGTTATATTGTTTATAACTACTTTCGTCATAAGTCCTTCCAACAATACTACAATATACATAGATTCCAGACATTAAAGAAACACTATTTTCAGAATTATAATATTAGTAGAAATAAAACATTATACAGATGGAAAATTATTTCCGCCACATTGGTATTAACACCCAACTTTCGCTCTCAACTCTTTCGAATTTTAAATAGTTTTAAGTATGAATTAGGAAAAAATTGTTGGTCCTCAATTAATTCATTTTTAGCAGCTTCATGTGGGTTTTCTGGGGATTAATGGTTCTACGGTTTACCGCATTCCAGTCACCACTCATCCCGCACAATACGCTGTAGTATAAGCTTTTGACGAGGTTTTATAAATTTCAGTTTACTTTAACATGTAACTTGTAAGTAACTCGTAATTCGCACCACCTAAATGAAGTTTTTATCGCGTGCTCTCATGATCATGAGTTGCGTGTGTTCACACACTTGACATATTCCTTTGTGTGACCATTTAATTAAATAACGTAATCAAGATAATTATATGAGTATTTTTTTCCATTGACATTTGCGAGTGTTGTGTGAAAGAAGATATTTATTTAATTTATGTTTATGTTACCTCTTATGTCATTATTTGCCGACGACAACATGCCGAGGGAGAAGGGAAGGAGTAAGGGCGACTTTCACCACCAACGAGTCTAACTGCGCTCTCTGCGGTGTCTTTGTGCACGGATTTTCAAACCTGATTCTAGTTGTTGCACAAGTGACAAAATGTTTGTTTTCTTAATGCATTTATTAACGTTTTATGATCATTGCTTTAGTATTCAGTTACCGCTATCTCTGATATAAAGTATAATGATGTTAACAATGGTGCAATAATCATAATACAGATAGGAGTGCAAGTGTAACGACCTGTGTGTTACGTATGTAGTGTTAGAGTGTAGACGATGTAATATATTATCTCGCGTTATCACGTCATATCAGTTATGAAGAGTCACGCCAAGACACAAATTTTCTCACACCGATACGGATCAATGAGATTTAAGTACCGGGGGAGGGGGGCTTCTCTATGTCATTATGATGATCCTCCTGCCCATATCCCAATTTTATTTGGGGTCGGCGCAACATGCTTTCGACTTCCATACATGCCTATCAGCCGTCATCTCGTCATTCACCCCTTTTTCTTTCATGTCCTTCCGCCATTCACCTCTTCTTTGGCCTTCCTCTACCTCTCCATCCATCAACACTTATATTCATCACATTTTCTTACCCACGTCTCTTCCCGTCACCTCACGTCTCATAACATGCCCATACCAAGACAAACGGTTTCCTTTCAATCTACCTGCCACATGTGCCACTTTCAAGCTCCCTCTAACGTGCTCATTCGTAACTATATTCATCCTCGTCACTCCATACATCAATCTCAACATTATCATTTCTGCTGTACGCAATCGTTTCTCATCCGTCTTCTTGGTGGCCCAACACTCCGATCCATACAATACGACAGGCCTTTTGGCTGATTCTCTATGTCGTGCCAAAAGTCATTTAAATTGAAATACGCCTCATCAATCTCTTAGTCCTTCACGCAAATAAACAAGTCATTATCGGGAAATGCAAATAGTAATGATGATTTCACGAACTCCACCTTAACTTCCTAGTGCGATTAGTGACGGCCATAATCAAATCATTGACCCACTTGAGTCATTAGTCATCAGTCATCTAGTGACCTTCAGTTATCATCGAAACTGATGACTCGGCCGAAACACTTGTTTATTTAGACGAGAGAAATATTTGTTGACATCATCATATTCAGTTGTGTAGTGCGATGACACGGTCTCGTGAATGGTATTTCATTCAGAAGATAACTTCCAACATTTTTAATGTAGTTTTTCGCACTATATGTACTTGTATTTGTTTATCTGGTATATACATAAATAAGGTGTATGTGTGTCTAACACGTGGCTTTTGTAATATTTGGGTAAATTTATAAAACCATTATAAGCGTGGGTACAAAGGGGTACATAGGTACCCTTGAATGGTACCATACCATTCAAGGGTACCTATGTACAACAATCTTTTAGATTTCACAATATTGATCACATTTTTACACTATCGTAAGTTTTATTCAAAGAACAGCGCTGGATATATTTATAATATCTCTTAGGAATATAGAGGTAGTATGAAAGGCTAAAAGTTATTCGATTAAGATATAACCGCATAAGTCATAACGGGCTCACCGGTAATATTGTTCAGAACTTAATAAAGGGATGTATTATCGGAACTTCCTCTCACAGTGAGCTAGTTTCTCACGGGCCGCAAAACACGCTTCGGCTGAGTAGGGGTGCCAAGAAACAACTTTCTTTTCGACCATGTGTATACTTTGCTAGCATTCACTATGAATTAATTATCGCTCTATCGGCGAAGGAAAACGTGCGTAAAACCTGATAATACTTTACAGAGAATTCGAATTTCGAAGGTATGACACCCTTTTTGGCGCAGCGGACGAGTAGCCGGCTGTGAAGCGAGAGGCCGCGGGTTCGATCCCCGCACCGAGACAAATGTTTGTTGCCCACAGATATTTGTTTTGGGCTTGGGTGTAGTGAGACTGATAGTCTCTCGTAGTTCCTGATACCCACGACATAAGACTCGATCTTAGTGTGGGATCAGGGCTGTGTATGTAACTATTGCGTTGTAATTATTTATTTATATGATGAAATCTGCCAACACGCATCAGGCCAGCGTGGTGGACCTAACCCTTCTTGGGCCTAACCCTCAATATCCAATAATTTCGCAATGGGGAACTTGCACGAAAATTATAACGAGAAATTGTGTTGATAAATCAATAAACAAAACCTTGAAATGTGCTATGATGAAATTTGTAGTATAAAATAATTGATATTTTACAAAATATCTTAATTAGAAATTACGTGTAATGGAACGTTATTACAAAACCCAAGTGACGTCGTTGCATTAGGCAGTGTTTCCACGTTGGGGTATTTTTCCCAATTTTGCGGAAAACTGTTGTTATGTTTAGTATGGTACTTGATGAATGAGATTTCGGAGGTCCTCCTCTTTCCAAATTATTTTCTTCATGTAAATTTCCCACCTCTCCGCTCAGGATTCAAGGGTGCAACTTATTTTTACTTCGTTATTTAATGAAATAGCTTCAAAATTTTTGGGGAAATTTTTGTTCGGCATGGGGAAATTTTACACGATAGGCAATTATAGCGGTTCAAACGACATTCCAGACAATGTCACTAGCCGTCAGTGTCAACTAAGATGTCAACAAAAAGGCATTCTTAAGCTGTGACGTCACGTCCTTTTTTAGCGCGGGGTTTTGTAAGTCATATCGAGGGTTGGGTGCTAAAACCCAATAAGTGCCAAAAAGTAAAAAAACGTTTTATTTATTCATTCTAATGCATTTTTCACGCTCTGTCCAATGGTGTAATCAAATATGCGGAATTCACAGTATTATGTAATTTACTTGATGCAAAAGACTTAAAAATATTTTTTAATTATGACATGTCCGAGAATTTTCGTAGCATAGATGTCTGTAAAATGTCCATAAATACGCCTAAAACTAGAGTTAAAAGGCGGTCTAACCCGCCTTCAGTTAATGTTCAATTTCCAGCTGAAATAGAGCGCTTATATTCTAGTCAATTACCAGTCAGCCTTGCTAAAAAGAAAGACCTCATAAATATGTGCGAAAAACTTATCATACCCGAGGAAACTACATGCATGGATACGTGGTATGAAGACTTACACCAAACTACCAGTCTTAGACAGTAATGAAGACTGATTTACCCTTTTTTGTGTTACTTTAAAGGATACACTAATTAGTAAAGTAGAATAAATTTTTAATTTCTTTTGAAGTAAAACCCAATAAGTCGGTACCCTTTGTACCTTATATATTTTTTATAATAAATGAGACTACCCCCGGACATTTAATAATATTTCATAACACTAACTGAATGTATACACTTTTACCACTACATATTTAATTATAACAATATTCTATGAATAACAGTTAGTTTGGTCCTTGAAACTAAAATATTGAATATCTCGAAATTAAAAATTTCATACTTATTGGGTTTTAACACTCAACCCTCGATATTTAGACTTGCGATAATTAAATGATTTGTGCATATTTTTATGTTTTTGTTTCTGGTGTGTTTATTTGAGACGTAGTTCTTTGCAATGAACTAATAAAAAAATTACACGCAAGTTCCCTATAGCAACAGCGACAATTTTCACGGTTTCCTATGAGATAATGTTCGCCCGTTTCATTCATGCCGTAGACATATCTGTCTCTACAATGTTGTGGCTCTACCTAATATAATAGGTAATATCTTAAATAAAGGACTTAATTATGTAAACGCAACATAATAATAATAATACTAGTTCTGTAATCTGTCTTCACCGCTGTTCATGGCAAACGTTGTAAATACCTGTTATAGGTGTACTTATCAGAATATTATTGTGCTCTGACATGTATTATGATTCATGAGCCATAATTTAGAAATTGTTTAACCCTGTGCGTGTAATAATATGTATCCTGTTGGTGTTTCTTATAAATAAATAAAAAAGGACATTAGACATTCATTACAAAATAACACAAATAGTAACACAAGGCACTGTTATAGAATAGGATAGAAAATAATTTGATTAAGGACGATTTGCACCACTACTTCTAACCTACAGTTAGTCCTAACCTCAAGTTAAATTGAAAATGAAATATATGAAGGGCATGTAATTCATTACATGTAATGTACTACATGCAATTACAGATAATTAATGATGACATTTAATTAATTACATGTAATGAATTACATGTCCTTCATATATTTCTATTTCAATTTAACTTGAGGTTAAGGCTAACTGTAGGTTAGTAATAGTGGTGCAAGTCGCCCTAAGTTATTTCTGTAAGCTATAATAACAAAATGGCGTTAATACTTATGCTTATAACCATTTTTATGTAGGTACTGAATATGATGTTTAACATAATATTATTAATTGTGTCTAGTCATATAATAACTTAGTATTTGCATGATGACATAAGCAAAACAAAGTAGGTAACATTCGGTCGTGAACCCAGTAAGTGTAGTGACGTGTTGTGTGTAGGTGTGTAGGTGTGTAGTGTGTACTCAACTCTAGTTGTGTGCACTTTCTAATTCGCCCGGGAGTGTGTGTGTGCACGTTTAATTGTGTGCCAAGGTTACACCGGTTGCCGTTTGAGTGCTACTTTAACTATTACGGTATACGGTTAGAGACTAGAATCTAGATATCTGGTTGGCAAAACCTCGAAAGTGTGGGTCATCTGCTAGTCATGTTATACCTACTTTCTTTATATTGGTCTAATAAATATAGTGTCAGGTCAGTGGGCTTAGCTAAGTGACATATGCGCTCGTATAGAATAGTAAATGTATGGGAATGTTATAAGAGTACGCTGTATGTATATAGCGATTATTCTATTCGACTACCGCATAACTCATAAGTCACTTGGCTAAGCCCACAGATATGGCAAATAGGCTCGTTCGGCATTGCAGAACAGTAGTAAGCTTGGCGAATCGTGATTGCATTGTTGCACCTATGTTATTTGGTTATAAGTTATAGGCAATATTCTCTATGATTCATATTTATTGAACTTCATTATTCTTATTCGAAATAAAGATTTTCTACAATATACGCGTACTGAGCTTCCGATCTCAGGAAACTAATGCTCAATTTGGCTCAAACACAAATTTCACGAACTTAAAATTTGAAGACGTTCTGTCTTCACAGTTTTCACCTTATGTAAGTACACTATCACTACTCCAGAGAGGCAAATACAAAAACCAGCTACATCTGTTTGATGACTAAGATCGTTGTTGCAGCGACGAGGTTCCGTGGATTAGTATAAGTAGTGTCCTCAGATTGAGTACAGAACGTTTCTTAAGATTCGCCATGAGTGCGGCCGCGTGGGCGAACGGCCCGGCTGACCCCAAAACCAATGAGATAACCACATTGTTCCGTCGCCAACTGGTTCCCAACAACTGATACACTAAACTACACTCTATTACCAGAGTCAAAGCGACCACAAGTGCGGAGAGCGTACGCACAGATTGGCGTTCACAAATTGCACAGCATCCGCGTCACTAAAGTGTTGCAATCATTGAGCAAGTAACGAGTTGATACTCTACTTAGCAGTGGTAGTTCCGGTGGGGTGAGGCGCAGTAGGGAATGGGTTCGGACGCCGGGGGAAGTGGCTGTGCTGTGACATGATCACACGAGACGCCGAGACGAACGTGTGACCTGCAAGTGCAACAGAACTACTTACAAACATCTTTTGAGGCCTGACTAATACCAAAATTAGCTAAACGCCCCTCAAATGTAAAAACAAAGTGTCGTCAGACGCAATGACGAAAATGGTATTCTTTAGGACTCAACAACGTTGAACGCTCCGACGATATCAACGATGTGCGCTGCGGGAGCTCGTCGCCGATCCCAACGTTGTGGCGTTTCTTAGAGAATCGACCTGCTGAATTCCATTGTATGACAGTAGTGTCAAAACCAACGATCTATCAATTGGATGTCAATCATCCTTCCAGAAACCGATAGTCCAAGAATGTAATGTGCCTATAAAATAATTATCAATTCGACTTATTTTGTAACGACTTTTTATATTAAAATAAATATTTATTTTTAAAATAATTAACTTTCGCGTTTAATAGTATTAATTTATTTCATGTAATGTTGTTATCGTGCTATACTCTCATTAAAATTTAACTTTATCGTATTTGATACTGAATTTAACCATGTTTATAAGTAACACAGTAGGTACCTACATATTTACATTAATCGCGATTAGAATGTAATGCGTTATTACTTATTTTTATTACAAAATGTTTGCAAACCGACATCCAGATCAGATCCAAAAGAGTGTGTAACCCACCTCACCATGGTAATGAAGTATGTATATAGACTTTGTTTTCTTTTCTTTCTAATAGTTACATATTTACATTAAGCATTTCTTAACGTTATAGTAGACGCGATTGCGCTAAGCTGCTTATGGTTATAGTGTTACTAGCTTCCGTTTTGTTCGTTTTAACCCTTCGCCAATAGTTGCCCGATATCTGACCAACCGACGAGTGATGTTGCCCTTGATGATTGATAATAATAGACAGTTTATCTGTTGGGTAAAATCGTTCCGGATCTATTTATCATTTTTTTTTTTTTTTTTTTTTTTATAGCAGATTGGCAAACGAGCAGATGGGTCACCTGCTGGTAAGTGATCTCCACCACCCATAGACACCCAAGACACAAAAAGAATCATGGGTGCGTTGCCAACCTAAAAGGAGGGAATGGAAGGGGAGGGAAGGGGTTTGGGAAAGGAAGTGGGGAAATAGGCCACCGGAAATCTCACTCACCGAACGAAACGCGACAGCAAGCTGTCACTTTACGTCGGTTTTCTGTGAGACAGTGGTATCTAACCGGTCGAGCCGGCCCATTCGTGCTATAGACGTTACTGTCTACAGCGTGGCTCTACCACTTTAACTTTAACACTTTGTTTATCCAGTAGGTACAGATGTGGCTCATCCCGCCGCGCCGGCTGTTTCCAAATGGGTTACAGATATTTATAGCATCTTGTACAAGTTTAGTTAACTGTTAAACACGTAATGCGTACCTAGTTACATAATCAGGTGGTTTTTGAATGTCTCGTCCCGGTTTTTGTCAATTAACGGTGGATCTATTTATCTGAATGTGATGTTTGTCTGTGTATACAGTGAATATATTATGTAACTTTACCAATACATTATATAATACACACAAAAGATCATGCTTGTATCCCGAAGAGGTAGGCAGAGACGAACTAGAACACTTAGGTACAACATTTGTGATCCTCAAACTAAACAGTTCAACAATGTAATATTCATTTTAATCTAGGCATTCGGTAATGAATGTTTACATCCAACGTCAACATTGATTGACAAGAGAGCTTTATTACAAAGATGGTTGCAATATGCCCATCAGAATTCCATACGTTTTGTATCTTAAGCACATAGTTTTGCCATAAAATAATGAATTGAGGATGAGATCTATAGAGTGAACTTCGACAAGTCTAAGTCAAATTCACGAAGTCGGTGAGAATTTGGGATCCTTAAATCGAACTTTCATTTAGTTCCAGTCACTTTTTACAAGAACAATAAACTGACAGAAAGACTAAGCAAAGATTTTCTTGTAAAAAATGACTCGAACTAAGTCAAAATCCTCACTGAGTTCGTTACTTTGACTTGGACTTAGTCGAAATTCGCTCTATATGTAGATATCTGCCTAAGAATAGGAAATCATGACACACACATCATCACAACACACAACATCTGAAAAGTTTATTTCGTTTTCACGTTGACGTCAATCATTCAGCCGGTAGTAAAATTAAGCCGAATCCTTCTGTAACTTGCTTAAAAAGTGTATTGCTCCGACGGAAATTTGAGTTGGATAAGTTCAGGTGGACCCTGGAAGCGAAGAGGCCTTAGCAGCTGTCCAGCCAATTTAGTTAAAGTATGATTTTGTTATTGAACGTGGCTATTATTATAATGATGAAATATTAAAGTTTTGTTAATGTTTTATAAAACTTGTTAATGGCTTGGCATGTCCGTTGCAGCTGTATCTACCACAAATGTTCGGGCAATCATCGTCAATAGAAAGACAAAGACAGTCTGCTCTCGCGATTGGTTGACATTAATTTAGCTGCATCAGTCACTTATAGCAATGGACGGCTACTCATTGCCAGTTGATATTATTGAGTACTTCCCACTTAATTCGTTTCATTGTATCCTCGTTATAAATTAAAAGAAATTAGCAGCGATAGCTCAGTTGGATGTGGTACGGACTGCCGAGATGAGTGTCGGAGGTTCGAGACTAACCCCAAAAATCGAGCATACATACACCTCTGACTTTTCTATGTTAGGTGTGTTTTCATTGTGAAATATCGCTTGCTATAACGGTGAAGAAAAACATCGTGAGGAAACCTGCATATCCGAGAATTTCTCCACAAGAAATTGAAGGTATGTGAAGTCTACCAACTTGCATTAGGCCAGCGTGGTAGATTAAGGCCTAACCCTTCAAATTAGTGGAGGAGGCCCATGCCTAGCAGTGGGACAGTAATAATATTATTATTATACTCAAGAATATTGGGATAAAAAGAAGTTTGATATTGCGCCGTACAATCGAAACTATTATATTCTCTGCTACACACAGTCTCTGCTACACACTAGGCGAGTAACAGAGATAGAAAGGTGATTTAGATTATTTCCACATTAAGTAGTTACTAATAACATTATTGGTACACGCATGTTGAGTACTTTTGATGTGTTAGTAGTGGTATGTATGTACTTTTTAGTATGTGGGGAATTAATCGGATGTTAGAGGATTTGCTAAGTAAAGCTTAGTCATGTTTATCGAAGCCGGTAGCTGGATTAATATCCTGACAATTGAATGATAAGATCGTCCTGTTGCAAATTGTAATTGAATATTATTAAATCAAGCCCCGTCTATTGTATATAATGAGTGGTACGGCGCGGCATACCTCGGTCCCCGAGTGATTAGGGAGAAGTAAGAAGGCAGCCTGCATATTATTATACTATGGCTGAGATCTATAAAGCCAACTTCAAGTCTGGGTCTGATTTGAGTGATTTAGATTTAGTCGACGTTCACTCACATCTCTGCCTATGTGTTTGCGCGCGACCCCACTCCCATGCTCGTCAATGTCTTGTCCCGATATCACAAGATATTAATATTAGTAACATAACATTAGGTTAGATACTTACTTATTTATACCTCTAGTATTAGCTGCCCACAGTAACAACGATTTTCCATGTTGGACTGGTCGAGATGAGAGCCATACTGTCTAGCGCAGCAGTCTCAATATTGATTCACGAGCTGTGACTAGCTCGTCGAGGTATAACACTGTGAGCTCTGAAACCGCAGTTTTACTGACTGTTCCATTATTAACTAATAACTACTCACCGTTCGCGTTAGTATGTGTTTGTAGAAATCCTCTGACTACATGCAAAAATAATTTACGCAGACACTCAACACTCATAAATATGTCTGAACCTTTTGTATCGGCTTTTGTATGTCAAATGAGTGGGAGTGGGATGTGGCAACTAGCATCTGTGTCGAAACACTTTCTGTTTGCCGTGTCAGTGTGGTCGTGTCAAAGGGCCGGCACAGATGAGACGCGTTACCGTGTATGAAGTGCTAATGGCTTCTTTGATAAAACAATTATCAAACCGGAAAGCTTATGTTTCAAAACTTTAATAATAAGGTCAGCTCAGACTAGAGTTACCCAAATACTGTGTTGCACCTGTCCGTATCCCATTTGAACGTGGTCTCGGCACGGCGCAACAATAGTCCAGTACTATGACATAACACTCACGTCCTCGTTTTCTTATCAATCAATTTGACTTGGTCGTATATGAGTTAATGATTAATATTCACAGTACACGAGGTGCGTCAGCGTGCCGTGCGTGTTTGTTTACACACAAGTCGCGTGCGCGGTCGGCGACCGGCCCGCCGCGGCCGCACGACTCTTATCACTTACCACTTCCGACACGCTGCCCAGTGCCACCAGTGCCCTGCCAATGGGACTTTTAAGACCATATATTAGTGCACAGGAAATACATTTTTTTTATAGCGTAGACTGGCAAACGGCCAGATGGGTCACCTGATGGTAAGTGATCACCACCGCCCATAGACACCCAAGATACAAAAATAATCATGGGTGCGTTGCCAACCTAAAAGGAGGGAATGGAAGGGGAGGGAAAAGAGATTGGGATAGGGTAGGGGGAATTGGTCCACCGGCAATCTCACTCACCAAACGAAACGCGACTGCGAGCTGCCACTTTACGTCGATTTTCTGTGAGACAGTGATATCAAACCGGTCGAGCCGGCCCATTCATGCAGTAGACGTAACTGTCTACAGCGTGGCTCTACCACTCAAAGTGCATCCATCATCGTACAAGGCCTAATTGATACATACATTTCAACTACCCCAGGATATTATAAAATGTCATACGGTGGGTTGGTGATAAATACACCAGATTGCAGCGGATGTTTACTGTCCACCGAGGTACAGTCGGCGCGGGCGTCTTCCGTCGGCACTCGGCTCACCTTCACATTCAATGCAAATATCGCCCATTGTGGGCACTGGGCACCGTACAATGTTGAATATACAGCACACATGAGGCCTTATCGCTACACTCGCCAGTCGCCGGTACTCGCCAGTGATAGCGTTCAAGGAAACAGTCTTGTGCTTGCGCAGTGCACTTGGACGGTTATCAAACAAAATATAACCGAATACCGATGTCCACTATCGATCAACATCGATTTTTATTGACATTGGTTGAGCTAAGTTACTGCTCAGCTTTGCTGGGAGGGCCCTTGACTGGTATTTATACCAGATTGGATCTGATGAACATCACAATTCACATCATTGATGGTCAGTATTTGCACCAACGACGTGTCATCCGGTTAATAACATAACATAAACTCACGCCTGTATCCCCGAAGGGGTAGGCAGAGGCGCACTAGCGAACTAATACACTCACATTTCGCCGAGCTTAGTTACGTCCCAGATGTGATAGGGGGCGAGCCTATAGCCATATCGGGCACAAATTCCACACTCCGGGCTGATATGGAAAAATCCAATATCACTTTGCCCGACCCGGGGATCGAACCCGAGACCTCAGAACCGTAGTCGTACCGAAATACCACCACGCCACCGAGGCAGGCCGGTTAATTTAGGCTGACATACAAATGACGACGACAAATTCAACATCCCTCGCCGCGGGTTTGTGTCGACTCTTACGACACTATTCCGGTAGATACAAATCCGCAATGAATGTCTGAACAGTCTATGTAAATGATGCTTATTCAGGGATCTTGTAACACAAAGCCGCCACTTCTTGTACCACTTGTCTTTATAACTTGTTTCGAGAATGCTCAGTCTTGTATGATATGCATAATATCGTAAAGTTTTGGATGAAAAACTCTGTGGTTATTTTTTCCAACGTTAACGGTTTTTTACTTGAGTTTATACAAATTGAAAACAAACTATTAACTATAGACTAAGTACTTAATTGATTTAGTTGGTTGTTTGGTTTGATTAGTTATTTCTAACGGGCTATACACACACATGTGAGGGCGGGACGCAACGCGTAAACTGTGGAAGATAATATTCTAATGATAGAATAGAATTGTATATATTCGTGTTCATAACAGCATTGACGCTAATTGCGTGGCATTGTTCACTATACAACCGTGAACCCCGCGAAGTGCGCACCGCGCCAAGCCGCGCCGCATGCTGTGGCCCGTGCCGCCTCTGCTGACTGCTCCTCGCAATGTTTTTGTCGTATTAATGGTAACCCTAAAATAAACATAAATAATATGTATAGGTTAAAGTCGCATACATATGATCGTATTAATTTTATAAGAATGATATGATATTATTATGTGTTGATACTTGTAACTAATTAATCCGTTTTTTTATGTTAGACATTTTTTTATATATAAAAAGTAAAAAAAGTATTTTTTCCCGGAATTGAAATTTTGGTGAATTTAGATAAAATTTTGCACAAATCACCAGGAGAACATGGTCGCGATAGAGGTCACGCCGCGTCGCGACAATGATCTCTTGTTGGCGTGACGCCGCTGATAAGATAACGGTGTGTAACTGTAGTGGTGTAGTAACACAGATGCGGCGGACGTCACGCCTGCCTGCGCCTCCCCCGCCTGCAACACCCGCGCACCTCCCCGCCGACGCCTTGGTTGATAACAATAACTGCTATCAGTTCATGTTCGCCTAGTACTTTTTCAGCGCTAACGTTGTGGAAAGCGTTTTTCACTGTGACGTAATCATGTGAAAACTTCAATACCTGCGCTCTAGCGAGCGATACGTTCATTTTGACCTGAATGCGGCGCATTATCGCGCGATGTTGCCGAATGCATGGAGCGTCAGATATCCCTCAGATATTGCGGCCGGGAACATTGCCAAACACCACTTCCAATGTGGTCGTTCCCTTTCCCGTTCGCTACCTGAGCAATATGTTTTACAGGATAAAACCACAATTTGTCCGGTTATTGCTCGGAATTATGACGTAGCGCCGCGTTTTTATTACTAGGATTTTTTTCCAAATGGCCGTATAAAGGGGGTTCAGCGCAATAAAAGTGTGATCACTTATTTGTTTGTCGGTTGCGTAAGTTCGCACGATCATAATCCGTGAGTAATAACCGTGGCAGTGGGTCAAGATGATGTTTTGTTCGGCGGCGCGGTGCGGTCCGGGCCGGGCGCGCTCTGTGCTCTGTCTCAATGTAGGTCGCACCTGCACTGCGGCCGGCTCGACCCCTTTCGACACGGAGTCGTCTCGCTGCCATGCGGCTATGTTGCCCTAGTACTGAACTAGTGTACCAACAAAATTGTACTGCATCATCTGCAGTGATGCAGCATTCTGTAGTACGCGTCGTCCAGGAAATTGGGGTCATGTATAGAAACTGCAGGTTTAAAATTAGTATTTTTTTATAACTTAAGCTGGTGTGCATGTCATGATAGAGGTCTCGTCTTATGGACATAATGAATTCATATTATGAACCGAACGGATTTCAATTTTAGCGAAGCCGTCCTATGTGATTAATGTTCATATTATGTTTGAGCTAACTCGTCTAGTCTAGTCTCCAGACAGACTAAAACTTTGCAGACATTCTCTACGGCTCGCAACTACAGTTTGCACATCGTTAACGCTTCTGCCATTGTATGCACTATACTCCCATTCATATAATAGTGGAAAATCACAACCAGTCACCTCTACAATCAAAACAAGTAAAATAATTATACAGAATTTTGTCAGCCTCCGTGGCGCAGTTTGCGGGTAGCCGGCTGTGAAGCGAGAGGCCGCAGGTTCGATTCTCGCATTGAGACAAATATTTGTGTGGCCCATAGATATTTGTTTCAAGTCTGGGTGTTGTGAGACCGAAAGTCTCTCATAGTTTCTGATACCCATAGTGAGTGGTAGAGCCACGCTGTAGACAGTAACGTCTACAGCACGAATGAGCCGGCTCGACCGGTTAGATACCTCTGTCTCACAGAAAACCGACGTAAAGTGGCAGCTTGCTGTCGCGTTTCGTTCGGTGAGTGAGATTTTCGGTGGCCCATTTCCCCCCTCCCTTTCCCAATCCCCTTATCCTCCCCTTCCATTCCCTCCTTTTAGGTTGGCATCGCACCCATGATTCTTTTTGTGTCTTGGGTGTCTATGGGCGGTGGAGATCACTTACTATCAGGTGACCCATCTGCTCGTTGGCCAATGTCTGCTATAAAAAAAAACCCACGATACAGGTTATACCTAGTGTGGGGTCAGGACTAGATGTGTGACTGTTGAGTGTATTTATTTATTAGGTATTTATTTATTTAGAACTGTGGAATGATACTAGGTATTTATAGAAAAATACTAGTAAATGAAAGTCTTTCGATGTTTGTTTTAACACTGCTTCGATAACTTTGTGTTAGTAGAGTTGGTGGTAACTACGATCGACGCGACGACGACCGTACGTACCCGGTACGACGGTGCGTTTGAAAATACTGGCCTATTGACATTCACTTGTTTAATGTCCAAATATTTACTCGTGGAATAGCTTCAATATTTATGCTCTGTTTTGTACAATGTATGAGAGTATAGAGGTAGATAGATGCATATGTGTGTAAATAATATTAAAAATGAATAAGTTAGATTTGTTACGTTGCTTCCCTGGTCTAATAACGATTTTGATTGACAGTATATTATAGATGGAACTTGTACCAAGTCGGTATTTCTATGACGTTTTGCCTGGGACTGGGTTCTTTAAAAATGGTTTGATGCCAGGGAGGTCATCGGTCGTAAAACTAAAGCTAAATACTTCCTGCAACATGCTTAAAACCGACCGACCGTATTGACGTATCGATCGACACCACATTGGAGTAGGACAAAGACAAGTAGAAGAAGAATAGTTGTACACGTTAACAGTACATGCATAGCAGATAGCAGATGCTCTCTGGGTATATTTAGCTCCAGACAAACACACACATGTGTCTACTACGGTGAGGGAGAACGAAGGCTGCATCAATACACAGCTCACCACCACTATCAAGGCAAGCTATGTGACAGGGACTTGTTGCTAACTAGTTGAAAGGTCTCGACTCGCGAGTGCGACACAATACTCGGCACTTGATTGATGGTGCCATTTGGGAGCGTATTACACACAACTGTATTCATTCATCAACTGATGGCAGTCAACTAGTTTGGGTTGGCCTGTTTGAACGGTATTTATCAGTCATGATTATAACTAAGGACTAAAGGTAGACAGAGGTGCACTAGCGAACTAGAACACCCACATTTCGCCGAGCTTAGTTCCGTCCCAGATGTGATAGTCACATGGGGTCTAAGGTTTTCGTCACGTAGTCAATATCCTTTAGGGAAATCTCGTGCTTTTTCGAGCTATATTCAAATATGGAGCGCAGCGTTTAGCACTTTTTAAGCCCACAGATGGCAACACATCATTGTTTTTTTTTTTACTTTTCTTTGACAAAAATTGATTTAATTTATAAATTACTACGTGAAAACTAGAGGGCAAGGGGCAGTGTTGGCATATACTACGGGTGGTCACCGAGGGGGAAGTATAAAAGGAGGAGGTAGTATGAGTACGTTCCCTCACGTATTTAGTAGTCCAGTAGTCTTCAGATCTATAGATATTATTCGTATACAATATTACCGGCGCATACGGCTAGTCTCCGCGCTCGTGAAATAAAATTAACTTACATCGAGTTTAGGACTAACTCTAGATGAATACAAGTGCTGTAAGTCGCCCTTAAAACAATGAAATAAATAGACTGGCGAGTTGTGAAGCGCACGGGAGGTCTGCTATCACACTATAACGAGAACTGGATACAGCACGGCGTATACACACTGGTAATCGTCAAGTTTAACTTATGTTAATCAAAAGCTAATTATACACTAACTACTGTAGGTACTTTTAGTTGTAAGGTCCATAACTGATCGTCTGAAGCAATCTTTCCATTTGTCATTAATGGCGAATATTAATGGTCTCTTTAGGCTTTTTTTGAACATAATATTTTGTTTTTACAATGATGATTTTACTAACGCCACGCATATAATGAATAAAGATGGCCGCGCTGTTCTTAAGTTTCAAAATTCAGTAATGTAGTGAGTACGCTACGATAGAGCTTTATAGACTAAAAATTGCTTTGTAGTCTGGTAAGTCTTGCTGATTCGTCGCTTAAATTATTTTAAAAGAATATTAATTATATTACCACAGCAAGATCGGGTCAGGTTGCAGGAAGTCGCTGGATTCAGGCCGCTTCCAACAGGTTGGTCTTAAAATCTTTGGGGGAGACCTATGTCCAGCAGTGGACGTCCTATGGCTGATGATGAATTAATTATATATCAAGAGTTAAGACACAATTAGTTATATGTGTTTGCATAACATTGAGTATTTAAATAATACTTAATTATGGGTTATTACAATAGAAAACAGGTTGTTGTTTGTAGTAGAATGTAGATATATACATACGTGTGAATATAACATTTATTACATGTTTATCAATGTATCTAATTATAATTGTACCAACATTTATACCTCATTGTGTTTGAATCGGCTGTTATCGTCTGATATAAATTCATCATCGTCATGATCATTTGTATAGAAAGGCTAAAGTGGTTAATATAATGCTTTCGAATAATACCTGCTCATAAAATGACCATAAATATAAGTAATCATCGGTAATGGTGGGTTTTACTGATATTATTTGTGTTATCAGTTCCCAAATCACATTCACCGAACAAAACGCAACAGCGACCTGCTAGAGGTAGTGCTACATAACGTCGGTGTTCTGTGAGACTGATATATTGAACCGGTCGAGCTGGACCATTAAATGTGTTTGATATGTTTATGTTAAGGCGCGTTTCCTGCTCATTTCTGTCTCTAACACAATACAAAAATCATGTCTACTATAATACATTGTTCCATAAGCATAGACTCCTGCTCTAACGTGTATCTAAACAGAAACATTGATTTGTGTAGTCTTTCGAGAAAAACATTAACAGAAGAAGCTTTAATGTTATAAATGACTGTATTCGCATTTTCTTATACTTGTTCATTTGTGACGGCTTGTTTACGAGTATGAGTTAATAGCGCAGATTATATACATCATAAATTACTTTTAATGTTTCCGTTGATAAAGACAATAAAAGGGAATTCCAAAATATAAGCTGATCAAATATCATCGCTTATCACTGATAAAATATTATGTGTGCTGGTGTGCGTCATCCAAATAAATAAGTAATAGATATTTTACTTTCATCGATACTTGCTCCAGCAGAATATATATAAATCAAAAAACGATTCCAATATCCAACTACTACAAGATGATTTTCTTGATGTTTTACAGTAACTTATCCTAAGGGATATCATATTTCACCCTCACGCATGGTGGAGCATATACATCGACTTTGCAGGAGTAACGTCACAGTAAAGTGTTCTATATCAATATTGCACGAGCCACGGTTCACGAACTATCTAAACGAGTATCATTTGTATTCATTCAGTCTCTACCAGGGTTTTTATTTTGGCATTCAGGGAAATAATTTTGTTTCCCGGGAATTTCCTATTCCCGTGAATATTACGTATAATTAAGTTGTTGCATTATACATATATGCAGTCTCATAATACTTATTTTATGATTTACTGTCTCATTTATTATGATAATATCGGGTTGTTGTTGTTCGGTTGTTGGATTTTTCTATTTATTTTACTTACATACGATAGAATTCCTAATTTCCCGGCATTTTCTAATATTTAAATCCCAGGAAGAGACGTTTGTAAATTTCCGGGGTCACGTGGGAACAAAAACCCGCTAAAGACCCTCTCTCTATAACATACGACGCGACGTTTCCATGCTCCCTTACTCGCAGTTCGCACTCAATAACGGTGATGGAGCTATATGTAGGCGGCGAAAAACGACGACTTTCAACTGGTAATTTATGGAAGGTGTTCACTGGGAGCCCATATTGCGACAGGATTAAGCACAGTTGTATTTATTGAGGTTACGTTTCATCCAAGTGGGAACGATTTCAATATTATTCGGAGTACCTTATATTATTAAACGCTTGAAAATGAATGTCTCGGTGTTATGGAACCGTAAGTCAGGAGTGAGTACTGTGTGTAACTATTATGTTTATTTAAAGAAAAATTGATTTAGGCAAATAAAAAATATAATCATAACGCATACGCGATTGACACAGTATTCAGTAAAATATACATTTTACTGAAGTGAAAAAAAACTTTCTGCGTATAATGCTTACTGAGCCGGTGCGGAGTGTTGTGGAGTTGACGCAATATCACTAGAGTAACTAGACCAGTAAACCGATTTCGTCGAGCAATCCAAATAATATGATATCCTTTCTAATAGATTACATAAAGCCCTATGCGTTGGTGCCTTGTATTCTCGCACAATGAGCCCAATTGTATGCAAATGCGCGGGCGCGGCCGCGCAGCCTCTCTGTGTACAACTGTCAGTGTGTGTTGCACAAGAAGCTTTAAAATGCATATGCCAGTGCACGAAGATAATTATGTATATAGATAGATACATGCACCTATTGCTTTCGTGATTTCAAGTGTTCTTGTATTTTACCAAATTGCCATTTATAGCCATAAAACGATTTTGCTACTCATGACGTTGATATATTTTCCTGTTTCCCCTCACAATAGACATGATACATCACGTTTATTTCATAGGTATAATAATTTCAAATGTATTAATTTTCTTACCACATTGTGCATTAGGTTCGAACCAATTGTATAATGCCCATAACGGGACATGCTATGTCATGTACGATCACTTTGTAGTACGACTGTAGAAATCCTAATAGTGAAGCTCATCAAACATGATTAAACATTGATGAGCTTACTCATGCCAAAGAATATTGGGTCAAATGTTTGCACTGCAGTGCAAGCTGTATGTAAAACCATTCTATAATGAAATAGATTTTACAACGGTACTGTTTCAGAAGGCCTTTGATCTGTGATATACGATGTTACCACCCGCATGTTTCGCAGAAACACTGGCACTGAAGGAAGCGGGCCACTAGGCAGTAGGCACTAACCTATACAGTATACGTGTCAATCGAGAACCGATATCTATGTCCAAAGTAACAGCTGTTTGCGAGTTGGTTGACCTACTGATATCGCTTCACTGCGTTCTCAACAGCGGTAAAAATATCACAACAGGATAGACTCTATTACAAGAGGAATTAAGTTAAGTTTCCATTGATTAGGTGCAAAAGCGCGGCTCTGTGCCGACTGCCGGCCACTCGAAAGCCAGCAGAAGGTCGTCAGGATTGTTGGAGCATTGTGTACCGGTTACCGGTTATATATATATTGAATCAGTTAATAGTTTGCGCCGTTTACTAATTCAATGGGTATTTTAGAAGCAGTTATTTTCGGATGTAATGGTAAAACTACGTTTGTTCCGGGTTACAAACACTCTTGTAATTAAAGTCAATGAAGTCCATTGTGCTTTTTAAACACATTTGGGTTACTGAGTTGTAATATTTTTTACAAAAGTTGTGGAGGTGCTTTTAATTACTGTTGGGTACTGTTTGCAACATCCTCATGTAAGACAAAAGACTCCTCATCGTTTGAAGAAAAGAGTAATAGAGGTACCGGTCTTCTGCTGAATACCCATAGTCTCGTCGGTATGGCAACAAATAATACTTAGCAATCGAAGGACTTTATTTAAACACTTTTAAAAGAACAAACTAGAATGCGTTCATTCCTAAGCAAGAATTATATATTTATATCCATATGAGAGTGCTCAGTCAGATGTATCCGGCATAATAGCGAAGGGGCCCCATATATATATTTATACATATATTTTTTTCGCGGGTAGGTGTGAAAACATACATACGTATTTAGAAATCAGCTGATCATTTTTATTTTAATTAAATATAAAAAACTCAGTTTTATATATTTTTCTTAGTGATTCGCATAAATAAGAGTGTAACGAATTATTACTTACATTTTCCACTCTATATGTAAGTTTTTCACTTTATACACCACCTGCCAGCTAGATACCTGCACATTTCGCCTTTTGTAACACCACAAAGAACTGTTAATTATGGCTCAACTCGCTAGCATTCAATGCACCCAGAACAAGCTCGAAGAATGCTTCAATCAAAGAATGACGGAGCTTGAAGCAAAGCTGCAATCTGGTGGTCCAGGTAAAGATACAGTAGCGAGGGTTGCTGAAGAGTTCCGGACTTTTCGGGAGATCATGTTCGAGATGCTTCGGTTGTTGCGGCGGCAGATTTCAGACTGTGAACACATGGTGGATGTCATTGAGACGAGGCACCGACGAAAAGCGTTGATCTTCCTAGGTATCCCTGAGACACCAAATGAGAACTGCACATCCTCTGTTCTGACCACTATAAACAACACGTTGGCTCTGAAGAACATATCATCCGCTAATATATCTTCATGCCATCGGATTGGGACACCCAGTGAGGACCACCATCGTCCGATCTTGACGTGGTTCTCGCAAATCGAACATCGTTCTGCAGTGTGGAGGGCCAAATCTAAACTTAAAGGATCGTCGACATCGGTAAAAGAATTTTTAACTAGACCTCGGCAACTGATTTTCACCAAAGCTCGGCTGCAATTTGGAATGCGAGCAGTTTGGTCTCAGGACGGCGTCGTAGTAATAAAAGCCCCAGATGGTACTCGTCACAAAATCACCTCTATCGACGAGCTGAGTTCACTGGCAGCGAAGCACCCTAAATCAGCGGCCTCTACCTCATCCAGGGTCGATAGCGGCGGTAGTTCGACGGCAAATTTGGACCAAAATATCAAGTTGCGTAAAAAGTAAATAATTTGTATATTAACTATCTTTATATTCATGTTACACTTTTATAAGTCCTCGATATTTACGCACAACTTTATTGATTTTGCTTTTGTGGCTGTTTTCCAATATTTTTCCTTATTTATTTTTCATATTTGTCAATCTGACATAAGACAAGACTTTTTTCTTTTTTTTTTGTTATATCTCGGAGGCTTGGGTTTTAACCCATACAGCCACGTTATAATTTTGAGTTTCGTTCTGAAACTGATCACTTGACTTGGGTCAGGTTTTTATATGTAGGTTTAGACTGTCTTTTTAAAATGTGTATAGTAGATCGGCTGGCGGGTGGTGCAGTGAGTGTAGTGCACTACACAGCTTTTTTTTTGTTTTATTATTTTTTGCGTATTTATTTATTTAATAATTTATATTTTATTTTATACTATATTTATGTTGTATTATGATGACGAATCTTTTTATTCCGCGAATGAATCTGCCACTTCATCCAGTGATGATAGTTTCTGCTCGGCGACCGACGAGCTTGGTGACTTGGTGCGCCAATCATTTAACCAGACAGCTATTAACACATTTAACGTGTGCCACATTAATGCACAGAGCGTACCAAGTCACTACAGCGATCTGTTGGAAACCTTTGCAGACACCAACGTTCATGCCGTCCTGATTTCCGAGACATGGCTCAAACCTCACCTTTCTTCACCCCTATACTCTCTTCCCGGCTTCATTATGGTTCGGAATGACCGAACCGACAGGAGGGGGGGTGGAGTCGCCATCTACCTGCGCAGTGATTACAAATACTCAATTGTTGCATCTTCACCTCCTCTTAGCCCTCTTACCGCGGAATATCTTTTCCTTGAGGTTTGGGTCAGGGGAGTAAAATGTTTACTTGGCGTAGTCTATTGTCCACCTTCTCTTGACTATTTCTCCAGTCTGGAATCAGTTCTGGAATCCTTGGGATCAGAATATGCTCATCACATCATCATGGGCGATTTCAATACCGATCTCCTTGCATGCCACTCCCCTCGTTCTCGAAAGCTCCTCGATATCCTTGAATCCTCTAGCCTTCATGTGGTCCCACTGCAAGCCACTCATCACAATGCCAATGGCCATGACACTTGGCTTGACCTCATTATCACTTCCGCTCCCTCCCTGATCTCCTCACATGGCCAACATCCTGCTCCCGGTTTCTCCCTTCACGACCTTATCTATATTTGTTATACTCTCAAACCCTCCAAATCCCGTCCTAAGGTTATGAACTTGCGTTGTTTTAGTCGTATGGATGCAGATAAGCTCTGCGAGGATGCTGGAAAATTAAACTGGGACCTTATGAATGCTGCTGTTTCCGTTGAAGCAAAAGTTAACATCTTTAATGCTAGTATTATCGCACTGTATGACATTCACGCTCCTATTACGAAAATAAAGTTGAAGCGTCCACCAGCACCGTGGATAACACGAGGAGTTCGGATGGCGATGAGACGAAGGAACCGGGCTTTTCGAAAATACAAGAGAGATCGGACAGAGGAAAACTGGTGTCTCTTTAAGTCTGCAAGGAATCGTTGTAACCAGATGGTCCGTAATGCTAAGCGTCGCCATATCCATAGTAACATCTCATCGTCTTCCCCTGCCAGTATTTGGAGATTCCTCGGAACTCTAGGTATTGGTAGGGGGAGGAATCTAGATCTCCATGGGTCGACTGTTGGTTTGAACGATCTTAATCAATTTTTCTCAACTGCTACCTTGCTTGATCCTCAAATCAGGAGTCGTACTATGGAGTTCTTAGATGGTTTGCCAAAACCTGATATAGAACCCCTTCAGTTTTCTCCAGTTCCACCGGATGAGATCAAAAAGGTGATCCTCTCCATCAAATCCAATGCGACCGGTTGCGATAACGTAAGCCGTCGCATGTTAATTCCGATCCTAGACCATATTCTCCCAGCCATTACTCAAATAATAAATGCTTCCCTTAACACTGGCATTTTTCCGTCTTTATGGCGGAAGGCCTTTGTTATTCCTCTCCCCAAAATCTCTAACCCCTCCCTTGTCACTCACTTCCGTCCCATATCCATCCTCCCTTTCCTTTCTAAGGTGTTGGAGGCCTGTGCTCATAAGCAGCTGTCTAGCTATGTGCACCTACACAACTTATTGTGCCCACTACAGTCTGGCTTTAGGCCTGGCCACAGCACCGTTTCCGCTCTCCTTAAAGTGACTGGCGATGTGAGGGCGGGTATGGAGAATACCAAAGTCACGGTTTTGGCTTTGGTTGATTTCTCCAACGCCTTCAATACTGTCAGTCACGACATCCTTCTCTCTATCCTTTCTCATCTTGCGGTATCTCCCGCGGCACTGGATTGGATCTCTTCTTATCTTCAGGGGCGCCAGCAATCGGTGCGCCTTGACGGTAAATTATCGAATTGGTGCAATATCGGCTCTGGTGTCCCTCAAGGCGGCATACTCTCCCCACTGCTGTTTTCGATTTTCATTAACCTCATAACTCAAAACCTTCAGTGTGCGTATCATCTTTATGCCGATGACTTGCAGATTTATGCTCAGGCTGGAGTCGATTGTGTGGCCGATGCTGTAGATAGGGTTAATGAAGACCTGGCATTTATTAAAACCTGGTCTGACAGCTTCGGTTTAACTGTAAACCCCACCAAATGTCAGGCCATCATAATTGGAAGTTCAAGGATGATAAGCAGACTGGACAGCACTAATGTTCCTGCTATCGTATTTAATGGCACCGTCATTCCTTGGTGCCCTAGTGTAAAGAACCTTGGGCTTCACATAGACTCCACATTGAGCTGGCGACCCCAGGTTAACTCTGTCAGTCAGAGAGTCACGGGCACCCTTCGTTCTCTATATCGCCTGAAGAATTTCCTCCCTTGCAAAACCAAAACAATGCTTGTGCAAGCCTTGATCCTCCCTGTGATTGACTATGGTGATGTGTGCTATTTTGATCTGAATGCAGATCAACTCAACAAACTCGACCGTCTTCTTAATAACTGCATTCGATTTATATTTAACCTTCGCAAATATGACCATATTTCTTCTTTTCGCTCGCAGTTGAAATGGCTACCAATTCGGCAACGCCGTTCGCTGCGGGCACTTACCACTCTCTTCTCTTTTCTAACATCACCCTCTCCTCCCTCATACTTATCTCCTTACTTTCAATTTCTCTGTGAAAGTCATGACAGGAATCTTCGCTCCTCGAACAATCTTCTTCTCAAGTCCCCCGCTCATAGTTCCGACTTCATTCATTCTTCTTTCCATGTACAATCTATTCTTCTCTGGAACTCACTCCCCGTCGAAATCAGGTCGTGCACAACTCGTTGGACATTTAAAATGAGAGTTCGGCAGTTACTGTTGAGTGAGGTGGCGGAATCATCACAGTAGTTCGTATCTATGTATTATATATATATTATGTATTCTATTATAATATTATGTATTATAATGTTTTTGTTATGTATCTATAATATAATTATTTTATTAAGTATTCGTATGTATTTTATATCATTCTTAATGTATTTAATTAACAAATAAAATATTTAATAATATATTCTTCATTTTTTGTATTCTATTTGCCTCTTTTATTTTGCACCTGCCATGTACATCTCTGCATCACCCTAAGGTTGACTGGCAGAGAATGCTTATAGCATTAAGTCCGCCTTTATACCGTGTGTATATCAAGTGTAAATAAATAAATAAATAAATAAAGCCGGTACCTCTTACTCAAGGTGAACTAGGGACATCGTGATCTGTTATTTACTCTGCGATGTGACTGTGGATTTCAGATTCATTTCTATATTTCAAATATAGGCATTTAGACAATAGGCACGAATACTTCTATCATAATTTAATTCATAAACAAGATAATCACAAGTTTCAAAAATTAACGGACCGTCTTCAAAACTTTCTGATCGTGACCAGTTTATTAGCTGTATCGAACACAAAAATAATCGTGAAAATCGGTCCATATCTGACGGACACAATTAAGAATAATTCGTATTATTTATTATCCGTGATTGTCCAGAAAATACCAAATTTCTTTTTTTCAGAAACAGATACCTAATAGAGGTACATTTTTATCATCAATTGTTAATGTAAACTCTGTTTGTTCGGTAACTTTTAAATAATATTGAATAAAACATTACGTAATCATTACATTCCTAGGCCAGCCATGAGTTTTTTTAATGTTTCTCGCTAGCGACGCGACTACGTAAAATATTTGTATGAGAAACATCCAAACGCCTCTAGCAATGACATGGAGAATTAATGTTTGCCATAAAAAATAGTTTACGTAGTCATTAGCGAAAAACGTTAAAAAACTTATAGATGAGCCTCTGAATTCATATTTTTTGAGTGGTAGAGTCTCAGAAAACCGACGTAAAGTGGCAGTTTGCTGTCGCGTTTCGTTCGGTGAGTGAGATTTCTGGTGGCCCATTTCCCCCCACCCATGCCCAATCCCTTTTCACTCCTTTTCCATTCCCTCCTTTTAGGTTGGCAACGTACCCATGATTCTTTGTGTCATGGCAGTGGCGTGCAGTCCATATAGACAAAGAGACACTGTCTACCCTGACAAGTTGCCAATTACATAATTTAAGACAAAAATCATCACCAAAATTTTTACAATAGCAGAGTTCGGCTTATATTTTAAATCGACACAAGGATGACGATGATGCTTGTAGCGAAGCAAGAATTGGAGTAAATATTTATGAAAGATTTTTATCTACCCTAATCTAAATGTCTATGCACGTCACTGTGTCAACACCCAAGGGTGTCTATGGGTGGTGGAGATCACTTACCATCAGATGACCCATTTGCTCGTTTGCCAGTGTCTGCTATAAAAAAAAAATCGTCGCTAATATCGTTCCGATAATAATACGATGTGATCATGTGATATAAAATACAAACCCTACTTATTAATTCCAGCTGTATAAACATTTTTATTGCCCCTCTTATTGTGAGCAGATATTTCACTGTTATGACATATCTCCCGTATGGTCTAGTGGCTAGGATACCTGGCTTTCACCCAGGAGGCTCGGGTTCGATTCCCGGTACGGGAAATGCTTTTTGTTTTTTCGTAATTATGATGTAAAATAAGCTGTTGTTGCAATTAGTGTGTTTACTTTCGCTATCAATTGTTATGGAGGCGTGTCCGCGTGTTAATCAGAGCGGTTAGTGAACAAATAACTTGCTATTATGGAAGTTTTCTACACTAATATTGAAATGTTCAACGTAACCTTGTATTTTCGTTGTGTTATCAGAAAAATAAATAATTTCTGTGTGTTCTTTTGGTTTGTTTGCGTTTGAAGTTAATATGTGAAATCATAGACATTACCGACTATGGACCTTATAAGGAACTTGTGAAATCTCTATGTTTTACCTATCAACACTTTTGTCTACGAAAAAATAAAATGGTAATTAAATAATTACCTACACAGATGTAGATAGTAGACACAACCCGTCACTCGTCAGCGTTAGGCCTCGTGGAGTACAAGTGACTCGCTCAACACCCTCGCGGCTTCCCACTCCAATATTGCCAATTAGTGATGCGAGAGCCAACCCGTCGCGACAGTGATCATCAGCGCCTACTGCGGTGTAAGTATGTACGTATCGCCCGTCCCGCGCCACCTACTAGTTAACCCTCACGCGCCCACACATGGCATGGACACATGGAGGAGGCTAGGCGCGTCGCGTCGGGTCGGTAGTCGGTAGTCGGCACTCGGTCCCAACGACCCAACTGTTTGCATCAGTTAACATGTTTACACATGTTGTTTGTAAGAGATCTTTGTTTACACAGACGATTTGTACGGTTGTATTTTCATTGTAAATATTGGTATTTTTGTATCGCTATTTCATTTCCGACGTTAGTTGAAATGAGCTTGGTGTTTTCTTCTTGAAGTTAACTAAAGTTAGTGCCTAACATGACTTTTAATAAACCGTTAATCCTGAACAAGACACATAATATAAGTTCACGCCTGTATCCCCTAAGGGGTGGGCAGAGGCGCTCTAGCGAACTAGAACACCCACTCTTCGCCGAGCTTAGTTCTGTCTCAGATGTGATAGGGGGCGAGCCTACCGCTATATCGAATCCTGAACAAGCTCTTAAATAAAAGCCAATACTTTAATCCAATTATTGCGTTACATGTCAGTGACATATAGAGCAAATCTAATTATTTTCCTACAAACTTGAAATGCAAAATTGGCAAAGTAAAGGCTAACTATACGTCGACCCCGTGGACGTTCAATCGCAGCGAACTAAATTGAATTTGGCGCGAGTCTCCAATGTCCACGCTCCAAATAATCCTGGTAACGTGGTTTGGACCCCCCTCCCCCGCGCGACAGGGGGGTTCGGGGAGGTGCATCAGGGCAGGCATTAGTTGTGTAAATGAATAAATAAATAAATAAACATAGAGACCTGTGAATAAGACTAGTGTTAACATTGCTTATTTAACAGAAAACGGCCGCAAAGAAATGTTTTGTTATTGTAATAACCGAGCAACACTGATTACCTTAGCCTCTACAATTTCTCTGGTACTGTACGCAGAACAATAATCATTACCTTTCTATAAGTTATCATCATGATAACTTATAGAACGGTAGTGATTATTTTTCTGTGCAGATGCAAATGATGTGATGTCTGTTCTCTAAAGCATTATACAATTGAATTTTGCATCTCTTCAAAATTTACGGTTGATGTGCCACATTTTACATTAACGTTATATACCGTCACGTGATCTGCTGATCACCACCAGACGCCGGCCCTGCACTCGGCATTCGATATTTTCCGCTCCGTTATTTCCCTTCCCATATTTTGATTACCGTAGGTAAGTAATTCTGTATCGGAATTTGAGTTATCGTTTTTGAAGGGATTTTGCTGCTCCCGAAGCCGCGTTATGACAGAGTAACATAAAGAACTTAAAAACGATCAGCGGGTTTTTCTAAGGCTGATCAATGTAAACATTTATAAAATGTTGGTAAAATCTTATTTTACTTTTAAATCTAGAAATATGAATATGGTGTAGAAATTAAAATCAATATTTGAACGATGAGCCATACAACTTAATAATTTAATCATTCTTTCAGGATCAATAGTTAATCTTATGTATGCTTTTTAGTATGAATGCTGTAGAAATCCGTGCTGCAATTTTTTATAAGAGTGTTTTGAATGGCTAACGTGCCTCTCAACGCCAGCATCATCAGCGTCAGGCTCACTCCGAACGAAAACCTTGCAGAGAACCTTTAACTTCCATTCATTGCGCCTCGACGATTCATTTCTAGCGACAAAAAGCTTAAATGAACCGTCAAAGCAACATCTTGAATCACCGGCGTCTTATCAAAAAAGTACTGCATTTTTTGATATCCAAATGCTAAAAATACCGTAACCTTAGACGTAACCTGATCGTACGTGATCTCCACTGCCCATAGACACCCAAGACACAAAAAGGATCATGGTTGCTTTGCCAACCTAAACGGAGGGAATGGAAGGGGAGAGAAAAGGGATTGGGAAAGCGAGGGGGAAATGGGCCACCGGAAATCTCACTCACCGAACGAAACGCGACAGCTTGTTGCCACTTTACGTCGATTTTCTGTGAGACGGTGGTATCAAACCGGTCGCGCCGGCCCATTCGCGCTGTATAACTGTCTACAGCGTGGCTCTACCACTCATAATAATGTGCATTGTACTTGAAGTGGACACTTTATCATGTATCAAACTTCACATTTTGAGTAGAATTAGTTATGATAACGATAAATGGAATTGAACACTGCACTTATCTATTTATTATTTTATCCTGATTAGACACTGCACCGTTAGCTAAATAATTAATTTTTATGAACATAATTGAAAGTTGGTGTCTTGAAAATAACAAAAAATGCATGATTTAAGCAAACGTGACCTTGTTTGGTGATTTCATGGCTGATGTAATTTTTATATTTCAACTTTAGCCTTTTAAGCAAATCTACCTCGCTAATGATAGAACTACGCTGTAAGCGGTTATGTCTATAGCACGAATGGGCCGACTTGTTGCTCACAGAAATACGATGTAAAGTGACAGCTCGGTGTACCTTTCGTCAGTCGATGCCCAGCCCGAATCTTCTGGCCTTTCCCAATCCCGTTTTTTTTCTTTTTAAGACTGGTAAGTGGTAATGCATCCATGATCGTGGGTTTTGAAGTGCAGTGGTAATAACTTACCAGCAAATGACCCCTACGTTCGTTTTCCAGCCTCTGCTATAAAAAATATAACTTAAGGAAATTCATTTTCACTTGTATACATATGTAACAAATTGCGTCGATTAGTTGCGCACGAGTAGATCGCGTTGGAAAGTGATGGTGAATTGATGGTTTCCACCTTTATAGCGTGGTGCGATTGGAGCCGGCATGGTCGCAAATTGGTCACACCTGTAGTGGACGTCGCTTTCGCGCAACCTGCGATGACGCTTTCTACGCCATGTGGGATTGATGAAAAGTTTTCTAGTCGCCGGATACTTGCAGCTCTCGAAATTGTGCAGGTTTTAATAGTAAAGCAATTTTGAAACTCTCTTAATTAGTATAAAGACGTACAACATGGAGATTAGTATATTTACAAAACAGTCGTGTTTCGCTATCTGCATGTACGCCTGTGACGTGCCTGGCACTGGTTTGCATTACAAAAAGGGTGTTGAGGAATGTTTCTAGTTAAAAAAATAGACTGATTCTTCAAATTCGATGTGTTCTTCGATTTTATATACAATCTCATCTTTTTTCCGTTTCGATGTCCAGAGCATATTAAACGAACTAGCTCACCAGTTTCGGTCGTGCTGCAGCCCAACGGTGAAGCCACTCGAGTCAAATATATAAAGTGGATCTGATAACCGTCAAATGTATCGTTATCGGTGCCCTAGCTAGTCGTACAGATAAAGGCATCAAGTTCTATGCCAATGTGACGTAGCGTCCGCGTTAGATTAGAGTAGGCCCTACAGTCCACACAGTATGATTAGATATGGCCCATAAGCTATCGATAGTGGAAGGACAGAGTGCCATTTTTATCGGAATTGACTCACTTACATCAATGATTTGTTTGTCTACGTCAATTTGTCTCGTAGTGTTAAAAGCGATGCAGTACCAAGATAGAATGAAATGGTCATGTAGGCAGGTTTTTTTGCGAGCCTCTTATGGTCCAGTGAATAGCAAAGACCTGCTTATTCCTTGAATGATGAGGTTCAGAGTCATAATCAAAAGGTACTGTACAATTTGATGAGAGGCCATAGCTTCATTTATTGTATGTTGACAAGAGCAAATGAGGTTGTTTGCAGTTCTGAAGATGTTTGAACACCTAGTAATCATGAAACCATTTGTTTTATAATACAACTTCGGTAATGTTGCATAGTATTGTTGTATAGAAATATTCTAATTTGTCTTTCTGTTCATATGTACTGCTAAGTCTGGACTTTGTAGGTACAAAGATTCTTGTAGCCTCATGATTTTTCCTGACATATTGTTATATCTTTCAATATATGATATATTGTAGGTAATAATCGCGTGCTTGTTCGTTGTAGGCTACCACATGGCAGATGGGATGTCAGTCCACATGTGTTCCTGTGCGTTAAAGAGATGCGATGTCTTCGTCACAGCTGTTAACTCATGAATTGTTAATCGTGGGAGATAACATTTGTCATGTTAGCGATAGCATTTCAAATGTACCAATAGACAGTATGCATATGTACCTCTCTCTTTTCTTATGTCTAGCTGTAAAAGCAGAGCTGATTATTATCATATGAAAATACTTGAAGCGATGTAACGAGATATTTCCCATCCGTACTTTCTGTGTCACCATTAATAACACTTGTTTGGTGTTTCGCAAAATGTATGTCATTTCCTGTGAATGTGTTAGTTAAGAACGGTTAGGTAGAAAATTCTTCTAGCATTAAGTCCACCAGCATTACATATACCTCTATATGGTGTATAATGTTTAGTTAAAAAAAAAATAAAGAAACGTTATTCAATATTAAGTTTACTGCTTAAATACTTGAGTAGTGAAGGTTTATGCATTTTAAATTACATGAGCTATAGGAATAAACAGTAATATGTATTGTTATTTGTTTATCAAAATTCCCGAGACTTAAAAAAGCATATAACTTGTACGGATATAAAAGTGGAATAAGATATATCGTAAACATCTCTACAACAGCCGTTTTTTTTCCATTTGTAAAAAGACGTCGGGTACAATGTACAATGTAGTACATGTGTTCGTGCGCCGAATGTCGATACAAGTAACGAGATATTGGGTCGAGGCACGAGATGATAAGCGGACCGTACTGATCGACTGCATGGTAGGAAAGGAAGACAGTGGGGCAAGTATATTATTACACACACATAAGCTCGCGTCTGTATCCCCGAAGGGGTAGGCAGAGGCGCCCTAGTGAACTAGGATACCCATATTTCGCCGAGCTTAGTTCCGTCCCAGATGCGATAGGGGGCGAGCCTATCGCCATATCGGGCACAAATTCCAGACTCCGAGCTGATATGGAAAAATCCAATATCACTTTGCCTGACCCGGGGATCGAACCCGAGATCTCAGGACTGTAGTCGTACCGAAATAGAAGCACTCCACCGAGGCAGTATATTATTAACAAAGAGATTTAATATTACTAACTATAGAGGGGCTATCGAGCAAGATTCCATACAAAAAAATTGATCTCAAACTTCAGTATCGCCATCAACCACTTATTAGTGAGGGCGATTAATACAATTGATACCCTAGAATGTTCTGTGAATGGTTAAGAATCACGTAAGACAAGTTTATTCTCTCAATATTATTACGCGGGCCGACCTGGCGCGCGTATATTTCAAATAAACTAAGCGACTTATGACCACTAGGTCATACCTTTTGGATCACAAGTTTTGTGCTGTTGTCCCGTCTATAGACTGTTGAATGTCTTTGATTATTAACGTTAAAAATGTAATTCATAAGGTATTTGTGATGTGGACTTCTAATTTCAAACTTTTCTGATTTCAAAGCGATTGAGGTTTATATTGTATGCATTCATACACAAAGTTATGCACATTATAACGCAGTAGTTGTTGGAAATCAATGTCGATACTTTACTCACAAAGCTGGAGTAACATACTTTTATCAAATTATACCATAGATGTAGATTGTAGATACTAAATACTTATAGATTATAATATAAAAATTAATTGATTCTAATACTTAACGCTCTAAGCTCTGGATCTACTGCACCGATAAAAAAAAATATCACTATAGAAAACTATTACTGCCCAGTGTCATAAGCTCTTTGTTATAGGAAAATACTTATTACGGGAGCGTAGCCGCGTAAAACAGCTAGTGTTAAAATAAAATGATACACAAAAATGGCCGCGTTATGAAAAATGGCCCGTGACCTGAAGTGTACTGTGCGCTGGCCCCGTTAGAGCTCTTAATAACTCTTCGGAATGGTGTCGATTAATCTTCAATCTTCATTGGCATGTCGAACAACCATTTTGTGGTAAAAACGTAAATTAAAAACATGTCGATTGAAAATTGAAACCCACGAAACGGCCAATTATAATTAAAGTTTTGTGTTCAGTTGATTACGCTGATGTCTTAAATTTTTACGTTTTTATTGCTGACTAAAACCACAGAATCCTAATAAATTCTGAATGTTTACTCTCTACAATAAATTACATTTTAGTGTTTTCACCGTGACACTTTGTCCTGCAAAAAATCCGACTCAATGACGAAATCGTCTTGAAATTGATTCATTGGCTATCCACTTATATAAAGGTAGAAGCAGTCACTTTACGTAGTTTTTCAATGACATAGTGGTAATAATCGGTCTTGTCGGCTAATTATAACATAACATAAGCTCACGCCTGTATCCCCGAAGGGGTAGGCAGAGGCGAACTAGCGAACTAGAACACTCACATTTCGCCGAGCTTAGTTCCGTCCCAGATGTGATAGGGGGCGAGCCTATCGCCATATCAAATTCCAGACTCCGGGCTGATATGGAAAAATCCAATATCACTTTGCCCGACCCGAGGATCGAACCTGAGACTTCAGAACCGTAGTCGTACCGAAATACCACCACGCCACCGAGGCAGTCTCGGCAAATTATAGTATACTGTATACAGCACGTCCATAGTATATCACTATCATTTATAAATTTAAAATATATTACGATGACGTACGTACTGTCTTCATTCTATGATGTTTTATGCGTCGCGTCATGTTGCGCCTGCGCCTTTATCGACACGCATTTTGTTCGTCCACTAACCTTTGCCATCGAGGTCACCGACCTTAGATAGCAACAACGGGTAAAAGCCCAATTACAGAATTTTCCAACTATTTCGTCATTAATTCGTGTGTAATAAGGATAATGTACTATGAAAATAAAATTAACAGATCATTTCAGGAACTCTGATCTGTGCTCCATGACAGGTCTTGCAGACGTCAGCACAAAAACCGCAAGGCTAAAGTTGGACTGGGCCGGCCAAGTGTGTCGGATGACACCAGATAGATGGGCCAAAAAAGTGACAGTACTGGACACCAACCGACGGCTACCGACGACGTGGACGACCAAGAAAGAGATGGAAAGATGACATAGTTAGTTTTGTCCTAAGTGGCAAGAGGTAGCACGAGATCGGAGGAAGTGGCGAAAGTTGGGGGAGGCCTTTGCCCAGCAGCGGGACATCACATAGGTTACTAAAAAATTAAAAGGATAATCAATTTTAATTAGGAACTTGGATCTTGGCATTAGGCCAGGATTACACTAGGTAGAAAGAAAGAAGTATACCCTGTAGCTAATCGGGAGGATTATATCATTGCCCATTGGCGTAAAACTGATTCTTTATTATTTTTGTATGAAAATTTAACGTATTCATATATCACCAATCCCCATAAAATGTTTGGATATATTGTGAGTGGTGTTGACTGTTGGCTTTATGTATTCAGGTCATACCTAACTCGTTACTCACTCACGGGCCACGGTGCTGCTGGAGTGGACCTTGACATATCACTATTTTTGATGGAGCGCTATAAACATAAAGGTGTGCACAATAAACGTTTCATTTTTATGATCGATGGGTTTTACCAGTTAAGACTACCCGAAATTATTTTAAAATATGTAGGAAATAGATGTAAAATGTCAGTGTTTTTGGATAGTTTCGAATGGTGAGTGAGCTTTCCAGAAGTCAAATACACCGTCCCTCTCAATACCTATTTCTTTCCTCGAGTCTACATTGTAGACTGTAGACTCTACACGACAGGCAGCGCGGCGGCTTAGTTATAACTTATACCCCTGGTAATTCCGATGTTTATCATGTGGGTTACTGTTACTACCTACTTATAATCGGAAGTAAACACTAAATTCACATGGTACATATTTTAAAACAGTACATGTACTACATACCTACTAAATATTTTGCATTTTATTCGCCTCTGCCTCATTGGTCGAGCGGCAGTGTACTTAGGTTGAGTACCACGGTCTCGGGTTCAAGTGATGAAAAAAAAGAAGCGCTTGGTATTCAAAACAATACGTTCCTAGTATAATGAAGCGACTAAACCAACTGCCCCAAATATATATGGTAAAATGCTGTCGCGTGTGTTGCGGGTCATTGGGCCGAGCGTGAGGGGCGGCACTCCGAGCCTTCGACCCTTTTGGCTCATTACCTCTGCCTTGTACGTAACCCTACGTATGTGAAGCTATGTTGCTCTCGGGTTTGATGAGTGCTTAGTACATGACGAGAGTCACCTGTGATTATATAGTGACAGATTTTCTTGAATTTGGTTTATTCTTATGTAAACAATGATTGTTTCTTCCCGGTGGATGTACCTATGGAAAAGAGGACGATGCAAATAACTGCTAAAGTGAACATGCATGATGTGTATTTTCCTAACGTTCTTATTGAAATAACGATTTATAAAAAGGAATAGTTCAATTATTCGAATGCTTAACTGGTTGTAGTCACTGGCAATTATCCTAAGCCCGGCTATTTCCGGCTTCATTGCGTCATTCGAATCCCATTTCATTGTTATTCATTACACGATATCACGATTTTATTGAAAAGCTGCTATGCTAAAGTTTAAACATCTATAACTTACAGCTGTATATATAATATCGTTTTAAAAACAATGTTTGCGTAGTAGTAGACTAGTGAGCCTTATTCAACTATTCTGTGGTGGTGACCACGTCATTGGCCGTCGCTCTTGAACTCTACACCATTCTCCGACCGATGACGAATACATTACATCACCATTTCACACACATAAAATGCAATGTAAATGTTACACATACATGGATTTAGGATGTGTGTTGCACACTAACATACTCAGACCGCATACCTTAACATTATTTGCGTCGGTATTTGCATTTTAACGAATCTATGAAGACTGACGGTGACGTCATGCATGATGCGTTAATACAGAATTTGAATTTTGTACAGTAATACATTTTGTATTTGTAAATACAAGATTAAGTTCTCCTGTAACTGAAATAATCTCATATAACAAACGTTCCACAGTGCAATAATGTATTATCTCCGATATGCATATAAAAACTCCAGTACCATAAAAAGTGTTCAGTTTGCAAGTGTAAGTTTCATACTCAGTAATGAAAACAAACGCTGGATGATCACCGAGTCTCGGTTGTGGACTTGTGGCTAATGACACGCGATACTTCCGAGAAGTGAACTTGGGCCGCGACGCGACGGTCATATCGGACACTATATCAAGACCTCTCGCTGCTCGCTTTAACATCATGCAAGATTACCTACATATATTGTGACATCATACATACATCACTCACGCCTGTATCCCCAAAACGCACACACGCGAACTAGAACACCCATATTTCATTGTATTGCATTTTAACACGATGTAAGTTATAATAGGAACATGAATCTGCATAACTGTTATTTATAATAATTACAGAAATATCTATGAGACAAGCTTGAGTCGTTTACAGACGAGAATTCAATAATGAAACCTCTTCTATTGTTCATAGAAAGTGTTGTGATTTTTCAGATTTCAATTTTGAAGAAGTTTTTGTTAATTTAATGAAAATATTATTGTTATAACAGCGATAATTTCTTCAATTATACTATGTACATATTATTGAGGAAATTTAGTTTCTGTTTTATTAAAAACATTGTTAACAAACTGTCCTTGTTTAATTTTGTTTTATGGTGACTAAAGTGTACTTTAATCTCCCAATGTTTATTGCAATACAGCCTGCGGATTTATTATTAAAACTTTATTATTTAATTCATGTTGTCAAGTAACTACCCTGAATACAAGCTAATAATTTCCTTTTTTGTTTCAGGTAATGCTAAATTCTGTGAACTAAATTGCGGTGGATTAAGGTTGTATTTATTTTGTAACCTACTCAGACCCAGTTATTAACTACCCCAGCTTCGATACTGTTGCCATGTCGTTTCAAAGCCACCCTCGGTAGGGGAGACGCGCTATAGATTATTATTTATTTATATCATTCAGATATTTTACTCCACCCCTGCATTTGTGGTCTGTGTTATTGAATCCTGTTACTTATAGCTATGATGTTCTTGATAATAAGAGAGCTGTCGGGAGAGGGAAGTATAGCATCTATTTGTATTAAAAAATGTAACAGTGCAGTAATATTATGTAAGTACTATTGAGCTGTGTGATTTTGTTACTTATTCTTATTGTTATGGTGTTTCTTAAATCCTATGCTCATGTTCTTTCAACGAGACTTAATATACCAGAAATATAATACCATAGAAGACACGGCGTCATGTTTCTGGATTTGCTGATGTTCATGAGCTACTGTACATAATTACCATCCGATGAACCCCTATGTATCAGCTTGTTATCTTGCATACACCTTTATTTTATTCTGTCTATCTGAAATTATCTCACCCTAAGGTAGGGTCGGCACTAACAACTAACACTTTCTCGAGAATGACGCAGAAAGGATTTGGTCTAGTTATTACGACCGGCTGGCTGCCTGACGTCAACCCCCACTCTGGGGGATCCAGTCCGGGATCATTTATATTTCGTAGACCAGTAAAAAAGACTTATTAATTATTTAACATTTTATTCCTATCCAATTATATAAATTCATATCATAATATTTCTAAGTTACCATCCTAATAATCTTGCGTCAAATTGTCTAAAGGTCGATAGATACTGGTCACTTATTTAATATGAAGCGTAGGCTTAGACCACGTAAGTGCACCGCGGCCTCCAAACGATTGTTCCGGTTCGGTGCTCGGCTAACGTTATAACTATCGATTACACGCGTGTACTCGTGACTCGTGTAGTCGTGTAGTCGTGTGTGGTGCTTGTTAGTTGTTACACGTTAGTCGCACTTGTTACGAGCGCGGAGCGGCACACTGATACCATTCATTATCGATTTGATTTGATCTGATGTTAATCGATTCATATTCGAATGCGTGGAATTTTATCTAGGTTAGTTCATAGAAATATTCGTCGATGGTTCGATTCAAATATTATGTGAAGTCCTCGTCTAGTCTATTCTAAACTCTAGCTAGCCTAGTGGTTGAATTGTTTTTACTAAAACAATCTGCAGTTGAATTACGGTTTAACTGTAGTAATCAATAACGATTTTACAATAAGTTTTAAGAATACACGAACAATCCAACGTGGATTGTATCGGAGGTCTTTATACATTTTCAAAGCCTTATTGAAAACCGTGTGAAATTATCGAATTCCATTAAATGAACCTATTAATATTATTTCCCAATAGGTCCGAGTAATTATTGCCACGTGCGTTATAGGACGGCGCAAACGGGCATCTTAAATTATTTATATTTTACTTCTGTCCACTAAGCCTAAATGATTAACTTCACGGTAACATTATGGTACAACTTCTACACGTTATATGAAATGTTATAAGGTTTGTTTAAAACGACCTTTATGCAAGCTTGAAGCTTTCTTTTGTGGTTTATTTTTATTATTCTTTTTAAATTTCCTTTATATTATACAATTTTTGTTGTTTGGATTCTAGATAAGTTAAGATGTTTATTTACCCACTGTCTCATAATTAATTCGTAGTCGTTTCCGGGTTGTTATGTGAACAGATACATTAACAGAGATCATTTTATCTAGAATGTCTAGAATTAGACAAATAAGTTGTATTATGTAAAGATTTTCGTTGTTTGCGTACCGAAGTAGCAATCAACATTTGAATATGCCCTATACATTTTTTTAGCAGATGTCATATGAGCAGCTGAGTATCCTGCTGGTAAATGTCAAATGAATCCCACCGCTCATGAGTCATGAATTCATGACCCGTAATACAAGACGAATCATAGGTGCATTGAGTATTTTACAAAAGGAATGGGGATGGGGAAGTTAAGAATGTTTTGGAATTCCGGAAATCTTATTATTTATGACGATTATATGCCGTTGTTAATAGTCATACTCGTATCTGTAACAAAGACAACAGTCGAGATCGCTACATTCGTAATCAAGGACAAAGGAAACTACAACACCGCATTTTACAAATTATTGTACCGACCGCTAAAGAGACTGAACAAAGCCACTGATTGCAACTGCATATTTGGGCCGTCGTGTTGGAGCTATCTGCGAGAGAACTCACAAATTTAGCATTCTATACACGCCGAGAATCATTTTCAATAGACCTTGCGTTTCTATATTATGTACTACCTCGTCTCCAGTCACTGTAACTCCCGTAAGATATGATCAACAACACACACTTGCATGCTAGCTGTGCTCTAGGGTATACTCTGCAACGAAATTAATTAAATAGAAAATTGATATTACGTAGTTGAAATCTAGATCTCGCACACTTGTAGCCTTGTCTGACCAACAGTTTCAAAAGACTTAGCACAACATTCTGTGAGTGTAGTGATAACTGTTGTTGTATTCCGGTGGCGGGTCGGTCGTCGCCGGTCGCCGTCGGTCTCGTGGCGGCACGGTATCGATCCGCATGCACCGACATCTCCGGCAACAACCCCCAACCTCACTCTCTCCGTACCCCCACTCCCCGCCCAGTGCCCACCGGCAGGTCGGCGCTGCGGCTGCAAGCCCGGTTAAAGGATTTGTGCTGGAATGCGCAAGGGGTTCCACTTGTGAAGGTATTGCGAGGTTATGATATTTATGAGTAGTTGAGGGGAATTTGGAATTATAGTTTTGAGTATCTTAACACTATTTATTTGTACATAAAATATTTTTCTGTTCCGAGTTTGGAACGCGACATTAATAATCAGAGTACTACAGCATAGTGTTTAAAACGCGATATTAATAACCTGATTATGTATTATTTGTAATATTGTATTATTATGTACTAACTTACAGGATAACAGAACGAATATTTATTTTGCTCTTGAACATCTGCTTCCTAAATTTGTAGTGTAGGTATAGAAATTGAGAGGAAACAAAAGTCAAGACCGTCCCCTTGTAATCTCAAGACATAAAGAATTCAAAAAGATTGTCACGAAGCCCGCAATTGACTTTACTCCAAACAATAATTTTATCGCCGCAGCCTTCCGATCTCATTTACCTCATTTAGATCGTTGACGTAGACTCACTGACGCGTTGACTGCCATTTTTGCAATGATCTTGGAACTTTGAAAAACAAAGACAGATATTTTTCCTGTGGAGCCGAAATGCCAACTTAAAAATGGAAACACAGACGTGGTATAACTACAGAAACTACCTAAGGGACGTTTACTATAAACATTTTCTCAGATGCTAAAGACATTCTGCTGTATAGATACTGTCCTATGTTGTGTACCTCTTCTTTCTAATAGCGCCATAAACAGAGTCTTATCGTGTGGCGTCGTTGTTACTGTGCTTGTAACCAAATTATGATTCTATCTTAAACGATCTTTTCCTAGAAACACTCGTCTGTACATAGAACAAGTTCAAGCCGTTTGTTGCATGATGCATTAAGTAAATGTTTATCAAACAAAACGGATCAAGATGATTTCAATTTCTTTTCAACCGACTTCTAAAAAGGAGAAGGTCCTCAATTCGTCTGTATTATTTTTTTTTATTATGTAGAGATATGTTACGCGATAACTCCGCCAAATGTGGACTGATTTTCAAATTTTTTTTTGTATTCGATAGAGTTTACTTCAAGGGTGGTCTCGTGAATTTGGTCACGTTCGGATTTGAACTCGGTCTGTTAAGTTTTTACACTTCTGATTATTTTTATATCCCCTTCAGAGTGTAGTCTAGAATGTCGTAGGTTTAAAGAAGTAATATGAAAAAATCCTAGAGGTCAAACCACGCTATCGTCTTCAGCATGAACGGGCAGACTCTATCAGGTTGTTAATACTGTCTGTTGAACAGCAATAATGATTCTTATGTTTATGGGTGGAAGAGATCGCTTATCGTCAGTTATTTTTAATTATGAGTGTGTTGTGTATAAAATCAAATTGATGTAACTAGCGCAGCATTAGAAGAATAAACACAGTTTAATGCGCAGCAATAATCCCCGGGAAACAGTTTCACGTGCATCATGAGTAATTTGTACGATTCTAATTATGTTTCCTTAATGACTAATATCCACCTACGACTTCGTTGAAAGTATATATCTGTAGAATAAAGTATTTTCTGCACTGTAGTAATAGTTGTTTAGGGGACGCTATTGTTCAACAGTGGACATCTCACACCCTATGGCTGATGATAATGACTAAAGCAATAGTAGATAGACATAGTCAATTAAATATTTTTTGGCGATCTTGTCATGTCAGCGGCATGAGGATTTATTTTTTTCATGAATGAGGTTCAGCTTTACCTCTAGAATAAAAATATAGAAACAAATATTGAATAGCTGATGGTAACTCCAAGCTTAAGGTAATTAAACCTAACGAACCCAGGTGTAAATAAAGGACAACAATAGTCATTTAAAACCTCGTAGGCTCGGATGCCAGTGTAGATTCTGATGATTTTTGACGATCCGTTTGCTTGTTTTCCAATCTCTGCCATAAAAAGAGTACCTAGTCACTTCTTATGTACCTGACTCATTTGCAGTTAACATCATTTCCCAGAAATAATAATTGTAAACATCAAAGTTAAAGTTTTTAATGATGTACGACTTACGAGCCGTTAGCAGTGATATTATATTTGTTTACTCTCGCCGGAGTAACGGTCAGTCTTCCCTTGACATAAACTGGTTACAGTGAGCAATAACTGTTGAGTCACGCGTTGAAAAATTTTCAAAAACCTCCAACGAATGTCTCGCTGATGTCATCTCAAAAGATTTGTATTGGTAGGTATAATGATTTCTTAAGTTTACGAGAATGTTATATATTGAAATAAAACTAGTTTTTCGAATTTTATAGCGATATGCTTTAATTTATTTCCACTCACAAGGTGGACCGACGACCTGATAAAGGTCGCAGGAAGTAGCTGGATGCCGGCCGCTTCCAACAGGTCAATCTGGAAATCTATGGGGGAGGTCTATGTTGAGCAGTCCTAGTCACGTCCTAGGCTGTTGATGATGATGATGCTTTAATTTTGGGTACCATCGTCTGACCCGTGATCATGAAAGCTAGAAAGCTTTCGAAGCGTCGGAAATATAAAAAATTAGTTTATTGGTGCTCAATGCGAATGTATCTGCTGTAATTACAAAAGATGAGATTAACCAAGTCATTATCACCTACCCATAATTGTAAGGTGGACAATTGGACATTGACATTTACCAAATGACAAAAAACGGAATCCTTATAATGTCTATCTAGTCTATTAGTCCTTATGGCACAGCCAAGACACATAAATGAAATTTGGATGGTTTGATGGTGTGAACAATAAATCAGTACCCAAATATGGAGGTAAATTGTGAAAAGTTTTGAGGGTATCCCCATACATGTAACTGAATATTTGCCGAAAACGACATTCTCAGCCTACCACAGAATAATTAATAAACTGCTGCTCTCTTAACCAGTATAAATATAAGCTACAACTACATTATACAAGACGAGCTTCCTCTCCACAGTCTCCACCTCATGAACAGAGGCGTCAAATATTTCTTTGTTCAGAGCTATTCTCCATGCCTTCCCAATTCCCACCCCAATCATCCCACCCCCACGCAACAGGCTACGTTACAATTTGGGCAGACGCGAGTGCGATGACCTCCGATCATTATCGTATCGTATCATTAGCGATATTGATCTATGCGTTAATTGATACTAATGGGCGTGAATCGTGATAAATGATAGCATCGTTATGCACATGAACCTTTCTGTTTCACTTTACTCCTGAGTCATCTACAATTATATTTAAGTTACAAACTTTTACAGTTGAACTTCGTTATAGAAAGCGATTTCGATTCGAGCACATGGGCAAAAGTGAATCATTCTCGGGCCCATAATATGCTGTGTAATACTGTTTAGAAGAATGGGAAGGACTTCTATATTCTCAGTTAAGAACCACAATATTTCATATGCGTATGATATACCGACTACAGATATTATTACTTCTTATGCAACAGTAAAATGGAAACTTCATACATTACCTTGTTTTAAAATAAATGGAATTTCATACATTAATTATCGTTATTCAATAAAAAAAATCCAAGTGTAAAGTAATTTCAATATAATTTACCGTCAGTATCGAACTTATATTGTTTTTTTGTAAAACTTGTCATCTCCCGTATGGTCTAGTGGCTAGGATACCTGGCTTTCACCCAGGAGGCTCGGGTTCGATTCCCGGTACGGGAAATGTTTAATGATTTTAAACTGTTTTTTGATATTTTTTCTTATTACCTATTATTAGTATTATATTTAGTTATAATAATCTACACAATACAATTTTATAGTGTGCGAGTCTTCTTTGTTCCTAAATGATTGTTCGTGTTTGTACTTTGTATAACATATGTATATGCTCCGGTAGTAACCTTGCTCTCGATTTTACTTTTTACACGCAAATTTTGATTTATTTCATTTAATATTGTTTTTATAGCAATGGTAACTTGTTGCTAGGTGCTCATATAATATTTAAAACGCTATGTATGTGCATTTAGAAAAGACAAATGATCTAAATTCTACTCGATGTTTTCTCCCAAACGTCCTCAATGTTCATTATTCAAATTCAACATAATTTTGCCACGTCGCGTCACGTGTCCGGAGCAAGTGTCTCTCGACCCTCCAGCCTCCAGTGCCAGACACCAGTGTTCGGCTCCATAATATCAGATAATAAGGACTTTCCAACCACTCGAACCACTCCACTACCTCGTTAGTACTTTTGTACCGGTATACAAGCCACTTGGACAAACGACGTCTTGTCGATTACATTATTGTTTCTGAAACACTAAGCTTGGATTGAGAAGTTTCGGATACCATACGTTCTGAATTAGTATGCAGTCCTTGGTTTGATTGAGTTGTTGAAGTTTCTGAGAAAAGTGATACCAAGTGTTTTACTGATATGGTGAAATGCGGATGTCAACGAAGAAGTGGAAACACGAAATATGTACATTATGTTCATGGGTATTTGCAGATTTTTTTTTCTAGCTGTAGATTGTCAGATTAATAGAAATGGCCCCCATTAGTATACGTCATATATTGTCCTCTTATAGAACTTATTAAACGTCTGTTCGGTCACGAGAATCTAACCCGTAACCTCACGTTCTTATTCAGGTATGCTGCCGGATGTAATCGTATGAACTATCAGCCAAAAGTCTGCAAAAATATACTGAATTCAGAGTGTATTGTGTAAATTATAATGGTTAATGTTATTTAGATGTTTATATCGTTGTTATCTTGTTTTTAGTATTGTTTATAATAGTGGTTATTGGAGTGCGGTGTGATATCGGTATTAAATACATGTCATTTATTTTAGGTTGGATTAGTATTAAATTATACAAAGCGTGAGTTAAAGGACCATATTATGATCGGAAAGCTTTTTAACCTGTTGGAGGCGGCATAATACACATTACATTAACGTCTCGACCACCGATGGCCGAGCCGCCCGACAAAGCAATTGATAATTAAGATTAATTACTTCTTGTTTAAAATGTACCTCATCGTGACTACTACCTACTACTATAGAGGTATATCGTTGTTCTTTTGTAACAAATAATTCAGAGTTCAAATCCTTGACGCAATATTCGATGTTACTTGTTTCTAGTGAAGACGGTGCATTATCGGTTTGCTAATCGACTTAACAGTGAGCACATACATTACCACATATTCGCAACCAGCTTACCGTTATTACGTACAAATTGATGATAATTGTGTACGAACGCAATTTACCTAGTATTTGAACCAGTAACCCTCGATGTGGTAACTTCATGTCATGCAATTTATTTACTAGGCAGCTATTGACGCCCTGACCGTTTCTAATCCTTACGCGGTTAAAATTTTGACTGCATCTGGTGACAAGTAGATACAGTGCAATCTCAATACATAACAGGATACTGTTGTCTTTCGGATCAGAATTATACTGTCTTTAACTAGATATATGTGTGCTGATTATGAAATCAAAATTTAATTTTCCTAAATTAGCCACTTATGTCGCATAATTCCCTTCATGTCAGCTATCATCAATATACGAATCTGTTGTCAGTTGCCAAGTGATGCGGGATATGTTGCACGTTTAGATACTCTTGCTCCATGAACAAACAATGTTCCGTTTTATTGCTCAACATGCTTGTCTACAGTTCAGCTATATTATCCATTGCATAGTAAACACATGGGCTTGTGTGATCTGGAGCGAGCCAGCCACCCGTATCGGTTAATCAAATTATCTGTTACTGAGCTTGCTTTGTGTATATCGGAATGTGCATTGCCCTCATCATTGAGGCATTGTTGCTTCGAAAGAGTTGGTTCATCAAACGGCTAGATTGTGCGATAGTTCAATAGTGTATTTACAGAAACGTCTTAATGTTTATTACTTTTTGACCGACTTCCAAAAACGCGAAGGTCCTCAATTGGTCTGTATTTTTTTATGTATGTTACGAAATATCTCCGCCAAAGGTGCACCGATTTTCAAAATTCTTTTTGTGTTCGATAGAGCTTATTTCAATGGTGGTCCCATACTATAAATGTGACGATTAAACGATCGGATTCGGAGTCGGTCTGTTAAGTTTTTGAACTTGTGATTATATAGCATATAGTTTTACGACAGCTACTGTGCGTGTGTGTCCAATCAAACATACTTATTGGTTGATTTTATAATTTACAACTTGAATGTTCTATAATCAATAAGTTGTGAGTTTTAGAATAAATATTCGTCTTTGTAATAATTCATGAGACTTCATATTGTATTTGGTGGAGTTAGTATAAAGGAGACAACGTTTAAAAACAGATTAATTCATTTCAATACATTGTAAAAGTTTCGACACAAACTTTCTATCGTGCAGCAATTAGCAATGCAACTGTTGAACTAATAAATAATTACTGTTGGCCAACGGCTTTCATCAGCCTTCATTGTGCCTGTACGCGATTACCAGCTTGGTGGATTGTGGGTCATTTAATGAGACGTGGGTGAATAGCCTTTTGTACTGCATCTCCACTGAGAGAATATTCTATGTTGCTACTCTTTGGTCTCTGGGCTTTTTGAGCGAGAACAACTCGGGATAAAGATTGATCGCTTATTTCTTGAGTTTGTAGATAAAAAGTCAATGCTTATATTTTGTTCTAAGTGTTGTTCGCAGCTTCGTTCCGTGAAAGTCTTTTCCCGGGATAACTAATGTCCTGTCTATAGATGTCACTATACTTTTCAAAATCTTTTGTAGTTCCGAAGATGACATGATACGTACTACCTGACAAAGTAACTTAGTTCTATAATATGAGCATAAATGAAGATGTATCAGTACCTGCATGCGTTGGTGGTTTCGGTGGTTACTGCGCGCAGCAGACCGGTGCGCAGCAGACCGGTGCGCACGGCCAAGGTTCTCACCACGTCACGTTTTAAATATGTAGATATATCTAATATGTAATGTTTGTGTACACCAGTTTAGTAACGATGTTATATTTGTGCTGTTTATTATGTAATTTTGAATGAATGTAAACAATAATCATAATGTATAATTATAGCTGTAAGCTACATAATTATTACGTAGGGGTTACCACCATCTCTTATATCATTATTATTATAGTCTTACTTCGTTTTTTTTTGTACGGGAATCGGTACAAGTAAGATTATAGTAATATTGCTATAAGAGGTGGTGGTAACCCCCCTGGCCGTATTGAACAGCAATAAAATGTGTATTCAATTAGCAAGACCTTTTAATTACTGTGTTGTGGGGATAAAATCGACAGCCTCCGTGGCGCAGCGGGCGAGTAGCAGACTGTGAAGCGAGAGGCCGTGTTATAATTAGTTATTTACGAATTATTATAATGATCTAAAAGTACACTTTAAAAATAAGAAGTCGTTAATAACTGCATATTTTTAATTTAAATATAATAAATCATACATTTATACAAACTTAACCCTGAATAACGCTGTCTGGTAACATCTCGTATTGTCAACCCGTCACGACTCACGGTCACACTACACTCGAATGAGTTAACACTCAACCGTGAGTCCGTGAGTTCAGTATTAGCGGTTAGTTGCCGTAACCCTCCCATTGTGTTGCGGTAGGAAGTGCGCCGACCTTTCCCGTCGGCTGCCCTGCTTCAGACGAGGTCATTACCAACCAACCGAGCTGGGAACGCTAATTAATTATATAGCTCTAGTAGTTATTTCATGATCTTAGTGGTATTTAAATAGATAGATGATGTTCAAAAGTTACCACTACGTATGTTGAAATACAGTTCGATCTGGAAATCTTTGGGGAAAGTCTATGACCACCAATGAACGTCCTGTGGCTGATGATGATGTTGAAATATTCCCGCTCTTTTCCAATCTATATCCCCTTTAAGGTTGGTTGGTGAACCCATTATTCTACTGGTGGGTGGTTACCGTCGATGAACACCGCTTACGATCAAACCCACCTGTTCGCTTGCCGATCTCTGCTATATAAACTTGTAGTTTTCCTAAATTATGCATTTTGAGCGTTGTTTCAGTTGCAACAATTAATGACGCACTTTGGAATGAATCGTGAAGTTTAAAAATCATTATGTTTGCAACAAGTATTTTGGTGCTGCGTGTCTCATTAATCTCATTATTCGGAGGATGGTGTCATTTTTTGAAATTTGGAGGCTTTTGATGATATGTCCGTCGTAACACTATATTATGTGATCTTTTTTGCCCTATGTTATTTTCGACCGACCTCCAAAAAAGGGAAGGTCCTCAATTCGACTGTTTTTTTTATGTTGTTACGCGATATCTCCGCCAAATGTGGACCGATTTTCAATAGAGCTTATTCCAAGGGTGGTCCCATATAAATTTGGTCACATTCGGATACATTTTGAAGTTGGTCCGTTAAGTTTTTAAACTTGTGATTGTCTAGGTATTGATTCAGGATTGTGGGGCGCCAAATAAACTTGGCAGTTAAGCTCATTTACGACAATTTCAAATACGGTGACTCTTGAACTATTGTTACGGGCTAACGGGGTTCAGGACAAACAATTAAACGCCGACTGTTCTCGAAACTGACTCAGCACTTTATTTAAAATTAAACACTGTACTGCACAGAATACGCGTCTAAATAATCGCTCCGAATATCCGCTTGTCGCTCGTTGTTCGCACTCGATCGCTTCCGAAGAAACACTGTGTCCCGCCAACACACACACGCCTTTTATATTCGTCGATCCCTTATCGGCGCGTGACGTCACGCGGCCGTCGGCGCGGCTCGAACGCACTAGAACGCTCGACACATTTATGGAATCGGCGGCGCGGCGCGTTCGGTTAGCGATTATTCTAGTATGTAGTCGTAACACTGCCCCCTCCTAAGACATGCTCGTCCCGAGCATTGTTACAGCCATAATAACGCGCTAAACGGTCGACGTGAACTATCTTAGGTGCAGATCGCTGGCCTTTCTGGATTCGGTAGGTGACATCATTAATTTTGGTGACAACTCTATAGGGTCCGTCCCATTTCGCTTGTAATTTGGGAGACTTGCCTTTGCATCGAACTGGGTTGTGCAACCATACTAGTGAACCTTCGTCGAAACCGCTGTTGTTCATTTTTCGGTCATAGCGGGTCTTCATCCTCTCGGACATTTGCTGACCTGATACTCGGACGTGTTCATATACGTCATTCAATCTCTTGCGCAGATCGTCCGCGTAGTCTGTTACACTACGCGGGGTGTCAGGAGGGATACCAGTTATCAGGTCAGCAGGCAGTCGTAATTCTCTTCCAAAGTTAGCGAAAGCTGGTGTCACCGTCGTATTCTCGTGAACCGCACTACGATATGACAGGAGAAACGGCTGAATGTGCTTGTCCCAGTCTTTTTGCCTGCTTTCTACAACTTTTGCCAGGTATCTCTCTAACGTTTGAATAAATCGTTCCACCATGCCATCAGATTGCGGGTGGTAGGAGGTCGTTCTGGTTTTGTGAATGCCCAATACTCGACATGTTTCCTGAAATACTTGGGATTCAAAATTACGTCCTTGATCGCTGTGAATTTCTAAAGGTACTCCAAACCGGCAGAATACTTCATGGACCAATTTATCTGCGACTGTTGAAGCTTCCTGGTTGGGAATGGCAAATACTTCCGGCCACTTCGTGAACTAATCCATGACCACCATGAAGTACTTGTTCCCGCTGTCACTTGCAGGGAAAGGTCCTGCTACGTCCAGAGCAATCCGCTCCCATGGAGCTCCCACATTGTAAATTTTTAATGCTCCTCTACTTCGTGTATGAGGACCCTTCACAGCCGCGCAAATTGTGCATTTACGACACCATTCCTCAACATCGTCTCGGCAGTGGATCCAATAAAATCTTTCACGGATCTTCAGCAGAGTTCTTTTGACCCCCATGTGAGCTCCTGAGCATCCGTTATGGTACAGCTGCAGAACTTCTGGGATCTTAGCTCTAGGGACTACCATTTGCAAATGACATCGATCGCCTTTTGCGTTTTCCCATTTACGGCACAGTACTCCATCATGTATAACCAAGCTGTCCCACTGGGCCCAGTAGCTCTTCGTAGTAGAACTTAACGCTGCAACTTCATGCCATTTAGGTTTCGCGGTACCAGCTTTTAACCGCTTAAAGATTGGTTTAAGATCTGCGTCACTATCCTGCGCTTCCAGTAGCGTGTCTCGCCACTCGTTGCTGAGGTCTGTCCTTATTATTCGCACAGGCACTTCTTCCTTAACCTCTTGTTTGACGCAGTGCTTGCAGTTCTCTGCGCAAGGTCTTCTTGATAGAGCGTCTGCATTACCGTGAGATTTCCCACTGTGATGTTCTATCACATAGTCAAACTCTTGTAGCAACTCAATCCATCTTGCTACTTGACCCTCTGGATTTCTGAACTGCAGTAGCCACTTCAAGGCAGCATGGTCTGTTCGTAGGTGGAATTTCCGCCCGAGCAAATATTTACTAAAATGTTGCAGTGATTTGACTACGGCTAGCAGTTCTCTTCTTGTGACGCAGTAATTCCGTTCAGGTTTAGATAAGGATTTGCTGAAGTAAGCTATCACAACCTCTTTTTCTCCTTTTCGTTGTGACAACACACCGCCAATACCCGTATTACTTGCGTCTGTGTCCACTATAAACTCGTTTGCAGTGTCAGGATAACCCAATATAGGTGTATTACACAGACGGTCTTTTAACGTTTGGAATGCGGTGTCGCAATTCTCATCCCAGCAAAACTGTCTCTTCTCTTCTGTAAGCTTATGTAGAGGCTTGGCTATGTCTGCAAAATTCTTCACAAATCGGCGGTAATAGGAGCACAAGCCTAAAAACGCACGTACTTGTGTCTTGTCTCTCGGAACTGGCCATTCCTTGACTGCCACAACTTTGTCGGGGTCTGTTTGTACGCCAGCTGCTGAAATAATGTGTCCTAAGAAGTTAACCTGCTTCTTGAAAAGTGAACATTTCTTGGGACTCAGTTTAAGATTAGCCCCCCGGATCTTCGATAAGACACGTTCAAGATTGCGAAGATGGTCTTCGAATGTGCGGCCCACTATGATGATGTCATCCAAGTAGACAAGACAAGCGTCCCCAATCAGTCCGGTAAGTACAAGTTCCATCAGTCTCTCAAAAGTCGCAGGAGCGTTGCACAATCCAAATGGCATAACCTTAAATTGCCATAGACCTTTACCAGTAGAAAAAGCAGTTTTCTCCTTGTCTCTTGAGTCAATTTCCACTTGCCAGTAACCGCTCTTCAAGTCTAGCGTGCTAAACCACTTCATTCCGGTAAGCGTGTCTAGAGTATCATCAATCCTCGGTAAAGGATAGCTGTCCTTCTTTGTTATGTCGTTTAACCGACGGTAGTCTACACAAAACCGCATATTGCCGTCCTTCTTTTTTACTAAGACCACTGGGGAGCACCATGGACTAGATGAAGGCTCTATGACACCATCCTTCAGCATCCCGTCAATCATGGTATCCACTTCTTTCTCTCTTGCAACTGGCAGTCTTCGTGGTCGCTGACGATTTGGTAACTCATTGCCTGTGTTAATCTTGTGCTGGACCAAATTAGTTCTTCCTATGTCAGCATCACTAGAAGAAAAGATGTCGGCGTACTGTGTTAACATTTTCTTGGCCTTGTTAATCTCTTCTAAAGACAACTCACCACAGTCTTTCAAAAGTGATGACACGTCGAATTTCGCAGGTGCCATGCTCGTCACCGTGGGTAAATCTTGGCATTTGCGCATCCAATCCACTTCCTCGCAAGAACCCATTACCACCCCCTTTTTTATTATTTGTGGCTCGGTACTGGGGTTGAGTACGCGTACAGCCGACTTATTTGCAGACCTTACCAGGGTTCTCGCAATTTTCCATGGATGATCATTGTCAATCTTCTCAATGAGGACACACCTTTCTTTTGGACCAGAATTCCGTGGCAAACTAACTGGTACAATGACTTCTGATCTAGGTGGAACCACAGTCTTCTTCAAGCAGTATGCTTTTCCTGTTGGTGCTCCTTCCATAAAAAGCTCTTCTGAGCCGCATTTCAGCACGCCCTGTTTGACGTCGATTTCACATCCATGTTTTCGCATGAAGTCCAGGCCCAGAATGCAATCATCAACAATATCAGCCACGATGACATCATGCAGATAGATTACTTCACCTAGTTTTAGCCGTACACTCTTCTCACCCTGGACGGATATGTGCTGACCGGTGGCTGTTAGAAGTTCTATATGTCCACGGTTACCTTTATAGTCCCCAAGGAACCGATTCGCCAGCCTGATACTAACAACCGTGCGGGAAGCTCCAGTGTCTAACGTCAGCTTACAAGGTGTTCCGTTGACTTCGCCTCTAATGGTTAAGCTATTCCCATCATGTGCTTGTGAGATCAACACCCTTGGGGCTTCTTGGACCCCGGCCAGCACCCGCCCCATAGTCCTGGCCTTTACTCGTTTCCCTGCTGCTGTTCGGCGGTGTTAACCACCCTCTCCTCAGGTCTATTTTCTCCTTCATCCCGTCGTTTTCTACAATTCAAGCGGAGGTGGCCCCTTTCACCGCAGTTAAAGCAGCGCGGACTGTACCCCTGAATACGATTGCGTGGTGGAGGTGATGCCACAACCTCTCTAATGCGGTGAGCTCGATGGTCTTGTCGTACAGCCTCCACTTCCAGCGCGTGAGCCAACGCATCTTTCAGGGTCTCGTGATGCCCAAGCCTCACAGCAGCCCGCACCTCTAAGTCGCGGATTCCGTCGACGAAAGCCTGCACTAGAATTCCATCAATCAGTGCATGTGTGGACTGGTAAGCTTTACGAACCAGCTTCTCAACTTCCAGGGCCCACTGCTGTAGGTTTTCGGTATTACGTTGAGCTCGATCCTTAAGCTGAGCACGAAAGACGTGTTCCAGGTGGGCATCACCATACCTCGACTCCAAGGCCTCGACCAGCTGGTCATATGTAACATCTCCGCCAAGAGCCTCCAGGACGGTTAAGGCCTGCTCACGTAAACCTAAGGTTAGAGCAGTCTTGGCTTGATCCTTGGTCCACCCGTTTGCCTGCATCACGGCCTCAAATTGAATCTTGTAGGCCGACCAAGATGATGTGCCATCAAATGGTGGTACTTTAAAACCACGTCCTGACGGTGCAGCCACCACAGAACTTGCGGCACTACACACACGTGTTTCTACAAGTTGTTTGACGTCGGCGATTTGGGCTTCGGCCTTTGCAATACGCTGCTCATGCTGGTCCACTTGGTCTTTCATGATTTTTAATTCCTTTCCGACCGTAGCTTGCAAATTCTTCATAAGTACGACCTGCTCTTCTTGCCCACGCTGCAGATGCTCCTCCAATTTACGCGCCTGCTCCTCTTGACGTCGAGCTTGCTCCTCTTGACGTTGGAGCTGCTCCTTCAACTCACGAGCCTGCTCCTCTTGACGTCGAGCTTGCTCCTCTTGACGTCGAGCTTGCTCTTGCAGCATCGACATAATGGCCGATAATTCACTAGGTGCCCATGTCGGCGACACTCCAGATGGGCCTGCAGTCGTCTGCGTCATTGGCTGCGAAACCGGCTCTTGTGCCGGACTATCTTCGAAACGCCCTCGGTCCATCTCTTGCTGGCGCTGGCTTCGGGTACGGATACCTTCGTCGTCTTTCGGGAACACCGGCATTTGTCCTTACTTCTGACACCAAATGTTACGGGCTAACGGGGTTCAGGACAAACAATTAAACGCCGACTGTTCTCGAAACTGACTCAGCACTTTATTTAAAATTAAACACTGTACTGCACAGAATACGCGTCTAAATAATCGCTCCGAATATCCGCTTGTCGCTCGTTGTTCGCACTCGATCGCTTCCGAAGAAACACTGTGTCCCGCCAACACACACACGCCTTTTATATTCGTCGATCCCTTATCGGCGCGTGACGTCACGCGGCCGTCGGCGCGGCTCGAACGCACTAGAACGCTCGACACATTTATGGAATCGGCGGCGCGGCGCGTTCGGTTAGCGATTATTCTAGTATGTAGTCGTAACACTATTAATAGTGTATATCCTGGGTTTCTGAGTTCCTAACTGCGGTTTATGTATTTGATACAAGTTATAGCGGTATACATCTGTTATAGTTGGTTATGTTGAAATGATATGTGTTCTTCTTCTGACGTCAAAAGTCAGACAACACAGCAAAACAAATAATACATTTATTATCAAAGCTGTATACCGAATACATAGTGTTAAAAATCTCAAAAATAGGATTATTCGCTTTACGAAATAGGTAACTAAATTAAAGTTTAGCAAAAACTGAAAACCGACTTCAAAAACGACTTTAAAAGTAAAAAATAATAACAATTTCTTACTCTCTTTGAGGTCGGTGCTGAGGCCGAAGCAGATTAAATGAAAGAAATTGTTGTTATTTTTTACGTTTAAGTGTTCGTTTTCAGTTTTTGTTAAACTTTAATTACTATTTATCTATTTTTAGTGTAATATTGAAATAATTATCCACCAACTCCTAGTAGGTAAGGAATTATATTTTCCACTATCAGCTCAGCAACATGAGATGATGAGTACCAGACGCAAATACCTGAATAATTTTAGGAAATATATAAAACACGCTATGGGTCCCTATAAAGGTTGCCCTCGATTTTTCTAGGATCCCACCATCAAATCCTGACTTGATGTCAATGGGACCACCTGGGAAGTATATATACCCTTTTGAACAAAAAAAATAATTTACGAATCGGCCCCGGCGTCTTCGAGTAATCTGGGAACATATATGAAAAAATCCGACAAATTGTTAATTTCCTCCTTTTTTTGAAGTGCATTAATTCAGCAAAACAACAAAAGCTAGGACATTTAATAAAATGCATTTGTAATAAAATAACATTGTCTATTACGTTTTTAATTAAACTATACATGACACTTATACATACCAATATCTAAAAAAAAAAAAAATTGTGGGGCTCGTCCGGGATTTGAACCCGGGACCTCTCGCACCCTAAGCGAAAATCATACCCCTAGACCAACGAGCCGATGTGTGTGTCGTTGAAATAACGTACTAGATATCGCGTAGAGTGTTGTTTATCAAACTATCACCTACTTTTAACAAAGATTAAAATGAATTAATGCTCGATATTCGGATTAAATATAAAATTCTTTGTGATATATACATATATATATAAATTGGTCAGTGGATAATATACATATTGTGGTTGTTTAATCAAATCATTTACAAGCTAGACTGAATAAGTAATCCATTAAATTATAATGCCGTATTTTCCAATCAAAAATAATTATCTATGAACATGCCTGTACTAATACAGATTGTATTGTACCCACTATCCTATTTTTCTAGAACGTACTGTAAGATAGTATACCGATGGTGTAAATACGGGAAGGATAAAGTTGATTATTGTATTTGATGCGGGAGGACTGAAGAGTGAATAATAAATATGTTCAGCAAACATTTGTCGCGGGAAAAATATGAGGTCATGGAGGATAAGTTAGGTATTTTTCTTACGTGTGCTGCTGCGGTGTGCGGTGTGCCACGCCCGACGTCCATCGAGGGACATAAATAACATCGAATTCGCATTGTTTATTACGAGCTCTTAATTTTCCTTTTAGCCAAATGAGATTCATTAGCTAAAACCGTGGAAATGTACTGTGGGAATATCTTTGTTGATATGTAATCTCTACGAAATTAACGATTACAAATTCGCACGGTCTTAAATATCTTCACAGGTAAAACCATTGGAAATAAAAAAACAAATAAGTGAGAAATGCTATGCTATAGCCTATAACCGTTTGACAGCCCATTCTTCGGTGTTTGACATTTATTTGATCCACGTGCATCTACTATATTAGTATGTGCGGTAGAGTATCGGTCCGATATCGTTCATCCGATTACGTTTTATAGAGGTAGAATAAACATCAGGTTATTTTATAATTCTGTATGAATTTCTTCAAGTCTGTTCCTAATTCAGAGAGTACTGGCGACTTTCTCACCAGATCACACAATGTGTCTTTGTTATACATTAACGTACATTCACTCGTATTAATCAATGAAATGGGACACGTCGACGCCATTAATTCACTACCAAATGGTTCTATTCGCTAGGTCTGTGCGCACATGTCTTCTTCTACGTTATATTTTGCACTTTATTACAATGCCAGTTGGATTGAAATGATTCGGCTGCAAGTATTAAGGGTGCTCGTTACAGCTCACATGAGTGATGAGAGACAATTGAGAGATACAGGATCGGATTTGGACGACCGATATTTTTTTAGAAGGTAGCCGAGTACGTGGCTCATCCTGATGCTGAAATTTTCATCGTGGATTCATGGCTGTGTTGTTCCATCTACGAGTATGTTGTAAAAAACAATGTTTATAGCTAACCAAACACCTTCCTGTTTTTAATCCCCCACCCAAAAAGGGGGGTGTTATACGTTTGACGTGTGTATTTGTGTCACTGTGGCATTGTAGCTCCTAAACGGATGAACCGATTTTGATTTAGTTTTTTTTTTGTTTGAAAGGTGATTATTTGATCGGGCGTGTTACAGATGATACAAAAATAAAATTCACCATCAGCTTTATGTGAGAGAAATTACTTCAAGAGTAATAATTTCAGACTTGGCTCGATATTCCCTATTAACTTCCTTTTCATCCATATCCTTTATATCGCCTTATCTCTAAATCTGGTTCTGGTCTGTCGCTGGAAGAAGACTGGACATTTAGGCTGCAATAATTTGTGTTTAATGTATTCGTATCTTTGATGGGATGTCTCGTGTTTGTATATTTAGATACACTTTATTGGTACAATTGGATAGGTTAAATGACACGTCCTATTTCTAGTTTGTTTGCGGTTTAACACTATAGTTATAGCTAGTACATATGTAGGTACATAATCAATTGGGCGACCGAAAATCTCACTCACCAAACAAAATGCGACAGCGAGCCGCCATTTTGCGTTGGTTTTCTGTGAGACAGTGGTATCAAACCGGTCGAGCCAGCCCATTCGTGCTGTAGACGTGACTGACTACAGCGTGGCTCTACCACTCATTGCTGCCACTTGTGGTTTTCTGGTGCAATCGTGCCACTAAAATCCGTCATGCTTATTCATGTTGTAGTTAACATCGTGTTGTGTTCTGTTGCAGGTATAGTGACGGTGTCGGACGGTCACCCGGATATAGCGCCGCTGCGTGACAACTGGCGCGTGCTGGTGGCGCACTACGCGGGCCCAATAGCCGTGCTCGTGGTGGTCGCGTTACTGGTGGTGGTGCTGCCGCTCGCCGCGTGAGTAACAACCACCAATTATCACGTCAGAGTATATCCCTGTGGAGACGTTACTAAATCCTTCGGGCTTGTTGTGCGATGTACGGCTGGAGACGCTCTACTGACTATATTACCATATTTATTTTTATATCACCAGGTTTATATGTCAATTTTCCGCTCGCACGCGTTCATCTGGACATCGTTTAACCTTTACCCGGTTATGTGGGTGTCGCTGGATATAGAGGCCACTTTCTATCGTGAAAATGTCAAGTAAATGTCAAAGCGTCATCCTCCTGGTCTTCATCGCGATATGAAATATTTTTTTGTACTTGCTTTTAGTCGCCTCTTTGGCCTAGTGGCAGCATATATGGGCTGTGGCTCGGGAGGTCGTGGGTTCGACACCCAGGTCGGGTAAAGCGAATCTTCTAATTTAATTTGCTCGGGACTGGATCCCCGGAGAGGGTTGACGTCAGGCAGGCAGCCGGTAGTAAAAACTAAGCCAAATCCTTTCTGCATCATACTTGAAAAACTGTGTTGCGGATTGCGGAAACGGATAAGGGCAGGTAGACAGAAGAGGAAGATTTGCTTTTGCTCGAATCTCCGCACTCCCGCAGGATTCTTCTAGATAAGCAGTAGTCTAGGTTACTCACTACTCAGGACCGGTAGCTACTTTATGTTAATTAATTCAGTTTAGTAATCTCGAAGTTACTCTCAGCGAACAAAGAGGTCGGACGTTTAGAGGCGGTATAAATTTCTTCCATCAGGTGACCCATCTTCCGAGTTGTCGTCATCACTTGTTACTGTCGTGTTGGTTGCAGGTTGTTCTGGTGCTGTTGCTACTGGTGCCGAGTGGGGCGTCGGCGGCGGCCCTTCGACCGCAAGTACGACGCCTGTCTCAAGGGACTGCTGGCCATCGTCCTCATATCTCTGCTCACGTTGTTTCTGTGAGTAAACGTCACGTTACTTATCACATGTACCAAGAGATGGGATTATTTGAAGCCTCTACTCGTAGCGAACGTCCAGTAAGTGGCTACTGTTGTCCATAGACATCGGCAGCAGCCAAGCCGCTTTATACCGCTGGAAGGACAGGGATTGGGAAAGATTTATTTAATCAGTACCATTTATATTTTTATACCAATTCGTAAGCTTCTTGGTTTGTTCATCTGTGTATGTGGTTTCTTTACGAGGTGTGATACGAAACAGGTTTTGTATTGAAGTGAAATTATTGGCTTCGAGAGTACGTCCTCGATAAGTGCCGTTATCATGTTAAAGCTTCCAACGCGAAAAACTTATTAACACATATACTAAGAACAGGGTCTAAGGAAGCCATGGATGTTATTGCAATTACTTCAATATTTTGTCTATGTATACGGGGTACAAATTCCAGACTCTGGACGTAAGACGAAACAGTGAACTTCACGTCGGTTTACTGAGTGACAATGATTATGAAGCGGTCGAGCTGACCCTTTCGTGCTGTATTCATAATAATGTGTCTTTTCCACTCCGGGGCTCAGCAGGCCTGGTCTTTTATGACATGAGTGACATTGTGTTCAGATTCGGCGTGGTGTGTGCGTTCGCGACGGACTCGCAAGTGGACAGCGGCGCGGCGGAGGCGCCCGACTCCCTGCGCGCCGGCCTCAAGGACGCGCGCACGTTCCTCAACGCGACGCAAGCGCATGCGCACTGGCTGCTCGTCGTCAACTACAAGCAGCTCGAGGACAAACTCAACTCCGTGCTATACTGTACGTACACCTTGCGGTACAGAAGGATCAACTGTTGGCTGACGTGCCTTGATGATTTTCTTTAGCAGAAGCCAGCAGATTGCTTTTGTGTTTAATAGAATTTGCCACGAATGTGGTATCATGTGAATTAAATCAGGATATGATGTAATAAACTCAATAAACATGTTTTTAAGGTTTTTAATTTTATAATTATGAATATGATCGTGTTGTTGCAGCGAGCGGTCTGACGGTGTCGCTGAAGCTGGGCGAGTTCTCTCGCGCGGTGTCGGTGACGACCCTGAACAAGATGGTGCAGCGGCTGGACGAGGTGCAGGAGAACCTGCGCGCCGTGCACCAGCTCACCGCCTCGCTGCGGACCCGAGCGGAGGAACTCAACGCAGGTCAGAATAGAACCTAACACCACCACATGGTGCAACCTTTGGACTACTTGCAACAGGTTATGAGTGCACGTGGCAGTTATTATCAGGAGACCGAAGTTCTTCCCTCATCGGATAGGCAAATAAAACTAAAGAGAAGACTGAATTTATTGATTATTGAAAATTCACCTTATGTATTATCCCGTAACGTTGAGTATTAAAGCGACAATAATTTGAATGGTGTGTCCACAGGTCTCCGGAAGGTGAGGTTCCAATTGCTGGAGACGTTGAACCGATGCGACCAGCCCAAATGTATCGCGCTGCAGGACAAGTACAAGATAGGACAACTTAAGACCGAAATACAGTATAGTCAGGTGAGCCCAATTACTTTTTGTCGTTTTCACCTAGTCCGATGACCTGGATTCAAACCCTGGTTGGTTGCCCAGGAATTTGTGCTTTTGTCTGTTATGGTCATAAGGTATAGAAAGTACATCTCTACGGGATATTATTTACAAGTTACATTAATTCCGCTTCTGGCTACCCTTTCGGGTACGTGGCTTATGTGTTTTTGGAAGATTTCTATGGTGTTTGTGACGTAACTGGGCATTGTCTATTTTACTCTAATCATATTTATAATGTCATTACGCGATGCACTGTAATTTTTTGGTTAAAAAGATTTTACTAATGTAAATAACTCATTTCACGCGTTCTTGGATCAGATGCTTGATAAATACTTCCCCACGGTAAGTTTTGCATGTCTTACTGTGTTTTATGTTCACTGTATCACATTTATTGGTATCATAACTTACGCGACGATATAATCAGAATTGTTTGCTAGTGTGGGTACATGGTAATTTTATATGAAGACTGTAACTACCCTGTTATTTATTTTCGGTATCCATAGTAGACTTGCATCTTGTACCATATTGTGAGATCGACTATGTAGGACCTACATTGTAGGTAGTTGTTTGACTGTTACTGTGTGATAATGGATTTATTCTAAGGTATGTTTATTTAATGTTAAAACGTGATTGGGGTATTATTTGATTATATTTCCAACATGACGTATGCGTAGATGCCTGACGTGACCGACCTGTTGAACAACGTGACGTGGCTGATCGAGGGTCACATCAAGGAGGAGGTGGCGGCCGGGCAGCAGGTGTTCAACGACATCCAGCGCGGCATCCGGCGCTCCGTGGACGAGCACATCCCCAGCGTGCAGGAGGCCATCGCCGACACCGGCCGCCGCCTCGCCGCGCTCGCCGCCGACATCACCCACGCGGCCGGCAACGCCAGCGACGCGCTGCTGCACCACGAGCGGCACGTGCAGCGCCTGCAGCTCGCCGGCGACACCTACCGGCCCTACCGCAGATACCTCGGCGTCGCGCCCGCCGCCGTCCTGCTGCTGGTGAGTACCTGCTGCTGCACCACGAGCGGCACGTGCAGCGCCTGCAGCTCGCCGGCGACACCTACCGGCCCTACCGCAGATACCTCGGCGTCGCGCCCGCCGCCGTCCTGCTGCTGGTGAGTACCTGCTGCTGCACCTGCACCACGAGCGGCACGTGCAGCGCCTGCAGCTCGCCGGCGACACCTACCGGCCCTACCGCAGATACCTCGGCGTCGCGCCCGCCGCCGTCCTGCTGCTGGTGAGTACCTGCTGCTGCACCACGAGCGGCACGTGCAGCGCCTGCAGCTCGCCGGCGACACCTACCGGCCCTACCGCAGATACCTCGGCGTCGCGCCCGCCGCCGTCCTGCTGCTGGTGAGTACCTGCTGCTGCACCACGAGCGGCACGTGCAGCGCCTGCAGCTCGCCGGCGACACCTACCGGCCCTACCGCAGATACCTCGGCGTCGCGCCCGCCGCCGTCCTGCTGCTGGTGAGTACCTGCTGCTGCACCCTCCCCGCGCCGATCCGCACCACCCCGCCGACACCTACCGACCACACCGCAGATACGTCTTATAATGTCATACTTCATTCAGAACCAGTATGAGTATTTATGAGGATGTTTGTTTCAGATCACGCTGCTGATGGTGTGGGGCGTCACGTGCGGCGTGTGCGGCAAGCGGCCCGACGTGTACGGCGCGAGCGACTGCTGCAACAAGGGCGCCGGCTCCAAGTGTCTGCTCTGGTCGGTATACAGAGAGTGGTGCGCTGAGTGTTCCAGTGCGCTCGTTGCTAATGATGTTCCGTGTGCAGCGGCGTGTGCGTGACGCTGGTGGGCGGCGCGGTGGTGTGCGGCGCGCTGGTGGTGTACTTCCTGGTCGGCGTGGCCGCGCAGCGCGCGCTCTGCGACCCGCTCACGTGAGTACATCTCACTGCACTGCACTACACTACACCACATCGCATTACACATCGCATGTGACGAGACATACACCACCTGCACACACTCAACCCAGGATGTTGAGAGAAGAGACAACCGTCCTTTTTAAAGATTTAGATTTTTTTTGAAATATTCTGGAAATCGAACCCAGGACCTCCCGGTTCATAGTCCATATACTACTAGACCAAGGGATTTTATTTATTTTCACAAAGTTTTCGTATAACGTACATAAATCGTAAATTCCTCAAGAGGTGCAATACATTCTTAATTCATTACAGGGAACCGCGAGACAACCGTCTATTCGACGACGTGGACAAGTTCGTGGACCTGGAGAAGCTGATGTTCAACGAGCACAGCGACCCGTCGTTCAAGTTGTCCCGCGTGTTGGTGTCGTGCCACGCGAACGAGACGATCTACACGGCGCTGCAGCTGCACCGGCTGTACGACCTGTCGCGGCTGGAGCACGAGATGTGGGCGGAGGTGTCGCGGCGCGTGGGCTCGCTGCGGCCGCAGTTCCCCGCCGCCGGCCGGCCCCTCACCATCCTGCGCGAGCCCGCCAAGCAGAAGCTCATGCAGCTCGCCAACACGGGACTCTCGGACTTCGACTTCGACAAGATACTCGATGCGGTCAGTACATACTACATACTGCTGCTACCCACACTCAAATACATTACTTACATTTTATTTTTAATATTCAAAACTATAAATTGTAAACACTGATTTAAAAAAAAAATAGTGCATGTACTCGTAATTATGTACAAGCGTTAGAAATTATACTTCTTTGGCGTGACTAAGATTTTGGGCACAGTTTCGCTGGATTCGTCTCCGCCTAGGATATCAGAATAACCATTAAAATATCGTAAAAATATTGCAAAAAATAAAAATTCAAATGTCAATTTCATCTTCCGCGATTGACAGCTCACGTCACACAATTAATGGGAACATGCCAATATTTTTTTTTGGGATATGGCTCTGTTATTTAGGATAATTCTGCCAACCGTAACATTTATCGATATCAATAGATGATCGACTCAAATTTACCGATATCGATAATTAACGTTAATTAATATATGTTAATAATCGACACCAAGTTTGTTGAAATCGATAATCAACATCAAATTTATCGATATCGATAATCCACAACAATTATATCATATCGATAATCGACATTAAATTTATTGATATTGATAATCTAGTAAATTGGTAGCTAATTTCAGTTTGGTATGTTACATTGGGCGTTTTAGACAGTGTTATAAGGTGGGTATCTGCCCTGCGAGGGGCGTGCAAAGCTCGCGGGGTGAACGCAGCTCACAATCTTGAAGTGGTGCAGAGGGTGGTGATACCGTACGCGCACTATAATTCTGTATTTGTGTGTATAGTTGGAGACGAACATGACGAGCCTCGCGCTGGAGGGTCTGGCGCGGCAACTGAACAGCACGGCGCGCTCGCTGGCGCAGCCCGCGTTCGAGCGCGAGGCGCGCGACCTGCTGCGCGCCGCCGCCGCGCTCGACTCGCTCGCGCGCGACACGCTGCACCCCATGCTGCGTGACGCGGACCTGCTCAACGTGAGTGTTCACGACCCATACTCGAACCGAATAGCGTGCCGAGCGAGATCATCGCGTACCTTGTTGACTTTAAGTAAAAGATGCAAAACCTCTTTCATTGTAAAAACTTGTGTAACAGACGACAGCGACGAAGCTGCGGGACGAGCTGCGGTTCAACCACTCATCGCTGAAGGAGGCCATCTCGTACTTGATGCATGAGACCACCGAGGCCGAGGTGTTCCTCAACACGCAGGGACCCGAACGGCTGCAGAATGTGAGACCGTTACACGATATTGTCATGAGAACACTGTATTCCTAGAATGTAACTTATTTAATCTAAAACTACGTATAAATTGATTTGAATTCACTTTTTTTTTGTTTTTAAATTCAAAATTAATTTGAGAAATTTAGACGGTTTTAAAAAGTAAAGTAGCGCGTGCGTGAGCGTGCATTCGTGCGTGCGCGCGTGCGTGCGTGCGTGTATGAGTGTGCGAGTGACGGGCGCGTGTGCACAGATGACGATGTCGTTCGCGAGCGCGATCGCGCTGGAGCTGCAGCGGTACATGCGGCACGTGGGCGCGGCGGCGCGCGGGGAGGTGGGGCGCTGCGGCCCGCTCTCGCACGCGTACAACGCGACGCGCGACGCCGCCTGCAAGAAGATACTGATGCCGACCGTACGTACGCGATACACACTACACACTTTACACTACTTGTTTACTCGTCAACCCCCCTAGAATGTTCTTACCACTATCTGAGCTGCTGTTACCTGCTATTTGCTTTTTTTAAACTTTTCATCATTAAATTGGATAAAAATGTAGTATAATATATTGATGAAAAATGTCCTAAAATATTATCGTAAAAATTTTTGATAGCAGTTAAGTTAGCGATGAGCAGTCTAGCAGTTTGCAGATACTGTATGGTAGATGATTAGGTGCAGTTCGATCATAGAGTTTGATGCAATACCTTTGTCTACCACGTTGGCTTAGACAAGCGTTGTTTCCCACGAAGTTAGTCTAATGTGTGTCACGTGACCTCCACAGAATGGTTACTGGATGTCGTTAGCGTGGTGCGTGCTACTATTCGTGCCGATAATGGTGGTGGCACAGAAGCTCGCCAAACTATATCTACACGTGGACCCGTACCCTGGACCACTCGTCGAGGCGTAAGTACCCACCTCTATCCATACAAACATACACACACTGGCACACTACACCACACGAGAGACCACGACTATACCATAATCACTCGTCCATAAGAAGGAACCATTCAATATGTACTCAACCAATATGGTTATCCATCACTTTGTTGTTGGTTACTTCCTGGATACCGTTGAAAGTTGCACCAAAGAACCAAAATCATTGATTCACAGGATACAAAGTCAGTGTTTTCCCGGTTTCTTTATAATTTCTCTGATAGGAAGACCAAGTGAACATAAAGACATACAAAATAATTTAGTCGTGGTCTCCGCGATGTACCCAAGGGTTAATCCATAAATTAGATCCAAAAGATCGATAAATTAAAGGCGCAGTATCTATTTTTAAAACACTCATTTAATAATCTTTGGGTGCGTTAATACGTCATAGATTATTACCAAATGATATAAAGCGATTATTCCCAATGCGATGATTACATTAATTATATAAAATGCAGGCCTTAATGACTGCAGCGATCATTCACTCTCATGACTGAACTATAATAATTATATTGTTATCAAAAACATCTCACCCATTCAGAATTAGTATTTTTTATTTTTGGTTGATAGGGCTGATCTTCAATTTTTGTCTAATTTACATAGTTCAAACAATGCGATAATTATATATTTACCGTAATGTATTGTGCAAAAGCCTGTATTTCAAATATAAATGTTTCAATGACGGATTGCAGAATTATCGCTTTATGTTACGTTACATCTGAATTATGAACTGAGAAATAAAGCAATAATTTATAAATATCGATTTAATACACAATAAGTTTTCTAAACATGGTAATGTGTCATGTTAACAGTGTATCCCTGTTTTAGTTGTTTTATTTCTTTGTAAGATAAAATAAAAAAAAAAACATTGACATTCAGTTTTGGTAATATGAAGACAGTTTACAAATTTAATGTTTTTTTTTTATTAGAGACTACTTTGTGTGCGTACGTCATAATGTATTCGTGTGTAAATATTCAACAATTTGTAACTTTAATTAAAAACAAAACACTTTCTCATATCGATAACGCATGTGAAGTAGTTTCTAATAAACAAAACACATTTTAAAGTAAATTATAGACGCAACACAACTAAATGACTCTTTAATATGGCTATAGCTTTTATATAGGGATATTTTAAGTAGACACAGTATTTAAAAACGTAATTAGCGTCGACATCTTTGCAATGTGTTGTGCCTATAATTACAATACATCGATAATTATAGAACATCTCTCATCTGTCATTATCATTATGAATCGTTTGTTGTATGTATACTCAAATATAAATCGACATCGATATTAAAAAAATATATACATAATTGTGATTATTATACTGCAAACGATTCAAATTACTTTTATTATTTGTTTATTTTATGATTTTTTATTAATTTTATTTTTTGTTTTTATTTTGTTATAATTTTAACGTTTAGTTGTTGTATTCACTGACGGTCGTTATTAGTCATTTGTGTCGATGTGAGTTTGATTTGGGTTTGTTGTGCACCCCCCACCTGTATGTAGTGATATGGGACGCCCCCGAATTTATCGATATCGGCCAACACCGTACTGGACCGGATTTAGGCCGCGTGTGAACCCAAATAATAAATTACTATCGATAATAACTATCGATATTAAAAACATTTTCCTAATGCACACTAACATTGTACAGCGTGTTATTTTAATGTGAGTGGGAAACAAATTCGCTCATTTTGTCTATTTTTTATTATCGATGTATATTTTTTTTCGATATACAGTTACTTTGTGGCGTTTTCACAGTTTGAGTTTAGTATCTTACTTAGACTGTGGCATGTATTTTATGTTTTTGGTTGAACAGCTTATGCTGCGTATCCTAATGAGAAAGTTTGAATGCTTAGGCATAATTATGGTTGTTAAAATCGGTATACAAAAATATAAATATAATTTTTACTTGTAGTGAAATTGATATTAGATTTGTTTGTTAAAGAGCGAAATGCGAGCGATGCTTTGTTGCGACATTATTATCTTAATAAATAAAGGATACGGTGTAAAAATGTGTAGGTACGAGTTGAATCTCTTTGAAAGTAACTAATAATCAAACATCGTTAATCTTTATGCACGGAAAAATATCGACAGGTGGTCGAAACAAATTTCTTCTCACATCATTGAAGTATCCACAATAGGCTGGAGATTTAAAATGTACATTATTAATATACAAGTAGGTTAGGTTAAGTTACAGGCATCATATACTTTGGCCTTTTTATCAGGTGTCGCTGTGTACTAAGAATCTATTCGAATAAATAATAATAATATATAATAATATAAGCTCACGCCTGTATTCCCGAAGGGGTAGGCAGAGGTGCACTAGCGAATTAGAACACCCACATTTCGCCGAGCTTAGTTCCGTCCCAGATGTGATAGGGGGCGAGCCTATCGCCATATCGGGCACAAATTCCAGACTCCGGGCTGATATGGAAAAATCCAATATCACTTTACCCGACTCGGGGATCGGATACCCGAGACCTCAGTACCGTAGTCATACCGAAATACAACTACGCCACCGAGGCAGTCCAGGCAGTTCGAATAGAATGTTTCAAAAAAAGGTTAAGTTATATTTTAGTTTTGTTTGGAATGAGTTTGGTCACATCATCATCTCGTGTAGGAGTGTAAGTGTTGTCCCGACTCCCGATGGTCTGTTTGTACATGGTGCGGTTTGTCGACAGCGAGTATGAGCCGATGTGGCAGACGCGCGCCCGCGGCTGGTGGCGATGACCCCGCGCCTCTCCCGGTAACGACATGCTCACTCACGCCGCGAACACTACTTCCACACTCAAAATATCGACACTTTGCACAATTATCGATATCGACAATATTCTATTTTAACTTTTTATAGCTTTCATTAATCCTGAATATTTCTAAATCCTTTAATACGTACGGTGTGTAAATATTTATAATATATATGATCATAGAATCTCTACAAAAATATGATATTATTATCAAAAAAGGTACACCGAGTTTAAGGAACGTTGAAGTATATCGAATTTATATATTTTGAGTGTTCATCATTATTCTAACCCAACCGTGTTTTATTAACTGATTAGATTATAATTTGTTTCTGTAATTATAACGAATATATTTTGGGCGTGGAGTGTTTGTGTACAGCGGTGTAAGGTCCCGATAGCGGCCTGCATTTAGCCCGCATCATGACGTTCACTAGATTGACAGGCCAGTCCCCTCTACTAATCATTCATTGTCATGCCATCTGCCAGTCGGCTTGGTCTTAGCGTTCCGCCTCTAACATGCATAGTAGTCCATCTCGACCGATCCTTGTATTGTTGGCATATGTCCGTAGTATAGTATAGTAGGGCGCCTGAACACACGCTTCCATATTCGGTGTTGTGAATTCTATCAGGGTATTGCTATGGTTTGGTATCGCAATATTTTTACCATCGCAATGTATAATATTACTATCGTTTGGAGCGCAGTTGGTCTCTATCGGTGTCGACAGATGTCGCTGCACGTCATCGATACTCGCCGCGTTCAGACCGCAATATTCCGTGTATTATAATAGTAAATAGAACTTTTAAAAATATAATTATGTCGGATGAAGGCGCCTCATTCGTCCACTTTAATTAAAATCAATATTAATGTTAATTTGTATTTTGTTTTGGTATTTAATTGCACATAAATTTGAGAGTGACAAAACGCTTAGTTTCTTTTTTTAATGTTTATTAATATGGAGGCAGATGTAAAAATAATCACACTAGGTATTACCTCCTTTATTAAGGCTACTATTGTAGTATAAATATAGTTCTTATATAGATGATGCTACAATAGAATACATTTTACATGGCACTAAAATGTATATACAAAGAATACTTCTCATAGTTATTATATCATAAACAATAGCGACGCTTCCAGCTTAACCCGTCAGAGGCGGCACATATATATGTTCCATAAGCGTATGGGCCACCGGAGGCCGAGCCGCCCGTGACTATTTAAAAAAATAACAATTATGTCATAAAAATGAATAAGTGCGATACTGAAATTTATTTAATACTTAATTCAACCGCCATAGACAATCCGCAGTAATAAATTTATAGTAGAACGTCGATAGCCACAATGTAAAACAAAATATAGTCCCGTGAGTTCTTTCAATTGTTTCCTTTATTTTTAGTTCGTTCATCGTCAGCCATCTTATACATAGTTTCATATAGAATATTATAGTAGTTCTAAGCGCAGAACTTCTTTAAGTGTATCAAATAGATATGACGTAGTTGTCACTTAGGCTACGAGTTACTTTAATGTTAGTGTAATTATTTCTTAAGTAATTTCAATTTTTCTTGCAAAGTATGCACTATTTCCAAAACTGCATCGAGTGCGTATCCACATAGATTCGTGTTTATTATCGTGGTAGTGTTGTATGACAGACAGCCGCTGTTGTTGTGTGATAATGGTAGTGACAGATGTGGCGCGTCTCAGACGAGCTCACGATGACACGACGCGCTGTGTTGTGTCTCCGCCCTGACTGACGCGTGCCTGTTGTCTGTTGCAGCGAGTATTTGTATGACGCGTACGCGGACCGCGATAACGTACCCCTTGCCAAGTAAGTGCCCCAGGACCTGACCTCCGCCCGAGCCGCATGCGCTTTACCGACGAGCACGCACGCACGACTTGTCGCCCAATCAGAGGCGCGAGTCGCCGCGACCCGCGAGCCGTGCATGCGCACTCGTCTGCATGTCTTAACAGCTTATTTTCTTTTTCTTTGGTATCGGAACTCACGTGTATAGAGTTAGAATAAGGTTGTTATAAAATTACTGAGTAAATAAAGTAGGCATGTCTAAGGAGGTGCGATGTACTGTGTAACTGGTGTATTAACAGCATGTACCGATCCCGCATGATATTAGATCAAGTTATATTTATTTTCGTTATTTAAATTCAGTTCGTTATGTTCAATATTATTATTTTATCGACAAGTTGAGGACGACATCGTTGATATCCAAAGTTGAAAACACTTCTCATCCGCAATGATATCGAAGACAGTCGATAAAAATGCGGACGAGATATTTTGTCGGATCGTTTTGTCATTCGATCAACACGTCAATATCGATAAAGTGTCAGTCGATATGACGTTAGACATCGTAATGACGACGTGAGTGATCGAAGACGCGACTAACCGCGGGGGCCGGCAGTGGGTCCAAGCGCAGCACGCTCGACATCGAGGGCAAGATCGCGGAGTGGCGCGGGCGTGCTGGGGGTGGTGCGGGGGGCGGTGCGGGGGGCGGTGCGGGTGCAGCGGGCGGCGGGGACAAGTCCAGCCCGTCCGCGCCGGCGTGCGCAGGCGCGTCGCCGCCGCACTCGCGCACGCGGCTGCTGCTGGAGGGCGCGGACGTGGTGTGCCAGCTGGTGGCGCCGCCCGCCGCGCTCATCGACGACCTCAAGACGAGACTCGACGCCAAGGACGAGGACAACGAGTCCGGCATTCACGAGTCCGAGTAACATCACAACACAACACAACACAACACAACAACACTCACGACACTACTACAAAACAAACAGTAAATGAAAGATAATCAAATATCGAACCCTTACCATATACCATAGTTGAAAAGCATCACTCGCGTGCTGACAAAGAGAAGGGTGTGTATAGCCCTCACGTTAGCTTGAGTGTAAATTTATCGTCTCTTTTGCTATTTTCAGCCGTATACTTAAATCACAGTAGGGTCGATATTTTATTACCAATATAAAAATACACGGTCACCCTCTAGCTGTAATAATAAACATTATTTTATTTATCCATTTTATATCTTTTTAAATAAATGTAAACGATTTTATTATTAGATTTGGATTGTGAACGAATACGTAATTTGTTGTAATTTTCATAATAGTGTTCTTTTCGATATCGATACAAACGTGTGAGCGGTCACCGGTTTTGTAAGTGATGATGACATATCGTATGTAATGTGACCAATTGTTTGTTAGTGTGTAAATCCTTGCCTGGAGTATACGTGCTACCTAGTAGTGCAAAGCATGTTGATTACCTACTTTAAAGTTGACAGAGAGAAGTATGGCTATGTGGACAACTTTTTTTATATAAATGTGACTGCATTTCAATAGCAGGAACACATGGTAACGGCCAGGCTTATTCATAGCGGTATTGAGATACATTTACTTTGTCCAGTACTTCAACATACATTGAAGGTTGGACGTGGACGTACAAAATTGACCAATTTTGTCGTAGTCCAATGGTTTTGGTTTAAAATTGTCTTCCATTTTTATATAAAATTAGGGTGTTCGTGCACCGAATACAATGCATTCGATGTTTTATGTGACACGTTTGATGTGCCCCGCATGTATCTCGATTTTAGGTGTTAAGTTTTGCTGTCCATACTAAGGAAATTGTGTTTTACGGACATACAATAAGGTAGAGTTTTCAAAATTTTAAATTACTGTTGCCAAATATGACACATAAAGTAAGTGTGTTATAAATGAGTATAGTTATAAACGAATAATTTTATATACAAGCTTAGTGATTATATCGTTTATACATTATAAAAACAACTTTACATTAAAAAATACAGCATGTTTGCAAACTGTCACGCTTTACCAATATATTTATTATACTCAACAGAAACTGATGCGAAGATCAAACAAACCATATAACAATAATATATGTAAAAAGCGTTATATGATATAGGAAATAAATATACGATGAATTCAAATCAAATCAAATCAAAACATTTATTGTATTCATAAAATAAAAATAAAAAAAAATGTCTTACTACGGTATTTACTCTACCGCCAGTTCGGAAGGCTGGTTCGCCAGAGAAGAACGGGCAAGAAACTCTGACGTTGCTCCTTTTTAAGAAAGAAGTATAGATAGTAATAGAGAAGTCGGCCATTATTGCGTTGTATTTTCCCTCAAAATAAATGTGTTTTAATTGGGAACATCGAAAATCTAGGAATGTTTGGTGTACACCGCCATCGTTGTCATTCACTTTAATAATTATAATTAGTATAAATAACATATTACTACTACCCAAGAAGTAAAATTTTAACATTAGTATTACTAGTTTTTTGTATTTTTATTCAGCCAACCACGTGACAATATGACGTCAGATGGCCACGTCACGTGATTCCATTTGACTTCCACAAATACAGCAGGTGGTTTAATATAACTGTGTGTTATTTTTAGGATACGTTAATATCTGTAAGCGTTAAAAATTACTATCACTATTTAATGTATTTAATTTGACATTGTCCAGTATGCTAAGTTTATGTCAAGTTTTACGCGAATATTGATGGTATAGTAGTTTGGTGTGCAAAGCGCATATATAAATACGACCGCTTCTACATTGATACGTCCAATGCTAGCTTATGCCGTTGTGTTTGGTGCCAATGTTGGACCGGTCGCTGTTGGGCCAACATTCTGTTCTATGAAAGAGTTTTTTTATTGACTAACGGAGATAGATAAGTAGGCGCCTGATAGCTAGTGGTAAAGCTACACCGGCAATAGTAGACGCACACACAAACCGCTACCTACAGAAAACGAAAGGAATAGACATTGCAAAGTTAACTGGGAATTTGGCTTTTCGGAATGCGAATTGCAATAAGTACATCCACAATGCTGGTTAACAAATAGTTGGTGCATCGTTATCGCCACAAAGAAAATTAAATCATTCACACGTCTTTTCTACCAATATTATGTGGAATAGGACATGTTGAATAAATATTTGTCTTTGACCAGGACTTTGACCAACATTGGTTCAAACACGACACCCCTATACTAAACGCAACGCTTGTACAAGTTTTGATCCTCATATACCTTTTGAAAATATACAGTGTCTAGCTATTATACTCGTTTCGAAACATTTTCACATTCTAATCTATAGTTTTGATAATCGTATGTCGCACTAGGAACAAGCTTGGGGCTCGTTCGCCATGGATTGAGCTTAATATCCTTAATGCGATAACCGGTGAATTTGATGTAATCCATCCAGTAGTTATTGTCCGTGAATTGTGTCACAAACAGACAGATGGACGAATGGTTAGGAGCGAGGGTTTAGCTCTATATAATTTTTGAAATATTTGATGTAAGTACTTTTCTAATGAGTTTAATTTATGCGTGGTTTTAATACATTCTATTTTTGTGCTTCTTTATTATACAAATTGTCTGGGAATTGCTAATATATAATCGATAGGCAATAGGATGTCGCTATGTAAATATCCAATGTTAATACTGTAGACATTTTTTTTAAATGGTAACTAAATATTAACATCCATAAGTACAATTATTTATCCCTTATTAATCTTTAAGGTATGGGGGACGGTTCAAAGTATATTCATCTTTGTGATTATTGCGTTCATATATATTTTTTTATTACTTTGCCACTAAGTATAAGTTGTTTATTAAAAATATTGTTTTAATTATTAATTTAAGAATTGTAGATTTTAAATGTATATAATAATAATACTTAACATAATGACATAATTTTGTACTATTGATATAAAAAAATAAGTTTATGTCTTAAACAAATAATTTTAACATTAATTGCTTTTTACGTTGTATTAGAACATTGAGAGTGAGGCCTTTTTATATGCATTTAAATCATCTGATTCTGAATATATTTTGAACTATCCCGTATTGACGTCGATTATGTGTGACCTAAGCAAAGGTTCCACAAAATCGATATTAGGTAAGCTAGTGGCTAGGTCCCATGTGTGCACTGCAGTGAATTGATTTAGTGTAAGTGATGAACTGGGTTATGCGAAACCATTAGATGTAAGATAAAAAAATGTACACCTGTTAAGTGTATTTGATAAATTATCGACGTATGTTATTGCAATTTAATAATTGTATGCTTTTATTTTTTGATTTTTTTTTATTGAATAAGGCATACTTTCGGCCAATTGTACTGAATGGTGACTACAGAAAATAGTTTTGTTTATTGTGCAAATGTAATACATTGTGTAATATATTGTGTAGGTTTTAAGTTGCTTAGGAATTTATCTGCCAATTTGAGTCGAGCCACTTTGCCAATTATGAACTTTTTGTTAGTACAAGCTTTACAAAAGAATTGGTTTATGAGTAATTAATCATATTATTACATAATTTATCCACATTTTAAATATAACATTATTAAAGATTTTATGTAATGTCATAACAAAAATACAACTAAACCAACGTAACCAGAATACATTTAGAAAATATTATTAGGTTAGGTTAGATTATCCATGAATTTCTATTGTTGGAGCTTTGGATATATCATAAGTATTGTGTATATTATGTATATGTATTTCATATTTAGTATGCTGTTGTCATTTTTAAGGAATCATCGTGGTCGGTATAAAAATAAAATTGTAACATTTGTTTTAATTTTTGTACAATAATTGCAATCAAATACTCATAATATTATTATAACAATAGTTTAAATTCATGTTATAGGCTATAACTCGCAGTCAATAAATATTTCGATCGCCGATCAGGCTCAATATTTATCGTCTTACTTCTCATACTACAATATTACACAGTCTATAAACAATGATCCCGATCCCTACTACTAAACGCAATTGCGATTATGATTGCAATAAACATTAAAAAATATTGACGTGTATTGATTGGATGGATAAAAAAATCCAGATTGTTGTCAATATAGTTGCAAATGGGTTAGACATAAATATGAAATATAATCATTGACGGGATCACAAATATAGTGGTATTTATTGTCTGTGTAACTAATGCCATATAATATATAATTTGTAGTCGGTCAGTAGTGTAGTATAGTACACGGTTGATGTTACTCGGAGGTCGTGACGTCACGTCGCGTCGCGCCGTCTCATTCCCTCGTGTTCCGGTAATACACACAACTTACAGAACGCCTGCAACGCTTGCGAACTCACTTTTTTGGGTGAATTTTTCCATTCTTTTTTCCTTTTGAAACTGTAGTTTGGTTTGGATTTTTTTATATATGTATATACAGTATATAAACTATAGTAAGGTGTTTATTTTGGCAAGTTGTAAAATACAAGGGTTTTAAAATAAGAGGTAGTTTTTATATACATTTTGTTTGGTATTTAGAGAAAGTTTTAGTGGTACAGGGATTGGTAATGAATTATTATAATTAATATTTTAACTAATACAACGTGGATCACTTAGATTGTATGACAGTTGTGCAGTTTAAATACTGTATACAAGACTCTTATTAAATGACATACTTAATACAATATTTAATAATGTCCGACGCATGCCACATCTTATTAACGTCTTGAACTATCCTAAATTTCCTATTTAAGCTCTCTGACCTAGAAACTTAACAACTCATTTATAACATATTATTTTGTTACTTCCTTCTTTACGGTGAAGAATTTAAGAACAAAAGAGACTAAACACTTCATCTACTTTTAATTATTTTTTTTAAATTATTTTAACAGTCTTCCTGTGTTTTCATGTCTTTCCAACTTGGGATGTGTTGTGTGGAATATTCCTTAGTGTGCTAACATTGTATGTTGTGTGCGCTCTTTATTCTAAAATTCATTGAATTCGACAGTGGTACAAATTAATGTAACGATAAATCGTTACGATATATTGGTATTATTTATATTGCACCAATTTTGATTGGATTTCGATCGATAAATGGGTAACATCTTTATTTAAGTTGTTTAAAAAAAAGCAATGTAAGCTCCAAATATTATGTAATCACATTTCGATAGATTTTTTTAATCGGTGCGAATGCGCGAATGAAATTAATGATTAAGTGTTTTGGATCATCACATAAAGCATTAAGAGTTGACACTGTGTCATATGTTTAGTCAGTGCAATTTAAATATTTCAAGATGTCTGACTAGCTATTTTTTTGTGTAATGGATTTATCAAACACTGTCGTTGACAAAATCATCAACCTTTGATGGAGGCCATATTTTTTAAATAAAGAAGAAGAAATAAGAAACTATATGATTGAAATCGTAACGATTTATCGTGTCGTGTGTGACGTGCATTACACATATAGCCGAAGTTTGTACGTGTGTCGTGACTGGTGAGACACTGTGATCGAGTTCAATGTATTTTCTGTGTTTATGCATGCCATGACTTCGCTGTGGTCCATCTCATTCTGATAAACTGCATTTTATCTTCTTTAATAATCGTCCCGAAATATTCAGTCAGGAATGGTGTTTTAAAGTAACCATTGTGACATTAAAAATAAAATAAATATATTTATTTTAGTAACAAAAAATTTTTAGAAAGACATTGTGAAAAATGTCTAAATAACGTTGGCAATTGGATATATTAAATGTAAAGTTTAACTCCTCTGGTGTTAAAATATTTTGAGCATTATATAGGTTGCGTTTCCATCAGAAGTGTACGAGGTAGTGAGGCGGTATGCGTGGGAAAAAATCCACCAATAAGAAGAGTTTGTTCGATAAGGCTAGCAAAATGAAGTGATAATATTGGGAGTTTTCCCCGCACACCACCTCGCTACCTCGCACATCACTGGTGGAAACGCAGCCTTAATGTCAGCCTTTTACAAATCCTTTAAAAAATAGTTTACATTATTCCTGACTGGGTAAGTTATACCAATAAAACATATTAACTAATGTGAATCTATGATAAATATTAAGTTCCTTGCTTCATGTTAGTTACTCGGACCAGCCTTTACGTTGAAAATACTGGTTATAGCATAAAAACGAAGTTATTGAGATATGAATTAACTACCTTGTTACGTGTATGTTACGGTGTGATGCAGTACGGTGGTGTTGCGTGTTGCAGCGCCTATAAGGTGGAGAAGCGCACGGGACGCGAGGGGCGTGACGGGCGCGGGAGGGGTCGCGGCGAGGGGGAGGTGTCGCGCGGCTCGGGCGCGTACGGCGGCGGCGCGGGGGGCGCGGGCGCCGCGGGGGGAGGGCCCACCGGCGGGGCCGCGGGAGGGGGAGCGGCCGCGCGCGACCCCGCCCTGGCGCCGCCTCTCGACCCACACCACGCGCGCAGATATAATGATATGGCGCCAAAGTGAGTACACGTACCAACACGAACACGAACACAAACACGAACACGAACATGCACGTTACACACCACTACCAGTTTGGTACCACAGTCTTAAATAGTATTATCAATTTGGGTGCGACCACTGAAGGCCGAATACATTTAAACCTGACGAACAGAAAAGTAAAACAAATACCATGAGACACATAATACACCAAAAAGCAGAAAATATTCGTAATAATCAAATCATTGCGCAGTCTCTTTCGAACATCTGAGTACGCCTACAGAAGAGAGATGGCCGATCTCATGCGAGACGATTTGCAATCAGTCGTCAGAATGGCGCATGCGTACTTACGGTCTATGGAGATACAACCCTACAACGGACGGACTATCGAACGACTGACCACCAGATATCTCGCTCCGATTCAATTGTGAGAATGCGGTTGGGCCTTTTAACAATACATTGGGTTGTGCAAACGAATTAATACACGGTTTGGTGTCACGTTCGGTGTCAGCAATATTTTAAACTACGGCACCGCAACTTTACTACAGTAAACTTTGCACGGAATTGTGCGTCCATTTGCAAATATGTCTTGTCATTACTGCAACTGTTGGCAATTATACTATACCACCCATTACTTGCATTATTCAAATAAAACTACGTGCGAGTTGCAACTCTATGGTATTATACACATTGTTTCATCATGTATTAACCATCGGGTCTCAAGGGTGGCATAAACTGACGCACGTGTTGATACAGCAACAGTTGCAGTACCGGGTTCATGTCTCTGTTGCACACTCTCGTTACTCTCAATAAAGAAATTAGATACGCGGAGGAGGTTATTGTTTCGATACGTAAATAAACTGATTTGTAATTAAAACATGGTGAAGTTGCGTGTTATGTACACGGTTGTGTGGTTGAGTATGGTATCGGCGCACGCATGACGGCACGGTTGTTGCAGGCACTGGGAAGAAGGCCCGCCCCGCTACCACGGCCCTACTGAGTACGAGCGACCACCCCCCTACTACTATCCCGGACCAAAGTGAGTGTATACTTGATACATTTAGGTTTTTTAAACTTACAACTATTTGTTTTCTTGAACTAACTAATATTTTATTAGATTCGATATAGACGAAGGATAAATTATATTAACTTTTGTGATTAGTGTAACTTTGCTTTCAATTGATGACAGATTGTGACCAAGATTTTTTTTAATTCCATCATAGTCTGTTCTAGATGAATTCGAGCTACGACGAATAGTTAATGAATATAAAGTTCTATACGATATTTATAAAAATCGTGTTATATTTGTAAAGCTTAACATTTTAATTTTTGAAAAAGGCCTATCATCTGCACGTTAAAAACAACTAGAAACGTGTCGTTTACCTCACGTAGAAACTCTAGGTGGGGTATGCCACGACCTTCGGCACCACAGCTGCCACCTTCTCCCACCTTCACACCACGGACAACTTTCATGCCGTTGGCCGATGGGAGTGCAGCCAGGTCCATTGTACCACGGACGAGAGAAACCGATCAAGAGGTCATGACATCACGGCCTGCAGTCGTCACACCATGGGCGAAGGTCCTTGCTCAGTCGTACGCCACTGCACCGCCAGCTATGATTCCACGACCGATGACAAACGAGCAGAAGGATGGTCAGACTCCAGGCCAGCTAAAACCGTGGCCACAGGTCTCCGCTCTTAGAGACAAGAGCTTTGAGCAACCGTCCGTGATACCACGGGCGAAAGTGGATAACGTTTACGTAGGAACGCCAGGAGTTCCATCGTCTTCGAAGGTCCTCGTCGAAGCAGCTGTGACCCTGCCGGTATTCAGCCACCTGCCGCGGCTCTCCGGCAAGCAGCTGCATCGCATTGATGGTGCCCATCGGGCGGCTTCCACGTGTGTGCGCTACGTTTTAGGGTTTTTATATGTTGTGATCGTCGTTTGATTTTTGGGTTGTTTTGTTCTGGGTTTTCAGCTGCCATGACAGAATTGTGCCTCAAAAACGAATGGTTATTTTATACGCTGTATTTGGATAGGCACTGTACCTCTAGAACACTACCTACTATCTAATAAGGGGCGAATAAGTGTTGTTTCCTCGTGCTTTTTTTCCAGAACAAATAGAATATTTATTTTTTGTGTCAGTTATGTTTTTCGATTATATTTGTGTATCGTGTCAGTCTAATCAGGGTTTCATCAATCATTCGCCAATGGTGCTGTCAGTTTTATCAACTTTCGACAAATAGAAGTGTGTTATATGAATTAATAAATTAAAAGTATATATCAACAAGGGTGGTGCATACGGCGTTGGGCACTTAGAAGTACATGGGTTATCATTATTACCTCTATAATGGCTGATGCACGGGAAGGTGGTAATCAATTCATTAAATGACATCTTGATCTCGGAAAATTTGTTCAAATACGTTATTAGACAAGTAAATAAATTAGACGAGAGTAGTCCATTTTGTAACGATTAAAACTTTGGCGACTTATTTAATATCAGTGGAAAGAATTTTTGGAGTATTTGAAATTATCGTTTGCAGAAACTAATATCATAAAATATATTTAATAAATACGAGCAAACTTCCAAGGTCATTTATGTCGTCAGGTTATCACATTGGTTTTTGAGTACACTCAATACAATAAGATTCCAATCGTTTTGTCACTTTCCTTATAACATTATACATCAGCCTAGCGTTGCTTTAAAAATGAGCTATATTTGCCTTGATCTGAATACTCCAATAAAATATTTTATACCGTTTTGGCATTAATTTAATTTCAATATTTGTAAGGTAACCTCTATTATGTTACAGTGATAGACAGTAAACTGGCGCTCACTGAACTCGACGAGGAGCTGTTAAAGTACTGAGGAACGACCGCCTCCCGCAACATACGTACAACTTGCAACGCAACGTGCAATGCAACGTGCAACATCACGTGAAACACAACGTGCAACATATTTTTCCATCTTATAGTCATTAAAACCCTACCGTTACACTGGCGACCAAATAAATGGTGCTCATTTATAATTTTTTTGATCGCCACTGTACTCTGATTACGGATCTATTATATTAAGAGATATATTACACGTATTACACGTTTAGAGTTAGTGATGTAATTTTAGTGTAAGAGTATTAGTCATGGATTTTATGTCCCCAGTGTAATGATGTATACAATGGTAAAGTAATAGCTCCCGAGCCTGAGTACGATATCGAATTTGTATGAGGCCGTCGAGTTACATTCGTATACCGAATGATAAGATTATACATACCTACAAAATAAGTTTGCCAAAATTATTGTCATTTAGTGTATTGTTTTTGAATTATATTAACGGAGGATATCATAGTTTTGAGTCAGGCACAATACTTTCAAGATTGTGATAAACATTTTTGGAAATAAAGTAGGAATTTAAATTTTGGGATACTTGTCTACACTTAAAGGGTAACATTTAAATTTGCCTCAGTCAACAACTGTTATACTGGAGTGATCAAGGCGTGTATACTGTATATGTCGCGGGGCGAGGGGGGAGGATGGAATAGTACGAACTAGGATAGGTCAATTGACGAGGGACATTTTTGCTGGGATAGTACTTTTTATAGGAATGTTGTTGGTAAGGAACAAACCTTAGCTCAATATAGAGGTCTGTACTAACTACAATTCTGTGTTATTTCCGTAGTTTACACGGGCCTAGGCACCTCTTGCATACGTTAAGAGAAGTGATAACAACCATAATGTGTGTCTATTACTAGTGCGCGAGCTGTGCCGATTGTTTGTCGATGGTGTTTAGACAAAGTAATGAAAGATGGCGCCACGTCGCTCTCGGAGAATGCTTTAACGATTTTTACTGATTATTATATACTTTAAAGTTTGTTGTACGCGGGTTCAGAATGCCGCACAAATTAGTATTTGATTTTTAAATCTGAGAGATTAATTTTTATCTTAGTTCTATGTTTAAGAGTATTTCACTCGTTTTTTCATTGGGTTTTCATATCTTTACTCTATCAGACTCTGAAAGACAATGGTGGTATGAAAAAACGTTAGAAATATATGGATAATAAAGTTAATGTAATGAGATATATTTATCGATATTATTATAACGTTTTATCGATATCGGTGATTATAATTTTTATCGCTAAAACGGTTTTATCGATTAGCGTTTTTATATCCTCATTAACATCATTTGATAAAACGTTTATCGATATGGATAAATGTAAAAGGTAACGTTAAGCGTATATCGATATAATAGCGTCGATAGTCACTCGTTCACGTACACGTCACGTCGACGATTGTAATGCATTTATATTTAAAGTTAGATAATTGTATGAACGAATTATTGGATCGCCTCAAAGCGTACACGAAACGACATTATAAAAGTTCTTTAGATAATAAGTGTCGATAAAACATCACATAGAATTAAGTGTGGTAACAATTATATACAATACTTTTTATCTATAAACGTGATTAATTTGTCACTTTTTCAATTATCTCAAATTATTTAAGAGCGAAAGTGACAAAACATCGATTAGTAAGATTATTAAAAATGTTTGTAATGGAAAAATTGTACTGTCATTTTCGTAGTATCAGAATGTCAAATGTCGATTGCTTTGAGGCGTAGTGATGTACGGAGCGACTGCGTGAAGTCGACCGATGAGCTCTATATTGAGACAATATTCGCTGAAGGTAACGTCAATAGTCGATATGCGGTATTCCAACTGCCAAAATGCAGTTATTAAAAGAATATTTTGATTTCCGCCTCTACGATCTAGTTTTTTTTGCGTAGCATACCAAAAATAGCGATTTCCTGGACGATATTGTTTGGTGTTCTATGATCAAGTCAGCCATAAGCCTTCATAGAGACGCCAACAGTGAACCACCGCAGGATTGTTATGCATACCGCCAGCGAATATAGCTTACTATAGGCCTTTATATTCCTAACATTAAGGTACTCGTCCGTAAAACTGATAAGTTTTGGGACAATACCGCTTCGCTTACTCACTCAAACTAGATAACAATAGACACTTCAATATGTACACACTGAATTTGGATTTGATGATTTTCCAAAATTGCGTATTCAGTCGTAAGTCTTTCTCTATCTTTCCATATACAAAAGAGTAAGCTTCTATCAAATTTAGTTTAATTATTTTCTCGCTTTCTACTTTTTTGGAAAAAAAAAGATATTTTGGTCTTAGACCTTTCGGGAAAATAATCAATTATAAAATTAAAAGTGTAATTACTTATTTTGTGTCTCAATCAGTTATTATAAGAATCCTATAAAATAGCAATTCCTATCACTTAATGATCTCAAAAAAGGGTCTTCTAGTAACTATTATCTTAAATATAAAATTCTTCAGAAAGGCTACAAAGTCGCATTCAATTTCCTGCTATCAAACTTTATAGCTTCTTATTTAAAATAATTTTAAGCAGTACTTCTTACTTACGTTGAATAGTTTCAGAGTAAAATTTATACTTTTTAAGCACTGCTTAAAATTGTTTCAAGAAATCCCCATTTTTTTCGTGCAATTCAATAACACGGCTACAGATAACTTCGTGCACTTCAATATATCGAATGCGCATAGTCGGATATAAGTCGTAACGCTTTTTACTAAAATTCATAGTTAATTGGAATCATATTAGAATAGATTTATGTTGTCACTGACGGTTTGTCTCCTGTTTTAGATTAATTTTGTGATTATTATTTTCATATTATAATATTTTTAAATTGTTGACTTGGAACGTGAGAGAATATTTGTAATAAATAAATATATGTGTCATATCTTATTAGTTAAGGCTAATTATTGTATTCGTGTATGTAATGCCAAATATTTGTTGTCTGTGTGTTTGTGGCGAACACGAAGTTTTATCGATGTCGATGAATTAATTTAGGTACGGAAATAATTAGTTAAAATTTTTCTAACAATGAATGTATAGGATAAAAGAAATATTATGTATCGTCACACAATGCCGACATGCCACCGTTTGTTCATATTTTATGGTTACTGATGGTTTTATCGACATCGATAAAAATGTTCATATCTTTAAGCCTTCTACTCTATAGAGATGAGAAAGCCTATTGTAATCTTTGCATAGCCTAGGAGAGACGCAGCTGTGGAACAAATTGGATATATTATTGGATTTTGTCTTGAAACGCTTTTAAATATAATTTTTGTAGCGAATGTTTTGTACGTGGATTTGAATCTCCGGCTGCGTCGCCGCTCTCTGCGCATTGCGCTGTCTTCCTTTACTGCCGCGCTGTGGGGGGTCTGCGTATTATTATATTGATTGTTTCAAGAAATTCGTTGGATCTTAGATCATTGTCTCCCGGTAACATATTATATAATCCCTATACTTATTTATCGATTTTAGGATAATGCAACTATATTTTAATTTGTTATTAACAAACGCAGACTGCTCAATATACTGGGAACACAAAGTTTTATACCTTCTGCTCATTTTTACTTAGAAGAACATTGCCATCCGCGCAAGCGATCAATTTATAATGGAATTTAGTAGTTACGTTGTACGAACCACTGCTCAATTGTTTCGTGTTATATTTACAATGGTGCTAGGCGATGCATCAAACGGGTTCGTTTTGTGGACGTTGGTAGAGCCTAGAGGTGCATTTGTCACATTTTAAATAGTCACGGGCGGCTCGGCCTCCGGTGGCCCATACGCTTATGGAACATATATATGTGCCGCCTCTGACGGGTTAAACTTTGTGACTCAAATCGACGCCTGCAAAATCGACAGTGTTTATTTTTAAGCAGGCGATAGGTTAAAACCGAGGTGGTTGCGTTTTTGACACAATACTGCCGTGATTCGTGTCATTCTGCCATAGTTTTGTCATTGACTTGTCAAAAACGTGACTTCGCTCGTTGTAGTGACATTTTGTTGATGGTTGCCGCACTGATGCGATAGACTTAGTGTAAGTTAGTGTTAATATAATTCCAATGTATCTTCTAATGTAGTGTAACCAAATATGTTTTGTAAGAGAGGCGCAATGTATGCGCAGGCTGTGCGATTATCGCAGAATATGGAGTGTGACGTACGTCAAATAAATACAACATTTATCTATAACATATTATAATTTGTTTTATTTATCATTTTGTGTTGCTGCGCTGCACAGTCTAAGTAATAATTAATATTATTTGTCAGCACAATCGCAGCAGAGTCAAATTATACATTCTGCGGGGTTACCACCACCTCTTATAGCAGTATTATTATAATCGTTCTTCGTTTGTTTTGTATGGGAATCGGTACAAGTAATATTATAATAATACTGCTATAAGAGGTGGTGGTAACTCCTCTGTTCCACTGCTGGGCACGGGCCTCTACTAATGAGAGGATACAATGTAGGCCTTGTTACATTTTAGAGATAGCTAGAGCATTGGATAATGCAGTACTACTAACGCAGTCTGCACTATTAAAATGTCATTGGTTCAACTAATTAATGTTTACACCTATATTTAGCTTATGCTTAAATGCAGTACTAAATACAAAATGAAACTGTTGTAAACTGAGCGTGCTTAACAAACTCATTAAATTATTGTAGAAATAATCTAATTTCAAAGAAATTATTAATTGGTAATAAAAATTAACTACAAACTAGATAATGCGGCAGTTGGACTCAAAATAAATAAGATTAGTAGTATTTTATGAAATTGTAATTTATGCTCAGACATAAATTTGGCAGTATAGTCTCGGACCTTTGCCTTCGTTGTGGAACAAAAAAAAGTAACGTCGGCCATGCAGTTACCCGCGAAAACCGCGCTTAACACTGTTTGAGGCGTTTGAGGCTTGAGCTTCGATGTTTGAGCTGAAAACTATCGCGGACGTATTCGTGTTCCAGACGCCGCTTTATGAAATCACCAGTGCAGCAAATATCTAGCAGAATAATCAAGTAAGTACAGGATTTATAACCTACCTACCTATCGAAGTCGATACTAACACCAATCAGTGGCGTAACTATACCATCTGAGGCCCGTGACAAATTCATTTGATGGGGCCCCCATAAAAATCGTCACGTTGTTATTGAATTTTAATAAACCGCCTGAATTAGTTAAAAACATAACATAAGCTCGCGGCACCTCGGGCTGGGGGCCGAGCTCTGGCCCGTGGCATTTTGCCAGCCTGCCACCCTAGGCCACCCTATAAATCCACCACTGCACCCAATTTTAGTCTAAAATTCTTCCTGTTCACTTTTTCATTCGTATATAACTTATTAAAATGTTATTTATCACAGTTACTTTATTACATGCATGTTTTGTCTCGGTATGGTGGGTAGGTAGGTACCTATACCTACGAAGTTTTGTGCTGGTGAAAAAACCTAATTATCCGTTACAATTATTATATTATGCTTAATATTACGATTATGTAATCCACAAATTATCAATATATCATAATTCGGATGATCAAAACGCATATTTTGTTCAATTATTGTTTTGAAATTGTTGAGGGTGGTCGTAAAAAATTAACTTGCTTGAATGAGATTTAACTTTTCGATCGACTTCCAAAAAGGAGCAGGTCCTCAATTCGTCTGTTTTTTTTATCTATGTTACGCGATATCTCCGCCAAATGAGGAAGGTTTTGTGTTTAATAGAGCTTATTGCAAGGGTGGTCCCATATACATTTGGTCACGATCGGATAAGTTTTGAAGTCGATCCGTTATTAGCCGTTCTGATTTATTAATTTAACAAAGAGGGAGGATTAATCGTTTCTTGTTAATCATATTTAATTTAATTCGTATCTACTTGTTGGTGACAACAGTGTAACATGTACGCAATTGTATTTTTCGTATGTTTTTGTGACTGCCATTTTCCTACGTACTTAACGACTTTTGCTTGTCTAGTTGCTAGTCAGCGACTTTTCCTGAACTTGCTGACTGGAGCGGAGCGATTCCAACGCTTAGATTAAAGAGAGAGTTCCAACGTCATTGAGTTCACCGCACGTATTTGACATTTGACAGCCTCTGTGGCGCAGTGGGCGTGTAGCTCGGTGTGCAAAGAGAGTCATTCTGAGGGTTCGATTCCCTTAACGAGACAAATGTTTGTGAAATCTTCAGATATTTATCTCGAGTGTGCGGTTCGTGGGACCGTGTCCCTCGTAGTTCTTGAGACTCATGTGGTACGCAGTCCTGTTTCTTATAATATCGGGGGTGACTATGGATATTGAAGATCACTTAACATCAGGTGACACTCGTTTATCAGTCTTTGTTGAAAAAAAGTATTGATTAATTAATCAGTCATTACAACAGTCAACACCAGGACCAATCCCAGGACCATTTCGTGTTTTCGGAAAAAAATCGGGATAGCGGAAGTTGGTCTAATTTAATAAAATATTTTTCATACATATTGTTAGTACCTAATCCGGAATGTATCATACTCGTATGACCTCAATCTTACTGTAGCCCGAGCACGAAAAACTAATGTAAATGTATACGAGTTCGCTGCGCACTGATGACGTTTGGTTAATATTTCATAGACGCGCATCGAGTTCGAATACATTTACGGTTGTCAGAAATTTTCCTGCTCAGGCCGCTGAATGTGGGTACGGTAGGGCTGCCGTATGTTCTGGTATGGAGCTTTGTATCCCGGCCAGTAAGCCAGCTATACATAAAACAACTGGGGTGTCCTAAGATAACGATTTTTATAGCACATATTGTAATATTAGCCCTGTAATATTACTGTCCCACTGCTGGGCAAGGACCTCCTCTACTAATGAAAGTGGTTAGGCCTTAGTTGACCACGCTGGCTTAATGCGGGTTGGTAAACTTCACATACCTTTGAAATTCTTGTGGAGAAATTCTCGGGTATGTAGGTTTCTTCACGATGTTTTCCTTCACTGTTATAGCAAGCAATAATTTATATTGAAAACACACAACAGTCAGAGGTGTATGCTCCTTTTTTGGGGTTGGTCTCGGACGTCCGACATTCATGTCGGCAGTCCGTAACATTCCTAACTGAGTTATCGCATAGCAGATATTAGCACCTAATACTACTTCGGTGGCCTTCCCTCCGTCAACGCCCCAAACATGTTGCATCAGCCTATGACTCCATCACAGTCGCTATCGAAGCGGCGCTTTTCTTGTCCAATCCCAATCGGAATAATAATAACATTCTGCACACGTGACCCCGACATCGGACTCTGAGTCAGACGCACAGAGACTGGCATTCAGCTACACCCTCCTGAGACCTCCTCTGGGATCAATAGTCAATATAAATAGATAAAAATAATACTTGCTAGCTAGAGCTGTTAAGTGAAGTTGTAAAAGCAGTATAAACAGCAAAAGTCAATTCGATAAAAAATACCGGTGGTGCAGCGGGCGAGTAGCCGGCTGTGAAGCGAGGGGCCGCGAGTTCGATCCACGCACCGAGACAAATTTTTATGTGGTATACAGATATTTGTATCGGGTCTCGGAGTTGTGAGAGTTGAGACCCAATATCTCTCGTGGTACCTAATACCCACGACACAAGTCTCGATCTTAGTGTGGGGTCAGGAATATGTATGTGACTGTTGGGCGTTATTTATTATTATTTATTTATTGTGTGCGCGGCACGACTATCGTGCAGAGATCTCGGGTTTGATCCCCAGGTTTGGCAGTGATATTGGATTTTTCAGTATCAGCCCGGGCCCCGGAGTCTGTAATTTGTGCCCGATATAGCGATAGGCTCACCCCCTATCACATCTGGGACGGAACTAAGCTCTGCGAAATATGGTTGTTCTACTTCACTAGTGCGCCTCTGCCTACCCTTCGAGGATACAGGCGTGAGGTTATGTTATGTAGATATTAGCAAAAATAATAGGTCTCTTGATAAGTGATCTCCACTGTCCAAGACATCTACGACATAGGTGCGACAAGAATCATAGGTACGTTGTCAACCTTAAAGGATAATAATGGGAATTAAGAATGGGAGGGAGGATTTGGACCACCGGAAATCTCACTCATTGAACGAAACGCAATAGCGAGCTTTATGGTAAAGGTTGGTCAAATAAAAATAAAACACATGGTGCCCTGCCCTTTTCAATTCCTATTACCATCCTTTAATGTAGGCAAACCAGTTACAATTATTTTGGTATAGTGGGTGTCTGGGGCGGTGACGATTACTTACCATCAGGTGACCCACATAATCGTTTGCTACAGTACCATAATTAAAAATCGTTATCTATGTAAGCGTACGAGAGCTGTGCGTCCATACACGCATTTAGTAAGATTGAGGTCATTTGAACTTTTTGCAACAGTATTCAAATACATACCTACATACATACCTGATTACTAACAATTTGTATGAAAACTATTTTATTATATTTGAGATTCCGTTGCCTTGATTTAACATAACTTATCATGGAACTGATTTAATCAGAACAATAAATTCTTATGGTCATTTTCATTAAGTTTAAGGGATAACTCTAGCTTGACTAAAAATTTTGGGATGCCAAAATTATTTTCACAAGAGTACAATGTTCCTACATAGAAACATTCTAAGTGTCCTAAGACTATTTCTGTGTACATCTATATTTTACGATTTCCCTATACTTTTCAACTTCCACTTAAAAAAACATAACTATAAGAAATTCTTTATAACTGAAACATTCCTTTCAACTTTTTAGTTCGGTGTATTATAAAAGCATGTCTTTTTAAACTCTTGTGTATTTAAGATTTAATTTTCGAGTAAAATGGCTGTGAAATATGGACGGATGTCAGTTCGTGTGGACATGATGAATTTATAAGAGTTCCGTTTTTGCCATTCGGCTTCAGATCCCTAAAAACTCAGCAACTCGCAACTCTCAGTGATGATTATGCCGGTAGGGATATTTTTTTCTCTTTATTTGTTGAGGGTTTTTTCAATCGGATGTTTTATAGTTTTGTAAGTTTTTATATCTACCTAGATTCGAATACTTGTGGATGCGCTGTGTCTGTGACAAATAAATAAACTGGTCTCTATAAAGGCGAGCGCTTGGCATTTTCCGCGGAATATATATTTTTTTGTTTCTTTCGAAATTGCAACTCATTTTGTTATAAGAATAGTGAAAAATATTTTGCGCCTCTAATTTACATTATCTCTACTGAATTATTGTCATAGTAATTTTGTCACTAAATATTACAAAACTTCAATTTTCTCAAATTAATCACTAGGGAGTAGGGGACTTTTCTTTGTGATTGAATACCGGCTTGTCTAGGTAGGCGGAATCCTCATATTCGGAAGAACACGGCCCAGGACACCCTTGAGGTCTGCTGAGCCTGGGACGAAGAGCGTAGCGTTCTCGCAGCAATCGTCGGAGTAGACCTCTCGTTGCCGGCCGTTTTGCCAGGATTTGGAGTATTCCTCCACGGTATCCCCTGCCTGTCGTAAAAACTACGGAGGCTGACGTAGTGTCCATTTTAGTAGCTTTGTACATGCAACCCTGAGATGGCCGGCAGCACGGGTGGTTGTCCTCGTGCTGTCATTGACGCCGATGGTGTGCTTCGGCGGCGGAGACTTATGTATGAGCCCCTCATAATTAAGATGGGCCACAAGACGGTATCAGACAGGGTAGGTGCTGGCTGAAGAAGCCTGGGGGTCTCTCTCTCATCATATTTGCGGTTTCAAATATATATTTTGCACTTAATTTCCTTAGGAATAAAAATACAGAACATAGGAAGTAACGTTTATTATCACATGATGTGGATCACAACTCGACACACTCCACTTCGCCTTACAAACTACGCGCGATACAATACGTATACTAGCAATACTGCTGCTCTTCTGCTTCTCTTCTTTCACGAGATCTGGATACTGGACACTCTGTGGAAGAACAGAAAAATTAGGCGAAAATAGTAACACATTATCAATAGCCCACATAGACAAACGTGGGAGAGGAGGCTCTAGAGAGGAGGCCTTCTTAATAACATCGAATACTTGAAATTTAAGACTGTTGACTTGGTATCCTATCCGGTTTTTCTGATATGTATTACCCATTTGTGGTCTGTGATTAGTCTTAAAATATTGAGGTTCATCCATCCGCTTGTGGATCATCATAAGAGTTCAAACTGGTGGTACTTACTATATTCGTATCCGACCGGATGTTAATCACCGCACACATGGTGCTAAAACCTGCTATAGTGACCCATACACCTCGTGTGGTTCTCTCGAGGGGCTTGCGGAATGACTTGATGGGTGTTTGGGACGGGTGTGGGGGTATGTATCCCTCCCTGTGTCTGCATCGGTTATTCGCCTGTCTTGTTCCAAGCCCCTCGATTTGCTTTTTCCCTCTTCGGAGTCGGAGTTTGAAGAGGCATAAATAGCCTTGCATGATTCTGGTGACCCATTGTTTGTTAGTGGTCGCTGTTTTTTTTGGACTGCACTACACATTAGGTGCAGTGTAGTCACTTTGATGTCGGCACGTTAATGTCATACTCACAATGGGCATTAGTCCTCGGCCGGCGCTGCGCCAACAGCAGCAGTCGGTCGAGGTCGGCGCGGCACGAGCAGTGCAGGAACTCCTTGGGCTTCACGCCGCGGAACATCTCCGCCACAGACGCCTTCACGTTGTAGAAGATGATCGTCTGCCCGCGCGCGTGGAAGTCGTCGATCAGGCTCTTTATACCCTGTACAATGTACAAATAACATATTTTTTTATTTCAGCGGTGTGTCGCGTCGACTACGAGCGGTGCGTGTCGGTTGTGTTGTGCAAGGGAGTGTGTGGTGTGTGTAGGTGTACCTCAGCGGCGGTGAAGTCTGCGGCCTGCACGTGCGTCGCGTCGACTACGAGCGGCGCGTGTTGGTTGTGGTCGCCTGCCTTGCGGAGCGCGCGTCTCACGTACTCGGCGGCGGGGAACACGAGCGCGCGGTCCACGGCCGCCACCTGGTACGGCACGCCCGACGAAGACTGCACCCAATGATATACTCATGATCAATACCAAATAAAGTAACATGGCAAACATTTTATAGCGATATACTGTAAACATTAAAAAAAGCATTTGACTTTTTCTCATATAAAAGTAAACTTTTTACTGAGTGGCGCCAACTTAACGACATTAAATTGTATAATGCACAATAAAGATTTTAATTTCGCGACACCAGTGACCAAAAATATATACTTAATGTCTACTAAATGTGACACCATTTATTTTGTGTAAAAGGGGCAATATTCGCGGGTAAATCTACATGTAGGTAAACTTCAGTAGGTACGCGCCGCGGCGCTCGCATCCGAGTCGCGCCGGACGAGTCCGTACATGTTTGTTGTTGACAAAAGTAATATCTCGAGTGGTTGGCCACGCTGTAGACGTGTCTACAGCACGAATGGGTCTGCTCGACCAGTTTGATACCACTGTCTCACAGAAAACCGACGTAAAGTGGCAGCTTGCTGTCGCGTTTCGTAGGGCGAGTTAGATTTCCGGTGGCCCATTTCCCCCCCTCCCTTTCCCCTCTTCTTCCATTTCCTCCTTTTAGGTTGGCAATGTACCTATGATTATTATTGTGTATACTTACCACAGCGTTAGTGACCTTAACGGATGGTCTAGCGGAGGCGTAGAGAAGGAACAGCAGGTTGACGGCGATGCCGATCACGATGCCCAGCTCCAGCCGCAGCATTAGACACGCACCGAACGTCACCACCGCTGGGATGATGTCCAACTCTGGAAATATGACATTTATACATAACCAAGAACCTGGGAATTTTCGACAATTATCAAGATTTGGCACAATTTGGTAGAACGAAATAAACCAAGATTTTGTGTTATTGATGGTTTTAATATATTTATACAACCATTGTGAAGGAACTTACTGTTAATGTACAAGATTGCGTTTTAGTAGTTTAGGAGATAATCAAGAAACAAAAATCGGTAATGACACAAAAACCACGGTAATACACAATAAATATGCAGGCCGCTTCCAACAGGTCAAACTGGCAATTGGGGGAGGCCTATGTCCAGCAGTGGACGTCCCGTGGATGATGATGATGATGATGAAATACATTTCGTTTCCTATGGGTTTTTCGCTATCCGTATATCTATTATTCATTTTGTGAAGGATTTAATTCCCTACAACTTTTGTTTTAAATTGTTTGTATACGTTGAATCGTTTTCGGTTAAGATTGAGGAGAGCGCGCGGTTAGAGGATCATTTAAAGTCCTTGTTGTCTTTAAGAAACCCTTGCTAAGTCTTGTTAGTAGGAAAGTCGTTAAGTACTAACTCTTTGTTTTCCATATAGGTTTGAAGACGTGCAGTTCCATCATGAAGACCACTGCCGCGATGATGACTGCCGCTAGAGATGCCTTCGGGATGTAGTAGAAGTATGGCGTGAAATACTGCAAAAAAGTACAACTTTAGTGGTAGAGCCACGTTGTCGATAATTACGTGTACAGCACCAATGGGCCGGCTCGACCGGTTTGATATCACTGTATCACAGAAAATGGACGTAAAGTGGCAGCTCGCTGTTGCATTTCGTTCGGTGGGTAAGATTTCCGGTGACCTTCTCTATTTCCCTTCCGTTAGGTTGGCAACACACCATTCAATTTGTCTTGGGTGTCTATGGGCGGTCCATCTGCTTGTTTGCCAGTCTATGTTATAAAAAACAGTATGTTAAGTACGTGACGTTCCTTCATTATTTATCGCGCGCTCTCGGATAAAATGTATGCTCTCAAATTGCAATAAGTGGGAGAGAGATATAGATGTGATATCTCACTCCCACAAGCAGGCCGCTTGCACTCTGTATTGGTTGCGTAAAATTAAAATGTATAAAAGTACCCCTAGTACGAGTTTATTTTGACAGGTTTCGATTCTCGAAGTCGAGGATAGTTTGCGTTTGTCCATACATTTGACTAGTAGCACCACTTTGCGGAAACTAACGAACTAAAAAATATATGGAGAAACTGTAAACTATCGTCGATTTCCAGATTCGAGAAAAACTCTTACTGGGGTACTTTAATTAGGGTACAGATTTTGTGAGTAATATTTAGTCGGCGGTAGTTATGTTAGTCCAGTGCCGTAGTGTGTCGTGTGTTGTGTGTAGCGTGTCGTCTGTAGTGTGTCGTATGTTGTGTGTAGTGTCGTGTGTAGTGTGTAGTGTCGTCTGTAGTATGTAGCAGTCACCTGCAGCGCCAGCAGCACGAGCGCGCCGGTGTAGAGTCCGCCGGCGGTGGAGGCGACGCCGGACGCGTGGTTGACGGCGCCGCGGGAGAGCGCGCCCGACACCGGCATGCTGTCCACCAGCGACGACATGATGTTGCACACGCCCAGCGCCAGCATCTCCTGCGTCGCGTCTATGTACTTGCCTTCCGCTACAAACATAATGCACCTCTACATATAGATACATATGGCCAGTGGCGTGCATTTCCTATAGACAAAGATACATTATCTAACTTGACAATTTGACGTGAAAATAATCATTAAGAAAGCAAGAATAAATTGAAGAAAATAATTATGCAAGTTTTTTTACTACCCTAATCTAAATGCTATGCACGTCACTGATAATGGCCTATTAGGATAGCCTAATAGAAAGCCGGATAGCCGTATAGAAAAAAACGCAACGTGGTAGGCAGGACAATAAAAGCCGAATCGAGTCGAAAGTTTCATCGAACTGTAGGCCAATCATGAGTTCTTTTGACATTACTCGCTAGCGACTCCGTAAAATATTTGTATGACAAACACCCGAACGCCTCTAGCGGTTACGTGGGGAACTGACGTTTTCCATAGAAATATTTTACGTGCTCGCTCGCGTAAATACGTGCAACAAACTCATGGTTGAGCTACTGTTTTCTATTCCGTGATGAGAAATCGATAATATCGGAATATATTCCAATCCCCGGCAATGACATTTGGTTAAAATAGTATATTTACGCGGATCAGATATTTGTCGCTTCTAGTCAAAAAATCAACGGATCTATTAATAGTACTTCAATATGAATTGTGTTTCTTCTTCTTCTTCTGCCCTCATTCCATCATTTCCACCTTTCCTTAGGTCTCCTTACATTTCCTTACCTTTCACATCCCCTTTCATCTTTTCCGCCACCAATTCTCACCCCCTCTACTACCCTCCTTCCTACTTCCCAGGTAACATCTCAATCCCCTTCTTTTCCCCTTACCCTACCTCTCCTGTTAGGTTAGGTTAGGTATCCTTTTCCCTTAAATCCCACCATCTTTTCTTCCCTCTTAATATCTCCATTTGCACCCCTTAATTCCCTTCCACATAAAACAAATTCTCCCTTCCTACCCCCACCTCCCCAATGGTGAGATACTGCAGGGGTTTCCAGTATCCCACTAGCAGGGACCCCTGCAGTTCACCAAAGGGGGAAAAAAAAATAATAGTACTTACAGAAAACTTTAGCCAACGCAATGTTCTCGAGTATAGAGAGCAGAGGCACGACGAATATAGCGGATCCGAGCGTGGAGGCCATCTCCATGAAGGTGTAGGTGTGGTTACCGACTGTCGCGGAGAAGGGGGGCGCCGATATCTGCGGGAGACCTGGCTTCACCTCGCCTGGTGATCAAATCAAATCAAATCGTTTATTGAATCCATAAAATGTTACACATTGTTTAGATTCCGTCTAAAATGTTTACTCTACCGCCAGTTCGGAAAGCTGGTTCGCCAGAGAAGAACGGGCAAGAAACTCTCACGTTGCTCTTTTTGAGAATAATAACCAGTTTACAGTCAGATACCAAAATAAGAAAACAAAAATGTCAATAATTTACATTAAATTAGAGCAGCCAATCTATATCAAGGTAACATCCATGTGAAATAAAAAGTATATAAGCCCATTTTTTTTCACTAATATTCACAAATAGTAAGTAATATCAATCAAAATATTCAATTTAAATCACTACTGAACATAATTTATTAGCACATATATAATTTGCACTTGTATGAAACTAAAACACGTGTTGTGAATGTATAAACTAGAAACATGTTGATGAATATTATAAATATGAAAACAGTGATCAGAGGTGACGAGCGTACCAACATGCGCGACTAATATCGAGGTTCAATTTCTATTTTGTTGGTAGCTTTGAGCGGTTAAGCAGACAACTTCATACTGTTAATTTTGTGTCACAGATGCGCGCGCATCTGAAAATTTCACTCTCATAATTTTTTCATAACGCGCCTAAAGAAGTAAAACTTCAAAAACAATAAAACGTACCATTTCGCAGAAACGTACAGTGGCTTCGTGTAGTGTACTGTACCTGTGAGTATGAACGGCGCCTGCTGCCTGGTGTCGAAGTAGTAGGCGAGCGCGGCGCACACCAGCACCACGAGGATGTTGCGCGTGGTGGAGAGGAACCACAGCGCCTGCGCCGCCGCGCCGCGCAGCCTGCGGGACCGCGGCGACAGGGACGACTCGTCCTTACTACGCACGTTTATGTCCTTCACTTTCTGGAACGACATCACTTATTTCATCACCATGTGCCTCTAGTTAGGTATATTAGTCTTGCTGTGGTGGATATTCCTACATAGGGCCTGAACAAAAACTTTAGAGCAGAGACTGGCAAACGAGCAGATGGGTCACCTGATGGTAAGTGATCTCCACCGCCCATAGACACCATACCAAAGAATCATGGGTGCGTTGCCAACCTAAAAGGAGGGAATGGAAGGGGAGCGAAAAGGCATTAGGAAAGGGAGGGAGCTAATGGGCCACCGAAAATCTCACTCACCGAACGAAACACGACAGCAAGCTGCCACTTTACGTCGGTTTTCTGTGAGACAGTGGTATCAAACCGGTCGAACCGACCCATTCGTTCTTTAGACGTAACTGTCTACAGCGTGGCTCTACCACTCTTAAAGATTGAAAGCTTTAGTAACAAGAAAACAATCCCAAACTTTTCACAAGTCCTAGGCATAACAACAATGAGTTGAAAGAATATAAAATTCTTTATAACTTATAGGTTTACATATACTCGCATGGTGTTACTTACCCTAAGCAACAACAGGACCACGATACAAGTGACTCCTAGCACGGTGTCCCAAAGCCTTGTCTCACCGATGTGCTCGTACAGACCAGTCCATACCTAATCCAAAAGAATTTTGGTAATGTTATAAAATATCTTGATCTGTTTTGCCACAATTGTGATGTTTTTATAATCAAGTGCAAGATGTAATATGGTAATCCTTGACCACTAATTTTAATTTATTGAATTTAATTTTTGGTGTTACTTCGGAAACAGTTCGAATTCAATTTTATGCAGATCAGTAATTTATTAAAAACAAATGACTGAAGATTTTTGAAGTTATACTTCTTTAGGCGCGTTATGAAAAAATGATGAGAGTGAAATTTTCAGATGCGCGCGCATCTGTGACACAAAATTAACAGTATGAAGTTGTCTACAGTATGAAGTTGTCTGCTTAACCGCTCATTAAGTCTCGAAAAAAAGCTACCAACAAAATAGAAATTGAACCTCGATATTAGTCGCGCATGTTGGTACGCTCGTCACCTCTGATCACTGTTTTCATATTTATAATATTTATCAACATGTTTCTAGTTTATACATTCACAACACGTGTTTTAGTTTCATACAAGTGCGAATTATATATGTGCTAATAAATTATATTCAGTAGTGATTTAAATTGAATATTTTGATTGATATTACTTACTATTTGTGAATATTAGTGAAAAAAATTGTGCTTATATACTTTTTCAAGTGCTCCAATATAATTGAGGTTAACTATCCGTATGTATTATTTATTGATATAAATTAAAAATACTTTTATTTAATATAATTAACACTCATCATCATCATCAGCCTATACTCGTCCACTGCTGGACATAGGCCTCTCCTAATGCACACCATTGAGCTCGGTCTTTAGCTCTTTGCATCCAGTTTTTGCCCGCCGCTTTCTGCAGGTCGTCACTCCACCTGGCCGCAGGACGTCCCACCTTACGCTTGCCGAGGCGCGGTCTCCACTCAAGAACACGAACACCCCAGCGGTTATCGGTTCGACGTGATATATGGCCAGCCCACTGCCACTTCAGCTTGCTAATGGTTTGAGCTATGTCGGTCACCTTGGTTCTTTGTCGGATAACCTCGTTACGTATTCGGTCCCGTAAAGAGACTCCAAGCATAGCTCTCTCCATAGCTCGCTGAGCAACTTTTAATTTGTGGACTAGCCCTACTGTGAGTGTCCACGTCTCGGCACCGTATGTCATGACGGGTAGGACGCACTGATTAAAGACTTTCGTCTTGAGGCATTGTGGAATAGACGACGTGAAGACCTGACGAAGCTTGCCGAATGCTGCCCAGCCCAGCCGGATCCTTCTACTGATTTCCCCCTCTAGGTTGTCTTTGCCAAGTTTTACTATTTGGCCAAGATAGGCGTATTCATTAACGACCTCGAGGGGTAAACCGTTAACAGCTAACCGTTAACAGCAATTAACACTAAATATTATTAAACAAAGAAGTATAACTTCTCACGCGCGTATATAAGTACACGCACCCATTTTTATTCCAAACATCTTTCTGATAATGCCGTCAGTTCTGTCAATGATTTCATTATTTGTAGGTTTAATAGTAGAGCCTAAGTAACAAGTTTATTGCAGGAACCTAGAGTTTATCAGTTGAAGGTTGTTAGAAAGTTGAATATACATTGTCCGACGAAGAAGCAAAAAGTAAATGATGTACACAAAAAAACAAAGTAATCTACATGCAAAAACTGTAGCACTTTTGTAAATTGATTTGAAATTGGTCTTATTTTACGTAAAAGTAAATTGGTTTTAGAACAAACGGTATAATAGAATGTGACCACCCGACTTCTTTATCTCTAATCTTATGAAGGCCAGCGTCGAATCAATTTAATAATGTATCTCTTTGTGTATTTAACGGAGACTGAAATTAGAATTTTAAAAAGTCCTGCAAGACCATTTTGCATAAACAAGTGGATTTTATAATAATTTAAATCGTCGCGGAATTATTTCGTCGCACCTGATGGTATTTATAGCGCATTGACCAACCAAGAAATGTTGCGCCTCTTAATATTGATCAGCCTTAACTGAAGCAATACTAAAGTACCACTCACTGGTACGAGTTATCAGTCAGCCATCATGAACACTGTACAAGTGCACACACAGCATTTCCCACTAACTTTCTGTTGACTGAGTTCCAGACCCTTTCTGGCTCCCCTAAAATCATAAGAACCTTACCTGTAGAAACTTTCCTCCTGGGAAACTGAGGCCCAGTATGTCCTTGATCTGAGTGGTTGCGATGATGATGGCGGCTGCAGACGTGAACCCGACCGAAACCGGGCCGCTTATGAAATCTATCAAAAAACCTGGAACAAGTGTACATCATTTATGTCCATTAATTTATTTGCACAATACTTATTATTATGATAAATAAATAAATACACCCAACAGTCACACACCTAGTCCTGACCCCACACTAGGTATAACCTGTATCGTGGGTGTCAGAGACTATGAGAGACGCACGCTCTCACAACACCCAGACTTGAAACAAATATCTGTGGGCCACACAAACATTTGTCTCAATGCGGGAATCGAACCTGCAAACACAAAAGTTTGGATGGATGTTGCTCAATCACCAGAACATCTGAACGGGTCTGGATGTTTGACAAAGAGGCACATTGGTCTGGCATAGCACATAGGTTACTTTTTATCCCGGAATAATGTACAGTTGTCGCCTCCTTGGTCTTGTGGCAGCATATATGGGCTGTGAACCGGGAGGTCCGGCGAAACGAATTTTCTATTTTAATTTGCTCAGAACTGGATCCCCCCGAGGGAGATGATGTCAGGCAGGCAGCTGGTCATAAAAACTAGGCCAAATCCTTTTTGCAAAATGCTTGAAAAAGGGTATTGCGCTGACCCCAAATTAAGGTGGGATTTAACACACAAACAAGATATAGACGAATTTGAAATAACGGTTATTGAAGTTTGTTAACGACACAGATACTCGACATATACTCGTATAATTGAAGAGGGCAGTGCTATAATTTGCTACGGAAGAGATCTCACGAGGCCCGTTTCCTGCGCAGGCGCACCTGCCAATCTTTGCAACTAGCATACAATGTCATTATGGAGGCGATATGGAGGTAATTGTTAGATGACTTGTAGTAGTGGCTGCTGGAAACTAGGGGATAATGGTGGGTTATTAGGTTCGGCTTACATTGTTTTACATTCTTTCCTTTGTAGATAGACGGGTCTACTTATATTATTGTCTGAAAATATAAGTAACAGTTTTTAAAAAAAATTTATGCATCGGCAATTATAGGAAATTATTGTTATATTGACGATACATATTATTTTATATTTGACACTCGACAGCGCCCGTGGCGCAGTGGGCGAGTAGCCGGCTGTGAAGCGCGAGGCCGCCGGTTCGATTCCCGCATTGAGACAACTGTTTGTGTGGCCAGCAGATATTTGTTTCAAATCTGGGTGTTGTGAGACCGAAAGCCTCTTATAGTTTCTGACACCCATGATACAGGTCATACCTAGTGTGGGGTCAGGACTAGGTGTGTGACTGTTGGGTGTATTTATTTATATTTGTTTTAAAAACAAGTTAAATGTTGTAAACAAGTGCAATCGTCTTGATGGTCGGTCATGTTTGGAATTACGATGTCAGCGGATGCCCAATATTTATCTTGTTTTACTGTAGCGGCTGAACTGATTTGGATAAAAGTTTATATATAGCTGTGAACTATGATGCGATCTGGATTAGCTGAATGGAATTTGAATTTAAAGTGGGTAGAACCGCTACAAAAAGGTACTTACGAATTCTAAACGGATTTAACAGTTGCGAAACAAAATGAAGTAAACGAAGACACAAGCAAAAAAATCAATACAAATCCAATATATTTTTTATTAGAATTCCTAACATTACAGTTGCAGATAACGTGATTGACTAACCGCGGGTACTGTGACTCGATACAACAAATACATGTGAACGTACGGTCGGTACGGTGAACAAATTAAAAACACCGATAACAACTTTTCGTAATACGTACATAATCGTGTGGTGGTAATGTATTAACAAGTATGGTGACATTCAATGAATATAACAAGGCCTGTGTCCCCGAATAGGTAGGCAGAGGCTTAACTAGTACATCCAAATCTCTCCGATCTTACTTCCCTTCAGATTACAGGAAGCGAGACCTTTTCGTTTTCGCGGAAAAGTCGTTTTACCAGGGAGTGAGTGTAACGTACTTAAATTACAATTTAGGAGCCAGGGCAACTCGTGTGATTGTTTCGGTATTGAACTTTTTGTGAATGCCCGAGGTATGATTAAGGCAAGTTATGTTATGTCATATCTTGTAGTGCTCCTCCGCTTGAGTGACTTTCCTGTCCTTGATAACTATCTTTATCCCACTCTAATGTGGGGTCGGTTCAGTAGGATTGATTGATTTGTCTTTGAAACTAGCTGTCTGCCTAACGTCAATTTCTTAGATCTAGTAGCAGACAATCCGCTTTGCTTGATCTGGGAATAAAAACCCAGGACCTTCAGGTCTACTGCCTACGCGTTGCTAATAAGCCAAGGAGAGGACTAGCTACTATGCACATAATGATTTCTTAGGTTTACGCGAAGGTTCATTTAAATAAACTCAGTCCGACCCGTGACCACGAAGGCTATAAAGCTTTCGAAACATCGGGACTAAAAATAAAATAAATACAAAGCGAATCATTATAGAATCCGTAAAACCTAGTTTTATTTAAATACTATGCTCATGCCTATAGGCTCCTTAAAACCATTATTCTACTTACCTAACTGCAATATCCCCATGATGAGTTCCACACATCCTGACAGGAACGCCAGCAGCACGGCGAACTCGGGCCCCAGCCCATGCAAGTTCTCCCTCGTGAGGATGGCGGCGATGGCCGTGGGTCCTATGGCGGAGTCCTTCACTGACCCGAACACCGTGTACACAAAGCACGCCATGAACGAAGAGTACAGCCCGTACTGCGGCGGCAGGCCCGCCACTCCCGCGTACGCTATGGCTTGTGGTATGACTGTCAGCCCAACGGTTATACCTGGAAAGATGAGGTACATTAAGTCAAGTGAAGTATATGGTAGGACTCTGATGTTGGAGTTTGTATGTGTACAGAGGACGGTTCGTCAATTTCTTTTCATGTTTTTTATTTATTTTTTATAGCAGAGACTGGCAAACGAGCAGATTTAATCACCTGATGGTAAGTGAACTCCACCGCCCATAGACACCCACGACACAAAAAGAATCAAGGGTGCGTTGCCAACCTAAATGGAGTGAATAGCAGGAGATGAAAACGGAATTGGAAAAGAGAGGGGGGGGAATGGGGCCACCGGAAATCTCACTCACCGAACAAAACGCGACAGCGAGCTGCCACTACGTCAGTTTTCTGTGAGACAGTGGTATCAAACCGGTCGAGCCGGCCCATTCGTGCTGTAGATGTATGTAACAGTTTACAGCGTGGCGCTACCACTTAAATTTTTTCTGAAAGCTTTCGTGACACAGCGGGCGAGAAGCTATGAAGGATAGAATTGTGAGCGAGGAGCCATTGGTTCGTATTACAGTTGGGTGTTAGTTGTTACTTATTTTATTTATTATTTCCATGTTATTTAAAGTAGATAAAATATAATGGTACTTCGAATAGTCTTTAGCTATATTAGACCAGCGATAGACAGTAAAACTTTGCGCGTGGTTCAAAGTGTAGGTACGTGTTGCATAGTCTTTACTCTTTAATAACATATTGTTACATAATATACGAATGCGTTCAAAGGTTTGTTGATTCGGTGGACTTCGGAACCATCTATTGTCTGCGATATGAAACATAAGTGATTCTATGACAAACAATTTAAAGTAGTTTGAATCTATTAATATAGCCTATTGCAGTTTGGTGACAAATGTGTCATGTGATCGTAAGCACAGATATCAGGAGATTGTTTCATAGTATGCTGGATGAAGAAGGCGGAGGACCGCCAAGGTTGTCGCAATCTGGGAAAGATTTAAGCTTTAATAAATCATTTCATGCTGGAGAAATGTGAGTGATATCTCGTTTAGGAAAAGGAATAGGTGGCGTGATTTATGTCGGTTTTTATTTAACAGACGTACGTAGTTGTTGTTAGTTCCTGAATATAACACACAACTGAACAGTCACACGTGTAGTTCTAACCCTACAGTAATAAACGAATATTGGGTAGCAGAAACTACGAGAGACTTTCGGGTTCATGAGTCAAAACTCATAACACTCAGAACCGAAACAAATATTGATTGTGGGTCATAATACAAACATTTGTCTCGTTATGAGGATTGATAAATATTAATAATAAATAAATACATCCAACAGTCACACACCTAGTGCTGACCCTACACGAGGTATAACCTGTGTTATGGGTGTCAGAGACTATGAGATACTTTCGGTCTCACAGCACCTAGACTTAAAACAAATATCTGCGGGCCACACAAACATTTGTCTCAATGCGGGAATCGAACCCGCGGCCTCTCGCTTCACAGCCGGCTACTTGTCCACTGCGCCACCGAGGTTGTCTGTCGATGGCCTCTCATTTTGAGTTATTCACGGAAATGTAATCCAATTTTTTTTCATCCTTACACTGACAACCTTCGGAGGCGGCACATATATATGTTACATAAGCGTATGGGCCACCGGAGGCTGAGCCGCCCGTGACTATTTAACTGGGTAAACCTAGAATGCGACATGCTAGATTAATCTACTATGCTTTACAGTTTAAACTTACAGTAAGCGTTATGCAATCGGGTACAGATACCAATCCTAATAGATGTATTGTTGCATCCCAGTAAACATGACCTGTATCACATCGAATAGTGTTTACAACAATGCACAAAGTGACAATGGCTTGTGTACGATTCGCCACAGTGGCGCAGGTGTCATTGTGTACAAACAGAACTGTACACAGGAAGCGACACAATGGCCGGTTTGTTGTGCTGACTGAACAGTTGACGAAATATCTACTGTGGCAGATAAATTCAGTGTAGATCAGTTAAGCTAGGACGAGCAGTATGAACTGCTCAGTAACGATTACCTATAGTTTTTGCCAGCCTCCGTGGTGCAGCGGGCAAGTGCCGGCTGTGAAACGTGAGGTCGCGGGTTCGATTCCCGCACCGAGATAAATGTCTGTGTGGCCCATAGATATTTGTTTCGGGTCTGGGTGTTGTGAGACCGAAAGTCTTTAGTAGTTTCTGATACCCACGATACAGGTTACACCTAGTGTGGGGTCAGGCCTATGTATGTGACTGTTGGGTGTATTTATTTATTGATCTCCATACATTTGACAAATAGTGCCTCTTGCGGAAAGTACAATGAATTAGATAAAAGAAAGATTTAAAGATAACTATCATCGATATCTATAAATATAAAGAGGTATTACAACGGGTACTACTGACATGATAATAGTTAATCCCAATTGTTCTAGTTGAGGCACGTACGGTGTAGTAAGAATTATGACGGAAAATGTCTTGTTTGTAACACCATGATGCAAGATTGTAGTCTAACAAATGCAAGATTGTAGTTTTGTTTGGTCAACTATGTGTATGCTTCTGGCATTGCCGATGTTTAGGAGTGATGGTAACACTAATAAGTAGGCATAGACTCATAGAGTTATAAGGCTATAAGGAACTAATATACTCTATGCTACATACTCTGTCTGACGAGAAGAGCAAGCTGGACGCCTAATGGAAGGTGATCGTGTATACCCATAAACAGTAGCAGTACCACCAGTATCTTAGTATAACAAAGCTCCGAATGGCGCTGCACCGCGCTCGTCAACCTGAGATCATCACATGAAAATACCTGAATAATAGATTCACTCGGCGGGCAGTCGGTCGTAAAAACTAAGCCAGATCTTTTTTGCAACATGCTTGAAAAAATGTCTTGCGCCGACCCCACATTAAGAAGGGATAAGGGCAAAGACATTCAACAGTATATAGATGGGACAACAGCACAAAACTTGTGATCCAAAAGTTATAACATAGTGATCATAAGTCAGTTTATTTGAAATATACGCGCGCCAGGCCGGTCAGGGTAATGATATTGAGAGAATCTTACGCGATTCTTAACCATTCGCGGATCATTCTAAGATGTAAATTGTAATAATCGTCCTTGCATTTTAATAAATGGTGGTGTTGGTACTGAAGTTTGAGGTCAATTTTTTAGTATGGAAACTTGCTTGATTGCCCCTCTATAGTTAGTAATAATAAATCTCTATGGATAAGGGCGGGTTGAAAGAAAGAATAGTTTCACTCGTACCTACAAATCAAATCAAATCAAAATATTTATTGAATCCATGAAATGTTACTACATTATTTAGATTCCGTCAAAGTTCCTCTACCACCAGTTCGGAAGGCCGTTTCGCCAGAGAAGAACGGGCAAGAAACTCTGGCGTTGCTCTTTTAAATGCCAGTTGACAATAAATGCTTATAAAGTACCATATACAAAAAAGATATATAAATTAGAGCAGCTAAACCACCAAGAAAATACATACAAATGATTTTTTGTAGTAATAATTGTGTATCAATGATTGCAACCTGTTTTGTATGAAATAAAAAAAAATATATATACAAATAAAAACATACAAAAAAAAATACAATACAATGGCTCACTGAGTGACCCCACGGCCACGGTGAATTTAGTTGAGATAATTAAAAACAAGCTAGGTAGACCAGTCCACACAAGCAGCACCCGTTCACGAGTATGACGCATGTGCCAGCCATCGACCTCCTCAACCATGTTGCAGGGAAGTGATCGACCCGGCACACGACGCCGCCACAAGCACAGACCTTAAGAGAGCATGACTACCAGGCCCGATGGCACTAAATGTAAGAAATCGCCACAAAAACAACACCGCCGCCACGAAAGCCACACAGCATCACTATAACCGATAAACAAAACAGTTACAGTCATAGAAATGATTTAACTCAATCCCAGGCATTTTTATCATCTAGGTGTTCAGAAAGTTTATAATAGGCTTTATTGCACAGCTTACGTTTAATAATAATTTTGAAATTATTCAGTTACTTTTTATTGCTTTGTAAATTGTCACAAAAACACCATTATTACTCGGATTAATATAATCACAGACAAGTCAAGGTGAATTTGATTAGAATCAACAATAATCGACGCTTTTTGTCCGCAATCTTGTTAACTTTTTCAATCAATTCATTGAATAATATCGTTGGAAAGCATGCGAAAAAATATTGTCAATTGTATTGTGATATGAATTTATAATAATTGTTGTCACGAGTTGTGATGCGTGGTAAGCATCGTATAATTAGTTAGTCTTAACTATTTAATTGTTATTGTTATTATGGTTTAGCTGCTCTAATTTAAGGTTTTTCTGTAGGTATCTGGTGCTGTACTGTAAATTGGTGTTAGAAAGAGCAACGTCAGAGTTTCTTGTCCGTTCTTCTTTGGCGAAACAGCCTTCCGAACAGGCGGTAGAGTTAAAATTTGACGGAAATTATTTGATTTTGATTTGATTTTTATTTTAGGAACTCACGTGCAGGTTCAATATTTCTGATGACTTTAGAATAGCCAATGGGATCAATCTTATCAAAGCTGAGGGTAACTAAATACTACACACATCAATCACATCATAGCACATCATCAGCCATAGAACGTAGGCAAATACTATAAAGCTAGTAATTTATAATAAATGCGATAATGACACCATTGCTAGGTTTTTACAAATAAACCACTAAACTGATTTTGAGCGTGAAGAAATCTTTATTTATTAAAAATCTTTATACATGATGGTGGTCAATAGGGAACGTTTGAATTTTTTTTGAAGCTATATATGCGATACACACACAGACTCACGTCTATATTCCCAAAGAGGTAGGCAGAGGCAAACAAAGACGTCAGGTCCCTAGTCGATGAATATACATAAGTACTTGAAGGATACCAGAAAAACTATCCACGCACTCGGAGCCGCGGGCAAAAGTTTATAATATTTTTACATAACAAGCAATTTATTTAAAAATCATCAAGTTACTTAATTGACCTTAAAACTTTGATTATAACAGTAAATAAAATTCACCTACCGAAACTGAATCAGCTAATTTATTTAATCATCATAATTAACGATGAATAATTAACTTATTTGATTAATTCTTGCCTTCGAGGCCACAGATTCGATTCTTAGACTTTGTAATATTACGAATCGAATAAATAAATAAATTAGGAGGTATATTAGGCTTCACATTAGGCTCAGTATATACTAAGCCTAATATAAAGCCTTTAGAAGTGGTAAAGCCACGCTGTAGACAGTTACAGCACGAATAGGCCTGCTCGATACCACTGTCTCAGAAAACCAACGTACGAGTCAAGTGGAAGCTTGCTGTCGCGTCATTCGGAGAGAAAACATCAGAATAGCCCCTGCCTCATCTGGACATGAAATAAACTTGACGAGGCATGGAGGGTCTAGTTTCCTAGTTCACCTCTACCTACACCTCCTGTGATACAGACGAGCTTATATTAAAAATCATGTTCAACATTCTTTACATTAGGGCAATGTATTTATTGGAAGTCTAGCGAATATTGCTATGGAGTACAGACTACAGAGCGCCTGTGACATCACAATGCTTGTAATTTCACGCGCCACTACTCGCCGTAATAATTTCCATCTACGCAGAGGTTAAAGTACTTGGTTTTGTTTAGGTACACTTTTAAATACACTTTTTTTACATCAATTTGTTAAAGATCTTTGTTTCTTCCCTGTGGACCGATTTTAAAGACTACCTCGGTGGCGTAGTTGTATTTCGGTACGACTATCGTCCTGAGGTCTCGGGTTCGATCTCCGGTTGGGGCCTAGTGATATTGAGTTTTTCAATTTAGTATCAGCCCGGAGTCTGGAATTTGTGCCCGATATAGGGATAGGCTCGTCGCGCCCTACCATATCTGGGACGTTACTAAGCTTGGCGAAATGTGGGTGTTTTAGTTCGCTAGTGCGCCTCTGCCTAGTGCCTACCCCTTCGGGGATATAGGCGTGAGCTTATGAGCGATTTTAAAGGTTTTTTGTTTTAGTCCCATATAAATTGGATGGAGATCTAATAAAGGAGTACGGAGTAAACTCTTTAACAAGCAACAGCATAGACTTTGCGATTAGGGTTTTGAAGTCTATTTTTAGGATTTCAATTTAATTTAATATTCACTAGCTATTATTATTATTCATTGTCCGCGAATTCGTTTGCGTGAAAATTTATTTCTAAATCTATTCCACGGGGACCGTACATTTTTCCGGGATAATAAGAAGCTTGTGTGCTATTCCAGACTATAATCTATCTCTGTGCCAAATTACATTCAGATTCGTTCTGCCGTTCTGGCGTGATTGCGTAACAATAATCCATTCACACTTTATAATAGTAGAAGATAATAAGATTAAACACGTGTAGATTTTGGTTTACACAAATTTTATAACGATCAAAACAGTATAGTCTCCAACGACTTTGATATCACCGCTAGCAGTTTCTTATATAACCATACTATTTTAGCACACTTCGTATATTTTACCATATTAATTACCGTATTAAAAACGCGTTTGATATGCGTAATTTGCTCGTATTATTTCGTTCGGTCGTTTTTACGTAATAATGTATATTTAGATTTATCTGGAGTCCAGATTGTGCGTGCGAAGTGTTTGAAAATTAGTTATATTCCGAATAGCGCAAAATACCTGAAAATGTACATTTTTAAACTACTAGTACTAATCATCTACAAAATATAAAACATGTGTTCGTAATTGCGGTTCATGAAACTATGATATAATTAGATAAAAATCAGAAAAATATCTGCCCGACCTGGGAATTGAACCCGCGACTTCTCGGACCAAGGATGCGACGCTTTTCCCCATGTGTTCCTGAATGTATGAAACACGCGAAAGGGAACGGTCGTATCACGTCCATTTCCGGTACTGGCCAACCCCACAGTGGAGTGGAATACGGTCAGGAAGACAAAGGAGTTGTCACTCACCAGCGATGACGTCAGCCAGACCGCTCCTGAGCGAGTAGTTGGGCAGCCACTGCGTGATGGGCACCCTCCGCAGCAGGTTCTTGGCGGAGCAGCACGCGCGCGCCCGCCGCAGCGCGTCGCGTCGCCATCCCTCACGGTTCCTCTTCGCAAACTCGCTGCTGGGGTAGGCGCCGTTCGAATCTGGAGGAAAAAAATAACATTGAAACACCGTCTAATCCATTACTCTTCCGCCGAATGTCCATACACTTAAGGCCGTCTTATCTGTCAAAATTGTATGGCGAAAATCAATGTAAGAAGCCGTTTAAGTTGAGTAGCGTTTGACCATTCGGGCGTTAATCAATCTATATTTACAAAAATTGTTTGTCCTGATCCTGACTGACTCCAATATAGATTAAACTTTTAAATGTAGAAAGCTGTAAGTTGAAATTTCTTAAGTAATCTGTTAAACTGTTAAATCAAAATGACTACGGCTAGACGTGGTCGTAAGATTGTTTTTATTGTGACATGGAGTACTCACCTCATGGCTAATGCAGGACAATTTTGTTTAGACCGTCCAGATGTCCGTCAAAGGTTATAAGAATTATGCTAGCCTGAAGTTGTTAAATAAATCAATATTGAAACATCGCACGCGGATGAACACAAATCAAATTCTCACTTCAACTCATAGTTTATTGATCACTTTTACAATATTAATTCCTTCAATTTTAAATACACCATGAATACTAATGAAGACTTTAACCAAGTCCCAATAACTTTAATTAACTGATCACAAACAGAATTACTACCTCGAAATACCTACCTCAATATTTCCGCAACTGATTTATCTACCGACTACATAGACAGGTACACTAATAATTTCTATGTAGGTAGGTGCTCGATATTATTATCTCAGGCCCTCAACTTGAATAGCAATAATAATGATAACCTATACCCAAAATATTTAATTGCATTGTTGAATGTCTTTGCGTATACCAAAATTATGTAATTTTTAAAAATATTTTTAGTGATTCCTTAATCAAATACCTTTATTTCATTTATCTTTTACAATCTAAAAGTCTTATACAACAGATTTTCACCATATGTACGGTAGTCGCCCTCTAGTCATGTTCAGTCAAATTCGCAAATATAATTACTACGAATATTTTTTTACAAGAGTATTCTTAACTTTTTTTTATTGTAATTTAGTACAAAGCTACAATAAAATATTTTTCTTGTTATTGTTAATTCGTTTTCAGATTATGGCTTTTCTGGTCTTATGGCGTATTTCGCTTGAGAATCAAAATTGAAGATTGTTGAAGATCAAATGAGTCTGAGAGTCCGACCCGTGACCATGAAGGCTGTAAAGCCTAAAAATAAAACCAAATAGCGATAAAATCCGTAAAAACAAGTTTCATTTCAATGTATAACATTCGCGTAAGCCTAAGATATCATTATATCAAAATGTATTTTTAAAGTAAACTCCGTAATACCTAACAGGATTGTCAAACGGATACAATCTTGCTGTAACCGTTTACCGTACGGTATACAGATTACCATTCACCGTGAAGTTAGGGGTCAAGGGTGACCACAGATCGTGATCATCCCCGCTCACCTCCCCTCGACACCCTCGCAGATTCCTCACATTTCAGGTCATTGGCTTTGAAGTTGTGACTCATCGTAGATGTTAATAAAAAAGTAATCAAAGTTAAATACAATTTCAAATCACACATGTAAGTATAATTATGAAATTGCTTTTGGAGATTCTGACTGAGTTCAAAAAGGTGAAGGTTCTTAATTAATCTGTGTGTGTACATATAAGTATTTTTATGTATCTCATACCGAAGAGGTGTAGTCGCCTCCTTGGTCTAGTGGCAGCATATGTGGGCTGTGGACCGGGAGGTCGTGGGTTCGATTTCCAGGTCGGGCAAAGCGAATTTTCTAATTGAATTTGCTCGGTGCTGGATTTCCCAGAGGGGGTTGACGTCAGGGAGGCAGCCGGTCGTAAAAACTAACCCAAATCCCTCTACAACATGCTTGGAAAAGTGTATTGTGTCGACCCCACATTAAGGTGGGGCCAGGGGTACGCTTGCTTTAACGGTGAAGGAAAACATCGTGAGGAAACCTGCGTACCTAAGACAATTCTGCACGAGAATTTCAAAATTATGTCTACCACGCGCATTGGGCCAGCGTGGTAGACTAAGGCCTAACCCCTCTCATTGGTAGAGGAGGCCCGTGCCCAGCAGTGGGACAGTAAAGTTACATGACTCCCCGAAGTCGACGCTGGCACAGACTCCAAAGCTTATCTGAATTCCTTCTGAAGTTGCTTTTTAAGGTTTTGTATTTTATACATGGATTCATGAAATGATGTTAATCACTCTCATTATTACATCGTACCTACCCTTACCTTCTGATAATATTTACTGTTAATGAGACGTATGTTATTTACCTCGTACCTGTAGGATGCATGTTCTACTAATAAGTTTCCTTCCTTATTTATACTCTGTACAGTATTATTATATATGTAACTGTTGTAGTACGTTGTATTTACATCGGTTGCTACATTATACAGACATATCTAGCAGAGACAAGCAAACGACCAGGGGGGTTACGTTAGGTAAGCTTTTTTCAGCAGTCCTATTGCAAAATTGCTATAAGACCTTGTGGTAACCCCCCAGGTGGACCCAAGGATATCTGATGGTTATATAATGATTTCTACCACCCACAATATCAAAATTATCATGGGTTATGGGTGCGATGCCGTTTAAAAGAAAAGATTTGGGCCACCAGAAATCTTACTCACCGAACAAAAACTGCAATTTCGTCAGTTTCTGAGACAGTGGTATAAGACCGGTCGAGCCGGCCGTGGCTGTAGACATAACAGTCTACAATGTAGCTGTACCACTCAAAAAAAGGAAAAATAATAAAAATTAACAACAGCATAATCGTGTACATAAAAACGGTAAAAACGTATCAGGAAGTAATTGTCCAAATCAATATCGGAAAAATAATTAAAATCTGAAAGTCTACACAATCTCCGAAATACAAAAAGTACTTTAAAAAATACAAGGCAGGTAGGTGTAAATTACAATTCATATTTGACAATAGGTTTGGCACAAGCCATTGTATGAAAACTTGCGGCAAACAACGTGCCGCTTCCAAAAATGGTTTGCAACAGTTACTTAAAGCATGGAGCGTGTAGCGGTTTTAACTGACGTAAAAAGAGGAAGTATATTTGACACATATTATTCTTGTTCTGTTTTTAGGTTAAATTCCATGGCAACATTCTGTAGAATGTTCTAGAAAGGATTCGGCTTAGTAAAACTCGTCCATTTCCTTGACTTTATTTTTTTTATCGTTAATTCCTCTCTGGGTTATACCGTTTAAATATTCGTAGAAAAGTCGCGTTGCCTAACCTAGGATTTGAACCGAGGACCTCCTGGTCCACAGTCAGTATACGTCGACATTAGAGAGCAACCACTGCGCGTATGACTGTTATGAGCAGCCATTCGCTGCTGCCAATCTCATTAAAATCAAACAGTTTCATACAAGGCGACCCTGCAGTGTAAAATCTACCAGACTAGATGTCGCCATTTAGAAAACGTGGTGAGATCATGTTCGTGGGTATTGTCAATAGATTTTAATTTATTTTGGTCTAGATCTAATGCATTTAAAGTATTGCACCAAAATACCTGACTTATTGACATAACTTTCTAAATTCTAGCAATCCGAACTGATTTATTGTTTACAACTCTATTGCAAAATTAAAATCAAATTCTCGAATTGATACAACACGAATTTACACGATACTCTAACAGTGAAATATTGATGACTCTGTTAGTATTTGTATAAAATTGAATACACAACATGACATAGAATAAATTAACAAAAACTTAGGCTGAGATCTATAGAGCGAACTTCGACTAAGTCCGAGTCAAAGAAATGAACTCAGTGAGGATTTGGAATTTTTAAACCGAATTTTGACTTAGTCTGAATCGTTTTTTACAACAAAATGTTTGCTTAGTTTGTCTGTCAGTCTGTTTTCCTTAAAGCTGACTTTAAAATAGAACTCTCAAAAGTCGAAAATAACAATCCCTTTTACTGTTTTTGGACTCGGTGCCTTTTCATTTGATCTGTTTCAGCCGCGGCACCAACTACCTAGACAGTAAGAAATTGTTGCTATTTTTACACGCTTTATTTACTTTCGAGTCCTCAATTTTGAAGTCACTTTCATGTACATATCTGTTATTATAAGATGCCTTAACCAACGTAACATTATGAAATAATTTAATGCAAAGGTCATCTTGATGTTCATATGTTCTTGCACGTGACATGCAGTGACCTTGTGAATAAATTAGAATGAGAACAATCTAGCACAAAAGAGAACGCTGTCTTCCGAGAAATAGAAAATCAACTTACGGACGGCTTCTCGAACGTTGATTCCAAACCAACTAATCCAAAACAAAGAATTTATAGAAGAATGTTTAAAGGCTTTTGAATTCATAATATCGTTTTTTTCGTATTTTGGTATTCATGATAAAGCCAATAAAATTCTATTTGGTTACGGGATTATTCTTGTAGAAACCGGGGCGTAACATAACTTTTTAGGTACATTAGAGCACCAAGATCCGTCGAATTTGAAGTTTGAATCACAGCTTAGGGTAACGCAGTTTTACTAGCGTGATTGACTCGAGATAAAGCCAAAGGGGGGTTGACGTCAATCAGGCCGTCAGTTTTAAAAACGAAGCCGAATACTTACTACAACACGCTTTTATAAGGAATATGGGCAGTTGGAAAGAAATATATTAAGAAGAAAATACGATTCAAGCAGAACCTAGATCAAAAACTATTCATGCTCTTCATACAATAACCATTACGATAAGCAAATAGGAATTATAATAAAAAATGTTAACATAACATCATCGCTCGAATGTTATACAATTATTGAACGAATGTTTATTACATTTGCATGACGAATGGCGATAAATTCCAACAGAGGCGATAGAAACAGGTGACGCGCACTCTAACAGGCCTTTCTACAGATGATTAGCATAGGAAAGTTCTTTTAAAAGGTAAACTTCCAGTACTAGCTACGCGATATGTTAAATTCATGGCTTAAAATTGTCCACCTGGGGGTTATTCTTGAATGCACTTAGTTTTAAGAGGCTTAAAACATCGTCAACTGCAAATCTCCTTATCGTATTTATGAAAATTGTGCCTTCGGAAATCTCACTCACTGGAACTTAATAGTGAGTGCCACCCACGTCGCGTCAGTTTTCTGTGAAACCAGTAAGTATAACATAACATAACATAATATAACATAAGCTCACGCCTGTATCCCCGAAGGGGTAAGCAGGCAGAGGTGAACTAGCGAACTAGAACACCCGCATTTCGCCGAGCTTAGTTCCGTCGCAGATGTAATAGGGGGCGAGCCTATCGCCATATCGGGCACAAATTCCAGACTCCGGGCTGATATGGAAAAATCCAATATTACTTTGCCCGACCCGGGGATCGAACCCGAGACCTCAGGACGGTAGTCGTACCGAAATACAACTACGCCACCGAGGCAGTCGTATAGGTATACCAGTAAGTATACTTATAACAATCCAGTAAATCCGGCACATTTATATTATACTAGCTGACCCGCGCAACTTCGTCTGCGTATGAGAGAGAGGGTTGAAAGAGTGAGTCTTAGGTACCTATAATCCAATAATTCTAAAGGAGGTAATGGGATGATCTACTTCGGCCGTCAGTCACCCCGTTTCTCACCCAGTCAGTCACACCGTCTGTCACGCCGTCTGTCACCCCGTCTCTTACCCCGTCTGTCCCACCGTCTGTCACCCCGCCTGTCACCCCGTCTGTCACCTCGTCTGTCACCTCGTCTGTCACCCGTCTGTCACCCGTATGTCACCCAGTCGGTCACCCAGTCTGTCACCCGCCTGTCACCCTGTCTGCCACCCGTCTGTCACCACGTCCGTCACCCCGTCTGTCACCCGTCTGTCACTCGTCTGTCACCCAGTCAGTCACCCCGTCTGTTATCCAGTCGGTCACCCCGCCTGTCACCTCGCCCACACCCATCAGTCACCCCGTCTGTCACCTCGTCTGTCACCCATCTGTCAGCCCGTCTGTCACCACGTCGGTCACTCGTCTGTCACCCTTCTGACACCCGTCTGTCACCCCGTCTGTCACCCAGTCGGTCACCCCATCTGTCACCCAGTCGGTCACACCTTAGTCACCCTACCATTCATCCCGTCGGTCAACACTAAAATATTTTTTCAAATCGAACCAGTAGTTTCCGAGATACAAAATTAGCTAGCAGCATTATTCATTTTTGCTCCGCTCCTATTGGTCATAGCGTGATGTTATATAGCTTCTAGCCATCCTCGATAAATGGGCTATCCAACACAAAAATATTTTTTCAATTCGAACCAGTAGTTTCTGAGATATCAACTTCCCCGCTTTTCAACATTCTTCATTTCTGCTCCGCTCGTATTGGTCATAGCGTGATGTTATATAGCCTATAGTCACCCTCGAAAATTGGGCTATCCAACACAAAAAGAATTTTTCACATCGAACCAGTAGTTTCTGAGATATACATTTTCACGATTTTGCAACATTTTTCATTTCTGCTCCGCTCCTATTGGTCATAGCGTGATGTTATATAGCCTATAGCCATCCTCGATAAATGGGCTATCCATCACAAAAAGATTTTTTCAATTCGAAGCAGTAGTTCTGTCTGAGATATAAATTTTCCCGGTTTGCAAAATTTTTCTATTAGTCATAGCGTGATGTTATATAGCCCATAGTCATCCTCGATAAATGGGCTATCCAACACAAAAATAATTTTTCGATTCGAACCAGTAGTTTCTGAGATATCAACTTCCCCGATTTTCAACATTTTTCACTTCTGCTCCGCTCCTATTGGTCATAGCGTGATGTTATATAGCCTATAGCCATCCTTGATAATTGGGCTATCCAACACAAAAATATTTTTTCAAATCGAACCAGTAGTTTCTGAGATATCAATTCCACGTTTTTTATTTCTCATTTCTGCTCCGCTCCCATTGGTCATAGCGTGATGTTATATAGCCTATAGCCACCCTCGATAATTGGGCTATCCAACACAAAAAGAATTTTTCAAATCGAAGCAGTAGTTCCTGAGATTAGCGCGTTCAAACAAACAAACAAACAAACAAACAAACAAACAAACTCTTCAGCTTTATAATATTATTATATATTATATATTATATATTATATTATATTATAGTATTATAGTATAGATGAAATCAGAAATGGTATGCAGCTTAGCTTTATCATTTATGGTGTGTTCAAGACAGACCAAATGTCGATCGCAGTCTCCAGCAGGGTTACCACCACTTCTTATAGCAGTATTATTATAATCGTTCTTCGTTGGTTTTGTATGGGAATCGGTACAAGTAAAATTATAATAATACTGCTATAAGAGGTGGTGGTAACCCCCCAGTAAAGTTTGGCGTTTGAGTTTGTCCGATTAGATTTGACACCAAGCATTTGCCACTTGGCTAAGCCCAATAGCGTGATTTACAGAATACTCAATGGTGGACCCCGGAATCAACTACTAGTCAGTAGTCCACTACAGGGAACGTTATATTTTATAGCATCGTTCACCAACGGTAGACACTACATTACCATGCCTAAACTACAGGATGTTTCCTAAAGTTGGTATCAATAATAACTACATTTGAGGGAATGACGGCTAGCAATTTAACAGTAAAATTTAAAATTTCGTAAGGCTCGTTTTTGAATAATACAAACTTGAATTTGTGACGAAAAATTGTTTCTGGTCCATTCGTTCAATTTCCGTATATTTGCAAGCCACTTATGGTAATTTATTATTTTTAGTATGCACAAAGCCATTCCTATGCCAATAATGACGATTTACAGGTCGTATTTCAATTTTAAAGGTAAAGGTCGCAGCAAGTCGCTGGATGCAGGCCGCTTCCAACAGGTTGATCTGTAAATCTTTGGGGGAGGCCTATGTTCAGCAGTGGGCGTCCTATGGCTGATGATGATGATTTCAATTTTTAAATCCCCGTGCTTAATAATAATTTATTAAAAAAATTATAATTTTCATTATTTAACTTTACCATTACGCTTTAAATCGTTCTCCTGTATGTGGAATTGTTATTGGTACCTACTTTCTGAAACACCCGGTATATCTTACCGGCCAATGACCATCGATCACCGTAGATCTCGGCGACGTGAATATACGTAAAACAACTTTCTATTTAAATATTTTTTGTCAGAAAACGGAGGTCGTAGGTTCGATTCGCGTAACTGAACAAATGTTTGCGCAAGTCACTAATATTTGTTTCGAGCATAGAAGGTTACTTTGTTCTACTTACTTAATAAATAATAATAAAGGCCTAATCAAATGGAGGAGGGGAGGGTTGGGTGGTCTTGAAGTCTGGCAGGCGGCTGATCGTCAAAACTAAGCTAAATCATTTCTGCAACATGTTTTGGCCAACGAAAATTTTACTGAACGAAACACAACAGCGAGGTGCTTTTTTACTTCGGTTTTCTGTAGACTGGTATCTATCCAATTGAGCCGGCCCATTCGTGCTACATATCTGTAGCGTGGCTGTATTACTTAAAAAATAAATAATAACGGTCTTATTCATGATAACTTAGTGGAGCTTATAAATGTTCGAAAGTGAAAACATGGCCGCTATGATCAGCTGTTTCACCTGTATGTTTATGTTTTTTTTCTCCTTTGTTTTTTTATGTCTTATTGCTTTTTCGTTTGTTGAATATTTGAATATTCTATATACGCGATATATTAAATTGTTCACAACTAAGATAACCACCCAACTTGTAAACCAATAAATATTTTTCTTTCTTTCTTTTCAAGTTCGAAGTTATTCTGTATAGGCTTAAATTGCATTTTAGCTAATAAAGGTGACACCTCAACAATCACACGAATAGTCCTGACCCCACACTAAGATACGAGTCTTATGCCGTGAGTATCAAGGACTACCAGAGACTTTCGGTCTCACAACACCCAGACCATACAAACATTTGTCTCAGTACGGAACTCGAACGGGCGGCCTCTCCCTTCACAGCCTATTCGCTCACTGCGCCACAAAGGCTTCCAAAAAGAAAATTGCAAATTCCACGATTCTTCTCCTAGCGCATATCAATTAGCTAGCTCTGTATCATCAGCCCGATGTTTATCGACAACATTCTTGCTTTGTTTGTTTACTATAAGTATTGTTTGTTATTTTACGTTTGTTATTAAAAACACATTTTACACGTGTTTGTGAAAGTTATTCCTCGAATCATGTTCAATAACAACTCGTGATGGCTCCTGTTACTATACACGTTCGAGACAATTGAATCACTAGAAACGATATCGCAATCGCTTGAATGTCTAATGTCTTGGAGTTTCCAGGAATTTCTTAATGTTTGGGTAAATCCAATTAGTTTTCGCCCGACTTCTAAAAAGGAGAAGGTCCTCAATTCGTCTGTATTTTTTATGTATGTTACGCGATATCTCCGCCAAATTTGGACCGATTTTCAAAAATTATTTTTGTCTTCGACGGAGATTATTTTAAAGGTGGTCCCATATAAATTTTCGTTTCGAAAATTCTTAATCGTTATACTCTTATTACACCTGCCCTTACCCTAATCCAATGTGGGATTAGTGAAACACTTTGCAATCATATTAAAGAATGGTTTTAGCTTACTTTTAAGGACCGGCTCTCTGCCTGACACACTGCAATTTTTAAACTTTTCTTTCACGATGCTGGTGTAAAATTCAACCAATTCGATGGCGTTAATGGAATTGTAAAACCAGGCGGCCCATATATATGTTACATAAGCGTATGGGCCACCGGAGGCCGAGCCGCCCGTGACTAGTGGAAAAATATGCGGATGCAGGCCGTTTCTAACAGGTCGATCTAGAAATTTTTGGGGGAGGCCTATGTCCAGCAGTGGACGTCCTGTGGGTGATGGCAAAATATTACGCTAGCAGATTGTCAAGCATCAGAAACTGTGGGTATTAAATTCAAACAAATCGCAGTTAATTCTAAAGGAATCGGAAATCCTGGTAAAACAACACGTACTAAAGACCCTGATCTTAATGAATTTTGTATTCAGACACCAGCTTCCCCGAATAATGATCGAACTATCAAACTATCAATTTCGCGGAGATAAATAAAAAATAAACACGGATCGAGAACCTTTTACTTTTAAATTATGACAAGGAGAGTAAAAACACGGTCAATTTAAAACCTAGAAGCAACGAAAACATTAGTCATTACAGCTAATTGTAAAATAGCAAAAACACTACCTAGGAATTTAGGGTTACAAGAACCAGATACCTGACACTTGGCATTTAGCGATGGTTCGTGCGGCGTAATTTACATTGTTACCGTGATAGCCTTTTGCATTAGCTTCATGCAATGACTAAAGAATAAATGTAAATAAAATGTAAATAATTGTATTTTTGTTCCTGTCGATGTATGAGTGTATAGAAAATAAATGGTTTAAGAGGACCCGGCAGTACTACGAAAAATACGTGTTTGCTATGAAGCCGATTCCGCCATATTAGTTTCGCGATCTATTTATATGTAAGTTGTCGCAGTGTCATAAGAATTAAATAACGTATACATACTTATTGATTTTATTGTAAATACGGTTTTATTTACAATAATAGTAATTTTGGAATATGAAGAAGATGCCTAACTGTTATATTAATGGGATCTTTCTTTCGCAAAGCCGCCATTTTGGTTTCGTTCCATACATTAGGAATGCTTCATTTTTTCATAGTTATGCCCTGTCCTCTATGTTTATTTGTCTATGGCTTCATGCGATATTACTTGATGGATAATATGACAAACACATTTAAGATGAACCTAAATCTTGTCTGTGGATGATATAATCGAATTTATTAGTTAAAGTGATATAATAGCAGTGAATGGAATGGAGCTATAGAAACAGCATTCGTAATCGTCGTACCAACCCAATATCTAATAATAATACAAAAGGTTGCCTTGTTATTAGATATTGGCTTTTATGAAGGAAAACGAGCAGTCGGCAGATGGTAAATACCGTTAATTGCACTATATTAAACAATTCCTTGAACGCTCTTCAGAACAATCCTTAAGAAATTAAAATAATATTCATTAAAAATACTCGAGGGCAATTTTGATTGGTACTTTTTGTACTCTTTCTTGGTAAAAATAGATTCCCCCATATATAATTACACAATGTGTAATACACATAAAAAAAAAGCTTGACTATATACATGACGAACGTAGTGATCTTGCCGCCGGATCTCGGCCTAGCACAGGCAGTAGTACACAAAGAGAGTTAAGATCTTCTCGCACTCTGCAGACTGAGCGTTACCCCTTTCTCCGTGAGATTGTGATCACACACATTTCAGAAACTACTTTCCTTATTTACGGATGCAATTTAGTAGAATTTATTCCCCTAATTACCAAATTAGACCAGCTTGACTTGGCTGGAGAGTGAAGGAAAATATTTTGAGAAAATCTGTGTTTCAAATATGAGACGACATTAATTTAACGACGTATTTAATATTAATAGATGTGATCGCGGTGCCTACTATAATATATTAAAATAGCAACATAATATTAATATATTAACATATTTTTTGTACCTATTATAATAATAGACTCCATTTTTATTACCTCTCTAGCATCATTGCATATAATACTAGTTTATATGAATAATGGATCGCATCTAAATAAAACAAGTTCTACTTATTATAATGTAAATTAGAAGTCTTGATTCGTGCGATGATTTATAGTGCTTCCTGCATACTCAAGTTATAAAAATAAATATTGTTTTTTTTTTGTAAGTGATAAATGTGTGATGTGGATATGTGCATGAGTATGCCAGCTCTACCGGGATTATCACTGGCACAAGAAATCCAACATGCAGAGGAGATATTGATGCAAGGTGTATGAGATTCATCATCATCATCATCATCAGCCATAGGACGTCCAGTGCTGAACATAGGCCTCCCCCAAAGATTTCCAGATCGACCTGTTGGAAGCGGCCTGCATCCAGCGACTTCCTGCGACCTTTATCAGTTTTATTAGACTCTTGAAAATCCTGATGACTTGTTTCTAGAAACTATCTTGATGATTAAGTTGGCGGTGCAGCAATTTACTATAAATAAATAATACATACGGATAGTTAACCTCAATTATATTGGAGCACTTGAAAAAGTATATAAGCACAATTTTTTTCACTAATATTCACAAATAGTAATATCAATCAAAATATTCAATTTAAATCACTACTGAATATAATTTATTAGCACATATATAATTCGCACTTGTATGAAACTAAAACACGTGTTGTGAATGTATAAACTAGAAACATGTTGATAAATATTCTAAATATGAAAACAGTGATCAGAGGTGACGAGCGTACCAACATGCGCGACTAATATCGAGGTTCAATTTCTATTTTGTTGGTAGCTTTTTTTTCGAGACTTAATGAGCGGTTAAGCAGACAACTTCATACTGTAGACAACTTCATACTGTTAATTTTGTGTCACAGATGCGCGCGCATCTGAAAATTTCACTCTCATCATTTTTTCATAACGCGCCTAAAGAAGTATAACTTCAAAAATGCATTCAAGAGCGATATTGCATATTGTGCGATAGGCTGGCCCCTATCACATCTGGGACGGATCTAAGCTCGGCGAAATGTGGATGTACTAGTTGGCTAGTGCGCCTCTTCCTACCCCTTCGGGGACACAGGCGTGAGCTTATGTTATGTTAAGAGCGTGTATCCACGTACAGCGGTTTTTAGAACACAAAAAACACTTATTTCACTCATTCAAATAAAACTATTTTTACGGATTCTATCACGATTTGGTTTTAATTTTTTATGCCCGACGTTTCGAAAGCTTTGCAGCCTTCGTGGTTACGGTCACGGGTCGGACTTTTATTTCAATGAATAACATTCGCGTAAACCTAAGAAATCATTATTTCACTCAACCTTTTACGCAAACATTCATAGAATATAACTACTACCAAATGTTATCTATGTGGGTCAATAGTTTCTGAAGTAAAGAATACGGATACACAAATAGATGTGGCGAAATTATAATGATTCCGATTTTGCCAATTGGCTACTGAACCTTAAAAATTAATGCTTACTTAGAAATTAATGCATGGTCATTATCAATTTTGACCGATCGCAAGTAGGCATTCGACAGGAAAGACACCGTTGACTCGTCAGAGGTCGCGTCAAGGCACGCTTGGTTGCACTGGACATATGTGGTCCGAGTTACGACTCACGGCCAGCAAGGCCGGGGACGGTGATTGTATAACGTTTATATTATGTGTTGGATAAAAATAAATACACATTAAAAACACTTCATTTTTTTATGTATGTTTATGTAATTAAATAAACTTATTTTATAGCATGGACCTTAAGTCCCTAGTTCCAGACACCCACAGTGCAGGTTATACCTAGTCTGGGGTCAGAACTATTTATGTGATTGTTCCAACAGTGTTTAATATTGGACCATACAGAGGCCCAAGCAACAATAATTTTGACAATTATACTGAATTCTTAAGTTTATGCGAATGTTATACATTAAAATAAAGCTATTTTTACGGATTCTATCACGATTTGTTTTAATCTTTATGCCCGTGCACAGTCCCGTGACCACGAAGACTGCAAAGTCTTCGAAACTTCGGGCATAACAATTATAACAAATCGTGTCAGAATCCGTAAAAACAGTTTTATTTCAAAATTTTGACAATTGTCAATTTGTTTGGACTTTGCTAGTCCTTTAATTTAACTAATAGGAACCTAGCACAGATATTTTTATTAAGAACCACTATAAGTTATAACAACCATTGTAGTCTTCAAAGTCAATCAATCATATCGAAGCAAGCACGAATAATTTACGATAAGTATTACAATTGAAATGGTTAGTACCAGAATGGGCATTAGACACACTAACGTCATTGATGTGACTTCTAATGTAAAAAGAGACGCAAAAACATAGCGAAGGTGTAGAAGGAAGCGCCAGTTGGTTGCCTGCCTTGACAAATCAATTAGACGGGGAAAAAATTAATTAACCGCTTACTAAGCGATCACAGGAAATTGAGAATTTTGTAAAAAGTCACTTTTTGAATTGTGACGGTGGAATGGAGCGAGGACAGTGGCCAATGCATCTGATGCATCCTCTTCCAAAGCATGAGTAAGATAGCATTCGATTCTTGACGTCCGAGACTCAAATCTTTAGCCACTCAGTCGCTTCCAGCAGTCATCATAATCATGATCCACAGAACGTCAACTATCCCCAAAGATTTCCAACAAAGATTTTTAACAAGCAACTACACTACCTTTAAATAGCACTACATTTCAGTAATAAATAGGGTGTCGATATGGCGATAGGCTCGCCCCCTATCACATCTGGGACGGAACTAAGCTTGGCGAAATGTGGGCGTTCTAGTTCGCTAGTGCGCCTCTGCCTACCCCTTCGGGGATACAGGCGTGAGCTTATGTTATGTAAATAGGGTGTTATCAAATATTAAGCCATGCTAAACTTAAATTAAACAGTGTTTTGTCACATTCTTTGAGTGGTAGAGCCACGCTGTAGACAGTAACGTCTACAGCACGAATGGGCCGGCTCGACAGGTTTGATACCACTGTCTCACAGAAAACCACTGTAAAGTGGCAGCTTGCTGTCGCGTTTCGTACGGTGAGTGAGACTGCCGGTGGCCCATTCCCCCCCCCCCCTTCCTTTCTAATCCTTTTCCTTTCCCGTTTCATTCCCTTCTTATAGGTTGGCAACGCATCCGTGATTCTTTTTATGACTTGGGTGTCTATGGGCGATGGAGATCACTTACCATCAGGTAACCCATGTCTGCTATAAAAAAAAGTCACTCTCAAACGATTTATGTAATAAGAAAGGGATAAAGTGGTTTCAAACGTAATCACCTATGTATGTATCTAAGTAATACAGGGAAAGTGGGATAAGGGCAGGGGAAAGAAGATAGCGAATTAAATATTGTAATATGCATCAGAGTCATTATTAATCATCTGAAAATGTCATCAGAAAAGATAATCGATAGACCTTGGTGTCGCTGTTTGTAATTTCCATGGTGTTTATAAATGGGGATGTCATGTGATTGTTCTTTTTAATGGATCTATCTACGATCAACTGCATTGACAGTTCGCCGAAGACCGCCATGACTGTTCCTGTATGAGTATGACGTGTGGGCATTTTTTATAGAGTATTGTTTGTTTTAGTATTATATTGTTTATCTATATCGCATATTATGATTTATATGTGATTTAATTGCTAAAATGCAAGTTGGGTACCTAAAAGTACCTACGAGTGACACATACACGCAAACCAGAATAATGATAAATTTACTTTCTTTCTATATGCCCTTATTTCACCTTGATGTGGCGTCGGCACACCACACTTTTCCAAGCATGTTGCAGAAAGGATTTGGCTCAGTTTTTACGACCGGAGGCCTGTCTGACGTCAACCTCCCTTATGAGGAACCAGTCCTGGGCAAATCGTGTTGGAAAGACACCCCGCCCGACCTGGGAATCGAACCCAGGTCCACCACCACGTTTACAGCCGATATACGCTGCCACTAGAGACCAAGGAGGGGACAATAACTGTATTTCCTTATTGTCAGACAATTTGGCAAAGGTAATGTAGAAATGTTACATGGATGCTTTGCCGTTGCTAGGAACACTGTATAGAGTTCCCCAGCCTTATATAGAGTAGAAAGGCAAACAAGCAGACGCACAAATAGCAACCGGACATCGTTGCATCCGCCATGTTTGGTGCATATACGGCGCATATTCCACCTGATCAGCATGTTGTGGTCGCATTGACTCTAGTCGCCAAAGGATTTAATAATATGGTTGCATTGTAATTAGCGCCCGGTTTCTTGAAGGCTGAGCAATTAACGAATCAGCTGTTAAGTATCATATCAAGTCAAATTTGAGATGTTTAAAGCCAAATGCTTTTGAATACAGAATCCTAGCAGCAGTGTCCTTTAGTTCCTGAAATTGGTTTATAAATATAATTTATAATTTATAATCTGTAATTTGATGTTAACATCCAACAGTAATTTAAAATTATTCATCGTCACATATGTATTTCATTCATCATTGTTTTCCTAACACTTCCGTGGGAAGATATAAATCTGATTCATCACAGACGACAACTTCTGACTACCGAGTCTTTACATGAGTCTTTTATTCTGGTTCGATTCAATGCGCGGCGTGCCCTTGTTTATCCAGACTTACAGCAGTTATGTCTGTAGTATCGTAACCATGGTAAGACCTTTTATCCGCGTGCACATTATATTGACGTGGGGAATACTTTTACGTGAATGGATCCCTGATCCAGAGTTAGGAAGCCGGTACAAATTAGAGGTATATTTCATTGCTCTTACTCTTGATATCAAAAGGTTATTTTATTATGTTATTTTTAAATACATATATAAATATAAAAACGAATATACATTAAAGATTTGAAAGGAAATCTTCCGATGGCGAGGCTCAGGCCCCAAGCCACCGGCGGTTAGGACCCCAGAGTGAGGAACCTCCTCACAATTCGTGCCGTGTCCACTAAATAACTAGTACGTAACTAACACTGTAAGTACACACCAAGTAACTAACACACCACTAATAAGTAACACTGCCTTCTGCATTTGCCTCTTGACCCAAGCACCAACCGAGAGCCTCTTAAGGTGTTGGTGGAGGCTTTCATTCATTATTATTGTAAAGTATTTCTAAACAGCAGCGACAGCTCAGTTGGGAATGGTACGGACTGCCGAAACGAATGTCGTAGGTTCGAGACCAACCCCAAAAAGAGCATGCACTTGTAACTTTAAGTTAACGTTAAGTGAGTTTTTTGTTTGTTATAGTGAATTATCGCTCGCTATAACGGTGAAGGAAAACATTGTGGGGGAATCTGCTTACCGCCACAAGAATTTCGAATGTATGTGAAGTTTACCATCCTGCATTAGGCCAGCGTGGTAGACTAAGGTCTAACCGTAGAGGTCGCCCGTGCCTAGTAGTGGGACAGTCATATTACAGGGCTTATATAATTTTAATGACCTCTTAATAACATAACAATTTTGAGTAGACCGGTAGGAATCGGGTTATACTGGCCCTTTGCCCTCGCTGATTAGCTTATTTTCTCCAATACACAGATTGATTCGTCATCGTGTGAGGTCACATTGTTTGCCGAGCCTCCCGTCGCCTGCCGTCTAATTACCGATGGAGGGTAATTATTCAATCGCAGGTAATTGCAGGTAACGCAAGTACACTGTTGCACTGTGCAGTGTGCACATGTCAGTCGCACGAGGGCTCGCACGTGCTTGCGTTGCGACATGCTGTATGCACTTTCACAAGTATGTACTAACGCGGCACTGATAAATAAAGGTGAATGGTTTTATGCAAATTTTTTTATCGAGCATGGCACAGTGAGTACACCTGGGGGGTGACTCCTGGCGTTCTTTGACTTAAAATTCCACCGAAATCGAGTTAAAAAGTGCATTAATGTCACGTTAAAAATTACCAAATGACAAGTTCTCGAATATTATGCAACATTAGCGCCCGAATGGTCAAACGCTACTCAACTTTGACGGCATCTTACATTGATTTTCGCCATACAATTTTCACAGATAAGGCGGCCTTAAACGACATAAGGCGACCTTAAGTGTATGAACGTTCGGCGGTAGGACACTTTAAAAGCCGATTTCGGAGGATTAAGCTGGCCTGCATAAACGCTTCGTCATACTCAAAATAAGCAAATCTATGAATTTTCGATAAGACAGATCATGAAGTCACGATTGATGCAGACAGGAACAGAACTCACGAAGATGCATCCTCATACCCACGCGACCTATCCATCAAGCTATGTCGCATATTTCTGATAACAATTCTTTAACCGATTTCAAAGAGAAGATTTCCAATACGCCATCAAATATGGATTTAGGGGTTTTAATTGGATTTTTTTAAAAAGTGATTGAATTATAGAGGTACATGATGGTAAGAATAAAGTTGTCACAAGAATCATGCCGGCCTATTTATGCTTCGCGCGAAGAGTAAAGAAGCACATCGAGGGGCTTGCAAGACAAGCGGATGAGGTTAATGCAAGATAATACCGTGTCCCATATATGTAAAAGTCAAGATCTGGTGAAGGAGTATAGACTAAACTCTTTAACTAACAGTAAAGAAGACGAAGAGATGACGTTTAGACAAGCAAGTCGCAGAAAGATACTGACATAAAGAAAAATGAGATCAGTTGGCGATAGGCTCGCAATGTGGGTTCTAGTTCTCTAGCTCGACTTTGCCTACCCCTTCGGGGATACAGGCGTGAGTCTATAACCGCGTGTTATAAAAATGTGTGGCGAAACCTAGTTTTGTGTAGGTGTTTTGTGAAATTTCTAGTGCAGGAGACGTGGCTTATATTATACCTCTACCCACCTCTCCGGGGATACAGGCGTGAACTTAACGTATGTACAAAGTAGTTAAACCACTTCGCAATAAAATCGACTTCCGCATATTATGTCGTCATTTAACGTAACTATGTTTTTATATCTAATCGCCTCGCCGCTTGTGACATCGTACGTTCGACGACGCGACGGTTTGTGAACCGTGACGTAGTGCCTTCGATTTCCCGGCAGGGCAATGTTTTGTCAGTTTTATAACATATTTTAAACCGACTTAAAAAGGGGTTTAAATAAAACTAGTTTATAAGGCTTAGACTGCCTCGGTGGCGTGGTTGTATTTCGGTACGACTACTGTCATGAGGTCTCGGGTTCGGGTCTCCCCGGGTAGGGCAAAGTGATATTGGATTTTTCCATATCAGCCCGGTGTCTGGAATTTGTGCTCGATATGGCGATCGCCCCCTATTACATCTGGGACGGAAGTAAGCTCGGCGAAATGTGGGTGTATTAGTTGGCTAGTGCGCCTCTACCTACCCCTTCGGCGATACAGGTTCTTAATCCGTTGTAATTATTTTAATGTATGTAGTATAAATGTAGACAAATTTTCAACATTATTTTTGTTGTCCAAGGGAGCTAACTTCAAGGATGGTCGCATATAAAGGCCAGAATGTGATGGTGTTTGAAGTCTCGTTTTAAACTTTCGATTATCTAGCACATATTACCCTTGACTGCATACCTCAAAGGAAGTTAACTACAAACATAATTCCTACCTGCATCATGCTTCAAACCAGTGGCGAAGGGTCCATACAACACGATTCATACCGGCTTATGTTTGCCGGAATACCGGCTTGACAAATTTTAATAGGTATTGGAATAAAATACTGCACTACTTTATGCATCCGTTTTCTTGAATTTCAATCTTGGCCACTGAAGTCCATTGAAGTTGTAACAAACTAACAATGCATGTAGAAAGGTATAAAAGCCTGATGGTACTTTCGTTGTTTTTTGTGACGAGTACATAGACGGCATCAGATTCGATCCCGTATTCCCTCTTCACAACCGGCTAACAATTTACTACGCCACAGACCACAGTGAGCGCTTGTTATTATTACTTAACTAAACACGTCATCAGAAATGTTACACAGCTGTTTATGATTTACATTATTTTACATAAGAAATCATGTTGAGTAGTGATTTCGTTTGTCACCAGTCACCACTAGCGGCTAGTTTACGAATTTTGACTATTTGCAAAAATGAAGCGTGGTAGTGCGGTGCGACGCAGAGCTGAGAAACGGGAGGTAGCAGGTGTAATTCTCGCATCAAAACGAATGTGATTTATGTCCGGTTTCTCGTACATTATGCTTACTTTTTACGTCTATTAGTCTGAGTTTAACCTTCCCGGAGCATTCAGTGCCTTATCGTGAATAACTGCTTTTCTCGACCTGGGATTAGAACCTAGAAACTACCGGTTCACTCAGCCTATGTTCCCAGGTTGCCCCTCAGCCATGGAGGCGACAGTTTTTACCTTACATTTTTGATGTCTCATGTATTGTAATGAATCAATGTTATAATACCAACACACATAAGCTCACGCCTGTATCCTCGAAGAGGTAGGCAGAGGCGCACTAGTGAACTAGAACACCCACATTTCGCCGAGCTTAGTTCCGTCCCAGATGTGATAGGGGGCGAGCCTATCGCCATATCGGACACAATTTCCAGACTCCGGGCTGATATGGATAAATCCAATATCGATTTGCCCGACCCGGGGATCGAATCCGAGACCTCAGGACAGTAGTTGTACCGAAATACAACTACGCCACCAAGGTAGTCTAATACCAACGGAATCAAACTAATAATTATCACTTACTGGAGTAAATGGAGGCACAGGTGGCCTTGTGGCACGCGAGGCAGGACTCCTTGCCGTCCAGGTTGAGACTCAGCGTCGGCGTGAGACTCGGCCGCGGGCACAGCTTGCACCCGCCGTTGTAACGCTCGCACAAGCACACGTTGTTCTCCAGCCCTTCCACTTTCAGCTCATTCAACCCGAACTTATCGCTCTCCGTCTTCACCAGCGACGCCGCGATCTTATCCGAATTCTTCACGAACTCACACGAATGCGGGCACACGTGACACTTCCTCGCCTCAAGATTACGGTTAGACTCGTTCAGCACATTATCGTTCTGGTTTGTGTCCAATGAGGGCACATCGTACACTTTATCGTCTTTCTTGCCGTCAACTCCGGGAACGTACGCCGTGAGTGTCACCTCCGACGACGAACGCACCGTGTTGTTAAGTTTGTATTTTGTCATCTTGAAGGTAGACGCGAAATTAAAACACTGTTTTGAAAACTGACGCACGAGACATTTTATGTTCGCCACATTTGTATCACAACACTGGTTTATAGCTCATTGTATCACAGTTCGATAATACTGATAATTTGAAAATAGAACTTTATTGTCACTGGTCGATTGTGAAATATTTTTTTAAACTGTCACTTATTTTACTTTTAATTTTTTTTTTAAATTATTTTTTAATCGTAAATGTTTCTTTTGTAGTTTATTGCGTCGGAATATTTATCATTCGGCCAACTCGCTCGGCGGAGTGAGCCGAAGCGAATGAGGCACGTCGTGTAATGGCAGGTGGCGTAAAGGCGCGAATCCAACGGTCCGGAGGTCATCAGCAGCTTCTGAAATTAGGGGTTGTTTTGTAAAGTCTATTGCGCAAAAAGCAGGTGTGACCTGAGTGAGGCGAGCGTACTGCGCACAATGTGTCGTGGTGTTTTAAAAGGGAGCCGGGTGCAGGGATTATAATTAACTATTATGTTCCATCTCTAAAGGGAGAAAGTAGGTTGTGCAATGTAGGGATTTATAAATTTAATATTTTTTTATAGTTAGGTAAAATGTCGACTCCTTGGTCTAGTGGCAGCATATATGGGCTGTGGACCGGGATTTCCATTCCCAGTTCGGGCAAAGCGAATTTTATAATTTGATTTGCTCGGGACTGGATCCCTCGTAGGGGGTTGACGTCAGGCAGGCAGCCGGTTATAAAAACTTAGCCAAATCCGTTCTGCAAGATGCTTGAAAAAGTGGGTTGCGCCAACCATATATAAAGGTGGGATAAGGGCAGGTAGAAAAAAAGAAGTTAGGTAAAATGTTTTCCTACATCATAATTTGTCATTAACAGTAAACTGATGATGAACTGATGATTTCTAATGATCAGGAAAATTGCATAGGTATATTTTCGAACGCGCCTTGTTTAAAGTTTATAAGATTTCTAAAAAATATTCTCATTACGTAAAGGCAAGTCTTGTTATATTGTTATGCAGTTGTTATCTCATCGCATGGTACTATTTTGTAGTCGTTCTAGTTTCTACGAAAATTCCAGATGTCTAGATTTCGAGATAACATCTGCGTACTTATGTTTTGGTCTTGCATTAAACATTAGCTTGCGTTGTGACGAAAATAAAATAATTATGTATTTGCATAACCCGTGTAGGAAGTAACGTAAGTACATTGTTGTATTTATTAATATATGTGTGAAAAAGGATAATTATAATTATAACTTATTATGTCCGCGTCCGTTACTATTAACTTCCGCAGATATAGAGACAAAATATTCATTTTCTCCATTATTTTTTGTTTTATTACAGCTTTCGTGGTGCAGTGGGCGAGTAGCCGGCTGTGAAGCGAGAGGCCACGGGTTCTATTCCCGCATTGACACCAATGTTTGCGGGGCCCACGGATATTTGTTTCAAGTTTGGGTGTTGTGAGACCGAAATTTCTCTCATAGTTTCTGATACAGGTTAAACCTAGTGTGGGGTCAGGACTATATGTGTGACTGTGGATGTATTTATTTATTATTTATTTTTAATTTAAATACTTCAGATACGTGATAGTTGTGATACTGATTTAGGTGGATAGTCTGTGTATGAGTAAGTATCTGTCAATCCAGACATACTGCTGTGTCGAAAAATGAGGGTGACGGCTGACGACGCAATGCCAACGTGTTGTGTACCAGTGACCCCTTACTTATGGCCCTATGGGGGGTGTTTTACATTAAAACTAGTTGGATCCTTTCTTCTTTATAAGTTTAAGTGAGAGAGAAACTGGAAAACGTTGTTTAAGCACTGATAATGATGAATATGAGATCAGCTGATAACTTTTGACATTTGATTCTATCTTGTCTAAGATTCGGTTTCATTTATTTACTTAAAATTTCACCGAAATCAATGTAAAAAGTGCACTAATGTAATTTTAAGTCAGTAAATAAAACCGAATAGTAGTTTCAATCGAATTGAGTGTCAAAAGTTACCGTACAGAATTAAAAGGTTCTAAAAACTAAAAGTTGGTAGATATTTGTTGATATTATGAAACAGCGGATGGCACACATGAGTGACCGATTTTTAAAACGGGTTCCGCGGAAAGTTTTTTTGTTAAGGAGATTTAATATTACTAAATAAAGAGGGGCTATCGAGCAAGTTTCCATACAAAAAATAATCTCAAACGTTGGTAACGCCATCCACCTACCACTTATTACAATGCGAGGGCGCTTATTATAATCACGGACGTAAAAAAAGATGGACGGAGCGCTAGGAGCATTAAATAAATTTATAAATACACCCAACAGTCACACACTTAGTCCTGACCCCACACTAGGTATACCTGTATCGTGGGTGTCAGAAACTATGAGAGACTTTTGGTCTCACAACACCCAGACTTGAAACAAATATCTGTGGGCCACACAAACATTTGTCTCAATGCGGGAATCGAACCCGCGGCCTCTCGCTTCACAGCCGGCTACTCGCCCACTGCGCCACGGAGGCTGTCAGATGAACATTGAAAGTGAAGCAGGGTTTTCAGCTCATTCGATCAGTCGCCGCCATTACGTGTTGTGTTAATGTTCCTTCCTAGCGCTCCGTCCATCTATTTTTTTACTTCCGTGTTTACAATTTACTCCCTGTTCTATGAATGTTCAAGAAACACGTACGACAATTTTAATGTCTAAATCTTATTACGCTGGCACGACCTTGCGCGCGTATGGTTCAAACACGACTGGGTTACTTATGACCACGAGGTCATAACTTTTGAATCACCAGTTTCGCGCTGTTGTTCCGTCTATGTCCTGTTGAATATCTTTGGTTTTTGTGGAAACACTACCAGGGGTTGGCAACATTACATTCATTATTTACATCGCAAGATAATTATTTTAGGCTGTTAAAGGATTCTCATAAGTCGCCTCCTTGGTCTAGTGGCAGCATATATGGGCTGTGGACCGGGAGATCTAGGGTTCGATTCCCAGGTCGGGCTAAATTTTCTAATTTAATTTGCCCTGTACTGGATCCCTCATAGGGGGTTGACGTCAGGCGGCCGGTCGTAATAACTAAGCCAAATTGTCTCTGCAACATACTTGAAAAAATGTGTTGCGCTGACCCCACTAAGGTGGGATAAGGGCAGGAAGAAAGAAAGGATTCCACATAAGGCATTTATTTTATCTAATATGTTTTTCTAAGTAGGAATAACTACCAACAATACATGTAACAGAACTCTCAGTGGCCCGAGCAGGAATATTTTTGACAATCGAATTTGTAGGTCGATGCGCGTCTATGACATTTGTATGAAATATTATCCAAACGTCATCAGTGTACAGCAACTTGATACGAATTCGATTGTCATAAATATTCCTGCTGGGGACGCAGATGATGTAAGGGGCGAGCCAAAAAAAAAACCTGTTGTCGACTCGATCTCTATAAGACTTTTTGTGTTTATATTCATTTTCTATATTCCAAACTAATTATCTTCTATGTGCAATGAAATGGCGATATTTTATGAATGTCCTAAACCTATAACTTCTACGATGAAGTAGTCTACCTCTATACAGAATTTGTTATGGTGGTCATGACGTATTTAGTGCGGAATGAAAACATTTGTTTGCCTTTAGAACATTACTGTTATTTATAATTGCAAAAGAAAAAATAAAATGTGGTAGAGTTCTGCCGTCCTCACACTAAAATGCCGTTAAGTTAATGGACCTAATTTAGAGATGTCTCCAAAAAACGGGAAAAATATGGTCCCTAGAGATTTCATAGAGTTATGGTTATTCTTAATCTAAATAAATAAATAATAAATAAATAAATAAGACCCAACAGTCACATACATAGTCCTGACCCCACACTAAGATCGAGTCTTGTGTCGTGGGTATCAGGAACTACGAGACTACTCGCTCGCTGCGCCACGGAGGCTGTCAAACTCAAAATCTTAAAGTAAACAAGTTATTACGTCTATTAAAATATAAAAGTCTTACCGCCGAATGTTCATACACTTAAGGTCGCCATATGTCGTTTAAGGCCACATTATCTGTCAAAATTGTATGCGAAAATCAATGTAAGAAGCCGTTAAAGTTGAGTAGCGTTTGACCATTCGGGCGTTATAGACATCTAGGGATAATATTTTCCATGTTATTTGGAGACATCTCAAAATTAGGTTTATTAACTCAACAGCATTTTAGTTTGAGGACGGCAGAGCTGTAGACGTTACAGTTGGCAACGGACCTTCGATTTTTTCCGTGTGTTAGGTGTCTACCATCGTCATGTGATTGACATGCTTATCTTTGCTATAAAAAAAATCTACAAAAGAGAGTCAGGATTTAGTTGACGCCCGAACAGGGACTTGAACCCTGGACCCTTGGATTAAAAGTCCAATGCTCTACCGACTGAGCTATCCGGGCTATACTAGATTTAATGAAATTACATATTAGTATCGTTTTTCATCCTGTATTCTTAGAGTTAATAAATTTCGAATCGAAGTTAAATTTAAAATAATGAATTATTATTATCTGTGTGGTTAAATAAACCTTAATGAGTAGATTGATTACTAGATGGCGCTGCTAGAGTTTAAATAAAGTTCATTAGTAACTTGGATCAATGAACGCGACCTCAACAGTCAAGTAATAATAAATTCAATATATTTTTTAAAATTTAAATTTGCTTCGTACAATATAATTGAAATCGCAAACATTTATAGTATTTTAATAAAAAACAGGTAAAATCAAGACGGAAACAGACAATAAAGTGAACTTAAAAAATTCTACTTCCCTATTTATATTTGCTATTTTTTTCGTTCAATACCAAATAATTGTCGATTGAACATTGAGGCTATTGAGTAAGTAAACAGTGTGTTCAAACAAGTCTGTAATAAGTCAGATTTACGATGTAGGCACGGCTTGGCCACGAGTGTGGAGTCGAGTGTTGCTAGTGGAATATTCAAGGGCAGGAACTTTCAAGGACATCAGCTATTATTGCGATTGGTATAACAGATGTTTGTATTAAAAGGAAAACATAGTGAATTTGCTTTATATAATCGCTTAAAAACTTAGTCGCCTCACTGGTTTAGTGGCAGCATATATGGGCTGTGGATCGAGAGGTCCTGGGTTTGATTCCCAGATATGGCAAAGAAAATTCTCATTTAATTTGCCCGGGACAGGATCCCTCAGAGGGGGTTGACGTCAGGCAGGTAGCCGGTCGTAAAAACTAAGCCAAATCTATTCTGCAACATGCTTGAAAAGGTGTGTTGCGCCGACCCCACGTTAAGGTGGGATAAGGGCAGGTAGAAAGAAAGAAACAATCACTTAAAAACTTAACGGGCCGACTTGAAATCTTATCCGATCAACCAAAATATGGAACCACCCTAGGAACAAGTATCGAACATAAAAATAATCTTAAACGGTCCACATTTGGCGGAGATATCGCCTATCATACATAAAAAATACAGACGAATTAATTACCTTATTTTTTTGAAGTCGGTCGAAAAACATCAAATAACGAGTTTCTAGAATTAGGACCTATTATTTACTCCAAGTGGTAGGCAGAGGCGTACTAGCGAACTAGAACACTCACATTTCGTCGAGCTTAGTTCTGTCCCAGATGTGATACGGGGCGCGCCTATCGCCATATCGGGCACAAATTCCAGACTCCGTGCTGATACTGAAAAATCCAGTATCACTTTGCCTGACCCGGGGATCGAACCCGAGACCTCAGGACCGGAGTCATACCGAAATACAACTATGCCACCGAGGCAGTCAATTACAAACATAGAATTGCGACAAACGTACCTACATATCAATTGTACAATTGATAATTTCCGATAGAGCGGTAGTACGTAAGGTTATGAAAGAACTTGCCCGTTCATCTTCTACGAGCCAGTTAAATCCAGGTATATTGTAGGACATCATGACAATTGGTACTTGACTGTAGTAACCAATATCAATGAATTTCTGTAGGAACATAGATTTATCATGGAAATAATCTGTGCAATAGGAATTTATTAAAAATACTCCAAGCATAATTTTATTTTAGTAATATAAATACTTAATTTTTTATCTGTGCATCACGTGACGGTAAACACCAATAACAATGAATGATGTCAGATTAATCATTTTTCTGGATTATTTGCTCCACAAGGGCCTAAGGCCTAAGATTCAAAGTCATAATGCTAGGTTTTTTGATTTTTTTTCTTATTTTTATTTAAATCTCAACTTACATAATTTCAACGCGATATCTGATCGACGAAATATCCGACACGTTTTTTTTAGTTAGAAATCATAAATGTTATTTCCTCAATATGTTATTTGAAAGCGATTTTGTTTCTATGGTAAGGAACAATGACGTCACCCATAGCTACAGTTAACAGGTAGCGTTTTGGCGGCAAACTAAATTATACATATTAATTTTTGCTTTTTCTAACTAAATATATGTCAATAAATTACGAAATAATATATAATAAACTATTAATAACCCTGTATACGTTTTACTAAATAGTCAAGTACTTAATTATGGTGGGTCTTTCTTGTTTATCTGGATTGGTAATAGATATTATAAAGGTATGTCTATTTTTTATAGCAGAGATTGGCAAACGAACAGATGGGTCACCTGATAGGGAGTTAACTCCACCTGGGAGTTAACTCCACCGCCCATAGACACCCACTACACAAAAAGAATCATGGGTGCGTTGCCAACCTAAAAGGAGGGAATGGAAGGGGAGGGAATATAGATTGGGAAAGTGAGGGGGGGGGAATTGGTCCACCGGAAATCTACAGCGAGCTGACACTCTACGTCGGTTTTCTGTGAGACAGTGGTATCAAACCGGTCGAGCCGGCCCATTCGTGCTGTAGATGTACATAACTATCGACAGCGTGGCTTCTTTAACTATGTAATAATTGTCAAATTGTCAGGGTAGACCTTAGACAAAAGAAAATAGAGGACGGGGCATAACTACGAAAAAATGAAGCATTCCTAATGTATGGAACGAAACCAAATTGGCGACTTTGCGAAAGAAAGATCCCATAAAATGTAACAGTTAGGCATCTTTTTTATATTCTGAAATTAGTATTATTGCAAATATAACCACAAGTTGAAAAACATAACTGACCGACTTCAAATTTACCGATCGTGACCAAACCACCCTTGAAATAAGCTCTATCGAACACAAAAAGAATTTTGAAAATCGGTCTACATTTGGAGGAGATATTGAGTAACAGACATAAAAAAAATACAGACGAATTGAGGACCTCCTCCTTTTGTGGAAGTCGGTCGAAAATACGGTATTTACGATAAAATGAAACAGTATTTATACGTTACTTAAGTCTTATGACACGGTGACAACTTTTACTTCTATATAGATCGTGAAACTAAAATGGCGGAACCGGCTTCGTATTAAACACGTATTTTTCGTAGTTATGCCGGGTCCTCTTATTGTTTCTTTAGTCATTGGGGTTGGCAATGTGTGTCTTTTTATCTATATGGACTGCACGCGGCTGTCTCTAGCGTTCTACGTCGATGTTGAAGCTAACAAAAGAATTGATTTTGGTAGTTACCGCTATAAACTTAGCCTAAATATGGACATTTGCGATTTTGGTTTGTAATGGATAAACTCTAAAACTATTAGACCGATTTTAAAAATTCCTTCACATAAAGTTAAATTATTAGGGAGTAACAGCAGTTATAAAATTGGGATCTTGGGACAAGGTATTTCCTACAGGAGTGGAGCCGCAAGCAATGGCTAGTCGAATTATATTGGACAAATTTCGGGCATAAAATATACTGTATTAGTTATAAATAAATGTATAACTTCATTGGTAATGGATGCCGGAAAAGGTAATCATACACCAATGCAAAGCCTTTTAGTTATTGTAAGAAATGATTTACGAAATTAGATCGACATCAGGGACACGCTGTAGGTTAAATAAATTAAGGTACAGCAGCATAATACAAATGAGCTTGTGATTTTTAATTGTAATATTATTTTTTAAAGCATCGTCCCCGTGGACGACCCAAAAAGAAACTATGTTTTGGATGATAATGAAAGCGATGAATGTACTCACTGTGGAGGATGCTCAAGATCGGGCGAAGTGGAAGCGTTTAAGCACGAAGTCGATCCCTGGCATAAGGCCAGGATGACTCTAGATAGGGAGAAAGTAATTTTTTATATCAGAGGTTGGCAAACAGTAGGTGGGTTTTGTGATGGTAAGTGGTCTCCACGACCAATCGACCAGATACCAAAAGCATCATAAACAAATCTTTAATTGGATCTAAATCAAATATCTAAAATTAAAAAGAAATGGAAATCTGGTACGCATTATTATCGCATCATCATCAGTCATAGGACGTCCACTACTGAACATAGGCCTTCCCCAAAAAGATTTCCAGGTCGACCTGTTTATTATCGCATAGAAACAGAAAATTTAACAAAATTGAGCAGTTCGGCAATGCAAGACAATGCAAAACAATGCAAGACTACATCTTAAAAAATGTTTGAATTTGTAAAATCGATTATTGTCACTGTGCGTCATCAGAGTCCTTGTCATTAAGATGATGCAAATGTGAAGTAACCTCGAGCCTGTATGCAATCTATGACAGATGTAGATGGTGGTAGGATATTCGTATCCGACCGGATGGCGACCACCGTACACATGGTGCTAAAACCTGCCATAGTGACCCACACTCCGCGTGTGGTTCGCGTTCCAGGATCAGCCAGTGTACTTCCGGTTCTCTCGAGGGTCTTGCGGCATGACTTGATGTTTGGTTGAGACGGGTATGGGGGGTATCCCTGTATCTGCGTCGGTCGTCCGTCTGTCTTGTCGCAAGCCTCTCGATTTGCTTCTTCGTTCTTCGGATTCGGAGTGTGAAGAAGCATAAATAGGCCGGCATGATTCTGACGACCACTGATAAACAGTGTTTGTCAGTGGTCGCTAGTTTTTTTGGACTGCACTACGCTTACCATCAGGTGCAGTGTAGTCACTTTGCCGTGCCCGGATAAAAAAAAAAAAAAAAAAAAAAAAAAAAAAAAAAGATTATTTATAAGGAGAGAGACTATTCAAAAGAGTATTCATAAGGGAGATGGTAGATAAACCTACTAGACGTAGACGAACAGGGAAAACCGGTTATAACAGCACAAACAGCGAAGACAAAATTTTCTCGTGGCGCGCATACTAGGCTGGGTTGGGAGGTATCCATAAAGTATGGATTTTCCCCGTGGAAAAAAAAATAGACAAATAGATACTTCAAAAAACTATATTACCTTAGTATAGAATTACTAATTATAACTAATTACTTTCTTCATTGCTTTCAGTCGTGATTCTAAAACCTTTAAAAAGATTTATTTTTGTTCAAGACTGTAATTACTGATCACATGCAGTACTTACTACTTTCAATTCCATGTACGCATCTATGTACGTGAAGGATTGCTGACATTTACTCCTTTGTGCTTATGTATTGTAAATCCTTTCGAATTTGTTTTACTGCAATACTGAACTTTATATTGGCCTTTGTGGCATGACTTTTATCTGTCAAACTAGTATAAACGGCTATGTATGTAGCATTTGTGCAAGGTCAATATTGCCTTTCTTTTGAAGATCCTGAACATCTATGGCTAAATTACGACATTTTCTCATTAAAATTTTGAAGATTTCCAAAGAAATATTACCAGTAAGCTATTGGACTAAAACATAAAGAGGGTTTGTGATGTAATTGTTTCTGTATCTAATCTTATTTTGAAAGATCATTTTTGCACGTTACTAGTCTTTTTCTATTATTTTAGTATATTGCAGAAAGAATCGGCTAAGTGTTTTGATCAGCCGTCTGTCTGACGTCAACTCTCACCGGAAGATCCTGTACGTACATGAAAACTATTTTTAGAAAAACTGTATTAACCGATCTAGGATCTAAACGTAGTATCCCCGATCCACCATATACACTGCCATTTCACAAAGGAGGCGGAAAGTATTTTTGAACCTTACTAGTACTTGCGCTTAAAATTATGAATAATTAAAATGAGTCAAGAGTAGACACCCAGTCGACATTGGCGCGGCCTGGACCTGATTGTTCGTTAGTTTTTTCAGAAGTTTGGCCTTTTTATATCTCATTAATTGAATGTTTAATTACATTAATTCGCAAGAGCTGACATAACATAACCTTCGTAATGAAACGGTATGGATTACTTGGACAAAAACAATCATTATTAATACCGATTAAAATATACTTTGTTTTATTTTCTTTAGCATACAGCATTGCATATCCGTGGGAGATGAACGTTTAGTATGAATTTACATGATTAGTATCTTTCATATCTATATCACAGTCTTCATCTATATAGAAATTTCTTATGAAACCTCTTAAAATACCTACAATTGTTTTAATTTTCATAAAATGATCATCATTACTTGTGATGTGAACTTAGTCCTTTTTTTCTTGCACGTTTTCAAATTGAACGCATCATTCATTTTCTATCGACTTCCAAAAAGGAGAAAGTTCTTAATTCGTCTCTATTTTTTTATGTATATGTTGCGCGATATCTCACCAATCACCAAATGTGGACCGATTTTCAAAATTCTTTTTGTGTTCGATAGAGCTTGAATTTGGTTACGATCGCATTTGAAGTCGGTCCGTTAAGTTTTTAAACTTGTGATTATAATAATTTTAAAATTAATATATCTAAAATACTAAAGATGCTATCAAATTCTTTAATAACTAGACTACTTCCTTCCTCCCTGATATTTCGTAGTATATAATACACAACCTTAAAAACTAGTTGCTCAAACAGGTCTCATGATCAACGATCGTTTAAATGAAAGTAAATAGCAAAAACGTTATTACTAATTGCAAAATCGTTTAGAATTTAGCGCACTCTGGCCTGATTAAACCTGTAATTTAAACAAGCGATTGTATTTACTGTTATAACAAATAATGAATAATAATTGCTATGTTCTGACATGTGATATTTAAGTGCATTTAATACTAATGTTTCACCGACTTCAAAAAAGGGTATTATTAAATCGTCTTTTTGTGTATTAATGTGAGGTATGGAAACTGAAGTAATTCTCAAGATTATTTTTGTATTCGATACAACTTATTTCAAAGGTGATTCCCATATATCTTTGATCAAGAATTAATAAAGGAGTGTCTAGATACGGACAACAAACAACCGTCAGACAACCCTATCGAGTTGTCAACAATAATCGAGTTTAATCAGGTTATTGTAATTGACGTAAAATACATATACCTACTTAACAGTAATAACTTTACAATAAAATAAATAACACAAACTTGAAAACCAAACAGATTCAATACCATGTTTAATGCCTTTGGTAAACAGATGAGTGAGTGTATTTCGCTTGATTATTGGCTCCGGTGTTAGAGTTCTAGTATCTACTCAATTAAAGACATGGTATTATTAACTTACTTTAAGTACTCAATTTTGAATTAAGTTTTTGTTAATCTTTATTAAAAATATCACGAAATTAAGTCAGCATTTTATTGCTCACATTAAAATTTTAATGAGATTTTTTAAATTGAATATTGACACTCACCCGGCGCGATTTCGTCTTTCGTAAACTATTAGAAACCGTTTTAGTCACTTCGTTATTGTTACTAATTATGCAACAATGCGCGTGTTTTCGATACTGCGGATGACAATCGACTGAACTCCGATCATTTAGATCTCAGACGTCTCATTAAGATGTGTCTTTATGCAGGTGCTTTCTAGGGGTGCAATGCAATTATCTATATCTATGAGAAGCTACTCTCAACACATTCTATTAGGTACTGCAGCAAAGAAGTTCTGGCAATTGTAGTAAACTTAGTTATGCATTTTTTGTGTTTGCAACTAAATGAGATATTTTGCCACCCCTGTAGTTTTTTGTTATAAGGAAATCCGTTTTCTCGAAACTACTTTGAAGGAAGTGTTATTTTCAAGCAGTTGTAGGCAACGGTTGAAAGGCCAAAGACCGGAAGTTTGGTGGGGTTATCAGCCACAGTATTTAGCTTTGTAATATAACTTTTAATGCTGGGAACGGTTTTTTTTACTCATGAGAGGTTAAGCCTTAGTCCTACCACGCTGGCCTAATGCGGGTTGGTATACTGCATGTACTTTCACAGCCTACACCTTGACAGCCTCCGTGGCGCAGCGGGTGAACAGCCGGCTGTGAAGCAAGAGGCCGCGGGTTCGATCCCCGCACCTAGACAACTATTTGTGAGACCCACAGATATTTGTTTCGGGTCTCGGTGTTGTGAGACCGAAAGTCTCTCGTGTTACTGATTCCCACGACACAAGACTTGATCTTTGTGTGAGGTCAGGACTATAGAGGTATGTGTGACTGTTGGGTGTTATTTATTTATTTTTTTTTTACCTTCGAATTTATTAGTAGATACCTTAGGTATGCAGGTTTTTTCACATGTTTTCCTTCACCATTATAGACTATAGTAAGTGATATTCCATCGTGATTAGAGGCTTAACATAGAAAAGTCAAAGATGCATGTACTTTTTTGGGGTTGGTCTCGAACTTCCGACTCTCGTCTCGGCAGTCCGTACCACCCCTCCTGAGCTATCGTTGCTTACAGTATTTATAGTTCTTGGGTAATCGTTGTCAGGGTATAGTGACTCTTGCTTAAGTAACTGGTTGCAATTAATGCAGACTAATTATCCGTCGAACTCCTGGGTCTATCAATTGTGTTGTCATTTAATCGTTTTCTTGAGCTAGCGGCGGTGTATTCGGATTTCGACTGGGGGGTCCTGGTTTCGAATCCCAGGTCCGCAACATGTTTTGTACAGTACTGGATTCACTTCAGGGAGTTGACACTTGACGTTAGGCAGGCGGCCAGTCGTAAAAGCTAAGCAGAATCCATTCTGCAACATGCTAGTAAAAAGTCTGTTCGGCTGACCATTCATTGATTCGGGATAAGGGTAGGTGGATCATAGCTAGTGTAGTATAGTATAGAGCTACATTAGATGCTTCTTCCATTGGTCTCGCACAACGTGAATCTTCCCTTACATCGATATCTACACGCAATGAACCAATGACTCTATCAGGTGAGCCACCTGCTCGTCTGCCTTCGTAGGCTAAAAAAAAACAAAAGAGCATCTGCAACGTCACTTTTAGAAAACATGAAGCAACTTTTTACAAACGACAATTGCACCGAAGGACTAATTTTAGACGCTCGATTGTCGATTAGACTCATCCATGATTCCTAGTGATGGTGCTGTTTTTGTGCTGGTGCGGAAGGCGCGAGGCCGCGGCAGTTCCGTGTTTCCCGCCAAATATCCGTGTAATGACACTTCTCCGTGACGACAAAATGGCCGCACAAGATGGCGGAGAGGGTGCTGGTTGGACCAGTCTTTTATAAAATAACCGTTGGACTATTGTATAGTAAATTGCGTGAAATTCGCAACAAATATATCACATTAAAATGTTATTTATGATCTCAAGGTGTTTACTTGCGTGTATCGTTTGTATTGTTAACATTCAGCGCGGACATTATTTGTATCCTGAATGTTTTGTTACGATAAAAATATCTGATCTTTGTTAGGAACTTACAAATTTAAATAAAGGTTGTAAAACATCTATAAAATGTATTCTCAACAAAAATACTATTATTTTTTTGACCTGCTTAAAAAAGGAGGAGGTCCTCAATTCGTCTGTATTTTTTTAAAATACCTTAAGTGGTAGAGCCACGCTGTAGGCAATTACGTGTACAGCACGAATGGGCCGGCTCGACCGGTTTGATACCATTGTCTCACAGTAAACCGACGTAAAGTGGCAGCCTGCTATCGCGTTTTGATCGGTGAGTGTGATTTCCGGTGGCCTATTTCCCCCCCTCCCTTTCCCCATCCCTTTTCCCTCCCCTTCCATTCCCTCCGTTTAGGTTGGCAACGCACCCATGATTCTTTTTGTGTCTTGTCTATGGGCGGTGGAGATTACTTATCATCAGGTGACCCATCTGCTCGTTTGCCAAGATTATCTTTGTGTTCGTTATAGTTTATTGATCGTAGCTTTTCCAAAATGAAGAAAGAATCTGCTCTCTAGTGGCAGCACATATAGGCTTCGGACAGGGAAGTCTTGGGTTCGATTCCCAGGTCGGGCAAAGCAAATTTTCTAATTTAATTTGCCCTGGACTGCATCCTGGAGGAAGTTCAAGTCAGGCAGGCAGCCAGTCGTAAAAACTAATCCAATTCCTTTCTGAACATGGTTGAAAAAGTGTGTTGCGCTGACCCCACATTAAGGTGGAATAAGGGCAGGTAGAAAGAAAAGAAAGAAACTGCTGTCAAATCCCGCCTAACACTTCTAGGGGTATCGGAATTGGGTTAAAATTGCTATTGGATAGCACAATAGGCTTCTTTTGAGTGTTTTAATGCGTTCCAGCTGTTAGCAACACACGGTACGTCTCTAGTAGTCACCTACGATGCCCACAAGTAATCGTTGCTATATTGCCAAACTTAAAGGATAGGTTTGGGCTACTAGAAATCGCTCTCATTGAACAAAATACAACAGCAAGCTTTATTTTGCGTCGGTTTTTAATTTTTGTACGACAGTGGTATCAATTGATCAAGCCTATTCGTGCTGAATGACGCGTCTCCTGCTTCTGTTTTTCTCCAAACAAAACCTCAAAACACCTACGCGAAACAATGTAACTGTCTCCTAGAACAATGGACCGTAAATAATGTGTAGCAAACCGAAGACGCTTTACTTTGAGCATATGAGACCAGCCAAAACAGTGATTCATCCTACATAAGAGAAGAATCAATTAAGTTTGAGATTAATTATGTAATTTCTTTCACTAGATACCATTGATTGTAATATCGATTGTTAAATCGACTGCATTTGTCATAGCCATAATCTTTAAATCATGGACAACTACCTACTTTAACTTTTTAAACGTCACGGACGTAAAGAAAAAGAAAGACACCATCTCGCCTATAGTTAAACTGTCGCCACAGAAAAGCTACGCACAGAAACGCGCCTGTACATAAATGCCCTACACACATGTCATTACGTATCGATAGATCAAATGGGCCGAAAACCCTGCTTCACTTTAATGTTCCTAGCGCTCCGTCCATCTTTTTTTACGTCCATGCAATACGTTTAGCTATTTACTGACTGACATGCTTGGCGTTTTCACTGTGGGATCCAGAGTAAATGATGTTAGACCGCATTCAAACTTGGGACCTCCCAGTCTACAGCACATACACGCTTCGACAGGTCACTAGAGTCTAGATATAGACCGACGAAGTGAGATTTAAAATAATAAATAAAAATCTTAATAGCGACATCTAGTGACAAAGTACTAAAGTAAGTTTAAGCTTATTACCAAGATTACATTTCAAACGTAGTTGCTAGTTAGTTGAAGTATTAATACATGTCGTAATCGCTAGATGGCGCTTATAATCATGTTAAAAATCAAACGTCCAAGTTTTGAAAACGTTAACAAATCTCAAAAGATTTGCTGTAACCTTCAAAACTGGAATTTATTATTCTTTGTAAAGCGGTTATTAATTTTTTTAACAGGTTTTGATTCACAACATTATTAAAGTCCGTTTATTACGATTCAGACGATCTCATCGTGTTTTTGACCATTAATATTTTGAAAATATGGTTATTATTTAAAACAGGTTGTTGGGCCTCTGGTACATTGACGCATGATATTATGGCCACATAGTAACATCAATTTTGCTTGTCCATTTTCATGTACCTACTAGGAAGGTTTTTTGTGAACACACTTTTCAAGCATGTTATAGAAATAGTTTGGCTTAATTTTACGACTGGTAGGCTGCCTGACGTCAAACCCCCTTTTGGGGATAATAAAAACCCGCCAGACATGGGAATCGACCCGACGACCTCCGAGCTCAAAACACTCTCGAGAAACGCCATATAAATAACATAATATATAGGATGATTGTATCAAAATCTACCTAAATCTCAAAAACCGATATAAAAGTGATAAAATTTAATTTCTAACATAACACATACTAGATTGCAGATCTTCTTGCATCACGTATGACTATCTCTAGTTGCTTCCTAGTCGTCACTCATGACAGAATGGTCGTGGTCGTCACTCCAGGATTTGTGACACGCCTAACAATTCGTCGCCGCCTCATCACGAGCAGCAGCTTTTCGGATGCATTCATTAAGGGGGCTTTTCCGCGAATCCTTCACTTGGTCAGTCCGCATAGGTGACCTACCGCGCGCTCTAGTGCCTTCAATATGTCCTGCAGACAGACGCTGTTTGATACCGAGCTCTTGATAGACTCGTTGGTCCTAAATTGAGTCCACGTTATTCCAAGCATTCTTCTCTCACGGATGGTCTCAAGGGTTGGCTAAATAAAGTCTCTAGCACCACATTTCGAAGGCATCTATCTTGTTTCTCTCTACTTCTATAAGGGTCTCTGCGGCGAAGAGAAATATGAAAAGAACCAGTTTCCTAAGCCTGTAATTAATAAGCTTGATCTGTTAGCTTTAATTATAGTTCGGTTCTTTGATCTATCATCCCTATCTACTATCCCCAGTACCAGGAGAATAACATTACCAACTCTAGAGGAAAAGGATTAAGAAGGGGGGAGATAATCCACTCGTTTACCTCTTCGAGGAGGTGATATCGGCTATAATAACAATAAATATAAACTGAGACTCTGCCTCGGTGGCGTAGTGGTATTGCAACGCGGTACGACTATCGTCCTGTGGTCTCGGGTTCGATCCCCGGTACGGGCAAAGTGATATTGGATTTTTCAACATCAGTCTGGAATCTGTGCCCGATATGGTGATAGGTTCGCCCCCTATCACATCGGCGACGGAACTAAGTTCGGCGAAATGTGGAGTTTCTCGTTTGTTGGTGCGCCATTGCCTACCCTTTCGGGGATACAAGCGTGAGCTTAGGTTTGTACATCTTGAGTGGTAGAGCCACGCTGTAGACACTAACGTCTACAGCACGAATGGGCCGGCTCGACCGGTTGGATACCACTGTCTCACAGGAAACCGACGTAAAGTGGCAGCTTGCTGTCGCGTTTCGTTCGGTGAGTGAGATTTCCGGGGGCCCATTCCCCCACCCCCCTCTTTCCCAATCCCTATTCCCTCCCCTTCCATTTCCTCCTTTTAGGTTGGCAACGCACCCATGATTCTTATTGTGTCTTGGGTGTCTATGGGCGGTGGAGATCATTTACCATCAGGTGACCCATCTGTTCGTTTGCCAGTCTCTGCTATAAAAAAAAAAAAAAAATGTGAGTTTCCTCATAAATGCAAAACAAAAGTTAGGTCACGTCGATATAATTCTGGTAATATTCAAGGGTTGCAATAAATTTAAAGTGGTAAAACCATACTATAAATAATTATGTCTCCGGCTAGAACAGGCCGGCTCGACTGATTTGATAGTGGTATCAAATCAGTCGAGTATACTCTAGTAGTCGAGTAGAGGTAGTATCACTGTGTAGTGTGGAAGTAGAAAAATAATAATGTTATAACATAAGCATAAGCTCACGCCTGTATCCCCGAAGATGTAGGCAGAGGCGCACTAGAACACCCACATTTCGCCGAACTTAGTTCCGTTCTAGATGTGATAAGGGGCGAGCCTATCGCCATATTGGGCACAAATTCCAGACTCCGGGCTGATATGTAAAAATCCAATACCAATTTGCCCTCGCCGGGGATCGAAACCGAGACCTCAGGACAGTAGTCGTACCGAAATACAACCACGCCACTGCGACAGTCACTATTATCCTCTTGCCTGTTATTTATAGTAAGTACTGAGCTTTAAAGTATTCCAGTGTTAACGTCACTTTAAAGGAAAGGAATGCGCAAACTAGGGATGGAAGAGCTCCGGTTTACCTCTTAGCTGATAAAAGCTAAATAAAACTACGAACAATAACATCCTCATACATCAAAATAAGGAAACCTTAGTTAAATGCATCTTTTGTACATTCTTTCCGTGGTTGCAGGTTTCCCCTTGTACACGTAGTTGAGTTTCCTTCAGTTGACGAGTGGTTACCTATTGTTGTGAGGTTACGTAACCAGGCGTTATCCTTACCATCAAGTTCATGACATCATTGGAGGCGACAATGCGAGGATTAAGCACTGCTTAATGGCTTTTGGTCACGTGGTGAATTTGTTATTTAAATCGATCTAAACTGTAGATTACGAATGGAGTGTGTAGCACAAACTACATGTTTTGGCACAAACGATTATTTCGACTTCAAAAACCGAGGAGACTACGAATTCAGTAACACATAACATAACATAAGCCACGCCTGTTTCCACAAAGGGGTAGGCATGGGCGCACTAGAGAAATAGAACACCCACATTTCGCTGAACTTAGTTCCGTCCCAGATGTGATAGGAGGCGAGCCTATCGCCATATCGGGCACAAATTTTGGGCAGGTTATAGCACTATATGTACGGTGGTCGTGATCCGGTCGCATACGAATATCCTACCACCAGCTAATTATTAGGAAGAATAGGGCTATTTTTGAGTGGTAGAACCTCGTTGTAGTCGGTAACGTCTACAGCACGTATGGGCCGGCGACCGGCTCGATAGACTACCTTGTTACTATCTCACAGAAAACCTATGAAAATGGCAGCTGTTACGTTTCGTTCGTCAGTGAAATTTTTGGTGGTCCAGTTCCTCGCTCTCTTTCCTCATCTCTATTATGGCGCGGACACACCGGTTGAAGGAAGGCGAAATAATCTGTGTATACCTGTTCTGGGGGTTTAGACAAGTGGCTTATGCGCTAGTCGAATAGAATAGTCGAATAGAATAAATGTATGGGAATGACATAAGGCGGCGTACTCTTATGTCATTCTCATAGATTTATTCTATTCGACAATTTTTTTCGACTAGCGCATAAGCCACTTGTCTAAACCCGCTGTTCACATAAAAAATCTTTCGCTGTTGTGTGAATGAAACAAGCATGATTCGTTCGTTCGTTCCGGTGTGTACGCGCCATTACCCTCCTTTAAAGATCCATGATTTTTTGGTGTCTCAGGTGTCTATGGCCGGAGGTGACCACTTACCATCACGGGACCTACATTCTCATGTACCGGTTTCTGCTGTTAAAAACATTCCGCTTCTTGATACCTCACTCACAGCGCGAAACCCTAAAGAAATCTACGTCAGATTTTTGTGATGGCCGTAATAATAGCGCGGTTGATGTGACCATTTATTCTATATTATGTTGTTAATTCTGCCTATAGTAGTGCGGAGATAGCTCAGTTGGGAATAGTACGGACTACCGAGTCAAGTGTCAGAGGTTCGAGACCAACCTCAGAATGGAGCATACACCTCTGCTTTTTATGTTAAGTGTATTTTCATTGTGAAATATCGCTTGCTATAACGCTAAAGGAAAATATCGTGAGGAAACCTGCATACCCGAGAATTTCTCCACAAACATTTCGAAGGTATGTGAAGTCTACCAACCCGCATTAGGCCAGCGTGGTAGACCTAACCTCTCTCATTAGTAGAGAAGGCCCGTGCCCAGCAGTGGGACAGTAATATTACAGGGCTAATATTATATTATTTTTATTATAGTTACTATAGGCAAAATTGCATAAAGTGTGGCTTTATCACGCAAAAAGTTTTTAACTAATTAACGCTTATCTAAATTTGTACTTGGGTTTTTTCTCAACCAGAACCAATTAAATAACAAACGTATACGATATACCAAAATATACAACGCAAAATAGTCAAATTAATGTGAAACATGCCTTGAACACCAATATCAATAGTTTATAAAATGCATTGTTTTAAACATTGGTTCTAACTTTAAAACTTTTTGTAAGTGTAAACTTGTAGGGTAGGCAGTCTATTTGTTAATAATACATTTTAATCTGATATTCAAACATAACATCTACTATATGCTATAATCATGGTTTGGGCACAGATTTTGGAGTGCAATCTAGATGTAAGTTACTAACACTAGCTGTATGGATTGTGCAATTTGATTGTATTCTTTATTGTGTGTTAAATAAAATAAAAATAAAAAAAATCATCATCATCATCAGCCATAGGACGTCCACTGCTGGATTTAGGCCTCCCCCAAAGATTCCCAGATCGACCTGTTGGAAGCGGCCTGCATCCAGCGACTTCCCGCGACCTTTATCAGGTCGTCGGACTTTATTTATAACCCCCCCTATATGATTAATAGTAATAGATCCATTAATCAATCCCGAAGTGTTTAAAGTTGTGACATAGATGTTAAAGCCACAGCCATGTCAGTTGAATATTAATTAGATCACCGTTTATAAACTAACTGACATCGCTGACTGTCTCGATGGCGTGGTTGTATTTCGGTACGACTATCGTCCCGAAGTCTCGGGTTCGATTCCCGAGTCGGGCAAAGTGATATTGGGTTTTTCCATATCAGCTCAGAGTCTGGAATTTGTGCCCGATTTGGCGATAGGATCGCCCCCTATCACAATCATATGGGGATGTTCAAGTTCGCTAGTACACCTCTGCCTACCCCTTCAGGGATACAGGCGTGAGCTTATGTATGTTTATAAACCTAAGGTTAGTCTCCTAAGTATTTATTACATATTTTAAAAGCAGGCACCCAAGACACAAAAATAATCATGGGTGTGTTGCCAACCTAAAAGGAGGGAAATAGGGATTGGGAAATAGGTATTGGGAAAGGGAGGGGGGAATTGAGCCACCGGAAATCTCATGCCCCTAACGAAGCGCGACAGCGAGCTAATTTACGTTATTTTTCTGTGAGACAGTGGTATCAAACTGGTAGAGCCGGCCCACTCATGCTGTAGACGTAACTGTCTATAGCGTGGCTCTACCACTCAAGACAAATGAGACCATATTTAGCTTTCACTACAATTAATAATAATAAATGTATGGAGAAAAGGAAAAATAGTCGCAGGTTTGGAATAGTGGCAGCGTAAACCTGTAGCCCGAGCACGAAAAACTAATGTAAATGTAAATGTATTCGAGTTCGCTGCGCACAGATGACGTTTGGTTAATATTTTATACAAATTTCATAGACGTGCATCGAGCTGAAATACATTTACGGTTGTCAGAAATTTTCCTGCTCAGGCCGCTGGAGGCCCTGGCTTTGGTTCCCAGGTCAGACGGGGTGTTTTTTTACACGATTTGGCCGGGATTGACGTCAGGAAAGCAGCCGGTCATAAAAAACGAAGCCGAATATAAGCTGACAAGTGCAGCTGAAAATAAAGAAAAAAGACCTATCATCATTCAAGACGTATCAAAACTCTTAACTTGTAATAAAAAGCTTTGTAGTTGTCATATCTTCGACGATCTGTGCCACTATAATTAAAAAAAGTCTTTGTAGAACTTTCTAAAGGAATGACTCAAACTCAATAAGACATGTATGTGATGTATCAAATAACCTGTATAAGGTCCAATATAGTCACCTCGCTGCACCACAAGTTCGGCATACAAATGGCATCTCGTTCGCATCCACGGGCGCGACCCTCGCTAGGGGTCACTGCAAGGCACCTAATGTACACCGCATGTTAAACTCAACTGGCCTTGTTGTCACTTGGACGCTCAGTAAGTGCCTTGTTATGTTACACTTGTTTCAAATGGGTATTTTGGAAACTTTAAGGTTGAAGACTGATGCTTTTTAACCCACTTTAAAAAAGGAGGAGGTTAACAATTCGTCGGAATATTTTTTTATATATGTTCCTTGATTACTCGAAGACACCTGGGCCGATTTGAGAAATTATTTTTTTGTTTAGAAGGGTATACTTCCTGGGTGGTCCCATTGGCACCAAGTCAGGATCTGATGATGGGCTCCTAGAAAAACCGAGGACTACCCTAAAATTTTATAGGGTCACATATTGTGTTAAATATATTTCCTAAAACTATTCAGATATTTGCGTCTGGTACTTATCATCTCATGTTGCTGAGCTGATGATGGAAAATATAACTCCTTAACTATTAGGAGTTGGTGGATAATTCTTTCAATATTACACTAAACATAGATAAATTATAATTAAAGTTTAACAAAAACTGAAAACCGACTTCAAAAACGAACACTTAAAAGTAAAAAATAACAACAATTTCTTACTCTCTTTGGAGTTAAGAAGGAATCTAGTTCGGTCGTTTAAAAAAATATTATAAAAATTAAAAAATAAAAATATTCCCCTCCGATGGCGAGGCTCGGGACCCAATCCACCGGCGCGGGTAGGACCCCAGAGTGAGGAAGCTCCTTACAATTTGTGTCGTATCCAGTATTTTATTATTATTAGCTTTATTAAAATTAATTAACTCGTATAACGCAATGATGTAATAAGGTAAATGTTAATTAATTACATTATAAAACCTATTTAGTATATGTGATGACATGCACGTATACTTATGTTAGCACCCATATTGATATTTAATAATAACAGGTAGTAGGTACTAGGTACACTCCATTATCTGTGGTTCAGTCGTTTTCGAGCCTATTCATAACAATCAACAAAAAAGCAAATTTTCCTGTTTATAACATTAGTAGGTAATAGGTACAGATTAAATTATGTTTCGGTGTGTTATAAAAACGTGTACTTGAAATAAAACTATTTTTACGGATTCTATCAGGATTTGTTTTAATTTTTATGCCTGACGTTTCTGTTTGCCCTGCGAAGCCTTCGAAAAGTCATTAAAATTATAACAAATTGTGATAGAATCCGTAAAAATAGTTTATTTTGATGTATAACATTCGTGTAAACTTAAGAAATCAACGTGTACTTTTTTTTTATGGCACGTAATGATTCTACGCCATTGTGTGGGGTTATAATTCGAATAATGTTTTATATGGTTCAGTTGGAATGAGAAGACCTTATCGAACATAATCTGACCAAGTCAGAGACATACGAGAAAGTTAAAAGTCCTCTAAACTGACGTGCTTGCATGAAGAATGTTATGAAACTGTAAAGGAACGGGTGGCATGTGTTCCTCCACCAAACGAAGATCTAGTCAGGCGGGTGTCATGCCTGACCGCCCCGGCTTCTCAATGGTTCATCTTCGGAGGTTATATCTATGCAACGTCTGCTCCAAACTTTGTCAACGCGATTTAGTATGGATGCGTTGATTGGTGACAAGACTAAATGAGGCCAAAGACGTGTGTAAGGATTGTAGCAAGTGGAAATCTGTTGCCTCTGCCTACTCCTATGGAAAAGAGGCGTGAGGCTATGTATGTCTGTTTTATAGACTATGAACAATGCTTCATGTAGCCGTTAGGTATAGTGACAATGGCTTCCAACGCAATATAAAGCTTGTGGGAATTCCAAACACCGCACACATTAGTCAAATAAAATGAATCAAACTTCATATTGACCTTAAAAGGATGGAACAACCTGGAATTATTTTATTTGTAAAGCTATGCGCTATGCTTACCCCAGAATCGTGGGTATCTGAAATTACGAGAGACTTTCGGTCTGACAATTTTTTTTATAGCAGTCACTGGCAGACGAGCATATGGGTCACCTGATGGTAAGTGATCTCCACCGCCCACAGACACCCAAGACACAAAATCATGGGTGCGTTGCCAACCTAAAAATAGGGAATAGAAGAAGAGGGAATAGGGATTGGGAAAGGGAGGGAGGATATCCACTACTTCATCATCAGCCACAGGACGTCCACTGCTGGACATAGGCCTTCCCCAAAGATTTCCAGATCAACCTGTTGGAAGCGGCCTGCATCCAACGACTTCCTGTGACCTTTATCAGGTCGTTTGTCCACCTATACACTATTTAATTTCTTCAAAATATCTTAATATCTATCTCTTATCTAATAATCTTATTCAAGCACCGCCAAGTTAGTACACCACACTTGGCAAGCACAGTTCATAAAACCAGCGACCATCATAAGCAATATGTTTATCAGTGGTCACCAGAATCATGCCGGCCTACATTGATTTTTCTTTACGTTCCAAATTTTTTAGTGGTAGAGCCATGCTGTAGACAATTACGTCTACAGCACGTATGGGCTGGATCGACCGGTTTGATACCACTGTCTTACATAATATTATAATCGTCTTAAAGTAACAGTTGACTGCTGCGTTTTCTCTGGTCAGTGAGATTTTCGATGGCCCAAATTACCCTTCCTTTGCCAAATGCCTATTCCCCTCCTTTTAGGTGGACAACGCAATCACAAGTCTTTCTGTGTTTTGGGTGTCGATGGGCGGTGGAGATCACTTACCATCAGGTGACACGTCTGCTCATTTGCCAGCCTCTGCTTTGATAAACATACTTTAGACATAATAAGCAACTTCTACTTTGATCGGTCTTGAGCACTCCACAGTGAGACCATTCGTTCTCATATCTTATCCAAAACGTCCAGCGCCTTTATGACTGTCAATGGAGGCAACTTTGATACGATACAGCATCATAACAATATAATAGTACTGAGTTTACCTTCCCTTCCAATAACGGGGTATAATCATCTTTTCATATTATGTAAACACGAATCAATGATTTTTCCTTTAGTTAACTTCCTCGTCCGAATGTTGTCGACCTTTCTGATGACGTTTCTTCAGGAAAAATATCGATTACAGTCAATTTCCTTCTGTTTGCGGTAACTATTTCAGTTGCCGCACTTCCTGTTTACGAATCTCTAGCTGGTAGTGTAGTAAACATTAGTTATTATTTATTATTAGCCTGATACGACCCACTGTACGGCAAAAGCGTCATTACTCGCTTTCTATTTGTTTCTGTCTTTGGCTATCCAATCCTTAAAATATTCATCCAAGTCATCACGCCACTTCTGAGTCTGCTTTCATTGTCTGCATTCCGATGTAATTTTGGCCTATACCTCCTCTGACTTGCGGCTGGCCTGTCCTGCACACTCCCATTAAAGCATGGCAGCTTTTCCAGTTACGTCGACGATTCCTGTTTTTGAGCGCAGTATGGAGTTTCGCACACTATCTGTAACCTTTATGTCCAGAATATCTAATATCAGAAGTTACCTCTGTAATTGTTAATAATTAATTAATTTTATGCAAATTTCACATTGAATTTTTTTTTTCATTTCTCTTCGATGCTATCACGAATGTTGCCTGCCTTTTCTTATAATGTTCTACCTACCGTAATCATACTCTAATGTGGGATCGGCGTACATTATTTCCCACCTGTATTCCCGAAGGGGTAGGCATAGACGAACTAGATAACTAGAACACCCACATTTCGCTGAGGTTATTCTGTCCTAGATATGGTAGGTGGCGAGCCTGTCGTCATATTAGGCACATGAACGTTTGTCTCGATGCGGGTATCGAATCCGCGGCCCTAAAATCACAGTCGGGTACTCTTCCGTTGCGCCCAGGCACTACGCAAGCAATCAAAAAGTTCTTCTATCTGTAACGTTTTCACGGCTAACTACTGAACTAATTCTAATAAAATTGAGATGAAGGACCTTTCTTTTTCCCAAATGTTTTCAAGTGGTCTCGGTGAGTGAGATTTCCGGTGGATCAATCCCCCTTTCCTTCCCAATCACTATTCCCCTCCTTTTAGGATGGCAACGCATCTATGATCCTTTTTGTGTCTTAGATGTCCATGGGCGGTAGAAATCACTTACCATCAGGTGACCCATGTGCTTGTTTGCTAGTTTGCTATAAAAAAATGGGCAAAGATACGTGCAAAAGCTAGTAATTTGTAATCGTACCTATTAAAACATAACATAAGCTCACGCCTGTATCCCCGAAGCGGTAGGCAGTGGCGCACTAGCCAACTAGTACACCTACATTTCGCCGAGTTTAGTTACGTCCCAGATGTGATAGGGGGCGAGCCTACCGCCATATCGGGCACAAATCTCAAAGTCCGGGCTGATATGGATAAATCCAATATCACTTTGCCCGACCCGGGGATCGAACCCGAGACCTTAGGACGGTAGTCGTACCGAAATACAACCACGCCACCGAGGCAGTCGTAGCTATCAATTTATTTCCTCAACCATAGCAACAGTTGGACACGATTGGTTCAAACGAAACAACAATGCGAGATAAACACAGTGCCTACTGCCTACATGCCGATAAATTGGAGTACATTGTATTAATTAGTATTTTGTACAGTCGTCCAGTAATGGTGACGCAAGCGCAGATAATTTCACTATAAATAACACCATACTCGTTAATAATTATTATTTACATGGGTTTTTGGTGCGGTTAACTATTGTAATTTGATATGGAATTCATTTTATTTTATGGTAAATATGGCTATTTAGGTCGTGGGCCCTTTTTTGGCATGGCGATGGGCTCCCTTATCACACAAATGGGAAAGAAGCTCTGCGAGTTGCTGCTCTACCTCTACTTCGCCTTTGACTACACTTTTTGACAGACTTCCAAAAAGGAGGAGGTCCTCAATTCGTCTGTATTTTTGTTATATGTTAGGCGATATCTCCGCCAAATGTAGACCGATTTTCAAAATTCTTTGTGTTCGATAGAGCTTATTTCAAGGGTGGTCCCGTATAAATTTGGTCACGATCGGATTTTAAAAAATAAAATAAAAATCTTTATTGATCACGTAGGCATGTAAAAAAGCACTTATGACAAGTCAACACAAGTAAATTTTTAAATTAAGATTGATTTAATTTACATTATATATTTGAATTTGGCTCCGAGGTCAAAGGCTGGCCGATTTCCTGGAGAAAGAGGGACTCTTTGCGATGAACTCTTTCTTCCAGAAGCCGCCTCATCGCAAATGGACCTGGATGACTCCGGACGGTTCGGCGAGAAATGAGATAGACTTCATCTTGACGACGAAAAGACGGATATTCAATGATGTCTCCGTGATCAACAGGGTGAAACCCGGAAGCGTTCACCGAATGGTAAGAGGCACATTGAATATCAACGTCATGTTGGAAAGAGATCGCTTGATGAAGTCTACGCTCCGCCCTACTCGCACCCATATCCAAAACCCCGAGAGCTTTCAACTCGAGTTGACAAACCGCTTCGATTGCCTAGCTGATTGCTCTACCGTGGACGAGATAAATGACCGGTTGGTAGAAGCTGTTCATACGGTGGGATCTAAATTGTTTAGACCTCGTCGTAGAGATAGACCTCAGAAACTCTCGATCAACACACTCGATCTCATGGCCGAACGCCGATCTATGGCGCTGCGGTCTTCCGTCGACGCTGAAGCATATAGGCAGCTCAATAGAGAATAGGGAAGTCCTTGCGACACGACGTCCGTGCTCACAATACAGTGAGCATAAAGGAGGCGATTAAGCGGAACAAAGGCTCCAAAGTGTTCGCCAAGGATCTGTCTATTGGGCAAAGCCAAATGACCAAGCTGAAGAGGGAAGACGGCAGCGTAGCTTCGACAAAGGCAGAGGTATTGAGGGAGATTGAGAGGTTCTACGGACAGCTTTACAGCTCGGTTGCCAAACCCGTCACTGGCTCGGCCCAAGACCCAAGAGCCGAGCTGGTCCGACACTACAGCGAAAATATCCCGGACATCAGCCTGTGCGAGATTAAGGTGGCCCTCGGACAGCTTAAAAACAACAAGGCGCCGGGCGAGAACGGAATCACTGCAGAGCCTCTGAAAGCGGGCGGAGCGCCGGTATTGAGAGTCCTTCAGAAGCTCTTTAATTCTGTCTTGCTCGAGGGCGCTACGCCTGAAGCATGGAACAGGAGTGTGGTGGTACTGTTCTTTAAGAAGGGTGACAATACCTTGTTGAAGAACTACAGGCCCATCTCACTCCTGAGCCATGTGTATAAGCTGTTTTCGAGGGTTATCACGAACCGTCTCGAACACAGGCTAGATGACTTTCAGCCTCCCGAACAAGCCGGTTTCCGAAAAGGCTATAATACCATAGACCACATTCATGCGCTGCGGCAAGTTATACAAAAAACCGAGGAATATAACTTGCCACTTTGCTTAGCGTTTGTGGACTATGAGAAAGCCTTTGACTCGATCGAGACCTGGGCTGTGCTGCAGTCTCTCCAGCGGTGCCATATCGACTATCGCTACATCGAAGTGTTGAGGTGCTTGTATAGCAACGCCACCATGTTGGTCCGAGTACAAGAAGAGAGCACGAGGGCTATTCCACTTCAGAGAGGTGTGAGACAGGGAGACGTTATCTCTCCGACACTGTTCACTACCGCATTAGAAGATGCCTTCAAACTCTTGGAATGGAAAAGATTCGGCATCAACATCAATGGCGAGTACATCACTCACCTTCGATTTGCCGACGATATCGTTGTCTTGGCAGAATCGCTGGAAGATCTAGGTACTATGCTCGAAGACCTCAACCGAGTTTCCCAACAAGTAGGCCTTAAAATGAACATGGACAAGACGAAAATCATGTCGAATGTCCATGTCGTTCCTACCCCAATTGGTATAGGGAACTCAACTCTCGAAGTTGTAGACGAATATGTCTATTTAGGACAAGCGGTCCAGCTAGGCAGGTCCAACTTTGAGAGAGAGGTCATTCGTCGAATCCAGCTCGGCTGGGCAGCATTTGGGAAACTACGCAAGGTCTTCTCGTCCAAAATACCTCAGTGCTTGAAGACAAAAGTCTTCGACCAGTGTGTGTTACCAGTGATGACTTATAGCACTGAAACGTGGCCTCTAACTACGGGCCGCATTAGAAAGCTCACAGTCACTCAGCGAGCTATGGAGAGGGCTATGCTCGGTGTTTCTCTACGTGATCAAATCAGGAATGAGGAGATCCGTAAAAGAACTAAAGTCACCGACATAGCCCAAAGGATTAGCAAGTTGAAATGGCAGTGGGCAGGGCACATAGCTCGTAGAACTGATAGCCGATGGGGCAGAAAAGTTCTCGAGTGGAGACCACGTACCGGCAAGCGCAGCGTAGGACGTCCACCTACAAGGTGGACCGACGACCTGATAAAGGTCGCAGGAAGTCGCTGGATGCAGGCCGCTTCCAACAGGTCGATCTGGAAATCTTTGGGGGAGGCCTATGTTCAGCAGTGGACGTCCTATGGCTGATGATGATGATGATGATGATGATTTGAATTGGACGACAGGCAGGCAAGTATGGACATAATAACGATGGGATGGCTAAGATAGGGTGATAAGGGGAGATAGGAATAGAGTGTAAGGGAATGGGTTGTATGGGAATGACATATGGCAGGAATGGTGGCAGGGGATTGACTGGAAATACTGGAAACAGTTGGGATTGGTACGTGAGGCCCTATCCTAGCTAACCTACCAGCCTTTCTCTATCTACCTACGGATGACGACCCGAAGAAGAAAGGCAGAAAGAAACTCCGGGCTTAATTGATGTCGGTCCGTTAAGTTTTTAACCTAACAAAACATAAGCTCACGCCTGTATCACCGAAGGGGTACGCAGAGGTGCACTAGAACACCCACATTTCGCCGAGCTTAGTTCCGTCTCAGATGTAATAGGGGGCGAGCCTATCTCCATATCGGGCACAAATTCAAGACTCCGGGCTGATATGGAAAACCTAATATCACTTTGCCCGACCCGGGGATCGAACCCGAGACCTCAGGGCGGTAGTCATACCGAAATACAACTACGCCACCGAGGCAGTAAGTTTTTAAACTTGTGATTAGATATACCACGATCAATCATATTTTATATGCGATTCGTTAGTGAGGGATGGGTTAGTGCCTAAACTCCTATTCATGTAGAAGTATATTGTTAGCTTAACAATAAGGTATTGTATTATTTATGCATTGTGCCATTGTATAAAATATAGGTAGATTTTAAGCCTACAAAATCAGCTTGTTATAATTTTATATGACTCAATATAAGAATTAAAGAGAAAATGATACAATATGGACGTAGTTGAAAATAAAGGCCCATTTACATGTTACCATTTTCTTATAATATTAGCCCTGTAATATTACTGTCCCTCTACTGAGCACGGGCCTCCTCTACCAATGAGAGGGGTTAGGCCTTAGTCTACCACGCTGGCCTAATGCCGGTTGGTAGACTTCACATGCCTTCGAATTTTTTGTAGAGAATACTCGGGTATGCAGGTTTCCTCACGATATTTCCTTCGCCGTTATAGCAAGCGATATTTCGAAAAGTCAGAGGTGTATGCTCCATTTTGGGGTTAGTCTCGAATCTCCGACACTCGTCTCGGCATTCCGTACCACAACCGTATCAACACCGTACCACCTGAGCTATCGCTGCTATTCCATTTCTTATACAAATTCAATAATACAATGCAATACATTACGCGCAATATTTGAAATTCAAGAATAGTGAGCAACTGTTTACACGCGGATAAAAAGATGGAATCCCGTTATTGTATGAAAGTCTTGACGAAAAATAATTGCAAATGTCTTTTGTTTGCACTAACACAATTATGTTTTCGACCGACTTTCCAAAAAGGAGGAGGTCCTCAATTCGTCGGTATTTTTTTATGTATGTTACGCGATATCTCCGCCAAATGTGGACCGATTTTCAAAATTATTTTTGTGGTCGATAGAACTTATTGCAAGGGTGGTCATATATATTATTTGCGTTGGCGCATTTTTTATTCACTTGTTGAACGTTTTAGAAGTTATTGTGTATATTAAAAATATGAGTCAAAAAGTGTTAAAATATGGTTCTGGGCATTTCCGCGAAAAGAAAGTCATTGCACTAGCAGCATTTGCACAGAAATTTGGAGTTAACGGTTTTGGACCTAAGGAAATAACAAATAAAATAAAAAAATAAGGACGCAGTATCATAGTAGGTACAATTAGTACACGAATTTCTTAGAAAATTATAGCATGTGCATTAAGAAAAGAAAAGTTTTGAAACAAAACTTGAATAATAAATAAATAATGTTACGTGTTGTTTAGACCATGCAAGTCATTTATTACTTCAATTGAATTGTATGCAACAGGTAAGAACTTGCATCGTGTAAATGGGCCTTAAGTGTTGTATTTAGCCCGCTTTTCGAATTCATGTTATAATTGATGACATAAGACATTTGCTCATATTTAAATTTATATTATACTACCACTAGACCGCCTCGGTGGCGTGGTTGTATATCGGTACGACTACCGTCCTGAGGTTTCGGGTTCGATTCCCGGGTCGGGCAAAGTGATAATGGGTTTGGATTTTCGATTCAGTATCAGCTGGAGTCTGGAATTTGTGCCCGATATGGCGATAGGTCCGCCCCTATCACATCTAGGACCAAACTAAGCTCAGCGAAATGTGGCTGTTCTGGTTGGCTAATGCGCTTCTGCCTATCCCTTGAGTGATACAGGCGTGAGCTTATGTAATGCATATAAGTTAGGGGCTATAAGCAAAGAACGGCAGAAGTGTCAGACTGAGATCTATACCTCTAGAGCAAACTTGGACTAAGTTAATTTTTAAATGGAACTTTGAATCTGACTGAGCCCGGGTCAATTTTTTATAAGAAAATCTTTGCTTAGTTTGTGAGTGTTTTTCTTGTAAAAAATGTCTCGGACAAGTCGAAGTTCGATTTAAAATTTCCAAATCCTCACCGAGTTTGTTTCTTGACTCAGATTCGCTCTATAGATCTCGGCCTCAATGGGATATCCCAGAAGAAAGTGTATTGCGGTGTGTACTGTGTAGTTGTATGCATACCAACTTACTGATCACACGAGACTAGACTTCCAATTCTGTCGTAAATACCCAATATTCAGAACGTCATGAGGCAAAAATCTACACCAGTCAGCGAAATTTAATTTTTATTGAGTTTTTTGAGAATTGCAGGGAATTGTAGAAGATTAAGCTGCAATTTTTTAAAAAATACTCAAAAGAATCCAAAATGTTTGGTAGAGCCACGCTGTAGACAGTAATGTCTACAGCACGAATGGGTCGGCTCGACCGGTTTGATACCACTGTTAAACAGTGAGTGAGATTTCCTATGGCCCAATTACCCCCTTCCTTTTCCAATACCTATTCCCATCTTTTTCCATTGGCGACGCACACATGATTATTTGTCTCTTTGGGTGTCCATGGGCGGTGTTAATCACTTACCATCAGTTGACCCTGATTGATTTCTGTGAGTTTGTGTATGACTTTATTACCGATTTCAAAAAAAGGAGGAGGTTAACAATTCGTCAGAATCTTTTCTTTTTTATGTATGTTCCCCAAATACTCGAATGCCTGGGCCGATTCGAGAAATTCTTTTTTTGTTTAAAAGGGTATACTTCTCATGGGCACCAAGTCAGGATGTGATGATGGGATCCCAGAAAAACCGAGGACAACCCTTAAATTTTATAGGGAGCCATAGTGTGTTTTATATATTTTCTAAAATTATTCAGGTATTTGCGTCTGGTACTCATCATCTCATGTTGCTGAGCTGATGATAGAAAATATAACTCCTTAACTATTAAGAGTTGGTGGATAATTCTTTCAATATTACACTAAATATAGATAAATAATAATTAAAGTTTAAGAAAAACTGAAAACTGACTTCAAAAATGAACACTTAAAAGTAAAAAATAACAACAATTTCTTATTCTCTTTGGAGTCGCTGCTTTTTCATTTAATCTGCTTCAACCTGAGCACCGACTCCAAAGACAGTAAGAAATTGTTGTTATTTTTTACTTAACGTCGGAGGCGGGACATATATATGTTACATAAGCGTATGGGCCCCCGGAGGCCGTGCCGCCCGTGACTATCTACGTATTAATTTTTCACTATGTACATATTCCTTTGTGAATAATATTACATTATGCATCGTGGCGTAGAAATAATCACAGATCTCAAAAATCACTTCCAAGGTCGTATTTTTCAAATTGTTTGCATTTTTTGTACACATACGGAGTTACAAATACGCTATGCAAATGAAGGAGGCAAAAACCCGCCCACTGTGAGATTACCCGGCTATTAAATGAAATCAAACATTTTTTGTTTTGTGGCGATTATTTCTCGGCACGTGATTATTTTTCGACCGACATAAAAGGAGTCAATTCGTCTGTGTTATTAATGAATGTTTGTTACTTGATATCTAGGGTTTCTGCTCGAGAATTCAAAATTTCTCGAAATACTCTAGAAACTCGAGAAATCCTAGTCGAGAATTCTCGTGCCTCGAGAAATAAAAAAAGTCGAGAAATCAGAAACCCTATTGATATCTCTTTATCGTGGCAGCATATATATATTTTATAACAGAGACTGGCAAACGAGCAGATGGGTCACCTGATGGTTAATGATCTCCTTCACCCACAGACACTCAAGCCATAAAAAACCATGACCACCCACAGACACTAAGCCATAAAAAGAATCATAGGTGCGTTGCCAACCTAAAAGGAGAATATATGGATTGTGGACCTTGATTGATTTTGGGTTCGATTCCCAGGTCAGGTAAAGCGATTTTTCTAATTTGATTTGAAGGCTGAATCCCCGAAATGGGAATTAACGTTAGGTAGCCTGTCGTAAAAAGTAAGCAGAGTCCTTTCTAAAACATGCTTGAATAAGTGTGTGACGCGGGATAAGGAAAGGTAGAAAAGAAATCTTGATATCTTAGGCTTAATGTGTGCGTGTGATTTTTTTTTATATTCAATAGAACTTACTCGAAGGGTGGTCCCGTATAAAGAACAAGATGTGATGTGAATTTGAAGTTGGTAGCTTTGAAAATTATTGGTACGGTACGGCTACGTTCTGAAGAAATCACAGGAATACGTTGGTCGCAGGCCTCTGGTGCGTTCCCGTGGACGGCCCAAAAATTGGTATTGAACATTCACAAATCATTCTAGTGTGCAAATTGTAACAAGCGCCCTCGCATTGTAATAATTAGTAGGGTTACTGACGTTTCAGATCAATTTTTGTTATGTAGTAGCTTCTCTTTAGTTAGTAATATTAATCTATTATTATCGTTGAACACCTCCAAAACGAAGTTTATACTTTTTTCGAACACTGCAAGGTCGTTACATACTGTAAGTAACCTTAAAATACAAGTTCACACCTGCATAAATAAACCTTATATTAATTGCAATTGTAATTTCATTGAGAGAGTTGAATTTATTAAGTACTTAGGAGTGTTTTTAGATGAAAAGCTAACATGGAATAAGCATATTGACCAACTATTTGAGAAAACTAGGAGACTTATATATATTTAAAAAAAAATAGGCATGTTGCTGATTTTAAGTTAATTAAAAATATTTATGAGGTATTAGCACAATCTATTCTGTCCTACTGTGTATCATCATGGGGAGGTGCTCGTAAAACACATCTTCTTAAGTTAGAAAGGTCACAACGAGTCCTATTAAAAGTTATGACTTTCAAGCCACTGAGACATCCAACTGTAAATTTGTATACTGAATGCGATGTGCTAACTGTTACAGTTATTTCTTAAAAATATCATACTCTGTCAACACCTAAAAACTGACTATAATCCAAAGTTATCAACTAGGCAGATAAATAAAATATTATGTCCTGCTGTGGCTTATAAAACATTCTTTATTAATCAATTTCAATGCTATCTTGGACCTAAGTTATATTACAAACTTAATAAAGTCCTTAGCTTGTATCCACTCAATTATCACCAATGTAAAAAATGTATCATAAGTTGGTTAAAAGCTAAAAAATACGAAGAAATAGAAAACTTTCTTAAGAACCCAACTTAAAATCTCATTTAGAAGTTATTTATAAATCGGTAAATTTATATTATATAAAGAAGGTAAATGTAGCATAAATTAAGCTTATCAAATTTTATTGCTTGATGACACTATGTTGAGGTTTGCAATATTAATGTTAAAAAAATAATGTCAAAATAAATAGGTTCGTAGTTTATGTTGTCTAACTATCATTGTGAATTATTTTTGACGGTATTTGTTAAAAAAGTGTTGTTATTTAAACAGGTTATCTATTGGTCGTTCATCGTTAAATTTACTTATGTTTGATACAATATTGTTGTAGTTTTATGAAATCTTGTTTATGTGGTTGGTCACTGGAAGATACTAGCGTCTAAGACACAGGCTAGGCCTAGTTTAGGCGCTAGTGCCAACTTCATCTAGATTAAAGGTAAAATAATTTAGCTATTAGAAATTGTACCACTTATAAAAAAGTTTAAATAAAGTTATTATTATTATTATTATTTGGTGTGTTGTGAGAGCATGGGTCTCTCTTAGTACCTGTAGCCCGAGCACGAAAAACTAATGTAAATATAAATGTATTCGAGTTCGCTGTGCACTGATGACGGTTGGTTAATATTTCATACAAATTCATCAGCGGCCTGAGCAGGAAAATTTCTGACAACCGTAAATGTATTCGAACACGATGCGCATCTATGAAATTTGTATGAAATATTAACCAAACGTCATCAGTGCGCAGCGAACTCGAATATATTTACATTAGTTTTTCGTGCTCGGGCTACTGGCCGCTGGTATCCCTGATACGAGACTCGTATTTTGGTATGGCTTCGGGTATAAATAATCTAAGTTTTGGTTGTATTTATGAAATGAAATACTTATTTTATTTATAACGCTGTAGTATTCCGGTGAATCTTTCTTTCTTTCTGCCCGCCCTTATCCCATTTTAATGTGGGGTCGGCGCAACATACTTTTCAAACATGTTGCAGAAACGATATGGCTTAGTTTTACGACCGGCTGCCTGCCTGACGTCAACTCCCTCTGGAGGATCTGACTTGAACTTTGAATCTGACTGAGCCCGGGTCAATTTTTTATAAGAAAATCTTTGCTTAGTTTGTGAGTGTTTTTCTTGTAAAAAATGTCTCGGACAAGTCGAAGTTCGATTTAAAATTTCCAAATCCTCACCGAGTTTGTTTCTTGACTCAGATTCGCTCTATAGATCTCGGCCTCAATGGGATATCCCAGAAGAAAGTGTATTGCGGTGTGTACTGTGTAGTTGTATGCATACCAACTTACTGATCACACGAGACTAGACTTCCAATTCTGTCGTAAATACCCAATATTCAGAACGTCATGAGGCAAAAATCTACACCAGTCAGCGAAATTTAATTTTTATTGAGTTTTTTGAGAATTGCAGGGAATTGTAGAAGATTAAGCTGCAATTTTTTAAAAAATACTCAAAAGAATCCAAAATGTTTGGTAGAGCCACGCTGTAGACAGTAATGTCTACAGCACGAATGGGTCGGCTCGACCGGTTTGATACCACTGTTAAACAGTGAGTGAGATTTCCTATGGCCCAATTACCCCCTTCCTTTTCCAATACCTATTCCCATCTTTTTCCATTGGCGACGCACACACGATTATTTGTCTCTTGGGTGTCCATGGGCGGTGTTGATCACTTACCATCAGTTGACCCTGGTTGATTTCTGTGAATTTGTGTATGACTTTATTACCGACTTCAAAAAAAGGAGGAGGTTAACAATTCGTCGAAATCTTTTCTTTTTTATGTATGTTCCCCGATTACTCGAACACCTGGGCCGATTCGAGAAATTCTTTTTTTGTTTAAAAGGGTATACTTCCCATGGACACCAAGTCAGGATGTGATGATGGGATCCCAGAAAAACCGAGGACAACCCTCTAATTTTATAGGGCCATAGTGTGTTTTATATATTTTCTAAAATAATGCAAGTATTTGCGTCTATTACTCATCATCTCATGTTGCTGAGCTGATGATGGAAAATATAACTCCTTAACTATTAGGAGTTGGTGGTAATTTTTTCAATATTACAGGTTAATGAACACTAAAAATAGATAAATAGTAATTAAAGTTTAACAAAAACTGAAAACCGACTTCAAAAATGAACACTTAAAAGTAAAAAATAACAACCATTTCTTACTCTCTTTGGAGTCGCTGCTTTATCATTTAATCTGCTTCGACCTCAGCACCGACTCCCAAAAACAGTAAGAAATTGTTGTTATTTTTTACTTAACGTCGGAGGCGGGACATATATATGTTACATAAGCGTATGGGCCCCCGGAGGCCGTGCCGCCCGTGACTATCTACGTATTAATTTTTCACTATGTACATATTCCTTTGTGAATAATATTACATTATGCATCGTGGCGTAGAAATAATCACAGATCTCAAAAATCACTTCCAAGGTCGTATTTTTCAAATTGTTTGCATTTTTTGTACACATACGGAGTTACAAACACGCTATGCAAATGAAGGAGGCAAAAACCCGCCCACTGTGAGATTACCCGGCTATTAAATGAAATCAAACATTTTTTGTTTTGTGGCGATTATTTCTCGGCACGTGATTATTTTTCGACCGACATAAAAGGAGTCAATTCGTCTGTGTTATTAATGAATGTTTGTTACTTGATATCTAGGGTTTCTGCTCGAGAATTCAAAATTTCTCGAAATACTCTAGAAACTCGAGAAATCCTAGTCGAGAATTCTCGTGCCTCGAGAAATAAAAAAAGTCGAGAAATCAGAAACCCTATTGATATCTCTTTATCGTGGCAGCATATATATATTTTATAACAGAGACTGGCAAACGAGCAGATGGGTCACCTGATGGTTAATGATCTCCTTCACCCACAGACACTCAAGCCATAAAAAACCATGACCACCCACAGACACTCAAGCCATAAAAAGAATCATAGGTGCGTTGCCAACCTAAAAGGAGAATATATGGATTGTGGACCTTGATTGATTTTGGGTTCGATTCCCAGGTCAGGTAAAGCGATTTTTCTAATTTGATTTGAAGGCTGAATCCCCGAAATGGGAATTAACGTTAGGTAGCCTGTCGTAAAAAGTAAGCAGAGTCCTTTCTAAAACATGCTTGAATAAGTGTGTGACGCGGGATAAGGAAAGGTAGAAAAGAAATCTTGATATCTTAGGCTTAATGTGTGCGTGTGATTTTTTTTTATATTCAATAGAACTTACTCGAAGGGTGGTCCCGTATAAAGAACAAGATGTGATGTGAATTTGAAGTTGGTAGCTTTGAAAATTATTGGTACGGTACGGCTACGTTCTGAAGAAATCACAGGAATACGTTGGTCGCAGGCCTCTGGTGCGTTCCCGTGGACGGCCCAAAAATTGGTATTGAACATTCACAAATCATTCTAGTGTGCAAATTGTAACAAGCGCCCTCGCATTGTAATAATTAGTAGGGTTACTGACGTTTCAGATCAATTTTTGTTATGTAGTAGCTTCTCTTTAGTTAGTAATATTAATCTATTATTATCGTTGAACACCTCCAAAACGAAGTTTATACTTTTTTCGAACACTGCAAGGTCGTTACATACTGTAAGTAACCTTAAAATACAAGTTCACACCTGCATAAATAAACCTTATATTAATTGCAATTGTAATTTCATTGAGAGAGTTGAATTTATTAAGTACTTAGGAGTGTTTTTAGATGAAAAGCTAACATGGAATAAGCATATTGACCAACTATTTGAGAAAACTAGGAGACTTATATATATTTAAAAAAAAATAGGCATGTTGCTGATTTTAAGTTAATTAAAAATATTTATGAGGTATTAGCACAATCTATTCTGTCCTACTGTGTATCATCATGGGGAGGTGCTCGTAAAACACATCTTCTTAAGTTAGAAAGGTCACAACGAGTCCTATTAAAAGTTATGACTTTCAAGCCACTGAGACATCCAACTGTAAATTTGTATACTGAATGCGATGTGCTAACTGTTACAGTTATTTCTTAAAAATATCATACTCTGTCAACACCTAAAAACTGACTATAATCCAAAGTTATCAACTAGGCAGATAAATAAAATATTATGTCCTGCTGTGGCTTATAAAACATTCTTTATTAATCAATTTCAATGCTATCTTGGACCTAAGTTATATTACAAACTTAATAAAGTCCTTAGCTTGTATCCACTCAATTATCACCAATGTAAAAAATGTATCATAAGTTGGTTAAAAGCTAAAAAATACGAAGAAATAGAAAACTTTCTTAAGAACCCAACTTAAAATCTCATTTAGAAGTTATTTATAAATCGGTAAATTTATATTATATAAAGAAGGTAAATGTAGCATAAATTAAGCTTATCAAATTTTATTGCTTGATGACACTATGTTGAGGTTTGCAATATTAATGTTAAAAAAATAATGTCAAAATAAATAGGTTCGTAGTTTATGTTGTCTAACTATCATTGTGAATTATTTTTGACGGTATTTGTTAAAAAAGTGTTGTTATTTAAACAGGTTATCTATTGGTCGTTCATCGTTAAATTTACTTATGTTTGATACAATATTGTTGTAGTTTTATGAAATCTTGTTTATGTGGTTGGTCACTGGAAGATACTAGCGTCTAAGACACAGGCTAGGCCTAGTTTAGGCGCTAGTGCCAACTTCATCTAGATTAAAGGTAAAATAATTTAGCTATTAGAAATTGTACCACTTATAAAAAAGTTTAAATAAAGTTATTATTATTATTATTATTTGGGGTGTTGTGAGAGCATGGGTCTCTCTTAGTACCTGTAGCCCGAGCACGAAAAACTAATGTAAATATAAATGTATTCGAGTTCGCTGTGCACTGATGACGGTTGGTTAATATTTCATACAAATTCATCAGCGGCCTGAGCAGGAAAATTTCTGACAACCGTAAATGTATTCGAACACGATGCGCATCTATGAAATTTGTATGAAATATTAACCAAACGTCATCAGTGCGCAGCGAACTCGAATATATTTACATTAGTTTTTCGTGCTCGGGCTACTGGCCGCTGGTATCCCTGATACGAGACTCGTATTTTGGTATGGCTTCGGGTATAAATAATCTAAGTTTTGGTTGTATTTATGAAATGAAATACTTATTTTATTTATAACGCTGTAGTATTCCGGTGAATCTTTCTTTCTTTCTGCCCGCCCTTATCCCATTTTAATGTGGGGTCGGCGCAACATACTTTTCAAACATGTTGCAGAAACGATATGGCTTAGTTTTACGACCGGCTGCCTGCCTGACGTCAACTCCCTCTGGAGGATCCAGTCCCGGGAAAATTAAATTAGAACATTTTCATTGCCCGACCTGGAAATCGAACCCAGAACCTCCTGGTCCGCAGCCTATATACGCTGCCACTAGACCAAAGATGCGATAAATATCATCTTTAAATGAAACATAAATTGCGTTATAAATAATATAAAATAAAAATCTTGATTAACCACGTAGGGATATAAAAGCACACAAATGTCAAAAAAAGCATAATTTAGATTTAAGTATTTCTTATAATATTATAGAATGCTATGAATTTGGAATCAGGCAGGCAGGTTATACAGTTAGATGAATAGGGTCATATGGGGAAAGGGGAATGGACCGGTTTGTGGACCGCGAAAAGGGAACGGGATATGGCAGGTACGCCGACAGGGAAGCGACGGGAATTAATAGAAGTTGGTGGGATTGGATGAAACTACTACAAAGCCCAATCCTAGCTAACCTACCAACCTTTCTCTAGCTACGGAAGGCAGAAAGAAACTCCGGGCTTATTTTTTTCATCATCAATTGTCACCATTTTTTTTTCTTTTTTTAACCAATTGTACTTACGCCGAGCTTGATAGATATGACAAACAAATTTACGCACCCATCAAGAAACGAAGTCATGGTGTATGATTAGCTGCTGGTTGTTGCTAATTATTAGTGTTCCCGTAACTCAATTAACTGATGTTATTATAGTACATAAGCCGTCGTATAAACTATCATTAAGTACATCTATCGCAACGTGGATCAATCACTTCAAGGTGATGCTTCGAAACTTGTAGTACATATATCAATACATACATGTGTAGTAAGTCAGTTAGGAGTTATCTTATTCACCTTTTTAAAAATTCAGCTTAGGTGTAATGACTGGTGCCCTGCCTGACGTGTTCCTCTTCTGGGAGGTCTAGTCGAACCCAGGACCTTCTGGTTTAAAGCTATACGCTGCCACGAGACCAAGGAAACGGTTGGGACTAGCATTGGCCTACTGGGAACAATCACTAACGTTATAGGTATGTAACGTTATATATAGAAACCAATCTCATCAACATGCACCTCTCACTTTTGTGTGTATTCATTCATACTGATTTCTTAAGTTTACGCGAATGTTATACATTGAAATAAAACTATTTTTACGGATTCTATCACGATTTGTTAATATTGTAACACTAACATTTTTGGACAAATGACAACTCAGTCCGACCCGTGACCACGAAGGCTGCAAACCCTTCAAAACGTCGGGCATAAAAATTAAAACAAATCGTGATAGAATCCGTAAAAACAGTTTTATTTCAATGTATTCATTCATTCATTATGAATTGTCGCTGGATTTAACAGTGAAGGGAAACATCGTAAGGAAACCTGCATATACAAGACAGGAGTTTACCACAACGTCTTATAGCAGTATTATTATAATCTTACTTTTACTGAGTGGTAGAGCCACGCTGTAGACACTTACGTCCACAGCAGGAATGGGCCGGCTTGACTGGTTTGATACGACTGTCTTACAGAAAACCGTCGTAAAGAGGCAGCTCGCTGTCCTGTTTCGTTCGGTGAGTGAGATTTCCCAATTCCCCCTTTCCATTTCCCAATCCCTATATCCCTCCTTTTAGGTCGGCATTGTACTTATGATTCATTTTATGTCTCGATGTCTATGGGCGGTGGAGATCACTTACCATCAGGTTCATCTGTTCGTTTCCCGGACTCTACTATAAAAAAAACCTGATGGTAACCAAGTCAGGTCAGGAGTATGCCCAACCGACGAGAATGTTGATGAAAGTAGATGAAGCGAAACTAGTTTGTCAGAATCGGGCGATAGTATTTGCCTACCCTTATCCGATACAGGTGTGACTATCGCGTGACTCAAATAAAACCAAACTGCTGACCTTGAACATAAGGATAATTCTTATAAATGGAGATACCGTTAACTCTGCGAAGGATTTTCCGCCATATGATTCAGATTAGTTGCAACTTGCAAATATTGTGTAATGCCACGTGGTTATAGGGAAAAGCCACTTTTAAACTATATAGGTATCTGTTTTATTGCTGCCTAAAAATTAAGGAACGTTTAGCTCATGATGTGCAAAATTTTGCAGGTTGAAACTTGTTGGTACATTTTTTTATTTACGAAGGCAGCTACCTGATGGTAAGCGATTCCCGTTGAATGAATATCGGTGAAGCCAAAAGTACAGCCAAATAATATACGAGTAGAAAGAAAGGAAATAGGGACTGGGAATGGGAGGGCGTTAAGCCTCTGGAATACACCCAACAGTCACACACATAGCCCTGATTCCATGCTAAGATACTAGTCTTATGTCCTGGATATCAGGGCTACGTGTGCTTTACCGATGTTCAGTCTACGGTAACTGCACGGTAGCTGCATGCTTATCTGTCTTCGTAAGTAAAAAAATGTAGCAACAAGTTTCAACCTGCAAAATTTTGCACATCATAAACTGCCGATTCCCTGATTCCATGCTAAGATACTAGTCTTGTGTTCTGGCTTTCAGAAACTATGATAGACTCGTTCTCACAACACCCAGACCTAAAATAAATATTTGTCGGAGCGTGTAGATAGCACTCTCTTAATGACTTCCTATTTAAAGAAGGTGCAATGCAATGTTCGGAAATGTCGAACAGGATGTTCAAGTGAGGTTGTCGCAGGGGGACCTAGTAGCCTGTGCGTCGCTTTTAGTAATATTGTACTTGCGACCCCTGGACGGACGGCAGCATGGACGGTCGGCCTCGTGCTGCCGTAGATGTCGAGGGCGTTCTTCGGCGGCGGGGGCTTCTGAGCCCGTCTCCCTAAATTGTAGACGGGCCATAAGGCGGCATCGCGCAAGGGCGGTTCCGGTAGCAATCCGAGTCTATCTCTAGATACCCGGGGCCGCCCCACTCAAGCGCTGAAGTAGGCCACCACGGGGTTGTCGTCGGTATTGCCGGTGTAGGGCATTTGTTAGGGACGCGGTCAAGCGTTGCCTGGATGTCGACCATCTCTCCCGGGCATACCCGGCGAAACCGACACACCCCCCCGGGCGCGGCGGCAGTGGTAAAACACTGTTCCCCACGACAAAAAAGGGGGTGCTAGTAGCAACGTTGATAGGATAAGGTTGGTTGGCAATGTTGCTCTGGGAATAATGGTGGACGCTGGATGACATGATGAAGCCGGAAAGAGCCGACACTATAAGAGTATATGATTGAGATGTCGTACAGCAAGACATTATGGGTTACTAGAAGAGTATAGTGGAATTAAAGTTGGACAGTGACCCCTGCAACTGCGTTCCCAACAAATACTAGATTATTCGATTATGACTGTCGCTACAAGATAACTCATTTCCCCTTCTGATTCGATATATTCAATTTTATCAGAGTTTCTTGCCCGTTCTTCTCTTGCGAACCAGCCTTCCGAACTAGCAGTAGAATAACTTTTTTGACAGACTCTAAATTATGTGTGACATTTTATAGATTTAATAAATGATTTGATTTGATTTGATTTTTGAGTCACATAAACACAGCCACTACTCGCCCGCTGCGCCAGTCCCCTCACTCATTTTCCAACTCCTCCTTATAATTGTTCTATAGATAAATACCGAGCCCAATGGTATATATCAAATAAATAAATAAATAACACCCAACAGTCACACAAATAGTTCTGACCCCACACTAAGATCGAGTCTTATGTCGTGGATATCAGGAACTACGAGAGATTTTCGGTCTCACAGCACCCAGAACCGAAACAAATTTCTGTGTACTACACAAACATTTATCTCGGTGCGGGGATCGAACCCGCGACCTCTCGTTTCACAGCCGGCTACTCGCCCGGTGCGCCACGGAGGCTGTCATATATTGGAGAATAGATGAGTGAAGACTGTAGGTTGACGATGTTAATTGAGCACCTTCTATTTTTAAAGTAGGTTAAGTAATTCTTACATATTTAAATAAAGCGTAATATGTTCAAACAATTGGCGTTAAGGTCATCTCAGATCGATGCGATTGGTTCCGAGAAATATGCTAATGTAAAGCAACTGGCGTCCATTTATACAACCTTTGTATTTTTTATAATAAGCTCATGCATTCTCGGATGACTGAGCAGAGGTGTAATTCTAAGGCTTGATTTCAGAGCTTATTTCTGTCCCATGATGTGATAGTTGGTAGGGAGGTATCGTTTCCTTGGTCTAGTGGTAATGTGGGCTGTGGACCGGGAGGTTCTGCGTTCGAATCCTAGGTAGGGCAACAAGGTCTTTATAACGAAATTTGCGTGAAACTGGGTACCCCAAGAGGGGATACGTCACGCAGACGGCATTAAATGTAAGCCGAATCTTATGCAACAAGATTGAAAAGTGTAAAGCAAGAGTCATATTAAAGATAGGATTGGTTTGCCTTTCGCAAATTGTTGGGTTATACCTCGGACGTAAAAAAAAGATGGACGGAGCGCTAGCAACATTCAAAGTGCAGCAGGGTTTTCGGCTCATTCGATCAGTTGCCGCCATTACGTGTCGATCGACAGATCGAATGAGCCGAAAACCCTGCTTCACTTTCAATGTTCCTAGCGCTCCGTCCATCTTTTTTTTACGTCCGTGGCTTAACCATGGATATTAATTCCAGGATAATGTAGCCACTGACTTCCTTGTTCAAAATGTTACCATTTCGTCACTGATATACGTCTATGTTATAAATCTAGGGTTTTTGATCACACTTGTAGCTGCAGGTCTATTCTCTAAGAAACGCCACAACGTTGCGATCGACGGAGCGTTTAACATTGTTGGGTCTTAGAGAATACCATTTTCCATACATTTATGTCAAACGCCTCGCTCGAGAGACCTAGTTCGCATAAGCGCCGTTATCACGCATAGCGCTTGTGTGTGCTCTTTGTACCGTGCTGAATACAAAAATGAAAACATCGTTGCCGCAACGATGCCGCAACGTTGTTTTCACAAATGAAACCTTGGAGATTCGACCTGCTCTATGAGTTGTTTTGGCATTTTACTCTAGGGACTACGTAAAATATTTGTAATTTGTATGACAAACATCCGAACGCCTCTAGCGGTTACGTGAGGAACTGATGTTTTTGATAGAAATTATTTGACAGAGTCCAAAAACTCATGGTCGAGCTACTGTTGTTGCATCAGCATTAGTCGCGTAATGTTCATACTCTTAAAGTCGCCTTATGTCCTTTAAGGCCCTTTTATCTGTCAAAATTGTATGGTGAAAATCAAAGTAAGAAGCCGTTAAAGTTGAGTAGCGTTTGACCATTCGGGCGTTAGGCTCACTACGCGGTAGTCGGCACGTGTGTCGACTGTCGACCGCTGGGTCATTCGTCAGATCCCACCGGTGACCAACGGTGACCACTTACCTATATTTTTATGACACAACACTAATTTCCTTATAAAATGTATACTTTACAGCCCCTACTATGTGTTGCCTCACTCGATCCAAAATAGGATATTAGACTATTTTTTCTATCTGAGTAGGACTCATCTTTCTTTTATCCTTCTCTGTCGGTAGGCGGTTCATAGGTCCCATCTATCATTCAAACTATATATGTATTGCCAATAGTTTCTGAGTAAAATCGCTGTGGCGTACGGGCCTACAGATGAACAGATTATGAAATACTGATTTCTTAAGTTTACGCGAATATTATACATTGAAATAAAATAATATGTTATGTCGGGAATAATAATTAAAACCTAATTGTGATAGAATCCGTAAGAATAGTTTTATTTCAAGATTATGAAATGTTATGGTGGGTACACACCGGCCGAACGAAGGCGAACGAATCTATACCTGTTGCGTTCACACAATCAAACATTCGCTGTTGTGGGAATGAAACAGGCATGTCGTTCGCCTTCATTCGGCCCGGTGTGGACGCGCCATTACATTTCATAATCTGTTCGTCTGTAGGCCCGTACGCCACAACGATTTTACTCAGAAACTATTGGCAATACATATGTAGTTGGCAATACATATGTAGTTTGAATGATAGATGTGACCTATGAACCGCCTACCGACAGAGAAGGATAAAAGAAAGATGAGTCCTACTCAGATAGAAAAAAGAGTCTCATCTATTAGTTCTATTTTTGCCGTGGCAATAAAACACTGACTACTTTAGTATATTTTTTCATCTACACTTATCCCGCTCTAAAGTGGGGTCGGCACGACATACTATTTCAAGCATGTTGCAGATTAGATTTGGCTTACATTTTATGACCGGCCATCAACCCCTTTAATTAATACCATGTTATGATAGTGTTAAATAAACTTAATACCGCATGTAGAGTCGCGGTCAAAAGTTAGTATGTTTGTTAACCTTAATGTATTGAAATGAAACTAGTTTTTACGGATTTTATCGCGATTTGTTTTGTATTTATTTTATTTTTAGTCCCAACGTTTCCAAAGCCTTCGTGGTCACGGGTCGGACTGTAATAATCACAAGTTTAAAACCTTAACTGACCGACTTCCAATTTACCGGTCGTGACCAAATTTATATGAGACCACCCTTGAAATAAACTCTATCGAACACAAAAAGAATTATGAAAATCGGACCACATTTGGCGGAGATATCGAGTAACATACATAAAAGAAACTGACGATTTGAGGACCTCCTCCTTTTGTGGAAGTCGGTCGAAAACTAGTTTCATTTAAATATATGTATAACATTCGCGTAAACCTAAGAAATCATTATGTAAACCTTAATTGGACCGTGTTACGCAGAAATGATCCAACCCATAAAAAAAAAAATGTTATTGATGCCATGTTCTAAACCATTAATAAACCATATTGGCGTCAACACTTTTTTTTGTATTCTTGTGGGTTGGATCACTTCTGCGTAACGCGGTCCAATTTACATAAGAATTGTGCATACGCAATTTCGTTAGGAAAGTTGAAAACAAGTTTCTGGTGGGCTGGAGAAAGTATGGCCCCGCCAATGAGCCAATGGTATGAGCCTATGTGTTTACTTGAGGCTCGAGGCTGTCTATTAAGCACCACCCATCTGGTGGGGCGGAAACTGGCGTTATATACGTCTACCAAACGATATGTATACTATTTTTCGCTATATAGTGAAATTATACAGTAAATAATAAATAAATAAATACACCCAACAGTCACACACATAGTCCTGACCCCACACTAGGTACAACCTGTATCGTGGGTATCAGAAACTACGAGATACTCTCGGTCTCACAACACCCAAACCCGAAACAAATATCTGTGGGCCACACAGACATTTGTCTCGGTGCGGGAATCGAACCCACGACCTCACGTTTCAGAGCCGGCTACTCGTCCGCTGCGCCACGGAGGCTGTCAAGTATGTGTTGTGTGTTTCATAATGTTGGTATAAATAATAACTACACTAAAAGAGGGGATTTCAAGTATATTGCAGAATTTATTTGGCTTAGTTTTTACGACCGGCTGCCTGCCTGGCGACACACCCCCTCTATGGGATCCAATCTCGTGTAAATCCAATTAGAAACATTGCTTTGTCCGTCCTGAGAATTGAACCCAGGGACTCCGGGTCCACAGCCTATATATGCTGCCACTAGACCAGTCTTTCCCAAAGTGGGCTATAACGCCCAAGGCGCTGCATTCCTAAAGGGGGGCAGTAAGAGATCCAGAAAAAACGGCGATCTTTATAGTGGTTTTTAAGTGAGTAAAAATAGGGGGCGCTAAAAATAATTTATTTCCAAAGTGGGCAGTAGACAAAATAAGTTTGGAAACCTCTGCACTAGTCCAAGGAGGCGAGTAGACACTGTACTGTACGCTGTACAATACGATGTAAATAAATAGATCTCCTAAAGCTTATATTTCCGAGGATTGTGAATGTAAATATATTTATATTATTAATAATATACCACATAACATAATCTCACGCCTGTATCCCCGGAGGTGTAGGCAGAGGCGCACTAGCTAACTCGAACCATATTTCAATGTGCTTAGTTCCGTCCCAGATGTGATAGGAGGCGAGCCAATCGCTATATCGGGCACAAATTTCAGACTCCGGACTGATATGGAAAAATCCAATGTCACTTTACCAACCAGTAACTTTTGAGTGGTAGAGCCACGCTGTAGATAGTTACGTCTACAGCACGAATGGGCCGGCTCGACTGGTTGGATACCACTGTCTCATAGAAAACCGACGTAAAGGAGCTTTCTGTCGCGTTTCGTTCGGTGAGTGAGATTTCTGGTAGCCCATTTGCCTGCTTTCTTTCTCAATTTCCATTTTTCCTGCCCTTCCATTTCCTCCTTTAAGGTTAACAACGCAATGCACCTATGATTCTTTTTGTCTTGGGTGTCTATGGGCAGTGAAGATCACTTACTATTAGGTGACCTATCTGCGCGTTTGCCAGTCTCTGTAGCCCGAGCACGAAAAACTAATGTAAATGTAAATGTATTCGAGTTCGCTGCGCACTGATGACGTTTGGTTAATATTTCATACAAATTTCATAGACGCGCATCGAGTTCAAATACATTTACGGTTGTCAGAAATTTTCCTGCTCAGGCCGCTGATATAAAAAAAACCAAGGGGATTGAAACCGAGACCTCAGGACGGTAGTCGTAGCGAAATACAATCACGCCACTGCACCGAGGCAGTTTTGAGTATTAATAAATTATCAACAAAAGTTTAAATGTATCAAACCTAATAGTCGTTTAAATTCCATCGACTTCCAAAAAGGAGAAGGTTACCAATTTATCTATTTTTATGTATGTTATGCATTACAGTTTTTGTATGGAGCAAATTGTTACAATTCTTTGAAAACATTTACGTCAATTCAAACGTGATTGTTTTTGGCAATATGGGTAAGAGGAAAAGTTGAAAACTAAATATAATATATAAAGCATTTAATGTATACTATTAGAATAGAATAGAATATAGCATAGAATTTGCGTACTAAGTTTCCGTCAATTGACCGCAACTCACTATATATATAGAGATCTTTTAGTTAGCCGTCAAGCGTGAAACACTCGCCATAATGTGACACAACTTTACTTCTAAACAACTTGTCTAGAAGTATACACATAATTCTTTGACAATACATTTCTTCTTCTTCTTCTTTATTTAAAAAATATGGCCTCCATCAAAGTTTGATGATTTTGCCAACGACAGTGTTTAATAAAAAAAAAAAAAAAATAGCTAGTCCGACAATACATTTCGATGTGCCAGTCCGATTTGACAGGCTGGTAACTTTATATAAAATTCTAATTCACATCTTTATTCAGCTTTAACTGGAAAATAAATAATAACACCCAACAGTCACATACATAGTCCTAACCCCACACTAATATCGAGTCTTGTGTCGTGGGTATCAGGAACTACGAGAGACTTTCGGTCTCACACACCCAGACCCGAAACAAATATCTGTAGGCCATACAAATATTTGTCTCGGTGCGGGAATTGAACCCGCGGCCTCTCGCTTCACAGCCGGAGGCTGTCGAAATAATTAGCAATTTAACGTCGAGTCTCCTGCACTAAAACATTACAAAACATGTATTTTTTATCTATGGTCCATTGTTCTACGACCAGGTGACATCTAAAATATTTGTTTTTCTTTTTTGTTTTTGTGTGATGTTTCAAAAGTTACTAGTGCAGGAGACGCGGGTTTTCTATTTCAATGAAATACAATATTTTGGTGAAGAGCTGATGAAGGAGAACGTAGTAAATTATTTAAGGTAACAGCATAGATGAAATTAAAGCTTTGCTTCTTCCTTCTTCGGAGTGTGAAGAATCTAGTGACCACCGTAAATTCTTTTTTTTTTCATAATAAATACACCGTTGGGTGTTTTGTTGGGTGACTGTTGCAGTCACACACCTAGTGCTGACCTCACACTAGGTATAACCTGTATCGTGGGTGTCAGAGACTATGAGAAACTTTCAACACCCAGCCTTGAAACAAAGATCTGTGAGCCACACAAACATTTGTCTTAATGCGGGAATCGAACCTGCGGCCTCTCGCTTCACAGCCGGGTACTCGCCCGTTGCGCCACGGAGGCTGTTGTTACTAACACCGTTAATTAATTATTACACAATATTTTTCGTTGTGTAATATTTGCCGTGCTCGGATAAAAATATTTTTTGTAATACAAATCGAGATGTCTTCGAGTTTCCGTAGTACGATTTTTGAGAGGTGTAATTTTGAAAAACCCCGTTGAGGTGATCCGATGACGTGGGCCTTGAACTTGCTCCACTACACAACTCACAACTCGTTTGTGCGCAGTAGGTTTTGTGTTCTTTTTTACTCGCATGCTTTTGGTTCGCGGCGGGGTTTCGAGAATTATGTTTTACGAATTGGGTTTTTAAAATGCATGTTATGGCTTTGTTAGGTCACGTTTAGACGTTATTTTGCAAACGAATGATGAAACATGCAAGTCCGTCACCTGTCACACGCGGCCTGAGCAGGAAAATTTCTGACAACCGTAAATGTATTTCAGCTCGATGCGCGTCTATGAAATTTGTATGAAGTATTAACCAAACGTCATCAGTGCGCAGCGAACTCGAATACATTTACATTAGTTTTTCGTGCTCGGGCTACTGATGATAAGCGATACTACCTCCTTTGAAAAGTAGCAATACCAACCGCACTTTAAATAACAAAACACTTAATCAAATTGCGCTCGTTTCCTTGAGACATAAGGACGGGTAGCCGGCTGTGTTAGGCTGCGGACACGAACTCAGCGGTGTGGGGAGCGACGCGGCAACGTATTGCTATAGCGGTCGTCGCGTCGCACCGCTGCATTAGAGGCCAGTTCCATTTTAATTCTATACCAATGCATAGAATTAAAATGAATTTCATTGAAACGCGCCGCTCCCCGCGCCGCTGCAAGCCCGCCGAGTTCGTGTCCGCGACCTAACGGTAGGCCGTAGGTACGATTCCCGCACCGGGAGAGTTTGTAGAAACAGATATTTGTTTCGAATCTGGGTATTTTGCGGTCGTAAATCCCTCGTAGTTTATGATACCAACGATACAGATAAATTAGTGATCCGTCAGAGCAAACCTATTAAATTATTTATAATTTCTTATTTTTTTCCACCTGCCACTATCTCACTCTAATAAGCGGAGCAACAAATATCTCAAGCATGTTGCAGGAAGAATTCGGTTTAGTTTTTATGACTAACTGCGTGCCTAACAACAACCCTTCTGAGGGATCCAGTCTCAGGTAAACCATGGTGGAGGAACCGCTTTGCTTCACCTAATTTCTTCCAATAAATATTATTTGTGCTGCGTCGTTTGTATGGAGGAAAATTAAAGGAATATCCATGGTTTCGACATATTAATTAGTCCGCGGTTTATGTGCTGTTCAATTGCGTAATACCACTAATTGTCATACTTGTTTACTTGTAATAAATGATACCAACCCCATAGCTTCCAATACAGTTAGTCATTAAATAATTCACACATGAACACGCGTGTTATATCTGGAAAGTATGTGAGCGTGTGTGTGTGTGTGTGCTTTTCGCTAAGGCTGAGATCTGTAGAGCGAACTTCGACTAAGTCTAAGTCAAAGTAACGAACTCTGTGAGGATTTGGAACTGTTATATCGAACTTTGAGTTAGTCCGAGTCACTTTTTACAAGAAAAACAGACTGACAGACAGATTAAGCAAAAATTTTCTTGTAAAAAATGATGCAGACTAAGTCAAAATCCTCTCAAAAGACTTAGTCGAAGTTCGCTCTATAGATCTCAGCCTAAGTTTATTTATGTCCTATGATGTGATAGGATACGAGCAGGCACAAGTTCCAAACTTTTTTTATAGCAGTGATTGGCTAACGAGCAGGTGGGTCACCTGATGGTAAGTGATCTCCATCGCCCATAGACACCCACAAATGTATCATGGGTGCGTTGCCAACCGAAAAGGAGGGGAATGGGGATTGGAAAAAGGAGGGCGGAATTGGGCCACTGGAAATCTCACTTATAAAACGAAACGCAACAGCTAGCTGCCACTTTAGGGCGATTTTCTGTGAGACAGTGGTATCAAACCGGTCGAGCCGGCCTATTCGTGCTGCAGAAATTACTGCTACATTCAAAACCTCTGGATTGATGCTGCCAGCAGCACACTAACTGCGCCTCTGCCTACCCCTTCGGAGATAACAGGCGTCTATGAGTACGTAAAGTTCATCATCGTCAGCAGCCACAGGACGTTCACTGCTGGATATAGGCCTCCCCCAAAGATTTCCAGATCGACCTGTTGGAAGCAGCAGAAATGTTCTCGAGGGGAGACCACATACCGGCAAGCACAGTGTTGGATGCCCACCTACAAGGTGGATAGACTACTTGATAAAGAGCGCAGGAAGTTGCTGGATCTATACTCGGTACCTTTCTTTCTGCCTGGCGTTATCCCGGCATTCTGCCAGGGTCCGCCTTCCTACTTAAACGCTTCCACTTCGCCCGGTCTTGAGCATCCTCAGTGGTGAAGCCATTGGCTCTCATATCTTCCTCCAAAACGTCCAGCCAGCGCTTTTTGGGCCGTCCACGGGAACGCAACCCTGGTACGATCTGGGCCAGACACATGCGACCGACGTACTCCTCTGGTTTCCGCAAAACTATACTATACTTGATCTATACTCGGTACCAAATAATAAAAATGTTGTTAAAATCACAACATCGAATCGCAGGTTGCTATTTTTGGAAATTGAGTGATGTTTTTATCACTACAAAATTCAAGGCTAATCTTCGTTTCGCGTTTTATAATATGAGTTAAGCTTAATTTGTTGTAATTGTATTAAACTATAGAAATCTGGTTATCTTTGAGTCTGCTATGTCCAAGAGTGAACGTTCTGTAGCTGATAAATAAATAAATAACACCCAACAGTCATATACATAGTCCTCTCCCCACACTAAGATCGAATCTTGTGTCGTGGGAATCAGGAACTACGAGAGACTTTCGGTCTCACAACACCCAGACCCGAAACAAATATCTGTAGGCCATACAAACATTTGTCTCGGTGCGGGCATCGAACCCGCGGCCTCTCGCTTCACAGCCGGCTACTCGCCCGCTGTGCCACGGAAGATGAAGACATAAAAATACGGATGAATTTAGAACCTCTACTTTTAAGTCGGTTAATAAAGTATCACAATAATCTTAACAAGTCACAATCCCAAATCTTCTTAATTGATTTCTCACGATACTGTGAATCGCTTTTATTCAGGTTCAATTCCTTGGCATGGAATTCGCGAAGACCGTTGCCGCAGGTAGATTGGAAGGATGACAACACAGTTTTTTTGTTTGATTAATGTTGAATTTGGACGGGCGGTCAACAAACTGCGGTCACTTTCAATAGGTTCCGATTTCAGTGACTTCTGTTTTCTTTTGTGGATTTGTGTAACATAACAGCTAGACGTTTGACATTAATGAGTGGTAGAGCCACGCTGTAGACAGTTATGTCTACAGCATGAACGGGCCGGCTCGAGTGCAGCCCCCTTACTCTCGACATTATCTCGATTGTCATTTGTTTGATTGTGATACTGGTAGGTTAGCTAGGATAGGGCCTCATGCACCAATCCCAACTGCTTCCAGTATTTCCAGTCAATCCCCTGCCACCATTCCTGCCATATGCCATTGCCATACAACCCATTCCCTTACACTCTATTCCTCTCTCCCCTTATCACCCTATCTTAGCCATCCCATCGTTATTATGTCCATACTTGCTTGCCTGTCTTCAAATTCAAATATACATATAATGTAAATTATATTAATCTTAATTTAAAATTTACTTGTGTTGACTTGTCATAAGTGCTTTTTTACATGCCTACGTGATCAATTAATTTTTTTATTTTTTTTATTTCGATTTGGTTTCATTTATTGACTTAAAGTTCCACAGAAATCGAGTTAGAAAGTGCACTAATGTTGCTTAATATTCGAGAACTTGTCATTACGCTGCCACTAGACCAAGGAAGTAAATGTGACTATCCTACTATTCTACTTATATATCAATTATATACTCGGTGGCGTGGCTGTATTTCGGTACGACTACTGTCCTGAGGTCTCGGGTTCGATCCCCAAGTCAGGTATAGTGGATATTGGATTTTTCCATAGCCGCCTGGAGTCTGAAATTTGTGCCCGATATGGCGATAGGCTCGCCTCTTGTCACGTCTGGGACGGAACTAGGCTCGGCCTAATGTAGGTGTTATAGTTCGCTAGTGCACCTTTACCACCCCTTCGGGGATACAGGCGTAAGCTTATGTAACATAATATGTAACATAAGCTCACGCCTGTATCCCCAAAGGGGTAGGCAAAGTACACCCACATATCGCCAAGCTTAGCTTATGTATGTATGTATCCATTATAAACCTGGTGTTTATCTTCAAAACAAAACCCCTCATTTGGTTACCATCAAGACCGAGTTGCGACCATGATGTGCGACCAGCGACCTCACTAGCACATTAGCATTGCGACCACGTACTACCCATTACGATTACATCAAGCGAACGAAGGTGCACCGGATGGACAGTTGGCCCAATTTGCTACCACTTGGTTATCTTGTTTACAAGTTTTTTTGATAGACTAGATTCACTTGAGGTGACCTTTGTGGATTTTTGGACAATTCTCCCATACGCAGATTCGATTTACGTATTATCATGCTTCCGATAAAAGTATTACCATCCTTGAAATAAAACTAAACGAAATGAGTGGCACACCCAAAATGGAAATGGGCTGGACATGTTGCGCGAAAAGAAACATCATGGTGCAAACGTCTCCTTGAGTGGAAACCATGGACAAAAGGCGTCCTCAAGGAAGACCGCAAATGCGCTGGAAAAACAACGTGAAGAAGGTCGCCGGTTCGAACTGGGTACAAAAAGCACAAAGCCGCGAAAATTGAAAGTTTATGAGGGAGGCCTACACCAAAATGGTTGAGAAAGGTTGAGGAAGAAGAAGAAGAAGAAATAAAACTAAAAACGGGTTGGACCATGTGTGACCATGACGGCTGCAAAGACTTCGTCGAGCTTAAAAATAACAAATTGCGACACAATCTGTATAAAATTAATTTATTTCAATATTTATTCCCGTAAACCTAAGAAATCAGCAGCCCGAGCACGAAAATTTCTTACAACCGTAAATGTATACGTGCTCGATGCGCGTCTATGAAATTTGTATGAAATATTAATCAAATGTCATTAGTGTGCAGCGAGTTTACATTTAGATTAGTTTTTCGTGCTCGGGCTACAGTACATTATCTTCCTTCGCAGGCGGTCGGGTAAAAATAGAAAAGCGTAATGCCTTTCAGTGATATAACCTGCTTGGTGTTATTGCAACTTTAGTTTGTGAGAAACATAGCAAATGAGCAAATTATTCTCATGATTGTAAATTACTACCCATATCATCAACCAGAGCCTTTTGCGTTAAAAATATTTTTTTTTTTATCCTAGCACGGCAAAGTGACTATACTACACCTGATGGAAGCGTAGTGTAGTCCAAAAAACCAGCAACCATTAATAAACATAGTTTATGAATAGTCGTCAGAGTTATGCCGGCCTGCATAAACGTTTCATCACTCTTCGCTTAAAGGACCCAATGTCATAGGAGGGAGCACGTGAGCCGGCAATCTATTCCATAGCTCAATGGTACGGTCAAAACAAAGTCATTTTGAAAAAAAATTACATGTACCTCTACATAAAGCCCCCAGTTTCTTCACGTACAGCGACAATAATACCAAAGGAAAAGCATGTAGTGTCTTTACATGACATTACTGATATGTTGGTAAATGATAGTTGGAAATTATAGCCAAAAGTAACGTTGAAAGCAACAGTTAAAATTGTGAAGTATAGTCGCTGCCTTTGAATTTTGCTTTCGATCATTTTCTGTAAGAATCATCGCAATGAATGGTAACAGAACATATTTGTTAGGTTTTAATACTATGCCAATGTTTTTTTTTGTTCCAAATGAATGATAAGACGGGCAATGGTAAGCTACACGACTACTTATTAGAACACTAGGAACGCCATTCATTATTTTAATAAAAATTCCGGAATGGCACTGCAATGAACTCATTAGATGTTCATTCTACTCAGTAAAAACGTAAATGTTCTTCAAATCGTAACACAACATTGCTTGAACAATGATACTTAGCCGTAGAAATAGATATTGCAATAGTACCTACCCTGCCGGACTCTAGCTTGAAAGTTCTATCAACAGTAACGACCACTATTACTGACCAGATAGTATCAAACAAAACAGATGTAACTTGGAAGGATAATTAGGCTTTTAAATATTATGAATATAAATAATAATGTGCAATAAAGTTATGTACAGCGGTCTACACATCAAAGGGTACATCGTGATGGACATTAAGACAAGCTAGACCTTGGAAGGGCCTGTGACCCGCGACTTTATATCCATAGCATGGACGAGGCCATGCACGACCATCGGTCCCACTTCCGTGTGATGATGGATTCGACTCCTGACGTGGTGTATTTACCAATCGATTGAATAATTTCGTGTGGTCTAAGCACTTCAAAATCAGTAGGAGGTCTGTATATTTTTGGCGTAAAAATCTTGAAAGAAACATTGTCATCAGTTAATCCCGATAAAGCTGTGGCGACTCAATAAGATGCCTTACTGTGGTAGAATGAGGGTTTCAAATCCGTTGAAATGGGGTTATGTGATTGTAACAATAGTACAGCAAGGGTGATAAGCATCGATAGCTTCGTGAAGTAAATTACATTCAGTCTCATAAATGAGTAAAGAGATATATTTTGCAATTAGAAGATAGTTGCAACTTGCAATTAATTATAAACTACGTTCGACTGGAACGACAATAATCTAAGCTTTGTTATAGATCTTGTACATCAGTATTTTGATATTTATAGAACTAATTAAGAAAAGTACATAATTCTTCTATCAGCCTGCCCTTGGTTTTATCTCAGTTCAATATGGGGTCAGAGCAACATTATTTTTTACAAATATAGCAGAAAGGAATTGGGTCAGTCCTTGCAAACGGTCGCCTGATGAAGAGTAGTACTACTACTAGTAGTAACTGCTTTCAATTATCAGATGCCCAAGCATTCTTATGACAACCATCAATCAATTCGAATCCAGGTTGATAATTATAACGTAATAGCTCTGTAATAATTACTGCTCTACTCGAGTCTCCTACAAATGAGAACGATTATGAGATTTGACAATTTCAAATGAAATATGAGCTGCATCATGTTGATTTGTAGATTGTCAAAATTATTCAACCTTCGGCTTCTGTTACGGAAATCAATGACTGTCACGAAATACCGGGGCAATCCCGCGTTACTGAACCAGGTTATAAACCCGTCATTAATATTCTACACATGGATGAGAGGTTGTTAATGTGGTATTCTAAAATAATAATAATTATTGTTCTTTTTATCCTCGAAGCACCACTAGTTACCACGGACAAATAGTATATCGGTGGTCATCAAAATATGGCCGGCCTGTATAAACGAGTCTTCACTCAGGAAGCCGAAGAAGAAGAAGCACATTTAGGAGCCTGCCACAGGACAAGTGGATGGCTGATGCAAGCAGGGACAAAAGGATATGCCTTATATCCGCTCTAACTAACCATCAAGTCATGTCGCAAGCCTCGAGAGAACCCGATTAACATTGGATGATCCTGGAACGTGATCCACACTAGGGGGTGTGGGTTACTGTAGTAGATTATAACAAGAAAGTCAAAACGTGTATGGCGATTATAATGCCCTGACTTTCCTAAGCGTGTCTTTATCATAAATTATCACATGATGCAGATGGAAGATTGACTTGACTCTATGAATTCGTCTTTATACTTTGATGCAGCATACAAATGCCGCATCAATGGTCCAGCACAAACTGCTATCCTTCAAGGTCAAGCGTCGAATGTGTTAGCAATTGTCAACGGTTTCTGAAGTTGTTTTTTTATTCGCAAAACATTTGAGCGTGGGCGAGATGGTTTGTATTGATAAAAGGTAGCTTCAGAGGGGCAATTTTTTGCAGGTATAAAATCGATCACAAGGTCCAAAAATAACAACAATGGCGTGTTGATTTGGATTCTTATAAAAATAAATAATAATAATTTATTTGCAATACATTGATCACGGGCTCGATTCCAGTGTTGAAGCTCGCTCTACATTCGCCCAAAACTACAAGATTTGGCAAATATATCCGTTAATATGCAGGCCGCTTCTAACAGGTCGATCTGGAAATCTTTGGGGGAGTCCTTTGTTCAGCAGTGATCAGTGTTCCTATGGCTGATGATGATCCGCCAATATTGGTGCTGTCTCTTGTTCTCATTTCTGGCCGATAGTCAAAAACTCTTAGTTTTGTTTACTGCCAGGATAATATAAATCGTCTGCCTCGGTGGCGTGGTTCTATTTCGGTGCGACTATCGTCCTGAGGTCTCGGGTTCGATCCTCGGGTCGGGCAAAGCGATATTGGATATTTTCATATCAGCCTGGAGTCTGGAATTTGTGCCCGATATGGCGATAGGCTCCCCCCCTATCACATATGGGACGGAACTAGGCTCGGCGAAATTTGGGTGTTCTAGTTCGCTAGTGCGTCTGTGCCTACCCCTTCAGGGATACAGGCGTGAGTTTATGTTATGTTATATTAATATAAATCGTCAATGCTGCCAGGCAAGAATATAGAGAGCCGTTCTCCTCTTACTCGGTGTCGGCAAATGTTCTCGTGAAATTTTGGGAAGAAATGGAGGTTTGAGTGGGCTTAACTAACTTATATTTATCACTTATGCTAATGCTATGACTGGATTCTTGAATTTATGCCCGATTGGCGGTGCTATTGCTATATGCCGTGATGGGAGTACGCTCAGCAAGATGTGTTATTTGTAGCGTCTGCCTAACCCTTTGGCGATACAGTCGTGAGTACATGATATGTTTTAAAAACTAAATGGAGATTTAATTCTTCCCACGTTTGAGAAAAAGTATGTCCGAAGGCTACTATATCATGTACTTAATTAATCCATAGAACCGGTTCGGTCGGCGCGTGCGCAGTCGCGTCGGGTTTTTGTATGTCCATACGTGCAAAAACCATCTTGATGCGTATTTTTCAAAATAACATTTTAGATGAGGAAAACTGTGTGCTGCGCAATAGAGGTTTGTGATACTGATTTATTTGAGAGCCTCTGAGCAGCGGGCAGGCGGATTTGGAACGAGAGACCGTGGGTACGATTCCTACACCGAGACATATTAAAGTTTGTGTCAACAACATTGATTCGATTACTTATAACATTTTGGCTGAGCAAATGGTTAAGAATAGTCTGTACCTTTTATTTTCAAACAATGTGACAATATCGTCGCCCATAATCGTTAATAACACTGGCTCAAATGTCCTTTAAATCGGAACACAAAATTGCTTGTCGAATGGGAGAACACATAGAGAGATGTTATTCCATTCGGAAAGATGTGTGCACTAAACAGCATGTAGTGTGTAGTGTGTACTCACCCATCAGCAACAGGTCAGTCTCCATCTCCTCGTAGATGGCGTCGAGGTGATCGTCGCGGTTGTGCAGCGTCAGCGCCGCTTCCATTCCACGAACCCGCGCTCCTCGAGCGGCCGCCACGCTAGATCCAGCGTCCGCAGACCCTTCCCGGCGAATTTCTGGAAAATGTTACCATGCACGTTTGTAAAATTCAGCATTACTATTTATTACGACTGTCTCTGTGGCGTGGTTGTATTTCGATACGACTACCGTCCTGAGGTCTGGGTGCGATCCCCGGGTCGGGCAAAGTGATATTGGATTCTTCTATATCACCCCAATGGAATTTGTGCTCAATATGGCAATAGGCTCGACCCCTATCACACCTGGGACTGAACTAAGCTCGGCGAAATTTGGGTGTTATAGTTCGCTATCGCGCCTATGCCTACCCCTTCGGGGATACAGGCGCGAGCTTATGTCTATTTATTAAAGAGGTATGTGGTTGCTTCCAGATTGACCTGTTGGAACCAGCCTGCATCCAGCGGCGTCCTGCGACCTTTATCAGGTCGTCGGTCCACCTTGTAGGTGGGCGTCCTACGCTGCGCTTGCTGGTACGTGGTCTCCACTCGAATCTGGAAATCTTTGGGGGAGGCCTATATCCAGCAGTGAACGTCCTATAGCTGATAATGATGATGATGATGATGTGGTTGTTATCTTGATTTATTATTATGTATTGTATATGTAACAGAGGAATTCTCGCGCATGAGAGTCCTACCATTTGTATAGGCAGATTTCCGTTAATGGGACTCAATACGCGTGCAGAATCTACTACCCAATGGACTCAGGATGACTCGTAATGACTCACGAGAACGAATCTAAGTATTGTATCATCGGGCGAGAGTTTAACACGTCATCTCGATCTGATGAAACAATTTCATTGCGACAGGAAATGTTAAATGAATGGCTTCCTTCTAGATCACCAGCTCAGAAGGTAATAATAGAAGTTATTTTTTTGTGAGCTAATTTTGCGGCGATTTTTCTGAAGGTAACTTTTCCTTGAGGAATAATATAAGCTCACGCGTGTATCCCCGAAAAGGTAGGCAGAGGCGAACTAGCGAACTAGATCACCCACATTTCGCCGAGCTTAGTTCTGTCCCAAATGTGATAGGGGGCGAGCCCATCGCCATACGGGGTGCAAATTCCAGACTCCGGGCTGTTACAGTCCAATATCACTTTGCCCGACCCGGGTATCGAACCCGAGACCTCAGGACGGTAGTCGTACCGAAGTACAACCACGCCATTCTGTCAGTTTAAAATGTCAATGATTTTTTTTTAAATAATGGCGTCGGTATTTCCAGTTCCAAATACCAATACAGATCAAATAAACCGACGCTGAAGGGAGTAAGATTATTTTTAGTGTTGGTTTAAAGCAGCGATAGCTCAGTTTTGAACGGTACGGACTGCCGAGACAAGTGTCGGAGGTTCAAGACCAACCCCAAAAATGGAGCATACTCCTCTGACTTTTCTATGTTAAGTGTATTTTTATTGTGAAATATCGCTTGCTATAACGGTAAAGGAAAACATCGTGAGAAAACCTGCATACCCGAGAATTTCATCACAGGAATTTCGAAGGTATGTGAAGTCTATCAACCCGCATTAAGCCAGCGTGGTAGACTAAGGCCTAACCCCTCTCATTAGTAGAGAAGGCCCGTGCCCAGCAGTGGGACAGTGATATTACAGGACTAATATTTTTTTTTATTATTATTTATAAAGTTTTGCTATGTACTGGTTTTGCACATACATTGTTGATTTGTGTATGAAGTATGAACATTATGTTGTGAATAAAACAAGTTACACGCGAATGCAGTAACCGGTTTGAAGGCAACGATGATCGTGCGACAGGACCGCGATATGAAACCTAAAATGACGCTTCTTGATTTATCTACCCTTTACATTATCTGTCGAAGTTATATATTTTTTGTTATTGTCAATATTTGAGATAATCATGTTTGGTTTATGATAAATTATGGGAAAAACATGTATAGAGGTATATCTACTGTTTTTGCTAAATTGTTAAGTCAGCGGCTAGTAGCGAAATGCTCGAAATAATTTCATTGATAAATTAATTATGACTTTAATAACAACTCCAGAAAGTCATTTAAAATTAGTGTGTTTCTTTCTACCTGTCCTTATCCCTTAATGTGTTTCAATGTTCCTACCGCTCCGTTCATCTTTTTTTACGTCCGTGGTGACATCACAAACTAAGCGTCGTATTACCGCCGCGTCGCACGCTGCTCCGCTCCGCGCCTTCGTCTCGTGGGTCGTGGCGTAGCGTGGCATGCCAACGAATTGTTTCGGATATTCCCCGGTGGAAGTGAGCGCAGGGATTTCCACGGCGCATGTGTTTCCCTCGCATTCGCAACGTTATGCAACACGTCAACGACCACGAAATTGTTACGGTAGGTCTATTATCTACTACATGATTTTGGCAGGCTAAGCTAGATGGCGTTGGTTGGAAAGACTTTTAGGCTGAGATCTATTCTATAGAGCGAACTTCGACTAAGTCTGAGTCAAAGAAACGAACTCAGTGAGGATTTGGAATTTTTAAATCGAACTTTGACTTACTCTGAGTCATTTTTATAAGAAAATCTTTGCTTAGTCTGTCAGTCAGTCTGTTTTTCTTGGAAATGTTTAGTGCACTTTTTAACTAGATTTTCGAATTTTAAGTCAATAATCACAAGTTTAAAAACTTAACAGACCGACTTCAAATCTGATCCCGACCAAACTTATATGTAACCACCTTTGAAAGAAGCTCTATCGAACACAAAAAAGTTTTGGAGATCGGTGCACATTCGGCCGAGATATCGCGTAACATACATAAAAAAATACAGATGAATTGAAGACATTCTCTTTTTTTGAAATCGGTCGATAAATGAAGCCGAATCGTAGTCAAAATCGAATCGAGTGTCAAAAGGGTGGGGGGGGGGGGTTCCCAGAGTGTCCAAGTTAGGGGGCTGCTTGGGCCGCATATCTTTAAAACTGTAATTCACTATAAACAAATCGACGGTCCCTACGTACAAAGCGACATGTCAAAATATCATATTTTTTATTGCATATATGTCTTTAGATTATCCATACGCTCATAACTATATAGATATATTTTTTAATTATTTTGTATTCTAAAAATTCTAATTTAAATACTAATCGAACAAGATAACAAGTATGATTATTCTTAAACTTATAAATGAACTTCATTTCATTCTCCTGAAAACCTCAGTTTTTGACATGTCGCTTTGTACGTAGGGACCGTCGAAATTCTACCTTTTCTACCATGGTAGCTCTATACAATATTATACATTAACATAAAGATGTTAAACTAATTACTATGTAAAAATAGTACAAACGCATAGCACTAGTACATTATGTAATCAAATGCAAAAATACCTTGACTTAGTACAACGCTGTTGCAAAGCTAATAGGAAAACCAGTTTAATTAGTACTTCGTGCAATCTTCACAAATACTAATTTTCCAAACTAATTTTCCAGTTTCCAGTTGCCAAAACTAAACGGGATTACGGAAGAATCGTTATTTCTCAAAAGAATTTTTCATTACCTTATAGAGAAATTAAAACATGAACTAATAATGAACATTGACTGCTTCGGTGGCGTGGTTGTACTTCGGTACGACTACCGTCCTGAGGTCTCGGGTTCGACCCCGGGCCGGGCAAAGCGATATTGGATTTTCCATATCAGCCCGGTGTCTGTTATTTCCCAATATGGTGATAGGCTCGCCCCCTATCACCTACGACGGAACTAGGCTTGGCGAAATTTGGGTGTTCTAGTTCGCTAGTGCGCCTCTGCCTACCCGTTAGGGGATACAGACGTGAACTTATGTTATGTTGAAAGGTGGAGTTCCTAGGCGTAGCTAAAATTATATGTGTTATATTACAGTTACTTGTTTTTCTACTTACATCATACATTAGGGGCCTTACTTAAACATCATTTTTAGCTGAGCAAATGGTTAAGAATAACCTGTCACTTTTTTCCTTGCGTTACATTGTTTAAAAATGAAAGGGACAACCTATGGTATAAAGATAAGCAGCGCCCAAATATTTTTATAAGTAAGGGGCTCTGTGTACAATAATTTTATATGCAATATGGTTAAGAACAGCACTCGCCCACGAAGTTCGAATTTTATTGGCTATATTAGAAATTTTAGCTCTATCTTTCGACTAATTTAACCCGTCGGAGGCGTCACATAAATATGTTCAATAAGCGTATGGGCCACCGGAACCGAGCCGCCCGTGACTATTTAAATAATATTGCGCAACACACAACAGATACGCGAAATAATCTTACTTTCCACTTTAATGGGGGCTAGGAGACCGGCTGCCTTCTTGAACCCCCTTAGGGGGATCCAGTCCCGGGCAAATCATAATAGAAAAGCAGATTTGTGTACAAGTTTGCATTTAATATTATTGTTTCAGATTGCCGCGCATGCGCCAGGCTGTCTGTTGCTGATTGTTGGGAATAGAAGTGATTCACGGATGATTATTATACCTCGGTGCCTCGGTGGCGTGGTTGTATTTCGGTACGACTACAGTCCTGAGGTCTCGGGTTCGATCCCCGGGTCGGGCTAAGTGATATTGGATTTTTCCATATCAGCCCGGAGTCTGGAATTTGTGCCCGATATGGCGATGGGCTCGCCACCTATCACATCTAGGACGGAACTAAGCTCGGCGAAATGTGGATGTTCTAATTCGCTAGTGCGCCTCTGCCTACCCCTTCGGGGATACAGGCGTGAGCTTATGTTATGTTATGTATGTTATTATACCTACATACATAGATGTCATATGTCATACTTTCTTGAATTGCTATTATGTCAGTGCAAAACAAGTACTTCGCGAACATATTGGTGACTAACGGCCGGTTTCTGAAGTACTTTTGACATTGGCTTATGTATTCGATGCTTACAACCAATAAATCGTTGTGTACGTGTGTCATACCCGAATACTGAAATGCTACTCAATTTAAATGGCTATTAATTTGCGGTTGCGCCATGCGATTTTGACAGATAAAGCGGTCTCAAGAATAAGATGACGTCAAGTGTTTAAGTTGAAATTCAGTAATGGTGGGGGTCATGTAATCGACCGACTTCCAAAAAGGAGGAGGTCTTCAATTCGTCTGTATTATTTTTTATGTATGTTACGCGATATCTCCGCCAAATGTGGACCGATTTTAAAAATTCTTTTTGTGTTCGATAGAGCTTATTTCAGGGGTGGTCCCATATAAATTTGGTCACGATCGGATTTGAAGTCGGTCAGTTAAGTTTTTAAACCTGTTTGATGAACTGAATAATGACGTGGACTCTGAAACGAAAGCTTACTGTTATGAACTATTATCCTTTTCCCTATACATTATGAATAGGACTTAAAAGTATGCGTGTTCGTCAGTTTTGTTATAAAATGCAGGAAAATGTGTACATATTTTCCGCTTAGTTATGTGTATAAGATGGACAAACGCTACGTGCCCTCTTAGAATGATGCATGCTTCATTGCAATGCATTGTGCGCATGTAAGGCAAGAAACGACAAGTTAGGCTTTCCTAGATTATTAGATTAGCCATACTTTAACATGCAGGCTGCACAAACATCACAGATTCGTAAAATGATCCGATTACTGCTTATGAACAGCGGCCTGAGCAGGAAAATTTCTGACAACCGTAAATGTATTTCAGCTCGATGCGCGTCTATGAAGTTTGTATGAAATATTAACCAAACGTCATCAGTGCGCAGCGAATTCGAATACATTTACATTTACATTAGTTTTTCGTGTTCGGGCTACTGTTCAACAACTAACAATAACAAAGCATTTTATTTTTCTATTAATTTTAATTTCTCTTTTATTTTAATTAATTTTTATTTTGTATAGTTGTATTTATAAGCAATAAGCGATGCTGATAGAGACACAATGGGGAATTTTCAGATTCCATACTGTGTCTTTGTTGTCTTCACTTCCAACTACTTTGTATGCATGATAATACTTCACTTGTTAATTAGTTATATTGCATTATTCGTCGTAAATGTATCGTTTTGTTATTGTATTTAATTTCTGTACTTTTACATGATGCTCCTTCGTACACTTTATTAATATGGACTTTTTATGAATGTTGTACATGTCTGTTAAAAATGTAAACGCTAGATAGTAAGGTTTTATATTATTAATTAGAATGTTTGCGTTTATGTAGTTGACATGTCCTAATAAATAAATAAATAAATAAAAGCACTGATTAGTCTGAGACAGAAGATGTTAAGGCTGAGATCAATAGAGCGAACTTCGACTAAGTCTGAGTCAAAGAAACGCATTCAGTGAGGATTTGGAATTGTTAAATCGAAATTTGACTAAGTCCGAGACATTTTTTACAAGAAAATGTTTGCTTAGTCTGTCTGATTGTTTTGTTTGTAAAAATGGCTCGAACTAAATTAAAGTTCGATTTAAAAAATCCAAATCCTCACTGAGTTCGTTAATCTTCAATCATGCACGTGCCTCAATTCAATTCACAGCCTCCGTGGTGCAGCGAGCGAGTAGCTGGCTGTGAAGCGAGAGGCCGCGGGTTCGATCCCCGCACCGTGACAAATATTTGTGTGGCCCACAGATATTTGTTTCGGGCCTGGGTGTTGTGAGACCGAAAGTCTCTAGTAGTTCCTGATACCCACGACACAAGACTCGATCTTAGTGTGGGGTCAGGACTACGTATGTGACAGTTGAGTGTTATTATTTATTTTATTTATTTATTGATCAATAAGCTCACGCCTGTATTCCCGAAGGGATAGGCAAAGGGGACTAGAGCATTCAGACGTCTTAGAGCTTATTTATTTGCCTAATGTAGTATCACCTCCATGAATCACCACACTGGGCACAAAAAAGGGGTGGAGACTCCATAAACCTCATTTTTTCCACCTGCCCTTTTCCCACTTAAATCTGGGGTCGGCGTAATACAATTCTTCAAGCATGTTGCAGTAAGAATTTGACTTAGTTGTTACGACCTATCCAGTCCCGGGAAAACCGTGTTAGAAAAGCACTACTTCCTTCCGAGGCAGTCGGATAAAGGCAGCTTTGCACAACCTGTTTGAACTCAGAATCTTTTGGTCCATAGCCTATGCGCTGCCACTCTGCCACTGACCAAGCAGGTGACCAATAAATGCCATGACTTATTAATGAAGTATCCTGATGCAATTTGCGGTTTCAATGAATACGTATTATAGGAAAGTTCAAACAAGGTATGTCGACCGTTAGGTGAGACAATTTTATAATCTACCTTTTAATCGCATTTGCTTTTCGTGGAGCTTTTAGCTTTTTGTGGAGTAGTTTTTTAGAAAATATAAATTTTATATTTTTAGGATTTCGTACCGCAAAAAGAAAAAAACGGAACCCTTATAGGATAAGTTTGTTGTCCGTCTGTCTGTCTGTTAAGGCCTTCTATCTCGGGAACCCGTTAAGGTATCAGGTTGAAATTAAAACCATATACGCAGATCTATAGTTCATTGCAGCTGTGAAAAAATCAATCTTTTCAGTTATTATAACAAAAATATATAACAGTTTATATTGCAAAAAAACGCATATTTTGACACTCACAAGGGAAAACCTACTTATTGGGTATTAGCCATTGACATAGAAATATGAAATTCGGTAAGAAGCATTATCTTATTGTAGACATAAAGGAAAAAAAACAAAAATTGATTTAATTTAATCACAAAAAGTAGGAACTTTAGGAAAGGAATGAGGCTCCAAATTTTAAAGAAAATTAACTGTATCATATGGGATATCATATGATAGAGCTTTATTAGCACTAAAACAGGTTTTTATAAATTTTTTATGTGGGTGTTCTAGTTCGCTAGTGCGCCTCTGCCTACCCCTTCGGGGATAAAGGCGTGAGCTTATGTTATGCTTATGATTTTTACTCGATTCCTGAACTATTTATCTTACTAGTTTGTCCGGAACCCTCGGTGGGCGAGTCCGACTCGCACTTTTTATTTTTTTTATGGTCTAGAACGTTTATAGCTACGAAATCCTTTACGTACTATGCGTGGTTAAAGCCTAAGGGTGACTTGCAGGTGCAGTCTATTACTAATCTGAAATTAAACCTAAACTCGATTTATCCAACTCACTCCTTTCTTCAAGGACCACTTGCTAGCTCGGCGATAAATCTCTTTCCAGATCTTGATTTAAAGATAGGACTGAGCTGTAGGATCAATCGGGATAAAATGTAACTCTAGATTAGTAATAACGCTGCAAGTCGCCCTAAAACAAGATTCGAGATAAATAGAGATTTATCGCGGAGCTCCAAGTGTAGAACTAAGATGATTTTTTTTCTCTTCTGACTGATCGTAGTACACACCGGCCAACGAAGGCGAACGAATTATGCCTGTTTCATTCCCACAACAGCGAAAGTTTGTTTGTGTGAACGAAACAGATATAGATTCGTTCGCCTTCGTTCGGCCGGTGTGTTCCCGCCATAAGACCAACAGCAAACGTATGTATGTACATATGTATGCGTGAGACGGTTGTCCAAGTATCAATGAATCTTGTTAAACATAAGTCGGAAAGCAATCTTTTGCGATAATTTTCCTGTATATGCAATGCTATATTATGTAGGTTATGTATGTTAAATATAAATTTCTCGAAACTGCTGTGTTTTATTTTCGAAGAAAATTTATGTATTTTATTTTATACATTTTGTGGTCTTATGTGAATCATACTACCTATTAAAAAGCAAAAACCGAATTGTGAACCTCATAACACATAACATAAGCTCACGCCTGTATCCCCGAAGGGGTAGGCAGAGGCACACTAGCGAACTAGAACACCCACATTTCGCCGAGCTTAGTTCCGTCCCAGATGTGATAGGGGGCGAGCCTATCGCCATATCGGGCACAAATACCAGACTCCGGGCTAATATGGAAAAATCCAATATCACTTTGCCCGACCCGGGGATCGAACCCAAGACCTCAGCACCGTAGTCGTACCGAAATATCACTATTGTGAACCTCGTCCTTTTTTATAGCACAGACTGGCAAACGAGCTGATGGGTCACCTGACGGTAAGTGATTTCCACCGCCCATAGACACCCAAGACTCAGAAATAATCATGTGTGTGTTACCAAACTAAAAGGAGGGAAATAGGCGTTGGGATAGTAAGGAGGAAATTGGGCCACCGGAAATCTCTCTCACCTAACGAAAAGTCACAGCGAGCTGTCACTTTACGTCGGTTTTATGTGAGACAGTGGTATCAAACCGGTCGAGCCGGCCCATTCGTGCTGTAGGCATAACTGTCTACAGCCTGGCTCTACCACTCATTAAATCTCGGAACATTTGAGCTCGAACAATAATAGTTCATCTCAACTTTTTCCATATTAACACACTCGGTTTCGTGAAATTGTATGCGTGAATCCATATAAATATGATTATCAATTGTATTGACAATTTGTAAATCAAATTATTAAAAAAGGAAAATAGACAAAAGAAAAAAAAAGAAATGGTGACAATTGATGATGAAAAAAATAAGCCCGGAGTTTCTTTCTGCCTTACTTCTTCGGGTCGTCATCCGTAGGTAGCTAGAGAAAGGCTGGTAGGTTAGCTAGGATAGGGCCTCACGTACCAATCCCAACTGCTTCCAGTATTTCCAGTCAATTCCCTGCCACCATTCCTGCCATATGCCATTCTCATACAATCCATTCCCTTACTCTCTATTCCTATTTCCCCTTATCACCCTATCTCAGCCATCCCATCGTTATTATGTCCATACTTGCCTGCCTGTTGTCAAATTCAAATATATAATGTAAATTATATTAATCCTAATTTAAAAATTTACTTGTGTTGACTTGTCATAAGTGCTTTTTTACATGCCTACGTGACCAATAAAGATTTATATTTTATTTTTATTTTATTTCTTTGAATCATTTTAAAAGATCTTATTAAGATATATTATTTATTTTCTATAAATATGTTTAAATTTTTTTCTTTACTAAAAATGAACACTTACGTGGGGTGTTAAACTGTGGAGTTTAAGCAATATATTTTGACATGACGGATACGTTGACACGATTTTCTCTTAACACTAAACAAAAATATCTAAAGAAATATACGTTTTAATTTAGACACACGATGTCCCATGCTCATAGAACAATGGACCAGAGACAAACATGTTTAACGAAATCATGTTTTTTATGTTTCTGTGTAGTGTTTTGAGTTAAACATGAGAGGAGACTTGCCTATAGCTAAAAATATCGATAAAAGCGAAATCTGAAATTGTGAAGTATCAGATTTAGTTTAATATTAGGAGGTACCTACATTACTTTGACTTAGTTCCGATGACAAAACTTGTTATTATCATCCCCTAAGGGTATTCAAAATTCAAAAAATAAAAACATATTCATGCGAATATGACTAGTAACTAATAGATGTATGCACATCTATTAGTTAATACAATTTTGTATTCACGAAAGTAACATTAATTCTATGAGCATCTAGTTACTTCCTGTGACATAACATTTTACCTATGAATATATATTTTAAATATCTAACACTAAGTAATTAGTATAATAATAACGAATTCGTATATGAATGACCGAGTAGAAGTCTCTGAAATTTGGTGTTGGCATCGCTACAGACCAACTGAATACATCGGATGAACATTTGTTAAATGTGTCTCTATGAGTCATTAGGGTCTTATACATCATCATTATCATCAGCCATAGGACGTCCACTGCTGAACATAGGCCTCCCCCAAAGATTTCCAGATCGAACTGTTGGAAACGGCCTGCATCCAGCGAAATACACATCATCAAATCATATCATCAGCATCTTATACATAAACACAATTAAAACAAAATCGAAACAAAATAAATATTACGCGCTCATTAGACGTATACAAAACTGGTAACATTATTTATTTAAATAGTCGTTAGCTTATCGCGGTAATGTCAGCACAAGCCTGTAGTCATAAAACAGTAAAATACATCAGGCCCTAGCCATATCAGCGCAAAGATTTCTTGATCTCCTTCACTACTCGCATCATTACCAACCATGACCACGCACGCAAAATTGCACGGGCCGGGAATCTGCGAGGAACCTGTTCACACGCAAACATCGAGCACTGAGCGTCCGCCGCCGGCCTCATGTAAACAAAACAGGCACGCGTGGCTTGTAATAAATGGCGCGCGACGCCGCACCGTCACTCCGTCGCGAACCGTCGGCAACGACGCACGTGCCGCAAAAATGATAGATTACGCGCGCCCCTACGATCAAAACATGTGCGACATATATCTGCCCCCTATGCCGCCCGCGCCCACCCGTCTCGACGACTTCCAGGTGTTCAAGAAGGGCAACGCCTCCCACATCTACGGTACTTACTACTCCAACGCCACTTACGATACGTACGAGGAACCCGGCATCGACAGCGCCGCGAACGTCTACCAGAACCTGCTCAGCTACCGGGAGTACCTCAGCGATGAGTGGAAGTACAAGATGGTCGTGGACTGGAGCGAGGAGGACACGATGTCGTGGATCACAGACGCCGCCCAGTGCATGGGCATCAGTGAATTGGACGTGCCTGTATACAATTTCAGAGTGTCCGGGCTCGAGTTACGGAATATGAAGAGAGAGGAGGTGCTGCACAGGATGGCGCACCCGAACTTCGACCTGTCGTCTTCTCGGAGGATAGCGGACAGTGTGTACGAGAAGTTGCAGGGGAGGTTGCACGAGGATATGCAGAGACAGTCTTCGATATTCAGATACGGTGAGACCGAGGCGTACCATCACGAGCCGTCTGTGCTCGATTTAGATACGGTCGACCACAAGAACAGGCTCTACATGTCAGATTACAAACCGAACGACAGCACTCTGTTACATACCGGCTGCGATTCCAGTGATGAAGCCGAGGACGTGTTCCGCTCATCAGAGACAGCATCGCCTGAGTGCTCATACGGCAGTGATGGGAGCAAATCTGGAGATGAGGAGGACAAAAGGAAGATGTTCAAGCGACCGCCGGGCAGACCGAAGGGCAGCGGGAGGAAGACCTTCAAACGCCCGAGAAGCGTATCCGTGCCAGAGTTCCTCAGGAATCTGTTACTGGACCCGAAGTACTGCCCGTCCATCATCAAATGGGAGGACCACTCGCTAGGAAAATTCAGGTGAGTGTTGTCTTTTGCAATAATTGTAGGTGATGTGTTGTTATTCATGCATTATTTATGGCGCACGAGGCACGCTGAGTGACACAGACATAATAAAATCCTTTAAAGGTATATGTATAAGTACTAAGTTAAATGCAGCTTGAACATCTCAGTGATTGCATATCGATTGTTTCGCTCAGTCTGTAGAAAATCGTTTGCGGGATTCGAATTGCTTTTCCTATTATATTATTTGTTTATGCAGGATACATAATTGTTCGAGTAAATGTTATAAGAACTGTATTACCATTTAACATTATTGTTATTGCCTATCAATATTTCGAACTGTCGTTAAGTTATTTAGTTTGTCGAGCCGCCCTTCGATTGACACTATGTTTTAAAGAAAAAAAAATTCGACTATCCTTATAATAAAACTTAATCGTTTGTTTAATAACAATTTTACTATTAAAAGCTATACTATCCCTAAGTGAAATAGACGTTATCTTGGAAAAATACTATTGTCATAGGAGCAAAGTCAGTTGTTTCGTAAAAGGCTATTAATATCCTTTTATATACCTTTTCACTATTATATATTCACAAATATTTCACTCATACATATTTGTTCACGTTTTATTATTTATCAATATTGACTTCAAGTTAATATAGCTAAGTGTGAATTATCTGTGTCAAGTTTACTACAGTTAATCTTACTTTAACTTGACAGATACCTTATAAACCTTCAATTATTAGGCCACCTGGAATATTTCTTTGAGTGAGTCAATCTGAGAAAAACCCTGATTGAGAAACTGGAAGTCCCGGGTTCGTTTACCGTGTAGAGCAAATGTTTACGACATAATTTATAATAATGTGTTGTTGGCATCTTGCACAACAGAAATGTTGATAAGTTGAATGTTGTTACTAAATCAGTGTGTATAACCTACGGTTTTTGAAAAGATGATTAAATTCATATATATGACAAAGCTACGTATTTCAGTATTGATATGGGATTTGTCAAATTTGATAATTATAGCATTGATCAACAAACGAACAACCTATCTAAATATAATAAACGTTTGAAATTTATTACAATCTAATTTATTCCTTGACGTAATCAAATTTTCCAAAATGCCAAATTAGATGTTGTGCGGTGTGCCAAATGTTGTCTAAAAACCAGATTTCAATAGTACCTACCTTTTATTCCAAAATAACAGGTTAGTAAATTTAAAAAATATGTTAATATTCTGAAATGTATAATTGTATAGAGCCTACATCATCTGTATGAATTTGAATTAGCAAATATTGCCTATCGCCCCCTATGACATCTGGGACGGAACTAAGCTCGGCGAAATGTGGGTGTTCTAGTTCGCTAGTGCTCCTCTGCCTATCCCTTCGAGAATACAGGCGTGAGCTTATGTTAAATATTGCGAAAAGCTATTTTGTTCCAAAAAGCTGCAGCCGTTTTGGATTCGCTCGATGGCGGTTACCGATTACTTTTGGAGATATGTTTTGGGATGAAATCTATATCTTCACGCCAAATAAAATAAATATTAGAAGTAACCTTTCCAAGCTCTTCACTTCACCATTACCAATGAAACGTCACAATCTTCTGATAATTTTGGTATCTCATAAAACACTATAATGTATTCAGAGCTAATATTCAAAAGTCCCACATACTGAGGATAAAGCACGACAAATTTTTGCAATCTAATTAGAATTTAACTTGAAGCCCACAAGACATTTGATCGAAATTCCTTACTGATGTCACGAGCGAGCATTGAGATCGTTTCGAATTCGATTTCAAAAATTTCTCGTGCTTGACTCTGGCTCCTTATTTTCAAGCGTTTCTCCCTGAATACCAGATATTTTAAGTTCTTCATTACCTCTAACAAATCCAATGCGGAATCAAATTTACAGCCGTCACAAAATAACTACTACTCATAATTTATGAATCAAGAACGTCGAGCAGATTCATAATCATTTCCTAAATTCAGCACGCGACTGCAATCAAAGGTAACTTGTAATTATGATTGCGTGATGTTGACTCAATGCGACCTCTGTATCGACAAGACAATAGGACTAAGGTCTTCTCTGATTTCAATTGCTATTTTTATTGACAATTATATAGGAACTGCATTTAATAAATAATAAAGTGCAATGTTACGAAATACCTAACATCTTCGGTATTGGGTAAACCTGGTTGAATACCTAAGAATTTCACTACAAGTTCTTGCAGTCCTTCATACAAATCTTGATTTTTAATAGTTAAAGATGCTATATCTATTGCGATAGTGATTGCGTATTCGAAGCGAGAAGGTCCAGTCATATAACGTAATTATGTGATGTACTATAATGTGTCATATTTCCATTTTCACCCCCTAAGGAGATGAATTACCAAAAATATTTTTTTAGTGCTCGCCTACGTCATAAAAGGAAGCAGTGTGTACAATTTCGGCTGTATGCAGATACGTCAGTCAATCAGTCATTCAGATTCAAAACATAACATAAGCTCACGCCTGTATCCCCGAAGGGGTAGGCAGAGGCGTACTAGTCAACTAGTGCACCCATATGTCGCCGAGCTTAGTTCCGTTTCAGTTTCTCCTTTTATAATTTTTTTTTTTTGATATAGGCACTGTTATATCTAAAACACGAATGGGACGAATGGGCTGAATGACTGCTTCGATACCATTAATACAAATAAAGTTAAAACTGTTGCGTTTCGTTTGGTGATTTTTGATGACCGAAATTCTCCTTACCAATCCCTATTCTCCGACTTTAAGGTTAGCATCAACCATAATTCTTTTGATATCCTGGGTGTTTATGGGCGATATGGAGATTATTTACCATCAGGTGGCATTACACGTTTGCCAATCTCTGCTGTAGGCCCAACATTGCTCTAAAATGCATAACCAGAGGCATAGCTATTGCTTCTTTTACCTTTTGTCGACGCATAAAATAATGTTACGAGATATAAAGAGCTAAATATAAGTGTCGCACTATCTTATTAACAGTCAATACACCCTTGAAATCAAGGAGACACCGTTTATATGGGTTATGCATGTAATTGTGTTGTATGATACTAATGATAGCCATTCATGTATTTAATTGGATTTGTCGTGGTGTTTAGTACATAGGCTGTGTTTCTGGTATCCTGGGTCTAAGGATGATAACCCTCCGTTTTCGGCGAAGTTGGGTAAACATAGAACGCACTTGAAATTTTCGGAAACTTGTCTTGGTAAGTTTTAATTACAAAATAACAATTAAATATTATAAAGAAAGATCACACAGATCAAATAAATATTTGAAATTTCTTTGAATGAAGATATTATGAAGTTCATAAGATAATTTCGAGCAAAGTATAAGTTTGTAAACACAAACATTTGTCTCGGTGCGGGAATCGAACCCGCGGCCTTTCGCTTCACAGCCGGCTATTTGCTCACTGTACCACGGAGGCTGTAAATAGCACTTTACTTTCAAACAATTTTCTTCTGGTTTTCCCCTTTTTTCTTTCGAAAAAATATATAGACTGTCAAATACTCCAAAACTGGTATTGCTGACTCTTCAATACAGAATCTCATCTGAATATTGTGAATTACCCTCACAAAGCCCAACCCTTCACAATACCCGAATACCTGTTTAGGTCATCGGCCCTTGGACCTGTTCAGGCCCCAACAGATCCGAAATTTTCAAAAGGCACAACACTCAACCAGTTTGTTTTTTACATTTTAACCTTGCGACAGGCCGGCGCGACCTCGGTGCTCTTCATCATATTTTGAACCCAATCAAATGTGCCTAAAGATAAATTTGCATTGCAGACCGCAGTGTTTTGGTTTGCCTCTGGTGTTTTTATTGTGGACGGCTATGGTTTCAAGTGCTTCATACATTGTTCAGAATAACAATCGTATTTTTTGCAAAATAAAATTTGAGTCTTTGATTTACTCTGTTTTGAAGATAGACTTCCATTTTAGAGACTCTTAGTCTGAAATCTATAGAGCGAACTTTGACTAAGTCTAAGTCAAAGTCACGAACTCAGTGAGGATTCTTACTAAGTCCGAGTCATTTTTTACAAGAAAATCTTTGCTTAGTCTGTCTGTCAGTCTGTTTTTCTTGTAAAAAACGAACCGGGCTAAGTCAAAGTTCGATTTAACAATTACAAATCCCCCTGAGTTCGTGACTTTGACTAAGACTTAGTTGAAGTTTGCTCTATAGATCTCAGCCTAAATCGAAATGACCGAAAAGGCATTCCGGATTTGAGTAGTAGAGTTACGCTGTAGATAGTTACGTCTACAGAACAAATGGGGCGGCTCGACCGGTTTGATACAACTGTCACAGAAAACCGACGTAAATTGGCAGCCTTGCGTTCGATGAGTTAGATTGCCGATGGCCCAATTCCCCCAGCCTCCTTCCCTTTTCCAATCTCTATTCCCCTCCATTTAGGTTGGCAACGCACCCATGATTATTTTTGTGTCTTGAGTGTCTATGGGCGGTGGAGATCACTTACAACCAGGTGACCCATCTGCTCGTTTACCAGTCTCTGCTATAAAAAGTATCTGGGAGAAACTGACTGTCCTACTGACGTATAAGGTACAGCCGAAACGAGTGGAGCCAGGAACGTGAAATTGTACACACGGCTTCCTTTTATGATGTAGGCGAGCATTAAGAAAGGATTTTGAAATTTTTGGAAATTCATCCCCTAAGACCCTCTACGAGGAAGCAGACTTAACGCAAGTCTACCGGCGGACAAATTGTTATAAAGCTTCACTTTAGTAACAGTTAGTTAGTCTCCTATTGGGCTAGCGGTTAAACGCTTATCCCCGTTAAAACAAAAAAAGGCCATCTCGATTAATGAGATAAGTAAAGCCTTTTCCACCACGCTTGCCTAAAGCGGGTTGGTAGACTTCACACACCTTCCAATTCCTTTTGGGGAATTCTCAGGAGTACAGATTTCCTCACGACCTCCTTCCTTCATCTTTAAATAGAGCGATAATTCACTTAGAATCTTACGGCCACTTGAATAAACGCTTTTCTTTGATATGCGAGTTTAACTTAAGTTGATAAATTGTTGTAAAATACATAATTATTTGTACTCTGAGTTTATACCTCTTGCGATGATAGGATATCACATCATGGGACGGAAAAAGTTTCACAAATCGCGATTTCGCTAGCTGCCTCACTATTTTCTTTTGGGTACACATACATGAGCTGCCTTAAGTACTTAATTATAAAAAGTGAGTGATACTTAAACTAAGTTAAATTGAGCAATACGACATAATATGATGGTAAAACACATTAAGTACTTCAATAACACTTACATAAAATAACATATATATGTCAGTTACGAGTAGTACGTAAGGTTATTAAAACAAATACAAACCGGTTGCGTTATATACATCGTACATCTTATATACATATACATAAATGATAATATGAATCATGATCTTGAAATTACTGCAAAAACAGTATATAACAATTATATTATTATTTCTTCAACTATAGGTACTGTGGAACGAAATAATTATCAAAATGTGATGATGATAAAAAAAACTAGAGATAGTGGAATTATTCGTTTTCTTTAATATCTCTACATTAACCATGGCTGTCCATTTTACCTTACGTCACATAACTTTAAGAGATAGAAATATAGCTTTTCTGCTAATGATCACACTCAATAATTGATGTTATTATTATAAAATGTGCAATTCGCTAAAATCATTAAAAATCATTAAAATTAATTGTTTAATTTTGTGTTGTTTTTCTTGAACTTTACAAAATGGTACACAAATTGATTTGATCCCATCAAAGGTGGTTTGTACTCAAACAAATTTTTATTGACCTCTCATGCATTTTTAAACTTTTTATTTTGTAGGATCTGTATTATAAGTCCATATGAATCGTGATTTGATAACTTTGTAGTAAAGTAAGCTTTTTTTTGTGTGTTTATTTCGTGAGATAGTATTTCGTTTTGATTGAGTACTTGAAATCTCTAAATATGTTTTTACTCAATTCTTTTATACTAACACTAAAATCAAATAAATTGTCCCGGGCAGCAGGTGATCTTGGGAGGCTGCTGCCTAATCTTGAAGGTCCTGGCATCCCTTGCCGAAGGCTGTACGCCGGAGTCGTGCGGTCTACGGCACTATTTTAGTCCACTCTGCCCATGTTTTTTTAAATTTTATTGTATTTATTGTTGATTAGAGGACATAGTTTTATTTTATCGATAAGAAAGGATATGCCAATTTGTTTTTAAAGAATCCGCTAAGTATTTTACGATTCTAATTTATTTGATATAACGTCGATGTATCAAAAAGTTTATGTTAAAGCCATGCTAAGCTTGTTTTTATATATAATTTCCATATGTATTACATGAATAAAAAGATGACACGAATAAATGCATGAAATTCAGGAAATAAAAACAAGTATAGTGTTGCAAAACAGCCTAGCCGAAAAAAGATTACAATCAATTTTTATGAAACTCTACGAAGTGAAAACAAATATTAAATTGGTTAGTGTAATTCTCGCTTCTACATTATCACTGAATGCTCTACAGGGTTTTGAAATTTAAGCCTAATATTTTGTATTTAGAGCCGTTAAGCGACATTTTGTATTAAAATAATTAACCATCTGGAGTCGTAGTAATTATTTCTTCCAACCGATGTTAAAGAAACTACCGCTACAAGCTCAGTGGATACAATAACCGATAGAAGGCTCGTGTAACTAGGCCGCCTCCCTCCTGCAACCTACCTACTATTATAGATTTTTTCTTTTTCTTCCGGGGTTGCTACGCACCGTCAAGGACGGCTTCGCTTCCGGTTACTTCGCCGGGATACACGTGGAGCGTTCGGCATTATTTTTATCGAAATTCTGAAACAAAATTCTGAGAAAGATTTCTCGAACACGTGTAAGGGTCGGGGATGAAGTTTCGTAATTTTGTAGATTAATTGGTGCTAAGTATAAAGGTCGTTAAATTAGAAATTTCTGATAATATGATAATTTGTTGATTTTGGGCACGTTTATAGGGATTATGTTTATACGTATTTTCATGGAAGAGAGGTAAATGCTGTGTGTCAGGGTACTAGCCTGGTACTTAACAGTCTCTATCTACCATCATACAATGCAGGCGTGGATATGAACATGTATCTAATATTCTTTTGTTTTTTTCTTGAACAAAAAATACGAAATCCAGGTTTATGTATGTATGTATTTCGGAAACTCTACAAAAGGCTTTATATTGAAATAAAACACGTACTACTGTTTTTGGCAGAAAAAACATTTACAATGTATTATCTTATGATTTATTTATAAAGTAAGTTATGCTTGTAACAGGTTGATTTCGTATTATATTTAAATATAATACTTTAAATTTTCCCAAAAAAACATTCGCTGAAAAATAGTTTTATTCAATGACGCACAACTTTTTAAATGTATTTTTGAGGTTCGGTTATACATAAACACATAAATTACATTATAATATTATATTATACAATACCTTTTGAACATTATTCAATAGTTACATAGCCAAAAGCTCAATGAAAATTATTATGCTGCTCTAATATTGTAAAATAAAATTTATTTGCTTTTTGTAATTTTGGTTTGTAATTGATAAAGATTAAATCTACTGGATCGAATTTCAATATGTGCTAATCTATAGAAAGCTAAATTTTTGGTGAATATTTCATTTTGAAAATGAGTTTAGAGTGGTCAAAGCTGCGGACAAAAGCTAGCTTTATTTAATTACTACAATGTTCATTAATAAACTGAAACTGTCAGCATATTTCCAGCAACTTCCAATAATTGTCGTTGACAAATAAATATATTTTAGGCAAAATAAAGGCTATTCACCTCGGCCCACGCGTTGTGAAAGCTCTCACAAAGCTTCCTTACACGTGGACGTTGTTTTTAGAGATTCCTAACAGATTCAGATTCGCACTGATTTTTATAATTCCAAATCCTTGTGGGCTATGTACAAAAATAAATGTTGGCATTGCACTTAGACCGAAAAGTCCTCAGTTCGATGCCCAGTCATTACTGAGCTTTATAAATACGATTCGTTCCGAATTATGACGACGGGCGTCATGCATAAAATCTGAAATAATTTTAGGAATTTGTGCTTCTTTTGAAGTTGGATAAGGAAAAAACTTTGATGATGTGAATGTAGTTGGATAACCATTATGTGATCATTTTGAAGTGTTGTTGGCTTTACTTAGAACATATGAAATTTTGTTCTATGAAATCTCTTTGCATTCTTTTATTATGGAAAGATCAAATCTAAGTAACATATTACGCTACTTTTACCTTGGAAAAGTTTTCAGTGAATGTAGTTACGAGAAAATTCTTGTACATAACATATTTTGAATTCTTCAACCAATCTTTCCGACTACATACATAATATACATGTTTACCAAGTTTCCGTTCACCCAGGGAGGCATTATGCAGATCACGCGATAATATAGATAAATAGAGATTGCAGCGTGCCAACCCTGCGCGGTTGCCATGGCGACGCGCCCGGGAAGCTTCCAGTCACGTGTCACGAGAACTTGTTTCCGCTTTTCGCGTTTTTCTTTTTCTCTCCACGCGCGTTTTTTCTCTCCCCCTATAGTGGGGGTTGCTCGTGCAAGCCCCCTGCGCCCCCCCCCCCCGCCCCTCCCGGCCGCCCCTTACCCCCGACAGCTCGTGTACGCGGCTTAATTGCGTCTCTCTGAGTGTGGTCCAGAGAAATTAGAGCGAGAGTAGTTTGTTGTTACAGAGAAATCACATTGGATTAGATTTTTAACAAAAAATTTTTTTTATTGGAAATCATTGGAGTTTAATTCTGTTCAAAATGTATAGCGTGAATATATTTTTTTAAATTTCTGTATACCTTTATATACTCGTATTTTGAATATAACAAATTAATAAAATTAAAATGTCCAAATATCTATACTCTGCAGCATGTTTTTATCAGCTAGATTTTTATCAATTTCGTGATCATTTTAACCAAAAATATTTCGCCAATATTTTAAAAATAGTCACAAAAATTCAGCTACTTATTCATTTATTACAAAAAAAACAGCTAAATCAATTAAGTGCATATTTTACTATAAGTACTCTTTCTTTTAAATCAAATAAATACAATCGGTGATTCAGATACACTTCTCCACACTTCATGATCTAAGTTCACTTGTTATGGTTTACTTATTATATTGATATGTCAAAATAAACGTTTTTTGTTAATGTACCAAAAGCTTTTACATTACAATGTAATAGTCTAATGAGTAATTTTAATACCTAAACTTCTAATAAGAATACAACTAAGATTATAAATATATTTCTTATTGTTTCTATTGAAGGGATTAATCAACTTGAAACAATTGAAATATGAACCTTTATCACACAAACGTTTTTTTATCCATAAATACCGCGAGAGGTCGTTCTGGTCCTGCATGAAGATAACGCCCAATCATTGGCCTTGTTCCGAAACACTCGTTTGTTTACACCGTATGGATACGAGTCCAATTAGCACTGAAGAATTAATTAACACCACAAATGATTATGTATTAATTTGTACTATAAACAAAGCGTTTTATATTTATATGTCTATGACGCAGTCGGTCTCTGTAGCTTTAGATATCAAATGTAGTGTATGGTTTAGTAGCAAGATATGTATTACAGACTAATATCATGTATAATAATAACATTATGATCTAAATAATGTATGTAACCCCATAGAGGTAGGTAGAACTGCAAGTAATATACTCAGTCTGTCAAGATTATTTCTTAGTTATTACGTGGTTGTCGGTCAGCTTATCATCACACGGTTCACGATAGTGATTTTCACTAGCAAATTATTAAAATTACCAAAAACGTATATTTCCTAGTCTATCTAACGTACACTACTGTGTCTCAATTCTCAACATACTTCATAGAAACCATTGTGGGGTGCATATAGCATATGTTCTGCATAGTTGCATATTTTGATGGATGTGTAAGATAACGGACAGAGGGCAGTCGCTCGCTACCTGGTAGCGAATAACTCTATTGATTTAAATATTATCGTTATGGACCAAATGCACTAATTATTTTGATACCAAAAACAGTACCTAACTATTAAAAACCCTTTATGTACCAGAAAGGTCGACATTATTTGGTATTTTAGTAGTTGCTTACCATCGTCCATCAGGTGACCTATTTGTCAATTTGCTGTCGTAAAATAGGTGATAAAAATTGCAGAGACAAAACATAAACATATTATTATTATAATCACGCATTAAGACGTGTGAGTAGTCACGGATACAAGATTAATGTTTCTAACATAAAATATGAGCATATGTCTCCACATCTCCGCAGTGTCACAATACCGTGCCTTTGAATGCATCTTACTCATATGGCTAATGTTTGCTCTTAATTATGCTTTATTCTTAAGCAAACGTATGCAATACTGTATGAAAATAGAATGAAAACAATTTGCTATTTTTGTAACAAGTATTACTTTTGTAAACTATGTCCATAAAATTGTAAAATATACGCCGCAAGATGTCGCTATAATAAGGCTGAGGCATTCTCGATTTTTTTATTACCCATATTTCCTTCAGTTATGTTTTTCCTATAATATGCCAATGACATTATAGTCAGATCTCCTTTCTACTAAGACGTCAAAGTCATGATAATGTCGATCATGTTAAGTTCTTATTTCTAAATTGAAATCCTCAAACTAAATCCAACGATAACTTATAGTTGTGCCGGCTACACATTTGCTATTTCTGGAAATGTAATAGTATATTTTCTATATTATATTGCCCATCTATATATATATATAGGCATATATGTGTTTCTAAATAGGTAATTTTGCTGCACACAAAACATTTGTTCAGGAAAATTATATGATTATATAAAATATAAAAATAGCTTAACATCACCGTTTGCCTGGTTACTGTTATTTATCCACATAATTAATTTATTGGAAAATAAATAAGGTAACTGATTATAATAAATGCTTTATGCATTATTTCACTAAACATTAAATTTATGGTTTCATATATTTTATGTATAAGGAAAATTAAGCTTTAAGAGGAAACCCATATACATAATAATATAAAGTATAAATTGGATCATGGGTTGTCCCACTGATATAAAGTATATTACACCGTTAATTAAATTATTAACGTCATATAACATATATGTTATGTTGTATACCTAGTAATGTTTTATAACTTAACATTATAGAATAATACATTTGAATACCGTTAGCCATCTAGCCATTTATTGAATACTAAAGCTTATAAATTTTGAGGAAAATTGGTTTTATTTTAAAGAAATCTACGAATTTTAAATTCTCAGAACCTGAGCTATAAATTCTTGTAGCGATTTTTGGCAACGCACGTATGAGTTCGTTGTATTTCACTCGAAACTCATTCAAGAATAATATCATTATTAACGTAACGCATAATCATTAGTAGTATCTCGTGATGTCCATACATGACATATACATGACTAGCAATCCGTATCCGTGGATATCCGATGTATTAGGATCCATTTCTTTTTAGCGCATATTTAATTATTCATTAAATATCCGCAAAAATATTATTATTACATAAATCACACAATAAACACATATAGGTATACTAGTTAGAAATGGCAAGCATCGATGATATTTATGGCGCTGAATAAGCACAAAGTATTCGTATCCGCGAATATTAATTTTAACAATGTCCATAACATCTTTAGTAGTCACTGTAAAAAAAAGTACTACAATAAAACCCATTTTAAAATAACAAAACAAATATAAACACTTAATAAACTACAAATTAATAACCACAAAACAAACAAAACAAAACATCTCTGTTTGAAACTACACTGTGGCGGGCCTTGCACCAAATTCCCTGTAACATTTCTTTTTGGTATAAATCTATTTATAACTAGGGCGGCCTCGTCTACTCGCCCTTTTCGAAACACGACTCTGTCCCCCTTTAAATAGGGTCTGCAATCGAGTGTACTGTGCTACTATATGTATATTTTTTCATAGTGGCTCTATTATATTGATTAAGAAAAGCTCCCTCTTCCGGGTGGTAGGAACATTGTCTTTGTGAGATTTTTCTTGGTTTCCCTTTGTTTTTCGAGGCTGTGTTGTATGAACGAGTTTTAGGAGAATCATGGATGTTTTGAGAACACTAATTTGCATGGCTTGTAACTATAGCATAGGTGTTATGTACCCGAGGATTTGCATGGCAAATTATTAACAAAATTTCCCACGAAATGATAAAAAGTAGCCTATGTGCTATTTCAGACTACGACCTATAAAATAACATAACATAAGCTCACGCCTGTATCCCTGAAGGGGTAGGCAGAGGTGCATAGAACACCCACAATTCGCCGAGCTTAGTCCCGTCCCAGGTGTGATAGGGGGCGAGCCTATCGCCATATCGGGCACAAATTCCAGACACCGGGCTGATACGGAAAAATCCAATATCACTTTGCCCGACCCGGGAATCGAACCCTAGACCTCAGAACGGTAGTCGTACCGAAATACAACCACGCCACCGAGGCGACCTATCTCTGTGAAAAATTTCATCCAGATCCATTCAGCTGTTCTAGCGTGATTGAATAACATCCATTTATCCAAGCTTTCTCATTTATAAAAGGCAGTATTTAGCAATATAACGAATGCAGCGTCTTTTGTATATTGAGTATCTACGTAATATTTAATAATAATAATTAGGTTCCTTACTTATAAAAATATTTAAGCGCTGCTTATCTTTATACCATAGGTTGTTCCTTTCATTTTTAAACAATGTAACGCAAGGAAAAAAGTGACAGGTTATTCTTAACCATTTGCTCACTCCCACTGCTGGGCATGGGCCTCCTCTACTAATAAGAGGGGTTAGGCCTTAGTCTACCACGCTGGCCTAATGCGGGTTGATAGACTTCACATACCTTCGAAATTCCTGTGAAGAAATTCTCGGGTATGCAGGTTTCCTCACGATGTTTACCTTCACCGTTATAGCAAGCGATATTTCACAATGAAAATACACTTAACATAGAAAAGTCAGACATGTATGTTCCATTTTGGGGTTGGTCTCGAACCCCCGACACTTGTCTCGGCAGTCCGTACCATTCCCAAGTGAGCTATCGCTGCTTACGTAATTATCTCTTTGTATTTATTTCGGTATGCTTTGAAATTGTGGATAATTCTCAGGCTTCCCCGTGATGTCCTTCATCGTTTAAGAAAGACATAATTCACAATGGACATTTAGAAAATTCAGTGGTGATGCTATCAGAGTTGATAATAGGTCCGAACTTTCAGGAATTGTCATGTATCACAACCGAGGTATCACTTCCTTCCGGTACTTCAGCTAAGGTAAGGCTATAATAATTAGGCTATAGGGACGCTTTGTCACTAGAATTTGCTTTAGTGCAAGCCATGGAAACAAATTCAAACCCCGTGTAACTACATATGTATATCCACATCCTCACGCCTGTATCCTCTAAGGGGAAGGCAGTGGCGAACTAGACAACTAGAACTCAAACTTCGCCGAACTAATTTCCGTCCCAAATGTGATAGGGGACGAGCCTAGCCATGTCGGGCACAAATTCCAGACTCCGGGCCGATACTGACTAGAAAATCCCAATGTCACTTTACCTAACCTGAGAGTCGAACCCAAGACCTCAGGACGGTACCGCACATGCAATACAAAGTACGCTGAATCTGGCCTCGTATAACTTACGTGTGATTACGACCTAGGTTGTTACTCGGAATGTCACAATTTTGTATACACCAATGAGGAAGGTCTAATATTTTAACCAACCATTCAAATAAGAAAATAACATAACATAAGCTCACGCCTGTATCTCCGAAGGGGTAAGCAGAGGTGCAGTAGCGAACTAGAACACCCAGATTCCGCCGAGCTTAGTTCCGTCCCAGATGTGATAGGGGGTGAGCCTATCGCCATATCGGGCACAAATTCCAGACTCCGGGCTGAAATGGAAAAATCCAGTATCACTGCCCGATAAGAAACTAAGATAATTCATAACAAGTTTAAAAACTTAATAGACCGACTTCAAATCCGATCGCGACCAAATTTATTGACCACCCTTGAAATATGCTCTATCGAACACAAAAAGAAATTTGAAAATCGGTCCACATTTGGCGGAGATATCGCGTAACATACATTAAAAAAAAACACAGAAGAATTGAGGACCTTCCCCTTTTTGGAAGTCGATCGAAAATAAGATAAATAAATAAAATAAATGCTTAACACGATCTCTAATGCGTTTCAGACAACAGACTTCAGCGTACAAGTAAACACGCTAATATTTATACAAAAGTGTATCTGTGTTAAAAGACATAAAGTCCACAATCGCAAACACCAAACCCGTCCCACCAGTACCAAACCGACCAGTCAAGTCATCGGTTTCTTAAAACACATTCTGCACGTTGGGATTCCCCGCAGGCAGGTCGGCGCGGCGCGGTGTGACGTATGCCGCAGCCGCTCTTACCAAACAGCATAATTAACAAACGCCTAGTTTTTTAACGGTACACAAAACTGGTCCGCGAACTGCGTAATTTGCATTATTTATAAGGTTTTTTGCGTGTCACGTTTTTGGTTGAGACGTAAACATGTTTTTCGAAAATTTTTTGAAGATTATTATTTTTTTTATAGCAGACTGGCAAACAAGCGGATGGGCCACCTGATAGTAAGTGATCTCCACCGCCCATAGATACCCAAGACACAAAAATAATCATGGGTGCGTTGCCAACCTAAAATGAGGGAATGAAAGGGAAGGGAAAAGTGAGGGAGGGCGGAATTGGACCACCGGAAATCTCACTCACCGAAAGAAACGCGACAGCAAGCTGCCATTTCACGTCGATGTTCAGTGAGACAGTAGTATTAAACCGGTCGAGCCGGCCCATTCGTGCTGTAGATGTAATTGTCTACAGCATGGCTCTACCATTCAAAAATCACGTGTTTAGCGAATCTGCGCATATAAAGTCTTGACTGTCGTATTTGCCGCTCTCCTCCCGGACGCAGAGCCTTCTACATAACTTTCTAAAACACGTAATGTTTATACTTTTTAGTCATAAATTATTTTACAAGTATTAAGATACTAAAGAACGAAGAATCATCAATATTAATAGTTGTTTTATGTTATTTTATGCGTTGTTAATGACTTCGTAAATATCTAATTAATGTGTGTAATTTGCTCTATTAAAAAATATTAGTTTTTAAGACGCAATGGAGGACTTTCCTCAAGCATTATGTTTTTCACCACAAAAATGTCAAAATTAACGTCATCGAAGACCTGTTCATATAAAAAATGTATAGGTCAATCAATGCAGTTATTTAATAATCTGATATTTATTTAACTATAAAGAACTGGCAAATAACGGCAATATCATGGTACTATTTCTAAATATAGGTATCGCGATTAATGCTAAAAATGGGTATTATTATGTAACAATTTAATAATCTATTGAATAAAGTAGGTACGAACATGTTCACTAGCAAGTTTTTACTACAAAGCTAACAAACATGCGTCGGCATTAATTTCCTTCAACATAGTCTCGTGCATATGAATTATGATTAGACTGGCACGTTTTTTAAAGATCCTTAGATATAAAATTTATACAATTTTGACAGGTTCGTATAATACCAGTTTATTTTTAATAGCATCGTCAAAATTAATAACGTCCTTGAAAAACAAAACTATTAACTCGAATGGGTATTAAATTCTCAAAATTTTTTGCTTCTGTTTTATTAATTCAAAGAGTATGTATAATCTCACAGTCCTCTGTAGTCACACGTAATGTTAATATTGCATTTGAATAATTAACATAGCAAATACAATATTCTAAACACTATGATGTAAAGTCAACAACTTTTACAGTTGAGATTGTCAAAAACGCAAAATAAATTTGCCTCGAGTAAACCTTAGAGTTTGTAAACAGAACGTAGCAATCTGATAACACAAGTTGTTTACAATGTGACGCGGTTTTAAGAAACGTAGCGAAGTAAATTTTTTTGGCAAACGTGAGTCATTTAGTTATGATTGCCTCACGTGGCCACAACAATTTGAATTCTACGAACAAGACATATAACTAGCTAGCATAATGTATAAAGACCAGTTTCAATGAAACAGATCTGCTCTAGTGAACAGGTTTGTTTTTCTGAATCTTGTAATTAATGAAAGTCTGTCTGGTTACTAACGAGTAACGATGCGACGTGGGTTTATTTAAAAAGCGTTAATAGTAATTATTGACAATTTGATAAATGATAATGACACGGTTAATTACAATTTGAAAATATTTGATATTTTGATAAACTTCTTCTTCACTTGATAAAAAAAAGTAACAAAATAAATCATTGCATCATACAGCCATCGATATAATAATATACCTTAAACCATACTTTGTATCAAGGCCACCAGAATATAATGTAACGAAGGCAATCAGACATGTTTTCAAAAGAAGGTGTTTTTTGTCATATATAACACAAAATTCCTCATCATAATTTATTGAACATGTGTATTTGGTTTTAAGCCAGTGGTAAATTCATGAAAAGTCATATTTTGTCCAATCACCTACGCGTATATGCAGGTCAAGACAACGACATTCGCCATATCAATTAAAGTGCCCGCGCGAGTCGTGCGAGAAAGAGACGGCATGAGGAAAACGTGAAATTAAATAGTAAACAAAGTGCGATTTATCGGTATCATCGCATACATAACAGTTTCCAATCGGAGAGATTAAGATTACGAGTGCTGGGAACCGTGACGTCATTTGACGCGAGATGACGTCATAGTGTCAGGATTCGGGAACGTGGTGAAACACCAGTTAGTTAAATTGAAGTACATATTATGTGTCCAATTTATGTAATACACTCCCAAATTGTGGAATAGGGAATTGAAATCTATGTAAGTAATTAATGAACCAATCAAAACGTTGTATATCAACTTCGTTTTCAAGATCATTCGCTGAGTTTCTTGATCTGCAACAGTCTTAAAATAGCCACATCATTTGAACACGGACTGATCGCAGAATGCTAAGATAAAAATACACAATTATTTCTGGAATCGGGGCATTACTGCGTCGTGACCCGACACATGCGTCAAAACATTCAATCTCAAAAAAATTATGAAAATTATTACGTTAACGCATGTATATTAATATTAGCTTACAAAACACCTGTGTTTACGTTTAGCAATTATTGTTATTCTAAAATTGATAAGGATTGAAAATTTTGTACTATTTCAGCTGTATCATCAATGGTCACGAGACGGTGTTTCATGACGTCACTTCACTTAATGACGTCCAAATTGAATTTCGTATGCAATCAGTGTGATTGAGCCTTATATTGAATACTAATTAAATATTGCCGTCATTACGGGATATTTAAATTCGAACATCGATACAACTTTAAAATAATGAGCAGTTTGTATTACAACATTGTTAGATACTATGGCTTTTATAACTGCAATTAAACTAGAAATATCATTAGTTAATAGTAATTTGTCATTTTTATTCTGAGATTATTTTTTCTTGTGATTTTCAATTACAAACATCGCGCCTGATATATTATTGACTATGCATCTGATATAAAAATAAGCAATACGCTTGTATCGCTTATCCTTAGGCGAGCAGCTGCTCGTATCTTCATTCGATTGCAATGTATAAAATGGATCTGTATTAGTTTTTCGTAATATTTTACCTTCGTTTATCAATTGCTGTGTGTTTACTCATTTGTCATCGCTAATGCAATAAGTAATAACATCAATAAGCTTGTATAATTTACAATATATATGTTTATTCTACTTAATACTATGTACACATTATGCCCATCCATGGTTTATTATCCATCGATATCCTGTCATTAAGATCGTTTGGTATACATATAAGTAAATGGTATAATAATGTATGTGAAGCCTTTCAACTAGCAGTACTAATTGTGGACTTCCTCCACGACATCATTCTAATAAGATGACTCAATTCTGATTATGCCCACGTAATAGTTAATATTGAGGAAAGTGTATCGAATTGATTACATTTTTCGTCACTTTGTGCAGATTACATAAGTGCTGTGGTTAATCGGACAGGTACTAGATAACATAGTGATAGTGTATCTGTATATTTTAGTTACTGGGCTACGTTTTATACTACATACTTTATTCTATCATGACTTCTAAATTTTGTATCAATTGAGATAAATGTAATGTGCTAAAGCTAGCCAGGTTCTGATTTTCAGTGTTTGTTGTTATCCAACGATGCGTCCTATAACCGTACGAGCGAGATTACTATTTACAATTTCCATGTTATGGACGTCTGTAAACATTTTTGAGCAGTGGTATTTAATTGCAAATTTGCAAAGTTTTGCATTATGCTGTCGAATGTACTAACGCCACGGTCACGTTTCACACCGTTAAATGAGACTGGATAATTTGAACTATTCATAAAGGTTACTTTTTCTGATATTTATTGAACAGAAATTATTTAGAGACAGTTTCGTACGTGCATGAAATTTAGTTAAAATACTTTAACATTTTGTTTGGTGCTGTATTTGCTAAGATCCCGTTATCTAACTAGGATACCAGGGCGTCAGCAGAGCGCATTGCAAATAAAGTTAATTAGTGGTAACGCAATAAATTTCTTCTTTCTAGTACTGCATCCGTCACAATAGAGAAAATTTCATCCATTTGAACTAAAATCACGTATAGCACAACGCGTTTCTATAGGTAATTTATATATCCCATAACAGATTTTGAAAATTTTCCTCAAGCGGTATTTCCTCGGTGCTATGACATATTCTTCTTCAAACAAAGCTTAACCCGTCGGAGGTAGCACATATATATGTTACATAAGCGTATAGGCCACCGGAGGCCTAGCTGCCCGTGACTAGCTACAGTATTTCCAGTTAGCCCAGTAGTTCGCTGTATTCCTACTATACCTAAAGACTACGAGCGACGACGGTAACCACTTATCACTAATTGTACCATTTCATCCGCTTTGACAGCCAATAAAAAGCAAACAGTCGCCAGAGATTTTCTTGGCAGTACCACCGTAGTTACCCTATTAAGACCCAGTAAGATAGTGTTACTGCACACAATGAAGACGCAAATGTACCTACAGCAGGAAGCCCCCCGCCTATGTGGAGCGATGACCTGCGATAGTCAGGTAGATACTAAATAGTTGTTGAAGGTCAACTAAGCAGTTTAGCTGAGGCGGATATAAGGATGTGCATAGGAATTTTAAATCATAATATAATAACACATTTCAGGCTTTCAAACAAATATGACTTTAAAATTGTGGTATGTGAATTTTTAATATTTTTTATTTGTTTTCCGTGTCTAACGAAACTCCATATAAGGGTGTAGCAAATAAAAACATTATCATATGTATTGTATTATGAGGAGATTGTTAATTGATTTGTATTTATTTAGCACATTAGTAAGAATGTATCAAAAACAATGTATACAGAACAAAAAGTCATTCAATGGGTGTTTTACAGCTTATAAATTTCTTTATAGATTGGGTGATGGTATGCGTAACTTACGCATTCACCATCATGTAATTTTTCGTGCTCCGATAAATAAATCGCTCAGAAAAATAGAAGGATGACGTTTGTCCTGCATCTACATAATTTTTATGTAATGACTACAACGCTATGCGACTAGAATATTTAGTTTTGAGGTAAATACGTTTTTCCTGGTAACGAACAGATGGATTTATATATGTAACAAATGCACATATCTTTGTATATATGGACTTAATTAACTTAGATATCCAAGCACATTACTCTATGTATATGTCCTAACTGATTTATAAGCGAGAGACCAAGCCGTAGGACTTAATGGGTTACAATAACAACGTATTGATAAATAAATAAAATAAATAAATATTTTTTTATTGCAATTGAATGAAGACGATCAAGCCGATCGATACTACCCATAAATAGTACAAGATAATAAAGTACTGAGAATGTCAAGTAGTAGATAATAAAATACTGAGTGCATCACCATAAGATATTAGAAAATAAATGTTATAATTACAACCACTAAGGGCGACTTGCAGCGCTGTTACTAATCTACAATTGAACCTAATTTGATTAATTCTACAGCTCACTGCTACCTTTATCTCAAGATTTGCGATAAATAGAGATTTATCGCGGAGCTTTAAGTGGCCCTAAGATGTATGTTTTTGATATTACATCCTTAAACGGATGGAACACGAGTTACAAAGATTGAATGTAACTCACACCGCCTCGAGAGGAAGCTAAGTATTCAATAAAGACGTGAATAATAAACAAAATCTTTGATTTGTATATGAGTAAAAAACCCAAACATCTTTAGTCTTCGTTTTTCGGAGGGCCTTATACCTTCAACTAAAACAGTGACTGCGCATAAACAATATCCGCATCATATTGACTCCTCCATTAAAAAAATCACAATAAACATACCACACAACTTTGTCAATACCCGTTATTTCAAACACAAAAACAAAAAAAATTATAAACGAATATTTTAGCGGTTACGGAAAGGTCGATTCGTCACCCTGTCAACACGGATTTTTGCATAAATGACCAATTTACTGCAAGTTACATTCCGACATCAGGAACTAATTTTTAATTGAGTCGATATTCCTCGAAAATTTATTAATTTGTTTGGCTTTAAAGTTTAAGCGATTTTAAAATTACTTCTTAGAAAATGTTTCAAACTCATGATGTTATGTGCGTAGACTAATATTCGCATCATTGCACAAAAAATAGAGTTTATATTTCCATGAATTTAACGTCTTTCTAAAGAAACGCATATCCTATGTTAGTTACGCCGCAAAAGGCCTATGTTATAATAATAAATGAAATATTAATTTCTCGAAACCAATGTTCACGCATTTGTTCTTGAAAGGGCAGGTAAAGGTGCAATTATTTTCCTTTATTTTCCGTTCTATCTTATCATACAAGGAAAGGCTTCATCGAAAACGATACGACTATCATTATCATCAGCCATAGGACGTCCACTGCTGAACATAGGCCTCCCCCAAAGATTTCCAGATCGACCTGTTGGAAGCGGCCTGCATCCAGCGAATTCCTGCGACCTTTATCAGGTCGTCGGTCCATCTTGTAGGTGAGGATTAGCAAGTTGAAATGGCAGTGGGCAAGGCACATAGCTCGTAGAACTGATAGCCGATAGGGCAGAAAAGTTCTCGAGTGGAGACCACGTGCCTGCAAGCGCCACGATAAGACTATTATAACTAAATTCCCTAACCCGGGGGTCGAACCCATCTTACGTTTCACAATTATTCTGCGACTAGATCGATGCAGCGTAATTACTACATAGTATAAAACAAAGTATAAGGAAGTCGCTGGATGCAGGCCGCTTCCAACAGGTAGATCTGGAAATCTTTGGGGGAGGCCTATGTTCAGCAGTGGACGCCCTATGGCTGATGATGATAAAACAAAGTCGCTTCCCGCTGTCTGGCTGTCCCTATGTATGCTTATATCTTTAAAACTACGCAACGCATTTTCATGCGTTTTAATAGATAGAGTGATTCAAGAGGAATGGAAGGAAATATACCTTAGGGAACTCTCACGCGGGCGTAGCTGCAAAAGCTAGTACAAAAACAAAATAGCACTTTTTAAGTCGATTCAAACGGCAGTTAAAAGCGATTTCCGACCGACTTCGAAAAAGGAGGAGGTCCTCAATTCGTCTGTTTTTTATGTATGTTATGTATTTTCATGGAAACGGACAAGAAAGTTGTCTGAGTTTTGAATGGAATAGTACCGTAAACAAACTGGCCTTCACACACTGATATGCGAATACACAATTTCGCAACTCCTCACAATACCTGGAACGAGTTTATTTGGGCCTGCCTCGAATAATAATGTGGGAGACGTACACTGGAAAAATAACCCTATTTCAATAACAAAGAGTGTTGTTTTGAATGCATCTCGAGAGAGTTACGTAGTGCATGATGCGCTCTGCCAACAAAAATCTGTCTTTAACCAAGAACGCGCAGATCATGTTTATTATGAAATTTTAACGTAACATCACACCTCTTTTAATAAGGGATAGGCAGATAAGAGCATCCAGTCCATTTCATACACAGTCTTACTCCAATATCTGCGAGGGTGCACTGAAGAACTAGAACACATTTCGCCGAGCTAATATCCGTCCCAGATCCAAATGTGATGGGCTACAAAATACAACAGCGAGTTTACTACTTTTCGTCGGTTATATATGAGACAGTAGTATTAACGATTCAAGCTAGACATAAGTCTACAGAGTGTCTATCACTCAAAAGTTTAAAGGATAATTATTATTAATAGTTTACCAATTGAACTGCATTTGCCATATTTCTTAGAATCTTATCACAGTTGCATCTCTCAGAACTCATGCGATTACCCAGATACTGTAAATATATTGACATCTTGAAGCAATACTTCTGTGAAGCGATATCTTATCGATGGTAGGGCTGTGTGTTATTCACGATTTTATTTAGCTTTTTCTTTTCTATTACAACGCTACACAAGCTACAAATGATATTAGATTTTTCAGTATCAGCCCAGAGTCTGGAATTTGTGCCCTGATGTTCTAGTTCTCTAGTGCGCCTCTGCCTATCCCTTCGGGGATACAGGCGTGAGCTTATGTATGTACAAGCTACAAAAGGCATAATGTATGTATGAACGTTGAAGAGGACAATAATCTTGTCACCTAAATGTCATCTATGAAATACTACATACTTGTTTTTACAATTTACAGCAATGCCAGGCCATATACTATGAATTATATAAGAAATTGTAAATATTAATTGTAAATATTGTAAATAATGCAAAACCATACGTTTAATGAATAAAATTAAGCATTTTTTTACGTAGGTATAACATGATTCAATTTGTATTTAGGACGAAATTACTTAAAACATTTAATTGGCACAAATGGCACAAAATTTAAACCAATATGGCATGTATGTAGTTCATTAGTCTTTGTTCTAGGTTTACCATTGGCAGTAACCGTATCCCATGTTTAAGTGGTGTATTATACATATGTATATACCAGCAGTGACCTTCCCGTGGCTGATGATGATGATGACCTATATATACTCTAATTTTTGTCACACATGATGTTGGCAACTGTCTTAAAGGATAGACCTATATCGTCAAAACATAATAATAATAAAATATATCAAAGTAATTATCTTTGGAAAAACATAATAAACATTAAAAAAATATGGATTTTGCGTCACAAAAACACTAAACAATATTTTAGAGGACACAAGAAATGGCATATCGGGATCTAAAACACAAACGTAACGTAAGCTAACCTTAAGATTTACAAACAAGATTGAATAACAGATGTGCATTTTTCCTTATATTTTTTAAACCAATGACCGGTTACTTCATTTAACCATAACCTGCACCTTTTAAATGAGTTTATTATCACCAACTAAATATTTATCGATAAGAAAAATATACATATATTATCCTGTAGTTTGTAATCAACTGCTGTAACTTCTGAGTTGCGTTACTGTTTAAAGGCAAGAGTTTATAAAAACATTACCCCTCTTTCAGCAGCTGGTTCAAAAAATGTTATTTAATATGGGGAATAACTTTGTTGCTTTGACACTATGGGCCTTACTTAAAACAGTTTAACTGAGCAAATGGTTATGCATAGTCTGTCCCTTTTATATTCAAACAATGTGACACAAGGAATAATTACAAGTTTAAAAACTTAACAGACCAACTTCAAATCCGATGGTAACCAAATTCATATAGAACCAAACCAAAAAAATAAATTGAAAATCGGTCCACATTTGGCGGAGATATCGCGTAACAAACATAAAATACAGACGTATTGAGGACCTTCTCCTTTTTGGAAGTCGGTCAAATAAGTGATAGATTATTCTTAGCCATTTGGTCAGCTAAACTGTTTTTATAAGGCCCAATGTTTCATACATCAAACCTTAAAATAATTCGACAGATAAAAGTTAACTAGAGGTATAATATATATCGGCGCAAAATCGCAAGCTTATTTAAAAAGCCGTTGTTATTTCACGTTATTAATTCATTTTACAATTGTTAAACTGCTGAATCGTTAAAAGATTCTAAAAAGTTAAAATAATCGTTATAATAATTTCTTTGACATTCGATATTCGGTATCGAGTAGGTAGTTGCAAATATTGCACCCTATAAAAGGAGTGTTCAGAGCAAATTCGACACAGTCGTGCTCCGGCACTCGGACTGTCCACATCCCTGACTAGACGGTGCTCCTGAGCACCGTTAATAAAGGGAGTTAGTGAATTTCAGTGTTCACTATTGATAAATAAGATGAGTAATCATCTTATTGTCAAAAGTGACGTCAGCTATGCTGACGTCACCGTTTTTAAAAACCAACGTCCGCGTTGGCCCTCCGACATCAGAAGTGGGATCACAATCCCACTCACTTAACTTGAACCTTTCCGCCCTGATAATCGATACTTTAAATCCCACGGATACTTTCAATCCGACTGATATTTCAATTTTCAATCCGACTGATACTTTCAATCCGACTGATACTTTCAATCCGACTGATATTTCAATCCGACTGATATTTCAATCCGACTGATATTTCAATCCGACTGATATTTCAATCCGACTGATATTTCAATCCGACTGATATTTCAATCCGACTGATATTTCAATCCGACTGATATTTCAATCCGACTGATATTTCAATCCGACTGATATTTCAATCCGACTGATATTTCAATCCGACTGATATTTCAATCCGACTGATACTTTCAATCCGAGATACTTTCAGTTCGATCGATACTTTCGAACTAGTTTTTCAGTGCCTTTGTGGACCACGGTCAATAATAAAGGCCCAGGCCACAGCATCGTCCTTCCCAGTTCCTTTAGAACCCCTGTGGACCATTATCCCCGTAAGAAAAGTGCATAGATGCGTGGAGCATTCGCACTCTGACTACTGATTCATAAAAAGTGCATTGTGTGGAACATTTGTACAAATGTTTATAATATGGTCTGGCAAGGCTGGTCGGATACCTCCTCTGAAAACCATATAAACTAGGGCACGCGGTGCGTCTAAATACCCGTATTTTGATTTGTGTGCAATTTCATCTCTGAATTCAATGCAAAAACAAAAAACTACCTGATTTATGGTCAGGATTGATCGAGACGGTGTATGTGACACTGTTGCAGTCATTTTTGAAATCTTAAATGTCAATGCCAGTGATCAACTTAAAAATCATAAGTGGTCAATTTGAGAAATCCAGAGTGGTCAATTCGGGAAATTGTTTTCTGAGCTAGGTAATTTTGCCCGCTGAGTTTGTTTCGCCGGGTCTTCTCAGGCAGGGCCGCGTTTGGATCCGGTGGTAGTTTTAAAAAAATCGGAATCTTAAATTCGCAATAATAAACGAGGCCTTTCAAAATGACCGTATCGGCGTACAACCATGAGCTTTCAATAGGAGCACGTGCTATTTCAAATGAAAAGAAAGAAAGAAAAAGAAAAGAAAAGAAAAAGAAAAAAAAAATGAGTATTCACAACAAATTACAAGGCTGGTGCAGAGCACGCACCGCCTATCAGAATGGCCGTATCGGCGCAAAATCGCAAGCTTATTTAAAAAGCCGTTGTTATTTCACGTTATTAATTCATTTTACAATTGTTAAACTGCTGAATCGTTAAAAGATTCTAAAAAGTTAAAATAATCGTTATAATAATTTCTTTGACATTCGATATTCGGTATCGAGTAGGTAGTTGCAAATATTGCACCCTATAAAAGGAGTGTTCAGAGCAAATTCGACACAGTCGTGCTCCGGCACTCGGACTGTCCACATCCCTGACTAGACGGTGCTCCTGAGCACCGTTAATAAAGGGAGTTAGTGAATTTCAGTGTTCACTATTGATAAATAAGATGAGTAATCATCTTATTGTCAAAAGTGACGTCAGCCATGCTGACGTCACCGTTTTTAAAAACCAACGTCCGCGTTGGCCCTCCGACATATATATTAAAAAAATAGCTATAAATAGAAAAAAAAAATCGTGGATTTTCACTTCATTTTAACAACGACTTTATAATTTTAACTAAATAATAATTAAAAGGAATAACATAACGTGTAACATTCATATCCCTTGATAACCCGCGTGCATTGCGACTTGCGAGCCATTGATAACCGTTATCACCAATAGTATATCGCTTTAAGGTCACAGAACTCAACTATTACTAACCAAAATGGTTTCTAATGGCAAGGACGTAAAAAAAGATGGACGATCTATCAACACGGCGCGGCGGGGCGCCTGATCGAATGAGCCGAAAAACCTGCTTCACTTTGAATGTTCCTAGCGCTCCGTCCATCTTTTTTTTACGTCCGTGTCGTGGTTAACAAATTTTTGACTAATTTTGCATGTGGCGTGATGTGTGTGTGTAGGCGTGGTTTTATTGGATGGAAAATCTATGACGGTAACCATCATCCATCATTAAACAAAAATAATTTGTCCCTCTCTTTGGAGTTGGTGCCATTTCATTTGATCTGCATTAGTTGAGTATGAGTATGATTGTTTAAAGTCGGTTTTTAAATTTGTTTAAAATATATAACTTTTCCAAAATATGAGACCAACGCTAATCGATACTCTTTAACATACATAACATAAGCTCACGCCTGTATCCCCGAAGGGGTAGGCAGAGGTGCACTAGCGTACTAGGACACCCACATTTCGCCGAGCTTAGTTCCGTCCCAGATGTGATAGGGGACGAGCCTATCGCCATATCGGGCACAAATTCCAGACTCCGGGCTGATATGGAAAAATCCAATATCACTTTGCCCGACCCGGGGATCGAACCCGAGACCTCAGCACCGTAGTCGTACCGAAATACCACCACGCCACCGAGGCAGCCTTACTCTTTAAATAATTAAAATAATCGGTGTACATACAAAAGAATCCGACGAATTAAGAACCCACATTTTTAGTCGATAAATTATAATATTTTCCGTGTATCAATTCACCCCTTCGATAACTGCCGTGTGCCGTGTCAGAATGTTAATTATCCATGACATTACTATATAAGTTTGGAATCTGTTACTCCCCGAGGTAGTTCCCCTATTTCTCAGTAATATTCAATGCAAGACGAACACGCTTCATTTGCATATGCATTTGTAATAAACAGATAACACTTGTACTGCCGTCCGATATTCAAAGGCCGTTAATGTAAAGCTAATTTATATGTAGAGGTGAGCTTATTTGCTTAAAATGGACACCAAGTTGAAACGTTATGCTTATTTAAATAAGCTAATTGTATTGCCAATTTACTTAATAGCTTATTCACGTCATCAATGTATTTGTCCATTTCCAGACGTCCATTAGTTTTTTAGTTCCATTGGCGTCTGTTATGCAAAGCTCAAAGCTATAAGCTTTTATTCTCATTATTCACTTTATGTTTTAACGTTAACTGCTTACCATATGTAGCGTGCATATTTGCTTATTTTAAAAAGCACGCTATGTTATCTGCTTTCGTTAAAACGCTCACCTCTATATGCCCAAAACGTCGACAATATTGTTCAAATTAGACTGGCCATAATATTATTTTTTAATAAAATCTGCCTAGATTGTCTCGGTGGTAGTTGTATTGCGTGCGTCGTAAAAACTAAGCGGAATGCTGTCGGCAATATGCTTGAAAATGTTTATTACGCTAAACCCACAGACGAATGGGATAAGAATAAGCGCTCGATCGTATATACTACTAGTTGTTGCCCGCGACTTCGTTCGCGTGGAAATTTATTTTCCGGGAAAAAATTGTCTATAACATCAGTGAAAGTCCCGTCAAAATCGGTTCAGGGCGTCTACTACCAAAAACGATCGCCGAAACGTCGGCCGAAAACGAAGAAACGACGAACTTCCTATTTAACCTTACTACCAAATTACTTCGGATCCGTCACCGTTGGCTTCGGAGCCATAAACAATCGTTCGAATGAACATATTGGTCGGATTAGGGAGGTATATCTTCAAAAACCGTAAATGTTTACCAATTGTCAAAAATGTCACATTTTTGTGAAAAATGCATATAAAATAGATCTCTAATTAGGTTTTATGTAATAAGTATATCATTTCATATTTCGAAATAATTATTGAATATAAAATATTTAATATTTCTGCTAATTTTGCAATCTGCCCTAGTCTATTGCATTATGATTAATCTGTGGAATATTGACATTTTTTAATTTTTGATTGACACTGACAAGTTGACTAGAAGAATTCATTGTGTTGGTCAAGTATGTGTTGGTAAATTAATTATAAAAGTGTTATTTATTCCCTTTAAACGAATGATCCATTGCATTAAATGCAGTTACTGTGTAACAAAATGCAACTTCTGTGTTTTGAACGATTAAAAATGATCATTACTTACATAACATTAACGTATAATGTTTTTGACTATTTTTCAAAATATTTTAGTTCAAGATGACTGTAGCGAGCGTGCAGATGGAGGCGTTATTATAATTTATGACGGAAAACCCAGTCTCGGTCGTGGGTTTGTGCATAGCCTGGAGGAGCGGGCTAAATCAAAACGGTTGTGGGAGATCTTGACGTCCCACCTTAATAGCATGGAGGGCGCAATGAAAACTGTGCAGCAGTGGAAGAAGATAATATCCTTACAAGAATAATATTATGATGCACTTTACAATCAATGCATGAACACCTATTGTTACCCATTACCATAGCATGTGCTTTGAATGTGTGTCCATAAACTATATAACTACACACATTAACCTGTTTTGATGTAGGCAATTGTTCTTTTGAGTAATAATAACGATATTTAGTCTGAAACAATTAACATTTAACTTATTATTTCCCCTTACAGTTTCAAGGAGATTACGACGAGAGAGTGCGACCAGCGATGCAGGCAGAACTCCGTAACCGCGCCCTTCGCTTTGATGCTAAAAACAAGGAGTTGCTGGAGGGCATTCAGTGGGAGTTGAGAGACCTTAATAAAATTGTAATAAAAAAAATTGCTAAAAAGTTGTTTTACTTTCCTAAATACATAATAATTTGAGTGCTTAAGTGGCGTAGTTGTGTTGTGTAAGCAGTAAGATTATTGAATTGAGCTCTCGGTTTCGATAACCGAGTCGGGAAAATTTTCTGCTTAGCATCACATCATGAGACCGAAAAAGCCTTGGCGTAAAGTAGGTGCTCTAGTTGCCTCTGCCTACCTCTTTGGGGATAACAGACATGAGAGTATGTATTCAAGTATTTGAGTATCTTATACTTGGGAATATTGTTGGCCACGGCTGCTTTAACAAGTTGGCAGTCTTGTAATCATTCTCTTCTGAACAAAGAAAACTTTTATTTTGGAGGAAGCAGTATGTATGGTCTCGAGTTCGATCCCCGAGTCAGGCAAAGTGATATTGGGTTTTTCTACTCAGTATCAACCCGGAGACTGTTTGTGCCCGATATGGAGATAGGCTTGCCCTCTATCACATCTAGGATGGAACTAAGTTTGGCGCAATATGGGTGTCCTAGTTCGTTAGTGGGCCTCTGCCTACCCCTTCGGGGATACAGGCGTAAGCGTATAATATGTTACAATTATTCATACAGAAGGAATCTAGCCATTTCAAAGACTTCGAAACCAAAACGAAAACCAAACGATAGGCTTAGAGCTTTCGTACAATCTAGGTTATGATCCGAACGAAGAAACTATGTATTTCATGTCACATTTGTTTTCATAGTAGAGTCAAGTAGGACGGACGAAAGTAATAATGTCAATAATGTCAAAATCTAAACATCGGATCCGTCGTCGAACCCGTCAGCGGATCCGCAACACTTCGTAGTACCAAAACGTGCGATCCGTCATCTGAAACTACGGATTTCGTTTTTGGTAGTAGACGCCCAGGCCGGAACACACATATAGACAGACAACAATTTTAATAATTGATTTTTTTATATAGATAGCGTATATACTTTAATTAAGTGAAAAACTGCTAATTTGAAATCACAAACAGACACTCAAACATTATTTATTTGTATAGAATTGAAGGGTTTTCTTCAGACAACCTCTAAATTTTGCGTGTCGGTTAAAAATCCTCTTAACTTTTCGTTGTCTTTTTAAGTGTGCACGTTTGTGCGTCATTCTTGAACATGCAAAATGCAACACAAACAAAGGTGTTTTGGGTCGGTGGGACCGAATTATATTCATAAATTATTAACATCAACAAAGAATTTACAGCGAAATCCTTTATTTTATTATCATCATTTGGGTTTTTTGATGCATTCTTCTAAAATTGTTTAAATTGCTTTGATACACAATGGCGAAAACAATGCGTATTTTTTATAACATTTTTTAAAAATGACTGTATGTAAATATGGGTGTTCTATTTCTCTAGTACGCCTTTACCTACCTCATCGGGGATACAGGCGTGAGTCAGCATATCTATAAATACCACATTTATCTATGTACATTGTATCGATTTATTGTAATAATAATTATATAGTTTAAAAAAACCTGCCTGACTGCCTCGGTGGCGTGGTTGTATTTCGGTACGACTACCGTCCTCGGTCTCGGGTTCGATCCCCGGCTCGGGCAAAGTGATATTGGATTTCTCCATATCAGCCTGGAGTCTGGAATTTGTGCCCAATATGGCGATATGCTCGCCCCCTATCACATCTGGGTCGGAACTAAGCTCGGCGAAATGTGGGTTTACTAATTGGCTAGTGCGTCTCTGCCTACCCCTTCGGGGATACAGGCGTGAGCTTAAGTTTTGATATGTTAGTTTAAAAAACCGACTTCGTAATTCTCATCGTGACGTATATTGTCATTTGTTAGGGAGTTCAAAACGTCTTCCTTCATCAGATTTTGACTTCTATAAGGATCACCCTTAGAGTAAGCTTTATCGAACACAATAATAGTTCGAAAATAAGTCCTTTGCCATAGATAAATGGCAAATAAAATAACATATTTATATAATAATGTAATACTAGCCCTGTAATATTACTGTCCCACTGCTGGGCACGGGCCTCCTCTACCAATGAGAAGGGTTAGGCCTTAGTCTACCACGCTGGCCTAATGCGGGTTGGTAGACTTCACATAACTTCAAAATTTCTGTGAAGAATTCTCGGGTATGCTGGTTTCCTCACGATGTTTTCCTTCATCGTTATAGCAAGCAATATATTACAATAAAAATACACTTGACATAGATATGGAAATACACATAACATAAAAAACCTAATATACTGTAATTTTTTCTGATATCTGTGGGTCTATCGTACGTGTCCACAGTCACATTGTACATAAAATAAACTTTATCAAAGCCACAGTGTGACTCAAAAAAAATCATAACTAGAAAAATAATTTTGATTCATATTTTGTACTAAAGTTCATGCGACATACTCGTTTAGTAATTTCAATCACATTTTTGACGTCAATGCGGATTATTCATCCAGTATTACACACAATGGGGCAAGCGGGATTATCGAAAAGCAGACCGCATGGAATCCCCTTTGTGGTAATGCTGTAATACGATTTCACTTACATTAGTATTACCTATTTCATACAATTAAAACTCGGCGGCGCGAAATTTTGGACTGAGCTTTCGTCATGATGTGCCTTAGCGTTTTTACGATGTAGATCTCGTTAACGTTGACTGCTGTTTGTATTGTATTAACTATTATTAATTAATAATTCCATACGAATAGACCTAGCATGCTTCTCATCTCGAGACGGAAAATATCTCGGGCGAACAAGTCCTTGTCCTATTGCTTTTACTTTTAGCACGATATTATTATTACCTTATAAAATTACCGCGAATCACAATACCAACTAAAATGAAGGAGAATTTCCCGAAAACTGATTGCCACCAAAAAATATTCCAATACACGACTCGAAAAAATAAATATTGAAAAATAAACACTAAATTTTAAAAAGCCATGTCATTACAATTAAACATGGCCATCTAAAATTGCACAGGAAATTATTATTAAGATTTATGTCACATTATGATATATTATAGATTACAAGAGTGTAAATTCGTATGTACCTCTAATTAGTGAAAAAAGTTAAATTAGTATAAAATCCTCTTCAGGCAATTGACGCCAGACCGAAAGCCTACCGCAAAAATAATAACTGAGCCAAAATCTACAACAAGCGTAGTATTTTAGTGCCGTCTCTACATAAGAGTAGGTGGAATACAGTAATCATAGGCAAAAGTAATGTCATACATATGATATAAAACTTCACACCAAACACTAAACCAGTTTTGGAGTTCATGTCACGTAGGGTCAGTGGATCCTTGGCCCGCTGATGCAGTGATACCGCGCAAGGTCAGAACACAACCTCGCCTCTACGCACTCGGAATCCAAAACTACGAGTCACATTTTATAGTTTGTACCACATTATCTGGAGGTTAATGGATGCATTATGTTAGAGGTATTTTAGCTGGTGATGGCTCTTCTTGGTATAGTTGGAATACCTCTAGATCATGATTATGAAACCGTCAGCGTTATAGTTCATCCTCTACCCTTATTCTAGAAGGCTAGTTAAAATTAATATTTAAGACCCCTTTTCAAATATAATTTGAAACCAAAATCAAATTTAGCCTGAAGTGTAATCAACTTGTTTTGCATTCAAAATCCCGAAGTGATATAGAACTGGTGCATCTCATGGCATTTTGTTTTTTAGAAAAAAATAATTACCAATTCAAAACATGAAATACATAACATACCGGACTTCTCGTTTCGAAGATGGTGTCACTTCCTGTTAATTGAATCACTTACTATGACAAATGGCATTGTAGTTGCATCTTTAATATTCTGTTATCAGCTGTTGAACCTACCAACCTACCTTTAGTATTTTGCTTTTATCAATGTTTTTTTAAATTTAAATTGGCATTGTCGTAGTCCCATTTTTATGTCATCACCCTATCATATCCGATTTCATCTTTATATCCACGTCTGTCATGGTGTTTTGAAAGTTCTAAATGTATTTGGTTTCCTCAGTGGCTTTTCTCTTCTGAGTTGTCATATAAGCGTCTTTTGAAATGCCTATGTAGGTTATCAGTAGATACAGTGAATTCTATTTCAAAGTCTCCTTACTCTATTAGACATGAGGTAACGGTTAGGAATGAGAGACTGCTGGTTCGTCTTCTGTAAACAGTTTGTATATTTTCATTGTTTTTTATCTGGTGTACATCGGCGCTAAAATTTCCACTAAGTTCCCGATATCTGCGAGTTGCGACAAGATACATAATTACGACAAGATTACATAATTACATTACTTTAAGTTATGCGTTACCATTAAATAGATTTGGTACTTCATTAGTTACTTTTAGTAATTCTATTATAGTTTTATCATTACTGTCTTCAAATACAACAATGAATCAATCGGAAATATCTCTTCAGGCTGCCTTATTAATCGAAGGTTGCAGTGTAGCAATTGTTCAGGATGCACAGACAGTTGGCGAAGTGCTACATCTTAGATAATGGTTCTGTCTATACCAATTGTTACAGTTATCTATATTGTCGTTTGGAAAAAGAAACTTAAACCAATAATGGGGTTACATGCAGTTTCATGAGTTTTAGAGATTGAAATGTATATTTTATGGATTTCAAATTAGGTATATTTTGACACAACACTAATTAAAATCAAAATTTCACATGTTTATGAATTATTTTAAGTTGCCAAAAAACAAAATTATAGGTTAAAATAAGAAGTGAAGAATCATAGGTTATTCATAGCGTCCAATTTCCAAGATAGGGTTAAGACCAGTGCCTCAGCTTCCAAGAAACGTAGATAGAACCCTAAAGCAATTACTTAAGATGATTGTTGAGAAAAAACAAGCCCCGCACGCCACGCCAATGCCACGGCTGCGCGGTTTTATGGCCCGCTATAAAATAGATGCAGATAATTTGCACTGCACTTTAAAGACACTTCCATTTGCATTCGACCTAGACTCAATGCTACGAGAAATGTACTGAGGTTTTCTGTAGGTCCGTTTGAGGAGAGTTGTTATTAGTCAAGAAAATGTAAATGATAATAATTTAGTTGTCACGTGAATCGTGATAATCACTTTATTAATTTCTAATCATGGGAAGGTAGAGGTTACTTTCACAAAATATTTCAATGTTATCGACAAATACTATGTTAGAAGGATAACTGTTAATGTGTGAAACCAACCAATTTTCATCGAAAAAATTTGAGTAGTCGACTATCTGCCGAATGTTCATACACTTAAGGTCGCCTTATGTCGTTTAAGGCCGCCTTATCTGTCAAAATTGTATGACGAAAATCAATTTAAGAAGCCGTTAAAGTTGAGCAGCGTTTGACCATTCGGGCGTATATCACACAAAGCATAAGAGATGCATTAGATCTTTACCTTTAGTCAGCACTGAATACAGTAAGAAATTCAACATTTAATATGTCTAGAATATACTTATATAGAGGTATAAAAAACTAGAAAACACGGCAGTGTTAACGATCAATAAAAATGTGACAATGTTTAATATTATCATAACAATTCAATATTTAAGGCCGCAATGACTTTTTATGTAGATGAATAAAGTATGCATGTAATTACAGTTTTATGAGAAACAAGATTCTGTGTGAGTCACTACCATCTGTGGGTCAAAGTAAACAGGACTTCAGAGAAGTTGCAAGTTGACATGAACAATAATATTGGACTAAGGACTATTATTAAAGTAACCAAGATGGACTTCGGCAAAATCGTGAAGCCCGACAGCATTCTGATTATTTTATCTGTTTCCTGTTGTAGAGTATTAGTTAGATTGGTCAAGATATTATCAGTAAGGATATAATAGGCTAACAAAAAAATCTCTAGTGCAAATCAGTATTTTAATAGAACATCCAATGACCAACAACAAATAATGTATAGCGATTTCACTTATTTGGGGTGCAAAACGAGAGTCTTAAATTAACCGAACAAAGTAACGTAGCGGGGTTTCCCGAAATTACTTTCAAGGTTGATACTGATCGAATGAATAAAGGTTGTATGGAACAATAATGACTTGTCATGAGTCGGTTCTCGGTAGCCTTACTATAACCTGCTGTGCATACAAACAAGACTTTAAAATTGAAACTATTCATAATAATTATAAAAGTCACCTTTAGGAGTTATACCAATTGTTAAATATTGAAGAAACTTTCTCGTACGACACAGACGAGAATATTACTTACTTATTACACTAATAATTGTTCTGTGGCCCAAGCAATAAGGAATTTTTTTTTTACAATTCAATACAAATCTCATAAACGAACTCCATTCAAATTTGATTATCAAGAGTGTATTATATTGACCACACCAGACTCAATCTATATTAGATCATGGGTATCAGGAATTATTAATACGTGACATCCTAGTCGTATCTATTCTTTACTGTTGTACACATAATTTTTAATATGGTAGAGCAGCGTTATATTAACAATTTCGTCAAAATGTGAGGCTATTTCGTGGGCTATTTCGATTAAGGTATTCTAGAAAACCTATTGAACGGCAGTTTTCTACTACAGCATTGTCTATAAATCTGGAGAATCTAAATGCTTCTTCCTCCCAATGCGTATTAAGACCTTTTAAGGTCAACTTTCTTGAACATCGTTGATGTTAAAAAGCGGCGCAGATTACTTAACATGACCTACTTCCCTTAACTGGCTAAAACTTATGCAGCTTGAGACTACTATTTCATAGACAACATTACCCTTTTCTCTATAAATTGTTATATCGATGGCTGTTGTACAAGTGATGCTCACAAGGTCGTCAGTTCAATACATGTGTGCATTGTCACTAGCCGATCTGACGCGGCGTCACGTGTTGTATAGCAGTTGCAAATGTTGCTAGTGCCGTTAAGTTAATTAGTTTTAATTTCCTACTGTTTTTGGTATGAATACTTCACTTACTTTTATGTGAATTTAAATGTGTGAAGAATATTAATATTACATACGTAATTCTGACTACACTTTGCTCAAACGTGTTAGAGACTCTAGTCCCAAGATTTTCGTCCATGGATTTTATTTGAGAATCATAATAAATGCTTCGGTTTGTACCATTCTATTCTTCTTCTGCAATTTTCATCATCAATTTATTTATTTCGATATAGGTAATTTGTGTACCCTCTACGTGTCCGCGATGTAAATACATATTTATTATAGATGCAGTGGATATGTGCTTATCACAATTGAATTTGAGGATGATTGAGTCACTAGTATACAAGCCTATAACGTGCAGATCAATCTGTACACCATTGTCTTCAAACTACGAATGCCTTTAACTATCTAATGTAGGTACGATGAAGTTGTTATTGACATTGTCGGCTACAGGCACATCAGGTCCGTCGATAATGACTCGCAGGCCTTGACTGTGATCAATTATCTGAACGGTTTGCATCACAACTTGACACGGTTGCTGTATACAAGATGCTTGCTAACGTTATTGTGTTCTGAAGGTTCTATTCCAGCAATATTCATTTTTCTTATTTAATACAAGCGTCGTTTTATGTTGGCATATTGCTAGTAATTGCTTAGGGCTGAAAGAATTTTGAACAGACTTAAATAAATAAAGGTTTTCAATTCGTTTGTATATATTTTTATTTAGATCATAGCATTAAATAAATTTAATATGTCTTCTAATTGGACACCTTCATTGTATAATAATGCTTGTATTTCTACAAATAACCTCAGTTTTAAAACATTTTGGGTTCCTTTTAATTTATCTTTTTAATCTTTATCAAGTTTTGGACAAGGTATCATAAAATTCAATGAGTGAATATATTTTTAAATCATGCTGTAGTTATAAGAAGTGTGGAATTCATCTAATGAGCATTACATTACAAGCGTGTTATTAGCGTCTAGTTTAACTTGATTATATTATTGTTTATATATCCAGTATGGTCAATTAAGCTTGACCGTAGTTCAAACTGAGCAGAAACAGTAATAATTATCATGAAGTTTAAGCACTTAAAAACTTAGTACTATCGACGTCTCTGTTATTTGTTGAGAAGTCCATTTCGTACGTCGTACATATTTATATCGGAGAACCTTTGATAATATAGGACATTTCTATGTTCATTTGATATTTTCATCACACTGCACCTATTATCAGGTTTGGTAAATTATAAATCTCAAAATGTATGTCTATCTCTATACAAATATAGCATGTGAAGGCCCAATGCCGTCACTTTTTTGGATATCTATTCCTCAAATGATGCGATGAAGTCAGTTAAAAATAACTTTACAACCTACACTAAATACGAATTTGAAAATTGATGAATTGCCAAATTCTTTAATACTGCACTCATAAAAACGTCCATGGCGAGATGACGGACATAGGTGTTCAATTTTGAATCTTACTCCCCACGAAATTTCATTGTGCGAATTTTATGTATATGGAAAGTAAAATAGGATAGCGATTAGTAATAACTAATCACTAAGCAAAGATGCAATCACAAGATGCGCGAGATTTAAGTTTTATTGATAATGCTATCATATAATCTGCCTCCAATATCTCTTAATCTCTTCGAACTACGTGCCTAAGAGATCATTGTCCACTCCTATTATGTGACAGTGTTCGTTAATATTTAGAAACACTTCAAATAACACCTATTTCTCATTACAGATTTGTAAAACCTGACGAAGTGGCAAAACTGTGGGGCAAGATGAAGCAGAATGAGAACATGACCTTCGAGAAGTTCAGCAGAGCGATGCGATACCACTACAGGCAGTCGGTGCTCGTCTCCGTACCTACCGCCAGGCTGGTCTACCAGTTCGGCTCCAAGGGCCCTGACATCAACACCGATAACCCCAACTTCCTCAAAGTTAAAACCGAGACGGACATGTACTCTTAGTTCTTCTAGATCTTCGTATATTAAAGTGATGTTAACGGATTATGGATCTGTTATTAGAGTTGTTTGTACATCGATATTAAGATGAACAAATTCTTCCGTTACCAATATGATTATATTTTTGTTACGTTTTAGAACGCTAGAGTATTCGCTTTGAAAAAAGTATATTAAGGTTGTTAATTTCTTAATTATTTAGCGATTTATGAAATGTTGTATTTTGAATCTAAGATGTATTACTAAGTTACTTTCTCATTTAATACTTAAATTGTTATATTTTCGCGAAACAGAATCGTTTACTGGTGCTAGTATAGATACGTACAGGATCATTATACTTATAATTTTTAAATGTGCAATAAAATATTTTTTTTAAGGATCGATTTCTCAGTAGCTGTGTAATTTTTAATGTTCTTACTTTGACAGATGTTTCTCACAATTATGCTACCTGGTTATTGAAAAATCTAAATTAAAGTTTATCTGCTTCATTTTTGCATCTGCAACATGCATTTCGCTTTGAGTCTGATTTCTAATTACTGTTTCACATCTTTTTTAGTTTGTAAATTTTATATAATATTAAATTGCATGCTGGGTCCAATTAATGGATCCAAATGAGATTATTTTTTTAAGATTTTGAACAAGTTTTATACATTAGAAATATAATCAATGTCCAAACAACTCTACATGGAACGAAGACAAATGTTAAGGAAATGTAGATAAGTGAAATTTCAAGAAATGTTCGGTATTATTGATGGATTTGAACGAAATGATAGTACGTAATTAGGCTTATGAAAGATTTAAAATAGAGTCCGTGTGTGACCTTAACTTCTGTACTTGATGTTAATGAACTATTTAATCACTATAAAATTTATTTTAATCTAGAAGTCCAATCTTGTATCTGACTTTTGGATTTGACTTAACAAGCTTGACCATTTAAATCAAAACTATAGTATTTGAATAATTATAACATAACAATTGCTCATATAGGATGATTATTGGAAAACTTGCGTCCAGAAACAAATGGTCACACACGGACACATAGTTAAACGTTATTAAAATGTTACTGATTGTCATGCATCGAGAGTAGCGGGGCGTTTTTGACACTACACTACAGTCACTTTAAAATAAAGGACTCAATTTGATATGTACTAACGGAAAAGAACAGTGGCCCTAGCAGGAATATATTGGAGTACTCTTGATATCGAGGTCGATGCGCGGCTATGATATTTATATGAAATTTCAACCAAACGTCATCAGTCAGCTCGATACGAATTCGATTTTCAAAATATTCTTGCTCTGGCCGCTGATATGAGGTGGAGAAGCTAGATGCATGAAATATGATCATAGATAATAGACTTTCCTTCCTCATGGCGTTATACCAGCCTAACAATGCCAGGGTTTGCCTTCCTACTCAGACGCTTTCATTTTCTCAGGTCTTAAGCATTTTATATAGAGAAACCTATGACTTTCTTCTTTCTGCCTGTCTTGATTACATGACTATAAAGACAATTCTCAAAACTACTCAGTTTCTGAAAGAGTCTTCAAATCGATATTTAGTGAACTAGCCATTGATATTTTTATCGCTGTCAAAACAATTTCGATTTTAAAATGAACTGCATTGATGCTTCCAGTAAATTTTGATTAATGATATTTGAAATTGGATATTTTTTGTTTTGATCAGCCTTCGAGAAACTGAGCGTTGAATCTGTGGAACATCAATATAATATACCCTAGATGCACAGTTCTTTGCAAATATCTACCTAAAAAGTGGTCTCAGGAATAAAACAAAGAAAAAGATCACAAGTTCTAATTAAATAAACACAAATATAACCCTATGCACGTGTAATAAAATAGGTTTTGAAACGAAATGATCAAGCGTTCTTAAATTTGAATTTTGAAATTTAGAATTCTATCTGCGTCCGACTGTATACAAAACGAGTGCTTAAGCACTCCTTTGCTGTCCCATTTTCCGAGCGTTAACTGTGCATCTAGGTAAGTAATATATCGATGCTGTGGAACGTCAAAAACGCCCGCCATATTGACGTAAGTATAGTAAAGAATAGGCTCAATGTGCGATTCGAGATAGTTTCAATGGTTGTTTAGGTGTGTGTTATATTGTTGGTGAAATTAATGGTTCGTCGGATTGTCCCGTCAATTATGAACTCGAAGTGTCCATATTATTTTTTTAAATCTTTTTTTTAAAGTCGACGCTCCGTCGGCCTGTGGTTGTTTAAAAACGAATTTTTGATACGAGTATTTAATGTTTTTCCAATTGTTACCAATGTTAGAGTGAGTAGAGCATACATTCCATTTTTATTTATAATTTGTAATAAGTTAATTTTATTGTAGTGTAAGTTACGCCCTTATTCAAGAACAACACACAAGCGATCCTTTACAATGCAGTGAGTCCTGTGATTGGTTGATTTTTGCAGTAAATATAAACGAACCAATCACGTACATAGAAAGTTAAGAATCCTCTTTATTGCTGTTCTTGAATACGGGTGTAAGTATTAAAGTTGCCATATGTATTATTTACGTTAATGTACTTAATTCATCACAATTTTTATGGATAAAAATTTCACCTTTCTCAGTGTTAGTTTTAAATATTATTATTAAGGATAGATAGTGACAGCGAATGAGGTGATAAAAATTAATGAATTAAACATAAAATGACTATGTAAAGATCTGCTGGCCAAAGATTAGTTTCCACTGATGTGTTTTCGTCTTTTTTATTTAAAATGGTATGATTTTGTAATGACAAAGTAGGTAAGTTAAGTTTGTCCGACTCTCAGACGCATGCTGTGATGTAAGATAGATTGTGAATCATTTATAACTCTTCTGTAAATAGTTCCTTTTGAAAATTATATACTTCTTCAAAAATAAATTTATTGTTACGAAAATGTGATTTATATTTATTATTTTCCTTATTTATGAACTTATCCTTAATCTACACTGAATTTGCATAATAAATTAATATATGCATACTAATGATTTATGGTTTTACGAGCGGCCTTAGCGATATAAAATTATTTGAAGTTATCGCTGCTATGAGAATAATACACATCCCACAATATTAAACTGTTTCAAATGTGGTTTTAATCTGTGTAGACTATTGGCCTTACTTATTCAAATTCAAATTCAAATTATTCTGCAAATAGGATATTTTGTACCACTTTCAAATGTCAATTACGAGTATATATTGATTTTAACATAAGCATAACATAACATAACATTGATTTTAAGATATTGATAAAGTAATAAACGCGTCGGCATTTCGTGGCTATCCCTGAGAAGAAATGCCGAAACAAATTCAAGGGTTATAGAAACAGTTTAGTTGAGCAAATAGCTAAGAATAGTCTGACATTTTTTTTCTTGTGTCACATTGTTTAAAAATAAAAAGGACAGACTATTTTTACCATATGCTCAGTTAAACTGTTTTTATAAGAAACGCCCTATATGTGCAGGCGGAATAATCTAATGCTAGGATTTTCTCTATTTTGGCTTGCGTCATACGCATATGAACAAGGCACATTAACAAGCTTAGTGGTATCAGTATAAATAAATAAAAAAATATACTTTGTATGATTATTAAAAACAAATAACATAACATAAGCTCAGGCCTGTATCCCCAAAGGGATAGGCAGAGGCAATCGTAGGCACTAGGCAGGCGCATACAGGGGTAGGTAAAACAAATATATAATAAAAAAAAGGTTCGATTTGAAAATCTTTGGCAGAGGCCTATGTTCAGCAGTGGACGTCCTGTGGCTGATGATGATAATAATATTAAAAAATACACTTTTTGAATGCACTTTCTCAATAAAACAAAGTTTTTCATAGACACTTCTGTTTTTTTTGTATACACTTCAAACTGCCCAGCGATGCTGCCAAGCTATACTATAGACAATTCGGGTCGCGGTGTTCCGTTTTCAAATAATTGTATCGAAACATTTTGAAAATGGAACATCGTCGGCCTCAGTTATTTCGTGGTAAGTGAGGTACGCCGACGAGTAATGACGTTGGAACCACTTATTTAATACTTCTTGAATGAGTACGAGCCGAGTACTAAGCGTAGGCCACACAAATGCTAATGTATATCGTTCATGTCACGGCCTTCTGCCAGGGTCCGTCTGCCTACTTAACCGCTTCCAATTCGCCCGGTCTTGAGCATCCCCCACAGTGAGGCCAATGGCTCTCATATCATCCTCCAGAACGTCCAGCCAGCGCTTTTTGGGCCGTCCACGGGATCACATCCCTGGTACGATCTGGGCCAGACACCCACGGCCAACGTATTCCTGTGGTTTTCTCAAAACGTATATACTATCTCATGCGACATTCTTGCAGTTTATCTGCCACGTTACGGTCACCAAAACTACCGCAGATGTGCATGTTACGTATACAGTCGTGTAACATTGCACATCCACCGCTGCATTACATCTCCGCGACGTAGATTTGCCTAACATGACGCTCAAGTTTTGTATATGAGATCCTCGGAAGGAAAAAAAGAAGGACACCATCTCGCCTATAGTTGAACGGACGCCACAGAGAAGCCACGCACACAAACGCGCCTGTACAAAAGTGCTCTACGCACACAAACGCCATTACGTGTCGATAGATCGAATGGGCCAAAAATGCTTCTGCTGAGTAGCCGGCTGTGAAACGTGAGGTCGCGGGTTTGATTCCCGCATTGAGACAAATGTTTGTGTGGCCCACAGATATTTGTTTCAAGGTGTTGTAAGATCGAAAGTCTCTCATAGTTTCTGACACTTACGATACAGGTTATACCTAGTGTGGGGTCAGGACTAGATGTGTGACTGTTAAAAAAAAAACATCCTCCGTGACGCAGCGGGCGAGTTTCAGACTGTGAAACGTGAGGTCGCGGGTTTGATTCCCGCATCGAGACAAATTTCTGTCGAAAGTCTCTCATAGTTTCTGACACTTACGATACAGGTTATACCTAGTGTGGGGTCAGGAGTCAGGACTAGATGTGTGACTGTTAAAAAATAAACATCCTCCGTGACGCAGCGGGCGAGTTTCAGACTGTGAAACGTGAGGTCGCGGGTTTGATTCCCGCATCGAGACAAATTTCTGTGTGTCCACAGATATTTGTTTCGGGTCTGGGTGTTGTGGGACCAAGAGTCTCTCGTAGTTTGCCACGATACAGGTTGTACCTAGTGTGGGATCAGGACTATCTGTGTGACTGTTGGGTGTATTTACAAAAAAAAGTTCCTAGCGCTCCGTCCATCTTTTTTTACGTCCGTGATGAGATCTTAAACAGTACATAATATATAATTGTTGCATTTTATTATTCGGATGGTATTCATTGCATATTATTTATTATTTTTGTCTGACCCGTGACAACGAAGAATTAAGAAAAAAACGAAACGTCAGGAATAGAAATTAAAACCTAATCGTGATAGAATCCGTAAAATTAGTTTTATTTCATTGCATATTGTTATTATTTCAATTATTAAGTTTTGTGGGCACATAATTAAATATCTAAGTAAATAAGCATGCTTACTCACCGAAACCACGGAGTAATCAGCATGGCCATGGTTTGTGATAATACACCGAGATAATATTTCGGAGTAATGTATATAAAAAAAACAACAATCAAAACAAAATTGAAACTACACTGAAGAAGACTTATTTATGGAATTCTAGGAATCACGGTTGTTATTTCGCACTGAAATAGCATTTTTACGCTACAAACTTGACTGAATATGAAGAAAATATAATTTCTATTCTCTACCCTCACAATTTTTTTTTTCCTTTTCGATTAGGCAAAGTGTACTAGCCCATACAGCCTCGTCTAATGTGTCTCCTCATGTTGTGTATTTCCTTTTCCATTACAGGTTGAAGCCGTCTTCATTATATTATTATTCTTCTTTGTAGACTGCCTCCGTGGCGTGGTGGTATTTCGGTACGACTACGTTTCTGAGGTCTCGGGTTCGATCCCCGGGTCGGGCAAAGTGATATTGAATTTTTCCATATCAGCCCGGAGTCTGGAATTTGTGCCCGATATGGCGATAGGCTCGCCCCCTATCACATCTGGGACGGAACTAAGCTCGGCGAAATGTGGGTGTTCTAGTTCGCTAGTACGCCTCTGCCTACCCCTTCGGGGATACAGGCGTGAGCTTATGTTATGTTATGTCTTTGTAAATCTTGCTGTGTCTTTCCTCTTCAATTTCAGGCCGAAGCCAAGTCTTCATTATATTATTATTCTTCTTTCAAAATGTGTTATATTTTAATAGGCTACAACGCTTTTTTCAAGGCAAAGATAAAAATGTAGTTGAAATAAAAACGCTTTGAAATATAAATAAATAAATACCAATAGTAAGCCGATATTTTATGTTTTGAGACAACTACTGGACTTTTTAATGAAATAAATAAAAGGAAAATAAAAAAATCACTAATTGATATCTATTAAAAAACATAAAGGATGCCGATAGATAAAATGAAACGACGCATACTATCTATACTAATATTATAAAGCTGAAGAGTTTGTTTGTTTGTTTGATTGAACGCGCTAATCTCGGGAACTACTGCTTCGATTTGAAAAATTCTTTTTGTGTTGAATAGCCCAATTATCGAGGGTGGCTATAGGCTATATAACATCACGCTATGACCAATGGGAGCGGAGCAGAAATGAGAAATAAAAAACGTGGAATTGATATCTCAGAAACTACTGGTTCGATTTGAAAAATTCTTTTTGTGTTGGATAGCACAATTATCGAGGATGGCTATAGGCTATATAACATCACGCTATGACCAATAGGAGCGGAGCAGAAGTGAAAAATGTTGAAAAGCGGGGAAGTTGATATCTCAGAAACTACTGGTTCGAATCGAAAAATTATTTTTGTGTTGGATAGCCCATTTATCGAGGATGTCTATAGGCTATATAACATCACGCTATGACCAATAGGAGCGGAGCAGAAATGAAAAATTTTGCAAACCGGGAAAATTTATATCTCAGACAGAACTACTGCTTCGAATTGAAAAAATCTTTTTGTGTTGGATAGTCCATTTGTCGAGGATGGCTATAGGCTATATAACATCACGCTATGACCAATAGGAGCGGAGCAGAAATGAAAAATGTAGCAAAATCGTGAAAATGTATATCTCAGAAACTACTGGTTCGATGTGAAAAATTATTTTTGTGTTGGATAGCCCAATTGTCGAGGGTGACTATAGGCTATATAACATCACGCTATGACCAATAGGAGCGGAGCAGAAATGAAAAATGTTACCAAATCGGAAAAATTTATATCTCGGACAGAAACTACTGGTTCGAATTGAAAAAATCTTTTTGTGTTGGATAGCCCAATTATCGACGGTGGCTATATAACATCACGCTATAACCAATAGGAGCGGAGCAAAAATGAATAATGCTGCTAGCGGGGAATTTTATATCTCGGAAACTACTGGTTCGATTTGAAAAAATATTTTAGTGTTGACCGACGGGATGAATGGTAGGGTGACTAAGGGGTGACTGACGGGGTGTTTGATGGGGTGACTGATGGCATGACTGACGGGGTGACCGACGTGAGGAATGACGGGATGACTGACAGGCTGACTGATGGTGTGGCGGGCGGGGTGTTTGACGAGGTAACTGACGGGGTGACAGACGGGGTGACAGATGGTGTGACCGACTGGGTGACAGACAGGGTGACAGACGGGTGACAGAAGGGTGTCAGAAGGGTGACAGACGGGTGACCGACGTGTTGACAGACGGGGTGACAGACGGGTGACAGGCGGGGTGACCGACGGGGTGACAGACGAGTGACCGACGTGGTGACAGGCGGGGTGACCGGCTGGATAACAGACGGGGTGACTGACTGGGTGACAGACGGGTGACAGACAGGTGACAGACGGGGTGACGGACGTGGTGGCAGACGGGTGGCAGACGGGGTGACAGGCGGGTGACAGACTGGGTGACAGACGGGGTGACAGACGGGGTGACCGACTGGGTGACAGATGGGTGACAGACGGGTGACAGACGAGGTGACAGACGGGGTGACAGGCGGGGTGACAGACGGTGGGACAGACGAGGTAAGAGACGGGGTGACAGACGGCGTGACAGACGGTGTGACAGACGGTGTGACTGACGGGGTGAGAGACGAGGTGACTGACGGCCGAAGTAGATCATCCCATTACCTCCTTTAGAATTATTGGATTAGAGGTACCTAAGACTCACTCTTTCAACCCTCTCTCTCATACGCAGACGAAGTTGCGCGGGTCAGCTAGTTATTTATATTTGTAAACTAGTGAATTATATATCAAAATATAAATAAAAAAATGTCTGAAGCATACATTTTTTTATAACCTACATTATAGGATACAAGACAAAAGAAAAGAGTAATCTTTTTAAGTTAACTTTTTAAAAGAAATTGTGTTACGAGAGATAGCTGATACGTTGACGTGAATTAAAAAAAAAACATTATTTAAGACAGTATCTAATTAATTATTCGCAATATTGTCGTTTTCTCCATACATTTTAGTACATCGTAATTTTCGTTCGACTGCCTCGGTGGTGTGGTTGTATTTCGGTACGACTACTGTCCTGAGGTCTCGGGTTCGATACCCGGGTCGGGCAAAGTGATTTTGGATTTTTCCATATCAGCCCGGGGTCTGGAATTTGTGCCCGATATAATAAATAAATAATAAATAAATAACACCCAACAGTCACATACATAGTCCTGACCCCACACTAAGATCGAGTCTTGTGTCGTGGGTATCAGGAACTACGAGAAACTTTCGGTCTCACAACACCCAGACTCGAAACAAATATTTGTAGGCCATACAAATATTTGTCTCGGTGCGGGGATCGAACCCGCGGCCTCACGTTTCACAGCCCGCTACTCGCCCGCTGCGCCACGGAGGCTGTTAATATGATATGGCGGGCTGATATGGCGATAGGCTGGCCACCTATCACATCTGGGACGGAACTAAGCTTGGCGAAATGTGCTTCGGGGCTTCGGGGATATAGGCGTGAGCTTATGTTATATAATTTTCGTAAGTGGCGCTGGTACAATGTGGGAGGAGGAAAATGGAGGGAACGAAAACTGTAAATATATTTGCTAAGTGTAAAAACTTGTAAGTACTAGTGACGAAGGATCCATGTAACTCGATTCCTACCGGCTTGCTTTTACACATTTTTCGAATAATTAGGTACCTACTACACAGTAACAGCAAATACAAGCAATCTAGCCTGGGTTGCCATTTTAGAAACTGTTACCCTACGCCGCTGGTAGCAACGCTGTGGGAAAAATCTAGTCATCTTTCTTTCTGCCTGCCCTTATCCCACCTTAATGTGGGGTCGGCGCAACACACTTTTTCAAGCATCTTGCAGAAACGATTTTGCTAAGTTTTAACGACCGGCTACGGACAAAAACTAACATAACATAACAAAAGATCACGCATGTATCCCCGAAGGGGTAGGCAGAGGCGCACTGGCCAACTAGTACACCCACATTTCGCCGAGCATAGTTCCGTCCCAGATGTGATAGGGGGAGAGTCTATCGCCATATCTGGCACAAATTCCAGACTGCGGGCTGATATGGAAAAATTCAATATCATTTTGTCCGACCCGGGGATTGGATCTAACACCACAGAACGCAAAAAATGTAGCATTGGAAGAAATTGATCCAATCCCTATAATTAAAATAAAACTATTTTTACGGATTCTATCACGATTAGGTTTTAATTATTATTCCCGACGTTTCGAAGGCTTTGCAGTCTTCGTTGTCACCGGTCAGAATAAACGAGAATAATAATTAAAACCTAATCGTGATAGAATCCGTAAAAATAGTTTTATTTTAATGTATAATATTCGCGTAAACTTAAGAAATCTGTATGAAATCCCTATAATTTTATTGTAAGCCCCATTATTATTACATGGGAATACTGACCACACTTTATCACATTTCCAATTAATAATTAAAATAAACGTACATAGCATTTTATGTACCTAATGCAGGCCAATTAACGAGCTATATTATACCAGCTTCAATTCTTGGGAAACGTAAGTATATAATGACTATAGTAAAAAGGAATTTTATTATTGGATTTTATCGTTGCCTCCTTGTTATTATGGACTTATGTGCAGCGTATCGAGAGGCCCTGAGTTCGATTCTCAGGTTTTTTTTTATAGTAGTGACTGGCAAACGAACAGATGGGTCACCTGATGGTAAGTTACCTCCATAGCCCATAAACACCCAAGACAAGAAAATCATGGGTGCCTTGCCAACCTAAAAGGAGGGAAATAGGTATTGGGAAAGGGAGGGGGGAATTGGGCCACCGGAAATCTCACTCACCAAACGAAACGCGATAACGAACTGCCACTTTACGTCAGTTTTCTGTGAGACAGTGGTATCAAACCGGTCGCCCATTCGTACTGTAGACGTTACTGTTTACAGCGTGGCTCTACGACTCAAGCACTCAAGGTCCCAATATTTGCTTGGAACTTGATCCCAAAGGACAGGTTGACGTCGAGCAGGCCGGTCATAAAAACTAAGTCGAAACGTTTCTGCAACTGATTGAAAGAGTATGTTACGCCAATCGTTAAGGTACGATAAGATCAGGTGCAAGACAGGAATTTTACGAACAATTAACTTAAGTTAAGCTGTGGAACAGTCTGCCGGCTCACGTGTTCCCTCCCTCCTATGACATTGGGTCCTTTAAGCGAAGCGTGAAGAAGCAGTTATGCAGGCCGGCATGACTGGCGACCATTCATAAACTATGTTTATCGATGGTCGTTGGTTTTTTTTGGACTGCACTACGCTTCCCATCAGGTGTAGTGTAGTCACTTTGCCGTGCTCGGATAAAAAAAAAAACTTTCGGCCGCAGCCGGCGTAATCTACGTTTATTATGACGATCACAGTTTTCAAAACCTATGATAGTTTTCGTTCCATGTGACTAGTAGCGCCTCTAGCAGAAACTACAATGTACTAGAATAACCCGTAATGAGCCTTCGACAGCCTCCGTGGCGCAGCGGGCGAGTAGCCGGCTGTAAAACGTGAGGTCGCGGATTAGATTCCCGCACCGAGACAAATGTCTGTATAACCTACAGATATTTGTTTCGGGTCTGGGTGTTGTGAGACCGAAAGTCTTTCGTAGTTCCTGATACCCACGACACAAGGCTCGATCTTAATGTGGGGTCAGGACTATGTGTGAGACTGTTAGGTATATTTATTTATTTATTATTATTTATTTATTAATAAGCTCACGCCGGTATCTCCGAAGAGGTAGGCAAAGGCGAACTAGAATACCCAGTACCCACATATTGTTGTCAAGCTTATTGATCGTCATATGTGATAGGGAGCAGTCCTATCGTCATATCGGGCACAAATATTAGACTCCGGGCTGACATTGATTAGAATAAGTTTAAAAACTTAACGGATCGACTTCAAAATTGATCAGATCGTGATCGTTATATGGGATTATCCTTGGAATACACTCTATCGAACACAATGAGAATCTTGAAAATGGGTCCACATTTGGCGGAGATATCGCGTAAAATACGTAATCCAGACGAATTGAGGAACTTCTTTTTTTGAAGTCAGTCGAAACCTAATATCACTTTGCTTGACCCGGGATTCGAACTCGAAACCTCATGACGGTAGCCATACCACTATACAACTCCCACCGAAGTACTCTATTAAAATAAACCTATGGAGATTTAATGATAACTAATACTAATATCAAATTCATTAAGCGTCTATTGTAAGTACCGTTCATAACCCACTTAATTGTGGGGTGAGGTTAAAATATATTGGGAAACTAATGTTGACTACTTCGCAGTTTTTATCAAAAAACAATTTAATACAGAAATACAATGCATATTTTTGGCCTTTGTGCAGTTTGCAACGCCATCTAGGAGAGTATGTTTAAGTTATGTAAGCTTTGTTCCCTGTAGTCGATAGATGACGCTGTACTAAGTATAAGAAATAATTTGTAGAGGTGACACTAGATGTCGTCTAATTAATGTAGTAACTACAATACATGTTACTATTACAACTTAGTTCAATATATGTATACAAGATGGCGCTTACCTATATTAATGGTTTAGATATAATTTTGTTTAACTTTTTTTTAATAATCATTAATATTTATTTACTACTCTTATTTTTTCATCAAGATAATAAGACTTAAATAAATTTTAATAATAAATGTTGACAGTCTTTTGTTCGTAAATTAGGTTATATTTTTTTTTCGTAAGGATGTATTAAAGCAATTTATATGCTATTTATCTACTTATTACTTTAACATAAATTTTAATTTAACTAAAAATATGATTTTTAATTGCTCTTTTATTTCCAATATTATTTTATATTTTTTAATTCGTTTACGACTTTACAATATTGTGTTACAAATACAATATTATGTATAAATAAGGTAGTATTGTAATCATAAGATCAAGGAGATAGATGGCGCTCGCGTCATGATAACTTTGACTCCGTATATAATTATCGATTAAAAACAGTGACTGTTGTTATTTTGTGTTCTAAGTTAATCAAAGATAATTTCATGGACATGTACGCTCGTGATACTATTATCTCATCGGAATGTGCCGGAACTTGGTGAATTTTTAAGGACTTGCGATGTGTCGATTGTCTCAAATGTTCGTTAGTGAATTCGACGAAATGTTAGATTGTGTGAACTTTTATTTTATGTGCTCCATAAAGGACATTGTCAGTGCTAACTGTGGTGCATAAAGACTTCAAAATACCGATCTGTAAACTATTTGCGACCGTTACCGATATTCAAACGTAATTTGGACTTTGACCTGTACCAACAATTTACGTTCCACACTCTACTTGTACCGCCATCTGTTGGCGACATGTACCGATCGACTTATGACTTGTTACTCATCTTAACATAACAGAGGGCGCCGTGAGTGCACAATGTTCGACGTCCACAATATTATAAAAACATCTCTTATCAGTAAACATACTTGCGCTACATCAACGCCTCAGACACAATGAGTTCTCGTAAATGCGCTGGCTGTCTCAGTGTTTCAAAAGGGATTTCTTTTCTACACTGCTCCAGCTGTCCTGACAAATATCACTACACTTGCGTGAACCTCACTAAAGAAAGGTTTCATTCCTTGTCGAAAGATTTTAAAGATACTTGGGTGTGTCCCAGTTGCCGCTGTAAAGAACCTAAACGTGGAGATAACTCCGACACTCCAGTTAGATGTATTGCGATGTCGCCAATTGTTCGTCGCGAGGATAACGATCACAACAATAGTTACGAAAACGCTATTTTGCACTCTAAGCCCAGCTCTCCGGAAAAAACATGCGGTTGCATTTCTGCGGACATTATTCGCAGCATTATAAGAGAAGAACTCGAAAGTAAATTCAACACGGCAATTAACAACATACAAGTTAAATTAATTAATCTAGACGATTCTCTTACATTCTTCAATGCTGAATACGAAAAAATCCATAAACAGTGTGAGTCCTACAGGGTACAGATAGAAAAACTCCAGAAAGATAGTAATGAGCTCCAAGAAGCCAATCGTATCATAACGCAACGCCTAATTCAATTAGAGCAGTTGTCTCGTACCAACAACATCGAAATACAGTGCATGCCGGAACACAAAACCGAGAACCTATACTCCACGTTACATCAACTTGCTAAAATTATTAAATGTCCGATCTCCGACGCTGATGTGCAGTATTGTACCCGCATCGCAAAAATCAACACCAATAGTCCTCGCCCGCGCTCTGTTCTAGTAAAATTTAGTAGTCGCCGTATCCGCGATACTTTTTTGGCTGGTGTTATAAAATTCAATAAAAATAACCCGAACGACAAGCTGAATTCTAGCCATTTAGGCTATGGCGGCAATAAAAAGACCCCGATTTATGTGACCGATCACCTGACACCAGAAGCAAAGTCATTGCATGCTGCCGCCCGCAGGAAGGCCAAAGAGCTAAACTACAGATTTGTTTGGGTTCGAGAAGGTAAAGTCTTCCTACGAAAAACGGAAAACTCAAACTACATCTTGGTGAAGGACGCACTATTTTTGAGTAATTTATCCTAGTTTGACATTATTTCTTAACTTCTCAATATTATTTTGTATTTTTTTTATAATTGGTTAATTTTTGCTATTACTTGTACTTTATTATTAGTTTTTTTTTTGTGACATTTCTAATGATTACAGTATATTATCAGAATGTTAGAGGCCTACAAACTAAAACAAATGATTTTTTCAAGAATACTGTTTGTAATAATTATGATGTAATAATTTTGACCGAAACATGGTTGAACGCTAGCGTTTTCGATTACGAACTTTTTGACAATCGGTATACGATTTATAGACGTGACAGAGCTACATCCGGTTTTCACAATAATAAGGATGGCGGTGGCGTCCTAGTTGCAGTCACTAAGTGTTTGGAGTCTAGACGCCTCTCTGATTTTGAATCCGACTGTGAGGATATCTGGGTACAAATTAACTGTCTTGGTCATGGTGGCGGCATTGAGCAATTATACTTATGCGCTACTTATATCCCTCCTCCTGTTAAGAGACACATTCTGGACAATTTCATATCTAACTGTAATTGGGTCATTGAGCAGAGAAATATTAAAAAATTAATGATAATTGGGGACTTTAACATGGGATCTATAGCTTGGAATCTTTATAATAACATAGATGATTTGGCAGTAAAATGTAAAAATAGTGAACTCACTACTATGCTTTTAGACTTCGCTCTTTTGAATGCTCTCGAACAATATAACTCCGTTACGAATTCAAAGAACAGAATCTTGGACTTGATCTTTAGTAACACAAAAATCTCCGATTTGATTTCTAATAACGACTCTCTCTCAACGATTGATCCCTTGCACCCTCCCTTGTCATTCTCTTTGTCACTTACCGCTTTTAATTATCTTGTTTCTAATAACCACCCTAAACACAACTTCTTTAAAGCAGACTATGAAAAGATTATATTCTACCTAAATTCAGTGTCTTGGAATGACGTATTCGTTAATCATGGTACTGTTGACGAAATGACATCTATTTTTTATAGCCATGTCCGCGAAGCTATTACTAGGTATGTGCCGATGACTTTACCCAAGGGAAAAAAATTCCCTGTTTGGTTTTCTCGGGACCTAATCAACCGCCTAAAAGAAAAATTAAAATACCGTAATAAACTTCGTAAATTTAATAATAATCCTCTAGATAAAATTTCTTATGACCTGGCTAAGAAGAGATCGGAAAAGCTTTTGCTTGGTTGCTATCACAACTACATAAATAATCTTGAAGAGAACTTGCGTTCTAACCCCAAGCTTTTCTGGAGTTTTATTAAAAATAAAAACAAAAATTGTAGCAATTATCCAAGACAAATGACTTGTGATGGTGATACAGCGGAGAACGGCATTGAGATAACTAATCTCTTCGCAAAATTTTTCGCTTCTGCCTATGACGACGGAAGCGGTTCTAGAGTGCACGATTTGCCATCCAGAATACCATCACTTACTAGCAATTACCTTACGCTAATAAAATTCAAAGACAGCCAAGTACTCAAAGTTTTGAAAAGACTTGACCGAAACAAAGGTGCTGGCTCGGATGGTATTCCTTCACTATTTGTGGTGAGCTGCGCCTCGGCATTAGCGAAACCATTAACACAAATATATAATAGATCCCTTATTTCTGGTGTTTTTCCATCTATCTGGAAGGAAGCACTCGTCATCCCACTCTTCAAAAATGGCGATAAGAATTCTGTAAGGAATTATAGACCGATTTCTATCCTGCCTGTATTCGGTAAGGTGTTTGAGATATTGCTTCAACCTATCCTTTCGTGGCACTTTAAGCAACTGTTGGATTTGTACAGCATGGCTTTGTGGTGTGGTGGTGGTGGTGCTAGATCCACTACCACTAATCTCACTTCGTTTATTAATGATGTTTCCATAGAGCTCGATCATCGCTTGTCTGTTGATGCGGTTTACACCGACTTTAGCAAGGCTTTTGATCGAGTTAATCACACTGTTTTGCTCGATAAACTCTCTAAATATGGCATTGCAGAACCATTGCTGAGTTGGTGTGAGTCGTATTTGTCACAGAGAAGGTCAGCAGTGGTCTTAGATGGTTTTTCCTCTGATTCATTTTTTACAAGGTCGGGAGTGCCTCAAGGGTCACACCTGGGCCCGTTATTTTTCAATATATTTATCAATGACATAAGCGAATGTTTTCTCAACTGTAGTCATTACTTATTTGCAGACGATCTGAAATTGTTCAGACCTGTCAATGGGCTGGAAGACTCCGCTCTATTACAAGATGATCTCGACCGCCTATCTGCATGGTGTGAAAATAACTTAATGTGCCTTAATGTCTCCAAATGCTTTTCGATGCGCTTTTCCAGGAGAAAAAATATCAACATTGACTACACTTATAAAATTAAGAACTGCGCACTGAAAAGTGTTGACAGCATCAGAGATCTAGGTGTGTTACTCGACCGAAAACTACAGTTCAACCTCCACATAAACTATATATGCGCTAGGAGTTTTAAAAACCTGGGTTTCATTTTGCGCAACGGTAGGGACTTCAAATCGCCTCATACTAAAATACTTCTTTACAACTCTTTTGTTCGCAGCGGTCTGGAGTACTGTAGTGTAGTTTGGAACCCTTTCTATGACATCTATGTAAAAAAGATCGAGAGCGTTCAGAAGCGATTTTTATGGCATTTGGTGTACTCATCTAATCTAGGGAAAAGACTTCTGAAGTATGACGAAAGGCTAACATATTACAAAATGACGTCGTTGATAGACCGCAGAAAATATCTGGATATAGTGTTTTTATATAAACTAGCAAACGGCATTCTTGATACCCCCATATTATTGTCTGGATTAAAGTTTTCTGCTCCATTCAAGTTACCTCGAGCCTCCAAGCTTGAACTTCTGAAAAGCGCCTCTTGCATATCGAATCTAGGTCAAAACGCGCCAATAAATCGCCTAATACGGGAATTCAATGGTACAGCTAAAACTAAGGATGTTGATCTGTTCTCTGTCAGTTTAAATGCTTTCAAGAAGAAGTTATTAGCGTAACAAGTATACTGTTGATAATACTTGTTTGTTCCATAATACTTAGTCTCTAGTTTCTAATTTTATTTAACTCCGTAAATTATTATGTTATTAGTCTAATTCGTTAATTTAGTTCAATTAAATTGTATTATCTATATTAATTAGTATTCGATATTTTTTTTAATTATATACTATTTGCATGCAGTCGTCACCTGTTATTACAATGGCATTTAGCTAGCGATCTTACTATTTTAAGTATTTCACTCATTCAATTGTAATGTTATGATGTACATTGTGTTGGTGATCTATAAATAAATAAATAAATAAATAAATAAATATTAACAACGTAATTTCAACTTTATCATGTAGGCGATTTGATTTATTTTTTAATATCTCTACGTGGATCTTAGTTGCAGCCGCACCCACGCTTCTCCGTTGATCTTCATATCATATCCTTGGTTTGTAAGCCTCGCTTTAGGGGGTGTCTTCTCAAAGGACATGAATTCAAAATTCAATATCATTTTGTACATAAAAATCTTCATCTCTAAGAGAGCAAATCTGGAGCCTGGAATGAAAATTGAGTTTAGCGCCATCTGTTATCATCATTAGTAGGACCTGCTGTACCAACACATTTATAGTCTGTAACACTCTTGCCGCTTGCAGGTTCTAGGGGGTTACCACCACCTCTTATAGCAGTATTATTATAATCTTACTTCATTTTTTTGTATGGTAATCGGTACAAGTAAGACTATAATAATACTGCCACAAGAGGTGGTGGTAACCCATCTGTTGAGGCTACAATCTATAGTATAGAGCGATTTCGGCTAAGTCAGAGTCAAAAACTTTGTTTTAGTCTGTCACATAGAGTAACTTCAATATAGTCTGTCAGTTTGTTTTTCCTGTAAAAATGACTCGGACTAAGTCGAAGTTCGACTTACAAATTCCAAATCCTCACTGAGTTGGTTTCTTGACTCCGACTTAGTCGAAGTTCGCTCAGCTCAGCTTTATACTTTTTCTATGTGGCTTGAATCACCTCTGCTTAGTGCCAGGTGCTACTTCGCCACATCTTTATCACCAGTGTGACGTTCAAGTGAATATCGACTAGCCAACGTTTTTGTACATGCGTTTTACTTGCGTTCCTAGAAACACTCACCAATACAATTGAAATTAAACCAATTTTATGGATTCTATCGCAGTTTGTTTACCGCTTTCATAGTCACGGGTCAATTGAGGTGTAGATGAGGTGTAGGTGAGGTGTAGGTGAGGTGTTGCTGAGGTGAGGAGAGGTGAGGAGTACGTTTATAATATGCGAGAGAACTTCAACAATAATTACTTACCAATACAATTTCTAAAGCCGACTCCAAAAGGCATGAACGTGTAAGGTCTGATATTGTGCTTGTTCTCTTCGGAAAAGCGCTCGGGATCAAACTTCTCAGGGTCGGGGAAGTACTTCGGGTTGTAGTGGGACGCCCAATACGGGAGGCCAATGAACTCTCCTTTACGGATCTAAAGAAGTATATACCTCTATACATAAGTCTTATAAATATCATAGTTATAGCTTATGTCAAGATAGCAAATGTCATAGCCGCTCAGATTTTTCTGCTCGTTCTCAGAAATAGACAGTGCGATGGTTCCTACCCAGACGGACTCCCACATATGACAGTCTCAATACTCTTAAATAAGGTAAAGGTTAGAAATGACACCCATACAATTACAGGCTCACGGCTGTGTCCCCGAAGACGTAGACAGAGGCGAGCTAGAGCACTCCGCCGAGATCATTTTCATCCCAGATATGATTGAGGGCGAACATATCGCCATATGGGCGTAATTTCTAGACTCCAGGCTGATACTGAATACAACTTTACTTGACCCGGGGATCGAACCAGAGACCTCAGGACGGTGATCGTATTCACGACACCACTACGTCAACGAAGCAAGCCACCGGCTGACCTCAGAAGTATCTAAATAACTATTTCATCTTGGGTTCGATGCTCAATATTCAATCGGATACTGATTTCTTAATTAACGCTAATGTTATACATTGAAATATAACTATTTTTACGGATTATATCACGATTTGTTTTAATTTTATGCCCGACGTTTCGAAGGCTTTGCAGTCTTATCGTGAATGAATCCGTAAAAATAGTGTTATTTCAATACAATGTGATTCCATAATATTATGAGGACTTACAATGCAATCGTTCTTCGCGCCGGGATGAGGTTTCCCTAGATTGTAGTCTTTAACGCAACGTCTGTCCATGTATGGTCCTGCAGGCCAGCACCTCAAACACTCTGAAATAAAAAATATAAATTGTAAATAAAGGAATACATCTCCATCGATTTTTTTATTGTGAACTATTTTACATGCAATCATTGTCATCAGCCACAGGACGTCCACTGCTGGACATAGGCCTCCCCCAAGATTTCCAGATCGACCTGTTCGAAGCGGCCTGCATCCAGCGACTTCCTGCGACCTTTATCAGGTCGTCTGTCCACTTAGCAGGACGACGTCCAACGCTGCGCTTGCCGGTACGTGATCTTCACTCGAGAACTTTTCTGCCCAATCGGCTATCAGTTTTACGAGCTATGTGCCCTACTCACTGCCACTTCAGCTTGCTAATCCGCTGGACTATATCAGTGACTTTTGTCATTACATGCAATACCAGTATTTAATAATACGAAAAGTATAAAAAAATAATAAAAGTTAAGAACTGAATTTATGATCAATTGAAAATGCAAATAGGAGTAAGACATTTTATCCTACTGCCTCGGGAGGAACGTAATGTTTTTGTAAACATTGTCTTTCCATGATCATTTCTGAAGACTTTAAAGTGTTTGATTTCACCTGATGTAAACATATCAAGGTACACCAGCTTGGAGATGTTGCTGAAGTCAAACTTCCCCCCATATTTCTCCTCGTTATCTATGATCTCCTGGTACAGCTGCTTCTGTACCGCGGGGTTGATCGCCAGCTGGTGGATCATGAACGCCATTCCCGTAGACAGGGTGTCAAATCCAGCGAACACGAACACCACTGCCTGGCCTATAAGGTCTCTTTCTGTCCAATCTGGTAATTAAAAAAATACAAATAATTTATTTTGAAAAACTTAACGGACCGACTTCAAAACTAATCCGATTGTGACCAAAAATGCCAAATACCAAATGTATGGGACTACGCTTGGAATAAGGTCCATCGAACACAAAAAGAATCTTGAAAATCTGTCCATATCTAAAATTTCATTCAACGAACGAAACGCAACAGCGAGCTGCCACTTCGAGTTAGTTTACTGTGAGACTGTTGTATCAAACCGGTTGAGCCAGTCCATTAGCTGTAAACGTTATTGTCCACAGCATGGCTCTAACACCTAAAACTGTGCTGTATCAAGAACTGCAACAAATTTTCGGTCAACACTCAGACGCGACACAAAAATGTGTGCGTCACGAATATTGGTGTCGATATGGGATTAATACATGCGGCCTATCTTTTCAGTCACGCGCCATGGAAGCTGTCGAGGTTTACAGGAATAGAATAGTATGGGGTTTCTACAAAGTAAATTTACTTACCAACATGGTATTTTCTCTTGTTTGATTCTTCTACGCTGGCAAAACCGTCATCCCCTGCTTTATCCTTGTTCTCAAATGTGATTTGTCCTGGAGTAAACCAACATTAAATTAGCTAAAAGTATTTATGATTTTAAACAATAGCTTATGTATATTTGCCACTAATAGTTTTATTGTTCTGCTCAAAAAACTTCGGTTGATATTCAAAATTGTATCATCTGGAATAAAGATTTCTTAGCTTACGCGAATGTTATTTATTGAGAAAAAACTATTTTTACGGATTCTATCACGATTTAAAAATTAAAAATTTAAACTAAAACGTGATAGAATCCGTAAAAGTAGTTTTAATTCAATCTGGAATAAATTCAAATTATAGATCAGTTGGTGGAACCTTTTTTAGCCAGCATGAGCAAATGAATCATGTCGGGCCTGATGATATTGTTCTCCTCACGATGTTTGATTGTGCTCAACACCACGTCTCTGAAGAAGTCTGCTGTTCCAGGAGGTGCTAACGATATGTTCATTTTCTGAAATTAAAGATTTTTGTTAGTTTTAGGAAATCTTACGGGGAAGTCTATTTCCAGCATTGGATGTCCTGTATGAAGTATACTAGCAGATGGCTCCTTCTGCGGGTAAGTAGTTATAATCGCGTGGTGATCATAGTTAAACCCATTGTTTGTCAGTGGTCATTGTTTTTTTTGGACTGCACTGCGTTTACAGCGGCCTGGGCAGAAAAAATTTTGACATTTATAAATGTATTCAAGCTCGCTACGCACTGATGACATTTGGTTAATATTTTATACAAATTTCATAGATGCGCATCGAGCTCGAATATATTAACGATACTCAGTTTTTCTGTGCGGGCCGCAGTTTGACTTTATGGCTTTTACGGGTAACAGTTATCGCTTACCATCAGCGGCCGTGAGTGTAGTGGAGTAATTTTGCCATGCTCAGATAAAAAAAGTTCAATCTTACCTTGGCGATATTAGGGCATGTTCTAAATGCGGATGTCTTCAGAAACCGTAAGAAGTAGAAGTCGGTCATGGCCCGCGCGTGGTTATAGAATTCGTTGTCATCTGTGTGAGATTCTACGTGGAGACCAAACGCGCATGACGCTAGGACGTCGTTCCCATACCTGCTGGCCAGCTCTTTACCCTCCACGTCTACGTATCCGTCTGTAAATATCATGATAAGTAAAAATATTAGACATGGAAGCTTCGTTAGGCTGAATGTATCCTACAGACATGTACTGCTGCGATTTAACAAAAATCTCGTTTAACTTTTACATTAATAAGTCGAGAGTTTAAAATAAAAACATGTCTGTACTGGACAGTGGGATGGAAATCGTAGTTTGCTCTCAAAAGACTTGAGCAAAAGGAATCGTCTGGCGTCCTTTTATTTAAAAGACATACCCTGATATTAAGATGGGATAACTACAAGTACAAAGAAAAGGCGAAACCTTTTCATCTTGCAGACTGTCAGCTCTCTCTTAGATTAAGATCTATTACGAACAATCGATGAAGACAGAGAGAAAGAATGGATTTTTCTCACAGAAAATCGACTGTTGTTTTTCATATGATTGCCAATATTCCTAAGTGGCGGTAATCGAGTACCAAAGCCAAACAGAAAGTTACTGTTCGAGTTATTTTATACATTAGCCACACACTCCTTATAAAAGTAAAACGCTTCAACAAAATACCTACTTTCTGACTGAAATATCCTCTTCCTGAGGACCTGGATCATCCGATCACTCACTTCCACGATGAAAGGCACCATGAGCCGCATCTTAGAGCTGGTGAACAGCGGACTGAGGTTCGATCGCATTGCTCTCCATTGTTCACCTAGATAAGTGGAATAAATAACAGTTGTCCTATTGTTCCACCAGATCAATGGGACATATGGTCGTCTTCATAGTCCAGTGGCAGCCTTATAAGCTGTAGTTCGCTGTAGCTGTAGATTTGAGTGTTAGAGCCACGCTGTAGACAGTTACGTCTATAGCACGAATAGGCCGGCTCAACTGGTTTGATACCATTGTCTCACAGAAAACCGACGTAAAGTGGCAGCTCGCTGTCATGTTTCGTTCGGTGACTGAGATTTTCGGTGGCCCAATCCTCCTTTTCCTAATCCCATTTCCGTCCCCTTCCATTTCTTCCTTTTAGGTTGGCAACGCACCCATGATTATTTTTGTTTCTTGGGTGTCTATGGGCGGTGGAGATCATTTACCATCCGGTGACCCATCTGCTCGTTTGCCAATAAAAAAAGATCAGGGCAAGTGGTTTTTCGAATACGATCTGTCCTGGGCTGAATTCCCCAGTTGAGCAAGAGTTCGTAAACACAAAATGCTTACCGCAGAAATCTTGATTAAATGGGGCCGCTGATCTTACGTCGAAGAACGGTGGACTAAGAGCAGATGCATCAAGAATATAAGTATATATGGAAAACACTAGTTTTGCAAGTTCCTTAAAGATATTTCTTTAACAGTTTAGCATCAGCCCGGAGGCTGGAATTCGTTCCCGATATGACGATAGGATCACCCCCTATTAGGCTTGAGATGAAAATAAACTTGACGAAATGGGGGTGTTCTAGTTCGCTGATTCATCGCTGCCTACCTCTTGGAGAATATAGGCCTGATCTATGGTGTGTATGTTAAAACATGAGAGAGAGGAGAAGGAATTTGTAACGTACCTTCCATACTCAGAAGATTCCGTCCAAACATCGGATCGGACTCATCAGTGAACTGTCTTCGATCCGTGAAATAATCGAAGTCACTTATGGTGACTTTCCTTATGAGTTCAGGGTCGTTGATGATGAATACAGGTGTTAACAGCTCGTACCGACCAACTATCCTGTAAAGTTAAGTATTTGTTAGAAAGTACGCCTTTGGTAAGTCTACCATCTCGAAATTTTGAGTTCTAGTTAAAGTCATATTAGGACTTTTTGCTCAGTGTCAGTCCGGTCTTTGGTATATTTGCATAGATCTGGCGATAGGCTCCCCCCTATCATATTATGGGATGGGAGCTGGAGCTAAGTAGGTGCGGCAATTATGCCCCTGCCCATCGGTGTATGTAGTTTCAGAGAATCAATCAGATTCACTGCTCGGTGTCAAATGCAATTGTTGATCCTAAGCTACACAGGAGCTACACACAACGTCGCGTCGTGTGAATGGGACAGTTTCCAGATTTTTTTTTATGGACGTTCAAAGCTAAGCTATGTTTTTCCTTCAACATCTTCCATGGAAGGGGTCGGAAAAGGGATTAGGAAAAGATGGGAAAGAATTGGGCAACCGGAAATCACACTCACCGAACGAAACGCGACAGCAAGGGGCCTTTTTACATCAGTTTTCTGTGAGACAGTAGTATCAAACCGGACGAGCCAGCCCATTCGTGCTGTAGACGAAACTGTCTACAGCATGGCTCTACCACACAAAAGTAGAAAAAACATATTTTATTTTTTATAGTATATTCACTCACCGATCATCAGGGTATGCGTCAATAACTCTTGAGATGGAGACGAGCATATGTTCTTTCTTGAGTGTACCTCGCATTACGTTACCAAAGAACGGCACTACGGGCAGGTGACGGACACCAGCTCGCGCCAACCTTGAATAAGTCTTCTGCAGGTATACCACCAAGCTGGTGATGGCGGTGACGAGGAGAAATATGAACAGCATTGTATCTGGAACAAAATAATAATAGTATTAACCCTATCTGAGGTCTCGAGTTCGATCGAGTTGGGTAATGTGATATATTATGCAGCAGCCCGAGCAGGAAAATTTCAGACAACCGTAAATGTATTCGTGCTCGATGCGCGTCTATGAAATTTGTATGAAATATTAATCAAATGTCATCAGTGCGCAGCGAGTTTACATTTACATTAGTTTTTCGTGCTCGGGCTACAGTATTGGACCGGAGTCTGGTGCCCGATATGGCAATAGGCTCGCCCCCTATAATATCTGGTACATCAATAAGCTTGGCGAAATGTGGGTTTTCTAGTTCTCTAGTTGACTTTGCTCCATCAGCAATATGTGCCTGAGATTATGATGATGATAAATATAAGCCCTGTATATTACTCTCTCGCAGCTATTGGGCCTTCTCTACTATCGAGAGGTTTTATCCATAGAGAGGGGTAAGGAGTTGGGATTTAGTTTACCATCCTCACCTAATGCGTAAACTTTACATACCTTCAAAATTATTGTGGAGAAATTCTCAGGTACGCAGGTTTCCTCATCATGTTTTCCTTAGATTCCAGCAAACGATTTTGTATACTGGCAGAACTACCCTGGCTGAATTATTACACTATGTCACAGGTATCAAAGATGAAGTGGCAGCTTTCTGGAACCCTAAATACCTCTACCCAATTTTTACCCCTTATCAGACACTGGCTTGTCTAAACCCCTCATATTGCTATTGTCTAAAGGCGAAAAATATGCTTACTCACGAAGTCTTTGCCCATTTAATATTCGCTAGTTCAGTCATTTGCTAGAGTTATTAAACATCGATTTAACTGCATTTTAACGAGTACATAATTATGGATAGGTAACAGAATTAATTGCAAAGTATGTTGCGGTGAAATAGAGCTGATGTGTAACTAATTATGATGACACTGGCGAAATAGTCGAATATTGTGCTCCTCACCATCCAAATAAGATAAGAAGAACTAATTATGATATAAAACGAATATTGTAATTAAGAGTGTCGCCCCCTTGGTCTAATGGAAGCATATATGGGCTGTGGATCGGGATGTCATGGGTTCGATTCCCAAGGCGGGCAAAGAGAATTTTCTATTTTAATTTGCCTGAGACTAGATCGCCCAGAGGGGATTGATGATAGGCAGGTAGTCGGTCGTAAAAACTTAGCCAAATCCTTTCTGCAACATGCTTGAAAGTGTTGCGCCGACCCCGCATTAGGGTGGGATAAAGGCAGGTAGAGAGAAAGTTATAAATACACCATGAAGCCATTTCATTCAGGTTAGTTCGGGTTATCCATTACGTTACATATCATGGATATTTATCGCTACACAAAACAAGATGGATGCAGCAGACTTTTTTAGGGTTCCGAAGCCAAATGGAAAAAATGGAACCCAGTTTCGCCATGTCCGTCGCGCCGCGTCTGTCTGTCTGTTTGACCACGGTTTAGCTTAGCATAATTATTACTACAGAGATAATATGTATAAATTACGCCGAAAACTTGGTAAAATAAAAATTAAAAAAATATATATTTTTAAACTCACGTCAAGTGGGGATGATTGTTTTTCTCTCGCCTATCCTATGTTGTGGGGTGTCGTTACTGTCGTTAGATAGGTCGTTAAAAAATATTGCAGATTTGTGAAAACCGTTTTTAGATTCAACGATCAGTTTTCGAAATATTAAATTTCATTGTGTTTAATTTTCGACCGACTTCCATAAAAGGAGGTTTTCAATTCGTTTGTATTTTTTTTATGTATGTTACTCGATATCTCCGCCAAATGTGGACCGATTTTCAAAATTATTTTTGTGTTCGATAGAGCTTATTTCAAGGGTGGTCCCATATAAATTTGGTAACGATCGGCTAGGTTTTGAAGTCGGTGCGTTATTATAATTATGTTAGAGTCAAGTGTCCCTCCGTTTTTTTGTTATCGCGGGTAAAAGTGTTTTACCACTGCTGCCCCGTGTGGGGGTGATGTTAAACAGTTGGTTTTGGATATGTGAAAAAAAACAGTAGTAGACAATATATATAGAATTTAAAGAAACGCTATCACCGCTTAGCAAGCTTTACTAGTTAACGAGTATTATTCGGCCAAAGTAATTTTTTTGTACAAATTCTATTCAAAACCACTTAGATGAAATTGTTAGTTATGTAAAACAGATAGTAAATATAAGTTTATGAAAATTATGTCAAATAAAATTATATATCACTAAAATTTATTGTTACTTCGGAACCCTTTACTGTGCGTCGTCAGATATGCAGTATGCATTTTGTCGGCTTTATTAATAAATATCAATCTTTATATCTGACAGTGTGGATGGAAGGTAATAACATTTGCACTGAAATATGTTAAAATACTTTTAGGGTTTCAGAATAAATTGATTTTTATGCGTGCTAGTTCACTCAAATATTTAATTTTCTTTTTTGTTTTTTTTTTTTAAACTTGGCACCGCCTGATTGAAACTGACGAATTTTCGGATTGTTTATCGATGGTCCACAGAATCGTACCGTGTTTCCTTCCAAGGCGGTCAGGTAAAAAGAAACATAATTGCAATTTTTTAATATCAGATTCTGGCAAACGAGCGGATGGGTCACCCGATGGCAAATGATCTTCACCGCCCATAGACACACAAGACACAAAGAGAATCATGGGTGCGTTGCCAACCGTTGGGAAAAGAAGGGGAAATGGGCCAAACGCGAGAGCAAGCTTGCACTAACTTTGGTTTTCTAGTTTCTAGTTAATAAGAAATACGCAAAGAAATTACAAATATATCATACATTGAAAATTGGCACATCCGTTTAGAAGCTCATACACGCTAACAGTTATACGAATATTGCACAATTTCCACAATATAACACACATTCGGGTCAAATCGATAACCTCCTTTTGACATCGGTAAGAAACGGCAAGAATAATAATAGTATTAGTCCTGTAAAATTACTGTCCCACTGCTGGGCACGGGCCTTCTCTACCAATGACAGGGGTTATGCCGTAGTCTACCACGCTGGCCTAATGCGGGTTGGTAGACTTCACATACCTTTGAATTTCTTGTGGAGAAATTCTCGGGTATGGAGGTTTCCTCACGATGTTTTCCTTCACCGTTATAGCAAGCGATATTTCACAAAGAAAACACATTTAACATAGAAAAGTTATGCTCCATTTTGGGGTTGGTCTCGAACCTCCGACACTTGTCTCAGCACTCCGTACCACTACCAACTGAGCTATCGCTGCTGAGAATACCTACGTAAAATTTAATACTATTTTTGATTTGGGCTAAAATATATTATACTCCAAGTATATTAAAAACTTACCTCATTGATTGAAAGAACCAGAGAAACTCCCGCGAACGTGGTCGTTCAATAAATGACACAAACTTAACGAAATGTTAATTGCACATAATTATTATAAAATAGTCAATTAAGTATAGAATAACTACTACCAGTTAGGTTATGATCATTTATAAGTAGATTTATGACGTCACAAACTTTCTGACGCAGCTCGGCCTACTTGAAACTCGTTTTTTGATAAGGTTTTTTAAATAGCAAAGGGATAAAGAAAAGTTACATAAGATTTTTGTTGTAAAAATGTACATAACACACTTATTGGTTTGTCTCCGTTAAACCTTATTTATAACATTCAAATAATTGAAAGCTTGTTTTTTTTCCGACATCAAAATAGGACTTTTTTAATATGTTTTTTAAATGTATTTTACGCGACATCTCTGCCAAATGTGGCCCGATTTTTAAGATTATTTTTGTGTTCGATAGCACTTATTCCAAGAGTTTGAACCAGGCAAAATATTCAACTTACAATGTAAATAATCACGAGTTTAAAAACTTAATCGTGACCAAATTTATATGGGACCACCACTTGAAATAAACTCTATCGAACGCAAAAAGAAATCGGTCCACATTTGATCTAATTAATTAATAATAGCCCTGTAATATTACTGTCCCATTGCTCACTGTCACGGGCCTCCTCTACTAATGGGAGGGGTTAGGCCATCAAAATTTCATCTTTGTAGCACCAATAGTTTCGATGTAACGTGCACATCCGCGGTATTCTTGGTGTCGGAGACGTGGCAGATAAACTGCAGGAATGTCGCCAGACACGTTTTGAGGAAACCACAGGAGTACGTCGGTCGTAAGTGTTTTGGAGTTTTCGTTTTGGAGGAAGATATGAGAGTGAACTCACTATGGAGGATGCTCAAGACCGAGCGAAGCGTTTAAGTAGAAAGGCGGACCCTGGCAGGCCGGGATAACGCCAGACTGATAGAAACAAGCACCAATAGATTCCAAGTAAATAAGACATACGATCGAACAGCCCGACAAGACGAAATGATAAGAAAGGAAGAAGAAAAAACAAACTTTATTTTCTATCAATAAACACACACATAGTTAGAGGCCACGTTTCAGGGCCTCTAACTATGGGCCGCATTAGAAAGCTTACAGTCACTCAGCGAGCTATGGAGAGGGCTATGATCGGTGTTTCTGTACGTGATCAAATCAGGAATGAGGAGATCCGTAGAAGAACAAAAGTCACCAACATAGCCCAGAGGATTAGCAAGTTGAAATGGGCAGGGCACATAGCTCGCAGAACTGATAGCCGATGGGGCAGAAAAGTTCTCGAGTGGAGACCACGTACCGGCAAGCGCAGCGTAGGACGTCCACCTACAAGGTGGACCGACGACCTGATTAAGGTCGCAGGAAGTCGCTGGATGCAGGCCGCTTCCAACAGGTCGATCTGGAAATCTTTGGGGGAGGCCTATGTGCAGCAGTGGACGTCCTATGGCTGATGATGATGATGATGAAACACACACATACTCCGTGACGAAATGGACTGTGAAATAAAGGCCAGGAGTTCGATTACTCAATTTTATGATGAATAGATAGCATGATAGTAAAAGTAGGAAAAATATCTGTGAGAAATAATATATCCTTAATAATAAAAAGATCGAGATTCGCCCTTTGCGAAGTGAAGGTGATGGCGTACCAGCTACTTCAGCATATGGAAGTATTACCAAGCAATAAGACCCGCCTACCAGTCAAGCTGGACAATAGCACATTTAACCTAAGGATTGATGGAGGACACTGGATACGGTTGAGGGTTAGACAGTAAACACCAAGCAGTCTGATTTTAAGACAAGTTTGATTTGATTTTCGACCGAATTCCAAAAAGGAGGTCCTCAATTCGTCTGTATTTTTTTTTATTGCGATATCTCCGCCAAATGTGGACCGATTTTCAAAACTATTTTTGTTTTCGATAGAGCTTATTTCAAGGGTAGTCCTATATATACCTTTTGTCACAAAGTACGCATGCACTATGTTTATTATATAATATATTTGTTTTTGCTTATTAAGTTATTATCTATAAGTTCAATTTAGTAACTGATGTTGCATGCGTTCAGTGACAATAAACATTTATTTCTTTCTTTCTTTCTTCCTATATCAATTTGGTCACGATCGGATTTGGAGTCGGTCTGTTAAGTTTTTAAACTTGTGATTATTTATGACATTGGCTCGTTTTAGACATAAGTAAAAAACATGTATACTGTCCTATTAAATTGAAAATTTTATTAACGGTATATTGATATTTTAATATATTGACATTCTTTCATAAATTTGTAGTGTGGTATAAAAAGTATGTACATACCTATGTTTTAAATAGATGTAAAATAAAGAGAATAAATGTATTTTATTAATAAGTAAAAAAAACAATTTATCCTAGATTAAAGACGCCATAATTTACATTTATTCCATTTTGTTTTTATTTCTTGTTGTATACTGCCCGATATGGCGATAGGCTCGCCCCCTATCACATCTGGGACGGAACGGAAATTATTATCTTTATATTCATCCACAGTTTTATCCCACAGAATAGTTCTCGACCTTGTCACCTCCTTGGTTTAGTGGCAGCATATTATATGGGCTGTGAATCGGGAGATCGTGGATTCAATTCCCAGGTCAGGCAAAAGGAATATTGTAATTTAATTTGCTCGGGATTGGTTTACCCAGAAGGGGTTGACGCCAGGCATGCAACCGGTATTAAAAACTTCGCCAAATACTTTCTACAACATGCTTGAAAAAGTGTCTTGCGCCAACTCCACTTCATATTAATAGTATAAGGGCAGGTGAAAAGAAATACAATTGGAATACAACAAGAACATAACATAACATAAGCCATCACGCCTATCTTCCCGAAGGGGTAGGCAGAGGCGCACTAGCGAATTAGAACACCCACATTTCGCCGAGCTTAGTTCCGTCTCAGATGTGATAGGGGGCGAGCCTATCGCCATATCGGGCGCAAATTCCAGACTCCGGGCTGATATGGAAAAATCCAATATCACTTTGCCCGACCCAGGAATCGAACCGGAAACCGCAGGACGGTAGTCGTACCGAAATACAACCACGCCACCGAGGCAGGAGGCAGTAACATAACATAAGCTCACGCCTGTATCCCCGAAGGGGTAGGCAGAGGCGCACTAGCGGACTAGAACACCCACATTTCGCCGGGCTTAGTTCCGTCCCAGATGTGATAGGGGGCGAGCCTATCGCCATATCGGGTACAAATTCCAGACTCCGGGCTGATATGGAAAAATCCTGCAAAGTGTACCTCAGTAGGTCGTCCTACCTACCTTATACTTAAGAATAAACGATAAAAACAAACCGCGAATTGTCCGCGAGCGAATCCGTATAAATCGTTTCTTATCAATAAAAAAATGACAATTGTACATTAAAATCTTTTATATTTTCCATTTATTTCGATTTGAATTAGGACTAGGTGTGTGACTGTTTATTATTTTTTATTATTATTAAATTTTCCCGGCGAACAAAGTCGCGAGCAACAGCAAATTTTCAATATCTGTGAGTGAGATATTACGATTTTATTTATTGGTGTATATACTATATGCATAAATATATTGTGATTCATTTATGTAGAGGTAGAGGTATATTGACAGACCTTAACTGCATACACAGAGGTTTCAAGGTTAAAACTCGACGGTAATTCCCCGAGATTGCAGGTGAATGACAATGTATTGTACAATGAATGATTTGAAAATGCAAATGCACACAATGCATACGAACAGTTTGTACGATGGTCTCGGTGATAGAAGTAGATGTATTACTTTTGCTACCTTCCTGAGGTCTCGGGTTCGTTCCCTGGGTCGTTGCTGTGTTATAGTTCACGTAAAATGTCCATTTCTGAAGTTTTTAACTTATCCTCTTCTTTTCTTTTTTATAGAAGAGGGGGCAAATGAGCAAGTGGGTCACCTGATCTTAAGTGATCACCGCCGCCCATAAACATCCACAATACCAGGGGAATCATGGATGCGTTGCCGGCCTTTGAGGTAGATAGAGGCTCTTTCTTCCTGACCTTATCCCACTTCACTGTCTTTCCTGACAGAAAAGATTTTGGCTTCAGTTTTTACGAATGGCCATCTGCGTGCCATCCTTTACTTGGGATTTGAATCCGAACTCTCCGTCTACAGCTGATAGCCCGTACTATAAAATATATGCTATCACTATATCAAAGAGGCGATAAAACTTTGTTTATTATTTCATACAAATCGATTCAGTTGTGCAATAACATCATCAAAGTTGTAATGTTTGTGTAAAGGTTTTTGTTGTATATTGTAATTAATTTTCATCCCATCGTAAACCACTTATCTGCTGGCCAGTGACCCTGTGTGTGTGAGTCATGACTCATTAGTCATGACTCATGACACATGCAAGAGTACTAAGACTGGCTTGAAATAATAAATAAAAAAAAATAAAAACTTTAAAGTTCCATCTTGACAAAATTAACAGTACATATAACAATAATGTAAGTAATCTTTGATATAAAATCTGTCAAACATAAGCTCACGCCTGTGTGGGCGTAGGCAGAGGCGCACTAGCGAACTAGTACACCCATATTTCGCCGAGCTTATAATGTGATAGTGGGCGAGCCTATCGCCATATCGGGCACAAATTCCAGACTCCGGGCTGCTATTGACAAATCCAATATCATTTTGCCCGACCCGGGAATCAAACTCAAAAATAATCTTGAAAATCGGTCCTCATTTACCAGTATTATCGAGTAACATCATCATCATCATCATCAGCCGTAGGACGTCCACTGCTGAACATAGGCCTCCCCCAAAGATTTCCAGATCGACCTGTTGGAAGCGGCCTTCAACATAGCTACATTAAAAATACTGCCTCGGTGGCGCGGTGGTATTTCGGTATGACTACCGTCCTGAGCTCTCGGGTTCGATCCCCGGGTCGGGCAAAGTGATATTGGATTTTTCCATATCAGCCCGGAGTCTGGAATTTGTGCCCGATATGGCGATAGGCTGGCCTATCACATCTGGGACGGAACTAAGTTCGGCGAAATGTGGGTGTTCTAGTTCACTAGTGCGCCTCTGCCTACCCCTTCATGGATACAGGCGTGAGCTTATGTTATGTTATGTTATTAACCTACTCTTTTTGAAGTCGATTGAAACCAACAGTACATAGACGGGTTAATAGCGCGAAATTTGTGATTCTAAAGTTGTGACCTCGTGGTCATAAGTCACACAGTCGTATTTGAAACATACGCGCGCAAGTTGTAAATTGTAATAATCGCCCTCGCATGGTAATAAGTGGTAGCTGGCTTTGAGATCATTTTTTTATGGAAACATTCGTTCAGCAAAGCCTTTGGTGGTGCAGCTCTACCCATAAAAATCAAAATATATAAGCTATTACTATTATTAAATCATAGCTCTATATTATGCAAACGTGACAGGTCACGTTTTGTTGCAAGCAAATTGCATTTATTGTATTTGTTTGCAAGCTTAACAAACTCAGGAGTTTGTTACGCTTGCTCGCCTCAACTATTTAACCGATCATTGTGAAATTGAATACGTTGTTAGGGATACAGAAAAGGACATAGAGATTTTTGATATAGAAAAAAGTACTATTCCCGAGCGATAGAAATATAAAAATATCTCAGAAAAAGGTACCACCTGGGCACAGGCTCGGGCTGAAGTTAGCACGTCATAATAAGACGCAATAGCACAATCTGTGCCGTTGGCTGTATATATTGTACGTTGGTGTTCATAATCATTGCGAACAGTTACTTCATACGGACAACACGTATTCAAAACCAGTTCTTGTACAGAGTTAGTGATTTTGTTTACAAGGAAATTGAGGTAGGAATAAATATTTCTTATATTTAAAGTGATGAAATAACTAATGCAATTATCGGACCGTCTTCAAACGTAAATCATGACCAAATTTATATGGGATGCTTGGAACTAGCTCTATCGAACACAAAGAATCTTCAAAATCGATACACAGTTCAGAGATACATAATTTTATTTTTTAAATACAGCTGAATTGAGGACCTTCTCCTTTTTTTGAACTCAGTCGAAAAATGTAATTGTTTATTTTTTTATTTTATGTAGAGGTATGTTACGCATTTGGCAAATGTAGAACGATTTTTGAGGTTCTTTTTGTGTTCGATTGAGCTTACTCAAAAGGTGGTTCCCCGTAAATCTAGTTAAGATGCCATGAGGTTTTGAAATCAGTTTTGTGATTTTTTAATAATATATGAAATTAATCGCTTTTCAGTGTACATTTTTAAGTGAGGTTTTTAAGATATGTTAAACTTTTTTATTTATAAATAACAGTTGAATCGACGCACAATTAAAACACTAAACAGATTGATTCATTCATCAGATAATTAATCAGTCAATGTCCCAGAAATGAAAAAAAATCACGGTCACTCCACATGCAGATAAAACATGGGCACAATCATCAAATTGCCGCTGGTGTTAATTATGATGTTATTGTGTGTCTGATAGTCGGCGATTACAGTTTTTATTTACAACAAAAAACATACAAAAGTCAAGTTCAAAGGCAATAAATTCGTTGGTATAAATATACATACATGAGGCCACGACGGTATCCCCGTAGGGATAGGCAGAGCACTAGCGAACTAGAACACCAACATTTCGCCAAACTTAGTTCCGTCCCAGATGAGCGGAGCGAGCCTATCGCTAAACCGGCACTCCGGGCTGATATTGAATGAAAAAATCCCAATATCATTTTGCCTTACCCGGAGATAGAACCCGAGACTTCAGGGGGGTTATCACCACCTCTTATAGCAGTATTATTATAATTTTACTTTTCAATATTCCCATACAAAACAAACGAAGAACGATTATAATAGTACTGCTATAAGAGGTCGTGGTAACCCTGCAGGACGGTAGTCGTATCGAAATACAACTACGCCACCGAGGCAGTGGTAAAAATATGTTATTAATGTTATACTCGCTCTGTGGAAGATGATCAAGACCGGGCAAAGTAGTATTTAAGAACGAAGTAGGATTTTGTATTGGTATTAGGCTGGAATAACGTCAGGTAAATAGTCCTAGATCTACATTATACAAACGTGAGGTTGTTAGGTTTGCACGCGTTGGCTACTCAACCAATCATCGTGAAATTAACGTTGTCAGGGATACAGAAAAAGACACAAAATGCCTTTTGATACAGTAGGGTTACGCTTCTGAGGAATATAAATATAAAAAAAGTCTCAAAAAAGCTATCACCTGGGCAAAGACTCGAGCTGAAGTTAATTCGACATAGTAAGACGCAATATAAAGAAAGAGTGATATTGTCGCACTGCTGGGCTCGGGTCTCCTGTACTGTTGAGAAGGTTTAGGATTTATTCCATCACTTGGGCTTAACGTTGGTGGAATTCACATACCATAAATCTTGTAGTGAATTTCTTGGGTATGCACATTCCTTTCATCGTTAAATCAAGTGATATTTATGTCACATACACTTTAAAAGTAAGGTGTATATTCTTGGGATTGGTTTCCGAACCTGTGATATTTATTTCGGCAGTCGGTACCACACCCGACTGCGTTTTTATTGCTGTCAAAACCACAATAGAGATGGTACTTGAGACTTATGCGATTTTAGAGTACATTTCAAGGCAATGCACGCATGATCAATTTGACATTATGGATTTTACGGAAGACATTTATACCACTATCGCCCGAATAGTCAACCGCTACTCAAATTTAACGGCATCTTACATTGATGTTGCCATACAATTTTGACAGATAAGGCGGCCTTAAACGACACAAGGCGACCTTAAGTGTATGGACATTCGGCGGTATGACGCAAAAACCTTTCTTTCTTTCACTTAAAATCAAGTATCTTTGCTTAATTATCGTTTTGTTGTAATGATCATTTATCATGTATATCATCATCAATCGTCATTCCTCAATACCATACCATTAAATTTTCCCAATTTCTCGTCATCATTATCATCATCATCATCATCATTATCATCATCATCATCATCACGACGTCCACTGCTGAACATAGGCCTCCCCGTCACCTACCATAAATTTGAACCTTTATTATTTCAGTGACAATGTTAGTAGTGATATGGATAGCGGTGTTGGTAGCAGCACTGGTGCTCTACTTCAGAAGGACCTACACGTTGTTCAGTCGCAATGGCGTGAAGCAATTCTCACCTATGCCAATACTAGGTGACATGACACGCATCACCCTCAGACTGGAGCATTTTGCTGAACAAATTGAGAGGATGTACAACACTTACCCTGAAGAAAGGTGAGGTCATCTTATGGTAAATCTTATATTTATATCGTTTACGTGACTATTTCGGAAAGAGAGTAATGTTTATATAGCAGTTACTGGCAAACGGGCAGATAGGTCAACTGCTGGTAAGTGATGTTTACACATTGTGGTGTTCATGACGTTGATATTAATATAAGCTCACGTCTGTATCCCCGAAGGGGTAGGCATAGGCGTACAAGCGAACTAGAACACCAACATTTAGCCGAGCTTAGTTTCGTCCCAGATGTGATAGGGGGCGATTCGGATGTTCATATTAATAATAAGTGGGAAAATGTTTTTATAATTGTTATTTGTTATGTAACACAAAGAGATTTTTAATTTTTAGATAAAATAGGAATTAAGGCCAAACAAGTGTAACCACGTGTAAATGCTGGTATAGAATTATAAATCAGTACATATATAATATAACCCATTAGGATTGTTTACGCACACTATCTGTGATAACTAAATACTGATAGGATATATCAGTTGCAGGACACTCAACTTTACGGATGTTGCATTATTGTATTCTATCTCTATCTAAAGATAAACTGCTCACAATGTCACTGATTAGAATTAAAGTGCTAATCATGGCAAAGTCAATAAAAAATATAGTTAATCGTTATTTTGGATACACACAATATGTGTTCCTCCCACTTTTCTAAATTGTCCTTAAAAAAACTATGAAAAATTACTATTGGCTTCTCTTTTAAAACATCACCATATTTTACAAAATTAATCGCGATTTATTTTTATACTTATTTCCAGCGTTTTCAATTTACAATAAAATTTAAATGAATTAATTCTGTCTTAATTCCGGAATTGGTTTTCAAATTATACGCTTTCATTTCTTGAGCAACCAGCGGCCTGAGCAGGAAAATTTCTGACAACCGTAAATGTACATATTTTAGCTCGATGCGCGACTATGAAATTTGTATGAAATATTAACCAAACGTCATCAGTGCGCAGCGAACTCGAATACATTTACATTTACATTAGTTTTTCGTGCTCAGGCAACAGCTCTGATAAACAATTTGAGCAGGAATTAGATTAATTTTTCTTCATCATCGACATTTTCAGAATTTTTCAATCCCTTTCTTCTAATTACCTGATGTCCCAGCTTTCTACAAAATTCTGTATTCACAATAAATTACCCTTCACGTGGGCCGATCTTGAGCGTCCTCTATAGTGAGACAGTCGAGAGCTAGTCGTATATTTGACAATATCTCATATTATTATATTACTAGCTTTTGCCCGCGGCTCCGCACGCGTATTTTGTAGGGCCAACGGAAAAAAACTTTTAATTTGTCGATCCGCCCTGTCGTTTTAGTCTAAATATGGGCGACCCAGCTATCGATTTTGAAGTCAGTCGGCCCAAAAACAAAGAAAAACAAAATGGCGGCCACTTTTGACAGGTCTGACAGCGGTTCTGTCATTCGGAACCACGGGGCGACCCAGATATCGATTTTGAAGTCAATCGGCCCAAAAACACAGAAAATCAAAATGGCGGCCACTTTTGACAGGTCTGACAGCGGTTCTGTCATTGGGAACCACGTGACGACTCGGATATCGATTTTGAAGTCAATCGGTCCAAAAACAAAGAAAAACAAAATGGCGGCCACTTTTGACAGGTCTGACAGCGGTTCTGTCGTTCTGAACCACGGGGTGACTCAGATATTGATTTTGAAGTCAATCGGCCCAAAAACAAAGAAAATAAAAATGGCGGCCAGTTTTGACAGGTCTGACAGCGGTTCTGTCGTTCGGAACCTCGGGGCGACTCAGATATCGATTTTGAAGTCAATCGGCCCAGAAACAAAGAAAAACAGAATGGCGGCTACTTTTGACAGGTCTGACAGCGGTTCTGTCATTCGGAACCACCGGGTGACTCAGATATTGATTTTGAAGTCAATCGGCCCAAAAACAAAGAAAATCAAAATGGCGGCCAGTTTTGACAGGTCTGACAGCGGTTCTGTCATTGGGAACCACGGGGCGACTCAGATATCGATTTTGAAGTCAATCGGCCCAAAAACAAAGAAAACAAAATGGCGGCCACTTTTGACAGGTCTAACAGCGGTTCTGTCATTCGGAACCACGGGGCGACTCAGATATCGATTTTGAAGTCAATCGGCCCAGAAACAAAGAAAAACAACATGGCGGCCACTTTTGACAGGTCTGACAGCGGTTCTGTCGTTCGGAACCACGGGGCGACTCAGATATCGATTTTGAAGTCAATCGGCCCAAAAACAAAGAAAAACAAAATGGCGACCACTTTTGACAGGTCTGACAGCGGTTCTGTCGTTCGGAACCACGGGGCGACCCAGATATCGATTTTGAAGTCAATCGGCTCAAAAACAAAGAAAATCAAAATGGCGGCCATTTTTGACAGGTCTGACAGCGGTTCTGTCATTGGGAACCACGGGGCGACTCAGATATCGATTTTGAAGTCAATCGGCCCAAAAACAAAGAAAAACAAAATGGCGACCACTTTTGACAGGTCTGACAGCGGTTCTGTCGTTCGGAACCACGGGGCGACCCAGATATCGATTTTGAAGTCAATCGGCCCAAAAACAAAGAAACAAATTTTCAACCCCTATTTCATCCCTTTGTAGGATAAAAATATATCGCACCCCATTTCTGTCCTTAGGGCTAAAACTATACCTCATACCAACTTACTTAAAAACCCGTTCAGCGGTTTCTAGATTCCCATAAAAACTTTCATCCCCTATTTCATCTCATTAGGGGTTGATTTAAAAAAGTAGCCCATTTGTGTCTTTAAACTCAAAGATATGCACTATCCCATACCAAATTTCATAAAAATCCATTAAGTGGGCCCAAAATTCCTATACAAACGTTCATCCCCTATTTCATCCCATTAGAGGTTGATTTAAAAAAGTGGCCCATTTGTATCCTTAAACTCAAAGGTATCCACTGTCCCATACCAAATTTCATAAAAACCCATTAATTGGACCTAAAATCCACATACAAATTTTTAACCCTTATTTCATCCCTATAGGGGTTGATAAAAAAAAGAAGTACCCCATTTAAATCCCTAGGGTCAAATGTATCCTCATACCAAATTTCATCAAAATCCATTAAGCGGTTCCAAAATTCCCATACAAACTTTCATCCCCTATTTCATGCCTTTAGGGGTTGATTTAAAAAAAATAAAGTACCCTATGTCCGTCCTTGGGGTTAAAAGTACCCACATACCAAATTTCATCAAAATCGGTTCAGCGGTTTAGACGTGAAAACGCCACAGACAGACAGACAGACAGACAGACAGACAGAGTTACTTTCGCTTTTATTATTTAGTAAGGATTGTCGTATTGCGTATCTGCATCACTAAAATCTTAAGCTCTCACTTTGTAATTACCTATTTTAACAGTAATTGTGTAGGTTTAGTATGTTTTTGAATTGTGCTTTCAATTTTCTTATATAGGTTCGTCGGGAGATATGAATTCACGACTCCAATGGTGATAGTTCGTGATATCGAACTGCTGAAGAAGATCACAGTTAAAGACTTTGAACATTTCCTCGACCACCGTCTACTCATCGATGAGAAAGTAGACCCAATGTTTGGGAGAAATTTATTCTCCCTAAAAGGTAATAATTTTGTAGTGGGGCAGTGTCACTTTTAAAGACCATTTTATTGTTTGCGAGTTTTCTTAAAATATACTACTACAAGAATAATACTACAAGAACAGAGTTGCCGAACGAATTAACAGTATGTAGTTGGGACTGGCTTTTCCTGACAAAACGATTACAAACTTTGAAATACTTTTATAACTAATTATCATCATTCATCACTCATTATTTGTACAGGTCAGAAATGGAAAGACATGCGCTCGACCCTGAGTCCTGCCTTCACTAGCTCCAAGATGAAGCTGATGGTTCCTTTCATGGTCGAAGTAGGGGAGCAGATGATACAAGCTTTAAAGAAAAAGGTTGCTGATTCTGGTGGTGAGTTATATTAACTTTACTTACGTTACTGTATTTCTGAATTAAGAGGCGGGAGATTTTGGAATTTTCACGTAGTTTACAAAAGTTGATTGACGGACCTAGGCCTCCTAATGATGTTTATTTTATGTTTTACTATTAATTTATTAAAATAGTCTTAAGGTAACAATTGATAGCACAGTTATGTATTTTTTGGAAATACTGTGTGTACATGCTTAGAAAATACTGATTTGTTCGTATTGCTTGTACATGCTTTAACTTATTATTACTAAATTAATGTTTCAAAACCTCTTTTTAGCATATTCTTTTAAATGCTATTGTAACACGTAAGAAGTTTGAATATTATTAATTCCTTTCTTTGCAGTTGGTTATGTAGACATCGATTGCAAAGATCTAACAACGCGTTATGCTAATGACGTCATCGCCTCCTGTGCCTTCGGTCTGAAGGTGGACTCTATGACGTACGAAAAGAACGAATTCTATGCGATGGGAAAAAGAGCTTCTACATTTAACTTCAAGCAAGTGCTTAAGTTCTTTGGATTTTCAGCATTTCCTAAGCTAATGAAGGTGAGGCTATAAAATATATTGTGCCATGTCATAATTTAATTGAATCTCCCAAGGAAACTGATTAAGATGAGCTATAAAATCTCAGAGATATGAATGCTGATTGTTTTAGCGTCACTTTGATTACATAAGTGATGGAAGAGCAATTTCCTCTGGTATAAAGTACCTATGGTGATTGCTAAATTGCTACACAAACACATCATTGAACCAATAGGCAGTAGCAGTTTGAATGACTAGACAGTGTGCGTTGTACTGTTATCATTGAAGTATTTGTGCAATTGTTATTGTAGTATACACTTGTTTTTAAAGAGACCGGTATAATTACAGTTCATAATCAAGTTTTCTTATCTGCCACATGATGTGACGATAGCTTGAGAGTTTTGTATTAGATCCAGGAAATCATCAATTTAACCAATCCAGAGCACAATGACAATATTTATACTTGAGATGCGTTCAAATGTGTTTTGAGTATACGTAGCGTAGGGGAATCAAACCTAATTTTATTTACAAAGAAGGTCCGTGTCCAGCAGTGGGATAATTTAAGCACACTGTCAATCCACAAATGATTCAAATTGTTCTTGTAAGTTACTTATTTTCATCGTAGATATTAGATGTCTAATGAATGTCTATTTAAGGTCCTAAAAGTGACTTTGTTCACGGATGATATAAAGTCCTTCTTCAGAAACATAATGACAAGTACAATGAAAGAAAGAGAGATTCATAATATCGTCAGACCTGATATGATCAATCTTCTCATGGAGGCGAAGAAAGGTAGGTTGGTAATGCAGCTAAGTAGTAGCAAATAATATAACGGACTGGTATGAAAAATATGGAAGTATAAGTGAGATCTATCTCAAAACTTATTCTGGTCATCTTGTCTATTATTTATTACAACAAATTATAAATTAGTTCATAGGAAAATGGTGCAGTAACTTGGTGAAAGGAACAGACAAATCAAAATGACATCAGACTCCCAGTAATAAAAAACTTGGAAGAATTCACAAAATTGTGTCAGGAATTCTAAAAACAGTAATATTCTTGCAGGAAAAATATCACACGAAGAAAAGTCAACAAAAGACGTCGATGCGGGATTCGCTACAGTAGAAGAATCTATTATTGGAAAAAAAGAAGTCAATAGAGGTGAGTTTTAACAACGTTTCTTTTTTTTTACTTTTCTTTAATCATACACACGATTGACACTTTAACAACCACAGTAATAACTGTGAAAAATAAGAATCTTTTCTTTCTTTAAATACTTGTCGTTCTGTGATAACAAACTATTTTCCTCTTTTAGATTTGATTGTAGTGTTAGAAATCATTATGTATCATTTTCCTACTATTTGTAATACGCCGCGCTGTTAAATAAGTTACTTAATTCATAATGTCTTGTAACCATCGATATGTTAATTACCTAGATGCACAGTTGACGCTCGGACAATGGGACAGCAAAAGAGTGCTTAATCACTCGTTTTGCATACAGTCCGACGCCGATGGAATTTTAAATTTTCAATTTTCTAAAAAAATGAAATTTAAGAACGCTTGCTCATTTCGTTTAAAAAGCTACTTTATTACACGTATAATAGGGTTATATTTGTGTTGATTTAATTAGAACTTGTGATCTTTTTCTTTGTTTTATTCCTGAGACCACTTTTTAGGAGGATATTTGCAAAGAACTGTGCATCTAGGGTATATTATATTGATGCTTGTAACACGCAACATATTATTACCAAGTTTTATAGCCTTTGTGGAAATTATCTCTATATCGTACACAGAGTTAGCGGACTCAGATTTTTTATGAAATGATTTATTTTACAATTTTACTAATTGCTATCCATATGAATACAATTACAGATATAAGTTATCTTTATCTATCACATCTGGGACGGAAATAAGCTCGGTGAAATCTGGGTGTTCTAGTACGTTACTGCGCTGCTGCCTACCCCTTCGGGGATACAGGCTTGAGCTTATGTTATATTCGTCCAGCAGTATTTAAGTCTTATTATTGTGACTCATACTTTCTTTAACTCTGTAATTAACACTTTATTTTAATTTTAGAGTGGAGTGACGACGATCTGATAGCTCAAGGAGTCCTATTCTTCATCGCCGGCTTCGAGACCGTGTCGTCGGCGATGTCGTTCCTCCTCCACGAGATCGCTGTGAACCCTGACGTGCAAGAGCGACTATACCAGGAGATCATGGAGAACGAGGCCAAAAACGGCGGCAAGTTCGACTACAACTCCATACAACAGATGGTATACATGGATATGGTAGTCTCAGGTGAGAAAGACGTTAAAATACTAAATAATGACCAAATTCTTTGAAATTTATTTTTTTATGATTTGTAAGTTCGGAAGCTCAACTGCGAGTTTGTATTGTATGATAAAGTTGTGTTGTTACATTTAAATTAGAAAACAAAGAAAAGGACTATTATTTTGTTTACGTTCTTGTACTTTGAACTGCAAGTGTACCCTCCATAAAAGATACAGTATTTTGACCTAAAGCTTATATTTATGGTCATATATATGGATGCAAATATATTAAAATGCAATTATTTTACAGAGCTACTTAGACTGTGGACGCCGGGAGTAGCTTTAGACAGACTATGCATTAAAGACTATAATTTGGGAAAACCTAACGACAAAGCCGAAAAGGATTTTATTGTAAGTTAATATATCGACCGACTTCCAAAAAGGAGGAGGTTCTCAATTCGTCTGTATTTTTTTTATGTATGTTTCGTGATATCTACGCCGAATGTGGACCGATTTTCAAAATTATTTTTATGTTCGATAGAGATTACTTCAAGGGTGGTCCCATAAAAATTTGATCACGATCGGATTTGAAGTCGGTCCGTTGAGTTTTTAAACTTGTGATTATTTGTATTCAAGTATAAGGAACAGAGTTCTCGAGTTACCAATATTATGTTAATTATGAGTTATATCCAGCTTGACGCTTGAGCGTAGCCAAGCCACGGCTCATAGGAAATTTGGAGTTTTACGTCTTACGTTTAATCTAAAGAGATATTTTTATGAGAACTAAAGTATTTCCACATCTGACTCACATCTATTTAATATTTAGCTTCTATCAGCTTGTATATTGCAAGGATTTTTTTTCCTTTCATGCATTCAGTTAACTATTGTGTGTTCGGATACGTGTATAATCAACAGTTATTTTGTTTAGATCCGCAAAGGCATGGGTGTCGGTATTCCAGTATGGGGAATCCATAGAGATCCCGATTTTTACCCGAATCCAACCAAATTCGACCCCGAGCGCTTCTCCGAAGAGAACAAGCATAAAATCAAGCCCTTCACATATATACCATTCGGCTTGGGACCTAGGAACTGTATCGGTAAGAAAGAAAATGATAAAATACAATGTTCTATGTTCATCAGTGGAAGACCTGTGGCTGATTATTATGATGATAAAGAAATATTAAAATGATGTAGATGATCATAGAGGATATGCATGAGAGTCACCTCCTTGGTCTAGTGGCTGTAGATCAGTAGATCCTGGGTTCGATTTCAAGGTCGAGCAAAGCGAGTTTTCTAATTTGATTAATCCGGGACCAGTCCCTTAGAGGGGGGTTACCGTCAGGCAGGCAACCGATCGTAAAAACTAAGCCAAATCCTTTTTGCAATATGCTTGCAAAAGTGTGTTAGGCCGACCCCACATTAAAGTGGGATAAGGGCAGGTAGAAAGAAAGACAGCATCATTGTGGAGGCTGACACATTCGTCATGTTCTTGAACAGATCCAGTTTGTGTGGATTGGTCTATTCATAGTGCTCATCAATATTTCACTGCTGGGCACTTCCGCTAATGTTAAAGACAAAGCCTTAGTGCACCACGCGACCCTAACACGGATTGGTAGACTTCACAGATCTTTACGGCTTCATTGCTAAAGAAATTAGAATATAAACCTCGAGGTGTTTTATTTCTTTGGAATAAACACATAAAAATGTCTTTGAGATGGCTTACATTGATTTCAACTTTTTGCACAGTTCCAAACTGATCTATCGCTACTATGCAACAAAATGGTCAGATCTCACAAAAAAGCATTTTTACCCCAGGATCGAGATTCGCCCTCTGCGAAGTGAAGGTGATGGCATACCAGCTGCTTCAGCATATGGAGATATCACCAGGTGATAAGACCCGCATACCAGCCAAGCTGGATAACAATACCTTTAACATAAGAATCGAAGGTGGCCATTGGATCCGGTTGAGGGTTAGGCAATGAAGACCAAGTAATCTAAGTTAAATTAGTAGTTTAAAGTTACATTTTGTATTTCATATTATTAAATAAATGATAATATAGACCGTGTTATTCATGTCATTTTTTCGTTTATCGTGTCATTAATCTAGTCTAGAGAGACACCGAGATCGGGTTTCAGGTATTCCAGCCGACCCTGACATGAAGTGTTAGACACTAGACCAGACACTAACACCAAATGTCAGACACTCGACACGATAACGAGATCGAGGGTCAGACAGTCGACCCGACACCGAGATCGAGTGTCAGAAAAGTGTATTGCGACGACTGCATTGTATTGTACTGTGTATTGGTACGTAAAAAAAAACTATTTTTGTAGGGGGGGTGCTTTACATTTTTAATTTATAATTATGTTATTAAGTTGGTATATTTAATAATAAATTAACTGTCATAATATTATTAACGAATGTTAGCGGTGTACATAAATTGATAAAACCTTTGTACATATGTACATCGAATAATATTATAGTACTTATAACAAATTATAAATAAATAAATACACCCAACAGTCACATACATAGTTCTGACCCCACACTAGGTATAACCTGTATCGTGAGTACCAGAAACTACGAGAGACTTTCGGTCTCCCAACACCCAGACTCGAAACAAATATCTATAGGTAATACAAACATTTTTCTCGGTGCGGGAATCGAACCCGCGGCCTCTCGCTTCACAGCCAGCTACTCGCCCGCTGCGCCACGGAGGCTAGAATATCACCTTAAGAACATAACAAAAATACTTTTTTTTAATAGCATAAACTGGCAAACGAGCAAGTGTTGCATCTGATGGTAAAGGAGCTCCAGCGTCCATAGACACAAATGTTACAAAAATAATCATAGGCTCACTACTACCCTTTGATTTATACGAAGGGATGAATAATTGGAAAGGGAGAAAGGGGAAATTGTAAATCTCACACAAAACGAAAAGAAACACCAGCTGCCAATTTACGTAGATTTTTAGACTTTTGTAAGTTAGTTACTTAACTTATTATTAGTTGGATATAAAATAGTATATCAATAGTAACAATCCTCTTAATTTATGTAGTAATAATAAAAGATTAATATTACCCCTGTAATATTACTGTCCCACTACTGGGCACGGGCCTCCTCTACTAATGCAAGGGGTTAGGCCTTAGTCTACCATGCTGACCTAATGCGGGTTGGTAGATTTCACATACCTTCGAAACTCTTGTGGAGAAACTCTCGGTTATGCAGGTTTCCTCACGATGTTTTCCTTAACCGTTATAGCAAGCGATATTTCACAATGAAAACACACTTAAAATAGAAAAGTCAGAGGTGTAATGCTCCTTTTTGAGGTTGGTCTCGAACCTCAGACACTTGTTTCGGCAGTCCGAACCATTCCCAACTGAGCTATCGTTGCTGATATATGTATGTAGTTGCAAAAAGTAAAAACATTACTCCCTAGACTTACCTACATAATAATTAGGTACTATATATTACCGGTCCGAGCAGAAAAAATCTGACAATCGTAAATGTATTCGAGCTCGCTGCGCATTGATTACATTGTGTTAATTGTAATTTCATAGACGCGCGTCGACGTCGAATACATTTAAGACTGTTGCAAGAAGAAGGAGGCAGTAAGATAAAAAAAAATCCTTCTCGGGCCGCTGACTACGGCAAATCCGAATGAAACTTATGATTTTAGCAGTCTATGTATGGTTGTATTTAAGTATGTTCCATTATAGCGTTGCCACTCGTACCGTACCTACTTGTCGCCTGTGGCCATTTTGACCATGTGTCGGGAACGGATGGCTTATGATTTAAGTAGGTACATGATGTTTTGTATGCTCAGAGGTTACTTTATTATTAATATTAAACATTGTACTTATAAATTAAACCCAAGTTGTTACCTCTTAGTACTACATATTTTGTTTTTATTCTTTTTGTTTTTTTCCTATTCATTGTTGCCTGAGATTTTGGCTAAAAAATTTATTTATTTATTTCCTTCTTTCTATCTTTTACTTGATTCTTATAAATTTTGTTCAGTACTCTTCATTCTTAAAGGTTTTTCTTACATTTATATATATATTATATAAAAACAAAAAAAAACATTTAAAAATATTCCCCTTCGATTGCGAGGCTCGGAACCCAAGCCACCGGCGGTTAATGCTCCAAAGTGAAGAGCCCCTTCACAATTCGCGCTGTGTCCATAACACTGCCTTCATCATCATCATAAACAGCCATAGGAGGTTCACTGCTAGACATAGGCCTCCCCCAAAGATTTCTGTTGGAAGCGACCTGCATCCAGCGACTTCCTGCGACCTTTATCAGGTCGTCGGTCCACCTTGTAGGTAGATGTTCTACGCTGCGCTTGCCGGTACGTGGTAACACTGCCTTATATTTTTTTATTATTATGGTCCGAGTAACATATTATCCTAAATTTTTAAACCGTCGTAAAAGAAGGAGGCGATTCATTGGTATTTTTTACTTTTGCTGGAAATGTGGTACCCACTTCAAGTAAGCTATGATTAGATACTACATAGCACATACAAACAAACATTCAAAATATCCTTTAGATTCACTTTTTCAGAATGTAGAAGCATAGTATTCACTGCCTGACCCTCAACCGGATCCAATGCCCGCCTTCGATCCTTATATTGAACGTCTTCTTATCCAGCCTGGCTGGTATGCAGGTCTTCTCGCATGGAGATACTTCCATATGCTGTAGTAACTGGTACGTCATCACCTTCACTTCACATAGAGCGAATCTCGATCCTAGGAGAAGAAAAATGGTTCAATATAGATTTTATGATACACACTAGCATATTAATGTTTACGGTTGAAATTTCAGGGAATTGTGTGATCCCAAAAAATATCTGCATCAGCTTTGGGTCTTGTGAGATCAAAAGACTCTCGTTGTTTATATCGTTCATGCTTGTTCAGCTCTAGCAAACTGGCGTTAGAGTATAACAAATAATAATAATAAATACACTAAACAGTCACACTCCTAGTCCTGACCCCACACTAGGTATAACCTGTATCGTGGATATCAGAAACTATGAGAGAGTTTCGGTCTCACAACACCCAGACTTGAAATAAATATCTGTGGGCCACACAAACATTTGTCTCAATGGGGGAATCGACTCCGCAGCCTCTCGCTTCACCACTGGCTACTTGCCCACTGCGCCACGGAGGCTGTAAGTATTTGACAGAATTTTAATGATGTGTGTGTTTTATGGATTCCATATGGTTTGATTTTTTATCATTACCTATAACACATGACTCCTATCTTAGTGTAGTGTTAGCATTATCCGTGGCCTGTCGGGTATTAGTCGCTAAAACATCCTTACCTATACAATTCCTAGGTCCCAATCCGAAGGGAAGGTATGTAAATGGCTTGATGTTATGCTTGTTCACCTCAGAGAATCGGTCAGGGTCGAATTTTTCTGGGTTCGAGAAGAAATCGGGGTCACGGTGGATTCCCCACACAGGAATCGAAAGTCCAGTGCCTTTCCGGAGCTAGAGTAAAATAGTTCCATGTCTAAACATTATGTAATGCACATTTTAAATTATATTACCACGCTACTTCAAAAAAGAGGTGTCTTATTACTCAATTAATTGGTACCATATTTGTTGTGTTGACATGATGATTAATAACTACATAATTATGTTTAAATCACACTATGGCTTACAGTGAAATTTGGAGGAAGCCGATGTTCAGTAGTGGACGTCTTGTGGCTAACGATGATGATGGCTTACGTACAGTGAAATAAGTGGCTGTAACTGCGAGCGTAATTTTATCTATTTTGCGTAGTCTACCAAACACCACAGAGTACTTACATAATAGTGCTATGCACAAATAATAGAAACACGTAAGTATTATTGAAATATTTACTTATCTGTAATTTAAAAATAAAATATTAATGACCACAGTTTTGGACAAAAACTGATCGGAACACTGCCAGTAAAGGTAATTGTAGTGAAAAAATTTACGTGCAATTTTTATAGCAAGAGAACTTGTGGCCTCCTTTTTTCGATACAAAGGTACGGAACAATACACTATGGTGAACAATGAAACGAAATCTGCACTCGTGAAAAACGACGAAGGCCTTTTCGATATTTTTAACATGCAAAGATAGGAATTGCGAATAGTTGAAATTGGGTTTCTCTCGGGGTTGGGTGTGTTATAGATATTCAATCAATTACTTATTTAACACAAATTGTAAAAGTAGTTTTCTAGATTTGATACATATTCCTAAGTTTACGTGAATATTATACATTGAAATAAAACTATTCTTACGGATTATATCACGATTAGGTTTTAATTATTATTCCCGACGTTTCGAAGGCTTTGCAGTCTTCGTTGTCACGGGTCAGACTGAGGTGTCATTTGTCCAAAAAAGGTTAGAGTTACAATATCTACCATCATTAAAAAATTATACAAAATCAAAAAAGGTTAATTATTTGTGTTCCGATTTATGCAGTACGAGCTCACGGTGTCTTGAGTTCTGGCAGCTGGTCTTTTGGGTTCCGATTTAATAAGATGTATAATTGGATCCCAGGTTTGTGCAAGCTTCCAACCATCTTCTCTATTGAAATTAGGATGTTTTTTAATTTCAATAGCCTCGCGTATCATCCTAGGGAGGAATCGGTGTTCTTTGGCGAGGATTTGTGGTTTATCAAATCTAAGATAATGTTTGGAGCCTTCCTCTGAATGTTCAGCAACTGCAGACTTCGTAGAGCGTCGGTGTTTTACGTCAGCTATGTGTTCTTTTACGCGGGTCCCTATATTCCGTTTTGTTTGTCCGATGTAAGAGAGACCACAGTCGCAATCAATTTTATACACGCCTGGGTCTTGCAGAGGTATGTGACACTTGACAGATGGTAAAAATTGACTAATCTTCTTGGGCGGCTTAAAGTAAGTTTTGATAGAAGCAACGCCTCAGGATATAGCCAATCTTGTCAGTGACTCCTCTTACATAAGGTAAAACAACCGGGACGCGTTCGACGGTGGCTGGTTTCATTCGCTTTCTGTGACGGCGCCGTGGGATTTGGAGCTTGTTGTCTCGCAGGACTTGCTTGACATGACGCAGCTCAGCGGCTAGATGTTCCTCATCACAGATTCCTTGTGCTCTCTGAAACAAAGTTTTACCCACGGTAGCTAACTGTTTCGGATGGTGGTGAGATTCTCCATTCAGGTATTTATCGGTATGGGTCTTTTTCCTATACACAGTATGACTCAAAGATTGATCAGGATTACGGATAACTAAAACATCTAAGAAGGCAAGAGATTTATTATGTTCTAACTCCATTGTGAATTGAATTTTGTTATTAATGGAGTTAAGGTGATTTAAAAATTCAGTTACTTTATCAGATGGTAGAATTGTGAAAGTATCATCTACGTACCGTTTGTAAAACCTTGGTGAGACCGGGGCCGTGCTGAGTGCTGTCTGCTCAAAGTCCTCCATGAAAATGTCGGCGACAACTGGAGATACAGGTGAGCCCATAGCTACGCCCTCAATTTGTACGTAGAATTGATTATTCCACAACATATAGCCAGATGTAAGGCAGTGTTTGAGTAAGTCTGCATATGCCAAGGGTATGTTATTCTCTGTTAACCTCTTAGAGACTATTTCAATACAGTCTTGTATTGGTAAGCTTGTAAACAGCGACTGAACATCAAAACTGACCATAGTTTCATTGTCAGCTAATTTTAGGTGTTTAATGTCACTGACAAATTGGTATGAATCCTTGACAGTTGCTCTAGTGTTTCCTCTGAGAGGTGAAAGAACTTTTGCTACGTGCTGAGCCAGTCTGTAGGTTGGTGTGTCGATCTGACTTACAATGGGACGTAGCGGAGCATTTGTTTTGTGTATTTTTGGTAAACCATACAATTTAGGTGATTTCGCTGACGATGGGATGAGTAAGTTTACGTCGAGACTCAATAACTCGGAGTAATTGCTTATTAAAGAGCTGGTGGCCTTTAAAATGCCAATGCTATGGGCTCACCTGTATCTCCAGTTGTCGCCGACATTTTCATGGAGGACTTTGAGCAGACAGCACTCAGCACGGCCCCGGTCTCACCAAGGTTTTACAAACGGTACGTAGATGATACTTTCACAATTCTACCATCTGATAAGGTAACTGAATTTTTAAATCACCTTAACTCCATTAATAACAAAATTCAATTCACAATGGAGTTAGAACATAATAAATCTCTTGCCTTCTTAGATGTTTTAGTTATCCGTAATCCTGATCAATCTTTGAGTCATACTGTGTATAGGAAAAAGACCCATACCGATAAATACCTGAATGGAGAATCTCACCACCATCCGAAACAGTTAGCTACCGTGGGTAAAACTTTGTTTCAGAGAGCACAAGGAATCTGTGATGAGGAACATCTAGCCGCTGAGCTGCGTCATGTCAAGCAAGTCCTGCGAGACAACAAGCTCCAAATCCCACGGCGCCGTCACAGAAAGCGAATGAAACCAGCCACCGTCGAACGCGTCCCGGTTGTTTTACCTTATGTAAGAGGAGTCACTGACAAGATTGGCTATATCCTGAGGCGTGCTTCTATCAAAACTTACTTTAAGCCGCCCAAGAAGATTAGTCAATTTTTACCATCTGTCAAGTGTCACATACCTCTGCAAGACCCAGGCGTGTATAAAATTGATTGCGACTGTGGTCTCTCTTACATCGGACAAACAAAACGGAATATAGGGACCCGCGTAAAAGAACACATAGCTGACGTAAAACACCGACGCTCTACGAAGTCTGCAGTTGCTGAACATTCAGAGGAAGGCTCCAAACATTATCTTAGATTTGATAAACCACAAATCCTCGCCAAAGAACACCGATTCCTCCCTAGGATGATACGCGAGGCTATTGAAATTAAAAAACATCCTAATTTCAATAGAGAAGATGGTTGGAAGCTTGCACAAACCTGGGATCCAATTATACATCTTATTAAATCGGAACCCAAAAGACCAGCTGCCAGAACTCAAGACACCGTGAGCTCGTACTGCATAAATCGGAACACAAATAATTAACCTTTTTTGATTTTGTATAATTTTTTAATGATGGTAGATTTTGTAACTCTAACCTTTTTTGGACAAATGACACCTCAGTCTGACCCGTGACAACGAAGACTGCAAAGCCTTCGAAACGTCGGGAATAATAATTAAAACCTAATCGTGATATAATCCGTAAGAATAGTTTTATTTCAACATATTCCTAATTTTATTCTGAAGAGTACTTAAACAGCTTGATTAAAGATTTTATAACTTTAAAAGCTACCTGCGAACAATAAGCTATTTGTTAATAGAAAAAATATTTTTGTAGGTTCTGAGATTCCGTAAACATATATTAAATTAGAAATTAGAAGTAAAATTTTGAAATGTTAGAAACACCGCCTTGTTCGACCTGGAGTCATCCTCTTATATTAACAGTAATACTTACAATGAAATCTTTTTCAGCTTTGTCATTAGGTTTTCCCATATTGTAATCTTTGGTGCATATTCTATCTAAGGCAATAGCTGGTGGGTACATCCTTAGAACCTCTGAAAGATATATCAATAATAATATTATAAAAACCATTAACAAATCAATTACTTTTTAATTAGATCCAATCCCCACCTGAGACAACCATATCCATATACACCATCTGTTGAATGGAATTGTAGTCGAACTTGCCGCCGTTTTTAGCCTCGTTCTCCATGATCTCCTGGTATAGTCGCTCCTGCACGTCAGGGTTCACAGCGATCTCGTGGAGGAGGAACGACATTGCTGACGACACGGTCTCGAAGCCAGCGATGAAGAAAAGAATGGCCTGGGCTACCAGGTCATCGTCAGACCATTCTAAAAAAATACCAAGATCATAATAACATTTGAAATTAATTCTTCAGAAGGGGTTACGTCAGATAGGTAACCAGATATACAATGTCATATAATTTTCATGACAGATAAACTTGCTTGCATTGTATGGTTACATTTTAAGGAGACTACAGAACTACTCCAGTCGCAAGCATCTGGACGAGATCAACCCGCCAATAAACCGCTTGCTAGATGTATTTGAGGAAGGTTTGAACTTAGTCAATAAACATCAACATTAATGTTTGCAGATTACCAAATATATAAATTAGTTTAGACTCACCTCTGTTCACTTCTTTCTTGCCGATAACGGATTCTTCAACAGTGGCAAATCCAGCATCAGCGTCTTTAGTCGTCTTGTCTTCATGAGATATTTTTCCTGCAAGCACATAAAGTTCATAAAACCTGTTGTTGATATTGCAATAGAAAACGATCAGGATTTTTAAATTTCCTTACGAAGGCATACGAACAGACCACCCACATAACATTGGTATTTCCAGCACAGATAATCCGATGCCTATTATTATTGTGGTAAGAAAAGATGCGGGCATTTGGAACGGTAGGAGTATTTGGGCTCTGAAAATCTCGCTAGAAATCATACCATACGAAATGCAATAGTTAGTTGCCACTTCACGTTAGTTTTCTGTGTGATAATGGCCATCATTTGACCCGATCCATTCATATCATACGTAATTACTCTAAGATCAAGGACGAAATAAGCCCCTACTTTGTATGCAACTAATTGTGTTTAAAGTAAAATAGGAGCAATTTGGATTTGAAAAGAGTACCTTTCTTAGTCTCCATTAGAATGTTGATCATGTCAGGTCTGACGATTTTTTTGTATTCTCTATCATGCATTGTATTCATCACCAGATTTTTGAAGAATCTCTGCGTCTCTTCATTGAAGAGGGTTACTTTTAATGCCTATGGAAGGAGCTTATTTATTTATGGTTTGGCATGATTTAACCAAGGTCTTAACAGGACTTACTTTCGACTACATAGTCGAATCGAGATCGCTGTGCATTTATGACATTTTGTTAATTAAGAAATATATTATGAAAAGGAGAAAGTGATGCCTGTTGTATTTTAAATGCGAATGAAAATATTACTTAATTCAATGGTTTCAATACAGGTGTGTAATAAAGTATTTTATTTGCAAAAATATTACTGTCACGTGGTACTTAAAAAACGAGTAAATATTCACACTTGATTGATTTGGTCAATACTTAAGTACCGGATGTATATGATAGAGCTTCAATCAGCAAACAAATTTTGATAGTTGGACACGAGTATCAAATAACTGTTTTGTAAGTATTGACCTTCATTATCACGCGGTGGTTGTATCGGATATTTTAAGTAATATTATCATCGTCTAATAATCAACAAGAGAAGACTGAAAGACTTTCAGACTGACTGAAAGACATTCAGACTGACTAAAAGACTTTCAAACTGACTGAAAGAAATAATTAGGATTTTTTTATTCAATACGGACGTCGTTTGTAATAATATCGTCATATTACACTTTTCTTAAACCCGATAACTATCTTAAGTAATTTTTTGGACTCATTACGGAGTATAAAGCACTACTGAATACATTTTATAGTAAAAAAAAAAATAGTAGAACTTACCCCCATTATCTTAGGGAATATTACAAATCCAAAAAATTTGAGAATTTGTTTGAAATTAAATGTGGAAGCGGTCTTGCCCATCGCGTAAAACTCATTATTTTCTTGTGTCATTGAATCCACCTTTAGACCGAAGGCACACGAGGCGATGACGTCATTAGCATAGCGTGTCGTCAGATCTTTGCAGTCTATATCTACATAATCAACTGCAAAAAAATGTAGTAGTAGTATTTAAGCTATTTAAACACAAATCCCACCTGGTGTGAAAATATAAAGAACAATAATGTGCTAAAACTTAAGTATAAAGAATTGATGAATTATTAGAGGTATAATTATTACTTCTTAATTCGCAAATAATGATGCGAGACGGACTTTCGTATGTGAGAGACCTAATAATTATAAAGAAAAAAAGAAAAGAAAGAAACATACGCTAAACATAAATAGGAAACCTGCGTCCATTATTTTAACACTTGAGATGAAAAGTCGATGAAGGTTGATATTATGATGCAGTAACAAATAGGAAGTAGTATTAAGAAGGAATGTAACGTAGTAGAAATTCGGTGTATTCAGGCCGCTTCCAACAGGTCGATCTGAAAATTTTTGGGGGAGGCCTATGTCCATCAGTGGATCCTGAGTCCTGAGTCTGATGATGATGATGATGAATGCAGTAACAAGGAACTTACCTCCAGAGTCGGCGATCTTTTCCTTTAAAGTTTGAATCATCTGCTCCCCTACTTCGACCATGAAAGGAACCATCAGCTTCATCTTGGAGCTGGTGAACGCCGGACTCAAAGTCGAACGCATGTCTTTCCATTCTTGACCTGCACAAAATTGGACTTCTAGGTTCATTTTGAGATATTCAAGAAAAATAAGTTCTACAAGCATACAAAATTTCGTCGTCCCGTAAATTGCCTCGCATCATATTAATGAGCTAAGTGCGCCAGAGGAGCATAGGCATGGTTATAGAACCATAACCACTCGCATTATCTTATCCAAATTCACAAAATCAAAAACTTTTGCATTTATTAGTAAGCAGTACAATAAAATTACCTGTTTGTATGTAATCACAATGTTGTTCACTTTTTATCATCAATTCGACAATCTTCAAGCCGTCTGCCGTATCGGCTATCTATTAATAGCTAATTATATCAATTGATTCTCATAAGGTGGATATATGCGTCTTTGAATCGATTAAAGATGACTAATGTTTCACAATATCTAAGTATTTCTAGATTTTAATACCATTTTTTGCTTGCGGCCCCACTTTTTCAAAGCAGAATTACAGATCGGAATTCAAAAAAATTAAATGAAATATTCACATACTTCGTTAACCCGTTGGAGGCGGCACATATATATGTTCCATAAGCCTATGGGCCACCGGAGTCCGAGCCGCCCGTGACTTTCTAAAAGTAAAAACTTAATGTGAAAAGTAACTTGCCCTTCAAAGAAAAGAGGTTTCTTCCGAACAGAGGATCCACCTTCTCATCGATTACTGTGCGGTGATCGAGGAAGTGTTCAAAGTCTTTAACTGTGATCTTCTTCAGCACTTCGATGTCTCGAACCACCACCATCGGGTTTATGAACTCGTATCTCCCGACGAATCTTAACACATTTACAACGCCTTTAAGCACACGATTTTGGAAAATGCTTTTCCGTCAATTTAAACTGTGTTTAATAATCTTCAACGCATTTTAAAAATAAACTCGATTTGATTGTAATTTTTTAAGGTATCCTGCCCGATATCTACGGCAAATGTAGGCCAATTTTGAAAATTATTTTTGTGTTCGATAGATATTAAACCAAAGATACTTCCATATAAAACCCAAGCTTTCATGAGGGAGTTTAGAGTAAATTCGTTAACAAACAACAGCATAGACATATTTAGCTATCAATATTATACGTCATCCAAATACTTATATCAATGTTTTACATTTTGCTTCAATCTTTATAATTATGTTGATAAAAGTAATGTTAAGCCCCAAATATTCATGACTGCATCTTATCTATTTTTAATACTATAAATATTTGTTATTTCTAAAAAATAATTGTCATTATTTTTAACAGAGATTATGAATTGGTTTATAATGAAGTATCTATGAACAAGATAAAGGTTGTTCCACTTAAATAAAAAATGAATAACGAATAAACTTTAAATGAAAAGAAAACGTTGAGGTTCTCCAATGTGCGCTAGTCGCAATATGTTGCTGTTGTAAAGACAATTGAGCTTAGTTATTGTGACAGATAGCTTTCTTGACTTTAAACCCTTTTGAAGGATTGATGAGAAAAGTATGTTGGCCATCCTGCGATCTTTACCAAGGACCTCTCTATCATAGTCCATATACGCTGCCACTAGTCCAAGTAGCAACAAAGACAGGCCAAATGCTTCATCTTTGTTAACATAAGCTCACGCCTGTATCCCCGAAGGGGTAGACAGAGGCGCACTAGCGAACTAGAACACCCACATTTCGCCGAGCTAATCATCTTAGTTAATTCAAAACATAACTTAATCTTTTCTTACTTTTCATCAGGATACGTTTTGTACATCCTTTCTATTTGCTCAGCGATATGCTCTTGTTTCAACATGACTTTCGCCATATCGCCCACGAACGGGCTCGGTGAGAACTGCTTCACTCCCTGATTACTGAAGTAAGTGTAGGTCTTCCTAAGGTACAGCACCACGGCTATCACCAGTACCACAGTCCATATCACCAGTAACATTGTGACTGCAAACAGACAATCCTGCAATTTTCTAATTACAATAATCTCTGAACTATTTTCACGGCGCTGGGGCATTTCCGCGAAAAAAAAACGTCATTACCTTCGTTAAGTATAGTCAATGGAAATGACTCTTATGACCACGGTAATGACAAACCTTTAATAGTATTATAATTAATAATTGTTATCTATGTATATACTTTATCATTCTCATGGATCATTAATACTTATACGTGTCTCATATCTTGTACGTTCATGCCATGCTGTGCAGAGGATAGTACAGGTGATGTCTAAAGTTATATACATTGATAACAATTATTAATTATAACACTATTATGGGGTTGTCATTACCGTGGTCATATGAGTCATTACCATTACGACGGTAATGACTTTTTTTTCGCGGAAATGCCTGCTGTCAAACCATTTTGATGAACGTTAAAATGAACAAATGTTTACCTTTTCAGAAGCCACATATGTCTGCATCAAAGTGGCGTTATGACAATAAACCACAGACATGGATTATAAACGTTACTAAAATACAAATCACTTGTTTTTTCTGTCTAATGAATTCAAACGTTATTATTAATTTGCATAAAATATAGATCCGGCGTCTCCCAATATTACATTTTACAAAAGATATTATCTCAAAAAGTGTTATTTGATCCTATGATTGCTCGTAGGAGTAATTAGGAAGGTTTATTGAACGGCTGATATAAACCACACGTAATATGGAAAGCTGTCAATAGTGTCGTATTGATTGAAATCGGATCCCGACATTGTGGTTACGATTTCAAGTGTAACAACCCATGTAGGTGGTTACGGACACCCTACATGAAGTAGCTGGGCTAAAGCTAAGGGCCATAATTCGGTCCCCGCACCGAGTCATGTTTGTTTATGTGACTTCTTTCTGATTTGTGAAATCATTTGTGTGAATGTGGTGAGACCGAAAGTCTATCCTATGATACTTTTCATGTTACAAGGATGGAATCTCATTGTGGGGTTAAGACTATGACTGCTGGATGTTTTAATGTTTTCATTATTATAGAATCTAGGCAAGGTGTTTTATTTAAACTTAAATAATTTTGATTTGTTAAAGAGAATCTAAGAGAGATCTAATAAATGATTAAAAAATAAGTAACAATTTTAGCTAAAATTAGAAACGGCAGTCAATACCTTAATTGCGACAATTTGGTCCTCAATTTAAAAATTATGACTGAGAAGCCGGCATAACGCGTTGAAGCTTGTAAACAAATTGATTCGACCTTGATGATACCGATGTTGACGACCATGATGGAACGAATACCTAGTGTTTCTGTTTATATGGCAAAAAATTTAGATGAAAATTATTATGCTTGAATTAACAAGAAAACTAATTGGGAAACGTATAGCACTTAATGCCTAGTATTAAATCTCAATGGGGTAGAATAAAAAATGACCGTTTTATCGTTCTGTTTTAAATATTTATGTTTTGTATTTTTATTTTGATTATCTATTTGTTTCAATAAAAACAGGCCAAAACACATCGTTACACATATGTAAATTAAACAAAAAAAGTGTTTCCGTCAACAACTATGACTGGACTGTATAAATGAAGTCGACGCACAGAGTAGACACAACAAACAAATACTACGATGACGTAACATGCTCCAAAATATTTGTTTTTAAGCACAATTTAAATTGAAGTGGATACGGTTAAAGATAAGTGAAATGATTATGGTTCTGATAGTTCAATCACATTGAAACATAAATTAAATGATGATGACGTATAATAACAAAAGAGGAAACTAATTGAGTAAATTAATAATTTCACTTAAATAGTACCGTAAATGAATATAGAGGTATAGATCTTAGTACTGTCACAATGATACCAGAAGAATAATTGTCCGAAATAAATAGCAATTTTAATATCAAAGATTATGCAAGATTAAAGGTGGATACATGTCACTTCCAACAGTTCGACCTAGAAATCTTTGAGGGAGGCCTATGTTCAGCAATGGACGTCCTATAGCTGATGATGTGATGTGTGTGTGTGTGTGATGAACCAAAATATATGAACGGGCATTTATGACTTAATTAGAATTAACGATTACCATATTTTATATATGGGTATTTATATATATGGTAGATCTACCATCTTGAATCTAGGTTTTTGGGAATAGTCAATGATCTTTAAATATTAAAAAACACCACAAAACAAAAAGTAAATACACCACTTTAAAATGATAAAAATAACAACACTGAAGGAGTCCTTGACATTGCCAGTAACACATCAAAGGAAGTTCATTTTCCAACGTACTAAGCAAACAGAAACTGTAAGATACTTTGAAGACGACACTTCTAAAAGAAATACTAAATTCAAGCATATAGAATTCCACTTTCATTCAAAAGAAACAAGATAAATCCTACCTTAACAACACATCAATGATGTTAAAACTTGAAATACGTGTTTGCTTCGTGAGGCAACGATTCACAATGTACTATCGTGCTGTATACCGGCAGGTTTTTTGCGTCATTGATTGCTAATATGGCATATTATTTTGATGTATTTTAAAATATGTAATTAGTATCTTTGGTGATTATGTTCCCCTGAGACACTGCATCAGAATTTCATGAATAATTTCACAAACATTGTTTGAGAAAAGATTTAAAGTCTCTAACTTAATAATAATAATAATATTAGCCCTGTAATATTACTGTCTCACTGCTGGGCACGGGCCTCCTCTACTAATGAGAGGAGTTAGGCCTTAGTCTACCACGCTGCCCTAATGCGGGTTGGTAAACTTCACATTCTTTCGAAATTCCTGTAAGGAAATTCTCGGGTATGCAGGTTTCCTCACGATGTTTTCCTTCACCGTTATAGCAAGCGATATTTTACAATGAAAATACACTTAACATAGAAAAGTCAGAGGTGTATTCTCCATTTTGGGGTTGGTCTCGAATCTCCGACACTTGTCTCGACAATCCGTACCATTCCCAACTGAGCTATCGAGATATATATCTCGAGCTTACAACAAATATAAATTCAAATAATATCAAATTGTTATCTTTATAAACGCCGAAAGGCATAATTAATTTGAGCTGTCACAACCACCTCCAAAAAACTTGAACCCTCAAAAAACTAAGGTATATTGTTTAGGTGCCAAATGAATGAGGACCGTATAAAAGGCTCCGGAGGGAGAGGCCTGATAATTGTTCTGGCCAATTAGTAGGGCGGCAATAAATAGGGTCCGATCGACCCCTGTTACCGCAAGGTCGGTCATGGAACCTTACTTATTGGCCTTGTTACTTACTGTAATTGGTGTTTTACTTCGTTAGTGGAAGACCGGAATAAGAATGACAATTTGTTTCTTCGCCTGCATGCCTTGGATATTCATACAATATTTCTTAACATAACATAACATAAGCTCACGCCTTTATCCCCGAAGAGGTAGGCAGAAGCGCACTAGCAAACTAGTACCACCACCCACATTTCGCCGAGCTTAGTTCCGTCCCAGATGTGTTAGGGGGCGAGCCTATCACCATATCGGGCACAAATTCCAGACTCCGGGCTGATATGGAAAAATCCAATATCACTTCGCCCGACCCGGGAATCGAACCCGTGACCTCAGGACGGTAGTCGTACCGAAATACAACTACGGCATCGAGGCAGTTTTTTAATTTATCTTGAGGTTAGATTATTTATCATGATGATGACGAGGAAGTTATGACTAACTCTAGGTTAGTAATAGTGGTGTAAGTCGCCCTTAGCGTTAGCTCTTACAGTTAGCGGTTTTTCATACTTACAGTTAGTACTTACACTGATTCTGATACTAAGACATTTACGGCATTTTAATATTTACTGGTAAACTCATCACTCTATAAGTATTACTATTATTGCTACTACCTTTTTAACCAACTGCTGCGGAAAGAGGGTAATGTTTTGCAATAAACTGTATGATATTAAAGATAAACATTCCTCCATTTTGTATGTATTTGTTCATCTAGACTTAGATCATAAACGTGCCCTCTAGCACATTTCATCCGTCTTGTCCAAACAGTATCACTCGCATTGTATTTCAGTTGATTCATGTCGCATGGTTTTGATGGAGTGACAGTCTTGTATCTGGTGTGACGCGCCGTTATTTACGGACCACGTCGCTCGCAGATTTGTTACTGGCTTCTGGAAACTGTTTTGCTCGATTTATATCGGTAAATTTACATGGTGGTTTTTTTAAGTAGAGCCACGCTGTAGACAGTTACGTCTATAGCACGAATGTGCCGGCTCGACTGGTTTGATACTACTGTCTCACATAAAACCGACATAAAGTGGCAGCTTGCTGTAGCGTTTCGTTCGGTGAGTGAGATTTTTGGTGGCCAAATTCCTTCTCTCCCTTTCCCAATCCTCGTTTCCCTCCTTTTAGGTTGGCAACGCACCCATGATTTTTTTGTCTTGGGTGTCTATGGACGGTGAAGATCACTTACCATCAGGTGATCCATCTGCTCGTTTGCCAGACTCTGCTATAAAAAAACGTACAAAACGCAACAATAAGCTGTTATTACATATATTCGCGCCTGTATTCCAGAAAGGGTATACAGAAGCGAAATAGAGAACTAGATCACCCACATTTCGCCGAACTCATTTCCGTCCGAGATGTGGTGAGCCTAACTTAACAAGCTTAAAGTTAAAAGTTTAAACAATTAAACACAAGTTTAACCCATCGGAGGCGGTACATATATATGTTACATAATCGTATGGGCAACCGGAGACCGAGCCGCCCGTGACCATTTAAAAACTTAACGGAGTTGCTTCAAAATCCAATCGTGACCAAATATATGGAACCACCTTTGGAATAAGCTCTATCGAACACAAAAACAATTTTGAAAATCGATCCACATTTGGCGGCGATATCGCGTAACATACATAAAAAAATACAGACGAATTGAGGACCTTCACCTTTTTTGAATTCGGTCGATTAACCAAACGTCATCAGTGCGCAGTGAGCTCAACAGAAATCTATTGTCAAATATATTCCTGCTCGGACCGCAGGATGGTAGACGTACTGCAACAAAACTCCCACACCACGGCAGTCATTGTTCTGAGTTGCTATTATACCGTTATCGGCTTTTTGACCGACTTCCAAAATGGAGAAGGTCCTCAATTCGTCTGTATTTTGTTTTCGCGATGGTAAATAAAACCTTCTTCTTTGGGGGAGGCCTATGTTCAGCAGTGGACGTCCTATGGCTGATGATGATAATGATCATGATGAATTAAAGACTTAGTTGTTATGTTATGTTTTTTCTTTCTTTATAAAATACAATATTGTTCACAGGAAGTGGCTTTATCTTCAGTAGCTTCTGAACATATAGTACTATGGCACAGGAGAATGATACAGTATGTCACGCGATATCTCGGCCAAATGTGCACCGATATTCAAAATTATATGTGTTCAATAGAGCTTATTTCAAGGGTGGTCCCATTTAATCTGGTCACGATCGGATTTGAAGTCGGCCCGTATAATTTTCAAACTTATCATTATTGAGACACAGCGTACTCCGGCCTATTCATGTATCATGATATAGCAAAGTTGCACTTAAAAAATATTGCGCGTCGCTATTACCTTGACCTACATAAAACCTGTCCAAATATGCACAACATATATAGAATCATACTTGTATCCCCAAAGGCGTAGGCACAGGCGAACTCAATATCCATCCCATATGTGATAGGGGGTGAGCCTATCGCCATATCAGGCACAAACAGACTCCGGGTTGATAGTAAATAAAAAAATCACTGTGCCGAACTGGGAATCGAACCCAAGACCTCAGAACGGTAGTCGTTTCGAAATACAACTATGCCACCGAGGCATTCATTGCTGCTCTTTTATTGAGCTTATTTAACCATTATCGGTTTTTTGAGAAACGAAGGAATAGTCCCCATTCATGATATTATAGCAAAGTTGCACCTGAAAAACGTTGCATATCGCCATCTTCTGTCTTGATTGATGATTGATTGATGAGATTGGGAAAGAGAGGCGGGAATTAGGCCACCGGAAGTCTCACTCACCGAACGAAACGCAGCAGCCAACTGCCACTTTACATCAGTTTTCTGTGAGATAGTGGTATCAAACCGGTCGATCCGGCCCATTTGTGCTTTAGACGTTACTGTCTACAGCGTGGCTGTACCACTCAAAAAGGCAGAAATTATTAAATAATTTCGTGATAAGTACATGAAAGTCGTAAAAATGTTAATGAACTTCTTAAGTACATTAGTCTAGAGTAATAAAGCAGCATACAAGGGACATATTAATACTTGCAGGGTTCGTTAAACTGAGATTATCTGCCGAAAACAGCGAGGATCCAAACCACAGGCTTTAATGAGTTTTTGAAAGAAGCCTTTTAGCTGACGTCAAATTAATGTTTTCAATTTCTTTATCCCTACCATTCCCACTCTTACACTTTTGTCGTAATCACTTTTTCAAGCATGTTGCAGAAACGTTTCAGCTTTCTTTTATGACCAGCTGCCTGACTGATGAAAACCTCTGAGGGGCTATTTTTATGTACGGTAAGTGATATCATTAGCAAATATGTATTGCTTGTCCAGATTATTTTTGTATTTGATAGAACTTAGGTAATTGAAGGATAATCCGGAGTCCCGTACCAATTTGGTAAAAAGCTGATAGAGGAGTACCTACAGAGTAAACTCCTTGTCAAGCAATAGCGTAGAGTTCGCGATTAGGGCGTTGAACTTTATGATAATTCCAATCGAATGATGACACGACAAAACCGCTCGCATGTTACCGTCATTAAGCGCGATAAGATGTGTAGTACTTTAAATATCAAGCACTGAGTGGCACTGCACTGCGCTCATCAATTGTCACCTATTATAATTACACTAGTTATATTAGAACTCGCGATTAGGGCGTTGAAGTCGGTTTTTTAAATTAATTTTATGATCATTCTAATCGAATAATAATACGACAAAGCCGCTCGCACGTTACCGCATTAAGCGCGATATACTTTCAATAACAAAGCACTGAGTGGCACTGCACTGCGCTCGTCAAGTGTCACCTTGAGAGATTAGATGTTATGATACACAATGCCCAGTAATCACACTAGTTATATTAGAGCTCGCGATTAGGGCGTTGAAGTCGGTTTTTAAATTAACTTTATGATCATTCTAATCGAATGATGACCCGACAAAGCTGCTCGCATGTTACCGTCAATAAGCGCGATAAGATTAGATATTTAGTACTTGAAATAACAAAGCACTGAGTGGCACTGCACTGCGTCACTCTAAGAGATTAGCTGTTAAGATACATAATACCCATAATTACACTGGCTATAATATATGTATGCCTGCTCACAGAAAGTTGTAGGCTGGAGGTATTTTCTATATTTCCCACTACAATCGAGGGTCAGAACTTTATACTTTATGTACATTTTTAGCCTGTTATAGAAAGGATTGATTATTACCTGTCTAACGTCAACCTCTGGGATATCTAATCCCGACTGATTCCTGTTAGAAAATGCATTTACTTTAATTATATTGTAATACATAATCGACACAGAACAAACTACCTAGAGGGGGGTTGATGTCAAGCAGGCAGCTGGTTGTAAAAACTAAGCCAAATCATTTCTGCAAGATGTTTAAAAAGTGTGTTGCGCCGACCTCACATTAAGGTGGAATAAGGGTAGAAGGTCTATCAAGCAAACTTGCTTGCTTTACTTGGAAACTTCCATGCAGAGAAATTGATCTCAAACTTCAGTACCGCCATCAACTACTTATTACAATGCGAGGGTGATTATTACAGTGTACACCCTAGAACGTTTTGTGAATGGTTAAGTATCACGTAAGATAAGTTTATTCTCTCAATATTATTACGCTGGCCGGCCTGGCGCGCGTATATTTCAAATAAACTGAGCGATTTGTGACACTAGGTCATAACTTTTGGATCACAAGTTTTGTGATGTTATTCCGTCTATATACTGTTGAATGTCTTTGAATAAGGACAAGATCGATTTGGAAGTATGTCCAGCAGTGGATGTCCTGTGGCTTGTGATGATAAAGGGCAAGTAGATAGAATACATAATAGACAAACTGCAAAATGCGCTCACGTTACTAATAAACATAACATAAGCTCACGCCTGTATCCCCGAAGGGGTAGGCAGAGGTGTACTAGGGAACTAGAACACCCACATTTCGCCGAGCTTAGTTCCGTCCCAGATGTGATAGGGGGCGAGCCTATAGCCATATCGGGCACAAATTCCAGACTCCGGGTTGATATGGAAAAATCCAATATCACTCACTGCCCGACCCGGGGATCGACCCCGAGACCACAGGATGGTAGTCGTACCGAAATATAACCACGCCAACGAGACAGTTACTAATAACTAAAGTTTGAAATTCCATGAACACGCATGTGTATTGTGTAGCTAACCTACTCACACCGAGCTATATTATTATCTTTAAAAGGCCTTTACCATGCAAGATAGTATGTTTGGGATGGTATTATGCCTGATTGAGCACATATCATTTTTTGTGTTTTTTTTTTTGCAAAAACCGATGGGGAGTCTCTGCCGCTTTTTGACCTGCTTACCTATCGGCAAGTCTCTCAGGGATCCAGTACCAAATAAACGGTGAGAGAGAATTGGGTACTTCACTATATTTGATATGTTTGTTATGTACACATTTTTATATGTACTAGCAAATAAAACAAAAAAGAAACTGTTCAGTAAAATCTGCATCGAAATTGGTTGAAAAATGAGTCAGTAATTCATATTTTAAATTTTGCAATGAGCAAGAGTGGGGACGTAGTGGGGATATCTTGCTATCCCTTTCTAACGCACGTGCCGTTATGGCCCTGACGTGAAAAATGAGTCAGTAATTCGTATTTTAAATTCTGCAATGAGCAAGAGTGGGGACGTAGTGGGGATATCTTGCTATCCCTTTCTAACGTACGTGCCGTTATGTCCCTGACGTGATTTTATTGATACTTCTCTTTCCCGCAGTTTGAAGGTTACACAAAATTTCAAATGCTTATAACTTTTTTATTTTTGAGAATATTTAAATAATTCTTTCAGTACCATATTTTACAGGGCGTAAATTTCATATAAAATTAATTTAAAAAAATTTGTCAAGTACCCAAAATTCCGGTGGCCAAATTTTCTCCTCCTCTTCTCAACCTCTGTCTTTACTTTTAAGGTTGGCAACGCACCCATGATTCCTATGAAAGCATGTGCGGTGAAGATCAGTCACCATCAAGCGACCCACCTGTTTCTTTCCCATTGCGGTAAAAAAAATAATGACCATATACAAACAATTAGCTTTTCGGTGATCACCAGAGTCATGCTGGCCTGCGAAAATGCTTCATAACACTTTGAAAATTGAAGAAACCTCTTGAGTCATCTGCTACAGAACAAACCAGTAACTAATGCATGAACAGATACCCCCCAACCAACTACCAAATTATGTTGCAAGACCCTTGGAAGAACATTAGCTGTTTCTGGTAGGCGATGCATATACGTATGTGTGGGTCACTATGGTAGGTTAACATCATATGAACGGTGGTCGCTATCCGGGCAAATATGAATATCCAACCAGCAAAAGTGAGTCTGATTATCAAAGTAACAAGTATGAAGTCTCAGGTTACCACCCCGGGGCCCGGGATCGAATTCATCATTCGTCGTGGTAACTTATTCTACCATGCTGAAAGTAAAACATTTTTTTAAACATTATTTCTTTATCGCCTTCATTAATTTAATTACGCAACGATAAAATAAAACTGTATATAAATATGAGGAAAATGCACATTGACCTCTATATAATTTTAGCTTCTCATACCTCAATAATTGCAGTCGAAGTTAAATTGTAAGTATTAAAGCCACGTTATTTACGTGGTCACACTTTTTGTTTTTGCGGTTATCTTCGTTCAGACCCATGTGGATGCGGAGAATCAACTTAATGGAACAATCGCAATCGTGACTGGTGGAGCTAAAGGCATCGGTTACGCAATCACCGACAATTATTTGAAGAATGGGGCAAAAACTGTTATCATTGTTGATAAAAATAAACCACGAGGCATGAAAGCAGAAAAAAAGTTAAACTGTAAATACGGAGGAAATAGAGCAGTCTACATTTATGGCGATATCACCATCGACTTGGACAGAGTTTGGAAGATAATATATAATACTTACGGGTGCGTCGATACCCTGGTGAACAATGCTGGTATACTTGATGAATATAACCCAGAGAAGATGATTAAAACCAATGTAATAGCAAATGTGTTATGGACGCAAAAATATTTCGAATGTATGAGAAAGGATAAAGGAGGTAAAGGGGGAACCATCATAAACATAGCATAAATTTCTGCCTACATGAGTGATCCATTTGTATATTATTATAAAACAACAAAATTTGCGTTGCTTGGTCTTACTCTAGGCTTAGGCCATGAGTATAATTATATGTTTAGTGGAGTGAGAATTTTTGCAATTTGCCCGGGCCTTACACGCACAGATATGACACTGAAGCAACAACTGACTGTGGATGAACAAGTTGAAATTTTTGAGAGATTTAAGAAGGTCGCGATGTGGCAATCAGCAGATGACGTGGGACGAGGTGCAGCTCTCTTGTACAAGACTGCGAGAACTGGCACGGCATATACTATTGAAGGAGGAGCACCACCAGTAGTTTCTCCTGACAGAGTAAATATTACTGTCGATTTTTTGCTCAGTCTTTAATGCAATATAAAATTCTCGGATTTTACATATAATATATATAGAGGTGTATTCATGAAAAATGATTTATTATTACCGCTCCGCCATTCGAGGAGATGGGACGAATATTTTGAGTTCACCATGCTTTTATTTGTTAATAATAGATTTCCTAGTGGTAGGATACTTATTTCTGCCTAGATAGCGATCACCGTTCATCATCATAATTATCATCATCAGCCAAAGGACGTCCATTGCTGAACATAGGCCTCCCACAAAGATTTCCAGATCGACCTGTTGGAAGCGGCCACCGTTCACTTAGTGTTAAAACCTACCATAGTGATCTACATACATATTTAGGGTAGTTACTTTGCTCAGCCCCGATATAAAAAATACAACAGATATACAAAATTATTTTAAGAAACAACATTTACATTGAGTTTCATTAATTTACTCACCAAACCTCATATTTTGTTTGTAAAATTGTTGGGGGACGAAATTGAAAATTTTAATTTGAAATTATTGACATAATAATGTAACGTTGGAAATATGAAACTGTAATGACCAGAAATATAATTAAGTAATAAATAGCTTCTAAATGTCTTTTTATTTATTTTCACCTAAATTTATCACTGCCTTAATGCCTGAGTCTACACTTCCACAGTATGAGTTCTTGACTACCTTCCACAGTCTGACACTTTACAACAGTTGAGTCCTTTAAAGTAACCAACTCGAGTATTTTAGTGTTTCTTTTATTAAAAATGCTTAATCTGACAAAAGAAAAGATGGAACAATAATAAAATTGTTAAGTGATTTCCATGGTCCCTAAATATCCACGACACCAAAAGAATTAAGGGAGTAAGGTGAGTGAGATTTAAGGTGGCCTAACTTCCCCTACCTTCCCAATTCCAATTCCTATTAAGATTCGATAAGCAGATGACACATTTGTTGGTTTATCAGACTTTATGTCAGATTTTCTCAAAATTACGGTAGGCAGCGGCTTGGCTGTGCCCCTTCAGCATTGCTTAAATCTATAGATGATGGTTGGCGATTGCGATGGCGATTCTTTACCATTGGGTGACCCATTTGCTCACCTGCCATTTTCGGCTACAAACACGGAGTAAAAATACAATTTATTTTAATATTCGTCAGTACGTATTTATATAATATTTTTCTTTGAAAATTCACATTTTTAATGCCATTTCATAGGAACTAACACAAAAGTATTAAATATCTAGAAATTGAGCACCTCTTCAAGGGTTATGTTCACTCTGGCAGGAGATTCCACCGGTGGTGCTCCCCCTTCCACAGTATACGATGTACCAGTTCTCCCAGTCTTGTACAAGATAACTGCAGCCCGTCCCACGTCGTCTGGTAATTGCGATGTTAAAGATTGCAAGAATCTATCTTTAATATCCTTATCTCCAATGAAAACTTGTGATGGCTGCATTGCCAAATCAGTTCGAGTAAGACCAGGGCATATGGCAAAGATTCTTACTCCACTAAACATAAAATTATACTCGTGTCCCAAGCCTAAAGTGAGACCAATAAGGGCAAATTTCGATGTTTTGTAAGATGGATCGAATGGATCTGCAGTGTAAGCAACAATTGATGCTATGTTTATAACGGTTCCACCTTCACCTCCTTTATCCTTTCTCATACATTCAAAGAATTTTCGTGTCCATAACACTGGTGCCAGCGCGTTGGTTTTAATCGTCTTCACTGGTTCACATTCATTTGATATCCCAGCATTGTTCACCAAGATATCGATACACCCGAATGTCTTGAAGATTATTTCCGACACTCTATTCAAATCTTTAGTGACATCACCATGAATGAACATTGCTTTATTGGGTCCGTATTCGCTATTGAGATTTACTTGTGCTTTCAAGCCTCGTGGTTTATTTATATCAACAATAATTACGACTTTGGCTTTATTCTTTAAAAAATTATCTGCGATAGCGTAGCCGATGCCCTTAGCTCCGCCAGTAACAACAGCGACTTTACCTTTTAGTTGTTGTCCTGGCTTTGCGTCAACGCAAACGAAGATAACTAGAAGGAAGAGGTATGTGGCTTTCACCTTCATAGTCGCATCAACTTTAAATAATTCAAATGTATTTATATTTCACAAGTGTCCACAAAGCTAATGTTATTTGTACCTCTGTATGTATTTTCTACAACGTATGTACTGTATGTGTTCTCATAAAATGTGAAACACACTTTTCCATCGAGCCAGTTATACCAAACATAAAAATAATATGTTTACGATAATTAAACAATTTACTTTATAGTTAGTATACATAATATACATGGTGTATCATGAACGGTCGATCAAAGGAAGCGGGTCGAGAGAGAATTTCAAATTATACCCATCGATTAAAATCCCCATGTCTATTATCGAAAAAAGATAAATATTTAAGTGCAAACGTTAACATTAACTAAATGCTAATTAAATATTCTTTCGTGATGACTGAAGGTCGACGTACCACGGTTTCCCCTACCAAAAATAAATGGTTCTATAAGAATATAGAATAAAAGTTCATGTTTAACCGTCTCCGAAAAGGAGAGGTAGATGGAGGGGGTCCAATTATGCTGGTTGTGTATACATTTTTATATGATTTACATCGATCCCGGCGTAATAAAGAAAAACGAAATAACGCAATCACGATTTCCTATTTCCGTGCTGTTGTCAATTGAGTGGTTTTAGTTTTTACCTTCTTACTTCTTTTTCATATCTTCACCAATTGAATACGAGATCACACTATACATACATAGATAGATATAGAATATTTTATTCTTTGAAATATGTCCATAGACGGCCAAACATAGATACACAGAAAAAAAATACGCACCAAATTGAGACCCGATACGTTTATGAGAATTTAAAAATTAATATTTGTTAAATAAACTTCGTATTTAATATTATTTAACAGTACATAGTATATTTTAAAATAGAACTTTTTAATACAATTTAAGAGAGACGACACGAATGTGTTGACTATTTAGCTAACTGAGTAACTGTTCAAGAGTTACATTAACTCTGTCAGGAGACTCCACCGGTGGTGCTCCTCCTTCTACAGTATACGCTTTACCAGTACACGCAGTTTTATACAAAATAGCTGCAGCCAGTCCTACGTCGTCTGGTAATTGCCATGGCGCATTATCCCAGTATCTCTCGTGGATTCTCTTATCTCCGACTAAAACATGTATTGGTTGCAATGCTAAATCAGTCCGAGTAGCACCAGGACATATAGCGAATATCCTTACTCCACTAAACATAAAATTGTACTCGTGTCCCAAGCCTACAGTGAGACCAATAACGGCAAATTTCGATGTTTTGTAAAATGAGTCGAATGGATCTGCAGTGTAACCATCGATTGATGCTATGTTTATAATGGTTCCACCTTTACCTCCTTTATCCTTCCTCATACATTCGAAGACCTTTCGTGTCCATAATACTGGTGCCAATGTATTGGTTTTAATCGTCTTGACTGGGTCACATTCGTTCACTATACCAGCATTGTTTACGAGGATATCGATGTATCCGAATGTCTTGAAGATTATTTTCGACACTGTATTCAAATCTTTAGTAACATCACCATAAATGTAGATAGTTTTATTTGGTCCGTATTTTCTGTTGAGGTCCTCTACTGCTTTCAAGCCTCGTGGTTTATTTATATCAATAATAATTACGACTTTTGCTTCTTTCTTTAAAAAATTGTCTGCGATAGCGTAGCCGATGCCCTTAGCCCCGCCAGTGATAACTGCGATTTTACCTTTAAGTTGTTTTCCTGTCTTTGCGTAAACGTGAACCGAAATTACTAAAAGGAAGAGATATGTGATTTTTACCTTCATAGTTAGTTCAATTACACAGTTAAATAACTGATCAGAGAGAAAATAATTCACTAGAAGATAATTTTATTAGCGTTAATGTTACTGTGACTTGTATGTATTTCTACTACTTAAGTACGTTACGAGTTCTCATAAAATGAAACATACCTTTTTGTCAGACCAGGTATACCTACGAAATAAACAAATATCATTACAATAATTAAACTATTTATTTTATAGTTTGAGTATATTTACATAATATACAGGATGTAACATGATCGATGATATGTTACGCGATATCTCCGCCAAATGTGGATCGATTTTCAAAATAAATTTGTGTTCGATAGAGTTTATTTCTGTGGTGGTCCCATGTAAATTTAATCATGATCGGATTTGAAGTAGTTCCGTTAAGTTTTTAAACTTATGATTATTATCATAGACTAGCTGACCCGCGCAACTTCGCCTGCGTATGAGAGATAGGGTTGAAAGAGTGAGTCGTAGGCACCTATAGCACAATAATACTAAAAGAGGTAATGGGATGACCTACTTCGGCCGTCAGTCACCCCGTCTCTCACACCGTCTGTCACCCCGTCAGTCACACCCTCTGTCACACCGCCTGTCACCCGTCTGTCACCCCGTCTGTCACCACTTCGGTCACCCGTCTGTCACCCCGTCTGTCACCCCGTCTGTCACCCCGTCTGTCACCCCGCCTATCACCCCATCTGACACCTCGTCTGTCACCCAGTCGGTCACCCAGTCGGTCACCCAGTCGGTCACCCCGTCTGTCACCAGTCTGTCACCCCGTCTGTCACCACGTCCGTCACCCCGTCTCTTACCCCGTCAGTCACACCCTCTGTCACTCCGTCTGTCACCCCGTCTGTCACCTCGTCTGTCACCCAGTCGGTCACCCAGTTGGTCACCCCGTCTGTCACCCCGTCATTCACCTCGTCAGTCACCCCGTCCGCCACCCCATCAGTCAGCCTGTCAGTCAACCCGTCATTCCTCACGTCAGTCACCCGTCAGTCATCCCATCAGTCACCCCATCAATCACCCCGTCAGTCACCCCTTAGTCACCCTACCATTCATCCCTTGGTCCTTGGTCAACACTAAAATATTTTTTCAAATCGAACCAGTAGTTTCTGAGATATAAACTTCCCCGCCAGCAGCATTTTTCATTTCTGCTCCGCTCCTATTGGTCAAAGCGTGATGTTATATAGCCTATAGCCATCCTCGATAAATAGGCTATCCAACACAAAAAAAAAATTTCAATTCGAACCAGTAGTTTCTGAGATATCAACTTCCCCGGTTTTAAACATTTTTCATTTCTGCTCCGCTCCTATTGGTCTTAGCGTGATGTTATATAGCCTATAGCCACCGTCGATATTTGGGCTATCCAACACAAAAAGATTTTTTTAAATCGAACCAGTAGTTCCTGAGATTAGCGCGTTCAATCAAACAAACAAACAAACAAACTAACTCTTCAGCTTTATAATATTAGTATAGATAATTGTGTGAACTGCCTCGGTGGCGTGGTTGTATTTCGGTACGACTACCGTCCTGAGGTCTTGGATTCGATCCCCAGGTCGGGCAAAGTGATATTGGATTTTTCCATATCAGCCCGGAGTCTGGAATTTGTGCTCGATATGGTGATAGGCTCGCTCCCTATCACATCTGGGACGGAACTCAGCTCGGCGAATGTGGGTGTCCTAGTTAGCTATCGCGCCTCTGCCAACAGATACAGGCGTGAGCTTATGTTTATGTGTTATAATTATGTGAAATATGGTTTGCGGATTGTTCTCTTTTCTTTATATTTACTGTTGAGGTTTGCTGAGGTTTGCTTCTGCTTTAAAGCCTTATGGTTTATTTATCTCAACAATAACAATAAGATTTTCGTTTCTTTCTTCAGTCTTAGTTCAGTTAGAAACAACTGCAACTTTATCTTTAAGTTGTCTACCTGGCTTTGCGTCAACGTGAATGAAAATAACTGAAAGGATTGTTAACTTCAAATAATTTAATTGCATTGATAATTCAAAGATAAAGTGTCAATGTGTCTTTGTATGAATTTTCAACTACTTTATATATATATATATATAAAGTGAAATGAATATCCTCATAAAATGTGAAACATACCGTTTCTTAATCATAAGGATAGTAAACCTTAAAATATTCAGATAATTAAACAATTTAATTTATAGTTCACGTGTTATCATTACCTACAATAGGAGTGTAAATTTCGCGAGACTGTATGTCGCTTATATTTGCAAAAAAAAAATATAACAATAGAGCTAGAATTTATACCTAATATTATAAAGCAGAAGAGTTTGCTTATTCGTTTAAATGCAATGTTAGCATATGTAACGCAGAAGAAGTTGCGCGGGTCAGCTAGTACATAATAAAATACGTTTTTGTGTATATGTGCATAATTGAACCACCAAGATGTTAAAATAAGAAATGAAATAATAACTTTTATTCGAAGAGTAATTTCTTATTCCCTTTGAAGTCGGTGCCAAGGACAATGCAGATCAAATGAACCTAGTTCCAAGGGAGCAAGAAATTATTAATAATATGTAAGCAGACGAATTCAGAAACTCCTGTTTTTTGAAATCGGTTTAAAAGAAACATCACTCTCTCAACTTCTGCTTAGTAGTCTTTATACAACAATGGTACGATCGAAGACTGATACTGTTACCTATTCTGTGCGTTGACCATAAATCACTAAGAAAACAAAATTATTTACTTTTTATGTAATTTACAGTAAATTGAGTATATTCTCTTATTCGCAACAACCTATTAGTAGATATGTACGTAAATCACACTTGTAATTATTAGCGCAAAATACACCTATTGTATGTAAATATCACTGTCTCCATCGCGATGTTATGCTGTTTATTGAATTTATTTATTTACACCACAGATATTTGTGGTTTCTGTAATATTCTTGACCTAGGATCACAGGAATTCCCGGGAATAGCTCACAAGAAAACAACCTCGACCGTTACTTATTACGTTTATTGCAGAACTGTCAGGCAGATACCGTTATTATCCCCACTTGCGTCCACAGATATACTACAGTTTCTACCAAACCTTTTCGCTACATAATAAGTTTTTATATGAGACCTTAGGGTGTACATTCATATCAAATCGTTTGAATAGCAAATAGAGAACCAATTTCTGAAGTTGATTAAAATGCAATTTATTACTCGTATAATATTTGTCGTACGTCCAGTTAATGATAGTTTTCCATATAATACAATTTTCTATACAATGTAACAGGAAGGTTTTAACTATCTAGGTATCCGAGAATCTGTTTAAGATTTACATTAACTCTGTCAGGAGACTCCACTATTGGTGATCCTTCTTGAACAGTGTACGTTTTACCAGTGCTCGCTGTCTGGTACAAGATAACTGCAGCCCGTCCCACGTCGTCTGGAGATTGCCGTGGCGTATTTTCTAATAATCTTTCATAGACATTCTTACCACCGAGCAAAACCTGTACTGGCTGCAGTAACAAATCAGTTAGAGTAGCATCAGGACATATGGCGAAAATTCTTACTCCACTGAACATAAAATTGTACTCGTGTCCCAAGCCTACAGTGAGACCAATAACGGCAAATTTCGATGTTTTATAAAATGAAATGAATGGATCTGCAGTGTAACCATCAATTGATGCTATGTTTATAATGGTTCCACCTTCACCTCCTTTATCCTTTCTCATACATTCGAAGAATTTTTGCGTCCATAACACCGGTGCCAGTGCGTTGGTTTTAATTGTCTTCACTGGGTCACATTCGTTCAGTATACCAGCATTGTTCACCAGAATATCGATGCACCCGAATGTCTTGAAGATTATTTTCGACACTCTATTCAAATCTTTAGTGACATCACCATGAATGAATATTGCTTTATTGGCTCCGTATTCGCTATTGAGATTTTCTTGTGCTTTCAAGCCTCGTGGTTTATTTATATCAACAATAATTACGACCTTTGCTTCGTTCTTTAAAAAATTGTCTGCGATAGCATACCCGATTCCCTTAGCCCCGCCAGTAACAACTGCAATTTTACCTTTAAGTTGTTGTCCTGTCTTTGCATCCACGTAAAGGAAGATAACTAGAAGGAAGAGGTATGTAGCTTTCATCTTCATAGTCGTATCAACTTTAATTAATAATTCAAATGTATTTATATTTCACAAGTGTCCACAAAGCTAATATTATGTTGTTTGTATCTACGACTTATATACTTTATGTATTCTCATAAAATGTATAACCTACTTTCCGTCGACCCAGGTACCTTTGCTTAACGTAAAAATAATATGATTACGATAATTAAGCAATTTATTTTATAATTAGTATAGATATAATTTTACATATACAGGATGTAATGAATGATAGAACAACGGAAGCGAGTCGTAATTTAGTTACAAAGACAGATTCTTTTATGTTTTTACCCATATGATTACTTAATCCAGGTTCCCCATATCAGAACTTCATGATAACTTATATACAAAAGATTTACTGTGGTGCAGTTAAAATAAAATAGCTAGAAAGTTTACCAGATGCTAGTACATAATAGTAAAAGACAAAACAGTGGATGTTAGATGTTTCATAACAATAATTGATTAATTATACGCATTTATTATGACTTTTTAATTACTAATAAAACTGTTTTTTTAACGTAATTTTAATGTGCCTGTTGCCAAATTTAATTATTTAAGAAAGACGAATTAAAGAGATATTATGAAAGTGTATATTTTAACATCTTTAAAAGGAGCAGGTTTTTATTATTACTGTATGTAGATGCATTTTTATTTTATCTACGTTGGCCTGGCACCGACTCAAAGGAAAGTACTGAATTTGTCAATAATACTGATAAAGCTTTCGTAATTGGAGGAACGTATAATTCGACCGACTTCCAAAAAGAAGGTGTTTGAAGTCGGTCTATTAAGTTTTTAAACTTGTGATTATTTTTTGTTAACTTCATAAGTGACGATTTGCGTCAGTATAAGACTATATACTCTATAGCTAAGTACCTAACAGGAAGGTGTAAATTAAGTGATGAGAGAGATGGTTGTAAATGGTAATGTTTCTTATTCTATTGTCTCCTATATATCTCCTATATATATATATCCGCAGAAAGAAGATTTCACGTTATCGCTCGGTTCTGGAGAACTAGTATCTCAAGTTTACCTGTCTTACGACACGTGTAGGGGACATGTTAAAAATTAGGACAAGACTAGTTGCTAACTATAAACCCTATATTTGAAATATCAACCAAAAAGCCGTTTCAGCCATCTTCGACGCATCGTGGACGAAGTTGAGTTCTTGGTAAAAAGCGCATCGAAAGGCATTGAGAATGGGTATTGGACGAGGGGGGCCAGAGGATGGAATATTTAGGCTACCAAGGGTAAGTTAAATCATTTTGAACAATAAAAAGGCAGCAAATACAGATTCAATTCCGGAAGATCCTGGCTCCAAATACAAAGTCGGACATAGCGTTTTTCTAAATCTTGCAACATATTTGAAAAAAAATGTGAAATACAAAATACGCACCGAATTAAGGACCGATGCCTTTTCTAAGAATGCGATTAAAAAATAATATGTTTAATATTTATCAATATACAATATTTAAAAGAATAACACAATTTTGAAAACAGTGTAACATAAAGGTTTGCGAACTAAGTGTAAGTGGCTATCTAGCTAATTAAGCAACTGTTCAAGGGTTATATTCACTCTGGCTGGAGACTCCACGGGTGGTGCTCCTCCTTCTACAGTATACGCTTTACCAGTTCCCGCAGTCTTGTACAAGAGAGCTGCAGCTCGTCCCACATCGTCTGGTAATTGTGATGGCGAATTATTCAATAAACGTTTATAAACATCCTTGTCTCCGACCAAAATCTGTACCGGCTGCAGTATCAAATCAGTTTGAGTAAGACCAGGACATATAGCGAAAATCCTTACTCCACTAAACATAAAATTATACTCGTGACCCAAACCTAAAGCGAGACCGAGTACAGCAAACTTTGATGTTTTATAAAACGAATAGAAAGGTTCTGCTGTGTATGCGGAAATTGATGCTATGATGATGACGGTTCCACCTTTTCCTCCTTTATCCTTTCTCATACATTCGAAGAATTTTCGCGTCCATAAAACTGGTGCAAGTGCATTGGTATTAATCGTCTTCTCTGGATCACATTCGTTGAATATACCAGCATTGTTCACCAGGATATCGATGCAGCCGTATGTTTTGATGATTATTTTCCACACTCTTTTTAAATCTTTAGTAACATCGCCATAAATGAAGACTGTTGTGTTCGCTCCGTATTTGATGTTAAGCTCTTTTTCTGCTTGCAAGCCTCGTTGTTTATTTATGTCAACAATAATGACGACTTTGGCATTATTCTTTAAAAAATTGTCTGCAATAGCGTAGCCAATGCCCTTAGCTCCGCCAGTGACAACTGCGACTTTACCTTTAAGTTGTTGTCCTGACTTTGCTTCAACGTGAACCAAAATCGCTAGTAGGAAGATATGATAATAATATGTGGTTTTCACCTTCATAGTTGCTTAAACTGTAAAATTATTTAAAATGTAAATTCACAGGTGTCCTAGAAGCTAGTTTTATTATCGTTAATGTAAATGTACTTTGTACGTATTTTCTACTACTTAAATATCTTATGTGTTCTCATAAAATGAAACATACTTATATATCAACCTTGTTATACGCAATGTAAAATATAATTAAAATAATTAAACCAATATATTTTATAGTTTAAATATAGTATTATCTACATATTATACAGGTTGAAACATAATAGATGGATCAACGGCAGGCCCGTCGTGATATATGATCAATACCCATCGATTGAAATCCTCGTGACCGTCATCTGAAAATGGTTATTTGGATATTAGTGAAAGTAATTAAATCGACTCTGGAAAGAATGTTGTAAAAGCATGTTTTTGACATCATGAATTTTTTTTTGTTATATGAGCACGGCGAGGTGAATTCACATTTATGATTAATGATGGGAAATATAATGCAGTCTAGAAAACAGCAGTCGCAGAAATCATGTCGATCTTTTTTTGCTCTTTCACATCCAAAGAGGGAAGAAGTAAATCGAGGGGTTGCGACAAGGCAGGCGGATGACCGATGCAGACTTAGGTATAAATCCCATACCAGCCCTAATCAGCCATTAGGGCATACCGAAAGCCCATCGAGAGAACTGCAAGTGCACTGGCTGATCATGAAACGCGAACCACACAAGGAGTATGGATTACTATGGCAGGTTTTAGCCCCATGTGTACGGTGAGCGCCATCCGGGCGGATACGAACATCCAGCAAAATATGTTCAACATCATAATATTTTTTCTGAGTTTTGAAGAGCCCTTGTTTAAAGTTTTATCGGTATTCGTTTTATAAATCACCTTTTAATTCGTGTGCATTTATGAATAATTAACTCATTGAAATTTATTGTCCTGTATGTAGGCCATCATGTTAAATATTGTTCATTACTTAGACCAAACAGCTGGATCTACAAAGTTGAAGCTGTGGCAGCATTTCTGAAACATTTTACGCCTAAAAAGATTTCTTAATTTCACCATGAATTGACATGACAGCCTCCATGACGCAGTGGGCGAGTAGCCGGTTGTGAAGAGGCGGGTTCGATTCCCGCATTGAAACAAATATTTGTGTGGCCCACAGATATTTGTTTTAAGACTGGGTGTTGTGAGACCGAAAGTCTCCCATAGTCTCTGATAGTCACGACACAGGTTATACCTAGTGTGGAATCAGGACTAGGTGTGTAACTGTTGGGTGTTTTATTTATTATTATTTATTTAATTGTGTGGAAAAAGTTGTATTAGAAATATTTTTAACGTGTTATGTTTTCAATCTCATTTGTGCTTCCAGGCGGGGTGGTATTGCGTGCGCGGTACGACTATCTTCCTCAGGTCTCAGGTTCATTTCCCAGTCTGGCAAAGTGTAATATTATAGTTACTCCACTTGCCCCTATCCCATTTTTATGTCCGAACACACTTTTTCAGGCATGTTGCTGAAAGGATTTGGCTTAAGTTTATATAGCCAGTTGCTGTCTAAAGTCAACCCCTTTCCAGTTCTGGGCAAATTGTGTTAGTAAACCCGCTTCGCCCGACCTGGAAATCGAACCCAGGACGTCCTGGTCCACAGCCCATATCTTGTGCGACTTGACCAAGTAAGCGAAGAAGATGAATAACTCGCCATTGAAAGGGTGAATTTGTTTTGTTTTTGTTATGTTTCATGTACTTTTTTTTACTAATTTTTTAACTTTACGCGAATGTTATACATTGAAATAAAATTATTTTATACGGATTCTATCACATAAAATCAAATCCTGATAGAATCCGTATAAAAAGTTTTATTTCAATGTACTTATTTATATATTTAAAAAAAAAACAATACCTAATAAAAAAGTTGGGCATATTATAAAACAATGGGCTTTAGGCATTGCAAACAAAAACGGTAATTGGTTGTAATTAAACGCTTTTAAACTAGCAAAACCACGTTTTTATCTAATTTTATTGCGCCTATCGCGAAATAATGTTGTTTAATAAAAAAAACGTCATTTTCAAAATGTATTTATCAATAACCATTTTATGTGCTATTGTTAGCTGAGTTGAGAAGTTCTTTATTCCTTAGCTTCCACATATGACAGATAAATCTCCCCGCGAAAAAAAATCCTTCGAAATCGGCCTACAAACGGAGGACTAATCGATGCACATACATCCTCCTCATTTATCGTTTTCTCATGACTATTGAGGATCCTGATTGCGTGCAAGGACTTCATCAATGGCCTACATCCATTTACGGCGGTTTTCAGCCTGGTAGATAACGACAATGACTGGCGTTTTCAGTTGCTCAGACACTTGGTCAGACCAGCGTGTGGGGAGTTCCTTCCTCTTAGTCGTTTGTCTTCCATTATCCCGGTTATGAAGAGTTTCCCATATTGCCAGCAGTTCTTCGCGCGACATGTCCGAAGTATTGGAGTACTCGTTGTAGGCAGATAGAAGACAGGCGTTTGCACATACATAAAAAGCAGCAAATTCGCACTAAATTAAGACTCTCCTCTTTTTTTAAATAACTTAATAGAAACAGTTTTAATATTTGTCAGTACATAGTTTTGTTTACGAAACATGAAAAATATAATTTTATTTATTCCATAATAGAAACTTATAACAAAATGTTCCACAAAACTTTGCGAACAATTTCACTGTCGGATCGATAACAGTTTGAATACAACAATAACGTTCGAATACAATATTGCAGGCATATATACTAACATAGGCTTGCTAAATATCTACCTATAAAGTAATTGTTCAATAGTTATATCTACTCTGTCAGGAGATTCCACTGGTGGTTTTCCTTCTGCAATAGTATACGCCATACCAGTTCTTCCAGTCTTGTACAAGATAGCTACACCCCGACCCACGTCGTCTGGAGATTGCCATGTAGAATTTGCCCCGAATTTGTCATAAATTTTCTTATCTCCAATCCAAAACTCTAATGGCTGCCGTGCCAAATCAGTCAAAGTAAAACTAGGACATATGGCAAAAATCCTTACTCCACTAAATATAAAATTATACTCGTGTCCCAAGCCCAGAGCGAGGCCGAGTACAGCAAACTTCGATGCTTTATAGAAAGGATAGTACGGCTCTCTCGTGTAGGCAGAAGTTGATGCCACGATCATAATGGTACCACCTTTACCTCCTTTATCCTTTCTCATACATTCGAAAAATTTTCGCGTCCATAACACTGGCGCCAGTGCGTTCGTCTTAATCGTCTTCTCTGGGTTACATTCGTTTGATATACCAGCATTATTCACCAGAATGTCGATGCAACCGAATGCCTTGATGACTATTTTTGACACCCTGTTCAAATCTTTAGTGACATCCCCCCAAATGAAGATTGTTCTATTTGTTCCATATTTACTGTTAAGGTTTTCTTCTGCTTTCATGCCTCGTGGTTTATTTATATCAACAATAATTACGACTTTTGCTTCGCATTTTAAAAAATTATCTGCAATAGCATAACCGATGCCTTTAGCTCCGCCAGTAACAACTGCGACTTTACCTTTTAGTTGTTTTCCTGGATTTGCGTTAACGTGAATGTATACTACTAGAAGAAAGAGGAATGTAGCTTTCTTCTTCATAGCCATATTAGCTTTAAATAATTTAAACAATATTTGTAATTCACAGATGCTTAGTAGCTAATGTGGCAATGTACGCATTTTCGACAAATTTATATATTTTATGTCGTCATAAAATGTGAACCATACCGTTTGTTTGAGATAAGTACTTCTATAATAAACGTAATAGTATGCAGATAATAAAATAATTTCATTTAGAGTTTAGGTTTTATCATTACATAAAATAAGGCATTTTTCGGGTGTTCGTCGCGTCGCACGGTGGAAGCATACTCGAGGCTTCCTTTCATAGGAATTTTAAAAAATTAGGTTTCGTTTCGAGGAGGTCCTCAATTCGTCTGTATTTTTTTAATGTATGTTACTCGATATTTCCGCCAAATAAGGACCAATTTTCAAGATTATTTTTATGTTCGATAGAGCTTATTCCAAGGGTGGTCCCATATTTGGTTACGATCGGATAAATTTTGAAGTTGGTCCGTTAAGTGTTCATTAATCTGAAAATCTGGAAGACTGCCTTTCAAGATTATCAAAATGGATTTTCTTTTTAATAGGTAATATTTTTCTGGGGTAACCTCAATTTTGAACCCGGCCTTTCTGTTTAGAAAAACCGGCCAAGTGAATGCTGTATACCTGATTACGCACACGACAAGGTTCCGAAGCAGCGTTATAAAATATAATTTTAATACTGATTTCTTAAGTTTACGCGAATATTATATTAACATTAAAATTATACATTGAAATAAAACTATAAACATAATCGTGATAGAATCCGTAAGAATAGTGTAAGTGTGCTGTGTACACGAATGTATTTAGTACGTAAACTTACTATGACTCTCAGAAGGTTGTTAAATGAAAGTAGTGGTGCGTTATTACAATTATATTAAGGTCACCAAATGTTGTACAGTAATTACTTTATATACTATTACATTAATTTACAGTTAGCAACGGGTTAGACTGGGTAGCGACGGGTTAACTAAATGCGTGACAGGGAACGACTGGCGAGTGTTGGCAGGCGAACTCACGCGCTGCCTAAATGTGCTAAGTCAGCCAAATACAAATTCTACGTAATACATACAATGTGTCCCTACAATAGTTTTATTTCAATGTATAATTTTAATGTTTAATTTAATCACATCGTCCATAAACATATATTTACTACCTGTAAAAATATAACTAATATGTAACTTCATCCGTGTTGTATTTAAAGACATCAATAGTACTTAGACGGGACAACGGCACGAAACTTGTGATCCAAAAGTTGTGACCTCGTGGTCATAAGTCACTCAGTCGTATTTGAAACATACGCGCGTAAGGTCGTGCCAGCGTAATAATATTTAGACAATAAAATTCTCTTACATGATTCTTGAACATTCTAGGGTGTAAATTGTACATAAGGGAAAAGTAGTAGATGGCGTTATTGACGTTTAAGATATTTTTTTTTGTATCAAAACTTGATTGTTAGCCCCCCTTTAGTTAGTAATATTAAATCTCTTTGGTTGTATTCAATAGAATTTGTACGAAATTTTGCTTTTTTACTTTAGTCGACTTTTACTCGTTAACTTGTAAAGCCTGCTTAACCGAGATAGTCACATACATAAGCTCACGCCTGTATCCCCGAAGGGGTGGCAAAGGCGCACTAGCGAACTAGAACACCCACATTTCGCCGAGCTTAGTTCCGTCCCAGATGTGATAGGGGGCGAGCCTATCCATATCTGGCACAAATTTCAGACTCCGGGCTGATATGGAAAAATCCAATATCACTTTGCCTGACCCGGGGATCGAACCCGAGACTTCAGAACCGTAGTCGTACCGAAATACCACCATGTCACCGAAGCAGTCACCGTGATAGTTTTCCTTTTAAAATCGTTATATTTGTACTACCATGAATTTTGCATATTCTAGTTCCAACCGTTTAGCTGTAGGCGTATGAGGTGCGGTCACTTGACTGTAACAAGAATTAGTATTTTGAAGTTGAATATTTCGGCAACGAATTCTTGGATCGAAAAATTGTTTTGGCAAACCTTCAATATTTTTGAATGAACTATCTAACGATACCCCACACCGTGGGACAATAAAAAAAACTCATCCCCCATTTTATGTGTAGGGGAAGTACCGTAACAATATTTTGTTAAGATTTTATTTTACCATTTTTCCGGTGTGATTGACATGTATATCCTATACCCACGTCAGATTACAGGTTTCTAATACTAGTCTTTGATATAATCCGCAGTCAGAGAGACAGACGGATATGAAGACAATATAAGGGTTCCTTTTTTGCTATTTCGTTTCGGAACCCCAAAAGAGGCTTTAAGGTGTTTGGAAAACGATTATAATATATTAGTCATTTATATGCTTACGACGCTTTTAAATAGGTATCAATATAGCTGTTTTTATCGAATTTTAATACGCTTGAAGTTAAATAAAAAGAAATAGTTAATCAAACAAGTTAGGGTCAAAACTGTAAACATGCATTTTAAAATCGACATCATAAAGAAGAAGTCTTGAAGAAGTATTAAATTTGGGTATATAGAAATATAATAATAAATAAATAACACCCAACAGTCACACACATAGTCCGGACCCCACACTAAGGCTGAAATCTATAGTTCTTACTTAAGTCTTGTACCAAAGTCGACTCAGCGTAGTCGTCTTTGGAGTGAACTCAGCGAAAGTCAACTTTTGCGTATTTATAGTTCGAACTCGAACTCAGGCTAGCCATAGTTTGACTTTGCATAGTCTACTCAGACGTTATCGGTTTCACGCAGTTCCTTTGACAAAAGAAACGTAAGATTTTTATAAAATTACATAAACAGGTACAGGAGACGCGCCTTTATATTTGTAGGTTGTAACGGAACTTATTACGTAATTAACAGCTGACAAAATGGCTGACGCTCTTTGAAATGTCAAGTGAAAAACAAACCGCATTATACATGAATCGTCTTATAATCCTTTCAGCAACATGCTTGAAAAAGTTTGCTACGCCGACCCCACATTAAGGTGGGATAAGGGCAGGTAGAAGAAAGAATAAACATGAATCGTCATCATTTGATAGTCAAAACATGGATTTATTATTTATTACTATTGTTGGCAAAATCATCAATATTTTGAAGGCCATATTTTTTTAAGATAGAAGAAACAAGATGATGATCATGAAAACATGATGACATAAAAAAAGCATTCTAAGCTCTAAAATGATGAAGTGTAAACCACCAAGAGAATTACAAGGGCTCAAATATGCCAGGAGTCACAATCAGGTGAGTGAGTGAGGTGATTGACTTTGTGATACCTATTCCTGGAGCTCTAGCTAATCCACTGCCATTATTTCATATTAATATATTGACAAAAGTTTTATTAATTTGTTATGAAAATAGGTAAAACGGGGATTTTGTATTTTGGAGACCGTTTACTAGCAAATTGTCTATCTGTCTGTTTGTTTACTAGCAGCCCGTGTAGAGTATAAATTGTATCTCAGTCAGTCAGCAAGCCCAAAGCAAAACTATGCCTTATTAACATTTCCCGCCAGCGGTAAACTGTTGAGGGATTACCATCTCGGTACCGTCTGAGTGGTTAGCCTGCCACGCAAGCTTATTGTCAGCCAGACCATGCCAATTGCCATTGTGGTGATCTTGCTGATTAATAATTAAAGATCTGAGGGAAACTCTGTCTGATATTTATTTCTTCTGTTTCAGAAAGAACATTTTGAAGTTATTAAATTTTCACACAGACAACCAAATGCAGAACAAGTTATCAAACACAAGCAATATTACAGTAAAATAAAACTATTCTTACGGATTATATCACGATTAGGTTCGTTCGTTTCACCTAATCGTGATATAATCCGTAAGAATAGTTTTATTTCAATGTATAATATTCACGTAAACTTAAGAAATCAGAATATTACAGTAGTTTGTGCTGTAGGTATATTGCACAATAGTTGAGATTACCATTTATGTACTTTACTATGCTCACTCAAATAAACAAAGATTAATATCGGAGATTGTAATAAATAAATATTATTCATGATAATGATTATTTTATTTACCTACTGCAAATCAATTTCCTATAGCAGCGATAGCTCAGTTGGGAATGGTATGAACTGCCGAGTCAAGTGTCGGAGGTTCGAGACCAACCCCAAAATGGAGCATACACCTCTGACTTTTCTATGTTAAGTGTATTTTCATTGTGAAATATCGCTTGCTATAACGGTGAAGGAAAACATCGTGAGGAAACCTGCATACCCGAGAATTTCTTCACAGGAATTTCGAAGGTATGTGAAGTCTGCCAACCCGCATTAGGCCAGCGTGGTAGACTAATGCCTAACCCCTCTCATTAGTAGAGGAGGCCCGTGCCCAGCAGTGGGACAGTAATATTACAGGGCTAATATTATTATTATTAAATCAATTTCCTGACAACATGTAACCAATTCATTCTTAAAATATCTATACATTATTTAGGCCGACTACATAATAATTAATATAATATGTATTTTCACTGATTCACTGATTCACTGTCTGTATAATATGACTGCTAGGTGGACAGACGACCTGACAAAGGTCACATGAAGTCACTGGTTACAGGCCGCTTCCAACCGGTCGATCTGGAAGTCTTTGGGGGAGGCCTATGTTCGGTAGTGGATGTCCTGTGGCTGATGATGATAATATTATTGGAGCAATAGCATGATGGTCACTGTTGCATTGTGGGTCGCCGCGATGAAGTCCGCCGTCCGTCCATTTCCACTGGTTCTCGGGTCACCTTTCGCGCTTTGCAAATGGTTCAGCAGAACGTTTTTTTAAATTCTGAGCACGGTTTCGGGTTTAATGTTGTATTAATTATCATTCAGGACAATACTGGAAGTTGTCAAAACATTTTGTCTTTTTTTTGGCATCTTCTGGGTTACAAGTTTATTCCAAACAAAAGTATCTATTTTCGTTAAACTTTAATAATTAATTAATAGATCGATTTACAGTACAAGAAACGGTACTGCAATATAAAAAAATCTCGTACCTTTAATTATAAAACATTTTCTAATAGTATTTTAATTTAAAAAACGTTAGAATGAATAAAACAATTTCTACATTTTATGTCAGTATTTCGATACTGGTATTACTAACTGATTTTCTACTGGTATTTTCTTTGATACTGGTATTACTAACGCATTTCGAACTGATAGACCGAAGTCACGGTTTTGTGGACTTAGACTTAGCAAAGTTTTTCTTGTGAAAAATGACTTGGACTAAGTCTGAGTTCGATTTATAAATTCCAAATCCTCACTAAGTTCGTTTTTTTGATTCGGACTTAGTCGAAGTTCGTTCTATAGATCTCAGCCTAAGACCGAGTCTTGTGTCGTGGGTACTACGAGAGACTTTTGGTCTCACCCTCACTCATTAATAGACCATGTAACTTAAATTGGATGAAACTGAAACTGGATTTTGCCATATCAGCCCGGAGTCTGGAATTTGTGCCCGATATGGCGATAGGCTCGCCCCCTATCACATTTGGGACGGAACTAAGTCCAGTCCAGTCCAGTCCAGTTTCTCTCTCATTACCGTCCATCATTTGGCCGTGACCAAATGTATCCTCACACCAAATTTCATCAAAATCAGCGGTTTCTAAATTCCCATACAAACTTTCATCCTCAGCGGACTTAGACAAGTGACTTATGCGCTAATTGAATAGAATAATAAATGTATGGGAATGACACAAGAGTACGCCGCATATAGCGTACTTTTATGTCATTCCCATACATTTATTATATTCGACTATTCTATTCGACAAGCGCATAAGCCACTTGGCTAAACCCGCAGATGAGATAGGGATCTCATTCCTTTAAAGGTTGAAAAAGAAAATTAAGTATTTAAATTAATTAAACAGAAAAAAGAAGATTAATTAAACAGTTGTTTTTTTAAATTATATTATATTATAGCTTCAAAGGTTTCGATTTTCCATACAACAGTTTTCCACCCTGTTCACCCCCTTAGGAGATGAATATTCAAAAATCCTTACCATTAATCTCATACCGAATTTCAATGAAATCGGTCATTTTGTCAAATAGACTACTTTAGAATTTTAAGATTATTCCAAAAACAACATTTCTATAATAGTGGTCATGTTAGAAATTTTATAATTTATGGTATTTTTTTCATACTTAATAGTAATATTAACTCTGTAATATTACTGTGCCACTGCTGGGCACGGGCAATTAATAATAAATATATTCAAACGAGTTACAGATCGTTCAGTTACAAAATTAGGCTAGCATATAAATGCTTAACATAATATATAAAACACAACCTTTTTTCTTTGGAGCATCTAATCTTCATAATCCAAAAGTTCATGACGCGCTCTTAGCATCTTGACTCCTAAGCTATACTGTACTATGTCTTTGTACTGACAAGGTATGTCAATATGTCGCGGGCATTACCGCGCTGATGCGCGCGACGGTGTGCGCGTAGAATACGTCAATTGTTAGTATTTTATTCACATATCCTCTTATAGTAGGGGAGCCCAAGCGGGGATTTCGGGATTTACTAAAGCGCGACAGATTAATATACAGGGGGATACCTTGTACCCGGTTAAGTACCTCCACAAAACATGAGGCCCATATATAAGGCCGCCCGTGAAGGATACAGGATCAGATTAGTAAAAAAAAATTGACCATCAGAAATTCTCGAGCGCGTCAGATTAAGGTAGGGTGAGTTAATTACATCCTAAAAAGTGTATATTCCACTAATCTGACAATTTGAGAGTGACGTAAAAAAAGGGGAGGGCAACAAAGTTGTAAAAAAAAAACGTCATCTCGACATTCTCGAGCGTAGCTAAATTTTTTTTTATTTTGAAGGAAATAATTCAAGAATAATGAAAAATATATAATCTGACGATTTCCGCAAGCCGAAATAATAAAAATTCGTCGATAAAGTTAAATGCGTGCAGTTGCGTGATGCCTACATTTCTTTCTCCGCGCTTCTATTCCTCTCTCACTCTTTCTCTATCTATTACTCTCTCACTCCGTCCCCACTCTGGTTTCTGCTTCCTGAGCTTTTCAATTAATTAAGTTCAATGATTTAAAAAAAAAATATTTTGAAAGTGGTTTTTTTGGAATAACTTTTAACCGGCTTTATCGATCAACTTCAAAAACTAATCCGCCTTTGAGCTTGAAAAACCACGTCGATCGCCACCTAGCTGGTCAAAAGCGGTTGATTCGTTCGAGAGATATCGTGAACGAAAGAAACCCGAAAAAGGGTTTTTTCGGGATTACTCCGAAATTTGTGGTTCCATCAATTAAAATTGCAAAATTACTTATGAGGATGATAAAACTGCGTCGAATGCCGCCAACCGCGTGAAAATCGGTTAATCCATTCAAAAGTTATTGCGGTTTGAAAATTCTAAAAATAGTGTTCTATGAAATTTCTATTTCTTTGAACTCAGCGAGCTCAAAATATCACATAAATTATATTTTGAGCTCAAAAATGTCATAAGTACAATTTTAAGAGCCCAAGAATGGAATTAGCGGGAAGTTGCAGGGATGGCGTTTAAGGTGAACCGTTTTTCTAATTTTTTTTTGTCAGATCAGGCCAATCCCTCTAGATAATCGTCAGATTATGAGACAGTACGTTTAGAACATAAAGATGAACCATATATATCTTAATCTGACGCGCTTGAGTATTTCAAAATGGCGAATTTTTTTTGCACATTATGAAAATGGCCGCGAGTTTGCGTCCCATCGAAATCGTCAGATTAGTGAATGAGAGCTTTTTTTTGGTGCACTTAACACTCCGTTAGAAAATCTGACGCGCTCGATTAAATTTTTTTTTTTTTCATTTTCAACCCTTAAATACAACCACTCGCATCATGCAAACGATCAGATTAACATACGTACATTATTAAAAATACGTAGGGCATTGATGCTATCAATATCTGACGCGCTCGAGGATGTCCATGCAACAGTTTTTTTTTACATATTTAAAAATCTATAGCCGCTTCCCCCACCGATGTAAAGGTATATATCATATAACATTTTTTTCTTCATATCATCTAAGCTTTGCATCCCAATAAGTCTCTACGACGCTCGAGTAAATCCCCATTTAGCATCGTGGGCTCCCCTACTATTAACAGGAACTCGCTTGTGAATATTGTGCATTGAAAGTATAGTTTTTTTGCGATGTTAATAAAGTTATCGTCTTTATTCTTATTCTAATCATCATTATCATCATCATCATCAGCCATAGAACGTCCTCTGCTGAACATAGGCTTTTATTCTAATACCAGTGTTAAAATGGTGGAAAGCGAGATATGGGCTGAAATCCGTAACATTATCTTAAACAGTGTACTACTTATTAGTCGCTTCCTTGATCTAGTGGGAGCAAACGGGCTGTGGACCGGGAGTTCCTGGGTTCGATTCCCAGGTCGGGCAAAGATAGTTTTCTCAGTTAATTATTTTATCATATAATTTCTCATTTATCTTAGAGGGGTTGACTTTAGGCTGGTTGTAAAAAATAAGCTAAATCATTTTTTTTATTTTTTTATTTTAAAGAAAGCTCGGCAACATGTTTGCAAAATTATGTTGCGCGAACCCCACATTAAGGTGGTATAGCGGCAGGTAGAAAGAATACTAATTACAGTCAACAGCAACAGTTTATAAATATCCCAGAGGTGGCTGCGGACGGACAGCTGGTTGAAAAACTAAGCCTAAGATCTATACAGCGAACTTCGACTAAGTCTAAGTCAAAAAACGAACTCAAACTTTAACTTTAAATTTTTAAATCAAACTTTAACTTTGTCCGAACCATTTTTTACAAGAAAAGTACTAAGTCGAAGTTCGATTTAAAAATTTCAATTCCTCACTGAGTTCGTTTCTTTTTCTCTTTGACTCAGACTTAGTCAATATTAGCTCTATAGATCTCAGCCTTAGCCTGGTTTTAAATTACATTTGAAGTTAGTGTGTTCCACTAACAATAGTCAATGAATACAGGAGAGGTGGAAAGAAAATAATAAAACAGCAATAGTATATATATTTCCATGTTTGTGAACATAATGGTCGTCAGGCGACTGAATGAAGCAATATTTAATTGTAAAGATTTTTTACACTGGTAGGTAACAGTTAAAGCATACAGAATCACCATCTCAAATCGAGCCGTTCATCATTATTTGAATGAAGTGTCGTACTACAACGCAAATTGGGATTGGACATATAAAAATGATCCAAATACCGAATGGTTGATTAGTTAAACGTATGTGTTAATATTTGTCAGTAATAAGATATGCTTTTCACAATGTAAGTACGAAAATGTATCTACTTATCAAGCAACTGTTGAAGGGTTACATCCACTCTGTCAGGAGACTCTACTGGTGGTGCTCCGCCTTCAACAGTATATGCTGTACCAGTCCTACCAGTCTTGTACAATAGAGCTACGGCCCGTCCCACATCGTCTGGTAATTGCCATGACCAATAATTCAATAAACGTTCATACACATCCTTATCCCCGACCAAAACCTGTGCGGGCTGCAGTATCAAGTCAGTTTGAGTAACACCAGGACATACGGCAAAAATTCTCACTCCACTAAACATAAAATTATACTCATGGCCCAGGCCTAGAGCGAGACCAAGCAAGGCAAACTTCGATGACTTATAAAAAGAATAGAAAGGGTCCCTTGTGTAAGCGGAAATTGATGCTATTAAAATTATTGTTCCACCATTACCTCCTTTATCTTTTCTCATACATTCGAAGAATCTTTGCGTCCATAAGACTGGTGCCAGTGCATTGGTCTTCATCGTTTTCTCTGGGTCACATTCGTTCGCTATACCAGCATTGTTGACCAGGATATCGATGTACGTGAAAGTCTTAAAAATTATTTTCGTCACTCTGTTTAGATCTTTAGTGACATCGGCCCAAATGAAGATGGATTTATTAGCTCCGTATTTATTGTTTAGGTCTTCTTCTGCTTTCAAGCCTCGTGGTTTATTTATGTCAACAATGACAACGGCTTTCGCTTCTTTCTTTAAGAAATTGTCTGCAATAGCATAACCGATGCCCTTAGCTCCGCCAGTGACAACTGCGACTTTACCTTTAATTTGTTTACCTGAGTTTAGTTTAACGTGAACGAAGATCACTAGAAAGAAGAAGAAAGCTTGTACCTTCATAGTCGGATCAATTTTAAATAACTTTATATTATTAATACAATTCACAGGTGTCATAGAAGTTAATCTTATCCGTGTTAATTCTAATGCACCTTGCATTTTCCACTACTTAAATACGTATTTAAGCATTATAACGTTTTAATGTTCTCATAAAATGTGAAACATGTCTGTTCGTCGACCCTAGTACACTCAACGTAAAAATGGGGATAAATAAAACCATTTTTTAAATTTTCTAATTCACATAACAGATTATAATATGATACAAAATAATAATTCTTGTTTACTCTTTAGCCGAGTGATAGCGTGTATAATCTTTGAAACGGGAGGTCTTTGACTCGAATCCTAGAGTTCGAGGAAATTGAGGGTCTAAACCAAAATCCTTCTTAAAAGAGTTTTGTCCCAACTCCACATAGTGGGATATGGACAAGTGGAAGAATAATGGATGTTATGTATTTAAAAAGAGCAAATTTTAAATTGTTCATGACTTTTTAAGAGTTCTCGTCAATATTTATGTATGCATTTTTAATGCGCCTGTCCTCTAAATGATACTGTTTGATAAGCCAAACGAGTCACAGAGGAAATTGAAAAAGTGTTCATTTATCAAAATTTTACTTTTGTTTTGAGCTAGGCAAGGGCTACACTGTCAGGAAATATCATTATTATTTTAGAGGATATGGCTCTGTCTTTTGGGTCAATTCGGCCAACATGAAGTGTGACAAATACACAGCAACAAATGGAGGGCAAACCACTCAAAGACGAGATGCCCGGTTCATGCAATTCGTAAATACAGGACAAAGATTAATGAACTACATAGATATACACACACAAATAACTACACCTTTAACCTCACTGTGGCCAGATAAATCATGTTCTATGCGCTTTAATTTTTAAAAATGTTAACAGCATCAAAATAATTCTCCAAAGGTTCTGAAATTAAAGATTTCACAAAAAGTTAATATCCTTACTACTATCTTTCCTCAGAAAGATATAGAAAACGCGTTTTTGTGGGTTTAATCGGTAGAACTGTTCTAGCCGATGGATTAAGGTTCCTTCGAATACAATGAAGATTTAAAACGTCTGCTCAAATAAAAATACATTAAACTGTTAAGTGGCATTATATTAATAAATATTTCATGCAATACAACATTATACAGAACAGCACGGATTACAGCAATAATTTGATTCTAGCTTGCTGATGCATTTTGCATTGAAAGTCACCGACATAGCCCAGAGGATTAGCAAGTTGAAATGGCAGTGGGCAGGGCACATAGCTCGTAGAACTGATAGCCGATGGGGCAGAAAAGTTCTCGAGTGGAGACCACGTACCGGCAAGCGCAGCGTAGGACGTCCACCTATAAGGTGGACCGACGACCTGATAAAGGTCGCAGGAAGTCGCTGGATGCAGGCCGCTTCCAACAGGTCGATCTGGAAATCTTTGGGGGAGGCCTATGTTCAGCAGTGGACGTCCTATGGCTGATGATGATGATGCATTTTATTCGTAAAAGATTGCAAGTACCTCGTCTTCCTATATGATTGACAATGAAATTATAACGGATATTGGATATTATTTACCGTTAGGTGTACACTTAATAATTTGCCCGTCTGTCAAAAATAGAGAAGATGGTAATTTTTTTTTGTCTAACTTTAGCTTTGTCATTACACAGAGCGTCGCTTATGCTTTACAGCTATATGAAAATTTGCTACTATTTGTTATTTTGTATTGATTAACATGAAACGTGTAAAAGAAACAACAACATTTTATTTCAGGCTAAGCAAATACGCAGCGGTAACATTCGTACTGTCAGGAGAGATGGATATCTCACCAGCTGAAACAGTATATACTATACCAGTCGTCGCGGTGTTTAACAGCGTCACTGCAGCTTTTCCAACAGCATCAGCTGTTTGTCGTGTAAAGCCTACGTCTTTGAATTTATTAAAAATATCCACTTGCTCATCTATAACCATCTGTTGTTCAGTCATATCCGTGTAAGTATAATTAGGACATAAAGCAAAAATCTTCACTCCACTATACATAAAGTTCCATTCATGCCCCAAGCCCACACTAAGGCCAATTATGCCGAACTTTGTTGTTTTGTAGTTCCACATGAAAGGATCTCTGTAGTAACCATCAATTGAGGCTATGTTCATTATTATACCTCCTTTACCTCCTTTGGCTTTGCTCATGACTTGGTAGAATTTATTGGCCCACATTGCCGGAGCAAGTAAATTAGTCAAAATCGTGAGTTCAGGATCATATTCATTTAATATACCTGCATTGCTTACTAAAATATCTACGTAACGCACAATCTTGAATATTATTTTAAACACTCTGTTCAAATCGGTAATAACATCTCCGTGAATAAACCAAATCTTCTTTACGCCATACTTGGATTTGAATTCTGATTCTGTTCGTAAACCTTGTGTTAAATTTTTGTCGACAAAGATCACTTGTGCATCGTTTTGCAGACAATTATCAACGATTGCACGACCGATGCCTCTGGCTCCACCGGTGACAACTACAACTTTTCCAGTTAGCTCTGATTCAGCTTTGACTTGACTGAGAGTGGCTAATAGGCAGAAAATAGCTGCCATATACATATTTATAGACAAACATAACATGTTGTGTATGTTTATAGAAATAATATATTTTTTTAAACAATTACTCACGTTTAAGTCTTCAAAGTATATTTTGATAATGATGTTATTCGTATGCAATATCTATGTTATATAGCAGCATATATTATATAACTACAATAAACATAAAGATAATATGTTATCCCCGTATCCGTATCTGTTATCCGTTCTTAAAGGGTCATAATATTGTAAATGCATTATAATCCGTGATGTACTGTGGGGCTGCACTTTCCTAGTTGGGGATAAAATAATAGTAAACCAATAAATATTTTTTTCTCTCTTTCTTTATTTTATTAATTTTGGTATTTTTAGATTATTTTTATTCAAACACTAGCTTTTACTCGTGGCTTTGCACGCGTGTTTTGTAGGAATATAATTAATGTTTTTGATTTGTCGATCCGATCTGTTCTTTTAGTTCACATATTCCATACACGACACATTTTAAAGATTAAGCAAAAATTAGATAAGTAAACAAAGAAAAAATCAAATGGTGGCCATGTAATTTGTCAGTTTTGACTCCGGATAAGTTCTTCAGAAGTATGGAGCGACCCAGATATCGATTTTAAAGTCAATCGGGTCAAAAGAAAGAAAAACAAAATGGCGACCGATTTTTTAGATTTCGACCCCGGATACATTCTTCGGAACTAGGGGGCGACCCAGATATCGATTTTGAAGTCGTCGGGTGAAAAACAAAGAAAACAAAATGGCGGCCATTTTTTTCAATTTCGACACCGGATTCGTGGTTTGTAACTACAGGGCGACCAAGATATCGATTTTGAAGTTAATCGGGTCAAAAACAAAGAAAAACAAAATAATAAATAACACCCAACAGTCCCATACATAGTCCTGACCCCACACTAAGATCAAGTCTTGTGTCGTGGGAATCAGGAACTACGAGAGACTTTCGGTCTCACAACACCCAGACCCGAAATAAATATCTGTAGGCCATACAAACATTTGTCTCGGTGCGGGGATCGAACCCGCGGCCTCTCGCTTCACAGCCGGCTACTCGCCCGCTGCGCCACGGAGGCTGTCAAAATGGCGGCCACTTTTTTCAATTTCGACACCGGATTTGAGGTTTGGAACTACGGGACGATCCAGATATCTATTTTGAAGTAAATCGGGTCAAAAACAAAGAAAATCAAAATGGCGGCCACTTTTTATGCTATACAGTAATATTTGTAATATTATACTAAAGACTAAGCAAATACGCAACGGTAACATTCGCGCTATCAGGAGAAACGGAGATCTCACCAGCTGAAACAGTATATGCCATACCAGTGGTAGCAGTATTAAACAATGTTACTACAGCCTTTCCAACATCATCAGCTGTCTGCCGTGTGAAACCTATTTCTCTAAATTTATTATAAATATCCGCTTGTTCATCTATAACCATCTGCCCGCTTGTCATATCTGTATAGGTATAATTTGGTAATACAGCAAAAATCTTCACTCCGCTGTACATAAAGTTCCATTCATGCCCCATGCCTAAACTGAGGCCGAGTACGCCAAATTTCGATGCTTTGTAGTTCCACATGAAAGGATCTCTAGAGTAGGCCACCACGGACGACATGTTCATGATTATACCTCCTTTGCCTCCTTTGGATTTGCTCATGATTTCGAGGAATTTGTTGGACCACATTACTGGTGCAATTACATTAGTTTTTATCATGAGTTCAGGGTCATATTCGTCCAATATACCTGCATTGTTTACTAAAATATGTACGTAACGCGCGATCTTGAATATTATCTTTAATACTCTGTTCAAATCGGTAGTAACATCTCCGTGAATAAACCAAATCTTCTTTGCGCCATACTTCGATTTAAATTCTGATTCTGTTCGTAAACCTTGTGTTAAATTTTTGTCGACAAAGATCACTTGTGCATCGTTTTGCAGACAATTATCAACGATTGCACGACCGATGCCTCTGGCTCCACCGGTTACAACAACAACTTTTCCACTTAGCTCTGATTCAGCTTTGACGTGACTGAGAGTGGCTAATAGGCAGAAAATAGCTGCTAAAAACATATTTGTGTCTACAAAATTATCAATTTCTACGTTTACTCACGTATAAGACGCCAAAGTATGACTTATACTTCGTTAATGGCATTACTAGAATGCACTTCCTATTTATATAGAACAATAAGATATATAGCTACAATAAACATAAAGATATGTACTGATTTCTTAAGTTTACGTGAATATTATACATTGAAATAAAACTATTCTTACGGATTCTATCACGATTAGGTTTTAATTATTATTCCCGACGTTTCGAAGGCTTTGCAGTCTTCGTTGTCACGGGTCAGACTGAGGTGTCATTTGTCCAAAAAAGGTTAGAGTTACAATATCTACCATCATTAAAAAATTATACAAAATCAAAAAAGGTTAATTATTTGTGTTCCGATTTATGCAGTACGAGCTCACGGTGTCTTGAGTTCTGGCAGCTGGTCTTTTGGGTTCCGATTTAATAAGATGTATAATTGGATCCCAGGTTTGTGCAAGCTTCCAACCATCTTCTCTATTGAAATTAGGATGTTTTTTAATTTCAATAGCCTCACGTATCATCCTAGGGAGGAATCGGTGTTCTTTGGCGAGGATTTGTGGTTTATCAAATCTAAGATAATGTTTGGAACCTTCCTCTGAATGTTCAGCAACTGCAGACTTCGTAGAGCGTCGGTGTTTTACGTCAGCTATGTGTTCTTTTACGCGGGTCCCTATATTCCGTTTTGTTTGTCCGATGTAAGAGAGACCACAGTCGCAATCAATTTTATACACGCCTGGGTCTTGCAGAGGTATGTGACACTTGACAGATGGTAAAAATTGACTAATCTTCTTGGGCGGCTTGAAGTAAGTTTTGATAGAAGCGCGCCTCAGGATATAGCCAATCTTGTCAGTGACTCCTCTTACATAAGGTAAAACAACCGGGACGCGTTCGACGGTGGCTGGTTTCATTCGCTTTCTGTGACGGCGCCGTGGGATTTGGAGCTTGTTGTCTCGCAGGACTTGCTTGACATGACGCAGCTCAGCGGCTAGATGTTCCTCATCACAGATTCCTTGTGCTCTCTGAAACAAAGTTTTACCCACGGTAGCTAACTGTTTCGGATGGTGGTGAGATTCTCCATTCAGGTATTTATCGGTATGGGTCTTTTTCCTATACACAGTATGACTCAAAGATTGATCAGGATTACGGATAACTAAAACATCTAAGAAGGCAAGAGATTTATTATGTTCTAACTCCATTGTGAATTGAATTTTGTTATTAATGGAGTTAAGGTGATTTAAAAATGCAGTTACTTTATCAGATGGTAGAATTGTGAAAGTATCATCTACGTACCGTTTGTAAAACCTTGGTGAGACCGGGGCCGTGCTGAGTGCTGTCTGCTCAAAGTCCTCCATGAAAATGTCGGCGACAACTGGAGATACAGGTGAGCCCATAGCTACGCCCTCAATTTGTACGTAGAATTGATTATTCCACAACATATAGCCAGATGTAAGGCAGTGTTTGAGTAAGTCTGCATATGCCAAGGGTATGTTATTCTCTGTTAACCTCTTAGAGACTATTTCAATACAGTCTTGTATTGGTAAGCTTGTAAACAGCGACTGAACATCAAAACTGACCATAGTTTCATTGTCAGCTAATTTTAGGTGTTTAATGTCACTGACAAATTGGTATGAATCCTTGACAGTTGCTCTAGTGTTTCCTCTGAGAGGTGAAAGAACTTTTGCTACGTGCTGAGCCAGTCAAGTCAGCCAGGAATAATAATTAAAACCTAATCGTGATAGAATCCGTAAGAATAGTTTTATTTCAATGTATAATATTCACGTAAACTTAAGAAATCAGTATGTAAACCAGTACGGACTGGAAATTGCAAATAAAATACGCCGGTTGGAGAATTTGAAGACTAAGCGCGCAAGGTATTTGTCAGCCCTTAATTTCTTGAAGAGATGCCGCGATCATAATCTCATCCCTACGTGTGTGAAGATATCACCTAAGAAAAACATACGTGGGAGCGCTAAAATTCTAAACCAGGCAAGTAAAAAACTGTTACAAGCTACCATACATGAAGCTCGATCCGACCTACATTACTTAAATAATTGTGTTGAGAATACATCCAATGAATTAAAGACAGAACTATCAGCATTTGATTTCAAAAATTGCATTGACAAACTAAATAAACGAGAAACATCTAAATATAATGAATGCAAAAATAAACACATAATAAAATTTAATAAATTAACATCTAAATCGAATGCCAAAGACAAAAATGATAGCAGTAACGGAACGCAAACTACCATAGACGTCCACTCTCGTGCAGCCAATGAACAACGCGCTGTGATTAATCTGTCAAAACAAACATTGGATGACAATACATTTCAGTTATTAACTAAAGGTTTAAATTTTGCTGTAACACCACGAAGGGTACCGTATGAAGACATTATTTGTAACGTAGAGAACAGTCTCTTCAAGAATAATTTAGCAAAGGAAGATTCGGAGGCAATTCGTCAAGACATCTCTTCATTATTACGTCGAACGAGGTTGCCCAAACTAAATCTTCCTAAAACACAATATATCGCGTTAAAGAACTTGCGATCAATGAAGGACCTAACTATTCTTCGTGCAGATAAAGGGAATGCGACAGTAGTAATGGATACGTCTGATTACAACAATAAAATGGAACAACTTTTGTCGGATGAAAGTACTTATGAAATAGTCAAAACAGACCCGACTAGCAAAATTTTAAAGGCCACCAGCTCTTTAATAAGCAATTACTCCGAGTTATTGAGTCTCGACGTAAACTTACTCATCCCATCGTCAGCGAAATCACCTAAATTGTATGGTTTACCAAAAATACACAAAACAAATGCTCCGCTACGTCCCATTGTAAGTCAGATCGACACACCAACCTACAGACTGGCTCAGCACGTAGCAAAAGTTCTTTCACCTCTCAGAGGAAACACTAGAGCAACTGTCAAGGATTCATACCAATTTGTCAGTGACATTAAACACCTAAAATTAGCTGACAATGAAACTATGGTCAGTTTTGATGTTCAGTCGCTGTTTACAAGCTTACCAATACAAGACTGTATTGAAATAGTCTCTAAGAGGTTAACAGAGAATAACATACCCTTGGCATATGCAGACTTACTCAAACACTGCCTTACATCTGGCTATATGTTGTGGAATAATCAATTCTACGTACAAATTGAGGGCGTAGCTATGGGCTCACCTGTATCTCCAGTTGTCGCCGACATTTTCATGGAGGACTTTGAGCAGACAGCACTCAGCACGGCCCCGGTCTCACCAAGGTTTTACAAACGGTACGTAGATGATACTTTCACAATTCTACCATCTGATAAAGTAACTGCATTTTTAAATCACCTTAACTCCATTAATAACAAAATTCAATTCACAATGGAGTTAGAACATAATAAATCTCTTGCCTTCTTAGATGTTTTAGTTATCCGTAATCCTGATCAATCTTTGAGTCATACTGTGTATAGGAAAAAGACCCATACCGATAAATACCTGAATGGAGAATCTCACCACCATCCGAAACAGTTAGCTACCGTGGGTAAAACTTTGTTTCAGAGAGCACAAGGAATCTGTGATGAGGAACATCTAGCCGCTGAGCTGCGTCATGTCAAGCAAGTCCTGCGAGACAACAAGCTCCAAATCCCACGGCGCCGTCACAGAAAGCGAATGAAACCAGCCACCGTCGAACGCGTCCCGGTTGTTTTACCTTATGTAAGAGGAGTCACTGACAAGATTGGCTATATCCTGAGGCGCGCTTCTATCAAAACTTACTTCAAGCCGCCCAAGAAGATTAGTCAATTTTTACCATCTGTCAAGTGTCACATACCTCTGCAAGACCCAGGCGTGTATAAAATTGATTGCGACTGTGGTCTCTCTTACATCGGACAAACAAAACGGAATATAGGGACCCGCGTAAAAGAACACATAGCTGACGTAAAACACCGACGCTCTACGAAGTCTGCAGTTGCTGAACATTCAGAGGAAGGTTCCAAACATTATCTTAGATTTGATAAACCACAAATCCTCGCCAAAGAACACCGATTCCTCCCTAGGATGATACGTGAGGCTATTGAAATTAAAAAACATCCTAATTTCAATAGAGAAGATGGTTGGAAGCTTGCACAAACCTGGGATCCAATTATACATCTTATTAAATCGGAACCCAAAAGACCAGCTGCCAGAACTCAAGACACCGTGAGCTCGTACTGCATAAATCGGAACACAAATAATTAACCTTTTTTGATTTTGTATAATTTTTTAATGATGGTAGATATTGTAACTCTAACCTTTTTTGGACAAATGACACCTCAGTCTGACCCGTGACAACGAAGACTGCAAAGCCTTCGAAACGTCGGGAATAATAATTAAAACCTAATCGTGATAGAATCCGTAAGAATAGTTTTATTTCAATAAAGATATGTAATCCAACACATATCTATTGTACACAGCCACCTTCACGTTTAAAGGTTAAACAATAATAATGTGGTTATCTATTTTTGCTGTCATCTTAGTATGCTATAATATGTATTTGTGTACATATTTATTTGTGCATCTATAACACTATATAAAGAGAAAATATTTGTTTTTGTTTGTAACGAATAGGCTCAAAAGCTATTGAACCGATTTTGAAAATTCTTTCACCCATGGAAAGCTACGTTATCAAGTAGTAACATAGGCTATACATTTTATGTATATTTTGGAAATTACCTAAAATTATAATGATATTTGACACCTAAGTCGGAAAAAATCTTGCCTCTTGAGAACTTCCACGACGCACGCTGCAGTCATAGTAAAAGATACGTGAAATAGATGTATAGATGTGATGTATAGACGAGTTGTTCGACTCGAAAAGATCTAAAAAAGTCCGCGATAGCAGAATGGGCCTTACTTATAAAACCAGTTTAGTTGAGCAAATGGCTAAGAATATCCTGTCACTTTTCTCCTTGTGTTATATTTAGTGTTGCCAGATTCATCATGTGAAATATCGGAACACAAGGTTAAAATGGTCGGGACATAGGTTTTCAAATCGGGACGTTACCGGCCGATTAGCATAACAAAGAAATCATACTATAATAGGTATTTTTTCTAAAAATAATTAAAATTTATGGTCCAATCTCAGCATTGGCGAAGTTTGAATGCGTTTTTTAATCGCAGTTGTATACCCCACACTTAGAGGATTCAATCCTGGGTTGATTCAGTTCGTACATCCACTTTACCTTTTTTTTTGTCGCGGGGAAAAGTGATTTACCATTGCCGCCGCGCCCGGGGCGGTTGGACGTGGCGGGTATGTTTGCCAGCCTTACGACCCAGCGCCGTGATGCCTGGGAGAGATGTTCGACATCAGGGCGACGCTGGGCCGAGTCCCTAACAAATTCCCTACACCGGCAATACCGACTAAAAACCCCGCGGTGGCCTACTTCGGCACTTAATGCGGCGGTCCCGGGATATCCGGAGATATACTTGGATTGTTACCGGAACCGCCCCTGCGCGGTGCCGCCTTGCGGCCCGTCTCCAATGTGGGGGGTCTCAGAAGCCCCCGCTGATGAAGGACGCCCTCGGCGTCTACATCAGCACGAGGCCTACCATCCGTGCTGCCGTCCGTCCCGCATGTACAATAGTACTAAAAGGGGCGCACAGCCCTCCCGCTGCACGCCCGCGACCCCGGAAGGCGCCTATTAGTCGCCTTTTACGACAGGTAGGGGTTACCGAATTCTCCAAACGCCCCCGGTCCACAAGGCGGAAGATGCCGGTCAGTCATCCACCCGGCGTCTCCTACGTCTCATTTGGCGGCGGGTAGGATTGTTCTCCTCACGATCCCGCTCGGCGCTCTCCTTCCGCGAGATAACGCGCTCGTAGAAGGAGACCGTCGTTCGCCATGACTTCTGGCTGCCGACCATAGCGGACACCACGGCCGGCAACGAAAGGTCGCCTCCGAACTTCCACTCTACCTACACTCGAAATATGCCCAGCGTAGGACAAAGATTGCACCGTTCTCAGAGTAGTCACGTCGTCGTCGCAAAAAACCTCTCGGTGCCAGGCATGACCTGAACCGTGGTTGAGATCCGGGAGGTCTAGCGTGCAGGGGCCAATTTTTACGAGATGATCATCTCGTAGAAGAAGAGTGCCGAGAGAGATCGGGAACGATCTAATCCTTGGTTCTTTGATTTTTTTTATCTGATCACTCCAGCCGCCAGAGGAGGTATAGGAGGCGCGTCTGACCCTCGTCTCCCACTTTGTGACTGGGCGCATTAGAAAAATGTCATCCCAGTTTCACCTGCTTGTCGTAAGCTTCGACTTTTAGGGCCAACGGGGGTCGTAGCAGGTGGCTGTCGTAGCGCCCCCAAGATGGACAGCAGCGCCGGTGGTCGACCTAGTTCTGTCATTAACGCCAAGGGCACCCATCAGAGGCTAGGGTATATAGGCGATCTGCGATTGGAGACGAGCCACAAGGCAGCACCGCTTAGGAGCGATACCAACCAAAGCCTGGGCGCTTGCCTAGGGAAATCCGGAGTCATTCCTAATCGCCGCCAGGCTTTTAATCGATATAGCTAGTGCAAGATGTGTTAGTGATTCGGCCCAGTGGCACTTGGATATTTTCCATCTCTCCCGGACATTATGGCCCTGGACCATGTGACCGGTGACTCCGATATAACCGTCACGTATCTTCCCAGAGATGGCGTCAGTAGTAAAAGGGGAAAAGTGTCCCCGAGAAAATTAGATTTCCAAGATTTTTCCGCTAGTTAGCTTCGTTAAAAGTATATAAGCATATAAACAGAAAAACTTTGACGTGACTTGACCTGCCCGTAAGGGTCATGTTAGCGAAAACCACGCCGTGGAGATGAAGATGTAGCGGTGTTTGTGTAACGTTACACGTTTAGACCGAACACTCAAATTAGTGTCAGATTAACTTCAGGAATGTCGCTTGAAAGATATTGTCGCATATTGAGCAAACCACTGGAGCAATCGGTCGCAAGTGTCTGGACCAATCCTGCCAGGGATGCGTTCCCGTGGACGGCCCAAAAAGTGGCGGCTAGTCATGGAAAAAAGTATAAGAGCTGATGGTTTCATTGTTTCATTGGATGTTCAAGACCGGGTGAAGTGGAAACATTTACACAAAACAACCATTTAGCTGGCAGAACGGGACACTTTTTTATCCACGGGGAAAAATTTACTCTTTACGGATATCTCCCAGCCTGGAGGCAGTGGGATGGTTATACCCGACTCGTCGGCCTTCCGAGGACGGGTCCATTACCAAATACCTACACGGACATTATCGACTAAAAATCCCGTGGGTGCCTATAGCGTATGTGATATTGCCCGGAGGATGCGGAGTAACCTCTGGATTGCTGCTGGAACCGACTTCGCATGTTGCATTTCGGTCCGTCTGTTTTGGGGCGGGAACCCTACAAATTTGTTCCGCCTTTGGCAAGCACAATACAAGATGTTTTCGTGCCGCTACGCTGTAAATCTCCTGATATGCAATTATTGGGTGGCATCAATGTAATATACAAATGCCGCACATCATCCGCTTTACGGCCCTGACCCCAATCTGCAGGACTGGAGGCGCCAGTAAATGACCAGGCGCCTCTCTTATTGTTTGGCGACTGGAATCCAAGCATTCCCAATCCCGTCCAGCGCTTTCATTGTGCAACATAACACGTACACAGAAGGAGGCCATACCGCGCCACGACCTCCAAGTTCCGACTACCGACCATGGTAGCTTCTATTACCGGCAGAGGGAAGCCGTTACGGGGTACAGCTCTGAGAACGCGTTTTTCATCCCTGGCTGGACACACTTCGAGAGTGTGCTGGGACGTATCCTCGACGCAGATGCCACAATGGTAGCACACGACAAATTCTTCCTATCCTATCTTACAGGAATCAACCGAAGCACCCATGCCCAGTCAGCAGTGCCTGCGTCAGACTAAATGTCGGCGCGCCGTGGCGTCTGTCGCCATTCTCTAAAGATAGGACGCACTCTTGCGATGGTCCTGGAGCAGGCACTCGCGCTTTCCCGCCCGGTTAGCTATTCATCCACGATAGTATTACGAAGAGGGCCTCTCTCCGCAGTATGGTTGAGTCTTTATCTCCGCGGAGCCAGTCTCAACAAAAATGGTTTAACATACCACCATAATATTTACTACTTTGTCGGTAAGCGAGTACGAGCGACTGTTTGACTGATAGAAAATTTCAATTAAAGTACATGCTAAGAAGGATAGTCAGAAATCGGGACATTCGGCGTCCCGATTAAGGGTAAATCGGGACGGGTCACCAGACCCCTGAAAATCGGGACGTCCCGCGCAAATCGGGACATCTGGCAACACTAGTTATATTGTTTGAAAATAAAAGGGACAGACTATTCTTTACCATTTGCTTAGTTAAACAGGTTTTATAAGAAGGCCCTATATGTTTATCTTCTAAGGATAATTCACAGTAACCATTTTTATCTTTAAAAAATTAATAAAAATTAATGCGTAACTTGCAAGGCTATTTAACCAACGTGATGCTACTCTATACCTAAATAATTATGTTTATTACAATAAAATAAAATAAATAAAATAAAAATATTTATTGATCACGTGGGCGTATAAAAGCACTTATGACATGTCAAAAAGCATAATTTAGATTTAAGTATTACTTATAATATTATAGAATGCTATGAATTTGGAATCAGGCAGGCAGGTTATACAGTTAGAAGAATAGGGTCATATGGGGAAAGGGGAATGGACCGGTTTGTGGACCGTGAAAAGGGACCGGGATATGGCAGGTACGCCGACAGGGAAGCGACGGGAATTAATAGAAGCTGGTGGGATTGGATAAAAAAAAAGTACAAAGCCCTATCCTATCTAACCTACCAACCTTTCTCTAGCTACCTACGGATAGTATACGAATAAGTATTTAATTTAAAACATATTAGCCATTTACTCATTTTTTCTACCTGCCCTCAACCCACCTTAATGTGGGATCGGCGCAACACTCTTTTCAAGCATGCTGCAGAGAGGATTTGGCTTAGTTTTTAAGACTGGCCGACCTGCCTGACGTCAACTCAGAGGAGGGATCCCGGGCAAATTAAATTAGAAAATTTACTTTGCCCGACCTGGGAATCGAACTCAGGACCTCCCGGTCCACAGCCCATAATTCATAATGCCACTAGACCAAGAAGGCGAGAAATTTACACCATTCCATTTAAATAAATATTTTAGGAGCTATTGCAAAATTAAAACTCGCACGAGAAAATTTTATGGACAGTTCGTCGCGACAGCGAGCCGGCCCATCCCATTCGTGCTATGGATGTTACTGTCTACAGCGTGGCTCTACTATTAAAAAAGTTTATACGTCCAAGTCGATTATATCTTTCAAATATAAGAAAGGAGCACAAAGCCAATTTAACTGTATATCCGCCAATATGTATAATATGACGCTAAGACCAATAGGAGCGGAGCATAAATGAAACTGACTTGTTGACCGACGCAGTGACTGACGAGTTGACCGACGGGGTGAGCGATGTAATGACCGGGTCAATGACGGGGTGAATGACGGGGTAAATGACGGGGTTATAGGTATACCCCACTCTTTGTAACCTTCTCTTTCTCTTATGTGACGCAGACAAAGTTGCGCGGGTCAGATAGTAATGTATATGTATGTAGTTTAATCACCTTTGTTCTGGGTTGGCCAATTGTATAAGTATTGTGTTGTTTATACCCTTCATTTTTGGCGTATATTTTTCACACTTGATGTTGGCCGAATTGTCATAAAGGAAAGATATGACGGTCATATCTATCCTTATGACCTCTTATCATATATTCCCAAAAATAATAACACTACCTAATAAACTACCTATTATTTAGTTACGTAATTAATGAGAACTATGTTACGTATGCGACTTTGATCACATGCGACACAAGTTATAAAGATAATACAATATTTAAATAGTTTAATGGCAGGTTTTCGGACAAAGAAGTAGGTATTGGCAAATGTTTTCGGTATTTCAATAGAATAGCGAATAATCTGATATGATGCAAGTATATTACTACGGTAAATAAAACAATACAAAAAATCTATAAAATTCAGTGATAACACTGCACAATGCATTGTTTTGTACTTTCAGTAGGTACTATAATATAAAAATAATATCAGCTTTGTAATATTGCTGTTCCACAGGCATGGGCCTCCTTTACTCATGAGAGGGGTCAGGCCTACTAGCGGGTTTAGAGAAGTGGCTTATGCGCTAGTTGAATAGAATAATAGATTAGAATAAATGTATGGGAATGGCATAAGAGCACTTGTCTAAACCCGCTGGCCTACCAGGTCAATCATGCTGGCCTAATGCGCGTTAGTGGTCTTCATATACCTTTAAAATGTTTGTAATGAAAATCTCAGCAAGCTATAATTCTTAATTAATATATTTAACATAGAAAATGAGGTGCATGCTCTTTTTGGTGTAGGTCTCGAACCTCCGTCCTCGTTTCCGCAATCCTTACAAATTTCAACTGCGGCTTTAGCAGGAATATTTTATTGACCATCGTATTCGTATCCAGAAAAATAATTATAATTTGGGTCAAACATGAAAACAAATAAAAACCTTCAAATTTTTTATTGACAATATTTAGTAATTTTGCCTTTCATGCTGTTTTAAACGGCTTAATTCCTACAAGCTGTGTAATTCATCAGCCGTGACATTCTCAGTATAAGGAGACACCGATAGTTCCCCACCTTCGATAGTGTAAGCCATACCAGTCTCACCAGTCTTATAAAGGGTTACCGCTGCTTGCCCCACCACATCAGCAGTTTGCCACGGCAACACCTTTCTGAATTTGTTAAAAACTTCTACTTGCGAATCAATCACCATCTGCTGTTCAGTCATAGCAGTGTATGTAAGGCCTGGAGATATCACGAAAACTCTCACTCCACTAGTTATATGGTTAAATTCATGCCCCAACCCTAATGAGAAGCCGAGTAGACCAAACTTCGATGTTTTGTAAAACCAAAAGAATGGGTTTCTGAAATAGCTGACCACTGATGCAATGTTTATTATAGTTCCACCTTTTCCACCGTTTTTCTTGCTCATGCAATTAAAGTATTTGTCTGACCATAACATTGGCGCCAGAGTGTTTGTATTAATTGTTCCAATCGGATCGTTCTCGTCTAGTATGCCAGCGTTATTTACTACAATGTCAATACATCCATATTTCGGAAAGATAATGTCCCAAACTTTATTCAAATCAGTAGTGACGTCGCCGTGGATAAAAAAACATTTTGGGCCATATAACGAGTTAAGCTCCTTCTCTGTTTTCAAACCTTCTGTTAGATTTTTGTCAACAATGATCAAGGCTTCTACTCCATGTTTTATAAAATTGTCAGCGATAGCTTTACCAATGCCTCTAGCTCCACCAGTAACTATTGCTACTTTTCCATTCAGTTTATGCTCGGATTCTGCATAAACGTGATTGAAAATCACTGTTACACAAAGTAATACACCTACCGTACACTTCCACATTATCATCTGTATGACAATACTAGAAGGGTAAACGGTTCGTATTAATAAAACTTCGGCATCACGGCGCAAGATTATATTTATAAGAAAAGATACTTATCCGACGGGATTAATGGTCATTTATCGATACAAGCAATGAAACGACTAAGTATAGTAGATAGATAGTATAAAGACAATTAAGTGTTGCCAGATTTTAATTTGTAGATTTACAAGATTATGTTCAGTACTCTTTATTTTTAAGGTTTTCTTTTACATTTTTAAATATATGCTATAAAAATAAAAATACATTTAAAAATATAAAAATATTCCCCTCCGATGGCGAGGCTCGGGACCCAAGCCACCGGCGGTTAGGACCCCAGAGTGAGGAACCTCCTCACAATTCGTGCCGTATCCAGTTATACTGCCTTCTGCATTTGGCTCTTGACCCAAACACCAACCGAGAGCCTCTTGAGGTGTTGGTCGAGGCTCAGTGGTATCAAACCAGGGGCAGAAATGACTATCGAAACAATGATTGTTGAATCCACATCCCACATGCGAGTAACCTCATGTGCCAGGTCTAAATATTTCAACTTTTTGTCTTTTTCGGCTTTCACAAGGTTCTCTTCATGCGGAATCGTGACATCAACAAGCATCGCCCGACGCGCCAATCGAAGATTATTATTATTATTAGAACATATCACAAACCCATGTTATTTCTATATCTCTGCTTCAGGAAGATGCAATATAAAAGTGGAATCGCATGCGCAAACAGCTAGTTTTTTTTCAAAAGTATGGAAATGTAACGTTATAACGTAGATAATGTGATGTTTGCAATAGAAAGATGAATGTGTGAGCAAGGTGTAGATTTTACATAAAATCTCTGCAACTATGTGACTAGTGTGTAGTTCGGAAGGAAGTAGTCTAAGACGGAAACATCATAACTTTACTTTTTGTTATAATAACGACTGCAGTACGTAAAATATTTAACACAAATATATAATTAGACGAAGAATTTGTAACTAATAAAACATTTATAATTTGAACAATTTCAAACGCACACAGAATATTGATGTGAGGAGAGATGTTTAGGTATTTATTTATCCCCGCTAGTAAACACATATTAAATCTAATACAAAATTACCTCTATACATTTATTACCCTCCTTACGAGTCAGCGGACAAATATGACATTCCCATGATTCATAATTATTGTATTTTATGTGTTTTTTATTTACACGCAACATTTTCATAACAGACATTAATGTGATGACAATCAGAGACCTAATTAGCTGAGATATAGTATCGAATAAATGCATTTTTTGATCACAATCAACATTTCAATTAATTATGTTCAGCATTCTGCACAAAGGTCGTTTTTACGTACAAGAATGGGAATTGGAAAGGAGAGAGAGAAAGACGGCGACAAGTATCCTCTAATAATGAAAGGAGTTATGCCTTAGTCTACAACGTCACCATATTGCGGGGTAGGAGACTTTTACCTTTAAAATGCTTGTAAAGAAATGTTCACATATGCAGGTTTTATCATGATGTTTTCCTTGTTTGAGCAAGTGATAATTCGTAACGTGTACCCACTTGGCCAGGGTCGGAGATGCTTACTTTTTATATTTTCTAAACCTGTTATATCGGCAATCCGCACATACTACCAACTGAGCTATGGACGAAAAAGCAATCAAAATATAATATCATCTCAAACAATTTGCTATTAACAGATTCGCCAGTAATGTATTTAACAAGTACAACATAGCAATTGCTTGTTCAAACAAACCTAAGCACGATCTAATCTAGAAGCGCGTGCTATAATTTTGAAGACAAAGATTGACTAGGCCTACGTTATTGAATTACCTGAACTTCTGGGTTATGTATGATAAACATAATTTAATATTAGATTTGTTTGTAGGTCTCCGTACTGAAATCTTAATAGAGCTAGCTAAGGCTATTGTCTTAACATAACATAACATAAGCTCACGCCTGTATCCCCGAAGGGGTAGGCAGAGGCGGACTAGCGAACTAGAACACCCACATTTCGCCGAGCTTAGTTCCGTCCCAGATGTGATAGGGGGCGAGCCTATCGCCATATCGGGCACAAATTCCATTAGACTATTATCTTATACGTAGAAAAGAGAGCATCCCTTTATTAATTGCATAAACTTTAACTTTTGTATGGTTCCATATCCTTCGTAGACATTCAGGATAAAAGAAATGATATTTTGATACATAAAAAATCATTTATTGATTTTGGTTAACAACGATAAGGAATTACACGGGAATAAGTACTATGTCTTAAAAATGCATACATTTTTTAATTACAGTTTATGAATATTTTTCAGTATTGAGCTGCTGACACTTTACAAATGTGCAATTCAGCATCAATCAAGTGATATTGTTAAATCTAATATCTCTACGTCATTCATTAAATACCTGCGTGATCGGGCGCGATCCTTCAATCAACCAAGCAGTCCCACTATCTGCATTCTCGAAGATATCTTTAGCAGCTTTGCCGACAACATCCACCTTCTGCCACACCTGACCTTTTAGGAACTTATCAAAATCTTCCGCCAACGAATCATCCCAAGTTGCTGGTGAAGATGTTAATTTGGTCTCAGTAAAGCCAGGACATATAGCTATTACTCTCACTCCAGATCTGTTGTAATTGTAAGTATGGCCCAAAGATTTTGTGAATCCCATAACTGCGAATTTCGAAGCTTGGTACACCGGCAGGAACTGGTCGATCCTATAGCCATAGATTGACGCCAGGTTAACAATCGTTCCGCCTTTACCGTTCTTATCTTTCCGCATATACTCCCAAAATTTCAATGACCATTCTATCAGCGCCGTGACGTTGATTCCAACTGTCTCTTTTATTTTTCTATCGTTGAGGATACCAGCGTTGTTTACAAGTACATCGACGTATTGAAATGTGTTTATTATCTTCTTGAACACAGCTTCTAAGTCGATGGTGACGTCGCATTTGATGAAGGTGACTTTAGATCCGTATTTTGTTGTTAACACTGCAGTTGCTTCCTTGCCTTTATTCTCGTTCACATCAAGTAGAACAATGTGTTTTGCTTCATTTTGTAGGAAATTATCGGCTATATGATACCCAATTCCTTCAGCGCCTCCTGTTATAACTATGACTTTGTTTTTTAGATTTCCTGCCATCCTCGCTGTCTAGACTCTGACTGACTTCTAAAGAAAGATACGCGAGTTATTAAATGTTCATAATACGAAGTCATTAGAGGTTATCATAAGTGTGTGAACATAACAAACATTCATTTAATAGATTGTTTTTATTCTAAAAGCTGTATTGGTTTTGCTAGTCATTAAATTGTTATTACCGTGGTTTGTTTTGACGTTTTAATTAAATTGTTGCTAAATGTGTTTATTTTTCATACGTATTTTATCTTAGGAAATATTGAATCCTACACATAAACATAGAGGTAAAGCATGTAAAGGCGCGTGTCCTTCACACGTTTTTTTTTAAACAAAACACAAAAACACTTATACAAAACAAGAGTTTTCATTGTCTCAATGTAATATGGATCACAGGAAAAAAAATTTAGAAATACTATGTATTGTGTAGCTGTTTTGTGTAATGTTTTAGTGCAGGAGACGTGGCTTTGTTGTTGTGATGTTTTCGATTTTAACTGTCTGTGAGATATACGTAGTGTTATGCTTCGTGTGGTAAAGTTCTCTAGGAACATAAGGTTTTTATATCAGAGACTGGCAAACGAACAGATGGGTCACCTGATGGTAAGTGATCTCCACCGCCCATAGACACCCAAGACACAAAAATAATCATGGGTGCGTTGCCAACCCAAAAGGAGAGAATGGAGGTGGAGGGAAAAGGAAATGGGAAAGGGAGGGGGGTAAAGGGGCCACCGGAAATCTCACTCACCCAACGAAACGCGACAGCAAGCTGCCACTTTACGTCGGTTTTCTGTGAGACAGTGGTATCAAACCGGTCAAGCCGGCCCATTCGTGCTGTAGACGTTACTGTCTACAGCGTGGCTCTACCACTCATAAATTGACGTCGAGCGCTGCGCCTACGCATCCCGATAGTTTCCTATCGTTTTGGAAACACACGTTCTATCAGTACCTGCAACTATAGTGCGCAGTAGTTTATCTGAATAGACATCGCTTCAAATTATCAATATTACTTCAACTGCTAACGCCCGGTTCCAATAAACAATCTCAGTTCGAATGTGCAGATAGATTACAAAAATCAGCCAATAAGAACACAGTTTGAACATGACTCCGTCAAATGACTTGATTCGTAGGTTCATAATCGCGATCTATCTGCACTATAAACCGGCCGTAAATCACCTAAAGCCTATATTCTTCAACCTGAGTCCTTATCCCAATTTCCCGATAGGACGGGAGTGGATTCCAGAAAGACTTTTTACACGGGGAGATCCGCGAGTAATACTTAGTCTGTTATTAAAAGAAACATCGCATTATTCATTCCGGAACTAGTAACCAGTATAAAAATGGGTAGTAACCTTGATGTAATTAGCTTTCAATAGAGACTCGAATAAATAAAAATAACGACAACAAAACAATAAGCATTCATCAGTTACGTTCCCACTAAAGATTTACTTATATGAGTATCCGTATGAGTTCGTTGTACGTTTAACTTTCGATTACGTTTGCAAATGAGACTTGCTGCACATTTGCGATATTTGATTGAAATTGGGTACTTGGCAATTTTGTTTTTTATTAATTTTATATGAAATTTAGGTCGTCTGAAATATAGAATAGAAAGAACATAAGCTCACGCCTGTATCCCCGAAGGGGTAGGCAGAGGTGCAGTTATAAGTTGAAGTTTGGTGTAACTTCAAACTGTGGGAAAGAGAACATTACATAACATAACATAACATGTTATGTAATGTAATGTTCTCTTTACCACAGTTTGAAGTGACACATATAACATAACATGTTATGTAATGCTAATAATGGGAAAGAGAATTATCAGTAGGGATGATCGATATTCATCGATGTTTAATAAACATCGATATTTTGCTGGAAAATATCGATGTTTTGATTTCGATAACATCGACACATCGATGTTATGAGAATAAAATATCGAAACGTCAATATATTCTTTAGGGCCATCTGGCGTTGGATGGACTAGCTGAGGACTAGATAACTATGAGTTCAACTATTTAGCACTAGATGACACTGATCAATATCATCGAAGTAAGCCATACGAATAGTTATTTTTTTTGCATTGGAATTAAAAAAAACTGTCAACTTCAATGCACAGACTAACGTCCAGTTCCAATAAACTATCTCAGTTCGAATGTGCAGATAGATTACAAAAAATAGCCAATAAGAACACAGTTTAAACATGACTCCGTCAAATAACTTGATTTGATTGGTTCATAATCGCGATCTATCTGCACTCTAAACTGAGATCGTTTATTGAAACCCGCCATAAAGGGAAAACACCTGGAAATGTTTTTTTTTTTAAAGAGTGTGCCCAAAAAATAATGAGAATGTTAAAAAAAATCCTGTATTGTGTTTTCAATAATAATAAACGCATAAATAAAAAGATAAGAAATGAATAAAAAATAAAAGGAATACACAGTTTTATTTGCTACAGAAAACATCGATGTTTTGAGATATCGATGTTTTGCTATCGATGTTTATCGTACATCGATACTTTTGATTCGATGTTAGCATCGATGTCAACATCGATGTTTTTCTAATATCGATCATCCCTAATTATCAGTATAATCACGTCACGCTATAACGGTACGTGTGTTGGTAAGGGATATCTAGACATCTCCACTATGCCCCCACCCCAGAATTTAAAACATTAATTACTGCCTCATTTTTCAACCAGGTTTCTGAGGTCTCGGGTGCGATCCCCGGGTCGGGCAAAGTGATATTGGATTTTTCCATATTAGCCCGGAGTCTGGAATTTGTGCCCGATATGGCGATAGGCTCGCCTCCCATCACATCTGGGACGGGACTAAGCTCGGCGAAATGTGGGTGTTCTAGTTCGCTAGTGCGCCTCTGCCTACCCCTTCGGGGATACAGGCGTGAGCTTATGTTATGTTTTATGTTTTTTCATCCAATTTCGATGCAGTTTTTACAGAAGGGTTTCTTTTTTGTTTAATTTGCTATTACACATAAATGTGTGTATAAAATCAAACATAGTCAAATACCCAATTACGAACGCCATGGATGCGAACTGCATAATGACATCCAATCTAATACGTAGCAAAAAGTTATGATTAAAGCATACAGTATGATAAATCAACTAAGGCACGGACTATCACGGCCTCAGTTCTGCCCGAAGCGAGGCGATGCCGATATGATGGTGAAGTGCTAATCTGCCGAAATACATCCTTGTCTACAGTACTGACGCATAGTCGATAATTTTATAGATATGTACATACATACATAACATAAGCTCACGCCTGTATCCCCGATGAGGTAGGCAGAGGCGTATTACCGAACTAGAACATCTACATTTCGCCGAGTTTAGTTCCATCCCTGATGCGATAGGGGGCGAGCCTACCGCCCTGTGGAATGGGGCCGTTTAGAGCATTCCGCTACGGTATTCCCTGCCTGTCGTAAAAGGCGACCAATAGGGGCTATCTGTCTATCAGGGCGATAGGCTCGCCCCCTATCACATCTGGGACGGAACTAAGCTCGGCGAAATGTGGGTGTTCTAGTTCGCTAGTGCGCCTCTGCCTACCCCTTCGGGGATACAGGCGTGAGCTTATGTTATGTCTATCAGGGGTCGTGGGCGGCAGCGGGGAGGCTGTTTTAGCGCTTGCACAAGACAACCCTTAGACCCTTAGACCCTTATGGACAGCAGGACGTGTGGTTGGCTTCGTCGCTGTCATTGACGCCGATGGCGTCTTTTGGTTTAGGGGGTCCTTCCTATAAACAGAGATAGGCCGCAATGCGGCACCATGCAAGGGCGGCTCCGGCTGAAGCCGAGGCGCTTCTCGTCTTGGGAAACCCGGAGCCGTCCTTGATGCGCCGATGAGGGCCATCGCGGGGTTTTGGTTGGTATTTTCGGTATAAGGTGTAAATAGTGTTAGGGACTCGGCCCAGCGATCGCCTGGATATCAATCATCTTTCCCAGGTGGCTAAATGCTGGGTCGTAAGACCGGCGAGCCCAACATAACCATTCCCCCGGAGTGGGTTGGTAGTGATAAATCGTTTTCCCGCGTAAATAAAAACAAAAAACAAATTGGGGGCGAGCCTATCGCCATATTGGGCACAAATACCAGACTCCGAACTGATGTTGAAAAATCCAATATCACTGCCCGACTCGGGGATCAAACCGGATACTTTAGGATGGTAGTCGTATAGAAATACAACCACGCCAGCATTGTAAGTTACACCTACTAATATTATAAGAAAGAGGGTAAGGGAAATTGCTATTATTTAAATGCAGGGTCTCATGTATGTAAAAAAACTGCGTTTTAATTTTACTGCTTCTTCGAAGAGTCTATATATGAGTCTATATGTTCCTCTTTTTTTTTCGGGGGAAAGCGATTTAACGCTACCGCGGCGCCTGGGGGGAGACACGACGGTTATGTCGGGTTCGCCGGTTTTACGACCCAACGTTGAACCGGCCGGGAGAGATGGAAATCATCCGAGCGACCGTTGCGCCGAGTTCCTAACACTACGTACACCCTATACCGACATACCGATTTACTAAAGAAACATTGTAACTTGTAGTAGTCGTGAACATTTTGCTTCCGCCATGAATGGTCCAGCTCGGCCGAGTTGCCACCGTCTTACGGAAAACCGGCGTGAAATGGCAATTTGGTGATGCATCGTAACGTACGGTGAGTCAAATTTTCTGGAAGCCCATTTCGTATACCTACCGCCTACTGCTACATAACTTGAATCTTACAAAGGCTAAGTTAGAAGTGGACCTTCGCCATATTGCGGAATTGGGAACTTGTCTATTTTCACCCGACTTCCACAAAAGGAGGAGGTCCTCAATTCGTCTGTATATTTTTTTATGTATGTTACTTGATATCTCCGCCAAATGTGGACCGATTTTCAAAATTCTGTTTGTGTTCGATAGAGCTTATTTCAAGGGTGGTCCCATATATTTGGTCACGATCCGTAAATTGGAAGTCGGTCAGTTAAGTTTTTAAACTTGTGATTATTTTAAAAGTATACAGGGCTATTCATTAGTTTATCCTAAACATGTAAAATAATATTTCGTCATTTATTTTCATATATTTAGTTAAAAAACCAAAAATTATTATGTATAATTTAATTAACCGCCAAAACGCTATCTATTAACCGTAGATACGGGTGACGTCATTTTTCCTTACCATGCTATAATATCGCTCATTAAAAAAATATTGCGGAAATAACATGTATGATTTCAAACTATAAAAAACGGATCAGATATTTCGCCGATCAGATATTGATTATCGCTTTTTCAAGCATGTTCCAGAGAGGATTTGGCTTAGTTTTTACGACCGGCCGCCTGCCTGACGTCAACCCCCTATGAGGGATCCAGTCCCGGGCAAATTTAATCAGAAAAGTTGCTTTGCCCGACAAAAAAAATTTCCCCTTCCTTTTTCCGTCTCGGCTCAAAAGTCGGCTTGAATGTGTCTCTGGCGTTGTAATAGTCACGGGCGGCTCGGCCTCCGGTGGCCCATACGCTTATGTAACATATTTATGTGCCGCATCCGACGTTTAATGCGAGATATTTAATTTAAGGTACGCCTTGTGTATTTAGTATTAATGAGCAGAAATACAGAATTCCGTTTTTGCTATTAATGAAAAACGCCCTTGCGAAGTGAAAAGGTTACGTTATAAATGTACTTTGTTATTATAGTATTACACACATTCATACATACATCATATAACGATTGTATCCCATAGGGGTAGGCAGAGACATGTTTAGGATAAACTAATGATTAGCCCTGTACCTATAGGGGAGCGAGGGGCTTGTTGTAACAGGGGTAAGTAGTAACAGGCTCTTTTCACCAGGATCTTAAACTTTATTAGCGTATTTTTTTGACTCGATTTGACCTATAAACCGCGCCGCGTCATGTTGCCATAGCCAATATCCCATCGGCTGGCTCAGTGAGCCAAAATGTGCACGCGGTTCATTTTTGCCAGGTCATGTAAAATTGTACTGTCGTAAAATTTTGGTTTGCGTTATTATTATCGACTAATTTCAAACTTTCTATATCTTATTTACATTTAAATTTATCTATCTCTGATAATGTGCAAGAGTTTTTAAGATTGCTTAATTGTTTAAATAGTTATCTTGATAAATGTTAAAAATCATACCATGGGGTTAGTTGTAACAAAATCCTGGGGCTTGTTGTAACGTGTTACAACATACCCCAAGTTATGATGTAGATACTTTTTTCCTTTCTTCTAAAATAAGGGTGTATAAAAGAAAGTCAGAGCGGGCAACACAAAGCCAAGAAGTGTACGAGTTAGCGGCAGCTGAAGTTTCAGAAAAAAAATGCGGTATTCGGGAAGCTAGTCAGACTTTCTGATTATTGTCCATAAAGACAAAAAAGAATAATTAAAGTTTAAGAGTTGGTTATGTTAAGCCTAGACAAGTATTTACTGCAGAAGAATGTTTAACTGAATAAAACTGTTAATTACTTATTTTTTAGGTGTTGATTACTTAAAAAGAGTATTTAAGTTGATTTTTGATAAGAATTACATAATACCTACTTTAGAAAGACGTCAATTTTGTTAAAAATAAACAAATAATTAATGATTAGAGGTATTATAGTTGTTTTTTTTTGTCGTTACTACTTGCCCCAGTAGACGTTACAACTTGCCCCAAGCACGAGGTAAGTTGTAACACCGCACTTCTTCTAGAAAATAATTGATTGTAAAATAAATATCAATAGTTATGGTATTATATTTACTTAATTTGGTAGAGGAAGAGTTACAGCATCCATCCGTCTTTATTTAGTAGCAATTTAATCAATAGATCTCAAGATATATTAGTTTTCATGAAAACTGTTACAATAAGCCCCTCGCTCCCCTACTTAAAAAAATAGTCAAGAACCCAATTGCGACGATTTACAGGTATTATTCCAATTTTAAAATAACATAACATAAGCTCACGCCTGTATTCCCGAAGGGGTAGGCAGAGGCGCACTAGCGAACTAGAACACCCACATTTCGCCGAGCTTAGTTCCGTCCCAGATGTGATAGGGGGCGAGCCTATAGCCATATCGGGCACAAATTCCAGACTCCGGGCTGATATGGAAAAATTCAATATCACATTGCCCGACCCGGGGATCGAACCCGACACCTCAGAACCGTAGTCGTACTGAAATACCACCACGCTACCGAGGCAATTTTAAAATACCCATGCTTAATAATTGATTAAAAAAAAAAAATATATTTTTTAACTTTACCATTGTGCTTTAAATCTTTCTCCCTGTATGTGGGATTGTTATTGGTACCAACTTTATCTGGTACTATATTTTCTTCGTGGCAAAGCTTGGTAGTGACAATCGGTATAATATTAATATGTTAATCTAATGATTTGTTTACACATCAGTAATAATATTTAATCAGCTGAAATACGTTAATCTGCCCTCAATAAAAATAATTATTAATATTTAATAATCGTCACATAAGCCATTTCAATTATTGGGTTTAAAAGCATAACAAGGTTTTTATTTTCTTTAATAATTTATGGGAATATAATGTCTGGTATTATAACCGGTTAGCTAAACAATGGAAACATAAGCTCACTCACGCCTTTTTCTTCATCTTTTAAAAAAAATGGCTTCCACGCATAATCAGCGATGATTTAACAAATGTCAGGGTTAATAGAGCAATTATATTTTTACAATCACTATGAGACCCAGATGTGGATGATCACAAGGCCCTGCTGGGATTATGGCGGTAATTCCTTCCAGTGCGATGCCCCTCAGATGACCTTCACTCGGCGAATCGACCGAACAAAGCCAGCCAACGCACCAAGCAAAACTCATCACCGGTTAAAATCTTCCACATTATACTGACCATTTTCACTGAAGTTTGATGCATAAAACCACATCACTTAAAACAACAAACACAGCTATAGAGAATAATATGAAATAAATTTAACAAGCGACGCCCACCCTGTCAAACTACCTGTCAAAATCCCACTCACGCCTTTATCCCCGAAGGCCTAGGCAGCTACAACTTAGATAACTACTAAACCACATCTCGCCATTTTAGATGTGGTAGGGAGCGAGTCTATCAATATACTTTAAACCAGACAGAAAACCAATATCGTATATTATATCGTCCCGGAGTTCGAACCAGAGAACTCAGGAAGATAGTCGTACTGCATACCGCGAACGTATTACAATAACGTTACTGAGTCGGACAATTTACTTAGCAATTTAATACATAAGGTATCCGCATATATTTAATTCTATACATCATGAAATTATATTATTTTTGATATGAAAGACATTAAAATACATCAAGCACAACCAAACAGAAAAACAGATAAGATAAAAAAACACGCAATGCACCAATATTCATATAGTTTCAAGATCTCAATTGCAATTAGCAATGTATCATAAATTATGTTCTGGAACTTAATAAAATAATTTGTTTCAAAATTATATTACTATAGTTTCTGGATGTTCAATATTTTCCATCGTCAGTTTTATGCAATCTGGAGCTTCGGATATCGGTTGGCCTCCGTTAATCATCCAGGCTGTTCCACTTGGGGCCTTTTCTATAATTTCGACTGCAGCGTTTGCTACATCTTCTACCTGTTGCCATGGGAACGCAGTTAAGATTTTTTCAAAATCTGGTACATGCTCATCCCTAACAAGCGTTTGAGTAGTAAGGTTGGTATGTGTCATACCAGGTGCCAGTGCTATAACTCGAACACCAGTCTTCCTGTAGTTATACTCATGACCCAAACTTTTAGTGAAGGTCATCACAGCAAACTTCGAGGTTTTGTAATAGATCATAAATGGATCAATTATCATGCCAGCCATTGAAGATATATTAAGAATCGTGCCTCCATTGCCTCCTTTATCTTTACGCATATTGTGCTCCCAAAACTTCATCGCCCATTCCATAACTGATATCACATTGATACGTATGGTTTTGGAGACTGAGTTTTCGTCCGACACTCCAGCATTATTGACCAACACATCAATATTCTTGTAAGTATCAACAATTTGTTTATACACAATTTCTAAATCTTTTGTCACGTCACATTTTATAAACACTGCTTTGTTCCCATATTTAAGGTTCAGAGTCCTCACTGCTTCTTGACCTTTTGTTTCGTTGATGTCCAAAATTATTAGGGTTTTTGCTCCATTTTGTAAATATTTATCTGCGATGCCGTAGCCAATTCCTTCAGCACCGCCAGTTATCACGATAATTTTACCTTCCAATTTACTCATTATGGTTATCACTGATAGTTGTTGGTGGTTGAGTATAAACAAACCACTGGTAAATTTTTATTTAAGTGGTACTTCGAGAGACGATAAAGAGAACACGTTATCGTACGACGAGTGCGATTTAACAATTGCGATAAGTACTTGCGTAATCCACGTTCTTATTTGGACTGTTGTTAACAACTCGATTTCTTACTGAATGATGGAATTATACAACATTTTTAGGGTTCGCTTGTTAAATTACAAAACCAATTTTAGTCAATGTCAACCCGTATTTATTGTTACTTATCAATGCGTTCGGATTTTTATCATTTTTTTTAGTTTGACTTCAATGAATTTTAAGTAATTATGGATGGGAATCAATATGCCCTTAGAACTAGATTTTATGGGAATAAAATCTAGTCCTAAGGGCCTATGCACATGGCGTATTTTTCACTCGCAGACACCGCACGTGTGACGTGCACGTGAACGCGCGATTACTCGCGCGCTGTAGATGACTAAAAAGCAGATTGTTGCATTTGTATCGATACAAAAGCGCTTACAAAGCGATACAAACGTGCGCGAGAAGCGCGTTCAAAGCTAATCTGTATTGCGTTTGTTTATGAATTTTCGGAGAAAGGGGTGTACGGGAGGGGGACGGCTCACTTCACAGTCTAGTGAAAACGCAGAGGTTTCTGTATTACAATACATACGCACGACTGCAGCGCGTCTGTATTACGGTATCAGCGATTTTAGCGATACAAACGAGCGTTTACAGCGCCACCAAATTTGTTACCTTGTGCAGACGTTTAGCCCTCATTCGCATGAGAGATTTTTCTACGCGCGTTGAAAAAGCGTCTTAATATTTCTGTTTATATTATGATTACTTGAAACTCAGTCTTGCCTTTTTTCTAATAAGGTATATTCTACACACCCAAAAAAAACCGCTGCGTTTTAAAAGCGCCGGCGTGTAAATAACTACACTATAGTAGGATTGTTAATTAAACGGAGTAAAGTGACTTTTCGAATGTTGCCACTGTTTCGTGAAATTTAAATAGTGCTGCGGTAAAAAGATCAAGATTATTTAAACATTTTAATTCAGTGAACCACTTCATTCTTTCATTTTCTTAAATCTAACTCAAAGTCGTAATTCCTGCCTGAGGTTTGATAGTACTGCATGTCTACTGAATTATAGTCGTAGTAAATTACTGCATACTAAGTTAGGGTATGTCTAATGGAATGAAATGAAATAATAAAATAATGAAAGGTCAAGTTAAAAGTACCCTAAACCGACGTGCGTGCATGAAGAATGTAATGAGACTGAATGAGGCGAAAGAGGTGTGTAAGGATCGTAGCAAATGGAAATCCGTTGTCTCTGCCTACCCCTATGGGAAAAAGGCGTGAGTCTATGTATGTATGTATGTAATGGAATTATAGTCATGGTTTATAATAAACAAAACTTACAAAACTATGAATGTGACGAACGTAATTTTTCTCAAATAATAAAAGTAATATTTGTAATTATCATTGTTATCATTTCGCGTATCTTTTGTGATAATTTACGCAAAATTATTTACACAGACATTAAGTCGAAGGGTTAAGCTGAAATGTCTAAAAATCAAATTTTGCAATTTATTGCTGAGTTATTGTTTCTTTGAATGATAAAAATTTAACAAGATCAATCACTATGTTTTGAAAGTATTTTGGAAAGTGACATTTCTATCTGTCAGTTTACTACGTTTACTTAGCAATCGTACTATATAATGTATTTGTTCTATTTCAACGCTTTTTAACGCACGTTTAAAAAGTTCTTGTGCAAATGAGGCCTTAGCGCGCGTCATCTGCGCGTCGTCGCGTCGGCGCGTTAAAAATACGCCTTGTGCATGGTTAGGCTGAGAATGATGAGATCAATAAAGCGAAAGTCGACTCAAAAGTCTAAGTCAAAGAAAGTCTCTCAGTCTGTTTGTCTTGTAAAAAAGGACTCAGAATAAGTCGAAGTCAGATTTAAATCCTCACTTTTCTTGACTCAGACTTAGTTGAAGTTCGCTCTGTAAATCTTAGCCTTACTGTTCACCGCCGTAAAGTTCCAAGTACTCCAAAGTGTAAAGAACACTACGTTCTTGAAAGAATATTATTACTGGTCATCCAATGGTAATTTATGTATTCATGACACGTATTTACAAGGTTACTTGTGTTTTTATGTAAATAACACCAGTTTCTATAAGAACGCTTAGAACATTTTACAATAATTATTGTTAAATATGTATATATTTATCACACAGTATACGAAGTAAACCGGGAGGTCCAGAATTCAATTATGATGTCGGGTGGTTTTTTTTTCTAATAACGATTTGTCCTGGACTGGATTCCCGCGAGGAGGTTGACATCAGGCAAGCAGTCGGTCGTAAAAACTAAATGGAATACCTACAACATGCTTAAAAAAGTGTGTTGTGGCGACCCTATTCTGAAGTTGGCTAAAGACAGATGGAAAGAAAAATAAATTAGATTTTTTTCAAATATTAACGTTAAACTGGAGATCAGGGATCAGGTGATATGCCAAAGGCTCAGCTCAGCAAATTCGCAGCTAAAAGAATAACGCCATGTCGATTAATTCAGATTCAAGGATGACGATGATTGGGATTTGGGAAATATGACTATAATATAACCACAAGTTTAAAAACTTAACAGACCGACTTCAAATCCGGTTGTGACCAAATTTATATGAGACCACCCTTGAAATAAGCTCTATCGGACCTCCTCCTCTTTTGGAAGTCGGTTGAAAACTATAGACGAATTGAGGACCTCCTCCCTTTTTGGAAGTCGGTCAAAAAGAAGAAAGAAAAACAACTTTATTTAGACAACACTTGAGACCAGCCGTAAACAAAGAAGATGGTTCATGTATACTTAAATAATAAAGTCTTATTATTTGGCAACTTGTCAAATAGTACTAAATGACAAAACCTTGCACTAACCCATTCAGTTGAAAGACAATTTCCGCGTGACGTCTGAGCAAACTACACAAAGGCTGAGATCTATAGAGCGAACTTCTACTAAGTCTCCAGTAAAAAAAAAACGAACTCGGTGAGGATTTGGAATTTATCTTATCAAAAACAGTGTTATCTATATAGAAGTGTTTGTAAAACGCAGTAATGACAGATACACTAATATCTACGCCACCCATTAAGATAATCAGATGATTATAATTGTTGATAATCGTCGAATTACAGTTACATACTGTTAATTACAATAAGGCCAGAATGGAAATTTTGACTGGAATTACTACAATTACCGAATAAAACGCAGGTTTAAGGTTGGGTTCACATGGTATACTACTGCATGTTTTTGTGCAGGATAAATCTTATTGAATACGCATGTGAACTCACCCTAAAATTGTGGGTAATGGTCTGGCTTCTCTATTTTGTGGTTAAGGTCGCCCGGTTAATTTTAATATTAAGGTAAATGTAAATGATACTGTTTCTTTTCTTTATATCTATTTCATTTAACCTACGCAATACATCTGCGCCACCGATTCAGTCCATACCAAAGAACAGCGTCTAGATTTGACCTGTCCCATAAAACAATTGTCGCATCTAGTTACTGTATCTTTATTAAATTATAAATTATATCTTTATTAAAAATAATAATAATAATAATAAATAACACCCAACAGTCACATACATAGTCACAACCCCACACTAAGATCAAGTATTGTGTCGTGGGTATCAGGAACTACGAGAGACTTTCGGTCTCACAACACCCAGACCCGAAACAAATATCTGTAGGCCATACAAACATTTGTCTCTGGGCGGGGATCGAACCCGCGGCCTCTCGCTTCACAGCCGGCTACTCGTCCGCTGCGCCACGGAGGCTGTCAATAAAATTAAAAATTTACTTCAAATATTATTTTCGTTGTAACTAAATTTCCTCATACGTAAATCGAAAGATATTCACACAGTAGTTTTCATTAGCATTGATAATTAATTTGACACACTACATGTTATTCATCACTTGAAAAGAAATATGAATGACAAGTGATACTTTGTATGGAAGTGAACATTGTTCATTAATCGTTTCAATTCTTAAACACTGTAAACGTAAAGGCGCGTCTCCTGCGCCTGTTTTTCTCGAAACAAAACACAAAACACGTACGCAAAGCATTGGTTTTCGCTGTCTTCTGTTCATAGAACAATGGACCATAGATAAAAATGAGTAGCAAAACCATGTTTTGTGTAGGTGTTTTGTGTAATGTTTTAGTACAGGAGGCGTGGCTTTACAGACATGCGTATAGAGTTCTTTTGGTATTTATAATTACATTATGTAGGGCGACTTGCAGCGCTATTATTAATCTAGAGTTACACCTTATCTCGCTTTATCCTACAGCTCAGACTTATCTTTAAATCAAGATTTGGGGTAAATAGAGGTTTATCGCGAAGCTGCAAGGGTTCCTTAGTATGTATGACATAATAATCCTTCAACTTAATTGGGCAGTGTGATAAAAAGAAATCCTCTTATTTTTTATCAGAGTTAATGATTTTATTATAATCATTAGAACGTTAAAATTCATTGTAAGATCCGCTATCAGTTTTTATTCAAGATTGAAGATATAAAAGTAAAAAACATCATCAATAAATGTTTTTATATATGTAATATTAAAAATAATAAAATGTTTAAAAAAAATAAAAATGTTTATTGGTCACGTAGGCATATCAAATGCACTTATGACAGGTCACAACAAGGTCTAGATACATTTATACAATAATAATCATGTTGCAACACTATCAATTTAGAAAACAAGAAGGCAGGTATGGACACAATAACAAGGATGGGGCTTAGATAAAAGCTTGTGATTTGTAGGAAAGGGAACGAACGGGATATGGCAGGAATGCTAGAAGGGAATTGACGGGAAAATACAATAGGAAGCTTGTAGGATTTGACTGGAAATGTGGATAAGGAAAATCACGCCGTGGACTATAAGGCCCTATCCTAGCTAACCTTTCTCTAATTACCTACGGATGACGACCCGAAGAAGAAAGACGGAAAGAAACTCCGGGCTTTGTTTTTCATCATCAATTGACTTTCCTTTTTTTTCCTCAATTTTACAAGATATAACTCATTTCACTTTTACATTTTAAATTTTATATGGATTTATGCATTCTCAAAACCACTAATAGTATAAGGTACTGTAACCGCCGAATGTTCATACACTTAAGTTCGCCTTATGTCGTTTAATGCCGCCTTATCTGTCAAAACTGTATGGCGAAAATCAATATAAAAAGCCGTTAAAGTTGAGCAGCGTTTGACCATTCGGGCGTAAGTATGATAGAAATAATGCAGCGGTATTGTAGGATGCATAAATCCATACTTACAAAATATCCTTATATCTATGTCAAAATAATGTTGCTAATTATTAAATTTTACAGAGTTGTTTATCGATATATGTCCGATATACAGGTATGTGTATGGCGATAGGCTGGCCTATTATCACATCTGGGACGGAAATGAATGCGGCGAAATGTGGGTGTTCTAGTTCTCTAGTTCGCCTCTGCCTACCCCTTCGGGGATACAGACGTGGACTGCCTGTATAATTGGGTACGTGACAATTTTTTTTAAATTATATTTTATATTCAATTTAAGTCGTCTAAAATATAGAACAGAAAGAAATATTGAAATATTAAAAAATAAAAGCCTTTGAAGTTTGGTGTAACCTTCAAATTGCGGGAAAGAGAAGTATCAGTGTAATCACGGCACCCCATAACGGTATGTAAGTTGGAAAAGGATAGCAAGATATCTCCAATATTCCACTTCAGAATTTAAAATATTACTGCCTCATTTCAACCAATTTGATGCAGTTTTTACAGAAGGGTTTCTTTATCGTTTTATTTGCTATCATATTGCATATAATAAGAATGTAAATTTCGCGGTCGAGCCGGCCCATTCGTGCTGTAGACGTAACTGTCTACAGCGTGGCTCTACCACTCAAAAATTTAACTTGAATTCTTAACTTATGTTAATGCCTAAGTGTACGAACTGCCTATGTATAAGTATAATGCAAATTGTTACAATAAGATTGTACCGCCTATCAAACTATGTACATACATCGGAACACATTTTGTTAAATAATAACCATGAAGGCGCCGTGCGGTGTACCGCGGCGGGGACCGGCCAGTCCGGAGCCTAGGTTCACCTATTCCCCAACGCAGTATGCCGCACCGCCCGCAGCCCACGGTATAAGCAGTTAACCAGTTACTTTTGCTGCTACAATCACATCACTCGTGACACACACAATACACATTACACAAATCACACACAACAAATATACCGACATGTTTAGTACAACCGGCAAGGAACGCACTACCGTATCAAATAGCGAAGTCCAGTCTCCTTGCCGGAAACCCACCAGCGACAACTTAACACTAAACAGCGACACATTTCACCACCACAGAGTAACACAGGTTAAAAAAAAAAAAGCTTAGTAACAACAAAAACTATTATACTGTCAATACCATCACGCATAGTCATTAAGCAATATTTATCGGCCATTGTTAAGCTACTTCATCAGAGGTAAAAATATTAAAAATATTACAAGGTTGTGATCTATTTACAAAATAAATTGATGTATTTATAGAATTTTAAAGAAAGGCGATATTTAAGCATAACATTTTTAAATGTATAAATAAATTAAGTTTATACTCGTATTAAATGTGTTTTAATCTAAATATATATTTTTTTAATAAATACACCCACAGTCACACTAGGTATACCTGTATCGTGGGTGTCAGAGACTATGAGAGACTTTCGGTCTCACAACACCCAGACCCGAAACAAATATCTGTGGGCCACACAAACATTTGTCTCAATGCGGGAATTGAACCCGCGGCCTCCCGCTTCACAGCTGGCTACTCGCTCGCTGCGCCACGAAGGCTGTCATCCCCAATCCAATCCCCAATCCCCCAGAAGGGGTTCACAAATTCAAGTTTCTATTAATATTAGTATTATTACGCCTTACGAAATTTTAAACTTTACCGCTAGATCGCTAGCCTTTCCCTTTTTAAGTGTAGTTATTATTGACACTAGCTGTAAGAAACAAATAAATAATAGTCGCATGATTAAATAAAAAATATTGAATACCAACACCGTACTACACGCCAGGAATCTGTATTTCAGTAGCCCGAGCACGAAAAACTAATCTAAATGTTAATGTATTCGAGTTCGCTGCGCACTGGTGACGTTTGGTTAATATTTCATACAAATTTCAAAGACGCGCATCGAGTTCGAATACATTTACGGTTGTCAGAAATTTTCCTGCTCAGGCAGCAGATCTATCTTTCTACATATCTACCATGGATGGCATTCCTCAGCCATGAGATTTATTCGAATTTAAGTTTTTTTTCTTGGAAGATTGGCAACGCACCCATATTCTTTTGGTATCGTGAGTGTCTATGGGCGGTGAAGATCATCTACAAGGCCCACTAGCTCGTTTGCTCTGTACTCCCTTCTGTAAAAAAAATGCATAATTTTAACCTGGGCTACCAACCTTCATACGGTGAACGAATTCGTCATCTCCTCATTATTTTCAGAGAATACACCAATTTAGGTAGTGCTATTTGTTGAGACACCATTTTTACTAATAACAACTGATAGCGCTAATATGACGTCACCATGAGAAGCGGAGTATTTTTTTTATTCGAGCACTAGTGACTATACTGCGGGCGGCCCAAGGAGGAATATTATTGACAATCCAATTCGTATCGTACCAGCGGGTTTAGACAAGTGGCTTATGCGCTAATCGAATAGAATAGTCGAATAGATGCGTGTCAATGATACTTGTATGAAATATTAACCAAATGTCATCAGTGCACAGCCAGTTCGATTGTCAAAAATATTCCTGCTAGGGCCGCTGCACCTGATAGTAAGCGCAGTGCGGTGTTTGTAAATTAAAACTCAATAACCCAATTTTATTATCTGTAATTTTGTATACATCGGAGTAAATATAGAGTAAATTAATAAATTATTCCCTATGACCACAAATATCTATGTAAGTTTGACATTAGATTATTGATTATAATAATATATTTAATAGGGTATCCACAGAATAATTAATAATGAAGTATTGTGCCGTATTTGCCGAAATTCTTGTAAGGTCTATCTTTACCTCTTTGTTCATTATAGGGTTATTTTATCTCATGATTTTATTTCTATTTCAACATTTGCCAGTTCCCCGTTAACAATGGCCCACATACTTCCACTTGCAGCTTTATCTAGAATTTCCACAGCAGCTTTGCCTACAGAATCAGGATCTTGTATTATATATTGTGTATCTACCTCGTTTTCTATATTCTGAACCGCTTCAGCTGCATATTCGTTTTCGGGTTCATTAGTCATAAGTTCTTTAATCATGTTAGTGTCAGTCAAACCTGGGCACAAGCATATTGCCCGTACACCCGTTATAGCATGCATACACTTATGCCCTAAAGACCTAGTAAACCCTGAAACTGCAAACTTGGATGCCTGGTATACGTGAGCATATGGCTCTACTGTGTATCCGAGTACAGAGGCAATGTTTATTATAATTCCGCCCGTGCCGCCTGTATCTTTTCTCATAACATTAAAACATTCCAAAGACCATTCAATAACAGCTGTTGCGTTGATCTCCATAAGTCTTCTTGGTACTGATTGGTCCCCTATACCAGCGCTGTTCACTAGAATATCAATGTATTTGTACTTATCTATTATAATCTTGAAAGTAGTTTCCAAATCTCTGGTGACGTCACATTTAATAAACTCCGCTTTACCTTCCCCGTATTTAGTGTTAAGCTGTCCTTCAGCTTCTTTTCCATGGTTTTCGTTGATGTCAATTAAAACAACTACTTTGGCACCATTTTCTATGTAATTTTTGGAAATACTGAATCCAATGCCATTCGCTCCACCAGTTACAACAGCAATTTTATTTTTAATGTACTTACTCATGGTCTTTAATTGATAGAGACACTGTAGCAACTGCTTAAGCTAGAAGTATGATAACATTTTTATAGTTCAGGGGAAATGATAATTCGTTTTATTTCGACATTGTATTTTAAATATTACGTTTTTATGGCTAAGTGTTACACGTGACTATGCCTACGTATAGGTGTTGTTTAGATAAAAATATCTTCACAACCCTCATTGTAATATTATCGTCATCATCAGCTATAGGACGCCCACTGCTAAACATAGGCCTCCCCCAAAGATTTCCAGATCGACCTTTTTTTTTTTTTTTTTTTTTTTTTTTTTTTTTTTTTTTTTTTTTTGTCGCGGGGAAAAGTGTTTTACCACTGCCGCCGCGCCCGGGGGGGGGTGGACGCGGCGGGTATGTCGGGTTCGCCGGTCTTACGACCCAGCGCCGTGATGCCCGGGAGAGATGTTCGACATCCGGGCGACGCTGGGCCGAGTCCCTAACAATATATACACCCTACACCGGCAATACCGACTAAAAACCCCGCGGTGGCCTTCTTCGGCGCTTTAGTGGGGCGGTCCCGGGGTATCCAGAGATAGCCTCGGATTGCTACCGGAACCGCCCCTGCGCGGTGCCGCCTTGCGGCCCGTCTCCGATTTGGGGGGGGCTCAGAAGCCCCCGCCGCCGAAGGACGCCCTCGGCGTCTACGGCAGCACGAGGCCGACCGTCCGTGCTGCCGTCCGTCCCGGGGCCGCATGTACAAAAGTACTAAAAGGGGCGCACAGCCCCTCGCTGCACGCCCGCGACCCCGGAAGGCCCCTATTAGTCGCCTCTTACGACAGGCAGGGGATACCGTGGTGGAATTCTCCAAACGCCCCCATTCCACAGGGCGGGAGACGCCGGTCAGTCGTCCACCCGACGTCTCCTTCGTCTCCTTTGGCGGCGGGCGGGATCGTTCTGCTCACGATCCCGCTCTGCGCTCTCCTTCTGCGAGATGACGCGCTCGCAGAAGGAGACCATCGCACGCCATGACCCCCGGCTGCCGACCATGGCGGACACCACGGCCGGCAGCGAGAGGTCGCCTCCGACGACTGCTGTGAGAGCGCTGCGCTCCTCCACCCAGGCTGGGCACTCCTGAAGAGTGTGTTGGGCCGTGTCCTCGCGGCAGTTGCCACAATGGTGGCACACGGCGGACGCCTCTTTTCCGGCTATGCGACACAGGTACGCACCAAAACACCCGTGCCCCGTCAGTACCTGTGTCAGCCGGAATGTAGGCGCACCGTGGCGCCTGTCCAGCCACTCTTCGAGGACAGGTCGCACTGCCGCGACGGTCCTCAAGCCCGAACTCGGGCTCTCCAGCCTGGCATGCCACTCCTCCACGGCGGCTCTGCGGAACCTGGCCGCAATCTCCCTCGGGGCTAGCCGTTCCCGTTGTTGGGACGCGCCCTCTCGCCAGTGGAATGCTGACGAGAGGGACTTGGCGTCCAAATCCCAAGGGAGAGTTCCGGCCAACACGCAGGCCGCCTCGTGGGAGACCGTGCGGTAGCCCCTGATTATCCGCTGCGCCACCAGACGCTGCGGTTTGCGCAGCAAGGCGACGCAACGGGCGTTCAGGGACCCGGCCCATACGGGTGAACCGTACAGGGCCATGGACCGCACGACTCCAGCGTACAGACTCCGGCAAGGGTTACCGGGACCTTCGAGGTTCGGCAGCAGGCTCCCAAGCGCGCCCGCTGCCCGCACCAACTTCGGCGACAATTTCTCAAAATGGGCGCGGAAGTCCCACCGGCTATTCAGAATCAACCCTAAATATTTCATTGTAGAGCCGATGGGAATCCGCACCCCCTCCACTGTGATGTGGGCCCCTACAGGTGGCCTTCGCCGAGGCCCGTGGAAAAACAGGGCCTCGGTTTTGTTCAGGGCCACCGTGAGGCCCAGTCGCCGAATCCTGCCCACCACCTCTTCGGTACCGGAGGAGGCGAGCAGGATGGCATCCTCGAAAGAACCGGCCGTCGCTGTCACCAAAGTGTCGTCCGCGTAGCAGACGACAGCGACGCCCCGGGGGTTGGTACCACGGAGGACCCAATCGTAGCCGATGTTCCACAATAGCGGGCCCAGTACTGAGCCCTGTGGAACACCGCAAGACATGGCCCTCTGGTGCCAGCCGGCGGCGCCCGGATACACTATGTACCGATTTGACAGGTACGAGTGCACCAAGCGCCGCAGGTAAGCCGGCACCGCGTGGTACCGCAGTGCTTCATGAATGCAGCCCCAGGGCAAGGTGTTGAATGCGTTGGCGATGTCGAGCGACACCGCCACCACCACCTCACCCCGCGCAACTGCATCCTCCGCGTGCGCCTTGACCCGCAGAATCGCATGAACTGTGGATCGGCCCTGCCGGAACCCGTACTGGCAATCTGCCAGGTCCGGCCCGGCCCCCTCAAGGTGCTCGACGAGGCGAGCGTGTATAATCCTCTCGAAAAGCTTACAAACCTCGTCGAGCAACACGATGGGCCGGTAGGCCGATGGCGACTCTGCGGGTCGACCCTCCTTCTTGAGCAGGACCAGCTTGCCGGTTTTCCACCGGGACGGAAACTGGCCCTGCTCCATGCACGCGGAGAAAAGGCTGCGGAGCCTCGCCCCCAGGTGCTCGACGGCTAACACCCATGCGCGTCCGGGGATACCGTCGAGACCTGGGGCGGTTTTCTTAGCCCGCAGCCGAAGCACCGCCACCCTCATTTCTTCGGGTGAAACCTCCGGGATAACCCTTGCCGAATCCAACGACGACGGCGTCGACGAACGCGACGCCATCGGTGGAGGAGTGACATCCTCCGTGGCCGGGAACAAAGCCGCGACGACCTCCTGAACGAGGTCGCCCCGGAGACTCTGCGTCAGCGGGGGCGCCCATGGGCGGAGCTTTCTCAACGCCAGACGGTATGGACGCCCCCACGGGTCGCTGTCGAGAGTACTCCGGAACTCAGTTTGAGCCGCAGACTTTGCCCTCGCTATGGCCACATGCAGCGCTCTCTTAGCCTCCCTGTGGAGGCCGCGAAGCAGCCGCTCCTGGTCCTCGTCGCCGGGCAAACGAATCCGGCGACGACGGTGTCTGGACAGCTGGCGGAGGGCGGCAACGCAGGACGCGCGCAGCCGCGTGAGCTCCGCCGACCACCAGAACACCTGGCGCTTCTCCGGGAGGCGTCGGACCCGGGGCATGGCTGCGTCGCAGACGCGCGACATCGCCGCCCCGAACCACTCCGCCTCCTCGTCGACCCGTACCGGCCCGTCCGGCACGGGCACCAGCGCCTGGGCCAGAGCGGCCTCCTTCAGGGCCTCAACTTCGAGGCGACTTATGGCCCAGCGTGGGCCGTCCGATCGCGAGACGGTCGGTCCCCCACCCGACCGGGTGGTTGGGGACGAGGCGACGTCGAACCGAATGTATCGGTGATCCGACAACGTCTCCTCGCCCACCAGGACCCTCCAGTCCCGGACACGGCGGGCTAGGGCCGGGGTGGCGAACGTGATGTCCACCACCGAACCGCCATTATGCCTCACGCACGTGTCCGCCGTCCCGCGATTCGCGACGGCCAAGCCGGACGAGATCGCCCATTCCTCCAGGGCCTCGCCCCGCGCGTCAGTCACCGACGAACCCCAAGCCAAGGACTTGGCGTTGAAGTCGCCGGCGACGAGGACGGGGCGAGGCTGACTGCCTTGCACCACCAGGGCCCCCAGCCGAGCGAGGAAGTGCTCAAACTCGGCCAGGGATCTGTTGGGGGAGAAATACACTCCCACGACCCAAACCCCCCCCAACAGGACCGCCACGCATCCCGAGCCCTTCACGACTTTTTCGAAGGGCGGGGAGCCGGCTGCGCCCCTGGTGATGATGGCCACCGAGCTGTCGAGGTCCCCTGCCCAGTCATCCCGGGGGGGAACAAAATAAGGCTCGGAGACCACAGCCACATGTATCGACCACTGCGCGAGGCTTTGGACCAATAAGTCTTGGGCCCTGGCGCAGTGGTTAATATTCGCCTGGAGGAATTTTTGCGCCATATTAATGGGCGATCTCCATTGGTGCGGCGCGGGTGGACGGGTCGGGCCGCGTCACAACCGCCGCGCCCTGGCCGCGATTACCGCGACGGGGACGGACGGAGGCAACGCAGGCCTTGGCGCCCACCTGGTGCCCCGCGGGTTTGCCCGCACCTGCACAGATGGTGCAGTGCGGCGCCGCGGAGCACTCCTTGGCCTTGTGGCCCGCTTGACCGCAGCGATAGCAGAAATCGCTGCGGTCACACTCATCTGTGCAGTGCCTCCGCACGTGCCCCCTGAAGAGGCAGCGGAAGCACCGCATGGGCCTTGGCGCCAAAAGCTGGACCCGCGCCGACACCCAGCCGATCAGGACGCGTCCTGCCCTGATCACCTTATCCGCGGCCTTGGCCGGGCACCGCACCCAAGCCGAGCCAAGGCCGGACCGGTCGGGGCGGATCTCCCCGACCTTGACATCCGACACTGTGCAACCACCTGCCCCTGCGAGGGCCGTCGCGACCATTTCCGGGTCGGCGGACGCATCCAACCCGGATACGCGTAGTTCCGCGGTTTTGCACGGACGGGAGACTCGAACGACCGCCTCCAGCTCCGTGCCGCGGAACACGGCCCTCATACGCTCGGCGAGGGTGTCAGCCCTCGCCTCCGTCTCTGGGCCAGGTACCTCATATAGATAACCGCCCGTCGCCATCAATTGAGCCCGCATCTCGCCTATTCCCAGGTCAGCGAGGCGCACATTGGCCAGCACCTCACGTAGAACCTGGGAATAGGTGACGCCCTTCTCCAGCCCCTCGGGCGACACAGTTATGGTCACTGCTGCCTTTCGGGGCAAACGAATCTTGGGCTCCGGCCGGCGCTGCTGCGGCTGATTCCGCTGTTGTTGTTGCGGCGGCGCAGTGGCCGGAGCGCCCGATGCGGGCTGAGGGCCCTTCTTCTTCTTCTTGTTCACCACCAACGTCCAAGAATTGTCCATGGATGCTGGTGGTGGCGGCAACAGGCGGGGTGCAGGGGCAGGTTGAGCCGGTACAGGGCCGCCCTTCTTCTTCTTTTTTGCCCCCTTTTGAGGGGGCACACTCTGTGGCACTTTGGCGGCGGCAGGGGCGAGCCCAGGCACGGAGGCAAGGGTGGGCCGAGGAACTACCGCTGCAGAAGTGGATGGGGCAGGGGAAGATTTCTTCCCCTTGCCTTTCCCCTTTGTTGTTGCCGGCGGAGGGGCAACATGCGGGGCACTAGATGGCCCTGCCACCGCAAAGCACGGGGCCAATGGTCCCGTGGCGGGCAAAGAAGGCCAGTTCTCCTTCTCTCTGCGATCCTTCGCCCTATCCGCGGCTAGAGGGGGACGAAGGACTGGCTCCTGAGGCAACCGCATAGATATCGCCTCGAGGCGCGCGTCTAATATATTTATGAGACGACGCTCGAGCTCCTCGAGGCGATCTTCTCGGGCAGGCGTCGCTGCCGTCGGGGCCACCGGCTGATTTTGGCCGAGGGACCTCAATGTGGTGAGGACCTCGTCCAGTATCTTTTGTTGGGCCACCTGGGCGGCCTTTAATTGGGCGATCTGCCGTGCCATCGCCGCCTTCTCGGTTTCCAACCGAGTCACTTCAGCGGAAGCAGTCTCCTCAGCCCTGGAAACTAGTTCCTGGGCTGCAAGATTCAGCTTCCGCTGAAATGTGCCCTTTATTTTCCGGGACTTGCTAGAAACGTCCCGGATACTGGCCGCTAAACGTAGGCGCCAGTCAGTCTCCTCATCTGGCACTTCACCGGGCTCCAACTCTTCATCACTCTCGGCCTTGCAAGCTTTCTCCGCCGGCCCCTGGTCAGTGTCGCTCGAGATCAAGCAATCCGCTCGATCTCGACGACTCCTCTTTGATCCCGAGGTGGCTCCGCTCGCCCCGGCCACGGATTCGAGGCTCGGGGCGCGCGAAGGCACCACGGAACGCTCTCGCAGAGTCATTTTTCCCTCTGCTGCTGCTGGTCCAGGAACACATACGGTCCCTGGAACGTTCACCTTCTCCACAATAACGACTGGTTTGTTTTTTATATTTAATTTATCAATTTCCATGTTGTTCCCACGAGTGTGGGGGAAATAAACCGTCCACCCAGGCAGAGCCCCCTGTACCTGGGTAAGCCTATGGTGTAACCCGCCGGAGTGTCGGCCGTTACTCCGACGGGGGTCGCACTAGAGACCGAACTACCCATCGGCCATGCATCCCCTCGCGGTGCGCCGCCGCTTGGGATTCGGGGTAACTTTTTATAGAGGATTTCTCCCTCGCGGTCCGGGCGGTGAAGCCAAGACCCTCGGTCCGGTCGGAGCGCGAGACATGACCACAGACCTCCGAGACCGGATTACGATATTCGACGGCGACAGTGAAGGAGAGCGTCCCCTCCACTGCCCGCTCGGCGGCGGGATGAGCGCACACCGAGCCCGCCGACACCCTCAGGACAGAACCTGAAGGTGGCCCAATAAACCCCCCCCCAACTGGACGACAGCCGCCACAACACGCGACGACTGCCAACCGACCTCGCCAGGATATTAGCCGTGGTCACGGATGAAAGCAGACGAAAATTCGAAACCGTCTTCATCCGTGACCGCCGTTGCCCAGGGTGCACCACGTGGAGGTTTCCTGACTTCGCACCCCTTCCAGATCGACCTGTAATGTGATTTCCATTAATAACATAAAAAAAAAAAAAAAAACATTAATTGTCATATTTTTCTCTCACGTTTTCTTATATTTCTTTTCTTCATCAATCTCATAAAAAAGTTAACCAATACTCAATACACTGTTATATACAAGGCTGATACTATTATTTAGTGGGATATTTTTTTAATTTTAAACCTGAAGTTTGAAAGTTAACCCTAAATCAACTTACAGGCTTATTACTTCTCTACATATAATAAACGTGTAACTGCAAGTGTACACAGGTGTTTATACTAATTACGTATTCGATTTTGTAAGAGGACATGCATAAACTAGCTTTATTTATTCAAATGGTAATATTTCTTTCAACGGCAATAGATAATATGCTATGAAGTTTAAAATAATTATGTGCCAGTGACAGAAAAGTTAGGAGGTAAGTATTTGTCACAATATATCGCGTGATGAGAAGAGAATGACAGAAATACTGAAGGACACGCAGAACATTGCAGGAATATAGTTAAACTAAAGAACGGATAAATAAACTGTGTGAATGGAATGAACAGAAGGTAGTGAGTGCTGCGATGACGATTGGTAGGAAAGTGTAGAAAGAGAAGAGATTGCGCCAACTCTAAATTATTCCGATAGGGCAGGTAGATGATGATGAAGTAATATGATAAAGCTGATTTAATGTTTGAGACTTGTCAAGGTAAGACGAAGATTATGGCGATGATGATGAATATATGCCACAAAATTGATTCCTGCCATGGAAAGTTACTACAAATATATGCAAAACTATGAGCGTATCTTCGCATTGAGTACTTGATTAATTTGTTTTTATTAATTTAATATGATATTTACTTAATCTAATTTAGCGCAGAAAGAAATATTGTTTTTTTATAGCAGAGAGTGGCAAAAGGTAAAAAAAACGCTCAAAAAAGTTATAAGCGTCTGAAATTTGGTGTAACCTTTAAACTGACAAAAAGAAAAGCATCAGCGTATATTCACGTCACGGCCATAACCGTACGTGCGTCGGAAAGTGATAGGATAGATCCTCACTACTGCCCTACTCTTGATCATAATTTAAAATATGGATTACAGCCTCATTTTTTAACTAATTTCCGTTAATGTTTTACAGATTTTTTTTATAGCAGAGCCTGGCAAACGAGCAGATGGGTCGACCGTAAGTGATCTCCACCACCCATAGACAACCTAGACACAAAATAATCATGGGTGCGTTGCCAACCTAAATGGAAGGGGAGGGGAAAAGGGATTGGTAAAGGGGGGGGGTAAATGGGCCACGTGAAGTATCACTCACCAAAGCAATGCGACAGCAAGCTGCCTCTTTGCTTCAGTTTTCGGTGACACAGTGGTATCAAACCGGTCCAGCCGGCCCATTCGTGCTGTCGACGTTACTGTCTACAGCGTGGCTCTATCACTTTTATAGATTGGATAAATGATTTGATTTGATTTGATGCGGCAGCTTTACGTTGGCTTTCTGTGAAACAGTGGCATTTGGTAGAACCATCCTATCATTAGGCAGTATCGTCTACAGCGCGGGTCTACCAATCAAAAATAAACCGTGTAAAGAATTCTAAATACACGTTCTAACCGTATTTACTGATTTTGTTTGGATATAAAACGTTAAAGTCAACAAAAACTTACTGACACGCATAGTAATAAAGCAATATTTATTGGCCATTGTTAAGCTATCTTCAAGGTATAGCATGATCACTGGAATGTTTGTTGGTGATCCCTAGTTTTTCAAGTAAAACTAGCAACTAGCAAAAAACTGCCTCGGCGTACTGGTATTACGTGCGCATACGACTACTATTCTGAGGTCTCGGGTTCGATCCTGGGTCAGGTAACGTAACATCGGATTTACGACCGTCTTCCAAAAAGGAGAAGGTCCAAAATTCGTCTGTATTTTTTTTATGCATGTTACGCGATAGTTCCGCCAAATATGGGCCGATTTTCAAAATTCTTTTGGATTTGAAGTCGGTCCGTTAAGGTTTTAAATATGTGATTATAATAATAGGGATTTCATTTTTTCAGCCTTTATAATTACTCTAAGTTGAGCGATTAATTTATACCTATTGCATGTGAAATAAAAAACAATAATAGAATTTCATTCTCTTTAATTTTGTATTAACATACTAGGAGTAAATTCTGAACAAATTAATAAACATATTAATTTTGACATTAGATTTTTGACCATAATTAATAATAGTCGCCATAATCCCAGCAGGACCTTGAGATCATCCACGTCTGGGTTTCTCGGCCATTGCGAAAATTGGATACTTTATTTACCTTGATGTTTGCAAATCGTCACAAATGCGTAGAAGCCATTATTTTTAAAAGAAGAAGACGACCATAATCCATATATGTTACAGATAGTATCATAATGAATATTCAATAATTATTGATCCCTTTTTATATCAATATGTTCATTTATGTGGTGTGTTGCTACTAAATCTTTTTCTAATATTTACCACTTTGTCATCTATACGAGTTAGTTTATTTTATTTCTACTTCTACATTTTCCAGTTCCCCGTTAACAATGGACCACATACTTCCACTTGGAGCTCTATCTAGAATTTCCACAGCAGCTTTGCCTACAGAATCAGGATCTTGTATTATATATTTTATATGTGTCTGGTTCTTTATATTTTGAACCAATTCAGCTATGAGTTCGGTTTTGGGTACCTCAGTCATAAGATCCTTAATTATATTAGTGTCAGTCAAACCAGGGCACAAGCATATTGTCCTGACACCTGTTTTAGAATGCATACATTTATGCCCCAAAGATCTAGTGAACCCTGAAACTGCAAACTTGGACGCCTGGTATACATGAGCATATGGCTCAATTGTGTATCCGAGGACAGAGGCAATGTTTATTATAGTTCCACCCGTGCCTCCTGTATCTTTTCTCATAACATTAAAGAATTCCAAAGACCATTCAATAACAGCTGTTGCGTTGATCTCCATAACTCTTCTTGGTACAGATTGGCCTCCTACACCAGCGTTGTTCACTAGAATATCAACGTACTTGTACTTATCTTTTATAATGTTGAAAGTAGTTTCCAAATCTTTAGTGACGTCACATTTAATGAACTGCGCTTTGCCCTCCCCATATTTAGTGCTAAGTATTTCTTCAGCCACCTTGCCTTGGTTTTCGTTGATGTCAATTAAAACAACAACTTGCGCACCATTTTCTATGTATTTGTTAGCGATACTGAATCCGATACCATTCGCTCCACCAGTTACAACAACAATTTTATTTTGAATATACTTACTCATGGTGTTTACTGAGTAGAAACCTTGTAGCAACTATCTAAGCTAGAATTACGTTACAATTTTTATAGTTCACATGAAATGATAATTAGTTTTATGTCGACATTATTTTACGTCGTTAAAAGTTTTCAAATGACTAGTTCTTGCACGTGACTTTACCTGCGTTCAGGTCTTTTCTAGCTAAAAAAACATTGAAATTAAATGGATTGAAATTTCCATTAATTGTGTCAAAGAGCATTATAGTGTTTTCAAATAATATAATATTATCCACATATTTCAAATGATAATATCAATGTCAAAGGCAATAAACGCCAGTGGCAGATAAGTAGTGATAGAGCCACGTAGATAAGTAGTGATAGATTTGAGAGGTAGAGCCACGCTGTAGACAGTAACGTCTACAGCACGAATGGGCCGGCTCGACCTGTTGGATACCACTGTCTCACAGAAAACCGACGTAAAGTGGCAGCTTGCTGTCGCGTTTCGTTCGGTGAGTGAGATTTCCGGTGGCCCATTCCCCACCCCGTCTTTCCCAATCCCTTTTCCCTCCCCTGCCATTTCTTTCCTCCTTTTTAGGTTGGCAACGCACCCATGATTCTTATTGTGTCTTGGGTGTCTATGGGCGGTGGAGATTACTATCAGGTGACCCATCTGTTGTTTGCCAGTCTCTGCTAATAAAAAAAAAGTAATAAGTAGTGAGAAAGACTGTAAGGATGTAATGCATCGGACTAAGTCAAAGTACGATTTAAAAATTACAAATCCTCACCGAGTTCGTTACTTTGACTTAGTCGTAGTTCGGTCTACAGATCTAAGCCGCGGTGCAATCACTTTTTGTATCAGGAAAAAAATCTGTGGTTTATGTTTGATTGCCATAACCTTTTTCTCGCCTCGACAAGTCTCCATCGTTAAGAGACCTTATAATATCTTATTACTTCATTTCTTTTTCCTTTGAGTTATTCCCAGTTCGCTTCATGGATCTCAGCCTAAATCTTTTCTTCTTACCTGTCTTTTTCCACGTTACTGTAGGGTCAGCGTAACACACTTTCTCAAGTTGCAGAAAATGATTAGCCTTAGTTTTTACGACCGGCTGCCTGCCTGACGTCAACCCCCTCTGGGGGATCCTTTGGTCCTAGGCAAATTAAATTACAAAATTCTCTATGCCCGACCTAAGAATCGAATCCACGACGTCTCGGTTCACAGGCCAAATTATATACTGCCACTAGTCCAGGGAGGCGACAAAGAAGGTTTGCCAGCCTCTTATATAATAAAAATAATATAATTAGTTTGTCTTCAAGATGAATGTACATAATCCTCATCATCATCAACACAAACCGCAGATAAAGGTCGCAGGAAGTCGATGGATACATAACATTTAGAACTTAGATTGAAATAGTTTATTGATTGTATAATGTTCATAATTCATTATTACACTTTTCAGGTATTTATAATGTAAAGTATTTCCCGAGGACATGAAACTCTGTTTCTGAAAATTATTTTATTTTATAACAATTACGCTTGATTTATATTCAAAACTTATAACTATCTCTTCATTATTATGACACTAAATGACCTCTTCTATAGCCTTACTATCTTCAATCAACCAAGCTGTACCACTATTAGCTATTTTAAAAACTTCCACAGCACCATCCCCGACTTTGTCTACATTTTGCCATGGGAAATTCTTAGTAAACGTCACCAATTCGTCAGTAAAGCCCATTTTATTCTCATCATCTAGAAGAGGTTCAGTCATGTTTGTTCTAGTAAATCCTGGACAAAGTGCTATTACTCGTACTCCTGTCTTCTTAAAATTATCCACGAAACCCAAAGATCTTGTAAATCCCATGACAGCGAATTTACTTGTACAATATATTGGTAAGCATGGTGCAATCCTAAAGCCAAAAATTGAGGCCAGGTTCATAATGGTACCACCGGCGCCACCTTTGTCAATTCGCATATGTTCGTAAAACTTGAGACTCCATAAAACCAATGCTGTTATATTAACATCAAGAACTGTCTTAGGTCTGTCTTCATCTGCTATTCCAGCACTATTTACTAATACATCGACGGTCTTGTATGAATTCAATATGCGGGTTCCTATGTCTTCAAGATCTATAGTCACGTCGCATCGAATAAAAACAGCTTTACCTTTCCCATGAGTTTTGTTTAAAGCGTCAACAGCTGTAGTGCCTTGTTCTTCATCTATGTCAAGTAGGATAACAGTTTTTACACCTTTGTACAAATATTTATCAGCAATATTAAATCCAATGCCAGTTGCTCCGCCTGTTATAACTACCACCTTGTTTTCTAATGATTGATTCATTTTAGACACTTTCCCCCGTTTAGACTATGGATTAATTTTATAGGATAGGCTGAATATTCGTTAACTTCTATAAACCTGTGCGCTCCGCAACAACAAGAGCGTTTGACTAAAAAAATGATTATAAATAGCAATTGTATATGGTAATAAAAAGATAACAAAATTTCATGTATTACTTACTGATAATGATTAAATTGTTGTGGTGTATTAAAAACAACCGTAATTAATAAAGAATAAAACATCGTTTTCTTTATCAGAAATATGTGTTTACTGCCTCGGTGGCGTAGTGGTATTACTTGCGCATTATGACTACCGTCCTGAGATATCGGATTCGATCTCCTAGTCAGGCAAAGTGATGCTAGTTTTTTCTACTCAGTATCAGCGCGGAGTCTCGGATGGAAATGAGCTCGGTGAAATATGGGCGTTCTATGTATTACACTCGTAGTTCGCTAGTTCAACCCTGCCTGAGACTATGTGTGTACTGTGTAGGTGTGGAATATGAGTTTTATCTATTAGTATTATTATCATAATAATCACAAGTGTAGATAGTCACGGGCTGCTCGGCCTCCGGTGGCCCATACGCTTATTATGGGCTTATGTAACATATATATGTGCTGCCTCCGATGGGTTAAAAACTTAACAGACCAACTTCAAATCCGATCGTGACCAAATTTATATGGGACCACCCTTGAAATAAACTCTGTCCAACTAAAAAAATATATTTGAAAATCGGTTCACATTTGGCGGATATATCACGTAACATACCACAAAAAGTTCAGAAGAATTCAGGACCTCCTCCTTTTTGGAAGTCGATCGAAGAGAGTTAAACATGTTTCTAAATAAGCATACAGTAATGTTACATTTCTGTATGCTTATTTTCACTATGACTGAACCAATGTTGATGGGGCTATAATTCAGAGGACATTAAGATTAATTTGACTGATATTATATCGAGGTAGAGGTATATGATAAAAAGATAATTTTCTTATCCGAATGAAATAATTATGGCACGGCAGAAGAGATTATTAGAGAAATTAGTATTTTGTGAGTGGCAGAGCCACGTTGTAGATTGGTCTACAGAACGAATGGGCCGGCACGACCGGTTTGATACCACTGTCTCACAGAAAGCCGACGTAAAGTAACAGCTGTTCTCTGTTGCGTTTCATTCATCAGGTGATCCACGAGCTCGTTTGCCATCATATGCTATAAAAAAAATTGCAATCAAAATGCTTTCGCAAAACCCTTGGGACTTTGAATTCGAAATAATGTCATTTTTTCCATGATACACTTATTGTTTTTATTTAACCGGGATTGAGTCCTCAAAGTTTGTATGTAGGTAAACCTAGCAACCAAATTTCACAGCTCCCGTGGCGCAGCGGGCGAGTAGCAAGCTGTAAAACGAAAGGCCGCGCGTTCGATTCCCGCACACAATATACGTTTGTGTGATTCATGGATAATTCTGTACTTGACTATGTTTGATTTTATACATACATATTTATATGTTATCGCAAATAAACTAAAAAAAAACCTTTGGAATATTGCATCGAAATTGGTTGGTGGAGATATCTAGCTATCCCTTTCCAACGCACGTCACGTTATGGAAGTGACGTGATTATACTGATACTTCTTTTTCCCACCGTTTGAAGGGTACTGAAACTTCGAAGGCTTATAACTTTTTATTTTTGAGAATATTTCAATATTTCTTTCTGTTCTATACTTATTTTAGATGACGTAAATATAAAATTAATAAAAAATAAATGCCAAGATCCAATTGTTTCGGGTCTGGATGTTGTGAGTCTGAAAGTAAAGGGTCAGAACTGTGTGTGTCCTATATGTATATTATTTAGACAATCAATATCTGAGGGTATAGTTCCAAAATCATGGAAATCTGCTTTTATTACGCCGGTCTTCATAAATGGTAATGAACCTCGAGTTAAGAATTACCGTCCTATTTCGAAAATCTGTTTGCTAGAGTCCTCGAAAGGGTCGTTCATGTGGATGTTTATTTATTACTTAGAATTGGTGTTGGGAGTTGGGACTGAACAGCATGGTGTTCTTGTGGAAAGAAAGAAATTAAGAAGGATTTATTGACAACTAGTTGGGTGGTACACATTACATTGAACAGGTACAAGATGTAAGTAGTAAGTGAATTTATAACTATACAGCTATTTATGTACATACTTAATTATTATAGGTGTCTCAGATCACCCACACTGTAGATGGCAATATGTGTATGTCCTACCACAACCGTATTTAGGACGGTCAACTACCTCAAACCTCGTATTTCTTTCTTTCTACCTGCCCTTATCCCACCTTAATGTGGGGTCGGCGCAACACACCTCCTCAAGTATATTGCAAAGAGGATTTGGCTTCGTTTTTACGACCGGCCGCCTGCCTGACGTCAACCCCCTATGAGGGATCCAGTCACGGGAAAATTAAATAAGAAAATTTACTTTACCCGAGCTGAGAATCGAACTCAGGACCGGTCTACAGCCCATGCATGCTGCCACTAGACCAAGGAGGCGACACCTCAAACCTCGTATTGTCAAATGAAAAATCCAATATCACTACACGACCCGGGGATCGGACCCGAAATCTCAGCAGGTCGATTCTCTAAGAAACGCCACAACGTTGCATTCGACAACGAACGCCCGCAGTGCACATCGTTGAGATCGACGGAGCGTACAACGTTGTTGAGTCTTTGAGAATACCATTTTCCATACATTTATGTCAAACGCCTCGCTTGAGAAAGCTAGTTCGCATAAGCGCCGTCATCACGCATACCGCTAGTGCGTGCGCTTTGTACCTTGCTGAATACAAAAATGATACCATCATTTTTTTTTATAGCAGAGACTGGCCAACGAACAGATGTGTCACCTGATTGTAAGTGATCTCCACCGCCCATAGACACTCAAGACACAATAAGAATCTTGGGTGCGTAGTTGGCTACGCACCCAAGTGAGTTGGTGGTGAGTTGGTGGTTGGTGAGTGAGATTTCCGGTGGCCCATCCCTCCCTTTCCCAATCCCTTTTCCTCCCCTTCCATTTCCTCTTTTTAGGTTGGCCTAAAAAGAGGAAATGGAAGGGGAGGAAAAGGGATTGGGAAAGGGAGGGATGGGCCACCGGAAATCTCACTCACCGAACGAAACGCGACAATAAGCTGCCACTTTACGTCGGTTTTCTGTGAGACAGTGGTATCAAACCGGTCGAGACGACCCATTCGTGCTGTAGACGTAACTGTCTACAGCGTGGCTCTACCACTCAAGATCACCGCAACGATGCCAAAACGTTGTTTCCACAAATGAAACCTTAGAGAATCGACCTACAGGACGGTAGTCGTACCGAAATACAACTACGCCACCGAAATATAAGAAATTTTTATGTTATAAATATATGTACTGTAAGAAAATTTAATGAATTTGCTTCTGATTTGGATATAGATTATTCTGTATGAGACTTCTGTGATAAGACGTAAATTGAGTGAACATTTTTTTCAAGTAGAATGCAAATAGAAATAATTACACTTTCCTGTTGATATGTAGCTAGGTACTATAAGATTACTGATTGTTTGTAAATAAATAAATTATTGTTGCACTTATTAGATATTGTCAATACAATGCAAAGTATTTCCGGAGCAAACAAAACTCAGTTTGTGAATATTTTTTTTATTACCATAATTCTGAGACTATTGAACCTGTTCTATAGGCTTACCACCTTCAATCACCCAAGCTGTACCGCTATTAGCCAATATAAAAACTTTAACAGCACCGTCGCCGACTTCGTCTACATTTTGCCATGGGAAACTCTTAGTAAACATCACCAAATCTTCAGGAAGGCACACTTTGTTCTCATTATCCAGAAGAGGTTCAGTCAGGTTTGTTCTAGTTAATCCTGGACAAAGCGCTATAACCCGTACTCCTGTCTTCTTAAAATTATCTTCGAAACCCAAAGATCTTGTAAATCCCATGACAGCGAATTTACTTGTACAATATATTGGTGCATATGGTATAATTTTAAAACCGAAAATTGAGGCCAGGTTTACGATTGTACCACCAGCGCCTCCTTTGTCAGTACGCATATGTTCGTAAAATTTGAGACTCCATAAAACTAATGCTGTGGTATTAACATCAAGAACTTTCTTGGGTTTATCTTCACCTGATATTCCAGCACTATTTACTAATACATCGACAGTTTTTTGTGAATTTAATATGCGGTTTCCTATGGCTTCGAGATCTGTAGTCACGTCGCAACGAATAAAAATAGCTTTACCTTTCCCATGAGTTTTGTTTAACGCATCAACTGCAGTAGTACCTTGTTCTTCATCAATGTCAAGTAGGATAACAATTTTTGCACCTCTATACAAATATTTATCAGCAATATTAAATCCGATGCCGCTTGCACCGCCTGTTATAACTATCACTTTGTTTTCTAGGGAAATATTCATTTTAGATACTTTCACCGGTTCAGGCCAAGGCGTATTTTTATAGGTACAGCTTCTACTAATCTTTGCGTACCGCAACAACAAGAGCGTCTGGTTAAACCAAAATAATGATTAGAATTAGTAAATTATAGCAAGAAGATAAGATTTAATTTATTATTGCCTACTGATAATAATGAAACTGTATGTCACACTAATATTATAAAGGCGAAAGTTGGTGTGTTTGTATGTTTGTTACTCTTTTACGAAAAAACTTCTGGATGGATTTTCGTAAAACTTCACAGTTATATAGATTATACATCCGAATAAGACATAGGCTAACTTTTATTCCGGAAAATAAATTTCCATGCGAACGAAGTCACGGGCAACAGCTAGATAAAATAAACGTAAGTATGGAAGTTTTAAACACAATTAATTTTGTATACAAATTTATCTTTTACTAGGTGTTCATCTATTAGTATTATTATGATAAAGAAGTTAAACGTTTGTAGGCATGATCTGTTACTGTTGACGCTTAACTTCACTCTAACTGAACCAAATTTGATGGTAAATTACCACCAAGGCAGTGATGGCAGAAGTTTCTGTTAACATTATCAGGGACATTTAAAAAAAAAAAATCTTTATTGATCACGTAGGCATGTAAAAAAGCACTTATGATATATCAACACAAGCAAATTTTGAATTAAGATTAATATAATTTATCATATTTCTTCCTATCGTGCTCAACTGAAGTGGCTACATATTCGCCAGCGCCGCTCTATACGTGCACTTACTACACTATTCTCGTTACTCACGTCCCCTTTCCCTTCTTCTTATTTATCTTTCCACTTTCTTTATCGTTGTGATACTCATGAGAGAAATATATATAAACTATATATAAATGCTGTATAATTATAGGTGCATAAAATACATAATACTATAAATATGATATGATGTATATGTTTTATTATACTTTACATACTCTTTATATTATATATTTTATTATGTTTATTATTATAATATAATTTTCTTCTTCGTAATTTTATGCACCTACCCTGTTTCAACTCTGCATCACCCCAAGGTTGACTGTAAGAGAATGCCTTCGGCATTAAGTCCGCCTATATACATACATTGTATATGCAGTGTATAAATAAATAAATAAATAATTTACATTATCTCGCTATAAATTTGAAGACAGGCAGGCAAGTATGGATATAATAATGATGGGATGGCTAAGATAGGGTGATAAGGGGAGATAGGAATAGAGTGTAAGGGAATGGGTTGTGTGGGAATGGCATATGGCAGGAATGGTGGCATGGGATTGACTGGAAATACTGGAAGCAGTTGGGATTAGTCCATGAGGCCCTATCTTAGCTAACCTATCAGCCTTTCTCTAGCAACCTACGGATGACGACCCGAAGAAGAAAGGCAGAAAGAAACTCCGGGCTTATTTTTTTCATCTTCAATTGTCATCAAATCTTTTTTTTGTATTTTGTCTTTTTTCCTTTTTTTATTAATTGATTTACAAATTGTCGATACAATTAATAATCATATTTATATGGATTCACGCATACTCAATACCACTGGAGGTGTAAGTACCGAAAGAATGATAAAAAGATGAAATGGCATTATAGAATGCAAAAACCCACACTAACAAAAATCATTATATCTATATCATAAACAATAATTTTAATCATTATATGATATTTTTTATACAATTTATGGCATACACTTTCCAAATTGGTCGATCGGTCGATCTGTTTACAATAAAACTATATAAATACACATAAAAACATAAGCTCACGCCTGTATCCCCGAAGGAGTAGGCAGAGGCGCACTAGCGAACTAGAACACCCACATTTCGCCGAGCTTAGTTCCGTCCCAGATGTGATAGGGGGCGAGCCTATCGCCATGTCGGGCACAAATTCCAGACTCCGGGCTGATATGGAAAAATCCAATATCACTTTGCCCGACCTGGGGATCGAACCCGAGACCTCAGAACCGTAGTCGCACCGAAATACCACCACGCCACCGAGGCAGTATGTGTTATGTTATGTTTATGTAAATACACCTAATGCCCTATATTATTATCACATAACAATATTAATGTTAATGTTAAGCCAGTCAATGTGCTTTAAAATGTCATTAGAGTAAAAATAATTACTATTGTAGTAAAGTAAAAATAGTTACTATTATAGTAAATAAAAAAGAAGAAGGCGACTCGGTTTAGTTAAGGTCAGCATCTTGGTGCAGAGTGCAGAACTAACTCGAGACTTCCCTATCAGCTAAGTAGTCTGCAACGCCATAATAAGCCCTAGCCATTAAGGCACGTTTAACATGGGATTTAAATTTATCACCTGGTAAGTTAGTTACTTCGGAAGGGAGTTTATTATAAAATCGAACACAATTTCCTATAAATGATTTATTTGACTTGCAGAGTCTTAACTTAGGAATTGCAAGTTTTTCTTTATTCCTCGAATGGATCTTCAATCCGAGTCTTTAGTTAAGATCCTATTGGCGACACCAATTGTGATTGATATTTATACTCATGCAAAATAACAGCTTTCTAGGACTAAAAGTCTCTGAGCAGACTGACAGATGGACATGACGAAACCTTAAGGGTTCCATTTTTGCCATTTGGCTTCGGAACCGTAAAAATTGTCTCGTACAGGAACAGTGTGAATAGTCCCTGAGCTAATCCACAGACAGACAGACGAACATGACGAAACTGTAAGGGTTCTATATTTGTCATTTAGCTTCGGAACCCTAAAAATTGTCTCGTAAAGGAACAGCGTGAATTGTCTTAACTTGTTGCCTCATGATCCATAAATGTCTTTAAACCCGCTGCACCATGGCTGCCGTTTTACTAATTGAGGGTAACAACAATATTGTACTTACACTTTTAGGATTCCAAATCCAAATATCAAAAATGGAAATTTATAGTTTCGTCATGTCCGCCTGTCTGTCTGTCCTCGGAGTTCGGAGACTATTGGTAGGTACTAGAAAGCTGTAACTTGGTATGTATGCATATCAATTACTCGTACAAAATGGTAAGATAAGATCTTAAAGAAAAAAACACCTAAAGTGGGGGATACAATTTTTTTCACGAATATCTTATGGTGTGGGATATTGCTGAATAGGTCGTTCAAAAACATTTCGGATTTGCTAAAACCATTTTCGATCCAAGAATTCGTTTGCGAAATATTAAGCTTGAAAGTGCACATTTTTGCTAAATTCAAATGTCCTCACCCTTTACCACCTAAACAGTTGGTTCTGAAAATATGAAAAAAAATATGCTAGTCGCACATAATCACGAATTTAAAAGGAAAACTATCACCGCTAACCAGGCTTTACAAGTTGACGAGTAATAGTCGTCCAAAGTAAAAAACAGAATTTCGTACAAATTCTATTGAATACAATAGATGAAGTTGTTAGTTATGTAAAATAGGTAGTACATACAAGTTTTGGTTCATGTACGCATAAGAATGACAAATAAAATCATATTTCGATAACATTTAACCCGGCTTTGGAACCCCGTACTGTGCGTGATCAGATATGCAGCATGCACTTGGCCGGGTTTTTATAGTTCCTTTAGCAACCAGTTTTTACAACGAGTATTTAATAGATGTATGTGAATAAAGATAAAGTACATAAACAGCTACAATGTCGCAATAGGCAACCTCATAAAAAATGAATAAAAAAATAACATGAAAACTTATCACCTTGATGAGAGTTCTCATAATCGACGAACGTGCTTGCTCCATGTACTCTGCCTACCCCAGCGGGAGACAGGCGTAAATTTATGAATGTTAGTACTAATATAATGTGAGTGCTATTAAAAACTGAGGAATAACCGGACAGTGCCTCATGCTACTCACATATTCGTGATGCGGAAATGAGCTCGACGAAGCAAGGTTCCACTAACAAAACATCTATCTACCCCTTTTTGTACAACGATACGCACAACAATAAATTAGCAATTTCGTCCAAATAAACTTCTCACAAAACGATAACATCATGTTAATTATATTAAAACATAGTCATTATTTTTTCTTGGCAAGCTGATAAACATTCGATAATTTATAAATAAAACGCCAGATTATACACATGTATTAGTCAGTTTACATTTAGTTATTGCGATGGAAAGGGACCTGAAGAACAAAGTCGTTGTAGTGACTGGTGCGGCTCAAGGCCTCGGCTATGCGATCACCGTGAAGTTCTTAAAACAATCCGCGAAAGTGATTCTTTTGGATTTCAATGAAGAAATTGGAAAAGAAGTGACATCGAAACTTGCAGCAGAATTCGGCGACGATCGAGTAGCCTTTATGAAATGCGACGTCACCAAAGATCTTGAAGAGGTCTCGAACAAAATTTTTGAAACTTATAATAAAGTTGATGTCTTGGTGAATAATGCTGGAACTGTGAACGAGTTCAACTTACGAGCCACCATAGAAGTGAATACAATAGCTGTTATAGAATGGACATTGAAATTTCGAGATCACATGCGAGTAGACAAAGGTCGATCTGGGGGTACGATAATCAACATTTCGTCCATTTATGGCTATATATTTGACCCCTTTTTACCATTTTACAAAGCTTCAAAACACGCAGTACTCGGCTTCACAAAAACAATAGGCCACGAACGCAATTACAATACAACTGGCGTAAGAATTGTAGCTATATGCCCCGGATATACTTCAACGCCTTTAATGGGTACTATTAAGATTTTGGAAGAAGATAAGAATGAGTTTCTAGAATATGCTGGTGCCAGGCCGTGGCAAAATGCTGATGATGTTGGCGATGCAGCTGTAGAAGTGTTCAGAGTCGCTGATAGTGGGACATCTTGGACTATCGTCGGTGGAAAACCTATAGAGAAGGTTCCTTATATAACACATTAAATAGTAATGGTGGCATATTATATTTAAAATAAACAGTTGTAAAGTTGTTCGTTGGTAAATATTTTAATATTATGTGAAATTTGAACGACAATAAAACAACTAAGGAAAATAAAGACTTATTTTGTATCTAAAATTGATAAAAAATACCTAGATTTTTTTCTCATGCAATTTGATACATAGCGGAACTTGAAAGTTATTTTTGAGTGGTTTATTCATTCAATTCTATAGATAATTTTGAGTACATTTGAGTCGAGTCATCTAAAGCGAGCTTGCATTTAATACGATGAGTAGTATACATCTCCCTTTCCCAATCCTTATTCCTTTACTATATAAGTAAGGTAGTGGCTTTACTGTATTTCTGGCATTGCCGACGGTAAACACTTGGCATCAGATGAGCCGTCTTCTTGTAAAGTTTCTTTCATGGTATAGTAGAGTATACATTAACATCATGAATAAATATAAACCTTCAATATTATAGAATGCGTAATTATACACGTAATAATGGAGTTATCAATATATTATATAAAAATATATACGCCTGAATTCGCCACATGTCTTATAATAACGTGGAGTTATCGTATTTTTGTATCAAATAAACTGATAAACAAAATTTGTAAATGGGTTTACTAAGCGATAATTTATTATAGGTATAATGCAATAACAAAAATATATATCGTAAAGTGCATTGAATTGATCAGTTTGAATTGAGATATCACGATGGAAAGAGACTTAAAAAACAAAGTTGTTGTGATTACTGGTGCGGCTCAAGGCATCGGTTATACAACTACAGTAAAGTTCTTGAAACATTCCGCGAAAGTAATTCTTTTAGAATTCAATGAAGAAATAGGTCAAGAAGCAGTGACGAAACTTGAAGGAGAATATGGCGAAGACAAAGTAGCATTCATGAAATGTGATGTTACCAAAGATCTTGAAGAGGTATCAAGCAAAATTTTTCAACATTATAAGAAAGTTGATGTCCTGGTGAATAACGCTGGAACTATAGACGAATTTGATTTACGAGCCGCTCTTGAAGTTAATACCATAGCTGTTATAGAATGGACACTGAAATTTCGAGACCACATGAGATTAGATAAAGGTGTATGTGGTGGAACCTTTTACACCCTTTTATAAGGCATCGAAGTATGCAGTATTGGGCTTCACGAAGACAATAGGCCATGAACATCATTATAATAAAACTGGTGTAAGAGTTGTAGCCATATGTCCTGGATATACTAACTCAGCTTTAGCGACTAGGACAAAAATGTTGGAAGATGATATGAAGGAATTTCAAGATTACATACGTGATAAGGAATGCCAGAATTCGGACGACGTTGGTAATGCAATAGTAGAAGTGTTCAGAGTAGCTGATAGTGGAACATCGTGGGCTATTATTGGTGGAAAACCTATAGAAAAAGTACCTTATGTGATGAATTAAAATAAAAAGTGAAAAATAGAAGTTGTTGTTTCAAAACTGAGTTATAGTTTTCATAGATTTTAACTCGTAACTATTAATAAAGCTTTGAACGATTTTTAATATAAGATTAATAATATGATAGTCGTCTTATCATCTATTATATAATGTATAACATTTATTATTGACAGCCTCCGTGGCGCAGCGGGCTAGTAGCTGCCTGTGAAACGTAAGGTCGCGGGTTCGATTTTCGCACCGAGACAAATGTCTTTGTGGCCCACAGATATTTGTTTCGAGTCTGGGTGTTGTGAAACCGAAAGACTCTCGTAGTTTCTGATACTCACGATACAGATTACACCTAGTGTGGGGTCAGGACTATGTGTGTGACTATGTTGAGTGACTTATTATATAAAAAATAATGCTCATACTTTTGTGTGATTATGATAATAATTATTATTGGGTAGCCTGTAATGTATTAACTTGACCGTATAGAGGCCATGGTGAAAAATCCTCAATAGGGACTCGTCGTGGGGTCAGCTAGGACATTAATGATGTAATCTTTGCATGCCAGTAGGTACTTATAATTTTGGCGACTCAATTTTATTGCACTTTTTTATAGCAGATACTGGCAAATGAGCAACGTGGGTTAGTAGATCAAGAGTTAAAATATTTGGTAGCTCTGCGCAAATAAAAAAAATTGATGAAATAAAGAGTCCAGCCATTTTAACGTCACTTTAATTAAATTATCGTGGTACTGGTATTTTGTTAGACATTTTTTATGGCTATTTGCTACTTATTTGCTATCCAAGCATTAAATATTTACACAATAATTGTAGAAAGATTCTGTATGAACTTATTGAGAAATATATCAAAGCGCCTGCGAAAATCTTTATAGCAGCAGCATTACGCGGAGAAAATAACTATTGATGGCGGGGGTCCAATAGGATTTCACCATGAAAAAAACACAACATGGAATTGAAATTGTTTTTGCTTCGTAATAGCTGGATTTTATAACTGACTTTCATAGCAAGCTAGCTGGATTAGAACAATCTTATTTACCTGATATGACGTCCCAAAGCAAAGTACACTCCCAAGCAACATCGCGCGCAAAAGCGTATTTTGAATGTAATTACACAGACTAAATCTCTGTATACATAACGCAGCAAGAGCGGACAAATAATCGCCTTATATGCAAATGTTGTACACCAAAAGGTGCAATTTGTAGGGGTCTGTACGAATGAGAATTACTTAGCTTGTATCAAATTATGAGGGAGCAAATACGGCTTTGAAGATAACGTTATGAGATTTTTATCCAACTTCAAAACAAGGAGGTTTTTGGAGGATAAAGGACGTAGACTAATCAGTGGAAATACGAACCTTAATATTAAGGATTTGTTTGTTAATAGCAGAGACTGGCAAACGAGCAGGTGGGTCACCGTTGGCAAGTGATTTCTACCGCCCATAGGCACCCAATACACCAATATAATAATGAGTGCGTTGCCAACCTAAAAGGAGGGAAATAGAGATTTGAAAAGGGAGAGAGGTAATTGGGCCACCGGAAATCTCATTCACTGAACGAAACGCAACAGCGAGCTGCCACTTTACGTCGGTTTTCTGTGAGACATTGGTATCAAACCGGTCGAGTCAGCCCATTTGTGCTGTAGACGTAACTGTTGACACCGTGGCTCTACCACTCATAAATGCTATGCTGTTATGACTGCCTCGGAGGCGTAGCTGTATTGCCAGTGCAGTATGTTACCGTACAAAGGTCTCAGGTTCGAGTCCTGAGTCTTGCAAAAATATTGGGATTTTCTAGTCAGCATCAGCCGGGAGTCTAGAATTTATGTCTGATATGGCGATAGGCTCTCACCTTATCATATCTGGGATGAAAAATAGCTCGGCGAAATTTAAATATTCTAGTTCGACTATGCCTAGCATTTCATAAACATTAATCAGTATATATCGTAAACCTATTGCATAGAATCTATATTTAATAACAGGTACAAATGCAGCAATATTTAGCAGATGAACCAACCCCCTTATCTCAGAGCCCTTGTTAGTGACGCCGATTTAATTGCTACGTTGCGTTATTCAGGCGCTTCAATGTACTGAATACAAAAAATCAAAAATTTTAAAAATAAATTTTATGTTTATAATAATCTAACATGAATTTATCGCCTCCTTGGTCTACTGGCAACAGTATGGGTTCGATTCCCAGGTCCGGCAAAGCAAATTTTCTAATTTAATTTCCCTGGGACTGGATCCCTCAGAGGAGGGTGACGTTAGGCAGGTGGCCGGTTGTAAAAATTAAGCCAAATTATTTCTGCAACAGACTTGAAAAAGTGTGTTGCGGCGACCCCACATTAAGGTGGGATAAGGGCAGGTAGAAAGAAGGAATAACCTAATATGAACCTAACCTAATTCATTGCTTAAGGCCACGTCACACACCCATACAGGAGTACACAGTACATACCTAATGCATTTATATTACCAAGATTAAAAAATAAAATAAAAATGTTTATTGGTCACGTAGGCATATAAAAAGCACTTATGACATGTCACAATAAGCAAGGTTTAGGTACATTTATATAATAATTATGTTATAACTCTATAAATTTAGAAACAAGCAGGCAGGTATGGACACAATAACAAGGATGGAGCTTAGATAAGGGGTTGTGATTTGCAGGAAAGGGAACAGGATATGGCAGGAATGCTAGCAGGGAATTGACGGGAAAATATTATTACGTATAGATTTTTTTTTATATCAGAATGGTAAGTGATCTCCACCGCCCATAGATACCCAAGACACAAAAATAATCATGGGTGCGTTGCCAACCTAAAAAGAGGAAATGGAAGGGGAGGGAAAAAGGGATTGGGAGAGCAAGGGGGGAAATGGTCACCGGAAATCTCACTCACCGAACGAAACAAGACAGCAAGCGGTCACTTTACGTCGGATTTCTGTGAGACAGTGGTATCAAACCGATCGAGCCGGCCAACTGTTGCTGTAGACGTTACTGTCTACAGCGTGGCTCTAGTTCTACCACTCAATTGAAGTATAAATTAATTTACAAACCGTGGATATAGGTTTCGTTAGGATTTGTTGCTAACGAATCTATTGATACGCAGTGTACGACACGATAAAGTGTTTGTGGACAATTATTTTTACTTTGAATAATCATCTTCTTCCTGCTCTTACTCCACTCCAATGCGGGTTCGACGCGACAGAATTTTACTTTTGCAGAAATAATTAGGCTAGATTTTCCGAGTCTTCCTGCCTGTGATCAACATCCCATGGGGTCTCTAGTGCTGGGCTCATCACGCTACCTCCCTAACTAGGTTGGCTGTCACTGCATCAAGAAGGGAACGGAAGGGAAGAAGAGAGAAAAAGCAATATGTATAATACATATATGATTGATTGAACAAATACTAGAAAACACCAAAAGTCAAGTAAATAACTAAGTTTTCTGTAATCTAGTCGCCTGGAAGAAAAAGCCCTCAATATCGCAATGGGGCGTCATTTTAGCCGAAACTGAAGGCGCCTTGCGCTCGAGGTCGGCAACTCTCAACTACGTGTTTAATATTTATTCATTTATTTAGGCAACATACAGACAATAATGCTAAGAGTAAAGTTGACAATTTATGGTTTATAATCCAACAAAGTTTCCTCTAATACCAAAAACACAGAAGACATTAAAATACACTATGACGAAATAAATAAAATTAAATTAACAGAAAAACAAAAAGGAAATAAAACTATTTTACGGATTTTATCACGATTTGGTTTTAATTTTTATTCCCGACGTTTCGAAGGCTTTGCAGTCTTCGTGGTCACGGGTTGGACTGAGATGTCATTTGTCCAAGAATGTTAGTATTACAAAATCTACCTTCATTTTAGAATTATATAAATTTAAAAAGTTAACCATTTATGTTCCGATCTACGCAGTACGAGCTCACAGTGTCTTGAGGTCTGGCAGCTGGTCTTTTGGGTTCCGATTTGATTAAATGTATAATTGGATCCCAGGCTTGTGCAAGCTTCCAACCATCTTCTCTATTGAAATTAGGATGTTTTTTAATTTCAATAGCCTCGCGTATCATGATAAAATCCGTAAAAATAGTTTTATTTCAATGAATAGCATTCGCGTAAACTTAAGAAATCAGTATAAAACAAAAAGGATTTAAAACTACAACTCTAGATAAATATGGTATTTTTTGTTACTGCAACTGGCAACTGTCTACAAAATTGAGAAGTAACAGTTGCGGCACATAAAAGTAATTGTTTGCAAAAGCGCCTAAGAATTTCAAACCCTGAATCGCGTAATAGCAATTTGTTATAGTTACAACCATTTTCTATTATTATAACAGCATGATGGTGCCAGCCATGGGCCACTGACTGAAATTACAAAGAATTGATAATGTCTCAGAGTGAATAATGCAGTGCAGTGCCACTCAGTGCTTTGTTATTCAATGTGTACTGTTCATGGGTAGCTGGACTTCTTTTTATCACACCAGTGGCTTGCTCGTATCGTCATTTGATTGCTTCGATAAAATATACTCTTCTTTCTTTCTACTAGCCCTTATCCCCCTTAATATGGGGTCGGCGCAACACTTTTACAAGCATGTTGCAGAATGGATTGAACTTAGTTTTTACGACTGCCTGCCTGCCCAACGTCAATCTTCTCTGGATGTCTCAGTCCCGGGCATTACAAATCAGAAAAATTGCTTTGCCCGACCTAGGAATCGAACCCAGCACCTCTCGTTCCATAACCCATTATAGGCTGCTAAACCAAGGAGGCGACTCACATAGAACTGCAGGTCAATTCTCTAAGAAACGCCACAAACTTGCGATCGACGCCTTGCTCCCGCAGCGCACATCGTTGAGATCGACGGAGCGTTCAACGTTGCTGGCTCTTAGAGAATACCATTTTCCATACATTTATGTCAAACGCCTCGTTCGAGAGAGCTAGTTCGCATACGCGCCGTCATCACACATAGCGTTAGTACGTGCGCTTTGTACTGTGCTGAATACAAAAATGAAAACATCATTGCTGCAACGATGCCGCAACGTTGTTTCCATAAATGAAACCTTAGAGAATCGACCTGCTGAATAAAAATCTTTTTGAAATCTAGTGGTAAAGTCAATTAGTTGAGAACTGTGGTTTATTAGGAAACCATGAGGATCGTGGATAGAATTAAAATAGTTTTTTATGTGTCAGGACACCACCCTCGTCAGGTGCTCCGGAACATCTATCCATTTTTGCCACCGTGTCTTTCAAACGGCTCTACATGGGGTTCTAATTTATAAGAGAATAGACATTTACTTTGGGCCCCGTTCTGTAAGACTTCACAAAAAGTCGCTGTATTTAACCCATAGTGGTAGACTAAGATGCCTCACCAATCTTCTTTCTTACAATCTGCCCTTATCCCATAACACACTTTTACAAGCATGTAGGAGAAAGAATTTGGCTTAGATTTTAAACGACCGGCTGTCGTCAATCCCCTTTGGAGGTTCCAGTCTCGGACAAATTGAATTAGAGAAATTCCTTTTGCCCGACCTGGGAATCGAACCCAAGACCTCTCCGTCCACAGCCCATATATGCTGCCATTAAACCAAGGAGGCGATCGACCAGCCAATTAGTAGATAAGTCTTTCGGGTCTGGGTGTTGTGAAACCCAAAATCTGTCATCGTTCTTGAAACCGATTCAAGACTGGTACTTACTGTATAGGATTATTTAATTTTATTTACGATCTTTTTTCATCACATTCTTCTGCATTATTCTTTACTAACATCGTCTTCTACCACTTTGGTATGTTTTACTGCAGCAGAAACTTTAACTTTATCATTTCGATATTTTTTTCGTAAGCCGGTTGTTTTCCGGGGACTAGAACCTCCAGAGGAGTTGACGTCAGACAGGCAGCAGGTCATAAAAACTAAACCGAATCCTTTCTACAACATGCTTGTAAAAGTGTGTTGTGCCGACCTCACGGGATAAAGGTAGGTTAAAAGAAGAAAGAAGACTAGTTGTGGCCTACTTGGAAAATCTACTACATAGTATAAAACAAAGTCGCTTCCCGCTGTCTGTCTGTCCCTATGTCCCTATGTATGCTTAGATCTTTAAAACTACGCTACGGATTTTGATGAGTTTTAAATAGATAGAGTGATTCAAGAGGACGGGTTACATGTAGAATACAAGCAGAATATAGTAGAGAAACACTGATAATTTTAGAGGTTCCTAATGTGGTGTCGTGAATAAACTCATTTTTTGCACTTACATTGCAAACGCTGGCTGAACCCTACCAGATAGATCAAAATAATGTATATCAGCATTGTACTCGTACAAAGCCAGGACGGGTCGCTAGTTAACTATATTTTACTGCGGCCCGAGTAGGAATATTTGTGACAATCGAATTCGTATGAAGCTCGATGTGCGTTTATGACACTCCATAAGCGGAGCGATTTCAACATCATTGCACTTGTATGAAATATTAACCAAAAAACATCAGTGTGCACCGAGCTCGGTAAAAATTCGATTGTCAAAAATATTCCTTCTAGGGCCACTGTTTTCCTCTCCGAACTCGTAGCTTGCGTCCCAGCCAATTCCCCAGCAGCGAGCGTGAGATGAAGTTGATAAATGACGCGCAAGCAATCCCGCAGTAATCTCCGACGGAGCGTCGCGCCAATTTTTTACCTTTACCAACTTTTAATCCAGTGTTTGCGTCACTGTCAATAAATATGCTTGGTATGATTAACACAAATTGTCTGGGCCCTTGCCGTGAAAATTGCAAGTTGATGAGGGAGGCCTAAACCAAAAAAGCTGACTGCCTCGGTGGCATGGTTGTATTTCAATACGAGTACCGTCCTGAGGTCTCGGGTTTGATCCCCGGGTCGGGAAAAATGATATTGGATTTTTCCATATCACCCCGGAGTCTGGAATTTGTGCCCGTTATGGCGACAGGCTCGCCCCCTATCACATCTGGGACAGAACTAAGCTCGGCGAAATGTGGGTGTTCTAGTTCGCTAGTGCGCCTCTGCCTACCCCTTCGGGGATACAGGCGTGAGCTTAATGTTATGTCATGTTAATGTATGATTAACACAAATTGCCTTGCCCTTGGCCGTTAAAATTACAAGTTGAAGAGGGAGGCCTAAACCAAAAAGGTTGAGATAGGCTGAAGAAGGAGTCTTGGTCTACGCGCGTGTCAGTGATTCAGCGTTTATACTATCACGACTGTGAACTACAAAGTACAAATTTCAATCATATCACTGTTTCTCTGTTGAGACACATACATAAGTTCACGCCCGTATCCCCGAACAGATATGCAGAGGTGAACTAGGGACCAGAATATTCTCTCCGAGCTTATTCCTTCGGGTTAGATGTGACAGCCTATCAGCATATTAAAATAAAAAACCAATACATACAAACTAAGTTTTATTCCTAAGATAACTTGAAGCTTTATCAGACCAGAGTCTAAATGCGCTATACTGCCTTTTACACTTTGGAATAATCGAAGTTCTTGCTCAAAGGTCATTAAAATGCATTATTTATTTTGACGCCCGCGTGGATTAGCAAACCCCGCGATATGGCATATTATCAAATTATATTCAACAATACTTTAATAAAGCTTGTTTTGTCTGTTTGTTTGCTTTTATATCTGATGTTATCATGAACTAATAACTAATAAAAACAATATTTAGACAATAACGTCTACAGCACGATGGTTCGGCTCGACCGGTTTAATCCCACTGTCTTACAGACCGACGCAGTGGCAGTTAGCTTTAACGTTTCTTTCCATAAGTAAGATATCCAGTGGCCCGCTTCTTTGAATTTTTTTATATCATACCCATGATAGCAAAATAAATGAAAAAACCCCAATGCGTATTGGCGCTGAAGATCACTTATCATCAGGTGACCTACCTGCTCGTTTGCTAGTCTCTAAAAAATAATAAGTATGTGTACATCCTAGATGCAGGTATAAATATGACTGAACCCCACACCCTCAACCAACTATCAAGTTAAGTTGCAAGTTCCTCCAGAGAATCGGATACACAATAGAAAGAAAGAAAGAAAGAAATAAACTTTATTCAGCCAATGTCTCAGGCAACAATAAGTGGGAGAACACAAAAAAAGACAAAATATGTAACACTAATAGGTAACAAATTTGTTAGTTATAAAGTAAAAAAAAGAAAAAGAGCACACAAAAAAAAAACATGAACGTGCACATATCATAAACCATCCGTGCCCGAGACATGACTAAAAAGGCCACAGGCTCAGTATTCGCCAAGTAGAAGTAGGTATCTACCTGACACTGGTATTCTGCCAGGGCCAAAATAGCTAATTCTGGGAGGCGAACCACACAAGTGTTGGTCACTATGGTAGAGAATAAATAAATAAATAAATAACACCCAACAGTCACATACATAGTCCTGACCCCACACTAAGATCGAGTCTTGTGTCGTGGGTATCAGGAACTACGAGAGACGCACGGTCTCACAACAGAATACGTGTGGTTTAACCGTTACACTGTCCAATTTGATCATAAATACATGAGCAGATTCGCGGTCGAAAACATGAGTAAGTATTGTAAACTAATTCTAGATAACGATGTACAATATTGTCATGACATTCTGTGCCATTCTGAAGTCAGTTGGGTGAGGGAGTACAAGTGATTGTGGAGATTTCACATTTGCATTAATCGCTGTAAGTACATAATATATCATCATCTGATGATGATATGCTAATCCATATCTGTCTACTTCTATGTATAGTTTAAGAATTACACGAAAACGCGCGCATTCCGAATTCTGTCCTGGAATGTTTGGATGCTACGAGTATTAATAAAAGTTACTCTTCTAACTCCTCTTATTCCACTTCACTGTGGTGTCGGCGCAACCCACTTTCAAGCATGTTGCAAAAAAAAATCGGCTTTAATTTTGACGACCGGCTGCCTGTCTGAATTCAACCCTCTAGGGGGATCCAGTCCCGGCCTAAACGTATTAGTATAATAGCTTTGCCCGACCTAGGTTTTGAACCCGGGATCTCCCGTTACACAGCGCATACACGTTGCCACTACATCAAGTACGCGACTATCAATGTGTTATTCTTACACAACTTACTCGGAACTGGATGGGCCAGAGGTTTGACGTAAGACAAGCAGCCGGTTATAAAATGTCAGAGCCCACCTTCCTACTTCTTGCAATAACTTCCATTTATTCTACGTGTATTATATTATATTTTATTGTATATGAAAGAAGAAAGAAAGAAATAAAATTTATTTGTCAAACCAAAAAAGGACAGCATCAACTTACTCACATAAGATAAACGTAATTTAAAAATAACTCATACTAATATGTTGCGTACCTTCATGGCGACAAATGTGGTCAGCTCAGCATTATGCTGTGTTATGATAATATATATAATATCTATCATCACCGTTATAACCAGCCATATCACGGTACGTCCAATGGTAAACATAGGCCTCTCTCATTTCCATGCATTATATCCATAATAATCACAAGTTTAGAAACTTAACGGACCGACTTCATATCCGATCGTAACCAAATGTATATGGGACCACCCTTGAAATAAGCTCTATCGAACACAAAAAGAATTTTGAAAATCGGTCCACATTTCGCGGAGATATCGCGTAACATACATAAAAAAAAATACAGCCGAATTGAGGACCTTCTCCTTTTTGGAAGTCGGTCGGAAATTATATTCAAGGTACATATTCTCGTTTGTGTACGAGTATATTTTCACCTCCCTTCCTTATTTTTATTCCCTTCGTAGAGCGTTGCTTCCCATCGCGAGCAAGAGCTAGATTAAACTTTTTTAATTGCAATCGAAGACTCACTGACGAGACTAACAAGCCGCTCTGCTGATGGAAAGCGTTATTACTGCCTATGGACAGTAGCAACACCACCAGCACTGTGAATAATAAAGAACTAACTAGCACTGCACTAGTTATCCTTTTTTGATCACCTGTTTACAGATCTCTCCGAGTCGAAACTCGAAGGTATGTCGGACACACCGGCCTAGACCATACAATTCCATACCGTTACATAGGCAACGGGGTACGTTATTGTATTCAACCCTAGCTTCAGAGCCAAAGTCGGCCCTTGTACAGGGCCACACGCGGTCTGAGGACTTGTACCGTCCTCAGACAGAGAAAAAAATAAAAGGCGTGTATCAACACAAGACTTTATGTTGCGGGCGACGGGCTGGTCTAGGCAACCGCCACCTGAAAGCCATCAGATTAGCCATTATATCCTGAGACATTAGATATTTCGTGGTAATCTCGGCGCAATACCAGGGTCCGCCTTCCTACTTACACTATTTCAGTTCGCTCGTTCTTAAGCATCCTCCACAGCGAGTCCATTAGAATTAGATATTACTTCCCATAATGCTCAATAGTTAAGCTGCAGACACGAGCGGAGCGGCGGCGGCGGTGTCGTGGAGAGCGGCGCGACGCGGCAACGTACTGCTAGACCGGTCGTACGCCGCTCTTTGCGCCGCCGCTACCTTCGAGGCCAGTTCTATTTAAATTTATGCATTGAAACGCGCCGCCGCTCCGCTCCCGCTGAGTTCGTGTCCGCGGCCTTACACCTTCTCTCGCATGTGAGAGTCTTACCAGTAAACAATAATATCTGAAGCGGTCTGCCTCACATATGCTGCATCATCATTTCACATCCTCCATTGCCCAGCGAGCGAGTAGCTAACTATGAAGCGAGAGGCTGCGGGTTCGATTCCCGCACTGTGACAAACGTTTATAAACCATAGATATTTATTTTGGGTCTGGTTGTTGTGCTCGTAAGTAGTTTCTGATACCCACGATACAGATCAAACCTAGTGTGGGGTCAGGACTGTGTATGTATTTAGTATCTATTTATTTTACTGCCTCGATGGCGTAGTGGTATTACGATATGACTACCATCCTGAGGTCTCGGGTTCAATCCCGGGTCGGGCAGTGATATTGAATTTTTCAGTATCAGCCCGGAGTCTGGAATTTGTGCCCGATATGGCGATAGGTTCGTCCCCTATCACATCCGGGACGTAAATTAGCGCGGCGAAATGTGGGTGATCTAGTTCTCTAGTTCGCTTCTGCCTACCCCTTCGGGGATACAGGCGTGAGTCTATGTATGTATGTAACTATTTATTTTATTTATCATGTCTATACCGACTTTGCACTCAAGAATTAATTATTATCTGATAAAGATTACATTGTCTGCAATGAATATTTTACAGTCACGAATGAAATAAAAACTTATGAATAAAAAACAATGTTGTAAAATGATGGTCTCGAAATTAAGTCACCTCCTTGGTCTAGTGGCAGCATATATGGGCTGTGGATCGGGAGGTCCTGGGTTCGATTCCCGGGTGGGGCAAAGCGAATTTTCTAATTTAATTTTCCCGGGACTGGATCCCTCAAAGGGGGTTAACGTCAGGTAGGAAGCCGGTTGTAAAAACGAAGCCAAATCCTTTCTGCAACATGCTTGAAAAAGTGTGTTGCGCTGACTCCAATAAGGTGGGATAAAGGCAGGTGGAAAGAAATAAAGAAAGAAGTGTGAATATTGCGAAGAATTGGTCGACCTTGCCTTTATCCTTGCCTTAAGAACTATGCGTACGACTCGATCGTACGATCTTCCATCTCGACTAGAATCAAAAAGTTGGCTTTTGCCATACCATCCTGAGGAACAATTCGCTGGTCACGTGATCCATAACTCCACTAACAATTATTCCTTGGGTGTGAGACCGTGCGCTATAGTTCCTAATACTTCTGATATGAGACTTGTACCATAGGGTCACGCTTTTTTTGACTATTGGATATATTTATAACGTAATAGCTGTAATCCTCGACTTCATTCCAATTCCAAACTAAACACCAATTGGCCACTTGACTGTAGTAACCAATATCAAGGAATTTCTTTAGGAACATAGATTTATCATCGAAATGACGTGTGCAATAGGAATTTATTAAAAATACTCCTATAATTTTATTTTGGTAATTTAAATACTTAATTATTTATCTGTGCCTCACGTGACTGTAAACGCCAATCACGTTGCATGTTGTCATATTACTCATTTTTCTTTTAAATTTATTCCAGAAGGGCCTCAGGCGTAAGATCCAAAGTCATACTGCCAGGTTATTTGGTATATTTTTTTCGTATTTTTGTTTAAAGCACAACCTTATTTCAACGCAGATGTGATCGACGATCGATATCTGATCGACGAAATATCTGACCCGTTTTTTTAGGTTGAAATCATCAATATATTATACCCTAGATGCACAGTTCTTTGCAAATATCGTCCTAAAAAGTGGTCTCAGGAATAAAACAAAGAAAAAGATCACCAGTTCTAATTAAATCAAACACAAATATAACCCTATGCGCGTGTTATAAAGTAGCTTTTTAAACGAAATGATCAAGCGTTCTTAAATTTGAATTTTCAAATTTAGAATTCTATCGGCGTCCAACTGTAGGGAAAACGAGTGCTTAAGCACTCCTTTGCTGTCCCATTTTCCGAGCGTCAACTGTGCATCTAGGTAAATAATATATCGATGGTTGAAATCAATAAATGTTATTTCATCAATGTTTTTTTTTTATAAGCGATTTTGTATCTATGGTAAGGAACAATGACGTCACCCGTGTCTACAGTTAACAAATAGCGTTTTGGCGGCAAACTAAATTATACATAATAATTTTTGCTTTTTTTAACTAAACATATCAAAATAAATTACGAAATATTTTTTTACATGTTTAAGATAAACGAATAAATAGCCCTGTATACTTTTTAAAAAATAGTCAAGTACCGAATTATTTATCTAAAATAAAAGTAGCCTAAGTTATCCTTATAATATCAGCTAGCTGCCAGTAAATTTCCCGTCAACATCGGTCCCGCCGTTTTGAAAATAAGTCGGAATAAACAGACAGAATTTTCTCCATTATTCTAGCGTTGTTTCCCAAGTTTTTAGTACTAATTCCTACATCGCAATGTCAAGATTTTCATTGGGATCTCAGACCTCAAGAGAACCTCAAGCGTTGTTATTGTTCAGCTAAGGTATCCAATTTTATATTTGTATGTATTATTTCAGAAAATGATAACTATCTTATGGTTAGTGATCCTGCTACTAGTGGCCTTCCAATATCTCAGGAAGGTGTATTCAAGGTTCGATGAATCTGGAGTAAGGCACTTCAAGCCAGTGCCGGTCCTGGGCAACGTACTGCAAATTATCCTCGGCCGGAGACATGTCGCAGAAGAATTTGATATTTTATACCGCACCTTTTCGGACGACAGGTAATACTCAGAACACCTAGTAACACCAAACCATAGGGGTACGTCGGAAGCAAGTGTCTGGACCAGACCTTACCAGGAGTGCGTCCCCGTGGACAGGTCAAAAAGCACTGGCTGAACATTTTGGATAATGATATGAGAACCAATGTTCTTACTGAGGAGGATGCTTAAGATTAGGCGAAGTGGAAGTGTTTAAATAGGAAGGCAGACTCCAGAGTCTTGCCAGAGTGTTATACCGGCATAGTATCAGTACTAGGCCGGGATAACTTCAGGTAGAGAGAAAGAAAAAAGACTCGGTAACACCTAAACGCTACTAGCGGTTACGTGAGGATCTATTTTTTTAATGCCGGGTACACACTGGGCCGAACAAAGGCGAACGAATCTTGCCTGTTTCATTCACACAACGGCGAAAGTTTGTTTGAGTGAACGCAACAGGTATAGATTCTTTCGCCTTCGTTCGGCCGGTGTGTACCCGCCATAATATGATGACAGACTCCGTAGCGCAGCGGGCGAGAGAGCCGGCTGTGAAACGAGAGGCCGCGGATTCGATTCCCGCACCGAGACAAATGTTTGTATGACTCACAGGTATTTGTTTAGAATCTGGGTGTTGTGAGACCGAAGGTATCTCGTAGTTTCTGATACCTACGATACAGGTATAACCTAGTGTGGGGTCAGGACTATGTACATATGTGACTGTTGGGTGTATTCATTATTTTTCTAATAATTTCTCACTCTCATTGTAGTCGATGCCCGTACCGAATACAGATCAAATGAAAATGCACAGAAAATAAAGAGAGCAGGAAATTTTTGTTTAGCTTTAAGGGTTAACTTTAGTTTCCTAAATGACGCTATGACCATAAATATAATAATTTTTAAATTGATTTTCGTCATACACTCTGTATATTTATTGTGGATTATCGCTTATCGTACGCTATCAATAACAAATAATAAACCATATTATAGTGTACCTAGTAATGTAGGCATAACAGATGACTTTCGATATTTTTTCACATTAGATAATCACCAATTTCATGAGATAATACATTGATCATTTACCATCTATCATGTGATCCACATGCTTCAAGACATGATGGATTGTCGCCTCTTCTAGAAAGAAACAGAAGAAGAAGAAAGAAAGTATAAAGCTTAAAAACAGAGTTCAAAGCCCTGACTGTGAAATCTATCCTGTTTTTTAAGGAGTTTACTTCGTATTCCTTTATCATCATTTAGGCCAAATTTTATATGAGACTACTCCCGTGGCAAGTAATTAAGAACCTCATCCTTTTAGGTCGGTTGAAGAGAACAAGTATCAGTGGTAAAGGAATCTCGGAACTTATACAGATGTGTTCATTAACGCCCATTCCCTCCACGTGGCGAAGAAAAATACATATTTTTTTACTACCCCAGTAATATTGGTTATTCGACGCGTTCAAACGTGAGAAGTTATAAAGTTTTATCGTTACCTTCACACGTGCTTATAATATTCCTAACTACTATTTTCTGGTGTGGAACTGGTTTGAAAAAGATAATTAATTTGTTTGATATACTTATCTTGACATTGGCTAAATCATCGCAAATACGTGGGATCCATTATTTTTAAAAGAAGCAAAAGAAGAACTCTCACATGTGAAACTCCGACTGTGTAGGTACCACCACAATGTCTATGTCTATTTTTACCGTGGTTTTTCGGTTTTGCAATGTTATTTTTCGGTTTGAAGGACATTGTAGCTATAATTATTGGACATTGAGACTATAGTTTCCCCAGGCCACAATCTTATACATTTTTCCCAAATTTCACACTCATGCATTCCCTATCTCCCTTCTCGTCGTAGTGTTCATGTTTGCCTCCCTAGTCCTGGAAACATGACTGCACTAGGTCACTAGCTCATCTATTTCTTACATTTGAGGGTACAGGCAAATGTGTGATCTATTCGGAGGTAGATGATATAATAGTTTTACGAGTAATTCATTTCACAGGTTCGTTGGTAGGTTTGAAATAATGCGAATGACAGTCATCCTCAGAGACTTGGAACTGATCAAAAAGGTTGGCATTAAAGACTTCGAGCATTTCTTAGACCACAGGGCTATGGTTGATGATACGCTTGATCCACTGTTTGGCAGAAATTTGTTCTCTTTAAGAGGTAAGATTTTCTCAAACAAGATTTATTTTATTTTATTTTATTTTAAGATTTTTGGAAAACTTACAGCTAGAATATACAAATTAAATACAAAATTAAAAATAACAAGGCCATTTACAAGTTTTCACAGATAGCCAAAAAAATGTAAAAAGGTACAAGTCGGTGAGAACAATTTATGTAATAATAAATTTAAATTAGGAATGTGTGCACTTTTTTTGTAAAACAAATTTCTGTATTAATTAATTATTTTTTTTCTGTAAAACAAAAATAAAAACTCGAGCCGATATTAACCAAAAAAATTATTTATGAGGGTTTTTTTTAAGATGAGAGACACTGGTAGCGAACAAGTCTAAATCGCAGTCACTGGTAAGTTTGTTAAAGGTCCTACAGGCACGAATCATAAAACAGTTCTGCCTGTACGTGGTATTTACAGGTTACAGTGTTAGAGGTGGTGTTATTAATCCTAAGCTACCTAGCAATTCTGGACAGTCTATGTTACCGTTTGATATTTTAAACAGGTACACTAGATCAGCTAATCGCCTGCGTTCATACAGGGGGAGGAGGTGAAACTTTTTACATCGTTGTATGTAATCTGACGAGTATATTTTGTGCGTTTTAAATTGCACAAACCGCAGAAAACGTTTTTGAACGCGCTCAATCCTATCAATATAAATGTTGTAACTCGGGTTCCACACCTGCGAAGCATACTCTAAGTGACTTCGGACAAAAGTACAGTAAAGTATTTTTAAGGTTTTAATGTTTTTAAAGTCCGAAGAAATTCTGAGTATGAACCCAAGTGCCCTGTTGGCTTTTTTTATAATATTCTCAATGTGAGCATCGAAAAGCAGCTTGGAATCGAAGGTCACACCAAGATCCTTTGCTGTTTTTCGATTGTTTAAGAATAAACCTTGTAAACTATATTGATGGGTAATAGTGTTGGTCTTACGAGTAAAAGAAACAACAAAGCACTTAGATACATTTAGTTCAAGTTTGTTGAGTTGGCAATAATTTTGTAGCTCAAACAGGTCTTGTTGGAGACCGAGACAGTCAGAAGTTTGCGAGATGGGACATAGAATTTTCATGTCATCCGCATAAAGGATTATCTTGGAATGAGTAAAACAGGATCCTATATCATTTATAAATATGATAAATAGTAAAGGACCTAATAGTGAACCCTGGGGAATTCCTGAAGGTATTGGCACGCTCGCTGACGTGTAGCCATTTAAAACCACTGTTTGACAACGATTCTCTATATAAGATTTGAACCATCTAAATAGGTCTCCCCTAATACCGATTTCGAGTAGTTTGCGTAAGAGAATGGAATGATCTATTCGATCGAATGCCTTGCTATAGTCCGTGTAGACTACATCAACTTGCGAAGGCAACGACATATACTTTGTGAGATAGTCGGAGCAGAGGAGAAGATTAGAAACGGTAGACCTATTTCTCAAAAAACCGTGTTGATAATATAATAAAAAATATAATAAGATACATATTACTTTTAAAGGCTTAGAGGTAAAATTTGATGTATTTGATGATGAATCTGTTCATTGATAAGTATACCAGAAGTACCACTAGGGTTACTTGTTGATACAAGTACATTGATATGAAGACATATCATGAAAGCCAATTGTAGCCAAGAAATATAAGAATCAACGTCAGACAAGAATACAAAATTCTTATTTACCTAGATTTTACGTTTTGACATAACTACTGCTAAACGCTTCCAGATCAATTCTTAACTGACCGCCAACATTAGTTCTTTACCTTATAGAAATTGTTTGCATGTATTGTATTTCTGTAGGTCAAGAATGGAAAGACATGCGTTCAACCTTGAGCCCAGCATTCACCAGTTCCAAGATGCGTGGTATGGTGCCTTTCATGATCGATGTTAATAACCAGATGATCGGAGTTCTCAAGAAGAAAATCCAAGATTCAGGAGGTATTCTTTATAAAGTATTAAATAATAATTAATTATTGTACTAAAAAATTCTAATTAAAAAGCAATAACTATTTACTAACAATAAAACGTAACCTGCAATGGATATGAAAAGCTTTATTGATCTTGATTTCCCTAAAATTACATTAACTACTTATACTATCAATATTTTTAGACAACTACATAGACATTGATTGCAAGGACCTCACGACCCGATATGCTAATGACGTCATCGCCTCCAGCGCCTTTGGTGTGAAAGTGGACTCACATACTGAAGAAGACAATGAATTCTACATCAAAGGTCGTTCCACTGCTACATTTGGGTTTCGGAGAATCCTCGTATTTCTTGGATATTCTTCCTTTCCAAAACTTATGAAGGCAAGTCATATGTCAATAATAAATCTATAGCAAACTGTTATTATGTTACTGCTCTACTTGTGCTCTACTTAATACTTCTATAAGTGTGTTTTCTTTCTTGCTACCTGCCCTTATCCTACCTAAATGTGGGGTCGGCAAAACACACTTTTTCAAGTATGTTGCAAAAAAGTATTAGGTTAGTTCTTGACGATCGACTGCCTACCTGTCATCAAACCCCCTCTGGGGGAATTAGTCTCCGGAAAATCGTGTTAGTAAATTGAACCCCGAACCTACGTTACTATGGACTATACTTCTTCTATAGGTGTGAATGCAAATAATGTTGGAATATTGTTGATCAACTACCACACTTGATTATTAGCTAAGATTGTTGTTTTTTTATAGCAGAGACTGGCAAACGAACAGATGATTCACCTAACGGTAAGTGATCTCCACCGCCCATAGACACCCAAGATACAAAAAGAATCATAGTTGCGTTGCCAACCTAAAAGGAGGGAATGGAAGAGAAGGCAAAAGGGATTGGGAAAGGGAGAAGGGGGAAATGGGCCACAGTAAATCTCACTCACCGAACGAAACGCGACAGTAGGCTGCCACTTTACATCGGTTTTCTGTGAGACAATGGTATCAAACAGGACGAATCACCCATTCAACAACTGAATTAGGATTTGGTTTGATTTTGATTGTCTCTGTTCATGATTTGCTACAGAAATTAAACGTGAAGCTATTTTCAAATGAGACGACGCGTTTCTTCAAGAACTTGGTGTTAGGCACAATGAAGATGAGGGAAGATCGCAACATCTTCAGACCTGACATGATTCATCTACTCATGGAAGCTAAGAAAGGTAACATAGTATTTATATTCTCGACTCTGATTCATGGGATAAAAATTCGGAAACCATAATGTACATTGTCCATGTAGTTTTCCGATAGATTTTGTAGTAAATAAAATGACTATCTGTCTGGAAATCTTTGGGAGAGGCATATGTTTGGTAGCTGTGGACGTCGTGAAGTGGCTGATGATTACCTATGATAATAAAAATCACTATGTGATATTCCCCAAATCCTAAAATTATCTTTAATTTATATTACTTTCAAACTAAAATCAATATTACGTTTTTCTACTTTTTTTTGTAGTACGTAAAACTTATTAATAAATTACTTCTTGAAAGAAAATAATAAATCTCAAACACGTTTGGACTGCTATTATTTTGAAACATTTATTTAATTTACTTCACGTTATTATAAAATAATTAGCCTCAGGCAAAATTTTGCTTTTAGAGCAATGTTTGTCAAAATATTTGTTATATTTCACTACTTTGAAAGGGTTTATCTTGCAAGCTCGAAGGCTTGCTAAAATACATATTCAAATATTACTTCATAAAAATAATATATTATGTTTATAAATGGAGACAAAGCGCTGAACAAAATATTCTATAAAACATAGATATTCCATCACGATATTTTACACGTGGTACAAATCTCACCACTGAGGTTATTAATTATTAGTTTAAGAAGGTACGCGCGCCGGCTCACTTTAACCTGTGGACTGTGGTTACAGCCCCCACAGACTTTGCCATTGCCGAAGGTGCAGCCAAGCATCTACCAACCGTGCAAAGGAAAAGAAAATAGATTGGGAATGGGCCTTTAGGAATCTCACTCAATTATTTCTTTCTTTCTACTTTTCCCTTAATGTGGGGTTGGCGCACACACTTTTTCAAACACGTTGCAGAAAGGATTTGGCTTAATTTTTGCGACCGACTACCTGCCTGACGTAAACCCCCTCTCAGGGATTTCTTGAGACGGTTTTACTAAGGAATCTTACTCAATATTCATTGATAAAATCGTTTGAGTTAGCAAATCGCAGTTACGTTTCCTACGGTAAGAGATTATCAAAATCCTAAATGCCCTTCTTCCCAATAGCTATTTAAGCCTTTCAAGGTTGAAAACGCACTCGTGATTCTTTTGGTATCGTAGGTGTCTATGGGTGGTAAACGTCACTTTCAGGTGACCTGCTTGTTCTCTTGTCTCTGTTGTTAAAAGTTTTCAGTATAACAATTTATGTATTTAGGTAAACTGACCTATGACGAGAAAGCTACAAATGAGGCTGACACGGGTTTCGCAACTGTAGAAGAGTCTGATATTGGAAAGAAAACTGTTGAAAGAGGTAAGTACAATAATAAATTTTACTCGTATATAATGTTACGAATTCGGATAATTGTTGTGATTTAGTACACGATATTGAGTGGTAGTATGTTAATTATATTTATATTAACTACCCTCCAAGTAATTCATAATATTTGTGGAAGGTATTTCTTTATTAACTAAAGCAAAAGGTATAAAAGAGCGGGAGCTATCATTTTGTGTACACAACTAGTTTGAGATATACAGTACAGTTGTGTAGCGAATATAGTGCATATAAGAGGCACGTTTTAACCAAGTCTTTTACAATTAGAATAATTAAGATAGATAGAGCTTAATGACAGCAGATCTTTCATACAACCCGTAAATTAGTATCGTATTATTCTTATCATTAATCCCTTTCTTGACTGCCTCGGTGGCGTGGTGGTATTTCGGTACGACTACGGTTCTGAGGTCTCGGGTTCAATCTCCGGGTCGGGCAAAGTGATATTGGATTTTTCCATATCAGCCCGGAGTCTGTAATTTGTGCCCGATATGGCGATAGGCTCGCCCCCTATCACATCTGGGACGGAACTAAGCTCGGCGAAATGTGGGTGTTCTAGTTCGCTAGTGCGCCTCTGCCTACCCCTTCGGGGATACAGGCGTAAGCTTATGTTATGTTATGTTATGTTATGTTGTTAGTGATTTGTACGAAAATTATGACATATTGCCCCGCAAATATCTGAGCTGACTTCAATTGAGATGCTATTAGAAGATGGGCAAGGTATTCTGATTTTTACACACAGACATCAAATATGCTGCTGCAATCGCTCAATCGTATTTCTGATTCAATGCAATAATATTGTGTTTCGTATAACATTAAAGTCTTTATAAATTATATTACTCTGATGTATCTTAGGGTAACAAGCAAGATACATGCCACACAGTACTCTCATTCTTTTTTTTCTAACTGCCCTTGTACAACCTTAATGTGGGGTCGGCGAAACACACTTTTTCAAGCATATTGCAGGAAGGATTTGGCTAAGTTTTACGACCGGCTGCCTGCCTGACGTCAACCTCCCACTAGGGGATCCAGTCCAAATTAAATTAAAAAAATTCGCTTTGCCTGACCTGGGAATCGAACCCACGACCTCCTGCTCCATAGCCCATATATGCTGCCATTAGACTAAGGAGGGGAGTACTTTTTATTTCTCATATATGCGCTGTAAGTGACGCATTGTGACAAAAATACAATTTCTCTTTTTTTTCTTTGCTTTTAGTGTGGTCAGACAACGACCTAGTGGCACAAGCGACGTTGTTCTTCGTCGCCGGGTTTGAAACCATTTCTTCGGCAATGTCCTTCATCTTCCACGAGTTGGCAATAAACCCTGACATACAGGAGAAGCTGGTGGCGGAGATCATGGAGAACGAAGCCAAGACCGGCGGCAAGTTCGATTACGACTCCATACAGAATCCTACTCCATAAAGAATACTCCATAAAGAATCTTACCTATTTGGATAATGTTATATCGGGTGAGGACAATTTTATTATAAGTATCTGTCTTTCAACCTGACCGTAGTTGGTTTGCACTACACACTTTTTCAGGTTGTTGCGGAAATAATTTGGCTTAATTTTTACCGGCTGCCTGCCTAACGTCCGGGCAGATCAGATCATATCTGTTCAGAAAAATTGCTTTTCCCGAGCTGGTAATCGAACCTAGGACCAGTCTACAGTTCATATACTAATTATGCTGCCACTAGACCAAGGAGGCGACTATTTTATCATCATCATTTTTATCATCTATCTATATCATTTGTAAAAAGCCTTGTCTTATCTGTAACAGTATCATTTAGGTATCTGAGCGATTGGTATGAGTTTGCTTTTAGTTTTGATACTTCTTGATAAGTATGATAGATTTAGGTTTTTCATATATTTTTGTAGTTCCGCAAGAGGCGCTGCTCTTCAAATGTATGTCGAAAAAGTTAACTATCATCGTTTTTGAATCCGAGACGTCGCATTGGATCAGTAACTGTGTAATTTACACAATACAACTACGCCACAGAGACAGTAATTCATTATAGATAACACTAAAAATGATCACTAATACATACAACCAAACCACCTTTCGGAAACTGAACTGAGAACATCCGCATTTAAAGCTTTCTTAAAGCTGACGAAGTTTTAATTGTACTTTCAGAGGTGTTAAGGTTGTGGCCGCCGGCGATCGGTCTCGACAGACTTTGCGTTAAGGACTACAACTTGGGCAGACCCAATGAGAAATCTAAGAAAGATTTCATTGTAAGTTACATACATACTTTCTTTCTACCTGCCCGTATCGCACCTCCATGTAGAGTCGGCGCAACACACTTTTTCTAACATGTCGCAGAAAGGATTTGGCCAAATGTTTATGGCCGACTGCCTGCATGAATTCAACCTCACCTGAGGGATCGAGTTCCGACTCCCGGGCAAACCGTGTTAGAAAAACACCCCGCCCGACCTGGGAATCGAATCCAGGACCTCTCGATTCACAGCCGATACACGCTGCCACTAGATCGAGGAGGCGAAATAAACTCATCCCGCAAGGCGTCTTTTTTACAGTTGCATTGCTAGGCTTCCGCTATTTTGTTATGTTGGCGAAAACGTTTTACCACTGCCGCTACGCCTGGGGGGAGACGTGACGGTTATGTTAGTCACTGGTCAGTGGTCTAACGACCCAGAACCATAATTCCCGGGTGAGATGAAACACCCTAAATCCCGAGGTGGCCGTTTTCAACGCTATAAGGACAGCCTCTTATTTCTTTAGGCGAGAAGCACCCAGGAGCTAGCGGCACGTCTGCTGCAGCTAACTTGAATTTAGAGCAATGCCAAGGTTACAGCCAAGCTGGTGCTTACCGTGAAATCTCTAAAATTGTAACTAATTTAAGTAAATTATCAGATCCGTAAAGGCGAAGGTCTTGTGATCCCGGTGTACTCCATCCACCACGATCCTGAATACTTCCCGGACCCCTACAAGTTCGACCCCGACCGCTTCTCCGAAGAGAACAGGCACAAAATCAAACCGTTTACTTACATTCCTTTCGGAGTTGGACCTCGGAATTGCATTGGTAAGTAGAGGTAGTATGACTATTTATAACTTCGTGGTGTCTTTCATGTCAGCTTCAACTAAGAAGCTCGCTGCCTACTTTCTCTGCATCATTTATTTGTGGAACAGTTCCCCGGCTCATATGTTACCTCCCTTCTATGATAGCGGAGTGTGAAGAAGAATCTTTGTGGAGAGATTCTTGTAATCACCGATAAACTCTTTATTTATCGAAGGTACACCAATACACAAGAAGGTGTCCGCGGAGCAGCGAGCGAAAACCTTAGATAATAAATATACGCTATAAGCTCACGTCTGTATCCCCGTAGCGGTAGGCAGAACTAAATTAGAGTACACATAGAGTATAAATTTACCAAGTTTATTTCCATAACACGATCCGAGGCCATACTGTTTATTTCTAATTGGAACATTTAAACAAATTCCGATTGCTAGACCAGGAATTGAACTTAAGATATTGTGTTTTCCAGCCTTATACCACTAGCCCAATGAGGATCATTAATCAAGTATCATTAGGATTTTTAAAACCAAAAGAAAGTATTTTTTTTATCCGAGCTCGGCAAAGTAACTACACTAGGTACACTGTAAAAATAACCAGTGACAAGTCATCTAAATTCTTTCCAGGTTCAAGATTCGCTCTCTGCGAGGTGAAGGTGATGCTGTACCAACTCCTGCAGCACTTGGAGGTGGTGGTCTGCGATAGGACCGTGATCCCTGCTACGCTTGATACCAAAACCTTCAACCTTCGAATCAAGGGCGGACACTGGGTCAGGCTAAAGGCCAGGCAGTAGATTGAACATGATGGTACCAAATCTTTTTTTTACCAAATTTACTTACGAAGGCAGATATATACCTAGATTGTGAAATATGTAATTATCTAGATTTTCTGATAAAAATGTACTTAATAAAAAGTATTTTAAATTACCTAATAAATATCGATTTGGCGTGATTTTTTTTTACATAGATAAATAGATAACTCTTTATTGAACACCTTAATAATTAACAATTTAAACAAGATAAACCTTAAACTATAAAATGTTACAATAGGCGGTCTTATCGCTTAAAGCGATCTCTACCAGACAACCTTATGAAGGAGTTAATTAAAGGATCTGCAGGCAATTGGGGGTGTATAATAAATAATTTTACAGAATAAATAACAATTAAGTACTTAAATAAATATATACATAATATATATACAACTAATATGAATTTAGCAATAAACTAATTTAAACACCTATACATAGTTGACAGCAGTTTGACAGCCTCCGTGGCGCAGCGGGCGAGTAGCTGGCTATGAAGCCAGCCGCGGGTTCGATTCCCGCATTGAGACAAATGTTTGTGTGGCCCACAGATATGTTTCAAGTCTGGGTGTTGTGAGACCGAAAGTCTCTCATAGTTTCTGATACCCACGATACAGATTATACCTAGTGTGGGGTCAGGACTAGGTGTGTGACTCTTGGGTGTATTTATTTATTATTTATTTATTTATAGTCATGCAAAATATAGTGTACGCAGTACGACGTACGTGAGCGATGACAGGTAGTGATATTATAATCTGGTTTTAAACGTCTTTTCTTTCTAGCTGCCCTTATCCCACCTTGGGGTCGGCGCTACACACTTTTTCAAGCATGTTGCAAAGAGGATTTGGCTTAGTTTTTACCGTTTTTTTAAATCTGGTTTTAAACGTAAAAATAATACATTTTTAATAAACAAATTCGTTATACTGTAAGGTGTTTTGCAAAGGCGATTTCTGTATTAAGAATTTCTAGGTAGCGTTAATTAAATGATTTTTAGATGACTTTAAATGATTTATATACATGACTGCCTCGGTGATCGGTGACGTAGTGGTATTGAGGTCTCGGGTTCGATCCCCGGGTCCAGCAAAGTCATATTGGGTTTTCCTATTCAGTATCAGCTCGAAGTCTGGAATTCTGTCCCGATATGGCAATAGACTCGCCACCTATCATATCTGGGATGGAAATAAGCTCGGGGAAATGTGAGTGTTTATTGTTCTCTAGTTCACCTCTGCCTACCTCTTCAGGGATACAGGCGTGACATTATGTATATAAATATATATGTACATACACTCGAGAAATATAAAGTGTTTGCCGATTTTCGACCGATTTCCAAAAAGGAGGAGGTCCTCAATTCGTCTGTATTTTTTTTATGTATGTTACGCGATATCTCCGCCGAATGTGGACCGATCTTCAAAATTCTTAAAGTCGGTCCATAAAGTTTTTTATAAGTCTACTTGGGTTTGATGAACAAACTGATTGATGAACTAGTGAGTTCTGGTGGCCCAACTCACCCTCCCTATCCCAATCCCTACTTCCCTCCTGTTAGGTTGGCAACGCACCCATGATTCTTTTTATGTCTTGAGTGTCTATGGGCGGTGGAGATCACTTACCATCAGGTTTACCATCTGCTCGTTTGCCAGTCTCTGCTATAAAAAAAAAACTTAAACTCGTGGTGTTATAAATAACTCTTGCCGTAATACCCAGACGAATTATAAAGAAACGCCTTTTGAAGACAATTTAAAAACTTAGTAATTGAAGAATAAGAAAGAAATTGGAATGTTCCCAAAATACGTTGGGGAGTTATTTAGCCAAAACTCATTTATAACAATCATTCAACATCTAACAGCGATTCCTTCCGATTGAACAATTCAGATGGAGCTCATTAAAGACGAATTTTTAACGTTAACCATTTCCCTAAGCACTGAAGGCGGGGAAATTGTGTGGTGCCATCGAGAGCGGATTTTTATTAAAGCTTGGTAAAGCCATTTCTCTTTCGCCTCTTGGCCTAGTGGCAGCATATATAGGCTATGAACTGAGAGGTCCTGGGCTCGATTCCCTGGTCGGGTGGCTGTTTTTTTGGCACCTATATTGCGCCGAGGCCATTTCTGTCTCAGTGGGGCCTATCGTCATTACAGGCACAAATACTTTGGATTGACAATGAGTAAAAAACATATCACGTTAGCCTATTCTATTCCAACCCGAACCCTAAGATGCATTAGAATAGTAGGTTTTAGCTAAAATAATTATTTCTTACGCCTTGCCCTTATCTCACATTAATGTGGGGTCGGCGCAACACACTTTTCAAGCATGTTGCAGAGAGGATTTGGCTTAGTTTTTACGACCGGCCGCCTGCCTGACGTCAACCTCCTATGATGGATCCAGTCCCGGGCAAATTAAATTAGAAAATTTGCTTTGCCCGACCTGGGAAACGAACCCAGGACCTCCCGGTCCACAGTAAATTTTAGCTAAAATAAAATGCCTAGAGGACGACGTGCGAACATCGGCCGCAGAACGGTGACAGACGTGGTGACAGAAGGGGTGACAGACCGGGTGACAGACGGGGTGACAGACGGGTGACCGACTGGGTGACAGACGGGGTGACCGACTGGATGACAGACGGGGTGACCGACGGGGTGACCGACTGGGTGACAGACGGGGTGACCGACTGGGTGACAGACGGGTGACAGACGGGTGACAGGCGGAGTGACCGACTGGGTGACAGACGGGTGACAGGCGGGGTGACCGACTGGGTGACAGGCGGGGTGACCGACTGGGTGACAGACGGGTGACAGGCGGGGTGACAGGCGGGGTGACCGACTGGGTGACAGACGGGGTGACAGACTGGGTGACAGATGGGTGATGGACGTGGTGACAGACGGGTGACAGACGGGGTGACCGACTGGATGACAGACGGGTGACAGACGGGGTGACGGATGTGGTGACAGACGGGGTGACAGACGGGTGACAGACTGGTGACAGACGGGGTGACCGACTGGGTGACAGACGGGTGACAGACGGGGTGACAGACGGGGTGACAGGCAGGGTGACAGACGGGGTGACAGACGGGGTGACAGGTGGGGTGACCGACTGGGTGACAGACTGGGTGACAGACGGGGTGACAGGCAGGGTGACAGACGGGTGACAGGCGGGGTGACCGACTGGGTGACAGACGGGTGACAGACGGGTGACAGGCGGGGTGACCGACTGGGTGACAGACGGGTGTCAGGCGGGGTGACCGACTTGGTGACAGACGGGGTGACAGACTGGGTGACAGACGGGTGACGGACGTGGTGACAGGCGGGTGACAGACTTGGTGACAGACGGGGTGACAGACTGGATAACAGACGAGTGACAGGCGAGGTGACAGACGGGGTGACAGACGGTGTGACAGAGGGTGTGACTGACGGGGTAAGAGACGGGGTGACAGACGGGGTGACATGCGGTGTGACAGACGGGGTGAGAGACGGGGTGACTGACGGCCGTAGATCATCCCATTACCTCCTTTAGAATTATTGGATTATAGGTGCCTACGACTCACTCTTTCAACCCTCTCTCTCATACGCAGACGAAGTTGCGCGGGCCAGCTAGTTTATTTAATAAATATTTCCAATCCCCGCTCTCAATGGACCAAACCCCACCGAAAGATTAAATGGGAGATCTTCAGAGCAGGACAATCAACATTCCTGGCAATACATCACGGATCCAGCGTGGGACGCTGTAAATCTCGCGACAACTGCCAGATAAATAACATATTTACAACCTTCTGCTGATTGGTTATACCTCTACTATTTAGGGAATACTTTAAATATACATTTGGATACTCCATGGACTGTAGTCGGGAGGTCCTGGACTCGAATCCCAGCACGAACAAAAATGTACTGGAACTGAATGTTGATTTAAGTCAGGTACGCGGTAAGTCGTAAACAACCAAGCCGAATCCTTTCAGTAACACGCTTGAAAAGTGTCTTACACCGACCACATATTGGAGTGCAGGTAAAATTAGTTTCATGTGATTTGTTATGGAATACATAAAGGCAAAAGGAAAATTGAAATGTGCCAATCCTCTGGGAGCAACATGATCTTCAAAGATCCCAATCTTATAACGCCTCATTAGTCTTGTAGTCCAGTCAATTAAGCAATAAAAAGGGCTCAATCTCAGAATGAGAGGTAATAAGCTGGAAACTCGTATACCCCTTTATTCTGATGCGTCGTAACCATCGATATATTATTTACCTAGATGCACAGTGACGCTCTGAAAATGGGACAGCAAAGAAGTGCTTAAGCACTCGTTTTCCCTACAGTCGGACGACGATAGAATTCAAAATTTCAAAATTCAAATTAAAGAACGCTTGCTCATTTCGTTTAAAAACCTACTTTATGACATGTGCTTAGGATTATATTTATGTTGATTTAATTACAACTTGTGATCGTTTTCTTTGTTTTATTTCTAAGACCACTTTTTAGGAGGATATTTGCAAAGAACTGTGTATCTAGGGTATAATATATTGATGGTCATAACTTATTCAGTGTCATACGACTTTTTTTTTGCAAGTATCTCGATTTCTTTTGCAGAACTAGTTTTATTTCAATGTATAACTTTCGCTTAGACTTATGAAATCATTATGTCAAGTAATTAATGAGTACCTACTTGAGTATCTTCGACTTTATACATATTTTTGTTTGTGTATGCAAATAAAACAAAAAGAAAACTTTCCGTAAAAGCCTTCTGCATCGAAGTTGGTAAAAAAGAATGAAGCACTAATGCATATTTCATATTTTGCAATGAGCAAGAGTAGGGGCGTAGAGAGGGCATCGTGCTAACCCTTTCCAACGCACACACCGTTATGGCCGTGACGTGAATATACTGATGCTTCTCTTTTCCGTTGTTTGAGAGTTTCTCCAAATTTCAAAGGCTTATAACTTTTAATTAATAGTGTTAAAATAAAAAGAGATAAAATTAAATAGTCTCTAGGCTGATATCGAAATTAAATCCTATACTCCAGACATAAGCATCATTCTGGGATGACACAATTTTGAAAGAACTCTGTTAAGTTTTAAAATTGTTGGCATTGTATGATCATATTTCTGCCAGCCGGTTAACCCGAAGACAGGTCTTTATTATTTTTCTCTGTACTCCATCATCAGATCTTGACCACATTTAGATGGGACTATATTGCAGGTAGCCTCTAACGAACAGCATATTTTTATAGCAGAGACTGGCAAACAAGGAGATGGGTCACCTCGAAATAAAACTATTTTTACGGATTCTATCACGATTTGGTTTTTAATTTCTATTCCCGACGTTTCGAAGGCTTTGCAGTCTTCGTTGTCACGGGTCAGACTGAGGTGTCATTTGTCCAAAAAAAGGTTAGTGTTACAATATCTACCTTCATTTTTAAATTATACAAAATTAAAAAGGTTAATTATTTTTGACCCGTGACAACGAAGACTGCAAAGCCTTCGAAACGTCGGGAATAAAAATTAAAAACAAAATCGTGTCAGAATCCATAAAAATAGTTTTATTTCAATGTATAACATTCGCGTAAACTTAAGAAATCAGTAGATGGGTCACGTGATGGTAAGTGATCTTCACCTATAGACACCCAAGACACAAAAAGGATCATGGGTGCCTTACCAACCTAAAAGGATGAAATGGAAGGGGAGGGTATAGGGATTATATAATGGAGGGGGAAATGCACATAGCAAGCTGCCTCTTTTCGTCGTCTTTGATATCAGTCCCCAAACACCAGAATAATTTAGGTACATACATAAAAAAGCAAAGTTCAACACGATTTGAGAACCTCGTTCGCGGTTGTATTTCGGTACAACTACTGTCCTGAAGTCTCGGGTTCGATCTCCGGGTCGGGCAAAGTGATATTGGATTTTTCCATATCAGCTCGGAGACTGGAATTTGTGCCCGACATAGCGATTGTCTATGTCGGGCCCCCTTTTACATCAGGGACAGAACTAAGCTCAGCGAAATGTGGGTGTACTAGTTGGCTAGTGCGCCTCTGCCTTCGGGGATACAGGCGTGAGCTTATGTTATGTGTTCGTTTTGAACTCTGTTAATAAAACATTTTGCGAAAGAAGCTGCAAGCAATCCTACTACAGAGTACTAATTGAAGAAACAAGACTCAGACAACCAGTATCAATCGTGAAATGTTAATGAACCGACGGTATCTGAAAGTTTGAGTAGAATTTCAAAGCTAGAGCCCATATTGATTTCGACAGTCTCCGTGGCGTAGCGGAGAGTACCCTGTGAAGAGAGGTCGCGGTTTCGATTCCCGCATTGAGACAAATATTTGTGTGCCTCACAGATACCTATTTGTTTCAAGTCTAGGTGTTGTGAGACCGAAAAGTCTCTCATAGTCTCTGACACTCACGATACAGGTTATATATACCTAGTGTGGGGTCAGGACTAGGTGTGTGACTGTTGGGTGTATTTATTATTACATTTAAAATTTTAGAGTCTGTGTGTCTTGCAAACCTTTCGAAAATATGTTCGAATAGAGCGTTCGTTCAACGTGTTGTTGAAACAAAATAAAGTCAATTGCAATGCTGAATTCGAATACACATTCGAAAGTTAATCGTGCCAACGCATCTAATCACTTCTAATACCTTTGTTTCTTAACTCTCTGTTGATTGTGAAGATATCTCTTTGTTTTTCGAGGGTCGCTGACTGTTCAATTTTCGATTAAGATTATTAGCAGTTTCATAACGTTTGTTATAGGGGATTATCCATTAAAAGAGGTTTAGAATTTTCATAATCAAAAGGTAATACCTAAAAATCTGAGCTCAAAACTAATGATATCTTCGGGTTATCTCTATCGAATACAAATATAATATTGAAAATTGATCCTCGTTTGCCCAAAAATATTTGACCTTTGAAGACACCAGCGGCCTGAGCAGGAAAATTTCTGACAACCGTAAAAGTATTCGAACTCGATGCGCGCCTATGAAATTTGTATGAAATATTAACCAAACGTCATCAGTGCGCAGCGAACTCGAATACATTTACATTTACATTCGTTTTTCGTGCTCGGGCTACAGGACCAATAAAAATTATGAACACATATAGCGTCATATTGTCACGTCCTTGTTCTAATGGCAGCGTATATGGGCTGTGGACCGGGAGATCCAGAGTTCGATTCCCAAGTCACGCAACGTAATTTTCTAATTTAATTTGCTCTGGACTGGAACCTCCAAAGGGGCTGACGTCAGCCAGGCAGCCGGTCGTAAAAACTAAGCCAAATCATTTCTGCAACATGCTTGAAAAACTGTGTGTTGCGCTGAGCCCACATTAATGTGACATCAGGGCAGGTAGAAAGAGAGAACGCGATAAAGTCATGTTAGCATATAGTTGACATCTTCAATTTTTTTTATTACATAAACATAAACATAAACATAAGCTCACGCCTGTATCCCCGAAGGGGTAGGCAGAGGCGCACTAGCGAACTAGTACACCCACGTTTCGCCGAGCTTAGTTCCGTCCCAGATGTGATAGGGGGCGAGCCCATCGCCATATCGGGCACAAATTCCAGACTCCGGGCTGATATGGAAAAATTCAATATCACTTTGCCCGACCCGGGGATCAAACCCGCGACCTCGGAACCGTAGTCGTACCGAAATACCACCACGACACTGAGGCAGTCATTTTTTTATTACACGCTGTATATATCGCGTAACATACATTAAAAATACAGTCAAATTGAGGACCTCCTCCTTTTTGGAAGTCGGTCGATATATAACAATATTTAAAAAATGCGAATATTCGTAACATCCAGCAATTGGCGACTCCAAACGGGGCGGAATGTAAAACTGGCGCGGAATATTTTTTACGGATCCCCGGCTAGGGCGCCAGTCTATAGGGGCATATTCAGAGAGAGATTGATAGCCGTACTGGCAGCTCGAAAGACGAGCAACTAAAGGCGAAGTTGCGGCTACAATTTTATAAGCAGGTATTTTTCTTTATAGTAAAGACTGGCAAACGAGCAGGTGGATCCCTTGATGGTAAGGCATCTGCACCGCCCATAAACACCCAAGTCACAAAATGAATCAAACGTGTGTTGCCACCCTAGAAGGAAGGGAATAGATATTTGGAAAGGTAAGGGGGAATTGGGTCATCGGAAATCTCACTCACCCATCGAAATTCAACAGCGAGCTTCCACTTTACATCGGTTATCTGCGAGACAGTGGTATCAAACCAGGGAGGTTACCACCACCTCTTACAGCAGTATTATTATCATCTTACTTGGGTATACTGAAGATCACCTCCTCGTGTGCGGCGGGATAGGTAGTCCACGCGGATACGTCCTAATGGAATGCTTACCCCTTACCGCCGGTATACCTGGGCGACAGCGAGCAACTCCTCCTAGGGGGTCTTACTCGTTGTTGGCAAAGTATCTTCCAAAAACCGCCGGAGTTTCTTCCGAAGAGGCTACACCAGCGACCTTGCAGCCACGCAGCAAAAAGGACTGGCAGGTCGTGACCTGTGGGCGTGTCTGACCGACCTCTCTGTCATGGAGAGGATTGAGCCCACCTACGTCTTGTGCCGTGCGTAGTCGAGCGTCGTAGGGGGGGATAATGGAGTCCTGGGGGGCTGAGTCTACCACAGGTCGGGTTGTTGTTACCTGTGGAGACAACACGCCCTCTTTGGTCCGGCATTCCACCTAAACGACAGCCTCAGGAATTAGCCAGCCTGAGGTAACCGGCAGGGGTACCCCTTAAGGGTTGCTGGCGAGGGTTGCAGGGTCATGGGGTGCGCAGTCGGCGGAGCGCGAGATCCATGGCGAGTACGGGCCAAAATCTCGGTCTGACAACCATGGCCTCCCTCGCACCGTGCAGACTCGCTGCACCACGGACCCTGGACCCTATACTCCCCGTGGTAGGTCCTGGTGCTCGAATGAGCATCCCCATCTGCGGGCTCCCAGGAGGGTGGGACGCCATGGGGAATGAATTCACAAATCCACCAAAACATGAATAAAAAGAGTGGTAAACCCAAATCGCAGGCCGCTGCTTCTAAGGAAGCGCCCTGCAAAAAAGATAAACGGGTCGCAGCTTCTACGGAAGCGCCCCAACCAACACTGAGGCAGGCTGCTGCTGTCGAAGCGCCCTGTCCAAGGCCAACAACCTCCACTGCTCCCACCTCTCTGATGGTCGGTGAGCAGGTATGGAAGTTAGTCCAACGCAAGCGCACGCCATCGGACTTGCGTAAAAAACAAAAACGTATGGCGAAGCGCGCTGCGCAAGAGGCCCAAGCTGGGAAGGGAAGGAGCCAGCCACCCGCCGCAAGGCAGGAGGCAGCCAAGGGGCCGGTTTCGGACTCGACCACCCCAGTAGGTGCAAAGCACTCTAACCAACCTGGCGGCAGCCAGGTTGGGGCGAAGCAGCGCGCCGAAAGGGTGACCCAACCCAGCCAGGGTATGGAGGAGAAATCCTTAACACCCAAAAAGCCTAGACACAAACGCGGTGGCAGAGCGAAGGGAAAGGCGGCGGCCCACAGCACTGGGGGCCAAAGCAAAGTACCGAAGCGCCCTCGCCCCGATGATACACAATCACCTCCAAGCGGAAACGCGAAGAGGTCCAAGGCCTCTACCAGCATCGGTGCGATGAGGAGTTCCGTCACCTACGCTGACACGGTGGTTTTAAACGACCTCTTTGTCGCCGTGGTGGCGGAGCCCTTCATCGACCTAACACCGGCGCAGGTGGAGATCATCAAGAGTACTCTGGAGTCCTGCATAGAGAGCATTGCAGACACTCCCTGTACCGCCAACACTGTCCCGTACTGGCCCTCCTTCCGTGGGAAACCTTTCCATAGTGAGGGAGTGCTTAAGCTACAGTGCGAGGACACTAAGGACGTTGAGTGGTTACGAGACATCGTAGCCACGCTCGAGTCACCAATTCCGGGTACTCGGCTGGTCGTGAAGCGACAAAAAGACATCCCCAGAAGGGTGAAGTCTGCAGTCCTGCTGCCGGCCTGTTCGGACGAGATCGGGACGATACAGCGTGTCCTGACTGGTCAGAACAGGTGGTATCGGGTCAGCAACTGGTCGCTTTACAATGTTGAGCGCCACGAGGGGAACCCTCCGGGGACCTTTCTGGTGCTTGGCATTCCAGCCGACGAGATTCCCGGAATCTTAGCGAGGGGGCGGAGGCTGTGCTACAAGGTTGGCAACGCCTACATCCGTTTCTTCGGCAGCTCGGGAAGGCTGCAGGATTTGCCGCCTGAACCTGCTGAGACTGCGACAGCACCCACGGTCCCTTGTGACCCCTCCGCCGAAAGGCAGAGGGAGAGCGCAGGAATCGAACTGGGAACTGGCGCGTCTGTGTCCACGGCTAGCCGGCCAAGCTCCGCCGAAAGGCAGAGTGAAGCCGGTGAACCAAAGGTCACAGCACTCCTCCGCCGAAAGGCAGAAGAAGGCTGGGACTTCGGCTTCTTCGGCCTCCCAGCCCGCCGGGCCAGTCGGTTACGATGACCTGGTGGGGGAGGTCGAGAGGCTGATAGGCCTGGACATTCCGGAGGAAGCGGATGGGGTGGTGAAAGGCCCAATTCACTCCTCCTCCCCTCACTAACTTCATACAAACTAACCTCCAGCACAAACAAGCCGCAGCGGCTACCCTGCGAAGAATGCTGGAGGTTAACAACAAGACCATTGCCCTTATCCAGGAGCCGTGAATAAGGAAGGGCAGAATTTGTGGTCTAAATAACATCGGAGGTAAGATTTTACTTGACACTTCCGTAAATAATCCACGCACTTGCATCTATGTACCTAAATCAATTAACGCAGTAATAATGAATGAGTTCTGTTCTAGAGATCTGACCACGGTCAGGCTCCGGAGCAACTGCCCCAGCATCCCAGAGGTCATCATGGCGTCGGCCTATCTGCCGGGTGACGCTGATATACCGACGGCTGAGCTGGAAAACCTCATCAAACATTGCGAAAACAAGAAGCTGGAGCTGGTCATTTCGGCGGACGCAAACGCCCACCACACACTGTGGGGCAGCGACACTTCTGACAAACGAGGTGAGGATCTAGTTGAATTTTTATTCTCTACTAATCTCAGGCTCTTAAACAGGGGGGCAGAACCTACTTTTGTCACCTCCAGGTATCAAACTATTATAGACATCACACTCGCCACGGATAGGTTATCAGAAAAGATTTCCGACTGGCATGTGTCGAATGACCTGTCGAATTCCGACCATAGATGAGTGAGATACAAACTGAACGTGGCCCCGAAAATAGCGGAACTTTGGCGCAACCCGAGACGGACAGACAGCGCAAGGTACGAGAGACTAATATCGGAGAATCCGGCACTCACTAGGATTCCCGCAGACTATAATAAGCCAGCCGATATAGAGTGCCACGTAAATACACTAACGGAAACGTTAATAGACACCTTTAACAGAACCTGTCCGCTAACAACGCCGGTAGGACGTACCACCACCAAAAACAGCTGGTGGGGACCAGAACTTGAAAAACTACGGCGTAAAACACGCAAACTGTTTAACAGGGCGAAGAACACATGGAAGGAAACGGACTGGGATGCGTACAAGTATACTCAATCTATATATAAGAAACGCATCCGAGAACGAAAACGTGAATGCTGGAGAACCTTCTGTACCAACATTGAATCCAACACTCAGGCAGCCAGGGTAAGCAAAATTCTCTCCAGCGAACCACACAAAACGCTAGGCTCCCTGAAAAAAACAGATAACAGTTACACAGAATCTGACAACGAGATATGTGAGCTGTTACTGAACACACACTTCCCAGGGTGCTGCATTACCGAGAGCAATACTACTTGGGAAGAGATGGATCAGCAGTACTTTGACCAGCCAACTGCTGAAGCCATCGACACTGCCCGCAGAATAGTTACATTGGAAAAAATACTATGGGCAATCAACAGCTTCTCAACATACAAAGCTGCCGGCCTGGATGGCATTTTTCCTGGTCTACTCCAGTGGAGCAAACATAAGATTGCTCCGCATCTTGCTAGCATCTACCGAGCATGCCTCCAGTATCGGTATGTACCCCTTAAATGGAGAGAAGTAAAAGTGGTATTTATACCCAAACCAGGTAAGGGTGATTACACGCAGCCAAAAGCCTACAGACCTATTAGCCTAACCTCTTTCCTCCTCAAAATCATGGAGAGACTCTGTGACAGAGACCTCAGAGACGGGGCCTTGGCGCGTTATCCTCTACACCACCAACAGCATGCCTATTCTTTAGGCAAATCAACGGAATCTGCGCTCCACAGTGTTATTTCTCCAATTGAAAATGCATTATCAACACAATCATCAGCGCTTGTAGCCTTCATCGACGTCGAGGGGGCCTTCGACAAGACGCAATTCAACAGCATAAGCCAGGCACTGCTCAGACACGGGGCTGACCGGTCCATAACTGAATGGATCGACAGCATGTTGAGGAAAAGAGCAGTGCAAGTAACAGTAAACGGCACCGTACGCGCCCTTGTGTCAAGGGGTTGTCCACAAGGAGGAGTCATCTCACCCCTCCTATGGAACCTCGTGGTGAACGACCTAATTAGGTTACTCAACGAGGCGGGCTTCTACACTGTTGGCTATGCAGACGATGTAGCTATCCTCGTAAGGGGAAAGTTTGAGGCAATCCTATGCGATCTCATGCAAGGGGCACTCAAAATCGTCGAACGATGGTGTTTCCAGCAAGGACTGACAGTAAACCCATCAAAAACTGAACTGGTCCTGTTCACTAAAAAGCGAACTATAAGTAACCTTCGATTACCCAAGCTCCAAGGCACAACACTGACTCTCACCAAAGAAGTCAGATATCTAGGTGTTATCTTGGACGATAAACTGCTATGGAATAAACACATAGACAACAAACTACAGAAGGCCTGTATTATTTTCTGGCAGTGTAAGAGACTACTTGGGAGAGCCTGGGGCCTGCGTCCCAGAATCACCATGTGGCTTTACACTGCCGTAATAAGGCCAATAATCACCTATGGTGCTGTGGTCTGGTGGCCCCGAACAACACTGATCACGGCCCAAAATAAACTGCAGCACTTGCAAAGGCTAGCTTGCATGGCTATAACAGGCTGCATGAAAACCACTCCCACAGCGGCGCTAGAGGTACTGCTAGGGCTACCGCCCCTCGAGCTGATCATTCAACAAGAGGCGGCCTCGGCAGCCGTTAGATTAAACTCACTCAATGTCTGGGGAGTAGCAAACGGGGCCCACACTAAAATCCTTGAGGAGGCTATCAAATACCAACCAATGATAGCAGCTCCTAATGACAAGGTGCCCAAACAACACTTCTTCAACAAAAACTACACCATTCAGCTTGTTGAAGAACAACACGACTGGTCCGGAGTACACGAACTGCGCATATATACCGATGGTTCAAAGACCAGAACGGGATCGGGCGCAGGAGTGTACTCACCCGAAATAAACATAAATATATCAACGGCCTTAGGTGAATATAGCTCTATTTTCCAATGTGAGTGCATGGCTATCACACAGGCTGCCAACGCAGTGGACAAGCGACGTATTGCAGGTCAAAAGATACGCATAGTGTCCGACAGCGCTGCAGTATTACGAGCCCTCGACAGTAAAATAATTCAATCAGGGCTCATCCTAGAGTGCCACCAAGCACTGGAGGTGATAGGTTCTAAGAACCAAGTCATCCTACAGTGGATAAAAGGGCACAGTGGTTCTCTAGGCAACGACGCAGCGGACGAACTGGCTAGAAGGGGGTCGGACCAACCGATGATCGGACCCGGTCCAACATTACCGTTACCCTTCAGCCAGCTAAGGTCATGGCTCCGCCAAAGAACATCAAAACAACATGCTGATCAATGGGCAGGATTGAGCACTTGCAAACATTCTCGGGACGCTGTGCCACACCCAGATGTTCGTTTAACGAAGCGCTTGTTGTCCTTGGATAGGCTATCTCTACGTATAGTCATAGGTACCATAACTGGACACTGCCCCCTTAATAAACATTTATATGTTCTAGGTATGACCGACAGCCCCCTATGCAGGGGATGTCTGTCGGCCGAAGAAACAGCTGCCCACGTCATCCTGGAATGCGAAGGCGTTGCTACACAACGGGCTAAAATCCTCAACACACCGAGATCGCTCCGAGAGGCCTGTGGAGACCCCAGGAAGATCCTGCGCTTCTGGTCGGAGCTAGGCTGGCTGAGCACATAGTCGGCACGCATGTCACGCGCAATGGCCCAATCTATATGGAGCTGAGTGCGGAAAATGGAGTCCACACAACAAACAAACAAACAAACAATCATCTTACTTGTACCGATTCCCATACAAAACAAACGAAGAACGATTATAATAATACTGCTATAAGAGGTCGTGGTAACCCGGCAGTAGAAGCGGCCCATTCGTGCTGTAGACGTTACTGTCTACAGCGTGGCTCTACCACTCAGTTGCCGTAGTGATTCTGGTGGTGAAGTCAGAAGTCACTAATTATAATTACATATGTATACCTTTTGAGGTTGCATTTTTATAATTAAATTATACATTTCCAACGGGTTAATCTGGAAAGGTAAATAAAGGTCGCAGGAAGTCGCTGGATGCAGGCTGCTTCCAACAGGTCGATCTGGAAATCTTTGGGGGAGGCCTATGTTCAGCAGTGGACGTCCTATGGCTGATGATGATGATGATGATGATGAATCTGGAAACTTTGGGTCAGGCCTATGTTCAGCAGTAGATATGCTAAGGCCGATGATGAAGTGCCATTGGACGGTAATCATCAGATACCATCATAACCTTAGCTGCTTGTTTGCCAGTCTTTTTTCTAACCTGCCCTAAGTTCACCTTAATATGGGGTCGTTGCAGCACGCCTTTTCAAGCATGTTTCAGAAAGGATTTGGCTTAGCTTTTGCGACCGGCCTGATGTCAACCCTCATCCATCATGGGGGATCCAGTCCCAGGAAAATAGTGTCAATAACACCATGAACGACCTGTGAATCGAACTCAGGACTTCCTAGTTCACAGCCCATATACACTGTCACTAGAACAAGGAGGCGATTTGTATGCCAGTTTCTGAGTGGTAGAGCCACGCAGTAGATAGTAACGTCTACAGCACGAATGGGCCGGCACGACCGGTTAGATACCACTGTCTCACAGAAAACCGACGTAAATTGGCAGCTTGCTGTCGCGTTTCGTTCGGTGAGTGAGATTTCCGGTGGCCCATTTCCTCCCTCCCTTTGCCAATTCCTATTCCCTCCCCTTTCATTCCCTCCTTTTAGGTTGGCAACGCACCCATGATTATTTTTGTGTCATGTGTGTCTATGGGCGGTGGAGATCACTTACCATCAGGTGACCCATCTGTTGCCAAACTCTGCTATAAAAAAAATAAGTTTCTGTAAAATAATATAAAATCCTCCTTCAACAACACTGTCCCTTAAGAAGGACGTGTGGAAAGAATACCATTAGTGTGGCTTCGTTCGTGTCTGGGGTTCAGATTTTTTCCTTAAACCTGAATAATTGCTTCAAACGAGTTAAGTTTTTGGTGACGGCAATTGAATCTAAATGCTTGTCGTAGCTTGCTTGGTCTAGTGGCAGCAAATTACTTTGGATCGGGATGTCTTGGGTTCGATTCAAAAATGTACGTTATGTAGTTTTACAACTGCCAGAATTGGCCATTCCATTTTGACAATAAAGTTTTTCAACTTCAGATAGTATTTTAAACTCAAAAACTTGCCACAAAACTGAGGTCACAATCACTAAGACTGAAAACTTAAAAATTGACAAACACTTCATCAGATTTTGACCAAAATTTACCATTAGAATAAACTCTATTGAGCATAAGAACAATCTTGACTAACGGACCTATTTTAAAATTTATCCGATCATGACCTTTATATTGGACCACCCTTGGAATAAGCTCTATCGAACACAAAAATAATCTTGATTATCATAAGTTCAAAAACTTAACAGACCGACTTCAAATCCGGTCGTGACCAAATTTATATGGGAGCACCCTTGAAAGAAGCTCTATAGAACACAAAAAGAAGATCGATCCATATTCGGCGAAGTTATCGAGTAACATACATACAAAAAAAAACGTACAGAATTGAGAAGCCCATTTTCATGTGCCGGGTCACTTCCCTGCAACATGGTTGAGGAGGTCGATGGCTGCCACATGCGTCATACTCGTGAACGGGTGCTGCTTGTGGAGACCGGTCTGCCTGGACTGTTTTGTTTCCTTGTGTCAATTCAACTTGCCGTGGCTATGGGGGTCACTCAGTGTATCTTGTATGTTACTTTGTCCTATATTATTAGATATCTATTGTTATCATGGTTTGGCTGCTCTAATTCAAGGTCTTTCTGTATCTGGTGCTGTACTGTATTAGTAGCTGACTGTAAATTGGTGCTAAAAAGATCAACGTCAGAGTTTCTTGCCCGTTCTTCTCTGGCGAAACAGCCTTCCGAACAGGCGGTAGAGTTAAAATTTGACGGGATCTAAATAATGTTTTAAAGCAGCGATAGCTCAGTTGGGAATGGTATGGACTGCCGAGACAAGTGTCGGAGGTTCGAAACTAACCCCAAAATGGAGCATACACCTCTGACTTTTCTATGTTAAGTGTATTTTCATTGTGAAATATCGCTTGCTATAACGGTGAAGGAAAACATCGTGAGGAAACCTGCATACCCGAGAATTTCTTCACAGGAATTTCGAAGGTATGTGAAGTCTGTGAACCCGCATTAGGCCAGCGTGGTAGACTAAGGCCTTACCCCTCCCATTAAAAGAGGAGGCCCGTGCCCAGCAGTGGGACAGTAATATTACAGGGCTAATATTATTATATATTTATTAATATTATTATTATAAATAATGTTTGAACATTTCATGGATTTAATAAATGATTTGATTTTTGATTTTGAAGGCGGTCAAAAAAAGATCTATATACCGGATGTTTCATAAATTTGGTACCTATAATAATTTTACATACAGGGAGAGCGATTTCAAGTGCAATGGTAATGATAACATTTTTTTTTTTTATCAATATAACCATGGGAATTTTAAAATCGGAATGTGTACCTGTAAATCGTCGTAAATAGCAAAAGAATGGCTTTGTGTATGCTAAAAATAATTAATTACCCTATAGGTAATTTGTAAATGTGCTGCAGTTGACCCAGTGAGCCAGAAAAAAGTTTTTCATCACAAATTCAAGTTTCCATTATTCCAAAACTATGAGCCTTACAAAATTTTAAACTTTACCGCCAGATTGCTAGCCATCCTCGCTTTAAGTGAAGTTATTATGGATACCAACTTTATGAAACACCCTGTATACATACCTACCGGAGACATAAAATACCATACATAAAAACCCTGAGGAATTGGGAATCCTTTCTTTTGAACTCGGTTAATAAAACACGTAAAACCAGAGTAGTAACAACATTTAGCGAAGTTTTGAAGCGATAACTGCCATAACTAGGGCGATTGGAAGGAAGGGCTCGCCCTACCGGTAAAGTTACTAGCACTTATGGGGGACTGATTGGAGGTCTGTTCACAATGGACGAAACGTTTGCATGTATAACTATAATCTTACTTTTTTATATAAATACACCCAACAGTCACACACCTAGTCCTAACCCCACACTAGGTTTAACCTAAAAATGTTAGGTACGCCATAATTGTCATACATATCTGAATTGATTGTATTATTTAAGTTTTGTTCTTTTCTTTTATGATTAATATGTATGATGTGGTAGTGCTAGTTGAAATAAATAAATAAATAAATAAACCTGTATCGTGAGTGTCAGAGAATATGAGAGACTTTCGGTCTCACAACTCCCAGACTTGAAACAAATATCTGTGGGCCACACAAATATTTGTCTCAATGAGGGAATCGAACCCGCGGCCTCTCGTTTCACAACCGGCTATTCGCCCACTGCGCCACGGAGGCTGTCGTCACTTGTACCGATTCCCCTACAAAAAAAGTAAGATTATAATAATACTGCTGTAAGAGGTGGGAGTAATCCCCCAGTGGTCGAAATCGACATGGGAATGTCCCTTTTCGTGAAATGACCATTCCCTTTCGTATAAAATAATATCGCAACATTCCCTTTCGTTATAGATAACATAAGTACACGCCTGTATCCAATCCTGTATCCAATCCTGTATTCAATCCTGTATCCAATGGGTAGGCAGAGGCGCACAAGCGAGCTAGAACACTGGTTATGGTGGTAATGGTTGCCTGGAAGAGATCGCTTTTAGCGATAAGGCCGCCACTTGTGGCACAGTTATTCTGTTGCTCACCTGTTCTGTTACCTGTTATGTGTGTGTCTGCAATAAAGAGTTTCTATCTATCTATATCTATCTAACACACACATTTCCCTGAGGTTGGGTTCCGTCCTATATGTGATAGGGTGCGACTGGCGAGTATATCGCCATATCGGGCACAAATTCCAGATTCTGGGCTGATATAGAAAAATCTAATATCACTTTGCCTGACCTGGAGATCGAACCGGAGACATCAGGACGGTAGTCGTACCGAAATACAACCATACCACCGAGGCAGTCAGTCAGTCAGGATATACTTAGTAAATTAAAAAAATAGCTTTCTGAATCCTGTCCAATAAACATGCGAAAACCGTGCCATATGAACGCACCTGAGAATTTAAGAATATAATAAAATAAAAACTTATCGTGTAAGTTTGTGCGGACGAGTTACCCTAATATTTCGTAGACATAATACGTGATGGAAAATATGAACAAGCGACAGATAATACACACCCAACAGTCACATACCCCGTCCTGACACCACACTAGGTATAATCTGTATCGTGGGTGTCAGAGGTTATGAGAGACGCACGGTCTTACAACACCCAGACTTGAAACAAATATCTGTGGGCCACACATACATTTGTCTCAATGCGGGAATCGAACCCGCGGCCTCTCGCTTCACAGCCGGCTACTCGCCCGCTGCGCCACGGAGGCTGTCAAGATAAGTCTCGCTAGTACAAGTATTTTTTACAGGTCTCAAATCTCTTTCTACCTGTCTTTCATCATCAGCCACAGTTGTCCTATATATTTGTTAGTTTTTTCCTCGGTTACATATCATAAGCTCGATGAGAGGAAGTGATCACTAAATCCAGGGACCGGAAGTGTGCCTTAAATGTTTTGCGCAACCATCCGTCGTGGCTTAATGTAAGAGAGAGTGGTGATTATTAATTTGCAGCAGATAATTAATTGCAGAAAGGATTTGGCTGGGTTTTTACGACCGGTTGCCTGCCTGACGCCAACCCCCTATGAGGGAACTAGCCCCGGCAAATTAAATTAGAAAATTCGCTTTGCCGGTGTCACAGAAAACTAATGTAGGTATTAGGTAAGTACAGATAATTCAGGTACTAATTACGGGAGAGGAATACAAAAGACGAAGTGTCACAAAAATCACTTATATTGTACACGTAGATATAAACCAATACTTAGGAGAATAGGTACGACCGATATAACTTCGCAATTCGTCCGCTTCGTTGTGTCGTACTCCAAAGCCTCAGCACGGACCGCGAGAGGCGCGAGTTAAGGGTGTCCAACCCCACCAAATATGCTTTGCCAGCACTACGAACCCATAGCAACAAGCCAACGCTTGCGCAATCGGTTCATAGTGCATCGTTAGCATTTAATTCATATAAAAGCATAGGTTAATTAGAATAAGGCAATCATTTGTTTCTGATCAATAAAGCGGTTACTCTGTCCGATTAAATAGTTTTTTTTATAAAACTTCGCGATCGGTAACTTAATTGGCGCAGCCGGTAGGATCCCAGTCGGTAGATCTTTGCGCTTTTCGGTCGATAATAATTTCGGTCTTCGCGCATTCCTGAACTATCGTCCGTTTCTACGGTCAAGCTGGGATTCGAACAAACAAATTTATTAAGGAGCCACGCTGAATTGACATTCGACGGAGGGAACAACCCGAGATCAAGGACAATATTCCGAGGACATGGACATAGCGGCAGGACTGTGAGTAAATCTTTTCACCTTCCTATAAGCTCCTGTGGCCTTGTAAAATAGTATATTTGTGTCATTATTAGGGATTAAAACGCCTAAATAATACATTGTTTTATGTTTTTATATTTAAAAACGTAAAAATTTACTTTTCCATATTTTTTGTGTTTTTTTTTAGCAATATAGGTATATTATATTAGACAAGTTTATATCTAATTAATTAATTATTTCTGTATTTTTTTTTCTCTCGTTTATTTTTGTTTTTGCGTGACTGTAATATACGAAATATTTCTATACATATATAATGGAGAACGCAGCGAACGAGGAAACTCTTGTCAGAGTCCCTCAGGAGATGATTAAGATCATCCCTATTTTTGGAGGAGACTCTAGACTATTGCCATTATTCCTGAAAAAGTGCGAGTACATTTTACAAAATTTCGGAGGTGGCGTAGTACAGAATGAATATCTATATCATGTAATAACAAGTAGATTAGAAGGAAACGCTGCACATTTAGTAGGCGAAAGGGACATAATTCACACGTGGTGTGAATTAAAAAAATTACTGTGTCAGCATTTTGGAGATCCTAGAACAGAGGATTGCATTGCGTTAGAATTAGAATCCGCGAAAATAGGTAGGAACGAAAGTTACCTAGAATTTTGTCACAGATTACAACACATAAGAAGTGCATTATTTTCGAAAGTGAACGATGCTATCGAAGACGATACAGTGCGTCAGGCTAAACGAGATATTTACAATAATAGCGCATTTAACGTCTTTCTTTATAATTTACCGGCGTATATGGTTCGTTTCGTACGTTTGCGTGGGGTAACGAACCTGGAGGATGCTCTAAAAATCGTCCTAGAAGAGCAAAACTTCCAACTCGTGTACGATTCAAAAAATAACATACAGCGATACAATAAATTTCGAAACCCACAGCCTCATTTTTCTAACCATAGTACTTCGACGCAACAGTTATTAGGTACAGGTGCACCAAACAATGCCTCGTTTGTACCAGTGAACTCCCCGAACAACTCAATTCAGTCGAGGAATTCTAGGCAATCATTTTATAATAACTATACAAATCGACAACCCACCAACAATAACACATCGCCGCGGCGACAACAGCACGGTCAGCATTTTTATAACAATGCACCGCGCTTGACACCTTTTAATGCACCGCGCATGCCGCCGTTTAATGTGCCGCCACCGGTCGCATCAGGTTCAAATACTGATGTTACAATGCGCACCGCCAGTTCAAGGCGCATCAATTACACGGATAGCGACAACCATTCGCAGAATGCGGCAGCATTACTGAACAATGATACACATAACATTTCCGATGACACTAACACGGTACAAAATTTTCGCATAACAGCCTCAACGTTAGAGAAAGAATAAAAGTAAATTGTAATCGTCGCTTAACTCTACCGCATATTATTATACCAGAACTCAAAGGGATTTTTATGATAGATACCGGTAGTAGTAGGTCTTTTATAAGTCCCAGAATTGCGAATCAGTATTATAAAAATTATTTATGTCATGAACCGTTTGAAGTTGTTAGTACTCACGCTATAAGCACACATAATCAAACGGCACTTATCCCACTGCCGAGTATTTTTAAAAGCGATGAATTTCATAAGTTTTATGTCTATAGTGTAGATGAGAAGTATGATGGATTAATAGGTAGTAACCTACTAAAGCAGTTACATGCTAACATAAATATGGAGGAACAAGTCTTATGCTTAAAAAATACAAGGATACCAATTATTTATAAGCCCCCTATGAGAGAGGCATACAATCTGCCACCTCGTAGTGAGCTTAGAGTCAAGTTACCAGTTAATCTAGCAGAAGGGGAAGCTATTCTTGAATTTGTGCAATTTGCTGAAGGGATTCGGATGCCCACAGCTTTAGTGCAATGCAGAAAAGGATTCGCAACAACTGTAATTCAAAATTATACTAATGCGCTTGCGAATTTAGTAGTTACTTCACCATTCCATGTAGAGCCATTAACAGAAAACTTACCAATTAATACTAATTTCACGGATAGTCTTGATATGGACAATATGCTTAAAAACAATTTGAATAAGTTGAAGTTAGATCACATGAATTCAGAGGAAAGAGAAATGATAAACAGCATATGTCATGAATATAAAGATATTTTTTATTGCGAGAACATTCCACTGTCATTTTCAAACCAGGTAAAACATAGCATACGAACAAAAAATGAGGATCCAATAAATATTAAAGCACATAGGCTACCACCAGTACAGTCTATAGAAATTAAAAAACAAGTCGAGAGAATGCTTAAAGATAATATCATACAAGAATCATATTAACCCTGGTGCGCCCCAGTACATCTTGTCCCTAAGAAGGCGGACGCCTCAGGACAACAAAAGTGGCGACTTGTTATAGATTATAGGCGATTAAATGAGATCACCACTGATGATAAGTACCCATTGCCAAATATTAATGATCTTTTTGATATGCTAGGCAAAAGTACTTATTTTTCGACGCTCGATTTAGCTAGTGGTTATCACCAAATTGAAGTCAAGGAGGAAGATAGACCTAAAACAGCCTTTAGTACTCCTTCCGGACACTATGAATTTAATAGGATGCCGTTCGGTTTAAAAACGGCACCAGCCACATTCCAAAGAGCAATGGACAACGTTCTGCGAGGTTTACAAGGCTTGCATTGCCTGGTATATTTAGATGACGTCATAATTTTTTCAAAATCATTGCCAGAACATATAGAAAAACTCAGAATAGTTTTTGACAGACTTCGCGCAACTAATTTAAAAGTTCAATTGGACAAATCTCATTTTCTTAGAAAAGAAGTACTGTACCTAGGTCATACAATTACTAGTGAAGGCTTAAAACCAAATAACGATAAGATCGATGCCATTCTAAGGTACCCCCTACCGGAAACAATAACACAAATCAAGAGCTTTTTAGGCCTCATCGGCTATTATAGGAAATTTATAAAAGATTTTGCCAAAATTACTAGACCTCTTACAGCTTGTCTAAAGAAAGGGCGTAAAATTATAATTAACGATGAATTCAAAGAAAGTTTCAACACATGTAAAAAGCTCTTGACTAACGCACCGTTGTTACAGTTTCCCGATTTTAGTAAAACTTTTGTACTGACTACCGACGCATCTAATTTTGCTATTGGAGCGGTCTTATCACAAGGGTCAATCGGATCTGATAAACCAGTGGCGTACGCCAGTAGAACACTAAGCGACACAGAAGTTAAATATAGCACGATAGAGAAGGAGTTACTAGCAATCATATGGGCTGTAAAACACTTTAGGCCATATTTATACGGAAACAAGTTTACAATCTACACAGATCACAGACCACTAGCATGGCTCTATTCCTTAAAAGAGCCTAATAGTAAACTTACGCGTTGGCGGTTGAGACTTGAGGAATACGACTTTGAGATTCGCTATAAGAAAGGCCCACAAAACACAAATGCAGACGCCCTCTCGCGTATTAAGCTTAACGCTGTAGAAGACGATAATAATTCAATCATAGTTAATGTAGATGATGATATGATGGAAGAAATGGTACTGGACTTAGAAGAGGAATTTCAGTATGATAGAGATAGTTCGACTCCTATAGAAATTATAGAACTCTCTGATTCAGAGGAGGAACGTCACTCTTCAGAGAAAATAGAAAATTTAGGAGTTGATGATGAAGCGACGGCTAATTCCGTTTCTAATAGAGAACACGATGGAATTCCTATTTTGCAGGAAGCTATCGACACCAGAAATAAACAAGTTCTAGTATTTGAATGGTTTAGAAACAAAACCGCAGTTAAAGACATTTCCAACAATAAGCAGCATATATTAGAAGTTCACATGCCAACAGACAACGAGAAATTAGTTAAAGATTTTTTAAAAGAATACGTGGATCCCAAGTACAAGTATTATATATATTTTGAAAACTCAAAGTTCAGACGAACCTTTGCGAACGTAGTTACAAAGTTATTCAAAAAGGGTGCCTTGAAACTTACAGAATGTACTGAACGAGTAGTTAACTTAACAGATTCTGAAATTGACCAACGGGAAACAATACTGAAATATCATGAAGGTAAAACATGTCACCGAGGCATAAATGAAACTTTAGCTAAGCTAAAAAGGCATTATTGGTGGAACAATATGAAAGAGACAGTAACAGCAATTATTAACGCTTGCGAACAATGTAGAAAGATGAAATATGATAGAAAACCCATAAAACCTCAAATTCAGTTAACTCAAAGTCAAAACGCACCTTTTCAGGAAGTTTTCATGGATTTACTATTTATTGAAGGGAGTTACTACTTAACTATAGTGGACGCATTCAGTAAACTTGGACAAGCTATAGCCATACCGAACAGAAGTACGCCGGAGGTAGTAAAGGCATTAATTAAATATTTCAGCATGTACGGATTACCTAAGAAAATTAACTGTGATTCTGGAACGGAATTTAACAACGAACTTATAAAAGAAATGCTTTTATTATATAAAATAGAGCTTCACATAGGGACACCAAATAACCCCAGTTCAATGGCTACTGTAGAAAGATTTCACTCCACAATCATTGAAATATATCGCTTAGCGAAATACGACAGAAGTGACCAAGATGCAGCATCCGTAATGACGTATGCTATCATGGCATATAACCATACCATACATTCGGCAACAGATTTCGCCCCATTCGAACTAATATTTGGACACACCGATGCAGAAAATACCTTCAATATAGACAGGGAAAGAAACTTATTACAAAAGTTACTGATAGACCATAGAAAAAGGCTGAAAATACTTTATGAATACGTAACTGAAAAATTACATACAGATAAGTTAAAAGTCAAAGAAAAGAGAGGCGGCGAAGAATCGCCACCAATACAAACCGGGGATGACATTTTCATGAAAAATACAAGAACTAGAAAAGCTAAAGAGCTACCGCGCTACGAAAAGGCTAAAGTAATTGGCAAAGTAGAAAGGAATATAATCCCTGTACAATTAAAGAAAAGGTCAACACGAGTAGCAATGAAAAATATTAAACGTCCTCCACAGGTCATGCCTGGCACTTCTGGCATTGGCAACACCGGCGGAAGCTCTGTACCTGCAGAACCTCGAAGGAAACCCCGGGATAACGTCGTTCAAATTGGGAGTAGCAGCGATGAAGAATAACTGCTGGACAATATTTAGAATATTAGATATCGAATCGCTGAAAGTACAGATAGACGTTAACATCCAAGATTTCAAGATATTAAATGAAACTTTAGAGAAGAATAATTTAGGTGAAGAGTTAGAAGCATTAAGAAATCAAATACAGTATTTAATAAAAGTGACAGATAACAAATTATATCAAATCTTACCTTACAATAGTCGTAAAAAACGGGCAATATTTAAACCTCTTGGTTCTTTGATAAAAGTTATATCCGGTAACCTAGATGAAGATGACGCTATAAGATACAATAACGAAATAGCCAAGCTTCAAAATAGCGAACATTTGGTCGAGCGTAAAGTATCGTCGATGCAAAAGGCTTTCGATAGCTTAGTTAACGCTTCTGATTTAATTAACGCAAATATTCAGAAATTAGGGTCTAAGACCAACGAAATAGAGACACTGTTAGATAGTGAATTAAAATTTAATAGCTTAATACATACCATGAATGCGCTATATCATATTCTAGGCAACTTTCGAACTATCCTAGAAAACATAGAAGAAATAGAAACAGCAATAGCATTTAGTAAACTTCACACCCTACATCAGTCCATTATTAATAGTACGGAATTATTTCATACTCTTAAACTAATTGAGAAACACGCAAAAACAATATTTCCGGTGAGTAAAGATAATTTAATTAAACTAGAAAATAATATTATAGTTAAATCATATTTAGACATAGGAAAGTTAGTATTTGTATTAGAAGTTCCTCTAATAGAGGCAGACACATTTATATATTATAAGGTCATTCCGATTCCTATCCTCAATTCCCAGAAAACGTTTATCATCGTTCCAAAATACCCTTACCTAGCGGTGAACAGATTGAAATACAGACCCGTAGCAAGCCCCTGTGAAGAAATAGAAGACCACAGATTCCTTTGCTCTGAAGAAAATCTGGTACAATACCCCACTGAAACCTGTATAGAACAGATAATGATGGTAAAGAATAACTACAACCAATGCACTCAGAATTACATCAGAATTGAGAAGCTGAAGATCCAGAAAATAACGGATGGCAACTGGCTGATATATACTGAAGAAAACCTAATCGTTACAGAACACTGCAATGAAGAAGTTCACAAGTATAACATCCAGGGAACTTACATCTTAACACAGAATCAATACTGTGAAATACAAGTTGGAGAAATATACATTAACGCCGCGATGAACTACAACAAAACTATTAACAGTCTACAGCTACCAGTATTACGAATACCAGACCTTCAGCGCACCTTCAAGAGAAAAGCCAAGCTGATCGACCTGACGAATGTGGATCTCAGTGACGTTAAAGAAGTTTTAAATAGTGCAAAGTTCAGTGCGATAGAAAGTGAAACACATTACTCCGAAGTGACTTTAAACGTTAGTGTCTGGACTGTTTGTCTCTATGTAATTGCAATTGTTATATGTACTTATGTAATTGTAACTAAATGTAAAGATAAGTTCTTAAATCGAAATTCTCCGAAACCGTCTGCGACAACTTCGGATAATTTCTCTCTTAAGGGGGGAGGAGTTAAGGGTGTCCAACCCCACCAAATATGCTTTGCCAGCACTACGAACCCATAGCAACAAGCCAACGCTTGCGCAATCGGTTCATAGTGCATCGTTAGCATTTAATTCATATAAAAGCATAGGTTAATTAGAATAAGGCAATCATTTGTTTCTGATCAATAAAGCGGTTACTCTGTCCGATTAAATAGTTTTTTTTATAAAACTTCGCGATCGGTAACTTAATTCGCGCGTCCAACCACTGAGAGTTTAGAACACGACTGCCGCCGCGCGGGCCGGTCGGCCGCAAGAACTCCCGGTCCACAACTCATATGTGGAAAATAAAAAACCAAGGGAATCAAAATCTATAGGGTACTTCCCGTGAACTCAGAATCTTGAAATTTGGTACGAAGCAACGTCTTATAGCACAGATAAAGGAAAAGTTGCATATTTCATTATATACCTTGTTACAGAAAAAAAATACTGGTGATGCCATCTGTGTGCGGTAGAGGGAAACGCCAGATGAATTATCTTGTTATTAGTTCGGCAATCTGTCGCTGACAATGTTTTGAACAGCGACAAAAAAACAACTATTGATTGTCTATGTTGTGGAAGTTGACATATGACAGACCTAGCCTGTGATTTTTAATCCACTGTTAGTGCATGGAATTTTTCGCCTTATTGTGTGGACATATCGACCTGCTTCCTTTAGTGGATTTTAGCTGGAATGTTCTAGAGTTTGTGCCAGAAATGCATGGGCGGAGCCGCGCTGGGGAGGTGAAATCATTATATAAGCCCCGGGGCATAGCACCCAGGCCTCTTTTTTTCGTTCATGGCACAACTTCTCAACATCTTGGAAATCGGTCCCGTAGTCTCGCGACAGAAGCGTGTGGGAGGGTGGTTCCAGAGACTGGTTCCAGAGGCTGCAGGGTCGATATTAGAAGCAAGAGAAATGGCGTCTTCTATTTTCCCCAAAGGTAAGTAATTGTTTTTGATTAGGGCGTAGGGTTCGCGTATCCCCAAACCACGATGTGTAGGTGCTTACTAGAGACCTGTCGCGGGAGCTACCGGGAGCTACTGGAAGCTACCGACCTCCTTACCGAGCTACTCGCGACTGCCATGTGGACTAAGGTTCGGGGATTCCACGCTATCTGGGAGAACTGCGATATGATCCGGGTAATCCGGGAAGCCACGTGCTCATTACCATGTGCCGCGCGTCGCATTCAACGCGGCGAATGGTCTTCCTGCCTTTTTTCTTTTGTTTTAACAGCGCCCAACTTTACTTCACCACCATAATGTAAAGTACCGTAATTTTTCATAACATAACATAACACATAACTCATAATCATCATAATTTATATAATATAATGTTCTGACGATTTTAGACGACCGAAATTTCATCCTGGTACCTACGATTTCGAACCGATGAATTAGAGTTAAACATGTACTAATTTATTCTAAATTTTTATTTATAAGTAGATTGTCTGTTTTTTTAAGGTAATTAATGAGCGTAGTGTAAATATTGTAGAGGCAGACCTTATGTTAAAACTGTAACTGTGTTGTTTTGTTTAAGAAATATAATCATTTAATATCGAATTTGCGATTTTTTCTTGCTCTGCAATTATTCCTACAATTCTTTCACACGTAGCCTTCTAACACACATCAAAGTACAGTTTCTTTGCTTGAAATACCAGACATATAAATGTCACTTGATACTTAAAAAAATCCTTGTGACAACCTACAGGTTTGTACGGAACCCTCGGTGCGCGGTTCCGACTCGCACTTGGCCGGTGTTTTTTGGCGGGGATGATTTAAAGTTATTAACTTATGTCACAGGTATTTGTTTGTGTCAAGTGACATTTGTATGTCTGGTATTTCAAGCAAAGAAAATGTACATTTATGTGTATTAGAAGGCTAAGTGTGAAATAACTAGGAATAATTGCAGAGCAAGGAAAAAATCGCAACTTCAATATTAAACAACTATATTTCTTAAATTACATTGGTGTCTGCACTACAATATATATACACTCCGCTCCTTAATTAATTACCTTTACAATCAAAACCAGACAATCTACTGATGAATTAAAATTTAACAAGATCTTAGTATATCTAAGTACATGTATAATTCATAATTAAAAAAAAGAATGCTCGACTAGATCACGGTACGAATGTGGGTTATTGGAATGAAACTTCGGTCGTCTAGAATCGCCAGAACATCTTATATAGATTACAAAAAAAATACGGTACTTCTCATGGTAGTTAAGTAAAGTTGGGCGCCGTTAAAATAAAAGAAAAGAACAAAGCAGGAAGACGATTCACCGCGCTGAATGCGACGCTGGGCACGTGATGATGAGCACGTGGCTTCCCTGATCACCCCAGGTCATCTACGGCTACCTCGTCGCCCTCCAAGGCACGACGGCTCCCGGCCGCTTGGTGTTAATGCCTTATACAGCCTCCTTTGACCTCCGTGGAAGCCTTCGCCACCAGCGAAGCTCCCCCCCAACGGACGCAGCCCGAAACGGTCACCAACGGTGCGTTCCTGGACCACAAGAAACCACCAGTCAAGCACGGCCACGCCACGGTTTGGGAAATGCCAAACCGCAAGCCCAAAATTACAACACTTCAAAATACAAACTCAAAATACAACATTGCACTTACTTTCTGGGGAAAACAGAGTTGCAGGCGATGATGCTCTGATGTCTACCCGCGTGCTACGCCCGCTGGGGTCAGTCACGCGGAGATTTCTCTAGCTGCTAGCTCGTCCAAGAAAAGGAGAAAAAAGGCCGGAGCGACTCTGTCACGGCTTTTAAACCATTCCTCCTCCAACAAAGTCCCGCCCACGCATTTCCGACTCAAATTCGAGAACATTCCAGCTAAAATCCTCCACAGAAAGCAAGTCGATATGTCTACACAATAAGGCGAAAAATTCCATACACTAACAATGGATGTAAGACCACAAACTATGATCGACATATGTCAACTTCCGTAACATAGACAATCCTCCACAATTTTTTTAAATGTCGCTGTTCGAAATATCGCCAGCGACAGACCGCAGAACTAGTAACCAAATAAATTAACAAGCGTTTCTCGGCATCGCGCACAGATGGCATTACCAGTAATTTTTTTTATGTAACACTTATTTTGCTACTGTAGCTGTTTCAGCCTCGGACGCAAGGCTGGGATTCTAGAAGAATATCGCCTCGGCAAGATACTAAATGTGAAACGAAGAAGACAAGTAAACAAGTAATTTAAAAATATAGGCAGGTTTTTAAATTCAAAGAGTATTTTTACAATCAAATGTATATTCAAAACAATTTAAATGAACCAAAATGTAATATTCCAGAAAAATCTTTGAATTAACTCATATATGTATGTTATACGTTTGATCTTTATGAAGATGCAAGTACGTTTTCAGTATATTCAGTATATGTTCGAGATAATTCGTAGTTTCCATCTTTGTAGATATAAGATTTACCAGTTTCAGCTCCTTTGATTAGTTCTATAGTTACAGATGCAAGATCCACTGGCTTCAATGATGCCTCAATCTGCTCAGAAGTCATATCAGCACTGGTGAAGCCCGCCATTAGGCTGACAATTTTCACTTTTGTATTTGTATACCTATATAAGTGGCCCATAGCTTCACTGAAACATCTCACTCCGGCTGCTGCAGCCGCGTAATCAACAGGCATCGAATCGGCGTCTGGGATGGTTGATAAGTTTATGACAGCACCGCCTTGGCCACCCTGGTCCGTTCTTGAGTCTTTGTACATACGATTTGTCCATTCCTCCACTGCTATGAGGTTGGTTTGTATAACCTCGCTAGTGCTGTCCGAGCTTTTATCCGCGGTGTTGACCAATATGGTAACAACACATTTTGAATCGACATAATTTGCTACTTCTTCCAAGTCATTATTGACGTCAGCGACAATGCACTCGCATTTCCCATCTCCATATTTAGTGTTATATGTCGTAGCAGTGTTCTGACATGCCTCTTTGTCTGAGTCGACAGCAAAGACCAGGCTTGCACCTTCACCCAAGAGAGCATCTATCAACGCACTGCCGATATCCCCACCGCCACTAGTCACGACAGCGCACATGCCCTCGATAGTACTTGAAGTGTCTTCGGCATTGCCGAGGGACATGCCCAAGACCAAAGTTATCGCTGTTAACATCAACATCTTCAAGCAATGTTGAAAATATGTTCTACTCTTCCACGCCTCCGATGGACTGATGGTTGCAAGCAGCTTCGCTCTCAGTTTATATACTAATTATTCGAATGAAAAATATTTACTCAGACAACATTTGCAACACAATAAAATACATTTCCTTGCACCTAAATCAACAATGGATATTGAAAAGCTATAATATTCAAAAAGAATTATAATGAAATATAAAATGTTCATTGTTTCCTTCGTATCGTACAATGTTGCGAATTACCATAAATTTAAGGCGTCTACAAACTTACAAACTTATAGCCCTCGATAATATTGACTACACAGCATGACCTCTTGCGGGTATCCTGATACAACACATACATAACATAACATAAGCTCACGCCTGTATACCCGAAGGGGTAGGCAAAGGCGCACTAGCGAACTAGTAAACCCAAGCTTAGTTCCGTTCGTGATATGGGGCAAGCCTATCGCCATATAGGGCACAAATTCCAGACTCCGGGCTGATATGGAAAAATCCAATATCACTTTGCGCGACCCGGGGATCGAACCCGAGACCTCAGGACGATAGTCGTACTGGAATACATTTGTTTAGTTAGGAAGTAGTTCATGAAACATATTTTATCTATGTAGCATCAATAGTGTCCGAGTAAATGTATAAATAAAAAAAATAATAAATAACACCCAACAGTCACATAAATAGTCCCAACCCCACACTAAGATCGAGTCTTGTGTCGTGGATATCAGGAGCTACGAGAGACTTTCGGTCTCACAACACCCAGACCCGAAACAAATATCTGTAGGCCATACAAACATTTGTCTCGGTGCGGGGATCGAACCCGCAGCCTCTCGCTTCACAGCCAGCTACTCGCCCGCTGCGCCACGGAGGCTGTCTGACATACGAACGGACAGACTGCATAGGCGGACATGACGAAATTATAATATATATCGCCATTTAGCTACAGAACCGAGAAAATAAATTATCGGTGATATCAACAACGCAAATATCGTTCCTCACGTGGCCTTCATTTATCCATGTGAATTTCATCATCGGGTTGCTATTTACCATGTATTGTAATACCGAAACACCTGTTTAAAAAGATGAGTCTAGAATACGTCTTGTTTTTCCTTAATAAGTTTTTGGCAATTGTTTTATACCATACTTGTAATACCTATTTTATTCACCCACTTTAAAGAAGACTGCCTCGGTGGCGTGGTGGTATTTCGGTACGACTACGGTTCTGAGGTCTCGGGTTCGATCCCCGGGTCGAGCAAAGTGATATTGGATTTTCCATATCAGCCCGGAGTCTGGAATTTGTGCCCGATATGGCGATAGGCTCGCCCCCTATCACATCTGGGACGCAACTAAGGTCGGCGAAATGTGGGTGTTCTAGTTTGCTAGTGCGCCTCTGCCTACCCCTTCGGGGATACAGGCGTGAGCTTATGTATGTATGTATGTACTTTAAAGAAGAGGGAGCTTCTTTTCGACCGACTTCAAAAAAGGAGAATGTTCTCAATTCGTCTGTATTTTTTATGTATGTAACGCGATATCTCTGCCAAATGTGGACTGTTTTTCAAGATTATTTTTGTCTTCGATAGAGCTTATTCCAAGGGTGGTCCCATATGCATTTGGTCATGATCTGATACATTTTGAAGTCGGTCTATTAAGTTTTTAACATAAGCTCACGCCTGTATCCCAGAAGGGGTAGGCAGAGGCGCACTAGCGAACTAGAACACCCACATTTCGCCGAGCTTAGTTCCGTCCCAGATGTGATAGGGGGCGAGCCTATCGCCATATCGGGCACAAATTCCAGACTCCGGGCTGATATGGAAAAATCCAATATCACTTTGCCCGACCCGAGGATCGAACCCGAGACCTCAGAACCGTAGTCGTACCGAAATACCACCACGCCACCGAGGCACGTCCTCAGAACACCCTTAATAATTATAATATAATACGTTGTGACTGAAGTATTTATAAAGTATATTCAGATTGATCTACTCGACATTGTTTCTAATTAATTATTTAGAGTCAGTGGTAGAGCCACGCTGTAGACAGTAACGTCTATAGCACGAATGGGCCGGCTCGACCGGTTAGATACCACTGTGTCACAGAAAACCGACGTAAAGTGGCAGCTTGCTGTCGCGTTTCGTTCGGTGAGTGAGATTTCCGGTGGCCCATTTCCCCACTGCCTTTCCCAATCCCCTTCCCTCCCCTTCCATTTCCTCATTTTACGTTGGCAACGCATCCATGATTCTTTTTGTGTCTTGGGTGTCTATGGGCGGTGGAGATCACTAACCATCAGGTGACTCATCTGCTCGTTTGCCAATCTCTGCTATAAAAAAAAAATCTATTGACTGCCTCGATGGCATGGTTGTATTTTGGTACGACTACCATCCTGAGGTCTCGGGTTCGATCCCCGGGTCGGGCAAAGTGATATTGGATTTTTCCATATCAACCCGGAGTCCTGAATTTGTGCCCGATATTGCGATAGGCTCGCCCCCTATCACATCTGGCACGGAACTAAGCTCAGGGAAATGTGGGTGTACAAGTTCGCTAGTGCGCCTCTGCCTACCCCTTCGGGGATATAGGCGTGAGCTTATGTTGTTGTGTTGTTGTTATCTATTGACGAGTGAGAATATTTATAATGAAATAATAAGCAAACTTACTTGATAAGATATTTTCCTTTGTATTTCATGAAATAATCGTTCATAAAAACTGGTAAAACACACAACACACTTTGAAAATACACCGCACCCATAATTTTCCCGTATAAAGAGTTTGTTCTGGGGCGATATAAATCATTGTGTGTGTTCTAATTTTTTTTTAAATTATTATTCTCATATTTTTTTATCTTCTGCAAAAGCGTTTTGGATACCCAATGACAGTCTTACCAGAGACTTGATTTTTAGTTAATCGTATTTTATTTTTCTCTTATTCTGATCAGGATATCAAGACAAAATTATTAAATTATTGTATTATCATTGGGTCCTTCATACGTGTGATCTATGATACTTGATCATCAGAAGGTTGATTCTCTAACGCCCGAATGGTCAAACGCTGCTCAACTTTAACGGCTTCTTATATTGATTATCACCATAAAATTTTGTCAGATAAGGCGTCATTAAACGACATAAGGCGACCTTAAGTGTATGAACATTCGGCGGTAAGAAACGCCATAACGTTGAAATCGACGACGAGCTCCCGCAGTGCACATCGTCGAGATCGACGGAGCATTCCACGTTGTTGGGTCTTAGAGAATACCATGTTCCATACATTTATATCAAACGCCTCGCTCGAGGGAGCTAGGTCGCGTAAGCGCTGTCATCACGCATAGCGCTAGTGCGTGCGCTTTGTACCTTGCTGAATACAAAAATGGAAACATCGTTGCCGCAACGTTGTTTTCACAAATGAAACCTTAGTTAATCGTCCTGCAGATATATAATATACATATACATAGGTGAAGTTAATATAAAGTCTGTAAAAATTTACGTCAATGCTAGGACGTTTGTTCGAGTTAGGATGGTAACTTTGTTTGTTCTGGCTTAGTTCATTACTTATAGTACAAATATTTCGTTTCATGGATAACTTTTTAATTATTTTTTTCATAATAATTTATAAGAATATTGTGTGATGTTCTGATAGTCGCCTCCTTGGTCTAGTGACATCATAATTATGGGCTGTGGACCGGGAGGTCTTGGGTTCGATTCCCAGGTCGGACAAAGGAATTTTCTTATTTATTTTCCCGGAACTGGATCCCACTTAGGTTGTTAAAGTCAGACAGGCAGCCGGTCGTAAAAACTAAGCCAAATTATTTCTGCAACACGCTTGAAAAAGTGTGTTGCGCCGACCCCTCATTAAGGTGGGATAAGGGCAGGTAGAAAGAAAGAATTGTGTGATGTTCTGAACGTGGAAAACACATTGTGAACGTTTTATATGTGTAATTATTCTTATCGCCATTAATATAATGTAATGTTTTTTCACTTTTCGATCTCTATATAATGTTATAACATTAATACTATATGGAGGAACGATGTACATACATCGAATAATAGTATGAACCAGTTGGCGATGATAAAATATGACTTTGGATAGATACACAGTCAATGGTATTCATTTTATTTTTACTCATCTTTCTCAGTGATCTGTCATTAAGGTTTTTTAAATGTCCAAAAGTTTTTTAGTTATGTGATTTCTACCAATCTGCATGAAGACACTGTGGTGGATTCGTTTCCAATCATCTTCTTAGTCGACAGTGCCCAACAATGGGACAGTAATGTGTAAGAAATGGCATCCCACGTGTTTGCAAATATGTTTCGTATAGAAACAAATGGTCCTAGAAACATAGATACAGTTCCTATATTTGATGAAAGGAATAGGGTTTAAGCGCGGGTTAGTATATATAAGCTTTTAGATATTTAAACTACAAACCTCAGTATAAAAATAGGGACAAACATTTTTATTGCTATAATACAATCAATACAAGTTGATGTGAATTTAGCGATGACTTTGGAATAATTGTTGCAGTTGTCTTCATCCCAATTTTTATTATTCAGATACCCGAAGTAGATGTCCAAGATATCATCTTCGATTACAAAGCAGTTAGTGATTATGAAATTAGTGGATATGGGATACACGGCGAAAACCTTCATTTCCAAAGATATATACTTGTTTTTAAAATTAAATTTCAGAGTAAGACTCAGTACGGCGTAAATAGATCCCTTGTAGAATAAAAGTAACGGATCTCTGAAGAGACCGTACAATGCAGATACATTGATGAAAGAACTGTTCCCATTCTTCCTGGTAAAGGCAGTGAATAAGTAGATCGTCCATAATACAGAAGCTAGGAAGTGGATTTTGATGGAGCCCAGACTCTCTTCTAGTACGGCGTTGTATATATCGCAGTTCTTGAAGTAAATGTTGTAGGACATGGCTTTATCAACACCGTCTATTGAATTATCAATCATGCGATCTTTTCTGCTTGATGTTCATGATTATTACGCGTTCTTTTGATGCCATTCTTCTAAACATTATCATGCTGTGTCCTGGTAATTGCTATTGATTGAGGTGGATCATTAAGATCTCCATCAGTAGATTTGTCAGCCTGGATGGTTAGAGTTATTCCAACAACTACAACGTCCGCTCGGCTTTAAGTGAAGCAGCCGGTATGACAGCATCATTAATAAAGGCGAGTATACTTTTGGAACATCCTTATATAGCTTCGTATAGACCACCTGTAATACATTTAATATATATTGTGTAAATACAAGTAACAATGCAACATCTTAATAAATACAGGTGTTTAATTCGTTCTTCTGGAGGTTGCTACTTGTATTGTATGACACATCTTTTAATACGGAATTTATTTACTAAATTTCAATAGCAGTCTCCAATTCCGAGTGTCTGTTTGTTTGTTTAGGTATCACAATTGTGTTATCATCAATGCTTTTTTCTTGATGATTTGAGTGCCGTTAGGTAGCTCGTCCAAAATATGGCGAGTGTTTGAAAGCGGTTACGGTGAACAAAGAGTTTTTATAGACCATGAAATCTTATTTTAGTAACATTGTCGCATCAGTGGCTTTTTATAGTAGAGTCTGGCAAACGAGCAGAGGGTTTTTTTTATATATAGCAGAGACTGGCAGACGAACAGATGGGTCACCTGATGGTGAGTGATCTCCACCGCCCATAGACACCCAAGACACAATAAGAATCATGGGTGCGTTGCCAACCTAAACAGCGGAAATGGAAGGGGAGGGAAAAGGGATTGGGAAAGGGAGGGGGGGAAATGGGCCACCGGAAATCTCACTCACCGAATGAAACGCGACAGCAAGCTGCCACTTTACGTCGGTTTTCTGTGAGACAGTGGTATCAAACCGATCGAGCCGACCCATCGTGCTGTAGACGAAATCGTCTACAGCGTGGCTCTACCACTCCAACCAGATGGATTACCAAATAGTAAGTAATCTCCAACGCCCAAGACACTCATTTCAAGCAGTGATAGCTTAGTTAGGAATGATACGAACTGCCGAGATAAGTGTTGGAGGTTCGAGACCAATCACAAGCAGAAGCATACACCTTTCACTTTTCTATGTTAAGTGTGTTTTCATTGTTAATTATAGCTTGCTATAACGGTGAAGGACAACATCATGCATAGCCAATAATTTCCCCACAAGATATTCGAAGGTATGTGAAGGCTATCAACCCACATTAGGCCAGTGTGGTAGACTAAGGCTTAACCCCTCTCATTAGTAGAGGAGGCCGTGACCCGTGCCCAGCAATGGGATAGTATTATTATAGGGCTAATATTATTATTATGGTGATTCTGTTTTATTAATTTCGTTGCGGGATAAAGACAAATTTGTATGCTTAGATACTCTCCAAGCGTCAATGCTCGGTGTCGTAAAATTCGTGCCATAATTGGTGCTGGGTCACAGGAGTTACAATGGCGGTTTGTGGGCAGAGTAGTCTTAAGAAGAATAATAATTAAGAATTAAAAATTCGCTACGACCTTTATATCAAAGTGTTGTCACGATCTAAACTTAGTGTAAAAATGACATATGTTTCTAGACTCGCATTGGGGTTCCACAAAAACGCGGTTCAGATCGTGGGTGAACAATAATAAGGGACCCCAAAAACGATCAATCTTTCGCAATATTTCTACAATAATCATCAGTGGCCAGTTCACTGTGGCCCGAATAGGAATATTTCTGACAATCGAATTCGTATTGAACTTCTTGCACATCATGATATTTGGTAAATGTTTCATACAAATCTCATAGACGCGCATCGATGTCGATTCGAGTTGAGTTTTTGTGGCATTTCACGCTAGCGTCTACGTAAAGTTGCGTCTAGCATGCGCGCCACGAGAACATTTTGTCTACGCTTTTTGTCCTGTTATAACTGGTTTTCTCTATTTTTCTACGGACACTAACATGCGTCTTCGTTTTTTTTCATACAATATTGTAGACAACATCGCGACAGTCGATTATCGAGATATCTCGTGGCGCGCATGCTAGGCGGGCTACACCTATTTTTCTCGAAAAAGAACACAAAAACTTATACTCAAAACAATGATTTCAGCTGTCTCTTGCTTATGGGACCATATACAAAAATAGTAGTATAGCGAAACTATGATTTATAGGTGTGTTGTGTAACGTTTTAGTGCAGGAGACGCGTCGTAAGACTACTTAAAGTGGCAGCTTAAACACCCATCCATAAAACTTTCACATTTATAATATTAGTAAGAAGACTGCCTCCGTGGAGTGGTGGTATTTCGGTACGACTACGGTTCTGAGGTCTCGGGTTCGATCCCCGGGTCGGGCAAAGTGATATTGGATTTTTCCGTATCAGCCCGGAGTCTGGAATTTGTGCTCGATATGGCGATAGGCTCGCCCCCTATCACATCTGCGACGGAACTAAGCTCGGCGAAATGTGGGTGATCTAGTTCGCTAGTGCGCCTTTGCCTACCCCTTCGGCAATACAGGCGTGAACTTATGTTATATTATGTTATGTATTAAGAAGTAAGATAAACAAAGTCCGCATTTTATTATTGAGATCGAAGTATAATATTAGTGCAGAAGCGTTTCGTTAAGTTTGTGGGCATCTTTATGGTAATTTAAATAATATCTTGTAAGATACGAATTAATAAAGGACATTTAAATTTTCCTCATTATTTTTTAACAATACAGCTTTTCAATATCCATTGTGGATTCACGTGCACGGAAATGTGACATATTATAGTTACACTTGTTGCAAAAGTTGTCTGAGTAAATATTTTTCATTCAGACAGTTAGTATATAAACTGAGGGCGAAGCTGCTTGCAACCATCAGTCCATCGGAGGCGTGGAAGAGTAAAACATATTCCAACATTTTGAAAATGTTGATTCTAACAGCGGTTACATTGATCTTGGGCATGTCCCTCAGCCATGCCGAAGACACCACGAGAACTGTCGAGGGTAAATGCGTGGTTGTGACCGGTGGCGGTCGTGGCATTGGCTTATCTACAGCAGAAGAATGTCTCAAAAAAGGCGCATCAAAGGTCATAATTATTGATAAAAAGAAGGAAATGTGTGATCATGCTACCTGGACACTTAACTATAAATATGGCAGCGATAAAAGCGAGTGCATTTACGGCGATGTCACCACCGACCGGGAAGAATTGATAAATAAAATTACGACAATATGTGAGGTCGTGTCCATCTTTGTCAACAACGCCGGTGTTCTTAACGAGAACGACTATAAACTGACTGTCGAGACCAACGTCTTAGCACCTTTAGAGCTAACGCGATGGATGCGTGAAAAGGCAAGTAAAGAGAATGGCGGTGAAGGCGCTGTTATCATGAATGTGGGATCTATATGTACCCACATGGGTCTTCCGTTCGTTCCCGGCTTTAAATCTTCTGCGTGCGCCATTCAAAAAATCGGTGAGATCCTGGGCAAGAACTACGATAAAACTGGTGTCGCCGTTATAACTGTTAATATTGGCCTCACAAGAACAGCATTGACTGATAAACAATTAGATGATGATGAATTAGATCCTGCACTGAGCGCATTGATGGAACAGCTTAGTTGGCAGACACAAGAAGACGCCGGAGTTAATATGGTGGAAATATACATGAACGGTGAGTCAGGAAAGAGTTATGATCTCGATGGTGGCTCTAACTATTTATCTCCTGAAGACACATATTACAATAATGAATATTTAACCAAACTCACGAACAAAAACTAGAGGAAGATCCAACCTCAAAGTTACCTATATTGGTTTAATATGTCTCACGTTGTCTGGTATAGTAAATTTTGGTTCATTTAAATTTTTATTGAATAAAGTCTATTTTGTTTGAAAAATGTTTTTATCTTCAAGCTTAATTCCAAAAGCTAACGCATGTACCCTGGAAGCAGTAGGTGCAGGTGCAGTAGTAATAAACACAAGTTTAAAAACTTAACTGAGCGACTTCCAATTTACCGATCGTAACCAAATTTATATGGGACCACCCATGAAATAAACTCTATCGAACACAAAAACAATTTTGAAAATCAGTTAACATTTGGCGGAGTTATCGCGTATCATACATAAAAAACAGACGAATTGAGGCCCTCCTCCTTTTTGGAAGTCTGTCGAAAAAAGCGCATACCCTACACACTCAACACCTTGCCTGAAAACGTAAGACACGAAAATAAAAATAGTGTTTTTAAATCAAAACTTAAAAAACACCTTATAAATAACTTACCTTAATCGACCGACTTGCAAAAAGGAGGAGGTCCTCAATTCGTCTGTATTTTTTTTAATGTATGTTACGTGATATCTCCGCCAAATGTGAACTGATTTTCAAATTATTTTTGTGTTCGATAGAGCTTATTTCAAATGTGGTCCCATATAACATCAAATGGTTAATGGTTAGAACCGAATAAAATAGAAAGAGATCCTCTATTTCAGTATTTTAATGTAGGTACATATGTTACGCGATATCTCCGGAAATGTGGACCGATTTTCTAAAGTTTTTCGTGTTTGATAGAATTTAAGGGTGGTATTTCGGTACGACTACGGTTCTGAGGTCTCTGGTTCGATCCCCGGGTCGGGCTAAGTGATATTGGATTTTTCCATATCAGCCCGGAGTCTGGAATTTGTGCCCGATATGGCGATAGGCTCGCCTCCTATCACATCTGGGACCGAACTAAGCTCGGCGAAATGTGGGTGTTCTAGTTCTCTAGTACGCCTCTGCCTACCCCTTCGGGGATACAGGCGTGAGCATATGTTATGTTATGTTAACTAACGCAATAAAAGAAGACTGTAATAACGAAGCAGATGTAGAAAGTTGTGATAAAAAACCGAGACTCATAACCTTTACCCCTCCCCTTCCATTTCCTCCTTTTAGGTTGGCAACGCACCCATGATTCTTTTTGTTTCTTGGGTGCCTGTGGGCGGTGGAGCTCACTTACCATCAGGTGACCCATCTGCTCGTTTGCCAGTGCCTTACCAGGTTAGTTACGCAGCACAACTAGGGCGACTTGCACCACTATTACTAACCTACAGTTAGTCCTAACTTCAAGTTAAATTGAAAATTAAATATATAAAGGGCATGTAATTCATTACATGTAATGTACTACATGCAATTACAGATAATAAATGATGACATTTAATTAATTACATGTAATGAATTACATACATACATACATACATACATAATATCACGCCTGTATACCATAGGGGTAGGCAGAGACTATGGATTTCCACTTCGCCCGATTCTGACACACCACTTTCGCTTCATCTACTTTCATCAATCTCTTCATACATTCGCGTCGGTTAAGGGTACTTTTTATATTTCCTTTTGAATGAAATTTTGAATGAATTACATGTCCTTCATATATTTCTATTTCAATTTAACTTGAGGTTAAGGCTAACTGTAGGTTAGTAATAGTGGTGCAAGTTGCCCTTAGTCGTATACAAAGAGATTTAATATTTCTTACTATAGAGGGGCTACCAAGCAAGTTTCCATACGAAATTGATCTCAAAGTTCAATACTGCCATCAATCCCTTATTACAATGCGGGGCGATTATTACAATTTACACCTTAGAATGTTCTGTGAATGGTTAAGAATCACGTAAGATAAGTTTATTCTCTCAATATTATTACGCTGGCCGGCCTGGTACGCGTATATTTCAAATAAACTGAGCGACTTATGACCACTAGGTCATAACTTTTGGATCACAAGTTTTGTACTATTGTCCCATCTAGATACCGTTGAATGTCTTCGCTCGTATATCACAGATGCAATCAGCACATTTGGAAAAACCACAGAAAATTTCAATAATTAGACGATGCAATTTCCTTCTTTCTTTCCACCTACACTTATCCTACATTAAGGTGAGGCCCGCGCAACACACTTTTTCAAGCATGTCGCAGAAAGGATTTGGATTAATATTTACGACTCTTACTGATTTAAGTTTACGCGAATATTATACATTGAAATAAAACTATGTTTACGGATTCTATCACGATTAGGTTTTAATTATTATTCCCGACGTTTCGAAGGCTTTGCAGTCTTCGTTGTCACGGGTCAGACAAGACAAGACAGTCTCGAAACGTCGGGAATAATAATTAAACCTAATCGTGATAAAATCCGTAAAAATAGTTTTATTTCAATTTACGACTCTTGTCTGCCTGACGTCAATCCACCTATAGAGATCCAGTCCCGGAGAAATAATGCTAGATAAACACCCAGCCTGAGTATTCAAACCCAGGACCTTCTGGTTCACCTCTATATATGCTGCTAGTCTAAAGAGCGAGTTTCCATCTAAAAATAACAATTTCCTTACATGCCTTCGCAACTTGATTAACAAAACTGCCCTAAAACTTCCATAATGAACTTCTGAAGTATGTTAATCAGTACAAAAAACATTTAATTTTGATCGCCTGTACCAAAGGAATTTCTCATAACGAGCCCAAAAGTTACGTGTCACGATAAATTAAAGGCAAAAACCGACAAAGGCCTTTTTTATACACAACTGAACTGAATCCGGCCTAAGTATGTCGCCAGAGATGGATTCAGGGTCGGGAATGGGGGATTTAATGGGGAAGTAAAAGTAATGTTGATTTTCTTCTATGGCCCATCTGATTGTTGGTAAATGTTTGCCGTCTCAAAAGGCAAAGGCAATGCCAGGGATATGCCAAATGAAAGGGTAGGGACGGGATAAAAGAATATGGGCCCTAGAATATTTTTAACTGATCAAACAAAAGGCAATAGAAAGCTTTCATGGCGACGATTTTTCGCGTGAGAGAGGAAACATCCGAAGCGAACCACGCAGACGAAGCTTATAATTGATTTTCGTGTATTTTTTATTCCTGTATTTTAAAAAAATAAGTCATATATATAATTAAAATTATTATAGACTGCCTCGGTGGCCTAGTTGTCTTTCGGTACGACTACCGTCCTGAGGTCGTGGGTTCGATCCCCGGGTCGGGCAAAGTTATATTGGGTCTTTTCAATAGCAGCCCGGAATCTGGTATTTGTGCCCGATATGGTGATAGACTCGCCCTCTATCACATCTGGGATGGAACTAAGCTCGGCGAAATGTGGGTGTTCTAGTTCGCTAGTACACCTCTGCGTCCCCCTTCAATACAGGCGTGAGTTTATGTTACGTTATATGTTACTAACATCCATACATATATACTCACGCCTGTATCCCATGGGGGTAGGCAGAGACTATTCAGCGCCACAAGCTACGATCCTGACACACCTCTTTTGCCTCTTCCACACTTATGCATCTTTTCATATATTTCCGCCGGTTAAGGGTACTCCTTGCTTGCTCTTTTCGGAGAAGATCACTAATTTGGTCCATGTATGTTCTCCTTGGGCGCCCTCTTCCGACCCTTCCATTTATTTTCGCGCGATAAATACTTTTCGTAAGTCGCCTTTCATCCATTCTCTCCACATGCCCAAACCACCCCAACCACCTCAACCAATGAGTTATTAAATCACGGAAATTGATATTTTTTTAACAATTCAGACCAGTGACAAAAATACTTTACATGTTGTTACGATTCAACTATATATTATTGCTATATTTAGAAAACAAGAAAAAATTGCGTCACGGTAATGTATTGGCTCCGGCGACCTCAAAGAAGTAGCCAATTAAGAGTATATTTGACCCCAAATTAATGTTCAAATACGCTCCTGTGTCAGAATAAATTCTCTGCCCGTAATCTAGTGCTATACGGTCAAGATTGAGACGTGACCCTGGATTATGGACCTGGACAGTCTCCGTGGCGCAGCGGGCGAGTAGCCGGCTGTTAAACGTGAGGTCTTGGGTTCGATTTCCGCACCGAGACAAATGTCTGTGTGGCCCACAGATATTTGTTTCGGGTTTGGGTGTTGTGAGACCGAGAGTATCTCGTAGTTTCTGATACCCACGATACAGGTTGTACCTAGTGTGGGGTCAGGACTATGTGTGTGACTGTTGGGTGTTTTTATTCATTATACTCCGACCTTGGCCAGTATTTATACGCATTTTCTTGGCATGACTTTTTATTCAAATTTAACTGCTAGACGAGCAAGACGCATTCCTGATAAGCGATACGATCAACCATGAACATATTTAGGCAGATCCCAACGACCCCATCCCAGTCGCTATCGAATCGGCACTTTCCTAGTCCAATCCCAAAAACAGATATTTGTTTCAAGTCTGGGTGTTGTGAGACCGAAAGTCTCTCATAGTATTTGACACCCACGATACAGGTTATACCTAGTGTGGGGTCAGAACTAGATGTGTGACTGTTGGGTTTATTTAAAAAAAAAAAAACCCAATCGGAATAATAAAAAACTTTACGGACCGACTTCAAATCCGATCGTGACCAAATTTATATGGGACCACTCTTGAAATAAGCTCTATCGAATACGAAAAGAATTTTGGAAATCGGTCCACATTTGGCGGAGATATCGCGTAACATACATTAGAAAATACAGACGAATTGAGGACCTTCTCCTTTTTGGAAGTAGGTCGAAAATTAGCGACTAACAGTCAGATTTCTTTCTCACACTGCGAAGATGTAAGAAGTAAATCGAGGGAGCTTCGATAGGACAGGCGGATGACCGATGCAGATACAAGGACGCAAGGATGTAACCCCAGCCCTAACAAACAATCAAGATTTTAAATCTTGAAATAACATATATACATAAAAAATAATACAGACGAATTGAGGACCTTCTCCTTTTTGGAAGTCAGTCGATAAATTTCTGTACACACGACTCGTCGAAGAGTCAGACCCACAGAGACGTGTACTCAACTACACTCACCTGAGACCTCCGCGCCTCTGGGATCAATCCTCGATTTAAACAGATGATTCAGTGGTAGGGCCACGCTGTAGACAGTAACGTCTACAGCACGAATGGGCCGGTTCGACCGGTTTGATACCACTGTCTCACAGGAAACCAACGTAAAGTGGCATCTAGCTTTCGCGTTTAGTTCGGTGAGTGAGATTTCCGGTGGCCTATTTCCCACCTACCTTTCCCAATCCCTTTTCCCTTCCCTTCCATTTCATCCTTTTAGGTTGGAAACGCTTTCATGTTTCTTTTTGGGTCTTGGGTGTCTATGGGCGGTGGAGATCACTTACCATCAGATGACTCATCTGCTCATTTGCCAGTCTATGCTATAAAAAAATGAAAATAATATTTTCTAGCAAGAGCGGCGTCTTTACTGTCGGGTGACACTGTTAAAGCAATATAAGCTAACAGCAAAGTCAATTCGATAAAAAGTAGCAACACACTCGAAGAACGCACTTAGAATGACAAAACACGGAATGGCACTACCCTGAGACTTCAGATGTTAAGTCTCATCTTTCTACCTGCCCTTATCCCACCTTCATGTGGGGTCGGCGCAATACACTATTTCAAGCAAGATACAGAATGATTTGGTTATTTTTTTTGACTGACTGCCTTATGTCGACTCCGCTCTGGGTGATCCAGTCCTGGGCAAATAAAATTAGAAAAATCACTTCGCCTTCCTGGGAATTGAACCCAGGACCTCCCGGTACATAGGCCATATTTGCTGCCACTAGTGACTAGACCAACGAGACCAAGTTAGGAGGCGATGTTAAGCCTCATAATGCCTGCTAATTACTGACTGCAATGTCCTTTAATCTCGAATAAAAAATGGCTAGGTGATATAAAGATAGCAGTGGTACACATGCATGTAAAGCCAGCTCCAGACGCACGCTGTGAAGTCGCGGTGCCAATTATAACGCTGTCAACTCTGCGCGACATGAACAATTTCCACACGCACAATTTTCACAGTCGTCTTCATTATCTGGACCTACATGGACGAAACATGATTATAATCTTAATGAATGGACAACGAGACCTTATGTGATGTAGAAAATTTATTAAAATAATTATGTGCTTAAAAATAGAAATCAAAAATTCGAAAGAGAAATTACCTCTATATAAAAATATCATGAAATGGTATACAAATTAATTCCCAATGGTCGATTCTGACTAGAGCGCTGGTGTGAATGTGGATTGTATTTTTATTTATTTTATTTTTATTTATTTCAACTTTATATACAAACTTGTATAAAGGTGGACTTAATGCCAAAGGCATTTTCTACCATATTCGCGTTTCATAGCCGCGAACTCTTTGAAACGGACTCAAAAACCGACACAGAATGAAGAACAAGACGCGAAGAGGCGTGAACACCGTGAATAGAGGTGAAAACTATCCACACTCACGTCCACGCCCTTCACGGAGGGTTCGCGGCATGCGTCTAAAGCAGGCTTTAAAATTGTCACCAATAATGATTTCTTAGGTTTACGCGAATGTTATTCATTGAAATAAAACTAATTTTTACGGATTTTATCGCTATTTGTTTTGTATCTATTTGATTTTTAGTCCCGACGTTTCGAAAGCTTTACAGCCTTCGTGGTCACGGATCGGACTCGCGGACTCCACTCGCGATAAAATCCGTAAAAAGTAGTTTTATTTCAATCGTCACCAATAAATTAGCTTTGTTTAAGCTACTGCACTTTGCCTCATCTAAACTTACAGGCGTCTAACTTGTGTAAAAATCTTAAGTTTGTATTTCTAAAAGTGCGAAATTCGCTAAATCGCCCCTGTTTATTTCAACCAACGTCACTACGATGAAACGTTGCACAATATGCTGTACTACTGATAGAGCTACATCTGATTTGTGCTCGATTTTCACGTTTTCCGATGTAAAGGTTTTCCGATCAAATAAATTAAGTGTTAAGCTAGTAGTTTGTATTTTCAGAGAAAGTGTTTGTTAGTGAACGTCCTTTCTGTTTCAAGGTTGATAGTATTTTTAATTACATCATCTTCATCATCATCATCATCAGCCATAGGACGTCCACTGCTGAACATAGGCCTCCCCCAAAGATTTCCAGATCGACCTGTTGGAAGCGGCCTGCATCCATTTTTAATTACACTGATCCTTAATGTTATTTAAATGGGTGCAAGTCTTTTTATGGTTCCATTTATAACCAACCACCGCAAGTGAATTCACTTCACTGCACACTAAAAGAGTGGTCGAACAAAATCACAAGTTTAAAAACATAACGAATCGACTTCAAAACTTATCTGATCGTGACCAAATTAATATGGGATCACCCTTGGAATAGCTCAGTTGGTAATGGAAGGGACTGCTGAGACGAGTGTCGGAGGTTCGAGACCAACCCCAAAAATGGAGCATATACCTCTGACTTTTCTACTTTAAGTGCCACTTGCAGCTCCGCGATAAATCTCTATTTATCCCAAATCTTGATTTAAAGATAGGAGTGAGCTGTAGGATAAATCTAGATAAGTTGTAACTCTACTTGACTGCCTCGGTGGCGTGGTGGTATTTCGGTACGACTACGGTTCTGAGGTCTCGGGTTCGACCCCCGGGTCGGGCAAAGTGATATTGGATTTTTCCATATCAGCCCGGAGTCTGGAATTTGTACCCGATATGGCGATAGGCTCGCCCCCTATCACATCTGGGACGGAACTAAGCTCGGCGAAATGTGGGTGTACTAGTTGGCTAGTGCGCCTCTGCCTACCCCTTCGAAGATACAGGCGTGAGCTTATGTTATGTTATGTGTTGTAACTCTAGATTAGTACTAGCGCTGCAAGTCACCCTAAGTGTATTTTCATTGTGAAATATCGCTTGCTATAACGGTGAAGGGAAACATCGTGAGGAAACCTGCGTACCCGAGAATTTCTTCACAGGAATTTCGAAGGTATGTTAAGTTTACCAACCCGCATTAAGCCAGCGTGGTAGACTAAGGCCTGACCCGTCTCATTAGTAGAGGAGGCCCGTGCCCAGCAGTGGGACAGTAATATTACAGGGCTAATATTATTAATATTATTATACCCTTGGAATAAGCTCTATCGAACACAACCTTAGAAATTGGTCCACATTCTGCGCAGATATCACATACATAAAAAAATACAGACGAATTGTGGACCTCCTCCTTTTTTAAGTCGGTCAAAAATGAGTTTAGGTGGTCACTAGAATCATGCCGGCCTGCATCATCAAATTCCAAATAGGGGAGAAGCAAAGCAAGGGATTTGAGACAGTACAAAGGAAGACCAACGCAAGCACATGGCTACAAGCATGTATTCTTCCATCACCAACCTTCAAACCATCATCAATTCAGCCTCCGTGGCGCAACGGGGGAGTAGCTGGCTGTGAAACGAGTGGCTGTGGGTTCGATTCCCGCACCGAGACAAATGTGTGGCCCACGCATATTTGTTTCAAGTCTGGGAGTTGTGAGACCGAAAGTCTCTCATAGTTTCTGACACCCACGATACAGGTTATACCTAGTGTAGGGTCAGGACTAGGTGTGTGACTGTTGGGTGTATTTATTATTTTATGTCCTGGATATCGAGGGACCTCGATTCTCAACTTAAACATGCTCCCATTGAACTAATAGCTATTCTATTCTATACTCTTATTGAGAAAATGTAAGTCTAAAAATAAGTTTTGGGTGTTATGTAGTTTGTACGCATGCGCGAACCCGCCGGCCGGTACTGAATTAACGTTGTGTATTGCCAGGTTATGAGGAATTCGGAGGGAGTGCCCTCAGTACGACTTAGTATTGGGTTTTGACACTTCTCATAAAAGATGATACATTTCTACTTTTTTTTTAATTCACTACAGTTTCCGCAAGAGGCGTTGCTTTTAAAATGTATGAAGGATATTTGTAGCCGGTATGTTAGGCCCACACCTATATTAAATGAAAAATGAAAATAAAGTCAACAAGATATGAGGGTAATAATTCGTTAGTTCGCCTTTGACTACCCCTTCCGGATACAAGCATGAGCTTATTTACGCATATTAGGCTAAGTTATAAAAGTTCTGCCCGAGGCTCATACGACAATGCTTTCATGAATGACGGTTCACCGAACATACATTAATATTCTTTAAATTCATAAAAAAACCAATCTAAATATTTATTGAATCCATGAAATGTTACTACAACATTTAGATTCCGACAAAGTTACTGTACCGCCAGTTCGGAAGGCCGTTTCGCCAGAGAAGAACGGGCAAGAATCTCTGGCGTTGCTCTTTTAAATGCCAGTTGACGATAATTGCTTATAAAGTACCATATACAAAAAAAGATATATAAATTAGAGCAGCTAAACCACCAAGAAAATAAAGGATTTCTTAGGTTTACGCGAATGTTATTTATTGAAATAAAACAGATTTTGTGAGTCTTCGTTGGACTGTGACTCGTGACTACGAAGGCTATAAGTTTTCTAAACGGGACTTATAATAAAATATATACAAAACAAATCACGATAAAATCCGTATAAACTAGTTTTATTTCACAATAGCCTAAAATTAATTTTATAATTATCGCTACAAACGACGCGATGTATTGTTGAAAATTGTTTTTTTTAATTTATTTAGGATAAAAAACAATTATACAATACGTTGGTACAATGAGGTGTAGAATACAGTGGAAAATAATTGTATAACTTACTACATTATCCACGAATAATACATAAAAACTGTGAAATATTGGGAGCGTATATAATAATAATAATATAATATTTAAAAACTAAACAAAAAGGACGCGGTAGTTTCATCATTTATACTTATACATTATTTAGGGTAATAATTTAACTATTTTGCACAATCAGAATTGGATTGGATATCATTCTAAAGCCGCGTGTCCTGCACTAAAGTGTCCTTTCACAAAACACCTACACAAAACATTGTCGCTACACATTTTTATCTATGGTCCATTGTTCTATGAGCAGGAGACAGCGAAAATCATTGTTTTGGGTATGTGTTTTGTTTCGAGTAAAATAGGTGCAGAAAATGCGGCGTCAATTAGGAAGAAAGCGCCAAAGTTAAGTAGAGAAATAACGAAATTCGAAATTTAAAAAAAATCGTACACTTTTCTATTCGCTCAGATACTTAGGAACCTTTTTTAAAAAATTATATAAGTATTTTGAAATTAACACTGGCAACACCAAGCGGCCGCGTATCTTATCATCTGACATTTGCCTTTAGTTTAATTCGAGTGGTCGATCCGAGCGCACGTCGCATCGCACTTTAAATAAAACTAAGATATTACGATAAAAATACTGTTTTATAGACATGTGATGAACGTATGTGTGATACTTACTATATACTACTTTTTCAAGTATTTAAGTGTGAAATGATTGTGTTTTGTGTGAATTTGTGACGATATTAATCATGTTGTTGATTTTGTTTGGAATATTTATTGGTGAGTAGTTACTTGTAATAATTATAGGGTTATCATTGTTTTATAATTATTTTGTATTATGTTAAGGAAAATAATATTTTTTTACTACAATCACATTCATCAGAGTTTTGTGAAACTTCATCTACCTTTTTAATTATGTCCGATTCTTATACATACAATTAATTAAGTTCTTACAACTTTATTAAAAAAACAGATTGAAATTAATTTAATAAACAAAGTACCTACCTAAACATTTTTGAATAATGTGGCAAGCTTTTTTAAGTAATTCTCCTTATGTTGTAATGTTTTTTTTGTGATTTCGAAGATTGCCAAAAAGCTCGTAAGTCGTACCTAATTTAAACTGATTACTTAGTATTAATGTGATTATTTCGCACTTAATGAAATATTATCTTACTTTGTCGCCATCAGCGGCCTGAGCAGGAAAATTTCTGACAACCGTAAATGTATTCGAACTCGATGCGCGTTTATGAAATTTGTATGAAATATTAACCAAACGTCATCAGTGCGCAGCGAACTCGAATACAATTACATTTACATTAGTTTTTCGTGCTCGGGCTACAGTAGCCCTAGTACAGTAGCCCTGGTCTAGTGACACTTAATAAAAGTTGTACCCTGGGAGGTCCTAGGTACACATCCCAAGTTGGGAAAACTAGTTTTTCTAACACGATTAGGATGGGATTGGATCTCCCACAGGGAATTTGCCAGGCACTTGGTGGTAAAAAAATAAAGCCAAAACTTTTCTGCAGTGTGCTTGCAACGTGCCACTGTACGTTACTTATAATATATTTATGCAAACTCTGTCGCCGGTGGAGTGGTGGGCGCGAGTTTCGACCATCTCCTTATTTATTCAAGGACTACTTTGGCGTACAAATTGACTTTACATTCTATATGGAAGCGTGAATCTGAAAATTTTGAATTCCACATTTTACACATAACATAAGCTCACGCCTGTATCCCCGAAGGGGTAGGCAGAGGTGTACTAGCGAACTAGAACACCCACATTTCGCCGAGCTTAGTTCCGTCTCAGATGTGATAGGGGGCGAGCCTATCGCCATATCGGGCACAAATTCCAGACCCCGGGCTGATATGGAAAAATCCAATATCACTTTGCCCGACCCGGGGATCGAACCCGAGACCTCAGACCGTAGTTGTACCGAAATACCACCACGCCACCGAGGCAGTCCTCTCCAGTCCAGTTCCACATTTTAGCTTACGTAAATTATGAATAACCTAACCTCAATGTATTATTAACGTCAGGCATATAGAACTTGTGTACTATGTATTAAACATCTGTTAAAATATCATATGTGCTTATGAATAAATTATTTTGGTTTGATTTGATGATGTTGTTTGTCGAGGAGTTTGATCCAACACTTGCAGTAAGCTCTTTTCTTTCTTTCTTTCTACCTGCTCTTATCCGAACTTAATGTGGGGTTGGCGCAACACACTTTTTTAAGCATTTTTTTTTTTCTATAGCAGAGACTGGCAAACGAGCAGATGGGTCACCTGATGGTAAGTGATCTCCACCGCCCATAGACACCGAAGACACAAAAAGAATTATGGGTGCGTTGCGAACCTAAAAGGAGGAAATGGAAGGGGAGGGAAAAAGGGATCGGGAAAGGAAGGGAGGGAAATGGGCCACCGGAAATCTCACTCACCGAACAAAACGCGACAGCAAGCTGCCACTTTACGTCGGTTTTCTGTGAGACAGTGGTATCAAACCAGTCGTGCCGGTTCAATCGTGCTGTAGACGTTACTGTCTACCGCATAGCTCTACCGCTCAAGCATATTGCTGAAAGGATTCGGCTAAGTTATTTCGACCGGCTGGCTACCTGACGTAAACCCCTCTGGGGGATCCAGTCTCGGGCAAATGAATTTAGAAAAATTACTTTGCCTGTCCTGGGAATCGAACCCACGACCTCCCAGTTCACAGAAAGGGCATGATTGATTGAAACTTAATAATATTTTCTCACAAAGATCTTAAAAATAAAACTCCCACATATTTTCCCGATACATTTCCCGCACGACTTAAATAACTTGTGTTGCGCGTAATATCTTGGAAAAACGCGACGTTTGCGAATTAGAGCTTAATACGAAAGTTATATCCGAGCTTTTCTAATATTACTTTGTATTTGTGTTACCCGACTACGACGAAGCAAAAAAGAGGGTTATGTTTTTGACCGATATGTGAGTACCGGAATAGTAGTATAGGTACATATTAATGATATTGTACCATCGATTTAATATCACCTAGATGCACAGTTCTTTGCAAATATCGTCATAAAAAGTGGTCTCAGTAATAAAACAAAGGAAAAAATCACAAGTTCTAATTAAATCAACACAATTATAACCCTATGCCAGTGATATAAAGTAGCTTTTTAGAAACGAGCAAGCTTTTTTAAATTTGAATTTTGAAATTTAGAATTCTATCGGCGTTCGACTGTATGCAAAAGTAGTGCTTAAGCACTCCTTTGCTGTCCCATTTTCCGAGCGTCAACTGTGCATCTAGGTATATAATATATCGATGTATTGTACTCCATAACTTTATTTTTGGACCGCCTTCGAAAAAGGAGAAAGTCGTCTGTATTTTTTTTATATATGTTACGCGATATCTCCGCCATATGTGGACCGATTTTCGAAATTATTTTTGTGTTCGATAAAGCTTATTTCAAGGGTGGCTATATAAATTTGGTCACGATCGGATTTGAAGTCGATTTGTTAAGTTTTTAAACTTGTTATTATCTCACAACGACTACCAAATCGGGGCAGTAACACCTACAGCATGATCTCTATACGCTGTCTATTTCACGCCTGTATCCCATGGGGGTAGGCAGAGACTATTAAGCGCCACAAGCTACGATCTTGATACACCTCTTTTGCCTCTTCCACTTTCATGCATCTTTTCATAATTTCCGCTGGTACTCCTGACTTGCTCTTTTCGGGGAAGATCACTTATTTCATCCATATATGGCCTCGAGTGCCCTCTTGCGACCTTTCCATTTACTTTAGCACGATAAATACCTTTCGTAAGTAATCTTTTATCCATCCTCTCCACATGCTCAAACCATCTCAACAACAGAACCATATAAGCGGCCCCAGGAAAGTTTCTGACAATCGTAAATATATTCGAGCTCGCTGCGCACTGATGATATTTGGTTAATATTTCATACAAACATAGATGCGCATCGAGCTCGAATACATTTACGATTGTCAGAAATTTTCCTGCTCAAGCCGATGTTATATTTATTTATATTGGAGTGTGTGCTCTAGATTAATTAGACAATTTATATGGAACCCTTGAAATGAGCTCTAGCGAACACAAAAATAATTTTGAAAATCAGTCCACATTTGGCGGAGATATCGCGTAACATACATACAAAAATACAGACGATTTGAGGACCTTCTCCTTTATGGTAGTCGATCGAAAAGTAAGTTTTAAAGCAAGCAATACCCTTATTAAGAATTTGTGTTGACAATTCTCGATTCTCAAAATCTCCGATAGTTTGTATTTTGTCCAGACATTCTACTAGCTGCGCCACTTTGCGGAAACTACAACGAACTAAAAAAAAATCGTGTGCGTCTCGGGACGCTCGACAGAAGTGATAACTTAAACTAACCTAAGTTGAACTATTTAGGCTCAATTGCACCACTATTAGGCTCAATTGCACCACTATTATTAACCTACAGTTAGTCCTAACCGCAAGTTAAGTTACATGTCATTCATACATTTTCTGTCAATTTAGCTTGCGGTTAGGACTAACTGTAGGTTAATAATAGTGGTGCAATTGAGCCTTATTAACCTAGAGTTACGTACGTACCAACCCGCATTAGGCCAGCGTGGTAGACTAAGGCCTAACCCCTCTCACTAGTAGAGGAGGCCCGTGCCCAGCAGTGGGACAGTAATATTACAGGGCTAATATTATTATTAACCTACAGTTAGTCCTAACCGCAAGTTAAGTTACATGTCATTCATACATTTTCTGTCAATTTAGCTTGCGGTTAGGACTAACTCTAGGTTAATAATAATGGTGCAATCGAGCCTTAATATTTAAATTGTTTAACTTGAGAAAAGCTTAGGTTATTACTTAAACTTTATGGACCTTAGTTAAAACATAATTTTTAGCTGAGCAAATGGTTAAGAATAACCTGTCACTTTTTTCCTTGCGTTACATTGTTTAAAAATAAAAGGGACAACCTATGGTATAAAGATAAGCAGCGCTTAAATATTTTTATAAGTAAGGGGCTATGTATATTAATATGATAAGAAGTCAGACAGAATGGCGACGTAACGCGTTACGTTACAAAGCGATTTACCCTCCCAAAGGAAGTTATCACTTCAAAATGTATGGAGAAACTGAAAACTATCGTCGATTTCAAGAATCGAAAAAAACCGTACTAAGGGTACAGAGCTGAGTACAAAAGCGTGTGTAGGTTTAGGTTTGGTCGGCCGTCGTGTCGTGTCGGCAGCCCGCAGCCCTGGCCGAGGCGTACCTGCCTAGTTATCTTTTATATTGTTATTACCGATGACTTGTTTAGTTATTTATTTCATATGTTCTGAGTTTTTTTATTTCTCTTCCTTTTAAAGCTGAGTTGGCATTCGTCAGTCACTAGGTGGTCAGCTGAAAATCAGCGCTGTGTTATAGTGTGAATCATAACACAGCAAAATGCTGAGCTGACCACATTTGTCGCCATGAAGGCACGCAACATTTTAGTATGAGTTATTTTTAAATTATGTTTATTTTATGCGAGTAAGTTGATGCCGTCCTTTTTTGGTTTGACAAATAAACTTTATTTCTTTCTTTTTTTCTTTCTTTCTTTAGATACTATTTATACATGCCATTGTATAGAAGGCTAAAGTTGTCCCAGTTTATAAAAATGGTGATAAATCACTTGTCTCTAGTTACAGGCCGATATCTATCCTCTCCGCTTTTGCAAAAATATTTGAGTCATTAGTGTGCCCGGTTATTCAATTACATTTCAAACATTTAATTACTCCTCACCAACATGGTTTTGTTGCTGCCCGATCAACCTCATCTAATCTAGTAAGCTTTACAGAATTCCTAACTGAAGCCATTGATAAACACAAACAAGTAGATGTCATTTATACAGATTTTAGTAAAGCTTTTGATCGCGTGTCTCATAGTGTTTTGGTTCATAAGCTATCATGTAACGGTCTAACTGGATCTATCCTAGCTTGGGTAAGCTCGTATTTATCTGAGCGGTTTTTCTTTGTGGTAGTAAACGGATATAGCTCGAAGAGGTATGAAATCACATCAGGCGTCCCTCAAGGCTCGCATTTAGGACCTATTTTATTTATTATCTTCATAAATGATGTTCCTCATTTCCTTAAACATTCTGTTCCCTTCCTATACGCGGATGATTTAAAAATTGCTAAAGTTATCAATTGCGTTGATGACTCCTTACTCTTGCAAAAAGATCTTGACAGCCTCTCCGGGTGGTGCTCTGACAACGGTATGTCTTTTAATTTAAAGAAGTGCTTCCATCAGCGTTTTACAAAAAAAATCAAAATAATATCTTCAACTTACACGATTTCTGGCCACCATCTTGAAGAGGTTAATGTAATTAAAGATCTAGGCGTTGTTTTCGATAGTAAACTTACATTTCAACCACACATCGACTATGTTGTTAAAAAAGCATCGAAGACGCTTGGATTTATTATTAGAAATGGAAGAGTTTTTCGCAATCCCCAAACCAAAAAAACTCTTTATTATAGTCTCGTGCGCAGTATCATTGAATATGCAAGTGTAGTATGGCGCCCTCACTATTCCACACACAGCCTGCGATTGGAGAGAATACAGAAGAGATTTTTGTGGCACTTAGCTCGTTCCACCGGTCGCGGCCAGGCGTCTGTGTCATATCAACACAGACTAAAATGCTTTAATATTGTATCGCTCTCCAAACGCCGTGATCTATTAGACTTGCAATTTCTCTTTAAACTTTTGCGAAACCAAATTAACTGTTCGTCTCTTCTGGAGAGAATCTGTTTCAAAGTCCCTTTAAGGTATCCGAGATCCATAGTAAAACCACTTATAACGCCTTTTCGTAGATCGATTACAGGTGCAAACTCCCCCTTATGTCGCATGAGCAGGTTATTAAATCAGTATAGTAATATCACTGATATAAATTTTCAAAGTCTAGCCGATTTCCGTAAAAGTATTTTGGAGGATGGTGATGGTACCCGTACGGCTGCATGTTAGGTTAAGTGTCTTTACAATTTTTTTTTTTTTTTTCCCTGTTTAGTCATTGAACTTCCCACCCTTCTGTTTGTTCTTAATGTATTATTTCTTTTAAACTATTAAAACATAATATAATCTTGCTAGCTATTAAGTTGTTACTGCTGAGTTGTTTTAAGTTATAACTTTAAAGTTGTATTGCAAGCTGTGTTCGCCTATAATGGTTGTCATGTTTAGTATAATACTGTTAGAATTAAGTTAATATTGTATAATATAATGTGAAACCGCTGGTGGACCGAATAAATAAAATAAAAAAAAAAAAAAAAAAAAAAATGTGGAAATTTGGTAAGATCGGGATAAAACACGTCCGATACGCGGCACACTTGAAAAGTGTTCACGATAAGGAAGAATTTATGTTTTCTTGATACTTCTTTTATCATTTAAATGGGGATCGATCTTACCATCCGTGGCACAGCGGGTTAGTAGCCAGCTGTGAAAGTAGATACCGCGGGTTTGATTCCCGCACCGAGAAAAATATTGTATGATCCACCAATATATTGTTTCTGGTTTAAAAGTTTTGTGACCGTAAGGCGCTCGTAGTTTCTGATACCCACAATAAAGGTTAAACCAAGTGTAGCGTCAGAACTACACACCAACTGTCACACATACTGTTGGTGTATAATTTTCGGCTGACTTCCAAAAAGGAGGAGGTCCTCAATTCGTGGGTATTTTTTTTTATGTATGTTACTCATCGATATATTATTTACCTAGATGCATAGTTCTTTGCAAATATCCTCCTAAAAAGTGGTCTCAGAAATAAAACAAAGAAAACGATCGTATGTTGTAATTAAATCAACACTAATATAACCCTAAGCACGTGTTATAAAGTAGGTTTTTAAACGAAATGAGCAATCTTTCTTTAATTTGAATTTTGAAATTTAGAATTCTATTTACGTCCAACTGTAGGCAAAACGAGTGCTTAAGCACTTCTTTCCTGTCCCATTTTCCGAGCGTCAACTGTGCATCTAGGTAAATAATATATCGATGATGTTACTCGATATATCCGCCAAATGTGGACCGATTTTCAAAATTCATTTTGTGTTCGATAGAGCTTATTTCAAAGGTGGTCCCATATCAATTTGGTCACGATCGGTAAATTGGAAGTCGGTCAGTTAAGTTTTTAAACTTGTGATTATGTTACTATTTAGACTTTACCAAACCTTATTACCAGTCCTTTACCAGTATGTGATCGCCGTACTACACCTTTTCAAGCATATTGCAGAAAAGATTTAACTTCGTTTTTACAATCAGCCACTTGCCCACTCTATTTTGCCCGACGTGAGATTTGAAGCCAGGTTCACTTCGCCTCTCTTGAGCACCATTAGCGCTTATATCTTCCTCCAAAATACATATCTACCCAGTGCTTTTTGCAGTAGGCGCATTATAGACAGCTAAAATACGATTACAAAACTATTATATATTGATTTGCTTTACTCAAGTTCTGTACTGAAAGCTTATTTGATATTCTGTTTTATATAAAATATTTGATATTTACTCGACTAGCGTGTTCCATATACTTGGTTCTGAGAATGCATTACATTTCGCTTCGAGAAATACCGTTTGCAGTGCAAGAAGCCTCCGCTAAAGTTAATCTTGTATGTTATTTGGTCCTACCTCAAATAAAATCTATTGTTTTCATGGTTTAGCTGCTCTAATTTAATAATAATGCACTTGGCTTTGGCCCGTGCTTTATCTACCCTTCTTTGCAAGGAGAAACAAATAAGTTAAAAAAAATAATAATAATAATATTAGCCCTGTAATATTACTGTCCCACTGCTGGGCACGGGCCTCCTCTTCTAATGAGAGGGGTTAGGCCTTAGTCTACCACGCTGGCCTAATGCGGGTTGGTAGACTTCACATACCTTCGAAATTTCTGTGAAGAAATTCTCAGGTATGCAGTTTTCCTCACGATGTTTTCCTTCACCGTTATAGCAAGCGATATGCTCTAATTTACTGACTGTAAATTGATATTAAAAAGAGCAACGTCAGAGTTTCCTGCCCGTTCTCCTCTGGCGAAACAGCCTTCCGAACAGGCGGTAGAGTTAAAATTCGACGGAATCTAAATGATGTATGAACATTTTATGGATTCAATAAATATTTTGATTTCATTTGATTTGAATTCGTTTTCAGATATACATAACTTGTAATAACTTAAAAATACCAACTCCGACTTCATTAAATTTCAGGCCACGGGTTCATTCTTTTCTTTATTTTCCACCTTGATCTCATTCTAGCTTGGGTTTGGCGCTTCAAACTTTTTCAAGCTCGTTGCAGAAAAGATGCGGTTTAGATTATAGAATTATAGAATAGCCGCCTACGAGTACGTTACGATAGAAATTATCCAAAAATCTATCAAACACGAAAACCTAGAAAATCGTTCCGAATAAATGGAGATATCGCGTAACATATGTACATTTAAATACTAAAGAATACAGAACTCTTTCTTTTCAAGTCGGTTGTAACCATTATGTTATATGAGACATGAAAATGAAATATGTATTGATTAATGCAATTACACAATCAATATTTGTATGCCGTTTAACGGCAAGGCATGGAGAACTTGTACAATACTATGTATGTAGTAAACATCTGTGAAAATACCTATGCTTACAAATAAATTATTTTGATTTGATTTGATTTGATTTGATTTGATGGAATAAGCTCTATCGAACACAAAAATAATTTTGAAAATCGATCCACATTTGATGGAGATATCGCGTAACATACATAAAAAATAGTAACAGCTGACTGACTGAGTTTTAACTCAACTTATCAACTTCCAAATTCATCTGATCGTGACCAAATTTCTATGGGACCATCCTTGAAATAAGGTCTATCTAACACAAAAAGAATTTTGTAAAAAGCGATCCATATTTCGCGGAGATATCGCGTAACATACATAAAAAAATACAGACGAATTGAGGACGTTCTCCTTGTTGGAAGTTTGTCGAAATGTACAGATGAATTGAGGCCCTTTTTCTTTTCGGAAGTCGGTTGAAAAATACAGACGAATTGAGAACCTTCTTCTTTTTGGAAGTCGGTGGAAAAATACAGACGAATTGAGGAGCTTCTCATTTTTTGGAGTCGGTCAAAAACACAATGACCATACCCATATACTCTTCCTTCTCACCGCCATTCCCGAAACGTGACTCATTGTAACTCAAAACCACGTTACTGTAAGATAAATAAAATAACTCATCCCAGGCTGACCCCTATTGAATATTGTAGGGAACAATACGTGCCTTATCCCTTACATTACTGTTTAATCCCGGGAGCATAGTTGCCGAGTTCCTACGAGGCGATGAAATATTCCTCTTATTTTTTGGGATCGGTATGCTTTAGATGGGAAATACCTAATAAGCTTTTTAAATAACTTCACAGTTATTATCATAACATAATAATATTATTTAACATTTCTTTGTTTTGTGTTGTATATGTCGGATGGCCAACGCTAACGTTGTTTTTTAAAAACGGTGACGTCAGCATGGCTGACGTCACTTTTGACAATAAGATGATTACTCATCTTATTTATCAACTGAGAACACTGAAATTCACTAACTCCCTTTATTAACGGTGCTTAAGAGCACCGTCTAGTCAGGGATGTGGACAGTCCGAGTGCCGGAGCACGACTGTGTCGAATTTGCTCTGAACACTCCTTTTATAGGGTGCAATATTTGCAACTACCTACTCGATACCGAATATCGAATGTTAAAGAAATAATTATAACGATTATTTTAACTTTTTAGAATCTTTTAACGATTGAGCAGTTTAACAATTGTAAAATGAATTAATAACGTGAAATAACAACTGCTTTTTAAATAAGCGTGCGATTTTGCGCCGATATATACTAAAATACGAATAAAATAACTTCAAAATTTAACGGACCGACTTCAAATCCGATCGTGACCAAATTTATATGGGACCACCCTTGAAATAAACTCTACCAAACACAAAAATAATTTTGAAGATCGGTCCACTTTTGGCGGAGATATCGCGTAACATATATAAAATAATCATAAGTTTAAAAACTTAACGGATCGACTTCAAATCCGATCGTGACCAAATTTATATAGGACCACTCTTGAAAGAAGCTCTATCGAACACAAAAATAATTTTGAAAATCAGTCCATATTCGGCGGAGATATCGCGTAACATACATAAAAAAATACAGACGAATTGAGGACCTCCTCCTTTTGTGGAAGTTGGTCGAAAACTAGCGACTAACAGTCAGATTTTTTTTCACACTGCGAAGATAACATAACATAACATAAGCTCTCACGCCTGTATCCCCGAAGGGGTAGGCAGAGGCGCATTAGCGAACTAATACACCCACATTTCGCCGAGCTTAGTTCCGCCCCAGATGACATAGGGGGCGAGCCTATCGCCATATCGACCACAAATTCCAGACTCCGGGCTGCTATGGAAAAATCCAATATCACTGCCCGACCCGGAGATCGAACCCGAGACCTCAGAACCATAGTCGTACCGAAATACTACCACGCCATCAAGGCAGTCCTGCGAAGATGTAAGAAGTAAATCGAGGGAGCTGCGATAGGACAGGCGGATGACCGATGCAGATACAAGGACGCAAGGATGTAACCCCAGCCCTAACAAACAATCAAGATTTTAAATCTTGAATTTTTCTTACTTAAAAAATAATTAAGCAGTTCTCATCTTTAAAAATAGCTCTTTCCTTTCATTTTCAAACAATACGACGGAAAGAATGTGACAAAGACTTTATCTTTAAGAATTTTAAGATAGGATAAACGAACAAGTTTTATAAGTAAGTTACAAAGTATCGTCCGTTTTAGAACTCAAATACCCAAATTAACCACAAGCTGTCAAATATCCAGTCCTTCCTAATGATTTGGATGTTGTTATAGTTACGGATCGAGTTAGGACGAAATTAATGTAAAGCCCATGTCAGGATTTTAATTGATACGGCTTGTGAGATAGTTTGGCAACTTGGTAATAACCATTGTTAATTATTATATTCGGAATGATTTAGACTGCCGCGGTGGCGTGGTTGTATTTCGGTACGACTACTGTCCTGGGGTTCGATCCCCGTGTCGGGCAAAGTGTTATTGGATTTTTCCATATCAGCCCGGAGTCTGGAATTTGTGCCCGATATGGCAATGGGCTCGCCCCCTATCACATCTGGGACGGAACTAAGCTCGGCGAAATGTAAGTGTCCTAGTTCACTAGTGCGCCTCTGCCTACCTCTTCGGGGATACAGGCGTGAGCTTATGTTATGTTATGGTTTAGTGGGGTTCTTGACTCGAATGATCTAAGTTTTGACTGCACACATCATTATAATCTACTAATGTTTACAATCGACTTAAATAATCACAAGCTTAAAAACCTAACAGACCGACTTCAAATCCGATCACGACCAAAGGAGACAGAAACGCTTCCATACAATCTTGGTCCTAAATTGTAAAAGGATGAACGTGATGTCAGTTAATATATAGTACACTATGAGATCATTACTGAAAATTGGAAAAAAAAACTTAGGTTTACGTGAATGTTATTCATTGAAATTAAACAATTTTTACGGATTCTATCACGATTTGATCAGTCTGACCCATGACCACGAACGCTGCAATGCTTTCGAAACATCGGGCATAAAAATTAAAACCAAATCGTGATAGAATCCGTAAAAATAGTTTAATTTCAATTGAAAAAAAAATGTTTATTTTTGAGCCATATCTCAACTCATTACATTTTGGCCCAAAGATCCCCATCTCCTTTATATGTGAACTCTTTGAAATAAGTTCTATCCAAGGACGAAATTTGTATGTGGTTCTATCGAATACAAGAATTTTGAATATCAGCGCGAGCACAAAAGACTAATGTAAATGTAAACTCGCTGCGCACTGATGACATTTGATTAATATTCATACAAATTTCATAGACGCGCATCGAGCACGAATACATTTACGGTTGTCAGAAATTTTCCTGCTCGGGCTGCAGTTCACATTTGGCGGAGATATCGCGTAACATACATAAAAAAAACCGACGAATTAAGGATCTTCCTTTTTGGGAGTCGGTCGAAAAGAGGTCTTGAATTGGTCGTAACTTATAATTAGTTGGTTTGTAATGTGTTAGGCTATGTTATCCTTGCCTTTAATTAATGTAAGACAGCCGGTCGTAAAAATTAAGTCGAATCCTTTCTGCCATGTGCTTGAAAAATCGATGAGCCGATCCCACTTTGAAATGGGATAAGAACAAGTGAAAACCTGATATCCTTATATTGTTTGAGGACAAGTAGTGATTGAATTATGTTACAACCAAAGACATTCAACAATATATTGTGATCCAAAAGGTAAGACCTCGTGGTCATAAGTCGCTCAGTTTATTTGAAATATACGATAGCCCGCCTAGCATGCGCGCCACGAGATATCCCGATAATCAACAGTCGAGATGTTGTCTACGTGTTGTCTACAATATTGTATGAAAATAAACGAGGACGCATGTTAGTGTCCGTAGACAAATAGAGAAAACCGGTTATAACAGGATAAAATACGTTGACAAAATGTTCTCGTGGCACGCATGCTAGGTCGACCAGCGTAATAATATTGAGAGAATAAACTTGTCTTACGTGATTCTTAACCATTCACAGAACATTCTAGGGTGTAAATTGTAATCATCGCCCTCGCATTGTAATAAGTCGTTGATGGCGGTACTAAATTTTGAGATCAATATTTTAGTATGGAAACTTGCTTGATAGCCTCATAGTTAGTAATATTAAATCTCTCTGGAAACACGCAAACTTTAGCTAAAGTCTTATTATGACTACTCCAGTACACAGGTTGGCCACATAAACCACACTCAATCACGGTGTAAATAACGCCCCATTCCCCAAAAAGGCCCGGCTTTCGACAACAATGGTACACCAATATCCACATGTGAGGGAACTTTTGTTCGATGGTATCGCAAGTTAAACACGATGTTCGGTGATAAACGAGATGTGGGAAAACTGGAACGCGCGGAAACTTCTTGAGAGATTGTTGATTGCTGATATGATTGTTTAGTGTTACTTGTTTGCGATAAATTTTGTCAGGATTAGAAGCTCAACTTGAATGCCAGCCCGGCTAGCATGCGTGTCACGTTATATCTCGATAAGCGACTGGAGAGATGTTGTCTACAATATTGTATGAAAATAAGCGAGGACGCATGTTAATGTCCGTAGACAAATAGGAAAAACCTGTTATAACACGACAAAAAGCGTAGACAACATTTTCTAGTGATACGCATGCTAGGCGGACCAGGCGAGGAAATGTGGTGTTATTTATTGATAAAATCATTAGGAATTATAATTTTTATAACGTTATAAATCGTTACGAATTTCATTTTTTATAACGTTATTTATAACCTTTTATGTATTTAACACTGTCCTATTGCTATCTACGGAGCTTCTCAACTAATAACATGGGTTAGACTTTAGTCCACCACGCTAGCCTAATATAGAGTGGTAGACTCCACATTACAGGAAAACATCGTAAGAAACCTGCATACCTGAGGATTTCGAAGGTCTATGAAGTCTCCATCCTGCATTAGACCAACGTGGTGGACTAAGGCCTAACCCCTCTCATTAGTGGAGGCCCCTGGCCCAGCTGCGGAACAGTAATATTACAAAGCTAACTTTATTATTTACTGGTATGACCTGATCACAGTTTCAGACTCAGCTCCGGGACTCGAGAGCAGATACCTCTGACTTTTCTATGTTTATAGTCAATGACAGTTATCGCTTCGTTAAACAGCGATAAGGAAGTTTTGTACAAGAATTTCGAATGTATGTGAAGTCTACCTGCATCATGCTGGCGTGGTGGAAAAAAGCATAACCCTTCATTAATTTAGGGGGACCGTACCCGGCAGTGGCTTTTCAAGTGTCATTTTTGAAGTCGGTATTTCCTAACTTAATTTTACAATTTCCCAAACATGCCTTTACAAACACAACGTGGAAGTTGTGTGTAGCAATACATTTAATGGTTTCACGGAAATGTGAAACTTACTTAGCTCGGCGGTCGGCTACAAACTGAAAGTTTCGTACAAACAAACAAACACGCAAACCCAGCGGGATGGTCCGGATGATGCGGTTAATGAGTTTGATTCTTGCTGAGGTACTATATTTGTGTTAAGATTCACAAATATATACCTTTTTACCTTCCCTTTTGTTGGCGTTTGCTATAAGACTTATCGACGGTCGAAAGCATCCCTTTTTTTTATAGCAGAGACTGACAAACGAGCAGATTGGTCACCTGATGGTAAATGATCTCCACCGCCCACAAACACCCAAGACACAAAAAGAACCATCGGCGCGTTGCTAACCTAAAAGGAGGGAAAAGGGATTCGGAAAGCGAGGGGAGAAATGGGCCACCGGAAATTTCACTCACCGAACGAAATGCGACAGCACGCTGGCACTTTACGTCAGTTCCGTGAGACAGTGGTGTCTAACCGGTCGAGCCGGCCCATTCGTGCTGTAGACGTTACTGTCTACAGCGTGGCTCTACCACTCAAAAATAATACTTGTAGTATCTATCTTGAAAAATCCGACTTTACAGGAGAGCCAAAATCTAAAAAAAATCATAACTTTTAAGCCAAAAGAGATATTAATGCCATATTTGGAATGCGTATTCTTTGTATTAAAACTCATTTTAACAATAGATTAAATAGTTCTAAAGTTAGTTTATCAACGACTTTTAATTATATACAGCAATCGATATTTTAATCCTACACAGCAAAAACGTTGTATCTCTGAGGTGAGTTTTATGGGGACATCAAATCACTTTGAATTAACGTGAAACCAGGGTAGTATCGTATTTTTTTCTTATATGGACGGCGGAGATAATAATTATCAGTAGACGAAACTCTTCCTAAATAATTCTTTCTTTCTTTCTTTCTTTCCTTTATCAGTGTCTGCTAAAAAACAAGTTTTTGTTTGGGTTGAAACATGCTTGTAAATTCTACTCACATGGGCTATACTACAGTGGCAAAGGTCCATACAACACGATTCCATCCGGCTTATCTTTGCCAAAAATGTGTACTTACAAATAGATATCAGAGTGAAACAAGTTTCGGCTTCCCTTTTAGAAGTTTCACCCTTCGCCACTGCTACACTGCCATAATTAGTACGGCGCGGCGTGTTTTAGTTGTGCCCAACAAAGTTATATTGCATTGTTTTGCATGGCTCAGTTTGCGGTAACTTTGTATGGTTTTGCATACAATATTATAACAAGTTTTTAACCGACTTCAAAATGAAGAGGCTCTCATTTTGTCTATACTTTTATGTATCTATACTTCTATGCATTAGCATGTAGCATCTTTACAACATTAGTTGTAAAGAGGAAATATTTAGGTTTTTGTAATGAATAAGCTCAAAAACGACTTAACCGATTTTAAAAAGCTCTTATACCTACAAATCTATGCTTTCACCTATAGAAAAGCTGTATCCGCGAGTAACAATAGTAATTTTAACTGACATAAAAAAACAAGGTTAACAATTCGTCGGAGTCTTTTTTATCCCGAAAAATTTACGGAGCTCGTAAGATATCCATGAGAACGAAGTCATAAGCAAAGAAGCATTAGCATAAGTTACCATATGGTAATTATATCCGGAGCTATTTTCAAGATTCTGTGAGTGGTAGAGCCACGCTGTAGACAGTAACCCTTTATCATATATGTAAATCCCTTTTCCATCCCCTTCCATTCCCTCCTTTTAGGTTGGCAACGCACCCATGATTCTTTGTGTCTTGGGTGTATGGGCGGTGGAGATCACTTACCATAAGGTGATCCACCTGCTCATTTGCCAATCTGTGCTGTAAAAAAAAACTTTTGGTGTTTGACAATGCTTTTTCCAATGGTGTTTCTTACCTTAATTCAGTCACGATCTGATGAATCCTATTTTTCGACTGACTTCCAAAAAGGAGAAGGTTCTCAATTCGTCTGTTTTTCGTATGTTAGGCGATATCTCCGCCAAATGTGGACGGATTTTGAAGATTCTTTTTGTGTTCGATAGAGCTTATTTCAAGGGTGGTCCCATATTTGGTCACGATCAGATAAGTTTTGAAGTTGGTCCGTTATGTGTTTATACTATATGATTATGTTTATTCATGAGAGATATTTACTTAGGGAGACTTGCACAACTATTACTAATCTACAGTTAGTCCTAACCTCAAGTTAAATTGAAAAAAAAATATGAATGACATGTAATTCGTTACATTTAATGTACTAAATGTAATTCATATAATATATGAACTAAGAAAACTAACTAAGCTTGGCGAAATATGGGTGTTCCAATTTGCTAGTGCGCCTCTGCCTACCCCTTCGGGGATACAGGCGTGAGCTTATGTTATGTTACGTGACATTTAAGGAATTACATGTCATTCATATTTTTTTTTCAATTTAACTTGAGGTTAGGTTAGTAATAGTGGTACAAGACGCCGTTAGTTTAAACTTATAATTTCATTGGAATGTGTCGGCATTATAAGAGTTGAGAATTACTCCCGTCTTCTGCAAGTGAACACATTAACTTTCTAGCTGCAAGCATGTTGCAGAAAAGATTTGGCTTAGTTTTTACGATCGGCTTCCTGCCTGATATCAAACCCCTGTGAGGGATCTAGTCCCGGACAAATCTTGTTAGAAAAACACCCCGCCCGACCTGGGAACCGAACACAAGACCTCCAGATTCACAGCCCATATACGTTGCCACTACAATAAGAAGGCCAGTCACGTTTCTAGCGAATACGTAAAATATTTGTATGACAAACACGAAATATCAATTACTATTCTAATTTATCGAAGTCACACATATAAGAAACTATTGTACATATTTGCTCGCTCGATCCACTTAAAGATAACAAATTAATATTCATTGATATTCAGACTGATTTCTGAGAAAGGCGGCTTTGTGTATTTTAGTACGTATTTGTAATTAAAACTCGGGTTAAGGGTTGTTGAAGATAATAAGTTGTTTAACGATTTGTCAAAGAGAAAGAGTGTTTATGTCATCAAATTTTCAAAGTGGTAGAGCCACGCTGTAGACAGTAACGTCTATAGCACGAATGGGTCGGCTCGACCGGTTAGATACCACTGTCTCACAGAAAACCGACGTAAAGTGGCAGCTTGCTGTCGTGTTTCGTTCGGTGAGTGAGATTTCCGGTGGCCCATTACCCCACTCCCTTTCCCAATCCCCTTCCCTCCCATTCCATTCCCTTCTTTTAGGTTGGCAACTCACCCATGATTCTTTTTGTGTCTTGGGTGTCTATGGGCGGTGGAGATCACTTACCATCAGGTGACCCATCTGCTCGTTTGCCAAACTCTGCTATAAAAAAAAAAAAAAAAAAAAAAAACAAATTTTTACACTTTAAGCCTTAGGCCCGAATAGTAACTCGACCAAAAGTTGTTTGAAATTTCACTCTAGCGACTACGTAATTAAAATAATTTATTTATACGATTAAAGTTTTACAAAAATTTAAAAACCTACTTCATAATTTGTACATCTGTTCAAAACCCCATACAGACTAACATGTGCGAATATCAACTCAATTTTTTTTTTATAGCAGAGACTGGCAAACGAGCAGATGGGTCACCTGATGGTAAGTGATTTCCACCGCCCATAAACACCCAAGACACAAAAATAATCATGGATGCGTTGCCAACCTGAAAAGAAGGAATGGAAGGAGAGGGAAAAAGGGATTGGGAAAGCAAGGGGGAAATGGGCCACCGGAAATCTGATTCACCGAACGAAACGCGATAGCAAGCTGCCAATTTACGTCGGTTTTCTGTGAGACAGTGGTATCAAACCAGTCGAGCCTGCCCATTCGTGCTGTAGACGTAATTGTCTACAGCGTGGCTCTACCGCTCAAAACTCAAATTTTGGGGGAGACCTATGCCCAGCAGTAGACGTCCTGTGAATAATATGAAAACTGACTGACTATATAGCCACTTCCATCCAGATTTCTTTGTACACGTTTGAATCCCAATTCCCAGTAATAAGAATGCATGTATGTATCCCTATTTATCCGCACAAGAAAAGGAAAGTGCGATAATACCGTCCCAGAGCTCGGATCGTAAAAGTACGCTGGATTTGCTTTTCAAGGTCTTGAATAATTTGATTCCCGAGGGATTCCGTTATACACAATTTGTTCAGCCTCCTTAGTAATTCATATAAACGAAATTACTTCTTGGATATTTTTTTTGTAAATGATCGTTGAATTTTTCTGTCTGGTTATGCTCGAGTAATCGATCATTGAACCTAAGGGATTTGTTTAATCCAGGCACGTTAAAGTGATTATACAAGGCCGAATATAATCGCAGTGAAGTTACTTCGCACTTTGATGATTGCTATTTGGCGACAGATTAGAAAATTTTATTTTTCACTTCATATTGACTAATTTCCATAAGTTAAATAATTGGAATTATTCAAATGGAAATTAGTTAATTACAAGTGCGAAAGCTTGGATAGATCACCTTAGAACGGCTGAACGGATCTGAATGTTTTTTTTATACACCCAACAGTCACACACCTAGTCCTGACCCCACACTAGGTATAACTTGTGTCGTGGGTATCAGAAACTATGAGAGACTTTAAGTATCACAACACCCAGACTTGAAACAAAAATCTGTGGGCCACACTAACATTCGTCTCAATGCGGGAATCGAAACCGCGGCCTCTCGCTTCACAGCCGGCTACTCGCCTGCTGCGCCACGGAGGCTGTCATATTTGGCATAGACATAGATTATGGTCTGGAATAGTACATATTTATAGCTACTTTTTATTCCAGAAAAAGTACGGTTCCCGGTTATTTGTTAATAAATTTCCACGCGAACGAAGTTACAGGCAACAGCTAGTATCTATGTAGTACCTACCTACTAATAAGAGATTCCGATGAAAATTACTAGGCATGCCATAAACATGCCCAAAAAATTATTAATTCGGCTTCGCTATTTGGCTACGGAACTGTGAAAAGATAACTATCCAACAACTCAAATTACATGTCTTAAAGACGGAAAGAAAGTGCAGTTACGACTTGCCAGCCTTACCTGATTTAAACTGAGTTAAACACGACATAAACACACAAGCCAGCTAGCCTACAGCTCAAAGGCTCTTTATCCTTATTTCCCGTGTTAAAAAGCTTCCGTGAACTTCTATCTCCTACTAAAGCTGGGAATAACTGCTTAAAAGTGATAGCAAACGTAAGCGTTATTTAACTGAATTATTTTTAAGTTTTTTTTTTATAACAGAGACTGGCAAATGAGCTAAAGGGTCACCTTAAGGTAGGTGATATCCACCGCCCATAGACACCCAAGACACAAAAATAATCATGGGTGCGTTGCCAACCTAAAAGGTGGAAATGGAAGGGGAGGGAAAAGGGATGTGGAAAGGGAGAGGGGTAATGGGCCACGGACATCTCACTCACCGAACGAAACTCAACAGCGAGCTGCAACATTAAGTCGGTTTTCTGAGGAGATAGTGGTATCAAACCGGTCGAGCCGGCTCATTCGTGTTGTAGACGTTACTGTTTACAGTGCGGCTTTACCATTCAAAAACAAGTTTTTGTTTAAACATAACTAAACTAATAATAATGCGTTGTATTAATGTTTTTTTTCTAATAACGCTTTAGAATAAATACTTAACTCAACATTTCGTGATATCGAATTATATCTGTACGAATGTTTATTGAAGTTTATTCATGTCAATAAATATACAATTATTTTGAACACACTATTTGCAATTACTTAGGGATTTGTAAAAACATCAATAATATATATCGTAAATTGCTTACAGAATTTATTTTGCTTATTTGCTTGTTCTAAAACATTGCTTTGTTATCTGCTTTTCGTTTAAGCACCCGCTACTATGCCTCACGGTTAATTTGCGTCGGCATCCTTCACTATAAGTTTGTAGTTTTATAAACATGCGCCTCTATTACGGGGGTTCTTCTAGTCTGAGTTGATGAGAGATTGAATTTGCTGGAGACTGCAAAGTGATTTTTACTGAATTTAGACTTACTTCTCCGAAAACGGCAAGTGAGGAATACCCTCAACCGGCGGAAATGTATGAAAAGATGCATGAGTGTGGAAGAGGCAAAAGAGGTGTGTCAGGATCGTAGTTTGTGGCGCTCAATAGTCTCTGCCTATCCCCATGGGATACAGGCGTGAGTGTTGTCACAGGTATTTGTTTGTGTCCAGTGACATTTGTATGTCTGGTATTTCAAGCAAAGAAAATGTACATTTATGTGTATTAGAAGGCTAAGTGTGAAAGAACTAGGAATAATTGCAGAGCAAGGAAAAAAATCGCAACTTCAATATTAAATAGCTATATTTCTTAAATTACATTGGTGTCTGCACTACAATATATATACACTCCGCTCCTTAATTAATTACTTTTACAATCAAAACCAGACAATCTACTGATGAATTAAAATTTAAAAAGAACTTAGTATATCTAAGCACATGTATAATTCTTAATTAAAAAAAAAGAATGCTCGACTAGATCACGGTACGAATGTGGGTTATTGGAATGAAACTTCGGTCGTCCAGAATCGCCAGAACATCATATATGGATTACAAAAAAAATACGGTACTTCTCATGGTAGTTAAGTAAAGTTGGGCGCCGTTAAAATAAAAGAAAAGAACAAAGCAGGAAGACGATTCACCGCGCTGAATGCGACGCTGGGCACGTGATGATGAGCACGTGGCTTCCCTGATCAGCCCAGGTCATCTACGGCTACCTCGTCGCCCTCCAAGGCACGACGGCCCCCGGCCGCTTGGTGTTATTGCCTTATACAGCCTCCTTTGACCTCCGTGGAAGCTTTCGCCACCAGCGAAGCTCCCCCCCCCAACGGACGCAGCCCGAAACGGTCACCAACGGTGCGTTCCTGGACCACAAGAAACCACCAGTCAAGCACTGCCACGCCACGGTTTGGGAAATGCCAAACCGCAAGCCCAAAATTACAACACTTCAAAATACAAACTCAAAATACAACATTTCACTTACTTCCTGGGGAAAACAGAGTTGCAGACGATGCTTTGCTCTGATGTCTACCCGCGTGCTACGCCCGCTGGGGTCAGTCACTCGGAGATTTCTCTAGCTGCTAGCTCGTCCAAGAAAAAGGAGAAAAAGGCCGGAGCGACTCTGTCACGGCTTTTAAACCATTCCTCCTCCAACAAAGCCGCGCCCACACATTTCCGACTCAAATTCGAGAACATTCCAGCTAAAATCCTCCATAGGAAGTAAGTCGATATGTCTACACAATAAGGCGAAAAATTCCATACACTAACAATGGATGTAAGACCACAAACTATGATCGACATATGTCAACTTCCGTAACATAGACACTCCTCCACAATTTTTTAAATGTCGCTGTTCGAAATATCGCCAGCGACAGACCGCAGAACTAGTAACCAAATAAATTAACAAGCGTTTCTCGGCATCGCGCATAGATGGCATTACCAGTATTTTTTTTTATGTAACAGTGTGTATGTATGTATATATATATATATTAGACTTACTAACTTGCAATAAACAGCAGCTAGGTAAATTTAAAAATGAATTTAAGTATAATGTTTTTGATTATTGACGATACTATGTATTTCATAATATAAGTAAGTAATTGATTAATTGTGTCCTATTTTTAACCCCATCCCCTAAATGAGGGTTGTTGTAAGTTTAACGTGTGTGTGTTGTGTGTGTGGCATCGTGGCTCAAACGGATGAACAGATTTTTAATTAGATTTTCAAATGTTCTTAGCCCTTATTCAAGATAATCTGTTTAGCTGTTCAACGATCACCAGCTCTTTTCGGAAATTATTTCATTCTTCTCATAAAGTTGGAGTATTTTATGACTTTAATGACATTACATAGTGACGTTGACCTGATGCTGCAACATCATTTGGAACTAACTAACAGCTATATGTAGATATCCAACTCCTCACTAAATTGCAGCAGAGGTATCGTGTTTGGGCTTATTGGAATGGTCAAAATGAATAGATTAAATTATAGATAGATAATCACAATTTCATGATGAAGCAGAAAATAATATTTGGGAAGCTGGGGATAAGAGCTTCAGAGTTTTTTTTGTGAGAGGTGTTTCTCTATCAGTTATCTCTATCGCTATCTTTTCATTTTTTAGCAGAGACTGGCAAACGAGAAGATGGCTCACCAGATGATAACTGACCTCCACCGCCCATAGACACTCAAAACACAAAAAGAATCATGGGCGCCTTGCCAATCTAAGAGAAGGTAATGGAAGGGTAGAGAATGGGGTTTGGGAAAGGGGGGAAGGGGGAATTGGGCCACCGGAAATCTAATTCACCAAACGAAATTTGTGCTGTAGACGTGACTGTCTACAGCGTGGCTCTACCATTCAAAGCACTTTATAGGTCAATCTTGATATTATAATAAACCTAATGGGTGACCTATCATCCAGCCGATATCCGATGGGGCAGAAAAGTTCTCGAGTGAAGACCACGTACAGGCAAGCGCAGCGTAGGACGTCCACCTACAAGGTGGACCGACGACCTGATAAAGGTCGTAGGAAAAATGCTATATACATCACAAATTTAAAAACTTAACTGACCGACTTCCAACTTGATCCAATCGCGACCAAATTTGAAATAAGCTCTATCAAACACAAAAATAATTTTGAAAATCGGTCCACATTTGTCGGAGATATCGCGTAACATACATTAAAATACAGACGAATTGAAGACCTTCTCCTTTTTGGAAGTCGGTCTAAAAATACAGACGAATTGAGGACCTTCTCCTTTTTGGAAGTCGGTCTAAAAATACAGACAAATTGAGGACCTTCTCCTTTTTGGAAGTCGGTCTAAAAATACAGACAAATTGAGGACCTTCTCCTTTTTGGAAGTCGGTCTAAAAATACAGACAAATTGAGGACCTTCTCCGTTTTGAAATTCGGTCGAAAAGATATGAAATATGTTTAAACAATATTTTGTTTGTAACAACCCCGCGAGCCTCCTCAAGAGAGTTCTAACTTTTATTTCAACATAAAAGACACGACACCGTGACATCGCCGTAACGACATCAAACGACTAGACTCCACCAGTAAATTTCACTTTACTTGCTTTTAAGGAATACTTTGATGCTTCTCGTAAGTTGATTGAAATATATGCGAGTTGGAATAGTTTTGATTGTGTTAGAAAAACCTATAAGGGTGGAAATGTGGTTCGTGTAATTATTTTCTTGGGCGAGATTGGTCTACGTATGCCTAGCCTCCATAATTATGATCCTTTTACAAGCTTTACTAGGACGAGGTATCAGCTCGGAGCCTGGAATTTGTGCCCGATATGGCGATAGCCTCGCCCCCTATCACATCTGGGACGGAACTAAGCTCGGCGAAATGTGGGTGTCCTAGTTCGCTAGTGCGCATCTGTCTACTTCTTCGGGGATACAGGCGTTAGCTTATGTTATGTTATGTTAGGACGAGGTTTACTAAGTGCAGTAACTATTACTTGTTTTGTGGAGTAGAACAGAATATAAGCTCACGCCTGCATCCCCGAAGAGGTAGGCAGAGACTAGCGATCTAGAAATAACAACCATCCACATTTTGCCGAGCTTAGTTGCGTGGAGTAGTTTTAATTTATTTACGTGTAGAGCCACACTGGAGACAATAACGTCAAAACTGGAATTGTCTGGCTCGACCGGTTTGATGTATCTCACAGAAAATCGTTGCTGCAATTCGTTTAGTGAGTGTGAAATTGGGTTCAGTAGCCCGAGCACGGAAACTAATGTAAATGTAAACTCGCTGCGTACTGATGACATTTGATTAATATTCATACAAATTTCATAGACGCGCATCGAGCACGAATACATTTACGGTTGTCAGAAATTTTCCTGCTCGGGCTGCAGATCCCCACTCTTCATCGCTGGCCCTGCAGGTCGATTCTCTAAGTAACGCCACAACGTTGTGATCGACGCCTCGCTCCCGCAGCGCACATCATTGAGATCGACTGAGCGTTCAACGTTGTTGGCTCTTAGAGTATACCATTTTCCATACATTTTTGTCAAACGCCTCGCTCGAGAGAGCTAGTTGGCATAAGCGCCGTCATCATGCATAGCGTTAGTGCGTGCACCTTGTACCTTACTGAATACAAAAATGAAAACATCATTGCCGCAACGATGCCGCAACGTTGTTTTCACTAATGAAACCTTAGACAATCGATCTGCTGTTCCTGTCTTTTCAGTTAGACAATAGACCCTTGATCCGTTTTGTATCATGGGTGTTTTTAGGCGGTTTATGGATTGCCAGACTCTGCTAAAAATATATCTGTTTTAGGCCTCATTTGCACGAGAGCTTTTTCAACGTTCATTAAAAAATCTTAATATGTCTGGTCATATGAGTGCTTAAAAATGATTCTTGTCTTGTTTCTAATAAGGTACATATATTCTACACACAGTCCAATTCTCGACGTTTAGAAAACACCGCGTTTTAAAAGCGCCGACGTTTTAATAACTATACTAGAACTCATATGTTCCATTTCAACGCTTTTTTAACGTGCGTTGAAAAAGCTCTCGTTCTCCTCGCTCCTCTTCCTCATTCGCGGGTTAACGCGGGTTAAAGGTTTTTACTTTTTACCATATTAGGTATAATCAATAATTAATACTACTTACTGGCAGTGAGATATAAACCGTCGGCGGTTTCTCTTCACTGTTTATTGTAATATTATTTATGTTAATTATATTTGTTCATGAATAAGTAAAAAAAAAAGCCGGCAACTCGCTGCGGCACGGAGTCTGCAAACTTTCCACACATCACCAATCTAGTACTAAACGTCTCTTACCCAGAATACGTTCAAGTCCAAAATTTTACTCCAGAGACTTCAAATACATAATCGAAACATATCCCAAGCATTATAATAAAAGTGGAACCTAACCCTTTCAGCTAAATATTAGTTAGCCCCGCGAGAAATCCTTTTCCAAATGGATTTTGTTTATCCATTGTGCTGGAGCTTCGTGGATTACATTTTCACGGGCGTTGGAGCGTTGATAAATACTAAAGAAATGTATTTAGACAAAACCATTTTCATTTAAATAGGAAGGGAGAAGCCAAGTTACTGGTCGCCAATTTTTTTATAGCAGAGACTGGCAAACGAGTAAATGGGTCACCTGATGGTAAGTGATCTCCACCGTCCATAGACAACCAAGACACAAAAAGAATTATGGGTGCGTTGCCAACCTTAAAGGAGGGAATTGAAGGCGAGGTAAAAAGGATTGGAAAAGGGAGGGTGGTAAATGGGCCACCGGAAATCTCACTCACACGCGACAGCAAGCTGCCACTTTACGTCGGTTTACTGTGAGACAGTGATATCAAACCAGTCGAGCCGGCCCATTCGTGCTGTAGACGTAACTGTCTACAGCGTGGCTCTACCACTCACCATTATATTGTTTTATACATGGAATTCTCACATAAGGAAAATGACGAGTACCTTGATCTCAATATAAAGCTGCTTACACATGCACAGGGATTGCCTCGGCGCGTCTGAATTATTATCAACGCCGCCTCACCTCCGCTGTGCAATCACATGACTTCGTAATACTAAAGAATTTATCGACACAGTTATGATTAACCAAGCGCGTGTAACTCTGGTCTATAGTACTAGATCTTCAGACGGAGTTGAAGTAAAGGCGCGTCTCCTATTTATGTTTTCACGAAACACTACAAATAACCAATGAATACTCCAATGAATTTGCCACGGGCCCCCATCACTACAGTTACGCCAGTGTCAACTACGCTTCGACAATAATTACTTACCAACGAAGGCTTGTTTGGGAAATATCAACCCTTGATTAGTAAATAAAGATTTAAAAAAAAACCTTAATTACCTATGACGTGACTATACAGAGTAGATCATCGTATTTTTCTCAAAGGCAAAAATACAGGGTCAAATTCTTAGATCCTGGAGTTCACAACAAAGAGTGGACAAAACAACGTTTCACACGTTGTCTGTTGCTCATGGAACAATGTATCAGGACAAAAATGTATAGCGAAAACATGTATGACTCACATCAGGTGACTCATCTGCTCGTTTGCCAGTCGCTGCTATAGTCCACGGTATGATTTTTATTATCCACATTTCCAGTTCAATCCTACAAGCTTCCTTATTTGTTTTATTTTAGTTTCTTGTCAATTCCCTGCTAGCAATTCCTGCCATATCCCATTCCCTTTCCTACAAAACACAATCTGCCTGCTTATTTTCAAAATTGATAGTATACTGATTTCTTAAGTTTACGCGAATGTTATACATTGAAATAAAACTATTTTTACGGATTCTGTCACGATTTGGTTTTTAATTTTTATCCCCGACGTTTCGAAGGCTTTGCAGCTTTCGTGGTCACGGGACTGAGGTGTCATTTGTCCAAAAAAGTTAGTGTTACAATACCTACCTTCATTTTTAAATTATACAAAATTTAAAAAGTTAATTATTTGTGTTCCGATCTACGAAGTACGAGCTCACGGTGTCTTGAGGTCTGAAATTAAAAACCAAATCGTGATAGAATCCGTAAAAATAGTTTTATTTCAATAAATTGCTAGTGTTATAACATAGTTATAATATAAACATACGACCTTGTTTGTTGTGACCTCATAAGTGCTTTTTATATGCCTACGTGATCAATTAACATTTTTGTTTATTACATAAGCTCACGCCTGTGTTCCCGAACACTCACATTTCACCGAGCTTAGTTCCGTACCAGATGTGATAGGGGGCGAGCCTATCGCCATATCGGGCACAAATTCCAGACTCCGGGCTGATATGGACAAATCCAATTTCACTTTGCCCGACCCGGGGTTCGTACCCGAGACCTCAGAATCGTAGTCGTACCGAAATACAACCAAGCCAACGAGGCAGTCGCAGTTTATTTTATTTTTATAATACACACCAAATAGATGAATAATAAACTATATATGTACATATAATTAATATCATGGTAATATGAATTAAATTAATGCTGAGTGAATGACTGTAAACTTTAATCCATTAGGCCTTTACAAATGTAAAATGTAATTAACTAAAATAATATTTTTACTCGAAAGCAATTTTCATTAATGCTTTCAGCCTAATAATCTTGAAATTCACTTTGTTTTGAATCACTTATAAAGATTAAAATATAATTTGCATAGTTTTATGATTATTTAGGTTAATATAATAGATTTTCTAAAATTTTGTCTTGTTGTTATCCCAACCATTATACCCAAGACACAAATATAATGATGGGTGTTTTGCCAACCTAAAGGGACGGATATACGGATTGGGAAATGGAGGGAGGGAGGTAATTGGGCACCCGAGAGCGAGCTGCCACTGTACGTTGGTTTTCTGTGAGACAGTGGTATCAAACCAGTCGAGCTGGCCTATTCGTGCTGTAGACGTAATTGTTTACAGCTTGGCTCTACCACTCAAATGTGCAGAAGATTTTGTGTAGCATACTTAAAAAATATACAGAGAAATTTAGAACCTCCTCATTTTAAAAATCGCTTACATTAGAGCTTATAACTGCAATTTCTGTGTACCAACTTTACTGTGACTTATTTTTAATCATACCACAGTACACAATAGAAACACTTAACTTTTTTCAGTTATTGTTACGAACATATAAACATCCTCCAGTTTAAAGCAATTAGCTTGCACGCGAACAATGCGCCATCTGCAGGCCGTTAGCGAAACTTTTGCATTTTTCTAAAACTCATTTGCGATATGCATACAGCGGGGAAAGCAATATGGCTTTATCTGCTTTTTATTTAAGTAGATGGTTCCTGCTTGTTATATCTGCGGAAGGACATTAGTATGGTTTTATTTCTACGGCCCGAGCACGAATATTTTTGTCAATTTTTGGTGGGCCATATCCGCTCTCCCTTTCCCAATCCCTTTTCCCTCCCATTCTATGCCCTCCTTTTAGGTTGGTAACGCATCTATGATTCTTTCTGTGTCTTGGGTATCTATAGGCAATCGATATTGATGGTGAATGATCTCCATCGCGCATAGAAACCTAAGACAGAAAAGAATCACGGGTGCATTGCCAACTTAAAAGGAGGGAAATAGGGAATTGGAAAGGGAGGGTGAAAGAGAGGGTGAATTGGGCCACCGGATATCTCACTCACCGAACAAACTCTACGATGAGCTGCCACTTTACGTCGGTTTTCTGTGAGACAATAGTATCAAACCAGTCCAGCCAGTAGAAGTAGACTTAAGTGTCTACAGCGTGGCTCTACCACTCAAAGACATATCGTGTTGGAAAACTTATTTTATTTCCTATATTCACAAGTCTAAGCCTCCTTAAGAACCCTAAATCACGAACAATTTAAAACAAGCAAGCATGTATTTAACTCTCGTGTATTATGATAATATTAAGTAGATTATACATTGCTTGCATAATTCAAACATTCTCAACTGGAAACACCACGCACGGTTCACGAAGAATTGTGTTAACCTGGATACATAATCACCGTGGTTTATAGTGTTGTATTATCGGGAGGCCTGTGGAACTGAATTCAATTTCCAGCTCGGGATTTTTTTCCACGGGATGCACTCCTGGTACGATCTGGTCCAAACACTTGCGGCCGACGCACTCCTGTGGTTTTCATTAATTGGCTATGGGCTTTGGACGGCAAGTCTTGAGTTCGATTCCCAGGTCGGGAAAAGATAATTTCCTAATTTAATTTTCCCAAGACTGGAATCCTCTAGAAGGGGTTAACGTCAGGCAGGCAGCCGGTCATTAAAACTAAGCCAAATCTGCAACATGCTTGAAAAAGGATGTTGCGCCGACCCCACATTAAGGTGGGAGAAGGGCAGGTAGATAGAAAGAAAGCTTAAAAAGTGCCTCGGTGGTGTGGTTGTATTTCGGTACGACTACCGTCCTGAGGTCTCCGATTCGATCCCCGGGTCGGGCAAAGTGATATTGGATATTTCCGTATCAGCCCGGAGTCTGGAAATTGTGCCCGATATGGCGATAGGCTCGCCCCCTATCACATCTGGGACGGTACTAAGCTCGGCGAAATGTGGGTGTACTAGTTCGCTAGTGTGCCTCTGCCTACTCCTTCAGCGATGCAGGCGTGAGCTTATGTATGTATGTATATGTTATAATATGGAACTGATTTGATATTATTTCTAAGCTTTCTTTCTTAGAAATAATATCAAATCAGTTCTATATTATAACGCATTATCATTTAACCAGGCATCGTCTTAACTCTTCTTTCGTTTACGAAATAATACTTTATTTTTATTCTCCATTTTCGAAGTCGTGTTTTCTTCTTCTTTTAAAAATAATGACTTCCACGCATATGCGATGATTTAGCCAATGCCAAGGTAAATAGAGCAATTATGTTTTCACAATGACCCTGAAACCCAGATGTGGATGATCTCAAGGTCCTTCTGGGATTATGGCGGTAATTCCTTCCAGTGCGATGCCCCTCAGATGACCTTCACTCGGCGAATCGACCGAACAAAGCCAGCCAACGCACCCAGCAAAACTCATCAAAGATCACCGATTAAAAAAGTTTCCACATTATACTGTCCATCTTCACTGAAGTTTGATGCATTCAACCACATCACTTAAAGACAACAAACACTGCTATAGAAAATAATATGAAATAATTTTAGCAAGCTACTTACCCTTTTACCCTGTCAGACTTCTTGTCAAAATCCAAGTCGTGTTTTAACTGTGGTTATTTAAAGAAACGTAAATTAGTTCTCTTGTTTGTTTAAAGAAACGCAATCTCAAATATGTAAATACATTTATAAAGTTATTTCATGATAAAAACCACAACTGCTTTATATTTAAAAGCCTTCTAAAATATGCAAAGAAAAATACCTAAAATATTCGAGCACATTTTTAATTCATGGCTTAAATTTCAGTGCGGCGTTTCCAATACTCTTACTAAAATATCAGGTGACTTACACCGAAAATTCAAAGCTAATACGCCGCTCGATATCATAAAGAAACCGCCGCCAAAGGGAACCGATTAGCCATTCCACTTTGTATTTTCATTTGGAACGGTGGCCGTGTATGCCTGAATGTACTAATTGGCATTTTATTTCTTTAACATGCCTCCAAAAGGTGTATTGAACCTAATCTTATGTTATATTTAGGCCTATGGATACATGACTGTCATTGAAATTGTAAGTTGTGACCTCTTGGTCATAAGTCACTTGCTTATATTTGAAACATAAGCGCGCAAGGTCGTCCTTGCCAATGATTAAACAATAAAACTGTTTTATGTGATTCTTAAACATTAATAGAAAATTTTAGGGTGGAAATTGTTATAAGCGTCCTCGCATTGTAATAAGAGGTACATAGCGTTACTGACGTTTGAGATCATTTCTTTTGTACGGAAACTTGCTTGATAACCGCTCGCCTCCTTGGTCAAGTGGCAGCATATATAGGCTATGGACCAGGAGGTCGTGGGTTCGATTCCCAGGATAAAGCCAATTTTCTGATCTAATTTGCCCGGGGCTGAATTCTTTAGATGAGGTTAATGACAGGCAGGCAGCCCGTCGTAAAAAGCCAGATCTTTCCTGCAACATGCTTGAAAAAGTGTGTTGCGCCGACCCCACAGTAAGGTGGGATAAGGGCAGGTAGAAAGAAAGAATGAAACTTGCAATAGCTCCTCTATACTTAGTAATATTAAATCTCTTTGGCTCTTACTTTGAAACCTTTAGAGCGAACTTCGACTAAGTCTAAGTCAAAGAAACGAACTCAGTGAGTATTTGGAAATTTTTAAATCGAACTTTGACTTAGTCAGAGTTTTTTTTTACAAGAAAATCTTTGCTTGGTCTGTCCGTCAGTCTGTTCTTATTGTAAATATCCCTTTTTTTTTATAGCAGACATTGGCAAACGAGCAGATGGGTCACCTGATGGTAAGTGATCTCCACCGCCCATAGACACCCAAGACACAAAAAGAATCATGGGTGAGTTGCCAATCTAAAAGGAGGGAATGGAAGGGGAGGGAAGGGGATTGGGAAAGGGAGTAGGGAAATGGGCCACCGGAAATCTCACTCACCGAACGAAACGCGACAACCAAGCTGCCATTTTACGTCGGTTTTCTGTTTGACAGTGGTATCTAACCGGTCGAGCCGGCCCATGCGTGCTATAGACGTTACTGTCTACAGCGTGGCTCTACCACTTGAGATCCGAGGCTCGGTCTAAGTAGAAGTTCGATTTAAAAATTCCAAATCCTCACTGAGTTAGTTTCTTTGACTCAGACATTCGAAGTTCGCTCTATAGATCTCAGCCGTAGGTATGTGGGTAACAAAAACATTGGGGTCCACATGTGATGCGTAATTTCGGTGTTTCCACGTTAACTCGTATGTAAATAGGGCGCAGCGGGGCCCGAGCTCACAACTTCAGTTTATACGCCAACACTTCGTTAATTTCGTTAGAATAATATTAATGTTAGTTTGTTTTAGAGTTCAGTTTGGGTTTTAAATAGATGGAATTGAAGTTTAATGTGCAGAGTTATATGCGCAGTATATGCGCAGATGTAACAGCGTTAGGTTATTAGGGATATCGTATGAAGAGGTTTTTCTTGGTGATTAAAAATAACGCAGTGAAGTTAATAATACTATATTGTCTTTAATTCTACTAATATTATAATCGTGAAATTTCTGAGTATGTTTGTTACTCTTTCACGCAAAAACAGTTGTATGGATTTTGATGGAATAACAACACATGGCCTACTTTTTATTCCGGATAATAAATTTCCACAAACGGAGTCGCGGGTAAGAGATAGTATTATATAGAATAAGGTGGTATTTGTTTTTTCTATTAAATATCAGCCCGGAATCTGGAATTTATGCCCGTGAATAGGCACGCCTCCTATAAAATCTGGGACGGGAATAAGCTCCGTGAATGTGGGTGTTCTAGTTGGTGGAGTTCGTTTCTGCTTGCTAACCTATATATGTATTGTATGTCATATAATATTCGTGATTGCTCAATGTTTTATGTTTATGACTGCCTCGGTGGCGTGGTGGTATTTCGGTACGACTACGGTTTTGAGGTCTCGGGTTCGATCCCCGGGTCGGGCAAAGTAAAATTGGATTTTTCCATATTAGCCCGGAGTCTGGAATTTGTGCCCGATATGGCGATAGGCTCGCCCCCTATCACATCTGGGACGGAACTAAGCTCGGCGAAATGTGGGTGTTCTAGTTCGCTAGTGCGCCTCTGCCTACCCCTTCGGGGATACAGGCGAGAGCTTATGTATGTATGTATATTTATGTTTAGTCGTAAATAAAAACAAACCAAATTCTTTATACATAAGGTTATAATAAAATACACGAGACATTAATGAGACATACCAGACATACCATACACATTAATTTGACAGCCTCCGTGGCGCAGCGGGCGAGTAGCCGGCTGTGAAACGTGAGGCCGCGGGTTCGATTCCCGCACCGAGACAAATGTTTGTATGGCCTACAAATATTTGTTTCGGGTCTGGGTGTTGTGAGACCGAAAGTCTCTCGTAGTTTCTGATACCCACGACACAAGACTCGATCTTAGTGTGGGGTCAGGACTATGTATGTGACTGTTGGGTGTTATTTATTTATTTATTTATTTATTTACATACCGGTGTTAGCTTAGTTTTTTCATATCTGCGAGTGACAGTAACTCGGAGAAGGGATTGCGTGACGAAACTTTCCCAACTCATGTACGTAATCATTTGAAACTTTCTGCCAAATTGTGTGCGACGAGTGACATTTTGTCAATAACATGAACAGACAACTTCGTATTTGACAATATTATATCGAGATGGTTATATGGTAAAACCTGTGAACCGGGAGGTCGTGGGTTCGATTCCCAGGTCGGGCAAACGAATTTTCTAATTTAATTTGCCCGGGACTGGATTGCCTAGAAAAGGTTGACATCAGGCAGGCAGCGGGTTGTAAAAACTTTGCCGAATCCTTTCTGCAACGTGCTTGAAAATGTGTGTTGCGCCGACCCCTCATAATGGTGGGATAAGGGCCGGTAGAAAGAAAAACAAGTTAATATGGTAAAACCAATGATGTTAGAATCACTCGTTGTTATTAATTATATCTATGGGTAAAACCCATAAAATCATTCATCATTCATCATTCACTCATTCATCAATAACCATACTAAACATAACAACAGTTTTCCGCAAAATTCGAAAAAATACCCCAACCTGGAAACACTGCACAACGCATCGACGAAATAATCTAAGCAACGACGTCACTCTGGTTTTGCAATTACGTTCCATTATACGTAATTTATAATTAAGATATTTTGTAAAATATCAATTATTTTATACTTCAAATGACATCATAGCACATTTCAAGGTTTTACTTATAGATTTATTAACATAATTTCTCGTGAAAGGTAATTTTCGTGCAAGTTCCCCATTCTAAATCTGGCTACAAGGATGTCTACTGCTGAACATTGGTCCTCCCCTAAAAAGAGTCCACACCGACCTATTTTACTTTTGCTAAAATTTAATTATCTTTCTAAAATAATGTACTTTATTCTCTATTTAAACCTAGATGATGCCTGTAGTAATTTCAAATGTGACGTACGTAAGAGACTCATACCGCGCATGCGTGAGTCGTCGGTACTCGGTCGTGGTACTCGTGGTTGAGGAATTTTAATCAAAGACCGAGTTGCGGCTTACGTCCTAGGTATTCAGTTAAACCCGTTATATAATAGTCATAACTAGGATATTGTTACGAACTACGTTACACCATCAGCTCTCTCTGTATAGGAGAACCGGAAGTATGAATGTCTGATCCTGGAACGTGAACCACACGCAGAGTGTCGGTAACTATAACAGTAGCCCGAGCACGAAAAACTAATGTAAATGTAAATGTATTCGAGTTCGCTGCGCACTGATGACGTTTGGTTAATATTTCATACAAATTTCATAGACGCGCATCGAGCTGAAATACATTTACGGTTGTCAGAAATTTTCCTGCTCAGGCTGCTGGTATTACCGCCATGTGTACGGTGGTCGCCACCCGGTCGGCTACGAGTCCTACCACCAGTCTCTTGCATGTGAGCGTCCTACCACATTAAAGCATACTGCAATGGAATACTGGGCAAAGTTATTATACCTTATACTACAATGACAGCCTCCGTGATTCCAATACCGAGACAAATGTTTGTGTGGCCCACATATATTTGTTTCAGGTCTAGGTGCTGTAAGACCGAAAGTCTTTCGTAGTTCCTGATACACACGACACAAGACTCGATCTTATTGTGGGATCAGAACTATGTGTGTGACTGTTGGGCGTTAAATAAAATGTGACACCGCATCTCCCCCAATTGACGTCAGAAAAGAGAACATCTAAATTAGCTGATCTGGGAACTTCGCAGTGAATAGTTCGGCTGTGGGAGTTCGGACGCGGATCAAGTGACGTAAACAAGTTTATCTCGTGTTTATATTGGATGTCGCGTCTGTGAAAATAAGGATTGGTTAAAATATTGAAATAAAACTATTTTAACGGATTCTATCACGATTTGGTTTTAATTTTTATTCCCGACGTTTCGGAGGCTTTGAAGTCTTCATGGTCACAGGTTGGATTGAGATGTCATTTGTCCATGTATAACATTCGCGTAAACTTAAGAAATCAATTTTAAAGAGGTAGAGCCACGCTGTAGACAGTAACGTCTATAGCACGAATGGGCCGGCTTGACCGGTTAGATACCACTGTCTCACAGAAAACTGACGCAAAGTGGCAGCTTGTTGTCGCGTTTCGTTCGGTGAGTGAGATTTCCGGTGGCCCATTTCCCCACTCCCTTTCCCAATTCCCTTCCTTCCCCTTTCATTCCCTCCTTTTAGGTTGGCAACGCACCCTTGATTCTTTTTGTGTTTTGGGTGTCTATGGGCGGTGGAGATCACTTACCATCAGGTGACCCATCTGCTCGTTTGCAAATCACTGCTATAAAAAAAAACAGTATGGTTAAACAATTCTTAGTTGGAAATTAAGGATAGGTTAGTGGAATCATATATGCCTGGGAGCATTAATCATAATCGGAAGTTCTCAGGTTTGAATCTCAGAAGGCCAAGCGGTTTTCTATAACAATTTGTTCCAAGCTAATGCGGGTTGGCAGAAAGACTTACACGGGTTTCACGATATTAACTTCCACCATTGAAACAAGTGCTTACTTTATAATCATTGCATGTTTTTGGAAGCGGCCTGCATCCAGCGACTTCCTGCGACCTTTATCAGGTCGTCTGTCCACCTTGTAGGCCGCTTCCAACAGGTCGGTCTGGAAATCTTTGGGGGAGGCTTATGTCCAGCAGTGGACGTCCTGTGGCTGAAGATGATGATGATGCATGTTTTTGGTGTTGGCATCGAACCTGCTTTCATCACGGCAGTCCACTTCCAACTGAGCTATTTTAATTACCACCCACTCAGTTCTATCCACCCAAGAAGTAATTAAAATTCCATCACATAGTATTCCGCGAATGATTGTCTAAACAAAGGTATTAATTAAAGAAAGTGACAGCCGAAAATATCACTTTAATTTAATTAATTTATGAGTCTGCGTCTTAAGACAATACCTGAGACTTATCGCCTATTCCATGAATATAATATCCCTGTACCTCTCGAGGGATACTTGTAACTATCCTCAGGGATTATAGCTGTTAATATTAATTGATGTTATTATCTTTATTAGTTTATTCTTAAGAATATCTTTCGTCTGCCTCGGTGGCGTGGTTGTATTTCGATACGACTACTGTCCTGAGGTCTCGGGTTCGATCCCCGGGTCGGGCAAAGTAATATTGGATTTTTCCATATCAGCGCAGTGTCTGGAATTTGTGCCCGATATGGCGATAGGCTCGCCCCCTATCACATCTGGGACGGAACTAAGCTCGGCGAAATATGGGTGTTCTAGTTCGCTAGTACACCTCTGCCTGCCCCTTCGGGGATAGAGACGTGAGTGTATATTATGTTATATTAATAATTTTTGCTCCAATTCAGGTGGCAAGAAAAACCATGAGCGCATATCACCTCGATTCGAATTCGGTTGCCAGAATTATTCGCGCCAAGGCCTCTAAGACCTCAAGTGACGTCACGTACGTCACGTACGTCTACGTATGCTAAAACATGTTACAACCCATTTGGCCGTATCTCGCGAGCCAAGCAACACGATACTCCATATTAAAGGTCCTTAAAAGCACATCGTATATATTTATGCAAATACGGGGAAAATATTCGAGTACAGGTGATGTTTTTTCACTTGGACCCTTTTAAAATTTATAGCACTCCGTGTAAGAGGTCGGTGGTACTGAATTTTTTATTAACAGACGCGAAGGCTTTCTTAGAAAAAAAACCGCCGAGTGACTGATCGTCGTGGAGTGGGCTCCGTATATTCTTAGCTAGCGAAAGTTGGATATTTTTTGTCTTATTTATAATCTTTTGAAATGTCCGTTTTGGTTGTGAAGTGATTATCAATGGGGTTAATATAGTTTCTTTTATTATGTAAAAGTTATAATAATATTATTATATTTGGGCATAGGTCTTTGGTAGGTATTGACTCGATGGCATAATTATATTACATGCGCGGTTCATTTCATCATGATTCATCTTGAGGTTTTGGATTCGATTCCCGAGTCAAAGTGATATTTTTGTACTTAGTATCAGCCCGAAATAAACTTTGTGCCCGATATGGCGATAATCTCGCCCCCTATTATATCTGGGACGGAACTGAGCTCAACGGAATGTGGGTGTTTTAGTTCACTAGTGCCCCTCTGCCTACCCCTTCGGGGATACAGGCGTGAGCTTATGTTAACGTTTGCTATGTTTATGTCGAGCCATGCTGTCGATAGCAAGTAAGAATAAGATGCATCATTCCATACCATTGCCTCACAGGGAAATGGACGTGAAGTGGCAGTTTGCTGTGATAACGCCATGACTCTTTTGGTATCGTGGGTATCTTATCAGTGGAGTTCATTTGAGTACATGACTAAATTTTTAAAATTAATATTTATACAGAAAGAAATATTGAAATATTCTCAAAAATAAAAAGGTAAAAGCCTTTGAAGTTTGGTGTAACCTTCAAACTGCGGGAAAGAGAACTATCAGTATAATCACGTCTACCCAATACCCAATTATCATCAGATGATCCACATGGTCGTTCACCCCTAAAAGAAATATTCGGAGAAACAAATATCCTACTAGCTAAAGTCATAAAAGGTTTCAAACTACCGACATACAGAACCCTAAAACAGTTTCACGTCTGAAATAAGCACGAGCAACTGAATAAACGGTGTATTATTGAAACGGTGCCTTTGTTCTTTTTACTGGATTTTACTCATGTCAAGTGGGTTTTATAGCTTGAGTACACTCAAAGTAAACTAACACTGAGTCATGAATATTTAATATACTGCGTACCTGTTCTTGTTTTTATAAACGATTATGAACTTTAACGAAAAAGTAAAGTAAACTTTAGAACCGACCTCTTCTTTTAAGAAAATGGCTTCCACGTAATTGCGATGATTTTGCCAATGTCAAGGTAAATAGAGCAATTATCAAGTTTTCGCAATTATTATGAGAATCAGATTTGAATGAACTCAAGGTCCTGTTGGGATTATGGCGGCAATTCCTTCCAGTGCAATGCCCCTCAGATGACCTTCCCTCAGTGAATCGACCGAACAAAGCCAGCCAACGCATCATGCAAAACTCATCATAGATCACCGGTTAAAAAGTTTTCACATTACACTGTCTATCCTCGCTGAAGTTTGGTGCATAAAAACACATCACTTTAAAACAACTAACACAACTTTAGATAATAATGTGGAATAATTTTATCAAGCGACGCCCATCATTTCAAACTTCTCGTCAAAATCCTCAATAACCGACTCCAATAATGAATACTTTAAAGTCAATGGCAATACCTTGAAAAGGTGTGTTTCTTTCTGTCTGTCCTTATCCCAACTCAATATGGGATACAACACACTTTTTCAAGCATGTCATTAAAAAGCTTTGGCTTAATTTTTACGACCAGCTGCCTCCTGACGTCGTCAACTGAGTTATCCAGACCTACAGATCTGTTAGAAAAACACACCGCCCGAACTGAGTATAGAACCCAGAACACCCCAGTCCACAGCGCATATATTTTTTTTAAAGCAGAGACTAACACACCTCTGGCTACCTCCACCAATCATAGACACCCACAAAAATAATCATGGGTGCGTTGCCAACTTAAAAAGAGGGATATGGGGATTGGTAAATGGAGGAAATGGGCCATCGGAAATATACGCTGCCTAGTGGCAGATTGGTCTAGTGACCAAGGAAACGACTTTGTGAGAACTATTAAACATAAAATTATAATAATCAAATTTAACAACATCAAGATCCTACCCAAACATGGCAGTAAAATACAAATCACGTGACCCATCTAATCAGTTGTTATAGCAGACCCCTTTCATTATAATCTGTAGACATTATCCTAAAATAATTATCAGATGTCCCGAAAGGAACTAATCCGCACTTAGTATGCGTGGCCTGGTCACCCTATTGTCATGTAATCACGGGATTGGTGGATTTCAAATGACTTAAACTGAACCGGGGTCGTGGTATTGTTATTAAAGAGAGTTTAATCCATACTAATATATGTTAAATTAAAACGGTCTATGTGTTACGTATTCAGTGTTAAATTGATTTTGATTGGTGTAAAGAACCAAGACTTTAGGGTACCTTATGTCTCAAAAACATGAATAAATTAACGGTTGAAAATTTTTCGGGTGAATCTAACAATTTTTTACGCGCAAATACTCAAATAGCAGCTTCGGTAAAGTAGTTTTATTGCGTGAATTATATAATAAATACTCATGCCTGTACCCTCGAAGGGGTAGGCAGAGGAGAACTATAGAACTAGAAACAACCACATTTCGCCGAGCTGATTTCCGTCCCAGATGAAGAGGGCGAGGCTGTCGCCATATTGGGTAAACATTCCGAACTCCGAGCTGATACTGAATAAGAAATCAAATATCACTTCACACACTATCGTGACCTGATAATCGAACCTAAGACCTCAGGATGGTAGTCGCACAACGCACGCAATATATCTAAGCCACCAGGCACTCAAATACAATTTCGTAACAAATATATAAAGGTTATAATTCATGACCAATAAATATCCTTATTTGTATTGAAAAATGACCCGAGGGAGCGATATAACAGTCCATGGAATAAACATAATTTAAGGGCATCCCACGGGATCCTGTGGTTATTCCGCCATTGCAAACAGTCCTAAACCGAGTACAGGGTAAACAAAGGGTTTGACAATTCCCACATCATTTAAGTTGAAGTAGAGGTAAATGTTCTGAAAAATAAGTGGTCGATTCAGTATAAGTACGTTGTTTGCTAATTAAGGGAATAAAAAACTACAAGTTAACGAAATATTAGCCAAATTCAATAATATTATGAGTCTCTGCGGCGTAGTTCTCTTCAGTAGAGAAGTAATACCAACCGTTCCTCAAAAGTAAAAGCAAGAGAAGTCTCGGTTCGTATAGCCAAGCCATTTTTTTTTAAATTTTTTTTTAGCAGAGGCTGGCAAACGAGCGGATGGATCACCTGATGGTAAGTGATCTCCACGGCCCATAAACACCCAAGACACAAAAATAATCATGGATGCGTTGCCAACCTGAAAGGAGGAAATGGAAGGGGAGGGAAAAAGGGATTGGGAAAGCTAGGGGGAAATGGGCCACCGGAAATCTCACTCACCGAACGAAACGCGACAGCAAGCTACCGTGATATGTAGATGCATACCTAATTGTTGTTAATAATATTTTTTTCTTTCTTTCTTTCTTTCTTTCTACCACTTTACGTCGGTTTTCTGTGAGACAATGGTATCAAACCGGTCGAGCCTGCCCATTCGTGCTGTAGACGTAATTATTGTCTACAGCGTGGCTCTACCGCTCAAATTAAAATTTTATCCCGGTTTTCGACCGACTTCCAAAAAGGAGAAGGGCCTAAATTCGTCTGTATTTTTTTAAAGTACCTCTATATTACGCAATATTTCCGCTAAATGTGAACCGATTTTCAAAATTCTTTTTGTATTCGATAGAGCCTATTTCAAGGGAGGTCCCATATAAATTTGGTCACGATCGGATTTGAAGTCGGTCTGTTAAGTTTTTAAACTTGTGATTATTAAGTAAAGGCTCTAATTTAAAAACGACTTCAAAACTTATCCGATCGTGACTTTTATATAGGACCACCCTTAAAATAAACTCTATCGAACATAAATAGAATTCTGAAAATTCATCCATATTTGGCGGATATCGCTCAACATAAATAAAATGAAAAATACAGATACATAAAAGAAGAATTGAGAACCTTATTTTTGAGAGTTTTTCGCCTCCTTGGTCTAGTATGGGCAGCAGCATGTATGGGCTGTGGACCGGGAGGTCGTGGGTTCGATTCCCAGGTCGGACCAAGCTAATTTTCTAATTTAATTTGCCCGGGACTGGACCCTCAGAGAGGGTTGACGTCAGGCAGGCAGCCGGTCATAAAAACTGAGCCAAATCATTTCTGCAACATGCTTGAAAAAGTGTGTTGCGCCGACCCCACATTAAGGTGGGATAAGGGAAGGTAGAAAGAAAGAAATAAAGAAAGAATTTTTGAGAGTTGATCTAGAATATTCCTATTTTACGAAGACGAGTTCAACTAAACTATTCAACAACAATCATGCTTCAAAACACAACCCCATATCTCCAAGTAGGGAGCTCAATTAAGAACGTATCAAACTTCGACGTCTACTAACTGCCTCTAAACTCAGATTTCCCGTAGATTCATAAAACTTTAGTCACGTGCGTACAACCGGGCAAAGTTAATGCCAATCAGAACTGGTTTTATAGATGTGGTGGTAAAGGAGATGCAACTTTATGTAACTCACTTTGAGTAGCAAAGTTCAACGTTTCCAAAAGGGAAGTCGATGCTGCATTTTTAACGGACTTCCAAAAAAGAGAAGGTCCTCAATTCGTCTGTTTTTTTACGCGATATCTCGGCCAACTGTTAAGCGATTTTCAAAATTATTTTTGTGTTGTGATTAACTTTTATTTAATATCCATTTGTTAAGTCTGGAATGGGGAGCTAAGTTGTAGACAGTAATGTTTGTAGCACAAATGGGCCGGCTCGATCGGTTCGATACCACTATCTCACAGAAAACTGACCTAAAGTGGCAGTTCGCTATTGCGTTTCGTTCGACGAGTGAGAGTTCCTGTGTACCTATCCGTATTCCTATCCTTTTCGGTTAGTCCCGTGATAAGTGTCTTTGGTGTCTATGGGCGGTGGAGATCACTTACCATGAGGTGACCCACCTGCTCGGTTGCCAGTCCTGCTATAAAAAAGGTAAGAATATGCAACGGTTAGCTGCTGCGAATCGTGTTCCATGGACTCTTAGCCTCTGTTAAGGGATCCATCGGATGTCATAGCTATCCTCTTTATCATGAGGAGAATCAGCTGTTCTGAGACTATCAACACAGTTCCCATTACTAACTCACCGACGTCTCGACAGACCCTGACTCTTTTACTTCTTTTTGACTGGCGTTATCCCGGCCTATTGCCAGGGTCCGCCTTCCTACTTAAACGCTTCCACTTCGCCCGGTCTTGAGCATCCTCCACAGTAAGACCGACTTTTTTCCTTTACCAATTCAATCTGCATCACACTGACAAGTTATCTCTATTCCAGCTCGGAGTGTCTCTCACACAATCACGTCGCTGGACGTGCCGCGCTGGGCAGACCCTCAGCGGGAGGCAGAGCTCCGGTGCCAGTACACCCGCCAGCCACTGGACCCTCCACTGCACTCCGTCAAGTGGTACCAGAACACTCATGAGATCTTCAGATACACCCCGCAGGAGGTAAGGGCGTTTGTGATATTTACGACCGACTTCCAAAAAGGAGAAGGTCCTCAATTCGTCTGTTTTTTATGTGTTACGCGATATCTCCGCCAAATGTGGACCGATTTTCAAAATTCTTTTTGTGTTCGATAGAGCTTATTTCAAGGGTTCCTTATAAATTATGGTCACGATCGGATCAAGTTGAAAGTCGGTCCGTGAAGTTTTTAAACCTGTGGTTATTTATTATTGCGAAGAACTGATGGTAAATAATAATAATAGTACACACTAATTATTTTCATATATTTTTTCTTATGAAACTTTATTCTTATTTGATATGGCTCTGTCCCTCAATGATTTTCTACCTGCCCTTATCCCACCTTAATGTGGGGTCGGCGCAACACACTTTTTCAAGAATGTTGCAGAAAAAAATTGTCTTACTTTTTACGACCGGCTGCCTGCCTGACGTCAACCTCCTCTGAGGGAGGCTCTGTCCCTTAATGTATTATATACAAAATATACCTCAAAATAAACCTCTCTTTTCTGCTGTCGGTAATAAAATAAAACCAAAAAGAAAACAAATCGTAACAGACGCGTCGCAAGATGTAAATGTAAATTATCAGACCGGAAAAAAGTTTAATAAAGCAAAGTTTGCATAACATCAGGGCAAAGTTGCCCTCGTTAATTATGTTATGTAATCAAAGTTCCCGTACTAGATGCAGTTTTAAGGCGTTATTTGATTACATCCCTGAATTTTTACTAACTTTCGTAATTACTTTTTATGATGTCATGAAAATTCCGTGTTTTTACAGAGAAAGCGGCATTTTACCCAAAATTAGACAAATATCTGAATTTTAAAGGTACATTACATTTGCTTAAAAATGTACTCTCTCAGATTAAAAATAAGTGACTAAGACTGCCTCCGTGGCGTGGTATTTCGGTACGACTACGGTTCTGAGGTCCCGGGTTCGATCCCCGGGTCGGGCAAAGTGATATTGGATTTTTCCATATCAGCCCGGAGTCTGGAATTTGTGCCCGATATGGCGATAGACTCGCCCCCTATCACATCTGGGACGGAACTAAGCTCGGTGAAATGTGGGTGTTCTAGTTCGCTAGTGCGTCTCTGCCTACCCCTTAGGGGATACAGGCGTGAGCTTATGTTAATGTTAATGTTAAAAATAAGTATGCTAGGGGCATAATTCAAATTTATTATATAACATGTAGTATTAAAGGAATTTAACAGGACATGCATTTATTAATTCCTAAATTACGTTACAATTCTTGGTTATATTCCCCAGAGGAATTTAATGTAAGGCACAAAGTCGGTAGTAAAAAAGAAGCCAAATCCTTTCCTCAACAAACTTGAAAGAGGAACTAACCTCCGGAAAATCGTGTTAATAAACGCAATTTATTTAACCTTGGATTCAAACTTAAATCATCCTGATCCACTGAACTAAAAAGGCAACAACTCCACAGCTACAGCTAATTTTGTAAATTCTGTACACAAAAATCCACGAAGAACAAAATTAATATTGTAAACTTAAAATTGAGATTTAAAAATTAATAAGTGGAAAAAATGTGAAAGTTTTCCAAGTTCCACTGCACCGTCTTAACGTGTCGCAGTTACGTTGTTAGAACAAAAACGGTTTTTTCCAAACTTCAAGATTAATTTCTTTAGCTAATTAAATAAAAGTTTTTCTGGAACAGGCATATAATTAAAAATTGAATTGGCTTTGTCTTTCGTTCAACCTGTCCGTATCCCACAATGTGGGGTCAGAGCAATATATTTCAAAAGCATGTTTCGGAAATGATTCATATAATGACTAAGCTTATTGTTTGTGATATATATACTTATACCTACCTTATATCTAATAGAGCAAGAGCCCGTGCGTGCCAGACCTTCGGATTTTAATAAAAGATGTAAATTTTTCTATGTGTGTCCCTAGTACAGGTAAGAATGATCCCCACCCATGAAGCTGAGGCAACGGTGGCTTTGGCAGGTAACAGGTAACAAAGGTGTATAAAATTTCATCTCAAATTTATCATAGAATAAAACTTAATTTTTTTATATTTGATTCATAATAATATCAAAACTCGCGTTGCTCATTGCCAGACAGTTAGTATGGTTGCAACCCTCTGCCGGACACCCTTAAATTATTATAATTTATAATTATACTTACGTTATATTATAAAACCTAAATTTTATATATAATTTTTTGGGGGCCTATTAATCTATGATTACATAATAGCCGGACAGTTTCAACGGTTCTATCATCTTGCCAGACGCATTCAAAGTGAGCAGTAGTTCGGAGAGCAAGGAGCGTATACAGTAGTGTTGCCAGATCTATTGTGTGAAATATCGGAACACAAGGTTAAAATGATCGGGACATAGGTTTTCAAATCGTGACGTTTCCGGCTGAAGCCTGGGCGCTTCTCGCCTAGGGAAACCCGGAACGTCCTCAAGCGCCGAAAAGGGCCACCGCGGCGTTTTTAATCGGTATTGCCGGTGTAGGGTGTACATAGAGTTAGGGACTCAACCCAGTGTCGCCCGGATGTTTTCCATCTCTCCCGGGCATTATGGCGCTGGGTCGTAAGACCGGCGTTAATGTCGCTCTGATATAGTAGAGCATTGAGACAAGCTTGCCCATTACATTGGCCACAAGTTAAAGAGCATTGCAAGCCCGCTTTCCTGCATCCGCATCGCGAACCACAACCACTCTTGCAGTTGCAGAAAATTGTATTTAGCAAATCTTCTGGAGCAGGTGGTAAAACTGTCATGATAGGCTCCAGAAAATCGTTTCGTATTGTCCAACCCCATACGTGGGGCTCCAAATCATGCCCTAACCAAGTTTGAACTTGATAATATACACGTTTGAAATACTGATTTCTTAAGTTTACGCGAATGTTATTTTTTTTTTATAGCAGAGATTGGCAAACGATCAGATGGGTCACCTGATGGTAAGTGATCTCCACCGCCCATAAACACCCAAGACAAAAAAATTATGGGTGCGTAATGAAGAAGGCGATATTGAAGACGATCAATCCACAGAATGGAATAATAGTGACGAGGAATATGGATGTATTGACGACGACGATGAAAATGATGAAAATGTTTAAAAATTTAATTAAAATAAGTGTATTTCACTGTAACTTTTTTATTTAAAAAAAAATTGCCCTTTGATTAATCTATACTAATATTATAAAGCTGAAGAGTTTGTTTGTTTGTTTGTTTGATTGAACGCGCTAATCTCAGGAACTACTGGTTCGATTTGAAAAATTATTTTTGCGTTGGATAGCCCAATTATCGACGGTGGCTATAGTGTTACGAATTCGGATAATTGTTGTAATTTAGTACACGATATTGAGGGGTAGTATGTTAATTATATTTATATTAACTACCCTCCAAGTAATTCATAATATTTGTTGAAGGTATTTCTTTATTAACTAAAGCAAAAGGTATAAAAGAACGGGAGCTATCATTATTGAGTTAGTCTCCCTTTGGAGCTCGAAGTGTACACAACTAGTTTGAGATATACAGTAAAGTTGTGTAGCGAATATAGTGCATATTAGAGGCGCGTTTTAACCAAGTCTTTTACATATCAGAAGCGGGATCGGCTTCAAAAGCCTATCATCGCCCACAAAATTACCGTGTGCCCCAAAATGGGGGCAGTTGATTTGTTTTCACGAGATTGTGGCTACCCTGTGCCCCGAAATTGTGGCAATCGATTTATATTTAGTATTTAGTGGTAGTGCTACATTATGGCTACCGTGTTTTTCGACGATGAAGGTCCTCAGATTTATTGAAGAGCCATGTTGTGCTCTGATTAATTGAAGAGCCATGTTGTGCTCTGATCAATTGAAGAGCCATGTAGTGCTCTGATTAATTGAAGAGCCATGTAGTGCTCTGATTAATTGAAGAGCCATGTTGTGCTCTGATTAATTGAAGAGCCATGTTGTGCTCTGATTAATTGAAGAGCCATGTTGTGCTCTGATTAATTGAAGAGCCATGTTGTGCTCTGATTAATTGAAGAGCCATGTTGTGCTCTGATTAATTGAAGAGCCATGTTGTGCTCTGATTAATCGAAGAGCCATGTTGTGCTCTGATTGATTGAAGAGCCATGTTGTGCTCTGATTAATTGAAGAGCCATGGTGTGCTCTGATTAATTGAAGGGCCAGGTTGTGCTCCGATTTATTGACGAGCCATGTTGTGCTCTGATTTATTGAAGAGCCATGTAGGTGAGCTCAGATTTATTGAGTCATGTAGTTAAGAGCCATGTATGTGAGCTCAGATTTATTGAGTCATGTAGTGAAGAGCCATGTAGGTGAGCTCAGATTTATTGAGTCATGTAGTGAAGAGCCATGTATGTGAGCTCAGATTTATTGAGTCATGTAGTGAAGAGCCATGTAGGTGAGCTCAGATTTATTGAAGTCATGTAGTGATCAGATTTATTGAAGTCATGTAGTGATCAGATTTATTGAAGGGCCATGTAGGTGAGCTCAGATTTATTGAGTCATGCAGTGAAGAGCCATGTAGGTGAGCTCAGATTTATTGAAGTCATGTAGTGATCAGATTTATTGAAGAGCCATGTAGGTGTGCTCAGATTTATTAAAGAGCCATGTAGGTGAGCTCAGATTTATTGAAGTCATGTAGAGAACAGATTTGTAGAAGAGCCATGTAGGTGAGCTCAGATTTATTGAAGTCATGTAGAGATCAGATTTATAGAAGAGCCATGTAGGTGCGCTCAGATTTATTGAGGTCGTGTAGTGATCAGATTTATAGAAGAGCCATGTAGGTGTGCTCAGATTTATTGAAGAGTCATGTAGTGATCAGATTTATAGAAGGGCCATGTAGGTGCGCTCAGATTTTATAGAAGAGCCATGTAGGTGCGCTCAGATTTATTGAAGAGCCATGTAGGTGCGCTCAGATTTATTGAAGAGCCATGTAGGTGCGCTCAGATTAATAGAAGAGCCATGTAGTGCAGAGCCATGTAGGTGTGCTCAGATTTATTGAAGAGTTATGTAGTGAAGAGCCATGTAGGTGTGCTCAGATTTATTGAAGAGTTATGTAGTGAAGAGCCATGTAGGTGTGCTCAGATTTATTGAAGAGTTATGTAGTGAAGAGCCATGTAGGTGTGCTCAGAGTTATTGAATAGCCATGTAGGTGTGCTCAGATTTATTGAAGAGTTATGTAGTGAAGAGCCATGTAGGTGTGCTCAGAGTTATTGAAGAGCCATGTAGGTGTGCTCAGATTTATTGAAGAGACATGTAGTGAAGAGCCATGTAGGTGTGCTCAGATTTATTGAAAAGCCATGTAGGTGTGCTCGGATTTATTGAAAAGCCATGTAAGTGTGCTCGGATTTATTGAAGAGTCATATAGTGATGAGCCATGTAGGTGTGCTCCAGATTTATTGAAGAGTCAGGTAGTGGAGAGCCATGTAGGTGTGCTCCAGATTTATTGAAGAGTCAGGTAGTGGAGAGCCATGTAGGTGAGCTCAGATTTATTGGAGAGTCATGTTGTGATCAGATTTATAGAAGGGCCATGTAGGTGCGCTCAGATTTATTCAAGAGCCATGCAAGCGTGCTCAGATTTATTCAAGAACCATGCAGGTGTGCTCAGAGTTATTGAAGAGCTGTGAAGGTGTGCTCAAAATTATTAAAGAGCCATGCGGATGTGCTCAAAATTAAGAGCCATGCAGGCGTGCTCGAAATTATTCAAGAGCCATGTATGTGTGCTCTTTAGGTTTACTTGAATTAAGTCGCATCTAGATGATTGACTTGTTATATTATGTGCTTAGTGCTTGGCTTTAATCGAATGAACACACTAGTAGGGTGTTCAATTATGACCTTTAGTTAGTCTAGATATATCTAGAGCCTATGGCCTGAATAAAAGCAGACGTGGTTGAAGTTAAATCACAAACTATTTCAGAAGTTGATATGGCGAAAAGACATTTGGCCGTAAGACTAATTTTAATAACGATGGTAAAAGTTAGAAATTACTTCCCAAGTTTACTGGGCCATATAAAATTACTAAATGTTTAACTTTTTCAAGAACCAAGAGTGTTATGATAACTTTATTAGTGTACGTAACTACTAATATAGTAGTGCGTGCTCCGGAGATAGCACGGTATCGGATGGCCGAATGTTACGAATTCGGATAATTGTTGTAATTTAGTACACGATATTGAGGGGTAGTATGTTAATTATATTTATATTAACTACCCTCCAAGTAATTCATAATATTTGTTGAAGGTATTTCTTTATTAACTAAAGCAAAAGGTATAAAAGAACGGGAGCTATCATTATTGAGTTAGTCTCCCTTTGGAGCTCGAAGTGTACACAACTAGTTTGAGATATACAGTAAAGTTGTGTAGCGAATATAGTGCATATTAGAGGCGCGTTTTAACCAAGTCTTTTACAATAGGCTATATAACATCACGCTATGACCAATAGGAGCGGAGCAGAAATGAAAAATGTTTAAAACCGGGGAAGTTGATATCTCAGAAACTACTGGTTCGAATTGAAAAATTATTTTTGTGTTGGATAGCCCAATTATCGAGGGTGGCTATAGGCTATATAACATTACGCTATGACCAATAGGAGTGGAGCAGAAATGAAAAATGTTGAAAAGACTATATTTCAGAAACTACTGGTTCGAATTGAATTTTTTTTTTGTGGTGGATAGCCTATTTATCGAGGATGGCTATAGGCTATATAACATCACGCTTTGACCAATAGGAGCGGAGCAGAAGTGAAAAATGTTGCAAAATCGGGAAAATTTATATCTCGGACAGAAACTACTGGTTCGAATTGAAAAATTCTTTTTGTGTTGGATAGCCCAATTATCGACGGTGGCTATAGGCTATATAACATCACGCTATGCCCATTAGAAGCGGAGCAGAAATGAAAAATGCTGCCAGCGGGGAATTTTATATCTCAGAAACTACTGGTTCGATCTGAAAAAATATTTTAGTGTTGACCAAGGGAATGAATGGTAGGGTGACTAAGGGGTGACTGACGGAGTGATTGACGGGGTGACAGATGGGGTGACAGATGAGGTGACCGACTGGGTGACAGACGGGGTGACAGACGGGGTGACAGACGGAGTGACGGACGTGGTGACGGACGGGGTGTCAGACGGGGTGACAGACGGGGTGACAGACGGGGTGACAGACGGGGTGACAGGCGGGGTGACAGACGGGTTGACAGATGGGGTGACAGATGGGGTGACAGACGGGTGACAGACGGGGTGACAGACCGAGTGACAGACGGGGTGACGGACGGGGTGTCAGACGGGGTGACAGACGGGTTGACCGACTGGGTGACAGATGGGGTGACAGATGGGGTGACAGACGGGTGACAGATGGGGTGACAGACGGGTGACAGATGGGGTGACAGACGGGTGACAGACGGGTGACAGACGGGGTGACAGACGGGTGACAGAAGGGGTGACAGACGGGGTGACAGACGGAGTGACGGTCGTGATGACAGACGGGGTGATAGACGGTGTGACAGAGGGTGTGACTGACGGGGTAAGAGACGGTGTGACTGACGGTGTGAGAGACGGGGTGACTGACGGCCGAAGTAGATCATCCCATTACCTCTTTTAGAATTATTGTGCTATAGGTGCCTACGACTCACTCTTTCAACCCTCTCTCTCATACGCAGACGAAGTTGCGCGGGTCAGCTAGTAAACAATAAAATTTGATTTACTTTAATTCATTGGCTTTACAATTTTGATAGAATTGAAAATACTAAACTTCGTAAAAATGAAAAATAATATAAATTAAATTATTAGAGTTTCGATATGATTGAAGTTGTATTAGAACAATTTTACTGAGTATTGTTTTAAATATTTGTTATTCAAACTGTAAAAATTTATTTAATGAAATTTCTCGATTAAGAAAAAAATAAACTGCACAATTTGAACTTAATAACAGTGGATGCGCAGTGAAGGGCTGCAATAGACCAAGCGCTCTGTTTCACTCGCACTAGTTACTGTATACGCTCCTTGCTCTCCGAACTACTGCTCACTTTGAATGCGTCTGGCAAGATGATAGAACCGTTGAAACTGTCCGGCTATTATGTAAACATAGATTAATAGGCCCCCAAAAAATTATATATAAAATTTAGGTTTTATAATATAACGTAAGTATAATTATAAATTATAATAATTTAAGGGTGTCCGGCAGAGGGTTGCAACCATACTAACTGTCTGGCAATGAGCAACGCGAGTTTTGATATCATTATGAATCAAATATAAAAAAATTAAGTTTTATTGTATGATAAATTTGAGATGGAATTTTATACACCTTTGTTACCTGTTACCTGCCAAAGCCACCGTTGCCTCAGCTTCATGGGTGGGGATCATTCTTACCTGTACTAGGGACACACATAGAAAAATTTTCAGCTTTTATTAAAATCCGAAGGTCTGGCACTCACGGGCTCTTGGACCATAAGGATTTTTGTTAGTATGGGTTTTTGCATCCTACAATGCCATTTCACCTTTTAATCATTCTTTTGATAATTACACCTCCAGTGGTATTGAGGATGCGTGAATCCATATAAATATAATTATCAATTGTATTGACAATTTGTAAATAAAATTTTTTAAAAAAGGAAAATAGACAAAAGAAAATAAAAAAGAAATGGTGACAATTGATAATGAAAAAAATAAGCCCGGAGTTTCTTTCTGCCTTTCTTCTTCGGGTCGTCATCCGTAGGTAGCTAGAGAAAGGCTGGTAGGTTAGCTAGGATAGGGCCTCACGCACCAATCCCAACTGCTTCCAGTATTTCCAGTCAATCCCCTGCCATATGCCATTCCCATACAATCCATTCCCTTACACTCTATTCCTATTTCCCCTTATCACCCTATCTCAGCCATCCCATCGTTATTATGTCCATACTTGCCTGCCTGTTGTCTAATTCAAATATATAATGTAAATTATATTAATCCTAATTTAAAAATTTACTTGTGTTGACTTGTCATAAGTGCTTTTTTACATGCCTACGTGATCAATAAAGATTTTTTTTTTTATTTTATTCTATTTTATTTTATTTTTTATATTATTTTAATTTAATTAGAAAAATTGTTTGTTCGACCTCGGAATCAAACTCAGGACCTCCCCGAACCACAGCTGTGTGGCTTTGGGTTTATGAATACGTATACGTAGAGAAATATTCGACTTATAACATAAGCTCACGCCTGCATCCCCGAAGGGGTAGGCAGAGGCGCACTAGCTAACTAGAACACCCACATTTCGCCGAGCTAAGTTCCGTCCCAGATGTGATAGGGGGCGAGCCTATCGCCATATCGGGCACAAATTCCACTCTCCGGGCTGATATGGAAAAATCCAATATCACTTTGCCCAACCCGGAGATCGAACCCGAGACCTCAGAACCGTAGTCATACCGAAATACCACCACGCCACCGAGGTTAAAATAAAATAGTTGTTTTGTATTTCAAATTGATTTTTATAGTGAACTGCTAAAGGATAGAGTCAGAAGGACAAAAGACAGGTGTTTTCCAAGCTATTTTATGGGTAAACAGACAGATAATCCCCTTATCGCATGTAATTCACATCTAAAACCCATAATAATTATTTCTGAACGCATATAAAATCTACTATTATGCTTGAGCGATAAATTACTATCCCTATATTAATTTATTGTATGTATTACTTTAATAATAGCATAATTATTATAAATAAGCTTTATCATATTTAATTTCGCGGCTAATTTTCAGCTTCAAGAAAATTATTTTTAGTGCTTGAATTTAATTTCTTAGCGTTCGTTAATTGGACGCTATTATGTTCGCTATAACGTTAGTTAGACGTTTATTATCCTAGAGGTAATTAGGTATAATTATACCTTAAACAGTCTTTACAAATTATATTTCAATAGCTTGCTGCTTCACCTGTATTTTACTTTGATTTATATACATTTTAGATACCGCTGCACTGTCATTATTAATTACATATATGTGGGGTAGGAAAAATAATAAACAGTTTTGTATTCTATTTAAAAAAATGTGATTCATGGATCACGCCTCGGTGACGTGGTTGAATTTCGGTACGACTACCATCCTGAGGTCTCAACTCCGATCCCCGGGTCGGGCAAAGTGATATTGGATTTTTCCATAAAAGCCCGAAGTCTGGAAATTGTGCCCGATATGGCGATAGACTCGCCCCCTATCACATCTGGGATCCGTCCCAGATGCGACTAAGCTAAACTAAGCTCGGCGAAATGTAGGTGTTCTAGTTCGCTTGTTCACATCTGCCTACCCCTTCAGGGATACAGGCGTGGGCTCATGTATGTATGTATGATTCATGGAATTCATTACGTCATGGCGCAATTGGCAATAAAACTTCCATCACAATAAATATAGATCTTCAACCTCCATTTGAATGTGTAGCAATAATTGTTTTTGTAATATTAAAGATGACCAATTTATGACAAGCATATCTTCATTCATCACGTATCTTTGTTAATTTACAGTGATTCTGGACATTTGTAGTATGATGTAAATCTTCGAAATTGAATGTCAAATGTTCAAGGTGTGCCTATAAACATAACATAAGCTCACGCCTGCATCCCCGTAGGGGTAGGCAGAGGCGCACTAGCGAACTAGAACACCTACATTTCGCCGAGCTTAGTTCCGTCCCAGATATGATAAGGGGCGAGCCTATCGCCATATCGGGCACAAATTCCAGACTCCGGGCTGATATGGAAAAATTCAATATCACTTTGCCCGACCCGGGGATCGAACCCGAGACCTCAGAACCGTAGTCGTACCGAAAGACCATCACGCCACCGAGGCAGTCAGTCAGGTGTGCCTATAGTGTGCACCATTTAGCCGCAACTGTCCATCTAGACGCGTACCATCTCACGAACAGCTGACAAGAGTTAAGCGCTAAATTATAGATGAGTTACTTAAGCTGTCAGTTCGTACACATGGCCGCGAGCTTAACCGAGCGCGTTTAATTCCCCCTAAAACAAATTGCACCTTAAAAGCTAGTAATAAGATTCAAAATTGCCCAGCGAATACTAATCCTTAGAATTTCCCGCGTGTAATGAGGGAAAATCTCGCGTCAGGGTAGACTATTTTTTCACAAACTCGCACTTAATGAGGTCCCGTGAATAGGTACAAAAAATCGTGTACAAAGGCATTATTACTACTTAAAGTATGGAAAAGGGTCTTCGTTCATTTGGATGTATTTTGAGAGATGTTTGACTGATTAAATTAATCAGTTTGAAAGACGAAATAATAACGAGGATTGAGAAAGGAATGTTGCTGTGGTTTGGGCATGTAGAAAGGATGGATGAAAGGAGGTTGACAAAGCAAATATATATGGCAAGTGTGAATGGTAGAGTTGGAAGAGAAAGACGTCATCGAACATTATCTGGCCAAGTCAGAGATATACTGGAAAAAGGTCAAGTTAAAAGTACCCTAAACCGACGTGCATGCACGAAGAATGTAATCAGACTGAATGAGGCGAAAGAGGTGTGTGAGGATCGTAACAATCCGTTGTATCTGCCTACCTCTATGGGAAAAAGGCGCAAGTCTATGTATGTATGTATGTAAATTAATCTGCTATTTGGGATTTAATTGCTGTTTCCAGTATGTCTTACTGCATAATTTTATTAGCATTATACCTCTACTATGCGATATCAAACCAAAGGCGTAGTATAAAAAGAAACAAAACTTAATGGCTTATTGTCACCAGGAAAGCACACATGGTGTTAAAACACATTAAGGTGGGATAAGGGCAGGTAGAAAGAAAGAAAGCATAAAGCAATGTTGTGCGTACCCCAACACTGCATTATATTATGACAAGCTGCTGCCCGCGACTCTGTTCGCGTGAAAATCTATTTTCCGGGAGAAAAGGTAGCCTATGTGTTAATCCAGGGTAACAACTACCTCGATACAAAATTTCGTCAAAATTGGTCCAGCCGTTTGAGCGTAAAGAAGTAACAAATATACAAACACAGTCACAAACTTTGGCTTTTATAATAAAGCATGATTTCATTAGCGGGATATGTTTTATATGGTATATACGTATAAAAACGTAGGCTCTTACTAAAGCTGGCAGGGAATATGAATGGCGCTCCTTACTTCCCGGAGAGATCGTAACAGTGGCCGAGGGATTCCAAACGGTACACTCTGATTAGTGGGCACTTGTATATGCAGTTACTGTTATAGCCAGTAGATGGAGGAAAAGAAAAGTGCCTAGAGTGCCAAAATAAAGAGTTTTGGTATTACAATACACATACTCCACTAGGGAAGTGTCCACATAACTCGATTATTATCGGCTTATTTTTAATAAATATTGCTTGCTATAACGCCTCCTTGGTCTAGTGGCAATATGTATGGGCTATGGACCGGGAGGTCCTGGGTTCGATTCCCAGGTCGGGCAAAGAAAATATTCTAATTTAATTTGCCTGGGACTGGATACCCTTAGAAGGGGTTTACGTCAGGCAGGCGGCCGTAAAAACTAAGCTAAATCATTTCTGCAACATCCTTGAAAAAGTGTGTTGCGCCGACCCCACATTAAGGTGGAATAAGGGCAGGTAGAAAGAAAGATTGCTTGCTATAACGGTGAAGGAAAACATCGTGAGGTAACCTGGATTCTCCACAAGAATTTCAAAGGTACGTGAAGTCTACCAACCCGCATTAGGCCAGCGTCTTCTGCATACCCTTATCCCATGCCACTGTGGAGTCGGCGGAGCATTTTCAACCATGTTACGGAAAATATTCGACTTTCGTTTTTATGAACTGCCTCGGTGGCGTGGTGGTATTTCGGTACGACTATGGTTCTGAGGTCTCGGGTTCGATCCCCGAGTCGGGCAATGTGATATTGGATTTTTCCATATCAGCCCGGAGTCTGGAATTTGTGCCCGATATGGCGATAGGCTCGCCCCCTATACATCTGGGACGGAACTAAGCTCGGCGAAAAGCGGCTGTACTAGTTCGATAGTGCGCCTCTGCCTACCCCTTCGGGGATGCAGGCGTGAGCTTATGTTATGTTATGTTTTTATGAACTGCCCATCGATGGTATATTATTATATCGATGGAACTGCCTGTCAACACTGCCTGTGCCTATCAACCCACTCTGGAAGATCCAATCCCGGCAAACCGTGATAGAAAGCTTGTTCGATCTAGGATTTGAACCCAGGATTTATCCACAGATCATATACGGTCTCTAGACCTAGAAGGCAATAATACACAAAATATAAGTTACAAAAATAAAACCAGTAGCACACACGAAAGCAACAATCCCGCTGCTATTAAGCGATATAGTTTCATACATTCTCCGCTCCTACATTTTAATGGCGATTTTATTCCGCCAGGATTTCGTTGGGTTTTATTGTCAAAACTTAAGAAGAATATTGGAGTTTGCGATGCAATATTGTTTTAGTTCACGAGGCGACTTAGTCGAGGTGTATGGTATAATCTTGTTTAAAGAAGCGATAAGTGTATATTTTCATATACCTCTAAATAATTTTAGTTTGGTTTTGAAATAGTTTTAGCTTGGTTTGTAAAGTAGCTTTGAAACGTGAAATAAAATCTATAGGTATACGTTGCAGTACGACAGAGATAAATTATCATCTGGTGAACCACCTGCTTTTTTATCTCACCTGAATGTGGGGACGCAAATTCGTAGCACACTTTTAAAGCATGTTGCAGAAAATAATTAGCTTATTATTTACATCCGTTCATCTGCCTGACCCCTTCTGGGGGATCCAGTGCGAATCAAATCGTATTAGAAAAACACTCGTATGACTTGGGAATCGAGCCCAGGATCTTCCGGTTCACAGCACATGCACGCTATTACCAGACTAGGATAACCAACCTGCTCGTTTGCTCCTACTAAAACCGTCGAATAAAATGGTGGATCATACACTCTTAGGCTATGATCTATAGAGCAGACTTCGACTAAATAAGAGTAAAAAAACAGACTCAGTGAGGATTTGGATTTTCGTAATCGAACTTCGACTAAGTACCCAAAGATATTTAATATTTGTAACTATTGAGGGGCTATCAAACAAGTTTCCATACAAAAAATTGATCTCAAAGTTCAGTACCGCCATCAACCACTTATTACAATGCGAGGGCGATTATTACAATTCACACCCCAGAATGTTTTGTGAATGGTTAAGAATCACGTAAGATAAGTTTATTCTCTCAATATTATTACGCTGGCCGACCTGGCGCGCGTATATTTCAAATAATCGGAGCGACTTATGACCACTAGGTTAACTTTTGGATCACAAGTTTTGTGGAGAACAGCACACTGTTCTCCCGTCTATATACTGTTGAATGTATTTGTTAGTACCAATATTTTTTTACAATAAAAACAGACTGACAGACAGACTAAGCAAACTTTTTCTCAGCCTTACTCACTCTCACTTACACTCGTAACTCAGTATAGTCTCATCTTGATGTCTTAATAAAAGCCTGCCATGTATATTATAAATTAAACGGAGCTCCGACGTCTACACGGCGTTATCTCGCATTCTTGCATTTACTCGGTGCGTAACGTTCCTCTAAGATACGTCATATCACTCCATGCTCGTATACTTGCGCACTAAAAACATTATGAATAATAATTTTGTTGTGTCCCGGCTTTAAATGAATATAAAGGGACCAGGTTTTACTTACACGAGCGAGTTTATACTGAGATATGACATGGATGCTAGTACATTAAAGAGTCGGCATAATACAGGAAAGCTCAGCCCGCAGTGGCGTAGGAGTATTATTCCGTCTGTCGCCCTGAGGTCTCAGAATCGATCCCCGGGTCGAGTAATATTATATGGGTGTTTTTTTAATAGCAGAGACTGGCAAACGAACAGATGGGTCACCTAATGGTAAGTGATCTGCACCTAATGGTAAGTGATTTGATGTATGTATATATGTTTGTCCACGTATATCTCAGAAAGTATAAATCGGATTGCGATGGATCTTCTTTTATTGGACTAGGTATCATCCAACTTAGGGAATAGTAAATAATAATAAATACACCCAACAGTCACACACCTAGTCCTGACCCCACACTAGGTATAACCTGTATCGTGGGTGTCAGAGACTGTAGGAGACTTTCGGTCTCACAACACCCAGACTTGAAACAACTATCTCTGGGCCCCGTAAAACATTTGTCTCAATGCGGGAATCGAACCCGTGCCCTCTCGTTTCACAGCCGGCTACTCGCCCACTGCGCCACGGACGCTGTCAATAAACAATAGTGTAAGTTTCATCAAAATCGGTTAATTAGATTTGTAGATGGTCGGTTTTAAGTTTTTGTTAAACTTTTGGTTAATAATTTCGACTACATTGCGTTTACATTCAGATGTGTACTCTGCTTAGATAAAAAAACTAAAGCTGACTGCCTCGGTGGCGTGGTGATATTTCGGCACGACTACGGTTCTGAGGTCTCGGGTTCGATCCCCGGGTCGGGCAAAGTGTCATTGGATTTTTCCATATCAGCCCGGAGTCTGGAATTTATGCCCGATATGGCGATAGGCTCGCCTCCTATCACATCTGGGACGGAACTAAGCTCGGCGAAATGTGGGTGTTCTAGTTCACTAGTGCGCCTCTGCCTACCCCTTCGGGGATACAGGCGTGAGCTTATGTTATGTTATGTTAGATAAAAATCCTTTATTCTGCATCAAAACATCCAACGTAAATGCGAGATTTTCTACCTTCATCTAGACCTATGACAGTACAGTATTATATCCATATCTCAAGTTAGTTCATAACCTTGTTTCTTTGTATATTTGACGCGTGTATGTTTATATGAGCGTATCAAACTAAATGTACTATGTTATAGTAGGCTCAGAGAGGGAATAACTGAATATTGTGTTGTGGAACAAGTCTGGAGAAGAAGCGAGTTGTGTTTAACATAATCACAAGTTTAAAAACTTAACGAGTCGCCTTCATAATTTATCCGATCGTGACCAAATATGGGACCACCCTTGGAATAAGCTCTATCAAACACAAAAATAATTTTGAAAATCGGTTCACATTTGGCGGAGATATCGAGTAACATACATAAAAAAATACTGACGAATTGAGGACATCCTCCTTTTTGGGAAGTCGGCCGAAAATCCAATATCACTTTGCCCGACCCGGGGATCGAACGCGAGACCTCAGAACCGTAGTTGTACCGAAATACCACCACGCCACCGAGGCTAGTATCATTGTCCTATCATCTATTATTCAAAACAGTTTTACAATATATCAACATTCTCCATGTCGGACTATCATTTATATCTATCAATACATGGCTGCTTAATTCTAGCCGCGGGATAAAGACATTCTGTATTGCCATGGTCTCGACGAGGTTCATAACTCGATGTTGAATTGAATCGTTGATCTTGCATAACACTTACATTAGTGTAGTTAAGGTGGAATCTAGATGCTTTGTGCATACCCTTTCGAGATTATAGGCGTGATTGTAAGATAATAATAAGAATATTTGCCCTGTAATATTGCTGTCCCACTGCTGGGCATGGGCCTCCTCTACTAATGAGAGGGGTTAGGCCTTAGTCTACCACGCTGGCCTAATGCGGGTTGGTAGACTTCACATACCTTCGAAATTCATGTGGAGAAATCTCGGGTATGCAGGTTTCCTCACTATGTTTTTCTTCACTGTTATAGCAAGCGATAATTCACAAAGAAAAAACACTTTACATAGAAAAGTCAGAGGTGTATGTTTCATTTTGTGATTGGTCTCGAACCTCCGACACTCGTCTCGGCAGTCCGTACCATTCCCAACTGAGCTATCTCTGCTACATTGTAAGATACTTTGACTCTAATCGCTCGGTACCTCTAACTTTTCCCACACCATATTTCCAAGGGCAATGATTATTCTTCAAAGGATCACCGAAAGGATAGAAGCGCGACGTGTCAGCGATTTTTGATGCGTTCTTTAAAAACGCCTCGATTTTTCACATTTTTCCGACTAAGACTTTATTTAAGGTTTATAAAATCGAAGTATTCAATACCGCAGAATCAGCTAACTGTAATATTAGAATTTAGAATTGAATTCTGCTAACCAAGATTAAGCGGGTCTTAAGCCTCTTTTATATTGTCTCCTAAAGCTGATAACTCTATTTCAGGATTATTTCCTAAAAGGAGGTCGTGGCTTTAGACGAAATAGCTTTTTTATTCATTCACTCATTTATAAGGTCACGCCTGTATCCCCCAAGTGGTATGCAGAGGCGCACTAGCGAACAATAAAACCCACATTTTGTCGAGCATACGCCCGAATGGTCAAACGCTGCTCAACTTTAAGGGCTTCTTAAATTGATTTTAACCATAACATTTTGACAGATAAGGCGGCCTGAAACGACATAAGGCGACCTTAAGTGTATGAACATTCGGCAGTTATTTCCGTCCCAGATATGATGGGGGCGAGCCTATCGCCATATCGGGCACAAATTCCAGAATCCAGACTGATACTGAAAAGTACAGTATCACTTTTCGCAACCCGGGGATCGAACCCGAGACCTTAGGACGATAGTTTACGCCACCGAGGCAGTCTAAATAGCTTTCATCATCGTCAGTCATAGAACGTCCACTGCTGAGCTTAGACCTCCCCAAAGATAGCTTTATCATAACTTAAAATTAATGTAACATATTGTACAATTAGAGGAGCCCTTTGTTCATGATGATAGCGATAGGCTTGACCCCTTTTACAGGAACGGTCTAACCGCCGAATGCTCATACACTTAAGATCGCCTTATGTCGTTTAAGGCCGCCTTATCTGTCAAAAATGTATTGCAAAAATCAATGTAAGAAGTCCTGATTTCTTAAGTTTACGCGAATATTATATATTGAAATAAAACTATTCTTACGGATTCTATCACGATTAGGTTTTAATTATTATTCCCGACGTTTCGAAAGCTTTGCAGCCTTCGTGCTCACGGTGTCTTGAGTTCTGGCAGCTGGTCTTTTGGGTTCCGATTTAATAAGATGTATAATTGGATCCCAGGTTTGTGCAAGCTTCCAACCATCTTCTCTATTGAAATTAGGATGTTTTTTAATTTCAATAGCCTCGCGTATCATCCTAGAGGGAATCGGTGTTCTTTGGCGAGGATTTGTGGTTTATCAAATCTAAGATAATGTTTGGAGCCTTCCTCTGAATGTTCGGGGATAATAATTAAAACCTAATCGTGATAGAATCCGTAAGAATAGTTTTATTTCAATGTAAGAAGTCGTTAAACTTGAGTAGTGTTTGACTATTCGGGCGTTAAAGTGGCCAATAAGATGTTGGTGTGACCGATTTCCCATAACTACCTCTTCCAGTATAAAATAGTAAACTTATATGTACTCATATTCGTGTTATATAACACAACGCTTCCTTTGATAAATTTCAAGCCATACTCGAGCACTATTAGGTTAGTCCCCAAATTTGCGTTTCAAAATTAATCCTTTTAGAGGTTTGAATCCTGCGAAATGTCGTCTGTAGCCGAAGCGACTAGTTTATTTGGTCTCTTAGAAGGTACTGACTTAATAATCTTACAAAATATGAAGGTTTGTTTATTTACGACTGCCTCGGTTGCGTTGTATTTTAGTATGACTACCGTCCTGAGGTCTTGGTTTCGAACCCCGGATCAGGTAAAGTTGATTGATTTATTATTATATTTATGATATTGTTTTTTTTTTCAATTCACTATCCCGGAGTCTGGAATTTGTGCCCGATATGGCGATAGGCTCGCCCCCTATCACATCTGGGATGGAACTAAGCTCGGCGAAATGTGGGTGTTCAAGTTCGCTAGTGCGCCTCTGCGTACACCTTCGGGGATATTATGTTATGTTTATGTTTATGTTTATGTTCCTGTAGTTCCCATATGTTAATTAATTTTAATTTGGGTCAGAACGCACTACATTTATTGCATAGTACCAACCCTAAAGTAGGGCTGTGAAATAAAATATTATAAGCGGAAGCGACGTGTTTCCGTTCCTGATGTGGGCTTAATAAATGTCAACTTTCAGTTTATGCCGAGGGAATATATAAGCCATTTATTTTTATACTAGCAATCCCTTGTGAAATGCCGGAAACGGTGACCGAAATCTGTAAGTTTTATTCACGGATGAAAAAACGAAATATTATTGAATAAATATATAATTGTAGATTACTAGCTTTATTTATTAAATCATCTTGGATAGGTACGATGCGATAAAACCATTATAGAATTTTCCATCCATCCTCGCCACAAAACAGCGTAAATAAAATAAATAAAAAACCGGACAAGTGCATGCCGCATATATGATCACGCACAGTACAGGGTTCCGAAGTAAGGGTTACTTAAATATAATTTTATTTGACATAATTTTAATTGTATGGTCCATACACTGATATTTACTATTTTATATAACTAATAACTTCATATAAGTGATATTGAAAATAACTTGTACGATTTTTTCTTTGGTCGTCTATTACTCATTAACTTTTAAAGCCTGTCACGTATCCAAAACCAACCGTTTCGGAAATAAAGAGGGGGACGCCCTACTCTACCAAAAATGTTCACTTTAAAGCTTAATACTCCGCAAACAGAGCCTCCAATCAAAAAATAATGTTTACAAACCCGCATTGTTTTTGAAGACCTATCCAACGATACCCCACACGATAAGATAGTCGAGAAAAAAATTAACAACCCCCCCTTTACATATAGCGGAGACACTCTAAAAAAAATATTTTCCACTAATTTCTGAGTTTGATAGATATGTATACTCGGCAAAATTACAGCCCTCTAGTACTTATAGTCTCTGAGATAAACAGTGGTCAGACAGACAGACGGATGGACATGGCGAAACTATAAGGGTTCCATTTTCGCCATTTGGCTTCGGAACCCTAAAAATGACATTAAAAAATTCCTTTTGTGACTTCTACATAAACTATTTTTGACACCCAAAAGTCGCGAATTTAGATTACAATATATTTCCATAAATACATAAGACTGGATCCCTCAGAGGAGGTTGACGTCAGGCAGGCAGTCGTTGATAAAAATTAAGCCAAACCCTTTCTGCAACATGCTTGAAAAAGGGTGTTGCGCCGACTCCTCATTAAGATGGGATAAGGGCAGGTAGAAAAAATATTTCCATACATAATATATGTGATATTTTCTCTGTTCAATTCCTTTATTACTTATGCTAGGTTGGGTAAAATACTCGCATATAGACTTATTCATTCGCAAAACTTCTCTAAAATGGTTGAGTGAGAGGATGATAAACACTTCATAAATATTGTACACCGCAACCTTTATGAATGAATGAAATTAAGACATTTTCTAGCGCGACGCTCGACCCTATTTCACTAATTACCTTTCTGTTTTACGATTCCCGGGTCGGGCAAAGTGATATTGGATTTTTGCATATCAGCCCGGAGTCTGGAATTTGTGCCCGATATGGCTCGCCCGCTATCACATCCGGGACGAAACTAAGCTCGGTGAAATGTGGGTGTACTAGTTTGCTTATTGCGCTTCTGCCTACCCCTCGGGGATACAGGCGTGAGCTTATGTTATGTTTATGTTTATGTTCCTGTAGTTCCCACGACACAGACTCAACCTGTGGAGTCAGAACTATATGTGTGACTGATCAATGTATTGGGTGTATATTTTACAAGAGTAAAGTTATGAATGAAAGTCAAAGAAGAAGTTTGATATTTGTATCATAATAAATATACATAGATACAAAATAAAACATTGGAACATCGGTGTCGGAATAAATTGATACACAGTATTATCAATATCAGTATACATGTCCCTGTCGTGTGTAATTACTGATGGCTCGATAAACAAAACAAATAACATGGCGTAGACTTCGATTGTTATGTAAATACCTTGCTTTATGCTCGCGACTCTCGTATTACATACATAAGCTCACGCATGTATCCCTGAAGTGGTAGACAGAGTTGATTTAGCAAACTAGATCAATAATTTATTCTGCAAATAGAATATTTCATATCAGATTTACATGTCACTTGTATATTTGAAAAATAAAAATGGCATCGGCATTTCGTGGCTATTCCTGAGAAGATATTCAAGGGTAACGCGAAACCAACTCAAGGGTTCATCGCCTCTTATAAGTCCAGACAATACATAATATATGAAATCACAATTGGAAATATAATAAAATGTCAACTTGTGTTTTAATTAATTTTTTTTTTCATAACCTTCACTATCAGTCTCACAACACGCAGACTTGAAACAAATATCTGTGGGCCACACAAACATTTGTCTCAATGCGGGAATCGAACCCGCGGCCTCTCGCTTCACAGCCGACCGCCAATAATAGGCTGTCCAATAATAATATTAATTTAGCACAGTGTAAATATTTTATATTGTGACAATCAATCATAAATATATCAAGCATCAGTTACTACACTTCTTTAATAAACGTGACTAACAAAAATGCTAATTCTGTAATGTATTCAATTTATTTTTATGATAAAAATAAACGATGTAAGCCTGAAATCCGACTGCGGAGAAAATCGGCGTTTATGTAAATGAGCAAAACTTGTTTTACGTAATCGCATGATTGGTGTACATAGTAGAATAACGTATACGGAGGCCTTCGCTTAAATCCTTGACGTGGCAGTGTTTCGCCAATGACTATGCCATAACACACATAAACATAACACAACATAAGCTCACGCCTGTATCCCCGAAGGGGTAGGCAGAGGCGCACTAGCGAACTAGAACATCCACATTTCACCGAACTTAGTTCCGTCCCAGATGTTATAGGGGGCGAGCCTATCGCCATATCGGGCACAAATTCCAGACTCCGGGCTGATATGGAAAAATCTAATATCACTTTGCCCGACCCGGGGATCGAACCCGAGACCTCAGAACCGTAGTCGTACCGAAATACTACCACGCCACCGAGGCAATGAGTATGCCCTTACTTTTAAAAATATTTAAGCGCTGTTCATCTGTAATCATAGGTTGTCCCTTATTTTTTTTAAACAATGTAATCATCGATATATTACTTACCTAGATGCACAGTTGACGCTCGGAAAATGGGACAGCAAAAGAGTGCTTAAGCACTCGTTTTCCTTACAGTCGGACGCCGATAGAATTCTAAATTTCAAAATTCAAATTTAAGAACGCTTGATAATTTAGTTTTAAAAGCATTTATAACACGTGCATAGGGTTATATTTGTGTTGATTTAATTAGAACTTGTGATCTTTTTCTTTGTTTTATTCCTGAGACAACTTTTTAGGAGGATATTTGCAAAGAACTGTGCATCTAGGGTATATTATATTGATGAATGTAATGCAGGGAAAAAAGTGACAGGCTATTCAATTCGTCAATTCAAGTATCATTGAGACTATGCAAAAAGTATTTTCTTTTGAAGCAAATAAAGACTTTTGAGTTGATAGTATGTATTAATATTATTTTCCCAATAATCACAAAGTCGAAATTATTTTATGGCACATCTAATACCTCAGTAAATATTTATTTGAAAAAAATGGCACGTTGTTACATAAAGGTTCGCCTACGCTTTTATAGACATTGACTATATCCACTTTTTATCTTCGTGATGGTTGCCATCAAAATCGAATAATATAAATGCTAAAGTCTCTTCAAAACCAATAACAATTATTCATACTACGACACATACTCCCCAACTTAGTACATTAACAACATAAAGCGAAAAGAATCCCGAATAAAAACTCCATTGTGCCGCCCAATGAGTGTATTAAATTGACAATCCAATAAAAGTCGGGAATGTGGCGTCACAGATTGGTGTGTCGACGCTGGCCTTGATAAATTGTCCTGGCTTGCGACTTAGGCCTCATTCGCATGAAAGTTTTTTTCAACACCAGTACAAAATCGTCTCAACGTTTGTTCATATCAGTGTCTGAAAATCATTCTTGTCCTATTTGTAATCATTTATATTCTATATACTGCTCTAAGCCTGGTGTTTAAAAACGCAGCGTTTTAAAAGTGCCAGCCCTCGTCCGCACGAGATTTAATGGAACAAATGAGTTTTAGTATAGTTGTTCAATGTTGCTTTTAAAACGCGGCTTTTGTTTGGGCGTAATGTAAGAAAGAAACAAAGAACGATTTCGAGCAATCGTATGAACAGACATGTTGAAACGTTTTTAACGCGACTTATGTGTTCACGTGGTGTGTAGTGTAGAGTTGTCGCTTAATTAACTTTATTTAAACTTTAAAATTATTACAATATTGGTTACAATAGTGCTTAACGATTAAGAGTTACGATGAGTGTAGTTATCTGTCCGTCACACTTGGCAGTTCACAGTCCTAAGTGCGTGGAAATCACGCACACACTACTATAACACATCATCATCATCATCATCAGTCACAGGACTATAATATGCGCGTTGAAAAAGCTCTCGTGCGAATGAGGCCTTAGATGCTGGCAGATTTATATTTGGCAACAACTTAAATAACTTTGTTGCGTATTTGTGCATGAATTGAGAAATCGCTTATCTTGAATTTTTGAATAAAGCCACGCCGTAGACAGTTATGTCTAGAAAAGAAATACTGTCACGGTGGCGTAGTTGTGTTTTTTATTGCATGTGTGGTACGACTACTGTCCTGTAGTCTCAGGTTCGATCCCCGGACATGGCAAAATTTATATTCAATATCAGCGCGGAGTCTGATATTTCTGACATATATGGCGCTAGGCTTGTCCCCTATCACATTTGGGACAGAAATGAGCTCGACAAAAAATTTTGGTGTCCTAGTAATTTAGTTCGCTTCCGCCTACCTCTCGGGATACAGGTGTGAGCCTATGTATGTAATAAAATATATACACTATCATATGACCCACCTGCACGTTTGCCAATCTCTGCTATAAGAAAGGTGGGAATTGGAAATGGCAAAGATTTTGGCCATTCATTCACTCATCGAACAAAACGCAGTAGCGCGCTGGCACTAAACGTCGATTTTTCGTACAAGTGGTGGTAAAATATGGTATTATGTATGGTACACAATAGGCATAGATAATCTACAACGTATCTAGTCTAATCGCCATCCCCCAAAAACATACACTTTTATACATACTATGTAATGTATCTTTCTTTCTTTCTACCTGTCTTTATCCCATCTTAATGTGGAGTTGACGCAACATACTCTATCAAGCATGTTGCAGAAAGGATTTGGCTTAGTTTTTACGACCGGCTGCCTGAATGATGTCAACCCCCTCTGGGGATCCAGTCTCGATCAAATAAAATTAGAAAATTCGCTTTACCTGACCTGGGAAGCCAACCCAAGCCCTCCCGGCCCAAAGCCCATACATGCTACCGCTGGACAAATGAGGCGACCGAATACATAACGTATCGTGACAAGTAAATATTTTTAACACTACAAAAATTACACTCCTCCCGACTTACTTTCTCCCCCCTATATCGTACCCCTTCCTAACTCCCAGATCGATACCTCTATTCAGTTCATGTAGGTTGTAAATCTCTTATAATGTTTACCCTCTGCTTCGCTTGATGTTATTGATCCTCTGGGAAATCTCGGATCATCCTTGTATCTTTAGTTACTGCTGATCCTTTGTTGCCGGAAGCGTGTGTACAGTTAAGAGTAATCTATAGAAAAATATCTTCAGTCTTGAACAACTTTAGTAATGGGATGTTAATGTAAGTTTAGTACCACATACCATCAATATAATATACCCTAGATGCACAGTTCTTTGCAAATGTCCTCCAAAAAAGTGGTCTCAGGAATAAAACAAAGAAAAAGATCACAAGATCTAATTAAATCAACACAAATATAACCTATGCACGCGTTATAAAGTAGCTTTTTAAACGAAATGAGCAAGCGTCCTTGAATTTTGAGACTTAGAATTCTAGCGGCATCCGACTGTATGCAAAACGAGTGCTTAAACACTCCTTTGCTGTTTCATTTTCGGAACATCAACTGTGCATCTAGGTAAATAATATATCGATGCCGCATACATATACCCACGCTTGTATCAACGAAAGGGTAGACAGAGGTAAAGCAACCACATCTCAGCCTAGCTTATTTCCTTTTAGATATGATACGATAGAATATAGATAGATAGATATCACAGATAGACATGCCTATGACAGACTCCGTGGCGCAGCGGGCGAGTAGCCGGCTGTGAAGCGAGAGGCCGCGGGTTCGATTTCCGCATTGAGACAAATGTTTGTGTGGCCCATAGATATTTGTTTCAAGTATGGGTGTTGTGAGACCGAAAGTCTCTCATAGTCTCTGATACTCACGATACAGGTTATACCTAGTGTGAGGTCAGGACTAGGTGTGTGATGGGTGTATTTACTTTACTTTACTTAGATGGAAAATATGGGGCACTTAGCGCCAAATTCGTTCATAATAACGTATTGTTTTGGAAATAAACGTTGCCTATTTGTATTTACGCAATATAATGGTATAAACTACATCTGTGGTGTATTCATATTGCATACAGAGTGTATCTTCCCTCTTGAGGTCTCGAGTTCGATCTTCGGGTCTGTCGGTATTTTTGCTCATTATCAACCTGAAGTATGGGTTTTGACCGATATAGTGATATATTAGACTCGTCACCTTTCACATTACGACACAGAAACAACCTTGGTAAAATGTGGGTGCATTAGCCGCTTATCTGCTTATAAATGGAGATAACAACCTTAATGTATTGAAATAAAACATGGACAGTCCAACCCGTGACCACGAAGACTGCAATGCCTTCGAAACGTCGGGCATGAAAATTAAAACAAATCGTGATATAATCCGTAAAAATAGTTTTATTTCAATGTTAATTTCAAACTTAGACAGCCTCCGTGGCGCAGCCGGCGAGTAGCCGGCAGCGAAGCGAGAGGCCGCGGGTTCGATTCCCGCATAGAGGCAAATGTTTGTGTGGCCCACAGATATTTGTTTCAAGTCTGGGTGTTGTGAGACCGAAAGTCTCTCATAGTATCTGACACCCACGATACAGGTTATACCTAGTGTGAGATCAGGACTAGGTGTGTGACTGTTGGGTGTATTTATTTATTATTAATGTATAACATTCGCGTAAACTTAAGAAATCAACTGTATATTGCTATAGAGACCTTTTAAAAGGAAACTCCTTTTAACAAACATGAAGAGAACTTAAAGAACCTTTAAAATGGCCAAGGTTTTAAATTACTTAATAAAACACTTCCAAGCATTACTTTCAATTCAGAATCAACCACGATACCATAACCATTCAAATCTAAGACTTGCCTAAACACCTAAAGCTTTTAAAAGCCCATCACATTAAAAGAAATACCTAAGCTGATAACCCAGATTGCGTCTCAAAGGTGGAATTCAGGATAAAAGGCGGAAAAAAGGTACATTTACATTCCCTTTCAAAGTAATCGAAATACGATGACGTCAACATTTTTTGTGTAGTAGTTTTGATAAAGACGCGTAATGTGAGGACAGAATTGTGTCGTAACGGGTTTAGGATATCTATCTTAAAAGGAATGTTCGCTTTTATCTTTTTATAATATATTGAAATAAATATTAGGAAAAGGGTACATTTTATTGCTTGTCTGTTTACCTATATCTGCAGCACATCAAACTTACTATTGACACATCGAATAGCAGTTATTTTTTTGGTATCAAATGAATATGTATTTTACTAAAATATTTTTTTTCCTAAAAAAATCTAAATACTTTGTTTCTGATTATGCCACATTGATTTTCTTAAATAATCACAAGTTTAAAAACTTAACAGACCAACTTCAAATCCGATCGTGACCAAATTTATATGGGACCACCCTTGAAATAAGCTCTATCGAACGCAAAAATAATTTCAAAAATCGATTTACATTTGGCGGAGATACCGCGTAACATACATAAAAAAATACAGACGAATTAAAGACCTTCTCCTTTATTGAAGTCGGTCGATAAAACATTTCATGCATTCATTTACAAAATTAATACAGAAATATTTTTTGTATCGAATTTAAAATTGAAGCACTAACCAACTTCGTGTTATTGTTAGCAAGACGCTTCCATCATGTTAGGATTATTCTAAAGCTACTAAAATGTAAAATGTGTTATTTCAACAGCATATGAATCTTACTAAACCCATTTCCAAGCACTTTTACTCTTTTATGAAAAGAAATGTCAACACAAAAACCTTTTGAATAGAATCTAAGCTCTTGTAGCGCGTTGTATACAATTCTGCGTAGCACTGCTACGAAATATCGTAGCACTTATTCGTAGGAGGCGTAGTACCAAGCTACGACTTAATTCTTTACATTGACTACGAATGTTTTTGTTCTCCATGATGGTAAATCATTCATTTTAAAATGTTTGTTTTTCTCTGCGTATATTACTGTGCTGCTTATAAAAGTACTTAGAAAAGTTTTGATATGTCCCCGTATAATAATATTTTTATTTATGATTTTTTTGAGTAACCAGTCAGGCTCTTTTAAGCGTTATTTATTTCTTTCTAATAAAGATATTAATACATATTAGTTAATTGAATCCTCTGAAATGTAATTCCGCCTTCGGAATTCTCTCAATGCTATGACATATATTAGTTTGAGGCTTAGAACTACTTAATGATGTCCATCGGTGACCATCTATTACCATCAACATTTAAATACGATTTTTAGTGTTTATTACAAAGCCTACGTATAAACACTCAACTGCTCATTTACGTTTTCCGTACAAAGTGTGTAAAAAAGCATGAAACATCATAAAACGTTAACACAAAACGTAAAGCAACGTTTGACAGAAATTAGCTCGTTTTCCGTCCCATTAAGTCCGGAATCAAACCAGTGGAAACTTTTCATCGGCGATAAATATGAAAAAAAAATACACGCCGCGGCACCGGCGGCTCGTTGTACAGAAAAAATATGTGAAAACGCTCCATAATTGAGTTTACATACTGTATGCTAGGCGATGGGGCCAGGAAACGGGCGGGTAGAAAATATTATACAGAATTTTGTATTATATTTCTTTAGTAACGAAGATACTTTGTTTTACGTTACGTTATACTGAACAAGGATAAGAACATAAATGAATGTTAGATAGTAATATTAGAACCATAATACGTTCAAGGAGCTATGATCAATCAAAAATCTAATATACCAAAAATCCAATGTGTGGTCTGTGACTTTTGGCAGTTTACATGATCCTATGTTTTCTGGTTTGTGTAATTATTGTTATAATGATTGGAAAAATTGATGCAAATTTTCACTGTTTTAAAACTACTAAATAGCTGACCTAGTAGATGTATACATATCTTTCTTTCTACGTGCCTTTATCTCACCTTAATGTGGGGTCGGCGCAAGACTTTTTAACCCGTTGGATGCGGCACATATATATGTTTCATAAGCGCATGGGCCACCGGAGGCCGTGACTATCTACCCATGTTGTAGAAAGGATTTGGCTTAGTTTTTACGACCGGCAGTTTTAATTTAAAATAACAGACTATAAAAGTCAATATATTTATTGATCACGCAATTTAACTATATAGCTTAGGCAAAACTATGCCTACCTAGTGGCCCCAAATCAAAAGCACAGTTACAGAAGTGTACTTTTGAAACATTAAAACGAATATCCCGGGTAAAGTCATAATTCAGCTGTGAATTATTCAAAACAAGTAGCTTTGGGCGTCGCTCATGCGTACATCAAACAACGAGGATCACTCTATAGTCCTTTTTCAACAATAAATTATCATAAAGTAGGACGATGTGGTATTTTGTTTTATTCGTGTTAAAGAGGATTAGACGATTAAAACTTGCTTTATTTTTTTATTTTCCTGCATGAACTAACCCAGTTTCCTCATTTGATATTAAGCTCCTAAACTTACCAAATTCATCGGTAAGCTTTATAAGTAGACTAGAGATTATACTGCCGATATACCGGCCATTGTAACTCCTGTAAGCCATAATCAACAATGGGACGTATTTATTGATATCGAGCAATGAATTCAGCGAGTCTTTGAGAATTCAACACTACCTTTATCCTGGAAAAAATTGATGGCATTAGCCTCTGCCAACTAGCGAACTAAAATACTTATTTTTTTTATAGCTGAGACTGGCAAACTAGCAGATGGGTCACCTGATGGTAAGTGATCTCCACCGCCCATAGTAACTCAAGACATAAAGATAATCATGGGTGCCTTGCCAACTTAAAAGGAGGGAATGGAAAAAGAAATTCGGAAAGGGAGGGGGGGATGGTCCACCGGATATCTCACTCACCTATCGGAACGCGACAGCAAGCCGCCACTTTAAGTCGGTTTTCCGTGTGACAATGGTATTAAACCGGTCGAGCTGGCCCATTCGTGCTTTAATTGTTACTCTCTATAATGTGGCTGTAGTACTCAAAAAACTACATTCCATCGAGCTGATTTTCATCCAAAATGTGATAGGGAACGAGCCAATCGTCATGTTAAAAATAATAAGTAGTTGAGAAATGAATTAAAAATACATCATACATAGACTCACGCCTTTTCCCATAGGGGTAGGCAGAGACAAACTTCTCCTTCCAACTCTACCATTCATTTCAAATTAAAAATAATAAAATGTGGAAAAATAGGTACACTGATATACTTCTGTCCATCGTGGTAGGGAACCTTAAAGAATCTGACAATATATAAATTCTAATATTTGGAATTTTGCGATCCAATCCTTGTCAACCATATTATGTCCAAGATTGCCTTTCTCTTTAATACCAAATTCCAATAGATTCTCGTTTGAACAGATTCTGCGGAACCATCTTACGGCGTTACAAGGCTTTAATATTTCTCCTACCGAGAAATGTGCCCTAGATTTCGTGCCTACGTTAATATTAATCCGCGCTAGTTTTAGGAGGAAAAATTATAATTAAGTTTTTCCTTCGTCATTTTGTCGTACATGAATGAATATTTTATAGAAGCATAGAGCAAAGGAAAATAGTGTTCACTTGATTGCATTTTTAAGGTTGTATGAGTTAGATAGATAGATAACTCTTTATTGAACACCTTAATAATTAACAATTTAAACAAGATAAACCTTAAACTATAAAATGTTACAATAGGCGGTCTTATCGCTTAAAGCGATCTCTTCCAGACAACCTTATGAGGAAGTTAATTAAAGAGTCTGCAGGCAACTGGGGGTGTATAATAAATAGTTGTATAGAATAAATAATAATTGAGTACTTAGATAATATATGCATAATATATATACAATTTAAACACCTATACCAATAATCATGCAAAATATAGTGTACGACCTACGTGAGCGATGACTGGTAGTGATATTTTAATCTCGTTTTAGTTGAGTTCCCTTTCAAACAAGTAAAACTAAATGAAAATTGGTTCATCCGCTTACGAGCTACGAAGCCACAGACAGGCAGAGAATCACAGATACACACGTTAAACTTATAATACCCCTCTTTTTGGGTTTAACAATACAGACGAATCAAGAACCTCTTTCTCTGAAGTCGGTTAAAATTTATAATTCTCCGCCCATCAACAAACAACATACATTCAAATGATAACTATGTGATATCATCACGTTAAATCAACACAACCCCGTTACAACTACCCTTTTGGGTAGAATATAGATGACGTCATTTATATGCACAGATTTAGCCACAGAGATTTAGCTCTCTGGAAATTCAAATTCATTTGAAGCTAGAATGTCGAAATTGCCTAGTTGTATTTGGCGATGATGTAACAGAATTAACATTTGGGTAAATATAATTCGATTGTGAAATATGTTTATTATTCGTTAATTTGGATATATTTGACCTGTGGCCCAAGCAGGAATATTTTTGACAATCGAATTCGTATCGTGATCGCTGCGCACAGTGATATTTGGTTAATATTTAATAAAAATGTCATAAACGCGCAAACAGCTCGATTTGAATTCGATTGTCAATATTCTCGTAGCTCGACCATGAGTATTTTTACACTCTAGCAACTACGTAAAATAATTTGTATCTAAAACAGTTTCGCGTACCCGCTAGAGGCGTTCAGGTGTTTCATGTAAATATTTTACGGAGTCGTTATCGAGAAGTGTTAAAAAAACTCATGATTGGCCTACAGCTCGCGCCTTCGGTAAGTTATCGTTGATATATTGTATTATTATTGATACTTTCAAGGTGAAGAAAAATATCGTGACGGTCGATTACCTGAAATTGTCCATAAGAATTTCGCAGATATGTGAAGTCTACGAATCTCTAAGGCCTAACCTAACTCATTAGTAGAAATTATTTATTCATCATAAGCAGCAATAGCTTCGTTGGGAATAGTACGGACTGCCGAGACAAGTGTCGGAGGTTCGAAACCAACCCGAAAATGGAGCATACACCTCTGACTTTTCTATGTTAAGTGTGTTTTCATTGTGAAATATCGCTTGCTATAACGGTGAAGGAAAACATCGTGAGGTAACCTGCATACCCGAGAATTTCTCCACGAGAAATTCGAAGGTATGCGAAGTCTACCAACCCGCATTAGGCCAGCGTGGTAGACTAAGGCCTAACCCCTCTCATTAGTAGAGGAGGCCCGTGCCCAGCAGTGGGACAGTAATATTACAGGGCTAATATTATTTATTATTATTTATTCATCAGTAGCATATTGCAGAAAGGTTTTGGCTTAGTTTTGATGACCGGCTGCCTGCCTGACGTCAACGCCTGTCTGGGAATCCTGTCCCGGGAAAATAGTGTTAGACAAACACTCCGCGTGACCTGGGAATCGAACCCAGGATCTCCCGGTTCACGGCCAATATATGCTGTCACTAGGCGAAGGAGGCGACTTTTTCAAAGGAGAAGATGTTTTCAGTTGTAAAGTACTTAATTTAAAAGGATTATGGGGCCTAGGATTAATAGCCTTTTAGGTGTAAGTGGAAGAAACCACAGGAGTGACGAGTTAAGTACGGTACCAAGTGGTCCCTAACAGGCGAGCGTTATTGCTTAATAAGATTTCATATGTTCGCACATCCTATTCAAATACACTGTATTTGGACTAAAAATCTATTGAATTTAATAGCGAGGATTTCAAAGCTGTTTTGTTTGTGGTTGTTTTCTGTTTGTTGTAGAAATATGTTTTAGTATCAACAACTATTCATTATTTTCAGTAATTTAGAAGTAGTTTTAATCATCTTTTAAATCTTATCAAGGTACTAAGGATAATATCCAAGCTCTGAAAGTAGGCTCTTTTAACTTTTCCAATACAAGTCTATATTTGTTTCTGTAGCAAGCATGACACCCACCAGAATAAAGATAAAATACCAGGAAATACGAAGTTCGAAAGTATGTGAAGTCTACCAAACAGAATTAGACCAGCATGATGAGTGAGCCTAACTCCCTCAGGAGCTCGTGCCCAACAGTAGCTATGACCATGATATTATTAGTAAACTTATTAAATTTATATTCCAATATTTTTGTCCTCAGTTTGAGACCAGAGCCTTCAACAGCAGCGGAGTGTCCGTGACCAACAGCTCCTGCGACCTGCAGGAGTGCGTCATCACAGTGCGACCAGACCGTGGTACTGCCAAGTTCACATGCGAAGTCTCCAGCGAGGGACCAAGGTTCGCTGTAGATAGGCGGTCTGCTAACTTAACATTGGCTGGTGAGTATTTTTAATCTAGGGTCTGGTAGCTTATATGGGCTGTGGACCGGGAGGTCTGGTTTCAAATCCTTGAGCTAAACGGTTGTTCTAATACATTTTGCCCGCGACTGGATATTCTAGATGAGGTTGACTTCAGGCCGGTGGCTGGTTATAAAATTTGAGCCTAATTCTTTCTGAAACATTACTGAAAGCTTGGTTACAGCGACTCTGCATTAAATAGGGTCCTCATCCTACTTTAATGCAACAAGAAGGAAAAACTGTAATAGGGGACAATATTGGTCTTCTGACCCTGAAAGCGTTTACTGGGATGGTAAGTTGCTTTCCCATACAATTATTTAAGACCTCTGTGAAAAAAGAAATCCATGTTTTATTTATCAAGCTGTCACTCCTAATCATTTAAAATATATGTTTGCTACCAGTACTGCCAGAATACGACCCATTAATCCTGGGCCTGCCGACGTTGGTGCAAGTGGGCGAGCAGGCGCTGGTCAACTGCACGTCGGACTACTCTCTACCGTCCGCGACCATCGACTGGTTCGTCGACTCGGAACCTCAAGAGGTAAGAAACTGTCGATTACATTTTTAAGGGCGACTTGCAGCGCTATTACTAATCTAGAGTTAAATCTCAATTTATCCTACAGCTCATTCCTACCTTTAATTCAAGATTTGGGATAAATAGACATTTATTGCGGAGCTGCAAGTGGCCCTAAGTCAATTAATTTAAATATACTTTACTATTATAATAAATAAAAAAGTTTTAAGTCCATATCTTCAAAACTATTAAACAGATTTCGATGAAACTTGTAAAGGTGTATGATAAAAGAAGAATATACTAAATATACTGGTGGTAGGACTCTTACATGCGGGAGTTCGTCTACTATCGTATGTACAACCGCAGTATTATTCTTGCTAAGCATTGTGCAAGCAATGTTGTTGCTTTTTACCCATGGGGAAAAATTCACTATTTATCGGTATCTCCTAGCCCCGGGGAAGTAGGATGGTTATGGCAGACACGTCGGTCGGTCAATTATTAGGTTCTAATAATAAAAATTAAATCCGTGTATTATCACAATGTATTATGTTCAGCAGTGGACGTCCTATGGCTGATGATGATGATGATGATGATGATTATCACAAAAGAAAGTCACCGACATAGCCCAGAGGATAAGCAAGTTGAAGTGGCAGTGGGCAGGGCACATAGCTCATAGAACTGATAGCCGGTGGGGAAGAAAAGTTTTCGAATGAAGACCACGTACCGGCAAGCGCAGCGTAGGACGTCCACCTACAAGGTGTACAGACGACCTGATAAAGGTCGCAGGAAGTCGCTGGATGCAGGCCGCTTCCAACATCGATTTGGAAATCTTTGACGGAGGCCTATATTCAACAATGGTCGTCCTATTGCGGATAATGATGATTATCACAAAATAAAAACGCCTCGTCATACTTTCGCTTTCAGTTTAACATTTAGAGTGAGTTTATTTAGAGTGGTAGAGCCACGCTGTAGACAGTAACGTCTACAGCACGAATGGGCCGACTCGACCGGTTGGATACCACTATCTCACAGGAAACCGGCGTAAATTGGCAGCTTGCTGTCGCGTTTCGTTCGGTGAATGAGATTTCCGGTGGCCCATTCCCCCCCCCCCCCTCTTTCCCATTCCATTTTCCCTCCCCTTCCATTTCCTCTTTTTAGGTTGGCAACGCACCTATGATTCTTTTTATGTCTTGGGTGTCTATGGGCGGTGGAGATCACTTACCATCAGGTGACCCATCTGTTCGTTTGCCAGTCAAAGCTATAAAAAAAAAATAACAAAGCATCAAAATAAAAAATGTTTAAACCAATGCTTAATAAAGGCAGCCTTGAGCCTCCGTTGTTAACTGATTTCACATTCCATCCACATCTTCATAATATTTGTTATGAACCAGTTCAACGTAATTATGATATGGGCTTCTAATTTAAATATTTCGTAGCATATTTTAAATACACCCACGACATACCCACGCATATACACTGGCTTTCGCTCGTGAGTTCAACTAAGTTCAAGTTTTCATTCCTATTTATGGCCGTCGTCATAAAAGGGCTTATCCATTCGTCTGTATGGTTGTATGTAAATAAATTAATTTAAAAAAATACCTAAAATAAATAAATGCACCCAACAGTCACACACATAGTCCTGACCCCATACTAGGTGTAACCTGTATCGTGGGTATCAGAAACTACGAGAGACTGTCGGTCTTACAACACCCGAAACAAATATCTATGGGTCACACATACATTTGTCTCGGTGCGGGAATCGAACCCGCGACCTCACGTTTCACAGCCGGCTACTCGCCCGCTGCGCCACGGAGGCTGTCTTTAGTATATATACATATGTCTGTCTATAACCTAGGGTCAGTATGATCCAATATGTAAAATAATAAAACAATCTTACTTTATTATAAACGCGAAAATTTGTATGAATGATTTGTAATCACACCAGAACGGCTGAACTGAATCGGAATGGCCACTTTTTATCTCGGAAACATGTACAACTCCTGTAGAATATGCCCCTTACTTATAAAAATATTTAAGCGCTGCTTATCTTTATACCATAGGTTGTCCCTTTCATTTTTAAACAAAGTAATGCAAGGAAAAAGTGACAGGTTATTCTTAACCATTTGCTCAGCTAAAAAGGCTTTTTTAAGTAAGGCCCTATATGGCTTTATAAACCATGCGAACAAAGTCGTGGGTACTAATTAGTTCTTTTATTTCTACCTTCCCTTATCCCACCTTAATATGGGGTCAGCGCAACAAAATTTTTCAAGCATGTTGCTGAAAAGTTTTCGCTTAGTTTTTACGACCGGCCTACCTGACAACAACCCCCTCTGAGGGATCCAATCCCAGGCAAACAAAATTAGAAAATTAACTTTGCCTGACCTGGGAATCAACCCAGGACTTCCCGGTTCATTGTCCATATATGCTGCCACTAGACCAAGGCGGCGACGTGGGTAATAATTAGTTCTTCTCAACTGCGCTTTAAGTATGTACATTAATGTCTGAAACCAAACCTCAGATCTCTCTTGTTTCACAGGTATACTCCAAAAGTCTAATGAGGCGATACACCCACGCATATGAAATGTGATTTTGCATTTAAAGGCTATATTCGGAGGGTTTCATGGCTCAATCGCGTCAAAGTGTAGTTTAATGTGTAATTTCGGGTATAGGCTAATAAACCTGAGAAATATTGAATATTATGTGACACCATGGAGATTTTGCCTATAGCGTCATGGGCGAGTTAGTCAAATTATTAGTAATGTTGCTGTGAAAGTAGTAGTAGTAGTAGTAGATGGCTTGCTGTTGCGTTTCGTTTACTATGTTACGTTATCGTCTTCCTGGTTTAGTGGCAACGTATATGGGCTGCGGAGCCAGAGTTTCTAAGTTCGAATTACAAGTCAGGCAACGTGGTTTTTCTAAAGCCCGCTACACACATCAACTCTTTGTAGCGATTTATCTATCACTAGTTTGACAGCCTCTGTGGCGCAGCGGGTGAGTAGCCGGCTGTGAAGCGAGGGTCCGCTGGTTCGATTCCCGCACCGAGACAAATGTCTGTATGGCCTACAGATAATGGTGTCTATGGTCGGGCAAAGCAAATTTGATTGCCCGGGACCGGACCCCTCAGGGGTTGACGTCAGGCAGGCGGCCGGTCATAAAAACTTAGTCAAATACTTTTTGCAACATGCTTGAAAAAGTGTGTTGCGCCGTCCCCACATTAAGGTAGGTAAAGGCAGGAAGATAGAACGTGATGACATATCATTATAGATTTTTACAACGATAAATGGCGCATCAACTATAGTACCGACTGCACAGATAAAATACGATAAGTATGCCGTGTGTGGTGAGATTAAGCCAAATCCTTTCTGCAACATGTCTAAAAAGTATTCTGCACGATCATTGGGTGAAAAAGGGTAAGTGAAAATAAATACTTGTGGCAACAACAGCTAGATAACAAAGTTAAATCCTCATGCAATCTTCGGTTTAATTAATTTTAACTTTTGACTGCGCAGTTCCCTCATATGAGGCGATCATCCCTCCGCTAGGGGTCGTAATAAAAGAAATGCTACCGTAACAGATTTACGGGGATTTCTTCAGTAAGTCGCCGGGCCGGGTGAAATGAATGATTGTGTAGGGTCCGTAATTAAGGACGGTGATGCTATTGTCAAACTTTGAAATTGCTTTTACCCGTGACTTCAACAGTGATATTTTTAATGGATTTTATTTAACTGATGCCTAAATCAACTTAACTAATAATGAAATATTTTGATTTTGATTAAGGGGATTCCGTATTACATGTGACGAAGATAAGGATAATTTAGAACAAGGAAAATCAATGTATTTCAATGTTGTAATTAGATCAACGATGTCAGGAGTATTACCAGAACGTTTTATAGCAGTATTTTTATACTTGAGCGTTTCCCGGACAAAAAAAAAACAAAGTAAGATTACAATAAAACTGCTATAAGACGTGGTTGTAACCAGGTCTTTGGAATAGACTCTCAAGATTATACTTTATTTAAACAATACTTACTTTCTTTCCACTTGCCTTTATAGTTTATCGCATTCAATGTAGGGTCAGCGCTATACATCTTATTTAACCATGTTGCAGTATGGATTCGGCTTAGTTTTTACGACCGGCTGCCTGCCTGACGTCAACCCCATTCATCTAACAAACACTATAACTCAGTATTTTTATCAGACTATCTTTGTATTTTCCGAATTAAAATATCATACATACACTTCATATATATCATACATGCTCACGTCTGTATCCCCAAAGAGGTAGGCAAATCACCATTCGGCATTTCGCGCACAAAATCTAGATTCCGGGCTGATATTGAGTAGAAAACCCAATATAATTTTGCCCGAACCAGGGATCGAATCTGAGGCTTCAGGACGATAGTCGTACCGCCCACGCCACTGAGGCATTTCACGTATAATTGATATTAGTAAATATTTTTCCCCTTTCATCTTGGTACCGCAACGGAACTAAAGTAAATATAGCAGTCTTAATATCGACCCGTGAGACAAAAAATCGTCTACAGTTCACAAGGAAATTCGGTCGGTCGCACCATACGGCATAATTTATGAGCGTATTATGTGAAACAAGTTATCCCCAGTATTGCGTTCCCTTTTTTCTTTATATTGTATTATTTTATTGAAGCGTGAAGCAATTAATAGTGTAGAAGTTATGGCGACCATCGATGTGTGATTATTTATAGGGCTAAGCTACTTTTGTATGATAGATTACAAACTGGGGAATTAGTTTATATTATTTACATTATGATTATTCTGCATTATGACTGTCTCGGTGGCGTGGTGGTATCTCGGTGCGACTACGGTTCTGAGGTCTCGGGTTCGATCCCCGGGTCGGGAAAAGTGATATTGGGTTTTTCCATATCAGCCCGGAGTCTGGAAATTGTGCCCGATATGGCGATAGGCTCGCCCCCTATCACGTCTGGGACGGAACTAAGCTCGGCTAAATGTGGGTGTACTAGTTCGCTAGTGTACCTCTGCCTACCCCTTCGGGGATACAGGCGTGAGCTTATGTTATGTTATGTTATTCTGCATATTATGCAGCGAGAGCTCAGTTGAGAATGGTACGGACTGCCGATACAAGTGTCAGAGGTTCGAGACCTACCCCAAAATGGAGCATACACCTCTGACTTTTCTATGTTAAATGTGTTTTCTTTGTAAAATATCGCTTGCTATAACGGTGAAGGAAAACATCGTGAGGAAACCTGCATACCCTAGAATTTCTCCAAAAGAATTTCGAAGGTATGTGAAGTCTACCCGCATTAGGCCAGCGTGGTAGAATAAGGCCTAACCCCTCTCATTGGTAGAGGAGGCCCGTGCCCAGTAGTGGGACAGTAATATTACAGGGCTCACGCCTGTATGATGATGTTAGAGGTATTTTACTGTGTCGCTCATCGATTATCGCTAGCAAGAAATGTCAAAAAAACGTATGTTTGAGGTACTGCTTATTTGACAGTATTTATTAAAAAAAGAAAAAAAATATTTTGACATTCGACCATCTTACGTAAAAGTCCCTATATTTTTCAACATCCTTATACACGCATACCACAAAAAAATCTTCGCTCAAAATGCGCATAAAATTAAAGTAAATCGCCAACTTTATAAGGAATGAAAGGATAAAAACTGCGTTATCCGTCGATGTCTGGATATAAAGATAAAAAACTTTTTTACGGCTAAATTAGATAAAACGTTTTACTGCCAAACTCTGACATTAAATGTTATGAATTTTTTATTATTCATTACGTTGAAAATATGTAAATAAAGCCGTTTTTGCTCGCTAGGTGGCGTTTATAAACAATTCATTGTATCCTCGCGTGCTGGTTAACTGATAAGAATGGATGAATTCGTATTTTTATGCAGAATAACATTTGAGATTGTAGAGGTAGAATGTTGATATTAAATCCCATTTACTGCTCTGCATCTGCATCATTGACTGCCTCCGTGGCGTGGTGGCATTTCAGTACAACTACGGTTCTGAGGTCTCGGGTTCGATCCCCAGGTCGGGCAAAGTGATATTGGTTTTTTCCATATCTGCTCGGAGCCTGGAATTTGTGCCCGATATGGCGATAGGTGGCGAGCCCACCTATCACATCTGGGACGGAACTAAGCTCGGCGAAATGTGGGTGTTCTAGTTCGCTAGTTCACCTCTACCTACCCCTTCGGGGATACAGGCGTGAGCTTATGTTATAAGATAGTTTTACGAGTACTAAGAGTAATATTTCTAACTCTAGAGGGGTATCAACAAAAAAAAATATCTCTAACGTCAGTAACGCCATCTACATACATATACATTATACGAGAGCGCTTATTACAATTTCCACCCTAGCATGTCTTAAGGTCGCCTCTTTGGTCTAGTGGCAGCGTATATGGGCTATGAATCGAAAGGTTCTGGGTTAGTTTCCCAGGTCGGATGGTTGTTTTTCCAACACCATTTGCCCTGGACTGGATGCCCCCAGACTCGACGTCAAGCAGGTAGCAGGTCATAAAAACTAAGCCAAACCTTATCAACTACTTGGAAAAGTGTGTTGCACCGACTCCACATTAGGGTGAGCTAAGGGGTGCTTTGGGGAGGCCTTTGTCCAGCGGTGGACGTCCTGTGACTGATTATGATGATAATGATGAAGGGCAGCTAATAAGGAAGATTTTTAAGGTTATTCTTGCCCGAAGTATAAATAAGATTATCTTTTAAATCCAATACATATAATCCAAAAGTACAGCCCTTAGCTTCAAAGATCTCAAACTAACCATGTGATAAAGGGCGAAATTGCCATATTAGGAACAAATCCAATATCTGAACAAATTGGGACGATGACGAAAAAATTCACACAAAGTATTTTCCGATGTGGAAATTTAAGGTACCGATGGGTTTCTATTGATCAAATATTTTCTGGCATCGTTGTGAGAATGTGAAAGCAGAGGACGTGGGTTTGATATTGGAAAGATTTTTTTGACTCATGCCAAAGACTTCTTTCTTTCTACCTGCCCTTATCCCACTTTAAAGTGGGGTTGGCGCAACACACTTTTTCAAGCATGTTGCAGAAATGATTTGGCTATGTTTTTACGACCGACTGCCTGCCTGACGTCAACCCCCTCTGAGGGGTCCAGTCCCGGGCAAATCAAATTAGAAAATTCGCTTTGCCCGACCTGGGAATCGAACCCACGACCTCCCGGTCCACAGCCCATACATGCTGCCACTAGACCAAGGAAGCGACTAATAAAGACTTCTATGTATACTAATAGACAGGCTGTTCGGTACATAGAATTTGCGCAATATGTTTCCGTCAATTGACCACTACTCACTATAGAGATCTGTGGGCTTAGCCAAGTAGCTTATGCGCTAGTCAAATAGAATAGTAAATGTATGGGAATGACATAAGAGTACGCTATACATGTCATTTCCATACATTTATTCTATTCGACTAGCGCATAAGCCACTTGGCTTAACCCGCTCCTCTTTTTGTTAGCCGTCAAACGGCAAACACTCGCCGTATGTGACACAATTTTATTTCTAAACAGCTTGTCTAGTAGTGTACATAGAAGTCTTTGACTTACGAAGATGGATGCAGGCTGTCTATTTTATTGTAAATGGTCACCATCGCCAATAGACATCGGAAACGTCGCAGAGTAAGTACTGCGTCAGTAGGCTAGCGACTCGCGCGCTGATTTAATAGTAAAAATGGAGTATCGAACTTACACATTTTTACTTTAATTTTAGAACAAAATATAACATAACGTAATATTTTTATATTAGTACCATAATCCAATACTACAGTTTTTAATTCTGTACAAACTTCTCTCGATTTTCAGGTATACTTAAAGTCATTTTGTTTTAAAAAAGCTTCAACCGATGGCTTTGTTCACATGGAAATCAATCCCGAACTCTAATTATTTTCTTATAACATCAGCTAAAGTTACGTCAAAATCAGCGTAGCCGTTTCGGAGATTAGCCAATTTTTTAAATTTATAAATAATATAATAATAATAACATAACGTAACATAACATAAGCTCACGCCTGTATCCCCGAAGGGGCAGGCAGAGGCGCACTAGCGAACTAGAACACCCACATTTCGCCGTGCTTAGTTCCGTCCCAGGTGTGATAAGGGGCGAGCCTATCGCCATATCGGGCACAAATTCCAGACTCCGGGCTGATATGGAAAAATCCAATATCACTTTGCCCGACCCGGGGATCGAACCCGAGACCTCAGAACCGTAGTCGTACCGAAATACCACCACGCCACCGAGGCAGTCATATAATAATAATAAACAATAATAATAGCCCTGTAATATTACTGTCCCACTGCTGGGCACGGGCCTCCTCTATTGATGAGAGGGGTTAGGCCTTAGTTTACCACGCTCGCCTACTGCGGGTTGGTAGACTTCACATACCTTCGAATTTCTTGTGGAGAAATTCTGGGGTATGCAAGTTTCCTCACGATGTTTTACTTCACCGTTTTAAATTTAATTTAAAAAAAAATATTTTGTTTTACGTACTCTCTTAAAATGAGACAGGAAAGCCTCTCAAAGCTGGTTTATAATAATTTAATTATTGTATTCTGCGGTATTTTCCTAAATCTTAATAATTGTGTATAGAATCTAAGTTTGCAACGTGATTAGACGCTCTCTAATCAATTTCACGAAGTTTGGTGTTTGTTAATTCAATTTATAAATGTTTCACCAAACTATGTGATTTGATAATAGTTGAGTTTCTTCATAATTAAATAAGAATTGATTTTATTAATTGACTGCCGCTGTTTGACGCTCATAAACCACGTTCGTTATTTTTTTATGGATAAGATGTCTAGATAGCTTATGGTTTTTTTTTATAGCAGTAACTAAAAAAGGACCATGTCCACCTGGTCTTTGTTTAGGATCACCTGATGGTAAGTGATCTCCACCGCCCATAGACACAGGACACAAGTGTATCATGGGTGCGTTACCAACCGAAAAGGAGGGGGATAGGGATTGGGAATTGGGCGAGCTTTTTTTTTTATATTAAAGATGGGGCAAACGAGCAAGTGTGTCACTGATGACATTTTGTAAATATTCCATACAAATATCGTAAGCTCGCATCGAGCTCGATTCGCATTCGATTGTCAAAAATATTCGTGCTTGCGCATCTGAAATATTGCAATCCACAAACAAACACAAACAATAGGTTATTGTTGAAAAAATGATTTATTATTAAAATACCTTTTTAGTAATTTTTTTTCTTTATTTATTTAAGGTCTTTATCGCTCATGCGATTATGTCGCTCTTATTAGTGTTAATATTTTTTAGGAGTTGTTCCGTTTCTGCAACACAAAATTCAATGGATGGAGTTTTGTGATTCATAAATTCGATAAGAGTTACAGCAGGGTTACCACGACCTCTTATAGCAGTATTATTATAATCGTTCTACGTTTGTTTTGTATGGGAATCAGTACAAGTAAAATTATAATAATATTGCTATAAGAGGTGATGGTAACCCCACTGGATACTTTATGCAGCGTAATTGCCTAAAAATTGCAGATCGTACGTACTTAGCTCTACCGCGCCACTGCCGAAAGTTAAAACAACAGTCATGAGCCTATGGTTACATAAGCTGCGCTATTCTAGTTTCGTTTATAATAAAAATACCGCAATAATAAATCTCTAATACGAATGTCCAAAAACATGAACCGGATAATACGAAAATGTAGTGAGGTTATATGTGACCCCAATCAGAGGTCACGCGGGGTACGACCGGAACCGGAAGTCGGTTAAATTGCACGTGTTATTTACATGAATGCCGTGAAAACATGTTGCGGTTCGGAAAAAAACTTGATAAATTGCTTTCGGAACGTTGGTATTTTATATCTGCCTAACTTTACGATTAATGTTACATATTAGTGGCAACAGCCGAATTTGTGTCGTGTTTACGATCGAATAAGTTATATTTTTGTATATATCGGCGCAAAATCGCAAGCTTATTTAAAAAGCCGTTGTTATTTCACGTTATTAATTCATTTTACAGTTGTTAAACTGCTGAATCATTAAAAGATTCTAAAAAGTTGAAATAATCGTTATAATTATTTCTTGGACATTCGATATTCGGTATCGAGTAGGTAGTTGCAAATATTGCACCCTATAAAAGGAGTGTTCAGAGCAAATTCGACACAGTCGTGCTCCGGCACTCGGACTGTCCACATCCCTGACTAGACGGTGCTCTTGAGCACCGTTAATAAAGGGAGTTTGTGAATTTCGGTGTTCACAGTTGATAAATGAGATGAGTAATCATCTTATTGTCAAAAGTGACGTCAGCCATGCTGACGTCACCGTTTTTAAAAACAACGTGAGCGTTGGCCCTCCGACATCAGAAGTGGGATCACTATCCCACTCATTTAACTTGAACCTTTCTGCCCTAATACTTTCAATCCCACGGATATTTTCAATCCGACTGATATTTCAATCCGACTGATATTTCAATCCGACTAATATTTCATTCCGACTGATACTTTCAATCCGACTGATACTTTCAATCCGACTGATACTTTCAATCCGACTGATACTTTCAATCCGAGATACTTTCAGTTCGATCGATACTTTCGAACTAGTTTTTCAGGGCCTCTGTGGACCACGGTCAATAATAAAGGCCCAGGCCACAGCATCGTCCTTCCCAGTTCCTTTAGAGCCCCTGTGGACCACGGCGTAAAGGACCGCTCAGAACCACAGCATCATCCCTAACAATACAACAAAAAAAAAACTGTGGACCACGGCGTACGGGACCGCTCAGAACCACAGCATTATCATAAGAAAAGTGCAAAAATGCGTGGAGCATTTGCAAAAAAAAAAAAACCTTTTCAGAGCCTCTGTGGACCACGGCGTACAGGACCGCTCAGCGCCACAGCATCGACCCTTCCCGTTCCTTTAGAACCCCTGTGGACCACGGCATCATCCCCGTAAGAAAAGTGCATAGATGCGTGGAGCATTCGCACTCCGACTACTGACTACTGACTACTGATTGTGCATTGTGTGGAACATTTGTACAAATGTTTATAATATGGTCTGGCAAGGCTGGTCGGATACCTCCTCTAAAAACCATATAAACTAGGGCACGCGGTGCGTCTAATACCCGTATTTTGATTTGTGTGCAATTTCATCTCGGAATTCAATGCAAAAACAAGAAACTACCTGATTTATGGTCAGGATTGATCGAGACGGTCTATATAACACTGTTGCAGTCATTTTTTAAGTCTAAATGTCAACGTCAGTGATCAACTTTAAAAATCATAAGTGGTCAATTCGAAAAATCCTGAGTGGTCAATTCGGGAAATTGTTTTGTGAGCTAGGTAATTTTGCCCGCTGAGTTTGTTTCGCCGGGTCTTCTCAGGCAGGGCCGCGTTTGGATCCGGTGGTAGTTTAAAAAAAAGTCGGAATCTTAAATTCGCAATAATAAACGAGGCCTTTCAAAATGACCGTATCGGCGTACAACCACGAGCTTTCAATAGGAGCAAGTGCTATTTCAAATGAAAAGAAAGAAAGAAAAAGAAAAGAAAAGAAAAAGAAAAAATATTTTTTTTGGTTCTACGAGTATTCACAACAAATTACAAGGCTGGTGCAGAGCACGCACCGCCTATCAGAATGGCCGTATCGGCGCAAAATCGCAAGCTTATTTAAAAAGCCGTTGTTATTTCACGTTATTAATTCATTTTACAGTTGTTAAACTGCTGAATCATTAAAAGATTCTAAAAAGTTGAAATAATCGTTATAATTATTTCTTGGACATTCGATATTCGGTATCGAGTAGGTAGTTGCAAATATTGCACCCTATAAAAGGAGTGTTCAGAGCAAATTCGACACAGTCGTGCTCCGGCACTCGGACTGTCCACATCCCTGACTAGACGGTGCTCTTGAGCACCGTTAATAAAGGGAGTTTGTGAATTTCGGTGTTCACAGTTGATAAATGAGATGAGTAATCATCTTATTGTCAAAAGTGACGTCAGCCATGCTGACGTCACCGTTTTTAAAAACAACGTGAGCGTTGGCCCTCCGACATATACAATTTTAGTTTATTTAAGGATTGTATAAATTTATAACCATTCGTTTTGTTGATCCAAAATAAATATAAGATGAAGGGGTCCATAATGACATATATACATTACCACCCAATGATGATGATTTCAAGATATATAATTATAACGTCACTTTGTCTTATATGCCTTGAAAATGACTTATAATGATAACTTTGATACAGAAGTATCAGAGTTAAAAGTTAAAGCTAAAAAAAAACTTCCTGAGCAAATGGCTAAGGATAGTATGTCACTTTTTCGACCGACTTCCACAAAAGGAGGAGGTCCTCAATTCGTCTGTATTTTATGTATGTTACTCGATATCTCCGCCAAATGTGGACCGATTTCAAAATTCTTTTGTGTTCGATAGGACTTATTTCAAGGGTGGTTCCATATAATTTGGTCACGATCGGTAAACTGGAAATCGGTCAGTTAAGTTATTAAACTTGTGATTATCCTTGTGTCACATTGTTTGAAATTAAAAGGGCAAGACTAGTCTTAGGCTCAATTTCACCACTATTATTAACCTAGAGTTAGTCCTAACCGCAAGTTAAGTTACATGTCATTCATACATTTTCTGTCAATTTAATAGTGGTGCAATTGAGCCTTAGCCATTTGCTGAGCTAAAATATTTTTATAAGTAAGGTCCTATAGGGATAGAAGTAGATGTATATCTACATTTTCTGTTTTTCTTTCTTATTCCTCGCGTTTTACATATATCTACATTTAAAAATAATTAATTGTTAATAGCTTACATTCTAAATTAAGTATAATAATATTAGCCTTGTAATATTACTATCCAACTACTGGGCACGGACCTCCTCTACTAATGAAAGGGGTTAGGCCTTATTCTACCACGCTGGCCTAATTGATTGGTAGACTTCACATACCTTCGAAATTCTTGTGGAAAAATTTCTCGGGTATGCAGGTTTCCTTACGATGTTTTCCTTCACCGTTATAGCGATATTTCATAAAGAAAACACTAATTCAATGGTAATAAAACTTAAATAAATACAAATGAAAGAACTGTCAAAAACGTCAAAGAAATTAAAGAAAAGTACTCACTCATCACACATCGCAATGAAAACGAGTAATCATGGCACAATTTAATTAATTTCGTGTCAGGAACCTTTCACAAAGGTTTTGGGCCGACGCCAATAGCGGAAATTAAACATTATAACATGCCTTTAAGGACGGCCTCGTTTCAAATTCGGTAAATTATTCTAATCTCAATCATTTTGACAGCCTTCGTGGCGCAGCAGGCGAGTAGCCGGCTGTGAAGCGAGAGGCCGTGGGTTCGATTCCCGCATTGAGACAAATGTTTGTGTGGCCCACAGATATTTGTTTCAAGTCTGGGTGTTGTGAGACCGAAAGTCTCTCATAGTCCCTGACACCCACGATACAGGTTATATATACCTAGTGTGGGGTCAGGACTAGGTGTGTGACTGTTGGGTGTATTTATTTATTATTTACTTATTCTATGAAGTATATTATATTACCAAGTAATATAACATAAGCTCACGCCTGCATCCTCGAAGGGGTAGACCGAGACGCACTAGCGAACTAGAACACCCACATTTTGCCGAGCTTAGTTCTGTCCCAGATGTGATAGGGGGCTAGCCTATCGCCATATAGGGCACAATTTTCAGACGCCGGACTGATACTGAGAAATCCAATATCACTTTGCCCGACCCGGGGACCGAACCCGAGACCTTAGGACGGCAGTCTTACCGAAATACATCCACGCCACCGAGGCAGTCATATTATGAAGTAAATAGTGTATACAGCAAGGATCCCTCAGAGGGAGTTGACGTTAGGCAGGCAGTGGTTCGTAAAAATTAAGCCAAATACTTTCTGCAACATGCTTGAATTAGGTTGTTGCGCCAAACCCACATTAAGGTGGGATAAGGGCAGGTAGAAATAAAAAAGTGTACATATATAGCAAGGAAATGTATTATTAACAACACTAGGATACTTTTTTCGCCTCTGGTCGAGTGGTAGCGTATTAGACTGCGGACCCGGAAGTCCTAGGTTCGTTTCCCAAGTCGGGCAAAGTGATTCTTTAACACCATTTACATTTTAGACCCTACAAAGGGGATTGACGTCATTCAGTCGTTCCTAAAAGCTAAGCCGAATCCTTTCTGAAATGTGCCTAAAAAATATTGCACTAACTCTATTGGACGATGATAAGGGTAAAAGAAACAAAGATACTTTTTTCTATCATGGGTGTAAGAAACTACGGTAGCACAATATCCAGAGTCGAAACAAATGTTTATGGTTCACATAAACATAATACTTATATTTCAGTCCGGGGATCGATCCCGCGACCTCTCTTTCTCGGCCAGCTACTCACCCGCCGCATCACTGAGACTGTCAAACTGGAAATTTTTTTTAAGATTTAGATATTTTTCCGAGTTTAGTGCCTAACATAGTGACTGCCTCGGTGGCGTGGTGGTATTTCGGTACGACTACGGTTCTGAGGTCTCGGGTTCGATCCTTGAGTCGGGCAAAGTGATATTGAATTTTTCCATATCAGCCCGGAGTCTGGAATTTGTGCCCGATATGGCAATAGGCGCGCCCCCTATCACATCTGGGACGGAACTAAGCTCGGCGAAATGTGGGTGTTCTAGTTCGCTAGTGGGCCTCTGCCTACCCCTTCGGGGATACAGGCGTGAGCTTATGTTATGTATGTTTAGTGTCTAACATACTAGTTCTATTAGTCTTCTCAAAGCTTTTTTGAAAGTTCAACCAGGATAAAGATGAGAAGCTTTTTGCACAAGGTCATTAATATCACCGTTTGACGTTGAAAATGTGTCTTGCATGTCCGAGCTTTTTCTAGCTTTTTCTACATACCACCCGGGCGGCTACTGGAAAAACTATGAAAAATTACTTTTTAACGAGACTAAGAGCACGCGAAAATTGAACTATACCTGTCGGTGGTTATTTTCAAGATTTTTTAACCGATTTCCAAAAAGTAGGTTCTCAATTCGTCTGTGTTTTCGACCGAATTCAAAAAAGGAGAAGGTCCTCAATTCCACTGTATTTTTTATGTATGTTACGCGATATCTCCGACAAATATGGATCGACCTTCAAATTTTTTTTTGTGTATTGATAGAGCTTATTTCAAGGGTGGTCTCATATACGTTTTTAAACTTGTGATTATAATTCTTTTCTACATTCATTTTGTCATTTCACTTTAAAGAAAATTATTATAGTTATTAGTTAAGATAAAATCGGACTATCTCGTACATTTTCCCGTTAAGGAAGAATAATCTTTTAAGCTCTAGAACCCATCTATACGTTTCAATACTTAATTAATTGACCGATGGATACAGTTTTACGTCGAAGTACTAGCAAAGACTAACGCTGAGATCTATAGAGCGAACTTCGACTAAGTCTGAGTAAAAGCAACGAACTCAGGATTTGAAATTTTTAAATCGAACTTCGATTTAGTCCGAGCGATTTCTTACAAAAAAAACTTTGTTTAGTCTGTCAGTCTGTTTTTCTTGTAAAAAATGTCTCGGACTAAATCGAAGTTGGAGGCGGCAGATATATATGTTACATAAGAGTATGGGCCACCGGAGGCCGAGCCGCCCGTGGCTATTTAAAAATTCCAAATCCTCACTGAGTTCGTTTCTTTGACTTAGACTTGGTCGAAGTTCGCTGTATTAATCTCAGCCTTAATAACAGTTCTCCCCGTATCATGAAATCGGTAAGGTAAAGCCGTATTTACTTTGAGTTTTTTGATCTAATTTCTGTCCTGTAATGTGATGAGTGGTAAACCAATTAAACCAAATTCATTGCCGAAACTAAAATTTGTTTATTGTATATATTGTATTTGCCTAGTTTGCGTAATTGCGCATAAAAATTAAATGTATTAGTACTGCGTAGATCGGAACACAAATAATTAACTTTTTTAATTTGTATAATTTAAAAATGAAGGTAGATATTGTTACACTAACTTTTTGGACAAATGACACCTCAGTCCAACCCGTGACCACGAAGACTGCAAAGCCTTTGAAACGTCGAGAATAACAATTAAAAACCAAATCGTGATAGAATCCGTAAAAATAGTTTTATTTCAATGTATTAGGAGCTCTAAATAACCTCCATCAACTAATTTACCACCTCAGCATTTTTAAATACAAGTTGACTGACCCTTCAGTTTCTAAATTTTCTTAATACGTACCTCAAGATCAGTTTAGTGATTAAAGAAGTTGAGTTACTTATTCATTTAGACTGACTGCCTCGGTGGCGTGGTTGTGTTTCGGTATGACTACTGTCCTGAGGTCTCGGGTTCGATCCCCGGGTCGGGCAAAGTGATATTGGATTTTTCCATATCAGCCCGGAGTCTGGAATTTGTGCCCGATATGGCGATTGGCTCGCCCCCTATCACATCTGGGACGGAACTATGCTCGGCGAAATGTGGGTGTACTAGTTGGCTAGTGCGCCTCTGCCTACCCCTTCGGGGATAAAGGCGTGAGCTTATGTGTGTTTACTTATTCATTTATAGTATTAGATTCTATTATATTGCAATAATAAATGTCTAGACATTGTTTTTTGGTTCACATATTTTATTTTATCTTGGAAGGCGGCCGTCAATCAAATAGCTTATAATGTTCAAGAGTGATACATATTTATATTCGTTTTTGATTGTCTCTTAAATTCGAGCATATAATAGTGCTTCTATACATAAGCTCACGCCTGTATCCCCGAAGGTGTAGGCAGAGGCGCACTAGCCAATAGTACCTACACCCACATTTCGCCGAGCTTAGTTCTGTCCCAGATATGATAGGGGGCGAGCCTATCGCCATATCGGGCACAAATTCTAGACTCCGGGCTGATATGGAAAAATCCAATATCACTTTGCCCGACCCGGGGATTGAACCCGAGACCTCAGGACAGTAGTCGTACCGAAATACAACCACGCCACCGAGGCAGTATTTATTTCTCTCCGCACAAAAAACTATTTACAAAGAAACTGTATAACTTAAATAGGATAATTTAGAGTAATTTGTATGAAAAGCTTGTGTCTCAGATGGGTAAAAACCTGTAATGCAGATCACCAGTAGCCCGAGCACGAAAAACATATGTAAATTTAAATGTATTCGAGTTCGCTGCGCAGTGATGACGTTTGGTTAATATTTCATACAAATTTCATAGACGCGCATCGAGCTGAAATAAATTTACGGTTGTCAGAAATTTTCCTGCTCAGGCCCGCTGATCCTCACCTCACGGATTAGGTAATACATATTTTATTTTCTCATCTTATATAAATCTTATTATATAAAAAAATTATATCCATAATTCTATACTTTTCTGATATATATACAGCTAAATGTTGATATTTCATATATGAATATGAAAGGCAATGCTTGTGAATTTCGGAACCATTCCTCAGACAATCTGGAGTGATAAGCGTCGGGTAGACAGACGAATGTGGGCATTAAACGCAGATATGGACAGAGGTCGTACGAAAAAGGCTTTCTAAAGCCTGCGGGATGTAGACTCCGTAATACAAGTGCTAGATACCGACGTGGGTTTATATACGTACACAAAATTATCACAAAAAGTATATTATCTACTCTTTTTCTTTCTTTCTTTTTACCTGCCCTTATCCCACCTTAATGTGGGGTCGGCGCAACACACTTTTTCAAGCATTTTGCAGAAAATGATTTAGCTAAGTTTTTACGACCGACTGCCTGACGTCAATCCCCTCTGAGAGACCCAGTCCCGCGCAAATTAAATTAGAAAATATTCGGAATCTAACCCACGACCTCCCGGTCCACAGCCCATATATGCTGCCACTAGACCAAGGAGGAAACTTCTACTATTAAATATTTTTCTAAAATTCTTATGATTATTTTCAAAACAGTACAATTTTAAACGCAAATAATCACAAGTTTAAAAACTTAACACACCGACTTCAAATCCGATCGTGACCAAATTATATAGGACCACACAAATAAGCTCTATCGAACACATAAATAATTTTGAAGATCGGTCCACATTCGGCGAAGATATCGAGTAACATACACAAAAAATACAGACGAATTGAGGACCTCCTCCTTTTTGGAAGTCGATCGAAAAGAACAATAATATTATAATTTTACCATCCAAGAGAGCAATCCAATAATTATCGTATACATATTCGAAATTTCCTTCACGCGTTTGTATATCTCGATCGAACTCATTCAAATATTTATTCGAGACGTAATTATTTTGCACTCAAGTATTTTAGACGATAAAATTTCAAGCTCCTTTTCCAATTTCACGTGCTTTGACAGGCTTTATTCCACAAACAACTGTAATGTAAAACACACAATAAAGTAACGACTGCCTATTCAAATGGGCTCGCTCACGCAATTCGCACTTTATGCGGAATTCATTCGGCGCTCCTGGACTATAATGTAGGCTAGGAGCGCCTTTAACGCTCCTTAAATGGTTTATTTAAGAGTTCGTTAAAGTGTGTTTAAATTTATTTTGCTATCATTAAAACTAAGTTTGGAATAATAGTAGGAATTAGGTACCTTGTTGCATCGGCTGATTGAAAAAAGGTTAATAAAATAATGTTTTTTAATATGTTAAATAGTTTTTTGAAGATAAATAGTACGTAACATTTCATATTGATTTTACAAGTATAATAAATTAAAATTTAATCTATAATCAATAAATAAATAACACCCAACAGACACACATAAAGCCCCTTACTTATAAAAATATTTGAGCGCTGCTTAACTTTATACCATAGGTTGTCCCTTTCATTTTTAAACAATGTAACGCAAGGAAAAAAATGACAGGTTATTCTTAACCATTTGCTCAGCTAAAAATGCTGTTTTAAGTAAGGCCCATAGTCCTGATCCCACGCTAAGATCGAGTCTTGTGTCGTGGGTATCAGGAACTACGAGATAATTTCGGTCTCACAACAACCAGATCCGAAAAAGTATCTATGGGTAACACAAACATTTGTCTCGGTGTGGGGATCGAACCCGCGGCTTCTCGCTTCACAGCCGGCCACTCCCCTACTACGCCACGGAGGTTATATAAATTAGTATAACATTGGATATACGTAAATTACTGTTTAAACGTTGATTACCATATTATTAAAGCTATTATAATTACATCATAATTACATGGGTGGATAAGGTCTGATGATGATGATGATGATGAATTACATAATAATTAGATAATAACTTCAATTACTTATACACGAAGTTTCAATGTATAATTACGCCTCCATATAGCAGAATTTATGAAGTATCCAATTATGTTTCTTGAAAATATCACATAACATTATTGATTTTGATTTTGATTTTTGATTGATTTGGTAGAGCCACGCTGCAGACAATTACGACTACAGCACGAATGGGCCGACTCGACCGGTTTGATACCACTGTCTCTCAGAAAACTGACGTAAAGTTGCAGCTCACTGTTGCGTTTCGATCGGAGAGTGAGATTTTCGTTGGCCCAATTAGGAAAGGGAGGGGAGGGGTCCCCTCCCTTTCCTAATCCCTATTTCCCTCCCTTTAGGTTGGCAACGCACCTATGATTCTTTTTGTGTCTTGAGTGTCTATGGGTGGAGGTGATCACTTACCAGGTGACCCAGCTGCTCGTTTGCCAGTCTCTACTATAAAAAAAATATTAATAAAATATACCAATTTATAATTTACTGATGGCAGGTAATTTAAATTTACCCGGCTAGCGCTCAACGTTAAAATCTGCCATAGTGAGTCACACACATTGTGTGGATCACGTTCCAGGATCACACACACACACATAATATAATATAAGCTCACGCCTATCGCCATATGGGGCACAAAGTCTAGACTCCGGGCTGATATGGAAAAATCCAATATCACTTTGCCTGACCCGGGGATCGAACTGGAGACCTCAGGAACCGTAGTCGTACCGAAATACAACCACGCCACCAAGGCAGTTCCATGATCAATCAGTGTATAGTCGCTCAGCTATCGGAATTGTACGTTTTATTGATTTTATTTCAAATTGAGGTTACCTTGTAGATTGGCTGCTCTAATTTAATGTATATTAATGAAATTTTTTGTTTTCTTATTTTGGTTGTATATATCTGACTGTAAACTGTTTATTATTAAAAAAAAGAGCAACGTCAGAGTTTCTTGCCCGTTCTTCTCTGGCGAGCCAGCCCTTCAAACTGACGGTAGAGTAAACATTTTAGACGGAATCTAAACAATGTGTGACATTTTATGGATTCAATAAACGATTTAATTTGATATATTCAGTTCTCCCGAGGAGTGTTCTCTAGTTTGCCTAAGGCGCCTATAGACATGAGTCTATGTATGTGAAATAACCCTACTATATTTTGTCCAGGATCCAATGATAACAAGCGAGACACACGTCTCCGCAGCGGACGCGGATGGCTTGCGAGCATCCTGGCGTACTCTCCACGTATACCCGGACGACTACCCGACGCACAGGGAGTTTCTGGCGCTGCGGTGCACAGCGACCCTGGCCACGCGACCTCCGCACGAGCGCTCCATGTCTGTGCGGCTGTACGTCGCCAGCCGCCCGCACATATCTTCATATATGTTTAGTAAGAACAGTAAGTAATCTTATATATCTGCAGAGAGCCACGCTGTAGATACTTATGTCTGCAGCACGAATAATAAATAAAAAACACCCAACAGTCACATACATAGTCCTGACCCCACACTAAGATTTGTTTTGTGTCGTGGGTATCAGGAACTACGAGAGACTTTCGGTCTCACAACACCGAGACCCGAAACAAATATCTGTGGGCCAAACATTTGTCTCGATGCGAGGATCGAACCCGCGGCCTCTCGCTTCACAGCCGGCTCCTTGCCCGTAGCGCCACGGAAGCTGTCACGAATGGGTGGGCCAAACCGATTTCATACCACTATCTCATAGAAAACAGATGTAATAGAATAGCCACTTTGGCTGTTCACTGACGCGTTTCGTTCGGTGAGTAAGATTTCCGTTAACCCAATTCCCCTCTCCCTTTCCCCATCCCTACTTCTCTCCTTTTAAGTTGGCCATCTATTATTATTTTCATGTCTTGGGTGTCTATGGACGGTGGAGATCAGGTGACACGTCTGCGCGTTTGCCAGTCTTTGCTATAAAAAAAGTAATCTTCTACCTTTATCCACTTTTATCATCCGCTGCCTTCCTAATTTTAACCTCCTCTAATTACCTCTACTCTCAGCCAAGTTTTGTTGCCTAAACTTGGATTTGAACCCAGGGCCTCTCAATATATCGGTTTCTTAATATAATTGGTTTTAATCGTATTACCCCAAATATCGAAATAAAATGTTATTATTATGTAGGGAAATGTTAACAAGCTCTATCAATCATTATTCAAAGAAAATATTATTAAATTACGTCAAAGGAAACGTTTCAGTTATTTACATTATTGAATTTTACTTTACTTTGATTACGGTATCAAAAGAAAAATATGAGCGTTCTGGAATATTCCACGTTTCTTTACGATAAATATATTGCCTTTTCCAATACGTATTTTGAGGTTTTCTAAAGACTTCAAATAGAAGTTCTCAATAATTGGGCCTAACGTGGAGCAAAAATTACCTAACGGCCAATTTTTACTGCCAAACGGTCACCTGATGTTAAGTTATTTCTACCGCCCATAGACACCCAAGACACAAAATAATCAGGGGTCCGTTGTCAACCTAAAAGGAGGGGGATAGGAATTGGGAAAAGGAAAGGGGAATTGAGTAACCGGAAATCTCACTCACCAAATGTATACCACCCAACTAGTTTCAATAAATGCTTATTTCTTTCTTTCTTGCAAACGAAATGCAAAAGCGAGCTGCATTTTCTGTTCTGTCGGTTTTCTGTGAAATAGTGGGATCAAACCGGTCGAGCCGGCCCATTGGTGCTGTAGTCACTACTATCTTACTAGCTACTGTCTGCAGCGTGGCTCTACGACTCAAAATTCTCAATAGCTAATTAGTTTTTATCTGGGGAATAATTTCGACGTTTTGACATAAAAATAGTAATATAAAGTAATATACATAAAAATCTGTCAAAGCTCCAAAATGATACTTCCGACAAAAGTTATGTGGCTATTGTGAAACCGAAAGTGTCTCTGAGTTCTTGATACCCACGACACAAGACTCGTATCTTATTGTGGGGTCAGGACTATGGCCGAGATCTACAGAGCGAACTTCGACTAAGTCTAAGTCAAAGAAACGAACTCAGAAGGATTTGGAATTCATAATCGAACTTTGACTTAGTCCGAGTCATATTTTAGCAGAAAATCTTTGCTTAGTCTTTCAGACTTATTCGAACTTCGTTCTATAGATCTCAACCTATTTGTTAGTATTGGGTGTTATTTATTATTGAAAATCGGCCTTAAATTTAATTAAAACCATCTCCAAATGCCCCATCAATATACCTTCAACGCCTTGTTTCCAATTTGTCCGTTTAATTTGAATCCGTACCATTACAGTACAAATAAAAATCATAAAACGGTACACAACGCTGCAGAAATTCCTTAATTTGTTATGTAAATTGGTTCAGAAGTTGTACGTCTCATTTTAACTCGAGCACATTATACAATATTATGGTAATAAGCTCAATTTTAACCCCATTTCCTCATTCGTTTTAATATCTTCAACGACGTGTCATCGTTCTAAAACGAGCTTACATTGGTTCAAATTACCAAGGTTACCCTTTACCCCAAATATACTAGAACATTAATTATAAGCCTTTAACTTTTTTATCTTACCTTTCTTTCTTTCTACCTGCCCATATCCCACCTTAATGTGGGGTCGGCGCAACACACTTTTTCAAGCATGTTGCAAAGAGGATTTGGTTTAGTTTTTACGACCGGCCGCCTGCCTGACGTCAACCCCCTATGACGGATCCAGTCCCGGGCAAATTAAATTAGAAAATTTACTTTGCCCGACCTGGGAGTCGAACCCAGGACCTCCCGGTCTACAGCCCATACATGCTGCCACTAGACCACGGAGGCGACTTTTTATTTTACCATGTAACTTAATTTTATCGACCGACTTCCAAAAAGGAGGAGGTCTTCAATTCGTCTGTATTTAATTATATCTTAGGTTTACGAGAATGTTATTCATTGAATTAAAACGTCAGGCATAAAAATTAATATCAAATCGTGATAGAATCCGTAAAAATAGTTTTTTTAAATTTCAATTCGTCTGTATTTTTTTATGTATGTTACGCGATATCTCCACCAAATGTGGACCGATTTTCAAAATTCTTTATGTGTTCGATAGACCTTATTTCAAGAGTGGTTTCATATAAATTTGGTCACGATCGGATTTGAATTCGGTCTGTTATTTTAAGTACCAACTTGCTATCGGTTTGTGAAAGTCATACAATTAATTCAGAAATTCAGTTAATAGCGATAAATTTGGACACCATAATCGATACATTTCATATTTTAGTTATCAAAAGTATTTTTCCACGCTTCTAGAACTCCATTCCAACGTAACATTTGATATTTCTAAGTTAATTTTGAAGGAGAATGCTTAGGTGCGAGCAAGCTTCCTCACGATATTTTTCTTTGCCTCTAAAGCAAACATACATACACAAGCTCACGCCTGTATCCTGAAGGGGTAGGCAGAGGCGCACTAGCGAACTAGAACAACCACATTGCCGAGCTTAGTTCCGTCTCAGATGTGATAGGGGGCGAGCATTTAGCCATATCGGGCACACATTCCAGACTCGGCGCTGATATGGACAAATCCAATATCACTTTACCAGTCCCGGGGATCGAATCCGAGACCTCAAGACAATAGTCGTACCGAAATGTAACCACGCCACCGAGGCAGTCAAAGTAATCTTTAATCAAAGCAAAGTTAAGTAAAAGTCAGGCATTAAAGCAAACGATAATCATAATGAATACCCATAACTTAAAAAAAATCACATGAACATGTGATATATGACAGTCCGTACCATTGCCTACTGTGCTATCGCTGATTTTCAATATAATTAATTACTTGAAACATTTCTCTAATTAAAAGTAAAGTTACACGCTGCGGCTAAGAAATACGACGTTATTATTATTGGTTACCACGAAATTTCCCATTTCTTTCCACCTTTGTATTTATAATTGCATGTTATCAATCTCAAAGCGTGCGCGCCCTCGTTTGTTACCTCTAACCGAAGAACATTCGCTAATTGAATTAATTGTTAGTGAGAAACGTTTTTGTAACAACACTTTAAAATCTAAGGCTGAGATACAAGAGCTAACTTTGACTAAGTCAATGTCAAAAAACGAACTTAGTAAAGATTTGGAATTTTTAAATCGATTCGACTTAGTCGAACAAGTAAAACAGGCGGACAGAGAAAGTAAAGTTTTTCTTGTAGAATATGACTCGGACTAAGACGAAGTTCAAATTGAAAATTCCAAACCTAACCGTGTTCATTTTTTATTTGACTTAGTCGAAATTCACTCTATAGATAACAGCCTCACCTGACCTCACAGCTTCACCTCAGGAATTTAGGAGCCTTTTTACCCCTTCCTATACAGGGTTTTCAATAAAAAAAGTCATTAATGTTCATTTCAATAAACCATTTGGAACTGAATGGAAGAGGTCATCTAATTTTTTTAAAGTATATCGGTCTGGTCTTGTCGCCCCCTTGGTCTAGTGGCAGCATATATGAGCTGTGGACCGGAAGGTCTTGGGTTAAATTCTCAGGTCGGGCAAAGCCAATTTTCTTATTTAATTTGACCGGAACTGGATCTCTCATAGTAGGTTGTTCTCAACCAAGGCAGGCGGCCGGTCGTAAAAACTAAGCCAAATGCAGTCTCTAATATGCTTAAAAAGTGTATTGCGCCGACCCCATATTAAGGTGGGATAAGGGCAAGTAGAAAGAAAAGGTTTATATATACGGATGTTGAACTCGCATGTTACCCCTTTACGCATCTAATTTATTTAGATGCACACATAAATCTATTCCGTGATATCATCTTTCTAGTTCCTAGATCAAAAGGTTAAGGCTGGGCCGTTAAAAATCAGTGAGTCATTAAGTGAATCAGGACTTTATTATTTCTATAATTATGTTTATAAACATCATTATTTCCTTAAATGTTGTGATATCAATCATAAGTTGTTACTAACGCAGTACCCCGTACCCCATAGTACAATATAGTGGAATACACGCAATCAGATTACGTAATGTAACATTTACAAGAAAATAATTAATTTAAAAGGCTACAGTTTAATTATCCACGTTATTATTTTTATTAAGTTACGGAATATATTACCGGTATTTTATTTAATTCTCGAAACACTTATCCGGAATTATAATTTATGCTTTTATCATTATCATTATGTTATAAAAGATTCAAAGACTACCATTGCCAACCAATAGAATAAAATTAAGAAATACTGCGATATATTATTTTCACGTATTATATTGTAGTCGCCTCCTTGGTCTAGTGGCTGCATATAAGGTGTGTGGACCGGGAGGTCCTGGGTTCGATTCCCAGGTCGGGTAAAGCAAATTTTCTAATTTAATTTGCACGGGACTGGATCCTTTAGGAAGGGTTGACGCCAGGCAGCCGGTTGTAAAAACTAAGCCAAATCCTTTCTGCAACATGCAGGAAAAATTGTGTTGCGCCGACCCCATATTAAGGTGGGATAAAGGCACATACATCGGAAGGTCCGGAGTTCGAATCAGGCAACATGGTTTTTCTAACACAAATCATCCAAGATGGTCCACTTGGTAGAGAGCTATAATGGTTAAAAGGGTAAAATAAATATTATGTTCTATACCATATCATCATCATCATCATCAGCCATAGGACGTCCACTGCTGAACATAGGCCTCCCCCAAAGATTTCCAGATCGACCTGTTGTATTTTATTTATTTTATGTTATTTTATTTGGGTGGCTCACATCTATCAATATCAACATATGATTATTGATTTGATTTGATTTGATTTGATTTGACATACTTATACATAACGAAATGAATACTCCAATTACGAGCCACCGCAAATAGATTTTAAAAGTTTTTAAAAGATAGATTTTAAATAGATTTTAGATTTGTATTGTTTGTATTTGTTGTATATTAGTTATCGGCATTTTTACTGTAAAAACATCAACCTGAATAAGACATCCGTTAATATTAATACTATGCGTACCATAACGACCCCATCAAAGTCATAAAAGCATATAATATAAAATATAATTTTAAAAATATAACCTGTGCCATTTGTTTCAGATGCTGTTACGAGTAACACATCCCACACAATGTACCTAAGCCGCATTGTAATTTGGACTCTATTATATACAATGAAAGTGCCTTTTACGATGACGTAGTGGTAATATGTCCCGTGTGTCGTATTTATAAAGATGTAATTGTTTAAAATATTACGTTGATGTTGCTCAATCAAATGTAGTGAAAGTGATAAGGTTATAAATAAATCACTAATTTTCTATGTAACTGACGTTGCTAGCAAATAGCAATCTAATGGACAGGTTAGCCCTACACCTATCTAATACATATAAACAGCCCAATAGGGAACTTACATGTAATTTTTTTTATTAATTGTAAAGAACTAGGTCTCAAATTAACACACCAGAAACAAAAACATTAAAATATGCACAAATCATTTAATATCGCAAGTCATAATATGGCCTAGAAATCCCGCGCTAAAAAAGGATGTGACGTCACCACGTAGAAACGTTAAAGCTATTTATTTACATAACGAGTTAAAGCTATTTATTTAAATAATCTTGAGTGGTAGAGCCACGCTGTAGACAATTACGGCTATAGCACGAATGGGCCGGCTCGACCGGTTTCACTGTCTCACAGAAAACCGGCATAAAGTGGCAGCTCGCTGTAGCGTTTCGTTCGGTGAGTGAGATTTCCGGTAGCCCCATACCCCCTCCGGTTACCAATTCCTTTTCCCTCCCCTTCCATTCCATCTTTTTATATTAGCAACGCACCCAAGATTCTTTTTGAGTCTTGGGTGTCTATGGGCGGTGGAGATCACTTACCATCAGGTGACCCATCTGCTCGTTTGCCAGTCTCTGCTATGAAAAAAAAGAAGGAAGAGAAGTACCTTTGAAATCTAGTTCACTATTTTTTCTTTGATTATCCTTATATGGTATGGATGAATCTCTTTGTATCACATTTTAATGCAAGACAATAGGTAACAAGTTTTATTTAAAAACACTTGATAGTACATACTATAATCGGATTGCTAATTAAACGGAGTAAACTGACAGATTGAAATGTCACTTTCCAAAATAATGTTGATTACTTTCAAAACATAGTGATTGATCTAGTTCAATTTTTATCATTCAAAGATACAATAACTCAGCACTAGCTTGCAAAATTAGAATTTTACATAACATAACATAAGCTCACGCCTGTATCCCCGAAGGGGTAGGCAGAGGCGCACTAGCGAGCTAGTACACCCACGTTTCGCCGAGCTTAGTTCCGTCCCAGATGTGATAGGGGGCGAGCCTATCGCCATATCGGGCACAAGTTCCAGACTCCGGGCTGATATGGAAAAATCCAATATCACTTTGCCCGACCCGGGGATCGAACCCGAGACCTCAGAATCGTAGTTGTACCGAAATACCACCACGCCACCGAGGCAGTCATTATAATTAGAATTTTATTGCGTAATTTTGTAAATTTCAGCTTAACTCATCGACTAAAAGACCATTCAATAATTTTCCGTAAATAATAACAAAAGATACGCAAAACGATAACAATGAAAATTACAAATATTATTTCATTATTTGAGAAAAATTTGGTTCAGCACATTCATAGCTTTTGTAAGTTTTATTTATAATGAACCATGACTATAGTTCTAGTAGACATGCCATAACTTAGCATGCCGTAATTTACTATGACTATAATTCAATAGCCAAGCAGTACAAATAACACATTAGGCAGGAATTACGACTTTAAGTTGGACTTTAGAAAATGAAAGAATGAAATGGTTCACTGAATTGAAATGATTAAATAATCTTGATCTTTTTACCGCAGCACTATTTAAATTTCATTAAAAAGTGGCAACATTCGAAATGTCAGATTACTACGCAATTAGCAATCCTACTATAGTACTGTTTTAAAATATTATTTCTTACTCGGCCCGATTCTAGCCATGACTTCAGCCGTGAGATATATCTAAGACACTGAACCGACGGCTAACGGTAATTTTAAACACAATCCTCCTACAGAATTAAAACTTCATTTCAAAAGAACCGTTTTACAGCTAATGTACCTCCAAAGTGCCAGACGTTAAAGACTATATAAAACTTGAAACAAAAGGTATTCCCGCGTCCAATACAACCCACGTAGCGTTTGAGTGCAGAAGTATCATTGAACTAGTTGCTACCACTTATACTCAGTATAAAACTACATATATATACGTCAGTCGGTGCTTGAAAAATGAGGGGAATTCTCTTGCAGAATGAAGACATTTTCTAAGAGTTTTTAAGGACCCGTTTTGTAGTATTGGTTAAGAATGGCAACGTTCTTAGGCTGTTGATTGTTGAGGGTTCATTTCAAAGGATAGGTAGTATTTAAGGTTTTGAAATTAAGGCACACAGTGTTATAGAGATGAAGTCGCCTCCTTGGTCTAGTGGCAGCATGTATGGGCTATGGACCGGGAGGTCCTGGGTTCGATTCCCAGGCAAAGCAAATTTTCTAATTTAATCTGCCTGGGACTGGATCCCTCATAGGGGGTCGACGTCAGGCAGGCGGCCAAATTCTCTCTGCAACATGCTTGAGAAGTGTTTTGCGCCGACCCCACATTAAGGTGGGATAAGGGCAGGTAGAAAGAATAAAGTGTTATAGAGATGAACTTTAACTTTTTACAAAATAAAATTAGTAAAATCTCATTTTCTTAAATACCACTCAACATATATTTTTATTATCTTACTCAAACCTATTTACTTAGTCTCCGAGTAAAATTTGTAAGATATACAGACAGACAAGTTAAACCAAATTATAGAATTATAAAAATTACGTTTTGATATAAAATTATTAAAAAGTTAATTAACATAACAATAATAGAGGTAATAATAAATACACCCAACAGTCACACACATAGTCCTGACCCCACACTAGGTATAACCTGTATCGTAGGTGTCAGGGATTATGAGAGACTTTCGGTCTCACAACACCCAGACTTGAAACAAATATCTGTGGGCCACACAAACATTTGTCTCAATGCGGAAATCGAATCCGCAGCCTCTCGCTTCACAGCCGGCTACTCACCCGCTGCGCAACGGAGGCATATATATGCCTCCATTGCGATGATGCGTTCATGATTAACTCATATGAGTTAATCATTCAAATGCAGTATTTTTAGTCCCATATAAAAACACATTTGTTCGAGCGACATCAACACGAGTTGATAATCTTTATTATTCTATGCAAAATTACGTGATAGATATATTGTAATATAAACATTTGAATATGTGTACATTTAATGCCACTTTCCATTTGATATCCTTATAACTTTTTCGTGATTTGTCAAATAAAGAGCCAGTTTTATAGTCCGCACAATTCCGCTAGTCACCTTGTGAGTTATGTATGATAAGGAAAACGCAAGCATATAACTGGTAAGGCAGTTTTATGACATTATTATTAATGCAATCATTCAATTATTTTTTTCAAATATACTCCTAAAATTATTTAAATAAATAACTAGCTATGGAAAAAAAGCTTAATTTTTATAAATTTAATTCACCATAAATTAATTAGGCTTTCACCATGAAGTTAAAAAAATATTTTGCAGGAAAAGCGATAATAAAGTTGGAAAGTATAAAACTGCTCTTCTGGAAATTTTTAAGCCCCTCTTAAATTTCGGTTAACCACTCATTTAAGAGCGAGCTACTTATGATTCTCTTTTCGAGTAATAATGGATAGAATGGGGTTGAATTTTCTCTTGGCATAACACGGTAATAATTTTCCATTAATGAATTTTCCATATGTTTAGAAAATTTCCTTACACAGTTCTTAAAATATTTTTTACCCCGATATTAACAGGATGCATATACTCATACCCCAATATTTACCCGAAAAACATAAAATATGACAAATCGCAAATATCAGAATATGTTGCTCAATCTTAAAATTTATAACAGAATTTCGTGTAAATACTATCGCTTTATATGTTTTAGATGGTAAATAATGTAAATAGGTAGACAATAGACGGTTTCGAATATTGTCTTGAAGCCTTAGCACGGATGACTAGCGACTATGTATTCGAATTTCTCTCGCTATGCATACATAAAATTTGAATCAAATGTGCAACTTGCATAAAGCAAGATTCCATTCGAGACCGATGATCGGTTGTTTGCGTTACGGGTTTTAATCTTCGATATAATTGTTTTTACCCCGAACAATGTTTTTGGGGTATAATGGGACATGTAGTGAAAGAGGCCCAAGTTACGCCAGTAATGTAGTCAGCTAAAGTAAACCTTTAATATATTCTATAGAATATGTAATACGTGAAAACGTTTCAGTCATCAATAGATAAAATAACTATCGGCATCCGAAAGCTATAATTTTAATAATTTAATATATTCAAATGCTATCTCTATAGCATATTCTTAGCGTATATTTTGCTGCAATGACAACTGTGTGAAATTATGTCGATGTGTCTTTTCAAGGATAATCACTGATACAGTGATGATTTATTGTAATATAGTATTATGATCACATTATACTATCTCATAATTACAGTTACCAGCAGATTCGTCTAATGAATATTGAAATATACCACAAACATTCATACATTAATCAAGATAATATGAATTATTATTTCTGTATTGAAATTGAATTATAGTTTATGTATTAGCTATTACTGCAGCGTAAAATTGGGATTTGCAAATTAATATGTACCTCAAATAAGATACTTCTAATTAACACAAGAGTTACAATTGAGGGATAGTCTATTAACAACGTATTTAAGATATTTTACTACCTCGGTGGTGTGGTTGTATATTGGTACGACTACCGTCCTGAGGTCTCGGGTTTGATCCCTGGGTCGGGCAAAGTGATATTGGATTTTTCCATATCAGCCCGGAGTCTGGAATTTGTGCCCGATATAGCGATAGGCCCCCTATCACATCTGGGACGGAACTAAGCTCGACGAAATGTGGGTGTGCGCTAGTGCGCCTCTGCCTACCCCTTCGAGGATATACAGACGTGAGCTTATGTTAAGATATTTTTTTTGTTGGTTTGCATTCATATTCATTTGTAGTCATTGGTTATCTATAAAAGCGTAATTAAAATTTCCATCAGTATATATTACTTCGTAATTTAAGGAGTTATTTGGCACAAATGTCACCATTCTACCTCAATCATTATTTGGGGTAAACTCGCACAAAATATCGATGATTAACCTGACCACAGATTTTTGTTTTATTCTTAAACTCCAATTGAAATTTGAAAAAAGCAAAGCAGTGATTAATTTTAACATTCATGAACAAGTTAGGTAAGTCTATTTAAAGTAAATAGTTTTGAATATATTGTGCACTATATAATAAGACGATAAAGAAGTTTTAAACTTCTTATAGAGCATAAATTATGTAAATAGAACTATTAAGTACCATTATATAAACAAAGTTATGAGTCTGTTATATTTAAGTGATCCTTTTGTTTATAAGTACGATCTTAGTGTGTGTTTACATGTTTCGGTTTAAGAGTAACCAATAATGAACACAGTACATTGATAAGCTTTATACATACCAGCTGAATCAGCAATGCTTTACCATACAATTATACATCACAATCGATATCAGCAGACGGTTATTCAACTACCGGGATGTATGTAAAATATGCTTAATATGTTCACTCTTTTATAGTGTTTTTATAAACAAAAAATTTCGTTATAAACTTTACAGTATTAAAGACTTTTACTTAGTTATTTAACTACCTTTCTAATAACTTGTATACGTCTATCATGGTTATATAATGTTTATCTGGCTATGTTGGTGAGTGAGAGCAAGATGAAATACTATATAACTATGACATATGTATACGACTATTATTATGGTCTTATGTGTAAAACACATTGATGTAAATATAGTATAAGTATACATATTATATGTGCCAAATATATAACTCACATATAAATACGTTTGTGTACATGCGGTGTAAATGTTGTCAATTTTAACACTCATTTAGCGTACTTTATGTTTAAAGTAGATCGATGATGATGAAAAACATCATGTACTTGTATGCCCTCAATAAACATAATCAAGGTATGCGAAGTTTCTTATGCAGCGCAATAAAGACTTAAATTATTTTTGAGAGTTGTAAATACATTATTATAATGTATTATAATGATTATCAGAGATAAGATAATTAATTTATCCTACGGATACCACCAAGCTTTAAATTTGAATATGTCTTCTAGCATGTCAAAAATTGCATTATCTATTCATGCATCTAAATGTTGGCCACAGCAGATATTGCTCCACAATGCCTTCCGCCTTTTCAATCAAATTACCCTTTAGTGAATTCATTTCTCATATAATCCCACAGCTACTTGAATCTACGTGGATCTACTTTATTTACGAAGCTACGCCGTTAACTATAACATATTACGATAAATCAATTAGGTATTGTACAGATATAAATTTGAAAATGTCTGAATGTAATAAATAAATCAATGAATAACACTACGTCTATTATTATATTGCCAAGCATTCCTTTAACCTGTTGAAAGCGGCATAATACACATTATTAACAGCTCTGGTGGCCGCCAGTCACTATTTAATACACATTCATATTTATCATCTATAATCGCTATTTATGTGATCAGTATTGAACATAAACTAAATTGTATGTTACTTGAAATCTTTGGGCTCTCATTAAAAATACTGATAGGTAACCTATAATGTGGGATACCCGAAAACATAAACAGTACTGATAATTCATCTTTCTTTCTATCTGCCCTTATCCCACCTTGACATGGAGTCGGCGCAACACACTTTTTAATGCATGTTATAGAATAAATTTGGCTCAGTTTTACTACCGACTGCCTGCCGGAGGTCAACCCCCTCTGGGCGATCCAGTCCTGGACAAATAAAATGAGAAATTTTGCTTTGCCCGACCTGGGAATCGAACCCAGGACCTCCCCGTCACAGCCCGTATATGCTGACACTAGACTAAGGAGACGACAGAGCCAGTCTCAAGCTGGTCTAACTTGACAATAAGATAAGCAATCCTACCAAGAGGAATCAGTACTGATAATTCATCGATAAATGATATTTCCTTATCAATATTTTACAAAACCAGTCCTCAACTCTCAATATTAGTTCTATGAATACAAAATACAACTGCCATTATAAGTTATTCATCACACCGCGACCGTCGACCCTTGCCCTTCGAATTCTCGTTCGGGAACTGTCAGTTGTCACATCCGACGTAGACATACTTGTTCAAGTTCAGACATTTCGATTTGTAATAATAAATAAAGGAACATGTGTTTTGATGGATTAAGGCCTATTGTGGGTGAGGAAAATAATTTTGTCCCATTGGGGACGTTGGGGTACTTGGGGTAAATTGTGCAAAAATGTTTTTGAGGTGTATTTTTTGTGTCATATTTATAATGTACAACTAACTTTAAAAAGACTGTAAGTAAATCAAAACTCTCCATGCCGCATCCGGATATGATTTTTTTTAGTTTTTACTTAGGTTGGATCCAATAATAATATTACAAATGACGTAGACAGCATGAATGGGTTGTCTAGAGTGGGTCACAAAAGCTGACGACTTAGTTTGGCCCAAATGTTCTTATCTTTCCTAATTATTATTTCACTTTTCTTTAAAATTGGGAATAAATTTCATTATATACTTCGATATCGACAACAGGGACTCCTTGCTCATAAGCCAACCTCAACTCTAAAAAACTAACTATTAAAAATTCATGTTTTCCCAAATATCCCATTTTACCCCATTACAACATCAAAAGACGAAACATCCAAATAGCCATCAAAAGGGTTACAATAATACTTGTAAATGCGACCGATAGTAATAGTCTAAACGTCGGAAATTCGCCTCCAGCCGACCGTCTCTCGGTCCGAGCGGTCGCCTTTGAATTTATTCATGTCCCCAGCTTCCGTGTCGGTGTATTTCTAAGACCTCCGGCTAAGCTGCAGCCTGACCTATTTGCTTTTGAATATTAAAAATGACCCGTGCTTTGGTGTATTGGGTATGATGAGTGAATAGGTTATTACCACCTGAGGTCTAAGGTTAGATCCCTGGACGGGGGAAAACGATATTGGTGTTTCGACCGACTTCCAAAAAGGGGAAGGTCCTCAATTCATCTATATATTTTTTATGTATGTTATGCGATATCTTCGCCAAATGTGTTTTATTTTATTTTCGTCTTCGATAGAGCTTATTTCATGAGTGGTCCCATATAAATATGGTCACGATCGGATCAAGTTGGAAGTCGGTCAGTTAAGTTTTTAAACTTGTAATTATTTTACTAAAGTGCCTTTAGGCAGTAATGCATTCTCATTATTAAGTCATATTACGTAGTTACGCGGATTACTGACTCAGGAAACTTATAAAAGTGAGCAGAAAAGGCAGATAAAAGTACATAGACTTGAGCACACAATGGGCCGAGTCTAAGTTTGTGTTTACAAAGCCTGTACAATATGGAGGGATTTCTTTCATGGACTTTAGAGTAAACATGTTATTCGTACTTATTGTCGAATGTTCGCGACTAGTCTTGTGTAAATCTTGGCTGGTTGACCTATATTTTTCTACGAACAACAGAAAGTACACAGGCATAAAGAGAGCAAGATTTTTTTTGTATCAACGCTACGCCTAGAAAAATTGAAGTGCTTTATTCCAAAACGCATTAAGTACTTTAAACAAAAAGAGATAGACTCATTTAGGTGTCTAATTATTTACGTTTTTTTTTGTTTCCAAAAAATATACATCTAAAATTTAAATGAAAAAGATCTTAATTCTAATGAATAACTTGATAAAAGAATATGTAACAAGATAAGAATAGATATATAAGAAATAAGCACACACACAATGAAGGGCAAATAATTCACATAATTTAGGAATGCTAAATTTTTCCTCACAGGTTTGCTTGCGTGATCAGCGGCCTGAGCAGGAAAATTTCTGACAACCGTTAATGTATTTGAACTCGATGCGCATCTATGAAATTTGTATGAAATATTAAGCAAATGTCATTAGTGCGCAGCGAACTCGAATACAATTACATTTACATTAGTTTTTCGTGCTCGGGCTACAGGAGTTATCCTCATGGCCACACTAAACTTAACACAGTTTTCATAACATGAATATTTTAAAATGGGAACTTCTTATTTTATAAATACTAAAATTTTGATAAACATATGAGGTCATCAGCAGGGTTACCACCACGCACCACCTCTTATATTATTATAATCGTTCTTCGTTTGTTTTGTATGGGAATCAATACAAGTTAAATTATAATAATACTGCTATAAAAGGTTGTGGTAACCCTGGTTTTAAAAATAAGAGGTCAAATTCGGTTTGACAGTTAGGTGGTAAAATTCAGATGACAGATACTGGGTCAAATAAGGTTTGAAAATTAGGAATACTAATCTATACTAATATTATAAAGCTGAAGAGTTTGTTTGTTTGTTTGTTTGTTTGTTTGTTTGTTTGTTTATTTGTTTGATTGAACGCGCTAATCTCTGGAACTACTGGTTCGATTTGAAAAATTATTTTTGTGTTGGATAGCCCAATTATCGACGGTGGCTATAGGCTATATATCATCACGCTATGACCAATAGGAGCGGAGCAGAAATGAAAAATGTTTAAAACCGGGGAAGGCGATATCTCAGAAACTACTGGTTCGAATTGAAAAATTATTTTTGTGTTGGATAGCCTATTTATCGAAGATGGCTATAGGCTATATAACATCACGCTTTGACCAATAGGAGCGGAGCAGAAATGAAAAATGTTGCAAAATCGGGAAAATTTATATCTCGGACAGAAACTACTGGTTCGAATTGAAAAAATATTTTTGTGTTAGATAGCTCAATTATCGAGGGTGGCTATAGGCTATATAACATCACGCTATGACCAATAGGAGCGGAGCAGAAATGAAAAATGTTTAAAACACTATATTTCAGAAACTACTGGTTCGAATTGAAAAATTATTTTTGTGTTGGATAGCCCAATTATCGACGGTGGCTATAGGCTGTATAACATCACGCTATGACCAATAGAAGCGGAGCAGAAATAAAAAATGTTGCTAGCGGGGAATTTTATATCTCAGAAACTACTGGTTCGATTTGAAAAAATATTTTAGTGTTGACCAAGGGGATGAATGCTAGGGTGACTAAGGGGTGACTGACGGGGTGATTGATGGAGTGACTAATGGGATGACTGACGGGGTGACCGACGTGAGGAATGACGGGGTGACTGACAGGCTGACTGATGGGGTGGCGGACGGAGTGACTGACGAGGTGAATGACGGGGTGACAGACGGGGTGACAGATGGGGTGACCGACTGGGTGACAGATGAGGTGACCGACTGGGTGACAGACGGGGTGACAGACGGGTGACAGAAGGGTGACAGACGGGGTGACAAATGGGGGTGACGGACGTGGTGCCAGACGGGGTGACAGACTGGTGACAGACGGGGTGACCGACTGGGTGACAGACGAGGTGACAGACGGGGTGACCGGCGGGGTGACAGACGGGGTGACAGGCGGGGTGACAGGCGGGGTGACAGACGGGGTGACAGACGGGGTGACAGACGGGGTGACGGACGGGGTGACGGACGTGGTGACGGACGTGGTGACAGACGGGGTGATAGACTGGGTGACAGACGGGGTGACCGACTGGGTGACAGACGGGGTGACAGACGGGTGACAGACGAGGTGACAGACGGGGTGACAGGCGGGGTGACGGACGTGGTGACAGACGGGTGACCGACTGGGTGACAGACAAGATGTCAGACGGAGTGACAGACGGTGTGACAGAGGGTATGACTGACGGGGTAAGAGACGGGGTGACAGACGGTTTGACAGACGGTGTGACTGACGGTGTGAGAGACGGGGTGACTAACGGCCGAAGTAGATCATCCCATTACCTCTTTAAGAATTATTGTGCTATAGGTGCCTACGACTCACTCTTTCAACCCTCTCTCTCATACGCAGACGAAGTTGCGCGGGTCAGCTAGTCTATAATAATAATAATAAATACACCCAACAACACACACTTAGTCCTGACCCCACAGTAGGTATAACCTGTATCATGGGTGTCACAAACTATGAGAGACTTTCGGTCTCACAACACCCAGACTTGAAACAAGTATCTGTGAGCCATACAAACATTTATCTCAATGCGGGAATCGAACCCGCGGCTTCTCGCTTCATAGCCGGCTACTCGCCCGCTGCGCCACGGAGGCTGTCAAACTATGCATAATTAATATTAGGTTTTACTTTACAGTACAATCACGCCACTTCTCCGTCTAGTCTGGTATTTACTTGAAATGCTTTATAAAAAACACTAACAATTTCCCCTCTCTTGGTTCATTTGACCCAGAATGCAATGACGCGTGTTGACTTCCGAAAGAGGTCAGTGGTGGAACAAAACTAAATGAAACGTTTTCAAAGTGTTTTGAAATATTGATGTACTGCAACTGATCTTTAAAACATACATGCGCACAAATTGAACATGTCAGATGTCCCATGGGGCAAGAATTTAGCTATTTTTTCACAATTACCGGTGGCCCAATTCCCGCTTTCCTTTTCCCAATCACTATTGCCCTCCTTTTAGGTTTGCAACGGAACCATGATTCTTTTTGTGTCTTGGGTGTCTATGGGCGGTGGAGATCACTTACCATCAGGTGACCCATCTGCTCGTTTGCCAGTCTGCTATGAAAAAACGAGTTCTTAGATTTATTTCTGCCTGAAGTCCCCTATTCAAAAGTACTTTTTGTTCTTAATAAACAAGAATATAATATATATCGGCGCAAAATCGCAAGCTTATTTAAAAAGCCGTTGTTATTTCACGTTATTAATTCATTTTATAATTGTTGAACTGCTGAATCGTTAAAAGATTCTAAAAAGTTAAAATAATCGTTATAATTATTTCTTCAACATTCGATATTCGGTATCGAGTAGGTAGTTGCAAATATTGCACCCTATAAAAGGAGTGTTCAGAGCAAATTCGACACAGTCGTGCTCCGGCACTCGGACTGTCCACATCCCTGACTAGACGGTGCTGTTAAGCACCGTTAATAAAGGGAGTTAGTGAATTTCAGTGTTCACAGTTGATAAATAAGATGAGTAATCATCTTATTGTCAAAAGTGACGTCAGCCATGCTGACGTCACCGTTTTTTAAAAACAACGTTAGCGTTGGCCCTCCGACATCAGAAGTGGGATCACTATCCCACTCATTTAACTTGAACCTTTCTGCCCTGATAACTGATACTTTCAATCTGATTGATACTTTCTGACCGATAATTTCAATCTGACTGATAATTTCAATCTGACTGATAATTTCAATCTGACTGGTAATTTCAATCCGACTGATAATTTCAATCCGACTGATAATTTCAATCCGATCGGTCAATAATAAAGGCCCAGGCCACAGCATCGTCCTTCCCAGTTCCTTTAGAACCCCTTGTGGACCACGGCGTAAAGGACCGCTCAGAACCACAGCATCATCCTTAACAAAAAAAAACTGTGGACCACGGCGTACGGGACCGCTCAGAACCACAGCATTATCCTTAACAATAAGAAAAATGCAAAAATGCGTGGAGCATTTGCACAAGTGCATTAATGTGTGGAACATATGCACAAAAAAAAAAAAAACCTTTTCAGAGCCTCTGTGGACCACGGCGTACAGGACCGCTCAGCGCCGCAGCACCGACCTTTCCCGTTCCTTTAGAACCCCTGTGGACCACGGCATCATCCCCGTAAGAAAAGTGCATAGATGCGTGGAGCATTCGCACTCTGACTACTGATTCATAAAAAGTGCATTGTGTGAAACATTTGTACAAATGTTTATAATATGGTATAGCAAGGCTGGTCGGATACCTCCTCTGAAAACCATATAAACTAGGGCACGCGGTGCGTCTAAATAAAAACAAGAAACTACCTGATTTATGGTCAGGATTGATCGAGACGGTGTATGTGACACTGTTGCAGTCATTTTTGAAGTCTAAATATCAACGTTAGTGATCATCTATAAAAATCATAAGTGGTCAATTTGAAAAACCCTGAGTGGTCAATTCGGGAAATTGTTTTGTGAGCTAGGTAATTTTGCCCGCTGAGTTTGTTTCGCCGGGTCTTCTCAGGCAGGGCCGCGTTTGGATCCGGTGGTAGTTTAAAAAAAAAAATCGGAATCTTAAATTCGCAATAATAAACGAGGCCTTTCAAAATGACCGTATCGGCGTACAACCACGAGCTTTCAATAGGAGCAAGTGCTATTTCAAATGAAAAGAAAGAAAAGAAAAGAAAGAAAAGAAAAGAAAGAAAAAAAAAAATTTTTGGTTCTACGAGTATTCACAACAAATTACAAGGCTGGTGCAGAGCACGCACCGCCTATCAGAATGGCCGTATCGGCGCAAAATCGCAAGCTTATTTAAAAAGCCGTTGTTATTTCACGTTATTAATTCATTTTATAATTGTTGAACTGCTGAATCGTTAAAAGATTCTAAAAAGTTAAAATAATCGTTATAATTATTTCTTCAACATTCGATATTCGGTATCGAGTAGGTAGTTGCAAATATTGCACCCTATAAAAGGAGTGTTCAGAGCAAATTCGACACAGTCGTGCTCCGGCACTCGGACTGTCCACATCCCTGACTAGACGGTGCTGTTAAGCACCGTTAATAAAGGGAGTTAGTGAATTTCAGTGTTCACAGTTGATAAATAAGATGAGTAATCATCTTATTGTCAAAAGTGACGTCAGCCATGCTGACGTCACCGTTTTTTAAAAACAACGTTAGCGTTGGCCCTCCGACATATACTTTCCAACAAAATATTCTAAACGACAATGATAAACTTTTTTACAGCCCAAATATAGGTAAGTTTTTATTTTTATATTGTTTGTGTAAAGTTGGCCCAGAAAGAATTTCCTCAGAGTATCGGCTATTAAACTTTTTCATTTAAAATTTTCTTTTCCGATGCGTATTAAGTTTTTCACTTAGTTTGCATTCGCGAGGAGTATGTAGGCCATGTTTTTAAAGTTGCCTAGCATTTGAGTTTTCCGTAATTCTGTTTTGTATGTTTTATAGATCACTAGCTGTTGCCTGCGACTTTGTTCGCGTGGAAATTTATATTCCTGGATAAAAATGCACATGTGTTAATCCAGGGTGTAGGTTCATACCAAAATTCACCAACATTGATTCAGCCGATTGAGCGTGAAGAAGTAACAAACATACAAATACACTGTCAAAATTTCGCCTTAACCCATTACAGCATAACGTCCGATAAATCGGACGAAAGAAAATGGTATATTTTTTATTTAAAAAAGAATTTATTTATTAGTTTTTTATTTTTAGCCAAATGTGTAACATTTTTTTATTTTGGCATCCCAATTTTTATAGACTAAATGACATATTCCGCTTGTCATTTGTTATTTTCCAAAATAGCCGATCGCCGCCGGACTTTTTTGAGAAACAGGTAAGCATTATTTTGTTATCTACGCATTTTTTTTAGAATAAACATTGAACAAGTCTATTTAGCTTGTTACAGTAGTGTATATCTATGGAAAAATAACTTTTATTTTAGGGCAGAATTGCTACTTTGCTTTTTATGTGCATGTTTTTGTTGCCGTCCGATATTTCGGACGTTATGCGTAGCGGGCTCTAAGGTGGGTGTTTGCTTATTTTGTACAGCTTGACGGTGCATGAAATTTTATTGGCTTTAGAATGCGAATATGAGAATGAGGCTGCGGAAAACCTTATTTATGTTGAACCACCTATGGAACGGAGTGGTCAAGTGACCGATCAAGACAGTGATAAATCAGATGAGGAGCATGATGCCAACCTAAACCACTTGGGACGCACATTGCTACAAAGCAGATGTGAACTACAATGTTTGCAAGTAAATAGAGTTGATACTGCGCCATCAACATCATCAGGTCTTCAGTCGGCAAATATAAGACATCTGCGAGAGTTGGGCTAGTATGCAAGTGGCACTATAAGGGCTCCTCTAAAAGTCTGTCCTCTAAAAGATGTCAAGATATTCAAAGAAAAAATGCGTGGCTACTACGATTACAGGATGTCCGACGATGTTTTTATTTATCGCTGGAATGACAATAATGTGGTCACGGTGGCTACCAATTTTGAAAACTGGGCCTTGACATTTGCTACTCGTTGCTCTAATGAAAAGAAGGCTAAACTTGCCATCCTCCAGCCTTCATTGATTGCTAGTTATAACAAGCACATGGGTGGGGTTGACAAGTGTGACCAATTAGTTGCCAATCTTCGTACAAGAATGCGTATAAAAAATAGTGGTGGCCCATATTTACCTACTTTTTAGATGTTTCGATAGTAAATAGTTGGTTATTTGCGAGAAATAATGGCTGCAATAAAGAAACAGAATCCTTATTTGCACTTGGAATGTATGTAGCTCGGAGTTTGCTTGTTACGCATGGAACACCGCCACACCAAGGACATAAGTCAGCCTAACCCATGTCAACCACACGGTTTGATGGTAAAAAGCATTGGATTCTACCAATAAACACAGAACGGCGCTGTGCCAGTCAATGTGGAGGAAAAGCTAAATTCAAGTGCTTGAAATGCGATGTAGGTCTTTACCCTAAGTGTGTAATGAACTACCATGTAATGGGCTCTTCATTATAAATTCTATGTGTAAATCATTAGATTATTTTTTTTAATAAATCTTAATACAAATTCAACGGCTTTATATGTTTCTGCTTATCCCGCCTTATGGTAGTGAATGGTTCCGCCGTGCATAGCGTCCGATAAAACGGACGGGTCATAAAATCGTAATTATAACTTTAAAGCCTAATTTTCCTAAACTAAACACTTAAATGTGACTTAAACCATCCATTATTTTCGAAAATACACGAATAAATAATATAACAAACTTTATGCTGTAATGGGTTTTAATGATGTGATTCTGAGCTTTGAGGTGTACTGGTTTAGATGGAATGATTTTGAAATCGCAAGCAGGGGTTAGCATACTTGGTTTCTTTTTTTGATACTCTGAAGGGGAAACGAGCAATCAGGAGCTACGAGATACTTTCGGTATTACAACACCTAAATCAGTAACAAATATTTTGTGGGTTACGCAAACGTTTATATCGGTGCGGGAATAGAACCTGCGACCTCCCGCTTCACAGCATGCTACTCGTCCACTCCACAACTTGAACCTTACTTACTGTTTTCAGTTTTCACAATAACTACGACGTTACACTGCCTCGGTGGCGTAATATTATTTCGGTAAGACTACCGTCCTGAGGTCTCGGGTTCGATCCGCGGGTCGGGCAAAGTGATATAGGATTTTTGCATATCAACCCGGAGTCTGGAATTATGCTCGATATGGCGATAGGCTCAACCCCTATCACATCTGGGACGGAACTAAGCTCGGCGAAATGTGGGTGTTCTAGTTCGCTAGTTCGCCTCTGCCTACAGGCTCTGATACAGGCGTGAGCTTATGTTTTACGTACGCCGTCACAACAATAAAGTGGTATCCATAAAGCCACAATAATTTGTTTCCTTCAAGCAATATTATTATGGATGGTACGAATACATGGAGGTTATAATGTAAACCGATTACAGTAGAAGGCTCAGCCGTCGTGAGCCGACCCGCAAAATGTTAAGCCCCGCCACAATAGAGCGCGGTAATTTCTCCTTATTAGCGGTTCTTTTCACTCATTTTCTAAGGCGTCGGCTGTGTTGCCAGCTGATAACATAATTGAGTATTTGACTATGTTTGATTTCGTACACATTTTTATATGTAATAGCAAATAAAACAAAAAAGAAACTCTTCAGTAAAATCTGCATCGAAATTTGTTGAAAAATGAGTCAGTAATTCATATTTTAAATTCTGCATTGAGCAAGAGTGGGGACGTAGTGGGGATATCTTGCTATCCCTTTCTAACGCACGTGCCGTTATGGCCCTGGCGTGATTTTACTGATACTTCTCTTTCTCGCAGTTTGAAGGTTACACAAAATTTCAAATGCTTATAACTTTTTTATTTTTGAGAATATCTAAAAAAATATTTCAGTACTATATTTTAGATGGCGCAAATTTCATACAAAATTAATAAAAAATCATTAGTCAAATACCCAATTGTGGATTCGCCTTTTTCAGATTAATAAAAAAGTTCTGCGGTGGCTTTTTTGGGGAAGAGGTTTTTTTTTACAATGAGGATTCTTTGTCACCTGTTTGGTCGAGTGGTAACCAGGGCTACAGACTGGAAGGTCTTAGGTTCGAATTTTAGGTCTGCAATATTCTTGTAAGTTTTTTTAATAGATACGATTTGCCGAATACTTGATCTTCCTGTCGTGGTTGATCAAGTAGGCGGTCCTAGAAACTAAGACAAACGATTCCTGCAACTTGCTTAAAAATTGTGTTGATCACGCATTACAGCGCGATAAGAGCTCTTAACTTATCCTATTCGTCTAATGACTCTGGGTCTTACTTATAAAAGCCTCCGTGACGCATTGGGCGAGTAGCCGGCTGTGTAGCGAGAAGTCACGGGCTCGATTCCCGCACCGGGATAAATGTTTGTGTGCCCACAGATTTTTTTTTCGGGTCTGGATGTTGTGAAACCGATAGTCTCTTATAGTCTCTGACACCCACGATACAGGTTTTACCTAATGTGGTGTGAGGACTAGGTGTTTGACTGTTGGGTGTATTTATTTTAAAAAAATAGACATGAATATTCCAATCATTCCATATCATTGCATATCGTATTAATGGTGTTACGTATTGTATATATCGGCGCAAAATCGCACGCTTATTTAAAAAGCCGTTGTTATTTCACGTTATTAATTCATTTTACAATTGTTAAACTGTTGAATCGTTAAAAGATTCTAAAAAGTTAAAATAATCGTTATAATTATTTCTTTGACATTCGATATTCGGTATCGAGTAGGTAGTTGCAAATATTGCACCCTATAAAAGGAGTGTTCAGATCACATTCGACACAGTCGTGCTCCGGCACTCGGACTGTCCACATCCCTGACTAGACGGTGCTCTTGAGCACCGTTAATAAAGGGAATTAGTGAATTTCAGTGTTCACAGTTGATAAATAAGATGAGTGATCATCTTATTGTCAAAAGTGACGTCAGCCATGCTGACGTCACCGTTTTTAAAAAACAACGTTAGCGTTGGCCATCCGACATCAGAAGTGGGATCACAATCCCACTCACTTAACTTGAACCTTTCCGCCCTGATAATCGATACTTTAAATCCCACGGATACTTTCAATCCGACTGCTATTTCAATTTTCAATCCGACTGATACTTTCAATCCGACTGATACTTTCAGTCCGACTGATACTTTCAATCCGACTGATACTTTCAGTCCGACTGATATTTCAATCCGACTGATATTTCAATCCGACTGATATTTCAATCCGACTGATATTTCAATCCGACTGATATTTCAATCCGACTGATATTTCAATCCGACTGATATTTCAATCCGACTGATACTTTAAATCCGAATGATACTTTCAATCCGAGATACTTTCAGTTCGATCGATACTTTCGAACTAGTTTTTCAGTGCCTTTGTGGACCACGGTCAATAATAAAGGCCCAGGCCACAGCATCGTCCTTCCCAGTTCCTTTAGAACCCCTGTGGACCACGGCGTAAAGGACCGCTCAGAACCACAGCATCATCCTTAACAAAAAAAAAAAAACTGTGGACCACGGCGTACGGGACCGCTCAGAACCACAGCATTATCATAAGAAAAGTGCAAAAATGCGTGGAGCATTTGCAAAAAAAAAAAAAAACTTTTCACAGCCTCTGTGGACCACGGCGTACAGGACCGCTCAGCGCCACAGCATCGACCCTTCCCGTTCCTTTAGAACCCCTGTGGACCATTATCCCCGTAAGAAAAGTGCATAGATGCGTGGAGCATTCGCACTCTGACTACTGATTCATAAAAAGTGCATTGTGTGGAACATTTGTACAAATGTTTATAATATGGTCTGGCAAGGCTGGTCGGATACCTCCTCTAAAAACCATATAAACCAGGGCACGTGGTGCACCTAAATATCCATATTTTAATTTGTGTGCAATTTCATCTCAGAATTCAATGCAAAAACAAAACTACCTGATTTATGGTCAGGATTGATCGAGACGGTGTATGTGACACTGTTGCAGTCATTTTTGAAGTCTAAATGTCAACGTTTGTGATCATCTTTAAAAATCATAAGTGGTCAATTTGAAAAATCCTGAGTGGTCAATTCGGGAAATTGTTTTGTGAGCTAGGTAATTTTGCCCGCTGAGTTTGTTTCGCCGGGTCTTCTCAGGCAGGGCCGCGTTTGGATCCGGTGGTAGTTTTAAAAAAAAATCGGAATCTTAAATTCGCAATAATAAACGAGGCCTTTCAATATGACCGTATCGGCGTACAACCACAAGCTTTCAATAGGAGCACGTGTTATTTCAAATGAAAAGAAAGAAAGAAAAAGAAAAGAAAAGAGAAAGAAAAAAAAAATTGTTCTACGAGTATTCACAACAAATTACAAGGCTGGTGCAGAGCACGCACCGCCTATCAGAATGGTCGTATCGGCGCAAAATCGCACGCTTATTTAAAAAGCCGTTGTTATTTCACGTTATTAATTCATTTTACAATTGTTAAACTGTTGAATCGTTAAAAGATTCTAAAAAGTTAAAATAATCGTTATAATTATTTCTTTGACATTCGATATTCGGTATCGAGTAGGTAGTTGCAAATATTGCACCCTATAAAAGGAGTGTTCAGATCACATTCGACACAGTCGTGCTCCGGCACTCGGACTGTCCACATCCCTGACTAGACGGTGCTCTTGAGCACCGTTAATAAAGGGAATTAGTGAATTTCAGTGTTCACAGTTGATAAATAAGATGAGTGATCATCTTATTGTCAAAAGTGACGTCAGCCATGCTGACGTCACCGTTTTTAAAAAACAACGTTAGCGTTGGCCATCCGACATATATAATACATATACATGCATCATTAATGCCTGACATTCGTACGATAACGCTCCATTACCCACACTCAAAGATTATCAGCTTAGCAGCCCACAACTATGTTGTGAATTAAATCCGAAACTACAACAATTACTGTAATATAAATATCTGTGATCCAGGTCTTGGGTTCGATTCCCAACTCAGGCGTGGTGTTTTTCTAACTCGATTTGCCCCCCAGAAATCTCGTAAAACTAAGCCAAATATTTTCTGCAACATGCTTGAAGAAATATGTTGTTTCGACCTTACAATGAAGTAGGATAAGGGAGATAGAGAGATGATGCGAGTTCATAAGTTTTTTGAGACAATCTCTGTTTATCAACTACAAAAATAAAATTCGATCCACAAACCCACAAGATAAAAAGCCCCGCCCATTTTTAATCAGTTAACTTTTTATATAAAATAGGCTGCAATATCAACATAAATCTTTATTTCGGACCTGTTTAAAGACTGAATGATAGACTGACGGACTGCCTCGGTGGCGTGGTTGTATTTCAGTACGACTACCGTCGTGAGGTCTCGGGTTCGATCCCCGGGTCGGGCAAAGTGATATTGGCTTTTCCATATCAGCCCGGAGTCTGGAATTTGTGCCCGATATGGCGATAGGCTCGCCCCCTATCACATCTGGGACGGAACTAAACTCGGTGAAATTTGAGAGTACTAGTTTGAAAAATAAAAAATTAAAATGACATTTATTGCGTTCTAGCTGTTATACAATTAGGTACTTAGGTATATTATTAGCGCACCTCTGCCTTCTCCTTCGGGGATACAGGCGTGAGTTTATGTTATGTTATGATTAAAGACTTCTGAATTACATACATTTTACAGAACAATTATTAAACCAAACTATAATAAAAAGAATCTTGGAAAATTATTCTCATAACTGGCAACACCGCACTGAGTCCCTTTTGTCTGCCTGTCGGAAGGGAAATTGCCCGAATTTCTCTAAGAAACAGGGATTTTTTCACTTTTTTCAGAACACTTAAGCCGAGGTGATTAGCGAGAGGTATTCGGGTGTCGTTAGGCATCTTCGCTGTTGGGATAACGAAGAATTGTTGGGATTTAGATGTAAAAAACAGGAATACACTCGGCTTTTAATGAGATGTATTCAGGACAGACGACATGATAAAAATCGCAGGAAGTCGCTGGATGCAGGCCGCTTCCATCAGGTCGGTCTGGAAATCTTTGGGGCATGTTCAGTATTTGGCGTCCCTTGGCTGATCATATATTAATTGGTCTTATCCGAAAGGAGCAGGATGCTTATTAATCCCATTTAAATCTTTGAATACATGAAACGATTTTATCTATCGTGACTTTTGCTTCTGAATTCTGCCACTTTATACTTTTAGTTGTTACGTCATAAACTGACCCATAATATCATTGCTTGTACTGTATTTTACTCTGATAAGGATATGACCTTTCGTTTTTCATCGTTATGTCTTACATTTTTTTTAGTAATAATAATTTGTGGGTTTCCTTACTAAGAGTTCCAAAAATTGGAATAGTTTTTATAACGAAATCTAGATTCAAATATTTTTCTGCAACTGAATTTTTTTTTATTGAAACGAAAATACATGTGATCTTGAGTGGTAGAGCCAAGCTGTAGACAATTACGTCTACAGCACGAATGGGCTGGCTCGACCGGTATGATACCACTGTCTCACAGGAAACCGACGTATAGTAGCAGCTCGCTGACGCGTTTCGATCGGTGAGTGAGATTTCCGGTAACCAAATTAACCGCAATTTCCCAAACCCTATTTCCCTCCTTTTAGGTTGGCAACGCACCCATTATTCTGTTTGTGTCTTAGATGTCTATGGGCGGTAGAGATCACTTACCATCAAGTGACCCATCTACTTGTTTGCCAGACTCTGCTATACAGGGTGTTTCATAAAGTTGGTACCCATGAAAAGTCCACATATAGAGCCGGTGATTGGCAACTTTTTCGTGAAGTTAAAAACTTCATAAGCCTTATAGTTACTGAGCAATCAGACTTCGAAAATAATATGAAATCTTTCGTTGTGATGACCCTAGATCAGCTGGCAGCGGTCAACAACACATGGTTACAAAGACTAAATAAAACTAGATGTGTCTAAACCTGCACACAAAACTTTACTAACTTAACGAAATGAACAAATGGAACGATTTAGTTTTGTGCGGGATGACTAAAATTGAAGTATTTTACATACTTAAAATTCATACGAATATTTTTTTAAAGTAAATGCGTAAATTATAATATTACACTTGCTTAGTGACAACAAAATATTGATCAACTTTTCACTTCTTTCATTTAAAAGCACCTCTACATGTCTAAACTAATTAGGCATGTATCAAATCGCCCATATTTCACAACGAACATTCACTACTCTTTGCTAGTCGCGTGCGCAGAGGGGTAGGTCACTGTCTCTTGCTATACCTATGAAGTCCACGTGGACTGTCGCAAGAACTCTAAGAAAAGTCGGTAGTTTATCGCCAATCGGACATTAGCGGCACATATTTCAAAAGCGGTAGCTGTGTCTTTTGAGTATTGCCTGTATTACCGCGCTAGGGATGGGCGGTTGATAAATTTTAAATATGCAATGAATTGATTGATTCAATCGATTAGAATGATTCAATATTTAATACCAAAGTTAATTCATTATTCTAATTAAAATTTACATCCGTACTTATCGTAATTTCCGCTTTCTACAAATGAAGTACAACTTTTACTTGTATGAATATGATGCATTGTCTTAATCTTTGCGAACTATTTTATTTTCTGAGCTGATACGAATAATGTGGTGATTGCAATAACTTTACCCAAAACCTGGACTTCGGTGATCACCTACCTGAAGGTAGTATTAATTTCCATTAAAATTATTCGAATATTTAGTACCTAGTTCTAATGATTATTCGAATAGATCATACTAAAGCATCATTATGTTCGAACTGCCATATTTCCGCGGCACTTTTTTAACTCTTTGCCAATGCGCCGCTACGTGCGGCAATCCTTTGATAGGAAGCCGGCGCATTCCTTGTCGGCAAACTTTTCGCCGTCAATAAAAACACACTACACGACAGAACGCAAAAAAAATATGAAAATAGATAAAATGGTTCTGCATAATTTTGTAATTGTAGTTAATGTTGATTTTTATCCTATAATACTGACTTTTTTTTAATGATGCTTGATGCGGATAAATAAAAACGTATCAAGAAGTTTTTTTAAATTTCCGTTGAATGTTTTTTTTTTCTTCAGTTCATAGTAGCCTATCGGGGTTTCTTAATTATGCCTTGTTGAACTCTACCGCCATATTGAAAATTATGTACCTTCATTTCGGCAGTTGCTAACTAACCGTAAAGTTGTGAAGTCGCTCTCAACTTTTATAAAAATGTCGCGTTCGAGTGTGTATTTGAATAGCGAGTACTGTCGTAGGGGTCGGGAGCTGTATCGGTGGAGTTTTATCGAGGCACGTTTCATCAAAATCCGCTTTTGAATCAGTAACCCCACAAATGTTAAGAAACACTAGGTCCTTGATATACCACAGAATAATTAAGTGTTTGGAAAAAGGAGGAGCTCATTTCGAACCCTATTTGTGAAGTAAGTGTTCATAGACAAGTGTAGTGCAAAGTTCTTTGTGCTGCACGAAACGCAACATATGGTAAGTGGACAATTACACTACTAATCTTTTAATACGTTGTTCAAACTCAGTACATGACGATTCTTCTCTATTAAAGGAAATAAATTACATTTAATAAAAAAATAATCCTCATAGAAAGCCACCACGCTGCCGCGGCGTCACCGCCCGTGCTATCTGTTGGAGTACAAAGAGAATACCGCACTCTGTGGTGTATGTACCTACACCGCGCGTCGCGTCGTCAATAAAGTCAGCTGATTAGGGTTGCACGATTTATTATTCCACAAATATTAAGTATGAAACGTATACAAATTCGAAATCGCGTGATAATTTTTTTTTCTCTTCACGGATATGTTGTTAGACAGAACCTCAATCTGTGTACCTTTTATGGATACCAACTTTATGAAACACACTGTATAAAGAAAAGAGATAAAAAACACCCAAAAATTACACACACAAACCTGATGCTTTGCGGGTATTAGAAAATACGAGAGATTTATGATCACACAACACCCAAATCCGAAACAAATGTGAATGGATCACACAAATATTTATGTTTGCTCAAGGATCGAACCCACAGCCTTTCGTTGATATCCAACCATTCACCCACCGAGCCACGGAAGCTGTCGGATCGATGTTTGATAGCCTCCAGTTTCCAAAATCTGTTGACCCAAATCTGTTCATAAAATGTGTATTTTTGGATGCGCGATGTGTACGGCGATGATTTATACGGCGCCGTTTAACTTGCAGATAATCCATCACGTCATCACAAGAGATTAAAAATTAATCAGGAATGAAGGGCGATCGGAGCGGCCCATTACTCCGCCCGCTTCGACTGAATCATTTAAAATGTGGCCTAGACCCCTGGCATAGGCCGGATCATATTTTGAATATTTAATTTTATTGGATAATATTAATATAATATTAAAATATTGTATTAATTTAATATTATAATATTTTATTTTCCACTACAAGGTGGACCGACGACCTGATAAAGGTCGCAGGAAGGCGCTGGATGCTTGGCGTCGATCTGGAAATCTTTGGGGGAGGCCTATGTTCAGCAGTGGACGTCCTATGGCTGATGATGATGATGATGATTTAATTTATAAGCTGACGTAATAAGTTGTCGCCTCCTTGGTCTAGTGGCAGCGTATATTGGCTGTGGACCTGGCCGTCGTGGGTTCGATTCCCAGGTCGGGCAAAGCGAATGTTCTAATTTAATTTGCCCGGGATTGGATCCCCCAGAGGAGTTTGACGTCCGGCGGGCAGTCGGTAGTAAAAACTGCGCCAAATACTTTCTGCAACATGCTTGAAATGTGTTGCGCTGACTCCACTTTAAGGTGGGATATGGGCAGGTAGAAAGATTTCACTTACATCGTTTGTCAAAAATCTTTAAAACCAGAGAAATAGATAGAATACCCACATTTCGCTTAGGTTGTTCCATTCATAGGGGGCGAGCCTATCACAAGTTCCAGACTCCGGCTGACATTGAAAAGAAAAACTAATATAGCTTTGTCCGACTCGGGATCCGAACCCGAGACCTCAAGATGGTAGTCGACCGTGCACGCAATACCTCAAGTCAACGAGACAGTCAGTGAAAAAATAACATAAACTTTAAGCGATATATAAGTGCTTAATATCTTAAAAAACGGTCTAAAATCCGTAGTAGTTAAACATCAGCTGGTCCAGCGTTAATGCGCTCAGCCAGACAAGATGTTAAGATCTTTGTTAGCCACTAACGTAGTTTCTGGAGTTGCTAACTTGAGTTACTGGGAGTGATTGCTAGACTTTCTACCAACTTATTTTATACTGCAAACTATGTGCACTGCCACTACTGCCAGGACTATGTATGTGACTTTTGAGTGTTATACATATATTTATTTAGATTTCGTCAAAATATGACTTTACCGCCAGTACTGATTCGCCAAAGAAAAACGGGCAAGTTAACACATGACATAACATAAGCTCACGCCTGTATCCCCGAAGGGGTAGGCAGAGGCGCACTAGCGAACCAGAACACCCACATTTCGCCGAGCTTAGTTCCGTCCCAGATGTGATAGGGGGCGAGCCTATCGCCATATCGGGCACAAATTCCAGACTCCGGGCTGATATGGAAAAATCCAATATCACTTTGCCCGACCCGGGGATCGAACCCGAGACTTCAGAACCGTAGTCGTACCGAAATACCACCACGCCACCGAGGGCAAGTTACTCTGGCCTTAATACCCAAGACCTTAGCAAAAAGAGGACGTCGCGCTACGAAAACTCAACGTTAAGCAGGGTTTTTTTAGTGTGTGCGTAGCTCACTTTTGTACAGGCGCGTTTGTGTGTGTGGCTTATCTGTGGCATCCGTTTAACTATAGGCGATACGCTATCCTCTGTTTTTATACGTCCGTTGTAATACAGCCTCCGTGGCGCAGCGGGCGAGTAGCCGGCTGTGAAACGTGAGGTTGCGGGTTCAATTCCCGCATCGAGACAAATGTCTGTGTGGCCCACAAATATTTGTTTCTGGTCTGGGTGTTGTGAGACCGAAAGTCTTTCGTAGTTCCTGATACCCACGACACAAGACATGATCTTAGTGTGGGGTCAGGACTATGTGTGTGACTGTTGGGTGTATTTATTTATTACCCAACTTATTATATTAAAATGGGACCATACGTTTCTTAACCTAAATGTCAAAGCGCCAATGAGGGTCTATACCCAATATAAAAGTTTAATATAAAATATACATGAGTTTCCACCACAGATGAGTGAATCGTCGCCAATAGCAACGGGGCTGAAAGACTCCTGAATGAAACAGCGAGGCGACTGAAAGAATACTTGGCCCTAATTCGCTCCTTAGAAAATCTGGGACGTGGCAATTATAGATAATAGATAGGAAAACTCTATGGGTAACCTGCACTGGGTTACTCTTGCATTTGAACGATATTTTTTTAATAGCAGAAACTGGCAAATGAGCAGATGGGTCACCTGATGATAAGTGATACCCAGCGCCCATAGACACCCAAGACGGAAAAAGAATCATGGGTTGCCAACCTAAAAGGAGTGAATGGAAGGCGAGGGAATAGGGATTGGGAAAGGAAGGGGGGAAATAGGCCACCGGCAATCTCACTCACCGAATGAAACGCGACAGCGAGCTGCCACTTTACGTCAGATTTTTGTGAGACGGTATCAAACCGGTCGAGCCGGCCCATTCGTGCTGTAGACGTAACTGTCTGCAGCGAGGCTCTACCACTCAAAACGATGTGAGTTCGAATCTATGTTTGGGAGTAACTGTTCCTTGTAGCCCAAAGGCTTGTTTTAAACATATATATATATACTTTTATATTCTAAGAGAAAGTAGAAGTTAAAAATTTCATTTTACTAATACGAAAATGGAAATAAATTTTATTCTCTCTAAATGTGCTGGCAGATGGGTTAACAATACGTCGGTTTTCATGTCAATTATGGAAATACTCGTATAATAAAACAGAACGAGCGCTTCTATGATCTCTCATTCAAATTTAATATTAATTTACATCGTTCAACTTGTTAGAGTAATGAAAAATACTTTTGTGTCGTTGAAAAATAAATATATTCTAAAACTACGTTCAAATGTACATCATACTGATGTTATTATAAATATTGCTGGTATTTATGGTTTCATTTTATAATAAATTACGTTTTTTTTTACATGTTGAGGCTAAACTAATAAATAGGCCTGTATACTTTTTAAAAAACAGTCAAATACCCAATTGCGAAGATTTACAAGTTGCAATACTATTTCAATATGCCCAAATAATTGATAACAAAAATTCATAAAAATTGTTATATTATTTATGAAACACCAGGTATAGGAATAAAGAGTTAAATATATTCCGAAACAGAGGACAGAGAAGTTAAAATTAAAGCTTTTCAACTTAATTTGATCACCCTTTTATTCACCGGATAGCGTTGCAATGCAGTGACAATATGCCAACAATAACCACAATCGAATACTGATTCGGGCAGAAATTCTGCTCGTGTTTCCAGAACAAAAAACTTCGCCAGCTCCCTGCACCAAAACGTGAACTTTTGAACCGAAAATTGGAATAGTTTTTATAACGAAATCTAGAATCAAATACTTTTCTGCAGTTGAATTTTTACTTATTGTAAGAAAAATATATGTCTTTTTGAGTGGTAGAGCCACGCTGTAGACATTTACGTCTAAAGCACGAATGGGCAGTCTCGACCGGTTTGATACTACTGTCTCACGGAAAACCGTAAAGTTACAGCTCGCTGTCGCGTTTCGTTCGGTGAGTGAGATTTCCGGTGGCCCAATTTTTCCCTCCATTTCCCAATCCCTAGTTTCCTCCTTTTAGGTTGGAAACGCACCCATGATTCTTTGTGATTCCTGGGTGTCTATGGGCGGTGGAGATCATTTACCATCACCATCCCATGACCAGTGACCCATCTGCTCGTTTGTAAGTCAGTGCTATAAAAAAAAATGTATTACATTTCGAATCGAAAGACTTGTAGAGTCATTATGGACCCTGTTATTTGGACCTGTTGTCTCATCATTTTCTTTTAAACATATCTGTCCAAATTTTTTAAATAGTTGTAAAATTATTTACTCCTCGTGTCCCTGTCTAGTTGCCGTCTATATGGGCTGTGAACTGGACGGTTCTGGGTTCTATTCCCAGGTCGGGTGTGGTGTTTAACTAACACTATTTTCCCGGGACTGGATTCCCCAGATGGGAGTTGACGTCTTAAAAACTAAGCCAAACCCTTTCAGCAACATGCTTGTAAAAGTATGTTGACCCGACATTAAGGTAGGATAAGGCAGGTAGAAAGAAAGTAGTAAAATTAATTGACATTATATATTTTTGTGTTTACTTTTACTATCACATCTGGGACGGAACTAAGCTCGGCGAAATGTGGGTGTTCTAGTTCGCTAGTACGCCTTTGCCTACCCCTTCGAGGATACAGGCGTGAGCTTATGTTATGTTACTTTATAATTCTCCCACGACATCTTTTGAAATGAAACTGTCATTCCTATTTTACTTCTGCTGTTCCAAGGTACCTAAACCACTGAACCGATACGATCGGCAATAACTTTTACCGCAAAATAAAATACTAGTGCCGTATTCAACATCCCAAGGGAGACCAGTCCGATACAATACGAGCAAACCTGGGTACCTACCTAGTTTTACACACAGACCAAGAAAAATATAGAAGCCACACTAAGGCTAAGATCTATAGAACGAACTTCGCAAACTTCGTCAGTCATAAGTAGTATGACGAAGTTCCCGACCACTACAGGTTTTAGTAGTAATACTAATATTACTGTAGTAAATACAAATAATAATTTAAACTTTTAAATACGACAACAGAGAATGAGTCTAGTTTCTTGATCTTAACTCACCAAAATATAAACCGTTTCTCTGGAAAAATTTTAGACATAGATTTATTTATAGAAAAATATCATGTAGATATTTTGTGTTTCACTGAGACATGGCTAAAGCCAAGTAGGATGGCGTTCAGTGTCGGTGGTTACAAGGTCGCCAGCTCATTCAATAAAATCTCAGCAGAAGGTGGGGGCACTTTGATCCTCATCAAGGATGGTATCTCATTTAAAGAGAGACAAGACCTATCTAAATTGTCTGTTGAACGAGTCTGTGAAGTTGCATGTGCAGAAACAAATGAGTATGTTATTTTATGTGTATATAGGCCTCCATCAGCAAACATTTTATTATTTCTATCAAAGTTGGAGGCTATTCTTAAGAAAATTAAAATGAATAAAAATGTTTTAGTTTGTGGTGATTTTAACATTGATGTCTTAATAAACTCAACTGATAAATGTAATTTTTTGTCACTCTTAAAGTCCTTTCATCTTAAATGTCAATTTTACGAGCCTACTAGAGTGACTAATAATTCAGCTACATGTATCGATAATGTCATAAGTAACTTTGATATAACACACAAAGAGCTAGTTTCAGGTGTCCGTTCAGATCATAAATGTCAGTTAGTCAAACTAAGGTGTAACAAAATTATGAATACTAAAACCACAATTCAAATAAGGCCACTGTCAAAGCGTAATTTGGAGAAGTTTAGTAGTGCAGTAAATTCACTTTTATCTTCTTTATCGACAACATCGGACCACCCAAATGATATGTTTAAAATTTTATTCGATAGTATCTCAAGTGAATTTAATAAAATATGTAAGTCTAAGACCACTACGTGTAAAAATAAGCTATTATTCAGCGCCTGGGCAACAAAAGGTATTAAGCGTAGTAGAGATGTTCTTTATGAACTATATGACAAAAGGTCCTATACACCTGATGTTAAGTTCAATAATTACTTAAGAACATATTCAAAAATATTTAAGAGAGTGTGTAAACAAGCAAAAGCAGCTTATGTAAGCAATAATATAAAAAAATCGGATGATAAGATTAAGAGTACGTGGAAAATAATAAATACTGAAACTGGTAAAAATAGGGTTAAAGACGGCCAAATAGTTTTAAATATTGATGACGAACTGGTTTCAGACAAATGTACTGTTGCAAATTTTCTGGATAGGTATTTTACTAACATTCCTTTCGAGACCACGAAATGTCTTTTATCATCACCAGTAGTAGCTGAATCATTCCTAAAAAATAATGTAAATAGAACATTGCCTAGTTTTGATTTTGACCCAGTCACACATTATGATATTATAAAAGTATTCAAGAGCCTAAAAATGAAAAGCACTGAAGACATTTGGGGACTCTCTGTTAAAGCCTTAGATTCCATCATTGTTCACATTGCGCCAATGTTAGCTGACATATTTAATAGTTGTATTAGATACGGCATATTTCCTGATCTTATGAAAATAAGTAAAGTAATACCAATTTATAAATCAGGATGTTCAAATACTGCTTCAAACTATAGACCGATATCTATACTACCAGCATTTAGTAAAATTTTTGAAAAACTTATATTAAATCAAATGCTGGTTCACTTTAATTTAAATAACATTCTCCATAATAGGCAGTTCGGTTTCACAAAAGGCCGATCTACTCAAGGTGCTGGTCAAGCCTTAATAAAGTCTGTGCTAGAAGCTTGGGAGGGATCGCAAGATGCTTTTGGAGTATTTTGCGATCTCTCTAAGGCATTTGATTGCGTCAATCATAGAATTCTTATTTCAAAACTTAATTTCTATGGAATTCGTGGCACAGCTCTTAAATTATTAACATCGTATTTGACTGATCGGACACAAAAAGTTTTCATCAATAATATATCTTCGAAGGGTTCCCCTGTCAGAATAGGTGTACCACAAGGATCTATCTTAGGCCCTTTCTTATTCTTAGTATATATAAATGACTTCCCATGTATGATTAATAATATGGCAGAAGTAGTCTTATTTGCTGACGATACGTCGCTTATATTTAAGGTAGACAGGAAGGATAGGAATCTTGTAGAGTCAAATAAAGTTCTTCGTTTAACATCAGATTGGTTTTCTGCAAATAATTTACTTCTAAATGCTACAAAAACAAAATGTATAAAATTTTCATTGCGAAATATGAATCATGAAAAATCAAATATCACATTAGACAATAAAACATTAGATTTAGTCTCGTCTACTGTCTTCCTTGGAGTAACAGTAGATGTCAAATTGCAATGGGGCCCTCACATACAAAAAAATTCTGGAAAACTGAGCTCAGCCATATTTGCAATTAGGAAAATAAGACAAATGACTGATGTGGCTACGGCTAGGTTGGTATATTTTGCATACTTTCACAGCATTATGTCTTATTGCATTTTGTTGTGGGGTTCTGCCGCAGATCTGCAGACTGTCTTTGTACTACAGAAGAGAGCGGTTCGCGCTATATACAACCTCCGATCCCGTGACTCTCTTCGAGAACTGTTCAAAGATATTAATATACTTACTCTGCCGGCCGAATACATATTTCAAAACATAATGTATGTTCGCAAAAATTTAATTAGTTTTTCAAAAAACAGTGAAATACATAGCATAAATACGAGGAATAAAGAAAAACTTGCAATTCCTAAATTAAGACTCTGCAAATCAAATAAATCATTTATAGGAAATAGTGTTAGATTTTATAATAAACTTCCTTCCGAAGTAACTAACTTACCAGGTGATAAATTTAAATCCTATGTTAAACGTGCCTTAATGGCTAGGGCTTATTATAGCGTTGCAGACTACTTAGCTGATAGGGAAGTCTGGCGTTAGTTCTGCACACTGCACCAAGATGGTGACCTTAACTGAACCGAGTCGCCTTCTTCTTTTTTCTTTACTATAATAGTAACTTTTTTAACTTTACTACAATAGTAATTATTTTAACTATAATGACATTTTTGATTAAAGTACATTGACTGGCTTGACATTAACATTAATATAGTTATCTGATAATAATATAAGACATTAGGTATATTTATTATATTTTTATTGTAAACAGACCGACCGATCGACCAATTTGGAAAGTGTATGCCATAAATTGTATAAAAATAATCATATAATGACTAAGCTTATTGTTTGTGATATATATAGATATAAGGATTTTTGTTAGTATGGGTTTTTGCATCCTACAATGCCATTTCACCTTTTAATCATTATTTTGGTAATTACACCTCCAGTGGTATTGAGGATGCGTGAATCCATATAAATATGATTATCAATTGTATTGACAATTTGTAAATCAAATTATTAAAAAAGGAAAATAGACAAAAGAAAAAAAAAGAAATGGTGACAATTGATGATGAAAAAAAAAAGCCCGGAGTTTCTTTCTGCCTTTCTTCTTCGGGTCGTCATCCGTAGGTAGCTAGAGAAAGGCTGGTAGGTTAGCTAGGATAGGGCCTCACGCACAAATCCCAACTGCTTCCAGTATTTCCAGTCAATCCCCTGCCACCATTCCTGCCATATGCCATTCCCATACAATCCATTCCCTTACACTCTATTCCTATTTCCCCTTATCACCCTATCTCAGCCATCCCATCGTTATTATGTCCATACTTGCCTGCCTGTTGTCAAATTCAAATATATAATGTAAATTATATTAATCCTAATTTAAAAATTTACTTGTGTTGACTTGCCATAAGTGCTTTTTTACATTCCTACGTGATCAATAAAGATTTTTTTTTTTTTTTTTTATAAAGACAGATAGACTAAGCAAAGATTTTCTTGTAAAAAATTACTCGGATTATGTCAAAGTTAGATTTAAAAATTCCAAATCCTCAGCGAGTTCGTTTTTTGACTCAGACTTAGTCGAAGTTCACTCAGTAGATCTCGGCCTAAGTCCCTTACAATTGGGGTTTGATCTGAGGAATACACCGTTTTCCGCCATGTATAGTCACTTTATGTTATGTTGAAATTCAAATTATTTATTCTTCAAATAGGATATTATATACCACTTTCACATGTCAATTACGAGTATATATTGATTTTAAGATATTGACAAAGTAATAATGACGTCGGCATTTCGTGGCTATCCCTGAGAAGAAATGCCGAAACAAACTCAAAGGTTAAGATATATTATATAAGCATAATTAAAGCCATTCTGGATTTTACTTTTCTATCAATTCAAAATAAATTTTCGCCTTTATATAAAAGGAGAACTGACTGATGTATCAGCGCACAGCCGAAACTACTGGAATTAAGAACGTGAAATTTTACACAGGGCTTTGTTTTTTATTTCTTTTTCTTTTCCCCTTCTTTCCAAAATTTAAATTCTTATGTACCTTTGCATACAGCAAATATAATATGTGTGAGCTTGTAGTAGGCAACATATTGTGTTATATAAGTAACTATTTTCTAATTAGTCCGTAATCTTTCCTAATAGTAATAAATAAAATAAAAATAAATAAAAAAATATTTAATTAAAGCAGCGATAGCTCAGTTGGGTGTGGTACGGACTGCCGAGACAAGTGTCGGAGGTTCGAGACCAGCACCAAAAAGGAGCATACACCTCTGACTTTTCTATGTTAAGTGTGTTTTCATTGTGAAATATCGCTTGCTATAACGGTGAAGGAAAATATCGTGAGGAAACCTGCATACCCGAGAATTTCTCCACAAGAAATTCGAAGGTATGTGAAATGTATCAACCCGCATTAGGCCAGCGTGGTAGACTAAGGCTTAACCTCTCTCATTAGTAGGGGAGGCCCGTGACCAGCAGTGGGACAGTAATATTACAGGGCTATATTGTTCAGTACTCTTTATTTTTAAAAGTTTTTTCTACATTTTTAAATATATGCTATAAAAATAAATACATTTAAAAATATAAAAATATTCCCCTCCGATGGCGAGGCTCGGGACCCAAGCCACCGGCGGTTAGGACCCCAGAGTGAGGAACCTCCTCACAATTCGTGCCGTATCCAGTAATACTGCCTTCTGCATTTGGCTCTTGACCCAAACACCAACCGAGAGCCTCTTGAGTTGTTGGTCGAGGCTCAGTGGTATTAAACCATGGGCAGAAATTACTATCGGAACAATGATTGTTGAATCCACATCCCACATGCGAGTAACCTCATGTGAGTAAGTAAGTAAGTAACCTCTTAGGGCTATATTATTATTAATGTTTTTTTTTATAGCAGAGATTGGCAAACGAGCAGATGGGTCACCTGATGGTAAGTGATCTCCGTCGCCCATAGACACCCAAGACACAAAAAGAATCATGGGTGAGTTGCCAACCTAAAAGGAGGGAATAGAATGGGAGGGAAGGGGATTGGGAAAGGGAGTGGGAAAATGGGCCATCGGAAATCTCACTCACCGAACGAAACACGACAGCAAGCTGCCACTTTACGTCGGTTTTCTGTGAGACAGTGGTATCTAACCGGTCTAGCCGACCCATTCGTGCTATAGACGTTACTGTCTACAGCGTGGCTCTACCACTTGAAAAAATTTAATAGTTTTTTTCTGGTATGCATGTACTACTGTACTGGTAGCAATAGATTATTTCTTTCTTTTTTCCAAAACCAGAGTCTGTGTGATGTGTGATGCTACTTAAACCACCTTGTTTTCCGATTTTATTATATTGTCCGTGAGTCTCCATATACATTTTTGTTGGTCTGAGTTTTATCATGGAATCCTGCGCTCCATTGTGAATTTCCCTCTGAAGAGTGCCGTTGTGTTTCTTTCATTTATTTTTCGCCAGCACAAAGGGAGCCGAGGGTTTTTAAGTTTCCCAACCGACAGATGTAATTATAAATTCTTTGAATTCCTATACAAAGAGATTGCTCTGTTAACCGCTAGCCTAAACTTTCGTTTTTGATGTAATTTTTACGTTTAAAGTTTCGTAAATATACGTATTGAAGTTTTTTGGAATGTATTTGATATCTTTATAATCTGAAGTTATTTGTGCTGCTTCGTTTTGTTAGCGCTTTCAAGCGAATGATCTTTATCCAAATATAATGATATCGTACTACCTTATCATTAAAACGGTTTTCGTATTTATGTCCTTCTCCTTAAAATTAAAGTTCTTTTGGACATACAATTTTATTTTTCGACCGACTTGCACAAAAGGAGGAGGTCCTCAATTCACCTATATTATTTTTTTATGTATGTTACACGATATCTCCGCCAAATCTGGATCGATTTTCAAAATTCTTTTTGTGTTCGATAGAGCTTAATTCAAAGGTGGTCCCGTATAAATTTGGTCACGATCGGTAAATTGGTAGTCGGTTAGTTAAGTTTTTAAACTTTTGATTATCTTCCTATAACCCTTATCCCACTTGGATATGGCACTGGCGTATCACACGTTTTATGCATTTTGCTTAGTTTTTACGACCATCACCAGGGTCTGTTAGAAAATTATGCTCGACCTAGGTGTCGATCTCAAGATTTTCATGAGCAGTAACCAGATTCAGGCGGCAATTAATGAAAACATAAATGAAAAATTACTATACAAACTCCTGATACCAACATAAACTTTTAGAAAGTTTGTTTGTTTTGAACCTCAAAGGTAAATAAGTACTAAGCTAATGAATATTTTGTTTCAATGGTTTTCATATCAAGGGTTTAAAATGATAAATAAATAATATTAGCCCTGTATATTACTGTCCCACCGCTGGACACGGGCCTCCTCTACTAATGAGAGGCCTTAATCTACCACGCTGGCCTAATGCGGGTTGATAGATTCCACTTACTTTTGAAATTCTTGTGAAGAAATTCTTGGGTATGCAGGTTTCCTCACGATGTTTACCTCCACCGTTATAGCAAGCGATATTTCACAATGAAAATAAACTTAACAGAGAAAAATCAGAGGTGATCTCTTTTTTGGGGTTGGTCTCGAGCTGCCGACACTCGTCTCGGCAGTCGTACCACTCCCAACTGAGCTATCGCTGCTTTTTTTTAAGATAAGGATAACATAAATTAAATACTTTCATAATGAATTGCTAAGTGCTAACACATAAAACCGAACAATTTAAAAAGTCAACGTAGAAACCTCGATTTTCCACAAAATTCAGCATTTCTGAATCACATATTAACATGCGGACTTACAATATCATACGGCCATATATCCCGGTATCGTCCAAGATATCCCCGGATGAAATACGGCGCCGCATCCGCCCCGGGCGAGCACGACCGGCGTTTTTATCCGCTTTATCGTTCGCTCCCCGGGCACGAATAGCCGGCCTTTCGGCTTTTATCTATGCATCCGGCCTTTCGAGAGTACGTTACTGTTGCTAGTGTTTGAGTAATAATAGTTTGGCGACCTCTTCTTAATACATTTACAGGCGAGGCACATACACAATTAGCGGAGAGGATAGGCGCACTCTCAATTTGCTGGGTATTTTTTTCTTGATTTGTGTAAGGCAGCCTATCTGCACATTTACAGTTTGCTAAGTATATATTTTACATAACATAAGCCTACACTTGTAGCCCCGAAGGGGTAGGCAGAGGCGTACCCGCGGACTAGAACAGGGGGCGAGCCAATCACCATGCATAAAAACTCCGCTCCTTTTATGTAATTCTATTGGTGGATTTTTATCTCACTCTCCGCTCCGCCACCCCGCTCAACTCCAGTGTACAGGCACCCAAAGGAGGCGAAGCAGTAAACACTGGACACTAATTAAAAATTATAACAGCCTCTCCTAACTTGGACATAGCCTAGATCGGTCCAAACACGTCCCACGACAACCCTATATTAATCAATAAAATATAATCTTAGATTAATACATTTTAGATACCGCGTACGGCGTAACTATAAACTTTCAAGTCAGTTGTGATTGTGTTTAACTGATACATAAATCTAGATGCACAGTTGACGCTCGGAAATTGGGACAGCAAAGGAGTGCTTAAGCACTTGTTTTGTCTACAGTCGGACTCCGATAGAATTCTAAATTTCAAAGTCAAATTTAAGAACGCTTGCTCATGTCAATTAAAAAGCTACTTTATAACATGTGCATAGGGTTATATTTGTGTTGATAGAATTAGAACTTGTGATCTTTTGTTTTGTTTTGTTCCTGAGACCACTTTTTAGGAGGATATTTGCAAAGAACTGTGCATCTGGGGTATATTATATTGACGGTTACATAGTAAATTCATGAAAAAATCAAAGTATGAAAATGATTCGCAAATAAAGTTATTGGACTATTAATCTAAAAATTTCAAAATCGACTTCAAAAACCCAATCGCGACATCTATGCTGTTCGATTCCCAGGTCGAACTGGGTGTTTTTCTAATACGATTTGCGTGGGGCTAAAATCCCAAAGAGTGGAGTCGACGTTACACAGGCAGTTGGTAGTAAAAATTAAGCCAAATCCTTTCTGCGACATTATTGAAAGTATTACGCCAGATTGAGATGAGATAAGGGCAGGTAGAAAGACAGATATGGGATGAGATTTAAAATAGCTTTTGTTGACCACAAAAAATATCTTAATTTGTCCGAGATATCGCGTAACATACATTAAAACCATTATAGCCCCCAATCGGAATAATCGGTTAAACACGTACCAACTGAGAACTTTTTGAAATCGATCTTTTAAATAAAAATATGTTTCAAGATTTTATTCCACGACTTTTTTTAGTGTGATAGATATGTATACTCATGCCACATTACAGCCCTCTAGTACTTATATCTATAAGTACTAGAGGGAGAATAGAATCTAGAATCTAGAAATAGAAAAAAGAAAGAATAGAAATAGCTCTAGAATCTTCTAGAGCCACTAAAGTTATCACAAACTGGATACCCCACCAAAAAAGACCTCGTGGTAGACCAAAGAAGCGCTGGAAAGATTGTATCGAAGAAGAACTGTCTACTCTAAGAAAGAAGACCAACTGGAAACAAACTGCCCTAAATAGAGATCGATGGAGACAAATTGTGGAGGAGGCCAAAGCCCACACTGGGTTGTAGCGCCAAAGGAAGAAGAAGAACTTATAGACTCTGGGATAAACAGTGGTCAGACAGACAGACGGACGGACATGGCGAAAAGCGATAAGGGTTCCTTTTTTGCCATTTGGCTTCGGAACCCTAAAACCACGACTGTCCATCTATACACGTATGAAATCAGATATCCGGACGCAGAATAGCCGTCCTAAGTAATCTAGTTTCACAACTTTGCTAACTTATGACTTAGTTAAGTTGGACTTGGAACAGCCTAGTTAATTTAAGCTAGACTTGATGTAGAATTCCAGATAATGGCAAACAAAAGTTGTTTGAGATAGTGGGAAGTTATTTGAAGTGTCATTACAATCGAATTTGATTAGATATCGAAAATAATCACAAGTTTAAAAACTTAACTGACCAAATTCCAGATCGTGACCTCTAAATAAGCTCTATCGAACACAAAAATAATTTCGAAAATCTGTCCACATTTAGCGGAGATATCGCGTAACATACATAAAAAAATACAGACGAATTGAGGACCTCCTCCTTTTTGGAAGTCGATTACTCATAAGTGAGTTAGTATAAATAAATAAATAACACACAACAGTCACAAACATGGCCCTGGCCCACTACGGCTGAGATCTATAGAGCGAACATCGACTAAATTTGAGTAAAAGGAACGAACTCACTGAGGATTTGGAATTTTTAAATCGAACTTCGACTAAGTCCGAGCCATTTTTTACAACAAAAACAGACTGAGAGACAGACTAAGCAAAGATTTTCTTGTAAAAAAAAATACTCAAAGTCAAAGTTCGATTTAAATATTCCAAATCCTCACTAAGTTCGTTTCATTAACTTAGACTTAGCCTAGCTTCTATAGCCTAAGATACAAGTCTTCTCTCGTATATCAAGAGCTACAGAGACTTTCTGTCTCAAAGACCCAGACCCGAAACAAATATCTGTGGGCCACACAATCATTTATCTCAGTGTGGGAATCGAACCTGCAGCCTCTCACTTCACACCCGACTCGTCCACCACGTCATGGATGTCTTTTAAATGTATTCTTACTATTATATAAATACTAACTCATCAACGAATTTCTCTATCTTCTAAACGTTTTAATGAATTTAACAAACTTCAATTTAACAATGCACTTAGCTCGTTGTATAGAGCTGGTTTATTTAGTTATAAAATTTGCATAAAACCGATATAAATCTCTTTATATTAACTGTGTGGCTTCGTACACTAAACAAGATTACTTTGATTAAATTTTATAACATTCTTCTAGTTTTAATTTTATTTAAATAGCTATACTAAACCTCGGGTGTGAATAGAGAAATCTTAAATATTTATAAGCATTTTTCAATTACAATTCTTTTGAAACTGAAAGCCCAATCATATTGGGCCTTATTTATAAAAATATTTTCGGTTATCTTACTTTTAAGAATAGTTTGTCACTGTTTTACTAGCATATAGACAAAGACAGGGATAAGCTTTTCCTAAAAATAAGAAGTGCTTAAATATTTTTTGGAAGTGAGGGACGGTATATCCTCCTTTTTGAAGTCAGTTAAAATAAAAGGAAGGTAGTAAGGTGCAGGAAGTCGTTGGATGCAGGCCGCTTCCATCAAGTCGATCTGGAAATCTTTGGGGGAGACCTATGTTCAGCAGTGGACGTCCTATGGCTGATGATGATGGTGATGATGAAAATAAAACGCAAAACCTAGATCCTACAAAGAAGAGTTAGTTTCAAATCTTTATTCAACTCCAATAAGGAGACTTTTACACGGCTAAGGCAAAGACTTCAATGTATACTACAAGACAGGTTGATTGGTACATAGAATTTGCGCAGTAAGTTTTGGCCAATTGACCGCAACTCACCATGGAGATTTGCCTTTTTTCCTTAGCCGTCAAACATGAAACACTCGCTGTGACACAATTTTAGTTTTATACAGCTTGTCTAGTGCTATACATAGAAGTCTTTGGGCTAACGTTATATTTATTGTATTCATCATCATCATCATCAGCCATAGGACGTCCACTGCTGAACATAGGCCTCCCCCAAAGATTTCCAGATCGACCTGTTGGAAGCGGCCTTATTTCGTTTATTGTATTCAATTGAATCGAATACATTATTATACAAGATTCACACTCACGTCCGTCGCCTCCTTGATCTAATGGCAACACATATTGCTGTGGACCGGGAGATCCTGGGTTCAATTTCGAGGTCGGGCAAATCGATTTTTCTAATTTCATTCGACCGGGCAAAAATCGTTAATCATATCAAGCTAGAATCGAACCTATATTCTCCTGTTTCACAACTGACTAGAGGGCGACTGGGGCTATCAATTTGTTTAACAACTCTACCAACTTCAGACTAAGTTTACCACATAAGCTCACGCCTGTATCCCCGAAGGGGTAGGCAGGGGCGCACTAGCGAACTAGAACACCCACATTTCGCCATATCGGCCACAAATTCCAGATTCGGAGCTGATATGGAAAAATCCAATATCATTTTGCCCGACCCGGGGATCGAACCCGAGACCTCAGAGCCGTAGTCGTACCGAAATACCACCACGCCACCGAGGCAGTTTACCAACCTCATTTTTTAATAATCGTTAAAATGTCAGCCGTAATACTTCCATTTCCTTAATTGCCAAAAAAATGTATCGTGTCCCTTGAGAACAAAATCCTTAATAAACTGTAGAAACGTTTATACGAAATTGCCTTGGTAGAAGTGTTTTTCTCTCTACTACGATTCCCAGAACGTAGAACTAGCTCGAGGCTACTTAATATTATACATTCTGAGAACAGCACCGGTTTTGGGAGTTAGGAATAGTTTAAACTTGGTAGTTTGAGCATGGTCGCCTCTATAGTCTAGTGGCAGTATGTGCGATCTGAACTGAGAGGTCCTGGGTTCGGTTTCTAGGTCAGGCATTTTTGTAAAACTATTAGCTCGGTACTGGATCCCCAGAGGGGGGACGTCGGATAGACAGCGGTCGTAAAGCGGTCGTCGGTAGCTAGAGAAAGGCTGGTAGGTTAGCTAGGATAGGGCCTTATAGTCCACGGCGTGATTTTCCTTACTCACATTTCCAGTCAAATCCTACAAGCTTCCTATTTTATTTTCCCGTCAATTCCCTGCTAGCATTCCTGCCATATCCCGTTCGTTCCCTTTCCTACAAATCACAACCATTTAACTAAGCCCCATCCCTGATTTGTGTCCATACCTGCCTGCTTGTTTTCTAAATTGATAGTGTTGTAACATGATTATTATTATATAAATGTATCAAGACCTTGTTGTGACCTGTCATAAGTGCATTTGATGTGCCTACGTGACCAATAAACATTTTTATTTATTTTATTTTTATTTAAAGATTAAGCCAAATCTGTTCTGCATAATTCAGAGTTATGTTGCACTGACCCCGCATTGAGGTGAAATAAGAACAGGTGGAAAGAAAGGAAGATGGTTCGCTCATCATTGACAGCCTCCGTGGCGCAGCGGGCGAGTAGTCGGCAGTCAAATGTGAGGTCGTGGGTTCGATTCCCGCACCGAGACAAATGTCTGTGTGGCCCACAGATATTTGTTTCGGATCTGGGTGTTGTGAGAACAAAAGTCTCTCGTAGTTCCTGATACCCACGACACAAGACTTGATCTTAGTGTGGGGTCAGGACTATGTGTGTGACTGTTGGGTGTATTTATCTAGAGGGGATGAATGGGGTTTGATAAAGCATATAAGACGAGTCTGAATGAGCTCATCAGACGTTCTCTGACCAAGTCAGTGAAATCATATGGAGTCGGCTTTAATTCCACAATATATTATTTTGTTCACCCGTCGTCTTCTCAAACACATTTTGGCAGACCCCAATGATCCCATCACAGTTGACGAAGTCGCCGTTTCTTTTCTTAATACTAATCGTAACTAGACCCAGACATCGGAGCCGCCCGAGAGGCTGAAGACCACACCAGACCCTCGGCATACTGGTACGCATAGACGATCTCTAATTCTAGTAGCGATAGTTCAATATGAGGTCTGAGCCTTAGGAAAGGCGCCGCTGTGCTCAATCACAGTCTAATCAATATATTTCTGGCTAGAGCACCATAATCGTCATCTAAGATTTCACGTGAAGCTGTAAAAGCAAGCTAATAAAAATCCATTCAATAAAAAACGTAGATACTGAAGTTTGAAAAATATCTAAATCGACTGCCTCGGTGGCGTGGTTGTATTTCAGTACGACTACCCCCTTGAGGTCTCGGGTTCGATCCCAGGGTCGGGCAAAGTGATATTGGATTTTTCCATACCAGCCCGGAGTCTGGAATTTGTGCCCGATATGGCGATAGGCTCGCCCCCTATCACATCTGGGACGGAACTAAGCTCGGCGAAAAGTGGGTGTACTAGTTGGCTAGTGTGTCTCTGCCAACCCCTTCGGGGATACAGCGCGAGCTTATTTATGTATGTAACTGTATTTATACATTACCAAAATAGTACATTAATCCCCTCACCTTTTATTGGCAAAGTCAAGCACCGTTCGAATTAATAGCCTCGATCGAAACATGTAATTATAAGTAAATTGGGCCGAAGCCAGTACGCGTGCCAATCAATCCTTTTTAGATACATCGCTTCGAAAGTTCGTTTATTCGAGTAATGAAACGTATTAGTTCTATTATAAGCTATCTACGACTTAGTATTAAATTAAGGTGGTACGTATTCAGAAATATTTTAAGGTGGATATTGTAAAGAGTTTTTAATTATAAATGTTGATTTTAATTATATAACACGATAAATTATATATTTCGCCATTACAATTAGGGACTGGGGGGTTACCATCACCTATTATAGCAGTATTATTATAATTTTACTTGTCAATATTCCCATACAAACAAACGAAGAACGATGATAATAATACTGCTATAAGAGGTCGTGGTAACCCTGCTGAAGAGTTAACCTGTATATCGGTTTAATCTAGACAATTTTTCAGTTTAGGTAAAATTCCTTAAGATAAAATGGATAAGATATAAATATTGGATGAATACAGCCTATTCAATCGATCTTTAAAGTTCAATTTAGCGTTAAGAAAAAAGGGAGACAGTGCTAAAGATACCTTGATGTCTCTCTGTGTTCCATTCAGGTTAATCAACAATCAATGTAGATGTTCTAGTTCGCTAGTGCACCTCTACCTACCCCTTCGGGGATACAAGCGTGAGCTTATATTATGTAAGCAACAATATAATGAGATTAACCCATATAAAGGTTAACCGAATTAAAGGGTTTCTGAGAATTTTAATTTACCTTATACTCCAAAATACATTACAATTTAGCATTTATTGAGCAAGAAGTTTCTAAAACTAAATACTACCCTGCTCACAACAATGACAGCTCCTTTGTACTTAACACACAAAATTCGTGAATCTTCTTCGATTAATGAACTATACAATATAGTATTATAACCTTATTTACAAATCTGCGGCTGACTCAATATTTAATATGAGTGATTAAATATTGAACTTTATGGGTCTTGGGTACTAATGTCAACATCAGAAATAAAAAGTTGACATAATTCAACTTATTTGTGCAAGTGGTTGTGTGATTGTATAAAGGTGATGACTTTATCATAAGTTGTTTATTAAGAACCAGCTGTACCAGTAGCATCGGTCATGGTCGTTTTATTTTAATGTATTTACATTTTAATGGTGTTCGTGACTTATATAATAAATTGTAGTTAGTGGTAGGGGTTAATCTTGAGGCTTTAATTGGGTTTATAAATGATCTTGAGTGCTAACAATATTAGAAGTCCGTAGTCGAAGAACCGTAACCAAATAAATCAATAATTCAGTACTATATTCAGTATATTCAACACTTAAGTTATTCTCAAAGAGATTAAATACACGGACGTAAAAAAAGATGGACGGAGCGCTAGGCATATTGAGAGTGTAGCAGGTTTTTCGGCCCATTCGATCAATCGCCGCCATTGCGACTCGATCGAATGAGCCAAAAACCTTGCTTGCTTCACTTTCAATGTTCCTAGCACTCTGTCCATCTTTTTATACGTCCGTGGTTAAATATTACTGACTATAGATGGGCTATGAAGCAAGTTTCCATACAAAAAAACGATCTCAAACGTCGGTAACTACACTTATTACAATGCGAGGGCGCTTATTACAATTTACACTCTAGAATGTTCTGTGAATGTTTAAGAATCACTTAAGACAATTTTCTTGTCTAAACATTATTACGCTGGCACGACTTTGTACGCGTATGTTTCAAATACGACTGAGTAACTTATGACCATGAGGTGACAACTTTTGAGTCTATTCTCTATGTCTCTATTCTCTATGTCTAGACAGCCTTCGTGGCGCAGCGGGCGAGTGACCGGCTGTGAAGCGAGGCAAATGTTTGTGTGGCCCACAGATATTTGTTTCAAGTCAGGGTGTTGTGAGACCGAAAGTCTCTCATAGTCTCTGACACCCACAATACAGGTTATACCTAGTGTGGGGTCAGGACTAGGTGTGTGACTGTTGGGTGTTTATTTATTTATTTATTTATTTATGTCTTATCCTTTTAAGATGTAAAAGTATTATATAATTAGGGTAAATTAACTGCAGGTATAAAAAATAGCAAAATGGAAAAAGAAACGTGATCTCGCCAATAGAAGCCGTAATTAAAGTCTCATAGAGGATTTTCTGTTTGTTACCTCTGCAAAGACGCTTTCCGCTCTGGCGTCGTCTTTCAACGTGCCTTCTGAACTTTTATTCACTTACAAACATTGCGGTTTCAAAGTAAATTTTACAATCCTTTGGAATTTTTATATTTATTCTTTAAGAGTTTTGTTAGTTTGTTACACATTTTTTTATATTCTTTTATAAAAAATAGCATAGTACAGTTTTATATTATTACAGGTCACTGAGGGTATGTTTGCTGCCTATCCTTTTGGTATGAAACAGTATAAACCTTTCTTTCTTTCAAAACTGTAACCATGTTTGTAGGTATAAACACCAAGTATTGGTTTGAGTCAACCGGTTCCGGTTGCGATACTACTATCTCATACAAAACCAATTTGTGTGATCACTCTTACATTTCATTCGCTGAGTAAGCTTCAGAGGACCAAATTCTCTCCTCTTCTCAATACATAATTCCTTGCTTTTAAGGTTGTCAATATACTTATAATAACCATAAAGCAGGTGTTTAACCCGATGATCAGGGATTTCTATCATAGACACCCACGATATTAAATGAATCTAAGTTAAATGGAATAGATATTAGAATAGATGGTCCTCCAGGTACATGATTTCAACTTACATCTTGTCATTGGTTAGTTCTCATATATCTTTCTAATATGATAGCCACCGTGGTGCATCGGACCAGTAGTCGGCTGTGTGGCAAGAGGTCGCGGTCGCGGTTCGATTCCCGCACCGAAATAAATATTTGTGTAACCCACAGATATTTGTTTCGGATCTGGGTGTTGTGATACCGAAAGTCTCTCATAGTTTCTAGTACCCAAAATACAGGTTATACCTAGTGTGGGGACCGGACTACGTGTGTCACTGTTGGGTGTATTTTTATTTATGTAAAACCTCTTTCTAAAATCACATTATCACGGTGATTAAATTACCAGCATCAAATATTTTGTCAACCCATAATAAATCTAGTCTATTTACAATATCTTCATCCATCTCTTCAGTCAATATTGACAGGCCCGACCCCGTTGAAATTGACACAATTATTAAACACAGTGACCTGCAGAAATAGAGAGCTATCTTAAGGATGAGTGTGCAATATGTGTCGTTTGACGTGAAAAACGACTTATTTTATGGTAAATTGAGTTGTTATCGAGAAAGGATTATGTATGCACGATTTATGAGTTTTTTTTATCAGTATGTAGTTATCTCGATATTTAAAGCCTTGCTAAGCTTTGCATACGTCTGTCACTTTTACACAGTGTTTTGTGTCCAATGACGTTAAACCGCTCCGCTTGTAATATTTCTATGTTTATCTTATTATCCTAAATGTCATTTAACCATAGAAATGGAGTGGTTCTAACGTTGTTGCATTTAACTTCAGAATAAGCAAGAAAAACAATGAATAAATATAACATATGTATACTGCGATCATTAGTACTATTATCAAGTTATCGAATACATAAACCACCGAAAAGGGTTCAGAAATCGGGCATGAGGTTTGGTCAATCTAAAACTATTTTGTAGAGTCCCACGTCCATCATACAGTATACATGACTCAAAATCCCTCAAAACCCAAACAAGACAAAACTAGTCCACTCGATCAATCATTCTTGTCAATCACAGTGCTGAGATTCAGTGTAAAAATCCCTTTATCCGCGCCAACAATGCCCGTGAATTATGGCCGAGGCTTGTTTGCGAAGGGCGGGTGACAAAACACCAGATACCCTCCGTCAATATTTGCACCCCGGCCACTGTTCAGCGAGTATAAATCCGTCCACTGACCACTGGACTTAGACACGTTCTATAAGAGAAGTTTCGTTCTGGGTATATATATTTTTTATGAAATGGCGAGACATTATTTCTGCCTGCCTTTCATCATCATCATCAACAGCCTGTATCCGTCCACTGCTGGATATAGGCCTTTCCTAGATTGCGCCAGCCTTGGCAATCCTCCGCCTTCCTCATCCAGCTGCTTCCTGCTACGTCCCGCTGGTCATCGGTCCAGCGGTGCCTGCCCTTATCCCATCTTAATGTGGGTTCGGCGTAACTTACTTTTACGAGCATGTTGCAGAAAGGATTTGGGTTGATTTTTACGATTTTCGTTTGGCTGCCTATCTAACTTCAACTCTCTTCTGGGATCCCGAGCAAATCAAATTAGAAAAAACCGCTTTGCCCGACTTGAAAATAGAACCCAGGACCTCTCGATCCACAGCCCGTATACGCCTCTAAACCGAGGAAGCGACAATTATTGATGTTCAATTATTATTCTTTACCATGGAAGCAGAAATGTGTACCTTTAAATTGTATATGGAATAATTATAACTTCCATTCGCCTCGCAATTGCCTCGGTGGCGTAGTTGTATTTCGGTATGACTACCGTCTTGAGGTCGCGGGTTCGATCCCCGGGTCGGGCAAAGTTATATCGGATTTTTCCATATCAGCCCAAAGTCTGGAATTTGTGCCCGATATGGCGATAGGCTCGCCCCCTATCACATCTGGGACGGAACTAAGCTCGGTGAAATGTGGGTGTTCTAGTTCGCTAGTGCACCTCTGCCTACCCCTTCGGGGATACAGGCGTGAGCTTATGTTATGTTATAACTTCCAAGTCATGTCCGTTCAAAGCAGCAGTACAACACCACCTGTTACACGCATAAATGTTAAAATTAAACTGTATTTTAAACCACACAATAACAATTCTACAAAGACGCAAGAAAAATAAAAACCAACACTAAAACAAGCAGGAAGGTAATTAACCTGATGCATAATAATAAAACGGTTAATGTAAAGCAAGCGGTCTGAGCACCGGAACGCACCTGCGGGCTGCGAGTACTTAATGTATTTAAAAGGATTGCAGAATACATGAAGTTAATTTGGCTTGCTCTAACGCCCGAATGTTCAAACGCTACTCAACTTTAACGGCTTCTTACATTGATTTTCGCCATACAATTTTGACAGATAAGGCGGCCTTTAACGACATAAGGCGACCTTAAATGTATGAACATTCGGCGGTTAGTGCCTGAAGATAATGCTTAGAGATTCTTATCTCCGTCCGAATCGTCCCACTCTGAACTTCTTTTCGTTAAAACCAATTATTGAAGCCATTTCCCTGATTGCTAGCGAGGCGGATATCTATGAACACTAGCATTACAACCCGCATTTCGAATAATCAAAACTATAAAAACTTACCGGGCCAACTTCAAAACTTCTTTCTACCTGCCCTCATCCCACATTAATGTAGGGTCGGCGCGACACATTTTTCCAAGCATGTTGCAAAGAGGATTTGGCTTAGTTTTACGACCAGTCGCCTGCCTGACGTCAACCCCCTATGAGGGATTCGGTCCCGGGCAAATTAAATTAGAAAATTTACTTTGCCCGACCTGGGAATCGAACCCAGAACCTCCTGGTCTACAGCCCATACATGCTGCCACTAGACCAAGGAGGCGACGGCCAACTTCAAAACTACTGAACACAAAAAGAATCTTAAAAATCGTTCCATATTTCGCAGATATATCGCGTACAATACATAAAAACTGACGAATTAAGAACCTTCTACTTTTTTGAAGTCGGTAAAAGTAAAGTATAAGTGATACGTAAAACGTCTTAAAAAAATATTCCCTCCATCTTCTCTTGAAAGCATAAACGCCTCCATATTTTGTAGAATTTCTAAAAGCAGTATTGAAATAGCAGTCATTTTCTTTTGCGGTACATAAAAACCCAATAATAAGAGTACCTCACACATTACCACGCAGTTTCCATCACGTTATCTTTATAACAGAAGATTCGACAAATCTCCACAAATCCTATTAAATTGAGTGCAATACTTCTTTCACATTTTATGCCATATCCCAATGTCGGTTCGACCACAAAATTACTGCGGCCATGTCGCAGTCACTGTATGAAACCATGAAAATATAATTATAAAAGACAGCCTCCGTGGCGCAGCGGGCGAGTAGCCGGCTGTGAAGTGAGAGGCCGCGAGTTCGATTCCCGCATTGAGACAAATGTTTGTGTGGCCCACAGATATTTGTTTTAAGTCTGGGTGTTGTGAAACCGAATGTCTCTCATAGTCTCTGACACCTACGATACAGGTTGTATCTAGTGGGGGGTCAGGACTAGGTGGTGTGACTGTTGGGTGTATTTATTTATTTATAATTATTATTTTTAAATGAAATTAAACTAGTTTACTGTCGCCTTTTTGGTCTAGTGGCAGCATATATGGGCTGTGGATGGTGATGGGAGGTCCTGGCTTCGATTCCTAGGCCGGGCAAAGCGAATTTTCTTTATAAAAACATTATTAAATAATACAAAAAAAACTTGTATTGAAGCTGAAAACTACATAGTTTTCTTTCAATGTGCAACAGTTACGTAAACTTTAAGTAATCATTATAACATAATGATTACTAACTTTATCCCCTATTTTTCATCCTTGTAGGGGTTTATTTAAAAAAAAATAAAGTAACCTATCTGCTAAGTTGGAATGAATCAAACATAATAAATATCATAAAACAATTAAAATAATAATATTATTTTAATAAGTTTGTATGGGAATTTCGAAATAGTAGAATGGTTTTTAATGAAATTTGGTATGGAGATACCATATATCGATTTCATAGTATCTTTTCTAGATTGGGTTATATTTGTACGAGATTTATTAATATGGAATGTTATTTATTTCGAATATTTCTTCATCACTGATAAAATCCAATTAGGTCAAATCCTTATTAACCTTCATTATGATTTCAATACACGTATCGGGAGCGACCTACTAAAAGCTATATTAAGAGCAACGTCATTTTTCGGTAAATTTTGGAGATGTCCCAATTTTTATTAAGCCGCAACACACATAAATTATTTCACGATAATGGCGCAATATATATTGATGCGAATTCAGATAGTAAAATATGCGAATCATAAAATTTTTATATTTTCAATACTAAGTGTCGTACGCGAGTACACTTAAAATATTTACCCACATTATTGGTTGAGTGGTCAGGAGTTAAATTATCACTGGCGGCTCGGCCTCCGGTGGCCCATACGCTTATGTAACATATATATGTGCCACCTCCAACGGGTTAAGCAGATTATTCGTTTGAATCATTTAATTAGGAAGACAGACCCTGGCACTAGGCCGGGATAACGCCAAGCAGAAACAACTAAAAAAATTGTACGTGGTGACGACCACGGATATTGCAAATGCATCTGCATTTCATTTAAAATGGCTGTGCATTTGCACAGCTAAGACAATGCCTATCGTGGAAAGGAAAGAAACGGGGGTTGGTGAAATGGAGTATTTAGGACTCCAGAAATATTACTTACCGTACGAAACGCAACAGCAAGCTGTCACTTTACGTCGATTTTTATGAAATAGTGGTAACAATACGGTCGAGCGGCTTTATATGTTTTCAGAGTGGTAGAGCCACGCCGTAGACGGTAACGTACGAATGAGCCGGCTCGACCGGTTTGATACCACTGTCTCACAGAAAACCGACGTGAAATGGTAGCTTGCTGTCGCGTTTCGTTCGGTCAGTGAGATTTTCGGTGGCCCCATTTCCCCCCCTCCCTTGCCCAATCCCTTTTACCTCCGCTGCCATTTCCTCCTTTTAGGTTGGCAAGGCACACATGATTCTATGTGTCTCGTGTGTCTATGGGCGGTGGAGATCACTTACCATCAGGTGACCCATCTGCTTCGTTGCCAGCCTCTGCTGTAAAAAAAAAAAATGTTCAATTCGAGAAGTCACATAATTTTACCTAATTTCATGGCAGCCACGAATCGGGCTACATAGTCAAAAGCTATGTGTATTCGATCCTCTATTGAATTTTAGGAATGTAAAATAATACCTATTTCTACTAAAATAACCTCTATTATACATTTTGGTCTAATTAGTAGATCATAACAATGGAATTATATTTAGGTAATGTTCATTTTCGTTAGATATGATTATACTCTAAATATTATCAAAATATTTGAAGCCGTAGCACGAATAAATTTAGAGTATGGATTCGAATCGATGTGGATGTGCGGTCATCACCTTCTTTCTACCTGCCCTTATCCCACCTTAATCGGTGCAACAGGCTCTTTCAAGCATGTTTCAGATAAGATTAGTTTTATGACCGGCTGCATGCGTGACGTCAACCCCCATCTGTGGGATCCAGTCTTAGGATAATAGTGTTAGAAAAACATCACACCCGACCTGGGAATCGAAACTTGGATCTCCCATTTCATAGTCCATATACACTACTACTAGACCAAGGAGGTGATTCGAATGGATGCCCAGTCTTCACTACAGTTTGTTAATTTACTGTATCATTTCTGGGCCTTATCTACTAATAAGAGGGATTTAGTCTAAAGTAAAACTCTGCATTGAAGTATCAAAAATTTGTAGTATACGGACGAGCTCTCCACCATTTTCCATATAAATGTAAAGATGAGATAAATCAAATTTATTGGTGTTCGGAGCAAATTCACTAGTTTTATTACATATCGTTTTGGGCCAATGTGAGTACACTTGTTAAAACTCAATATATTTTATGGACATAAAATCTTAATTAATATTAACAGTAACTAACGTTCATACACATCTACTCGAACCACATATTTCCTGCATCGAGGTTATCATTGGTCGGCAACCTTTTAGCAACCACGAACTGTAAAGCTGCAAAATTAAATAACGGCGACCTGCAAAATTGTAAAATTAAGTGGTCATCGATCCACTTATCAACCTTAGATATAGAGACCCTCCGTGGCATAACGGGCGAGTAGCCGGCCGTGAAACGTGAAGTCGCGGGTTCGATTCCCGCACCGAGACAAATGTTTGTAGCCCATAGATATTTGTTTCGGGTTTGGGTGGTGTTAAGACCGAAAGTCTGTCGTAGTTTCTGATACCCACGATACCGGTTACACCTAGTGTGGGATCAGGACTATGTGTATGACTGTTGGGTGTATTTATTTGGGTGTATTAAGATCTAAGGTTCTCAAAGTCAAAGCAAAACACTTCTCGATTCCTTTCCTTCAGCCTGGCATTATCCTGGTCATGTCAGAGTCAGTGTTCCTACTTAGACGGTTTCACTTCATCTAGTTTTGAGCATCGTCGACAAAAAGAAAACGCCCTTTCCTTGCAAGTGTAATAAAAGTTTATTTGTTCTTTCTATGAAAAACAAAGACTATATTCCTTTAACTATAACTGTATTTTTTTAAATGCAATATTCTAACTAAACATTTCCAAAGTCCCTGTCTCCTTAGAGCGTTTATCAGACAGGTTAGCGTACTCATTGATTGGACGAGACTTTTTGAGAGCAAACGGTGCTTGCTTATGTGCTTTATGAGATTTTACGGCACTTTCTCGTGAATCTTTTTAGAAAATAATTAGTAGTAAAGATAAAGTTAATTTGCAAGTGTTTTAAAACACTCTGCAATAGTTTAAGCAAATTGCAATTGCCAGTAATTTTATACTGGATTTAACAGTCATAGTTTAGTTAAGCAATAATGTTTAACTGAGGTGCCATCGCTTCTTATAGTAGTACGCTGTTGGTAGTACTCTTAACTCCTATTATCCTATTGGAGCCGGAATAATACACATTACATTAACGTAACGCCCGTCACTGTTTATAAAGGCTGCAATTTTGAACGAGACTCTAAAAGCCTCATCATAATCATCATCATCAGTAAACTCGTCTACTGCTGGACATAGGCCAGAGAGAGGCCATTGGAAGAGCCCAATGCACCACTGAACTCGGTCTTTAACTCTTTGCGTGAAGTTTTTGTCCGCCGCTTTCCGATGGTCGTCGCTCCACCTGGCCACACGACGTCCTACCCTACGCTTGCCTAAACGCGGTCTCCACTCAAAAATAAGAACACCCAACTTATCGGTTCTTTGGTATATATGGCTAATCTACTGCCATTTCAACTGGCTAAATGTTCAAGATATGTCACTTAAAAATCCTAAAAGCATGCATTGACTTTCCTAAAATAAAAGCACAAGTTAAATATCGCTTGCTTTAATAATGAACGAGAACATCGTAAGGAAAATAATGTAAGTAAAGCACTAGTGTAAGGGAACAAGGTAATATGACGTAATTGTAATTAATTTGGCATAATATAGAGTCTAGATTTTCTTCACTAATACTCGTTTTATGTTGTTGAGCCGATGTGCTCTAGACGGCAACGTTGTGTAGGTAAATTCTAGGAGCTAGTAATAATTACAAGATATTAAGTGAAATGAGGCTTAACCCATCTTATTAAGAGAATTTTTCCAAAAGAGTCCAAAATTTGATGAAATTGACAGTAATAAAACAAACTGTGGTACCTCCGGAAGCCTAATTACCCCCTTTCCTTCCCTATGCTCATATGTTCCTTTGCGGTAACTCCTTATCATCAGGTAATCAGGAACACCTATTTTCCATCGCGACCCAGGAAAAATATATCAGTTAAGAAAACAAATATCTCCCCAAACGGAGGGGGGTTGGAGTTGACGTCAGTCAGGCAGCCGGTCGAAAAACTAAGCCAAATCATTTTCTGCAACATTGAAACGATTGAAAAAGGGTGTTTGCCGATTCTAAATTAAGGTGGCATAAGGGCAGGCCGCTTCCAACAGGTCGATCTGGAAATCTTTAGGGGAGGCCTATGTCCAGCAGTGGACGTCCTGTGGCTGATGAAGATGATGATGAAGGGCATGAATTATGAAGGGATAAAAAAAACAATTATTTCTACTTTTCTTTTCTTTCTTTTGTTTTTATAGCAGAGACTGGAAACGAGCAGATGGGTCACCTTATGGTAAGTGATCTCCACAGCCCATAGACAGCCGAGACTCAAAAAGAATAATGGGTGCGTTGCCAACCTAAAGGATGCAATGGAAGGGGAGGGAAAAGGGATTGGGAAAGGGTGGAGGAATTGGGCTTCCGGAAATCTCACTCACCGAACGAAACGCGACAGCGAGCTGCAACTATACGTCGATTTTCTGTGAGACAGTGGTATCAAACCGGTCGAGCCAGCCCATTCGTGCTGTAGACGAAATTGTATACAGCGTGGCTCTACCAGTCAATATTATAAGAAATCAAATAATGTTAGAAACTATTTAATACGCTCTCCAGAAATAATGCTGTAAATATCCTGCTTTACGGCTCTGCGCCAAAAACAATGAACGTAGACTCAACAAATTACTAGAAGCGAGGCGTACACTTGTTCCCGAGCTTAAACGAGCACTATGTATTGAACTAGCAGGTACTGTTCAAACGCTTGAGTACATGCATGTTATTAACGACTCCAATATTCAGTGCTAGTTTCTACAAGCAAATGTACGGCAAGTTTGAATGGTACAGTTGGAAGGGAAATACCTCGTCAAACGTTTTCTGGCCAAGTCGGAAAAATACTTCATAATGGTCCAATAATAATCTCTCTTTCCACCTGCCCTTATCCAACATTAATGTGGGGTCGTCGAAACACACTTTTTTAAGCGTTGCTGAAAGGATTTGGCTATTTTTTACGACCGGCTGCCTACCTGACCTCAACCCCTTTGGGGGATGTAAAGGCCCAATAAGAATACTGATGCTAATTCCTGAAGAATCTGATCAGACTGTATGAGGCAAAAGAGGATTGCAATAATCATAGCAAGTAAAAATCTGTTGTCTCTGTCTACGTTTATGGAAGAAGAACGTGTCCTATTATAGTTTGTTTGTTTTAATCCTGGGGGGTTACCACCAACTCTTATAGCATAAAACATACATACATAAGCTCACGCCTGTATCCCCGAAGGGGTAGGCAGAAGCGCACTAGCGAACTAGAACACCCACATTTCGCAGAGCTTAGTTGCGTCCCAGATGTGATAGGGGGCGAGCCTATCGCCATATCGGGCACAAATTCCAGACTCCGGGGCCCGGGCTGATATGGAAAAATCCAATATCACTTTGCCCAACCCGGGGATCGAACCCGAGACCTCAGAACCGTAGTCGTACCGAAATACCACCACGCCACCGAGGCAGTCTCTCTCTTATAGCAGTTTTATTATAATCGTTCTTCGTTTGTTTTGTATGGGAATCGGTACAAGTAAAATTATAATAATATTGCTATAAGAGGTGGTGGTAGCCCCACTGAAGGCAGACAAGTTGACAGCTCACTTGACAGAGCTTCAATATTTCACCATCATGCCTTTTAGCCGAAGAGGTACTCGTTGGTATAACTGACCTAGAAAACTAGAGTACCCACACCACCGAGCGTGTTTTCGTCCCTTTACGTGATAAGGGGCAAGCCTAACGTCATACAGTAGTGGCGAAGGATGATTTTTTTAAAAGGGAAGCCAATGCTGCATTTTCTCCTAAATTACATCTATTTCAAAAACTGATAATATGAAAACGGTAAGCCGATAGGAATCGCGTTCTATGAATCATTCGCCACGGACATACAGCGCATAAGTTACAACCCCGGGCAACAAATATAATAATGATTTTTGAAAATATGTTTTTTTATCTTCTAGGCTCGCCCCCTGCCTAGGAGTCTGAAATTTGTGCCCGATATGGCGATAGGCTATCACATCTGGGACGGAACTAAGCTCGGCGAAATGTGGGTGTACTAGTTCGCTAGTGCGCCTCTGCCTACCCCTTCGGGGATACAGGCATGAGCTTATGTTATGTTATGTGTTAAAAACAAAAAATGATAATCAAATCCAAGACTCGATTTACGGAAACGGAAACGAATTTCGAAAGATTGACGACACTGTCATCCAATGACGAGATTACGTTAAGTACGTTATTGATAAATAAAATAGTCTTCTCAATACACTAAGTAAAGATCCTCATAATACTAAGACATCGTTTGCTCTCAATTGCCATTGACCTAGTTCGAAGCAGAGCCCTCGGCTTGGTTGGTCAAACATTTGTTCAAAGATTCGCTATCAGGGCTCTTGTCAAACCGAGGTCTTATTTTATCAATCTAGATGTAGGGGAGCGAATTGTATGAATGTCAAATCTCTTGACAATTTTCATAAACAGCCCCTTATATCACAAAGTGGTATTGTACTTTACGTAGAAAGGTGGACAAACAAGGAATATTTCTCGCTATGGGAAGGAACAATTTTCGAATGAGTAATCGAATCGAGAATGTCGTGCACTTAATGCTTTGTATAATTTCATTCGAAATTATGTTTTGATTTTACATAGGTATCTTTTTGCAAATTCTTTATGTGTGCCTCGGTGGCGTGGTGGTTTTTCTGTATGACTACCGTCCTAAAATCTCAGGTTCGATCTCCGGGTCGGGTAATGTGATATTCGATATTTCCATATCGGACCGGAGTCTGATATTTCTGGCCGATATGGCGATAGAATCGCCCCCTATCACATTTCGGCGGAATCTAGGTGTTCTAGTTCGCTAGTACACCTCTGCCTACCCCTTCTAGGAAACAAGTGTGAGCTTATGCTATGTTATGTGTGTGTGTTTTTTATGTGAACCCCCTCCCATCTCACTCAAATTTTGTCTAACATTATCTATGTATACATTAAATATGATTTTAATTTACAATAATTCGTGAAAATGGGCTTAAAAACCAAAATGTGGAAACAAGTTGTCATTCTTAGCATCAATTTCACTATATTACTTCTGTTGTTAATCGTTGAATCTATATTGTGGGATTCACACAGTATTGCTCGCTTAAAGGTCCCTTTACAATGTCCGACTGTCAGTATTAAAAAGGAGAGCGGGTCCTTTGTGACCGCAGACGCGACCGCACGTACCGTAAGGAAATCTCATGCCCGCCAGGCGCCACACTCGGGTCGGCCAGATGTACTCCAATTTGTAGGGCTGTGTTGTGTTCGTTATAAACGGGTTTTGTTGTGATAACTTTTCTGTATTATGATGCTTGAAACACTTATAAAAGATTAAGAAGCCTCTGCTGTTCATTCGAATTTTCTTTTGATATGTTAAGTAAATCGCCTCCTTGGTCTGGTCCAGGAGGTCCTGAGTTTGATGTCTAGGTCGGACAAAGCAAATTTTCTAATTTAATGTATTAAATAGATCCCTCAAAGGGAGTTGACGTCAGGCAGGCGGCTGAACATAAAAACTAAGCCAAAAAGTGTGTTGCGTCGACCACATTAAGGTGGGATAAGGACAGGTAGAAAGAAAGAAAGATGTTAAAGAAATGCAAAATCGACAACCACTGTAAGATTTATTATAAATAAATAAATAAATAAAAATGTTTATTGGTCACGTAGGCACATCAAATGCACTTATGACAGGTCACAACAAGGTCTAGATACATTTATATAATAATAATCATGTTACAACACTATCAATTTAGAAAACAAGCAGGCAGGTATGGACAAAAATCAAGGATGGGGCTTAGTTAAATGGTTGTGATTTGTAGGAAAGGGAACGAACGGGATATGGCAGGAATGCTAACAGGAAATTGACGGGAAAATAAGATAGGAAGCTTGTAGGATTTGACTGGAATTGTGAGTAAGGAAAATCACGCCGTGGACTATAAGGCCCTATCCTAGCTAACCTACCAGCCTTTCTTTAGCTACCTACGGATGACGACCCGAAGAAGAAAGACGGAAAGAAACTCCGGGCTTTTTTTTTCATCATCAATTGACTTTCCTTTTTTTTCTCAATTTTACAAGATACAACTAATTTAATTTTTACATTTTATATTTTATACGGATTTATGCATTCTCAAAATACCACTAAAAGTATAAGGTACTGTAAGTATGATTGAAATAATGCAGCATTGTAGGATGCATAAATCCATACTTACAAAATATCCTTATATCTATGTCAAAACAATGTACTTAATTATTAAATTTTACAGAGTTGATGGCATACACTCTTCAAATTGGTCGATCGGTTGACTTTTGTGAAAAAAAAAATAAAAAAATTTAAAGTAAAATAGAATACCTATTAATAAATAAATATTATGTCAAATAACTATACTATTATGTCTATGTATATTCGTTATTTATATGCAATTGATTTAAAATTAATAGGTAATTTTATTTTAAATAGGTGTAATTCTATACCTCTACACCTGTAGTTTCATAAATTCGTAATTTACTTGATAAAATTTATAAAGGAATGCATTATAGTCCCCATTATTTTTGGCTTGATTACGTAAAGTATTAAATAAGTCATTGGGACTTGATTATTGTCTTATATAAATGAAATGAGCCTTGTCTTCCGACAAAGGCCTCCTCTAAATATATATAACATCCTATGATTGTCTTATATATAACAGAGTATTGAGTTACTAGTTTATACCACTAGAAATAAAGCTAGTCTGTTCAGAGGTAAAACTACGTTATACAGTGTTCTTTATCTTAACGAGACTTTTAGCTTGGACCATCTCACTGTTCTTTAAAGCTCGTCCCTAAATTGTCCACCCCAGGGCGACAAGTGGACGTCTGACGATGAAAATACAATGCGCAGTGTAAAAATTACCTTGTGTCCTACATTTTAAAATTGAAATTTCAGCAACAAGTGACAAGTTAGAAAATAAAGCTAGAATATAGTTTTAGAAACGAAATGCACACTACGAGAGGTATATAAAATCGTATGAAGGTAAATATTTTGTTACCGGTCTACATTGTTTTATTAAGAAAATATTTTAGCTATATTATTAATCAGTTTTTACAGCAGAGACTGGCAAACGAGCAGATGGGTCACCTGATGGTAAGTGATCTCCACCGCCCGTAGACATCCGAGACTCAAAAAGAATCATGGGTGAAGGGGAGGGAAAAGGGACTGGGAAAGGGAGGGGGAATTGGGCTACCGGAAAATATCACTTACCGAATGAAACGCGACAGCGAGTTGCCACTTTACGTTTTCGGCAAACCGGTCGAGCCGGCCAATTCGTGCTGTAGACGTAACTGTCTACAGCGTGGCTCTACCACTCAAACTTTAACTCAATGTCTTATTGTTTCAAAAATTTATCAACTACTTATTATTGCCCACAACTTGGAAATTTATTAAAAAACCTATCTTACGGAAACCGTACATTTTCCGCGATAAAAAGTAGTCTATATGCTTTTCCAGACTATAATCTATCTCTGTGCCAAATGTCATCCGGACCCGTTCAGCTGTTCTCCGTTATTCATTTACAAACATACATCCATCCAAACATTCGCATTTATAATTTATTTATTTCGCATTTATAAGTAGCTGATAAAAAAGTATTAAGATTACTATAGTAGTTATTATGGATAATATTAATAAGCATAGAATTATTTTTATTTTTAACCGACTTCAAAACAGTTGCAGGTTCTCATTTAGTGCGTATTTTGCCTATCACAGATTTTTTTTAATGAAAATATATACTGGTTTCTTAAGTTTACACGAATGTTATATATTGAAATAAAAACGCAAAGCAAAAGCAAAGCCTTCGAAACGTCGGGAAAAAAAATTAAAACCAAATCGTGATAGAATCCGTAAAAATAGTTTTATTTTAAATAAAATTATGTTGACTGCCTTGGTGGCGTGGTGGTATTTCGGTACGACTACGGTTCTGAGCTCTCGGGTTCGATCCCCGGGTCGGGCAAAGTGATATTGGATTTTTCCATATCAGCCCGGAGTCTGGAATTTGTGCCCGATATGGCGATAGGCTCGCCCCCTATCACATCTGGGACGGAACTAAGAACGGCGAAATGTGGGTGTTCTAGTTCGCTAGGGCGCCTTTGCCTACCCGTCTAAGGATACAGGCGTGAGCTTATGTTATGTGTGTTATGTTATAGATTTATTTTTATTTTTAACCGACTTCAAATTAGTTGGAGGTTCTCATTTTGCTTTTCACATATTTTCTTAAATAAAATTAACGTTATATATTTATATATTTTTATACGTAGTCAAATGGCTTGTCAACATTTAGCCGAAAAGTTTCTCGCACAACTCCGCAACTCTGGTTGTTAATAACAATATCCCGGAGGAAACATGGTCGCAACACGAACTCCTGAAATTAGCCAGTCCTGTGCTGTTTAAAATAGTTCCACAGCCATGGCCGCTGGCGGTGAACGAAGAAACCTCACGTTGAAATCAGACGGGCGTCATTTTAGCCGCGAATCGCGACTTTTATGTCGCGTAATTAAAACTGCATTCAAATTTATAGTTATTTGATTAGATTTGTTGGCAGAGTATTTTCAAACAACAATATTCTCAGCAAAATGATTGCTACAAATTGGTTGTTTAAGAAATGATATACAAGCCAACAATCTACTTCAACGTTGTGATTATTAATGCTTATAAATTGTAATCGAATGTGCCAAATCATTTTTCTAGCTATATCCATATTACACACAACTAACGCTCTACTCGGTTCTCAAAATATATTTAAAGTCATCTGCTTAGGAATCAGATTTGTGCGTAAAAATAGTAATAAGTGTATCTCATTACATCAAAGGATGGAAAAAAGCGAATTGAAGATATAATTGTACATCCACATTCAGATATTAATGACGCGACTAAAAAACGCAACTCAAAAAATGTCGCGCGTCTGTTTTCACCCTTAATTGCTGCGTCAGAACATGGTATCTTTTATGGCGAAACTTCTGCGATGTTACAAAAGTTTGATAACCTGTATTGTTATATTACACTGTTCTGTTTCGGGAATCTGAATAATGATGAGGCTAGAGAAGGTCAGCTAAGGTAAGTAGTTCAGCGGCTGGACCGTCTATGGACTCAGCTCTAGCTGCCAAGAAAATCTGAGATTCGAAACCACATCACAGAATTTTAATCCAACGATTTTATGATGCGGACCCTTTAATGACAATATCTGATCACAAAACCTCTGAAAATTAATTTAGAAATTCCAAACAAAAACGGTGAATATCTTGAAATAAAACTATTTTTACGGATTCTATCACTATTAGGTTTTAATTTTTATTTCCGACGTTTCGAAGGCTTTGCAGTCTTCGTTGTCACGGGTCAGATCTGAAACTTTCGAAACGTCGGGAATAAAAATTAAAACCTAATCGTGATAGAATCCGTAAAAATAGTTTTATTTCAATGTATAATATTCGCGTAAACTTAAGAAATCAATACGGTGAATATCATCATCGCAATCATCAACCATAAGACATCCACAGCTGAACATGCATAAAAAATACAGTTTCCAATAAACGCTTCTTTTTTTCTTTCTAACAGACGTTTTTAGAACCTCCTTCTTATTTATAGCGGTTAAAAACCAGATTTATTAAATAATTATGTTAATATAGACTTCAGCCACTATTATTTACTATTGGTCACTGGTCCTTATTATGCTACATTTAAATTCCTTTCCAAATCTCAAGAGAAATTACGTATTTTTCAACGATATTTACCGTACAAGCTCTGCGTATAATTCACTGAATACACACGGCCGTGTTCCCTAGTTTTAGATAAAAGATTAGCATAAATTAACATAAGTTTAACGTTAAACCGCCGGGCAGTGGTCCATTGTGACCTGGAGCAGTGTCTAAACTACCATTATGTGTGCGAAATCATTTTTATTGCGTTTATCTTTTTAGGAGCGAGGACCAAAAGCATCAAAAATGTATCTCAATATTTCCATGTACATTGAAGTTACATAAACTCACATGACTGAAATAATAAACACAACTCTAGACTAGATCATGCATAAACAAGTTGTTGGCCGCGACTTCGTTCGTGTGGAAATTTATTAACAAATCTGTCCTTGATACGTACATTTTTTAGGGAAAAAATGTAGCCTATGTCCTATTCCAGAATGTTCAAGAATCAAGTGAGATAATAATTATTATTGTGTAAACATTATTACGCTGGCACGACCTTACAAGCGTATGTTTTAAATACGACTGAGTGAGTTATGACCATGAGGTCACAACTTTAGGATCACAAGTTTCGTGCTGTTGTCCGATCTACGTATTGTTGAACGTCTTTGCTTCCACTCAACTTTCGCATTTATAATATCGACGCTCGAAAGCCATACTTGTCGTATCTCGAATAAACGTCGAATACGACTTATATATATATCATTGAAAAGAGAAAAAAAATACCACGTCTAATGAACTCACTCTTGTTCTTCCAGCTTTAAAAAAAAAACTTTGATATGACGTTGAAAAAACTACATTTTTAAAAAACATACTTCAAAACGTTGGAAATAGTCAAAAATTTGCCAGTTTTCAAAATTTAACAGTGGGTTTAGACAAGTGGCTTATGTGCTAGTCGAATAGAATATTTGAATAGAATAAATGTATGGGAATGACATAAGACATGACATAAGGCGGCGTACTCTTATGTCATTCTCGTACATTTATTCTATTCGACATTTTTTTTGACTAGCGCATAAGCCACTTGTCTAAACCCCCAGGTACGCTTAAATCGCTTCCAGTATTTTCAAAAGGCATCCCCGATATCTGTAATCAACTAGTTGAATATAGTTGCGACGTAGGAAATTCAGTGATTTGATGTTCCCATGGAACTCACCTCAGAGATACAATGTTTTTGCCGCTTAAGATTAAAATATCGATTGCTGTATCTCATCAAAAGTCGTTGATAAACTAACTTTAGAACTATTTAACCTATTGTTAAAAATGAGTTTTAATTCAAAGAATACGCATTCCAAAAATGGCATTAATATCTCTTTTAATTTAAAAGTTATGAAGTTTTTAAATCGTTTTTTGGCTCTCCTGTAAAGTTGGATTTTTCGAGATAGGTACTACAAGTATGCTTCCGACCGTCGATATAAGTATAAAGTATATGTATATAATAGATAGATTAAAACCATCGATTTATTATATACCTAGATGCACAGTTGACGCTCGGAAAATGGGACAGCAAAGAAGTGCTTAAGCACTACTTTTGCATACAGTCGGACGCCGATAGAATTCTAAATTTCAAAATTCTAATTTTAAAACGCTTGCTCATTTCGTTTAAAAAGCTACTTTATAACACTGGCATAGGGTTATAATTGTACCGATTTATTTAGAACTTTGACTTGATTTTTCCTTTTTTTTATTACTGACACCACTTTTTATGACGATATTTGCAAAGAACTATGCATCTAGGATATATTAAATCGATGATTAAACCACTGATTTACCTCTATTAAAATTATTTAAAATAAGTGGCCGACCGCACTGTCAGAATTCCTGTCAAAATCCTCATCACAAGTTCGCTTCGCTGTCAGTTTAACATCGGCATAAAGGTTCGGTCACACCGCGGTCGCGGGCCGTCGTAAACTTTACAATTACATTCCTCAAGTAATTTTAATACGTAAAAGAATTCAATTGTAACGGTTTGTAGGAATTTTCATTATAAACGCTTAAGGGCGTCAAGCGATCCATCTTACAATTTTAATTAAATTTGTGAACGCATCCGATTGGTTGACGTATTTTTATAATCATGGTTTTTAACGGTTGTTTAATTCGTTGTTGTTGATTTTTGTTTTCGGGGGACCACGGGGTTCATTTTTTAGATCAAAATGTCATTGTCGGAAGCGAACCATTGCTAATTAAAGGGAGTAAACTGACATTTCGAATGTGGCCACTTTTTCATGAAAATTAAATAGTGCTGCGGTAAAAAGATCAAGATTATTTAAACATTTCACTTTAGTGAACCATTTCATTATTTTATTTCCTTACATCCAACTCAGAGTCGTAATTCCTATATATGTAATGTGTGATAATGGAGTACTGACATGTCTACTGAATTATAGTCATAGTAAATTACTGCATTGTCAGTTATTGCATGTCTACTGGAATTAGAGATATTATCATGACTCATTATAAACAAAACTCACAAAAGCTATGAATGTGCGGAATGTAACTTTTCTCAAATAATAAAAGTAATATTTTTAATTTTCATTGTTATTATTTCGCGTATCTATTGTGATTATTTACGCAAAATTATTTACACAGACATTTAGTCGAAAGGTTAAGTTGAAAGTTCTAATATACACAATAAAATTCTAATATCGCTGGATAGTGCCGAGTTATTGTTTCTTTGAATGATAAAAATTGAACTAGATCAATCACTATGTTTTGGAAGTAAGCAACATTATTTTGAAAAGTGACATTTCGATCTGTCAGTTTACTCCGTTTAATTAGCAATAGTACTATAGTGTTCAATCCGTACACGTCATTAATGTTGTGTCTTGTGAGTAGTTTGTGCGACATCTCTACTGCAACGGAGCTTATATTCCATAATAACTCGTATTTTTATCGTATCAATATTGAAAAGAAACACACGTGGTATAAACAAAACACTACTCTATAAACAAATGACTGAATTTTAAAATAGAATTCCACTTTTTTTTTAATTAAATTCATTTCAATTTATTATTGCCAGCCTTACATAAATTACGTTAATGGCAAATTGGTCCATAAACCGATAATAAATGTCCTCTAACCAGCTATGGATACACCAAATAATAACAAAAATAGTTGTTTATTAAGAGAAATATATCAGAATTATAAGAAACAGTTTTGATAAAATAACACTAATATTATTATTAATAGGTAAATTAAGACATTCGCTAAGAATAAAAAATAGTAAAAAGCAAAGTTTAAAATCAATAAACCAAAATCTCAAATAACAACACTTCAAAGAAACTCACAACAAAACCCTGAAATGCGAAAGCGTTAAGAACAGAAAAATGATTCTTCCAAAGTTTCCTCGTTTTTTGCGAGGCCCGAACCTCACTAATGGCTTTATTATAACTCGCTCCGCTGACTGACACCTGTCCAGGCTAGAACCTTTATTACAAAATAATAAGCGAGAAGCGAAATAGAAAATCTCATGCTAAAAATATTGAAATATCGCGCGTGGCAGTGGTAGGGTTACTGTCGTTTTGATCGTTTGAGGAATTTTAAAAGCGCGTCTTAAGCCTATGTTTCTTCCGACATTTTATCCAAAAACATAGTTTTTCTATATATTTTTCATTCCTAGAAAACATTGTTTTATTGAGCAGAAGGCAACGTGTGTCCACAAACAGAAACAAGTATAATAACAAGTTTAAAAACTTAACACACCGACTTCAAATCCGATCGTGACCAAATTTATAAGGGACCGCCCATGAAATAAGCTCTATCGAACACAAAAAGAATATGGAAAATCGGTCCACATTTGGCGAAGATATCGCGTAACATACATAAAAAAAATACAGACGAATTGAGGACCTTCTCCTTCTTGGAAGTCGGTCGAAAATATTTAAGTAGTTATATAAAAATCCTATAAAAATACATTTCATATGCACCATACTAACAATACGAACTGCATACAACTCGGAATTGATTGCATCGAAACATAATATATTCGCGATATAAATTGTGAACCGTAACAGAATTATTTTGAAGCAGTGATAGGTCAGTTGGGAATGGTACGGACTGCCGAGACAAGTGTCGGAGGTTCGACACCAACCCCAAAATGGAGCATACCCCTCTGACTTTTCTGACTGTGCTTTCTTTGTGAATTAGCGCTTGCTGTAACGGTGAAAGAAACACATCGTGAGGAAACCTGCATACCTGATAATTTCTCCACAAGAATCTCGAAGGTATGTGTAGTTTACTAATCCGCATTAGGCCAGTGTGGTAGACTAAGGTCTAACCCCATGGGACAGTCATATTACACGGCTAATATATATAGCTCTGACTGACTGCTTCGGTGGCGTGGTGGTATTTCGGTACGACTACGGTTCTGAGGTCTCGGGTTCGATCCCCGGGTCAGGCAAAATGATATTGGAATTTCCGTATCAGCCCGGAGTCTGGAATTTGTGCCCGATATGGCGATAGGCTCGCCCACTATCACATCTGGGACGGAACTAAGCTCGGCGAAATGTGGGTGTTCTAGTTCGCTAGTGCGCCTCTGCCTACCCCTTCGGAGATACAGGCGTGAGCTTATGTTATGTTATATTATGTAATATATATAGGTAGTTACCTTGAAATCCTATAAAAATACATTTCATATGCACTGTACTAACAGTACGAACTCCATGCAAGTCGGAATTGATTGCATCGAAACATAATATATTCGCGATATAAATTGTGAACCGTAACAGAATTCGCTTATATTCCCACTCCACACGGGAGGTCGATTGAAAACTACTTTGTGCACAATTTATTAGTTTTGTTAGGTTACGTCGTGTGAAGTTAGGAAGTATTAGCAATATAAATATTGAGAGTGCAATTGAGGTTTCCTACAGAGGAATCAATAATTTTTGATAACCGAATTGAAATCGACCTCGATGCGCGATCATAGTATTTGAAATCGATTAAACAATCAATCAATACTTGCTTAATTGAATTATTTATTGATACTTCATGTTTATTTATTGTCAATACATAAATCAAACAATCTTTATTGTTTCAACTTTAGTACAGTAAATACATAACATAAGCATAGGCCTGTATCCCTGAAGGGGTAAGCAGAGGTGCACTAGCGAACTAGAACACCCACACATTTCGCCGAGCTTAGTTCCATCCCAGATGTGATAGGAGGCGAGACCATCGCCATATCGGGTACAAATTCCAGACTCCGGGCTGATATGCAAAAATCCAATATCACTTTGCCCGACCCGGGAATCGAACTCGAGACCTCAGGACTATAGTCGTACCGAAATACAACCACGCCACCAAGACAGTAAATACATATTTCTATAGTTTACATTAATACATAAGCTGTTTACAAATCGTCTCCTCGGTCTAGTGGCAGCACATATAGGCTGTGGAGCGGGATGTCCTGGGTTCGATTCCCAGGTCGGGCAAAGAAAATTTTCTAATTTAATTTACCCGGGACTGGATCCCTCAGAGGGGGTTGATGTCAGGCAGGCGGCCGGTCGTATAAACTAAGCCAAATCCACTCTGCAACATACTTGAAAAAGTGTGTTGCGCCGACCCCACATTATGGTGGGATAAGGGCAGGTAGAAAGACATAAGCTGTTTACAGCTGTTTTATTAACACAGTTTCCTTAGGGCGACTTGCAGGGCTCTTACTAATGTAGTTAAACCTAAACTTATCCTACAGGTCACTCCTATCTTTAAATTAGGATTTGGGATAAATAGAGATTTTTGTGGACCTGCGAGTGGTCCTTAGTGCTTCTAATACATGTTAGTTGCCTTCAAGTTGTAATCTGCAAGAGGCGCTGTTAGTCAAATATATGGAGAAAGCAAAAATTATCAGCGTTTTTACATGAAAGTGTGTTTAAAATATTACATTAAGTTAATATCAGTAACATTACGTCTTAGTTTCGACTGGTCAGCGCCTTTTTTTATAGCAGACATTGGCAAACAGATGGGTCACCTGATGGTAAGTGATCTCCACCGCCCATAGACACCCAAGACACAATAAGAATCATGAGTGCGTTGCCAACACTGCAACGTTGCCGTAAAAGGAGAAATGGAAGAGGGAAAAAGGGATTGAGAAAGGAAGAGGGAAATGGGCCACCGGAAATCTCACTCACCGAACGAAACGCGACTGCAAGCTGCCACTTTACGTCGGTTTCCTGTGAGACAGTGGTATCTAACCGGTCGAGCCGGCCCATTCGTGCTGTAGACGTTACTGTCTACAACGTGGCTCTACCACTCAAAGCCTTTTCTATACTTTTTATTTTATTCAATTTCAAAGTATTTTATAAGCCCCTTTAAAACAATCTAAAACAAAGCTTACGCTTGAAACAGAATGAAATTTTGTCAATATTCAAATGACAAAAACCGCAAGCCTGTAGTCGAGGCAAAATAGTGAGTTAAATGCCTTAACCGTAACCGCTGTACCGACAGCAATTTATAACCAGATGTCTTGGTTCATAAATTATTTCGCTTTCTTACTCGCTAAGGGCTGTTTGATGGATTGTGTGGAGTATTATCTTAATATAAGCTAATCTCTCGCATAATCCAGGGCGGTTTAGCAGCTGGCTTTTTCTCGTATTTAGGAAAATAGTCTGCCTCGGTGGCGTAGTTGTAGAGCATGCGTTAGGACTATCGTCCTGAGGTCTCGGGTTCTGGAGCGGGTATCGTGATATTTAGTTTCTCTACTCAGTATCAGTTGCGTTGCCACCTCCTTTGTTTGTATATGGGCTGTGGACCGGGAGGTCGTGGGTTCGATTCCCAGCTCGGGCAAACCGAATTTTCTAATTTAATTTGCCCGGGACTGGAGCCCCCAGAGCGGGTTAACGTCAGGCAGGCAGCCATAAAAAATATAGCCAAATCCTTTCTGTAACATGCTTGAAAAAGTGTGTTGCGACACCACATTATCAGATAAGGACAGGTAGAAAGAAAAGATCAGTTGAGTTGTTTCTAGAATTAGTGGCCGATATAGTGGTAGGCTCAGCCCCTATCACACCTGGGACGGAAGTAAGCTCGGCGAAATGTAGGTGTTCCTAGTTCGCTAGTGCGCCTCTGCCTACCCCTTCGGGGATACAGGTGTGAGCTTATGTTATGTTTATGTAACATAACATAACATAACATAACATAAGCTCACGCCTGTATCGTATGTTTATGTAAGGATCGGGAAAGGGAAGGAGGGAATTGATCCATCGGAAATATCACTTGCCGATCGAAACGCAACAGCGAACTACCACTTTACGTTGGTTTTCTGTAAGACAGTGGTATCAAACTGGTCGAGCCGGCCCAATCGTGCTCTATACGTTACTGTCTACTGAGTAATTATCAACGTTTCAATAAACGATCTCAGTTTAGAGTGCAGATAGATCGCGATTATGAACCAATCAAATCACGTCATTTGACGGAGTCATGTTCAAACTGTGTTCTTATTGGCTAGTTTTTGTAATCTATCTGCACATTCGAACTGAGATTGTTTATTGAAACCGCCCGTATACCATTCAAGCTCTACCTCAGGATGATAGTCGTATCGCGCATGGAATACAAATGTTACAATTGCTATTATTTGTAAATTCGCAATATTTGCCGAACACTTACCAAATCAAACACCGCACAAACATCGAAACTCGAAAACACATAAATATAACCCGCCAGAACAATTCCACAAAATATGAAAGACTTATTTCGAGTGCATACACGTCGAATACTTATCCGGCATTATCCGGCGGTGGGCGATTTATACCCGGTTATACCAGGATCATAGACACATAAACTACCAGATGCCACAAGACGTCAAAGGAAGTATTTCCACCGGGGTGCGTCGAAGCGTAATGGAACGTAATACAATGGGGTGAAGGAAATTGAAATGTCGATCCAAAGTCCATATTAACATAAAATTTATACATCCTGGAAGCCGATCGGCTTTTCACGCGCACAGTGTCAACCAATCGGCTCTGTCCGACGGTTATAGTCGTCATTATGATAGCTATTAATTATTTTGCACATCGTGCATTTATTAATATGTGTAAAATGTAAATATAAATATGTAGGTACATATAAGATTATTTGTTTGTCACGCGCTTGGCGATCGTCCGTGAGATTCACTCACTTACAGGCCCTGGCAGAATATCAGTGTCAGGTAGAAATTCCAACCTGGCGAATGCTGAGCCCGTGGCCTTTTTGTTCATTGCAAGGTCGCAATGATTAATTGGGTATATCCCGTTAAGCCTTTTATATATGTAATTTATTGTAGTAACAGGATATTAGCTCGAATAAATTGTACTTGTGCCTTGTATATGGACAAATAAAATTTCTTTCTTTCTTTCTTTCTTTCTAAAAAAATAAAGGTATTCTTATTCCAGTTGAAGAAGAAAATAAAACAGCCGGTATTATTATGTAGGTTATTATTTAGTAACATAGAACATCATCAGGCGTAAGACGTCCACTGCTGAACATAGGCCTTTCCCAAAGATTTCCAGATAGGCCTGTTGGTAGCGGCCTGCATCGAGCAGTCCCTGCATGAAGTATCCACATGAGAACTTTTGAACCATTGGCTATCTGTTCTACGAGCTCTGTGCCCTGCTCACTGCAATTAGGATTAGCAAGCCCCCAAAATGCAATACAATTGTAAGATTTGATAGAAACTGTAAAAAAATGGAAACATAAAAAAACAATATTCTAACATTATCAGCAGATTATGTAATAGGTTATATGGAAGGCGTCGTCAACTTAATGATACATCGCAATGCTTTTCACATTAAAGTTGGTCTGTGCTGCGTCTTAAGCTTATTGGTCTGAGACATAACCGGGCATAACCCTGCACGGCCGGGTGTACCCGGGTGCAGCGGCGTTGTAACACGCCCAGCCGTAGCCAATTCCGATCGAATAGTTTCGGCCGGGTTAAAATGTTGCCATTTGCATTCATGGAAGATAAAGCATTGGCTTACTTTGATATGCCCTAATTTTCCTGACCGGCCTTAATTTTTACTGTACAGAAATAAAGTATAGGAGGTACATTAAAATAGTTTATTATTTAGTTACCTACACATTTTTTTTTAATAGTTTCCACGCATTTGCGATGATTTTGCCAATGTCAAGGTGCGATCGCACCATATTAAAATTACAGAAAATTATTATTTTATTCTTGACTATGAAAAGAGATGGTCCAACAATTCAATAAGCATTCGTCTTTAATTTTGTGATCTTAGTATAGGGGAGGAAAAATTCAATATAAGTTAGCCTCAATGATAGTCAGATGACGTATTTTAAACTCATAGATTTTGCGAAGAATGTTACCCGTACATTCATAAAAACTGTAAATAAAAGAACTAAGAAACGAAGCAAAACTATCTTCCAATTCAACCACAAAATATCGTAAACCAAAAACCTTATAAACTGAACATAAACTGAAAATATTGACGCCGCAAAACCTCTACAATTCGCCGCCATTTGCAAAAACCTTTTTTCCGAACATCTCGGCTTTCTTTTGAACGGTATCGAAATCATAAAGCTACGAAAAATGGCACAATTTCTCGCGTCCGAATATTTTGGACAAAGGATCACACTTCGTTGCTTCTAGTACAGATGGCTATATATTATGGGGATTTTATGCCGCCATAGTTTAAAATACTCCCAGTCTGTCAACTGACCGATATAAAGCGATCTTAGTCTGCATCCCAAAATTGTTTTATATATTTAGCATACCAAGTTGTCACATACCTTGGTACAGTTAATGTACCCGGCAACTCTAAAAAATAATAACATTTATACCTATTCTATGTATAAGCAGCGATTGCTCAATTGTAACTTGGGAGATATACGTTACGAGACGAGTATCGGAAGTTCGAGACCCACCTCAAATAAAAAATGCAACTCTGACTTTTCTATTTTAAGTTGGTATTCATTACGAAGTATCATTTGCTACAATTATGAAGGAAAACATCGTAAGGAAACCTCCAAACCTGAGAATTTCTCCACAATCATTTTGAATCAGAAGCTACCAACCTAACCTAACCCTTCTCATTAGTAAAGAAGAACCCTTCTCATTCCCAGCTATTCCCAGCAGTACGACAATAATCGACTGAGTTCCAAAAAGGAGAAAATCCTTAATTCGTCTGTATTTTTTTATGTATGTTACGCGATATTTCCGCCAAATGTGAACCGATTTTCAAAATTCTTTTTGTGTTCGATAGAGCTTATTTCAAGGGTGGTCGCACATAAATTTGGTCACGATCAGTTACGTTTTGAAGTCGGTCCGTTAAGTTTATAAACTTGTGATCATATTACAGTGCTTCTACAACTTCACCCATTTTGAGGAGCTGTATGATTTTTACACCGCAGTACCATTTTATTAGGCTCGATTGACATGTCACGACTTGATCGCCAGAGGCCAGTCTGTTTTACGAATACTAAGCAAGGGCGGTAACCTCACTAACCTTGGGGATTAAGGGATGACCGTGTGAAAGTAAGCGACTTTTTAAAATTTCACTCGCTTTTATCACCTTTACCCGACAGCGATGATAGGTCTGTGGGGATTTTTATGAGCGGTTGAGACGAAAATCACAAAAGTCACTCGTAAGTTAAGTGTGTATTCTGAATTACCGCAACGAGCAAACGTACAGGTGGGTCACCTGATGGTAAGTGATCTCCACCAACGATAAAGACCCACGATATTAAAATAATCGTGAATTGACATCCTTAAGCGGGAAATAGAGATTTGGGTATTTGTTCACACTGGAATTATCACTCACCGAATGAAATACAACAGACAGCTTCCAATTTACGCCCGTTTTCTGTGAGACAGTGTCAATTCTGTCGAACCGGTTCATTCCAGCCCGCCTAGCATGCGCTCCACAAGAACATTTTGTCACCGCTTTTTGTTCTGTTATAACCGGTTTTCCCTATTTGTCTACGGACACTAACATGCCTCCTCGTTTATTTTCATACAATATTATAGACAACATGTAGACAACATCTCGACTGTCGATGATCGAGACATCTCATGGCGCGCATGCTAGACGGGCTGGTTTAGACATAATTGTTTACAGCTTGGCTCTACGTGGCTTATTGTTATTCTAGTCACACTATGGGCGACTTGTGGCTCTTCATTAAACCTAGATTTATCTTAAGTCGTAATTTAAATATACGAATGAGTTGTAAATTAATTCGGGTTTAGGACTAACTTTAACATAACATAACATAAGCTCACGCCTGTATCCCCGAAGGGGCTAAGCACAGGCGCACTAGCGAACTAGAACACCCACATTTCGCCGAGCTTGGTTCCGTCCCAGATGTGATAGGGGGCGAGCCTATCGCCATATCGGGCACAAATTCCAGACTCCGGGCCGATATGGAAAAATCCAATATCACTTTGCCCGAGCCGGAGATCGAACCCGAGACCTCAGAACCGTAGTCGTACCGAAATACCACCGAGGCAGTCTAACAGGACTAACTTTAGATTAGTAATAGTGCTGCGAAACGCCCTAAATAACTGCGTTCATTATTGCATTATGTAATAGTCGTCATTATAATGGCGGCCACGTTTTATTCCCAATAAGTCGCAACTTAAACAAGTCTCGAACAAATTAATTACAGTCTTTAATCAGGCTAGCGTCGATCGGAGCCCGGTTAAATCCGGTTCAAACTAGTTCGAAGGATCGAATGAACGAATGACGAATTTTGTGCTCCAGCTCGGAGTGAACGTAATTAAACGACTGGCAGCGCCTGTAGCCTGGCAAAAATATCTGTGTACGCTGTGAGATTCAGAAAGTAAATTTTTGTGGTTTGGGGCAAAATGTTAAATCGGTGACTGTTGTAAAGATTATGCGAATATATTATAATTAATTTTATGTTATAGCAAATAGGTAATTCATTTATAGACTCAGTGATTTATGTTGAGGACGTTAACATTCTTTGGTTGAGGAGTTTAATTTTTTTCTTACCCGTTGTCACATCTTGGCCAAATTGAAAATAAATCATCAAATCTGTAAATTTGACATGATGATTCGATGGATCATGGACCCCATTAAATAACAAGTGTCGCCCCCACCATATAGATATAATTTTGCCAGGCTATACGTGTGGTATTTAATCTGTGGTCATGGGGTACACATGTAGTAGTGGGTGCGCTTAATGATTTGGTGTAAATGCACGATTGGGGCAAACGAAAGAGCTCGGAGTCTAGAATTTGTGCCCGATGTGGCAATAGGCTCGCCCCCATCACATCTGGGACGGCTCTAAGCTCAACGAAATGTGGGTGTTCTAGTTCGCTAGTACGGCTCTGCCTACAAAAAATGATTACACCAATATGGTCTATTAATGGTTTAGAACATGTCGGCATCAATAAGGTTTTTTATTTTGTTTGGGGGTTGGATCATTTCTGCGTAACACGGTCCAACTATTGAACGAGCAATAAACATAATTACATTCTGAAATATAGAAACGTAACTTTATGGTTTGTGCAGCGCAGAACGTAGATAATTAAAACGCTGTATTGACGCGGAATATTATGAATCAGCGGTTCGACGAGGGCGCTGTTTCTAATTACAAGAGAAATAATAAATACTATTTTAAATTATATATATACATTGGATTGCGTATATTGACAGTCTCCGTGGCGTAGCGGGCGAGTAGCCGACTGTGAGACGTGAGCTCCCGGGGGTACCCGGCACCGAGACAAATGTCTGTGACAGATATTTGTTTCGAGTCTGGGTGTGTGAGACCGAACGTCTCTCGTAGTTCCTAATACCCACGACGCAAAACTTGATCTTAGTGTGGGGTCAGAACTATGTGTGACTGTTGGATGTATTTATTTATTTATTTATTATTTGTCCATTCCAAAACCATCGTGATAAACTGTCAAAGCGATTGGCCAACTGACTTCCTAACCTCCGCAAATTTTTCCATCGCCAAATCATAACTTCCACCCAACCCTCGCAAAAACACTTACGTCTCAACAAAGTGAATTTATAAGGGCCGAATATAGAAAAACGATTGGCCATAAAGCCGAAACGATCGACGCTACTTGTTGATGCTTGCGAATAGTGGAGTAAGGGAAAAACTTAACCTATTCCGACCAGATTCCACAATCAATATGGATTATAGCTTGGAACTCAATTTGTGTGGACTGCGGACGAATGCGTGTAGTGACTGAGCCTATGTTTAGAACTATGTATAAATGTATACGATATTTATCGGACTTTTGTCTTCTAGATGCCCGAATAATGAACCCAGCTCAAAGTAGCTTATGTCATTTGAGCCCACCTTATAAGCTGACATAATCACAAGTTTAAATCTTAACAAACAACTTAACTAAATATGGGACTACCCTTGAAATAAGCTCTATTGAACACAACAATAATTTTGAAAATCGGTCCACATTTGGCTGAGATACCGCGTAACATACATAAAAAATACAGACAAATTGAGGACCTTCTCCTTTTTGGAAGTTGGTCGAAAATTAAATGGCGCATAACCACAATAAGATTAGCTGGTGGTAGGTTATTCGTATCCGACCGGATGGCGACCACCGTACACATGGTGCTAATACCTGCCGTGATAACCCACACTTCGTGTGTGGTTCGCGTTCTAGACTCAGCCAGTGTACTTCCGGTTTTCTAAAGTAGTTGGCGGCATGACTTGATGGTTGGTTGTGGCGGGTATGGGGGTATCCCTGTGTCTGCATCGGTCATAGCCTGTCTTGTCGCAGGCCCCTCGATTTGCTTCTTCCCTCTTCAAATTCGGAATGTGAAGAAGCATAAATAGGCCGGCATGATTATGGCGATCACTAATAAACCCATTGTTTGTCAGTGGTCGCTAGTTTTTTTTTTGGACGGCACTACGCTTACCATCAGGTACAGTGTAGTCACTTTGCCGTGCCTGGATAAAAAAAAATAAAGGTGGTCGTTAAACGTAAGAAGCGTTTCAGTATTCGGGGTTTTGTGTCCTTATCCCACTATAATGTACTGGTGGGAGGATTGTCACATGCGAGAATACATCGGGGTAGGTACAACTCCGGTAGTATATTTAATTATTTACATATATACATAAACTTACGCTTGTATCTTCGAAGGGGTAGGTAGACGCACACAAGCGAACTAGAAGATCCACATTTCGCCGAACTTAGTTCCATCCCAAATGTGATAGAGGGCGAACCTATCGCCATATCAGGCACAATTTCCAGACCCCGGACTCATATTGAAAAAATCCAATATCACTTTACCCGACCCGGGGATCAAACCCGAGACTGAACAGTAGTCGTACCGAAAGACAAATACGCCACCGCGGTAATCTATATAATTATTAAACAGACTAATCTGTTTAATTATTTCTTTGGAATAAAACTAGTTTTTACGGATTCTATCCCGGATAGCTTTGTATTTATTTCACTTTTAGTCCCGACGTTCCTAAAGCCTTCGTGTCGCGGGTCAGATAATAAAATCCGTAAAATCTCATTTTATTTCAATGTATATAACATTAAAGGTCGCAGGAAGTCGCTGGATGCAGGCCGCTTCCAACTGGTCGATCTGGAAATCTTTGAGCGAGGCCTATGTTCAGCAGTGGACGTCCTATGGCTGATGATGATGATGATGATGATATAACATTCAAAGTACGGGTAGTATTGGTACTATTCATGATTAATTTTATTGCATGATCTCCTCATTCGATTGTATAAATCAAAGTTGTTTAAAACACTGAAATTAACTCAGAGGTCATTGTAGCCTACCAAACCTCTCCAAACCCCAAATACAACGCAAAACAGTCGACATCTTTAAAATATTCAACTGGTTATATCTACCATTACAAAGCAATAAGAGCATTCGGAGACCCGGCCAAAACCATTTCATACGAATGGCCACAATAAACACGACAGCCAATTTTGTCACAACTCATTGCCTCTTATCTTGACCACATATCGGACCATGAAACTCTATTCGTTTACATTGTATTGTTTGGTATACATTGCCGTTTTACTTCTTAAATAAGTTCGGTTTAATTAAGGATATATTACTAAGTCTTGGTTTTCGTATAAACAAGGGTAAAAATAACATAATAAGCTCACGCCTGTATCCTCGGAGGTCGCGACCCACACGTTGAATAACACTGTTCTAGAACAAACTCTTTATACTGAAACGTTATTTATTAACTGATTTCTTAAGTTTACGCGAATATTATACATTGAAATAAAACTATTTTTACGAATTCTATCACGATTAAAATTAAATTAAAACCTAATCGTGATAGAATTCGTAAAAATAGTTTTATTTCAATGTTATTTATTTAATTACTTTCAACATCATCATCGGTCTGAGCCCGTCCACAGCAGGCCTTTCCCAAATAATCAACTAAATGGAGATAATCAAATAACGACGACTCAAGAGTCAGGACACATTCATCATCAGAGCGAATTATTGTAAAATACTTCAAGAAAATCTTGTGCCGGTGTTGACGACGCTTTTTGAGTAGAAGAGGAGGTATTGGGTCTTGGATAGTGTACTATACAAAAAGAGGTAGGCGGCTCGGCCTCCGGTGGCCCATACGCTTATGTAACATATATATGTACCATCTCCGACGGGTAATATTACTAACTATAGTGGGGCTATCAAGCAAGTTTCCGTACTAAAAAATTGATCTCAAACTTCAGTACCGCCATCAACTACTTATTACAATGCGAGAGCGATTATTACAATTTATACCCTAGAATGTTCTGTGAATGGTTAAGAATCACGTAAGACAAGTTTATTATCTCAATATTATTTCGCTAGCCGACCTGGCGCGCTTATATTTCAAATAAACTAAGCGACTTATGACCACTAGGTCATAACTTTTGGATCACAAGTTTTGTGCTGTTATCCCGTCTATTTAGTATTATAGATATAGAGGTAGATAGTGGGTGATTCTGTACATTAATGCCCTTTCACCTCGATTTAGCCTTAATGCAGCAGTGTGTGACCAGCCTAACAATGTTATCACGGTTCTACATAAAGCACCACCATGGCGCCGCGTCACGATTCCTTTTTTACGTTTTGTCACAACTCAATTGAATATCGCGCTTTTCCTGCATGACACGAAATTCCAGGCCTTTGATTTTATTTTTCAAAGCTATGCGTCGCTTGTTAGTTATTTCGGAGTGGTAGTCTTTTATTTTATTGTTATTTATGTTAGATATATTACTCTCGTCATCCTGAGATATAATTACATCAGCGGCCTGAGCAGGAAAAATTCTGACAACCGTAAATGTATTCGAACTCGATGCGCGTCTATGAAATTTGTATGAAATATTAACCAAACGTCATCAGTGCGCAGCGAACTCGAATATATTTACATTTACATTAGTTTTTCGTGCTCGGGCTACTGATTTCTAAAACACTAATGAACTGATTTAACTAACAAAGTTTGCACCTCTGGCAGAACTATTAGGGTTTCTAAAATCAAAAGTATTAGCTAATCTTTTGGTTATGGTATATTTATAAATGTGGTAGCTCGACATAAGTAAATTCAATTTATTTCTATGTTTGCTCCGTAAGGTAACGTTGTGTTATTTAAAAAAATATAATTTAAATAATTGTTTTATTTGTCTTGTATTTATCAAAGATGATGCTGTAAGAAACACTTTAAAACAGTGATAGAACTTTCGCAAATTTTAGTGGTATCGTATTCATAATCGCCAGCACTACTAAACTGCCTTGTTTTTGGGAACCTTTTCCCCTGCGCCCAGTTTATTTATTTATTATGTATTTATTTTATTTCGACCAACAAGGATCATATCACAGTTTACATTGATGTACGCATGATGTATCTAGTAAAATAAAATGTATCTAAAGCGCCTTTGTATAGCAAAACCAACGGTATCCCCACAACATATCTCGGTAAATGCAAACTGGTCAAAGTAACAACGCACAAGTCTGTCTTATTTTCATATGTAAGAAAACAAGTTTTTTTCGCAACTAAACCTCGAGAGATTTAGACGCACGTTAAGGATATTTATTTCGACATATTTCGTTATAAAAGGGATGTAGTACGAACTAAAATTACCTATTTGTGTGCAAAATGATGTCATAGTAATGTAATATCATTGTGGGTATTTTTTGCGAATGAAAATATACAGTATAGTTTAGTAGGTAAAGCAATTTATGCGACTTGCTTTGGTTCGTGACTTTATGTACTTAAAATATAGTAACTTATTTATTTACTCTTTTTATACAAATATATGTATAAAGGCATAATGCTTGAGACATTCTCGTATCAACCTTTTGGTAATACCAAGATAATCGAACTATCTAGGTGTAAAACTGTTCTTTCTTTCTACCTGCCTTTATCCCACATTAATGTAGGGTCGGTGCAATATACTTTTTCAAGCATGTTGCTGAAAGGATTAGGCTAAGTTTTTACGGCCGGCTGCCTGCCTGACGTAGACCGCCTTTGCAAATTAAATTAGAAAATTCGCTTTGCATGACCTGGGAACCGAACCCACGACCTCCCGGTCCACAGCCCATTTACTGCCACTAAACCAAGGAAGCGACATCTAGCTGTAAAATATGAATCATTATTTATAGCATTAGCAGACATGCTCCTTGGTCTAGTGACAGTATTTATGGGCTATGACCTGGGAAGTCTCGGGTTCGATAATCAGTTAAACATCCTAAATTAAGTTTAGTTCGGTTTTAGTTTAGTCGAATGACAACAAAATAAACATGTCATACAAACAATTCATTCGCTTTGTAATCCCTTCATTCGATGCACGATTGCTCGACCGCTGCGTTGGGTTACCAGCTAACGTTTTAAAACTAGACGTAGATATTAAAACATAATTTACAATAATTAAAATACAACTATTTTTACGGATTCTATCACGATTAGGTTTTAATTATTATTCCCGACGTTATTGTCTGACCGGTGACAACGAAGACTGCAAGGCCTTCGAAACGTCGGGAATAATAATTAAAACCTAATCGTGATAGAATCCGTAAACATAGTTTTATTTCAATGTATAATTTTCGCGTAAACTTAAGAAATCAGTATTTACAATAATTATTTATTACGTTTACGCGAATATTACATTGAAATTACACTTTTTTACGGACTCTATCGAAACTTCGGGACTTTAATTAAAAACGAACTACGATGGACTCCGTAAAAATGTGTTGTATTTTACGTATGTACATTTTATGGTTGTAAACATCTTCTTTAATACTGCTCCCTTGCGCATATACACACAAAATTATTACAAAATACTTAATTTGAACTATTTTCGCAACGAAGAACAATTTTTTACGACGAGCTTCCTATGGCACAACGGATTTAGAAAAAACACACGGCCCAACCTAGGACTTGAATGTGAAACGTCCCGACTCACTTACAATTTTCCATTGCACACCTATTTCTTTCTCTATGAGTAAAAAAGTTAAAATTTAAAAATCGTAAAATTCTAGGATTAATTCTTTAACTTGGCAACATAAATACTGGGTGACACGTAGTCCGACGGCCGCAACGGACATTTATCCCGGACTAAATAGACCGAAAGGGCCAGCCTGGACTCCATTGGGCCATCATTGCTCCAAACATCCGCAGACGTAGTTCGAGATTAATGGCCAATGTTGGATACAATTAATCGCTTTTATTGGCTAAGTTTTGCTGTTTGCCATTATGACTTAATGAGGCATGTTCATTGTTGATTTTCATCATGGTTGTATCTTTACAGAATAGCAGCCCGATCAGAAATATTTCTGATAATCATAAATGTAAGCTTGATGTGCTTCTATAAAATATTAACAAAATGTCATCCAGTGCGCACTGACCTCGAATACATTTATTATGGAAATTTTGACGGGAAGTCTGACAATTAAAATTATTTCATATTACCTCTATTCTCTAGAGTTGTGTTTGTTGGTTTTAAGTGATGTGGTTTAATGCATCAAACTTCAGTGAAGATGGACAGTATAATGTGGAAACTTTTTAAACGATGATCTTCTATGAGTTTTGCTTGGTGCGTTGGCTGGCTTTGTTCGGTCGATTCGCCGAGTGAAGGTCATCTGAGGGGCACCGCACTGAAGGAATTACTGCCATAATACTAGCAGGTCCTTGAGATCATCCACATCTGGGTCAAATACTGGAGTTTCGTATGTACCTCTATATTGGAGATATAATGCTATCCCTTTCCAACGCACGAACAGTTATGGCGGTGACGTCATTATACTGATACTATTCTTTCCCGCAGTTTGAACGTTACACCAAACTTCAAATGCTTATAACTTTTTATTTTTGACAATATTTCAATTTTTCTTTCTGTTCTATATTTTAGACGACGTAATCTATACTAATATTATAAAGCTGAAGAGTTTGTTTGTTTGTTTGATTGAACGCGCTAATCTCAGGAACTACTGCTTCGATTTGAAAAATTATTTTTGTGTTGGATAGCCCAATTATCGAAGGTGGCTATAGGCTATATAACATCACGCTATGACCAATGGGAGCGGAGCAGAAATGAGAAATAAAAAACGTGGAATTGATATCTCAGAAACTACTGGTTCGATTTGAAAAAATCTTTTTGTGGTGGATAGCCCAATTATCGAGGATGGCTATAGGCTATATAATATCACGCTATGACCAATAGGATTGGAGCAGAAGTGAAAAATGTTGAAAAGCGGGGAAGTTGATATCTCAGAAACTACTGGTTCGATGCGAAAAATTCTTTTTGTGTTGGATAGCCCAATTGTCGAGGGTGACTATAGGCTATATAACATCACGCTATGACCAATAGGAGCGGAGCAGAAATGAAAAATGTTGCAAAATCGTGAAAATGTATATCTCAGAAACTACTGGTTCGATGTGAAAAATTCTTTTTGTGTTGGATAGCCCAATTATCGACGGTGGCTATAGGCTATATAACATCACGCTATAACCAATAGGAGCGGAGCAAAAATGAATAATGCTGCTAGCGGGGAATTTTATATCTCGGAAACTACTGGTTCGAATTGAAAAAATATTTTAGTGTTGACCGACGGGATGAATGGTAGGGTGACTAAGGGGTGACTGACGGGGTGATTGATGGGGTGACTGATGGCATGACTGACGGGGTGACCGACGTGAGGAATGACGGGGTGACTGACAGGCTGACTGATGCTGTGGCGGGCGGGGTGTCTGACGAGGTAACTGACGGGGTGACTGACGAGGTGACTGACGGGGTGACAGACGGGGTGACAGATGGTGTGACCGACTGGGTGACAGACAAGGTGACAGACGGGGTGACAGACGGGTGTCAGAAGGGTGACAGACGGGTGACCGATGTGGTGACAGACGGGGTGACAGACGGGTGACAGGCGGGGTGACCGACTGGGTGACAGACGGGGTAACCGACGGGTGACAGACTGGTGACAGACTGGGTGACAGACAGGGTAACCGATTGGGTGACAGATGGGGTGACAGGCGGGGTGACAGACGGGGTGACAGCCGGGTGACAGACAGGGTGACAGACGGGGTGACAGACGGGTGACATACGGGGTGACAGACGAGTGACCGACGTGGCGTCAGACGGGGTGACAGACGGGGTGACAGACGGGGTGACAGACGAGGTGACAGGGGGGTGACCGACTGGATAACAGACGGGGTGACCGACTGGATAACAGACGGGGTGACCGATTGGGTGACAGACGGAGTGACAGGCGGGGTGACAGACGGGGTGACAGCCGGGTGACAGACGGGGTGACAGACGGGGTGACAGACGGAGTAACAGACGGGGTGACAGACGGGTGACATACGGGGTGACAGTCGAGTGACCGACGTGGTGACAGACGGGGTGACAGACGGGGTGACAGACGGGTGACAGACGGGTGACAGACGGGGTGACGGACGTGATGGCAGACGGGTGGCAGACGGGGTGACAGGTGGGTGACAGGCGGGTGACAGACTGGGTGACAGACGGGGTGACAAGCGGGGTGACAGACGGTGGGACAGACGGGGTAAGAGACGGGGTAACAGACGGCGTGACAGACGGTGTGACAGACGGTGTGACTGACGGGGTGAGAGATGAGGTGACTGACGGCCGAAGTAGATCATCCCATTACCCCCTTTAGAATTATTGGATTATAGGTACCTAAGACTCACTCTTTCAACCCTCTCTCTCATACGCAGACGAAGGTGCGCGGGTCAGCTAGTTTTCATATAAAATTAAATTTTAAAAAATTGTCAAGTACCCAATTCTATATCATACAAAGCCGCGAGTCGAGAAACAATGCATTATGACTGAGATTATCCCACAGCTCATTAGGCTGGCATTACGAAGTTCCCACCTCAGAGAGAGGTAATGCACGAATCATGTTGGGACTCGCGCGAACTTCACATTCCGCTAATGGAGCCGTACGATAGCTTTTACCCTCGCTATATACGAAATATTCATTTTATTATGACTTCTTTGAATACACGATGAGGGTGTTTAGACTAATTAGTCTAATAGTAGTATAGTATAGTAAAAAGTTAATTAAGTTTGTGGATGCTTTTATGCAATAAAGTAGAGAGGTGGGTAGAACTTAGGAGGATCTCCGTGTCGGGCAAAGTGATATTGGATTTTTCAATATCAGCCCGGAGGCTGGAATTTGTGCCCGATATGGTGATAGCCTCGCCCCCTATCACATCTGGGACGGAACTAAGCTTGGCGAAATGTGGGTGTTCTAGTTCGCCAGTGCGCCTCTGCCTACCCTCTTCGGGGATACAGGCGTTAGCTTATGTTATGTATGTTAGGTTTTCTAGAAAAAATAATGTTCTAAAACATACATACATACATAGACTCACGCCTTTTTCCTATAGGAGTAGGCAGAGACAACGAATTTCCACTAGCTACGATCCTTACACATCTCTTTAGCCTCATTCAGTCTCATTACATTCTTCATGCATGCACGTCGGTTTAGGGTACTTTTAACTTGACCTTTCTCGAGTAAATCTCTGACTTGGTCAGAGAATGTTCGATGAGGTCTTCCCCTTCCAACTCTACCATTCTATTTTCTAAAAATGTTCAATTACGTCTAATGTTAGTCTACATTAAATTTAGGTGTACTAGAACTAACTGTGGGTGATACTTATAACTCCTAAAGTTTGTTTGTAACTTTCAAACCGAAACAAATCTCTACTTTTGTTTAATGTGTGCTACAAACGACTTTGTTTATTTGTTTAGTTCAGACTGCGTTGAGTTATATCGAAAGCATATTAGCCATGAAGGTAGGTCGTGGATTCGATTACGGTCACGATACTTTCGTAAATAAATATAAATAACTAACCATATTTGACTGCCTCGGTGGCGTAGTTGTGTTTCGGTACGACTACTGTCCTAAGGTCTCGGGTTCAATTCCCGGGTCGGGCAAAGTGATATTGGATTTTTCCATATCAGCCCGGAGTCTGGAAGTCGCCCCCTATCACATCTGGGACGGTACGAAGCTCGGCGAAATGTGGGTGTATTAGTTCGCTAGTGCGCCTCTGCCTACCCCTTCGGGGATACAGGCGTGAGCTTATGTTATGTATGTCATGTTTAACTAACTATTGATTTGATTTGATTTGATGATATATTAACTAAAGGAAAGATTAAACTGACGCGAATGTATGAAAAGATTGATGAAAGTAGATGAAGCGAAAGTAGTGTCAAAATCGGGCGAAGTGGAAATCCATAGTCTCTGCCTACCCCTATGGGATACAGGCGTGAAATGATGTGTGTATGTAACTATTGCTTTTTATTATATTTCTCGATATTATTTTTATGGTTCAGCAGTGGACGTCTTATGGCTGATGATGATTACGATGCCTTGCCTTATATCTGAGATACTTAAGTTTGACTAATTTTGGCGTCAAATACGCCTTTCCCTGTATACAGTAAATAATATGTTTAAAAACAGACTGTACACAGAGTCATCTTGTAATGTTTTTCATTTTTTCTGCTTGGCGTTATCTCAGCCTTCTGCCAGGGTCCGCCTTCCTACTTAAACGCTTCCACTTCGCCCGGTCTTGAGCATCCTCCATAGTGAGGCCATTGGCTCTCATATCTTCCTCCAGAACGTCCAGCCAGCGCTTTTTGAGCCGTCCATGGGAACACACCCCATGGTACAATTTGACCCAGATACGCATGTGACGTCGTCGATCGCATGACCGACGTACTTCTGTGGCTATCTCAAAAGTCTCTACAGCGAGTCTCTACCACTCAGTCTGCCTTTGTCAACTAGTAAAGAACTTACACCCGAATACACACTTCCTTTCCGCAGTCGGGTAAACATAAATTACATAATTAAATATTTCAGCGGCCCGAGCAGGAAAATTTCTGACAATCGTAAATGTATTCCAGCTCGATGCGCGTCTATGGAATATGTATGAAATAACCAAATGTTATCAGTGCGCAGCGAGCTCGAATACATTTGACAATCTCCGTGGCGCAGCGGGCGAGTACCCAGCTGTGAAGCGAGAGGCCGCAGGTTCGATTCCCGCATTGAGACAAATGTTTGTGTGACCCACAAATATTTGTTTGAAGTCTGGGTGTTGTGAGACCAAAAGTATCCCATAGTCTCTGACACTCACAATACAGATTATACCTAGTGTGGGGTCAGGACTAGGTGTGTAACTGTTGGGTGTATTTATTTATTTATTTACGATTGTCAGAAATGTTCCTACTCGGGCCGCTGTTCATAACCAAAGTGATAACATCTGGTGAGATATTCGGCGACATTAAACTCTATTGTTGGAGTGAACTTTGTAACAAGGGGCTTGATCGTCACTATGACCCGCTAAAGTGTTCGTAAAGTTACTCTAATATTACAAGGTATTGCCAGGCTGTTTGTCTTCTCAACCTACTTCAAAACAAGAAGGTTCTTAATTCGCTTGTATTATACATAGGCATTCCCTTCCCCCTTAGGAATAGGCACGCACAACAGTAGCTAAGGGTAAAATTGTACAAAAATGAAATTAATGGTATTTTTTTTACAATTTGTATGTTCAAAATTTGCCAAAGGTAAGCCGGAAGGAATCGTGTTATATAGACCTTTCGCCACGAATAGACTTGCTACGATTCTTGTGCAACTCCTTTACCCAATCTCATTACATTCTTCATGCATGCACGTCGGTTTAGGCTACTTTTAACTTTACCTTTCTCGAGTTTACTAGAATTTTGATAGCCTCCGTGGCGCAACGGGCGAGCAGCCGGCTGTGAAGCGATAGGCCGCGGATTAGATCCCCGCACCGAGACAAATATTTGTGCGGCCCACAGATATTTGTTTCGGGTCTGGGTGTTGTGAGACCGAAAGTCTCTCGTAGTTACTGATTTCCACGACACAAGACTAGTATCTTAGTGTGGGATCAGGACTATGTGTGTGACTGTTGGGTGTTATTTTAAAAAAAAGCGTATATACCTGACTTGGTCAGAGAATGTTCGATGAGGTCTTTCCCTTCTAACTCTACCATTCTTACTCGCCATATATATTTGCTTTGTCAACCTCCTTTTCTTTTATACTGGTAAAAATCCCAGTCGAGACCGAATCAGTAGCCCAGAGAATATAATGTTGATTTGCAATTTGTCTTTTATATTCACAAGATGGCGTTCCGTTCCGGTTATTACCAATTTGCATAATCCTACCCTACTGGGCCTTGTAATAAAAAATATCATATTCCAGACCTATTTGTTATTCAATTATGCCAAAGCAGATTTCGGAGGAATTTGGCTTTGATTTAGAAAAATATGACATAAAATAAATAACAAGGTAAAAAGTGCACTAATGTCGCGTTAAAAATTACCAATGACAAGTTCTTTAATTTAATGCGATTTGATGCAATTATTCAATCGATTTCGGTGTAATTTTAAATCAATAATTAAAAGTTTAAAAACTTAACAGACCTACTTCAAATCTGATCGTAACCAAATTTATATGAGACCACCCTTGAAATAAGCTCTATCAAACACAAGAATTCTGAAAATCGGTCCACATTTGGCGGAGATATCGCGTAACATACATAAACAAAATACAGACGAATTGAGAACCTCCTCCTTTTTGGAAGTCGGTCGATAAATGAAACCGAATCGGAGTCAAAATCGAATCAAGTTCAAAGTCAAGGGACTGTTTTGACTCTAATTGTAAATAGCACATTCCTATTTTTGACCCCCTTCGTGGCGCAGCGGGCGAGTAGCCGGCTGTGAAGCGCGAGGCCGCGGGTTCGATTCCCGCTTTGAGACAAATGTTTGTGTGGCCCAGAGATATTTGTTTCAAGTCTGGGTGTTCTGAGACCGAAAGTCTCTTATAGTCTCTGACACCCACGATACAGGTTATACCTAGTGTGGGATCAGGACTTGGTGTGTGACTGTTGGGTGTATTTATTTATTTATTTATTTACAGCACTGGGCTCTATACTGCAATACTGTACTCAATAATTTATTAATCCGATTTTTAATAGCCTTTTATATAAGGAAACATAACTTTTTACTTCAACACATGTTTTATATATTATACACATCGATATATTATTTACTAAGATGCACAGTTGACGCTCGGAAAATGGGACAGCAAAGAAGTGCTTCAGCACTCATCTTGCCCACAGTCGGGCGTCGATAGAATTCTAAATTTCAAAATTCAATTTAAAGAACGCTTGCTCATTTCGTTTAAAAACCTACTTTATAACACGTGCTTAGGGTTATATTTGTGTTAATTTAATTACAACTTGTGATCGTTTTCTTTGTTTTATTTCTGAGACCACTTTTAGGAGGATACTAGCTGACCCGCGCAACTTCGTCTGCGTAGGAGAGAGAGGGTTGAAAGAATGAGTTGTAGGCACCTATAATCCAATAATTCTAAAGTAGGTAATGAGATGATCTACTTTTTTCCGTTTTCGTCAGTCACCCCGTCAGTCACCCAGTCAGTACCCTCGTCAGTTACCCCGTCCATCACCCCGTCAGTTACCCCGTCAGTCACCAGTCTGTCACCCCGTCTGTCACCCGTGTGTCACCCGTCTGTCACCCTGTATGTCACCCGTCTGTCACCCATCTGTCACCCAGTCTGTCACCCGTCTGTCACCCAGTCGGTCACCCCATCTGTCTGCTCGATTGTCACCCCGTTTGTGAAATCTCTAATATCTGGAAAATCTTTTTTCACGCACCGGCGCCATCTACTCAAAATATTGGTTTGTAGTATATGCTATGTATCAGAGATGGCGCTGTATGTGAAAAAAGATATTCCCGCTTTTTTGTTGATTTTTTTCCTGAATTTTATTTGCTATAAACCTCACGGAGCCCGAGACCTTTCCAACGAATGCAAAACCGTGGAAATCGGTTCGTGCGTTCTGTAGTTATAGCGTCAGGAAGGAAAACCCGACTTATTTTTATATAGTAGATTTGCAAAGAACTGTGCATCTAGGGTATAGTATATTGATGATTAAACGTCAAAACGCCAAATTAATATTGTGATAAAAATGTAAATGTAAAATTAGCCCTTTTTCCACCACCCGCGTGACAAGAAAGATCCAAACAAAGTCAAGATATCCTACTAGTGTACCAATAAATGAAATTATGATCCAACTTCAGGGACCCACGCGAGTTTATAGACCTCCGCGACCCGCCGAGTTATGGGCAATTAAACTGAAGAAAAACCCATAAAATTATACTATCCATATCTCAATGACCAGATGGACTATTTACTTTACTATTTACTTATGGAGGTATATTTTAAATTATTTTATAAAGGATAATAATAATAATAATATAAATAATATAAATAATAATATAAAATAAATAATAATAATAATAATAATAATACTGGCAACACTAAGAGTCATTTGGTACAAGATCTAAAAACATTTACAAAATAACTATTTTAAGATTCATAGTATTCATAATTTTATTTTTATATTGCGTATTTTCGAAAAATCATCATATTTGAACAATAATTAAGTGAAATTTTGAAAAGAAATCTTTAAAATGTGCAAGAATCAGAACAATGACAGTGACAGTGTCATTTAAATATATTTTTAGATCAGTTTTACAAAGAAAGAAGAGCTAAAATGAACCAAAATGATGTATTTCCAATCCAAAATGTACCAAGATGATATTACGAGCCAGGACACGCGCACGCAGAAGATCTTCCACCAGCTCGTCGAGCTCCGCGTCGTGGGCGTCGGCTTCGGAGGTGTTCGAGCCGTCGCCGGGTAACGACGCGTCGAGCCTACAAGACGAGCTGCAGTCGTCCCCGCCGCCACTAACACCTGCGCGGCGAAGAGGACGGCGACCCCCTCCTCCGGCGGGCTTGGGACCAGCGGGGCCATGTGTCCCGCCTACGGCCCCCGCTACCGGTGGAGTAGTGCGCCGCATGAGATGGACATCTAGCATCAATGAAAATGTCATGCGGGCCTACTATGGGGCGACAGAAGGAGGAACCAAACTCACAGCGTACCGTGCCAAAATGCTTGCTCTGTTTCAGACCCTTGAACCAACGCTTGATGTATCGACTCAACGTTTATCGGATCAAGTGAGGTTCATCCAGCGACGTAAGTTGTTGGATGATGCCGTACTTGAGCGGTTGCGCGCAAACTTACATAATATTGTCCAAGTTCCTATCACCACGGCTCCTGTTGAAGAAAGAATAGACAACGCACCTATATGCACTTCTGACACAGAACCTGAGTTGGTGGACAATTTGGATAGTACAGTAAGTTCCCAGGACATACAGTGTTTGAGAAAGGCTTTGGAAGATGCGATTTTAGAATTTAATTCTGTTTCTGCGTCCAGTAGACCTCGGATACCGCGTTTGCCAACGCACAGACGTAATTTGGCGCTAGTTGGGGCACTGGACTCCATACTTTCCACATACATGGAGTCTAGTTGCGACCTTGTTGGCACTCATTCGATCCTGTACTGCGCGGCCGTCGCGGTATGTCGTGTGGCTAACGTAAAGTTTCCCAGTGAAAACAGAGTCACGCGGGATGCCGTGATTGTCCCGGCCTGGCAGCGCAGGATCGAGGAGCGTATCGGCAAGGCCCGCACTCTAATCGCTAAATTAATTTGCTTCAGGGAAGGCAATGATAGGCCCAGAGTCATGCGTTTTGTGATACAGGCCTTTTCTGGGACCAACATCAGGCCCCGAGATTATAGAGTTTGTGTCACAGAACGCATAGATTTCCTGAAGCAAAAAGTCTGTGCGTGGGCGAACCGCATCCGACGATTTAGGGCGCGCTGGGATAGATTCCAACAAAATCGCACTTTTCAAAGAGACCAGAAAAGAGTGTATGGATGTTGGGAGCGCTCTCATGTTCTGGGAGATAGGCGGCCGCCGGATGTGCTTGATATGCATACATATTGGGCAAGCATTTGGTCGTCGCCGGTCTCTCACACTGAGGGCGCCTGGCTCAGTGTCGTGGAACGAGCTTGTGAATCAATACCAACAATGGAGGCCATTTCAATCAGCCCAGAAGATGTTTTGAGTGCAATCCGTCCGTCCCATAATTGGAAAAGTCCTGGTCCGGACGGTCTGCACAATTTCTGGCTGAAATGGCTACCTAGCACGCATGCTCGTTTAGCGACACAGTTTCAGGATGCACTTGAGAGCAGATCCCTCCCATCGTTTATGACAACCGGTGCCACATACCTCCTCTTTAAATCTGGTTGTACCACTGACCCAAAAAATTATAGACCTATAACTTGTTTACCCACCATATACAAATTACTGTCTTCAATTATACGATCAAAAGTATCAAACCACATTAACAATAGTAACATCATGTTTTCAGGTCAGACAGGCTGTAAAGTTGGGTCACGTGGTACAAAAGAACTCCTTCTCGTAGACATGTCCATATGTCAGCAAGTTCGTCGCAATAGGAGGAATCTATCGGCTGCCTGGATTGACTACAAAAAAGCCTACGATTCGGTGCCTCATACATGGCTCATGAGGGTGCTGGATTTGTATAAAATAGATACAAATCTAAGCGCCTTTCTGGGTACTTGTATGGGGCAGTGGACAACGGTTTTAAATTATCCAGGTGGTGCGAGTACTCCTGGTTGTGATGAACCAATAAAGATTGAGCGGGGTATCTTCCAGGGTGACAGTCTGAGTCCCTTATGGTTCTGTCTGGCCCTGAATCCTCTTAGCACCTTGCTGCTGGATTCCGGACTAGGCTACCGTCTTCGTAGAGGGGGAGAGCCAATATCCCACTTACTTTACATGGATGACCTCAAGCTGTTTGCATCCAAGAAAACTGATTTGGTGGAGTTGTTGAAAATAACTAAAAGTTTCAGCAACTCTATCAAAATGGAGTTTGGTGTGGATAAGTGCGCGGTTATCCATGTAGAGAGAGGTGGGAATATAGTCTCTGATAACATCAATCTCTCAGAGACTATACAGCTTAGATCTCTCTCCGAAACGGAAACCTACAAATATTTGGGTATGTCTGAAGCGTTAGGTATATCGAGTGCAGATGTAAAACAATCAGTAAAGGAACGTTTCTTTGGTCGCTTGACAAAAGTACTTAACAGTCTTTTGTCGGGTGGCAACAAGATTCGAGCCTTTAATGGTTGGGTTATGCCTGTACTGATGTACTCTTTTGGCATACTCAAATGGACTCAGACCGAGTTAGATACCCTGGATCGAAAGGTCCGGACTCTACTAACTGCACACCGAATGCATCATCCACGATCATCTGTTATGAGATTGTATATCCCGCGGAGATGCGGGGGCCGAGGTATACTTAATGCCAAGGACCTGCATAACCGCGAGGTATGCAATCTCAGAAATTATTTCCTCCGCAGCGAAGTGGTGATGCATAAGGATATGGGCTTGGTAGACAAAGGGTTCACCCCACTCTCACTGGCAAATGAGAATTGGCGGGCTCCTGTGGCGCTGAGCACCGGGGATCGCAGGGAGGTATGGAAGAGCAAAGAGCTTCACGGACGGTTTTATCGAGCTCTCAATGGGCCCGATGTCGACCTACTTGCTTCCGTATCTTGGCTACGTTTCGGTAACCTCTTTGGGGAAACCGAGGGTTTTGTCTTTGCGATTATGGACGAAGTTATCAAGACGAACAACTATAGGAAATACATCATAAAGGACGGGACGGTCGACATCTGTCGAGCATGTCACCGACCGGGAGAGTCCATTAGGCATGTTATTTCCGGTTGTTCGTATCTTGCTAACGGCGAGTATTTGCATAGACATAACTTAGTAGCCAAGATCATACACCAGCAACTTGCTCTTCGATACTACCTTGTGACTTCTGAAGTGCCATATTACCAATATGTGCCCCAGCCAGTTCTTGAAAATGGACATGCAACACTGTATTGGGATCGATCTATTATTACGGACAGGACTATTGTTGCCAATAAGCCTGATATTGTGGTAGTAGATCGATTGGCGCGCCGGGCAATACTTGTTGATGTCACCATTCCGCATGATGAAAATCTCGTTAAGGCCGAAAAGGACAAGTTGTCCAAATACTTGGATCTGGCACACGAGATTTCAGACATGTGGGATGTAGAATCAACAATCATTGTCCCGATAGTCGTTACCGCTAATGGGTTGATAGCAAAGAGCCTCGACCAACACCTTAAGAGGCTCTCAATCGGGCGTTGGGTCAAGAGCCAGATACAGAAGGCAGTGTTATTGGACACGGCCCGCATTGTGAGGCGGTTCCTCACTCTGAGCCCCTAACCACCGGTGGCTTGGGTCTCAAGCCTCGTCATCGGGAGGGTGATATTTATTTATTTTTATATTTTTAAATGTATTTATTTTTATATAATTTATATTTAAAAATGTAAAAAAAAGTTAATTGAAATAAATGAGGAATAATAATATTAGCCCTGTAATATTACTGTCCCACTGCTGGGCACGGGCCTCCTCTACTAATGAGAGGGGTTAGGCCTTAGTCTACCACGCTGGCCTAATGCGGGTTGGTAGACTTCACATACCTTCGAAATTCCTGTGAAGAAATTCTCGGGTATGCAGGTTTCCTCACGATGTTTTCCTTCACCGTTATAGCAAGCGATATTTCACAATGAAAATACACTTAACATAGAAAAGTCAGAGGTGTATGCTCCATTTTGGGGTTGGTCTCGAACCTCCGACACTTGTCTCGGCAGTCCGTACCATTCCCAACTGAGCTATCGCTGCTATAATGAATATTAAAATTTAATTAAAATCTTAAATAATAAACAGCAGCGAAATATCGCTTTCTATAACGATGAAGAAAAACATCGTGAGGAAACCTGCATACCCGAGAATTACTTCACAAGAAATTCAAAGGTATGTGAAGTCTACCAACCCGCATTAGACCAGCGTGGAAAACTAAAGCCTAACCCCTCTCATTCGTAAAGGAGGCCCGTGCCCAGCAGTGGGACAGTAATATTACAAGGCTAATATTATTATTCAGTATCGGCTCGGGATGTGGAGTTCGTGCCTGGTATGACAATAAACTAAAATGATCTTGGCGATATCTGGGTGTTCTAGTTCGCTTCTGCCTACTTCTTCGCCTGTATCCCTGGCGTGATCCTATGTATATGACACAAGGCGTAGCTGGTCGGGTGCCGAGCGGTTTTAATGGACGATGACCTTTATTCTATGCATACATGTGGCTGCAATACAATTACATAACACCATCCTTTACCGTACTAAGTAATGTATTTACACAAACAGTAACGACCGCCAATCACTGGCCAATTATACTGTATCCCAACGCCATTGGCCCGTAATTTGGCTCCCACTGATGGGCTCTTCTGACGGATTACACGTTCCATTTCACACAAACATCATTAAATTTAATGCGAGAGTGGTCTGCATTATAGGTTAAGAGATTGATGTGTTGATTTATTGATGGTTTTAATCGTTTCGGCTTGGAGGCGGAACGCAAACAACAGAAGTGTAAGGGTATAGTTATAAGCACATTTCCGTCCCAGATGTGATAGGGGGCGAGCTTATCGCTATAATAATAGAATAATATTTACCTTGTAATATTGAAAGGTAAGATTAGTGTGAAATTTTAAAAATGTAAGTAAAATTGTAGAAATTTCAAAGGGCATGTAAGGTGTTGGAACGCAAGAAGAGTGAATGCAACGGAAAAATAATGTTAATGTGTGTATGTAAGTGCGAGTAAGAAAGTGAGAAGGACAGATGACGAATAAAAGAGTAGGATAGATATAAGTTTGTGATTAGAGTAAGTGAGAAAAGAAATAAAGTAAGATGGTCGCAACAAGTTTTTAATTTACAATATTACAGTCCCACTGTAGGCCTTAGTCTACCATGCTGGCCTAATGCGGGTTGATAGACTTCCCATACCTTTGAAATTCTTGTGGAGAATTTCTCGAGTATGCAGGATTCCTCATGATGTTTTCCTTCACCGTTTTAGAAAGCGATATTTCACAGCATACTTAACATAGAAAAGTCAGAGCTTTATGCTCGTTTTTGGAGTTGGTCTCTCATCTCCGACACTCGTCACGGCATTCCGTACCATTCCCAACTGAGCTATCGCTGCATCGCTATATGGGGCACAAATTCCAGACTGTGAATGTTATACCTCTAATGTACATAAATATGCCAAAAGCACTATCTTTACACCTAGTTTTCCTACATTATACTATTACAATAATAGTTATCAGTGTTTATAAACTCAAAGTATTTTTGTTGGAAACAAAGTGATGGTGCAGGTGAAACGAGTTTGAAGTTATTTGTAATTCAAGCTTTCAATGCACTTTAACTACTTCCTGAGTTTGTTCAATTCACGTAAAGTGCCTTTTACTTCGAACTCGCATTGCATAGTCAAAATGAATAGTTTCCTGTAATAATTGGAGAAAATTCTGACTTTTGTTATTTTATTTTTCTTCTGTTACAGTTTACAGACGCTGTAATTTGCTCCTTCTCTCGTCGGAAGTCTGAATGAGCATTTACTTGCTAGTATCAAAGACATTAAATATTAATAACTATAGTCGCCTCCTTGGTCTAGTGACAGCATGTATGGGCTGTGGACCGGGAGGTCCTGGGTTCGATTCCCAGGTCCGGCGAAGCAAATTTTCTGATTTGATTTGCCCGGGACTGGATCCTCATAGGAGTTTAGCGTCAGGCAGGCAGCCTGTCGTAAAAACTGAGCCGAATCCTTTCAGCAAAATGCTTGAAAAGTCTGTTACGCCGACCCCATATTGAGGTGGGATAAGGGCAGGTAGAAAGAAAGAAAGGTCCTTGTTTTTTTCTTTTTTTTTTTATCCGAGCACGGTAAAGTGACCACACAACACCTGATGGTAAGCAAATGTGCGGTCCAATAATACCAGCAACCACCTATAGACCTTGTGTCCATCGGAGGCCACCAGTATCATGCCAGCCTGCTTAAATGCTTCTTCACACTCCGTTTGAAGGACCCAATGTTGTAGGAGGGACGGAGTACTATGCCGACAAACTTATCCACAGCTTGTGAAGTGTAGTCACTTTTTTGTGCTTATTTAAATTAGGTATGTACGTAGAGTTGCGTACAATAAAGAATACTTGCAAATTGCAAACACAATAAGTAATCAACAAAGGAAAAACTTGAGCCAAATGTAAGAAAACAAAATAACGCACCAATAAATTATTCTACTTGTAAATTGGTTGTCCAGGTAAAGTAATGCGTACACAGTAACTTGTTTACTGACAAACAAATATCGCTGTACTTTCCTTGGGTTAATTTACTTATGTTTTATAACAGCGATAGCTCAGTTGGGAATGATACGGACTGCCGAGACGAGTGTCGGAGGGTCGAGACCAACCCCAAAAAAGAGCATACACCTCTGCCTTTTCTATGTTAAGTATGTTTTCATTGTGAATTATCGCTTGTAATAACGGTGAAGGAAAACATCGTGAAAAAACTTGCATATCCGAGAATTTCTCCACAAGTGTTTCGAAGGTATGTCAAGTCTACCAACCCGCATTAGGCCAGCGTGGTAGACTAAGGCCCAACCCCTCTCATTAGTAGAGGAGGCCCGTGCACAGCAGTGGGACAGTCATATTACAGGGCTGATATATTATATTATGTCTTATAAATTCAAAAGTACCTTCGACTGTTCCCATGTTTGCCTACAGTGTATTGCATGAATGCTCTATCTCTACTATTATAGAGGTAATAACAGTTTATAATCTAAAAAAACTCTGTTTTTCACGACAAATTGACTGAACCGATTTTAAGAAAATTTAGGTTACAAGAAAGAGTATGAAGGCTTGAATCTCAAGATATAGACTACCTTATATCTCGAAAACCTGATGAGGTATAAATAAACATTTACATAACATAAAAGCTCACGCCTGTATCCCCGAAGAAGTAGACAGATACGCACTAGCAAACTAAAACACCCACAATTCGCCGAGCATAGTTCTATACCAGACGTAATAGGCGGCGAGCCTATCGCCATATCGGGCACAATTTGACTGCTGAACATAGACCTCCCCAAAAAAATCCAGATCGATCCAACAGGTGTTGGAAGCGGCTTAAGCTAATATGCTAAGCCAAATCAATTTCTTCGTACCTTTATTTCTTTGACACATTGTACATTGATTGAGGTTTCATGACAGTATTATAGAATCAATTTATTCACCAAGCTCCAATTATCTCGAAATAATCCTTCATCTACAGCTAAATTAAGTTTTGAAATTAATTCGTCCATTCAAACATAACCCAGTCAACATTAATTTCAAAGCTTGTTTGTATAGTCAATTTCGTATTTTTAGGAATGTAGTGTACACCCGCTGTTAGATTTGCTCCAATTCTTGAGTACTTAGAAGTTTATAGTAGATTGGGTTTATTATTTTAAGTTGAATAATTTATTTACTGATGTTATGTCTGCTGGAAAACCAATACTTTTGTAAGGAATTTGAAATATAATTATATTCTTTCCACCTGCCCTTATCCCAATTATTCCCAACAGAATTTGGGGTCGCAAAACTCTTTTTAAGTATGTTACAGAAAGTATTTGGCTTAATTTTTATGTACGGCTGCCTGTCTGAAGTCAACTCCCATCTGGGGAACCCAGTCTCGGGAAAATAGTGTGAGAAAAACACCACGACCCGACCTGGGAATCAAACCTAGGACTTCCCGGTTCACCGCCCATATATACTGCCACGAGACCAAGGAGGCGACACTATTAAATAACACCTAATAAAAGGTTTTTTTTTTAATTTAAATCCGTGAAACGAAATGAAAAATATAAAGATCGTGGTTTCAAATACCAAGTCGGGCACTCCCATTTTAATTTTCAATTCGATAAAACGCGCGAGGTTTTACATATATGTTATGGTGATAGGCTCGCATCTATCACACGAAGTGATGATGATAACTTGGAGAAATAGTGCTCTAGTTACTTAATTCACGCCTGCCTACCAATACACCTAGCAGGCACACATATAATTCTACACTAGGCTTAACATGTATCATGTGTATCAGCAGCTACGAGGCACTTACGGTCCCACAATACCCAGACCCAAAACAAACATCTGAGCATCACACAAACATTTGTGTTGGTGCGGGAATCGAACCCGCGGCCTCTCGTTTCACAGCCAACTATTCGCTCAACGCGCCACGGAGGCTATGTTCTATAGTACCATCAGTTTTTAGGGTTCCGAAGACAAATGGCAAAAAAGGAACCCTTATAGTTTCGCCATGTCCGTCCGTCCGTTAGTCTGTCTGTCTGTCTGTCTGACCACTGTTTATCTCAGAGACTAGATGTCTGTAATTTGGCATGAGTATAGATCACACTAAAAAAGTCGTTGAATAAAATTATGAATAATATTTTTTTACTGTGCCTCCCCTACATGTAAAGTGGGGGTGACATTTTTATCTTCCACTATCCTATGGTGTGGAGTTTTGTTGGATAGAAATTTTAAAAACAATGCGGTTTTGTAAATTGACGACTAAAGTGACAATAAAAAACTCTTACAAATTATTTTCAATATCACTTAGACGATGCCTCGGTGGCGTAGTTGTATAGGGTGTTGTGAGACCGAAAGTCTCTCATAGTCTCTGACACCCACGATACAGGTTATACCTAGTGTGGGGTCAGGACTAGGTGTGTGACTGTTGGGTGTATTTGTTATTATTATTATTTCGGTACGACTACCGTCCTGAGGTCTCGGGTTCGATCCCGGGGCAAAGTGATATTGGACTTTTCCATATCAGCCCGGATTCTGGAATTTGTCGATATGGCGATAGGCTCGCCTCCTATCACATCTGGGACGGAACTAAGCTCGGCGAAACGCGAGTGTACTACTGCGCCTCCGCCTACTCCTTCGGGGATACAGGCGTGAGCTTATGTTAGACGATGTTGTTAGTTATGTAAAACAGGTAGTAAATATGAGTTTATGGACCATATACTTAAAATTATGCCTAATAAAATTATATTTAAGTATTACTTACCCTGTACTGTGCGTGATCAGATATGCAGCATGCCACTTGCCGGGTTTTTATTTCTAACCTTTTCACTCACAATACCGGTAGTCAGAGGCACTTTATTATAATTCCGAGAGTAGAAAGAGGTAAAACCTTTTATGGAGATGGTTGCGTAGGGTCAATAACGCTGGAGTAAGTCATGAGAGCAAATGGAGTTAGCCGTAAAGTTGTGTGGCGGGTGCTCGCCAGCTTTTATTCCCTTTAACTATTACCACGTGGTCATAGATTAAGGTGCAGATAGAACAAAAAAAAATTACACCATATTAAACTGGTTTCTTGCTAATCCTCTGTGGTATGTCGGTGACTTTTGTTCTTCTACGGATCTCCTCATTCCGGATTTGATCACGTAGAGACACACCGAGCATAGCCCTCTCCATAGCTCGCTGAGTGAATGTGAGCTTTTTTTAGAAATGGCAGTGGGCAGCGCACATAACTCGCAGAACTGATAGCCGATGGGGCAGAAAAGTTCTCGAGTGGAGACCACGTACCGGCAAGCGCAACGTAGGACGTCCACCTACAAGATGGACCGACGACCTGATAAAGGTCGCAGGAAGTCGCTGGATGCAGGCCGCTTCCAACAGGTCGATCTGGAAATCTTTGGGGGAGGCCTACATATGTTCAGCAGTGGACGTCCTATGGCTGATGATGATGATGATGATGATGAAACTGGTTTCTGACTACATCGCTTGCGTAGAGGTATTGCGTGCGTGGTACGACTATCGTCCTGAGGTCCTAGGATTGATCTCCGGCTGGTGCAAAGTGATATTGGATTTTTCAGTATCAGCCCGGAGCATGGAATTTGTGCCCTATATAGCGATAGGCTCGCTCACTATCAAAATCTGGGACATGGGGATACAGACGATTGCTTATGTCTGTCTGTATACGGGAAATCTGACTAAGCAGGTTTCTTCGCTATATTAAAGCCTGCTTGCAAACCTGTCGCCCTAGGGGCACAAATTCCAGACTCTGGTGTTACTGAATAAAAAACCAATATAACTTTGCCAGCCCCAGGGATCGAACCCGAAACCTCGGGACGGCAGTCATACCATAATGCAATACGCTACCGAGGCAGTCATTTTAATACATAGAAACGTCAGATGCCCACACTCTAGGAATCGTTTCGAAATATCGCCTTTCATCTCAAGATCAAACTCAATACATCGTACATGAAGAAGATTCACAAACAAATCAAACCAGTTAATCATCACAACTTTCAAAACACGCACCCTATCAAAGCTTGCTCATAACTCACGCAGTAATTTCCCCTTGCATGTAAATAATGAGCTCAATTTCCTCACGTCTTGTCTGAAACTCCGACCTCTGTGCCCAAATATATGTATATAATATATGTATGTATGTAAGATTATCGAGCGTGTTTTCCTAAGACCGTATTAATTTTGTCTAGCCCTAAAACGTAGCTTAAACGTAAACTGGCTTAAACCATTGGATATTAAATGTTAAGGGCGACTTACAGCTCCTAAACAAATCTCGATTTATCTTAAAACTTTATTTAAATATACGAAGAAGATGTAGGATACATTGCGTTTATGATTAACTCTAGATTCAAGTCGCCCTTGGTTTTTTATAGTAATGAATAGGCTCAAAAACTATTAAACCGATTTAGAAAATTCTTAAACTATGGAAATACTTTTGAATGGTAGAGCTGTAGACATTTACAGCACAAATGGGCCGGCTTGACCGGTTCAATACAACTGTCTCACAGAAATCCGAAGCAAAGTGGCAGCTAGCTGTCGCGTTTCGTTCACTGTGTGATTTCCGGTGGCCCAATTCCTCCCCTCACCTGCCTGTTATCAGCTAGTAACATAGGCCACTTTTTATCCCGGAAAATTCCCGGATTCCTGTGGGATAGATTTGTTTCCACGCAACGAAGTCGCGTGCAACAGCTAGTTATAAATATACCCACAATATACAGCGAGCGATTGTACTGTTCATATTTTATTCTTACGCCTGCCACATCTGTGACATTATCCAGGTTCCTTGTGCTTACTGTCTTTACTATAATACAACTTAGAACACACGCGATATTATATTCTTGGAAAGACGTATGTCCACTGCGTAGTATAACTCAAATGTTTAAAAGTAAAAAAAAACTCTAAAACTCGTACTCCCCAATACTCTGTCATCAGATCAATAAAGAAATGAATATAGAGGTATATATGACGACATACAGTAAATGTAAAAAAAACCTTTACCAATGGCTTCTGACTGTCACATATTTTTTTTTTTATAGCAGAGACTGGCAAACGAACAGATGGGTCACCTGATGGTAAGTGATCTCCACCGCCCATAGACACCCAAGATAACGATACGGAGCTCCTGTTATCCAGACCGTACTGATTGATCTGCAACATATTAACCTCCGAATATACCTATATTATGGTGGGCCGTATGTCAGAGATACACATTCACTCATACACACGCTCTTACAGATATACACATAACATTTTTATTTGTTTTTTTTTCATCATCATCATCATCATCATCATCGTCATCAGCCATAGGACGTCCACTGCTGAACATAGGCCTCCCCCAAAGATTTCCAGATCGACCCGTTGGAAGCGGCCTGCATCCAGCGACTTCCTGCAACCTTTATCAGGTCGTCGGTCCACCTTGTAGGCCTGCGAGCTATGGAGAGGGCTATGCTCGATGTTTCTCTACGTGATCAAATCAGGAATGAGGAGATCCGTAAAAGAACGAGTGTGTACCTTAGAGTGATACAATACTAACTCATTTTTTTTCCAAAATCCTGTTTTTTACACCAATATATGCGCAAAAACCAGATCTTTATAATTGTATCCACATATCCAAACCACCTAAGCAATACCTCCTTTTGAAGCCGGTTTAAAATATCAATGTATACACAAAAGTTTAAAGTAGGTTAAACATCCCAAGGTGAAATTAACGTCCGAAGTAATGAGAGAACAATTTCACAAACCATACCACAGGACCTCTACGTAATTTACTTGTTTTACAACAATTTTATACACACAATGTAAAGCCATACTTCTTAACAAGGGATGAAATGGGATGGAGCTAATTTGTGGGAGCAATTTTTACAATCCGTTTAAGGCTTTGTTATAAACGGCCTTATGTATACCTTTTATCAATAAATATATGGCTATATAGAGTCTTTTTGCCATAGAGGTAAGCACAGAAAATGGATTTCCAGATGCTATCATTATTGAAGCTTTTTCTACGATTTTTGCCTCATTTAGTCTCAGGACAGTCTCTATATTTCTTTCCACCTTACTCCACTTTAATGTAGGTTCGGCATTACACACTTTTTCAAGCATATTCCAGAGTGGATTCGGATTCGTTTTTACGACCGGCTGCCTTCATGATATTCCCCTTGTGTGGAATCTTGACTTTACTGACTACCTCGGTGGCGTGGTGGTATTTCGGTACGACTACGGTTCTGAGGTCTCGGGTTCGATCCCCGGGTCGGGCAAAGTGATATTGGATTTTTCCATATCAGCCCGGAGTCTGGAATTTGTGCCCGATATGGCGATAGGCTCGCCCCCTATCATATCTGGGACGGAACTAAGCTCGGCGAAATGTGGATGTTCTAGTTCGCTAGTGCGCCTCTGCCTACCCCTTCGGGGATACAGGCGTGAGCTTATGTTGTGTTATGTTATATTTTCTGAACCACTATTTCTAAATTGAATCGTATTCTATATTAAAACCTAAATATTTGAAGGTCTCCTTTTCAACTACTATTACAATATGTGCGGTGTGAAGACGTATGCGTAAACACAATGGCTGTTTTATAGACGATATAGCAGACCGGCGGCGACGCGGCGTGGCGGTTATCAGGCGTCATTCGTGACTGCCCTTGTGAATAGATCGACCAGCAATGTGGGACAAAATAGGACATTTTATTTATATTTCGGCACAATGGAAATAAACAAGAAGAAGAAAATTTTGTACAAATTTTGCATTAAACAATTTTAATTTTGCATTAAACAATTTTAATATTGCATTGAATAATTTCAAATTGATAAACCTGCTTTTTATGTACAAGTATAATTTTTTTGCAGTAAATGTGGCACAAACCAAGTTTATAGCTTGTGGAAGTATAGATCGCAGAGTATCTGATAAGGGACGAGCTTATCGTCAAAACAGATAGGTGTATGCTTTATATCGTGGATGATTATGAACCACAGTAATCAATAATAATATTCATCATCATCATCATCATCATCATCAGCCATAGGACGTCCACTGCTGAACATAGGCCTCCCCTAAAGATTTCCAGGTAATAATAATATTAGCCCTGTAATATTACTGTCCCATTGCTGGGCACAGGCTTCCGCTACTAACGAAAGGGGTTAGGCCTTGGTCTACGACGCTGGCCTAATGCGGGTTGGTAGACTTCACCTTAGAAATTCTTATTATTACATTATCGTCTCGAAACATCTCCACTTTTATAGTCGGTTAAAAAAATATCTCTATTGTATATAAATCATGGACACCTCGTATCGCAGAGCACGGCCGAGCAGGCAGACACACCGACCCTAATCCCGAAGATTTATTTCTCCACGAGCTTTGTATCGACGTTTTACAAAACTGAGACCTGATTTATTGCCACTTGTGTCCGGCTTTTTTGTTCATTAATAATACTGGAATTACGTTGCGTTGGTGTTTTAATTGTAAAAATTTTGAGGGCTTGGTCTTAATACGATTTTTAGTACCTATTGGAATTGTAGATGCAAAGAATTAGAGTACTCAAATATCGGCGAACTTATTTCCTTATTTTTTTATAGCAGGGATTGGCAAACGAGCAGATGGGTCTCCTGATGGTAAGTGATCTCCACCGCCCATAGACACTCAAGACACAAAAAGAACCATGGGTGCGTTGCCAACCTAAAAGGAGGGAATGGAAGGGGAGGGGGGGAAATGGGCCAACGGAAATCTCACTCACCGAACGAAACGCGACAGCAGGCTGCCACTTTACGTCGGTTTCTGTGAGACAGTGGTATCAAACCGGTCGAGCCGGCCCATTGATGCTGTAGACGTAACTGTCTACAGAGTGGCTCTACCACTCAAAAAGATATGATAGGGGACGAGCCTATCACCATATTAGGCACAAATTCCACACTCCAGGCTTATATTATTGAGCAGAAAAACCTAGTATAGCTTTAGCCGACCTGGAGATCGTACCCAAGACCTTAGGACGGTAGTCGTACCGCATTCGGAATACAACTACATCTAACGCAGTCACTGAAGTTTTAAGTCAAAAGTACCAAGACTAAAATTCTATTTAATTCCAAACGAATAACATAACATAAGCTCACGCCTGTATCCCCGAAGGGGTAGGCAGAGGCGCACTAGCGAACTAGTACACCCACGTTTCGCCGTGCTTAGTTCTGTCCCAGATGTGATAGGGGGCGAGCCTATCGCCATATCGGGCACAAATTCCAGACTCCGGGCTGATATGGAAAAATCCATAATCACTTTGCCCGATCCGGGGATCGAACCCGAGACCTCAGAACCGTAGTCGTACCGAAATACCACCACGCCACCGAGGCAGTCCAAAAGAATAAATTATCCAAAATAGATCTAATGCATTGGAGATAGAAAAGATTTAAAACCGTTCTAAAAAGCTTAATGCACGATCTAAGGGTCGTGAAAGCAAATCCATGTGTGAATTGATATTTTCTTTGGCTGCGTACTTTAAAACTAAAATTTAAGCTGACTTGAATTTAAGTAGTTAAGTACTAAAAACTTTGTAAATGTAGTCAAAAGTCGCTATTTTCAAGCCACGCACGTCTTGCATAATTATTTCGCAAAGTGACTAAGTACGTACCTTTCGATGCATCTAGCACTTTTCTGATAATCCCTAATCCTTTAGGTTACTAAATGTAAAAAGGGATTCTATATTCGAATACTCTTTGAACAAACTTTACTTAATACTTCGTATGAATATTCTTTGATATGATTTAAAGGATCGTATTTAATCGTTTTTCTACCCCTAAGTGGTTGGAAACAGATTTTTTTAAAGTAATGATGTAGTAGGATGTGTAGGAAAATAACTTTTGATACTATAAAATACTTTGAGAAAGCCCAAACCGCAGACAAAACTATTCATATTTAATAGCTGTTATTTATGGCCTTGACATAATTTCTTTACCCAGAATAAAAAAATGCCTAATTAATTCATTTAGGAATATTGTAGCTTCCTAATTATGAACGAATTTTATAAATAATAGAAAGAAATAATGAAAGAAAGAAACTAACTTTTATTTACAGACAGCCTCCGTGGAGCAGCAGGCGAGTAGCCGGCTGTGAAGTGAGAGGCCGCGGGTTCGATTCCCGCATTGAGACAAATGTTTGTTTGTCTCACAGATATTTGTTTCAAGTCTGGGTGTTGTGAGACCGAAAGTATCTCATAGTCTCTAACATCCACGATACAGGTTATACCTAGTGTTAGGTCAGGACTAGGTGTGTGAGGTGCTGTTAGGTGTATTTGGGTTTATTTGTCCATAAAAACAAGACACAAGTACAATTTAAGGTAATATACTCTTACTACAATAACTTTTCATAAATAAAAGGATTAACGGGATATACCCAATTAATCACTGTGCCCTTACAATGGTCGAAAAGGCCTCGGGCTCAGCATTGTACGATAGTTCCAGAGATTACTAATTACATACAAACTAACAAATACCTGTCTATCATATTAAGTATAGAGGTACATTGGAACTTTACTGATATCAACCGAGTAAAGGCGCCGAGGTATTCGCAATAGACTAGAGAATGAAACGGACAAACAGAAAGTTCGGAAGAGGCATTACATCGAGTGGATGTAATTAACTCGGAGCCAGGAGTTGGACAAACATGTGTGCTGTCGTGGAAATGTTCGGGAGCTAAACAAGTCTGCATTTTGGTGGTGTTTGGATATATGAAAAATGAATAAAATGAACCATTTAATTTTCTTTAAGTAAAGTTTTGACTAAGTTTTGATTTCGATTAAGACGATTGACGTGTAATGAATTCTTAAAAAAATAATAATAATAATTTAAATATTACCTCGACGCACCATTACTTCATCATACTCTAAACGCATCATACCATTTTTTTTTATAATAAAACAAACACACCCAACAATCACACACATACTCCTGACCCCACACTAAGATCTAGTCTTGTGTCGTGATATCAGGAACTACGAGAGACTTTCAGTCTCACAACACCCGAAACAAATATATGTGGGCCACACAGACATTGCGGGAATTGAACCCGCGACCTCATGTTTACATGTATACTAAATAGTCATATAATTTCACCGTCATATTTTTATGCTAACACACAACTCCTCCTTTCACCCTTCCCTCATTAATAACTTCACTAGCTATAGACTGCCATGGTATGGAAGTGGTATTGCGTGCGTGGTACAACTATCGTTCTGAGGTGTCGAGTTCGATCCCGGGGTCGGACAAAGTGATATTGGATTTTACATATCAGCTCGGATATTTTTTAAATATCGTCTCCGCCTAGGCGTGAGCTTATGGCCCCTTACTTATAAAAATATTTAAGCGTTGCTTAACTTTATACCATAGGTTGTCCCTTTAATTTTTACATACATACATACATAAGCTCACGCCTGTATCCTCGAAGGGGTAGACAGAGGCGCACTAGCGAACTAGAACACCCACATTTCGCCGAGCTTAATTCCGTCCTAGATGTATCATTTATGTTTCATTTTTAAACAATGTAATACAAGAAAAAAAGTGACAGGTTATTCTTAACCATTGGCTCAGCTAAAAATGCTTTTATAAGTAAGGCCCATGTTAGCTACAGAGACTCCAATTTGCATAAACAGACACAAAAACTACATAACATAAGCTCACGCCTGTATCCCCGAAGGGGTAGGCAGAGACGCCTTAGAGAACTAGAACACCCACATTTCGCCGAGCTTAGTTCCGTCCCAAATGTGATTTAAAATATCTCACCATCAAATCGAAAATGTAATATAACAAAATACTTTCACACAGTTGGCAACCCTAATATAACTAACCTACATTATTTACGCAACGTGAAACTTCGTCTCCACTTTGTATTGAAGTTTCACTTCATAACACAAGTCCACTTCAAAGCCCCATAATGGAGTAAATTAAGATACGGGCCTGAACGTCACAAAGTAAACGGGAGTGCATTGAGTGAATGGCTTTTGTGTGACCGAGAGGCCGGCAGCGCCGTTGAGAGGCCCGTAACCTCTCAGAGCTGAATTCCTATTGATATAACCTTCCGAATGTATTGATTCTGTGCGTACTGTCGCTTGTTATGCGAATTTGATTCTATTTAATATATAGAGGTAGGTAAATATTTAATAGGTAGTCGCAAGGCTTGTTTTGTCTAAACCAGAGTATAATGATGTATGACTGCCTCGGTGGCGTTGTTGTATTTCGGTACGACTACCGTCCTGAGGTCTCGGGTTCGATCCCCGGGTCGGGCGAAGTGATATTGGATTTTTCCATATCAGCCCGGAGTCTGGAATCTGTGCCCGATTTGGCGATAGGCTCGCCTCTATTATATTTGGGACGGAACCAACCTTGGTAAATTGTGGGTATAGGCTCGCCCCCTATCACATCTGAGACAGAACTAAGCTCGGCGAAGTATGGGTGTTCTAGTTCGCTAGTTCACCTCTGCCTACCCCCTTTGGGGATACAGGCGTGAGCTTATGTTATGTTAATTACGTAATTTCTTCGATATTTACCATTTTTCTGCATAAAAATTCTCACAGCATGTTACAAGTATCTCTGTCTTTGATCTCTATATTAAATTCGTTAAATAAATAAACTTATACATAGACCCACGCCTATATCCCAGAAGGTTATTTCCGGTGGCCCATTCCCCTTTCCCAATCCCTTCCATTCTCCCCTTTTAGCAACGCACCCATGTTTCTTTTTGTATCTTGGGTGTCTACGTGCGGTGGAGATCACTTATCATCAGGTAACCCATCTGCTCGTTTGCCAGGCTCTTCGATAAAAAAAGGTGTAGGCAGAGGCAGATTAGAGTAACTAGAACACCCACATTTCGCCGAGCTTATTTCAGTCTCAGATGTGATGCGAACCTATCGCCATTGGGGACAAATTCCAGACTTCGGGCTGTTACTGTAAAATCCAATATCACTTTGCTTTGCCCGGGGATCGAACTCGAGACCTCAAGTACCTTGAGTAACGAGCACGCAATACCACTACGCCACCGACACGTTAAAATAGTTACTTAATACACTATCCTATAATTCTATTTTATTTTCCTCTACACGTTTAAAACAAACTCTACCTTTATTATGTTCTAAATTTTCTCTACAATCCAATAAACTTGGAGTTGTCTGTAAAAATGTAGGTGAAAATGCACCATCGGACGTCGGGTTCCATTAGCCTGCGCCCGGATATTGGAGCCGACTCTACGCGACTCTACGTGACCGACGGACGCCGCGCCACGCCGCGCCGCGCCGGCACTCAACAACTTTCCACAGATTTATTGAGTGGAATTGACTCTACAACTATTGATTTAAGAAGTTTAATGTACTTTGTCGTTTTAATGGTGTTTTAGGGAAAAATAAGTTGATTGGTTATAATTAATGTGGTTTTTTCATCCCAAAATAAACTTAAAGGCAATAGAATGTAATCATCATATTTAATATTTCAAAAGAATAGATCAGCTTTTTTTTATGCAGTTAAAAATATAAAATTACATAAGCTCACGCCTGTATTCCCGAAGGGGTCGGCAGAGGAGTACTGGCGAACTAGAACACCCACATTTCGCCGAGCTTAGTTCCGTCCCAGATGTGATAGGGGGCGAGCCTATCGCCATATCGGGCACAAATTCCAATTAAAAAAAAATATAACAAATTTATATAATTGCAATCACTATCAACTAGTATCCACACAATATTAAAAACGAAAATCAAACTAAGTCAAAAATTACTTAACTCGGTTTAAGTTTAGTCAAGAAATAATTGATAAGACTGCCTCGGTGGCGTGGTGGTATTTCGGTACGACTACCGTCCTGAGGTCTCGGGTTCGATCCCCGGGTCGGGCAAAGTGATAATAGATTTTTCATATCAGCCCGGAGTCTGGAATTTGTGCCCGATGTGGCGATAGGCTCCCCCTCTATCACATCTGAGACGGAACTAAGCTCGGCGAAATGTAGGTATTCTCGTTCGCTAGTGCACCTCTTCCTTCGGGGATACAGGTAAGAGCTTATGTTATGTTAAGAAATAATAAAACTCATAACCAGATCAACTCAACAGCCATCCAAATTAACTAAAACTAAGAATAAAACGAAACACAGTGGCGTGTCTCTTCCACAAATCTTTATTTTTTTAAACTCCAACACCATTTTAGGTTCAAACCTCGAACATAATATACTTCAGTTTAGTTAAATCCATAATCAACTGCATTAATACATTACTAAATTAGCTTTAATACAAAATAAATCCACACTTTAGTTTATCGGGTCGAGTTAGCACAGCAACCGAAACCAACCCGTAAAACAAATCTAAAATATTGTAATAGCAAATGTCATGTACCGCACAGGCACGGCTTTAGAGGGAGACGACGGGGAATTACCTCCCTTTACTTTTAAAAGGTAACAAAAAACTTTTAAAAGGTAACAGTAAAGATTTCAGAGTTTGTTTTGGTGTCGTGTATATACCGTGTATATGGTTACTCGTCAATTTCTCTGCTTCTGCTATGAAAAAGTTCAGAATTTACAATTTCTGGTAATAAAAGATGTCTGTTATGACTTTTAACACTTTATATTTCTGCCATCAGCTTTAAATAACAATGTGTTGTATTCTAACAGAATATTTTCACACACACACACACACACATAAGCTCACGCCTGTATCCCCGAAGAAGTAGGCAGAGGCGCACTAGCGAACATATTGGGCACAAATTCCAAACTCCGGGCTGATATGGAAAAATCCAATATCACATTGCCCGACCCGGGGATCGAACCCGAGACCTCAGAACCGTAGTCGTACCAAGATACCACCACGCCACTGAGGCAGTCAGGCACCGATTTGAACTTACGTAGAAATTATAGACCTTTCTTTAATACACCCTTGCCAATTATATCTTGTTATTTATAAAGCATAAGTCAAACAGTGCAAGTCTCGTAAATGTAATAAATAAGCCCCCCCGTGTCCCCTCAATAAAACCTTTGATCCGCGCCTGTACTTATACCCAAGTTTCGAATCCTGAGGGTGTATGAGAAATATTATCATTCTTTGTTCAAATACGAGTAACGACCCGCCGAGGACACACCACAATGTATCCGATGAAAAAACCTTTAGTATTGTAAGAAAAAACATTGCGGCGTTCTATATTTCTACTGTAACGGTGTATTTACACTAGCTACGACTGACTATTACTTAATTCATACATAAGCTCACGCCTGTATCCCCGAAGGGGTAGGCAGAGGTGTACTAGCGAACTAGAACAGCCACATTTCGCCGAGCTTAGTTCCGTCCCAGATGTGATAGGGGGCGAGCCTATCGCCATATCGGGCACAAATTCCAGACTCCGGGCTGATATGGAAAAATCCAATATCACTTTGCCCGACCCGGGGATCGAACCCGAGACCTCAGAACCGTAGTCGTACCGAGATACCACCACGCCACGGAGGCAGTCAGTATTACTTACTGTTAAATAAAATGTGGGTTTAGACGAGTGGCTTATGCGCTAGTCGAAAAGAATCATAAATGTATGGGAATGACATAAGAGTACGCTGTATGCGGCGTTCTCTTATGTCATCCCCATACATTTACTTTTCTATTCGACTATCGCCTATGCCACTTGTCTAAGCCCGATGATCTGTCAATACTAAATAGGTGTAAAACGGAGATAAACATAGTTTGGTGGCAAAGGCTGATGTAAAGTCAACGTTAGTTTCTTTTATGTAAACATAATAAAATTTTTAACAATATATAGTAACCCATCTTCAAATTATATGTACAATTATTAATCTTGTGATTGAGAAAAAATCGCATTTCTTCTTCATTCTTCATCTTTCGTAAATGGAATTACGATATCTCAAATCAGTTAGTCATACTGTCAAACATGTTTCAAAATTAATAGTCATATCTAACAATGTCCAAAGATTGAGACAGATATTGATAAATTATGAATACAACATCAACTACTTGAAGAGTTTCATTAAAAGTATACGTAAAACAATATATCAAAGTTTTGAATTAAAACATAGTGATAACTGACAGGAGCTAATGGGTATTTCAGATTGTAATAAAAGTTCTTAAAGATTGTGCATATTTAATGCAAAATGCAATATCATCAATAATGCAACGTGAAACGAGCCGTGAAAATATATTTATAGAAATGTATTTTGTTTCAAAGTAGCAGAATAAGTTTGACATAAACTCGACGTAGAATAAATCATTCTTATAAATATTTGCCAGTTGAATTCATTTGTAATTAATATTGAGTAAAGATATCGTACAAAAATGATTAAAGACTGAATACTTAAAAGAATAGTTTAACCATAGTTTAATGTAAAAATAAAAAAAGTATTTTTGAAGGTATTAATAGCGATTCCAGCTATGTTATAATAGCAGTGCTAATTAAATATGCATTTCGAAATCATTCAATAGCAAGCTGGGCAATACGGAGAATGATGTGCACCAATCGTAGCACTGTTAGCAGCGTAGCGAGCGTAGCTCTACTAGCAAGATGCTACGCAGTGTAGCATAACGACGTAGTGAAACTACGGCGTAGCAATATTTAGAACAGTATCTAGAAGCTTCATTATTTTTACATAGGAAATGCTTGGTATAAAGTGTATTTTATTAAATCACTCAAGTTGAATAATCTATTGTAACAACATGATATTGGTTATTAGTTATCATCACTTTCTAAGCGCCGTAGCAAAAACGCAGCGTATCAAACGGAAACTCCGCAATAATGAATATAGGTTTTCGAATGTTCGTATTCAATTTAAAACATGACATAAATCATAATATAAATAGAATAACATACAACATTCATCACTTGTAAAATTATTAAAGTACTTACCCCCACGAACCAGCCGCATAGTGTGAACGCACCTTTAAATAACAGCACCCGAATAAATGCTGGTCCCTGAAATAAATGGAAAATAAGTTATGCGTGAGACAGCCCGATAGTGTCCTCCGAGATGACTCTCAGATGGAAATCACATATAAACACAAATTCTTTTGGATAACATACTATTTCAATGTAAAATTGCAGATTCGTGACACAAGTGCTTGGCCTTAGGGAACACGAATTTCGGGTTACTTTGACCTTAAGGGTAACGTTGGTTGTGTTTTATTTAAACATGCGATCGAAATTATTTTATGCTAAAATGTAGACTCATAATTTACAGAGGCTTCGGATTTGTTGGTACCACAGACATGTATAACGTTTGTACATTATAGTAATCCATGAAACTGAAACCCGATCCAAAAAAAATCTTTAACCATTTGTAAGTAAATTTTTTACTAAAATCCATATCCTATTTTTCGACCGACTTCCAAAAAGGAGAAGGTCCTCAATTCGTCTGTTTTCTTTATGTATGTTAGGCGATAACTCCGCCGAATGTGGACCGATCTTCAAAATTATTTTTGTGTCCGAATTTAAATTATTTTTTTATTATTTTTTTATTATTTCAAGGGTGGTCCCATATAAATTTGGTAACGATCGGATTTAAAGTCGGTCCGTTAAGTTTTTAAACTTGTGATTATATTTGAATGCGACGGAATGATAAAAAAGAGAAATTTTTCGTTCAAAATGATGAAGTAATATGTGAGATAAAGTAGAAGTTATAAATACTCTCAGCCAACGAAATGCATGAAAAAAGAAATTTACGAATGGAATTAGAACCTAGTCCTATTTTAAGCTCGATTAAAAATATTAATGAACGTATATGAAGCAAAAGTCGTATAGCAAATTTAAGCGAAATGCAAATCCGTGGTATAACACATATTATGTATGAAGGGGTCGCCATATCGGGCACAAATTCAATATTACTTTGCCGGACTAGGGGATCGAACCCGAGACCTCAGAAGAATAGTTGAGGCAGAGACGGCAAGAAAAGAGGCGGTTCGTAGTGTCTGTCCACCTTTATAGAATTCGGATAATTCTTATATCATTAACAACAAAATATAATTAATGAAGTTTATTAACGAATTACAATTAATAACGAACTTAATAACGAAATAAAATAGTAATTAACGAATTAAAAACCTTCTTTCTTAAAATCGGTACTAAACATACATACATACATAGACTCACGTCTGTATCCCCGAAAGGGTAGGCAGAAGCGAACAAGACAACTAGATCACCCACATTTCGCCACGCTAATTTACGTCCCAGATGTGATAGGGGGCGAGCCTGACGCCATATCGGGCACAAATTCCAGACTCCGAGCTGATACTGAAAAATTCAATATCACTTTGCCCGACCTGAGGATCGAACCCGAGGCCTCAGTATGGTAGTCATATCGTAATACCACTACGCCACCGAGGTTTTTACCGGTTGCTGGGTACTAAAAATATCTTTGAAAACAGCCATTGTACTTATACTAGTAGTGTGTTTTCAATGTGAAAAGAAGGAAAAGTATTTACAAGTGTTTACGTATGCATCCAACGACACTCGATGAACGTTCCTAGTTGATTGAACGAGATGTACCAGTACGAAACGTTTCATGCATATGGCAATACATTATGTTATATTTATATGTATTGTACTTAGATAGTCATATATTATTGATTAGCTTTTGTTCGTGGCTCCGCTGCGTGGTAATTTTTTATGTTGAATTTCCATTATTCCTTCATTCAAAAATGTGTGTGTACAGTAGTACTGTGTACAGTTAGTAGTAACTAATGTTGCATGCGTTTAGTGGCAATAAACATTTTCTATCTTTCTTACAAAATTTAAACAACTTTACACTTTTCAGTTCAATTAAACCCGCGTCTCCTGCACTAGTTTTTTGGAAATGTTACCCAAAACATATACGCAAAACAACGATATTAGCTGTAGTAGAACCTTCTAGTAGAACAATGGACCATACATAAAATATACATGTTATGTGGTTATGTGTAGGTGTAGTAGGTGTTTTGTGTAGTGTTTTAGTGCAAGAGACGCGGCTTAAGTTAAAACTTTAATTGATATAACCACTGATTCTGATTATAAGTAAAAAAGTCAACTAAATAAACGTAAGAAAACCATTATTATAGAACGCTAGTTTGCGTATATGCCCGGCTTGATAATTCTATAAACAAAACCAACTACTGTGCTACATCTTTTCCAAACCACATATTTACAATCGAAATAAAATGTACCAAATAATTCCGATTCTAGTATAACATACATAACATGTATAAGGAAAAGCCGTGAAAACAAGACAGCTACAGTTTTATAAAGCGTAAAGAGCAAATATCATATGTAGGGGGAAGGGAGACTGGGCTGCTATTGACGTGTGCATTAAATTTTGTGCTGGTTCAGAAACGACGACTCTATTTAATAGAGTAGTGCCATCAGAATATCGAAGATGTGAGCTATCAATCTTGATACCTTACAATACCCGCGGTTGAAATCGTGATTATGTATTATTTTAAACCTAGCAAACGGTGGGTCATCTAACAGTAAGTGAACAGCAGCCTACAGGGTTACCACCACCTCTTTTAGCAGTATTGTTATAATCGTTCTTCGTTTTTGTATGGGAATCGGTACAAGTAAGATTATAATAATACTGCTATAAGAGGTGGTGGTAACCCCCTGAACAAAGACTCCCGCCATACCAAAAGTATCATGAGTCTTTTGGTAAACTATTAATATAAAACATTGAAAACGGATTGGGATATAAAGACTTTAAACTTCTTCTATAATAATAAAATTATAACCAGCGGTCTGAGCAGGAAAATTTCTGACAACCGTAAATGTATTCGAACTCGATGCGCGTCTATGAAATTTGTATGAAATATTAACCAAACGTCATCAGTGCGCAGCGAACTTGAATATCTTTACATTTACATTAGTTTTTTGTGCTCGGGCTACATTTATTTAAGCCACATTCAATGTAAGTCCATGTCTTATATTAAGCCCCACATATTTTAACATATCGTGTGTTTCTTTCTACCTCTTTATCAAGCATGTTGCAGAAAGGATTTGGCCTAGTTTTACGACCGGCTGCCGGCCTGACATCAACTCTTTTGACTAATCCAGTGCCGGGTAAATTAAATTAAAAAATTAGCTTTGCCCGACCTGGGATCGATCCCAGGATCGTCCGGTCCACAGTCCATATATGCTGCTACTAGATCAAGGAGGCATAATTTACATAATACATTAGAACATAATTCGGGTACCTTATGATAATTATTTTGTTTTCAACAACGTTATTAACTTGATAATATTCAAGGCATATTTCCAACCAAATTGTAAAATACAAGAAAAATGTCTTTCTTCAGTACAATTTTTATTTTGTCCCAAATATATTTGGTACAAACACACCGCCTACAATTTCTTTATGTAAATGTCTTCACTGATAAGTCGTAAACTAGTTCGACAAAACGTTGGCTTTTTACGAACGCCTTTACCTCTAGCATATTGTTGCTCATCAGCAAATCAATACATAGATATATTTTTTATGAGAAATTGGCTCTATGTATAAAAAAATTTGCGTATACTAAAACCACAGTAGTCTTATTTATTTATTTATTGTAAGTGGAAGAGCCACGCTGTAGACAGTTACGTCTACAGCACGAATGGGTCGGCTCTACCGGTTTGATACCACTGTCTTACAGAAAACTGACGTAAAGTGGCAGCTTGCTGTCGCGTTTCGTTTCGTGACTGAGATTTCCGGTGGCCCAATTCTCTCACTCACCGAACGATACAGCGACAGCGAGCTGCCATTTTACGTCGGTTTTCTGTGAGACAGTGGCGTCAAACCGGTCGAGCCAGCCCATTCGTGCTGTGCGCTAGAAAAAACAAAAAAGTCGTCACATCCACCCAAATTTTTGCATTTATATTAATAATAAGATAATTCACAGCCCATATTTCCAGACATCTGAATACAATGCGACAATACGGATCATTAGTCCAGGCATACTTGGTGCTTGCCGAGAGTCGTTCCACACCGGTGTTGACGGCGCTCGCCAAAGTGCCACATTAGGTCTATTTCTACGTGGAAATGCCTTCAAGTATTCTGAAATGGCTCACAAAACGGTGTCCACCATTATTTACCCCCGGGGGCGGACACAGTGTATGTAAAGTAGTAGTATAGCTTTGGAAGCGAATAAATAAACTGGCTACATTTTTTATCTCATACATTATGCTCTTTCTTTCTACCTGCCCTTTTCACACCTTAGTGTAGGATCGGCGCAGCACACTTTTTCAAGTATGTTGCAGAAAGATTTGATTTAGTATTTTACGACCGGCTTGGCTGGCAGGTAGGCGCCTGGCATCAACCCTTTCCCGGGCACATTAAATTAGAAAATTCACTTTACACCTGGGAATCGAACCCAGGATCTCCAGGTCCACAGCCCACGTGGTATGCTAAAACATAAAACAAAATAACTTTTAGCAGTACTTGCTTGACGTAGTAGGAGCCATTAGCAGGTAACAAGAACAAATTCTATTGTCACCTAACTTAACTAAAACTAAGAATAAAACTAAATACAGAAGCATGTTCCACACATATTTTATTGTAAGTTGATTGACAATATAACACGTTACAGGCGCAGTGTTTAACACTATTTGCCCGGGACTGGATCCCTCATAAGAGGGTTCACGTCAAGACATCTGGTCGTAAAACTGAGCCAAATCTTTATGCAACATGCTTGAAAAGTGTGTTGCGCTAACCCCACATTGTGTTGCGATAAAGGTGCAAAGAAAAGGTAACACTAGGCAAGCCACCGGTCGCAAAAACAAAGCCGTATCCATTCTGCATCCCACTTCATAAATGTTTGTTGCACTAATCATACTATGTAGTAAAACAAAGACTTGTATATATTATTATACAGGCTGATCGGTACATAGAATTTGCGCACTAAGTTACCGACAATTGACCGCAACTCACTATAGAGATCTAGGAAGTTACCACCACCTCTTATAGCAGGATTATTATAATCTTACGTGTACCGATTCCCATACAAAACAAACGAAGAACGATTATAATAATACTGCTATAAGAGGTCGTGGTAACCCTGCTGATCTTTTCGTTAGCCGTCAAACGTCAAACACTCGCCGTAATGTGACACAATTTTTCTTCTAGCTTGACTAGTAGTCTTTGTAGTAAAATAAGGGCAGTTGAAAGGAGAACAGTTGTTACTTTTGACCAAGTAATATTAGTTGCACTACCGCAACATCAACTGTGGAGCACTCTGCTCACGGCACGAGAAACACTTTGTCTGCGTTATCACAACCAGCCGCCGGATGAATGCTATCTCGCTCTTTTGTGCCGCGCGGGGAAATTAACACGTCTCGCGTTTTAGCTAAACAATTACACGACATTGTGCACATACTGGCGATAACGCGTCGCCACGGTAACACGCGGCTTTATACACCCTACAGACTACACGTGAACAAAGAATGGCGTGACTGACGGTGTCTTGTGTCTACGTTCTTGTGATTTGGAATTATGGCACTTCCATTTCTACAACTTATTATTAAACTATCATTCGTTACATTTGGTATTGTATTGGTATTGGTTGCGGGCTCCTTTTTCCGCACTTAGTTCGTTATAATCACAAGTTTAATAACTTAACTGACCGACTTCCAATTTACCGATCGTGACCAAATTTATGTAGGACCACTCTTGAAATAAGCTCTATCGAACACAAAAATAATTTTGAAAATCGGTCCACATTCGGCGGAGATATCGAGTATCTTTCTTTCTACCTGCCCTTATCCCACCCTGATGTGGGGTCGGCGTAACACACTTTATCAAGCATGTTGCACACAGGATTTGGCTTAGTTTTTACGACCGGCCGCCTGGCTGACGTCAACCCCCTATGAGGGATCCAGTCCCGGGCAAATTAAATTAGAAAATTTGCTTTGCCTGACCTGGGAATCGAACCCAGGACCTCTCGGTTCACAGCCCATACATGCTGCTACTAGACCAAGGAGGCGACTAACATACATAAAAAAAAATACCGACGAATTGGGGACCTTCTTCTTTTTGGGAAGTCGGCCGAAAGGAATCGAACCATTGTGCGTGTCTTTAATGCCAGCTAGACATCTAGCCAGCCTAGCTCCGACCAGAAGCGCAGGATCCTCCTGGTGTCTCCACAGACTTCTCGAAGCGACCTCGGTGTGTTGAGGATCATTACATTACATTATTTTCCCACAAACATAAGTAGAGAGAATGGATTTATACTTGCTACGGTATTACCTATTTACTATAGTGCTCGAAATTGACTTTTTCACGAAACGGAACGCATTTTCCCCTGCGTTTCCATTTTACTAAACTACCTAAAGAGGGAGGAGGTTATATTTCTCTTTTTTTTTGTTGATGTCTCCGGAAATGTGGACCGATTTTTAAATTAATATCAATCTAAAAATATAGTAAAATTTGCTAAAAATGTAATAAATGCTTAACAATCGATTGTCAACTGGCATTTAAGGCACATTAAAAAAAAAACAAAATCTCCATCGCCCATAGACACACAAGACAAGATAATAAATAAAATAAACGCACCCAGCGTTGCCAACATAAGAAGAGGGAAATAGGCATTGGGAAAGAGAGGGGGAACTGGACCACCGGACCACCTGCCACTTTACGTTGGTTTTCTGTAAGACTGTGGTATCAAACCGGTCGAGCCGACCCATTCGTGCTATAGACGTAACTGTCTACAACGTGGCTCTACCACATATAAACTGACGACTGACTATATATAGCACTAAGACATTTTAATAAATACACCCAACAGTCACACACATAGTCCTAACCACACACTAAGATTGAGTCTTGTGTCGTAGGTATCAGGAACTACCAGAGACGCACGGTCTCACAACACCCAGACCCGAAACATATATGTGGGCCACACAGACATTTTTCTCGGTGCGGGAATCGAACCCGCGAACTCATGTTTCACAGCCGGCTGCTCGCCCGCTGCACCACGGAGGCTGTTATATTTTATATTCCTGTATCCCCGAACGGGTAAGCTGAGGCGCACTAGCCAACTAGTACACCTACATTTCGCGCCGATATGGAAAAATCCAATATCACTTTGCCCGACCCGGGGATCAAACCCGAGACCTCAAGACAGTAGTCTTACCGAAATACAACCACGCCACCGAGGCAGTCAATTCAATATTCTTTTTCAAATTATATTAGTCAGTCGTGCTTTATCAGCATATTCAATATAACTCCTGAAACTGCTTCGGTGGCGTGGTGGTATTTCGGTACGACTACGGTTCTGAGGTCTCGGGTTCGATCCCCGGGTCGGGCAAAGTGATATTGGATTTTTCCATATCAGCCCGGAGTCTGGAATTTGTGCCCGATATGGCAATAGGCTCGCCCCCTCTCACATCTGGGACGGAACTAAGCTCGGCGAAATTTGGGTGTTCCAGTTCGCTAGTGCGCCTCTGCCTACCCCTTCTGGGATACAGGCGTGAGCTTATGTCAATATAACTCCTTCGTAGTCCATCATACCATTACTCCGCGTCAGCGTATAAAACAGCAATCTTTTAAGTCATCACCACACACTCGGATTGGCAACTTCTCTGCTAATGACAATATAATTTGGCCGCATTCTTCAAGGGATAGTACACCATATTCTTTTGTAAGAAGAGTGATATTACAGTGGTAGACTCACAGACGCTCATTACACCAAGCGTCCGGTTCCCTCATTCTCATGTTAACGACGCGTGTTGTTTTAATTTTTGATATTTCATTACACTAGGGCCCGAATGGTCAAATGCTACTCAACTTTAAAGGCAACTTTGATCTTCGCCATAAAAATGTAATAGATAAGGCGGCCTTAAACGATTTAAAGCGACCTTAAGTGTATGAACATTCGACGGTAGGATTTGTAATTTGGGTTGTTCCTTGTTTTTGGTAGGTAACGTCTTTGTTCTAAAATTCTATGTACAATGGCTTTTGTATCTATCTAGAATATGAATGAAATATAGACATATTTCTACAAGCGAATTTTCATACCATTAGCCAACAAATATGGCGATATGGCGATAGGCTCGCCCCCTATCACAACTGGGACGGAACTAAGCTCGGCGAAATGTGGGTGTTCTAGTTCGCTAGTGCGCCTCTGCCTACCCCTTCGGGAATACAGGCGTGAGCTTATGTATGTATGTATGAGCCAACAAACTAAACAGCAACATCTGAATTATTTTATTTTTTATAATTATCACAAGTTTAAAAACTTAACGGAACGACTTCAAAATTTATCCGATTTTTTTATGGGACACTCTTAATATAAGCTCTATAAAATACAAAAATAATCTTGAAGAACGGTCCCCAGTTGGCGAAGATATCGAGTAACATACATAAAAAACGTACCAACGAATTGTGCACCTTCTTCTCTTGAAGTCGGCCTAAAAAAGAACAAATATGATAAAATTGACTTAACAGTTCACGGCTCCTGCGGGCTTAATGAATGACATAAGTGTACGCTATATGCGGCGTAGTCTTATGTCATTCCCATGCATTTATTCTGTTCGACTATTCTATTCGACTAGCGCATAAGCCACTTGGCTAAGCCCTCTGGTTAAGCTGTCGACGGAATTTTTCTAATTAAATTATGTCAAAAATGTATCGATTTTTTAAAATCTTTCTACTTATGAAGTCTATAAAACATTATATTCTTTATTTACAAACATGTCCACAATCTCTCCAGTAGATTATAAAATAGTAAAACTTTACAATACCTTTTTAGTGGGAGTTAAAAAGCTTCCATTTCATAAGCAAAAAGTGTTATTCCCGATTCTTTACATTTTAATACACAGAGAAAAGCAAAAAATAAAAAAAATATCTAGTTAAATATGAGTATTATTTAGTACTGTCGCTAGAGCGCGCTGGGGGCGTTATTTCAACCACTCTGACAGAAGACAAATGTATATAAATTGCAGAAATACTTTAGCGTTACATTAAAACCGCCCTCTTTTATCCTTTGAGCAATAAACAAGTTACATAACGAGTGGATACAACCAGATGCTTTGAGATGGATCAGTATAATTATTATATCATTCAAGATAACAGAACAAACGTTTAGAAAATAAATAACATAATATTTAAACTGCCTTTCACTGTAATGCTATCCCACTGTAATGTGGGGTTGGCACAACACACCTTTTCAAGCATGTTGCAGAAATGATTTGGCTAAGTTTTTACGACCGGCTGCCTGCCTGACGTCATCCCCTCTGGGGGATCTAGACCCTAGCAATTTAAATTAGAAAATTCGCTTTTCCCGACCTGGGAATCGAACCCACGACCTCCCGGTCCACAGCCCATATATGTTGCCACTAAACCAAGGAGGCGACGAATAAACATTTAAATTTTATTTACATCGAAACTCAAAAACTGTTTTTTATAGCAGAGATTGGCAAATGAGCAGATAGGTCATCTGATGGTAAGTGATCTCCACCGCCCATAGACACTCAAGACACATAAAAAATCATGGGTGTGTTTTAACTTAAAAACAGGAGAATAGGGATGGAGAAACGGAGGGGAGTAACAAGGCCACCGGAAATCTTACTCATTGAACGAAACACAACAGCAAGCTGCCACTTTACGTCGGTTTTCTGTGAAGCAGTGGTTTTAAACTGGTCGAACCGGCCCATTTGTGTTGTACACGTTACTGTGTACGTGGCTACCACTGAAAAAAACCTTCATACAATTGCGTTGACTACAAAGCGTTCTCGACTCGAATACTTTTGCAAAAGTTAAAGTACGTGACAACTACCAAAAGACGCAAAATCCTAACACGCAGAAACACAGTTCGTACATAATTTAAAATGAAAAAGGTCATATTAGGTAGGTAAATGTAACTGGAATAAAAATGGCAAAACAACGTCCCCAGCCGAATAACAGGCACAAATGGCCGATATCGAATGAGTTCGTATGTGTTTGGTGACAACAATACACACGCTCTTATTCGAGTATTGGAACTTGTAAAACCTACACCGTTGGAGAACGACCGGACGTCTGTATTTCGGTAAAAGTTCAATGTGTGTCCACGAAAAACGCGAGACAACTGAAGGTAGTACGAGATTGTCTCGCCCACACACCCGCCACTGTAACTCCAGCGGCCTGAGCAGGAAAATTTCTGACAACCGTAAATGTATTCAAACTCGATGCGCGTCTATGAAATTTGTATGAAATATTGTAACATAAAAAAAAAAATGTTATCGATTAGTTAAGACTACGTTGGCAGAACGACTCGTGTTCCTTGGGTAATTAAAAAAAAAAGAGTTCATTTGACATTATGTTTTGTCAGATTGACAGATGAGTTATTGAGTTATTTAGATGTCGATCGGTATGGTTAATCATGTTAGTAATTGCGATTTGTGATTTGGACTTTTGTTTTGCGTCATGGAGTTTTGTCTATTGCCTGGCGCAAAGGTATAAAAAGCTCGGCCTCCCAATCGGGCGTTCCCTTTTTTGAGAGCTTCGGTCTGCGAGCATCGATTTCGTTGGTGCCTCAAGGCGGGGGCCGCAGCAGAGACCGATCGACACCGACAGCGCTCTCATGCAGCGCTTCGGTACCAGCGGATAACGAGAAGGTCCTAAGGCTGAGGTCGGCAGCTTGGGACATCCATCTATAGGCATCCTTCGCGTTCCCTCAAGGGGCCTTCTTGGATATAACTATTCTTGGATATTACTATCCTTTCTGGATGGTCTCCATGGTGTGGACTGCATTGCCTGGGTGAGGTGCGGTCCAGAGCCGGCTGCGTGGGTGACTGAGCGCGTGGCCGCGTCGTGTTGGTGTCCACGTGTTTGGTGGATCACCCCATTTTATATGAGGTTGTGCTCGGAGTTGGCTGCGAGTTCCACTCCGCAAACCCCTTTAGAAGGTACCTCCGTATTTTATTTCCAGTCTGTCCCGGAGGCTGGTGGCGCCCCTTTTAGTTTTTTTTATTTAAATTTGTATTTGTGGTAACAGTTTACTATCATAACATCAAAATTAAATGTACTCGAGCATTGAACGATAGCAAATCCAGTAGGCTCACGACCCGCTCTGTAATTATTTTTTAAGAATAAAAGTAATATTATATAGAATAAAATAATATTGTAATTATGGTGATATTTTAATAATATATAGATTGTACGAGAACATCTCGGTCTTTGGTTTTTAATTTGTTTTTAACCTGTACACTTGTTACATTACATTACACTTTTACATGTTACAGTGGCTACCCAACTTAGGGGCTTGCTTTCTTTCTTTTTAATACTGGAAGCATTTGCCATGTCATTCCGCTATGGTGAATAGTTCATTGCTCGTTTACTGATGTTTATGATTTTGTAACTATAATAATTTGTTATACCACTTGTTAATGTATTTAAAAGTGAAATGACATCATTCACAATCATTTACACAGGTTGTGAATGATTGTGTATTAACCTTGAATATTGTATGACCTTATTTTGTGCTTTTCTGAATCTAAAAATAATATTGATTTGTATTAATAAAATTAAATTTTAATTGTTATAATGCAAATTTAAATTAATAATTTTCAACTTAGAAATTTTGTACCAGAATTTTTTATAACTACCCTCAACTTAAAAAATAATTTTAAATTTTAATTTAATTATTTTATTTGAGCTTGTATTGTTTATTGTGTAACATATTTCAAATCAATTGTATCAACATGTTGGAGGAACGTCCTATTTGTTTTAATCTTTTACTTAAGGATGAATTGCAGTATGAAGTCATGGTTCGGGATGTTGCCCCGGCCACTGATGTTAAAAGTTTAAGACTTCAAATTAGGCAATTAGTTAAGGAGTTACCTCCATGTTCCGTTGATACATTTGAGGGTGATATTAAGGAGGAATTAAAGATTGTAAATGGGAAACTGGAAGAGCTATCTCGTTCAATTTTTGAACCTAAGTGTTCATTAACTTTAAAATTTTTAAACCGTGCCCAAGCGTTGTCACATCATTTATACCACCGTTTGTCACGTATTGTACCTATAGATTCTGAGGTTGCCACATATAGGGATTGTACCTTAAGGCTTAATAAAATCTTATCCTCACTTGACACTATGGTTGCTGGATTTCAGGCAGGTCCTGCCCAGTCTAAGAGTGCTGAGGCGTGTGCACCAGTTCCTGAGGCTTCAGTGGTGAGACATAAGAGCCAAATGGTGAGTTCTCTGAATTTAAAATATGATGGCAAATCGTGTATTAAAGTTTTTCTGCAACGTCTTGAGGAACTTTGTGATGCTCGTACCATTTCAGTCGCTAACCGTTTCGCTTCTGCGGTCGAGTTATTTGATGGTGAAGCTTTAACGTGGTACAGAGGGATTAAGGATCGTGTTTTTTCTTGGGAAGAATTGAAGCAGGCCTTGATAAATGAATTTTTGCCTTACGATTTTGATCGTCGTTTGCTGAAGGAGATTCGCAATCGTACCCAAGGTCGTACAGAGAGAATTTCCACCTATATAAGCGTCATGCAAAATTATTTCTGGCGACTTAGCACTCCACTTCCTGAGGAGGAAAAATTTGACATCATCTTTAATGGTATTCGACCCAAGTACTCTGTTCCGTTGGCTCTCCACACCATTGAGGACTTGCCAACACTTAAGAAACTTTGTCGTTGTTTGGAAGCTATTTGGCAACGTTCCGATTCTTTTGCAGAACCTCCAAAACCCTCATCCTGTTTATTAGCAAAGGACTTATGTTACACAGGGAGTTCGAAACCCCGAGTGGAAGTAGCTAGTTTTGCGAACCCTTGTCCGCGTTGTAGGGTTAACACGCACAGTCTGAGGGATTGCCCCTCCAGAGAAAAAGTTTGCTTCCGCTGTGGCAAGAAGGACTTTACAGCTCGCACTTGTCCAGATTGCTCCGTCGCGGGTTCAGATCCCAAAAAGATCTCTAAAATGCCGAAAAAACTTAATGACCGGTACCAACATAAAAGATCTAATCGTTCTCATTGTAGTATCTCTGAGAATACTAACAATGCAGCAAAGAATACTACGGATGTTAGTAAGCCTAATGCTTTTGTCTCTCCGAGTATTTCATCGGTACCTCATCATAAAGGTCATAGAGATGAGCGTCCTCATCTATCGGTAGCAATCCATGATAGGGTATTTAATGGTTTGTTGGATTCTGGTTCATCTATATCTATTTTGGGTTCAGAATTAATTGACTTATTTTTGTCTTTGGGTTATTCTCTTAACCCTTGTGCTGATTTTACGCACATCACTACTGCTACTAATTCCCAAGCTAAGGTTCTTGGTTGTTTTTCTTTACCGGTCAAGGTTCGGAACTTGACTCGAGTTGTTACCTTTTATGCCATACCAGACGTTACTACACCTCTTATTTTGGGAGTTGATTTTTGGAAAGCTTTTGATATAGCTACTCAATTATTTGAGGATTTTTCTGCTGACTCTCCAAAAGTTAGTGTAGTTAGCGTCTCGGAAGTGCGTTTGCCTTCAAATTCAGGACAATGTGGACTTACTCCTGATCTACCCCAGGGTGAATCCGTTGTACCTAATCGTAAAGACGCAGGAAATGATTCGTCTGACGCGTTATCGCGTTCTGTCCCGGTTTTGAAAACTGAAAAATACGATTGGTACAACAACATTTTTCAGAAATGTAAGAATCTTCCCACCTCTTGTCCGAATTACTCTATTGTTGATGGTAAGCTCTTTCGATATTCCAAAAGTAAGTTTCGTTGTTCTAGTCGTTTTGTTTGGAAAGAAGTTATCCGTTCTGACCAACGCCCAGACTTAGTGAGTTCTTGTCATCGTGGTGAACTGTCGCATTTGGGTTTTTATAAAACGTATCAACGACTATCTTTACACTACTTTTGGCCTGGCATGTATCGAGATGTGATGGAATTTGTCAAGGGATGTGACCAGTGTTCTGTATACAAGCAGTCGCAGAAACCACCTTCTGGCCTGAGTGAAACTTTTACAAAGGGTGAATTTGCTTTGAGAAAAGCTCACGTCCGAAGTTCCAGAAATCACAATAAAGGTCGGAGTATTGCCGAACATCAGGTAGGTGATATTGTTTGGAAGAAAACTTTCCCCTTGACAGATGCAGATAAATTCTTCATGGCGAAATTAGCACCTCGTTATGAAAAATGTAGAGTTGTTTTCAAACACTCCCCCTTGGTTTATGAACTGGAGAGTGTTGCAACTGGTAAAAATTTGGGGTCCTGGCATATCCAGCACCTCAAGAAAGTTTAAAATACTTTCTTCTCTTTTTTCTCTGGTCATTGGACGCGCAACCCGATTTTCCTGGATATCTCGCTGCGCCGCCAATGTCTCAGTGCCTTTAGTAAGGAAGTCAGTACCTGACTGTTAGCATTTGCTCGTAGTATTTTTGCAAATGGCTAGCATAGTGTCTTAGGATTGGCTTGGAGAGTAGTAATGCGATACAGTCTCTGCTGCTTTAAAGCAAGTGACTGGCCGCAGTATCGTGTTTTTTTTTATTTGCCTTATTATGCTGAACTATTTTTGTTAGCATAGGGAATCCATCGACACATTGTCGTGGGTTCGATTTTGGTGTTTGTTTTGTGTCGAGTGTCACCTTTTATTGGTGTGGTAGCTAACCTACCACTCGATACAATTATTTTTTTTTGTTCTTGTTGATTCTGTAGTTGTTGGACGCGCACCCCGGTTGATACTGTTCGCCTCGATGCGTCGCCAACGACTCAGTAGTAACGAGTTTTGTAATGTTGAGTGTTATATTTTATGTGAGTATGGTAATACACTCACTAACGCTCGGCAGTTTTTTGTTGTTGTTTTAGATCCGGTATCCTGTAGTAGCTGGACGCATAGCCCGATTGGTACGTATCATCTCGCTATGTCGCCAGCAACTCGGTCCGTTGATTTGTGTTTTTTTTTTGCTTGTTTTAGGTCAGAGTTGTGGTCTTGGGTTGTAGAGAGCTGGAGGACCAGCGTTAAATTTTGCAAGCAAAATTTCCCTAGGGAGGGGGGTACTGTAACATAAAAAAAAAAATGTTATCGATTAGTTAAGACTACGTTGGCAGAACGACTCGTGTTCCTTGGGTAATTAAAAAAAAAAGAGTTCATTTGACATTATGTTTTGTCAGATTGACAGATGAGTTATTGAGTTATTTAGATGTCGATCGGTATGGTTAATCATGTTAGTAATTGCGATTTGTGATTTGGACTTTTGTTTTGCGTCATGGAGTTTTGTCTATTGCCTGGCGCAAAGGTATAAAAAGCTCGGCCTCCCAATCGGGCGTTCCCTTTTTTGAGAGCTTCGGTCTGCGAGCATCGATTTCGTTGGTGCCTCAAGGCGGGGGCCGCAGCAGAGACCGATCGACACCGACAGCGCTCTCATGCAGCGCTTCGGTACCAGCGGATAACGAGAAGGTCCTAAGGCTGAGGTCGGCAGCTTGGGACATCCATCTATAGGCATCCTTCGCGTTCCCTCAAGGGGCCTTCTTGGATATAACTATTCTTGGATATTACTATCCTTTCTGGATGGTCTCCATGGTGTGGACTGCATTGCCTGGGTGAGGTGCGGTCCAGAGCCGGCTGCGTGGGTGACTGAGCGCGTGGCCGCGTCGTGTTGGTGTCCACGTGTTTGGTGGATCACCCCATTTTATATGAGGTTGTGCTCGGAGTTGGCTGCGAGTTCCACTCCGCAAACCCCTTTAGAAGGTACCTCCGTATTTTATTTCCAGTCTGTCCCGGAGGCTGGTGGCGCCCCTTTTAGTTTTTTTTATTTAAATTTGTATTTGTGGTAACAGTTTACTATCATAACATCAAAATTAAATGTACTCGAGCATTGAACGATAGCAAATCCAGTAGGCTCACGACCCGCTCTGTAATTATTTTTTAAGAATAAAAGTAATATTATATAGAATAAAATAATATTGTAATTATGGTGATATTTTAATAATATATAGATTGTACGAGAACATCTCGGTCTTTGGTTTTTAATTTGTTTTTAACCTGTACACTTGTTACATTACATTACACTTTTACATGTTACAATATTAACCAAACGTCATCAGTGCGCAGCGAACTCGAATACATTTACATTTACATTAGTTTTTCGTGCTCAGGCTACTGTAAGCCAGGATCAACAATGGCACGCATTTTACGACACCGAGCAATGAAGCTCGACGAGTCTCAGATAATGTAAAATTGTCTTCATCCCGCAACGAAATTAATCAAACAGAAAGATAGGGAGTAGGAAGGTAGTAATAAAATATCACTCGACATTTTTTATAGCAGTGATTGGCAAACGAGCAGGTGGGTCACCTGATGGTAAGTGAACTCCACCGCCCATAGACACCAAGACACAAATGTATTATGGGTGCCATCCAAAAAGGAGGGGAATGGGGAGTGAGAAAATGTGGGGGAATTGGAATACTGGAAATCTCACAGAAAAAAACGCAACAGCGAGCTACCACTTTACGTTGGTTTTCTTCTCCCTTACCTTTCCCAATTCCCTCCTTCTGGTAATCAACGCACCCTTGATTTTTGTATCTTGGGTGTCCATGGGCGGTGGAGATCACTTCCCATCAGATGACCCACCTACTCGTTTGCCAGTCTCTGCTATAAAAAAACTATAATCAAATTGAAGTTATCATAACACAATTTCGTAAATATGGAGTAAGCTCATAACTGCCAATCATAATAAATATGAATAAGAGCACTAGAAGGATATTATTTTATTGATATTTTATTACTTAATCGGCTGAAGATGAGAAATTGATGCGTCAGTACTTCGTTCTACTAAGCGTAAAATTTACGATATTGGATAACCGTATATTGCTAAGTTATTTAGAGTTGATATTTATTTGTTTCAATTTCATTTTATAAGCTTAATATCATTTATATTTCTAATACAAGGTCTATCTCGAGAAAGGTCAAGAAGTACCCTAAACCGACGTGCATGCATGAAGAATGTTATGAGACTGAATGAGGCGAAACAGGTGTGTAAGAATCGTAGCAAATGGAAATCCGTTGTCTCTCCTTACCGCTATGGGAAAGAAGCGCGAGTCTATGTACTCGTATGTTTTTAATACAGATTATGTTATATAGCTTTTATATATTGTTTTATGAGTGGTAGAGCCACGCTGTAGACAGTAACGTCTATAGCACGAATGGGCCGGCTCGACCGGTTGGATATCACTGTCTCACGGGAAACCGACGTGAAGTGGGAGCTTGCTGTCGCGTTTCGTTCGGTGAGTGAGATTTCCGGTGGCCCATTCCCCCCCTCTTTCCCAATCCCTATTCCCTCCCCTTCCTTGTCCTCTTTTTAGGTTGGCAACGCACCCATGATTCTTATTGTGTCTTGGGTGTCTATGGGCGGTGGAGATCACTTACCATCAGGTGACCCATCTGTTCGTTTGCCAGTCTCTGCTATAAAAACAAAAAAAAAAGTTTCGTGAAATTATTAATTTACATAAATAAGGTATCGAAACAGTCGAAACGGCCTATTCGTGCTGTAGATAAGTATCTATAGCATGTCTCTACCACACAATTTGTATAATAATTAAATTAATAATGGTATATGTCCATTTACCAAATAATAATGTTTTTTTGGGACCAAAATTATCTTAAGAGGTCGACGCAACACACTTTCTCAAGCATGTTGCAGAAAGGATTTAGCTTATTTTTTACGATTGAGGACCTGACGGGAATAAAAAGTACGAAATCGCTGACTCTTTAGCCCCGTTTGGCCTCAAGTAACGTTAGTAATTCATGAAAGGCCCCCAGGGAAGGTCCGCGCGAAGATTTCCGTCTGTGATGACCTCACATTTTTCCTCCAAAATGTACATTCTGTGCGATGAATAAGTAAGTGATTACTTTGTTAATGGATGTTCGATGATGGTTGTGTTGATTGAGGTAAATAGTTTAGTTTCTTACGCCCGAATGGTCAAACGCTGCTCAACTTTAACGGCTGCTTACATTGATTTTCGCCATACAATTTTGACAGATAAGGCGGCATTAAACGACATAAGGCGACCTTAAGTGTATGAACATTCGGCGGTAGGGCCTTACTTAACAGCATTTTTAGCTGAGCAAATGGTTAAGAATAACCTGTCACTTTTTTCCTTGCATTACATTATTTGTGGTATAAAGATAAGCAGCGCTTAAATATTTTTATAAGTAAGGGGCTTACCCCCAAATGGTCAAACGCTGCCTAAATATTTAGGAGGGCCTTATCGATTTAAGCACTCATTATTCTTCAATTTGGCATGGTCAAACAGAACCTATCTCTTCACATTAAATGTAAGCAGGACCCAGTTTAAGGCCCGCTTATTTCGTAAAACGGCATGGTCAACAACTGCCTAACGTTTGACAGCTATTTAAGGCCCGCTTAACTAGCATTTGATCGAAATTAGTTTGAGATTGCCTGCGACTACTCTCAAATAAATCTAATGTTATAAACACGAAAGTTTGTGAAGATGTATGGATGTTTTGTTACTCTTTTACACCAGAATAGCTGAAGAGATCTGAATGAAATTTGGCACAGAGATGGATTAAAGTCTGAAATAGCACACAGGCTACTTTTTTCCCTGAAAAAATGTATGGTTTCCGTACGATAGATATGTTTAAATAAATAAAATTTCACGCGAACGGAATGGCGGGCATAGGTTTGTATTTAATAATGTCCGTGTTCCGTGTAGTGTTTACCTACCCCTTGATTTCAATAAAATGTATTTTTCCTCAATATCATTATCTAAACTAGAATATAGCGCACTCGAAGAAGCCAAGACAAATAAAACACTTCACAAATACAATGATTAATTTTATTAAATCCGATTCAACACTACTGCATGTTGCCGAATTCCTCTCCAATATAATGGTTTTTAGATAGTCTGATGAAGCCGGTGTGAACTGGGACGTCCTGAATTCCATCCTCAGATCGGGCGGAGTATTTTGTTTGGGACGGACGGCAGTCCCTGGCAAGAAAAATTCGAGAAGACTCCTTTTATTGAAACGCTCCAAGAAATATCCTCCATATCCAAACTTCAAAGTTTCCATAATCTCTCCATCTTCGTTGATGTTTATTACATAAAACAAAATCACTTCACATACAACAAACACAGTTATTTAAATACGAGAATAAATATAAACAAACAGGTCGCCATTTGCCAATTTTTTTTTTCGTTTCTTCCACACAAATCATTGGCTAAGGACGAAAGAAACATTCTGCCAAGTGGTAAATATTTTAACAACATAATAATAAATATTAAAAAAAGATCTATTTTAAGTTCCGTTTCTATTATATAAAAATGTGTTTACCTTCACTATAACAAAAGATAGACAGAGATAACATAAACATTACAGAAAAATTGAATACAGATGAAATATGATCGGAATGGCACATGAACAGCAAAAAGGTTAAATAAACATTTTTGAATCGTGTATTCTGCCAATTATTTCTTATGTATATCTTAAAAAAAAACTAAATTAAATATAATGATTCTACGTGAAACGAAACAAAAATATAATTTTATTAAAATTTTGTAATCGAGAACAAACTTTTATTATCTGTAGCATAATGATTGATCCTCAGCTGATTTTTCCGCCAAGTCTTCTCAAGTGCGTACGACCATGCCGCTCAAAAATTATTGGCTGCTTAATTTTGGGTAGTGCTCAAATGACTTGTATGACTGAGCACTGTTTGACCATTCGGCCCTTAATGTTTGAGAAAGAAGCTTTTATTGATAGGCAATTGTTCACTTGTTCACAATCATTCATTCAAGCATTCAATCATTATTTCATTCATTCATTCACACATCCATTCAATGAATCAATCAATCATTCATTCATTCACACATTCATTCAATGAATCAATCAATCATTCATTCATTCAATTCCATAATCGGTTTTGGCGGTAGAAATATTCCTAAATTTTGGGCAAAAGTACACGAAATGATTACAAATACTTGTAATTCAAGAGGCTGCAATGTACCTTTCACATAAACTCAAGGAAAACCAATACCGCCATATTAAATACAGGTTAATAAAGTGTAATGTGACTAAAAGCTGGCAAAGTGAACAGTTGGCAGTGATCGGCCGGTCGGAAGCCAACAGCGGCGGAAAACTGCGGTATTGCCCGTTTCACGGCGGTTTTTAACGTCATAAATAATTATATATTGCACGTGCCCCCGATTCTGTAATGTTATGGGTTTATCTTCACGCTTTTCAAGGGGGTCGATAGCGATAAAAATATAATTTAAGAGAACGGAATGAGTTATACGCAAATATTATATTTATGGAACTGGACAGTAACTGAGGTTTAAATAGTACTTAACGTGAAGTTTGAAAAACTTTGGTAACAAACCGGTCGCGTTGGTCTTATCCATTATATCTGTAATACGTATCGTAGTCGCCTCCTTGGTCTAGTGGCGGCATATATGGGCTGTGGAGCGGAAGGTCCAGGGTTCAATTCCCAGGTCGGGCAAAGGGATTTTTCTAATTTAATTGGCCCAGGACTAGATCCTCCAGAAGGGGGTTGAAGTCAGGCAGGCAGCCGGTCAAAACGAAGCCAAATCCTTTCTGCAACATACTTGAAATGGTTTGTTGCCCAACCGGGATAAGTAGTTATAATTTAAAATGATTTTTGTTTGAAGCTGTCATTACAACTGAAAATTAAAGTATCCTAAACAAAACTTCCAATCAGGAAATTTATAATCACAAGTTTAAAAACTTAACTGACCGACAAACATAACATGTAACATTTTTTTTATAGAAGAGGGGGCAAACGAGCAAGTGGGTCACCTGATGTTAAGTGATCACCGCCGCCCATAAACATCCACAATACCAGGGGAATCATGGATGCGTTGCCGGCATTTAAAATATAACATAACATAAGCATACGCCTGTATCCCCGAAGGGGTAGGCAGAGGCGCACTAGTCAACTAGTACGCCCACATTTCGCCAAGCTTAGTTCCGTCCCAGATGTGTGTAACTGACTAATTCCGATCGTAACCAAATTTATATGGGACCACCCTTGAAATAAGATCTATCGAACACAAAAATAACTGAAAATCGGTCCACATTCGGCGGAGATATCACATAACATACATAAAAAATACAGGCGAATTGAGGACCTCCTTCTTTTTGGAAGTCGATCGAAAAGCAAACTCGTCTAATCACTCGGTAACATGCATGTAACAGGCCGGCAACAAGACTTGAATGTAGTGGTTACATTATCTTTGGTAGAAGCACGACCATTTGCATATTACAAGTCCCCGACATCGACCAGCGATCCTGAGGCCTTAGCGTGAATTAATTTCGACTAGGTATTCGAAAGCTTATGCAGGCCGCTTCCAACAGGTCGATCTGGAAATCTTTGGGGGAGGCCTATGTTCAACAGTGGACGTCCTATGGCTGATGATGATGATGATGATGATGATTCGAAAGCTCGAGGGAAGCGTACAATTTATTTATTTCATACAAATGTCCCCCTGACTCATAAAACAGTAACGTAAAGTGATAGCTCGTTGTTTCGTTCCGGCGAGTGAGATTTTCGGTGGCCCAGTTCCCTCTCCCTTTACCACTAATCCCTTCTTTTACAGTTGGTAACGCACTGAGTCTTTTAGTCTTTGGGCGATAGAGATTACTTAACATCAGACTCAACCCAAAATGTGTGTTGCGCCGACCCCACATTAAGGTGGGATAAAGGCAGGTAGAAAAAGAAAGTTATGATAGGGAGTGGCGCTATCGCTATTTTGGGCACATATTCCAGACTCCGGAGTCCGGGCTGATACTGTGCACAGAAACTCAATATTTTTTTCCCGGGATCGAACTTGAGACTTCTGGACGGTAGTAATAGCGCAATACAACTACGCCACCGAGGTAGTCATTGCGTATGAAGGTTAACATTAGTGTAAGTGAAAGTTCGTTTCACGTTGTAACGACCGCTTCGTATCTACGACCTGCTATAACAGTGTCCGGCGTCATTTGCAAGTAATCAAGCCGCCGCGCCACCACACCGCGCCACCGGTACACCACTTACCTGGGTTCTTTGCGATATGGCATAGCGAGATATCTAGGGTTACCAACAAAAATCTTTACGCATAGTTTAGCACAGAGGTTCCCAAAATTATTTTGTCTACTGCCCACTTTGAAAATAAATTATTTTTAGCGCCCCCATTTTTTTTACCTACTTAAAAACCACTATAACTTCAAATTAAATAAATTATTGTGAGCTACATCAGATGTGATGATAAGTCAGATGGTAAGGTTTGTTTTTTCTGTATATTGTGTGAGAGACCGTAATAAATTTCTTGTTCATTCTTTCTTTCTTTCTTTCCTGCCTGCCTGACTGCCTCGGTAGCGTGGTGGTATTTCGGTACGACTACGGTTCTGAGGTCTCGTGTTCGATCCCCGGATCGGGCAAAGTTATATTGGATTTTCTATATCAGCCCGGAGTATGGAATTTGTGTCCGATATGGCGATAGGCTCGCCCCCTATCACATCTGGGACGGAACTAAGCTCGGCGAAATGTGGGTGTTCTAATTCGCTAGTGCGCCTCTGCCTACCCCTTCGGGAATACAGGCGTAAGCTTATGTTGTGTTATGTGTTCTTTATTTCTTTTTCTTTCTATCTTTCTTTTTCTTTTGTGGCGACATCTGTGCAATGCGTGCCGAACCAACTTACACGCATCGAGCGTCAGTGCACAACGGTACTGGCTTTAGCTACGGAACAACAGATCGAGCCACCGAATCCTAAATCACGGTGGCTAAGTTTATCGCAGATGTAGCATATATACAACCTCCGAAGATAAACCATTGGAGGGGCCGCGGCGGTCAGGTACTACACAAGCCTGACAAGAAGATCTCCCCTCTGGTGGAGGAACACTGACACCCGTTCCTCTACACTTTCTTTCTTTCTTTATGAGCGTTTCGTTGCAGAATTAAAATTTGACAAGATATAAGTTATTGTTCTGGAAATCTCAATAATATTAATAAGTCAAGACGTGTTGCCGAAAATATAGAATCAAAGCAAAGTATCGATCATTCAATGATTACATTAAAGAATGTACTACAAAAGGAATCGAACCCAGAACTCATTTTTCAGTAAGACCTACATGTATATTTATCTGGCCAGCCCTATTCCACCAAATGCAGAGATACGCTAAATCGTTTAATTTTAATTGTGCCCAGAACAGTGTATGCAATAATCGTTAGGAAGGCGCTATCTCCAGCGACGGAGCGCTTACGGCCCTCGTCGTATGGTTATAGCTGATAGACGATCATAATTCTGCAGCGCTGCAGCGGTTTTATTGCCACAAAGGCGTATGTACTTTGATGAATGTTACGTTAATTAAAAGTGGTAGAACCACGCTGTAGACAATTTTGCCTGCAGAATGAATAATTGTTATCGCTGACTGAAAACCGACGTAAATTGGGATCCTTGTTATTCAGTTTCTTATTTTATTTTATTTTATTTTTATTTTTATTTTATTCATAAGGGACAGAAAACGATTACATATTATTATATTAACATCAAAAATACTTACATACTAAGTTGGTAAATATGTAAACCACACCACTGCCCACAAATTTACAATAAAGATAATTTACAAGTAGACAGACATGGTTACGCTTGCGAGGATGATAGTATAATTTAACAAAAAATAAGTAACTTATATATTAGTAAGAAGAAGTAATTGAAAAGAGTAAGTTAGATGTCGTATTCCTGAATTGTAGTTTGGAAAGAGCGAATATATCAATATTCACAAAATTAGTATTATAAATTTCTACAAGACGACGAATAGGTGCGCGCACACCGGCGTTAGTCCTGCACATGTCCGTGTGGAACAGCCGCGGTACTCGCACCCCCCGTCTGATCACAGTTCGTGGAACTATGTAGCACAACTTATTAGTAAGATCTATACAATCATATCTATTATTGCATATGCTATGCAGCATCATTGCGACTATAAGTAAGCGCCTGGACTGTAGAGTCAGAAAATTAATGTGTGTGCATTTAGGAAGACTCAGAAAAAGTTTGTTGTCATCGCAATAAGTATTAAGGGAATTTAAGTCGTTTTGGAGGAGTATGCAATCTTGTGTGGTCTTGCATGCTTTATATATTTTTATATCATCAGCATACATCAAAAATTTAGAATTCAAAAAACACCTATTAATATCATTTATATATATGTTAAAAAGAAACGGACCTAAAATAGACCCTTGAGGGACACCTGACTTTACAATCATGTTTTCCACCAAATTATAAAGAATCTAAAGAATTTAAACTCATATGGATATGATGGGATTAGTACAAAAATTCTTAAACTTTGTGCTGAGATTATTTGTGTCCCTATAAGTCATTTGATTAACTTATCGTTCCTTGAAGGATGTTTTCCAGATAGGCTAAAAATATCTATAGTCAAACCTATTCTTAAGGGAGGTGACGATAAGGAACTAAATAACTATAGACCCATCACACTCGTCCCAATTCTGTCAAAAATATTTGAAAGGTCAATGTATAATAGACTCCTAAAATTTACTAATCAACACAATATTTTAACCGTGAGCCAATTCGGATTTCGTAAAGGTAGTTCGACAACTCTTGCATGTTTCAATCTTGTAAAAGAAGTGACAGAATGTTTAGATAACAAGCAACCCGTAGCTGCAGTAATGCTGGACTTGACTAAAGCTTTTGATCTTATTGACCACAAGGTGCTACTTAGTAAGATAGAAAGATATGGTATTAGAGGCGTAGCTTACACTTGGTTACACAGTTATTTAACAGAAAGAACGCAGTGCACAGAAATAGCTCGATTAGTTAGCATATCTCAAAATGTATACAATAAAAAACTCTATCGATCGAAATATCGAGTAAAGAACACTGGTGTTCCACAAGGGAGCATCTTAGGACCCTTTCTTTTCTTGTTATATGTCAACAGCTTGCCCAATGCAACTAAACATAAATGTCTTTTATTTGCAGATGACACAACTTTAATAATCAAGTGTACTGATAGGCATAGATTTGAAACGGACATAAATAATTCAATTTCTGACATTGTTACCTGGCTTAATAAAAATAAACTAATTATAAATATAAAAAAGACAAAACTAATACTATTTAGAAATTATAAGATGAAACCTGTACCTCTTAATATAACATTCCAATCAATATCAGTCGAAAGTGTCGAGTCGTGTCTCTTTCTGGGAATCAAGATTGATCAACACCTAAATTGGAAGCCACATATAGATCATGTATGTAATAAATTAAATAGATTTGTTTATGCACTTAAAAGGCTCAGGAAAACAGTATCACAAAAGGCAGCCTTAACAGCTTACCATGGTTATGTGTCATCTATATTACTATATGGTCTACCACTTTGGGGAAATTCAGTAGATTTAATCAGGGCCTTTAAAGTACAGAAGAAATGCATACGAGCTGTCTGTGGAGCATGGTTCTTAGAGAGCTGTAAACCACTCTTTAAAAAACTTAGAGTACTTCCCCTACCTTGTTTGTATATAAGAGAAATTTGTATTTTTATAAGACAGCACCCTAGTTATTTTAGTAGTCATGGACGTGTGTTAGATAGAGAAACGAGACATAAGAATAGAATATATTATCCCAAATGTAAGTCTGCAATGTTTAGTAACAATATGTATGGCATGGCAATAAAAATTTATAATAAATTACCGTCGAACATAAAAGAAACTGACTCTCTGACAATATTTAAAAATAAAATTAATAATTGGCTTTTATCTAATTGTTTTTATAGTTTCAAAGAATACTTTGAGAATAAATAAATTTGTTGTAGTCTTTACCTATGAACAACTGAAATGCATGTTTTGATGTCTACAGCTTATGAAGCTTACGTAATAAGGCTTCTCACTATTAATTTACCTATATTGCACACTGGTACATGTCCGGTAGAATGTATTAGAACATCATAAAATTATAAATTAACCATCTGTACCTACATACATTCCGCAATAAACGTTTTTGTATTTGTATTTGTATTTGTATTCCGATTCAAGACCATTAAGGATAACTTTTTGAGTTCTATTGAAGATGTACGAGACAAACCAGCGAAGTAGATTACCACGAATCCCATTAAAAGCTATTTTTTCCATAAGCAGCGTGTGGTCCACCTTGTCAAAGGCTTTTCGAAAGTCCGTATACACTGCGTCTACTTGAATTCTACGGTCCATATTTTCAAAAAGATAGTCGGTAAATACCATGAGATTAGTAACAGTAGAGCGTCGTTTAACAAAACCGTGTTGTTCGGGTACAATAAGGTGATGAAAATAAGGATACAGTACACCGTGTACAAGCCTCTCAAAAAGCTTCGACAATGTAGAGAGAATAGAAATAGGCCGATAATTTTCAACACATGCCCTGTCACCACTTTTATAGACAGGTACAGTTTCGTAAGGTAAGTGAAATATTACAGTATTTTAAGCTATTGCATAGCTTCTATCGCGGGCCTGAGCGTGGAGACCGAATCCAGAAATTCCGTAACGTAATGACTTTTTTGAAATATGACACTTGTCTCTTTAGTTCAGCAACTCGCCTCTAGGTAGCATTGGTTGTATCGGCGTTACTGCGCATGCATAATCCCCCTCTTCGCCTCGCAATCCGGTGACTCATGCCTGCTTAGTTTCGGCGTTAGGGCACCTCCTCTTTGTATTTACTTCATGGTACGACTCTACGAAGCTCGCACGAATCGAGACGAGCTGCTCCGAAATCGGACGAATACGTAATCAGCTGTTTGTGAGAAAGTATATAGGTGTATTGATTGACGTGCCACACGTTTTTTTTTGTGTATATTTGTTTGTAGTCCAGTAATAACAAATTTCTTTCTTTCTTTCTAAATAGACCCAAACACCAATTTTGCTTCTCAATCCCCGTTCCTTATCTTTCCATTGCAAACATCGGGTTTCTGTGCCTCTAAAATGTCCATAAAAGAACCAAGCACTTAGGCATCATGTTGAGCAAATCCACGTCGCGGAAATGAAGATGCTACGGTGGATGTGCAATGGATTGCCCATTGCATTTTACACGACTGGATCGTAGGTATACGTAATCTGCACATCCGCGGCAGTCTTGGTGGCCATGACGTGGCTGATAAACTGCTGGAATGTCGCTTGAGATGGTATGGCCACGTTTTGAAAAAACACAGGAGTACGTCGGTCGCATGTGTCTAGCCCAGATCGTACCAGAGGTGCGTTCCCGTGGACGGCCCAAAAAGTGCTGCTGGACGTTCGGGAGGAAGATATGAGAGCCAATGGTCTCACTAAGGCTGCTGAAGACCGGGCGAAGTGGGAGCGTCTTAGTAGAAAGGCAGACCCTGGTAGAAGGCTGGGATAACGCCAGGCAGAAAGACAGAGGAGGTAGAAACCACTTTCCATCAGGTGGTGTCATCTGATCAACTCTCACAAGCCAATAAAAAGCATTTATAGCTTTATTTCCATGCAGCAACTTTTATCAAATTATTTACATAACATAACATAAGCTCACGCCTGTATCCCCGAAGGGGTAGGCAGAGGCGCACTAGCGAACTAGAACACCCACATTTCGCCGAGCTTAGTTCTGTCCCAGATGTGATAGGGGGCGAGCCTATCGCCATATCGGGCACTAATTCCAGACTCCGGGCTGATATGGAAAAATCCAATATCACTTTGCCCGACCCGGGGATCGAACCCGAGACCTCAGAACCGTAGTCGTACCGAAATACCACCACGCCATCAAATTATATATTTCTGAATAAAAGACTAAAATTGTACCGTACAATTTTAAAAATGTTACATATTTTTCGTTCAGTCGCCACAACTGTTTGCTTTATAAAATAAATTCGTACGGAATTGTGAAAATAAATTCAATATCGTGTGGTTATTACCAATATCGGAAAGTTTTCTCGACACCAAATATTATGATTCCATTAACCGCTTTTAAGGCACGTAATTCCATTATATGGACTTTGAAATCCCGAAAGATTCGAGCACTTTTAACTAACTTCAAAAAAAGGTGGTTCTCAATTGGTCGGTATTTTCGACCGACTTCCAAAAAGGAAAAGGTCCTCAATTCGTCTGTATTTTTTTGGATGTATGTTACGCGATATATCCCCCAAATGTGGACTGATTTTCAAAATTCATCAGATTTGAAGTCGGTCCGTTAAATTTTGAAACTTGTGATTATCTTTAGTATGTTACTTAATATCTCCGACAAATGTAGACCTATTTTGAAGATTATTTTATATCGATAGAGTTTAATTTACGTTTTTTTAACATTCACATAATTTGGCCCAGATAGGATATAGAATAAGGTTTTGAAATTAGTTGTCAATATTTTTAAAACCTTTGTTATTTTTATGTTTAAAAATAATTAGACCGTGTTATGTAGAACTGATCTAACCCACAAAAATAAAAAAAAACGGTGCCAACATATTCTAAAACATTAATAGACCATATTGGCGTCAACAATTTATTATTTTTATTTTTGTAGGTTAGATCATTTCTGCGTAACACGGTCCATGTATCGTTGTAATAAAGTTATAATATGGTGAGAATGCACATCATTATACGATAATAAATTAGAAAAACAATGGTCAAATTGTTGCAGCTCTGTCTATCTTTTGGGAAACCAATGACTTGAACGAATAATTCCGTCGAGACAGCATATTAATGCTGTAGGCAAAATTCTACAGCTGTCCTCTACCACTTAGAGATATAATTAAAATCGTTTATTCATATTCATAAATTAGGCGACGTTATTTTTATTATTTAAAATAAAATGTTCTAGTATAAACAACGAACATACTTCGGAAATGTCCATTATCTAGAAAAAAACTAGTGATTCCATAAGAAAACTCACCCGTAAAGATTTTGTGTTATAAAACTACACAAAAAATTTGTCACTCCAAGTAATTTATTCTTAATATTTAGTTACCTCATAGATAACCTGCGACGCAGTGCGCGAGTAGCCGGTTGTGAAGCGAGAGGCCACGGGTTCGATTCCCGCGCCGTGACAAATGTTTGTATGGCACACAGATATTTGTTTTGGGTCTGGATGTTGTAAGACCGAGTCTCTCGGAATTTCCAATAGACATGACATAAAACTCTTAGTATCTTATCTTATCTTATCTCTTAGTATCCCTTAGTATCTCTTAGTATCTCTTAGTATCTCTTAGTATCCCTTAGTATCTCTTAGTATCTCTTAGTTTCTCTTAGTATCTCTTAGTATCTCTTAGTATCTCTTAGTATCTCTTAGTATCTCTTAGTATCTTGATCTCAGTATCTTACTGTGGGTATAGTTCTGACTATGTTATTAATGTAAATTATTACTTTTTTGAGCCGGGTTTATTTGCGTACAATATTGGTAGCTAGAGTCTTAAGTCTTTCTACGCCTGAGGGAACAGGGTAAGCCGGTCGGTTGTGGTTACAAAACAACGCGACGGCCGCTTGACCGTGTCCGAAATATCTACAACTTTACAAAAGTAAGCGGTTTTCGGCAAACAGAGGGTGACCATCATGTCACTCTGTATTGAGATAATCCAGGATTTGTTATTATACGCCAAGTTTATTACAATCACAACTTTAAAAACTTAATGGATAGACTTCAAAACTTATCTGATCATGACCAAATTTATATGGGACTACCCTTGAAATAAGCTCTATCGAACACAAAAAAGAATTTTGAAAATCGGTTCACATTTGGCGGAGATATCGCGTAACATACATAAACAAATACAGACGAATTGAGGACCTTCTCCTTTTTGGAAATCGGTCGAAAACTATGCTGAAACATCCCTGCGGCAAGCTTATAAAAAGCGTGTTGCACTAATAGTACATTGAAATAGGGCCAAGTGGAAGAAATCTATATTTATTACTTTCTTTTTGTTACTAGTTAGGGGATTACATTTTATATTTATTTTTTATTAATTAAGTTTATGTATTAATTGTAGCCCAGTTTTCCAGTATTTCTCTACTTCTACTCAACTGATTCAACAACTTGAAAACATCGCTCTGTGAGTGGTAGAGCGACGCTGTAGACAGTAACGTCTACAGCACGAATGGGCCGGCTCGATCGGTTTGAAACCACTGTCTCACAGAAAACCGACGTAAAGTGGCAGCTTGCTGTCACGTTTCGTTCGGTGAGTGAGATTTCCGGTGGCCCATTTCCCCCTCCCTTGTCCAATCCCTTTTCCATCCCCTCCCATTCCCTCCTTTTAGGTTGGCAACGCACCCATAATTCTTTGTGTCTTGGGTGTCTAAGGGCGGTGGAGATCATTTACCGTCAGGTGGCCCACCTGCTCGTTTGGCAATCTGTGCTATAAAAAAATCACAATTGTAATTGGATAATTTACCTCTATTTTTATATTCAAACTTCATGAAATCTATTTAAAAATATGCTGTTAATTAGCTCAAAAAATTAAACTCAAGAAGAATTTAGAATATTCTATGATTTTAGTAAATACATATCACATCCACCTTTTTCCCCGTAGGGGTAGGTAGGGATAATAAATTACCACTGAATTTACACGATATTTAAAATAAATAAAAAATGGAACATGTTCCTGGAATTCTGCAAAACCATGGCCACCAACCACGGACCGGCTGAAACAACGCGAAACTGACAAACAAGCTGGACAATTTGACTTTTTAGTTAGTTAGGCAAAGGTATTTGTACAAACGGCCGGGCCGGGCCTCCGGGACCATAAATCCAAATTATTCCATCCTACCCTCAAAATAGAGTGCGTTAATTTTGTTTATTAAAATTTATAGCCAGTTATAGTTTTCAAGGGCCCATGTAAATTAGGCTGGGAATTAAGTGCGGCCTTATTAGTGGCTACGTTTTTGCTAGAGGCATACATATGGCCGGATAATTTCATTGGCTATTTTCAAGACAGGGTTTCCCAAGCATTTTTCTTCGAGCCACGCCGATTAATACTTTCATGATATTATTAAGATTGCAATTGAAGACGGGTATATTATTTTAATGAGATTTATTAATTTCAATTGGTTGCCCCTAGAGAGGGTTGACGTCAGGCAGGCAGATGGACGTAAAAACTTAGCCAAATCCTTTCTGCAGCATACTTTAAAATTCTATTGCGCCGACCCCACATTAAAGTGGGATAAGAGCTGGTAGAAATAAAGATATATTAATTTTAATTACAGATTACAATTTTACTTGTTTAACAGCAATTGACGATGTCACATTTTGAGACAGGCACTAACTGAATCACTGAACGTTAATTAATCTATATACGTGAAGCGAAAACTTTGTACCTCGAATTGTATTGCGCGAACGGATGAACATGAAATTTGAGACAGTTAAAGTTTTTATGGAGAAAAAGTGCCTAAAGTGATGTTTTAATGAATTATGGTCGAATCTGGACCACTGGGCGCCCACTAGTATATTTAAAATACAGATCAGGATATGGTTCAAAAGGGCTAACGATCATGTCGACCAATCACATAAACTAAAGCAATATCATATCTTCATCACATATAAAATGTTTCCCAGCCCCACAGAATAAATAAAAAAATATGTTATTTACAAACATGTTTTCTTCAAGCCAAGAAGTTATTAAATTCAAAAAATATCATAAATCTAAGATTTTGCACCTTACACATAACAATTTTGACCCTTCTCTGTGTCAGAGATCGAAATTAATACAAGTTCACTGTTCAATATAAAAACAGGATAATCAATTACGTTATTTTAAGAAAAACGAAAGCCAATAATACTATTGTAGGATTAACCAATGAAATTAAAGTTGTACATGACGATTCATTTTGAGGTGTTAGGGTTCCGTAATAATCCTTACTAATAATATTTTTTACTTATTAGTTTTTTTACTGCCTCGGCGTAATATAGGTATTTCTAGTTCCCTAGTGGGCCTCTGCCAACCCCTTCGGAGACACAAGCGTGAGCTTATGTATGTGATGTGTTATTTTTTATTTTAGCTATCATTCGATCGACCTGCATCAAGCGACTTCCTACGACCTGCGGTAGACGAATATGATTCTGCTTTAATTTATATTACGAAGATATCAGTAATAAACGGAAGGTACGTCCAATACTATAAAAAAAAAGAATTTATTTTTCCTCACTCATATAAACATAACATAACATAAGCTCACGCCTGCATCCCCGAAGGACTAGGCAGAGGTGCACTAGCGAACTAGAACACCCATATTTCGCCGAGCTTAGTTTCGTCCTAGATGTGATAGGGGGCGAGCCTATCGCCATATCGGGCACAAATTCCAGACTCCGGGCTGATATGGAAAAATCCAATATCACTTTGCCCGACCCGGGGATCGAACCCGAGACCTCAGAACCGTAGTCGTACCGAAATACCACCACGCCACGGAGGCAGTCAGTCACATATAAAATTTGCCCCAATGGAGTCATAAAAAGTTCCAAGTTGTACTTTTGCCATTAGGCCATGATAAAGAGCCTTAGTAAATAAGGGGTTAACTACGGAACCCAATCCGCACCAAACCTTTCACCCTTCGCCAAATATTTCGGCCCGTCATGGCCCGATACATCCACTACAAGCATTAAGGGCATGAGATTAAATCGACGATACATTAATATTATTACGGACGAATTGATTCGACCGTTTTAAAGCCGAGTGATGTATCATTGGATTTACTGTTTCATGCAGATAATTATCTGGCTGGTCTAGTGAATTTGGTGGCACCGTGCTTACGTCAAACTATCTCAGCCCAGGTCAGGCAACATTTTAACCGGCTTAAAAAAATAAGTAACTGTCTCGGTGGCGTGGTGGTATTTCGGTACGACTACGGTTCTGGGGTCTCGGGTCCGATCCCCGGGTCGGGCAAAGTTATATTGGATTTTTCCATATCAGCCCGGAGTCTGGAATTTGTGCCCGATATGGCGATAGGCTCGCCCCCTATCACATCTGGGACGAAACTAAGCTCGGCGAAATGTGGGTGTTCTAGTTCGCTAGGGTGCCTCTGCCTACCCCTTCGGGGATACAGGCGTGAGCTTATGTTATGTTATGTGTTTTAAAAAAGAAGGAAGTTCTGAATTCGTCTGTATAAATATTTTCCATCTGACTTCAAAAGGAGGTTGAGGTTTTGTCGGTATTTTAATTATGTACGTTATCCGATTTCACCGACACATATGGAATGATTTTAAAGATACTTGTACACTTGACTTACTGTATCTGCCCATATCCCACCTCAAAGTAGGGTCGTCGCAACATACTTTTTCAAGCATGACGCAGAAAGGATTCGGCATATTTATTACAACCGGTTACCTGCGTTAACGTCCACCACCCTTAAGGGATTCAGTCCCGGGCAAATAAAATCAGAAGAGCCACCTTGCTCGACCTGGGAATCGAACCCACGACCTCTCGGTCCCAAGCCCATATGCACTAGACCAAGATGACTTCTTTTACACTGATCCTATAATCGTAAAATATGTTTTCGAGTTCCATTATTCAAAAACAGCTTTACAAAATTTTAAATTTTATCGCTAGATTGCTAGCAACCCCCTTTTTAAGTGTAGTTATTATTAATACCAACTTTATGAACCATCCTGTATATACAGAGAAATCATACGTCATCTATGATTATCAAATTTCATCACGTGCAAATACCAAAAACCGTCAATTGTGCACACACAAATTATTCATAGCAACCTATGCCAGGTTTCAAATTGTGATTGGAAACTATTCCAATATTTATAGCACGTTCGTTATTTCGCATTCATTGTCCGTTTGTTTATAAAGTCCACACAATTTTCAAAGGTCGCAATTTCGATATTTTTACAACCATGATCAAAAATATGTAATATAGGTATCAAAAGGCCAGTTTTTATTCTAATCTCCTAATTCAGATCGGATACCTTCTTACCTCCAAATTCATCGGCTTTAAGGTGAATCAAATATAAAAGTATTCGAGCTCGACGCGCTTCTACGGATTAGTATGAAATATTAACCAAATGTCATCATTTACGATTGTCAGAAATGTTCCTGCTCGTGCCACTTATCTATAGTGAGTTGCGGACAACTGACCGAATTACCTTTAAGTGGTAGAGCCACGCTGTTGACATAGACAGTTACGTCTACAGCACGTATGGGGCGGCTCGAGCGATTTGATACCACTGTCTCACAGAAAACCGACGTAAAGTGGCAGCTCGCTGTCACGTTTCGTTCGATGAATGAGATTTCCGGTGGCACAATTCCCCCTCTTTTTCCCAATACCTATTTCCCTCCTTTAGGTTGGCAACGCACCCATCATTTTTCTAGTCTTGGGTGTCTATGGGCGGTGGAGATCACTTCCCATCAGGTGACCCATTTACTCGTTTGCCGGAGCCTGCTGCAAAAAAACTTAGTGCACAAATTCTATGTACCGATCAGCCCGTCTATTATTTCACATAGAAGTCTTTGTACGAAAGAGTACCATTTAAATAAATAAATAAATACACCCAACAGTCACACACCTAGTCCTGACCCCACTCTAGGTATAACCTGTATCGTGGGTGTCAGAGACTATGAGACACTTTCGGTCTCACAGCACCCAGACCCGAAACAAATATATGTGGGCCACACAAACATTTGTCTCGGTGCGGGAATCGAACCCGCGGCCTCTCGCTTCACATCCGGCTACTCGTCCGCTGCGCCACGCTGTCGATTTATATGCCTCAAGCTTCATAAACACACGAATTGAATCCAAAACGTCGCATGTTAAAACATAGTAACATACGCTAGACAAAGAGATTTCAAACGTTCCGCTTTACACCAACTTTGCCATTCCCATACGAATAAAAGTGGAACGACCCAATCCGATTCTTATATCTTAAAAAAGCGCCGTAAAAACTTTCTTAACTAGCCATAAAGGGATGTGTATGTCATTTTACGTCGGACTAGCTGTTGCGCTCGGTTTCACCCGGATACGTGATTGAGTAAATTATTGTATTTCTTACCGCCGAATGTTCATACACTTAAGGTGATCTTTTAATGCCGCCTTATCTGTCAAAATTGTATGGCGAAAATCAATATAAGAAGCCGTTAAAGTTGAGCAGCGTTTGACCATTCGGGCGTTAGAGTCTCACTGAGTATATTATAGAGAGGCAAAATGGAGCATACACCTCTGACTTTTCTATGTTAAGTGTATTTTAATTGTGAAATATCGCTTGCTATAACGGTGAAGGAAAACATCGTGAGGAAACATGGATACCCGAGAATTTCTTCATAGGAATTTCGAAGGTATGTGAAGTTTACCAATCTGCATTAGGCCAGCGTGGTAGACTAAGGCCTAACCCCTCTCATTAGTAGAGGAGGCCCGTGCCCAGCAGTGAGACACTAACATTACAGGGCTAATATTATTATGAAAGCAAGTTTCCATACAAAAAAAAGGTCTCAAACGTCAGTAACGACATCTACCACTTATTACAATGTGAGGGCGCTTATTACAATTTACACCCTAGAATATTCTGTGAATGTTCAAGAATCACGTAAGACAATTTTATTGCGTAAACATTATTACGCTGGCACGACCTTACGCGCGTATGTCGCAAATACGACTGAGTGACTTATGACCACGAGGTCACAACTTTTGGATCACAAATTTAGTGCTGTTGTCTCGTCTATGTCATGTTAAATATCATTGATATTTCAAAACTCATAGTGCTTACAAAAATATTAGGAAAGACTTATTGGTAGAAGAACAAGTCTAGGCGGTCCATATTTTTAGGACATGTACAATATTTACAAAAAGTAAAAGACAGATAAGGCAGATAATCCCCAATTTCCAGATCGACCTGTTGGAAGCGGCCTGCATCCAGCGACTTCCTGCAACCTTTATCAGGTCGTCGGTCTACCTTGTCCACCTTATTTAATATAAATATAATTAATTATTTATTAGGTTTACGTGAATGTTATTCATTAACAAAAATTAAAACCAAATCGTGATATAATCCGTAAAAATAGTTTAATTTCAATAAATATAATTTTTAATAAGCAAGCTGTATAGTTGCATAATTGCGAAAACATGTATAGTATTATCATATAGTTTAAAGTCGTGTATATCATTGATCACAATATTTGTATTAACACTTTGTTTTCCGAATAAAAATAAAATAAAAAAATAAATAAAAAAAAACCAGCTCCTTTTTGAAGATTGCTGGTAGAAGAGCTATAATTTTATTGGTGGCTGTGCCAGATGTGATTGTGGACTAGCGGTTATCTTTTACGAAAGTTAATTCATTTAAAAACCAACCAAACGCTAAAGGCACTTATCGAATTGAGTCCATTATACGAGTTTGGCAAACTAGCTAGGTTTTTGCTCTTTATATTTTGGGTAAAGTTTCAACTTTGCCCTTTATCGCCGAAGGCAAGACCATTGACTATTATGTTATTTGACAAAAGCTGAAGGTTTTTAGGCCGACCTTGTAGACCCCTGGTTTGAGGTCAATATTTTATTAATAGGTACGAGTTTTAAACTTTGCTTCCTTGGCACAAATAACTATGCAAATAACTATCGATTACGTACTCGAATCAAAATAGCCACACACTCATGACATTTGGGTAAAACGTAAAAATATGAGCGCGCAGAAAGCTCGATTGTCAAAAGTTATTCTTAGGCTTTAAAGTGGCACATTTTTCTTATGTTACGTACGGAAAGTGAGAATTCCGGAGCCCCAAATCCCGACCCGTCCTAATCACCATCTTTTTTCTATGGTTTGCTGACCATATATGGCAGGCGAAAGAACGGTCCGTCTGATAGTAAGTGGTTACCATAGCCTACGAATATTGGCAATCTTATGGACAAAGCCAAAATTGAAAACAGTGGAATGGGAAGATAGGAAATATTTGGTATCAAATAATCATGCCGTTCGAGACTCAACAGCAAGTCACATCGATATTCTGTGAAACAGCTGTTATAGACGTATATTTTTTTAAAGCATAGACTGGCAAACGAGCAGATGGGTCACCTGATGGTAAGTGATCTCCACCGTCAATAGACACCCAAGACACAAAAAGAATCATGGGTGTATTTCCAACCTAAAAGGAGGAAATGAATGGGGTGGGAAAAAGGGATTGGGAAAGGAAGGGGGAAAATGGGCCACCGGAAATCTAACACATCGAACGAAACGCGACAGCAAGCTGCCACTTTACGTCGGTTTTCTGTGAGACAGTGGTATCTACTCGGTCGCGCCGACTCATTCGTGCAGTAGACGTTACTGTCTACAGCGTGGCTCTACCACTCAAAAATCAAGGAACATACAAACCAACTTTCAGACAAAGTTATAGTCATCATAAATATTAACATCCTTTTTTCTGAGTCGGCGTTAAACAACGCAGGTTACCCGAATGTGTCGTAAAAGAGTTACAGTTAGTTCATATCTTATATTAAACAGGGAATTTCGGGACACTGCGACGTTTTACTTCAGCAGAACTTGGTAATGCATGCCTTTTATGAGTTACGCTAATGTTATATGATTTTAGAATAAATTTAAAGTAACTCTTGAGTGAACATTAATGTGAGCGATATAATAACAATATTAGTCCCGTTTAAAATCCGACTGTGACTGATATTTTTTTGGCGTTATCGCGCCCTAGTGCCAGGGTCCGCCTACTTAAACGCTTCCATTTGAGTGATAGAGCCACGCTGTAGACAGTAACGTCTACAGCACGAATGGCTCGACCGCTCTGATACCACTGTCTTACAAAAACCGACATAAAGTGGCAGCTTGCTGTCGCGTTTCATTCGGTGAGTGAGATTTCCGGTGGCCCATTTACCCCCCTCCCTTTCCCAATCCTTTTTATTTATTTATTTAAACTTTATATACATGATTATTTGTATAAAGGTGGACTTAATGCCAAGGGCATTCTCTGCCAGTCTACCTATGGGTGATGCAGAGAAGATGCAATGTGGGTGTATATAAATTTATTTTTACCTCATCGTACATTCCCTTTTTTTAAGTTGGCAACGCACCCATGATTTTTTTTGTGTCTTGGGTGTCTATGGGCGATGGAGATCACTTACCATAAGGAAACCCATTTGCTCGTTAGCCATTCTCTGCTATAAAAAAAATCGGTAAACGTAAAATATTATGAAAAATATAACATACAAGTTCATGTATTTAAGAATGCAAGATACACCCCCGCAAATCCAGAAGCAGCCCATCATAGCCACGTTTAACCCTCGCATGATGAAGACGAGACCAAACACCGGTGTTAAATTATTCATACAACCATGTGTCTTGGCTTAACGTGCCATTTTTCTTCTCTCTCCGAGACGAAACACGTAGGAATATAGTACGTTTGAAAGGAACGTACAGAAAATGTAAACAAACGTTACAACTGAGAGGTTTTATACTAAATTAAAAATAGTTTTCATATACATTAATTTTAAATTAAATGCAATCTTATAAACGTAAAAAAGTTTAATTCAAAAAAATATCTGAAAAGGTGCAAAATATTCGTGCAAGGCCTCCAAATGATCTAGTTCCTCATGCAATGTATAGTGATTTCTATTGATGTATCCCCAAAGTACTAAAATACTCATGGATACGTCACTTAAATCGATAATAATCGTTTATCAATAAAAATTTAAAGATTTTAAAGTTTACGAAGATCTTTCACCATGAAAATCACCGATTTTCCCTGAAACATTATTCTAACCGCCATTTTTTTTTCTATCTGCCCGTATCCCACCTTAATGTGGGGTTGGCGCAGAGAGGATTTGGTATAGTTTTTACGACCAGCCGCCTGCCTGACCTCCACCCCTGTGAGGGATCCAGTCCCGAGCAAATCAAATTAGAAAATTTCCTTTGCCCGACCTGGGAATCGAACCCAGGACCTCCCGGTCTGCGATGGTCTCCTTCTGCGAGCGCGTCATCTCGCAGAAGGAGAGCGCCGAGCGGGATCGTGAGCAGAACGATCCCGCCCGCCGCCAAAGGAGACGAAGGAGACGTCGGGTGGACGACTGACCGGCGTCTCCCGCCCTGTGGAATGGGGGCGTTTGGAGAATTCCACCACGGTATCCCCTGCCTGTCGTAAGAGGCGACTAATAGGGGCCTTCCGGGGTCGCGGGCGTACAGCGGGGGGCTGTGCGCCCCTTTTAGTACTTTTGTACATGCGGCCCCGGGACGGACGGCAGCACGGACGGTCGGCCTCGTGCTGCCGTAGACGCCGAGGGCGTCCTTCGGCGGCGGGGGCTTCTGAGCCCCCCCCAAATCGGAGACGGGCCGCAAGGCGGCACCGCGCAGGGGCGGTTCCGGTAGCAATCCGAGGCTATCTCTGGATACCCCGGGACCGCCCCACTAAAGCGCCGAAGAAGGCCACCGCGGGGTTTTTAGTCGGTATTGCCGGTGTAGGGTGTATATATTGTTAGGGACTCGGCCCAGCGTCGCCCGGATGTCGAACATCTCTCCCGGGCATCACGGCGCTGGGTCGTAAGACCGGCGAACCCGACATACCCGCCGCGTCCAGCCCCCCGGGCGCGGCGGCAGTGGTAAAACACTTTTCCCCGCGACAAAAAAAAAAAAAAAAAAAAAAAGGACCTCCCGGTCCACAGCCCATACATGCTGCCACTAGACCAAGGAGGCGACTAACCAGGCGAGTGTTTTAACCGCCATATTTAGTATGTTATTTTATTGGAAATTGTGCCCGATATGGCGATAGGCTCGCCCCCCCTCACATCTGGGACGGAACTAAGCTCGGCGAAATTTGGGTGTTCTAGTTCGCAGGTGCGCCTCTGCCTACCCCTTCGGGGATACAGGCGTGAGCTTATGTTATGTTATATAGTGTTATTTAAACCGCCTCTGCGCTTTTGATTATAGCCCCTATATTTAGGGCGTGTATGCTTACCACCAGCTTCAGTAAACTTTCCCTTTTTTTTAATTTATTTATTTAGTACTCACAAATATTTACATTTTACATATCACCCAAAGTAAGATTTAACTTGTGTTATGGGTACCAGGGCTCTCATACAATATTATATTATACACTAGATCGTGTGTGTGTGTGTGTGTGTGTGTGTGTGTGTGTGTGTGTGTGTGTGTGTGTGCGCGCGTGTGTGTGTGTGTGTGTGTGTGTGTGTGTGTGTGTGTGTGTGTGTGTGTGTGTGTGTGTGTGTGCGCGTGTGTGTGTGTGTGTGTGTGTGTGTGTGTGTGTGCGTATGTATGTGTAGGTATTTAAAACGATCGAGCAGATTATAATACCGATAACTTCAGTGAACTTTTCCCTAAAAACTCCTCAGTGATGAGTACAGTCCTTGTCTAAATCGCACAATAAAATAAAACCTTCGCAATCAAAAAATATTTGGGCTGATTTGTTTACGTTCTAGACATGTTCTAATGAAATGTACTATATGAAGGTAACGTATGAGCCCAGTTCCCCATATCCGACGCTAGGTGGCGTTGTAATGTTTTATTTAAACACCTTCACTTAGGAGAAATGCGTGGGACGAGGTTTGAATACGTTTACTGAATGTATGTGCAATGCGAGATGTTTCGGAGCCTTTGAATTATAAAGTTCTATAATATATACTCGTAAGTTGAAAAAGTTTAAAGTTTCAGATGTTCGATTCATCCAATTTGCAACTTTCCGAGTGTGCCACATTTTTCAAGTAAAAATGCGAATATACAAATATTTTAAATATCCTCCGTTCGTTGGCTCTGAGGCGCAGCGGGGGAATAGCCGGTTCGGCTGCGGGTTCGATTCTTGCATCGAGACAAATGTTTGTGTGATCCAAATTTTTTTTCAGGTCTGGGTGTTGTGGGACCATAAGTCCCTTGTCAAACCTAGTGTGGGGTCAGAACTACATCTTATGTGTGTGACTGTTAAAAAAAACTATCGAACGAATTATCCTGACATTATTTGTTTTTTAAAAGTAAAGTATGGTAAATTACATAAATAGGACATAACATTTTTCTCAAAAACAAACTGTAGCCTTTTTTTTACTTCTGGTTACATCCACTTCCATCCAAGGAGATAAATATTTCGCCTTTTATTTTCGTCTTCTAAATAATCTCGAGTTTCCTAGGTATAATTAATTCATAGAAGAATCATCTAGATTTCGACCGTATGCTGCCAATACCTCCTCAGTAACATTTTACCAAAATATTGTTTTTTGCGCTTTCCGCTAGTCCTAATGGAACATGATGTAAATATTTTCTTATTAGCAATACTTAACTATTGTAAAATTAATAAACTAGGATTTTGGGTGCATAAATATCATCTATATTTTTAATATATCTAGATTAGTTTTGATTGTCTCCTATAAACTTGATCTCAAAGCACTTAGGAGGTATTGGCGGCTTACGGTCGATTTGTGACATTTACGTATTCAAGTTACAATAGAGATGTACCTACTGCGCCTTATTGCAATAAAGTCGGTGGACGCGAAACAGTGAAAAGTACCAACATACTTAAGATTTTCTTCCTAAACATCTTTAAATATATCAATAAATAAATCCTTAATAACAATCTAATTATCTATGACAGTCACTTGAAAACTATTCGAACATAAAGTCACTATCAAATCTGTTCACACAGACACTGGGTCACAGTCAGCAATTTTAAAACGGCTCTTTCAACTTTCAGACGACCCAATCGATGCCCCACAGAAACGATTATAAATATTCAACGAAACGCGGACTCAAACGCGCCATTCTATCGATATACATACATAGACTCACGCCTGTATCCCCGAGGGGGTAGACAGATACGAACTAGAGAACTAGAACAGCCATATTTCTCGGCGAAATTCTCTCTCATTTCCTTCCCAAATGTGATAGGGGGCGAGTTCTTTCTGACTCTGGATACTGAGTAGAAAAACCTAATATCACTTTGCCCGACCCAAGAATCGAAGCAGAGACCTCATTAAATTAATGCGACCCGCGCACGCAATACCACTACGGTACCGAGACAGTCATATATTCTCTCGATACGCTACTAATAATGCTGTTTGAATTTCTTTTTAAATTTTATGTCGAGATCAGCAAGTTGATGTCCTGATGGTAAGTGATACGACTAACCATAAACAGCACCACCCGTACTGTGAAAAACAACACTCTGTGTGGCACTCTAGTGGCTCTGCTCTGCTCTCGTCACCTGACATCTTAAAGTTCTCATAATGTCCAGTAATTATATTGCTTACAATATCCTTTTTTTTAGCAGAGACTGGCAAACGAGCAGATGGGTCACCTGATGGTAAGTGATCTCCACCGCCCATAGACACACAAGACACAAAAAGAATAAGGGGTGCGTTGCCAATCTAAAAGGAGGGAATGGAAACGGAGGGAAAAGGGATTGCGGAAGGGGGAAGGGGCAATGGGCTACCGGAAATGTCACTCACCGAACGAAACAAGACAGCAAGCTGACAATTTACGTCGGTATTATGTGTGACAGTGGTATCAAACCGGTCGAGCCGGCCCATTCGTGGTGTAGACGTTACTGTCTACAGCATTGCTCTACCACTCAAAAATACCTACAAATCGAAACACTACATTTCCTGCTCAATGCTGCTCGGCGGCAGAAATATGCGGTGATACCTAGTACCTACCCGGACAGACTCTCCATATGAGAGTCCTACCACCAGTTAATATAATAATTTTAGTATAGCCGCAATTATCCAATCAAAAATAATTAAACTTGGCAATCAGTAGCAAAATACACATAACCCTTCAATGGTCGGAATTAAAATAAAATAGGTCAAAATGTTTAATCACAAATAGGCAGTAAATAAACACGAAGTAATTAACGATAAAAAAATCAAATTGGATATGTTTCAAATTGTATCCACATTTCAGTATATTATTTTTAATTATGTGATTTAAGATATCGATGATCAAAAGTATGTTTATCTCGAGAACTTTATAATGTAGTAGCGTTGCCTCCGAGTTAAAACATAGAGATATATAGCCTGTGTCTTTATCTTTCTGCCTGGCGTTAACCCGGCCTTCTGCCAGGGGCCGCCTTCGTACTAAAATGCTTCCACTTCGCCAGGTCTTAACCTTCGTCCATAGTGAGACTGTTGGCTCACATAACCAAGCGCTTTTTGTGCCATCCGTGGGAACGAAAACTGCGACCGACGTACTGTGGTTTCCTCAAATAATCATAAATAGCCTATGTCACTAGCTTTCTGATAGTGAATTCAGATCCCAAAATCGGATTAGTGCCATAGATCACCGCGTTCGATCAACCTATTTATGTTTAACAACTTTACAAGCAGTGTACCCCCTCGTGAATAAACTAGCAGGTAATTTTTCAATCCAAACGTTGTACCCGGTAACCCTCATCCCAGCTAACAGCAGTATGTCAATATTTCCGAATTCCCCGTCGACTCACTGCTCACGTGCCGAGACAAACTCGCTGCCAATTTTTTCATGTCACACTGTCGCCGTCACGTACCAACTCTGAAGGGGCTTAACCGTCCCGCCGACTTTTTACATGGCTCAAATATTAATAGCCTCTACGATGTTCGGCAGGTTAAGTCGCAGGTCTTGATGATAGATATTTTTCCTAATTTTTTTGTATTTTCCTAATATTTTGCCTATGAGCCACATAACACGCGACTGCCTCAATTACTGCCTAAATTAGAAAATTTGCTTTACCCGATATGGGAATCGAACCCAGGACCTCCCGGTCCACAGCCCATACATGCTGCCACTAGACTAAGGAGGCGACATTCCATTTCCTATTCCCTTCCTTAGGTTGATAACGCACTCTTGATTATTTTGGTGTCTATAGGCGGCGGAGATCATTTATCATCTGCAGGTCGATTCTCTAAGAAACGCCACAACGTTGCGATCGACGGAGCGTTCAAGGTTGTTGGCTCTTAGAGAATACCATTTTCCATACATTTATGTCAAACGCCTCGCTCGAGAGAGCTAGTTCGCATAAGCGCCGTCGTCACGCATAGCGCTAGTGCGTGCGCTTTATACCATGTTGAATACAAAAATGAAAACATCGTTGCCGCAACGATGCCGCAACGTTGTTTTCACTAATGAAACCTTAGAGAATCGACCTGTTGGTGACATGCTCGTTTACCAGTCTCCTCATATTATTGTGCGTAACACAATATCTCCACTAATAATACTTTTTCTGTGACAACATCCACAGCTATAACTTAATTGTGAATACATACGAAGTTTAGTAATAACGTTAAGTTATCAAATAACTTACGTTATTGCTTAGTCTTGTACTAAAGTAGTTATTTTATTAAATTCGTTACTCGCTCGACGGCTGTCTCGCCGAATTTAATTAGATACAGATATTGCGCGTTACATTATTATTAATCTTGTTATATTGATATACGTTTAATGGAATACTTAATTTTCGAGTTTGGCAAAATGAGAGAAATTTGCGTTTTAATAGAGATGGGAGATGATGTACTTATATTACGTAGTACAACTACCATTGTCTGGAGTTCGATTCCCGGGTCGAGTAAAGTAGGTCGTCAGTTGGCTTCTGAGTACCCCTTCGAGGATATAGGCGTGAGATTATATGTGTATGGATGTATGTAATAACTGTATGCTGTGCGACTGCCTCGGTGGCGTAGTTGTATTTCGGTACGACTACCGTCTTGAGGTTCGGTTTCGGGTTCGATCCCGGGTCGGGCAAAGTGATATTGCTTTTTCCCATATCAGCCCGGAGTCTGGAATTTGTGCCCGATATGGCGATAGGCTCGCCCCCTATAACATCTAGGACGGAACAAAGCTCGGCGAAATGTGGGTGTTCTAGTTCGCTAGGGCGCCTCTGCCTACCCCTTCAAGTATACAGGCGTGAGCTTATGTTGTGTTATGTTATGTATGTAATAAGAGAGATAGACGCCGTCGCCTCGTCGCCCAAGTCAGTCTACTTGTAGTATAGGATTGTGGTCTGGGAGGTCCTGGGGTCGAATCCCAGCGGTCAATTTACCCGGGTTTGGAAACTTCAAAAGGGGTTATTGTTAGTCAGGTGACCGATTGTAAAACCTATTCCGAATCCTTTCTGCAAGATACTCAAAGAAGTGTGTTGCGCCAACCCCATTGAAGTGGGATATGCACAGATGGAAGAAAGAGGTTGTAAAATGGGTGTTACGAATTTGAATGCATTTTTCTTTCTTTAAAACGGATGGGTCGACCTTTTGGCATCTTAACGATTTATAAAGTTGAAATTTATATATTTCATATATGCAGCATTCTTTCTTTCTACCTGCCCTTATCCCACCTTAATGTGGGGTCGGCGCAACACACCTTTCCAAGCATGCTGCAAAGAGGACTTGGCTTAGTTTTTCCGACCGGCCGCCAGCCTGACGTCAACCCCCTATGAGGGATCCAGTCCCGGGCAAATTAAATTAGAAAATTTACTTTGCCCGACCTGGGAATCGAACCCTGAACCTCCCGGTCTACAGCCCATACATGCTGCCACTAGACCAAGGAGGCGATCATACTTATATCCAGATCATATATCCAGCATTAATAAAAGAAAAGACGTCTTTCTTTCATTTCTTTTCTATATTACACCTTTTTGTGTATAATAAAATATATTATCTACAATTTCTTTAGGCTCAAACAAATTCAGACTTTACCCGAGATTGAAATGATGCCATAGACAATAATATAACAAAAAATATGTAAAACCCGAGGTCACATTACATAGAAAATTGAGGTTTCAGCACAGATCCACACGATCCTAGCCTTTTATCTATGTAACCAATGGATGTAGAATTTCAAGAGGGAATTGTAAAACTAAGTTTAGGTTGGAAAATCTGAAAATCGTGCAGAATATTTTAGTGCCTCGGTGGCGTAGATGTATTTCGGTACGACTACCGTCCTGAGGTCCCGGGTTCGATCCCGGGTCGGGCAAAGTGATATTGGATTTTTCCATATCAGCCCGGAGTCTGGAATTTGTGCCCGATATGGCGATAGGCTCGCCCTCTATCACATCTGGGACGGAAATGAGCTCGGTGAAATGTGAGTATTCCAGATTGTTAGTTCACTTCTACGTACCCCTATGAGCCTTACTTATGTATATAAACACTTTAACTGAGCAAATGGTATATGATTTTTTTAAATTGAGAACCTCCTCAATTTGAAGTCGGTTAAAAAGGGTAGTGCCATCGGAGTCAAAGTCTGGAAAAAATATACAAAGCACAAATAGATCCAAAATATTCACAGCCTCCGTGGCGCAGCGGGCGAGTAGCCGGCTGTGAAGCGAGATGCGGCGGGTTCGATTCGCATTGATACAAATGTTTGTGTGGCCCACAGATATTTGTTTCAAGTCTGGGTGTTGTGAGACCGTGCGTCTCTCATAGACGTAGACGTTACTGTCTACAGCGTGGCTCTACCACTCTAACTGGTTGTTGGGTGTATTTTATGTGACACAAGGAAAAAAGGGACAGACTATTCTTAGCCATTTGCTTAGCTAAACTGTTTTTATAAGTAAGACCCTATGAATTATTTGATTAAGAACCTCCTCAATTTGAAGTCGGTTACAAAAAGTAGTACCATTGGAATCGAAGTCTGGAGAAAAGATACAAACCACAAATAGATCCAAAATATCCCCAAAAACAATGTCCATCAAAGTAAATAGATGTATCACGTCAGTATGAGTGATCTGGGTGAGTTGATTGATTGCGCACTACACGACAAAGCAATTATAACTCGGTCGGCGGTTGAGGGCTCCACAATTATACTGTAGCCCTTCGTCACGTGAAACGGAATCGTATCTGAATTATAAAGGACAGAGACAATACCGACTATTTGGGAGTCGTTATCTTTCATTGTGAAATATCGCTTGCTATAACGGTGAAGGAAAACATCGTGAGGAAACCTGCATACCTGAGAATTTCTTCACAGGAATTTCGAAGGTATGTGAAGTCTACCAACCCGCATTAGGCCAGCGTGGTAGACTAAGGCCTAACCCCTCTCATTGGTAGAGGAGGCCCGTGCCCAGCAGTGGGACAGTAATATTACAGGGCTAATATTATTATCTTGTAGGTATGTGGTGTTGGCGAAGAATGCTTCGCATACCATGGACAGCCATGAGAACGAATAAATCTATCCTCGAACAACTACGCATAAAAACTAGACTGTCAGCGATCTGTTACCAAAGAATCCTCAGTTATTTTGGTCACATTGCCCGTCGTCAATCCGACAGCCTTGATAAGTTGGTTGTGATAGGCAAAGTCGAAGGAAAAAGACCTCGCGGCCGGACACCTAGCCGTTGGTTGGATCAAGTAACCACACTCACTGGGTCCTCTGTTACAACCGCCCTAAAAGAAGCAGAAAACCGGACGAAATGGAAATGCATAATACAGAATGCCACGAAGGCCTTTCAGGGACACGACCTTCAGTAATGAAGTATGCGACCACGAAGAAGAATCTTGTAGGTTATTCTTTTGCCAATAAGGTCATGGATTTTATTGAAAATTACTTTTAAATACATACGTAGAATCCGGGAGGTCCTGGGTTCGATTGCCAGGTCGGGCGAAGCAAATTTTTTTATTTAATTTGCCCGGGACTGGCTCCCTCATAGGGGGATGACGTCAGGCAGGCGGCCGGTCGTAAAAACTTTGCCAATTCCTTTTTGTAACATGCTTAAAATAGTGTGTTGCGCCGACCTCACATTAAGGTGGGGATAAGGGCAGGTTAAAAAAATAAACAGAATCACGCCTGTATCCTCGAGGGTTAGGCACAGACGCACTAGATAACAAGAACTTCACATACCTTCGAATAATTTGTGGAGAAATTCTTGGGTATGCAGGGTTCCTCGTGATGTTTTCCTTCACCGTTATAGCAAGTAATCATTCACAATGAAAGCATACTTAACATAGAAAAGACAGAGGTTTATGCTCCATTTTGGGGTTGGTCTCGAATTTCCGACACTCGTGTCGACAGTCCGTACCATTCCCAACTGAGCTATCGCTCCTTAGCAACATTATATTAACAAAATACTTTACATTCTAGTCCCTGGTTCACCTAGTTTCTAAAATAAAACGGAAATGTGTACAAGAATCACAGTTTCCGTTAAATCCATCTGTCAACACCAGTTAAGCTATCCGAGACGGGCCACGCGGCCAAGCGCGGCGAGTTTCCACTAACGGGAAATATGTTAAACAGATGTTCCCAACATTTTCCATTACGTCTGTTCGGTTACATGACACTGACTTTTATAAAATACGCATCCGTCATAGATATTCTATTTATTTAGGGTTTCTCTCAGATATAACGTTAAATATAGCATGTGGTAACAAGTCACTTTATCTAATTTATCGTTTTCGGTGGTACAATACAGCTATATCATATGTATAATATAATATTATCACTATGTCTTAGTTGTTTCATATTTATTATTACGGATAACAATGAAAATGGCGTAACAACTGCTAAAACATAATTATTGTGGTTTGTTTCGTTGTATACGAGAAAAATATAAATATTTAATAGTGAGCCAAGTATAAACATAGGATATCATATACTAAGATACAGTAGGAGGACATGCAAAACTTACGAAGTTAGGTGTGAATCACATATAATAAATAAATAATAATAAATACAACCAACAGTCACACACCTAGTCCTGACCGCACACTAGGTATAACCTGTATCGTGGATGTCAGAGACTATGAGAGACGCACGGTCTCACAACGCCCAGACTTGAAACAAATATCTGTGAGGCAAACAAACATCTCGAATATCGGGAATCGAACCCGCGGCCTCTCGCTCCACAGCCAGCTACTCCACCATGGAGGCTGTCAAATATCATAGTTACATTCAAAACATATTCGTATTTTGAGTGGTAGAGCCACGCTGTTTTATTTACGCTGTATTATAATTACGTCTACAGCACGAATGGGCCGGCTCGACCGGTTTGATACCACTGTCTCACAGAAAACCCACGTAAAGTGGCAGCTCGCTGTCGCGTTTCGTTCGGTGAGTGAGATTACCGGTAGACCCATACCCCCTCCGTTTCCCAATACCTTTTCCCTCCCCTTCCATTCCATCCTTTTAGTTTGGCAACGCACCCAAGATTCTTTCTGAGTCTTGGGTGTCTATGGGCGGTGGAGATCATTTACCATCAGGTGACCCATCTGCTCGTTTGCCAGTCTCTGCTATAAAAAAAAAACTTAAAAATTCTACATAAGAATTTCAAATGTGAATTGTGATGTCCATAGATTCCAATAGACTAAGGCTGAGATCTATAGAGCGAACTTCGATTAAGTCTAAGTCAAAGATACGAACTCAGTGAGGATTTAGAATTTGACTTAGTCCGAGTCATTTTTTACAAGAAAATATTTGCTTAGTCCGTCTGTCTCTGTTTTTCTTGAAAAAAATGGCTCGGGCTGAATCGAAGTTCGATTTAACATACCAAATGCTCACTGAGTTCGTTTCTGTGACTTAGACTTAGTCGAAGTTCGCTCTATAGATCTCAGCCTAAGATCCTTAAGTAGAGTGTATTATCCTAACACAGAGGTCAGAGCACAGGTACTGAGTAATGCGTACGTAACTTCCATCTATAACTCACGGTTATCCGTTATCAGTTTGTGCGTAAATTGCCGGCGGTATATCATGCGGAGTATTCAAATTAACTTAAATAGAGGTTCGAACAATAAAGCATTGGCACACAGAGAGATTCAATAGTAACATAAGATACATAAGCTCACGCATGTATCCCCGAAGGAGTAGGCGTACTGGCCAAATAGTACACCCACATTTCGCTGAGCTTAGTTCCGTCCCAGATGTAATAGGGGGCGAGCCTTTCGCCATATCGGGCACAAATTCCAGACTCCGTACTGATATGGAAAAATCCAATATCACTTTGAAAAACCAATATTAAATGAGTACTACCAATGATAACGCACGTTTCAAACTAAATTAATTTTTCGTCTAAAAGTATCAAAATTATATTTGATAACGTATCCAACACATTGTAAACAACCGACCCTTCTCAATATAAGCGAATAAACACACATACCTATCTCAAACATACACCGATAAAACTATCAAAAAACAATGCCACTCTAATTTACACTTTATTTCAACATTATAAGAACCATAATATAATCGAAATACCCGTAACTTCAGACCGTTTTTCTTGATACTTGGTTTTTAATTCTGTTGAAATTTATTACTAGTCACGGAGACAGAGCAGAGAAAAAGTCTTGTACGCGATTTATAAACTGTATCAATAAATTAGCCTACCTAGAGTCTAGTGGTTATTTATGGTGATTTAACTGAGGTATCACTAGTTCGTTTCCAACCTTTTGTACGTATTTCTACAACTCTTCTTTTTTTCTATTTGCTTGCCACCATAATGTGAAATTGCCGCGTCAAACTTTTTTGTTTTTACGACCGGCTGCCTGCCTGACGTCAAGTTCGAGTCCCGAGTTAGAACAATTACAAGTTTAAAAACTTAACGGACCGACTTCAATTCCGATCGTGACCAAATTTATATGAGACCACCCTTGAAATAAGCTCTATCAAATACAAAAAGAATTTTGAAAATCGGTCTACATTTAGCGGAGATATCGTGTAACATACATAAAAAACAGACGAATTGAGGACCTTTTCCTTTTTGGAAGTCGATCGAAAATACAGAGGCGACCTAGGAATTCAACCCAAAACCACCCCATTATCAGCCCATATATGCTGCGACTAAACCGAGGAAGGGACGACATAAGAAATGCAATATAATTACCCAACAAACGTTGAACGAGGGGCTGTGGGGTTCGATTCCCGCACCTAAATGTTTGTGTAATCGTGAGCTGGTAGAAACGCGATTAGGGTAATCCAGTCAAAGATAATGTTTTAATATAGTCTTTCTTTTCTACCTGCCCTTATCCCACCTTAATGTGGGGTCGGCGAAACACACTTTTTCAAGCATGTTGCAAAAATTACTTGGCTTAGTTTTTACGACCAGTTGCCTTCTTGCAGTCTCCCCTCTGAGGGATCCAGTCCCAGGCAAATTAAATTAGAAAATTCGCTTTACTAGACCTGCGAATCGAACTCGGGACCACCCCGTTTACAGCCCATATACGCAGTCACTAGACCAAGGAGGCGATGAAACGAGGTATCGTGGATATCATCATCATCATCATCAGCCATAGGACGTCCACTGCTGAACATAGGCCTCCCCCAAAGATTTCCAGATCAACCTGTTGGAAGCGGCCTGCATCCAGCGACTTCAAGGTGGACTGACGACCTGTAGCCCGAGCACGAAAAACTAATGTAAATGTAAATGTATTCGAGTTCGCTGCGCACTGATGACGTTTGGTTAATATTTCATACAAATTTCATAGACGCGCATCGAGTTCGAATACATTTACGGTTGTCAGAAATTTTCCTGCTCAGGCCGCTGAATGGATATCTCCGCCCCTAAATATTCGTGCAATCGTGAGTCGGTGGAGACGCGTGTACGGTAATCCAGTCAAAGATAATAGCGTCTCCATATAATTAGCGGAGTCTATATAGTCTACATTAATTACAGAGCAAGTGTCTAGCTCCAGATCAACAATGCAGTAGTCACGTCGGACGCCTCACCTGACACCTCACCTAATGAATGAACTAATCCATCTCTGATGCAACTCCAGACGACTTTGGGACACACTCACACTGAAATGTACTGGCCAAATTTTTCTGTTTATGCTAAATTCATTTTTCGACCGACTTCCAAAAAGGAAAAGGTCCTCAATTCGTCGTATGTTACGTCGATATCTCTGCCAAATGTGGACCGATTTTCAAAATTCTTTTTGTGTTCGATAGAGCTTATTTCAAGGGTAGTCCCATATAAATTTATTCACGATCGTATTTGAAGTCGGTCTGTTAAGTTTTTAAAATTGTGATTGTTAATTTTATAAATTTAATTCAGTTTTTCAACCTACCTTTCTACACTTATTGAGTGGTAAAACCATGCTGTAGACAGTAACGTCTACAGCACGACTGGGATTGAGTTTGATACCACTGTCTCACAGAAAACCAACGCAAAGTGGCAGCTTGCTGTCGCGTTTAGCCCAGTGAGTGAGATTTCCGGTGGCCCATTTCCCTCCCTCCTATTCCTAATCCTTTTTCCCTCCTCGTCCATTCTGTCCTTTTAGGTTGGCAACGCACTCATTATTCTATTTGTGTCTTGGGTGTCTATGAGTGGTGGAGATCACTTACCATCAGGTGATCCCTTTGCTCGTTTGTCAGTCTCTACTATAAAAAAAATACAATACTGTAACACGACGACGTATGCGCAGCGGGCTAAAGGCCTCTCATTCCCCGCGCACGGTCACGCCCCCGCCAACCCTTCTTCTCCAGGCGCGCTCCCGGCGAAATCACGCCACCCCTTCAGTCAAGCCAGAGTCTTCGAACGTGAGCCCACGCGCATCTCAGCCGACCCGCGGCTCACGCGCTGCCTTTAAAGTACCTAGCGGGGTGCTTCGGTTGTAATTATTGTAATCCGGTTATATTTGTTTAGATGTACCTACCTTGTTCGAATATACTTACTTATGTGACGCGAGTGTTTCGTTTCCCTCCCTTATTTTTTATAACGCCGTCTTCCCTTCCGAAATAGGAGAATATAGGTATATATCGGTGTGTTATAAGTGAAACACCCCAATCGACGCCCGTTATAATACCTATTTTATATTTGACTGGCTTTTCGATCGCGGCTTTGTTCACGTTACCCTCATACGCCCCTTAAAATTTAAATTTACAAAAATTCTGTTTGCGGATGCTTACGTTGTAAACTTATGTTTCAAATATCAGAGGCGCGAGCAGGAATATTTTTGGACAATCGATTTCGAATCGAGTTCGATGCGCGTCTTTGACATTTATATTAGTGCGCAGCGATACGAATTCGATTGAAAAACATTCCTGCTAGAATCAGAATCAAACAAATCCCAATAGAATCTGTTAAAATCGTTTTATTTCAATGTGTAACATTCGCATAAACTTAAGACATAATCATCTATTATGCATGCAATGAGTAATAGTAGTAACGTTACACTACGGTGTGTAGCAAACCCGTTAAATCAAGTGGATATGCATTTAAAATTAGCCCAATCCGTCGGGAGAGTTGACTATTAATACACGTGTATTCGAGACAGTGCCCCATTCCGGCCATCACTTGCGTCAGTGTTTTTTTTTTAAAGCAGAGATTGGCAAACGAGCAGATGGATCACCTGATGGTAAGTGATCTCCACCACCCATAGACACCCAAGACACAAAAAGAATCATGGGTGCGTTGCCAACCTAAAAGGAGGGAATGGAAGGGGAGGGAAGGGGATTGGGAAAGGGAGTCGGGAAATGGGCCACCGGAAATCTCACTCACCGAACGAAACGCGACAACAAGCTGCCACTTTACGTCGGTTTTCTGTGAGACAGTGGTATCTAACCGGTCGAGCCGGCCCATTCGTGCTATAGACGTTACTGTCTACAGCGTGGCTCTAAAAATTGTATATGATGATGATGTCTAACGATCTACTTGAGCCAGTATTCTATTCGGACTAGTAGTCTACTCGCGCCAGTAACTGGCACGCTCTGTTATAAATACCAATTAAAAATAATAGCTAATAATACCAGCCCTTTATACTTTGTATAAAGAATCGTATTCGTTCACCGTACAAGCGATAATTCATTCTGAATTATCGACGATTTAATATCATTCATGACAATGAATACATAATTGATGTAGAGAAATCAGAGGTGCTCTTGTGGCTTCGAAATTTGCGTCTTCATAATAAACTTCCCGCCGAGCTACAACTGTTGTAGTACGAGCAACGGATTAAATTTTCATACACATCATTAGTTTTCCGACTTCGGTGAACTGCACTGTGAGCCAGTTTTAAATATTAAATATTTATTGAAAGTTTAAAATTTTACTGTTTTATGTTCCGTCAGTTCAGAAGGCAAATCTACTAAAATATTTAGAGGGTTTAATCTAGAGGTACATATCACGTGTTCTTAATTAATGACAGCCTCCGTGGCGCAGCGAGCGAGTAGCTGGCTGTGAAACGTGAGGTCGTGGGTTCGATTCCCGCACTGAGACAAATGTCTGGTGAGACCGTGCGTCACTCCTAGTTCCTGATACCCACGACAAAAGACTCCATCTTAGTGTGGGATCAGGACTATTGGGTGTTATTTATTTGTTTATTTGTTTCGGGTCTGGGTGTTAAGACCGAAAGCCTCTCGTAGTTTCTGATACCCATGATACACGTTACACCTAGTGTGGGGTCAGGACTATGTGTGTGACTGATAGGTTTATTTATTTATTATCATGAACAGTTGAATAAGCTATTATAATCCCCTCAGTAAAACTTATCAAGAAACCTATAAAAGTAAATCACGCAGACAAAAGTATGATTGCGTATCCTTAACGAGCAAATACGTCCCATCCCGCACATTAAGGTTTGTGACGAATCTTCTCGACGAATTACTTGAACGGATTGCCAAATTGCGAGTTACATAACTGACAAAAGGATAAAATCAAGTGAGACGCGAGCAAGCACCTTGTAATCATCTCCACACTAACTGGAGTGAAACTTAGATACAAAATATTTCGTGCAGAAGGTTTAAATATTATCAATTTCGACTTCTTTTATCCACACGAGTGTGTTTTTGAGTGGTAGAGCCACGCTGTAGACAGTAACGTCTAAAGCACGAATGGGCCGGCTCGACCGGGAAGATACCACTGTCTCACAGAAAACTGACGTAAAGTGGCAGCTTGCTGTCGCGTTTCGTTCGGTGAGTGAGATTCTGGTGACCCATTTTTCCCCTCCCTTGCCCAACCCCTTTCCCATCCCCTTCCATTCCCTCCTTTCAGATTGGTAACTCACCCATGATTCCTTGTGTCTTGGGTGTCTATGGGCGGTGGAGATCACTTACCATCAGGTGACCCACCTTCTCGTTTTCTAATCTGTGCTATAAAAAAAAAAAGACGCATTAACCGGATTAAAAGGTTAACGGGTATTCTTAGAAACTCTTACATCATATGGGTTAACCTTATAAAATTGCTCATTAAGCCGAATGAAAGGGTTAAGGAAATGTCGCGACCACTTGTGTCCATATTATAGCAATATAATCGATACAGTGAAGCCACTGCCAGGCATAGAAAAGAAACGAGTACATAACCTCCTTTTTTAAGTATGTTAAAATGGGAATAATTGTGTATGCTCGCCATGAGAAACAAAATATAATTTTGAATAAATCATCTATACTATCTATACTAATATTATAAAGCTGAAGAGTTTGTTTGTTTGTTTGTTTGATTGAACGCGCTAATCTCAGGAACTACTGGTTGGATTTGAAAAATTATTTTTGTGTTGGATAGCCCAATTATCGACGGTGGCTATAGGCTATATAACATCACGCTATGACCAAAAGGAGCGGAGCAGAAATGAAAAATATTTAAAACCGGGGAAGTCGATATCTCAGAAACTACTGGTTCGAATTTAAAAATTATTTTTGTGTTGGATAGCCTATTTATCGAGGATGGCTATAGGCTATATAACATCACGCTATGACCAATAGGAGCGGAGCAGAAATGAAAAATGTTGAAAAGACTATATTTCAGAAACTACTGGTTCGAATTGAATTTTTTTTTTGTGTTGGATAGCCTATTTATCGAGGATTTAGGAGCGGACCAGAAATGAAAAATGCTGCTAGCGGGGAATTTTATATCTCAGAAACCACTGGTTCGATTTGAAAAAATATTTTAGTGTTGAGCGAGGGGATGAATGGTAAGGTGCCTAAGGGGTGACTGACGGGGTGATTGATGGGGTGACTGATGGGATGACTGACGGGGTGACCGACGTGAGGAATGACGGGGTGACTGACAGGCTGACAGATGGGGTGGCGGACGGGGTGACTGACGAGGTGAATGACGGGGTGACAGATGGGGTGACCGACTGGGTGACAGCCGGGGTGACAGATGGGGTGACAGACGGGGTGACAGACGGGGTGACAGACTGGTGACAGACGTGTTGACCGACTGGGTGACCAACTGGGTGACAGACGAGGTGACAGACGGGGTGACAGTTGGGGTGACAGACGGGGTTACAGCCGGGGGACCGACGGGGTGACCGACGAATGACCGAAATGGTGACAGACGGGGTGACAGACGGGTGACAGACGGGGTGACAGACTGGTGACAGACGGGGTGACAGACGGGTGACAGACGTGGTGACAGACGGGGTGACAAACGGGTGACAGACGGGGTGACAGACGGGGTGACAGACGGGTGAAAGACGCGGTGACAGACGGGGTGACAGACGGGGTGACAGACTGGGACACAGACGGGGTGACCGACTGGGTGACTGACTGGGTGACAGACGAGGTGACGGACGGGGTGACAGGCGGGGTGACAGACGAGGTGACGGACGTGGTAACAGACGGGTGACTGACTGGGTGACAGACAAGGTGTCAGACAGGGTGACACGTGGGGTGACAGACTGTGTGACAGAGGGTGTGACTGACGGGGTAAGAGACGGGGTGACAAACGGTTTGACAGACGGTGTGACAGACGGTGTGAGAGACGGGGTGACTGACGGCCGAAGTAGATCATAGCATTACCTCTTAGAATTATTGTGCTATAGGTGCCTACGACTCACTCTTTCAACCCTCTCTCTCATACGCAGACGAAGTTGCGCGGGTCAGCTAGTTATCAATAAATGAATGATGCATTATAGTATAGGTAGTATATGTATCGGTTATTATCTATCTATATTTGGGAAGGTCTATGTCCAGTGGACGTCCAGTGACTGACCATGATGATATCCATCTGTGTTGCCACACCTTCGAAACGGTAGTATATGGTACTTAGGTTCAAAATTCAAACTCCATTCCTTCTGTAGGTAACTTAACAGTGGTACCTCCCGCTGAGCCAGCGTGAATGAGAGCTGGCACGTGAGGGCACAGAGGGCGCCCGGCCCTGCCCTGCCCTGCCCCGCGACCACGTGAACTCAAATATTGTTACACTCTATATTAAACTAGTATTACCACTTCTATTACTCTAACTTTTATTATACGTCTATGTCACGATATTATGTTGGAACAAAAATTGGACCGTGTTGTGCAGAAATGAGCAAAAAATTGATTTTATATTGATGCCAACATGATTTAAATCATTAATAGACCATATTGATGTAAAAAATGTTTCAACACGATCCAATTATTCAAGATCAGGTTGACGAAATTTGTTGACATCCTATGTGACACAGTGAGCGAATAGCCGGCTGTGAAACAAAAAGCCCTGGGTTCGATTCCCACACCGAGATAAATGTTTATGTGGCTCACAGATATTTCAGGTCTGGGTGTGGTGAGACCGAAAGTCTCTCGTAGTTCCTGATACCCATGACACAAGACTCGTATCTTAGTGTGGGGTCAGGACTACGTGTGCGACTGTTGGGTGTTATTCAGTATTGTAGATGGGGTTGACAATATCTGTCGACTCAAATTCAAACGGTATGATAAAAAAATCGTTTTCTGATGGTAAGTGCTATGGTGGATAACCACCGCCTATAGACACCAATGATACCAAAAGAATCTCGGGTGCATTGCCAAAGTTAAAAACTGGAAGGGGAATTGAGCCGGAAATCTCACTCACGTAATATTAAACTGGTTACTATTTTGTCTCTACCCTTCTACGGAGTGGCTCTACCACTTAAGACTAACTTCAGAATAAAAGGTATATCTACTACGTTTCTGTGTACATTGCCGCATGAGGCCAGTATGACGGCGCGGCGTCACATACTAGCCAGCCTTGCAATATAAAATCGCTACATCATGTATTCACGAGGTCGCATTAAAATTTTCACACCGCAAAATTTATAACGTAAAAATATTTTAAATCAATTTTAGCTGAATGGAAATTTTAGATAGAAAAGCAGAATGTACTGCAGAATATATTTTAATAGAACGTGGCTGAGTAAAGCACACTTTTACGTTCCAAATTGCTGATACAAAGTACAATAGAATTATTCATTAACCTAGTCTTATTTAAATCTGGACTTTAAAAGAGGCCATAACCCTTGAGTTTGTTTCGGCATTTCTTCTCAGGGATAGCCACGAAATGCCGACGCCATTATTACATTATCAATATCTTAAAATCAATATATACTCGTAATTGACATGTAAAAGTGTTATAAAATATCCTATTTGCAGAATAAATGATTTGAATTTGAATTTGAATATAACGTGAATTTTTAATCATTCTTTAACTTCAGAAGATTTTTTGGTGTGGTAGATCCACGCTGTAGATTAATAAATAATAAAAGCTATATTTATAGCACGAATGGGCCTTCTACTTATTTTAAACATAATGGCTTCCACGCATTTGCAATGATTTAGCCAATGTCAAGGTAAGTATAGCATTTATTTTTTCGGGCACGGCAAAGTGACTACACTGCACCTGATGGTAAGCGTAGTGCGGTCCAAAAAAACTGGCGACCACTGACAAACAATGGATTTATCAGTGGTCGCCAGAATGATGCCGGCCTATTTATGCTTCTTCACACTCAAGTTTTCATAATGACCATGAGATCCAGATGTGGATGATCTCAAAGCCTTGTTGGGATTATGGCGGCAATTCCTTACAGCGTGGTGCCCCCCCTCAGATAACCATCGCTCAGGGAATCGACCGGACTAAGCCAGCCAACGCACCAAGCAAAACTCATTAAAGATCACCGATTAAAAGTTTTCACATTATAATGTCCATCTTCCTAGAATTTAGGTGCATAAAACCATATCACATTAAACAACAAACACAACTCCAGACAATAATATGAAATAATTTTTACAAGCGACGATCACCCTGTCAGACTTCCCGTTAAAATCCCCAAACGGGCCTGTTCGACCAGTTCAATACCACTGCTACCCTGTAGAATACCGTGTTGCTACTCGATATTCTATAAAGGTAGCCTATCTGAAAAAATCAAGACATCTCAGTTCAAAATCAAAAAGATTAATACTGTTTATCACTGGCAACTTATTGGCTCCTAATAAAAAATAAACAGATGCTAGTAAAATCTTCTTTTGGTACAAAGTGGCAACCCGGCACACCAAAATTGCATTACAAACAACGTTAAACCACTCTATTCACTAGTAACAGTATATAGCATGATCTATATTTATGCGCAGGCTAAATCACAGTCCACTGCCTAATAAATTAGGCGATAGTTAGGCGAACACTATCGTGTGGCGATTTCATAATACGAAGGGACTGTTCAGACACATCCGTGACTACACCGGGCCGTGGTGAAACCGTGCGACTTTTGACTTTCACCATAATTGAGTACTTAACTATTTTTTTAATAGATATTATATGAAATTGACGTCATCTAAAATATAGAACGGATAGAAATATTGAAATATTTTCAAAAAAGAAAAAGTTATAAGCCTTTGAAGTTTGGTGTAACCTTCAAACTGCGGGAAAGAGAAGTATCAGTATAATCACGTCACGCCATAACGGTACGCGTATTGGAAAGGGTTAGTAAGATATCTCCACTATACCCCACTCCAGAATTTTAAATGGTAATTACTGCCCCATTTTTCAACCAATTTCGATGCAGTTTTTACAGAAGGGAATAATGTATATAAATTCAAACATAGTCAAGTATCCAATTACATACTCTATATCATAAACGTAAAAGTCTGAATGTTTGTGAATTTCGATGTATGTAAAACAATAACGTCTTAACGTTTGAACAGTGATATTTACTACACCTTATTATATTACGAGTTTATTAATTTATTGATTGAGAGAAAAAGAAAAAGATAGACTGGTCCACACAGGCTTTCAATAGGGATCAGTGGAAGGAAGGAAGGGAGGCCTTTGCCCTGCAGTGGGACAAAACATGCTCATAAATTAATATAAATAAATAATTTATTTATTGTTGAAGATGTATACCCACCCATGTTGTGACATTATCAATTATATATTTAAGTAAGTGCATTTTCTGATACGTGTACTACACAGAGGCGTACACAGCATTCAAAGCAGCAGGAGTTGGATAAAGGATGCAAAAACAGGATTTTCAAGGGAATATAGTCGCGATGTTTGAGTAAGGCGAAAATGATAATCTTTCAACTGATATTATTGACGTTGTTGATAATATAGCTTAAGCATTTACTATGCCAAAAAAGGACATTGCCATGAAAATTAGAAAATAGAATGGACTTTTCAAAAACACCTTTCTCTGAGACTTATGCCGCTCCAGTATGACTCAGTTATGCTGTTAACAAAACTAAGTTACGTTCGTAACGGACTTCAACTACTTCTACCCCATATAAGACATTCTGAACGTGAGTCCTGGTCTCGCCACGGCCCGGCCTCGTCGCGGCCGTGTGTGACGAAACTTTCCGCCCGGACGCTATCTGTTCAAACTACACTGGTTCCATATTGATGAACAATCATTTCACATGACGAATTGGGGTATAAACGGCGCGGAAAAATATGACCTATTGCACGGGAAATAAAAATAGTGTGGCCAATTGAGTGGACCGTTTTATCACAAATACTCACGCCTGTCATCCCCGAAGGAGTAGGCAGAAGCGCAACTTGTGGTACTAACTTTTCGCTAAGATTATTTCCGTCACACAACGTGAAGGGAACGTAACCTCCTTGGTCTAGTTGCAGCACATATATGGACTCTGGACCAAGAGGTCCAGGGTACGAATCCCAGTCTCAGCAAAGCTATTTTCCAATTTGATTTACCCGGGACTGGAACCCCCAGAGGAGGTTGAAGGCAGGTAGCTGGTCTTAATAACTAAATCCAAATCTTTTCTGCAACAAGCTTAAAAAAGTGTGTTGCACCCACATTGTGGGATAAGGGCAGGTTGAAAGAAGAAAAAACGTGATAAGTTTCTGAATAGTTGATGTTTTTGCAAACATTTCCAAAAACGGTACCCTGATAATTTTTAATAGTGTTCAGGTTTAACACCATGTCTTTGGGGAGGCTTATGTTCAGCAGTGGATGTCCTGTGGTTGATGATGATGATGATGATGATGATGATGATGTAAATCATGGTCACTACCAACTAGATAATAAATAAAATAAATACACCCAACAGTCACACACCTAGTCCTGAACCCACACTAAGTATAACCTATATCGTGGGTATCAGATACTATGAGCGACTTTCGGTCTCACAACACCCATATATCTGTGGGCCACACAAACATTTGTCTCAATGCGGGAATCGAACCCACAGCCTCTCGCTTCACAGCCGCCTACTCGCCCGCTGCGCCACGGAGGCTGTCGACCAAGACAGATATGAATATACCATCAGCGAAATAATGCAACTTTAATAATGAAAATCATGCTCAATTCCAAAATTTCCATTTGCAATCGCGACAAACGCGTATCCAACTAGGTTAGCTCAGATTGATTGGATCGTTGGGAATGTAAACTACGCAGCATCTGACATACTGCTGTTTATCTGTATTAATAGCAAATTGGTTCATATGCGGCAAATGATAATATTAATTCATCATTGAAATAATATTACAAGTTAGTTAATTAGCGTTTTGTGAAGCTAATTAGTAATAAGTACGCTATTATAATCTATGGGGTAGGTAGAGTGGGAAATATAGTTAACGCGGGTATTATTTCTGTCCAGTGTTGTGATAGAGAGCGAGAGTTATATCATACCAATCATTTTGAACAGGGGTCATTGATACTTTTCGAATCGAAAATCTCAAACAAATAATCAGGTTTCCTCATCAATCTGCCTTTATACTTCCCAAATAGGGGTTGGCGCAACATTATATTTAAAAGTGTTGAAGAAAGGATGAGCTTAATTTTTACGACCGAGTGCTTCAATTCCCTCTGACGGATCTGTCACTGACAAGCGGAAAAACACGCGTTGTCCGACCTAGGATCCAAATCCGGGACTCCCCGGTCAGCTCACATACGCTGCCAACAGACCAAGGAGGCGACAAATCCATTAGAGGAATAATATTATAAACATGAACTTATTAGTGGATACAGAGAAATGCAATAGCTTAGGAAACCGAAGCGTAAAAATAGAGACACAAGAGGATTCCGAATTATTTCAAATGGATTCATATTGCTTAGAAGCATTTGACAAACAAAATCAATAGCTGGGTATTATGGGCCTTATTTATCAAAGCAGTTTAGCTGAGCAAATGGCTAAAAATATACTGTCACTGCCTCTGTGACTGCCTCGGTGGCGTGGTGGTATTTCGGTACGACTATGGTTCTGAGGTCTCGTGTTCGATCCCTGGGTCGGGCAAAGTGATATTGGATTTTTCCATATCAGCCCGGAGTCTGGAATTTGTGCCCGATATGGCGATAGGTTCGCCCCCTATCACATCTGGGACGCAACTAAGCTCGGCGAAATGTGGGTGTTCTAGTCCGCTAGTGCGCCTCTGCCTACCCCTTCGGGGATACAGGCGTGAGCCTATGTTATGTTATATATACTGTCACTTTTTTCCTTGTGCCACATCGTTTGAAAATAAAAGGGACAGGCTATTCTTTACCATTTGCTCAGTTTCTATAAGTAAGCCGGTATGAGTAAGCAACATTTATATGTTGCGCTCTAAATCCGAGTCATTTTTTACAAGAAAATTTTGCTGAGTCTGTCTGTCAGTCAGGGGGGTTACTATTACCTCTTATAGCAGTATTTTTATAATTTTACTTGTACCGATTCTCATACAAAACAAACGAAGAACGATTATAATAATACTGCTATAAGAGGTGGTGGTAACCCTGCTGTTTTTCTTTTAAAAAAGGTTTCGGATTAAGTCGAAGATTTATTTAAAAATTCCTAATCGTCACTGAGTTCGTTTCTTTGACTAAGACTTAGTCAAAGTTCGTTCTATAGATCTCTGCCTATGTATCTGAGCTAAACCGCGGTGAGACTGACAGGACATGGCGAAACAATAACCTTCTTGCCATTTGCCTTCGGAACCCTAAAAGCTTGCGGACAAACGTGATCGCAGCAATCTTAAAAAAGGACAATGATTGTTGTCATTGAAATTCTCCAAAAAAACAAAACTCATCAGAATTTCATTGCAAACAGTAACGATTTCCATTTCCTTTTGTCCATCGCTTCCCCACCTCCCAATTTCCCCCAAATAGGATTTACAAGCGAAGTAAACTCATTAGGCCAGGCTTTGTCTACCATCCAACGAAATTATATCGCGCTACAGGACTACGTTTAAGAATTTAACTGGCGAACGCCCCTTCGTTTAATGCGGACTTTTTTAAAGTATTGGAAATATTTTTTGTCTTGTCCTGAATTTGGAGATCGTGTTTCTATTTTTAGATTAAGTTCGGTATTTGTTTTTTTTGGAAGTTGTTTGATTTTAGTAAGGTATTTTATTTAGTAAGGTGCTTAATGCTCATCGTTTGTTATATAATACTTTAGCTACTGACCAACACAATCTCGAATCATTAATGAAAAACAGACATTATAATCACAAGTTTAAAATAGGCAGGCAGGTTTAGACACAATAACAAGGATGTGGCTTTGATAAGGGGATTTGTAAGAAAGGGAACGGGTTATGGCAGGAATGCTAGCAAGAAATTGACGGGAAAATAAAATAGGAAGCTTGTAGGATTTGACTGGAAACAGTGGCGAATTTACGCATTTGCCGACAGTAGGCTATTTAACTTTTGCCGCCTCTACTGAGATCTGAAATTCCAAACTTAATCCACAATTATATTAATTACATTTTTCTATTAATAAAACTGCAACTTTATGATTCGTGCTCTATAATCCTTGTTACATTAACTTTTTTCGTGATTAGTATTATTGAGAACTAGGGTACCGTTATGTCAGTTCTAAGAACTTCGAACTACCTTTGGAAGTTGTCTGAAGTCTTCAGAAAAAAAATTGGCTAAATTTGCCGCCCCTTAAAATCTGCCGCCCTAGGCTTCAGCCTTCTCAGCCTATTGGCAAATCCGCCACTGACTGAAAATCTGGATAGGAAAATCACGCTGTGGACCTAAGGCCCTATCCTAGCTAAACTACCAGCCTTTCTCTAGCAACCTATGGATGGCGATCCGAAGAAGAAAGACCGAAATAAACTCAGGGCTTGTTTTTCATCATCAATTGACTTTTCTTTTCTCAATTTGGTTTACAAATATAGTACTAATTTACATTTATATGGATTTATGCAATCTCAACACGCCTAAAACGGTAACCTGAATCATATTGACCGCTACTGTCATAAACTAGCTACGGTTTATTAGCTGGCTGGCAGGCTTATTAGTCTGTAAAATGTCTTGCCTTTTAATAATATTGTAAAGAATGTCTTCATAAACTAAGGAAGTCGACTTATAATATCATACCAGGCAGACTGAATGAAGAAAAATCCAGTAATTCAAACAATTCCTTAATAGAATCTAAAACTCCTCACAGAAGAAATTGAAATCGCTCCACATTTTACATACTTGTTTGTGTTATAAAGAAAGCATCCGCGCATTTTAATTTCAATTGAAATTCATGTTTTGTCTCGCTCTGCGTTCCTGTACTTTGATCTCAGAAAAATATTGCTGTGCATTTACACGGAATTTAATTAGAACCGCCTTTTGTGGAGCTCCGTCAAACAAGGAGAGATGTGTTTGAAACGGGCCTTATTATAACGTGAAGTGTTGTGTGCTTTACCACAGTCCTTTATTATATTTTGTGGAATAACTTAATTAAGAATCACTCAATGTTGGGCTATATTTTAATAATTTGTGGTGTTTTCTCCTCATTTGGTTGGGCGCAGTGTACGCACAATGATATTTATAAGGTCGTTTAGTAAAGGAAAATATTTTCTTACGTAATTACTTTTGCTGTTACTACGAGTGTTAGACTAAACCATGAGGTTCTGGGTTAAAATCTCATTTATGGTTGAACCTTTGTAAAATCATTTACAAATTGCCCGGAAATTTGTATCTGGTATGGAGACAGGCTGTAACTCCTCCAACACATGAATGGGCGGAAAATATTCGGCGAGATGTCGATGCTAAAGTTCTCTAGTTCACCTCTGCCTACTCCTTCGAAGATACATACATGAGCGTAGTATTATGAAATCTTAATATTGATAAATCTTGTCAATATTGTCTCAAACCTCGTAGTAAAGGACGTGCAGTTGGAAACAAAGCACTCAGAGCTAAGAGCGCCTTCCTGGCTACACTCGGGGATAATATAAAAACAAATAAACTCATATACTCGTACTAGCTTGGATAGAGCCTGTTTGCTATCTATTACTTCTCAAACGCAATATTACCAGCGATAGAATACGGTGTTTTAAGATATGATACATACGTTATTTCACTAACACATAAACTTACGCCTGTATCTCCGAGGGGGTAGCCAAAGACAAACTAGAGAACTATAATTACACCATCTCCGTTTTTAGGGTTTCGACCATCAATATAATATACCCTAGATGCACAGTTCTTTGCAAATATCTTACTAAAAAGTGGTCTCAGGAATAAAATAAAGAAAAAGATCACAAGTTCTAATTAATTCACCACAAATATAACCCTATGCACGTGTAATAAAGTAGATTTTTACACGAAATGATCAAATGTTCTTAAATTTGAATTTTGAAATTTAGAATTCCATCGGCGTCTGACTGTAGGCAAAACCAGTGCTTAAGCACTATTTTGCTATTCCATTTTCCAAGCGTCAACTGTGCATCTAGGTAAATAATATATCGATGGTTTCGTACCTCAAATGGAAAAAACGGAGCCCTTATAAGATCACTTTGTTGTCCGTATGTCGGTCTGTCAAGACCCTTTTTCTCAGGAATGCGTGAAGATATCAAGCTGAAATTCATATCAAATACTCGGGTCTACTGTCTCTTGGCGCTGTAAAAATCAAACTCCTAAGTCAACGCATTCAAAAGATACAGCAGTTTATGCCGTAAATTTTTGACACTCGCAATGGAATCAAAACTTACAGATTAGCTTCCCGTGAACTCAGAATTTTGAAATTTGGTACGAAGCAACGTCTTATAGCACAGACAAAGGAAAACTTGCAAAATTCATAATATACCTACAGGTTTGTACGGAACCTTCGGTGCGCGAGACGGACTCGCACTTACACGTTTTTTTAAGTCAAACAATACTAATTATATCCAACAATGTAACAAATCATAAGATGCTCTATTAACAACGCTAACTCCAACAAAATTAGGAGAAAACAACAAAATCCCTAGGCTAAGTAAGAATCTTGTTAAGGATAACACAAATAGTATTATCAATTGGAGCGTGATAAAACGATATTATCTTTTACAAAAGAAAAAGAAAATATCTGAAACTAACGGCCCGAGAACATTGCTTTCCGTCAAGCAATATGATATTTGATCACTCGCCAATCAATGTTATTTCACTATGGGGAAAGCTGTGGAAAAACTATATGATGCCTGAGGATATATACTTATAATATAACTTTTTTTATAGCGGAGACTGGCAAACAAGCAGATGGGTCACCTGATGGTAAGTCATCTCCACCGCCCATGGACACCCAAGACAGAAAAAAGAATCATGGGTGCATTGACAACTTAAAAGGAGAGAATGGAAGGGGAGGGAAAAGGGATTGGGAAAGGGAAGTGGTAAATGGGCCACCGGAAATCTCACTTACCGAACGAAACGCGACAGAAAGCTGCCACTTTACGTTGGTTTGCTGTGAGATAGTGGTATCAAACCGGTCGAGCCGACCCATTCGTGCTGTAGACGTAACTGTCTACAACAGCGGTCGGCAACACGTGGCCCGCGGGCCGCATACGGCCCATGAAATCCTATTTGCAGCCCGTGATTGTTTTGTAAATTAGTCATAAATATCTAAAATGTTATAGATTATACCTCTAAAGATAGAAAATATGAGGTGAGGCCCGCCTTTACTGTATTTTGCCACCTTGTGGCCCCTGCCTGCCAAAAGGTTGCCGACCACTGGTCTACAGCATGGCTCTACCACTCAAAGTACTATTCAAAGTGTAGTAAATAGATTTGAAATATATTATCTTTGTATTCCCTTGCCCAATCCATTTTCCCTTCCTTTCCATTTCCTCTTTTTAGGTTGGCAACGCACCCTTGATTCTTATTGTGTCTTAGGTAGACACCCATACACATGGGCGGTGGAGAGCACTTACCATCAGGTGACCCATCTGTTCGTTTGCCAGTCTCTGATGATAAAAAAAGAACAGTATCCCCGTTTCAAACCTAGTCTAAATGAGGCCTAATAATCAATCTATTCTTTTAAATAACTGTATTATATCTTGAACCTCGCTTCAAAGTCCCCAGGCAAAGCAAGTGTCAAATACTAACACAGTTATCAACTTGCGATCTCAATTAATAACTCTTTAATGAAGTTGAACGCGCGATATCGTTCCACAGCGAATGTATAATTTAAACCATAGATATAGAATGAAACATCGTCTCATTGGTTTTGTGGCAACGTAAAATGTGCAGCGGGAGGCCCTAGTTTCGATGCCCAGGTCGGATGTTTTTCTAGTAGAGGTACTGGATCACCCAGAAGGGGGTTGATGTCTGGCAGGCCCCGGTCGGAAATATTTTGCCAAATCTTTCTGCAACATGCTTGAAACCGTGCAACCCCACATAGTGGTGAGATAAAGGCAGGTAGAAAAAGACGTATTTCAACACAAGAGCACCATTTCTTTTAGCAGCGGCAGCACAATTGCATACACCACTGACTTTTCAAGTGCATATATTACCGCTTGCTTTAACGGAGAAGGAAACTATTGTAAATAAACCTGCGTATCTGAGTCTCCACTAGAATTACGAAGGTTTGTGAATTCCACTTATTCCAGTTATGTGAGAGGGAGCGAGCCTATCGCTATATCGGGTATAAATTCCAGACTCCGGGCTGATACTGAAAACACACACACAAAACTAGTATCACTTTGCCCGACCCGGGTATCAAACTCGAGACCTCAGGACGATAGTCGTACCACGCACGCAATACCACTACATCACTGAGGCAGTTGATTTTATACAGATTGAAATATTTACGACGTCTATTAATACTACATCTATGATATAACCGCATACCGATTCTAATAAGAGCAAATAGTATTCGATCGCAATCCGACATTCTGATTACGTTTGAGTGTGAAATATTGCGTGGGGTGTTGTTAAATTAATTATTCATTAACGTAGAATTATATCTTGTATAATGTATGGGATTTTGGGCTGGTTTATCAGTTTGAGAGTCTATAGTTGTGTTCTAAATAATTGGAAAACTTATATTTCCGGCTCTGGTTTATTTTTCTATTATATTGGATTAATTTCGTTGCGGAATAAAGTCAGTTACACCCAAAGTGCCTCGCGGGGCTTCAACGCACGATGACGATAAAAGCATATAATTATTGAATATGGCTTGAGTTCCAGTGTCAGATGATTTGAGGATAATCAGAATTAATTTAATTTGTATTTTTTTTGCAGATAGTGAATGAGAAAATCTTAAACGTATGAAACGTAAACGTATTTGTGAGTGGTAGAGCCACGCTGTCGACAGTAACGTCTACAGCACGAATGGGCCGGCTCGACCGGTTTGATACCACTTTCTCACAGAAAACCGACGTAAAGTGGCAGCTCGCTGTCGCGTTTCGTTCGGTGAGTGAGATTTCCGGTGGCCAGTTTTCCCCTCCCTTTCCCAATCCCCTTAGCCCTTCCATTCCGTCCTTTTAGGTTGGCGACGCACCCATGATTCTTTTTGTGTCTTGGGTGTCTACGGGCGGTGGAGATCACTTACCATCAGGTGACCCATCTGCTCGTTTGCCAGTCTCTGCTATATAAAAAAAATGCAAAAACAAACTACATATTTTCGACATATAACTTCTAACCAATACCAATTAAACTGTTTACCAAACCATAACATAATCGTATAACCGAAGAGAGAAGATGTTAGGTACTTCAAGAAAATTAATATTCACTCAACACAACACCCGAAGTTTCAATGGTGGCAAAAAAAACAGCGCGATCCGTATAAAAACGTGCCAAACAAAACCCGTTGTCAGGTACGGAATCCAATAATAGCTGTCGCTGCAAATAAAGGCATATGAAATCCTCGTGTCGCTGATTGTTCCGTATCAAATTAAAGGGATGCAAATAATAGTGGGATCTGAGTGCGATGTAAAAAACATAGCTTAAAAATTTGTACAGTCTGTCTGCAGGTTTGATATTGATAAAAAACCAGATGTAATCTCTAAATTGGAAATAGTTATTCAAAACAGATGCAACCATGCGCAACGGGAAATTAGGGAACGTACCCATATTACGCGACCCGTTCTGGGGGGAGGGGGGTCTTCAAAATACCACGCTTAGTCACAGGGGTCTTAACCCCACCGGCCAATTTCGTCACATAGTCAATATGCTTTAGGGAAATCTCATGCTTTTTCGAGCTATATTCCAATATGGCCCTTAGCGTTTAACACTTTTTAAAGTCACACATGGTAACACGTCATAATATTTTGATTTTGAATTTTTCTTCGTAAAAAAATTATTTAAAACCATATTTGTAAGTATTGACAGCCTCCGTGGCGCAGCGGGCGAGTAGCCGGCTGTGGAGCGAGAGGCCGCAGGTTCGATTCCCGTATTGAGACAAATATTTGTGTGGCCCATAGATATTTGTTTCAAGTCTGGGTGTTGTGAGACCGAAAGTCTCTCATAGTCTCTGACACCCACGATACAAGTTATATATACCTAGTGTGGGGTCAGGACTAGGTGTGTGACTGTTGGGTGTATTTATTATTTTTATTATTTATTTATTTGTAAATTACTACGTCCAAACTAGAGGGGGAGGGGGGTCTTGCCATATACTACGGAATTATACTACGTAAAAATGGTTCACGTAATTTGGGTACATTCCCTAAGTTGGTATTCTGACATTGCATGTGACGTCAAAATGCATATCACTCTCGATTCTCGCATTACTAATTACGATGCTTTATAAATATAAAAGTTAGGAATCTGCATTTCATTTTGAAATATCGCTTGCTATAACGGTGAATGAAAACATCATGTGGGAACCTGTATACCTGAGAATTTCTCCACAAGAATATCAAAGGTATGTGAAGTCTACCAACCCGCATTAGGCCAGCGTAGTAGACTAAGGCCTAACCCCTCTCATTAGTATTACAATAACAATATTATATAATTGATAATAAATATTAAAATATATAAATATAAATATATATGATTAATGAGAGTGTAAAATTAATTCATAATAATATTAAAGTTAGCATAATATAATTAAAATACAATAATCATAAAATAAGAAATAAATTGTAATTAATGAAAAGATATAATAAAAAAAAAACATATATGTAAGTAACAGAACTCAAAATTGCCATAAAATAAATAATGGCAGGTGTAAAAGAAATCAATAAAAAAAAAAAAAAAATAAAACCCCTCTCATTAGTAGAGGAGGCCCGTGCCCGGCAGTGGGACAGTAATATTACAGGCCTAATATTATTGCCCCTTACTTATAAAAATATTTAAGCGTTGCTTACCTTTAACCATAGGTTGTCCCTTTCATTTTTAAACAACGGAACGCAAGGAAAAAAGTGACAGGCTGTTCTTAGCGAAAAGATAAACGAAAATGTTTTTATAAGTAGTTTTTAATAGACCTTCTATTATCTGCTTACCAGACTCTCCAAAGCCTATATCCTATAATCACAAGTTTAAAAACTTAACGGACCGATTTCGAATCCAATCGTGACCAAATTCATATGGGACCACCTTTAAAATAAGCTCTATCGAACACAAAAAGAATTTTCAAAATCGGTCCACATTTGTCGGAGATATCGCGTAACATACATAAAAAAGCGAGGAGCAAGGAGTGTGAAGAAGCATTTATGCAGGCCGGCATGATACTGGTCGCCACCGATGGACACAAGGTCTATGGGTGGTGGCTGGTATTTTTGGACCGCACATCGCTTACCATCAGGTGTTGTGTGGTCACTTTGCCGTGCTCGGATAAAAAAAAAAAAAAAAAAACAGGCGAATTGAGGACCTTCTCCTTTTTGGAAGTCAGTCGAAAATCAAACTGCTTTCTTCCATATAATACACTTCCCGCAAAACAAGTGCCACTTTTAAAAATGTCTCAATTTCAGAAGTGCTTGTAAAATATTCTTAAACTCAGTTACTGGGGACGTGGACGCCCTAGGCGGTGCTTCCATGTGTCCGACTTTCCCCGGACACTGGACACCGTCCGAGTTTGGAACGTGTCCGGTAAATCCGGACGTATTTTTGAAAAGCATTCTAGTTCGAGCTCCGAATACTGGATTGCTGTTTAGAGGCGAAAAGAACGGTAAAACTTACATTTTATTACTAAAACATGAAAGGAATCATTTTATAGTACATTTCAAAGAAGGAAAAAACTGCCTCGGTGGATTGCGTGCGCGGTACGTACTCCCGTCCTGAGGTTTCGGGTTTGAGCCCCGTGTCAGGCAAAGTGATATTTGCTGATTTCTTAAGTTTACGCGAATGCTATTCATTGAAATAAAATTACTTTTACGGATTTTATCACGATTTGGTTTTAATTTTTATTCCCGACGTTTCGAAGGCTTTGCAGTCTTCGTGGTCACGGGTTGGACTGAGCTGTCATTTGTCAAAGAATGTTAGTATTACAAAATCTACCTTCATTTTAGAATTATACAGGTTTAAAAAGTTAACCGTTTATGTTCCGATCTACGCAGTACGAGCTCACAGTGTCTTGAGGTCTGGCAGCTGGTCTTTTGGGTTCCGATTTGATTAAATGTATAATTGGATCCCAGGCTTGTGCAAGCTTCCAACCATCTTCTCTATTGAAATTAGGATGTTTTTTAATTTCAATAGCCTCGCGTATCATCCTAGGTAGGAATCGTTGTTCCAGTTGGTGAGTTACAGCCCGGAGTCGGGAATTTGTTTCCGATATGGTGATAGGCTCGCCCCCTATCACTATGGGACGAAAAGGGGAAAAGAGTTCGGCGAAATGTAGGTTGTTCTAGTTATATAGTCGGTCTCTGCTTACCCTGTCGGGGATACAGGCGTGAGTCTGTGTATGTATGTCGTAGTGAAAATGTTGAGCACTTGATTTCTTGGGTTGGGTATGGGGATACATCTTTTTATCAGCGTCAGATTTCCGATTGTCCTAATGAATATCTTTGAATGAAAATACAAAAACCATGGTGGGTAATTCAGGGGTTAAAATTAATCCTATAACAAATTGAACATGCAACTTAAGGCTTAATATACTCAAAATTATGTTTAATTTCACCTGGGATACAAAAGCTACTTCACACTAATTATATGTTAAATATCAAATGTTTTTACCGTTGGCCCTACAAAATACGCGTGCGAAGCCGCGGGCAAAAGCTAGTGTTAAATATGTGTAAAATTAATTCATCCAAAATACCAAAAATAATGCATTTCACCGTGATCTAAACATCGGCATAGTGTAGAAAGTAATTTTAAATATAGCGCGGCCATCCATCTCAGGCTACGTCCCCTCCCTTCCCCCCCCCCCCGACCTCTCCCCCTGAGCCGCCGCACCATCACTCTTCCACGCCAACCGTTAAATATTTCTGCATGCTCACAAGCTGACAAGAAATTGAAATAACCTGAGCAAAGCTGGTTATTTTTGAACTGGAGAATTTACCTGCGGCCTGAGCAGGTAAATTTCTGACAACCGTAAATGTATTTGAACTCGATGCGCGTCTATGAAATTTGTATGAAATATTAACCAAACGTCATCAGTGCGCAGCGAACTCGAATAAATTTACATTTACATTCGTTTTTCGTGCTCGGGCTACTGAGCTCGGATGACAAAACAACCGTATGCTGCCTCCTAACTAACATTTTACCAAAATATTGTTTTTTGCGCTATCTGTTAGTCCTAATGGAACGTGATGTAAATATTTTCTTCTTAGCAATACTTAACTATTGTAAAATTAATAAACTTGGATTTTGGGTGCATAAATATCATCAATATTTTTTAATATATCTAGTTTTTATAAGTTTTTATTGTCTCCTATAAACTTGGTCTCAAAGCACTTAGGAGGTATTGGCGGCTTACGGTCGATAACTTAATTTGAACACACATCATTGTGTGATTGTGTCACCTGCTATCCTCGAAAGGACAGACAGAGTCGGAAGTAGTATACCCACTTTTCGCTGAGCTTACGTCCGTACCATGATGTGATAAGAGGCATATCTTACCAATGGATGATTCCAGATTCCAGACTGCCTCGGTGGCGTGGTTGTATTTCGGTACGGTATCCTGAGGTCTCGGGTCGATCCCCGGGTCGGGCAAAGTGATATTGGATTTTTCCATATCAGCCCGGAGTCTGGAATTTGTGCCCGATATGGCGATAGGCTCGCCCCCCTATCACATCTGAGACGGAACTAAGCTCGGCGAAATGTGGGTGTACTAGTTCGCTAGTGCGCCTCTGCCTACTCCTTCGGGGATACAGGCGTAAGCTTATGTTATGTTATGGATGATTTCAAGCTAAAACACCAATTTCAAACTCATATCTACATATAATATTTTCCTAATTCCACAGCTAGTTCAACCACGCCTCTGGCAAAACTACGTTGTTATTCACTGTCACCGACGTGTCCAGACTTAAATAGAGTAATCATCTCCACAAAAGCGCCGGTAATTCCAGCGGCCAACGCAAAGATTTACTCTACACGTTTCCAGGGCTGCTTACAAGTAAATACGTGTGATAAATCAAGTGAAGTATTTTACGGAGAAAGAGGGTAAATTCGCATTTATTGTGACATAAGGTTCCTAAAACTATTTGCTTTATTAGTAGTTTAGTACCAGTTTTTTTCAGCTTCTAACCTATTCCACATGTCCTTCTATCATGCTGGTGGTAGGATATTGGTATCTGACCGAATGGCGACTACCATGGTGCCAAGATCTGCCATAGCGACCCACACTCCGTGTGTGGTTCGCGTTCCCAAATCAGCCAGTGTACTTCCGACCACTGATAAACCCATTGTTTATCAGTGGTCGCTACTTTTTTGAACTGCAATACGCTTACCTTCAGATGCAGTGTAGTCACTTTGCCGTGCCTGTATAACAACACATTTCTTCTAAGATGTTGCAGAAAAGATCGGGCTTTAGTTTTTAGCCTATCTAAAGCTAATCATCTCTGGAGGATTCAGCTATAACGAAGAGTCACAGGCATAGTATAAAAATTGGCGCAAATGTGTCGCTTTCAAAATACTTTTTGTGTTCGATAGAGCTTACTCCAAGAGTAGTCTCATAATTTGAAATGATCTGATGAAAGATTGCGAAGTAACCTCGACAAATAACAACATAAATGTCGCGATTGGGGCCTAGAAATCGATTTTAAAGTTTTTAAACTTTGCGACTGCATCGGTGGTCGGTCGGTCGTCCTGAGGTCTCGGGTTCGATCCCCGTGTCGGGCAAAGTGATATTGGATTTTTCTGTATCAGCCCGGAGTCTGGAATTTATGCCCAATATGGTGATAGTCTCGCCCTCTACCACATCTGGGACGCAACTAAGCTCAGGGAAATTTGGGTGTTCCAGTTGGCTAGTTTGTCTCTACCTACCCCTTCGGGGATACAAGCGTGAGATTATGTTATGTAAACTTTGCGATGCAGTTGCATCAAATGAAAATGAAACAAATGAAACATCAAACCACCCGAACTTGCTACAAAACCTAGCAAATAAACTCTGAAATAGGGTGTGTGGGGAACTAGATACTCGATGAACACGCGCTAATTGGCGGTCGGCACACGGTCAGTCAGTCACGTCAATCAATACTGATGACGGACTGTCCATCTGTCCGTACAGTGAAACGATACGTTCGAAAATCAAATTCACTTTGTAAAGCAGTATTTTCGTGGTATGTTTGTTCTTAATTATCATTGTTTATAATAGTGTTACGGGCTAACGGGGTTCAGGACAAACAATTAAACGCCGACTGTTCTCGAAACTGACTCAGCACTTTATTTAGAATTAAACACTGTACTGCACACAATATGCGTCGAAATAATCGCTCCGAATATTCGCTTGTCGCTCGTTGTTCGCACTCGATCGCTTCCGAAGAAACACTGTGTCCCGCCAACACACACACACGCCTTTTATATTCGTCAATCTCTTATCGCCGCGTGACGTCACGCGGCCCGACTGGTCACGGCTCGAACGCACTAGAACAATCGGCACATTCATTGATCGGCGGCGCGGCGCGTTCGGTTAGAGATTATTCTAGTATGTAACACTGCCCCCTCCTAAGACATGCTCGTCCCGAGCATTGTTACAGCCATAATAACGCGCTAAACGGTCGACGTGAACTATCTTAGGTGCAGATCGCTGGCCTTTCTGGATTCGGTAGGTAACATCATTAATTTTGGTGACAACTCTATAGGGTCCGTCCCATTTCGCTTGTAATTTGGGAGACTTGCCTTTGCATCGAACTGGGTTGTGCAACCATACTAGTGAACCTTCGTCGAAACCGCTGTTGTTCATTTTTCGGTCATAGCGGGTCTTCATCCTCTCGGACATTTGCTGACCTGACACTCGGACGTGTTCATATACGTCATTCAATCTCTTGCGCAGATCGTCCGCGTAGTCTGTTACACTACGCGGGGTGTCAGGAGGGATACCAGTTATCAGATCAGCAGGCAGTCGTAATTCTCTTCCAAAGTTAGCGAAAGCTGGTGTTACCGTCGTATTCTCGTGAACCGCACTACGATATGACATTAGAAACGGCTGAATGTGCTTGTCCCAGTCTTTTTGCCTGCTTTCTACAACTTTTGCCAGGTATCTCTCTAACGTTTGAATAAATCGTTCCACCATGCCATCAGATTGCGGGTGGTAGGAGGTCGTTCTGGTTTTGTGAATGCCCAATACTCGACATGTTTCCTGAAATACTTGGGATTCAAAATTACGTCCTTGATCGCTGTGAATTTCTAAAGGTACTCCAAACCGGCAGAATACTTCATGGACCAATTTATCTGCGACTGTTGAAGCTTCCTGGTTGGGAATGGCAAATACTTCCGGCCATTTCGTGAAGTAATCCATGACCACCATGAAGTACTTGTTCCCGCTGTCACTTACAGGGAAAGGTCCTGCTACGTCCAGAGCAATCCGCTCCCATGGAGCTCCCACATTGTAAATTTTTAATGCTCCTCTACTTCGTGTATGAGGACCCTTCACAGCCGCGCAAATTGTGCATTTACGACACCATTCCTCAACATCGTCTCGGCAGTGGATCCAATAAAATCTTTCGCGGATCTTCAGCAGAGTTCTTTTGACCCCCATGTGAGCTCCTGATAATCCATTATGGTAGAGCTGCAGAACTTCTGGGATCTTAGCTCTAGGGACTACCATTTGCAAATGACATCGATCGCCTTTTGCGTTTTCCCATTTACGGCACAGTACTCCATCATGTATAACCAAGCTGTCCCACTGGGCCCAGTAGCTCTTCGTAGTGGAACTTAACGCTGCAACTTCATGCCATTTAGGTTTCGCGGTACCAGCTTTTAACCGCTCAAAGATTGGTTTAAGATCTGCGTCACTATCCTGCGCTTCCAGTAGCGTGTCTCGCCACTCGTTGCTGAGGTCTGTCCTTATTATTCGCACAGGCACTTCTTCCTTAACCTCTTGTTTGACGCAGTGCTTGCAGTTCTCTGCGCAAGGTCTTCTTGATAGAGCGTCTGCATTACCGTGAGATTTCCCACTGCGATGTTCTATCACATAGTCAAACTCTTGTAGCAACTCAATCCATCTTGCTACTTGACCCTCTGGATTTCTGCACTGCAGTAGCCACTTCAAGGCAGCATGGTCTGTTCGTAGGTGGAATTTCCGCCCGAGCAAATATTTACTAAAATGTTGCAGTGATTTGACTACGACTAGTAGTTCTCTTCTTGTGACGCAGTAATTCCGTTCAGGCTTAGATAAGGATTTGCTGAAGTAAGCTATCACAACCTCTTTTTCTCCTTTTCGTTGTGACAACACACCGCCAATACCAGTATTACTTGCGTCTGTGTCCACTATAAACTCGTTTGCAGTGTCAGGATAACCCAAGATAGGTGTATTACACAGACGGTCTTTTAACGTTTGGAATGCGGCGTCGCAATTCTCATCCCAGCAAAACTGTCTCTTCTCTTCTGTAAGCTTATGTAGAGGCTTGGCTATGTCTGCAAAATTTTTCACAAATCGCCGGTAATAGGAGCACAAGCCTAAAAACGCACGTACTTGTGTCTTGTCTCTCGGAACTGGCCATTCCTTGACTGCCACAACTTTGTCGGGGTCTGTTTGTACGCCAGCTGCTGAAATAATGTGTCCTAAGAAGTTAACCTGCTTCTTGAAAAGTGAACATTTCTTGGGACTCAGTTTAAGATTAGCCCCCCAGATCTTCGATAAGACACGTTCAAGATTGCGAAGATGGTCTTCGAATGTGCGGCCCACTATGATGATGTCATCCAAGTAGACAAGACAAGCGTCCCCAATCAGTCCGGTAAGTACAAGTTCCATCAGTCTCTCAAAAGTCGCAGGAGCGTTGCACAATCCAAATGGCATAACCTTAAATTGCCATAGACCTTTACCAGTAGAAAAAGCAGTTTTCTCCTTGTCTCTTGAGTCAATTTCCACTTGCCAGTAACCGCTCTTCAAGTCTAGCGTGCTAAACCACTTCATTCCGGTAAGCGTGTCTAGAGTGTCATCAATCCTCGGTAAAGGATAGCTGTCCTTCTTTGTTATATCGTTCAACCGACGGTAGTCTACACAAAACCGCATATTGCCGTCCTTCTTTTTTACTAAGACCACTGGGGAGCACCATGGACTAGATGAAGGCTCTATGACACCATCCTTCAGCATCCCGTCAATCATGGTATCCACTTCTTTCTCTCTTGCAACTGGCAATCTTCTTGGTCGCTGACGAATCGGTAACTCGTTGCCTGTGTTAATCTTGTGCTGGACCAAATTAGTTCTTCCTATGTCAGCATCACTAGAAGAAAAGATGTCTGCGTACTGTGTTAACATTTTCTTGGCTTTGTTCATCTCTTCTAAAGACAACTCACCACAGTCTTTCATAAGTGATGATACGGCGACTTTCGCAGGTGCCATGCTCGTCACCGTGGGTAGTTCTTGGCATTTGCGCATCCAAGCCACTTCCTCGCAAGAACCCATTACCACCCCCTTTTTTATTATTTGTGGCTCGGTACTGGGGTTGAGTACGCGTACAGCCGACTTATTTGCAGACCTTACCAGGGTTCTCGCTATTTTCCAAGGATGATCATTGTCTATCTTCTCAATGAGGACACACCTTTCTTTTGGACCAGAATTCCGTGGCAGACTAACTGGTACAATCGCTTCTGATCTAGGTGGGACCACAGTCTTCTTCAAGCAGTATGCTTTTCCTGATGGTGCTCCTTCCATAAAAAGCTCTTCTGATCCGCATTTCAGCACGCCCTGTTTGACGTCGATTTCACATCCATGTTTTCGCATGAAGTCCAGGCCCAGAATGCAATCGTCAACAATATCAGCCACGATGACATCATGCAGATAGATTACTTCACCTAGTTTTAGCCGTACACTCTTCTCACCCTGGACGGATATGTGCTGACCGGTGGCTGTTAGAAGTTCTATATGTTCACGGTTACCTTTATAGTCCCCAAGGAACCGATTCGCCAGCCTGATACTAACAACCGTGCGGGAAGCTCCAGTGTCTAACGTCAGCTTACAAGGTGTTCCGTTGACTTCGCCTCTAATGGTTAAGCTATTCCCATCATGTGCTTGTGAGATCAACACCCTTGGGGCTTCTTGGACCCCGGCCAGCACCCGCCCCATAGTCCTGGCCTTTACTCGTTTCCCTGCTGCTGTTCGGCGGTGTTAACCACCCTCTCCTCAGGTCTATTTTCTCCTTCATCCCGTCGTTTTCTACAATTCAAGCGGAGGTGGCCTCTTTCACCGCAGTTAAAGCAGCGCGGACTGTACCCCTGAATACGATTGCGTGGTGGAGGTGATGCCACAACCTCTCTAATGCGGTGAGCTCGATGGTCTTGTCGTACAGCCTCCACTTCCATCGCGTGAGCCAACGCATCTTTCAGGGTCTCGTGATGCCCAAGCCTCACAGCAGCCCGCACCTCTAAGTCGCGGATTCCGTCGACGAAAGCCTGCACTAGAATTCCATCAATCAGTGCAGGTGTGGACTGGTAAGCTTTACGAACCAGCTTCTCAACTTCCAGGGCCCACTGCTGTAGGTTTTCGGTATTACGTTGAGCTCGATCCTTAAGCTGAGCACGAAAGACGTGTTCCAGGTGGGCATCACCATACCTCGACTCCAAGGCCTCAACCAGCTGGTCATATGTAACATCTCCGCCAAGAGCTTCCAGGACGGTTAAGGCCTGCTCACGTAAACCTAAGGTTAGAGCAGTCTTGGCTTGATCCTTGGTCCACCCGTTTGCCTGCATCACGGCCTCAAATTGAATTTTGTAGGCCGACCAAGATGATGTGCCATCAAATGGTGGTACTTTAAAACCACGTCCTGACGGTGCAGCCACCACAGAACTTGCGGCACTACACACACGTGTTTCTACAAGTTGTTTGACGTCGGCGATTTGGGCTTCGGCCTTTGCAATACGCTGCTCATGCTGGTCCACTTGGTCTTTCATGATTTTTAATTCCTTTCCGACCGTAGCTTGCAAATTCTTCATAAGTACGACCTGCTCTTCTTGCCCACGCTGCAGCTGCTCCTCCAATTTACGCGCCTGCTCCTCTTGACGTCGAGCTTGCTCCTCTTGACGTCGAGCTTGCTCCTCTTTGTCACGTTGGAGCTGCTCCTTCAACTCACGAGCCTGCTCCTCTTGACGTCGAGCTTGCTCCTCTTTGTCACGTTGGAGCTGCTCCTTCAACTCACGAGCCTGCTCCTCTTGACGTCGAGCTTGCTCCTCTTGACGTCGAGCTTGCTCCTCTTGACGTCGAGCTTGCTCTTGCAGCATCGACATAATGGCCGATAATTCACTAGGTGCCCATGTCGGCGACACTCCAGATGGGCCTGCAGTCGTCTGCGTCATTGGCTGCGAAACCGGCTCTTGTGCCGGACTATCTTCGAAACGCCCTCGGTCCATCTCTTGCTGGCGCTGGCTTCGGGTACGGATACCTTCGTCATCTTTCGGGAACACCGGCATTTGTCCTTACTTCTGACACCAAATGTTACGGGCTAACGGGGTTCAGGACAAACAATTAAACGCCGACTGTTCTCGAAACTAACTCAGCACTTTATTTAGAATTAAACACTGTACTGCACACAATACGCGTCGAAATAATCGCTCCGAATATTCGCTTGTCGCTCGTTGTTCGCACTCGATCGCTTCCGAAGAAACACTGTGTCCCGCCAACACACACACACGCCTTTTATATTCGTCAATCTCTTATCGCCGCGTGACGTCACGCGGCCCGACTGGTCACGGCTCGAACGCACTAGAACAATCGGCACATTCATTGATCGGCGGCGCGGCGCGTTCGGTTAGAGATTATTCTAGTATGTAACAATAGCTTTATTTTTGATGAAAACACTTAAATTTTCCTCGTTTTTATCAGAAACTATGTACGTTAAGGTTTATTCGTTTAATTTAGCCTAAAAAGCGTATTCAATTTTAAGGTTTATACAACATTAGGCTAGATTTTTTGCTACAGTTTATCATTCTAGGAAAATAACGCTCGTTGAAAATGTACCTACAAAATTTTTACTACGCATAGCTTCAAGCGCCTCTCAGAATCGACAACTCATTTCGTACTCTATAAATTATATAAAAATTAATACACGAAAGGAAATTAAATTAAATTTCAACCACGGCAACTCGTAATTACAAGATTACTAGATAAGTTAAAAGTAAAGTTTAATTAAGTAATTCACATCACTTGAGAAATGTTTTAAATTTTGATGACTGTAGTTTAAAGTAGCCGAGACCTATAAGTTTAGAAGTAAATGCAATTCCATTTATTTCTAACTGCTCTTTTAAGTTTGAACATATTTTGCAGATTTAATTCAAAGACACTGAACAATAGAACTGAACATAGACTGGACATCACCAAACTTCATCGCACATCACACATCATCCAAAAAATGTTTATAAATCACTTAATCGTATCTGAAATCTGCCTCCTTTGTCTAGTGGCAGCATGTATGGGCTGTGGACCGGGAGGTCCTGGGTTCGATTCCCAGGTCAGGCAAAGCAAATTTTCTAATTTCTTAAGTTTACGCGAATATTATACATTGAAATAAAACTATTTTTACCGATTCTATCACGATTAGGTTTTAATTTTTATTCCCGAAGTTTCGAAAGACTGCAAAGCCTTCGAAACGTCGGGAATAAAAATTAAAACCTAATCGTGATAGAATCCGTAAAAATAGATTTATTTCAAATTTTCTAATTTAATTTGCCCGGGACTGAATCCCTCATAAGGGGTTGATGTCAGGCAAGCGGCCGATCGTAAAAGCTAAGCCAAATGCTCTTTTCAACATGCTTGAAACAGTGTGTTGCGCCGACCCCACATTAAGGTGGGATAAGGGCAGGTAGAAAGAAAGAATCAATCGTATCTGAAACATACATACGCAAGGTCGTGCCAGCGTAATGATGTTTAGACGATAAAATTATCTTACGTGATTCTTGGTCATTCACAGAACATTCTGTGCTGTGAATTGTAATAAGCGCCGGTAGATGGCATTATTGCCGTTTGAGATTTTTTATACAAACTTGCTTGCTTGCTATAGTTCGCAATATTAAACGTCTTTGCTTTAAGTATTAGGTATCTCAGCTATTGCATGTCAATTTCGATTAAATCAAGAAAAAGTTATCAGAAAAGAGTTAATGATTCCCAAATGGCTGAACAGATTTTTTTGAATCATGGTTAAGAACATTCTGGATAAAGTCCCTTTCAAACTGAAAAATAAAAAATAGAATATCCGTTCATCCGTTTAGGAACTACGATGTCATATGCCATAGACAGTTAGACAAATAAACACACCAAACTTATGAACTTAATAAATTGCCTTTCTTTCTTTTCTATGACAACCCTCTTTTTGGTTCGGGAGTTTTTTAATTTGGGTAAAAATAAAAACTTAACAGACCTACTTCAAATCCAATCGTGACCAAATTTATATAGGACCACCCTTGAAATAAGCTCTATCGAATACAAAAATATTCTAGAAAATCGGTGCACATTTGGCGTAACATACATTAAAAAATACAGATGAATTGAGGACCTTCTCCTTTTTGGACGACAATATATCCCCTTAAAATATATAACCAAAAAAATACATCAATAACATACAAAGCCGACGATACAAATTAAAAAGTAATACAGTTAGGGCTCCATTTACATGGTGCGAAATTAATAGAATTGTTAAAATTAATGTCATCGGGCGTTATGTCCGGGATTACGGCGCCCCGGGGCGCTCTGGGGCGGCGCGGGGCGGCGTGGAGCGGCGCTTATCCCGGGACCGCCATTCATCACGGTTTTTTTGCACACTCAACCAACCCCGTTATACTTTTGGCGTACATTTGTATGAATGTGTTGGACAGTTCGCTTGTCATCATTTTGCTGTTCTTATATAGCGATTCGTCTTTTTAGCGGTTAGGTTATTTAATAATAGCTAACCCGCGCAACTTCGTATGCGTCAAATATCCCCACTTACTTATAAAAATATTTAAGCGCTGCTTATCTTTAACCATAGATAGTGGCGTGCAGTCCATATAGACAGAGACACTGGCTACCCTAGCAACTTACCAATTACATAATTAAAGAAAAAAACAGATTTTCTCAATAGAAGCACTTGCCTTATATTTTAAATCAACACGGGGATTTTAATGATGACTGTAGACAAGAACTGAAGAAAATAATTATGAAAGATTTTTGTCTACCCTGATCTGAAGGTCTGTGCGCGTCACTGACCATAGGTTGTCCCTTTTATTTTTAAACAATGTAACGCAAGGAAAAAACTGACAGGCTATTCTTAGCGAAAAGATAAGCGAAAACGTTTTTATAAGTACGGCTCATTATGTGTAGAGGAACTGCAGCATATTTGGAATACTGGTTTGTTTTTTAAGGATAAATTTAAAGAGAAACGGGATAACACAATAAAAAATGCATTAAATGATTGAGAAAATATTAAACTTTAATAAGAAAAATAATCAAACAAAACTAAAACCTGAAACATTATTAAAATGCCTATAAAACTAAAAAACTCCAAAATTGACATTTGACTTAGGGTGCAGGTAATTTGGAATATAGTATTCCAAATTATATTCACATTTTTTTTAAATGTTTGTGAACCCTTTTCCTTAGAAACTAATAGATTAATTATATTTGTAACAGCTTTATAGTAATTAGATCTTTAGATAATCAGTCTTGTTTAAACAAAATAAAGTAAAATAACATATAATTAAGTAATCAGTCACAATAATCACAGATCAGTCCTTAGTTTAATTTTACAATTTACTACTCTTAATTAATATTTCTTCTTGCAGTAATCACAAATATAAACACCGGATTCATAACCTCCACAAACACCGTGAACCCACAATTCGCACATTAAGCACTGTACCCACTCTTCACCCCTTTTATCCTCGCTATATTTTCCGTTACAGAAAAAACATTCGGCGTCTTCTTCAGTAGGGACAGAAGTCTCATCTCTCGTTGCTACCTCGTCGGAAGAGTCTGTGTTATTTCCAGATATAGCCCCAGAAATAGGATCTGATGAATCACTGTCTGTCATATTTCTTTTCTTTGTCTTCTTTCTTATATTTTTCTTGCCTTTTCCTTTTTTTTGTGTTCTGTTTTCTTTATCAGACTTTTTAAGTTGTGCATTTTCAAGGTCTTTTTTATAAGGAGAACTTGTAATTATAGCCGATCTTGCTGGCCTACGGCCCCTATTGCTGGTTCTCTTTTTTACTATAGGCACGGGAGAAATATGAGAGGGAGTAACAAGAGTGTGTCCTACTACCTGACGGTCCTGGCTCTGTTCCATCAAAATTCTCCAATTGCAAAGAAGCATCCGTGGTGGAGGTGATTGTCATTGAATTTTTTATTGTTATTTCATAGTTTTGCTCTTCTGCAAAATCTGTAGCAGCGGCCATGTAATCAGCATCAGTAAATATATTTCGATTAAACGGGTATATGCCACCAACTCTGAAACCATTAGCAGCAATTTCTCCAGTCTGGCACTTGATGTAGGCTTTTCCGAATAACTCAACAACGTCATATGGTGTTAAGGGCCTATTATTTTCTCTGAGAAACACCCGAACTTCTTCACTATAATAGGATTTTAAGGGTCCCATGAAAGTGCGGTCCAATGGTTGAACTTTATGCGTACAATGAGGTGGTAGCGAAAGGATCGTCACATAATGTTGTTTTGCTAGATCTATCACATTTATGTTCTTGGTGTGACTGTAATGGCCATCAAGAATCAAGAGCACTGGGGATGCTTCTGTAGGTTTCACATATTCTACGAAGTGTTGAAACCATTCTGTAAATAGGTGAGTTTGGATCCATCCCGATGGATGTACTTTTCCTATAGAACCAACTGGAGCTCCTCTCATTAAAGCATTAGACATATTTTTACGCGGGAAAATTATCATGGGTGGAACAAATATTCCCGCAGGGCTCATACAAATTACAATAGTTATTAAAGACCCTCTTTCGGCGGATGTCATTGCTCCGATTTGTTTCTTTCCTCGTCGAGCAATAATTTTTGGTATTTTACTCTGGACTATGGATAGACCACTTTCATCAACGTTAAATATGCGCGCAGCAGGGAAAGGCTTATCACCCTGGATTCTTTCAAGATTGTCGTAAAATTCGTCCATTCTTTCTTTAGTAAATCCATTAGCTCGAGCTTGAGAAGTTCCAGTTGGCTGTCTTATGGATAAAACTGCCTGATGTCGTTTTAAAAAACCTTTTAGCCAGTATCTTCCAGCAAACCCACCCTTAAAAGGATTTTTTATATTATTTTTTATTGCTAATTGATATGCCAAACGACGCAAATCCATTTTGGTCAGCCCATAAAACTTGTTTTCCATGGTTAATACGTACTCTACCAGCAAGTTTTCAATGTCTTGACTAAAAATGGGCCTTCGACCTATGACTTTATTTGTTACCGATCCAATTGAAGAGTCCTTATCATTAACAAACCGAAAAAGTGTTGATCTGGGTACGTTAAACTGTTTAGCTGCCTTTAAATATCCCATTCTCTTATCTCTAACAGCAGCAATGGCAGCGGCCATTTCCTCCTTTTCCCACTTCTTTCTTTTAGCATATTTGGGAGATGCTGCCATTTCTACAAAAAAACAGATTAATTAATATCACTTCCAAAAATGTGCATGTAATTTGGAATATTCCAAATTATGTTCTCTTTCGGTATTCCAAATTAGCAACATATCATCCTAACCTAAAATTCCGTATCATATTTTTATTTCTCAATATTTTCACAGAATCAAAGTACCATCATAAACTAACAACTTTACTTAGCCATTTAAATAACAACGATAAAAATTTTAAGTATTACAATAAATGATTATCACGGATTGCATACTTACCGATTTTTTTTTCCAAGCACGCGTCTTGTTCTCTTGTGGCTGTTAACCGAAATATCAAGATGGCGACCTGTTTTTAATACTCAATGACTTCGTGTGTCGTATGACTTCATGTTTACGGGAACAAAATATAGATGGCGTTTATAACTATTTAGATATCGAAGTATTCCAAGTTACCTGCAGTATTCCAAATATGCTGCAGTTCCTCTAAGTGTAACTGTTTACAACACATCTGGGACGGAACTAAGCTCGGCGAAATGTGGGTGTACTAGTTAGCTAGTGCGCCTACCCTTCCGGGGATACAGGTGTGAGCTTATGTTACGTAACCGTTTACGCACGCATCGAAGCTCTCAAAAGGAATACATTTTCCCCGTTATTGCAACATTTGTCATTAATGCTCCGTTCTTATTGGTCATAGCGTGATGTTATATAGCCTATAGCCTTCCTCGATAAATGAGAGGTTCGACAATAACATAATTTTTCAATCCGAACACTAGTTACTGAGATTAGCGCGTTCAAACAAACAAACTCTTCAGCTTTAATATTAAATTAGTATAGATTAATAGGAAACTACTACCTAACTAACCCAACAACTACAATAAATGCAGAAAACGGTGCTACTCTCATTTTCTTAAAGTTTCAAATCTAAAGCTACTAACCTACTGGTTTAAAATCCCCAACTTTCGTCTTGGAATCACCTGAACAAACACTGCTTCCATTGATAAATTAATTATTCCCATCGGAATAATGATTATCGGAAATAATTTCTTATTAAAGCGCCCAACCTTACTCATTAAACTGTATTAATTAAAAGTCGCTGTGGTGTGAAAAATTCCTTTCGCAATGAATTGAGGAGATCTGTTTGTGTATTATTAAATGTTTTACATCGCTCGAAATTATTTTAACTATTTTACGATCATTAAATTGAGTAATTAAATGTTGGAATTTTATTCAGTGATAATTTTGTTGCGGAGTAAAGTTGTAGGGAATATAGTTATGAAGGGTACACACCGGCCGAACGAAGGCGAACATATCTATACCTGTTGCGTTCACACAATCAAACTTTCGCTGTTGTGGGAATGAAACAGGCATGATTCATTCGCCTTCATTCGGTCCGGTGTAGACGCGCCATGATAGAGCAGCTCTTGGGACAATTTTATCTACCGTTTCAGAGAACTAATGTAGCCCTGTCGTCCACGAAGTTCAATTTTTTTATTAATTCTGACACAGCAAAGTGACTACACTGCACCTGATGGTAAGCGTAGTGCAGTCCAAAAAAATTAGCGACCACTGACAAACAATGGGTATATCCGTGGTCGTCAGAATCATGCCGGCCTAAATAGCATCTTCACACTTCCGAAGCAGGAAGAAGCAAATAGCGGGGCTTACGAGAAGACCGATGCAGACACAGGGATACCCCCATACCCGTCTCAACCAACCATCAAGTCATGCCGCAAGGTCCTCGAGAGAATTCAAATAATTTATTTCGGAAATAGAATCTTTTATATCACTTTTCCATGTCAATGACGTCCACTCTAAGCTGTGATTACCCAGTCTGTCTATCATCAGTAATACCCAGTAGCGGTTTGATTATTAATTGATCCAGTTTTATAATGGCGAAGATGCGTGACAGTGGGATGGCAACTAATGGGAGGGGTTAGGCCTTAGTCTACCACGCTGGCCTAATGCGGGTTGGTAAAATTCACATTCCTTCAAAATTCTTGTGGAGAAATTCTCGGGTATGCAGATTTTCTCACGATGTTTTCCTTCACCGTTATAGCAACCGATGATTCACAAAAACACACAAATGGGGGCATTTTGGGGTTGGTCTCGAACCTCCGTCACTCGTCCCGGCAGTCCGTACCATTCCCAACTGAGCTATCGCTGCTATAAGAGGAGCAATCAAGATGAATAATTTATACTTATACAAATAATACAAATATAAATATATAAACAATGAATAAAATACACCAGCATTCATTGAACTACGATAATCGGGCGCCAAATCAATAAACCGAAGTAATAAAGTCGAACAGAGCCGGGGGACGGATCATAGTACGCAATATAACTGATATTGCCGCCTTTAATCCGGTTGATTCCGGTTATTACCGCACCGATATTACCGGTTCGAATCGGCTACAACCGGCTACAGTTGGATATTAAATTAACAGCTCGACACGCGGCGCGCCGCCGTTTTAATGATCTCACTGCCTTTTTACGAGGTATTAGATATCTTTACGTGAAATTAAAGATAGAATACGTTGATGTGGAACAGACGTTAAATAATTATCTCCATTTCGTATTTCTGAAGTTCATAAATTCGACGTAGTATTTTAAGGAGCATTTACACGAGGCCAATATATTGTTTTATTTTGAAACCATTGAAATTTTGAAACCAAAACCATCTATGGACTATATCTATTCACAGAATGCAAATCATAATCTGGATAAAATTGGCTTTTTTTTTCTTTTTTTTTATAGTGCACGGCAAAGTGACCACACAACACATGATGGTAAGCGATGTGCGGTCCAAAAATACCAGCCACCACCTATAGACCTTGTGTCCATCGGTGGCGACCAGTATCATGCCGGCCTGCATAAATGCTTCTTCACACTCCGTTTGAAGGACCCTATGTTGAATTTTCGGCATAAATCGGCAATTTGAAAATACACAGTAATTACTAATCATATATTTTTACAACCAAACCTATGTATTGGTCAGTAAACGACGAAAAACGTGACTATACTAGACTACAGAAGTATTATGAGGGCATAAGTAAAATATTTTCTTTTTTAAAACCAAATGATCACAATAATGTTATGTTATATATTTACAAAATATCTCTCAACAGAATCAAAATATCTCATTATGTGCTAATAAAGTTAATAATAATACCCCTCTTTTTGGGTTGGAGGTTAAAAATCAATCTCTACTATATCAAATATTTTATGTACGAACGTGCAAGAGAGCCTGTCGATTATTTTATTAATGGAAACACGCCCGCCATCAACAGTCACTCATATGCGACCAAAAAGCAAAAGTTGTGCAATCCAATCCGCTCCCAATAGAACATGGTGGCTGCAACAAAAAATATATTCTTAGAGGGATCACTTTAAAAATCATGCGAAACAAAATTCAGTTGTTGGGAAACCTCTTTATATTTCTTATAAACAGTGAGCGTCTATATTGAATGCGATCTAATGAAAGCATTAAAAACTTAAAGAAGATTATTATTAAAGTATTTAAAAACCGTTAAATTATTGGATAAATGGCGTATAAAAGATCGTTAATAATCACAGAAACAAAATGAATTGTAAAAAAAATTGAAACTAACAACCAACTGACTTTTTAACGGCGACTTGCAGCACTTTGTTGAATCTCTATTTATCTCAAATCTAGATTTAAATAAAGGAATTAGCTGTAGAATAAATAGTGTTTAGGTCTAACTCTAGATTAATAATAGCGCTGCAAGTCGCTCTAACTGTCTAATCTCCAAATTAGATTAAAAATCGTGCAAATAAAGTTCTGAATCATTCCAAGTAAGAATGCGAACCTTTTCGCGGTCTATGCGTCGCCAAAGTCATGGCTACTCACCATTCAATAAACCAATCAATCGAATGCCACGCGACGCGACGACACGCCGAAGCGACACACGATTCGGCCAATCCGCGATTCGCACATGCCACCGATATTGGAATGGCGCCCGTGTCCATTGTCATACGTCAATTCTTTCTACTTATAATAATAATAATAATATTAGCCCTGTAATATTACTGTCCCACTGCTGGGCACGGGCCTCCTCTACTAATGAGAGGGGTTAGGCCTTAGTCTACCACGCTGGCCTAATGCGGGTTGGCAGACTTCACATACCTCGAAATTCCTGTGAAGAAATTCTCGGGTATGCAGGTTTCCTCACGATGTTTTCCTTCACCGTTATAGCAAGCGATATTTTACAATGAAAATACACTTAACATAGAAAAGTCAGAGGTGTATGCTCCATTTTGGGGTTGGTCTCGAACCTCCGACACTTGTCTCGGCAGTCCATACCATTCCCAACTGAGCTATCGCTGCTTTCTTTCTTTCTACTTATCTACATCTAAATGTAGGGTCGGCGCAACACACTTTTTTAAGCATGTTGCAGAAAAGATTTGGCTTAGTTTTTACGACCGGCTGCCTGGCTGTCGTCAAACCCCAACTCGAGGATCCAGTCCCGAGATAATAGTGTTAGAAAACACCACTCCCGACCGAGGAGTCGAACCGAAGACCATACATGCTGCCACTAGACCAAGGAGACTAATAATAATTGTCATACGTCAATCCACAATAAAAATAACTACAAGTTAAACCGATACGTATTATAACTTCAAGGACTCTAGGTCAGACGATCGGAATAGATGTGGATATATGTAATTTTTTTTTTTTCCATATATATTTGGTCATAACATAACATAAGCTCACGCCTGTATCCCGAAGGGGTAGGCAGAGGCGCACTAGCCAACTAGTACACCCACATTTCGCCGAGCTTAGTTCCGTCCCAGATGTGATAGGGGGCGAGCCTATCGCCATATCGGGCACAAATTCCAGACTCCGGGCTGATATGGAAAAATCCAATATCACTTTGCCCGACCCAGGCATCGAACCCGAGACCTCAGAACCGTAGTCGTACCGAAATACCACCACGCCACCAAGGCAGTGCACCAGGCAGGCAGGCAGAAAGATTATAGAAGAAGAAATTCAGAAATACACGACACGTCAAAGTGTAGTGGAAATAAACTCTCGCCACAACAATATCAGCTGACGAACGACCCCACGTCCGCGCGGAATCTTGCGCATCCGCGCGATTTGTAGCTCACTTGTGCACTTTATTGTGTTTTATTAACGTCATGCATTTTATGCAACTTGTGGAATATTAGCATCGATATAATAATATACCTAGATGCACAGTTCCATACAAATATCATTGTAAACAGTGTCCTCGACAGACAAAACAAATAAACATCACAAATTTAATTAAATTAACACAAATATGACCTTATAGACGCGGCATAAAGTAGCTTTTTAAATTGAATGTTCAAACGTTCCTGTATTCGAAATTTTTGAATTTCTAATCGTTTTTGAATTTGACAAAAATTTGACATTATTAAAAGAAACATTCTAGTCACTTGGACAAAGATTGAATGGAGTCGAATAGTTCTTGTATTTATCTATGAGAAATTTTGACCACGTGGCGTACAATGTAGATGAGAATGGCGATATCTCTATAATAATTTTACTTACATTAAGAGATAGATAGAGTATAAATGTTTAGAAGATAACAAAGCTTATGAGTTATGAATATGAAATAAGCACTGTTTTGCCTTAGCGTGATTCATAAATGAATAAATAACACCCAACAGTCACATACATAGTCTTGGCCCCACACTAAGATCGTCCTTTGCTCTTTAGATTCTTAATAATTTCTTTTAGACTATCATTTCGTTTTCTTAATCTTTTGTTCTGCCTTTTTAAGTTTCGCACTAAATTAGATTTAAGTTTAAATTTTTGGTTGCGTTCTTTCAAATTATCTTTCAAAAATAACGTCTTAGGTGTGTTAAAGATTGATGAAAATTCTGATGGTATTGGTGATCCTTCATTATTTATTGGTTCAATTGCTGGTTCCTGGAAATGAATATGTTTCCAATAAATGATGACGGCACAATTACTGTTGTAGTAATTATGCCTAACGACCGGTTCCAATAAATGATCTCAATCCGAGAATCCAAGATAAAAATGAAAAATTAAAAAATGAAAAATCGCGAGAATGAACCATTAAAATTATTATTTGACAGCGGAATGTTCAACTTTGTTCATGTTGGCAATTTTTTATGATCTGCACTTTGATTGAAAACATTTATTAGAATTAGCCGCAAATTATTAAATAGTCATTTTACATGGCAGTATGTACCTAGTATATGCTTGCTATTGATGAATTCTGTATCAAATATTTTTCAACTATTACACTTGTACTGCACCCTGCCTCATTTAAACTTGTAGTTACGATAATCTAAAATAAAGTCAATAAATGTGGCAATATTTATTTATTTATTTACTTATAAGTACACCAACAGCATACATATTGTTAAATTAAATAGTAAACATTAGTTAAGGACACTGTAGCTGATGACAATTTATCACCTTTATTTTTGGTACAGCATTCTTTTTAATTTTCCTAATCCCTTTTTCTGTATAATATCCATCGGAATCGGCAAAATGGTCTGAACAAACCACACTTGAGTAATTGGGTTTAAAATTTTCTTCTCTCCTTTCTTCGGAAATAATTTTACGCCATTTATCTCTTACTATTTCATTTCATGGAAATCTGTAATTAATAAATAAAATTAATAAAAAAAATCATAAATTTAAAATAAATATAATATATTTCCAAAAAAAAAACGACTCCATATATTTCATTGTTCCAAATCATGATTTCAAAAGGGACAAAATATTTTATCAACTGCATTCGTTAAATTAATTATTTATAAACGTTTAATACTTAATTTAACATGATTAAGGTTTTAAGAATCAAGTAAGGGAATTATACTTACTTAAAATATAAAATCCCATGTGTTTTGCGCTTTGTAAGAGTGTTATTTTTGCACTCTTTCACAGAGCATTTAGGCATCTTCACAGACGAAGGGTCGGCGCCCGACTGACAGCCAACAAGTGCTTACTTACATTTTAAGCACTCGTTGGCTGTCCCACTTTCTGAGCGTCAACTGTGCATCTAGGTATATTATTATATCGATGAATATTAGCACAAAGAAATTGTAAATAAAGACATTCAAGGACTGCCTCGGTGGCGTAGTTGTATTTCGGTACAACTTCTGTCCTGAGGTCTCGGGTTCGATCCCCGTGTCGGGCTAAAGTGATATTAGATTTTTCAATAACAGCCGGAGTCAGGAATTTGTGTCCGATATGGCGATAGGCTCGCCCCCTATCACATCTGTGACGAATCTAAGCTCGGCGAAATGTAGGTGTTCTGGTTCGCTAGTGCGCCTCTGCCTACCCCTTCGGGGATGCAGGCGTGGGGCTATGTTACGTCAAAGACGTTTAACTGTACATAGTCGGGACAACAGCGCGAAACTTGTGATCCAAAAGTTGTGACCTCGTGGTCATAAGTCACTCAGTCGTATTTGAGTATGTTGCATGATAATTTATATGGCGTTACTGCCGTTTGCGATATTTTTTTTGTATAGGAACTTGCTTGATAGGCCCTCTATAGTAAATAATATTTAATCTCTTACCCTGACAGAACAACGAAAAGGCATTTTTTACCCTCATTGCAAAACCTCTACGAATCCATTGAAAATGAAGACAATGGCGGAAAAATGCTTTTATGCGAAATTTGGATAATTGCAACAAAGGCAGTGGCCACTCTGACAATGAATTCTAAATACATAGTATAACCGGTATTTTGAAAAAGAATTTAGGAGCTAAGAGTCGCCTCCTTGGTCTAGTTGCAGCATATATGGTCTGTGGACCGGGAGGTCCTAGGTTCGATTCCCAGGACGGGCAAAGCGGATTTTCTAAATTAAGTTTCCCGAAACTGGATCCCTTAGAGAGGGTTGACGTCAGGCAGGCAGCCGGCCGTAAAAACTAAGCCAAATCCTTTCTGCAAAATGCTTGAAAAAGTGAGTTGCGCCGACATCACATTAAGGTAAAAAGAAAGATGGGCTTAGGGTTTAGGATCCAAATTAATCAATATTTTTCCAGACCGAATATAAATGTACCCCAAGACTAAAGCATAACCCCTCTTATTAGTAGAGGAGGCCCGTGCCCAGCTGTGGGACAGTAATATTACAGGGCTAATATTATAATATAAATATTATTAAATATAAGAAACTAATCAGCGATCGTAGGTCACCTGTCCTAAGTAATCTCTACTGCTGATTTCCTAAGTTTACGCAAATGTTGTACATTGAAATAAAACTACCCGTGACTACGAAGCCTGCAATGCCTTCGAAACGCCGGGCATAAAAATTAAAACAAATCGTGATAGAATCCGTAAAATTAGTTTTATTTCAATAATCTCTACTGATCATGGATTTAAGCCTCCTACGATTATTTTATGTAACTTGTGAAAGAAGTTGCGGTGCCTCGCCTGCTAAACTCAGCGGGCGGGCGGGCCGGCAGACGGGACGCGTTGAATAAATGCTACAATTACATTGCACAAGCTTGAAATGAAAATACAACTTGCATTTCACTACGCTGGGGTTGCTACGTGTCCTAATTTTGCGAAACTACACCTCCCAGACTTTCCACGAAAATCCTATATGTCTTGATAAGGTAATGTTAGAAATTGGGAAACAGCACGAATGGGTCGGCTCGACCGGTTTGACACCACTGTCTCACAGAAAACCGACGTAAAGTGGCAGCTTGCTGTCGCGTTTCGTTCGGTAAGTGAGATTTCCGGTGGCCCATTTCCCCCCCTCCTTTTCCCTACCTAAGTATGCAGATAAAGAGAGATTGGATTTCCCAGTACCGATAATAAAAAAGGTAGTTCTGGCAACACCACTCCACATCCTGGAAAAGTGTCTCCGAAAAAACATTGCAAGCAGGGCTTCATTTGAATCGTTCTCAAAACGTTTCAGAGATTTAAAAATGTTATGCAATTTTTGCGAATTCTTTGTCTTTGCATTCGTACAATATTTCAATTACACTTTGTACTAACGAATTCAGATTTCAACACAATACGCATTGTCGAAAAACTGATAAAATACGTCCGCGTTTCGGTTGGACTGCAAACTTAGGGATTTATAATTCAAATAGATATTGCGCATAAAAATTTGTTAAGTGCTCATAAATTACTTTCATCCCTTATTCCGCCCCGTCAGATATTTTGAGACAAAAGGTTCCCTATATACCTTAAGTTTCAAGCTTTGTTTATGTCAATCAAAATCGATTTTACGTAATGATCGAATTATTAGTAATTATTTTAACTTTACTGCCTCAGTGGCGTGGTGGTATTTCGGTACGACTACGGTTCTGAGGTCTCGGGTTCGATCCCCGGGTCGGGCAAAGTGATATTGGATTTTTCCATTTCAGCCCGGAGTCTGGAATTTGTGCCCGATATGGCGATAGGCTCGCCCCCTATCACATCTGGGACTGAACTAAGCTCGGCGAAATGTGGGCGTACTAGTTCGCTAGTGCGCCTCTGCCTACCCCTTCGGGGATACAGGCGTGAGCTTATGTTATGTTATGTATTTTAACTTTAATGTCATTTTTGATTAAAGTACATTGACTGGCTTGACATTAACAATAATTTAGTTATCTGATAATAATATAGGACATTAGGTATATTTATTATATTTTTCTTGTAAACAGACCGACCGATCGACCAATTTGGAAATTGTATGCCATAAATTGTATAAAAGTAATCATATAATGACTAAACTTATTGTTTATGATACATAAGGATTTTTGTTAGTGTGGGTTTTTGCATCCTACTATGCCATTTCACCTTTTAATCTTCTTTTGGTAATTACACCTCCAGTGGTATTGAGTATGCGTGAATCCATATAAATATGAATATCAATTGTATCGACAATTTGTAAATCTAATTATTAAAAAAGGAAAAAAGACAAAAAAGAAATGGTGACAATTGATGATGAAAAAAATAAGCCCGGAGTTTCTTTCTGTCTTTCTTCTTCGGGTCGTCATCCGTAGGTAGCTAGAGAAAGGGATGGGATTGGTTGCAATCCCAACTGCTTCCAGTATTTCCAGTCAATCCCCTGCCACCATTCCTGCCATATCCCATTCCTATACATATACTCTATTCCTACCTCCCCTTATCACCCTATCTTAGCCATCCCATCGTTATTATGTCCATACTTGCCTGCCTGTCTTCAAATTCAAATATACATATAATGTAAATTATATTAATCTTAATTTAAAATTTACTTGTGTTGACTTGTCATAAGTGCTTTTATACATGCCTACGTAATCAATTTTTTTTTTATTGATTATGGTTTATTTATTTATTTAGGGTAACAAACTAGGCGCACTAGCGAACTAGAACACCCACATTTCGCCGAGCTTAGTGCCGTCCCAGATGTGATAGGAGGCGAGCCTATCGACATATCGGACACAAATTCCAGACTCCGAGCTGATACAGATAAATCCGATATCACTTTGCCCGACCCAGGGATCGAACTCGAGACCTCAGGACGGTAGTCGTACTGAAGTACAACCACGCCACCGGTAGCTATAAAAGTTAAAAGTTAAATTAACCGTGAAAACGTAACAGATCAAAAAATAGCCGAGATACTTACACATTTATAAAATTAATACGGATTAAGACGCATTGAGAATCGTGCTTTATAAAGTTGGTTTGAAACATAAAGTGGGTGCAACTAAAGCGTGAACTACAGTAGTGAAATGTTCACTGAAATGACTACGAGTTGCGTGAACTCAGTTTAATTCCGCTGTGCTCGGCGCGTCGCGCGTAGTCTTGCGTGAGTAATTTTAAACTGCGGTTGAAATATAATTTCTTACGGGCCAAACTATCGCGGGTTTGCGAATACTTATCTTTAAGTTTTTGGTAATTGTGACTTTTCGGGATTTGCTCAAACTTTTTATACGGCCTTTGACCTTAAAATTACAAATTAGCCAAATAAATTGCGTTTGTTTGACGCCCGAATTTCATTATGATTTGGAATTGGTTAGCTGATTGTGTTCTTGTAGATAGCACTGTAAATTATCTTTATGATCTTTATAATTTGCAACAACATTATACATATCTATGATTCATCACGTACCTAGCAGACAATTCTTAAAAGTAGTACGAACCGAGCATTCCAGGGTACGAATTAAATTAAACAAGAGTATTATGAATTACTTACATGTACCTCTACATCTAATAGTACCTATTTGCGTCATAATATTTAGCGCTAGGAACAAGCCTATTTTAACTTGTATAATGGTGGGAACTTGTCATTTTGATGTAAACATCTTCTTTGACGCAAGACATTATGAAGCCCTTAGGCACTTTGAGCCGCTTAGAAAGCAGAAAAATATAACCACATATCTAAAGAAATAAAACAGATTATTAATCTTTGTATATTCGTATTGTCATCTTCAACTGTGGAGCCGGGAGTTAATTGCACACATAAAGACGGAGCTTTTTATAGGCACTAAGATTTGGAATTTCGAAGTACCTAATCTAAGACTTTGAGCTAACCCAGCATTATTATAAAGCATAAACAGATCCTCTTGTCGCCTCCTTGGTGCAGTAGCAGCATGTAAGGGCTGGGGACCGGGAGGTCCTTGGTTCGAGCAAAGCAAATTTTCGAATTTAATTTTCCCGGGACTGGATCCGTCATAAGGGGTTGACGTCAGGCTGGTCGTAAAAACTATGCCAAATCCTCTCTGCAACATACTTGAAAAAATGTATTACGCCGACCGCACATTAAGGTGGGATAAGGACAGATTGAAAAAAAAAGAAACAGATCCTCGATGTACTCGACGATGCGTGCAATAAACGCATAGTCTGAACACGGCTTTAAAGAACCGATCTCATTATAATAGTTGTAGTTGCCAAACAGAACTGTTTAACCCGAGTGGAGTTGCTTCAGACTCTCGCTAAACGAACTTGGTATTTGTCGAAGCGCCGACATCGATCACGGCTCCGAACTAATTATTGGATGCGTCCAGTTTAATTTTTAATCTCAGTTTGTTTGATTGAAGTTTAGCACCTCTGCGATCTTCCTTAAAGTTTTATTTAAAATAATAAAAGTTCAGCTACGCAGGCTTTGCTTTAGATTTTTAATGGTAATAGGACTCTCATGTTAGAGTCTATTTGGGTAGGTAACAATGTCTATTTCTACCATAAACAAAAGAAGATAGAGGAAAGGGCATAACTACGAAAATATTAAGCATCCCTAATGTATGGAACGAAACTAAAATGGCGACTTTGCGAAAGAAAGATCCCATTAAAATAACAGTTAGGCATCTTCTTCATATTCATAGTAAACACATATTTTTCGTAGTTATACCGGGTCCTCTTATTTTCTCTTTAGTAATTGATTTCTACCAACGAGCAACATTGTATAAGCAATGTTGTTTTCCGGACTCCAGTTTGACATTATTGCCAGTGTAATTACAAATTTTAGCATCTAATGCATTCAGTGCTTTGTTGCTAAGTATTATAGGTGGTGTTGCCACTCATCATGGTAAGACTACTGTCTACTGTCTCTGTCTGTCTCTGTCTGAGACTACTGTCTCGCATTGTTTCTTATATACCTTAAATCAACACTGTAATGATATCTATAATCATAACACTCAAACCTATATTTCTGTATATGTAACTACATAAACGTAAGCGGGATAAAATTTATCAATAATTTTTACCCATCATGCTTTAAATATTATTCTTGCACATTACGAAATATAACCTCCAAACTAAGAGACTATTTACACTCAAATAAGTAGGCTCGCCCCCTATCACATCTGGGACGAAACTAAGCTCGGCGAAATATGGGTGTACTAGTTGGTTAGTGCGCCTCTGCCTACCCCTGCGGGGATACAGACGTGAGCTTATGTTATGTTATGCTAAGTAAAAGAACGTCTGTATTCCCATAGACTATGTATTACTAAACAGGCTGATTGATGCATAGAATTTGCGCACGAAGTTTCCGTCAATTGACCACAGCTCACTGTAGATATCTGCTTTTTTCCTTAGCCGTCAAACGTCAAATACTCGCCGTAATGTGACACAGTTTTACTTAAACAGCTAGTAGTATACATAGAAATCTTTTGTATTTCCTAACTCTGAAAAGAAATGCCAAAACAAACTCCTCACAATGTCACATCCATCCTAATCTTTAAATTTCTTGGCTTGTTGTCCCGTATTGTCTGTCTGCTAAGAATAATTAGCAGCTGGTTGTGTCGTAGCCTGTACTGTACCGTACCGTCGCGGGTGAGGCTGCGGCCACGGGATAAATATGAGGATTAAGACATTTCTGCTGTAAGACGACTGACTGATGACGGTGCGGTTAACTGATTTAATGATTGTAGAGACTGCCTCGATGGTCTAGTTATTAAACACAGTCCTGAGGTCTCGAGTTCAATCCCCGGATCAGACAAAGTCATTCTATTCAGAATTAGCCCGGACTCTATAATTTGTGCCCAATACGGAGATACGATCGCCCCCTATTACATCTGTGACGGAATTAAGCTCAGTTAGGTGTTGTAGTTTGCCTCTGCCGACCCTTCAGGGATACAGGCGTGAGTATACGTCTGTATGTAAAATGGTAACGTATATAAAAAAGCCCTGACTGCCTCGGTGGCGTGGTGGTATTTCGGTACGACTACGGTTCTGAGGTCTCGGGTTCGATCCCCGGGTCGGGCAAAGTGATATTGGATTTTTCCATATCAGCCCGGAGTCTGGAATTTGTGCCCGATATGGCGATAGGCTCGCCCCCTATCACATCTGGAACGGAACTAAGCTCGGCAAAATGTGGGTGTTCTAGTTCGCTAGTGCACCTCTGCCTACCCCTTCGGGGATACAGGCGTGAGCTTATGTATAAAAAAGCCCACACCTACATCCTGCGTCCCGAAGGGATAAGTATAGATCCAACTAGATACCACCAGGACAATCCCTAAGGACACCCACTTCTCTTTATTTATTTCCTTACTTTCATGCGATAGTTAGTGAGAGCTTTATTGACAACCTTGGGGATTGAACCCCATGAAGGGACATGGCGATAGACTCGCCCCCTATCACATCTGAGACGGAACTAAGCTCGGCGAAATGTGAGTTTCTAGTTCGCCGGTACGTTTCTGCCTACCCCTTCGGGGATACAGGCGTGAGCTTATGTATAAAAAAGCCCACACCTACATCCTGCGTCCCGAAGGGATAAGTATAGATCCAACTAGATACCACCAGGACAATCCCTAAGGACACCCACTTCTCTTTATTTATTTACTTACTTTCATGCGATAGTTAGTGAGAGCTTTATTGACAACCTTGGGGATTGAACCCCATGAAGGGACATGGCGACAGACTCGCCCCCTATCACATCTGAGACGGAACTAAGCTCGGCGAAATGTGAGTTTCTAGTTCGCCGGTACGTTTCTGCCTACCCCTTCGGGGATACAGGCAGGAGATTATGTACCTATGTATGTATGTAAAAATTATTTATTCGCCTTTAAAAGCCCGTCAAATAAATTATCTACCTACGTAGTCACGGTTCATTTAATTTTAAAATTGGACATCATCATTTGAATAATTTTCTATAGAAAACAATTGAATCGAACCTAACAAATACACACATTTGGATACTGGCACGTTTCCCAAGCACGCCAGCAAACACAAAGGCCCAATCACGAGACACGAATAAACGAGAGACAGAAGACGGGCCACTTGAGCGGCACAAATTCACTGTTTAGAATAAAAGGATCGGTAAAGCGGCTTGGTGTTTTGTTCTATTGTTTATTTTTTATAGCAGGGATTGTCAAACGCACAGATGGGTCACCTGATGGTAAGTGATCTCCTCCGCCCATAGACACCCAAGACACAATAAGAATAATGGGTGCGTTGCCAACCTAAAAGTAGGAAATGGAAGTGGAGGGAAGAGGGATTGGGAAAGGGAGGAGGGGAAATGGGCCACCAGAAAGCTCACTCACCGAACGAAACGCGACAGCAGGCTGCCACCTTACGTCGATTTTCTGTGAGACAGTGGTATCAAACCAGTCCATTCGTGCTGTAGACGTAACTGTCTACAGCGTGACACTACCACTCAAGTGATTTGTATTTTGTTACACGTATGCATACGAGGTCTAGAAGTATTGTAGAGATTTTTCCAACTAATATCATAGTCATGATCAGTGGCGTACCCACGTGGTGGCACAGTAGTGGCCTTTGCCCTCGGCCTCGAACTTAAAGGGGCCTTGCGAAGGCCCTTTAAATACGTTAACCCCGTGACCACGAAGGCTGCAAAGCTTTCGAAACGTCAAACATAAAAATTAAAACTAAATCGTGATAGAATCCGTAAAAATAGTTTTATTTCAATGAATAATATTCGTGTAAAACTAAGAAATCATTACGAGTTTGTTTCACTTTTAATCACGAGCACTTTAACGAGATGTACGATCGAAATCTGTGATGCCAGCTCCGGTATTTAAATATCCGTAGGTTGAACCAAAAATTTATAGATCAACTTAGAAAAAAATCAGTAAGTATACAGTTTTTTGTTTTGCATTTTGTTTTGTGTTTTGCCTTTTGTTTTGTGTTTTATGCATTGTGATGTACGTTAATCAATTCCGCAAAATTTTGACGATTTATTAATAAATTCGTAGGTCTGGCAATCATTTCCAACAAAATGACAGGTACATTAGCGCGATCGAACTCGTAAAAATACTCGCACAAACTCGCACTAGACACACAGATGACTTATTAATTTGATCACTTTTACGCTCGAAAAAGAAGTATCAAGTATCTTCTTCTACATATATATAAAGGAGAAACTGGCTTACTGACGTATGAACAACCGAAACTACTTTGAAATTTTATACACGGCTTCCTTTTATGACGAAGCAGCGATAGCTCAGTTGGGAATGGTACGGACTGCCGAGACGAGTGTCGGAGGTTCGAGACCAACCCCAAAATGGAGCATACATCTCTGACTTTTCTATGTTAAGTGTGTTTTCATTGTGAAATATCGCTTGCTATAACGGTGAAGGAAAACATCGTGAGGAAACCTGCATACCCGAGAATTTCTCCACAAGAAATTCGAAGGTATGTGAAGTCTACCAACCCGCATTAGGCCAGCGTGGTAGACTAAGGCCTAACCCCTCTCATTAGTAGAGGAGGCCCGTGCCCAGCAGTGGGACAGTAATATTACAAGGCTAGTATTATTATTTATTTTATTCATTTTATGACATAGGCGACCACTAAAAAAGGATTTTAGAAGGAAGCTAGTAATATATATAATCCTATAGCTCGCACCATAAACTGTCGTGCACACCGCCCAGTATTTGTCCTAGACTTATGTTAGGTAAATTCTATCGTTTTGTCTTCGAGTTTAATTAACACTGGCAACGTTATTAACCTAATAAAATTAACTGGTGCCCAGCGTTTGTCATGACGGAATGAAGTGGATTATTGCTCAGATGCGGTTTACTTAGGATTATTCAGTTTAATTATTCAATTCGTATTGGGTGGTTTTAGAATAAACATTAATGCCGTAATGGTATTGCGTGCTCGGTACGAATACTATCTAGTGAGGTCTTGGGTTCGGTCCCCGGAACGGGCAAAGTGATATTGAGATTTTGTATTCAGTATCAGCCCGGAATCTGGAATTTGTGCCAGATATGGCGAGAAGCTCGCCCCCTATCATATCTGGATGGAACTCTATGCTCCACGAAATGTGAGTGTTCTAGTTAGTTAGTGCGCTTTTGCCTACGTCTTCGGGGATACAGGCGTGAGTCTATGTATGTAGCGTGAACAAGTTAATAAGTCGACTTGCAATATGTATAATTGTATAATACTGGAATCTAGACTGGCTTATTTATATCATGGCAAATAAATGTCTAACTCAATAGTTAGTCGAAATCACTAAACACCCATAGGTATCACCACGATGTAAGTTAAATAACTTAAATGTCAGTTATCGTATAATATGTTAAGTCGTCTTTTTTCTTTTTTTTTTTATTGGCAGAGACCGGCACACGAGCAGATGGGTCACCTGATGGTAAGTGATCTCCAGCGCCCATAGACATCCAAGACACAAAAGGAATTATGGGTGCGTTGCCAGCCTAAAAGGAAGAAATGGAAGGGGAGGGAAAAGGGGATTGGGAAAGGAAGGGGGGAAATGGGCGACCGGAAATCTCACTCACCGAACGAAACGCAACAGCAAGCTGCCACTTTACGTCGGTTTTCTGTGAGACAGTGGTATGAAACCGGTCGAGCCGGCCTATTCGTGCTGTAGACGTTACTGTCTACAGCGTGACTCTACCACTCAAACTTATTCACGGTTGCCATAGATTTTGTTTAGAAGTGGTGGTATAAACAATCTTAAAACAGTCCTTAATAGCTTTAATAAATTATTATAACCGCTATATTGATATCTCCATTCGTAATATAAAATCGTCGACATGATTTCGCATATTTCCATATCTTACAATATTTCTCTACTTTTTCTCAAGAATCTTGTTGAGTCGTGTTGAGTTTAATAACAAGGTCGCTTGCACCAAACTTATTGGTGGGAGGAACGCAATATCCTCCCAGCGTTGTCTGGTGAGTGTCAGTTGTGTGGGGCCTCCATCCGACCGAAATTCCCCGGATTTGTTATAGTTCTTGAGACGCCCGGGAAGACAGAGACGCTGATTCTTTCGTCAATTCCAGGCTCATTACCATTTGAATTGTAATTAAATAACGTTTTATATTTTTAAAATGTGCTGCTATTTTGAGGCACAAGTTTTCGGGGTGATAAAAGTAAGTACTTATAAGTTAGTTACCATTGCACATTAACACTTACAACTATGACAGAATCATGACTGCATTAAGCATTTCTATGAATGAGTACATTCTTTTTATCCAGGCACAGTAAAGTGACACTGCATCTGGTTGTAAGCGTAGTGCAGACCAAAAAACTGGCGACCGCCGACAAGTTATGCCTTATCTATGACATTTTAGCACCACGTGTACGGTGGTCGCCATCCGGTCGTTTACGAATATCCCACCAACAGTATTACTATAGTATTCTAGTAAAGCTGCTCTGAATATCAAAATGTGCCCAATCGTATACATTTTCTGGTTTGTCCGACGAAGATACAAATCACAGTAACCGTACTTATGAGATACACCGCCAGGGGCTGTAGGACATATTACAATTTATTTCGAAAATAAAATATCAATATTCAGTTGTTGTTTAGTTATTACTGTCAATTTCATACATTTTATATGTTTGTCAATGAGTGAAACATTGTTATACTGGCAATTATGTCCTTAGTTTTAGTCGAAATTGTTGGCAAATGTTTGATTTGTTAATTGGCAGCTTTAAATTTTGAAATTAGGTAACTTTGTAAAGAAATTTAATCAATTAACAACCATTATTAGACCCTTGTGATTGGCAGTAATTGAAGTTTTTTAATTTGGAATGACGCCTGAACCAAAGGTCTCCCGGGTTAGATTGACCTAAGACACTTGGCACTGCCTGTAATGGGTCGTAAAAACTATTCCAGCGGCCTGAGCACGAAAATTTCTGACAACCGTAAATGTATTCGAACTCGATGCGCGTCTATGAAATTTGTATGAAATATTAACCAAACGTCATCAGTGCGCAGCGAACTCGAATACATTTACATTTACATTCGTTTTTCGTGCTCGGGCTACAGATTATAATACCTATGCCAAATTTCATCCAGTCAAAATCAAAGTTCAGCCGTTGTGGTGTTATGAATAACAAATATCCATTCTTCTAAACTTATAAGCAAGCATTTATAATATTACAATAGTATTATTATACTTAGCCTGAGATTTATAAAGCGAACTTCGACAAGTCTGATTCACAGACAAGGTAAAGATTTTCTTGTAAAAAAAGTCTCGGACTAAGTCGAAGTAACATACATAAGCTCACGCCTATATCCCCGAAGGGGTAGGCAGAGGCGTACTAGCGAACTAGAACACCCACATTTCGCCGAGCTTAGTTCGGTCCCAGATGTGATAGGGGGCGAGCCTATCGCCATATCGGGCACAAATTCCAGACTCCGGGCTGATATGGAAAAATCCAATATCACTTTGCCCGACCCGGGGATCGAACCCGAGACCTCAGAACCGTAGTCGTACCGAGATACCACCACGCCACGGAGGCAGTCAGTCGAAGTCCTAAGTCGAAGTTCTATTTAAAAAATTATAGGTCCTCACTGATTTATTTTATTTGACTCAGACTTAGTTGAAGTTCTTTCTACAGATCTCAACATATGACTTTTTTTATAGCAGAGATTGGCAAACGAGCAGATGGGTCAACTGATGGTAAGTGATCTCTACCGCCCATAATCACCCAAGACACAAAAAGAATCATGGGTGCGTTGCCAACCTAAAAGGAGGGAATGGAAGGGGAGGGAAAAGGGATTGGGAACGGGAGGGGGGAAATGGGCCACCGGAAATCTCACTCACCGAACGAAACGCGACAGCAAGCTGCCACTTTACGTCGGTTTTCTGTGAGACAGAGGTATCTAACCGGTCGAGCCGGCCCATTCGTGCTGTAGACGTTACTGTCTACAGCGTGGCTCTACTAAATAGTAGTATAGTTGAAGTTCGCTCTATAGATCTCAGCATAAGACTGCATAAACATCAATCAACATCTATCTATAAAAACATAACATAAGCTCACACCTGTATCCCCGAAGGGGTAGGCAGAGGCGCACTAGCGAACTAGAACACCCACATTTCGCCGAGCTTAGTTGTCCCAGATGTGATAGGGGGCGAGCCTATCGCCATATTGGGCACAAATTCTATAATTAATTAATTAATTATCTATCTATACTAGGTAATTATTAAACGCGTGGCGTGACTTCCGAATATAACACGTTCTACCACACACGGTTCAGCGATCACTTTGATTCCAGATATTACAAATCATATTTCTTTATTAGTATTTGATGCCGAACTGAGCTGAGAATATTTTCCTTAACCTCATCGAATAAATTTGGGATTCATTGAAGTCGAGTCAATCAGACGTTATAGATAACCCGCGAATTCAAACCTAATTATGATTTCCTGATTGCACATTTTTGAAGATGACTATAATTAATGAGAATTAAACAAGCTCAACAAGGAACGGACTCGAGGTCGCAAATTTGATTCCAGCCGTCAAGTAAACGAACAAAAAACTAGAGCTAAAGTGAATCATATTCTTTTTTAATCGATGAGTATAAACGAGAGTTGCGTCTTAATCGATAATTATAAACGATAGTTGTTTCACGATAATTGTAATCGAGAGTTGTTTCTTAATCGATAAGTATAAACTAGAGTTCATTTAAAAACAAAGATAACAGAAAGAACAACGAAAGGTCTATCTCTGTTATACCAAACTAGCTTTTGCCCGCGGCTACGCCCGCGTGAGAGTCTGTCCCATTTCCATTTTCACCCCCTAAGGGGATAAATATCCAAAAATTCTTTCTTAGTGCTTGCTTAGGTCATAAAAGCCGTATGTAAAATTTCACGTTCCAATTGTTTGATTGTACCCTGATACATATGTCAGTCAGTCAATCAGTTACCCATTTTATATGTACAAGATTTTATTTTATAAAGAAAGTATAATGAGTACTCGTACGTTTGGTCTAAGCCAATGACTAAAGAAAAAAATAGAGGACCCGGCATAACTACGAAAAATACTTACTATGAAGCCGGTTCCGCCATTTTAGTTTCGTGATCTATTTACATGTAATTTGTCACCGTGTCGTAAGAATTAAATAATGTGTAAATACTTATTGATGACTGTGTTTTATTTACAATAATACTAACTACGGAATATGAAGAAGATGCATGCATTTCTTTCGCAAAGTCGCCATTTTTGTTTCGTTCCATACATGTTCCGAATGGGCCGGCTCGACTGGTTAGTTACCACTGTCTCACAGAAAACCGACGTAAAGTGGCAGCTTGCTGTCGCGTTTCGTTCGGTGAGTGAGATTTCCGGTGGCCCATTTCCCCCCTCCCTTTCCCAATCCCTTTTCCCTCCCCTTCCATTCCCTCCTTTTAGGTTGGCAACGCACCCATTATTCTTTTTGTGTCTTGGGTGTCTATGGGCGGTGGAGATCTACCAGGTGTACCACTACCAGGTGTCTACCAGGTATCACTTACTATCAGGTGACCCATCTGCTCGTTTGCCAATGTCTGCTATAAAAAAAAGACATTAAAACTGCTTCATTTTTTCGTAGTTATGCACTGTCCTCTAACTTCTTTTGTCTAAGGTCTAAAACCCACCTTGGCTCAATCTTCGTTCATTGTTGTTTATACTTACATAGCATTAAAGAAAAATAATTTAAGGAATCCATTATCCTCGAGAAATCTTCATATGATTTTCAAAAGCCACACACATGATGCCAGTGTGAAAGTAAAAACGCTCTCACTGGTAGGTACAGAGTTAAAATAATATTTTACCAGGTTTATTATTTTAAAAACATAATTGAAACGCTCGGCAAATTTTTCATTTAGTATAAACCGGGATCACCAAATTGATTACGCTTAATCCGATGGTTTAAAGCAGTTTAAAAACGACGTCGATTAATGAAAGGGTATTTAATTTATCGTAATATATCAGCCTGCTATTCATCTTGGATGTACACACTCTCCGAGTGAAAAGGTTTGCATCGAGAGGCCTCTTGTTCGAATCCAGTCCTTCGATACACAAATACCTGTTTTGGGTGTTTTTGTGGGATTGTAAATTTATCTAAGTGTACTAGTAGTATTATATAAGTAGCAATCTAAGGCTCAGATCAATGGATCGAACTTCGATTAACTCTGAGACAAAAAAACGAACTCAGTGAGGATTTGGAATTTTTAAATCGAACTTTGATTTAGTCATTTTTTACAATAAAATCTTTGCTTAGTCTGTCTGTTTTTCTTGCAAAGATGGCTCGGATTAAGTCGAAGTTCGATTTAAAAATTCCAAATCCTCACTGAATTAATTCCTTTAACTCAGGCTTAATTGAAGTTCGCTCATATCAGCTTAACTTTGTTTAACTAATCTTCGCCAAGTAGACTATCTGATTTTTATTTTAGAGCGAGATCGGAAATACGCAATAGCTGAGATCGAAAAGTGATAAAAATTAGTTTGAAAAGTGACGGGTTTCTATTAAATAATAATAAATACACCCAACAGTCACACACATAGTCCTGACCCCACACTAGGTGTAACCTGTATCGTGAGCATCAAAAACTACGAGAGACTTTCGGTCTCACAACACCCAGACACGAAACAAATATCTGTGAGCCATACAGACATTTGTCTCGATCCGGGAATCGAACCCGCGACCTTACGTTTCACAGCCGACTACTCACCCACTGCGCCACGGAGAAGAAAGAATCTATGGCATGAATCCAGAGTTGTATACTGCCATTTTGTTTAAATGTTCAATATCTGTACACAGCGGTGTGCAAGCATTATTGTATACTGATTTGAAGGCCAATAAAGCCAGTATATCACTTTATCCTTTGTACATAACCATAAGTTTACCATAAACCATACCATTTAAACCATTGTTTATCGATAGTCGCTGATTTTTAGACTACACTGCGCTTAAGTATATTAAAGTCACATTTCCGTGCTCAGATAAGAGAAAACATTATGTTAAGCCGTTCCTGCACGTGTTTTTCTTGAAACAAAAACACCTACTCAAAACAATGTTTTTCTCTGTCTTGCTCATGGCACAATGGACTATAGACAAAAATGTGTAGCGAAACCAAGTTTTGTGTAGGTGTTTCGTGTAATGTTTTAATGCAGAAGACACGGCTTTAGTAAAACACCGCTTACTACCCTTAATAATATTCTTATCAGCAGCCCAAGCAGGAAAATTTCTGACAACCGTAAATGTATTCGTGCTCGATGCGCGTCTATGAAATTAGTATGCAATATTAATCAAATGTCATCAGTGCGCAGCGAGTTTACATTTACATTAGTTTTTCGTGCTCGGACTACTGTAGCCCGAGCACGAAAAACTAATGTAAATGTAAATGTATTCGAGTTCGCTGCGCACTGTTGACGTTTGGTTAATATTTCATACAAATTTCATAGACGCGCATCGAGCACGAATACATTTACGGTTGTCAGAAATGTTCCTGCTCAGGCCGCTGGTCAATAGATTCAGCTTATGAGCAGTGATGCTTCTGAACATCAAGCGAACGACCTGTTTGTCTTGTTATACAAACTCAATCGTGTTCCGCGATCAGACTACATGTATGTTGAACTGAACAAAGGTGAAGAAAGGCGTGAATATTTCGCCGCGGAATTAACATTTCACACACGTCTGGCTTCAAAGGTAACGCGAGAGGCGCGCGGTGTTGCCATATTACTATTTTTGTGGAATTTTCTGCTTTTTGCGATCTGAACTATATTATTATAATAGGCCAAAAACTTCCATAATTTATGTAGAGTCACTCTAACCCTCGCAACTATTGTGACGTAACTATAAAAGCAGGCAATATTGTTATTTAAAATATATCAATCAATGTAACATATGACATATAAGAGCTAAATCGCGATTTAAAGAATGCCTAATACCATTTCCGATGCCCCAAATGCCTCCTCCGCTCTACAGTTCCAAGAGAAAAGGAAAGAAAACTCTCTAAGTTGGAAGAAATTGTTCAATATTTTTAGATTTAGAAATATTTTTTATAAACTGCGGATTATTTTTTCACAAAAGTCTCAATATTTGGGAAGTCGTATCGGGCAACACTAAACGCGAATGGCAACTGCCAACCTTTAATTATGACTATGAACGAGGCTCGAACATTGAATGAATAATAAATCAACTCAAAATCCACTCATCTATTACACAAAGCATGGTACGGCGTTTTCATCTACACATACTATGAATTGTGGCTTGAATTTTACTACAACTTAGGGTTGGAACGATGAAGACTGTTATTTGTTAATTGTAGAGATTGTAGAAGGGGTAGGCAGAGACGCACTAGCGAACTAGTAGGTACACCCACATTTCGCCGAGCTTAGTTCTGTCCCAGATGTGATAGGAGGCGAGCCTATCGCCATATCGGGCGCAAATTCCAGACTCCGGGCTAACATGGAAAAATCCAATATCACTTTGTCCGACCCGGGGATCGATCCCGAGACCTCAGGACGGTAGTCGTACCGAAATACAACCACGCCACCGAGCAGTGTAGATTTAAGTATACATGCATATACATCAAGCTCACGCCTGTATCCCCGAAGGGATAGGCGGAGACGAAAATCTCATTTCCGACCCAGATGTGATAAGGGGAAAGCCTATCGCCTTCATCATCATCAGCCATAGGATGTCCACTGCTTGACATAGGCCTCCCCTAAAGATTTCCAGATCGACCTGTTGGAAGCGGCCTGCATCCAGCTACTTAATCCTATCGCCTTATTAGGCACAAATTCCTTTCTTTCTTTCTTTCTTCCTGCCCTTATCCCACCTTAATATGGGGTCAGCGCAACACACTTTTTCAAGCATGTTGCAGAGAGGATTTGGCTAAGTTTTTACGACCGACCGCCTGCCTGACGTCAACCCCCTATGAGGAATCCAGTCCCGGGGAAATGAAATTAGAAAATTTGCTTAGCCCGACGTGGGAATTGAACCCAGAACCTCCCGGTCCACAGCCCATACATGTTGCCACTAAACTAAGGAGGCGACTGATATTGAATAGAAAACACAATACCACTTTAGCCGACCAGGGGACCGAACCCGAGACCTAGGGTAACTTTTGACACTCGATTCGATTTCGACTACGACTCCATTTCATTTAGTCACTTAAAATTCCACCGAAATCATGTTAAAAAGTGCACTAATATGGCGTTAAAAATCATCACATCGAATACAACGCGACATTAGTTGAAAGAAGAAAAATGCTTACAGCATTCATCATCATCAGCCATAGGACGTGCACTGCTGAACATAGGCCTCCCCCAAAGATTTCCAGATCGACCTGTTGGAAGCGGCCTGCATCCAGCGACTTCCTGCAACCTTTATCAGGTCGTTGGTCCACCTTGTAGGTGGACGTCCTACGCTGCGCTTGCCGGTACGTGGTCTCCACTCGAGAACTTTTCTGCCCCATCGGCTATCGGTTCTACGAGCTATGTGCCCTGCCCACTGCCATTTCAACTTGCTAATCCTCTGGGCTATGTCGGTGACTTTCGTTCTTTTTACAGCATTAAGTCCGCCTTTATACTCCATGTATATAAAGTGTAAATAAATAAAATAAAATAAATATTAAATAGATATTAGCGCACTTTTTAACTCGATTTCCGTGGGAACTCACTTAATGAAATCGAGTCGTAGTCGAAATCGAATCGGAAGCAAAAGTCAGGGGCAGGACGGTAGTCGTACTGAGCACGCAAACTAACTACGCCACCGAGGCAGTCTATGCTATGCAATGACATAAGTTATTGAAATGAAAGTTATTTTTACGGATTTTATCGCAATATGGTTTTATTTTTAGGCCCGAGGTTTCGAAGGCGTTACATCCTTCATGGTCACGGGACTCTCTCCAGTCAAAAAAAAGTCAGTAAAAACAAATTTCATTTCAATGTATGTATAACAACAACAAACAACATAAGCTCACGCCTGTATCCCCGAAGGGGTAGGCAGAGGCGCCCTAGCGAACTAGTACACCCACATTTCGCCGAGCTTAGTTCCGTCCCAGATGTGATAAGGGGCGAGCCTATCGCCGTATCGGGCACAAATTTCAGACTCCGGGCTATTATGGAAAAATCCAATATCACTTTGCCCGACCCGGGGATCGAACCCGAGACCTCAGAACGGTAGTTGTACCGAAATACAACCACTCCACCGAGGCAGACAAATCGATGTATAACATTCGCGTAAACCTAAGGAATCATAACGTAGTTATGTTATGCTAGGCTGTTATTATCTAATTAAAGTCCCAACCCTAACTAAATCACGAAGCGACTCAACAGGGACACACAAGCCGACTTGTCTCCGTAGATTACACTAGCAGTAATCCCCGGCTTTACTCCACATTACACGAGTCAGTTTCACACAAGCCTGGCTTTTTCGTTTGTTGCCGAGAGATAATTTCAGCGGTTATATCATTGTTTTATAATTGTTGGTGTAGTTGGGAATTTAAAGCCTGGATTAGTGAATTAGTGTGGAAATAAATTCATGAGTGAGTTCATAAAGTTGAATTACTCTTGAATATTTTTAATTAAGATTTAAGTTTATGCGACGACTTGTTAAAGTACTAAAACTGCGGGCCGTGCTGGAATATTTTCGATAATCGAATTCGTATCGAGCTTAATGCCCGTCTATGACATTTATATGGAATATTAAGCAAATGTATATCATATAACAAATATTTTTGAATATGATTGTCAATAATCACAAGTTTAAAAACTTAACGGAACGACTTCAAATCCGATCGTGACCATTTATATGGGACCACCCTTGAAGCTCTATCGAACACAAAAAGAATTTTGAAGATCGGTCCACTTTGGCGGAGATATCGCGTAACATACATAAATACAGACGATTGAGGACCTTCTCCTTTTTGGAAGTCGGCCGAAAATATTGGCTCGTCGGCCGCTGAAGTACCTACGTGTTTTGGTATGGTACTTAAGTTGGACATTGCGGGGCTCTATACACCAATGGCGAAGGATGAATTTTTCTAAAGGGAAGCCACTCCAAAATACATACTTCGTAAATAAATGCGAGAGTTACCACCCTGTAATACCAATACATTTCTGAAATCTTTCTTTCATCTTTCTTTATTTCTACCTGCCCTTATCCCACCTTAATGTAGGGGTTAGCAGCACACTTTTTTAAGCCTGTTGCAGAAAGGCTTATACTATTATATTATACTATATTAAACCAATAGCAATATGGCTTAGGTTTTACGACCGGCTGCCTGCCTGACGTCAACCCCTCTCTGAGGGATCCAATCCCGGGCAAATTAATAAGAAAAATCGCTTTGCCCGACCTGCGAATCGAACCCAAGACCTGACCTGCCTATATATACTGCCACTGGACTAAGGAAACAACAAACGAAATAAAACAAATAATAAACCGTTTTACTAAACGCCAACAAATTCATCCAAGCCCCACTAATATAAAGCTATAAAGCGGAGTTCCTTCAAGTGTGCTGTATGATAAACGGCGCAGACGTACTAAAGTATAATAAAAGTTAAATTACAACAATATTCATAAAGTCTTATTTTGAACGGGTCTGCGAGTCGCGTACGTTACAGAGGTGCTCAAACTTTGTCTCGCTCCTTGTTTGTGTTTCATAGAATTGGAAACATCAATTAATGTGAATGCGCTCTGTAGATAGAGTTTTGTAGTTATTTTTTATTTAATTCAAAATTTTTAATAAATAATAATATTAGCCTTGTAATATTACTGTCCCACTGTTGGGCACGGGCCTCCTCTACTAATGAGAAGGGTAAAATATTTATTAATATGCAAAACATGGATAGAGTGCGCTCTGTACACAGAGTTTTATAGTTATTTTTTATTTACTTTAAAATATTTGCGGTTTTTATTATTGGAGGTCAATTGGTGGAATCTGTTGCGGTTATTGGCGACTCGCTTTAGTTCGGAATATCGCTGGGCTTAGTCTAGTAGCAACATATATGCCCGAGACTACATACCCCAACATGGCATTGACGTTAGGCACGATCCTTAAAATTAAACCAAAACCCACATTGAGGTTATTATCCCAATAAGGGCAGGTTGAAATAATATGAGTACATTTTCTAAATTAGTATCTTGTTTTGTTAAAAAAATATCCAAAAGACCTATGGCCGAGTTTCTTGGTGCTTCTTCTCAGACCAGTGGGTTTTTCCGAAGCACCGGTAGATTCAATGAAAAGTATAAGTGCCCCTACCCTAATGGCCCATTTTCTGCATTCATTTTTGACTGCCTCGGTGGCGTGGTGATATTTCGGTACGACTACGGTTCTGAGGTCTCGGGTTCGATCCCCGGGTAGGGCAAAGTGATATTGGATTTTTCCATATCAGCTATCACATCTGGGACGGAACTAAGCTCAGCGAAATGTGGGTGTTCTAGTTCGCTAGTTTACCTCTGCCTATCCCTTCGGGGATACAGGCGGGAGCTTATGTTAAGTTTGTGTGTTTATTTCTGAATTTTGAAAGTCCTCTTAACATGTAATATCTAATGCCATAAATAACTGAATCGCCCCCTACCCTAACTTTGATAACCGCAGCCCTAAGCGGCTATAACTTTTCATTAGCGCATATAAAAAATATTCCAGACCAAATTGTAGAAACACTGATCGCGGCTCGCCTTATTAAACCATTAACCGTAGTAAAGGCCTGCGAAATATGGAATTAAAAAAAACATCAGACGCCCAATATCCTTCGGCCAAGCGCGTGGTAATCCGACGAAATCCCTGCAAGTTGGTATGAAAAAACCTCTCGCCTTTAAACAGGCTTTTTTTTAATTTGACGAAAAACATTTTAATTTTACTCGTGTAGCGAGTGGAAAAAGAAAATGAGAACGTTCGTGTAATGGTTGCTTTTGCTGTGGGTTTGCTCGCGAATGGAATTTTTATGACTTTATCTTTTAATTTAGGTAGTTTTCTGGACCATTCTTGGAATGAGCTCTATGACTATGATATTGAAGACTTTTTAATAATAATAATAATAAATACACCCAACAGTCACACACCTAGTCCTGAGCCCACACTAGGTATAACCTGTATCGTGGGTGTTAGAGACTATGAGAGACTTTCTGTCTCACAGCATCTAGACTTGAAACAAATATCTGTGGGCCACACAAACATTTGGCTCAATGCGGGAATCGAACCCCCGGGCTCTCGCTTCACAACCGACTACTCGCCCACTGCGCCACGGAGGCTGGAAGTTTTTTGAAGTTGTTTACAATGCTTTTCGCTCCCCTTTACCATTTCAGTCGCTAAATGTTACTTCGCCAGACCAATATGAAACTTTTTCACAAAAATGATCCAATAAAACAAAAAATAGTAAACGGCCCAATTCAATTTGTATTCGGCGGCGCCCTTGACCTTTGATAATGATCGCGCCGTCCATTGTGAGTACGGCTGGTGAACACGACTGGGCCGATTTGGGCCGCTTTAGGCCGTTTTGGGCCGCGATAATTTAACACCAAATGTTCCTTGTCAACGTAACGGAAATGTTCGTCTGCGGGGGATAGGGGAATTTATTTCTATCTAGTTGTTAAATTAACAAGATTTCGAGACGTTTGCACTAAAGAGCTTAAGGGATTTATCAGTAACAGAAAAATGTTTTTTACTTGTAACTCTATAAGCAAAATGTTTTTCTATTACTGATAAATCACTGTTCTTTAGTGCAAACGTCCCGAAACTGAAGACTGTGAAACCAGAGGCCGCGAACATAATTCCCGCATCTAATTTGATGTTTTTTTATATACATTTTTATTGGCATGAGAAGGCAGACGAGCAGACGGCCCACCTGATGGTAAGTGGTTACCGCCGCCCATGGACATCGGCAATGCCAGGGGCACAGCCAAGCCGCTGCCTACTGTGAAAAATGCTATGCTTTATTGTCGCATCATCGCGTAGTTCGAAAGAATGGCCAGATGCATTTCCAATATTCCAATAAATAAATCAGAATACCAGTGCCAAGTAGATTAATCTACTTGGTAAATGCTGAGCTTGTGGTCTTTTTGGTCAAACTTGAGACACAGACGGTTGGGGCCGGGGAGGGGAGGGTCACATGCGGGATGAAGATTAGATTATTCATTAATTTTTAAGTATATAGTACAGTTATTACTATTTGGCGTGTTGCCAAATAATAAAACAATTTATATTTTGTTAATTACCTAAGTGCACCTGAACCCATTTTCGGTGTTCACGGCTGATCTCAAGTGTTGGCTAAATAAAGTTCATTTCTTTCTTTCTTTCATTTTTTCTTCACCAAAAGATATACTTCTAAAAAAATAACCCTAGAAAATGAAACTATTACTCTTTCTTAATTATTCCAACCGCCCTGCGTAAAACTCATTACCCCAAAACCTGAAAACATAATTTACTTTGAACCAGCAGGTGTATATTCTAATCCAAACAATGGCCGGCAATTCCACAAGTAGTTTACGTAAAACAGCTCTCAATTTCCACGTAATTCGAGAACTTTCGATCCTCCACGCTTTTATTGTTGGTTTTTAATACAAAAAACTCTTTAATGACACCAATAAAAAGCGTTAAAGGTCACTCTGTTACGTTTTATCGCCGATAATTTATTTAATGAGAAAAATTGAAAATCACACCGCGTCGCAAATGGTGCCTGCTGTCGGATGGAATTATTCTCGATAGAATTCATTTCTTCATTGGTTTTTATTTTGGTATTACAGGTAAATTATAGGGATATAAATAGATTTATTCAATTACAATCTTTATTTATATTCTAATTTACAGCGGCCTGAGCAGGAACATTTCTGACAACCGTAAATGTATTCGAACTCGATGTGCGTCTATGAAATTTGTATGAAATATTAACCAAACGTCATCAGTGCGCAGCGAACTCGAATACATTTACATTTACATTAGTTTTTCGTGCTCGGGCTACAGCAATAACTTTATTTGTAAGGCTATGAACAAATAAATATCAAGTAAATTCCAGAATGAACAAAAATTTCTCCATTTTACGGCTATACCAGCTTCGAATTTAGAATTTAAAAAATCGTAAAGTTGCCAACACTGAGAGTAAAGTAAGCGATGAAATTAATGAGAAAGAAAGACAAACACCCAACTTAAAGCCGGGTACAGAGTAGAGTTGCCAGAGTTAATTTTGTAAATAGGGAGATATGGATAAATTAATCTTGATTTTCTCGTTCCTCGCATATAGAAAGGGCTTACTTTTTCTTTTTTTTTTAGCAGAGACTGGCAAACGAAGAGATGGGTCAGCTGATGGTAAGTGATCTCCTTTCGCTCATAGGCACCCAAGAGAGAAAGAATCATGGGTGTGTTGCCAATCTAAAAGGAGGAAATGGAAGGGAATATGGATTAGGCAAGGGAGGGGGGAATTGGGCCACCGTAAATCTCACTTATCGAACGAATTGCGACAGCGGACTGCCACTTTACGTCGGTGTTATGTGAAACAGTGGTATCAAATCGGTCGAGCCGGCCCATTCGTGCTGTAGACGTCACAGTCTACAGCGTGGCTTTACCAATCAAAGGTATTGAAATAAAACTATTTTACGGATACGGATACTATCATTTACAGACTCAGTCCGACCCGCGACCACGAAGGCTGCAAAGCTTTCGAAACGTCGGGTATAAAACTTAAAACCAAATCATGATAGAATCCGTAAAAATAGTTTTATATTAATGAATAACATTCCCGTAAACCCAAGAAATCACAATCAAAGGTATCGAAAACGGTATAAACAAAGCATTCTGCAAAAATTACACATCTGGCAACACTAGCGTAACGGCGGAGATTGTCGCAAAAAAACTTATTTAAATTCAAACTGAAGGTGTAGAGGTATGGAGCTGAAATATTGTTTACTACTCAGAGGGAATGTAGTTTATTTGAACGGGTTTAATATTATATTCATATTTTTATTTTATATCGCCACCTTGGATTAGTACCCGCGTATATGCGCTGTGAACCGGGAGGTCCTGGGTTTATTCTCAGGTCGGGCGTGGTATTTTTCAAGACGATTTACCCAGCACTCTATTTCCTGAAAGCAGCGATAGCTCAGTTGGGAATGGTACGGACTGGGGAGACGAGTGCCGGAGGTTCGAGACCCACCTAAAAAAACAACATAGGTACACCTTTGAATTTTCCATGTTAAATATGTTTGCATTATGAATTATCGCTTGCTATGACAGTGAAGGAAAACATAGTAAAAAAACCTGCACAACTGAGAATTTCTCCACAAGAATTTGGAAGGTATGTGAAGTCCACCAACCCAAATTAGGCCAGCGTGTAAGACTAAGTCCTAACCCCTCTCATTAGTAGAGGAGGCCCGTGCCCAGCAGTGGGTCAGTAATATTCTTTCTTTCTACCTGCCCTTATCCCATCTTAATATGGATGAGTTCGGCGTAACACACTTTTTCAAGCATGTTGTTGAATAGATTTGGCTTATTTTTTACGACCGGCTGGCAGCGGGACAGTAATATTACAGGGTAGATATTATTATTTTATAAACTAATAGCTACCGCTGATGATGTTAATAATGAAAGTACTTCTGTAGTTACATTCGGAGTAAAAGTCGGCTAGTTTATTAGAAACATAAATAAAAGCAATAAGAGTTAATGATTTTCGCGTTAACTGCTCAGGCAATTAACACAAAGGGGATCCTATAAAACAAGATCACCGTTATTTATGTAAGGTTTTGCATTGAAGTGGAAGGCGGCGTTTCTTGCGCGAGTTTTTTGTTGAAATGATTCACGAATTGTGATTTTATTTGCATTCAAACGGTTTCTGTTGTTGCGTCGTTTTCTGATGTTTTGATCTTAGATATTTATTTACAATTTCGACAGACTTCCAAAAAGGAGAAGGTCCTCAATTCGTCTATATTTCTATGTATGTTAAGCGATATCTCCGCCGAATGTAGACCGATTTTCGAAATTCTTTTTGTGTTCGACAGAGCATATTTCATGGGTGATCCCATATAAATTTGGTCACAATCGGATTTAAAGTCGGACTGTTAAGTTTTTAAACTTATGATTATTTTTATAAGCTCACTCTTGTATCCCCGAAGGGATAGGCAGAGGTGCACTACACCCACATATCGCCGAGCTTAGTTCCGTCAAAGAAGTGACAGAGGGCGAGCCCATCGCCATATCAGGCACAAATTCTCTCCGGGCTGATACTGAAAAATGGATCGAATCCGAGACATCAGGACGATCTCGTACCGCGCACGCAACACCACTACGCCACCTAGGCAGTTGGCCGGGTCTCAAAATACCAATATTCTAATAATAACTTATACAGTAGTTGTCTATATTAACAGGAATCCAACACTTCCAAACATAGAATATTTAAATGCGTTTAAACTGTTACAGAATTAATTTAGAGAAGCGGATGTATAGTGTGTTAATAATTAAACGCCATATTTCGACTGTATGATGGTTAATTAAGACACAATGCGGCTGAAACACACATATTTCGTGAACAGCCGTACTTTGTGTACAGTCAGCGACGATATTAGTACATGCAAATTAGATTTCAGTTGAAATCCACGGTTCAAGAACTCCTTTGTAATCCATTTACTAAAATCTTATTAAATAGTAAAATCAAGAGGTCCAGGGTACGAAATATACAGTGGGTAATCACAATTTATGTTCGAATTTATCGATTAGGGATATCACACTTGAATTTGCTGGTAGTAGATTATTCGTATCCACCCGGATAGCGACGATCGTACTGTACGAGCTGATAAAACCTACGGAAGTGACCCGCACTCTTTGTTGTACATCGCGATCTTATTTGTTATAGCAGTGACTGGCAAACAAATAGATGGGTCACCTGATGGTAAGTGATCTCCACCGCCCAAGGCACCCCAAGACACAAAAAGACTCATGGGTGCATTGCCAACATAAAAGGAGGGAATGGAAGACGAGGGAAATGGGATTGGGAAAAGGAGGGGGGGAAAATGGGCCACCGGAAACTCTCACTCACCGAACAAAACGTGACAGCAAGCTGCCACTTTACGCCGGTTTTCTGTGAGACAGTGGTATCAAACCTGTCGAGCCGGCCCATTCGTGCTGTAGACGTTACTGTCTACAGCGTGGATCTACCACTCAACAACACTAGGACCTAGGACATGTCTGTGTATATCCGGTTTTCTCGAGAGCTTTCAGACATTTGGAGTGTGTATGAGGATACGTCCTTTTGTTCTTGTGCCTACATCGGTCATCCGCCTGTCTTGTCGCAAGACCCTCGATTTGCTTCTTCCGTCTTCGGATTCGGATGTGTGAAGAAGCATAAATTGGCTGGCATGATTCTGGCGACCAGTTTTTTAGTGGTCGCTAGTTATTTTGGACTGCACTACGCTTACCATTTACTATTAGGTGCAGTGTAGTTACTTTTCCGTGCCCGGATAAAAAATTACATTGACCTAAAATCCCTCATATTCAATTCTATATTTAATCAGCTATCAGAAGAAATGTCGGGTAGAAATAATAACCTCTTGAATACTGCGAACTAAGAGAGAGAAAAATACTCGTTCGATTTCATTACGACATGACAAATGTCCTTCCATTGTGAGTTATAAAATGAACTGCTCAAAGGAAGCACTCTACTTTTCATATTTTTTAAGTAAGAAAAGATTTACACCTTTATTCGAGAAATTCAAGTGAAAGAACTACGCTGGGATAGTTTTGTCATGCATCAATGATTTACTGTAATGGTTATTACCACTGTATAACATAACATAAACTCACGCCTGTATCCCCGATGGGGAAGGCAGAGGCGCACTAACGAACTAGAACACCCACATTTCGCAGAGTTTAGTTCCGTCCCAGATGTGATAGGAAATTCGCGAGCCTATCGCCGTATCGGGCACAAATTGCAGACTCCGTGCTTATATTGAAAAATCCAATATCACTTTGCCCGACCCAGGATCGAACCCGAGACCTCAAGACGGTAGTCTTACCGAAATACAACTACGCCACCGAGGCAGTCTGCTAACACTGCATCATAGATAATATTGTTGTAAAGAGTGAGTATTATAATCAGAAACTGATGGCGACTTCTAGCGTTATTATCTACAGTTACACCTTACCTCGATCTATCCTACAGCTCACTGCTTTCTTTAAATCAAGATTTGGGATAAATAGAGATTTATCTCGGAGCTGAAAGTGGCCCTAAATTCGGTTCTCCCTTTAACTTCGACAAAGCATCCGATACTTAGGTACGATATTTAGGTATTGTAGAACGTATATTATTTATGTTTTTCTCTTCAGCATCATCCCGGACTCTTGACTCTGAGTCTTGGTAATGATAATAAGCTTGATGGAAAGATGGTGCTCTAGTTACGCCTCTACCTTCTTTTGGGGATAGCAAGTAGTGAGTATAATTTAGAGGCCCACCTAATATAAAGTCCATTTCTTTCAAAGAGATTTAATATTACTAACTAAAAAGGGGCTATCAAGCAAGTTTCCATACATTTTTTTTAATCTCAAACTACAGTACCGCCATCAACCACTTATTACAATGCGAAGGTGATTATTACAATTTACACCTTATAATGTTTTATGAATGGTTAAGAACCACGTAAGATAAGTTTATTCTCTCAATATTATTATGCTGGCCGGCCTGGCGCGCGTATGTTTTAAATAAACTGAGCGACTTATGACCACTAGGTAATATCTTTTGGATCACAAGTTTTGTTGTCTGTTGTCCCTTCTATATACTGTTGAATGTTTTTAATTTCTTTTTACCTGCTCTTATCCTACATTAATGTGAGGTCGGCGCAACACACTTTTCAAGCATGTAGCAGAAAGCACTTTGCTTAGTTCTCCTGATATCAACCCCCTCTCAAGGATCCAGTCCCGGGCAAATCAGAAAATTCGCTTTACCCGATCTGGGAATAGAACCCAGGATCTCCAGGTCCACAGTCCCCTGATAAAAAGCCCTTAAACACGTAAAATACGAGATAAATTCTATTTCTCTACAGCCATGCAATTTTGTTATTATGTGACAACACCACTAAAATATGAAGTCACCAGCCAGCACTCCAATAATATGAAAGGGTTGCCAGTTTTGAAATATCAAAGTTGGCTGCGACAAAATATGTCATGAAAAATGTAACTGTGCCCGCTCAGAATTCACAACACAAAGAGATTCAGTGTTTTATGTTTTCACTTCTAGATATTTTTGATAATATTAAATTGAAAAGTAGTCGCCTTGGTCTAGTGGAAGTATATATGGACTGTGGACCGGGAGACCCTGGGTTGGATTCCCAGTTCGGGCTAAGCGAATTTTCTAATTTAATTTGGATCGTCCAAAAGGGGTTGACGTCAGGCAACATGCAACGTCTGTAACTTGAAAAAGTGTGTTGCGCCGACCCCACAGTAAAGTGGGATAAGGGCAGGTAGAAAACAAATTGTATTGAATAGTAGCTACGAGTATTTTGACTGCATCGGTGAGGTATGTACATAGTTGTATTGCGTGCGCGGTACGACTACCGTCCTGAGATCCCGGGTTCGATCCCCGTTCTGGTGAAGTGGTATTGGGTCCTTCTAGTAAATCAACCCAGATAGGTTCGCCCCCCCTATCACATCTGGGACGCAAATGTGGGTGTTTAAATTATCTAGTTCGCCTCTACCTATCCCTTCAGTGTCTATGTGTATTTTGAAGCAAATTTAAATATTCTGCCTCGGTGGCGTGGTTGTATTTCGGTACGACTACCGCCCTGAGGTCTCGGGTTCCATCCCCAGGTCGGGCAAACTGATATTGGATTTTTCCGTATCAGCCCGGAGTCTGGAATTTGTGCCCGATATGGCGATAGGCTCGCCCTCTATCACATCTGGGACGGAACTAAGCTCGGCGAAATGTGGGTGTTCTAGTTGGCTAGTGCACCTCTGACTACCCCTGCGGGGATACAGGCGTGAGCTCATGCTATGTTATGTTAAATATTCTGGTAGAATACGTCATAAACCTTAAACGTGCTTTAGTGGAAGCAAGAGAAATGACGTGCATGTGTGTGAATTTGCGTGCGTGCGTGCTATTGTGCGTACGTGACTGCGTGCTTCTTAGTGTAACTTTAACATTGATACGCACAATGAGCTCGACTGTACCGTATTAGTCACACCGGCTGTTGTAAAATGGTAAACAATATTATCTAGCGCGCGAATCCGACATTTCACGTCGCGTCGCAATCCGTACATGTCCCTGTATTAATTTAATAATACGACGCTTAACACTAGTGTGTTGGATATTGCGAGCGCTACCTCCATTCCGATTTGAAGGCTATATTAAGAATAGTCAAACTAACTTGAATTAATGGTATTTGGCCTGGTTTTTACTCCTGTCACATTTTGGACGGAAATGAGCTCGTAGCAATGTGATCTGGCAAAGTGATATTGGATTTTTCTATTTACTATTAGCCCGGACTCCCCGATTTGTGTAGAGTCGAATATGGCAATAGGCTCGCTCCCTATCACATCTTGGAAGGAACTAAGCTCGGCGAAATATGGGTGTTCTAGTTCGTTAACGCGCCTCTGCCTACTCCTTCGGGGTTACAGGCGTGTGTTAATGAATGTAGTACTAGTTTTCACCATATCTGGCGTCAACCAATCCGTGGCAAACCGTGCTAGAAAAACGTATTGCCTGACCTAGGAATCGAACCCAGAACCTCTTTGGATTGGAGGCTAAGCACCTTCATTGGAAGCGATAGACTCACTCGAGGATCGAGATAAAGACGTGAGCTTATGTTTATATTTATTTTGTACCTTACCAAGTTAATATGTCGGAGGCGTCACATAAATATGTTACATAAGCGTATAGACCACCGGAGGCCGAGCCGCCTGTGACTATTTAAGTAGAGGTATATAACTGGGCTTATAATATAATCGCTAATATAAGTCCACAGCTGGTGCCCTATCACGAATCACTTTTGAAAGTTATTATTATTTATTTCTTTGTAATAGTTTATTCGAAAGTCATAGTTCAGTAATTTCGAAAGTTATTTGTACTTAAGTGAATGTCATCGCGAAAAACAATGATTTGTGAGATCTAGAAATTCGATCAGCTTTTCGTTTATTTACCCTTACTTATAAAAATATTTAAGCGATGCTTATCTTTAACCATAAGTTGTCCCTTTCATTTTTAATTATGTAAAGCAAGGAAATGATCACAAGTTTAAAAACTTAACTGACCGACTTCCAATTTACCGATCATGACCAAATTTATATGGGACCACCCTTGAAATAAGCTCTATTGACCACAAAAATAATTTTGAAAATCGGTCCACATTTGGCGGAGATATCGAGTATCAATATAAAAAAAATACAGACGAATTGAGGACCTCCTCCTTTTGTAGAAGTCAGTCGAAAAGTAACAAGCTATTCTTAGCGCAAATGTTTTTATAAGTAAAGCCCATTGAGAATAAGCTTTAACTAATCCAAATCTTATTTGAATCAATCACTTTATGGTTCGCCAAATATGGAGTGGGACTTTGAAAGATTTGTTTACGATGGCAGACGTGTAGACTTAGCTAAGTGCTATCGTCGCTCATAAATAAGGGCTCCTTGGCCAGTGCCATGAAGTTCGAACGTATATAAAGTCTACCATTCCGCCAGACCAGCGTGGTAGATTAAGGTCTAACGCCTCTCATTGGAGAGGAGGACCGTACCTAGCAGTGGGCGAGTAATATTATAGGGCTAATATTACTTGTGTTGACTTGTCATAAGTGCTTTTTTACATGCCTACGTGATCAATAAAGATTTTTATTTTATTTTTTATTTTTATTAATATTATTTTTTACGGCCTCCGTGGCGCAGCAGGCGATGAGCCGGCTGTGAAGCGAGAGGCCGCCGGTTCGATCCCCGCACCGAGACAAATATTTGTGTGGACCACAGATATTTGTTTCGGGTCTGGGTGTTGTGAGACCGAAAGTATTTCTTAGTTCCTGATACCCACGACACAAGACTCGATCTTAGTGTGGAGTCAGGACTATGTATGTAACAGTTGGGTGTTATTATTTTAGTATTATACCAGCGACTGACAAACGCACAAATGGGACACCTGATGATAAGTGATTTCCACCGCACATACACAAAAAGAGTCAAGAGTGCGTTACCAACCTAAGAAGAGGGGAATATGGATTGGGGAAGGGAGGAGGAATGTAGGGAATATATTTTATAGGGGTAATTATAAAAGTCAGCAACTAGCGCTTAAAACATCGTTGCTGTATTATTTCTTACCCCTGATTTGAACCCAGAACCCCGTAAAGAATGTTAACAACGCTACCAAAAACAAACCATAACATTATTACCGCTATAATTCCATAACCCAGTATCTCGAGCCCAACTCGCTAGATTACCCATTGTGAGGAAAAAGAGCAGTTTTTCGGACGGAATTTAATAAGTGCTAGCTGTAGTAGGATTTAATTCCGCCCTGTCACATTCAGCCGCGGACGCCACTTCAAGCGGTGAAAATAAAAAATATAAGATTTGTTGCCTTAAAAATTTTAAATTTAAAAACCGACCTAGTGACCTCGCTTTTTCGCTTATTCCTTCCAAATGAGATTCCGTTCGGGATTTATTGAAAGGAAACCTCGCGGTTGGTTATATGAAATCAGGAAAAATGAGTGTATTGGAGCATCTTAGATGGTTAGTTAAGAGATATTGATTGTAGTAAGATTTACAACATACATACATACATAAGCTCACGCCTGTATCCCCGAAGGGGTAGGCAGAGCGCACTAGCAAACTAGAACACCCACATTTCGCCGAGCTTAGTTCCGTCCCAGATGTGATAGGGGGCGAGCCTATCGCCATATCGGGACAAATTCCAGACTCCGGGCTGATATGGAAGAATCCAATATCACTTTGCCCGACCCGGGGATCGAACCCGATACCTCAGAACCGTAGTCTTGCTGAAGTACCACCACGCCACCGAGGCAGTCAGAATTGTCTATAATAACAAATAACATAATAAATGTATTATATTCCAATTATTACGTCTTATAATCTGTATACAGTAAGTAACATTTCATAGTTCCTAAATTAACACAAAGCGTGTAATATCATTTGAGAACATCCCTAATAAACTCTCAGAAATCTTGAATATTTAGGTTTTATTGGACAATTATGTACGTAAAACGTCATTTCCTATAGGAATGAGATATTGACCCCTCGGGAGCAGTTATCTTGTTATATTACTTGTCCTTTATATCTAACGAAGTTATTAGTGTCGGTGTGTCTGTCTTCATATAATATATATTCTTGTAATTAATCCAAAATTCTTATATTTCCTAATCCTCAATTCACACCATACATACATACATAAGCTCGCCTGTATCCCCGAAGGGATAGGCAGAGGTGCACTAGCGAACTAGAAGACCCACATTTCGCCGAGCTTTGTTCCGTTCCAGATGTGATAGGGGGCGAGCCTATCGCCATATCGGGCACAAATTCCAGACTACGGGCTGATATGGAAAAATCCAATAACACTTTGCCCGACCCGGGGATCGAACATGAGACCTCAGGACGGTAGTCGTACCGACTTACAACCACGCCACCGAGGCAGCACCGAGCATTCACCATTTCGGCCTTATTCCTTTAATTAGTAATGAATGAAGCCTGCGGATTAGCTGTGCTTCTGACGTACCTCACGACCATGGGCAATGGCGATCATTCTTCTTCTTCTTCTTTTAAAAATAATGGCTTCCACGCATTTGCGATGATTTAACCAATTTCAAGGTAAATAGAGCAATTATGTTTTCACAATGACCATGAGACCCAGATGTGGATGATCTCAAGGTCCTGTTCGGATTATGGCGGTGAATCCTTTCAGTGCGTTACCCCTTAGGTGACCTTCACTCGGCGAATCGACGGAACAAATCCAGCCAGCACACCCAGCAAAACTCATTATAGATCACCGGTTAAAAAGTTTCCACATTATACTGTCCATTTTCACTGAAGTTTGATACATTAAACCACATCACTTAAAAACAACATAGAACAGCTCTAGAGAATAATATGAAATAATTTTAACAAGCGTTGCCCACCCTGTCAGACTTCTCGTCAAAATCCCGATGGTGATCATTTACCATCACCTAAAAACATACTCCATAAATATTTCAACTCAAAATTAATCAATAAAAATACTTACGTTTGAAACAGTACAGAGACAAATTAAAGATCGACCAATGGTCATAAGGAAAATGACCGAATTGTTTTATACTAAGTTGTCAAAATTATTACTAAAGTCAGACTGCCTCGGTGGCGTGATTGTATTTCGGTACGACTACCGACCTGTGGTGTTCGCTAAGGCGCCTCTACCTACCCCTTTGGGGATACAGGCGTGAGCTTATGTGTTGTGTTATTACTAAAGTCAACAGTAGAGAATAACGCTTGAATATTTTTAACTGATCAAACCCGCGTGCCTCCTCTAGTGGGGTTATAAAATATGTTACGTCCCAAATAACATGGCAGTACATTTCCAATTTTTCATATTGAACTCGTAAAAATGTTAATACGTTTTTACGGCGCCCGCATAAGTATCGAGTCAATTTGCGAATTACAGCATTCAGCAAGCGACGTCTGGCGCTCTGCTGTTTACTTTGTAGCATTCTGCAATCCTACATACAGTTTAGATACCGTATCATCTTTTAATGTGGAGGAACGTAAACGATCCAGTGGATTACTTGTAGCTTGACCATAGACATGAGCTCGACCATTACTTTCTTCGATATTTCACGCTAGTGACATACGTAACATATTAATTTAAAAAAATCAAAAACTTCATCCTCAGGTCGAGCTACGGGTGTATTTTTATCATAGCACGGGAAATCGATAAGAGACACAGAAGAGTTTATCGGTGGTCACCAAAATTGTGCCAGTCTACATAAACGCTACCTAGGCCTCGACTGCCTCGGTGGCGTGGTTGTATTTCGGTACCACTACCATCCTGAGGTCTCGGGTTCGATCTCTGGGTCGGCCAAAGTGATATTTGATTTTTCTATATCAGCCCGGAGTCTGGAATTTGTACTCGATATGGTGGTAGACTCGCCCCCTATTACATCTGGGACGGAATTATGTTCGGCGAAATGTGTGTTCTAGTTCGCTAGTACGCTTCTGCCTTCGGAGATACAGGCGTGAACTAATGTTATGTGATGTTTACTTAAATGCTTGTTCACGCTTGAAGCAGGAAGAACCAACTTGAAGAACCCACCGACGAAAAATGGCGGATAACTGATACAGGAATAATGACGACAAGGAATACCTTACCCGCCACAACCAACCATCAAGTTAATCAACCAACCATCAGTGTATTTAAGCTAAGCACCGCTTTTATAAGTTACCTCATTAGTCACCAATTACTCACTATGGCCCTTTTTTATAAAAATATTTAAGCGCTGCTTATCATTAACCATAGGTTGTCCCTTTCATTTTTAAACAATGTAACGTAATGAAAAAAGTGACAGGTTATTCTTAGCGAGGAGATAAACGAAAATGTTTTTATAAGCAAGGCCCTATATATCCCGTTTTCTCCCGCTATTGTCCATCTAGACTTGTACGGGCAAAGTTTGCAATACATTAAATTCTGTGGCTTCCGACGTCTGCTTCCTACTTTCAAACGACTCACTATTAAGGTTTCATTGTTGATGCTAGGGGATATTATTAAAGTATTAAAAAATTGTTTTTAACATAACATAAACTCACGACTGAATCCCCGAAGGGGTAGGCAGAGGCGCACTAGCGAAATAGATGACCCACATTTCGCCGACCTTAGTTCCGTCCTAGATGTGATAAGGGCGAGCCTATCGCCATATAGGGCACAAATTCCCGACTCCGGTCTGATACTGAAATAAAAAGCAATGTCACTTTGCCCGAGTCAGGGATCGAACCCGAGACCGAACGGTTGTCGTACCGCAATACCCCTACACTACCAAGGCAGGCAAATTTAAATTTGTAATTTAATATTTAACATCCTCCACCTCGCTGAAGTTTACCTACCAAGGTTATGAATACTAATAGGTAACAATAGAAATGTCTAGACGTGAAATTAGGCGTATCTCTCAATTACCCCAATAACCGTCGGATTAATGTTGCGCAAACACGATAAGCCCATACAAGTTAATGGGGTAAAACGGAAACATCCGAGCAGAAACACAGATTGTGCAAAAAACATTGTTTTTTCTACCTTGGAAGGTGTTTGATACATTTGTGCGGGACTCCATAGCAATGATCGTACCTATCCATGACGGAAAATTCGGTTTTTGACTTATTCAAGCGAATTGAGCTAGGAGGTATGCAAGTGAAGGTAAGTTTACAAGGTAAGTTACTTCTTACCAAAAAGATCTAACTAAAGAGAGGATCCTCCTCTGGAACTCGCTCCCTCCTGAGATTAGATCGTGCACAACTCGCCTAGCTTTCAAAACCAGGGTCCGTCAAATATTGTTTGATGGAGTTGCGGAGTCATTTCGTTAGTGTATTGCGTTGGCATTTTAATGTGTGTGTGTGTGTGTTTTTTTATATGTAGTATTATATGCATTAAAATATTTTATTTCAATATATTCTATATAATACTTATTTATAACATAATATATATCATTAGATATATTCAAATCGCATCATTCTCCTTGTTTATTTTTTACACCTGCCTTAATTTTTCTCTGCACCACCCAAAGGTTGACTGGTAGAGAATGCCTTAGGCATTAAGTCCGCCTGTACATAGTTTATGTATAAAGTGTTTAAAATTTAAAAAAAAATAAGAGGCGCTATCAAATAAGTTTCCATCCAACATTGGTCACAAACGTCAGTAACGCATTCTACCACTTATTACAAAGCGAATGTTCAAGAATCACGTATAACTATTTCTAAAGATTATTCCGCTAGCACGACCTTGTGCGCGTGTTTCAGATGCGACTGAGTGAGTTATGACCACATGGTCACAACTTTATGATCACAAGTTTCGCGCTGTTATCCCGTCTATGTACTGATGAATCTCTTTGGTGGTATGTGACTTATTCAAGCGAGTAGAGCTATAGAATAGCTGAATTATTGAAGGTTAATATACTTATTTCATGCACAGATTAATAGTTTACATAACTTCAAGCATAATTTACTAGTCAATTTTATAAACTGTGGTTCAAAATCTCCTTATATATACACATAATTAAATAAATAATACCCAACAGTCACAAACATAGTCCTGACCCCACACTAAGATCGAGTCTTGTGTCGTGGGTATCAGGAACTACGAGAGACTTTCGGTCTCACAACACCCAGACCGGAAACAAATATCTGTGGGCCATACAAATATTTGTCTCGGTGCGGAAATCGAACCCACGGCCTCTCGCTTCACAGCCGGCTGCTCGCCCCTGCGCCACGGAGGCTGTCAAAATTATTTTCCTTTTGTATGTCTTTGGCTGAGAAGTACCTACATTCTCTTACACGATCAATTATTTTTACTCCCCAAGGGGACCCCGATTTCTTATGTGTCCAGGGGCCCACGCATGCCTGAAGACGGTCCTGCATCGAGCCAGTCCGTGCCTGCTCTACTCGAAAGTACTGAGTTACCATGGACGTAAAAAAAAGATGGACAGAGCGCTAGGAACATTGAAAGTGAAGCAGGTGTGTGTAATGGCGACGACTGAGCGTGTTATGAGTGTTAATGTGTGCGTAGGGCAATTTTGTACAAGCCATTTGTGTGCGTGGCTTCTCTGTGGCATCCGTTTAACTATAGGCGAGATGGTGTCCTTTTTTTATATATCCACGTCAGACTGCCTCGGTGGCGTGGTGGTATTTCGGTACGACTACGGTTCTGAAGTCTCGGGTTCGATCCCCGGGTCGGGAAAAGTGATAATGTATTATTCCATATCAGCCCGGAGTCTGGAATTTGTGCCCGATATGGCGATAGGCTCGCCACCTATCACATCTGGGACGGAACTAGGCTCGGCGAAATGTGGGTGTTCTAATTCGCTAGTGCGCCTCTGCCTACCCCTTCGGGGATACAGGCGTGAGCTTATGTTATGTTATCCGTGTCAGTTACGTATTTCGTACGAAATATTTATTTGAAAACACGTTTGTGAGGTAATCCCGCATCTGTAAGGGGTTACAAAATCCCTGGATATTCGAAAGCTTCGCGTTGAAATCAATTCGAACTGTGCGGTCGACGCGGATTGGAATCTTGGACCTACGTGAGTGAAATATTCTCTTTATTTTTGCTTTGTATCTACATTTTAACATACATACATAAGCTCATGTCTGTTTCCCCAAGCGGGTAGGCAAAGGCGAAGTAAAGCTCCCCACTCGCAGAGCTTATTTCCGTCCCATATATGATGGGGGATTATCGCCATATCCAGAAACTGAATCGAAAAACACAATATCACTTTACCCCACCCGGGATTGAACCACAGGCCTCAGAACTGTAGTATTATCATATAGAAACATAAAATACACATAAAAGAATATTGGGCCAGAAAACAAAGTTGAATTAACACAACTCTAGACTAAAATAGAAATTCAGGGCAGCGATAGCTCAGTTGGGAATGGTATGGACTGCCGAGACAAGTGTCGGAGGTTCGAGACCAACCCCAAAATGGAGCATACACCTCTGACTTTTCTATGTTAAGTGTATTTTCATTGTGAAATATCGCTTGCTATAACGGTGAAGGAAAACATCGTGAGGAAACCTGTATACCTGAGAATTTCTTCACAGGAATTTGGAAGGTATGTGAAGTCTACCAATCCGCATTAGGCCAGCGTGGTAGACTAAGGCCTAACCCCTCTCATTAGTAGAGGAGGCCCGTGCCCAGCAGTGGGACAGTAATATTACAGGGCTAATATTATTTTTAGACTAAAATTAATAATCACAAGTTTAAAAACTTAACTGACCGACTTCCATCCTGATTCAATCATGACCAAATTTATATGGGACAAAGACGTTCAACAGTATATAGACGGTATAACAGCAGAAAACTTGTGATCCAAAAGTTATGACCTAGTGGTCATAAGTCGCTCAGTTTATTTGAAATGTACGCGCGCCAGGCCGGCCAGCGTAATAATATTGAGAGAATAAACTTATCTTACGTGATTCTCAACCATTGTCAAAATATTCTAGGGTGTAAATTGTAATAATCGCCCTCGCATTGTAATAAGTAGTTGATGGCGGTACTGAAGTTTGAGATCAATTTATTTGTATCGAAACTTGCTTGATAGCTCCTCTAAAGTTAATAATATTAAATCTCTTTCATATGGGAGTAACCTTGAAATAGGCTCTATCGAACAAAAAAAGAATTTTGAAAATCGGTCCCCATTTCACGGATATCGCGTAACATACATAAAAAATACAGACGAATTGAGAACCTTCTTTTTGGAAGTCGCCCGAAAATACAATCAGTATCCTCGTATTTTCAAAAACTATGTGTGGGAGTCCACATAGATTGCGGTAGGATTCCAGATGCTATCGATCTAATATAATAACGCGGACGTGAAGAAAAAGAAGGAAACCAATAGCTAAACGGACGCCACAGAGAAGCCACGCACACAAACGCGCCTGTACGAAAGTGCTCTACGCACACACCCCCCATTACGTGTCGATAGATCGAATGTGCCGAAAACCCTGCTTCACTTTCAATATTCCTAGCGCTCCGTCCATCTTCTTTTCCACCGACTTCCAGAAAAGAAGGAGGTTCTCAATTATTATGTATTTTTTTATGTATGTTACTCGATATCTCCGCCAAATGTGGATCGATTCTCAAAATTATTTTTGTGTTCGATAGAGCTTATTTCAAGGGTGGTTCCATATAAATTTGGTCATCATCATCATCATCATCATCAGCCATAGGACGTCCACTGCTGAACATAGGCCTCCCCCAAACATTTCCAGATCGACCTGTTGGAAGCGGCCTGCATCCAGCGACTTCCTGCGACCTCTATCAGGTCGTCGGTCCACCTTGTAGGTGGACGTCCTACGCTGCGCTTGCCGGTCACGGTCAATTTGGTCACGATCAGTAAATTGGTAATCGGTTAGTTAAGTTTTTACATCCGTGTATAATCATGATGTAGGTACTTACCGACAGCTGCTGCGGTCCTCAACGGTAGATCCTTCATTCACTGACACTAGAACCAACACTGAACCTCACTGAATGCACACTTTCACAGTCCACACCACTACCGTTTGTTTTTCCTTAACTGACATAGTTGTAAAACCTTCTTCCTACCTGTCCTTATACCACCTCATGAGAGGTAAACGTAACACACTTTTAAAACGTGTCGCAAAAATGATTCGGCTTAATTTTTACGACCAGCTGCCTGACTGACTTCAAACCCATCTTATCCAGTACCGGGAAAATATTACTATGGCGGGTACACAAAAACCGAACGAATCGTTTCCTGCTTAATTGAGACAATAACGAAAGTTTGTGTGAATGCAACAGGCGACGATCGCGACCATTCGTTCGGTTGGTGTACCCTCCATTAGAAAAACACAATGTCCAACCAGGGAATCGAACCCAGCACCTCTCGGGACACAATCCATATACACTGCCACTAGACTAAGGACTCCATAATAAGGTGGTAATATAGAGGTAATAAGGGTAAGAGGTAATATAATGTCACCTCCTTAGTAAGGAGGCAACATTATGAAATCATTCTACGGGTAACAAATATTTGAAGTACCCTTGTAAGTGGTAGAGCCATGCTGTAGACAGTAACATCTATAGCACGAATGGGCAGGCTCGACCGGTTAGATACCACTGTCTTACAGAAACCGACCTAAAGTGGCAGCTTGCTGTAGCGTTTCGTTCGGTGAGTGAGATTTCCGGTGGCCCATTTCCCCACTCCCTTTCCCAATCCTCTTCCCTCCACTTCCATTCCCTCCTTTTAGGTTGGCAACGCACCCATGATTCTTTTTGTGTCGTGGATGTCTATGGGCGGTGGCGATCACTTACCATCAGGTGACCCATCTGCTCGTTCGCCAAGCTCTGCTATAAAAAAAAGTCACGTACAGACACTCCATACTAGGTTAAGCTGTATACCTATTTTGTGATAATGGGTTCAGGAACTACTAATCGAAGCTCGCGGCCTCTCGTTTGAACTTCACAGCCGGCTACTTACCCGCTACGCTACGAAAGCTATGTTAAAAAACTAAATACTACCTTGTGGATCACAAAATGTATAATTATTTTCAAAAATTTTATACTTTGGGTAGGTACTTAACAGGTGGGTAATGCTAGTTGTCTTTGGCCAGTCCATTTATTTCAGGTAAGAAATAACATAGCTAATATATTATGCACTATAGATGCACTAGGAATTTTACACAAAGCACAATAGTACATGGTTTGAACGTTGAATATTCTATGGAGACACGACAGCAAGGTATTTCGTAATCGCCTAGCCGCAAGTATCTTGAGGAAAAGCACCATAGTTAATTTCAAATGAATTAGCATTTACAAACTTCATTTGTGGCCCAAAAACATACTAACGATAGAATCGCGAATCTTTCTTCCTGCCCTTATCCCACCTTAATGTTGGGCGCAACACACTTTTTCAAGCATGTTGCAGGATTTGGCTTAGTTTTTACGATCGGCCGCCTGCCTGACGTCAAGCCCCTATGTTGAATCCAGTCCCGGGCAAATTAAATTAGAAAATTGCTTTGCCCGACCTGGGAATCGAACCCAGGACCTCCGGGTTCACAGCCCATACATGTTGCCAGTAGACCAAGGAGGCGACTCCGACAACGATAGAATCGAGAATACAACACCAAAATCAGTAACTAACGTCAAGCAAAGTGGCCTCAGCCACTTTGACAATGGCCAAATGAATTAATCGCTGTTAAATTCATTTGAAATAAACTATAGTTTCAAATATGCTTACATATGACACGAAACACCATCACTCACGTTTTTTATACACGTAACGACCGAATTATGGACCGCGGAATCAGCTCGCGACGCGGCCACACCATGAACTACCCCACATGCATTTTTAAAACAGAATAGATTCTCTACTCAGGGTACGGGGTTCGCATTCGAATTCCAATTTTAAAATGCAGGACAGTATTTTTTATTTATTATTTTACTATCTTGGCAAAGGAAAACAACATCATAAGGACGTCTTATTAACATCAACGTCTTTACGTTGTATTTTCCGAGAGATTTTTAAACAAAAATGTTTGACGATGTCGCAAGTGATGAACTGGAGTTTTGGCGGGAATTCTGACGGTGTGGGTGGTCGCTTGTTTTAATGATTTCATATTTTAGTCTTAAGTTGTGTTTGTGGTTTAAATGTGATGTGTATCTAAGCAATAAACATCAACGAAGAGGGACAGTATGTAGAAGCTTTGAAATAAGTGATTTTGGATGCTTTTTATCGGGTGGATGGGTCGACCATGTTCGATTCCTCCGCTGCGAGAAAATTGCCTAAAAAACATCAAACTGGAAGGAATTGACGCCAAAACTCCAGTAGGGCCTTGAAATCGAACACATCTGATTTCATTGCACTTGCGAAAACTTAAATGTAGGAAAACAATTTCCCTAACTTGTCACTGACATAATGTATTTCAATTGCCATAAAAAAAAAGTGATGAACTATTATAATATACAGTCCATTAGAATAGTCTACAGAGACAGGGCTGATATTTGGAGGGAATTGGTATGTAAAATAAAACGACTGTCCAAGCTAATGATCATAATATATTTTTACAATACTTTAATGAATTTCTTAACTTAGGGTCTACATTGATTTAAAAGGCCCCGACCTATAAATATGATTTAATATGAGGTATTTTGTAACATCTCTACTTACTGTCTTTACCGTGATCTTCTGAAAAAATCTCCATTCTGGAATAAAATGTAGCGTAATATACCAAATTATGTACCTACTTAATAACAATAGAATACCTATAAGTGCCTTCTTTAAAAAGCTTTTTGTTTATTCGTAGTTTTTGCTATTAATATGTAAAAGTTGTGCATAGATAATACAAAGAGATTTAATATTACTAATATGCAGGGGCTATCAAGCAAGTTTCCATACAAAAAAATTGATCTCAAACTTCAGTACCGCCATCAACTACTTATTACAATGCGAGGGCGATTATTATATCTAGAATATTTTGTGAATTTGGTGATAAGTTTATTCTCTAAATATTATGTCGCTGGCTGACCTGGCGCGTGTATATTTCAAATAAACTGAGCGACTTATGACCACTAGGTCATAACTTTTGGATCACAAGTTTTGTGTTGTCCCATCTATATACTGTTTAATGTCTTTGAGATAATATTACCTAGATAATGGTAAGTAATCATTTTGAGTGGACATTACAAAATCTAGTTTAATGAAGGTGTTTTCAGAAGATCACGGGTATATTATTATAATAAATATCGTAATTGCTTGTTTTGTGGTGTTTTTATCACAATTGTACCATTTACATTAATGTTATTGCCTTATACACTACTCCTATAATTTTAGTCAATAACATTAGATTATAATTATTATTTCTAGAAAATACTATCGTAAGGATATTAATTCCGAATTAAATTACAAATCTAACAGATTAAAAATTATTTAAAAGCCTACATAAAAATCAATGTATGAATTGTTTTTTTGGATTTCTATTTTTTTTTTCCCATGCCTGCAAAAGCAGACGGGCAGACGGCCTACCTGAATAACATGGAATAATACTACTTCTTATAATATTATTATGGAGATCGTATTTGATAATTAATTCATATATTGGATCATAAGATACAAATTAATAAATAATAATAAATACACCCAACAATCACACACCTAGTACTGACCCCACACTAGGTATAACCAGTATCGTGGGTGACATGAGAGACTTTCGGTCTCACAACACCCAGACTTGAAACAAATCTATGGGCCACACAAACATTTGTCTCATGCGGGAATCGAACCCGCGGCCTCTCGCTTCACAACCGGCTACTCGCCCACTGCGCCACAGAGGCTGTCATGTCAACTAAATGTTAAAAGGTATCTATTTTATCATGCCACCGGCAACTTTATATTAGGCATTGTTTATTTTAGTGGGTTGAAAAGGCAGTGATGTGCACACAATACAGACAAACAGACATTGTCTACCCTGGCAATTTGATAAATAAAGAAAAAATCTCAACCATAAACAAATATTTCTTTATTTGTAATCACGCTCGACTTTCAACCGACACGACGCAGCTCCCGCTATATTTATGATAATAATGATGTGAATAATGATTTTAATGGACAATTGAAAACAGGAATTTCAGAAGTGTTTAACCCATTCTGAATGCTTGTGCACGTCCCTGTGAAAAGGTATACCAGGATATTTAAGTTACTCTATGAAAAAGGATGTGCTGTCGTGACAGTCCTATAAGCCAGCGTTAGCTCTATTGTCGCACTTATTTAACCATTAGCCTAAGATTTAAGTTTTGATTAATTATTAGGTACCTAAAGTTGGTGTGTGTGGATACGGTGAATACAATACCATAATAAAAAAAACAGATAGATAAAAAATAAATGGTACCTTTAAAAGTAAAAAACGAATCTTTTAAACATATGTTAATTTACGCTTCCATGTAATTATTAAGGAATTGCATAGCTCATTAAACCTCGAGAACTTAATTAACCTTATTTTTTTACTTGTGTTCAGTAAAAATGAATTCCTAATTAATAGAAACAAAAAAGAATACTTCCAATAGAATGGTTCAAAACATATTTTTAATTTTCATATAACGCATGTAATTTGAAAATGCGAAACTATTTTGAATTATTTTGAATCACTTATTACGAAGCATAAAATAAATCGGCAGTAATAAGAAAAATAAAAAGACAAATTAAATTCAAAACAAATATAATTTTACTAAAGGAAAATTGACATCTAAAGACAAATATCGATATATATACATAATACATTTGTATACCCGTTTATACGATCACTTACATGTCTTTGGAGCGACATATTATTACAATATACAGTTAAACATTGTTTATAATTATGTATTCACTTTATTTGTACATATCGGTATTGCCAATATTGGACTAAACAAGGCGACTTGTGTGTTACCAGCTGAAATAAGCATTTTTTTTTACAAATTTCTCATTCATTCATTCTACTTGCCCTTAAGTAACTTAATGTAGGGTCGGCGCAACATACTTTTTCAAGCATGTTGCAGGAAGGATTTGGCTTAGTTTCTACAACCAGCTGCCTGCCTAACGTCAGCCCTCTTTGGGGGATCCAATCCCGGGCAAAATAAATTAGGAAATTCGCTTTGCCCGACCTGGGAATCGAACCCAGGACCTCCCGGTCTACTAGTGCCACTGGACCAAGGAGGCGACTTTTTACATTTTTTTTTACAAAATTCTATTAAAATAAACCCTAAAAGAACTGTAAAAAATAATTTTAAATACTATTTATGAAATATCCTTGTAAAGTGTATGATAATAATATTTTGATAGCTGGTAACACACATTAGAAGGCATATATAACAAGAGGACCAGCCAAGAGGATCATTTCAGCCTCTAATAACTCGTAACATGTAAGGATCAGTTATCTTAAACAAATAGTTGAAAAAACTATACTCGGAAGTTTTACTGTAAAACATATGACAGAAAACTTGCGTAGAGACCAGAAAATGTTATGAAACAATAATATAAATTTAAGCCACATGTCCAGCAGTGGACGTCCTGTGGCTGATGATGAAGCCAGATGTAATTTATAATTTATGGTGTATATGGACGATAAAGCTTCGTTAACAATAAAAAATATAGAATTATTTTTTTGAAAAATTAAGTTTGTCTTATCGATTTTTTTTTATTATTTTCTTGGTACATACAATGTTTTATTTTTTATCCGGCAAAGTGAATACACTGCACCTAATGGTAAGCGTAGTGCAGTCCAAAAAAACTAGGAACCACTGACAAACACCATTGTTTGTCCCATGTTTATCACCAAACCCATGTTTATCAGTGGTCGTCAGAATCATACCGGTTCATTTAATGCAGTCTTCGTAGTCCTAAAAATCAAATATTTTAAACTATTCCGTGAAAATGTCCATGTATAAATGAAAAATTACAAAATCACGATACATTATTCATGATATATAAACAATAAAACGCATCATACATACAAATCTGGTCTCCACAGACAAGTTTCGAGACACCACATACAAGTATTAGAAATTAAAGGAAATTTATCAAACGATACATTTTTGCTATCAAATTAAATATTAAACTAATATACACACTCTAAATTAATTATTCATAAAAAAACTTCAATTAACGTTACATTTTCTTTTTGTGAACAGAAGAATATACTGTAGGTTTATATGTCACTCTTTACTTTTATGACGTCATTATCTGTAGGTTTATGTCACTTTTCACTATTGTGACGTCATTATCTGTACGTTTATGTCACTTTTTACTATTATGACGTCATTATCTGTAGATTTATGTCACTTTTTTTATGACGTCATTATATGTAGGTTTATATGTCACTTTTTACTTTTCTGACGTCATTATCTGTAGGTTTATATGACGCTTTTTATTTTTGTGACTTCATTATCTGTAGGTTTATATGTCACTTTTTACTTTTATGACGTCATTATCTGTGGGTTTATATGTCACTTTTTACTTTGTGATATGATTTTACCTAACGCTTATCCCGCTGTCCACAAAAAGTACTTACTAGGAATATTCAAAGCCTGCCGGCGATCTTATGCTAAACGTACGAAATTTAGTAACTATGGTCCTTTGATGAAAAATCAATTTCTCAGTAGTACCTACTCGCTAAGGCGTTTTAACAATGCAACTTTTTTGTAGGGTTAAATTGGTATTTCTCTTGTACAATGACACTAACATGCGACCTTTTTCATACAATATTGTAAACACGTAGACAACATCTCGACAGTCGATTATCGATATATCGCGTGGCGCACATGCTACGCGGACAGGTATACGTTTATTTTCGAAGTTATGCTAGTTCCATACTTTTCTAATGTCATTGGCCATACATGAAGAAACTGGCTGTAGGCCGTGAGAATAGGGAACTTGCGTGTAATTTTTTTATTGGTTTATTGTAAAGAACTAGGTCTCAAATAAACACACCAGAAAGAAAAACATTAAAATATGCACAAATCATTTAATGATCGCAAGTCAAAATATGACTTTCAAAACCCCGCGCCAAAAAAGGACGTGACGTCACCGCTTAAAAATTGCTTTTTATTGACATCTCAGTTGACACTGATGGCTACAATGACGTTTGAACATTGCCTAGAATGACGTTTGAACCGCTATAATTGCCTATCGTTTAAAATTTCCCCAAACCGAACAAAAATGTCCCCAAAAGCTATTTCATTAAATAACGAAGTAAAAATTAATTGTACTCTTGAATCTTGAGCGGAGCGATGGGAAAATTAAACGAAGAAAAGAATTTGGAAAGAGGAGGACCTTCGAAATCTCATTCATCAATCACCATACTAAACATAATAACTGTTTTCCGCAATATTGGGAAAAATAACCCAACCTAGAAACCCTGCCTAATGCAACGACGTCACTTGTGTTTTGCAATAACGTTCCATTATACGTAATTTATAATTAAGATATTTTGTAAAATATCAAGTATTTTATCCTACAAATTTCATCATAGCACATTTCAAAGTTTTGTTTATTGATTTATCAACACAATTGCTCGTCATAATTTTCGTGCAAGTTCCCCATTGTTTTGGCGTATTTATGACAAGATTTGTTCCATTTAATTGTTTGGCAGGTTTGATAAAACGTGGAATAATATTGTATTATAATTTGTAAAGCGTGCGTAACTACTGCTCTATCGCGCCTACTCTATCAAACGAACCTACGATATTTTTGGTACATAATCTTATGCCTTCAATAACTCTTACAATTATTGTTAATATATCTCTTTAAAGGATCTATTGAATTTAGAGTCTATTCTGAAGGCAATAGGGAACTTGCATGTATTTTTTTTTGTCAATTGTATAAAAGTAGGTCTCAAATAAACACAACAAAAGCAAAAACATCAAAATATGCACGAATCGTGACGTGACGTCACCGCGTCGATGTCGAATGACAATTGCTTTTTGTTGACATTAGACTAGTGACATTGCCTATCGTATAAAATTTCCCCATATCAAACAAAACTTTTCAAAACAAAGGTTTTATTTATTGATTTTTCAACACAATTTCTCGTTCTAATTTTCGTGCAAGTTCCCTTTTTTAAATTGCGAGTGCTTACTTAGTATATTTATTGCTATTTCTCTTATTTTATCGACCAAATAGAAAAGCCAGTCGATTGTTATTTTAATTATCGGATGCAATTAAAGGACACTTTTATGAGCATTTTAATTTGTATTCAAGTCGATAATCTTCCAATTTAACTAATATAACTAGTAACTAGCATTTTAGAGAGGATGATTATGATGTATGTATTCATGTTTACATATTCTTTCTATCATAATATCTATAGCATTACTGTTTTATCGCATGCTCGGAGTAACACACATTATTCTTTTTACAATGCTGTAGAATGGATTTGGCTTTAATCTTTATAACTTTACCGCCTGTCTGACATCAACTTCCTCGAATAACTTACATTATTTTACTTCGAAATATAATATTGTTCAAATACCCTCAGAATAGACTTCATACTGAACGATTCCCTTCTGTTCAACGACAAAAAAAAATTAAAGGAAACCTTCCAGCTGACTTTAATAAACTTTTATCTTTCAAAACTTAGACTAACTTTAAACCTGGTTTAAGACTAGCCACTACGATAACCCATAGAAGCTAGATTGAAACCTTGTTTAAAGTTAGTACAGGTTTAATAAAAATCCCTAAAACTCTAAAGATCAAACTATCCAGATTTTAGGCAGTCTTTGGTTATGTTTTTCACTATTTATCTTTATTAGGTACATATTTTCTATAGATATGGACTGAAACTGTACAATAGATAATGCCATTACACAATATTATGGGTATTAAATATGGGCCCGAGAACCAGAGTGGTCTAAATAATAATAATAAATACACCCAACAGTCACACACAATACATAGTTCTGACCCCACACTGGGTGCAACCTGTATCGTGGGTATCAGAGACTATGAGAGACGCACGGTCTCACAACACCCGAAACAAATATCTGTGGGCCACACAGACATTTGTCTCGATGCGGGAATCGAACCCGCGACCTCACGTTAAACATAACGTTGTTCACGAACGACGTTCGTAATGAAATAGCATTCTTAACAATTAAGAACCGCGTTTATTTCAGTCGATATTGCATTTATAAACCTTTTACGATTTCACGTAATACAAAGCATTACTTTATTACATCATACACTTTTGAAACTGCGTACAGCTGTTTTTTTTATATATTCTAAAAATTCTACATAATTACCCAATTTTAACATTGAACTTAACGTGTGATCAGTATTTTTAAAATCTCAGTTAGGCCACTCTGTTCCTCGCGCCTTAAAAATGCTTTGAAAAGTCAGTCGTGGTTCGTCTGTGATTTTCTTGTATAAATAGATCAATTCCAAACTGATTTCACTTTTGATTATAAATACACGTCTAGATACCGCACGGGTCTCTAATACCGCCGTCTCAAAGTTACTCTATTCGCCAGTCTTAGCGCGACTGAATCTATTAACGACCTGATAATGTAATATGTGTGCGTAGTATTTGCAAAATTATCAAGTTTGTTATATAAAAATATTGGTAAAACTGCTTAGTCAAAGTTACTAGCTAACAATAATCAAAGACAAAACGAATTGCCTATTTTAGCGGCATTTAATACAATAATTTAATAACATTAAAATGAAGCTATCGAAATGGACTTTATTTAATGTACATTGAAGTTTATTTTAATTTATAATTACGTTTCATTTGGGTCCATCTACGTACGTGGTCAATAATAATCAAAGTTTGAAGATTGAATTTTATTTATTTTATTTGGGTGGCTCACAGCTATCAATATCAACACATTATACATAACGAAATGAATACTCCAATTACGAGCCACCGCAGATTGATTTTAAAAGTTACATAATCTTGTAATTGTAAAGTTATTAATATTGATTGGATATTTAACACTCAACACAGCCTGTAAATCTCACTTGGTTATCGTGAACCGACTGATTGTAACTCGTATATGAATATGTATATGTATTTGTAATTTGTCAAGGCAACTATGTATATCCTATTTAGTAATCGCAGTTTTTCTTACATTTATCTATTAAAAATCATTATGTTTTTAATATAGTAGGCAATATTCGACTTTCAATACACGTGGGAAACTTTTAAATTACTTATTTATATTTAATTTTTGTATGTACAGTACTCGGCAGTAGATATTGCACATCGACCATTAGAAAGAGATGGCAGGTAACTTCAGCTTCGCAATTTCGTATTGTCGCCTCTGAAACTGACAACTATGTGACGTTTTGACGCCAATTTGTTACTTTTCTAATGGGACTTCGTAGGACAGAGATGATGCTCTATAGAACAGAATCGAGCCGGATATCTCTTTCTAAAGCTCGATGTACAATATTTAGGTACCGTCATATTAGTGAAGTTAGTCGTTTATGTATGTATAGACTTGGAAATAATTATTATTAAGTTGCAAAATGCACTTTGTATAAATTATCTGGTCAGTTGACTTGCGACTGCTAATATCGCCTTAAAAAAAGTTATATTTTTCTCTCTTTTTATAGCTGTGTAAAGCTTTATATGCCTTACTCAAACGACTAGTTTCACTAACTTTAACTTATTCTTAATATTTACTCAAATATTAAATCACATCTTATTGCCCTTCTATAGAGAAATGTTATTTGAATCAATTATAATAGTTTTTTATAGTGTAATAATCTTTTATTATTCTAGAACAATTACTAGACTATTATTTATCATACCACGATTCTTTCCATTGCACATTTATTTTATATGAACAAATACTAGTTTTTGTCGTTTTAAGGGAAAATCTACCAATCCGCATTATGCCAGCGTGGTGGAAGGCCTAACCTCTCAAAAATAGAGGAGGCTCGTGCTTAAGAATGGATATAAACAAAAGACTCCCATTTTACTAATCTTAGGAAGTCACTGGAACTTTTAGGGTTTTGTCTTACATTTTATCACTCAGAATCATTAAATACAAATGAAGCGTATTTTGATTTATTGCTACGTCATTTCACATGAACATGGACATACATGTTGGGTCCTTCGAGCCGGATATCAAGCTTTTTTATTTAAAAGTATTTCTGTGGCTCAACAAGTGAGCTTAGTAGATGATGCGAGCTGCCTATTCGATAATACAAGTTGCTTTTACCAAAGATTATCCTAATATTTTAAAGTCTTATCCATTACATATCTACATAACACACGCCTAATCTAATTCTCAAACACACACACAATAATTCACAATTCCAAAGTTTCGATGGAAATGTTCTAATAAGAAATATAAATTAAACCCCTTACTTATATTTATTAATCAACATTTTAACTAATCACACGCTTAATCGATTACTTTTCCATTTTCTTACACATCACTTATTTTTCTTATGATATATATTTTAAGAGTGAAAGAGATATCAACTATTATCATATATCATTTTTCTATGTATATTAATCTTTTAGTACTGTAAGGTAAATATATCATATATAATAGAATAAACAGTATAAAGTTCATACAAAAAGTACGCAACTTTATATTCTGTCCTTATCTAAACTCGCATACATTCTTAGATTTTCGTGGAAGGTCACGAACCAGCATTTAAATCGTATTATTAATTAAATATACTGTTTCGTATTAACAAGATAGTCGAAGTCGAGCGATAATGTCGCAGTATTTAAATAGACGGTTTTACTCTCAAACCGATACTGATTAACTGGCGAGTCAAACACCAACTCCGAAGTTCGTATAACGAATAACGAGCCACTAGCTAATTTCATCAGTATTTGAGACCGCGGTTTCAAAGTTACACGCGAAAACTCTACTCAGCTCTAAAACCACGCTATTAATACACGAGAGAGATTCGTCAATGACCACTAATACCGCGGTTTAAAAGTAACACGAACTCACTAGTCGAACAGATTTAGACGAGTAATTCAATTGCTGATTGCGGTTTTAAACTTACGAACAATCATTACCGCCAACACAAAACCGCGGTTTATTATATACTTCACAATCAAATATAGCCCGTATTTCTACACGAGTAAATTACCATTTTGCTTGACCTGTCCGTTCGCCTTGTCTTCGCACTGCGGTTGTTTTTTCCTCCGTTTGTCGACGCAGGCTCGTATCGGCAGTATGAACAGTATGACACCTGAGAGGCCTATGAACACTCCAGCGAGGTAGAATGACAGGTCGTAGGAGCCTGTGATGTCGTACACCCAGCCTGGAAGTAGAAAATAAGATTTTTTTATTCGATCAGAGAAAATTGACTGCACTATACCAACGGCCAAGCATAATTTCGACAATCAAAATCACAGTGAGCTCGCTGCGCATTGTACGTTTTTTTTCTTTTATTGCAGCGATTAGCAAACGAGCAGATGGGTCACCTCATGGTAAGTGATCTCCATCGCCCATAGACACCCTAGAAAAGAAAGTTATGGGTGCGTTGCCAACCTAAAAGGAGGGAAATATGGATTGCGAAAGGGAGGGGGGAATTGGGCCACCGGAAACCTCACTTACCGAACGAAACGCGACAGCAAGCTGCCACATTACGTCGGTTTTCTTTGAGACAGTGGTATCTAACCGGTCGAGCCGGCCCATTCGTGCTGTTGACGTTACTTTCTACAACGTGGCTCTACAACTCAGGTAATGATGTGTAATGATTATGTGTGATAATGATAAGTGATGAATGATGGTAATTATAAACCAATGGACCAATTTCGATGAAAGGTTTTACAAAAAGTGTCAACACACAACAAAAGCCACGTTACTTTAGTGTAATACCTGCAAGCGGCGGGCCGATCAGATTCGCGACCCCCTGTATAAGCAGCAGCAGCCCGTACGCGTTGGTGAAGTTCTCTAGCGAGATCTGCTCGACGAGTATGATGCTGGTGAGCGAGTAGTTGGCGGCGATGAACGCGCCGAAAGCCCCCGAGGCGGCCGCGAGCCCGAGGTACGACTTCAGCAGCGGCATCACCACCGTCACCATCCCGCACAGGATCATGCACAGCGCGTACACGATGTTGGGGCTCACGCACTTCCAGTCGCCCACCCAGCCCAGGAGGATCTGGAAGGAGACGACGCGACGTTGCTTTACGACGAAAATTGTAAAATGTATGGGACCACCCTTGAAAAAAGCTCTATCGAACACTAAAAGAATTTTGAAAATCGGTCCACATATGGCGGAGATATCGCGTAAGATACATAAAAAAAAGAATACAGACGAATTCAAGACCTTCTCCTTTTTAGAAGTCGGTCGAAAACTACAGTCCTACGTGCATAAGCTCACGCTGCGCTTGTACCCCCGAAGGGGTAGGCATAGGCGAACTAGAACAACCACATACGCCGAGCATTGTTCCGTCCCAGCAATGACGTGCACTGGCTTTCCGATCAGGGAGACAAAAAACTTGCAAAATTATTTTCTTCGAGTCTTACATTATTTTCACAATCATTATTACACCGGGATAATTTAAAATATAAACCAGGCGCTACTATTATGAAATTTTATTTTTGAACATGACTTTTATTCTTTATTTATTATGCAAACAGCAAATTGTCAAGGTAGACGATGTCTCTTTGTCTATATGGAAAGCAAAAAAGATGTGTCAAAATCGTAGATTGTAGCGCTCAATAGTCTTCCTCAGTATGTTACTATCCCCCTTATTCATAATAACTTAGTAGAGCGTAATAAGACCGCAATAGTATGTTTCATAAAAATTGTATTCATAATCGTTCAATAGCGTTAAAACGTTCCAACCTTCGATAGTGAAAACATGGCCGATTCCGATAAGCTGTTTCAAGTTTGATGTTCCTTCTTTAATTGTTCATTAATTGTGTTATAGTCTAGGACCCCAACTAAGATTGATATATATTTTTTATTAATTGTTTCCAGCCAAGACTTCCTATTTGTTTCGAAGCTTGCCAGAGATAAAAATACTGTTTTTTCTGTAACCAGCAACATTGTATTCGATAAACATTTTAGTTCTCTTTTTGCTAAAGTAGGAAAAGGGTAAAGTAGGGTTATGCTTTCGATAAGACTAAGATTTCATTGTGAATAAGGGGGTAAGACTATATTTGTGTTTATTTAATTATATTTACCAAACTCCTTACAAAGCAATGAACACGATCTCAATATAGATGTGTGCCACGTGCAGTGTGTAGTGTGCATCCCAACGTACAATGTTATTTATGTATTGTAAACAAATTATATAACAGACATTTGAGACGGCGGACTCATCATAACATTATGTTATTATCGTGTGATTTGAATAATCATCTATTTTACTTATGGTTAAAACATGACAGCAGACCCTAATAGCATAGCCATTAACCCTATTTAGATTTTATCTCTAACGCAAAAGTGTTAAATAAACCAATTGCTATAAACCAATTAAGTATAAATAAAAATAGTTTTATTTCAATGTATAACATTCGCGTAAACTTAAGAAATCAGTATGATTGTTATATAAATGTATCCAGACCTTGTTATGACCTGTCATACGTGCATTTGCCATGCCTACGTGACCAATAAACATTATTATTTTTTTATTTTTAAAATGCCTTGGTGACGTGGTGGTATTTCGGTATGACTACGGTTCTGAGGTCTCGGATTCGATCCCCGGGTCGGGCAAAGTGATATTGGATTTTTCCATATCAGCCCGGAGTCTGGAATTTGTGCCCGATATGGCGATAGGCTCGACCCCTATCACATCTGGGACTGAACTAAGCTCGGCGAAATGTGGGTGTTCTAGTTCGCTAGTGTGCCTCTGCCTACCCCTTCGGGGATATAGGGGTGAGCTTTTGTATGTATGTATGGATGTATGTATGTATGTATCTACTATCTAGACCTTGTTGTGACCTGTCATACGTGCATTTGCCATGGCTACGTGACCAATAAACATTTTTATTTTTTTATTTTAAAAATACCTACTGCTAAAATAATTCAATACAATTTAATCGTATTTAAACTCTTGATTAGAACTACAAACATATAGCATACAGTAATTATTCATTGCGTAACGTTCCTTATCAGCGTAGTACGTTATCAGTCACTGCATGATTTATATGGGTCAAGTTAACAATCGCTGCGACAGATAACGACACGACTTGAGATAAAAAACATCTCGCGAATACAATGTATTCGAATACACTTCCTGCTCACATGACACCTAGTATTTGTATGTAACATAACATAAGCTTACGCCTGTATCCCCGAAAGGGGTAGGCAGAGGCGCACTAGCGAACTAGAACACCCACATCTCGCCGAGCTTAGTTCCGTCCCAGATGTGACAGGGGGCGAGCCTATCGCCATATTGCGCACAAATTCCAGACTCCGGGCTGATATGGAAAAATCCAATATCACTTTGTCCGACCCGGGGATCGAACCGAGAACTCAGGACGGTAGTCATACCGAAATACAACCACGCCACCGAGGCAGTATATGTATGTACATCTCTTTAATTCCAATATCCAAAGTTAACTCATTTGCCAAGACCGACAGGCAAAATTAGAATATAATAATTGTTTTTGGAAACTTCACTGGTTTAAGTGCTGTTTTAAATGAGCTCATACTTTTTTGAGTGGTAGAGCCACGCTGTAGACAGTAACGTCTACAGCATGAATGGGCCGGCTCGACCGGTTAGATACCACTGTCTCACAGAAAACCGACGTAAAGTGGCGGCTTGCTGTCGCGTTTCGTTCAGTGAGTGAGATTTCCGGTGGCCCATTTCCCCCCTCCCTTTCCCAATTCCTTTTCCCTCCCCTTTCATTCCCTCCTTTTAGGTTGGCAACGCAGCCATGATTCTTTTAGTGTCATGTGTGTCTATGGGCGGTGGAGATCACTTACCATCAGGTGACCCATCTGTTCGTTTGCCAATCGCTGCTATAAAAAAAAAAAACTTTTATGTCATAATTAAATACTGTTTGTTTCCTTTACTCAATAAAAAAAATTCGAATCGTATTTGATATTCATTAAATTGATTGTAATCAATATTGAGCTATAAACTGATGGACTGATGGATGAACATCATCGCAAACATCATGTAGAAAACGCTATGCTAGAAATAAAGATCTATGCTTACCTTTTTTTTATCGCAGAGCCTTATTACTAGGCTAAATGCAATACCACAATATTTTTGCGGAAATTACAACGAATTAAAATGTATGAAAGGAAAACTATCATAGTTTTTACAATCTGAATCCATAAAATTAAACATCACTTAGATTCCGTCAAATGTTTACCGCCAGTTCGAAAGGTCGTTTCGCCAGAGAAGAAGGGACAAGACTTGCTCTGCTTTGCTCTTTTTGACACCAGTTTACAAACCCCTCTCAATAGTAGAGGAGGCCCGTGCCCAGCAGTGGGACAGTAATATTACAGGGCTAATATTATTATTATTATTTTACACTGCCTCCGTGGCGTGGCGGTATTTCGGTACGACTACGGTTCTGAGGTCTCGGGTTCGATCCCGGGTCGGGCAAAGTGATATTGGATTTTTCCATATCAGCCCGGAGTCTGGAATTTGTGCCCGATATGGCGATAGGCTCGCCCCCTATCACATCTGGGACGGAACTAAGCTCGGCAAAATGTGGGTGTTCTAGTTCGCTAGTACGCCTCTGCCTACCCCTTCGGGGATACAGGCGTGAGCTTATGTTGTATGTATGTATTATTTTACAAACTGTCAAAATTCGCAAGAGCTCAGAAATGTAAACTAATATCTGTCAAAAACTCTGAGGGCCTAGCTGGAGCTCAAACGTTTCGTTCGACCGTTTTTGGTATTTCACAGTAGTAAAACAATTTGTATGAAAAACGTCAATTCCCAACGAAACCGCTAGAGGCGGTCGGATGTTTCCGATGTTCATTCGTGGTCCAGTCACGGATCGCTGGATTCAGGCTGAGATCTATAGAGCGCACTTCGACTAAGTCTAAGTCAAAGATTTTCTTGTAAATAATGACTCGGACTAAGTCAAAATCCTCACTGAGTTCGTTACTTTGACTTAGACTTAGTCAAAGTTCGCTCTATAGATAGCCTAAGGATCAAGAATACATATACATGTGCCTATAATAGTCTGCACTAAAACATTACTGTTTTTACAAAACATGGTATTTCTACAATTTTTTATCTATGATCCATTGTTATATCAGCAGGAGACAATGAAAAACTTTGTTTTGTGTAGGTGTTTTTAGTGTTTTGTTTCAAAAAAACATTGTCAGTAGACGCAGCTTAAAACCTCAACTCACCTCTCCAAACATATTCAAGATCCCGATGATGGAGATCAGCATCGACGATTGCGACTCGTTGAAGCCCATAGACATGCCATTATCGGCTATGTACACATACGGCACATCATACCACATGTACAGGAGGAAATTGGAGATCGTGAACACTAGGAACGCAGGGTTTAGGAGGTGAGAGAAGTCGAGGACGTCGACGGCGAGGTCCCAGAAGTCCCAAAGGCCGGCGTACCATTGCACCTGGAAATAGAGGGATAAAATTAGTTTCCTACTTAATAAAAATCTCATGAGCCTGTAGACAATCGCATTCTATTAGCAATATCGTCTGTGATTGACACATGACATGTGGACAATCCCATAAATTTTGGATTTTTGTACTGGCGAAATCGCTAATGGAATGAGAATTTGTCTAGAAATTCTGAAGTACCACAACTTGCACTATTTCTGTTAAACCTGCTGCTACTTATGTCAGTAGAGCTTGGGCATTATGAGGCTTAGCATCTTCCTACCAAGCGTTAACCTAACAATGCCAAGGTCCGTCTTCCTACTCAAATGCTTCGCCCGGACTTGAGCACCCTCCACAGTGTGGCCAATTACTCTCATGTCTTTCAAAACCCAAAAAAAAAACGATATGCATACCAACAGTATAGATACGAAAGTTAATTTGTACGTTACGTTTTCACGAAGAAGGCTTGAACCCTAGGTAAGGACACAGGCTACTTTCAATTTTAAACAAATTTCATAATTGCCTAACAATATTTAATTTTGCCGACTTGAAAGGGAGTGGCTCCATCAAATCCTTTCAAGCTGGCGGAGCCGCGGGCAAAAGCTAGTTTACAATAATTTAAAATCCTCATCACATAGGCTACCTCATTACTTTATCTGAACAGATTCATGGTCATCATTCAGCTACAATGTAAACCTACATGTAATAGGAAATCGTGCTGGTAAGAAACGTGCTTATCATAAAAACAACGTTCTCACTTAAGTTTACGCCAATGTTATACATTGAAATAAAACTATTTTTACGGATTCTATCACGACTTGTTCGTGACGAACGTCGGGCTTAAAAATAAAAACAAGTCGTGATAGAATCCGTAAAAAATAGTTTCATTTCAAACCATGTAGCAGCTATCGGACACACTGCAGATTGTATTATATTCTGCTTAATAATAATATTGTACCTTGTTTTTCAACATACAGACAGTGTAATGATAGACAACATTAAATATGCAATTAGGATGAAAAAGGGAAACGTTAAAATTTTTAATAAAGTATGATTTTTATAGAGCAGAGGCTAGCCAACGAACCAGTAAGGGCCTTACTTATAAAAACATTTTAGCTTATCTTTTCGCTAATAGCCTGTTTTCCCTTGCGTTACATTGTTATATGTTAGCGTATGGGCCACCGGAGGCCGAGCCGCCCGTAACTATTTAAAAATAAAAGGGTCAATCTATGGTTAAAGATAAGCAGCGCTTAAATATTTTTATAAGTAAGGGGCTAAGTGTCCTGATGGTAAATGAACCACCTTGTACTGCTACTTTGCGTAGGGTGTCTGTAAAACATGAACCTGCTTGCAGACCCGAGATTCTATAGACATAAAAATATACAGGTCGAAAATATTCATAATTCCTATTGATCCTATAACTTTTCATAATACAAGCAGGTAATACGACGAAATTGATTACTGCGAGACTTTAAAAAAACATCAAGAAAATATTACTCACTTTCTCCTTGGCAATGGTAGTCATCGAATTCCTGAAGATATTGGGACAGGAAGAGGCCCGTAACCTGTATCTGTTGATGTTTAGCATGGCACCCCTATACGTCAACGAATGTCTATGGACCCTGAGGTCTTTGAGGAAGGCGGGTGGCTTCTTCGTGGTACCAGTGGCTTGCCTCCTCAACCACAAAGATAAGGCTGCTTTGTCTGTTAGAGGTGCTGATGTAGTTTCAGCTGCTCGAGGCACTGATGATGGAGACAAAGCCCCTGGAGATGCGGCTCCAGGGGACATCATAGCTCTAGGCGGCGACTGTTCGTGTAACCTACCACTGTCACTAAAACTCCTGGAAGGTAACATCACTCCGGGGTAGTTTTGAGCGAGTATCGCGTACGCTCTGCCACGGTTCGACATCATCTCGAACACTTCTAATGATACCCCTTCGCCTCCAGTCATAAATGTAGGTAAGTCTACTAAGGAACTAAATTGTGGCACCATTGGTGATGTAACTGTTTCTATGCCGGCAGTATCCGCAACTTTCCCCGATCCCGCGGCGCTACTCTTGCTATCAGAGAAACTATCTGCCGATGAACCGAAACGCTTGTTCCGCTTCCTCTCTCGTCTTCTTTTTCTTTCTTTAGCTTTCTCTTCATTCATCGTCGCCGTCCACGGAAGGTCTCGGAACAGCAATCCGCACACAGCCATGTTCAGAAATAGACCAGCTAGTATTAATGTCGTCCCGCGCCATCCATACTCGTCTAGAAGTACGTAAGTCAACGGCGCAAATATAAATGTCCCTATACCGCTGCCGCATACAGATATGCCTGTAGCCAGCGAGCGTTTCTTCTCGAAATAATACGCGACTATCACAACCGCGGCCACGTAGCACAAGCTGAGCCCGAAGCCGGCCATGATGCCGAACGTCAGGAACAGCGTCTCCATATTATCTACAAAAGCTGATATGACGAAACCCGCAGCGGCGAGCAGCGAGCCGAATATCGTCATCCTCCGGCATCCATATCTATCCGTGAGGAAGCTCGCAATCGGGCCGGAGAGCAGCGGCATCGCCATGAAGATGCCGGCGATCCAGGCCGTCTTGCCTTTACCCTCACCGAAGTACTCGAGGAAGTGCGGGTAGAACACGCCGAAGCTGAAAGTGATCCCGTCGGCGATGAGGTTGACCATAAAGGATGCGAACACGACCACCCAGCCCCAGCCGCCGTCGGGCGGGCGCGCCTCCGCGATGGAAACGTCCTCGTCGTCGGACGAGCTCGAGCTCGAGCTGGAGCTGGACACGGGGGCAGGGGGGGACTGCGCGTCAAACTGCACGTGTAGCGCCCGCCCATTGTGCTTACGGGCGGTGGTGTCGACCGGTAACGCTTGCAGCAGCGGTTCCGACTCGGGGATGGAAGGCAGAGCCCTCGGCTCGCTTAAGGCGTCCGGTGCGGGGTCCGAGGCTGCGCGGTCGGTTTGGCGCGGTCCTCCTTGGAGCGGCCGACGGTCCGCGAGGTGCGGCGGCGGCGAGAGGCGCGCGCGGTCCATTCCGGCAAGACGCGACGGGTATGCGCGCGCAGCGGCTGCAGCGCTGGGTCACACCCGCGCCGCGCTTCCATGCGGACACCGCACCGCCCGCGTGACCTCATGCTGCAACAAAAGAGAACAATACGATAACAAAATGTTCACATAATAAAAAAAAAACGTTTCAGGTATGATTCTTATAAGACCGGAAGTCTCTCATAGTTCTTAATACCTGAAACAAAGTATCCTAGGGTCAGGACCATGTGAAGTGTATTTATTATTATATAATAACGGCATATCAGAAGCAGCAACATAAATTTTATTTATAGAAACATGTTACCAAACGTTTAGAAATGAAACTTCTCAAAGCAATTTAACAGGCTTCCTGGCGTGACGCGACGGAAATGACCTGGCTGAGAAAAAGGAAACCTTACAATAAATTACTTTATGATTTATATAATAAACGTTCTTTCACAATTCTTAATTGTTTACTATGTACTGAATTTTACAATATTTGATGCAAATGTGAAATTACAGCTACCAAACATGTTTGCTAAAGATTACCTAATTTCATCATATAAATTGTAGATTCTTCAGAACTTCACCAATATTACAACAACCCTCGCTCACAAAACGTGATGCACATCGTACAATATTTTACCAGATCGACACCTACATACAAATTGCACATCAACCACAAAAGTACAAAGCAGCCAACCATCCGGTGCACGACCACCACTCTGATTGGTTGACAATGGCTCCAAAACACCGGATTAGCATCATATGACGTGTTGTAAAGGTAAATGCGCAGTTTCAACAGTTCGAGCGTTCGAAAGGAAACTGGCAATATCGCGAGGACTTCTAATTCTGTTATACAACGCAGGATATCACCTCCTTATGTAAATCTCTATCTATAGTACCACGATTACGGTTGCGCGCATCGACAATCATCGTCCATATCGAAAAATAAACGAGTAAAAGATACCCATGAATTACTGGCCTTGTATTTAAGGTTTTGGAGCCAAATGGCAAAAAAATCTCTAACTTTGAAATTGTTACTAAGATTTTTGGAAATACATCAAAAAACACATCAAGGTAGCAAAATGGTATACACAGTGCACTTCAAATCATCTCTATTCTTTTCGACGGGCGCTTTAATTCTGCTTCATTGAATGTACCAGATGACCGCAACATCAGATTTTAAATTTGATTTGACTAGTAATTTTTGTCAGTGTTAATAAACATGTAACTCTTAAAAGTATAATTTATATTTTGTAAAACAAAGTTACTGCTACCGTAGACTTTGGTTTTAAAGCCCACTTAGCCAGGTGGTCCTACTTAATTCTGCCTTAATATTTATATTTTAACGAAGAAATAGTCTCTACATTATCCAAAGTGACAAAAAACATCAACAAAGTTTTAGAAAATTCTAAAACACAAGTGGCATTAAGTGTCCTGCTACGGAAAATTTAGCACTTAAACAAAAAAAGTTGGAAGGCTTTGTAGAAATTTCTAAGATAGAACTGGCAGATACTTGGACAGATAAAAACCGTCTAATTGCTGTCATTGTTATGGAAAATTGCGAGGAAATCAACGGTACTTAATTAGCTGTGAATATTTTTGAGAAATCTTGTACATTTCTTATGATAATTTCACGCTGTGCGTCATTAATTTCATGCTGGTCCATTTCTTATTATTCTCTCATAGTAGGTCCTGCACTATTGTCCTCCAGCTTGACTTCAAAAAGATCATATTTATACTATTGAAATTCCTACGAACTCTTGCAATTGCTGGTTTTCTCATGTTTATCGATATGCACTAGTAGCATTTTATGAAACATCTTAATATACAAGGTACGATAACGCCTGTCTCGACCCTAATCAAATCGACCTTCACGGAACAGAGACTTATTAATAAAAGGCCGATCTATAAAGGTTCGCCTACTTCTGATCAACCAGAAATTTCCTCAACGGTCAAAGGACGAAATATTCTCTATCCATTTGTATTTTAATTTCAGCCAAATGAAGACTTCAATAATACTAATTTAATATTACTTCAAGTGTGATTTAATACAAGTGCAGGTAATATCTGGGGCTCAACACGCTTAGGACCATTATACAAAATATATGAAATTCATCAATGTAAATAGACTAATACTTTCGCCCCTCGATTCGTATACTACAGACGTGACTAGCACATCCGAGTGCGGAATACAAAACAAACTGTAAGGCAATAATTGCCGAGGAACAATACAAATCCAGAAGTTAACCGAACATTAGTGACGTTAATTACCAAAGTTTCCTCACACGACACGCGAGTGACTGCTATTGTGCAGTATTTGGATGTTGGCTTTGTTGAAGTTTGAATATAGACGACTTACTGGTAATATCTTCCTCTTAAGCTAAAGTCAAAGTAAAGATAATTTTTGTTGCTTTTACCGTTACTTCTACCTCTTACTTTTAATGCCTACTAACCTGCTATATGCCAAGAAACTGTCACTTGCCAACGTATTAGTAATGGTCGTGTTAAAGTTAACGATTTTACTTTTACTTTATATTATTTAGCTGTACACGAAGAAAGTGGTTACTAAATGTATTATAATTATAGCTATTAGGATTGGATCCTCCAGACGGGATTGACGTCAGGTAAGCAGCTGGTTTTATTAAATACGTGCTACAGCATGCATTTACTATATAAAACAAAATTAAAATTTTGAAACAGTCACTGAATGGCTATTCGTTAGTGTAAATGTCAAGAGTCTTGAAGCATTGAAGGGGATCTTAACCTTTCCATATAAACGTGGTTGTATTCAACTGGAAAACTGTATGCTTATCCCTTTGTAATCCCAATGCTTTGTATTACGGCCGGTTTCAATTAACAATCTCAGTTCGAATGTGCAGATAGATTACAAAAATTAGCCAATAAGAACACAGTTTGAACATGACTCCGTCAAATGACGTGATTTGATTGGTTCATAATCGCGATCTATCTGCACTCTAAACTGAGATCGTTTATTGAAACCGGCCGTTAGTGGCGACTAATTAGAAATATCAATTTAAACTTATATAACACTTTGGGGCAACGACTTCAAGAGCTTATAGAAAAAGTTTAAAAAGAAATAAATTGCCTTTCAAAAATACCACGCTCGATATATCTTTTAATTGAACATGGTAAGGTTGATGATGATGATGGTGATACAAGATTTGAAAATATGAATTTCCAATCAATAGTAATGCACTGATAATTGTTACTGGCATAATTCACTAACGGCCGGTTTCAATAAACGATCTCAGTTTAGAGTGCAGATAGATCGCGATTATGAATCAACCAAATCACGTCATTTGACGGAGTCATGTTCAAACTGTGTAATTTTTGTAATCTATCTGCACATTCGAACTGAGATTGTTTATTGGAACCGGGCGTTATAAGAGCGGTTGAGCCTCATTTCGGTACGCTGCAGCAGGCCTAATGAGCAACCTTGAAAAATCGTAAGTCGCAATTGAACAACGTATTTCGGCCAAACACGGCGGTCACAGCGTTGACGACGCGACGACTAAACGGCGAATTGTCAAGATGACCCGCCGGACAATGGCGCGGTGGCTGGCGTGCTTGGCCTTTTGTCATAACGACACGGGTTTGTGAGCAACGTTTTCACTTTATTTGAACGCCCAATTAATTTGTATAGAACGAACATTTATGATTTTCGAGTTCGCAGATTTACAGTTATTGCCGTCCCCGTGGTCTAATGGCAGCGTATAATGGATGTGGGGTAATAGTTTTGAATCTCAGGTCGAGCAACGCGATTTGCCTGGGATTGAATCCCCAAGAGGGGATGTCAAGCAGGCAGCTGGTCATAAAAAGCAAAAACTAAGCTGAATCCTGTTTGCAACATTGGAAAGAAGATAGTTGCGACAACCTCATATTGGAAAGGGATAAAGGCATATGGAAAATGGTTTAAGGAGTTATGTTTGTACACAATCGTACTAACAACACAAAACTCACACTTAATCAAATAGAACACAAAATGCTTAAATCGTATCAATGAAATTAGTTAATCAGACGAATATTTTTTTTAACAAAAACATATACAAATGTAAATGCAGTGGTCCTTCGAGATGGATATTTTAGAGAAATTTAGACCGAACTAACTACTAACTAAATTACCATTAACGAAGCGTCATTAAGATATTATGAGTTAAAATATGACGATCTATTAACAACTGAATCATCCAGAGATAAACGCCCACCACCCAACTTTCCCTTTAATCTCGTAAAGAGCTCTTGTTAATTGTACGCGTCGTAGTAGTGTAGCAGTAATCCGTTACCTTTTCGGTGTGGGCGAGGGGAAATTACCGTAAAACTGTAACCTAAGTAACTACATAATTAAGGCGCAGTTTATAATTAACCCAAAAAGCAGCGATAGCTCAGTTGGGAATGGTACGGACTGCCGAAACGAGTGTCGCGGTTTCGAGACCAACCGCAAAATGATGCATACACCTTTGACTTTTCTATGTTAAGGTGGGAATTATCGCTTGCTATAAAGGTGTACGAAGAGATCGTGAAGAAACCTGCATACCTGAGAATTTTTCGACAGGAATTTCGAAGGTATGTGAAGTCTACCAACGCGCATTAGGCCGGCGTGGTAGACTAAGGCCTAAACCTTTTCATTAGTAGAGGAGGCCCGTGCACAGTAATATTACAGAACTGAGATTATTATTATAATAATTTATCCCGCTTTAGCCAGTTGTGTGATCTGAATTCTGGAATTGTTACCAATGGGATAACAATAGCAAACAAAAAATAACATACACAGACATGTTCATTTTCATTCATCAAAGCACATTGCCATTAGATCAAGACGACAGCTAAATAATCAATAAACCTAATTACATCTACGATCGAATCGCACAAGCTCTCCACGATATCACTTCATCCCTCGCAGCCTCGACATAAATCAACGACCTAAAAATGTAAAAGCTCGTATCCAATGCATAAACAATTCAACAGCTCGTAGCCAGTTGAATATCCTCTCGTGCTAATAAACAGTGAGGGCGCGGTAGGCCCCGGTGCCGTGGTACGAGCACCGCTGACCTGCTTACCAACAGGGTTAACTCATTGCGCCTGTCTGCATTCATGTACCTACCGATTAAACTTTTAAAATGCATAGCACAACTAGAGAAAAAATATTTTGTATAGGTTTTTATGAGATTTCGTTGACCAGCCCAATATAGCCCAGCATAGCCCGAGCACGAAAAACTAATGTAAATGTAAATGTATTCGAGTTCGCTGCGCACTGATGACGTTTGGTTAATATTTCATACAAATTTCATAGACGCGCATCGAGCTGAAAGACATTTACGGTTGTTAGAAATTTTCCTGCTCAGACCGCAGTTCATGACTGATGCAATGCATTTCCAATTATCTCGATGATCAAATAGCCAAAAGAACAACAAAAGAACCTAATAGCTTGAAAAATAAATAAAAGACGTACAAAATAAATAGAACCTTAATTAGGAAAGGACTCGTCTTGTCAGATACTCGCAGTACCAAAAACGCTAGTTAAAGCTGCTCTGCTTACTAAGGCTTCTGTAGATTCTCGTATATTCAAAAGAGAAAATTATTAATTATCTATTTGAGTAAACAGAAAGGATCTTATAAGATGAACCAATAAAATAATAATAAATACACCCAACAGTCACACACCTAGTCCTGACTCAACACTAGGTATAAACCTGTATCGTGAGTATGAAAAAATATGAGAGACTTTCGGTCTCAGAATACCTACAGACTCAAGAAGAAGATCACAGAAGATCTAATGATCTTATTTTGAACATTGTTTAGAAAAGGATAGACGTCAAACACAAATCTAGTATTACTAGCTATATTAATCAACACATTTTGGAAATACACGGAAGTTCAGATTACCTGCACTTCATCCAAATCCGATCACATAAAATAGAATTTATGAGACAACTCACTGAAATAATGTATCAAACAAGCCAGTGAACTCGCACATTTGCCAAATGTAGCACAAATGGAGAAAACAACGCACATGATGTGTGTTAATGGTTGTTATGATGGGGAAAATATCTGCCTGGGTTTTGTGAAAATACTGGATTTTATGTCTTCGAAAATAATTAATTTGATGTTGGTTAAGACACATAACACGAAATATTTAAGGATAAATTCCAGAATATAGATAGTTAAGTTTTCAATTTGGAAAAATAAGTTTAAATTTTTGCTACTGATAGAAGCAAATCTTATTTGTAGGTGTGGAATTTATAATAATCATTTAAATAATAATCAATGAAATTATGAATTAACAGGTTCAATAGAAGTTAAACACCCTTGCATTTAATTAACTACTTTGTTTTATTAACTACATAAAACTTTTCAATTTCATAATAAAAGCATTGCAGTAAACATTATTATAACTACTGACGCGACGGGTCAAAGTTCATTACACGCCAACACACCAGCAAAAATTGACTGAAAATAATTAATTAAATAGCCACTCCCGGTCCCACCTCTGGGATTCGAGTCCAATCAAATATACGAGACTACATTTCGACGGCAACTTGCCGCAGTTTTAAATTCAACATGGCCCAAACAAGCCAAATGTAATTTGTACCAAAAGCAGTCCGGGGTAATACAAAATGTCGGAACCCACTCGCCCGGACTGAATTTTTTATGTGGACTCTAAATTCTTGTTTGCGTTTCCTGCGGTTCCTTTGGAATGAGATATTTGAGCATAGGTATATGGAAGTTTATTTATTATAACGTGCTCGTTTGCCCACTCTCTTACAAAATAATAATGAGTCAATGTTACGTCTGTAGCACCTACATATTATACTAAAGTCTTTCAAGCACACGACCTTTACTAAAAAGGGCACAACCCTAACAAAAATTATACATCCACTGCATTGATACTTATTAAATTCAATACTATGTAATACGAGTCTTGAAATATGAAACAAACTCAGCAAGTTTAAATTGTATTCGACAATAAGACTGCACCCTTGCTAACGTCACTTATAAAAATGAAAACAAATTCAATTTTGCTTAAAAACTAGTAGAATCCGTTGGCGTGGTGAATTATATAGTCAGTCTGGCACCGCTAGAGGTTCAACGCCCTCACAAACGCCAGATTGCCAGATTACTGTCTTATCAAACTATACCAACGCTACTTTTACTAATGGCATAGTCGAACTGCGAATCGAGGTTGCAGAAAATTAGGCAAATTGATTTACAAACTCGGTGAAACGCGCATTGAATTGAGGCATTACTATGATATACACAGAGATTTATTTCTTAATTAATCAGGCTTTAGGTTACAACTAACAAAGGAGAACATATAAAAGTCAATAAAACCTTCGAAATACTTATCGACAAAGCTATTTTTCAGAAAATGATACTTTGTAAAATGTTATTCCATGATTAGACGAAGATACACATGTAATGATATACAAAGCTAGCAACACTTCAGTATACGTAGCGAGTTACTAAAAGCACAGAAATTACATCGCTAACGACATGTGAGAAAACTGCGCTATAAGTCTTATTTTAAGAAACGATCACCCAAATGCCTGAATGTTATGGAAAACCTAGAGGATCCTAAACTAAATGAAAGGATGTAGTTAATATGACGATGTGACGACATGCAACGCTGAATTCTATTTCGATGACCAACAGAATGAACAAAAGGAATCCTGAACGGATCAACATGAGAGTGGTTATACGATGACGTAAAGAACAACGTATACTTTACCATCAGACCCAGAAGATCTTGGTGGACGACCGCCTATAACGAAAACAAACGTGGTGAGAATCCAGGAAATCCATAATTTATAGAATATAAAAAATCAGCTAATACGTGCTATTTGTAAAGATTAGAAATAGAGCTTATATTAAACTATTCTTAATATTTTTAGTTAAAAATTACTTAATATCAGATTTTTACGGTAGTACTATCTACAGAATATCAACAGAATTCTCGGTCGAGTCAAGCATTTGTATGGGATTGTGTAACAATTATTTGATACAATTGAATTTTGCAAAACAATGCTTACTACCTTGACAAATCATGAATATGATCATAGTTTAGCAATTGGCAACAAAATTAACTTTGGACATTTTGTTATTAAAATTAGGAAAACCTAACAGTTTTACATCAAACAAAACTTATGTTCTTTTTGGGCGTTACTTCACGCAGCACCTGTGCATACTTATTCCTTCTAATAATATTATAATCTATAATAAAGTCTACGTTTTATTAAATTAGCTCAATTATTATTCCGGATAATTCACATGTGATAGACGAGGAAGCGTTGATCACAACACCATCGAACATAGCGGTCTATGTTTAGCAGAGTCGAGACGATGCCAGCCGATCAACTCACCTTGGTCAATAAGGTCAGCCGTCGTACGTTTTACATTATAGTCGGCGAACTAACATTTCCTCAACTGCGGATTTTATTCTGTATGTTACACGCTAATTATTAAATCAGGCATGCATTGGTACTACATAATGTAATTCCGTGAATCAAACAAAATGATTGTGAGGGTCCCGTATTATATGTATATGATGTAGTAGTTGCAGGAAGTCGCTGGATGCAGGCCGCTTCCAACAGGGCGATCTGGAAATCTTTGGGGGAGGCCTATGTTCAGCAGTGGACGTCCTATGGCTGATGATGATGCTGATGATGATGATGATGATGTAGTAGAAGTAACAGAGGTCGGGAACGAATAATTTTAACAACCGAATTCGATTCTAACTTGTTAACATCATTATTCTTGTTGAGACTATCGTTGAAATATAATATATCGATGTGTTGAGCTTATGTTGCATACATATTTTGATAATGTAAAGAGAATGGTGCATCAACAGAGACTATTTGGAAATGTTAATACTGGTACTTTTGAATTGTATAGAGAAGAATATCAAGTTGTATAGAGAATTCGTCTGTAAAATACATATATTTAGTAAAAATAATCCTTTAATTAGGTATATTATTCAGGAAACATGGAAATAAGTTGGATGGGATTTATAAACTTTTTATTAACTGAATGAATAAACAATTAACGTCAAAATTGCGCATAAGTTTATGAAAATGAATCTTCTGAATTCCATACAAAATCTGACCTAAACTTCTTTTAGTCTAATAGATCAAACTAAATTTCTTTTAACCTACTCGATAAAACTAAAAATACAGGATTTTACCATAGCCGTATGAAAGACAAGTGGTATTACCTAATCGATGATTTGTCTCATTCATCCACTAGACGTGAAGAAGAAACCACTAAACTTAATATAGACATTTAATTGATAACGTATAAAGGCAGAGATGAGAAGATAATGTCCATATTAACACTTACTACATTTAGCCAATGTACCAGGTCACAACGCCGCGCTGGCTGGCCATCTTCCAGACGCCATCGCGTCACAGATTATAAATAATCCAAATGTTTTGCAACAATGACGCGATGATAGCGGTGGAAATAGAATTTCTAGAAATAAGGAGAAAGTTCTGCCAAGGCCGGTTGCTTTTGGTGATAATAGATTACATGTAAATGTAAACAAAATCATTTACGTGATTTAAACGTTGTTTCAAGGCAAATGTTAGAAGTTACCCATAGATTTCTTAAGTATTTCATAAAATACAATTAACTTTTTTTACTATGATTAAAATCTACATGGCTGATGGGTAATAAAACAACAAGACGCATAAATCGGCACAAATATAATGTGTATAGAAATTGTTTTCGACATAGTTGAAAAATACCACGGATAATCGCATCTGTAAACCGAATGCATGGACACACCCATGCTATCGTAGGGTATCGTAGGTTTTACAGCAAATAAACAGCCTGCTTTGCAAATCATATAAAATATACGGAAGAATCTTCCAGTGAATTTGATACGTTATGGTGACATAAAACAAGACTGTAACGACACAATCGTCGATGTAAATCGACAGAGGCCATTGGCTTCGACAACCTTGACCGCGTCATACTGGTATTTATCGGCAACAGCAACAAAAACAATGAAATCAAAGAAATTTCCAGAATTTTAGATACTATGCTCGGATCATCAGCCGCAACATAATACTATCTACTTTTGGGAGATAATCGGCTTATGATGATGTCTGTTCTAACATTTCTGGTGATCTTACATGTATGAGAAATGATAGGAATAAAACGACGTCGTACATGGAAGTGAAGCAGTCTATTTCAATTTTCCAATCACTTGTAATTGCGGTCGTTTATATGGTAGGTCAAAGTAGACCCTCTAGGCAAAGGTTGTTTGTGATAGGGCGCAGTCACTTTGGAAGGTAATTGTACAATTCTTGATTAGACTAATATTAATGCAGTGGTGGTACTGTTCCACAAAGTAGCGCGTTATCAGAACATTAATACACAATCATACACTGTTCACTTAAAAGATAAGAATTCACAGCGTTTTGCAATAGAACATTTAGATGGAGTAAACAAATATTTTACTTATCGATCATTGTTCTTCATAATGATATTTCGTACCTACTCATTATAATGTATTTTTATCGCCGTACTTTTCTACTATCGTAGTACCTTTCATAATCCTAAATTCTACACTCAAATTACTGATTATATTCATTACAGATTATGAAGTGAGGCCCTTGATCTTAATATTTAGGGCCACTTGCAGCATAAATCTTGAAATATCCCAATTTAAATATAGGAATGAGCTGTAGGATAAATTGAGTTTAGAAATAACTCTACATTAGTAATACCGCAGCAAATCGCTATTAACATTTTTCATTCTCTTAATTTTTCGACGGACTTCCAAAAAGGAGAAGGTCCTCAATTCGTCTGTATTTTTTTTATGTATGTTACGCGATATCTCCGCCAAATGTCGACCGATTTTCAAAATTATTTTTGTGATCGATGGAGCTTATTTCAAGGGTGGTCCCAAATAATTTGGTTGCGATAGAATTTGAAGTCGGTCCGTTAAGTTTTTAAACTAAGTTTTATCTCCCTTTGCTAAAAAGCAAAATACCACCTTTGTTCACTATTTCAAATTCCCAAAACAAACATACGTAACAGAGGTTCCGTTACCCCTTCGTAAATAAACGAGATGTGTGGTACAAAGACGCCGGCGCCATGTGCTATCACTGTTGTTCCACCACACATTATCAATTTATCTAACGGGATGTTGTCACGTGCTTGTCACTCGACAGTCCACCTGCACCGCCAATCCTGGTTAGCCTGATAAACGACACATTAGCCAATTTAAAAACAATTTCTATTAAATAAAGGCATTGCACTCTTTCCTTTGAATTATTTTTATTTGGGTGGTAGAGCCACGCTGTATCCCTCAGAGGGGGTTGATGTCACTTGGCAGACAGGCGGCCGGTCCTAAAAACTAAGCCAAATACTTTCTGCAACATGCTTTAGTGGTAGAGCCACGTTGTAGACAGTAACGTCTACAGCACGAATGGGCCGGCTCGACCGGTTTGATACTACTCTCTGACAAAAAACCGACGTAAAGTGGCAGCTTGCTGTCGCGTTTCGTTCGGTGAGTGAGATTTCCGGTGGCCCAATTCCCTCCCTTCCTTTTCCAAGCCCTTTTTCCTCCCTTTCCATTCCCTCCTTTTAGGTTGGCAACGCACCCATGATTCCTTTTGTGTCTTGGGTTCTATTGGCGGTGGAGATCACTTACCATTAGGTGAACCATCTGCTCGTTTGCCAGTATCTGCTATAAAGAAGTATTAACTACTTATTATTGGTTAGAAACATCTAAATATATAGAAGTTCTAGCGCTGGTTTCACAAATCGATCATCAATAGCTGATATCAAGTAAATCCACCACTGTGGAATTTCGGAACGCGCATCGACCACTGATTTTACACGTTATCATCGTTTACCGCTAGCATGATGAGTACAAGTTAAAATTAAATTAGCGAGTAAAAATATTTCGTTGCTAAAAATAGGTTTTCTTTTGTTGTAACAAGCAACATGCCATAATTTCCATTATATTTGTTTTGTGCTATAGTTGTTGGTTTGCCTACACTTACAATGGATAACCTAAAATCAGAACGTATAGTTGGTGATTTACTGTCATAATCGGCAGGTCATCACAACGCAAATGGCACCTAAATATATGCGAGATAAGGCATATCTTCTCTTAACACAATGTCAGGGGATTTGGCGCCAAGCCAACCAGAGTTCAGGGGTGTTATGTAACTAAGGTTTGGAGGAAAACTTCCAGCGGGAGTCATTACGAGTTTTGTTTGTGAATAAAAGTGAAAAAATGTGGAGTTAACTGCAAACTTTCGAAGGTAAATGTAATAACAGTATGCAATACTGGGAAAAGTTCCAACTTTTGAAAATAGTATTACCTACATACATTATTTACAATGCGGAAACTGTAGGGGAAATGTATTTATCATATTAGAATGCCACATAGACAAAACATGACACTGATGATTTTCGTAAATTCGTAACAAACATAATAATATTAGCCCTGTAATATTACTGTCCCACTGCTGGGCACGGGCCTCCTCTACTATTGAGAGGGGTTAGGCCTTAGTTTACGACGCTGGCCTAATGCGGGTTGGTAAACTTCACATACCTTCGAAATTCCATAACGGTAAGAAAATTGTATTTTCAATATTTCTTCTGAAGTAAACAGGAATTAAAATAAGATACAGGTATAAACTTCAAGCGATAATACAATAACTTGGGTTTAACAATACTTCACATATTTTCACGAAAAGCAAGGATTAGATGATCTAAACTTTGCCTTTAACTAATTTAGATCCATCTTTACTCTTTAATACCAAAGACTAATTACTTTCATCAATTATTTAATGCAATCCGTTTTGCTATGTTATTGTGAGAATGCATTGCAATACTTAAACAAAAAACGCAGTACGTTATTTATATAATTACGCTTTAAAAATTAAATATTGGCAAATATTCCTCTTCTTTTAAAAATTAGTAATCATTTAAGTCAAATGAATTATGCCGCCTAGAGCAATGTAAAATAAGCCTAATATTAAATTTGGTCCTTCGAGCCCGATCAAATATAACCGCACATAATGACTAACAGACTGGAAGTTCGTTCACTTAGTTATCTTGTTTTACTTTTAATTATCTTAATGAAATACGAGAATAAAGTTATTGATAAGGTTTTACGAATGGTGCAGTAGAAAAAAATTATCTCTAGGTCATGTGTCGACCATCCATAGAGCAGTTGCGATAGCCTGACTCTACGTCACACCAAGTGGTCCGATACTCATGATTTCATTTTTATTCTGACACTGCCTTCTGACGAATTCTATGCAGTGTAGAGGTAAATATATTAACAGTTTAAATTAATTGGACTTTAACGATGCTGGCATGAATCTACTGAATGGCTGCGAAATGCGATTCTTAACGTAGATTTGCAGGTTTTGCACTCATAATAAACTAAGTACACATAAACTAATATTGAATGAAATAAAACCCGTAATCTTCCTATTTAATTCCGGTGAAAAAAGAATAAATGTAATTAATTTAACTATTTGTCTATTTCCACAGTCAAAACTCGTGCTGTCTGCAAATTGGAACATGCTATTGAATTGAAGGTTCAAGGATCTTGACGACAGCTAAGTTAATAGCCAGATTATTTCAGTTCCGGTTATAATATAAATACAACTTTATCACACACTGATGTTCTACTTATCAAAATAAAACACGAGCATAAATTCAGCAATACAAGAATGTAACAAATGAACACGCTTAGTAATTAGCTTAAAGCCTCATTACCCAAACTTCTAGTGCGTGTATTTTTCATCTCATGAACCGAAATGTTCCATAAAACATATCCGATGTCAATCTGTTTTCGAATTTTCCTCGTGTCTACATTCATTCTGAGAAATAATTACCGATGACGTGGATGATATGTAACTACTCGGCGATAGTAGAGGTAATAGGTCACACACTAGATTAAAAGCGAAACTTATGATGTATTCGAGTACATATAAGTATAATATTGGTTTATATCACAGATATTTATCAACATTGATCTGAGTAACATTAGTCATATTACATGTATTATTAACTATCATACTCTTTCCAATCGCTGGACATGGATCTTCTTCACTAATAAAACAAACGACTGCCTTCGTGGCGCAGCGGGCGAGTAGCCGGCTGTGGAGTTCGATCCCCGCACCGAGACAAATATTTGTGTGGCCCACAGATATTTGTTTCGGGTCTGGGGGTTGTGAGACCGAAAGTCTGTCGTAGTTCCTGATACCCACGACACAAGACTCGATCTTATTGTGGGGTCAGGACTATGTATGTGACTGTTGGGTGTTATTTATTTATTTATTAATTATGCTTTCATTAACCACGCTAACTTAATCCAGATCGGTAGATACACACATCCAAATAGAACTCTTACGAATACCCATATTTTCTTCACTATTAATGTTTGGGAAACGTAACATGAATATGCACGTAGCTTCAAAAATTATGAGCGCCTGGAGAGACTGGGGTTGAGTATTGAAATATTTATAGAGGTCAAAAAAGATATATGTGTCTGAATAATTGATGTAATCTTTTCATTTGAAATTTTACCCCGACATCCCTTTATTACTTAGTTGGATGACGACAATATTTGCCTAGACAACATTGCCAGTGCGGTTTCTTTATTTACATAACAACTAGTCGTTATGTAATCATCATCATCATCATCATCATCAGCCATAGGACGTCCACTGCTGAACATAGGCCTCCCCCAAAGATTTCCAGATCGACCTGTTGGAAGCGGCCTGCATCCAGCGACTTCCTGCAACCTTTATCAGGTCGTCGTCGTAATAAATATATAATTTACATTAATAAGCAATAATTACATTGCCGGTTTTAGATAATATAAGCAACTTTCAAGCCCATTTTAAGAATTTCGTTTAGCACACAGCTCATGACCTGATTCATGCAATTTCATACGATGTCATCGATCATTGACTTATAAATCTATAAATCAAAATAGATTACATTCGATAAGTAGTTAAAATTAACTAGATATTTATCTTAAGCAAATGTTTATAATGTATAATCACAAGTTCAAAAACTTTACATGGGACCACCCTTGAAATAAGGTCTATCGAACACAAAAAGAATTTTGAAAATCGGTCCACATTTGGCGGAAATGTCACGTAACATACAAAAAAAAAATACCGACGAATTGAGGACCTCCTCCTTTTTGGGATGTCAGACGATAAATAAGCAGCTTTTCTCATAGATCTATAGATAATAATTCTTGTGGGTAGCAAGTACATTGTCAGGAACTAAGTACATGACATTCCTCACAGCAAACGAATTCCCATGAACCAACCAACGTCTCGTCAACAACCTAACAATGTTCTATAAAACGCTTACTAGTCATTCATTAAATTCTTCGAACGTCGTGGGGTTTCTTTGTTTCTAAATAGGCTCATGTTTTTGTGTTAATGAGTTAATAAATACTTAGCATACTGTTATTTCCATTTCTCTCAGGCGATATTTAGACTAACGATTTGGATTCAGAAAACACATTAGCGTCACGCGTGGATTAGTTATTGTTTGTTAGTAAACAATTGTATTGTAATAGCAAATTACTATTAATTACTAGTTCACTAGTGCGCCTCTGCCTACCCCTTCGGAGATACAGGCGTGAGCTTATGTTATGTTACTATTAAACTTTCAAATAGCAGAAAATTACTTTTTATTACATTGTAATTTATTGTTATTGATAATGAGTTTTTGCCAAAAGATCACTAACTCACTATCGCTGATAATATTAACGATACGAATACTGGGAATAACGATAATAAAATGGAACCTGTTCAATGACATTGTCGTTGAGGACACCACGCTCAAAGAGAACACTACCATACAAGAATACTTTGGCACTTATTTAATAAAAAAAGTCAGTTATAAAATTAATAATGATCCCACATCAGTTGACAAAAGCTGTTGAATTATCACAAACAGCGTAACAGTAGGATGCGAAAACAAGACTAACAATCGACGTCTTACGCCCGGTTCCAATAAACAATCTCAGTTCGAATGTGCAGATAGATTTCGAAAATAAGCCAATAAGAACACAGTTTGAACATAACTCCGTCAAATGACTTGATTTGATTGGTTCATAATCGCGATCTATCTGCACTCTAAACTGAGATCGTTTATTGAAACCGGCCATTAATAATTAATGACTAACGGTTATTGGTTCAACACCTAATAGTACTTTTGTTAGGAATTCATAATTTCTTTTATATACACACACAAGGCAGAGTATTCTTATTAAAAAAATCACCATTTAAGCCATCGTTCAAAATATTAGCGAGTTAATATTTAACATAATTATCAACACAATAAGTATACTACAATAGTGAAGTTACGAAACTTGGTCCACGGCGTCATGAACACCAACTCCAAAGATACAATCAACACAACCGTTTATACATATAAATTTAAGAAAAAAGTAATGCTTCTAAAAGTATGAACAATATATAAAAGGTTAAGTTGCGAAAGACACCTCAAAGTTGTTTACTGAAACTTCGCTTGCACAACTTACAACGTTTTTTTAAATCCATCAAAGACAAGACTTGGTTTTATAATATTAAAGCAGGAATATTAAAAACATTTTTTGACAAATAAAATTACTGCTTACGAAAACTTATTTGATGAACTTTTAATGATAACCTGGCTGTTACGTTTTTTACTGAAACCGTCAATTAACCGTGATAAAGACACCACTCGCGATAATAATTTATTTTATAACAGAGCATTAAAATAGAAAAAACTAACACGAGTAATCTTTTATAGAAGATTCCGTCAAATGGTCTTTAATTAATCTAAAAATAGAAGATACTGTTTAAGTGTATGGTGCTGGGCCATTAACAAATTGAAAATTATTTGTAAAACTGAATAGAAATGTTAACTCTAATGCACATTCTACGACAATCAACATAAAAATGAAAATAAACCACGTAAACAAACAAGACGCACCTCAAACGGTTCCATTGGCACGCAATCACCTCAACATTTGCCAAATACCATCATCCTGGACGATCACACATCAACGTTTACGTTAATAACACTTTTTCGATAGCACAAAACAATGCACAGCATTACAAAAAACACTTCACTGAAACACAAGAAGTTCCACAGGTTGTTGGAGAGGCAGGAGATGATTTTCGTCAAACGGTAGAGCGGTCGGGCGTCCGTCACATAACTAGCGCGCGAGTACAGACTCCGACGGTCGAAGCGCTCTCCGCTCATTATTTAATAACCAGATAAAAGATTATCTATTGAGACGTCCTCGGTCAATACAACATTTAAATTACTTATTTATCGTTGTACTCGCTGACAACACGAGCCGTACAAATAGCCACTACGTATTTTCGGAAGATTTCACACCACAGAAAAATAGTTGCATGGCGTTTTCGATCGACTTACAAAATGGAGAAGGTCCTCAATTCGTCTGTATTTATGTATGTTACGCGATATCTCTGCCAAATGTGGGCTGATTTTCAAAATTATGTTCGATAGAGCTTATTTCAAGGGTGGTCCCATATAAATTTAATCACGATCGGATCAAGTTGGAAGTCGGTCAGTTAAGTTTTTAAAGTTGTGATTGTTACTAGTGACAATAAACTAATTTAATTTTCTATAAACAATTGATGATGCTATTACGGTGAAGGAAAACATCGTGAGGAAACCTGCATACCCGAGAATTTCTTCACAGGAATTTCGAAAGTATGCGAAGTCTACCAACCCGCATTAGGCCAGCGTGGTAGACTAAGGCCTAACCCCTCTCATTAGTAGTGGAGGCCCGTGCCCAGCAGTGGGACAGTAATATTACAGGGCTAATATTATTATTTGATAGATGATGGTATTTAATGATGTTTAACGAAGTAATAGCTATTGAACTAAAAAAAATTAGTTATTGTGAACTGTTTCTACAATTACACCATCCTTAATCGATAGCCGCGACGCGACGTTACGTTCTACATAGTTATCGAACAAGAAATTTTTAGGTATATGGACTACATTTAGGCATTCCTTCGATTAGGCGACGTGAGAAAAATGTCTGAAACTTGTCTCCTACCACTACCTACAATAGATATATTGAAATACTAGCTTTTGCCCGCGGCTCCGCACGCGTATTTTGTAGGACCAACGGAAAAAGCTTTTGATTTGTCGATCCGCCCTGTCGTTTTAGTCTAAATATGGGCGACCCAGATATCGATTTTGAAGTTAATTGGCCCAAAAACAAAGAAAAACAAAATGGCGGCCACTTTTGACAGGTTTGACAGCGGTTCTATCGTTTTGAACCACGGCCTGACTCAGATATCGATTTTTAAGTCAATCGGCCCAAAAACAAAGAAAAACAAAATGGCGGCCGCATTTGACAGGTTTGACAGTGGTCCTGTCATTTGGAACCACGGGGCGACTCAGATATCGATTTTGAAGTCAATCGGCCCAAAAACAAAGAACAACAAAATGGCGGCCACTTTTGACAGGTTTGACAGCGGTTCTGTCGTTCTGAACCACTGCGTGACTCAGATATCGATTTCGAAGTCAATCGGCCCAAAAACTAAGAAAAACAAAATGGCGGCCGCATTTGACAGGTTTGACAACGGTTCTGTCGTTTGGAACCACGGCGTGACTCAGATATCGATTTTGAAGTCAATCGGCCCAAAAACAAAGAAAAACAAAATGGCGGCCACTTTTAACAGGTTTGTCAGCGGTTCTGTCGTTCTGAACCACGGCGTGACTCAGATATCGATTTTCAAGTCAATTGGCCCATAAACAAAGATAAACAAAATGGCGGCCGCATTTGACAGGTTTGACAGCAGTTCTGTCGTTCTGAACCACTGCGTGACTCAGATATCGATTTCGAAGTCAATCGGTCCAAAAACAAAGAAAACAAAATGGCGGCCGCATTTGACAGGTTTGACAGTGGTTCTGTCATTTGGAACCACGGGGCGACTCAGATATCGATTTTGAAGTCAATCGGCCCAAAAACAAAGAAAAACAAAATGGCGGCCACTTTTGACAGGTTTGACAGCGGTTCTGTCGTTCTGAACCACTGCGTGACTCAGATATCGATTTCGAAGTCAATCGGCCCAAAAACAAAGAAAAACAAAATGGCGGCCGCATTTGACAGGTTTGACAGCGGTTCTGTCGTTCTGAACCACTGCGTGACTCAGATATCGATTTCGAAGTCAATCGTCCCAAAAACAAAGAACAACAAAATGGCGGCCACTTTTGACAGGTTTGACAGTGGTTCTGTCGTTCTGAACCACGGCGTGACTCAGATATCACAAAAACAAAGAAACAAATTTTCAACCCCTATTTCATCCCTTTGTAGTATAAAAATGTATCACACCCCATTTCTATCCTTAGCGCTACTATCTATCTAACTATCCTCATACCAACTTTCTTAAAAATCCGTTTAGCGGTTTCTAGATTCCCATAAAAACTTTCATCCCCTATTTCATCTCATTAGGGGTTGATTTAAAAAAGTAGCCCATTTGTGTCTTTAAACTCAAAGATATGCACTATCCCATACCAAATTTCATAAAAATCCATTAAGTGGGCCTTAAATTCCTATACAAACGTTCATCCCCTATTTCATCCCATTAGGGGTTGATTTAAAAAAGTGGCCCATTTGTATCCTTAAATTCAAAGGTATCCACTGTCCCATACCAAATTTCATAAAAATCCAATAATTGGACCTAAAATCCACATACAAACTTTTAACCCTTATTTCATCCCTATAGGGGTTGATGAAAAAAAGTGAAGTACCCCATTTTAATCCCTAGGGTCAAATGTATCCTCATACCAAATTTCATCAAAATCCATTAAGCGGTTCCAAAATTCCCATACAAACTTTCATCCCCTATTTCATCCCTTTAGGGGTTGATTTAAAAAAAATAAAGTACGCTATGTCCGTCCTTGGGGTTAAAAGTACCCACATACCAAATTTCATCAAAATCGGTTCAGCGGTTTAGATGTGAAAACGCCACAGACAGACAGACAGACAGACAGACAGACAGACAGACAGACAGACAGACAGACAGACAGAGTTACTTTCGCTTTTATTATTTAGTAAGGATATTACTGCATTCACTCATTCAAAGAACGAAAGCCATACAGTTATCAATATTTATAGTTTTACACACAACACATGTATAGCGGTTACTGCAAAATATGCAATAGCAGATGTCATAGGCCAACAAAATATTAGATTAAATTGTCCCACAAATAAATACAGATCAACTATTATCTGTGTGGTGACAGGGAAATGTGTTAACAGTAAACAAAGTGGTAATCATGAGTAATGACGGACGTGTAAACGCATGTGCCCGCGCAACAATATCGATTGTGTATAATGTAAATAACTATTGTTGGTACTAACAATAAAAGCAAAGTCATAATAAAAACATAACCATGGTAATAATACTTCACAAGAACTTTCACGCCAGTACAAAGTTTGGTTCTCGAAACTCTAAAGCAATTATTTGCGAACCACACCGTACACTTGTCTCAAAATAAACCTCTTCATTCCATTAGTATCGTACATTGCAGTTCTTATTATTATATTAATTTCCGTGCAATATATTTATCATCATCATCATCATCAGCCACAGGACGTCCACTGCTGGACATAGGCCTCCCACAAAGATTTCCAGATCGATCCGTTGGAAGCGGCCTGCATCCAGCGACTTCTTGCGACCTTTATCAGATTATTTATTTATAGTTTTTTACTATTTTTCCTTTGTTTTGTTTAAATGAAAAATATTTTTAATTTTTAGTCTGAACACACGTGCTAACTGCGTGCGTGCACAGTATGTACAATTTATGTGTGTTTTCTATACTCTAGCTAGTAATATTGCATCCTAGCAACAAGAACACAAGCAGATAGTATTCCGGAATTTCAAGAGCATCCGTCGTTGTGCAAACAATACAGTAATGTACAATGTATCTGGCTCATGAACCGTGTCTTACGCCAGGGTCCACAGAGGTCCGCGGCCGGCACACATTTCGAGATAAACGTCGCTAACCGAGATAACCGTGTCGAGTAGGAACTTGATGAATAACTATAAACAGTCGTATACAGATAATTGTAAAGTTTGGTGGTCTTTAATTAATCAATTGGTGCAAGTGAAACAATAGATAAAACGCATGTGCCATTAGAAAAGCATTTGTAAAATCGATAAACTTTAAACATATGTATTAAACCAGTTTCCTTCTATTTCAAGATGATAGGAACTCTCCTATCGCCACAGCACCAAAATTAAAAACTCAACACAGATTGGGATTGATTGCCGACCTGGAACTCATAAACCCAGGTATCTTAGGATAAGTATGCTATCACTAGACCAATGAGGCGACCAGGGTATACCAGCTTATAAATAGAATTGGTCCCTACTCTATTCAGAAGCTACTGTTACGAGATGTGCACTCACAAATGGTAATTGCTGTACCAGACTATAAGCAGGAAATACATAACGCTGTAATGTCGAAGTTAAGTGAATAACCACTAGATAATCCCCAGGAATAGACAATCTAATAAGTGCTAATGCTACCACTACATTGGAGGCGATACAAAGCTCGGAAGGATCTGCGGATATATGGTTGATTCCAAACATATATTCGCAGCCAGAATAAATATAGGGCCTCAATAGAGACATAAATGAGAATAAATCAATAAAATGAGATTTAATTTCAAATTGCAATAATAAACTGAATCAGACACATGACTCTCACATCGAGACACTAAATTGTCTTATTCCTAGTTATTAGTATCTATTAGACACTCGATATCACCACATAAGTCACGTCCAAAGAAATACTGATCACATTGGTCTCATCGCAATGTTCCCGATATTTGAAGCCACAGTCCTTTCAAATGACCCTCAATACAAAGTGCATATCTAAAACATAACAATTCATTTAATTACACATACAAATATTGACCTAATTATGTCCAACTTTAGTACATCCCTAACGCCCAACACATACCACAGCTATTTACTATTTACATATCTATTTCTAGTTTATTTTAGTTACGGCTCATATCATTTGTTTGTTAGGAATCAACTAAAATTAAACTTACAAAGTTAAAACAGACTTTGTTAATATAAATATCGGTGACATAAAAGTAAACAATGTAGTAAATGAGTAAGATCAAAATAATACAGAAGGTCGAGTCGTGGATGGCACGCACGAGTCGCGACGCGGCGAGGGCGATGTACCCAATACCAAAACTATCGACGATACAACGCGAAATAGAGCGATTGGGTTAATAACGTTGCTAAGACATTTTGCATATAATTGTATCAAAGCTCACGCTATGTCTGTAGGATCAGGCAGAGATACACCTAGCATAACCAAAGAATCTACTATCATAACAGATCGAAAACTAAAGTTGTAAAGTTTATTTTCGACATATCTTTTGATAGGACATCCGAACGATAATAAAACCAATCAGTGCACATGATGACAGTACTTGCACATTAAAGTAGATATAAGCTCAAAATAAAGCCGAAACCATATCGAAAGTAATTTTTATTCTGTATGGTCAAGTGGCAGCGTATGTGACTGTCGATCGGAATGTTCTGGTTGCCAATCCCAGAGCAATATTTTCTAATTTTATGTAAAATCCACAGATTTTACTGGATACTAGAGAAAGAGTTAACATCAAGCAGCCGGTTGTAAAAACCAAGCCGAATTCGTTCTGAGACTTACTTGAAAACATGTCTTGCACCAATACCACGATAAGTGAAATAGGTGGAAAAAATATTAAAAGTGTTGTTTCCAAAATCAAACTTAAGTCTTAAATTAGCAAGTTCAATGATCTAAAAACATAACAAATCATCCAATCTATACGTCATTACGATTCAATTTATACAAACAAATGAGACGACTTGTTTAGCTTATTTAGCTTATAAATAAAATCATGACAAAATACTTGAATAGACCTTACAATATACAGTCTCATTAAGATGATCAATTGATACAAACAGTTCCAATCAATTGGCTTTCATATTTATCACCCATCAATTTATTACGAAGTAAATTTTCAAACGACTTAGCTAAGAAAATCAATCTAGGCGAAATGAACCGAATTATATCGCGCAGAGAAGCACTCTATATCAGGAGTGATCCTCTTTTTCAAAATAAATATTACTTCTCTGATATTTGCTTCATTAGTATAGGCACTATAGTTTATACAGCCGATTTAGTCCGGGAGGCCTCTGGAGTCTAAACCTAAAGGACAAGATATACATCGCTGTTGGTGCACACTATTTCTAAACAGCATTTTACATTTTTTTTAACTATAAGTTACAATTACACCCCTAAGGTAGACAAACGACTTGATAAAGGTCGCAGGAAGTTGCTGGTCGCTGGATGCAGGCCGCTTGCGACACAACTGGTCGATCTAGAATACTTTGAGGGAGCATGTTCCTGATGATTACGATGATAAATTTACAAATTTACAATAAAATCATTGTGAAAGTACAACCAAGTGATTGACATTATAATGTTGGTAAATGCGGTATTCTCACAGTTTACTAAAATAAATTTTTCGTTTCAATCACATTTTTTTATAGAAATTATATTTGGCAAAGTATTCAAAGTCATATAAAAGTTTTATTTACATAAATTAGTAAATGCATAACATACATCGTGTTGTATTCGTACACAGAAGGCAGACAGTAAAATGTCACTTGGCGCCTCTTTATTATTGCCCGAGAACTTGTTCTCGGTTTCTTTTTCCAACATTTGTTTTGTGAATTAACTTTCGAGTAAAAATATACTGTCCTCGACTAGACGCATAAACATAGTTCTCTTAACACTTGCAGATTTATATAAATCAAAAAGTAAATTGTCTGTCGCAGATTTAATTTCATCCACGAACCTTAAATATTTTACTCTTACTTTCTTTATTAATAATTCACCTCTTTTGTATAAACTTTACATAGATTAGCAATGGCTGCGCAATTATCAATGGTCCGGAGTGCCGAGAAGAAAACAACAGTGCTACGTTAATTGTTACGTAAAGTGCTGGTGGTGTTTCTACCGTTCATGAGTAGTCGTCTCATTCCGTTGCAATTAACATAACGAAAGATGCCGGGTCGAAACCAGCCCCAAAATTAGTTATTATGAATTTAACAGTGAAGGTACGCAGGTACGTACCTGAGAGCCATCACAAGGATTTCGAAGGTTTGTTACATTTTTGTCTCTAGTGGTTAACACACTACAACAAAGTTAGCCGCGAGTGCAATATTGTAAAGTTAAAACGCATAAAACACTTTTCTAGTAACTTCATTTAATAGAATTAGCTACTAACATGGCTTACATACAAGAAACATCATAATGCCATTACTGGAGTGAACAGTGAGTATTCATACGTAAATATAAATAAAGAAGCCATACATGGCTTCTAGTAATGCACGTTCTTCTCGTTCAATTTTCGTTGAATGTTGAATTGGTGACCCATTCAAACTTCAAATCCATGCTACACTACACTTGGTATGCATTAGACTGCCTCGGTGGCGTGGTTGTATTTCGGTGCGACTACCGCCCAGAGGTCTCGGGTTCGATCCCCGGGTCGGGCAAAGTGATATTGGATTTTTGCATATCACCAGGATTTTGAATATCATAGTTTCACTGCCAACTCAAAAATACCTTTCTCGATATCAGCTATGTAGTCAAATGCAGGGTTACATCAAAATCCCTCACAAACTCGTCAATTATCCACATGAGTACAAACGGTCGGGTCTCAGGGTCAAGTTCAAGGTCAGCCGATCACGAACCCTGCCCGAAGTCTGGACCTTACGGCCCTTTATTAACTAGATAACGTTAGGATACCACATTTTGTCAAGTCAACCTGCAAAATAGTATCGGTAAATTAAGTAAAAACCCAGCTTTGTATCTTAAGTGTATTGCAAATTCAGCTTTTATTACCAGCGGGCTATCCAGTCCCAGACAATGAATGTAATCGACCTGAGATTCGAAACTATGACCTACAGCAGGGTTACCACCACCTCTTATAGCAGTATTATTATAATCGTTCTTCGTTTGTTTTGTATGGGAATCGGTACAAGTAAAATTATAATAATACTGCTATAAGAGGTGGTGGTAATCCCCCTAGTCCATAGTTCATATAAGCTGCAGGAATGTCACTTGTGATGGTATGGTTACGTTTTGACGAAACCATAGGTATAGGTCGGTCGCAGGTGTGTAGACCAGTGGGGTAACTTTTGACACTCGATTCGATTTCTACTTTGATTCGATTTCGGCTATGATTCGATTTCGACTACGATTCTATTTAGTGACATAAAAATCCACCGAAATCAAGTAAAAAGGTGCACTAATGTGGACAGTGGAATAAAAAAAAAACAAATGACAAATTCTCGAATCCAACGCATTAGCGCAATTTTAACTCGTTTTCGATGGAATTTTAAATTATTCTAAATAGAATCGAGTGTCAAAAGTCAAGGGGCTGATCGTACAAGGGGAGCATGCACGTGGGCGGCCTAAATAGCGCTAGCTGGATGTTATGGAGATATGAGAGGCAATGGTCTGTCACTGTGGTGGATGCTTAGACCGGGCGAAGTGGAAACATTAAAGAAAGCGGAACCTAGTATGAGGTCGGGTTTTGAGTGGTAGAGCCACGCTGTTACGTCACACAGTTACGTGTACAGCATGAATGGGCCGGCTTGACCGGTTTGATACCAATGTCTTACAGAAAACAGACGTAAATTGGCAGCTTGCTGTCGCGTTCGTTCGGTGAGTGAGATTGCCGGTGGCCCATTTCCCCGCCTCCCTTTCCCAATCCCTTTACCCTCCGCTTCCATTCTCTCCTTATAGATTGGCTACACACCCATGATTCTTTTTGTGTCTTGGGTGTCTATAGACGGTGGAGATCACTTACCATCAGGTGACGCATCTGCTCGTTTGCCAGTTTATGCTATAAAAAATAGCGCCAGAAAGAAAGAAGTAGCAATACCACAATCCAGAGCAGGCATAGCTCAGACGAAAAACCTGCTGCTCATCTAATGTTGAGCTCGAACGGCCGGGACTCAAGGCCATGTTGAAGGTTGGCCGGTAATCCCGAACCGAGCCCGTGCCGCCCTTAATTAACTAACCAGATAACTCGCGGGGGTTTGTTATAAATCTCACTTAACGTATTCCAGTTAAGATTTCAGGGATTAGATTATTCATTCGTGGAAAAAACAATGTTTTAATTATGTATTTTTTGATGATTTTATAGCGGCTTTATCTTCGTAATAGTCATTTGTAGGGTATAATGAAGTTTACTTAAAATATTTTTTCGTACCGGTGTTATACATGCCAAATGACAATTATATTATTGGATTATGTTTCCAATAAAATGGATCAACACACAACATTTCCGATGGCTCTCACTTTTTTAAGATGATATTTCAAAAAACACATGCTTCCCGTACACTTATGTAACATATATTTGTGAGGCCACCCTCACAAATATATGTTACATAAGTGTATGGGCCACAGGAGGCCGAGCCGCCCGTGACTATTTAAATACTCTAACACTTAAAATAGGACCTTTCAAAAACTGACAAAAGTATGTTAAATGGAAAAGAACTATTTAGCTTCAATTAGGAGTCAACGTTAATCCAGGCTATAACTATTAAGGGCGACTTGAAGCACTATTACTTAATTTACTTATCTTGAGTTACACCTTATCTCAATTTATCCTACAGCTCTGAGATAGGAGATCTTCAAATCACGATTTGAGATAAATAGAGGTTTACTGCGGAGCTGCAAGTGGTCCTAAAATTCCTAAATCATGGATCAAAACTGAAAATCTACAAAACAAAATGATGAAATGTGATTATGAAGATGTTACTTGTGTAAAAAAAATTCAACAGAGCACCATCAAATGGCGCGTAAAACACCTCTTAAACACTGTGCTGAAACGTTAATATTCAAAACAAGAGAACCCATCGCGTTAAATATTAAAATATTCTTCTCAAGATATTCTTGGGATATTTTCGTGGAAATATTTGATAAGGCTGCTTTCAACACATGGATTTGGATATCTTTAGGAGGCCTATTTTCAGCAGTGGATGTCTTGTGCCTGATGATGATGATGATGTGAAGTACGAAGTAGAAAGCATGCATCATCGTGGATCATCATCATCACGAGCTGTTTAAAAGTGAAATTAGCTATAGCTTAATTTTCATGAATGAAGTTATGAGACGGCTTTTACTGGATATCTTCTAGCTGCATGCCACTCCACTGTGAGATCGCAACACACTGTTTCAAGCATTTCCCAGAAAACATTCCGCTTAAGTTTTTATCTAGCTGCTTCCCTGACGTCAATCCCATCTGGGGGAAATGGCTTTCATTTGATATGTTAAACTTTATTGAGTTTTATCCTATTTAGGTTTCAATATTGTACCCTCATGTCGTAATCTAGTATAATAGTAACAAATTCCATATGACATAAACAGGTAGTGGTTTCCTTATTACACCAATGAGAACCCTTGGATTGAATTTTAAATTTAACATTCTAGGGCTATAAGCGTAAAGCTAAAAGGCCAATCTTTATATCGCGTTACAAAAAAGAAATCCATTGATGTATAACATTATCCAAATGGATCGCAAAGTCAAAGGTCAAATTCTCCCTTGACGCTGAAGGCAATAATGGGACCAACTCCCCCCTCCACTACACCCACCAATGGAGGTGCCGAAGCGGCGCGTACCCAGTCAACCGTTCAACATATCATTTCTATGCAAACGATTCAATTCCATCAGCCTTTATCAAACGTTAACAAAATGGATGTTTCTTGTTTATTTTTATATGGACTGGAAATTGGAATAAATATGATGCGTACTTTGTTAACGGATTTTAGGTTGTATAACTACAAATTTCCTGCCGGAGAAAGTTGCCGTCAAGCAGACGGCTGATCATAAAAAGTAAACTGAAACCTTTCTGCAACTTATTTGAAAAATAGTGTTTCCTCGACCACTTGTGGCAAAAAAATATGGCTGCGAATGGAAAAAATAGTATAGGAGTGATAAATTCACGAATCAAAGTAAAACTACCTAAGATATTTCTAAGCTAAATCTATTAACCGCCTCAATTGTCTAAGGACAGCATACTTAGGCTGATAAATGTCAGAATTCAATTCACAAGTCGGACAATCATAACCTACGTGATGCAAAAAAACACAAATGAGCTATCTCTTGAAAATTCAACACTTCTACTGACTTAAAACATAAATGGGCTTATGAGTCGTATTACTACAACAATCCTGGATGTACAAGTCGAGCGATCCAAAGTAATGAGTATCAGCTACGTGGAAGTTGTAATGAGAGCTATTCATATTGACTTGGCAAAAAGTTACATCGGAGTTGCGACTTGCGAGCTGGCTTCCCGCTTCCAATGAGTACACGTTAACTTCCTAATTTAGGATGATAATGGATAAGTGTGATAAATTATGAACAAGCTTCAGGATAATATTGTTAAGAACACGATAATAATTACTTTGGCTTTATTTATAATAGTCATTATAGTCCTGATAAGCCTTTGTTCTTTAATGTGATTTTGATGTTCAAGTCAATCAATATTTGGCATTTCTTATAGCTCGCCCTGTTGCGTAGTACTTTTTAGTAAATCTTTTTAACTAAATAACATTTAACACCCAACAGATAACACGTCATATTCCTGACCCCACACTAGGCTGAACCTGTATCGTGGGTATCATGAACTAATGAGGCACTTACGGTCCCACAACACTCAGACCAGGTACAATTATCTGTGGTGTGTCTTACATCCGACTCGCCCGCCGAGCCACGGAGGCTGTCATTAATTTGTCTACACTAAGGCTGAGAACGAACTTCGACTAAGTCTAAATCAAAGAAACGAACTCAGTCAGGATTTGGAATTTTTAAATCAAAATGTAGTCCGAGCCATTTTTTACAAGAAAAATAGATTGACAGACTAAGCAAAGATTTTCTTGTAAAAAATGACTCGGACTAAAGTGAAAGATTAAAGACAGTGAAAGTTCGATTTAAAAATTCCATATCCTCACTGAGTTCGTTTATTTGACTTAGACTTAGTCGAAGTTCGCTCTACAGATCTCAACCTAAGATATCGGTTTTTCAATGCAAACTTATCAAATTAGCTAATGTTTATCAAATGTTACTCACGTGCGCCATTTTGTGTAAAAACGTGAAACTTGAGATATGATATCACTTTATTTCCTTATGCTTAATGAAGTACAAGCTCACCAGCATTAAATAAATATTTAACAAATTATACGTCTTACTCCATGCGTCATATATCATCACGAATCACCATAAAAATAATATCGTAATGTGGGCCATTAGTATCCAACGAGCACTCTCAAATAATCGGGGAATTCATTATTTACTGCAACAAGATGTTGCTAGGTAATAAATTATTTCATACCTACTATGATTTATATCATCATTTGCATTGAACTACGTCACAATACACTCGATTTATATCGTTATCTTTCGATTATATTATCAAATAAGGAAGTAAATCGATCGGCAATAACTTTTATTTAAAGCACTTGTCAGGTTTAGACTAGGGCATGCAAAAACCGGATGGTTTTGGAAACCGATTTTTTCGGTTTTTGTATTTAAAAAAAACCGGTTAACCGGTTTTTTCGGGTTATTCGGTTTTTGGGCTATATTTTCGTTTTTTTAGTTTAAATCTTGATTAACGAGATGAAGTTGAATTTCTGCACGTAATTATTTTCAGTTCAGAGGCTCTAACGTGAGTTTTGACATTTCTTGCTACCGAGTACCTAAAATATATAATTTATATGATGAACGACATGGCCTGCCTCGGTGGCGTGGTTGTATTTCGGTACGACTACCGTCCTGAGGTCTCGGGTTCGATCCCCGGGTCGGGCAAAGTGATATTGAATTTTATCATATCAGCCCGGAGTCTGGAATTTCTGCCTGATATGGCGATAGGCTCGCCCCCTATCATATCTGGGACGGAACTAAGCTCGGCGAAATGTGGGTGTTCTAGTTCGCTAGTGCACCTCTGCCTACCCCTTCGAGGATACAGGCGTGTGCTTATGTTATTTTATATGATAAACATTAATTCCTAACGTAATTGCTAGGGGTTTTCGGATGTTTGTCATACAAATAGGTAGTCGTAGTCGCAAGCGAGAAAGGTAAAAATAAACTCACGTTTTTTTTGTATCGCGGGGAAAAGTGTTTTACCGCTACCGCCACGCCTAGCGGGAGACGTGATGATTATGTCGGATTCGCCTGTCCTACGACCCAACGTTAAGCCGCACCGGAGTGATGGACAGCATCTAGGTGACCTTTAGGTCGAGTCCCTAACACTATGTACCCTACACCGGCAATACCAACTAACGAAACAGAACGGCCCGGGGTTGCCCTACACTTAAAGCGTCCAGGCTCCAGCCGAAAGAACACTGATTGTTCTTCCTTTTCTACCTGCCCTCATCCCATTTCACTATAATCTCCGCCCAACACTTTTTCAGACATGTTGCAGAAATGATTCAGCTGTTATTTTGACAACCGGCTAGGCTATTTTTCTGATGTCAAGTGACAACCTTCTTTGGGGGCTCGAGTAAATCGTATTACATAGTAAACAGCTATGCCCTTCATCTCTAAAGCCTATAAACGCTGCCACTAGACCAAGGCGCGACAGGTTAATCCACCATCATTCTCGTGCCCTTGTCCCAATTTTATTTGGGGTCGGCGCAACATGTATTCGTCTTCCATAAACACGATCATCTCATCTTTACCTTCTTATTTTTCATGTTGTCCCTCACACACTCTGTCCACCTTTTCTTTGGTTTTCCTCTACCTCCCCATCCATCAACATTCACATTCATCACTTTCTTACCCACTTATTATGTCGCTTCTCTCCTCATAACATGCTCATACCAAGACAAACTGGTTCCTTCTAATCTACCTACCACAGGTGCCACTTTCAAGCTTCCTCTATGCTTAATCCTAACTCTGTCCATCCTTATCACTCCACACATCAATCTCAACATTCTCATTTCTTCTGCATGCAATCATTTATCATCCGACTTTTCAGTGACCCTAGTTAAGCTACAGTTTAATTCACAGTAATATTATAAATGCAAAATAAAATCTGTCTGTGGAGTTTTAACGGCAAAACCGTTGAACCGATATTGATATTTCATGTGAGGATAACTTTTAACTCTGCGGACGAATCTAGCGTACTTTATTATTTTAAATCAGCCCTCAATAAATCAGTGAAATAGGGGATCTGTAATAAGAACTAGTTTATTTCTTGTAGTCCCCACTTTATGCAATGTTCTACATAAGGGCGCATGCTTTGGATACAATATAATTTTAAGTAATACATAACTTTATAACTGTATTAATGTATTTTATTGTATCTTATTTTGCGTCTAACCTAAATAAATAATATAAAAACATATATATAAATACATACAATGTAAGATATGAAAAATGGACCACCATTTTGCTATTACATTAACATGATAATAGTGTGGCTGCTTTATTTTGTTTTCTGTTTGGCAATATCATGGCCTAGTATCAGGGTTCGCCTTCATACCTAAACGCTTCTACTTCGCCCGGTCTTGAGTATCGTTTACAATGGGATACTTGGTTCTCATATCTTCTTTCAAAACATCTAGCCAGCGCATTTTGTGCGGTCCACGGGGACGCACTCCTGTTACAATCTGGTCCAGACACTTGCGATCGACGTACTCCTGTAGTTTTCTCAAAACGTGACTATACCATTGCAAGCGATATTTCTGCAATTTATTTGCCACGTTGCAGACACCAATACTACCTCAGATGTAAACGTTACGTATTGGATGCAGTCGTGTATCGTTGCCCATCCTCCGCATCATCTTCATATCCATGACGTGGATTTTCCTAACATAACGCTTCAAAACAGGCTACGTCTCACATCCATATAAAAGTAAAGGCCGAAAGATTTTCCCTCTTGCAATTTAGCACAATCGGCGCCATTACGGGACTTGACGTTGGAGTCGATGTCTCCAGACTCGTGCAGTATAGATACTAGATACTTAAACTCGTCCGTTTTTACAGCAAGCTCGTTCCTTATCATTGTGTATGTATTTAATTGTACGTATTTATTCACTATTGATGTAAGGAGGAAAAAACCGAAAACGCCGAAATAACCGGTTTTTTAGACGAAGAAAACCGGTCTTCAAAAACGGTCGGTTAATCGGTTTTTTCGGTTTTCGGTTAACCGGTTTGCATGCCCTAGTTTAGACAACCGCTAAAACTATCTATATTTTCATCAAATTGAAGCTACAGATTTACAGAATCCAAAGGGAGTTGGCGTCAGACAGGCAGCCGATGGTAAAAACTAAGCCGTCTCGAAATCAGAATTAATTATTCACTCAAACACTTTTATGTACTACTTTCCACTGCGCTTTCCGAGTCAGTATCAACCAAATATCAAATTTAGCGAACTCGATCCGATAATCTAATCAATAGTCATTCGTATTTGGCCTACTGATCTTTGAGAGATGATTATTGCAAGCCGTTTCATTTGTTAAGAGATTGTTAAAATGTATTGATCCGGGTATTACTTAATGGATTATACAGTGTACGGTGACCCGCATACTCAACCACTTTAACTGCAATCACCAACACGCAGGTCATTATGGTAATCACTGTAACGATTGACATAAGAACTCGGTCAAGAGTCGGTCACGGCACGGGTATAACTTGTAGCTATAGATTCAGTATCACATGTTTAGCAGAGCGAGCAGCAACAGCTCAGTAGGTAACTGCGACTGCATACGAAGTAGGGGATCCAACCCCAATTATATCAAAATAAAGAGCTTTTCAATTCGTCTTTTATTGTGTTACTCGATACCTCCGGCAAATGAGGACCAATTTTCAAGATTATTGTCGTGTTAGAGATTGTTTCAAGTGTTTCCAAGGGTCATCAGATGAATAAATTGCAGTTTTTGCAAGTGCAGCTGCGCTTGTCAAATGTATGGAGAAATCGAAAACTATCAAAAGGTTTGTGAAACTGACAAAACTCGAACTAGAAGGGCAATCCTCTTCAGCGGTTTGAAGAACAAAACGTTTGAAGGTTATAACAGCCAATTCCAAAAGTATTGTGATCAAAAGACTACGTAATTCCAAACCACAACACCGCTACTGTCCTGTTATACAATTAAATGCTTTATTACAAAAGAATAACGTGTACAATGGTTTATCTACTATAACAATGGACGGTAATTGTTTCTGTACAGTGACCGTTTCGCTATCTGGTATGTTACGCAAACTTGAAGTACACGTGGACTGAACAATAATCTATTTAAAAAGACAAAGTACAATGGACCAGCGATATCTATAAATATTTCTTTATTAGCTTTAGGAATTGTAATGCTGACAAAGTAACTGGGAATTACTTAGTTCCAAAATATTTACGGATGTCGCAATCCAGTATTACTAAATTCGTCAGTTTAGACCCTCGCATTCCTGGATCGGTCATCCGCCTGTCTTATCGCAGGGTCCTTCTTTCCTCTTCGAAATGTGAAGAACCATTTATGCAGGACGGCATGATGATAAAAACCACCGATAAACTTTCTGGAGTCGTTGTTTATTTTTTCACTGCGCCTACCATCTGGTGTAGTTACTTTACCATGGTCTGATAAAAAGTTACCTACTAGTTACTACTTACCACCAAAATAATGCGTGCATTGTTAAACATAAGGGGATTGAGAAGCGAAAAGCTATTTTGGGCCAAGGAAAACTACTAGAATCCCATTGAAGTACCTCATTTGTGTATTAATAAATGAACTTGTATAACAGCGAAGACTCAATCAGATTCGGCACGCAGTCGAAAACCGATGACTTCTGTAATTTATTAACGTTCGTTACACAAGAGCGTGGCGAAATGGCTTCCGAGAGGGTTAACTGTTTTCGGAACTAACTTGACTTTTGAACGCAAACTTCCAATCAATGCCAGTCACCAGATTAAAAAGAGAAAAATAAATAAACAATACTGAACTCTACCCGACAGTAATAGTAATGAACGAGGAAAATGTAAATTAATAACAAAAAAGGAAAATCTCTACGGAATGTAGCAAAAAAATATTTGAACATAGAAATGAAACTTAATAAGTTTAAAAGACAGATTGTGTTCCCGGTTGTAAAATAATTATAACTTCGAAGTAGTACTAAATTCACATAAATATGAACTCTTGTAATTTAAAAAAATATATAATTATGTAATTCCAAGTAACATGCAAACCAATTTCAATTTAAAACCAATCGTAAGTCACCTCACGGCTCACACCTTCACCTCAGCAGAAGCGAAATATTTCAGTCACATCTGACAGTGAATTATCCAAAATAGCTGTGACCCAAATACTCTGCTCCAGTCTATCCCAATTCCCGGTAATCCATTTACACCGAACCCTTACCAAATTCATAATAAGTTACGACCTACAAACCATGTTTACCTCAGTAATAACCTAAAATACTCCACAAACAGACAAAAACATTGTAAGCGTATTGGAAGTGTAGACATTTTTTTTTCGGTCTGACTGGGTTTAATACTAAGAAACAAGTAAGTAGGAAGTCGCTGGAGGCAGGCCGCTTCCAACAGGTCGATCTGGAAATCTTTGGGGGAAGTCTATATCCAGCAGTGGACGTACTGTGGCTGATGATGAAGCAAGTGGGGTCTCCTCACGAATCTCCTCAAACCCATCATACCTTAATCTGGACGGGCACTGACGACCGTTTTCTGTGAGACTGTAGAGGTACTATCCTGGTCGAGTCCATTCGTTTCACAGTCTACGGCGTGACTCAACCCATTAAGATATTGTCTTATATAAAACCCTACATGATGGTGTATGCTATATTTTGTGGGTTTCCATCTATCATAGACCAATAAACCCTACCAACTATTGCATTATCACCTCCAGTGTACCCACGATTCCGTTGGCATTATTCGACATTTTACCACCGCGAGATATAAGATTACCTCCTGGTAAAAAAACTATAGGACACAAGTCCTACCGAATATCCTTCTCCAGTCTACATTCTTGGTAATTTTCCATTCCATTTGCCACTAAGACTTTATTACACCAATTTATATTGCATTAAGGCATGGAAGCCAGACAGCGACTCGGCAACGTAAGCTTTTGTTCTTGTCTTGCACTATTGATTGGTTCTTCAAGGGTTTCTTTTCTATGTTGCTGTTCAATTTGTTTCATGTTAATTTGATCGACATCAAAAAAGGTATAAGTTCTTATAACTACATGAATACATACCTACTTTATTAATGATAACTGTTTTTTTTTTATAATCTGGCTTACTTACATCTAATTCCATAAAATTATAATCATTTAAAAAGTCACGGGCGGCTCGGCCTCCGGAGGTCTACGTAACATACGCTTGTGTAACATATTTATGTGACGCCTCCGACGGGTTAAAAATACAAACTAAAACATCCAAATATTTGATGAATAAAACCAACATTTTGCTTTAAATAATATCTTAGTTAATGTTTTCAAATAAAATACAATCCACGAAAATCCGTAAGCCCTATTTATTTCATATCCAACCTGTCCATCAAATTTCGCAAGGACCTAAATCATAATGAGTGAGTGACGTCACTTACTGTCCTAAATTCCCTTAGTACCAAACAAACACCGTCCGCAAGTACTATAGAAATAGGACGCCCGACCCAAATATGGGTTGAACGCGTACTACCTTGGAACAATGGCTAATGAGGCACGGATGAATAGTTTAAGAGAAAACACAGACTTAAAAGGTGTCGTCTTAGCTAGCTTCTTGTTACTTTGTAGTAAAGATGCAATGTCTGTGAAATCTTAAGCAGAGTTTTGAATAGGTTTTATATTGTTAATTACGATGATATTATTAAACATCATTTAGAACTACATTTTCCAAATAAAATCTAGCTCAAGCTAGCATAATTTAATCGTCGCGTCGTATAATCTGATAGCCGACGTGGTGGATTAAGTAATTTTAAATAAAAAGTAGTAAACTCGTAAAGAATTAAACTTGGTATTAATATCCATCGAAGATTCAACGAACGAAACGATTTATAGCAAATCCAAGTACATTCTAGCTATATCGAAGCCCGTAGAAGCGACAATAATAAAACCAATTAAATTCATTAGATTCACTAATGCAGCACAATGTTGATTGGCTATGTCAGAGTCACCAGGTCGGGTGGGACAATTGACATCCATTACGCTTATTGGACTTATCGAAGCGATCGAACCTTTGGAAAAAAATGGAAGTAGTGACAGTTTAATTGAGGGAAGGAATTAAGATTGAACTAATTTATAAATGTGACGGTTGTATTTACCATACGAATATTATCTTTGGATTGCAACCATTAGTATAGTCGCATCGTACTTATGCTGAAAGCCGTTAGATCCTGGGTTCATATCCCAAGTCATACAACCACACTTGTAGCATCCAGGATTGGAATGTATTCCCGGTATAGCGATAGGTTCCCCACTTATAACATGAAGGGATAAAATAAGGCGAGATGTGGGTGTTCTAATTCGGGAATATAGATCCAAACTTATATTTTTACATTAATGTTTTGCTTGGGTTGCGATTTGATAGGAAATCAATGCAATTTAGTGGCAACGGCAAAAGTCGTGTGATAAATACTATCAACATAATCTTAGTATGGATAAAAGCCACTAAATGTAGTGAAATCATTAAACTTCATTACCTTTTCCAAGTTAGAAGCCAATATTCCATCAGTTGCATTAGCCACTTCGAATTAAAACTAATAAAGTTCAAATTATCTTGTACTAATTCCGAAGCAAAACAAATAATCCGCTCGAAATATTGAGTTATTAGTTCACGTCATTCCTATGGCTGATCACAAGGATGAGAGGATATTGATTCCATATATCTAACGTAATATTATTTTTAGATGACGTAAAAACGAGTTATGACTTGCCGCGTTACTTTATGGCTAATAAAATGTTATGGCTAACAAAATAGAACTAAAGTTCTCGATAGATAATATTAGAAAATCGACTTTATAAGGTTTGGTAGCATTTTATAAAATTTACGTATTATCATAATTTTTGTCACTTTTTCTTCACGTAAAACATTTTGTGATGGAAAGAGACAAAACAGTGATTAGGCTAATCACTGATAAAACATACAGATAATGACCTAATTTCCAATCCTATTTTATGGAAGGTCACACTTCTGAAAAGCATTTTAATCACAATATTATTTGTTAAATATGTAACCTCAAACTACAAGTACATCATAGCTAGAATTACATTAGAAAGAAAGAAGAACTTCTGTCTCCCAAATTAAATATACACGCGATGGTTAAAAAAATATCATAACTCATTTCTGGAGACATTAACAAACATAATATCGATATTATTGATCGCAACGCAACATAGTAGATAGCGTACGTCCTGGACCTAATCCAGATTATCGACAATAATTCCAAATTTAACAGAAAACTAGCCAATTACCATACACAAGTGAAAATGATGGCAACAGTAACGTGGGCCGGGTGAGATCAGCCGCACTGCGGCTGGATCGATATCCGAGCCTACAGCGTCAGGGAACCGGGATAGCACCGACTGCCCGGGGCTGGGAAGAGCTTTCATTGGCCCAAATGTTGTCGACAAAAATATTTCAGAAAGAAACAAGGCATGGCTTACAAGTTAATTAGCTATAAAGGAAAACATCGGCCTCAATAATTTAATTGGTGATTTTTACAAGACAATCATATTATAAAGAGATAAAGAAATCTTGGAGATTCAACTAACCAAAATAATTTTATCAATAAAATTGGCGCCTAGAATATTATCCCCAATTATTCGATGTATGGAGCAATCTCTAATCTTCTGATAAAGCAGGGCACTGTTCTGTAAAAATTTAGGAACTCTTTAAAAAGGCTTAAGATACACTTTAGATTGTATTTTTTATATTCTCGTTTTTTTAAACCGCATCCTATAACCTAGGTTTTAACTGAAGTCATTATTGGAGGTAGAGATGGCAGACTATATTATCAAGTTTTTTCAAGTTATGACTCGAAAAAGATCGTTAATCCAGGACCCACAACTCATATTATTATCACAATTTGCTATGACAATTAGAAGCAGATATATCATAAGTATATTTCGCTAAGCCGAATAATTTCTGACTTCTTAGCATTCCTACATCTAATGATATAGGCGTTATCAAGGGAATTCGATTACCATGTTTTCACCTTCCGTTAGACCTTCCCGATTAGATTGAGAAGTATTATTATAATTATATTAATGATTAATTATCTCGAAATGCAGCGATACCTCAATTGCAAGTAGAAATGGTTGCCGAGATGGGTATCAGTGAACCTCAAAAAGAGCACGCACCTACATAATTCAGAATAAATTATAGCATATACCCCATGTATATCCCAATTATAACGGCAAAGGACATTATAGTGAAGAAACCTGCATGACCTAAAAATTTCTTTACAGCGATTTCGAAGGTATATTAAATCTACCAACGTTTTTTCCGCATTAGGCCTGAGTGGTGGACGGCCTACTTACTCACTCTTATTAGTAGAGGCCCGTGCCCAGCAGTAGGACAGTTACATTTCAAAACTAATAATTTATTAGACCACTGGTCAGGGGTGCGTTCCCGTGGACGACTCAAAAAGCGCTGACTGGACGTTCTGGAGGAGGATATGAGAGCCAATGTTCTCACTACGGAGGATGCTGAAGACCGGGCGAAGTGGAAGCGTTTAAGTAGGAAGGCGGACCCTGGCAGAAGGCCGGGATAACGCCAGGCAGAAAGAAAGAATATATTAGACCACTTCTTCAGGGACAGAGATCCGCTTTTTATGCGTGTTAGTAATTATAGACTGATATGTAGACCGCAACGATCTCTTGAAGCTCGTACACGTAAGTACAGCTACTGCGATACACCGCTAATCATTGCATAATCTTGTGGTTAAACACAGTATACACCGACTGTTTATGTTACCTTGACGGCGTAATTAACACTCTTGTATACAGAATTGGGTACCTGACTAGGTGTTTTTTTATTAATTTTATATGAAATTTACGTCGTCTAAAATATAAAACAGAAAAAAATATTGAAATAGTCTCAAAAATAAAAAATGGGCCAAACATAAAAAATATGCCTTTGATGTTTGGTGTAACCGTGAAATAGCGGGAAAGAGAAGTATCAGTTTAATCACGTCACGCCATAACGATTCGCGCGTTGGAAAGGAATAGCAAGATATCTCCAATATGTCCCCACTCCAGGATTTAAAATATTAATTACTGCCTCATTTTTCAACCAATTTCCATGCATTTTTACAGAAGGGTTTCTTTTTGTTTTATTTGCTATCGCATATAAATATGTGTATAAAATCAAACATAGTCAAGTACCCAAATCTTATTTTTTAGTTATTGGAGCAAAGTACCTTTTGGAATTACGAGAAAGCCAATTTTCAAGTTTGACTTACAAGTTTTATAGTTTACTCCGAGAAGCCTGCGGAGACACCAGGGTGACGGTGACGGGTGACTCCTGACGCTCGATTCGATTGTGATTTCGATTTGGTTTCATTTATTGACTTAACTTTCCACCGAAATCGAGTTAAAAAGTACATTAATGTCACGTTAAAAATTACCAAATGACAAGTTCTCGAATATTATGCAACATTAGCGCACTTTAAAAGTCGATTTCGGTGGAATTTTAAGTCAATAAATGAAACCAAATCGAAATCACAATCGAATCGAGTGTCGAGAGTAAGGGGGCTGGCGGATCCTACGCATCTGCGGCCCGAGCAGGAAAATTTTTGACCATCGTAAATGTATTCGAACTCGATGCGCGTCTATGAAATTTGTATGAAATATTAACCAAACGTCATCAGTGCGCAGCGAACTCGAATACATTTACATTAGTTTTTCGTGCTCGGGCTACTGGTCGGAGTAAGGCTGGCTAACGGCCGGTTTCAATAAACAATCTCAGTTCGAATGTGCTACATTAGGTTGTGGTAGATAGATTACAAAAATTTGACAATAAGAATACAGTTTGAACATGACTCCTTCAATGACTTGATTTGATTGGTTCATAATCGCGATTTATCTGCACTCTAAACTGAGATCGTTTATTGAAACCGGCCGTAAGCAACAACCGGGACACACGTCACACAAAATTGAGTGCGTATTGAGAAGGCTTTTGGAAAAGCGATTAATTGAGATGAAAGACATTTTATTTATATAATAATGAAAACAAGACTGCCTCGGTGGCGTGGTGGTATTTCGGTACGACTACGGTTCTGAGGTCTCGGGTTCGATCCCCAGGTCGGGCAAAGTGATATTGGATTTTTCCATATCAGTCCGGAGTCTGGAATTTGTGCCCGATATGGCGATAGGCTCGCCCCCTATCACATCTGGGACGGAACTAAGCTCGGCGAAATGTGGGTGTTCTAGTTCGCCAGTGCGCATCGGCCTACCCCTTCGGGGATATAGGCGTGAGCTTATGTTATGTTATGTAGTGAAAACAAGTTTGAAAAAGTAGAAACACTAAACAATTTATGAATAAAAATAGATTTTAATTTAAACTAATTTCGAATAATAGAAACGAAACACCAAGGCCGCTACGTTCTTACTGTTTATTCTATACAAGCCTTATGCAACGCGGCAAAACACCAACGTTCCGATTTACTCTCGAATATGTTTATTCGGACATTCGTTTCAAGCCAAAATACTTCTGTTTACATGTATAAGCTTCCAAATTGTTATATTGTTGTATCCGAGTGATGTGACGCAAATGGTCGGTGTTAGATGGCAGACTTCGCGTCAGACTCTCGGTGTGGATCAGATGATTTATTAAAAAATATTGTATTTGAGCCAAACACGTATTTCATTGGAAATTCAGTAGAGAAATAAACATAACATAACATAAGCTCACGCCTGTATCCCCGAAGGGGTAGGCAGAGGCGTACTATCGAACTAGAACACCCACATTTCGCCGAGCTTAGTTCCGTCCCAGATGTGATAGGGGGCGAGCCTATCGCCATATCGGGCACAAATTCCAGACTCCGGGCTGATATGGAAAAATCTAATATCACTTTGCCCGACCCGGGGATCGAACCCGAGACCTCAGAACCGTAGTCGTACCGAAATACCACCACGCCACGGAGGCAGAGAAATAATATAAATAAATAAACACATTTTTTTTTAGAAAACAACCACACCAAGTGAGAAAATTATGCCGATTGGCTTCCCAAATACATACACAGGCTCACGCCTGTATCCCTGAATCGGTAGACAGAGGCGAACATCCACATTTCGCCGAACTATTTTTCCGTCTCAGATAGATGTGATAGGGGGCGAGCCCATCGCCATATCGGGTACAAATTCCAGACTCCGGGCTGATACTAAGTAATAAAACTCAATATCATTTGCCGGGATCAAACCCGAGACCTCAGGACGATAGTCGTTCTGCGCACATTATTATCACCACGTCTCACCGAGGTAGTATACAACTACAATAAAATGTGCGACACCTTATAGTCTGTTTCGTTTGAAGAACCTCATTTCGCTATAATGTTTTGTGTACACCGTAACAGAGACTACCTGGTTTTTTGTTGACATTGTGCCTAAATAATTATCTTACCACGTGGCCCGAACGACAAGCAGCCGGTTTCGTAAAACAATACAGTCGCATTGAAAATTGTTTGAACATTGAGAAAAAAATATTGTGCGACATTGGTGCGATACGATTTTTTCTTAGTTATCATAAAAAAGTAATGCAGTAGGATTTATCATAGCCTACTGAGATACTATATTGGCTGAGGACCGAGAGATCCTGGATTCGATTCTCAGGTTAGGCGAGTGTTTTTCTTACTTGACGTGGATTAGCGTCAAGGAGGCAACTGTAGCTCAACCATGAGTTTGTTGCACGTATTTACGCGAGCGAAGACGTAAAATATTTGTATGGAAAACGTCAGTTCCCCGCGTAACCGCTAGAGGCGTTCGGGTGTTTTTCATCCAAATATTTTACAGAGTAGCTAACGAGTAATGTAAAAAAACTCATGGTTGGCCTACACATCATAAAAACTAAAACAAATAACTTCTGCAACATACTTAAAAACATTACTCTCCTTCCTCCAGGATTTTTGGAGTCCAATTGAAGTCCCAATGCCTTAATTTTTTAAAATTAAAATTGTTGAAAAATACTGTTAACGATAATCGTTTCGTTTTGTTCGTTATTAACTTAATATTATTCTTGGTTACTATGCGGGCAACCTCGTTACTAATGCAACGTCAATTAATTTGGGACTATTAAATCAAAATAAATTTGGAATTATTTACTCGTAGATATTATGTTATGTTATAATTCGCGTCTGCCAAACCCTTCGGCGATACAGGCGTGAGTATATCGAATAGTCAAACATTACTCAACTTTAACATCAATTTTGACAGATAACCTAGGGTACCTTAGACGACATAAGGCGACCTTAAATCTATGAGCACTCGACGCTACCTATATTATGTTTATTGTAATGTTAATAATAAAATAAAGGTGTCATAAGACTTTTGTGGGTAACTATACCATAGTCGATAACATCTAACAACCAGCCTAGCAACCGCGTCTAACTACATACGTAGGTAGGTAGGTAGCTACTTGTTAGCCTTCGTTGATTGGAAGAAAGTGTTTTTGGTAATATTACACTTATACACAACTAGTACGCTGCCATGACACCACTTTCTTCAATAATTACAAAAACCACATACTATTTTTTCTAAAATTAACGTTTTGTCCTATAATTACCTTACCATACGGTAAAATTTTGTGACATTCACTCGCACAAACAAGATTGCAAATTAGTGCTAATTTAATTAGAATGCAATGGACACAAATATGTCTCAAAAGTACGTAAATAATTCGTAAAAACTTACCAAATTGCTTTATGAGACTGGACAATGCTAGAAAACAGCTCGGACCATCGCAAGACTCGCGCAAAATCACAAAACACTAGCCGATAACAAACGAAACGCGTAAGTTATTAAATAACAAAAGCTTTTTATACTCAATGTTAGGCACTTCGATTCGTTTCTTAAATTACTTCGGAAGAACTACGTGATAAGATCACTGTTATTTTACGTAATACATATACTTGATTGATATTTTACGTTATTCGTAACTTTATTACAGCTTCAAATTACACAGAAAATGACAAACTCAAGAATAAAACCTGCAAACCTAGCACTTCGAAGATGGATAACTGAGTGAATGTGATGTTTGACCGAATGGAAAGAACTTCGGAATGAAAGGAAAGAGCGAAAGGTCATAGATAACATAAAATAGAACTAAAATTCAAGCGGACACGAAAGAATGACAGAATGACATGTAGATGTTGCCACGAAATGGGGAACTCGCAGGAAAATTGTAACGAGAAATTATATTGATAAATCACTATACAAAACCTTGAAATAATTGATATTTTACAAAATATCTTAATTAGAAATTACGTATAATGGAACGTTATTGCTAAACCCAAGTGACGTAGTTGTTTAGACTATTTCGTCGTTGCGTTGTGCAGTGTTTCCAGTTCAAGTTGAAAACTGTTGTTATGTTTTGTATGGTGATTGATGAATTAGATTTCGGAGGTCCTCCCCTTTCCAAATTCTTTCCTTCTTGTAACTTTCACGCCGCTCGGCTCAGGATTCAAGAATGCAACTTATTTTTATGTCTTTATTGAATGAAATAGCTTCAATATTTTTGGGGATTTTTTTCGGTATGGGGAAATTTTATACGATAGGCAATTATAGCCGTTTAAACGTCATTATTATTATTTCAATATTAACTGAGATGTCATCGAAAACCAATTTCGGTAACATCTCGTCCTTTTTTACCGTGGGGTTTTTGTAAATTTTTAACATAACATAAGCTCACGCCTGTATCCCCGAAGGGGTAGGCAGAGGCGCACTAGCGAACTAGAACAACCACATTTCGCCGAGCTTAGTTCCGTCCCAGGTGTGATAGTGGGCGAGCCTATCGCCATATCGGGCACAAATTCCAGACTCCGGGCTGATATGGAAAAAACCAATATCACTTTTCCCAACTCGGAAATTGAACCCGAGACCACAGAACCGTAGTCGTACCGAAATACCACCACGCCACCGAGGCAGTCAATTTTTGACTTGCGATAATTAAATGATTTGTGGATATTTTAATATTTTTGTTTCTGATGTATTTAATTGAGACCACGTTTTTTAATTCTTTATAACTGTGATTTTCAGTGGTCGTTAGAATCGCGCCGGCCTATTTATCCGTCTTCACACTTCGAATCCGAAGAGGGAAGAAGCAAATCGAGCGGCTTGCGACAAGACAGGTTGATGACCGATGCAGATACAGGGATACCCCCATACCCATCTCAACCAACCATCAAGTTATGCCGCAAGCCCCCCGAGAGAACCGGAACTACACTGGCTGATCCTGGAACGCGAACGACACGCGGAATGTGGGTCTCTATGGCAGGTTTTAGCACCATGTGTACGGTATTCGCCATCTGGTCGGATACGAATATCTTACCACCAGCAAATAAAAGCAATATGAAGATAAGCAGCATCCATATGGAGTTGGCGTCAGAGAGACAGCTGTTCGTTAAAAGGGCGAATCCTTTCTCCAACATGCTTCGAAAAGTTTGTCGCGCTTTCCACCAAATAGCAATAGGATAAGAGCAGATAGAAACAGAGAATCCTGCGAACTTCACAAAAATTTTATAACGCTGGTCACACTGAGTACCGACATACAGATAAACAATGCGCGGAATGAACGAATAGAATGATTTTGGCAGTACAGCGTTTTATTATCGCACATGTATGTAAAAACAACCAGGATTCGCGCGGGAACTCTTAAAGTGAAAGGCGCCAAAAACTTTTTTAAACATATTTATTATTATAAATACCGTTGTATATATAGATTTTTGATATTTTGTACATAAACAGTTTAATTATTTAATACATTTTATGAACATAGAAGATGGGGGCCGTGAAGAAGAGGAAAAAAGACCCTCCCGACGACAGAGTCTCTCCGTCGGAATCTTCTGAATCTGAAGATGATTCCAGTAGAAAATATGAGGTTTACAAGGTACCAGGGTACTTGAGAAAGTACCCCGAAAACATTAAAAAGGAATTTGTAGTTTTTTTAAGTCATAATGACGATAAAAAGCCTTTTAACGACAAGGACAGACTGGCACTTTCCCGCGCAATACGCAAGTATTGCGTTACTGGATTGTTACACTTAAAATCTATTAATAAATTTAAAGTAGGCATCACATTCGACCTATCCAACAATGCAAATGTATTTATGCTAAATAAAAAAATGTTAGACGAGTTGGGGCTTAAAGCTACAATACCTGCAGTTGACACCGAGGTGACCGGTGTACTCACTTCGGTCCCAGTAGACCTTTCAAATAAAAAAATATTTTCCCTAATTGGCAGCTCCAGAAACGTTATTCAGGTAAGGCGTTTTATGCGCAGGGTAAGAGGGAGCAATGCTGTTGTTTCATTTGTTCCAACACAAGCAGTCGCTGTAACCTTCGCTTCCACCATCCTTCCTAATTACATTTATCTTGACTCGTGGCGTCATGAGGTTAAAAAATATGTTCCCCCAGTTAAGCAATGCCTAAAGTGCATGAAATATGGCCATATTGCCAAATTCTGCCGTAATGCGGAGGTTTGTTCAATATGCTCCTTAGATCATCATTTTAAAAATTGTCAAATTGACCCTAAAGAAGCCAAGTGCGCTAACTGCAAAGGAAATCATATTGCTATTTCCTCAATGTGTCCCATAAAGAAACAAAAAGTAGAGGAAAACAAAATAAAATCAAGAAGCGTCACTTATTCTGAACTCTTTGATGTAAATTCTTTCCCAACCCTTTCTGCTCGTAATTTAGATACACAAATAAACAATTTAATGAAATCTGATAAATTTTTAAGTACTCTAGTAGAAACAATTATTAAAATTATTAGTAACAAAGATGTTCCTATTAATACCACATCAATAAAAGAAGTCTTAAAAACAACTTTATGTAATAAATTTCCTTTGTCTTAATAATGGATTTATCAAATCTAAACATCATGCAATGGAATGCCCAAAGTCTCAATAGTAACAAACACTTATTCGTTAATTTTCTCTATACACACAATATTCATATTGCAATAATTAGCGAAACTTGGTTAAAATCAGAACAAACTTTTAAAATAAAAAATTACAATATTGAAAGAAATGACTGTGGCAATAAACACAATGGGGTTGCCATAATAATTCATAAAAGCATCTCTTATACTAGAATTAACACTTATTTTGATAACTCTTTACAAAACATCTGTGTAAAAATAAGAGTAAATAATAAAGACTTATATATAGTTAGTTTCTATAGCCCTCCAAACTCAAATTCAGCTTTCAATAAAAATAATTTAGATACATTGGTAAAATCCATTCCAAGTCCTTTCATATTCGCAGGAGATTTTAACGCCCATCACACTACTTGGGGTTGTGGGACTGATAGTCCACGAGGTCGAAGCATTCTTGAGATTATTGATGATAATAATTTGGTTTTGCTTAATGATGGCCAAGCAACAACAGTTGGCTCTCTAACATGGCGACCCAATGCCTTGGATTTATCACTCGTGTCATCATCACTAGCTCTTAACTGTGATTGGTCGGTATATGATTGTCCTCTTGGTACAAGTTACCACATTCCTATAATTATAAAAGTGATGGTTAGTCAAAATAATTTTATAAATTATGACAAATGTTTTAATGCTACACATTTGCCCATCTTCCCAAATTATAAATTAGTTGATTGGCAAATGTTTAGCGATTGTGTTGATGAATTGTTACTCAATTTCAAAATAGATGATCCTCTAGATTCATATCTCCATTTTTGTAAAATTTTGCGCACAGCAGCTGCGAATTCTATCGTTAATGGCGGTCGTTCGATATCTCATGTCGATCCCAATACCACCAGACATACATGCCATACTAATTATAATAAAAAAAGACCTTCCCTCCCTTGGTGGAACCAAAAGTGTACAGAGGCTGTATTTAATTTTAAAACTGCTTACCTTAATTTTAAATATAATCCCACAGAAGAAACTTATTTGCATTTTAAAAGACTTAGAGCAGTTAAAAAACTCACTTTAAAAATTGAAAGACGCAAAAGCTGGTTCTCCCTTTGTGAGACTTTCAACAGATGTACACCATTATCTGTAATCTGGAATTTTTTACGCAAATATAATAAAACATATAATTTCTTTAACCAAGAAAATGATGCATGGGTTCCAGATTTTTTAAAAAAATATACTCCTGACTTTGTGCAACATGACTCAAAAATCTTTGTTACTAATAATACAAATCCATCCAATTGTTTTCTACACAATAGTTTTACAATTAATGAGTTAATATCAGCTATATCTTCCCGTAGAGACACTACTTATGGTCTTGACGGAATGCCATATATTTTATTTAAAAAGCTTAGCATTGGCAGTTTAGAAACATTTTTAAAGATTTTGAATGTTCTTTGGGAAAATGACATTATACCTCAAGACTGGAAAGTTGATTGTCTTGTACCAATTTTAAAACCAGATAAGCCTAAATTATGTGCTGATTCTTATCGCCCCATAGCACTAGCTTCCTGTGTAGGTAAAATATTTGAACAACTGCTCAAACATCGGTTAGAATTTTATGTCGAAAAAAATAATATATTACCCTCTAATCAATTTGGTTTCCGTAGAAATCGTTCTGCTAGGGAAAGTATTTGTCAATTACAGCTTGATATACACAATTCTTTATCAGCAAATGAAAATCTGGTCGGAGTTTTCTTTGATGTTGCAGGAGCTTTTAATGGTGTAAATTTAGACATCTTATGCTCTGAATTGTTACAAGTAGGGATCTCTGTAAAACTTGTAAATTGGCTACAAAATTTTCTAAATTGTAGGGAAGTATATACCAAATTTAATAAACACCTCTATGGACCTCGAATTTCTTCAAAAGGAGTTAGTCAAGGAGGTATATTATCGCCCTTAATATTTATACTGTATATACGTAGACTTAATTTAATCTTAGGAACCCAGGTCAAGAACTTACAGTTTGCAGATGATTTGGTTGTTTATACATCTGGGAACAACATCTCACAAGTGGTACAAATACTCAATAATGCTCTCACTAATTTGTATAAATATTTCTCTTACCTTGATCTTAGTGTTAATCCGTCCAAGTCTAAACTAGTTGTGTTCGGCAAACAGCATCAAAATATGCCCCTTGTCCACTATAACAATTCTCCATTATCAACCTCGCTTGAGGTGAAATTTCTGGGTGTCCTTTTTTCACATAATTTATCCTGGAATAATTATACAAAAAATATCATTAGTGTTATATATTTGTATTAATTATTGATCTGTCATATTATTATCATACTAATGTGGGTATTAAATAAAAGTTTAGTTTTGCTTCTGATCTTAATAATGCCGTATCTTTTATTGGCGACGAGTGAAAATTAATGTTTTATGCGAAAAATGGCGTCAAATATAACAAATATAGTATTTCCTGGACACTTTAACCCTAAAACTGATAAGTGGAGTGATTATAAAGAACAATTATTGTGTGCTCTCGATGCCGCGGGTTACGACGAAAGCAACGCTAACAAAGCCCGTTCTTTGTTTTTGTCCCAATGCGGAAAAGAGACTTTTTCATTAGTTGCTTCACTACTGGTCCCAAGCCGGCCGACCAATGTGGATTTTAATGACATTTTAAAAGTGTTAGATCAGTTTTATGAGCCTGAGGTTAATGAAATACTACAAGCTGGAAAATTTCATAAACGCCTACAATTGCAGTCTGAAAGCATACAAGATTTTGTTTCGGCAATTAATATACTGGCGTCTAAATGCAATTATATTGACTTAAAACGCCAGTTGAGAGACCGTTTGGTATTAGGGGTACGGGACGACCGATTGAGAAGAGAATTATTGAAAACGAAAGACCTTACATATGAGACAGCATTACAAATATGTCTTAATTATCAAGTGACGTTTCCAGATCTATACCCTGATACAGAGGCGGCAAAGCAAACTCCGTTCCATGTTACTGAACCTATGGATATTGGTAGGATTCAAGCAAATGAGTGTCGACATTGTGCTCGAGTGCACAAACTTGGAGAAAAGTGTCCATTTATTAAAGCTAGATGTTTTTACTGCAAGAAATTTGGTCATATAACATCTGCATGCACTAGAAGACCTTCTAAAGTACACGACCTCTCTGAGTTTGAAGACAGCAGTAAGGAGGCAATAATATACGATAAGGAAAAGATGATGGGAGTGTACATGTGTCATGAAAATTATCAACCAGCAATAACCACAGATATTATTATGGATGGTGCTAAACTTAGTATGGAAATCGACTCAGGTGCATCAAGGAGTATAATATCTGAAGATACATATAGGAAGCTGTGGTCTTTTCCTCCTCCTTTAAAGTCTACTGATATTAAACTTGTGACATGGACTCGTGAAATATTAAAAGTGCTTGGACAAATAAATGTTCAGGTGACATTGGGTGCCAAAGAAGCCCGTTGTGATTTGATAGTAGTGGCAGGCAATGGACCTAGTCTTTTAGGACGTAATTGGTTCCAGTTATTGAATATTGAGATATCTGGTATCCATTGGTCAGAAGAGAAAGTATCAAAGTTAGTGAATGATTTTCCTGGTTTGTTTGCTGAGGGACTTGGACAATACAAAGGTCCACAAGTGTCTTTACATGTACGTGCGGATGCGACACCCAGATTTTTAAAAGCACGACCAATACCATTTCCCTTAAAGCAGCAGGTTAACGAAGAGTTGAGAAGGATGGTAGAGCAAGGTATTCTCACACCAGTGAAGTACTCTGATTGGGCGACCCCATTACGAATTGTTAAGAAAGATGATGGGTCCCTACGTATTTGTGGTGATTACCGTGCTACCGTGAATGCAGCGATTGATGTTGATTCATTTCCTCTACCTAAATCTGTGGAGGCGTTTGCTAAATTGAGTGGTGGCCGTATCTTTAGTAAGTTGGACTTGAAACAAGCATATACGCAGCTGACAGTGGATGAAGATACAGCAATGCTATTAACTCTGAACACTCCTATTGGATTGATGAAAATGAATCGACTTGCATTTGGTGTGAGTGCGGCTCCAGCAATTTTTCAACGTGTAATGTCTACAGCCTTTGCGGATATGGAGGGAGTGGCTTGTTTGCTGGATGATATCGCGATTACGGGAAAGAATAAAGCCGAACATGAAAAACGTTTATATGAAGTTCTTCATAAATTACATGATATGGGTTTTCGCCTTAATGTTTCCAAGTGCATTTTTGCTGCTGAAAGTATTACTTTTCTGGGCCACATGATTGATGTAGATGGGCTGCATCCGGACCCAGCCAAAGTAAAGGAGATTCAAGAAAAGCCTGCACCAACTAGTAGAGAAACATTAAGAGCCTTTTTGGGTTTATATAACTTTTATGAAAAGTTTTTGCCTGATAAAGCTACATTGTTGGAACCATTGTATAGGCTGTTGGATTCCAAACGACCTTGGTGTTGGGGTAGAGCTGAACAAACTGCTTTCAATACGGCTAAGAAATTGCTATCTTCAGATTTGACATTGGTGGGGTATGAGTTGGACAGAGAATTGCTTCTTATTTGTGACTCATCGGATTATGGTCTGGGAGCTATCATTGCACATGTGATGGATGACGGTTCTGAAAAACCTGTGATGATGGCATCGAGAACGCTGCAAAAACATGAAAGACGCTACGGACAAATAGATAAGGAAGCTTTAGCCATAATGTTTGGACTGTCTAAATTTCACGAATATTTAGCTGGCCGTAGTTTCTCTATTATCACAGACCATAAACCGCTCATTGGACTGTTTAATCCTGCTAAGCCTATTCCGGAACAAATATCCCCAAGGATGTTACGCTGGTCCCTAAAACTCAGTTGTTATCAATATAATATTAAGTATAGACCGGGAAAATTGATTGGTAATGCTGATGCATTGAGTAGATGGACAGCTCCTACAGCAACTATTGAAGAGAGACCTCTCAAAGAAGTCTTACTATTAGAAGAGACACCACATGGGTGGAGGTTAGATGCAAATAAAGTAGCATCTGAAACGAAAAAGGATCCCCTGTTACGGAAGGTGATGTTCCATGTACTGCATGGCTGGCCACACTCAAATACTGATCCGAACTTGCGGCCATTTTGGCTACGCAAAGAGGCTCTTTCACATAATAAAGATTGTTTATTATGGTGCAACAGAGTCGTTATTCCAGCTGCTCTACAGAAAGAGGTGTTAACATTATTACATGCTCCACATGCTGGAATTGTGCAAACCAAAGCTTATGCTAGAGGGTATGTGTGGTGGGCCGAAATGGACAAAGAAATTGAAAGGATTGTATCAGAGTGTCATCAGTGCCAAGCTGTGAGAAATAATCCCCCTAAAGTCTCAAGAGAGTTGATAGTATCTTAAAAGCCATGGAAAAGAGTACATGTAGATTTTGCTGGTCCGTTTCAGGGCAAAATGTTCCTTCTGCTGATAGATAGCTATAGTAAGTGGCTTGAAGCTGAGATTGTGCCATCAATGAATAGTACTACAGTTATATCTGTATTGAGGAAAATATTTAGCTCACAAGGACTTCCAGATATTTTGGTTTCAGATAATGGCAAGACTTTCAACTCTAGTGTATTCAACAGCTTTCTACAAAATAATGGAATCCAACATTTGTATTCTCCACCATACCATCCAGCCTCTAATGGCCAGATCGAAAGGGCTGTACAGACATTTAAGAATAAGTTAAGGAAGCTGTCTGATTCCAATAGGCCATGGGAGCAAAAGCTTTCTAAAGTTTTATATTATCTTCGTACAGTACCATGTTCAGGTACCGGTAAAAGTCCGGCAGAATTGTTAAACGGCCGCAAGTATAGAACAGATGTGTCTGTTTTGCATCCTGATGCTGTACAGAATGACACAGATAGACAATTGGATTCTGCAGCACAGAGTACACCAAATAGATCATTTAGAGTTGATCAGCCAGTTTTGATTCGTATGTATGGGCCAGGTGAGAAATGGAAAAGGGCTGTAGTCGAGTATATAGAAGGCCCTAGCTCATACATGGTGAGAACGGAAGATGGCGAGTTACAGCGGAGACATGTAGACCAAATGTTAGCTCGCAACCAGGAGTCTAGACCGAGGCAGCCTTATGTGTCTGCACCTAGACCTCAATCCCCAAGATCAAATACTGATTCTTCTTTATCTGATCCACCTATTGAAATACCTCCAGCAGAGTTGTGGCCAGACATAATTGGAATACCAGATGTGTTTGACTAATTAGAAATACTTAAGACATGTTTAAATTGTTGTAATCTTTATATATATAATTATTGTACTACCTAGCCTCGTTGTATGAGGGAAAGATATGTTATATATTTGTATTAATTATTGATCTGTCATATTATTATCATACTAATGTGGGTATTAAATAAAAGTTTAGTTTTGCTTCTGATCTTAATAATGCCGTATCTTTTAATTAGTAAAGCTAACAGAGCCTATAACATACTGAGGTCGTTATCAGGATCATACTGGGGTTCAGACCCTAAAATTTTGTTATTATTGTACAAATCATTAGTACGTAGTCATTTTGAATATGGTTTCTATTGTTTTGCTTCAGATATTAGAATTGTAAATAGTTTAGATGTCTTGCAAAACAAATGTTTGCGGGTGATAACTGGGGCATTTAAAAGTACTCCTATAAATGCAATGCAGATTGAATGTAACATTCCACCACTGAGTATTCGTTTTAATTTTTTAAAAGAAAGGTTCATTTTAAAACTTTATAGTGTATCTAATAATAGACTTTTGGCCAATCTGCTGCATGTTAGCCATTTAGGGCCAAAACCATTATACATGTTACAAGATCTACAAATTTTCCACAATTTCATTAAAAACATGAATATTTTCCAATCAAAAAACATTTTACCTTGTTATGATGGAACCTTTAATAGTAAATTCCCAGCCATCAATACAGTTATATATAAAAAAAGAGATCTGTCATCAGTGGATGAAGTAAATGCACTGTTCTCTAGGTGGTCCGACCATAGATTTGTTTACACTGATGGTTCCAAAAATGATAGAGCTGTGTCTTTTGCTATTTATGATCCGTCTTCAAATATAGGCATTGGTCAAAAAATTGATAAAGCTGCTAGCATTTTTACAGCTGAAGCTGTCGCCATTCTAAGTGCCTTAAAACATATAAAAAATATTAATTCTCAGCATAGCAAATGGGTAGTGGTTAGTGATAGCAGAAGTGTTTTAGAAAATCTAGCAAATAACAAATTACATGCTGACACTAACTATTTAATCTATTTAATAAAAGAGCTATGGACTGAATTGGCACAAATAAATATTGGAATTTCTTTTGTATGGGTGCCTTCACATATTGGTGTTGTAGGGAATGAAAAAGCAGATTATTTGGCGAAAAAAATTGTTGAATTAGAAGAATTTATTCCAAAGCCCGGTGCTCATATGAATGTTTCCATACCATACACAGACGTGGTCAGCCTTTTAAGACAGCGTATGTATCAAGAATGGGGAAGATATTCATATGAGTATTCAAATAATGTAAATAAAGGTAGTTGGTTCTCCAGTCTAGATATTCAATTTAACTCCATACCTTGGTTCTGCAAGAGTAATCATTTCATTAATAAAAAATTTTATTCAGTTATCTGTCGTATGCGCTTTGGTCACTGTCGTTTAAACTATCATCTTCATCGTCTTAAAATGGTCAGTTCCCCCTATTGCCAATTTTGTCAATGTAATCAAATCCAATCACTTCATCACATTTTTTTCGAGTGTTCGTCTTTCAACATTCAGCGCCTTGTGTTGTCGGACGATCTTTTGAAAATTTATAATAAACCCGATAGGGTCCCGCAATCCCTAAAATACTTACTTAATAATGCCGCAACTTATGTGTGTCTGTACAATTTTATAATAAATACTGTAAAAGATATATAATGTACATATGTAGTTCTAGTTCTGCGAGTGCTTTTAATAGTTTTAATGTAAATATTTAATCTATATAACTTTAACTGTTTAAAATGTTAATATGTTGAATAATAATCAAAGAGATAATAAATTTCCCCTGAGGTACACAACGTTGTAAACAACCTATAGCTGATAACAGCTGATAACAGTACCAGTACAAAAAAAAAAAATATGACGACACATTATAAAACCCGGACTTGACTGTCAAATGACAAACATACGGATTTTACTTTGATCTAAAATTGGATCTTCAGAAGAATATTTATTTAAATGAATTACGACTTACACGAAAGACTTAAACATATTAAAACTTACTTATGATAATGATAACACGTAAGACTAGGCAGTATGGTCGAATGACTATAGCCTGGCTCATAGCCGAAAAAAAAAAAAAAAAGATCAGCGACGTTGAATAAAACTTAATAAAACACGGAGTTTTGGCGGGAATTCTGACGGTGCGGGTGGTCGCTTGTTTTAATGATTTCATATTCTAGTCTAAAGTTGTGCTTGTGGTTTAAATGTGATGTGAATCTAAGCAATAAACATCAACGAAGATGGACAGTATGTGAAAGCGTTGAAATAAGTGATTTTGGACGCTTTTTGTCGGGTGGATGGGTCGACCATGTTCGACTCCTCTACTGCGAGAAAATCGTCTGAAAAGCATCAAACCGGAAGGAATTAACGCCAAAACTCCAGCAGGGCCTTGAAATCGAACACATCCGATTTCATTGCACTTGTGAAAAATTAGATATAAGCAAATAAAGAAATAAAAAGCACTTAAGACGAGGCTGTATGGGCTAGATCCCTTTGCCTTCCCGAAAGGGAAAATTAATAAAAAAAAAAAAAAAAATTAATAAAACACATCATACTAAAGTATTTTGTTTTTGAAATTATTGAATCTTCAACGGATTTTAGATTCCCGAAAGTTTTTTGCCAGAAGAATTGTTGTACAAAATGGAAAGCCGTGATTTATTTTTAGTTCAAGAAAGAGTAAAAACATTTAAAAATTGGCCGTTTAATGATAAAAATAAGTGTAATGTGCGTAACATGGCGGAGGCTGGGTTTTACTCCGTAGCGACTGGTGAGGATGATGCTGATGCAGCAAAATGTTTCCTTTGTGGCAAGGAATTAGATGGTTGGGAAGCAAGTGACGACCCTTGGGCGGAACACAAGAGTCATGCGGCACAGTGTGCCTTTGTCCAGCTGGGCAAAAAGGAAGATGAATTAATGGTAAGGATTTTGCAACGAAATCTCTGCATGGGCATTAAGCAAGGAATGGCAAGAGAGGATAGCTGTCTCTTTAAACTTTAGCATTGCCTTCCCTAGAGTATCTTGCAAGCCAAATATATTATTTTGTCAATTCTATGACCCAGTATAAACTAAATTGTGGCTGATCCACATAAATGTAACTTAGCTTCCATAGACCCAAATCTGGAAGGGTCCCTAAATAGCTATAAACTGGTTTTGAGAAGGCACTATATTGCAAGTATTATAATATGTTTTAGAAACTTTAACCCGACAGAGGTGGCACATATATATATTGTAAGTGTATGGGCCACCGGATGCTGAGCCACCTGTGACTTTTTAAAGCTCAGTAACCTGTATTATAAGTTAATACTTCTATATAACAATGATATTTATGACCTGGGAATCAAACCCAGAATATCCTCCGGGATATCACAGCCTCTACAAACTTACTCTTAAAAATTATGATAATTAAAACCTTCAAAACACAAGCTCATTACCTACTAGTAGTGCTTTTTTTATATTTTCCAGCTCTCGGAATACCTATCTGTGGTTAAACAATACATGATCAATGAGATAAAACGAGTAGCCGAGGTGGCCAAAGGAAAGATTGATGACAGAGCAAAATCCATCAGGAGAAAATGCTTAGGAAGAAAATAACTTTGTGTAGTGTGTTTTGGTCTGTACTATAAAGGTCTCAGGAAGTCACCAGATGCAGAGACCACCACCTCTTATAGCAATATTATTGTAATCTTATTTTTACTATTTCCCGTACAAAAAAGAAAAAGTAAGATTATACTACATGGTATAAAACAAAGTCTACCACTCTGGCCTAGTGCGGGTTGGTAGACTTCACATACCTTCGAATTTCTTGTGGTGAAATTCGAAGGTATGCAGGTTTCCTCACGATGTTTTCCGTCACCGTGATAGCAAGCGATATTTCACAATGAAAATACACTTAACAGAAAAGTCAGAGGTGTATGCTCGATTTTGGGGTTGGTCTCGAAGCTCTGACACGTGTCTCGGCAGCCCGTACCATTCCCAACTGAGCTATCGCTGCTACTGTATGTATGTATAATACATGCATAAATTCATCCCCTAAAGAGATGAAATGGGGATGAAAGTTTATCCAGACTCATGCAGGCATAGCTTCAGGCAATAGGTAGTACTGCTATAAGACGTAGTGGTAAGCCCGCAGGTCAATCTGGAAATCCTTACGGGAGGCCTATGTTCAGCAATGAACTTACTATAGCTGATACAAAGGTGTTGTAAAAAGTTAGCTTCAATAATAACTACACTTACATAAAGGGTTTGCAATTTAGCAGTAAAGTAAAAAAAATTGTAAAGCTCTTAATTCTTGTATAATAGAAACTTGAATTTGTGGTGAATAATTTGTTTCTGGCACATTGGATTACCTGCAATACAATGCAATAGACATTTTTATCTGAGGGATAAAGTTATTTGACAGATATTTCATACTTTAACCTGTTGGAAGCGGCATTATGCACATGATATTAACCGCTCAGCGCCAGTGGCCGAGCTGCCTGTCAAATTATACCTGTTGAAATGCCAAATTATTTAAGAATTATCTAGCTATTCAATAATTAGTCGTTAGAGAATTTGTTACACTGTGTGGATATGAATAATTTGCTGTTTATGTATTTTAATTTTTCATTTTGAAAATTCGTTTAAATCTTGTATATTATGTGCAAATTAGTCCAAAAATACGGTGTTATTCTTATTGACTGTGTATATTAGACATTATGAACAAAGATCTTTATTATTGGACCAATACTAACAAAATCTAGTTTTATTATGTACAATGTAAAGTAGATTTTAAATATGCTATAATTAAGCTGTTCCTAATCTTAATAAAAATATGTCTGGAAATTATTTGTCTTTTTAAATATATGCCTAACATTCGACACTTGAGTTTTAAGATTAAGTATTGTTGCCAAACTCGAATCAAAAACATTGGCAACTTTCACCTTACTGATGAAGTTAACTTCTAAGAGTCTCCATTATCTACAATAAAATTAAGAACTTTCTTTTTGAAGTTGGTTAAAAACAAGGGGACCCACGCCCAGGGCGGCTATCATTGCAAATCCGCCGCTGATTGTATGTGGTACCTCAAATTCACAACAGCTCACAATAACTGTACCATGTCGTGTGGTCGTAGACGGTCGTTACCAAAGTCGAATCTTTCATGCAACATAATTGAAAGTTGTGTTGCGCCGATCCCAGTTGAGTGGGAAAGGGCACGGAAGAACGTGGTAAACCTCTTTATATGAAGACTGAAGAGCATTGTGGTTTTACGAAAACTACTGTCACCATGGCAACGTCACTCACCTGTTGCGTAGCAGCAACCGATGCAAACACTAAACTTGGTTTTTATTTATCGTTTATTTTTATAAAAATAAAGACTGAAGTAGTTACGATGGACGTTAAGAATCTAGAAACTTACGCTATTATTGGATTTGATGGTGAGTATGTTTTTTCTGACAAGTATGGATGTGGAGTTATTGGTTCACGTGTTGGTAAACAGTGCCAGCCCAAAGACTGCTATGTATTTACTTGACAAGCTGTTTCGAAGTAAAATTGCGGCACATGACGGCGAGTGTTTTAACGTTTCACGGCTAAGGAAAAGAGCAGAATTCTATAGTGAGTTGAGGTTAACAGAGACTTAGTGCGCACATTCTATGTACCGAACAGCCAGTCTAGTAGTATACATAGAAGTCTGTGCCAGCCAAGGGTACTTTGTGGAGCCAATAAGGAAGCTCTTGTCCACGATTTGGCATATGTACCTCGGTCCCTATTCTAACGATGGGCATTTAAAGCTAACTGCCCCGCGCCGGTCCGATGTTTGGTGAAGTTGGTAGACGCTCCGTTTTCCATGAGAGATTCTGTCCTGATGGTGAGAGATCACTACTACTTATTTATACACTCAAGGCAGTCGTGGATGAGACTAACACGGCCAAATACTGAAACTTCTCAATTTTTATTACCTATTGCCTATATACGTGGTACCAGACGAGTAACCTACATATATTTTATTTTGTCAAACGAGTGAATAAAAAGGGTCCGTGCGTAATTCGGGTAGGCCGAATATTCAAAGCACATCTAAAGTCTTGCAGGTCTACTCTTGCAAAGCACTTCGTAAATATTATTTTCCCTACCTTGGCTAATAGGATAATTTTAAAAGTAATCAACTCCAGAGAATCCTTATTTCTACGTGTATGTGTGCGATAAGGCTCTGCTATCCGAGGCCTCAAAGTCCACCCAGACTGCGCCCACATCGTGTACCCGATGGGCAACAAGGTTTGCATCCAAGAGTGGAAGACAAAGAAGATGTACTTCCTCAGTGGACACACCAACAGCGTGTCGACAGTCGCCGTGTCTCCAAAAGGAACTTATGTCGGCTCTGGACAAATCAACCACATTGGATTCAAGGCGTCGGCGAAGCTGTGGGATTTTAAAAAGAAAACTCTGATTGGGAGCCATGAGTTGCATAAGGTAAGTCGCTTAATCATCTTTATTTTGTAGTCAAATTATTCTTATTACCTACCTATTACTACCTTCTTCCGACTTCTGAGGAAACAGTCGGTGCTAAACTTCCCCAAAATGAAACAGTTTTTAATAGTATAAAATAATGACCAACAAAGTACTTCTATTCTCACTCTAATGTAGGGTCGGCACAAGTATGCAACACACTCTTTCATCCATGTTGCAGATACGATTAGTCTTAGTTTTTACGACCGGACATCAGCCTATCAACTTCTGCTTTTGCTATTACCTTTTGCCTTAATTAAATTACCAAAGGAATTCTCAGCAACTTCTTTAGCACGATGTTTACCAGGTCCGTGTTGAAGCGCTAACATTCTCATCGGACGAGCGGTACATGATATCGCTGGGCGGCCGCGACGACGGCTGCGTGGTGCTGTGGGACTGCGCGGCCGGGGCTGCCACCGGCACCGCGGCCGCTGCCAAACTCACCACAGGCGATGCCATGACACTCACGCCGCTCAACTTGAGGGTCAACTCGTTTGTCACCGGAGGAGATTGTGAGCAGAAATCTCTTGTTAATTGTTGTTCTGTGTATCATGATTTCAGATTAATAGACCTTCCAACCAACTTCCAACTTACATGTTATAGATACCTAGGCATTGTCTTTAAATATTTTGTTCTTAGATTTTAAAAACGTAGATACATGTTCAAGCTGTTTTCTAAATAGATAGGTAGGTACTGGCCAGCTCCAAAAAAACAAATCTTTACGCTCGAATGATCAAACCCTACTCAACTTTAACGGCTTCTTAACAATTTTGACAGATAAGGCGGCCTTAAACGACTTTCCCGACCTTAGGTGTATGAGCATTCGGCTGTTAGTGTACTAAAGGGAGTTAACGGTTCAGTAGTTGGAGCTTTCATCTGTCTATGGAGGAAATTTGCAAAATTCCTTGCCAAAAATTGCCATTTACAGATGAGCGACTGTACTATTGCTTGATGCATCCGCAATGGTAACACAAGAGTAAATCCTTTGTTTGTTCAAGCTAATCTACGGGTGTGGAACATCCGTGCCGCCAGCAAGAACTTGGACGTGGTGGATGTGTCGCTGGGCAAGCTGCGCAGGAGTGTGCGCTGCATCGCTATTAGCAAAGACGATGTGTATGGATATGCTGGTACCACGTAAGTAGACGTTCTTGGGGAAATTAGAGGGAATTATTCCGAGTGATTCCAGATATAGATAAATAAATAAATAAATACACCCAACAGTCACACACCTAGTCCTGACCCCACACTAGGTATAACCTGTATCGTGGGTGTCAGAGACTATGAGAGACGCACGGTCTCACAACACCCAGACTTGGAACAAATATCTGTGGGCCACACAAACATTTGTCTCAATGCGGCAATCGAACCCGCGGCCTCTCGCTTGACAGCCGGCTACTCGCCCGCTGCGCCCGATGTACATCTGTCTCATAGGGGCTGGGTATCTATGAGGTGTATATTTGTTACAATCAGCCATAGGAATCAGCAATATTGCCGAAATTCTAATCACTGTTCTTATTGCAATTTTTCGTCTCCTCTTAATTTGACATCAAGTTTGGTCGTAGTTATTTTATCAATTCACCATCAAAGATACAATTCGTACTTTATAGAATTCTCCATCTCTTTGACTCCTTACAGTACGGGGGACATGATCAAATTCTCAATAAACTACCCAGCGGATCCTATGGAAGATGTCACACATTGCAAGCCAGCTCTCCTCGGCTGTCTCGCTAAATGCGCGGCTTGGAAGAAGGGGAGAAGACCGGAGTCGCTGTGTTACAGTCAAGGTAAAAAGTACAGACATTGCGAACAGCATATCTTACCCCTTACTCTTTGATTTGGTTTCATTTATTGACTTAAAAATTCCACCGAAATCGAATTTTAAAGTGCGCTAATGTTGCTTAATAAATAAATAACACCCAACAGTCACATACATAGTCCCGACCCCACTCTAAGATCGAATCTTGTGTCGTGGGTATCAGGAACTACGAGAGACTTTCGGTCTCACAACACCCAGACCCGAAACAAATATCTGTAGGCCATACAAACATTTGTCTCGGTGCGGGGATCGAACCCGTGGCCTCTAGCTTCACAGCCGGCTACTCGCCCGCTGCGCCACGGAGGCTGTCGATAATATTCGAGAACTTGTCATTTGATAAATTTAACGTGACATTAATGCACTTTTTAACTCGATTTCGATGGAATGTTAAGTCAATAAATGAAACCGAATCGAATTCAAGTTCGAATCGAGCGTCAGGAGTCACCCCTCTGATTCTACGTAGGTAAATATGTAGATCACTTAAGCCGTAAGAATGGCGTGTTATAGGAATCGAATCTATTCTGATCATGGACGACGGGTGTTTGATCGTGGGCGGCGGAGACGGTACGGTCGATCTCTTGGATGAGATCAACTGGACCGGCACCTTCCCCAAAGGGAAGATATTGGATCCGAACAAGCCACATTTTAAAGCTGTAAGTGGACAATATGTATTTATTAGTAGGTATTATATAATCGCCTCCTTGGTCTAATAGCAGCATGTATGGGCTGTGGACCGAGAGGTCCTGGTTTCGATTCCCAGGTCGGGCAAAGCAAATTTTCTAATTTAATTTGACTGGGACTGGATCCTTCATAGGAGGTTGGCGTCAGGCAGACGGCCGGTCATAACAACTACGCCAAATCCTCTCTGCAACATGCTTTAAAAAGTGCGGCGGCGACCCCACATTAAGGTGGGATAAGGGCAGGTAGAAAGAAAGAGTAGGTATTATATTAGTCCTGTGTTTAACACTGTCAAATTGCTAGCCAAGCACAGGCCTCGTCTAATGAGAGAGATTAGCCCTAATGCACCACGCGGGCCTAATGTAGATTAGTAGACTTTATAGAGGCATCTACGAAATTCTTATAAAACTTTCCGGTATGATGACGATTTTGTTCCCTTTGAAGCAAACGGTACTTCACAGTGAATAACATTTAAATGTCATATCATTCACTTAGGAAACCTACCTAAGTTTCGTTTATGCAACAATCCATACAACTCGTCACTGAGTTATCACTGCCTATAAAATAACATTACCTATTAACAGCTCATGTTATGTGGATGCAGTTAAAAACAACAACTTTAGACGGCAGTATAACGTCCATGGAGTTGATGGAGTCTCCGAAGCTGACGGGCGACAAGCGGCTGCTCCTCGCGGGTACTCGCACCAGTGAGATCTACGCCATCAACATCGCCACATTCGCTCCCACGCTCGTCGTCACTTGTCATCGTTGTGCCATCAACGACGTCGCTTTTCCAAGGTTCGAATAACCCTGGTTTTTGAAAGGATGCAGTAATTAACATAATTCACAGCTATAGGCGGCTATGTATTGATATTGCTAAGTTTAGCATTATGCTATCGAGAAATTTGATTTAAAGGCCAGTCGCCAGCATGAAAATTTGTTTTTAATGAATGGACATATAACATAACCTTACGCCTGTATCCCCGAAGGGGTAGATAGAGGAGAACTAACGAACTAGAACACCTGCATTTCGCCAAGCCCATTAAAATTTCATTCCCAAATATCATAGGGGGCCAGCCTATCTGATACTGAGTAGAAAAAAAACCAACACCACTTTGCCCAACCCGGAGATCGAACGCAAGACTCCAAGGGGTTAGTTGTACCGCGCACGCATTACCGAACGTTATTTAATTTTAGTTGTAGGTACTGTTTTATTATTCCAAATAAAGTACACTGGCCACCGAGGCAGTCAGCCAGCAAGAAGCAATTAGGCATAAAATCTACCTAATTCAAATGTATCCATGAAAAATGTTGACATGAATCCAGTAATATTGGAGTATCAGCCAGCCTAGCATCACCAACTGGATACGTATAAAACAGCCTTCAAAAGCATTGGTCCAGTGAGTCTGAGTCATATCAGCATCAAATTTCCAGAGGCATGTCGGGAGTGTTCGCGACGGCGGGCGCGGGCGACGTGCGCGTGTGGTGCGTGGACACGTGCCAGGAGTTGTTGCGCATCGTCGTGCCCAACTTCACATGCTCTTCTGTGCTGTTCTCCGGCGATGGCAAGTCTGTTGTGTCTGGTGAGTTCAAGAACACGCTCTGAGTGATTTATTAGTGACCCTGTGATATCATTTGATTTAATAAATGAATAACAGTAAAATGACTTTAATCTATGTATGTGTCAATATTTGATCAGCCTGCGTGCGCAGCGGGCGAGTAGCCTTCACAGCCGGCTAAATCGCGGATTTGATTCACGCACCGAGACCCACACGTGTGGCCCACAGACATTTGTTTCGGGTCTGTGTGTTGTGAGATCGAAAGTCTCTCGTAGTTCCTAATACCTACGACACAAGACTCGATCTTAGTGTGGGGTCAGGACTACGTGTGTGACTGTTGGGTGTAAAAAATAAATAAATAAAATTATACATACGTAAACATAAGCTCACGCCTGTATCCCAAAAGTGGTAGGTAGAGGCAAACTAGAGAACTAGAACTCCCAGATCCGCCGAGTTTATTTTTGTCCTAGTTATAACAACGGACGATACTACCGGACGAAAGACTGTTACCCAAAGTTAAATTCGACTGTTTTACCACTGTTTAGCGTGGAACGACGGCTGCATCCGAGCGTTCACTCCGCTCACCGGCAGACTGATATACTGCATATACAACACGCACAACAAAGGCACATCAGCTCTCGACATGACACAAGACGGCAGGACTCTTATATCCGGAGGCTGTGAGGGACAGGTTAGTTGGTTACCTGAAACATCATCAGCCACAGGTTCCTTGCTGAGTATAGACCTCCCCTGAAGATATCCAGATATTTGAATTTGAAGTCTTTTGGAAGCCTTATTCATTGGCTCTACCAAGTAAAATGTTTAGCCTGAGATTTCAGCTTTAGTCATTTTCTTTGTTGTACCTATTGTTCATTTTTTTTTGTAAAAGGATTATTAATAAAATACCTAAATGTCTTCTACTGTAGATACTCTTCATCCTTCAAATTAAATGGGACTATAATCACAAAGATATAATACACATGGATTAAAGTGCACCTGTTATGAATAAATAAACGAATTGCTCATACTCATGAATCAGTAAAACTTGGTAAACATCAATTCAAATTCCTTCATATTATAAATATAAAATAAAAATCTTTATTGGTCACGTAGGCATGTAAAGAAGCTCTTATGACAAGTCAACACAAACAAATTTTGTATAATGTACATTATCTCGCTATAAAGAAGACACGCAAGCAAGTATGGACATAATAACGATGAGACGACTAAGATAGGGTGAAAAGGGGAGATAGGATATCTTTGCAAACACTTTTCTTCCATTCCAACAGCCCCTTTTCTCTGAAGAGCATTTCTTTAGCAACCACAAACACAACAATTCCCTATCAGGTACGCGTGTGGGACATCAAGCCAGAGTGTCAGAGCTTGAAGAAAGTGTTGAAGGAACACAAAAGCCCCGTCTCCGCTATACGAGTGTCTCCGAACAATACTGAGGCGGTCAGCGCGGGTACCGATGGCTCCTGTATCATCTGGGATTTGATGTAAGGAAATAAATAATATTATGCTTGTTATGTTGAAAGGTTAGATAGGCTAGTGCATCCATGATACCTATCTATTGTTTCAAATATTCATGTGGACAAGTAAATAGACTAGTAATGTCTAGCAAAAGATGGCGTGGATCCTTTCCCCACGCTGACGAACTGCATTGATTATTAGGCAATAATTTCTAGACGTGTTATCTGACTGTCCTGAGGTCTCGGGTTCGATTCCCGGGTCGGGCAGAGTAATATTGGATTTTTCCATATCAGCTCGGAGTCTGGAATTTGTGCCCGATATGGCGATAGGCTCACACCCTATCACATCTGGGACGGAAATAAGTTTGGCGAAATGTGGGTGTTCTAGTTCCCTAGTCCGCCTCTGCCTACCCCTTCGGGGATACAGGCGTGAGCTTATGTTATGTTGCTCCGTTGTTTGTTTTGTTTCACTATGGTTACAATCTGGTGTAATCGCTTTGGCGTGTTCAAATAATAATCACAAGTTTAAAAACTTAACTGACCGACTTCCAATTTTCTGATCACGACCAAATTTATATGGGGCCACCCTTGAAATAAGCTCTATCGAACACAAAAAGAATTTTGAAAATCGGTCTACATTTGGCGGAGATATCGAGGAACATACATAAAAAAAATACAGACGAATTGAGGACCTCCTTTTGTGGAAGTCAGTTGTGGTGTGTCTTGGTGTAAAGATACGGTCCAAGGTTCGAATTAAAAGAACGACACGTCAAGCCAGTTTAGGTTGCCATTTATTAGTCTCACAAAATATAAACTAGTACAATTGCGTAAATGCAGAGAAATGCTGACATAAGATATTATAAAGGTAATTTCACACTATACTTACAGGTGACTGCCTCGGTGGCGTGGTTGTATTTCGGTACCACTACCGTCCTGGGGTCTCGGGTTCGATTCCCGGGTCGGGCAAAGTGATATTGGATTTTTCCATATCAGCTCGGAGTCTGGAATTTGTGCCCGATATGGCGACAGGCTCGCCCCCTATCACATCTGGGACGGAACTATGCTCGGCGAAATGTAGGTGTTTTAGTTCGCTAGTCCGCCTCTGCCTACCCCTTCGGGGATACAAGCGTGAGCTTATGTATGTATGTTACACACTACACGGTCGAAAAGATACTATGAATGTTCCGTGTCGGTGGCAGCTCCCTGTCCCGCCGCCAGGTGATGTACGCGAACACTCTGTTCATGTGCGTGTGCTTCGAGCCGGCGGGCTGCCAGCTGCTCACGGGCGGCACCGACCGCCGCGTCGCATACTGGGAGACCGGCAGCGGGAACCTCGCCAGGGAGGTCAGACTCTTTCTTTCCACTTTGAGTGGTAGTCATTACTGTCTGCATGAAAGGGCTAGCTTGACCGGGCAGATATCACTGTCTTACAATAAACCGACGTAAAGATGCAGATCGCTGTTGCGTTTCGTTCGGTGGGTGACATCTCCGGTGGCCCAATTGTAAGAAATCCTTATTTCCTCCTTTTAGTGATCACTTACCATTAAGTGACCCATCTACTCGTTTGCCATTCTCTGCTGTATAAAAAAACCTGCCCCCATCCCGTCGTAATGTAGAATCGGCGAAATACACTTCGTCAAGCATGTTGTAGAATTCGTTTAGTTTCTATCACCTACCTCTTGCCTGACGTCAACTACTTCTGGGGGATCCAGTCTCCAAATCAGATTCTATTATAACTTTACACGAGTATAGGGGAGCTGGCCAGATGATTCGAAGGCCACATGACAAACCTGATGTTCGTGATACCAAAACCAAAATCAGAGAACCGTTTTTTAACACAATGGCCTATTTCCCCACCCCCTTTCCCAATCCCCTTCCCTCTTCTTCAATTCCCTCCTTTTAGGTTGGCAACGCACCCATGATTTTTTTTGCCTTGGGTGTCTATGGGCGGTGGAGATCACTTACCATCAGGTGCCAATTGTGCCGTTTGCCAATCTCTGCTATAAAAATAAAAAAAACCTGTTTCGCATAGTGGCAGCGTATATGAGCTGTGGACCTCCTCCTCCCGGAGGTTTTGAATCCAAATCCCAGATCGGGTGAAACGGTTTTTCTGACACGATTTTTACGGTACCTACTGTATCCGTAGATAGGGTTGACGTCAGGCAGGCAACCAAATTCTTTATATCACCCTTGAAAAGTGTGTTCCGCCAACTCAACATGGAGTGCGATAACGACAGATAGAAGACCTAAGCTATGTATTTTATTTCCAGCTAGAAGCAAGCAAGGCTGGTGCTATCAACGGTCTACACATAACACAGAACGGTGAACTGTTTGTCACAGGCGGCAATGATCAAATGGTCAAGGTAACACCTGTTTAATGAAAACTTCCATAATTCTTAAATTTTCTTTTATGTAGTTTAATTTTATTAGATGTCTGTTAACTGTAATGCATTAGCGGCTTATAGTCGCAATTCCATTATGCCCCCGCTCCAGAATTTAAAATATGTATAACTGCCTCCTTTTTCATCCAATTTCGATGCAGTTTTTACAGAAGAGTTTATTTTTCGTTTTATCTGCTATACATATAAATATGCGTATAAAATCAAACATAGTCAAGTATCCAAGCGGTGTTCCAGCTCATCGCATTTCATGTATTGGCGCGTACACACCAACCAACCGAAGGCGAAAGAACGTTCGCGAAGAGCGTTCGCATTCACATAAACACACCTTCGTTGTTGTGTGAACGCAACAGTCAAGATTCGCGAATGATCGGTAACGTGCGGTCTCCATCGCCCATGGCCCTTCTCGAACGTTATTTCGCCTTCGTTCGGTTAGTGTGTAACCGCCATGTATCTGTTACAGTATTTCCACTATAATTATTTCGTTTCCCCACGTCTCAATTCAGATTTCACCTTTTTTCCCCAAAAAAATTATTTTGCTGTAGTTTTTAGTTTTAATTTTTTATCGTTTTTCTTCTATAGCCTGCCCACTCACACCTCGGGTGATACCATACTATAATAATATTATTTACACTAAATATAGTCTCTCCCCTTTTTCTTCCCCTCTGGACCCTAATTTCCCTTAAAATGGGAATTTCCCCTCATTGTGGCAACACTGGTCTGTTGTTCAGCTGTGGAAGTACCAGGAGGGTATCTACACGCACACGGGGCTGGGTCACGCGGGCGCGGTGACGTGCTGCCGGTTCAGTCCGGACGCGCGACACATCGTCAGCTGTTGCGCCGCCGGCAGCATCATCGTCTGGAAAGTGCCAGAGGTGACCCATTACTGCACTGATTCACCTCGGACTAGTGTTTACATAACATCGTAACATAACATAAGCTCACGCCTGTATCCCCGAAGGGGTAGGCAGAGACGCCCTAGCGAACTAAAACACCCACCCTTCGCCGAGATTAGTTTCGTCCCAGATGTGATAGGGGGCGAGCCTATCGTCATATCGGGCACAAATTCCAGACGCCGGAATGAAATAGAAAAATCCAATATCACTTTGCCTGACCCAGGGATCCAACCCGAGACCTCGGGACGGTAGTCCTACCGAAATACAAACACGCCACCGTGGCAGGCACGCCGCGTACATAGACTCACGCCAATATCCCCGAAAGGGTAGGCAGAAGAAATATAAGTATCACCAGGTATATGCAGGTACCTAATTTTGCTCGTATAGCCGTCAAGCTATGGAACTCTAGACGGTCGACTTTACATTTGGGAAGTAGCACATCAGAACTTTAAAGTTAGGTAATATTGACATTTTCACAGCTGCACTACTCTTTCTTTCTTTCTGCCTGCCCTTATCACATCTTAATGTGGGGTCGGCGCAACACACTTTTTTAAAGCATGTTGCATAAATTAATTTGCTAACTTTTTACGACCGGCCGCCTGCCTGACGTCAACCCCCTCTGAGGGATCCAATCCCAGACAAATTAAATTACAAAATTCACTTTGACCGACCTGGGAATCGAACCCATGACCTCCCGGTCCACAGCCCATATATGCTGCCACTAGACCAAGGAGGAGACAGCTGCACTTCTGAATGTATTTAATGCACTACCCATACGTTTCTAGCAATACCTGCAAAAAGACCAGCCCTCTACTGGACGAAGGAGCATCGCACAAACACCGAAGACGCTGCAGGAGGAGCTGAAGCTGCCTCTGTCAGATAAACCTGCACAAAAGGCGTCTGGTGATAGGCCGAATAGAATTCCAGCTGCACCGAATAAGGTTTACATATTCACTCAATTACTCCTTATCCTATGAAATATCTTGCCAAGGGGTTGACGAGAGCCCACACAAGTCCTTTTCTACTGTATCTTTCCAACGGTATCTAGGTCGACCAACAGGTCTGCGCCGTATCTATCCAATCCAGCCTCTGGTATCCGAGGTGTCTAATTTGATTTACCCGGGACTGGATAAGTTAAGCTGGTTGCAGGAAGGCGATCTGGAAATATTTAGGTGAGGCCTATGACCAGCAGTGAACGTTCCGTGGTTGTTAGAATATTCATATTAAAATGAGGCTCAGTTTAGGGTGGCCACAGGATAGTTCCGATAGCGCAAGCGAAGCTGTTGGCAAAGGCAAGAAAATGATAAATATGGAACTGGTTATCCATCTACCAGTCGTTCCCTCAATGCTGAGAATCGTGACCGCAACTGACTGAGGTTATAAGGGCTCTCCATCTGGATCTGTCCTTGGCGAAGTTAACCTCGTGCAGCTTAAGCATGTACTTTGTGATTTGTTCTTCAACGAGATCGCGTGGCCTCCACTTTTCCCGTCAAATTATATGAACTGGTTATAGGTGGAGAAAATCGAAGCGATGGACACGACTCGCAGCAGCGTGCACTCGTGCTGCCCGTGTGACGTCACGGCGCGCTCACACAAGAGTACACCGACACGCGCAGGCAATAAATGCTGCAGACCGCCGGGTACCATGTTATATTTATTGATTAACCATCCATCCATCCATGATAGGCGCGCCCGCTATCACATGTGGGACGGAACCAAGCTCGACGAAATGTGGGTGTTCTAGTTGGCTAGTGCGCCTCTGCCTACCCTTTCGGAGATACAGGCGTGAGCTAATAAAAAAAAATATCCATCTGTCTTCGGAACAACTACCTATCATCTCATATTAATATTAACCTTGTAATATTACTGTCTCATTGCTGGACACGGGCCTCCTCTACTAATGAGAGGGGGTTAGTCCACCACGCTGGCCTAATGTGGGTTGGTAGACTTCACATACCTGCGAGATTCTTGTGAAGAAATGCTCGGGTATGTCATCTCGGTTTCCTCACGATGTTTTCCTTCACCATTATAGCAAGCAATAATTCACAAAGAAAACGCACTTAACATAGACGTCAGAGGTGTATGCTCCATATTGGGGTTGGTCTCGAACCTTCGACACGTCTCACTATCTTCAGACAGTCAGAAGTCAAAGTAAAAAGAACGACTCATGACACTAAAATATTAACTGTTGCTTTTGCCTGTAACCTTTTATCTGTCATAACTCGGTCATAGATTGTGTCGTAACCCGGTCGAGCCGGCCCATTTCTGTAAAACTGCCTGCACTATGACTTTTACTTAGGAATGCACGTACTCACGCTTGTATCACCGAAAGGGTATGCAGAGGCGAACTAACTAGAACAAACTCAATTCGCCGAGCTCATTTCCCTCCCAGATGTGATAGGCTCAAATTCCACACTCCGGGCTGATGATACAGAATACAAAGACCGAATATCATTTGACCCAACCCAGGATCGATCCTGAGACCTCTGGAAGGTAGTCGTACCAGTATGTAATGCAACTACGCCATCAAGATAGTTCTATTACTTAGCAATTTTAGGTTAATACTTGTCACTGGTAGACTTCACATTCTCTGGTAGAAGAAGAAATTCTTGGGTATGCAGGTTTCCTCACGATGTTTTCCTTCACCGTTATAGCAAGCAATAATTCACAAAGAAAACGTACTTAACATAGAAAACTCATAGTTGTATGCTCCATTTTGGGGTTGGTCTCGAACCTTCGACACTTATCTCGGCAGTCCGTATCATTCCAAACTAAGCTATCGCTGCTTAACTTAGTCTAAAGCCTAACCCCTCTCATTAATAGAAGAGGCCCGTGCCCAGCGGTGGGACAGTAATATTACAGGGCTAATATTATTTATTCGTTGTCATTACAGTTGCAGCAGATAACTTACCAACGAGGACTACCAGCAAGGAGTATGTGAGTGGAGGTGGGGACAGAAAATGACATTGCCAAATTTTGAACTAAAACCAAAGACTGTGCTTTTGTAATTTCGTAATATGTATTAAAAACTTCATAAAAACAAATGTTTTATTGTCTGTTTATAAATAATATGTTTTTTTTAATCTTTGCAAAGATAAAGATACACATGAATTCAAAAGGGATAAAGAAAACACAGACTTCAGCATATATTATTGTATTTACTGTTATATACAAAATTATAGATATATCACATTTCCAAATGCACTGAATATTAATATCAATCCTTAAACATAATCATAGCTAAATGAAAACAGCTTCCTACCTAAACTATCTTTATCATAGTCCATTTGAAATTCTGAAAAATCACAAAAAGAACTTTCAAATTGTAGAAATTAATCTAATTAGAATTAATTAATCCTCCCAGTAGTTATAATCAGACTAAACCAAAACATTCCTAAACAATCTTAGCATTGTCCATTTGACATTCTGAATCATCACAAAAAGAACATTCAAATTCAATGTAGAAATTAATTTTATTAAAATAAATTGTTATTAATTATTTTATTTATCCTATGTCCAACAGTGGACGACCTGTGGCTGATCACTGATGATGATGATGATGATGATGATGATGATGATGAATTAATTATTCATTTTTAATGAGACCCCCGGTAGAGTTATAATCAGGCTTGGGAAAGTATAATTAAAAACACACTATCCCTGAAGGGGTGTAACTACTACACCCTACAGGCTGCATGGACAAAATGATGATCGTTATACCCAACCAGGAAATCGAACCTGAGACCTTATACAGGAGTATGAGTATGACTATACCACATACACTATACAACTTGGGTGGTAAAAACAAATCACATAAAAACAAAAGGTAATAATATTTTTCGTTATTCAAATAGCCACTTCCATCTGTAGAAGCAGAATTATAAAAAAACATTCTTACATTATGAAAAACAACATATTAGCCATTTATTATCGAGATAATCCTTACAAATAACATTTAGTATGCATTACTTCAGCCCCAAGCTTGTGTCTTGCAGTAATGTAACACCAGTTTGCCATCAGTACCGAAACATTCATATAGATTCCTCACAATCTGGTCGGGTGACGGGGCAAATGTTTGGTTTACATACAGGAACTGAAATATAATGATTTATGTATTAATGTCAATTCATCAATTTTACTAGTTACATATCAATCATATCCACTATGGAGGATAGTCATCCTCAACAACAGGGGATTACCACAATGTCTTATAGCAGTATTTTAATAATCTTGTCAGCCTCCGTAGTGCTGCGGGCGAGCACCCGGATGTGAGATGAGAGGTTGCAGGACGATTTCCACACCGAGACAAATATCTGAGGGACACAGATATTTATTTCGGGTCTGGGTGTTGTCCGAAACCCACCGAAAGTCTCTCATAGTCCCTGAGAACTACGAGAGACTTTTGGTCTCTAAACATAAACACACCCAACAGTCACACACATAGTCCTGACCCCACACTAAGATCGAGTCTTGAGTGTTTATTTTATTTTTATTTATTAAATTACTTGTACCATTTCAGAACTAGAATATGCTTTTAGCAAAATAATAAAGTAAAAGGTTAGAATAAGCAAACACTAGGTTTATTATCATGAGATGGTTGTTTGAGTTTGAGTGAAGCTATTTAATTTATTTACCAGTTTCTCCTCTGGTTCCAGTTTGAGATATTTCTTCACAAACTCCATGATCCATCCAATAGGCTTCTCTGCATCCACAGCCCACTTCTTTTTCTTCATTATTGGTGCATTACCCGTTGCTTTAAGAAGGATGTCAACTGAAAATACAAAGAATGGAATTATAAACGAAATTAATTTCGTAACAACAAACTGCTTTAGTGGCGTGGTTGTATTTCGGTACAACTACCGTCCTGAGGTCTCGGGTTTGATCCCCGAGTCGGGCAAAGGGATATTGACATTTTCCATATCATCCCAGAGTATGGAATTTGTGCCCAATATGGCGATAGGCTCGCCACCTATCACATCTAGGACGGAACTAAGCTCGGCGAAATGTGGGTGTACTAGTTGGCTAGTGCGCATCTGCCTACCCCTTCCGGGATACAGGCGTGAATTTATGTGTATTTAGTTGAAATCCATTGTGTCTGCCATAGGGGTACTATGGGAAAAAGGTGAGTCTTTGTATGTTGAGCATATCATAATATATTTAAAATTGGCTCGATGTTTAAACATTAATTACTTTAAATATAATTATACGGAGCGATTGTTAAAGTAGGTATATTTATATTGGTTCACAATAAACAAAAATAAACAAACACAATAAACACTTACTTTTGACTTTATCGGTTTTTCCTGCATCACCATTCTCCTTTTGTTCATCAATTTTCAAGCTCTCCGTTGCATTAGACAAGCTTGTCAACTGACTGTCATCAGATTGCTTTTCATCACCCATTTTATAATTTGTTCCAATTTACATAAATCATACCAACTTCTTATTTATTTGTTGTCTGTTGATCATGAAACGTGAAGAAAATCCAATTATTACCAAACCAAAATGGAAAAAAGGATTTTGAAAAACATCTTCTTCTTTACTTTTATAATCACTTGTTTACTCATGTCATTATGACATTATATTTATGTCAAATCACAGCTTTTTTTATATTGTTCATAGCCATGGATACAATATCCTTCAGCCGTATACTTTTTATTATTTATTACACTTTGTTTCCTATATCTAAGTTTTCGCAAGTGTATTGAAGTCCGATGTGTTCGATTTCAAGGGCCTGCTGGAGTTTTGACGTTAATTCTTTCCAGTTTGATGCTTTTTAGACGATTTTCTCGCAGCGGAGGAGTCGAATATGGTCGATCCATCCACCCGACAAAAAGCGTCCAAAATCACTTATTTCAAAGCTTCCACATACTGTCCATCTTCGTTGATGTTTATCGCTTAGATTCACATCATATTTAAACCACAAGCACAACTTTAGACTAGAATATGAAATCATTAAAACAAGCGGCCTTGAAATCGAACACATCCGACTTCATTGCACTTGCGAAAACTTAGATGTAGGAAATAAAGCAACAAAAATAATAAAAAGTATACGGCTGAAAGACATGGTATCCATGGCTATGAACAACTTAAAAAAAAAACTTCTAGTGTGAGTTTTGGCGGGAATTCTGACGGTACGGGTGGTCGCTTGTTTTAATGATTTCACATTTTCGTCTAGAGTTGTGTTTGTGGATTAAATGTGATGTGTATCTAAGCAATAAACCTCAACGAAGATGGACAGTATGTGGAAGCTTTGAAATAAGTGATTTTTGATGCTTTTTGTCGGGTGGATGGGTCGACCATGTTCGATTCCTCCGCTGCGAGAAAATCCTCTAAAAAACATCAAACTGGAAGGAATTGGGCCAAAACTCCAGCAGGGCCTTGAAATCGAACACATCCGACTTCATTGCACTTGCGAAAACTTATATGTAGGAAAACAATTTCCCTAACTTGACATTGGCATAATGTATTTCAATTGCCATAAAAAAAAAATGCCTTAAATTGTCACGGGCGGCTCGGCCTCCGGTGGCCATATTCTCTACGAGATTATGTAGTCTGTGGGTGACAACTGACATGACATTTGACAAAGGAACGAATAGTGGCCTACTTTTTTATTTTACTTCTTTTTCGTAATTTGTTCGTGCTTGTGTTGTTGAAGAATTTATTTGTTGTTTGTACTACTGATTCATCTATTTGATATTGTTTATAAAAAAAGAGTGAGTACAACAACGTGATACGATTTTTAGATTCTAAAAAATTTGCACAACCTCTATCAATAGTATGTTTTTACTTTTTAGCAATTATAAGTCTTTCTGCTTACACTTCGTTGTTCGATTATCTTGAATTTCGAACGATATTTATAATCCTTGTCTTTCACCAGGTGATTCCTGAAATATGAACAGAGAACGATGGTGCACGAAGGAAGACGTGCTCAAAGATCTTGCGGTGGCAACTGGAAGGGCACAGCACCTAGACAGCAGCTACCTGGTGGTGGGAGGGAGACCACCGCCGCGGCCCGTTTGCGAGCCAGGTATGCAAACATTTGACTATCGTAAAATGACTCACCAACAATCGAATTAATAGTAGTTTTTTTGCCAGTCTCAGTGAAGTAACTGGTGAAAAGGCTGTGAAACAAGCGGCCGCGGGTTCGATTCCCCCACAGAGACAAATGTGTGATCCACTGTTATTTGTTTTGGGGTCTGGGTGTTATGAGGCTGTAACTTCCCCATAGTTCCTGATATCCATTTATTACTTATCGCAAACAATATCTGTTATCTTCTTGTTTCACTTGGGGCAATATGTGTACCTCTTTGTGTTTTAAGTGTAATTTCTGATAACTGATACCTGCCTTTCTCAATCAATATTCCTTTCCTAAGAGTCGGCCGTTCACTGTGATTCAGTCAACATCCTCATACTTATCTCAACAAAAACAAAAAAAAAACATTCATAGTATTGCTAAAGTTTCTTGTTTCTGGGGTGCTGTAAGATATGGTCAAGTATTGTGATAAAATATACAGCATCAGTGCCTTTTCTTCTAAAAGAAAGAAAGAAATCAAATCAATAGGTATTGGAAACATAAAAGCAGAGGTATAGGGATTGGTTTTTGGGCCACAGGAAATCATACACCCAATAAAACCGAAGAGAGAGCTACCACTTTGTGGTATAAAACTGGTTCAGCCAGTACATTTGTAACAGCCAATTTTAGTTTTGAAATTAAAGCAAATTCAAAACTAGATGCCTTGCTGAAGGAAAAGCCTTTTAGGCACTTAATGTAATTTAGTTAACCAACATTTTACATCTATCCAAATATTAATGTAATCAAAAATAACCTGTACAAATATTATAAAGTAATAATCACAAGTTTAAAAACTTAACAGACCAACTTCAAATGCAAACAGGACCTAATTTATATGGGACTACCCTTGAAATAAGCTCTATTGAATACAAATAATTTTGAAAATCGGTCCACATTTGGCGGAGATATCGCATAACAGTCATAAAAAAATACAGACAAATTGAGGACCTCCTCCTTATTGGAAGTCGGTCGAAAACATAATTTTGTTGAAATTAAGTACTTATGAAGTTACATGATAATATGTAGATAATCACTGGTGGCTCGGCCTCCGGCGGCCCATATGCTTATGTCACATATACGTATATGTGCCATCTCTGACAGGTTAATGGATGATGATGGTTATTAGGGGAGGCCAAGTCCAGCAGTGCGTCCTGTGGCTGATGATCAATAGTCTATGTTGTTTTAACAATGTGTGCTAGTTATGAGTTATGCATTATGAGTTCTGTTCATTGTTGTCTTAAGTTAAGTTAACTTTGTTTAAATAATATAATGTATCCTTTATTCTTCTATAACTGTTATCAGTTCTGCTAATTAGGGAGTTCCCTGAATAATAAATTAGATGATTTTGTCGTCCATTAAAAGGTAGTTAATGAGCAATATTTTGTCCACACTATCTTTTACTGTATATCTATGAAATTATAGCCTTAGTAATTACGAACAAAGCTTATAAAACATATCATCATCATCATCATCATCAGCCATAGGGCGTCCACTGCTGAACATAGGCCTCCCCCAAAGATTTCCAGATTGACCTAAAAACATATGCATATGTCCAAAAAATGTCCTCAAATGAATCATTTTGGGACCTATTTTAAACCTAAAGCAATGTTTCATTGTTATTGTTCTCACTATCCACAGTAATTATTAGTACTAAATAATATCATGGGTATCATTCACGTTCACGATTGAGATTCAATTTTTCAAAATTCCAAAAAAATATAAATTTTGCTGGCCTAATCTTTTGCCTTAATGACAGTACCTCCTGCCTCTGTTTTTTCTGAACTCTTGTAGGAGTTACCTGAACAAATTACAGTAATAGTAAATAGATATTGCGGACCACTTCGTATCATGATGCATCATTCAGGTCATTTGATATTGTAAACAAAGCTCCGACACGTTGATTTATGTACATATTAAGATATTATGCATTGTTTTCCTTATATGCACAGAGTCATTAAGACCACATGACTATCGATATTATAATTTATTACAGATTAGTGATCTAATAATACCTATTTCACTCTAAAGTACTACATAACATAAGCTCAAGCATGTAACCCCGAAGGGGTAGGCAGAGGCGCACTAACGAACTATAACACCCACATTTCGTCGAGCTTAGTTACATCCCAGATCCCAGGGGCAAGCAATATCAGGCACAAATTCCAGAATACGGGCTGATGTGGAAAAATCAAATATCACTTTACCTGACCTGGGGATCGAATCCAAGACGTCAAGACTATAGTCCTACCACGCCCGCAATACCACTACGCCACCGAGGCAGTCTAATAAAAACAATAATATCACAATTCATGTGTATTGAGAAAATATATTTGAACCCAACACAAGTGGTGCATTCAGGGTCATGTAAAAAAACACTCATGACACATGCGACATGCCACACTTATCCCAAGTGTATTAAAATGCGACATTATATTATGGGTCCATAAGCATTCTCTTAACGACTAAAAAAATCTTTTCAATATTATTTTCAAGTGGCCACTTTTGTCCCTTTGGTGATTTCTTAGAACTACGAAATGAGGACGAAATATTTTTTTACCGGTATTTGAGTATGTATGTTCATCTGTTCTCTAATAACTTCGAAAGTATTATATTTAGTAGTTATAATAATTTGACAAATAGGGTGTCGTTGGAAGCCGCTTTCAGGAAATTTTAAGTCACTAATCGAATCGAGAGTCAAGAGGCAGGGGGCAGTATCGACTGTGTATTCGAATCGAGTTCGCCGCACATTGATACATACTTTGGCTGTAATGAAAGACGAGCCCTACTGCTGTTGTAAGAAGACTCTTATTATCATTAAATTTAAACGTTTTTACAACTCTCTTTCTACCTCCCCTTATTCCACCTTATTGTGGGGTCGGCGCAACACTATTTCAAGCATGTTGCAGGAAGGATTTGGCTAAGTTTTTACCACCGGCTGTCTGCTTGACGTCAACCCCCTCTGAGGGATCCAGTCCCGGGCAAATTAAGTTAGAAAATTCGCTTTTCCCGATCTGGGAATCGAGCTCACGACCTCCCGATCTACGGCCCATATATGCTGCCACTAGACCAAGGAGGCGACTACTAATTATGTTACTACAACAATGATATATATTGTTTCAGATGACGAGATGGAGTTCATGTTTCGTGACGCTTTGGGTGAGAAACCGGCGGACGTGGCGATCGCACCCGACTTGAGAGGGATCACCGAAATGATACGAATGGTGCGTATATTATGAACAATACATGACTAAATACATTTGCTTCCTTGGTCTAGTGGCAGCATAATTATATGGGTTGTGAAAGGGAGGTCCTGGATTCGACTTTCAAGCGATTTTTCGAATTTGAATTGCCCGGGGCCAGGACGTCAGGTAGGCAGCCCGTGGTAAGAACTGAGCCAAACCATTTCTGCAACATAATTAAAAAAAACGTGTTGTGCTAACCTCACATAACATAAGCTCACGCCTGTATCCCCGAAGGGATAGGCAGAGGTGCACTAGCGAACTAGAGCACCCAAATTTCGCCGAACTTAGTTCCGTCCCAGATGTGATAGGGGGCGATCCTATCGCCATATCGGGCACTAATTCCAGACTCCGGGATGATATGGAAAAATCGAATATCACTTTGCCCGACCCGGGGATCGACCCGAGACCTCAGGACGGTAGTCATACGGAAAGAAAGAAACGGCCTTTCGAACTGGCGGTAGAGGAACTTTGACGGAATCTAAATGATGTAGTAACATTTCATGGATTCAATAAATATTTCGATTTGATTTGGTTAAAAGCAGACATGAGTAAATATACAATACGTACATACTACTTTAGGAATTGCTGACTGCCGATGTTATTGAATATTTCCAGCGATTGCATCATTAATGTCATCAACCGCAGGTAGTTAATGTGCCGACGCGATGCGACGTTGCGGTTTGTCGACACCAAAATTATGATTCCGTTTTATTTGATATAAATCATTCCATAAAATTAATATATTATTGCATAATTTATACCTCGCTTGGTCAGTGTATATTGGCTGTGTACCGGGAGGCCCATTCTAATCCCTGGCCGGCTAAAGCAGTTTTTCTAACACGATTTGTGCGAGATTGGACTCCTCAAAAAGGGTTAATGTCAGACAGGCAGACTGAAGTAGAATAATTACTGCTTGAAAAGTATGTTGCTCCTATGAGGTAGTTTAGAGAGCTATAAGAATAGGTGAAATCAAAAGAAAACATTTCAAAATTAACCCTTGTTAATATAATTGAAAATTCAATATGTTATCACACAACATGCAAATACGTCATACGAGTCTTGTGTCGTAGATGTTAAGAACTTTGAGAGACGCATAATGAAACTCATAACCGGCTACGACACGAAGACCGACAATGTAATTTTGAACAGACTTCAGGACATTATGCATTTACTTTCCAGGTACAAGGGTATGCCGACACATCGTCCGACTGCGACGCAAAGGTATGCACCACACGTCCTAAGTCGCCTTGTGATATTATTAGTATAAGCAAATTAAATCCAAACGTAAAGGAGTTTCAACCAAGAGGAAGTGTCTCTTGCGTTGACGTCGTCAATAAACCCGTGGGTGATACCAGTACAGGTAAGAATAAAGTTTATTTTCAATCAGATCCCACTTCAGTGAGAACTCACGACAGTGGAAGTGGTAAAAGCATCGATAAACGCAAGAAAGATGCAGTTGATAAACAAGCCGATAGGAACTGTAATGATATTTTAAAAGATGGATCGAATTCAAATAAGGAAAATGCAGATGAATCTGAGGATATAACTGAAAAACTCAGAAATAAAATACGACGATCCGATAAAAACGGCGTGAGCACTTTCCAAGTGAAAAAAGAAAGAAATGTCGCTATAGCCAACTTGCAAAGATTATTGTCGGTGCAGCGTGATGGCGATGGTACCAAAGATACTGAACAACCCGCCAAACCAGTAAAACTATTGACGCCAGATTATTACGAACGTCCGAAAACTGTTGCTCTAGCCGAGGAAAATGAGTCTAAAAATGGAATACTACATAAACCGGAAAATGAAAATGCAGTGCCCTCAAACATAAGTAATTGCACATCAAGCAAACCAAGTTTAAGTGGTTGTGAAGTAATGAAAAAGATTCTACATTCTAAATTAAATGGAGGCATGAGAACTTCATCAGATCCTGGTATAACTAACAATGCAAGATATTCAAAATCAGATACAAAATCGTTTTCAACTTCGTCTGAAATCAAAATGGATGATAGTGGAAGCAATGAAAAACTTGTATCTGATACGAATTTATCTGATCCCCAAGTTAGGGACTCTATCAAGAAAGTAAATAACTGGTTAAACAAAAATGATGGGAAACCTGTTGAGAAAACACCTGCGCCTCCAATAAGTTCTCCCTCGCCTCCAGTATTTTTAAGTTCAATTACTTTTAAAAGAAAAGAAGCTAAAACATCTCCCAATGTGTCGGAGACAAAGATTTCGAAGCCGTCACAAAACCCCATCGATCAGTACAAACCTTCAGCATACGCTGAGGAATTGAGCAAAATGTATATGAAACGAGTAGAAAAAATTAAGAAGACCAAAGAAAAAAATGGCTGGGCGAATTTAGAGGAATTGCTGAAAGAAAAAGACGAGAAAATCAAACAAGATAGACTTAAGGCTCAAAGCGAAGCCAGCTGTGACAGCCAATGACGAAACAAATAGATGAATGACAGTAGTTTGACAAAGGCGTGTTGTTTCAACTTACATTTGACGCATACGTAACATTTAAAAACGTCAGCTGTAACATCGTTTTGAGCATGCGACGGTTATCAATACTTTATTGATACCAATACTTCAACAACTCGCCTTGTGTAAAACTTGTACAATGTTATGTTGGGCTTGATAATAACAACATACCACGGACTGTAGTATGAGCTAACGAACTTTACAAATACAATTTCTGATACAAACTTATAGTTAAGTAACAGTTGGTGCCAATAAACGATCTCAGTTTGAGTGGGCAAATATATCGCGAAAATGAACCAATTAAATCAAGTCATTTTACGGCGTCATGTTCAAACGTTGACTTTTTTATATTAAGTGTATTTTCTTTGTGAATTATCGCTCTCGTAATGGTGAAGGAAAACATCGTGAGGAAACCTGCATACCCGAGAATTTCTCCACATGAATTTCAAAGGTATGTGAAGTCCAACCCGCATTAGGCCAGCGTGGGAGACTATAGCCTAATCCCTCTCATTAGTAGAGGAGGCCCGTGCCCAGCAATGGGACAGTAATATTACTGGGCTGATATTATTATTTGCACACTCGAACTAATATTTTTTATTAGGACCGGCGGTAAAAGTACATAGTTAAAATAAGTTTTTACGTTAATTGTTTTCTGAGATGCGTCATATTTTTAATTAATTCCCCTTGAATACCAAAACTAGTGGTTTGAATCATGATAAACGGTCTCATTCTACCCATCTGGTTGCTTCGCTTATTTATCTTTCCAAGACCATTTAGGGTGGGTTATGTGAATTGCTTCTTACAATAACTTTAACCGATGGTTGGTATAACCCGCCTTTCGGAAACTATTGTTCATACCTAAGTTCCATATTAGGTTCACAGTCTATAGCCCGGATTATAATTTACAATATTATGCGGCAAAGTTTGACTTCTAAACCTTAATTTAATTATTATGATAAACTAGCTGACCCGGCGAACTTTGTACCGCCTAATTAGTTTACCTACCTTTACCATCGTATAAATATTGACAAATATTGACATTAATATTAATACGATACTAACGTCACTCAATTGTTTTGCCTACCCGGAACCTCTCCACTAACACTTAAACTTTACCGTATGGTATTAAAGTTCAAATTGACTTTTAAGTATTATTACGAATCGATTGTATGGGAGTATAGAAAAGTGTTGTTTTTAGACTTTATCAGGCATTTTTTTTATTTTTTCTCTACGTAAAAACCATCCTTCAAGGAATATTTAAAAAAAAGAATTAGCGAAATCGGTTCAGCTGCTCTCGAGATTCGCTTTGCAACACATTCAGCGATTCATTTTTATATTATAGATTATCACGATACTAAATCAATGATGTGAAGGTAATTGCGTAGCAAATATATGTATTGGTAATTAAATTAGATGGGATTGTTTCTTGTGTACTTACAGTACTATGATTATAATTGTACTCTTAGGAAACTCTCTGCGTCACGGAAGCTGTCAATATGAACGCACATTGGGTTGTTTTTAATTCTGTTTAATACCGTAGAGCCGCAGCTGCTCTAAAATATTTCACAAAACACCTACACAAAACTTGGTATTTCTACTTTTTTTTGTCTATGATCCATTGTGACATGAGCAGATGATAATGAAAAACCTTGTTTTGTATAGGTGTTTGTTGTATTTTGTTTAGAAAAAACATTTGCAGGAGACGCGCTTTAACATATTTCTGAAGCGCATAACTAATCATAATACTGTATTTATAAACGATCTCGATTATAATTATAAGAGTTGACCTTTATGACGTAAGTGCTCAAAGATATATTTTAAATATATAATTTATTTTGATATGAAGTAACGACTGTGATAACTTAAGTTATTAAGAACTGTTTAACTTAAGTATGCATGGATGTTAGCGCCTGATTAAACGGCGGTTAATTGTAAGTAAACTAGTGTTACTGTCGTTGTAGATGCTAAAATTTCGCATTTAAAACAACTATGACTGCAATGAATCCAACAATATATATCACAGATATAGGCAGAGACTTCGAAATTGCACTAACCACAAAAAATATACCAGCGAACAATTTTCTTAACAAAGAGCTATGAATTTCGGTTTTGTCTTTTTGAAACATGAAAATAATATTGTTAACCATTGATAGAACGGGCACTGATTTAAAATATTTAAAAACTAGGGGCCTTACTTATAAAAACATTTTCACTTAACTTTTCGCTAAGAATAGCCTGTCACTATTTTCCTTGCGTTACATTGTTTAAAAATGAAAGGGAAAAGTTATGGTTAATGATAAGCAGCGCTTAAATATTTTTATAAGTAAGGGGCTAGAATAATAGCATTAGGATATAGAGATGACCTCCCAATGTGTTCAACCATTTGGTTGTGTCGGAAGATTTAGTTTTGTTGTATTTGAAAAATAAAATTAGCCTTTAAGTAAAGATGTATATGGTCTATTTTGTATCGTTACATTCTAGATATTTATTTGATCTTGAAGTATATTCATTGGTAGTAAATCTTCTATGACACTATTGCATGCATATATTGAAATTCTTTAATGAGCATTTCTTATTCTCTTAACTGCTAACCAGTGGTGTAACTATATTTTTGGGGATCCGTGGCAAATTCACGGCCACGGTCAGTTCGGCTAAGGGCTCTCATATGGCCACAGTCTTTTCGCCGCAGGGGCCTTATACGATTAGAGGCCCGTGGTAAGTTCACCAGAATCCCACCTGTAGTTACTGCAGCTGACAATGATATTTATTTTGCAATATATGTACTTTGGAATATTTTTGGAGTCTCGTAGTCGTATCTACTTCTTTCAATGGCGTAACTATATTATTGGGGCCCAAGTTCATGGTCACGGCCAATTCGGCTAGGGGCTGCCTATGTTTTCACCGCAGGGGCTTTATACGATTAGTGGCCCGTGGCATCTTGCCAGAATCCCATCCTTAAGTACTGCAGCTGATAATGATATTTGTTTTGTAATACTATGGAATATTTTGGGAGTCTCGACGTATCTACTTCTTAAGTCAGTAAACGAGGGTTCCTCAAAATCAAAAACCATCCTCTCCCCTCACGGTGTTCCCTCAGCGCTATGACATGTCCTTCTACAAAGAACCCTTACACGGTACATGAGCGTACCCAGCATTTCCTTTGGGGCAAAAGTAAAGAAACTCGATAAAAGTGACGCCCATGATACGGTAGGCAGTGACTTGACTTTCGCTGACATTGTAGATGTTGATGACAAATGGCAACGACAACTACTTACCATTATAGCCTTTTTCCACTATGACCATATGAATGCGCTATCCAATCGTGTCAACTTAATGCAATTCGTAGAGTAAAATGTTCTGTATCTCATTTATATGGAGTGTTTTTATAGAGTTGGTATCAATAATAACTAGAAGTGAGGAGAGAGATGGTTAGCAGTCTAGCGGTAAAGTTTAAAATTTCGTGAGGCTCATAGGTTTTGAATAATGGCAACTTGAATTTGTAACAGAAAATTGATGTCAGGCTCATTGGGTCAGCTGCAGTATATTTACAAACCACCTATGAGGTAATTATTTTTAGCATACAAAAAGCCATTTTCATGCTATTTGCGACGATTAACAGGTTGCATTTCAATTTTAAAATCCCCACGCTTAAATACAAAAATTAAGTTCCATTTTTATTTTTTATCTTTACCATTGCGCTTTAAATCGTTCTTAAAAAATTATTGGTACCAACTTTATGAAACATCCGGTATACATTATAAACATACATCCTCATTTTGAACTATGAGAATAGAGAATAGGGCTTAGTGGCGTAACTATGGGGTGGCCTCCGACCATAGGGGGCCCCCGCGCCGGCCGGAAAGAGATCCCAGATTAAAAACACCTTGATCCCAATGCGCCCCTACGCCGGCCAAAAGGCAATCTCGGGGTAAAAAAAGGCCCTATCGGATGAATTTGCCAGGGGCCCCAACAGTATAGGTATAGTTACGCCACTGATAGGGCTCCTAGTGAGAAAGCTACTCGTATCTTCATAAGCAATGATAAAAAGAATATCCTGATTTACACTGTCTTCAAAGTGTTCCCGATCGGACCAAAAGTGGCTGTGGGAATGCGCTACTTATGTGTCTTTCGTTGTAATCTCTTGTTATAGATTGTGTGAGATTTTATATTTATGGTGTATAATTTATCCCACACACTTTTGGTGCCGATCGGGATACAACGGGTCATTAAAAAAAACATACTGATTTCTTAAGTTTACGCGAATAATATACATTGAAATAAAACTATTGTTACGGATTCTATCACGATTAGGTATCAATCTGACCCGTGACAACGAAGACTGCAAAGCCTTCGAAACGTCGGGAATAAAAATTAAAACCTAATCGTGATAGAATCCGTAAAAATAGTTTTATTTCAATAAAAAAAACATGCTCTTTTGATATTATTAGTCCACCTGATTTTGCTATGTTTTGTTTTGTTACTATAAATCAAATGGTTGATTACCAAAAAAATAGCTAACAAAAACCAAGTACCGTCATGCATCATGCTGGGGTTGCAACATTTTCTATAGATTCTAATACGTCTTTCCTGTATAAAATATTTACTGGGAATAAATTAATAAGTAAATGAAAATGACTTTTTATGTAATACCCGACTTGCCTTCTAACTTCAAACAGTAACACACTTTGTTCTTAAGAATTAAAAAGCAATTAGTCTTAACAACTGCTTAGAAGTACAATCTTTGATAAAATACGAATAGTACACACCCGAGTAGCTGCATCGCAACATGTTACTCGGGTGTACACAGACTATGTATTAAAGTGTGATTTTTATACTGGCTACTTAGAGTAATAACGTATGATATTTCTATGACTGGCTAATTGAGCGACTGAAAATAAATATTTTCTCCCATATTTTTACGATAACACCTTATTTGTTAATAAACAATGCATAATAAAGAATATATTCATGATTTAATAAATATGCTAAAAAGCAACTTTAGTATGTTTTATATATATAACACCAGCATTTTAACTTGTCTGGGCTGAATTTAAGTGCAGGCCGGTGTCGCGAACTAAGCTAAGAAATTCAAACCTATCAATATTAACTAAGCTGGCACCTAAAACTATCTTGACAAAGTCAGGTTTGTTAACTGCGTTTACAGTACGATCTGCACTACCGACAGATTCTCAGATTACCTAATAGTTATAGTAACTATTTTTCCCGTAACTTGTTTCCCATAACTTTTCATACACGTTTTAGTCTAACTCGATAGCTCAGTTGGGAATGGTACGGACTGCCAAGACAAGTGTCGGAGGTTCGAGACCAACCTCAAAATGGAGCATATACCCCTGTTTTTTCTATTTATGTGTATTTTCATTGTGAAATATCGCTTGCTATAACGGTGAAGGAAAACATCGTGAGAAAACCTGCATACCCGAGAATTTCTTCACAGAAATTTCGAAGGTATGTGAAGTCTACCAACCTGCATTAGGCTAGCGTGGTAGACTAAGGCCTAACCCCTCTCATTAGTAGAGGAGGTCCGTACCCAGGAGTGGGACAGTAATATTACAAGGCTAATATTATTATTATTTTTTTAGTCTAGCGACGTCACACTTGATCAACTTCAGGTTGGACATATTAAGGCGTACATTGTTATATTTACGAGGCATACTAAAGATTGGAAGGTTTTTGGATAAAAGTTATTAGGTACCTAGTTGTCAACGTTTCTGTTATATCTTCGTATTATTATTATTGTATTATGTTTTTCTATATTATGTCGCAGTGGATGATATTTAAATGTCATTGGTTTCAGTAGACTTACGATAGTATTTTTGTACATATACATAATATGTGTATAGAACAAAATATTCCTACATATCGACCTATCCAAAGAATAAAGTTACATATGATAATGAATCGAAATTGCTTTCTTATTTTTCTGAGCTTATTTATTGACCTGTATATTTAACTAGTGAATATTTTTTTAAGCTATGTCATAATTTAACTTGTTATTATGTCATAAATTTAAAAAAATACGAGTATTAGTTAAATATATAGGTTAATTTAAGCTCAGAAAAATATAAAAGCAATTTCGATTAATTATCATATGTAACTTTATTCTTTGGATAGGTCGATATACATAATATGTCTTCTCACTTAAATAATAAGAATATACTTATGAAATATAAAATAAACAATATGAGCCTTACTTATAAAAGCAAGTTAGCTGAGCAAATGATTAAGAATAGTCTGTCCCTTTTATTTTCAAACAATGTCATGTGACACAAGGAAAAAAGTGTCAGTCTATTCTTAACCATTTGCTCAGCTAAAATGTTTTTATAAGTAAGGCCCTATGTGAATGACAAACCATTATGGATTTTATTTACTAAATGTTAACCTTTTAATGTTAATGCTTTTAAAATCCTTTATTATAATTAGTTATAGTTTTTAGTGTGGCAGTACCCTAAAACTGTATTGTTTTAATTTTTGTAATATTTCATCTGATTACCGATTGTGAATGTGTTTGTTCCATTTTCGGTGTAGAATATATGTGGATATAATTTATGATTTAACTTTATTTTAAAGGGGGCTGGCAGATAATAAGATTGACAAACGCCCTGTTTTAATAAACGATCTCAGTTTAGAGTGCAGATAGATCGCGATTATGAACCAATCAAATCACGTCATTTGACGGAGTAATGTTCAAACTGTGTTCTTATTGCCTAATTTTTGTAATCTATCTGCACATTCGAACTGAGATTGTTTATTGAAACCGACCGTTAAACTGTTAAAAAAGTAAAGATAGTTTGTTGAAAAATGTTATTTTCCAGCCTCCTTTAGTACAGTATTGAGCTATGGACTAAAGACATCTCGCGATGGATTTGTGTAAATATATAGATTGTTAAAGTTTTGTATGTGTGGATGTGGTGAAATTAATAAAAAAAATATATATACATAACAAAATACCTATATTTGGAATATTGTATTTTTTCGACCGACTTCCATAAAAGGAGGAGGTCCTCAATTCGTCGGTATTTTTTTTTATGTATGTTACTCGATATCTCCGCCAAATGTGGACCGTTTTACAAAATTCTTTTTGTGTTCGATAGAGCTTATTTCAAGGTGAATTGGTGGTCGGTCAGATGAGTTTTTAAACTTGTGATTATTAATAATTTGAATTTAGAAAATTATCTCACAGACATTTTAAAGTACCTGTCTACCGAGCAAAAGGCTTGGATCAAATATAATGATGAATGAGTGAAGTACACGCGGTGACTAGTAAATCCTTCGACTACCTTACATCTGGTAAATAATGCTGTTTCTGTTTTCGACCGACTTCCAAAGGAGAAGGTCCTCAATTCTTATGTTTTTTTACGATGTCAATCATCTTTCCCAGGTGGTTAAATGCTGGGTCGTAAGACCGGCGAGCCCAACATAACCATCCCACTTTCCCCCGGAGTGGGTTGGTAGCGATAAATCGTTTTCCCCGCGTAAACAAAAAAAAAAAAAATGTATGTTCGTGATATCTCGGCCAAATGTGGACCGATTTTCAAAATTCTCTTTGTGTTCGATAGAACTTATTTCAAGGGTGGTCCCATATATTTGGTTACGATGGTTTGAAGTCGGTCCGTTATGTTTTTAAACTTGTGATTATTTTTTTCACCTGCCCCTATTCCTGCTATTTTTTTAAAGCATGTTGCAGAAAGGATTTGGTTTAGGTTTTACGACCGGCTGCCTTACTGACGTTAACCTCTATCTGAGGATCTGATGTCTCTTCATATAGAACAAAATTACCGTTAATATTTTGCACCAACGCCTATTTTTTATCTGTGTTTTAATTAATCAGTATTGTGTCTTTGGGTTTTCTTTCTTAAATTCTTTCAAGTAAATTAAATTTGTAAAATATAATAATGAATGAGCATGAATTTATACACTTTGTTCCATACATACACTTTTGTTTGCTACAATTGTCCCGCGACATGTTGCCCAACATGTACAACTTGACCAATGACGCGGACCATCTGTTAAGCAACATAGCACGCATTTACAAACAGTTGTCATGTTGAGCAACACTTGTTGCGCCACAAATGTTGCTTAGTAAAATCCATGTAAAAGTACAGAGATATTATTGCTCAGCTAAAATGTTTTTGTGTAATTTTTCTTAAACAGTGTTTGCCTATGACTATTTGGTCTCCGATTTCAGAGTGGCGGGTTCGATTCCCGCCCTCATTTCAGGCTTTTCGAAGTTACATGAGTATTGTTAGTTTGCCCTGGCTACCACCGAAAATAACTGTTGTTAAAATACTGTTGAATTTCGTAGGTCTGAACTCGCATTGACTAGCGAGTAGCGTGTGGTAACCTAAGATCTATCATCTAATCATTCCTTATTAGTAGAGGACGTACATGCCCCACAGTGGGATTGTAATACAGGCTTATGTTATTTTATTTTGTATTTTGTAATATTTTCAGTTGAATAAAGGTCACTACTACAATATTTGTGTTTTATTACACTATAACGGCGACAAACACCACTATTACTAACCTAAAGTTAGTCCTGACCTCAAGTTAAATTTAAAAAGAAATATAATATGAATGACATGTAGTTCATTAAATGTAATTAATAAAATTTCGTCATTATCTGTAACGAATTACATGTCATTCATATATTTCTTTTTCAATTTAACTTGAGGTTAGGACTAACTGTAGGTTAGTAATAGTGGTGCAAGTCGGCCTAAATTATTTAACCAATGACTGTAGGTGACTAGTGCAAATCTTTAAGTACGTACTGGTATTCAAATCACAACACCACGTCTTATAGCAGTATTATTATAAACTTACTATATGCTCGGCGAAATGTGGGTCTTCTAGTTCGCTAGTGCGCCTCTGCCTACCTCTTCGGGGATACAGGCGTGAGCTTATGTCATTATAAACTTACTTTTATTTTTGTACGGGAACCGGTACAATTAAGATTATAATGATACTGCTATAGGACGCGGCGGTAACCTCCCGATAGAGTGGCTCAGCGGCACCCGTGTCGGCTGCCATATTGATGACGTCGCGCGTCTGTGTCAACAATATCCAGATACGCGGACGACATGGTTCTGCTGAATGCTTAGGTCTACGGTATGAAACTATTGATAGCGATATGTGAAGAGTGATATGCGCGGTTTCTTGGCTTGCTATATAATTCTATATAAAACATTAATGCTATATAACACATTTTACTGAGCAAATGGTAAAGAATTATCTGTCCTTATTATTTTCAAACAATGTGACTCAAGGAAAAAAGTGACTATTCTAAGGGCCACTTGCAGCACTATTACTAATCTAGAGTTGACCTAAACTCGATTTATCTTACAGTTCACTCCTATCTTTAAATCAAGATTCGGGATAAATAGATATTTATGACAGGGCTGCAAGTGGCCCTTAACCATTTGCTCAGCTAAACTGTTTTTATAAGTAAGGCCCATGGTCTTTCGAGCCAAAGGAGGTGCAGCGCTTCCGGTACGTTTGCTCAGTGGCGCGTCGATTGTTTTTACAACGGCTTGCGGAAGCGTTGCAAATTCCTAATGCGCAGGTGCCGGGCCAGCCCTAACATCATTCTCAAAGTATTTTCAAGTAGATTTGACTGCTAGCATCATCAATATAATATACCCTAGATGCACGGTTCTTTGCAAATATCCTCATAAAATGTGGGCTCAGGAATAAAACAAAGGAAAAAAACACAAGTACTAATTTAATCAACACAAATAGAACCATATGCATGTGTTATAAAGTGGCTTTTTAAATGGAATGATCAAGCGTTCTTAAATTTGAATTTTGAAGTATAGAATTCTATTGGCGTCCGACTGTATCATGTATGCAAAAGGAGTGCTTAAGCACTACTTTCCTGTCCCATTTTCCGACCATCAACTGTGCATCTAGGTAAATAATATATCGATGGCTAGCATGAACTATTGTCACATGATACATGTACTGGCGCTCAGCGTAGGATTTTCGTCTACAAAGTGGACCGACGACTTGATAAAGGTCGCAGAATATCGCTGAATGCAGGCCGCATCAAACACTGCAGTCCTCAATTTAGAATGCCGTTAATGGAAATAAACCTAATTTTGAGATGTCTCCAAAAACGTGTAAAATATTATCCCTAGAGGTTTATTAGATTGTGGCTTTTATATTTAATAGAAAATAACTTGTTGACTTTAAGATTTAAAATAACCAATTAGTTTATGAAATCTCTAGGGATTATTTTTTCCTCGTTTTTCGAGACATCTGAAAATAAAGTTTATTCACCTAACGGACTTTAGCTTGAGGACGGCAGAACACACCCTGGGTACAATCTGAGCCAGACTCAGAAGACTTAGTAGAATTTTATCATTAGTTAGGTAGGTAAGTACTCGTACAGTTGGTCAGATATTTAATTGGCCTCCACGTAAATCAAATATGAATATTGATCCAGGCATATTCACCCATGCCCCATCCCAGTAACTCCCAGACCCCTTGCGTCAATCCTCCGCGCACCTTTATAAAATGTCTACGTGTACGTGTAGGTCAGACAGATGCAAAAGGTACTTATGTTTTTGAAACAACATTTACATTTCCATAAATCTAGGCGATTGTCATGACGAAAAAGTTTATTGGAGTCATACAATACTTTAATATATTGGTTGGTACTTATTTTACTTTATTTGGGGTGTTTGTGTTTTACAAGCTGCATTGCGCAGTTTCCGAATCAATTTGATGATTGGTGTGCATATAACCTGAATATTGATTTATTGCAGCAGCCAGTAAGCACTAAGCATTTGCTACTTGCATGTTGCCTGCACCCCGATTCCCATCCCCATGCTTCCCTCCCATTATGCCCTTCCGGCCCGGACCGCGCCTAGTTCTCGTCATTCCGCCCATAATATTTATCGCGACAGGTCTGTCTCATAAATAAAATGAAATTGATCCTCAAATTATTACCATTTCATAGTTTTTTGTGCTATCTAACTTCACAAACGCAACAGCTGACATTGACAGAAAATTAAATAAACATGTATCGCGCTAAATCGTAAATCCTGTCAATTCATGTCGTTAAATTAATAAAGGGCGGAATAAAAATGTCTCAGTGGGTTGATAGGTACGCAATTTTGCGAGATCTTTCTGTGGCTCAAGGGCGCGGAGTCCCCGTGAGGATAAACGGGGTCATTGCTGCTGATGAAAAGCCTCCAGCGCGCCACATTACAGAAGGTAATTTTAGTTTAAGAAAAATATTAAAATAATTAATTGAATTTAAGAACTTCATATATACTTTTCCTTGTTTTTCGGCACTCAGAAAAACAGAGAGGCGGAAATTTAAATAAAAAAAACAAGCCATCTTATTAGAATCAAATTGGATACCTTTTAAATCTGGATATTTACTATAATCATATTATAATTAAATAATGTTAATTAATTTCCATTAAAACATCTGTTAAAATTGCCCTGTTTATGATCTTGATTTCAAATTGAACAGCTTATTCCAAAAAAATCACAAAATTAAACATAGTGATATGCTATTCAGATATTAAAAGGGTCTTTGAAACCCCTATGTAAGATATGTTAAGACTTTTCATTTTAGTACCTATAGATATATCATTATTTGCATGGGCGTAGCCCGGGGGAAGGGGGTTTGAACCTCCAAACACCCCCCCCTCTCCCTAAATTATATTGACACTACCATTTTAAATATTTTTTCACATTGAATACAATATTTATATTGGGCCACCGGAAATCTGACTCACTGAACGAAATGCAACAGCGAGCTGCCACTTTAAGTTGGTTTTCTGTGAGACAGCGGTATCAAACCGGCCGAGACGGGTCAGTCGTGCTGTAGACTTAACTGTCTACACTGTGGCTCTACCACTCAGGAATGTGGCTTTTGAATGGTATTGCATTATACGAATACCATTATTATTATAAATGATAATAAAAAAAAAAATGATAATAAAAACCAACCATTGTTTTATTTTTCCCCGGGTTGATATTATTATTGTATTAGGCAAGTATAGTTTAACTTTATATTTTAATTGATGCTGAATTGGAATTTTCAGAAACTGAAGAACAGTTCTTCAGGCAGTACATGGGAGGTGGTGGGTATGCCGGGGCTCCACCTGATCTAAGTCTTATCCAGCAGATGCTGGAGATGGTAAGGAACTAATACTGAGATTTCAGAAAACATATTTTGTCATATTTTGTCAAATCAGTGATTAGTTTTTAATTAAAAAAATATTTTTATTGAATGGCACCTACAACACAAAATAGCATAACCCAAAAAAATACAATTATTTGCGAGGTAGAACGTAGAGTAGGTATAAACGAATGCGAAGTGTTCAAATGCGATAAAACTATTTTGCGAATGCGATTATTATGCGCCTGCGATTGCGCAAAATGTAGGAAGCGTGTAAATTATAGCAAAACACTAACAATAGCTCAACTATTTTTAACACTGCTCAAACTTTGCATAATGCGTTTGCTTGTAATGCGCAAACGCACAAGTGTAAACTACAATTCTTAGTAATCATTAATCTGGATTCAAATAAAAGTGACATATGTATAATTTTATTCATTGAAAGCTTCAATGTATCTTAATTAACCCTTCTTTAATTAGGAATAAATGAGAAACTATCAACTTTTGGTAAATATTTTAACATTGAATCAATACCTATGTATTAATATAATTATAGTCAATATTCAGGTAAACGAGCGATCCATTATTGATTGATATTCATCATGTTCATCAATCGATTATTTTATCGACCGGCGGATCTATTTATCAATCAAATTGAAGACCCTAGTTTAATATTATTATATGTATTTATAAAATATTCCATTGACAAGATGAAATACAATTTTAGGTGCGGCTAAACAATCCACCACCTCAGCATACGACAACAACATCGATGTTGAATCCAAATAGCGCTGAGTTTGTACCGCAGTACAACACAAATCTAGACATCAACGACAATAGACATTACGTTGATAGGAGAGATAGGAATGTAGCATTACGATCACTGCTCGAATCTGATAACGAGAGGTCCAAGATGCAGAACCTTCGACTCCTCAAGCCTGATGATATAATTCAAAATAACATGGCTTTCGACCGTCAACAATCACCTTGCCACTTCCTATCGATGCAACCGACTGAGATGTTCAAAAAGAGGAGCCCTGTTCAAAAAAATCCATTTCCTGAGCCGACTCCTGAGATGAATAATAACACGTACAATTTAGATGTCTACCAGCCATCTGGCTTTGCTAATGAGTATTACAACAAATGTATGGAGAGAGCCAAGATCAGGATGCAAGTGCAGGAAGATATTTGGACCAAAGCCGAGAAGAAAATGAAGGAGATTGAAAAAAGGTTTCAAAAGCTATTTTTGTTAGTGTAGATTTTCTTTTAAATAGCAAGTTGAACTTCACCTTGTCGTTGCATAAGTATATCAATGTAATAATATGTGTAATGTACTACAATGTACTAATGTCTTATGTTAATTAATTAATAAAAAGTTCGTAACATTTTGTTCGTTGTAAAAGAGAGTGAATGTCTTTTTTTCTTTTCAGGAAGCAAATGGCGGCTCAGCTGTATAAGGAATGGGAACGGAAAGATGCCAATCAAAGTAATTATCTTTTGTTTGCAATTTTTGAAATAAAAAATATTATTTTCAATGTATCCTTAAGTATAAAAATATTTGTTTAAGATTTGAACCTGGTTCGTCTGGCGCACCACCGCCACGTGCTCGCCGACGAGTGCGTCGTCTGCGATACGGTGAAGAAGCACAGCTTCGACGTCGACAAGTTCCTGGCCGCGGATAAGTGTGTGTAAACACGAATATTTTTATATTTTTTTTTACACTTTGGGGGTGTTCAATGTTACGTTGGGTTTGAAAGAATAATTTATTCCTAAGCAAAAAGTAAAATTCGTCAAAAAGTAAAAATATTTTAAGCGTTAAGGTAAATACCCTCTGAAAGAGCATTTATGAAGAATATGACTAGTTATGCCTTGTTAAAAACTAGTTTGAAATTTAAAAAAATATCCGCCTACTCTTCTTACTTCCGTTCAATCTTGGATGCCCCCAGAAACAATACTGCGTAACTCATTTTTAAGTTTTTTTTTGGTTAACGTGGCTTTATGTATTCCTATTAAATACGAAGGAATATTCATGGAATTGGTTTATTTTCCATAAGACATGGTCATATTATTTTTCTTTAAAACAAGGTCTCACACCCATTGGTGATTTTGCCAGTGTCAAACAGTAAATGATGATTGAATTGGTTTCCGTTCCTTCCAGGACTGTCGGGTATAAAAATATGTTCTTTCTCTCCCCAACTCGTTGCATGCTCGTATATAACGATTCTCACTTTTTACATGTGCTTTATACAAGCCCAAAAGAGTTGCGCAGTTTTGTGATATTTTATACTGTTTTTATTTATTGTGTCGTATGTGTGAATACACGTTGTTTATGAGCAGACTGCTCTGGTTTTATTTGTAGTTAACGTGGAAGTTTAGGGGATATGAAATATTTTAATTATAAAATAAGTTTTGATTAAACATATTTTTTAAAACGATTCAAAATTACCATCTTCTTTAAGGTGACCGTTCAAAGTTATTTAGCTATGTTTATTTAATTCAAGTTTTTTTTTTAATAACTACAATGATATGCCAATGACAATATTACTATTAACATTATAAAGTTATGGTTATTGCTCTTAAATTGTGCAGTGAGTAGACGTTAGGTTAAAAAAATGTAAATAACAAGAAATATGGAGACATGGTGCGCTATAATTGAAAATAGTATATTAAGAATAATATTAAACAAAATATATTGAAAACTAAATTGGAATGCTGCTTTTGTTTATGGGTAAGTATTTGTTTTGAAATATGATGTATGATATTATGACAATGGAGTTTCAAGGTATATTTGTAAATAATAAGATTTTCTAGTATTTAAAGGTAATATGAATAATATAATTATTAATGTAGCATTAGATGACATATGCTTAAGTTATATTCCGCTTCAATAGATTACGTAGAGGTACATTATATTATCTTCAAGAGTTTTAAAAAAAGAGGCGTTTTCTACCTTAGACATATAAAACAAAATTAACCCATTAATTGCTGCCTGTAACGGTATATGAACGATAATGACCACAACATGAAATAACAAAAACATTTTGTTTAATCGTTTAAACGCATACTATTTCTTTATGTTTTTTTAAGTGGTAGAGCCACGCTGTAGACATTTGTAGCAAATAAAACAAAAAGGAACCCTTCTGTAAAAGTTACATCTAAATTGGTTAGAAAATGAGGCAGTAATTCATATTCTAAAGTTTGCAATGAGCACGATCGGGCACAATTGAGATATCTTGCTATCCCTTACATCGGCAACCATCGGATCACACCGTTGTAGCCGTGACGTCAGTAATTTTTTTTATGGCTTCCGCGTATTTGAAATAATTCGGCCAATGTCAAAGTTAATGTATACCTAATAATACGATGCTTTTCTATTTTTCGACAGTTTCATCAGATATCAAAAGCTTCAATCTTTTTATTTTCAGGAGTGTTTCTATATTTCTTTCTCTGATATATTTTAGAAAACGTAAATTATAGATAAAATTAATAATATTAAATTGGTGAACTAGCCAATTTTCATAGGATATATCGATAGTTGGTATGTGTAAATATTCGTATGAATATCAATGACAGTTATTAAACCTGCGATATAAGTAGTGATTATAGATTAATATTTAGAATATTATGCAATAGGAAATATCTATAATTAAAAATGGTACTATTGGCATTAATTATGTATATTTAAAAGTGGAAAAACTTCTGGGATATAATAATGGTATTAATTAATAAGTGGTGTATTAAAAATAGGAAGTCTAGACTAAGAATTCAGAGTCGTAACGAGATGAAAAATTAGTATAGAAAAGATAGTTTTATACATAAGTATCACATCCATATCATAATATATACTAAATATGTTTAGGGATATTCCTATCACTTCCGTTTTTGTATGATTAAAAAGTAGATTTTCTGCAAAATTCAATATTGAAAGTGAAAATTGTTTTTTTTATTTAACACTTACCCCCTTTTGTTATTCAGCTCTTCAATTATTATGAAATATTTTTATTGGGTGACATTTGAGTAACGTGTAACATATAGGAAATTTCGGTGTATTTATAAACCCTTATATTTTTATTGCCTAACCATCGATTATATATATTCTGGATACACAGTTCTTTACAAACATCGTCATAAAAAGTGGTCTCAGCAATAAAACAAAGAAAAAGATCACAAGTTCTAATGAACTCAACTCAATTATAACTCTATGCAAGTGTAATAAAGGAACTTTTTAAACGAAATGAGCAACCGTTCTTTTATTTGAATTTCGAAATTTAGAATTCGATCGGCATCCAACTGTATACAAAAGTGAGTGCTTAAGCACTTCTTTGCTGTCCCATTTTCCGAGCGTCAACTGTGCATCTAGGTATATAATATATCGATGTGCTTAACTTTAAAACTAATTTTTGTCCCTTCTTTCCGTCAGTTTGAAATACAAAACACTGTTTAAATTGAACACCGTTTAAAACGTTTATGATTATGGAGATATAATATTATATAGGTTAAAGATGTAGGATGGCGTACAGAATTATTTAGATTATAATATTCAGCGTGTACCAGAGTAAACGTGCGGCATAGACGTAGCTAAAATATCAAGCGGGTTGCAGAAAGGATTTGGCTTAGTTTTTACGACCATTTGCCGGTCCGACGGCAACGGATTAGGGGATCCAGCCCCGACAAATCGTGTTACAAAACATTCCGCGCGACCTGGATATCGAACCCAGGACCTCCCTGTCCACAGTCCATATTTGCTGCCACTAGAGCAAAGGAGGCGACATCAGGTGACCCATCTGCTCGTTTGCCAGTCGCGGCTATAAAAAAAATCATCAACGCCTATACCCTCAACCATGCCAGAGCACAAAAGATTCATTCTTTATATTTTATATCATGTTTCAAAAATAATCCTAGATAGACGACCAGTTCGGTAGGGTGTGCAAGAAGAAGGTACGTTTTTTAAAAGTAATAATCAAATTCTGCCGACTCTAGCTTTGACTGCCTAGGTGGCTTAGTGGGAATCGAACCCAGGATCCCGCGGGACACAGCCCAAAAATAATAAAGGTATTGGAAAAAGCTCTATTGAAAATCGGTCCACATTTGGCGGTGATATCGCGTAACATAACATAACACATAAGCTCACGCCTGTATCCCCGAAGGGGTAGCCACAAGTACACAAGCGAACTAGAACACCCACATGTCGCCGAGCTTAGTTCAGTCCCAGATGTGATAGGCGGCGAGCCTATCGCCATATCGGGCACAAATTCCAGACTCCGGGCTGATATGGCAAAATCCAATATCACTTTGCCCGACCCGGGGATTAAACCCGAGACTTCAGGACCGCAGTCATACCGAAATACAACCACGCCACCGAGACAGTCGCGTAACAGACATAAGAAATAAAGACGAATTAATTACCTCCTTTTGAAGGAGGTGGTAAATAGTAAATGTTTTGGTAACATAATCAAGTTTCTATACAAAAAAATTGATCTCAAACTTCAATACAGCCATCAACTACTTATTACAATGCAAGGGCTATTATTACAATTTACAGAATAGAATATTTTGTGAATGATTAAGAATCACATAAGTTTATTCTCTCATTCTTATTTCGCTGGCCGTCCTGGCGCGCGTATATTCAAATAAACTGAGCGACTTATGACCACTAGGTCATAACTTTTGGATCACAAGTTTTGTGCTGTTGTCCCGTCTATATACTTGAATGTCTTTGCATAAAGCCTACGTTATGCCTTGCGTTTACTCTGTTGATACTTCGATAGTCGATACACGCTGTAAACTAACGCAGATGAGTGATTTTAGACAATAGGATTTAATGATAAGTAGTATCAAAATAATGTTTGTAAAGGAGTTGTCTAAAGCAACGTTTTATGGCAATATGCAGCGAGAACTTTTCTTTCTTTCTACCTGCCCTTATCCCACCTTGATGTGGGGTCGGCGCAACACTGCAAGCATGTTGCAGAAATGTTGCAGCTTAGTTTTTATGACCGGCCGCTTGCTTGACGTAACCCCCCTCGCAAGGATCCAGTCCCAGACAAATTAAATTAGAAAACTCGTTTTGCCCGACCTGGGAATCGAACCCAGTGTCTCCCGGTCCACAGCCCATATATCCCCATCGTCCACGGGATGTCCACCTCTGAACATAAATATACGTGTGTGCTTTGGAAATTTGAATATTACTCCATATAGCCATAAAATGCGGTTTTTAGAAGCTCCTATAGAATAAAATTATGTGTAGTGAAATAAATAGAATTAGTGATTTTGAAAAGTAACTTTCGATGATGCAGATTGAGGATAATAATAGACAGTAATTTCTAAAGCGGTATGCGCCTTGACAGTGTTTTGTAAATAAATCGCATAGAATAGATATACTATATAGGTTCTAGTCCATTAAAATTCACTCAGTTAATAAGTATATATAGATACATAGTTAGTTATGGCGGCAACGCTAGAAATTTACCCCTTTATTCATAATAACTTAGTAGAGTGTAACAAGACCGCAATAGTACGCTTCATAAAAATTGTATTCATAATCGTTCAATAACGATAAAACATTCCAACGTTCCGTAGTGAAAACATGGCCGATTCCGATCAGCTGTTTCAAGTTTGCTGTTCTTTCTTAATTATATTATTTGTTTTAGTCTAGGACCCCATCTAAGATTGATATATATTTTATTAATTGTTTGGAAACAATTATTAAAAAAATATATAGCCAAGACTTCCTATTTGTTGCGAAGCTTGCCAGAGATAAAAATATATATTTTTTCTGTAACCAGCGACATTGTATTCGATAAGCATATATTAGTTCTCTTTTTACTAAAGTAGGCAAAAGTAGGGTTATGCTTTCGATAAGACCAAGATGTCATTATGAATAAGGGGGCTTGTGTTTATGCTGCCTTAAGGCTGCTAGTTTGTACTTTGCATCTATCTGTTTCTATCTGTTTTTGTTAGCGATTTCTTGATTCTCTTTTCCATTCCCCTTCAACGTGCGGTCGGCGCAACACAAGCTATAATCATGTTGCAGAAATGATTTGGCTTTGTTTTCACGACTACGAGTGTCACATTTACAAATATTATATTGAACCACTGCTGGACATAGCCCTCTTCTAATGGACTATTGTAGGCTGATTATGATATTAAACCAAAACAAAGTGGTACAAAAATCGGAATACAATGTTCATTTAGTTGCTTTCTGAGTGGTAGAGCTACGCTGTAGACAATTACGTCTACAGCACGAATGGGCCGGCTCGACCGGTTTCATACCACTGTCTCACAGAAAACCAACGTAAAGTGGCAGCTCGCTGTTGCGTTTCGTTTGGTGAGTGAGATTTCCGGTGGCCCAGTTACCCCTCTCCCGTTTCCAATCCCTATTTCCCTCCTTTTAGGTTGATACGCATCCATGATTCTTTTTTTATCTTGTGTCTATGGGCGGTGAGATCACTTACCATCAGGTGACTCATCTGCTATAAAAAAATATTTCTGCACATCTACGTCTACATACATACACACTCACGCCTGCATCCCATGGGGGTAGGCAGAGATTGAGCGCCACAAGCTACGATCCTGACACACCTCTTTTGCCTCTTCCAAGCTCATACATCTTTTCAGACATTTCCGCCGTACATCTATGTCAACGCCCGGTTCCAATAAACAATCTCAGTTCGAATGTGCAGATAGATTAAAAAAATTTGCCAATAAGAACACAGTTTGAACATGACTCCGTCAAATTACTTGATTTGATTGGTTCATAATCGCGATCTATCTGCACTCTAAACTGAGATCGTTTATTGAAACCGGCCGTAAGAATAACATAATTATGACATCCACCTAATATAGTACCTACCTACCTGATAGTTAATAATAACTAAGTACATATAAACTGTATAGCTATATATAAAAATGTACATTATGAAGTCAACCCACACAGAGTGTAACAATTAACATAAGCAAAGATATATTCAAAGAAATAAATATTAAACGTAAGTGACACTTTCATTACTAAATATCATTCTAATAAGTTTAGATAAGTTTCATTTAAACTTGTACATATTCGTTAAACGTTTATCGCAAGTATTATGTACATAAAAGTGCTGTTTCGGGTTCCAATCGAAAGTACACCTTTCGCGTCAATTAATTATTCTTAAATAGATGATCATAATAATTATTATCTAGTATATTATTATTAAGTAGATAAGTACAGAAAATCGACGTGTATTGATTTGAAATATCCTCAAATATGCAATCCATCGCATCATAACTACGGATGTATAAAAAAGAAGGACACCATCTCGCCTATTTGTTTAACTGAACACACAAAAACGCGCCTGTACAAAAGTGCTCTACGCACATATTAACACTCAGTCGCCGCCATCATGTCATATGTGTAGATAGATCGAATGGGCCGAAAACCCAGCTTCATTTTTCCTAGCGCTTTCATCTATTTTTGTACGTCCGTATTTGTAACTTACAAAGTCCCTGCCTATAATTTTACTTACAAACCCCAGTTTCTTCATCGAAGACATGTGTATATAAAGTAAGAATCATAGCATTTCTGTAGTATTACTGTCCCACTTCTTGGCACGGGCCTCCTCCACTAATGAGAGGAGTTTAACCTTAGTCTACCACGCTGGCCTAATGCGCGTTGGTAGACTTCACAGACCTTAAAATTTTTTGTGGAGAAGTTCTCAAGTTTGTAGGTTTCCTTACGATGTTTTCCTTCACTGATATGGCAGATGATCATTTATAATGAAAACACACTTAACATATAAAAGTCACACGTGTATTCTCCTTTTGGGGTTGGTCTCGAACCTCGGACATTCGTCTCAGTTATCTCAATTGAGCTATCGCTGATAATTTAAGTGAATGTCGCTGCTTAATTTGACACTTCACAATTAAAGCTGTTGTTTTATAGATACTTTTGCCTCTACTATACTATTACCAATGTATCCCTAATATGAAGTAAGATATTGATTTTATTTTAGCTTAGTTGTTCTTTAGCTGTACATGGGAAAACTGGAGGTAGCTTGTATCATTTACGCTCGGTTCCAATAAACAATCTCAGTTCGAATGTGATAGATTACAATAATTAGCCAATAAGACCACAGTTTGAATATGACTCCGTCAAATGACTTGATTTGATTGGTTCATAATAGCGATCTATCTGCACTCTAAACTGAGCTCATTTATTGAGACCGACCGTTAATCCATAATATAGATGCTATATTATAGTTACTATTATATAATATAATATAGTATATCTAGATATTCTTAGGCAGCGGATATGATAATCATCGCAGCACAGTATTCGCAGTGTAGTATTAACATCTCTGAAAAATTTGTAAATATCTTAGTTTTATAACAGTAACTATTTTATCTTACTTCTTAACTCTTACATAAAAAATATATTTACTATTGGTTATAGTTAGTTATATTCAGTTACTATATTAATATTAAGTTTGTATATTAACTTGTGATACATCCCTAATGTACTAAGGTGGTATCACAACAACTTTCGCCGGATCATTATTAGTCTAGAATTATTAAACAGAAACATGTTAATATAGTAATAATTTGAGTGTTAGAGCCACGCTGTAGGCGGTAACGTCCACAGCAGTCAACACGAATAGAAATAGCTGTATCTTAGTTTTAAATTATTGTATATTATTTCTAACATTAAGCTGGGTACTGACAAAAGTTACGGTGTGTAACGTAACGTGTTACACGGCGAGCATTCATGCAGTCAGTACGTAGTGTTTTATTTATTTATTTATTTCATTTAATCATATAGATCACTAGGTAACACTTATGAACGTCATGTTATAATTATTGTACTATTACTAATTAAATCCATCTGTCGTTTATAAATTCACTAATCGAATAATACCCCTTACTAACAAGATATTTTTTAACAGTTAACTTAAATTTATTTAGAGGTAAATTCATAACATCAACTGGAATAGTATTATAAAGACGCATTGCGAGACCTACAAATGTGTTACGTGGAAACCAGCGAGCAACGAGCCGCTCGATGCTCGCTTTGAGTGCTCCACTCGGCTGTCAGTTTTTTGGCGAATCCTTTGAGTGTTACGCGGTTCAGTCAGTACGCCGCGCCGTTAAGGTGTCACGAGCGCCCGCACACAATTCGTTTCTTTTACTCCGTATATATATTCGTAAATGTATTTCTTGAACCATGGAGTGGGACAAAAAACTATATTTTATTGAAAAATTTAGTAGAATGTATTATACAATAATTTCGTAGGATCAAAGATCCCGACAAAACATCGTCGTCGGACATCTTGACTGGGACTGGCTGGTGAATTTGGAGCACAGAGTTTAATTTAGCATGTTACACCAATTTTAGAACTCGGCGTAACATGCTCGATGTTATATAACACCCCGTACTTTGGTTACCCAGTACCCAGCTTTAGATAATAATATCGATACTAATATTATATATGTAGGTAAATGCGAAAGTTTGGATGGATGTTTGTTACTCAATCACGACAGACGACTGAACGGATCAGGATGAAATTTGGCACAGCGATAGATTATAGTCTCTTGAGTGGTAGAGTCACGCTGTAGACAGTAACGTCTACAGCACGAATGAGCCTGCTCGACCGGTTTGATACCACTGTCTCACAGAAAACCGACGTAAAGTGGCAGCTTGCTGTCGCGTTTCGTTCGGTGAGTGAGATTTCCGGTCGCCCATTTCCCTCCTTCCTTTCCCAATCCCTTTTTCCCACCCCTTCCATTTCTTCCATTGAGGTTGGCAACGCACCGATGATTCCTTTTGTGTCTTGGGTGGTGGAGCGGTGGAGATCACTTACCATCAGGTGACCCATCTGCTCGTGTGCCAGTCTCTGCTAATAAAAAAAAAGTCTGGAATTGCATATAGGTTATTTCTTATCCGGGAAAAATTATGCTTTCCGTGGGATAGATTTATTAATGAATTCCACACGATTGAATAGCGGGCAACAGCTTGTGAAATATGTATTCATAATTAGTTATATTCAATTACTATATTAATATTAAGTTTGTATATTAACTTGTGATACATCCCTAATGTACTAAGGTGGTATCACAACAACAATCTGGACGGTTAATTATTAGTTAGTAAGGTAATTATTAAGCAGAAACGTGTTTATCTAGTAGTAATTTGAGTGGTAGAGCCACGCTGTAGACAGTAAAGCCCTCTCTGTCTCTTCCCTTTTCCCTCCCCTTCCATTTCCTCCTTTTAGGTTGGCAACGCACCGTTCGTTTGCCAGTCTTTGCCATAAAAAAAAACAAGTGAAGTCTACAGTTTGATACCATTGTCTCACAGAAAATCTACGTAAGACAGCTCGCTTTTGTCTTTCGTTCGGTGAGTGAGATTTCCGGTGGCCCAATTCCTACATCCCTTCTTGATCCCATTCCCATTTAAGGTTAGCAACGCAACCATGATTATTTTGATATCACGGTATGGGCGGTGGAGATCACTTACCATCAGGTGACCCACCTGCTCGTTTGCTAATCTCGACTTTAAAAAACGTAGATATACAAAATGTAGCACAGTAGATAATGTAGAAAAGGGGCTATACCTCTTGTAGAAAATTACTTAAGGTCATAGCGTTTGTCAATTGGCATATCTTTGTAGTCTTTTGTAGCTATTTATTGTTTAATTACGATATATATTTTGGATGTATCTGTAGTCATACATACCTATATTATGTTTTATATATTTTTATTACTTTTCATGGAATATTTTTTTATATTTTCCACATGAAGAAGGGTAATTTTGAATAGGCATTTTTTTATATTTGCGGTTTCCGAATCTACACACATATAGGTGCTCACTTTATGTTTTAATTTTCGTACTGATTTCGTAAGTTTACGCGAATGCTATTCATTGAAATAAAACTATTTTTACGGATTCTATCACGATTTGTCCAACCCGTGACCACGAAGACTGCAAAGCCTTCGAAACGTCGGGAATAAAAATTAAAACCAAATCGTGATAGAATCCGTAAAAATAGTTTTATTTTAATTTTCGTTTTAACTTAGATATAACTTGGTGTTAAGTGTTAGTATAGGGTTGCCAATCGTTTTACTATATAAGTTAAACATGAACTTAAATATTTAGAGGACTGCTCGGTACATTTTCTAACCGTATATTTACTATGACTTTATCAGAATGCGAAAAATTTATACAGTTTTGCAAAACTTCCTACTGAGATATTTTTTCTAAAATTAAGACTTCGTGGCAACCCTAACGATGAATGTCTATGGTATTGATGTTATATGTCCTACAGTGTGTAGTGTTTACTTAAACTAGGATAAGTGCGTGGTCGAAAGGCAAAGATTTAAGACTGCATGTTCAAAGACTGTTAATGTAATACCGGTGACGGGTAACGAAATTAAATTATAATTCGTATACACGGACGTAAAAAAAAGATGGACGGAGCGCTAGGAACATTGAAAGTGAAGCAGGGTTTTCGGCTCATTCGATCAGTCGCCGCCGTTATGTATTGATAGATCCTAGCGCTCCGTCCATCTTTTTTTTACGTCCATGTTCGTATAATACGCCCAATTTAAAAACTACTCAAATATTTGAAGTCGTCTCAAACAAGGTCTCAAGACCTTCTTAATTTTGAAAATTAATTGCTACTTCAAAATCCGTCAGGCTCGCGCCTTACTACGACGTGTAACATTCTTTCTTGTTGTTTATGAATTAGGATGGAATATTCCCCATAAATCCATGAAGTCGCCTCCTTGGTCTAGGGGCGGCATGTATGGGCTGTGGACCGGGAGGTCCTGGGTTCGAATCCCAGCTCGGACAAAGAAAAATTTCTAATTTAATATCCCCAGGACTGGATCCCTCATAGGGGGTTGACGTCAAAACTAAGCTAAATCCTCTCTGCAACATGCTGGAAAAAGTGTGTTGCGCCGACCCCACATTAAGGTGGGATAAGGGCAGGTAGAAAAAAATGAATGGCCGCAGTGAATATTTTAATTTTCGACCGATTTCAAAAAAGAAGAAGGTCCTAATTCGTCTGTATTTTAAGATTTAGGTTTGAATAACTTTATTTCTATTTTATTTATATATATTAATACAAGGTGAGGTCGCGGGTTCGATTCCCGCACCGAGACAAATGTCTGTGTGGCCCACAGATATTTGTTTCGGGTCTGGGTGTTGTAAGACCGAAAGTCTCTCGTAGTTTCTGATATCCACAATACAGGTTACACCTAATGTGGGGTCAGGACTATGTGTGTGGCTGTTGGATGTATTTAAAATTTTAATTTAACATCGGCGATAGATACATCATAGTATGTCGCGAGCCTTAGCCGGAGAAGTAAAGATTTCGAGTATTCGGGCGTTAATTGGTTATTCGAATTGGCAAAGACTTGAGTGTGAATTGATACAGGAAAGCATGCGCACATGCGAAAATTTGGTTGGATAGATTTAAGATTACTAGATATAGTAATATATTTACCTACATGAGATATTGGCTAAATAAAGTTTCTTTCTTTCTACAGTTTAATGGATTTTCCTAGGTGACCGAATATAATGTCTTTCTCGCTAAATAGGCTCATGTACAGTGGCGTATCTATAGGGTGGCATGGCAAAATGCCACGGGCCCCAGATCCCAGGGGCCCAGCACCACCGACTATAAAGAGCCCCTGACCATGACCAGCCGAAAAGGCCGTGAACGTGAATTTGCCACGGGCCCTCAATAATATTTACGCCACTGTACTTGTAACTTGATCTACATTTGGAATTGAATGTACATAGTAATTGAATCTACATTTACAAAGTAAACTAAATTGAACTTAAGCATAAAGCTAATAAAAACATTTTTGAATTCACATAGAATTCCCAGGAAGTCGCTGGATGCAGGCCGCTTCCAACAGGTCGATCTGGAAATCTTTGGGGGAGACCTATGTTCAGCAGTGGACATCCTATGGCTGATGATGATGATGATGATAGAATTCACATTTCGCTTTATAGTATGGTGGTCTCCCGTTATTTTTAAACACGTATTACAACACAACACATAAATCTTGTTTTAAAACTAGATTTAAGCCTATGTATCGTTTTGTGAAAGGTAGAAGTCCAACTTTAGTACTCTGGCCTACAAAACTTTTAACATTGTTCTTAATATGAATAAACTTAGTAATACTAGTCGCATATGATAATACATTTTGAATGTTAGATCATAAGTACAGTAAGATGTAGTTTGTATCATTATTATTTTATTTATTAGAATGATGATATTTTGTGAAGGATGTCCTAAATGATTTTATTATCTGAAGTACTTTTGCATAACATAACATAAGCTAACGCCTGTCTCCCCGAAGGGGTAGGCAGAGGCGCACTAGCGAACTAATACACCCACATTTCGCCGTGCCTAGTTCCGTTCCAGATGTGATGGGGGCGGGCCTATCGCCATATCGGGTACAAATTCCTAACTCCGGGCTGATATGGAAAAATCCAATATCACTTTGACCGACCCGGGGATCGAACCCGAGACCTCAGGACGGTAGTCGTACCGAAACACAACCACGCCACCGAGGCAGTCTTTTAACTTTAATTAAGTCAGAAGTACTTTTAACATAAACATTAACTAATAATGATATAATCATAAGTTTAAAAACTTACTTAAAGTGTTGACTTAAAGTGACTACACCACACCTGATGGTAAGCGTAGTGCAGTAAAAAAAAACCGTCACCAATGGTTCATCAGAGGTTTTGAGTGGTAGAGCCACGCTGTAGACAGTAACGTCTATAGGACGAATGGGCTTGAGTAAGATTTCCGGTAGCCCATAACCCCCTCCCCCCACCCTTGTCCAATCACATTTGGTAATCAATTGGTAGCGCACCCATGATTCTTTTTGTCTTGGGTGTCTATGGGCGGTGGAGATCACTTACCGTCAGGTGACCCATCTGCTCGATTACCAATCTCTGATATAAAAAAAAAACAGATCATGCCAGCAACAACGTGATGTCGTTACTTTTACTTTATGAAATTCATAAAATGGACAGTATTTTATACAATTTTCTACGTCTATATTTCGCCATACAGACTCCTTTTGAAGTTTGAACTGTAGGCGTATTGGGCATATTAGGACATCCTTAAATAACTTAAAAAGAAATATACATATCTGTATTTTCACACTGCGACACAATCTTTAAGCACAAGTTTCAAATGCGTCTACAATATTAAATTTTTCTATCTGTATACAATAAGGTTGCTATCAGACGGACTGAATGCTATTATACTAACGCACGAATTTATAGTCGGGTCATTTAATTGCACGAAGATGTATGTAGTCTGGTATTTGGATTATGCAGTTTCACGAACTTGTTTTTATGTCGTTGAATCTATTGATGTTTTCGTTGTAAATTTAATCCAAGCATTTGGGTTTTAGAATATAAAACAATTATGTATTCTAAGCGATAAGCATCTAACAAAGACAGTTGCATTAGAGAATTAACATATTTACCGCGTGCAGCTAAATTCACCCGACTGCACCATAACGTCACGACTGCACGTTGGATCTCTAACACTCATGCAGTCCATCTGCTAGCGTCATTAAAACTTATAAGTAAAACCTTTTGGATTGTAATTATAGCCAAAAAGATATTTTTCGATATGTATGTCCCTGCGAGATTTGCCCGGTTTCTGATAGGTTGATCAAATTAATACTCAAGTTAACAACATTAGTTTGTACACAGCTATTAAAAAATATTCTAAAACTTTTCACCAGGCTTTAATCTATTCAATTTTGACTTGACTATGATGTCTGATATTTCATTAATTATACGATTGATCAGCCTTCAATAAACCGGGCCTTAGTCATCCAATGTTACCAGCATCAATAGCTGGAGTACTCCCTAGTTGAAGCTATAAGTGTCAATCTATTGAAATATGTGTACACTCACATTAGACTATTGTCTGTATTGGATGTTCATGAAATAAATTACAAAATAGATGTTTTATTTTTATTCCCACCACTGTAGATGTACCTACGCTATCTACTACCTGTCATCTACTAATACATAAATAAATAAACCCAACAGTCAAAAAGAACAACTATATGAATTTGAAATAAAACTACATATTTTATACGAATGGTTAGACCCAAAGACTTCTATGTATACTACTAGACTGGCTGTTCGGTACATAGAAAGTGCGCACTAAGTCTCTGTCAATCGACCTCAACTCACTATAGAAATCTGCTCTTTTCCTTAGCCGTGAAACGTCAAACACTCGCCATCATGTGCCACAATTTTACTTAGAAACAGCTTGTCTAGTAAAAACATATAAGTCTTTGGTTAGTCCCGTGACCATGAAGACTGCAAAGCCTTAGAAACGTCGGGTCTAAAAATAAAAACAAATCGCGATAGATTCCGTATAAAATAGTTTTATTTCAATGTATAACATTCGCGTAAACTTAAGAAATCAGAACATTATGAATTTTCAAAAACGTAATTTTTTATTTTCTGATATCTAAAAATTAGTATCACCGCGACAAACTGATTTAACAAATAATCTGAGATCGGAATGCAATGTCAGTTATTATAAAATTGTATGTAATTCAGACTGTATTGGTTTCATAATGAATTCCGTTTCTGAAATCAGAAAGGCGTTTCGGATAATAAGCCGGGCTTAAAATTTTCTTACCAATTTCAACAAGTTTCATAATTCGTTACAAGGAAAAATTTAAAATGCCGACTATAAATTAAGGCAGTCGTGAACTCATGAATACAAAGTCACACTAATATGTTATCGATGGATAGTTAATAGATATATTTTAAGAACTACTTGCAACATTATCCGTTTTGTATCTACTACGAATCGTCTCATTTACAATAACACTTAAATTGGGGTTAGAATAGTATAATGCGCAATGTTCACGATGAATCGTTGAAACGTTTAATTATGCAGCTTAAAAATCCTCAATCGTGAATTCTGGGATTTTGTTGATTAAAGAATTGACTCTATACTCAGATCCGGGCCTTATTGTGGAAAAAAATTTAATTTCTGAAATTTTTCAGTCAGTAGAATTTTACTGTACATACCTTAGATTTATGAATGAGACCTAAGGTCACCGTTGATTTGATTCAGTAGCTGTCAATTGAAATTATTTTAAATAAAAATAACACGAGATTTTGTATAACCAATGTCGGACAAATTAAAATAAATTAATAAAAGAGTATGTGTCGTTCATGACACGACACGATTATCGTAAACGAGTAACGATATATCGTTTCCTCAAACAAACATATTTTCTTACCCTCGTGCAAATGATTAACAAGCGGGTGCTAATAAATGAATAAAGATAAATCGAGACGTTGATATAGTTTACTTCCCATCACATTTGTGTCATAGTCGTTTAGAGAAGTAGATGTGACGAGCCATAGAGCTAAAATTTATCAACTGTCTTCAATTATAATTAAATTTACATCTTGTGATGTCATTCAGTGTAACCCGAGCTTGGCTGAGCGCAGTTTCCTTGCACTGTTTATTTTTACAATTTAAAAAAACATTTTATTCCTGATATTCATTGTAAAGGTGAATATTTAATGTAGATTTTATTTTAAGTGTGTTTTTTTAAATAATATAATCAGATCATTCTTTTTACCGTCCTAAGATTAGTGTTTTTTTTTGTCGTTTTTGTTTATTAATGGTTAAACTCTATAAAACATTTTTTGTCTATGTACTTTCAATCAAAAATATTCTTTAATTTGATGTTCTTTATCATTATTCACTAACACAAAAACTACGATTTCCAGTTTTACGTTCCTTTTTTTCAATAAAAATACCGTTTTTAGATCAAGATGGTGCACAATAACATGGTACAAATTGGCCTGGAGAATGTTATACGAGAGTTGGTAAGTACTTTATAATTAATATACCATAAATAAATAAAAATAAAAATATAGTCGGATTGCTAATTAAACGGAGTAAACTGACGGATCGAAATGTCGCTTTCCAAAATAATGTTGCTTACTTTCAAAACATAGGGATTGATCCAGTTCAATTTTTATCACTCAAAGAAACAATAACGGCACTAGCTTGCAAATTTCGAATTTTATTGCGTATTTTTAGAAATTTCAGCTTAACCCTTCGACTAAATGTCTGTGTAAATAATTTTGCGTAAATAATCACAACAGATACGCGAAATTATAACAATGAAAATTACAAATATTATTTTTGTTATTTCAGAAAAATTACGTTCGGCACATTCATAGTTTTTGTAAGTTTTGTTTATAATGAACCATGACTATAATTCCAGTAGATATGCCATAACTTCGCATGCAGTAATTTACTATTACTATAATTCAGTAGACATGCAGTACTAATTACATATTATGCAGGAATTACGATTTTTAGTTGGAATTTAGAAAATGAAAGAAATAATTGGTTCACTGAATTGAAATGTTTAAATAATCTTGATCTTTTTACCGCAGCACTATTTAAATTTCATGAAAAAGTGGCAACATTCGAAATGGTCAGTTTACTCCGTTTAATTAGAAATCCTACTATAGTGTTAACGTAAAAAATAGAATATTTGAAAATCCTTTGCTTTGTTTGGGATTGGAATTGTATTAACTTGGGGTTTAAAAAAAATGGAATGGAGCTCGATTTTAATTCGAGATCGGCTCCAGGCCTCTGATATGGTAATAGGTTTACTTCGTCACATAATAAGGCTAAAATAAACTCAGCAAAAAAGTGCTCTGTTCGAACCATCTTATAGGTATCTGCTTTTTTGCTGGTAAACGTGTGTGCTCCAATTAATGATGCGATTCTTCTCAGATAAATTGACAGAAATTGTCAGAAAATTGACAGTCTCCGTGGCGCAGTGGGCGAGAAGCCGGCTGTGAAGCGAGAGGCCGCGGGTTCGATTCCCGCATTGAGACAAATGTTTGTGTGGCCCACAGATATTTGTTTCAAGTCTGGGTGTAGTGAGACCGAAAGTCTCTCATAGTTTCTGATATGATACAGGTTATACGTAGTGTGGAGTCAGGACTAGGTGTGTGACTGTTGGGTGTATTTATTATTTAAACACTTAAGCGCGAGTAAATATCCATAAACACCCGTTAGATTTTATACATGGGGCATTTCACGTCAAGCGGGCAACGAAAAAAAAAGTGAGGTTCTGAAATTCATTCATATTTTGCTTATTTATACTTCTAGAGGGTATGAACGTGTACACAAAATATTTTTTTTATAAAACGTTTAATTGTCAAATTATGGCCTTCTAAAATATGGACCTCACAGGTGTAAGGGTTCCTTTGGGAGGTATTTTGCGTATTGAAGTAATTTATAATAAAATAACAAATGTAGTGTTTTGGGTAGTCAATTTAATGGACTTTTTGATTTATTGAACCGATTCGAAATTTAAATTTTTTATCATGTGTTAAACCGGAAATAAAGATTTCAAAACTAAATTTTAACCGTTTGCACCACAACATTCTTAATATATTTTATTCGAAAATAAAGCTTGACATACACAGATTCTACCATAAAAATTGTAAATGGGGTGCTACATTCGTTTAGAAATTATATCAATTCGAGTACGTACATGTCGTACTGATCGAGGTACCTGACTTTGCATTAGTCGGCTAGTTTGCGTAAAAAATAATACACACAGTAAAATTCCTTTAAAGTCACCTTTTTATGCATGATTATAATATTTACAGTTAATTTTATGTTAATAACAGACTGATCCTGAAGGGGGATAATATTTTTCGACTATAGGTTTGTATTTATGTATTTCAATTTCTTTCGCACGCTCTACAGCCCAAACAGCTTGACGGATTTTAACATATGAGATGTCATTTCATTCGTCTATGTAGTGGAAGTAAAATAAAATATAATAAAATTTCGATAGTGTTGCTATCTGTCAAAAAGTGTTGCGAGTTTACAATAACAATATAATAATAAAAAAACCTTTTTATTCTCCTTTCCCATTTTAATGCGCAGGCGCAACAACTGAATATTACATCCTATATTACTCCCACTATTTAGACAAATGAAATGACATCTCATATGTTAAAATCCGTCAAGCCGTTTGGGCTGTAGAGCGTGCGAAAGAAATTGACATACATAAATACAAACCTATACTCGAAAAATATTATCCTCCTTCAGGATCAGTATGTTATTAATATAAAATTAACTGTAAATATTATAATCATGCACAAAAAGGTGACTTCAAGGGAATTTTACTGTGTGTATTCTTTTTTACGCAAAAAAGCCGACTATTGCAAGCGTCAGGTACCTCGATCAGTACGACATGTACGTACTCGAATTGATATAATTCCTAAACAAATGTAGCACCCCATTTAAAAATTTTATGGTAGAATCTGTGTATGTCAAGCTTTATTTTCGAATAAAAAATATTAAGAATGTTGTGGTCCAAACGGTTAAAATTTCGTTTTGAAATCTTTATTTCCGGTTTAACACATGATAAAAAATTTAAATTTCGAATCGGTTGAAAAAATCAAAAAGTCCATTAAATTTGCTACCCAAAACACTACATTTGTTATTTTATTATAAATTACTTCAATACGCAAAATTCCTCCCAAAGGAACCCTTACACCGGTGAGGTCAATATTTTAGAAGGCTATAATTTGACAATTAAAGCTTTTATAAAAAAAATATTTTGTGTACTCGTTCATACCATATAGAAGTATAAATAAGCAAAATATGAACGAATTTCAGAACCTCACTTTTTTTTCGTTGCCCGCTTGACGTGAAATGCCCCACATGTAAAAAAAGTAACTATTCTATTGCCTCGATTCTAGGCTTTTTGGATTTGGAGACGCTTGAGAACGGCGGTCTGTTTCAGACTACTAAATAATACTAAATTGTTTTGCATGTATAAAATGTATAGAAACACGCGAAACCTAACTTCTTTGTTGTTACGTTATAAGTTTACCTTATGCATTATCTTAATTTAATATTTGATTTAGTGTAAAAGTTCAAACAATCACAACATTGCAAAAAAACTATAAAGAAATGCGCAGTAAATACTCAGTAGAAACGGGTGTTAATGGATATTTACTCGCCCTTGAGTATTTATCCGAGAAGAATTGAAGAGAAAGAGAAGATCTCATCATGAGCTCCAATATTTTTGTAATTAATTAAAAGAGGTGTGCTAAAATCTTAGTAAAATTTTCTCTCTACCCCTATGGGTAACAGGCGTGATTCTATGTATCGGCGTATTGTTATCTGTGCTATGAAGTCCGTTAATTCATTTTGTATCCTCTGATCCTGTTTACACTTTCTACGTTTCTATTGCTAACAAGGATTTAGCTGTAGGGGACCACAGCACGTTCTGTCAATATTGTTTTGCTGGCATGCATTGTATCAACTGCAATATCGCCAGTAAACGGAACGTGTCTAGCTACTATTTACCATGCAAACGATACACCATGTTGCGAATCTATTGCAATATTTTTTTTATTTATCATTTTATCACTCCAATACTAGAACGCTACTCAACTTTAACGCCTTCTTACATGGTTTTTCGCCATACAATTTGACAGATAAGGCGGCCTTAAAATAAAGCGACCTTAAGTGTATGACCATGCGGCGGTAACACTATAACCCGAATGGTCAAACCCTACTCAACTTTAACGGCTTCTTACATTGATTTTAGTCATACAATTTTGACAGATAAGGCGACCTTACGTGTATGAGCATTCGGCGGTATAGGTTCTAATATAGGTAGGTAAAAAATATACCATTACAATAATGCATAATTTATATATACGTAATGGAGCTAATATTAGTATGCATAACCATTTACGATCTAGTAATAATGAATACTGTATTTATCATATTGGTTATAATATTAGCCCTGTAATATTACTGTCCCACTGCTGGGCACGGGCCTCCTCTACTAATGAGAGGGGTTAGGCCTTAGTCTACCACGCTGGCCTAATGCGGGTTGGCAGACTTCACATACCTTCCAAATTCCTGTGAAGAAATTCTCGGGTATGCAGGTTTCCTCACGATGTTTTCCTTCACCGTTATAGCAAGCGATATTTCACAATGAAAATACACTTAACATAGAAAAGTCAGAGGTGTATGCTCCATTTTGGGGTTGGTTTCGAACCTTCGACACTTGTCTCGGCAGTCCATACCATTCCCAACTGAGCTATCGCTGCTTCATCATATTGGTTACTAGATTCTATTGGTTCAACACATTAGTTACTCTAGTTGCAGTGCGCTGAGATTTATTTGCTCATTTTATAAATAAAAAGAAACGACGACCATCGACAGTCAATTAGTTTATCGGTGATCACCAGAATGACGTTTGCTTGTATAATGGCGGGTACACACCGGCCGAACGAAGGCGAAAGAATCTATACCTGTTGCGTTCACAAAAACAAACTTTCGCTATTGTGGGAATGAAACAGGCATGATTCGTTCGCTTTCGTTCGGCGCGGTGTGTACGCACCGTAACTGCTTCTTCACCGAAGAGGAAATAAGGGGCAGATATGAATATTTTCCACTAGCATTAGCGTTCATAGTGACAGAATATAGAGGAATACCTCGTGCCTCTAAAACAAAGACTGAATTAATAAGCGAAGTGCTAGTCCCGAGGCACAAGGAATAGTTAGGTATTACGATGAACCTACTACGCCCCAGGTCAGGTGGTATAAGATATCTAAAATATATCCATAATATAACTCATGCCTGTATCCCTGAAGGCGTAGACAGAGACGGACTAACGAACTAGAATACACCCATTTCGCCGAGCTTATTTCCGTCACAGATTTAAAGGGAGCAAGCCTATCGCCATATCCCACAAATTACAGACTCCAGGCTGATACTGAGTTGAAAAAAAACAATATCCCTGTCCAACGCGGGGATCGAACCCGATACCTCAGGACGATAGCCGTACCGAAATACAACTACGCCACTGTCTAAATACCTATCAGTCAATGTGCTTTATAAGAAAACACCGTACAATAATAATATTTCATCCTGTGATTCCAACAATGTTAATATGGTCACAGTCACGACTCACGACTCGCCGAATGAGCTATTAAATCTGAAAGAATGTCATACTTATTTACAACTCTGAACATAAATCTCGGAAAGATTTTACATCTATGGCTAATATTTAAAAACAATTTAGTAGGCATGATATATTATTATATTAAAAATGTTTCCATGCGTATGATTTTTAGCCATAGCAACACAGCGGTCAACGTCATTTTTTCACAGTATGACCGTGTGTTATAAGCCTTAACCATAGTGTTAAGTAATTAGTTATTAACGTTTATTTTAACATGACTAAATTGGATTGTTCCTATGATATAGTGACACAAGTAAGTATGTAACATTTTATCCATATTAGTATTCCAACTTCCATGAAGACAATTTTGTCTATTGATAGGTACAGAGTAGGAACATGATAGACTTCTGTGTTGGCAACGGAAAGTTACATTTAAAAAGGTTATGTCTAGCTAAATATTGTTATTTTATGTACGACTGCATGAATCCAAAAAAACTGTATCTACTTTACGTCACTGTCCGCCATAAGAGGTTGACGTCAGGCCGGCAGCCGGTCGTTAAAACTAAGCCGAATCCTTTCTGCAACATGCTTGAAGATATGTGTTTCGTTGTGACATTGAAGTGCGATAAACCCACGTGAAAGAAGATATCGTTACTAGCAAAACATTTGTATTTATATTTTTCCTAAACATTTTATTTATCAGCTGTCGAACTAAGGCTGAGACCTATAGAGCGGACTACGACGAAGTCAAAGAAATGAATTTAGTGAGGATTTGGAATTTTTAAATAGTAATTCGATTGAGTCCGAGCCATTGTTTACAAGAAAAACAGGCTGACAGAGAGACTAAGCAAAGATTTTCTTGTAAAAAATTACTCTAAGTCAAAGTTTGATTTATTTATTTATTAGGACAACATAACAGATTACAATCACATAATTACGATTACAATACCAACTATGTTTACATTGTCTTATTCTAGATTGTGACCTAAAACATGTTGCCACATCACAATAATTACAAAATTAAACATAATAAACAGCTAGGTAGCTAACCTTACTTTTAGCTATTATCACCCGCCATCCATTTAAAAATGCCAAATACTTAGACTTACTGAGTTCGTTTCTATGACTTAGACTTGGTCTAAGTTAGCTTTATAGATCTCAGCCTTAGGATGTAAATTGCCATAGCATTTAGTTCACAATACTCACTGTCAAGGTGAAAACTTGTGAATAACAACCTAAACAAAGTAGAGCATTTTCCCAAACAAGTTTGCTTATGTAAAGTGATGTAGAGACAGACGCCCTTTTCCTAAAATAAACGAAACCGTATCAATCATTAAGCGCGTATCTAACCTGCTTTAAATTACCTTAAGGTTTTGTTGGATAAGACACAATATATGCGGTCAATAAACTTTACGCTTGAAATACAACCCACAAAAAACGATGATTGTAGTTTTTTAAATGAGCTAAAAGTGTAGACTACAGTTCTTATGTATAGTTCTTAATTAAATATTAACCAAAAACCAATATATATGTTATTTAAAACACTTATTTTACCACATCGCGTAACAATTATTATGTTCAATGACTTCTATGTATATCACTAGATTGGTTGTTCGGTACATAGAATGTGTGCACTAAGTGTCTGTTAATCGACCTCAACTCACTTTACAAATCTGCTCTTTTCCTTAGCCGCGAAACGTCAAACACGCCGTCATGTAACAAAATTTTACTTCGAAACAGCTTGTCTAGTAAATATATAGAAGTCTTTGATTATGTTATGTAAAATTCCACATCTTTGTTAAAATAATGCAGATCCATTTACGGACGTATCGTGTGAACACAACACTTGAACGAACGTACATACTACATTACTACTACGTACTACATTATACATAGTTGTGTGTGTATGTGTATTTAAGAATGTGCACGTGTAAATCAACCACACGTGAAAATTATTGCTTACGTTATAAAACAAATCGATGCAATGTTTAGATTATTGCATAGGCCTCGTGGATGTGGCCTTTAATACGTTATACAGACTTAGTTATGGAACCCACAGCTAAGAAGACTAGGTATAATCATATGATACAAAATATTTGAATAATAAAATCCATCTCCTATAAAGAATGCAAATTTTAGACGCTTAAGACTGGCGAAGTGGAAACGTTTAAGGAGGAAGGCAGACCTTAGCTCTAGGCCGGGATATCGCCAGGCAGAAAGAAAGATGTTCTTCCTGACAATACTTTGTATATTGTTTCTTCTTACACGTAATTTATCGTTCCAAACTCGAATTACCTCACATTCTATATTACTAAGATGATCTTTAAAAGTTATTTGGTAGACAAAGTGAATGACTGAACTGGACATATTAAAAAGTTCCACAAAAACTTAAAACCGTCTTCACCTTTTTCATACATTTAAGTCCATGTCTTCAAAACTGCTGAACCGATTTTGATGACACTTGCACGATACCCTAAGTTGGAAGATACCTAGTCCAATAAACATTCATCGCAATCTGATTTGGAGTTTCCAAGATATACATGGACAAAAATACATACATATGCATACACATCATCATTATCATCATCAGACATAGGACGTCCACTGCTGAACATGGCTTTCCCCAAAGATTACGGCATAGGCCTATGCATACACATACACTTACGAAATTTGGCACAACTGTTCAGAAGCCCATATAAATAAAAAAATAAAATTAAACTTTATTGCCAATAAAAAACATAATTACAAAAGAGCATTTTAGTACCACATGTTTGGCATTTCTGAATTTAGCTATACAATATGAACAGAGGTCCCCAAACTAGGCTGAGCCTGTATCTTGGGGTCCCATAGCCTAATGAACAAAACAAGAATTAACAAAAGCCTATTTCAATCTTTAACAAAAACAAACAAAATATTAAACAGAAAAAAAGAACATTTAAATTTTTTTTTAAACGTTTAAAATTAACTATGTTATTATAACAATATGCAGTGCCTATTACCGCTACCGTGATGTTAACAGTCATGGGAGAAACCACATGCAAGAAAACATTAACGGAATAAACGTGCCACTGAACAGATTGCAATCCAATCAACAAAAGCAAAATAACATATGAAGTATAATAATATAAGAGTAAACTAAAATCAGTTCTTATAACATTAATTTCGGCGTTTAAAACAATAATCATGCTAGTAGGAAAACATAAACTAACATATGCGAATTTCGCGCAATTCTAACAATATTACATACAGTCGAATTGATAACCATTTTTGAAGTCGGTTAAAAACTTGGTTCATCGTAAATCTAGAAACTTTAGACTCAAATCATTCTGTACCTACACCGTTGAGGACAGTGGAATGCAATACTCCTCTATTTTTCCTTTGTCGGACACAAAATAACTTCCATCGACCGTTCGACGAGCATTCCGAAGGTTGGACGTTTGTAGGAATGACTCATAAAGTATAACAATAAGTAATAAAACACCATAACAAGGTACTATAGACTCTACAATGGAATAGTAACTTATAGCTTCTGATTTAAAGTCTATATTACTTCAATAAATGTCCTAACGAGGTCTGATCAATGAAATTGGAAGCTGGTGGTCCATTTACTACTGTAAAATATTTGACAAAAGTTCTTTAATGTAAGATTACTCATTTGTGAGTTCTTGACTATAGTGGTTTGTTCAGGCGATTACTTGAGTCAGTCCGTCAATCAATATTATACGAAGTCAGAGTAATAGAGATTAATTAATAAATATTCACCACTTTTGATGACTATTAGTACCAAGTACCTTTCATTAGTACAAGTTATTTTGGACAGTTCTTGTTTCTCGAATACCACGATCCTTTTCTAGACGATAGTGATTTATAATAGTTTGTTAGTTAAGGGGAAGACCTCATCGAACTTTCTCTGACCAACTAAGAGAATATACTCGGGAAAGGTCAAGTTAAAAGTACCCTAAACCGACGTGCATGTATGAAGAATGTAATGAGATTGAATGTGGCAAAAGAGGTATGTAAGGATCGTAGCAAGTAGAAATCCGTTGTCTCTGCCTACCCCTATGGGAAAAAGGCGTGAGTCTATGTATATTTCGTTATATTTACCGCAAGTGCCGCTGGTAGTCAAATGTATGGATAATAGAAATCTGTTAAAAAAACTCGGCCTAGGAGTACACCATCAACTTGTAAATTGGTGTTAAAAAGAGCAACGTTAGAGTTTCTTGCCCGCTCTTCTCTGGCGAAACAGCCTTTCGAACAGGCGGTAGAGTTAAATTTGACGGAATCTAAATGTTTTTTGAACATTTTATGGATTCAATAAATGGTTTGGTTTGATTTGATTTGTATATTTTACTTGATGCGCATGGAAAAGAGGGAGTATAGTTTGTATAATACCAAGCTAATATTGTCAGCTTGATTTACATCTACAATAAGTTTACTTATCTCTATTGTATTAATCTCAGTCAAGATCGTAAAATAAAATGAAACACGGAATCGTTCCATGAGGAGTTGTAAATAAAGATAATAATATTTAATGTCTCAGTGTATTTTATTTATGACTTCCGAAATCGAGGGACAGTCCTCTGGATACTTTTTGTTCGCCAAACCTACTTTTTCAAGCATTTTTTTTATATCAGAGACTGCCAAACGAGCAGGTAGGTCACCTGATGGCAAGTGATTTCCACCGCCCAAAGACACCCAAAAAATAAAAAGAATCAAGGGTGTGTTTTAACCTAAAAGGGGAGGTTTAGGGATTGGGAAAGGGAGGGAGGAATTCGGCCACCGTCCACTTTGCGTCGGTTTTCTGTGAGACAGTGGTATCAAACCGACCGAGCCGGTCCAGTCGTGCTGTAGACGTTACTGTCTACAGCGTGGCTCTACCACTCAAACAAATCATGTTGCAGAATGGATTTAGCTTCGATTTCACGAGCCGCCGCCTACCTGTCGTCAAGCTCCTTTTGGGATATCCAGTCCTGAGAAACTCGTGTTAGAAAATATATATTACGATAATAGGTACTCCAAGCGGACTCGAGTTAGAAACCACTTTGCCAGACCTGGGATTCGAACCCAGGATCTCCAGGTCCTCTGCCTCTGTGGTATAGTTGTATTTCGGTACGACTACCTTTCTGAGGTCGATCTGGAAAGCTTTGGGGGACGCGTATGTCCAGTAGTGGACGTCCTGTGGCTGATGATAACGATGATGATGATGACCGTCCTGAGGTCTCGGGTTCAATCCCTGGGTCGGGCAAAGTGATATTGGACTTTTTTAATTCAGTATCAACCCGGAGTCTGGAATTTGTGCCCGATATACGATAGGCTCGCCCCTATCACATTTCGGACGGAACTCAACTCGGAGAAATGTGGTTGTTCTAGTTCGCTAGACCGCCTTTGCCTACCCCTTCGGGCGTGAGGCGTGAGCTTATGTATGTATATGTATCTCAATACACATCCTACATTCGCTGACACTATACCAAGAACCCGATGTTTTATTGTAACTAATAAAACATGCAAACAAACAAACGAGTCTATTCAGCATCATCAGTGAACCGTGAACGTAAGTACATAGTAAAACTTCGCTAATATTTTTGTTTACTATGAGTATGAATTCCGTATTTATCGTCAATTCTAGAATAATAATGAATGAGTAAATATTTGGACGTCGATTTGTATGGCGACCACGCTGTGGGTGTGTGATCTCTAAAAACAGAAGAAAATTAGGTAATACATAACATTAGCTCACGCCTGTATCCCCGAAGGGGTAGGCAGAGGCGCACTAGCGAACTAGAACACCCACATAGTTCTCAAAGCTCAGTTCCGTCCCACATGTGATAGGGGGCGAGCCTATCGCCATATCGGGCAAGAATTCCAGACTCCGGGCTGATATGGAAAAATCCAATATCACTTTGCCCGACCCGGGGATCGACCCCGAGACCTCAGAACCGTAGTGGTACCGAAATAAATTAGGTAATGTATGACGACTATATGAGACTGTTGGGTGTTTATTTATTTATATGTTTCCGTCTGGGTTTCTACAACCACCTGTTCTACCTAAATACATACAATTAGGTAATGTATGGTGGGGGGCAAGCATACCACAATAATGGGCACAAATTCCATAATTCATCGGGCAACTCAATCGAATTTTAAAACATCTTTGACTCGGGGTTTGAACCCAGGATTTTATGGTATTCAGGCCGAGTACAATTCCATAAGCCTTTATTAGCATCTCAAGTCCATGGCAAATCCTAAAAGTAGTTCATTTACTAGGATTTTATCCCAATTTCTTTACGAAATGTAGTCAAAAATCCTTTATTTTCGAGGGTCGAATATCTACAATATAAGAGCTTATATCTCTAACATTGTGGTAAAATATTGTAAATGAAAAAAGGTACGTAAATGCACACAAGATACAGTATCAAAAAGCTATTTACTTATGCCTTGAAGCAGCATGTAGAAACATTGTGAAAGAGCAAGTGGGTCACCTGCAGGTCGATTCTCTAAGATTTCATTTGTGAAAACAACGTTGCAGCATCGTTGCGGCAACGATGTTTTCATTTTTGTATTCAGCAAGGTACAAAGCGCACGCACTAGCGCTATGCGGGATGACGGCGCTTATGCGAACTAGTTCTCTCGAGCGAGGCGTTTGACGTAAATGTATGGAAAATGGTGTTCTCTAAGACCTAACGACGTTGAACGCTCTGTCGATCTCAACGATGTGCGCTGCGGGAGCAAGTCGTCGATAGCAACGTTGTTGTGGCGTTTCTTAGAGAATCGACCTGCTGATTTTGCAATAATCACAACCCATCTAGGTGCCAATATGTCAGCGAATTATGACCAAAATTCGCAACATATATTATTATAAAGCATATAAAACGTGGCTCTAGTGTTATTTAAAATATTCGCAAAAAATATCAAATCCTATATTTTGGTCACGATCGGTTAATTTTGAAGTCGGTCCGTTAAGTTTTGAACTTGTGATTATTAATTATTATAACAAGACTCTGTTTTATTTTTTTAAATAATTAAATTTAATACATGTTTTGTTGCAGCGAGCTGAAGATGTTCCAGATGAGGGCAAAGACGAAGAAAGAAAAGGGAACGTGACGTACGGAATCGACGACACACCGCCGTGGTACCTCTGCATATTCATGGCGCTACAGGTATGGCATTACTGTACGTTTTATAAAATGTTAGGCTATAAATGCAAAGATAACTATCTGTTACGTCTTCACGGCCACTACTTTTAGTTACCAATTAGAAAGTTTGAAGTTTCAACCCTAGAGTAGGCTTTTAGAATAGACTTTTTGTCATAAAATCAGGAAATCATTCCCATGTCAATATTCAATACAATTTGAAAGGTCAGGAGTTCCTGCCAAAATTTTGACTGCAATCACGCAATCAGCTGATAAAAATTATAAAGGGCCGGTGCGAGAAAAAAACTTTCAGGCGGGCGGAGTACACAAAAGACACAAAAACAATAGAGGATCGCAGTTGTTCGAAAACAACCCCGAATGACTAATCTACTGAATGAGTTTCAATATTTATTTCTGTTCGATTAATAATGATGTCATCATCATCATCATCATCATCATCATCATCATCATCAGCCTACACTCGTCCACTGCTGGACATAGGCCTCTCCCGATGCACACCATTGAGCTCGATTGGATATTGGATATAATCCGTAAAATGGAGTGAATAGAACCTCGCGAATGAATAGGAATAAATAAATTGGTTTTGTTTATTTAACTTTCTCCTCGTAAACTGGCTTGTTAATAATCACAAGTTTAAAAACTTAACTGACCGACTTCCAATTTACCGATCGTGACCTTTATATGGGACCACCCTTGAAATAAGCTCTATCGAACACAAAAAGAATTTTGAAGATCGGTCCACATTTGGCAGAGATATCAAGTAACATACATAAAAAAAACTTAAAAAAAACTCAGACGAATTGAGGACCTCTTCCTTTTGTGGAAGTCGGTCGAAAAAAAAATTTACCGGCAATCTTGGACACGAATTGTGCTTTAAACATTGATCAATCCATTTATATTGTAAACACATTAAAAATATTAGTTTTTGTGTTATTCGTGAACAAGATTATATCTCCGCAGCATTACCTGACCATGATCGGCGCCATAGTTGCCATACCGTTCATCCTGTGTCCCGCGCTGTGCATGCAGGAGACGGACCCCGACAGATCCAACATCATCTCCACCATGATATTCGTCACAGGTAATATGCTGCTCATGCTGCAGTAGTAGGTACATTTTTGACCGACTTCAAGAAAGGAGCAGGTCCTCAATTCGTCTGTTCCCCGATACCTCCGCCAAATGTGGACCGATTTTCAAGATTCTTTTTGTCTTCGATAGAGCTTATTCCAAGGGTGATCCTATACAAAGGTCACTAAGATTTAAGTTATTAGCTAAATATGAATATTATGGAAATTCCGTTATTTATAACGCAAGTGTTGTTTGAAAACAGCGCCATCTATGATACGTAGTGGGAATTATTTGCTTTGCATTGCAAATATTTGATTTCAAATAAGACCCATAGATGGTGCCATATGTATGAAGTAATGCTTAGATCAATATCTGTGAAATAATGGTCTAAGTTGATTCCGATTTGATATTTTTTTTTTATAAATTTAATTATGTTACAAGGCATGTAATATAAGTTGTAATATTTTTGGTTAAGTTAAGAAACTCCAATAATGACTGTAGTTATGACATATGTACATTATACTAAATTATACCTATAATAACGCACGAAATTCAATAAATTAAAACAGGATTTTAAAATAGTGAATATCTATTCTTGAATCTTAAAGTAATTGAAAATTTGTTAACAAAAAACATCGAAAAAACAATTGCTTGTGGAGATGCTGGGATTTGAACCCAGGACTTTCAGCATGCGAAGCAGACACTCTACCACTGAGTTACATCCCCGATGAATGTAATGTCGAAATTAAAAATCTGTTTATATCACATTGTATATTTTATCCAAACATAATTTTGAGAGCATAATAATACCTCCATACGTGTACCTGAGTGATGTATTTATTTTTCATATAAAAATAGATCTTTAAAATATATAGGTTTCGTATTTAATTAAGTCAATAATGGCAAGATATTCGCATTTAAAGTGGTAAAATTTGTTTCCCCTTCTTATTAAAAAAAATGTAAGATTCAAAAATACTTTTAAAATCCCCAAATTTATATACCCTTGATATAAGCTCTACTGACCACAAAAAATTTGAAAATCGGTCCACATTTGGAACATAATATGTTAAGAAGCCAGACAGAGTGGCGCAACGCGTTACGTTACACGAAGCGGTTTAACTTCCAATAAGAAGTTATCACTTCAAAAATACAGACGAATTGACGACCTTCTCCTTTTTTGGAGTCCGTCGAAAATTGTTTTAAGATTGTGTTGAATAGTTTTTTAAGAAAATAGGATTTTAACTCCCTACTAAAGAATCCATGACTGCCTCGGTGGCGTAGTGGTATTTCAGTACGATTACGGTTTTGAGGTCTCGGGTTCGAACCCCGGGTCGGGCAAAGTGATATTGGATCTTTCCATATCAGCCCGGAATCTGGAATTTGTGCCCGATATGGCGATAGGCTCGCCCCCTATCACATCTGGGACGGAACTAAGCTCGGCGAAATGTGGGTGTTCTAGTTCACTAGTGCGCCTCTGCCTACCCCTTCGGGGATACAGGCGTGAGCTTATGTTATGTTATGTTATGTAAATAAACCCTCACTACAGTCAGACCCACACTTGGTTGAATTAATCACAGGTTTGATAACTTGGCTCCAAGCGACGTTCGGTTGTCGGTTGCCCATCGTGCAGGGCGGCACTATATCGTTCCTGGTGCCGACCCTGGCCATCCTGGGTCTGCCGGAGTGGCAGTGCCCCGCGCCCAACGTCCTGGCAGCGATGACTGACGACCAGAGGAAGGAGGTGTGGATGAGCAGGATGCGGGAGCTGTCGGGAGCGATCGCTGTCGCTGCGCTCTTCCAGATGTTTATGGGTGAGTTGATATAACGGCTGAGATCTATAGAGCGAACTACGACTACGTCGAGTCAAAGAAATTAACTCAGTGAGGATTTGGAATGTTTATATCTTACTCTGACTTAGTCCGAGTCATTTTATACAAGAAAATCTTTGCTTAATTTATTTATTTATTTATTAGGTACAGACACAGACTACACATCAAGTACAACACAGAATTACACTCTTAATACAAAGACTGTAAATCCGAAGTCTATTTGTACACAGCACTCAATTCACACAGCTTCGTAACAGAAAAAGATCAAAAAATAAGAATAAGAAAATTAACATTTATACTGAAAGGTAACAAGTGGTATTACTAGATTATTTAGGAACTAATAGAAATTGAACTTAACTTATTGTGTTAATCTCAAACAACTTTTAAAAATGGTTATGTTACCCTGATACAAATTAAGTTCTGAACAAACATTATATTGACTACTAATCTGTCTGTCAAGTCTATTTTTCTTGTAAATTAAGTTCGATTTAAAAACTCCAAATCGTCACTGAATTCGTTTCTTTGACTCGGTCTTAGTCGAAATTCGCTCTATCAGGGCCAGTTCTCGGTTGGGGGGAGGGATAGGTTACACGTGCCCCGGGCGGCAGGATTTGGAAGGCAGCAAAATCTGGAGGGCACCCTAATTTGGGGGCGGTTTCGGGCAAATTGGCAGCTTCCCCCGATTTGAAAAAACCTAGATCCGGTACTGGGTGTCTATTCTTTAAAACATTATCGGTATCGGATCAATACTCTACCGCACAGACTAATACAGATGCACGTGGGTCAAATACTGCCTCGGTGGCGTGGTGGTATTTCGGTACGACTACTGTTTTGAGGTCTCGGGTTCGATCCCCGGGTCGGGCAAAGTGATATTGGATTTTTCCATATTAGCCCGGAGTCTGGAATTTGTGCCCGATATGGCGATAGGCTCGCCCCCTATCATATCTGGGACGGAACTAAGCTCGGCGAAATGTGGGTGTTCTAGTTCGCTAGTGCGCCTCTGCCTACCCCTTCGGGATTCGGGATACAGGCGTGAGCTTATGTCATGTGGGTCAAATAAATGTCAAACACTGAACACACTTACGGCCGGTTTCAATAAACGATCTCAGTTTAGAGTGTAGATAGATCGCAATAATGAACCAATCAAATCATGTCATTTGACGGAGTCATGTTCAAACTGTGTTCTTATTGGCTAATTTTTGTAATCTATCTGCAAATTCGAACTGAGATCGTTTATTGAAACCGGCCGTTAGTGGCCTATCAAACTGTTACACCATAGCATTCTCCGTAACAAATCTTATAGCACCGATATCGGTCGGGTACGTGAGCCACATAGAATAGCAAATCGTTTGAAACGAAGTCCGCAACTGCAGATTTCGTTTTACAAACTAGCCCCCCTGTATCTTCTAGGGTATTTCGGCGTGATCGGTTCATTGTTGCGGTTCGTGACTCCGCTGACGATCGCGCCGACGGTGGCGCTGGTGGGGCTGACGCTGTTCGAGCACGCCGCCGGCGCCGCCTCGCAGCAGTGGGGCGTCGCCGCTGGGTTAGTAGCTAAGAGACCTTTGTTTTTAACACGGGGAAATTCATTTGCGAATCTCTCCAATCCGAAGCTCAGAGGTATGTCGGACTCACAGGTCTAAACCGTCCTACCGAGTAAGAGCTAAGTAGGTAAGATACCTAAGATTACTAACAATAGAGAGGCTATTAAGCAAGATTCCATACAAAAAACTTAACGGACCGACTTCAAAATTGATCCGATCGTGACCAAATTTATATGGGACCACCCTTGGAATAAGCTCTATCGAACACAAAAATAATTTTGAAAATTGGTCCGCATTTGGCGGAGATATCGCGTAACATACATAAAAAAAAATACAGACGAATTGAGGACCTTCTCCTTTTTGGGAGTCGGTAAATTACTAACTATAGAGAGGCTATCAAGCAAGATTCCATACAAAAAAAAATATCTCAAACGTCAGAAATGACATACATATATACATATATAAGCTCACGCCTGTATCCCCGAAGGGGTAGGCAGAGGCGCACTAGCCAACTAGTACAGCCACATTTCGCTGAGCTTTGTTCCGTCCTAGATGTGATAGGGGGCGAGCCTATCTCCATATCGGGCACTAATTCCAGACTCCGTCCTGTTATGGAAAAACCCAATATCACTTTGCCCGACCCGGGGATAGAACCCGAGACTTCAAGATGGTAGTCGTACCGAAGTACAACCACGCCACCGAGGCAGTCATTAATGACATCAACCACGTAATTATATAAATAATATTAGTCCTGTAATATTACTGTCCCACTGCTGGGCACGGGCCTCTTTTAGAGGAGTTAGGCCTTAGTCTACCACGCTGGCCTAATGTGGGTTGGTAGGCTTCACATACCTTCGAAATTCTTGTGGAGAAATTCTACCACTTATAACAAAATATGTTGACAGTTTTATCCGACGACGCCCCCATCCAATCGTGAGTGCTAGGCCCCATCGATCGTAAAAACGTAAGCCAAATTATTTCTGCAACATGCCTGAAAAAGTGTGTTGCGCCGACCCCACATTAATGTGGGATAAGGGCAGGTAGAAAGAAAAGTAAATAGTAACGAAGCGGTGCCACGTTACCGTACATCCACGTCGACCAATCAGACGCGAGCTCGTGGCGCTGGGGGGAGGTGGGAGGGCGAAAAGGGGATGCATGTGCAGCTCAATTTAAACTAGGAAGGGAAGCGAAGACTTTGATTATACAAGTCTAGATGGACACTTGTTTTTTTACGCAGTGGAGTTTTTGTTTTTTATTAATTTAAGTTTTCAATTTTTTTTCCTTGGTCTAATGGCAGCATATATGGACTGTCGACCGGGAGGTCCTGGGTTCGAATCCAGGTCGGGCAAAGCGGTTTTTCTAGTTTACTTCGTTCGGGACTGGATCCCTTAGAAGGGGTTGACGTTAGGCAGGTAGCCGATCGTAAAAACTAAGCCAAATCCTTTCTGCAACATGTTTGAAAAAGTGTATTGCGCCAACCTCACATTAAAGTGAGATAAGGTCAGGTAGAAAGAAATAATCATTTAATTTTTCAAGCAAGATGCGAGAAATATTCTACTTGGGTTTTACTACCGGGTGCTTGGCTGATGCCAACCGCCTTTGGTGAATCCAGTCCTAGGCAAATCATGTTAGAAACACCGCGTTTTGTGTGTACGCATGTTGTACAATAATATGTTGTTTGTGTGGTAGAGCTACGCTGTAGACAGTAATATCTACAGTACAAATGGGCCGGCTCGACCGGTTTGATACCACTGTCTTACAGAAAACCAATGTAAAGTGACAGACCACTGTTGCGTTTCGTTTCGTGAATAAAGCCGCGTCTCCTGTCCGTCCTTCTCCTACACAAAACATCATCATCATCAGCCATAGGACGTCCACTGCTGAACATAGGCCTCCCCCAAAGATTTCCAGATCGACCTGTTGGAAGCGGCCTGCATCCAGCGACTTCCTGCAACCTTTATCAGGTCTATTTAGGACAAGCGGTCCAGCTAGGCAGGTCCAACTTTGAGAGAGAGGTCATTCGTCGAATCCAGCTCGGCTGGACAGCATTTGGGAAACTACGCAAGGTCTTCTCGAAAATACCTCAGTGCCTGAAGACAAAAGTCTTCGACCAGTGTGTGTTACCAGTGATGACACAAAACATAGTATTTCTACATTTTTTTGTCGATGTTTTATTGTTACATGAGCAGGAGACAGTGAAAAGCATTGTTTTGTGTGTTTATGTACAGACTGACAGACAGACTAAGCAAAGATTTTCTTGTAAAAAATGACTCGGACTAAGTCAAAATCCTCACTGAGCTCGTTACTTTGACTTAGACTTAGTCGAAGTTCGCTCTATAGATCCCAGCCTCAGTGAGGGTTTGGAATTTGTAAATCGAACTTTGTCTGAGTCATTTTTTACATAACATTACATAAGCTCACGCCTGTATCCCCGAAGGGGTAGGCAGAGGCGCACTAGCCAACTAGTACACCCACATTTCGCCGAGCTTAGTTCCGTCCCAGATGTGATAGGGGGCGAGTCTATTGCCATATCGGGCACAAATTCCAGACTCCGGGCTGATATAGAAAAATCCAATATCACTTCGCCCGACCCGGGGATCGAACCCGAGACCTCAGGATGGTAGTCGTATCGAAATACAACCACGCCACCGAGGCAGTCATTTTTTACTAGAAAATATTTGCATAGTCTGTCTGACAGTCAGTTTTTCTTGTAAAAAATGACTCGGACTAAGTCGTAGTTCTATTTGAAAATTCTAAATCCTCACTGGGTTTGTTTCTTTGACTCAGACTTAGTCGAAGTCCGTTCTATAAATCTCAGCCTAAGTGTAGTTATTACTGATACCGACTTTATAAAACACCCTGTATAGGCGTGACTCGTGACTCGTGAGCCATCTAGACGTGTAGTGATCCATAGGTCAGAGGTAAACGCTCGCAGCCCCGCGCTAACCCCGCCGCTATCGATTCGTATCGCAGTTTTGATGTAATATGCACGATAACTAAATTCGGACCCGAAGTACTGTGCACTTCTCAGTAGTTAATAGTTATACGTAGAGTCAGCCTCCGTGGCGCAGCGGGCGAGAGCCGGCTGTGAAGCGAGAGGCCGCGGGTTTGATCCCCGCACCAAGACAAATGTTTGTGTGGCCTACAGATATTTGTTTCGGGTCTGGGTGTTGTGAGACCGTGCGTCTCTCGTAGTTCCTGATACCCACGACACAAGACTCGATATTAGTGTGGGGTCAGGACTATGTATGTGACTGTGTATGTTGGGTGTTATTTATTTATATTATTTAGTCTGCATACTCCTTCTATCGCTCGAATGTTCAAATGCTACTCAAGTTTAACGGCTTCTTATATTAATTTTCGCCATACAATTTTAACAGGTAAGGCGGCCTTAAACGACTTAAGGTGACACAAGCGCACGCCTGTATCCTCGAAGGGGTAGGCAGAGGCGCACTAGTGAACTAGAACATCCACATTTCGCTAACTTAATTCCGTCACAGATTGGAGGCGAGCCGAGCACAAAGTTCAGTCTCCGGGCTGATATTGAATAAAAAAAAATCCAATATCACTTTGGCTGACCCAGGATCGAACCCGAGACCTCAGGACGGTAGTCGTACCGAAATACAACCACGCCACCGAGGTAGTCCACTATAATGACACAGTATTTTTTAATGTCCCATCCACAGTTCATAATTTATTCATACGCGAAGTAAAATTCATTTAATATGCTGAAGCGATGCTCCGGGGACACGGACGTCGCTCGTGGTATGAGGATTAAGGGGGAAGAGTCGGGGACACCCCCCGTGCAACAAGTAATATTGATTCTGCATCGTACCATCAAGTTTATAATACGCGGTATCTATGTTTATCAATTTGGATATTATTTAACATTTTAAGCCTACTAGATACACTTCGCTAAGGATATTTCCGTCCCATGATATGTCGCCTCATTGGTCTAATGACTGCCTCTGTGGCGTGGTTGTATTTCGGTACGACTACCGTCCTGAGGTCTCGGGTTCGATCCCCGGGTCGGGCAACGTGATATTGGATTTTTCCATATCAGCCCGGAGTCTGGAATTTGTGTCCGATATGACGATAGGCTCGCCCTCTATCACATCTGGGACGAAACTAAGCTCGGCGAAATGTGGGTGTACTAGTTCGCTAGTGCGCCTTTGCCTACCCTTTCGGGGATACAAGCGTGAGCTTATGTTATGTTATGGTCTAATGGCAGCGTATATGGGCTGTGAACCGAGAGGTCCTGGGTTTGATTTTCAACTCGAGTGGGGTGTTTTTAAAACGCCACTTGGCCGAGACTGGATCTACCAGAATTTTGTCGTAAATACTAAGCCAAATCCTTTCTGCAACGTATTTAAAATTCATTTTTGTAGGATAAAGGCGGGTAAATTATTTAAGGTGAAAATATGTGATAGGAAATGTCTATCGCCATAATTGTAAGCCCCTTAGGTACACAATTCCCGAATAAAGCTGACCAGAACAAGCCAGTAACGAATAAGTGAGTAACGCCCGAATGGTCAAAAGCTACTCAACTGTAACGGCTGCTTACATTGATTTTCGCCATACAATTTTGACAGATAAGGCGGCCTTAAACGACCTAAAGCGACCTTAAGTGTATGAACATTCGGCGGTAAATGTAGTATTCTAGTGGTACTCGTACCCATTGGTATAGTATAATTTGTTGAAGTGACAGTAGTATAGTAATGGCGGTTATATTTTCCGCTCGTGAAAATGTCACCATTACACCGTGAGTTATTGCAGGGAGGCGCGTTTTTGGGGTTCCGTGGCCTAATCAAATAAACGAACGATTTTATTATATTTTTTTTTATCCGGGCATAGCAAAGTGACTACACTGCACCTGATGGTAAGCGTAGTGCAGTCCAAAAAACTAGCGACCACTGACAATCAGTGGCCGTCAGAATCATGCCGGCCTATTTGTGCTTCTTCACACTCCGAATCCGAAGAGGGAAGAAGCAAACCGAGGGGCTTGCGACAAGACAAGCGGATGACCGATGCAGATACAGGGATACCCCCATACCTGTCTCCACCAACCATCAAGTTATGCCGCAAGAGAGAACCGGGAAGTACCGGAGTATTTATAATTGGTATGATTCTTGTCACCACGAATAAACTAACTGATTGTCGGTGTTCGCTGTTTTTTTAACTGCACTGCGCTTACCGTCAGATGTAGAGTAAAGTAGTAAGTAGATGTAGAGTAACTTTCGTGTGCCCGGATAAAATAAAATAATCACGTATTTTATAAGGTAACCACGTACTATATAAAACATACTACATTCCGTCTAAACAACATAACATAAGCTCATACCTGTACCCACGAAGCGGTAGGCAGAGGCGCAACTACGAACTACTAACAAGTAGCGAACTAGAACATCTACCCACCCACCCGTCTAAACATCAACCAAAAATTACTCCCAAACTATAAAAAATACATGAAGTATTTCAAAGCCGAGAGAACTTAAATGTCTAACCTAACTTTCGACATTAACAACCGTCTAATTAATGGTCGTTTACGTGTTCCTTTTTTGAAGTTTCAACAATCACCACAAAATGGCGCCTGATTACAAAATGGCGGACTCGATGAGATCAAAGCGACGGGCGTAACCTAAATACAGTTAAAGCCCGTCATATATGCACGTGGTATACCAAGCGCTTGCATTTTAAAGTAGTACAGCGACAAGGAAGATAATTAACGCCCAGTTCCAATAAACAGTCTCAGGTCGAATGTGCAGATAGATTACAAAAATTAGCCAATAAGAACACAGTTTGAACATGACTCCGTCAAATGACTTGATTTGATTGGTTCATAATCGCGATCTATCTGCACTCTAAACTGAGATCGTTTATTGAAACCGGCCGTTAGTATATTCGTAGTTCGGATCATCAGGGGTAATTCCACGGTTTTTACACGATACCTACGCGACGTGAAAAAATCATTGTTACATTATGTTACATACCGTGATTGAGATTTTTAGGTCAATCTTCACCCTTTTTGATTTTTGACATTTGTGCCAAATATATTACCATATCTTCATCCGATACGAAGTTGGCAAACTAGTTACTAGGTGGGATTTTGAAGGGAAGTCTGAAAGGTGGGCGTTGCTTTTTTATTATTTCATATTATTGTCTGGAGTTGTGTTTGTTGTTTTAATGTGATGAGGTTTTATGCGCCAAAATTGACTAGTATACAGATGCGAGATAGACAGTATAATGTGGAAACTTTTTAACCGGTGATCTTTGTTGAGTTTCTCTGGGTTCGTTAGCTATTTTTTTTTCAGTCGATTCGCTGAGGGCAGGGCATGTGAGGAGCATCGCACTGGAAGGAATTGCTGTCATAATCTCAGCAGGGCCTTGAGCATATCCACATCTGGGTCTCATGGCCATTGTGAAAACTTAATTACTGCTATACTTACCTTGATAGTGGGTAAATCAATCCATTATTTTTAATACGCGAAGAAGAAACTACTAGGTGTAAAGAGTGTATTTACGTGTACATTCTTTCCATGAACTCATGAAAATGACTGTCTCCGTGGCGTGGTGGTATTTCGGTACGACTACGGTTCAGAGGTCTCGGGTTCGATCCCCGCGTCGGGCAAAGTGATATTGGATTTTTCCATAAGAGCCCGGAGTCTGGAATTTGTGCCCGATATGGCGATAGGCTCGCCCCCTATCACATCTGGGACGGAACTAAGCTCCGCGAAATGTGGGTGTTCTAGTTCGCTAGTACGCCTCTGCCTACCCCTTTGGGGATACAGGCGTAAGCTTATGTTATGTTATGTTATTCTTTCCATGATTGTTTTGGAATGTGGCATTATGCCGCAGTAACTGTAACTTTGAATAATCAAATCAAATCAAATCAATCCATCCAGAATCCATATTATTGATAAGAATTTACCTCAGTCCATAAAACATTCTAGCCATTCGTCTTACATTAACATATATTGTCATTTTTGCAATATCGCTTGTTATAACTTTAAAATATATTGTGGTCCAGGTTCCAGAGATCTTTTGCCAAACTTTATTATTAAAACTGGATGACGTTTTAATTGACGTTGATAATATGTCTGTCTCAGAATCATTTTTATGTGAGGTAGAGAATTGTAAACAGATTATTTCCTCCTGTGATAACCACATCACCGTCTTAACTCAGAATATACGCAGTATATCAAAAAACTTTGACGATTTTACTATCCTACTGACCAGACTCGGGTTTGACTGTGATATACTAATTTTAACTGAATGCTGGCTTTTGTGTAATCCTAATTTACCAAATCTTGATGGATACCATATACGTGCATGTCAAAAATGTGTCACTCAAAATGATGGAGTAACAGTATTTTATAAGTCAAACCTCGATATTAAGTGTGAAGAACCAACTGTTCAAGACTGTAACTGTCTAATCTTGAAACTAGGACTTGATACTGCAATTATAGCTGTGTATAGATCCCCTAATAAAAGTATTGATAATTTTCTTGTAACGCTGAATTCTGTTTTGTGCGATCTCTCAGCATTCAAAAACATATCCATTATAGGTGACATAAACATTAATATAGGTTCCCATAACAATGATCCCAAAGCCTTGGAGTATCTAAATATCTGCTCTTTTCATGGTCTTCTGCCTGCTCACTCTCTTCCTACACGACAGGGCAAAACGTGCCTTGATCATGTGATGCTAAAAACGAAATTTCGAGCTCAAACTTTTGTATTACAAACCGCAATCACTGATCATCTAGCAGTTTTGCTCTCCTTAAAATGTACTCAAATTAAAACGCATCCACGACCTGTGTTTGTCAATAAAATAAATACTGCGGGTTTAACCGCAGGTATAGAAAAAATTGACTGGCAGCCAGTTTATTCCTCTACTGATGTAAACTTTGCCACGGAATACTTTATCAGCTCCATCCAGCGCGAAATTTTTGCGAACACAATCGTCAACAAAACTCCAAGGCGTAAAAAAATCTTAAAGCCTTGGATAACTCCCGGGTTACTTCGCTGCATAAAACATAGAGATAGATTACATAAAAAAATGCGCCTATCTCCAACTAATATTGAACTCGCACTAATTTACACAAGATATAGGAATTTTTGTAGTAATATTTTAAAAAGAGTTAAACGATTATACGAAAAAAACTTAATTCAAAAAGCTGGATATGACAATAAAAAAATCTGGGACGCAATAAAAAATATAACTAACACCAAATCAACCACGAAAAACAATGACGCAACTGCACTTTTAGACGTATCTTGTAACAGAACTGCAGATACTGTAAATGAGTATTTTGTAAATATAGGGAAAAATTTAGCGGATAAGATTCCTAGACCCTCAGGTTCAAATATCCCTGAAGAAACCAGCAGACGCCAAAATAGTTGCATTGGTTCATTCGTGTTACTGGACACAGACGTTGCCGAAGTGGAGCTCATAATAACAAGCTTGAAAAGTGTTTGCTCCAGTGGTTGGGACGAAATACCGAATATTGTGCTTAAAGAAAACAGACGTATACTCGCTCCCCCCTTAACGTATATATTTAATACATCCCTATCTCAAGGTGTATTTCCTACGGTTTTAAAGAAATCAATAGTTCACCCAATATTAAAATCTGGGGATAGGGAATGTGTTAATAACTACAGGCCAATTTCAATTTTGCCGTCAGTTTCAAAGATATTAGAACGTATTATTAATACCAGACTGATAAAATACTTAGAAAGTAATAAGCTATTAGCCAATAACCAATTTGGATTTAGGACTGGTAAATCCTGTTGTGATGCGATTCACGAGCTCGTAGATCATCTTGTGCACAACTTAGATATTGGAAAGAAAGCTATTGGTATTTTTTTGGACTTAGCTAAGGCTTTTGATACGGTTCCTGCATCTCTGTTATTAGGCAAATTGGATAGATTAGGAATCAGAGGCAATCAATTGGATTTGCTAAAAAACTATCTTTCGAATCGTTATCAATGTGTTAAAATAAATGATAATATAAGCAAAGACCTTCCTGTTTTATACGGCGTACCGCAAGGTAGCATCTTAGGCCCCACACTGTTTCTGATTTACCTAAATGATTTATTTGACCTTAGAGTATTATGTGGTAAAATAATATCATATGCAGATGATACAGTACTTTTATTCACTGGCAAGACATGGAAAGAAACTTATGAAAATGCTCAACTTGGCTTCGACGCAGTGAACAGTTGGTTGAACAAAAACTTTCTCACCCTCAACCCTGAAAAAACTCAATATATAACTTTTTCCATGCGTAACTTCAGCCCTCCACCTGTTTCTTATAATTTAATTGCTCATAGCTGTGTCCTAAAAACTACCTGTCATTGTCCATCTATTGTACGCACTGAGAAAGTAAAATATCTTGGAGTTATTGTCGATAAAAATCTCTCATTTAAACCACACATTGAAGTAATTACGTCCAGATTGAGAAAACTAACTTACGTCTTTAAAAATCTGAGGCATTCAGCAGACTTCAATTTACTGCGGCAAGTTTACTTGGCTCTTGTACAATCCATCATATGCTACTGTATTACTATTTGGGGTGGTGCTCCTAAAACTATAATTAAACCTATGGAAATTGCCCAAAGAGCTATACTAAAAGTTTGCACTTTTCGTCCCTATTTATCTCCTACATATCAACTTTACCAGGCTTGTGACGTGTTAACAGTACGTCAGCTGTTTGTACTACACACAGTTTTGAAGCAACATCCCCGGGTTGACTGCTTAAAATACTTACAAAGTACACAGAGACGTCGACAAGCAATACACTTTACAGATCGACCGACCATCAGACACCAGTATGTAAAAAGATTTTTCTGTTATTTAGGACCTTATATCTATAACAAAATGAACAAACAACTAGAAATCGTTCCTTTAAATCTTGCACAATGTAAAGAAAAAGTTAGAGAATATATCCGCAAATTGAATTATGATCAGACTGAGGACATACTAAACACCTTAACATAGATCGTTCCAACGCAAGCATGCACACACACATATACACACACTTACACACACACATACTTGATTTTACTTTCTTATAAGTCTTATAATTTTATATATATATTTTATTTTAAAAACTTATTTTCACTACGATTCTCATATCATTGCTCCTAGCAATTAATATGGTTTTTGTGTTCCATAATTGTAATCGTTGCTTAAAATATGTTGTCTCAACGGGAGAGCACTGATGTCTGAAATACAGATTAACTATCTAGTTCAGACACAGATGTACTTGATGTTTATGATTAAGAATTTCTTTCAATGTAAAAATGTATTGTAGTAGAACATCCTTTTGTAATCTTTTTTATATAAATTAATAAATTATTATTATTATTATTATTATTAAATAGTTTTTCAATGAATTCTTCAAGTCATACATTAATTCAAGTCATAATAGTACAACCTACCTTAACATATGCAGGTTTGGGATTATTCCCTCCAGAATTATTTTGTGCTGTGTGTGTCCCAGCCCTAACGAACCCGTCTGTAACAGAATTGCGGATACATCGTGCGAACTTTGAAACTGTTTGTGCATTCGCAAACGGGATTTGTGGCCGATTGTTTGTAGTTAAATCTCTCTCAAGTTTGTGTGGGTTGGTTCACTGGTAATTGCTGGATATCGATTGAATCGTGTACTCTAGTTAAGACTTTTTACCGGTAACCTCCGAGGGAGGGGGGGTTAACTATTGAAGTACATCATTTATTCTTTACAGTATAATTAAGGGAATTGAGAAGGTAGGTTGGGGTAGTGGTAGCGGATTTTGATAGTCTATTTAGAGCCTGCCTCGTCTGCTTCGGTGATGTTGTATTGCGGTATATGCGGTAGGCGTTTTAGTACCCAGTTCGCCTCTGCCTACCCAACGGGGATACAGGCGTGAATCTATGTAATTTAAATATTATTATTATCAAGAGTTGTTTTATTTGACTGCCTCGGTGGCGTGGTGGTATTTCGGTATGACTACGGTTCTGAGGTCTCGGGTTCGATCCCCGGGTCGGGCAAAGTGATATGGGATTTTTCCATATCAGCCCGGAGTCTGGAATTTGTGCCCGATATGGCGATAGGCTCGCCCCCTATCACATCTGGGACGGAACTAAGCTCGGCGAAATGTGGGTGTACTAGTTCGCTAGTGCGCATCTGCCTACCCCTTCGGGGATACAGGCGTGAGCTTACGTTACGTTTGTTTTATTTCAGTACATTCACTCTGCTGACGATATTCTCGCAGTGCATGACTAACGTCAATATACCGACGCTTGCTTACAAGAAGGGTAAAGGATGCACGCTCGTATGGTTTCCTCTGTTTAAATTGTTCCCGGTAAGTTTCTTATAACAATGAAAGACTCATGAGTGAGTTTATCAAGTTAAAAAGGTCGTAAATATTTTCAAAAGTGTAGTCAATATAGTCCATAATATAGTCAGTCAGTGTGTCACTTCCTTTCGCCGTTATGTCACTTCATTACGGAGTTACTGAAACACATTTTCAAGCATGTTGCAGAAAAGGGGGAGCTTTAATTTTACGACCGGCTGCCTACCTGACGTCAACCCCTTCTAGGCGGTCGCATACTATCAATAATTGTATAAAATTCAATTATAAAACTGTTTTGTATGGACATCGTAAATGCCAAACACGAAGTGATTCCTCGATCTTGAATTGCAACCTAAGACGCAACGATTTACAACTATACACCAACCTAAAGGTGTAATAATTTGCAGGTCCTGCTCACCATAATGATAATGTGGGGTGTGTGCGGTGTACTGACCGTGACGGGGGTGCTCCCCCCGGGCCACCCCGCCAGGACCGACCTTAAGCTCAACATCATTGAGGACGCGCCCTGGTTCAGGGTGCCTTATCCAGGTATTACTTACAACATAATCTTATTCTTTAAAATTGGCTGCCACACATTTGCGATGATTTTGCCGGTAAATAGAGCAATTATCAAGTTTTGAGACCCAGACGCGGGCGATCTCAATTTCCTGCTGGAATTATGGCGGCAATTCCTTCCAGTGCGATACCTCTCAGATACCAAAGCCAGGCAACGCACAAAGCAAAACTTTTTAAAGATTACCGGTTAAAAATTTCCACATTGTAGTGTCTATCTTCGCTGAAGGTTGGTGCATAAAACCACATAACTTTAAAGAAACAAACACAACTCCAGACAATAATATTAAATCATTTTAACAAGCGATGCCCGTTGTCCACCCTGTCAGACTTCCCGTCAAAATCCAACACCATATAATATGTCCCGAAAACAATGACATGCACAGATATTTAAATTAAGATAGACAAGAAACTGGAAAAAACGTTTTTCAATTTTTCGAACCTACCATCATAGGCGAAACCATCATGTCAAAAATCTGTTTTCAGTATTTATTTTACTTTATTTAATTAGCAATGCAGGTCCGAAGGTCTCATTCATTTATCTTAGTGTACAGTGTCTTCTTCAGATACATCATAATTATGTACATTGTACCTTTTTCTTTCTACCTGCTTATATCCCACCTTAATGTAGGATCGGCGCAACATATTCTTTCAAGCATGTCGCACAAATGATTTGGCTAAGTTTTTACAACCGACTGCCTTTTTCAGTTTTTAAACATAACACATACAACATAAGCTCACGCCTGTAACCCCGAAGGGGTAGGCAGAGGCGCACTCGCCAACTAGTATACCCACATTTCGCCGAGCTTAGTTCCGTTCCAGATGTGATAGGGGGCGAGCCTATCGCCATATCGGGCACAAATTCCAGACTCCGGGTTGATATGGAAAAAAACAATATCACTTTGCCCGATCCGGGGATCGAACCTGAGACCTCAGTACCGTAGTCGTACCGAAATACAATCACGCCACTGAGGCAGTCTTTAAGTTTTTAAATCTGTGATTATTTTGGCTGTGGTAGCCAAGAGTGGTGAGGCATGGTAGATGTTGTGCAGGTCAGTGGGGCGCTCCGACAGTGAGCGTGGCGGGCGTGCTGGGCATGCTGGCCGGAGTACTCGCGTGTACCGTCGAGTCCATCAGCTACTACCCCACCACGGCCAGGATGTGTGGTGAGTTTTTTTATAGCAGATACTGGCATACGAGCAGATGGGTCACCTGATGGTAAGTGATCTCCACGGCCCACGGACACCCAAGACAGAAAAGCATCATGCGTTGCTAATCTAAAAGGAAGGAAATAGGAATTGGGAAAGGGAAGGAGGGAATTGAACCACCGGAATTCTTACTCCTAATGCAACGCGACAGCGAGCTGCCACTTTACGTCGGTTTTTGTGAGACAGTGGTATCAAAACGGTCAAGCCGGCCCATTCGTGCTGTAGACTGTAGACGTACCTGACCACGTAGCCTGAACCACGCTGTAGACAGCTACAGCGTGGCTCTACCACTCAAAAAATTTACTCTTACCTTTATTTATTTTTTTAATTGTTGCCCGCGACTTCGTTCGCGTGGAAAATTATCTACAAATCTATTCCGGGAGCCGTATATTTTTCTGGTTAAAAAATTACCTATGTTATACTATTCCTGACTATGATTTTAATTAGGATATAACTTTAGAATATTATTATGTAAATCTAGAATAAGAATTGGGAGGGGATTTCACCCAACGAAACGCAAGAACAAGCTGTCACTTTACGCCGGTTTTCTTTGAAATAGTGGTATAAAACCAATCGAGCCGGGAAAATTAGTAACCAAAGTCCCAAACCCCCTCAATCCTTAAGGTGAACCATGTGCTCGATTGCCAGTGTAGGGTATGAAACAAAGAAGACAGCCTCCGTGGCGCAGCGGGCGAGTAGCCGGCTGTGAAGCGAGAGGCCGCGGGTTCGATTCCCACATTGAGACAAATGTTTGTGTGGCCCACAGATATTTGTTTCAAGTCTGGGTGTTGTGAGACCGAAAGTCTCTCATAGTTTTTGACACCCACGATACGAGTTATAACCTAGTGTGGGGTCAGGACTAGGTGTGTGACTGTTGGGTATATTATTTATTTTATTTATTTAACAAGATTTTTAGTACCAACATATACTGCTCGCAAGATAAACATACAGGGCCTTGTAAAAACAGTTTAGCTGAGCAAATGGCTAAGAATAGGCTGTCACTTTTTTCCTTGTGTCACATCTTCTATTCTTTCCCATTTGCTCAGTTAAACTGTTTTACATAAGTAAGGCCAATTGAGATTTCTATTTTTGCCTTAGATATTTCCACTCAGTCAATAATGCATTCATAGTGAGACACAGTGCAGATATTTCCCGCAGTGTTATTTCAGTAACCCTTAGTTACAAACACATCGGGAACAGTTATTGATTTACTCAAACGGGAACTGTATGCATGTATATTCATACGAAACGGTTCGTCCAAAATATCTCTGAATGTTCGTAATTTTGATTTATGCAGTCTGGTTTTATTCTTGGTAAATTCAAAATAAAGCTAGTTATAAATCAAAATAGTATCCTGTTTTGGGTTATTTTAAGAAAGCATTTTCAATTCTGTTGAGGTTTTGTATTGTGTGTTGTATATGCATAGAAAATTATTTTCAACCGACTGCCAAAAAGGAGAAAGTCCTCAATTCGTCTGTATTTTGTTTGTGAACATTACTCGATATCTCCACCAAATGTGGACCGATTTCCAAAACCTGAAACTTGTGATTATTTGGCTAATGTATGTACATTGTACATTCTTTAGTGAATATTTCGTGTTATTATTAATTCTGGAATGTTACCTTATGTTCCGAATGGAACATTCCAGATGGAACATAAGAGTTTAATAAGTTCCAAATGGAACATAAGAGGTTCCGTAACATTCCAGAATTTTAATTTTAATGGCCACAGTATAATATTATGTAGTGCTTTGTAGCTAAAAGCTCTTTACTGATTTGGTTTAGTTTTCGATCGACTTCAAAAAATGAGATCCTCAATTCGTGTATGTTTGTTGTAACATACGCGATATCTCCGCCAAATGTGGACCGATTTTCAAAATCCTTTTTATGTTCGATAAAGCTTATTCCATAGGTGGTCACATATTTGGTCACGATCGGATACATATTGAAGACGGTACGTTAAGTATTTTTTGTTTGTTTGTTTTTAGAGACAATACATTTATGAGTTATTTTATAAAATTATGAGTTATTAAATGTCATGCAGCCGCCCCACCACCCCCTCTACACGCCATCAACCGCGGTCTGGGCACTGAGGGCCTCGGCACAGTACTGGCTGGTCTGTGGGGCTCCGGCAACGGGACCAACACGTTCGGAGAGAATGTCGGCGCCATCGGAGTCACCAAGGTATGCCCAAATACTGGATCGCAACTCAATATTAACGGCTACTTACATCGTGTTTTTGTCATCATGTCATATTTTTGATAAAACATAACAGGGGGTTACCACCACGTCTTATAGCAGTGTTATTATCTTCTTGGTCGCACTTTTCATTTCTGAAGGTCGTGTCCGTCTTGAAATTTCCGTCGCATCTGTCGGATGATCTCCTTCCAGGTTTTTCTGTCCTTAGCCTGCCTCATTGCTGTTGTTACTGAGAGTCCCGTGAGTAGCTTTATTTGATTGGACCCACGGCTAGGCACACACCCTCGCGGTCGTTTCCCTTCCACTTTTCCAACCAAGAGTAAGGTTGTAAGGCGGACAGTTATGCATATAATTTTCAAGCTACGTACTTCTTTATGAAATTTAAACTCAGTAATGGATAAAATTGTACGCATCGCCAACTGCTCACAGATAATTAAAGACGTTGTAAAATTTTTGTCTTTCAGTGTCCGTTCACTAACTGAATACTTTTAGGGTTAATTAAGGAAAAACTGTCATTAGCTTTACTGTTTTGCATATACTTAAGGATATAATATATATTTGTATCGCTGTTGGTTTTCTAAATAAATAAATAAAGAGTAGTTTCTCCAAATTGGGGGGTCCCGGCAAGCCACATGTCCAAAATACTGTAGGATCCTTTCATAGCACGTCGTCGACAGTCTCGTCGAAATCCTCAGGTGTTTGAGGATTTACTTATTTGTTCTCTTAGCTGTCCAAGGTATACGCAACATACATAGTATTATTATAATCTTGTTTTGTTTTTGTATGAGAATCGGTACAAGTAAGATTACACTGTTATAAAACGTTGCGGTAACCCCCAGAGAAGGCGACCTCAATTAACGTAACATGACCTCAAGTGTTTGAGTTGCTTTTCAGTGTAAGAGTTTCTTTAGTCTTTTGAAGCTGCATTCAATTATTTGTCAGTGGTTTAGGTTATTTTTGACTGCATTTCGCTTACCATCAGGTGTGGTGAAAAATCTAGGCAAGTGCATTTTGGATGGTGTTGGTGTTCAGGTGGGGTCCCGTCGCGTGGTACAATGGGCAGCTGGTCTGATGGTACTGCAGGGGGTGGTGGGCAAGCTGGGCGCCGTGTTCATCATCATCCCGCAGCCGATCGTGGGTGGACTGTTCTGCGTCATGTTTGGCATGATCTCCGCTTTCGGTGAGCTTGGTTCCACTCGAAATAACGTTTTATTATTAAGTTTCGTATTTCAATCAAGCTTTTTGATAAATCAATGCTAATCAGATGGCAGCGGAAAAGGAACATATATTGCATTTTTTATTTACATACTCACATTTACAGGCTCACGCCTTATCACGCCTATATTCCCAAAGGGGTAGACAAAGGCGAACTAGCGAACTAAAACACCCATATTCTGCCACTAGATCAAAGAGGCGACGCGACGTCGCGCCTTAAAACATTACGGGACAAAAATAACTTCAAACTTCACAAAATTAGTATACCAGTTCCCCTTTTTTTTATAGCAGGAACTACCAAACGAGCTGATGGATAGATAGATATCTGATAGTAAGTGATCTCCACCGCCCAAGACACAAAAAGAATCACAATCAGAATATTTTCAGATTTTCGAAAATAACAGGCATGTATTACATACATACATAAGCTCACCCCTGTATCCCCGAAAGGGTAGGCAGAGGCGCACTAGCGAACTAGAATACCCACATTTCGCCGAGCTTAGTTCCGTCCCAGATGTGATAGGGGGCGAGCCTATCGCCATATCGGGCACAAATTCCAGACTCCGGGCTGATATGGAAAAATCCAATATCACTTTGCCCGACCCGGGGATCGAACCCGAGACCTCAGAACCGTATTCGTACCGAAATACCACCACGCCACCGAGGCATGTATTATGTATATTGTATCATGTAAAAGTACAAATAATAATAAATAACACCCAACAGTCACACATAGTAAGATCGAGTCTTGTGTCGTGGGTCTCAGGAACAAGAGAGACTTTCGGTCTCACAACACCCAGACCCTAAACAAATATCTGTGGGCCGCATAAATATTTGTCTCGGTGCGGGGATCGAATCCGCGGCCTCTCGCTTCACAGCCGGCTCGCCCGCCGCACCACGGAGTCTGTCATGAATATCCAGATCGAGTGGTGGAATGTAAATGTGGTCCCAGGTCTATCAGCACTGCAGTACGTGAACCTGAACAGTTCGCGCAACCTGTACATCATCGGGTTCAGCCTGTTCTTCCCACTAGTCCTGACACGGTGGATGTCCGCCCATACCGGCGCGATACAGACGGGCGCGGGCGCGCTGGACGCCGCGCTGCACGTGCTGCTCTCCACGTCCATACTCGTCGGCGGGCTCGTCGGGTGTCTGCTGGACAACCTCATACCAGGTGAAGTAGAAGACGTGTTACAGTACAGCTGGATGCCGTCCCATAGCGAATACACACGTGGCGTGACTTACTGGCGTCAAGGAGTAACAAAGTTTATTTATTATATAGTCCAGCATCTCAAGTGTGAACTCAAGACTTAGCTCAAGGTTGAGATCGGTTTATTAATACGGGCCTTAGATTACGTTCCAGCTCTGTAATATGATGATGAGATTTAAGTAAACGTGAGGCCCCTTCCAAGAAGTCGGTCTGGATAGGATAGTCTTTAGGATAGGCTTATATTTAGTAGTGTATGTCCTGTTTGCCTTGATTCTACAGACTGCCTATCTGACTTCAAATTCTCTTAAGGCATCCAGATTCTGTCAAATCTGTGTTAGTAAAACACCCTATCCGACCTGGGAATCCGACACAGGACCTCCTGGTTCACAACCCATATACGCTACCAAAATAATGGCTTAAAAAAGTGTATTGACCCACATTGAGCATGATAGCAGCATTTGGAAATAACTCAATCATCATCATTCTTCTGCCCTTATCCCAATATATTTGGGGTCGGCGCAACATGTCTTCGACTTCCATACATGACTATCAGCCGTCATCTCGTCATTCACCCCTTTTTCTTTCATGTCCTTCTTCACACACTCCAACCACCTCTCCTTTGGCCTTCCTCTACCTCTCCATCCATCAACATTCATAATCATCACTTTCTTACCCACGTATGTCTCCTCCCTTGTCATAACGAACTTTTTTGATATTTGAAAGAACGAATTGATGTGTGTTATTAAAGGCACTGACGAAGAGAGAGGGCTGGCGGCATGGGCGAAGGAGATGTCACTAGAAGCAGCAGGAGCCTCGGAACATGGCGACACGTATGACTTCCCCATCGGAATGAGTTTCATAAGGAGGTAGGTAGTTATGTCAGAAAACAAAGCCTAATTAAATGTAACATGAGACTTTTTCCTTTACCGTTATAGCAGGCGATCATTCACAAAGAAAACAATTAACATAGGAAAGTCAGAGGTGTATGCTCCATTTTGAGGTTGGTCTCGAACCTCCGACACTCATCTCGGCAGTCCGTACCATTCCCAACTGAGCTATCGCTGCTTATTTTAAAACATTACCTTAAGTAGCACGTAGTCTTGTAGTTAACAAAATATATATTTTTATAATTTAACGCTTTCCATTTATTTCACAATGTACAGTAAGCTTATTTATTACATTTTATGTAAAATTTTATTTATTTTGCAACGATAATTTAACTTACATGAGGTTTAAGTAACAAAAAAAATGGCAAACAAGATGTAGATAGATAGATAACTCTTTATTGAAAACCTTAATAATTAACAATGTAAACAAGATAAACCTTAAACTATAGAATGTTGCAATAGGCGGTCTTACCGCTTAAAGCGATCTCTTCTAAACAACCTGATGTACAAAGATACCTCCAGAGTTGTAACTCTAGTTTCACAACTTTTCGATTTGAGTCACTATTCTTAACAGCAACGTTGATTTCGTCAGCGGGAACCACAATGTTTAAAGCTAAAAAAACAAAGCAAAAAATACACCTTTGTCATGCATATCGTTCTCTCCTTAAATCAAATACATATTTACGTTGTAAGAATGAGGCAACTTTTTTGTAGTAATTACTTAGCAAGGGTATAATAATATAATAGTTTGTCTTAATTATGACAAATTACTTTCACGACTGTGTGTGGGCTACGTTATCCATTTTACTTGGATAAATATGGACTACCTCGGTCGCGTGGTAGTTTTTCGGTGCGACTGCCGTCCTGAGGTCTTGGGTTCGATCCCCGGGTCGGGCAAAGTGATATTGGATTTTTCCATATCAGCCCGGAGTCTGGAATTTGTGCCCGATATGGCGATAGGCTCGCCCCCTATCACATCTGGGACGGAATTAAGCTCGGCGAAATGTGGGTGTACTAGTTGGCTATTGGGCTTCTGTCTACCCCTTCGGGGATACAGGCGTGAGCTTACGTAAATACACACAATAATCACAATTCACAAACATAGGCCTGACTACTAAAGTAAGGCTGCGGACACAAACTCAGCGGGGGTAGAGCGGCGCAGCAACGCACCGTAAGTCTGGTGTACTTTGCTCGTACGCCGCTGCCATGGCCAGTTCCAAATTAATCTATGTATTGAAACGCGCTGCTTCCTTCGCCGCCGCCGCCGCACCTCGCCCGCTGAGTTCGTGTCCGCAGCTTAACATATGGGTCATGCATGTGTCGTGGGTATTAGAAATTACAAGAGACTCGGTATTAGAATATCTACACTCGAAACAAATGTTTGTGGATCCCACAATTATTTGTCATGGCGTTCCACAACCGGCTACTGGAGGCTGTTTGATCTGATTTAATTCAATTTATATTACAGATGGAAATGGACATCGTATCTTCCATTCATGCCGACGTACGAGGCCGGCAAGTTTACCGCTCTCTTCACCAAAAAGGAAAGCTGATGAAAGCTCACGGTTCCAAAAAGGACCGACTAAAATCAAATAAAAATACAAGTGAATATAAATAGATGTATAAAATAAATAAATATGAAAGACATATAAGATAAAGAACTAGAATCGTCTAAGGGCAGAGCTATTACTAATCTAGAGTTACACCTTATTTCGATTTATACTACAGCTTACTCCTATCTTTAATAAAGATTTGGGATAAATAGAGATTTATCGCGGAGCTGCAAGTGGCCCTTAGTTACATTAAATTGTAATATAATTGAGTAAACGAACGATTAGCTGTAATATAATGATTTGTGCTGTATACAAATATAGTTGCATTTATGAGACGATCAAAAAATAGTTTATACAAATGTTATTTATTTATGTCGTGTTTTCTTTGTAGTATTAGAGAAAAATATATTTATTTTTATCATAGCACGGCTAAGTAACCATGTGCTATTCTGTAAAACACCAACGCGAATTCGGATCTCAATCCATCTTTACTCTCATTTCGAACTTCGATTTGACGTTTAAAATCGTGGAGAGTTCTAGTGACTACCGAAATCTTTGTTTCCGAATTCAAATTAACGTCAAATACGAGAGATCTCAGGTAAGAATTATTCGCCTCACCGGCATTTTCAACTTGTGGTGCTGTATAATTTCACTTAATTTTAGAATTCCAAGTAGTGCTTTCACTGCAGATTCAAAAGTGAGCTTGCAGATGAGATTTTATAAAATAGCCTCGCAGGTTCTAGGTTCCAGGTTCCAGTTTAGTAGGTGAAATATAGACCAAATACAATAGCGTCTCTCTAGATATACCGCCGAATTTTCATACACTTATGGTCGCCTAATGTCGTTATTTTTAAGACCGCCTTATCTTTCAAAATTGTATGGCCAAAATCAATACAAGACGCCGTTAAAGTTGAGCAGCGTTTGACGATTCGGGCGATAGACCTACAATTTAAAGGCTCGTCTATAGTGACGTGCACCTCATACAGACAAAGAGACATTGAATACCCTCCACTGAATAATAATGAACTTGATACATAAATAGTAACTCTTTATTGTAGATACACACACAAAACAGGTAACATTAAATAGCATAGATATATGCCATAAGTGGCGGCCTTATCACTAATAACGATCTCTTTCAGGCAACCATCTTGCAACTTAATAAAGAAAAAGTCAGAACTAAAAACAAATTTAAATTTACCAAATAATTTGAATATTAAATCGCTACCCTTATGATGGTTATGGTCATGGAAGGATTATAAAAAATAATATTAGAATACCTTATCTACCCTGACCTAAATACCTGTGCACGTCATTGCTCGTTAACTACGTGGTATTCAATTATACATAAAATGAATTCAATGTAAGGACTATTGACTGCTTATTATTCATGGTTTATTAAATATTTACGTGGCGTATATCTTATCTATATATATAAAAATGAAACCCGTTTTCCGTTGTCACGGCATCACGCGTGAACGGCTGAACCGATTTCGTGAATTCTTTTTTTAGAATATTCCTCGAAGTACGAGGATGGTTCTTACGGAGAAAAAATTTAAAAATTGCCTAATAAGTCTAAAAACAACACTTTTCTATACTCCCATACAATCGATTCGTAATAATACTTAAAAGTCAATTTGAACTTTAATTCCATACCATAAAGTTCAAATTTTAGTGGAGAGGTTCCGGGAAGGCAAAACAATTGAGTGACGTCAATATTTGTCAATATTTATACGATGGTAACGTCACTCTGACCCGGCGCGGCGTCCCGAATGGGAGCGGAGCAAAAATGAAAAATGTTAAGAAGCGGGGAAGTTGATATCTCAGAAACTACTGGTTCGAATTGAAAAAATATTTTGTTGTGGGATAGTCTATTTATCGAGGATGGCTATTGGCTATATAACATCACACTATGACCTAAGGGCTGACTGACGAGGTGATTGATGGGGTGACTGACAGGGTGACTGATGGGGTGGCGGACGGGGTGACTGACGAGATGACTGACGAGGTGACTGACGGGGTGACCGACGGGGTCACAGACGGAGTGACAGACGGGGTGACAGACGGATGACAGACGGGGTGACAGACGTATGGCAGACGAGTGACAGATGGGTGACAGACGGGTGACAGACGGGTTCACAGACGGGTGACAGACGGGTGACAGACGGGTGACAGACGGGTGACAGACGGGGTGACAGACGTATGGTAGACGAGTGACAGATGGGTGACAGACGGGTTCACAGACGGGTGACAGACGGGTGACAGACGGGTGAAAGACGGGTGACAGACGGGGTGACAGACGGGTGACAGACGGGGTGACAGACTGGGTGACAGACGGGGTGACAATCGATCAGACAGGTGGGGTGACCGACTGGGTGGCAGACGGGTGACAGACAGGTGACAGACTGGGTGACAGACGAGTGACATACAGGGTGACAGACGGGTGACACACGGGTGACACACGGGTGACAGACGGAGTGACAGACTGGGTGACAGACGGGTGACAGACGGGGTGACAATCGAGCAGAAAGATGAGGTGACCGACGGCTTGACCGACAGGGTGACTGTCGGGGTGACCGACGGGGTGATGGACGGGGTGACTGACGGGGTAACTGACGGGGTGATGGACGGGGTAACTGACAAGGGTACTGAGTGGGTGACTGACGGGGTGACTGACGAAACCGGACCGAAGTAGATCATCTCATTACCTCCTTTAGAATTATTAGATTATAGGTGCCTACAACTCATTCTTTCAACCCTCTCTCTCCTACGCAGACGAAGTTGCGCGGGTCAGCTAGTAACTTAATAAAAGTATTCAAAGTGTATTTTTAGTAGATTATTTTTTTTTATAGCAGAGATTGGCGAGCAGATGGGTCACCTGATGGTAAGTGATCTCCACCGCCCGTAGACACCTAAGACACAAAAATAATCATGGGTGCGTCGCCAACCTAAAAGGAGGGAATGGAAGGGGAGGGAAGGGGATTGGGAAAGGGAGTGGGGAAATGGGCCACCGGAAATCTCACTAACCGAACGAAACGCGACAGCAAGCTGCCACTTTACATCGGTTTTCTGTGAGACAGTGGTATCTAACCGGTCGAGCCGACCCATTCGTGCTATAGACGTTACTGTCTACATCGTGGCTCTACCACTTTAAAGTGTGTGGGATGTGAATGAAACGTAAAAATATCATCTAGACCTTTAATCTTAAATTGCGTTACATTTATCATTAACTGTTACTTATAATTCAAACTTAACAAAATTTACTCACAGATAAATAAACACCCAAAAATTACATAGGTTGCACATTAATATTCAATATTAATGTTGTATCAGAAACAAAGAGATTTAATATTATTAACTATAGACGGGTAATCAAGCAAGTTTCCATACGAAAAAAAAACCATCTCAAACTTCAGTACCGCCAACAAATACTTATTACAATGCGAGGGCGATTATTAAAATTTACACCCTAGAATGTTTTGTGAATGGTTAAGAATCGCATAAGACAATTTTATTCTCTCAATAATATTTCGCTGACCGACCTGGAGCGCGTATATTTCAAATAAACTGAGCGACTTATGACCACTAGGTCATAACTGTTGGATCACAAGTTTTGTGTTGCCCCGTCTATATACCGTTGAATGTCTTTGATCAGAAACGACACAATACTTTCAGTATAACAATCCCAGACCCGAAACATACATTTGCTTCGGCGAAGGAATCGAACCCGTCGCCTCTCACTTTACAGCTGACTATTTCCAGGCCCTGGCAAATTTATTTTTATAGCAGAGACTGGTAAACGAGTAGATAGGTGACCCATCTGCTCGTTTGCCGATCTCTGCTATAAAAAAGAAATGTCACCTGATGGCAAGTGATATTATCCGGTTCAATGACAATGTTTATTCGTCTAATTTTAACTTTTAATTTTAATTTTTGTACGATATAATACTTATTGTTTTTTTTTAAGTTGTTCTTTATTTTTGTGCAAGCCGTGTTCGCCTCTAATTGTAACGGCATTTAGCATATGTAGGTAATCTTTATACCATTTATTTTTAATTGTTACTTTGAGATAATGTACGTTACTAAATAAATAAATAAATAAATAAAATCTCAACCGCCCAAAGACACCCAAGACACGAAAACAATAATGGGTGCGTTGCCAACCTAAACGCAGGGAACGGAAGGGAAGAGAAAAGGTATTGGGAAAGGGAGGGGCGAAATGGGCCACCGGAAATCTCACTCACCAAACGAAACACGATAGCAAGCTGCCACTTTACATCGGTTATCTGTGAGACAGTACATAAAAATATAGCGACGAATTGACAACTTCCTTCTTTTGAAGTGGGTTAAAATATAATCAATACAATCATCGGAAATAATGACGTATTTACACGCAGGTGCATTATACCGGTGGGGGCTGACGGAGCATCGAACGTGTATACGGTATAATCGGTACATTGCGTGACCTCGCCTGTCTCAGACAAACAGTTGTTACGCTTTATACGTTGTTTCAACGTGACTTTGTTTATAGAATTATGGTATTTAGGGGAGAGGGCACGTGACAGGATATTATGAAAAGAACGTTTGTTTCTTTTATAAACAAATATGTAATTTATTTTATATATAAAAGCATGAGAGTGGAAGAGGCAAAAGAGGTGTGTCAGGATCGCTCGTGGCGCTCAATAGTCTCTGCCTACCCCCATGGGATACAGGCGTGCGTGTGTATGTATGTATGTATAAAAACATGAACTATGTTGTGCCGTGTCTATTCTGTTGTCACTCAATCTATGTAAAACCAAAAGAAATCAGAACTTGTTGAGTTAACATACTGTATTTGCATGTTTGCCTTAATTATTTAAATAATATAAATTATCTTCTTCTTTTTTCGCAGTGACCATAAAACCTAGATGTGTACAATCTCAAGGTCCTACTAGAATTTTATCGGCAATTCCTTCCAGCGAGATGCCGCTCGGACGACATTCCCTTAGCAAATCGACCGAACAAAGTCGGCCAACACAGCTAAGACAAAATTCGTCAAAGATCGCAAATTAAAAATATTACACATTATACAGTCCATCTTCGCTGAAGTTTCGTGCATAAAACCACATCACTTGGAAACAACAATCACAACTTTAAACATAATGAAATAATTTTAACAAACAAAATTCCCGTCAAAATCCTATAATACGTTATATTTAAATATGCAATTAATGCTGCATTATCTACTTATATAAAAAATATATTACTACATGTACGCAGTGAGTAGACTAGACTAGACTAGTCAGGGTCCGCAATAACTAAGTACGGATTATCTGCAAACGAAATGAAATGCTGGCGCGTACCCGAAAATCCTTGATGTGACGTCACCACCTTGCTTTAAAACTAGTTTATTGATGTCGCTGTGCCAAATATGAATCTATGCAATGTTCTTTTTAAACCTTTAGTTTTATTTGACCTACTTTCCAATAATGCTGATGTGAATGTCCTTCCATCTTGTTACCATAAACTACCAATTTATAAAAAAAAAATTAGCCCTGTAATACTGTCCCACGGCTGGGCACGGGCCTCTTCTACTAATGAGAGGGATTAGGCTTTAGTCTACCACGCTGGCCTAATCCAAGTTGGTAGATTACACATACCTTCGAAATGCTTGTGAAGATTTTGCTCAGGTATGCAGGTTTCCCCACAATATTTTCCGTTAAAAAAAGCGATCATTCACAATGAAACAATAAAAAAGTCAGAGGTGTTTTGCTTTTGGGGTTGGTCTCGAACCTCTGACTCTCGTAGATTTGTTGAAATAATGCTATGAAGAATGAAAAATATATCTTTTTTGGTAAATAAACCAATCATATTAAATATTTATTAAAATCCAAATAACGAAAGCACGATCACAATTCACAGTAAATGAAAGTGCTATCTGGAACTACGGAACCAATTTGAAAAATATATTACAAAGTGACACTATCACTGAGTGATAAACTTTATCCTGGGAAAACTTCGCTTCTTACACACTATGTATTTTCGCTTTATGTACTTTCATCAATCACATATGTATAAAGATTGATAATACCGAAGCATTAGTTACTAATGATCCAGTAAAAGTATAGTTTTAGCTTCAATATTGCCCGTATTTCCAAGATCCCATCCATTTTCATTAACAGCTTCCAAGACCGGACAATCCATTTTAAGTATATTGGATGGCATCATTCAATAATTTACTTTATTTTGTTAAAAAAGCGTTTATTTAAAGCGTTCAACGGAACGACAAAAGGCTTAAATATAGTTTAATAATTAGTTGATAATTAATTCATAGCTTAATTGTATTTATTGAAAATTAGGGTGCCTTTCTTTCTACTTGCCCTTATCCCACCTTCATGTGGGATCGGCGCAACATACTTTTTCAAGCATGTTGCAGAAAGGATTTGGCTTAGTTTTTACGACCAGCCGCCTGCTTCACGTCAACCCCTCTGAGGTATCCCGGCAAATTTCATTAGAAAATTAGCTGTGCCCGACCTGGGAATCGAACCCGGAAACTCCCGATCCACAACCCATATATGCTGCCACTAAACCAAGGAGGCGACTAGGAGAAGGGTACCAAAGATAATAAATTATATTGTGTATAAATATTTTTATTCAATAGCCTACGCTACCCAAAAATTATAACCAAAATATTTTTTATAAACGAGAAAAAGCTAGATATTCAAGTAATCAAAATATCAATTAAAAGATGCCTAACATAAACGGTGACGTCACACGATTCGATGGTCATAACGTGGCGCACGCGTGCGAGGGAGATAATGAGATGTTATCATGGTTTAATTTTTAACCATATTTTGTGTTATATGGTTTATTTTATGTATTATTTTCTAATACGTTAATGTACAAATTATACGTACTTAGCCACAAAATTTTATATGATTTATAAATTTTATATATTTTATTTAGATGTAATTATCTGTTGCATACTACTTTCAACTCTATTTCAGCTATGTTTAAGTTCTTTTTGTATCCACGGAAAATGTTCGAGGTTCGAGAAACGTTTGTGTAAAACGGATTATAGTATTGGATATGATTTATATTGTTCTCACGCAGTGCTTTGAACTACGCCATTATGGAAATAAGCTTTTATAAAAATACGTACAATTTAGAAGCTGCAGTTTGGGGGGACGTTGACCTCTGAATGTATAATAGAGTCTCTGAGTCTGTATCGCTTTGTTCTATTGTTGATCTTTATCTCACGTCCGTCCTCTTTCGGAAAACTCTCGATAGCCCAGTCGCGACGGGTCCATTAAATACTAATACTGAAGACTTACTTTGGGAAACTTGATATGCTACATTTTGTCCGCAGCTTCGCCCGTGATAAAGTAAGTTTCTCGGGTTCCAGAGATAAATTAATAAAAATAATAATAATGTGTGACTTTAACCTCATGAACATTCGGCCATTGGAGAAACCCGTGTGTGTGTGTGTTCGTGAGTTTATTGCGTTCAGAGGGAAAGCGGCGGTGTTTTATTTTATTATTGTGTAAGGATACTACAGAACATAGTGCAGGCTTTCTTTTTGTCAAAAATTACCTTTGGCCACAGCGAAATCCCCAACGTAATGAATTATTCATTTTAGATAATTACTGTGCAATGTAATTATCTATTATTATATAATTATCTGTATTGTACAGTAATTATCTAAAATAAATATAATAACAATTGTTTAACCCCAGTATTCATTTACATTTTTTTTATAGCTGAGATTGGTGAACGAGCAGATGGGTCACCTTATGGTAAGTGATCTCCATCGCCCATAGACACCCAAGACAAAGAATCATTGTTGCCAACCTAATACAAGGGATTAAAAGGGGATGGAAAAGGGATTGGGCAAGGGAGGGGGGAAATGGGCCACCGGAAATCTCACTCCCCGAACGAAACGCGACAGCAAGCTGCCACTTTACGTCGGTTTTCGGTGAGACAGTGGTATCAAACCGGTCGCGCCGACCCATTTGTGCTGTAGACGTTACTGTCTGCAGCGTGGCTTTACCACACTAAAAAACGTTACTGGTCCTGACCAGTCCTAGGATCTCTGACGCATATTCTATATCTCTATTTGGCCAGGGTTATTAAAGTACGTCAGCAATTAGGTCACCTAGATTTTACTACGTCACGCATGAGTTGCATCACAAATATGTACTGACACAAAATTTACTTATTATAATGGAATAAAATATTTCTTTGCTCTACGTCAATTAAAAATAAAATAGGAATAAGTTTCATAAGTTCCTTACAAGTTACAATACATAACTATTAAGGCGTGTCTCCTGTTAGTTTATCTCGAAACCCTGCACAAAAATACCCACACGATTTTTTTATTAATCTTTATTTATTTATGAGTCTTTGAACATGTTTACAGCGGCTCCATGATAGCCGTAGATCGCAACTACGTCATATTTTGCATATTAATACAAAAAGTAACCAAATAGAAAATTTTCGCTTGAGGTTTCTTTAGCTGGGTTGCGCTTAAATACTTTGAAATATACCCAAGTTCAACTTATTGATGTTTAAATCGTTGATCATCTTTGTTCTTCTTGACACACTTTGCTAAAAGGTGTTGCGCATCCTCGACTTTTCAACAAATATCATGTAGGGATTTTTCCAATTAACCTCCAGCATCACAGACTTAACTTTTATTTCTTCTTTAGGTTACCGATCACCAATAATAACTATAACTATCTGACATTGACTTCAATTCATCAGTGCACGCAATATTTTCTAGTTTCTCTAGATATAATAATTAAATAATACTAACTCGTTAGCGGTCCAGAACCGAATGAGCCCCGTCTGCCAGTGCGAACGCTATAAATAACCTTCTTTCTTATCAATTACCAACATGTTATTATTTCTGACATGTTTGTTATATAAAAATAATGAATCCTAACATTTGTTATCCCAAAAATTATGAAACCTTACAATCACAATAAGGAAAACATATGTAAGGGAAAATGTAGCTTCCTCATCAAATAGGAAAACACTTTCAAAGACATGTGTCTAGAGCGAAGCCTATGTGCAGTCACTAAAGCCGCGTCTCCTGCAATGTTTTAATATTACACAAAACACCTACAGACAACATGTATTTTTTATCTATGGTCTATTGTTCTACGAGCACGAGACAAATTCGAAATGTTTCGAGAAAAAGTAGTGCAGGACACGCGGCTTAATATACACGAAACGGTTCCCTACACATTTTTGTCTGTGGTCCATTGTTTCATCAATAGAAGACAACGGGTGCCTAAACAAGAACATTGTTTGTTATGGATGTTTTTGGGTAGTATTTAGAGAAATATATGCGCAGAAGACGCGCCTTTAGATACGCAAAATTACATTTCCCATAGAATTGCGCCATATAGTCTCAAAATATCTTGGATTTACATCTTTCTTTCTACTTACCCTTATCCCACTTTAATGTGGGGTCGGTGCCACACACTCTTTCAAGCATGTTGCAAAAATAATTTGGCCTAGTTTTTACGACCGGCTGCCTGCCTGACTTCAACCCCCTCTGAGGGATCCAGTCCCGGTTCAAGGATTTATATCAAATAAAAATAATAATTGATAAGTGAGTAGAAATTTATCCCCGAAGTGCATCCCCGAATGCGTAGGCAGAGGCGAACTAGCGAACTAAAGCATCCACATTTCGTTTTCCCAGATGTGATAGCCTATCGCCATATAAGGCACAAATTCCATACTCCGGGCTGACATGGAAAATCCAATATCACTTTGCCCGACCCGGGGATCGAACCCGAGACTTCAGGAAGGTAGTCGTACCGAAATACAACCACGCCACCGAGGCAGTTGATATGTTTCTTTCTTCTTCCTTTTTTATGTATGTATGTTACGCGGTATATCCGGCAAAAGTGGACCACCTTTCAAGATCTTTTTTGAATTCGTTTACCCGTCGGAGGCGGCACATATATATGTTACATAAGCGTATGGGCCACCGGAGGCCGATCCGCCCGTGACTTTACTAAAGGATGGTAAACTTATTTATTTTATAATGTATTTTGTATTTCGTAATTAATGAGGTTATTACAAGCCTCATTGTCAAGTTACTAAATTACAAATGTGGTCATTTTATGAACAATTATTAGCATAATTGTAACACTTTGACAACCTTGTAACTGTTCCTAAATATAACAACCATTAGATTGTTTTTGTTTCACTCATTCTCGTGTAAACGCCGCGCCGTACGAACACGTCATGTAAATAATCACTTATTTTTAATTTTCATCAGGGGGGCTAAGTGGAATTGGCTACCCGCGGTTCTCCCGAGGGATTTGTGTTATGCCTTGGCGGTTGATTGGGGCTCAGTCATCCACTTGTAACAGGAGCCTCAATTTACTTTTTACCTTTTCGGTGTGTAATAAAGTATATTCTGCCGTCTTAACACTAAAGTGCCGTTAAGTTAATAAACCTAATTTTGAGATGTGCTCAAAAAACGTAGAAAATATTATCCTTGGAGATTAATTAAACTGTGGCTATCCTATTTAATAGACCTAGGGGTTTAGACAAGTGGCTTATGTGCTAATCGAATAGAATAGTCGAATAGAATAAATGTATGGGAATTACATAAGACTACGCTACATGCGGCGTACTTTTATGTAATTTCCATACATTAATTCTATTTGACTTTTCTATTCGACTAACGCATAAGCCACTTGTCTAAACCCGCTAGTAACTTATTTACTTTACGATTAAACATAATCATATTATGTCAATGAAATCTCTAGGAACCATATTTTCCACGTTTCTCGGCGATATATCAAAATTAAGTTAATTCAGTTAACGACATTCGATCTATGGTATGATTCGAGTGACCAATATCATTGTTTGTGGGTGGAAAGAAATAAAATGTCGCGCGGTGGAACTAACCTAACCTAATCAAGAAATATAGATACTTAGCAATTTTACCATGTCGCGACTTACGTGTCAAATTACACCATAATTTCCATATTCCAAATGTCCCAGGTACGCCACAACGATCCTTAACCCAAAAACCAACCTGATTGCGAGTAGTTCATGCACCGGGCGGCAAGACTGTTTACACTTCGGCGCATGCACGTAACCTGTTGGCTGGGGGGGATATCGACCAGACGCCTCGACCAGGGCGAGGCAGTCGCCTCTAGAGCTGGCCCGGGGACGCTCGTCTCGGATCTCACAGTGTCGTGAACGCGCCGCGCCCGCGCCCTGTGCCATACTGTGTGTGTCTGTGCCCGAGATGCAGTTACCGGCACACAGTCGGCCGCATTGAAACATCATCAGGTGAATATTATTTGTCATTATTTTATATCGATTTTTAATTATCGATTCCACGATCGATATGTTTTAAGGAATTCAATAGTCTATTTCGAGATAGTTAGTGATCGCCAATCGAATATTCAGTACGGCCGCATTGTGGGGATTTTTATTTTCTAAATTGGGGTTTATTGCGCGAACGGCGTTTCCTTGAATACGTCCATATTTTTATTAATGGCAGTTTGATATTTTGATATTATTAAGCTATTAAGCTTACCTCAAATCTCAAAACAATGCTCATAAAATAACCATTGACGCAACATTCGTATTGTTTTTTCCACATGCCTATTGGTTTTATTACGTCGTATATTGTTTAGTTTAATTAGTTTTGGCTTCTATCGGTTTGCTAAATCCACCATCATGTGAACGCGTAAACTGCGTAGAATCCGTCTCGAAAAGAAACCTTTGTGTGTACACTATTGTCAAATAATAGAAAACATTTACATCCTTTAATCACAAACGTTTATTATTCCGTCTACATTAAAACTTCAACCTTGTACTACAAAGAAATAGCGTACAAACTACAAACTACAAACCAATTAGCAGAACAAAGACATGTCAGACGGATAACAAACAACAATTCAGATTTTTAATCAATTTTGTCATTTGTTTTATTAATTAGATAACATAACATAAGCTCACGCCTGTATCCCCGAAGGGGTAGGCAGAGGCGCACTAGCGAACTAGAACGCCCACATTTCGCCGAGCTTAGTTCCGTCCCAGATGTGATAGGGGGCGAGCCTATCGCCATATCGGTCACAAATTCCAGACTCCGGGCTGATATGGAAAAATCCAATATCACTTTGCCCGACCCGGGGATCCAACCCGAGATTTCAGAACCGTAGTGGTACCGAAGTACCACCACGCCACCGAGGCAGTTATTAATTAGATAACCTGTTTATTTACTAAGTACTTACGTAATCAATATTAAAAGCAAATGTGAAATTCCATCAATACAAAGGAAAAACCTACTTTTAGTTCTAACATGTTTTTAATGGGTATTTGATTTATCTTAAATCAATAGCAGTTAAATTTTAAATTGATATAGGTATACAAAATGAAATACCCTCAGGTGAGTCGCATTCCGGAATAATTTATGAAGAAATACATATCGCCATAATTTTGGCGACCGTTGAGAAGCAGATAGTCGAAATTTTAGACTGCAATATACGTATTTCATCAGAGGCCCTAGTAGGAGGTAGTTTTGCGTTTTGACACATCTAAAGCGATGGTAGTTTTCGTTTTTCAATACATACATTTTAGTAGGTTGTAGATCCGTAAGTGGCGCTGCTAATCAAATGTATGAAGAAAACACAAACAGTTATCGTTTTTCAAACTTTCAAAACTCGGCACTAGAGTTCTAGGTGGAGTCACTTCGTCATGTCAAGAACTTGATTTCTGTTAAATCTACTGATTTCTGTATTTCTATTGAGATGAAAGTGGACGGCTCACCTGATGATAAATGGTTATTGGTTACCACTTACCGTCGCCTACGAACATTGCAATGAACAATGACAAGGGCATACCCAAATGAGGTTATGTTTGTACTTAATAATTAACCCAATTTGTTACCTCTTAGTACTTCATATTTTGTTATTATTTTTCTTTTTCCTACTAATTGTTGTCTGGAATTTGTGCCCGATATGGCGATAGGTTCGCCCCCTATCACATCTGGGACGGAACTAAGCTCGGCGAAATGTGGGTGTTCTAGTTCGCTAGTGCGCCTCTGCCTACCCCTTCGGGGATACAGGCGTGAGCTTATGTATGTTAATTGTTGCCTGAGACATTGGCTAAATCAAGTTTATTTCTTCCTTTCTTTCATTCTTTCCGTGCTTCTGCCCCTACAGTGGAATTGAAGGAATGGGGTTTAGAATAAGTATCCTAAACTAGTAAGCAGCGATAGCTCAGTTGGGAATGGTATGGACTGCCGAGACAAGTGTCGGAGATTCGAAACCAACCCCAAAATGGAGCATACACCTCTGACTTTTCTATGTTAAGTGTATTTTCATTGTGAAATATCGCTTGCTATAACGGTGAAGGAAAACATCGTGAGGAAACCTGCATACCCGAGAATTTCTTCACAGGAATTTCGAAGGTATGTGAAGTCTGCCAACCCGCATTAGGCCAGCGTGGTAGACTAAGGCCTCACCCCTCTCATTAGAAGAGGAGGCCCGTGCCCAGCAGTGGGACAGTAATATTACAGGGCTAATATTATTATTATTCCTCATTAACTTTTTTTTACATTTTTAAATATAAATTATATAAAAATAAATACATTTAAAAATATAAAAATAAATAAATATCACCCTCCCGATGACGAGGCTTGAGACCCAAGCCACCGGTGGTTAGGGGCTCAGAGTGAGGAACCGTCTCACAATGCGTGCCGTGTCCAATAACACTGCCTTCTGTATCTGGCTCTTGACCCAACGCCCGATTGAGAGCCTCTTAAGGTGTTGATCGAGGCTCTTTTATTATTATTATTATTATTATCCTAAACTTAACCGACCTATATCAAAATTTATTCAGACCTGGCCAAATTCATACGGGACCACTCTTGGAATAAGCTCTAACGAACACAAAAGTTTTAAAAATCTGATCAGTCTTACTGATTTCTTAAGTTTACGTGAATATTATACATTTAAATAAAACTATTCTTACGGATTCTATCACGATTCTATTCTATCTGATCAGTCCTTTTGAAGTCGGTCGAAAAAGGTATCGTTCTCGTAAACTAATATGTTGCGCCCGTTTCAAATCGTGGTAATATCTGGTAATAATCATTTATATAGACAAACTGTCTACAGCGTGGCTCTAACTACTAAAATTCTATCAATTTATAAATTACGTATTCAATATAACCTTTAGAAGGACGTGAAGTACTCTCGACTTTAGTAAGATGCGTGGGCTGTGTCTATGTTGAACAACCATTTGTATGACCTTTAAATGTTCTAGCCATCTTATAAAAAATAATAGCTTATTAGTAAAATATAATCATAAATTTAAAAATTACTATGGTTCTGAGGTCTCGGGTTCGATCCCCGGGTCGAGCAAAGTGATATTGGATTTTTCTATATCAGTCCGGAGTCTGGAATTTGTGCCCGATATGGTGATAGGCTCGCCCCTATCACATCTGGGACGGAACTAAGCTCGGCGAAATGTGGGTGTTCTAGTTCGCTAGTGCGCCTACCCCTTCGGGGATACAGACGTGAGCTTATGAGCTTATGTATGTTATAAATTTAAAAACTTGACCTACCGACTTCAAAATTACTTCGATCGTGACCAAATTTATATGTAACTGCCCTCGGAATAAGCTCTATCGAAGACAAAAGGAATCTTGCAAATCGGTCCACATTTAGAAGAGTTTTTTTTATAGCAGAGATTGGCAAACGAGCAGATGGGTCACCTGATGGTAAGTGATCTCCACCGCCCATAGACACCCAAAACACAAAAAGAATAATGACTGCGTTGCCAACTTAAAAGGAGGGAATGGAAGGTGAGGAAAAAGGTATTGGGAAAGGGAATGGGGAAATGGGCCACCGGAAATCTCACTCACCGAACGAAACGCGACAGCAAGCTGCCACTTTACGTCGGTTTTCTATGATACAGTGGTATCTAACCGGTCGAGCCGGCACATTCGTGCTATAGACGTTACTGTCTACAGCGTGGCTCTACTACTCAAAAAAGAAAGATATCGCGTATATATCGATATACTCGTACGTACATAAAAAAAATACAGACGAATTGATTAATTCCGTCTTTGAAGTCGCTTCTGTTGAGCCCGCCATTACACACAATGTATATAAAGTGTAATAAATAAAAAAATATGAGTTCGGCGAAATATCGGGGTTCTAGTTCGCTAGTTCGCCTCTTCCTACCCCTTGAGGGATACAGGCATACGCTTATACATGAATGTACAATTTTATAATATTGTAAAATCTTTGTAAATATATCGAACGAAGTGGAAGGTTAAGACGCGTCAAGAGCTCAAGATAAAAGACCCTTCAGATACGTGTCTAGAGTTGAGGCGCAGTTATTATCTCAAGCCGGAAATGACTTTTCTTTGCCGCCACCGGATCTCTATCTTTGAAGGAGCTCTCTCGCTTTGTTATGGGTATTTAGTTGAACTTGTAAAATACTGTAAATTGTGGAGTGATTTTGAAATATGCTAAAAATTGTAAAGGACTTAACTTAAAACTCTCCTTCTAACTTTTGATTACGGCAGTTGTTCGTAAAATATAAGCCGAATCATTACTACAATGTTCAACGTGTATTGCTTCATTCCCACATTCGAATGGGCATGGCAGAACAAGAATGTAATCTTAGTGAATCACTTAAAATTGGAATCAATGGTTCTGTGGATAATGCCTTTTTTTCATTGTACTAATTATCCACCGCCCACAGAAAACCCCCCTCCGTGGCAAGACCTACCATGGCCCATATGGAAGTCGCTCAACCGCCTTCGAGCTCAGCTTGGCCGTTGCAAAACGAACATGGTAAAGTGGACATACAGTGAGGCAGACCTGGTATGTGACTGTGGGGAGGCCCCACAAACTATGCTGCACTTGCTGACATGTCCGCAGTGCCCTCACACCTGCACTGCCGATGACTTTGCTAGGGCTACTCCTGCTGGATTGGCATTGGCTGAGTACTGGGCCAAAATAATATAAATATTTTATAAACCATCGACACGACGAAGAAGATTATGCCAATGAGCCATGTTTCCCTCCATAGTCATGAATTATGATTGACTGTCCTTTTGTCAATGATATACTTTATCAGCCGATAACATTGATTGTCGTGAACAGGGTAATCCAACTTTTTATTAGGTTATCATATTGACTCCGCTACGTACTCGTAATGTGGTGATAACGTATCAGTGACAAAGCTTCGTTGTGTTAACTTATATACAAGTTGTATGTATTATAAAGTATCTTATATTTACAACGGCACCTTACCCACTTGCTCGTTTGCCCCCTCCTCTATAAAAAAAAATAACGGCCTTAAAAATGAACTTAAAAATTATCAATATATTATATCATACGGGGTTATCAATACATCCGCATTCTTTTTAAAGAATATTTTTTTATTCTATAAGATTTACTTCGAGTTTGCTAAATTGATGAGATAACAAGTATGTTTTATGATTTACTAGCATAGGCTTCCGTTTTGAAAATGTTGACCCCTCGACCTTACAAACTAGAATCTTACATATCTCAGCCGATGTTCCACTAATAATAATGACGAATGACCTCCAAAGTCCATATTAGTCATAACCAACACTAACATACAAGTATTTATAAATATAAATAAATAAATAACACCCAACAGTCACATACATAGTCCTGACCCCACACTAAGATCGAGTCTTGTGTCGTGGGAATCAGGAACTACGAGAGACTTTCGGTCTCACAATACCCAGACCTCAACCAAATATATGTAGGCCATACAAACATTTGTATCGGTGCGGGGATCGAACCCGCGGCCTCTCGCTTCACAGCCGGCTACTCGCCCGCTGCACCACGGAGGCTGATTAGTATTATGTCACTAGTGTCAGGAACGATGTGATACTTTCAGTCTCATAATATCAGAACTTAAAACGAAATAATTATGGATCACAAATATCTTTGTTAGTCCGGAAATCGAACCCGTAACTTCTACATTCACGATTATCTACGCCCCAAGAGAAGATTAAGAGAATATAATTTTTCTTTATTAATTATCTGTTAAATTCGTAAAAATATGTTTTTGTCTTGCCTCAATTAGTAATCATTTCATAGCTTTGACTATTGATTTAAACTATAACATAGCAGGGGCGAACAGTCCCTACCACCCGATTTCGGCCTGATTTTCTACGTATTATCTAGAAGAGAACATAGGCCTCCGCCAAAGATTTCCAGATCGACCTGTTGGAAATCCTTGGGGGAGGCCTATGTTCAGCAGTGGACGTTCTATGGCTGATGATGATGATGATGATCTAGAAGAGCAAGTAACATTGGCTTCCTTTTTGAAAATTGTCATCCCTCGCCACCGTAACATAGATATCACACTCCAAGTATACGCTACTTATACAAATGACTTTAGCAGAGAACTTCACACTGTCTTGAATTATATAGCTTTGTCTGGCATTTAGCCTAGACATTTGGCGACATAAATAAATCAACACTTGAGCGAACTGCGACTTTCGCTCGCATATATTTTTTGTAATGGAGTTGTGCTGTTAGCTTGTGATTGCCTTTACTTCGCCGGATAAATTGGCGAGCGCTTACGTTGTTCTTGCCAATATTTGGCAGCGAATAACTCGAGGACCTTTCACGCGACTCGTATAAGTAGTTTCTAAGTTAATAAGAATGTAGCTCAGATGTTCACCCTAAGATTGGAAATAAAATCAACTTCAAAATCAGCTTCAATATGAACCTCGGTTGTTTATTAATAAATGAGGATTTTCTCATTTCTTATTAAAATCGGAATTAATTTTTATATGGCATAGGTGACCAGAATCGTCTTATTCAATCGTCTCTATTAAAAATTGTTTTTCATAAAATGTTCTCTACTTCTAAGATAATAAAAATCTCATTTGTCAAACAAAATGCCTTCCCAAATTAGTTGGATAGCGTCGAATTATCATTATCCTTTATTAAAACGCAAATTGAAACTCCTTAAGTAATAAGAAAGTTCAAACTTTGTCCAGACGATCGACGTAGCACCGTAGGCGGCTGGCGGCTACAGCCTACTACGCAGTTGCTACGAAGTTGCTACGAAACCTCCCCTACGCAGCTACGCTCGATAAGTAGAGTTTAGCACGGAGCGCGGGTACTTTTTATTTTTGTTTGTAAATTAGTTATGAAATGTTATTGTTATACATCACTTGTTTTCAGGGCGTTATAGAGAAAAATCGGTACTCTAGTAATGCCTAATCATGCGTAAATGTTTTAATTTCCCGTTCAGAATAATAGACTGGCGAATTTATTACATAAAAACACAGAGTGTATTATTATATTACATAATAAAAAGTGTGTGTAAGTTGTAGCGAAAGTCAATGGTAGTAACTTTTTAAAAGTACAACAAATAAACATGGTTAAGATAAGGATATTATCTCGCATCGCAGTAGTGAGAATGTATCAGAAAACTAAAAAAAACTGAAAATAAATTGTACAGTGGCGTCAGATAAATTGGATTCACGTCTCTTTATATAAATCGGGTTAACTACATAATAAAACAGTTTGTTTAGGATAAAAATATTTTATTGAAGATAAAAACAATAAACAAAAATAATAAATCGGTCTTTATTTTCCAGAGGTGTCGCGTAAAATGGTCAAAAATACAGCCAATTTAAGAAATTATTATTTTTTAACCTGATTAAATAAAATAAATAATTAATAACAGTCACACACATAGTTCAGACCCCACACTAAGATACTAGTCTTGTGTCATGTCGTGGGTATCAGGAACTACGAGAGACTCGGTCTCTCAACACCCAGAACCGAAACAAATATCTGTGGGCCACACAAGCATTTATCTCGGTGCGGAAATCGAACCCGTGGCCTCTCGTTTTACAGCCAGCTACTCGCCCAGTGCGTTACGGAGGCCGTCAATGAATAAGATATACACTACTATTAGAGTAATTATAGAAAGAAATCGGTCATAATCGATTGAAAGTACATGGGTGGTAGTAAAAAAGCGGTAATGAATAAATAGTGGGTGCGACACTCACATGTCCTCGACCTTTCGCTCGTCGCTTTAACGACTGTGTTTTTCATTATTTTTTCATTGAATACACCCCTAGAGAGGGTTGACCCTGAGGCAGGGTCACAAAATATTAAAATGTGTGTTACGCTGACGCTACATTGGAGTGGGATTAGGGGAATGTAATATTACCCTCCTTTCAACATACATACATAAGCTCACGCCTGTATCCCCGAAGGGGTAGACAGAGGCGCACTAGCCAACTAGTACACCCACATTTCGCCAAGCTTAGTTCCGTTCCAGATAGGGGGCGAGCCTGTCGCCATATCGGGCACAAATTCCAGACTCCGGGCTGATATGGAAAAAATCTAATATCACTTTGCCCGACCCGGGGATCGAACCCGAGATCTCAGGACGGTAGTCGTACAAAAATACAACCACGCCACCGAGGCAGTGGCACCCTCCTTTCAAGGCAAGCGGATAAAAAAGAATACAGACTGTCTTATGTTTTTGGAAACTGTAGTTATAATATTGGGTGTGCAAGACATATGAAGATGTATCAGTCGACGTCTTCAAGGATACACATGTCATATTATATTTCGACAGCCTCCGTGGCGCAGCGGGCGAGTAGCCGGCTGTGAAGCGAGATGCCGCGGGTTCAATTCCTGCATTGAGACAAATGTTTGTGTGGTCCACAGATATTTGTTTCAAGTCTCGTTGTTGTGAGACCGAAAGTCTCTCATAGTTTCCTTTACCTACGATACAGGTTATACTTAGTGTGGGGTCAGTACTAGGTGTGTGACTGTTGGGTGTATTAATATTAGCCCTGTAATATTACTGTCCCACTGCTGGGCACAGGCCTCCTCTACTAATGAGAGGGGTTAGGCCTTAGTCTACCACGCTGGCCTAATGCGGATTGGTAAACTTCACATACCTTCGAAAATCTTGTGAAGAAATTCTCGGGTATGCAGGTTTCCTCACGATGTTTTCCTTCACCGTTATAGCAAGCGATTTTTCATAATTAAATACACTTAACATAGAAAAAGGCAGAGATGTATGCTCCATTTTTGGGGTTGGTCTCGAACCTCCGACACTTGTCTTGGCAGTCCGTACCATTACCAACTAAGCTATCGCTGCTTTTACTGTTGGGTGTATTATTTATTATTTATTTATATTTTTTTCTCTTGGATGGCTGTACTTTGTCAAAATAAACAAACTAACATTATGTTCTAAGCAGGCTAGAATAATTAAACGAAATAAGACAAATATAGATCTACTTAGATATGATAACGACAGCAATAAGCAGGAATTTACGAGCAGTTAAGATTTGCAATGCAATAATATAAATGCGTGTAATGGGTTGGAACAAATTGTAAATAATTTATCTTTCACAATTGTATGGAAGTTCTTTCTTTCTAACTACTTATTATCCTTATCCCACCTTAATGTGAGGTAACGCAACACACTTTTTCAAGCAGGTTGCAGAAAAGCTTTGGCTTAGTTTTTACGACCGGCTGACTGTCTGACGTCAACCCCCTCTAAGGGATACAGTCCCGGCAAATTAAATTAGAAAATTCGCTTTACTCGCCCTGGGAATCACACCCAGGACCTGCCGGTCCACAGTCCATATATGCTGCCAAAGGAGGTGAGTTCTAAAGTGACTATCGAAATTTTTGTTGCCGAATTCGAATGAGCGTCAAATAAACGAGACCTCAATTAAAAATAATAATTCGATTAACCGTCTTTCTCAACTTGTGACGCTAGTGTTGATTTCACTGAATTACAGCTGGATACGATATGGATTGCCAAAATTATTCGCACCCGGGTCGCAGTTCACCTTATAATTTACTACGCCGCGCCCTATAACCTTTATGTAAATAACATTTTTTCTTCCCATATGTTCACTCCCCACTATCGCGGGGGTGTAAGGGAGTCTTGACCTAGTTCTCTATTCCCGCACGCCGAGTATTTAGATCACAGATGCTCTATTTAAACGGCCACCTATCGATCTATGCGTCCTGGATAATGTCTATCTTGCGTTTTCATATTTAAGTACATAATGGCTTGTTATATTCCGTCGGGAATAAAAATAAATCGTGGTATAATTTCTTGAGCGTAGCGGCAGTGATAAAACACTTTTCCCTGTGATAACAAAAAAAAGGACTATGTTTGTGACTGTTGGGTGTTATTTATTTAAATAATAATAATATTAGCCCTGTAATATTACTGCCCCACTGCTGTGCACAGGCCTCCTCTACTAATGAGAGGGGTTAGGCCTTAGTCTACCACGCTGGCTTAATGCCGGTTGGTAGACTTCACATACCTTCGAGATTCTTGTGGAAAAAATCTCGGGTATGCAGTATTATTCATGATGTTTACCTTCACCGTTATAGCAAGCGATAATTCACAAAGAAAACACACTTAACACAGAAAAGTCAGAGGCGTATGCTCCATGTTGGGGTTGGTCTCGAAACTCCGACACTGGCCTCGGCAGTCCGTACCATTCCCAACTGAGCTATCGCTGCTACTCTGCTGTTATTTATTTAAACGGGGCCTTATTTAAATACTTATCTATAGATACCTATCCAGTAGAGGTCACCACTCACCCCATGTTTATCAGGGCCGGGCGTGCAATTAAACCGTTCGACTGAGCTGCAATAAACTGAGGCGCCATGAATGCTAATGATGTCGCGGTGACTAACTGATTAACATAATAGTCTATTGGAGTGGATAGCATCGGACCTGACATTTTATAACGTTCTACAAAGTAAACAAGCTTTTAAAGGGATCGTCCATAAGTACTTATTTGCGTTGGAAATAACGGCTATCTTTGCATAGCTTAGCTCATCGTTACAACGTTATGCGTTTTTTACCAAGCTATTATTATACCATATTTTTCGCCGATACAGTTTATAGGTTATTTTTTCACAACGACTGCTTAATTCGCCGTAGCTACCTTGACAGCTGTAGGCTTTATCATTAAACGCGTTTTTCTTGTTGTTATATTGACTGTGTTTGTTGACGTCTAATATTAGTCTAAAAGCTCTTAAGAATATCGTCGGTACTGATGTTCAAATCGCCTAATAAAGGTCTAAAAAAATAATACTATTATTTAAAACACTTACGTTGTAACGCCCATGACTAGTATTTATAGAGGTAGAAAATTGTTTTTGACTTGGTTTTATTTATTTAAGTTGCATTAACTAAGCAACACAATTGAAACAATACTTGTCGCAAATTAAACATAATGGGCCTTACTTATAAAAACACGTTAGCTGACCAAATGGTTAAGAATACTCTGTCACTTTTTTCCTTGTATCATATTGTTTGAAAAATAAAAGGGACTGACTATTCTTAGCCATTTGCTCAGCTATAATTAAATATAATATATAGGTATAATATTTAATGAAAATAATATAGGTATAATTTATGTATGTATAGCAACAAGGGAATACGTTTTCACTGTAGAATATCGCTTATACAGAGAAGATAAGCTTATATAATACGAATTACAGAGTTTACGGAGGAAAGCGTACCTAATGAGAGTTTTTTTTACTATAATTTACATGGAAAGTTATAGCACCATCTGTATTTATCTATAACTGTATTAATTCCATACAAATCATAGTTAACGTAGACGCGAAAAATTACATATACTATATAAAATAACTCACATACACTGAGGTATGCAAGAAGAAAAAACTTGCGCGGTAACGTGAGACAAACGGAGTTACCTTGCAGTGTGGCCTACGCTTTACAGCTCTGAGCACACAAAAATTGTTCCGTGCGAAAAAGCCTCGTGTTACACAAGCCATGAAACATTGTGTAAACTGTAAAACGGCAATAAATATATATGATCAGCTATAAGATAACAACCAATGATCCCTAAACACACGTTATTCGTTTGATGTTGGACGTGTGTGTCGGCGGACTGCCATGTTTTGATACTTTTATGTTTTCCGCTGAACAAAGGATATCAGATTTACAATCAAACGTGACGCGTAATACATCCGTTTGATCATTTATAGGGTGCCTACCTTAAAATAGAATAATATATATTTATAAGCAGGACTAACAAGTTGTTTTAGCTTAGTTTGTTATTGATAGCCGATGGGGCAGAAAAGTTCTGGAGTGGAGACCCCGTTCCGGCAAGCACAGCGTAGGACGTCCACCTACAATGTGGACCGACGACCTGATAAAGGTTGCAGGAAGTCGCTGGATGCATGCCGCTTCCAACAGGTCGATCTGGAAATCTTTGGGGGAGGCCTATGTTCAGCGGTGGACGTCTTATGGCTGATAATGATGATGATGATGATAAGCAGGACTACCTCCGTGGCGTGGTGGTATTGCGTGCATCAACGACGTACGACTACCGTCCTGAGGTCTCGGGTTTGATCCCCGAGTTGCGCAATATGATATTGGATTTTCAGTATCAGCGCGGAGTCTGGAACTTGTGCCCGATATGGCAGTAGGTTGTTTTAATTAGAAACTGGTAAACGGGTAGGTGGGTCATATGATGGTAAGTGATCTTCACTGCCCATAGGTACCCATGATACTATAAAAGTCATGAGTGCCAACCTTCCAGTGAAATAGGGACTGGGAAGGGGATGGGAAATTGCGACACCGGAAATCTCACTTTACAATAACAGCAACTATAACAAAAGCTATCGCCTGTGTCCCCAAAAGGGTAGGCAATGGCGCACTAGCAAACTAGAACATCCACATTTCGTCGAGCTTCGTTCCTTCCCAGATGTGATAGGGGGCGAGCCTATCATCATATCGGACACAAATTCCAGAATTCGGGCTGATACTGAAAATCCAGTATCACTTTGCCCGACCCGGGAATCGAACTCGACACCACAGAACCGAGGCTATGTCACTTTAATAACACTAAATACAGTTTTCATTGTTATTATTGATATAAAATTATTTTCATAAAACCATGTCAAAGGATTGAATTGCAATATCGAAAAGATGCAAAAATATTGAATGAATTTCCATGGTTTTAAATTATAATAGTTGCCAAATTCACGTCTAATGAATCAAGTTATACAACCATCGTAAAAGAGTAGTTTATTTATACAGATAATATGATTTGAAGAACACTAATATCGTAGTCCATACATCACATTCCTGTTTGTTTACTTTTAAAGATGTGAGGCGTCTCGGAGCTCATTAAATAAATATTTTTATTAACATTTCGTAACGTTATGGGCTTATATATTTTAGCAAGATCTGTTAAATCTACATTATGATACATAGTTGTGATGACTGATCAGTAATATTAATTTAATAAATCATAAACATAAGCTCACGCCTGTATCCCCGAAGGGGTAGGCAGAGGCGTACTAGCGAACTAGGACACCCACATTTCGCCGAGCTAAGTTCTGTCGCAGATGTGATAGGGGGCGAGCCTATCGCCATATCGGGCACAAATTCCAGACTCCGGGCTGATATGGAAAAATCCAATATCACTTTGCCTGACCCGGTGATCGAACCCGAGACCTCAGAACCAGAACATTAATTTAATGATTAGTGTATAATATGGTTGAAGATGTTTCAGAAATGGGCCAGGTCCATGTACGCATTAAGAGGAATGCTAAATTAAAATAGTTTATTTTTAATATATTTTTATATCTATTTTTAAATCTGTAACTTGGTTTAGTTGCTAGAAATTCATAAATCAGTGAGCGATTGTAACACAAGAACACTAAAAACATGCCGACCGCGGGCCGAAACGTCCGAAAATTACATGTCACACCTACAAGCATTTTGTATCAGATCAATGGACATTATTAAAAATTAATTATTTTGCGTAATACACAATATTATCTACATGTAATGAATTACATGTCATTCATATATTTATTTTTCAATTTAACTTGAGGTAAGGACTAACTGTAGGTTAGTAATAGTGGTGCAAGTCGCCCTTAATTAAAAGAACAAACTAAAAAGATTAGCCTTCCTAGCAATTACATGAAACTCGCGAGGGAAGTACTTCAGGGTAGGGTTCTTATTATATAACCAAATGAACGCGTCACACGATCGCGTCATATTCACTTCGTGAATCAAATCAATACCAAAGTCATTTAAAAGAACTAAAAGAAAAAAGTTTATACAGAAAATATTCTTTATGCCATTTTCTTTAAGCTCACATTTCACTAACACGATAAAATACGTTACACTACCGTGAATAATCTGGGAATTAATTTAATTCAAAAGTAGAAAACAAAAAGACACGAAGAGATTATTATCTTTAAATCTACTTTTGAACTTAATTCATCATAAAGTTTTAATTACATCATAATTTTTTAGTGCTAAGGCCTCGCTGTAGACAGGTACGTCTACAGTACGAATGGGTTGGCTCGACTGGTTTGACACTACTGTCTCACAGAAAACCAACGTAAAGTGGCAGCCAGCTGTCGCGTTTTGTTTGGTGAGTAAGATTTCCGGTGGCCCATTTCCCTCCGTCCCTTTCCCAACCTCGTTTACCTCCCCTTCTATTTCCTCCGCTGAGGTTGGTAACGCACCCATGATTCTTTTTGTGTCTAGGGTGTCTATGGGCAGTGAAGATCACATACCATCAGGTGACACATCTGTTTGTTTGCCAGCCCTGTTACAAAAAAAGTATAAACAATAAAATACTTAAAATACTTTTCCATACGAATTTCATTATGATAACGTGACGCGACCGCGTTACGTTACGGGTTAATGTACCTCTAGTTAAAGAGAATAAAGGCTCTGGCTCCACTATTGTGCTGTCAGTTGACCTCGATACCTCATAAGCTAATTAACTATCGACAAACTCATCTATTAGTGTGGTAATACGCTTGTTGTGGCTGTTGTTAGCTGCCTGTTCCGTCCTGAGTGGCCCTGACAATTTGCTAAAACTACATACTGAGATAAAAAAAAATATCACCAAAAAGAGTTTTTCAAACATCACTGGATGTATTACTTTAAATTGACGTGAGAATGATCATGGTGGTTAAATTAAAGCAACATTAAATGAAGAAAATAATTATGTATTATGTAAGATTTTTGCCTACTATCTGCCTCGGTGGCGTGGTTGTACTTCGGTATGACTACTGTCCTGAGGTCTTGAGTTCGATCCCCGGGTCGGGCAAAGTGATAATGGAGTTTTCCATATCAGCCCGGAGTCTGGAACTTCTGCCCGATATGGCGATAGGCTCGCCCCCTATCACATCTGGGACGGAACTAAGCTCGGTGAAATGTGGGTGTACTAGTTGGCTAGCGCCTCTGCCTACCCCTTCGGGGCTAGAGGCGTGAGCTTATGTTATTTTTGTCTACTCTAATCTAATTGCCTGTGCACGTCACTGTCCGCCTTGTGGCCCGAGCAGGAATATTTTTGACATTAGAATTCGTATCGATATCGAGGCGTCTCTATGGCAATCGTATGAAATTGCATCAGTGCGCAGCGAGCTCAATAACAATTAGATTGTCAAAAATATTCCAGCTCGGGCCGCTGACGTGGATGTGGCGATTTATAATGCAGCCTGTGTGATGGATACTATTATTGTTGTTGATTTAAATTCAGAACTGTTTTCGGCCCCTTCGATCAGTCGCCGCCATTACATGTCTTAGATCAAATGTGCCGAAAATGCTGCTTCACTTTCAATGTTCCTAGCGCTCCATCTGTTTTTTAGGTCCGTGACATTTACTGTCTCATTATTACACAACATTAACATTGCCACTCCAAACATGACATTATCCAAACAAATTATAGTCTGCAACAATCATTGTACCAGATCCCACAAACACTTGACAATGCCACTTGGGAAGCGCTGTGCACTCGCAAGAGTTCGTTTGCAATATAAATACAATTGAAAACAAACAGACATCCCGATTGTGTTCGCTTTTCGATGGGATATATAAGAATGAATCATGCCATTGTGATCTGGTCCAAACGTTGAAGTGCTTCGTTATAGAGTTTGTACAAATTGATTTTTTACTGAAGCCTTATTAATTATTTATTTACTTCACAAACTCACTTTTATTTATATATTTACTCCAATCTGCCCTAATCCCTCTCTAATTGCGGATTGGCGCAACATATTGGAAATTTTGCAGAAAGGATTTAGCTTAGTTTAAAACTGGTTATCTGTCTGACGACAACGGCCCGAGGATCCAGTTCAGGACAACATTTGGGGTACCAGGCGGGTTACACCACCTCTTATAGCACTATTATTATAATCTTACTTGTACCGATCCCCGTATTAAAAAAGAAGAAAGAAGTAAGCTTATAATAATACTGCTATAAGAGGTAACCCCCCTGGTCTTTAGCTCATAATAGGCATTGCATAATACTAGCTTTTTGCTCGCTACTTCGTCTCCGTGGAAATTTGTTAACAAATATATCGCAAAGGAACCGTATATTTTTTTCAAGTATTTTATGTTACGCTGTTAGTGTAGCTTTCAATAGGTAAAATAATTTAAAATCAATTCAGTAGTTTTGAGCCTATTCATTACAAACAAAAAACAAATCTTTCCTCTTTAAATATAAAGTCTATACTAATAAGTATAGACAAGAAAAATGTATTTCGGAAAATTGATCAAGTTTCGTCATAATCTTCCTGCATCTGTAAACAAAATATAAGGAAACAGTCGAAAATATATTTCAATCTACCGCGATCAAAACATTTAACCGCCCAAATTTCCCAATCCGACTCATTTCCGATCGACTCGTTTTATTATTGTAACGGAGGCGAGTGATACACCAACCGTCCGATTCACTGATTTACTGTATTACTTGAACGCAAATACTCGTTGTTCCAATTAGTTACGTAATAGTAAAGAAAAGGAAGAAAGAAAGAATCATAATGATTCCTTAGGTTTACGCGAATGTTATTCATTGAAATAAAACTATTTTTACGTCCTTCGTCCACGGGTCCGACCCGTGACCACGAAGGCACGAAGCTTTCGAAACGTCGGGCATAAAAATTAAAACCAATCGTGATAGAATATTTTAATTCAAAGAAAGAATAATTTATATTTATAGTACTAGTATTATTTAGTGAATATAGCATAAGGGCTAGGTAGAGGTGAACTGTATAAATAGAGCACACACGTTTCCTCAGGCTTAAGGTAGCAATCGACTCTTAGCGACCGCAAGCCGGGATTTACACATTAGTCTTGTGTCACTCACGTGAGGCTAATCGTTGAAGCGCTTCGTAACAGGAATTTGAAAGAGTTATTCGAATCTAAACAATAAATTGCATCACCTCATTTATGCACAACTTCAAGTTATAATACTATTACGATTTACGAATCGAAATGTAATATAATAATTTCTTAGGTTATGTAATGATTTTTTAGGTTTACCCGAATGTTATTCATTAAAATAAAACTAGTTTTTACGGATTTTATCGCGAGTTGTTTTGTATTTATTTGATTTTTAGTCCCGATGTTTCGAAAGCTTCAACGAAATGTAATTTTGATAGCAACATTTTACTTTTACCTAACGAGCCATAGCCGCTAAACTTTACTTCAAACTCGAGATGCGACCCGCGAGGAACCGAGGCGATGCGCAGCGTTAATACACATACGACAGCCTCTGTGGTGCAGCGGGCGAGTAGCCGGCTGTGAAAGATGCGGTCGCGAGTTCGATACCCAAACCGAGACAAATGTCTGTATAGTCCATATAGGTTTCGGGTCTGGGTGTTGTGAAAGTCTCTCGTCGTTTCTGATACCCACGATACGGGTTGCACCTAGTGTGGGATCAGGACTATGTGTCTGACTGTTGGGTGTATTTATTTATTTACATTTATATGAAGCATAGATGGATGCAAGCGCTTGGGTCCTAGTGCGTGCCTAGAGATTAAAGTCACGGTCGCGGGTCCTCATTCCACAATCATACATCTATTTATACATTTTCGCTGGTTGAGGATACTCCTAAATTTTCCTTAATACTTTATTAATCATCATCATGAGCCATAGGACGTCCACTGCTGAAAATAGGCCTCCCCAAAGATTTACAGATGAAGGTGGACCGACGACCCGATAAAGGTCGCAGGAAATCGCTGGATGCTGGCCGCTTCTAACAGGTTGATCTGGACATACTTTATTAGATACATAAAATTAATTTTATCATGGTTTCCTAGTAATCAAGTTCGTATTGAGCTCGATGCGTTTCGCATACAATTTTATAGAAATTGTAATCAAAAATTTATAGTCCTCGGTTGAATTTGATTGTCCAAATAATTCGTGCTAGGTCTCTGTTTTGTGTTTAGATTAGAATTTGGTATTTCCGTAACCGCCAAATTAATTGGTATTTAAATCATGACGTCAATGGAAGACCTAAGAATACTGTTAATCAGACGGTGTAGGTACATATCGAAGACGTTTAGCGTTTTAGTGGTTGTTAACTAAATAATAAAACTGATTCACAAATATTTGTTTCTATTCTGGATGTATAGATAGATATTGAAACGGAAAGTGTCTCATAGTTCCCGATATCCACGACACAAGATACGTAAAGTGGATTAGAGCTATGTCTGAAAGTAAAAGTTAATATTTTTTATATTTTAGTATCGTAAGTGCACCTGAACCTATTTTCGGTGTTTACGGCTGGTCTCAAGTGTTTGACTAAATAAAGTTCCTTCTTTTCATTTTTCTTTCTAAAACTTGGATGTATTTATTTATTTTCAGCAATAAGAATTATATTGAAAGTCCAGCACGGCTTTAACATTACTTTCGATGGCAGTGTTTCCAGACTGTTACGAGTTAGGAACCTTCAAGAAATGAGCATTTACTTACGTCAAAAGCTGAAAACGCATCCATGATTTTCCTGGTATTGTGAATGTTTATAGGCGGTGGTGATTACTTGACATCAGGTGACCCACGTGCTCGTTTGCCCTTTCATCTATATAAAAAAATCTATTCATTATAGATCGTCGTGTAAAGTAGAAGGATCAAGGTAGAAACTTGGGTCGTAGAATAAGGCCAGAGTAACTTCAGTCAGAAAAAAGAATATGATTGAGTCACTCCGTAAATGATTACTAAAAGTATAATTATCTTCAGATAGTATGAATCAGCTATATTTTCCTCTTTTTATAGCGTCGTAAAATCTCATGGGATAAACCCTTTGGTGCAATATCCACAAATGTTTCAACTCTCAAATCCATTGAGCTGATTAATCGAAAAATGACGATCGTCGGAGATACTGCGTAAATGAGTTGAACAAACATTTGCACATATTTAATTATCCGTAGCAAATATTTGAAGAGTTCTTTGATTCTTTCATATATCCAATATGATTGATAAACAAATACAGTATTTTTAGACTATAAAAATTACTTATTTTCGGATGTAAAAGTTGAATCAATATTGCATACATTTATTATGGCAATTATATTATGTTTTGCGTGAAAGAGTAACATAAATTTTCGCGTTTATAATATTAGTAGGATAATATTAGCCCTGTAATATTACTCTCCCACTGCTGGGCACGGGCCTCCTCTAGTAATGAAAGGATTTAGACCTTAGGTCACCACGCTGGCCTAATACTTCACGTATCTGCGAAATTCTTGGGGAGAAATTGACAGGTTTCCTCACGATGATTTCCTTCGCCGTTATAATAAGCGATATTTTATTATAAAAACACAGAAAAGTTAGAGGTGCATGCTCTTTTTGGGGTTGGTCTCGAACCATCGACACTTGTCTCGGCAGTCAGTACCACTGAGCTATCGCTGCTACTAATGAAAAATGTAGATATAAAGCCGTGTCTCCTGCACTAAAACATTACACAAAACATTTACACACATTTATTTTATCTATGTTCCATTGTTCTACGAGCAGGAGACAGCTACAATCGTTGTTTTGCGTATGTGTTTTTGTGTAATGTTTCGAGAATAATAACCATTTTAAAAACTTAAAAGACCGACTTTAAATTTGATTGTGACCAAATTTATATGGGACCACCCTTGAAATAAGTTCTATCGAATACAAAAAGAATTTTGAAAATCGGTCCACATATCGCGGAGATATCGCGTAACATACAAAAAAAATACAGACGAATTGAGTACCTTCTCCTTTTTGGAAGTCGGTCGAAAACTAGTGCAGGAGACGTGGTTTTAGTCATCCACGCTGGTCGAATGCTAGTATTAGACTTCACATATCGGAATTATAAAGGTGTACAGAGTTATTGCACGAAAATTCATTGAACACGTGCTGTGGGTAGAGAAGCACGCCGTGGGCTGTGGGCAGAGACAAGAATCTAAGACTGTGCCTATTTTTACCATGGTCTGTACCGTGTTCCAACTGTGCAATAATATAAACAAAAGCATTGTAATCGCTGTGGTCGCTCGTTAAATGTTTACGACGTCTTTGGGAAGTGAGATCAATGTCAAATAGGTTTGGGAGTTTTTAGAGTCTATTTGAATTTTTACGGAGATGTTTACTGATCGATGTACCAGGTTTTGTGTTGACTGGGGGCTCTGTATTTTTCTAGTTATTTACAGTATTTTATATACAGTTATACAGGACCTTCTTCATGGTCTAGTGGTGGTCCAAATGCGGGTCAGGAGATTCGATTCCCAGGCCAGTCAAGTGTTTTTTTAACATGATTGGCTCGTGACTGGATCTTGCAGAAGACATTAACGCTCAGAAAGCAGCTAAAATCTAAGCCGAATCCTTTCTACATGCTTGAAAAAGTGTGTTGCGCTGACCGCACATTACAGGGGGATAAAGGCAGGAGGGAAAACAGTATAGTATTCGATCTGGAAATCTTTGGGGGAGGCCTATGTTCAGCAGTGTACGTTCTATGGCTGATGATGATGATGATGATGATGATTCGATTGACTTTGCAAACATAAATTGAAAAGTTTCCAGCATATTATATTTCCGATAACATTATATTACCGTTGGACAATGAATAGACTGATGCCGATGTCAAACAATAGTCTATTCAATATTGTAGAAATGTAGTATTATCTATTATGTGGTATTGCAGCGACAAAGCTATTACTTAGATGGGAAATTATAATTTCCCATCGGTGTCGGGTTGCAACTATTAACTTCTATTACATACTGCTATGGTGTCTAGAAACACTTTTTGGTATAAAGTAACCGATTCCAAAATATTACGACTTCCTTATTCGTCTGTACTTTTACGCGATAGTTCCGGTAATCATAACCGATTTCCAATTCTTTCTGTATTGAAAAGTCTAAAGCGTTTATTCTTTATCTGTAGCCCGAGCACGAAAAACTAATGTAAATGTAAACTCGCTGCGCCCTGATGACATTTGATTAATATTTCATACAAATTTCATAGACGCGCATCGAGCACGAATACATTTACGGTTGTCAGAAATTTTCCTGCTCGGGCTGCTGATTTCTAACATGCACTATAAAAGTCATATGTGAAAATTTTCAGCTTTCTGAGTCCAAGGGTTTGAGCTGGGCGTCACTAAGAGAATCAGGTTTTTCATATATACTCGTTGATTGATTTCATCCAGGACTTCTCAGTACCTAAATGCGCAACCATTCGACCAATGAAGAAAATGAATATACTACCAACTGAATGTTTACTACTTGATGACTCAGAAATAGCAAGCAGTATTAAATTGTTAATATTTATCCACATCTCCGTAGCTAACTGATTGGAGCAATATTTTCTAGTCAGTTTGTGAGCTGAAGCAGTAAATCTTGCTGTTATTTATTGTATATTTCGTAAACACTATGTGAAGGCATCAGACATTTGAGTCAAGCAAATGTCTGAGCAGACTGATTTCAATTATTATTAAAATTCTTTATAAATTTAATATTCGAACTTAAGGTAGCATTCGGTTCCTAGCAACCGCGATGTAGCGACCAAGCGCCAACCGTTGCCTGCCGCGGGGTGACCTGTACAAAAATGGAAACTACGTGACCATAGTACTTAATGTTTTTCGAGTTTCTATTGAGCCCGTTGTATTATGTTCCATCACACGTTTCTTACCATCTCAATTAGAACATTATTTTAATTAACAGAACCAGTCAAAACTATGAACTCAATTTTCACACAGCTAGAAGGTGATGCTTTAAAATACTTGTAAACCCACATTTGTGTTATAAAGAACGTCAATTTAGAAAACAATGTAGATTAAATCAATGCTTTGGCATTTTGTTACACTTCTTGGCTACGTCGCGTAGCACTTACCGGCCACTTGGTGGCGTGAGTGACGTTACTCAATTGCTTGTATCAAAGCAGAAAACAACGAATGCGGGTTGCAGTCGCACGGTCGCAGTCGTAATCGCTAAGGACTGAATGCTACCTTAAGCCGAGAGTTGATTTATTTTCCGTTGAATTTACCAGAGTTTAGTTTTACAAATAATAAATAACAATGCACAAAGTGGAAAAGTGCCGAATGAAATGTAAGGATAATGAACGTTCTTTGTGAGTGAACGTTCATTTCGTCAATGCCTTCAAAGTGATTTTTATCAATCGTGATAGACATAATACAGATCATTGCGATATTTTAATGTTTTAGTGTGTTTTGATGCTACGTACCCGTAGCACATAACTTTCGAGTTTCGATAACTTATTCGAATTGAACTGCAATGCAATTTCAATTTCATTTATTTGTATTGATTCTTTCGTAAGATTTGTCTGTTATAGGATCTCTGAAATGTCTTTACTATTTCATAAATAAATAATAAATAAATAAATACACCCATACAGTCCCACACCTAGTCCTGACCCCACACTAGGTATAACCTGTATCGTGGGTATCAGAGACTATGAGAGACTTTCGGTCTCACAACACCCAGACTTGAAACAAATATCCGTAGGCCACACAAACATTTGTCTCAATGCGGGAATCGAACCACAACAATTATAAATTATATAAGTAGTCAATTATAAGTCACAACCGATGCGATTATATGTTACCATTACCTAATTAATATTGGGTTTACGTTATGGATCCTGTTGTTACGGTTTTGGGGGGACATATAATATGTACATGTTTCACAAGTGTGTGGGTATTTGGTTACATATCTTTGTGTCCACCTAATTACAATTTCGTTTTGTTTTGTTTAAATGCTAATTTATATTGTCGCCTCCTAGGTTTAGTGGCAGCATATATGGGCGGTGGAACGGAAGGTCATGAGTTCGTTTCCCAGGTCGGGCGCAGCGAATTTTCTAATTTAATTTGCCAGGGACTGGATCCCACAAAGGGGGTTGACATCAGGCGCCAAATCCTTTCTGCAACACGCTTGAAAAAGTGTGTTTTGACGTAGAACTAAAGGCGCTAGAGAGACGCGCTAACCTCTTACACTTCCTACGACTTCGAGCTATGCTGAATTCTTTCGCTTGCCGCCGATTGACGGAGGTCGGAAATCATGAGTGACATTGGCCGCTTAGTATCTCGCAAAAAATCTACCATGGCATCAAAGCCATGAGCAAGATCCATTAATTGCTTATATTAATAACATAACACATAACAATAAGCTCACGCCTGTACCCTCGAAGGGGTAGGCAGAGGCGCACTAGCGAACTAGAACACCCACATTTCTCCGAGCTTATTTCCGTCCCAGATGTGATAGAGGGCGAGCCTATCGCCATATCGGGCATAAATTCCAGACACCGGGCTAATATGGAAAAATCCAATATCACTTTGCCTGACCCGGGGTTTGAACCCGAGACCTCAGGACGGTAGTCGTACCGAAATACAACCACGCCACCGAGGCAGTCAGCTTATATTAATAGTTTAACATTAACAGATTTGCCAGTGTGTCATTAGGTTAATTGTCAAAAAAATTTAATCGATATAACCTTAACCTCCGCAGTAGGTCATTGATAAAAAACTAAACCAGTATCAAATTAGTAATTTTAAATGGCATGACCTGAAAACTAGATGAAAAATTCATAAATTCCTACAAACCTTGTTAAGAATTTAATAATCGTGAACATACCTCTTAAATACAAATTAAGCTAAAGGGTAACCTACCATTTAGCTTTATCAGATTCTATATAACCAGTCTAAGTCACGACATTTCCGAAATAGAAATGGCCTTTTCGTTAACGTGACTGTTGTTAGCTTCATAAACGAATCAATTTTATTCACATTAGGAGTCGACACGAAGTTGTTTTGGAATACATTTTTGTACTCGCTGTAGACAAATTGATTTGTTTCTTTTCAAAATACATAGATGTAGAGTCAATATATAATGCCAAATTTCTGAGGTTTTTAGCGGTGATGTATCTATTCAATATATACAACCTTGCCATAAATCTATATAAACCATTGAATACGTCGATAATAGGCACATACTATAGGCGATTCTAACGTCATAGGGTACTCTGCACGATGTTTTGTATCGCTGTGTTGTGACATTTAACTTCAGCAGAAGCGAAACAAAACATTGCCTAATTATCTATGATAGATGTGATCTTTGAGTGGTAGAGCCATGCTATAGATAGTTACGTCTACAGCACGAATGGGCCGGCTCGAACGGTTTAATAACTGTCTCGCAGTAAACTGTCGTAAAGTGGCAGCTCACTGTCGCGTTTCGTTCGGTGAGTGAGATTTCCAGTGGCCTAATTTTCCACACCCTTTCCCTTCTTTCTTTCTTTCTTTCTACCTGCCTTTATCCCACCTTAATATGGGGTCAGCGCAATGTTGCAGAAAGGATTTTACGACCGGTTTGCCTGCCTCACGTCGACCCCCTCTGGGAGATCCAGTCCCGGTAAAATTGTATTAGAAAATTAGCTTTGCCCGACTTGGGAATCGAACTCAGGACCTCCCGGTCCACAGCTCATATATGCTCCCACTAGACCAAGGAGACTATCCACTCCCTTTCCCTTAAGGTGGGAAACAGTTCTGTTGCCCCATTCCCCTCCTTTAATTTAGCAACGCACTCATCATTCTTCATAAGTCTTCGGTGTCTATGGGCGTTAGAGATCTCGTTTGTCAGTTTCTATAAAAGATGTATACTGCGATAATGTTACTGTAAATGTAGTTAGTATGTAGAGGTAATTATATTTTATAATCTAGGCAGTAGAATTCTAAATAACGAAAAATGTTGACTCGCATTTTCGTGATGTGCATTATCTTCAAAAACAACGAAAGACTGACCTAATTTTACATAGAAAGTATGAAGCATACGTTTGAGGTCACCAGTACAGTCAACGTACGCATAAAACATTGTGTGTAATCATTATCATCCATCATACTATGATTTTGCGTCTATAAGCTGGAACAGAATATCTCTAGAGTATTAAAGATAGGCCGATGTCAGACCGTAAAACTAATGACTTAGAAATTACTGACGATCTAGCATATTTCGAATAGCTCACACTTACATCATTGAAGGTATAGGCAGAATCTAATGCACAGTGCTAGTAGTAATTATATATACACGCCTAAATCCGCTTAGGTACAAGGCAGAAGATTAGAGAACCTACATTTCGCCGAGCTTAGTTCCGTCTCAGATGTGATAGGGGGCGAGCCTAGCGCCATATAGGGCACAAATTCCAGACTCCGAGCTGATATGGAAAACAATCTAATATCACTTTGCCGGACCCAGGGCTCAAACCCGAGACCTCAGTGTACGGTGCAACCGTACATTTTCTTAGGTCAGCATTTATACGCGGCGCGTGCGACACATTTAATTCCAATTTAAAGTAAATTCATTTATAAGTTCAGTTCGCAATTAGCCATCAAGGGCCGCGCGCGCTCGCATAACATATCATACAATCAAGTGTATCATCAAGCTCATTTCATTAGTTTTTGGACAATACATATTTTATCAGCATATTCAAGCATTTCAATTATCACACAAATTAGTGTATGATTCAACAAGGAACCGTACACTAATTTTATGGTCCTTCGAGCCGGATTACAATTTGCTGGTCTTTCGAGCATTTTCATTTCGGAAAAGTGCTGACGCGTCGTACCGTCCACGTGTTAGTGAAATTTATTACCGCGTGTGTCGGACCAGTGAACTATCAGTGACTATCAATAACTATCAGTGACTATCAGACGTTGTGTGAGTGTTTTCAAGAGCCGATCAACAGTCATCAAGGACCGGATCAGCGGATATTCACACATCAGGGCTACAGCCACAACAACGACACGTAAGCAGTAAGCAAGGAGCTGCAAATTATCAAGTAAGGTCGTTTTATATTTTATAAATCATCAAAATGGAAGGCGTGTACGAGAATCAGCAGCAGCTGTATGAGGCTATGTCCAAGATAGCCATCAACATGAAGAAAGACTCCGCGGACCGTAAGTCTGTAGATTACTTTAAAAGACGGTTGGAGACTTTAGAGGCATATTGGTCTGATTACCAATATAATCACGACTGCCTTATTACGGAGGGAAGCAGGACCCATCCGTACTTTATAAAAAACGAGTTTGAGCAAGCTAACGTTATTTATAAGTCCACAAAGGCACTCATACATGAGCAATATCAAAACTTTGTAGCGAAAGCTAAGAAGGAGCCTGAGGAGAACCTCAGTCTGCAACAGCAGGTCTCTCAACAAGGGGAGACAAGTCGGCAGCACGAGCCTGACCGTACGGAACAAGCTTCAGATTACGAGGATGCTCGTCAATCTGTGGCCGGCAAAGCTTCTACAGGTACTTGCAGCAAGCTCGACGGTATGCTCAAACGGCAAGCCAGCAATTTTAGAGCCTTTATTCGCACTTTATCAGGTATTGATTTGACTGTACTTTCTAGAAAATGGGAGATGGAAGATGCTTTATGTACTCTGAAGTCTCGGTGGTCGGCAATAGACAATCTTCACTTGGAGATAGACAGCGAGCTAGAAGGTATGGATGAGGCATATGATAGGTCTTATATGAAGCACGAAAAAATGTATATGGACATGAAGAAAGAAATTAATAGCAAGTTATATTCGGTGTCTCATAAAGAAAAATCAACTCCAAAATCAGATATTCCAATTTTTAATGGTAATTATCAGAACTGGACATCATTCAAAGATTTATTTATAGAGGCCATACACAGCAACATATCTATGTCTGACGCTCAAAAAATGCAATTCCTTAAAGGCAAGTTAAGGGGAGAGGCTGAGCGTCTAGTCCAACATTTATCTATAAGTTCTGATAACTACTCAATCGCTTGGGAAATATTAAATAATCGTTATAACAATATAAGATTAATATTTTCCACGTACGCCAACACTTTACTCAACATACCAACGACTCAACTAACTTCAGCACGTCATATCAAGACAGTCCATGATACTGCCCAAGAATGTTTGAACGCAATTCAAAAGCTTGGAGTAGACATAAGTAGTTGGAGTCCATTTATCGCCCATATCTTGCTTCAAAAGCTTGATACGGATACTCATAATCAATACTTAGATTCCCTCAAAAATCCTAGGGAATTGCTTAGTTTGCAAGATTTTCTTCAATTTTTGGAGCACAAATTTACGACATTGGAGTCTTCCCGGAAAAAACAAGATATTTCGAAACCATCAAATACCTCGTCACACAACATTTCTAACTTTAAAGCATTTAAATCAAATAATTATCAAGCAAAACAATCATTACAAACATACAAAGGAGGGCACTCATTGCAAAACAAATCACCAAAAATTTGCCCACTTTGCAAAGATGCACATGGACTTTACTTTTGCAATAAATTTTTAAATTTGTCACCTCAGGAAAAACGAAAGACAATTTTAAAAATTCGGTTATGCGAAAATTGCCTTTATGACCATAAGGATAAAGCTTGTAATTCCGAAAAACGATGCCGCGAATGCCATGGCAATCACAACACACTGATACATGACGCATAAAAAAATATTTCGGCCAACATCATTGCTGACACTAATAAAAAACAAGTAAATGAAGACACAGTATTGCAAAGTGGTAATCAAACAAGTGAAATACTGTTAGCAACCGCTATGATTCAGGTCCAAGCAAGGGACGGATCATTTCACAAGTTGCGGGCGTTAATAGATCAAGGTTCACAAGTTTCCCTTATATCTGAACATGCAGCACAGCTTCTAGCATTACGAAGAAACCGGAATAAGGGACTTATTTTAGGCGTAGGAGCCAAAGAAAGTAGCTGTAAAGGTGTTACTAATATCACATGCAAATCGTTACACAGCAATTTTTCATTTTCAACCGAAGCCTACATCATGAACGCAGTAATCAACAACTTGCCCAGTTGTACATTTAGTAAACCTAAGTGGACACATCTAGAAGGCATACAGCTTTCAGACCCAGACTTCAACGTTAGACGGCCTGTTGAAGTTTTATTAGGAGCAGATGTCTATCCATATATCATATTAGACGGGATTAGTAGGTCGAATCAAGCCGATCTGCCAATTGCACAACAGACACGGTTAGGCTGGATTTTATGTGGAAACGTGCAAACTTTACATTGCAACGTTGTAGTAAACCATATGGACGAGATACAAAAATTCTGGGAGATTGAAGACATCTCTAGTCCATCTATTTTATCAGAAGAAGATTCCAATTGTGTAAGATATTACAAGTCTACCACTACAAGGCGGGATGATGGCTCATATGTGGTCAGGATTCCCTTCGGAGAAAATTTTGAAGAGCAATTGGGAACATCGAAACATGCGGCTATAGCGCAATTTCGCCAATTAGAAAGGAAATTCCATAGCAACATAAATATAGAACAACAATACAAATTATTTATTAATGAATATATCGCATTAGGACACATGAAACCGTCGACGTGTAATCAGAAACCTAGTTGTTATTTACCTCATCATTGCGTTTTGCGCAGCGAGTCATCAACAACTGCACTTCGAGTCGTTTTTAATGCGTCCAGAAAAACAACATCAGGATGCAGTTTAAATGACCTCATGCTAAAAGGCCCAAACCTACAACAGGATCTTCAATCTTTGTTGTTAAAGTGGAGACAATTTCGCTATGCTTTCACAGCAGATATCGAAAAAATGTTTCGATTTATATGGGTTCATGAACAAGATCAAAGCCTCCAAAAGGTAATATGGCGTGATTCTACAGATTCACCGATCAACGAGTATCAACTCTGCACCGTCACATATGGCACCAAGGCCGCGCCGTTTTTGGCTATGATGACGTTGAAGCAGTTGGCTGAAGATGAAAGGCTTAACTATCAAGACAGTCAGGCCCTTCAAGTTTTGGAAGAATCGTTCTACATGGATGACGTACTTCACGGAGCAGATAGTGTTGAGTCAGCAAAACAATTGCAACAAGATTTAATCCGATTGTTGAAATCAGGCTGTTTCAACTTACGAAAATGGAAATCTAATTGCTCAGCATTATTGCCCACTACAGAAAATGAACATACGGAGGATAATTTTGACTTCAAACAGGCTGAATTCTCAAAAACGTTAGGCCTACAATGGAATCCCAAATACGATACATTTACGTTTCAACAGAAGATGGAACCCACGAAAAACGCGCCAACCAAACGATCTATGCTGTCGGATATATCTAAGTTATATGACCCACTTGGCTGGTTATCACCGTTATCAACCAGACTCAAATTGTTGTTTCAAAGGGTATGGATGGCTAATATCCAATGGGATGACAAGTTGCCAGAGGATATAGTTAAGACTTGGACTTCTATCAGAGAGGATATGTCTCAAATACACCAATTTGAGCTAGAACGTTGGTTGGGAACAACAAGCTCTGATTGTGACCTAGAGCTACATGGTTTTTGCGACGCTTCCAATAAGGCATATGCCTGCGTCATTTATTCCAAAATAAAAGTTAACGGCACCGTAAAAATCTCGCTAGTAGCAGGAAAGGCGAGACTAGTGCCTTCAAGCAAAGCAATTTCATTGCCGAGGTTGGAGCTCAGCGGTGCTCTTCTACTAACAAAGCTAATAGCAAAGGTTCAGGAGTGTCTTAGCAAGTTCACTATCAAGACATATGGCTGGGCAGACTCTATGGTAGTCCTTGCGTGGTTACAAGGACATCCCGGTCGCTGGAAGCCCTTTGTTGCAAACAGGGTGAAACAAATCACCGAAATAATGCCTTCATCTCAGTGGAGGTATGTTAAGTCAGCTGAAAACCCCGCAGATTGCGCTAGTCGCGGGATGAGTGTTGATCAGTTGAAAAATCATTCCCTATGGTGGAAAGGGCCATCATGGCTATCCGAAGATAACACCTACCAAAGTGACATATTTACAACAGAAGAAGAAGTCTCCAAATCAAAACCAGCAAGTATAAAGCAAGTGAATTATGCGTCAGAAGAGAATAACTTCATTGGGGAGCTATTATCAAGACATAGTTCTTTCCAAAAACTAACAAGAGTTTTAGCATGGATAATAACATTTATGAATGTAATCAAGTACAAACATACAGGTAGATCAAGTTACCTTACATTACAAGCTATAAATAAAGCTAAAGACACATTAATAAAATATGTACAACATATAGAATTCACAAATGAAATAAATACCTTACAACAAAACAAAACTCTTCCTGCAAAAAGCAAATTACTACAATTGAACCCATTTCTCGACGAAGAGGGTATTCTAAGGGTTGGGGGAAGATTAAGAAATGCCAATATTCACCAAGAAATGAGAAATCCAATTATTTTACCCCACAGTGGACACTTAACCGATATAATAATTGATCATACCCACAGCTCACATTACACGGCGGTGCTCGTGTTACATTAGCAACAATCCGACAAAAATATTGGATAATAGGTGGTAACAGAGCTGTGAAAAAACGCCTATATAGATGTGTGACGTGTCGCAAGAATAACCCTACGAAAATGACACAGTTGATGGGAGATTTGCCTTCTTCCAGATGCAATGTGGCTAAACCATTTCACCACACTGGAGTAGATTTCACCAGACATGTGTTCATAAAGGCTAACAAGGGTCGTGGTATCAAGACTACAAAGGGTTATATTGCAGTTTTTATCTGTATGGTGACAAAACTTGTTCACTTGGAGCTAGTCTCCGACCTGACCTCGTCATCATTCATGGCTGCGTTACGCAGGATGGCAGCAAGAAGAGGATCACCGCGACACATATATTGTGACAATGGAACAAATTTCGTTGGCGCTAGCAATATAATAGCACAAGAGTTAGAGCGCATCATCCAAATATTTGATCAAGATTTTATCACGGAAATTATTAATATGGAGATAGAGTGGCACTTTAACGCGCCATCCTGGCCAACAGCAGGCGGTCTGTGGGAGGCGGCGGTTAAGAGTGTCAAATATCATTTGCGGAAAGTGATTGGAGAGCAGCATCTAACTTTCGAAGAGTTCTCAACAATCTTAGCACAGATTGAAGCTATACTGAATTCAAGACCTCTTTGCCCATTGACGGAAGATGTCAATGATTTGGAAATTCTTACACCATCAAGTTTCATCAATCTAAGTCAAGATATGACCATCATGGAAACTGAAACGGACATGCGTACTAGATGGTATCTAACTCAAAAAATTGTTCAAGATGTTTGGAAACGGTGGCGTGATGAGTATTTAAGCCAATTATCTGCAAGGAGCAAGTGGAGAGGACAGCAACCAAACATTCAGATAAACGATGTAGTAACAATCAATGATGCAAATCTGCCTCCAGGCAAATGGGCAATAGGACGCGTCGTGGAACTACATCCGGGAGCTGATGGCTACGTCAGGGTAGTCACGTTGAAAACTAAGAATGGACGTATCAGGCGTCCAATCACCAAGTTGTCTATACTTCCAGTAAATAGTACGCAAAATCAACACGAGAAACATCCGACACACATACCAGAGGGAAAATCTATCAAAACGGGATCAAAAAGATCCAGTCTCGTGACAATATTGACTTTACTGTTGTACTTTTTCGCTATTTGCAGCACCTGTCACTGCTCATATAATACAACACGCCTAAGAGACAATCAAGGTGTCTATTTAGACAACATTTCCGATATGCGATTGATAAGAGATGAATGGAAAATAGTCACGTATTACGACATGAATCCATATTGGCAAGGTACACAGGCATGTAACAAATACATAAAATATTTGGGTGAGATATGTGATCAAGTTAAAAACATATCCCATTGTGACGTCATTTCAATGCAATTACGGCACGAGTACTCGGAGTTACAATATTACAATCATCTGTTACTAAGTCAGCATTCCAGCACGCGTCGGGACAAGCGCCGCCGTCGTGGACTCATCAACGGTGTCGGGTATCTGGCCAACAGTCTATTCGGCGTACTTGATGAAAGATTCGCAGAACAATATAAACAAGACATACAATTAATTCAAGACAATGAAAATCATTTGGCGTCGCTTATTAAAAATCAAACATCTATTATAGAAGTCGAATACAACGTTTTAAAGAGAACTGAAGATTCGATAAATAAACAACACAAGATGTTTAACTACCTATCTTTCCAGTTTGAAAATTTCAAAAATGTTTTGAAAACCGAACATAAAATAACCTCCGTAAACAACGACTTCTCTTTGGGAGCTATAGCAGCGAACAATATGCTTAGACAGCTAGGCACTATGCAGAATACACTACTAGACACCATTACTGACATTTATCATGGCAAATTTAATTTTCATTTAATATCTCCAGAACAGCTGAAAGAAACATTAAGCACTATATCCAGTTATCTCACTAAAGACCTCTCTTTACCAATAAGTAACTTACAAACTGACTTTAGAGATATATACAGTTTATTAAAGGTCAAAGCAAGAATGACCGAAGACTATCTGCTTTTCGAACTACGGGTTCCTCTAGTGACCCGAGACTTATTCGAGATAGTAAGAATTTTGCCAATTCCTCGTGCAATTGGTAATATCAGCATGGCTCAAATTATTCCAGTAGCAGAGTACGTTGGAATAAATTTAAGAAAGGAATCTTATTTAATTATGACTGAACAAGATATAAAATCATGCCTACATGACGGATCTGATGTAAATCTTTGCTACCTGCAAAGACCTATTTATCATCTCAAGAATGATGACAGCTTATGCCTACAAGACCAAAGTACACGAAAATGTCAAATCAGCTACAGTAAATGCTCTAATGAGTGGAAAGAAATCAACAAGATAAATCAATACCTGTATTTTTGTTGCGGAGTATGCCATATACGTGTTTTATGTGAAAACCACGCATCAGCAGGGCACATAGAAAAATCAGGAATTATAAGCGTCGATCAAGGATGCTTAATCAAAACAGAAAATTTCACAATTTACGCACACAATGAGGGTTTAACTAACTTACAAATCAGGAATCAGTTCTACGCAAAGGATCTAGAGCCTATCAATCACATGATTAACGTTAGCATACCAACTCATCTATTGCTCAATTACTCGTTTCTTTCCAATGAAAAACAATTAGAAGAAATCAATAAACAGATTAAGAATCTCAAAGCGAACAATATCTTAGCTAAACAAGTCTCCTATCATGATGTACATCAATACACTGTCATTTACATTATCTTGGGAGTCGCCTTGGTGACAGTAATGATCGTCGTGGTACGTAGAGTCCGCAGCAAGAAGTCGGCGCCTCAGGAGCCGGCGGTGGGGAGGGTCGAGCAAGCGAGCCCTCACCCTACTGCCGCTCAGCAGCCATCGGCCTGTCGCCCCAAGTGCAGTGTTTTCAGTGTAAGTGAAAGTGTTCAGTGTGAGCGTGAATGTGTAAATGAAGTGCAATGTCAAAGTGTTTACAGTGAAATACCACAAGTGCGTAAAGTAGACAAATGTACAACACCTATGTTTAGGAGATTAAAATTCACTTAAGAACTTTAGTCGAATAGCATAAGCAAAAATTGGATCACCTTGTTAATAGAATAAGGACCAAATGCAATCACCTTGTAACATCATCATGCTCATTCTTCATCCTTCATCTTTTGCCCCTGGGAGCATGTACGGTGCAACCGTACATTTTCTTAGGTCAGCATTTATACGCGGCGCGTGCGACACATTTAATTCCAATTTAAAGTAAATTCATTTATAAGTTCAGTTCGCAATTAGCCATCAAGGGCCGCGCGCGCTCGCATAACATATCATACAATCAAGTGTATCATCAAGCTCATTTCATTAGTTTTTGGACAATACATATTTTATCAGCATATTCAAGCATTTCAATTATCACACAAATTAGTGTATGATTCAACAAGGAACCGTACACTCAGGACGGTAGTCATACCGAAATACAACCACGCCACCGAAGCAATCTGTGTTATCTCATTAAAAATCTCGTTTCTATTCACCATCATCAGTCACAGGACATCTATTGCTGGACATAGGCCTCCCCAAAGATTTCCAGACCGACTGTGGGAAGCGGCCTATCCACCCGCCCATTCCTATTCACCCCGTTATATCGTTACCTAAATTCTTCCTAGTGACTAGTGTGATGTGTAAAATCGTTTGCCCTACATTATCTATCTATACCTCGATGATTATAGCAGAGGAGTCCCAAAGGCATATTCCGACCATCAAAAGAAATCGTAGTCATGTGCACAAAGATTATGATTCGGAGTCTGCGATACGGAACGACTGTTTTTCCCTCGGGTGCTGTTTATCCAGATTATTTTTTGGCCCATAAAAGCGATGCGTCGGCGTATTATGGCAGACAGGGGGCCGCCTGCCTGTATTTTATACTGCGTGATGAACAAACAGTACTGTAACAGTGCTGTATGTTCGGGGACATTCAACATTAAATTTGCGGCACGAGCAGGAATATGTTTTGCATACATACACACTCACGCCTGTATCCTATGGTGGTAGGCAGAGACAATTGAGCGCCACAAGCTACGATCCTGACACACCTCTTTTCACACCTCATGCATCTTGTCATATATTTCCGCCGGTTGAGGGTACTCCTCACTTGCCCTTTTCGGAGAAGATCACTTATTTGGTCCATGTATGTTCTCCTCAGGCGCCCTCTTCCGATCCTTCCATTTAATTTTTTGAATCTAATTAGTTAATCGAATTCGTATCGAGGTCGATGCGCCTCTATGGCATTTGTATGAAATATTAACCAAACGTCATCAGTGCACAGCAAGATACGAATTCAATTGTTAAAAATATTCCTGCTCGGGCCACAGTTATGGGGCCTTACTTAAAACAGCATTTTTAGCTGAGCAAATGGTTAAGAATAACCTGTCACTTTTTTCCTTGCGTTACATTGTTTAAAAATGAAAGGGACAACCTATGGTATAAAGATAAGCAGCGCTTAAATATTTTTATAAGGGGGCATGAATTCGTAAGGGGCATGGAATTTTATTTGATTCTATTTGGTAGATGATTTTAAGTTTAATACGGCTACAATCCGCGTGGGGGATTTTCTCATGTTTTCATTGTTTCTCCATAAACTTTGATTCTTCATTTTACATTTCGCAGCTTATTTCGAAATACCACTTCGGGATTTATTTAGGAACTCCTCGAAAATATCATAAAAGGACCCTCTATTTAACATAATGGGCTTTACTTATAAAAACATTTTCGCTTATTTTTTCGCTAAGAATAGCCTGTCACTTTTTTCCTTGCGTTACATTGTTTAAAAATGAAAGGGACAACCTATGGTTAAAGATAAGCAACGCTTAAATGTTTTTATAAGTAAGGGGCAATATGTAAAACAGTATTTTAGGTCCAAGGAAATTACTGTCATTTGAGACATTTCTTCTTGAACTTTTTCTTAGCGTATCACATTTTTCACGCATGTTGCAGACAATATTCGAGTTTAATTTAGTTTACCTGACCTCATCTCTGACCTCAACACGAGTAAATCCTGTTGGAAAACCCCTGCCTGACCTGGAATTTGAACCCGGAACCTCACGATGCACAGCCCATATAAACCACCAGACCAAGGAGGCGTCATTTCTTCAAAATATTTTCTATTACAGACAAAGCCGCATGTATTGACTAGTTTATAATTCTGAACGACCTGACGCTAAATAATCAAGTGATTTATTATGTTAGCTATTCATGATGTCCATCAATCGTATTTTTATAGCGGCCCGGTGTTCCGGATCGGTGTGCTATTTATTATCTTCCGATCTTCGTTACATCGAGTTATTTTTATAGTTGATGTATTTATTATTCCATAGCAGCGATAGCTCAGTTGGGAATGGTATGGACTGCCGAGACGAGTGTCGGAGGTTCGAGACCAACCCCAACATGGAGCATAGACTTTTATGTGTGTTTTCTTTGTGAATTATCGCTTGCAATAACGGTGAAGGAAAACATCGTGAGTAAACCTGCGTACCCAAGAATTTCTCCACAAGAATTTCGAAGGTATCTGAAGTCTACCAACCCGCATTAGGCCAGCGTGGTAGACTAAGGCCTAATCCCTCTCATTAGTAGAGGAGGCCCGTGCCCAGCAGTGGTACAGTAATATTACAGGGCTAATATTTTTATATATTATTATTATTATTTATTATTCCAAAGAAATACGGTAAGTGATTTTTTTTGCAAATACTGGCAAACGAGCATATGGGTCACCTGATGTTAAGTGATTATCACACAGCTTACTATGAGACCGTGGTATCAAACCAGTCGAGCCGACCCATTGGTGCTGTAGACGTTATTGTCTACTACTGTCATACTAAGTTATTTGAAAGTATATTTAAGTGGTCACACCTTTTATTAAAAGCATATTTTAGAAAAGATTTGGCTTTCGTTTTTACGAGTTACTTAATATCAATTCTCTTTGGTAAATCCAGTCTCAGGCACATCGCGTTCAAATTCAAATCATTTATTCTGCAAATAGGATAGGATATTTTATATCACAATTACGAGTATATATTGAAAAAAAATTAATGGCGTCGGCATTTCGTGGCTATCCCTGAGAAGAAATGCCGAAACAAACTCAACGATGTCATAAAAACATTTCCCGACCTAGGACTCGAACCTAGAATCTCCCAATCCACAGCCTATATACGCTGCCATTAGACCAAGGAGGCGACGTTAAGATGCTTAAAAATCTCAACTGTCATAACAACTATGCATTTGTCGCACCGCGTCTAATTGCTAAACCACACGCGATACGACGGACTCGAGGCGAAGTGAAATACGCATAAATCCAGGAAATATATCAATTGCTAACGGTTAGGCAGTAAAATAATACAGGTGCGTCCAATGCCGCGCCGTATTTACTTTAACAACAATGAAACTGAGACATTGGGCACATTCCAGAATGTTCTGCAGTTTGTCTACTATTTTATTGTACGGGAACTGCGATGAATTCGAAAATGATACTTATTTTTTTATCAAAAGCAGCGATAGCTCAGTCGGGACTGTCGGGAGTGGTACGGACTGCCGAGACGAGTGTCGGAGTTTCGAGACCAACCCCAAAAAAGAGCATACACCTCTGACTTTTCTATGTTAAGTGTATTTTCATTATGAATTATCGCTTGCTATAACGGTGAAGGAAAATATCGTGAGTAAACCTACATATCCGAGAATTTCTTCACAAGAATTTCAATTTCAAATGTGTGTGAAGTCTACCAACCCGCATTGGCCAGCAGACTAAGGCCTAACTCCTCTCATTAGTAGAGGAGGCCCGTGCTCAGCATTGGGACAATAATATTCATCATCATCATTATCAGCCATAGGACGTCCACTTCTGGATATAGACCTCCCCCAAAGATTTCCAGATTGACCTGTTGGAAGCGGCCTGCATCCAGCGACTACCTGCGACCTTTATCAGGTCGTCGGTCCACCTTGTAGGAGCGCTTACCGGTACGTGGTCTCCACTCAAGAACTTTTCTGCCCCATCGGCTATCAGTTCTACGACCTATATGCCCTGCCCACTGCCACTTCAACTTGCCAATCCTCTGGGCTATGTCGGTGACTTTCGTTCTTCTACGGATCTCCTCATTCCTGATTTGATCACGTACAGAAACACCGAGCATAGCCTTCTCCATAGCGCGCTGAGTGACTGTGAGCTTTCTTGTGCGGCCCATAGTAAGAGACAATAATATTACAGAGCAAATATTATCATATCATTGTTATTACTATCACTTATCAGTTGTTTTGAATATTCCGTTGTTTTTGGACAGGCCTATCCATGAAACGAACGACTTTTCCCTGGTATGCGATCACCTAATTAACGACTTCTTTTCATACCAGCGTTTAAAAATTAAGTTTAAGAATTTATAACCCGATTTCAAAACGTCATATCTACCAAAATATATACCCACCACCCTTAAAGCACCTTGAAAGCTCTATCGAACACGAAATGAATGTTGGAACTTACTATCTACCGGACCGACTTAAAATCGATAAGAGATAAGAAAAAAATAAGCTCGATCGAACACAAAAATCATTTTTAAAATCGGTCCACATTTGGCGGAGATATCGCGTAACATACATAAAAAAATACAGACGCATTGAGGACCTCCTCCTTTTCAGAAGTCGGTCGAAAATTCAAGTCGGTCCGTTAATTTTTTAAACTTGTGATTATCATATTATAAAGACGCAGTTTAGTATTTTATCATGTAAAGCAGGGCTGTCCAGACTTGGTGGGACCCAGGGCCAATAAAAATGACTAAATACATTGGGGGGCCGCAAAATATTTATAAAGTAAAATACAAGTATAATAGGTATCATTATTTTTTATTACTTTTTTACCTTGTGTAATCAAAACGTTCGTCTATCACGTAGAATGACAAGTGACTAACAATGCCTAATGAACGACGGATAAGCGTTCAAAGATTCTCGAACTGGGTACCTATTTTGCGTTCGGGGAACTCCCCGAGTTCTCGAAGTCAGCGAATAGTGATGTGTCCGGTGTAATCGAATACGATATGTAATTGATTATTATATTGTATTCGATCATAATACATATCGTATTCGATTACGCCGCACATTTGAGTTTCGTCGCGAGAAAAATTATTTGATCATTAATGTATTTTAACAAAGAAGATAAAATGATTTTGCGGGCCGCACTGATTGAAGCCGCGGGCCGCATGCGGGCCGTGGGCCATGGTTTGGACAGCTCTGATGTAAAGGCTATATTACCATTGCTACAGCTACATATATTACCAGCGAGTGATATAGGATTTTTATTTTTATTTCTTTTTATCCAGGATAATTATAAGGTTGAAGGACTGCCTCGGTGGCGTGGTGGTATTTCGGTACGACTACGGTTCTGAGGTCTCGGGTTCGATCCCCGGGTCGGGCAAAGTGATATTGGATTTTTCCATATCAGCCCGGAGTCTGGAATTTGTGCCCGATATGGCGATAGGCTCGCCCCCTATCACATCTGGGACGGAACTAAGCTCGGCGAAACGTGGGCGTACTAGTTCGCTAGTGCGCCTCTGCCTACCCCTTCGGGGATACAGGCGTGAGCTTATGTGTTATGTTAATTATAAGGTTATCGTGGTACAGATTTGTTAAAAATTTCATTCCGTATTTTTGCAACATGCTTGAAAACGTGTGTTACGCCGACCCCAGAATGAAGTGAGATAAAGGAAAGATGAGAAGAATAAAGCAAATTTTACTGGAGATACTTTAAAAAATAGCTTAGTCAGACATAAAGCAAGTTGTTTAATTTCACCAAGACTGGAAATATAAAAAAATGTATACCACTGATTCATTGTTTATTATTAAAGGTAAACATCGATTGGTAAACAATTTGGAAAGCAATTAACCGTCTTGAACGAGAGTTGGCGCAATTAACCTCGCGTAAATACATTATTTGTGCAACGTTTAATGTGTTTACAATGAAGATAAACTCTTGTTTATCATACAGTATTGAGAAAATTGATACTTTCAGTGAAACAGTTTTACTGTAGCTCGACCATGACGTTTTTTGACAGCGTAAAATATTCGTATGATAAACACCCGAACACCTCTATCGGTTACATTGCGAAGTGATGTATCTTGGATATATATATATATATATATATATATATATATATATATATATATATATATATATATATATATATATATATATATATATATATATATATATGTTTTTAGGAGATCGTCAATTTAGTACATAAAGGTACGTCTAGGAAGTTCTCGGCTGACACAATCGCCCAGTTTCGTGACTTAGATTTCTTTCGTTACCTCCTTTCATACATACATACATACACACTCACGCCTTCATCAGGTAATCAGAGACTATAGAGGGCCACAGCTACGATCCTGACAATTGACACATCTCTTTTACCTTTTCCACACTCATGCATCGTTCCATATAGTTTCGCCAGTTGAGGGTACTCCGAACTTGCCCTTTATGCAAGAGATCACTTTTTTGATCCATATTGGACCGCGCCAACTGCCCTCATCGGATTCTACCACTCATTTTTGCACGATAAATACCTTTACTTTCGTTATTTACGGCTGCTCTCAAGTGTGAGATAAATAAAGTTATTCTTTCTTTTTTCGTTCTTACGTAAGTCGCCTTTTATCCACATGTCCAAACACCGCATCATCCTTAAATATACATAAGCTCACGCCTGTATCCCCGAAGGGGTAGGCAGAGGCGCACTAGCGAACTAGAACACCCACATTTCGCCGAGCTTAGTTCAGTCCCAGATGTGATAGGGGGCGAGCTTATCGCCATATCGGGCACAAATTCCAGACTCCGGGCTGATATGGAAAAATCCAATATCACTTTGCCCGACCCGGGGATCGAACCCGATACCTCAGAACCGTAGTCGTACCGAAGTACCACCACGCCACCGAGGCAGTCCTTAAATATAGCCAAACCAAATAATTCCTTTTGCAATCTTTGAGTTCATCTTCCTTCAGTCCTTATCTAGAAAGTCATACTCTATTTCCTTATGCAACTGTAACCACAACTGACAATGAAATGAAGAAAATGTGCTTTATATTTGTTCAATTTCCAGCAGATATGCACTACTTTTCAATTCGTATTACGTTTGAAGTGCATTGACCTATTTACGGACAGATAGTAACACAATACGGATGTGGTAACTAGTAACTACAGTAGAACTAAACCGTTTACCACAATATACTAACTATGTACTTTGTACTCTTCTAGAATTGATACCAAATAACGATACATAAGGCGGCCTTAAACGACATAAGGCGACTTTAAGTGTATGAACATTCGGCGGTAAATAAATAAACTTTTTGAATTAGAATTCATCTTTTTTTTTGGCGCAACACACTTTTTCAACCGTGTTGCAGAGAAGATTTGGATTAACTTTTACGACCGGCACCCTGCCTGACGCCAACCCCTTCTGACGGATCCAGTCGCGGGTAGATTAAATTTAAAAATTCCCGACCTGGGAATCGAACCCAGGACCTCCCGATCGACAGCCCATACATGCTGCCACTAGACAAGAGGCGAAAAATAAAAAATACTCTTCATATGAAAAGCCTCCGTGGTGCAGCGGGCGAGCCAGCTGTGAAACGCGAGGCCACAGGTTCGACCCCTACCCCGAGATAAATGTATGTGACCCAGAAATGTTTGGTTTTGGGTGTTGTGTAAACCACTTGCCCACCAATGGGCATTATCCCGCCCGCCCTTATCCCACTTTAATGTGGGGACAGCGCAACACACTTGTTTAAACATGTTACACTATAGGCTTTCGTTTTTTAAACCGACCGCGTCTGGCGTCAACCCCTTGAAGGGGATTCAGTCGTCCTGACTGGGCTAATATTATTATCCTTTTCAATTTTCCCAGTTTAAATTCCAGTGAAATTAAAGGTACCATTTTAATTTACATGTTTTCTGTTTAAATGAAGTAGTGTAGAAACGTGAAAATGTTTTATTCAGTCGACGGACGAGTGGCACTCAGCGTATACGAAAACGCTTAATTAACGTACCGTAGGCCGTGTTTACGACTTTTTAACCATCTTTCAACGGAGGGAGGTTCTTAATTCGACGTATTTTTTTTGATGCGCGATATTACCTGCAAATGTGGATTGATTTTCGACCGACTTCCAAAAAGGAGAAGGTCCTCAATTCGTCTGTATTTTTTTTAATGTATGTTACGCGATATCTCCGCCGAATGTTCACCGATTTTCAAAATTCTTTTATGTTCGATAGAGCTTATTTCAAGGGTGGTCCCATATAAATTTGGTCATGATCGGATTTGAAGTTGGTTCGTTAAGTTTTTAAACGTGATATTTGTGTTCGATGTAGCTTATTTGAAGGCTAGTATAAAGATTATGATTTGACGAGTGATGGGGTTTTGAAGGCAGTTTTAAGTTTTAAACCTTGAATTACATTTACCTTGTTAGTTCTGTGGTTTAGAGACTGTCTACAATCGCATGACTACTCGTTCAAATTCTGATACACTTAATATATATCGGAGATTTTCCTATATACTCTTTCTCTCCAAATTCCCTGTTCCTTGCCATGGCAGGCAGAGGATTGGGTGTGCCTTTGCCGTTTATAAAAAATAAATAAATAACACCCAACAGTCACATACATAGTCCTGACCCCACACTAAGATCGAGTCTTGTGTCGTGGGTATCAGGAACTACGAGAGACTTTCGGTCTCACAACACCCAGATCCGAAACAAATATCTGTAGGCCATACAAACATTTGTCTCGGTGCGGGGATCGAACTCGCGGCCTCTAGCTTCACAGCCGGCTACTCCCCCGCTGCGTCACGGAGGCTGTCAAATTTATAATAATTTTTTTTCAATATATTTTTTATTTATTATTATGTTTATTATTATCGGGGCCGTCTGCTCGCCTGCCATCATAAGCCAAATAAAAAAGATAACTTGGCCGGATTAAAGTTACTAACTTTACTCACACTCTACATTATCGTACACACACTATCTGCGATGATTTTCCACGCGCCGGACGTCCGGGACCACGTCCGGACGCGCGCCGGACACTGCTGCGGACACCGGCCGGCTTATCGCAACAATTATTCTGAAACTCGTGACAATGTTATCTGTTGTGTACATTATGGCTCTGCTTGTGCGAATAACTTTGAAAACATTTAAAACTACACCTTAGGTGCGTCTCCTGAACTGAAATATTACACAAACAACATTTTTGGCGACGGTTGTAATTTTAGAAAGGAAGCCAATACTAGTTTAACATCTATTAAGTATGTACCTAGTAGCTACAGTAATTCTTAACCTTCTACTACTAATATAGTAATATAATTCATAAAGTCCACTTATGTTAATTTGCCGAAGATAAGTTGATAGCTGGGGGAGGCCTATGTCCAGCAGTGGACGTCCTGTGGCTGATGATGATTTTATTTTATTTTATTTTTATGATGATGAAGCTTATAGTAACTCTGTTATTATGAACTCTTCCGCTTAGCCCAACATAGCATTCGAACCTCGGACCTCCAGCAGCTCATAATCCAAGTAGACTAATGACTGCCTCCTACATTATTCTTAAACTAATTTTCCAGAGCCATGAAATCACAATTCAATCAGAATTCCAGAAACAAAACAATGGTATTCTGGGCACGGCCGTCGCGTCGCGTCCGTGTGTAACGACAGTGACGACGTACCCTAATAGACACAAGACACAACCAAGTCTGGAAACTGGCCCCAGCATGAGGAAACAGTGAAATGCATTATTAAATATTATGCTATATTTCTGGTAATTAAAAATCTAGTTGTTTTAACTTTTAACCACACCGGCGCAGCGTTTCGTACAACAATGCTAATGCATCCTGTGTGTCCATCCATAATATTATAATTAACATGGAAGTATGTAAGGCTCTGAGAAGTGGTCGAATCTGATTTAAATCTATTGAGCGGTCCGTTATATCAGATTTTATAGTCAGATGTGTCGTCAGATGTCAATTGCCTGTAATGCGGTGTCTATTAGGGTGTGTCATCGTTGGTAACTAACTAACTGCGCAGTCCAGTCTACACTCCACAGTAAACACAATCATCTCTGTTTGGACCACGTCGTATGTCAATCTCGATTAATGTATGAGCGTGGGTTTACTACAGTTTAGGTTTTTCACGTACGTGGGTAGCATCTGATTGGAATTTCACCTTAAGCGCTTCACCTGCTCATAGAACAATAGACTATAAAGGTAGACAAAAATGTGTAGCGAAACCATGTTTTGTGTAGTGTTTAGTGAAGGAGAACCGTCTCCTTAGTCTAGTGATAGTATATATGGCCTGTGAAACAAGAGTTGTGTCCTGGATTCGATTCCCAGTTCGGGTGTGGTGTTTTTCTAAAACTATTTTCCCGGGACTGTGGACTTAGATAGGGGTTGCCGTCAGTCAGGCAACCGCTCATAAAAACCAAGCCAAATCCTTTCTGCAACATCCTTGAAAAAGTGTGTTGCGCCCACCCCACGCTAAGGTGCATTATAATTATATTATGTTTTTATGTATTTATTCGTTTTTCTTAACCCTTATCGTCTTCGCGTCCTTGTTTTCTCCATCAGACGACCTTCTAGTGTTAAAAGAAATCGAAATTGTGAATTTCATAAGTTTGACTATTTGACTGCCACGGTGGCGTGGTGGTATTTCGGTATGACTACGGTTCTGAGGTCTCGGGTTCGATCCCCGGGTCGGGCAAAGTGATATGGGATTTTTCCATATCAGCCCGGAGTCTGGAATTTGTGCCCGATATGGCGATAGGCTCGCCCCCTATCACATGTGGGACGGAACTAAGCTCGGCGAAATGTGGGTGTTCTAGTTCGCTAGTGCGCCTCTGCCTACCCCTCCGGGGATACAGGCGAGAGATTATGATGACTATTTCAATCCTTGTAGCGTTTATCCTTTGAAGTCATCGGGCCCTTAGGTGACCATCTGATATAAAAAGTCCAAATTATTGATTTAATATTTTTTTTAAATTAACACTCCCACTATTTCTACGAAGCTAACTGTTTTTCCCTTGACGTTATCTTGCCCTTGTTTATTCCAACAGATGACCTTTAAATATAAATAGAAGTTAAAATTATTAATTTCGCTACTTTTCTTAATTTAACACGCCCACTAAGTCAACGGAATCCTAGCTCTTCATCCCTTGACGTCAGTGGGCCCTTGTTTACTCCAACAGATGACCTTTTGATATAAAAAGAAGTTTTAATGGAATTATGGATTTTATTTTATTTGTGCAACCTTCTTTCTACTTGCCCTTATCCCACCTTAATGTGGGATCGGCGGAATACAGTTTTTCAAGGATGTTGCAGATAGGATTTGGCTAAGTTTTTACGTCCGGCTGTTTGTCTAACGTCAACTCTCTCTGAGGGATTCAGTACCAGGAAAATGATATTAGAAAATTCGCTTTGCCCGACCTGGGAATCGAACCCAAAACCTTCCGGTCCACAGACCATATGTCCTGCCACTATAACGTGGAGGTGCAACAACAAAATATAAATATATCGAATACATTTAACAGAAGCTTAATTCCGCTTCGGACTTGAACTATCTTTACAATAAAAAATATAAGGAGCTTACTCCAGTAGGTGTATCTATTGTATTGATGTAGAATATATATTTTATAATTTTACCTTTTCAGTTAAAAATAAAGTGTTTTCGTTACCATAACTCTATGGAAATGCACTCATCAAAAAGTTGCAAAGGATCCTTTTACTTCAGAATGCTCCAGATTATTTACGACGTAAAATATTGTTGAGAAAATAAAGTTTCACGTTCTGTGGATGGGCATTACCTTCAACCCTTCAATGCCGCGATGAATAACACATTAGCGCGTTAAAGTGTTAGTTGAACCCGCCGCGTTTAGTACTCGGGTTAATTTTAGCACGGACGCGCGTAACAATAAATAGTTGGGCTTGTTGAAAGTACGAATACATTGCCTACTCGCTGTTACGTGTTTATACTCCATGGTACTTATGAATTCCTAGTAGTTCACACGTCCAATGACTAGGGTCTTTAGGGAAATAAATAGTTTTTATAAACGCGCACTTTATATGAAAAGGCAGATTACATACAAATCAAACTTAATAACATAAGCTCACGCCTGTATTCCTGAAGGGGTAGGCAAAGTCGCATTAGCGAACCAGGACAAAGCAACTAATGGATAGATCTATAATTTCTAATAGACTTTAGTTACTTCGAAGTTTCCAATTTTCTTGCTAATCTTGGCTAATGAGTCAATTTTAAATGTTTGACGTCACGACTGTTTTGTATAGACACGGTAGTTTATTTTAGACTAAAAATAAAATCGTTAAAATACCGGGTATCGGAAAATTAATAACGATAACATCAAATTAGCACCTAATATAAATTCATACGTTTCTGCTAAAGATAGCTTGTTCTGTTTATGATATATGGATATACAAATAAGTTGTTACACAAGAGCCAACAAATAGTAAAAGTTTATGTTTTTTGTTTACATTTAATAGACCATGTGGTCGCTTAGCCAAAGATAATGGATATTATGAGTACAACAACTATTCAAAACATAAAAACCGAGTGCATAACTCAAATCACTACGTCTATGCTGCTGTGGCGAAGGGTGAACATTTTTAAAAGTGAAGCCAATGCTACTTTCTCTTCTAGATAATACCTCTATAATATTTATATATTCGCTTCTGCTATGCTGTCATTTTGATATTGGATATAATCACAAGTTTAAAAACTTTACAGACCGACTTCAAAACTTATTTATACGATCGTGACCAAATTTATATGAGACCTCAAACTAAGCTCTATCGGACACGAAAATAATCCTGAAATCGGTTCACATTTGGCGGAGATATCGCCTAAAATACGGACGAATTGAGGACCTTTTCCTTTTTTGAAGTCGGTCGATAATCTAAAAATATGGGAGAACCCCATGGCTGTGGAACCACCCTTGGAATATTAAACACATTTAAAAAAAAAATCTTAAAAACCATATTTTAACTTATAAAAAGAAAGAAAAAATTCGCCTAAGAAGAAAACATAAACCACCAGGAGAGCAGGAATTATGAAGAGGGCCATTTCAACTGCTCTTTCCTCAACTCGAATGTGCTTTAAAGTGAACTGGAGCGTGCGCGATCTGCTACGACTTTATGTTGACCTGGTGACATTTATTTCACTGGACACATGAAATAGTTCATTAAATATGAAAAGTTATTTACGGTCGAAATAAATTGGTATTTAATGGATTTCGTCGCGCTGTGTTTAATTTGCGGTTCAGAGGCCCTACAGTAATAACTGTCGATTACGTATTCGAATCGAGCTCGCTGCGTATGGATCTTTGATTATCAAGATCAGGGAGTGTGTGTATATTCGAAATTTATTCGTGCTACGGGCTATTGCACAAAATTGTTAATTTACCATACGTTTTTTGCCAAAATGTGTTGATAAATTAAAATAATGTATTAAACAACTGAAAATTAACGTAATGTAAATTTTCTGCTCCATTTTTCTAGCAGTCTATAAAAACATTTCTGCTTTGCTTTTAAAACTACTTTTTTGTACAGCTTTCTATGACGCCCGTGGCTAAACTGCCGATAGATTGTAATAATTAGTAAGAAGGCCGAGCTTGGCATTATTGACCAGACTGGCCGCTCCTGGTGCAAAAATTTCCTCTCCATTAATATCCAATCTCTTCGCCAGATTTTTACAAGTTAAGGCTCATTGCAATCATCCAGTCGGGTTCGAGTAAGCCAGTCAGTTCAAACTAACATAATTTTAGCACCTGCTAAAGCCACAGTACGTATCGATCTTCAGCGTTATATTTGGACTGCATATTGCTAGTTTACCATCCGGCACAATGCTTGTATGCACTCCTGTACCGTATCCATTAAATACGAGTGTATGACAGAGAAGCAGCAATAGCTCAGTTGGGAATGGTACGGATTGACGAGTGTCGGAGGTTCAACACCAATACCAAAATGGAGCATACACTTCTGACTTTTCTATGTTAAGTGTGATTTCTTTGTAAATTATCGCTTGATATAACGGTGAAGGAAAACATCGTGAGGAAACCTGCATACTCGAGAATTTCTCCAGAAGAATTTCGAAGGTATGTGAAGTATACCAACCCGCATTAGGCCAGCGTGGTAGAATAAGTCCTAAGTACTAATCCCTCTCATTAGTAGAGGAGGCCCGTGCCCAGCAGTGGGACAATAATATTACAGGGCTAATATTTTTTTTTATTTATATGGCAACACGCACACAGAGATCTATGGAGAAGGCCATATTTAAAGATCCAGTTACCAATGCAGAAATCCGACCACGAACACGGTTGGAGACGTCGCATTGCGTCGAGATCTTTAATTGTGAACGTGAAATAGAGTTGGGCAGACCACAGTGCAAGATGAAATGATGGATGGAGTAAGGAATTACAAAAAATGTGGACTGATTTTCAAGATTTTTATGACGACAGAGCCTTCCTCCAAAAGTGGTCTCATCTCGTTCTTTGTGTTTTCGTGTTATTTTGGATTGCGTACCCGCGTACAACTTGCATCAATTTCACTGTTCGGAGTTCAGTGTCAGTTTACATATACATGTATAAAGTGCGAATTCAATTTCTTAACAAGCAAAAGTACAGACGTCGCGATTAGTGTTTTGAAGTAGGTTTTAAGTTTTTTAACTTAATGACCTCTTATGACGAGAAATATGTGAATTCATTTATGTCAGCGGCCATCAAATATTGAAAATTTCATTTAAAAGCCTACACTTTACTCAAACATTATATACCGATCGCATAGCAAGAGAAATAACGTTTCAATAAAACCTGTATTTACCGACGACCGCGTCCGGATACGCAAACATTCGATAAATTAACGAAAACAAATACCGCTGAAAGGTCGGACACGGTACGTTCGAGTTTCGACGGTCGTAAAGCGAATCCGACAAATACAGTGATCGCGTTGGAATTAGGTCGTCAACCTGGACAAGGGATATGAAGAATCACTGTGTTTTATGTTACCTTGGTACTTATAATATAATTTTGTAGGATCCCTTTAAAACAAAAATAAACAAACATTGGTCTGCAATCAGAGTAAAAATACTTATAAAAATGTGAATTTGCTGGTGATCGTTGAAATGTGGAGACAACATAAATCTGAGAAGAACAAGTGAGAAGACCAATACCAGTTTGTGTGTGGCTCATATTATGATACTTTTTTTGTTTCGGTGACGTGATCAAACGGATCAAACCCACAGTCTTCCGTTTTAGCTGCTGCACAACGGTAGCTGACGAGTTAAATTCCTCATAAGTAACTTTAACTCGAGATATGCAGGTAGAGCAAGACTATTCATAAACTCTGACACAAACTGGAGTAGGAATAAGTTAGACAGAGATAAACTTAGATACCGGGTAACAATAAATTTGCAACTAGGACGCAGAGTAGGAAAACAGAGTCGAAGGGGCGTTTGTTTCCCAAGACATTAACGATCAGCTAAGCATGAGATTGCATAATAATCTTTTTAATGCCATTCCTTTCGATTTATGTCGAGTTTGTGGAAGTATTTGTCACTATTGCCAATGTTTCTTTACATGTTGCTTTTAAAAACATCGTAAAGATTGCAACTGATAATCTCTTATGAATTAAACAGGATAAATATAGTGCCACAAGCTCTTCCTTGTATGACAAATATCCAAAATATATCGCAATTTTTACTTTGTTTAATTCTTGTTTATCAATATTTTGACAATTTTAGTGCTTAATGTTATTTGATTTGTGGTGCATATTTTTTTAATTGGCTGTTATCTTGTCAGAGACACTGATAGTATTATTTCTCTCAACTTTCAACTAAGCTGTCAACTAATCTAAACGTGGCACTGCTTGACAATCCAAACTGACAGTTTAACGATGCGACAGCTTTCAAAAGTTATTACCACTAGTGACGGCCGTAAGTTTATTTTATGTTAGTAATGAATTTCAACTGAGGTCATTAGGGTATTTCTCGAGAATTCCAATGAGTCAGAAGACAAGATTCTAAAGCATTATCCTATTGCTGCAGAGACAAAAAAGACCTTTGTCCACCAATGTTGATTTGACATTCGTTGGTTTTCACATACTTTGTTGCTGGCGCCAATAATGGAAAAAATGAGAAGGTAGCGTCTATCATAGTATGATCTTTTAATCAAATTTAATGAGAAGGAATGAAATAAATGCTGTAAGGAGAATTCAAAGGATGGGTGTGGAAGGTATCGGAAATAGAGGAAGACCCAAGAAAAGATGGATGGACTGTGTAATAGATGATATGAATAAAAAGGGAGTGAGTGCTGATATGATGGCTGATAGGAGGGAGTGGAAAGAAAAGACGTGTTGCGCTGACCCCAAATAATATGGGATAAGGGCAGGCAGATGATGAAGGTTTTCACATACGTTCATTATTACATAAGATTTTTTTTGTGTAAGCCAGTTTCCTCACCATATTTCTCTTCACCGTTAGAGCCCAACAAATCTACATTTAACTTCGATATTTCAGAAATGTGTGCCGTAGGGGCTAGTTTCAGACCAGAGATAATCATGTCACTGTTTCACAAGTGCTATTTAAGTCCTAGTTAAGTGTTTATTTCGTTTTATGAACTACAAAAGCACATGATGAAATATACAAAAATAAGTATCTAAAAAATCTACTTTAGGACATGCCGTCCAATTGCTATTGAAGAATATTTAACGAAGTGACAATTAGACAATTACAATATATGTTTTGAAGTTTGGAAATACTCTTTCCACCCAATTACTTTACTTTTGGCTCATAAATTCGTTTCCATAAAATGTAGCTTATTTATTGGATGACATCTTGTTTCCGGCTCTGGCGGAGTTTCTTCTGATTAAAGACACTCTGATTATACAAACTTGGAGTATATTTTTTCTCAGTTTTTGCAATTCCGTGTTCGTGATGTTCATCTGATTGCCATTTATTGTAGAAATTAATGTTTGTTTAGCGATATTTGATATTTACAAAAAGGTAAAAGATATATCCCTTAAAATCCCTTGCTGCTGAACAAAAACAACCTCCCAAAATATTATTTCTTTCTTTCTAACTAAATATTACGTACATTTTGCAAAAGCTACTGTCGCTTCGCTTGCATTTAACGTCTAATGAGTGGTTTTGTGACATTCCTGAAAGTTACAACTTCTTGATAGTATACTGCAACAAATCTTTATTTTGTTGCACTATGTGAAATTCTTTTTCTACTTCCTAATATATTTCTCGAGAAAATCTGTTGAAATGTTATGTACAAATACAAATGTTAGTAATGATAAACTTGAATGACTCTTTCTTGGAATTGACGTAGTTATTTTAAAAAGCTTAAAACATACACACGCCAAGAAAGCATCGTATATTTATATATAATATTTAACTTAAATCGAGGACTTTATTTTTGGTTTTGATTAAAAGAGCCCTCAACATATGTACTCTACTTATAGATGTTACGCATCTAATTCATAAAATTATGAATAAGGAAGTCAGAAAAATTAAGCTAATATACCTATAATCGTATAGCAAAGCTATAAACGTACACGCAGAATAGCGCCTATTCAGGCCAGATGTAATCGAAATTAGATCGGAATATTCCGAGTCTACCCGGATGTTGGGGTACTACTAGTTCAATATAATCTACAGCACGATACAAATTAATATAATATAATATAATAATAATATTTAGCCCTTGTTATATTTCTGTCGCATTTCAGCCACCTCTCTTTACGAGATGCTTTTATTCAAGCTGGCCTTATGCGGGTAGGTAGACTTCACATAACAACCAAATTCTTATTTCTTCGCAATGTTTTCCCAAATCGTTAAATTATTTATTATTTTCTTTCGATTTTATGGTGAATTTAATGGTTTCAATTTTATTTGCTATCTAAAATTACGCCGCACACAGATTTCGCAGTGTAGACACGATTTGTTATTGAAACATCAATGAAATTTAACTGAGATCTGATCAATTTTAAAGTTACCTAAACTTTAAAATTGATCAGATCTGAACAAATCAGACGTGAATAGTATGTCTTCGGTTTTGTCTCTCACAAAATGAATTCAAATAAAAGAGAGATCGGAATATCATACTGGACTTCTTTTGTTTATGTTAATTGAAATTGTATTCGGAACGTACTGGAATGTTTGCTATTGTATAGTGTTTATTCGATGAATCCGGGAAGCTAATGTAAATGAATTATTTATAGGTACAAATTAGACGCGTGATGTTGGATTTATTCGTCGAATGATTTGCAACTATTTTGATTTGAAACGTTTTAAGTATCGATCAAGAAATTATGCACATTAACATTATTCTTATTTTAAAGTTGTTTTAAACGTATTACAGGGGGTTGATATCAGGTAGGCAGCTCAAAAACTTTGCCAAATCCTTTCTGCAACATGTTTGAAAAAGTGTGTTGCGCCGACCCCACATTAAATTGGGGTAACGGCAGGTAGAAAGATGTGTTTCAATTTGTTAATTTGTTTTAAAATTGGTTAAGGATCTAGATAAAGTATCTAATATGTAGTAAAAATAATAATCTGTTAAACTATAAGACACGCTTCTGTAAATACTTGGTAACAAATTGAGTAGATGTTTTGGCATTCGTTCAGAAATAATTTATGCAATCGAAATTATATTCAAAGGTATGAGCTATATAACACCTGGTTTCTCGCAACCATAGACGAATTTAACTCGCAACCTTATCAATGTCAGATTTAACTAAACATCTGTCTAGCTCTAATCTCATGTCAAATCTTGACTTGGTACACGCGTGGTCAAGTCTTGTGATTTTAGAAACATATGTATGTTGATGTACATTTGACGAAGACTTTAAAAATCCAAGTATTTTAATTGAATTTTAATTTAAGGCCGGTGTCATAAAATAATTTAAATTAGTAAACAAAAACAAACTGGTACAAATAACAGCATGCAGTAAAATGAGACTAGGAGTCCATAATCGTGGTGGGAGCTGCGTATTGGATATATTAGCAGCTATTATCCCACTTTCGATACGAATAAACAAACAGAACTGCGCGTATCGACGTGGCTGATGTATGCCCCGACATATGTATGAGTCATTTTGATTATTGACCTACCTGGTAGGGTTGTCGGACAGTTTATATTTTAATTTAACATAAGATCACATACACCCTACTTATAAAAATAATAATTAACCGCTGCTTGAAAATAGTTTGTCCCTTAACTTACTTCTTTAGTCAAATAATTTAAGAGTAAGTGACAAAACACGTTTAACCTTTTGTTTTATTAAAATCTATAGAGTATCATAAACTACAAGAGACTCAATTATCTGTCTTATTACCCAAATCCAAAAAAATGTAGATCATAACATAAAATCTTTTTACCCGTTGTGGTATGGCACAGTCCAGTCAAACATTTGTCGGTACTAGAATCGAATCCAAAATTTAGATATAACAACAGTAAACATCGTGTAATTTTTACCGACCGACTTTCAAAAAGGAGAAGGTCCTCAATTCGTCTGTATTTTTTTATGTATGTTACGCGATATCTCCGCCAAATGTGGATCGATTTTCAAAATTCTTTTTGTGTTCGATAGAGCTTATTTCAAGGGTGGTCCCATATAAATTTAGTTACGAATGGATTTGAAGTGGGTCTGTTAAGTTTTTAAACTTTTGATTATAAATAGTTAATGTTTTTATTATATAGTCCAAGGATTCAACAGATAGAGATAACTTTGAAATGAAATCACGAGTATTTTATTTCAAGAATAATAAGCGTCAGAACTCAGGACTAGGATCTCTAATTCGAGTTACAAAGGCTTATTAAATTCCATGAAAATTCTGACCTAACTAATCCTGGCATGAATTAAATAGCAGCAAAATCGTTTAACTTTTGTTAAATACAAGCAATTCAATACTTAGGAGGATGTAATAAAAGTTGAGATCTGATACGTAACAACGTGCCAAGTGCTAACCCTGGCAGCATCAGGCAAAGTTGGCGACGCGCCAGATCCGTCCAATAACACAGATTTGTCGATCACCTGGTGTAACACGGGGCCATTGTTTGGGGACCTTTTGTTTATTCTAACCTATAAAGTGTACAATGCTAGAGATGTCTGGTGCTTTTCTACCAGAACAGGTAAAGGCATATCAAGGCTGATAATGTCACGCGTAATTTTCATTGTCAATAGTGAATACATAACATATTTAACAATAAAGTTAGTTTTGTTTTGTATTTTAAACCCACCTAAAAATTTTCATATTTTTTACCAGTTCCTTTGAAATCTGTGGGTAGGAGGAGGTATTAGAGAATTAGGGCCCGAAATGAAAATTGCAATATTATTGCATCGTCCCATAAATAAAACTAAATATTTTTCTACCTTTTTTTATCATAAACTAAAACCTTTCCTTAATAAATTTTTGTCCCCGAAATACCCAGTTACAAAGAAATGCGATACCAGGACATCATAAAACTCGACAGGTTTACCATCCGATACTGTTTATGAACTCCACAATGAGTAGTGACTGGTGACAGAATTAAGTGCCGTCGACGGCTAATAAGTGTCATTAGGGCCCTCCACTTAACTTCAAATTGGCACTCTGTCCTCATTGCAGATATTAGATAACGCCGCGTGCCGGTTTGATTTACAAACTTTGAAGAATCGCCTGCGAGAAATTGATGTGAACTTTTCGTAATTTATGTTGCCTTGGTACCTAGGATCGAAATTCATTTTACCGTGAAGGAGTTGTGAAAAACAAAATGACAACGAAATACTTTTTTATATATTGGTCTATGAACCAGTAAAACGAACTTATCTTATGGGGAAATATACGATTATTGAGGAAAAGTTTGGAGAAAATATACAAATCGGCGTTAGACTATAATATTGTATGCCCGTCGCACACAACAACTATTATGGCGCATAACAGAAATTGGATTTCTGAGTTTCAAACAAAAAAGTATCCCGTATTTCTGAAGACTCTCTCTACAATGTTTCAACGACACAAAAAGTTAACATTTTCATGTTTTACTTTTAGTTAAAAATGTGCTGCATTTAATTTTTCTAGGTACAAAAAAAGCTCTATTGTTTTAGTTTTAAACATTCATTCAACGCGCATTTTTAAACAAAAGAAACTGAGCACGAAACTGCAGATTTATTTGTAAGTTAATGCGTAAATTGAAATCTGGAAATGATTCACATGAACATCTCTTGACCATAGACATGTTTCGGTCGGTAGCTTATTTAGTTATTTATAGAAATGTTTCTACGTTACATTTTATCTTTGCATGTCGAGTGCCGAACTGCCGAGTGTTTACATTAAACCCCATTACAGGCTCCCTTTCGCTCGACTCGCGGAAACTGAGCAAGCTGTTCTGTCTCTTGAATAATTTATGGCGAACCATCGTTTTGAGACGCGACTTCCTCGGGTGTTAAATGAGATTCTACAAGAACACACCTAATGCTACATTTTCACTCGTAAAATTGCCAAATTAACAAAGAGACACATTTGTCGTTCCTTTATGATTTACGTAACGTAAGAGATAGACTGGTATAATGGTATATAATCATTTAACTAGGGTCTTTAATAATTTAATAGACATTTTATAATTACGTAAATACTTTTATAAAACGGAACGGACTTTTCTTTTGATACAACACAATGTATGAGTGTGAAGTATTTTCCTGTGTACTGTGTGTATACTCGTATATCTTGTATTGTGTACGCGGCACGGCACGGGCACGGGTCAGCGGCCACCCGCTAGGCGTGCGGCACCCGCGCCTGCGGCCTCCGCGCGTCGCTTGCCTCACGCCATGGCGCCACTCACCCGTGCCCGTGCTTGCAGGATGCACGCGGTGGGCCTGCACTCCGCGCTCGCCATCCGTCGCGAGCGCAAGCGGCGCGCCGAGCAGCAGCGCGCCCGCGAGCGACGGTACTCCCTGCAGTCCTCTGAGTCGGGAGTCACATCCCCGCATTGCTCCACCGGCAGCTTGGAGAGGCGACGCTACCGCAAACACAGAACCACCGACAATGAGGTCGTCTCATCCGTTGGCATGCTCCACCTCGGAGTCGTGTTTCTAGTGCTTGGAGTGTTTTTGATCGCTAGCGGCTGGCTTCCGGACGACGTGACATCCTGGAGCAGCATCGGCTCCGTCAGCTGGTTCAACGAGCTGGTGTGCTCGGGACTGTTCGCACTGGCGATCGGCATCTTCCTTATTGCGCTGCACAAGTACTTGACCAAAAGTGAGGAAGAAGCGTTAGAAGACTACGTGCAGAGGCAGCTGACTCGGTCGCGGTCGGGACACAGACTGGAGCGGGACGCGGAGACCGGCGGCATGCACACCAAGAACGCACGACGAGCGAGAGCCACAGAGGTGGTGCCGGAGCCCATCACAGAGACCTACACGCAGCCTTCACCCGACAGAGCGCACGGGTTTGTAAATGCTCTCGCTCTGAACGGAGACGCCATGAGGGAGTCACCGCTCGAGCAGATTGTGGAGGAGGAAATCTCCGTGACGTCAGAGTCGGACCGAAGGTTGGGCAGGTTTAACAAGGACACGTACTCGACGCCGTCAGTAGCCGCGAGCCTGAGCCCGGGCTCGCCCTCAGACACGCGGGAGTTGCTCGCCGACGGACGCTATATGGTCATGTCTCGAATGTAAACCGAACGCGATCGATCATCTTCTAATGCCGATTCGTCTCTGCTCCATTATATTACGTCGCAAGAATTTCTATAGCATTTCTAGTAAGTATCTAGCAAGCTGTGACGTCGTCCCGCAAAGCAATTTAATCTTAAAGCGACGATCGGTATCAGGAAATTGGCCGTTCAACTTACGAGGTGCACATTAAGCCGCCTGAGTGAATCGGACTGTATATTTTGTGATTAGTGTTACGTGCAGCCACCAAGTTGTACTGAGCGTTCCGCATCGCGCGACTTTTTCGCTTTTAATTTGTTTGTGAATGGGCTTCGATGCTTCGCCAACGTTCTAGTGGAGTTTGCGTTTAATGCTTAACTATTTTATATTTGACCACACGGACCAACTGTTTATAGTATAACAGTAAACTGTTAGTATTCGACTCGTTTTATAACTGCACATAGAAATCTAAAGGTAGAGTTCGGAATAGACGACTGCGACAGGCGACCAATAAAAGAAGATCGAATCATGCATGCACAATACACAACAGTAAGGTAAGAATTTAGATAAATAGGGAGTGGCAAGCGATCGTATCGTCTATTCGATTATGGCGAGACTATCGAAGTCGCCCGCCCCAGTCGCATATCCCAAAGTCTGCTTTTAACCATTGCAAACGGACTTGCGTGACAAACAACAGTAAGTAGCGTGGAGCAATTAAATACCGCTGCAGTTATAAAGGGGTTGATAATTATTTAATTAATTGGATGGAATTCCTTGTCAGCGACAATCGATTGTGTCTGATAAAAATCGGTATGTTAACAGTCTAATTAGACTAATTGAAATTAAAAAACATTTTATTAATAATAATTATTATTGTGAAAAGGTGAAGCACCATAAAACCCAAATTGTATTCTGAAATAATGTCTATTTCTCTATGTAATGAAGTGATTATATTATTGTAAGAATCGATTCATTAGGTATCGATATGACAATTGATATCTGTCGTATTTCAGACACAATCGTCAGTCCCTACGGCGTATTGGCTTGAGACTGATTGTAATATACTTGTCCTTACAATGTACGATTTTATATAATATTTAAACTTATTCATATATTATTTAGTGATCTCATTCCGATAGAAGTTTTGTTTTCAAAGTGGTGTGCCAAAATAACTAATTGGCAAATTGTTTTAATGCATTTATTTTAATTGTAAATACTTAATTAGACATTTAAGAAACAATCCTGTATTTTTATCTTGTTTTTAAATATATTTTTTTAAATTATTATTGCCTAAGCCTCTTTAGCATGGAGAAATTTTATTCCATTATAGAGACAAAAATTTGACAGTAGGGTCACATTTTTATCGCCTCTAATATGAACTTCATTCAAATGAGTCTAGGGTATCATTAGTAAACAAAATACAACAAATCTTTTAGCTTCAACCAAGAGTCTAAAAAAATATGGCGTCGATGAACATTCCAATATGAATTAGGGATTGTTTCTTAAATGTCGCAGTAATTCAATATTTAAATAAATTTTTCCCACCTTATCTTGAATTTATTTTAAGGCTGTGATTCCTGTGGTACAGTCGTTGCCACAAATCGTAAATGTACGACTGCGGCCGACGACTCATATTATCTGTATACTAATGATATTAATATAAGCTTACACGACATGAGCTTAGCTTCACAATGCTCAAAATTGATTACTTTTCACTACTTTCCATTTCTGCCCGCCTAGCATGCGGACCACAAGAACATTTTGTCTACGCTTTTTGTCTCGTTATAACCGGTTTTCTCTATTTGTCTACGGACACTGACATGCGTGCTCTTTATTTTCATACAATATTGTAGACAACATATCGACAGTCGATTATCGAGATATCTCGTGGCGCGCATGCTAGCCGGGCTTGTTTCTAGTATTTTTGTCTTCTATGTATATTGTCTGTCATAATAAACTTTGTAGATCGTGACTAGCATGGATGGATTTATAACCCCAATACGGTGGCCAAAATAAATTGAATAATTTCATGTCATTTTTTCATACGACTTAATGTCACCAATTTTAGTATTTTTGATATGTCTAAGTTTTTATATGTTTAAAATATACCTTTTTTTAAATCTAGGTTTTTTAAGTATTGTATTTTAAACATTTTTAGTATACGAACTACAAAGTATATTAAAAGAAATGTGTGTACTTGTATCTTTCTGTACATTTGTGTCCATAGAATCTGAATAGATTCAGATTCTATGCTATAAATTCTAGTTTATTATAACATAAAGCCATTCTGGTCTCAGTGTGGTGTTAAGTTGTTTCCATCTGTCTATCTTAAGTGCTGTCTATAAAATATTGCCTTATTAAAATAACATTTCACGGTATAATTGTAATATAGCACAATTTTTTCTATTATAGGGTATTTTATATGCTAGGAAAATATTTCAATATATCAAAATAATGAAAAATCATTTGCAAACTACGGAATCAGAAAACCGATCTTATTATTTAAAAAATCCATTTATGTTATACATATACTTCTACTATAGAATATCTTTGCGTTTATGGAAAATTTGGAAGTAAAGCTTCAGCAATGCCACATGAAGGATTGAAAAGCAGAGGGCTTCATTTGCATATCAAAGGATATTAGTTTGTGTTCTCTGAAACTCTGTAAAAGTTTATTTATTTTACAATGTCGTACTCGTTACATTTTGTGAATAACATTTGGAGCGTATTATATGATCTATTTATTATAACATAAAACATACCCACACATACATAGTTCACTCATAATGCTTCTACTTCTTTATTTATATTATTCTTAATCAGTATGTATATTTAAATAGTTAAAAATTCAAATATATTTTATGTATAATGGATTTTTATTACAGAGATTGGCAAACGAGTAGATGGGCCACCTTATGGTAAGTGATCTCCACCTCCCATAGACACCCAAGACATAAAAATGGAAGAGGAGAGAAAAGAACGGATTGGGAAAGCATGGGGGGGAATTCGGCCAACGGAAATCTCACTCACCGAACGAAACGCTACAGCGAGCTGCCACTTTACGTCGGTTTTCTGTGAGACATTAATATCAATCCGGTCGAGCCGGCCCGTTCGTGCTGTAGACGTAACTGTCTACAGCAGCGGTCGGCAACACGTGGCCCCGCGGGCCGTATGCGGCCCGTGAAATCCTATTTGTTTTGTAAATTAGTCATAAATATCTAAAATGTTATAGATTATACCTTTATAGATAGAAAATATGGGGTGAGGCCCGCCTTTACTGTATTTTACCACCTTGCGGCCCCTACCTACCAAAAGGTTGCCGACCACAGGTCTACAGCATAGCTTTACCACTCAAATGGATTCTACTAGACTTGAAATTAAACTATTTTTACGGATTCTATCACGATCTGGTTTTATTTTTTTTATTTTTATGCCTTAATAGATTTAATTTCAAAATTCTTTCACCTACATAAAGGTATATTATATAATCAATAAGTCATGAAGCCTATATTTTATTTTGGAAGCTAAGGACAATATTAATATCGCGAGAGTTTTTAATAACAGTATAAAACTTCAAGCTGCTGAAAAGCATTTGCCTCTATTTAATAAAAGATAACTATCGTCATAAACCTGACTTTAATGTTGGTTTAATCTAAAACAGAATTTAATAACATTGAAATATTTTCCTAACATAATGTAGTATCTAAATCGCCTGAATGTCTAGACATGCTAGCTTGTGTATCGTATTAAGGGATATTCAAGGAGTTAACGTGAATCTGCGGATTTCTGTCACACTATCTCTGTGATGGTAGCTCAGCGTCATAAATATGTCATCTCGTATATATTATTGAGTATACAATATTACCTATGTTCAGCAGGTCGATTCTCTAAGGTTTTATTTGTGAAAACAACGTTGTGGCATCGTTGCGGCAACGATGTTTTCATTTTTGTATTCAGCAAGGTACAAAGCGCACGCACTAGCGCTATGCTTGATTCTCGCTCGCTCTCGCTTGATGCTCGCTTATGCGAACTAGCTCTCTCGAGCGAGGCGTTTGACATAAATGTATGGAAAATGGTATGCTCTAAGACCCAACAACGTTGAACGCTCCGTCCATCTCAACGATGTGCGCTGCGGGAGCGAGGCGTCGATCGCAACCTTGTGGCGTTTCTTAGAGAATCGACCTGCAGCAGTGGACGTTCTATGGCTGATGATGACGATGATTTCGAGCGTATCAGTTTCAAGCACTAAGTACCAAATTAATCTCATACGTCAATGTGATATTTAAATTATAATTCTCTAAAGTTCGTAAATCTTATAGTTTAAATAAAAAATATTTAAATGAGATTAATCTTATATGTTCTTAATCAGAATCAAATTAAAGTTGGTTGATAAAATCGGTTCAACGATATACAATAACGAGATCGTATTTATGATGATGATTGTACAAAACTGTAAAGTGTAAGATTTCTTTAAGCACAATTATATTATGATCTCCGAATAAATTATTAGGTAAAGTACAATATATTCCTTATTTCTCGTAAACATTATTGCACAATATAGGAATAAAGAACGGCAAAATAATTCTGCATATTTGTTACAAAAGTTATTACTTATATAACTACCTATGTATTGTATAACTACCTATATCAATTTATTTAACGTGATCTGACTTAAACGAGATATAAAAATATGACATAAGAGGTAAACTAAACATACGCAGTGCAATCCAGGTAATAATCAATTGTAAACGAACTTGAAATATTCTGCTCATAGTACTTTTATCGTGGAATTAGGAATTTCAACAGACTTTCATGTCGCAGCTCAGCCCGTCTAGCAAGCCCGCCACGAGAACATTTTGTCTACGTAATGATTTCTTAAGTTTACGCGAATGTAATACATTGAAATAAAATTATTTTTACGGATTATATCACGATTAGGTTTTAATTTTTATTCCCGAAATGTCTATTTAATGTCTATTTTTATTTATGTCTGACCCATGACAATGAAGACTGCAAAGCCTTCGAAACGTCGGGAATAAAAATTAAAACCTAATCGTGATAGAATCCGTAAAATTAGTTTTATTTCAATTTTGTCTACGCTTTTTGTCGTGTTATAACCAGTTTTCTCTATTTGTCTACGGACACTAACATGCGTCCTCGTTTATTGTCGAACAATATTGTAGACAACATCTCTCCAGTCGGTTATTGAGATCGTGACACGCATGCTAGCAGGGCTGGACTCCCAGATCCGAAACAATTGTCTTATTGTAAATATTGAAGAAACGTTATAATTTTATAAATTATGCAGGATTATTTCCCCGTGTAAATCCGATGCACATAATTATGAAGTTTCTCGTGCCTATACACTTTTATATTTAGGTTATTTTTAACTTAGGATAATGCTGTCACGTGTAAATATCATTTTGTTCGGTCGCTTTGCCATTTTTCATCGAGTTTTATTAAAACGTATACAGAAGTAGAGCAGGTCAATGGAGTTCTAGGTAATGGTTAAGCCTCGTAAAAAAATTGAATTTGAAATTTTAAACCAAAATCTCAACTCAAAAGAGTTTTGCTATTTCAATGTCTCGTTATTCGTTACGTTATTTGAACTGTGGCCCGAGCATTACTGTCGAGTTTAGGCTTGACCATGTGTTTTTTGACATTTCACTACGAAAAATGTTTGTATGACAAATACCCGGTTACGTGGGGAATTGACGTTTTTCATACAAATTATTTTGCGTAGTGTGAAATGCCAAAGAACATCTGGTCAAGCTACTGGAATGCGCATCGAGCTCGATACGAATTCGATTGTCGAAAATATTCCTGCTAGGGCCACTTAAGGCCAAGTAGACGAGAGCAAATGAGAGAGCCTATTATTGGCATCTCATCAATAGACTCATAGTTCGAATGTTTGCTATCACTTTCTATCTGTGAGATTATGGTCAAACGCCTTGCCTGTTTAACAATAAAACAAGATTTAATAACTTTTATCAAGATACGTCAATCCCAGTTCACCAAACTAGGCTAGATATTAAACCGGATCCCCGCTGGCCTGCTTTACCGCTGTGACACAGCTGGGCGCAAATCGCTAGCTGATTTTACAACCAGAATCAAGTAACTGTCATTTTGGAAATTTTTAGGTCTTTGTTAATTTCAGTTGAGGCGTATTCTTTTGAGACAACATAATATTTTCGTAAACGTAATGAATCCAACAGAAAGAAAGATAGCTGTAATTTCTAAATCGCTTGCACAATTTTTCTTTACACAGCGATTTCGATTATTACCAGCAAATTAAACAAAGCTCATTGAAATTGCTTCACTCGTCTGGAAAATTAGAAGAGCATAAACACCGAGGTTATGCCTATGTTCAGCAGTGGACGTCCTATGGCTGATGATGATGATGTAACACCGAGGTAGATCAGAGTCTACCTCACACCCTAAAAAACGTTGCTAATCAATCAGCCTGTTTTTTTTGTAAAAAATGACTCGGACTAAGTCGCAGTTCGATTTGAAAATTCCAAATCCTCACTGAGATCGTTTTTATGACTTACCGCCGAATGTTCATACGCTTAAGGTCGCCTTATGTCGTTTAAGGCCGCCTTATCTGTCAAAATTGTATGGCGAAAATCAATGTAAGAAGCCGTTAAAATTGAGCAGCGTTTGACCATTCGGGCGTTACTTAGAGCCACTTGCAACTCCGCAATAAATATTTATTTATTCCAAATTTTACGCTGCAAGTGGCCCTTAGCCGAAGTTCGCTCTATAATTCTCAGCCTAGAACTAAAGTGGTCCGCCTTTTTTAACGTGAGATTTTTGTTATCTTATTTTTATTCAAATTCAAGCAGACCGCTGCACCTAGAACTAAAATGACAGTTACAAAATGGTTTACATATGAATTTAACCGACGTTCATTGTGATCTGTGTTATTATTTGTAGTTTTTAATTTGTTGTTTGATGTGCGGAGCTCAACTTGTTTCCACGCTGTTTCGGTGTCGTGAACATTTTTATGAACGCTTTTGCGCATTTTTAAATTATCTATACACTTGTAATGCACTTTATTGTAAATTATAATATGGTTGTAGTATGTGCATTAATATTCAAGTTTCCGAAAATCGAGTTTCCAAATGAGATTAACAAGATAAGTAGGTACATATTCAACTTATCCTGCCCCTACACTAAGCATAATTAGTATCGCAGAGGTTCATCAATACATCAATATATTATACCCTAGATGCACAGTTCTTTTCAAATATCGTCCTAAAAAGTGGTCTCAGGAATGAAACAAAAAAAAAGATCACAAGTTCTAATTAAATCAAACACAAATATAACCCTATGCACGTGTTATAAAGTAGCTTTTTAAACGAAATGATCAAGCGTTCTTAAATTTGAATTTTCAAATTTAGAATTCTATCGGCGTCCAACTGTAGGGAAAGTGGTTAAGCACTTCTTTGCTGTCCCATTTTCCGAGCGTCAACTGTGCATCTAGGTAAATAATATATCGATGTAGAGGTTGCATAATATTATGTATTACCTTTCTTCTTTCTTTCTACTTGCCCTTATCCCACCTGAAATTGAATTTTTTTCAATATTATATATTGCCATTAACATCAAGTTCATTAAATGTTTATAGATCAGAAGTCTCCTTAATTAGTATAATAACAATTACCTATTCGTTAATTTTATTTAATTTTAGTTAATTCGATTAAATATTTTATAACTTTATCTGCTAAAAACCATAATGCACAGCGTACAACCATATTACAATAAATTATAATAATATTTTACGTAATTACGGTGCCATCAATAAACATCCAAGCGAGTTATACCTCATAAACGTGGCAATAACAAGGGAAACCATTCTAAATATTTTCATAGATTAAGAAACTCCCGTTAAATATTTACTTTCATTATATTACGGTGGTTGCTACATCTAGATAAATAATTTAACTGAAAAATATTTTACGACGCCAAGTTAACATGTTTTCCGAATTGTGGGATATCAATGATTGGTTTTAAACGAACTATTAAAAATTATTCGCATAATATTCAATAGGTGAATATGGGTGGAATTGATTGTAATCCATCCATTTCTTTTCCGTATAGTACAATAGAATTACTATTCCGTAAACCGTACACGTACAGTGTTTATCGGTTATTGATTATTTATTGTAAAAATCTTTGAAATAAAACTATTTTTACGGATTTTATCACGATTTGGACGGGTTGGACTAAACCAACCCGTGACCACGAAGACTGCAAAGCCTTCGAAACGTCGGGAATAAAAATTAAAACCAAATCGTGATAAAATCCATAAAAATAGTTTTATTTCAATGAATAGCATTTGCGTAAACTTAAGAAATCAGTATGTAAAAATGTTTATCTTAGCTATTTCTAAATTATTTCGTTTTATTGGATAATATGTTGCATATTTAAAAATATACAACTTTACAAGACGTTACAGAAAGAGGATTGAATATTATAAATGCAGACAGCTGGGAGGGTTTTTATAAATTACGTATGAATACTTTTGAATTTTATGTTTTATTTTTATAAATAATTCACAGCAATAACTAAAATATCTTATGCAATATATGGTATCTTGAAATATCTTTACTTAACACAATTTGAACATAAGTCGCCTCCTTAGTCTAGTGGCAGCATATGTGGCCTGTTGACCGCGAGTTCCTGGGTTCAATTTCTAAGTCGGGCAAAGATATTTTTCTAATTTGATTTGCCCGAGACTGGATGTCCAGAAGGGGGTTGACGTCAAACAGGCAGGCGTGAAAACTGAGCCAAATCATTTCTGCAGCATGCTTGAAGTGTGTTTTGTGTGTGTGTGTGTGTGCCACAGGGGGGTTACCACCACCTCTTATAGCAGTTTTATTATAATTTTACTTGTACAGTTTCCCATAAAAAACAAACGAGGAACGTTTATAATAATACTGCTATAAGAGGTGGTGATAACCCTGCTGTTCATATATGCTGCCACTACACCGAGAAGGCGACTCAACAATACATAATATATAGTCCTATTTCTGTAACACCTTTACAATTCAAATTATACTATTAACCATTACTCCTTTTGAAAATCAGGGTTTTACACTGTACGATCACACTGTATATAGAAATTAGTTATTTAATATACCTTCTGATTTACAAATAACGAAATAAGATATTTCTGTCTTGACATTTACATGTAAATTATTAATTAGAAAAATACAAACAGATGAGACATGGTGTTTGCGAGTTAGTATTATATTTAATTTAGTTCGTTTTCGAGCAAAATAAAAACAAATGTTGTCATTTGTAAAGTTGTTCTTGGAAACTATTTATAAACAACCTTAATTGTCTTAAAATTCCCAAATTTTTTATAACAGTAAGGCCGCGGTCTCGAAATCAGCGGCGCGGGGAGCGGCGCGGCAACGTATTGTTAAACCGGTCGTCACGCCACTCGCCGCACCGCTCGCCGCGCCGCTGCCTTCGAGGCCAATTACATTTAAATCTATGCATTGGATGGAACACGCCGCTCGCCGCGCCGCCGCTCCCAGCCTGCTGAGTTCGAGATCGCGGCCTAATACTTAGTACATAATTAAGAGCTTCCTTAATATAAAAAGCTCATCAATATTAGCAAATTGCCATCGTAATTACAACATCACTATGACCCACAAACAACTTAGTCATGACAGATATATGCATCTAGACACTTCGTACAATCTCTGATCTTACAAACACGTCGTTAAACTAAAGACTAATACTAATTTGTACAAAGCTCGCAAACGCCATATTAATCAAATTTTTCAATAATTAAGACAAAGAATGTTTGTAATATCTTGACTATTTTGAGGGATTTCGTTGTGAGAACAAATTACTAACATGTACCTTAAAATTAATCTGGGATTAACCCCTTTCCTAAATACTTACTTTTTATCACATTTTAACCTTTAAATGTTTACAAGTATTGTTTGGTTAATAAAAGTGAGAAAAATTCAAAAAAATATAGTCGTGGCCAAATTTTTTCGAAACTTTAACTTAGACATTTGTTCTCGCAGCGCGCCCATTTTTGTCTCACAAAAACACCACGCTAGATAAATATTTAATTTCACTCGATTTATAACACACTTAATAATAATGAAGTAATAAATACATTTTTGCCTTTTACATTTTTAGTTTTACTTTACCTTTTTTAAAATACTAAGTTCAGCTACAACAGAGAAAAAATTTACTCAGAAACTAAATATTGGCTTTAAAAAAATAATTATGCGAAAACCGTTATAAATTGTTGGTGTAATTACATAACATAACATAAGCTCATGCCTGTATCCCCGAAGAGGTAGGCAGAGGCGCACTAGCGAACTAGTACACCCACATTTCGCCGAGCTTAGTTCCGTCCCAGATGTGATAGGGGGCGAGCCTATCGTCATGTCGGCACAAATGGTGTAATTATGTTTTAAATAAATATTATTTTTGAAACTACATTATTCTATTCTATTCTATCCTATTGTGTCCCACTGCTGGGCAAAGGACTCCCCCATCTTTTTCCACTGTTCTCCGTCATGGGCTATTTAAGTCCACGTAGGCTCGTAGGCATCCATATTGTCACGGCATCAAAAACTACATTATTATTATTATAAATTTTATTACGTCAGTCATTTTACCTACGCAAATATATTCACAATTCAAAGAATCGAGAACAAAAGTGACCAACTCTAGACGTACCTATTCCTCAGAAAATCTTCAAAGGGCACACCAACGGCATTTCGCAGTATTTTAAAATTCCCTCAGGAAAGGTATTTCTCTGGAATCTGCCGTGACCTTTACGTTAACGTGTTTAGGTTTTCTGGGAAACGACGAAAATTAAATTGATTTTTTATGAGATTACGGAGGCAGACAATCCACCGTACGTGGTTAACATCGTCCATGGAGATCCGCGATACCATGGGGAGTGCTCCGAGCCCCAGCGACTGAATTCCACCATCGTACAACGTGCCAGAAATTGGCTTTAAATCCCATCAGATGGATAGATGGCGCTCCTCAACAGTGAGGTATGCGGCTTTTCTTCCCTGTACAACGACCTTATGGAATCAGCTTCCTTCGGCAGTATTCCTTGACCGATACGACCTGGGGCCTTCAAGAAAAGAGGCTATATTTCATCAAATGCCGGGAATGTATCGACGATTCCTCTGGTATCGTGGGTGTTCATGGGCGGTTGTGATCGTTTACCATCAGGTTTGTCTACTCGTTTTCCTTCCCATTTCATAAAAAAACACAGACAATGCTAGAGGCACTGCCAAGTATGTTGTTACCTACTGTGAAAAGGAAAGGTACAACAAAGAGATATAAATAATACCCAATAGTCAAACACAAAGTCCCCAGTACGGTCACCCTACAGTAAGATTATCTATCTAGTAAGGGCGACTTGCACCACTATTACTAACCTACAGTTAGTGTTAACCTCAAGTTAAATTGAAAAAGAAATATATGAAGGATATGTAATTCATTACATGTAATTAATGAAATGTCATCATATATTATCTGTAATTACATGTAGTACATTATTTGTAATGAATTACATGTCCTTCATATATTTCTTTTTCAAATTAACTTGAGGTTAGGGCAAACTGTAGGTTAGTAATAGTGGTGCAAGTCGCCCTAAGTGAACAAGTGAATACCGAATGAAGGTAAAAGTACATTTTATCGAATATACAATGGATTATAGAGGTAGAAACTTCACAAGCGTTAAATTCAATATCTAGTTTAAATTGATTTAGAATGTACCTACTCATAATAAGCTGCGTAACAAGCTCTCGCCTGCATACCCGAATGGAGTAAATAGAAGAGTACAATATACCTATAAAGGCACAATAAAAATACATTATAATATAGATCAAAATAAAAGCAAAGTACAAATTGATCATATTTATGTGGGTAATGCCATAGAAAATTTAGAAACAGGCAGCCATTGACACAACAACAAAGTACTAAAGTACTAGACTCTAGAGTCATAATGATTTTAAAAGATAGGCTTAGTATGAAAGGGGTAGTGGTTTGCAAAAAGGGAAGAAAAGAATATTAAATATTCGTTTTTTTCAGATATGCTCCAATCGTTGCTTCAACCAAGAGAAAATCAGAGATGTAAGTGGCATTAAATTTTATACATTTTATTTGCAAAGCTTAAACTTTCGCGTTTGCCATTTCGTTATGAATTGAAATAAAACTATTCTTACGGATTCTATCACGATTATGTTTTAATTATTATTCCCGACGTTTCGAAGGCTTTGCAGTCTTCAGTCTGACCCGTGACAACGAAGACTGCAAAGCCTTCGAAACGTCGGGAATAATAATTAAAACATAATCGTGGTAGAATCCGTAAGAATAGTTTTATTTCAATGTATAATATTCGCGTAAACTTAAGAAATCAGTATTTCGTTATGAGCTAAATTACTACCAATTCGTTACATTTGATGGCATTAACGCGGTAGTTTAAGGATATATTTGACAAATTTTGTTTTAATTAATCATATTTTATCATAGATTTAAATGTTCAGATGCTTTACCTCAAATCTGCTGATACTGTATACGAACCGATAAAGCAGCCTTTACACGCTTGGCAAACATCGGCACAAAGCGCTTATTCAAATGCTTGACGGCCAAACAATACCCTGCCAGCTTGCAATAATATAGGCGTCTTGTAAACAAGATGTAAGTGGGTTGACAGGTTTTATGTGCTACCGATGTGGTATGGTAGATCACACGTAGGCAGAATGTAGGACATATTTCAGCTAGCAAGCACACAGATGGCCGCACTAAGATTCGATTTTACTGTCGTGGGTGTCAAACACTACTCGGCCCACAACACCCGTTCTTGAGAAAAGTTTTGATGGATCACACACACATTTTCCTCCGTGTGAGGACGAAATGTCTGAACTCTGAACTGAGTTTCACAGAATTAAATTAGACTCAGCCCCACACTGTTTTGTTATTAATTAATATTTGATTATATGTCTAATATTTAATTTAAAGTACCGACGTGGGTTTTACGAAATTAGTTATTTCCCATCTTTGATCAAATACATTCGCAACCGCATTTGTGGATAGCCCAGATAGAGTCAGACATAGATTGAGAGCTTCTATGACATAGAACCATGATAATTAAATATGTACGTCCAAAAATAATTTATGTAAAATAGGAATGAGGTATATAATTTATATTGGATTATGAATGTGTTTATGATGCACATTTTACAACACCGATGATGTGGTACAGGCATCTAAACATTTATATTTATGCTTTTACTTGCTAAGGGTTACTGCTATTACTTCAAACTGGCTGAAAAAAAAGGAGAACTGCTTTTTTAACAGCGATATGTAAGCCTAGTATAGCAAAATTATGCAATGTGGCCATTTTACTTTGAAGCTATGTAATAAGCTAATACGTGGGTATAAAACACGTAATTTCTGATAAATAGTCATGTCTTTCTTTCTTTCTACTTGGCGATATCCTGACCTAATCAGTTTTTTCCTTGAATCAATAATATAATAGGTCAAAGGCATATTAAGAACAAAATTTATTATAAATTATGTATTTAAAGTTTTTTATTTTTGAAGATATTTTTCTTTAAAATTCTGAGCTTAAGGAAAAGATCATGCTACAAGTTACATTTGCTTTATCACATGTTGTAGAAACACGCTTTATTATTCGCAAATTTATTGCAATATAATATATATAGCAACAGATCATAATAAATTGAAATGTACGACTCCCTTCAATCCGTCCTAAGAGTACCCTGAAGACAATTTGTAATAGAAAAGTTCACGAAAAAACTCTATCCCATTTATTATTTCCTGTTTTATTTGTTACACAATCCCATTTGTAAATGGCAAAGAACAAAAAGAAAAATAGTGCCAAAAGGGAATTCCTCGCAAGTCCCGAAATAAATCTTATGGGTAGTTCCGTGTAAGCATTTTTACGACATCCCTCGAGTGATTTTAGAAGACACTTTTCAAGAAACTAGTTGAAAATCGCAACTTAAATGAATAAAGAATTCTAGTAACTTTACCATTTATTGAACATCGAAATTATTCTTTGCACATTTATATTTCGTCAGAGAATACACAGAATTTGATTATTTTTTAAATTCTTTAAAAATAAATTACTGACTATTGTTATCAACGAATGACATATAAACGGTTAGGGTAGTTAAATTATTCAATTGAAATTAGGTGTATAATAATAACTCTTTTTGATAAACGAGTAGAAAGAAAGACAGAACAAAGCCACAAAAAAGAATAACCAAAAAAAAACATTAGGCTTTAATCGTCTAGGTACTAGGCTAGCATAAGCAGAGAGAACTAATAGCGAGTAATCCCTATAGCGAAGATGATCGGCGCAATGCCAGCAGTTGCGGTCCGGCACGAGCGGCGGCGCAATGAGAAACGTGGAGGGGGCGCAGTAGGGCGCCGGCCCTCGCAGCTTCCCTTGCAGCTGGGTCGAGCCCCTGATGCGGACCCTACGCCCTCGCCCGTGCACCATCGGCTTCGCAACGAGCTCTATGTCTGCGGCAAGGTACATCCAATGCCGTTTTAGTCAATATGAAGCTGGAGAGTGACCAAAAAAAATGTGGCTTGGCTGTAGTATACAATTTACGAAAAATCTACAAAGTTAGTCATGATAGTTGCTTTGATAGGCATCTGGTATATACGTTATCTCTCTGCTGACAATCTTCTCCCTCTACTTCCATTTATCGTGATCGAATGCCAATAAGCTATTGTGATTTAAATTCGTCCAGCCTTCATTTTCTACGATAACCACGTCGCATCGTCACCAACTGTCAGGTACCCGTTCGGTTACCTTGATCACCGTTCTGAACGCATTCTTCTACGTTCAGATCTTCGTTCCTAAAATGGTTTTTAGACTCCAAAGCGTTATCTTGGCAACTGCTATTATCCGTTTGCAAGAGGTTTTCCAGCAAGTTGCAGAATAAATCAGTTTAGTTTTACGTCAAGCGTCTGCCTAACGAGTAAAGTCAACCCCCCCCCCCCTGAAGGATCCAGTCCCGGGCAAATTATGCTACAAATACAATTATAATTTCATATATGATAAAATGCTTTCCTTTGAAGTTCATAATAACTCCTCCAATCTGCAGGTGGCCGCACTTCACGCCGTGGTAGGCTCTCTGCTGCTGGGTATCGTGGTGTTGGTGGTGGGGCTGGTACAGCTGTCACCAGGCGCTGAAGCTGCCCAGCATCGGTACTACCTGATGGGTGCTGGCGCCGCGCTCGTCGGGGCAGGAGTTCTGGGCGCTGTGCTAAGGTAATAAGTTCAGAATATCACTAGAGTATATTCCTGACCTCAGGCATCTTGCCCTCAATAAGGCAATCGCAATCTATGTATGATAGACGTACAAAGTAGAATAAAGTTAGACTTGCCACGGAATTGTGGCACATTAAAAAAACATGGAATAACATCAAACACAACATACATAATTGAGAAGTATGTAGATTACATAGTATTTGTTTACATTTCCGGCATAACGTCCGTGAATACACTTTGGAACGCCAAATAATCAATGACTAACACCCAACTTATACAGCCAGTTGTCACACACGTGGTAGTGGTAGAGCCACGCTGTAGACAATTACGTCTACAGCACGAATGGACCGGCTCGACCGGTTTGATACCACTGTCTCACAGAAAACCGACGCATAGTGGCAGCTCGCTGTCGCGTTTCATTCGGTGAGTGAGATTTCCGGTAGCCCAATCCCATTTCCCTCCCTTCCATTCCATCCTTTTAGGTTGGCAACGCACCCATGATTCTTTTTGAGTGGTGTCTATGGGCGGTGGAGATCACTTACTATCAGGTGACCCATCTGCTCGTTTGCCAGTTTTTGCTTTAAAAAAACTCATGCTCCTTACGCCACAGTAAAACACGATAATCTTGTTTCGTGAGTATTGGGAACCTTGAAAAGCTGTTGGTCATACACCTCTATAATCAGAGATTTTTAGTCTCGACAAATAATAAAGCAGTTAATTAAGCAGTTAAAATTTGTATATAATATTTCACTCAAAATACAATTTATAACAATATTTAGTCACGAGATTTACAGTTTGAACTGGCTGAATCGAAAAAATCCCTTCTATTTAATTTTAGGGTTTCTGTGGCCAATAACGGAATCATTAGCGAAACATACGGTTCTTAAATCGTAGGAAATCTCTCACTCCCCTGGAAAAATAAGAAAAATTTAAGATAGTAGAGCTTAGAAAGTTCTTTTAGCCAAAAATTGGTTAAAAAAGAACTATGCTAGTAGTTTTTGAACATTTTAGTAATAATCAGGCTTGCTACAAAACCCGTGACTGTGCGTGACCAGACACGCACTTGGCTAGTTCTTCTATTACCTTTATCGACGAGGTTCAAGCACGAGAAGCAAAAGTTTGTACCTACTCCTAATTATAGTTTAATAACCTTAAATTTAATTTTGAAGTCATTGGAAAGTATAATAAATCTCACAAGATTCTATTAATTAGAAAAATATTATACTGATAAAAATACAATTACGTTATGGACCATGCTTGTATTAATACATAGTAATCAACAAAATACTTAACACAAAAAATAATCAAATTAGACTCTACATTTAACTCCAAATTAACTACATAGACAACGGTAGAACATTCTAAATAGGTCGTTTACTACCATTTACTGTGTGGGAGAGTTAGCAAAGGGTGGAACTGAAAGCGGTCTGTTTGTTTATTCTTACTTTGTTTACTTAAACTATAGGGGATGTGATGATTGGGACTAAAACGTGAACCACAGTTTGTTAACTCATTTCTATCTTTCTGTTTAGTTTCCTTGCGGGTTCGACAGTTTTGATTGAGGCTTATATCCTTCCTGAATACAGATATACAATCAAGTGTTTTTTAGCCTTCCATATCATAATTAAGCTCACGCCTGTATCCCCAAAGAGATAGGCAGAGGCAAACTTTTGCCTTTCCATTCTTGTATATACTTAGGTGACCGTTGGTTAATTCATATATCTTTTTTGACTTCAAATCAGAAATGTTCACACACTGCCGAGGTTTTACCCTCCATGAAGTTAATTGTTATAACATATAAGATTTTTCAAATTCCAGATGCATTTGCCTTCACTGGTACAACAGGAAATTCCGCCAGGGTGGAAATGAGGAACAGGAACCCACTACTCATAAGAACGGAGTGAGTGTTGTGGAGAGTGGCCATGGTCACGACAAACATGATAAAGCACATGACAAAAGCCATGATAAGGGTCATGATAAAGGTGGACATGATAAGCCTGGACACGATAAATCTGGACATGACAAAACTGGACATGATAAGACTGAACATGACAAAGCTGGACATGACAAGGCCGGACACGACAAGCCCGGAAATGACAAAGGATATGAAAAGCCAGACAAGCACAAGAGCCATGAGAAGCTGGATCAGACTCCGAAGTTGAAGTCGCAGTCTAGTGTTGGACGCGACGTGGATCTAATGAAGCAGCAATCAGCGGCAAGCGATACTTAAATTCATACTGACCAGTAGATTTTAGTGCTGTACTTCTTTTAAGTGTTGGGTTCTGGCGGCTGATCAAATAAAACTAAATAATGAAGTACAATCTATATACTTAAGGAATGCAGGGCAGCACCTTAATTATATTATACAATCACAATGACAAAGCCAAGTCAAATTATACATTTGTTATTACAATTTCAATCATTCTTTTTTTTTCTATTTTTGTTTGTTAAGGAAGGCCATGCCTAAAATACCTGCGTCATTCTTATGTAAACCATTTTATTATTCCAGATTATGCATCAAAGCGGTTGAATAATTCCTTTTTTTATAACAGTGTTAAAAAACGAATAAAACGTTTTAAGACATTCCACGATTGTTTTATGCATTTGCAAGAATAAAACGCGGAAACCATTTAAAAAGAAATAAAATGTAAAGTTCTCTGAGATGCAGGTAGAATTTTATTTGTAATAAAGAGATGCAAAACATTTTTTAGAATTAACTACTGATGCAATCTACAACTTTGAAACTGGGCGCGTACGCACGGGTTACTCGTGACTTTTTGACACTCTTTTCAAACTTAAATGTGTGAAAAGCTTAGTGAAAATGCAAAGAATTATCAAGTTGAAGTGGCAGTGGGCAGGGCACATAGCTCGTAGAACAATAAAGAAAATAGTGATAGCCGATGGGGCAGAAAAGTTCTCGAGTGGAGACCACGTACCGGCAAGCGCAGCGTAGGACGTCCACCTACAAGGTGGACCGACGACCTGATAAAGGTCGCAGGACGTCGCTGGATGCAGGCCGCTTCCAACAGGTCAATCTGGAAATCTTTGGGGGAGGCCTATGATGATGATGAATGTGCGCGCATTTCCATACATCGTATACAGGCAAATAGTGTCAAAAATCACAGTGACAAGTCACCCGTGCGAGCAAAGCTCTAAAGATAAAATCACTGATAACCTACTATAAAATTACCGAAAATATATATATTACAGTTTACTTTAATCGATGGCTACATATTTATGAACAAATGAAAAAGCTGTCGGATTAGCCGCCATTTTGTATGAATGTTTCAATTAAAGTTCGCATGTTATGTATTAATTGTATGGGACTCTTAGGGACTCTGTGCTTTTAATTTATAAATACTTCTTCCATACGCGTATAATTTTGTATTATTAAATAAGTACTTACAATATTGTAATTGTTAAGTATTATATTTTAATCTACGCCATACTGCGCACATATCATTTTATGTAATCCCCATCAATTCAAAAAAACATTTGGAAAAATTAAGTCTGTAATTTAGTAGGTATCGTTTTTTAATATTTTCGAAAAATTTACAATTAGCTGCCCGTAATATATTATTTATTGTATTATTATGAATCTTAAAATGTCCACAGGAAAATGTTTTACTAAAAAAAACATATTTTTTCTCTTACCGTCCGTCGTGTCGAGATCAAGAATATAATTATTTCTTACAGATATCTTATAAATCCAAAAATAAATGTTATGGTTATTTTTCACCACAAGATCAAATCAATCTGTTTAATTTTCACTAAAAATGGATACATTCTCCTATTTTTATTCAATATCTAAATGTTCCAAAGCGTTAAAATCATTATTTGGGTTTATTAACGCAATAGTTACAAAAATGAAACAAAATACACACTACCTTTTTAAAATACATTGCTATTTATTAAATACAGCAATATAAACAAAATACAAGTGAAAAACATTGAAAACAATAAATACTTATAATCTATTCATAATTAACAACTTGACTGTCCCTCAAGTTGTTAAGTTATATTATTTGACACGAGTTAAAGATTTTAGTAAATGGAAACTTTTAGCTGACATGATTCTTTGAATCTATTTTGCTGACATTAAATTAATTATAGCCGTAATATTTACATTAAGAACGCAACTGATTTCTTAAGTTTACGCGAATGTTATACATTGAAATAAAACCATGTTTACGGATTCTATCACAATTTTTTTTAATTTTTATGCTTGACGTTTCGAAGGTTTTGCAGTCTTCGTTTTCACGGGTTGGATTGACCCGTGTCCGATCCGTGACCACGAAGACTGCAAAGCCTACGATACGTTGGGCATAAAAATTAAAACAAATCCTGATATAATCCATAAATATAGTTTTATTTCAATCAAAGAACGCTTTTAAATTAATCTTCAGCAGCACACATCCGCAAGTTGAATTTTGTAAAGTCCCTGATAATTACTTTACGCTTTAATTTACCTAAAATAAAACTAATAATTTTATTTTAAACACTGTTTTACTAAATTAATTTGTATATTCTTATAATTTTTGTACACTTTATAGATTATAAAGATAATATTATAGAAGTATATCATTAACAATAGATATAAAGATGTATATTTGATGTTGTAATTCGATGTTTTATCATATTTATAACTTACTTAATACATATAGACCAAGTGTAACGTTACGTACGAATATTTATAGCACTTTTGTCAAAAATAGTAAATAATTACAATTCTCATAGAAAAAGTTCTTTTGTCAAAGGAGTGACCGGTCGATATTGGTAATGCCCAGATAACGGATTTATTTTTATTTCGCATTAGAAATATCTGTACATAATTGAAACATTGGAATTTTTCATCTTATGAGACTGAAAAAGAGTGTTCTAAGATTTTTGGAGAAATCATTTCAGAAACTTTCGGTTGCGTCAACACATCACTCTTTGGTTATTTTACATTAAAACAATTTGTTTTAATTATTTGAGTATGGATTGATGTTGACACCTATAATATTTCGGGTCCAATGTTTGGTCCAGTATATAATTTATTCAAACCAAGTTGAGGATTGTTAATTTTGAATTATCACACAATTATGGGATATGTTAGAATTCTAAACGTAAGTAATTTTAAGATAATTTACTTCTAATTTGAAATTTATAACTATTACATATGTATTAGGATATAAACAATGTAATCAAATTAAAAATTTCACGAAATAAAAATCTATAATCGCTGGTCAAACCAGTCTGTCAAATCTGGTAATTACTCATTATGATCTGAATCATTAAAGATTTACAAATCCAGCAGATGTAACATCGAATAAAAATAATTTCAAAACTCGTCGTGTTAATTTAAGGTAATAGTAATGAAGACATTGTGTGTTGTGCTGGTATCAGTGTTTGTTTAAGTATTCCAGATAAATTATGTTCTTTGATGTATAGCTTAAGCTCATGTTAGTAATTATTGATATAATCCGGTAAATGTTAGATTGGATATTGTTTATAACTTGTGTAATTTTAAACTTAAGTACGACAGCTTGAGAACGTTGCCAAAGATTACTTTATTCGCTTTTTGTGCAATATTTAATGTAAGTTAATTCGCAGTATGGAGAATTTTGCGCTTTAACCGCTCCCGCCATAACCAGCCAAACATAATTCAGGGAGCATCTGCATTAATATGAAGCCGAATTATTATTATTATAGCAAAATTTATAGCTTTTTCTATGAATTTCCGTGCCAAAAAAACGTGGTATGACCACCTGCAGAACCAAGTCTTCTCAAACGCATGAACATTTAATTACTTTGTTTATTCTTTAAAATGTTGTGGATACGATGCTCAGTTTCTTCATAATGTATTGCGAATATAAGGTTTATATTGTTTTCCTTTGACAACGTAAAGTCAAACATTCCGTAAAGCTTTGTGGATTTGGAATTTTGCTGGTACAATTGTATTGAACAATTATGCCAGAGTAGCGGCTCATGCAGGGAGCAACAAGTTGTCGTATATCTGAATGGCTTAAATTAGAAAATGAAGGATTTTCTTCAAGCATTTAGATCAAAATAGATATCGCCAAGAACTTAATAAAGAGGTTTCTCATTTTTAAATGGCTCTAAATATGCCAGTGAACTCTGTATCGGCCGCTATGCCAGATCATCATTTGCTAATGTACGTAATATGTGAAAATGCATTAATTAGTTTTAGGATATGTAATCATAATCATGTAATCGATGTTGGAACCATATCAGTCACTGTATGGATGATTCATCTCGTTCGGGAGTAAATCCTGTTTTGTGGGATTTATTCCCGAATCCCCCCACCCCTAATCCCATACCTAAGCTCTATTCACTGTGATAAAAATAATTGTAAGATTAAAAATAATACATATATCGTCGAGAAATTAATACAAAATATTTGCATGAGTTTCTACACATGATTTGTAATGTAAAAGTAATTTTGTTGGTTAAAACAGCTTGTGGAATGAGAGAAAATGATATCACAGTGAATAAATTTGTATCTAATTCTATTACCTTTTAACCCAATGTACCATTTCGACATTTTTTAAACGTGCTAATGTCAAAGTTACGGTCATTTTTATAGAAATTAGTCCGTAATAAATATAGTGTAATTCGTTGATGGATTCCATACATTATTGGCATTAAGTTGAATTTACTTACAGCGAGCTAATCTTCAATTGTCGTCGGTTATGTGTGTTTAGATTTACATCACAGAGCTACATACTATACGAACTATTTTATCAAAGAGGAGTTATTTAATTTGATCCTTCTGGTCTGCATAATACTATGCCATAGTATAGGCCATTACGGAAATAAAATCAGCGGAGCGAAATATTGTTCAATAAACAACTGAATTGTAATTGATACATTTTCACCATGCAGTTCGCGAAATGATCGCTCTAGCTTTGACTGTAGCACGATTTTTTTTAATTTAAAGTATCCCGAGGTCGGCTTTACTCAATTAGAAAGAAATATTTTATTTTTTAGATGTTTAAGTTTTACTAAGCCGCCTCGGGAGACGACTTTATGACAGCTCGATATTTTGATTTTATAATATTGACGTGTTTTATATTCGTATATTGATATATTTTAATTTTTAATTACGACTGTGCTGTTTTATATCTCATATATTTTATACCGATGTCTCTAAATAAAAATGTGAACGAGATTTTGTGTTTTATTTTTATTATAGTTCGCTTGTAGCAATTGCTACCTCGGTGGCGTGGTGGTATTTCGGTACGACTACGGTTCTGAGGTCTCGGGTTCGATCCCCGGGTCGGGCAAAGTGATATTGGATTTTCCATATCAGCCCGGAGTCTGGAATTTGTGCTCGATATGGGGATAGGCTCGCCCTCTATCACATCTGGGACGGAACTAAGCTCGGCGAAATGTGGGTGTTCCAGTTCGCTAGTGCGTCTCTGCCTACCCTTCGGGGAAACAGGCGTGAGCTTATGTTTAATGTTTATGTAGCAATTTGCAAGACTATTGTAATAAATTATTTCAAACACTTGAATTTGAATTTCTTTGGTAACCTTTTCGTTTTACTATCTTTAAAGTTTAGAATAAAATATTTAGGTAGGTACTATAAAAATTCTCACAAATAAAATAAAACGTGTACATCTGCCTACCCCTTATGGAATGCAGGCGTAAGCGTGTATGTATGAAATATCACCAACACTGATTAGTAACCTTTCCTGCTCCATCATCAACTATATATGTTGATGATGGAGCAGGAATATATGTTGATATATTACCAAATATATGTTGCATATATTTGGTATCAATAATACCTACATATAAAGGAAATATGGCTAGAAATTAACCGGTAAAGTTAAAAATTACGTAAAGCATAGTTTTGTATGATAGGATCTTGGATTTGTGACGAAATAAAAAATAATCACAAGTTTAAAAACTTAACAGACCGACTTCAAATCCATTCGTAACCAAATTTGGGACCACCCTTGAAATAAACAATCTATCCAACACAAATCGGTCCTCATTTGGCGGAGATATCGCGTAACATACATAAAAAAAAACGAATTGACAACCTTCTCCTTTTTGGAAGTCAGTCGAAAATAGCTCTTGGCCAATTGGGTCAGATACTGCATACTTACAAACCGAAACCACCTATGCTGTAATGAATTGTTTAACGTACACGCATCCATTCGTATACTAATTGCGAAAATCACAGGTCACATTTTAAATCTAATATGTATAATATGCTTAATATTTTCTTCGGCCGACTGCCACAAAAGGAGGAGGTCCTCAATTCGTTTTCTTTTTTTTATGTATGTTACTCGATATCTCCGCCAAATGTGAACCGATTTTCAAAATTCTTTTTGGTGTTTGATAGAGATTATTTCAAGAGTGGTCCCATATAAATTTGGTCACGATCGGTAAATCGGAAGTCGGCCAATTAAGTTTTTAAACTTGTGATTACTATAAGCTCACGCCTGTATCCCCAAAGGGGTAGACAGAGGCGCACTAGTGTACTAGAACACCCACATTTCGCCGAGCTTAGTTCAGTCCCAGATGTGATAGGGGGCGAGCCTATCGCCATATCGAGCACAAATTCCAGACTCCGGGGCTGATATGGAAAAATCCAATGTTACTTTGCCCGACCCGGGGATCGAACTCGAGACCTCAAGACGGTAGTCGTACCGAAATACAACCACGCCACCGAGGCAGCGTGTCATTAATGCACTTTTTAACTCTATTTTGGTAATTTTAAGTAGAGATGAAACGGATATCCGGTAACTATCCGTTATCCGGCCTATCCGGCACTGTTTTCACTATCCGGCCGAATACCGGATAGTACTTCAGTATTCGGCCGGATACCGGATAGTAAAATTATAAAAAAAATCTCATTATTTTACACAAAGTAAATTATACCACAATGTTATGGACACCGTTTATTTTTATAATCGCACGTCAAAAAATAGTTTAGTACTCAAAATTAAGAAATGGCAAATTGTTGTGTAATAATACAACATTTTCCGCATTTGTTGGTAAGAGGCGACTCGCTGTAAACTGTCAGGGGCTGAAACATAAATTCTAGCAAACCTTGACAACTGTGGGTACTGATTCAAATTAAACAAACCACCAAATATATGGGTCTTGATTGCGATTGATTCAAGATATCTTTAAGAAAAGTCAATCTCGTTAGCAATCGGATTTTGTTCTTGGTCGCGACAATCAAAGTCAATTATGAAGTGTCCCAGTCCCAAATCTAAGTTCCCAAAAAATTACATAAGCTACACGTGTGAAGTTGGATCCAGTTTCATCGTCTTTCATTCGTTTAGCAGGCGTTGAAGACGGCGATGATGACTGTCACACTGAAAATTCGTCGTAAGAGTTTTTTTTATATACTCTATCATGATTTTCTGTCGGGCTTGTTCAGTTTCAAGAAGTCATAAATAGTCTGACTTGAACATTGGGTCTAAAAAGGTAGCAATTAGGTAGTTTGGATTCTCTCCTAAAGATTTAAAACGACTTTCCAATTTAGCTTTGAAAGAAGCTCTCATACGAGCTAAGTCCGGTGTGCTTTGTGCAGTCTCGTTTTTGTCTAAATACTTTTTAATGAGGAATCACCTAGGATATACAGGTTCAGTTCAGGCCGAATATCCGGTAGCCGGATATCCGGCGCTCCGGCCTTGTAACTTGCCGAATATCCGGTATCCGGTATCCGGCCAAACCACTATCCGTTTCATCTCTAATTTTAAGTCACTAAATGGAATCAAGGAGGAAGGAAAATGAATGGAGGCCTATATTTAGCAGTGTACGTCCTATAGCTGATGATGATGATGATGAAATGGAATCGAATCGAAGTCAAATTCGAATCGAGTGTCAAGACTCAAGAGTCAGTCCTCAGCACTTTCGGTTAATAATGTCTCCCATATTACTACTAGTGACATCTACAGCACATATACGAAAGCTAACGGAACTAGAATGCATAACCAGGCGAAAATAAATCCAATTCAAATAGCATATTAAATCGTTTCGAATGGTCCTAACAGATGGTGCTGTCATCAATTATTTTTTTCGTTATAATATTCATAGAATATTTGATGCACCTAAACAAATTCATTTATCTATATTATACCTATTTAGAAATGTTATTCGAATACACTTTTATGATTTCCAATTATTTTAAATTACTTATTAACAATGCCAACGTTAAATCAATTTCTTACCCTAAAGTAGATTTTACTTAAACATTTTGGAAGCGGATCAAATGAACTATCAAAAGAATATTCATAGGTTTTGCTATTTATGACGTCAGATGTCTCATCATTTTGCGTGCGCCGCGTGTCGTGCTCGTGCTGCGTGCAGCGTGCTCGTGCCGCGTGACGTACAGCCACGTACGGCCACGTACGGCGCAGCGTACCGCGTACGGATCCGCCCAAACTCAACGAGGCAAAAGCAGCAACGCCGCGCGCTCCGCGACGCGACGCGATTACGATTTACGAACATCACGCACAGTCGGCGCAGTACAACAAACACAGTTGTACAAGACTAGATACTAAATTTTTTGGTAAACTAAGTAATTTGTGGAAAATAGCGCACCTATTGAGTGACACAATATTGCAGTCGCTTTATAAACATTATTACAACCAATGATGACATTTTGAAGAATATCTTTCTCCAAAATCTCATCTAAAGTTTGACCGCTAGTATGTCAGAATCGGGCGAAGTGGAAATCCATAATCTCTGCCTACGCCTATGGGATATAGGCGTGATATTATGTATGTATATGTTTTTTATAACTACACCTACTACTTTCTATTTAATTTCAAGCCCATTGTTTTGTCACTTAAATGATTGCAAATCACAGCATAGGCTAGAAATGTGTTTATCTTGGTATCACTAATATAATTATTATTATAGAGATAGATAATATATTATATGTATCATGCGAACACAGTAGCGCGCGGCACTTCTTGGACTGTGTGTGCACTACAGCACTAGTGTGCACTGTGCAGTGTATCACTATGTGTATGTGAGACTCGTGTTCCGAGAATCGTGTACACTACACCAGCACGGCGCGGTGCGGCGCGTATGACGCGAATCACGCCGCGCCCGTTCCCCTGCACGGCGCGCGGCGTTGCCGCTTCGCACCGCGCGCCGCCAGCCACGCCAGTTACAGCCAAACGCTCGTTCGCGCGGCATATCACGATGCCAAAAAAGTTCCATTTAACTGAAGAGAAGACTCGTCGTCTCATAGAAGAAGTAAAAAAACGTCGGTGTATATGGGACATAGAACATGAAAACTACAACGACAAATACACTGTGGCTAAATCTTGGGATGAAATAGGGGCGAATCTCGAAACGGCTGGTAAGTTCAAGAATCAAACTGTAATCGGCCTCACCTCGCGTACGTGCGCGTTTATCATGGAGCACGTAGTTAGTAGTTACGTCAATAACATCTGTGGTTTCATTTATGTTGTGTAGGTGCCATCTACATCTACTAGATGGCGTAACTAGGCAAAGCACTAATGTTATTTTCCAAAGATGCGATGAAATCCGTAAAAATCTAACAATGCTTTATGTCATCACTGCGAACTAGTTTCTTATTATTATTATAATTTTTATTTATAGTACCTATACTTATTAATATGTACTTAACATTAATAAAAACAAGAATAATAATTAAGATCTTCGTTTTTTGAAACCACTGGTGGTGCGATGGTACGTATATGGAGTGTGATATTTAATTCTATACAATACGTCCATAATCTCCATCTTAAATTCACAATTTTGCCTTTCGTTCAACCTTTGAACTTGTGGAAGTAATGATAGTAGAAAATTTGTATCGGCATCATAATTTTTTAGCTTCTTATTCACAGTTGTTTCTGATTCCTCTACAAAGTGGATATTAGAGTCGTGGGACGATGTTCCTGGGTCTTCTTCGTCTGATGGGGAATCTAAGGGATCCTCATTTGCGTCTTCAGACTCGTATTGGACTGGGAGCTCTTGCTGCTCGCCTGTATCTCCGGATGGTGTATTTAGTTCAGTCTTAAAGTCCAAAAAAGCTAGGAGGTCGATGTGTAAATTGCGTCTCTTAGTTTTTAGTTTATTTTTTCTTTGTCTGACATAATAATCTCTTACGTGTTTCCATTTCTTTTGAAGTTCATCAACTGTGAAAATGAATAGATCAATGGTTGACATTGTCGATTAGTCTATTTTATAATTTTTAATTTAAATAACTATCAATTTAAACTGCTGATGTACATAATTGGAATTAGATTGCAACGTAGTTATAAATTACATAACTACAAGTAATTTTATAAATGTTGGAGACTGATAACGAAACATCTACCTTGCCTACCTACCTCGCATTTCACAACTACTCGCCTTTTACACGCTGGTTACTGACACGTCAGAGGCGGCACATATATATGTTCCATAAGCGTATGGGCCACCGGAGGCCGAGCCGCCCGTGACTATCTACATAATACCAACCTAACCAAAGACATTTAACATACAGCAGATGGGACAACAGCACAAAACTTTTGATCCATAATCACACAAAAACTTAACAGACCGACTTCAAATCTGATCATGACCAAATTTATATGGGACCACCCTTGAAATAAGCTCTATCGAACATAAAAATATTTTTGAAAATTGTTCCACATTTGGCGAAGATATCGCGTAACATACATAAAAAAATACAGAGGAATTGAGAACCTCCTCCTTTTTGGAAGTCGGGCGAAAAGTAGATGCCCATTTATGGACGTCAATTTATTGAAACGATGTATGTACCCCCATGGTGTGTACTGTGTACAAATTTAATATCAACAAAGTAAACTTACTGAATTCGTGATGTCTCGCGAGCGTCTGTTTCTCAAAAGTGGGGTCAAATATTTTCGCTATCTCTTCCCAGGCCGCTTTCTTTAATATCCTGTTATTAAAAAAATCATCCCTCGTATCCCAAAGACAAGGTCTATCTCGAATTTCACAAATTAATTTTTCTATATCGAACATTTTGTGAAACACACGCGCACGTAATGCAGACTATCGGTCGAAAGCGTTTAGCGTCGGCGTTGAGTAAAATGCGACGTTGCCGATCTTCCGCCGACCACGACGGATTCTCGGCGTGTCGACTTGGTCATGAGGTGCACGGCGCACGCATAGAATGAAATAGGTAGTCGACAGGCAGCGACGGCAAATCTGCATGAAACTGGTTTGCCGATACGCCGCGTAATATAAGGTGAAGGTTTATTATTTACCAACTGTCCCAGAAAGAGGATAATGTTTTTGGAATGTTTGGCACGGCGCTGCGTATAGTCAGTGATATTATCGCTATAATCCATGCGCTGTGGACCTTTGATAATGGACATTATATTGATGTTTTTAAAAAAGCACATCCATATAGTCAGCGGCATGGAATTCACTTCGTTACGACTTATGTTTTATGTGTTCTTACTTCAAAAAATGTATTAATTCAATTTTAAATGTTATATAATATTGCAAGTTCAATATTCAAGGATAGAATTTCCGAGGTTTATAGTACGCCCTGTCAATAATAAATAAAACCGATATTCCACTGTCTTACTAAAAATATTCAATTTTCTTTATCAATATGTATTTAATTTTAATGGTAAAACGTAAACTATGCCACTCAGGAACAGTGGAGCGTTCTAATAATGGAAGAATTTTCAAAATCAGTTCAGTAGGTCATGCAAACTGACATAGCAACAATGTAGGTACTATTTGCTGAACGATTGTATCGTTCGGTATTGTATATTACTTATACATATTCCGACCAGAATATGATCATTAGGTACAACAAAAATAAATACTGTGGAAATACTATTGTTAGTTTGCAAATTATGTTTATTATTAATCTACATTAATCGACAGACCTCCGCCTTTTCTTCGAACCACGATCAGTCTGGTGAGACACATAATATGGAGTACGATATTTAATTTTGTATAATATATTCATGACTTCCATCCGAAACTCACAATTTTGCCTTTCGTTTAAACTTTGCACTTGCGGAAGTAATGACAGTAGAAATCTTCTATCAGCATCTTCATTTCTTTGTTCCTTCGTAATAGTTACTGATTCCTCGTTTAAATGTACTATATTAGACTCGTGGGACGATGTGCCTTGGTCTTCTTCTTCTGATGTATCTAAAGGATCCTCATGAACATCTTCAGACTCACATTCAACTGGTAGCTCTGCTTGCTTACTTGTGGTCTCCGATTTAGTTTTAACATCCAAAAATCCGAGAAATTCAATGTACGAAGTACTATCACGTCGCTGAGTTGTAATTTTTAATTTACCTTTCTTTTGTTTTACATAATAATCCCTTAAATGTTTCCATTTCTTTTGTAGTTCATCAACTGAAATGATATTTATAGTTTAGCATACCTTTTGACATAGTAGGTACCATATGGGTATAAATTGGCGAATATGGGTGCATCAGTTGCACCTCTGCCTACCTTTTATGTATAAAATGCATAGATCAACAAAAAAAACTCACCATATTCTTGTTGTTTTGCAATCGTCTGTTTCTCCCAAGAAGGGTCAAATATTTGCGCCACCTCCTCCCAGGACGCTTTCTTTATCATCCTATTACTAAAATATTTATTCTTGGGGTCCCAAATACAAGGTCTGTCGCGGATTTCACAAACGAATTTTTCTGTATCGAACATTTTGTAAAACACGCGCCCATGTCGTGCAGGCTATCCGCCGAATGCGATGATATCTGAAAGCAACACGCGACGACGCAACGCGACGTTGCCGATCTTCCGTCAACGGAAACTCAGTACGAACGCGTGCATGGGGAAAACGTTCATTGTGGCTGCGATAACGAGCACAGAGTACTCCGATATTCCACAATGGATTATGCTATGCTACATTTTTATACGTTGGGTATGGCCGAACTTAGGCTAGCCCAGCTATGACTGGGCCAGCCTAAGATGTTTTTAAAACGTCATTAGTTGGGGCCAGCACTCATAAACGCCAACGTTTGAACAAGTGGTTTGGCGGGGCTTACGTAATGTAGTTTTTCGAGCATGTTAATTCAATTCAGTTCGTTTTGTCCAAAAAGGATTCAACGGCCTGCCAGTGATTTCTTTAGAGGATCCAATTCAGGAGAAAGTTTAAAAAAATACGTAGTCCGACCATTCTTGGACCTTACAGTCCACAGACCACATATGCTGCCAGTAGACCAAGGATCTTTATATTTATAGCGACACTTAGTTTATCCATCCTATGGTTGTTTATGTCTATAAAAGATTTCCTTGAGCGACAAGATTGTTAATTGTACACGAGTATCATTTTTCCATCATTTTTTTTTCATCCTTATGTCCAAGTGTACAATAAAGATTTTTAATAAATAAATAGCTTCCCTAGAGTTACTTATATTATAATTCTTTCACAGAACTATACCTGAGGACCAAATGGAAGACCCTCCGTGATACATACAGAAAAGAAGTAAAGAAACTAAATGGAGACAAATACACCGGCTCGTGGCATCATTTCGACGACCTTAGATTCCTAGTATTCAAATCCGAAGTAAATGAGGCAGAAAACGAAATCACACAGAAAGAACAAAGGGACTCTTCCTCAGAATACGAAATTCATTTTGAATCTTTAGGGCAAAGCGAAGAAGTATTTTGGGGCGAAGAGGATCCTATCCAAGAGAATAATCCGGAAGAAGATTATGACTTCGATGTTATGTTTTTGAAGTCACTTACTCCTTACATGAGGCAGCTGGGTCCAATGAGGAGGCTTGTGGTTAGGAGTAAAATTCAGGATATGCTACTAAGCGAATTAGCTGCGCAAAATGCGAGCAAGAGACGAGAAATGAATGGCAATTAGTACTGCATCGAAAAATAGGACGAATAAGGACTTGATGCTGCATTTTTTTTTATCCGAGTACGGCAAAGTGCACCTGATGGTAAGCGCAGTGCAGTCCATAAAAACTAGCGACCATTGACAAACAATGGGTTTATCAGTGGCCGTCAGAATCATGCCGGCCTATTTATGCTTCTTCACACTCCGAATCCGAAGAGGGAAGAAGCCGCAAGCCCCTCGAGAGAACCGGAAGTACATACACTGGCTGATCTTGGAAAGCGAACTACACACGGAGTATTGCCTCTGGGGAGCCTCTGGGGCTCACAGGACTCATTGTTAAATGTATTTATGTGATTAAGAGCCGATTTTTTGACAGCAAATGTATGAATCATATGTGGACTGTGATAATCACAGAATTGTCTCCGAGAATAAAGTGACCTAAACTTACCTATTAAAAAACAGGTCCTTATAAAATAATTGTATATATTGTAAATATAAAAAGATAATAAGCTTAAGCTTCATTTAGACGATCCTCATGCTACGAGAACCTGTCCCCGTCGACATGTAGCTTAACTGTAATATTAAAAAATTGATTTATTAAATCACTAGTTTTACTTTCCTTTATAAATCACTACGAATAAAAAACGGTAGCAGTGACCATTAGCCAATGTACACAGTAGTTACACTGGGGTATACCACAGACAACCTAAAGCCGACCCGACCTGCACTAAAACATTGCACAAAACGCATTTTTTATCTATGTTCCATTGTTCTACGAGCAGGTGACAGCTAAAATCGTTGTTTTGTTTTAAAAACCTAGTGCAGGAGACCCGGCTTAATAGTTTTTACTAAACTTAAGTAATGGTTAGTTAACAGACATTTTATTCTACATTACAACAGATTTGATACCGGTTTGATACCACTGTAAAGAAAACCGACGTAAAGTGGCAGCTTGCTGTCGTGTTTCGTTCGGTGAGTGAGGTTTCCGGTGGCCCAATTCCCCCCTCCCTTTCCCAATCCCTTTTCCCCTTCTATTCCCTCTTTGTAGGTTGGCAACATACCCTTGATTATTTCTGGGTCTTGGGTGTCTGGGCGGTGGCGATCACTTACCATCATGTGATCCATCTGCTCGTTTGCCAGAATCTGCTATAAAAAAATACACCGCTGCGCCGCGCCGTGTCACCACTGCCTATCCTATCCTCTTGTTAACGCCACGGCCTCTTGCGTGTATGTAAAACAAGGATAATTTTACTTAAAATAATTTAAATACTTTTTTCCCCAAAATATATGAAAATAAATATGTGTTAAATAATATCTGATGTATCTAGGATAAACAAATAAATAACCCTGAATACTTTAACAAAAATAGTCAAGTGCCGAAAATAGGTACCAAATTGTGAAGTCAAATGGTGGACAGATTTCATTTCCAGATTTTGCAATCCAGTACAGACTGGGTAGCGTCTGCAGCATTTAATCTGCGCATAGACTTGAAAGAGTTGCAAGTTGCCACCAGCCGCAATCCGCAACGCGTCCACCGTCCACGCTCCACGGTCCCAATGGAACCGCGCGTACAAACGGCAACGCCGCGCCGCGCGAACGCGCGTCACTTCGCCAGCTAGTGACTGAACACTAGTCATATTCAAATGTTTCGATTTCTTGTACGGATACTGTGTATCGACAATAATTAATATCCATAATAATATAGTATTACGTGCACTGACTGCGTGAAATAACTAATTGGATTACATATTTTTAATCGACAATTAACGGTACGGTAATTCAACGTAATAATTCACCGGTAACACCAAAGCGGATTAAATGTAGCATGGTAATTAGCACATTAATATGACAAATACATGCAAACATTGAATAGTGTCATATAATCTAAATTACAGGGACAGACAATAGTCGATGGTTATAGACTATAGGTCTGAATATTTTAAACTTTAATTAAATAAATAATTGTTAATAAAATAAATAATAGTTATGTAAAATGAAAGCACTTGATAGCACCTAATATATAAATAATACAAAAAATATTATACCCAAAGGGATTATGGAGCTTCCTATCAATTACAAATATTATTTTATTGTTAAACAGGCAAGGGGTTAGACCATAATCTCACAGATAGAAAATGATGATGTGATCTACTTAAAGTGCCTATATACTGTAGATTCTAGCAAATAGATTCAGAGATTATCTAATACGTCTATACTACGTTTTAGTATTTTCTGATCCGAATGGAAACTTGAAATTAGATCCTTATAGTTATCATCGTAAAACATGATGTTCAATTGGTAAATATTAAAATAACATATTTTATCGATGTCGTTTTCTAGACACCGTATACATCACTATAAAATTGTGTGGAATGTGGTCACTCGATTGCGCCGTATACAATTGAAGCTCGGCGAAATGTGGGTATACTAGTTGGGTAGTGCGCCTCCATCTACCCCTTCGGGTATACAGGTGTGAGCTTATGTTATGTTATGTGTTACAATTGAATATCGATTATATGGTTTCGATTTTACGTAAATATGTATTACAAAAATGGAAAGGGGAAAGAAAATGGTTAAATGTAACTCAATCTTTTTTAACGTAGATGTATTAGACTTTTTGTTCGTGTAAGTGTAAGTGCACGAGCAGGCATTTTTAACTGGAGACGACACACAGTGGAAACGATTGTAACACTGATTGAATCGATTCCAGAAACAGTTTATAAACGTGGTGGATTTTTAAATCTTGTACCTCGGCAGAAGGGAAATGCTATGAGTGGCGTCTCCTGTCATAAATGACATCGCATAGAGAAGGTACTATGTTATGAATAAAACAACTATCGATTATTATTATAAATCGTAATACATTTTGAATTCGTTTTGTGTTTTGTCCCATCTCTAGCACCGCTTGCTGCCGCGTCGACGCGCGCTCGTCGATCGCCCCGCCCCGCGCGTTGCCGATGCGCGTCAGTCGCCGGTTGTACACAACAGAAGTTCGTTCGCGTCGATTCTGACCACAATGTCTAATAGAATAGTTTTAAATAGAGAACAAACGTTTAAAATTATTAAGGAAGTCCACCTGCGACCATGTTTGTGGAACCCGTATGACGAAGAATACGGAAAAAGGCATTTAGTGGCTGAAGCTTGGGGCGAGGTATCCAAGCGTATGGATAATTTACCAGGTTAGTAAATGATAATATTTTTGTTATCAACGCCGCACCACGCGACATCGCGCGGAGTGTCTCGAACTCTCGAATAAACAAGTGAACATTTAGTTCTACGTTTGTTATATAGATGGCGTTAGTTGTAAATTACTACTTCTTTTGTACTCTACAATCTACATTGAAGTTTGAACAGTGTTTAAATTAAGTTTCGCTGATCTGTCAACTCGTTGATTGTTTGGGATATTGAAACTAAGTACTTAGTCACTTGGAAAAAAAATGAAACTTAATAACCAAACCTTAAAAATACATTGTTCACACAGTAATTTTCCTGAGAAACAAATGGAAGAGCCTCCGGGACACTTACAAGAAGGAAATGAAAAGATGTCCGGACCCGTACAATGGTTCATGGCGATACTTCAAGCGTCTTTCATTCCTCGTGTTCAAGTCTTGTAACGAAGAAAATAATGAAACTGATCAAGCCGAATGCGAACAATCAGAAAAAGACACAGACGATTCAAATGATTTAAGAGAAATACCATTAATAAAACAGGAACCTTCCATACATTACCAGGAAACTATACCCGAGAAAAGAAGAAAGCCAAATGAAGAAGAATTCGATGTCCTGTTCTTACATTCCTTAGCGCCTTATTTCAAACAACTAGACCCGATTAGGAAGTTAGTAGTTAGAAGCAAAATACAAGATATGTTGTTTAATGAAATATCTGCGCAGAATTCGGGAAATGGGCCGCAGTATGATTAATGTATAGCTTCTGGAATTCTGGACTGTAATTCATTTTAGGATATAAAATGAAACTAGTGGCCTTTCTAATTAGGTACTTACTTATTTGGGCTATTGGTGCTTAAAACGTGACTTTGAAATTGTGGTTGGTGTAAATATTCTTTTTTTTAATCAAGCGTTGAGTGTGTGAGAGAGTGACCACATACCAATTTGATGGTGTCGTTACGTTAAGTTTTGTTATAAAACACATTAAAAAAACATCAAATTTTAGACAAGTACCAACTCATAATTTAATTTTGTTATGGAGTGACTTCCAGCTCCGTTGGGATTGGTACGGGCGGCCGCGGCCGAGACAAGTTTCGGAGGTTCGAGACCAACCCAGCTAATTAACTTAGCTCAAGTAAAAAGCAAACTTTTACTTGACATCACTGATACGTTGATGACAGTTCAATGGTTAGAGGCAAAAGTAACGATGAAATCAACAGCAACAGACAGCCGTGGCGCAGCGGGCGAGTAGTCGGCTGTGAAGCGAGAGGCCGCGGGTTCGATTCCCGCATTGAGACAAATGTTTGTGTGCCCCACAGATATTTGTTTCAAGTCTGGGTGTTGTGAGACCGAAAGTCTCTCATAGTTTCTGATACCCACGATACAGGTTATACCTAGTGTGGGGTTAGGACTAGGTGTGTGACTGTTGGATGTATTTATTATTTATTATAACAGTTAATCATTGTCAAGTATTTTTAGCCATTGCTTGTTTATTTTTACCTTACTCTGCTTTAGATGAAGAAACTAGGGGTAAATTTATTATAATGGCTCAGCAATGTACCTAGACTACGGTTTCATGCCGAACAGAATATAGACACATAGGCGCTTAGCCACCTAAAATTAAGCACGGGCACTACTTCGGCCTCGCTCCCTCTTAAAATTCCCCATAGTAGCAGTATCTGAATCTAATACCCCTTGCATTCCTAATAATTTGTTCTGTGAGCGATGGATATTACCAACCTGCTCATTTGCCAGTCTCTGCTATAAAAAATTACCTATGCCGTACGCATTTGGTTTAAAATGCATCCAAGATTGATTTGACATTTAATTTGATGCAACGTCTGGTCGATTTGTTACAACACAAGCCCGAATGCCCTTTTTAACCTTTTCTATTCGTTTTTTATTCCAAGGAAACGGTCGCGTACAGCCACGAGCGCCGTTGGCTTCGTGCAGCCGCAACTTATATTTGAATTGATAATGCACATGCATTTGTTACACAGCCACGTGAAAAATTGTTTACCAATTCATTTTGAAAAGGTCGTGATGTTTATTATAGTGTCGACGGCAAGTAGCCCTTTATAAACTTCGTCGTAAGTTTAGTGGGCGGTGTAAACAAAAATTTTGGAGGCAAATTGTAAAATACCTCGTACCTCTATTGACGTAGATCGCCAGTTACTCTTGACGGTCGATTGTACGGAACACGATGAAACTGTGAGTTGTAAATATTAATTTCGTGTAAAATTGTAAATAGCATCTTGTAAATAGCTAGGCCAAGTTTGTGAAGGGCCGTACCCCTGATCTCGTAATGTGATTTGGTGAAAACAATTTATACCTAGTTGGGACGATAACTTAACTATTGTTTAAATTTATCAACAGTAAGGGCGACTTGAAGCGCTATTACTAATCTAGAGTTAGACCTAACCGCTATTTAACCTACTGCCCATTCCTAGATTTAAATCAAGATTTATATAATAGCTACAAGTCGCCCTAAGTATAATATGTATCCATTCTATGTAAATTATTGTAAATGTGAAAAATGGTTTTGGGGGAGACCTGTCAAGACGTGGATGTCCTGTGGCTGATGATGATGACAGATGTATTAGTTGTTGAATGCATATTTGTTTACTTGTGTATTATATTCAATAAGTAAGGACCTGCGATGTAAACGGAAGATTACTTTTTCGTCCATTCGTTGTAGTTAATTACATTTACCCGTTAGTATTATGTAAAAGGTTATAATTGGTAAAAATATATCACTGTACTTAGTGATTGGTGAGTGAAATGTAAGGAATATTGTAGAATATAAAGCAAATGTTTGTTGTATATTTATAATTTAAGTACCTAATATATATAGCGTTTCTAGTAATGGACATGGTTTGCTTTAGCCTTTAGGCTTTTTCTGCAATAAGTTGTAATCGCAATAGTTCGAACACCTATGTTTCTAGATATACAAGTTTTAGTATTTTTAAAGGTTGTTTCATGTTTTTGAAGTCAGAGTATGCTCTTGTCGATACAAATTCGATTGTTAAAAATATTCCTGCTAGGGCTACTTCACTGTTTGTGTGTCGGATGTTATTTATTTCATAATAATACTGCTATAAGAGGTCGTGGTAACTCTGCAGTACCAATAATTGTAATAAGGTCGATCTGGAAATCTTTGGGGGAGGCCTATGTTCAGCAGTGGACGTCCTATGGCTGATGATGATGATGATGATGATGATGATGAATAGTAATAATCCGTCAAAATCTTAAGATTTCGTAAAACTATTGCTGCTTCTATTACAGTAACTCTACCACTTTAAAGCTACAAACGAATGAAAAAGGTGAAAAATATGTATAATAGTTGGTTTAGATCAAAGTTGAATCTAAAAGAGATAAATATTCTAAACTAGAAATGTAAATAAAAAATATGAGCTTTATTTTTAAAATGCTTACATTAAATGTAACATTATTCCATTGTTGATTAGAATGTTATATATTGTTGAAAATGTGGCGTTTAGGAATTATCATTTATTTATTATTTAATTGTACGTTAAACACAAATCTTAATTTGTTAAAACTATTGTCAGTATGAATGTAAAATTAAATTACCTAAAATATTGCTTTTGTTGTTCTAAGAAATGTTCCCAAAAATATTAAGTAATAAGTATAATTGAAATAAAACTTGTTTTTACGGATTTTATCGCAATTTGGTTTTATTTTTAGTCGTGACGTTTTCTTTCAATTATTGTATAACATTCGCGTAAACCTAAGAAATGTTTAAATAAGTATTATATAATTTTGTTATTATTTACATAACAAACATAATATGTTATGTTTATGTATTAGCTTAGCGACCTAGAACACCCCCATTTCGCCGAGCTTAGTTCCGTCTCGGACGTGATAGGGGGCAAGGCTATCGCCATATCGGGCACAAATTCTGGACTCCGGGCTGATATAGAAAAAGTATAACTCTGCCGGACTCGGGTGTCGAACCCGAAACCTCAGGACGGTAGTCGTACCGAAATACAACCACGCCACTGAGGCAGTGTTATTATTTAGGTGAATATATTACGAATTGGATTTTTTATCGACTAATTATTGGTTGAATATCATAGAATTTAGGGCGGCTTGCAGAACTTAGATAAATCTCGATTTATATATAATATAGGAATGAGCTGTAGGATAAATTGAGGTTACGTCTAACTCTAGATTTGTAATAGAGCTGCAAGTCGTCCTTAGATTCAAATAATGAAAGCTTTATAATCAATCTTTAAGTTATATAGAGGTATACAGACAGCCTCCGTGGCGCAGCGGGTGAGTAGCCGGCTGTGAAACGTGAGGCCGCGGGTTCGATTCCCGCACCGAGACAAATGTCTGTGTAGCCCACAGATATTTGTTTCGGGTCTGGGTGTTGTGACACCGAAAGTCTCTCATAGTTTCTGATACCCACGATACAGGTTACACCTAGTGTGGGGTCAGGACTATGTGTGTGGCTGTTGGGTTATTTATTATTATTATTTATTTATAAAATTTTTTTTGTCTGTATCCTGTATTTTATTGAATACTATGCTTATCCAAGTAGATTTTATCGTGTTGCAATGTTTATTACCTTATTTAATTAAATATTATAAATACAATTACATAAGTGTCAAAAGCAAGTAAATATAATAAATTAAACTAATAAAAAGGCAATTAATTTAAGGAGTGTTGTACCTACAGAATTTCACAATAATTACAATGATTTTAATTACAGTAATTACTTTCACACTAGCTTTGTAGAGGTAGGCAGTAAATAATAACTACTAACTAGCCTTATACAGATAAGATTTAGACCTATTTCACCAATTTCTTTTCTTTAGAACTTCTGAATTAAACAAGATAAAACCATTGAGTTTGGGCTCGATTGATTCATCTTGAGGAGCACTTTACATATCCGTAGAATATTTTAAAACATCACGCCTACTCTAAAATACTTACTACCTACTAAAAAGATAAAAATAAATTAAAAGTAATAAAATATTGATTTCTTAAGTTTACGCGAATATTATACATTGAAATAAAACTATTCTTACGGATTCTATCACGATTAGGTTTTAATTATTATTCCCGACGTTTTGAAGGCTTTGCAGTCTTCGTTGTAATAATAATTAAAACCTAATCGTGATAGAATCCGTAAGAATAGTTTTATTTTAATAAAATATTTTTAAAAACCAGCTTTTATTTGGCACAATGAAAATAAATTCTAGTAAGTATTTGGCGCGTAGGCACTTTTACCTATATTCTTAAAAGCTTGAGGCACAGAAGTATAGTCAGCACCTAAACTGTAACTTGTAACGGGTTGCCTCAAGCTTGTAAGAATATAGATAAGCACCTACACGCCTAATACTTAAATTTATATTTAACTTTTTAGGTCATTGTCTCAGATAAAAGCTTGTTTTTAAAATATTTTTTTTACCTTTTAATTCATATAAGAATGAGATGAATAGGCACAAAATGAGTTATGGCTCTGCTGTCAAACACTAATACATTAGGATTTAAATATTTTGAATTGACATCACAGAATGTAACAATCTCTTTGAACTCAACAGATTTTTAGTTAGGTGTCGAACTTTGGTATTGATCATCCTTCGAAAATCGTATTAATTTTGCTGGAGGAACTAAAAATACCTACATATTATTATACCTACCTACTACATTACCGATAAAAAACTTAGTATTACTTCCTCTACTCAGCAACTACCTATTTGAAATAAATATTTTATTACATAGTTGGAATCCAAAACAAAAAAATAATGCCAAGTTCCCAAAAGCCGAAGTTTGCGGGCTAGAATGCGCGGGCCGTGCGACGTTGCCGAACAGCACAACCCAAACAAAACATGGTGCAGAGTGGCAACGTCGCACGGCCACAATCGATTGACTCCCGCCGCGCGACTCCGTCGGCTCTCGTAACTAGTGACGAGCCTGGTTTAATTACACTACATTACCGATTTTTATAAATATACCGTAAATAGAGATGACTAGCATCTCATATAGGTATTATGGCTGATTAACAAAAAATAAATAAGAGAGTTATTAAATATAAAAAATAAACATCAACTCTTGTGTCTTACGTGGTCGCTGCCTATTGCTCTATCGTGGACTTATTTATATTTCTGTGTTTATCATATTAGTATAAACAAAAGATTTACATATATTTTGTTTGGGAACTTATAATAGAGAACTATGACTATGACTATAATTTAACTATAGAAATTAGTGAATGCAACGCACTTGAAAGCTCTCGGATAACAAAGAGGCTGCAGCCTGCAACTTAATTGCCGGATATTACCGTTTTTTTTTTAAATAACTACCATAAATAGAGAACACAATGAATTTTTTTCTACATGTCCGTATCCCACCTTAATGTGGTATCAGCGCAACACACTTCAAGCATGTTGCAGAAACGATTTGGCTTAGTTTTTACGTCCGGCTGTCTGCCTAACGCCAACACCAAACTGCGGGATTGCATTATTGCTCATTTCCTAATGTTTAGTGCATTGTATGAACTATATTCTCTGTATTATAACGATGGATATTATGATAACTCGACAGTCGACACGGACGGCTTTTCATATTTTATAATGACCATATGAAACCATAATTACCATAAATTACCGATTTTGTGTATAATAACCGTAACTAGACAACGAATATTTGATGCGTATGAAATAAATAATAATATGGGTTCAGCCAAAATCTTAGAAGCACAGTTTGAAATACATAAATACTGAAGACTAATAGTGTGACTGAAGAGGAAGTTTGTAGAAACTCCAGATATTTTACATTGAACATTCTTTAATATCTGAAATTGAAAACTTACCATTATAATTTTAACTCGCATACTTAAAGGCGCAAAAAGACTCACACTAAATAAACTCTTTCTAAATGAACTTATTTACAAGAGCTATGTCATGAGGGGCAATAAATGGATAGATAATACTCAAAGTAGAATTTATAATTGTTCACACAGAGCCTTGATGTTCAAGAATAGAACTCGGGAGATGTATCTACGTCCAGTTTATGTAGCGCATTGAATGCCAAAATTAATTAAACAGCTATAAAATTTTGAGACAAGCTCCAATTGAGTTGCTAAAAGCGTAGTCAAACACTTTTAAACACAGTTTCCCAACAAGATATTATTATTAGTGGTGTGAAAACCAATGCCAATCTAATGTATTTTTGGACGCATTCGCAGAAACCGAGGGTAAGAAATGAGGCCTAAAAAATATTCGCATTTTAAAACGCTTTTAAAAGGGCGTCAAACCGAGTGATCACCATAGGGGCGCCAGGGCCTAGAAAGCGCCATCACTTCGTTCCGTGAATCAATCAATTACAAACGCTACTACGGAATACGAGTAACGAGAGCAATAAAAACAAAATACCTTACAACAATGTTGCAGACACAAGCTGCGCTGCAAGGGGTAACTATGAAGTAACAACACAATGTCAATGTATTTTTGTAACACGACTAAGTAAATTTACTGGAAATAGGTAAGTACAATATAACCGTCACATACTTAGTCCTGAGTCCTGACTACACTAACGCCTGGTGTCGTGGCAACCAGGAATTACTTGTATGAAAGAGGTTTGCCAATATCATGCATCGACTAGATTGTCACATCACGTCGCGTCGCATCGAGTTTCTGTGAGCCAGAAAACGGAGAATGTGGCAGTTTTCTGTTGTAATTTAGTACATTGAGTGAGATTTTTGGCGGTCAAAAAGTTCCAAATACAGGGTCCCAATCCCCCATTTCTTTCCAAGCTGTGATTTGGTTGTGCTTCTAGCATTGCCGAAACATCTGCACCCGTCCATGAATATATGAGCAACGGTAATCAACTGATCATTGGCTTTCTCTAGCCAATAAAAAAACTTACGATCAATTACAGTATCTACTTACACTAAAAACATGGAAATAAAACTGGAGTTTTTACAGATCTAACGTGCTGATCTTTTTCTGCTCCGGAGCATGTTTATAAAAGTTCTCCATATACATAGATACTTATATCCTTTCTTTCTACCTGCCCTTACCTCGGTGACTCGACTCGGTGTGGTGTCGGCGCAACCCCCTTTTTCAAGCATGCTGCAAACAGGATATAAGTTAGTTTTACGACAGGCTGCCTGCCTGAAGTTAACTCCCATCTGGGAGTAATCTACATATGTAGATTTCTCCCACATGGAGCAAATCGAAGTACATACTTCGTACTCCTATCTAGGGTAACCACATTCTAAAGTAGTTTCTTATTATACAAGTTATAGAATAAGTTATAGAAGTTTGCTTAGATAACATTCAAACAGAACTCAACCCAAATTGACACATTGCCAAATTTGACTAGCATTGTCGATCTACAAAGCAAAAGCAGGAGGATCAGCGAGACAGAAGAGGTCGAAAAGTTGGAGTTCTTGAGCTTTGGTAATCTTGGTGTTCTTTATCCGTACGAAACGCAACAGCAAAGTTCCTTCCCGGTCTCATCGATTTCCCATGAGTCCTGTGATAACCTTTCCTCTCCAGTAACCATGATGTTCTGGAACGTACAGCAGCTCTTCCACCAATATATTCACAAAACTTTAAAAAAATATTTTTCAAATGTTTTGTGCAATAAAGACCGGCCGTCTCATATAAAAATTTTGTGGAACAATCTCACAAAATACTGTTTTCGGTAAACAATCGATTATAACGACTATCTCTTATAAATCGATAACAGTTTGGACTCCAATAACAAAGGAAGGATGTGTGTGATTTATGATTGCAGAAGCGATGGCGCCTCTCTAAATAGTGACGAGCCGTGAGGTTAATTATCGTACTTTATAGTTTTTTTGTTTCTTCGGTAACTGGAAAACTAATTTTGAACAGATGAGTTTGGATTTAAATAAAACTTTTTTGCGGATTTTATCACGATTTGGTTTAATTTTTATTCCCGACGTTCAACAATCACAGTCAACAGACAGTCCAACCCGTGACCACGAATACTGCAAAGCCTTCGAAACGTCGGGAATAAACATTTAAACCAAATCGTGATAAAATCCGTAAAAATAGTTTTATTTCAATGAATAGCATTCGCGTAAACTTAAGAAATCAGTTTGGATTTAAATTTTGAAGTGACAGAACATAAGGTACGCTTATATTCCCGAATAGGCAGGGTGAACTAGAAAACTTTGAGGCAATAAAAAATCTTACTAGCATGCAGTGGCGAAGGGTGAAATTTTTTAAAACGAAATCCAATGCATTTTTTCCAATTAACGCTTATTTGTCAAGGCGATATTTTGGCAAAGGTAAGCCAGTTGGAATCGTGTTATAACCCTGCGTAACTGCTAGCATGTAATACAATACTATATACTATCTTGATTTAATTGTAGCTGTACCGCCAGACTGTAGACTTCGTCTGACTGAGCCGGTTCGACCTGAATAGTACCAAGTGTCTAATGGAAAGTCAGGAAAGTAAAATAAAATAGGTACGTAGGTAATAAAATAGGTAAACAACTGTCTACGCGTCTGACGTTAATCCTCACTCTGGAAGATGGAATAAACCACTGCTTTGCCCAACCTAAGATTGCGACAGGTCACCATTATGTACTAACGCCCGAATGGTCAAACGCTGCTCAACTTTAACGGCTTCTTATATTGTTTTTCGCCATACAATTTTGACAGATAAGGCGGCCTTAAAAGACATAAGGCCACCTTAAGTGTATGAACATTCGGCGGTAACTCTATGCTTTCTGCCACCTCATAAAATATAATTTTTAATTATTCCTGTCGATAGTCTGGGGCGGAATTAAGCTCGGCCGAAATGTGGGTGTTCTAGTTCGTTAATACGCCTCTGCCTACCCCTTTATACCCACAGTACAACAATAAGCAATTCACATACATAGTAAAATCATCTGGGAACAAAATAAAACCTAGTGAAAACTTTATTATACCTGTATTTCAAGTTCCAATTAACTTGCCATATAAAAAATTGTTAAGAGGTTTACCGGTAATCGCGTTTTTTTCCGATCCCAATCGATCGGGGCTGTGGCCTGTGTGCTCGGAATTTTTCTCACGTTACCCGAATGTTGAAAAAACCTGGCCGATATTTCAAATGCCCACTATTAGGTAACAAGTTAAAGTTACCTGCTTCGAGATTTTACATCAGCGGCTCGAGCTGGAAATTTTTTGACAATCGTAAATGTATTCGAGTTCGCTGCGCACTGATGACATTTGACAGAAAGCAACTTTATTTAGCCAACTCTTGAGACCAGCGGGTTTAGACAAGTGACTTATGCGTAAGTCGAATAGAATAGTTGAATAGAATAAATAATAAATAAATAAATACACCCAACAGTCACACACATAGTCCTGACCTCACACTAGGTGTAACCTGTATCGTGCGTATCAGAAAGTACGAGAGATTTTCGCTCTCACAACACCCAAAACTGAAACAAATATCTGTGGGCCACACAGACATTTTTCTCGGTGCCGGAATCGAACCGGCGACCTCACGTTTCACAGCCGGCTACTGGCCCGCTGCGCCACGGAGGCTGTTTGAGGCGGCTGGCTGTGAAATGTATGGGAATGACATAGGATTACGCCGCATATAGCGTACTCTTATGTCATTCCCATACATTTATTCTATTCGACTAGCGCATTTAACCATTTGTCTAAACCCGCAGCATTTGGTTAATATTTCGTTATTATTAAACGCGCATCGAGCTCGAATAAATTTACGATTACTTACTTACTACAAACTTTCAAGCTTTTCAAGAATTAATTATTAAATGGAAGTATTACTCTCTTTCTTCGTCTTCTTGAGCCTGCCTTTATACCCCATTGTAAGTTTGGCACACTTATTTAAGCATTTGTTTAAATATTTTATTCTAATAGTGGTAGCTATGCTGTAGAAGTGTAGAAAGAGACGTATAACACGAGGCCGCCTCGACCGGTTAGATACCACTGTCTCACAGAAAACCAATGTAAACTGGCAGCTCGCTGTTCAGGTGATTTGATTTCAGGTGGTCCAATTCCCCCTCCCCTTCCCAATCCCTGTTTCCCTTCCTTAAGATTGGTAACTCATGATACTTTTGGTATCGTGGATGCTATGGGCAGTAGAGATCGCTTACCATCAAGTGACCCACCTGCCAGTCTCTGGCAGATCGACCTGATGGAAGCGGCCTGCATCCAGCGACTTCCTACGACCTTTATCACCGTCTGTGCACTGTTACCATCGTCTGTTCACCCGGCGGACGTCCAACGCTGCGCTTGCCGGTACGTGGTCTCCACTCGAGAACTTTACTGCCTCATCGGCTATCGATCCTACAAGCTATGTGCCCATAATAGAAGCAATTAGACGATGAAAATATTAAGTAACAGTATTTGCTTTCGTCAAAAATGTAATAACCTTATTCCTCAAGGGCCGTTATCGTTAAGAAATTGACTTTTAAATTCTGCCACCGTGGCGTTCAAAAACCTTCGACATTCAACAACCGTTCATACTATTAAAACAATAAATAATAAATGGTAATAAAGGGTCAGCGGAAATAGTTGAAATAACTCATTTAAAATGTTGCCCATGCATCTAATTAGATTTCTGAACGTGTAGCCCTTTGTACGGAGCGGTTAACAGTACTTTTACGAGACCCTACAAGGCCCCGTCTTCGGTACCTTTAATTGATTTTGTCCATTCCGTATTGGAATTCTTTCGTTGTTTCTTTCTAGAGTGTAAATTAGGTTAAACTTTGTAAGTTAACCTTTCTGTAGTAACTTCTAAGTAATAAATAACTGTGAGCTTAAAATAGCAATTGTTCTTATTAACCGTCGTAAAAAATGATTCTGGAGAATTAATCTGAAGGGAATTTGTATTCTAGAACTCTAGAAACATAATTATATGAGCTGTGCAGCCGGTAGTACAACGAGCAAAGCTGTTATTCCACCACGATTTCGCGGTACTATGTCTCCTAGAACGGGATGACGTTAGGCAGACAGCTGGTCGTAAAAACTAAGCTAAATCCTTCTGGAACATTCTTGAAAACGTAATATGTTGCGCCGATCTCATATTGGAGTCGAATAAGTGCAGGTGAAAAATATTTGGAGTAACACATATTTGGGCACCACAACCAGTCACAAATCAATAGTTGCAATCCAAAAATATCAGAAATCTAATGCCAGGAAAGTCAAGGAAACTATGACATAGGTGTCAATATTGATATTGGTCCAATTTTCCTAGTTTACATATGAGTTGTGTTTAGGATCCAGGTTATACGTTGTAAAATGACATACAAATGAAATAAGATTGTGTTTTTTTCTGGTAGAGCCATGCTGTAAACGACAGCACGAATAGGCCGGCTCTACCGGTTAGATACCACTGTCTCACAGAAAACAGACGTAAAGTGGCAGCTCGCCGTCGTGTTTCGTTCGGCGAATGAGATTTCCGGTGGCCCATTTCCTCCCTCCCTTTCCCAATCCCCTTTCCCTCCCCTTGCATTCCCTCCTTTTGGGTTGGCAACGCACCCATAACTCTTAGTATCTTGTGTGTCTATGGGCGGTGGAGATCACTTACCATCAGGTGACCCATCTGCTCGTATGCCAGTATCTGCTATAAAAACAAAACTCCAGATCTAAAATTCCCTAAAACCCCCAGATTTAGCGTAATAATGATAGACTCGACGTAGACTGCCTCCGTGGGGTGGTGGTATTTCGGTAAGACTACGGTTCTGAGGTCTCGGGTTCGATCCCCGGGTCGGGCAAAGTGATATTGGATTTTTCCATATCAGCCCGGAGTCTGGAATTTGTGCCCGATATGGGGATAGGCTCGCCCCCTATCACATCTGGAACCGAACTAAGCTCGGCGAAATGTGGGTGTTCTAGTTCTCTAGTACGCCTCTGCCTACCCCTTCGGGGATACAGGCGTGAGCTTATGTTATGATACTAACACTAAAATGAAGAAGGTTAATTAGCTATATTTAAGTAATAAGTGGATATCATGTGAGGTAGAGTGCAGACCCCCAATTATGTTATTTACGGACCGATACAACAGTATGTTATTAAAATACTCAACTTTAACTGTAAATTATAACAATGGATTACATTATAGATATCATCAGCTACTTAATTTTCTAATAGGTACTTAGTTGACTGCCTCCGTGGCGTGGTGGTATTTCGGTACGACTACGGTGCTGAGGTCTCGGGTTCGATCCCCGGGTCGGGCAAAGTGATATTGGATTTTTCCATATCAGCCCGGAGTCTGGAATTTGTGCCCGATATGGCAATAGGCTCGCCCCCTATCACATCTGGGACGGAACTAAGCTCGGCGAAATGTGGGTGTTCTAGTTCGCTAGTACGCCTCTGCCTACCCCTTCGGGGATACAGGCGTGAGCTTATGTATGTATGTATGTATGTACTTAGTTTGAGAATCTTCGTAAGTAGGTTAGTTATCGACCGACTTCCAAAAAGAAGAAGGTACTCAATTCGTCTGTTTTTTTTAATTTATGTTACGCGATATCTGCGCCAAATGTGGACCGATTTTCAAAATTATTTTTGTGTTGGATAAAGCTTATTTCAAGGGTGGTCTCATATAAATTTCGTTACGATCGGTTTTGAAGTCGGACCGTTAACTTTTACTTGTGATTATTGGTATAACTAATTATTAATACTGCTCCTGCGTCGGTAGCGTAGTTGTATTACGAGGCGGTACGACTACCGTTCGGACGTCCCGGCTTCAATTCCCGGGTCGGGTAAGGAGATATTGGGTTTTTTAAAACAGTATCAGCCGTCTGGAACTTGTGTTCGATATAGCGAAAGGCTCATCTGGGACGGAAATAAGCTCTACGAAATATAGGTGTTCCAGTTCTCCAGTTCGCCTCTGCCTACCCCTAAAGGGGTAAGGGGGAATTTGGACCACTGGAAAACTTACCAAAAATGACGTAACAGCGAGCTGGTAGAACAATTCGTGCCATAGATCTAGCTTTCTACAACAGACTTTATCAAGTTTGAGAAAATCGGGATGTTTCAAATTACTCTAATCTACTTCAATATTCCCGCCTTGTCATGTCATATTAACTTATGCCTTACATGGAAAAAATATTTCAAATATTCTTTCTAAAAGAAAGAATTCGAATGGCGTACGTAATTGAATTATCTGACGGCTGAGGCCGTCCCTATTCCCTCTGTTGAAGTCGATGCCAGGGGAGCATCCACAGGGAGCACCCCTTAATAGTAACATGCCACTCGAGAGCTGAGATATTATCGGCTTTTACTAGTTTAATCATCTTATTTTTAGCATTCCATCAAATGATTTATAGAGAATGCTAGTGGCAATTTTTGAATCCTTGAAACAACATAAGATCCAATAGAATAATTGGCGGTTAGATTCATTAAATATTTCAATAACCAAAGTTCTTGTCTCAATTTTATTGGAGGTCAGCACGGCTAGTTTTCTTGTTCCATACCTACTAGCCGTCGTCTCCATGACACATTTATCTCTTTTTCATACCCTCACGTACACACTGTCTCTTTCTTTGGTCTTCCTCTACCTTTCTAACCATCAACGTTCATATTCATAATTTTTCAATTTAATCAATATCGACATTACTTTTTTTGTCGAAACTTTTGATCCAATACGAAAAAATAATTCAAATCTTTTGACCAAATTGATAGAGACATACATGCCACCATGACCATCATAACTATAGATAAAAAACTGCACGCGATTTGTATTGTCTCTGCCTTCGTCCGAAGATACAAAAACTGCTCTCCTTCGGTATCTGTTAATTGACTAATTAGTTCAAAACAGCTTTAATTGTGCCTGCTCCAAGTATGGATGTAAAAACTATGTGATTAAGATTTTGCCTGCGATGTATTCATGCTTTCAAAATTCTGTTTCGGAAATTGAGTTGTATATTACGTATATCTCAATTTCAAATTTAATTACGTTAATTAAAATAAATATTCTGATAGTCGGTTTCTGAAACGGCAATCAAATTAAAATTCTTAAGTTAGCTTCGATTTTGAAGCCGCCGTCAAAACGATTCGGATATCTAAAGAACTCAGTTAATTAAAGGTGTTGGGACTTGGGCCTCGTATAAGTTATATGGCAATTCGATTTTAACTAGACATGACATTTCACACGTGCTTGATAAATTTTGGAATTGATCAGCTGAGAAATTAGATACTGGGATTCTTGAAGCATTTTGCAGTCTATTCAGTTTAACACCAGGAAGTGAGGATCTTCCGACTCGCACTAGAATAGCGCTGCAGTCTGGTAGATCTAGGTCTAACCTGTCTTTTAAGTACAAGAGTCTATTTCTGATGATAATATTAAGTATATTAACAATCTCAGATTTACATATTTGTCGCTATATTTGTAGTTTCAGTATAGATGTTATAGTAGTAAAAACTTTAGTCACACGACGCCCAAACTTGAGACAAATGTTGGTCGATCACGCAAACATTTCTGCCAGGCAGACTGTACAGTAGCGTACACTTTACAGTGAGCAATATTGATGAATACAGATAGCAATTTATTTCCTAAAGTGCATCAATCATTTTCTTTCTAAGCAGTCCAAGAATTTTTAAAATTGGTCTACTTTAATTCCCGGAGATATCGCGTAAATCTATAATGTGAATTATATGAATGCTTTTGTGGCGTAAGTCATATAGCGTGCGCTTTACTGCTACAGTCCTAAGGTCTCGGGTTCGATGCCCGCGTTGGGTAAAGTAATGAGTTTTTCTACTCAGTACCAGCCCAGAGTATGGTATTTGTTAAAGTACCTACCTCATGCAAGATATACATTAAATTTAGACACAATATCGGATGAATGTGCATCCAATAGGCATTGATCATCATAGAATAGGTCGGGAAGCGATTTAAATACAGCACAATTGTGTGGGGCAGCCTTTGTATGCCACCATCAAATAATGTTGAAGTATGATTCATACAGAAGCTGTCGAAGATAAATTTTACATAAACACCATATGAATCTATACTTTTATGTGCAAATTGATGATTCCAGTCTGATTAAGCGTTTAGTCAGGCGTCAATAAAACTTACCCTCCTTCCAGGACAGTCGGGTAAAAAACAAGTCCACTTCTCCCTAATCTACTACGTTTCTCATTATCTAAAACACAATGGATTTCCAGAGAAATATCTATTTCCTTGTACGATTCAGGGAAAACTAATATCCGGAGTTGAGTTCATTGTCTTCCAATACATATCGGAATGAACTGGGTTTTGTTCAGCCCTCTTGCGCTTTCATGTTTTCCTGGTAGGGTTTTGATATTTCTTTGATGTTTTTATACATTTTTTTGTAAAGCGCGTGTAGTAAAAACATTACAGAAGTTTGATTCGCAATTTTTTCATTTTTGTTTTTCTAGTATTTCATTTCGAGTTCATTTTAACTTAGCACCCGTATTTTTTTTTCGTTTTGGTCATCTGAATCCTAATACTTCGTACAGTGCAATTGACAGTGTCAAACCAAGAGTGTCAAAGGGGTAGGGACGTTTGCAAAGGATGTATCGTGCACTTTTAACGATCGACAGAAAAGTGAAAAACACTTGAGATTTTCGTCACAAATAATGGAAATCTTTGCCTACAGCATGAATAGATACAAGTACAACTCAACGGTCTAAGAGAAAACCGTCGTGAAATGTCAAATTACACCTTTTTGTCGCGTTTCTTGCGATTTCGGTGTTCTAAATCGCTTTTTCTCTTCCCTATCCCCCCTCCCTTGCTGACATGATTCTTTGGCGCGTGGGTGTCTACTGTCTAGGGGCGGTGGAGGTCACTTAAAATTAGGTGACCCATCTGCTCGTTTGCTAGTCTCTGCCACGCTCTGGCTCTGCTATAAAAAATACCTACGTCTTATGTATCACATTATAGTCGAGTTGGATATTTATGATTAACATCACTCTCAATTAAGTTCTGTATATCATGAAAATGACAGAAAAAAATGCGTTGGTTTTTGCTTACGTGTCCAGTGTACGCTAACCACCAATTTACGGGACACATAGATGCATAAGAAGAAATTTAACATTACCCATTCGTGCAAAGGATATAAAATGATCAAATAGCTTATTTTACTCCGATATATTTTTACAAAAGATTTAGGTACCGACATCAATTGCATCTCTCAAGTCCGCGTCTAAACTCTAACTCCTTGTATTAATGAATATCCTTTGGTAGAACCAGTTTGTTAACTAATTAAAAAAGTTCAATTTCCAAAAAAAAAGCAGATCAACATTTCCCGCCGAGGTCAAGGGGAACAAAATATATTCATCTCGCTCGCACATGCCTGATACACAACCCGCGACGAAACTTGATATGGCAATAAATAAAATATATGGCGCCTTCCTTCTCGCTCCCGAAGGAAGCGTCATATCTCCGTCTCTTATGACGCCGAGTCTATCCGACCTCTTGGAAGTTCGTTTATCGCTCTTCAAATACTTAGTTCAGAAGTTCCCTTCTAACCTTGAATGTTGGAATTCTACTTAGATCGTGTCGAGGAGTGCCTACCTGCTTTCAGAATTTTAAATTTAAATAAGCACGTAGGAAAAAAAATAATGGATTTAATTAATGCATCCATGCCTTGTCCCAATTGACCTATGTCAATTTAAATTTCGAACTTCGAGGTTTATTTAGGTGACGCTGGAGGAGTTTGGAGGGTTTGCCATTGTCGATAAACACCGGTAATTTTGTAAACATCGATATGTGGTAACTTGTTACGAGTATGTATATGGAGTGCATAGGTACCTACCCAGTTATATATGACTTAACAATATTGCGATTCCATGAAGTTTATTTATGTTTGATGATTCGAGTCGAGACAAGTATAGGATTCCAATAAGTTCGTCGAGACTCGTGACGTTGGTTTCTTATGATCTTGTTTGTATTTATTTGACTTCGAGTTGTTTCGAATAAGTAGGTACCTACCTTTACTTTTTTACGTTCTATTTTTTGGTAAAGGAAAAATCTATATGTTCTAAATTTGACAATCACTAGGATATACATTGGTAGATTATCAATGCCTAACTTGACATTGGCATAATGCATTTCAATGGCCATAAAAAAGAAATGACAGCAATGACAGCGTAAATTGGTAAGAACTTGGACGAAGTAAAGAGTACGTAGAACTTAGAAGTCACAACCAAACTACCTAATACGTAAGTAAGTACCTATCCAATTAACCTACCCTGATGGCGTGGTGCGTGTGCGATACGACTATCGTCCTGAGGTCTCGGGTTCGATCCTGGGTCGGGCAAAGTAATGTTGCATTTTTCAGAATCAGTCCGGACTCTGAAATGTGTGTCCGATATGGTGATAGGCTCGCCCCCTATCACATCTGGGACGGATCTAAGCTCGGCGAAATGTGGGTGTACTAGATCACTAGTGCGCCTCTGCATACTCCTTCGGAGATACAGGCGTAAGCTTATGTATGTATGCATGTATGTATGTATCTAATTAGCTTTTCAATATTTTAAATCATACGAATGAACCACAATACCTATCTACATAACATGTTTGTTTCTTTGGTCATTTTTAATGTGAGCTGCTCAACCTGCTAGTTTTCATCCACGTTAATGTTATCTTTATATTCTTTAAAAAATATTTTTTTGTAGATAAGTACCTTATATTATGTTGTACGTATGCTTTATTAGAATTTTGGTAAGTATTTAATTAAACTTGAGAAGTTTTCATTTCTTAGTTGGTAGGTAGGTCGGAAGGCTAAAATAAGCCTTTCCTTTGAGTTTTCAAATTTCAGCGAAACCCTACACTTCACAAAGTTAGAAAGACCGTTGGTTCGTTCGAGAATGGCGGAATCCTTACAATGCAGGTTGTATACGAAACTTGTTTGACCAGAATCGAGAAAAAAAGTGGCGGGCAAGTTCGCCTACAATAGCATTCCGCGCGGCGCGGCGGGACCGCCCGCGACCCGCCCCCCGCCGCCGGCCCGCGCGCCCGCGCCCCGCCGCCCTGCCGACGGCCCCGGCCCCCGCGCGCCGCGCCTTCACCACCCGCCCGCCGCCAGTCCGCGAGCGAGCGCGACCGCGTGCGATTGCACTACGCTACAATGTGCTTAACGAACATAATACACCATAAACAAAACAATCTCAGTGATCGTTAACCACTTATTACAACCCAAAAATGTAAATCGCAAATTACTATTTTCATTTTCATGAATATTATCGCATTTTTTGTTTTCGCATACTTGAACATCACTCAAGGGATTCATTGAATTGTGAAACCGGTATCTAATCTGTGTTGTGAAAAGTGTGGTGTGTAATTTATGGTTGTCCAGAGCCGGTTGTTATCGATTATTTAACGTCACTACTCCCAAACAGCTGTTTTGGGGATGCGGAAGCGGAACACACTCGATGCTCGTTTCAGTTTTTCGGTTTGACAAAATCGTATCTTAACAATTCAAACGTTGAATAAGATCATTAATTTATAACATTTAAAATGCACTGTAAATAATAATAAATAAAATTTTCATTTTCGTGATTGTGACTTCAGTGTGTGAAAATTAAAACAAAATACATTAGTTTTTGTGGCTGTACGCTGTACTGATCAGCGAATAAAAAATATTTCATAAAAAAAGCAGTTGAATTACAAGTGTCAACGCCCCGAGTGCGAGTTTGTTGGTGGGAAATAGTGTGTGAATTTTGTGTTTTTGCAATTGGATTTTTATGGGATATTTGGATTACAATCTGAACATAAGGTATGAAAATATTTTATTTCAAATTAAGCAAGTTATATGTGTTAAATTGATGTGGCAACGTGCATTCGCCGGTGCGCTTAGCTGGCGGTTAGTAGCGTAGGCCTAATCGGTAAACGACCGCTGACACTATGCGTTCCTTTAAAAAATCAACTTTACTGAACATTTAAACAAAAAACCTTTTGAATTCTAATACGTATTTATGAATTAAATAAATTTTGTTTTGAACAAGAACTAGCTCGATAAAAAGTTACAGCAGTTATAATTAAATTTACCAAATAACTACCTCTTCGTAATAAATGCCACTAAATTAATATACCCATATATACATTGAAATAAAAAATGTTTATTTTTTAATTTTAGAAAAATTATAATGCATCAGAAGTTCAAATTCAAACTCTTGTACATGTTGTAGGTACAAACAGGAAGTAATGCCGATAAAGCTTTTCTGCTTTATTATTATTTTTAGCCAATATCCATACACATACAAATGTAGGTAGGTACACTACAGTATACTCGAACTGCTAATACTTAATCAGGATACCTATACTCCTACCTACCTATTATTTCTTAATTTAGTTACAATGTTGTGTTAATCATTTTAATGTGGCGTTAGGTTCTTAGGTCCGAGGTATATTTAAAATGGTGAGTTAAAAGAAGCTGAAATCCATTGATTCGGGAGCAACGTAGGAAAATCGTAATAATCAAACTTTAAAATTTCTATCACCTTACTTACGAATAATTTTATTCATTGATTTTGATAGATAATTACAAATCATGGTTTCTAAATAATATTAGCCCTGTAATATTACTGTCTCACTACTGGGCACAGGTCTCCTCTACTAATGGGAGGGGTAAGGCAATTAGTCTACCACGCTGTTACGAATAAAATAAATTCATTTACTCTCTGATAGGTAATTCTTATTCTTATTTTAAAAAATATGGCGGTGCAGTTAATTCGAATATCGAACAACTCTAGTTTGCCATTAAAAAAAATCAACGTAAATAATTTTCGAGGATATTTTTAAAAGATAATTTGTAGGGTGGCTTAGTAGGAACTTATTAACTTAATTTTACACGGGGAGTTATACCTATCGCTTATTTGCCCTTTCCCTTTTAAGAACTGAACCTAAACTTATAACATAACATAACAAATAACATAAGCTCACGCCTGTATCCCCAAAGGGGTAGGCAGAGATGCACTGGCGAACTAGAACACCCACATTTCGCCGAGCTTAGTTCCGTCCCAGATGTGATAGGGAGCGAGAAATTCCCGACTCCGAGCTGATATGGAAAAATCCAATATCACTTTGCCCGACCCGGGAATCGAACCCGAGGCCTCAGGGCGGTAGTCATACCGAAATACAACCACGTCACCGAGGCAGTCCCTAAACTTATGTCATAGCTATACGTACCTGTGGGCTTAGACAAGTGGCTTAAGCGTTAGTCGAATAGAATAATAAATGTATGGGAATTCCCCATACATTTATTCTATTCGACTTTTCTTTGCGACTAGCGCATAAGCCACTTGGCTAAACCCGCTGGTCTATTTTTAATGATCTTTGGTACACTGTTTTGTATAATAGTAAAGTAAAAGTACTTACCTACTAGGTATCTACCTACTGGATAGTAAATACCTCCTACTTATTAATTTAAATAACAAAATTGAGGAAAAAAATGTCATAGGTACATACATATGTACGTAGTTAACTAAGCTTTTATGTCAGTTTGGAGCTCCTGTGTACCTTCATATTACAATATTAAGGCACCCCTAGCCACTGGTAAAATCTAGCAGTGGCGAGGGGTGACAATTTTCAAAAGAGAAGCCATTGCTACTTTATCTCCTAGCTAAGACATCATCATCATAAGGCGAGGGGTGACAATTTTAGCCATTGCTACTTTATCTCCTAGATAATACATCATCATCATCATCATCAGCCATAGGACGTCCACTGCTGGCCATAGGCCTCCCCCAAAGATTTCCAGATTGACCTGTTGGAAGCGGCCTGCATCCAGCGACTTCCGCGACCTTTATCTTGCTTTTCTTACATAGGAAATACTTATTTATCAGCCTACAAACAAAGCCAGCAGTAATCGGGTTGTATGGACTGTTCGCCTCTACAAAGTAGTCCAAAGATGCACCAATAGCACTATAGACATCTAAATTGGTTTTTGAGAAAATTGTTCACTTTCAAAGTTTCTGTGCGTTTTTTCTGAACAACCTAAACAGCTGATGGACATGCGCCGGAGACTACAATGGATCCAATTACTATTATAATGAGTGATTTCTCCAAACCGCTCGTTTTTGTAAGGCATTGTTGGTACAAATTTAATAACAATATTTTTTATTCGCGTGAATGACGAGAGAAAGAGGTCTTCGTTTGATGCTTGCAGTAGCGACAATACTAGTCTAGAACTTCGAATAATAAAATACTGAATATTACTAAAGTGCACTGACTGCCTCGGTGGCGTAGTTGTATTGCGTGCGCGGTACGACTACCGTCCTAACTCCCTGAGGTCTCGGGTTCGATCCCCAGGTTGAGTAGTGATATTGCGTTTATCTATTCTGTATCAGCCGGAAGTACGGAATTAGTGTGCGGTTTGGCGATATCATAACAACATAAGCTCACGCCTGTATCCCCGAAGGGGTAGGCAGAGGCGCACTAGCGAACTAGAACACCCACATTTCGCCGAGCTTAGTTCCGTCCCAGATGTGATAGAGGGTGAGCCTATATCGGACACAAATTCCAGACTTCGGGCTGATATGGAAAAATCCAATATAACTTTGCCCGACCCGGGGACCGAGCCCGAGACCTCAGAACCGTAGTCGTACCGAAATACCACCACGCCACCGAGGCAGTCTCTTTACAGAATTTAAAATATATAATTACTGCTTGATTTTTCAACCAACTTGGATGCAGTTTTCACAGAAGAGTTTCTTTTTGTTTTATTTGCTTTTACATATAAATATGAGTGTAAAATCAATCATAGTCAAGTATCCAATTCTTATTGGCCCTAGTTCTGACATTCGGTCGGAACTCGTCTGTATCATATCCACCAAGTTAAACATTTCAATTGCTAACATAACGCCAAAATCCACATACAAACAAGCTAATCTGTATCAGGAATTACGAGGGACTTACGATCTCACAACACGCAGAGATATTTGTAAGTCACACAACACTAACATTGGTCTCGGTGCGGGAATCGAACCTGGCTTGGTATTTTAGTCACCACCGCCTACTAGTTCGCTGCGCCACTAGTCTGACAGATTATGAGCTTTATAAACGACAGGAAAAGTTCTTGTTGTTGCTAGTTCTGATCTTCCAATAAGCCACCTACTAATTCAATCATAGTGACTCATAGGAAGTCGCTGGATGCAGGCCGCTTCCAACAGGTCGATCTGGAAATCTTTGGGGGAGGCCTATGTTCAGCAGTGGACGTCCTATGGCTGATGATGATGATGATGATGATGATGACTCATAAAGGCGCATCTCTACCAAACCTAAAGTTTGAATTGCCATAATCCCAAGTTTAAAAACTTAACGGACCGACTTCCAATTAACCGATCGTGACCAAATTTATATGGGACCACCCTTGAAAGAAGCTCTATCGAACACAAAAAATTTTGAAGATCAGTCCACATTCGGTGGAGATATCGCGTAACATACATAAAAAAACGAATTGAGTACCTCCTCCTTTTTGGGAAGTCGGTCGAAAATACCTAATTCAAATAAAAACAAATACCTATCTACTTGCTTTTAAATTATACCTATTGCGTTTGGTAAAAATTCATGATATTTTAGTAGTATATGCATAATTCGGCGGCAAATGTAAGTTGGCTGCCGTTGTCCTACTCTATGATTTCATAATGAACAGGTTGAAAATATAAAGATTTAAAAGGCGATATATATTTGTTTACATTTTCATATATCATCATGAATACACATGATATTGGCAGAATTGTCCCAAAGGACAGAAGCTCATCCCCGAAAATAATATGTAACAATGAATACACTATAACCTATAGTCGTCTCCTTCGTCTAGTGGCAGTATATATGGGCTGTGGATCGGGAGATCCTGGGTTCGATTCCCAGGTCGGGCAAAGCGAATTTTCTAATTTAATTTGCCCGGGATTGGATCCCTCAGTGGGAGTTGACGTCAGGCAGGCAACCGGTCGAAAAAACAAAGCCAAATTATTTCTGCAACATGCTTGAAAAAGTGTGTTGGGCTGACCTCACATTAAGGTGGGATAAGGGCAAGTACAAAGAAAGAAAGAAAGAAATGAATACAATATAAATTGTCACATGTTGTGATAAAGATGCTCCTTTGATAACCTACTTTAAGACTAGTTTTAAGTATATAATAAATAACACCCAACAGTCATATACATAGTCCTGACTCCACACTAAGATCAAGTCTTGTGTCGTGGGTATCAGGAACTACGAGAGACCCGAAACAAATATCTGTGGGCCACACAGACATTTGTCTCGGTGCGGGGATCGAACCCGGGGCCTCTCGCTTCACAGCCGGCTACTCGTCCGCTGCTCCATGGAAGTGTATGCGTATGCATAAGGCGTATCGAATCAAAATAGTGGTTCCCAGTTGCACGACTCTCCCCTGTGTCCTTTCTTTCACTCCGTTCCCCTACATATTCGTTTTCCTCAACTTTCATCTGGTCCCCAATTTCTCTAATGGATTCACTGGCTGTCCAGTTTAATTACAGAAAAATCTTTCATTTGCGTATGCTATCATGAAAAAAAGGCGCGGCAAATAAAATAGTGAATAATAATTTTATTTCAGTGCATTTATTTTATCTTTAATAATAAAAAAAACTAAACAGTTATGACAAAACTGTTGTTCAGTCGCCAGACTTGTTGGTATTTAGCCGCGGCTCTTGCACTAAAACATTAGACAAAACATGTATTTTTATCTATGGTCCATTGTTCTACGAGCAGGAGACAGCTAAAATCGTTGTTTTGCGTATGTCTTTTTGTGTAATGTGTCGAGAAAACCTAGTGCAGGAGACGCGGCCTTATGTGAGCATAATTTAAAAAAATTGGGTTAGCGACTGTAGCGAACACCGACTCTAGCAAAAAACGTCAAAATAGCTCATGGTTGCGCTACTGTACCGTATGTGTAAACTATTAAATAAGTGTGTACCAATGACTAAAGAAAAAATATGAGGACCCGGCATATCTACGAAAAATACGTGTTTACTATGAAGCCGGGTCCGCCATTTTAGTTTCGCAATCTATTTACATGAATACTTATTGATTTTATTGTAAATACGGTGTTTTACTTACAATAATACTAATTTCGAAATATGAAGATGCTTAACTGTTATATTAGTGGATTTTTTTTTCGCAAAGTCGCCATTTTGGTTTCATTCCATACATTAAGAATGCTTCCTTTTTTCGTAGTTATGCCCTGTCCTCTATCTTCTTTTGTCTAAGGTGTGTACAGTATGAAAAATTAATGGGGTCGCATCCCCTTAATTTTCGTTTATTTTGTCATAATCCATCAAGACTTATTAAGAGGTCGATTATTTTTTTTATAAAGACGAAGCTTTATCGTTGTTCTTAATAGCTACATAGAATAAATACATTGTCCGTACAATGTCGGAGTAGTAAAATAGTTTAAATATCTCGCAAACCTCAAATGAGTTGTTGGAATAACTTTCTGTAACACATTGTTTTGTAATTTCTTCAATTTCTCTCGTTTTCTAGAAGCGTCAACGTAAATACTTGTACGAAGTTCATTTCTTATGGTCGGCATAAACTTCACACTGCTCCAACAACAATAAGTACATACTTATTGTTGTTATACAACGAAATTAATATTTGAACATATTTTTATTTAAATAAAAAAATATATTTTTTCCGAATGCACTTGTGCTGTTAGCAACTTTCGGTCTCACAACACTCAGATCCGAACAGATACATATTTGTGGGCGATACAAACCTTTGTCTCATTACGGGGATCGAACCCGCGGCCTCTCGTTTCACAATCGGCTATTAGGCCACTGAGACATGGAGGGTGTAATGTATGCACGTTGTTTACTTTAGCCAATAAGCGTGGCGATTTTCGTGCAGGTATTGCTGACTATTTGTGAGATCAATTTTTTCATTCAGCGGTCCAAGCAGGAAAATTTCTGACAATCGTAAATGTATTCGAGCTCGATGGGCGTCTGTGAAATTTCTATGAAATATTAACCAAATGTCATCAGCGCGCAGCGAGCTGGAATACATTTACGATTGTCGGAAATTTTTCAGGCCACACAGACATTTGTCTCGGCACGGGATCGAACCCGCGGCCTCGCGTTTCACAGCCGGCTACTCGCCCGCTGCGCCACGGAGGCTGTAAGCGCAGTGAGGACCAACAAACTAACGACAAAATAAAACTACGTCCAGTTCCATAGTACCTTTAACATTTTAGTATGAAACCAGTTCTGAGACCTACGAACAACTTTAACGAAAGTGAACGTCTTCCCTTTCATTTTGTTATCATTGAGTCACCGTTATCAATATGCATAATACGATAGCCGTATCAACTAGGGTACATAGATGTCGAAGCACAAATGTTTTTGATAGTTAATTCGAATCGAGCGATGAATCGAATTCGATGTCTATTTTATCAAATGTCATGAGTGCCCGCCAGCTTCATTTAAATACGATTGTTAAAATAGTTGGTGCTCGGGACACTGTATACGTTTTCTTAGTACTTTAAATTACATTCGTTCGATTAACATAACATAACATAAGCTCACGCCGTATCCCCGAAGGGGTAGGTAGAGGCGCACTAACGAACTAGAACACCCACATTTCGCCGAGCTTATTTCCGTCCCAGATGTGATAGGGGGCGAGCCTATCGCCGAATCGGGCACAAATTCCAGACTCCGGGCTGATATGGAAAAATCCAATATCACTTTGCCCGACCCGGGGATCGAACCTAAGACCTCAGAACCGTAGTCGTTGTGGTTCGATTAATGTATATGTATACTGTATACATATTGACAGCCTCCGTGGCGCAGCGGGCGAGTTGGCTGTGAAACGTGAGGTCGCGGGTTCGTGTGAAACCAGAAGTCTCGTAGTTTCTGATACCCACGACACAAGAGTCGATCTTAGTGTGGGGTCAGGAACTCAGGACTATGTGTGTGACTGTTGGGTGTATTTATTTATTTTATTTTATTTTATTTATATTAGGATGCCAACAGAGTAAATTACATAAAACAAATATTGTACGGTAACACTTAAATTACGCGGTACAATGTAATCACACGGGTAAGAGACATGCATGACATTTGTAAAAAGAATTTTTCTTCTTTTTTTTTAGGTATAGACATAAGTTATTCCTCTTAATGTGTATCAGCCAATTTATGGCCGATTATTTTCGATAGATAAGTGTGTGTAGGGTATGATACGATATATCTAGTTAATTCTAGTTGCAACAGTTGAAAAATCCCCTTTATCGTTGATGCTCATGATTCATATTTGAGCTATGAGACCAGGCTGGCTGCTCCTAACTTCTCGAAAGCGATGGGTGATGATGTAAATTGTTGTTACTGACCTGGGATTTGAACCCAGGATCTCACGGTTCTCAGCCTCTGCTGCCCCGAAACCAATAAGACGTTATGAGAAAAGCTTTCGTTGTTTTTGTTCGTTTTATGAGAGATTGGGGATGTGATAATTTTTCTTTAGCGCAACACCTGTGCAGGAAGTTATAGAAATGTTGTAAGATTGGTTCATATCATCATCATTAGCCACAAGACGTTCACTGCTGGACATAGGCCTCCCGCAAATATTTCCACACCGATCTGTTGGAAGCATTATCTAATGTTTATTCTTTGATACATTACCAACCAAGTAAGGTTGAATAGCCGGATCATTCGATTAAATTCACTGGCACTCAGATGTGTTTTTTCATGATTAACTTGCGTTTTTGGGTTACATACAATATGTCTGTGCTTTTTTGCGTTTGGCGTATGAAAGTTATATAATAATAAATAATATAAATACACCCAACAGTCACACACCTAGTCCTGACCCCACACTAGGTATAACCTGTATCGTGAGTGTCAGAGACTATGAGAGACTTTCGGTCTCACAACACCCAGACTTGAAACAAATATCTGTGGGCCACACAAACATTTGTCTCAATGCGGGAATCGAACCCGCAGCCTCTCGCTTCACAGCCGGCTACTCGCCCACTGCGCCACGAAGGCTGTCATAACTATACTGTTTAATGTCCTTGGATTTTAATGATCTTATTTGCAGATAGAATTTTGCGGTACCCATTTATTGTATGGGCATTTTCAACACACACATTCACATATTTTTCTGTTGTTATAGGGTACTAAAAGTTTTATCAGAAAAAACGGGGTAAAATGAATATTTCGTTGTTGATGTGGCGCATGCGCTGTAGCACTAAGCGCATACTGTGCCAATGCAAGATAAAGCTGATCTCTAACTTAGAAGTGTATGATCAATGGGGAAATATCTACTAAAACTATGTACAAATAATGGTTTAAAGTAGTCAAAACTAAGCCCAATACTGTAACTTGCTGAATAACTAACTTGCACTTGTGTGTCACCGACCCCAAAATTCACATTAGAATATAGGCAAGTGAAAGAAGAGTGATCAATTGTTATATTGCAAAGCTTTAATAACTTAAAAATATAATTACTAATCTAACCGCTATACCGCTGATCCATAGTCGCTAGTTCCATACATACTGCATCTTACCAAGGTTGCATTTAACAACGTTTCTAATATTATTCACATACATAAGGTTGCATGTTAAAAGCTTGCCTCTGTATTGCAAATTAAACAACACTTAGATTTCTTGTGAGTTCGAAAGGCTTATTCTTCCAAGCGTGTCGGTTTTTGCTTAGGTTGCCTAGTATTTGAATATTGTGCGATAAAAAATTAACTGTATTTTGCAATCAAGACTTGTTTTTTACTCGCTTGAATGACGGGTTGAGCAGCCGAGCGCGAATAATTTTGACAATCGAATTGGAATCGATTGACGATTTAATATCTATTATTTATGATAACAACATCATATGCAATTATTTGCAGTACAAACGCTGCTGAGGAGTCAGCCACGTGAGGGGTTAAATTTATTGAATTAAATTTCAATTTCAAACAAATACCAACATTCATTCACTGATCGTACTAGGGAAGCGTTCCCGTGGACGGTCTAAAAAGCGTTGGCTGGACGTTCTGGAGGAGGATGTGCGAGCCAAAGGTCTCACTATGGAGGATGCTTAATACCGGGTGAAGTGAAACCATTTAACCAGAAAGGCGGACCATGGCAGAAAGCCGAAATAACGCTTTACAGAAAGAAAATACCTACTTTCATTCACTGATTGGGTCGCCAATGGCCATACGTTCATTTGCATTGTATTTTAAGCATGTTATAGAAAGGCTTCCGCTTGGTCTTACGACTTGCCTAACGTTAACACCCCCTGAGATATCTAGTTCCAGGCACATCGTGTTATAAAAATCGCGTCGTTCAGCCCAAGATTTGAACCCGTGATCATCCGGTCCACAGCCCATATTATATGCTACAACTAGACTACAGAGGCGACGCTGAAACAAGTCTCTTACCTGTACCTTGCGTTATTCCGACCTGAGAATACCATCATCATCATCATCAGCCATAGAACGTTGAGTGCTGAACATAGGACTCTCCCAAAGATTTTAAAGGTTTCCATTTACAGGTCGACAAAACCATTGCCCTTCCTATTCAAACGCTCCCACTTTGCCCGATCTTAAGCATTCTTCACTGTAAGAATATTGGCTCTAATGTCGACTGCTTCGGTGGCGTGGTGATATTTCGGTACGACTACGGCTCTGAGGTCTCGGGTTTGATCCCCGGGTCGGGCAAAGTGATATTGGGTTTTTCCATATCAGCCCGGAGTCTGGAATTTGTGACCGATATGGCGATAGGCTCGCCCCCTATTATCACATCTGGGACGGAACTAAGCTCGGCGAAATGTGGGTGTTCTAGTTCGCTTGTGCGCCTCTGTCTACCCCTTCGGGGATACAGGCGTGAGCTTATGTCTTCTTTCGAAATTATAACAACGCTTTTTGGGCGGGTCTAGCCAGCCACTACGGTGAGTATTTCGCCATGCGATGGTAGTCACTACCCAGTGAATGTAAATTACGTATTTTGTACCCACCACGGTCCGCCATCAAACCATTAATAAAAATGTCCGAATAATAGTATTGTAAACTAAAAGGAACAATTGTCTGTCTTTGTGTTTTGTGGTCAGTTTGTTTGCATTTTTTGTTATATCGTCCACAATGACAAGATGTACGTATTATTCATTCAAGGTTTCGTGGTTTAGCTAGTCATTTCCTCAAAACTTAGCTATGCTGAGTAAACTTACATTGATGTAAGTGGTGCTTGCGTCGCGCGTCGGTACTATGTGGTTTGTACACATTTGACTAAGGGCCGATTTATCAAATGCTAAGATCAAATGCCAGGTAAATTCTGAGGGATATTTTTTTCCTTTGACAGATTTTCATACATCAATTGTCAAAACGTCAGTTGTCCAAATTATTCTTCCAATAATAGTTATCTGGCTGTTATTTGGCCCTAAAGGATAATAATATAGCAGCATAGCCCAGGTCTCGCCTGACCTAGGCGCAGTATTTTCTTTTTACCAACTATTCGCATGATTCCTTGGTTGGACCTTGTCAACATCAAATGCTATAGAAATAGATTTCTAGTACAAGTGTGGCGACTGGTATTTTTTTTCAATAATGTAGGTAGGTATGATTAGTACATAAAATCGACGACTTGATAAAGGTCGCAGGATGTCATTGGATGCTGGCCGCTTCCAAAACGTCGATCTGAAAATCTTTGAGGGAGGCCTATGTTTAGCAGTGGACGTCCTATGATGATGATGATGATGATCATGGAGAATACATAAAATAGTATTATAGTCAAATTCTTCTGATTGTCATTGTTTTTCTAATGTATAACTTATTTATTTATTTTATTTATTTATTCTTTATTGTACACTTAGGAAGTTAGGACAAAATACAAGGAATATGCACAAACAAATTCAGTACAAATGGCGGTCTTATCGCACTAGGCAATTTCTTACAGACAACCATGGGATGGATATAAGCGAAAAAGAGAAAGAAAGGGCAGTCAGAAGTGTAAAGGAAGAGAGCAAGAGGAAATTCCTTAAAATAAAAAATAAAAATAAAAAATATGCATAATAGATATTATTTATGTAATAATAGTAAATACATGCTAATATACTTATACATACATAAAGATAAATAGGGGTATACTACATACATAGACAGATACAATACATACCAATATATAAATACTATAAATTACAAGTAATGTCAGTGTGGTGTCAACTTACTAAATATGGAATTAGCAATTACCTAAAATCCTAATACAAATACATTTTAAACACGAAATACTAATGTATTAAGACATGACTGATAAAAACTTAACTGTTATACCTTCCATAACCTTCCACACAAAATTTCCAAAGACAAAAACTAGTCGGTGTCGTACCACGTCCGAGTCACGGTCGGGTACCGAACCGCTAGCGAGGTCGTCTAATCGATTGTACTGTTTACTAAACTACCCACAAAAAATACATTACCGTCTGCCGTTAATCCGAGTCGATGCGGTTTGACCACTGTCGTAGTACATATGATACACACAGTTGATATGATTTGAGAGTTACCTTCACTTTGTTATTTTATTAATCTCAATTAAAAATCAATCCCCTCTCATTAGTGAACAATTTTGCTCAGCAATGTGACAAATAGTATTACATTTTTACGTTACAGTCATTTTTACGTATCTTGGATGGACATTCTATAAAAATTTCTTTAGACTTTAGTTACACAGTTATAAACATAACATAAGCTCACGCCTGTATCCCCGAAGGGGTAGGCGGGGCGTACTCGCGAACTAGAACACCTACATTTCGCCGAGCTCAGTTCCGTCCCAGATGTGATAGGGGACGAGCCTATCGCCATATCGGGCATAAATTCCAGACTCCGGGCTGACATGGAAAAAGCCAATATCACATTGCCCGACCCGGGGATCGAATCCGAGACCTCAGGTCGGTAGTCATACCGAAATACAACTACGCCACCGAGGCAGTCAATAGGACAAATAATATTATTACATTTCTACGTTACAGTCATTTTTACGCATCTTGGATGGAAGCATTTGATAAAAATTTCGTTAGACTTTAGTTTCACAGTTAGTGTTCAATAGTTATTATGATTTAACTGGCCACTTTCCGTAAAATTTGAACGGCATTTCATCAAAGAAACTTTTTCTGGCATTAAACTCATAGATAATGCAAAAACTCGCAAAAAAGTTTCGGTACCACTTTAATGCTTTCGTTGTAGATCCATTGAAATTCTTTTCCTATTGCTGTCTAGGTACGAACTGTTGAAGGTTTTCTTAGAAACGATTGGCTTTCGCAAGGTCATTGACTCCGGGTTTTTGTAAGTCATAGATTTATTAAAGTGTATTAACTATTAAGTATAATCATAGGTACTATGGTTCGATATTATGATTATCATAATAGAGGTTTTATTACCTCACCTCCTTGGTCCAGTTGCGTCTTATAGGTTGTGGACTGTGAGGTCCTGGCTTCAAATTCCAGGGATAATTTCTAACACGACTTGCTTGGGATTGAGCTGAAACAAAAACAAAACAGTCCATGCAGACCAGTCCCCGCAAGTAGCAACCGTTCATGAGTATGACGCAAGTGCCAGCCATCGATGATCTACCTCCTCCATCATGTTGCAGGGAAGTGATCGACTCGGCACATACAGTGTTATAATCGTGAAATATTAGGGTATTTGGTTTCTACTACACATTTTTTTATAGCAGAGATTAGCAAACGAGCAGATGGGTCACCTGATGGTAAGTGATCTCCACCGCCCATAGACACCCAAGACACAAAAAGAATCATGGGTGCGTTGAAAACCTAGAAGAAGGGAATGGGAGGGGAGAGGAATGGGATTGGGAAAGGGATGGGGGGAAATGGGCCACCGGAAATCTCACTCACCGAACGAAACGCGACAGCAAGCTGCCACTTTACGTCGGTTTTCTGTGAGACAGTGGTATCTAACCGGTCGAGCTGGCCCATTCGTGCTGTAGACGTTACTGTCTACAGCGTGGCTCTACCACTCAAAAACATGCAGTATTTAAGTATTACAGCTACAATATTAGTGAAGCGTATCAAGCGGGCGCGGTGCCTCGGTTCTCGGTTGCCTATGGGCGTATTCTCACCCATGCATAAGATCGAGTTTAACAATTAACTGACCAAGCATGTTACAACACGAGGCATGAATAAGCATGTATACGATACACTAGTGCCTGGGAGTAGTTGTATTGTGGTCAAAGACATTCTCATTAAACAGTATATAGACGCGACAACAGCGCGAAACTTGTGATCCAAAACTTGTGACCTCGTGATCATACGACACTCAGTTGTGTTTGAAAGATATGTGCGCAAGGTCGTGCCAGCGTAATGTTTAGAAAATAAAATTGTCTTGACTGATTCTTGAGTGACCACGTACCTGCGCAAGTGCAGCGTTGGACGTCTACCTGCTAGGTGGAACGACCACCTGATAAAGGTCGCAGGAAGTCGATCTGGAAATTTTTGGGGGTGGCCTATGTTTAGCAGTGGACGTCCTGTGGCTGATGATGATGATGAAGTGATTCTTGAACATTCACAGAACATCCTGGGTGTAAATTGTAATAAGCGCCCTCGCATTGTAATAAGTGATTGACGGCGTTACTGACGTTTAAGATTGTAAATTTTTTTGTATGGAAACTTGCTTAATAGCCCCTCTATAGTTTAAGATCTTTAATTGCGGTACGGTTACCGTCATGTGGTCTCGGGTTCGATCTCCTTTCTAAGGCATGTTTATCTGGTCAGTCTCTGACCAGAGACGGGAATTTGTGTCCGATATTGCCCTCACCCCTTATAACATGTGGTAATAAGCTTGGTAAATGTGTCGCCTTCTTGGTCTAGCGACAGCATATATGGGCTGTGGACCGGGAGGTCCTGGGTTCGATTCTCAGGTCGGGCGAAGCGAATTTTATAATTCAATTTGCCCGGGGTTGGATCGCTCAAAGTGGGTTGACATCAGGCAGCCGATCGTAAAACAATAGCCAAATCCTTTCTGCAACGTGCATGAAAAAGTGTGCTGCGCCGACCCCACATTAAGGTGGGATAAGTGCAGGTAGAAAGAAAGAAATAAGCTTGGTAAATGTAGATGTTCTCTCATAGCATCACGTCACGAAAAACGGTCTATCACTGAAATGGACTGATTGCGGAAAATGGAGCCCATACAACAAACAAACAAACAAAATGTAGGTGTTCTAACTTCTAGTTCACTAGTTCGCATACCCCTTCGATTCTTGTCTGTATAGGCATGAGCTTATGTATGTTTGTCAAACCCAGGGTCCGCAAGTATTACTATGCGGAACCTCGCACAAATTGATCAATGATTTATGGTTATAGCACAGTTTACACGTCCATATCGCTTATAATTCTGCCGGCGACGTACGTATACATTTAAACAACTACAAATAGTACACAACCTCCGACAACCGTCCGATGACGTCATGCATCCTGTGCTTACAGAATGATATTCCCACGGAACATTGTCGCAAGTTCTTTTTTTTATGGCAGGGACTGGCAAACGAGCAGATGGGTCACCTGATGGTAAGTGATCTCCACCGCCCATAGACACCCAAGACACAAAAATAATTATGGGTACGGTGGGTATTAAAGGGAGGTGGCCCAATTGCCCCCTCCCTTCCCCCTCCCCTACCATTCCCTCCTTTTAGGTTGGCAACGTACCCATAATTATTTTTGTGTCTTGGGTGTCTATGGGCGGTGGAGTCGAGGAGGAGAGGCGGTCTCATTCTCATTCACCGAACGAAACGCGACAGCAAGCTGCCACTTCACGTCGGTTTTCTATGAGACAGTGATATCAAACCTGTCGAGCCGGCCCATTCTTGCTGTAGACGTTACTATATTTCCTTTGCGGTGATATGTTTTGGTTTTGAAAATTTGAGTTAGGGAATTGATTTCTCGCTACCATGACAAAGGGCGCCATAGGCCATAACGGGAATTGGGCGGGTTTCAATTGGCTTCGGTCACAGTAGTTTAGTTTTTTTAAAGGTACACCCATATACATACATTGTTTGTAGTCCAGTAATAATAAATTTCTTTTCTTCTTTCTTTCTATACATCAAATTCAAATCGGCAAGGCAACCGTGATTCTTCTGGTTTTACGTGTTCATGGATGATGGAGGTGACTTCTTGGTTGTTTAACGGTCTTTATTATAAAATAAAGATAGGCAAATGATCAGATATGTTGTTATGGTTATTGACCACACCACATTACCAAAGCTGATGATTAAAGAAAGAAAAAAAAACAGAGGGGGATTTACAGGACAAATAATAGTTATGACTCAAAGCTCCGACAATGGTACAATCCTATGACTTGGACGAGTGACCATCACCGCAGTACCAATGGAATTTAAAGGTCATAGCTGACAGGATTCATTGTCGTCTTAATGCAAAGCTGCAATAATACAGTGAGAGCCTCGGTGGCGTTTAGCTACGACTGCTATTCTGAGAGGTTTATCGGGTTCGATCCCGGGTCGAGCAAAGTGATATTGAGTTTTTTCTATTCATTATCAACCCGTAGACTGAAAGTTGTGCCCGATATGACGCGGTGATAGGTGCGCCCTTATCACATTTGGGACATAAGTGAGCCCGACGAAATCAGGGTGTTCTAGTTCGCCCCTGCTTATCCCTTCGGGGTGCCTTCCAGAGAAGCCTGTGCAGACACCAGGAGGATCCTGCGCTTCTGGTTGGAGCTAGGCTGGCTAGATCTCTAGCTGGCATTAATAACTCGCACAATAGTTCAATTCTTTTAACGAACTAAGTGCGGAAAAAGGAGCCCACAACCAATATCAATACCAATAATCCCTTCGGGGTTCAGACGTATGTCTATGTATGTATGCAATAACGCCTAAGATAAATTGTACCAATCGTTCTGTACCTAAAACTGTCTGCAACGTGAGTCCGTGACTATCGCATAATGGCGCTTACACACTGGGCCGAACGAAGGCGAACGAATCATGCCTGTTTTGATTCCCACAACAGCGAAAGTTAGTTTGTGTTAACGCAACAGCTGGTTTAGACAAGTGGCTTATGCGCTAGTCGAATAGAATAGTCAAATAGGGCCTTACTTAGAAAGCCTTTTTTGCTGAGCAAATGGTTAAGAATAACCTGTCACTTTCTTCCTTGCGTTACATTGTTTAAAAATGAAAGGGACAACCGATGGTATAAAGATAAACAGCGCTTGAATATTTTTATAAGTAAGGGGCATATAATAAATGTATGGGAATGAAATAAAGGTACGCCGCATATAGCGTACTCTTATGTCATTTCCATACATTTATTATTCTATTCGAATAGCGCTTAAGCCACTTGTCTAAGCCCGCAGGTATAGATTCGTTCGCCTTCGTTCGACCGATGTGTACCCGCCATAAAACTAATTTCAACTTATTAAACGCACAATGGAGCGTAGTATGGAAACGTCAAATATTTTATAAAGTTATGGATCGTAAATCTATTAATATTTCCTGCTCTGTGCCCAGTAACAATTAAATATAATACACTTTTGGTGCATAAATTAGTTAAGTTACTATACCGTAAGCGCAGTAACATATTTCGAAGCGGCCTGTTCCGCCTTTCCTTTACACAACATAATATAACATAAGCTCATACCTGTATCCCCGAAGGGGTAGGCAGAGGTGCACTAGCGAACTAGAACACCCACATTTCGCAGAGTTTAGTTCCGTCCCAGATGTGATAGGGGGCGAGCCTATCGCCGTATCGGGCACAAATTCCAGACTCCGGGCTGATATGGAATAAACCAATATCACTTTGCCCGACCCAGGGATCGAACCCGAGACCTCAGGGCGATAATCGTACCGAAATACAACTACGTCACCGAGGCTGCCTTTTCTTTATTACCTTTTAAACGGTTTCAAAAGGCCTTGAGCTTAGATTTGTCACTGTTTTGTTAGTCATATTGTTTTATGTATGTAAAACCAGGTCTCTTGCACTAAAACATTACACAAAACACCTACGCAAAACATGGTTTCGCTACAACTTTTTATCTAAGGTCCATTGTTCTATGATAACTAAAACCATTGTTTTTAAGTATGTAAAGATGTAACGATGTAAGATGTACCACCCAACAGTAACACACGTAGCTCTGACCCCACACTAAGATACTAGTCTTGTGTCGTGGGTATCGGGAACTACGAGAAACTTTCGGTCTTACAACACCCAGACCCGAAACAAATATCTGTGGGCTCCACAAACATTTGCCTCGGTGCGGGGATCGAACCCGCGGCCTCTCGCTTCACAGCCGGCTACTCGCCCGCTGCGCCAGGAAGGCTGTCTGCTGTATGTGTTTTCGGTTTTGTTTCGAGAAAAATGAGTGCAGGAGACGCGACTTTACGATATCTCCAACAATACTGATTTTCAAGATTTTTGGTGTGTTCGATTGAGCTTACTCCAAGTACGGTCTCTTATAAAACTCAATATATTCTCTATGTTCCGCTGAATATAAACTATAATATATGTGCTGTTGTGTGCTTATTCAGTACTCCTTCATCAGATATTGACTTGACTATTATAATATCTGTGCTGTTACCCTGTATACCTGTATATCCTGATCAGAAAGTCTGTGCACGTCATTACGTAGACAAAATACATGCAAAATTATTTTCTTCAACTCTTATAGCACCACTACTATCATCATCTTCCCCATTTCAATTGAGAATATAAGCCAGGCACTGCTATTTTGTTTTTTTTTATTAATCATGATTTATGTAAATACAAAATTGTTAAGGTAGATAGTGATAGTCACTTTTAAGTGTTACGTACGTATTTTTAGTTTGCGAGTTACATAAAATGGAATGCATTTCTATCGCAATTCGCAACTAACTCAGCTAGGTACGAGTAACTTTCGTATTTCCAAAATTATCACAAAGAGAACTGTTACGGACAAAGTTACGCGTTCCGGAAGTCTGCGTCTATTTCATATTTCAAATACATAATATGTGATTATGATCTTATACAAAATCTTAACTTTTTTTGGTTTGTATGGTTATTCGAATTTCAGATAGCAAAGAATGCCGATGCGCCAGGTTTGGTACATTGTAAAATAGTCTTTTGACATGCTATTGGGGTTTACGTTTTAGTTCTAATTTTTTTTTATAGCAGAGACTGGCAAACGAGCAGATGAGTCACCTGACGGTAAGTGATCTCCACCGCCCATAGACACAAAAAGTATCATGGGTCCGTTGCCAACCCCAAAGGAGGAAATGGAACGGGAGAAAAAGGATTGGGAAAGGAAAAGGGGAATATGCCACCGGAAATCTAACTCAGCGAACGAAACGCAAGCATCAAGCTGCCACTTTACGTCGGTTTTCTGTGAGACAGTGGTATCAAACCGGTTGAGCAGGCTCATTCGTGCTCGACGTAACTGTCTACAGCGTGGCTCTACCACTCAAACTTAGTATTTCCATTAGATAAATAATTCATGACAAGTCGTTTCGCGTCTTTTCACCGATAGCTCATAAGCAATATTTCATCCGAAAATAGTTTTGAGTGTCAAAAGTATTGTATTTTATCGCGGGCATAGCCGCGAGCTATAAACTAGTCGTTTATAATGTTGAGCTGTGGCTGTGGCGAGCGAATGCAGCAAAACCCGAACGCAGCGGGCCCCGGGCAGCGTGGCGCGGAGCCGACCCGAGCGACCAAGTGAAATGCACAAAATACATTCAGTTTTATCTCGTTAAATACACGCGTACACAGAACGTAACTTTAAACCGTAGGTGGTACGGTTGAAAGTGTTTCGTGCCGCACATTTGCCTCTGTGGCTGACGTGTACAGGGAAACGGCCGCGCAAGAGGTTTTCTGTGGTAATTCTAAAGTTTTAGAGTCGAGTGTCGTTTGGCGGCACTTTATCAAGGGTCGGGATGGAGCTGACAAAGGGAATGGGAGTTTTAATACTGGTGTGTAAAGTGTATTTTGGGTTGTGGGGTATTTTATAATATTTTTTATGGTGGTCTGCCGGCAATCAGCTGTTTGGGCACGCGCTCGAGGCCCCCTAGGAGCGGGTGACGTCAGCCGGTACTACCACGCATGCGATGTTTCTATTACATTTTTGTAAAATTGCAAACCAAATTTCATTTGGTAGAACATGCGGGTGAATTCTGAGTGCGTTTTAGGATAATGTTATTTTAAGGTCGTCTCTGATGAGTGCGTTTTTATGAATTTTTTATATCCAACGGATACATCAAAGGTATGAGTTATATTGAAGTAAATTTGCGAACAATAGGTGATTGAATACTCATAACCGAATGTCGGTATTGTTTCAAGAAGAAGATACATGGACGCCCCGACATACTAATGTCTTATTATATAGGAATTCCAGGTTAAATAAGTTGAATCAAAATATCCATGAAAGTATTGTTTGTTTAAAACACTAAGGACGATTTGCAGCTCTATTACTAATGTAGAGTTAAACCTAAATTAGAGTTTATCCGACAGCTCACTCCTATATTTAAATCAAGATTTCGGATAAATAGAGATTTACCATGGAGCTGCTAGTGGTCCTAAGAACTTTATATTAATCATTTAATTCACCTCTTGATACAAAATAAATCAGATTTACTTAAAATCACTGTTTACCATGTTACTGTAATTATTTTGTTTTGCAAGTGATCATTTTAATTGCACATAAGTTGCAGAGTCATTGTTGAACGTTATAGTACATACATACATGTACATAGACTCACGCCTTTTTCCCTTTTTACCCATAGGGGTAGGCAGAGACAACGGATTTCCACTTGCTACGATCCTTTACATCACACACCTCTTTCGCCTCATTCAGTTTCATTACATTCTTCATGCTTGCACGTCGGTTTAGGGTACGTTTTACTTGACCTTTCTCGAGTATATCTCTGACTTGGTCAGAGAATGTAATAATATTCAGTATAATTAAGGTTTAATAAAACTTAAAAACCAATATAAAATAATACTGAAAAATCATTAATAACGACAACTAACTTACACGATTGGTAACAGAGTAGGAGGTCATCGCCGACGACCGATTTCTGTGCTGATGACGATTTCTGTGCTGATGATGATTTTTGATCAATCATAATTGTACGAAAAATTAAAAGTAAAATATCCGATCGTTACCAAATTTGTATGGGACCACGTTTTGAATAAGCTGTATAGAACACAAAAAGAATATTGAAAATCAGTCCACATTTTGCGAAGATAATGCGTAACGGACATAAAAAATACAGACGAATTGAGGACCTCCTTTTTTGGAAGGCGGTCGAAAAATCAAAATATCGTTTCTTAAAAATCAGGCAATTAGGCTAAGATCTATAGAGAAAAGAAACGAACTCAGTGTGTCCGAGACATTTTTTACGAGAAAAACAGATGAAGCAAAGCTTTTTTTTATAAAAAATGACTCGGACTAAGTCGAAGTTCGATTTAAAAAAATCCAAATCGTCACTGAGTTCGTTTCTTTGACTCAGACTTAGTCAAAGTTCGCTCTATAGAGGTAGATTTCAGCTTTAGGATTCTATGATCAACCATTTCAGTCCAACTTTGTTGGAAACCTCAGTTCCATTTCATGTCTCATTAATATTAACTAATTTCGACATAGACGAGGAATTGCTCAAACGGAATAAAAATACGACATAAAATTCGTGTTTTCGTTTCTATAGCATTCATAAATCGTATAGCAATTACTCTTTTAAAAACTCGAATGTACACCTTACAATTATACGAATAGTGATTTACATAACAAGAGAGCGCGCCGCGTTTCCGATGCCTTTTCAATGAGAACGGACCGTGTGCGGAGTGCTCTATTACGTATCTCATATCTAAATCCACGTGGTTTCAGCCAAGGAATTGCTTGGTCATAGATAAATTGTTCGTTAAGCTGTGCCGTAAGATTAAAAACTGGGGTAATAATTAACCTATTACTGTATTGGAGTTAACAAGTACGATCCAATTCATATATTAAGTTTAACTTGTAAATGTGGTTTCGCAAACAAACCCAACGAATGCAAGAATTCGTTCTAAACGTAACTAGAAACTACATTTTTTACTTACATTACCATATTCAGAAATAATCTCATTTTTAAATTAACCCGTTTGGAGGCGTCTCGGCTTCTGGAGTCCGAGCCTCCCGTCACTATTAGTACCTATTTCACAAAAGGTGATGACCACAGATATATTAGTTTTTGGGCCATGTATTTAGCCAAGCACAATTCTGTACAATCTACATTACGAAATGACAAGCGCAGTGCAATGTACTACTCTGTCATCAAAGTTTGGAGGTGTTGCTACTGTTTATGGGCAAAAACGGCACTCATAATTATGTTAGCCACATATTTATTGTCATTTAGTTCTAAGTTGTCGACACGGTTCATGCGCGTCAGAGTCATACATACTTATTGCGCTTGTAACTTGTGAATCATGTGATACATAATTGAGGCCTCGTTCGGAGAATGTTTAATGTACGCTTAATTATTTAAATCTTTAGTTTATGCTAACACTGAATTGTGATTGTGTCGATAAGCCAAACGTATCCAAAATGCGGCTCAACGCGCTTGAATGAGGTAACGGGACTTAACTTGAAATACGAGTCTTCAGTTTAGGAATTCCAATTTGAAAAATAAAAACTGATTTCTTAAGTTTACGCGAATGTTATACATTGAAATAAAACTGTTACGTTATGTTATGTGTGAAATAAAACTATCGGACTGTCCGACCCGTGACCACGAAGACTGCAAGCCTTCGAAACATCGGGCATAAAAATTAAAATAAATCGTGATAGAATCCGTAAAAATAGATTTATTTCAATTGAAAAATAAACTTTAAAACTTAAAGTCGATTTCTAAAAGTATAAAAAATCTGTTAAGAAAAATAGAATTGGATCCTCCTTTTAATATTAGTAAGCGTAATCTTCGATTTGTAACCTTGTGGTCTTTATAGACATTGTTTTGGCTAGTGCATTATTCAACTTTGATGTTGTGTACATTTTTGACTGGTAACTTTAAAAGAGACTAAGACGGTCAGGACATGACAAATTTAGATAAAGATTTTCGATAAGTAGTCCTCCGTGGTGTAGCGAACGAGTAGCCGGCTGTGAAGCGAGAGGCCGCGGGTTCTATCCCCACACGGAGACAAATGTTTCTTTGGTCCACAGATATTTGTTTCGGGTCTGGGTGTTGTGAGACCGAAAGTCTCTCATAGTTCCTGATATCCATGACATAAGACACGATCTTAATGTGGGGTCAGGACTATGTGTGCGACTGTTGAATATTATCTACCTATTTATATTTAATAACGTTGTATTAATTTATTTACTGGACACAGCGATAGTTCAGTTGGGTGTGGTACGGACTGCCGAGACGAGTGTTGGTGGTTCGAGATCAACCCCAATAAAAGAGCATACACTTCTGACTTTTCTCTTCTATGTGTATTTTCATTGTGAAGTATCGCTTGACATAACGGTGAAGGAAAACATCGTGAGGAAACCTGCGTACCCGAGATTTCTTCACAAGAATTTCAAATGTATAAGACGTCTACCAACCCGCATTAGGCCAGCGTGGTAGACTAAGGCCTAAGCCCTCTCATTAGTAGAGGAGGCCCGTGCCCACCAGTGCGACATTAATATTACAGGGCTAATATTATTATTTTTTATTTATTACTAACTTTAATTGATGTAACAAAGGCCTTCCAAAATTACACAGCCTGTTATTCAATTTCTAATCTAATTACACGCTAATTAGGCAAACTCTAGTAATCGAGGGCTTCAATTTAGTTCAAAAGACTGAACCCCGAATATATATCAATTAAAGCCTCCTTAGCTGCCAAAATTGTATAGCGAAAACAATGTACGGAGCCGTTAAAGTTGAGTAGCATTCTAGTTTTCGGGCGTTATACACTTCTGACTTCTTATAATTTCCTTGAGTGATAGAGCCACGCTGTAGATAGTAACGTCTACAGCACGAATGGACCGGCTCGATCGGTTTGATACCACTGTTTCACAGAAAACCGACGTAAAGTGGCAGCTTGCTGTCGCGTTCCGTTCGGGGAGTGAGATTTCCGGTGGCCCCTTTTCCCCGCTCCCTTTCCCATTCTCTTTTCCCTCCCCTTTCATTCCCTCCTTTTATGTTGGCAACGCACCCATGATTCTTTTTGTGTCTTGGGTGTCTATGGGCGGTGGAGGTCACTTACCACCAGGTGACCCGTCTGTTCGTTTGCCAGTCTTTGCTAAATGTCAAGGTTTATAAGTAAACCGTCAAAAATCATTAGCATAATGGCGTTTGAAAACAAACAGAAATAGTCGATCGCTTTATCAAACATTTCTCGGAAGGACTAGAGGAAAACGCTTGTTTGTCGAGCCGCGTTTTTATTACCGTTGTGTTTGTACATCGCCTTATCTAAGGGTAACGCAGACGGGGTACGGTTCGCTGCATTCTGTCTACTGTAGATATCTACTGTAACTACTATTACTACTAGCTAGGGTTTGTTTGTATTAAATCTGTTCAGTTAGACTGTGACCGATGAGACGCAGTCCAATAGTGTGTGATTGTTCGATTTTTGCAAATCGCAGCCTCTTATGTTTTAAATAGTCACGGGCGGCTCGGCCTCCGGCGGCCCATACGCTTCTGTAACATATATATGTGCCGCCTCCGACGAGTTAATAGTATAGCTACAAAAGGTTTTTCTGGCACGTTAAAGATAATGCCTTGAAGATGTTAGTCAGGATCACTTCTACTTTTCCCTCAGATTTTACCTGTAAGTTTGAAAAAGGAAGCACAAAAATACTAGTTTTAAAAAGAATTTTTTTTTTTGCTTATTGAAAATAGATAATTACATAATTAGATGGGAATTGTTTCTTTTTCAATAATAATTATGTCAATAACATTGGCATCAAAAATTGTTTTTCTATTTGCAGCAGATTGTTGTTGTATATTGTGATTTTGAAGTAAGTCTCAAGATTTGATTTTGTTATTTTCACTGATGTACATATGTGTATGTGTGTGTAATATGGAGTATGCCAACACTGCATGCTAAGCGCTTGACGTCACTGCAATTCGATATTTTGCTTTGCAAACAATGTTATTAACATAAATATCTGTAAATATACATAAACTCTCGCCTATATCTGTGAAGTGATCGGCAGAGATGAACTAAAGCACTAACATCTCGCTGAGCTTATTTTCGCCCCATGTTGTGAATTGTGATATCTTGTCACATGTGTGATTTTTCGTTGACGGAGGTTACAAAATAATTTGAAACAATAATAATCTTCTCTATACCATCATTGTGAAGACTTTACATATGATAGCATGTAGCAGGAAAGGTTCGGCTTCCGTTTTTGCGACCGGCTGCCTGTCCGATGTTAAGTTCCTCTGGGGGATGCAGTCTCAGGCAAATCTCGATAGAAAATTGTTTTTCTCGACCTGGGATTTAAACCCAGGACCTCGCGATCCACAACACAGGCGACAACCACGTAAAAAAAATATGGAAAGAGGCACTAGGAACATTGCGGCCCATTCGATTTTTTTTATTTATTTAAGACACAATACAGAATACAATCAAATTACACAATCCATACAGCTAGTGTTAGTGCTAGTTTACCCATATGTAATGACGTTTTTGTGCGTAGGGCACTTTTGTACAGACGCGATTGTTTGCGTGGCTTCTCTATGACGTCCGTTTAACTATAGCTGAGATGGTGTCCTTCTTTTTCTTTACGTCCGTGGCGACAACATATCAAATAAAATAAATATTTTTTATGAATGTGTGTGGTCGTTGTGTTTACGCTAAGATAATACTCATTCATAACATGAATGCGATAGTTATTATCTACATATGGACGTCGCATACACTTATTAATTAAATCAAGTTAGGGAATGTGCCCATATTACGTGACCGATTTTTACTACTTTTATACCCTCTTCCCCCTCTCGGTGACCACCCGTAGTATATGCAAAGACCCCCATTTCCCCTCTAGTTTTCACGTTATTTATAAATATGGTATTAAATCATTTTTTGTCGAAGAAAAGACTGCCTCGGTGGCGTGGTGGTATTTCGGTACGACTACGGTTCTGAGGTCTCCGGTTCGATCCCCGGGTCGGGCAAAGTGATTTTGGATTTTTCCATATCAGCCTGGAGTCTGGAATTTGTGCCCGATATGGTGATAGGCTCGCCCCCTATCACATCTGGGACGGAAACAAGCTCGGCGAAATGTGGGTGTTCTAGTTAGCTAATGCGCCTCTGCCTACCCCTTTGGGGATACAGGCGTGAGCTTATGTTATCTTGTCGAAGAAAATAAAAAAAATAAGATGATGTGCTGGCTGATCTGTGACTTTAAAAAGTGCTAAACGCTGCACGCCATATTTGAATAAACCTCGAAAAAGCGCGAGATTTCCCTAGAGGATATTGACTACGTGCCTAAAACCTAAGAGCCTCCTCCCCCCTGAACGAGACACGGATTATGGATACGTATTATGTCCATATTGAGTGTGGAGTATTGACTCAATACAAAACAATGTTATATCCACCGTTTCTGCTTATTCAACATTCCACTGTGGCTGCTGTGGTAAGTGATAACTGGTAATTAAAGTTTTTTAAACAATTCGCTTGAATTCAGAACATAATAACCTGTTTCCTTATATTCATACAAAAATACTTCTGTTTTACTATTGAAAACATTCGAAACCTTTTTTTTTATAGCAGATACTGACAAACGAGCAGATGGGTCACCAGATCGTAAGTGATCCCCACCGCCCATAGACACCCAAGTCAAAAATAATGATGGGTGCGTTGACAACCTAAAAGGAGTGAATGCAAGGGGAGGGAAAAAAGGATTGAAAGGGAGGGGGGAGGGAAATGAGCCACCGGAAATCTCACTCATCGAACGAAACGCGACAGCAAGCTGCCACTTTACGTCGGTTTTCTGTGTGACAGTGGTATCAAACCAGTCGAGCCGGCCCATTCGTGCTGTAGACGTAATTATCTACAGCGTGGCTCGACCACTACGCTACGCTTCTGTTTTACTAATAAAACATTTGTAAAAATAACTCTATTGTCTCCTTCTATCTCGCATAAATTGAATTGAGAATGAAAAAGACATCGATAAAAGCTTATAAGTAATCCGCAAATAAAAAATGTGGCTCGCATGTCGCGACTCGCGGCTTCGATTCTTCGAGAGTCGTGATCCATAAAGTTGTCGGTTTAAAACCGGTATGCGACTACCGCAAGTCGCAACTAATGATAAATTCAAGGCATGCGCCACATTCTCCAAGTATCCTCAATCTAAATATACTGATATAAAGCTGAAGAGTTTGTTGGAACGCGTTTTTCGTCGGAATTACAGTACTGGGGGGGTTCCACCACGTCTTATAGCAGCATTGTTATAATCTTACTTGTACCGATGCCCGTACAAAAAAAAACAAAATACAATAAACATGTTTATTGGTCACGTAGGCATATAAAAAGCACTTATGACAGGTCACAATAAACAAGGTCTACGTACATTTATATAATAATTATGTTATAATAGCAGCGATAGATCAGTTAGGAATGGTACGGACTACCAAGACAAGTGTCGGAGGTTCGAGTCCAATCCCAAAATGGAGCATACACCTCTGACTTTTATATGTTAAGTGTAATTTACATTACATTGGTATAAGTAATTTTCATTGTGAAATATCGCTTGATATAACGGTGAAGGAAAACATCGTGAGGAAATCTGCATACCCGAGAATGTCTTCACAGGAATTTCAAAGGTATGTGAAGTCTACCAACCAGCGTTAGGCCAGCGTGGTTACTAAGGCCTAACCCCTCTCATTAGTAGAGGAGGCCCGTGCTAGCAATAGGACAGTAATATTACAGGGCTAATATATCTATCCCACAGTGTATTACAATATTTGCTGCTATCAATTTAGATACAAGCAGGTAGGTATAGACACATTAACAAGGATGGGGTAACAAAGTAATATTATAATAATACTGCATTAAGACGTGGTGGTAACCTCCCTGAAGTGATTTTGGTACGCTATTAGAAATCTATACTAACATTTTATGTCGCCTCCATGGTTTAGTAACTAGTGGCAACATAAATGGCTTGTGGACCGAATGGTCTTGGGTTCAAATCGAGCTCGGATAGCGTGTTTTTTCTGACGTGCTTTGCCCATGAGTGAATCCCCCAGAGTTGACCAAATAGGCGCGGCGGCCGTAAAGACTATTCTTAATCATACAAGATGTTAAAAAAGTTTGTTGCCGACCTGTCGTTGGACTGGAATAAGTCCAGGTGAAGGAAGTATAGTAGTGACTTTTATGTACTACAAACGATGTTAAAGGCTGGCTGTGTACCAAAACCTCATCAAACCGAGCCGAGCACATATCGATACGCCCACACTTGTGCGCTGACTCACTAATCCATAGGAAGTGATCCATCAGGGTTATCGCGCAGGAAGCACTGAGCACGCCGCACACAGCCGCGCCGCGTCCACGATGTTTTTTTTATTAAATGCAAACGTCACAATAATTCCGACGTTTAATGTCATATTAGATCTATTAAATAATAATTTCAAAGTTTAATAAATAAATAACACCCAACAGTCACATAAATAGTCCTGACCCCACACTAAGATCGAGTCTTGTGTCGTGGGTATCAGGAACTACGAGAGACTTTCGGTCTCACAACACCCAGACCCGAAACAAATATCTGTAGGTTATACAAACATTCGTCTCGTTGCGGGGATCGAACCCGCGCCCGCTGCGCCACGGAGGCTGTCGATAATGTCATATAGTATCTATTTTATTGGCCTTGGGGTCATCTCTTTCATCTCTGTGGTAGCCGGTTTCGTTTCGAAAATATTTCGCGCACGGCAAAATGATTCTAGTTTACAAAATTAGATATTTTTGCAAGTTACCATGAAACTAATACTCAGTACTTGAAATTTATGATATACCTACAAGTGAAGGGCGTAAAGACACAAGGCTTAAAATAATTGAATCTTGAAGCAGCGAAAATTGCTCACAAACTATACCAGCCAATTATCTATTCCATGCGCATAAATATAGTAAACTAGTGGTTTTTCTGTTTATTTGTCAATTTTCCTTAATAAACAAAGAGCCAAAAGTAAAAACCACGTAAAGAAAAAGAAGGACACCATCTCGACTATAGTTAAACGGACGCCACAGAGAAGCCACGCACACAAACGCGCCTGTACAAAAGTGCCCTAACATTAATATTCGGAATAAATTAATATTAACAATAAATAAATATAAATAAATACACCCAACAGTCACACACATAGTCCTGACCCCACACTAAGATCGAGTCTTGTGTCGTGGGTATCAGGAACTACGAGAGACTTTCGGTCTCACAACATCCAGACCCGAAACAAATATCTGTGGGCCACTCAGACATTTGCCCTACGCACACACACGCCATTACGTGTCGATAGATCGAATGGGCCGAAAACTCTGCTTCATTTTCATTGTAACTTTTTACTTCGTCCACCTTTTTTTTTCGTCCGTGACAAAAACCTAAGGTTAGTACTAGAAATTGACAATCGAAACCTCGAGCTAAATTACAAAATATCCAATGCATATGCAATCAACTCGTTGCACTATCTTGGACACTACTATCGTCAAGAAGATTGACGAAGTGCGATATAAACCGTTGTTTTTCAGAGATAACTGTTATAGCATCGTATAAATCATGGTGTTAGGTGTTCCCGCGTGGCTGTTTAACAGGTAAACAATAAACTCAGATACGGAGTTGTTTTTGCGCATTCTTATGGTAATAAATCAAACACGATATGTCCAACCAATTGTATACGTAATAATGCAGATGTAGTTAGTTTGGAGTTTAAATTGTAACATAAAATAAGCTCACGCCTGTATCCCCGAAGGGGTAGGCAGAGGTGCACTAGCCAACTAGAACACCCACATTTCGCCGAGCTTAGTTCCGTCCCAGATGTGATAGGGGGCGAACCTATCGCCATATCGGGCACAAATTCCAGACTCCGGGCTGATGGAAAAATCCAATATCACTTTGCCTGACCTGGGGATCGAAGCCAAGACCTCAGGACAGTAGTCGTACCGAAATACAACCACGCCACCTGCTGGTAAGTTATCTCCATCGCCCAGAGACACACAAGACACAATCAGGTGCGTTGCCAACCTCAAAAGAGGGAATGAAAGGGGATGGAAAAGGGATTGGGCAAGGGAGGGGGAAATGGTCCACCGGATATCTCACTCACCGAACGAAACGCGATAGCAAGCTGCCACTTAACGTCTGTTTTCTGTGAGACAGTGGCACAGACCGGTCGAGCCGGCCCATTCGTGCTGTAGACGTAACTGTCTACTGTCCCTACCACTCAAATATGGTACTCAGTAGTGCACTTTTATAGTTCACATGTTGTAAGTAGCTATAGCATAGTAGCTTGTTTCGTTCCCATCGTTCCCGATTTAATGAGTGTAAGCGGTCCGCGGTCCAGTAATGGTGGGTACACACCGCCCGAACGAAGGCAAACGAATCTATACTTTTTGCGTGTACACAAACAAACTTTCACTATTGTAGGAATGAGACAGGCATGATTCGGACGCCTTCGTTCGGCTCGGTGTGTACGCGCCATTATGTGTGGATACTGTATGCGGGCGAGAGGCGTGATGCGAGTCCGCGCCAGCCATGTGTCGGGACTCGGGAATTCTACGGAACCACCACTATATATTTATACTTTAAGAATAGTGATGTACAAGTGATAAGCGTTTTAGTATGATTTTTCGAAACAAAACACAAAAACACCTACGCAAAAAAAAGGTTTTTCGTTGTCTCCTGCTCATGTAACAATATACCATAGACAAAAAATTGAAGAAATATCATGTTTCGAGTATTTCACCCGCACTTATCCCGCTGAAATATAGGGTCGGTGTCGCACATATTGGGGTATAGGGTATTGGGTTTTAATTCTCTAATTAGCGTCTGCCTACCCATTCGGGGATACAGCTTTATACATATTTAGAATTAAGATCAAGTAGGTACTTATATAACATTGTTTTAGTTGTATATATATATATACTTTGTGTATTTTGCAACAAACCTACATACATAAATAAAAATCAAGATTTCCTTTTCCATTTAGGTATCATTAATTTAAATATTTTATACATTATGGAAAAAAACGAAATAGACCTTTTCCTTAAAAAACCCGATTATATATCCTTTAATAGTCTAATCTAAATGACTCACTCCATCAATCTATGGACCACTTAATTTCGTATTGCAGTAAGACTCAAAATTCATAGGTGTCGTTTTATTATGATTATATTCATCGATATAGGCTACTGAATTAAACAATATTTATTTACCTACCTTTTAACTGGATTATGCGCGCGTTTTCGTACGCGTCAGAATTGTATATGACTATAATGCATAGAGAATTATACCCTAAGCCCTCAACATGTCTGTTCATATGATTGCTTGAAAATAATTCTTGCCTTGTTTCTAATAAGGTATATTCTACAACCGCTCAAACAAACGCCGCGTTTTAATAACTACTAGGTAGAAACAAGAAATAATATGTTCCAGTTCAACGCTTTTTTAACGCGCGTTGAAAAAGCTCTCTTGCGAATGAGGCCTAATCCAGGCCGTAGTTCGGTTTTTCTAACACGATTTTCCTGGTGTGGAATCCCAAAGTGGGTTGTCGTTGCAAAAACTAAGCTGAATCTTTCTGCAACACGCTTAAAAGTATGTTGCACCAACCTCACAATGGAATGGGAATAGGGCAATTTTAATGGGCCGGCTCGACCGGTTAGATACCACTGTCTCACAGAAAACCGACGTAAAGTGGCAGCTTGCTGTCGCGTTTCGTTCGTTGAGTGAGATTTCCGGTGGCCCATTTCCCCACTCCCTTTCCCAGTACCCTTCCCTCCCCTTTCATTCCCTCCTTTTAGGTTGGCAACGCACCCATGATTTTTTTGTCTTGGGTGTCTATGGGCGGTGGAGATCACTTACCATCAGGTGACCCATCTGCTCGTTTGCCAATCTCTGCTATAAAAAAAAAATGGCAGAGGGAGGGAGAAGACTAGTTGTAGGCTCCTTTTAGCCGTAGAATGCCAGACCATTGTACATGACAATAAGTACCAGGATTCTTTATCCGCTATTGCTTAAGCCTCGGCTCACATCTCCACTAAATAAGTTTAGAGGTCCGCTGAGGCAGTAAAACGCAGCGTTGTAAAAACGCCCCCACGAGCTGACTGGCTACTTCGCACATGCCACGCGATACTGCACTGCGGGGAATATGAAAAATGATCCCCATAGCCAGGACGTGTAAAAAAAACACATTTCTAAAATTTAAAATCTGACTTTAAATGCATTTTCTGTGTAGACAGTTACGTTTACGCAACGCTGACAGTGCATCCATACCCATGATGGAGATCACTTATCATCAGGTGACACCCTGCTCTTGTCTAGTCTGCTAAAGTAATACAATGACCTCAAATTCGGCGTAAAAAATGCGTAAACATTAAAAAAATAAAGCAAAATTATTAAATAAGTTTTGAAGACGATTGATTTTAATAAATTGTACTATTAAAATGAACTAGCCCATGACAGAGAACAGTGGAAAAAGATGGGGGAGTCCTTTGCCCAGCAGTGGGACACAATAGGATAGAATAGAATAGATAGTACTATTAAAATACTTATATAGAAAGTAAGATTTATACTAAACCGTAAATTAAACGAAATATAACAAAGCCTTACTCCGTAAACTCTTTACAAAACAACAATGAAATAGTCGAAAGCACGCGTAGGCCGCTCTCGTACGGACTTGTTATCTGAAGCTCCAATTAGCGCCCTGGATCCACTCCATCGGAATAACTTGCATAATTAAGGAGAAATTAATAGGAGATTTTAATTTGTTTTTGGAAATTGACGAAATATAGAGGCTCGTGTCTGTATTCACGGTGTGCTCTATCGTCAAAATTATTTGTCCCATGATGTAATTACGAAACGCATTAGCTATACGGAGTACAAACTCAAAGCTTGAGCAAAATATTTATGATTTAAAAAATCTGCAATCATGATGAGTTGCTTCATGCTGTCTATAAAGCGAATTGTTATGAGTACCTATACCATAAACAGTTAGTAAGAAGACTTCACACATTGGAAATTCTTAGGCTTAGTTGAACTAACTTCTATTACTGCTAAAAAAAAGGTAAAAAGTGAAGGTCAAAAAACCTATACATTTTAAACTTATAATTAACTACGACCAAAGTCGGGTAACACGCCTTCCCGAAAGTTCTCGATCACTCTCGTAATTTTAAAATATATTCCATAGATTCGCTTTGCCTCCCGTCCTTTCTCTTCCGCTGCGTTGTAAATTGAGCCTTATGGTGATTTCTTTATCAAAAGAATCAAGATACACAAATAGAACTTCGTAAAGGCACAATTAGTACAGCATACATACTAAAGTTTTAAGTAAAATAATGAAACTATTTTTAAAACGAAACTATTTTTTTCCATAAGTTTCGCTAGAGATTGCTGCGTCATACCAAATTGAAGTATACAAACACGATAACTTGTTCAGAGTAGGTATATTTTAGTATATGATAAAAATAATATAAAAAAGATTGCATTGATAAGATGTTTGTGTGCCACGCTGCGGATATTTACAAGTGATGTACCTGCGCACAAGCAATCAAAAATACCTATTATGTAAACACTAATGTTGTACCAGAAATATAAACATTGAGCATGATATTTTAGTGGTGTTTTTTGCTTAACTTAACCGTATTGTCTCTTTCACTCTCAAAACGAAGTAGGAAAGAAAGCGACCGACAATATTACATTTCGCTTAGACAAAAGAAGATAGACATTGGCTGGAAAATCTTTCTTTTTTTTATATATTTTTTAAAAAACGGTGCATATCTGCTAACTTTTTAGGTGTCTCTATCACTGTAGTGTAATCGACAAATCCAACAAAAGGATTATTTGAGAACCGGGTAGCTATTTGTTTACATTTCTGGCCCAACTCTGTTGATTAGGGTATAGTAGTTATGAGCGTTAATTTGTTTAAACGTTATTTGTACTAGTAGGCAGCGCCTCATGTGTTCACAAAGCCCTCGGAGATACACATCTGGCTCGCTCGTTACGGGTCCGGGTAGTGTTACCAGCTGTGGGAAAATCCCGCAAATAATGGATTCTTTATAAAGATAAAGAAATTGTTAATTGTTAACGTGTTTAGGTTAATATTTCTAAAACATTTCGTAACGAACCTGACAGTAAGTTAATATTTATGAAATGAAATCTACAACCCACAATGCATAAAATAATCTTATGAGTCACAATGTTCATGGCCTTTACGAAACGAAATAAAGTATTTAAAGGTGAATCATTTTTTAAATCAAAATATAATCTATCCATCTATTTCCTAGATCCTTATTGTGTAGGTGTGTCGTTAGCCAAGAAGCAACTGAATTGTAATTTATTCCTAACATAATTTCTAAGCAAGTTTAGTTTTGTGTTTTATAATTTGTACTTTAATTATTTTTAAGTGAATTTCAGTCTCTACGTATTTGATGTTAGTGTGAAGTGCTCTCAAAAATATCTATTTCTAGACTATTAAGTAGTCGTGATAACCTAGCATTCGATCTATAGTGTTTAATTTAATATACCTATAATTTTATTACCATTGGTTATCCAGTAAATAAATAAATAAATTTCAGCTTATATTTAACCGCTTTTTTCCCAGATCACGGCACCATTATCGGTCCTCTGCCTTTCTTAGGGGTCATTCAAGTATTAGTTAAGCACTACGGGAGGGCGGAGGGGTCTCTTTGCTTATTTTTAATGGATTTTTCTGGATGGTGATTACGCGAGCAGTATTTATTTTTTGCTTTATCGGATTTTCTTTTAATAAAGAAACCAGAACACATAAAAAAATTCATGTACTAATGTTTACGTAAGCATCGAAAGGGGGAGCTTTGCTTACTTTTTCTGGGAGGGTGGGGTTAATAATTGTAAAAAAATCTGCTTACGTAATACTTGAACGGCCCCTTATCGAGCCGACAAATTCTCTTAGATCATCGGTCCAGCAAATTTTATCAGATTCCCGTAAATTCGCAATTCATTGTTTGCAACCCCAAACGTTTCTCCCCCAGAATTATACTGTATATTGCAAGCGTTTGTCACTTGTGTATCAGACACGTTTCTTCAATGAATTGGACGGCGCGCCGGAGACCGGAGGGAGATTAAAGTGCTGTTTAGGTGAACGTGCAAGGAATATAATATTTTTATGTTTAATATAGGTTTCTAGTAGTAATAGATGTTAAAGTATACCTACATATCAACATTATAGCAAAATGTCAACATAAAAGTAACTAATCTTTTTCCTCTTAAATCTACTCTTATACGACTTCCATCTAGGATTGGCGCAACATATTACACACGTTTTTAAGCATGTTGCGGAAACCATTCGGCTTTAGTTTTGACGACCGACCACGTGCCTGACGTTAACCTCCATTACGTTCTTCTCCCGGAAAAATGTGTTATAAAACCGCTCCCACCTAGACTTGAACCTATAATTCTCGGTGTTCATCTCATATCCACTGCCACTAGACCTAAGAGGCAACAAACAACTCAAACTAATGGGTAGAATTGCGCGTCGTGTTGTAACGTGTGATGTAATCTTGCTTTCACATAGCCCGTAAACTCAACGATTGTTTATACTAAAACTAATTGGTGGGTATAAAACTGAAGTGGCGAAATGCAGTCTTAAAGCTATGCATGTATGATTACACCAGGGACGTAAAAAACGGATGGACGGATCGCTAGGAACATTGAAAGTGAACCTGTGTTTTCGGCTCATTCGATCTATCGACGCGTAGTGGCGGACTGTTCGAATGAGCCGAAAAACCTGCTTCACTTTCAATGTTACTAGCGCTCCGTCCATCTTTTTTTACGTCCGTGGATTAAACTTAGTTATTATTAAAAACAGTCGCCTCCTTGGTTTAGTGGCAGCATATATGGGCTGTGGACAGGGAAGTACTGGGTTCGATTCCCAGATCGGACCAAGCGAATTTTCTAATTTAATTTGCCTGGGACTGGATCACTAGGGGGTTGACGTCAGGCAGTCGGCGGGTCGTAAAAACTAAACCAAATCCTCTTTGCTCATGCTTGAAAAAATGTATTGCGCCGACCCCACATTAAGGTGGGATAAGGGTAGGTAGAAAGGGCAGGTAGAAAGAAATAAAAGATTTGGGAGATTCTCACATGCGAGAGATTCGTCTGTAAAGCTTCCATTGCTATGTCTATTTCCACCGACAACCAGCATTATGAAAACGATTTTGTGTTACACTGGTTTGTAGGACATTGTAACCAGTTTAATTACATTAAAGGACTCAACATCGAATGTCTCAGGATGACAAACGCTGTGCAGTGCCATGCAGTGCTTTATTATATACAAAAAATAAACATATCGACCAAGCTTGGAACAAGCTCTATCGAACTGATTTCTTAAGTTTACGCGAATGTTATACATTGAAATAAAACTATTTTTACGGATTCTATCGGGTTGGACTGAGATGTCATTTGTCCAAGAATGTTAGTGTTACAATATCTATAAATACAACCCGTGACCGCGAAGACTGCAAAGCCTTCGAAACGTCGGGAAAAAATTAAAACCAAATCGTGATAGAATTCGTAAAAATAGTTTTATTTCAAAGCTGTATTGAACACAAAATAATCTTGAAAATCCGTCCTCATTTGGCGGAGGTATAGCGTTAAGGCGCGTCTCCTGCACCTATTTTTCTCGAAATACATACATAAGCTCACGCCTGTATCCCCGAAGGGGTAGGCAAAGGCGCACTAGCGAACTAAAACACCCACATTTCGCCGAGCTTAGTTCCGTCCCAGATGTGATAGGGGGCGAGCCTATCGCCAAATCGGGCACAAATTCCAGACTCCGGGCTGATATGGAAAAATCCAATATTACTTTGCCCGACCCGGGGATCGAACCCGGGACCTCAGAACCGTAGTCGTACCGGAATACCACCACGCCACCGAGGCAGTCTTCTCGAAATAAAACACCAAAACACATACGCAAAACAATGATTTTAGCTATACTGCTCGTAGAACTATCTACTATAGACAAAAAATACACGTTTCGTGTAATGTTTTAATGTACGAGACGCGGCTAAACACACACACAAATATACAGACAAAATGATTACCTGTTTCTTTTAAATCGGTTAAAGATAGTGGTTGGTGGATGGTACTGCGTACTCGTATCGTTTACTATCAAGCGAGCGGCTTGCTTCTCGCCATTCAATTGCAATAAAAAACTCCATATGAATGCTATTACAACCCTATAAGTAGCACATATCCGCACTATACCGTGTGAACGCGCTATATACGGCTCGGTAACTCATAAACCACGCTTATAAAACATGCTATCAATGCTTTTCCCAAACCTAGAAGCGAGTTAGGTTTTTATTTCAATCTGGTTTGCTGAGAACTAGCGGGAGGTCCGCTGTTTCTCGATATACCGAAATTAAGTACAACATGCGTCTTAACCGGATAGCAGAACAAGTTTTTGTTTTGTTGAGGTCATTAATGTAGGTTTTTATGTTAAATCATAATTATGATTTAGGTAGATAAGTTAAAGTATTATTCGTTTTTTGAAGCAATTATTTATCGTGATTTTGCGTGTTTTAATCATGAATAGCCATCTTTTCTAGAGGTATAGTCCATATGGCTATAGGCTCGCCCCCTATCACATCTGGGACGGAACTAAGCTTGGCGAAATGTGGGTGTTCTAGTTCGTTAGTGCGCCTCTGCCTACCCCTTCGGGATACAGGCGTGAGCTTATGTTATGTTTTTTATAGTCCACACACGAATTCGCGTTGATTTGGCCAAAGCACCACTTTTGTTTTTCATAACTTTTATTTGAGTAATCTTTTAAATTAAGTCGCCAAATGACAGACGGATGAAGTATTTCGGATTCAGCGGGTAAGAACGATGAAACAACTCATGTTAAGAATAAGACACCTCGCTGCAGAACTACTTGATCCATGTCTTAATGTTCGGAATATTGGCGTTTGATTAATAAGAACAAAGTATTATGGTTCTTAAAAGGGTTTATTAAGTAGTTTGTTTTTCTACAAAAGTTTCCTTTTAGTTCAATTATAATTAAGGAGTGTTTGCAAATAAATTTGGCTGAGTTTGTGGCAATATTTCACGAGTGCATTTGGCACAAAACTAATAAACAATACCAGTATCAGATTAATACATATATTTGTCAGGGAAACGGTAACATCCATCATTTGTTTATATATTTTATGAAAATCGAATGGCGGGGTATTTTATCCGCGGACGGCAAAATGACTATCTAACACCTGACGGTTAGTGCATTGCAGTCCAAAATACTAGTGACTATCATCATCATTATCAGCCACAGGACGTTCACTGATGGAAATAGGCCTGCCCCAAAGATTTCCAGATTGACCTGTTGGTAGCGGTTTGCATCCAGGTACTTCCTGGACTGGGGACCATTGACATACCATAATATTATTATGTCCAAAAGAGGCCACGAGCAGCTCAAGCAGGAATATTTTTGACAATCGAATTCGTATCAAACTCGTTGCGCATCGATGGTATTGGGTTCATTTGTGCTAGTTTTGTTTGCTCATTGCTATAAAAAATTTACTGACAAACGTGACTAGAATTGATAAAGCGATGCTGAGGTGGTATGGGCACATGCCCATTTTCTATTTTTCCCTTTCATTCATCCTCTATATATGTAGAGGCGACTTACGCAATGTATTTATCGTGGTATAGTGTATGGAAGGGTCGAAAGAGGGCGCCCGAGGACATACATAGATGAAATGAGTGATCTTCTCCGAAAAGGGCAAGTGAGGAGTACCCTCAACCGGCGGAAATGTATGAAAAGATGCATGAGAGTGGAAGAGGCAAAAGAGGTGTGTCAGGATCGTAGGTTGTGGCGCTCAATAGTCTCTGCCTACCCCCATCGAATACTTCTTTTCTTAGGATTATTTTAATGATATGCGGGATGGGAGGGGTCTGAATGGTGAATATGTCAAAGTATTTTTTTTTAACTTTATCGGATTTTTCTTTTAATAAAAGAACTAGATCACATTGAATGCATACACAAATACTACCAATGTAAACGTAAGCATTGGGGTAAGAGCTTTGCTTACTTTTGTTGACAAGGGGAAGGTGGGGTTCATAATTATTGTAAAAATCTGCTTACGTAAACTTGAACGGCCCCTTAGGATATGTTTTCACATATTTAAAGCTACCTTAGGTAAGTTGCCAGATTTGGGATGGAATATTACGTAACTGAGGTAGTCCGATTTCGACTACGATCCAACTAGGTACAGTACGGTGCGGCGAGGCGGCCGGCCACAGACGCCACGCTCCACAGTAATGCTCATAGCTGGCGCGTCGACACACCTATTGTATGGAGATCGGCGCCCGCATAGATTATTCTAGTGGATAGGACATACTGTATCGATGTAGGTACGACTTTCTTGGAGGTTAGGACCTTAAGGCCGCGGACACGAACTCAGCGGTTGCGGGCTGCCGGCGGCGGCGCGGGTAGCGGCGCGTTTCAATGCATAGATTTAAATGTAAGAAGAAGAAGGCAGAAGAGGAGACCGACGTACGACCGGTCTGGCGGTAATTGCCGCGCCGCTCCCTGTGCCGCCGCTCCGATCCCGCTGAGTTCGTGTCCACAGCCTTACGGTGACGGTATTTATTTGTGCCGCAGGAGTCGGAATTACACATAATTCATTATTGTCACCTTTGGGGATGTGTTACCAGGTGTCCTGCTTATTATGGTCGTGTCTGACGAAATGTTTATGTATGTGGACTGTCCGGATTGTACAAGAATTAGGCGGCGACGGACCCTCTGTTCGACAGCGCACGGGTTTTGATATTAGGTGGCGCTACGCGTGGAGAGCTTAGACAAAAAAAAATGAATTTAATAAACTATTTTAATACAAATTACAAGCCTTTTTGTTATAAAAATGTCCGCCCTAATACAGAATTTCGTCTGCGATACGTAAGAGCACCGTAAAGTCAGTATAATTTTAAGATATTAACATAAAAGGTTATTTTATTGATTTAAAAGGAATTTCAGTGCTGGGTACGTGTTCTTTATCTATTGTGACTAATGTATTGCATCAGTTTATGACTGTTTAGTCATAAAATAATGCACTAAATATTAATTTACTTGTAAGGTAGCTATAAAAGTAATTAAAAGTCTATACAGTACAGTACAGTACAGTACAGTATAACAGTTTTACCCTAATTGAAGCTTTAAAGATAACTCCAGATCTCCGCAATTCGCTCATTGCTCGCTAAACTATATTTAGGTGAAATTCCTAAATGTTCTGTTTGAAACAGTGTTGCGCTGACCAAACACTGCAGTGGTATAAAGACAGGTAGAAAGAAAGGTTATAGTTACAATCATATACAGTTACAGCTGGTTGGGACAATAAAGATAAACTGCTTAAACTCCTGATTCTCAGAGCAGTTCTCTGCAAAGGCACAAAGTCATCGGTATGTCCTATCTGTTTTCGACCGCAGTATCCGATCTATGCAGTGTTGCACGTCTGCTAGATATGCGCCGGCGATAGCGGTGAGGTCACAAATGTTTCGCGCCAACGCCCCGCTGTCCCGCCGCGTCTCCCGCGCCCCCACGCTCGCCCCGCGGTGACGTCATACCCAGATTTGTGGCATAGACAAAGCATTAGAAATTATTTCAGCTGTCACGCAATAGTGAGATAGCGGCCTATGAATACTGAGTGTAGGCGGCCTAAAACTGAAGATTCGATAGTTATAAAGGGCGTGGCAGGATCAGCTAAAACAATAATCGCAAGGTTCGAGACCAGGGGGTTGACTCCTGACGCTCGATTCGAACTTGAATTCCGGTTTTAAATTTCACCGAAATCGAGTTAAAAAGTGCATTAATGTCACGTTAAAAATTACCAAATGACAAGTTCTCGAATATTATGCAACATTAGCGCACTTTAAAAGTCGATTTCGGTGGAATTTTAAGTCAATTAATGAAATCACAATCGAATCGAATGTCAAGAGTAAGGGGGCAAGTTTGGGGTTTTACGTGGTAGAGCGACGTTAGCGAACTGGCGCCATGTCGAAACGAATGTTGCAGGTTCAAAACCAATTTTGGGTTGTAAATGGTAGTCCCTCTGTAGACAATTGGGTACTTGACTATGTTTGATTTTATACACATTTTTATATATACTAGCAAATAAAACAAAAAAGAAACTCTTCTGTATAATCTACATCGAAATTGGTTGAAAAATTCGTCAGTTGTTCATATTTTAAAATCTGCAATGAGCAAGAGTGGGGACGTAGTGGGGATATCTTGCTATCCCTTTCGAACGCACGTACCGTTATGGCCTTGACGTGATTTTACTGATACTTCTCTTTTCCGCAGTTTGAAAATTACACCAAATTTCAAATGCTTATAACTTCTTTATTTTTGAGAATATTTCAATAATTCTTTCAGTGCTATATTTTAGATGGCGTCAGTTTCATATAAAATTAATTTAAAAACATTAGTCAAGTACCCAATTCTGTAATTTGCCTACAGTGCGAATGGCCGGTCCAGGCTGGGTCATGACTCATGAGTGACTCACAAAAAAATAAAAGCTTTTCGTACGATGAGTTAGATTTTCTGCTCCCTCCCGGTTTTTCCCAATCCCGATAGCCCTTTCCAAGGTAAGCAGCATATGTATATGTCCATGCTACGCTTACCACTTACCATCTAGTGGATTGTCTAGCTGCTAGTGATCGTGCTAAACACAAATTCCAAATTCCGGGCTGATACTGACTTGAAAAACCCAATATCACTTTGTCCGAACCGGGAATCAAATCCGAGACCTCAGCACGGTAGCCGTACCTAAATACAACGAACTAACCATCGAGACAGTCTTTGATTATTATATCCCGAAATACTGTACACTTCTTGATATATTATTGAATTTTGTTACTTTAACCCAAAGAAAACATTATTTCTTATAAAAAAAACAATTCTACTTAAAGAATGTAACGACTTCACGAGTCAAACGACAAATTAACATCATATTTGAGCCGCCATACTGTTCAATTTTGAGTCAACACTTCCATTCACGGATCGTTCATGTTACCATATAGTTATAACGAAGAAATGCACCATTTAGACGGTGAAAGCTTCATTCATGGTGTTAAGTTAACATAAGTTACCATATTCCTGAACACGACACGACGGGATGTCTTGGAATTTAGTTCAAATGTTGCGTAGATAGTCACGGGCGGCTCGGCCTCCGGTGGCCCATACGCTTATGGAACATATATATGTGCCGCCTCTGACGGGTTAAGAAAGGAACAGGCAATATTTTCAAATATAGAAGTTCTATGATTTTTTTCTACCTGCCCTTATCCCACCTTAATGTGGGGTCGGCGCAAAACACTTTTTCAAGCGTGTTGCAAAGAGGATTTGGCTTAGTATTTACGACCGGCCGCCTGCCTGACGTCAACCCCTATGAGGGATACAATCCCGGGCGAATTAAATTAGAAAATTTACTTTGCCCGACCTGGGAATCGAACCCAGGACCTCCCGGTCCACAGCCCATACATGCTGCCACTAGACGAAGGAGGGACCGGATGTTCTATGAATAATTTATTGTGATACTAAAATAGTTTACGTTATAAGAAGGTTCCTAAACGTAAAATATGTATGTATAACATTATATAAAACTGAGGTCCAAATGACCAACCACAAATACAAAGTTAAGCTTAGCTTTAGACAGCGGTTCGGCTATACCCCTGCCCACTATTGGGAGGCGGCTACCGCTTAATACAAGGCGGGCCGTTAGCTCAACGCTTCATCATCATTATCAACAACTATAGGATTATCAATGGTGAACATAAACCCCCTCGTCTGCTTAGGTAATAAAAAAACTTTATCAGTGCAATCTGCTAACGCCAATACCTGATGCCTTAGCAATAACCTTCGTCGACATATTCGAATCGAGCTCGCTGTGCCTGATGAATGGATATCATACAAAGTTATTCATGGTTCTGAGAGCGTGGTACAAGGTCGGCTGCTGGGCTTCCTGTTTGTCGCCCGTTTAGATGAATTATCAAGTGCACTCTGATTTTATGAATGGTGCGCCGTGACACGAGGTGTGAACATCTTGCTTTTGGCAGCTACTGAACAATTTGTATAACTGATCATATAGGAGATGATAATGCGGAATGGGAATTGATAAATGTTCGTAAATATTATTTAGTTATTTAGTAGATGTGATGTAAGTTGCATTCTCAGAACTCAAAACTACGCTTAAACAGTCATGCCAAATGGCAAAAGGAGACCAGGCAGGCCAGATGCACGCTGGTCGGATGACATCAACAGAGTCTGTAAAAACTGGCAGAGCGTTTCCCAAAACAGAGATAAATGGCAAAAACTGGAGGAGGCCTTTAGCCGAGAGGGGTCCAAACCATAAAAAAAAATTGTGTTGATTAATTAATTTTTGTTTTTATATATACCTACTTCTGTTCATGGTTATGGAATAAACGGGCTTTTTATTTTTATTTATTTATTTATTTACACCCAACAGTCACACACATAGTCCTGACCCCACACTAAGATCGAGTCTTGTGTCGTGGGTATCAGGAACTACGAGAGACTTTCGGTCTCACAACACCGAGACCTGCAACGAATATCTTCGTGTATATTTCCTTTCTTTCTTTAGTATTTCTGAAATAACTAGGTACCTCTAGTGCTAGTTATTGCTCCTTGATAAATATTCACACTTTTGGGTTGTACTGCCTCTTCTGGAAACTACAATTACAATTAATGTCCGTAAATTCCGATTTAACGAGATCTGTTATCGCAATAGAGAAATTAATTCGTTCTAGATGTTTATAGATTTTATGCAACGTTTATTTTATTATACTTATTTCTAATTCAAATAACTGACTGAACCTACAGCAGCTTGAACAGGAAAATTCTGACAATCGTATATGTATTCAAGTTCGATGCGCGTTCTGTATGAAATATTAACCAAATGTCATCAGTGCCCAGCGAGTTCGAATACATTTACGATTGTCAGAAATTTTCCTGCTGATGCATCCCCACAAATTCAGGGGGGTTACCACCACCTCTTATAGCAGTATTATTATGATTTTACTTGTACCGATTCCCATACAAAACAAACGAAGAACGATTATAATAATACTGCTATAAGTTGTGATGGTAACCCTGCTGTGCAAGCTTGTACTAAGGGCGACTTTCAGTACTTAGATAAATCTCGATTTATCCAAAATTTTTTTACTACACGATGATGTAAAGCATAATTTACATCATCGTGTAGTAAAATGGTGTTATTCTATACATTTCAAGCCCGATTTTTAGAGTTAAGCCGGAAGTATGTCACGCCCGCGCATTTTTCCGTTTAAAGGAATTTTGTTATTATTTACGCCCCTTGGTTAGTTATTATGACAAACAGTTGACATTCTTTAGGGTAGGGGTGACACAACCAATCATTATAATAGTATGCAATCAATAATCAAGGATGTTTTAATATTTCCATAGAAAATTGATAATATAAAAAATCGTTGCATTGTCGCTTACATGAGGCGTTTACAACGGTCTTCGGAAAGGAAGATCAATAAATACTGCCTCAGTGGCGTGGTGGTATTTCGGTACGACTACGGTTCTGAGGTTTCGGGTTCGATCCCCGGGATCTTATACATAACCAAAGTCAAAGGCAAAGTGATATTGGAGTTTTCCATATCAGCCCGGAGTCTGGAATTTGTGTCCGATATGGCGATAGACTCGCCCCCTATCACATCTGGGACGGAACTAAGCTCGGCGAAATGTGGGTGTTCTAGTTCGCTAGAGCGCCTCTGCCTACCCCTTCGGGGATACAGGCGTGAGCTTATGTTATGTTATGTTAAATACTCAATTGACTAAGCACTGATTTTTAATGTTTTCAAGCACTTCACGTTTATGAATTCACAAGTTATTGACCACGCGTGTGACAGATGTTTAAGTTCATTTGGCACTGACCATCTTCGGGTTGTAGCGTGTCGTAATTCGTAAATAAAGTATCAGTATTTTGTAATTAATTATCAATAATTATTTTTTTATTGAATTCGATAAATAAACTATGGAAATTCTTTAGCACTTGACTATTGAACCAAGAGTTTATACAGAGTATACTAATAAGGTTCTTAACTGTTGAATTATGCAGATTCCTTGTAACACTCTTGGTTAAAATTGCACGCAACATAGGATGGATCATTGCATTTGAACTCCATTTTAAGGCAGGTTTTTATTAAATCGGGAATTTCATATTAAGTACCTAGTATAAATAAATAAATAACATCCAACAGTCACACACATAGTTCTGACCCCACACTAAAATACTATTCTTGTGTCGTGGGTGTCAGGAACTACGAGAGACTTTCGGTTTTACAACAGCCAGACCCGAAACAAATATCTGTAGACCATACAAACATTTGTCTCGGTGCGGGGATCGAACCCGCGGCCTCTCGCTTCACAGCCGGCTACTCGCCCGCTGCGCCACGGAGGCTGTCGAGTAATCAGAGTATAGTAATTAGAATAGTAATAAAAACTATTTATACGGATTGAATGTGTTTTCTTACTTGGCAACAGGATCCTGCTCTAATGTGGGGTATGCGCAACACACTTTTTCGAGTTGAAAAAGCATTTAAAAGAATCACTCACAGGAAAAGGATATTGGCTAATTGAGTAATTTTGTAAAGATGATACTGCACAAACGATTGAAATGAAATGATGATGTATCATGTAGGCTAATAAGAAACTCTTACTCTACAGAATGGTGCTCTCGATATGTCCAGTAAATACTATATCTTACTGGATTAAACCCCCGCTGGTTTCCATAATATAATCACAGTAGCACGCTGAGTTTACATTATAAAGTTACTTTGTATGGTGTTTGAAGAAAATAGTTTCACTATTCGTGGTCTATATATCATTAGTAGAGAAGACCCGTGCCCAGCAGTGGGACAGTAATATTACAGGGCTTACATTATTACGCGTAGTCTAAAGGGAAATGGCGGGCTATCTACTCAGAAGCGGGAAAGAGAAATGGTCAATGGTAGCAGAATGGTGCAAACGCAAAAAAGGATGACCAATACGAAGATGGGAAGACAACTTAAAAGCAGCTGCAGGTGCAACGTGCAGGAGGATAACTCACGATTCAGACCAGTGGATTTGAGGGCCTATACGAAAATTAAATAACCTCTATTGATGTTGTAAAGTCCCTGGATGCAGGCCGCTTCCATCAAGTCGATCTGGAAATCTTTTGTGGGGGCTGAGTGCAATCAACGACTTCCAGCGCCAGCCTATGTTAAAACTGAATTAAAGTCAGGGATAAGTCATTTATAATGAATCAACCTATCCTCGTAATACGCTTACGTTTGAACTTTGAACATGCAGCATTGAGTATTGAGCGTTCAGTAGAATTGCACTTTTACAAGTCGACAGATCTGATCGCACATCTGCATGGCTCTTATCACCCCGTTCCTATCGCCTGATCACACCTACCCATCCCCTGTTTTGCATAACATCCACAAAGGGTTGTAAAATTCACCAACATTCCTAATATTCAACTATTATCATCCAACGACCGTACAACTCGAGGAATAAAGCCCAAAATCGCTAAGCGCAATTCATTCCAGCAGCAAACATAATTTAGCAGACTTGAGGTCTTCTGCGCATGCGTGCTGAACCCAGAAGCACCTCGCCGGTCGCCGTGGACCGGTTCAGCAGACGTTGATCAGCGGAGGAGCACGCACGTCTGTTTTTGAGAAACGGTTTCGCCAAACTAGGTTGCCAAGGATACGTAACATGATAGCCTCTGGAATAAGTTGATGAGGATTTTATATCGCAGGCATTTTTTATTGCGGCAGAAATGAAGGTCCAAATGGTTTGTATAAAACCTGATATTCTAAGTTTATCGGTTCTTGCAATTTATGAGTTTGCGGTGTATTTTTTCTATGTGGTTATAGCTCGTGACCTTTTTAAGACCAGTTTGTACACGGTCTGCTGCTGGTTTTAGGTTTTAGTTAATTAAAGGCGAATATTTAATGGTTTTTCTTGAGCCTAGGCTTTCGGAGCTATAATATTATTCATACCACTTCAATGCATGTTGGTGGAAGGACGTCATATTTTTTTTATGTCGTAAGTATACATACTCTGGTAATAGTCGTTTATTTATGAATTTTCTTCACAATGCACTGATACTGTATAACGGAGTATTAAGATTCTAGGAGACATGCGTCTGACTGTGTTGGTGTCTTTCATTGTAATCATTTTGCTTTTACGGGTAATACAAACCACGTAACCACGTAACCATCCATCCATAAGAATTTTAAAAATATCTAAAATTAACAAGTTAAAGTAAGGTGCAAAATAAAAACAACTTCCAAAATTGACATCATAATTTAAGCTGTTGCGTTTGCCTCTAAATTTTAAACTGTTAATTGCCATTGTGTTCGTAATGTCAAGTAGGTACAATATATTGATTTACTTTATCTTAGTTGTTACTTTGCGGTGTAAGAAGAAACTGAGGGTACCAATCTGGAGAGTGACTCCTGACGCTCGATTTGATTGTGATTTCGATTTGGTTTCATTTATTGACTTAAAATTCCACCGAAATCTACTTTTAAAGTGCGCTAATGTTGCATAATATTCGAGAACTTGTCATTTGGTAATTTTTAACGTGACATGAATACACTTTTTAACTCGATTTCGGTGGAATTTTAAGTCAATAAATGAAACCAAATCGAATTCAAGTTCGAATCGAGCGTCAGGAGTCACCCCCTGCACAGCCTAGAAAGTAAGGCCATCTGTAAACTGACTGACGGACTGACGTATCAGCGTACAGCCAAAATTATTGGAACTAGTAACGTGAAATTTTACACACGACTTACTTTTATGGCGTAGGTGAGCACTAAGAAAAGATTTTTGGAAATTCATCCCGTAAGGGGTTGAAAATTGAAATATGGGGACAGACTCTCACGCGGGCGTAGCTCCAGGTAAAAGCTAGTACACGTATATTAATGAGTCAATACAGGGTTATTATTATGTGCCCATTAATAAGTGTGCCCTGTATCAGGGTAGCTGATAACAATGACGTGGTGTCCTCGTATGACACTGGTGGTTTTATAGGGCACATAAACAATGCTATCTCATACGTGATGCGTGAACCGCCGCACTGTACACTGTACACTACGTTATCAATGCGTTTTATTGTTTCTTACGAAACTGATACGGGTAGGGAGACCATGATGTTGACTGACCGTTGAAGATACATTTATCTTGTAAAGGATGAACGAATGGAAAGGATAAAGGAATGATAAATACAGACAGCTTCTGTGGCGCAGCGGGTGAGTAGCCGGCTGTGAAGCGAGAGGCTGCAGGTTCGATTTCCGCACCGAGACAAATGTTTGTGTGACCCACAGATATTTGTATCGGGTCTGGATATTGTGAGACCGAAAGTCTCTCGTAGTTCCCGATTCCCACGACAAGACTCGAACTTAGTGTGGGGTCAGAACTATGACTTCTTCTTCTTTAAGTGCCTCTCCATCACTGAAGGTTGGCAGTCAGTTCCTTGAACCTTTCCTTGTCCATGGCTAGACGGAACAGCTCTTCAACCGTTTTTATTCCGGTCCACACCCTTATGTTGCGTAGCCATGACTTCCTTCTCCTTCCAACACCTCTTTTTCCTGATCATAATGTTTTTCAGCAGATGGTACCTATAATGTCTTAAAATATGACCTAGGTGCGAAACTTTCCTCTGCTTGATGGTCTTGACTAATTCTTTATCCTTCTGCATACGGGCTAGGACTTCAGCGTTAGACACTTTGTCTGTCCATCTTATCCGAAGCATTTTTCGGTACGTCCACATTTCAAAGCCTTCAAGTCTTTTACGCAGGTCTTCCACTAAAGTCCATGCGTCACAACCATACAAAACTACTGGCCAAATGTAGCACTTTAAAAGCCTAGTACGGAGTTTCAGAGAAAGTTGACGACCACAAAGAACTATGACTGTTGGGCGTTATTTATTTATTTATAAAAAAAATATATAATATATTTCCCTAACTCCAGCGTAAGATACGAGTCTGGTGTCGTGGGTATCAGAAACACACCAAATCTGAAACAAAAGATTCTGATGTCATAAGGAAAAAATACGTATCTGATATTAAACATATGTGGTACATTTCTCAATTTTAAACATTTAATAATATACATTTTAAAAGTTTCCTACTACTCTGGAGCCTAAATAAGACAGTTGTATAACAATAAAAGCCCGAGGCTTAGCGCCTAAACCCACAGATCGCGCTGTAAAAGCTTCTTAAGATCTAACTCAAGCTAGATTGTCTAGGGGCTCAGATGGGACCTATCTCAGATGGGATGGGATGGTTACGTCACAAAAAGGTTCATGTAATGAAAATAACTGTTGAGTCGTTATTGTTTTATTTCCTTCTAGTGTTATTTTAATTTAAACCTTTTGTAGGATGTCTGCCAAACGAGTTTAATGAGAGTGAACTTCAATGAAACCTTTAATATCTCTATAGAGAAGAAATGTCGAATTTGGAAAAGACAGTGATACCGTATTATGATTTTCGATTCTTCTAAACAGTGAAGAGGTAACTTTATCGAAAATGGTATTATTACCACTGATTTCCAGAAAATACGACGAAGTGGCAGGTTGTTGCATTTCGTATGACGAATAAATTTCCGGAGCCCCTAATAAAACCCCTCGCTTTCCCAATTCCCATTCCTTTCATCATCATATCATGATCATCGTAGGACGCATGCTGCTGAACAAAGGCCTCCCCCAAAGATTTCCAGATCGACCTGTAGGAAGCCATTCTTTTAAATTAATCATTTTTAAGAATCAACTGAAGAACAAAAGAAGACTGCCTCCGTGGCGTGGTGGTATTTCGGTACGACTACTGTCCTGAGGTCTCGGGTTCGATCCCCGCGTCGGACAAAGTGATATTGGATTTTTCCAGCTATCAGCCCGGAGTCTGGAATTTGTGCCCGATATGGCGATAGGCTCGCCCCCTAAAACATCTGGGACGGAACTAATCTCGGCGAAATGTGGGTGTACTTGTTGGCTAGTGCGCCTCTGCCAACCCCTTCAGGGATACAGGCGTGAGCTTATGTTAAATGTTTGTACCTACGCATTTTCGAATTTAAACTATAAAACTTGCATTCCAAAGATTGCCCAACCCGACAATCGAACCCACTTCACATGTACTGTATCAACGAGGCTATTGAAATTCAAATTAAATGCCGTTAAACACACCGATTTACCAAGACCTCCCAGAATAGGTAACACGATTCCAAATGTCCAAACTAAATAGGAATTTATGGCGAACCTAAACATAACCTATTGCTATCAATACTGTGTTGACTTACATAACGTCCAATAGTTCAATATGTTTATGGGTTTTGTTCGAATTTATTGGGACACGTGGTTTCAATGAGCAATAATGCGATGTTATTGGCTAAGGCACTTCTGATTTTTCATCTTTATTTGTCTTATTTTCTAAATTACATCTTCGCTAAAAGTGGACTGTTTTTCGGTTTTGTTGATAATTGTATTTTTGAATATGTTCTCAGTTATGATACAGAGTATAAGAATAATCACAAGTTTAAAATCTTAATGGCCCGACGTCAAAATGTATCCGTGACCAAATTAATATGGGGCCACCCTTGAAATAAGGTCTATCGAACACAAATCTTGAATATCGAACATGAATCTTAGAAATCGGTCCACATTTGGCGGAGATATCGGGTAACATATATAAAAACACAGACCAATTGAGGACTTTCTCTTTTCTGAAGTCGGTCGAATAGTTAAACAACTGTTGAGGAACTCCTCAATTGCCTTCCTTCCTTGGTGACGTAGGTGTATTGCTCGTACGGAACGTCTACCGATCGATCCCCGGGTCGGGTAAAATAATACTAGTCAAATTGTTCTGTCTGCTCGGTAGGCTAGTGAAATTGGAGAACACAGAGAATCCCAGAATTGAGATTAAATAGCTATTTGTTTTATAAATTCTGGAACATGGCAGTTTACACTGCCTACTACTTTATGTTCGCTTCTTTTCATACAAAGGTTGTCTGGAATAAATCGCTTCAAGCGATAAGACCGCCTATTGTCGACCATAGTTTAAACACCTTGTCTTTTAATTTTTATTTATGTGTGTGTAAATGGTTCGCAATAAAGAGTATTTGTATTGTATTGTATTGTAAAACAGGCTATTTTACACATGTTATTATATTAATTAATCAATCATTTCATTATAGAAGTTTGCCCTGTACAGCGGATACTCGTAACAAACGTTTTGGTTCAATTTTAATTAATATATGTATCAGTCGACATTATAAATAATTATTTATAAATAAATACGTATTAAATAAATACATATATTCATTAAAAATGTCAGGTTTTATCGCGTTTATTTCAATGCGGACCTTTCTAATCCTTACCGATGGCCGTGAAGTCGCAAATGAATCGATAATCCGCGTAATAAAACAAATAAAATGCAAAATACAACCGATAAATGCATGTTTATTTTAATTTTATGTGTTTTGTGTTGCAAGATGTTGGAGCTAGGGTTGCCTTTTAAGTAAACTAAGGTATAATACGGACGAGGAAAATGTATCGAGTAGATATTATATTGTATTAATTGTATCAGTCATAGTATAACGTAGATTTTAACAACTACATAGTTATTTATCGTCTGATTAATCAGTAATTTAACATCTGTCAAATCTTATATTCAGTTAGAATTGAGCTTCTAAAATTGTAGTCAAAGCTTTCGATTCTCGAAAGTCGAATTATTTTGAAAATAGTGTCAATATAATATGATAAATCATCTGTATGATAATTTATTATTATAATTAAACTAATATATTTTTAAGTAATTAACTAACAACAATTTCAAACGTTATATAACTAAAAATGTTCCGTTACTCGTTTTCGTGTAATAGCATTACTTGTTAAAATTACTTGTATTTCTCATAATAAGCGAATCAATGTATTCTTTTTGAGAAATAAATGTCTTAAACCATATATATCAATATCTATTAATTGATTTGATCATTTTCAAAAACGAATATAAACTAAACATGCCCTGTGCATGAGTCGAACCTGCGGCGTCGTTTCTCAACCGGCTACTGTTTACTACTTACATGTCACGGAGGGTATCTAAATCAGTATAATATTTTAAAAAGGTTGGCAACCCGAGATAAAACGTGTATTCAATACAGACGTTATGACACTCATGCTAATGAAATTATTATTTGCAATCGAAGTGTGTCGGGTTTACAGGTAACATACCTATAGCTTGTGCATTTCGTAAAGACGCTGGCTTTCCTAATTTTGATTTCAATTTTTGTTTGTGTTCGCTACTATGTATGTAATGCTACCGTACCTACTACGTGAGTTAAGTAAACTTCCTTTCTTTTTTTACTACTAGGACTTCTACCTGCCGTTATCTCCCTTTGATATGGGGTTCAAGTAAAACACTTTTTCAAGTATGTTGCAAAAATGTTTCGGCTTTAGTTTTACGACTGTCTGCTTAACCTTGAGGTGACTGGATATCTTAGGCGAATTGTGACAGGGGGCCAGCCCATCGCTAATATCGAGCACAGATTAAAAACTTCAGGGTGATACTGAATAGGAAAACCTAATATCACTTTTCCCGACCCGTGGATCGAACCCGAGACCTTAGGACGGTTGTCGTTGCACGTAGTACAGCTACGCCACCGAGGCAGACACATATACAGACCAAAGCATACTGAGTACACACACTCCAATAAACACACGCACATTTCTTGAAATCTTGACTAATAAACTGCGAAAATATACTTTCAAATGAGTCAGATTGGTTGCTTACTTTAATTGTCGTGTACAAATTACAAAGTACAGAGTACAAACATAGTCATTTATGTGACTCACTTCACTAGTCACTAGATACAGTAGAGTGGAGATACACAAACTTTCAAACAAGATACGTATACCAAATAACCTGGCAGTATAACTTTGGATCTTAGGTTTTAGGCCCTTGTGGAACAAATAGGTATGCAAGAAAAATGAGTAATGTGACATCATGAATCGTGATTGGTGTTTACAGTCACGTAACTCACAGATAAAAAATTAAGTAATTAAATTACTAAAATAAAATTATTCTTAGAATATTTTTAATAAATTCCCATTGCACACGTTTTTCGATTATAAATCTATGTTCCTATGTAAATTCATGATTCTCCCACGTTCATTTTTTACGTCCTGATAAAGGTCGCTGGATGCAGGCCGCTTCCAACAGGTCGGACTGGAAATCTTGGGGGGAGGTCTATGTTCAGCAGTGGACGTCTTGTGGCTGATGATGATTTTTTATGTATGTTCACCGACGATTAACATATATATTATACATTGAAATAAAACTATTCTTACGGATTCTATCACGATTAGGTTTTAATTATTATTCCCGACGTTTCGAAGGCTTTAGAATCCGTAAGAATAGTTTTATTTCAATGTATAATATTCGCGTAAACTTAAGAAATCAGTATATATATTATACTTTGCCCAGTACCTATTGGAAGGGTTCAGCGGGGCTGTGTAGTGAATTTTCCATGACAAAAAATTTGAAAAAATGAACACATAGTGAATATAGTTTTGCGTCAGACAGGATTGTTGAAACGTGCGCCCGCAAACCGTTCACCTCAAAAAGCAATTTATTGTCAGATCCGATGTGTACATACAATATACAAAAGTATTGCCGTCACGAACCGTCGAGCAATACTCTATAGTAGAGTACTCTATATGTCTGTAGGCGTGAACACATCACGCACTGGGAAATGGTCTGAAAATATAGCTAAGAAAATAAATAATAACAAATACTCCCAACGATCATACTCTTGGTCTCAGACTGAGATGTTATTCCTGTGTCTTGAGTATCAGGAAAAACTAACTCTGGAGAGTAGAATTTACATCATCTAGGTGTTAACATCTGTAGGTCATCATGCAACATGTGTGAGTTGAACCTGCGGCCTCTTATTTCAGATCACTGACGTTAGCCATGGAGGCTGTCAAATTAAGCACAAAATTGGCTGATCCGAATTCAGATATCGGTCTAATGTGCAAACAAAGGTTTTCACGCCGCCTCGCTATTAACACAGTTATAGAGAATAATATGAAATAATTTTAAAAAGCGACGCCCACCCTGTCAGACTTCCGTCAAAATCTTCCCAAAATGTCATAACATCAAACAGTATTGAACGGGTCTTCCATTTTTTAGTTACTTGTAGCACCTAATTTTTTAATTATGCAAAATAGGTAAGAGTAAAAATTAAGTTGTTACTCAACTAGTAAAGCATTCTTTAACAGAGGTCAAAGTTTTAACACCGGTCAATCCGGTATCGAACATACCGCTTAATTGTAACCCTAGTAGCAACTCAATTAAAAATGACGGCTGTCGTATATCACACGACGTGATTATATCTTCGAAATGTCATCGGCATGGGGCCAAATGATGACAGTGATAAAAAGTACACAGTGTGTCTAAATTGATCTATAAGCGCATTAAATGGGGGTTGATTTATCCGTCGGTTATTGAATTGTGTCTAGAATTCGTGCGCCGAAATGGGGATAAAGAAGGACCTGATAAAGGTCGCAGGACGTCGCCGGATGCAGGCCTCTTCCAACAGGTCGATCTGGAAATCTTTGGGGGAGGTATATGTTCAGCAGTGGACGTCCTATGGCTGATGATGACGATGGGGATAAGCTCGCCGCCTATCACATGAAGAGATAGAAAAAATTTGGACGAGCTAATAATTGTGCCTCTGTCTAAATGTTCGCCGAAACAAGCGTGAGCTTCTGTAAAGTTAAAAAATATTTTGTTATTTTACTAGAAGATAATAATACTATACTGCTTTAAAACTACTCATTTTTGCTGAACTTATTGCGTAATCAAGCGTGGTAAAGTATGGTAGTAAATGAGATCTTAGGCTATATCACTTGCAGCACTTACGGTAAAACAAAATACATACGACAAAAGCGAACGCAAGTAGCTAATGATGTGCAAACATCGCTAAAACGTTGAAGAAACGTTGTTCGCGGACTGACCCGAGTAACATTGTTGTTACGAAGTAATCTGTATAGTTCCTATCTCGGTTGTACCGCATTTTGCCAATCTATGCGCTTTCACTGGCATACTGTATTGTCTTCAGACTGTGTGATTAGTGATTACTACGGATTGCTCGGTACCGAATGGTTATAATGATCAATTTGAAAAACATCATATGCTTTTCCACCAATCACAGTGCAGTTGACGCTGTATTTTTACAACATCAGCCAATAATATAGTGGCTTGTCTAGTGATAATTAAGTATAACTATTGTCAAAATACTTGACTGATAACGTAGTATCAACATACTATATTTATAACATAACATAAGCTCACGCCTGTATCCCCGAAGGGTTAGGCAGAGACGTACTAGCGAACTAAAACACCCACATTTCGCCGAGCTTAGTTCCGTCCCAGATGTGTGTGTGCACAAATTCCAGATTAATTTCTATGCATTCGACATAATCACAAGTTTAAAAACTTGACGGACCGACTTAAAATCCGATCGTGACCAAATTTATATGGGACCACCCTTGAAATATTTTGAATTGTTTGACAGCCAGACTGAGTAGCCGGCTGTGAGGCAGCGGGTTCGATTCCCGCAACGAGACAAATGTTTGTGTGGTCCACAGATATTTGCTTCGGGTTTGGGTGTTGTGAGACCGAAAGTCTCTTATAATTTCTGATACCCACGATACAGGTTATACCTATGATCCCAGGGTCAGAACTATGTGTGTGACTGATGGATGTTTCCATTTTTTTTTATATAGCAGAGACTGGCAAATGAACAGATGGATCACCTGATGGTAAGTGATCTCCACCGCCCATAGACACCCAAGACACAATAAGAATCATGGGTGCGTTGCCAACCTAAAAAGAGAAAATGGAAGGGGAGGGGAAAGGGATTGGGAAAGGGGGTGGGGGTAATGGGCCACCGGAAATATTAATATTTCGTTCTGTTTCTTCAACTTTTATAATCTTCTATATTATGTGTACAAATTGTGTCGAGTTGAAAGCTCCAAACCCATCAAGAACGTTCTCATCGCGTTTGTCCTCGATTACCGAACGCCACGTCTGTCGACAGTTTGATAATAGTATTGGAGATGCAGATGTTCCTTCACCCGGGCTACTAGAGCCCCTAATTATAAACATGTACATTAGACATGTGTCAAGTGACACACGGTTATTGTCTAATCAACAGTAATGACTCCGACGTAGTAAAAGGTTTAAAAATAATAATATTTCTTTCTTATCCCACCTTAATATAGGGTCGGCGCAACACACTTTTTTAACTATGTTTGGTGCAGAAAGGATTTGGCATAGTTTTTGCAACCGGCTGCCTGTCTGACGTCAAATCCCCGTCAAAGTCCCGGAAAATTAAATTAGAAAATTTGCTTTCCCCGATCTGGGAGTCGAACCCAGGACATCCCGATCCACATAAGGACTTGCGCATGTATTCCTAAAAGGGTAGGCACAGGCGAACTTGAGAACTAGAAAACCCACATTTCGCACAAACCTATTTACATATATCTAATAATGTCATCTCTCTAATGTTTCACAGATCTTAATGTTATTTCTTTATTTTCCAGGTATACATTTCACTCTATTGCGGTTGGTACATGTAAGTTTTTACGAATACTTTACAATTTAACGATTGTTTAACTAAAGTTAACGTTAGTGTAGAATCGCAGGTTGCAGCACGCTATGAGATACATTAATTTCTGAACAAAATGAATTCATGGCCCTCATATGGAAAGAATGAAAGAAAATTTTATTTGTCAAACCAAAAAGGGACAGGAAAAAACATAATACTCTCTCTACAACCGTGAATTCATTATTTTATATTTTGCAGGTCACCTGATGGTAAGTGACCTCCACTGCCTATAGACCACGATACCAAAATTACAATGAATAGGAGGGATTGGGAAGAGAAGGGGGATTTGAGCGTTCTGCATTTTGGCAAAATCTATGTTAAAAGAAAGAAAGAAAGAAATAAACTTTATTCAGCCACGATAACATCATTTTAGAACTTGCAGAACTTAGATAAATCTCGATTTATACCAAATCTCGATTTAAATATTGGAAGGAGCTGTTAGGATAAATCGAATTTAGGTCTAACTCTAGATTAGTATCAGCGCTACAAGTCGCCGTTAGTTACAGATATGCGGCTTTACCCAACCGGAGATCGAACCTATTACATATTCCATGCACACATAACAATTCAGACGACGTATACCTAATAACACGAGCCTTAATCATCTTTAAAAGAAACATAAATCCATTGAGGAAAGGACGCAGGATGCATGTTTTTTATTCTAACTGCATCGGCCATCTCTTTCCGCCCTGCATGTGTTGCATATCACCGTCCCCGTCTAACGTCATTAAAACACTTGTATGGTAGTAACCAGTGCATAGAGTGTGGAAAACATGCCTTTTCCATTCACAACTCACTATGACACATTTGTCTTTGTGCCATAGATCAGCGAGCAAAAATTTTAGTATTCTCACTGGAATTTCAATCTTATACTGTTGGATTAAGGTTGGTTATTGGTTAGGTGTATCCTTCATTAGTCCCCGACAGGACCGCTTGTTAAATCCCATGGGAAAAGAAATATTTTCGGGATAAAAGTATTCGTAAGTGAACGGAAGTTATATCGGTGAGTGTACAGTACAGTTTTATTGTTATTACGGTTTTAATCTTTATGTTTATACTAAAAATCGCATAAAATTCGGAGGATCGTAGCTGGTGACGAAATTGAAGTAAGTTCTAAAATGAATACATTTTCTGTGATAAATAAGACTAGTGTGACACAACTACATTTTTAATAGTGAATTTGCACAAAAAATATAACGAGGAATTGTGTTAATAAATCAATAAACAAAACCATGAAATGTGCTATCATGAAATTTGTAATATAAAATAATTGATATTGTAAAAAATATCCTACTTATAAATTGCGTATAATGGAACGTAATTGCAAAACCTAAGTGACGTCATTGTATAGAAAGTTATACAACAGTGTTCCTAAGTTGGGCTATTTTTCCCAATTTTGCCGAAAATTGATTTTGTGTTTAGTATGACGATTAGTGAATTAGATTTTGAAAGTCCTTCTCTTTCTTCTTCCTCATTTTTACTTCGTTATTTAAAGAAATAGCTATGCGGTGACGTCACGTCCTTTTTTAGCGCGCGGTTTCGTAAGTCATATTTAGAGAGCCTGCGGGTTCGATCCCCGCACCGAGACAAATGTTTGTATGGCCTACAAATATTTGTTTCGGGTCTGGGTGTTGTGAGACCGAAAGTCTCTCGTAGTTCCTGATACCCACGACACAAGACTCGATCTTAGTGTGGGGTCAGGACTATGTATGTGACTGTTGGGTGTTATTTATTAAAAAAAAAAAAAATTTGACTTGCGATAATTACATGATTGGTGCATATTTTAATGTTTTTGTTTCTGGTGTGTTTATTTGAGATCTAGTTCTTTATAATAAAGTAAAACAAAATACATGCAAGTTCCCTATTTAACGTCGCATTTATTCAAATCTAAATTAACAACAATATATGTTTACGCTCTATTTCTCGTACGACACATTTGAGAGTATGACCGAAACCGGTATAAAGTTTATTTGTTCTCAATGCTTTAATTTAAATCCGGTTATATACGTCCGCAAATTATAAGTTTTACAAAAAGACCAACGGAAATATACTGATTCCGATCTTTATAGAAGTTAATTACGCAAGAAAAGCTCGTTCGAAGCTCGTTCCACTGTGGCCTTTAACAATCGATATATATGTACCTAAAAAAAAGTATTTCTATAATACTTATTCCATTTCTTTTCCTTCATATTATAGTAAGACAAGTTTAAAAACTTAACAGACCGATTTCAAATCCCATCGTGAAATAAAGTCTATCGAATACAAAAATAATTTTGAAAATCGGTCCACATTTGGCGAAGATATCGCGTAACATACATAAAAATACAGTCGAATTGAGGACCTTCTCCTTTTTGGAAGTCCGACGAAAATAAGTATGTAGTATTATGTGTAAGAAAATAATGTGCTTCGGGTATTTGTGTCAAATAAATGTGTTTTTATTTTCTTTTCTTCTATATACTTAGGTTTAGTTAATAAACCGTATAAAAAACCTTAAATTCGTACAAATGAGTCATACAATTTTGCTTCTCAGTTTATTTATGCCACCTGCAAAGTCCTTTCAGCGAAATGGACGGTTTTTTATAAATAATTACAGTGAACATGGAAACTAGCGACGTCGGAGTTTCAACAACTTTCATGTAACACTGAAAGTTTTATGTCGGAATGAATTCAGTGCTGAATCGACGGGAAATGTCAGTTGCGACTTGCGAGGGTTGGCAGATTTTGAAGTGGGACAGGTACAGTGTTGGTTACAATATGGACTTATCCCGGCTTATTTTTTTACAGCATAGACTGGCAAGTAAGAAAGAAAGAAAGAAATAAACTTTATTCTGCCAATGTCTAACGCCAGGTAGAAAGAAATAAAGAAAGAGACTGACAAGTAAGAAAAAAATTTATTCAGCCAATGTCTCAGGCAACAATAAGTGAGGGAGAACAAAAAAATAAAACAAAATATATAGCACTTAGAGGTAACAAATTGGTTAATTACTAGTTTAATAATTGCTAAGTAGTAGCATATTGTTATTTCTTTAGGTTACATACTGATTTCTTAAGTTTACGCGAATATTATACATTGAAATAAAACTATTTTTACGGATTCTATCACGATTAGGTTTTAATTTTTATTCCCGACGTTTCGAAGGCTTTGCAGTCTTCGTTAGGTTAGTTAAAAATGGGCAGGCTCGTAACGTAGTGCCCGAGGATCAAAAAATGAATTTCTCGGTTTGTGCGCTCAATACAAAGGTACATATATTATATTAGATTCTTAATTAAAAATACTAATATTATTGGTTTGACAATCATATTTTTATGTTCTGACAACTTTTCAATACCTAACACATAAACATAAAAAATCGGCAGACGACCACAACTTTTATTTCAATCAAAACTTTTTTTCTACTTGCCCTTATCCCACCTTGATGTGGGGTCGGCGCAACACACTTTATCAAGCATGTTGCACATAGGATTTGGCTTAGTTTTTATGACCGGCCGCCTGCCTGACGTCAACCCCCTATGAGGGATCCAGTCCCGGACAAATTAAATTAGAAAATTTGCTTTGCCCGACCTGGGAATCGAACCCAGAACCTCTTGGTTCACAGCCCATACATGCTGCCACAAGACCAAGGAGGCGACATTTTATTTCAATCAAAATATTATAGCGGTAACATCAGCCCCTCTTTACCTGGGACTGAAAAGACGGGTATAACGTGAGACAGGCGACTGATCTTAAAAATCTATGCCGAATACCTTACTAAAAGTATTCCGTCGACCCCATATTAGATAAGTGCAGGTGGAAAAGAACACCAGACCAGGCTTACTGCTAGCTCATGCCTATTTACTACTAATGAGACTCTCTTGAACCTTAGGTAAAAGACTACAATAAAATAATAGAATTGTAACAACGCACAAAAACTTAATTAACAGTTCAACTTCCTACTGAATAAAAAAATCCAATGCACAATAAACTAAACAAATTATGACATAACGTAACATAAGCTCACGCCTGTATACCCGAAGAGGTAGGCAGAGACGCACTAGCGAACTACAAGCCCCTTATTTCGCCAAGTTTAGTTCCGTCCCAGATGTGATAAGGAGCGAGCATATCGGCATATCGGGCACAAATTCTAGACTCCGGGCTGATATGGAAAAGTCCTATATCACTTTGCCCGACCCAAGGATCGAACCCGAGACCTCGAGACCGTAGTCGTACCGAAATACAACCACGCCACCGAAGCAGTCAAACAAATTATGATATATTTTTTATGTTGGTCGTGAGATATCTACAGTTTATCAGCGGCCTGAGCAGGAAAAATTCTGACAACCGTAAATGTATTTCAGCTCGATGCGCGTCTATGAAATTTGTATGAAATATTAACCAAACGTCATCAGTGCGCAGCGAACTCGAATACATTTACATTTACATTAGTTTTTCGTGCTCGGGCTACTGGTCTCCTGCTGGTTGGTAACCTTCGCGGGTGAGAGGCTGGCGGCGGCGGCGAGGCGACGCTGGCCGTGAGGTGACACTCAATCACTCCACACTCCGTACTGCGCGCTCGCTCCCGGCCTCCCGCCACGCACTGCCGGCTTATCTTAATGCACTCAATATGCAATTAATAATATTTAATTACAAAATCTATTTGATTGAATTTGAGTGGTAGAGCCACGATGTAGACAGTAACGTCTACAGCACGAATGGGCCGGCTCTACCGGTTTGATACCACTGTCTCACAGAAAACCGACGTAATGTGTTTGCTGTCGCGGTTCGTTCAGTGAATGAGATTACCGGTGGCCCATTTCCCTCCTTCCTTTTACCAATCCCTTCCATTCTCTCCTTTTAGGTTGGCACCGCGCCCATGATTCTTTTTGTGTCTTGGGTGTCATGGGCGGTGGAGATCACTTATCATCAAGTGACACATCTGCTCGTTTGCCAGTCTCTGCTATCAAAAAAAATTAAACACATTTTACAATTACTCAATTTAAATTAAATACACTAAATTAAATTTAGTGATGTATTGTGGAATGTTAATCCAATTAAAAAAAAACACCAGAAATTAATTAAAGTTATTTATGCAGTTGTTGTAACTTGTAAAATTATGAACGTTATTAATATGCAGTTATTTGTGCTTATATTTACTCAAGTAATAGTGATTTTATTAGAATAGGAATACCACATTAGGTCCGTGGGAGTAAAAAAACACCGTAAGCGGCCTCGAAACACCGCCCTGATAAATATCTAATGTGAAAAGTTTGAAAACATTTTGGGCATTTGTTTTTAAGATATAACATTATGCTAAGTAGGCGATGCAGGGAATTTAAGTTTTGAAGTAAGCGCGCTCTTTGTAGGTGAGTTAAGAGCAGTTAATGCTGTCGTGAAATATTCTATCGTAAAGATAATGCTAGTAAATTATTATAATGATATACTTTTGAATGAGGTAATTTAATTTACCGTCTCGAAAAGAGACTCCGAATGACAATGAAAGAAATGAGCAGCCCGAATATGTTCTACTGCTGTTTCATGAAGGATTAGTTTGTCCATAATAATATAAGAGTGAACTGGGGGGTTACCACCACCTCTTATAGCAATGTTATTACAATCTTGCTTGTTCCGATTCCCGTACAAAAAAACGTAGTAAGATTATAATAATACTGCTATAAGGGGTGGTGGTAACCCCCTGGTTTATCTGAATGACCACACAAAAACTGACTCCAGGATAGAAAAAATATAATTGGTGATTGGATTTTTTAAATTCAAAACTTATTCGAGCCGGTAGCCGCCACATTGATTTTTTTGAGTTATTGCGATAGATTCATATCGATGCATGCGATGACTGCCTCGGTAGCGTGGTTGTATTTCGGTATAACTACCGTGATATTGGATTTTTCCATATCAGCCCAGAGTCGGGAATTTGTGCCCGATATGGCGATAGACTCGCCCCCTATCACATCTGGGACGAAACTAAGCTTGGCGAAATGTGCGCATCTGCCTACCCCTTCGGGGATACAGGCGTGAGCTTATGTTAGATTCATATCACATCGTGGGTTCGTAATTGATCTACTGTCTACCTCTTCGAAGATACAGGCGTGAGCATTAAATCGATTTCAAAAAGAGGACTGTGGTCTGATGATTAAAATCCTTTTTGTGTTCAATAGAACTTATTCCAATGGCGACCCCATTTAAGTTATGATTTGATGAATATTGAAGTTGGTTTTAGTTGGTGATTAGGTTTATTTAACCCGTCGGAGGTGGCACATATAATATATGTTACATAGGCGTATGGGCCACCGGAGGCCGAGCCGCCCGTGACTATCTACAGATCTTTTACATGAGTACAAAACATTAAATAACTAAATAGTAAATATACCCAACACACACACCTCGTCCTGACTCCACACTAGGTACACCTGTATAGTGGGCATCATAACCATGACCGACTCGGTCTATACACAAATATCTGTTGATCGCACAAATATTTGTCTCTGTGCGGAAATCGAACACGCGGCCTCTCGCTTGACAGACAGGTACTAGCACGCTACGCCACGGAGCCTGTCATTGTATTTGCCCGCTAGCTCTTAACCCTGACTTATTAATGTATTACCAACTACCAACTAAATCACAACAGCGTCCAGCGCAAACAACGAATGTGCTATTGAAATATTATGCAATTAGCCTTCGTTCAGGTAAATGGACTAGAACTTTGTACATGCTTAGATGGACAATTGGGTTCTTGACTAGTTTTTTTTATTAAGTTTATATGAAATTAACGTCGTCTAAAATATAAAACAGAAAGAAACGTTGAAATATTATCAAAAATAAAAAAGTTATAAGCCTTTGAACTTTGGTGTAACTGTCAAACTGCGGGAAAGAGAAGTATCAGTATAATCACGTCACCGCCATAACGGTACGTTGGAAAGGAATAGCAAGATATCTCCAATATGCCCAGATTTTAAAATGTCAATTACTCATTTTTCAACCAATTTCGATGCAGTTTTTACAGAAGGGTTTCTTTTTATTTTTTTTGCTTTTATTACATAATAAATATGTGTATAAAATCAAACGTTTCGAAGGCTTTGCAGCCTTGGTCACAGATCGCACAACTCGTGAGTCGGACCACCATAAGGAACTTTATATCGGATAGCACGACTAAATAATCAAACGTTAATTAATACTCTTAGGAACTAACGCCCGAATACTAAAATGTTACTCAACTTTAAGAGCTAATTACATTGTTTTGCGCCATACAATTTTCGAAGGTATTCGGGTAGGTAAATCGCATAATATAAGTCTAACAAATCAAACTTGAATTATTTGACAGCCTCTTTGGCGCAGCGGGTGTGTAGCCGGCTATTAAGCGAGAGGCCGCGGATTCAATCCCCGCACCCAGACAAATGTTTATATGACCTACAGATATTTGTTTTGGGTCTGGGTGTTGTGAAACCGAAAGTCTCCGTAGTTCTTGATACCCACGAGCACGACACAAAACTCGTATCTAACTGTGGTCAGGGCTATGTGTGTGACTGTTGGGTGCTTGACTGCCTCGGTGGCGTGGTGGTATTTTCGGTAAGACTACGGTTCTGAGATCTCGGGTTCGATCCCTGGGTCGCGCAAAGTGATATTGGATTTTTCCATATCAGCCCGGAGTCTGGAATTTGTGCCCGATATGGCGATAGTATATATATACTCGCCCCCTATCACCTCTGGGACGGAACTAAGCTCGGCGAAATGTGGGTGTTCTAGTTCGCTAGTGCGCCTGTGCCTACCCCTTCGGGGATACAGGCGTGAGCTTATGTGTGTGTGTTGGGTGTTATTCATTTATTATAAGACGGCAATCATACCACGCGGTATCTAGACCGTATTCAATTGTAATTGTTCATACAACCTTCGGCCCTAGTGCTTAGGTATCCTAACAATGACCTAGAGGTTGTTCGTAAAGCCGAAGATTAATGGTGCAGCGGATTTACGACAGTTCCGAGTAGTTAGAGGGTTTCTTCTTATGGATGAGTATAGTTAATTTGATTAGAGGTTACTCACTGCAAATTATAATTACTTTTGTGGGATATATGTATGCTTAACATTTGTGAGGATTTAAGTATCTTACTTAAGACCGGGTTTAATTTTTATTTGGCACGGCGATTTGGGAACATATATATAATGTATAATATCTGGGACGAAAGGAAGCTCGACTCTGCCTACCCCTTCGGGGATAAGTATGTCTGTAATTTATATATATTAAAGGGAATACTGACTGACTGATTGCCGATCAAATTCAACGTACAGCCGAAAATATTAGAACTAGGAACGTGTTTACACACGGCTTTCTTTGTATGCGGTAGGTGAGCACTAAGAAAAGATATTTGGAATTTCATCCCCTAACGGGGTGTCACGGAGGATGAATGTTTTTCGCGGTCGTAGCCACTGGCAAAAGCTAGATAATAATAAACTGGGCCAATGGAAAAGATTAAAGTGGAAAAACAGAACCAATTCCGGTGATGATAATTGTCAGGAAGATCAAGGAGTCTGCATTCACCTTCCATACATACTAGCTTGTACCCAACAAGATAGAATCCACGTAACATCGTAACAAGAGTGGCAGCCTCGCTGGGTCGGTCGCAGCTCGAAGCTCGCAGCTCGCAGGGTCGCAGACGGTGTCGGGTCTCGCCTGTTATCGCGTTTCTCAGAATCTGTTACCTACGCCGCGCCGCTCGCCCCACCACTCGCCGCCCGTCGGCCAGGTAGCGCCCCGCGACACAAAAAAATCGAACCACTAGGGGTGATGTTATGTCGATATTTTTATCTTAGCTATTAATATGTGCGAAATCTATTAAGACCGCCGAAGACAGAACCGCGTGGAAGAGTATAGTGCATCGAATGATACAACTTCAAGCTAGACACGACCTTCAGCAATGAAGATACCGACTAAGAAGATGAATATGTGAAGTCTATCAATCCGTATTAGACCCGAGTAGCGCAGACTGTCTTACCCCTCTTTTTAGTATAGGTGGATCGTGGCCAGCAGTGGAAGAGTAATATTACAGGACTAATATGATTACTATATTAATACACCGACCAGTGAACTGGAAAATGGAAAACGATATTTTTTTTACAGTATTTATGTAGATTCTCTCGTGTATTAGAGCGCTGGATGGAATAATTATGGCTCCAGTTAATAGCTACCTGTGAAATAATATCAAAACATAATTCAATAGATATGATGGATAGACATGAACTAAGTTTTGTTGTGAACTTCTTACCCGCTTAACCATATTTGACTTTATCCTTCGGTAGAATGTTATAATATCCACTTCAGGTGAAATTATGGTCACACACCTTGTCTTTTCTATAGTAAAAATACTAATCATATTTTAATTTTTAATTGCATTAATAAAATTGATAGTTTTTTCCACTATAACTCAATGAACGACAACATGTTACATGATACCATACCATTCATAGCTTTTTAACACGGATTAAAAAAACTGGCTGTGACAGCAACTGGTTTCAATGATTTAGACTTAGATCACCGTCACTGAGATTTTTTCCTCCTTTTTCATATTCTCACGTTTTTAAATAAAATACCACGAAACGCTAATAAATTAGTTAATAAATAAAAATTGGTACATAAATTTTTATGTCATTTAGTATTGCTTATGGCAAAGGAAATCTCCTATAGATTTTTTTTACTTCATTATGTTTTGATAAAACTTTGATAGTAATTAACATAATTTATTGTTTTAAAATTTAGTTTTAGGTGCTGAATTATTATTGCGCGATGTTATGGGAATTAAGGCTGTTTTTCACATTCTTTCATATCGAATATTGATCTAGATAGCGAGCGAATGCATTTAAAATATAGCGATTACATTTTTAAAGTATCTATATGAGCGAAGCCATAGTCATCGATTTTGCCTAATGCATGAATGGGGTGGCTCGGCAGAAAACCAACGTCAAGTAACAGCTATGTACCATTTACCATCAGTGCCAACTCCTAATCTTTAGTCAAAAATGATGGTACATATTTAACATTACCATTGTAAAAACTGATAAAGGTTTAAAGATATTTATTCTCAATAAGACAAACACAAAGTCACTTACTTGAGAACAATATTAGACTTAATTATAATAATAGTATAAGTTGTCAGCCACAGTAGTTGATATATTATTATTACCCATCTAATGCATTTATGTTTTATGAAATGATTTATTGGCGAGAACATACTTAGATAACTCAGTCTTAAATGCATGAAATGGGTGTACATTTTTTATTGATGGTGGTATTTTATTATACAGCTGTGCTCCTTCAAATGTGAGCATCTTTTTGCCATAATTGGTTCTTGTTTTTGGTAGGACTAAGAAGCTGGCTCGTCGAAAACTGCGTTGATTAATTTGGTTTTATTAAAAACTGATATAATTTTAATCTTTTTATTTTAGAGTATTGTGATAAATATCGATACTGCCGGCATTTGTCGACAGTGCCCCATCCCTAGCGTCACTTCCCGCTGAGCTGATAAGTTTTTCTCGCAGCCCACGTATAATGGCATTGTGTTTTTTTGAGTACCAGTCGAAGGTCGTGTTATCGTAGGGCCTACTATCCTAACCGAACACGCGGCATTATGTTAAGATTTGTTGGGTTTGATTCCCGGGCTATGAAGATATTGTTGGTGATGTTTAGGAATTCGGTGTATGCTCATTTTAGTACCGGAACTAGGGTTTTTCAAGCTGCCAATTTGCCTGATTTTATCGCTCCCAAATTAGGGCGCTTTCCAGATTTTGCCGCCTCCCAAATCCTGCCGCCGCGGGCACATGCACACTCACGCTCCCCCACTCCTAGATCCGGCACAAGCACATTATGTATTTTGTTTTGGTATTTGAATAACATGATTTCTAATTTTAATGCATTGCACCGAAAAAATGTACGGCTCCGGTGGGATATCCACGCGAACGAAGTCGCGAGTGAAAGCTGTTATATTTTGATCTCAACCGTGAAATAACCTAGACGCGTCGGTCTGACCGCGGAATTTAAAATGTTAGCCCTTCTTCCCATGTCCCCCCTCTTCGTGCCGGGAGCGAGATTACCCGCGGCTAATGAAGCGATCTGCCTACCCGCGTCACTATCCATTAAGCCGTGAACGTTGGCTCGGACACTCGTCAACAATATACATTTCATTTGGGACGTTTATTTTTGTTGATTTGTGCAATGTGCATGTCGTTGGTAAAAGTAGTATTGGATAATGAATAAAAAAATGTTATATGTGTTATTTTTTTTTTCTACCTGCCTTTATCCCAACTTAATGTGGGGTCCACGCAACACACTTTTTCAAGCATGTTGCAGAGAGGATTTGGCTTAGTTTTTACGACCGGCCGCCTGCCTAACGTCAACCCCCTATGAGAGATCCAGCGCGGGCAAATTAAATTAAAAAATTTGCTTTGTCCGACCTGGGAATTGAACCCAGGATCTTCCGGTCCGCAGCCTATGGGCTGTTGCCATTGCCACTAGACCAAGGAGGCGACTTAATAACCATTTTTTCCAGTTGCTCATACCCCACACGAAAATGAGGATGGTGCTTGAATTTTTTCAAGTATGTTGCAGAAAGGCTTCGGCTTCTTTTCGATCGGTTGTCTGAATAAAATGTGTTATGCCGAACCACACATACCTACTACACACCCAACAGTCACACACCTAGTCCTGACCCCACACTAGGTTTAACCTGTATCGTGGGTGTCAGAGACTATGAGAAACGCACGGTCTCACAACACCCTTGAAACAAATATCTGTAGCCTACACAAACATTTGTCTCAATGCGGGAATCGAACCCCCGGCCTCTCGCTTCATAGTCGGCTACTCGCCCGCTGCGTCACGGAGGCTGTCAAATCTATCAGGTGGAATAATATTAGAAGTTATGCGCTTCGGCCATCTTAGGTTTTCTAAGAATTAGTACAAACACATATTTACCCGAACCGTCCGACTCTGGTCAGCAACTCAGTCAGGCCAGTATTATTAATAGAAAATAATAAATCGTTGTCAATATTAAAAATAACATAACATAACATAAGCTCACACCTGTATCCCCGAAGGGGTAGGCAGAACATCCACATTTCGCAGAGCTTAGTTCCGTCCCTGATGTGATAGGGGGTGAGCCTATCGCCATATCGGGCACAAATTCCAGACTCCGGGCTGATATGGACCAATCCAATATCACTTTGGCCGACCCGGGGATCGAACCCAATACTGAAATACAACTACGCCACCGAGGCAGGCATTAAAAATAAAAGCTTAAAATTAAAATAATAAGCTAAAAAATAAATGTACTAGTACACAATATTAAACATTTTGTTGGCGAGTGTACATCGGTAACGAACTTAATCATCTTCCTACTGCCTTTACACGATGAGGAATTAAAAGTAATTTTGAATACAGGCGCTGGGGAACTGACTTTTGACCTCTAGTCCTTGCTAGGTTGCGGGTTTGAAACCCGGTTACGCCCAAGTTCAGGACTCAGGAATAGTACGTCTGCCATGATGAAATTCTCAGGTGCTAAACCTGCCCCAAAACCGTTAAAGAATGATTATTTATTTTAACGACAACGGAAGCATAACTTGCATACGAGTACCTTAGAATTCTCCCTAAGAATTTCGAAAGTATGTGAAATGCAACCTGCATTAGGTCAGCGTGGTAGACAAAGGCCAGGGGGGTTACTACCACGTTTTATAGCAGTATTTTATAATCTTACTTTATTTTTTGTATGGTAATCGGAACAAGTAAGATTATAATATAAGCAGCGATAGCTCAGTTGGGAATGGTATGGACTGCCGAGACAAGTGTCGGAGGTTCGAGACCAACCCCAAAATGGAGCATACACCTCTGAATTTTCTATGTGAAGTGTATTTTCATTGTGAAATATCGCTTGCTATAACGGTGAAGGAAAACATCGTGAGGAAACCTGCATACCCGAGAATTTCTTCACAGGAATTTCGAAGGTATGTGAAGTCTACCAACCCGCATTAGGCCAGCGTCGTAGACTAAGGCCTAACCCCTCTCATTAATAGAGGAGGCCCGTCCCCAGCAGTGAGACACTAACATTACAGGGCTAATATTATTATTAAGATTATAATAGTGCAGACACTCAATGTTTCGTTATTCAAAGTACGGATCGTGTTGCTACTGACTACTGTTCATGGGAAATCCTATCGCTTACCATCAGGAGAGCGGATGCTCGTTTCGTCATTCCATTGCAATAAAAAATACTTTGGACCTCTGGTTTTTACTTCGTAAAAAACGGACGTCGCCTTTTACGAATATAAAAAGGAAATAAATGATTACGCGTACTCTTAGTTTTCGTAAAAGTAAAATACAGCAGTCGGTTGGTATTTTATCGCGACGCGTAATGTTTTCAGGAAGCTATAAAACAGAGTAGAGGCATTGCATTAGCAAATGAAAGCATTCTTAACTAAACATAAAGTACCTACGCAATACGCATGTTACTACTATAATATTTACATTTTTATGAGAATAATGCTGACACTACACTAAAGCCAGTCTTAAGTAAATTACCTTTGACTTTAGTAATCACATAACATAAGCTCACGCCTGTATCCCTGGAAAAATCCAATATCACTTTGTCATACCTGGGATCGAACCCGAGACCTCAGCACAGCAGTCGTATCGAAATACAATCACGCCACCAAGGCAGTTATATTAGGAATCATGAAATTTAAAAACTTAAAAACCGCCTTCAAATCCATAATCTGGACATCTATGCTGTTGTTTGTTTGTTTGTTTAAAGTTTACTCTGATGTCTGTTTACTTTTGACTAAAATTATTCGGAACGCTTGTAATAAGCTCTATCGAATACAAAAATAATCTTGAAAATCTGTCCACATTTTTCTTAAAAAATATACACGAATTGACCTTCCTCCTCTTGAAGTCGGTTTAAAAGGATTCTTCTCAATTCGCATGTGTTACGCGATATTCCAGAAACATGAGGACTGCTTTTGAAGAATATTTTTGTATTCGATACATAGAGCTTGGATTAATGGGTCTGGTAAAATTATCTGTTTAAATCTCATGATAGTAACGCGGAATGGTGGAAATAATTCAAGATATGCCAATCGTATGTTCAAAGTTAAAGGTTGTTTCAACTTTAAATGAGATCGCGATTTAAGTTACCACTTCCTACACTATTTTTATTTTTAATTTGTATTTAAAGAGTAATTCTAAAGTTCCTTGCCCTCTACTTTAGAAATACAACTTTTTGAGCAGTTATGTGTTGTTTCTAAACTAATTTTCGGATTTTTGAAGAACTGTCTGAAAGCAAGACTATTCATTGCTATGTTGCTATGCTATAAATAAATATAAATGAAAGGCCAAGTCGCGAAACTTGTCAGGTGTTGCGGGGGTTCGCGCCCCTCGTTGCCTCGTCTTGCCCCTTCAAGCCCCACGGCAGCCCCCTTCGTGTCCCCCACCAGATATAATTACGCGGCGAGTACCAGGGCGGCATGGCTTGCAGGAGGCGCGCGCCGTCTGCCAGGAAACCCTAAATAAACACACAATTATGTATAATCCCACTCCACTCTCGCTGCGCTGTACTGAAACACTACGTAGAGACGATGTAGCGTTAACAAAAGCAACATTGCTTTAAAAAAAAAACAATATTCGTAATTCAAAAAATTATTTTCGATATTTTGGAAGCAATTTTAACTCAATTTTGTCTAATCATTTCTTAGGTTTACGCGAATGTTATACATTGAAATAAAACTTGTTTTTACGGATTTTATGCGATAAAATCCGTAAAAACAAGACTTATCACAATTTTGTCTGCAATTATAGTTTCTTCCATTCCATTTAGCATTGTCTCTTTAGTACTCTTAACTCTACCGATCCTTTGAAATATCTATCTATTCCAAAACTAATTGGCTAAACAATGCAGTATCCCCAAGTATAGTCAGAAGATGGGTATTAATTTAACAGCTCGTACTAAATAAAGATTGACAATTAATTACACAGACAGCATTAATATCACATGAAGGCATGAGCGCAACAGTTAGCCGTTTGTAATGATAATTGACATTTCCTTTGAACTCATTTGGGCGTTGATTTGACTCTTTTGTGTGTTTTGATTGGCGTTTTCCTTCCATCAAAAATATTTTTTAGATCATTTGGTTAAAACTTACCGTAGCTCATCCTAACTATGAATACATATCTATTCGTAATCCATCTTACTGCAGTACATGCTATATTGGGCTTAACATCTTTTATAAAATAATCACAAGTTTTAAAGTTGACGGAACGTTTTCAAAATTAATCCGATCGTCACCAAACTTATATGGGACCACCCTTGGAATAAGCTTTATCGAACATAAAAATAATCATGAAATCGGTCTACATTGGGCAGAGATATCTCGTAACATACGCAAAAAAATACATACGAATTGAAGACCTCCTCCTTTTTGGAAAGTCGGCCGATGATCTTAGTATGGAATAATATTTTACATCATTCAATATCACCCGCATGAATTCAAATTAATAACATTAATTTTGACACTATCTTGAGTTAGTGTATACTGAATCAAGTGTCATGTTTTTCAATTCGAATAATGACACATGTTTTGCTCGCGTTTGGGTTTGTGTTCGATGTGAGAATAGGCTTGCTGCCCATCACACGAATAGACAGAAATAAGCTCGACGAGATGTGGGTGCTGTACCTAATTCTTGGGGAATTCGTGAGTTTATTTCTTTTAACTATTAATAGGCAGTGATACCCCAGTTGGGAGTGGTACGGACTGCTGAGAGAAGTGTCGGAGGTTCGAGACCAACCCTAAAATGGAGCACACACATCTGACTTTTCTATGTTAAGTGTATTCCTTTGTGAATTATCGCTTGCTATAACGGTGAAGGAAAACGCCGTGAGGGAAACCTGCATACCCGAGAATTTCTCCAAAAGAAATTCAAATGTATGTGAAGTTTACGAACCCGCATCATACCAGCGAAGTAGACTAAGGCCTGACCCCTCTCATTAGTAGAGGAGGCGCGTACCCAACAGTGGGACAGTAATATATACAGGGCTAATATTATTATGATAATAAAAATATGATAATGTTTTTTGCAGTGAGTACGTGAGTAGTAAAGTGAGTAGACAGTGGAATTATGACGTTGCGTTGGCATTAGCGGCGACTTTCACTTGAGGTCTCCTTCACGGAACCATTCTATACTTATATATAAAGTAATAGCATTTGCCCGCGACTTCGTTCGCGTGGAAATTTTCCCGGTTAAAATTGATTTTCCGGGATAAAAAGTAGCGTAAGAGTTATTCTGATATATTATCTATATAACTGTACAGTTTCATAAAAATCCATCCCGTAGTTTTTGCGTGAAAGAGTACACACACACTCACAAACTGTCACGTTTATAATATTAGTAGGATATAGTAGGTAGTATCGTTGATGTTAGAAAATGTAGGTATAAATATGTTATCAGATCATAAAGTCGCGTATAAACCATGGCATAAACAAATTTTCCTCTGGCCAACTTAATTGGTACTATGTGGGAACTTGGGAAATATCCGGGTCCCAAAAAAAATGCCACTTTAAGTGAAACAAGAAACTACGATGAGTACGAAAAAATAAAGACGAATTGAGGACCTCTTTTTCGGGCGACTTCCACAAAAGGAGGAGGTCCTCAATTGGTCTGTATTTTTTTGTGTGATACTTGATATCTCGGGCAAATGTAGACCGACTTTTAAAATTATTTTTGTGTTCGTCAGAGTTTATTTCAAAGGTGGTCCCATATAAATTTGGTCACGATCGGTAAATTGGAAGTCGGTCAGTTAAGATTTAAACTTGTGATTATTTGAAGTCACTCTAAAATATTTTGGTTTTCGATTTGCTTAAAGACATCTCGTATCTTTAGGCTAATTGGGATAAACGTGTTCATTTTGTCTCAATAATTGACCTATCAAATGTAAAAATATTCTTTATTAACTCGAAGTACAGTTTCCTTTTTTTTTTATAGCAGAGCTTGGCAAACGAGCATATGGGTCACCTGATGGTAAGTGATCTCCACCGCCCATAGACACCCAAGACACAAAAAGAATCATGGGTGCGTTGCCAACCTAAAAGGAGGGAATGGAAGGGGAGGGAAAAGGGATTGGGAAAGGGAGGGGGAAATGGGCCACCGGAAATCTCACTCACCGAACAAAACGCGACAGGAAGCTGCCACTTTACGTCGGTTTTCTGTGAAACAGTGGTATGTAACCGGTCGAGCCGGCCCATTCGTGCTATAGACGTTACAGTCTACAGCGTTGCTCTACCACTCGACCAACCAACAAGTCTCCATTATACTATCAAGCTGAGAACGTCTAAATTCCAATATCGTTGGATTTCCTCACGATATTGGGCGCTACACAAACATCTGGGCGTTATTTGCGTACGGAGGGTGTTACTCAAAGGGAAGGTTCCAGTGAATGGCACAACCTTATAGATGATTAAAAATGATGATCCTGTTATCTACCGATTTCCAAAAAGGAGAAGGTCCTCAATTCGTCTGTATTCTTTTTTATGTTACTCGATATCTCCGCCAAATGTGAACCGATTTTCAAAATTCTTTTGTGTTCGATACAGCTTATTTCAAGGGTTGTCTCATATAAATTTGGTCATGATCGGATTTGGAGTCGGTCCGTTAAGTTTTTAAACTTATGATTATTTGAAACTAGAACCTCCCAGTCGAAACTCCACAACTCATATAATGTACCATTCGAGCGATTTTGATGATGATTCAAAAATATTGGACTGATATCTCACGGAAAATACATATATGAAAGTTAAAATACCTCTTTAACGCAAACCCACCTTTGCGCTAGTATTTAAAGTCCGTTTAACTATTATTTACTGCCTCTATGGCGTGGTGGTATTTCGGTACGACTACGGTTCTGAGGTCTCGGGTTCGATCCCCGGGTCGGGCAAAGTGATATTGGATTTTTCCATATCAGCCCGAAGTCTGGAATTTGTGCCCGATATGGCGATAGACTCGCCCCCTATCACATCTGGAACGGAACTTAGATCGGCGAAATGTGGGTGATCTAGTTCGCTAGTGCGTCTCTACCTACCCCTTTGAGGATACAGGCGTGAGCTTATGTAAGTTTTATTTACGTTAAGTTGTGATTCAAGTTGGATCGTGTAATGAGGCCCTTATATTATATTGTACACATTCATAACTGGATGCCAGGTTAGGGTCGCGAGGGAGGGCGCTGCCTGGCAACGCCCGGAGACAAAATATTATTGCACTAATTCCGTATTTGGTATTAATCTTGGAGAGATTGGGGGCTTTTCTTTTAGTTACTATAGTGATGTAGATGACAGATGTGGGTCCATTGTTTGGATTGGAAGGGGCTATAGAGTGTTTCAGAAAGAATGAACGAAATACTTTCTATGGTATTTTAGCTTTCTTCAACAGCGGCCCGAGCAGGAAAATTTCTGACAATCCTAAATGTATTCGAGCTCGATGCGCGTCCATGAAATTTGTATGAAAAACAGTCACACACCTAGTCCTGACTCCACTTAGGTATAACCTGTATCGTGGGTGTCAGAGACTATGAGAGACGCATGGTCTTACAACATTTGTATCAACGCGGGAATCGAACCCGCGGCCTCTCGCTTCACAGCCAGCTACTCGCCCGCAGCGCCACGAAGGCTGTAAAACCAAATGTCATCTGTGCGCAGCGAGCTCGAATACATTTACGAATGCCAGAAATTCTCCTGCTCGAGCCGGCGCTCAAATAGCACTTGCTTACCTTTTTCAAATATTTTTCTAACACTTATATCTCAGATGCATGACTGATTTCGATGTTTTTTTTTGTTTAAAAGAGATTATTGTTCAGAGTTCGTCTCATATATTTTGGAAAGCTAGAAAATACATAAAGCTTAAGAAAAAATCCAAAAATATATCTTTGGAGTCGATGCCGTGGCCGATAGGACATGATCAAAGCAGACCAAATGAAAAGGTAACAGACTACAAAGATAAATTGTTTATGACTTTTTAATTTCCACTTCCCTTATCAGTCCAATTTAAGATCCGCGCAATACTTTTTGAAGCTACTTTTTCAAGCATGTTGCAGAAAGATTCGGCTTAGTTTTCACGACCGACTGCCTACTTGACATTAACCCCCTCTGAGGGAAGCCGGACATTCCATAATTCTAAAAAAAAATATAAATTGAAATAAAACTATTCTTACGGATTCTATCACGATTAGGTTTTAATTATTCTCATCCGTCATCTGACCCGTGACAACGAAGACTGCAAAGCCTTCGAAACGTCGGGAATAATAATTAAAACCTAATCGTGATAGAATCCGTAAGAATAGTTTTATTTCAAAAAATATAAAATTAAGAATGTATAAAAGCACATTATGAGCGCAGTGAGCCATTAAGGAAGCGGACGAGGAAACGTTAATCGCTTGCTGTTCATGTTATAACTATATTTAACTATCGTATAAGGACTAAAAAGGCGGAATGATGGCTATGTGTTAAGAATATTTGATTTCGTTATTTTCATTCTGACGCGATACGGTTAAACTGGACAAATATGACTGAAATCTAAATAAACATAACATAAGCTCGTACCTGTATCCACGAGGGGTAGGCAGAGGTGCATTAGCGAACTAGAACACCCACATTTCGCCGAGCTTAGTTCCGTCCCAGATGTGATAGGGGGCGAGCCTATCGCCATATCGGGCACAAATTCCAGACTCCGGGCTGATATGGAAAAATCCAATATCACTTTGCCCGACCCGGGGATCGAACCCGAGACGTCAGGACGGTAGTCATACTGAAATACAACTATGTCACCGAGGTGGTCTAATATAAAGGCAAATCTAAATGTGTATTATTATTTCGTATGGCGTGTGGGACTAGCATGTATTTAGTCAAAATGTTTATTGAAACTAGGTATATATTATGCTTATTGTCAGATCAAAACGTGTCGCCATAAAACAAGAAACTCTATGCTGCTCTTATACAGCACATACATAAATTCACGCCTGTCTCCCGCTGGGGTAAGCAGATACTATGGAGCACCAAATGCTTCGGTCCAAACAACTCTCGCTTCTTCCACACTTGTCTTGTCATTAGCGCTCGTCGGTTTACGATTATAAAAATCTTTATTTGATCATTCCCGAGAATTAACACTTTTAGATTATTAATGATCGAAAGATAAACGTGCTGTGCTAAGTACCAACTTAGCATTTAAGTACAGCCATAATGTACAGTGCGATTCAAATAAGAATAGGAACGTCAATGACCTCTATCTGTCAAATGCCACTTGAAAAGTAAGGTTTGCAACGAAACCCGATAATAAATTTAGACGTTTTTTCACTTTGTGTAACTGAGACAGTAAAACAAAAAATAATAATATTGAAACGCAAGTATTGACGTTCCTATTCTTATTTGAATCGCATAGTAATTATATTGAACGTGGGGCGCTATGCGTTTCCCACATCAGTTAGAATTACCACAAATGCCCATCTTTCTATTTGCCCTTAAACCACCTTAATGTGGGGTCGGCGTAACACACTTTTTCAAGCATGCAGAAATGATTTGGCTTAGTTTTTACGACCGGCTGTCTGTTTGACGTCAACCCCCTTTGACGGATCTAGTCCCGGGCAAATTAAATTAGAAAATTTGCTTTGCCCAACCTGGGAATCGAACCCAGGACCTTCCGATCCACAGCCCACATATGCTGTCACTGGTCTAAGCAGTCCGCCAAACGCCAATATCTGGCATAATATAAATCTTATCACTTAATAATGATGAATAATGATTGATATTAATTGTTGAGATAAGAAAGTAATTTCAATTATAATTGTCTGATAAGTTGCGGCGCCGATGGCTTAGTGCGTAATTATTTGTATCAAGTGGCGTGCACAGAAATTCCGATCAGGGTAGACAAAAATCTTACAGAATCATTTTCTTTAACTCCTGCGACACCATCATAGTGATTATTATCTGTGTGTCGATTTAAAACATAATCAGTAGCCCGAGCACGAAAAACTAATGTAAATATAAATGTATTAGAGTTCGCTGCGCACTGATGACATTTGGTTAATATTTCATACAAATTTCATAGACGCGTATCGAGTTCGAATACATTTACGGTTGTCAGAAATTTTCCTGCTCAGGCCGCGTAGCATTGCTATTTTGAAAGTCTGTATTTAGTCATAATTTTATTATTTATTTATGAAAATAGCAAATTGTTAGGGTAGACAGTGTCTCTATGTCTATATGAAATGCACGCCGTTGTTCGTATCCAGTAATAGGTATAAATTTAATAAAAAAACAGTCGCTTGTATCAATAGACGATTATGATAAGATATTGTTTAATTGATTGGCTCGGCGTAGTTGCATTGCGAGCGCGGTACTACCGCCGTTTCTAGACTTCGACTTCCGGGTCGGGCAAAGTGATAAGGGTTTTTATTCGGAGCCCGGAGTCTGGAATTTGTTCTCAATATGGCAATAGGTTCGCTCTCTACCACATCTGAAACGGAAATGAGCTCGGTAAAATGAGGTTGTTCTAGTTCGCCTCTGCCTACCCCTTCGGGGATACAGGAGTGAGCTTATGAATGTAGTGTAATTTAAAATAACGCACGCATGATTCTCTTTCTATGGAGAGTGGAGATTACTTACTATGAGTCATAATAGTAATGGGATTTTTGGGGCTGTATTTAGGCTTCCGCAAATGACACAGCAGTGTGTGAAATATGAATGTGGGTTGAAATGATGATGATGATGAAATGTCACTCACAGCACGAAATGTAACATAAAACTGCAACCTCTGGAATGACCTCCCCGCCTCGGTGTTCTCGCAGTGCTATGATATATCCTTCAAACTAAGTTTAAAAAAGCATCTCCGCGGTATGCAGCGGCTACGCCGTGTCCCTGGCATTGCCGATGTCCATAGGCGACGGTAACCATTTACCATCAGGTGGGCCTTCTGCTCATCTGCCTTCGTAGGCCAATAAACAAAAGGCTGCCACTTACTTTCTGCGAGACAGTGGTGATAAAATTATCCGGAACAGGGGGGTGACTCCTGACGCTCGATTCGATTTTGAATTCGATTCAGTTTCCCTTATTGACTTTAAATCGAGTTAAAAAGTGCATAAATGTCACGTTAAAAATTACCAAATGACAATTTCTTGAATATTATGCAACATTAGCGCACTTTAAAAGTCGATTTCGGTGGAATTTTAAATCCATAAATAAAACCAAATTGAAATCACAATCGAATCGAGGGTCAGGAGTCACCCCCCCAGGACATGATTCAGGACATAGGCAGAATCGTCTACAGTCTAGTTCAACCATTCAACAATCACCAGGTGATTTAAAAATTTGAACACCACAAAATGTTTTGAGAACTTGTGTTCAAAGGAAGATAAAACTTTTCTTTATTGCAATTCTCGTCAGTAGTAACAAAAATAACTTATATTTTGAAGTTACCTCATGTTTTGTACTGTGTGGTCTACAACTCTCGCAGAATCACAATCATCACGGAGTGAAAAGGTGTGGGTACAGTTTAAAAATCATACAGGCCGGCTATGAGCTTATCACTGAGCTTGAAAAAAAATTGTGTGCCTTGTGCAAGTTGTTTTGCCAGGTTTCAAGTATCATAACGCGATCGAATTGGTAGAAAAAGTTACAATAAGTACGTGATGACAGTGACTGTTATTTGGGCGAGTAGTGAATGCCACCCGTTTAAGTGAGTTGGTTTTTGTTAAAATCGAACGCCGTCACACGGCTTGTATTACTTATTAGAATAAATTTCGTATGACTTTAAAAAAGAAATATTTTATCAATATAGATGCGATAGAATTCACAATTTGTAGGTAACAAAATATAAAAAAAAAAATGACTATTTAAACAGTAGCTTAATTAGTACAATGGATTGACAAACGTTGACATACTACATCATCTTTACACTGTGGTACGGGAGTATGCGGGAGCCAAGTCAGAGGTTCATTCCCGGCCTCATAAAACGCACACGACCTATTCTTTGGACCTTATGGCCTGTTGAGGTATTTCGCCCGCGCACCGGTCAATTTAAACTCGGAAGTTTATGGCTGAATAAAATTTACTAGGGAAAATTCGTGTGTCATTGAAATAATACGATTATTGGAATTATGAGCGTCCTTTATTCTTTCTATTTCCAATGAATAAATAAATGAGGAGTAGATATCGGTAAGAATCTTTTCGGTATTTTATTATGAGTATGAAGTTCTAACGTTCACGCCTCTTAACACATCTGGGTCGCAAATAAGCTCGGCGTAATATGGGTGATCTTGTTCGCCTCTACCTACGCCTCAGGGGATACAGGCGTAAGTTTATGTATGTATGAGGTTCTAATTATTTTCTGAGAGTGTGGTTTAATTAAATAGACTGAACTGCTTGGCGACCCGGGCAGGAATAATTTTGACAATCGCATTCGTTGCGAGCACGATACGCTCTGATAATATTATGATATGCAATTATCGATCGTCTTCCGAAAAGGAGGAGAAGGTCCTCAATTCGTCTGTTTTTTTTATGTATGTTACGCGAGATCTCTGCTAAATGTGGACCGATTTTCAACATTATTTTTGTATTCGATAGAGCTTATTTCAAGGGTGATCCCATATAGAGGGAAATTTGGTCACGACCGGATTTGAAGTCAGTCCGTTAAGTTTTTAAACTCGTGTATTATTTAGCTCGTCTTGACTCTTGTCATTCGTAAACTTTCCTACTTAATTATAATACAAATCTAGACATAAATTATAATCGAGTACTGCGTATATTTAGTATTATTATAAACGTTCTTGGTTTGTTTTGTATGGGAATCGGTACAAGTAAAATTATAATAGTACTGCTATAAGAGGTGGTGGTAACCCTGCTGCATTTTTCTAATCAAATGATCGCACTATTCACATCAGTTTTTTTGAGAAAAATATTATTAGTCAGTAATCCCTATCCTTAACACGATATACAGTTGAATCTTTTCAAACACCCCAGGAATTCTAATTAAAATAAAAATGAATACGACACATGACAGTAAAATGCAACATAAAGTTGGGATTGGCGGTGGAGATTGGCCGCTGGGATTCCGGGAAGGGTCGTCTTTATAGCTCGCTCGGGGTAGGGCGACCATACCTGTTATGGGATTTTTTTTAAACAACTTCCTCGGTGCCTTTTTTTAAACGATTACCGTCATGAGGTCTAGGGTTCGATCCCCGGGTCGGGCAAAGTGATATTGGATTTTTCCATATCAGCCCGGAGTCTGGAATTTGTGCCCGATATGGCGATAGGCTCGTCCATCTGGGACGGAACTAAGCTCGGCGAAATGTGGGTGTTCTGGTTCACTAGTGCACCTCTGCCTACCCGTTCGGGGATACAGGCGTGAGCTTGTCTGTGTGTGTGTGTGTTTTTTAAAGAAAACTGCGGTACTTAGATTGGCTGTCCTATATGACTTACTTGTCCAGCAAAATCTTTTTGGAACGTACAGCCCTGAATACATGTTTGTGTAATACGATCTAGTAGCTTTGTATAAGAATGGTAAATAACATTTAGATTTTCATGTATTTTTCCATTTTCAAATTCATCGTTAAACAATCAGATGCTCAACCAGTAGATATTATAATTACGAATACTGAAACTTAATAAAATAATAATAATATTAGCCCTGTAATATTACTGTCCTACTGCTGGGCACGGGCCTCGTCTACTAATGAGAGGGGTTAGGCCTTATTCTACCACGCGGCCCTTATGCGTGTTGGTAGACTACACGCACCCTCGATATTCTTGTGGAGAAATTTTCTGGTATGCAGATTTCCTCACGATGTTTTCCTTCACCGTTATAGCAAGCGATATTTCACAATGAAAACACACTTAACATAGAAAAGTCAGAGGTGTATGCTCCTTTTTAGGGTTGGTCTCAAACCTCCGACTCTCGTCTCGGCATTCCGTACCATTCCCAACTGAGCCATCGCTGCTATAATATTTAAACTTAGTAATTACTAACGGTTTCATAAACGATCTCAGTTTAGAGTGCAGATAGATCGCGATTATGAACTAATCAAATCACGTCATTTGACGGAGTCATGTTCAAACTGTGTTCTTATTGGCTGATTTTTGTAATCTATCTGCACATTCGAACTGAGATTGTTGATTGAAACCGGCCGTAGGACATTATTATGTATGATTGTTAGTTTCTTGTTTATATTATATTTAAAAGTCAATTATCGAGATCGCCGCAAACGTTTTTTTTATATAAACACTACTTTTATATTCACTTCAAAGCGTAATTCTTTGAATCATAGACTTCTATATAAAAGAAGTTGCGATCGATTCCTTCTGTTTAATAAATGCAAATCAGTTTTTCCATCGTGCTTCAGATTTTATCACGTTTCCTCACGGATATGTGAGTTTGTGACTGGATAATTTCCTATGTTATTGAATGTGTATGTGAATTAACATGCAACGCGTGTATTGAAGTTAGAATGGATGTCTATCACGTGAAACATAATGTTGATCATTGACATTTTAATAACTCTGTACTTTATCAATAATAATTAGTGTAATATTGACGACTTTTATCGTAATCGGAATAATGAATAGCTTTTTAAAGTAATTAAAATAAACTGGATTGTAATGTACGGTACTTTACACAATGTTACGCTTTATACAGCCTCCGTGGCGCAGCGGGCGAGTAGCCGTCTGTGAAACGTGAGGCCGCGGGTTCGATTCCCGCACCGACACAAACGTCTGTGTGGTCCACAGATATTTGTTTCGGGTCTAGGTGTTGTGAGACCGAAAGTCTCTCGTAGTTTCTGATACCCACGATACAGGTTACACCTAATGTGGGGTCAGGACTATGTGTGCGACTGCTGGGTGTATTTATATATTATTTATTTTATACTTTAGGCGGGAAATGTTTATTTCCTTGTGGTATTAATTTTTTCTAATTCTTAATTTAAAGGAATGGAAAAGATAATAAGAAAATTTGTATTGTGAAAAAATAAATTTACGTTGCCATTTTTTTTTTTTATAGCAAGGACTGGCAATCGAGCATATGGGTCACCTGATGGTAAGTGATCTCCACCGCCCATAGACACCCAAGACAAAAAAAGAATCATGGGTGCGTCGCCAACCTAAAATTAGGGAATGGAAGGGGAGGGAAAAGGGATTGGGAAAGGAAGGGGGGAAATGGGCCACCGGAAATCTCACTCACCGAACGAAACGCGACAGCAAGCTGCCACTTTACGTCGGTTTTCTGTGAGACAGTGCTGTCAAACCGGTCGAGCCGGCCCATTCGTGCTGTAGACGTTACAGTCTATAGCGTGGCTCTACCACTCAAAAATTAAGATTAACACAAATAAAATAACAACTGGATATGTATATTTTAATTATTATCCATTTAGTCTAAATACCATGGTCACCTTATGTTGGTTTGAAATGGGTTAGCATGAATTATAAGTATCGTACCATTTAATAGGAACAATATAGAGTTTTTTCACATGTCCGTCCATCTGTTCGTCGACCGCCTGTAACCATTGTAATTATACACGATCATTTGGCCCCGTTCCACCAAGTTGTTTTTATTTTGACGGTCTCGCAACAATGGGGTTTGTGTAAAAGGACTCTGTTGTTTCCATAATGAGTGACACGGCGCGGCTCAGTGCACATTGGCCACGTTTGGCCAAGTATAGTTTTTAAACGATTTGGTCTTGGAATGTGGGAAGTACCTAGCAGTAGATAAATAAAATTTATCTCAAGATTGGATATGATAGAACCAACGAACAATAATATATTTATTAAATACGGACTTTATTCGGAAGTTAATGCATAAAACGCACAAAATTTTTCTTCGATAAAATATTAATAAAGTTGTCAAGGCTCACAGCTATTTTTCACATTTTTAGAGACTGGAGGATCCGTAGGTCATAAAAGGCTGGGTAAAATGCACAACGCAACGTTAAATTTAAAATGAAAGATAACGAGTGACGGAAAGTTGAGAAGCCTCCTCGAAGCAGCACTGCTGTTGTTGTGTTTTCACTTTGCGTCGGTCGTATTAATTTTTAGCCACACAATTGTTTATCTATAATTCTATAATATCTAAGATAAATAATAATAAATAAATACACACAACAGACACACCTAATCCTGACCCACATTATAAACCTGTATCATGAGTGTCAGAGACGATGAGATACTTTAGGTCTCACAACACCCAGACTTGAAACAAATATCTGTGGGCCACACAAACATTTGTCTCAACAGCCGGCTACTCGCCCGTTGCGCCACGGAGGCTTAATTCTATGGCATTCTATTAAGAATTTAAGCTCTACACAGGATATACAAATCCTATACGAATTGTGGGACGGTGTTGATCATTCGACACTCGACAGTCGACAGCGGAAAGCAACACGACACGCCCGGAATGCAGAGTGTAAAGTGTAAACAATGTATGTACTGAGCCCGCCGCCCGCCGCGCCGCGACACCGCGCACTTGCGCCGAAACTGGACGAACGGCGGGAGGAATAGCTTCGTCATCGTTACTGTTATGCATAAGCTCACGCCTGTATCCCCGAAGGGGTAGGCAGAGGCGCACTAGCGAACTAGAACACCCACATTTCGCCGAGCTTAGTTCCGTCCCAGATGTGATAGGGGGCGAGCCTATCGCCATATCGGGCACAAATTCCAGACTCCAAGCTGATATGGAAAAATCCAATATCACTGCCCGACCCGATGATCGAACCCGAGACTTTAGAACCGTAGTCGTACCGAAATACCACCACGCCACCGAGGCAGTCTTTTACTGTTTAGTGTTACTGTTATGGGTTTTATTTATTGTACGGGCCACACTGGACCTGTGATCTTAGTTTTAAGAATTTATACTCCTTGAAAACTATGATAATTTGAGTTTAGATACATTTCAGATCGTTAGGGTTTCCGTATGAGACGCTGCTTGATCATCAAATGAAACGGTGATTGATAATGAAAAAAATAAGCCCGGAGTTTCTTTCTGCCTTTCCTCTTCGGGTCGTCACCCGTATGTAGCTAGAGAAAGACCGGTAGGTTAGCTAGGATAGGGCCTTATGCACCAATCCCAACGGCTTGCAGCATTTCCAGTCAACACTTGCCACCGTTTTTGCCATATGCCATTCCCTTTTCTACAACCCACAACCCTTACACTCTATTCCTATCTCCCCATATCACCCTATCTTAGCCTTCCCATCGTTATTATGTCCATACTTGCCTGCTTATCTTCTTATAGCGTGATAATGTAAATTATATTAATCTTCATTCAAAATTTGCTTGTGTTGACCTGTCATAAAGTCATAAATGCTTTTTTACATACCTACGTGACCAATTTTTTTTTTTATTTATATAAACAACAACCTATTAGCAAATATGGATTAGGCCGCTTTTGCGCTGATGAAGGCGTCACATATTTTTTCGACTGACTTCCAAAAAGAAGGTCCTCAATTAGTCTGTATTTTTTTTAATGTATGTTACGCGATATCTACGCCAAACGTGGATCGATTTAAATTTTTTTTGTGTTCGATAGAGCTTATTTGAAGGGTGGGCCCATATAAATTTGGTCACGATCGGATTTGAAGTTGGTCCGTTAAGTTTATAAACTTGTGATTATAATCGTCTCGCAAAGATCATCACTCTTCTCCAATGCAAAGAAGCAGTAAACATCATTAAAGATGGTGACAACAAAAAATATTTTTTTTGCTTGAATAATAGTCAGACATATTGATTGGATATCATAAAAATGTAATTTAATATTTATTATTCTGGTACGTATGATAAAAAATATTCCTAAGTAAAAAAATAAAGATCTTTTGTTAGTTTTTAATTTGGTACCTGGTATTCTTATAGGCTTAGAAAATACTTCGTACTCACTTCAAACTTCGAAAGAATAAGATCCTTATTTCTTTTGTTGCCAAGTATTTATCTTTTATTGTATCACAGACAATAAACAGTTGGTACAGAATTAAAGATGTTTTGTTCAAACAGGTGAATTTTTCGTCATATTTTTTTTGTCGTGCCATGTCTGAAATGTTTCACTCGTATTTATTTATTTAAAACTTATTTAAAATTTAAGGTTATTACAGAAAAACTGAATTGCTATCTAGTTAGTACTTCTAATTATTATTCTAGTATGAAGTAGAAATAGATTGTGGAAAAAGCATGCTTATTTTTAGTTTGTTAGTAAAATTGACATCTTCGCCTTACATGTAATTAAAATTATTGAAATAAAATTATTTATACTTTCTTTTATACTTTCAATAAATAGTGGAGTTGTTTGGTTGGTAACTAAGTTTTTTTGTGAGGAGGACCGCGTGCGTGTTGGTGTTGAAGATTTGAAAGTGAGTGGCGTTGTCGAGTACCAGGGCGACATGACCGGCAAGACGGTGAGACGACAGCACGACGTGTGGTCGCGTCCAATCGCCTACGCCTTCTTATAAAGCCAGTGTTGCACAGAGCACTCCATCGAAGTTTTTATTTAGTATTTTATAGCTTCATATTATATCTTCTTTAATTATTAAGTACTATACGAAATTACATAGTTAGAACGTACTTTGCAGTAGGTAAAAGTGTGTTTATTTTCAAAAAGGCTGCAAATTGGCCACAATACCAATATCTAAAAATCTTTTTTTACATGTCAAAGTTTCCTTTATTGATTAGATAGTTAAATACGTAAGGGACCTTCTTTATCTTTATACGTATGTTAAGCGGAATACATCGACCATATAATAGGTAGGTACTTTATATGGTCGCTGGCTAAATATTAAACTGCTACGTGGATTTCAACAGATGAGATTACTAAACCTCTAGTTCAAAGTCATCATAATGTCTTTTCCGAACGAACCACATGTATCGGTTCAATAAACCAAAAAATAAGCTAAGAACTCTATGTTTTTTCAGACGCTAAGTTTCCGCGAAGTAATTGTGTATGGGTGTTTGAAAGCGCATGATTAATCGCGTATTATATTTTTGCCCGTTGCGTCATTCATCATCGGTATCTCGCTAGTTGTTATTGTTCGGTGGCAATTGTTTATTTTTGTTCTTTTTATTGGTCCGGTATTCATGTGTAATAGAGTTAAAATTAGACTTTGAATGTTTTTTTAAACAGTGAATTAGATTGTAGGCGTATCGGTCGATTGAAGAGCTTGAGCACTTATTTTCTATTTCAGAATTATTTTGGTACAGTTTTACATACTTTAAATCAAATAAAGCTAACAAGCACAATATTGTAATGGTTATAATCCTTACTTATTACCTAAAACCTACCGGTTACATTTTTAACTGATTGAAATCAATCGGTAACTCCCTTTAACCACCGCAGTCTTAAGATAGAAATCAATACGTATGGTTGCTTATCGAATTACAGACCGAATTTTGTGATCCCGATCCCGCCCCATCAGTTGCTATTAAGTTACGTCTAAGTCCTGTGAGATTAATATACACTTCATAAAATAGCCTGGCTTTACATAGGGAATATAATTATAATATATTGTACATATAAATCTTTCTTATGAAATTCTCATCTGCAAAGAACCATATCAAAATTTTACGAGTAAGGGCGATTTGCAGCGCTATTACTAATCTAGAGTTACATATCGATTTATCCTACAGCTCACTCCTATCTTTAAATCAAGATTGGGGATAAATAGATATTTATTGTGGAGCTGCGAATAACTGCCTCGGTGGCGTGGTGGTATTTCGGTACCACTACCATCCTGAGGTCTCGGGTTCGATCCCCGGTCGGGCAAAGTGATATTGGATTATTCCATATTAGCCCGGAGTCTGGAATTTGGGCCTGATATACCGACAGGCTAGATCCCAATCACATCTGGGACGAAACTAAACTCGACGAAATGTGGGTGTACTGGTTCACTAGTGCGTCCTTCGGGGATACAGGTGTGAGCTTAGGTATTTATGTATGCGAATAAAAAGCTTAATGTTATAATTATTTAGATAAACTACATTCTATTATATTCTATTTAACATGGATGGTCAGGCTATGAGTAGAGCGCGATCGATGAATTTAGACGATCACGCATAGTTGTTGAGTTTAAAATTGGCAACATACGCCCCTACACAGTACAGCTTTCGGCTTACTTCGTTCTAGACTTGTGATTTGTTTGCGTGCTACCAACTGTATAACGAGCCAATTGCCTCTGATTACTGGTCATAAAGTTCCATGTAAATAATTGCAACATTCTCAACGCACAATGTAAAATACTAATGATAAATTATTCCAATTTACATTGTACATAATTTGCAAATGTATAGAGCGAGCGTGACTGATGCTATCGCTACGTTTTAATGGATACACGGCTTAATTAATTCCATACTAGTGTTTGTACGTGTGTGTAATGTGCGTACGTTGTTCGCAGCTGGTGAGGTGGTCCAACACGAGAGGCGATGCTGGGCGGGGCGGCGGGGGGCGCCCGCTCCCGCCCGCCCTCTGACCTCCAACAAGGTATGCACTCCTGGTACATTCTGTTTTAATGTCTTTAAAAGGTTGCGAAAAAAGTTGAGTGTGGTTGGGGGAATTCAATTAATTTATTTGATTTACTTTTTTTATGTTTGGAATAACAACAAAATGGCCTTTGTTCAGCAGTGGACGTTCTATGGCTGACAATGATGATGATATACAAAATAATTTGGCAGCTTGAAGGTAGTTAGTGCGTCGTGTAAAGGTCGCATCCCTTAATATAATGTCGTATATGTCGTAGCTATCTATCTAAGGTTTTTGAAAAATAATGTGAAGAGAACGCAAAATAAAGTGCTATTTAAAAGGCCTGTCTATGATCAAACCCGCCGACTGCCAAGTTATTTTGCGCGTTTTTTGTGACAGAATATAAAGATGTTCTTTTTTTATAAACGACATAGACTCTATGCTCGGGCTCGGCTCATACTCGGGCATTATTAATCTAGTTTTAAACAAGATTGTGTATGAATTAGCTAACTAGCCTTAGTTAATGACATGTGACCTATCTAACTAATCTTTAAATCTCATCGATATATTATTTAGCTAGATGTACAGTTGACGCTCGGAAAATGGGACAGCAAAGAAGTGCTTAAGCACTCGTTTTGCCTACAGTCGGATGTCGATAGAATTCTAAATTTCAAAATTCAAATTAAAGAACGCTTGCTCATTTTATTTAGAAACCTACTTTATAACACGTGCTTAGGGTTATATTTGTGTTGATTTAATTACAACTTGTAATCGTTTTCTTTGTTTTATTTCTGAGACCACTTTTTAGGAGGATATTTGCAAAGAACTGTGCATCTAGGGTATAATATATTGATGTTAAATCTCTATCATCTAGATTCACGCCCGGCAGTCCGTTCTGCAATACGAGCCTAAATCTTGTATGATCAAATTATATAGTCCGATTGCTAATTAAACGGAGTAAACTGACAGATCGAAATGCTACTTCGCCAAATATTTATAAAAAAAAAATGTTGCTTACTTCCAAAACATAGTGATTGATCTAGTTCAATTTTTATCATTCAAAGAAACAATAACTCAGTACTAGCTTGCATAAATAAGAATTTAATTGCGTATTTTTAGAAATTTTAACTTAATCCATATCTGTGTAAATAATGTTGCGTAAATAATCACAACAGATACGCGAAATGATGACAGTGAAAATTACAAATATTACTTTTATTATTTGATAAAAATTACGTTCAGCACATTCATAGCTTTTGTAAGTTTCGTTTATAACCATGATTATACCTCTAATTCCAGTAGATCTGCTATAAACTTAGCATGCAGTCATTTACTACGACTATAATTCAATAGACAAGCAGTAATAATCACACATTAGGCAGAAATTATGATTTAAAGTTGGACTTTAGAAAATGAAAGAATGAAATGGTTCACTGAATTGAAATGTTTAAACAATCTTGATCTTTTTACCGCAGCACTATTTCTATTTCATAAAACAGTGGCAACATTCGAAATGTCAGTTTACTCCGTTTAATTAGCAATCCTACTACAGTATTGTTGTTTGCAGGTCTAAACAGATTCCCCCTGTACTCGTTGTTTCCCACGCCGGGCGCCAACAGACCGACCTTACACAAAGGTAAACTCATTGTTACATATACTACCTACTCATTATTCTATATGTGGTATACTGTAAACATTCGGATTGTAATTTGTATCATATCTGATTATCTGATAGGTATAATTAATTTTAGGTTTGTGTGCGGATTTGTTCGTATTTATTCAGTTGTATAATGAATGTAATATCTTTGGGGGAGGCCTATGTTCAGCAGTGGACGTCCTTTGGCTGATGATGATGGTGATGATGATGATGATGATAATTAATGTGATGATTACTAATTATTCGCTAGTCGCTACACGTTACAAAGGGATTAGGATGATGTTGGATCGATTCCCGCATCAAGAGAATAACTGCTACTGTCTTCATGCCCTACATGTCTTGATAATAAAGTGACCATGGACGTAAAATGAGAAGGACGGAGTGCTAGGAACATTGAAAGTGAAGGGTTTTCGGCCCATTTGATCTATCGATACGTTATGGCGGCGACTGAGCGTGTTATGAGAGTTAATGTGTGCGTTACACATATTTTTGTACAGGCGCGTTTGTGTGCGTGGCTTCTCTGTGGCGTCCATTTAATATAGGCGAGATGGTGTCTTGCTTTCTTTTACGTTAGTGAGAATTACTTTAATGAAAACGGGGTGAATAGACACGCGATTTTCAATTAGATTATAACAAGTTAATTGACATAAAATCATGATAGTTTGTTTAACGGCCTCCGTGGCGTAGGGGGCGCTGTTCCACCAAGACTATTTTTGACCTGGATATCGAAATCAGGACCTCCTAGTCCACAGCCCATATATGCTGCCATTAGATTAAGGAGACGACCAATACATACAAATAACAAGAAATAAACATATTACTAGCTTTTACCCGCGGCTACGCCCGCGTGAGAGTCTTGACAAATATTCATCCTCCATTACATCCCTTTAGGGGATGAATTTATGCATGTATTATACATATAAACCTTCCTCTCGAATCACTCTATCTATTAAAAAAAACGCATCAAAATCCGTTGCGTAGTTTTAAAGATCTAAGCATACATACAAACTGACAGACGGCGGGAAGAGACTTTGTTTTATACTATATAGTGATTATACTAGTGGATTTAATATTACTTACTATAGAGACCTATCAAACAAGTTTCCATACAAAAAAAATGATTTTAAACTTCAGTACCGCCATCAACTACTTATTACAATGCGAGGGCGATTATTACAATGTACACCCTAGAATATTTTGTGAATGGTTAAGAATCACGTAAGATAAGTTTATTCTCTCAATATTATTTCGCTGATCGACCTGGCGCGCGTATATCTATATTCTATACATACATAAAATAAAATTGGAGTGTCTGTTTGTAATATTGAAATAACCGTTTTTTACTACATGTATATGAATATATATACGGTATATACAGTATATACACCAAAATAACTTTTTTTAAATTTTTTGTCTGTCTGTCTGTTTGTTCCGGCTAATCTCTGAAATGGCTGGACCGATTTTGACGGGACTTTTATCGGCAGGTAGCTGATGTAATAAGGAGTAACTTAGGCTACGATTATTTTAGACATAAAAAAAAACAAAAAATTAAAGAATTGACTGTTAGGCGGAACGAAGTTCGCCGGGTCAGCTAGTTTCAAATAAACTAAGCGACTTATGACCACTAGGTCATAACTTTTGGACCACAAGTTTTGTGCTGTTGAATGTCTTTGTACTAGTGTTATCAATTTTATGCCGCATATCAGTGGGATACACGCATGTCAGTTCTGTCGCCCCCACACGCCGCCTCCAAGCGACAGCCGTGAAGATACGAACTGACAGGCGACAGCACGACGCGACGTGGGTCGAGCACCCTGCCGGGAATCGAACACCTCTCCCCTCGCAACTGTCCCGCTCTGATTGCATGTGATGGATTGGTTCTCTTATCATAATATGAAAGTAACTTTAGAGTTTAGATTATGGTTTGATTTTGACTAACGACAGACTCAAAATATTTGGTTTAACGCGCTTATCTTGATTGTAATATCCACACACATAAGCTCACGCCTGTATCCCTGAAGGGGTAGGCAGAGGCGCCGAGCTTAGTGCCGTGATCCGTCCCAGGTATGATTGGGGAATATGAAAAAGAAGGACACCATCTCGCCTATAGTTAAACGGACGCCACAGAGAAGCCACGCACACAAACGCGCCTGTACAAAAGTGCCCTACGCACACACACGCCATTACGTGTCGAATATCGATAGATCGAACGGGCCGAAAACCTTGCTTCACTTTCAATGTTCCTAGCGATCCGTCCATCTATTTTTACGTCAGTGGTGTAGATATTTAAAATTCCTCGTAGTTGCTTCTTTGGTCTGGTGGCAGGATGTAAGGGCTGTGAACCGGGAGCTCCAGGGTTCGATTCCCAGGTCGGGCAAAGCAAATTTTCGAATTTAATTTGCCCGAGATTGGATCCCTTATAGGGGGTTGACGTCGGGCCGGTCGTAAAAACTATGCCAAATGTTCTCTGCAACATGCTTAAAAAGGGTGTTGATTAAGGCGGACCCTGGCAGAAGGCCGGGATAACGCCAGGCAGAAAGAAAAGTTTTAGATATTAAACATTAAACATTTAAGGGGACCTAGAATATATTTATTTTCGTGGAACTAGCAACTTAAAACGTTTTTGTGGTTCGTTCACTAACTCTCCCTAACTATCTCTATCTCTTTGAAATTAAACTATTTTTATGGATTCTATTACGATTTGGTTTTAATTTTTATGCCCGACGTTTCGAAAGCTTTGCAGCCTTCGTGGTCACGGGTCAATCTGACCCGTAAAAATAGTTTAATTTCAATGAATAACATTCACGTAAACCTAAGAAATCATTATCTCTATCTCTATGCACATTTTGTGTATCACTTACCAGGCATTCCGAGAGACTCCGTCTCACGGTACCGCGCTCTGATTTCAACAGCGAAAAATAGGAAATTAATACGAATGTATTAAATACTGCAATCGTTTTTGAGTGACATCCGTGAAATGGCACCGGACAGAGAGCTCCTCGTGTAACGACGGCTTTATTGTGTTTTTTACATCGTCTGTCATATTCCGCGAACTTTAGTCACGGTTCTCACTGGCGAAGGTTGCATTTTCACCACTGGATATCTACGATGGGCGACTGTTAACCGGCACGGCAAAATGAACACTAATGATAAATGGATTTAATTTTAAATTACATTAACATCGACCTTCACTCATTTGATAATCAGATGAGACATGTTTAATCAAATATCAATTATTTACAAACACCCCTATAATAGTGTTACATACTAGAATAATCTCTAACCGAACGCGCCGCGCCGCCGATCAATGAATGTGCCGATTTTTCTAGTGCGTTCGAGCCGTGACCAGTCGGGCCGCGTGACGTCACGCGGCGATAAGAGATTGACGAATATAAAAGGCGTGTGTGTGTGTTGGCGGGACACAGTGTTTCTTCGGAAGCGATCGAGTGCGAACAACGAGCGACAAGCGAATATTCGGAGCGATTATTTCGACGCGTATTGTGTGCAGTACAGTGTTTAATTTTAAATAAAGTGCTGAGTCAGTTTCGAGAACAGTCGGCGTTTAATTGTTTGTCCTGAACCCCGTTAGCCCGTAACATTTGGTGTCAGAAGTAAGGACAAATGCCGGTGTTCCCGAAAGACGACGAAGGTATCCGTACCCGAAGCCAGCGCCAGCAAGAGATGGACCGAGGGCGTTTCGAAGATAGTCCGGCACAAGAGCCGGTTTCGCAGCCAATGACGCAGACGACTGCAGGCCCATCTGGAGTGTCGCCGACATGGGCACCTAGTGAATTATCGGCCATTATGTCGATGCTGCAAGAGCAAGCTCGACGTCAAGAGGAGCAAGCTCGACGTCAAGAGGAGCAAGCTCGACGTCAAGAGGAGCAAGCTCGACGTCAAGAGGAGCAGGCTCGTGAGTTGAAGGAGCAGCTCCAACGTGACAAAGAGGAGCAAGCTCGACGTCAAGAGGAGCAAGCTCGACGTCAAGAGGAGCAGGCGCGTAAATTGGAGGAGCATCTGCAGCGTGGGCAAGAAGAGCAGGTCGTACTTATGAAGAATTTGCAAGCTACGGTCGGAAAGGAATTAAAAATCATGAAAGACCAAGTGGACCAGCATGAGCAGCGTATTGCAAAGGCCGAAGCCCAAATCGCCGACGTCAAACAACTTGTGGAAACACGTGTGTGTAGTGCCGCAAGTTCTGTGGTGGCTGCACCGTCAGGACGTGGTTTTAAAGTACCACCATTTGATGGCACATCATCTTGGTCGGCCCACAAAATTCAATTTGAGGCCGTGATGCAGGCAAACGGGTGGACCAAGGATCAAGCCAAGACTGCTCTAACCTTAGGTTTACGTGAGCAGGCCTTAACCGTCCTGGAGGCTCTTGGCGGAGATGTTACATATGACCAGCTGGTCGAGGCCTTGGAGTCGAGGTATGGTGATGCCCACCTGGAACACGTCTTTCGTGCTCAGCTTAAGGATCGAGCTCAACGTAATACCGAAAACCTACAACAGTGGGCCCTGGAAGTTGAGAAGCTGGTTCGTAAAGCTTACCAGTCCACACCTGCACTGATTGATGGAATTCTAGTGCAGGCTTTCGTCGACGGAATCCGCGACTTAGAGGTGCGGGCTGCTGTGAGGCTTGGGCATCACGAGACCCTGAAAGATGCGTTGGCTCACGCGCTGGAAGTGGAGGCTGTACGACAAGACCATCGAGCTCACCGCATTAGAGAGGTTGTGGCATCACCTCCACCACGCAATCGTATTCAGGGGTACAGTCCGCGCTGCTTTAACTGCGGTGAAAGAGGCCACCTCCGCTTGAATTGTAGAAAACGACGGGATGAAGGAGAAAATAGACCTGAGGAGAGGGTGGTTAACACCGCCGAACAGCAGCAGGGAAACGAGTAAAGGCCAGGACTATGGGGCGGTTGCTGGCCGGGGTCCAAGAAGCCCCAAGGGTGTTGATCTCACAAGCACATGATGGGAATAGCTTAACCATTAGAGGCGAAGTCAACGGAACACCTTGTAAGCTGACGTTAGACACTGGAGCTTCCCGCACGGTTGTTAGTATCAGGCTGGCGAATCGGTTCCTTGGGGACTATAAAGGTAACCGTGGACATATAGAACTTCTAACAGCCACCGGTCAGCACATATCCGTCCAGGGTGAGAAGAGTGTACGGCTAAAACTAGGTGAAGTAATCTATCTGCATGATGTCATCGTGGCTGATATTGTTGACGATTGCATTCTGGGCCTGGACTTCATGCGAAAACATGGATGTGAAATCGACGTCAAACAGGGCGTGCTGAAATGCGGCTCAGAAGAGCTTTTTATGGAAGGAGCACCAACAGGAAAAGCATACTGCTTGAAGAAGACTGTGGTTCCACCTAGATCAGAAGTCATTGTACCAGTTAGTTTGCCACGGAATTCTGGTCTAAAAGAAAGGTGTGTCCTCATTGAGAAGATTGACAATGATCATCCATGGAAAATTGCGAGAACCCTGGTAAGGTCTGCAAATAAGTCGGCTGTACGCGTACTCAACCCCAGTACCGAGCCACAAATAATAAAAAAGGGGGTGGTAATGGGTTCTTGCGAGGAAGTGGATTGGATGCGCAAATGCCAAGATTTACCCACGGTGACGAGCATGGCACCTGCGAAATTCGACGTGTCATCACTTTTGAAAGACTGTGGTGAGTTGTCTTTAGAAGAGATTAACAAGGCCAAGAAAATGTTAACACAGTACGCCGACATCTTTTCTTCTAGTGATGCTGACATAGGAAGAACTAATTTGGTCCAGCACAAGATTAACACAGGCAACGAGTTACCAATTCGTCAGCGACCAAGAAGATTGCCAGTTGCCAGAGAGAAAGAAGTGGATACCATGATTGACGGGATGCTGAAGGATGGTGTCATAGAGCCTTCATCTAGTCCATGGTGCTCCCCAGTGGTCTTAGTAAAAAAGAAGGACGGCAATATGCGGTTTTGTGTAGACTACCGTCGATTAAATGACATAACAAAGAAGGACAGCTATCCTTTACCGAGGATTGATGACACTCTAGACACGCTTACCGGAATGAAGTGGTTTAGCACGCTAGACTTGAAGAGCGGTTACTGGCAAGTGGAAATTGACTCAAGAGACAAGGAGAAAACTGCTTTTTCTACTGGTAAAGGTCTATGGCAATTTAAGGTTATGCCATTTGGATTGTGCAACGCTCCTGCGACTTTTGAGAGACTGATGGAACTTGTACTTACCGGACTGATTGGGGGCGCTTGTCTTGTCTACTTGGATGACATCATCATAGTGGGCCGCACATTCGAAGACCATCTTCGCAATCTTGAACGTGTCTTATCGAAGATCCGGGGGGCTAATCTTAAACTGAGTCCCAAGAAATGTTCACTTTTCAAGAAGCAGGTTAACTTTTTAGGACACATTATTTCAGCAGCTGGCGTACAAACAGACCCCGACAAAGTTGTGGCAGTCAAGGAATGGCCAGTTCCGAGAGACAAGACACAAGTTCGTGCGTTTTTAGGCTTGTGCTCCTATTACCGGCGATTTGTGAAGAATTTCGCAGACATAGCCAAGCCTCTACATAAGCTTACAGAAGAGAAGAGACAGTTTTGCTGGGATGAGAATTGCGACACCGCATTCCAAACGTTAAAAGACCGTCTGTGTAATACACCTATATTGGGTTATCCTGACACTGCAAACGACTTTATAGTGGACACAGACGCAAGTAATACTGGTATTGGCGGTGTGTTGTCACAACGAAAAGGAGAAAAAGAGGTTGTGATAGCTTACTTCAGCAAATCCTTATCTAAACCTGAACGGAATTACTGCGTCACAAGAAGAGAACTGCTAGCCGTAGTCAAATCACTGCAACATTTTAGTAAATATTTGCTCGGGCGGAAATTCCACCTACGAACAGACCATGCTGCCTTGAAGTGGCTACTGCAGTTCAGAAATCCAGAGGGTCAAGTAGCAAGATGGATTGAGTTGCTACAAGAGTTTGACTATGTGATAGAACATCGCAGTGGGAAATCTCACGGTAATGCAGACGCTCTATCAAGAAGACCTTGCGCAGAGAACTGCAAGCACTGCGTCAAACAAGAGGTTAAGGAAGAAGTGCCTGTGCGAATAATAAGGACAGACCTCAGCAACGAGTGGCGAGACACGCTACTGGAAGCGCAGGATAGTGACGCAGATCTAAAACCGATCTTTGAGCGGTTAAAAGCTGGTACGGCGAAACCTAAATGGCATGAAGTTGCAGCGTTAAGTTCCACTACGAAGAGCTACTGGGCCCAGTGGGACAACTTGGTTATACATGATGGAGTACTGTGCCGTAAATGGGAAAACGCAAAAGGCGATCGATGTCATTTGCAAATGGTAGTCCCTAGAGCTAAGATCCCAGAAGTTCTGCAGCTCTACCATAATGGATTATCAGGAGCTCACATGGGGGTCAAAAGAACTCTGCTGAAGATCCGCGAAAGATTTTATTGGATCCACTGCCGAGACGATGTTGAGGAATGGTGTCGTAAATGCACAATTTGCGCGGCTGTGAAGGGTCCTCATACACGAAGTAGAGGAGCATTAAAAATTTACAATGTGGGAGCTCCATGGGAGCGGATTGCTCTGGACGTAGCAGGACCTTTCCCTGTAAGTGACAGCGGGAACAAGTACTTCATGGTGGTCATGGATTACTTCACGAAGTGGCCGGAAGTATTTGCCATTCCCAACCAGGAAGCTTCAACAGTCGCAGATAAATTGGTCCATGAAGTATTCTGCCGGTTTGGAGTACCTTTAGAAATTCACAGCGATCAAGGACGTAATTTTGAATCCCAAGTATTTCAGGAAACATGTCGAGTATTGGGCATTCACAAAACCAGAACGACCTCCTACCACCCGCAATCTGATGGCATGGTGGAACGATTTATTCAAACGTTAGAGAGATACCTGGCAAAAGTTGTAGAAAGCAGGCAAAAAGACTGGGACAAGCACATTCAGCCGTTTCTAATGTCATATCGTAGTGCGGTTCACGAGAATACGACGGTAACACCAGCTTTCGCTAACTTTGGAAGAGAATTACGACTGCCTGCTGATCTGATAACTGGTATCCCTCCTGACACCCCGCGTAGTGTAACAGACTACGCGGACGATCTGCGCAAGAGATTGAATGACGTATATGAACACGTCCGAGTGTCAGGTCAGCAAATGTCCGAGAGGATGAAGACCCGCTATGACCGAAAAATGAACAACAGCGGTTTCGACGAAGGTTCACTAGTATGGTTGCACAACCCAGTTCGATGCAAAGGCAAGTCTCCCAAATTACAAGCGAAATGGGACGGACCCTATAGAGTTGTCACCAAAATTAATGATGTTACCTACCGAATCCAGAAAGGCCAGCGATCTGCACCTAAGATAGTTCACGTCGACCGTTTAGCGCGTTATTATGGCTGTAACAATGCTCGGGACGAGCATGTCTTAGGAGGGGGCAGTGTTACATACTAGAATAATCTCTAACCGAACGCGCCGCGCCGCCGATCAATGAATGTGCCGATTTTTCTAGTGCGTTCGAGCCGTGACCAGTCGGGCCGCGTGACGTCACGCGGCGATAAGAGATTGACGAATATAAAAGGCGTGTGTGTGTGTTGGCGGGACACAGTGTTTCTTCGGAAGCGATCGAGTGCGAACAACGAGCGACAAGCGAATATTCGGAGCGATTATTTCGACGCGTATTGTGTGCAGTACAGTGTTTAATTTTAAATAAAGTGCTGAGTCAGTTTCGAGAACAGTCGGCGTTTAATTGTTTGTCCTGAACCCCGTTAGCCCGTAACAATAGTTTGCCTATCGAAATGTGTTGTTGATAAAAAAATGTCTCATCTGGTTATCAGGTGAGTGAAGGTTGATGTACCACGGTCTCCTTTACCATGATTTTTCTCGCGGTAGAACAATCGGACCGTGTTATGCAGAAATTATTCCAACCCACCAAAATTTTTTTTAAAATGTCATTGATGCCAACATGTTCTAAAGCATTAATAGACCATATTGGCGTCAAATATTGGCGTTAAAATTTTTTTTGTGTATTTTTGTGGGTTGCATCATTTCTGCTTAACACGGTCCAATCATACTCGACCGGATAGCGAGTAGTGACCACCGTAATGTAAATCAGCCATGGTAACCAAAATTATTTTGCAGGCCGGCATGATTCTGTTGCTTTTGAACATTGATTCAAATCACAGCACGGACAATCCGGCTCAACGGGATTGTTACCAATGTCTCACAGAAAACCGACGTATAGTTAGCCTTGCGTTTCGTATGATGGCTAGCATTACCTAGGACTTGTGGCTACGATCTTAATGCTTAGTAGGTAATCTTAATCTATTCCGTTGTACGGTAGGCAGCAGCTTGTTCGTAGCTCTGGCATATAGATGTAAAACAAACTATTTAAGACGTTTTTAATCAAATGTTGCCGTTTTAAATGCCAAATAAATCGTTATAAACGGTTAAAAACTCGCCTACAAAAATAAAATAACTATAAAACCGGCCTTACGTCTGTACTCTAGCATTGTCGATGACCGAGGACTAACCATTACATAGTGATGTTATTGCCTTTACACCAATAATTGGGTACTTGACTAAGTTTTTTTTATTAATTTTATATGAAAACGTCGTCTAAATTATAGAACAGAAAGAAATATTGAAATATTCTCAAAAATAAAAAAGTTACAACCCTTTGAAGTTTGGTGTAACGTTTAAACTGCGGGAAGGAGAAGTATCAGTGTAATCACGTCACGCCATAACGGTACGGGCGTTGGAAAGGGATAGCAAGATATCTCCAATATGCCCCCACTCCAGATTTAAAAATATGAATTACTGATGATTTCTTAGGTTTACGCGAACGTTATTCATTGGAATAAACGTCGGGCATAAAAATTAAAACCAAATCGTGATAGAATCCGTAAAAATAGTTTTATTCTAAATGAATAACTGCCTCATTTTTCAATAAATTTCGGTGCAGTTTTTAAAGAAGGGTTTTTTTTGTTTTATTAGCTATTACATATAAATATGTGTATAAAATCAAACATAGTCAAGTACCCAATTATCATCAGATGGGCCAGCCTTCGTTTGGCAATGAAAATAATCATTAATTTTTTGCTGCGGCATGCAATTTTTATCCTTGACATTGTTCACACACGTCCAATTGATAAGTGGTTTGGTCGGTTTTGGTCCATTAGTGCGTGACGTCACCGTGACGTCATATTCTGGCGCTGGTTTGTCGTTTCCCAGAGGACACATGTGTGCCGCCCTGTCGAGTGATGTGTGGCCGTAATTAAAGATTTTGGGCTTGTCAGACACAATAAACCTTTCTATGGCTTAGGGAGTTATATTTTGTTTTGAGAGATATACAAGAATTCATTGTTATTTTCCGTCTATAAATAAGCGCAGAGTTAAAAGCAAACTATGCACCATGTTTATACAATAATTTGAGATAATCTTAAAAGCGTCTAGTACTCTGATAAATTAACATTTCTTTCGTATCTCTCAAGAAAGTTTCACATCTTTTGTTTCGATGTGACATTTAGCATACCAACTTTTCATTTTGTTGAAGTTTGACCAAATTAATGTTAATTTCACAGTATTTTTTTTGCATTAAGTTTAAAATTGTGCAAATTAAATTGTACATGAAATCAATGTTATTTTTCCGTTTTAAAGCGCATAGTTATAAAAGCAACCTAAAGTACCATGTTTAGAAAATAAATTAAAATAATCTTAAAATACTCATTAACATTTCTTTCGTAACTCTCAAGAAAGTTCCAACACAACTTTTGTTTCGATGTGACATTTGCAAACCAACTTTATTTATGTTTTTTTGTTGCATAAGTTTTGAAATTGTGCGCCCAGTCTGGTGACAGTAACCAGGTCATCATAAACACCGAGATGTTTGTGTACAGTGACGGAGAGCCTGTTCTCGACGTCGTTGTCGACGTTCGGCGTGCCGACGCCGCCGCCCAACTCGCCGTACTCTCCGCTGCAGCTCGAGCTGCTGAACTGCTCGCAACGGGTGCTGCTGGCCGACAAGTTAGTATTACCACGGGAGCTATGCGCTTTGGTGATCTTCGGTGACTTCAGACTGTGCCGTGCGCGTAAATTGAAACAGGCGGCATGGCAGCTTGGATGAGGCCACATACGATCAGATAAGCCTTCTGCACGTCAGCTTTTCTTCTTTCTTCCTACATGTCCTTATCCTACCTTAATGTAGGGTGGCAACACACTTTTTCAAGCATGTTGTAGAAATGATTTAGATTAGTTTTTACGACCTGTTTGACCTCAACCAGTCCCGGGCAAATTAAATTAGAAAATTTGCTTTGCCCGACCTGGGAATCGAACCCATGTTCACAGCCTATACATACTGCCAGTAGACCAAGGAGGCGACATCACTTTGCTTTCATCTGCTTTTCTACGCCAAAAAAAAAATGACAAAATCAAGTTCTAACGTCGACCGATCATACTTCGCCAGTAACTTAACACAAAAGTATGTTTTTAAAATAATGTAAGAGGTTTGTATTACATGGTCACCATACTGCTTCATATTCCTAAATAGACGAAGATCTTCAAAACGCATACTTTTATGTGTTTTCGACTGATTTCCAAAAAGGAAGAGGTCCTCAATTCGTCTATATTTTTTTATGTGTGTTACTCCATATCTCCGCCAAATGTGGACCGATTTTCAAAATTCTTTTGTGTTCGATAGAGCTTATTTCAAGGGTGGTCCCATATAAATTTGATCACGATCGGATTTGAAGTCGGTCTGTTAAGTTTTTAAACTTGTGATTATTCTTATTATAACCTCAAGTGAATCTTACGGCGGTTTACATTCTCCCCCATACACAGTACACGCACATGACAATCTCCGTGACGCAGCGGGCGACTAGCCAACTCTGAAACGTGAGGTCGCGGGTTCGATTCCCGCACCGAGACAAATGTCTGTGTGGCCCACACATATTTTTTTCGGGTCTGGGTGTTGTGAGACCGAAAGTCTCTCGTAGTTTCTGATACCGACGATACAGGTTACACCTAGTGTGGGGTCAGAACTATGAGTGTGACTGATGGGTATATTTATTTATTTATTTTATGTATACTTTATTGTAATACATTTCACAATAAAATTTTGGCAACTGCTTATGCGGTATTAAAAACTTTAGTGCTGAAAGGTCTAACAGTTTAGTGTTCCGTCGTAAAAAGTTGATCAAGGGCGGCAGTACTTTATTATACGCGCACACAAATGTAAGAAAAACGGCTCCGGAAAATATTTACGTATTATTAAATTGTGTTCTTATTTATTTATTTCTTTAATTATTATTACATATAGATATTACATTGACATGTCACGGCGATGTTCCCACTAGGCTAGGCCTGTATCGTGAACATCCAAGCAATTGTTTACTAGGACAAGCATACATAATTATTAATTGAAAATAACATATAAGAACGAACAAACCTGGTTAAATTATATAGATTAACAAAACAATTTCTTTGAGTTACAGAACTTAATTGTTCTGCCGACATTCTTTATTGTAATTATAGATAGTTATTATGAATTTATGAACAGTTTATGGACGTTCTATGGCTGATGATGATGATGACGATGATGATGAACAGTTTCTCGTAGGGCTGATCATTTGTTTTAATTAAGCGTTCCGTGGCTTTTGAATTCAGAAAAAATATTTTTTCGTAGTGTCAAAGTTTAGCAGCGATAGCTCAGTTGGGAATGCCACGGACTGCCAAGATGAGTGTGGGAGGTTCGAGACCAACCCCAAAATCGAGCATACGCCTCTGACTTTTCTATTTTAAGTGTTTTCTTTGTGAATTATCGCTTTCTATAACGGTGAAGAAAAACATCGTGAGGAAACCTGCATACGCGAGAATTTCTCCACAAGAATTTCGAAGGTATGTGTAGTATGCCAACCCGCATTAGGCCAGCGTGGTACACTAAGGCCTAACTCCTCATTAGTAGAGGAATCCCGTGCCCAGCAGTGAGACAGTAATATTACAAGGTTAATATTATTATTATTATGATCAAAGTTTTTAAATTTAATTCCATTTCATTTGAGAAACTGAATATGTCGTTGAATAATTGGCTATTTTTTTTAAACTAAGCTCCTCTCGCCCATGATATCCTCATGCTCACATTACTTCATGTACAGGGAGAGCAACAAAATGGAGGAGGCCAAGCTAACGAAGTGCATGGCGGAGTCGATGTGCTGCCCGGGCGAGCCGCGGCAGATGATCGACGGGCTCGGCGTCATGCAGCCGCTCACCATCAAGACGGAGCAGGCGAAGAGATCCTGCAACACTTGCCTTACAAACTCGCCTAAAAAGGTACGTTGTTTACTAGCTGTTGTCCGCTACTTCGTTCGCTTGGTTTATTAGCAAATCTATCCCACTAGAAACATACATTTTTCCGGGATAATAAGTATCTTATGTGTTATTCCAGAGTATGATCTGTCACTGTCCTTTCATCCAATTCCGTTCAGCTGTAACAAACGTCCATTCCTCCAAACTTTCATAATTCGTGAATCAGTGTGGGTAGTCATAAAAGTTTTGTCTAATTCTATAATGCAGTCTGTAGGTTATTGTGTTCCGGAGGACATTGAAGTTAGTGATTTTAACTTAATATAAGAATTATAAGATGACCATGCTAAGATTGACGAGTACAGTGTAGTGCAGTGTGATACAGCAGAATAGTAAGCACAATTCAAACTTTGTGGTGTTTTAACTATGTAAATATAAATTTGTAATGATTTGATAGCTGTTATTGTTTTTTAAGTTATTTTATTTATTTTAAGTTAGTTATTTTTTGGCTTAAAGTCTAGCAATTAGAAACAACGGGTACTAGGGTAGTAGTTAAAATTTGGAGCTAGCTGCAAAATATAAAGAACGGCATTACAGTTCAATATACTATACTTCATATATATTTTCTTTTTTCTTCTTTCTATATTACCTATAGCTTCGCCAATCTTTTTATAGTTGTTTATGAAAACGTCTGCAGTGAAACTAGTATTTTGCCTACTTTCTTACGAAATAACTTATCCGTGTAATTTTATAAAATTGCTATCCACATCAACATGTGATAGATAACTGTAGCAGTGGATACTATAACATTACTAAAATTACTGAGCACTGACCAATTGCGAAGTAATGATTTAAAACTGTACTATTCAAGTAGCTCTTTGCCAAAGTGTCTTTGGTTGAATCTAAAATATATTCTTTAATACTCTATGTTTAATATTGGGCGACTTGCAGGGCTATTACTAATCTTGAGTTACACCTTATCTCGATTTATGCTACAGCTCACTCCTGTCTTTAAATCAAGGTTTGGGATAAATAAAGATTTATCGCGGAGCTGTAAGTGGCCCTTAAAGATCTAAGCATACATAGGAACAGATAGCGGGAAGCGACTTTGTTTTATACTATGTAGTGATGATGATGATTGATCATTGGAAAAATAATTATTAGGGCCTAATATAAATCGAGATAAGGTGTAATTCTAAATTATGTAATAATAGCGCTGCAAGTCGCCCTAAAACGCAACGAATTTTGATGCGTTTTTAATAAAGTGATTCAAGATGAAAGCTTATATGTATAATACATGCATAAATTATTCATCCCCTAAAGGGATGTATGTAAAGGAGGATGAATGTTTGTCAAGACTCACGCGGGTGTAGCCTCGGGTAAAAGCTAGTGCTACAATAAACAACTTTAATATCTACTCCAATTCAATTGCTAGATGCATTATTATTGATTAAACCTGGTTGTAATTCTACATATAGAAATTTGCATATCGATTGCCGAGTTAGTAGATTACTTCAACATCCTAAATTATTTCACGTTACTTGCGTTTTTAGCATTTTTTTTCTTATTTCTATCTGATGCTTTTACGTGTTGCTTCCTAAAAAACTCTACAGCCATCATAATTCATAAACCATAATATTAATCATCGTTGACCGTACTTACACTTTTAAGCTTTATTGCCAGAAGACAAAAAATAATTCCTCCAAATATTTCTGACGGCGGCGCCTTTGCTAACCGGCGCAGTCTAGATATTACCGGTTCTATTGGATGTTTACAAACCGGTTCACACTAGACACGACCGGTCCGGCCCAAACTCGCGGCCCGCCTGCGGCCTGCGTCCTGCCGCCTGCGTCATTTGATACTGTGCAATTATTTCCGGATTTTAATACAGGTTATGTTCACGCCGTGTTTTACGGTTAAGAGAAATAACATTGTCGGTTTTGAAACAAATAATTGGATTTTCGTATTTATGAACGGATAACGGAAGGACGTCAATAGTTAAATGAAGTCAATCAAATGAATCATATCATGTCTCAATCATTGGCGACCTTCAAGATTGCGATTGTGCGTTTAATTCGACTGGTCCAGCAGTATTTTTCCTTCTTTGATATAAGGTTTGGGGAAAAAACATATAAAAAAGAAGATTCTACATACCACCGAATGCAATAATTTCGACTGCGTTTATTTCTTTTTGGGCACCTGACTTGTTTTTCTTTGATTATTGTTAAGTTTCTTTACGTTTGACCAAGAATTATTCATTAAAATGAAATTAGTTGTTACGGATTGTATCGTGATTTGTTTGGTATTTATTATATTTTTAATCCCGACTTTTCGAAAGCTTTACAGCCTTCGTGGTCACTGGTCGGATTCCGGTCGGGTCGGATAAATACCAAACAAATCGCCATAAAATCCGTAAAAACTGGTTTCATTTCAACCAATAACACTCGTGTAAACCTAAAAAATCATTAAGAATATTGTTCTTCTTTTCTATCCTCTTAGATCCTTCACACGGACGGCGGGTGCAGTCGTACAAATCCTGTGACATGGCTTGGCGTGGCCGGGCAAAACGTGCAAGTGCAAGTGAAGCGAGAGCCTCAGCAACTCCACGTCTCCGAGCTGGTCGCAGTCAAGCTGGAGCAGGCGTCGCCCGGGAACAAGCCCGACCACCCGCCCATACCCGCATCGCTTAACAATGGTGATTATTGTATTAAAGCTAAAGCTATCACGACAATATGATATCATATAAAGTTGTAACTTGATAACTAGGCCCCTTACTTATAAAAATATTTAAGCGCTGCTTATCTTTATACCATAGGTTGTCCCTTTCATTTTTAAACAATGTAAGGCAAGGAAAAAAGTGACAGGGCTATTCTTAACCATTTGCTCAGCTAAAATGTATAAGTAAGGCCCTACCAATAGCAAAAAGTAACACTAGTTAAGTTTAAACTACAAACAACCAAACAACTAAAAATTAATAAAATAATATCTTGACAGAATTAACATTTTAACATTTCTTACACAATGGTTACTAGGAGATGATAAACGAATTGAGGTAGCAATTATTTGTTGTATCAGTTTACAAAAGTTTTAGTCGACTACACATAACACAACAAATGTCTCATTCCTTAGAAAGATTGTTTTTAAAAGATTTCGTGGAATTAGACAATAGACACTACAAAACAAACGTTATTTGTAACTATATAGAGATTACAAATAAATAACAACATACTACCATAACCTTTTATTACATTTTATACGAGCCTTGTTTGACTATACCGTATTTTGATTAATATTCGTCCGAACCGGCGCTGGGTGCTCGTAGAACTCTGGCAATGTTATGCGCTCCTAGTACAAGAATATCGATAATATGCGAGACGTTGCTCTACGGAATAGTCCTCTCGATATTCGCTCGATAGTTAATATAAAAGTAATATGGATGCTTTCAACTTACTTGAAGTTTCACTTTCCCATAGGAGCATCAGGGATCAAAATAATATTATGTGTTTTACGGGTGTTCCTTTTTAGTTATGGACATGAACATTCAATCTCTGCTTTTCTAATTGTCAAGCGAGTATATTTTAATAAAGATGGTTTGTTTGGTCGTAGGTTCGATTCCAGTTGGAATAGCGGTTGCGCGGCAAAGGGTAGGCGATGCGGGCTTACTGGCCGCGTTGTCGCAGAAAGACAACCAGCATCGGCTACATGATATCGGTGAGTGGTTTTTGTTATGGTTTCATTTATAAGTAGTGTTTTTTGATGTGTTGCAATTTCTATAGGTATCACAGAAAATATTAATTCTATTTTTTTATGGAGTCGAGTGTTAAATTATTGTATGTTTACTGTCGAATGTAAATAATAACAGAAAAATAATGCACAATTATCAAGTCCGAATTGAACGCCTCTTATCTGTGCGCCCGCTATCGATACCGCTCGATACGCCACTGAGGTTTCGAGCGAACCTCCGACTGGCTATGCGAGCCTAGTACCACTATGTATTTACTATGATGCGCTTGGTAATGAAAAAAAAGTAAATTAACTATTGAAGGCTGATTGATAAGTCAACACAAAGAAATATAGACTTTAATACCTACGTACTAAGATCGAAATTGTCTGTACGTGTACAGAGTTACAGGTTGCTCCACTTTAGCATTGGCGCTTAGGTATTGGCTAAGGATTGTATGAAGTTAACACTGACAGATACGAATGCAATACAAACCACTCGCTCGTTTATATCAAATCGAACGTTAGCGACACGCGATTGCAAGACGGCTAGAAATTATTTTACTCTTTTTAAAAGTAATACGACTTCCTTCGACTAAGCGATTGTTATCTTCGCATTAACTGTTCGTTAATTGTGGTTTATATTAACATTTCAAATTAAAAGTAAGAACAGTATAGTTAGTTTTTATAAAGTTGAGCTTAATTATTGCGTTGAACCAAAGAAAATTGTTAGATGACTACTCGTAATTGGGGTAAAGTTTTTGTTTGGAAAAACGTTTCTGTAAAAAAGTATTATAGGCCACGCCTTCTTTGGAGGAGGGATTGGCTGCTGTCCAGCTGATCTGATTGAGAATAATGCTTTGAAAATTCGTGAACATAACTTATTTAGTGCGACAAAAACACCTGCTTTAACTACCACTCAAAACAATACACCTACCTACACAACTGTAACCAGGTTATAGCTCCAAGTTATATCTGCAATAGTTAATGGCAACATTGCTAATCGCTTTTAGTTCACAAACAAAATCCATCGGTTTGTGAAATATATTTTAAAATACCAATCCTTACATGCATGAGTTATGATAATCTCATTACCATAGCAAAAGCATTTTTCTCTATAACCAGCACCACTAACAACGTTATGAGAATGGAATAATTAATTATTATCATTTGGAACCCATTATTGGCGCTTCAATTTAAAATTTCTCACGAATGGACTCATTTGATATTCCGTTTTTATTAAAACTGGCCACTCTGTTCCAAATTTGAATTTCGCCGTTGGCAATACGGGTGGTAATCGATCGATTTATTAGTGTTTGTCAGAAGTAGCTACCGGTTTGCTCCCCTGCTATGTAGCGTGTTGATAATTCCGTTATTCCCAATCAATAAATATGGAGATTTGCTAGTTTTGCTGTTAAACGTCTTGTAAATTCTTATGTAGATCAGTGTGATTGGCGTTGTGATTTTTGGCGCGGTTTAAGGAGAATATAATGTTTCCAATATTTCGTCTGTGAATATTCATCCTTTATCTTGATAATTGTAGTGTGTTTCCAATGGAGCTAGCAGAATGTTGGAAATAATTGTAACTGGGGTTGCTTCGGCCCGATGTTCGTTTGATATATCGATTGATGAAACCCTCGCTTGTCAATCACAGAATTCACTCCCTCCGGAACCACGATTATTTGGACTCCTACACGTTAGAATTTTTTCTTCTCTGAATCTAAAAGACAGTCTTTTATTTTTCATTTAGTGTAATGATAATAATTGTTATTATGTTAGGGTTAGCCTTCGTGACGCACCGGAGTAGCGAAGTAGCTAATTGTGAAATATGAGGGCTTGGATTCGAATTCCATAGCGAGAAAAAAAAATGTTTGTCGTTTTCGCCAATAATATTGTCCTCGTATTTAGTATTTTTCTCAATCTTCTCTTATCCATTTCCAATGTGGGGTCGCACTCGCGCAACACATTTTCCAAAAATAACTCCTATTTCAAATCATTTGGCTCCCTGATGCGATATCACAATTAACGCAGTACTTCAATTGCAAAATGTAAAAACCCGTCCTAACTCACGGACGTGAATTGGCTTGCTTTGTTGGCTTGCATGCAGCCCTCATGTTTATGTATTTTCTTAATCACATGCCCGCCATTTTGCGGTGCTTTGAATACGTAGTAAATAGTCACGTTTGCTTTTGAATATTAAGACACCATACATCATTTGACGGTAGCTCCAAAAGTGTATAACAACGAGATCTCCCTAATGTAATCTGTCTATAATAGAGCATCATACTATGTATATCAATATGAAGATAAAAAAATAACGCATTCGCCAAGTAGGAAGGCGGACTTAAGACGGGGATAATGCCAAGCAGATAAAAAAAATATATGTAATTATGAAGACATTTTTATTTTTTTAAATAATACCGGTCTATCTATCTCATTCCTGAATTAGTCACGGGTAAGTTTTCACCTAAATAAAACCTGAATCGAAGTTGCACAAGAATATCTTAGGTTTCTAGATGAGTTTCAAATGCAGTGGTGGACCCATTAACATCTTATGAAATGAATTGGGTAATTAGTAATTAATTACTGACTTACATATATCAACGTAGAAAACTTACAATTAATATTGTGGATTTTGATTTTTTCCTTGTTGATTTTGCCGTTGAATAATTTTCACTGAAATAAATTGCAACCGGTCTTTATAAAGGTTAATATACGATAACACTTAACTTTTAAGAATAAATGTTGACTGTAGTGCAATTAGTTAACGTTCTTTAACCTTTTGGTTAATGTCGTTTTATTCAAATTTAGCGTGTGCTGAGAATTAATTGGATATACAAATCAGGTTACAAAGAAACGTGCTTTTAATTATTGTACTGAAATGATTTTTTATCGGTTTTATGTAAAGGTTAAAAAATGATATAGTATGAAGTGTTTTATATTTTCGAAAACATTTTTCATAAAAATATTTAAACAACCTTTTAATTATTTGTTAGTCAGTTGCTAAGCGAGTATTACATTAAAATAAAGAATTACTGATTATTATTTCAATGGGGAGTGTTTGAAAATTATATTTTGTGTAAAATGATTTGCCGAAGACTGTAGGTATATTTTATTCTAAAAATGTGACTGGACAAGCTCCAAGCCGCGCGCCGACGGAACCACTAGCAAAACCATCTTATTTGTATAATGATCCCGTGGAATTAGTCGTGGGTCGCAAATATCTGGACCAGAATTGTGCCTGTGGTCTGTCTCCGTGGACAGCCCAAAAAACCCTGTATAGACTAGGAGGAAAATATGAGAACCAATGGTCGCACTGTGAAGGATGCTCAAGGTGTGGAAGCTCTTAAGTAGAGAGGCAGACCTTTACTGGCATTAGGCTAGGATTACACCAGACCGAAAAAGTAGTAAATATTTTAAATTAAATAAGATAGAATCTAGAACTAGTTAAGACGTTAAACAATGTTTATTATATAATTAATCATGGCTGTTAGGTTTTCCTCTTATTATATTATCCTCGGTCAGGTCAAGACACATATTACTAAGAAATTGTTATTTTCCTCGGTCGGGTTCTTCGAATTACGCGAACAGACGGTACTACTGGCTTGATAGTGCTTCTTTGTAAATATCGCAGTAATGTCGATAAGAGTTTTATCAATGTTGAAAGGAAATGAATTACTGTATTGTAATAGCAGCGATAGCTCAGTTGGGAATGGTATGGACTGCCGAGACAAGTGTCGGAGGTTCGAGACCAACCCCAAAATCGAGCATACACCTCTGACTTTTCTATGTTAAGTGTATTTTCATTGTGAAATATCGCTTGCTATAACGGTGAAGGAAAACATCGTGAGGAAACCTGCATACCCGAGAATTTCTTCACAGGAATTTCGAAGGTATGTGAAGTCTGCCAATCCGCATTAGGCCAGCGTGGTAGACTAAGGCCTAACCCCTCTCATTAGTAGAGGAGGCCCGTGTCCAGCAGTGGGACAGTAATATTACAGGGCTAATATTATATTATTTTATCAGAGGTTCATGTTTGCTGATTATGAAATATTGTTATATAGCATAAGCAATTTTGACATGGAATTTTATTACCACACCAAAATCTCTTTTACGGACATCTGCTAGTCCGGGGAGCGAAGCTCTAATATAGAATGTTAGGCACTCCCAGTGGTCCCAGTTAAACGCTTCTTACGCTGTGCAAGGGATATCGCGGTAGAATGTTTTAAAAATCATCGGCCAGCAGTTATGCGAGTTGATTTCCCATGCATTCACTGACAATTAAAAGACAGACTTTAAACGGATTCTTCTTTATTACATCTGACTATAAATATACCAAATATCGGTACATCTTGAACGGAAAGATCATTGCCCTATTAGCAGCTGTGTTTTAGCAACTGAACAAAATAATGTTTTATTGTAGATACAATTTTGTAATAAATATTTTAATATATTCGTTATATGTTATTTAACTTGAGCGTTTATATTTATCGTTCAATATGGATCCTATTGAATAGTTTTTAGATAATAATATCTTTGCGATCTTTTGTTTGATCAATATTAATGCATTTATATATTGATTTTTACTTTTTATTCGCTTTCGAAGGCAGATGAGCCCACGTCCCACCACATCATTTACCATCGTAAATAGTTAACATTTACCATTGTCCTTCGAGCCCTGTCGCCATTTGAGCATTGGCACTGTAAGGATTCAGCTAGCCGCTGCCTATCGTAGAAATGTATAGGAATTAGGAAGGGAGAGAGATATTTGGGCCTCAGGATACCTCACTCGCTATACGAAAGTAGTTATTATATCACCTCGGTTCTTGCATAGTGCTAATGATCCGACTTAAGTGGTACACTTATACTGTAGGCGAAATTATCTACAGCGTAGAGTAGTTATAATAATATTAGGCCTGTAATATAAGTATTCCAACCCGCATTAGGCCAGAGGAGTGGACCAGTGGAGTGGAGTGGAGTCTAACACTTCTCATTAGTAAAGGAGGCCCATACCATTGAAATGCCTGTGTACTTTGCCTTCACCGTTATAGCAAACGATAATTCATAACAAAAACACTTTTAAGATAGAAAATTCAGAGTTGTATGCACTTTTTGGGGTTGGTCTCGAACTTCCGACACTCGTCTCGGCAGTACATACCACTCCCAACTGAGCTATCGCTGCTATACCACTTAACTTAATCTTTTTAAAATTGAATACATTTGTATGTTACTTATGGGAGACATCAGACAACAAAATTTATTTTCACGATAGCCAAATGGTCACTTAGCAACTGTAACCGGGTTAGTGTTCATAAAAAAGTTAATAAATTTTCCACCACACACATTAAAGTAGAACTTTACCACACCTAGTAGTAAACGTTTACTATCGTATTAAACCGTAGTAGTGGCGTTGATGTATAATTTACAGCAGATAATGGCGTAATGTGCGTCGCGTTGCCCTTTGTAAAGTAGATTTATTGACCTGTATTGCGTCTGCATCCGACAATTATATGATAATCAGTTCACGATGCAACTTGGAAACTATGAGCTATGTGTCATTCGCTCCAGAATTGACTAACGTTGGAATAGTGTAGAAGCAATCGGATCTTAGAATAGGTACAAGGATTTGGTCGATAAATCTCTTTGAAATTTGTCATGAATGAGGATTGTTACTAGTGCATGAGAAATCAATTCTTGATTATTAATGGAAAATTAATCATGGATGAGAATATCCAGGCATTAAAAGGTATCATGTTTAGTCGGGCATCTTGTCATAGTTACAAATCTTCTGCTTTTTTTACACTGAGCGACCTCGCGTCTCCCTTTCCCATTTGTAATTTATGAAGTAACTGGATTATTATTATCATAATTTTACATGCAGTTCAATGCGTTTAAACTAATATATCTCATAACATCATTTAAATTACGATATGCTTCAGTACCCATTTAATAGGCAAATGAAGAAAAACCTGAAATGTTTAATACATGCCTTATTATGTATATTATACAATTTCATATGTAAAAATATGTATATAATCAACCCTTATGTACCAGAGCTTCATGAATTAATCGATACTCATTATAAAACCAATTAATCGGAGCGCAGGTGCGTTTGCATGTGTACAATTGTTGAATTTTAATTTCATCACTACAATTTAGCACAATTAATATGGGCATGACATTGTTTATGTACCGATACGAGTAACAAATCAGCAAGATAAATTGTATCTTTCACAGAAGCACTTAAGCAGCCCATAATTATTGTTATGGTTGAGGGATTTGACTGCACTTCCCTTAGGCGCAGTTACTTTAATGTGATAGTGGAACTGATGGGAAGATAGTGAGTGACAAGCTGTGACTTATATTACTAGCTACATTGATCTTCTTTTAATCGTGTATTATTTAGGTATTCATTATTATCTACTTACATACATCGTTCGGTTTATCAAGGTTGCTGTTACCGCCTTGGACGAGATGCAGATTGCACAGACGTGTCCAGTTATTTACTTGTATTGTATAGGTATAAGAGATGTAGAAGTTATAATTCCAATTAATTTCCAATTAATGAATAATACTTGTGTGATATTAAATTGATGTAAAATTGTAGTATTCAAATTCACATTACTGCACAAGGTATACATACGTCTTTAGTCTTGCATACTGCATGTCATCGCCAATGTCTCGTCCACTTACGTGCAATATAAAATTTTACGCAGCAACATCGGTGTGCGGTTGTAGATAGCATCGCGAAAACGTTCGGCAAAAAGCGCATCATTACCACGGCAAAAAACGCGTCCAGTTTAACGCAAATCACGACACCGCAATTATAACGCGACACCCCGCGACTTCGGTCAATAGCTCAAATATTGTGGCGGGTATAGAAGATGCAAGATAAGACTGTAATAAGGAACCGGTTTTTCTTATAAGTATTGTAATGTAAAAATCTTGAAGAGTATTTAACGATAGAAACATGATATTATAACTGTCTGATCTCTTACTTTTTGATATTATTTCACTGCTCTGACAAGCTTTACTGTGAAATTATTGTTAAAAACATATTAAGTGCATAATATTCTTTTTCTCCGTAGATTTTAATTATCAAATATTCATTTCCAAGTATATTACATTATATTGACAGCCTCCGTGGCGCAGCGGGCAAGTAGTCGGCTGTAAAGCGAGAGGCCGCGGGTTCGATTCCCGCATTGATCCCGCACAAATGTTTGTGTGGCCCACAGATATTTGTTTCAAGTCTGGGTGTTGTGAGACCGAAAGTCTCACATAGTCTCTGATACCCACGATACAGGTTGTACCTAGTGTGGGGTCAGGACTAGGCGTGTGACTGTTGGGTGTATAAAAAAAAATTTAACGCACAAATCTATTACATGTATTGTATGACATGAATTTTACACAAAGTTGTCGTTTTTGCGAACACGCTGTATCTGCGTGATAGTTAATGCCGCTTCGACATGTGAACTTATGCGCCGGCTACCGATTGCTTGCTTTATTTTTGTTATAATTTATTATTATTTATTCGTTAAAAATGTAAAAGAATGAATGTAAGTTGTTACAATTAAAATATATTAGGCGATCATTCAACTAAAATTATGCATAATAAATATCATAAATATAATGACTAGAAGAAAATTGGCATTTTTGGAATTCTTTATAAAAAAAATAAGTAAAAAATGTTCTTTCTTTCGTAAGGTAATAAATAATTTTTATTTCGCGGCATGAATAATAATTAAATTGTGTATGTTCGCATCGCTATTACTAGTAGTTAGTACTTACGGTACTATTTTTCATGCTAAAATTACTTGGTTATTATTCACTTCGCCATGAATAATCGTCAAATAAGCAACGGAAACGAAAATAATACTTAAAAAGCAAAATACGCATTTTACTAAGGTAATAACGGTCAAATAATAATTATTAAAATTCAATTCCAATTTCCACGAATAAGAAATAAAGGGAAGGAGAGGATAAAGCGCGAAAGGAAATGTCGACTCTATAGACGCGAATTATTGACTTTCGTGTACTAGGCACTCATAAATCTTAGGAGCTTCAATGTAATTTTGTAAATAGTTTGGATCTAAACGTGTTAGGTAAATGTAATTTCTGTTGCCTAGACGACTAGGCTTGTTATTGAAAGTAGTTAAATTGTATAAAGTAAAATAAAAGCGATAAGATTGATAACATTAATGCCATTGCCACACATGAACACAGCTCACACAGCACAGCACAGCGAGTGGTCGGGACTTGGGACGAGTGGACGGACTTATGACGAAATATTTCGTAAACGTTTGATTTATTTGCTACCAGGCGCACAGAAGTACATGGCGTTTGTTCAACGAATACTTGGAAATGGTCTGGCAAACAATGCATAGGGTTGCCGGTTAGGGTGCGTGATGAATGATTCATTACTAATATTTATTTTAGAAGTGATTTTATTTGAATTTAGAAATTATGAATTGTTTGTGACTAATATAGTTAGTGAACGCTCATGGATGAATGTATGAATATTACTAACTGATTTTATATAATAATATGCTGACAGAACATTTACGACTTAAGTTTTGCGTGTAAGCAGGTGTACAAGAGTACAATTATAGTTTGCTAGGCCTATTTCGCATGATGATGATTCAAGCCTATCGCAGTTTAAAACCCGTACAATGCTTATGTTGCCGAATCGAAAACTTCCAACACATTTACTGATGATTGTCATGTTGGTGCGTTAGAATTAGACTCATAAGACTTCTTATAAGTATTAGATGTATATAAATAAGTATTTATTAATAAGAACAAGTTACAAATTACGTAGTGACTATTGTAGAACGACGCTGGAGGAGTCGGAATAGGAAGTGTTGCCATAGACTAGGAATAATTTAATTACAGACTTTAATTATCTGTGAATGTAACAATGATTACCTTACCTCACTGGGATTTGGATCTAAGAGTTTCTCAGCCTAACTCTACCACCACTCGATAACGTAACATAAGGTCACGCCTGTATCCCCGAAGGGGTAGGCAGATGCGCACTAGCCAACTAGAACACCCACATTTCGCCAAGCTTAGTTCCGTCCCTGATGTGATAGGGGGCGAGCCTATCGCCATATCGGGCACAAATTCCAGACTTCGGGTTGATATGGAAAAATCCAATATCACTTTGCCCGACCCGGGGATCGAACTCGAGAACCGTAGTCGTACCGAAATACCACCACGCCACCGAGGCAGTCACAGTTCACTCGATAAATGAGGTGATAAACATACAAAATAATGTAACCAACGTTTCAAATAATGGAAAGGACTTAAATACTTTATCGGAAAGGTTACGAATGCACAATCAAAACCAATCACAGTTTGGAGCACATCACAATAATCATTTCCTGCACAATGCGGGCTTCGTTATTGACTACATGGGGACCGTGATTTGTATGGACGTTGTATCCCATTACAACGAAATGTGATGAACCGTAAATATAACTATTTTTTAAGAGACTGGCAAACGAACAGTTGGGTCACCTGATGGTAAGTGATCTCCACTGCCCCTAGACACCAAAGACACAAAAAGAACCATGGGCTGTGTTAACAACCTAAATAAATACAAATAAATAAATAAATACACCCAACAGTCACACACCTAGTCCTGAACCCCACACTAGGTATAACCTGTATCGTGAGTGTCAGAGACTATGAGAGACTTTTGGTCTCACAACACCCAGACTTGAAACAAATATCTGTGGGCCACACAAGCATTTGTCTCAATGCGGGAATCGAACCCGCAAATGGAGGAAAATAGGGAATTTGGGAAGGGGGGGATGAATTGGGCCACCGGAAATCTCACTCATGGAAAGGGACGCGACAGCGAGCTGCGAATTTACGGCGGTTTTCTGCGAGACAGTGGTATCAAAGCGATCGAATCGGCCCATTCGTGTTTTAACTCAAAAACTACTTTATTGTGTTATATTGGACTTAGCTTTCCTAAATTTTATTTTTTAGATACTAAAACAAAGTTTTTGGGTTTGCTTAAAGTCTTAAAGTAATCTATTTCGGAAATTGAATTGTTAATTAAATGTTTCTTTTTTTACTCAATTGAGCTGCAAAAGACACAATTGGGTATTTGACAATTTTTTTTTAAATTGATTTTATACGAAATTTACGTCATGTAAAACGTAGCACAGAAAGAAATATTGAAATATTCTTACAAATAGAATTACTGCCTCATTTTTCAACCAATATCGATGCGGTTTGTAGAGAAGGGTGTCTTCTTTGTTTTATTTGCTATTACATATAAAAATGTATACAAAATTAAACATAATCAAGTACCCAATTCCCACATCAGCATCAAACTATCCATGTTCGTTTGTGGTGGGTGAAATTCACCATAATTTAATTCAAGTCATGGTAAACCATAGATTTCCATCTTTATACGTTCAAGTTCCACAATTACTTTTCCTTAATTTTCGTTGTTAATATATGATTCATTCACTCTTACAGTTTTATGATTATCGCAGCTCATTATACAGGTGATGTAATTAAAAAATATCAGCCGTGAAACAATATTTATTGCGTCATAACGTTTAAGTGGTCCGGTTGAGAATTCCGACGACAAACATTCGAGTAAAGTTAATTGCTTGTTTACTGGTGCATACATTATTGTACGGTCAAGCTTCAAGACTCAAGGTACAACGCCGAGGTCTCTGAGCAAATATGGCCGGTAAACTATTGAGGAATACTTGCATCTGATTAGTGGTGAAACCTTTTTGGAAGGTGGGAGATCAATAATTAATGGTTTTTGTTCGTATACCAATGAGAATATTGATTTGACTTCCATAGACATAACATAAGCTCACGCCTGTGTCCCAGAAGGGGTAGGCACTAGTGAACTAAAACACCCACATTACGCCGAGCTTAGTTCCATCCTAGATGTGATAGGGGCGAGCGTATCGCCATATTGGGCACAAATTCCAGTCTGCGGACTGATCTTGAAGAAACCCAATATTATTTTGCCCAACCCGGGGTACCTGAGACCTCAGGTCGGTAGTCGTATTGAAATACAACTACGCCACCGAGGCAGTTTTCTATAGAATCGTCAGTTTAGAATTACTAGTTGATTTCATTAACCCGTCGGAGGCGGCACATATATATATATGTTACATAAGCGTATGGGCCATCGGAGACCGAGCTGCGCGTGACTATTTGAATATTCAATGTATTTGGTGTAATATCTGGCTTGTTCTGCTAAAGTTTAACATTTTAAACCAAAGAAAGGCGATGTTTCATGCGATATTTTTGAGATGTAGAAATGACGATTGCACCTCTATAATGTAAGTAAATATTGTTGACTGACGACACAAAACTATCGTACATTTGTTTTTAACCGACTTCCACAAAAGGAGGAGGTCCTCAATTCGTCTGTATTTTTTTATGTATGTTACTCGATATCTCCGCCAAATGTGGACCGATTTTCAAAATTCTTTTTGTGTTCGATAAAGCTTTTTTCAAGGGTGGTCCCGTATAAATTTGGTCACGATTGGTAAATTGGGAGTCGGTCAGTTAAGTTTTTAAACTTGTGATTATTATCGATTAAAATCAGCAAATAAAGAAAAAAAAATACAAGATTCAAGTACCATATAAAAATATCAATCTAAATTACGATAATGGACTTTTTTATCGACTCGAATATTGATTTTAGTATCATTTTATTATCGGCCAATTGCAGATTATGATAAAAGATGAGTCTATAAGAAATCGAACACCAATAAAAAATAAAAATACATTCCCATTCATTACTGCCTCGGTGGCGTGGTGATATTTCGGTACGACTACGGTTCTGAGGTCTCGGGTTCGATCCCCGGGTCGGGGAAAGTGATATTGGATTTTTCCATATCAGCCCGGAGTCTGGAATTTGTGCCCGATATGGCGATGGGCTCGCCCCCTATTACATCTGGGACGGAACTGGGCTCGGCGAAACGTGGGTGTACTAGTTCGCTAGTGCGCCTCTGCCTACCTCTTCGGGGATACAGGCGTGAGCTTATGTTATGTTTATGTCCCGTTCATTATTGATAAGCTTTTATATCTTTTAATTAGATTATAAAAGGTTGACCTTAGATAGCAGCTGTCGCATCACTCGCACTCTACGGATAGAGAACTGGATATGAACTATGAAGTGGAATATTTGTAATCACGTCGCGCTGGGCCGTTTCGGCATCACCCCCGCCCCCGCGGCCCCCGTCCCGCACCTCCCCGGCACAAACATTTGGCGCACTTCCCGTACACAGGGTTGGATCCTTTATTACTGAGTCCAGTTGGGTACATGACTAATTTTTTAAAATTAATTTTGTATGTAATTTACGGCATTTAAAATGTATAACTGAAAGAAATATTCTCAAAAATAAAAAAGTTATAAGACTTTGAAGTTTGGTGTAACTTTCAAACTGCGGGAAAGAGAAGTATCAGTATAACCACGTCACCGCCATAATTTTACGTGCGTTGGAAAGGCATAGCAAGATATCTCCAATATGCCCCCACTCCAGAATTAAAAATATAAATAACTACCTCATTTTTCAATCAATTTTGATGCAGTTTTTACAGAAGGGTATCTTTTTTTATTTATTTGCTATTATATACATATAAAGATGTGTATAAAATCAAACATAGTTAAGTCCCAATTCAGTTGGATTAAAGACAAGAATTTGTATCTTACACATTCATTTTAGTTTAAAAGCCGTGCGTGGTTTAAAATAAAATATATTGGACAGCCTCCGTGACGCAGCGGGCTAGTAGCCGGTTGTGAAGCGCGAGGCCGCGGGTACGAATCCGTCACTGGGAACAATGTTCGTGTGGCTTACAGATATTTGTTTCGGATCTGGATGTTGTGAGACCGAAAGTCTCTCGTAGTTCCTGATACCCACGACACAAGACTCGATTTTAATGTGGGGTCAGGACTATGTGTGTGATCGTTGGGTGTTATTTATTTATTTCAAAACGAAAAATCTAAATTTTCATAAACATTCATTGTTCAGTTTTCTACTAATCTAAATATATTTACAAGTTACAATATCAAAACTTTAATCGTAACATGTGCCGAATTCAGTTCACACAGCAACTTGGCACGATTGTGCCACAGATGTTACTGACAAATTTTATTGTTTATTATCTGATCACTATCTACCACCTGCGAATGTTAATATACTTATAAGAGACTGAATATTATGTATATAATATTGAAAAAATGGACATATTTTATATCGAAAGTTGTAGGCAGGTGCTGAATAAAGTTATCTTTTTAAATATAATATATTCTAATAATTGTGAATTGAAATTTGATTATGAACTTATCAGATATGAATGTTTTTTTTATTAATTAAATTAAAAACTAATGGACAATGATGATGCTATAAATATGTGTTAAATGTGTACTTAAATACCAAATGTATACATTATACCAAGTGTAGTTAGTACATGCGCAAAAACGAAACAAAATGGATACTTAAAATGATAATTATTATAGAATTAGCTTAAACTAGCTTATGACGATATATTCCTCATTCTAATTTGGCAAAATTAAATTCTATAGTTCATACAACTTAACTTTGCCAAAATCATTCATTTGTGTATTTGGATGTAATCATAAAAATATTTAGGCAATCGCCAACCCTGTTCCATGCAAGATCTACAAAACAGTCTCCCCGCGGGTCGTGGCCGACCCTCGCTATCTGGCATGAGGGTCGGCCGGTCGTCACATACTGCTTGTGCATCTTTGCTCCCCTGGTACATTCCCTGACGATGCTGCACAGTTCTGCCCATGTTGCAAGTTTTTTAATTTTTTTTATTCATAGCCTATTTATTATGCCCCTTACTTATAAAAATATTTAAGCGCTGCTTATCATTATACCATAGGTTGTCCCTTTCATTTTTAAACAATGTAACGCAAGGAAAAAAGTAACAGGTAATTCTTAACCATTTGCTCAGCTAAAAATGCTTTTATAAGTAAGGCCCATTGAAGCCATTTACTACGAAGTTTCATAACACCAAGAATTTTAAAAAAAGCTACGTTTACAGTCCGACTACCAACTTCCTGTTTACTCAAGTTTGTATTGTTGTTCCGGTTGATAATTAAACGAAGTAAACTAACAGGTCGAAATGTCACTTTTCAAAATAATGTTGCTTAATTATAAACATAGTGATTGATCTAGTTCAATTTGTATCATTCAAAGAAACAATAACTCGGCACCAGCTTGCAAAATTAGAATTTGATTGTGTATTTTTAGAAATTTCAGCTTAACCTTCGATTAAATGTCTGTGTCAATAATTTTGCGTAAATAATCACAACAGATACGCGAAATTATAACAATGAAAATAACAAATATAACTTTTATTATTTGACAAAAATTACGTTCTGCACATTGATAGCTTTTATAAGTTTTGTTTATAATGAACCATGACTATAATTCTAGTAGACATGCCATAACATAGCATGCAGTAATTTACTATGACTATAATTAAGTAGACATGCAGTACTAATCAGACATTAGGCAGGAATTACGACTTAGAGTGAAACTTTAGAAAATCAAAGAACGAAATAGTTCACTGCATTGAAACTTTTAAATAATCTTGATCTTTTTACCGCAGCACTATTTTTTCATGAAAAAGTAGCAACATTCGAAATGTTATTTTACTCATTTTAATTAGCAATTCTATTATAACAACATCTACTAGTGAGGCGCATTGAACGTGAGCTAACAGTTGATACGCAGTTGTTCGTTGAATCGGGTCAGATAAACTGTGCCGGGTCACGGTCACTCGCTAAGTGAATAAAACTAGTTACAGCGTTACCGGGAACTCGGGTTGATTCACTCGTTTGATATGGCGCCTATCACGAGTACAAGATAAATGCATTGGAGTTTGGAACCGCGTACAAATATATTACAATTCTCCTTTTTTTCTACCTAAGGGTATATAGGGTCAGCGCAACACACTTTTTCAAGCATGTTACAGAAATGATTTGGCTTAGTTGGCTGCCGATCTGACGTCAATCAATCCAGTCCCAGGAGCAAACGTACATAAAGTTGTAATGGATTTGGTAAATTGATGCCTTCTTAGTCTAGTGACAAGTGACAACGTGGGCTGGAAATATCTCGTTCGCTTGTGGAAATATGGGCTGGGGACCGGAGTTCCAGACTTCGAGACTCAGGTCGGGCCACGAGGTTTTTATCACGATTTACATGGGACATGGGAATGGAATGGGAATGGGACATTCTTTCCCTGGGTTGACGTCAGATAGGCAGTCGGTTAAAAATTAAAGTTGAATTCGTTCTACAGCTTACTTAAAAGGTTGTGTTGCCCTTAATGGCGGGTACACACCAACCGAACGAAGGCGAAAGAACGTTCGCGAAAGGCCATCGGCGATGAGGACCGAACGTTCCCGATCATTCGCGAATCTTCGCTGTTGCGTTCACACAACAGCGAATGTTTGTTTGTTATTTTCAACCATTTAAACCATTTATTTTCTACATACACATACAACAACAACACCATCACATTGTAGTGGGATAAGGGCAAAATAATCTTGTGAAATATAATTGTTCGTTTAGGGTGGTGTTCTTTAGTTGTATCGTGTAAACGTTTGGACATTTGCAGTAATCCAGATTCTTCCATCCATTTTACAGATTTTAACAATCATTTTCGTTCATGTCAAACCGCTCATTCGAATTTTAAACGTCATGTTTGTAATATTTTGTTTAATGCGGATTAAAATTGTACCGACATTCTTTTGATAACTGTTTTAATTTAAGTATTCTTGCTAACTGTACACCGTACTCGGCCAGTACGGTCGGCACAAAACGCTCATGTAATTGAACATATAGTTTCACGAGCGTAAATTTGCAAAACCATAAACTTTTCAATTCAGTAAATGCTTTCCGAAAATATTCCGAAAGTAACTTTGATATACTTGACAAGCGATTGTGAACTTTAAGTTAAAATAGTTCAAGCTCTTTTTGCCTGAGGATGTTACAACGAAGGGTAAATAAATAGGGGTCCACACCCCACTTGTAATAATAAAAAAAATTGTTGACTCTGCCATTACAAAGCGCAGGGCATATATTTGCATTATAATTGTAATTGTAGATAATGCACGCCGCAAGTGATTGTTAAACATTGTTTAATTGGCGGTACTTCGCGATCAATTATATCGGTTAATTGGAATGTAAACGAAGTTAAGTTTTGACTTAATGTTTTACTTTGCTCACTGAGATGATATTGTTGACATGATGTGGGCTTCAAATAAGTATTGTTATTTGGAGCTGAACTTGACTTTATTTGGAATTGAATATAATATACGCACCAGTCAATATATTTTAACTAAAAGGTGGACAACGTCCAGCCATATATGTAGTAGTAAAAAAAATAGTTTATTTTTTGCTAAATAATAATTGTTTTTAATGAAACATCTGGGATTTATTTTTTACCAAATTTTGCTATTAGTCTTATGCGCTTAATCTCCATAGACTTTATGCCAAAAACAAGGACGTGCCAAAAACGATATATCCATTACTAAAAATAATACACTTTTGTATGAATACAAGACATAAGTTATACGTTATTCTATTATGAAAATGTGATTATTTCGATTATAATCATTTGTAAATACTGATTATCTTTACATTACTTAGAGACGCAGACACAATATGTATACTAACTATACATAGTTATATTAACTATAAAAGCATAATAGTTCGTGATTATGTAAAAGTAATAATAATTAGTGACATTACGTTAGTTACAAATATCATAATCAATTATCAGATTCATTAATCACAAAATGTATCATTCGATATTATCGATATTAATCATTCATGATGCCCACCACTAGCGACTGTTGGGGCGTCTATACTTATACGCCCGGTTCCAATAAACAATCTCAGTTCGAATGTGCAGATAGATTACAAAAATTAGTCAATAAGAACGCAGTTTGAACATGACTCCGTCAAATGATTTGATTTGATTGGTTCATAATTGCGATCTATCTGCACTCTAAACTGAGATCGTTTATTGAGACCAGCCGTTAATCACTACAGGCATTGCTGTGCTAAGTTAAAAGCACAGTAAGGAATGGCCTATAGGGCAGCACCCTAAGAATATTGCCCGCCGCCCCTAACTGACGCTGTAGGGGTTGTAAGAGGCGATCGATGGTGCCCGCCCACACTGCAGCTCCTGCCAGGACCAAACCACGCAATACTAGCTTGGGTGTATACCCAAGTATGTGGTATCAAAATCTTAGTAAAACTTAAAGGCAGAAATAGGACAACAAAAATGGCTATTTCTATCAATATCAAAATGAACAATACATTTTATAGCTCTAAATTAATGTAATTTTATACATACACATAATATGCAGCGATAGCCCAGTTGGAAAGTGTACCGACTGCCGGGACAAGTGTCGGAGATTCGAGACCAACCCCAAAATGAGCATACACATATATGTTAAGTGTGTTTTCTTTGTGAATTATCTCTTGCTATAACGGTGAAGTGACTCATCATGAGGAAACCTGCATACCCGAGAATTCTCCACAAGAATTTCGAAGGTATGTGAAGTCTACCAACCCGCAATAAGGCCAGCGTGGTAGACTAAGGCCTAACCCCTCTCATTGGTAGATTCCATGCCCAGCATTGGAACAGTAATATTACAGGGCTATTATTATTATATACATACACGCCTGTTATCCTTGAAAGGGTAGATAGAAGCTCATCAAGTGCTCTTACTTTTGTCGTGCTAATTTCCGTCCTATGATGTGAGCCTATTGTCATATTGGCCACAAATTCCAGATCCGGATTTCAGACTGATGCTAAGGAGATAAACACAATAAATTTATATAGTCAATTATAAGTAGGTATAATATTCTCTATATTTATTATACTGCCTCGGTGGCGTGGTGGTATTTCGGTACGACTACGGTTCTGAGGTCTCGGATTCGAACCCCGGATCGGGCAAAGTGATATTGGATTTTTCCATATCAGTCCAGAGTCTGGAATTTGTGCCCGATATGGCGATAGGCTCGCCCCCTATTACATCTGGGACGGAACTAAGCTCGGTGAAATGTGGGTGTTCTAGTTCGCTAGTGCGCCTCTGCCTACTCGGGGATACAGGCGTGAGATAATGTATGTATGTATGTTATTATTCTTTGTGAATATCCGAACTGTTTCGAAGCGGAATGCAATGAATACGGCAGGTTGCGTCGCGTCGGTGGACCACAAATTGACATTTTAATATAATCCGGCGTGAATGTCCGAAAATAATTCGAATCGATAGCCGGTCCGATCCAGTGGCCCGGTTGACCTCGTTACTCTTCGTGTGATTTAAATTTTATCCTATAAAAGCATATATCGACCTATCCAAAGAATAAAGTTACATATGATAATGAATCGAAATTGCTTTCTTATTTTTCTGAGCTTATTTATTGACCTGTATATTTAACTAGTGAATATTTTTTTAAGCTATGTCATAATTTAACTTGTTATTATGTCATAAATTTAAAAAAATACTAGTATTAGTTAAATATATAGGTTAATTTAAGCTCAGAAAAATATAAAAGCAATTTCGATTAATTATCATATGTAACTTTATTCTTTGGATAGGTCGATATATCGATATAGTTTATTAACCTCCGAATACTCAAACGCTCCTCAACTTTAACGGCCACTTGTACATTGATTTAAAGTGTATGTCAGACTACTTACACATTAGGCAGGAATTACGACTTTGAACAATCCAATTTGTTGATGTGGAGCTCGTTACTAACGCAATTACTTTATTACGTACATTATCATAACAAATGTTTAATTTTAACATACATAGTACATGATAAACATCGAATGTTTTCCGTGTCCGAACGCGTTCAGTCGGTATTTTTGTTATGATGGCGTTTTTAATTGTCTTGTACCACGCTTGCGATGTTTCCTATTATTTGTTCGTAAAAACGCCACGAAGTACTCAAATTGCAATATTTTTAATATAAGGTACTTGTTTGTTTGATTGAAAATGTCTACTTTAATATTCTGTTTCCCCTACCTTTGAATCTGTGGCATGTCAGCATTATGCACAAGCGGCGGCTCTCTAATTTAACCACTTTAGTTATGCAGCTGCATTCCTCGCTCGCCGTTGGGAATCCCACACACAGTCTTTGAAAACCAACAGCAAACAAACAGTGCCGGTGCGTCCAGACCGTGCAACCGTTGGCGTTTATGTTGCCCTAGTACATTTTTGTGTAGTTCTAGTCCTCTGCTGGTTTTTGCTGAAGAAACTTTTTCGGTTCCATCATTACTTTGCTCAATCAGTGCCGGGTTAGACCATTTAACGTTGCGACTTGCGACATCAGCTTTGGGAGGCGCCTTGACTTTTTCGGCAAAATATATTGTCATTTTTTATCCCTTAAGCAGGATGCCGCCGACTAACGCCGCGCCGCCGCCACTACTTTACATGTTTTCTACATAATCTACTTTTTACAAATATTCTTGTCGTAGACTGCCTAGTTGTATTTCGGTACGACTACCGTCGTGAGGTCTCGGGTTCGATGCCCGGTTCGGGCAAAGTGATATTGGATGTTTCAATATCAGCCCGGAGTCTGGAATTTGTGCCCGATATGGCGATTGGCTCGCTCTAGACTCTCCTATCACACCTGGAACAGAATTAAGCTCGGCGAAGTGAGGATGTACTAGTTTGTTAGTGCGCCGCTGCATACCCCTTCGGGGATACAGGCGTGAGCTTATGTTATACTTGTTGTGAGCACATTGGGCCGCGTTACGTGGGATGCTATGATACGGGATTTCCTTTATAAATTAAATTATTTTGCATATATTATTGTCATCATACAAAGCAGACCTTATTAATAATAACTTAATCACCTACGTTGTACAATACAATATTATTTTTAATACATTTTATCGATTCCCTGGGCATTGAGATACAAAATAACGGAGCATAATTTACAAAAAAAAACAGACCAAATGAAGCGAACGAGCGTTCAATTTCAGCCGGTGATTATGGGTCGTTATTATCCAATCCAGTCCAATCGGCCTTGCCTTGCAGCGAGAGCCGCCCGGCGAGGCGCGGCGCGGCGAGGCACAGCGAGTGCCGACTCGACGCGACATCGCGTCCATTCTATTTACGCTACGCTTCACTACGCTGACCACGCAACGAGACGTGCAGCTATTTTAATTCTAGAATAGGGACGCTATTAACTGGCCTAGATTTCCTAGCGACGAGTGCCGTGAAAAATACTTACTGGACGAGGCAATGTTTGTGCACAAAAAACAACCTCCCGGACGAAAAAGCACTCTATTTTGAATTAAAAAACAATCCTATCGAAGTATAGTTTTTATGTCAAGCTGTTGCAGGATTTTCACGACTTTTTTTTAAATAAAACTCATAGTTTTCCATGAAAAATGAAATAGTTCTTGGTCGGAAAATCCTAGTTGGTGCATCCGGGTCACTAAGCGTCGGATAAACCCTTTTCTTCAGCGCGCGTGATACTAGGATCGCAGCGCGTACGAAGAGGTGTACGGAGCGCCGTCGAGCAAACCAAGCCGCAGGAGCGAGTGAAACACGCTTACCTGAGGAATGCGAATGTTAGAATGAGATGGCATGGTGAAGGTCAACCGATAGCGACCACAGTGCAGTGTTCTGTACAGAGAGTAGCAGTGGATAAATTACAATTGCGTTTCTGACGCACGAGGACGAGGATATATGGCAATTGGAAGTTAAAATGGGATGATGATGAAAATATTATACATTGTATTTTTATAGCTACTAATATATAATTTGCTTTTATAAATACAGTAGTACGTTACAAGTTGAAAGGTAATTAAAATGTCTCTGTCACTGTACTTACTCTGTATATTTACAAGCGAAAGGTCGCGCTGGGAGAGAGTGGGATGGCAATACCAACACGTGCTTCCTTTCATGACATGTTGGCTCCTCGCGCGGCTGCCGCTCCGGTATCACTTCTTATTGTGAGAATTTGTTTGGTGATGGGCGCGCTTTTTTTTTACGCGAATAACCGTTAAAATAAACGAAACCGAACGTGAATTAATTACAATTTAACTGTTATGCGGTTTATCAAATGGGTGGGTCGATAAAATAAAATGCTCGGGTTTATCGATTTACAACGATGAGAGAAGATTTTGACCTGGATTTAGTTAATGCCTGGAAATTATACTTTAAAAACATTTTCGCTTATATTTTCGTTAAGAATAATAGCCTGTCACTTTTTTCCTTGCGTTACATTGTTTAAAAATGAAAGGGACAACCTATGGTTAAAGAGAAACGCTTATATAATTTTAAGTACGGGGGATTTTATCTATACAAATCTAAAAAGTTTTTTTGAACAACTGATTTGAACTTTGAACGCACTGATCTCTACTACTATGCCCCTTACTTATAAAAATATTTGAGAGCTGCTTATCTTTATATCATAGGTTGTCCCTTTCATTTTTAAACAATGTAACGCAAGGAAAAAAGTGACAGGTTATTCATAACCATTTGCTCAGCTAAAAATGCTGTTTTAAGGAAGGCCCTATGTATACTACTTACTGAGCCGATTTTGAAAACAATTTCAACATTGTTCAATTACCATTAAAACAGGGTGTTATCTAACTCTATATATATGTATTGCAGCAGCAGGTGAGTAGCCGGCTGTGAAGCCAGAGGCCGCGGGTTCGAGTCCCGCATTGAGACAAATGTTTGTATGGCCCACAAATATTTGTTTCGGGTCTGGGTGTTGTGGGACCGAAAGTCTCTTATAGTTTCTGATACCCATGATACAGGTTATACCTAGTGTGGGGTCAGGACTATGTGTATGATTGTTTTGTGTAACATAACATATAAAGTCGTGATTTATTAAAATGAGTAAGCTACACTCCGAAGCTCCATTTTTTTTATATCCGTGGGTATAGTCTACATTTCATGTAATTACTAATATAAATTTTGAGGAGTTGAATGCGCTAATTTCAGGAACTACAGTAGTTCAGCAGGTCGATTCTCTAAGAAACGCCACAAGGTTGCGATAGACGCCTCGCTCCCACAACGCACATCGTTGAGATCGACGGAGCGTTCAACGTTGTTGGCTCTTAGAGAATACCATTTTCCATACATTTATATCAAACGCCTCGCTACGAGAGCTAATTCGCATAAGCGCCGTCATCACGCATAGCGCTAGTGCGTGCGCTTTGTACCTTGTTGAATACAAAAATGAAAACATCGTTGCCGCAACGATGCCGCAACGTTGTTTTTACAAATGAAACCTTAGAGAATCGACCTGCAGTACCTACTGCCAGTAGTAGCTGGATCAAATTGAAAAATTATGTTAATGTTGGATAACCCCATTCATTTAGGAAGGCTATAGGATATAACATCACGCTATGACCAATAGGAGTGGAGCATCAATGAAAAATGTTAGAACAACGGGGACATTTTATTACTTGTGACCGTTGCGCGGGTCCAGCTATTAATATTTAATACATATACATCTACATATAGTACGAGTTGTCCGCCCGGCAGCTGTCGGCATACAGACCGGTTTATGATATAATTAGTGGCATTAGATATAGGCCACGGACGTAAAAAAAGATGGACGGAGCGCTAGTAACACTGAAAGTGATATAGGGTTTTCGACCCATTCAATCTATCGACACGTAGGGCCTTATGTATAAAAACAGTTGAGCTGAGCAAATGGCGAAGAATAGTCTATCCCTTTTTTCATTTTTTTTTTTATAGCAGAGTTTGTCAAACGAGCAGATGGGTCACCTGATGGTAAGTGATCTCCACCGCCCGTAGACACCCAAGACAAAAAAATCATGGGTGCGTTGCCGACCTAAAAGGAGGGAATGGAAGGGGAGGGAAGGGAATTGGGAAAGAGAGTGGGGAAATGGGCCACCGGAAATCTCACTCACCGAACGAAACGCGACAGCAAGCTGCCACTTTACGTCGGTTTTCTGTGAGACAGTGGTATCTAATCGGTCGAGCCGGCCCATTCGTGCTATAGACGTTACTGTCTACAGCGTGGCTCTACCACCTGGAAAATTGTCATCATTGTCATATTGTTTAAAAATAAAAAGGACGACTATTCTTTACCATTTGCTCAGTTAAACTGTGTTTATAATATTAGTAAGCCCCGTAAATCGTAATAACTCACTTGTGTGTGTGCGTAGGGCACTTTTGTACAGGCGAGTTTGTGTGGCTTCTCTGTGGCGTCCGTTTAACTATAAGCGAGATGGTGTCCTTCTTTTTCTTTATGTCTGTGATATAGACATACGTGCAGCCTGATCGGATGTTATAAATTAACGCTGTACCCTATATGGGGTCGGCAGCGGTGTATGATTGTCTATAATTACACAGAATTGCTGACGATAGGAGTGACTGCAATCGGTTATTCGATAGAGAATGTAAAGTGGAGAATATTTTCACGAATTTCATATTTTGCTAAATTTTGATCACGTATGGATGTTTCACATTACCACTCGTCTTTTATATATAAGGGAAACGTTACATTAGAATACTTTTTTCGACAAACAATGCCTTTGTAATTATAGCCCCTTACTTATAAAAATATTTAAGCGCTGCTTATCTTTATACCATAGGTTGTCCCTTTCCTTTTTAAACAATGTAACGCAAGGAAAAAAGTGATAGGTTATTCTTAACCATTTGCTCAGCTAAAAAGGCTTTTTTAAGTAAGGCCCATATTGTTTACTTACCAAGCGCATCTAATTTCTTTAGAGGCAATTTTAAAATATATAGTTACCTAATATCCTCGTAATATGCCTCGGTGGCGTGGTTGTATTTCAGTACGACTACAGTCCTGATGTCTCGGCTTCGATCCCCGGACGGGCAAAATGATATGTACTAGGTTTTTCTACTCGGCATCAGCACGAAATCTGGAGTTTGTGCCCGAAATTGCTAAAGGCTCGGCCCCTATCACGTCTGGGACGGAAATGAGGTCGGTTAAATATGGGTGTTCTAGCTCTCTACTTAGCCTGTGCCTATCCCTTAGCGGATACAGGCACGAGCTTATGTTAACTTTCCGATATGCTTGAGTTTGCTACATTCTAGATTTTTTGAATTGGGGAATCAAAACGTATTTAGAGTAGATGGACTTAGGACATATCCTAGCCAATTTATTAAGTGTGAGATATACTATAGTATTTAATTTGATGTAAGCTTCTGTTGGCCGCAACAACATGTTTGTCGTTATATAATATTATGTGTATATGTGTTTGAGTGTGACACGTGTTGCGCTTTGCAGGCGCCACGTCATTGTGTTGTCATCCCGCAGACGCGACGCAGGCGGCCATGACGGTGGGCGTGGCCAACGTGCTCTGCGACGACCGCCCCGCCCCGCTGGCGTGGCCGGCGCCGCCCGCCCCCGCGCCACCCGCACCGCTCTGGCAGTACCCTGCCGGTAAGTCACACCTCCTTGCGATCTCTGCTCGCCTGGTAGCTACGCGCCAACTGCATTGCGAGACCGCCAGTTTTAGCGAGCGGCGTCGGCCCTATCGGTGCCCCGTCTCGCTCGCACGTATATATGTTAGAAAGAGATGGGGTAGATTTGTTGCGAGCTGTACGCGCGTAGAGCTACACCGCCCGTTTGGGAATACCGCCTCTCGTTCATGCTGCTTTAGTAGCGGCATTGCAACTGTACTCGTCCGGTCAATAGTTGCCGTTGACCGGCAAACAATAATTATGCGACCGTGTTTAGGAATCTTAAGACTGACTACAATCGTAATGTAAATAATGGCTTGTTTGAATCGGTCGGGTTTTATAGCCACGGAGTCTGCGCGCTACTTTGGCGCCTCAATTCATCTTAGTTGCTTCGCCGTTGTTCAAGCTCAGTTAGCATGGCCAATATATTTGGCTTGTCTATTTTTTTTATAAGCACTTTGAACATTAAAATGTTAATTATAATCAATTTCTACGATTCTCTAATCAATAAAATGCTAATAAATAATAAAATTATTTTTATACAATCATATTCTGTTCGGTTAACTGTCCATAAGTAATTCAATTTAACATTTTTGTATATAAAATTGATAATGTACCTACAACTAGGTATTTTAATTGGGTACTTGACAATTTTTAAAAAAATATGCAGGGCTATTTATTTATTTATTTTTATTTTATTATTTCGTAATTTATTTTCATATATTTTTTTTAAAAAAAAGCAACAATTATAATGTATAATTTAATTTGCCGCCAAAACGGCTGTTAACGGCTTTTGATACGGGTGACGTCATTGTTCCATACCATAGACTCAAAATCGCTCATAAAAATAAATATTGAGGAAATAACATTTATGATTTCAAACTAAAAAAATCTGGTCAGATATTTCGTCGATCACATCCGCTTTGAAATTAGGTTGAGCTTTAAACATAAATACGAAAAAATATAGGTACCAAATAACCTGGCAGTATGACTTTGGTCTTGCTCTAGGCCCTTGTGGAACAAACGAGCAAGAAAAATGAGTAATGTGACATCATGCATCGTTTGATGTTTACAATCACGTGACTCACAGAAAAAATATTAAGTATTTTAATTACTAAAATAAAATTATCCTTGAATGTTTTAATAAATTCCTATTGAACACGTTATTTCGGTGATAAATCTATGTTCCTACAGAAATTCATTGATATTGATTACTATAGTCGAGTCCTCAATTATAATTTACTACACATGCTCCTAATTTCGATAATAAATATACCTACCGTATAATTTCTACAAATTTTAACAGACTTTTGAGACAGACCCGAAACAAATATGTATGTATTTGTGAATCACACTGCGGGAATTGAACCCGTGGTAATTCGTTTCGTAATCGGTTATTCACACGCAGGCGCATGAAGAATTAACGAATCTTTAAAAGGTTTATTTAATTTAAGTACTACTTCAAATAGTTTCAATGTGTTTGATGTATCCGATTTTATCGACTGACTTCCAAAAAGGAGGAGGTCCTCAATTTGTCTGTATTTTTTTTAATACGCGATATCTCCGCCAAATGTGGACCGATTTTCAAACTTCTTTTTGCGTTCGATAGGGCTTATTTTAAGCGTGGTCCCATATAAATTTGGTCACGATCGGATTTGAAGTCGGTCTGTTAATTATCGACCAACTTCAAAAAAGGAGAAGGTCCTCAATTCGTCTGTATTTCTTATGTATGTTACGCGATATCTCCGCCAAATGTGGACCCATTTTCAAAATTCTTTTTGTGTTCAATAGAGCTTATTTCAAGGGTGGTCTCGTATAATCTTTCCCACATTCGGATTAATTATGAAATCGGTCCGTAAGTTTTTAAACTTCTAATTATAATTATAATAATAATCAGCCCTGTAATATTACTGTCCCACTGCTGGGCACGGGCCTCCTCTAAAAATGAGAGGGGTTAGGCCTTAGTCTACCACGCTGGCCTAGTGCGGATTGGTAGACTTCACATACCTTTGAAATTCTTGTGAATTCTCGGGTATGCCGGTTTCCTTACGATATTTTTCTTCACCGTTATAGCAAGCAATAATTCACAATGAAAATACATATAACAAAGAAAAGTTAGAAGTGCTCTTTTTTTGTTTTGGATTGATCTCGAACCGCCGCCACTCGTCTCGGCAGTCCGTATCACAAAGCCGCGATAGCTCAGTTGGGTATTGTAATTTTGTTTTTACAAATATTTAATTTTTTGAATGTTGAAACTACACATGAAACAGGTTTAATTTAACAATGATCCTTTAACTTCCATGATCCATTCGTTTAACCCAGTACTTGAAAGGGTTTTGAACCTTAGTACTTGGTAACCGGAGCTCGTTTATTATGTCCCTTTATGTTCTCATTTGATTGTACAATCACTTAATGAATTCTTAAGGCATTGAGAGCGTTGGATTTCTCACTTAGGACCCGGCATTCAAAAAACGGGGTAATTACTTTTGAGTTTAGAATTTTGAATTAAGGGCTACTTGCGGTACTTGGATAAGTCTCGATTTATTTAAAAATATAATAAAAATAATGGGTCTTACTTATAAAAACAGTTTAACTGAGCAGATGGTAAAGAATAGCCTGTCCCTTTTATTTTCAAACAATATGACACAAGGAAAAAAGTGACAGCCTATTCATAGCCATTTGCTCAGCTAAATTGAGCTAAACTATAAACCATTTATGCTTATACTTTAGCTAATATAACATGTCACTTTTTTCCTTGCGTTACATTGTTTAAAAATGAAAGGGACAACCTATATTTTTATAAGTAAGGGGCTATTTGTTTGATATTTTCCACGTCGCGTCGGCTATTTATCCTGAAATTTCGATTTAATTATGCGAATGAGATGTAAGTTAAATCAAGTTTAGGAAAGGATTCAATAAATTCAAGATTTTGGTAATAATGCTGCAAGTTCTTCTAAATAACTAACTATTTGGCTGTTAGGAACAAAACCAGGGGCTGCCTCTCGATTTGAATTTGACTTCGATTCGACATCATTTACGGCCGGTTTCAATAAACGATCTCAGTTTAGAGTGCAGATAGATCGCGATTATGAACCAATCAAATCACGTTATTAGACGGAGTCATGTTCAAACTGTGTTCTTATTGGATAATTTTTGTAATCTATCTGCACATTCGAACTGAGGTTGTTTATTGTAACCGGCAGTTAGTGACTTAAAATTCCACCAAAATAGGGTTAAAAAGTTTACTAATGTCACGGTAAGAATTACCATATGACAAGTTCTTGAAAGCGTACTTTTGAACTCGGTTTAAAGTCGAAACGAGTGTCAAAAGTAAGGGTGTTGGGATGTTGATACTCGATTTCATTCAAATTATATGATTGGAAACATAACATAAGCTCACGCCTGTATCCCCGAAGGCGTAGGCAGAGGTGAACTAGTGAACTAGAACACCCACATTTCGCCGAGCTTAGTTCCGTCCCAGATGTGATAGGCGAGCCTATCGCCATATCGGGCACAAATTCCAGACTCCGGGCTGATATGGAAAAATCCAATATCACTTTGCCCGACCCGGGGATCGAACCCGAGACCTCAGGACGGTAGTCGTACCGAAATACAACTACGCCACCGAGGCAGTCACCGAGTTATATGATTGGATTCGAGACATTTGGTAGGTACTTCTAACGCGACACTAACGCCCAAATGGTCAAACGCTACTCAACTTTAACGGCTTCTTACATTGATTTTCGTCAAATAATTTTGACAGATAAGGCGACGAATGTATGAGCATTCCGCGGTAGCGCACTTTTTACCCTGAATACTGAAACGCAATTCAAGCACTTGAAGACGTCTTATCTTATTTGAGGCCGGCTTTATTTATCAAAGCTGATCGGCGCAAAACAATATACCTAAGTAGCCAGTAAAGTTGAGTAGCGTTTCCGTATTCCAGTGAAGAGTTCCATTAATTTAATTTTATATTTAACATAGGTATCGTAATATTCTTCCAAGCATTTTGAATTCAAAAAATCTCTTTGGATTTGATATTACTAATTATAGAGGGGCTATTAAGCAAGTTTCCATAAAAAAAATGATCTCTAAAATCAGATCGCCATCTACCTACCACTTATTAGAATGCGAGGGCGCTTATAACAATTTATATCGTAGAATGTTCTGTGAATTATCAAGAGTCATTCAAGACAATTTTATTGTCTAAACATTATTACACTGGCACGACCTTCTGCGCGTATGTTTTAAATAGGATTGAGTGATTGAACAGCAGCGATAGCTCAGTTGGGAATAGTATGGACTGCCGAGATAAGTGTCGGAGGTTCGGAACCAACCCCAAAATAGAGCATACACCTCTGACTTCTGTGTTAAGTGTATTTTCATTGTGAAATATCGCTTGCTATAACAGTGAAGGAAAACATCGTGAGGAAACCTGCATAACCGAGAATTTCTTCACAGGAATTTCGAAGGTATGTGAAGTCTACCAACCCGCATTATGCCAGCGTGGTAGACTAAGGCCTAACCCCTCTCATTAGTAGAAGAGGCCCGTGCCCAGCAGTGGGACAGTAATATTACAGGGCTAATGTTTTTTTTTTCATTTTATTTTTATTATGACCACTAGGTCACAACTTTTGGATCACAAGTTTCGCGCTGTTGGTCCGTCTGCTGTTTAATGTCTTTGGCAACAAGAGAAGGTTTTTAATTCGTAGGTTTTACGAGTAATTTAAGTCTATTACCGGCAAATTTGGATCGATTTTCAAAATTATTTTTATGTTCCATACAGCTTGTTCCAAGGGTCACTCATTCCATAAAAATTTAGTCAAGAAGATTTTGAAAATGAATTTTGATTTTTTTAATTATTCTCATTTATATAGTAAAACAAAATATAAACTGAAATTAGGTAGATAGTTTTTCCGTGATTCGGATCTGTATTATTTTAAATTACTATATAATTTTTGTTTTGTGCCCGAATTTGTGCCCGATATGGCGATAGGCTCGCCCCCTATCACATCTGGGACGGAACTAAGCTCGGCGAAATGTGGGTGTTCTAGTTCGCTAGTGCGCCCTGCCTACCCCTTCTGGGATACAGGCGTGAGCTTATGTTATGTTATGTTATATAATTTTTTTGTGATGTAGGTATATACAGAATGTATAATCTTTAGACATATTATTATTATTATTAATAAATATTTTTTATGTGCATTTTCGGCAAAGGCTACACAACGTCCGATCGTAAGTAGAGTGTAGTCTGTAAAATTACAAGGATCTTACGACTTAGTTTAAAATTTAGTTTAAATAACTCTTAGTTTAGCTTAGTCACCTTAGTGCAGAAAGGATTTGGCTTAGTTTTTACGACCGAACGCCTGCCTGAAGTCAACCCCCTTCAAAGGATCCAGTTAAAGTTATATAAGTTAACGAAGTACTAACAATACCTCTAAACACGAAATAATATGTCTCAAATAACGATTTTATGCGTCTCAGATATCGACCAAATCACTCCCAACAAAAAGCTAACGAGATCATAATGTAATGTAAAAACCAAATTTGCCGATAAATAATAACATTTGGTTAACAAAAACGACCGTTGCCCGCATCCGCGCCGAAACGGAACTCTGTATAAATTGCACCATAAAAAATTACCAATGAAAACCATTAAAAATCGCTTTTATCGACAAAACCGGTGTTGGGTGTGCGCACATCCCTAATATCTCACGCGCCGCCCACAACGCCCCGCCTACTTCACCGCTCGGCCAATGAGCGCGCGTCGCGCCTACAAAGGAGGGCCTTGATGTTCACCGCCTCGCGGTTTTTAGTGTTGTGCGTTGTTTTTTTTTCTTACGGTTTTTTGCGGTAATAACAAGTTGTTGTAAATATTATTTCGCGAGCGGTCCGTTTGCTTGCCGTTTGACACCTCACGCGATGTTTTTTAAAGGAAGGGTGAAAAAACCCGATGCAGCAATGTCGTTGATGATTGATTAGGCGAACGTCGCGTGAAAACTGGTGTTAGGTGGAAACAAGATTTAGTCAGCACTTTAGGGTTTTATTTTATTGTTAAAATGTTTGGGTAGGTCCTACAAAATTATATTACGAATTAATCTGTTAATTTGGGTTAATATTTTGTTTACCTAAGCATAGGTATATTGGTATATTAGTTGACGCCTCGGTGGCCTAGTTGTATTTCGGTACGACTACCGTTCTGAGGTCTCGGGTTCGATCTCCGGGTCGGGCAAAGTGATATTGGATTTTTCCATATCAGCCCGGAGTTTGGAATTTGTGCCCGATATGGCGATAGGCTCGCCCCCATCACATCTGGGACGGAACTAAGCTCGGCGAAATGTGAGTGTTCTAGTTCGCTAGGGCGCCTCTGCCTACGCCTTCAGGGATACAGGCGTGAGCTTATGTGTATATTGGTTAATATTTTAGAATTTTTCTTTATTTTTTATTATTGAGATAAGACCAACTTTCAAAAGAAGAAGCTTAGCTATGTTATTTTTATTCGTGCTTTCTTTATTTATTTTACACGATATCCACCAAAATAATATGGGACTGAATTTTGATGTCAGTTCTTTGTTTAATCTTTTACGTTCAATTGTATTTAGGCAGGTAAGATCATCGATAAAACTAGTTTAAGTAATAGCTTTATGAATATTATATTATTATATTATAAATGGTCCCAAACTAACGGAACGTCAAAAAAAAATCCATATAAGCCAAAATTAAGTCAAATGCTTTATTTGACTTAATTTACTTACCATAAGACTTTTAACTAAAGTTGACATTATCTTCGAAAAACCTTAAGGTAATTAACAATACAATCGGAATATAAATGTGAATAGCTTACCATTCTTGGCGATTACCATTCTACGGAACATTGAGGAAGCGGAGCTCGTGGAATGAATGCAGATTCGAACGCAGTTACTCGCGGTATAATGCATTGAGCTGCAGCGACGTGCACAGGCATTTAGATTAGGGTAGACAAAACTGTTGCATAATTATTTTCTTCAATTTATTCTTGGTTTACTTTAACCATCATGATCACGTCGATTTAAAATAATGCACCCAGCGCTCATTGAAGACCTCTTTTTGGTGACAATTTTTTTTCTTCATTATGTAATTTTGTCAGGGTAGATAATGTCTCTTTGTCTATATGGAATGCACGCCACTGTTAAACTCTGACACGTACTGGTAGCAGTCGACACTATCATAGATTGGCAAAAAACAGGTGGGTCACCTGATTAAGTGATTGCCCACAGGATCTCACAATACCAAAATAAATTATTTTTGGTGGGCATGAGCGTAGATTGCAAAATTTAAAGAAAAGGATATTTAAGAAATTGGGAAGGAGACTTGGACCACCGGGAATTCCACTTTATGTAACTTAATTATTGATTTATATATCAATTGTAAGGTACTTAGTATTGGACAGATTATTTTTGTTGTTAGGTTGTAAGTTTTCTTTTTTCGCAAAATAACACTTGAGTTTCCCAGGGTTAGAATTCGTGTGAAGGGTGTGCCTTCTCAACCCCTTCGGGGACACAGGCGTGAACTTACATGTAGCATATAGTTTATTTCCCATAATCGGCTGCTATTTTAAAAGCTCGAGTTGCTCTGGTGCGGCATTCGCGACAATATTGTTTAGGTACCTACCAAAGACATTCAATAGTATATAGAAGGAACAACAGCACAAAACCTGTGATCCAAAAGTTATGACCTAGTGGTCATAAGTCGCTCAGTTTATTTGAAATATACGCGCCAGGTTGGCCAGCGTAATCATGTTAAGAAAATAAACTTGTCTTACGTGAATCTTAACCATTTCCAGACCATTCTAGAGTGTAAATTGTAATAATTGACTTCGCAATGTAATAAGTAGTTGATGGCGGTACTGAAGTTTGAGATCATTTTTTTTTGTATGGAAACTTTTTTTTTTTATAGCAGAGATTGGCAAACGAGCAGATGGGTCACCTGATGGTAAGTGATCTCCACCGCCCATAGACACCCAAGACACAAAAAGAATCATGGATGCGTTGCCAACGTAAAAGGAGGAAATGGAAGGGGAGGGAAGGGGATTGGGAAAGGGAGTGGGGAAATGGTCCACCGGAAATCTCACTCACCGAACGAAACGCGACAGCAAGCTGCCACTTTACGTCGGTTTTCTGTGAGACAGTGGTATCTAACCGGTCGAGCCAGCCCATTCGTGCTATAGACGTTACTGTCTACAGCGTGGCTCTACCACTTGTAAACTTGCTTGATAACCACTCTGTAGTTAGTGATATTAAATCTCTTTGGCTGTCCACAGATACCTAGGGTCTGGCCTCTGGGGGTTGTGAGATATCAGATAGTCTGTTGTAGTCATCAATATACTATACCCTAGATGCACAGTTCTTTGCAAATATCCTCCTCAAAAGTGGTCCCAGAAATAAAACAAAGAAAACGATCACAAGTTGTAATTAAATCAACACAAATATAACCCTAAACACGTGTCATAAAGTAGGTTTTAAACGAAATGAGCAAGCGTTCTTTAATTTGAATTTTGAAATTTAGAATTCTATCGACGTCCGACTGTAGGCAAAACGAGTGCTTAAGCACTTCTTTGCTGTCCCATTTTCCGAGCGTCAACTGTGCATCTAGGTATATAATATATCGATGGTTGTAGTACTTGTGGTTCTTTACAACCCACGACACCACACTAGTGTCGAAGTTAGATTTTTATTTTCATTTATTTAATTAGTTATGAAAGAGCGTACTTGTTATTTACATCTCCATTACATTTTCATTTTTACGAAATGGAAGAATAACTCAAATCGCGTACTTTTGGCTAGAGGTGGGAGTTTAAACGAAAGCAGATAACAAAGCAGTGCCTTTCGAAATAAACAAATAAGCACGCTAAATAGTATGATAAGCAAAATTAAAATTCATTTATGACAAACATCGGTAAAATTTTGGTACATAAATTAATAAATATCTGGTATGATAAATATTGACATAACATAACATAAGCTCACGCCTGTATTCCCGAAGGGGTGGGCAGAGGCGCACTGGCGAACTAGAACACCCACATTTCGCCGAGCTTAGTTCCGTCCCAGATGTGATAGGGGGCGAGTCTATCGCCATATCGGGCACAAATTCCAGACTCCGAGCTGATATGGAAAAATTCAATATCACTTTGCCCGACCCGGGGATCGAACCCGAGACCTCAGAACCGTAGTCGTACCGAAATACCACCACGCCACCGAGGCAGTCAGGCAGGCATAATTATTGAAATGAATTTAATAGGAATTCGTTTGTAGAATTATAACGAAACATTCATTGAGTTATGTATTTAAACGAAAAGTTAATAACGAACAACATATTTTGCACAAACGATTGACAACGCAACATTCGTTAAGTTAATAAGCAATGCTTTAATAGGCAATAATAATAATAGGCATTTAATTGTTTAATAAGCAATTAAGCTTCAAAATAAGCATTTTAAATTTGTTTTCCGTTTTAAGCAATAAGTGCCATGTCCACCTTTGACCCTAGCACATAATTTATGATCGTAGTAAAATGCTGATCCATTACAACTAGTTGGATTATGTTCATGACATCAGAATATTTTGTTTGTGTTCCAGCGCAAGTGTCGATGGAGAGCATGATGGTAGGCGGTGTTGGCGTTGGCGGCGTCGGTCCAGTCGGCGGGGGCGTCTCCTCCATGGGAGGCTTCCAAATAGTCCGGGAACCCACGTCGGGTGCCCTCCTCCTGCTCCCGACGCCTCCGGACCTTCAGCACGCCGTAGTCTGGGGCGGGGTGCCCTACTCCTCGGCGCCGCTCCTCCTCCCTCCCGCTCCACATCCCTCCCATCACCTCCAACTCCTGCCAGGAGACCTCCTAGCATCCACAGCTACGTTACAACATACGCATACACATTCGACGAGACTGGTGACCTTGGCTCCAGCGCCGCCACAGCAGCATCCGCACCAGGATAAAAGAAAACCCATCATGCAGCCAATAATAACGCCACATCTAATAAAGATTGAACCTGAACCTCCTCAGGAAAAGCCGCAGCCGACTTTTGCCCCAGAGCCAGTACAACAGCCTATCTTGACCACACATTTGTACTACCAGCCTGACTATTCAGAGCAAGCGTGCAGAAGTCAAGCGACGTCACCCGCTGCTCCTCCCACTCCTCCTCCAGAAGCTCCAGAAATTCCAGCACATAGGGACGCGTCAAATCAAACTGATCATATTGATGAAGAAGATGACTCTCCCAATCATGCTGATGAGGATGAAAGGGATGTGGCATGTGTTGGAGTAGCTCACTCTCCTTATGACTCAAGTCAGGGATCGCAAATTCTGCCGTCAATTGATAGTGCTGAGGACTCGTCTTCCGAAGGGTTGGCAACGTCTGCCGTTGTTGGCGCGGTGGAGAAGGCGATTGATGCCATAGAGAGGGACGAGGCGATAGGAGACAACTCTAGTAGTGGAGGCTCTCATGATCTTGTGATAGATACTGCGAATATTACGCCGATGCCGCAGGCTGCGGCACAGGCTCCGCGGCATGCTGTGGATGTTAGTGGTTTAGAACTTTTGTCAAATAGCATCGAACAGTTCGAAAGAACTACACCAGGTACAAGCATGCCTACGTTAGAACCGGCTCCATTAACTATAGACACGAGAACGACACCTAAACTGAGTATCATGATAAAGACATCACCAAAATCTCCGCCAAGAACAGAAGCGGAAGCTCACAGAAGGTTCGAGTTCCCACCAGCAGATCCGAGTACTAGTGATAATTCCAAAACTTCACTTAATGGTCTGGGTCTCCTATGTGCACTAGCAGAGCAAAGGTTTATGGAGGAAGTAGAAGAACCTCAATCAAATCTGTCCATGTCTTCCCGTCCGTTTATAAAGAGCGAACCACTATTGAGTCCCGCCGACAGAGAGAGGGATATGTCCACAGAGTCCAGCATTAAGAAAGACAAGCATAAGCATAGAGACAGGGACTCCTCCAGCGAAAGGAGAAGAAAAAGGAGCGGAGATAGAGAAGAAAGACATCGGCACAAGGCTGAGAAGATACGACGTCACAAACGTGAGCGTGATAGAGACGAAGCCAGGCACACTGGCTTAGAAGCGGAAACCAGTTTAAGGGGAATGACCGCGTGCTCCTGTGGGGCGGCGGATTGTTCTCACACACCCACTCTCCCTACTTGTCAGGCGCTTGTTAATGCAATAGAAAAAGACATGAGGAAAAGAATAGAAGAACTGCAACGGCAGTATGATGAGAAGAGAGCTCAGTTAGATGCCTTAACCCCACCACTGGCGCCATTATCTGCACCGACCACGCCTTCCACGCCAGCGTTATCCCCAGACTCAGATAGAGGCTCGTCTAAGAAACGTAAAGTGGGAAGGCCACGGAAAGTATCCAGTCCTGACTCCACAGAAACTATTGTTGCTAAGAAACCCAAGTCAAAAAGTCGGTTGGTTGGCTACTTACTGGCTAAGGGCAAGTTGAAAGGCGGAATTTTATGCACAAGAGGAGAACCTTCAAGGGAAGAGACAAACAGAACGAGCAAAGTCCGACCAAAGCTCAAAGCTGAGCCGATATTGAAAATATGTTCTGAGGAGGAAGAAAATGAATGGACCCTTAATCGATCAGCGAGTTCTTCCATGGAAAGTCTAAACGAAGTGAGACAGAAGAACAGAGAGAATGTTGATAGACTAGCAAGGAAGCATTCGAGGGATGACTTATCAGAATTAGAGTTTGCAATACGTAGAGCTAGTGCTTCTAGTGGGAGTGACAAAGAAAGGAGACGAGCTAAAAAGAGACGGAAGAGTCTCAAATCTAAGGAGAGGAGTGAGGCTAACCCTGATGCTGCGGAGGCTCCTAAAGAAGCGGTTCCTCCTCCGGTTTCTAAATGTACTTTAACAGAAGACAAACTAGATTCATCTCCAAGAGTGCTCACTGCTATGGGCGGGCTGTTCTACGCTGGGAAACTGAGTGCGGTACAGGCGCCTGACGTCTATGCTATTACATTAGACGGCGAAAGGGGAAACAAACCCCATATACTATCGAGGGAGGAAACTTTAAGGGATGCTGTAAGTTTACTTTATTTTATTAACAAATGGACTTCAAAGGTCTGATGGTAAGTTAAGAATTTATCAGTTTTTGTGACATCGCCTATCTGAGTAGTGATTTTGAAATATTTATTTAAGTGTCACTCAATGAATTTCCAACTATTGTGTTAACCTCATCTAAAAAAATTGTACAGTATATTTACACTCTGACATCGTCAAGGTCCTAGGTTCGATTCCCGGAGCTCCAAATCAATGTTTGGCTAAGCAATGCCTAATATTAGTAGCATTTCCCTTTATGCCTTTAGCGACATATCTGTTAGCGATATGCTTCTAAAAAATTTACAAAATCAACTATGCTTACTTTCTTCAATTGCTTTCCATTTCAGATTCTAGAAGTAACCCCCACATCAGTGTCGGAGCTACCATCCGGCATGAGGATCTGCGCATACTGGTCGCAGCAGTACCGGTGCCTGTACCCCGGGACAGTGGCGGTCTCGTCTCCAGACCCTCATGATGACAAGTTTGTGGCGGTGGAATTTGACGATGGGGACTCGGGGCGCATAGCCATCGAAGATATCAGGTTCTTGGAGCCTAACTACCCTGTTGTTGGTGAGTTAATTCTTAACACTGAACCACTTATTTCAAAACTAGTTTTTATAGTTCTAACACAGAAATATAAATCTATAATAAGTTCCAATGGCAAATTTGGAAATCAATGCATATTATTATTCTTTAGTATTGTAATTTTTAAGAGTATGTCAATGACAGACTATTTTTAATTTACAGAGTATGAAAACCCATTATTCACTCTTGGCAAGAGAAGAAGAAATACTAGTGTTAGCGTAGAAGAGAAGAAGCCACCAATAACTCTAGAAATTAAACCATCAACGTCCACAGAACCTGCTCAGCCAAAAGAAGAAGAAAGGCATAAAGACAAAAAGAAATTTAAGAAACACAGAAAAGAAAAGATTAAACGGCATTCAAGCGAAGACGATCCTAACGTAGATTACGTGAAAAAGAAAAAGAAGAAACATAAATGTTGCGAAGAACACTGTAAACACAGAAGGCATCATAAAAAGCACCATAGGAAACACAGGAAAAGACATCATTCAAGTTGTAAGGAACAGTCTAGTTCCTCTGGAGATGATAATCAAAGAACAAAATCCTCTTCTGATTATATTGATTCGAACAAATCCAATGAAGATTCTAGAGATTCTAACGATAAATTATCAACTTTAATAGCCATAGAAAAATCTCCTGAAGAAATGAAGACAGTTATCAAAAAAGCTGTGCTGTCGAAGAAGAGTTTGGTTAAGAATGCTGTTTTAGATTTTAGTAATCTTGGAAAGATAGCGGTTAGAGAAGAAGATAAGAAAGATAATTTGAAAGATAGTGGGATTGGGTTGGAGGATGAACCAGTGGCGTCTACCAGTGAAGGAACTAAGAAGGTAAATGTATGTATCTGTTGATTCTTCGAAAATATTCAATATTCAAAACGATTCAAAGGTTGATATTTATCGATAATTATAATTGAATCATGATAATCGAATTATGTGTGAGATGTCGTTTTTTCTGGTGTATTGTATATTTAAAATTTTCAAGCCATACTTTGCTGTTGGTTAAAATGGACCAGCATGTTCCAGCAGGCAGGTTTAACTAGTAACAAAAGTTGTTCAAAGACAGACATTGTTTGTCTTACTGTTTTCTCTTACCCAATAATCATGTGGTTGCAGAAGAACAAGCGGCGCACAGTCTCGTCGACGTCATCAGACGGCGGCGGTGGTGGCGTGAGCAAGATGGCGGCGTTCCTCCCGGGCGGCGCGCTGTGGCGCTGGCTCGGGCCCGCGTACCGACGCACCACGCGCCCGCGGCATCGCAAGCTGTTCTACAGGGCCATACAGCGCGGCGAAGAGACGCTGCATGTGAGTACTGTCTGCAGTTTATGTTGTCCTAGTACATCACTCAGGGTCGCGTACCCTATCGTGCGGCCGCGACATCGCAAGCTGTGTTCGTTCTACAGGGCCATACAGCGCGGCGAGGAGACGTTGCATGTGAGTACTGTCTGTTGGTTATGTTGTCCTAGTACATCACTCAGGGTCGCGTACCGCATCGTGCGGCCGCGACATCGCTAGCTGTGTTCGTTCGTTCTACAGGGTCATTCCATACAGCGCGGCGAGAAGACGCTGCAATTTGAGTACTGTCTGTTGGTTATGGTGTCCTAGTGCATGGCTCACGGCCGCGTACTGCACCGCGCGCCCGCGGCATCGCAAGCTTCAAGGGCCCTACAGCGCGGCGAGAAAATGCTGCATCGAGTACTTTCTGCTGCTTATGTTGTCCTCGTGCATGGCCCCAGTGTCAAATTGTAAATGACTCATGAGTCACATGGATGTCACACAGCCATTTTTGAAACTATGGGCAGAGTAGAATATTTCTTTGGATATAAATATTATATGGTGTTTCCATGAACTGCATCAACAATCACTTGAAAGATTTTTGTTCTATCGGATTGTTTTATGTTTACTAGTAATACGCATTGCCGCAGTACTTTGATGATACTATGTTTTCTTCGTGACTAGTCACTAGTCAGTAGTCAGTCAGTGGTTGAAGCATCGTGTTTATGGTGTCAACTGTCAGGTGGGCGAGGCGGCGGTGTTCCTGTCGACGGGGCGTCCGGACCGGCCCTACATCGGGCGCATCGTGGCGCTGTGGGAGGCTCGCGGGGCCATGGCCGTGCGCGTCAACTGGTTCTACCATCCAGAGGAGACCGCGCCCTGTCGAGACACGCTCAGATACCCGGTAACCACAATCATACTCATTAATTATTTAGACAAACCAAAAACTAGGTAACCTTTGGGTTACCACCGCTCATGATGAATCATAAAATCGAATTCCAGAAGAATTGAAGAAGTCAAAAGAATGACAGCCTCCGTGGCGCAGCGGGCGAGTAGCCTGCTCGATTCCCGTATTGGGACAAATGTTTTTGCGGTCCCACAGATATTTATTTCATGTCTGGGTGTTGTGAGACCGAAAGTCTCTCATAGTCTCTGACACCCACGATACAGGTGATACCTAGTGTGGAGTCAGGACTAGGTGTGTGACTGTTGGGTGTAATGACAACTAAAATCAATAATTTAATTAACATTACAATTAAATTTTCGGTGTACAAGATCATCTTACTCAATTTTATAAAATAATTCATGAATATATTAGCTCCCTTACTCTTAGTTTTTGTTTCTCCTTTGTTCCTCCCCAGTGGAATTAACGCTGCCATTAAACCAAGAATTCTAAACACATGTTATAAAATTATAATGTTTTTCTTCAGGGTGGGTTATTCGAATCCCCACACACGGATGAGAACGACGTCCAGACGATATCCCACAAGTGCGAGGTGCTCCCCCTGGAACAGTACAAGGAGCGCATGTGCGACGACCCGGTGCGCTACAACTCTGTGTACGACAACAACGACGTGTACTACCTCGCCGGTCACTACGATCCCACGCAGCAGACTCTTCGCATGGAGCCTGATATACCGTTCGACAACAAGACCACTCCCTAAGGGGTTATGTGCGCCTGGTGTTATATACGAGAATTTAGGGACTTTGTCTGTTACAGATTCCAGTTTGAGGATAGAGACAGAGAGATATCTTAGAAGACACATGGGGTGTGTCAGCAAAGTTCAATAAATTAGATGATGAACCCATGAACTATGGACTGGGTACAACTACATACACATGACAACTCGGTATTAAGTGCAATCTTCAAGATAGTTAGTGGACTTTTTCTTGTTGAAGGGGGCATTGCAGGATGTTTAGAGTTTATGAACATTTTTTAACTGGTGGCTGTGTTCACAAAGGACTGCAATTTCTGCATTATACTGAAATCACAATTCACACCAGTTTATTATATAACACGTACTTCCCGATATCAGCTTAACAGATTTTATTATTGTTGAAAAAATAAATAATTTATAGTGCAATTAAACAGATTTGATCGTTGAATACAAATAATTTTCCGTATATAAAATAGTTGAATTTATGTGTCGTAGGTAAAGTGTCTTCGAAGCTCGGTAGATTTCTTCCACGATAAATATTATTCCTTTGTAGTGTGAAAGCCCAAATACATAGGTTTTGTGATGAGTTGAGACTTGAGAAACGGTAATCTTGGCGTCAGTGCTTGTGACTAAGTTACCTTGTTACGGTAAAGACGGTTCTGTTTGAACGGATGACGGATCCGTTTTGACGGATCACGGATCGCGTGTGAGAAGTATCTTTGGATCGACCGGAGCTGATGTGATTTATTTTTTATAATCTCAGTGTATAAAACTGTATTTTATTAACATTAGATTTTTATGTATACGTAGATTTTTTCAATATACTAAAATATGTCTATTGATTTAAACATATTTGCAATACTGTCTCAGCTAGTCTTTTTATTCAAAATTTAACCAGTGCTTCGTTTTATTTCGGCTATATTACGATATCACTAGCGTTCCACACGATGATTATTGTTACATTGTTTTTTATTTCTATTTTTATATATTATTATATTTTTGGTTGGTAATCTTATGTTGATTTGAATTGTATATTATTATCGAAATGGTGCTAGACGCTTGATATACTGTTCTTTTTCCCGTAGTTAAGGTGTATATACATAAGTTTTGACATGTAGTTTGTATGCGGTAGTTATAAGTCGACGTCGCGGCGTTTCTTTTCGGATTATTCGTTTAACTGTCCGTTTGTACTCTTGAACCGTTGCCATTTGTTGTTTAAACACTTTATGATTCAGAGTTTGTGGTTTTGAACATTAATCTATCAACAATCGTTCATAGGAGCGATTGGTTACTCCTACTTAATGAATAATAACCAATATTAACAGTTTGTTAGAAAAATACTGTCCAAATTTTTCTATAAGAAATGAAAGTAAAATTTTAAACATTGGAAGGTTTCATCCGCAATATCTTATAAATCAAACTCTGATCACGAAGGGGTTGTGTAATGTATATTGTTTACTTATTAATGATTTGACAGGGTATGATCGAGCCCTTTTTTGTAATACTAATTCATATCGCGTATTATATAAAGGGACTGAAAAGACAGGGATGTAGCTAGCACGACCAAGGGTTAGGGCTCTAGTGTAGGTTTTTTACGAATCGGCCGGTTATGTTATAAGTGAAAAATAAATCCTTGACGGTAACGGTTAGGGTTAACGACGTAATCTTAATAATTTAGTTTACTTTCAATTTCAAATGGCCGTGTAATTGGGTCTCGAATTTTCGATATTTCAAAATCAACTCTTGCGTACTTCATATTTTCTGTTAAAATGTACTTTAGGTGTAAGCTATTAAGTTTTAAGCGAACTATGTGTCATTTTTTTATAACCTTCAAAAAATTGTAAAATTGGATACAAATTATGCAACAATTATTATATAGAGAGAAACAAAAGTGCGAATTTGGTAACAATATTTAGAGCGAACGTATTTTTATAACTATCCATGAGAATGTACTTTTCTTATTTTTAAACTAATATCAGATTTGAAGTTATTATGAAGAAGTACAAACTTGTTGAAAGATTTTTGGCTCAGCCCGATATGTATACTTGCGGCGTGAGGCGTCAGTTCTCCGACAATCTTGATACTTGAAAGTATTCGGAAGCATCAAGTCTCGCGTCGCGCCAGTGAAACGTAGTTGAAAGGGAAGCCATAAAATTTTTAGAGTTAAAGAATTAATAATATATCATAATTGATAATATAAAGATTATAAATACGCTTAAATAAAATATTTTTGGCTGATTATTTGTGTATTATTTGATTTTGTACCTTTCCTCTTAGATATCCTCTCTCTTTCCTCACAATCATCGGATATGCTTGCATACAAAAATCCTTTTTTTTTAAGTTTGCAATCTTCGTATACGAATTCGTTCATAATTGAAGAGCTCTATTTAAAATTGCACTAAGTTTATATATCATCATCATCATCATCATCAGCCATAGGACGTCCACTGCTCAACATAGGCCTCCCCCAAAGATTTCCAGATCGACCTGTTGGAAGCGGCCTGCATCCAGCGACTTCCTGCGACCTTTATCAGGTCGTCGGTCCACCTTGTAGGTGGACGTCTGCATATGCAAAAAAAAAAAACACTTTATGTGTAAAAACTATTTGTTTTGGGAATTGTAAAAAAGTTATCTAAAATATAAACTAATAAAGAGAAGGACTTCATTGTAATAATTACCAGATAATAAAGGTATAAAAAGAAGAAAAAAAAGATTATTGACGTTTGTTTTTTTTTTGTGGGAAACCGCGTGAAAAATGGCTCTTTAGCATATTGGTTACCAGGTGCCCATGAATGCTTAGAAGACTTATAGGAGTTAAGGTATGCCATCTCACTCGCACGATGTCTCTGTTTCATATGAATCAACCAATCAGAAGCCGTAGACGATGTTCTGTCTCAGTCGCACATCATCTCTGTCGCACATTTTGTGACCAATCAGAGATGCGCGCAGATGATTTTATATTCACCATCTCTGTCGTACATTGTGCGACCGATTAGGGAGCGTAGACGATATTCCGTGTAATATGACCAATCACAAGGCGCAACAGATATTCTGTCTCCATCGGACAATATCTCCATCGCATCCATCGTAGCAAGCGGTATTCCCCTCACTCTTATACTCACTCTATTTTTATCTTGCTCACACTTACAATGGTGTCAAAAAATAATTCCAACCCGCATTTTTTTTATTAATTTTTTTTTTTTTTCGTAAGCCTTTTCTTTTTACACGCTTTATTTAGTTTTTTTCATTAAAATGCAATTAAAGTAGATTCTATAACAACACGGAAGCGGTTAGGCCCGAGTTAAAGTCTCTTATAATGACCCAACAAATAAAACAACCGTTGTTTTATATCAATTAATTCAATAAAGGTTTTGAATGCTTATTAATCTACAATAAATAATTTTATAATTTGCAATACAGGTACATTATTTTGCCACGTATTATTACAAATCTTATATCTACACTGAAATAGTTTCACCGTAAGTCTCAACAAAGTATTTCTCGTTTTCCATTACTTATAACTTCGTACGTGTCATCGTCGATGATTTTGTAGATGTCTTGCCTGTAGTGTTTGAGGTTATGGAGGAACCTGATGGAGCTTTCCTCTCGTATTTTCGTCAGAACTGAGGGTAGGCCCTTAGTCCCCGCTTCGGATGCTAGCGATGCGTAGTACTTTTCCTGGAACAAAATGTTTGGTTTAGCGACATCTAGTTAGCAATATAAGAACTAGGCATTACAAGGTGATATAGAGACAAAATAGTGAAAATCCATTTGATATTTTTTTAATTATCAAACATACCATTCTTAAAATGACCCATTTTGTAATTAATTTATCATACTAACGAACATGGCAGCTGTGTTTCTACTTTACTTGTAGACAACAGTAGCATGAACATTTTGTGCTATCGTATAGTTTTCGTGATAGAATACTATCCTTGAGCAAAATGTATGGAGAATTGGTACAGCGCTCAGTGAGCGTATTCGGAACTAAATTTTGCGAGCATGAACGTTTTGCGTCAGCGATCGTGTTGTTTTAGTACAGTTGTAGTTAAATAAAGTGAACAAATTATGAAAATTGCGAGCACGAATCTTTATTTGACATAAACTATCGCCATTTTACGATAGCTGGCTATCGAGAAACACGGAAACTTTCTCACTGGCATTTTTACAGTGAGAAATTTATTTTAATGATGAGGAATTTTTACTATAACTTGCAAATCAACATATATTTTAAGGAAAAAATACTTTAAGAAATGCCAAACTCATAACAATTAATTTAATCACCGTTTTAAAAATCTTTTATTGGAAAAAGGACCTCTGTACTCAATGTAAATAGAGTAGAAAGTAAATAATAATGTATGCGATTAAGGTAAGCGAGTTGGCAAGGTGAACTAGATAACCCCTTTTGAGTTGTGTAGATAAAGTAGTCGTAACGCGAACGCAGTCGGTGTAGCGCAGCGGTTGTGTGCAGTGATAAGTATCAAGACTCGTAGCGCCTCCTACAATTAGTGATAATTGCTCAGCAGTTATGTGCCCCTGGTACTTCATTCAATTAATTAACGTTAAATTGTTTTTTGGTAATTAAATATTTTTTATTTTTTGTGTTTTATTTATGAAGGGTGATTAGACAAACGAGCAATTTTTTTTTAATGCAATGGACAATAATTACACATTATTACGTAAAGGCAGAATTTATATTATTACATACATATATTATTTTTAAATTACGATAAAAAATGTATGAAATTACAACTTTAAGATTACTTTAGATTAAACAAAATCGGTGAATGTTCATTTGACTTTTCCAATATCATTGGTATGGCTGAAAAGATTGCTGAAATGTGAAATAATAACAAGCATTCAATCTTTTGTTTGTCTGGCAACTGCCAGACACATTTTTTCATGCGTCGAGTGGACACTGGAGTGCAAGACACTGGCAAGTGGCAACCAACGTAATGAGTGTTGACCCACATTGGGGGGATAATGGTAGGTAGAAAATCTGGTGGTGGTAGGTGGAAATCTTGGTTACCAAAGATTTCCACTAACAATCTTTTATAGTCTATATTCGTCGTATTGTAAGACCTTGATGACGATTTAAGCAGAAAACATGGGTCAATATTAAGATAATCGGTAGAATTACTTGGATTGGTTGCATTGACTACCTCGGTGGCGTGGTGGTATTTCGGTACGACTACGGTTCTGAGGTCTCGGGTTCGATCCCCGGGTCGGGCAAAGTGATATTGGATTTTTCCATATCAGCCCGGAGTCTGGAATTTGTGCCCGATATGGCGATAGGCTCGCCCCCTATCACATCTGGGACGGAACTAAGCTCGGCGAAACGTGGGTGTACTAGTTCGCTAGTGCGCCTCTGCCTACCCCTTCGGGGATACAGGCGTGAGCTTATGTATGTATGTATGTAGTCGGTAGAATGAAATTCAAAAGTAATGGTCAACTAGAGCACATCACGCCGAGCTATTCCGGAAAAGAGCGAACCTTAAAGTGGGACAAAAATCCCAATAGCAGGCAACTTATTCGTGATTGATTCATATTGAATTTGATATATTGGATTTTATCTCCGGTATGCCCGCCACCTTCAAAACGAGAGCTGTGCCGAGTGAGACCTTCTTATGGAATGCTGCAGTTTTTAAGGCCTTCAATTCGTCTGTATTTTCTCGACCGACTTCAAAAAAGAAGGTCCTCAATTCGTTTTTTTTTATGTATGTTACGCAATATCTCTGCCAAATGTGGACCGATTTTCAAGATTATTTTTTTTATGTTTTTTTTTTATTGCCAACGAAGGCAGACGAGCAGAGAGTGGTTACCGTCGCCCATAGACATCGGCAATGCCAGGGTACAGCCAAGCCTATGTATGTATGTTACACGATATCTAGATATCAAATAAGTCTTGAAATCGGTCCGTTAAGTTTTTAATTACAATCCTGGGTGGGCAAAATAACACTATAGTAGGATTACTAATTAAACGGAGTAAACTGACATTTCGAATGTTTTTTTTTTCATGATATTAGTGCTGCGGTAAAAAGATCAACATTATTTAAACATTTCAATTCAGTGAACCATTTCATTCTTTCATTTTCTACAGTACAACTTAAAGTCGTAATTCCTGCCTAATGTGTGATAAGTACTGCATGTCTACTGAATTATAGTCAAAGTAAATCATTGCTTGCTAAATTACGGCATGATTACTGGAATTATAGTCATTCATACAGTCAGGTTGATTATAAACAAATCTTACAAAAGTTATGAATGTGCCGAAAGTATTTTTTCTCAAATAATAAATATAAAAGTAAATATTAATTTTCATTGTTATTATTTCTCGTATCTGTTGTGGTTATTTACGCAACATTATTTACACAGACATTCAGTGGAAGGGTTAAGCTGAAATTTCTAAAAATACGCAATAAATTCTAATTTTGCAAACTAGTGCTGAGTTTATTGTTTCTTTGAATGATAAGAATGAAACTAGATCAATCACTACGTTTTGAAAGTAAGCAACATTATTTTGGAAAGTGACATTTCGATCTGTCAGTTTACTCCGTTTAATTAGCAATTGGACTATAGACCTGGTGGTAACTTAAATCAAATCTTAGTACAAATCAGTCCAAATTATGACGATGTCAACCATCGGGAAATATGAATACCTCGTCCTTTCTTTAACCCAGCCTTATAGCATCCCAAACTTTTTTAAGCATTTGCGGAATGGTTTTACCTGATGGTAAGTAATCTTCACCATACAAAATATAAAAATAATCATCTTTTAGGTTGACAAAACCTAAGAGGAAGGAAATGGGGATTGGATGGCAGGGGGGATTTGGGCTTACTCACCGAGCAAAATGATTCCATATATTATTAACAAAGTAAAAGCGGTAATTTGAGAAGTTAATGAACGAGAGGATAAATAGGAGTGAAATAAGTTGGTAATTGGGTAGTATTAATATTTTTGATTTATATCGAATACGAACGAGCAAATATATTGCATGGTGTTTCTGAATTTAGTGCTTTATTAACTCCCACATCAATAAAAGATGAGGTTAACAAGCGGTTGATGAAATATTACCAAAAATCTTACCGCTATGAAACAATAAGATCGAAGATAAATAACTACATACAATGATATTTATATCACTCATAATACTGTTGCAGAAGCTGCAATTAGTCTTCTTATCTTAAAAAATATTTAATTTTAGTATCACAAACTTATTGAAAACAAAAAGTTATGATAATGTATTAAAAATGATTGTCGATATTGTTCAACATGCTTCTTTTGTTATTAAAATGATAAAACAAGTGATCGTGCATGAAAAAGCATTTTATTTGGTTTTTTATAAAGAGAAACGGCAATAAATACAATGGTATGATTATATAGGGATAAAATAAACGAAAATACCAATACTACAATTAAACCACATTAGATATTATAGCAAAATGATTTTAAACAAAACGTGTAAATTATTTATTTGCTATTGTTCAGGCAGACGAAATTAGACTCGTCTACAATATAATAGAGATCTTTTCTGTAGTTAACTAGATCGTGCAAGAACTTGTCGCTACTGTCGTTATGGATTTTGGTGTAGACGGGCGGCAGGTTGGTGGTACCGGACTCTTCGGAAAGTGAATCGTAGTAATACGCCTAAGGGTTATAATTATATATAATGCAAATGTACGTTGGCATAGATACCTAGATATCAACTTCTTGAAGCATACTAAAATTAAATATTTGTTTTGATATCAGAAATATCACATACCTTTAAGAAACGCACAGCATTTAACAAGTCTACAGGTTAAGATTGTACCGTTTCAAATTAAACTCGCATGCTCTAAGAATGATAAGGATGGAAACTCAAAGAACGTTACGAAAGCGAGTTATGGAAATGATGATCAATGTTGACAAATGGATGGAAAGTGCATAAGTGAATTAATTGTGATACAGGAAGATAAAGTCAGAATACTAAAAGGTTATTTATTTAATTAATATATTAGTAAAACAAAATGCATTATAAAAGTAAAAAGCGAAATAATAACAAACAGAAAACAACACAAATAAGTTTTAACAAAATCAGAATGTGCATTGAGCAAGAAAGACAGGCCAATTAATAAATGGTATCACAAATTGAAATAAAATTACCTTTACGGATTTTATCACGATTTGGTTTTAATTTTTATTCCCGACGTTTCGAAGGCTTTGCAGTCTTCGTGGTCACGGGTTGGACTGAGATGTCATTTGTCCAAAAATGTTAGTATTACAAAATCTACCTTCATTTTAGAATTATACAGATTTTTAAAAAGTTAACCGTTTATGTTCCGATCTACGCAGTACGAGCTCACAGTGTCTTGAAGTCTGGCAGCTAGTCTTTTGGGTTCCGATTTGATTAAATGTATAATTGGATCCCAGGCTTGTGCAAGCTTCCAACCATCTTCTCTATTGAAATTAGGATGTTTTTTAATTTCAATAGCCTCGCGTATCATCCTAGGTAGGAATCGTTGTTCTGATATAATACCTGAATGGAGAATCTCACCACCATCCGAAACAGTTAGCTACCGTGGGTAAATCTTTGTTTCAGAGAGCACAAGGAATCTGTGACGAGGAACATCTTGCCGCTGAGCTGCATCATGTCAAGCAAGTCCTGCGCGACAACAAGCTCCAAATTCCACGGCGCCGTCACAGAAACCGAGTGAAACCAGCCACTGTTGAACGCGTCCCGGTTGTATTACCATATGTAAGAGGAGTCACCGACAAGATTGGCTATATCCTGAAGCGTGCTTCTATAAAAACTTATTTCAAGCCGCCTAAGAAGATTAGTCAATTCCTACCACCCGTCAAGTGTAACATACCTCTGCAAGAACCAGGCGTGTACAAAATTGATTGTGACTGTGGTCTCTCTTATATTGGACAAACAAAGCGTAATATAGGGACCCGCGTAAAAGAACATATAGCTGACGTGAAACACCGACGCTCTACGAAGTCTGCAGTTGCCGAACATTCAGAGGAAGGCTCCAAACATTACCTAAGATTTGACAAGCCACAAATCCTTGCCAAAGAACAACGATTCCTACCTAGGATGATACGCGAGGCTATTGAAATTAAAAAACATCCTAATTTCAATAGAGAAGATGGTTGGAAGCTTGCACAAGCCTGGGATCCAATTATACATTTAGTCAAATCGGAACCCAAAAGACCAGCTGCCAGACCTCAAGACACTGTGAGCTCGTACTGCGTAGATCGGAACATAAACGGTTAACTTTTTAAAAATCTGTATAATTCTAAAATGAAGGTAGATTTTGTAATACTAACATTTTTGGACAAATGACATCTCAGTCCAACCCGTGACCACGAAGACTGCAAAGCCTTCGAAACGTCGGGAATAAAAATTAAAACCAAATCGTGATAAAATCCGTAAAGGTAATTTTATTTCAATGAATAGCATTCGCGTAAACTTAAGAAATCAATACGGTATCACAAATGAAATTCTCATCATCAATAATGTGATACGTTTGATTTCTATAGTTTTGGAGGTTGTTCCAGATGTTGGGGACACAATCGTCCATAATCTTGATGAAGACAGCCGGCAGGTTGGTAGTACGCGACTCGTCGGAGAGAGAAGTGTAGTATCGCGCCTAGGGGATTATTATTTTCAGACTTTTTCAATGCCAAATATTTTAACGTACTTTAAAATTCTGTTTGCTGAGAACTTTAAATATGTTGCCAGAATCTATCTCCTGTCGCTCTTTTAACAAGATCTTTTAAATAATTATTCTGTTAGTACTATTAATTATTGGCACGGTAAAGTTATCTCATAATTAGTTCTTAACCTTTTATATGAGACCATCTTGGAAATAAAAAAAGGAATTGTGAAAAAAAAATTTTTTTGAAAGTTGGTTGAAAACCAATTATATAAAAAATCATTCGCAGTGCATTAGGCATAAAAGACGTAAAATATCAGTCAGGATTCAAGATGTTTTGGATTTGAACATTCTATCTTGCGAGTTCCAAGAAAGTGTTTCAAAAATTTAAAACTCAACAAACTCATTACCAGCGAGTTTTGCTTCGTAAAATCGTCATTCTTCATTCGAAACCACATTTAACAATTTTATGCTGCAGGAAAAGGTGCTGTTTACGCGAAAATTGCATTACCGCTTACTTTAGTAACACTTAAAAAAGATACACTTCGCAAATACTCTAGGTTTTTTTGGTAATAATTCACGGTCACTGTCCATTGAGCTCCTTGTCACTTTACTTCTTTTTATCTACCTGCTCTTATCCCACTTTAATGAGGGGTCGGCGCAATACACTGTTTCAAGCATGTTGCAAAAAGGATTTGGTTTAGTTTTACGACCGGCTACCTGACTGACATCAACCTTCAACTGGGGGAATTTAGGTAAAGGGAAAGGGAGCGTATGGGTATAAACATGTTGCTACGTACATAGATAACGGTGCCCTTAGGTGAGGTGATAACAGATCGTTCAATTTCGACGGTCCATTTTGAAGAGTGAATGTGAAATTTTGTGTGTGTTTATTTTGTATTTAACAGTGATAACAGATACCTGGGGATTTTGACGGGAAGTCTGACAGGGTGGGCGTCGCTTGTTAAAATTATTTCATATTAGGGTGTGGAGTTGTGTTTATGTTAATGTAATATGGTTGGTTTTATGCACCTCAATTCAGCGAAGATGAAAACTGTTTTTTTGATGAGTTTTGGTTGGTGTATTGGTTGGCTTTACCCGGTAGATTCGCTGAGTGAAGTTCATTTAAGGGACATCGCGCTGGAAGGAATTGTTGCCATTATCCCAGCAGGGCCTTGAGATCATCCATATCTGGGTCTCATGATCATTGTGAAAACTTGATAATTTCTTACCTTGACATCGGTCAAATTATCGCAAATACGTGGAAGCCATTATTTTTAAAAGAAGAACAGTTACCTGATCTGGCCCCATCATATGCGCCTGTCGTTTCGTGTATCCCCGCGCTGCTCGGTCTCTCTTCTCTTCTTCCCAGTGTGCTGTCATTTCTTCTGTGGAAGGGAGGTCGAAGGTGCCATTCATCGACCTCACGTAATACCGGACCTATGTATTTTAAAATTATGATATGTCTTGCATTTGAAGAGCACAATGTTTGTGACGACATGTTTAGCGTGCTTAGTTGTAAATCTTTAATACTTTCTTTCTACTTGCCCTTATCCCACCTTAATGTGGAGTCGGCACAGACACTTTTTCAAGCATGTTGCAGAAAGGATTTGGCTAAGTTTTTACCATCGGCTGCCTGCCTGACGTCAACCCTCTCAGAAGGATTCTTTGTGACAGTGACGAGTCAAGAGACAAGCCAAAAAATGAATTATACTGATGATGACATGTGATCAGTGCTCACCTTGTTGAGCCTACCACACGGTTACGGCCATTATCGATTATAGGTAATTTACTTGACTACCTCAGTAGCGTGGTTATAATGCAGAGGTATGCGGTTCGACTATCGCTCTAAATATTGGGTTTTACTGATCAGTATCAACATGGAGTTTTCAATTGTGCCTGATACGGTGATACGCTCGCCCTCTATCATATCACTCAAAAGTTGGTGAATTAGTTGTGCCTCTGTCTACCGATTTGGTTTGTGAAATATCTTAATACAGATCATGGACGTATAAAAAGTTAGCGTTCCTTCCCCTTTTTTCTACGTCCATGATACAGAGATAAAAAGTACGTATAAAACTGCAAAAAACACTATACCTGTAGGTCAAACATGGAGAAAGCACAGACGTAGTAAGGCACGCCGATGAAGCACATGGTGGGGTGGTGGATGTTGACGAGGTGCTTGTAGAGAGGCTGCACGCAGTTGTCCTCCACCACGATGCCGCACGACTCGTGCAGGAACGGGAAGTTGTACTGGTAACCTAGAACAAGTGAGAAATGAAAGTGTTATAATGTTATTCATTGAAATATAACTAGTTTTTGCGGATTTTATACGATATAATATGTATAAATCATGTGATTGTGAAAAAAAACACATGGCTTAGTCTTAGTAAGTCAATATTGATTAGGTTAAAAACCTGTAAAAATAAGACGACGCAATCATAAATTAATATATCTTTAGCATTACTTATCTTGGATGTATTTATGGTGATACTTGGTAGGATACTAGTATATTACTGTCTTATTAAATCTTAATTTTAGCGTATTAAAGAGAAATAACTAATTCAGATAGAATAATGTTGTACTTGCCTGTACACAAAAATACGACATCAATAATATCGTCAGTTCCATCAACGAAGAACACTTTGCTTCCTTCAATCCTTTCTACATCTGGTTTCTGTACGAGATTGTCAGGGAATATAGTTTTGGGTTGTTCCTTAAGATGGTGACTGAGGATTACTTTCTCCGTGACACTTGTGATTTCCAAAGCGATGTCCATGCCTGAGGGTCCAGCTCCTACGACAAGTACTCGTTTGTTGGAGAAGATTTCCGGTACGCGGTAGTCGTGGCTGTGCATGACGTCTCCTAGAATTTAGAAAATAATGTAATATTATATTTAATGGCATGAGACGATAGCAAAAAGGATTAAGAGCAACAGGTTTATAGTTTTTAATATCATATAATTATTAAATGTCGAATGTAATTCGAAATTTGTATAATATCAATCACCGTTTGGATAAGATTTAGCACACAACTTTTGTTTGTGTGACACAAGTAGATTAATTGGATTATGGCTTAGAATTATTTTTATAGTGTTTATACGTTTCTATAGGACAAGTGCCAGAGAAGAGGCCTATACCCAGCAGTGGATATGGGCTCATGATGCTGATGATAGGACAAGTCCCGCAGGTGGAATAACAAGATAAATGCGACCCGTGACCACGAAGACTTACGCTTTCGAAACGTCTGGCATAAAAATTAAAACAAATCGTGATAGAATCCGTAAAAAATAGTTTTATTTCAATGATAATGTTGTCTGAACTCTGAACGTACCTTCAAACTCCTTTAGCCCTGGTATACTAGGTATAAATGGGGTATTATAATGTCCGTTGCACACGAAAACGTAGTCATATTCTCTCGTCTCTACGACGCCCGTGGTCAAGTCTTTGAATGTGATGTCCCATATCTCTCCTGAAGGACCGGCCTTCGGTATCACTAGGTTGACGTGATGGTTGAACTGGCATAAATAAATAAAAATCTTTATCGATCATTTAGGCATATAAAAGCACTTATGACATATCAAAAAAGCATAATTTAGATCTAAGTATTTCTTGAAATATTATAGAATGCCATGAATTTGGAATCAGACAGGCAGGTTATACAGTTATAAAGAATAGGGTCATATAGGGAAACGGGAATGGAGTGGTAAGAGGTTGTGGACCGTGAAGAGGGAACGTGATATGGCACGTACGCCGACAGGGAAGCGACGGGAATTCATGGAAGCTGGTGGGATTGGATGAAAAAACTACAAGGCCCTATCCTATCTAACCTACCAAATATAATAACTAATTGTTGCGTTTGTATTATAGTGACTGCCTCGGTGGCGTAGTTGTATTTCGGTATGACTACCGTCCTGAGTTCTCGGGTTCGATCCCCAGGTCGTTGCCCGAATGATATTGGGTTTTTTCAATATCAGACCGGAGTATGGAATTCGTGCCCGATATGGCGATAGGCTCACCTCCTATCACATCCGGGACGGAACTAAGTTCGGCGAAATGTTGGTGTTCTATTTCGCTACTGTGCCTCTGCCTACCCCTTCGGGGATACAGGCGTGAGCTGATGTTATGTGTAGAGCAGTCTAGAAGAAAGGCAGCTGCGGTTTTTGTACAAACTGCATAATATTTATAGCCTTGAGTTGCTGAGCTAGTTTCGAATTTCAAGTTTGGTTAAAAAACACTTGATGTAGGGTAAGATGTTTGTCATCACCGCTATAACAAGCGCATATTTATAACGAAAACACAGTTAATGTAGAAAAGTCAGAGGTGTATGTTCTTTTTGGGATTGGTCTCAAACCTCCGACACTAAACACTGCAGTCCGTACTATTCCCAACTGAGCTTCCGTGGCGCAGTGGGCGAGTAGCCGGCTATGTAGCGAGAGGCCGCGGGTTCGATTCCCGCATTGAGAGAAATGTTTGTGTGGCCCACAGATATTTGTTTCATGTCTGGGTGTTGTGAGACCGAAAGTCTCTCATAGTTTCTGATACCCACGATACAGGTTATACCTAGTGTGGGGCCAGGACTAGGTGTGTGACTGTTGGGTGTATTTATTATTATAGCTATCGCTGCTTTGCTTAAGCTAAAACACTTCCCTTCTTTCAAGACAGTCAGATAATTTATTTTCAACTGCGAATTAATTTACCTTAACGTGTTGTGTGACACCGTGTTTGTCGGAATACTCTTGTAGAAATGCGAGCATATCTTTTGCTGGTAAGTATGATTTCTCGCTCTCAGGCACCGGGAAATCGGGGAAGCCCATGATTTCTTTGGGTAGGTTTGTTCTGGAATTAAAACACATATGTTCATAATGTTCAATCTTGCCGATCGTATTAGGAATAGCAAGATAAGGGATTGCTGTAAGTTAAAGAATGATGTGGTGACTAGGATTGAGAAAGGGATGCTTAGATGGTTTGGACATGTAGAGAGGATGGACGAAAGGCGACTTACGAAAGGTATTTATCGTGCTAAAGTGAATGTGGTAGGGCCAGAAGAGGGTGCCCGATACGATCATATATGGATCAAATAAGCGATCTCCTTCGTAAAGGGCAAGTTCGGAGTACCCTCAACCGGCGGAAATGTATGAAACGATGCATGAATGTGGTTGAGGCAAAAGAGGTGTGTCAGGATCGTAGCTTGTGGCGCTCAATTGTCTCTGCCTACCCTTATGGGATACAGGCGTGAGTCTGTATGTATATGTATGTATGTTCATAATACATGCAAGCAGTTATATAAATGTGAAATGGGGACTGATTTGACCCAATGCTCGCTGTTGTCGACGATAATTAGTTCAAAAAGTTGAAAATAGCCTGGCGTTCAATGCTTAAACAGCGCCGCAATAAATTAAAACTAGTTATTTTTTGAAATAAATCTAGTATAGTATAATAGTATAATTATTATTTTTAGTCCTGACGTTTCGAAAGCTATACAGCCTTCGTGGTCACGGGTCGGACTCACCACCACGAAGACCACGAAGGCTGTGAAGCTTTCGAAACGTCGGGACTAAATAGCGATAAAATCCGTAAAAACTTAACATAACATAACATAACATAAGCTCACGCCTGTATCTCCGAAGGGGTAGGCAGAGGCGCACTAGCGAACTAGAACACCCACATTTCGCCGAGCTTAGTTCCGTCCCAGATGTGATAGGGGGCGAGCCTATCGCCATATCGGGCACAAATTCCAGACTCCGAGCTGATATGGAAAAATCTAATATAACTTTGCCCGACCCGGGGATCGAACCCGAGACCTCAGAACCGTAGTCGTACCGAAATACCACCACGCCACCGAGGCAGTCTTATCACCGTAAAAACGTGTTTAGTTATAATGAATAACATTCGCGTAAACCTAACAATTCACTAGTTATTTTTATAATTAGTTCCGACAATACCACGAGACGGACTGAGGTGTACGTCGTCCGTTTGTGATATATTTTAGAATTATTTAACTACTTACAATTGGGTACATGACTATGTTAGATTTTACACACATTTTTATATGTAACAGCAAATAAAACAAAAAAGAAACCCTTTTGAGAAAACTGCATAGAAATTGGTTGAAAAATGAGGCAGTAATTCATATTTTAAATTCTGTAATGAGCAAGAGTGGGGGCGTAGTGGGGATATCTTGCTATACCTTACCAACGCACGCACCATTATGGTCGTGACGTGATTTTACTGATACTTCTCTTTCCCGCTGTTTGAAGTTTACTCCAAAATACAAAGGCTTATAACTTTATTATTTTTGGGAGTATTTAAATATTTCTTTCTGTGTTACGTTTTAGATGTCGTAAATTTCGTATAAAATCAATAAAAAAAATGAGTCAAGTACCCAATTTAGATAAAATATAGGTAGACGCAGCAGTCAGGCAGTCAAGTGCTCTTTCTAGTGAACTCTGCCATAATCATTGCAATTTTCAACTAATTCCTAACTTGCAGTACATAACTGATTACCAATAAGCTCCCAACATATATCTATTAACCTCTCTGGAACTTCTGTCAGGTAGTAAATAAAAAGATAAATGCTGTTTACGAAACATCGTGTTACGCATGATTGTTTGTACAGTCAACTACTTATCGCTGGCAATTAATAGCCAATTAACTTGATATAAACTAGAACCTTGAACCAAGTCCAGCGGATTTACTTCTGGAATCATCTGGATCTATTGATTCCTTCACCATATAGACTTATGAAAGTATTTTATATATCAATTTTGGGGCATCTTCAAATCACAAGATACACCGCATCAGTTCAATAGCTGCTAGTGTGATTCATATTTAATAATAATAATATACTAGGTATATAGCTATAATAATATACTAGCTAGGGCTTAGACTCTATGTACTGGATTGAACCTTAATATTACCGAAATACAAATACACTTATTATGCAATATGCAGTCATTAAGGGCCTTTCTTATAAAAACATTTTCGCTTATCTTTTCGCTAAGAATAACCTGTCACTTTTTTCCTTACGTTACAATGTTTAAAAAATGAAAGGGACAACCTATGGTTAAAGATAAGCAGCGCTCAAATATTTTTATAAGTAAGGGGTCATATGGTTAAAGAAAAGCAGCGCTTAAATATTTTTATAAGTAAGGGGCAAAATAAATAGACTTATAGGGCCTTACTTAAAACAGCATTTTTAGCTGAGCAAATGGTTATGAATCACCTGTCACTTTTTTCCTTGCGTTACATTGTTTAAAAATGAAAGGGACAACCTATGGTATAACGATAAGCAGCGCTTAAATATTTTTATAAGTAAGGGGCATAGGGACTTACTAATAAAAGCAGTTTAACTGAGCAAATGGTAAGGAAGAGCCTGTCCCTTTTATTTTCAAACAATGTGACAAGGAAAAAGTGTCAGACTATTCTTAGCCATTTCTTCAGCTAAACTGTTTTTATAAGTAAGGCCCATAATATTTAGCTGGACAACTCACATCACGATCTATGTTGTTTAGCTATATAACATATAACGTGGCTGTGGCTTAATTTAATACTATATGTAATTCATATCTAGCTCAGCTAAATGTAACCCAAATCTGCTCAAATCTAGCTTAGAGAACTTAGTTACGTTTAGCATATCTAGCGGAGAAAATATGAAAACTGCCTGAATTCGCTTCCCAATATGTTTTTAAATACTTTGACCGCATAGCGATTGTTAGTCAGGAACAAAATTACGAAAACGTACTCGTAATTAGTAGACACCTTTTAGCAAGGTTTGTTTAAATTTCTGAATAAACATGTTATTAAGAAGTTTGTTATTTATTCACATCAGTGTATGATATTTCTATGCATCAGTTATAATTTACGTATCAATAAATTTTCCATATTCGGAATCCATGAACCTTATTGGACGTGTTAATGACATTTTCTTCAGACTCTGCAAATCGACTATCTCTGAAGTCTGATTACACCCTAAGGGAATGCCTAACCTAGGATGCGGTCTGCAGAGGCAGTTTTTCGCAGCAAGTCGTAAGAATAGATTTCGAAGGCCGAAAAGGACTTCGCGATGCGATGTTTTAGAACGGTACAAATCAGGAATACAACCAGGCAATCATAAAGAGACAGCAGTAAGCATTTCCACAACGCGTGAAATAGTATCTAATGAGTAATGAGCTATGCGTCGCTGATAGCCCCTGACCTAACGCACTATCTTATGCCACTTTGTTACTAACTCAGACAATTTGTTTAAAAAATATAACGGTTCATTGATTTCCTAATTGAATTTATACTAACTTAATAATAATAACTTTTTGGGGAGTTTCTATTTTGAATATCTATATTTGGGTAATATAGTAAACGTAAAGGTATTAAAAAGTTATTTTTTAATCGCATGCAGTATAATTCCATTTTAATTTATTTCATAGGAATTAAACACATCATACCTCAAACTCTTATACATGCTGCTGTGTATAGGTAAGCCGAAGTCGTCATAGCCGATTTTCTCAGTATAAACCCAGGTGCCGCCTAGCTGTCCGGCTTGTTCTAGGATGTCGACCTGGCTGACTCCCGGCTCTACCAGGAGATGGCGGGCAGCGCACAGACCTGCGGCTCCAGCTCCAATCACGCATACTCGAGACATCTGGAAATGGTGAACTCATGGTTACTTATGCTTACCTGGTACTTGGATGTAATGACTGGATATGAATTAGGCGAGTATATAAAAAAAACTTACTGCCGAATGTTCATACATTTAAGATCGCCTTATGTCGTTTAAGGCCGCCTTATCTGTCAAAATTGTATGTCGAAAATCAATGTAAGAAGCCGTTAAAGTTGAAGAGTGTTTGACCATTCGGGCGTTAGGGTTTCTGATTTCACGACCTTTTTTATTTCTCGAGGCGAGAATTCTCGAGCAGAAAACCCGATAACTAAAGAAAAATAAATAATATTTTTTTGTCTAAGAATAAACGTACCCAGTTTACATTCGTCACATAACCACATTTTATATAAAGAAGATGTAATCAATACATGGAAGTTAAACAGGAAAGCACCAGGAATGCATAACGAGTAAGGTCGTATGTAAAATATGGTTACCATTCTTCTTAGTTGCAGGTATGAGGTAACTCGCCCTATAAGGCCAACTTATGTGTTTCCGGTATGCATTATATTCTACGTCAGAATTATTTTTCTTGGTATTTAAAGGGGTTTAAATTATGTTAATAGAATCACATACATACATAGGTAATCAATGTCATATGATTAGAAGGGATTGATTTGATTCCTTTGTGTCGCAAATGGCTACTAAGCCGACAGGAAATAATTAGGAATTTTATATGTCAGAGATATAAGTGAGCCGGCTATCCCGATTCTATACCACAGTCTCAATGAAAACCGGCGGCAAGTGGCAGCTCGCGTTTTGTCGCAAAGATATACATATCTGGTGGCCGAAATCTCTTCTTCCTGATGTTTGATAATCACGCCTTGACGGCTAGATTACAGCATGATAATTTGGATCTTTATATCCCAGAAGTACACGGGGACTTGTGAACAAAGGCTAAATTTAAATATCGTCCTATTGCGGTACCTGTGCAACCCGATACTATTTTCTGTTTAATATAAAAAAAAACTATTCAGTAAAGTCAAAGCGGGTAAAATAGTGTTATTTGGATTATGGAGCCTTTGTCATTGCTCGAAACTGTTGATTTTTTGTTGTGTTTGTAACGCATTATACCTATCTGTGAGCGACCTTCTTGTAAAGTCATGAAAACAAAATCAAGCGCCCGAAATAAATAAACAACCGATCAAACTTTCCGCGCGAATTATCGCCACTCGCCAGTCTGTCTTCACGGGCCATTGCTCGTAAACATAATCAACAATTAGGTTTATCTGTCATGTGCTCACGGGTCGAGGGTCGCAAGTTCAATTTCTAATTTCTTACTATGTTGCGATGAAGAATATTATATTACCTATCGATTTTATTTCATTTCGATTTTTGGTTTTCGAATACAATATGATATTACTACTCTTGACATTAGAGATGAAAATGGAATAAATGTATCTTGATCATGAATGAAGGGATAAGGAAAAGAAAAATAACAAATAAAAGATTAACAAAATAAAATTAATTGAAATCCAAAGAAAAAATTTAAATGCTTTTTACAAAAATAGAGAACAAAATTATTTGTCAAAGTTTTGAGTAGGTATCAATAAAATCAATTAAATCAGCGATAAAAAATAATTGTTTAGGTTATAGAAATAGTGTGTGAAGAGCGCCTAAATTACACCATAATAGCAGCATAGCTTTAAAATGCTAGCAATTAAAGCTTTTTATCGATTGTACGATTTCGTCATCAAACACTATCTACCACGGACCACGCGCCGCGTCGCGTCACCGGCCATGCCATGCCGCGCCGGTGCAAGGCAGAATATGCAGTGCATTTCTTGTTTAGACTCTAGTTATAATATTTGTCTTTACAATAATTATTAAATGTTTACGTTGATACGCAAATAAGTGTTTGGATTTAATTATTTTTGTCTACATTTATTAACAATAGAATTATTCGCATAATATTTTCATATTAATTATTTAAATTTAAAAGTAATATAGAATTCAATTGAATAAGAGTAATTTCATTTTGTAAAATTATGATAAAACAGATTAAAAATGAAGAATCAGGGAAGGGCTAATCGATTTTACAGTATACAACACCGAAACTTACCTTGAATATCGATAAAAGGGACTGAGTGCAATCCTGTATTTCACTGGGATAAGTACTGTCTGGCGACTGGACAGCGAGTGTGTCTGTCTCTAGAACTCACCGAGTTATATGCGTACACGCAACACCGCGTTACGGCAATAATGTATTAACCACATACTTGGTCCTAACTTATTATAACTTGTAAACCATAATTTGATTATCAGCGTATTTATTAAAATGAGGTAAGGTACCTATTTGTAAAATACTTTTTCCACAGAAGTGTGAGTTTACCCGTATGTTTTGTAAATCAGAAATGGTTTCTTTCTTTGGTTCTAGACACGTCATTAAATGGATGGAAAAATAAATCACGTTTTACCTAATACTTATGATATTTAAGAAAACTACCTCGTTTAATAACACCTAGGTGGGTGCCAATAGAGATGTGCGACAGATTCGCTCGGTAGTCGGTGGTCGCTGCATACTAGTTAGGTATAATAATTAATGACTGTCTCGGTGGCGTGGTTGTATTTTGGTACGACTACCGTCCTGAGGTCTCGGGTTCGATCCCCGGGTCGGGCATGTTTGATTTTTCCATATCAGCTCGGAGTCTGGAATTTGTACCCGGTATGGCGATAGGCTCGCCCCCTATCACGTCTAGGACGGAACTAAGCTCGGCGAAATGTGGGTGTTCTAGTTCACTAGAGCGCTTCTGCCTACCCCTTCAGGGATACAGGCGTGAGCATATTTATGTATGTGTATAATAATTATTATGATAGCGGATATCATGTTTGGGACATGTGTCGTGGAAATGTGTCATAAGCTTATTATTTCATTTTAAGGCTTTAGACTCACCTCTGTATCCCCGAAGAAGAAAAGGTGAACTAGAATAATCATAACACTCTTATTTCGCCGAACTCGTTTCCGTCCCAGATGTGACAGGGGGCGAGCCTACCCCCATATCAGGCACAAATTCCAGACTCGGGGCTGATACTGAATAGAAACACATAATATCACTTTTCCCGACATGAGGATCGAATCCGAGACCTTTGGAGGCTAGTCATACCGCTCACGCAATACTACTACGCCACGGTGTCAGTAATTTTATTTTGTTGTTATAATGTTGATACCGTTGCTGTATCAGGTTAATTCATTAATTATATATATGTCTTCTCTCTGTCTTCATTAATTATATCTACGAATTGCACTTACCATTTTATTTTTAGCTTTTGAGTTCTTTTAGGACCGAGATTTCAATTTCAGCCAAATCACACAAAATAATTAAAAACGCATTCGGATCAATTAGCTCCGGTCTACAGATTAACTTACTATGTACACAACTTAACGCCGCATACATGTGGATAATTCATTAAATAGAATTTAATATTAGAAACTCCTTTCATCGAAATGTTCGGCGATGGATTATAAAATAAAATAAGAAGATGACAGTTAAGATTGGAAAACGAACGATAAGATGTCAGATTTGTAAAAGATTTTGCCTTAAGAAAATAAATTATTAATTGTATCAATTCTTTGAATTCCTTCAATCCCACAACTTTTGGGGGCTCGTCCGGGATAGAATCGAAGAAATTGGTGCTATTTCAAGGATTTTCTGATGTAAGACTAAACTACAATTTTACGAATCAAGTATTACCAGCTTATGAATAAATGCGGGATTCTCGAATTTTTAAGACGACTTTATTTCAATATTTGGAATAAACTGAAGAATATTTTTATGACTTCCAAACGACTATCTTTCTGCACGACGACTAAAAGAAGATCTCCAAGAAGCAGACTTAACACTAATTTAACCACGATGCCGCCGAAAAAAGATACCACTCAAGCTCTGCATGAAAATGAAGATGAAGAACAAGAGGTTGATGTACAAATTTCATTCTCCGACTTAGAGAAGTCAATGACGTCATTTACTGGTGATGACACATACCCAATTGAATCTTTTATTGATGAATTTGAAGATACAGCTCATATAATGCGTTGGACTGCTGTAGAAAAGCTGATTTATGCGAAGAGACTTTTAAACGGTACAGCTAAACTATTTTTAAGGTCATTGGGCAGGGTAAAAGATTACTCAAGTTTAAAGAAGGCCCTTAAAGAAGAGTTTGGACCTAAAATTAATAGTGCAATAATTCACAAGAAGTTGGCTTCGCGAAAGATGAAGAACGACGAAACATTACAACAGTATTTCTTAGCTATGAAAGAACTAGCACTCCATGGCAAAGTTGAGGATGCTGCTCTAATTGAATACGTCATTGATGGAATCAGAGATAACGAAACAAATAAGGTTATTCTGTATGGAGCATCAGATATAAAAGAGTTTCGTAAGAAGTTAGACATTTACAGTGACTTCAAAAAGAAGATACCTGCCAAAGTCTCAAGTCCCTCGAACTCCACCACCAGTCACTCATTCAAAAAAACTAGTGTCAAGCGATGCTACAACTGTGGTGACTTGGACCATCAAACGCCTACATGTTCAAAGGGAATCAAATGTTTCAAGTGCAATGAATTTGGCCATAAGTCAACGGATTGTCCTAATAATAAATCTAAGAAGACTCTTAATATTGGAGATGATAATAAGAAAACAAATGAAGAAGTAAAAAGTCCATATAAGAAGATTAGAATTAACGGAAATGATATAATAGCTCTAATAGATACCGGAAGTGATGTGAATATAATGACAAAGACAGAATTTGAAAAAATTAAAGATGGAATAGAGAATTTTAATACGGAATCAATGACATGCCTAACTGGTATAGCTGAGAATAAGGTTTACACAGAAGGAACATTCTTAGTTAATGTTGAGATTGACAGCTACTTTACAGATATTACGTTTCATGTAGTCAAAGATACTGAAATACCCGAGAACGTGATTATTGGTAAACCTATACTTAAAGATTTTGGAGTTAATTTTACTCCTCGTGGTGTCAACTTGGAAAGAATTATGCACCTTACTCTTTCAGTTAAAGATGATAATGTTGATCAAAATTATGACATAGGAGCAACAAAGTATACAGAAGAAATTCGAAATTTGTGCAATGAGTATAAACCTAGTGAGAAGAAGAAAGATAGTAATGTAGAATTAAGAATTATACTTACTGTTGAAGATCCTGTTTATCAAAGCCCACGACGTTTGTCACCGTTAGAAATGGGTATAGTTAACAAACAAATCGAAGAATGGTTAGCTAAAGGAATCATCAAACCTAGTAAATCTGATTTTGCAGGTCCTGTTGTCTTGGCTCACAAAAAAGATGGTACACGCCGTATGTGCATAGATTATAGACGACTAAATAAGAAAGTTATAAGAGAGAGATTTCCACTACCTTTAATAGAAGATCAGATAGACAAGTTGAAAGATGCAACGATATTTACGTCTCTTGATTTACGTAATGGTTTCTTGCACGTGAAAGTTCACATAGACAGCCAGAAGTACACGGCTTTCGTAGTACCTCAAGGACAATATGAATTTCTAAAAATGCCGTTTGGACTGTGTACTGCGCCATCTGTATTTCAGCGATTTATAAATGATGTATTTAGTGATTTAATCGCTGATGGTTCTATAACAGCGTATCTTGATGACTTGAATATACCATCTAAAACTGAAGAAGAAGGACTATTGAAGTTAAAAAAGGTACTAAAGAGAGCAGAAGAATTCGGTTTAGAATTTAATTGGAAGAAATGTCACTTTTTTAAAGAAGAAATAGAATATCTTGGTTATTTAATTCGAGATAATGAAGTAAGACCCTCTGAAGACAAAATAAATGCTGTAGCAAAATTTAAGAAACCTAAAGACGTTAAGACCATTCAGTCATTTCTTGGACTTACTGGTTATTTTAGGAAGTATATTAAAAATTACTCACTGATTGCAAAACCGCTAACTGATCTATTAAAGAAGGATGTTGCATTTAATTTTGACGAGAAGAGTGAAAGAGCTTTTGAAGAACTGAAGCAAATATTATGTAACTCTCCAGTTCTGCGTATTTACAGCCCTGATCTACCGACAGAACTTCATACAGATGCAAGTGCAGATGGATATGGAGCTGTGCTGTTGCAAAGGAGTCCTAAAGATGACAAATTTCATCCAGTTCACTATATGAGTAAAAAGACTACTCCTACTCAAAGAAATTACCACAGCTATTACTTAGAAGTCCTTGCTATTGTAGAAGCGATTAAGAAATTTAGAGTGTATCTGCAGGGGATTCACTTCAAAATCGTGACCGACTGTTCAGCATTAACTATGACATTGAAAAAGAAAGACTTACCGCCAATAGTTGCTCGCTGGGCTTTACTTCTAGAAGAATACGATTATGAGATTGAGCACAGGCCAGGATCAAGTATGAAACACGCAGACGCGCTAAGTCGAAATCCGATTTGTCTAATAATCACTGAAACTACAACTCGTATAAAAAAGGCTCAAGAAGATGATGATCATATAAAAGCATTAAAGAAAATTTTGGAAAAAGAGTTTTATCAAGATTATATTTTACAAGGAGATATAATTTACAAAGTCAAAAATGGCAATAGATTGATTTTAGTACCAAAGAAAATGCAGTATAAGATTATTAGGAAAAATCATGAAAGAGGACATTTTGGAATTACAAAGACTGAGGAACTGATAAAGAGAGAATATTACATAGATAATTTACACGTCAAGATAAGAATACGCAAGAAAAGAAAGAAAGACAGATTTTCGAATCCAAGAGATAAAGACGATGAATTATATCAACTGATAGAAGAAGGAAATGTTCAGATTTTCAATAAAAAAAGACAAGAACTCAGAGAAAGAGTAAAGGAATCTATTGAGAAAATGCAAGAAGAAAATATGAAAAGCTATAATAAGAATAGAAAGGAAGTAGTTTCCTATGATGTTGGTGACTTAGTTGCAATAAAGAAGACGCAATTTTCACAAGGTTCAAAGCTGTTTCCAAAATTCTTAGGACCATATGAGGTTACACAGAAGAAGCGGAATGATAGATACACTGTCAAGAAGGTGGGACATGGTGAAGGACCCATACACACAACGACTTCGGCAGATTTGATGAAACCTTGGGTGATGCTGGAAGATTTAGATTCATCTGGGGCAGATGAATGAGCAGGACGGCCGTGTGGATAATTCATTAAATAGAATTTAATATTAGAAACTCCTTTCATCGAAATGTTCGGCGATGGATTATAAAATAAAATAAGAAGATGACAGTTAAGATTGGAAAACGAACGATAAGATGTCAGATTTGTAAAAGATTTTGCCTTAAGAAAATAAATTATTAATTGTATCAATTCTTTGAATTCCTTCAATCCCACATACATATACCATACTCGAATACTGAAACGCTACTCAACTTCAACGGCTACTTAGATTGTTATTGGCCTCAAATGACATAAGACGATCTCAAGTGTTTGAGTTGCATTTTATTAGTATTGAACAAAACTATTTGGAATGTGGGGTCGACGCAACACACTTTTTCAAGCACATTGCAGAAAAGCTTTGGCTTAGTATTTACGACCGGCTGCCTGTCTGACGTTCAACTCCGGGGTTATCTATCTCTAACTTTTAACTACTATCGAAACTAACTTTTACTATTATTAAAACAATAATGAATAACATACTAGGAAAGCATAAATAGCAGAATGCAGTTTCGCAAAACAGTCAATCTGTTCACTTGAAATACTGCCTCGACACTACAAATTGCTATCGTCCTAGTATCCATTATAACTAGACACATAACAAAGCACCTGTTGTCGACTTTCAGCATAAGTGTAACCACGTGATATAGGTCAACGTGAGCTGGATGGAGATGCTGACGAAACAAGCCAAGCGCGTTGCATGCAATAGCCCGAGGCGAGGCTTCTTCCGGAGTGAGAGAGGTATGTAAACAAATATAGCTGTCTCCTTCTGTAGATGTAGGAATGAAGAGGCATAAATGAAATAAATTCGAAATTTGTTTTTTTTATAATGATTATTTTTGTAAATGATATCTTGGTGGCTTCGAGTGCTTTTTCGTGGCCAGTTTTTTTTAAATATCTGTGATTTTGGTATATTTTTTATTATTTTCTTTGTTTTTAAAAATGTAGTTCAATGACGTTATAAGAGTAATATTTCTAGGATGTATTTTTGTTTTTTATAGCAAAAACTGGTAAACGAGCAGATGGGTCACCTGATACTAAGTGATCACCGCCCATATTTACCCAAGACACAAATGTATCATGGGTGCGTTGTCATCCGTAAAGGAGGGTAGTGGTGAGGTAAGAAGAGGGGAATTGGGCCACCAGAAATCTCACTTACCAAACAAAACGTAACAGCAAGCTGCCACTTTAGGTCGATTTTGTATGAGACAGTGGTATCAAATCGGTCGAGCCGGCTTATTGGTGCTGCAGACATTACTGCGTGGCTCTCGCTCTACCACTCAAAAATGACCTATTTATTTTTGCCAAAGTTCTGGAAACAAAATTTCCGTTTCCTTATTATAATGATAAGCGTAAAATGCGTTTAAACTTGATATTAATCGTGATTAACGATAAACAAAACGTTAGAGATGGTTTAGTGGCAACGTATACAGATTGTGAATCGGGAGGTCCTGGGGTCGATTCCCAGGTTGGGTCGGATTTGCCTAGAACTAGATTCCACAAAAGAGGGTTGACATTACGCAGACAACCAGTTATAAAATCTAAGCCAAATACTTTCCGAAAACATTTTCAAGAAACAAGGTACGAGAGATTAATCGCTACTAAAAAATCAAAGTAGTATTAGTAAATGTTTTCTACAATACGTCAACAAAAAGAATCGATCTATATTTTGAATGTATTCAATAGCATTCAACCCGTTTTTATGATGGTAAATTAGACGCTCAAAATCTTGGAAATCTCGCATAAAATGTTAAATGCCTCTTAAAAAAGTGTGTGTCGCGCCACTTGCGCCGACTTCTCGTTTAGGTGGGATAAATGTCGGTAAAAAAATATGATTAGACGCTAGCATGAAGACGTCAGAGCTAAACTATTATATCGATAATACCTAATTAATAACTTAGTACCTACCAAATTTTGAATGTTTGCTCTATTACTTACAACACTCAGTTATGTTTACTTTGTAAACTACGTAATTATGTGTAATAATATTTATTACTATTGGTTTGGCAACGAAATTGTGAATGTCGATAACCTACATACATTATATTTATCGTAAAATGCAACTTTGACCGGCCTATCTATATGTCTGGCAAGTGTACACGTCTTCCCATTGCAAAACTAGTTGGATTATTCCAGTTTCGTATAATAGAATCTACTGGAACACACATTACGGTTGATTTAGAAAGAGCAGCATTTTCGGAAAATAGGTACCTACTACCGAATACGCAGGCAGAGTGGTATGTTCGATCTCAGATTTATGGGTATTTATTTATCTTAGACTTTTCAAAATTACGTTATCGTTCGCTTGTACCTGCTTATAGGGAAAAGAAAATGTAGTAAGTCGTAAGGAGAAATACATACCCGAGTATATCTCTAAGATCTAGCAAGGTGTATTGAGCTAGTATAGTATTCTGATCGTCGTATCAGTCGTCGGAGTCATTTGATTAGGTCTACAATACAATATAGTTCAGCTATTACTAGTTATTTCTTTACGAGAAGCAAAGGTTATCGTTCTTACCATATGCAAGCTCCGGGTCCATGTCAACCTAATTATTATGTACCTACTCGCTAAAATTGAGCAATATTGAGTAAATGTAGCTATGCGAAGTTAATAAAATATAACGATACAATACTTTAAAACCATAAAACATACATATTGCTATGCTACTTTCTCTAGGCACCCAAGTTTTTGTACGATGTATCTAATCGTTTCTAGCCTAGCGAATTGTATACATTGCATTTAATAAATGAAATAAAAATGTATTTCTACTATTATTTATTATAATAATAAAGACATATTATAAGAGTTTGCAAATTATTTTATTCTTTAGATGCGTATCCGAACATGATATTCATATCAGCTGTTCAATCATGATTCATGTCATGTCAAATGTCAAGTCTTTACGTCAAACGCGGGGATTTGCAATTCAAAACAATAATTATCAAACAAAACCAATCAAAAGTTACATGGATAAGATTCTTTGAATGTGCTGTGCTAGTGTGCTGTGGTGCTTCCGTACATAACATGTTATAATATTATGTCTAGTAAAATGGATCCGGACGATCCTAGAACGCCTCTTTTAGGTAAGTGTTACAACACTTCTTGTGTTATTATGAAATGATTGTTTTACTGTAATAATTGATCTACTATATATTAATGACCTGCAATAAATCGAGTTCATTATGTACTTTGTTCGTTTTGCAAGGGAGTTATTGCAAAGTTCGTTGAACTTATGTGGGCAATACAATTGTATTTCTATTTCTTTTATAAAGGATAGTATATTATTCAGAGGCCTTCCAAAACTTTTTCATTGTATTATTGAACATTAAATACGCCGATATCAATTTATTTTCGAAAGAATAGCACCTACTAAATATTATAAGTTGGTATTTATCCATAATAACTGGTTAATAAGTAGCGAAATTTATTCATTTTCGCTGATTTTTTTATATAATTTGCACTGAAATACATTTTTGAAGTAGTATAGTATATCCAAATAATATGCTTAATATTTGAATAGGGTGCCTGTAGATATTATATTATGTATAAAGTGGTTGAAATAAAATAAATACATATATAATATGATTTTAAATGTGCCATGATTTAGTTATACTTAGGATTGTATGCAGAAATAGATTTTTAAAACTGGTTTTTATATGCACAAATCATGTTTTTAAACTAGAATAATAATTAATTGTAATCCAATATATTGTTCTGTTATTAAATTAATTTACCTAATTTTAAATATAGATTAAGTTGAAGAATATTATTTAATGAATCACATTGTAATAATTTTAGAACAATATTTCTTGTGTATAATACTAAAAATAAAAAACAAAACTTATTATACTAAGGGCCACTTACAGTTCTGTGATAAATCCATATTTATCCCAAATCTTGATTAAAAGATAAGAGTGAGCTTTAGGATAAATCAAGATATCATAGGTTAAACCCTACAATAGTAATAAAGCTGCAAGTCATCCTAAGTAATTAGTTTTTTTCTATATGCTATAAAAACATAAGTATAGTCTTCAATAGAATGTTATTAACTTCATGTGACAATTGCAATTAATTTAGCCAGTATTTATATTATACCAAAACAATGTAATCACTTTAACCTGTTGGAAGCAGCCTTATTATTATTAATAATGGATTTTACATTAGCCGCTAGCAGGCTGGAGGACGAGCTGCCTCTGAGGGGTTAAATATAGAGCAATGAGGTAGTGCATGAGGGCAATAGGTTTGATGCCCCAATTTGACACCCAATCAATGACCTTTATTTTAACCTGAAGGGTAACTTTTGACACTCAATTCGGTTTCCACTATTTAATTTAGTGACTTAAAATTTCACAGAAATTATGTAAAAAAGTGCACTAGCATTGCGTTAAAAATTACCAAATGACAAGTTCTTGAATCCTACGCGACATTAGCGCACTTTTTGTCTCGATTTCGATGGAGCTTAAGCCACTAAATAAAATCGAATCATAGTCGAAATTGAATATTTTAATAAATAAATCAAATATTTAAATAAATATTTTGATTGAATTTGATTTCAATCAAGTGTCAAAAACTATGAGGCTGTCCAAATAATTAGATTCTATTAAAGAAGTGTGCCTTCTTTGGGCGAGGCTTATGTCCAGCAGTGAACATCCTGTGGCTGATGATGGAAGAAGTGATGGTCAGGAGGTGAGATATTCAGAGACAGATAGAAAAGAACTCTGACATTGGTAAGGGGAATGATAGTGGGCATCAATATTATATTTAAAAAATATAATATATTACCTAAGAACACAAAAATACACTGTTAGTTTACAAGAATAGTTTATTTTTATATGGCAGCGATTGGCAAACAAGTAGATGGGTCACCTGATGGTAAGTGATCTCCACCGCCCATAGACATCCAAGACACAAAAAGAATCATGGGTGTGTTGCCAACCTAAAAGGAGGGAATGAAAGGGGAGGGACAAGGGATTGGGAAATGCGGGGGGGAAATGGGCCACTGGAAATCTTACTCACCGAACGAAACACGACAGCAAGCTGCTAATTTACATCGGTCTTCTGTGAGACAGTGGTATCTAACCGGTCGAGCCAGCCCATTCGTGCTGTAGACGTTACTGTCTACAGCATGGCTCTACCCCATTTAAAGTTATTAATTCCACACTAACTTACTAAATTGCATTAATTGGAATGAATTAGAATTTATTAAAGGCAACTTCCCACGAAGCATGTTATCCTGTCTTCATATTTGGAATAAAAACGATATGATAGTATTATTCCTTATCTTTGAATAAAATTATGCACATTATATTTCTATACTATTATTTTACTGACCATGTTTTAATGTTAATTTTTCCAGTTCCAAAGGTCAAGATTCGGCCAAAAGGTTACTCCTAAGTGTCGTAAATTATTTGTTGACCTTTAGATCACTGGAATGATTACAGTATTACTGTCATAATAATCACCTTGAACAATAACTATTCCCTATAATTTTAGCAGTGTTTTTACTAATCATAAAATTGACTCTTGTAACTTCATCTGTGTCACTTTAACTACTTATGTTTACTCTCAAAAGCATCAATATATTATTTACCTAGATGCACAGTTGACGCTCGGAAAATGGGACAGCAAAGGAGTGCTTAAGCACTCGTTTTGCATACAGTCCGACGCCGATGGAATTTTAAATTTCAAAATTCAAATTTAAGAACGCTTGCTCATTTCGTTTAAAAAGCTACTTTATTACACGTGCATAGGGTTATATTTGTGTTGATTTAATTAGAACTTGTGATCTTTTTCTTTGTTTTATTCCTGAGACCACTTTTTAGGAGGATATTTGCAAAGAACTGTCCATCTAGGGTATATTATATTGATGCTCAAAAGGAATAAATTTTTCCCGTATTTGCAACATTTTTGATTGCTGCTCCACTCCTATTGGTCATAGCGTGATGTTTTATAGGTTGTAGCCTTCATTGATAAATAGGTTATCAAACACCGAAATCAAAATATTACTTCCTGAGATTAGCATATTCAAACAAACAAACGTTTCAGCTTCATAAGTCCAGTATAGATTATTATAGATTCGACAGCCTCCGTGGCGCAGTGGGCGAGTAACCGACTGTCAAGCGAGACGCCGCGGGTTCGATTTTCGCACTGAGACAAATGTTTGTGTGGCTCATAGATATTTGGTCGGGTTTGGGTGTTGGGGTTTGGTTGTGAGACCATGCGTCTCTTGTAGTTCCTGATATCCACGACACAAGACTCGTATCTTAGTGTGGGGTCAGACTGTGTGTGTGACTGTTGGGTGCTATGTATTTATTAACTTGATGTTGGTGTGTACTGACTACTGCTCTACCAAATGAATTTAAGAAGCGAACAACATACGCCCAGCATACGCCCAGTTCCAATAAACAATCTCAGTTCGAATGTGCAGATAGATTACAGAAATTAGCCAATAAGAACACAGTTTGAACATGATTCCGTCAAATGATTTGATTTGATTGGTTCATAATCGCATATCTGCACTCTAAACTGAGAACGTTTATTGAGACCGGCCGTTAAGGTACAATGGACGACCAGCTTCAGATTTCGATTGCCTTGCCCAGTACATTGGAATGCTAAATGGATAATTATTTTTATTTTTGTATCACGTTTTTAGTGTATAATAATGATAAATACATGCGTTATATAACAGTCACGCCGCATCTGATAACAATTATCTGCATATTGTATAATTTCCAAGTGACTAGATCTCCTATTTTACATAATTACCTATCTATTACATTACAATCACATTGAACGAGGTCGCAACTCGCAACTATCGGTATTAGGTACTATTTATACGACATTCATAAACAAGTTTTGTGTCGTAGGTATCAGGAAATACGAGATACTTTCGGTATCACAACCTGACCTGAAACCGTAATCTGTGGGCCACACAATTTGTGTCGATGCAGGAATCGAACCCGCGGCCGCTCGTTCACAACCGGCTACTCACCCGCTGCGCAACGGAGGCGGTCGAAAATCGAAATAGAATACCACACATTGCGGTTTTGTTTTACCTATAAGCCATAAGGTCAATATTAACTGTAGCACGGCTATGATATTTTTAGCATTTCTCGCTAGTGACTGCGTAAAAATATAATAATGTATGAAAAATGCCAATTCCCCACTTAAACGCTAGAGGCGTTCGGGTGTTAGTTACAAAGACTTCTATGAATACTACTAGACTGGCTGTTCGGTACATAGAATGTGCGCACTAAGTCTCTGTTAATCGACCTCAACTCATTATAGAAATCTGCTCTTTTCCTTAGCCGTGAAACCTCAAACACTCGCCGTCATGTGCCACAATTTTACTTCGAAACTGCTTGTCTAGTAAATACATACATAGAAGTCTTTGGTTTGTCATACAAATATTTTCGGTAATCGCTAACGTGAAATGCCAAAAAATCTCGTGGTCGAAATATAGGCCTTAAAAATTATTATTAAAATGGAGGGTAGATATTTTGATTACATTTCTGGAATAAAGAACGCGATTACATAGATACTCACGGGCGGCTCGGTGGCCCATACGCTTGTGTAACATATATGTGCCGCCTCCGACGGGGCGCCTAACATAATTTAATGCGCATAGCCGCAAATTACGATATTAAATATACGAAAATCAAGCTTGCTTACAAAGAATATTGACGTTGAAAGAGCGAACAACCTAGTAAATAATAATAATTAATGAAAGTAACCTCTCAAAGTCAGAGGTGGTTGACTGAGAAGTTAGATTCGAACCTGTGCAGTGACCTGGGGGGTTACCACCACCTCTTATAGCAGTATTATTATAATCGAACTTGTTTTTTTTTGTAAGGGAATCGGTACAAGTAAGATTATTATAATATTGCTATAAAAGGTGGTGGTAACCCTCCTGGGGGCTGACTTTTGACACACGATTCGAATTTGGCTTCGATTCGACTTCATTTAGTGACTTACAATTCTACCGAAATGTTTTTTTTACCTCATGGAAATACCAGTCATGGTAATTTTTCTTTATTCTTTCTACCTGCCCTTATCCCACTTTAATGTGGGGTCGGCGCAACATACTTTTTGAAGCATGTTGCAGAAAGGATTTGGCTTAGTTTTTACGACCGGCCGTCTGCCTGACGTCAACCCCCTGTGAAGGTTCCAATCTCGGGCAAATTAACCCGTTTGAGGCAGCATTATAATATGTATATATAGACAGCCTCCGTGGCGCAGTGAACAAGTAGCGGGCTGTGAATGTTGAGGTCGCGGGTTCGATTCCCGCACCGAGAAAAATGTCAGTGTGGCCCACAGATATTTGTTTCGGGTCTGGGTGTAGTGAGACCGTGCGTCTCTCATAGTTCCTAATACCCACGACACAAGACTCGATCGCAGTGTCGGTTCAGGTTCGGACTATGTGTGTGACTGTTGGGTGTATTTATTTATTATACTACATAAGAGTCTCGGCCATCGGTGGCACTGGTGGTTAATTAGTTATCTTACATACATACACATACATAAGCTCACGCCTGTATCCCCGAAGGGTTAGGCAGAGGCTCACTAGCCAACTAGTACACCCACATTTCGCCGAGCTTAGTTTCGTCCCAGATGTAAGGGGGCGAGCCAATCGCCATATCGGGCACAAATTCCAGACTCCGGGCTGATATGGAAAAATCCAATATCACTTTGTCCAACCCCGGGATCGAACCCGAGACCTCAGGACAGTAGTCGTACCGAAATACAACCACGCCACCGAGGCAGTCTTAGTTCAGTTATATTTCGCTGTCTGACACAGGCGTAACAAGTTTGACATAAAATGTACCCATACGTACTAATTTATTACCATTATTTATACCCCTCCCCGCGCCCCTGTGACCAAGCGTGGTATTTTGAAGACACCTCTCCCCTCTAAACAGGGGGTGACTCCTGACGCTCGATTCTATTGTGATTTCATTTATTGACTTAAAATTCGAACCGAAATCGACTTTTAAAGTGCTGTAATGTTGCATAATATTCGAGAACTTGTCATTTAATAATTTTTAATGTAACATTAATGCACTTTTTAACTCGATTTCGGTGGAATTTTATGACTATAAATAAAACCGAATCGAATTCAAGTTCGAATAGAGTCGTCAGGTGTCACCCCCCTGGTCACGTAATAGGGTACGTTGCCTAAAAGCCATAATAATGATTACATGCATAATTTAACACACACACATAACCTCACGCCTATATTCCTGAAGGGGTAGGCAGAGGCGCACTAGCCAACTAGAACACCCACATTTCGCCGAGCTTAGTTCCGTCCCAGATGTGATAGGGGGCGAGCCTATCGCCATATCGGGCACAAATTCTAGACTCCGGAATGATATGGAAAATTTCGATATCACTTTGCCCGACCCGGGGCTCGAACTCGAGACCTCAGAACAGTAGTTGTACCGAAATACAATCACGCCACCAAGGCAATTACATACATAATTTAATAAATATAAAATACGCAAAAATACCTTGAAACCTAATTAGATATCGTGTTAGATGTTAATTAAACTAATTAATTTGTTTACGGTTCATCAAGGAAGCTATAATATGAAAACGTATTGATATATTTTTTTCAATATGACGTTTTTTTTTATAGCAGAGACTGGCAAACGAGCAGGTGGGTCACCTGATGGTAAGTGATCTCCACCGCCCAATAGACACCCAAGACATAAAAATAATCATGTGTGCGGTGCCAACCTAACGGGAGGGAAATATGCATTGGGAAAGGGAGGGGGAGTTGGGTCACTGGAAATCTCACTCACCGAATGAAACGCGACAGCGAGCCGGCACTTTACGTCGGTTTTCTGTGAGACAGTGGTATCGAACCGGTCGAGCCGGCCCATTCGTGCTTTACTGCACGTAATAGTCTACAGAGCGGCTCTACCACTCAAAATTATACAGTTTTATTTTGAGAACACAAATTGAGCTAGAGGTCTTGTTCCATCACATTAGTTTTTATAAAATCGTATTGGTATAATTAAATATTCGATACATTTTGAGTATTCCCTGACTGCACAAACCACGTTAACACAATAAATCTATACTTAATAACATTATAAAGTTGAAGAGTTTGTTTGTTTGAACATGCTAATCTCAGGAACGACTGGTTCAAATTGATACATTATTTTAGTTTTGCATAGCCTAGAAGAAGGCTATAGGTTATATAAAATCACGCTATGAATAATAGGACCGGAGCATGAATAAAAAGGGGGAAAATTTATTTCTGTTGTGAGCTTTTTTTTTTATTTATGGCAATTGAAATACATTATGCCAATGTCAAGTTAGGGAAATTGTTTTCCTACTTATAAGTTTTCGCAAGTGCAATGAAGTCGGATGTGTTCGATTTCAAGGCCCTGCTGGAGTTTTAGCGTCAATTCCTTCCAGTTTGATGTTTTTTAGAGGATTTTCTCGCAGCGGAGGAATCGAACATGGTCGACCCATCCACCCGACAAAAAGCATCCAAAATCACTTATTTCCACATACTGTCCATCTTCGTTGATGTTTATTGCTTAGATACACATCACATTTAATCCACAAACACAACTTTAGACGAAAATGTGAAATCATTAAAACAAGCGAACACCCGCACCGTCAGAATTCCCGCCAAAACTCTGTTGTGGTTGTGAGCTTTCATTGCGTGCACTGCGTAAACGGTTAAAGCCGCGTCTCCTGCACTAAAACATTACACAAAACACCTACACAAAACATGATTTTGCTACACATTTTTATCTATGGTCCATTGTTCTACGAGCAGGAGACATCGAAAATCACTGTTTTGCGTATGTGTTTTTGTGTTTTGTTTCGAGAAAAACAGATGCAGGAGATGCGCCTTAATGTTACGCATATTGACGCAGCCGAAGTTGCGCGGGTCAGCTAGTGCGTATACGTCTCATCTACATAATCAGATGATTGTGAATAAACATAAATATATTGTTTTAATATTAATATTGGTGTACCTTGACGTAAACAAACAAACGTAGTATTGCACAAGATTATTTCCTTCCGATTTGCATACTTTGTCGTCAAATGCCGAAAACCTTGTGTTTATTTCAAGAGTTTATTAGCTGTGTATGCGACTATTTCCTAATTTCTTCACTTCCTCAAGCAAATATTATATTTTTCATTTTCTTAAACATTTTCCGATAAACATGTATTGCAGATAGTATATTTATCAGTCATTCCAAAGGTATGGTCATTTAGATTGATTAGCTATTGGGTGGGCTCTTGATCGTATGAAATACCGCCGTACGAATGACATTGCAAGACGTTTTTAGACGAGTCTAGATAATTATGGGCACTACTGGCGTAAATAGTTTCCAGCCTCGGTGGCGTCGTTGTGTTTCGGTGCAACTACTGCCCTGAGGTCTCTGGTTCGATCCCCGGGTCGGGCAAAGTGATATTGGATTTTTCCATATCAGCCCGAAGTCTGGAATTTGTGCCCGATATGGCGATAGGCTCGCACCCTATCACATCTGGGACGGAATTAAGCTCGGCGAAATGTGGGTATACTAGTTCGTTACTGCGCCTCTGCCTATACTCTGGCGATACAGGCGTGAGCTTATGTTGTATGTACTGGCGTAAATAATTACTGGCCATTAAGGGCGTCTTGCAGCGTTATTACTAATCTAGAGTTACACCTTATTTCGAGTTATCCTATAACTCACTCCAATCTTTAAATCTGGATTTGGGATAAATTGAGGCTTATCCCGGAACTGCAAGAGGCCCTAAGAGACTTAAGATCTAATAAATAAATGTGTTGAAGCAACGGATGCCTTCTATCACGCGTGTCCCCGACATATAAAATAATTACTTAGGCACAATGCAAACGACGCGACGCAGGCTTATTACGTACCAAAAGCAAAGCGATAACGAAAATTGTACTATTAAACATCATAATGTGATTAGTCGCAGACTGTAAATAAATATTTGACAAGTTTTTTTTATCCATGTACTCTTACACTAGACGAGAGCAGTACAATCCAAAGAGCATTCATCAGAATAATTGATTTCTCGACTAATTTTTTTGATTAATTTTATATGCCATTTGTCATTTAAAATATTCTCAAAAATAAAAAAGTTATAAGCCATTGAAGTTTGGTGTAACCCTCAAACTGCAGGAAAGAGGAGCATCAGTATATTCACGGCTATAACGGTACGTGCTACGCCACTACTCTTGCAGAATTTAAAATATGAATTACTGCATAATTTTTCAACCATTTCGATGCAGTTTTTACAGAAAGGTTCCTTTTTTGTATAATTTACTGTTACGCATAAAATAATGTATAAAATCAAGCATCGTCAAATCCAATTCCGGCCAACCCGCCTAGCATGCGTGCCACGAGATATCTCGATAATCGACTGTCGAGATGTTGTCTACATGTTGTCTACAATATTGTATGAAAATAAACGATGACTCATGTCAGTGTCCGTAGACATGTAGAGAAAACCGGTTATAACAGGACAAAACGCGTAGACAAAATGTTCTCGTGGCGCGCATGCTAGGCGGGTTGGACATCACACTCCGAAGAGAGAAGAAGCAAATCGAGAGGACTGCGACAAGGGCGAAGAGGTTAACCTGTTCCAGCAATCCACTAACTCACGTCCAAACCGTTTGAACTGTCAAATTAGGTAACGTGAATCAGTACCTCAACCATGAGATTTTTTAAGTCATGGTTGGCCTACTGGCTTCAAGTATAATTCTAGCTATTGCTTTACGTTACGTAGTAAGCCACGCGTTTATAATATCCTTTGTTTAATACGCGGTTTAGTCGTAGTCTTGGTAAATAGTACAGATTTTTACTAAATCCCTTTATGAGGTGCCAGATACCACGATCCACGTTGACTCGTGTCTGCCCTAATTGCATGTTAAGCTGGTTTTAATGATGTGTTAATGGTTATGTCACATTGAACGTTGAGATGGTAAGCGATGCTATATTACTGAATATACATCCATAAGCTGACATCTGTATTCCTGAAGGTTAGGCAGTGGAGAACGAGATAATTAGACATAGACATTTAGCCGAGTATATTTTCGTCCTAGATGTGATAGGAGGCGAGCCTATCGCCATATTGGGCACGAATTCTAGACACCGGGTTGATAGTACGTAGAAAACCCAATATCACTTTACCTGACTTGGGGATCGAAGCCGAGTCCTCAAGTCTGAATATATTAATCGATTAATTTTACTATACCTAGTCATAACTCATTAGGCACTAAACTTAGTTTGGTTATTTGTGAATTTGTATGTTTGATAAACATGCTTTAACGGCTTTACCGGCGGAAATAGGTAATACTGGTAAATTATGACCTGGATTATGACATAGTAAATGCTTTAAAAATTATACAATTCAATTAATAATTGCGTAATTACTATAAATTTATGCCTAATAAACATAAAACTAAGCCAGGAGCCTTAATCTGGGACGTAGTTTTATTTTCTATAGTGCCTTAAAACGAGAAATATACAAGAATTTGACAATAATATTTGTGACGTACAGACAAACATTGAGGTATATTTCCGGTTTCTGAATATGTCGTGTTAAATAGCAGTAAACAGATTTATTAACACCGAAAGCAAAGTCCAACAAATAACAACAAGGATAGGTCATGGATAACATTCAAAATGCAAATATCTGTCCACGATGAGGCCTGACATAAGCACTGTCCTCTATTAATGCTCAGAGGTCAGTCAGATAATATACCTGGGTATATTTAGATTAGACCTTTGTGAGTTGTGGTCGCGCAATTTTTCGTATTATAAAATCTTCACCTTTGGTTTCTAAATTTTGACCTCTCGTCTATATTTAATTTACATGCAACAAGCATGACTGAATACATTTTGTTTTAGTAATAGTGCTGGCGACTGGGCTACGAATATTTTAATTTTTGTATAAAATTAAAATTAAAAATGTGTAGCCCAGTAACTAAGGATTCATATAATACGATTCCTAAAGATTTACCTTTGAAAAATTGGTGTTAAATAAAAATTTTACTTCCTCAATAGACTCGCCCCCTATCACATCTGGGACAGAATTAAGCTCGGCGAAATGTGGGTGTTCTAGTTCGCTAGTTCTACTCTGCCTACCCCTTCGAGGATACAAGCGTGAGCATGTGTATGTATGTTCACTTCCTCGCCACTGTTTTGGACCCCCTCCCCTGGAAAATTCTTTTATCACTTCATATTTCACATGAGACGCCATGTCCATGTCAAGATACCAAGTGATAATATCTCTTACATATAAATTAATTACGCCGTACTTAACTTTAAAACTATTTTGTCACTTTTTTTTGCCTTGTTTAATGAACATGAAAGGGACCAACATATTGTAAAATCGCTTAATGTTTTTATAAGTAAGGGAAAATTATGGAGTTTCATCATCATCATCATCATCAGCCATAGGACGTCCACTGCTGGACATAGGCCTCCCCCAAAGATTTCCAGATCGACCTGTTGGAAGCGGCCTGCATCCAGCGACTTCCTGCGACCTTTATCAGGTCGTCGGTCTACCTTGTAGGTGGACGTCCTACGCTGCTAATTATGGGGTTTACTAGTACGAAAATCGTTGAAATCTTAGCATATCTCTATACAGCCAACCCTAAAGAAAGTCTATCGCTCATTCGGAAGTTGGCCTTCGCGCCGCATCACCGTGCGTTTTGTCGCGACATAGCCTTTGTCTCACTGCTCACCTCGTTTTGTACTACAAAAGATATGCACAGTGTCAACACATAGTGCTATTTAATATGAAGCTGCCTGGAGTATTGGGTGCGTAATGTTCTTTTCGAATTTTTGCTCGTAAAAGATTGATATTTCTAATAAAGTTTAATGTCACTAAACTTGGATTATCTGAGCGAATATTATAAAGTTTTTTTTTGGGTTTTTGATTTTTAATGGATAGGTTTAAAAACTGCATAACCTATTTAAATTCTTTCACCCATGGGAGGCTAAATTATCAGCAAGTATTAATATACGCTACTTTTTATTCCGAAAAAATGTACAGTTCCTGTGGAATATATTTGTTTTGCGTTTTAGAAGGATGCGCTGCATTTCATTAAGTTAATGACATTAAAAGATGCGATACAATTTATTAATTTATATTAGTTGTTCTGTACAATACCAAGGCTAACAGGATTTAAATAAGAAATATGTATTTAATACAGTTGATACGTGTAAGTAGATATTAATGTAAGAGCTGATGCATAAGTTGCAGAAACATTCAATTAATTTTTTTTATAGCAGAGACTGGCAAACGACCAGATGGGTCACCTAATGTTAAGTTATCTCCACCGCCCATAAACACTCATGACACAAAAATAATCATGGGTGTGTTGCCAATCTAAAAGGGGAGAATGAAAGGGGAAGGAAAAGGGATGGAGAAAGGGAGGGCGAAAATGGGCCAACGGAAATCTCACTCTCCGAACGAAACGCGACAGCAAGCTGCCACTTTACATCGGTTTTCTGTGAGACAGTGGTATCTACTATCTAACCGGTCGAGCCGGCCTATTCGTGCTGTAGACGTTACTGTCTACAGCGTAGCTCTACCACTCAAATCCAATCCAAGTAGTAATTCAAAATTATGACTATCTTACAACATGAATACGCAATGAGTGTTCAAATTAAGTCTCGTGATTTGAGTGACATGTTTTGAATTTTATCAGATGCTAAATCTGTACCGGAATCGGAATAAACCGCCTTCTTCTCCTTGACTTGTTATTCAATAATCAATTCCAAACGTATAAACGATAAAATGTTTTAAGAAGAAACCACAAACGGTGACATGTTTTGAAGGTTTATTTCATACTACCTTTTGCCCGCGGCTACGCCCGCGTGAGAGTGTTGACAAACATTCATCCCCCTTTACATCCCTTTAGGGGATGAATTTATGCATGTATTAAACATATAAACCTTTCTCTTGAATCGCTCTATCTATTTTAAAAAATGCATCAAAAATCCGTTGCGTAGTTTTAAAGATCTAAGCATACATAGGGACAGACAGACAGCGGGAAGCGACTTTGTTTTATGCTATGTAAAGATGTAAAATATCGCCCTACAAACAAAAATTCAAGTTTTTCGAATAGAAAACTCAAATACAAATTCCGAATGCCTGGTCTGGGCCTTTTACTCCTCGGTATCCCAACACGAGAACATTGCTAATAAATGAATCGATTGATTTGATGAGATACTCTTTTGACATTTTTAAGAGTAATATTTGTAAATAACAAAATGTAATACTCTAAATATAATCATCATCATCATCATCATCATCAGCCATAGGACGTCCACTGCTGAACACACGCCTCTCCCAAAGATTTCCAGATCGACCTGTTGGAAGCGGCCTGCATCCAGCGACTTCCTGCAACCTTTATCAGGTCGTCGTCGGTCCACCTTGTAGGTGGACGTCCTACAACTCTAAATATAATACTCATATTATGAGATTTTTATCATTTTAGTTCTATAACTTGAATGTTTGCAGAGAACGTTCATCCCTACTATGATTGGATGATTTCTAGTACTTCCAGTATTGAAAAAAAAAAACCTATTTTTCAAGCCAAAATATTCTAACCGCCGAATGTTCATACACTTAAGGCAGCCTTATGTCGTTTGAGGCCGCCTTATCTGTCAAAATTGTATTGCGAAAATCAATGTAAGAAGCCGTTAAAGTTAAGTAGCGTTTGACCATTCTGGCGTTAATCCCGCAAATTATAGTCCGGGAGTTGTCTTTGAAACGCGCTTGATCCATTATCAGCCATAGCGTGTCTCGCACCAGTCAGATAGCAATCATAAATAGTCATCGATTTGTAAAACTGATACTAATTCGTCTGGGAAATTATATTTTGAATCAGAATTAGAAATAGGTCACGGTATTTATGTGGTTTCCCACGGTGCTTAATTAATTCAGTGAAACCAGTATTTTGTTTATCCTGACATGATTTTATACCGGTTTAGCACATGACAAGTGCATGTAAGTATCAGACCTTGAAATGATAGCGGTGGTGCTTAACGATACACAAAAAGACAAGTAAGTACCTCTTACCGGTTGTGTATTTAGTCCAGTAAGGACTAAAGGTCCATCTTCAGTAGAAGTTCTGATATTCTGGAACAAAGATGATAGTTTTTGGTTGTCTCTATATATTTGACAAGCAGCGCCTCTCGCGGAAACTAGAGGTACAATCGATTAAAATAAATGTATGGAGAAACCGAGAACTATCACCGAACTATCATTTCCGAAAAGGGTTAAAAGTCTTAACAAACTCTTATTAGGTCTAGAAAGCGTCTCATAAAATCCCAATATTTTTTTTTGATTACATTTAATTCCATCATATGTTGAAGTTTGAGCAACGTGAAACTGTTTAAGCGGAAAGAAGAACCTCAGCATTAGACCCTACAGCAAGCTAGAGAGTGAAAATAATCACAAGTTGAAAAAAAAAAACAACTTCAAAGCCACCACATTTTGCCCTATTTATCTGGACCAATCTTGCATTAACTCTATCCAACACAAAAATAATCTTGAAAATCGGTCCACATTTGTCAGATATCAAGTAACAACAAAAAAATACCGACGAATAATTAGCCTTCTTTTAAAATAATTGATAATTTACATTTAAACAAACCCCACGTTGTTCTGGTTGCAGGTCGTGCGCCTAACGGCAGGGTCCGAAGAACTGCGACCAGGCTGTGCAGCCTGCAGTCGTGGAAGAGGCGTCTGCCGGTCACGATATGGCTGCCCAAGTACAGCCTCGAGTACTTACTTCGGGATATTATAGCAGGTACTGTTTGAAACACACATACATACATACATAAACTCACGCCTGTTTCCCGTTGGGGTAGGCAGAGAGTAAGGAGCGCCAATTGCCGCGGTTGAAACACACCTCTTTCGCTTCTTCCACAGTCATCAGTCTTTTTAAGTTCTGTGTGACACTTCAAATATTTTTTAAGTAAGTAGGCTAGACTCTGTGGAAGACCCAATGAAAGTGATCATTATCATAATATTGTATTTCCATTATCTACAATTCCAGAATATTTAAGAAAGCTTTGCCGAACTTTAAGGGAAGGATGGGGTTGATCGTCAAAAATAAAAATATTGGTTGTGTAGGCATATTAAAAGCTCAGTACCCGTAATACGAGTTTTGTTTGACATTTCTCGATTCTCGGAATCGAACATAGTTTGCGCCTTCTCCATACATTTGACAAGCAGCGCCACTTTGCCGAAACTAAAACGAACTATAAAATGTATGGAGAAACTGAAAACCATCGTTGATTTCGAGAATCGAGGACTGTCAAAAAAAAACCCGTACTAACTGCCACTCTACCTCGGATGCCTTGGGTTTGTAGTATCATCCCGGTCGAGCCGGTTCATTCATGCTGTACAAAAAACTGCGTACAGCGTGATTTATAAATCTTAATTAATTTTACGTCACTTCCATTTACCTTGACATTCTGGGAGACCTTGTCAAATTATTTTATTATCGATATAAAAAATCTCAAGAGTTTATTTAATTCGTTTGATAAAGTGATTAGACTGCTTAATTACTACCTACTTGTAGCTTTTCTCATGTTCTATCGCACTTATGACTCCTGATGTACAAACCGCGAAAAAATGCGTAAAAATAGTTTCATTGAATTAACACTAATATTTACTTTATTTTGCGTCGACGCAGATAATCACTCTGCCAATACTAGCCTTGTTAAACATAATACGGAACTCATATAAATCTTATCTAAGTTTATATTGACAATGTTGCTATCGTAAGGTGTTTAAATTCATTAGGATTAGGCGCTATATATGTATCTTCGTCGACGCTTTCACTTGATTAGATTTGTTTAATGTAAATTAGCTTGTTTGTCTATGCGTACATTTTGATTGACGATGATAGACATATATTTTCTTTTATTTTTATGATTATGTTTAATTTTGCTGGGTTCTATACCACTTAACCCAGTTTTTATTCTCTTTTCTTTTAATAGTAATACTTTTCTCGGTTCAACTGTGACATATAGCATTTTACCTTTTCTATTTTATTCATGATGTTTTTGTAGATTTTCTTATTTTTCTTCACATATTGAATTATTTTAATTAACATTAAGTTTATAAGTGGAAATGGTAATATTATGTCGTGACCTTGTAAATAAGATAAAAAATCTGCTTAATTCTTGCCATGTGGTACAAATTCCAATTTTTATGTGAGAAACTTTTTTCCTTTAACTCTGACTCATAATAAATACTTTTTGGCATCGAGATGCAACGATATGTTTTGATTGACTGTCTGCCTTAAGGCTTACAGGCTGTCGTAAAAAATAAGCCGAAATCTTTCTGAAAAATACATGAAAAATATGTTGAGCCAACCCTACATTTGAGGGAGAGGGAGGAGGAGGTCGGCGTTGATAAGGGCAGGTGGAAAAAAATTGCCGTAATAACAAAGTGATCATATCAAGGTTTTAGTTTTTCTTTGAGGTACGGGCCCAAAAAGCATATTATGGACACAGGTAAAGTCACAAAGACAAGTGTATCGATAAATGCAAATTCTAGCGAAATGGAAAGTGGTTTCGAATGATTTACACTTAGTGTGTTTAGTAATATAAGGGCGACTTGCAGGGATTTCACTATAATCGCCATTTTATTAGTCCCCGACTTTGTCCTAAACTTGATTAAAATCAAATGTCATATTAGTTGTCCCGAATTCACTCGCAGCTCCGCACTAAACCACGATGAATCTTGTAATAAACCCCATTTTGGAATCATTTCAGTTTAACGTCTTGCACGTCGTCGATTTACCCCTTATCTGGATTAAAATAAACGACAAAGTTAAATCATCGGGGCCGCCGGTTTAAATGGCTAATCGTGATTATTGAATGTCAAACAACATAACATTTTCATATTATTTCTTGTTGTTTTATGAAAATAATAATAATAATAACACTCAACAGTCACAAACATAGTCCTGACCCCACACTTGTGTCGTGGGTATCAGGAACTACGAGATACTTTCGGTCTCACAACACCCAGACTCGAAACAAATATCTGTAGGTCATACAAACATTTGTCTCGGTGCGGGGATCGAACCCGCGGCCTCTCGCTTATCGGATAGCCTTATCGGCTGTGTGGTCGTCTATCACATCTGGAACGGAACTAAGCTCGGCGAAATGTGGGTGTTCTAGTTCACTAGTGCGCCTCTGCTTACCCCTTCGGGGATACAGGCGTGAGCTTATATTATGTTTTCTACCATGTCCTATGCCTACCATGTCATGTGCCTACTCCGCGATGTTCTCCTATTTTTAGGAGATAGGGGGTTACCACCACCTCTTATAGCAGTCTTATTATAATCTTACTTGTACCGATTCCCATACAAAACAAACGAAGAACGATTATAATAATACTGCTATAAGAGGTGGTGTTAACCCTGCAGTTGTTTACGAGATGATAAATTCCGCTTGAGCTAACAAAGTGCAAAGTTACTCCTAGTTACTCCTTAATAAATATAAATAACTAGCCTCATAGTATGTGTGTTCGTATTACATGTGAACATGTGGTGACTATTAACTTAAGAGAATCTACTGAAAAATCATATAAAACAAACTAGAATTCGTTTTATGCAAAATTTTTATGATAGATGTTTTGATACGGAACTTTAGATATGAATCTAATGGAACGTAAAGAATGAGTAGAAGTAATGAAATCGCGAATTAATAATCTACACTCGGATTTCTTAAATCGAACCAGAAATGTGTATGTGCAAGACAACTAATGGGACATTTGATTTAAATGACAAATAGGACTGAATCGTGTATTAATAAAACGGCGAATAGAGTAAGATGCAGTGTTGCAAAAGTGTAAAATTAAAACTCGTTAGATTTGGCATCTGAAAATCGGGAGATTTTTATACGGAATGAAACACAAGTAGTTTATGTTAATAATGCGTTAATTTATTTAATTATAATCAGTAAGTTACATATAATCATTTATAGTTTGATATATTGTACATTGATTAATCATTTTCGTCTTCTTACCACCTCTTACTACTTATTTTCGTGAACATTTTCTCATATTTATTAAAATTGTAACAACATTGATTGTTGTTTTCTATACATCATTTTGTGTGCAGAAGATCTACCATTGACTTAGTGGAAAGTTTAATCCGTTATTTTAGTGCGAGCTCTTCGTAACTAAGTTTTAACCTTGGATACTGACGCCGTGCAACGTAGTGAGACAATAATGTCTCACTTGGAAAGCCTTCACGCCGCGGCCGTGTACTGTCGTTCTATGTGTTATATTTATATGACATGTGCATGCAATTCTATGAATGGACTATAATGAACGACTAAAGCAAGTATAAGTTATCCAATTTGGGAAACAACCCGAACGAAGTTATCTTCAGAGACATTTGACAGCCTCCGTAGCGCAGAGGGCGAGCAGCCGGCTATGAAGCGAGAGGCCGCGGGTTCGATCCCCGCACCGAGACAATTATTTGTATGACTCACAGATATTTGTTCCGGGTCTGGGTGTTGTGAGACCGAAAGTATCTCGTAGTTCCTGATACCCACGACACCAGACTCGATCTTAGTGTGGGGTTAGGACTATGTATGTGACAGTTGGCCCGTTGGATGTTATTTATTTATTTTCCCTTGTATACTCACCAGACAATAATAAACTCTATTATAAGGTATTTTAGTACAATTTGCTTTAATATACCGCGAAGTTGAATGGCCGTATTTTATTGTATGTAGTATTGTCGTATAGGCCGTATTGTATTGTATTACAGGTTTCTTTTAGTTTTGCCGTATTAATAATATTATGTTCCATTTTTTATAAGAATATTATTTTACATTAGTTGAAAATCCAAAAATTCGGCAGATAGGACTGCTACATCGGGACATCGTGAGCAATGACCAAAATCAGTAAATATCCCGATAAATCGGGAAATTTTGCAACGCGGGCAAGATGCCTACACACTTCACTACTCCAAATTCATAAGTTCCGTTTCACAAAAAATATATAACCACAATCACAATTCCGCATAAAAAAATATTTTTTGCAATTTAAAATAAAATAAATCCCAACAATCACTCATTATTTACGTTCCGTAAATTTCATATTATTATCTATAGTGCCGTCTCGCAACATCTATCATCACAATTTCGCGTATAAAGAATTGTATTTTATTTTACATGATATTTCAATAGATTCTCTTGTGTCAATAGTTGGCAAATATTTAGTTTTAATTCAGTTTGAATACATGTAATATAAACACACATACGACGAGGCTGTATGTGGTTGCTTCCTTGGCCTAATTGATGAAAGGCATAATTGAAAAAAAATAATTAGTGTCAGTTGTCTGGATTACGACTTGTCAACTAGACATACGTATAATATTTCGCGATAAGGAATGGTCACTTTAGTTCGCGGCTCCTCAACGAACTAGTTCGTTCTTTCAGTTCACGTCTCGAACCAAAGAAAGGCTAAAAAAATTTTATTTGCACGAATTTTAACCGACTTTAAAAAAGGAGGAGGTTATTAATTAATCGACTTCAAAAAAGGAGGAGATGAATTAACCGACTTAAAAAAAAGGAGGTTAACAATTCGTTGGAATCTTTTTTTATGTATGTTCCCGGATTAATTATTTTTTATTCTTTCATAATATGCTGCTGTTTTTTTTTACTTGTACATACTTGGGGAATAGTGACGGCGTCTAAGGGACAACCCTTACCAAACGAACCCAACGATGACGGTGGCCTACTTACACAGTAGGCCACCAACACCTTTAGGTTTAAGCCAACCTTATCTGCATGTGGTACACTTTTCTGAGTAACGGACTAGGTGCTGGCGAAACCTGGGTTCTTGCCTTGCAGGGTATGGGGGACAGACCAGGGACCAAATGTTTGCTATTAGATCGTTTTGCGAGGCATGCATGTTGAAAGAAAAAGCTTCTGCATATCGCTTTCCTGGATCTGCAGAAGGCTTTTTACTTTGTGTCCCGACGGGTAGTCTGGTGGGCCCTAAGGTTCAAAGGGGTGCCAGAAGCTTATGTTGACGTTATCGAAGACATGTTCTTCCGATCAAAGTCTTTGATTCGGACTGCTTTTGGCGTCACCACACCCTTCCCGTTCACTATGGAGGTTCAGCAACCACCGTGGGTGTTCATGTACGCTGATGTCTAAGACAAACAGCGTCTAGGGGCCGCTTGATAATGGTCGACTGAAAGGAAATGTGCTAAAGATCAAGTACATGAGTTGCGTAAACGTAGTATTTTATAAATGTTTTCAAATATTTTTTATCGAAGAAAGTAAAAGAAAATATTATGATGTGTTCCCATCTGTGAGACTAAAAAGTGCTGCGCACCGTATTTGAATATAGCTTAAAAAAGCACGATATTTCCCTAGTGGTTATTGACTACGTTACGAAAACAAGACCATCATTTGGCCAGTACTTCTGTGTATATGTACGATACGTGGTCTGTCAGCGTTATTTTAAGGAAATCCAGATGACCTCAAAAGCGCTGGCTGGACTTTTTAGAGAATGATTTGAGAACCAATGGTCTTACTTTGGACGATACTCAAGACTTAGATTCTATCTAACTTATCAAACGAACTAAAGAACGAGAGATCTGGGAACTAGTTCGTTAATTTCTTCTGTGGGAGCTGTCCTCCGCACTGGTTCGTTCGCGAACTATATAAATCTATTGTCAACAATGGTAATTTCTATAATAGAGGTATAATAAAATTTTATCAAGAAGTAACTTTGAAATTCGTTAACTTAAGTGAAATTTGTCATCTCGAAAACAACGCTCTCCTAGAAAATAGAATAACTAAAGTACTTTGTAATAGAAGAACATTGCGGAATGCGAGCGTGCACAAGAAAACAAGGTACTCGTTGATGGTGATGAACTAAGTGTGGAGTTGCACCAGTTACAAGGCGTTTGTGATGCGTGTGCCGAAACCTATCCTGCACCGAGGTGCGACGAGACATTGAGGAAAACTTTTGACTGCAGTGCCGGGTCGGGCGTGGTTGGTATACCACCGCTTCCAAGGACTAGTGCCACACGTGCGCACACAAATATCGTGCATAATAGTGAAGTGTTGTAATTATGTGGTTTTTCAAGAGATTATGTACATACAATGTTAGTTTGTAAGGTGTATGTATGGGTTATTGATAATTATATACTCTTCGTAAAAAAACTTGAGTTTTTATATATTTTACGAATTCATCATCCTTGTTTGATACCAAATCATGTTCAGTGTAAAAAACAAAGCCATTTTTATCATAGATTTTCATTAAACAACAAGAAATAATGTGAAAAGGTTATGTTTTTTGTGTTTAAATTCTTTGGTTGTTTGTCAATAAAATCAAGATTAGCGACTTTAAACCGGCGGCCATGCCCATTTAAGTTAAACGTTTATTTAAATCGAGATGAAGGGTAAAACCACGACGTGCAAGACGTTGAACTGAAATGATGCCAAAATGGAGTTTATTTTACGATTAAACGTCGTTTATCGCCTAGCTGCAAGTCACCCTAAATGGATGCCTAAAGGCGATACTCTCACGGGTGTGGGTGTAATTAATTCACATACATTATACATGTCGGCGCACACCGGAATGTTGTAGATGTAGATACGATTGCGGTTTCTAAAGGTACTCCTATCCACTAGACTTTAGGATCTAATAATATGATATAGCATTCACTAAGATATTCTGGAAATCAAGGAAGAGCGGATTTCGCATTTTAATTTTGTTTAAGAGTTTCGTCTCCTGAGACGGATTCTTCATGTCATCATCATCATCATTATCATTGTTTCGATGCAGAGCTACCGGTATGGCATGTATGTTAAATCCTGGATCTTTTAACCAGATTCTTAAGTAATGAGAGTGGAGCCACGCTGTAGACAGTAACGTCTAAAGTAACCTCACCATTGGCCCATAAAAAAAAACATGTGAAGTGGCGGAAAATCCACATCTTGTAAATTAGCTAAGGTCGCGGCCAATTCTTATATGGAAATCTTTTACATTTTGTGTATTTCGAAAAAATCTTTGTCGTCCATGAATTTTCAGTAAAACGTTGTACTTTATTTGTATTGCAGGTATAACCGTGGGATTAACTTCAATACCACAGGGCATTGCTTACGCCATGGTCGCTGGTCTACCGGCACAGGTAACACTTGTATTTTACTTTTGAGCCTTAGTAACCGGTCAAGGTGCCTGTTACGCATAAATCCTCCAATTGGATAGCAACCATTGTACATATAGGGGCTTACTTATAAAAACAGTTAACTGAGTAAGTGGTAAAGAATAGCCTGTCCCTTTTATTTTCAAACGATGTGACACAAGGAAAAAAGTGACAGCCTATTCTTAGCCATTTGCTCAGCTAAACTGTTTTTGTAAGTAAGTCCCATAATGAAATAGACATCTTTATTGTGCATTGTAACAGGTCGTGGTGTCATCAGCAGGTGCATGTAATAGTATAGCGTAGCGTAATAAGTAGATAAAACATACAGATAATAGTAAACATACAAATAGTAAACATACAGATAATAGTGCAAATAAAATTGTATTCAGCATCAGCCACAGTGTATTCAGCATCGGCTCCAGCAAAAAATGCTGCTGAAAAACAAAAAAAACTGCCTACCATGGGAGGGAAAGGAATGGGGATCGGAAACCGGTATTTGAGCTTTGCGAAAATTTTGTTTGCAACTGGCATTTTACGTCGATTTTTCTCTATACGTGATTATAAACCAGTCGAGTCGACCCATTTATGCAGTGGGCCAATTGTCCACATCGAGGCTCTACCACGAAATTATAATCAGCTTTCAATGTTACAATTTTTTTCTAGGTAGGTCTATACTCGAGTATATTTCCTGGCCTAGTGTACAGTATGTTTGGAAGTTGTAAGGATGTGACTGTTGGACCCACAGCGATATTAGCAGCTTTACTGGCTAAATACGTGGCGAAATCAGCAGACTTCGCCTATTTAGCGGCATTTCTGTCAGGATGTTTTATAATGTTACTGGGGACGTTGCAACTAGGTAAGTTGTTGGTTTTACTGTTGTCAGGAGTTACAAAGCCTGTGTACTTATCTGTGAAAACAACACCAAACTTTGAAGCTATATCATATAGCTCAACTCGATTTCCAGTTCGATCACAGCACAACACTTAAAACAGTCGCAGTAATTGAAGTTAAATCAACTTTATTTAAATGAACTCCAATTTTGATCAACATTACTTTATCAAATAGCAACTTTTATTACTTCTCAAATATTATAAACTGCCTGCAGATATTTAATTGGATAAAAACACCTGAACACCTTCAGTATGGTACTTCTATATTCAAACCTTTAATAATGTAATTTCTAAAAACAGGACAACTGATGTTTTAACATTTTTAGGATTTCTTTTGGACTTCATATCAAAACCAGTAATAAGTGGATTCACAACAGCTGCAGCGCTTCAGATAAGCGCTTCACAGCTGAAATCTTTGTTTAGGGTATCAGGTAAGGTAACTTAATTACAACTAGTAGAAGTATCTGTTTGCCTTGTTCCTACTTTAATTTCTTTTACTTTTTATGTCGTTTCTGATATCAGACTTGTTATTACAAATGTTCCTTTTACAGCTCCATCGGGCGGAGCTTTCATAGACGCAATAGTAAATTTCTTTGCAAACATCACCACAATACATTTGTGGGACTCCGTGCTGGGCATCTTAACTATTATAGTATTAGTATTGCTTAAGGTGAGTGTCAACTAAAATTCATGCTTATTTTTGGACGTGTTCTTTTTAAATGTTAGCATGAACATTACTGTTACATAATCTGTTAACTTTTGTTGAAGATAAACTTTCAAATTTTTGAATAATTTAGTCGTCTCTCATAAAAAGTATAAATCTATGTTAAATTGAAATTTTACGTAACTTTCTCAATATGCGCTTTGTCTTACAATGAAGCTAAATATAATTGAGCAGATGGGTCAACTTATGGTAAGCGATCTCCACCGCCCATATATCCAAGACGCCAGACCCAAGACATCAGAAGAACCATGTACGTTGCCAACCCAAAAGGAGGGAGTAAAGGGGAGGGAAAGTGGAGTGGGAAAGGGAGGGTGAATTGGGCCACCGGAAATCTCAGTCACTGAACGAAACGCTACAGCGAGCTGCTACTTTACGACGTCGGTTTTCTATGAGATACTGGTATCAAACCGGTGGAGCCGCCCGTTCGTGTTGTAGACTGTCTACAGCGTGGCTCTACCACCCAAAATATCTTTCTCAGGATCTCTTTTCAGTTATTTATGTCTTTTGATAACTTGATCTAGCGAGCAGTGATCCCAGTGTCAGAGTCATCGTCTGCCTGCCGTTTGTATGTGGCGAGGACGTGGCAGTACGTAGTACGTGCCAGGAACGCTCTGGTTGTGTTTATATGTGCTATGTTGGCGTTTATTCTCAAAATGAATGGAATTACACCTTTTGCTCTGACTGGTATGTATCTCTTGGAGGTTTATGTTAACCTGGTAGTTGTTGTGTTATAATAGATTTTGTTCTTTACATAGTAATTCATGGTGTAAGCTATAAGAAACAGGAAATAGTATTTTCAAACTATTGGTAATGTGAGGTACTTCTACATTGGTGATACCCTAGATACCTGGTATATTAAGGTGGTATAGTAGTGGTATAATAAGTTTAAAAAAATGCTTTGAATTTTATGGATATTTAATATAGTAAAATGACGAATAATGTAGGTAAAGAAATGAAGGTTTTTTTAACTAATTCCTCTGGATATGCTATTTCTATTCTTCTTTGTTCACATAATCATTATAGATGTAAACGTTGGGAATTTAGTTGCATATCACCGTTAATAGTAGAAAACGAAGCAATTGCAGTAGCCAATAGAAACGCATTCCCATAACTTACAGGCACAATCCAAGGCGGCCTGCCAAATTTCGGACCACCACCGTTCTATACAGTGGTCAAAAACTTAACTTTAGACTTTGAAGACATGCTTGCGGTGTATGGACCTGAGGGTTTCGTGATGCCCCTAGTTGCTATATTGGAAAGCATAGCTATTGCTAAGGCTTTTGGTAAGTTATTTTTTATCTTTTGTTATCTAAAATAGATTTATTTTTTATATTTATCGGAGGGCATAGTTTGTTTCGGACGTTTTGCTATTCTATGTGGTTTACGTGCATCTATATCAGTCTGTGCGGTAGAGTATTGGTCGGGTATCGTTCATCCAATAACGTTTTATAGAATAGACACCCAGATGTAGTGTAGTCGCTTTGCTTAGATAAATTGATAATTCACTCTTTTTAGGGTAATTGCCAAATGACAAATATGGAACCCTTTTAGTTTTATCTCGAAAGTCCGTCTGCCTGTCTGACTAGTTTAACTTAATATTTTTTGTACAAAAAGGCTGTAATTTTGGTATAAGTAAGTATACATACTATAAAATGCTGTTTAAAATTTAAGCATGTTGCAGAAAGGATTCGGTTTAGTTTACTTGAGTAGTAAAGCCATGTAGTAGACAGTAACGTCTACAGCACGAATGGGCCGGCTCGACCGGTTTGGTACCATGTCTCACAGAAAACCGACGTAAAGTGGCAGCTTGCTGTCGCGTTTCATTTAGTGAGTGAGATTTCCGGTGGCACATTTTCCCCCTCCCTTTCCTAATCCCTTTTCCTTCCCCTTCTATTCCCAAAATATAGTTTTTACGACCTGCTGTGCCTGATACGAACCTCGAGGGTATCTCGTCAGTAACGTCACTGTCAAATAAGAAGATTCTCAAAGACTGATTGTTTGTAGCTGGTGCATCAACAGTAGACGGCACCCAAGAGATGATCGCCATCGGTGCGTGCAACATTGTCTCGTCATTCTGTCAAAGCATGCCAGCGACTGGCTCGTTCACACGAACAGCCATCAACCATGCTAGCGGAGTGATGACGCCTGCTGGATCCTTCTTCAAAGGTTAGTTTATCTATCGATTATGCTATTTGGTTCCTTATCTAGGATTTAGCTTAGTCACTGCCGTGCTCGGATAAAAAAGAGAGTATTTTGGTGACTGAATCAGTGGCGGAGTGGAGTCTCGGGTATCGAACTCGAAGAACCTCGGGTCGGGCGAACTAATATTGGATTTTCGACCGACTTCCACAAAAGGAGGAGGTCCTCATTTCGTCTGTATTTTTTTTTATGTATGTTATATCTCCGCCAAATGTGGACCGATTTTCAAAATTCTTTTTGTGTTCGATAGAGCTTATTTCAAGGGTGATCCCATATACATTTGGTCACGATCGGTAAATTGGAAGTCGGTCATTTAAGTTTTTAAACTTGTGATTATTCAGTATCAGTCCGGAGTTTGGGATTTGTGCCCGAAATGGCGATAGGCTCCCCCCCTATCACATCTGGGACGGAACTTACCTCGATGTGGGTGTTCTAGTTCGCTAGTGCACCTCTGCGTACCCCTCCGGGGATACAGGCGTGAGCTTATGTTATGTTATTTTGTTCACCAGCCTGCCTCGTGCTACTGGCAGTGACTCTGCTTGCGGACGCGTTCTATTACATTCCGCGAGCGACCCTGGCCGCGATCATCGTCGTCGCGATGTTTTCCATCATGGAAATCAGTATCATCAAGCGGTTGTGGAGGAACAGCAGTGAGTATATATTTAACAGGTATTTAGATCCATTGCTAAAGATGCTATCAAAGTTGACATAATATGTAGGCAGTTTCTTCATGTACATATAGCTGAAGTACTAACTCAACAAAAGTTAATGCTGAGATCTGTAGCAGTACCGTCTTTACCATAAAGGCATACGGGGCCAATGCCCAGGGCCCCCCGACATTAGGGCCCTCCCAATATGCTGATAAGTAGTCACCTTCTCTTACACCAGGGGTGAAAATAAGAAGCAAGTTCGCTAAAAAAAATTTCGCCGTCACCAGGCAATGTAATATGTTTGCATACATCGACGGGGGACGCGGGCCTGTACCTGTCATAATCTTTTTACTCTCCAAGGGCCCCCCAATTATGGTGTGCCCAGGGGCCCATGCATGCCTTAAGACGGCCTAGCCCCCTTACTCTTGACATTCGAGTAGATTGTAATTTCGATTTGGTTTCATTTATTGACTTAAAATTCCATCGAAATCGCCTTTTAAAGTGCGCTAATGTTGCATAATATTAGAGAACTTGTCATTTGGTCATTTTTAACGCGACATTAATGTACTTTTTACTCGGTTTCGGTGGAATTTTAAGTCAATAAGTGAAACCGAATCGAATTCAAGTTCGAATCGAGCGCCAGGAGTTACTCCCCTGATCGATAGTAGATGTTCGATTTAAAAATTCCAAATCCTCATTGAGTTCGTTTCTTTGACCCAGACTTAGTCAAAGTTCGCTCTATAGATCTCAGCCTAAGATTAATTAAAATTTCAATGTAACAATGATGTTACCTATGGTCATAAAATTAAGCATCCACATAATTTTACAAAAGTATGTATTCATTATACACATACATAAAATGCTGTTATTTTATGTACATAAATCTTCGAACGTAAATATAGAGGTAAGTTATATACATTTTGTCATTGATTCATATAATACGATTGTCTTTTATGACGTATTTATTTAGTTTCTAATGTGTATTTATAATTGTATTGTTTTGAACGCCTCATAAGTTTAGTGACAGCGTTTTTAAAAAGCATTGGGCTTGTCATATTGTTTTTGATTATCTCTGTGCTTCTTATGGCGACAGGCTCGCTATATCACATCTGGGACGGAAATAAGTTCGGCGCTATGTGTTCTTGTTCGTTAGTTCGTCTCGGCCCACCCCTCCGGTGAAACAGGTGTTTTTAAGTGGTAGAGCCACGCTGTAGACAGTTACGTCTACAGTACGAATGGGCCGGCTCGACCGGTTTGATACCACTGTCTCACAGAAAACCGACGTTTTCTCTCTCCCTCTATTCCGTCCTTTTAGGTTGGCAACGCACCCATGATTCTTTTTGTGTTTTGGGTGTCTATGGGCGGTGGAGATCACTTACCATCAGGTGACCCATCTGCTCGTTTGCCAGTCTCTGCTAAAACAAAAGAGGTGTGTATATATCGTTTCCAGAGACGGAGCTAGTGGTGTACTCGTTGACAGTAGTGATGGGCGCGTGCGCGGGGCTCGAGTACGGGATCCTGGCGGGCGTGGGCGCGGATATACTCAGGGCTCTCGCGTACGCGGCCAGGCCTAACATACAAACTAACATGTTCAAGGTAACAAACATAGATTTTAAGTGGTAGAGCCACGTTGTAGACAGGAACGTCTACAGTACGAATGGGCCGGCCCGACCGGTTTGATACCACTGTCAACCGATTTAAAGTGGCAGCTTGTTGTCGCGTTTCGTTCGGTGAGTGAGATTTCCGGTGGCCTAATTCCCTTCTACCTTTCCCAATCTCTGTTGCCCTCTTTTTTAGGTTGGCAACGTACCCGTGATTGTTTTTGTGTCTTGGGTGTTTATGGGCGGTAGAGATCACTTACCACCAGGTGACCCATCAGTTTATTAGCCAGTTTCTTCTATAAAAAAATCGTGGCTGAGCTGCTAAACTATATTTAAGTAATATTTTTACAATAACCATGAGACCCAGATGTGGTTGATCTCAAGGCCCTGTTGGGACTATGGCGGTTATTCCTTCCAGTACGATGCCCCTCAGATGACCTTCATTCGGCGAATCGACCGAACAAAGCCAGACAACGCACCAAGCAATACTCATCCAATATCACCGGTTGAAAAGATTGCACATTATACTGTTCATCTTAACTGAAGTTTGATGCATTAAACCACATCACTTAAAACCAACAAACACACCTCTAGAGAATGATATGAAATCATTTTAATAAGCGATGCCCACCCTGTCAGACTTCCCGTCAAAATCCCACGTCTATCTACTGTTGATTGTTACTGTTAACTTTGATTACCACAAGTCATTCTCATCTCCAGGTGGGTAACCAAGACTGCGTGAGTCTGATCCTGGTGGGAACGTTATCGTTCGCGAGCTGCGAGCGGGTCCCGCGGGGGGTGAGGCGCGGGGGGGACGGGAGCGAGGGGGGCGAGGGGGGCGAGGGGGCCCGGCCGGGGGGCGAGGGGCCCAGGGCGAGCGTGGTCGTGCTCGATGGGAAACAACTGCACACCATCGACTACGGAGTCGCTGAGGTTAGTTGGATAAAATGACTTTCAGTTTGTTTCAGAGCGGGCTGACGTCAAACAGCCAGCCGGTCGTAAAAAATAAGCTGAATCCATTCTGCAAAATGTTTTAAATTGTGTTTGTTACACTGGATTTTTCGATCGCATAATTCACAATTGTCCATGATAATCATCATAATATTAGTTGTCGCCTCTTTGGTCTAGTAACAATATGTATGGGCTGTGGATCGGGAGGTCCTGGGTTCGATTCCCAGATCGAGCAAAGCAAATTTTCTCATTTAATTTTCCCGGGACTCGATCCCTCAGAGAGGGTTGACGTCAGGCAGGCGGCCGGTCGTAAAACTAAGCCAAATTCTTTCTGCAACATGCTTAAAAAGTGTGTTGCGCCGACCCCACATTAAGGTGGGATAAGGGCAGGAAGAAAAAAAAGATCATTACCATCTTATCATTACCATTATCAGGACACAGACCGTCAAATTTCAAACGTCAGACCCCAATTAAATTATCTTTTTTCCAGAACCTTATATCTGTGATACTAGACCTGGAAAGGGATAATCGTCGGGTGTTATTGTGGAACTTCAAGGACAGTCACAAACAGCTGTTCGAGGACATTCACCTCGGGTTCTCGGAGAGATTCGTCAGCGGTCCCAGCATAGACCAGCATATATTAAGTACGTGCAAATACCATTGGTTCTATAACATGAATGAGATGATTATGAAATGACGAAAAGATAAAAAAAAAAACTAAGTGCATGTCTGACCACGCACTGTAAATGGTTCTTTAATGCTTTAATTGGGTACTTGCCAATTTTTTTTTTATAATTTTATATGTAATTTACGTCATAAGTATAGCACAGAAATATTGAAATATTTTTTTTAAATAATAATTTATAAGCCTGAAGTTTGGTGTCTTTAAAGAGAAGCATCAGTACTTATATTCATGTCATGGCTATAACAATACGTGCGTTAGAACTCTACTCTTGTTCATGGCATAATTTAAAAAATATTAAAAAAAAAATCAACTATTTTCAATACAAAAGGTTTTTTTTTGGTTTTATTCGCTATTGCATATAAAAATGTGTTTAAAAACAAACATAGTCAAGTTCCCAATACTCAGAGACGACCTAACAAATCTTTAAATAAACTTTTGTAACTTAAACTTTCAGTAGTAGACTACTACCTTGCTTTTTTCTCATTTTTCCGCCTATTAGTTTACATTTACTGCCTCGGTGGCGTGGTTGTATTTCGGTACGACTAACGTCCTGAGGTCTCGGGTTCGATCCCCGGGTCGGGCGAAATGATATTGGATTTTTCCATATCAGCCCGGAGTCTGGAATTTGTGCCCGATATGGCGATAGGCTCGCCCCCTATCACATCTGGGACGGAACTAAGCTCGGCGAAATGTGGGTGTTCTAGTTCGCTAGTGCGCCTCTGCCTACCCCTTCGAGGATACAGGTGTGAGCTTATGGTATGTTATGTTTTTAGTTTACATTTTAGGGGTGGGGGTGCACACAATTTTTACGAATTAAGAAGCGAATCTATCCTTAATAAAGTTACTTAATTTAAATTCGAATCGTCAAACATGTTATAGAACTGTTTGTGTGTTGTAAATAACAATTAGAATAATAGTAAATTAAAAATAATAAATTATATAAGCTGTAATATTACTGTCCCACTGCTGGGCACGAACCTGCTCTGCTAATGAGGGGTTAGGCCTTAGGGGGTTGTAGACTTTACATACCTTCAAAATTCTTGTAAAGAATCTTCGTATGCCAGTTTCCTCACGATGTTTTCCTTCACCAATAAGTTAAAGGTCAAATGAACATGCTCTTGGGGTTGGTTTCCGTACCAATCCCAATTGAGCAATTTATATTTTGTGGAATAAGAAACAAAACTGTTTAAGATAAGATCTGAAAACCTAAATGGACTGGTGAATTCTGAAGATATAAGTGTTTATGTGGTTAGACATCCACTTGTCTCTTTCTTTATTGATAGATTTTTGGAGAATAATAATTGTGACTGATGAATGTGACATCGTTGGTCGATATTTCCGTCCTTGTCTAACTAATCACTAAATCCTTAAATCTTCGGAATTTTGAAGTTATCAGCAAAATCCACTATTTATAATTAACATTATTATAATTAGCTTAAAATATTTAAACAGAAAATAAAATAAAATAATGAGAATCCCTCTTTAATTGGCGTTTCATATTTAATCCTTATTCTAAATTATGATTACTAATGCTAATATTATCTTATTATTGTCCTAATTATGAAAATAACATTTATTGTGATTAACATTTAATAACGAATATATAGTAGTTACGAATAGTTCTACAAAGTAGATTAATCGATTTACGCAAAAGTCGAAAATGTCTTGAGTTATGCAGCCGACGCCAGAATACTAATAATACTAAGAAAACTTGGTATTTACCTTTATCGTTTTCTCCTACAACAAGACCTACCACCGGTAAGAAAACATGAAAATAACTTGCGTATTAGTGACGAAAATAATTTAGAAGATGACACATTTGCGGTAATGATTTATCACCAAATCATTCCCCTGCCTACACTATATTATCCTGTCATGAGAACATAACACGTTGTCGACAATATTTTTGGCGGAATGATTTATCCCTTATTCCCCTGCCTACACTATATCCTGTCATGAGCATATACGTTATCGAGAATGTTTTTGTTGTAATGTTTATCCCTCATTCCCCTACCTACACTATACCCTGTCATGAGAACATAACACGTTGTCGACAATAATTTTGGCGGAATGATTTATGTCTCTTTTCTCTGCCTACACTATACTCTGTCATGAGAACATAAACTTTGTCGACGATATTTTTGATGATATTAAAGAAAGAAAGAAGAAAAAGATATATCCCTCATTCCCCTGCCTACAGGCCTGCGATCTTTTTCAAGCTGTCCATCGGGCAACAAGGCGATCTCTTACACCTGTCTTAGTCTTCGGTACTTTTGTTACAGATGTCGTTTTTCTCTTTCAGATTTGGGGCCGTGTCGATAACGGTGCGAGGAATCGAATAAAGCAGTTTTACTTAACTAGTCTTAAGGAATATTGTTTTAACAACACATATCATATGGAAATATCAAAGTGTATTAGTTTTAAGTATATTTTTTTATCATAGCTTTGTTGTACAATAATGTTACCCAAAGATATTATAATACTAGAAACAGAAAAATTACAGACAGCCCGTTATTTTATACCTAAAATAAGATTTTATATACAACGAACACAACTGAACTGTGTTAAGTTCTATTAAAATCTATTAAAATTATGTTTTTAAAGAGGCTAAAGTATGTATTTAACAGGTTGCTAATATCGAATCAAATCAATTTAAAAATTATGGTGTCATGTATTTATGTGCTTGGGATTTGATTTGCATGTTGCTTCTAATGTATAAAGAAAGGTTTTAGATCAGTCTTTGGAAGGTAACTTGTGAAGACCGTAATGTATTATCCAAAGAAAAGTATTTAGCAGGAACCAGGCTGAAGATCCGGGCTTAATTTAATATTTTATCCGTAGCTGTATGGTCCTTGGCTTAATAAACTGAAGCTGTAAATTTCTTACGAATGCGCAAAGGCGATGTATATAATATATTATTGACAATTAAAATGAGAAGTACCTCTATATGTTCGGATGCCAAAGGCAAACGTATCATAATGTATTTGTCATGGTTCGAAGGACCAATTGATGGCAATGGGTCGAAGGACCAATTGATGGAAATGGTTCGAAGGACCAAATTATGGAAATGGATCGAAGGACCAAATTATGGAAATGGTTCGAAGGACCAAATTATGGAATTTGGTCCTACGAACCGTCTCAATGAAAAGTTTTAAATGGCGATCATTAATAAATTCTGAACTGAAAACAGTAATTAATGTAACATGACTGTGAGTGAAATATTTGATCACATAACATAACATAAGCTCACGCCTGTATCCCCGAAGGGGTAGGCAGGGGCGCACTAGCGAACTAGAACAGCCACATTTCGCCGAGCTTAGTTCCGTCCCAGATGTGATAGGGGGCGAGCCTATCGCCATATCGGGCACAAATTCCAGACTCCAGGCTCATATGGAAAAATCCAATATCACTGCCCGACCCGGGGATCGAACCCGAGACCTAAGAACCGTAGTCGTACCGAAATACCACCACGCCACCGAGGCAGCATATTTGATCACTGCTGGCTTTAACGACGTTTTTTGACATTCCAATCTATTTTAATAATTGATAATCCTTGTGATATTGTTAGTTCAAATAAGATTGTATGATATTATTGTTATATTATGAAATCATCTTATTGTTACCATTGTATATAATTCGTATATTAAATATTTTATTTAAGGTGTTAGTCATTACTTTAAACGTCATTCCCTCTATGTTCAAGTTAAAAAAGTTCTGGAAATAGTACTTATAGAAGAATTAGTAACTATAATCTCCGGGTTCGAATCTATTAAAAACTTGACATACCTTGTGTCCTTTGCATCAGCAACTGGGGGCGACTTTCGGTGCCATCTGATCCTGACCTGAAATAAAATAAATGAGTTTGTATTATCATTATATTATATTTAATGATTTCATAGATTCTGCTGTAAGCCAAAATACTACCTTTTCGATTATACGTTATGTACGTATTCTACGTCGGGCATATGTTCGAATTCCTGGTTGGGCAGAGTGAATTAACAGGATTTTCCCGGAACTTCATCTCAGCCCCCAATGGGCAGGCAGCTGGTCGTAAAAATGTAAGTCGAATCGTTGCTGCAACATGCACAAAAACCTCTCAAACCTGTGCTTTTCCGAAGCATCGCTAGATTTACGTGTAAAAGTGCCCCAAGTGGCCTTTATAGAATAAAGATTTGAATTTGAAGTGTGTTGCACCGACCCCACATTACAGTGGGATGAGAATCTTAATGCAATTCGTATGGAAAAATGTTCTCTGTGCCATTATCGACCGACTTCCAAAAAGGAGGAGGTCCTCAATTCGTCTGTATTTTTTATATTTTATGTATGTTACGCGATATGTCCGCCAAATGTGGACCAATTTTCAAAATTCTTTTTGTGAATTTTGTGTTCGATAGAGCTTATTTCAAGGGTGGTCCCATATAAATTTGTTCACGATCGGATTTGAAGTCGGTCTGATAACTTTTTAAACGTGACTATCTTTAAGTATATACTTCAATACGACGAGATGTATTGCACACTTTTGAACTTTGGTCATAGGTAAATAATGCTCCAGGAGGAAAGTAAAGCTTTGTTGCATACACTGCACCTCTCCATAAAATATTTATTTACAAGCTCGCTGTCTTTTTATCAGTATCAAGTCAGAAGTTAATTTTAGTTGCGTTTCCTGCACTAAAACACTACAAAGACACCTACACAAAGGGTTTTCTTTAAACATTTTTGCAAGAGACGAAAAATGCAAAATGTTCCTGAAGACTACAACTTTAAGCATATTATTGTATGTTCATGGTTTCGCTATACAAACGCGGTGTCTGAACCGTTAGTCTACTGAATAAGACTTCACTTTTTATATGATTTATAGAACTCTTTAAAATTTCATTTACTTTAGTTTAGTCAACGAAAAGCTAAACTATAAAGTAGGTCGGCAAAATATTACGACTGAATTTATGATTTTAATAAAAATTTTATCAATTTCAAAATAGTATAAGACAATAACTCGATACAGTATTGACACACGTGCGTTATTGGTTGAATTATAGTTGATAGGGAGGTGCTGCATTAGATTTAATTGATGTTACAAAACTCCGGTAACATCGATTTTAGCCTTGATAACTTAACATCGATGTTCAGTGTGATAATGTTTATCTATCGCAAAACAGTAAATTTTGAGGAACAATTATTTTTATTTAATGTTTTAATATTAAGCATTTTAGTAGGAAGACGGACCCTGGCACCAGGCCGGGATAACGAGTTCGCTAGTGTGTCTCTGCTTATTTGCTCTTCAGGGATATAGGCGTGAGCTTATGTATATGTGTGCAAATAGAAGAGGAATATGGACGGATGAAAGAAAGATCGACAGCCTGTGGCGCAGAGGGCGAGCAGCCGGCTGCGACACGTGAGGTCGCGGGTTCGATTCCCGTCCCGAGAAAAATGTCTGTGTGGCCCACAGATATTTGTATCGGGTCTGGGTGTTGTGAGACCGAATGTCTCGTAGTTCCTGATATCCACAACACAAGACTAGTATCTTAGTGTGGGGTCAGGACTAAGTGTGTGACTGTTGGGTGTTATTTATTTATTACAGATGAAATAAATATTTAAATTGCTTATTAAGACACGAATTCACATTATTCAATCTGATTACATGTTCATTGACATTGATATTATGATGTGAGTTTATATATGTCTGGCATTGATATATCGATGTTTAAACAAATATCATCGGAACATCCCTAGTAGCAGTACGGTGGGGGGGTGGCGGTAGGTCGGTAGCATGACGCAGTCGGTGTTAATATCAAGCGGTTCACATCGCCAGTGGATTGGTTTCCCGATGTCGTAAAATGCACAAATGCAACTTAAGCGGAAGCTTACAGCCTATCTATATATTATAATATAAGCTCACCGTGAGCTGCTCACGCCTATATCTCCGAAGGGGTAGGCAGAGGTGCACTAGCGAACTAGAACACCCACATTTCGCCGAGCTTAGTTCCGTCCCAGATGTGATAGGGGGCGAGCCTATCGCCATATCGGGCACAAATTCCAGACTCCGGGCTGATATGGAAAAATCCAATATCACTGACCGACCCGGGAATCGAATCCGAGACCTCAGGACAGTCGGTAGTCATACCGAAATACAACCACGCCACCGAGACAGTCAATTGTTACACATATGTGTATTTATTTATGTATGTTATTATACTGAAGTATGTATTGTTGTATTAATTGTCAGGTTCCGTCTTATTTATATACCTCTATTTATATTTTATATACACCCACATCGTTTTGTCTCTGCATCACCTTAGGTAGACTGGTAGATAATGCCTTTGGCATTAAGTCCACCTTTATACAGTTTTGTAAATAAAGCTTAAATAAATATGTATAACATAACATGTGTTGTTATGGTTTAATTATTATCATCGATGACGTTGTACATTAGTATAGGTACATACTTATGAAAATAAGTGGTATTATGGTGCTAGAGTAGTAGAAAGCAAACTAATTGACCGACTTCTAAAAAGGAGAAGGTCCTCAATTCATCTGTATTTTTTTTTTAATCCTTGAAATATGTAGGTACCGGACGTGGTAGCTGTCACATGTTTGGCAATCTAGTGGCAATATTATATTAGGATTAGGACTATGAGGTCTCCGGTTTGAATCCCAAGTCGAACAAGGCGTTCTTTCTAACACAGGCTTCTCTTTCTGACTGGCTTTCTTATAGAATGCTGTCGTCAAGCTGGCAGCCGCTCGTCAAGCTACAAAAAAATACCTCTTGGAGATTCAGTCCCGAGAAGATTGAATGGAACAAAAATTAAAAGCTTAAAAAATATACTAGCCCTTAATATTTCTGACGAAGCTAACATTAATTTTATAAAACACCTCATTAGAGCTACATAAGCCTCATAATACGTAAAGAGGGGTACAAAGACTTAAGCCTCGAGTCGCGACACGAGTCATCAGGCGTGGAGTGTTTGCCCTTAAGCCATGAAGCGCACTTCAGTATAGTAAAGTTGCAACGAGCGTCCCACGTGTGCACCGGACTCTTTATTATCCAACTTTACATATTGTCACTGTTATGTATTTCAACTGACTGCCTCGGTGGCGTGGTGGTATTTCGGTACGACTACGGTTCTGAGGTCTCGGGTTCAATCCTCGGGTCGGGCAAAGTGATATTGGATTTTTCCATATCAGCCCGGAGTCTGGAATTTGTGCCCGATATGGCGATAGGCTCGCCCCCTATCACATCTGGGACAGAACTAAGCTCGGCGAAGTGTGGGTGTTCTAGATCGCTAGTGCGCCTCTGCCTACCCCTTCGGGGATACAGACGTGAGCTTATGTATGTAATGTGTATGTATTTCAATTAAAATTTCCAAAGAGACTGATAAACTGCAGGAATGTAGCTTGAGATGATATGGCCGCGTTTTGAGGAACCACAGTATGTCGGCTGCAGTTGTCTGGGCCAGATCGTACCAGGGGTGCGTTCCCATTGACGGCCCAAAAAGCGCTGGCTAGACGTTCTCAATGAAGATATGAAAGCCTATGATCTCACTATGGAGGATGATTAAGACCGGGCGAAGAGAAAGCGTTTGTAGGAAGATGGAACCTGGCAGAATGCTGGGATAACGCCAGGAAGAAAGAAAGAGACTGATGACTGAGACTTGATGATTGATTGTGGCGGGGATGGCGATAGATGCTTGTGTACCTGCCTACCTTGATCATCCACCTGTCTTGTCGCAGGCCTCTTGATTTACTTCTCTCTTCGGGGTGTAAAGAATAGATAGATGCATACACCAAAATCGAATTCGTCATTGGACACTAGATTTTTGACTACACTACGCTTACTATCAGGTGTTGTGTAGTCACTTTGTTGTACATACATACACCCTCACGCCTCCATCCCATGGAGGTAGGCAGAGACAATTGAGCGTCACAAGCTACGATCCTGACACACCTCTTTTGCATCGTCCACATTCATGCATCGTTTCATACATTTCCGCCGGTTGAGGGTACTCCGAATTAGCCCTTTACGCAGGAGATAGCTTATTTGATCCAAATAGGATCGTGTCGGGTGCTCTTTTCTGGCCTTACCATTCACTTTAGCACTTTGTTGTGTTTGGATAAAACAAAACCTACATAGAACGCAACCGTTTTAGAAGATGCGGTCATTGTGATGGCAATAAAAACAAATGAAAAAAAAAAATTTTACATGTCATTGTAGGCGGTAAAACATAGACACTCTGGTAAAGCACTCTAGTTAAAAAAATAGAACGCATAGAGAAACTGAAGTGGTTACACTTCTTCTATTTCATATCAGTAAATAACTAGGAGTACATAGAGATATAAGAGTCTGCCATCTGGGTGCACAACGCAATTCGCATAGTCGCCTCGGTGCTCGGTGCTCGGTAGCAAACGAGCCTGGTGTACAAAGTCTCATCCGACGATCCCAACCATTTATTTCAAATCGTAAATACAGACGCTAGGATTCCGTCTTATGCTGCGTTCACAGTGTTCTAGTACTCGACTGGCCATTTTCTCTGGAAATATTAAAGCAGAGTCTTATAATTAAAAAGCTTAAGATCGAAACAAATGGATGTATTTCGGGTTCCGAAGTCAAATGGCAAAAAGGAATCCTTATAGTTTCGCTATGTCCGTCCGCCTGTCTGTCTGTCTGACCGCCGCGCCGTTTCTAAAAAGATAATATATCTACTGATTTCTTAAGTTTACGCGAATATTATTATATATACATATACATATATATTATATATACATTGAAATAAAACTATTTTTAAGAATTCTATCACGATTACGTTTTAATTTTATTTTTTTATTTTAAAACTAAAACCTAATCGTGATAGAATTCGTAAAAATAGTTTTATTTCAATAATATATCTAGTAGGAGATTCAACCCCGGGATTGACGTATAAACTCAATTCCAAGACGAGACCATAAAAATTATAAACCAAAAAAATAAACATCGCTTATAACAGAAAAAACGTGTCATTTTGATATTCATGTTTTTGGTAGACACCTTATTCAAACTTTATGAGGTTCCAAAAACAGGGAGAGAGCGACAAAGGGTGCAATAAATCTTCACAACTTTCACTTTAGTATGAATGGTGAGCAAGGGACAATACCTTTACAGATGTAGCGGTGCCAACACTTCGCACTCTATGATAAAAACATTGAGTTATTGTATTCTGCTACTCCTATAAGTTATACGCACCGTAGCTTGAAATATGAATCTTATCGGTCACGTAGGCATATAAAAAGCACTTATGACGTGTCAAAAGTAGCATAATCTATATTAAAATATTCCTTATACTAATTGATATTGTAAAATAGAGCAGGAATAGCTCAGTTGGGAATGGTACGGACTGCCGAGACGAGTGTCGGAGGTTCGAGACCAACTCCAAAAAAACAGAGCATACACTTCTGGCTTTTCTGTTTCATTGTGAATTATCGTTTGCTATAACGGTGAAGGAAAAAACCTGCCTTCTCGAATATTTCTCCACAATAATTTGAAGGAATGTGAAGTCTATCAACCCGCATTAGGCCAGCGTGGTAGACTAAGGCCTAACCGCTTTTTTTAGTAGAGGAGGCCCGTGCCTAACAGTGGGACAGTAATATTACAGGGCTGATATTTTTATTATAAAATCTTATGAATTTGGAAATAGGCAGGCAGGTTTGGATACAATAACAAGAATGAGACTAAGATAGGGTCATATGGGGAGAGGGGTATGGTGTGGTAAGAGATTGTGGACCGTGAAGAGTGCTATGAATGTATCACAATACAAATAATTCATTAATAAAAACATTTGTCTCAATGCGGGAATCGAACCCGCGGCCTCTCGCTTCACAGCCGGCTACTCGCCCACTGCGCCACGGAGGCTGTCATTCAAATCTGGTAGATATTTGTTTATATTTGCGGTACCACTAGCATGGCGATTAGCCTCTACCTCTACAATCAAGAATTCTAGTAATTGTAAATATTAATATGGATCAAATGATAACAATATTAAATACAAAGAAGACTTTATGACAAAAAAAGATAATTAATGCTTATAGCCACTGCCTTAGCATAGGACTTTCCCAATATCATTCCAGACTAAACGCTCCTCCAAACTAAATCCCAGTTAAAATTCAGCGAGCTAAGCCCATCTGAGTAATGGCGAACGATCCCGCGCGACATCTACACGCAAACAACCGATAAATACGTACCGTTTTGTAACAATAACAAAATTGTTTTAATCCGCTTCCATTGTACCGTGTCGCCATCGCTCACGGCTTAAACGCCCAATATTTTGCCGTTTTGATGTTTAAGCCCCATGGATTTATGATATCTTGGTACTTCGTTAAAATGTTTGCATTACGTAAAAATTAGGGGAAAAAAGAAAATGAAATAAGTAGAAGAAATATTAGAGTAATTAGTATAAGAAGTAAATAAGTAGAGTATTATAAATAGTAGAAATTGTGTTGAAAGTGGTTTTCTCCTATTAGGTGAACTACGACTTAATCTTTCCTATTAGAAGAGGACGCCTGTGCCCAGCAGTGGGCCAGCAAATATATAGGGCTAACATTGTCTTCTCTACCTAAAAAGCAGCGATAGCTCAGTTGGGTGTAGTATGGACTGCCGAGACGAGTGTCGGAGGTTCGAGACCAACACCAAAAAGGAGCATACACCTCTGACTTTTTTATGTTAAGTGTATTTTCATTGTGAAATATCGCTTGCTATAACAATGAAGGAAAATATCGTGAGGAAACGTGCATACCCGAGAATTTCTCCACAAGAAATTCGAAGGTATGTGAAGTCCACCAACCCGCATTAGGCCAGCGTGGTAGACTAAGGCCTAACCCCTCTCATTAGTAGAGGAGGCCCGAGCCCAGCAGTGGGACAGTAATATTATAGGGCTAATATTATTATAACATTGTCTTCAACATAATAATAGAGCATCACTTTCTTACAAGTAGACGTAGTAGGTTAGTGTTAATATTCCGGCCGTATGTGCGACTTTGCTAAAGCCCCTCAACCCTCGGGCCATGATGAATGTACCGTAGGACGTGATACCTAGAGGACATATTTTATGTGTATTTCCTTCTTCGCATAACTCATTTAGTTACGGGCGTCTTACTCCCAGTTTCTTCACGTACAGCTAAAGTAAATAAATTAGCTAAAGTAAAAGCAATATTATCAAGAATAAAGTGCCTTCAGCCGTTACTTTTACGTTATACCTTTCGTTGACTTTAGCTTTCGATGAAGAAACTGGGGGTTAAGTATTGTTCTATGTGGTATTGACGATTTAATGTTTATTTTGATATTAGTATGAATTATTTTGTCCAAAGAAAGAGGCTTAACACATTAATTAGGTTTGATGACTGTAAACATGTCACAGATTTTTTTCGTCACGGAAATGTACTTAAAGTTTAAGTGTGTCTCTATATTTTGGGGATAGACGCAAGATCCTGGGACCCAGGGAGTTTAAATTATGCTCAGGGGTATATTTTTTTTTAATGATGTATACAAGGAATTAGGATATTAGTCCAAAATTCTATCCTAAAGATATGAAGGAGGTTCAAATTTAATGTGTCAAGTGGAGAATTAATGCCATGCAGGTGAAACCGTGAGTAAAAGCTTGTTATAAAGAATAACCTTCAAGTTTACTTTCTTTGATCAAAAATAAAATATAATTAATTTTTATGATAAAGTTAAAGATGATCATTAAATAATTATAGCTAATTACATTTTGCTGTGAAAATTATCAACAAAAAAAGCATCAAAGGATCGTCCAAAAACACATTCTAGTGGAAAAAGTTGTAAGAAAATATAATTAAGGGACTTCGTTTTTCAAACAAATATAAACAATGATAAATTGGTTCGTGTGATATACCTACGACGAGGCTTTTAATATAATTATAACTAAAATAAAGTTGTGACTATAATTTTGAAATAAAACCATTTTTACGGATTCTATCACGATTTGGTTTTGACCACTCGTGACCACGAAGACTGCAAATAAATAATAATATTAAATAAACCAAATCGTGATAGAATCTGTAAAAATAGTTTTATTTCAATGTATAACATACGCGTAGACTTAAGAAATCAGTTTGTGACTATTAATCAAAATATTTTCAATCTGTTATATATTTAGCCACTAAGGGCCAGTTGAAGCATTTAGATCTTTCTTTCTTTCTGCCCTTATCCACCTTAATGTGGGGTCGGCGCAACACACTTACTCAAGCATGTTGCAGAAAGGATTTGATAAAGTTTTTACGACCGGCTCTCTGACGTCAATATCCTCTGGTGGATCCAGTCTCGGGCAAATTAAATTAGTAAATTCGCTTTGCCTGACCTGGGAATCGAACCTGATGGTAAGTGATCTCCACCGCCCAGACACCCTAGATGCAAATATACTCATGGGTGCGTTGCCAATCTAAAGGGAGGGAAATAGTGATTGGGGAAAGGAGGGGGGGGGGGGTTCGGGCTACAAACACGAAGTCAAATAAAGATGTTCATAGATATTTTCAAGCATGCCCATGAAAGTTACTCATATTTAACGGGATAAAAATTCATTGGAATAAAACTGACTGGTCTGACCCATGACCACGAAGGCTGCAAAGCTTTCGAAACGTCGGGCATAAAAATTAAAACCAAATCGTGATATAATCCGTAAAAATAGTTTTATGCCAATGAATAACATTCGCGTAAACCTAAGAAATCATTAGGGAAACAAATTATTTTTCCATTTGAACAGCGAACAAATATATTTTTTCATTACATTTTAACACATAAAGCCAAGCTTAACAAGTAAAAAACAAAAATAAAATTAAATAACACCAACAAGATATATGTTTGAGGCGAGACGAGCGTTTGTCAGTAAAATAAAGCCGCGCAACCCAGTAGATATGGAAATCTTGCAGTCAACTCACGTGCCGGTGTAATTTACGAAGCCTGCGAAAAACACGTATATGGTATAACTATAGGTACGTAGTACGTATGTACTGTACACGCACCGCTATCTGTTGTAAAGTGTGGTGTATACTTTGTTTTATAATTTACATACATAATCTCACGCTTGTATCCTCGAAGGGGTAGGCAGAGGCGCACTAGCGAACTAGAACACCCACATTTCGCCGAGATTAATTTCGTCCCCGATGTGATAGGGGGCGAGCCTATCGCCATATCAGGCACATTTCATTCTCCGAGCTGCGGCCTGAGCAGGATAATTTCTGACAACCGTAAATGTGTTCGAACTCGATGCGCGTCTATGAAATTTGTATGAAATATAACCAAACGTCATCAGTGCGCAGCGAACTCGAATACATTTACTTTTACATTAGTTTTTCGTGCTCGGGCTACAGTGATGTTTTATTAATATAATATCTAACTTCATAGGCGATTATTTTTATATTACTTTTATTTATTGTTTAGTTTATTTTTATGTTTTTGTTTATGTCCTCTCTTCTGTTAATTATTATTTTTCTGTGGAAACTTTATTGGATTATGTATTACTAAAAGAGTTAATGTTGTATGTATTATTGTTCTGTCTGTTTCATAAAAAAAACACTAAAAAAACATACAAACATAATCTCACGCTTGTATCCCCGAAGGTAATAAGTAAAGTAAAGTAGTAAAGTAAAGTAATTTAGCTTTGATTAAAACCTTTTATTGCTTTGGTTGTATTGCGCGGTATACTATAGAAAAACAGAATATTATAGGTTTTCGTAAGTACGTATGCCTTAAAATTCTAACCCAAATATGAAACGTAAGACGTAAAGGTTCCCATTACATATTAATTTACAGGAGCCAGACAACCGTGGTACATTTTTTAGGATTCCGTACCGAAGGCTATTAACGAAACCCTTTTAGTAAATTTACGAGATTGTTCAAAACGTTAGGACATCCCAATTTTTGTATGTAAACAATTTAAATAAGTAGTTTAGTTCTGTTTTCGTCCCCTTGGACAAGTGGCAGCATATTATATAGACTGTGGAACCGGAGGTCCTGGTTTCGATTCCCAGGTCAGGCGAAGCGAATTTTACAATTTAATTTGCCGGGGACTGGATCTCTCAGAGGGAGTGAATGACAGGCAGGCAGCTGGTAATAAAATCTAAGCCAAATCCTTTCTGCAACTTGCTTGAAAAAGTGTGTTGCGTCGATCCCACACTGAGGTGGGATAAGGGCATGTAGAGAAAAAGAAGTTTTGTTTTTGCTTTATCGTAAAAACGCTAAAATATAATATGGAGCTAAAGTGTCTAAATTCAACGATAAATAATAAAAATCGCGGGCCCACGATGCTTTATGAAACGTGTTGTACGGAACACTTAATCTTCGAATAATTATAATTGCAAATCGTTAATATTATGTATGATAATTATACATAGAAATCTTTCAATTGAAAATGATGCACGTTGCCATTCAATTTCGAATCATACTGCACAGAGTATTGAGTTTTATCTGTTTCTGGAGAGCGTCATTTCACGTTAGAAGATTTACTATATGTATGTCGGCGTAACCCAAGATTGGCGCTTGGATCGTTCTTCGTATAAATGACAGCGTTCGCATTCAAATATACTCAATTGTGGAGTGGTTAAACTTTGAACTTCAGAAAAAGCAAATCATGTTAAAAACGTACAAATTAAAAGTTTTAAATCAAAATTGTGTAAATTAAGCACATTGCAAATAAGACTATGACCGTATGAGAATACCCTTGTCTTTTAATTTACATTCCTCATTAAACAAAGACGGGTTTTCTTTTCAGGCACAAAACAATGAGGATTTCAAGTCGATTATAATAGTGACGGGCGGTTTGGTCCGCGGAGGCTGAGACACTTATGTGACATATATATGTGCCGCCTCCAACGGGTTAATTAATAAACTTTATACAATATATTCGGTGTTTGTTTTGTATTGGATTATTTTAATAAAGTCAAATCTTCATTGGACTTCCTTTACCAGACTTTTTCTCACTCCAGACGTTCAGGCAATATTATTTTATTAAGCACGTAGTAAGAAGGATTTGTCAGCAGGTCTGTCGTCAAAGTCTTTTGCAGTATTTAGTCCCGGGCAAATCATAATAAAACCGTGTTACCCTTACATTGAAACCCAATACATCTCAGTCAACATCCCACATCTGCTCCTACGAGGCCAACGATGCGACTAAAATAAAAACCTCTAAAACATCAGCCAAGTCCGCACTCTCCGTACTCCCTCGACGGTACAAAGCACCCTTTATAGATCATTACTCGCGACTCGCTTCTCAAGTCTGAGGGTAGGTCTTAACGTTAATTTATTACTCACTAGTCTTCTGACAGAACCCCTCACTGCGTGTCACTGCGTGTCACTGCAATTCACATTAAGCCCCTAACTGAAGTTTAATTGTGTTTTGAGGTTTACAGGTTGGGTGCTTACTGTCATCTCGCATCGCAATAATGTGTCATTAGAGGATATTGTAAATGCATGTTTGATGCCAGGTTTCTGAGGTTATTAGCAGTTTATATATATAATATTTATACCCTGGCTAATTAATTCTTGTATAAACCTATTAAGTTCTATATAATGTTCGCTGTGTTCGAAAAACGTCACAAGATGCAAAATTATACATTGTATAACTTTCTTTCCACCTTTCCATCCCAACTTAATCGATCGAAGCATCACCCGTTTTCAAGCATGTTACACAAGGATTTGGCTTAATTTTTACGACCGCCTGTAAAAACCGGCTGTTCGCGTGAAAATTTATTTTCTGAGATAAAACTGATTTTCCGGGATAAAAGTAGCCTATGTGTTAATCCAGGGTGTCAGCTACCTCCATACCAAATTACACCAAAATTCGTCCAGCCGTTTGAGCGTGAATAGGTAACAAACATTCACTCTCACAAACATTCGCCTTCATAATATTAGTGTGACTAAGATGTATACTGCGATAATAAATAGAATCATTATTAAGTTATCGAATACATAAACCTATTTTGTGGGTTTTCTGTGAGAAAGTGGTATTAAACCCGTCGAGGCGGTCCATTCGTGCTGTAGACATTTCGACAGCGTGCGTCTAACACTCAACAACACAAATATATGCCGGTAGGTAACATATTACATGACCCATTCGCCATTCTATTCCACCCCTTTGGACAGTACGGGTACTGTCATCCCTCACCCGGGATTCAAATCACGTCACTCCACCGCACTAGAATAACTCACAAAGCTTCAGTTATTAATGAGAGTAGTCGTTAACTGCAACCCAGACGGGGCTATAACTCAGAGAGCATTAGACGCGGGCGGAGTCGGGTGCAAACGTAGTGCTTTAACGTCGCGTGTCGTTTTAATAGAGGCAAGCCTCTTGTAAGTAGAGGTGGGCAAAACTAAAGTAGATAACAAAACGTGTTTTTAAAATAAGCAAATAATCTGGCTAAATATGGTAAGGTAATAAGGTAACTTTAAAACGTCAAGTGATGAATGAGAAATTTATCATTGATAAATAGGGTTTTTTTTTAGAATTACAACCTCCAAAAAAGTTCGCCAGGTCAGGTAGTGGCTTTGCATGCGTCGAGGGGGAGAGTGGACTTAAAAAAAAGGTTGCCAGACGGCCATCACCTATATATTACTCGAACTTATTTATTAATAAGCTATTGAGCATATTAGCAATAAAATAAGTTGCTTATTTAAATAATCATATCGTTTCAAAAGGAGTGCTTAAGCACTCCTTTGCTGTCCCAGTTTGCGAGCGTCAACTGTGCATCTAGGTAAATAATATATCGATGGTGAGTTGCACCACTATTTCCAACCTACAGTTAGTCCTACTCTCAAGTTAAATTTAAAAAAATGAATGATCGGCCCATGAGTATTGCTTATTCATTGAAGTAGTATTTCTTTCAACCCAGTTGCGCAAGTATTTTCTACAAGCTAACCACCGTGAAACCGATACGGCCAACAACATATTTATTATCAAAAAACTCATGTATCACATATAATTAATGAGTGGTGAAGCCATCCATCACGCGGCTTCCACTCGATTTGGCAACTTAATCAGATGACTCGGCGTCGGATCCTGTTACGGATCGTTGCGGATCTTACATCTTTGTCCTTCATGCTGATCATTTTTTATCATGTTGGTAGTAAAAGTCAACTGATTTTGTTACTGAAGGTTACATTTAGGTTGGCAAGCGTGAGCTTTGCTTTGCTCCTCGGGCATAGGATTTGACAGCCTCCGTGTTGCAGTGGGCGAGTAGCCGCTTGTAACGAGAGGTCGCGGGTTCGATTCCCGCACGAGACAAATGTTTGTGTGAGCCACAGCTATTTGTTCGGATCTAGGTGTTGTGAGACCGAAAAGTCTCTCATAGTTTCTGGTACCCACGATACAGGTTATAGCTAGTGTGGGGTCAGGACTAGGTGTGTGACTGGTGGGTGTATTTAAGACTGCCTCGGTGGCGTGGTTGTATTTCGGTACGACTAGCGTCCTGAGGTCTCGGGTTCGATCCCCGAGTCGGGCAAAGTGATATTGGATTTTTCCATACCAGCCCGGAGTCTGGAAATTGTGCCCGATATGGAGATAGGCTCGTCCCCTATCACATCTGGGACAGAACTAAGATCGGCAAAATGTGGGTGTACTAGTTCGCTAGTGCGCCTCTGCCTACCCCTTCGGGGATACAGGCGTGAGCTTATGTTATTATTTATATAGTAGAGACTGGCAAACCAGCAAGTGGGTCACCTGATGGTAGATGATCATCACCGCCCATAGAGTATAGACACTCATCATACCAAAAGGATCATGGGAGCGTTGTCAATTTTCATAGAGTGAAAAGAATCGAGAATGGAAGGTAAGAATTGGGCCACCGGAAATCTCACTCAACGAACGAAGCGCAACAGCGAGTTTTACGTAGATTTTCAGTGAGATAGTGGCCAATATTAAACCGGTCGAGCCGGCCCATTCGTGCTGTAGACGTACATAACTGTCTACAGCGTGGCTCTACCACTCAACAATATAATATTAATTTATTTTATTTGTAACTAGCTGACCCGGTGAACTTCGTTCCGCCTAACAGTCGATTCTTTAATTTTTTTTTTTTTTTATTATTATTATGTCTAAAATAAACGTAGCCTAAGTTACTCCTTATTACATCAGCTACCTGCCAATAAAAGTCCCGTCAAAATCGGTCCAGCCATTTCAGAGATTAGCTGGAACAAACAGACAGACAGATAAAAATAAAATAAAAAATATTTTGGTGTATATACCGTATATATTTATTCATATACATGTAGTAAAAAACGGTTATTTCAATATTACAAACATACACTACAATTTTATTTATATGTATAGATATTTCAACTAAACTTTGATTAATGTCAAAATTCGACCGAATAAACTAACGAGACGGTAAAAGCATGTAATTAGTTCAAAACCGACTGCGCTAAAACGAGGCACGTACGTGATACTGCCCAAACAAAGCTGAACTATTACCGCGAGGTAACGTTATTTAGCCGGCGAAATTTCCAATAAAGCTTGTAACGGCGGCGCTGTCCGTCCGTACGTCACGCGCCCAACTCATAAACTAATAATCATATTATCCCCGGGTGGTATGGCTCAATATTAGCTACTGATGTGTGGCCAGGAGAAAGGCGTGACAGATTTTATAATTAATAATATTAGCCCTGTAATATTACTGTCCCACTGCTGGGCACGGGCCCCTCTACTAATGAGAGGGGTTTAGTTAGTCTACCACGCTGGTCTAATGCGGGTTGGTAGACTTCACATACCTCTGGAATTCTTGTAAATATATTTTCGGGTATGCAGGTTTCCTCATGATATTTTCCTTCACCGTTATAGCAAGCTATAATTCACAATGATAATTCACTTAACAAAAAAAGTCAGAGGTTAGAGGTTTTTGGAGTTGGTCTCGATACGCCGACACTCGTCTCGGCACTCCGTACCACTCCCAACTGAACTATCACTTCTTTATCATTGTTCAATTTATCATAATAATTAATTGTATTTTTTTTGTTTTTGGTATACGGAAAAATACTTGTGTAAGTACAAAGTCACTTTGGTGTAGTGCCACACTACATCTGATAGTAAGCGCAGTGCAGTCCAAATGACATCGACTACCGACAGACAGAATGTGCTCAACAGAATCAGCCGGCCCATGCTTCTTCACACTCCGAAGGGGGAAGAAGCAAATCGAGAGGATTGCGACAAGACAGGCAGAATACCGATGCAGACATAAGAATTATGTAGGTACTTCTACACCCGCCCCAACCAAGAGAAGTTTGGACAATTTTTGGATTAAGTACTTCATGATACACAAGGCAGATTTCTTCATTTATAATAGCAATGTATAAAAACATCACAAAGTATTCACGTATGTAATAACGCATTATATTTACACATGTTTGTTCATACTATAAAGTTTTTTCTTTCGTTTTCATCATTATCGTCATCATCAACATCACCCACGGGACAGCTACTGCTGGACCTGCTCTCAATCCCACCTTAATGTGGGAACTTTAACCTTTTTCAAGCATGTTACGAAAAGGATTTGGCTTCGTATTTGCGATTTGCTGCCTGCCCGACTTCAACCTCCCTTTGGGAGATTCGGTCCTGTGATAAAAAAATGTGTTAGAAAAACACCCCGCCTGCACTGGGAATCGAACCAGGACCTCCTGATTTAGCCATATACGCTGTCACTAGACCAAGGATGCTAAAGTAATCTTACTATTTTTATAAAATACGCTTGTTGAATGGCCACAGTAACCGCACAGAACTTTCGCTAAAATCATTTAACTTCGTTCACGGAGTAATTTTTTTTCTCAGTAGGGCATTTTGCTAAATAACAATTCGCTGGCAGCTTTTGCGGATTTGTTTTATATAGGCGATGTAAAAGGTAATATTAGATTAGAGTGTTTTACCAATGAATATAATTTCAGTTTTATACCCGAAGGCAACATTAAATTAGTGCTCTATGGTTCGCTTAGATCTTGGTCTCTAAGGGCGACTTGCACCACTATTACTAATACTATACATTGTAATTCATTACATGTAATTAATTAAATTTCGTCATATTATATTATCTGTAATTAAATGTAGTACATTACATATGTTATTCATATATTTATTTTTTAATTTAATTTGAGGTTAGGACTAACTATAGCTTAGTAAATAGTGGTGCAAATATAAGAGAATATCCACGGACGTCAAAAAAAGATGGACGGAGTGAAAAGTGAGTGAGTGAAAGACGGATGGATCGAATGAGCCGAAAACCCTGCTTCACTTTCAATGTTCGTAGCGCTCCGTCCATATTTTTTTTACGTCCGTGAGAATATCATAAGATTTGGATTTTCCGAAGTCAAGATTTAAAGAACATTGTGTTTGTAAAGTGTACCTATTCATCATCATCATCATCATCAGCCATAGGACGTCCACTGCTGAGCATACCTATATGTACCTATTACTCCATATTAATTTTCAGATCCAATATATGCGAATTTACTAGATCATATAAATAATTTCTATCTATACAAAGAATTAGGTCTGTATGATAATTAATTTAAAGATACTCGTATATTGGTGAAAGGTACAGATGAATAGACGAAAATCTAAGAGCCAACTTGGCAATAATTATATTTGGACTAGGTCTGTTATTTTGGAGGAAATAAATAAATAACACCCAACAGTCACACACATAGTCCTGACTTTTGACCTCACACTAAGATACTCGTGTCGTGGGTATCAGGAACGAGAGACTATCGGTCTCACAACACCGAGAACCGAAACAAATATCTGTGGACCACACAAACATTTGTCTCGGTGCGGGAATCGAACCCGCGGCCTCTCGCCAGTCACTGCCAGCTACTCGCTCACTGCGCCACGGAGGCTGTCAATAAACGGAATTAAATAAAATTATACACCAGGGAGGAATTAAAAGCAAATTGATTCTCATTCAATGAACAATTTTTTCCGGTTTGGAAACTGCTAGATGTGCTGATCTGTTAAATCTGGTGATGCTAATAATAAACTTATTTTCTACTCTTTGAAAAAAGCAAGCGCAAAGAAAAAGATTCTTTAAGAATTAACTACTGTATTAAAAATATGGTGGGATAGTAAAGGACAGGTAGAAAAAAAGAAAGAAACTAAAATATAAACTGTATAAAGTAACTGTGCACCAGGTTGTCATAAATCAGAGGCGGTGATGGCCGTGTTTCATCACCGAGCCACTTTGTTCCTTGGATTTTTATTTGTTGTTTTACGTTAAGAACATTACCTTCGCTTTTATGCAGCCTTAGTTACACATGGATAAAAGGAATAAAATCAGAGGGCAGATTTACTTGTCTTCTTTTCTTCTATGGATCGATTTTGGCTATCGGCATAATTTAATTCATCCAGATTTATCAAACCTTTTTTTTTCAAATGTGCCACAGCCCAGAACTCACATTAGAAATTCTTTTCCATTAAATTGAGCACACAACACTTAAAGCAATTTTGATGCGTTTGAACAAAAACGTCCATCAATTAAGCAAGCGGCACAGTGTAAACCAATTAAGGATTTAAAAAAAAACAGCTGTGTGTAAAAAGGTTTCCTTAAAAGGTCCATCGTATAGGCCCGATATAAACGTAGCGTTGAAACGCTGTAGTATACTCATAATTGTAGCCTTGGTATTGGAGTTTAAATCAGGATTTGCTTAGATCTCTTTGTTGTAATTTTGAACTGTAGGAATTTAATTTTTTATTTTTGAGTGGTAGACCCACGCTTTTGACAGTAACGTCTACAGCACGAATGGGCCGGCTCGACCGGTTTAATACCAATGAGATTTCCGGTGGCTTATTCCCACCCTTCCTTGCCAAATTCCTTTTCCATTCCCTCCTTTTAGGTTGGTAATGCACCAATGATTCTTTGTGTCTTGGGTGTCTATGGGCGATGGAGATCACTTACCATCAGGTGATCTGCTCGTTTGCCAATCTCTGCTATTAAAAAAAAAATTCATTTAAATATTATCAATTAACTGTTGCCTGGAACTTCGTTTCCGTCGAGATTGATTAACAAATCTTTCTCACGGGTACCGCCAATTTTCCATTAATTCATTCATTCATTCCATTAATTCCATAATTTAATAAATAGCTATGTGCTATTCTAGAATATAATTTAACTCTGTGCCTTTCATCAGACTCGGCTCAGCCGTTCTTTTATGATTGAATAACAAACATCCATCGAAACTTTCGCATCTATTATGTTAGTATCGATAATTAGATACTCATTCTGCAGATTAAATAGAATTTTGTCTTTAATAATAATTTCATATTATGAAAATGTATGTAGGCTTAGCGGAAATAAGTTCACCCCCATAATGATTTATTAAAAGGTTATAATTTTAGTAGACCTTCTTGCGTCCAGAAAATTTATTATTACATATTGCCTGTCTTGACTCTATTCGTGTGTTATTTTTCTCGCTGGATATGTTCGTACCCTTACCAAAAATATTAGTATGCTACGACACGGAGCGCGACCCCACGCGACCCTAAGATATCGATTCACGGCACTTAATTGAATGTTTATAACGTATAACAAAATGTTACTATCCTGTAATAATATTGGTATGTACCAGTGACGTGCCTATACATATAGATAGATTGGGGTAGGCAAAAGGCTTGAAAAGTTGCAACAGTTGTCTGTGAAAGTGTATACCTCTATATGATTCTCATATTTGGACTGTATTGCATTTACGACTTGTCAGTGTAGTACTTTACCTTTCCAGGATAATAAAGTAATATATAATATAACTGTCTCACTATCGGGCACGGGTCTTTTCTTCTACTAATTATAAGGATTAGGTCTTAGTCAACCGCGTTGGCTTAATGCGGGTTAGTAGAAATCACATACCCCCGATACCTATTCTTATGGATAACTCTCAGGTATCCTTAGTTTTTTTTACAACGTTGATTATCTACAGTTCACTTAGAAAAGGTTTCACCTTGGTATTGCATTGGCAATCTTCAACTTCATGTCAGCTTGTGTCATTCCGAAATCCCAATTGTGCTAACGACTACAATTTTTTACTTGGATAAAAAGGCAAATATAAATAACGACAGAATTTCCATGCAATATATGAAAACCCACTGTAAAGATCTCAGCTTTTATGTTCACTGTTTTACACTTGTAGTTTCTGATAACAAAATTATCAATTTTAAATGTATTCTAGATGCAATCTTCGTGCTTCGCATTATCTTGCATACTCCTGTTATCGATATTGCTAAGTGCTGCCTGTGTAAACATCTCGATCTTCTCTTTTTTCTTCGTTCTTAGTAACAAACAGCTCAATATCCAGAGAGGTCCCTGCGGATATTTCTAGAATCTAGACCGTTTTTAATAAACTAGCAAACCTTCTTTTTAAAAAAACAACTATTATGTTTTAAATTTCCAACGTTGCATATAATTATGAACATAAATGGCTTTAGCTCACGACTGCGTGGATTATAAAAAGAATCTTCAAACAAATTGAAAACTTTACACAAAACACCTACACAAAACATGGTTTCGCTACACATTTTTATCTATAGCCGATTGTATGGTTTATTTTACGTATGCATTTTTGTGTTTTGATTCGAGAAAAATAGGTTCAGGAGACGCGCCTTTTTACGATTAACGTACCATAATATGCAAGCATTCATTCTGAAAATATTAGTTGTCAAAACCACATACTAGAACAAGCTACTTAGGCAATATTTTTAGAGCTTGCAAAGCATGTTATCGGCAGTCAGCAGTGGCATCGGCATGCAGTGGAAATTTCCAATACTGCGTGAATGAGAGCTGTGTAATGAGGACTCGCAACATCGCTGTGTCCTGAAATAGAGGCATAATAGCTTTCATGTACAGTATATTTACATATTCGCCTGTGTGCCGCTAGATGGCGTTGATTGAAATGTAAATTGCGATATCGAGGTATTTTGAAACATTTTCAGAAAGGTATTAAAGGTATATCGAATGGATACGAAGGTAATTTTGGTGATACTGGTTATGATGAAACGTAAATTCGGAAATTCATTAGTTTGGTTATTTATACGAATGACTATAGGAATTAATTAAGATATTTTATTTAGCTGATAGGGCGGGTACTTGGGGAATGACACAACATATTTGCTTAAATCTTAGCCGGTGAATAAACTAGCAAGAAAACGTAGACACTAAAAAAGCTTCTATAAGAAGTGATGTAAAGTCTAATGACTCGCATTAGGTCTCGGTTGTACAAAGGCTTAGTTAGTTTCATTAGTAGAAGGCCCTTGCTCAGCAATGGTATAGACTGAATGTACTACTACAGGATCGACATTATTAAATCAGCTTTCAATGTTCGAGTCAATATTGTCAAGGGCGAATACTGCAATAGCTGCTGGTAGGAAAAATGGAAGTGAAAAAGATTTGTACCGATCTCAGACTGTTCTGAACAATAAACAGTAAACACAGTCAATATTGACCAGGGTGAATACTGCAATAGCTGCTGGTAGGAAAGTAGGGAAAATGAAAGTGGAAAAGATTTGTACCGATCTCAGACTGTTTTTGAACAATAAACAGTGTAAACACTATTTAATTTAATTTATCCCCATCACCTATTGAATGTTGAATGAACTAGGACAGCACACGGAAATATAAACAAATTGCTGGAAAACAAGTGTGTCCACGCCCGTATCCATCAATGTTTACCTGTTTACAGGCGCCGGCACGAACCTATACATACCAGGCTATCATAAACACATACTCATAGATATCGGACATGTGAACACGCTGGTGTAGCGGGCTGGATAACCTGGCTAAGTGCTGGTTAACTTTCCTTTAGTTGGTAGATAATTGTGCACGTTCCGACGGGCTTCGAGTTGAACTTGTGATTGAGTGCATTTGCCGAGAGCCGGATGTGACGTGAGAGATGGGATGCGATCGAGTTCCGATGTGTGGTTTGCTTGCAAGTTATATTGTCCTGGTCGATCGATTTTAATACATCCACCGTCTCTGCTTACTTTGTGTTTGATTAGAAATTTAACTTTTTGTACCAAATTAGCATTAATCAAATTAGGGCTATAAATATTGGACCTTACTTATAAAAGCATTTTTAGCTGAGCAAATGGTTAAGAATAACCTGTCATTTTTTTCCTTGCGTTACATTGTTTAAAAATGAAAGGGACAACAACCTATGGGTTAAAGATAAGCAGCGGTTAAATAGTTTTATAAGTAAGGGGCGTTATGTCGAATTCCAAAGAAAATTGCCACATAATAATTATGACATCGACTTCTGATGAGTTCAGCAGATTGCTCCGTCAAGACTGTGATGTTGGCAATACTAATTTAGTATGGTCCTACACTAGCTTTATTAATAATACTAATATAGAATGTAGAATGAATAAAAAAAGAAAACAAAGCTCAACTGTCTTTTAACTTAAAATTAGAGATAGTCGTTTCAATGTAACAAGATCAGAATAAGTTGATCAATTACTTTGAAGACGTGTAACAGGTAAAAATGAAAAATAACAGCTCGTTAGGCACCACTCTCGCCTGTCATCACGGAAGAATTTTAATGAGATGAATCACTTCGTGGAAGACGAAGCTAGCATCTATGACACAACTGGGTAACGACCTATCAAACTAAATATAGAGTCTATAATTATGCTGTTTTTACAATGAGAAGACGCAGGTTCGTTGCCTTATGGCACACAGTAGCAACATTATATTTTAGATTTTGGAAGTACTTCATTATGTGTTCCTAGCAAATGAGAACAGCGTTGAAGTAGGTGTCATCTGCTTTGAAGCAAGTGATCTTCACTGCCGTCCGTCCATGTGCGGGGGTTGTCAAACATATAGGAAGGGAATAAGAAATGCGGGAGAGGGGATTAGAGACTTACTGTCCGGAAGTTCACTCACTCAGTGTTATCGAACTGGTCGACCCGGCTCATTCGTGCTGTAACTATAACTGTTATCTATGTACTGATCTTAAGTTTACGCGAATGTTATACATTAAAATAAAACTATTTTTACGGATTCTATCACGATTTTCGTTTTAATTTTCAGTCGGATCAGTCCGACCCGTGACCACGAAGACTGAAATCTTTCGAAACGTCGGGAATAAAAATTAAAACCAAATCGTGATAGAATCCGTAAAAATAGTTTTATTTCAATGTTATCTATGTGTTTACCAATATAATAAACATAATATAAGACGTTCTAATTTCGTATTTGATTTCCTGTTATTAAAGTTCTGTATAGAAAAATCAGAGCTACGTTAATAAAATCACAAAACTGAATGGAGTCCCAAATTCATCGTTATCAACATCATCTCGACCTTTCACCGTCCTAGACCTAGAACTCCCCAAGTTTCTATTATGTCTAAAAAATTATCTGCTAGCCTAAATATAGACACCGAAAATATCAATTACAAAGAGATAATTTCTTATTTAAAAGCAACAAACACATGAATCAACACACATGAACATGGCACCAATACAGCATAGATAAATAAATATATACCAATATAACCAATACACATGAACAGAGAGATAAAAAATATTTTTTTGGTAAAAATATCCCAAACATGCTTTTATTATACAGTGATATTGAAAATGTACCAGGACTACATAAGTGTTTAACTGTTAATATAAACGTTTGTATTTTTCCTGTTCAGCGATTCAAACACACGCGTCGACGTTAAGTTTTTCTCCCTGTATAAAGGGTGCGTCGTTCCTCGAGATTTTCATATGATACCTTTTATGAAGGGCTTTATCTCAGGTGTAAATGTATTTTTTAGACGAGAAAAGTTTTCACGTAATTCTGTTAGAAATGTATGGCTGTTTGAATCAGATATCTTTGTTCCACATTTTGTAAAAAAATATCGCGTTTTTTTTTACAAAAATGTTGCCAAAGGGTATTGTATGGCCATGAATATTTAATTTTGGTATTTGTCAGAAGTAGAAAGAGAAGAAGTCATTGTTAACTACAGGAGTTTGCTTCATCTGTGGTATTATTTGAGTGTACCACAGTGTCGCCATGATTTGGGGAGAATCATAATTATTTATAGACTTTTTGAAACTTTATCTTCCCTATAAAATTGCATAGAACGATTTTTGGGAGAGAGTAAGTATTGGAGCTAAATCAATTGTGATGTAAACCAACAAGCAATATTGACAATATAGCTTGATCCTACAACTTAAGTTGTGTTGGAGCTTATAGAAAAACGTAATTATTATGATCACTATTTTAAAAACTTAACAGCTCTATCGAACACAAAGGGAATCTTAAAAATGGGTCCATATTTGGCGTAGATATCACGTAACATACATAAAATAAAATACAGACGAATTGAGGACCTTCTCATTTTTGGAAGGCGCTCCAAAATATGAGTAATATAAAAACAACAACAATTAATGCAACAAACTTTTCACCTGGCCTTATCCCACCCTAATGTTGGGGTTGGAGCAACACATACTTATTAGAATGTTGCAGAAATGATTTGGCTTTAGTTTTAACGGCCAAACCGTGCTAGAATAACAGCCGCCTTTCCTGAAAATCGAATCCAGGACCTCCCTGTTCATAGCCCATACATGCTGCTCGACCAAGGCGACATAAATAACCTGGAGGCTCTTGAGATCACGTCGAGTATCTCCCGAAATGTCGAGCGTTCATTGTCAAGTTATTGTAACCGAGAGTCGGCGGGGACCACTCGAGTGCGCGGTCTCGGGTTCAATCGTAATTATTCATGGCAGTCCTTTACCGATGACACTTCGACCACGTCCTTGTGTATTTTTGGATTTCTCAACAGTCTTGTATTCGACCTTCAAAAGGAGTAGGTAGGAAAGGTAATCTATTCGGCAGTATTTAACGCTCGAATAGTCAAACGCTACTCAGCTTTAACGGCTTCTTACATTGATTTTATTTTCGCCACACATTTTGACAGATAAGCGACCTTAAAATAAGGCGACCTTAAGTGTATGAGCATTCGGCGGTAGGTTACGATTTTTTTTCAGTGGGACAGTAATATTACAGGACTAAGGATTACTAATAATTATTATTATAGTATTTAACCGGTGTCAATAATCGATATAGCCTTACAAGACGAAATGAACCTCTCAAATGAAGGGCTGATTTCTTAAAATAACTTTTATAAGAGCAGTAATTTCCACGCACTGAAGGTAAATATCCAGATCGACCTGTTGGAACTTGGAAGCGGCCTGCACCCAGCGACTTCCTGCGACCTTTATCAAGGAAATCTTTGGTGGAGGCCTTTGTTCAGCAGTGGACGTCCTATGGCTGATGATGATGTAGAATTTTTGGAAAATCTGTCAAAGCCTCAAGATTATTAAAAAAGACTATTTTGTTCTTTACATTTTTGATTGGTTTGCGATTTGAGGAGCTGATGCTTTTAATGAGTTTCCGCAGTAACATCACCCATTTTGGATAATATCTCAAAAAGCCTAGTAATTTAAGGCATTTCCAAAAAAAAAAAAATTCGGGACATATCACGTTCGTGTATCGTGTAGCTTATATTAATGCTAAAGCTGTCCATGCGTGCTCTAACATGTAAGACAACATGTTGGGTATTAAGGATAAATTAAGTAAATATACTCTTTTCAAGTGGTAACTCAGTAGGGACTTGGGAGTACTGCGGGTCGCTGAGACGAAGGTCGCCGGTTCGAATCCAGCCAAGAGCACGCACGTCTGACTATTCTGAGTGGGTATTCATTTTGAATTATCCCTTGCTTCCATCATGCTATAGGCATAGAAAAAATATGATTTATTGATATGTGAGTGTAAGTAAGGGGTGTGTATGTAACCCCCAGTGGGAGTTAACGTTAGAGCAGCCGGTCGTAAAAACTAAAGCCGAAATGTTTCTGCAATATTCTTGAAAAATGGTGCGCTAAACCTATAGTGGAGGAGATAAGGGCAGGCAGAAAAGCTAGGTGCACTATTCTTCCCCTGTTTTTATTGCCGAAAACAAAACACAAAATACTCACTGGGGGGTTACCACCACCTCTTATAGCGGTGTTATTATAATCTTACTTGTACCGATTCCCATACCAAACAAACGAAGAACGATTATAATTATACTGCTATAAGAGGTGGTGGTAACCCTGCAATTGCCTGAGACATTGGCAGAATAAAGTTTATTTCATTGAAATAAAACAATTTTTACGGATTATGGACTATTTTAGACTGACCAACCCGTGACCACGAAGACTCCAAAGCTTTTAAAACGTCGGGAATGGGAAATTAAAACCAAATCGTGATAGAATCCGTATAAATAATTTTATTTCAATGTAGAGAATTCGCGTAAACTTAAGAAATCATAGTTTATTTCTTTCTTTCTTTCAACCCAACATGTTGGAGAATGAATGTACCCCTTTACAATTTCACTTGTGTACATGAGTCGAGCCTCGAGCCCGGAACAAGCGCTAACGCGTTACTACACTCTGCCCAATTATGACCCGGGACGTGACTTGGGCACGCGAACAACGTACGCACATACTTTATGTATGGATACTAGGTTTTTTGAGTTTTATTCTATGTACAAGTATGGACGATGATTTTTTCTAAGGAATAAAGGCCCGATTTCGTAAAAAAGAGAAAACAAGCAATCAAAAGATTGAACATGAAAAAGATGTTGCTTTTTTTTTTTACTTACTGACGTCACACTGCCTCGGTGGCGTAGTTGCATTTCGGTACGACTACTGTACTGAGGTTCGATCTCCGGGTCGAGCAAAGTGATATTGGGATTTTAAATTCAGTATTACCCCGGAGTCTGGAATTTGTGCCCTATATGGCAATAGGCTTGCTCTATCACATTTGGGACGGAACACATCTGCCTACCCCTTTAGGGATACAGGCGCGGGCTTATGTTATGTTGATGCACCCATGATTCTTTTTGTGTCTTGGGTGTCCATGGGCGGTGGAGATTGGAGATCACTTACCGTCAGGTGACCCATCTGATCGTTTGCCAGTTTCTGATAATTATTACTCATTTCATCAGTATAAAAATCCCCGCCTCGTCTTCATGGCATGCGGGTCTGCGGCATGAGTGATGGTGAAATGACTGCGAAGATGTATTTTTGACGTAGCGCCGCGCCGCGGCCGTGTGTCACCCCCGTCATTCATCATACGATACGCGGTACGCCTTGTGGAACTCTATTATGTTACATACGATGTATATTTTGGGTTACATTTACTTGGCTAATATGTTCATATATGTATATATATTTATAATCTTCTTCTAATTTATTAAAGTCCATTGCCAGGCGTTTTTCCCGCAAAACCTCAAAAATGGCTCGACGTTTTTTTTTGTTTTTTATGTTTCAGTACTGGAATGGTTTAGGAAAAAAGAAAATTAGGAAAAGCAAAACAATCATTCGAAGAAAATAACATTGATATTTTACAAAATATACTAATTATAAATTACGTATAATGGAACGTAATTGCAAAACCCAAGTGACGTCATTGCATAGAGAAGCATGGAGCAGTATCTCCAAGTTGGGGTAATTTGTCCAATTTTGCCAAAAATTGTTATTGTGTTTAGTATGGTGATTAGTGAATTAGATTTCGGAGATCCTTCTGTTCCTTCTTCCTCATTTTTACTTCGTTATTTAAAGAAATAGCTTTAACATTTCTCTGCGGTGGCGTCACGTCCTTTTTTAGCGCAGGGTTTCGTTAGTCATATTTTGACTTGCGATAATTAAATGATTTGTACATATTTTAATGTTTTTGTTTCTGGTGTGTTTATTTGAGACCTAGATCTTTACAATAAACAAAGAAAATATTGAATGCAAGTTCCCTATTATATACTGTAAGATGAGTCTTCACTTAGAATAGCAACGCTACGTTATAACAACCAGGCTTGGTGGTTTTGATCTACAATACCTCTAGTTTCAGAGATAACCTCAAGACCTGCAAGTTGATGTAGCGAAGTTACCTACACTAAATCTGAAACCGCACTAGAAGCTCCCATAATACGATACTAAACGTTTCTTGAGATCTGAATATTGCATCATTGTAGTGATTGTGTGACAGCCTCCGTGGCCCAGCGGGCGAGTAACCGGCTGTGAAACGTGAGGTCGCGGGTTCGATTCCCGCACCGAGACAAATGTCTGTGTGGCCCATAGATATTTGTTTCGGGTGTGGGTGTTGTGAGACCGAAAGTCTTTCGTAGTTCCTGATACCCATGACACAAGACCTGATCTTAGTGTGGGGTCAGGACTATGTGTGTGCTTGTTGGGTGTATTTATTTATTTATTATTTATCGTATATGATAATATTTTCCACTTCTGAGATTATATAGACTTATGAGATTAAAGGACAAGGGTATCATTAAGACACGTTTTGTTTGCAGACACAATGCCCCTTACTTATAAAAATATTTAAGCGCTGCTTATCTTTATACCATAGGTTGTCCCTTTCGTTTTTAAACAATGTAACGCAAGGAAAAAAGTGACAGGTTATTCTTAACCATTTGCTCAGCTAAAAATGCTTTCATAAGTAAGGCCCAATATCTTCACTCATAGATTTCTATAATCAAGGCTTATACCTATTTTACGAGACTATCCCGCTCACACACTCGCCTCTGTAACTCTTGTAAGCCAGGATCAACAATGGTACGAATTTATCTACCAAGGGCGGTAAAGATCAGCGAATCTGAGAATGCAAAACTGTTACTGAGAGTGATATAGAAAAACATAACATAAGCTCACGCCTGTATTCCCGAATGGGTAGGCAAAGCTCACTAGCGAACTAGAACACCCACATTTCGCCGAGCTTAGTTCCATCCCAAATGTGATAGGGGGCGAGCCTATCGCCATATCGGGCACAAATTCCACACTTTATATTAGAGGTATAATGCATTGATGAAAATTGCCTACCCCTTCGGGGATACAGGCGTAAACTTATATACATATTTCCGACCTAATAATTCATCAGAAAACATTTCATAAACAAAATTGTCGAAGCATACAACCTTAATCATAGTGATGTACAACTATCGACATTTCTCTGTAAAACATTGAATATAATGAATAAACAATCTCTGTGGGATTCGTCGTGGGAATGACACTCAACAGGTGTAGTTTGACAAGCCTGTTACAACTCGGCCTAGATTTCCACTGCCATAATAGGTAACAAGACACGAATGGATGTCGCTTATAATATAAAAGTGATTCTGCTATCCCGAAAATCCATGAAGCAGCGATAGCTCAGTGGGAGTACGGACTGTCGAGACGAATGTCAGGTTCGAAATTAACCCCAAGAATCATCATCATCACCATCATCAGCCATAGGACGTCCACTGCTGAACATAGGCCTCCCCCAAAGATTTTCAGATCGACCTGTCGGAAGCATAGCCCAGAGGATTAGCAAGTTGAAATGGCAGTCGGCAAGGCACATAGCTCGCAGAACCGATAGCCGATGGGGCAGAAAAGTTCTCGAGTGGAGACCACGTACCGGCAACCCCAAGAATATGCACCCCTAATTTTTTTATTGAAGTATACATCACTTGCCGTGAGACGGAAACATCTCTGATCATCGCTATTTCTGCTTCTTCTTGCTTTTTTCCGACTCCAGTCGAGTTTAGTCTATATGACCTATCTGACGTCACCCCCATTTGAGGGACAGACAGTGCTGTAACTATGCCTGTATACTGAAGGAGGCCTCAGACCGAAATATGCATGATCATACAGAGAGCCGCGGGCTGAAAAAACCTTCACCCAATGAATTTGCCACGGGCCCTCAACACTATTGCTAAGTCACTGGGGACAGATGGAACAATTATTTATTTAGGATGAAATAAATTTACACCTACAAGGTGGACCGACGACCTGATAAAGATCGCAGGAAGTCGCTGGATGCAGGCCGCTTCCAACAGGTCGATCTGGAAATCTTTGGGGGAGGCTTATGTTCAGCAGTGGACGTCCTGTGGCTGATGATGATGATAATGATGAAATTTATTTTAAAAATAGTTACGTAGCAGATGAATATTTACCGCCTATGTTTGTCTGTGACGGGATCGACTGCCGAGCTATTGTCGCTCGAACATTCCACATTTTAATAACAAAGAATATTCCCGGTCTAGCGATTCACTGATTCTTAAATAGTCTATGATTGTTTACAATATTTCAGGTTGTTTTATTTGATACGAGTTTAATATAGTATTTTTGTTCTTTATAAATAATAACAGTGAATAATGTAGCTTCTTTGGTTTAGTGGTAACATGTACATACATATGGACTACGAACCAGGAGATGAGGGCTGTGGAGGTAATGGGTTCGAATCCCAGATCGCGGAACGTGTTTTATTGTACCACGATTTGCACGTGATTGAATCTCCATGAGAAGGTTGGCGTCAGATACGCAGCTGGTCGTAAAAACTAAACCGAATCCTTTGTACAACATAGTGTATAGTGTAACATAAAAAGTGTGTTGCGCCGACACCACAATGTGAAAAATAAAATGGTTTCTGGTATCTATAAAAACACATAACATAACATAAGGTCACGTTTGTATCCCCGAAGGGGAAGGCAGAGGTGCACTAGCGGACTAGAACACCCACATTTCGCCGAGCTTAGTTCCGTTACAGATGTGATAGGGGGCGAGCCTATCGCGATATTGAGCACAAATTCCAGACTCCGGGCTGATATGGCAAAATCCAATATCACTTTGTCCGACCCGGGATCGAAGCCGAGACCTCAGGACGGTAGTCGTACCGAAATACATCCACGCCACCGAGGTAGTCTATAAAAAGAATTCTCAAATTATAAATAAAATATATTTCGACATCGTGCCAGAATAATTGAAATCCTGACTAGGTGTTAAGGGAGTAATTTCATTGAATACAATCATTAATCATTCAGTTATGATGGATTCCCGACACATTTTTTGTTGCTTAATATTCTAAAGGCTTGGAACTTTGTTAGCGAGAATATTTCTTATTTTTTATCAAGAAAACTGAGGTTTAATGTGATTATAGAAAATTGGCTATGTCCTTTTATCCCTCAGGTGAGTTTACGATGATTTAAACTAAGCCAAATCCTATCTGCAATTTGTGTGTGTGTGTGTGTGTGTGTGTGTGTGTGTGTGTTTTTTTATAGCATAGACTGGCAAACGAGCGGATGGGTCACCTGATGGTAAGTGATGTCCACCGCCCATAGACACCCTAGACACAAAAATAATTATGAGTGCGGTGCCAACCTACAAGTACAGAATGGACGAAGAGGGAAAAAGGATTGTGAAGGGGAGGGATGGAAATGGGCCACCGGAAATCTCACTCACAGAACGAAACGCGACAGCCAGCTGCCACTTTACGTCGGTTTTCTGTGAGACAGTGGTATCAAACCGGTCGAGCCGACCCACTCGTGCTGTAGACGTTACTGTTTACAGCATGGCTACCACTCATAAAAACCGTTCGCCATATTATATATACCCCATATTAAGGTGGTATAAGGTGGAAGGGCTTCTTTTTACCTGTTTAAGGGAAAGTGAAATGGTATTGCAAAATGTGGTAACAATATATGTAAGTAAATGCCGCCTTCATGGGGTAAGTAGTGTTCTTGGGTTATAGTCCGGGAGGTCCTGGACTCGAACTTTGAAAAATAACAGTGCTGGGACTGGATCTCCTACAGATATATTATGTGTTGTCCCATACCATGACTGCCTCGGTGGCGTAGTGGTATTGTTGCATGTTAAGACTACCGTCCTGAGGTCTCGGTTTTAACCCCCGGGTCGGGTAAAATGATACTAAGTATTTCTCATCGATATATCATGGACCTAGATGCACAGTTGACGCTCGGAAAATGGAACAGGATAGGAGTGCTTAAGCACTCCTTTTCCCTACAGTCGGACGCCGATAGAATTGTAAATTTCAAAATTCAAATTTAAGAACGCTTGATCATTTCAATTAAAAAGCTACTTTATAACACGTGCATAAGGTTATATTTGTATTAAATTAATTAGAACTTGTGATCTTTTTCTTTGTTTTATGAGACCACTTTTTAGGAGGATATTTGTAAAGAACTGTGCATCTAGGGTATATTATATTGATAGTATTTCTATTCAATATCAGCCCGGAGTCTGGAATTTGTGCACATAAGGAGTGTCACTCTGTATTTCTCATTATCCTAGAAAAGTGGTGATTCTGTATTTTCGTTATCCCAAAGACAATATTAATATCACTCAATACTTTACACGTAACTAATCCACAACCATTTATTTTTATACAGTGTTCAACACATATTCCTATAGCATGTACCACCCTGTACACATTTTTAATTCGTTCCGCCATGTACAAAGTTAATGCAGCGCTTGCACCCACGTGAATTCAGAATATCGATGAGGGGGACAATTTCTTTGGAAATTGTAAGGTTTTAGGCGATTTTTCTGGCTGTACGTTATTGTAAGTTACGTTATTGTTATTGTACTGTAAGTATGTATAACTGTATTTGAGTGGTAGAGCCACGCTGTAGACAGTTACGTCTACATCACGAGTGGGCCGGCTCGACCGGTTTGATACCACTGTCTCACAGAAAACCGACGTTAAGTGACAGACTGCTGTCGCGTTTCGTTCGGTGAGTTAGATTTCCGGTGGCCCGTTTCCCCCCTTCCTTTCCCAATCTTTTTCATTCCCTCCTTTTAGGAATGGCAACGCACACATGATTATTTTTGTATCTTGGGTATCTATGGGCGGTGGAGATCACTTATCATCAGGTAACCCTGATCTGCGCGTTTGTCAATCCCTGCTATATTTAAAAAAAAAATACGTTATATTTATGCTATACATACACCCTCGTAGATTTAGAATACGGGTTCGTTTGAGTGGTCTTAGTAAAACAGTCCCTTATAATACTGAATGTGAAATGGCTATTTACTATTCCGTTTCATATAGACAGGTTTACTGACGGAAATCTAAATTGTAGGATTCGTATTGCACTGGATAACTGGGTGATGATCGGAGGATGTCGGATACTTGAGTAGAGTGTATCTGATGACTATTATTTATTTCATTTAAATCTAGCGTGTATTTAACGGTTGAATTGGTATGCAATTCGACGAGCCAATGTAATGCGTGTTTTAGTATGTTTGTTTTACTTTTATGTAGTATTTTATGAGTGTAAAAAAGTACTCATTATCTACTCCATTTCAGTTTACTATAAGAAAAACGATTCGCGTTATGGTATGGGAGACTTGTGCTCTCGTTGTACCCTCTGAATCCAGCCCTGTCTACACTGAGGGAACAGCAAGTTCCCAACTATCGTATAGCGCGTTAGATAAAGCCAAGTTGTAAACAGTAATTGTACACCGTCCCTATCCGATAATGCGAGGCTAGCTGCATAACGTGCAGCAAAAACTTTCTAATGCTTCTCTGTGCTGTCTTTATTTAATATCGCTTGTAATAACTTTGATTGGATTTTCGATACGGCTGCTTCGTAATTGTTCTTCGTTTGTTTGGATAACTCTGTTGACCTATGCTATCCTGGTACATGCTTTAATGTTGCAGCAAGATTTTCGGTGCTTTAAAATATATCTAATCTAATAAATAAAACATAATAGTAGCCTATCCCCCCTGCTGGGGCGGTACTCAGGTCGGGAGCCGGTGCTCCCTCAGCCAGTAGACGCCGTAGACAGTAACGTCTATAGCACGAATGGGTCGGCTCGACCGGTTAGATACTATTGTCTCACAGAAAACCGACGTAAAGTGGCAGCTTGGTGTCGCGTTTCGTTGGTTGAGTGAGATTTCCGGTGGCCCAATTCCCCACTCCCTTTCCCAATCCCTTTTCCCTCCTCCATTCCCTCCTTTTAGGTTGGCAACGCACCCATGATTCTTTTTGTGTCTTGGGTGTCTATGGGTGGTGGAGATCACTTACCATCAGGGGACCCATTTGCTCGTTTGCCAATCTCTGCAATAAAAAAAAACCTTTGAAATTCTTATGGAGGAATTCTCTGGTATAAACTTAATATAGAAATGTCAGAGGTGCGGGCTCTTTTTGGGGTTGGTCTCGAACCTTCGACACTCGTCAGGCAGTTCGTAACACTTCCAACTGAGCCTACCAATCAACTTGATTATAAAAAATCAAGTCAATTAAATACACAATGATTTTTTCGGATATCTTTAACACGTACTAGATTTACGCCTCATTGAGTTTCCTGAAAGCTATTGTCATGCCGAAAAACATTCCTATAAGGAAAATATCCTTAAAATATTTCCGAGGTCAGTATGCATAGTAATTCGGTATGCAAACAACGAAATAGTAGAATTGCTAAAGCAGATTGTACGTTCGAATGCGCCATTAACTTGTGATTAAAGCTATCTTATTTGTTAGTGTAACTGTGAAGCGTATTTTCTGTTTATATTTTGTACAACAACTTTTTGTGATGGATTTTTCACCAAAACATATTGAGCCTTAATTAAGCCGCGTCACCTGCACTAAAATATTAACAAATATGGCGTCTTAGTTATAAGACGTCTTACTTACTTACTACTCTCTTATTTTAGCTTATCTTTTCGCTAAGAATAGCCTGTCACTTTTTTCCTTGCGTTACATTGTTTAAAAATGAAAGGGACAACCTATGGTTAAAGATAAGCAGCGCTTATATATTTTTATAAGTAAGGGTCATGGTTCGCTACATATTTTTATCGACCGACTTCCAAAAAGGAGAAGGTCCTCAATTCGTCTGTATTTTTTTAATGTATGTTACGCGATATCTCCGCCAAATGTGGACCGATTTTCAAAATTATTTTTGAGTTCGATAGAGCTTATTTCAAGGGGGGTCCCGTATAAATTTGGTCACGATCGTATTTGAAGTCGGTCCGTTAAGTGTTTTTTATGGTCCATTGTTCTATAAGCAAGAATTATTTTTGCGTATGTATTTTTGCTTTGTTTCGAGAAAAAAAGTACAAGATAAAGTCGCGCCTATATAAAAACATTTACACGCTTCTTATATCTAAAAATAGTTTGTTACTTTTTCCTTGCGTCACATTATTTGGAAATGAAAGGGACAAACTATTCTTAAGTATAAGAAGGGCGTAAATATACGTAAGGGGTATAGTCGTGACATCTATACTAATATTATAAATACGAAAGTTTGAATGGGTGAATGTTTGTTTCTCAATAACGCTAGAACAGCTGAACGAATCTAGATGAAATTTAACACAGAGACAGATTATGGTTTTGCATAACGTATAGGCTACTTTTTACTCGAAAAAAATCACAATATATATTATGAATCCTCTAATAAATTATGTAGGAATTATTGTTAAACTTAGCAATGATAACTAGGACAAATAAATATTATAAATAATTGATTTAGTGTTATTTTCACGGACATGTATGTAATGTTATTATAGGTAATAATATATTATTTTGTAATTTGTACCTAATATTTGCGTGCCGTTAAAACGGTAGAACATGTTGTACCTATTATATAGTAACCCTAATAGCATAACCATGATTCATGCAAATAAAAGAATTTGAATTTGAAATTTGAAAATATTAACGGATTCTCTGGTTTGTTAATGAATTATCGTCGAAAACGATGATAGACTCATTTTCAAGGATCATATTTTAGTTCGTTGTAGTTTCTGCAAGTGAAGCTGCTAATGAAATGTAGAAAACGAAAACTTTCACAGTTCTTGCAAACTCTGTGGCGTTGACTGCCTCGGTGGCGTAGTTTGTATTTCGGTACGACTACCGTCCTGAGGTCTCGGGTTCAATCCCCGCGTCGGGCAAAGTTATATGGGATTTTTCCATATCAGCCCGGAGTCTGGAATTTGTGCCCGATATGGCGATAGGCTCGCCCCCTATCACTATCTGGGACGGAACTAAGCTCGGCGAAATGTGGGTATTCTAGTTCGCTAGTTTACCTCTGCCTACCCCTTCGGGGACACAGGCGTGAGCTTATGTTTTTGCAAACTGTCAAAGCTCATAGAGGTCATACAATTCCCTAACATCATCCCCAAACGGTGAAACTTTTCTATTTACAACTCTGAACCATTATAACAGAGTAACGAGTCGCCGAGACGCGAGGATAATTAACTCTCTTAATTAAAGCATGCATGCTAACACTACAGCGGCAAAAGGTTTATATAATAAGATTCCTACCGACTTACCATTTTCTTTTCTACCTGTGCTCATCCTGCGGTAGTGATCTCAACTGTCCGTAGATTAGACACCCATAACATCAAAAGAAACAGGGGTGCGTTGTTTAACTTAAAGGAAGGAAATAGGATTTGGGAAAGAGATTTGGGCCGCCGAAAATACTGAAAATATTTTAATTTATAGTCACGCCTGTATGAGGCAAAGCGAAATTTCTAACTTAATTTGCCCGAGACTGGATCCCTCAGAGGGGGGAGGCAGCCGTAAAAACTAAGTAATAACTAATCCTTTCTGCAGCATGCTTGAAAAAGTGTTGCGCCGACCCCACATTAAGGAGGCATAAGGGTAAGTAGAAAGAAAGAAAGTCACGCCTGTATCTCCAAAGGGGTAAGTAGAGGCGAACTAGAACACCCAAATTTCATCGAGGTCTTTCCAGTCCCCGACGTGATAGGGGGCAACCACGAGCCTGCCGCCATATCGCGTAAATATTCAAGACTCCGGTCTGATACTCAAAATATTAACCCAATATCACTTTTCCCGACCTGAGATCGAACCCGAGACCTTAAGACGGTAGTCGTACCGTGCATACAATACAACTACGCTATTGAGACAGGCAAAACAGAAAGGTCGTGGGGGTATTAACTATAAGTTACCATATCCACTGGCTCTAGAGGCGACTATCGGACCATGAATACCAATTACACATAATACCTGCCATTATCTCACCTTAATTTGGGGTCGGTGCAAAACACTTTTCAAGCATGTGGCAAAATAGATTTGGCTTAGTTTTTACGACCGGCTACCTGCCTGACTTCAACCCCCTCTGAGGGATCCAGTCTCGGGCAAATTAAGTGAGAAAATTTACTTCGCCCAACCTAAGAGTGGAACCCAGGACCTGGCCTGGTCCACAGCCCATATATGCTGCCACTAGACCAAGGAGGCGAATCAACTACTAATACACATATTTAAACAAAAAAATCTCGTTGCAAAATATTTACGACAAATTATTTTGATTGCCTGCCGTCGTTAACAGCGCATCGTCCTAAAAATAAACTGCGAATGCAACCCACTGCCGCGAGCGTTTTCAAATCAAAGAAAGTAATTTTAAAAAAGTAACAAAAAATAAAAATACCAGTATAATGTAGGCAGAGAGGCATGCGAACGACAAAACATCCGCTCATCATAATAGAGTAATGGAAGGGTAACGTGGGGAAAAGTGGAACACGACATGCTTCCCGGAAACTATTGTAGATTCGATACTTTTGAACAAATGACACCTTAGTCTGACCCGTGACCACGAAGGCTGCAAAGCTTTCGAAACGTCGGGCATAAAAATTAAAACCAAATCGTGATATAATCCGTAAAAATAGTTTAATTTCGATTCGATACTTTTTTATTTTTTTAAATAAAAATGTTTATTGGTCACGTAGGCATATCAAATGCACTTATGACAGGTCACAACAAGGTCTAGATACATTTATATCATAATCATGTTACAACACTATCAATTTCAAAACAAGCAGGCCGGTATGGACACAATAACAAAGATGGGGCTTAGACAAAGGAGTTTATTAGAGAAAGGTAGAAAATAAACATATTGCCTAATAACTGTTCTTGAATAAATAAAATAGATATACATACATGGACTCTCGCCTAGGAAAAGGCGAATTAGAGAACTAGAACACCCATATTTCGCCGATCTTTTGAGTGGTAGAGCCACGCTGTAGACAGTAATGTCCAGCTCGATCGGTTTGATACCACTGTCTCACAGAAAACGGGCGTAAAATGGCAGCTCGCTGTTGCGTTTCGTTCGGTGAGTGAGATTTCGGGTGGCCCAATTCCCTCTCTTAATTACATTCCCCTTTTATTTTATTATTATTTATTATTCGTAGAACCGCTGAAAGCGCTGGCTGGACGTTTTGGAGGAAGATATGAGAGCCAATGGCCTCACTAGGTAGGATGCTCAAGACCGGACGAAGTGGAAGCGTTTAAGTGGGAAGGTGGACCCTGGCAGAAGGCCGGGATAACGCCAGGCAGAAAGAAAGAACCGATATCCGATTGGACAGAAAAGTTCTCGAGTATAGATCACGTACCAGCAAGCGCAGCGTTGGACGTCCACCTACTAGGTGGACCGGCGACCTGATAAAGGTCGCAGGAAGTCGCTGGATGCAGGCCGCTTCCAACAGGTCGATTTGGATTTTTTTGGGAGAGGCCTATGTACATATGCCCAGCAGTGGGCGTCCAATTATGGCTGATGATGATGATTCCCCTCTTATTAGGTTGGTTGGCTTATCGCATCCATGCATGATACATTTGTGTATTGGGTATCTATGGGCGGTGGAGATCACTTACCATCAGGTGACCCACCTGCTCGTTTGCCTGATATTACTATATAAAAGCTCATTTGCGTTTAGTTTAATATGAAACCGGTTCTTCATTTTGAATGGCCGAGACCAATATTTTGAAAGAATAAAAATAAAAATCTACAATTGCATCTAACGCATTTACGCTAAGCGGAAAACACCACAACCGACACACTAACATAAAAAAACCGTGTAGGTGGGAAAAATGCAGGAAAACTGTAAGTGGGGGGCGCAGATGTGAACCGACAGAATCGGTGCTCTCCCTCGCACGTATACACTCACCCACAACTGTGGTGAAACAGAAAGCTTTTGTAGTTAACAGTGGTTCTTAATTGTAGTTGTTTCGATTCCTTTTTTTAACATTGTCCGTTGCGCGTGTTCAAAGGATATTATGCAATTACGTTATGTGTTTTAACATGAAATAAATAACATATTGTGGGTGCAACTCCTAGGAAAATGTTTTGTTGAAATTGAGCTTGAGGTCGGACTATCGTGGTGGAACAATTTAAACAAACTTATTTTGGATTTCATACGGCCGAATGTTCATACACTTAAGTTAAGGCCTTAAGTCGGCTTATGTCGTTTAAGGCCGCATTATCTGTCAAAATTGTATGGCGAAAATCAATGTAAGCCTTTAAAGTTGAGGAGAGTTTGACCATTTGGGCATAAGTGAATAGATAAGAAATACGATCATATTTATTTTGTGGGTTTACTTATTTGAGAATATTATTACTTCAGTCATCTATGGATACTTAATAGTTTCACTGCCCTGGTTGTATTGAGTACCGATACGACCATCATTCTGAGGTCTCAGCTTCGATCCCCGGATTAGTTAAAATGATATTGGTTTTTCTACTCAGTACCAGCCCGGAAGCTGGAATTTGTGCCCGATGTAGCAAAAGGCTCCCACTGTCACATCTGGGCAGAAATGAGCCCGGCGAAATGTAGATATTCTAGTTCACCTCTGCCTTCAGAGCTCATTCTCCTTGCATATTTATGGTGAAACTTAATTTCGGAAATCAATTCGGGATGAATGTCCATATTGCCATATTATAGGTCAGAAAAAAAATCGCAGTACCAATGTCATAAATATGTTACTAGCATGAAACCTATTGCATCGTATGTTTAAATTAAATTGTTTAAAGCCCATATATCAGGAGCTCAACGAATACAAACATCCATTTTAAAAGCAAAACGCATCCAAAATGGCGGACGATGTAAGTCAGCGTATAAATTTGGCGCGAAACCCTGTCACGTTGCATATTGTCGAATTATGCCGAAACTAATGGACCCGTCGGTGTTTCGTGTACTTTAATTTATTTATTACTTTTTGAATGACACCTATGTTACTTTTTGGAAATAGAAGTTATTTTGTGTGTAGTAATATCACAGGTTATATATTTCAATTAAATATGCCCCAACCTTCCTGTTCTGTCTTTTTTAATGCAACGCATCTATGAATCTTCGTAAGCGATGGAGATTAATAGCAGATGTAGGAAAGAACATTCCTCACCCCTCGGGATCCCACAGCTTTGAAAGCTGATGCTCTGGCTTAGTTGTTCTGCTATGACACTTTCTGTATTTTCTGTGCCCCTAGTACTTCATTGATTTCATTTTGTGGTTTTATTTTATTTTTTAATAGTATTACAACTGCACGGATACATTATTTATTAGCCCTGTAATATTGCTGACCCACTGCTGGGCACGGGCCTCCTCTACTAATGAGAGGGGTTAGGCCTTAGTCTGCCACGCTGGCCTAATGCGGATTGGTAGATTACAAACACCTTCGAAATTCCTGTGAAGAAATTCTCATGTGGACTGGGACTGCATATGCACGGTCTTCTTTATTTTAATAAGGCTTCACCGTGCTAAGCATGATTTTGTCAGCGTCAAACAAAAAATAAATTTAAAAATTGCAAGCAACTTATAAGAGCCCAATCTACGAACAACACAAGAAGTAAATTGCAAAATGAATAAAATATTTTGGTATAAAGTATAATTAATTAAAAATAATAGCAAGGAATGAACAAACTCTACGTAACTCGTATCACAAAATAAACTTATAATACAATAATATCAACTTCATTACACGAAAACAAATAAACCACACGAGATTTTATTAATAGCACAGTGCTTTCAATGAGACTTTTTAGTCACATTTTGTGACAGTAATGAAGGCTCGTGTAGACTCGCGTGGTATATTTTAAACTTGCCAACGAGGCGTGACAACAAAAGGTTTGGTAAACCTATTTTGTTTTTATTCAAGTTTTTGTATGAGGTTTTCCAAGAATACCGTTTTGAGCCCGCGTATTCCGCGAATGTAGAATTCTACTATAGAATTATAATTCTGCGTAAAAGAGGTTATTGAATGTATTTGTGGCGTGGAGTACCTAAGTAAATCATCATTGTGTGCCTGAATCGGGTATCCGCCAGGCCTCTCGATTTGTTTCTTTTATTTCCATAGGTGTGGTTTGAAAGTGGAATATACTCGAGAAAGGTCAAGTTAAAAGTACCCTAAACCGTCGTGCATGCATGAAGAATGTAATGAGAATGAATGAGGCGAAAGAGGTGTGTAAGGATCGTAGCAAGTTGAAATCCGTTGTCTCTGCCTACCCCTATGGGAAAAAGGCGTGAGTCTATGTATGTATGTATGTATTTCCATAGTGAGAAGAAGCATTTTATACAGGCCGGTATCATTCTGGTCAGCACTGGTAAAAATTGTTGTTGGTGCTAGTTTTATTTTGACTGAACTGCGTTACCATCAAATATAGTGTTCTGCCGTGACAATAATAAAAAAATCAAAATAATCATTACAATGTTGACTAAGTTTGGGTGTTCTAGTTCGCTAGTGCACCTCTGCCTACCCCTTCGGGGATACAAGCGTGAGCTTATGTTATGTTGACTAATTTGTTATATAGTGATTTAAACTAAATAAATCACAAATATCTCATTAATATACTGTTGAACTACACACATTATGTTTGCATGACCAATTGTAATATTATGATCACTCTTTAGACGTGGTAAGAGCATTTTTTGCATAAAAATATCACAAAATCCAGTATGAAAAATGGAGCGATAAATCTAAATTTTTAAACCTAAAAACCATAGATAACGCTTTTACATTGGTAAATATGACCGTTGGACGTGACACAGGCGCAGATCCAGGATTTTGATTACTGCAAGGAGAGAGGGGACTAACCAGATTTTGCAAAGTAAAAATTTAATTCATATTTGAACCAATCGCGATTTTAGATGATATATTTTTTTTTATCCGGGCACGAGAAAGTGACTACACTGCACCTGAGGTAAGGGTAGTGCAGTCCAAAAAATCTTGCGACCACTGACAAACAATGGGTTTATCAGTGATTGGCAGATTTATGCTTCTTCACACTCCGAATCTGAAGAGGAAAGAAGCAAATCGAGGGGCTTGCGACAAGACAGGCTGATGACCGATGCAGCTACGGGGATACCCTCATACCCGTCTCAACCAACCATCAAGTTATGCCGCAAGCCCCTCGAGAGAACCGGAAGTACACTGGCTGATCCTCACTCGAACCACACGCGGAGTGTGGGTCACTATGGCAGATTTTAGCACTATGTGTACGGTGGTCGCGATCCCGTCGGATACGAATATCCTACCACCAGCAACAAGCACAAGCAAGCAAAATGCAAAGTAGTAGGTATTATTAAATCAGACTAGAGCCAGGTTTCTACCTTAAAACGTAAACAAGGGCAAAATGAGCAATGCATGGTGTATGAATAGGTGAATTTTGCCTACGTTCTAATATAATTAATAACCCCTTGGCTATCCTAAATAAATAAAGTAAAAAATGTTAATAATAATGACGGTGGTACCAACCTAGGCGGACTCTCGCATCTGATAGTTAGTTTGAATAATTTGTAAACACTCTAAAATACTTAACGATACTCTTCAGTTTTATATAACCTAGAATTGGGGTGGCGTGGTGGTATTTCGGTACGACTACGGTTTTGAGGTCTCGGGTTCGATCCCCGGGTCAGGCAAAGTGATATTGGATTTTTCCATATCAGCCCGGAGTCTGGAATTTGTGCCCGATATGGCGATAGGCTCGCCCCCTATCACATCTGGGACGGAACTAAGCTCGGCGAAATGTGGGTGTTCTAGTTCGCTAGTGCGCCTCTGCCTACCCCTTCGGGGATACAGGCGTGAGCTTATGTAGAATTGGGGTAGAGGATGGGGGGTCAACTGAATTCACTGTCCCCTGAATCCATGCCTGGTAGAATATAAAATGTCAGTTGTTAACTATTTTGCGGATATTTGCCGGACTGCGACGCGGCGTGCATACTCTATGCTGACAAATTACAGATTCCACACGAGCCGCCATTTTCTATAACCGATGAATAGTTAAGCGGTATTTGGATAACATATTTCATTTTGGTGTTATCGAATTGTGTCTGAAACACCGTTATCGTTTATTTTTCATAAAATATGGTGAATAAAACTGGATATTTATAAGTATGACTATTATAAAATTGACAAAACTGGCAAAAAGCATTTTATTGTTAGCAAATTGCATCGCGAGCTTCAAATTGATGGTGCTAAAATTGTTAAAGCATCCCGTTGGAATTTGGCAGTCAACATCTTGATAGACACTATAGTACAGCGGAGTAGTATTTAAGTATGAAGCGAGAGACCTATGTTCTAGAGAGAGAATCTATGTTTTGGGTCTGGGTGTTGTAGTAGCCCCAGTCACTTGTTCCTAACGCCCACAAAACGACGCTGCCTAGTGTGTGGTCGAGATTATGCAGGGCGTGTTTTCAACCGACTCCAAAAAAGGAGGAAGTCCTAAACTCATCTGTATTTTTTAGTATGTTTGTTACGCGATATCGCCGCCAAATGTAGACCGAACTTCAAGAATCTTTGTGTGTTCGATAGAGCTTATTCCAAGGGTGTTTTATACTTAAGTTTCTGGCGTTAGCCGGCGGTTGCTACCTAAGATGTAATATTTCTATAATATACACATTGATTAGAAAGATCAATAACAAATGCGTTTGAATTATTTAATTCACCACAAGTACCAAACTAGAATAAAACTTAACGGACCGACTTCAAAATTGATCTGATCGTGATCAAATTTATATAGCACAATCCTTGGAATAAGTTCTATCAAACACAAAAATGATCTTGGAAATCGGTCCACATCTGGCCTAGATATCACGTAACATACATAAAAAACAGACGAATTGAGAACCTTCTCCTTTTTTGGAAGTCAGTCGAAAAATAACCGTAATTCAATAAAACAGGGTACACCAAATAAAACAATAACGGGACGAGCATCATCAGAATTCTTTATCAACCCGTCTCGCTGTTAACCGTCGCGTCGAGAGTTACCCGCGGAGGCATCGGGCACGTGCCTACTCCGATATAAAATTAATAATAAAAAACATTACCTGCGATAAGGATGGGGTAATCAAAACAAATGACACGCGTGCTGGTCGGATAACACCGGAATTGCCGGCTGTGGTACACTGCCGGCCATAACTGCGAATATTGCAGATAAAATGTACAGAGTCGATTAAGCCGGGCAAGTTTTGTTTCTATGATCTTAACGAGGTCGTTAGAAAAGGTCAATATTGTTTTACATTTTATTACATTTAAATTCAAGTTATTTGATGTAGAAATTTGTGAAAAAATACGTTTGTGAGAGAAAGGGTAAATAAAATTATAGTTCACAATGATTAATTAATCAATTATGTTAGTGGCTTAATGTAAATTTTTAATAAAAAAGTAAAATTTTAAGATATTTTTCTTAAGAATGGAAGTAATGCCAATGACCTTGCCGATCGTAGCGTTTGCGTACGAAAGTTGCGTATGTAGGCAGCCAGAGGGCGACGTCGTACCTAATATTTTCAATGGATTGTCAATATTGCGTTTAGAAACGAAGTCATTTCAATGTTTGTACATATCTATATAACGCCAGTCGCGAGCAAAGCGTTGACAGTTGAGTTGACACATAAAATCAACGACGATTTCGTAAAATGGACTGTAACACAATTCTATTGTGGTTATTCTTGAATGTATTATAAGTAATATCAACACAGCATATTATAAATACAATTTTATACTTCATTTCACATTACCTAATTTATTATAATATTCATATTAGACTGCCTCGGTGGCGTGGGTGTATTTCGGTACGACTACTGTCCTGAGGTCTCGGGTTCGATCCCCGGGTCGGGCAAGGTGATATTGGATTTTTCCGTATCAGCCCGGAGTTTGGAATTTGTGCCCGATATATCGACAGGCTCGCCCCCTATCACATCTGGGACGGAACTAAGCTCGGCGAAATGTGGGTGTACTAGTTGGCTAGTGCGCCTCTGCTTACCCCTTCGGGGATACAGGCGTGAGCTTATGTTATGCTATGTTATTATAATATTCAGTACTCTTTATTTCTTGTATTATTGTTATCTTCATTATTCTACTGATATTCGTTACAAAAATGGCTAGTTGGATAGGCAGGTTTTTCCGCGCAGTTGGTGGATAAATAGGTATCTTAACATTCTTTCGATCTGCTCTTATTTCATCTCGATTTGTTTCGGAACTTATTTCTGTCCCAGATTTGATAGGGGGCAAGCCTATCGCCATATCAAGCACGCTTCCAGACTCCGCGCTGATACTGAACAGTAAAACTCAATACCGTCGTGTCGTCGTGTTAGGTCATGTCAAGTCATGTCAAGTCGTGTCAAGTCGTGTCAAGTCGTGTCAAGTCGTGTCAAGTCATGTCAAGTCATGTTATGTCAAGTCAGGCTCTGATGATGAGATCCCAGAAAAATCTAAGGAATCCCTTTAATTTTACAGTCATTTTTCAGTTTTTGCACCGGATTCACTCTTCAGTACCATGGGGCGACCCAAATATCGATTATGAAAATACTTTATTTACAATTTTGTTCACATAATAATTATTTACTTTAGAAAAAAAAAACAAATAACAGATTTAATAACATATTTGAGATGCTATCAATGACAAAAGAAAAATAAGAACTTGGCATAACTACGAAAAAATACGTGTACATATGCCTAATGTATGGAGAGAAAACAAAATGGCGGCAGAAAGATCGAATATACCTAGCAGTTCGGCATCTTAGATCATGGAATCGAAATTGATATTATTATAAATAAAACACCGTATTTTTTATATTAAAATTAATATGTATTTTTACGTTATTTAGGTATTACGAGTTACGACACGGTGACAACATACATGGGTGTTTCTCTGTAAACTGGGTAACTCATGGTCAGTGGCCGATATTACATGGAAAAGTTAATGAATGCTGCACAACCATTCCTTTGTGGAACCCGCGTTGTAACGTGACAGCCATCAGTCCTCTGGCAAGGATTATTATAGTTTATTTATATCTTACAAATGATGTATTGTTATAATAGATAAATATCCCCTGTGTACAGCAAAATATCAGGACTATAAAGTTGTTCCAATCATTCTATGAAATAAAATTAAACAGTCCCCTGGCAACAGACCCCTGTCGCTCAACAGGACACGGGGTGGTTTCGGACTTCAGGGGGAGCGACTGTTGTTATACATTTTCATTGGTAACAGTTGAGGAACATTATGTTTATTAACCAAAACTACAATTTATATAATTTCGACAGGACTTGGTATATTTTTATTTCATAGTATTGCTGTAATTGCTCCATTCCCGTAATAATTTTCAGAAAAAAATTGATATTCCACATTTTGCATACAATAGGAAAGTTGAATTTAAATCCTCTTAGTTTTTCAGAAATAAGATTGAGACAATTTATGTCGCAACCTAAGCCGTGGTTAGCAATCTCTTACATTTTTTCAAAAAAATAATTAACGTTGATGATTCGGCGGCCCTTAGGTTTCTTAACATATCTTTATTATTTTCAATTTCAATTACTAGTGATATATCCTCTTTTTCACTTTCAGGATTCTGTGAAAAATAAAAAAGTTGTTAATTACAGTAATAAACAATAAGATTATTTAAAATAATGTAGTATACATTAACTAACAAAATACTTAATAACTACGAAAAAGCAGGAAAGGGCATAGTCAGCCCTTATGGTTCTGACATAGTCGTCTCAAGGTATCAACATGCGGGACTTTCAATACTCTGACAGTGCTAGGAAGTATTGAAAGATTCGGAAAGATGTAAATGTTGAGATTAAGAGTGAAATTGTTCTGACAAAGTTAACTACTAACTTATCTATCCCACTGTAGATGCACTGGTTATAAATACAAATAAAATTACAGGTGAAGTCTTAAGAATAGTATATTTATAAATTCACCTTTTCCACTATTTCACCAATATTATTTATATTATAGTATTTCCCTACATGCATTAGTTTCTGTATTTATACAGTAAATGGTTTTTATTTAATAACTAGCTTTTTCCCGCGGCTCCGCACGCGTATTTTGTAGGGCCAACGGAAACAACTTTTGATTTGGCGATCCGCCCTGTCGTTTTAGTCCAAATATGGGCGACACAGATATAGATTTTGAAGTCAATCGGCCCAAAAACTAAGAAAAACAAAATGGCGGCCGCATTTGACAGGTTTGACAGCGGTTCTGTCGTTCTGAACCACGGCGTGACTCAGATATCAATTTTGAAGTCAATCGGCCCAAAAACAAAGAAAAACAAAATGGCGGCCGCATTTGACTGGTTTGACAGCGGTTCTGTCGTTCTGAACCACGGCGTGACTCAGATATCGATTTTGAAGTCAATCGGCTCAAAAACTAAGAAAAACAAAATGGCGGCCACTTTTGACAGGTTTGACAGGTTGATTTAAAAAAGTAGCCCATTTGTGTCTTTAAACCCAAAGGTATCCACTATCCCAACAAATTTCATAAAAATACATTAAGTGGACCTAAAATCCCCATACAAACTTTCAACCCTTATTTCACCCCTTTAAGGGTTGATAAAAAAAATGAAGTCCCCCAATTGTGTCCTTAGGGTCAAAAGTATCCTCATACCAAATTTCATCAAAATCCATTGAGCGGTGCCAAACTTCCCATACAAACTTTCATCCCCTATTTCATCCCTTTAGGAGTTGATTTAAAAAAAATAAAGTACCTTATGTCCGTCCTTGGAGTTAAAGGTACCCACATACCAAATTTAATCAAAATCAGTTCAGCGGCTTAGACGTGAAAACGCCACAGAGACAGAGACAGACAGACAGAGTTACTTTCGCTTTTATTATTTAGTAAGGACTAGCTTTTGCCCGCGGCTCCGCACTCGGTATTTTGTAGGGCCAACAGAAAAACTTTTGATTTGTCGATCCGCCCTGTCGTTTTAGTCCAAATATGGACGACCCAGATATCGATTCTGAAGTCAATCGGCCCAAAAACAAAGAAAAACAAAATGGCGGCCGCATTTGACAGGTTTGTCAGCGGTTCTGTCGTTCGAAACCACGGGGCGACTCAGATATCGATTTTCAAGTCAATCGGCCCAAAAACAAAGAAAAACATAATGGCGGCCGCATTTGACAGGTTTAACAGCGAATCTGTCGTTCTGAACCAAGGCGTGACTCAGATATCGATTTTGAAGTCAATCAGCCCAAAAACAAAGAAAAACAAAATGGCGGCCGCATTTGACAGGTTTGACAGCGGTTCTGTCGTTTGGAACCACGGGGCGACTCAGATATCGATTTTGAAGTCAATCGGCCCAAAAACAAAGAAAAACAAATTGGCGGCCGCATTTGACAGGTTTGACAGCGGTTCTGTCGTTCTGAACCAAGGCGTGACTCAGATATCGATTTTGAAGTCAATCAGCCCAAAAACAAAGAAAAACAAAATGGCGGCCGCATTTGACAGGTTTGACAGCGGTTCTGTCGTTTGGAACCACGGGGCGACTCAGATATCGATTTTGAAGTCAATCGGTCCAGAAAAAAAGAAACAAATTTTCAACCCCTATTTCATCCCTTTGTAGGATAAAAATATATCGCATCTCATTTCTGTCCTTAGGGCTAAAACTATCCTCATACCAACTTTCTTAAAAATCCGTTCAGCGGTTTCTAGATTCCCATAAAAACTTTCATCCCCTATTTCATCTCATTAGGGGTTGATTTAAAAAAGTAGCCCATTTGTGTCTTTAAACTCAAAGATATGCACTATCCCATACCAAATTTCATAAAAATCCATTAAGTGGGCCTAAAATTCCTATACAAACGTTCATCCTCTTTTTCATCCCATTAGGTGTTGATTTAAAAAAAGTGGCCCATTTGTATCCTTAAACTCAAAGGTATCCACTGTCCCATTCCAAATTTCATAAAAATCCATTAATTAGACCTAAAATCCACATACAAACTTTTAACCCTTATTTCATCCTTATAGGAGTTGATGAAAAAAAATGAAGTACCCCATTTTAATCCCTAGGGTCAAATGTATACTCATACCAAATTTAATCAAAATCAATTAAGCGGTTCCAAAATTCCCATACAAACTTTCATCCCCTATTTCATCCCTTTAGGGGTTGATTTAAAAAAATAAAGTACCCTATGTCCGTCCTTGGGGTTAAAAGTACCCACATACCAAATTTCATCAAAATCGGTTCAGCGGTTTAGACGTGAAAACGCCACAGACAGACAGACAGACTGACAGAGTTACTTTCGCTTTTATTATTTAGTAAGGATTGTTAATTAGACCGCTGTTAGCGGTAGACTTCCATTTTAATAGATAACAGATAAATATCCTCTGTGTACAGCAAAAACTTTTTATGCAACCATTCAATTAAATAAAATTAAACAGTCCCCTGGCAATAGTCCCCTGTGGTTTAACAGAACAAGGGCTGGTTTCCGACTTCATGACTGTTTTTATAAATTTTTATAAGTAACTGTGACTGTATTTTGGTACAAGTACTGTCCTGAGGTTTCAGGTTCGATCCCCACCCAGGTCGAGCAAAGTGATATTGGATTTTTCCATATCAGCTCGGAGTCTGGAATTTGTGCCCGATATAGCGATAGGCTTGCTTCCTATCACATCTGGGACGGAACTAAGCTCGGCGAAATGTGGATGTACTAGCAGGGTAGTGAGCTTCTGCCTACCCCTTCGTGGATACAGGCGAGAGCTTATGTATGTTATTTTATTATTTGAATCAGTTGAGGAATGTTATAACTCAATCATGAGATTATGGTTTGAATATTTAGACATAATCTACCAATTATATGTACACAGCCATAGAATGTCCACTGCTTGACATAGGCTTCTTTGGGGGAGCCCAAAGATTTCCAGACCGACCTGTTGGACGTATGTTTGTTTTGTGGATGTCCTGTGGCTGATCATGATGATGATGATGATGTACACAGAAAAACTCACACGTAAAAACAATCAAATACAGGATTACCCTGTATACTGACAAGGATGTTCGGCAATTATTGCTGGATGATGAAAAGGGACCAACCAGAAGCTAAATATGCCAGAAACTTAAATAGTAAATTCATAATAACAGCTTTATTGTTTTTTCTGTATTAAACGGTCACTATTTGAATACGTACCTATTTAAAGTTCATCAACATAATTATGAAATTCTTGGCCAATAAGTGTTTTTGTAATTACTCATTTTCAGTAACAGTCACTCATCTAAATAAAACTATTGGTCAAGTTTTGTTGCTTAGTGTTCTTTTAGTTTTTAGAATTACAAATTAGAAATACTTACATTATATCCGGCTGTGAAATATCTGATGCAAAGTCCCAAAAATAACACAAATATTTTTCTGCATTGTCGAGATAACAATCTCATATGGGCCAAATATCTGCAATTACAATTTTATGTAACACATGCCTATTTTTTTATAACCAAACAAATATAAGATAGTTGTAATTTTTTTGTCAATACACAGCAAAGTGTAGACATATGTATGACATGCAAAACAATATGTAGGTACAACACACAATATGTGTGGATCATCACAACAGGTTTTAACACTGGACACTAAATATCCTATCCAGGAAAATAAATATATTTAAGTACCTACCTGCCAATTTGTTTAGGTTTTCTCTTTGAACCGGTAAAAGGTTATTGTTTATTACGCTTGCTTTAGGTAATCCAATGTTTCGACAATTCAGCGCCCAGTATAACATTGACCGATGATAAAAATTTGAGTTCCAAATCAGCGAGAAGTCAAGAAACAATTTGAACAAGGAAATATGTGATCAAAATCCAAATACAAGCCGAAGTCGTGAGATTGTATATTATAAAACCCGAATACACCAAATCACACCTACTCGAATTCCGATTTGCAAACAGTGTTGCTATAGGTGATACCAAAAATCTGTAATCCGGCTCTATCAACCTGAGTAAAATCATTCCAATATACCATTATATATCCAATATACATATATTTACATTAACTTGTTTTATTGTAATTTTGTAGTAACGTCAACCATGACATACATAATAATAAGTTAAAAATATAAATGATGGTTGAAAAATTCTATTCTATATTCTATTACCAACCAATATACATAGCAAAAGTAAAAGTCCAAAAACCTGTACAAAGTGGAGTAAAATTTGTAATTTTTATTGGTAGCCTAAAATCTTTATACATTCAGATAAATCGGTATATATGGCAACACTGTCTCCGAGCGTCATTTTATTTGTCAAAATTAGGTATTGTGTTCAAAATATCGTTCAAAAATTAGAAATACGAAATTTAGTAAATCCATAACAAATATATTTGACGAAGTTTAAAATTATAAATTACCCTTTTAATTCATTGAATTTATTCTGATAATACGTTTGAGTTTATTTTATTTTATTCGAATCAACACGCATTCCTATGACGTCACCAAAAAACACGTCACATGAAAACGCCTGAAATTCCCAAAGAAATTCCTAAGAGCAAATACATCCATGTGTGATTTTATGTAGCTCTGGAGATAAATCGTTCGTTATCTTTGTATAAGACGTTATTCACAAACATGTGTATGTTGGTGTATAGAAAATACAAATCTTATTAACCCAATGTAAAAAACAAGGAACATTATTATGTTGATGTCCTAGGGCATTTGAGGAAATAAATTGACTTTTGCGGATTATTAGATGATTTAGATAATTATTATAGAGACGTTATCATATTAAACCAATAAAAGTCTATGATAACTGCCAGACCAAAGAATAAACTTCCTATTCCGTGTATATATGTTCGCAAACATGGACCAGATGAACGATCGTCGCCTCCTAAAGTTGACGTAAAATCAAGTTTAGCATGAGTTAAAACCTTAACTCAGCGATAGATTAAATATGAATTTTGAAATATACAGATATTGTTACCATCCCATTCGCTCTTCCCTTTCCCTATTCCGCTCTCTTTAGGTTGACAACGTACCCTTGTTTCTTTTTGCGTCTTGGGTGTCTTTGGGCGGCGACGGGCGATCCCTTAACATTAGTAGGCCAACCATGAGTTTTTTGACATTACACGGGACTAGGGACTCCGTAAAATATTTGCATAAATAAATTAATACACCCAACAGTCACAAATCGACCTATGAAAAGAATAAAGTTACATATGATAATAAATCGAAATTGCTTTTTTTATTTTTCTGAGCTTAAATTGACCTATATATTTAACTAGTAAAATATTTTTTTTTAAAGTTATGTACTTCCGAAGATATCAGTCGAATAATGGTACATGTATTTTATTACTTCAACGAATAAGTACTCATCAGCATCAGTGTGTTTTACCTACGGAGCGATCGCCGCGACTGCACCGCGCGCGGGGGGTTACATCGGCAGTCGTATCCATGTTCTACGAGAAGATGATTGTGCGCATCCGCAAAATTTAAGTCTGATTTCCGAGAGTAATTATTATTAAAAAAAAAATTAACTACCTCAAAATGAAAAGCACGCGTTCGAAGCATATGTTAAATCTTTTAATAAATGCAAAATGTAATGAAAGGGTTAGTGCAACTGCAGACTCAACGGAGATTAATACAGAAAATAAAAATAATTCAGGTAACTACATGAAACTTTCTTTATTCAATTTAGTAATTATAGCTTAAATATTGCTCTGACGTATTTTTTTGTGATGGTTTTTAATTGGTTAATGTTTTAAAGCCAAATAAGCTAAGTCAACGGTTCCTTACGCACATAGAACCTTGTTCTACGGAACATACGATTTTATTGATAAAGAAAATAAAAAAAGTACATAAATTAATTCAATGTGTAAACACAAATTTTAATTCTTTACAAACGAATTAAGTACCGACATATATATAAATATACTTCTTTACTATTCGGCAGATTTGTAAAAATATAAGGTTCTATGTACAGATGTAACTCTATTCTGAGGAAGTTGTTTAAGAATTATGAGGTCCATATGTAAATGTGATTTTATTCTTCGTTTATTATTGAGATAATACACCCTTTTTCCAACTGAATAATAGCATGAAGTACTAAAAATAACAAATTTTTTTATATTACTTATTAACATACATACCTTTTAAGTTTGTTTATTACTGCTATATAATAATTACAATGATTATTGTTTTCAGAAAATGTTATATATGATCGTGAAGCATTTTCGACATCACCACTACCACAAGGTGCTGAAAATATTCACCGAGACATTCCTGATGTATGGGAAGATGTATTTGGTACACCAGATGGCGCGGTTGCAGACAGACAATCATCGTCACTTCAGCTTGCACATAATGAAACACCAGTTCTTGCTACTGATAAATCTAGACTAACACCACTTCATAATGTTGCTGAAAATCTTGTGCAAAATAGCCAATTAGATCAACTAACGCTTACAAATAACGCTGAACTAACACCCTTTTCAATCTATGCACCATCCAGCTTTGAAAATTCCCCCGCTATAAGTTTTGGAGATTTGCCAGAAATTTTAATTCCAAATGTTTCGACTCCTATGCCTTCACCCTTAAATATACACAAAGATTGTCATGAAACCTTTTGTTCTATCCATAGTGACGATCACTGGACAGCATCACCATCAACTACAATGAATACTTACAGTGAATCTAACAATTATTCAGGTGATGATGAGCACTCTGCTCCACGTAAAAAAAGACTCAAAAAAAGGTTACGTCGTGCATCTGAATGGTCTGATGTAAAGAGAAAATATTTAAAAAATATTGGTCAAAAGTACGTTACCAAAAAAGGAAAAGTAGTAGATGATAAAACTTTAGGTCCTCCATGTCACTGCCGAGACAGATGCTTTAAAAAAATATCACACGATCAAAGATACGATTGTTTCCAAAAGTTCTGGTGTTTGGGAAGCCGAGAAAAACAGTGGGACTTTGTAGTAAAGTACTCCAAAAAACAGCAAAAGAAGAGATGTTTGAATAGTGAAGTACCTAACAATCGTAAATTTACGTATAAGTACTCATTACCCCTAAGAACTAACTCAGAGAACGGCCTTAGTAATACGGCTAATGTCTGTAAGACAATGTTTTTAAATACACTTTCTGTTAGTGGCAAAATCATTAAAACAGCTTGGGACAAGTACGATGGTAGTACTATTATACAGGAAGATAAAAGAGGCCACCACGCAAATCACTATCATGTAATAAACCCTGACATAATTAAAAGTGTATGCGATCACGTTCGATCTTTTGTTCCTGTTGAGTCTCACTACATACGCAAAACATCAACAAAACTTTACCTAGATGGAAGTCTTAGTATTTCAAGAATGTTTCGGCTATACAAGGATTGGTTTGATGAGTCGAAATATACCAGTAAGGCAACAACTGAACGACAGTATCGGGACATTGTCAACAAAAATTTTAATTTGGGGTTTTTTATTCCTAAAAAAGATCAGTGTGATATTTGCCATGTTTTTCGTAATAAGACAGATCACACTAGTTTAGAAAAACAAAATTATCAGACACACTTATCTAATAAAGATCAAGCTCGAAAATTAAAAAGTATTGACAAACGTGAGGCCGTAGAGTCGAAAGGTCTAATCCTTACCGCTGTTTTTGATTTTCAAAAAGTGTTGTCATGTCCTCACGGCCAAGTTAGTCTGTTATATTATAAACGCAAGTTGTCCTGCTTAAACTTTACAATTTTTGACATGGGGACAAAAAGAGCTTTTTGTTACATGTGGGATGAAACAGTGGCAAAGAGAGGTGCAAATGAGGTTGGTAGTTGTTTATTGGACTTTATAGAGCAAAATATTCAAAAAGGTGTCAAGGAATTTCGCTTTTGGTCGGATAACTGCGCCGGGCAAAACAAAAATCGTTTAGTGTTTTTTCTTTATACCTACTGTGCCAAAAAATTCGACGTATCCATCAAGCATAGGTTTCTCGAAAAGGGACACACGCAAAATGAGGGGGACAGCGTGCACGCACACATTGAACGTGAGGCTGAAAAAAAAACCATTTATACACCGGAAGAATGGCGTTTGCTTGTTCGCTGGGCAAAATGCTCCGGTGACCCTTATGAAGTCCGAAACATGACACAAAATATGTTTTTCGACTTGAAAAAGCACATCAATGACAAAATTTGGTACAAAAACATAGACGGGGTTAAGGTGCCTTGGAGTAGTGTCAGAGAAGTATTTGTAGATAGATCAGATCCAAACAAGTTATTGTATAAATGCAATCATGACGAGGTTAACTATAAAACAATATTATTGCGCTCAAACACCCGCCGTAACGTCATGTCTTCTTTACCAAATTTAGAACTGGCTTATAAAACCCCTATCAATTTATCAAAAGATAAACATAAGGATCTCATTAATTTAGTCAATTTGGGAATTATACCTTCCCAGCATGCCGATTTTTTCAGATCTCTTCCTTATACTTTAAGTGACAACAATAATTATATTAGTAGCGATAGTGAAGAAGACTGATAAGCTTTATTACTTAACTTTAATGTTTATGTTATTGCTGATATTATTGTTATATTTGTACCTGTATTATTTTTTCCATAATATTTGTTATATTTATTTATTTTTATTATACTATTATTATTTTATCTGGAAACCAATTTTATTATTTTTAATTATATAAAGGAGAATGTGCATATTTTGTTTTTTAGTTTTGAATATTACTTCTACAAAATTCGTAAATTATAATATCAAGTATAATATATATCGGCGTACAACCATGAGCTTTCAATAAGAGCACGTGCTATTTCAAATGAAAAGAAAGAAAGAAAAAGAAAAGAAAAAGAAAAAAAAAATTGTTCTACGAGTATTCACAACAAATTACAAGGCTGGTGCAGAGCACGCACCGCCTATCAGAATGGCCGTATCGGCGCAAAATAGCAAGCTTATTTAAAAAGCCGTTGTTATTTCACGTTATTAATTTATTTTACAATTGTTAAACTGCTGAAACCTTAAAAGATTCTAAAAAGTTAAAATAATCGTTATAATTATTTCTTTGCCATTCGATATTCGGTATCGAGTAGGTAGTTGCAAATATTACACCCTATAAAAGGAGTGTTCAGAGCAGATTCGACACAGTCGTGCTCCGGCACTCGGACTGTCCACATCCCTGACTAGACGGTGCTATTAAGCACCGTTAATAAAGGGAGTCAGTGAATTTCAGTGTTCACTGTTGATAAATAGGATGAGTAATCATCTTATTGTCAAAAGTGACGTCAGCCATGCTGACGTCACCGTTTTAAAAAAAACAACGTTAGCGTTGGCCCTCCGACATCAGAAGTGGGATCACTATCCCACTCATTTAACTTGAACCTTTCTGCCCTGACTTCAACTTTCAATCCGATGGATACTTTCAATCCAACGGATACTTTCAATCCGAACGATATTTCAATTTTCAGTCCGACTGATATTTCAGTCCGACTGATATTTCAGTCCGACTGATAATTCAGTCCGACTGATAATTCAATCCGACTGATGATTCAATCCGCCTGATGATTTCAATCCGAAATACTTTCAGTTCGATCGATACTTTCGAACTAGTTTTTCAGTGCCTATGTGGACCACGGTCAATAATAAAGGCCCAGGCCACAGCATCGTCCTTCCCAGTTCCTTTAAAACCCCTGTGGACCACGGCGTAAAGGACCGCTCAGAACCACAGCATCATCCTTAACAAAAAAAAAAAAAAAAAAACTGTGGACCACGGCGTACGGGACCGCTCAGAACCACAGCATTATCATAAGAAAAGTGCAAAAATGCGTGGAGCATTTGCAAAAAAAAAAAAAACTTTTCAGAGCCTCTGTGGACCACGGCGTACGGGACCGCTCAGCGCCACAGCATCGACCCTTCCCGTTCCTTTAGAACCCCTGTGGACCACGGCGTAAAAGACCGCTCAGCACCACAGCATTTCATCCCCGTAAGAAAAGTGCATAGATGCGTGGAGCATTCGCACTAAGTACTGACTACTGATTGTGCATTGTGTGGAACATTTGTACAAATATTGATAATATGGTCTAGCAAGGCTGGTCGGATACCTCCTCTAAAAACCATATAAACTAGGGCACGCGGTGCGTCTAAATACCCGTATTTTGATTTGTGTGCAATTTCATCTCAGAATTCAATGCAAAAACAAAACTACCTGATTTATGGTCAGGATTGATCGAGACGGTGTATGTGACACTGTTGCAGTCATTTTTGAAGTCTAAATGTCAACGTCAGTGATCATCTTTAAAAATCATAAGTGGTCAATTTGAAAAATCCTGAGTGGTCAATTCGGGAAATTGTTTTGTGAGCTAGGTAATTTTGCCCGCTGAGTTTGTTTCGCCGGGTCTTCTCAGGCAGGGCCGCGTTTGGATCCGGTGGTAGATTCAAAAAAAAAAATCGGAATCTTAAATTCGCAATAATAAACGAGGCCTTTCAAAATGACCGTATCGGCGTACAACCATGAGCTTTCAATAAGAGCACGTGCTATTTCAAATGAAAAGAAAGAAAGAAAAAGAAAAGAAAAAGAAAAAAAAAATTGTTCTACGAGTATTCACAACAAATTACAAGGCTGGTGCAGAGCACGCACCGCCTATCAGAATGGCCGTATCGGCGCAAAATAGCAAGCTTATTTAAAAAGCCGTTGTTATTTCACGTTATTAATTTATTTTACAATTGTTAAACTGCTGAAACCTTAAAAGATTCTAAAAAGTTAAAATAATCGTTATAATTATTTCTTTGCCATTCGATATTCGGTATCGAGTAGGTAGTTGCAAATATTACACCCTATAAAAGGAGTGTTCAGAGCAGATTCGACACAGTCGTGCTCCGGCACTCGGACTGTCCACATCCCTGACTAGACGGTGCTATTAAGCACCGTTAATAAAGGGAGTCAGTGAATTTCAGTGTTCACTGTTGATAAATAGGATGAGTAATCATCTTATTGTCAAAAGTGACGTCAGCCATGCTGACGTCACCGTTTTTAAGAAACAACGTAAGCGTTGGCCCTCCGACATATACGTATTTTACGTTTTTGTTATTTTCAAATAGCTGCTAGATGAATCTAGGCAGCATTTTTGTTGTTTTTAGAAAACCTTATTTGTATTTTATATTGTTTTATTTGTTTGTTAATACCTTTCATTTGAATTTGCTATTTGTTACATTTGATCATTAATGATTATTTTGACGTAAAGCGGGTAACAAAGTAAACTTAATATAAGCTTATATTGAATTTAAACACTAATATAAATGATCAATAAAAGTGCAATTGAAAAATCCTGTTTTATTCTGTATAATCTACCCTAAACATTATTATCAATATATTTTTTTCTTCACTTATCTTTCTTTTTAACACATAAGACTAGCAATTATCGAGTACTTACACAAAACAAAGTTATATTTGCACTTAACGATAACACTCATGCCCAGAATAAAGCTACATATCTCTATATGACCTAGATATATCCATAGTAAAACGTCACATATGTACATAGGCACTCCTAAATTCCAAAATACGACTTTTAAAATAATGACTTTTATGAAAAATAATGCCTTATAATGTGTTAAATGTTTGGTAAAAAAATCAATTCTATAGAACAATTAAGAAAAAAAATACAACAAATTTTGTATGAGTTAAATTTCATTTTGCTCTCCTGTAAAGTTGATATTTTGCAGAAGGTACTTTATTCTATGGATAGGTCGAAATATAGTTCTGACCCAACACTAAGATCGTGTCTTGTATCAGAAACTTCTCGAGACTTTTGGTCTCACAACACCTAGACCCGAAAAAAATATCTGTGGACCACACAGACATTTGTTTCGGTGCGGGAATCGAACTCACGACCTCACATTTCACAGCCGGCTACTCGCCCGCTGCGCCGTGGGGGCTGTCAAACACCCGAACGCCTCTAGCGGTTACGCGGGGAACTGACGATTTCCATACAAATGTTTTACGTCCCCGCTCGCGTAAATATGTGCAACAAACTCATCGTTGAACTGCAGGTAACCAACTACTAGTTTGCCAGTCACTGCTCTTAAACATACATACATAAGCTCACGCCTGTATCCCCGAAGGGGTAGGCAGAAAGCGCACTAGCCAAATAGTACACCCACATTTCGCCGCGTTTAGTTCCATCCCAGATGTCAGGGGGGCCAGCCTGCCATATCGGGCACAAATTCCAGACTCCGGGCTGATATGGAAAAATCCAATATCACTTTGCCCGACCCGGGGATCGAACCCGAGACGTCAGGACGGCAGTCGTACCGAAATACAACCACGCCACCGAGACAGTCACTGCTATTAAAATAAATACATAACCCATATTATCATGGTGTCCGATACCCATGTCCGTAACTGTAATACTAATACAGGATTTGGGTGGATACCGCGTTTTATTCTTCTTGTACAAGTTGATTAAGAAAAATGGTGGTATTATTTTATACACACGAAGTACGGACACACCTTCCTTATTACGTTTGTTTTGATGTATGTGGGGTTCGGGACCCAGTTATTATCCACTTAGCGAGTACGGGATTGGCAGGATAGTATTTTTTACGACGGACAAATTTTTTACGAAGTTTGATTTAGAATTGTCATTTTCCTGACTTAAGGGGCCTTACTTATAATAATCACAAGTTTTAAGACTTAACAGACCGACTTCAAATCCGATCGTGACCAAATTTATATGGGATCACCCTGGATATAAGCTCTATCGAACACAAAATTTTGAAAATCGGTCCACATTCGGCGGAGATATCGAGTAACATATATAAAAAAAAAATACAGACGAATTGAGGACCCCTCCTTTTGTGGAAGTCCATCAAAAAGTGACATGCTATTCTTAGCCATTTGCTCAGCTAAACAGTTTTTATAAGTAAGGCCCATTATACATTGAAATAAAACTATTCTTACGGATTCTATCACGACTGGTCAGACTGACCCGTGACAACGAAGACTGCAAAGCCTTCGAAACGTCGGGAATAATAATTAATACCTAATCGTGATAGAATCCGTAAGAATAGTTTTATTTCAATGTATAATATTCGCGTAAACTTAAGAAATCAGTAAGGCCCATTATATCTACGTTACGGAGAGGTACAGCGAAGTCCAAATTTAACATCGAGAATATTTATAATTCGCGTCGGTTAGATAGTACGGGCGGCTCGGCCTCCGGTGGCCCATACGCTTATGTAACATATATGTACATGTGCCGCCTGCGACGGGTTAAGGGTACTTTTTAACTCAACCGACGCGAATGTATGAAGAGGTTGATGAAAGTAGATGAAGCGAAAGTAGTGTGTCAAAAACTCAGAATCGGGTGAAGTGGAAATCCATAGTCTCTGCCTACCCCTATGGGATACAGGCGTGATATTATGTATGTATATTTATAATTGATTATACATATAACTGCGCCCTTTGTTAGTTGTTTATGCCGGCTTAAATATATTATAATATTAAATGACTTCGAGGCTTTATTTCACTAAATGCGTTGGAAAATATATTTACACGTAATTAGCAATTAACCATTTTGTTACCTTTTAGTGCTACATATTCTGTCTTATTTTTTTGTTCCTTCTCACTTATTGTTGTCTTAGACATTGGCTGAATAAAGTTTATTTCTTTCTTTCTTTCTATTTATGTGGCAAGTGTCATATGATGATATTATAATGATCAAACAAATTTTCAAGCTTCTACACCGAAAATAGGCAGTGACGTGCATAGACATTCCTATCAGGATAGACAAAAATCTTACACAATTATTTTCTTCAACCCTTGCAACACCATCATAGTGATTATCATCTCTGTATCGATTTAAACCATAATCCATGCATTGCTATTATGAAAATCTCAATTTCATCATAATTTAAGCTTTTATTTATTGAAATAGCAAATTATTAAGGTAGACAGTGTCTCTTTGTCTATATATACTGCACGTCACTGATAATAGGAACAGGATTCTAACACAGTCGATACGATCAAACTGGTATCCCACGAGTTGTACATTTATAAGGAAAACCGAAAACTGTATAAAATATATGTAGAAAATACTTTTCCAGTTTTGAGCATATTTAATTCAGTGAACCTTTTCACCCTACTTAACCGTTCAAAATCATAGCAAGTTTGGAGACAAATGACCCTTACAAGGGTCAAGTTTTACCATAAAACGCGTGTTAAAAAAGGATCCGGTAAACCCATAATTTCCACTATAATTCCATCCGGTTATTATGATTCCGGACCGACACTTTGTCCTAACGATGAAACGGCGTCTTGGGCGCGATATATTCTGCGGGGAAAAAAATCTGCCGGATAAGCCGTAAGCCACCGGGCGATGACGTCACGGGATCCCCGGGATCCGGGGTAATCCCGTGAAAATCCCGGGCGCGGCCCGTCGTCGCCGCCGGCTGAATTCGAACACGGGTACCGAACCTACATAAGATTGAATAGAAAAGTTTCAGAACAGACGCGAGGTTTGGGCTTTATGATTTTATTTTGCTTCTTAAAACTTTATTTTTTCCGGGTTTATTAATTCCGTGGCAGCCGTAAATATGTCGTTATTTAATGACAATCAATATAACCTAATGTAAATTCCAAAGGGGGTTGCTGTCAGGCAAGCAGCCGGTCGTAAAAACTAAGCCGAATCCTTTCTGCAACGTGCTTGTAAAAGTGTGTTGCGCCAACTCCACATTGTAGGATTAAAAATAATAATCACAAGTTTAAAAACTTAACGGATCGACTTAAAATCCGATCGTGACAAATTTAAATGGGACCACCCTTGAAATATGCTCTATCGAACATAAAATGAATTTTGAAAATCGGTCCACATTTGGCGGAGATAACGCGTAACATACATAAAAAAAATCAGACTAATTGAGGACCTCCTTTTTTGAATATCGATCGATAATTGAATGTATGAAGACTTCATATTTTTCTCGTACATTTCATTGATTTTTGCCTAACTATTTGTGAGCTCTACATTTTCCTTGATCTACACAACATGATCATTTATCTTCATGCGTGCTACAGGTACGCAGCGCCGTACCACTAAAATATATAAGGGCCACGGCACACGCCACCCAGCTATGTCGGCAGTATGAAGGAGTGAGATAAACTTAATGGTGAACGAATAAGAATATTTATCCTCGCGCAAATTAATGGCGGGTACGCACCAGTCGAACGAAGGCGAAAGAACGTTCGCGAAGGAGTCGGTGTGGACGTAATGGCGGGTACACACCGGCGGAACGAAGGCGAACGAATCTATACCTGCGGGCTTAGACAAGTGGCTTAAGCGCTATTCGAATAGAATAATAAATATATGGAAATGACATAAGAGTACGCTATATGCGGCGTACCCTTATGTCATCCCCATACATTTATTCTATTTGACGATTCTATTCGACTAGCGCATAAGCCACTTGTCTAAACCCGCTGTTGCGTTCACACAAACAAACTTTCGCTGTTGTGTGAATGAAACAGGCATGATTCGTTCGTCTTCGTTCTGCCCGGTGTGGACCCACCATGACACCGAAGCTGAACAAACGAACGGAGGCGTTCAGTCCCGTTCGGTCGTGCGCGGGACCACTTTCGGTACATTCAAGGATAATATAGCGAATCGGCGAATGCGGTGTGGACGCATCGGCGAATGTTCGCGAATGCTCATTTAGCGACAACGATTATAAAGAGCGCACGTGTGAACTGTATGAATAAAATGGAGTGGTTCAATAACAAACTTTTGTAAGTAAATGATTTTTAAGCATAAATCACGTTAAAGGGTCCTGAAAAATAGCGATTATAAAATTAGGAGTAAAAAAATTATACTGAATGCATAATAATACTATTTCAATAATAATATTAGCCCGGTAATATTACTGTTCCACTGCTGGGCACGAGTCTCCTCTACTAATGAGAGTGGTTAGGCCTTAGTCTACCACGCTGGCCTAATGCGGGTTGGTAAACTTCACATACCTACGAAATTCCTGTGAAGAAATTCTCGAGTAGGTATGCAGGTTTCCTCACAATGTTTTCCTTCACCGTTATAGGAAGCGATATTTCACAATGAAAATACAGTTAACATAGAAAAGTCGGAGGTGTATGGTCCATTTTGGGGTTGGTTTCGAACCTCCAACACTTGTCTCGGCAGTCCGTACCATTCCCAACTGAGCTATCGATACTTACTCTTACAATATCAACTCTTATGTTTCATCGTAATCGCAATGGAAACAAGTGACAAAAGTTATCCTACTGGATATATATTGCAGATCGATTCTCTAAGAAACGCCACAACGTTGCGATCGACGACGAGCTCCCGCAGCGCACATCGTTGAGATCGACGGAGCGTTCAACGTTGTTGGCTCTTAGAGAATACCATTTTCCATATATTTATGTCAAACGCCTCGCTCGAGAGAGCTAGTTCGCATAAGCGCCGTCATCACGCATAGCGTTAGTGCGTGCGCTTTGTACCTTGCTGAATACAAAAATGAAAACGTCGTTGCCGCAACGATGCCGCAACGTTGTTTTCACAAATTAATCCTTAGAGAATCGACTTGCTGGCTGATTCTAGACGCGATCCACACAAGGAGTGTGGATCATTGTGGCAGGTTTTAACATCATGTGTACGGTGGTTGCTATCCGGGCTGATACTTATACCCTATCACTACCAGTATCAAAAGCGTTGCGTGTGCAACGTTCTTAACTTTTGTTCGTGCGTTCAATAAACAATTACGTTTCCTCAAGTAATTTATAGCAATGTTACCTAGTAAATTACCTCCTTGGACTATTATCAGCATGTATGGGGTGTGGAGCGGGAGGTTCTGGGTTCGATTCTTCGGTCGGGCAAAGCGAATTTTCCAGTTTAATTTCCCTCAGAGGGGGTTTTCCTCAGGCATGCCGGTCGTAAAAACTAAGCCAAATCCTTTCTACATGTTTGAAAAAGTGTTTTGTGCCTACCCCAAATTAAGGGATAAGATCAGGTAGAAAGAAAGTAATCTAGTAATTTAGATGCAACAATATGTTTGTACTTGCAAATAATCGTTTCGTGCCACACAAAACGAAGTTTAGCATCATCAGCCACAGGACGTCCTCTGCTAAACATAGGCCTCCCCCGAAAAATATCAAATGACTTCCTGCGACCTTCATCAGGTCGTCTGTCTACCTTGCAGGTGGACGTTATTCTTGCCGGTAAGAAAAGAAAGAAAGAAAAGCAATTTATTTACGGTACGTGATCTCCACTCCAGAAAATCCCCTCTACCTCTATACAGGTAAACTTTAGACCTTAGCATATCATGTTGAAAATAATCATTTTATTATTTGAGTGGTAGAGCCACGCTGTAGATAGTAACGTCTATAGCACGAATGGGCTTGCTCGACCGGTTAGATACCACTGTCTCACAGAAAACCGACGTAAAGTGCCAGCTTGCTGTCGCGTTTCGTTCGGTGAGTATGATTTCCGGTGGCCCATTTCTCCAATCCCATTTCCCTCCCCTTCCAGTCCCTTCTTTTAGGTTGGCAACGCACCCATGATTCATCAGGTGACCCATCTGCTGATTTGCCAATCTCTGCTATAAAAAAAAATTAAATGAATTGATTTTGAAATGCGTAATTATTTTGATGCAGTGTTCATTCGATTAATTTTAGTATTCGATTGAATGTTATATTTTGAGTGTAATTAGTATTTAGCCTCGAGATAGATTGGATAACATGTATAATGCTGCAAATGGAGTAAATGTATTTAATGTTCAAAATATAATCAATCCGATTGTGTTCAGTACCTACTCTTTATTTTTAAATATTTTTTTTTACATTTTTAAATATATCATATAAAAATACATTTACATACATACATACATAAGCTCACGCCTGTAACCCCGTAGGGGTAGGCAGAGGCGCACTAGCGAACTAGAACACCCCCATTCGCCGAGCTTAGTTCCGTCCCAGATGTGATAGGGGGCGAGCCTATCGCCATATCGGGCACAAATTCCAGACTCCGGGCTGATACGGAAAAATCCAATATCACTTTGCCCGACCCGGGGATCGAACCCGAGACCTCAGAACCGTAGTCGTACCGAAATACCACCACGCCACGGAGGCAGTCATTTAAAAATATAATTAATCATAAAAATACATTTAAAAATATAAAAATATTCCCCTTCGATGGCGAGGCTCGGGACCCAAGCCACCGGCGGGTAGGACCCCATAGTGAGGAACCTCCTCACAAGTCGTGCCGTATCCACTAACACTGCCTTCTGCATTTGACTCTTGTCCCAAACACCAACCGAGAGCCTCTTGAGGTGTTGGTCGAGGCTCATTGGTATCAAACCATGGATAGAAATGACTATCGGAACAATGATTGTTGAATCCACATCCCACATGCGAGTAACCTCATGTGCCAGGTCTAAATATTTCGACATTTTGTCTTTTTCGGCTTTCATAAGGTTCTTGTCATGCGGAATTGTGACATCAACAAGCATCGCCCGGCGCGCCAATCGATCTACTACCACAATATCAGGCTTTCAATGCGATTAGTATAATTAACATCAAAGATCTATGTGCGCCTCCTCGGTGTTCCCACAACGCTACGACATGTCCTTCTTCAAACGAGGCTCAAAAAAGCATCTACACGGTAGGCAGCGGCTTGGCTGTGCGCCTGGCATTGCCGATGTCCATGGGCGACGGTAACCACTTACCATTAGGTGGGCTGTCTGCTCGTCTGCCTTCGTAGGCCAATAAAAGTAAGTTTAAAAAAATAAATTATCATAAATTCATATCTGTATTCCTAAAGAGGTAAGCAGAGGGAAACAAAATAAATGTTTTGTGGGCGAACCAATGCCATACCGGGCAAGATATGAACTCGTAAGAGATTTTCAATCAAAGTTTCAAACACAAATAGTAATTTCCCGAACTAAAAATTGAACCCAGAGCCCCTCCGTTATAACTACATACACTGCCACTAACAAACGAGATGATTGACGTTATCCTCTTATATTCAATATTATTTAATATTCTAGTATAACCTACGAATCCCATAAAAAACCTATTTTGTACCAGTAAGATAAATAAATACACCCAACAGCCACACACATAGTCCTGACCCCACACTAGATGTAACCTGTATTGGGTATCAGAAACTATGAGAGACTTTCGGTCTCACAACACCCAGACCCGAAACATATATCTGTGGGCCACACAGAAATTTCTCGGTGCGGGAATCGAACCCGCGACCTGACGTTTCACAGCCGGCTCCTCACCGCTGCGTCACGGAGAAAGAACGATCTAGAAATTACATCGTGACCTTATAGAGAAATTGCCGTAAGTTTCGGCACTCGCGACTCGCGAGGCAATAAAATAGTAAAGATGGAACTTTTAGCAGCAGCTGCTATCGTGAGTTATAGTATGTAACAACGCAATGTGATCACCTCGTCACGTATGTAGCCGTTTTATAGTTATAAAAACGCTATAAGCTATTTAGCTTACCTAAACTACTTAAGTTTTCACCATCTGCATCCTAAACTCGTTATAAAAGCGATATATTTATAAGCGCGAGCTAATGTATGTTATATTTTTTGTGAATAGAAGTTTTGAAGAATATTATTTTTGCTGTGGAGTTTTTGGCCCATCGTCTGGTCTTTTCGACCGGATTCCCAAAAAAGAGGAGGTCCTCAATTCGTCAGTTTATTTTTAATGTATGTTACGCGATATCTCCGCCAAATGTGGTTCGATTTTAAAAATTCTTTTTGTGTTCGATAGAGCTTATTTCAAGGGTGTTCCCATATAAATTTGGTCACGATAGGTAAATTGGAAGTCGGTCAGTTAAGTTTTTAAACTTGTGATTATATCAGTTTAGCAATTCGGAATTTAAAATAATACTACATAGACTTACTTGTTTTATAGTTCAAATTAGTTATTATTATACATGTAAGTGCTTTTTTTTTCATAAAAAAAATATTGATCATGTTTGAAAACAATCATAGTGGTACTTATATGAAACCACGACAGTAACATAAGCTCACGCCTGTATCCCCGAAGGGGTAGGCAGAGGCGCACTAGCGAACTAGTACATCCACGTTCTGCAAGCCAATTCCGTCCCAGATGTGATGATTCCAGACTCCGGGCTGATATGGAAAAATCCAATATCACTTTGCCCGACCCGGGAATTGAACCCGAGACCTCAGAACTGTAGTCGTACCAAAGTACCACCATGCCATTGAGGCAGTTGAAACATTATAATAATAATAAATTTTTATTTACTGAAGTTTTCTTTGTTAAAACGTAATAATATTCTTTGGTAGAAGAGAAATAATTCAAACCAAGGAATATAATTTAATAATTAGCTAAAATCAATATTTTAACAGGACTCACCAATTTAATCGAAAATCACTGACTCATTAAAATCGCTGTTTACTTAGCTTCGATATCAAAACTTCCTGAACGGGAACATTTTAAAATTCACTGTACTTTAAGTGTGCATAAGGTTGGAAATAGTTTGGTCTAGTAGAACTTGAATCAAATTCATTAACTAAACTCTATAACTGACCGCTAAGGTCAATTGATCAAAATTCACGTAACTTGATACTACGGAATTATAAGTAAATTTGGAATATTCAAATCTTTGAGGCTCACCTTTGTTATCCCTGAATTTTATGAAATTGGGTCCTTTAAGCAAGGTGTGAAGAATCATTGATGCAAATCGGTATGATTCCGATGACTTATTGTTTATTTTTTTTTAATAAACAAATTGAATTTTTGAAGTTATTCAGGTCGAAAATTCAGAAAATGCTCAACTCGCATACCATGAAAAATAGCGGAACATAAATGGGGGTGATTCGGGTACCCCAAGAGCTGCTCTATCTCTGGATCTCCGTTTGACACAATTTTTGGGACGTCTAGATGTACATTGTACAGTCGTTGTATTCTTGTTTAGTGGCAGCGCGTGACCGTGAATCGGGAGGGCGTGCGTTCGATTCCAAGTCGAGTGGGTATTTTTAATAAAACTTGTCTAAGACTGGATCCCTCACAGGGAGGATTTCCTCATCACTATTAATTTTCCCTCCAAGAAGAAAAAAACGTACAATCACCCTTTAAACCCAACAAATTAGGCGAAAAAAAAAAACAGAGTTACCGCTTAGTGTGCGCTTACCAGGGCGACATGAAAAGCTAGGGTTATTTTTGCGCGGTGCTAAAGGGTGGCTTGGCACGTCCCATTCATAAAGAGAACTTTGTATTCATTTCGTTTGATACAGCCGCTCCGTGGGAGGCGTCAGTCGACTCATAAATTCAGATTAAGTGCGAGATGCGGACGCTGTTGCTTTACCGTCAAGGGATTTGATACGATCGCGAAAAGAGAAATTAATTTGCTAAAAGGTAACTTAATTTTGGAGCTTTAATGTCGGACAAGACCTAAATAAATGCCTCTCTGCAAGCTGAAATGCAGGTTTTCATGTCGAAGGTTCAAACGAAGGCTGGGCAATTTCAAGTCGATATAATAAGTGTTCTTATACACATTTTTATATGTCATAGCAAATAAAACAAAAAGAAACCTTTCTGTAAAAACTGCATCGAAATTAGTTGTAAAATAAGGCAGTAATTCATATTTTAAATTGGTGTTGTAGTGGGAATATCTTGCTATCCTTTTTTAATGCTCGCACCGTTATGGCCGTGATATGCATAAGTATACTACTTATGCATATCTTCCTGTTATTTGAAGGTCACATCCCTTCCACCCTATTTCAAAGATTCTTAACTTCTTTATTATTATATATTTTTTTGTCAGATATATTTAAGATGACGTAAATTTTACATAAAATTAAAAAAAATATATTAGACAACGACTCAATTGTAAAAAAATCATTTTTCGAGAATTAGCTATTTTATTTTAAATAAATAAAATATTTTCTTGCTTTGATTCTTTATTTATAACATAAGCTCACGCCTGTATCCCCGAAGGGGTAGGCAGAGGCGCACTAGTGAACTAGAACACCCACATTTCGCCGAGCTTAGTTCCGTCCCAGATGTGATAGGGGGCGAGCCTATCGCCATATCGGGCACAAATTCCAGACTCCGGGCTGACATGGAAAAATCCAATATATACTGATTTCTTAAGTTTACGCGAATGTTATACACGGTCATGGTCTGACCCGTGACAACGAAGACTGCAAAGCCTTCGAAACGTCGGGAATAAAAATTAAAAACCAAATCGTGATAGAATCCGTAAAAATAGTTTATTTCAAATCCAATATACCTCAATTATATTTTAGCATCAAATGATGTGTCATTAACGCGCCTACTCATATGTCCCAACATGAGCCCTATACAGACATTGTGTACCGCAAATATATTACTGTGGTGAACTAAGTTTCGTCAACTGTGATTTAAGCGAATTTTGATTAAATGATGCCGCAGTTAGGGGCGGCGGGATTTTTATGCACGGTGTTTATGTAAACGGTTCCCTGTGAGGCGTGATTGTGGGGTGGATGGGGATATTTCGTCACTTTACTATGTAAATTACCATCGAAGGTGAAGGTATGATTAATGCTGGGGTGCTGTGAACTGAATGGGTTCGGTTCCCAGTTCGGTAGTTCTTTGTGATTGTCGATTTAAAACTCGTAATTTAATTTTATTTTGAAATGTAATAATATAACAAAAAATATGCTTATCCAACCTGGAAGTCAAACCCAAGTGGTGATTGAACGAACTAACTTGCGAAATGCCAGTTTGTTCCTGCATTTTGTGCAATAAAGGTACCAGAGACCCAATTAAGTTCTCCCCCTTTAAATAATAAATAAATAATAATAAATACACCCAACAGTCACACACCTAGTCCTGACCACACACACACCTGTATCGTGGGTATCAGAAACTATGAGAGACTTTCGGTCTCACAACACCCAGACTTGAAACAAATACCTGTGGGCCACACAAACATTTGTCTCAATGCGGGAATCGAACCCGCGACCTCTCGCTTCACAGCCGACTACTCGCCCGCTGCGCCACGGAGGCTGTCTTTCCAATTCCTACTAGTTTGCTTTCCATGGTATATAGCGGCTAAACAAAGCCCCCATACCTTTATCTAGGACGACAGTGCTTCTCCACCTTCGCAAGACAATAAAACAAAAATATCAAGTGGTAGAGCCACGCTGTAGATAGTAACGTCTATAGCACGAATGGGTCGGCTCGACCGGTTAGATACCACTGTCTCACAGAAAACCGATGTAAAGTGGCAGCTTGCTGTCGTGTTTCGTTCGGTGAGTGACATTTCCGGTGGCCCATTTCCCCACTCCCTTTCCCAATCCCCTTCCCTCCCATTACATTCCCTCCTTTTAGGTTGGCAACTCACCCATGATTCTTTTTGTGTCTTGGGTGTCTATGGGCGGTGGGGATCACTTACCATCAGGTGACCCATCTGCTCGTTTGCCAATCTCTGCTATAAAAAAGAAATCACCTTTATCAGTCAATCGCACGATACAGCGATGTTGTTCAGAATGTAATATGATTTTTGAAATCTCGCTGGATATCAAACGAAATCCTCAATAATATTAAAGTCAGTTGATGTCCAAATCTTCTCGTTATAAACCTCGGTCGTTCGTCGTGGATCGTAAAACCCCGTGATTACCGGTTACCGAGGATTTCGAGGGTTAGAATGAACTCATCGTGTCTGAATATCGTTAAAAGTAAGATATACTCGTACATCTCGTCCAGATGGTGATCACCGTACATCATCAGTCACAGGTCGTCTACTGCTGAACATTTAATTTCCCAAAGATTTCCAAGATTTGAAACGGCCTGCACCCAGCGTCTTCTATCAGGTCTTCTGTCTACCTTGTAGGTGGACGTCCAACGCTGCACTTGTCGGTACGTGTTTTTTTTATAGCAGACTGACAAACGAGCAGATGGGTCACCTGATGGTAAGTGATCCACCGCCCATAGACACCCAAGACACAAAAAGAATCATGGGTGCGTTGCTAACCTAAAAGGAGTGAATGGAAGGGCAGGGAAAAGGGATTGGGAAAGGGAGGGGGGGAGGGAATTGAGTCACCGGAAATCTCACTCACACAACGAAATCCGACAGCAAGCTGCTACTTGACGTCGGTTTTCTGTGAGACAGTGGTATCAAACCGGTCGAGCCAGCCCATTCGTGCTGTAGACGTAATTGTGTACAGCGTAATTGACGTAATGATCTCCCCACGAGAACTTTTCTACTCAATCGGCTACTGGTTCTACGAGTTATGAGCCCTTCTCACTGCAACGTCTTCTTGCTAATTCACTGGGCTATATCAGTGACTATTGATTGCGTAAAGAAACACAGAGAATAGCCCTCTCCATAACACACTGAGTGACTGTTAGATTTCTTGTGAGATCCATAGTCAAAGGCCACTTTTTAGTGCTGTAACAAAATAATCAAAGACTTTGGTGTTAAAACCTGGCATAGTGATACATCTTTCCGTCCTTGTGCTTTCTTCGCCAATCTGCCTGTCCTGTCGTAGACCCCTCTATTTGCTTGTTCCTTTTCTGATGTTAAAGAATCATTTATGCAAGTCAGCATTATCCTAGTAACTACCGATAAACTCATAATTTACCCCTCCGAGATGTTGTGGGATTAGATTTTCCTTCGGTGCGTTGTATGGCATGCGAGAGATGAGAATATTTTGTAATGTAATATGAAGTTCTCGATAAAAAGAGTCATCTGTATTGATCTGATTGCAAGAAAGGGATTTTAAAGCAGACGAGCAAAAACTGATCTTGAATATAATGATTACTAAAACTAATGTATTCAAACTGATCGCTATGATTTCTGAGAAAACGAGATCTGCATTATTCGTCCCCGTCTGAGTATAACTTTGTATGTAAATATTCTCAGCGCGAGACGATAGCGGAGTCATTCATTCTAACCCCTTAGGGCGTTGATGCCCAGACATCTTGGGGATATTCGTGACGTCTCGCTAGTAAATACAGGAATAAAGTGGCACAGTAAAATCGGGAATTTATATTGGATTTTTGTCATCGTCATTTCAACTTTGAGATTTATTTTTGTGTATAAACCATTTCCGTCGGCGGATTTTTACTATTCACGTTATAAAATTCAAATTGGGTTTGAGATGGTCTTATTGGCTTATACTAACGAAAAATCCGTACATAAGTACCTTTAATAAGCTTTCGTTTATTCCATACATTTCACTAGTAGCGCCTCTTGTGGAAACTCTTTTCTTTCTGCCTGGCATTCTGACAGCCTCCGTGACGCAGCGGGCGAGTAGCCGGCTGTGAAGCGAGAGGCCTCGGGTTCGATTCCAGCATTGAAACAAATGTTTGTGTGGCCCACAGATATTTGTTTCAAGTCTGGGTGTTGTGAGACCAAAAGTTTCTTATAGTCTCTGACACCCACGATGCAGGTTATACCTAGTGTGGGGTCAGGACTTGGTGTGTGACTGTTGGGTGTATTTATTATTTATTTATTTATTATCCCGGCCTTCTGACAGGGTCCTTCCTACTTAAACGCTTCCACTTCGCCCGGTCTGGAGCATCCTCCATAGTTAGTACAGGGGGGTTAACACCACCTCCTATAGCAGTTTTATTATAATTTTACTTGTACCGATTCCCATACACAACAAACGAAGAACGATTATAATAATAATGCTATAAGAGGTGGTGGTAACCATGCTGAAGTGCAGGCGAAAACTATAACGATTAAAAAATATATGGAAAAATGAAAACTATCACCGTTTTCTAGTATTGAATAAACCATTGAACCGGTAAATCCTTTATCAGTTTGCAAATTTTTTTAGCCGTACTGCATTTCATCCTTTCATCAGGTGTAGTGTATATTTTGCCTTGTTCGAATAAAAAAAAAATTATTATCATTACTAACTCGCACTGAGCTTGTATCCATTGTTAGTTAAAAATATATGCCTTCTTTTTTAGTCATCAACATTTGCACTGGTCGTGTGTGAAATTAATCTGGTAACCTAGGGCCTTACTTAAAACAGCATTTTTAGCTGAGCAAATGGTTAAGAATACCCTGTCACTTTTTTCCTTGTTACATTGTTTAAAAATGATAGGGACAACCTATGGTATAAAGATAACCAGCGCTTAAATATTTTTATAAGTAAGGGGCCTAATGAGTAAGGAAAGGTAAGTAGTAATATAAGTAAGGAGGATAAGGATATAGAATATAGAATAAGGAGGTATAAGGAGGACTGCCTCGGTGGCGTGGTTGTATTTCGGTATGACTACCGTTCTGAGGTCTTGGTCTTGATATTGGATTTTTCCATATCAGTCCGGAGTCTGAAATTTGTGCCCGATATGGCGATAGGCTCGCCCCCTATCACATCTGGGACTGAACTAAGCTCGGCGAAATGTGGGTGTTCTAGTTCGCTAGTGCGCCTCTGGCTACCCCTTCGGGGATACAGGCGTGAGCTTATGTTATGTTGTGTTATAAGTAAGGAGGTGGTCCATATCATTGACCACATAAGGATTCTTAACCTGTACGATCTTCATCCCTTCATCAACCCTTTATAAACCATCAAAAAGTGATCCAAATTACTATATTCATTTGACGGTTTTATTGATAAACGTTATGCAAAAATAACGAAAATAGAAAGAAAGAAAGAAAGAAATGTTTATTGTCACTGAACGCATGCAACATCAGTTACTAAATTGAAGTTATAGATAATAAATAAATAAGCAAAAACAAATATATTATATAATAAACATAGTGCATGCGTACTTTGTGACAAAAGGTGACCAACTCAGCATGTTGCTGTGTTGTGATCAGAATCATAACACAGCGCTGGTTTTCAGTGGTCACCTTAAGTCACGCACGGATGCTGAATCAGTTACCTTAGGGACTATGGTTTAAAAATAAAAGAAAAAAAGCAGCAAAATGTACGTCGCCCACTCCGTTTCGGTTGTGCCTGCGCGGCACGCGCACGGTGCATCGGTGCGGTATTACGTCACACAGCCAGGCACACAAAATAATTACATAATACCAAAATTAACATTACAAATAGTTAACATTAAAAACCGTGGATAAACAGATGAGTACCATCACACATAAAATATTGATACTATTAACCAAAGAAACAAACTTAATAAATACAAACCACATTACAGCAAAACAATTGGAAAACATTTCAACAACGGTCGAAGTTTGAATCCGTGGCAGCCGGATCGCATCGGAATGGATCATAGAGACTTAAATGGCGTTAGTGGAGAGGTCGATGGACTCCGGCGAAGTTTTAATTGGTACAGGAGCTAGTCAACGGGAGCTTACGGAACCTCTGAGATTTGGGACTTTAGAGCATTTTACTGCCGGATTTCAAGGCATAGAGCAATTGCTTAATTATGGGTCCAAAACTACTAACTGTTCATTACAAAATTAGTTATGAACCGTGAGGATGGAAACCGATTTTTGGAGAGCGACAAATGTTTAATCTCTGCTTAATGTATCCTTAAATGTTAATCTAAGTATTTATTTTAGTGGCCCGTGCAGGAATATTTTTTACAATGGAATTCATATCGAGCTCGCTGCGCACTGATGACGTTTGGTTGAAACTATTGCCGCACTCGCCCCTGGTCTGGGTGTTCTGAGACCGAAAGTCTTTCATAGTTCCTGATATACAAGACTTCCATATTACCACGGTGTTAAGAATAAAATTGCAAGTACAATATAAATGTGAAACTTTTGAATGTATTTATTTATGAGGGAAGGAATAACTGAAACAATCCTTTCTTTCTTTCTTTCTACTTGCCCTTATCCCAACTTAATGTGGGGCGACACACTTTTTCAAATATGTTGCAGAAAGGATTTGGCTAAGTTTTCACGATCGGCTGTCTGCCTGACGTCAACCCCCTCTGAGAGATCCAGTCCCGGGCAAATTAAATTAGAAAAATAGCTTTGCCCGACCTGGGAACCGAACCCATGACCTCCCGGTCCACAACCCAAATAATTTAAGACTCAAATAATTTAAGATCTTATTAGAACTCCTTGAAAACGTACCAGAAATCAGAAATCGTTTTATTCCACCCCTCCACAGATTCGATAAACTCCATAAAAAGGGTAAACGCACCCAATACCGACCACTCGACAGTGATTTATTTTATACACCACTTTTTTCTCATTACAAGTTCCTACTGACTTTTTAATTTCAAGTAATTCTACAGAACTTGAATCTAATTATACTTAATGTAAAACTTGTTGAATTAAATAGAATTGTAAGTCTGTGACATTGGAATATTCAAAGTTAAATTTTGTTCAACGTACAGATTTCTCTTTAATTATATGTTTGCGTTGTAGTTGAAGGTAGACAATGGAATTGCTACACAAAGTTTGTGAAATGTTTCGCGTAAAATGTATTCATCGATGTGAAATTATGCAGTGAGTGTTTTGTAAATTATTTTTACTAATTAAAAAAAAAAAACAGAAAATAAGGTAGACCCCTGCTCTTACGTGGTTGTACGTGGACAGAGGTCTATGATTTTTTACAGTTTTCAAAAACAATGATAGTCATCGTTTCTCTATATATACATTAACGCCCGGTTCCAATAAACAATCTAAGTTCGAATGTGCAGATAGATTACAAAAATTAGCCAATAAGAACACAGTTTGAACATGACTCGTCAAATGACTTGATTTGATTGGGTCATAATCGCGATCTATCTGCACTCTAAACTGAGATCGTTTATTGAAACCGGCCATTAGTTAGCAGCACCTTTCGCACAAATTTCGCGTGTCTGTACATTGCATAGATTTGAAAAAAAACTTATTGGGGGGGTTTAGGAATAGTAATAGAACACATTTTTATCATTTTTAGAATTTTTGTCTGTCTGCTGTTTGTTTTTACACGTATCAAATGAAAACCACCAAAGTAATTTTAGGGACCTGGATAGGAAATCGTAGATCACATCTTGGAATAACATTTAGGCTTTGTTTTATTCCAATCGGTCAACTGTATCATGAGATATAGATATTTTTGTATTATGTGTTATTGGGATCGATTGTTGGGAGTTCTTTATAGCCTGAAAGTGAGTTTCAAATTTATCAATAGATGGCGTTACCATATTTTCTGAGTCATATTGAATATTTTACGAATTATGTACCATTTTAAAGTCGTTTCGTGATCCGGGGTCGAAATCTAAAAAAGTGACCGCCATTTTGTTTTTCTTTGTTTCTGGACCGATTGACTTCAAAATCGATATATGGGTCGCCACGTGGTTCTAAACGACGGAACCGATGTCAAAACGGTCAAAGTGGCCGCCATTTTGTTTTTCTTTGTTAAAATCGATATCTGAGTCTGCCCGTTGTAGAATATTTAGACTAAAACGACAGGGTGGGTCGACAAATCAAATGTTTTTACCGTTAGCCCTACAAAATACGCGTGCGAAGCCGCGGGCAAAATCTAGTTACTAATATAAATGTACTACGCTTTCAAGAACTGTTATAACTTAAAACTAACTCGTACTAAAGACTCAAGTTCATTTATTAAATCAGTTTGAGCTGTCAGTTAGCAATTCAATTCTTCTTTCTACACATAAAATAGTAACTGGCTACGTCACAGGTTGAAACAGAAATATAAAAAAATACAGATTTCAAATCAGCTAATATCACAATACACACTTTACCTTCACGAAATAATGTAACCATAACTTGAAGGTAAAACGACAACAAGACAAACTTTAAACAAACAGAAAAAATATAATATAATTCAATATTAACTTCGTTGGAGTCTATTTTCGGAGTCCATTTCGGAGAAATGTAATTTCTCTTGGTTTTTCTTGTTTTATTTATTGAAGTCTATTGGAGTGATCCGGAGGAATTGAAATAAGTCCATGAGATCCATTTTGTGGCATCTAATTTATAAACAGTAAGCGATCTAGTATTGCATTGAAATTGTGATTATGGTAGAATCGTTAGAGCTATAACAGTGGGTGATTGATTTACAATATGAGAATGCTCAGGGTGATTGATATCATCATCATCAGCTACAGGACATCCACTGCTGGACATAGGCCTCCCCCAAAGATTGATATCATGGTATCTTAAAAACTGCAAAAGCTTCAACTCTAGATCAGGTTGACAGTTAATTTTAATTTTTTGCCCTTTAGTTTTATCTGTTTTATTTTTGACAAAAAAATATTATGATATTCCTTTCATATGCAAATGATGATCTACATCAGGGCCATTGTTAATTAAGTTTCCATGAGCATAAAAATATCTTTAGGCAGCTTCAGCGAAACAATATTGTATTAGAATACAATTTTCTATTTTAAATCTGTATATATAAAAGGATAAACTAACTGACTGACTGACGTATCAACATCAACGTACAGCCGAAACTATTGGAATAAGGAACGTGAAATATTACATACGGCTTCCTTTTATGACGTAGGCGGCCACTAAGAAACAATTTTTGGAAATTCATCCCCAAAAGGGGTGAAAATGGAAATACGACGGGACAGATTCTCACGCGAGCGTAGCCGGCGGTAAAAGCTAGTGAATTATACAGCTATACTATAAAATTTATTGCATTATTGGTGGATTAAAGTAGCTAAAATAATATTCAAGTTATTACTTATTTGAACCGCGTCTTACTCTAATGATGTGAAAGTGAAAGGTCTGGCATTGATGTATGAGAAATAGAGGTATTTAATTTATACGCATTGCATCCACTATTTCGACAAAACTACTAATCGGGGATGTAACTCAGTGGTAGAGTGTCTGCTTCGCATGCTGAAAGTCCTGGGTTCAAATCCCAGCATCTCCAAATTTTTGTGTTTTATTTATCAATCTTTTATCTAAGCTAGAGGTATTTTCTCCTAAAGATCTAGAAAAAATATATTATGTTTCGTTTTGTAGGCGAAAGACCGCGTATTAGATTCCTGCATCGAGACAAATGTTTGTGTGGCCCACAGATATTTGTTTCGAACTTTCGAGTCTGGGTGTTGTGAGACCGAAAGTCTTTCGCAATTCTGATACTCACGGCTCAAGACTCGTATATTAGTGTGGGTCAGGACTATGTGTGTGACTGTTGCGTGTTATTTATTAGTTGATTACTGGGCATTATGATACTTTACTTTTGCCTAATTATGCAATACCGCGCAATGCTTTGTAACATTGTTTGTAACTCCTTAATCCTTGTGTAATTGTTTATGGGCGATCGTATCGCTTACCACCGACTTGGTCCTCTCGATAATGGACTTCAGTAAACAAAATCTTATTACGAGTACACATTTCTACATAAGCTTATGTAGTATGTACTTTGAAAGGCGCGTCGACCCAAAGTAGGTCCTGGCCTCTGACACCAAGAGATTTTTACCTATCCTACGATATTTATATGCCATGGGGTAGCTTGGAGTTGCCACAAGTCCTTCTCTACTTGGTCTTTCCAGTGGTATCTCAGCCGTGCCATGAGCCGTCGGCCGCTGAGGACTCCCAGATATGCGCGCTTGGCAGCTCGATCCTCACCCATACTCCCTATATGTCCTAATCAGCGACACTACCGTCTTTACCATAAGGACACACGGGCCTGTGCCCAGGGTCCCCCGACCTTAGGAGGCCCCCCAAAGGCTAATAAGTAGTTACTTCTCTTACACCAGGGGTGAATATATGAAGTAAGCTAGTTAAAAAAAAAGGTCACCGTCACCAGACAAGCGAAGGTTTGATGGAATATATGAAGTCAGTTTGCATACATCGAGGGGAGACTTGGGCCTATACATTTAGGGAGCCCCCAATTCTTGTGTGCCCAGGGGCATGCATGGCTTAAGACGGCCCTGACCAGCGAAGCAGGTATGTGAGATTTAGTTTCGCCGATGATAATGGCCACAATCTCTTTAGAATAGCTTGTTTCGTACTGAAAAGAGATGATAAATGGCGTTGAAAGATCAAAACAGCAATGTAAAAGTTGATTCGGTGTGGTGAACGGGATTAAATGAAATCGTCGGAACGCCTCGACATTTCGCACCTGCCTGCACGGAAACCGATTAAAATGATAAAACGAAACGCCAGGATTTGGTGCAGCGTTAGTCGGGAGCTCCTGGAAGAGGCTAGTGCAATTCTGAGTTGTAGTTTCTGATCACGAATCAGACATCAATATAGAGGTAGATTACATACAAATTGTAATGTTTTCTTGATTAAATCAAAAACATAAAAACATATCGCGATAGAATCCATAAAAATTATGCGTGCAGGCTGTTAATTCGAGTATATAGGTCGCATTATATTATAGGTATAACGGCCGATTTTCAATAATCAGGATAACTTTAACTAAGGGATATATTTGAGACGTTTTATACAATAACTGTCAAAATTGTAACCTGGGGAAAAGTTAAAATGGCTATTGAAATAATCACAAGTTTAAAAACTTAACTGACCGACTTCTAATTTACCGATCGTGACTAAATGTATATGGGACCACCCTTGAAATAAGCTCTATCGAACACAAAAATAATTTTGAAAACAGTCCACATTTGGCGGAGATATTGAGTAACATACAAAAAAAAATACAGACGAATTGAGGACCTCCTCCTTTTGTGGATGTCGATCGAAAATAGCCCTAAATTCATTTTTATCATTGACGTTAAAATTTTATTCCACTGGATAATATCAGGAAATAAAGAGAAATAAGAGTAAATATGTCAGCTACCACAACTAGCCATGACATATCCAGAAGTATTACATCAAAGCGGAACCGGATTTAATCTTTCATTCGGCTCGTATTGCCTCAGTTGAAATTTTTCAAACGTCGCCCACAGTTTGACAAATGTTTTCGGAGGTCCCACGCGCGAATTACCGCCTCGCCGCGTCGCGCTGTACCGCTCTCGTTTTTAATCGAGAAAGAAATGCATCCAATGAATCATCCTGATCTTTTGTGTGCTTTATGATGTTTTTGAGGGTGGGTATTATGGTATTATAGTGGTGCTCTGTGTCGTCTCCTTTGTCTAGTGGCAGCATGTATGGGCTGTGGACCGGGAGGTCCTGGGTTCGATTCGCGGTCGGGCAATTTTTCCAATTTAATTTGCTTAGGACTGGATCTCTCAAAGGGGGTTGACGTCAGGCAGGCAGCCGGTCGTAAAAACTTAGCTAAATCCTTTCTGCAACATGCTTGAAAAAGTGTGTTGCGCCAACCCCACCCAACCACCACCCAAGGTGGGATAAGGGCAGGTAGAAAAACAAATTGCACGCCTCAATGCATTTGCCGAACATTTTACAGAAAAGATTCGGCGTAGTTTTTTACGATCGTCTAACTGACCGCAGCCTCTCTGAGGTATTCAATCCCATGCAATTCGTGTTAAAAAAACACCACCTGATTTGGGAATCGAACCCAAGATCTACTAGTTTACAGTCATACTACAGTCTTCGTACAGTCAGTTTAGGAGGATCATTATTGCACATTAAACCGTCTAAATCCCAACAGAATCTTTAACGTTTAAGCGTTCAGTGTCGCTTGTATTGTTTGTATATCATTAGCGGTAGAAAATTTGTTTTCATTCTTTTTAGATTTATTTTCCCGAGGATTCAACAAACACCGCTCGGTCGTCACAAGCCGATGTTATCTCTAGCTATTTATATTCTTATTAAAACGCAGATTAAACCGTTTGGAACATTTTGTAATTAGGATTGAACAATATTTGGTTTTGAATGTTAATCTTGTAAACATAAAATTGTTAATATTTAATTTGAAAGCCTCGGTGGCGTAGTTTTATTTCAGCACGATTATCGTCCTGAGGTCTCGAGTTCGATCCCCGGGTCGGGCAAAGTGATATTGGATTTTTCTATATCAGCTCGAAGTCGGGAATTTGTGCCCGATATGGCGATATGTTCGCCCCCTATCACATCTGGGACGGAACTAAGCTCGGCGAAATGTGCGTGTACTAGTTCGCTAGTGGTTCGCCCCCAAATATTTTCTGATTGACCTGTTGGAAGTGGCCTGCATCCAGCGACTTCCTGCGACCTTTATCAGCAAGCGCAGCGATTTTATTTACTGACATACATTTACCTACTATCTGACAGCGTTTGATACTAACGATACAGATTAAAACTAATGTCAGAAGGACTATGTGTGTAGTAACACACATAGTTTACAGTAGTAAATAATTAGGTGTTTCAAGTATTATATTTGTATAATAGTTTTGCTTGTATGGATGTTATTAGGTACCGTCTTTTTTCCCGGACAAAAAGTAGCCCATAAACTCTAGACTACATCGCGATTATTTCTGCGTGAAAATAAAACAATTCTTTTGCATTTCTTACATTAAGTATATACCCAGTCACATTCAATGAGCACTTTGAAGACTTGACATGTAAAATTAGCGTAACTTGAGGAATGCGAAAGAAAAGGAAAGTAAACAATAACAGAATTGAAAGAGAACAAAACAATATTTTGTTTGATTTCGTATCTGGATCGTGACCGTGCCGAGTGTCGGGTCGAATCTGGTGGGGCAATTCAATAAGAGGAAGCGGTTCAAAGCGTCAAGAAGGTTTCTGTTTACTCTTTATTTTTAAGCTATTGCATAACTTCTATCGCGGGCCTGAGCGTGGAGACCGAATCCAGAAATTCCGTAACGAAAATAACCTAACACACGACCGGCACAGCGGTGATACTTTTTAGTTTTGCCATCTATCAATGAATAGCAGAACTTTTAATGACTTTTTTGAAATATCACGCTTGTCTCTTTAGTTCAGCAACTCGCCTCTAGGTGGCATTGGTTATATCGGCGTTACTGCGCATGCGTAATCCCCCTCTTCGCCCCGCAATCTGGTGACTCATGCCTGCTTAGAGTTTCGGCGTTAGAGCACCTCCTCTTTGTATTTACTTCATGGTACGACTCTACGAAGCTCGCACGAATCGAGACGAGCTGCTCCTAAATCGGACGAATACGTAATCAGCTGTTTGTGAGAAAGTATATAGGTGTATTGATTTTGGATGCTATTCAATAGCTTTACCGCGGCAGTCCCCGAGTGCCACACGTTTGCTTTTTTTATGGGAGTTTAATCACGCAGTGATTATGTCACTCCCACGCTCGTACAGGTAAAAATGTTACAAGTATTAGCTATTATCGTTGCACATGAACCTTAAAAACAATTTGCAAAGCAACTTAGTCTTTTCAGAAAAGGGGACGCTAAAATGCTGTTACAGATTTCGACCTCTAACCCACTCCTCAATAACTGTTGTCTGTCATATGCACTCCGGTCACACTCCATCAACACATCGTATAGATTTTCGATCACCCCGCAAGTGAAGAAGAGGTCGAGGCATAACTACGGAAAAATCAACCCTGTCTAATGTATGGAGAAAGAATAATTGCGACTTTTCGAAAGAAATATCTCATTAATATAGCATTTAGGCATCTTTTTCACATTCCGAAATTAGTGTTACCGTAAATGAATACTGTATTTCTAATGAAATCCATAAATATTTATACGATAACAACTTACATGTAAACAGATCGTGAAACTAAAATAGTGGAACCGGCTTCAAAGTATACACGTATTGTGGGCGTAGAGAATCAGGCCCCTGACTAAATCTGGAATTTTTTAGGAGAGATTATGTTCAGCACTGCTGAATACTGCTGAATCAGCAGTGGATATCTTGTGATTGAGAAGTTTCTTCAACTTTGTATCTCACTATTTATAGATATTAATTAGTGAAATTATATATCCGATGTAACCAAATTTATATGGGACCAACCTTAAAACAAGCTCTTTCGGACACAAAACGAATTAAAAAAATCGATCGATATTTGCCGAAGTCGGAAATATCCAGTAACATACTTAAACAATACCAAAGAGTCGAGAACCTCCTAAACTAGAACCTCTTAAAAATTATCAAACAAACTCAGAACCTACATTTTCGAAGTCGGTGGAATATTAACGCCGTCGCTTACAAATGACGGCACAACAACTAAGCGGACGTAAGCAGTCAAGTCACGCGCCCCCAAACTCCTTGGAGAGTTAACGCGAACCACTCGCCGTGATACTGAATCTCCTTACCGAATACTAGAATTATACAGTATACGCACCACCCGAATATGGACGAAATCTTGTCTCGGCGCCATATTATCTACTTGTCAAGGCATTAAATGGGTTACAGAGTTGTCTTTTCGTTTCATTCTTTCTTTCTACTCGCCCTTATCCCATCATAATGTATATAGCGCAATACACTTTTTCAAGCATGTTGCAGGAAGGATTTGGCTTAGTTTTTACGACCTACCTACCTGACCACAATCCCCTCGGGAGTATCCAGTATCGGGAAAATCGTGTTTGCAAAACCGACCTGGGTTCGAACCCAGGATCTACTGGTACACATCACATATACGCTGCTACTAGACCAAGGAGGCGACCATATTCATCTTCAAATCCCAGATATTAATTACCACCAAAGACTTCTATGTATACTACTAGACTGGCTGTTCGATAGAATGTGCGCACTAAGTCTCTGTTAATCGACCTCAACTGACTATGAAAATCTGCTCTTTTCCTTAGCCGTGAAACGTCAAACACTCGCCGTCATGTGCCACAATTTTACTTCGAAACAGCTTGTCTAGTAAATACATAGAAGTCTTTGATTGCCACGAATAAAACAATTACCGAACGCTAAACTAAAATTATAAACCAACCAGTTTAGTCCATTACGCGTCCAAGTAGACAAGAGCAAGAGCAGTTAAAACAGAAGGCACGTTGTTCAATAAATTCAGAAACACGTCCAAACATCCGTATATAACAGTTACATGTAAGTTTGTTCGCGAAACTTGCTTAACATGTGTTTGTATTAATACACTGGATATGTACGATTCAACTTGAAGTTCTATCACAGTTTAAAAACTATTATACACATCTATTGAAAATATTGTAATGAGCGTATGATCTTCCGAAGATATCTTTTACTAGACACAAGAACTCATTAGAAGACAAGTTTAAAAACTTAACGAACCAACTTCAAAATTTAACATCGTGACCAAATTTATATGGGACCACCCTTGAAATAAGTTTTATCGAACACAAAAAGAATCTTGGAAATAGATAATAAATAAATAACAAATAAATGACACATAACTGTCTCACACATAGTCCTGACCTCACACTAAGATCGAGTCTTGTGTTGTGGGTATCAGGAACTACGAGAGACTTTCGGTCTCACAACACCCATACTCGAAACAAATATTTTTAGGCCACACAATCATTTGTCTCGGTGCAGGAATCGAACTCGCAGCCTATTACTTCACAATCTACTCTTCTCGCCCGCTGCGCCACGGAGGCTGAAATCCACATTTGGCGGTATCGGGTAACAAATATAAAAATATTGACGAATTGAGGACCTTCTCCTTTTTTGAAGTAAGTGGCAAATGCAAAGCAATGTAAAGTGAGATTCAGGTGGCACGCATTCTAATTGTCTCTGCCTACCCCTATGGGATGCAGGCTTATTTATTTTTACTTATTATTATAAGTAGGTACTATACATTTCAATGACTTTTATACAAAGAGATAATAATAATAGATACACCCAACAGTCACACACCTAGTCCTGACCCCACACTAGGTATAACCTGTATCGTGGGTGTCAGAGACTATGAGAGACTTTCGGTCTCACAACACCCAGACTTGAAACAAATATTTGTGGGCCACACAAACATTTGTCTCAATGCGGGAATCGAACCCGCGGCCTCTCGCTTCACAGCCGGCTATTCACCCACTGCGCCACGGAGGCTGTATTTAATATTACTAACTATAAAGTGGCTATCAAGCAAGTTTCCATACTAAAAAGTTAATCTCAAACTTCAGTACCGCCATCAACCACTTATTAAAATGCGAGGGCGATTATTATTTACACCCTAGAATTTTCTGTGAATGGTTAAGAATCACGTGAGACAAGTTTATTCTGTCAATATGACTATGCAGGCCGACCTGGCGCGCTTATATTTCAGATAAACTAAGCGACTCATGACCACGAGGTCATAACTTTTGAATCACAAGTTTTGTGCTGTTGTCCCGTCTATATACTGTTGAATGTCTTTACTCTTATACGACTTTCTATGTCGTATAAAAGTAAACATCAAACGCTTTACCATACTGTATAACTTTTAGACACAGACTTTGTTGTAAAACTAATTTCTATAACTGTTCTATTTGAATTTCTATCATGTCGTCTTCCTTTGTATTTTCCAGGCCAATTATTTCTTAAAAAGTATCGATATATTCAGTATCGATATCAACTTTTATCGAATCGATATTACTCGATAAATGACATACTTCACGTACGATATAGGGCGAAGTTTTATGAATGGGCCATTTAGCTCAACGTTATTGCCGACTGTAAGAAGCATAACTTCTGTAGGGTATGTATTTTGTATGTGGTGTCTTATCCTTTCATATTTATAACCATAATCGTATAATATGGTTGAAGTATATTTCGACTGCAATGGGATTACCATCAGGTCTAGACACTTTGATGTGCTCGAAAAACAACGATAAAAAATCATATTAAAACACATAACATAAGCTCACGCCTGTATACCCGAAGGGGTAGTAAGGCACACTAGCGAACAGAAAACTCACATTTCGCCGAGCTTAGTTCCGTCCCAGATATGATAAATTCCAGACTCCGGCTGATATGGAAAAATCCAATATCACTTGCCCGACCCGGGGATCGAACTCGAGACCTCAGAACGGTAATCGTACCGAAATACAACCACGCCACAGAGGCAGTCAAATTGCAATGAATAGTTTACACGACTCTTATGTCTTCATATATTAAGCATCCCGCCTGACTTCTTAGTTCACAGCCCATATACCCTGCCATATATGGGGGGGGGGGGGGTTGCCGTTACTCGCCACGCTTGGCAGGCGGGTTGGCGAGCGCAGGGCGTAGATTCTCGCAGAAAAGTTCTCGAGTGGAGACCACGTACCGGCAAGCGCAGCGTAGGACGTCCACCTACAAGGTGGACCGACGATCTGATAAAGGTCGCAGGAAGTCGCTGGATGCAGGCCGCTTCCAACAGGTCGATCTGGAAATCTTTGGGGGAGGCCTATGTTCAGCAGTGGACGTCCTATGGCTGATGATGAATCACAAGTTTATAAACTTTACGGACCGACTTCAAATCCAATGGTGACCAAATTTATATGGAACCCTGCCATTAGACCAAAGAATACCGTGGACCAACTGTATATTATTTATATTAGGTAGGAACATCATTAATCGCCTCCTTGGTATAGTGGCAGTATATATGGATTGTGAACCTGGAGATGACGGGTTCGGTTTTCAGGTCGGGCAAAGCGAATTTTCCAATTTGATTTGTCCGGGACTGGATTCCTCAGAGGGGGTTGAGGTCAGGCAGGCAGGCCGTAAAAACTAAGCCAAATCCTTTCTGCAACATGCTTGAAAAATTGTATTGCGCCGACCCCACATTACGGTGGGATAAGGGTAGTAGCTCAACTATGAGTAATGTTGCACGTATTTACGCGAGCGAGGACGTGAAATATTTGTATGGAAAACGTCAGTTCCCGCGTAACCGCTAGAGGCGTTGGGGTGACAACATAACATAACATAATAGCTCACGCCTGTATCCTCGAAGGGGTAGGCAGAGGCGCACTAGCGAACTACTACACCCACGTTTCGCCGAGCTGAGTTCCGTCCCAGATGTGATAGGGGGTGAGCCCATCGCCATATCGGGCACAAATTCCAGACCCCGGGCTGAAATGGAAAAATCCAATATCACTTTGCCCGACCCGGGGATCGAACCCGAGACCTCAGGACGGTAGTCGTACCTAAATACAACTACGCCACCGAGGCAACTATTATAACAACAAAAATATATTCATCGCACAATCACAAAGCACTTACCCCATCAAATCTATTCATCATGCAACCTTGAACGCCGAAATACTCCAAATATACCCCACATTTCCTTGTGTTTTCTTTGTCTATGTTATCTATACGAACGCTTTTCCCCCAATTTCATCGGGACGTGATATCAGATGTATTAAATAAACAGCCTATCGTTGGGCAAATATTTTCGGGGAGACATCGTGTCATTTCTTTCGACGGGTGTAAGTTATTCTCACATTTTCGACGTCGATTCAGTCTTTGTTTGAGTAGTTACATACGGTGAAGTAAATTTTGTCTTAGCCGTCTTGTTTGTGATGAACATGTTTATACAAAACAATCCTTGGAGTAGCTAAGCTTTATCGAAAACAAAAGGTAAATAATACGAATTAAGGACCTGCCCCCTGACTCCTGACACTCGATTTTAATGTGAATTAAATTCTGTTTCATTTAGGCTCAATTGCACCACTATTATTAACCTTGAGTTAGTCCTAAGCGCAAGCTAAATTGACAGAAAATGTATGAATGACATGTAACTTAACTTGCGGTTAGGACTAACTCTAGGTTAATAATAGTGGTGCAATTGAGCCTTAATGACTTAATTCCACCAAAATGTTTTCGTTATTTTTTCTTTAATCTTTTAAAAAGTGCACTAATGTTGCATTGGATTCGAGAACTTGTCATTTGTGAATTTTTAACGTGCCATCAGTGCACGATCGTAACCAATAGGATCACCCATGGAATAAGTTTTATCGAACACAAAAAGAACTTTGAAAATCGGCCTACATTTGGCGGAGATATCGCATAACATACGTAAAAAAAGATAGACGAATAGAGGGACGAATGGAGACCTTTGAATGTATGGGACGAGGTACCTCCATAGTCTGCACCAGTGTCGGTCATAGGTACTGCCCGCGAATAAACTTAATTAGGTCGCGAATTAACTTTATTGGACCGCGGATTAAATTAATTGGGCCGCGGATTAAATTAATTGGGCCGCGGATTTAATTAATTGAGTCGCGAAATAATCTTATTGGAGCGCGAAAAATGTGTTATTCTGCCGTGGGTTACTTTTATTGATTGACCACGGATTTCTTTAATCGTATCTAAAACTTATTATTTCCCATATAAATCTTATTGGATTATAAGGATATTGGTGTTACATTGTTATTGCACATCGGTTCATTGTATTGGTTCCACGGCATTGTTTTGTCACACCCCCATGGAAAAGTTGTTAGGTCCACGTGTTATAGGATCGCGGATAATCTTGATTACGTCGCGAATCTAAATCGCGGGTTTTATGTTTTACCTAGTGACTCAGTATGTTACGTTACTTTTCACCGGAACGCGATCACATACAGAACTTTATACTTTGAACATGCTTTTTGCATCACGTAATAATTGCGTCATCAATCAATTTAATCCAACCACCGACTACTTTATTACGACGTGAGTCGTTTAGGTAGCGTCCCAATTGCAAAACCTCGCAATATTCCGCGGGCTAGATACGGGCGGTGTTTCATTTGTGACAGGTTACTACATATAGGTAATAGGTATTGCATTGATTCGCAATACGATCAACATATTCTGCGTCCCTTGAAGGTGAATTAACCTTATATCAAGTTAATACCTATTATTGATTACATTTATAAATATCCAATTAAATTTATACCTAGTGCAGATTAGTTTTATAATGGTCTTCATTTTAATTTATTCTTTCGACTCCACACGTGGCCTGCCGAGAGGCAATTTGTCCTTCTAAAAGGTTTATAATTCAAATATTCGAACAAAAGACACATTTTTGTATCACCCTTTTTATAAACAATTAACTGAAGTTTCTTATTGTTATAAGAGAAATCGGGTCTTCATTGTTTAAATGAACAAAGAATTCATGATGCATATTAACGTCGAGTCGTGTTTAAACGTGTTTGTCTGTTAAAATTAAGCATACTCATGGAATTTTGTACCTGTTTTTATTGTGCAATTTATATTTATTACCTCCCAACTCCACATGTGGTCTCCTTAGAGGCAATTTGTCCTTCTAAATGGCTCATAATTCCAAGATTCAAACAAAAGATTGACACATTTTTGTATCGCTCTTTTTATAAACAATCAACCGAAGTTTCTCATTGTCATAAGAGAAATCGGGTCTTTTATTTAACCGAACAAAGAATTCATAACGCATCTTAACGTTTGGGTCATGTCTATACGTGTTTGTCTGGTAAAATAACCATTTCTTCCCCATATAAAAGACACACCGAAATTATTTTGCACCGTATTCCAAGCTGTGCTCTACACTACATAACATCTCCAAAGTTCCTGACCAGTGAAGTGTTAAAAGAGTGACGCTGCTATAAAATGAATGTAAGTAACTATTATACATGTTTCTTATACTGTTGATATTGTTTTGTACAAAGGACATCATATGTGTAATACTTAGTATTAAAATACTTCTGTTATCTGATTACTGTATTGATTGTAATTATTTTAACATACATTATTCCATGTTTATACTTATCTCTAAACTGTTATTTAATATACTGTTTTTTATTGTTTCAGTTCTCTGAAAACACCTTTAAGAATTATTATTATGAAGATAATGTCGACGAACCAAGTGATCAAGAGGAAGGAACTCTCGCTTTCAAAGTAAAAAAGGCGATAGCAAAAAGACCTAACAGCATTGACGAATTTTTTGAAAAACCCAAGAAGAAGAAACTTACAAAAAAGTCAGCGAGTGTTGGTCGATCTACGAGTGGCGGGATATCGTATATAACGTCAAACAAAGACGACAGTGCTGACGCGTCGCATCTTATCAAAATTGAAGTTTATGATGTGAACAAAATAAAAAATGTCGCACAAACGGAACAATGGAAACACGCTGACGTGCGTGTTAAACTTTTTACGGAGAGTGAAGCCGACCGAAATTTGCAAAGTGTGAGAGACATTATATATAATATCACCAAACAATTGGCTACCCAAGAAGAGTGTAAAAAGTTTTTTATAGATACTGATAAATAAGCTAGCGTTATATTTTTATTTTAATATTCTTTCTAATCATTTTAATAGTGTATAGAGGTATAAGTATTGTTTTGTAATTAATTGATTTGTCTTTTTGCTATATGAAATCATTCATATTGAAAAAGTTGTTGTAAAGAATTATAATTTTTAAGAGTCAGGATATATGTTCATCGTAATTTTAAATGTAAAGTAATTCCAAACTTTTATTAATCAATCGAAATTAACTGCACAACAAACGATTATCACCATGGATAATTTAAACTGTGATTTCTACGACTCACATCTTGTCGCCCTTCTCGACAACTTCGAATCAATGGATCTGATGTCAACATTATTCGATGCCGAACTCTACGGGCTTTGTGTGGAAACATCACAAAATCATTCTGAAACGTAAGTCAACTTGTTATTACATGTTTTAGTAGTATAAGGAGGGGATACATCTATTGAGTATTTAAAACGACAAAGACGTATCTTGATGTCATTTCTTAATTTTTCGAGTAGCAATTTCTTTATAAATCTATCCAAAAATGTATCACACCCTGGATATTAATAGTTTATCCCAAAGTGATATTGCGAGTTTGAATAAAAATCTTATTTTAAAAAAATTTCATCGCTTTATACGACTTTGGTACCTACAAAATATTTTACCGGAATCAATGTTGGACGATCATGATATTATTCCATATTACACACCATGTAAAGGACATAGAACTACAAGTGTTAGTAGATTCAATGAAGATGAGATTGATGGTGTTTTACCAATGCAAGCATATTGTTCACGATGCACTTAAATAAAAAATAATAGTTAGTAAATGTAATTTATTTATGATGACTGAATTATGAGATGGTAGGGTTTGATGATTTATTTGTTTCATTTTCTTATTAGATCTGAACAAAATGGAGGTACAATGAAGAGGCCAGCGCCATCGATATTAATGGAGGGTGAACCTTCAAGAAAGAGGATAAATCTTGAACTTGAAGCTCCTTTATCATCATCACCGTCAGCTAGCTCCATACAAAATGTAAGTACAGAAAACAGTGATAAAGTTCTATGTCCTGAGTGTCACATACTAGTATCGAAAAAATATATGATGAATCATTTAAAAAGTAATACACATAAAAATAATTTCATAAGAGGAGATAATGAATTCGCAAACGTTCAAATAATTGATAGTGCGTTCGGTAATAGAATTCTTACATATAGAATAAAATCTAACGGAACTTCTGATCAATCATTTGAAACACCTGAGTTATTTTTACAAAAGAATAAAGATTTAATATATAAATTATTAGAACGATCGATCTTAGAACACTTAGTCGTGAAAGTTAATTTCATTCTTAATGCAGACTTTATACAAGAAACCAAAAATCTACGTAATAATTTTGACTTCCAGATTTCTAATTATCTTATTTGTCAAGGAGATGATAAGGATATTATTTTTCCATCTATATCTTCTGAAATAATTAAGAAAATATCAAATTTTGAAAAAAAAGGAAGCGGGTGGAGTTTAGTTAAAATTAATCACTTAGATATAAATGTTAACAGATTTAACCCATTACGTGGATCATCATATATAGACTTACCCATGGATATTAAAAGTAAGAAGGCTATAATCAATGTAAAAAATACTGATCATGAATGTTTTCGTTGGGCAGTATTATCGGGTTTGTACCCTGCCACTCATAGCTCTAATAGGGTATCATCTTATATACTACATAAAAACAAGTTAAAATTTGGTTATTTGTCTTTTCCTATAAAAATCAATGAAATTCATAAATTTGAGAAACTAAACAATATAAGTATAAATGTTTTCGGGTTACATTATGATTCAAAGAGAAAGATTAATAATGTAGTAGGTCCATTACACTTAACAAAACATAGGAGAAATACTCATTTAAACTTATTGTACATAACTAAAGGGAGCAATGGTCATTATTGTTATATTAAAAACCTTTCGAGATTAGTATCTAAACAATTATCCACATCAGAACATGCAGTTCATATTTGTGATGGTTGTTTGTTACATTTCACATCATCCAAAAATTTACAACGCCATCAAGAAAATGATTGTTTTAACGTTTGTACAGATTTACCATCGGAAAATGATAAGAAAAGAAATTGGTTTAATGAACTAATTCCAACGAATCAAATCTCATTCAATAATTATGAACGTAAGTTAAGAGTTCCATTTGTTATATATGCTGACTTTGAAGCCTTTTTAAATCCGATACAGAGTTGTTCTAATAATCCAAATAAATCTTCAACTGCTAGTATACAAAAACATGAAATGTATAGTTTTGGTTATTATGTTAAGTGTTCGTACAATGATAATTTATCGGTGTATAGATCATATACTGGAAAAGAGTGCGCACAAAAATTTATGAAATTAATCAAAGAAGATTTAGAAAATATATGTAAAAAGAATTCATTTAACAAATCACCACTACCATTAACCAATGAAAATAAAATGAACATCAAACAAAGCAAGTCATGTTATATCTGTAACAATTATTTAAATGAAGATGTCACAATTTGTTATAATTGGCATTCTGGTGTATATGAAGGAGTCGCTCATCAACTCTGTTCCGAGAAATACAAGACACCTAATTTTGTACCCATATTTTTTCATAATTTGAGTAATTACGATGCTCATTTTATAGTGCATGGTCTCATTTTTGAGGATGGTGAAATAGAACTTATTCCAGAGAATAAGGAAAAATATATTTCTTTCTCTAAAATTTTCCATATTAATAACCGAGTTATAAAATTACGATTTCTTGATTCTTATAAATTCATGTCCAGTAGTCTTGACAAATTAGCTCAAAACTTACTACCTGAACAATTTCATGAACTTCACTTACAATATCCATCTCACGACGACTTTAAACGTTTAATACGAAAAGGTGTTTATCCATATGAGTACATGACTTCATTTGATTCGTTAAAAATAACTTCCCTTCCTACACGCAATAAATTTTATAGTTCTTTAAATGACAATAACATTTCTGAAAATTATTACAATCATGCTCAAGATGTATGGAATCACTTTAATTGTAAAAATATGGGTGATTATTCTTACCTTTACTTAAAAACTGATGTATTACTACTGGCGGACGTATTTGAAAATTTTAGGAATGTGTGTCTTAAAACTTATGCACTAGATCCTGCTCATTACTTTACAGCTCCTGGATTGAGTTGGGATGCTATGTTAATTTACACTAAAATTAATTTAGAGCTCCTAACAGATATCAATAAAATTACTTTTATTGCGAATAATATTAGGGGTGGTATATCACAATGCAGTAATAGACATGCTAAGGCTAATAATTTATTTATGACAGATTATGATTGTAATAAACCATCCTCTTTTATCATGTACCTAGATGCAAACAATCTTTATGGTTGGGCTATGTCTCAGTGTCTTCCGACTGGCAAATTTGAATGGGTAGATGTAAAAACAGACTTTAACATCCCTGATGATGCTGAACATGGTTATATTTTAGAAGTAGATTTGGAGTATCCCGAATTATTACATGATATTCACTCAGATTTTCCCTTTTGTCCTGAAAACATATGTTTAGGAAATAGCAAACATAGAAAACTAATCCCCAATTTAAATAATAAAAAGAACTATGTTATCCATTATAGAAATCTTAAACAATGTATAAAAAATGGTCTACGATTACTTAAAGTTCACAGAATTCTTAAATTTCAACAATCTCAATGGTTAAAATGCTATATAGATTTAAACACACACATGCGTTCGTTAGCAACCTCAGACTTCGAAAAAGATTTCTTTAAACTTATGAATAATTCCGTTTTTGGTAAAACAATGGAGAATGTAATGAAAAGAGTGAATGTTAAATTAGTCAATCATTGGTTAAACATCGGGAAATCTCAAGGAGCTCAATCTTTGATAGCCAGACCTGAATTCCATAGTCTTACAATATTTTCAGAAAATTTGGTTGCTGTTCAATTAAAGAAGACAAAAGTTTTATATAATAAACCAATATACCTCGGTTTTTGTATATTGGATCTATCAAAGACATTAATGTATGAATTTCATTATGATTACATGAAATCGAAATATCGAGACAATCTCAAGTTACTCTATACGGATACTGATAGCTTAATTTATCAAATATTTACAGAAAATTTCTATAACGATATTAAAATTGATTTAGAAAAATATTTTGACACATCTGACTATCCTCCTGATAATGAATATGGAATACCATTAATTAACAAAAAGAAGTTAGGATTCTTTAAAGACGAAAATAATGGTAAGATTCTTAATGAGTTCGTAGGGCTACGTTCAAAAATGTATGCAATGGATGTACAAAATAAATGTATATGTAAAGCAAAGGGTGTTAATAAAAGTGTCACGAAAAAATTTTGTCTTTCTGATTATAAGTCTTGTTTAAATGATAATAAAACGTTTTATAGTGAAATGTTAAGATTTAAATCAATAAAACATGTTATATATACACAAAAAATTAATAAAATATCGCTATCTCATAATGATACAAAACGTTACATATTAAAAAATTCTACTGATACACTTGCATGGGGACATTACAAAATAAAGGACATTTAATTTCATCATCACTTTCTGTACAATTAAAGTATGTATTTGTTATAGTTAATAAGTTTTATAGTATAAAATAATTGATTGTAGCTGGTAAAAACAATCAATTATTTATCTTTGATAGAAATAATTTATTATATAACGTATGTGACTCTATTTAATGGTATTAGTTTTAATTTTAACGTGATTTAACAACTGAAATATGTATACCTAGGTAATATTTAAAAAATAATTATATATAATACATCATTTTCAACAATGTGTTTTATTCATTCCAATATCATCCAAAGGATTACACGCATATATAAAATGTTCCATTTTATTCATCCTTTTACTGCCATAGTCGCAGGTCCAAGTGGTTGTGGAAAGTCTAATTTTGTGACAAACTTCATTAAATACAATAAACAGTTATGTAATAGAACTTTTAACCAAATAACTTGGTGTTTTGATGAAATGCAACCATTGTATAATTTACCGAACGTTAACTATTTTCAAGGAATACCAGATTTGAACATGTTCGATGGAAATGAAGCAAACCTTATTATCATTGATGATCTTATGAGAGAATCTGATGGTCGTATTGTCGATATATTTACTAAAGGTAGTCATCATAGAAACTTGAGCGCATTTTACATTACTCAAAATTTATTTCATCAGGGTAAAGGTCAAAGAGACATTTCTTTGAATTCAAGCTATATAATTTATTTCAAAAACCCTCGAGATAAAACTCAAATTCGTTATTTAGCACGTCAAGTTTCACCCGAAAATAGCAAATTCATCGAAGATGCATATAAAGACGCTACTAAAGAAGCACATGGATATTTGATAATAGATTTAAAACAAGATACTTTTGATATGTGTCGGATTAAATCCAAAATATTTCCTTCTGATGGTTTTTGTACAGTATATATTCCCACAAAAGAGTTTAAATACGTTAAGAACCAAGAAATACCTATCATTTACAAATGATGGATCGACGCCTCAAGACGCATAAAGATTTGTTATCCGCTCTATCTAAACTTAAATCAAAACATCAGCAAGCTCTTTTAAAAGCCTGTAGTGAAAACGAAATAAATTTTATTTGTGAGTGTATTCACAACGTTTTACAGGGAAATATAATTCTTGAAGAAAAATCAAAGAATAAACTAAAAAAGTTTAAAAATTTGTTACGTAAATTAGTACGTAAAAGTACAAATAAAATACGCAAGACTATAATAGTTCAAAAGGGTGGTGCATTTCTACCGATTATATTGGGTTCCATATTGAGTGGATTAGTAAGTGGACTGATTTAAAATGGAACACGCAAAAAAAATGCTGTTGGTTGAACCAGGTTTCATTGATAAAATAAATAAAAAAAGAAATGAAAATCCTACCTCTCGCTTAGACTCTGAAATGCAAAACATTTTGGATAGTAATATGGATGATAGAAAAAAATGTAAGTTGTACTTACAAATTTTACAAAGATACCTCCACTTTATGGAAGAAGATCGTCGACCGTTTAAGCTTCCTATAATTTCAAATAATGATTTTGATGAAACCGCGGTGGAAAATTTAAAAAGTTCAAATATAAACAATGACATCAAAAATAAAGATGTAGTTGCCGTCCAGACATTGAATAATGAAGAGAGTCAACAAGAGAGTATTTTACTTGAAAGAAACTCTCCTTATACAAAAAATCAAATTCTAAGCTTGATACCTAAATCATATTTGAAAAAAGGTGAGTTATTATTGGATTCGGTTTCATTAAGTAAAAACAAAATTTTCTGGAATGATGATGGTACAGTTATGATAGATAATGAAGTAATCCCCGATAGTAATATTGTAGATTTAGTGAATGATATGCTACGACCATTAAAAAGAAATGATCCAATAGGTTGGGAAAAATTTGCTAAAGCTTTAAAAGACTTAAAAATACCCTTAACCTATATTGGAAACCCCAAAAGACGTGAATACATTGCTCTACTTCAAAAAGATTTGGGAGAATCTCTTACAAAAAACAAGGAGATATTTTTTTCACCGAGAAGCAACGATAAGCATATTAAAAAAATAAAGAAAAAAATTGAGTGGGAAAAATGGACCCCTTATTAGAAATAAACCGCATGTACTATGATGTATCACACCCGGCTGGATATGGCAGTATTGAAAAATTATCAAAAGCAATGAAAGGTAAAATGAATAAAGAAGATATGAAGAAATGGTTACAGACCCAGGAAACATACACACTTCATAAACCAGTACAAAGAAAATTCCCTCGTAACAGATACATTTTATCTAATTTAAATGAGCTTTGGCAAGCTGATTTAAGTGATATGAGAACTTATTCTAACGATAATAAAGGTTTTAATTACATCCTTTGTGTTATTGATGTATTCAGTAAATACGCATTTGCTAGACCCATGAAGAAGAAAAATTCGGAAACAATAAAACAATGTTTTGATAGTATATTTAAAGAAGCGAATACAACTCCAACACACATACAGTCTGATAAAGGTACTGAGTTCATTTCAAAAGATGTACAGAGATATTTTAAATCAAAAAACATAAATTACTATACAACGAATAATCCTGATATTAAAGCAAGTATTGTAGAAAGATTTCAAAGAACTCTTAAAATGAAGATGTGGCGTTATTTCACGCATAAAAATACTCATAAATATATTGACGTTTTGCAGGATTTGATACACTCTTACAACCATAGTTTCCATTCTAGTATAAAAATGTGTCCTTGTGATGTCAATTTTAATAATATAATGACAGTTTGGACAAATTTATATGACAGGAAAAACAATAATAAATCATATGAAACTATACAACCTAAGTTAAATGTTGGTGATCATGTAAGAATAACCAAATATAAACATATATTTCAAAAAGGTTATGAATCTAATTGGAGTGATGAAATATTTATAATATCTTCTATAATAGAACGAAAACCTTGGGTTGTTTACACTATTAAAGATTTAGACGAGGAAGAGGTAGTAGGAACGTTTTATGAACGGGAGTTACAAAAGGTAATTTATGACCCCACCATAGAACATAAGATAGATAAAATAATTAGCTCTCGTTACACTGGTAACAGACGAGAAGTGTTAGTTAAGTGGAAAGGTTATCCGAATAAGTTTAATAGTTGGATTTCAGCATCTAGTATAAAACAAATATGAATAAAGATTTCTATTTAACTTTACCTAGTAATAGTTCAATGGAATATTATCCTGATAATAAAACATCAAGATTTTCAACAAAATTACCTAAACCTATAATATTGGAGGGAGAATGGTGTGTAGCAATTGTTGAATTTCAGTATCCCTGTACTATGTTTACTGTTCAAGATCATGAAAACATCGTGTACATCACAAAAATGATGATAATGCCTAATCAAGAAGAACCCTCTACAGTATCTTACCTGACATATATACCTGTCACAAACTATGATAATATTCATCATCTACTAACAGCATTGAACAGCATTAAGGAAAAAATTGAATTTAATTATGATGAATTTTCCAAGTTTGTATCGGTTTCTGTCTTGGATGAATCCATAAAATCTGTAAAATTATCACTTAAATTAAGTTTACAATTGGGGTTTGAGCCAAATAAAAACCTTGTTCAAAATAATCAAGCAGCATGTCCAGCTAATTTAAATTTAGGCTTACCATCTCAACTATTCGTCTACTGTGACATAGTAGAACCACAAATTGTTGGTGACGTAATGACTCCCCTTCTAAGAATTATACCATAATAAATAAATAAATAAATAAATAAATTTACCTGTAATGCGTAGACAATTTGACACCATCGAAATAGATATAAGATCAAGCACCGGTCAAAAGATACCATTCCAATTCGGAACAGTGTGTGTTAAACTTCATTTTAAAAAAATATAATGCATTCTCAACATAATAATATTACCTGTCCTTATGAACGCTATTATTCTCATCAAGCTGGCTCTGGTATAGGAGTGGTTTATAAAGGAGCACCATACCAAAAGGGTCATGGAATTGGTAGTTTTCTGGGAGGATTATTTAGATCAGTTTTACCACTACTATCGGGTGGCGTTCGAGCCATTGGTAAAGAAGCATTAAGTGCCGGTGTAGGTCTTTTGACAGATATGGTTAGTGCACGACCCATGGAAGATTCGATTAAGGCACGTCTAAAGGAAGCTGGTTCAAATTTAAAACGGAAAGCTGATGAAAAAATAGATAGGATAAATATGTCTGGATCGGGATATATAACAAAACGAAAACGTTTGTCTGCATTCAGTCCATCATTGACTTCCAAACTGAAAGCTACCAAAAAATCAAAATTCAACTCGAAACATATCAAAGATATATTTTCTAGTTAATAAAAATGTCTTTTTTACATAGTCACTCCTGTGAATGCATTAAGTCAGAATTGGATTTGTTTGCATTACCATCTACTCAAACTAGTATTGAAAGTGGAATATGGATCCATTACAAACCGATTTCATCTCTTGCTGATGATGGTCCCATAGAATTTCAAGTGCCAGGAGCAGGTGATGACTATATAGATCTATCTCATACACTGATCCATGTAAAAGCTAAGATATTGCATCAAGATAATACTAAATTAATATCATCAACAGTTGTGGCTCCAGTTAATAACTGGTTACATTCGCTCTTCAGTCAACTTGATGTTTATTTAAATCAAAAACTTGTATCACCACCCAATAATACTTATGCCTATCGTGCTTACATTGAAAATTTGCTGAACTATGCACCAGCAGCTAAAAAGTCTCATCTTACTTGCGGTCTATGGTATGAAGATACAGCTGGAAAAATGGATTCTACTGATGAAACCAATAAGGGATTTATTAAAAGACAAGAATTGGCAAGTGAAAGTAAAGAAATAGAAATGATTGGACACTTACATGGTGATTTATTCAACCAAGAAAAATTTTTAATTAACGGTGTTGATATGTGTGTTAAATTAGTTCGTTCTAGGGAAAACTTCAATTTAATGTCTTCTTCAGTTGATACTAAATTAAAAGTATCGATTACAGATGCAACTCTGATTATTCGTAGAGCTCGAATCAATCCAACCGTGTTGCTTGCACATCAAAAAGTGTTAGCATCTACTACAGCTAAATATCCCATTACACGGGCTGAAGTTAAAGTTTTAACTATACCATCAGGTGTTCAAGGAAAAACTCTTGACAACATTTTTCTGGGACAAGTACCTAAAAGGTGTATAGTAGGATTTGTAAATAATGCTGCTTTCAATGGAAACCTAACTAAGAACCCATTTAACTTTGAAAATTATGATATCAATACATTTTGTTTATATATAGATGGCAATCAAATACCATCAAAAGCTCTACAACCATCATTTGAGAGCAATATTTATACATCGGTCTATCATACACTGTTTTCTGGTACAGGTATTCATTTTCTTAATGAAGGTAATGGGATATCCCGAGAACAATATGCTAAGGGATATTGTATGTTAGCATTCGACTTAACACCTGATTTATCAGCGAATTCTTCCAATCATTGGAATCTTATTAAACATGGAAGTGTGCGATTAGAGGTTCGTTTTGAAACAGCTTTGATTCAAACCATTAACTGTATTGTTTATGCAGAGTTTGATAATGTAATAGAAATAGATAAAAACCGTAATATTTCTGTCGACTATAGTAGTTAAGCAAGAAATGTTTGTAGATTAAGTATGAATTATTTTTATTAATTGTCTCCATGAACTGATCAATAAAAGACAAAATTAAATAATTTATTTGTTTTACTGTTATTAATCCTTGCAACCCCATAAAAAGAGATACATATTTTGAAATAGATATTACTATTATAACCAATTGCTAACATTATTGATGACATTACTTCTTTGTCTTTCAACTGATAAGGATTCTGCAACAATTCCATGAAATAACATGAATACATTAGAAATACAGAACTACTTGAAAAAAATTGATTCAAGTATTGAATATAACGTGTATGCAGCCAATCGTTTACCAATATATGTTGTAAATCCCACTTACATAGTAAGTAACTTGGATACTGATAATAAACCAGGATCCCACTGGATCGCCATACATATCGATAAGAATGGTTTTGGTCAGTATTTTGATTCATATGGGCGTCCGCCTCAAGGATATCATAGAATGTTTTTAACTAGAAATTCAAGAATGTGGAATTATAATACTAATCGAATTCAAAATGACTTTACTACAGTTTGCGGGGAATACTGTATAATGTATTTATATTACAAATATCATGATGTGAGTTTGAAAGATTTTCAACAGTTATTTTGTAATGATACCATGTTAAATGATGTATTTTTATCTGATATGTTTCAATCATGTTTTAAAATAAATAAATGAACTACAAATAGAAAGTTTGTTGCATTTTTTTATTCAGTTTCAAAAATCTTATATTGCTTACATTTAAAATTACGATGAACATATATCCTGACTCTTAAAAATTATAATTCTTTACAACAACTTTTTCAATACGACAATGATTTCATATAGCAAAAAGACAAATCAATTAATTACAAAACAATACTTATACCTCTATACACTATTAAAATGATTAGAAAGAATATTAAAATAAAAATATAACGCTAGCTTATTTATCAGTATCTATAAAAAACTTTTTACACTCTTCTTGGGTAGCCAATTGTTTGGTGATATTATATATAATGTCTCTCACACTTTGCAAATTTCGGTCGGCTTCACTCTCCGTAAAAAATTTAACACGCACGTCAGCGTGTTTCCATTGCTCCGTTTGTGCGACATTTTTTATTTTGTTCACATCATAAACTTCAATTTTGATAAGATGCGACGCGTCAGCACTGTCGTCTTTGTTCGACGTTATGTACGATATTCCACCACTCGTAGATCGACCAACACTCGATGACTTTTTTGTAAGTTTCTTCTTCTTGGGTTTTTCAAAAAACTCGTCAATGCTGTGAGGTCTTTTTGCTATCGCCTTTTTTACTTTGAAAGCGAGAGTTCCTTCTTCATCACTTGGTTCGTCGACATTATCTTCATAATAAAAGTTCTTAAAGGTGTTTTCAGGGAACTGAAACAATAAAAAACAGTATATTAAATAACAGTTCAGAGATAAGTATAAACATGGAATAATGTATGTTAAAATAATTACAATCAATAAAGTAATCAGATAACAGAAGCATTTTAATACTAAGTATTACATATATGATGTCCTTTGTACAAAACAATATCAACAGTATAAGAAACATGTATAATATTTACTTACATTCATTTTATAGCAGCGTCACTCTTTTAACACTTCACTGGTCAGGAACTTTGGAGATCTTATGTAGTGTAGAGTACTACTTGGAATACGGTGCAAAATAATTTCGGTGTGTCTTTTATACGGGGAAGAAATGGTTTTACCAGACAAACATGTATAGACATGACTCAAACGTTAAGATGCGTTATGAATTCTTTGTTCGGTTAAATAAAAGACCCGATTTCTCTTATGACAATGAGAAACTTCGGTTGATTGTTTATAAAAAGAGCGATACAAAAATGTGTCAATCTTTTGTTTGAATCTTGGAATTATGAGCCATTTAGAAGGACAAATTGCCTCTAAGGAGACCACATGTGGAGTTGGGAGGTAATAAATATAAATTGCACAATAAAAACAGGTACAAAATTCCATGAGTATGTTTAATTTTAACAGACAAACACGTTTAAACACGACTCGACGTTAATATGCATCATGAATTCTTTGTTCATTTAAACAATGAAGACCCGATTTCTCTTATAACAATAAGAAACTTCAGTTAATTGTTTATAAAAAGGGTGATACAAAAATGTGTCTTTTGTTCGAATATTTGAATTATAAACCTTTTAGAAGGACAAATTGCCTCTCGGCAGGCCACGTGTGGAGTCGAAAGAATAAATTAAAATGAAGACCATTATAAAACTAATCTGCACTAGGTATAAATTTAATTGGATATTTATAAATGTAATCAATAATAGGTATTAACTTGATATAAGGTTAATTCACCTTCAAGGGACGCAGAATATGTTGATCGTATTGCGAATCAATGCAATACCTATTACCTATATGTAGTAACCTGTCACAAATGAAACACCGCCCGTATCTAGCCCGCGGAATATTGCGAGGTTTTGCAATTGGGACGCTACCTAAACGACTCACGTCGTAATAAAGTAGTCGGTGGTTGGATTAAATTGATTGATGACGCAATTATTACGTGATGCAAAAAGCATGTTCAAAGTATAAAGTTCTGTATGTGATCGCGTTCCGGTGAAAAGTAACGTAACATACTGAGTCACTAGGTAAAACATAAAACCCGCGATTTAGATTCGCGACGTAATCAAGATTATCCGCGATCCTATAACACGTGGACCTAACAACTTTTCCATGGGGGTGTGACAAAACAATGCCGTGGAACCAATACAATGAACCGATGTGCAATAACAATGTAACACCAATATCCTTATAATCCAATAAGATTTATATGGGAAATAATAAGTTTTAGATACGATTAAAGAAATCCGTGGTCAATCAATAAAAGTAACCCACGGCAGAATAACACATTTTTCGCGCTCCAATAAGATTATTTCGCGACTCAATTAATTAAATCCGCGGCCCAATTAATTTAATCCGCGGCCCAATTAATTTAATCCGCGGTCCAATAAAGTTAATTCGCGACCTAATTAAGTTTATTAAGTTTATATTAAGTTTATAGTAATTAAGTTTATATAATAATAGTGGTGCAATTGAGCCTAAATGAAACAGAATTTAATTCACATTAAAATCGAGTGTCAGGAGTCAGGGGGCAGGTCCTTAATTCGTATTATTTACCTTTTGTTTTCGATAAAGCTTAGCTACTCCAAGGATTGTTTTGTATAAACATGTTCATCACAAACAAGACGGCTAAGACAAAATTAATGTGAGAATAACTTACACCCGTCGAAAGAAATGACACGATGTCTCCCCGAAAATATTTGCCCAACGATAGGCTGTTTATTTAATACATCTGATATCACGTCCCGATGAAATTGGGGGAAAAGCGTTCGTATAGATAACATAGACAAAGAAAACACAAGGAAATGTGGGGTATATTTGGAGTATTTCGGCGTTCAAGGTTGCATGATGAATAGATTTGATGGGGTAAGTGCTTTGTGATTGTGCGATGAATATATTTTTGTTATATAATAATTGTTAATAGTTTGTTTATGTAATAATAAGTTTTAGATACGATTAAAGAAATCCGTGGTCAATCAATAAAAGTAACCCACGGCAGAATAACACATTTTTCGCGCTCCAATAAGATTATTTCGCGACTCAATTAATTAAATCCGCGGCCCAATTAATTTAATCCGCGGCCCAATTAATTTAATCCGCGGTCCAATAAAGTTAATTCGCGACCTAATTAAGTTTATTCGCGGGCAGTACCTATGACCGACACTGGTGCAGACTATGGAGGTACCTCGTCCCATACATTCAAAGGTCTCCATACTTGCTCTGGGTACGGTTAATCCCTATACTACTGCTATTATCGCGTTAAAAAGTGTCAAATGACAAGTTATCGAATCCTATCGCGTAAAGTAACGTAATTAATTCGAGTCGTCGTCGAATCGAGATTCAGGACTCAGGAGTTACCCTTTAGGTACATTTTTTTTATACCAAAAACTGGCAAACGAGCAGATGGGTCACTTGATGGTAAGTGATCTCCACCGCCCATAGACACCCAAGACACAAAAAGAATCATGGGTGCGTTGCCAATCTAAAAGGAAGGAATTAAAGGGGACGGAAAAGGGAATAGGAAAGGGAAGGGGGGAAACGGGCCACCGGAAATCTCACTCACCGAACGAAACGCGACAGCAAGGTGCCACTTTACGTCGGTTTTCTGTGAGACAGTGGTCTCCCACCGGTCGAACCGGCCTATTCGTGCTGTCGGCCCTACCTACGACTCACAGATCTTATACAGATCTATCTAACAGTGTCTAATTCAAAGAGCTGCGTGTTGTTATTGTGTATGAGCACTTAGCGCTTATCATTAAGCGACCTGCTAGCTTATCAGTGGGAGCATGACATGTTACATTTACTTCGTGTTGTCATGATGACATGCAGTTTCATGTCGGAATGTTATTGATAACTTTATTACAGGTTTACTATAATATTTATATATCAATTCATAAATACATATAAGAATGTAAGTGGTAGAGCCACGCTGTACCTGTGTACAGACAGACGTTAGCGTTAACGTCTATAGCACAAATGGGCCGGCTCGACCCGTTTGATACCACTGTCTCACAGAAAACCGACGTAAAGTGGCAGCTTGCTGTCGCGTTTCATTGCCAATCTAAAAGGAGGGAAATAAGTTACTGTCTACAGCGTGCGTCTACATTTAAGAGCTTGGTGTTGATCCATCTCGACCCTTGGCTTCCGATCAATGACCTGTGATTACAATTCTGAGATACAAGTGAGCCTTTTTAACAAATTATCAAGTAACTACTCGTTCGACGTATATAAAAATATATGTTATTTAAGCTATGTCATAATTTAACTTGTTATTCTGTCATAACTTAAAAATTTACTAGTTAAACATGGGCCTTACTTAAAACAGCATTTTTAGCTGAGCAAATGGTTACGAATAACCTGTCACTTTTTTCCTTGCGTTACATTGTTTAAAAATGAAAGGGAGAACCTATGGTATAAAGATAAGCAGTGCTCAAATATTTTTATAAGTAAGGGACTCTATTATGTAGATCAATTCAAGCTCAGAAAAATAAAAAAGCAATTTCGATTCATTATCACATGTAACTTTATTCTTTTCATAGGTCGATTTATCTTTTTCCAAAAGGTAAACCTGAAAAACTAATTAAAACCAAATACAGAGGATGGAAAAAAGATTTAGTATTAAAACGAAAGTTTATTCAAAGTGACCTGAGTGCAGTCGCCAAACTAGAAACAAATTGTTTTCGGCATCAAAAGAGGCGAATCGGAAAAAGTTGGTTTATCCTTTGTTAAGTCTATTTTCGGATACGTTGTTTTGAGTTGAGATTACTTTCTGTGTTTCATTTTCGTTTGAATGTAGTAAGAAGTACTCAACTAGGCTCACGCCTACATCCTCTTAGGGATAGTCAGAGTCGAACTTGTCGCATCAGCGTAAAATATAAAATAATAATAATATTAGCCGTGTGATATTACTGTCCCACTGCTGGGCTTCTACTAATGAGAGGGGTTAGGCCTTAGTCTACCACGCTGGCCTAATGCCGGTTGGTAGACTTCACATACCTTCGAATTTCTTGTGGAAAAATTCTGGGTATGCAGGTTTTCTCACGATGTTTTCCTTCACCGTTATAGCAAGCGATATTTCACAATGAAAACACACTTAACATAGAAAAGTCAGAGGAGTATGCTCCATTTTGTGATTGGTCTCGAACCTCCGACACTCGTCTCGGCAGTCCGTACTATTCCCAACTGAGCTATCACTGCTTAAAATATACAACACACAAAATGTACAAATCTATCAGTCGTAGAGCCACACTGTATAGACAGTAACGTCTACAGCACGAATGGGCCGGCTCGCCCGGTTAGATCCCACTGTCTCACAGAAAACCACCCATGCACCCATGATTCTTTTTGTGTCATTTGCCAATCTCTGTTATGAAAAAAAATGTGTTGTATACGGCGCCAAACAAGGAAACTACCCTACTATTACATCATCATGGAGTGCCATCTTCTATTTAAAGTTTGGAGGTTAATTGGTGGAATCTATTGCGGTTTTTGGCGATTCGCTTTAATACGGAATATCGCTGGGCGGTTAATACTTTTAGGTCGTCGAACCATTTTTTTTTATAACGGGCACGACAAAGTGACTACACTGCACCCGATGGTAAGCGTAGTGCAGTCCAAAAAACTAGCGACCACTGACAAACACTGTGTTTATCAGTGGTCGCCAGAATCATGCCGGACTATTTATGCTTCTTGACACTCCGAAACTGAAGAGGGAAGAAGCAAATCGAGGGCCTTGCGACAAGACAGGCGAATGACCGATGCAGATACAGGGATACCCCCATACCCGTCTCAACCAACCATCAAGTCATGCCGCAAGCCCCTCGAGAGAACTGGAAGTACACTGGCTGATCCTGGAGTGCGAACCACACACGGAGTGTAGGTCACTATGGCAGGTTTTAGCACCATGTGTACGGTGGTCGCCATCCGGTCGGATACGAATATCCTACCATCAACTTCCGTCGTTGTCGAACAAGAACTCCCGTCTCTTTCCCGGTATCCTAAAGCGTTGCTCTAACAGCTCTACCTACACTTCGATCCGAAAATTAACCGTGATAGTATACCGAAAACCTCGCCACTCAACCTGATAAAACGGCTTCGTAGGGCACCAGAAAAAACAAGTGTTTATACGAAAGGAGAAAGCTCCTTAAATATTAACCGCTCGCTTTTGCCCTAAAGTGTTTTGTAAAAGATATAAAAGTAACAGATGAAAAATTCGTAAGACATCTTCGTTATTTGAAGTAATTCATTTCATATCCAACGATTGTTTACCTTTTCGACCCACTTCCAAAAAGGAGAAGGTCCTCAATTCTATTTTTTTTTTATATGTTACGCGATATCTCCGCCAATTGGGGACCGATTTTCAAAATTATTTTTGTGTTCGATACAGCTTATTTCTTGAAATTGAAAACCACCCTTGGGTGGTCCCGTATTTTGGTCACGATCGGATTTGAAGTCGGTCCGTAAAGTTTTTAAACTTGATTATTCACGTGTAATCCCATTTAAATGTGGGGTCAGCGCAAGACACTTTTTAAGCATGTGGCAGAAAATATTCGGCTATAATTTTACGACTGCCTGTCAAATGTGAACCCACAAAAACAAATTTTGAAAATCGGTCCACATTCGACTGCCTCGGTGGCGTGGTGGTATTTCGGTACGACTACGGTTCTGAGGTCTCGGGTTCGATCCCCGGGTCGGGCAAAGTGATATTGGATTTTTCCATATCAGCCCGGAGTCTGGAATTTGTGCCCGATATGGCGATAAAAAAGAAAAAAAAAAAAGATAAACTAAGCGGAACTAAGCTCGGCGAATGTGGGTGTTCTAGTTCGCTAGTGCGCCTCTGCCTACCCCTTCTGGGATACACGCGTGAGTTTATGTTATGTTATGCTTATTAAAAATTCACCAAAGTATGTATTTCAACTCTATATTAAGCTTGGTACACAAAATTGTTATGTTTCCTGTGATTTGTATCCAATTACATCAATTGAATGATGGTTTGCGACGATCATCTCATACAACTGACCTTGTATGAACTATGAGCGTGGGGCACACTATATAATAATAAATACACCCAAGAGTCACACACTTAGTCCTGACCCCACACTAGGTATAACCTGTATCGTGGGTGTCAGAGACTATGAGAGACTTTCGGTCTCACAACACCCAGACTTGAAACAAAAATCTGTGGGCCACACAAACATTTTCCTCAATGCGGGAATCGAACCCGCCGCCTCTCGCTTCACAAGTGGCTACTCGCCCACTGCGCCACGCAGGCTGTCACACTATCTGTTTGGGTTCAATGTATTTCCTTTAACATTTAACAGTTGTCTTTTTTTGGGTCACGATCCTCTCACGCCCGATTCCAATAAACAATCTCAGTTCGAATTTGTAGATAGATTACAAATAATAGCCAATAAGAACACAGTTTGAACATGACTCCATCAAATGACTCGATTTGATTGGTTCATAATCGCGATCTATCTGTATTTTGTACTCTAAACTGAGATAATTTATTGAGACCGGCGTTTAATAGTAAGTAGTTACTGTCGCTTATGGACATCGGCAATGCTAAGGACGAAGCTAAATCGCTTCATATCGATAAATACTTTTTAAGTCAAGTTTAAAGGATCTGTCATCGCGATGAAAGGGCTCCGAGAAGGGAAGATCGTTCCATTCTTCACAGTTCTTCTTTTATTATAGCAGAGATTGGCAAACGAGCAAATGGCTCACAAGAAGAATCATGAATGCCTTGCCAACCTAGAAGGAGGGAATTAGGAAAGGGAGGAGAATTGGACCACCGGAAATCTCACTCACTAAACGAAACGCGACAGCAAGCTGTCACTTTACGTCGGTTTTCTATGAGAGAGTGGTGTCAAACCGGTCGAGCCGGCCCATTCGTGCTGTAGTCGTAACTGTCTATGTTTTGCTTCTTAGATGCTTCCCTCGCGCTTCAGTGTAACTTCAGCGAGACCGTGACATATGTGCTCTTATATCTTCTTTAAATATGCCAAGTTCGACGTCCTATATTCTACCAAAAATAATAATGACATCTGCATGAATATCTAAACTGCCACGGTGGCGTGGTACGACCACCATCCTGAGAGCTTTGAGCCTCGGATCGGACAAAGTGATACTAAATTTTTCCATATCAGCCCGGAATCTGAAATTTGTGCCCGATATGGCGATTGACTCGCCCCCTATCACATTTGCGACGGAATTACGCGCAAATGTGGGTGTTCTAGTTCAGTGCATCCTGCCTACGCCTTCGGGGATACAGGCGTGAGCTTATGTATGTATGAATATCGGAAGTGTGCAATCTATTTGCTTTACGTTTCTTCCCGGAATAATACGGGTCGACTGCCTCGGTGGCGTAGTTGTATTTCGGTATGACTACCGTCCTGAGGTCTCGGGTTCGATCCCGGGGTCGGCCAAAATGATATTGGATTTTTCCATATCAACTCCGAGTCTGGAATTTGTGCCCGATATGGCGATAGGCTCATCCCCTATCACATCTGGGACGGAACTAAGCTCGGCAAAATGTGGGTGTTCTAGTTCGCTAGTGCACCTCTGCCTATCCCTTCGGGGATACAGGCGTGAGCTTATGTTATGTTATGTTATGTAATACGAGTCGACTCTTAGTATCATCATGTGTATAACGCGCTTTAGAAATGATTGTTTTAGCAGTTATATATTCGAATGAGATAAGAATAGTGCTTCACACCGAGTCCGTTGGCCGACCCAGCAATGATTTTGGAGCTCATAATATTCTTGTTAACAACATTAGTGTCTTATTATCTGTTTATTTATAAGAAGAATCATTATTTTTTCGATAAGAATGGTGTTAAGTACATCCCTGGTTTGCCCGTGTTCGGTAACACATTGGGCAGTATGCTGAAAAAGAAACATTTTGTTGAAGATTTTGACGTGGTTTACAAAGCTTTTCCGGATGAAAAGTAAGTACAATTTATTCTTTCATTAATGTTTATTTTTATTTTATTTAGTCAATTGTTAATTTTAAATTATGTAATAGTTAAACGCTATTCAATTAGGGCAACTTGCACCACTATTACTAACCTACAGTTAGTCCTGACCTCAAGTTAAATTGAAAATAAAATATATGAGTGACATGTAATGTACTACATGTAATTACAGACAATGTATGAATGACATTTAATTCATTACATGAAATGAATTACATGTCATTCATACATATCATCATCATCATCATCATCAGCCATAAGACGTCCACTGCTGAACATAGGCCTCCCCAAAGATTGCCAGATCGACCTGTTGGAAGCGGCCAGCATCCAGCGACTTCCTGCGACCTTTCATACATTAAATTTTTCAATTAAACTTGAGGTTAGGAGTAACTGTAGGTTAGTAATAATGATGCAAGACGTCCTTAGTTAAACACCTTACCGATTTAACCAAACAACTAAAAGTTTTGCTAAAAAATAACAAGATCACAATCATTGATTGAATTTTATTATTTTGGTGCTTTGGGGGCGTCCATAAATTACGTGAGGTGTTTAAGGGGGGGAGGGGGTCGAGTCAAATCTCATCTAATCTTACGTTGGAGAGAGGGGGGGTCTCGGCAAATATCACGCAATTTTTTTTCTGATTGAAACAAAAAAAATTATACTATTTTGGTCCATTTAATCCAGATTGTACATGCTTAAGATTTAATCTTAAGCGTAATCGTAATACGATTAACATCATTTACTAATTCTTTCGAAAGAAAATAATTTCGTTCATACTTCAACAAATATAAATTTTACATTTTGAAATAAATGTATTACATTTACTGACTGTCAAACCACCATATGGATAGTCTCTCTTGAGACCGTGCATGATTCTCCATGGACTGAATTAGAGTAGGTATTCTTTTTTTAATCACAGTAGTTACGATTTAAGTATTCTATTGTTAAATTTTTATTACACTTATAATTATACTCTCAGCAATATTGATTACTAGTCTTAACTAGTCGTAAATAAAAGCACGAAGCAAATTTGTTTTTTTCTTTTTACAATAACAATCCAACGCGCTTACGTAAGAAACTCACATTTTGAAAAATCTCATGTGAGATTGGGGGATGGGGCAGGGGGTTGAATAAAATCTCACGACATCTCACCATTTCAGAAAATTAAAAAAAACACCTCACGTAATTTATGGACGCCCCCTTTCCTGAATTTTACATTTTGAAATAAAACTAGATTTAATGGATTTTATTTCGATTTTAATTCCCGATGAGTCGTTTCAACCTTTTCAGCATTCATAGTCACGCCGGGCTGAGTTGTAGGTCGTCCGAAAAGAGTCAGGAGTAAAATAAAAAACAAGTCGCTATAAAATAGCCATAGACAATTATATAATTTAATTTCAAATACTCGTGGTATAGACTCATCTGCTGTTATCTAGAGTTATAAATACCGTTGTTGATAAAGCAAACGAATTTATTTTCAACAGTTTAATGTATTGTACTATTTACAATTATCTCGAAAACAAATCAAAACTTCTGTCGTTTGTTTAGAGAGGTATATAACTCACAAGGTCTCAATTAATATAAAACTAGCGGTACATCTATATTATGCATGTATAAATACATATAAACCTTCCTCTTGAAGCACTCTATCTATTAAAAAAACGCATCAAAATCTGTTGCGTAGTTTTAAAGCTCTAAGCATACATAGGGACAGACAGACAGCGGGAAGCGACTTTGTTTTATATTATGTCGTGATAATTCTATTTTAAAAGCATTTGTATCAGAAACCGGGAAACTAGAAGGCGGGTTACCTGATGGGAGGTGATGTCCACCGCTTAACGAGTTATTCCAACATTAACGCCCGGTTCCAATAAACAATCTCAGTTCGAATGTGCAGATAGATTACAAACATTTGCCAATAAGAACACAGTTTGAACATGACACCGTCAAATTACTTGATTTAATTGGTTCATAATCGCGATCTATCTGCACTCTAAACTGCGATCGTTTATTGAAACCAGCCGTAACAGTTTATTACCATGAGCGCTTACTCATGCTTATTTGATGACTTCAAGACTTCAATATTTGTGGACTCAGAAGTCCACATCCTCATCATCACGTTAATGGACTATTTAAGATGGTCTTAATATAGATAAGAGGTGCCTAAAACGGTTAAACGTAACAAATCTCATTATCTGGTAACAAGATATTTAGGCTTTGAAACCGCTGACGCCCTAGGTCTAGGACGCCACGCTGTAGACAGTTACGTCTACAGCACGAATGGGTCGGCTCGACCGGTTTGATACCACTGTCTCACAGAAAACCGACGTAAAGTGGCAGCTTGCTGTCGCGTTTCGTTCGGTGAGTGAGATTTCCGGTAGCCCATTTTCCCCCCTCCCTTTCCTAATCCCTTTTCCCTCCCCTTCCATTGCCTCTTTTTAGGTTGGCAGCGCACCCATGATTCTTATTGTGTCTTGGGTGTCTATGGGCGGTGGAGATCACTTACCAGATCTTGATCAGGTGACCCATCTGTTCGTTTGCCAGTCTCTGCTATAAAAAAAAAGAGCGCAATTATAAAAAAATCTATTTGTTTATTACGTGGCTTGCTCAAAGATTAGAGCAGCTTTAAGAGAACAGACGTGATTTCATTTATGGAAATATTTTTTACAGATACGTCGGCTATATCGAAGGAACCATTCCGATAATTCTAATCCGAGACCCAGAAATAATCAAACTGATTACCGTTAAAGATTTCGATTATTTCGTCAATCACAGGGAGATATTTCCTGAAAATGATGACTCTGTTATTGGTGCCAACCTTTTTAGTATGAGAGGTAAGGTATTAATTAGTTAGGTAATAGGTAATTAATAATTGGCTCGGCGAAATGTGGGTGTTCTAGTTGGCTAGTGCGCCTCTGCCTACCCCTACGGGGATACAGGCGTGAGCTTATGTTATGTTATGTAAAAGGTAATTAAGGACGTATTAGTAAAACAGCTAAAGAATATAATAATAATGATATTTGCCTAATTTATACATTTTTTAAAATTATTTTACATTTTTTGAAATATAATATTTTTTTTTGGTTTACGCAAATGTTATTTATTCATTGAATTAGTTTTTTTACGGATTCTATCGTATCGATATTATATTATCTAATAAAAAAAAGTAAAAAATAAATCGCGGTAGAATCCGTAAAAACAAGTATTAATTCAATTTAAAAAATACTTATATAAATATAAAAGTAAATACATTTCTAAATACGAAAGTGTTCCCCTCTGTTGGCAAGGTTTAGGACCCAAGCCTGAGAACCCCAAATTAAGGAACCACCTTACAATCCGTGCCTGTTCAATAACAGTGCTAGACGCATTAGTCTTTGACCCGAGCCCCAATTGATAGTCTTTGAAGGTGTTGATCGAGTCGAAGCTCATTAGCATCGACCCATAAATTGCCTATATTAATATGTCCTCGCTTTGGGTCTCGAAAATAGTTATTATATAAGCTCACGCCTGTGTGGTGTGTTATATGGTAGGCAGAGTCGAACTAGAGAACTAGAACATCTACATTTCGCCGGGTTTATTTCCGTTTTAGATGTGAAAGGGGGCGAACCTATCGCAAATTCCAGACTCCAGGCTGATAATAATATAATAAAAAGAATATTAGCCCTGTAATATTACTATCCCACTGCTGGGCACGGGCCTCCTCTACTAATGAGAGGGGTTAGACTTTAGTCTACCACGCTGGCCTAATGCGGGTTGGTAGACTTCACATACTTTCGAATTTCTTGTGGAGAAATTCTCGGGTATGCAGGTTTCCTCACGATGTTTTCCTTCACCGTTATAGCAAGCGATATTTCACAATGAAAACACACTTAACATAGAAAAGTCAGAGGTGTATGCTCCATTTAGGGGTTTGTCTCGAACATCTGACACTCGTCTCGGCAGTCCGTATCACACCTTACTGAGCTATCGCTGCTTCCAGGCTGATCGTGAGTAGAAAAACCCAATCACGTTACTCAACCCGGGGTTCCAACTCGAGACAATAGTAGTCGTCAGAACAGTAATCGTACCGAGCACGCAATACGAGTACAATAGGCCACCGCAGTCGAGGCGAAAATAGTTATGCAACCCTCTATTGATCCCGGTCAATTTTCTATCACAGACAGGATTGTAATTTTTGCCAATAAGCCAGATATTGGGGTCATAAAATTATCGGCGCTTGTTGACGTCACAATTCCGCATGACGAGAAAGTCATGATAGCCGAAAAAGATACAGCTTCCAAATATTTGGATGATACGCGAAGTTACTGACCATATTGACAAGTGGGATCCATATCCCACTGAAGATGGTGGTCAAGGGTCATTGGTATCACCAGCTGTCAACCTATAGACAGAAACACCTATTGTAACAAATTATTGTCCAAAATATGGATTTTGGACAATAAATTGTTATCTTCTGTTGGTTACCAATTGAGATCTTTTGAAAATGATGCCATCCGCATTTGGTTCTTAGCCAACCGGGTAAGAGCTTCTGCACTCTGGCGTCTTAACCGTCGGTGGCTCAAAATAAAAAAAAATAAAACAAAATGAAAAAAGACTGAATACTATACATTGTAAATCATCAGTCCCTTTAGGCTACAATAATATGTTACGACATTAAGGGTTACCACTTACCAGCAATTAGGAAAGACTATTGACCCACACCCAGATATTACTCTTAAATATTGTATGTTTTAGATGAGAGATGGCGTGACATGAGAACAACACTGAGCCCTGCCTTCACCGGCTCCAAGATGCGACTCATGACGCCGCTTATGGTGGACATAAGCAAGAACGTGGTGGAGTATCTGAAAGGTATATCCAAAGATATTCTGATAGCCTCCGTAGTGTATCGGGCTACTAGCCAACTGTGAAAATATTGGCTGTGTGTATTCTCGCACCAAGAAAATGTTTGTGTGATCCACAGATATTTGATTCGGGTCTGCGAGTTGTGGGGCCGTAAGTCCTCCGTAGTTCACTGTGGTACTAACGATACAGGTAAAGCCTAGGGTTGGGTCAGTAGTATGTGTGTGACTGTTGGGTGTATTTTTTTATTTGATCTTTGTATGTCAGGTGACAGACTATCAGATGATCTTTTTCTCTGTTACATCGACGTAATAGGTTACTTAATAGTCAGGTGAAGTTATGGATATCGTAAATCTTGTCTCAATGTAATAAAACAATATTATATAACATACATACTCACGCCTATCTTACATACTTTAGCGTAGGTGGAGACTGTGGAGCACCAAGTGCTTCAGTCCAAATAACTCTTTTGCTTCTTCCATTCGTCATCAGTCTTTTCATTTTTCAAGCTCGTCGGTGACTAGAACTTTTTACTTGGCCCGTTTTTTTAAGAGGTCAATCAAGCAATTTTTACAAAAATGAAACTCCCCCAGGACGCCAATCAGAAGACATATCCATTGACGATCTGATACGTCGGTACACCACAGACGTGATAGCATCTGCAGCATTTGGACTACAAGTAAATTCTCTTCTGGACAAGAACAATGAATTCTACAGAGCTGGACATGATCTCTTCAATTTCAATTGGCTTCAACAGATTATCTTCATTTTCTTTCTTCAATTTCCAAATTTTTCTAGGGTAAGTATTTCGTCTTTGTCAATCCATATTTTTATGGTATTACCTTCTATAATTCAATCTTGCATACTCTACATGATTGTATCTTAGATTGTTGTTATTTTAATTAATGACATAAACTCATTAAGTATGACAACACTTTTATGCGTTAATAAGAAGTTATATTAATTAGGATATATTTTTTAAGTCTCTCGAGAACTGAGAATAAATAAAGTAACGTACATGTTGAAATAGTTATGTATATACAATAATTAAGCATTTTTTTCCAGAAAATAGGACTTAAAGTTTTCCCAGAGAAAACGACGCGTTTCTTCCAAGATATAGTCGCAGGAACTATGGATTATAGATTGAAGAACAACGTCGAAAGACCTGATATGATTCAACTGTTGTTAGAAGCAACTAAAGGTTCGCAACTTCGAATATTATTCTCTAACTTAGTGCTACATTTAAAAAATATTTAATGGATTAGATAATTCAACTAATTCTTGCCCATGACACTTTGATTAAACTCTTGGAACAAACCCCTTATGCAGTTTTTTCTTAAGTATATAAATATCACACTTATTACAATAGATTTTTACTCATGTCATTACAATAATAATGATTATATTTGTATCATTTATTATTAAAAACTATATTTTAGGCACTCTTGAACATGGCAAGGAGTCCAATGATAAAGACATCGGTTTTGCAACCGCTGAAGAAGTGCTCAAGCATAATGGTGTTACCAGAAGTATGTATTATATTACGTTCAGTATACTCTAGCTCATTTACTTTGTTTGATGTCTGTATTACAATTTGTAACTGATTGAACTCCATAATAATATTTTTGATCACAATTGTTACTTTCAGTTCGATGACTAAACTTGCTTGTGGGCTCAAATATCCTTTCCATTACCAATCCCAATTCCCTTTCCTTGGCAAAGCCTTTATGTTATTTGATTCTTGGATCTTTATGGACTTTAGAGGTAACTTACCAACTTGTTTGCCACTCCTTGCAAGAAAAAGTATCAGTTCTGTTTTTGCATTTTAGAGTGGACCCAGGATGAGATAGCGTCCCAAGTGTTCATATTCTTTGCTGCTGGCTTTGAAACCTCGGCTTCAGCTATCACTTTGACCTTACACGAACTGGCTCTTAACCCTGATGTTCAAGAGAAATTGTATGAAGAGGTCAAAGCGTTTGACGACGCCAAAGGCAAACTAGTTTATGACGATATAGGACAATTGAAGTATATGGACTGCGTGATGAATGGTAAGTAGGTTATAATAATATTATGAACATTATTTGTCATTGTTTTTGTCCGGGAAGTCTGAGTGGGTTTGAATACCAGCTCGACCAACGCCTTTTTATGGAGTCTGGAGTAATTAAGTGATTACAAGTTATTACAGACTAGATAGTGAGCTCTGTGCGAACCAAAAAGCTAGTAAGCTTTATAAGATCTTCATTTATTTTTTATGGGCGTTTTCTACACAATTTACTTTTATTTCCAGAAACTTCTAGAAAGTGGTCTGCTGCATTATTTTTAGATCGAGTTTGTACCAAGCCATATCAACTTCCTCCACCGAGGGAAGGAGCGAAACCTGTTAAAGTAAGGCTTTTGCTGTCGTCTCAACATTCATGGGTTTCTTTCATGTCCATCCTGACACATCTGTTTTTATTTACCTTCCTCTACTTTTACAATCATAAATTCATATTGATCACTTTTCTACCCACTTAATTATTATGTTTCTTCTCATAACATGCTCATATCAAGACACGATTTCCTTTCATTTTTTCATTGTTGGAAGTAAAAAAAAATAAAAAATAGAGTAATTTATGCCACATCATTATTATACTTTATTCCATCAATTTCTATCTCATCTGTCCGATTAAGTATTAGTGTAATTAGAATAACTTATTTTACAGGTAAAGCCTGGTTTTATGTTGTACATGGCTGTTAACTCTATCCACATGGATCCACGATATTATTCAGATCCCGAGAAGTATTGCCCTGATCGATTCTCTGATGAGAACAAAAAGTCTATCAAACCCTGCACGTACATGCCGTTCGGTTCGGGACCTAGGATTTGTATTGGTATGTCGTTTAGTGAAAACACCTTAAATCCATTTACCCTCAGTTTCTTCACCGAAAGCAAAAAACAATTTAAGTAAGATGCTGAAGTAAAAATTAAAAGCAATGGTTTAATTTAACAACTCAAAATAGCTGTTGCTTTTACCAATACTATTTAAACTAACTAATCTTTAACTAATCTTGAACTGTCATTGTCAAAAAGTATTAGTAATATCAAGTAAAATATGTGGATTTAATTAAGTTCGTTATTACTTTAGCTGTACTTGCAGAAACTGGGTAAATAATGACATAATCCATGAATGAATGAATAAATTTAGTGCGTGGTAGAGCCACGCTGTAGATAGTAACGTCTACAGCACGAATGGGCCGGTTTGACCGGTTTGATACCACTGTCTCACAGAAAGCCGACGTAAAGTGGCAGCTTGCTGTCGCGTTTCGGTCGGTGAGTGTGATTTCCGGTGGCCCAATTCCACCCCCCACTCTTTCCCAATCCATTTTCCCTGCCTTTCTATTCACTCCTTTTAGGTTGGCAACATGGCCATAATTCTTTTTGTGTCTTGGGTGTCTATGAACGGTGGAGATCACTTACCATCATGTGACCAATCTGCTAGTTTACCAGTCTCTGCTATAAAAAAAAATGATTCCATTATTTGAGAATATTCTAAAAATGCTTTCTTTCAGGGTCAAGATTCGCGATACTGGAATTCAAAATCTTACTCTACTACCTGGTTTTAAACTTTAAAATCGTAAAGTGTGAGAAGTCCACAGACCCCATTCAACTACATGCAGGAGACTTCAATATGAAAGTCAAGGGTGGTACATGGGCCAGATTTGAAGTTCGATAGAAGTCTAGATGCCTGCGTTGGTTTTTTAACCGACTTCAAGAGGAGATTCTCAACTCGTCTTTAATTTTGGTATATGTAATTTTTTTCGGTAAAAGTGGACCGATTTCGTCCGAGTAACTCCTTACCAAACAATTACATAGAGTCAGTATGAACCAGATTTATGTTAGAAATAGGTTATTTCGTATGTTTATTAATAAAAGTATTTTAATTATAAAAGATTTTTTGTGCATTCTTTATTGTGTTAGTATTTTTTCTAGATGCCGAAAATAAAATTTGAATTACTTCCTATCCCCAATGTAGTTTTTTCTTCAATAATACATTGTATTTACGTTCAGTAATCCAGTACTCATTTAGGTTATATTCACTTATAGCAGAGAGTGGCTTGTTACCTTAAATGGGATTGACTTCAAGCAGGCAACTGGTCGCAAAAACTAAGTCTAATCCTTTCTACCACATGCCTAGAACTGCAGCTCTATTCCCTCCTAGGTTTTTAAACTTAATTAGTTACTTTTAAAACTGCAATAAGCTCAGCGCAATGTGAGTGCCTAGTTTTTTAATTCGACTCTGTCCACCCCGACGGGAAAACAGACGTGAGTATATAAAAATGCATCTCCCCCCTTTCATTATTTTACTATAATTCTGTATGACGACATATGTATGTAACAAAATATCCGTATGTGCGTTCCACAAATGACTAATGAATGAGATTTGGATGCATAATGTTTCATCATCTTGTCCGTATTGCGATGCAGCTGGCGCAATATTATGTTTTTATCGTGACTCAATTTATTGAATTAAAAGTATTTTTACTTACTTTGTAGTGCTCTGTTTTAATTTTCGATCAATTTCCAAAACGGGGAAGGTCCTCAATTCGTTAGTATTTAAAAAAATATATGTTACGCGATATCTCCGCCAAATATAAACCGATTATCAAAATTCATTTTGTGTTCGATTGAGCTTATTTCAAGGATGATCCTATATAAATTTGGTCACGATCGGTAAGTTGGCAGTCGGTCAGTTAAGTTTTTAAACTTGTGTTATTTAACTGACGGAGTAAACTATACTAAAAGGAGGATATTCTCAATTCTTCTGTATAATATGTTTTTTACTAGTTGTCGCCCGCGGCTTCGTTCGCGTGGAAAAATCCCACGAGAACCTTACATTGTTCCAGGATAAGTAACCTGTGTGTTGTGTAATATGTATGTTATTCGTATGAATTATCTATATAACTCTACAGTATCATCAAAATGTGTTTAGTAGCTATTGCGTGGAAGAGTAACAAACGTCCATGACACATACAAACATCCATTCTCACTTACTTTCGCTTTTATAATATAAGTTAGATATATCAATTAATAAATGAGAGGCTGGTAAATGGGCAAGTGATTTACCAGATTTTTTTTTATAGCTAAGAATGGCAAATTAGCAGATGGGTCACCCGATGGTAAGTGATCTCCCTCGCCCATAAACACCCAAGACACAAAAATAATCATGAGTGTGTTGCCAATCTTACTGGAGGGAAATAGGGATTGGGAAAGGGAGGGGTAGAGTTGGGCCACCGGAAGGAAACGCACACGAGCTGCCATTTTAAGTCGGTTTTCTGTGAGACAGTGATATCAAACCAGTCGAGTCGTCCTATTCGTACTATAGACGTAATTGTCTACAGCGTGGCTCTACCACTAAAGATGATGGTGAATAAACGGTAATCACCAAACCCTATTCACATCATATCACAAGTATCATGGATGCGTTGTCAACCCTATTTTTTAATGATATTGGCCCAGGAGCAGCATCAGAATGAAAACCGTGTTATTCTGGCCTCCAGGTGATCACAAATTATGTTTTTATCAAATTGGACATAGATCTCCCCCAAAGCTTTCTAGCTCGCCCTGTCAGAGGCGGCCTGCATCCAAAGAATTCTTGCGATCTTTATCAGGTCGTATGTCCACATTGTAGGCGGACGTTTAACGTTGTAGTAGTTGCGGTAGGCGGAAGTCTAACTTGGTCTCCACTCACTATGTCCAGCAGTGGTCATCCTGTGCCTGATGATGATGTACCAAATTGAAAATTCACACAAAATTTATACATTCGCATTTGTGTCTATATGGCGATAGGCTCGCCGCCATGTATGAAAAGACGAAAATATCGTCTGCGAGATGTGTGTCCTGTGCTGTGCTTTAGTTATGTAGTTCATCTTTGCTTCTTTGAGGATAAGGAGATAGGACAGAGAGTGAGACGATATAGGGAGGATCCTATGCCTTCTCTATTGATGCATGAGCATATGTAAATAAAATACATTTTTAAACAAAGTGCAATCATTTGGTCACGAAGCAGCTACTATTATTGAGTGTAGAGGTAATAAATTTAAATTCCGCGCACTGTCAAACTATTTTGAACCTTAGTGTATCCTATCCTAAGTGTTGTTTGATGAAGAGCGTCACTTGAAGTAGATAACATGAGCTACGCGAAAAATGATTTATTATAATTGGATACAAATGTTCAATTGGCCGTCTCGTGACATTTATTATTGAAGTCTTAGAGGATACATCCTGTTTGTGAAGTGTTTGGATCATGAAAAACATCCTCATCTAGTATAAAGGTTTTGTATGCATGTGTTTGAGATGCAGAAGACTTTATGCACATAATTTAAATTAATTACAATTTAGATGTCTTATTTATCCTGGTACGACACTGTTTATTATTGAGCATGATTGTCTTTGCATTGTTTTACTAGAATTTAAAGTATACGATCAATGATAGACATTGTCTGAATAAAGTTTATTTCTTTCTTTCTTTCCTTCTTTAATTTCAGACAATATGGATTTTGTTTTAACTTGTGGTAAGACCTTAATATATAAATAAATAACACCCAACCGTCACACACATAGTCCTGACCCCACACTAAGATCGAGTCTTTTGTCGTTGGTTATCAGGAAATACGAGAGACGCACGGTCTCACAACACCCAAACTACCCAACAAATATCTGTGGGCCACACAAATATTTGTCTCGGTGCGGAGATCGTACCTGTGTCGATATCCAAATGTCTCATTTTGGACGATTTTTTAAGACTGGGCGAAGTGGTAAGACCTCACGATCATCTACTCCCTCACTCACTCAGGCTCGCCTCCCATCACATCTAGGACCGAAGTAAGCTCGGCAAAATATGGGTATTTTAGTTCTCTAGTTCGGCTCTGCCTACCCCCTCGGGGATACAGGCGTGATGTTATGTTAGAAAGTAGAGACTGATGGTGGGAACCTACTTTATTTCTACCTGCCCTTATCCCACCTTAATGTGGGGTCGGCGCAACATACTTTTATAAGTATGTTGCAGATAGGATTTGGCTTCGTTTTTACGACCGGATGCCCGCATGATGTCAACCCCCTCTGAGGGATCTGGGCAAATTAAATTAGAACATTCGCTTTGCCCGACCTGGGAATCGAACCCAGGACCTCCCGGACAGCTCATGCTGCTACTAGATCAAGGAGGCGACTGTGATTGCAATAGATATCAAATGAACAATGGATGGTGCAAAAAATGATTAGCATGTGGATGTCACAGAGATAAAAATACATTGACCACACATTACTTGATGAAGATAACACTTGCTAACAATAATAATAAACATATGCAAACTTTTTATGATAACACAATATTTAACAATAATGTTGATTTTAAGTGTGGTTTGTTTTGGTCGAAAAGTCTAGGGACGGATTTATGATGCTTCAAAGGACTCATAACCACTTCTTCTTCGACATGTCTTTAAGGCTGATATCTATAGAGCGAACTTCCACTAAGTCTAAGTCAAAGAAACGAACTCAGTGAGGATTTGGTTTTTTTAAATCGAATTTTGACTTAATCCGAGTCATCTTTTACAAGAAAATCTTTGCTTAGTCTGTCAGTTTTTTTTTTGTAAAAAATGTCTCGGACTAAATCGAAGTTCAATTAGATCTCAAATTAAGTATCCCACTCCAATGTGGGGTCGGCGCAACACAATTACACTATAAATAATATATAAATATCATATAACAGTTACATGCATAGTCGTGACTCCACAGTGAGATACGAGTCTTGTGTCTTGGGTATCAGCTTCAGGAACTGCGTGAGTCTTTCGGTCTCACAACATCCAGACCCAAAACAATTATCTGTGGGTCACACGAACACTTGTCTTGGTGTGGGAATCGAACCTGCAGCCTCTAGCTTCACATCCGGCTGCTCGACCACTGCGCCAAGGAGGCTGCCAAATTTTTTATGTTGCGGAAAGGATTCGGCTCAGTTTTCACGACCAGCTGCGTGTCTTCTAACCCATCTAGGAGATACAGTCCTAGGCAATTCGCGTTAGAAACCTACTTTGCCCAACCTGGGATTTGAATTCAAGACTTTCTGGTCCACAGTCCATATATACCACTAGACCATGGAAGCGACAAATTAATCATTCATAATTATTATCATCATCATCAGCCACAGGATGTGCTCAACATAGGCCCCTCTAAAGAATTCTAGACCGACCTATTGGAAGCATTTATCATTATTAAAACAATATTAGTATCTGAATTTGATCTACAAATCTTCGAAAGGAAGACAGGTAAGGCGTAAATCGTAATACCTATTTATAAAAATAATATTAGCCCTGTAATAAAACTGTCCCACTGCTGGGCACGGACCTTCTTTAATAATGAGAGGGGTTAGGCCTTAGTCTACCACGCTGGCCTTATGCGGGTTGGTAGACATCACATACCTTCGAATTTCTTGTTGAGAAATTTATACCTACTTACCTGTGACTAATATAATTCCCCCACTCGGCTCCCTGATTGCGGCCCTACATACAAATAAGAAATATATGTGCATCAATATAGTTTTCATCCTGTCTCGGACGCTATTGGACGTGAATTTATTTTTAATAAATTTCGCGTTATAATAATTTATTGATTTATCGCTATTAGACGTGAATAATATTATAATATTCCGCGAATAATTTACGAAAATGATTATTGAGATTTTGATATTCGTTATTACGTCAGTGTTGGCGTACTATTTGTACTCGTATAAGAAGATACACTACCATTACGATGCGAGAGGAGTGAAGTATATTCCGGGAGTGCCGATTTTTGGCAATGTTTGGAAGAGTACGTTTCTGAAGAACCACATATTTGAGGATATTGACGCTGTGTATAAAGCTTTTCCGGATGAAAAGTAAGTATTATTAGTTACTGGCTGCCTTCCACGATTAGGCTCCTAGTTTTCTATAAGTAAAACAATTTAAAATGGATTCAGTTTTAGAGTAAAGTTCTACAAAATAAAATGAAACCTACCTTCGTTACTACAGAATAGCTGTAATAGTGCTTAAAAATGAGTATTAATTACAATTTTATAGATAGCAGTAGAATTTCTTTAGTCAGTGCTTTTCACTTGATCTGCATCAAATCTTGAAGGTTCAAGTCTTGTCAGATAAAAAATGTTCTATGTAAAAAATCCTATAGCGTGATTAATGATTCTTTCTTTACTGATTTCATAAGTTCACGCATAACATACATGCTCACGCCTGTATCCCTGAAGGATAGGCAGAGGCGTACTAGCCAACTAGTACACCCACATTTCGCCGAGCTTAGTTCGTCCCAGATGTGAAAGAGGGCGAGCCTATCGCCATATCGGGCACAAATTCCAGACTCTGGGCTGATATGTAAAAATCCAATATCACTTTGCCCGACCCGGGGATCGAACCCGAGACCTCAGGACAGTAGTCGTACCGAAATACAACTACGCCACCGAGGCAGTCAGATAGCAGAGGCAGATAAGTTTACGTGAATGTTATAATTATTGAAATAAAACTATTTTATACGGATTTTATCACGATTTGTTTTTATTTTTAGGCCCGTCAGTCCGACCCGTGACCACGAAGGCTGCAAAGTCGAAATCAAAACGTCGGGCTTAAAAATAAAAACAAATCGTGATAGCATCCGTATAAAATAGTTTTATTTCAATTTATTTCTTTGTCGAAAAAAATATGGTATCATCTACCCGTGCACACCTACAGATAGACGAATAACTCATAATACCTCTAGTTAAGACAATACGATATAGTATTTCACGATCCTCTGATTAAGGAAAAGGTGACTTCCTTAAATATTCTTAGCACGTATTCGCGGAACAAATAGGTGTAAACATTGTGTAATTATGTACCGGTTGAGGAAAACGGCGGGAAACATACATACGCTTACTAATTATGATTTCACAACAGTTGCTTGCTCGTAAATTAGTTCTATAATGTTGAAACTAAGCACTAGTTCGCGTAATTCAATTTTTTTTTGGGTTGTTTGGATTCCATAATCAACAAGGAACCCTTATAGTTATGCCATGTCTGTCGTCGGGTTTAGCTCTGACTCTTAGTACTAGAAAGCTTTATCACTGACGTCGACAAAGTGGTTAAACAAATTTAAAAAGATTTTTTTGTAGTTTGTTTTTTTTTCTTGTCTATCCCATGATGTAATGCGATTGAACGATCGCGAAGGGCCATGTGGACTCCACAGCGAAGGTTTGCGAGTGAGTGTGTGCGGTCTCCAAAATATTGCTGGTGTGTGAAAACTATTTGCATTTGCCGTTTTTTTAACCTTTTTTTTCAGATATGTGGGATACATTGAAGGCGTCACCCCTATACTACTGATCAGAGATCCGGACATAATAAAAAGCATTGCAGTAAAAAACTTTGATCATTTCATGAATCACAAGAGATTCTTCAACGAAGATACTGATCCTTTGATTGGCACCAGTTTGCTGATGATGGAAGGTTAGAATGTGACATATTAAACACCACTTTCTTGATCTCGTGGAAGTATATAATGTATATGGACCAGGAAGTGCTCGGTTCCAATTCCAGGGAGGGCAAATCGGTTTTCTAACACGGTCCTTTCTTTGTGCCAGGCGTTACCCCGGCCTAGTGTTAGGGTCCACCTTCCTATTTAAACGCTTCCATTTCGCCTGGTCTTGAGCATCCTCAACAGCAAGACCATTGGCTTTCATATCATGCTCCAAAACGTCCAGCCAGCGCTTTTTGGGCCATCCACGAGGACGCATCCCCGACAGTCTCTGTTCTCTCTCTAAGATGTTTCACGATCTAGCCCAGACACGATCGGCACTGGATCCTTCAGAGGGTATTGACGGCCAGGACCATATCCCCAGAGGGGGGTGAAGTCAGTCAAGCAGCATATTGTAAAAACTTTGCCGAGTTCTTTGTGTCATTGTTTGTCATATTATGGTTGTGTCATACCAACAGATATTTGTTTCTGGTCTGCGTGTTATGAGAAAGTTTGTCGCAGTTCTTTATACTCGTATGTTACTCTGGGTTCAAGACTATATGTGATTGTTGGATGTTATTTATTTATTATTAATTTACCACAATAGTCTTCTCAAATTATTTTATTACAGTTTATTTTGTTTGTAGGTGAGAAATGGCGTGACATGAGAATGACTTTGAGCCCCGCGTTTACCGGCGTTAAGATGAGACATATGCTGCCATTCATGCTGGAGATTAGCAATAATCTGGTGGAACACTTGAAAGGTATTACTACATAAGTCTTACTCGTATGTAATCTATGTACTTTGGTAATAACATAATCAAATTTGTGGCACGCAGATTTAGTTTCTGCATTACAAAATAAAGTGCGTGATTGGCCACGTATGTACAGTGTAGACTTCGATAGTAAGGATAAATATTTACAGTAAATAATTTCAAAGCCTTAATTCTAATTTTGACACATCGATATAAATTTTTAAGATCATCATGTTTCGTCCTTTTCATCAAGTGCAAATATCAAATTCACATTACAGTGGAATAGTAGTGACTTAGGTTAATTTCTAAACCTCTTCCATAACAGCTCATCAATGCGAAGACACGCATGTCGACGACTTGGTCCGTCGCTACACCTCCGATGTGATCGCATCAGCAGGTTTTGGTCTCTGCGTGAACTCCTTCAAGGAGCCAGACAACGAATTCTTTGTCACCGGACAAAACCTCTTCGTATTCAACTGGTGGCAACGTGTCGTATTCTTTATTTCTATACAGTACCCCGCTATAGCCAAGGTATGCAAACTTTATAGATGTAATATTAGTTTTTTAATCACCTCCTTGGTCTAGTAGCGATAAGTATATGTTGTGAGCCGTAAGGTCTAGAGCTTAGTCCAAGGCTCAAGTGTTCTATTCCTAGGTCAGATGGAGAGTTTTTCTAACACTATTTGGCCGGCATTTGATCATGGAGGTAGTCGGTAGTAAATACTAAGCCAATCCTTTCTGTAACATTCTTAAAACATATGGAGGGATAGGGGCAGGTGAAGATCAAGTTGTAATATTAGATTTCAATTGCTTATCCGCTGGGCTTTCTCAGTGACTTTATTTTTTGGATCTCCTCATTCCTGATTTGATCACAGTGGGTATCCTGTCCTTGATAACTATGATTACGATTATACGTTTCAATATTTTATCATATTAGCGATATCATACTTGAAAGTAATACGGACTGGAAAACCGCAGCTCTAAAACTAGACCCAAGGGCATACACCTCTGACTATTCTATGTTAACCCACGAGACTATATATCAGACTTATCTTCAAAAGGTGGGTGAGGCGCAATTAATGTACATAAATGAAGTATGCTATCATCATTGTGAATTATCGCGTGCTACTTCACTTACTAAATGACTCACTTAGAATCTGATAAAAGATACAACAATAAAAAACAAGCGTTTGATTAAATCAACGACACACACCAACATCTGACAACACATCTGACTATAAGATCTGATATAGCGGACCGCTCATTAGATTCAAATTCAGATTCGACCAAATTTCGGAGCTGAAAATATTTCCGGGTTAGCGAATTTAAGGAGACGACAACGTGGTTAAAACAACCAGATTTAGAGTTACCAGAAAGATGGCATAATATTTAATAATGCAGTACCTCATTCCCTTATACTAAGACGAGTTGGCACACTTGATTTGAAGAGAAATGTCGAACATTAAGTGTCTATTAGGGTATGCATCGTTGGATTAAATATACCAACTTCTTTACTCAACGATCTTTTTCCAGGTATTCGGCAATACTGTTTTCCCAAAGAAGACAACGGACTTCTTTCGAAGTTTAGTTAGGAATACCATGGAGTATAGAAGAAAAAATAATGTAGAACGTCCTGATATGATCCAACTGTTAATGGAGGCTTCAAAAGGTACATACAGTAAAATTAAAATTTAACAGCCTCAGTAGCTCTTCGGGACTGCATCCGAATTTTAACAAGGCGCGGGTTCGATTCCTACGACAAGATGAATGTTTATAATTATTATCTGCAAAAATATGGCCTTAGATTTTGTGGAACTGCAAGATCTTTGTTCGTAATATCCTCTATGCAGAATACCGTACTGTCAAGTCTACTAGGTGTTTGTTGAAAGTTGAAGAAAATTGTTCGTCGATGGATGTTGATATGTAACAAAATTACATTACACACACGTAAATTGTGCATTGAAATAAATAAATAATAATTTGTAAAGAATGGAAGGACTAACGACCTGTTGGAAGCGGCCTGCATCCAGCGACTTCCTGCGACCTTTATCAGGTCGTCGGTCCACCTTGTAGGTGAACGTCCGATGCGGTTGATGTAGATGCAGGCCGCTTCCAACAGGTTGATCTGGAAATCTTTGGGGGAGGCCTATGTTCAGCAGTGGACGTACTATGGTGATGATGATGATGATGATGATGATGGAAGTACTAATATATCTATTGTTATAGTTTAAATCTTTCGAAAGACGATAAACAGTTAAGTTAAAAGCTGAGTTGCACACAGAAGAACTAACTCATTAATCCGTAATAATGGCAATATGTTATACGTGCAGGTACTCTGAAACATGCAGACAATGTTGAAAATGACACCGTTGGGTTTGCAACAGTTAACGAAGAGTTGAAGCATCATACTCATACTAGAGGTAAATTAAAAGACTTTATTTGCTGTATTATGAACGTAGTAATTTTTAGAGAGCAACAAAAGTATACGTTAGTCATAATAGATAAGCAATTACCACTATAAATTCATACTACATTAGGTAGCAATTACAAAATACAAAAAAAAATGAATACCGATGTAAGGAAAAGAGTGGCGTTTGGGACAGGTTTTGTATGGATTCAATTCATATTTATTGTTCTCCGAAAAATTAAAAACTGTCTGGCATTTCAACTTGGTAAAATAGTTTGTTGAATTTTCAGAATGGACAGAGAACGAGTTAATCGGCCAAGTATTCATCTTCTTCTTAGCTGGGTTTGAGAGTTCTGCTAGTGCTCTGGCGATGTGTGTGCACGAGCTGACCATCAACCCTGATGTTCAACAGACTTTGTACCACGAAATCAAAGAGTTTAAGGAGGCCAAGCAAAACTTAACGTACGATAATGTAGCTGATTTGAAGTATTTGGACAGCATTATAAATGGTATGTACCTCACATTCCAATTTAATCAGAAAAATAGAGCTTTTCAGTCGTTCTTGCAAACTAAAATCGAATTAGTTTATTCTATTGCGCTTCAAATTGATTAATTTGACATATTCGATGTATGGTTAATCTTTTGGTTCGTGAAGTTGAACGAACTGCTGAGAATTTATGTTATCTTGGTACTTCATTTATAATGACAATGCGATGTGGTAACTACAATAGAGTCGCCTTTAAGAGTACAGTTGAACTCACCTAAAATGATTCATCTATTAGCAAAATCACGACGTCACGACAAGCCGATTAAGATAAAATTAGGCACACATGAGGCCCCTTACTTATAAAAATATTTAAGCGCTTCTTATCTTTAACCATAGGTTGTCCCTTTCATTTTTAAACAATGTAACACAAGGAAAAAATTGACAGGTTATTTTTAACTATTTGCTCAGATAAAAATGTTTTTATAAATAAGGTCCAATATTATTTTATCTTGAGTAATTCCTTTTCACGAGACTGGACGTAATTCGGGTGACACAACGAACAAAAGCTAGTACATACCATAAAGCAGGAGCTATAAACAAATTTATAATTTCAGAAACACTGAGGAAATGGTCTCCAGCAATTATGCTAGACAGAGTGTGCAATAGAGAGTTCCTGTTACCTCCACCGAGAGAGGGAGGGATGGCTTATAGAGTATGTATTGTAGTATCCGTGTATGATCGAGTAACATTAATACAATAACGCTGTTCCGCGCATTCGACAACACCAACAATGATTGAAACAAAAACGTGCTTCATTGGTGGCCGTTTATATAACTCTACTAAAAACAATTATAGATTTGCAGTTCTAAAGACTAGAGATTACCATAGTACTGCTCTCTTTAATTCAATCAAATTCTTTTCTTTCTTTCTACCTACCCTTATCCCACCTTAATGTGGGGTCGGCGCAACATACTTTTTCAAGCATGTTGCAGAACGGATTTGGCTTTTCCGACCGGCTGCCTGCCCGACGTCATACTCCTCTGAGGATCTAGTCACGGGAAAATAAAATTAGAAAATTAGCTTTGCGCGACATAAGAATCGAACCCATGACCTCCCGGTCTACGGCCCATATATACTGCCCCTAGACCAAGGAGGCGACTTTAATTCAATCAAAATAATTAAATCAAATTTTGAGTTTTCAATAAACAATGGTTTCGCCCTCCCATGAGTCATTAATCACGAGTGGCTAATACAAGTATGTGGATATTATCACTAGGAATATCAATAAACATTACATAAACTCACGCCTATATCCCTGAAGGGGTAGGCAGAGGTGCACTACCGAACTAGAACACCCACATTTCGCCGAGCTTAGTTCCGTCCCAGATGTGATAGGGGGCGAGCCTATCGCCATATCGCCATAGCACAAATTCCAGACTCCGAGCTGATACTGAAACACCCAATATCACATTGCCCGAACCTGAATCAAACCTGAGACCTCAGGACGATAGTCGTACCGAAATACAACCACGCCACCGAGGTAGTCAGGCAGGCAGGCAAATAAATAAAGGATAAAATAAGGGTAAATAAATTAAAAGGTAACGAACTCATTTTGTCTTTTTTACAAAATTAAATTAAAAAAAAATGATCAGTTTAAATGAACGTATACGTTAATATTTTGGCGTTATTATTTTGCTTATTTCGTTATATCAAAGAGGATTAACAAACAAAGACCGAAAGACCAAAAAGCGCACTGCAGTACAATATTGCAAACGTTACAAACATTAAATGGAGTTAATTAATTCGATTAAAACGTGTTACGAATTCTTTGAATATAAGTATCAATGGGTTTTGTAACCGGGTCTAATTAAAATGAAATATTAGTTCAACAAATACAGACGATTCAGTACAATTATGAAACCGCATTAGTGATGATATTTATAACGCCAATTAGTATTTTCTGTTTGTAGTCATATAAATAATATAATTATACTTCTTCTTCTTCTTTTTATAATAAATGAATTCCACGATATTTATACTCTTAGATTAAACACTTCGGTAACTTATCCAATTATAGATTGTTTAACTTGCATTTACGTTATTTGGTAGTGGCGATCTCTTACCAGCGGCCTGAGCAGGAACATTTCTGACAATCGTAAATGTATTTCAGCGCGATGCGTGTCTATGAAATTTGTATGAAATATTAACCAAACGCCATCAGTGCGCAGCGAACTTGAATACATTTACATTAGTTTTTCGTGCTCGGGCTGCAGCACATGATCCACCTGCTCGTTAGCCTGATCATCGTATAAAAATCATATTATTTGAAAATATATCTATACTCTGTTACAACTCGACAGTTCGGAAAGCAGTAGAAGAACGAAAGATCTAACAATTATATTTTTAAAGTATAACATAATATTGCATAACCCGCCGGTTCCAACAGTTCAATCTGGAAATCTTTGGGGACGACTATGTTCAGCAGTGGACGTCCTATGGCTGATAATGATAGATTAACTCAATGAATTAACTCCAATGTTCATACGCAGGTGAAACCAGGTGAAGTGGTGTACAATTTAGTAAACTCTTTACACATGGACCCTCAATACTTTGCCGATCCCGAGAAATTCGATCCTGATAGATTCTCTGAAGAGAAGAAACACGACATAAAGCCTTTCACCTACATGCCGTTTGGAGTTGGTCCTAGGAATTGTATTGGTAAATATAAACATGAAAAAATTATACATAAACCTTAGAGTAATTACGTATAGAGATATAGTCTCATACAAAATTCCTTCGGAAATTGAAGCCAATAGCGGTTCAATGTGTGCATCGGCGGCGCGTAACTACTTGAGCCGACACACACATACGCGCGTGAATAGTGTTGCAAGTAAAAGACATTTTACCAACAAAATAGGGAAATCTAGTGTTCGAATAATGATACACTTGTTTTAATCTGAACTTAAAAAACCATTTGTACAGTTTTGAACCGACTTTAAAATAAAGAGGTTCTCAATTTATCTGTATAAACATAACTTTTTTATCAATTGTTCGATAGAGTTGTTTGTAATGTTTGCGTTCGCTTTGTATGGGTATGTATGTGTATGTATATTATTATTATTTATATTCTTTTATAGCGATATATCGCAATGATATTTAATATTATGATTGATGCATTATATTTAATACTACCCTCATTTTTATTTTCTTCATATAAACCCGCCTTGTCTTTTCTCTGCACCACCCAAAGGTTGACTGGTAGCGAATGCCGCTAGCATTAAGTTCGTCTGAACATATTTGTGTATAAAGTGTTTGAAATAAAAAGGAGACGGAAACGCTTACATACAATCTTGGGCCTAAATTGTAAAAGGATGAAAGTGGTGTCAATAAGGATTAGTATATTAAGGGATCATTACTGAAAATTTAGCGACTTTTTGTAATCTGAGAACACAGTTATGAGCCCCATTTTGACTTAAATAAAAGTGAAGTTATGGAACAAACTATACGCAAACTGTTGTTTATAAGTACAAATCTTACCTATTTTAACTCGTTCATCTTAATCGATAAAGTAATCGATTCTATTTTGATAGTGTTCTTTACTTATTTTTCAGATATCTCATTTTCTAGATTGTAAATTGGGCTGATTTTTTAATATTTTGAAATAGAAAAAATTGACAATTTTTTGGGCCATATCTCAACTCATTACATTTTGGCCCAAAGATCCCCGTCTCCTTTTGGTTTTTATTTGTTGGTTAAAAAGATCAAAAAACAGAAAATCCTTTAGGTTTAATCATACCGAATGACATCAAAATCGGTACAGTGATATAACCGTGAAAACGCAAAAAACACTTTCCGATCCAGAGTACGCATAAAAGTTGAAAATTATTTTCTTTAACTCTTACATCACCAATTATTATCATCATAATCCCCATTTTGATATCAAACATAAGCCAGGCTGTGTAATTTGATTTTGCTGATTATTTATGTTAATAGCAAATTGTCAGTATAGGCAGTGTCTCTTTATCTATAAGGAGCGCACGCCACTGCACAAACAGAGCTATTATTGCAGAGTTGTTTAGTTTAATATGAATATAGATTTGCGTTTTAACTAGAGTGTTCAGTACAGTTATTATTTAAAAATCATAATTCTACCTCGATTGTATTATAACCCGTCTAACGTCCAGGCAACTAGAGTTGCCCAAATAGTCAACGCCATATCTTATTTGGCACGCGTATTTTATTGTGATAAGTGTTATTTGACATCAACCATTGATAAAAGGTGGCACTTTATTAGCTAATTGTCCTATTCATAGCAATAACAGACCAAAAATAAGAGATGGCGCTGACTATTTTGGCAACTCTAGTTGCCGGGATGTTTGACGGGATAGTAACAATAATTATTATTATCGTAATATAAAGTTACCAAAGGAGACGAAGATCTTTGGGCCAAAATGTAATGAGTTGAGATATGGCTAAAAAAATTGTTTTTTTTTTTCTATTTCAAAAGATAAAAATACTGCCCAATTCACAATTTAGAAAATGAGATATCTGAAAAATAAGTGAAGGACACTAAATAGAATCGATTACTTAATCGAGTAAGATGAATGAGTAAAAAAAAATCTTAAAATATATAATGCTAGATGCGGATGATTAATTCAAGAAAAAATTATTAAAAAGATTAGAACTAACATTTGCCTAGCAGTGGGATGATATGGGCTAATAAGATAAGAAGAAATAACATAATAAACAGTTCTACAGAATAAAATAGTAACTGAATAGCTTCGCGGCATGCATTCAGACTTTAGCTAGTTCCCTGTGGAACAAAAAACTATGAATTGACATTTTATTAATAGTTTTCATTTGTTCGCCTCTGCCTAACCCTTCGGGGATATATGTGTGAGCTTATGTTATCTACATTAAAATATATCAATAGGTAAGAATTGTACTTATAAACATCAGTTGTTTGCGTATAGTTTATTCCATAACCTCACTTTTATTTAAGTCAAAGTGAGGCTCTCTTAACTCTGTTCTCAGATTACAAAAAATCGCCTAATTTTTAGTAATGATCTCATAATATACTGTCTATTAATTGACACTGCTTTCATCCTTTTACAATTTAGGCCCAAGATTGTATGGAAGCATTTCCCTCTCCTTTCATTATTCCTAATAGTATTTAAAAAATGGGTAAATTGGTTGGCATTATTGGCAACATTCATTATGATTCATAACGTAAATGGCGTCTATCACTTTTACAATTTTATTTTTAGTTTTGATGAATGTTTTACTTAATATTAAAACATGTCAGCAATTAATTACTTGTGAAATGTTATCTTTATATTTCCTTGGTGCTTGTTCATTGTATTGTGACATCTTTTGATAGCGCAGTTCGTCATAATATAATTAAATTTATGGGAGCTCATCATACTAAGACTTGGCCTAGGACACTGACACGCCGTGCGGCGTTGGTTGCCCAAAACGACTCACCCGGAACGCCTTCACGCCGTAGCCGTGTACTGCGGTTCTATGTATGATATTTCTATGACATAAACCTAGATTGATGACAATGAAGGGCTTAAGTACAAGATTATGTTGAGCTTTAACACTTTTCAATGGTGTTAGTTTTTGTCGTAATATTTCGTACTCTGGAAGTCGCTGGATGCAGCCGGCTTCCAACAGGTCGGTCTGGTAATCTTTGCGGGAGGCCTATGTCCAGCAGTGGAGGTCCTGTGGCTGGTGATGGTGTTGATGATGATGAGGTACTACTGCTAACTAAAGTAATTAAGTCCGGATGGCTGGACTTTCACAGAATCCCTCAAAGGGAATAATGATTTCACGTTGGCAGAAATCCCCACAAAAATAATACTATTAATTTTATAATACCGAAATAATCTAAATAATTAGAAGATCATGATTTTTTGTAGGTTGGAACATTAATAAACAATTACACGCAATTACAGTAAAGGTTCTATTAGATGTTATAGAACCTTTCGTCAAGCATAATAAAGATTTCACTTTAAATGTGTACACGGACGTAAAAAAAGATGGACGGAGGGCTAGGAACATTGAAAGTGAAGCAGGATTTTCGGCCCATTCGATCTATCAACAAGTAATGGCGGCGACGGATCGAATAGGCAGAAAACTCTGCTTCACTTTCAATGTCCCTAGCGTGCCGACCATCTTTTTTTACGCCCATGAATGTGTATTAATCATGTTTAATGAATTTCCAGGATCAAGATTCGCCCTTCTTGAATTGAAGGTCCTTCTCTACAACCTGGTACTCCATTATAAGATCCTCAAAACCGAGAAGACAGCAGACCCCATCAAACTGAAGACCGATGAGTTTAGCATGAAAGTCGCGGGAGGGAGCTGGGTTCGGTTCCAGGCTAGAGACTAGTTTTAAATATGATTTATTTGTTAGTTATATTTTTTCTAGAAACAACAGTATAATCATGATAATAACGGTACACTAATGGTACAGTCCAGCAGCAGTCCAGCAGACGTCCTGTAGCTGAACGATGAATGAACAGTATGATAACAAAAATAAAATAAATTTACATTTAATAATCATGTAATTAATGATAATTTTAATTTATAATTTGGATGTTGTAGTTAACTAGTGCACCTCTGCATACCCCTTCGGGGATACAGGCGTGAGCTTGTGTGTTTTATGTTATTAATTGTGTTATAAATATAATCTAATGGTAGTTTTAATGTGAAATAAACAACTATTTTTTTTGTTTTCCTAAACGATTTTATTTTCAAGGCAGCTTCAGTGGCGCAGCGGGCGAGTCGGCGATGAATAGAGTGGTTGCGGGTTTTCAGTTTCATTTATTGACTTAAGATTCCACCGAAATCGCGTTAAAAAGTGTGCTAATGTCGCATTCGATTTGAGAACTTATCCTTTGGTAATTTTTAACGCGACATAAGTGCACTTTTTACATCGATTTCGGTGGAATTTTAGGTCAATAAATGAAAACGAATCGAGTGTCAAAAGCTACATAACATAACATAACATAAGCTCACGCCTGTATCCGACTGTACGGTACTGTACGAACTAGAACACCCACATTTCGCCGAGCTTAGCTCCGTCCCAGATGTGATAGGGGGCGAGCCTATCGCCATATCGGGCACAAATTCCAGACTCCGGGCTAATATGGAAAAACCCAATATCACTTTGGCCGACCCGGGGATCGAACTCGAGACCTCAGAAGCGTAGTCGTACCGAAATACCACCACGCCACCGAGGCAGTCTCAAAGTCAGTCAGTGTCAAAAGTTACCCTACAGAAAACCGTAAAACCCGGGACCCGGATTTCTGACTGCCCCAATGGCGTATAATTGTATAGCGTGCTCGTTTTGAGTATCATCTTGAGGTCTTGGGTTCGATTTTCGTATCGGGCTATGTATTTGGGATTTTGTATTCATTATCAGCATTCCCCTACATTTAAATTCAGTAATAAAATAAATAACACCTTATCCTACCCAAATGTGGGGTCAGCGCAAAAAATTATGGAGATATTTTTTAAAGATATTGCAGAAAGGATTTGGCTTAGTTTTTACGACCGTCTTTGCCTGCCTGACGTCAACCACTTCTAAGGAAGGTAGCCAGCCCAGCCACAGCCCATATATGCCACTAGTCCTTAAAGGCGACTAAATAAAAAGAAATAACAATTTTATTAAAAAAAAAACAAAATTAATACGGCATCCCCAGGTGAGGTCGATGTACTAGGAGCGCAGCGTCCTAAGGGAGGTATAAATTCTTATCTAGCGCCACGTTTTGCTTTATAACTTAATGTATTTATCATGTAATAAAGGTTAACCTGAATTAACTACGCACACATTAACACGGGCATTTACATTTAAAGACATTTATGAGTTTATTTTATACTGCGAAGTGCGAATTTACAAAGTGGGTGCCCTGGAAAAGTTTAAAAAATATTTAATTTTAGAGCGAGATACCTTTCATTTAAAAAATTCGGTGCCTTTTCATTTAATCTGCTTCGGCCTCAGCATGAACTCCAAAGAGAGTAAGAAATGTTTGTGTTTTTACTTTTAAGTGTTCATTTTTGAAGTCGGTTTTCAGTATTTGTTAAACTTTGTCCCTATTCCCTTTCGGGGGTACACGCGGGAATGTATATAAAGTGATCTTGGCTATTGAAAAATCGACTGTGAATAAATGAAAAAGTAATATTTTCTTGTGCTATGGACCCGAAGTACCATCCAAGTCCAGAGACACGGTCCTGACCGGTTCTGTGATGGGAACAAACATAACATACAGCAATACACGTTTATGCCCTTCGGCGTGGGACCGAGGGGCTGTCTTGGTGAGTGAATAATACAGTACGGTCTAAGGCAACAACCAAATTTGGCTTGTATTATATTTGTCAGATTTGTATAATCCAATCTACTTTGATAATGGAAACCATGGACGTAAAAAAAAGATGGACGGAGCACTAGGAACATTAAAAGTGAAGCAGGATTTTCGGCCCCTTCGACGACACGTAATGGCGCCGACTGATCGAATGGAAAGTGGTAATGTGTGAAAGTAAATTGAAATATTTTCTATGTACTGATTTCTTAAGTTTACGCGAATGTTATACATTGAAATAAAACTATTTTTTACGGATTCTATCACGATTCGTTTTAAATTAAAACAAATCGTGATAGAATCCGTAAAATAATACTTTTATACATATATGTAATTTGAAAATCGAGATGTGTCCTTTTCGAAACTGCACATTCAATTATTCCCTACCACCACACGTCGTGTTTTTCGTGTCATAATACGAGTGAACAGAAACTGCAAACAAAACAAAGCGTGAATCCTATTCGAATGAATAAAATAGGAAAATCTCAATTATACGCATGAGCTGATGGCGTCCAACAGTGAAGCTAATTTTGCACATGGTTATGACAATAGTACCGCATAGTGGCAAGTTAAAACGTACTTGTTCTAAAAACACGACGAGAGCCTGCCAAATGTGGGTAATTTACCATTTGGAACACACTGGAATATTTTTCGACCGAAAACGTTGAAGAAACGCTGTGAGAAAATTATATTTAGTTATACTAGTTCTGTGTTCTATTTGAAGTATTAGATTAAAGAATGGTGTATTTGTCACTCAAGCTTGTTGTCTCTAATGTACAGTACTGGATCTAGGTTTTTTCAAAGCGGGGGCAAGCTGCTAATTTGTCCCATTTTACCACTCTCCCAATAAGGTGCTCTCCAAATTTGAAGCAAATATGAGAATAAGAATTGAAATAAAACGATTTTTACGGATTTTATCACGATTTGTTTTAATTAATATGCCCGACGATTCGAAGGCTGTCATGGCTTGCAGTATTCGTGGCCATGGGTTGGACTGACGAATCCGTAAAAATAGTTTTATTCCGACAACGTTCGCGTAAACTTAAGGAGTCGGTTTAAGAATAATCACAAGTTTAAAAACTTAACTGACCGACTTCCAATTTACCGATCGTAACCAAATTTATATAGGACTACCCTTGAAATAAGCTTTATCGAACGCAAAAATAATTTGGAAAATCGGTCCACATTTGGCGGAGATATAGAGTAACATACATAAAAAAAACAGGCGAATTGAGGACCTCCTCCTTTTGTGGAAGTCGGTCGATAAGAAATTGGGCATTAAAAGACTTACCATCTAATGTATCAGGGTGACGAGCGCAGTCCAAAGTGACTCAGTGCTTTGTAGTTTGTTATTTAAAATGCGAGTGTTGTTGTCACTGTTCATAGTTAGTTGTATCGCTTGCTATCAGGCGAGTGGTTTGGTCTTCTCTTCATTTAATAGCAATACATACAAACTGACGATTTTTTATTTATTTTGAATCCTTTGAGATATTCCTACATAGTGAGGGACGACGACGCGACGTTCAAAATCAAACTATCTATCCGTATGTTTCCAGCCCAACGTGTTGATAAAGCGGCGTGTTCATTTTATGTCAGTGTTTTGCAAACTTTTAATGTTGCCATCCGACGCGATGTCACTTCGAAATGTATAAACTTACCATAGTGTTGGCACACTAGCACCATTGTGTGAAGAATGTGTTTTTAAAGCACTACTTACAATATATTTTGATTACGAACAAGAAACTGATAAGTAATGAGTTTCTCGTAAATTGAGTAAATTTTTTCGACTTACGTTTATCCGACACCCATGTAGAGTCACAACACAGTTTTTAAGCATGTTGCTGAAAGGATTCGGATTAGATAAAACAAAGAAAGGAACTTTATTAAATCAATACTCGAGACCTGCCGTAAACACGGAAAATTGATTCGTTTTTTTCAAACGAACTTAGCGTCTACTTAGCGTCAACCCCTTTGGGGTTTCAGTCCCGTGAAAATTAATATTGCTACTATACTAAGGAGGCGAACCAGTCGGTTAGGTAGATTGGTGGGGCTATATCTCAGTCATCATATCATCGTATCGAGCTCGAGAATTCGATTATCAAAAAGCTTCCTGCTCGGTTCGCTGATGCAGTACCGTCGCTTTGTCGGATCATATAAAAAAAGCGGCCTAGTGCATGCTACATATCTGATCACGCACAGTACAGGGTTCCAAAGTCGAGTTAAATGTTATTGAAATATGATTTTATAAGTAAATATAAGTTTATAGCCCATGTACTCATAAGTTCGTACTTAATTTACTTCATCTTATACAGACCTAACAACTTCATCTGTGTAGTGTTCAACACAATTTGTACTAAATTCTGCTTTTTACTTTGGTCGACTATTACTCGTAAACGTGTAAAGCCTGCGGGCTTAGACAAGTGGCTTATGCACTAATCGATTAGAATAATAAATGTATGGGAATGACATAAGACTACGCTACATGCGGCGTACTTTTATGTCATTTCCATACATTTATTCTATTTGACTTTTCTATTCGACTAAGGCATAAGCCACTTGTCTAAACCCGCTGGTTAGCCGTGATAGTTCTCCTTTTCAAATTCGTTATGTGTGCGACTACCATGAATTTTTTCACATTTCCAGAACCAATCGTTTAGGTGGTAGGGGTTGCGGACACTTGAGTGTAACAAAAAAATGCTCAATATAATTTTAAAGCTTAATATTTCACAAACTAATTCTTGGATCGAAAAATGGTTTTAGCAAACTCACAATGCTTTGAACAATCTATCCCACGATACTCCACACCATGGAATAATAGTAAAAAAAATTTTTTTCCCCATTTTAGGTGTAGGGGAGGTACCCTACAGAAAATTTGTTGTCAAGATTTTATTTCACCGTTTTGTTGATGTGATTGAAATCTATACCCATGCCAAATTACAGCTTTCTAATACTAGAGGTAGTAGTCTCTGAGCTAATCACTAATCAGACAGACGGACATGACGAAACTATAAGGCTCCCTTTTTTGCCATTTGGTTTGGAACCCTAAAAAACCGTAAATAAATAAATAAACAGACTAAATACAGAATCTTTCTACCTGCCCTTATCCCATCTTAATGTGGGGTCGGCACAACACACTTTTTCAAGCATGTTGCACAGAGGATATGGCTTAGTTTTTAAGACCGGCCGCCTACCTAACATCATCCCCCTATGAGGTATCCAGTCCCGGGCAAATTAAATAAGAAAATTTCTTTTGCCCGAACTGGGAATCGAACCCAAGACCTCCCGGTCGACAGCCCATACATGCTGCCACTAGACCAAGGAGGCGACGAAGAATAAACACAGAATACGTATATAAAATCACGCTTTCGCTTTATCGATACAAATTTTCAAAATATTAATAGCCATGTAGTAGTTAGCGTTCAATTTGTGAGTTATTTTAATGTTAATTCAGCGGTGGCGCTGGAGCGTACTCCATAAATTTGCGCCGTCACCGCTTCGGCTGACTGTAATCTGTTGCTATTATTATGGACACCCCCCGCGGGACGTGGGGTGATGATAAATTATTATAGATTAGTCGAAGAGATTGGAAAATCTTGCGACCTATATGTTTCGGAAAAATTCGATTTATCATCGTTCATATTTTGTTTTAGTGCACAAACGGTTTTTTGATGTATCTTTACATCTAATTCATGTTAAACGAAATATACTGCGATCTTTTGTGTATTTTATTTAATCGTATATGTGACTTGTTTATTAACTAATGAATTGATCTACTAATTTGATTTTGAACTCAAAGCAAAATCACCATCAGTATTGTAAATATATACATACATAGGCTCAATGGCGGATTTCCCCTAAGGCCGACTAGGCCCGGTCCTAAGGCGGCTAAATACGACCAACGACAAAAATATAAATAATATAAACAATAAAAATAAAAATAAAACGACAAATCAAATAGGAATCAAAACCTGGATGGATGGATGAACATACATAAAAAATGGGTAATATGTATTAAATATGTACAGACAAATTGAGATGATGAGATGAGAAGGGATGAAAGAAACGCTGTATGCAGAATTCAAAGGATGGCTGTAGAAGGTATCAGAAATAGATGAAGACCCAAGAAAAGATTGATGGAGTGTGTGAATGAAATGACATGAAGAAAAGTGAAAAAGGGAGTGAGTCCTGATATGACGGCTGATAGGAGGGAGTGAAAGCAAAAGACATGTTGCGGCGACCCCAAATAATATGGGAGAAGCGCAGGCAGATGATGATGATGTACAGACAAATTGAGGAACTGCTTCCTTTTTGGAATAGGTCAAAAATAAGGTTGGGGGTAAAGAGTTGCAGATAGTACTGGGCCTAGGGCGGCCAACACTGCATAGGGTCAGGCATGAGCCTGTATCCTCGAAGGCGTAGGCAGAGGCGACCCAGAGAACACCCACATTTCGTCAAACTCATTTCCATCCATAGGGGATGTACCCATCGCCATATTAGAATAATCAGACACAAATTAAAGACTCAGTAGAAATCTCAATGTCATTTTGCTCGGCACGGGAATCGAACACAAGACCTCAGGACTGTCGTTGTATCTATCGCATCGCAATACAACCACGCCACTGATGTAGTCATAAAATTCCTACAAAATAAATAGTTATTAAATCAAGAGAGACAGTTTGGCGACTGTCGAGTAATTTAACATACAAACTGCAATGTTAACTCGGTATTTTAACTATTATATCCGATATATTGGCTTTAAATCCATACATAATGTTTCTTAGACCTAGTTTCGTCGAAAGAGGCCATAAATGACGCGAATTTCATATTTTATTACATCTCCTAATAACACTATTTCTCGTTTATGTTACCCTGGTATATCGACCTGTTTAATTATGTACGCTATTAGAGGCTTAATCGTTTGAGGGATACTTTGAAATAGATATAGCGACTTGCACCACTATTACTGATCTAGAGTTAGTCCTTAACTCAATTTAAATTACATGTTATTCATATTTAGTTGAGTTTATTTTAGAACTAACTCTAGATCCAGTAATGGCGGGTACACACCCACCGATCGAATGTTCGAGAATCTATGGCTGTTTCACTCACACAACACTGAAAGTTTGTTTGTATGAATGCAACAGGCGACGATTTGCCAACATTTGTTCGATTGGTATGTACCCGGCTTTAGTGGTACAAATCGCCGTAATTGTACTTAACCGAGTTACTAATCGTCATGGAGTATATTAGCGGGAAGGTGTTTAGGGGGACACAACCCATTGCCTCTGCTATCATGGATGCATGATTCCGCTCATAATCAAAGTGCATTCCCCGACCGCAGGCTGTACATGTGTCACCTTATGGTAATTGATCTCCGCCACCCATAGATATTCTCGATACCAAAACAAACATGGATGGTAACCTTAAAAATAAGGAATAGGGATTGGGAAAGGTAGGAACCTATCCCTACCTTTTCCAATCCGTATTCCAAATACCTATATTTAGACCATCGTAAATTTCACTCATTGAATGGAAATGTAATAGCGAGCTGCCTCTTTACATACATTTTCAGTAAAAAACGTGGTACAAGACAGACGGATCCTGCTATGGATATGATTGCCTACAGTCTACAGCCTGGTTCTAGCACTCAGTCATTCCAAAAACAGCGTTGAACGAGTATTCGATATGTTGCGCACCGATCAACTCCGGTGGAAACGCATCCTTCGAAAATCCTCTAGAAACCCTTTTACGTTTGTATCCTTTGTTTTAATCATAATTTCAACACACGACGGGTGGCATTAACAGTGAGAGTCAAGTCTCGAAGGGGCCGCAAATAACATCAAGCGGAGGTGCGCTCATTACCGTTAATAAAGTACGTTTGTTCGTAACATTTTAGCCGGTGGACACGTGCGACTTTTTGTCGTGGAACAGTTGCGTTTAAAGCGTCGCCTCAAGGATAACGACGTAACAAAAATACCGTGGGTTTCGAAATTTAAATTAAAAAACACTTAGGCTCAATTGCACCACTATTATTAAGACGATATGAGAATAAAATATGAAAGCGTGAAGGGCTGGTTTTGACGTATTCTACGCGCACACCGGTGCGCGCATCAGCACGGTAATGCCCGCGACATATTAACTTGTCAGCACAAAGACATTAAACAGTTTAGCCTAAGAGCCAAGATGGTAACGCGCGTCATGACCTCTTGGATTATGAAGATTAGATGCTCAAAAAAAAAAAAAGGTTGTGTCTTATATATTATGTTAACATTTATAAACTAGCCTAAATAGATAACTGAACGATCTGCAACTCGTTTAAATTAATAATTAATTATTAATTACCCGTGCACAGCAGTGGGGCAGTAATATTACAGGGTTAATATTATTATTAAGTATGAAAAAATGACCAAAAATTTTGAAACTTTTAACATATACCATTATTATAGAAATGTTGTTTTGGAATAATCTTAAAATTCTTAAGTAGTCTATTTGACAAAATGAACCTATTTCGATGAATTTGGGTATGAGGATAATCTTAGCCATCTCAATCTGCAGACAAGATATTTTTAAGAATTCAGGCCTAATAGGGATGAAATAATTGTTTAATCACAATTTAATTCAGTTGCCTCCTTGGTCTAGTGGCATATATAGGCTGTGAACCGAGAGGTTCTGGGTTCGATTCCCAGATCGATCAAAGCTAATTTAATTTAATAGATTTCGATGAAATTTTATATGAGGATACACTTGTCTTTAGGAACTCAAATGAGGTACTTAATTTTTTTATTAACCCCTAAAGGGATGAAATATATGTTGAAAGTTTGGTTGGGCATTCGGAAACCTTAAAAGATTTTGATGAAATTTGGTATGAGGATACATTTGACCGTAGGGACTCAAATGGGGTACTTCATTTTTTTAACTCCTAAAAGGACGAAATAAGGGATGAAAGTTTGTATGGGAGTTCAGAATCCACTTAATGGATTTTTTTAAATTTGGTATGAGGATATCTTTGGTCTGAGGACAGACACAAGGGTTTATATTTTTAAATCAACACCTATAGGCATGAATTGCTTTTCTTTCTTGCTTAAAAAAAAATAGAGGATGAAAGTTTATATCGGAAATTAGAAACCGCTGATTATACGGATTTTGATATAAGTTGGTATGAGTATGTGATGTTTTGCAAACATGTGTTTATGTACAAAAAGGGATGAAATAGGGGTTGAAATTAGTTTTTTTTAATCTTTGATCCGATTGACTTTAAAATCGATATCTGAATCCCCCCGTAGTTCCAAACGTCGAAACCGCTCTTAAAAGTGACAAAAGTGACCGCCATTTTGTACTTCTTTGTTTTTGGGCCAATTGACTTCAATATCGATATCTGAGTCACCCCGTGGTTCCGAACGACAGAACCACTGTCAAACCTGTCAAAAGGGGCCGCCCTTTTTGTTTTTCTTTGTTTTTGGGCCGATTTACTTCAAAATCGATATCTGGGTCACCCCGTGCTTCCAAATGACGGAACCGATGTCAAAGTTGTCAAAAGAGGCCGCCATTTTTTTTTTATTTGTTTCTGGGCCGATTTACTTCAAAATAGATATCTGGGTCGCCCCGTGGTTCCAAACGACGGAACCGATGTCAAAACAGTCAAAAATGGCCTTCATTGTGTTTTTCTTTGTTTTTGGGGCGATTGACTTCAAAACTGATATCTGGGTCGCCCCGTGGTTTTGTACGACGGAACCGATGTCAAACTGTCAAAAGTGGCCGCCATTTTGTTTTTCTTTGTTTTTTGGGCAGATTTATTTTAAAATCGATATCTGAGTCGTCCCGTTGTAGAATATTTAGACTAAAACGACAGGGTGGATCGAAAAATTAATAGTTTTTACCGTTGGCCCTACAAAATGCGCGTGCAGCGGGAAAAAGCTAGTATAAAATATGCTGCGACATGTCCAAATAAAATGGCGGCCACTTTGACAGTTTTGACATCAGTTCCGTCATTAGAAACCACGGGGCGGCCTGGTATCGATTTTGTAGTCAATCGGCCCCGAAATAAAGAAAAACCAAATGGCGGCCACTTTTGACAGTTTTGACATCGGTTTCATCGTTAGCAACTACGGGGCGACCCAGATATCGTTTTTGAAGTCAATCGGCCCTGAAACAAAGAAAAACAAAATGGCGGCCACTTTTGACAGTTTTGATATTGGTTCGGTCGTTAGCAACTACGGGGCGACCCAGATATCGATTTTGAAGTCAATCGGCCCAAAAACAAAGAAAAACAAAATGGCGGACACTTTTCTTGATTTTGACCTTGGATCTGTCCTTAAAAACTACGAGGTGACCCAGATATATTGAAGTAAATCGAATTAAGGACAAAAAACAAATTTTCCATCCCTATTTCATCCCTTTATATGTAGGTTGAAATAGGGATCATGCCAGACATCCACCCCTTCTGGGGGATCAAGTCCCAAATTAAATTACAAAATTCGCTTTGCCCTACATGGGAATCGAACCCACAACCTCCCGGTTCACATCCCATATATGTTGCCACTAGATCAAGGAGGCGACTAGAAAAGTATCCTCATACCAACTTTCTTAAAAATCCGTTCAGCCGTTTCTGGAATCCCATAAAAACTTTTACCCCTTTAGGGTTGTTAAATTCGTGTCCTTTTGGTCAAAAGTATCCTCATACTAAATTTCATCGAAATCCATCAAGGAGTTTTAAAATGGATTGACTCCTAGACTATCAATGTCTAATATTTGACACAAAGAACTGAATAAACGTAATATCAGAGTTGAAAATGTCGAGCACGTCCCTCCCCTTCAATGGTTACCGGACGACTGAGATCAACACGGGCCGTCTCAGAAAACAATGATGTAATGCCACAGCGTATGTGCAAAACCATTTTTTTCCTTATTGTGATAAAACTATTTAACTTGGTGAAATTTTTTTTTCGACACAATTAAATTATTATTGATGTCTACGTTTTAAATCAAGTTACAAATTTATATCGTTCGCCGTACGGAAGATTCAAGCTTTTCAAAAACAGATGAGAGGTAACTTTGGATTTTTTTTCTATCGAGAAAACTTTTAGTAATTATGTTTTTGCTCACGACAGAATTTAAGTTAAATGGTCTATTAATACATTTCCAAAAATTACCTTAGTAATCTTAGTACTTTAGGACACCCAAGCTTGTGAAAATCCTTATTTTGTTCTCATATCCTCTTAACCTAGAGTTAGTCCTAACCGCAAGCTAAATTGACAGAAAATGTATGAATGACATGTAACTTAACTTGCGGTTAGGACTAACTCTAGGTTAATAATAGTGGTGCAATTGAGCCTAAGATATATAAACATAAACACATAGATAAAACATAGAATTAGGAAAATATGATATTGAAAATACAGAGTTAAGACTTCTCTTACATACATTACGGTGCAACGAAAGATGTATAATAGAGTAAAATATACTTGTAACTTACCAACGCACGTTTTCAGGATCGCACTGACCGGTGTGATAGTGTTTCTTTCATCTAAAACAAACAAATTGTTATATTCCAACTAATGCACATAATAGTCACATAGTAGAATAAAATGACTGTCTCGGTGGCGTGGTTGTATTATATGTTCGATACGACTACCGTCTTGAGGTCTCGGGTTCAATCCCGCGTCGGGCAAAGTGATATTGAATTTTTCCATATCAGCCCGGAATATGTAGAATAAAATTCTGTCATTCCACAAAGATCGGATATTTTATGCTCTGTTCTTGAGATCAGATATCTGGAGGATAAATGAACCATTACATCGCATAACATTCTAATCTATCCATGATAAGATATTATATTTATGCTTCTGGGGAACATTTGAATTCCCAGCGACTTTTATCCGTCCTCGCTACCCGCCCCAAAGAGTAGAGTTTCACAATTTAAAACATTACGTTCAGTGCTAGGTACCATGTAATGGCCACCTCGGCTACGACAAAGTAAATAAACTCTAAAAGCAAGCTGTAATTTTTATCTGTTAGTACATGTAAAATGATATGGGAGTTATAAAAGGTTTTTGATGTTCAGTGCTAATTTAGTAAGGTGTCGATAGATGGCGTTGTTTATATGCTAATGTATAATATATATTTCTAAGTCTTTATGGCCACAAGGCGGACTATGAAGACTGAAAATCTTTTCGAAAATTTCGGTACATTTTTGTTTTATATATTTCTATCAGTCCTTATCCCACATTAATACGAGTTCGGAACAACACATTTTTTAAGCATGTTGCAGAAAAAAATTGGCTTAGATTTTACGATGGGCTGGTCTGCTTGACGCCAACCTTCACTCTGGGGGTTCGATACTTCTTCTTACCTGCCCTAACTTCAATGTAGGGCGGTGCAACACATTTTTTGACAAAAATGTTTCGGCATTAATTCGGTTAAATGTTTAGGGCAATTGGGCACAAAGTCCAGACTCCGTGCTGAATCATCAAAGAACCCGGCATCACTTTATCCGGGGATCGAACCCGAGACTTCAGTACACTACTACAAGTTCAAACATAATAAGGTTTTGCGTCAACAATGTACACATGCCCCCTCCAATTTCGCTCAATCTCCAAACAAGTTCCAGTGAAACGAGGGAAAGTTGGGAAAACAAGAAAACCCTTCGCGATGTAGCGTCGCCGTTGACGCGGTATCGTTGACCCGGCCCGCCGTTTGTTGTGGTTTATTCAGATGGTATACTGTGGGGCTATAGAATGCGCGGGTTAACATGAGAGCGCGTGAGAAAGAGCGATTTTTATACTTATTGAGGTGACATCTCGGTAAATGTAGGTATTAATAACATAACATAACAAAACATAAGCTCACGCCTGTATCCCCGAAGGGGTAGGCAGAGGCGCACTAGCGAACTAGAACACCCACATTTCGCCGAGCTTAGTTCCGTCCCAGATGTGATAGGGGGCGAGCCTATCGCCATATCGGGCACAAATTCCAGACTCCGGGGTGATATGGAAACATCCAATATCACTTTGCCCGAAATGTAGGTATTAATACAATAATAATATTAGCCCTGTAATATTACTGTCCCACTGCAGGGCACGGGCCTCCTCTAACGAGAGGGGGTGAATGAAAATTAGAAAATAACAACAATTTCTTACTGTCTTTGGAATCGGTGTTGGGACGATCCAAATATAATCACAAGTTTAGATACTTAATGGACCCATTTCAAAATTTATACAATCGTGAATAAGCTTTAGCGAACACAAAATGAACATACTTAAAAAAAACAGACGAATTGAGGAACATCTCCTTTATTTAAGACAGTTGGTCGAAAACGGAAAGGCACATGCGGATTAAATGATAACCTCCCATATTTTTAGTCAGTAAATAAACTTAAGTTTACTTTGTAATTTTTTTAAAGTACTTGTTAAAACATGACATCCACTTTCTTGAGTAATATTTTAATAGAAGCATAGCCTTTAGTTATTCAATTTCGGTGTTAAAGTCTTCAAAGGAAGCCCATTTCACTGAGTAATACAACATTTCTTGAGGCGTATCGAAGTCTGACGACTTGGCAATCCACATAATGATAATATAATTTGTTAGGTACATAATATAAGTACAACAACTACTATTATTCTAAAACCAAAATAAACCGGATTAAACAAATCGCTTGCTCTGTAGCCACACAAAACATCTAGTGTTTCACGATATCTCATTTTATTACACTATTATTATGAAATTGCATTGTTATTGGACCTACGAACGTCTCAGATCTCTTTACACGCTTTTATAAAAGGGTTTTTTAAACTTTAAAATAAAAATACGAATACATACGCTTTTATTTCTGAATTTCTGAGATCGCATTTCAACTTTATATGAATGTATGTGGCATTAAATAAGAAGAGAATGCTTTTTTATGTCATATTTTCTTTTCAAAATGGTTTCGTCGCGAAATGTGGACTTGAATACGGTATTTTGAGATGAAATTTCAAGAGAAACGTAGAAGACCGGATTAGATAGATGCATAGCACCGTTTCAGAATTGTATGCAGCTTAACTAGATTTAAACAACGAAAATATATTGTATATGCCACGAAAAATAACTATTCTGGCTTACTATGGGGAGACATTTAATGTAGATTTTTTTGAAAGTATTAAGCTTTTCTTTGTTGTTGAGGTTTTTTCATACAATAATCGACATTTAATTCATGCTATTCTAAGATTACAAACAGCACAATTTTGCGTACTTAGTTCGCTACGTTCGTTGAGTTTGATTTCCGGTGGCCTAATTCTCCTGTCTCTTTCCGAACCCCTATTTCTGCCTTGGTGGCGTGGTTGTATTTCGGTACGACTACGGTTCTGAGGTTTCGGGTTCGATCCCCGGGTCGGGCAAAGTGATATTGGATTTTTCCATATCAGCCCGGAGTCTGGAAGTTGTGCCCGATATGGCGATAGGCTCGCTCGCCCTCTATCACATCTGGGACGGAACTAAGCTCGGCGAAATGTGGGTGTTCTAGTTCGCTAGTACGCCTCTGCCTACCCCTTCGGGGATACAGGCGTGAGCTTATGTTATGTGTGTGTGTGTGTTTTGTTTCCCTCTTTTTAAGTTGGCAACACACCCATATCTTATTTAGCGTCTTTGTCATCTATGGGCAATGGAAATCACTTACCACCACCACCACTGCTCGTTTCTCTCTTTATTAAAAAAAAACTTAAACTTATATTACGTTGTACAATTTCCCGTTCTAACCAAACGTTCTCATCCATCCCCGAGCTAACTAAAAAATTACACGCAAAATAAAAATCTTCCCGTCCAAAGCACACAATTTCTATCTACCGTTAAAAACAAGGTAAACATTTTCCTTCGCAATCCACCCCGTAATGAAGTGCTGTGATGATATAAATATGGATGTTAAAATGTAGCAATTAAAGAAGGAAAAAATTCAAGTCTTGCAAAATTGAGGTAAGTGTACACTATAGGGTAGTTACATAACATAACATACATAACATAAGCTCACGCCTGTATCCCGAAGGGGTAGGCAGAGGTGCACTAGCCAACTAGAACACCCACATTTCGCCGAGCTTAGTTACGTCCCAGATGTGATAGGGGGCGAGCCTATCGCCATATCGGGCGCAAATTCCAGACTCCAGGTTGATATGGAAAAATCCAATATCACTGCCCGATCCGGGGATCGAACCCGAGACCTCAGAATGGTAGTCGTACCGATATACCACCACGCCACCGAGGCAGTCACAGGGTACAGGGTAGATACAGTCTTAACATTTGCCAATATTTTTCGACCGAATTCAAAAAAGAAGAAGGTCCTCAATTCGTCTGTATTTTTTGTTGTTTATTTTTGTTACGCGATATTTCCGCTAAATAAGTACCGATTTTTAATATCCTTTTTGTGATCAATAAAGCTTATTTCAAGGGTGGTGTAGTCGTTACTGTCCAAAGCGCGGCTTTACCACTCAAAACATTTTGAACGAAACAAAACCTAATTGAGAGTTTGAACTATTTTGAGCTAGTCAACCAATAACACCTTCATGGTCTAGTTGCGGTATATCATGGGCTGTGACTGGCAGGTCCTGAGTACGATTCCTAGGTCAGGCAACGCGTTTTTTTTTTAATCTGTGGGCCGGGACTACATGATCCACAGGGGTTTTGACGTCCGACCGTCTGCCGAGTATGAAAACGAAGCGGAATGTTTCTATAACGTAGGTATTAAAAAGTATGTAGCCACATTGGAAATGGATAAGAAGGAAAGAAAATATATATTTTAAACTTCTTACTAACACCATCACCATTGAAATAAAACTATTTTTACGGATTCTATCACGATTTGGTTTTTAATTTTTATTCCCGAAGTTTCGAAGGCTTTGCAGTCTTCGTAGTCACGGGGCGGACCAAAAAACCAAATCGTGATAGAATCCGTAAAAATAGTTTTATTTCAATGTATAACATTTGCGTAAACTTAAGAAATCAGTATCATCACCATTATCATCATTAAACTGAAAACCAATGCTAGGCTAGGCCTCACCATAACGCATGTCGCAGTTACAAAACAGTCTTAATATTGAAAACCGTTTTTGCGATGGTGAGCACCAAGCTTAATATAAAGCAATAAATTTGCGGGTTGACGACAGATGGCGCCTCTGTGCCACGATTTATTATTTATAACGAATAGTTCATAAAAGGGTATGGTTCATTTATACTGCTACCATTGATTTACGTTTTAATTAATAAAAAGTTCTTGGGGTGACTCTGACTGCCTCGGTGGCGTGATTGTATTTAGGTACGACTACAGTTCTGAAATCTCGGGTTCGATCCTCGGTTCGGGCAATGTGATATTGGATTGTTTCATTTCAGTTCAGAATCTAGAATTTGTGCCCGATATAGGCTCGTCCCCTAATACATCTGGGACGCAACTAAGTTTGGCGAAATGTGGGTGTTCTAGTTCGCTAGTGTGCCTCTGTCTACCTCTTCGGGGATACAGGCGTGAGCTTATGTTATGTTTAAGTTCTCGGGGCTCGGAATACCGCGTAAGTCTACGTTTGTTTTTCTAAAAGGGTAAAGTTATAAGTGCATATATAGCATTCACAGACACACATACATACAAAGACTCACGCATGTATCCCTGAAGGGGTAGGCAGAGGCGAAGTAGCGGCTTAGAACACCCACATTTCACTGCGCTAATTTCCGTCCTAGATGTGACAGGGGGCGAGTCTTTCGCCATACCGGGCACAAATTCCAGCCTCCGGGCTGATAATGTATACAAAAACCAAATATCAGTTACCCCCACTCGGGGATTGAACCCGAGACCTTAAGACGGTGGTCGTACCGCGCACGCAATACTACGCCACCGAGCAAAGACATTCAACAATATATAGACGGGACGACAGCGCGAAACTTGTGATCCAAGAATTGTGACCTCGTGGTCATAAGTCACTCATTCGTATTTGAAACATACACGCGCAAGGTCGTGCCAGCTTAATAATGTCTAGACAATAAAATTGTCTTACGTGATTCTTGAACATTCACAGAACATTCTAGGGTGTAGTTAGTGAAGGATGGCGTTACTGACGTTTGAGATCAATTATTTTTGGATGGAAACTTGCTTGATAGCCGTCTATAGTTATTAATATTAAATCTCTTTGCCGAGGTAGAAAAATTAACAGTTTTTCTAAAATACTACTTCAAAGTATGATTATCTTCTAATATATAAAATTCTCGTGTCACAGTTTTCGTTGCCATACTCCTCCGAAACGGCTTGACCGATTTTGATGAAATTTTTTGTGCTTATCCGGTATCTATGAGAATCGGCGAAACATCTATTTTTCATCCCCCTAAATGTTAGGGGTAGTCCAACCCAAATTTTTTTTTTTTTTAGACAAAATTTTTAATTTCTATTTTTTTATGATACAACATACAAAAATACATACAATCCTCAATTTTCACCCTTCTACGATCAACCCTTATTTTTTAATAGCCATTTTAGTAATTTAATCATACGCAGACGAAGTTGCGCGGGTCAGCTAGTTTTATTATAAAAACCTAATGTCTGATTTCCCCGAAGCATTCTTCGCGTCACAATGGTACCGGTCGCTGAGCGCTGTTAAACCGAGTTGATGTTACAGCTATTTTAAAATTCAAAACAAAATGTTGTTCTGGGTCCGCCAGAATAAATTGCCATTTAAATGAGAAAGTTTGAGAGTCCGCAGTATTAACTTTACGCACCATTTGAGACTTCGGACGATGTTTAAGACTGTCTACCTGGAAGGTGATTTTAATAACGAGTTTTTGTAAATATCATAATTTTTTTGAGGATGAAGCTACTTGTCGCCTCCTTGGTCTAATGAGTGTATATGGGCTGTGAACCGGGAGGTCCTTGGTTCGATTCCTAGGTGGAGTGTGGTGTTTTGTAACACTATTTCCTCCGTATTTCCTCGAGACTGGATCCCGCAGATAGGGGTTGAGGTCAGACAGGCAGCCGGTCGTAAAAACTAAGTCAAGTCTTTCTGTATATGCTTGAGAAATTGCATTGCATGCATACATGCGGGTTGCGCAGACTCCACATTAAGGTGGAATAAGGGCAGGATAAATAAAGATGGTTGAAGTTAATTCAAAAGAACAGAAAGACGAAATGAGTTGTACCTTTATCTGGTGGAAGCGTACTTGGACATATTACCCGGAGTTCTAGTTTCGAATTCAAAGTCAGATAATCCATGTTTTTTTTACATATTTTGGATATAGATCCCTCTGAGGCGGTTATATGTTAATGGGCTATTGTAAAAATAAAGCCAAATTATTTGTGCCACATACTTAAACATCCGTGTTGCAAGTTACAACGACGATCCCGCATTAGAGTGGACAAGGATACATAAAGAATATAAATAAAAAAATACAGTCAACAGTCACTCACCTAGTCCTGACCCCACACTAGGTATAACCTGTATCGTGGGTGTCAGAAACTGAGAGACTGTCGGTCTCACCACACCCATACTTGAAACAAATATCTGTGGGATACACAAACATTTGTCTCAATGCGGGGTTCGAACCAGGGGCTCTCGCTTCAGAACCGGCTTCTCGCCCGCTACGCCACGGAGGCTGTCTAAGACTAAATTCAATTTACTTTAGAAATAATCACAAGTTTAAAAACTTAACGGATTGACTTCAACATTTATCCGATCGTGACCATATTTACGGGACCATTCTTGGAATAAGCTCTGTCAAACAAATAATCTTTCAAATCAGTCCACATTTGGCGGAGATATCGCGTAACATACATAAAAAACAGACAAATTGAGGGCCTTCTCCTTTTTTAAAGTCTGCCGAAAAATCTAAATTTTGTATAGCGAAATATCAGCCATGTCGAAGAGAACAATAAAATACACAAAGGCAGTTTCACCCCCACCCTCTAACCTCCCAATTATCTATATTTCTATTGTCTGTCCAATAATTTAAATTGATACAAAACCAGAAAATCCTTAACGAGGTCCATAACAAAAACATTTTGTCATTGAAAAAATCTCCTTTGCGCAAAATAAGGCCCATTAAATTAGCGATAGAATTAATAAATGCACCTTTAACAGATGCGTCACTCATGCCTAACAGACTTGAAGCGATATTATTATTTTATCTATATAAAAGGAGATACTGACTGACTGACTGACGGACACGGACTATCAGCGGACAGCCGAAACTATCGGAACTAGGAACGTGAAATTTTACACACATATTCCTTATATGACGTAAATGAGCACTAAGAAAGGATTTTTGGAAATTCATTTTTCATTTTCCCCTATGTGTGTGAAAACGGTAATAAACTGTTGAATGGAAAATATAATTTCGAATGGTATGCTCGATATATGGTAATGACACTTGTGTCATTTTAACTTCACACTTTCACTTCTCCAAAATATGGATCAAGTAAGCTTGGTTTGGAGACAAATAAGGAACTGGGACTCCCTCGATAGGGTAGTTGTAGTAGCACGACTACCATTCTCGAGTCTCGCGTTCGAAATAAACTTGGCAAAATGTGAGTGATCTATTTTCTCGTTTTATACATAAATGATTTATATTTTGCAATACCAAATATATGACGAAACGATGGTGAAACAATTTTTATGAAAGACGTAAACTCCGATAATGTAATATTAGCTGATTTTATGGGTAATATAGTAGACAATATAGTAGTAACAGAGTAATTGTTAATATGGATATAGGATCATACAGAATTACTTATTTAACCGATATTACTTCATTTTCAACTACTTATTGCGCGCGGTTTCGCCTCCGGGATAAAAACAAGTCACGCCCAAGAAAAACTACTCAACTATAAGAGCTACTTACTTTGTTTTGTGGTATACGATTTTAACACATAAGGCGGCCTCAAATAAGATTAGACGATCTCAAGTGGTTGAGTTGCGTTTCAATATTCGGGGGTCTGTTATTCAGAGACGGTATTGCTGTCTAATTGGAGATTATTCATTACATACCAACTAATATATTTTATATATTTAACTATATTGATATAGATGTGGATAACACGAGGAAATAAATATCTGAGGCTACATCTCATATAGTCTATGCACGACATTGCTGGAAGATTGAAATCCGCATCACTCATATTTTTCTCAGAGCATATCTACATTTTTGGTATTGTAAGCATTTAAATAAATAAATACACCCAACAGTCACACACCTAGTCCTGACCCCACACTAGGTATAACCTGTATCGTGGGTGTCACAGACTATGAGAGACTTTCGATCTCATAACACCCAGACTTGAAACAAATATCTATGGACCACACAAACATTTGTCTCCATTCGTGAATCGAATCCGCGGCCTCTCAATTTACAGCCGGCTACTCGCCCGCTGCGCCACTGAGGCTGTCAGTTTATAGTTAAAAATCATTTACCATCATGTGATCCACCATAATTTCCCCCCGTAGTATACAATGCCCCTAGAGATCCAATCCCAGTAAATAAACACATTTAGTCAAGTATTTCTCAGAAGGAAAATAATATCCAATTTGAGAGTGTATAAAATAAACAGATCGGGACAATATTTATATTTTATTCTTTGGCTTCCCCCACAGCTATAAATAAGGAAGTTAGTTAAGAAAACAAACGATACGCATGAATAACAATAAGATGAGAGCTGGGATGAAGGCTGATTTATTTAATTGCGGGTCGCGAGATGGATTCGATCCAGGCACGGTATTGTGAGCTCGTTAATCTAGTTCTACGAGTAGTTTACTATCCTGTAGTAAAATGGCGTTTGTAGCTGCTCTTAAAATACAAAATTAATGCTGTACTACAGAAGGGATAAATTCAAGGGTATTGTATTGTTATATTGGGTATTGTTATGTATTTTTTAAACGGTTTTCCGGTGGCCCATTACCACCTCCCTTTCCCAATCCCTTTTCCCTCCCCTTCCATTCCCTCCTTATAGGTTGGCAACGCACCCATGATTCTTTTCTGCTTTTACACACTTGCTGAATCTCACATAGTGTATACTGATTTCTTAAGATTACGCGAATGTTATACTATAAAAAGTAAAAGTAGTGTAGTAAAAGATATTCATGACAATTTATATGTAGATATGCTATGTTATTCAAAATTGAGGCAATTGACAACATTTCAAAATCTAAAAGTGCCTACAACAAAAATACCATTTAATTTCAATTTAGAATGAAATTTCAAAAAGGAAATTATGAAGAAAACAACCTTTTTATTTTGAATCTAGTTTCATATGCGATAATTATATTGATATGTTGAAAAATGAAATGTTGTCAATTGCTAGAAGACATTAAAGTCTTAGTGGTAGCTACTAAAGACCGAGTGTATTAAAAAAGTCTATATTGATGATTCATATTAAATAAATAAATAAATAACACCCAACAGTCACATACATAGTCCTGACCCCATACTAAGATTGAGTCTTGTGTCGTGGGTATCCGGAACTACTAGAGACGCGCTGTCTCACGACACCCAGACCCGAAACAAATATCTGTAGGCCATACAAACATTTGTCTCGGTGCGGGGATCGAACCCGCGACCTCTCGCTTCACAGCCGGCTACTCGCCCGCTGCGCCGCGGAGGCTGATATTATTATGATATTATAATGGAATAAAATATTACGAGGCAACAATTGTTATATCAACATAACATACATAACATAAGCTCACGCCTGTATCCCCGTAGGGGTAGGCAGAGGCGCACTAGCCAACTAGTACACCCACATTTCGCCGAGCTTAGTTCCGTCCCAGATGTGATAGGGGGCGAGCCTATGGCCATATCGGGCATAAATTCTAGACTTCGGGCTGATATGGAAAAATCCAATATCACTTTGCCCGACCCGGGATCGAACCCGAGACCTCAGGACAGAAGTCGTACCGAAATACAACCAAGCCACCGAGACAGTCACCGAGTTATATCAAAGAATAGATAAAATATCTTATTTTTAGACAAAGCAAAAGCTCACGCCTTATACTAAAGTATATTACGCGGTAGATGTTTTAATGCATCGATTATCAGTTGAGTTTACAAATCAGTCACATGATTTGATTATAGTATGCTAATATGAACCCATCTTTATCTTTACAATCTCATCCAGAATACAGTCAAGTTATAGCTATATTATTTCGCTCGTATTTAATGCCCGTCTCCAGATATCTGGGATACGGTCGGCACTCTGTTGGCAGTCGCCATTTTATCGTCCGAAGGCAAGGGACAAGATGCGTTTTATTATGATTGTAGGCAAAAATTGCGCGCTCTCATCTCGGTGGAGATTGTGATATCGGCCTTTATAGGAATGTCTGGCGATTGTTCGCGAAATTGGTTAACGCTTTATTGTTGCGTTTTATGTTGTGCAGATAGGGAATCGAATTTTCGGTTTCAAGTTTCGTTTGATTGTGTGTGGTTATTTTTCTTTGAATTGCTTACGGTTTGACATCGCATCTACTATTAAAATGGAAAAGGTCTAAGTTTGCAGCGCAGCGGCCGGGTAGCCGGCTTTAAAGCGAAAGACCGTGAGTTCTGTTCCCGCACAGAAGAAAATGTTTGTGTGAACTACATATATGTATTTGTTTCGCATCTGGGTGTTGTGAGCATGGAATTGAAAGTTTCTGTTACCAATGATAAAAGCTAGACTATACAGAACTATGTTTGTATCTGTTGGCTTTATTTGGTACAGACTTAACATAAGCTCATGCCTGTATCTGCCTACCTCAAGGGCGCACTAGCGAACTAGAACACCCACATTTCGCCGAGTTTGATTTCGTTCCAGATTTGATAGGGGGTGAACCTATCGCCATATCGGGCACAAATTCCAGACTCCGGGCTGATAGGGAAAAATCCAATATCACTTTGCCCGACCCGGGGATCGAACCCGAGACCTCAGAACCGTAGTCGTACCGAAATACAACCATGCCACCGAGGCAATCAGTTTTATTTATCCTATCCTATAATATTATTTACAATCATATCACATTTTAGAAAATAATTAGACAACATGTCAACCTGCTAACATAAGACTTTGTATCAACTTTACGCTTATACGTGAAAGTTGTTGCAACAAGTAACATCTAATTAAATAGTTTACAGCTTTATTAATGGCATATGAAGTTGTACGGACAGATGTCACAGTCACAGGCGACCGTGCAACTTTTGAGAAAACATTTTATGTGGGTAACAAGCAAACTTGAGTGTGTCTAAAAACTTTAAGATGTATTCAAGTATCTGTATTCTGTTCTCGTAGTTGCGTGCCCGCGAGGTGTCTTTTTGACCAACTTCCACAAAAGGAGGAGGTCCTCAATTCGTCTGTATTTTTTTATGTATGTTACTCGATATCTCCGCCAAATGTGGACCTATTTTCAAAATTATTTTTGTGTTCGATAGAGCTTATTTCAGGGGGGTCCCATATAAATTTGGTCACGATCGGTAAGTTGGAAGTCGGTCAATTAAGTTTTTAAACTTGTGATTATTATTATAATGAAAATGTTATTTGCAGAATTTCGCAGGTTATTTTGCTTTTTGTCATAGAAGGGACGACAGCTCGCAACTTGTGATCCAAAATTTGTGACCTTGTGGTCATAAGTCACTCAAGGACAGATGTCACAGTCACAGGCGACCGTGCAACTTTTGAGAAAATATTGTATGTCTGTAACAAGCAAACTTGAGTGTGTCTAAAAACTTTAAGATGTATTCAAGTATCTGTATTCTGTTCTCGTAGTTGCGTGCCCGCGAGGTATCTTTTTATTATAATGAAAATGTTATTTGCAGAATTTCGCAGGTTATTTTGCTTTTTATCGTCTCATTGGTCTAGTGGCAGCAGATAGGGGCTGTAGACCCGGAGGTCGTGTTCGATGTATGGTTCAAACAATGTAGAAGCCGTTAAAGTTGAGTAGCGTTTTCGTATTCGAGGGTAAGCCTTTTCATCATTGATGAACCAGTGGCTAACATAATAGCCGTGATTCAAACTTCTACAAAACCGACCACAAGTGTAAAATTATTTCAGTTTTATTCCTAACACGTCGGGATACCCACAATAACTCACAGCAGTAGTAGCGGTGCAAAGAACATTTTAAAACATTTCCGACACTTTAAAAATGTTTCCCGGTTGGTTGGTTTTTTAAATAAAAATCAGTCGGAATCCCACGCGAGCGTCCAGCACTACCAGGAGAGCATAAAACTAAAATGGTTTTCTACCATTGAGAAGAGCGGTTCCTATTTGAAGCACGCCGTTCGTCGCTAACTGTGTGACCAGTGTTATGTGGGTACTGTTTCAATGATCGTCTATACACGTGGGGCTCTACTGTATTTGGTCGGGTTGCATTTTTCACATGATACGTGGAACTGCCACGCGTTTTTGTTCTCCTGGTAATTCCGTAGTTTGTGTCGTTCATCCGTTGTTAGTGCGCCCGAAAAGTTTTGGTGTTAGTGCGCCCGAAAAGTTTTGGGGTTATTTGCAGTTTGACATCTGTGTCGGTGGGCTTGTTTACGGAACGTGCCATTAAAAGAATTGAAACATTTGCTCTGTCAGCTGCGAGTTGTTTTTAGAATTTAGTGGTATGTTTTATTCATCAGCAATGTATTATATTTCACAGAAAATAAAGTATTGTTTTAACATAGTGCAATTGCACCATCCATCGGTTAATATAAAGTTGAAGTTATGTAACAAGCAAATGCTCCACGAAATATAAAGATTTTGACATTTTGATAGTTCTGAAAACAAACGAAACGATCTTTAAATAACATGAACCGTTGCACAATAACTTTAGCTTGAACCGGCGATGCATTTAAAAAAGAAAGAAAGTAAGAAAGAATTATTTATTGACACAAGTGTGGTGGCGTCTGTACGCCACTGTACCTGTGTACAAGACGTAGAAACATATATTTAATTATACAGATGTTTATGTATGTATGTACCTAATTATTAAATATCAATTATCAGATCACCCAAACATGTGAATGATAATACATGTCCCACCACAACCGTGCCAAAAGGATCTAGACCAGCATATGTCAAGTACCAGGTGCTTGACGCTGATTTTCATCCAGACCCCTTTGCAATGACGTTGGAATTGTATTGTAATTACGCCTAATAGACAAGTAAACTAGTGTTATAAGAGATAAGCATATGAGTGGTAGAGCCTTGCTGTAGACAGTTACGTCTACAGCACGAATTACGCCGGCTCGACCGGTTTGATACAACTGTATCACAGAAAACCGACGTAAAGTGGCAGCTCGCTGTCGCGTTTCATTCAGTGAATGAGATTTCCGGTGGCCCAATTACCCCTTCTTTTCCCAATCCTTATTTTCCTCATTTTAGGTTGGCAACGTACCCATGATTATTTTTGTCTATGGCGGAAATCACTTAACATCAGGTGACCCATCTGTTCGTTTGGCAATCTCAGCTATAAAAAAAACAAGCAGAGGAGGTAGTGGCTATATGGTAAGTATTCATGAATATATATATCAATAACGCTACAAAAATTACCAGCATAAAGGGGATATAACTACAAAGTGCGTTGTGCTCTAAGATAAGAAATAAAGATCTCAGGCAGACATGATTCAACACTAATGCAAGATACAACAACTTTTCGTTCGACTTCCAATAATCACAAGTTTAAAAACTTAACTGACCGATTTTCAATTTACCTATCGTGACCAAATTTATATGAGACCACCCTTGAAATAAGCTCTATCGAACACAAAAATAATTTTGAAAATCGATCCACATTTGGCGGAGATATCGCGTAACATACATAATACAAAAAAAATACCGACGAATTGAGGACCTCCTCCTTTTTGGAAAGTCGGTTGAAAAGGAAAAGGTCGTCAATTCGTCAGTTTTTTTTATATATGTTACGTGATATATCCGTCAAATGTGGATGGATTTTTAAGATTCTTTTTGTATACGATAGAGCTTATTTCAAGAGTGGTCACATATAAATTCGGTCATAAGTTTGAAGTCGTTCCGTAAAGTTTTTAAACTTGTGACTATTTGAGGACCAAATGACAAAAAAATTTTTGAACCATTCATTAGTTTGTGCCCATTTTGATCAGAATACTATTATATTAGGCGTATAACTTAATACTGAACGATATTTTTATAGGAAAACTTGTCCAATAGCCACTTGTTTGTGTCGATTATATTCAATAGAACCGAAATAGGAATAATAAAATTATGGATTATTGTCATCGGATCCGAATCGCCAAATGTTATCGAGTGATCTTAATATTATTATTATTAGACTGCCTCGGTGGCGTGGTGGTATTTCGGTAGGACTACGGTTCTGAGGTCTCGGGTTCGATCCCCGGGTCGGGCCAAGTGATATTGGATTTTTCCATATCAGCCCGGAGTCTGGAATTTGTGCCCGATATGGCGATAGGCTCGCCCCCTATCACATCTGGGACGGAACTAAGTTCGGCGAAATGTGGGTGTTCTAGTTCGCTAGTACGCCTCTGCCTACCCCTTCGGGGATACAGGCGTGAGCTTATGTATGTATGTAGATTGTGAACATTGTTTATAGACGCTTTTTTATGTACCGCTGAATATTTTTTATATGGCAAAAAGACCTGCACTTTGTCGCAGCTCTATATTTAAAAAAAAAACATGCAAACGAGTAGAGCTCAGCATCAATGATCAACCAGCCCCCTGACTCTTGGCGCTCGATTAGAATTTGAATTCGATTTGGTTGCATTTATTTAAAATTCCGTAGAAATCGAGTTAAAAAGTGCGCTAATGATGCATTAGATTCGAGAACTTGTCATTGGGTAATTTTTAACGTGACATAAGCGCACGTTTTAACTCCATTTCGGTGGCATTTTAAGTCACTAAATGAAGTGGAGGAAACCCTTTAGGTACAATCCGGTGTTTTCAGAGTCAGTAGATTTAGCATAAACAATATTATAAAGCTAACTATACAAAACAATATTTGTTACTAACTTAAATGGTAAATTATATTTAACACTACTATGTTTTTGTCTGGTTGTACGGTTTACCACCAGGTCCATTGTAATTTTTGGTGTTGATGCGGTTTCTTTCTATCTATCCTTATCCCACTTTATGTGGTGTCGGCGCAACACACTTTTCAAGCATGTTGCAGACAAAATCTGGCTTAGTTTTTACGACCGGCTGCCTGACATCAACCCCCTCTGAGGTATCCATTACCGGGTAAATTATTGTGAAAATTCGCTATGCCTGACCTGGGAATCGCACCCAGGACCTCCCGGTCCACAGTCCATATATTTTGCCACTAAACCTATTAGTGCCTCTTGATGCGTGCGGAGTTAAAACTACAATAATACATAACATAAACTCACGCCTGTATCCCCGAAGGGGTAGACAGAGGCGCACTAGCAAACTAGAACACCCACATTTCACAGATGTGATAGGGGGCGAGCCTATCGAAATTTTGCTATAAAATACAAAGGTTCCCTTAAAATGTGGATTTATATACAAATAAAAAGTAAGGAAATCTTAGAACTCTAAATGTGCTAAAGAAATGCATGGAAATTCCCGTCATCCCCCCTGAAGAATAGTTCTGTAATCGACTGATAAAGTGCGGATTTCTATCTACGATTAACTTCGATTTAAAAAGAAGCTACGATTGTCACTTCGTGGCGTAAGGTATAGGCGAATACAGATTTTGAAATGAAATCTATTTTTATTTCAAAATCCGTATTCGGACTGAGTCCGACTCGTGACCACGAAGACTGCAAAGCCTTCGAAAAGTCGCACATAAAAATGAAAACTAATCGTAATAGAATCCGTATAAACGTTTTATTTTAATGTATAACATTCGCATGAATTTAAGAAATCAATATGAATACAGATTTTGTTCGAATAATCTGAATTTACGCTGACAGCGTACTATCTGGTGGCCCTTTTGGGCCTTTGCCTTCGATTTACCAAAAAAACCCGCTTCAAACAGTGAAGCTAAAATACTGCGAAGCAAACTCAGAAAATATACCTACCATAGGTACATGCAACATCTTGCAATAAGTCATCGACTTATTTTTTAAGTATTTCTGCGCAACATGCCTCATTTCTAACTGTTGCTCGACAACAGATTCGACGTCTCGTGACGCTTTAACCTCTTATTTAGTCAAGAATCGTTCTAAGGCTGTTGAACCTAGTTTAAGTATTCAAAGTAGTTTAAAGCAAAGAGTGGCAAACGAGCACGTGAATTTATGAGAGGGTGTTCGATTCACATTCAGCTGACAAAGCTTTGCTTTAATGGTAAATGGTGGGTCGCTTGATGGTAAGTGATCGCTACCAACTATAGCAACCCATGATCCCAAAAGAATTAAATTAGAAAATTTGCGTTGCCCGAACTTGGAAATGAATCAAGGACCTCACGGTCACAGCCTATACATACTACCAGACCAAGGAGGCGACAAACAATAATAACAAGTTTAAAAACTTAACGGACCGACTTCAAATCCGATCGAGACCAAATTTATACGGGACCACCCTTGAAATAAGCTCTATCGAACACAAAAAGAATTTTGAAAATCAGTCCACATGGCGGTGATATCGCGTAACCTATATAAAACAAGACTGATTGAGGACCTTCTCCTTTTTGGAAGTCGAAAATCCAACTAACTAATGACCCGAATTGCCTGTAAATAAGTTGTGTTCCGCTTATGCCTAACTCCTGAGCGCGCGGGACATTAGTCGCGGTGGCCCGTGTCGTGTCCGCCACCCGCCACGCCGCCCGCCACGCGCCCGCCGCCCGGCGACACTCGCATCCCTCGGGAACAATTTGAGCCACTAGCTTTTAAGTTTCGCTCTACGTTTTGACTTCTACTTTAAGTGCCCGAATGTGCAATCAGCGTGGTTTGTTCCCCTTGTTTCTTGGTGTTTCAGTGTAACGTTTAGTACGTTGAAATATGTGTTTTTTATTTTTAGTTTAAAATGAAGTTGAGATTTATTAGTATATTAGGATAAATAAATAAAAAAAAAATAGGTAATTTATATACAAAATATGTATAGAGGCGGACTCCACGCCAGATGCAAACTCTGTATTCAGTTTTGATAACGGATTGATACATTGGATCATTCATTTTGCATATTTAACATAACATAACATAACATAAGCTCACGCCTGTATCCCCGAAGGGGTAGGCAGAGGCGCACTAGCGAACTAGAACATCCACATTTCGCCGAGCTTAGTTCCGTCCCAGATGTGATAGGGGGCGAGCCTATCGCCATATCGGGCACAAATTCCAGACTCCGGGCTGATATGGAAAAATCCAATATCACTTTGCCCGACCCGGGGATCGAACCCGAGACCTCAGAACCGTAGTCGTACCGAAATACCACCACGCCACCGAGGCAGTTTTTCATATTTACTTAAACATATTTATTTTATTTACTAACTGGTCTTTATTTTCTGTTTAAAAGCACAAAAAATCTTATTCTGCCAATTTTCAAAACAGATTTTTTAAATAAATAGCTTGACTTGTTAAAAATCGTCAGTTAAGTATTGATTAACCACGTTTAAAAAAATACTATAAATAAAACTACAGGTACTTTCAGATAAAAAAATATAACTTAACTATAACATTTGGTTTTCACTAACAATGGCATCAAAGGGGATAAATTAAAAAAAATATTCATAATTATCTGATTAAAATCATTAGTCCCTTACGGAACCCACCTCTCGCGAGTCACCAGTGGCTTCTGTACTTTTATGTGAACACTTAGCTGTCGCTAGAGCACAATTAGAAAATGGCTTTCTCGCATACCCTCCCAGTATATAATAGTAGTACTGCTAGTAATCTCAGATGTATCGTATTAGTTCCACAGAAGTACTTTAATCCATAGTACAAGATAATATCGGTAAAGATTATAATTTTCTTTAAATCGCAATTTTTACTAATAGCTAACTATAATCTTGGATTTTGACGGGAAGTCTGACAGGGTGGGCGTCGCTTGTTAAATATATTTCATATTATTCTCTAGAGTTGTGTTTGTTGTCTTTAAGTGGTGTGGTTTAATGCATCAAACTTCAGTGAATATGGACGGTATATTGTGGAAACTTTTTAACCGGTAATCTTTAATGAGTTTTGCTTGGTGCGTTGGCTGGTTTTGTTTGGTCGATTCGCTGAGTGAAGGTCATCTGAGGGGCATCGCACTGGAAGGAATTACCGCCATTATCCCAGCAGGACCTTGAGATCATTCACATCTGGGTCTCATGGTCATTGTAAAAACTTAATTGCTCTATTTACCTTGACATTGGCGAAATCATAGCATATGCGTGGAAGCCATTATTTTAAAAAAAAGAAGAACTACAATCTTTCTTTCTACCTTATCCCACCTGAATGTGGGATCGGCGCAACGCACTTTTTCTAACATGTCCCAAATTTTGGCTCATTTTTTACGACCGGCTGCCTGCCTGACGTCCCGAGCAAATATAAAAACACGACCCAGGAATCTATCCCAGAACCTCCCAGTTTACAGTCCTTATACGCTGCAACTAAACCAAGGCGGTAACTATAATGAACTAAATATATGTATAGGGATTTAACGATAACTATGATGGTTATCGAGAAGTATTAGCTTGTACCAGAGACTTCTATGTATTTTGACAGGCCGTTCGGTACATAAAATTTGCGCACTAAGTTTTTGTCAATTGACCGCAACTCACTATAGAGATCTGTAGCTCAAACGAAAGTTTGTTGCACGTATTTACGCGAGCGAGGCACGTGAAATATTTGTATGGGAAACGTCATTCCCCGCGTAATCGCTAGAGGCGTTCGTGTGTTTGTCATACAAATATTTTACGGAGTCGCTAGCGAAGAATGTCAAAAAAACAAATGGTTGGCCTACAGCTCTTTTCTTTAGCCGTCAAACGTCAAACGCAGTAATGTGACACAACTTTACTTTTAAGCAGTGGACAAGCTGTAATAAACATAGAAGTGTTTGCCTTGTACCCATTATACCCAGGTACTGTCTTGGTGATTAAAATTTACTTTATTATTGTTCTCATTGTAGCAATCTTCTTAATCTAGTGGCAGCTATAACTGTACATTGGGAATTCCTGGGTTCGAATTCGACGATAAATTCAATTTCAAAATGAAAACATCTTAAATTTCTAGTAGGCCAACCATGAGTTTTTTGTCATTACTCGCTAGCGACTCCGTGAATTATTTGTATGACAAACACCCGAACGCCTCTAGTGGTTACGCGGGGAACTGACGTTTTACATACAAATTTTACGTCCTCGCTCGCGTAAATACGTGCAACAAACTCATGGTTAAGCTACACAGCCGAAAACTGTCAAAAAAACGTACCAAGGATACAGGTGTTCCCCTTTCTCGTTTCTCTAAGCATATAAACGGTTATTTTTCCACGTGTTATTTTATAGTATGATATTTTGTAATTCTCGTTGCATCTCGTGAGTTGTATAAGAGTGCAGCTGCCGTGAGATAGGAGCGGCACGTGTGGCCACAACGCTACTGTTATTATATTCCACGTGGCAGACCGGGCGGTTACACAACTTTCATATTGTCTTGTTTCACTTCAATTAAAAGAATATGCGACTACATATTTTAAGTAGACTAGAATGTTGAGGTGTGTCGATATTAGCGGTTTCTTTCTTTCTTCTTTTCTATCCTATTGTGTCCCACTGCTGGGCAGATGCTACCGGATACGTGGGCAAAAATCAGCACGGAGTGGAGACTGGAGACCTTCTGACGGCTGGCGACGCCGTGGTAGGCCCAGGAAGAGATGGCGTGACGATGTGGATGCCTACGAGCCTACGTGGACTGAACTAGCCCATGACAGAGAACAGTGGAAAATGATAGGGGAGTCCTTTGCCCAGCAGTGGGACACAATTAGCGGTTTATGAAGCTTTAAATCTAGTCTACACTGATGAGTTTTGACTTTTCTGATAAGTGTTTTTAGGATTTCAAATGGCAAAAATGAGACCGTTATCCGACTAACATAGCTGTTTTATGTGGGAACGATTGGCACTAGATATACTAAATTTGGTTGGTAGGTGCATCTAAACTTGATATGAAATTAGGCTAAATATTGCAAATAACTGAGCATGTTCTTTTTCACTGTACATAAAATATGCATTCTGGGTATCTATATAGTAATAATAATAATATTAGCCCGGTAATATTACTGTCCCACTGCTGGGCACGGGTCTCCTCTACTAATGAGAAGGGTTAGATCTTAGTCTACCACGCTGGTCTAATGCGGGTTGGTAGAATTCACATACTTTGAAATTCTTGTGGAGAAATTCTCGGGTATGCAGGTTTCCTCACGATGTTTTCCTTCACCGTTATAGGAAGCAATAATTCACAATCTATATAGTAGTCATTAAAAATTACGGCGGCGTGAATGTATTTCGGTACGACTACCGTCCTAAGGTCTCGGGTTCGATTCCCGGGTCAGGCAAAGTGATATTGGATTTTTCCATATCAACTCGGAGTCTGGAATTTGTGCCCGATATGGCGATAGGCTCGCCTCCTTTCATATCTGGGACCAAACTAAGCTCGGCGAAATGTGTTCCAGTTCCCTAGTGCACCTCTGCCTACTCCTTCGGGGATTCAGGCGTGAGCTTATGTTATGTTCAAGATTTCACCTTGTAACCCACAAAAACCTGACAACCAGACAACTCCCGCGAGTCGTCATGTCCAATTAAAAACCTCAATTCAATTATGTGATTCGAGTGAGGTAGACTGAAGTTACTGGCATTAAGAGAATCAAGTAAATTTTTGATTGATTGAAGGTTACTGCCACGTTGGCGTACTTGTCTACCGTTCTGAGGTCTCGGGTTCGATCCCCGGGTCAGACAAAGTGATATTTGATTTTATCAATATCGGCCCGGAGTCTAGAATTTGTGCCCGATATGGCGGTAGGGTCGGCCAACTATCATATAGAAGGAACTAAGCTTGGCGAAATGTGGGTGTTCTAGTTCGCTAGTGCACCTACCCTTTCGGGGATACGGGGCTGAGCTTATGCTATGTTATGAATGGAAGGTGTGCAAACAAAGCTTTAGATAAAAGCTTATCTAGTTTTTAAACTAATGAGCTGTGGAAAGAAGAATATTTCATAAAAATATTAGTAAAACAACACACTGGCCTCACTAGGGAGGATGCTCAAGACCGATCGAAGTGGAAGCGTTTAACCCGTCGGAGGCGGCACATATATATGTTACATAATCGTATGGGCCACCGGAGGCCGAGCCACCCGTGACTATTTAAATAAGAAGGTGGACTTTGGCGAAAGGCCGGGATAACGCCAGACAGAAAGAAATAAAGAATTAGCAAATAACAGAAAAATAAACTAAAAATACAAATCCACAGTGTTAAGTCAACATATCGGCAAACTGCCTCACACTTGGGGAATTTGTCGAACGGACGTGACGTCACGAGTGTACGCAATCCGCAGTTTCCGTTCCCATTTTCCCGTTTTTCCACCGGTGCTGGCGGTTAGCTCCTGAAATCGACTTAACAATTTCACCGGGCATTTTTAATTTGTTCCTATTTTTGCTTTGTGTATTCTTTTCTGGTTATCGGTGGCGTAGTTGTATTGCGATACGAATACTGTCCTCAGTTCTAGGGCTGCAGACACGAAGTCAGCGGGAGCGGAGCGGCGACGGCACGGGGAGCGGCGCGACAAAATATTGCTAGATCGGTCGTAGCACCGCTCTCCGCGCTTTTCCCTCGAGGCCTGTTCCATATTTAATATCTATGCATTGAAACGCATCGCTCCCCGTGATGCCGCCGCCGCCGCTCTTCTCCCGCTGAGTTCGTGTCCGCGGCCTATGAATCTAACCCAGGACCTCCCGGTTCACAGCCCATGTGCGCTGCCAAGTGGTTACGTAGTGTAATAAATACCATGAAAGAATTAACCGATACCTACCAATACCGGATCCGTAGAAACAAATGTTTTATTGTCTTTTGGTCCTGTTATAGTCGATTTTTGTTTACGTAATTGTTCTTTAAAGGAACCAACGGATAGGAAAGAGGTACAAATGGTAGAGATGCACATATGCTAGCTCACATTCATTAGAAAGCTGAGATTTTCGAGGCCACGTTACGGGTACTCTATTTTCTGACACTGGTTCTAACGTACTATAAAATCTCTATAAATACAAATGTGACCTAAGAGTTTTATCTCCGAAAGAAAGCCTAAAATACATCCCCCAATTTCCAAAAGCTAGTTAGTTCCTCTTAACAAGATCGACAACACGCTTCAAATCGTATGATTTTGTGGTGCTTTTAGGCCTTTGAACACATCAATTATCATAAAAAATTATCCCCTCCCCTGTTTATAAGGTCAAACACGTCATTTAAAAAGCCGATATTCGTCGCGAGGTACCAGGAACACAGCGAATACAAACAATTTACTAACAATGACACGGCAGGTAGGCAGTGGCGTAGCGCTGTCAGAGCCAGGTCGATGATACTGACAGGGGGAAATGAGACGGCCGCGACGCGACGTGTGCACCGTCGAGCTTGAAGTTATAGTCGTTATACAATACATTGGATAAATATTAAAAGTCCAAACATTGAGTGCTAGAGCTATATTGTAGGCTGTTTTTCTGAAGATTTAATGCACTGCCCTAATACAACTCTCTCACAGAAAACTTACTTGAAGAAACTTTTTAATGCCCGAAACTCATTAAAATTTTTTTTTGGCAGCGGATAGGCTATTAATGATTGCTTTTACCTTCGAAGCCAATAAAAAAGGTAAAAGTCACATTCACTATTCCGAACTACAGGTCCGTGAAATAAAATAAAACTCCCTTTAGAAAAGAACTCAGTAAAACAGTATCCCCGAACGTTTCCCCCGCAGTCCACTAATTTAATGATTCGCCATAAACCGTGTCACGTCGAAACTCCCATAAAACCATCAAATTTTTACGCCTTACGTTTCACGGCGCCCTATACTCGCTTTTTTCTCAAACCCGCATCGTAATATAGTGAAATTCTATTGAATAATATATAACAACTACCTCCTACTCGCGACTCCGCCTGCGTGAAAATTGTATTCCAATACATATTTTGGGAATAATAAAACCGACTTCAAAATTAACTCTTAATTTGAAGGAGAGGCACCCTAGTGAACTAGAACACTCACATTTCGCTGAGCTTAGTTCCGTCCCATATGTGATAGGGGGCGAGCCTATCGCCATATCGGGCACAAATTCCAGACTCCGGGCTGATATGGAAAAATCCAATATCACTTTGCCCGACCCGGGGATCGAACCCGAGACCTCAGGACGGTACGTACCGAAATATAACCACGCTACCGCGCCGAGGCAGTCAGTAATGATTTCCCAGGGGGCTAATATTAAGGTAATTAATCACTGGGACTCATCTAATGATATCCATTTGCAATATAATTCGACAAAGTAATGCAAAAAGATCGAACGAACAAAATTTATAACGTAGTTATGTTCATAAATTATAACATGTTGGTGTGAATTATATTTATTTTACTTTTATGTATTTGATTTATGTTTCTTTTTGCATAACGACGTCCAATTATCTATTATGATAATGCGAACTTCCTCAAAAGTGGTTGACGGCTGGCCGGTCGTAAAGACTACAAACCGAATGCTTTCTGCAATACACTTAAAAAGCAAGTTACGCCATCCCCTCGTTGGAGTGGAATAAAGGTAGGTTGAAATAAAGAATAACGCGACCCCAAAATAACCTACAGCGTAGGTCTACCACTTGAAATAACTATTGAATATTTGGTTTAAATAAATAATAAATAAATACACCTAACAGTCCTGACCCCACACTAGGTATAACCTGTATCGTGGGTGTTAGAGACTATGTAAGACTTTCGGTCTCACAACACCCAGACTTTTTTATATTATTTTTTTATTATTATTACCAAAAACAAATACAACATATTTAATCACAGAGATGTAACAAAATCTCGAAACAAATATCTGTGGGCCCCACAAACATTTGTCTCAATGCGGGAATCGAACCCGCGGCCTCTCGCTTCACAGTCGGCTACTCGCCCGCTGCGCCACGGAGGGTGTTTAATTATGATACTTTTTATAAGAACACTGCTATTACCTGGTATTCCAAATAAAATTTCAACCCTGAGTTATTTCGGTGTCCCAATATCTCTTAAACGTCTGACAATAAATTTGAAGATAGTGTTTACACAGTATCTTGTTAATCATCAATTTAAATCTATTTACGTAGGTCGGTTTACAGAATCAACGTTATTAAACCAAGTCCATTAACGATAAAATATTTGCCGATGTTTAAAAATATTGAAATCCACCTCGATACGTTTGATGCAAAAAGGCTATGATATGTATCATCATAATCAGCCATAGGACGTCCACTGCCGAACATAGGCCTCCCCCAAAGATTTCCAGATCGACCTGTTGGAAGCGGCCTGCATCCAGCGACTTCCATGATATGTATACTCTTGCCAAATTAGTACCTTTCTAGTACTAATAGACTCTGAATTAAACCTCGGTCAGGCAGACAGACATGGCGAAACTATAAGGATTCCTTTTTTGCATTTGATTTTGGAACCCTAAAAACCGACCAAGTGTGAGTCGGACTTGTGCACCGAGGGTTCCGTACAAACCTGTAGGTATATAAGGAATTTCGCAAATTTTCCTTTATCTGTGCTATAAGACGTTGCTTCGTACCAAATTTCAAGATTCTGAGTTCACGGGAAATAACCTGTAGGTTTGATTAATTTGCGAGCGTCCAAAATATGCGGCATAAGCGGCTGTTATTTTATTATGTTGGCTTAGAAATTTGATTTTTTCACAGCTCTAAGGGACAGTAGACCTGAGTATTTGATATGAGTTTCAGCTTGATACCTCCACGCGTTTCTGAGAAAAAGGGTCTTGACAGACAGACAGACGGACAACAAAGTGATCAGGGTTCTGTTTTTTCCATTTGAGGCACGGAACCCTAAAAATCAAAGGTTAAAAGCTGTTAATTTGTATTAACTTGTTTAAGCCAAAGAGAATTGTACAATTTCATTATATTATTTTATGAACATAACAGATAACGATGTGTTTGTATTTCTAATTATCTAATTACGTACGATTGTGTAAATTTTAATTATAAACGCGTGCGTATTAAAAACGTTTACAATAATGCCGAGCTTGTAGCTAATGAAAGCGAGGGTAGCTTTATGATTGTACTTTGTGGAATGAATGTAGCTAGCTGCCTCGGTGGTAGTTGTAATGCTAATTGCTTACTCGGTATAACTGGGTATTCTATTAAGACTTAGGTACAATCTCCTAGTCGGATAGCGCTATTGGTATTTTTGGTGGATGACCGATGCAAATACAGGGATACCCGTCCCAACCAAAAATCAAGTCAAGCAAACCCCTCGAGAGAATAGGAAGTACACTGGCTGATCCTGGAACGCGAACCACACACGGAGTATGCTATGGCAGATTTTAGCACAGTACGGTGGTCGCCAACCATTCGGATACGAATATCCCACCACCAGCAAAACCTACTTATCTACTCCACCGAGATTTGTACTTAAAATGGGTTGAGTGGTAGAAGCACGATGTAGACAATTACGTCTACAGCACGAATGGGCCGGCACGACCGGTTTGATACCACTGTCTCACAGAAAACCGACGTAAAGTGGCAGCTCGCTGTCGCGTTTCGTTCGGTGAGTGAGATTTCTGGTAGCCCAATCCCTTTTCCCTCCCCTTCCATTCCATCCTTTTAACCCATCCTTGGTTGGCAACGCACCCATGATTCTTTTTGAGTTTCGGGTTTCTATGGGCGGTGGAGAACTCTGACCATCAGGTGACCCATCTGCTCGTTGTCAGTCTCTGCTATAAAAAATAAAATGGCCAAAATCCAATAGAAAACACAAAACTCAACACAAAGGACTTTTGTTAACAGGGTCCTTACTGTTAATAAAAAACACAACAGACGCGTAAATCTGGCCCAATATGCCGTAAACACTTTATGATACAGCCAGGGTCGGGATCCTAATACATAACGATATTCTGATTGTCGTTCACTGCCTGCAATCAAACGCCGAAGGTTTAGGATCCATCAGACGAGGGCTTTATTCGCGCACCCTTAACAACACCCTCTCGGTAACATGGTATTTTTTATGATCAATTTGGAGGGCCGTATGACCAGACGGTGATTTTCGGGACACTTTTTGTGGTAGGCAAAAAATAAGTAGCAGAAAAGCTATAGATTGGTTTTGATTTAGTTGGGAGTACGAACTGTTGAGACAGAAGTCACTAGAACCAAAACAGTGTTGAGATTATTCACCTCTTTTCTTTCTACCTGTCCTTATCCCACCTTAATGTGAGGTTGGCGCAACACATTTTTTAAAGCATGTTGAAGAAATAATTTCTTAATTTTAAGACCGACTGCGAGCCTGATGTCAAGCCAGTTCCGGACAAATCAAATTAGAAAAATAGCTTTGCTCAATCTGAGAATCGAAACCAGGACTTCCCGGTCTACAGCCCATATATGCTGCCACTGACCAAGGAGACGAGAGATTATTCATGACTGATTTTTCATAATTTGTTATGAATTGAAAACCGACGTCAAGTGGCCGCTTGCTATCGCGGTTCGTTCGGTGAGTGAGATTTCCAGTGGCCCTTTTCCCCCTCCCTTGTCCAATCCTTTTTTCCTCCCCTTTCATTCCCTCCTTTTAGGTTGGCAACGCACCCATAATTCTTTGTGTCTTGGGTGTCTATGGGCGGTGGAGATCAATTACTAGCAGGTGACCCATCTGCTCGTTTGCCAGTCTCTGCTATAAAAAAAATAACAAAATAAAATATCGTTTGTTTTGATAGTGAAGGAAAATATCATGAGGAATATATACCCAAGTATGCTAGGTAACTTCCTTATTTATTTTGGCGTTATTTTCAATAGATAACGTAATATAGGCTCACGCTTTTATCACTCAGGCTGTATGCTGTGAGCCAACTAGGCCGTTTAACTGACATTTCGCTGTTTATTGTCATATCAGCACCACTATTTATTTAACTTGATTAATTTTGTAAAGCCAAAAATAATTCTGATTGATTAGGCTTCGTACATTGCTACTAGACCGATGAGAGAACAAAAATATTTAGTCATCATCATCATCATCATCATCATCAGCCATAGGACGTCCACTGCTGAACATAGGCCTCCCCAAAAGATTTCCAGATCGACCTGTTGGACGCGGCCTGCATCCAGCGAATTCATGCGAAATGGAAAGTTGAAATGGCAGTGGGCAGGGCACATAGCTCGTAGGACTGATAGCCGATGGGGCAGAAAAGTTCTCGAGTGGAGACCACGTACCGGCAAGCGTAGCGTAGGACGTCCACCTACAAGGTGGACCGACGACCTGATATTTAGTCACATTATCATAAAATAATAATATCGCAAGGAGAAAACATCCTTAAACAGGAATAACATTAGCTTTATAATATTACTGACCAATCAGGTCAGGTCCAGGTTATACAATACACGAATATTTTAGCTTCATCAAAAAAAAAAAAAAAATTCAAACTTGCTATAGATTTCTATTTCTTTGTGATATAAAAATAGATAAACTTGAAATTGTATTAACAATTGACCAAATACGAAATTGGTGAAAAGAATTGTACAGAATACAATATTTGATAACGTGACAGTGACCATAAATCAGGGAAATTAACAAGAGGGTCCCCGGAGTGAAGGACCAGGGCCATTTTGGGCACGACTGCGAGCGCGAATCAAGGGTCTGTCGATGGAGGGGTAAATTTTGCTGATGTGAGTTTATGCTATTAAGTGCTTTCGCATCTATTGCAATGTTGCATAAAGGTTTACATAAAAATAAACTTTCCCTGTTTTAAGAGGAATTAGTTATTTATTCTGTGTTGTGTGTTAAGTATTCTGTGTTCCCTTAGTATCATTACTTTTACACCTGCCACGTACATCTCTGCACCACCCCAAGGTTGACTGGCAGAGAATGCTTGTTGCATTAAGTTCGCCTTTATACTTCGTGTATAACAAGTGTAAATAAATAAATAAATAAATAAATTAGTAAGAATTCGATGTTAAATATTATATTTTTTCCTTCGCCTCCTCGATCTAGTGGCAGCGTGTATGGTCCGTGGAGATCCTGAGTTCGATTCCCAAAACGATTTTTCTTTTTATTTTCCAGGGACTTGTCCCGGGATTCCCTGGATGATCCAGATCGCCCAGATGGAGTTGACGTCAGGCAGGCAGCCGGTCGTCTGCTGGGCTAGACAACCTAAATAAATAAATAATGTGACGACGCCGACTCCATTGCAATGGGATCGAGGCAAAGGATAAAGGAAAGAAAGATATATCACATATTTGAGATGAACTCAAAACCATAGATCTATGCTAACAGAACACTCCTTTTCAAAACAAGGGGTCAACCCCCAAATCCCTTCATCCCTCCCTGTACAGGTCATCTCAGACGGGAACAGATGGCGTCACGTCACCTCCGACGAGCACCCGGTTATCAATCACTAGAATTAACTGAACAACCACCGTAATACGACTGGACTCCAATTTCGAAGATGTCTTGGCATACAGAGACTTTCTTTAATTGTTCGCGCATTATTAATTACTTGTTGAATCTTAGGTTTTGGAGACAATGTGGTTTGGGTTGAAGCCAAGAGTTTTGAGATTACATCAAGTGGTAGCCTGATAGATTGTTAACATCTGAATGTGATGAGTTAACATCAGTAAAATAAATTGGTTGAATATGTATGGCGAAAGACAACGATGATGTTTTGACTGCTATTAATGTAACTATAGTCTGGACTTTAAAAGAGGCGATAACCATTGAAATGACGAAGCATTTCTTACATCGACATCGACAAAATTAATATTGCATCCATTAAGTCCCATTTGTAGAAAAAAACACTTTTGCAAAGAAAGTAAATAAATAAATACACTCAACAATAACACGCATATTCCTGACTCCTGAACTCCACACTAGGTGTAACGCGTATCGTAGGTAGCAGGAACTAAGAGAGACTTACGGTCCCACAACACCTTTGACTTAAAGAATTACTACTATAGAGGCAGAAGGAGCATTATAGAATAAATTTTATACTATTACATTACTGGATAATTCAAGCGTCTTAAACGTAGCGGTTGTATACTCCTTGGTGTCTTGTGCATAATATAAAGCCTTTAGGATTGCATGGCTCGTTGGATATCAGGCACCTTGCTTGCAATGCACATCAGATAATGGCTTAAAGCATTGTCCTGCAAGCCGTCCGGCGTGGTTAATTTCCGACTGTCCTGCATCCTGCAAGACTGGACAACTATCACATCCTTTATATTCGTAACACAAAATAGAAATGCTTCAATGTTTATAAATGAAAAATAGTGTGCATTTTTTAATTATAGTAACACTAAGTTTTTCTAGCAGTTTTGCTAGTGGGACATTTTCATGAAACTGCAATTGCCGTACTTGGGACTTAACCCCGGACTTTACGGTTCTTATCATAAATATGCTGATAGACGAACTAGAAGACCAATATTTTCTTGAGTTTGTTTAAATCCTCGATAAATTTCAACAAAAGGTCCGATCTTAAGGTTCACAAACGTTCAAGGTTCTATAACAACCTAATATTGTAAAAGGGCGTATAAACAACCCCTAACGAGAGTTTAACGGTTAATAATCGTTATGGGTTCCTTGAGATTTTGATAATTCCGAGATCAGAAAGGGATTTCGCTGGAAATTCCTGAAATTAATTACATTAAGGGCTCTGAAATTCGAAAGGTATTTTGTTTGTCGGAATTGTGAATTCCAGTTATGCTTACATCGCGGTTTTTAGTTCAAAAGATTTTGTAGAAGTTTAACCTCCATTCTATATTAGTTATTGATTAGCTCAAGAGTCGCTTCCTTGGTCTTGCGGCAGCATATATGAGCTGTGGACCGGGAGGTCTCGGGTTCGATTCCCAGATCGGGCAAAGCAAATTTTCTAATTTAATTTGCCTGGGACTGTATGCCTTAGAGTGGGTTGACGTTAGGCAGGCAACCGGTCGTAAAAATTAAGTCAAATCCTTTCTGCAACATACTTGAAAAAGTATGTTGCGCTGACCCCACCTTAAGGTGGGATAAGGGCAGGTAGAAAGAACTAGCTCAAGAGTGTATTCTATAGAGTTATCCGCCTATAATCCCCCCTATAGGCCCCAAATTAAGCTGGAACAAGGGTATGTGGAAAGAAAGTAGGCTGAGAAACGTGAGGTCTTGTATTCAAATCCTAAGTCAGGCGATCATAATTCATATGAGTTTTATTTCGAAAAGTCATATATAAGCTGCAGATTTGGAATTCGTGCCCGATGTGGGAGTAGGCTCTTTATCACAAGAGGCAGAAATAAGCTCGACGACCTTTATGCAAGCGTGGTAAAGTTGACATTACGAATGATGGTCATCGTTGTGCAATCCACAATGTATGGCCACCGATAAAAAATTGATCGTCGGTGATCACCAGACTCATGTCGGCCTGGATAAATGCTTCTTCACACTCCCAAGAGGGAAGAAGCAAATCCAGGATCAGCAAATCATCATAGTCGTAGAAGACGGATCTGAAAAATAATAAACTTTACAGATAACCATTTCAAATAATTGTATTTGATTTTTTGACATAGCTTTTTTAATTCTAAATCTATAGTTATGAAAATTGGCATATATCTAAATACATCGTTTTTTATGTACCTAGTAATAATATTATATATTATATAGCAGCGATAGCTCAGTTGGGAATAGTACAGACTGCCGAGACAAGTGTCGGAGGTTCGAGACTAACCCCAAAAAGGAGCACACTCCTCTGACTTTTCTATGTTAAGTGTGTTTTCTTTGTGAAATATTTGCTATAACGGTGAAGGAAAGCATCGTGAGGAAACCTGCATACCCGAGAATTTCTCCACAACAATTTCGAAGGAATGTGAAGTCTACCAACCCGCATTAGGCCAGCGTGGTAGACTAAGACCTAACCCCTCTCATTAGTAGAGGAGGCCCGTGCCCAGCAGTGCGACAGTAATATTACAGGGCTATTATTATATATACATAAGCTCGCGTCTGTATCCCCGAAGGGGTAAGCAGATACGCACTAGCGAGCACATTTCAGTGAGCTTAGTTCCGTCCCAGAGGTGATAGGGGGCAAGCCTATCGACACATCGGGCACAAATTCCAGACTCCGGGCTGATATGGAAAAATCCAATATCACTTTGCGCGACCCAGGGATCGAACCTGAGACCTCAGGACTGCAGTCGTATCGAAACACAACCACGCCACCGAGGCGAAATTATATATTTGCTACATTCTTCTTTAAATTAGTAACTAGCTAATTTAAAATCTAGATTAACATCGCACGGATGGTCGTTGTATTGCCTCTGGGATTCTTCAAAATAGTAGTCGAACACGGTCGCTGGTTTCCCATTCATCTCAAATTTTGCATTCGAATTTCTTCAAAATCTTTTGCACAAAAGTTATGGAAGCGTTGCGTGGTAACGTGCAGTATTGTTGTGTTGTAAACTTCAATATGACCAGGCTGACCAGGCTGTACAATGATATTTCTAAGACTTTAAATCTTGATATATTTAGTAACAATCCGTTTGCCTTCAAAAAGAAAATATAGATTTTTTACAAATTTAAGGAACAATGATTATCTATCTTATTTTTGCATTACATGTGTATCTACCTAAACTATGCTCAACTTTTAAAGCAGCCACTATGGTTTATTGTTTAAGATTACTTTGTTAATTTTTATAAAACCTATTTTAAACATCTGTAAATTAATTTTAAAATTTAATGTTAATTTTTGTCTGGTGTAAACACCACAATAATGCATGCTGTGGTTGCCTGTAACTGGGAGCAATGATATAAGTGTTAGTTACTTAAGTTTATTTGTAACCCCTTGGCGATCCTAAATAAATAAAATAAATAAAAAATATATGGTTATTTGTAGTCAAAAAGATTTAATATCACTAACTATAGAGAGGTTATCAAGCAAGTTCCCAATACAAAAAAAAATATCTCAAACGTCAGTAACGCCATCTTGACAGCCTCCGTGGCGCAGCGGGCGAGTAGCCGGCTGTGAAACGTGAGGTCGCGGGTTCGATTCCCGCACCGGGACGAATGTCTATGTGGCCCATAGATATTTGTTTCGGGTCTGGGTGTTGTGAGACCGAAAGTCTCTCGTAGTTTCTGATACCCACGATACAGGTTACACCTAGTGTGGGGTCAGGACTATGTATGTGACTGTTGGGTGTCTTTTACTTTTTTTTTATCTACCACTTATTACAATTTACACCCAAGAATATTTTGTAAATGTCCAAGAATCACGTAAGACGATTTTATTGTGTAAATATTATTACGCCGGCACGACCTTGCGCGTTTTCAAATATGACTGAGTGACTTATGACCAACGAGGTCACAACTTTTGGATCACAAGTTTCGTGCTGTTGTCCCGTCTATGGACTGTTGAATGTCTTTGTTTATAGTATTGTAATCTGGTTTCTGATCATAGGTTAAATGTTTTTTTTCCTAAATTGCAAAACATTTCAAAAGATAAACCGATAGCAGTCATCGCGATCAATGCATTTCGATATAATTTTACTGATAACCCGTCATTTACTATTCGAGTAGGTATTAGAGGCTTACTTTCACTACGGGCTACGGCCTCTATTTGTAAAAAAAACAAGCGATTTTCCTGTTGAGACGACTAATGATGCCTTGAGGACCCCTGGTTTCAAAGAACTTGACTGATAAAGCCTAAACTTAAATAGGCCAGCTTTACTGGGTTATAACCATTATCTTACAGAAAACATGGTTCTGAAGAACAAGTCAACAGAAGGCATGAAGAGACATTTAGCTGTTGGTTGGGTTTTAATAAACCTTTTTAATTTTTATAATCCTTTAAGTTTGCTAAATCCTATAATTCTTCTAATATTATGATTTATAACCATACATAGCCGATGTCCATCATTTACACTCAGCTGATTCCTAGCCCATTTGCTTCTCCTAGAATATAAAGATCTTCTATTATATTTGGTTCTGGATTTGAAGTATTAATAAAAAGTCTAGAATATACATTTAAATTATATCCATTATAAATTATCTCAACAACGAATTCATACAAGACTATTAATAACGGCACATTGCCAGCATCACTAACACGATAACATCCGAAATCTAATTTGACGCCAACAAATCACTGGTTGGAAATTACGCGGCGAAGACGGAGACCTCGTAAAGAATGACACATTTCCACAGAAAAAATCTAGAACTCACACAGATGTAAACACACATCCACGCAAATGAGTGTATCGGGACGACAGAGTCTATTACAGAGGCCGAGGATTCTTTGGTGAAAGAGCAAAAAACAGACAAAAGCAATGACATTTATCTAATTACGGGATCGCGATAAGGGCGCGCGGGGGTGAGGCAGGGTGGAAAACTGAGGGTGGGGAGGGAGGTGACAGCTCTGGATGTTGTACCGCAGTCGCTCGAAGCCAGCAGTCTGGATTGTACGTCTTCGCGCTCCATATTTGACGATCGCGCCCGCAATAAAAAACTTATGGAGGAATAAAACACGGTGTGACTGGCGCGATGAAGTGAAAATTATGTTCCGACGTTAAAGAGCAATGTGGTTTATGTGTTGTTATTAGTGTGATGAGAATATTTTATTCAAAATGACTGTATTGCTCGTTTTGGGATTTTTCGTTGGTGAGTCTTTTAATCATACTTTTAAAAAAATGCATAAAATAAAAAAAGACTATTCTGTACAGAACTAAGTAGACATAATAATAAATTTAAGTATCATTATGCTTTATTAATTAAGGTATTCTAAATATTATTATAACTTTAATATTTTCTTCTCAAACGATATCGGCAACCTCTTAAGTCTTAGGTCAACTTGTTAAATTGCTTTAGAGTCGAGAATTTTAATATAAAGCCTTATAAATCGCATCAAGCTTTCAGAATCATTTTATATTGAGCCTTTGACCTTTTGGTCTGCTTATATTTTGTTCCCATCATGCAATGGAAAGAAGAGATTTTCTAGTTTCTACGCTAATTTCTTTCGATATTATTTTTGATAATGTGATAAATTATTTTAAATCTTAATAGTTTTCATAATATTGGTAGCCTCCGTGGCGCAGTGGGCGAGTAGCCGGCTGTGAAGCGAGAGGCCGCGGGTTCGATTCCCGCATTCAGCCAAATGTTTGTGTGGCCCACAGATATTTGTTTCAAGTCTGGGTTTTGTGAGACCGAAAGTCTCTGAAAGTCTCTGACACCCACGATACAGGTTATAGTGTGGAGTCAGGACTATAGGTGTGTGACTGTTAAGTGTATTTATTTATTTATAACTATTTTAACATGGAATATGCTTTCATCTAACAAAGTGATATTGGATTTTTCCATATCAGCCCGGAGTCTGGAATTTGTGCCCGATATGGCGATAGGCTCGCCCCCTATCACATCCGGGACGGAACTAAGCTCGGCGAAATGTGGGTTCTAGGTTCTGGGTTTTAGTTCGCTAGTGCCTCTGCCTACCCCTTCGGGGATATAGGCGTGAGCTTATGTTATGTTATGTCTAACAGTTATAGATAGATGTGGATTGCCGACACGAATATCTCAGGTTCGAAACCAAACCCAAAAGCATGCAAGACTCAAAATTTCCAAAGTTATTATGAATTATTGTAAGGAAAGTTTGAGAAATTTTCACAAGAATTTAAAAAAGGTATGTGAAGTCTATCAAACCACATTAAGTCATCGTGGGAGAGTAATCCCAACGTGATGGGATGGAACCCATGACCCACGATCCACAATCACTTGCTACCAGAAACAAGAAGACAAACAACAATCAATAGAATAATTTGCAAAGAGATATTTTGCGAGTATCATAAACGCGTCCTAGTGTAAATGACGCAGCCATCTTACGCCCCTTACGAGGAAAAAGTAGATCTCCGGCATCAATCGTGAGCTTAGGGAAACTCTAGCGCTGTCCCATTTGCGTTGAAGATGGCTACCGTAACGACCTAGTCGGTATATTGGATTTTTGTCTCCAAGATAAATTGATAAATAGTGGTATACAGGCGTGTCACCTGCATAAATGTTTTTCTCGAAACAAAAACACAGAAACATCTACACAAAACAATCTTTCTTGTTGTCTTCTGCTCGTGGAACAATTGTCCGAGCAAAGTCATACTGGATTTTTCAGTATCAACCCGGAGTCTGGAATTTGAGTCCGATATGGCGGTAGCCTCGCCCCCTACCACATTTAGGAATAAAATAAGTTTGGCCAAATTTGGGGGTTTTAGTTATCTAGTTTACCCCGTCGGCGATATAGGCGTGAGGTTATGAATAAAAGAATATATCTTTGGCGGAGGTCTATGTTCAGCAGTGGACGTTCTCTGTGGCTGATGATCAATGACACCTATAAATTCATAGACGTATTTAAGTAGAATCTTTACAATATACTAGTGAATCTTTACAATATACTTCTAATATACTTATAATAGTGCGTAGCGCTAACGCTACGTTGGAATGGAGTAAGGTCTGGAAGAGAACAATTGCTATTGTTAGCCGATAAACGGATACATTTCATGACATTTATTGTTTTTAATCGCGAACCATTCAAAATTGATCTGACAACAACTTGCTCATGTTCTCGCGTGCAGAAGACAATTCAGTAGTAGACTAGACGCAGTGGCGTAACCATGGGTTGTTTTGACATTTCTGGCTAGCTTTTAAAGTAAAATAATTAGTATGAAAAACGTTGCAAATACTAGAGGTGTTTGGGTTGACTGCCTCGGTGGCGTGGTGGTATTTCGGTACGACTACGGTTCTGAGGTCTCGGGTTCGATCCCCGGGTCGGGCAAAGTGATATTGGATTTTTCCATATCAGCCCGGAGTCTGGAATTTGTGCCCGATATGGCGATAAGCTCGCCCCCTATCACATCTGGGACGGAACTAAGCTCGGCGAAATGTGGGTGTACTAGTTCGCTAGTGCGCCTCTGCCTACCCCTTCGGGGATACAGGCGTGAGCTTATGTTCTATAAATATTTTAGATAGTCGCTAGCGAAACCCTAAAAAAAAACTCATGCCTTTTTCTATACCAATTTTGACTAAATCGATGCGTAATTTTGGTTCTCTGTCCATTAATATATTACTCATAATCATTTATTTTGTAGCTCGAACCGTTTACTACATTGAGAATGTCCTAACAAAAACACATTTCACTCTGATTACATGTCAATCCAGTAGATTGTACAAAAAATATTTTTTTTACTTATTCGTTTCGTTCTTCCATTTTCGGGAGTTTAGTGATGTCATGTTATAAATTATGTTATTGGGTACAACGGATTATTAAAAAAAAACTAGATAACTTTACTTAATTGTTAAATCATTTACTTTCTCATGGTCATCAAATCTTTATTATACCTCTATAATATGGTACCACCATCGACATGGATACCACTTTCGACGGAAACCAGTTGACCATCGAGGAACACATTTTTATTGTTTCGTGGAATTTCAGAAAGTAGAGTCCTCTAATTTAGTAATTAAATTCGATCATTACTTTTGACACTATTTGTTTAACTACTGGTGACGCTTCACTGTTTACAAACTTCAGACTAATTAAGTTTGGACCAGTTCGTTAGTTGGTATTGAAATTATTCACCAAATAACCGTTTACTAGCTTTCATAAAAAGTCTCTATCCTTGCAAAATATTTTGCAGTTATTGTCATATGAATTGTTTCGTCAGGGAATTGACGTCATTGTTATGATCATCAATATTTAACAGATTTCAAAGAAGGAGGTACTTAATTCGTCTGTATTTTTTATCTGTGTAACGCGATATTTCCGCCAAATATGGATTGATTTTCAAAATTATATTTGTGTTCGATGGAGCTGATTCCAATATTATAAATTCCATATAAATTTGGTCACAATAGGATAAATTTTGAAACCGATCCGTTAAGTTTTTAAACTTGTGATTACATATATTCCTACTATTAAAATAGCAAAGTAATTATTTCTGATCTGCATGACAAACTAAAACCAATTTAGAAATGTGTGGGGGAGGCCTATGTCCAGCAGTGGACGTCGTGTGGCTGATGATGATGATGACAGATCACTGTCATTAAAATATTTAGGAATGACAAACATCCGCTTTAATTTTCAACGTAGGTATTTAAATTTAAAATTGCATAACATAACATAAGCTCACGCCTGTATCCCCGAAGGGGTAGGCAGAGGCGCACTAGCGAACTAGAACACCCACATTTCGCCGAGCTTAGTTCCGTCCCAGATGTGATAGGGGGCGAGCCTTTCGCCGTATCGGGCACAAATTCCAGACTCCGGGCTGATAAGGAAAAATCTAATATCACTTCGCCCGACCCGGGGATCGAACCCGAGACCTCAGAACCGTAGTCGTACCGAAATACCACCACGCAGTCTTTAAATTAAATAAAGTTTTAAATTGGTTTAGCAAATTCCTTACATTTACTATTAACGCTCTTAGTTTGAGATCGAAAGAGACATATTTTTTTAAGTTAATCATTACCGCATTTTCATAAGTAGGTACTCATGCATATTTAGTACGTCTTCAAGTAAAAATGCAGAAGAAATCACTTCTAAATACAGAAAAATAAATGACGTTCCGACCACTGACCCACATACATCATCCAATCTAGCTGGCGGAAGAACATCCACTTACCCACTTAAACATTTGATGCCCTACTGCGACGTCATCTTTCTGCACAAATATTTCTATTATTTTATTGCCTACATGCCTGGACTTTCAATCTGCGGCTAAACCCCTTTTGGACACTCACGATTGAAATTACTTCAAATGGTACTTTTTTTTATCAGAGCACGCCAAAGTGACTACACTGCACCTGATGTTACCATCAGGTAACAGCGTAGTGCAGTCCAAAAAAACTAGCGACCACTGACAAACACTGTGTTTATCAGTGGTCGTCAGAGTCATGCCGGCCTATTTATGCTTCTTCACACTCCGAATGCGAAGAGGGAAGAAGGAAATCGAGGGGCTTGCGACAAGACAGCGGGTGCAGATACACAGATACCCCCATACCCGTCTCAACCACTCATTAAGTCATGCCGCAAGCCCTTCCAGAGAACTGGAAGTACACTGGCTGATCCTGGAACGCGAACCGCACGCGGATTATGGGTCACTGTGGCAGGTTTTAGCACCATGTGTATGGTGGTCACCATCCGGTCGGATACGAATATCCTACCAGAATACCAGCAACTGCTGGTGGTAGGATAGGTATATCAAAAGAATCACTAGTTTGTGATTATTTTGATAGATCTATGAATAGTGAAGATCATTTACTCATATTATCCAAGTGCATTTTTGCCAGTCTCAACTAAAAAAAGTGGCAAAAAGATTATTTATAGTTTTGTGAGGTGATATTTATTTATAATACTTATTTGTCGGTAGTAACAGTAAAGAATACCCACCTAAAGAAAGTACGGCGCACGGGTTTCCGATATTGATATGCCACGCAGTGACGTGAACTGCCACATCAATTGAATACAAATTCCAGCAAAAGCGAAGATGAATTCAATTGGGGTTAACACTATTCCCATCGGTACTACATTATTGAAAAAATACTTCCTTGTGTCAAAAGATTTAAAGCGGCAATAAGGAAATTATACGTTGTATTCAAAAGATTATCAGAAGTCATTTCAAATATAAAATCAGACGCGACAGATACTAGCAGCAAGATTTAAAAAGATGTGGCAAGATAAACAGCAATCTTGGTACACAGTTTACAACCGAAACAAGTACTAAGTCTAAAGTTTTTAGACACAAATTCTTAACAAACAACAATTAAAATAGCTAAAATTCCCAAGATCAAGCACGAGTTAGCGCTAAACTCTGCGCCATCAACGACCGAGGCTACAAAGGAGCGAAGAATTTAAATCGCCAGTTACGTTGTCATGTCTGGATTCCCGCTCAACAGTACAAAAGTCTTGAACTAAATTACATTTCTAATGAGAAAAACAATTAAGGGCAATAGATTTTAATTGCCGTACCGGGGTCTACTTTGCCTCCCTTAAAAAAGGCACCAAAAAAGGACATTTTGAACGTTAATTATCGGTATTAATGGATATTTCCTTTGCCTTTACCGGTGATGGGCCTTTCCTAATTTCTCCACTTATTTCATTTTTATGTACAACGTTTTTTTTTCGGACTAGCTTTATTAGTTATACTTTGGTCTTTATTAAATATGTTTATAGAAATTTCATTTCAATCTTAGTTATTGAAAAATTTAGTTATGAATTACTGTTGTTGATTAATTACTGGACGTCAACTACAAACAATCTATAACGATAAGTAATTACATTTGCATATGGATTTATAAAGATGGTAAATAAAATCCTAAGTAAGTAGGTACTTGTGTAGCAATTATAAGGTTTTTCAACAGAATAATTATATTAAACTAAATATTAATAACGAATGACTTTATGTTGTAGTATACTTTAATACGTCAGTATCAGATTTTTCGTCTTTCTTATATAAAAGAGACGTAGTCTAGGCACCGGGTATTCAAAACATTTAAATGCCAAAAGTAAGTAACTTGTGAATAGAAAAAAATAATATCAAAATAACATCTTGGAGCATGTTTATTTCTCAACGCAAGATTCTTAGAAAAATATTTTACGTTGCCTTTTGATCAACATAAGAGGTATTTCCATAAAATTATTTGTGAGGTAAATAATAAAACCTTTCTTGGGACTGCTGTTTATACGTTTTGAGCATTTACCCCTACTCCGATTGCTGTTTTTTTAGCAGGATCATTTCTTTTATTTGTATTTTTAACTTGAATTTGTATTAGCATCGTTGTATGGGAAAACTTAACGGACCGACTTCAAAACTTATCCAAATGCGACCAAATTGATATGGAACCCTTGGAATAAGCTCTATCGAACACAAAAAGATCGGTCCACATTTGGCGGAGATATCGTGCGACATAGATAAAAAACAGACGAATTGAGGACCTTCTCCTTTTTTGAAGTCGCTCGAAAATAGGCTTATTTTTGTTATCTCCTTTTTCTTTCTATTTGCCCTTATCTCACTCAAGACTCACTCTAATATGAGATCGGTGCAACACATTGCTTTAAGCATGTTGCAGAAATAATTTGGGTCGTATTTTTTACCTGTCATCTATGTGATCTCTCCTTAGAGGGGAATTTGATTCCTTGGTCCAGTTCCAGGCAAAGCCGACCCGACAAAAAACCGACGTAAAGTGGCAGCTTGCTGTCGCGTTTCGTTCGGTGAGTGAGATTTCCGGTGGCCAATTACCCCCCCCCCCTCCCTTTCCCTCCCCTTCCATTCCCTTCTTTTAGGTTGGCAACGAACCCATGATTATTTTTTTGTCTTCGGTGTCCATGGGCAGTGGAGATCCCTTACCATCAGGTGACCCATCTGCTTGTTTGCCAGTCTCTGCTGTAAAAAAGCGTCTAAAAATTACGTATCGCCCAACCCCAGATTTGACCCTAGGTCCCTCGATTCACAGCCAAGAACCAAGAAGACAACTCTCCGCCTTCTAATATCCCCAAAAATATTCTTCCAAATTTTTATCCTTATCAAGAACACATTCAGTCCATTACACATTTTACGCGTGTCTCATACGTATAGAATCCAATCAACTCCATACGATCCAGCGACGGCATTGTAAAATTCTCCAACGGGGACATGATAATCCGATCCCGGGAGATGACGGCAGCTTTTATTGCTCAAATATGTAAATGTTGCTTCTGAAAAAAACTAATTTATTAGTATTGTCGGCTGGAAGTGAAAAGAAATGTAAATGAGCGTCATATTTACGTCAGAATCGGTGCAGATGATCCGAGCGGTTACGGCGCGGAGTAATCGAGTGGAATTCCGTTTTCGCAAACATCAATGTATCATATATCAGGGTCGGATCCGGTCTATATGATGGTATTGATGCGTGAATAGGAATTTTTTGTGTAGAAAATCTGAAGGCTATGATTATGAAGTTGATGTAGGTATACTGCCTCGGTGGCGTAGGTGCATATGCGGTAGAAATAAAAATACAGTTCTGGTGTCTTGGGTTCGATATGCGGGTTGGGTAAAGTGATATTGGATTTATCTGTTCTGTAGGTATACATAATGTACTTTTTTTTTATCCGGGCACGGCAAAGGGACTACACTGCACCTGATGGTAAGCGTAGTGCAGTCCAAAAAAACTAGCGACCACTTACAAACACTGTGTTTATCAGTAGTCGTCAGAATCATGGCGATGGGCTCGTCCCGTATTATCACATCATGGGACGAAATTAATTATCCTTCATAATAATTTAAACGATCGTTAACAAAATTATATGGGACCACCCTTGAAACAAGCTCTATCGAGCACAAATAGAATCTTAAAAATCCGTCATTTAGGCGGAGGTTTCACGTAACATACATAAAAAATACAGATAAATTGAGGATCATCTCTTTTTTTGAAGTCGGTCGGTTTTGAAAAACTAGTGTAGATAGATGAGCATGTACCTACTACTTTCGCGATAAAAGGTGTGAATGTAGTACATCTACTAGTATTGATTCGACTGGACGATTTCTGACTTTTACCTGTTAGTTTTACTTTTTTGTAATCTTATATTCACATCATCAAAACATATATGCGAAAGAAAGCCAACTTAAAAAAAAGCGCCAAGATGCGTACTCCGATAGCTGACACGAAAATAGTGTGATCTAACGGGCTAATAAGTTCTTTCGAAGTTCCTCAAATCGTAGCTTCTAGCAAATATAACGTTCTTAAATCTGGGTCTCTTCTTACTTCAATAATACAGGCTCATATTAAAGTAGAAACTTAGTCGCAATTCTCACTGGAAATGGAATTCTTTAAACGTCTGTTTATTGAATTCCTCTTTATTGACCGTCCTCTCCGGCAAAGCTTTTGTTTGGAGTTTGTTTTGTAAATACGCGGTTTCCTCGGCGTTTTAAAATAGATTCTCATCGGTCGTAAACTGTGGTTAGGAACCCGTGCTAGGATAGCTGTGTTTATTGTAAAATCCCCGTCTTGTGTTCAAAGCAGCAATTGTATATAAAAAGTATTATCTTTTTTATTGTGGTTGTCTTGGAACTAGTCGCCTTCTTGTTCTGGTGGCAGCGTATATAGGCTGTGGAGTGGGAGGTCCTGGATTCGATTCCTAAGGTCTAAAATTATTGGCGGATGCATGACCATAAGGATACTTTTGGTTTTAGCAGTGGCTGGCAAACCAGCAGGTCAGCTGATGGTAAATGACGTCCATCGTCCACAAACACTATGATATCAAGAACCATAGGTGCGTTGTCAACCTTAAAGGAAGAAATTAGGGAAGGGGATGATGGTTTTGGATCTTATGAAATCACATTCACTGATCTCTATGCTATAGCGAGTTGCCAATCACGTATCATCATCATCATCATCAGCCATAGGACGTCCATTGCTGAACATAGGCCTTCCCCAAAGATTTCCAGATCGACCTGTTGGAAGCGGCCTGCATCCAGCGACTTCCTGCGACCTTTATGGGCAGGGTACATAGCTCGTAGAACTGATAGCCGATGGGGCAGAAAAGTTCTCGAGTGGAGACCACGTACCGGCAATCACGTATCATCACGTTATTAATCCGTAGACTATTCCTACCTCAAAGAACGGCAACGCATTAATGATTCATCTGATTTTAGTGATGTTAATGGATGGCGGTGATTACCATGAGGTGACCCGTTTGCTCGCTTGTCCATCTTTTATAAAAAAACGTCAGTTTTCTGTATCGAACCGGTGTAATTAGCCCATTCATCAAATCATTCTAAAACGAATCAAAGAAATTAAACATAACATAACATAAGCTCACGCCTGTATCCCCGAAGGGGTAGACAGAGGCGCAGTAGCGAACTAGAACACCCACATTTCGCCGAGCTTAGTTCCGTCCCAGATGTGATAGGGGGCGAGCCTATCGCCATATCGGGCACAAATTCCAGACCCGAGGATCGAACCCCAGACCTCAGAACCGTAGTCGTACCGAAATACCACCATGCCACCGAGGCAGTCAAAGAAATTAAAAACATTTAATATACCGAAGATGTTTTAAAACATTTTTCAACCGCCATTCAGGTGTTTAACCCTACATATTTTAAACCGTACTTAAAGCGAAGTTATCAAACGCTAAGTAGCCTCTTAAGAAAGTACGTTTTCATATTAAATATTCATAACTAACACTCGGTAGCGTCCAAATTACGTACTTTGTCTCAAATTCCCACTTAGCTCTTACATAATCCCGCCTAACTTAACATTTTAATAAGTACCCGAGGACCTTCGGAAATATTTCGGCTTTAGCCGCTTCCTTAAGTATTTCTTTCAAGCTAAAATAAATACGTTCAAGTTATCTCTTTGTATGTTTATATTAAAACGAGCTTTGAACTCTCGTGTTGTTGTTAGAAAATTATCTTGTAATTGCTTATAAAGTCTTTGATCTAAGGGAAGTGTCGGCTGTGGACTGGGAGGTCCTGGGTTCGATTCCGAGGTAATTCGGTTTTTCTAACACGATTTCAAACTTGCTTCTTTAGAAGGAATGACGCTTTAGGCTCTTAAAACTGAGACGAATCGTTTCTGCAATGTGTTAAAATAGTGTGTTTGAGTATTTAGTGGGAATGGTCCTCTGGGCATTCCAGTTCCATGCCAGTCGTGTTAGAAAAGCATTCGGCTGACCTGGGAATCGAACCCTGGATCTTTCAATTTATAGCCCGTATACGCAGCCAATAGACCAAAGAAGCTACATATGTACTATCTACCTCTATAATGAAGTGATATAATATACATGAAGTATTGCGATAAGACAAAAGTCTTCGACCAGTGTGTGTTACTAGTGATGACTTATGGCACTGAAACGTGGCCTCTAACTATGGGCCGCATTAGAAAGCTCACAGTCACTCAGCGAGCTATGGAGAGGGCTATGCTCGGTGTTTCTCTACGTGATCAAATAAGAAATTAGGAGATCCGTAGAAGAACGAAAGTCACCGACATAGCCCAGAGGATTAGCAAGTTGAAATGGCAGTGGGCAGGGCACATAGCTCGTAGAATTAATAGCCGATGTGGCAGAAAAGTTCTCGAGTGGAGACCACGTACCGGCAAGCGCAGCGTAGTACCTACGAGGTGGACCGATGACCTGATAAAGGTCGCAGGAAGTCGCTGGATGCACGCCGCTTCCAACAGGTCGATCTGGAAATCTTTGGGGGAGAACTATGTTCAGCAGTGGACGTTCTATGGCTGATGATGATGATTGCAATAAATGTTCAAAACTTCAAATATGGTGAAAGAAGTTTGGTACTTTTTAACAGACTGAATGTGTGAAAATGTTAAAGTCGATTTTAAGTTATTGTTAAACTTTTTTGGTTCATATAGACAAAAGCCTTTACTTACACTATATACCTAAATCTTGTTTTATGACGAACATCACCGAAATACCATTACTAATCCGACCATTAAACCTTTCACGCAATAGTAATTTTGAATTATGCTAATGCAACATTAGCACACACTGGTACAAAGCTCCGACAATCTGCTAAGTAGGGAAGCTTAAAGCTCGCTCTAAATCGTGTGCTGTTGAGATAGCGGCCGCAAACTTAGCGGCTTCACTTCTGTCTACTCCAGTTTGTCTTATAACAGCAAATAACTCATAACAGTCTTGAATTCAGTTTACTGAAGCGTTAAAACTAGTAGCTAGTTACGCTGAGCGAATCCCAATGGGTGTTTGAGGTAAGCAAATACATGAAGCTACCTAGATAAACTGTAATATTGAAGTGGATAGATCCAGTGGTTATAATAATATAATATACCGGGTGTTTCATAAAGTTGGTACCAATAACCAATTCCACATACAGGGAGAATGATTTATAGCGTAAAAATAAAATTGTACTTATTTTTTTAACAATTATTAAACATGGGGATTTTAAAATCGGAATACGACCTGTAAATAGTAGCAATAAGCATAGGAATGGCGTCGTTTCCAAATGTACTGAAGCTGATCCAAAAGGCCAGAAAAAAAATTTCGACCGACTTCCCAAAAAGGAGGAGGTCCTCAAGTCGTCGGTTTTTTTTATGTATGTTACGCGATATCTCCGCCAAATGTGGATCGATTTTCAAAATTCTTTTTGTGTTCGATAGAGCTTCTTTCAAGGGTGGTCCCATATAAATTTGGTTACGATCGATTAATTTGAAGTCGGTCAGTTAAGTTTTTAAACTTGTGATTATTCGTCACAAATTCGAGTTTCCATTTTACATAAAATATGAGCCTTATGAAATCTAAACTTTACTGCTTAATGGTGCTAGCCACCCCCCTCCCTTTAATGTAAGTAAAGTTAAAAATATAGTTATAACTAGCTGACCCGCGCAACTTCGTCTGCGTAGGAGAGAGAGGGTTGAAAGAATGAGTTGTAGGCACCTATAATCCAATAATTCTAAAGGAGGTAATGAGATGATCTACTTTTTTTTTTTTTTTTTTTTTTTTTCCCTCGGGGAATCTATTTACAGATCTCTCCATGCCGGGGCATGGAGGTATGTCGGACTCACCGGCCCTTAAGCCGTCCTACCGACTAAACCCCGCGGTGTTCCTCTCTCTCCCTATTACGAAGGTCACGGGGTACGCAGTTGCATTCAGCCGCAACCTCCGCAGGAGTCGGCCCTTCAGCAGGGCCACTCGCGGTCAGAAGACTGCTCAGACGGAGCGCAGTCATAAAAGCGCGTTCCACGCTACCCCTACAGGCCTTATTGCAAGGTGGCGAGCTGGTCTAGGCATCCGCCACCAGCAGCCCAGTTCACGGAGGCCGGAGGTCATCCCTCTGGCGTCTAATTCTCCGACTTTCGAAAGGACGCCCAGTGCTTCGCTCCCTCTCTCTCCCCGCTGCCTCTTTTGCGGACATAACTTGTTCGCAAAATAAGGCAACGGAGTTCCAGCCTTCGTCACTCTGGACCATGGCTAATACCACAGTCGAGAGTGACAAGTCGCTGCCAACGACCGCAGGAGATGATCTACTTTGGTCCGTTTTCGTCAGTCACCCCGTCAGTCACCCAGTCAGTACCCTCGTCAGTTACCCCGTCCATCACCCCGTCAGTTACCCCGTCAGTCACCCCGTCCATCACCCCGTCGGTCACCCCGACAGTCATCCTGTCGGTCAACCCGTCGGTCACCCCATCTATCTTCTCGATTGTCACCCCGTCTGTCACCCGTCTGTCACCCAGTCTGTCACCCCGTCTGTCACCCGTGTGTCACCCGTCTGTCACCCTGTATGTCACCCGTCTGTCACCCATCTGTCACCCATCTGTCACCCAGTCTGTCACCTGTCTGTCACCCTGTATGTCACCCATCTGTCACCCAGTCTGTCACCTGTCTGTCACCCGTCTGTCTGTCTGTTACAGCGCCATCTCTGATACATAGCATGTACTACAAACCAATATTTTAAGTAGATGGCGCCGGTGCGTGAAAAAAGATTTTCCCGCTTTTCTGTTGAAATTTTTCCTGAATTTTCTTTGCTATAAACCTCACGGAGCCCGAGACCTTTCCAACGAATGCAAAACCGTGGAAATCGGTTCGTGCGTTCTGGAGTTATAGCGTCAGGAAGGAAAACCCGACTTATTTTTATATAGTAGATTGATACCAACTTTATGAAACATCTGTATATATTGAGCTTAAGCATCGCCTCCTTAGTCTAGTAGCAGTGTATATGGTCAGTCAACTGGGAGGCCCTCGGTTCTAATCCAAGGTCAGGAGTAGTATGTTTCTAACACTATTTTCCTGGGACTGGATTCCCAGATGGACGTTGCTGTCAGGCAGGCAGCCGGTCGTAAAAACTAAGCCAAATAATTTTTGCAACATGCTTGAAAGAGTGTGGGTCACTATGGCAAGTTTTAACACCATGTGTACGGTGGTCGCCATCTGGGCGGATACGAATATCCTACCACCAACAAAGCTTCGGGTTTCTGACCATGGCGAAAAGAGTTGTATTTTTATGGAATTAAGTAACTGTGTTATAGCTAAAATACAATAAATTTGATTTTTATTTTATTTTAATATGAGATTTTAAAGAAACTCAGTAAATTTTGGCATTGTCACACACATATTAGTCTTCGAGAAACCGGTCCGAGTAGTTCCTACAAAATTTGGTTCTAGAGAATTATTATTAAGTTATTTTTTGTAAACAAACATCTAATCAGAATTATAACAACAACAAAGAATAAAACTCCCGACTTATTAAACGAATGTTACTAAATTCAGAATAAAATTGGGAGATCATCATTATAATGGAAATAGTTGTAACCTTGTTATGATTATTGATCAGTATCAAATTATTTGAAGAAAACACCGCCCATTATGTTATATCTTTCAATTATAATTTATAACGAAGATAATTTGGGTAATAACTTATATTTAGCTTCAAAATCTATTTATTCAGCTTGTAATGAATCTACAAGTATACAAATATTATAAATGTAAGTTTCTTTCTGCTTTTTTTCTTCGGGTCGTCATCCGTAGGTAGCTTGAGAAAGGCTGGTAGGTTAAATAGGGCTTTGTAGTTTTTTTTCCAATCCCACCAGCTTCTATTAATTCCCGTCGCTTCCCTGTCGGCTTACCTGCCATATCCCGTTCCCTTTTCACGGTCCAGAAACCGCTCCATTCCCCTTTCCCCATATGACCCTATTCTTCTAACTGTAGAACTTGCGTACTTGATTCCAAATTCATAGCATTTTATAATATTATAAGAAATACTTCAAACTAAATTATGCTTTTTTGACATGCGTTTATATGCCTACAATATCAATATTTTTATTTTTATTTACCGATGATGTGATAGAGAGTGAGTCTATCGCCATAAATCATATAACATCCAAAAATACAGAATCAATTTTTAAACCTGCTCCAAAGTTGAACCTACGACTCGTTCATTGCTCACTTTCGCCACAAAGCTCCTCAAACGAAATTCCTTAACAAAATACTGCAATCTTAGTCATGCGTCTAAAACATCAAACAAAGGTTGTAATAAAAACATTTTTAATATGAAAATTGACGTCGAGGCTACACAATATCTTTGCGAGCCTCTTCCCAGAATTGGCATCATACTTCGAGTTGAGGGTATCAAGCGAAATACAATTTATTCTAATGTACATCGTACACGGGTTTCCTTTTAAAGCAAATTGATATTGTTTCAAGATGTTAACAATTTCTTTTAGAGACCATACAGATCGGGCTGTAAATCTTTGGGGGATGTTTAAGTTCAGCAGAGGACGTCATGTAGCTGATGATGATGATAAATAAATAACACCCAACAGTCTCACATATAATGGTCGTCTCCTTGGATACATGGCAGCTTATATGGCCTGTAGACCGGGAGGTCCTGGGTTCGATTCAAAGGACGGCCAAAGTGAATTTTCTAATTTAATTTGCCTGGGACTGGATCTCCAGAAGGCGTTGACGACAGGCAGGCAGCCGGTTGTAAAAACTTAGTCAAATCCTTATTGCAACATGTTTGTAAAAGTGTGTTGCCCCGACCCTAAATTAAGGTGGGATAAGGGCAGGTAGAAAGGAAGTGACACATATCATCCTGACCCCACACTAAGATACGAGTTTTGTGTTATGGATATCAAGAACTAACAAAGTCTTTCGGTCTCACAAAATCTGATTAAATATCTGTGAGCCACATAAACTTTTGTATCGGTACGGGAATCGAACCTGCGGCCTCTTGATGCACAGTTTGAATGATCATGATGATAAAAGTATTCTAGCTCTTGGTTTGCCACTCCAATGACGAAACACTTCTTTTGGGATAAAACAGATGGCGATAGGCTCGCCCCCTATCATAATCTGGGACGGAAATGAGCTCAGCGAAATGTGGGTGTTCTAATTCTCTAATTCGAATCCGCCCACCCCTTTGGGGATACAGACGCGAGCTTATCTATGTCTAGGATAATAAGTAACTCAGGTAGAGCGTCAATATCGATCAATTTCAACCCTCTGACCCCTAACAAATCCCTACTTATAAAATAAGTATGAGTTATGGATTAGAGCTCAAAATGTAACCTATTGTTGTTCGAGACATGATGCACATAATAATCTGGGATAAAATGTAATCTATTTTATGTAATAACTCAGTTGTAAGACTTCAATGTCGGAATGTGCTCGGAATAAGATTGTTTTGAAGTAGAAATACCGATATATGGCCATTTTTTTATAGCAGTTACTGGCAATCGAGCAGATGGGTCACCTGATGGTAATTGATTTCCACCGCCCATAGACACCCAAGACACAAAAATAATCATGGGTGCGTTGCCAACCTAAAAACAGGGAATAGAAAGAGAGGGAATAGGGATTGGGAAAGGGAGCGAGGGGGAATGGGCCACCGGAAATCTCAGTCACCGAACGAAACACGACAGCAAGCTGTCATTTTACGTCGGTTTTCTGTGAGCAATTCTCGCAGCTTTGTCACTGTGATAGTAAGTTTGATACTAGAAAGCTTAATTGCCATATAATAATAATATCAGCTCTGAAATGTTACTGTCCTATTGTTAGGCAGGAGCCTCGAATAACGTGCGGAGTTAGGTCTTCGTCCACCACGCTGGCCTAATGCGGGTTGGTAGACTTTACATATTATGTACCTTTACATAACATAACATAAGCTCACGCCTGTATCCCAGAAGGGGTAGGCAGAGGCGCACTAGCCACTAGCGAACTAGAACACCCACATTTCGTCGAGCTTAGTTCCGTCCCAGATGTGATAGGGGGCGAGCCTATCGCCATATCGGGCACAAATTCCAGACTCCGGGCTGATATGGAAAAATCCAATATCACTTTGCCCGACCCGGGGGATCGAACCCGAGACCTCAGAACCGTAGTCGTATGTACCTTTAAAATGTTGTAATTCTCATTATGAATTATAGCTTGCTATAACGGTAAATGCATAATACAGAATGCCACGAAGGCCTTTCAGGGACACGACCTTCAGTAATGAAGTATGCGAAAGAAGAAGATAACGGTGAAAAAAAAACATCGTGAGGAAACCTGCACACCTGAGAAGTTCTCTTTGATACACTCTTTTCAAATGTCAAAAACACGTCTATTATCTCCGAAGAGGCGCCACCTCTGCCTGGTTACGATTTGTCTACCAACTTTTGACAGAGCGAATTGCTATGTGATAATTTGTGCTTCCAACACGTCGATCTGTCAATATTTGGGGGACGCCTATGTCCAGCAGTGGACGTCCTGTGGCTGATGATGATGATGTGATAAGGGGTGAGCCTATCGCTATATCATAAATTTATTTACATTGGTTATATACCAAAAGGCTTCTCAAGTCACAATCGAGATGGCAAGAAGCGAGGTAAAATTATTAGCATTTTAAATAACGAAGTGTTTTGGTGAAATTGCAATGTTAGTTTACTACGCTTTTAAAAAATCACAGAAATTAATCTTTCTTCTTCTTTCTTTGTTAATCTTTACCAACAGCCTTCACCGGGCATCTCGCGTTTTAGTAGTTTATGCTCTTCATTTGCCTCCGTGGCACAGCGGGCGAGTAGCCGGCTGTGAAGCGAGAGGCCGCGGATTCGCTTCCCGCATTGAGACAAATGTTTGTGTGGCCCACAGATATTTGTTTTAAGTCTGGGTCTTGTGAGACCAAAGTTCTCTCATAGTCTTTGACACTCACGATACAGGTTATGCTTAGTGTGGGGTCAGGGCTAGGTGTGTTGCTGTTGGGTGTATTTATTTATTTTTTGACGTGTATATGTCACACTTTATTTTCGCAGAATGGTTTCAAAAGACAGCCATATCCCCAAAAATAACAAGGCATCAAAACAAATTCAATCTTTCACCTTTATATTCGTAACATTATTCAAAGTCACTTGAGTATTGTGGATTGGGCGTCTAATTCACAATTTATGTCACGTCCGACACTCGATAATGCAATGAATACTAAAATAACGAATCAACCGAAAATAATTTGCGTTTCGTGATAGTTCCTGAGGGATTGGCGGAGTGGATTATGGAATTTGCAACGTAGATGGATAAAGGTACCTTTATTAAAATACATGTAAATTTAGGATCACTTGCAACTCCGCGATATATCTCTATTTATCCCAAATCAAAAGTCAGGAGTGAGCTGTAGGATAAATCGAGTTTAGGTTTAACTTTAGATTAGTAATAACGCTGCCAGTTGTCCTAAGTATAACAAGTCTAATGCAAAGTATCCCAATTTCCAAGTTACATACACACATAATCTCACGCCTCTATCCTCAAAGGGTTAGGCAGAGACGCACTAACGAAGTAGAACACCCACATTTCGAAGCTTCCCAGATGTGATAGGGGGGGCGAGCCTATCGCCATATCGGGCACCATTATTATATTTTCCAGCCAGCATTCTAGCTATAATATAATTGCTAATCAAACGAAATATTTTTAGAGTGGTAGAGCCACGCTGTAGACAGTAACGTCTATAGCACGAATGGGCCGGCTCGACCGGTTAGATACCACTGTCTCACAGAAAACTGACGTAAAGTGGCAGTTTGCTGTCGCGTTTCGTTCGGTGAGTGAGATTTCCGGTGGCCCAATTCCCTACTCTCTTTCCCAATCCCCTTCCCTCCCCTTCCATTCCCTCCTTTTAGGATGGCAACGCAGTCATGATTCTTTTTGTGTCTTGTGTGTCTATGGGCGGTGGAGATCACTTACTATCAGGTGACCCATTTGCTCGTTTGCCAATCTCTGCTATAAAAAAAATCCAACGTTAATAACACTTTCATCATCATTATCATCATAGGCCATAGGACGTCCACTGCTGAACCAAGTTTAGATTTTCTAACTTCAAGTAAATTTCATCCAGTCAGATCCAGTGAAGATCACATCTGGAGCTGTTTGCTAATTCCCGTCGCGTCATCTTCACTAATTAGAAACACATTAGGCTAATGAACTATTTAGTGCTTCCATTTCGAAAGGATTTGATTTGATCTAATGGGAGTATCTACTTTCGTAGTCGAAGGTAATTGGGTTTCATGCGATTTTTTTATAATTGTTGTGATTGTATTAAGTATTGAAGTTTCTTCCTCTTCAGATATTCCAAATTTACATAGATAACATAAGCTCCCACCTGTATCCCCGTAGGGGTAGGCAGAGGCGCACTAGCGAAGTAGAAAACCCACATTTCGCCTATGCCATATCGGGCACAAATTCCAGACTCCAGGCTGATATGGAAAAATCCAATATCACTTTGCCCGACCCGGGGATCGAACCCGAGACCTGAGGACGGTAGTCGTACCGAAACACAACCATGCCACCGAGACAGCCAATGATAAATGTTTTGAAATAATAAATGTTGCCACTATGATTCTTACTTATAGTTGCACCAATATGAATGAGGTTTAGAATATACGTAATCTGTAATATTAAATTTGTTTTATAGCACAGGCTGACCACGAAGTGGATCACCTTATTTTTTTTAAATAGTCACGGGCGTCTCGGCCTCCGGTGGCCCATACGCTTATGTAACATTTTTATGTGACGCCTCCGACGGGTTAAATAGTGATGACTGACTAACTGGTCACCTGATGGTAAGTAATCTCCATCGCCCATAGACACAAGGATAATTATAGAAGTGATGCTATTGACATATTTTGACAGCCTCCGTGGCGCAGCGGGCGTGCAGCCGGCTACGAAGCGAGAGGCTACGGGTTCGATCCCTGCACCGAGACAAATATTTGTGTGGCCCACAGATATTTGTTTCGGGTCTGGGTGTTGTGAGACCAAAAGTCTCTCGTAGTTCCTGATTCCCACGACACAAGACTCGATCTTAGTGTGGGGTCAGGAATACGTATGTGACAGTTGGGAGTTATTTTTTTATTTATTTTCTGCTTCAAATAAATGGTTAGGATCGACTTTTGGTTTCACCTTCTAGTCTTATTTTTATAATTCTCCGACATCTATCGATAATATGATCGATTTACTAACTATTGCGTCATGGTTCACATTGACGAATTAAACAAGTAAGGCTCAATTGCACCACTATTATTAACCTAGAGTTAGTCCTAACCGCAAGCTAAATTGACAGAAAATGTATGAATGACATGTAACTTAACTAGCGGTTAGGACTAACTCTAGGTTAATAATAGTGGTGCAATTGAGCCTAAGACAATTTAATGATTTCTAAATCGTTTAATATCCGCCATTTACGCAAATCGAGAACGACAAGATAAGTGCTATCTGGAGTTAAAGGCCTCGAGATTCCACTCATGCGGTTAAACCCTTTCCAAACCCAAACCCCAACCCTGTAAATGGTTGTTATACAACTGAACTCTCAAGAAATTTTGAACAATTGTATAGACTTTGGAGAATTAATACGGTTTGTTTTTCAAACGAAACACGGAGAACTAGAATTGAAGGGTCGCAGGAATTGTGCATTGTTTCTTTGGTGTGGTATGTTCAAATTCCAAGTTAGGCAACACTGTTTTCTAAGATGCTTTACCCGGGACTAAATCTGTAGGTGGTAAAACTAATCCAAATTCTGCCACATGCTCGAATTTTTTTTTTGCGTCGACACCACATTGAAATGAATTAAAGAGAAGATAGAAAGTGAGCCAGCTTTTGATCAAACGAACACTTGTAGTAGATGTTGCTACTTGTTTGGAAATGAAATATCTTCCCCCCCTTCTGAATCTCCATTCTTTACCTAAAGATAAGCAACGTATCCATAATGATTTCTTAGGTTTACGTGAATGTTATTCATTGAAATTAAACTATTTTTACGGATTATATCACGATTTGGTTTTAATTTTTATCCCCGACGTTTCGAAGCTTTGCAGTCTGACCCGTGACCACGAAGGCTGCAAAGCTTTCGAAACGTCGGGCATAAAAATTAAAACCAAATCGTGATATAATCCATAAAAATAGTTTAATTTCAATCAACGTATCCATGTTTTTCGACTTTTCAAAAGCAGTAGATCCTCAATTCGTCTGTATTTTTCTTTATGTATGTTACGCGATATCTCCGCCAAATGTGGACCGATCTTCAAAATTCTTTTTTGGTCACGATCAGATTTGAAGTCGGTTTGTTAAGTTTTTAAACTTGCGATTATTATGTAGTGGGTTTCCTGCTTATTTGACATTCTCATTGTTAGGCGCGGAATGCTGGTTGTGTGCTGATGATTTATAATAGACGTCATCACGTTTAAAGTACAGGCTTATTAATTTGCGTAAAGTACCAGTGTAGTTTGACCTTAAGGCTGGTCTCCTGCAGTTTTTCTCTAAACATTACACTACAACAACGATTTTAGCTGCCTCCAGCAGGGTTACCACGACCTCTTATACCAGTATTATTATAATCGTTCTTCGTTTGTTTTGTATAGGAATATGGACTAGTAAAATTATAATAATACTGCTATAAGAGGTAATGGTAACCCTCCTGCTCGTAGAACAATGGACCATAGATAAGGTATGTGTTTTGTGTAATATTTTAGTGCAGGAGACTCGGCTTACGATCACACTTTCCTTCTTTCTTTTTGTCTGGCATTATCCCGGCCTTCTTCTCTTCGACCAGGGTCCGCTTTCCTACTTAAATGCTGCCTCTTCGTCCGGTCTTTCGGTCTCTATTGAGGCCATTGGCTCTCATATCTTCCTCCAGAACGTCTAACTTTTTTGGGCTAATGGCTTACGATCACACAAAATATATTTATCATTTTATTCTTATATCTTGTTGTAGGTTTTACACATCACTTTCGGTTGTTTCCAACAGACGGGACTACATATTACGTGTCAATTTTCACTTTGTACGCATCGCTTAATTTACAAAGGATCGCCATGTTAATAACATCCAATTAAAGTTTCATATTACACGAGGGCAGCTCTATATTTTTCATATAAAATATTTTCCACTGACTCCAAATAGTCACAAGTTTAAAACTTAACAGACCGACTTTAAATCCGTTCGTGACCGAATTTATATGGGACCACCATTGAAAGAAGCTCTATCGAACACAAAAAGAATTCTGAAAATCGGTCCACATTTGCTGGAAATATCGTGCGTTGCACTGCTCGGTTAAAAAAACTTGTCTCGGTAGTCCATAATACTGAGTTATCTTGCTATCCTGCTACATAGCAGAATAAGAAAAGTTACTATTGGCCGGTCTCAATTAACGATCTCAGTGGAGATGATAGATCGCGATTATGAATCAATCAATTCAAGTCATTTGACGGAGTCATGTTCAAACATGTATGATTTAACATAAGCTCACGCCTGTATCCCCGAAGGGGTAGGCAGAGGCGCACTAGCGAACTAGAACACCCACATTTTCCCGAACTTAGTTCTGTCCCAGATGTGGTAGGGGGCGAGCCTATCGCCATATCGGGCACAAATTCCAGACTCCAGGCTGATATGGAAAAATCCAATATCACTTTGCCCGACCCGGGGATCGAACCCGAGACCTCAGAACCGTAGTGGTACCGAAATACCACCACACCACCGAGGCAGTCATGTTCAAACTGTGTTCTTCTTGTCTAATTTTCGACCGACTTCCACAAAAGGAGGAGGTCCTCAATTGGTCTGTTTTTTACGTATGTTACTCGATATCTCCGCCAAATGTGGACCGATTTTTAAAATTATTTTTGTGTTCGGTAGAGCTTATTTCAACGGTGGTCCCATATAAATTTGGTCACGATGAGTAAATTGGAAGTCGGTCTGTTAAGTTTTTAAACTTGTGATAAATTGTAATTTTTAAATTGTACTTGTGCCTTGTATATGGACAAATAAAATTTCTTTCTTTCTTTCTTTCTTTCTTTCTTTCTTTCTTTGATTATTGTAATCTCTGCACATTCGAACTGAGATTGTTTATTGGAACCGGGTGTTGAACTGTTATAGCTTCAGCTATAGTAACTTTCCAACCAATTAACACAAGACAAAGTTGACGGCGATCGGAAGTTCGCCAGCAAAACATGCTGATACATTATACAACTTTTTGCTTCAGATGCGAATTGATTAAAACCTCCCGTTCTGCAACTTGTTTGAGCTTTGAAGTAAATTAATGTATCGATATTCCAGTTTCTAGTTCAGCGTGCGAGTATATGTTTTTGCGCTATTTGTTGAGAGATATTTTAGTGGGATTTGGGTGTAACGTAATATTGTTTATGTAGTATTTTGTTTAACTGACCCCCTCAGTGGCGTAGTTGTATTTCGGTACGAATACCGTCCTGAGTTCCGAACTCGTCCGGGTTCGATACCCACGTCAGGTAATGATATCAGCTGTCTCCATTCAGAATCAGCCTGGAGTCTGGAATTAGTTTATCTGTACTCTCTAATTTGCACTGTCTACAGCGTGGCTTAATCATTAACCCGTTGGCTTCCGGAAGCCGAGCCGCCCGTCACTCATGTCATCAAAATGTTTAGTCCTAATAATAATAAACGATTTATTATCAGCTTCCGTGGCGCAGCGGGCGAGTAGCCGGCTGTGAAACGTGAGGTCGCGGGTTCGATTCCCGCACCGAGACAAATGTCTGTGTGGCCCACAGATATTTGTTTCGAGTATGGGTGTTGTGAGACCGTGCGTCTCTCGTAGTTCCTGATACCCACGACACAAGACTCGATCTTAGCGTGGGTCAGGACTATGTGTGTGACTGTTGGGTGTTATTTATTTACTGATTTCTTAAGTTTACGCGAATATTATACATTGAAACAAAACTATTTTTACGGACTCTATCACGATTAGGTTTTAATTATCATTCCCGACGTTTCGAAGGCTTTGCAGTCTTCGTTGTCACGGGTAAGACAAGACAGACAGACAGACAGTCTGTAATCGTGATAGAATCCGTAAAAATAGTTTTATTTCAATGTTATTTATTCGATTTTTTTTGTCCAGTGATAGCCACAGCACACAACATCACGTACCTGGAGGTGCCGAGGTACGGCGACCCGCACCGGGAAGCGAACCTCAACTGCCACTACGTCAACGATAAGGATGACCCCGACCTGCATTCCGTCAAATGGTACAGGGGGAACAACGAGATATTCCGATATACTCCCGGTCAGCAGGTAATTACTATTGCTTATAGTCATCAGTATAATACAACCTAGATGCACAGTCTTTTGCAAATATCCTCCTAAAATGTGGTCTCGGAAATACAAAAAAAGAAAAAGATCACAAGACCTAATTAAATCAATACAAATTTAACCCTACGTGTTATAAAGTAGCTTTTTAAACGAAATGAGCAAGCGTTCTTGAATTTGAATTTTGAAACTTAGAACTGTATCGGCGTCTGACTGTAGACAAAAAGAGTGCTTAAGCACTCCTTTGGTGTCCCATTTTTCGAGCGTCAACTGTGCATCTAGGTACATACATAATATATCGATGCTTATAGTATTTAAATAACAAAGGTTTTTGATCTAGAACCTGCCCATAGCTCACCTCAGTGCGGAGTCGGACAACCAAGATTTTTCAAGCATTTTGCATAAAGGATTTGGCTTAGTTTTTACGACTGGCTACGTGCCTAATATCAGCCCTCCTCTGGAGAATCTAGTGCCCGGAAAATAGTGTTAGCAAAACAGTTGTGTTTTTTCGGACTCAGGCGAAGGTTCGACCTGGAAATCGATCCCAGGACCTCTCGGTTCACAGCCCATACGCGCTGCCATAAGATTAAGTAAGCGCGGGCTTAAGGCTTTTAATTATTATCTAAATCTAATACTGATGAGCCTATTAAACTACAAAATAATAAAAAATGCGTAAATGCGAACGTAAACATAGGTTGCGGGGATAATAAATAAATAAAAAAAAAAATATTTTTAACTTTATACATTTTATGAAAAATCGCTTTATGGAGACACCATACTTCGTGTTATAATAGCATATACACTTTATTTTTAAATCAAGATTTGGGATAAACAGACATTTATCGCGGAGCTGTAAGGGGCCCTAATACATTAATTGTATATTTAAACATAAATCTAATACGTTATGTAAATACTATGCTATATGGCTATGATTTAACATGGCTAAAATTTTTAGACGCGTACATACTCCGAAAATCTTGCTCATGTCACGTTGTAGATCGGAAACACAGTTCACGTATTGAATCAATCAGGCGTGAAACGAAGATACCATTGTAGAACCATATCGTTTGTTGTCAATGTTTCTTCCCTTTCTAATACGTTGAATATCGCTTAAGGTATTCATTGAAGCTATTTCTTCATTTGATAACCTGTATGCTATGCTAGCAGCGATAGCTCAGTTGGGAATGGTACAGACTGCCGAGACAAGTGTCGGAGGTTCGAAACCAACCCGAAAATGGAGCATACACCTCTGACTTTTCTATGTTAAGTGTATTTTCATTGTGAAATATCGCTTGCTATAACGGTGAAGGAAAACATCGTGAGGAAACCTGCATACCCAAGAAGTCGGTAGATGTAGGCCGCTTCCAAAAGGTCAATCTGGAAATCTTTGGGGGAGGCCTATGTTCAGCAGTGGACGTCCTATGGCTGATGATGATGATGATAATGATGCTATGCTATATATCGATTCCGTGGTCTAGTGGAAGCATATGTAGGTTATTGATTTTTAAGTCTCAATTTAATTTCATTTGCCCGGGACTAGATTCCCCAGAGGGAGGTTGGCGTCAGTCAGGTAGCCGGTCGTTAAAACTAAGCCAAATCATTCCTGCAACATGTTTGAAAATCTGTGTTACGCCGACGCCACATTAAGGCGAGATAAGGGCAGTGGTGCACTTTATCCAAAGATCGTTTCGTTTGTGAAACAAACTGAAAAGATTTACAATAACTTTACCTTTACTCGGCGGATGGTGCAATTGCACCTAATTTAGGGTAAAATCTTTCGTAAAAAAATCCTTTTCACAATTTATGCAGCGTTCATTAAATCTCCAGCAACTCACCACAAACAATAAAAGCATCATCAAACTTTTTACTACCAAAGTTGCGAAATTGTTTACAGCTAGTTAGGACTTAACTTTCTTCATAACTGATAACTGACCGTAGCAAAATAAATTTAAAACTGTTTCCTGGTTTCTTTGAACGGTTTTACCTCTCTTCAGCATTTCATCTGAGGTGAAATATCTTCATTAGTAAAATACCTTAATAATTGTTATAGAGAGAGTAGAAAGAACTTTCAATTCGACCACCATTTCAAATTATTTTTCTTCCAACTGCCCTAATCCTTTGTATGATGTTGTAGAAAGGATTCTGCTTTAAAAATCCCTCGCTCTCAGAATTAATTCAGTGGGTAACATAACATGTTATATTTTATTTTAAAATTAAAGAATCAATAATAAGCTAATCAGAGCTTTCATTTTAAGAAATAGTTATTTATCAAAATCGGGGTCATTGAAATAAAACTATTTTATACGGTTTCTATCATGATTTGTTTTTATTTTTAGGCCCGACGTTACGACGGCGTGATAGAATCCGTAAAAATTGTTTTATTTCAATGTATAACATTCGCGTAAACTTAAGAAATCAGTATAAAATCGGGTTAATCAAAACGGCCAACGGGGTGAATCTGATCACGCACAAAATTTCCGACAAAAGCCTGTACATATTCATCTAAATACTTAATCACATAGACAACACAGCACCGTTTATTAAAATGAGGACTGATTGTTGGGAATATTATAATATTTTATACAGCCTGCATATTCTGCATTCGAGGAAAATGAGCAGTTCCCTTGCGATTAATATCTCTGCGTGCGAAACCGCTGGTGACAATGGCTCGTTGGCCTATAAACGTCGCGACGATACAAGCCTACTTTCGCATTTGATGTTTACAAATGACTGGAGGTGTAATGGGCTAGGAATACTGCTGGTAGGACGTTAAATGTAGTGCAAATGCACTTGGATGAAGTAGATTCGATTTAAGATGATGCAGGACCAACTTTAGATGTTTTCAAATATTTGTACGTAATTTTTATGAAGGCTATTAAGCTAGGTTTTTAAGGATTCTATGGCGTTTTGTATTTTACACGCTTTATATTATTGCGTAGTTCCGATGATACGAAAGCTGGTCGGATTGAGGTGTCCAAAATGTTAGTATAATCATCATCATCAGCTATAGGACGTCCACTGCTGAACATAGGCCTCCCCCAAAGATTTCCAGATTGACCTGTTGGAAGCGGCCTCCATCCAGCGACTTTCTGTTATGTTAGTATTACAATATCTAAACTTATTTCAAAATCGAAAAGTTATCCCTAAAAAGTAGTTTAGTGTCATATAATATATGGATCATATCTAAATGTATTATTCTTGTTACAGCCATCAACCCGATCGTTCAATACGACAGTAGCTGGAGTAACCCGAGGGTCCTGCAATCTCAACAACTGTGCAGTGAAAGTGGTACTCCCCAGGATTTACAACACAAGGCTTTCATTTACCTGCGAAGTCTCCACTGAGGGGCCGAGGTTTGCTGTTGTCAAGCAAACCAAGAACTTGACTGTAGCTGGTAAGTATAAATGTCTCATAAATTAAACTGATCAAAATCTTAAAAAGTGCAATTTGCAAATTTTGGAATTACTACATAATTACTTAAGACCTGTCATAGAATTTTTTATTCCTCTGGGTTTAAACTATTCTATCTAACACTCATTTTGTATCGCTACATTATAAATTTTACATTAGAGACTACAAAATTAATGAAATTATCTGAGTATCTAACACGAATAATTGTCGAACTAACGTTTGAATCGAAAATGCAGGGCCTTTAATACATTTGTATGCCACTTTTTTAACGTTTCCATAAAAATAAGTAAAACATGCTCCTGGCGGAATCAAGCTTGTCAAAATGTGTAGTATAAAAGATGATCTACATAAACTATTTCTTTCCCAGTGATCCTGAAAGATGATCCAGTGATATCAGGTGTACCTGGCAGCGTCCAGTTGGGTGAAGACATACTTGTCAACTGTACCACGACGCCTGCCATGCCGCCCGCCAACATAATGTGGTACATCGACTCCAAACCAGAGCTGGTATGTCCCCTTTACTTCTACAAATATTCAGTTATCATCATCATTATCAACATCATCAGCCATAGGATCTCCACTGCTGAACATAGGTCGCCCAAAGATTTCTATGTCAACCTTACTTACATTATGCATATTTTTAACTAGTAATTACTTCATTGCTATTGAAGCTTTAAACACCACAAATTACCAAAGTTCACTGAAAATCTTTAGTCTATATTGAAAGAAAGAAAGAAAATTATTTTATTTGACCATCGCCACAGATATTATTATTACTTGATCCTTATTCAATTCAGTGCTACATGATTTCATGATTCTGTAACTTATATTATTGGATAGCATTTTATTAGCAGTGGACGTCCTATGATAATGATAAATGCAACGAATAAATTAATGTAAGATTTACAAACAAAACAAAACAACAAAAATAAATGTTGTGTAAGATTTGTCTGTGGCCACAAGTTCGAGTTTATATGCTCTCCCATTTTTACCCAGAATGTCAATGTAACTGCTTTGGACTTAGTGGTGGTGCAGTTCAATGCAATGTCAATCATCAAGATATTATGTTTCTTGATGATCAAAATTATGATCGCCTAAAGTAGCCTGGTCCCGTAGTACTCTCCTACATTCATACATTTCTTTAATTCACCAATCACCGCAAAATTCATTGTCTTTTTGAATCCCTTTAACTCCCCCACTCAGTTTATTATGATTAACAGTACAGAATTTCTTGAAATATGCAAAATAAGTGTAAAATATTCAACACCGTCTAAAGTTCGCGGAACTATGCAGCCATGCATTTTGTTATACAGTTTGTACTCATTTTATATTCCTCGCTTTCTGGGTGTTTTTATATCGCTTGTTTATTTTTCACATTTACAATTTAGTTCAGCGTTGTCTGGTGAAGAATATGGTTTTAGTATCTTTTAAATAAAATGTAGTGTTAAATCATATATTTTGCGTCAGTCTAGTATTGTCTCGAGCAAAAACTTTCTTTATTGTATGATATCCCATTATTGCTGGTCACTGAACCAATACGGGATAGGAGTCTTCTTAATGTCGCCTGGTTTTTCGGTCAGCGAGTTTCCTTTAGAGCTTTACATTAAAATTTTGGACCGAAATATATGGCTTATATTTTACACTCCCGTTCGGACGTTCGCGTATTTTTATTGATTATTATCCTTGTGCTCTTAGATTTTAACTTCCGACAACTGGGTCTTACTCTACTCTGATTAGCTTTCCTAACTTTCCCAATTTGGTATAATCTGTCTCACGTGGCTTCTTTTCACATACTATGATTATTTGAAAATATTTTTTTTTAATAACATAAGCTCACGCCTGTATCCCCGAAGGGGTAGGCAGAGGCGCACTAGCGAACTAGAACACCCACATTTTTTTTAATAATTTACTTTTATACATATTTCTGTAGTCATTTTCTACAGTGAATTGTTAATTTGTCAATCTCTTATAATCCTTTAAAGACAGAGGTCCCTTGAAATTTTATTCCAGATTTTTATGTAATTTTATATAATTTAGCGTATAAAACGTGACCAGTATAATAACGTGTCTATTTAACCCTGAACTGTGATCGTTAAATGAGTTTGTCGCTCGGACGAGTGTTATGTTATTAATGAATTTATATCGTGTTGCGACAGTATTGTCGTGTATTAATCGTTTTGGGAACGTTAATTAATTGCTGAATGTGTGCTTATATTCGTTAAATTATTAATATTGTCGCCATTATGGTGTTATTATGCGATATGTATACGTGAGTAATTGTATTGTCCCTTGGATATAATTAGTTTATTTTGTGTTAATGTCTATGTTACTGTTATAATTACAGTTTATATTTTGGTACAGAAAATTATGTTTTAAATCATTTCTTCAATTTTTTTTATTTATCATAGCCTCGAAGTAACTTATAATTTATAGAAACATAGATATTACCTAACGACATGTATGTATGTATGTATGTAAATAATAAATAATAAATAAATAATAAATAACACCCAACAGTCACATACATAGTCCTGACCCCACACTAAGATCGAGTCTTGTGTCGTGGGTATCAGGTACTACGAGAGACTTTCGGTCTCACAACACCCAGACCCGAAACAAATATCTGTAGGCCATACAAACATTTGTCTCGGTGCGGGGATCGAACCCGCGGCCTCTCGCTTCACAGCCGGCTACTCGTTCGCTGCGCCATGGAGGCGGTATGTGGTTGTTTCAGATAAGGAAAAAATCTTCAACATTTTAGAAGACTTCACAGCCCATGTTAGAATACACAAAGTCCTCTTTGGCAACATAACACATAAACATACATAATACTTTGGCAACACTCTTAATTATTTACGATATTTTAAAGAACTCTAACAATAATTAACAAATATTGGGTCATATCATACAGAGTCAGTATTATTGGAGAGAGCATGCTCTGTCCGGCGGTTCCTCACGCTGGACCCCTGACCACTAGCAGCTTGTGTCTCAAATCTCGCTACCGGGAGGGTGATTGAGTGAGGATATTCAAAATAAAGTGTCGTCAACAGATAGAACCGTGGATGGTGAACAACACTCAGGTGTCTGGTCCCAACGAGTACGGCCTCCGGTCGAGCTGGCGCGCCCTGAGACTGAGGGTCGCCACCGCGCGAGGCTTCATGTCTCTCCGCTGCGAGGCTACGCAGCCCACATGGCCTCCGTACACGAGATCCGCCAACGCCACCGTCATCGTCGCTTCTCCACATCTGTCTATGTTCACTGCGTCAGGTGAGTTTTATCCTGATACAACAGCATTACCCTCTCCCTGATGTCTCAAATCTCTGGTCACAAGGAGTTCGGCCTATGGCACGCCCTGAGATTTAGGTTCTCCCCATCGTGGGCTCCATGTCCCTTCAATACGAAGCTTCGCATTATATAAAGGCAAGTTTATGCGACCGAAATAGTAAAGTGTGACTCGTGACGACAGCGAATGTCCATTTTGCATGCACAGGACAATCGTATAGTTCCGTTTGGAAGTATGCGACTGCGCCACATAACATTAGCTCACGCCTGTATCTTTCAAGGTGTAGGCAGATGCGCACTAGCGAACTAGAACACCCACATTTCGCCGAGCTTAGTTCCGTCCCAGATGTGATAGGGAGCGAGCCTATCGCCATATCGGGCACAAATTCCAGACTCCGGGCTGATGCTGAATTGGAAAAACCCAATATCACTTTGGCCGATCTGGATATCGAAGCCTAGACCTCAGGACGGTAGTCGTATCGAAAAATACAACTACGCCACCGAGACAGTCTATTACCTCTAGTGAGAAAATAAATCTGTGACACGTGATGATATTTTCCATACAATTGCATATTAAGCGACGAAAACTACCTTACCGCAAGACGCAACCTTCGGAAACCCATCTTAATATAAATTAAATAATAATAAGAACTTAAACACGAAATGTTATTTCCCGTCACACATCCCGACGTTATGAGTTTGCCGATTCAACCAAAGTTGTCAAACAAGTAGAAAGTGCGGCCAAATATGCTTTAAATTTAGTGCCAAGTTTAATATTCAAGTTCTGTGAATGACAAGATAAATTACTTCGGTTCTAACGGTTAATAATATAGTAAAAGTTTTATGTGGCGGAGACACGCTGTAGGCAATTTTGTCTACAGCATAAGGAGACTAATTCGACAGGGCTGGTGACATTTTCTCACAGAAAATCGACGTGATGGCATAGAAGTTTGTGAACGTCGAATGACGTTGAGTGGTAGAGCCACGGTTTAGCCAATGACGTCTACAGCACGAATGGGCCGGCTCGCTCGGTTTGTTACCACAAAACCCGACGCAAAGTGACAGCTCGCTGTCGCGTTTCCTCCAGTGAGTGAGATTTCCGTGTCCCAATCCCTATTTCCCTCCTTTTATATTGGCAACGCACCCATGATTCTTTGTGTCTTGGGTGTCTATGGGCGGTGGAGATCACGTACCATCAGGTGACCCATCTGCTCGTTTGCCAATCTCTGCTAAAGAAAAAAATACATTAAAGAAACAAAACGAAACAATTAAGAATTTCAATTGAAAGCAGCGGTAGCTCAGTAAAGAATAATATTATTGAAATCCAAATCCTACACAGATACTAACTGCACTGGCTTTCTACTATACACCAGCTAACGAACCACGCTTATTAGGAATGAGGAGGGGGGGGGGGGGTATTATATCCATCCACCATTCCAGTCCCGCATTCCAGTCGGTCGCGCTCAAATCCTCTTACGAGGGTAGTCATTCCAGTAATTTGCCGCGGGCTAAGTTCTGGCGGAACTTTAAGTGGCCGGAAGGCTCGGAAACTATTCCAAGGCTGCGATTATACTCGTGACATTTCAGTTTATCTCCTTACCGCAGTATATCTTGATCGGGTTGGGCGAAAGGTCCGTTGAAAAGACGCGAGTAAAAGCGTTCCGTTGTGAGCACAACCTTTGTATGAAGTGGCATTGTGATGAAGAAAAAATGTTATGAAATGGATTTTACTGATTGTGGTCACGAATTTTCCAGATCGACCATAAAACATTTTATTTAGTATTTCTAATTATATGGGACAATAAAAGCACGAAAACGAAATTAGAAAACTTGCAAAGGCGAGGCATTCAATCGAATCACATCTCAAAAGCAGCTATTGTATATCCAGTAACTTCAGGCCGGCGTAATTCTTGCAATTGATTTGCATCGACATTATATACGGACTGTACTCCCCACTTGAACCAGTGTTTTCCATATGTACTTATCTAACTCCAATGTGTGGTTGGGACTTAATTTTTTGGTCAAGTTGAAGAAAGGATTTGGATTAGTTTTACCACTAGCCGTCTGCTTAGCCTCAACCCTCTTTTGAAGGATTCTGTTATGGGCCGATCATGTCAGAAAAACAGTCTATGGACCTGGGATTCGAAACAAAGATCTCGCGGTCCACAGCCCAAATATGCTGTCTGAGGCGACATCGGATCAAGTTTAATAATTTTCCCAATTTCGCAATACATCTCACCATAACTATCTCAAATACCAAACAAATCCACGACATTCCACATTGTATCCTATACGATATTGCTACACCCATCAATTTCACACCCGTCCGTCCCACCAATCAAATCACGAGTTACAAATAGCGACCCGGAAACATACCCAAATTCTGAATGTCCCTTAATACGAATGACGCATTGATAAGACGTTATCAAAAGGATAGTTACGATATATTGACATTCTATGGAGAATATTTGGATATTGAACTTGTAAATGGGGTTTCTAGTACACTATTTGCTAGATTTCTGTTTGCTGACGTAATTGTGTTCCATGATGTGAGTCTTCCATCTATGGCAATCGCTATATCTAGTTTAAATTGTAATCAATTGATTGTGAACTTTCTGGATAAAGGTCGCTTCCAATAGGTCGATCTGGAAATCTTTGGGGGAGGCCTATGTTCAGCAATGGACGTCCTACGGCTGATGATGATGATGATTGTGAACAAATGGAGTCACGTCTGGACCAATTCCAATGGGTCGATCTGGAAATTCTTGGGGAAGACCTATGTTCAGCAGTGGACGTCCTGTGGATGATGATGATGTTGCTGATTAATCATCTCCAGGTCATACCTCCTGTGGTACATTATTCTTTTTATATTTGATGGAAGCATCATGTAACAGCCTTAAAAAGCCGTCGAATTAGGAAATTTCCTCGCGAGTTTTAAACTAAATATTAACTGCTTAACATGAGTTATGTGTTAATAATAATACATTAGCAACGTCACAAGAGTTAGTTAACAAAATTATTTGGGATCTACAGTAACAAGAAACTTCTGTAAATTTCACTAGAACTTCATTGTACAATATTGTCTTTGTTATAATGGATGTTCCGAGTTGCGGTACGGCGACTTGATTTAAACAGTTACCTCTTATTGTTACATTCAAATCATGATGGGTTATTACGTTTGGGGAGTTCATTTTCTGATTATAGTAACTGATTCCGGTAATAGTTTAGTTCTATAGGATTCGTTTAGACGAATCCTGATGATGGTTGTACTAAACACCCAAAGTCACAAATAAATTTCTAGTCCTGACTAACTCCTGAGTTTAGAATCAGTTGTGTCATGGGTTAAGAATTCGTTGTGTTGGATAAAGAAAGAAGAAAAGATCTATTGTTAGCATAATGCTAAATACACCACTCCACAAAACAATAGCAAATCAACATGGGACCAACAGCAATACTTCTCATTTAGCAACATGCAGCAGTACCACTGTCTAAACAGTAAACCACTACTGATTTCACGGTGAGTAGCCTGGGATGCATAATACGAACGTTCAGTCTATGTAAAAAAACAAAGTAGAGGTTTCTTCATACATTTTATGTAATTATATTGTCAAATATCTCAGAAGTCTGTATAAAGAAATCTGGCTGAAAGCTAATTAATTCCCTTTGGCATATACAATTTGTAACAAGGCCGTATCGCTGTAACCCAATTTAGCAGATAAGCAGAATTAACTGGAATTCTAGAGTTTTTTTTATCGTAATATGCCTTCTGACATGTTTCAATATTGCTCCTATTTGGCATGATCCCAACAAAGTCGACCGCTTGATATAGATACTGAGAGGGGAGGCAGATAGTCTAAAATTTTATTTCACTCTTTATTAAGTTTCGGTATAATTTGTAAGAAAATATATACTGCTAAGGCATGATGAATTTTAAGACGAAATGTTATAAATATTCAAAAAAATTCTTCAAAATCACCGCAATATTATATTAGGTGGTTCTTCGTAGAATTATATGACACCTACATCAAAAATATCTACAATAATGAATATCTTCTAGGACTATTCCTAAAAATATTGTTGAAATTACTATTAATTTCAACAATATTTTTAAGAATTCGTTGAAAATCTCCGATTTATTAGCGGAGTGTGGAACATAGGGCCGAGAGACGAGGAGGCGTGGAGTTGGAGTTTAATCCTTTTACTTTCAGAGAAACTTATGTGTTTATTTAACTCTCTTTACCATAACATAACATACAAAGAGCTCACGCATGTATTCCCGAAGAAATAGATATGCAGAGGCGCCCTAGCGAACTAGAACACCCACATTTCGCCGTGCTTAGTTCCGTCCCAGAAGTGATAAGGGGCGAGCCTATCGCCATATCGGGCACAAATTCTTGACTCCGGGCTGATATGGAAAAATCCAATATCACTTAGCCCGACTCGGGGATCGAACCCGAGACCTCGGGACGGTAGTCGTATCGAAATACAAATACGCCACCGAGGGAGTTCTCGATCTCTTTACCGATGAATGTAAATATCATAACAATTCCGCGAATAGGATTAGAGACGTTGATTGTGGAGATTATGAATATGAATTATGTCAGCATAATGAAAAGAAGCCTAACTTACTTATTAGTGCAGAAGGCGTGTTTTCCTTGGGACGACGTACACTATAGTGCTGATAGTATTCAATTCTAATCAATGACCTTTGTTCACAGGCTCTCAGCGGCTGACAGAGGAGACGATCCTGCTCATCATATGTACAGTACAGATTATCTCTAAATACAGTGCCTTGAGTGAAATCTAAATATGTATAGGTTGGTAAGAATGAGTCTATAGCATAAACAGATGGATCTTTGTTTACACACTTCGAAGAAAATTAGCTTTTTTACTTTAAAAACGTAGATGGTATTCTAGAATTGATGCCAAAAGTAGTTAACGAAATGAAAATAACGTAAGTTTTGTACGATGTTATTTTGAAAAATGTATTTTGGAAGACGAAGATTAATTTATTTCGAGGTTCCTATTTACATTTTTACGATTAAAATGTTGTATATAAATAAAGCGAAAATATTTGCTTACAGCTTCGGTGTGTAAACAAAGTAGCACATTGCTGTATTCCTGTTTATTTTATTTTAATTAATGCATGTTTTCAGCATTGTTAAATCTGTGTAATGTTCAATGGAACTTTAGCAATGGACGTAAACATATTTTCTTGTTTGTATTTAATTAATCACGATAAAGTCTTGATTGAAACTATACTTGGAATAATTGATCTTGACTTAATACGGCAATAATGTATTTTTTTCATCATTATCATCATCAGCCACAGGACAGCCACTGCTGGATATATGTAAGTCTCCCGCAAAGATTTCTAGATCGACCTATTTGAAGAGGCCTATTATTTTTTTTATTGAAGACAAAATATTTTCGTTAAGTTTACCAAAAATTTTCACTAATTAATAGGTATGGATACTATTCATCTAATTCTATTCATCTATTATTCACCTTAGTTCTTAATTCTGTCTACTTTGTCGAACTACAATTCATTCACGTATTAAAAGGAGTCAAATCTTGACAGCCTCCGTAGCGCAGAGGGCGAGTAGCCGGCTGTGAAACGTGAGGTCGCGGGTTCGATTCCCGCACAGAGACAAATGTCTGTGTGGTCCACAGATATTTGTTTCGGGTAGTTCCTGATACCCACGCTACACGACTTGATCTGACAGGATCTATGTGACTGTAGGGTGTAATTATTTATTTATTTAAAATACTTTAGTCATAAAATGCCCAGATAATATCCTGGTCGTTGGAAGTGATATTGAACAATTGATAATCAATAAACACTTAACTTATTTTGATCCACGTGCAAAAGCTAGTTCATCAGCAAATAATTATACAGTATAATTCAACGAATATCACCAAACTTCAGGATATAATATCGGAAATGGCAAACTAATAGAGTATGTATGTGTAAATCAAAAATGCATCATACGGTCGGAACGGTGTGCAGATTTCGGTGAAAAATTTATTCAACCGATTTTTGAATTGAAACACACGGATAGATGAAATTCGTTTGCCAAAAAATAACTGTAGCGTGGTCTCACCATTTATTTCGGTAACATACACAAATTGTTGTTTCCGCAAATAAAGATCGGACTATGCTAATGTTTTTCCCGCTTAAAATATTTTGTGTAATCAGTTTAATTGCTTTGTAGCGAAATTATTTGCTTATTCTGATGAGTTATTGCTAGCAACATCTTTTCTGTGTGAACATTATTCAGTAATCTTAGTAGTATCGGATATACTGGGTGATTATGAAACCTTATCAATGTTAGATCCGCTATAAAAAATATTTGACCGTGATCTTCACAAGGTATGTGGGTCACTGTCACAGGTTTTAACCTCATGTATATGATAGTCGCTATCGGAGTAGATATAAATATCCTACGAGAAAGTACTCCCTTAAATTCCAAAACGCAACAGCAAGCTGTCAATTAACGCCAGTTTTGTGCAAGACAATGGCCCATTTGTGTTGTAGACATAAATAACTGCAGCGCGGTTTTACCACTCAAGGCTGGCTCACAAGCAATTAAAATCAAAGATAAGTTAACAAATTAAAACTACCATTATATTTGTGAATCCTGATAGTTTGTAAACAATAGATCTATTGTGTAGGAACCTCACAGGTTAATCAACAGACCACATATTGGTCTGTGTCAGTGCAACAGACAGATTCGTCAAAGGATTGCAATGGAATAGAGGTACAGAAAGGCTTTATAGTACAACGCACCTACATTTATAAGGCCTTTGGTCGGCATGCTTCCAGATATTGCTGCCTGTGGCATTTCGGAACTAACTGGCTAGTTCTCAAAGGCTTTATACTTCGAAAATGCGTTTGCAGAACGAATTTTAGATGCAAGAGTGATTGCTATTTTCTGTGCAACTGTTTGTTCTCCTTTATGTTTGGGTAATGTAAGATTGGATCTTAAGAAGACTTCTTCTTAAGATCTAACCTTACATTACCTTATAACTTGCAGAAAGGAAGGTCTTGCAATTTATATTGTGTATAATGTCAATTTTCCCACCTGTCCTTATCTCACTTTAATATCTACACTACTGTCCATTACTGACTGCGAATAAATTTGAAGCTTGTTTGAGAAAGAATTTGGCTTTCGCATTTTATGACCGGCCGCCTGCTGTCGAAAATCCTCTGGAGGGTACTATCTCAGACATGTCGTGTCGGAAAACCACATATTGCCCTACCAGGGATTCCAACCCAGAACCCTGGTCCGTAGCCCATTTAATTGTGAGCAAGGAGACGACAATATGATTATAAACTAAGAGCATTTAATAATTAAATGGTAACTTTTGAATATGTGGATACTATAGTCCACAGATTCAAAAGGTACCATGTTAATAATTCAATAATGAATTAATATATCTAACATCCTAATACTTGAGTGTTTATTTGTATTAATACCTTTTAAGCATATTAGGTATCTAGCGTGGAGAGCCCTTTAGATTTTTCTAACGGAAAATTGAATCTATAGCTTTTTATTTCTGTACCATCTGCGTCAGGAACGAAGCAAAGAGACGTAAATTTACCCCACAGGGGAGTTATTATTACCTAGCATTAATATTCTTCAATGAACAGATTTAGTCGCCCTTTAAGATCTAGAAAAATCACTGATGAAACTTCTTTGATCACATCATTTGCATGTTTATGTACAAGGTCAACTTTTTGTTTAGTATTTCTGCGTCCACTTTCGCTTTTATTACAACATTTGCATAAAGAAATTTCCCTTTATTCCTCACAAAGGAATATAGCAATGTGCCAAAGAAAAAATAAAAACATGATAAAATCAATTATTCTATAGCAGCACTGAATTTCGATGTTATATGTCACGAATGAATTTTTTTGTAATCATATATGTGTTGGAGGTAAAGGCGATAAAAACTGTATAATAAGTCTCAAGTAAAATGTAAAATTGTTATGAATGTTGATAATTCGTTTTTAAGTCGCTTAGTTGGTACTCTACGAATTTTTTCACGGTGGTCTCGGCGTGTCTTGTTTTCAATTGCTGTGTACGTTTCCTGTGCTATTGTTTCTAGGATAACTTTAGTTTCATCATCAGCCATAGGACGTCCACTGCTGAACATAGGCCTCCCCCAAAGATTTCCAGATCGACCTGTTGGAAGCGGCCTGCATCCAGCGACTTCCTGCGACCTTTATCAGGTTGTCGGTCCACCTTGTAGGTGGACGTCCTACGCTGCGCTTGCCGGTACGTGGTCTCCACTCGAGAACTTTTCTGCCCCATCGGCTATCAGTTCTACGAGCTATGTGCCCTGCCCACTGCCATTTCAACTTGCTAATCCTCTGGGCTATGTCGGTGACTTTCGTTCTTTTACGGATCTCCTCATTCCTGATTTGATCACGTAGAGAAACACCGAGCATAGCCCTCTCCATAGCTCGCTGAGTGACTGTGAGCTTTCTAATGCGGCCCATAGTTAGAGGCCACGTTTCAGTGCCATAAGTCATCACTGGTAACACACACTGGTCGAAGACTTTTGTCTTCAGGCACTGAGGTATTTTGGACGAGAAGACCTTGCGTAGTTTCCCAAATGCTGCCCAGCCGAGCTGGATTCGACGAATGACCTCTCTCTCAAAGTTGGACCTGCCTAGCTGGACCGCTTGTCCTAAATAGACATATTCGTCTACAACTTCGAGAGTAGAGTTCCCTATACCAATTGGGGTAGGAACGACATGGACATTCGACATGATTTTCGTCTTGTCCATGTTCATTTTAAGGCCTACTTGTTGGGAAACTCGGTTGAGGTCTTCGAGCATAGTACCTAGATCTTCCAGCGATTCTGCCAAGACAACGATATCGTCGGCAAATCGAAGGTGAGTGATGTACTCGCCATTGATGTTGATGCCGAATCTTTTCCATTCCAAGAGCTTGAAGGCATCTTCTAATGCGGTAGTGAACAGTTTCGGAGAGATAACGTCTCCCTGTCTCACACCTCTCTGAAGTGGAATAGCCCTCGTGCTCTCTTCTTGTACTCGGACCGACATGGTGGCGTTGCTATACAAGCACCTCAACACTTCGATGTAGCGATAGTCGATATGGCACCGCTGGAGAGACTGCAGCACAGCCCAGGTCTCGATCGAGTCAAAGGCTTTCTCATAGTCCACAAACGCTAAGCAGAGTGGCAAGTTATATTCCTCGGTTTTTTGTATAACTTGCCGCAGCGTATGAATGTGGTCTATGGTATTATAGCCTTTTCGGAAACCGGCTTGTTCGGGAGGCTGAAAGTCATCTAGCCTGTGCTCGAGACGATTCGTGATAACCCTCGAAAACAGCTTATACACATGGCTCAGGAGTGAGATGGGCCTGTAGTTCTTCAACAAGGTATTGTCACCTTTCTTAAAGAACAGTACCACCACACTCCTGTTCCATGCTTCAGGCGTAGCGCCCTCGAGCAAGACAGAATTAAAGAGCTTCTGAAGGACTCTCAGTACCGGCGCTCCGCCCGCTTTCAGAAGCTCTGCAGTAATTCCGTCCTCGCCCGGCGCCTTGTTGTTTTTAAGCTGTCCGAGGGCCACCTTAATCTCGCACAGGCTGATGTCCGGGATATTTTCGCTGTAGTGTCGGACCAGCTCGGCTCTTGGGTCTTGGGCCGAGCCAGTGACAGGTTTGGCAACCGAGCTGTAAAGCTGTCCGTAGAACCTCTCAATCTCCCTCAATATCTCTGCCTTTGTCGAAGCTACGCTGCCGTCTTCCCCCTTCAGCTTGGTCATTTGGCTTTGCCCAATAGACAGATCCTTGGCGAACACTTTGGAGCCTTTGTTCCGCTCAATCGCCTCCTTTATGCTCACTGTATTGTGAGCACGGACGTCGTGTCGCAAGGACTTCCCTATTCGTCTATTGAGCTGCCTATATGCTTCAGCGTCGACGGAAGACCGCAGCGCCATAGATCGGCGTTCGGCCATGAGATCGAGTGTGTTGATCGAGAGTTTCTGAGGTCTATCTCTACGACGAGGTCTAAAAAATTTAGATCCCACCGTATGAACAGCTTCTACCAACCGGTCATTTATCTCGTCCACGGTAGAGCAATCAGCTAGGCAATCGAAGCGGTTTGTCAACTCGAGTTGAAAGCTCTCGGGGTTTTAGATATGGGTGCGAGTAGGGCGGAGCGTAGACTTCATCAAGCGATCTCTTTCCAACTTGACGTTGATATTCAATGTGCCTCTTACCATTCGGTGATCGCTTCCGGTTTTCACCCTGTTGATCACAGAGACATCATTGAATATCCGTCTTTTCGTCGTCAAGATGAAGTCTATCTCATTTCTCGCCGAACCATCCGGAGTCATCCAGGTCCATTTGCGATGAGGCGGCTTCTGGAAGAAAGAGTTCATCGCAAAGAGTCCCTCTTTCTCCAGGAAATCGGCCAGCCTTTGACCTCGGAGGTTCCGTATCCCATATCCAAATTGCCCCACCCTCAACTCTTCATCGCTTCCCTTGCCCAGCTTTGCGTTGAAGTCCCCCATTACAACATTGAAGTAGGTTTCGGAGGTGTGTATGGCCCGACTAATGTCTTCATACATCTCCTCTACTTCCTCATCTGGGTGTGTCGAGGTCGGCGCGTATACCTGTATGACCTTCAGCGAATACCTCTTGGATATTCTGAGTATAAGGTATACGACCCTGCTCGACACACTTTCAATGGATACGATGTTGTTGATGAGGGACTTGTTGACGAGAAATCCGACACCGCCTTGGGACTGTTGGTCGCCCTCCCGGTAGTAGAGCAGGTTACCAGACTTGAGGATTACAGTGTCCTCCCCGTTTCTTCGGACTTCTGATAACCCCAAGATATCCCAGCGTAACCTACTCATTTCTTCTTCCAGCTCAAAAATCTTCTCGTCTGTCCTCAAAGTGCGAATGTTGTGTGTTACCAGGGCCAGTCGTCGTCGGGGGTGGTAGCGGGATCTTACCCGGGGATTCTTAGCACCCCCTGCCCCGCCGTTACCGTAGCCGCTACCGGGGCCAGGAATAGCAGGGCTGCCGGGGACTGGGGGCCTGGCCTTTCTTTGTGAAATCATATATGTGGGGGGTTTTGCCGTTACTCGCCACGCTTGGCAGGCGGGTTGGCGAGCGCAGGGTGTAGATTCTCGCGCTGATGATGCTGCTGCCCATCATCAGCCTGTGACATTTATCTACGCCTTCATACTGCGATGGTTATCCCGCCATCGATCGGTTGCCAGAGCCTCGTCCGTTAGCCAGCAGGGTGCACCACGTGCAGGTGAGGTTGGCTTGGACTCCGAGAGTTCGTGGTTGGACCCCCTTACACCCCTTTAGTTTATACTGCTTACAACTTTAGTTTATACTTTATGAATTTGGACGTTGGTAGAGAGTTGAATGTTATGACAATATTCTTCCTTTCTGCCTGGCGTTATCCCGACCTTCTGCTAGGGTCCGCCTTCCTACTTAAACGCTTCTACTTTACCCGGTTCTTGAGCATCCTCCCTAGTGAGGCCGTTGGCTCTCATGTCTTCCTCCAGAACATCCAGCCAGCGCTTTTTGGGCCGTCCACGGAAACGTACCGCTGGTACGATCTGGGCCAGACACCTGTAGCCGACGTACTCTTGTGGTTTCCTCAGAAATATTACATAATATGTCAAAAATTACTATCCGTAATTATCCTAATTAAAGGAACCGTTCCCTGTCACATCATGGAATGGAAGTAAGCTTGGCGAAAGTTACGATTCTACCCAGATATTCGAAGATTACAAGCGCGAGTATATGTATCATACATACAAATAAATAATTGTATACGGTATAGAATTATTTCTCGAGCAAATATTATGAAGATTTTGTAATAATATTATATCTGATTAAAATTATCTCATTAACTTTTCGCTTAACTAAATACCTTTACTTACTTAACATTCAATCAGTGGAGTATTAAAACAATTATCTGTAAATTCAAATTAATCGGCAAAATCGTACCTCGATTTACACATAAAACAGAATTTCCAAACATTCCACTTGCCGATATGTCGGCGTTTAATAATATGATATCGCATTTTGAGTTTAATAAATGATTGAAATTGCAATTATCGAGTTATTTTATGCTCCAAATATCGATGTATTTATAATTAAAGCTAAGTATGACGAAAAATAGCGAATTCGAAGTCCTTATAATGTGTGCATCTACATATAATGTACAAAATATACATAAAACAGTTCATCCCGAAAAAGGTGGATTAGACAATAAGATCACCAATATTATGCAGATTTTATTTCTATTCCTACACGTGATAATGAATATGTGCCAATTCTAACATCACCGTAATTCATACATAAATGATGAGTTTCATGACAGCCCGACCTGGAACTTGAACCCAAAAGTTTACAGTTCTGCGTACGTTTGTTCTGCATATAGAAAAACTACAAAATTATCGAATATTATGTCAGGTCCAATCTATCGACCGTGATTCTGGGTAGTAACTATATTACTATGAATTCAACTGTCTACCAACCGCCTCAAGTCTCCAAAATATTTCTTAAAATGTAGATAATTTGTAATTTCCTAAATCTTAATCATTGTAGCATTAAATCACTGAATAGGTTATGAATCTGTATGATAATAATTTCAAGATTTGTTTGATTCCATATATTTAATTAATTAATATATTCCATGAATCAATTAATCATCATCATTATCATCATCAGCCATAGGACGTCCACTACTGACCAAAGGCCTCTCCCAAAGATTTCCAGAACGACCTGTTGGAAGCGGCCTGCATCTAGTGACTTCCTGCGACCAATCGTCAATCAATTAATATCTTTTTTTTTTATTTTTTTTTATTTATATCAAAACTAATGAGTTACAAAATATTAAGATACATAGTATCACAAAAACCTTTAAATCAGGTTTGTCTGGATACTGAGACGCTCTAAAGCTAGTCTGTATTCTAACTAATGAATCAAGGTTATAGAGGTATACTCGTATAATAATGAATTATTATTGTATGTTTAATAGCAATTATAGGTTTAATATTTTAGACTGAGTAAACTTTGATTCATCGTAATCGTAATAAACACAAACAATATTTAAGAAATTGAAGGTATCCAACTATCTACACACAATATTTTTTATATATTTTTACTGTTAGCTTTCTCCTTATTTTATAAAGCTAATAATAAGTGCCGTTACGGTTAATCAGGATTTTTTTAGTACTCAAGTCTTAGTAACGGTGAAAAAAAGAACGATAGTTAAATGAAGCAAAGAAAAGAGAGCTACAATATGATCATGCATTTCTAACGTATCGAAAGGAAAGATTTTATAAACCATTGAATTCATCAAATTCTTTGAAAAAATAAAGTCTGCTTTGGCTACATTACATTTGAAATATATCTTGAAATTATTATCATCATGAACGTTATTTTTCACTTAAAACTTAATCGTATCTGCCAAATTATATTTATTGACAAAAAAACTATAATGTACATTGTATATAAAATCTAAGAGAGCTAGTTAAGCATTTACAGTATCGAGTGAATTTATTTTCATTTTGTTAATGTGTTTGGGAGGCGAGAGTTCTACGAAATTTGATGTTAAAGTTAAGCCTTTAACAATATTTTAACACGTATTTTCAAGATATATTAATTAAGTTATTTGACTTCGTAGTGGATCTAAATTTATTTGTTTATTTTGAATTTGTTTGATCCTATGATCTACGACCCTATAACCTTGTAACAGTTCTGTCACGTTAATATGGAAAAGCATTATAATTTTGGCAAAAGCGATGAGGTTACGCACACGTTTGAACTGTGTACATAGACAGATTGGAAAAGTTTTTTTTATAACAGGGACTGGCAAACGAACAGGTGGGTCAGATGGTAAGTGATCTCCATCGCCCGTAGACACTCATAACACAAAAAGAATCATGGGTGCGTTACCAACCTAAAAGGAGGGAATGGAAGGGGAGGGAAAAGGGTTTGAGAAAGGGATTCCACCGGAAATCTCACTCACCGAATGAAACGTGACAGCGAGCTGCCACTTTACATCGGTTTTCTGTGAAACAGTGATATCGAACCGTTCGAGCCGGCCTATTCGTGCTGTAGACGTAATTGTCTACAGCATGGCTCTACCGCTCAAGTCTAGAAGATCAAGTGTATCGTTAGGAGATCCTGTATTGGAACAGCTCGTTCCTACATCAGTACAGTACGTTTAGCTTATATTGTCCCACTGCTGGGCAAGGATCTCCCTCAACTTCTGCCAAAACCTGGTGGACAACAACCCAGAATGACCACGATGATGAAACAAAAACTGAAATGCCTGCCGTCGTCTTCAATATGCTTAACTACTTATTAAGAGATACATTGATTCGTGTCATTTTCTCTATCTCTAATTAAGTTTTAACGACCAGCTATCTGCCTAACGTCAACCACCTTTTGAAGGTTCAGTCCTGGGCAACTAGTGTTAGAAAAACACCCCATCCGACCTAGCAATCGAATCCTCCTGGTGCACAGGCCATAAACATTGTTACTAGACCAAGGAGGCGATCAAACCATTGACACCATTAATAGTAATTATCACAACAATCCCAATTGATTTCATAGCAATTAACAGTATCTATCTAAAAAGTAAATTCGACGTAGTTTCCAGAGCAATTATAAATGCCAGATTTTTTGTATTGGCCTTAGAAGGCAGACGATCAGACGGCCCACCTGATGGTAAGTGATTACCGCCGTCCATGGACATCGACAATGCCAGGTACACAGCCAAGCCGCTATCGTGAAAAATGCTTTTTTAAGCCTCGTTTGAAGAAAGACATGTCACAGCGCTGAGGGAACACCGAAGAGGGAAGTTCGTTCCAGAGTTTGCAGGTGCGTGGGATCTCTGGAAGCGCATTATGCTGGTAATAGGTGGTTCCAGGTAGAATGGATGAATTTTGATCATAATCTCACTATCTCACAAAAAACCGACGTAAAGTGGCAGCTTGCTGTCGCGTTTCGTTCGGTGAGTGAGATTTCCGGTGGCCCATTTCCCCACTCCCTTTCCCAATCCCCTTCCCTTCCCTTCCATTCCCTCCTTTTAGGTTGGTAACGCACCCATGATTCTTTTTGTGTCTTGGGTGTCTATGGGCGGTGGAGATCACTTACCATCAGGTGACCCATCTGCTCGTTTGCCAATCTCTGCTATAAAAAAAAAGCTTGAGTTGAAATTCAAATCCCGAACACATAATGATAGTGTTGTATAAATACATATGAATATGATTTAACGGTTTGTGTATATAATTTAATTTAATAGTGAATGTCCACGTTGTATAAAATATAGTCAATTTTGAGCACTATCAAAATGTTCTGTGATACATGTGTTTGTTAGTTTATTGCATTATATGGATATTATAAGTAACATAAGTCATTGGGTGTCACTTCTTAATGGCGATAAATATACGTATATAAAATCATTTGATGGTTTCATTTTAAAACTAATAATCACAAGTTTAAAAACTAAACCGACCGACTTCAAATCCGATCGTGACCAAATTTATATGGGACTACCCTTGGAATAAGCTCTATCGAACACAAAAAGAATTTTGAAAATCGGTCCACATTTGGCGGAGATATCGGGGAACATACATAAAAAAACACAGACGAATTGAGGACATTCCTGCGACCTTTATCAGGTCGTCGGTACACCTTATAGGTGGACGTCCTGCGCTGCGCAGGAAATCGCTGGATGCAGGCCGCTTCCAACAGGTCGATCTGGAAATCTTTGGGGGAGGCCTATGTTCAGGCCACCTATTCCTAATAATATTCCTCGCCCAATTTATTATACTTGTATTGTTATGGGCTTCACGTGAGACTTACTCCAGAATACTGAAACGCTACTCAACTTTAACGGCTACTTACATTGTTTTGCGCCATAAAATTTTGACAGATATGGCCTCAAATGACATAACACGACCTCATGTGTTTGAGTTGCGGTCGGTATTCGGGTGTAATAATAGTCTTAGACGGATGCCAAACAAACACTTGCACACAACTGTTTTCCTAATCGAGAATCAAAAACACGGTATTTTATTTCGTAGCCAGTTCAACGCCCGCTACACTACAGAGCGTGTCAACAAGAAATTCCTTACCCTCTATTACTTAAATAGGGCAAATAGCTGTCGCTACCAAACTTTTTAATATATTTTCGCTTCTCTCAAGCAAGAACATTATGTTGTTTAAAGGCTTTATAACTTTTTCACACACATACTCTCATTTCATATTATCAAAGCCTTATTTCTCCATTCAATATATTCGAATGTTACCTGCCTGCATACTCGTATTCGAACTCATTACGAAGTTGTAAAAGCCCTCCAATTAAATTGAAAAGAGTTCGTCACATTACGCAGTGACTGAACTTTATTTACCAGGAGCGTATAGCACAAGAGGAGGTTTTATCTCTTTCCCACAAACATCGCGATTCGCGGCACAATGGGGAACCGCAAGCACAAGCAATGCGAGCGACGATTTACGGGTCGTGAGATCCGAATGCGGTGCTGCGAATTTTTTTATTGCGAAACTACGTCGATTCATGTTTCCCTAGTATTTTTCTATCGCCCGCTCAATGCAATTTAGGTTGCGCGAAGGCTTTTAACAAGTGGGTATAGTGTTACATTAAATTAGTTTTGTTTTTTTTGTTTTAATTGTTTTTTTTTGTACTGTAGATAGTCACGGGCGGCTCGGTCTTCGGTGGCCCATACGCTTATGTAACATATTTATGTGACGCTTCCGGCGGGTTAAGCGCATGGACAGACGTTTTATTATGATACTGCATTATTAAAACCTAAAGACTGAACGAGATGGGGATATAATATGATGACTATAAGCGTTTTTTCTGAAAACTATGAAGCAATTTGGAGAAGCATTCGGCTTAGTTTTTATCGGCTTTCTGATCGAGTTAGCCTCTTCTTGAGGACGCAGTCACGGGAAAGACATAATAGAAAAATTGCGTTATCCCACCTCATCGGACAATATATCTAAAACGTAACATCTTAAAAACCTAATAACCGATTGCAAAATTTATTTAGTGATTGACTTTTAAGGGACAAGCTCTGTCGAACACAAAAATAACAATTAAATTTGGTTGAAAAGTTTTACCGCAGATATCGGGTAATATACCAATATAATACGATAAAATAAACGACGCAATCAGAACCTCTTTCTTTGAAATCCGTTGAAAAGTTTCATCCCCACCAACTGGACGAATGGCGTTCCTCAACAGTGCGTTTTACAAGGATCTTTCTTCCGCGTGCAACGTGCTTGTGGAACCAGCTTTCGGCGGCTGTATTTCCAGACCGTTACGATTTAGGGACCTTCAAGAAAAGAGCCTATATCAACGTCAAAGGCCGGCAACGCATCTATAATATCCCCGGTATTGTGGATGTTTATGGGCAGCGGTGATCACTTAACATCAGCAGCCCGAGCAGGAAAATTTCTGACAACCGTAAATGTATGCTCGATGCGCTCTCGATGCGATACTCGGGTTACTGTTCACAAACTTGCTCGTTTGGCTCCTGATTTTTTAAAAAAGAATTTAAAAAAGTCACAACTTAATACAAACATACATCAAGCCTAGTCCGCGTCAACTCCCTGATCGCTATACCGGAGAATTGACATGAAAATGTGTCCACAAAGTGGAATGTTATGTAAGAGATGACAATGGTGGGCGATACATCACGCCGGCACAAAGGCGACGCGGCGCGACGTTCCCTGCAGCCGACGTGAAGAATGGTGGAGCAGTATTTATCGTGAACTACTATGATTTCTTATATTGTAAGAACATGATTATATGGTGAAGGGAGAAAATGCTTTTTACTGTTTTATCGATTATTATTTATCTGTCACACACAAGGTGAAATGAGAGATGTAATTTCGTATAGAGAAAATGGAAATACGATAAAAAATAATCACAAGTTTAAAAACTTAACGGACCGACTTCAAATCCGATCGTGACCATATTTATATGGGACCACCCTTGAAATAAGTTCTAACGAACACAAAAAAGAATCTTGAAAAACAGTTCACATTTGGCGGAGATATCGCTTGTCATACATAAAAAACAACAGACGAATTGAGAACCTTCTCCTTTTTGGAATTTGGTCGAAAATACAGACGAATTGAGGACTTTCTCCTGTTTTGAAGTCGGTGCTTCAAACACCGCTGCCTCGGTGGCGTGGTGGTATTTCGGTACGACTACGGTTCTGAGGTCTCGGGTTCGATCCCCTGGTCGGACAAAGTGATATTGGATTTTTCCATATCAGCCCGGAGTCTGAAATTTGTGCCCGATATGGCGATAGGCTCGCCCCCTATCACATCTGGGACGGAACTAAGCTCGGCGAAATGTGGGTGTACTAGTTCGCTAGTGCGCATCTGCCTACCCCTTCGGGGATACAGGCGTAGCTTATGTTATGTTATGTTGAAGTCGGTCGACAAGAAAGACTCACGCGGGGAAAGCTGCGAGCAAAAGCTAGTTTACATTAAATACACGTAGGCCGATTACCTCGGAAATGGAGGGGAATTGTACGTACATTGAATGGACGGGGAGCACACGCGATCCGAACGCTCACGAGCTCATGACTCACGTGTCCATACTCATTATCAGAATGAAATGCGATTTCATTAACAGTGCTATTCTGTTTCATTGTATAAGTAGTTTGGTTAAAGCCGCGTCTCCCGCCCATGTTTTTTCGAAACAAAACACAAAACAAAGTTTTTTTTCATGTAACAATGGACTATAGACAATTTTTTTTCTGCAAATAGGATATTTAACCACTTTTACATGTCAATTACGAGTATGTATTGAAAAAAGAATGATGGCGTCGGCATTTCGTGGTTATCCCCAAAAAGAAATGCCGAAACAAACTCAAGGGTTATCGCCTCTTTTTAAATCCAGACAATATATGAAAAATTTAGAAATACCACTGACTGACTTGACTGACTTTACTGCCTCGGTGGCGTGGTGGTATTTCGGTACGACTACGGTTCTGAGGTCTCGGGTTCGATCCCCGGGTCGGGCAAAGTGATATTGGATTTTTCCGTATCAGCTCGGAGTCTGGAATTTGCGCCCGATATGGCGATAGGCTCGCCCCCTATCACATCTGGGACGGAACTAAGCTCGGCGAAATGTGGGTGTACTAGTTCGCTAGTGCGCCTCTGCCTACCCCTTCGGGGATACGGGCGTGAGCTTATGTAGAAATACCACTTTTTGTGTAGGTGTTGTTGTATAATGTTTTAGTGCAGGAGACGTGGCTTTACGTAAGCTTAATGAGGATTATATTTTTTAATAATACAAGCTATTGCCCGCGACTTAGTTCGCTTGGAAATGTATTAACAAACCTGTCCCACGGAAACAATATATTTTTCCGGGATAAAAAGTAGACAAGTGCTGTCCTCAAATATAATCTATCCCTGTGCCAAATTTAATCCAGATATGTTCAGCTGTTCTGGCGAGATCGAGTAACAAATAATCATACAACCAAATAAATAAATACACCCATAGTCACACACATAGTCCTGACACCACACTAAGATCGAGTCTTGTGTTGTGGGTATCAGGAATTACGAAAGACTTTCAGTCTCACAACACCCAGACCTGAAACAAATATCTGTGCGCCACACAGGCATTTATCTTGGTGAATCGAACCCGTGACCTCACTTTTCACAGCCGGCTACTCGCCCGCTTCACCACGGAGGGTGTGAAATTAGTATAAAATATAGAGAACAGTGAGCTGACACTAAACCTTGGTTTTCTACAAGACAGCGTTACCGAATCGGATGGAGTCAGTACAATACACGTTTCCAAGTATGTTGCACAAAGGATTCGGCTTTACATTTTACGACCAGCTATCCGATAGACGGAAACCCCCTCCCAATAACCTGGGAATCAAACCCAATTTACAAGTAAGAGGCATTATGTAGATATAGGTATACGTTCATAGAATATTACAGAGGTGTATTAGAGAGTATGCACAGTCTGCAATAAACTACCGAGTAGAACACGCGTTTCATTGTACTCTTTATACAGAATACCACGAGAACCATAATTTCCTCTTCAATATCGTTTCAGTAACGCTTCGGTATGCATAATAGCGCATTAGTATTAATACAGCACGACGCGAGGTCCCGCGGCCGACGTCGACGCTGTACTACCTCTACACTGGGCACGTTTTCGATTCTATTTCAACTTACTGAATTGTTAATGGGTATAAAGGTTCAGTTCATAGTGTTCGTAAAGTTTTCGAAATATAGTTTTGTTTCTAAATACATACAAGTTTAAGCCTGTATATCACATAGGCACAGGTGAACTAACGACAACACCCACACTTCGCCGGGCTTATTTCCATCCCAGATGTGATAGGGATTGAGCCTAGCGCCGCATAGGGCACAAATTCTACACTTTATTCTGACTACGAGACAGACAATAGTCAATAAGTTTTGTTTCGAACTAAGAAGTTCCGTCCCAGATGTGATAGGAGGCGAGCCTATCGCCATATCGGGCACAAATTCCAGACTCCGGGCTGATACTGAAAAATTCAATATCACTTTGCCCGACCCTGGGTTCAAACCCGAGATCACAGGATGGTAGTCATATCGTAATACCACTACGCCACCTAGGCAGGCTATTACTTCAATCCCGTTATTTGATAGGGATGATCTTTCCGCCATATCGGGCACCAGTTCCAATTACAGGAATGTGACTTTCGACAGCACGAAATTACATACGATCCGTTTTTGACAGTTGCCTACAGAATCCTAATAACTAACTAACTATAGTGGCGCAGCGACCCAAAGGGGGTCTTGGCGTCCGATACAAGAAGTCGCCACTGTTCCCTGTCCTGCACATTCTCTCGCCAGTCAACGGCGTGCAGCCGATGAGGATCCTTCGCTACTTCATCATACCAGCGATACTCGGGGCGGCCCACAGGCCGTCGACCACTAGGCCGCCTCAAATACGCTCTTTTCACGGCGCGATCTTCTCTCATCCTTTCCAGGTGGCCGAGCCAGCGACGTCTGTTCGCTTTGTTTTCAATTTTTTTCATAGAATCCTAATAATAGTAGCAAATACACTTATAGCTTGCTGTCACGTTTCGTTCGGTGAGTGAGATTTCAGGTGGCTTACTTCCCCTCCTTCCCTTTACCTAATGCCTTTTCTCTCCCCTGCCATTACCTCCTTTTAGGTTGGCAACGCACCCATGATTCTTTTTGTGTCTTGGGTGTCTATGGGCGGTGGAGATCACTTACCATCAGGTGACCCATCTGCTCGTTTAGCAGTCTCTGCTATAAAAATAATCACAAGTTTAAAAACTTAACAGACTGACTTCAAATCCGATCGTGACGAATTATATGGTATCACCCTTGAAATAAGCTCTATCGAAAACAAAAATAATTTTGAAAATCGGTCCATATTTGGCGGAGATATCGCGTAACATACATAAAAAAAATACAGACAAATCGAGGACCTTCACATTTTTGTAAGTCACTCAATAAATCCACCTCATCTCTGCACAACCATACTAGATATAAGTCTTACAAGGCAGAATTTGATAATCCTGAACGTATTAAAATATTCATCATATCGCCTTCGACTTGCTATAGATAGTCCCGGCATGCATTCTAAATCACATCTGAGTATACCGTGCAGTGCATAAATCCTGATACATCTTATGTACCGAGGGGCTTAGATAGTTGATACCCGAGACACCTATGGACTTAACAGTATATGTCAAGTGTACACGGAGTATAATAGCTGACACTAACGCTGAGATCTATAGAACGAACTTCGACTAAGTCTGAGTCAGAAAAAACGCACTCAGTAAGGATTTGGAATTTTGAAATCAAGCTTCGACTTAGTCCGAGCCATTTTTTTACAAGAAAAACAGACTGTCAGACAAACTAAGCCAAGATTTTCTTGTAAAAAATGACTCGGACTGTCAAAGTTCGATTTCAAAATTTCAATTTTCAATTTTCTTATTCATTCGGTCGATTCGCCGAGTGCAGGTCATCTGACGGGCATCGCGCTAGAAGTAATTACCGCCATAATCCCAGCAGGGCCTTGAGATCATCCACATCTGGGTCTCATGGTCATTGTGAAAACATAATTGTTCTATTTAACTTGATATTGGCTAAATCATCGCATATGCGTGGAAGCCATTATTTTTAAAAGAAGAATAATTATTTGCTCATCAGGAGTGCATATTCTATGGAAAATGGTTCATACAGATAAATTAATGAAGGTAATATTTTTGTCGTAGTCATACACGTGTATTAAGGTTCCGTAGCCAAAAATGAAACCCTTATAGTTTCACCATGTTCGTCTGTCAGTCTGCTAGATACATAATAAAGCTAAATGTTTCATCATCATCATCATCATCAGCCACTGCTGAACATAGGACTCCCCCAAAGATTTCCAGATCGACCTGTTGGAAGCGGCCTGCAGCCAGCGACTTCCTGCGACCTTTATCAGGTCTTCTTTTACCTAGTAGGTGGACGTCCTACGCTGCGCTTGCCGGTACGTGGTTTCCACTCGAGAACTACGCAGAAGAAGAAAAAACGAAAGAAAAAGTAAGAAGTACGCCATCACATCATGAAAATCCCTGAAACAATAAAGCAACATCAACAATCACGCCAAATTAAAACCTTGTTTCCGGCAGCCTTTTTTCAGTCTGCGCGTTTCCTGTGCAAAATTAATTTCGTTTAATGGATTTTATACACGGCAACGCGCTTACCAGCCGCTTTCTTATTTACAAAGACTTTCGAGGTAACCGGCTACTTCAGCTTAACCTTTTGGGATTCGGGCTTTTTAGGCTAGTGGCAGTATATATGGGTTGTGATCCGGGAACATTCATGTCAAAACATTAAAGATAGATAAATTGTCATGGGTCTGACCTTCCACTTGTCTTTACCAAAGTCCAAAGTGGAATCGGCGCAACACACCTTTCTTAATCATATTGCAGACAATTTATAAAAACTAACCCGAATTGCACCAGTCATGTGTGACATCAACCATATTATGGGTATTCAGTCCCAGCCAAAACGTTAGAAAAATTGCAATTACCGACCTGGAATTTGAACTTTAGACTTCTCAGTCCCGAGCCCATAATATGTACATCACTACTATCTATGAAAGAAGTATAAGCGCGGGTTCTTTTATTCAGTGACGTGCATAGACATTTGGATCAGGGTAGACAACAAATTAACAAAATTATTTTCTCTAACACATACACCACCATCCTTATCATCATAATCCTCATGTCGGCTTATGTCTTTTTGTCAGGATTTTTATTCTTTATCTGGGCAAACAGCAAATTGTCAGAGTAGACAGTGTCTGTTTATCTATATGTACTGCACGCCACTGCTATTATTTAGGTAACGTCTCCAAAACAACGCGACTCACCTGAGGCACAACCGTTAATGTCTAGATAACCCGAAATGTATTTAATAGGGGTACAGCGTAACACTGAATTTAGGGTAAACGGTAAAAGATACGCGCTTGGGTTATTGGAAAAAATATTAGTTCGTAACTACTCTGTCCCTTCTGGTGTTTGCCAAAAATATTGTACGGCTTTACCATCCTATTTTATTATAATGTTTAAGTCCCAAGTTGATGGTGATTTACGATATGATTAGATTATCTGCAATACAGTTCACGCGAGACTCAGACAAGGATTATACAACGTACATATACCTTTAATTCAAATACAAATGAAGAGGTATATTCCAACCAAAACATACCTACTATGCAAATTTTTTGCCCTTCACTGAGTGTGTGCTTATTTATTGTAGTCAAGGCACAGAAGTCAAGGCACAAGGCAAGATAGTCTAGGCACAGAAGTCAGTACCTAACGTGTAACTTGTAACGGGTAATGCCTTAAGCTTTTAAGAATATAGGTAAGTACCTACACGCTAAATACTTATTAGAATTTATTTTAAACTTTCTTCCCAGATAAAAGCTTGTTTGTAAAAATATTTTTTATTTTATTTACAAATAACATGGAGTTTTGGCGGGAATTCTGACGGTGCGGTTGGTCGCTTGTTTTAATGATTTCATAATTTTAGTCTAAAGTTGTGCTTGTGGTTTAAATGTGATGTGTATCTAAGCAATAAACATCAACGAAGATGGACAGTATGTGGAAGCTTTGAAATAAGTGATTTTGGATGCTTTTTGTCGGGTGGATGGGTCGACCATGTTCGATTCCTCCGCTGCAAGAAAATCGTCTAAAAACATCAAACTGGAAGGAATTGACGTCAAAACTCCAGCAGGGCCTTGAAATCGAACACATCCGACTTCATTGCACTTGCGAAAACTTAGATGTAGGAAAACAATCTCCCTAATTTGACATTGGCATAATGTATTTCAATTGCCATAAAAAAAAACAAATAACTATCAAACCAAAAACCAATGACCAACTGAACAACCATATCCTACATTACCTTAACAATTTACCCCATAATCATTATCATTTACCCCAATACGTTCCAAAACTCCAAAGCAATATCTAAATACGTAGCTACATCGAATGTTGTGATATAAGGTGGGTTTTGTTACCATCCTACACATAAAGCGAACGCAGCTGCGGAAAATGGAGTTGACGAGCTGAAACCGTATCGACTCACTCAGCTGATGAACTGATAGTTCGGTTTAGCTGCGACGCACGAGCCCGGAATGTGGAAAGGCGGTATCAATTGTTTTTAATTTCAACCTTAAAGGCTATCTACAGCTCCGTGATAAATCTGTTTATCTCAAGTGGTAGCGCCATTCTTATTATTAAATTAATGAGGGTATCGATAAAGATATCAGGTACATAATGACGGTACCAACAGTAATATTATTAAGGTTGGTGGGAAGACATATCAGTTGCACCCAATGGTGGAACGACAGCTATGTAATGGCTGGTCATGACATTTGGGATTCAGTTCGTGTTCACAAATTAACTAATGGATAGCACGCCGAAGCTAAGACAGTTTGTCATATGAAAGCTATGTATAAACATTTTCTCCGGTTATAATAGTATATAAGTGATCGTATATAGTGAAGTGCTGACAAATGGTTACTATTAAAGCATTCGTATTGTGAAAGAGCTAACAGAAGTCTTGATTTAAAGATAGGAGTGAGTTGTAGGATATCGGTTTAGCTGAGCAAATGGCTAAGAATAGTCTATCACTTTTTTCTTAGGTCATATTGTTTGAAAATAAAAGGGACAGATTATTCTTTACCATTTGCACAGTTAAACTTTTTTTATAAGTAAGACTCACTGAGTTTAGGTTTAACTCGAGGTTAGTAATAGTGCTGCAAGTCGCTAGTTTTAAGGTATATTTGCATTTTGTCACTAAATATTGGTACTTTTTAAATTTATTTTTAGGCTTTGTCGCAAGTGACCATACCGCCTAATTGTAAAAAAAATATCTATTGAATGTTGGTATAACAAAACCAGGTACAAATCATTTCATTAGTCCTAATTGTGCTAACTTATATAACATACATATTAGCTTGGTCAGACAGAGGGCAAGATGCGATTACAAAAACCAACCAACCATACATACATACATACATACACACTCACGCCTGTATCCCATAGGGGTAGGCAGAGACAATTGAGCGCCACAAGCTACGATCCTGACACACCTCTTTTGCCTCATCCACATTCATGCATCGTTTCATACATTTCCGCCGGTTGAGGGTACTCCGAACTTGCCCTTTACGAAGGAGATCGCTTATTTGATCCATATTGGATCGTGTCGGGCGCCCTCTTCTGGCCCTACCATTCACTTTAGCACGATAAATACCTTTCGTAAGTCGTCTTTCATCCATCCTTTCAACATGTCCAAACCACCTCAGCATCCCTTTCTCAATCCTAGTCACCACATCATTCTTCATTCTTCATTCATCATTCTTCACCAACCAACCAACGTCAAATATTCTATTTTGTACAAAGCATGATCTCCTATATATTGATAGACCCCGTTGGGGCCGGCACATATAAATGTTACATAAGTGTCTCGGCCTCCGGAAGCCGAGCCGCCCGTCACTCATTACTGTCCTTCCCGAAGATTCAGATTCTCGGCACACATAAATACAAGAAACATTAATGCCGTATCCATCCGTTCAAACATTGCCTACCCACAAACCGAATACACGGGTAGCGTACATGAATGACGCAAGTGTAACTGTGCCTTCAAAGCGCATTGTGATGAAGCCTCTACATACATTTCTGCTGTAGTCACTCGCATATTCGATATTGCCAAAATTTCACTATGCATAGTGCACGGTATTATTTGGTAATATTTAATAATAGTTTTCATTTGTGGATCCACTTGTTTGGAAGGCAGTTTGAGAAGACCTATTTGCACCTTAAGTTCTGCATAGTTGCGGTTAAAAATGTATTAGGTGGAAATGTTAATCAGCAAACGAAAACGTCAGTTTTCTGTGAAAAATTCGTTTCAAACCAATCGAGCTGGATCATTCGTGTTGTAGTCATAATATTATAGTGATTTTACCAATCAAAGAACATTGTCCTATTCCTCATATTTTCCCATGTATCGACCGACTTCCACAAAAGGAGGAGGTCCCCAATTCGTCTGATTTTATGTATGTTACGCGATATCTCCGCGAAATGTGAACCGATTTTCAAAATTCTTTTTGTGTTCGATAGAGATTATTTCAAGGGTAGTCACATATAAATTTGGTCACGGTCGGTAAATTGGAAGTCGGTCAGTTAAGTTTTTAAACTTGTTTGTTTTTTAGTCCTATAATAATTTGCTATCCCACTTCTGAGAAAAACAATAATAAGAGAGAGAAGGGGATAGGTCATAGGCTGAGATCTATAGAGCCAACTTCTACTTAAGTCAAAGTAACGAACTCAGTAAGGATTTTGACCTAGTCCGAGTCATTTTTTCAAAGAAAAACAGACAGACTAAGCAAAGATTTTCTTTGAAAAAATTACACGGACTAAGTCAAAATCCTCACTAAGTTCGTTACTTTGACATAGACGTAGTCGAAGTTCGCTCTATAGATCTCAGCCATAGACCTCGATGCTGACCAAGATTTTAATAAGGAGTTTGTGAATTATTGTTATAGGTTTTTTTTTTATTTACACTTTTTATACAAATTTTTATAAAGGCGGACATAATGCCTGAGGCATTCTCTACCTGCCAACCTTTGGGTGATGCAGAGAAAAACGAAGTAGGTGTAAAACATAAATTCATGCTGGTCATTCAAGTATCACGTCTGTATTCTTAGAGATACCTTAGGTGGTGGGCAGCGGATGGATGCGGACTGGGCAAGACTGGGATGGTTGGCGCTCACTTGGGGAGGCCTACGTTCAGCAGTGGACGGCGATAGGCTAAGATAGATCCTTAGAGATAAGCTACAGTTACAATTACTGCATTCCTCGCTCAGCCTATTTCCGTCCTATCATGTGAAGGCGGCGGGTCTTTTATAGACTGTACGAGATTACAGATTGTTACATCACACAGGAATCTTATACTTTGTAAGTTTAATCATACAATGTTATTATATTCAACGGGAATTTTTCATTTTCCTTTAGGGTAAAGGTAATTGATTGTAAAGTTGAAAGGGAACAAAGGAATGAATGCTGCTATGTATAACGGGGTTTATTTTATTACGAGTAAAGTTCGGGCTTCCGCAACATTCGCATTTTTATACTGAATTGTCTGTATTAATCTAATTAGTGATTTGAGTGGTAGAGCCGCGCTGTAGACAGCGTATGTATACAGCACGAATGGGCTGGTTCGACCGGTTTGATACTACTGTCTCACAGAAAACCGACGTAAAGTGGCAGTTCGTAGTCGCGTTACGTTCGGTGAGTGAGATTTCCGGTGGCCCATTTAATCCCTATTTCCCTCCTTTTAAGTTGGCAATGCATCTATGATTTTCTTGTCTTGGGTGTCTATGGGCGATGAAGATCACTTACCATCAGGTGACCCATCTGCTCGTTTGCTAGTCGTTGCTATAAATAATCACAGGTTTAAAAACTTAACGGATCGACTTCAGATCCGATCGTGACCAAATTTAATGGGACTACCCTTGAAATCAGCTCTATCAAACACAAAAAGAATTTTGAAAATCGGTCCACATTGGGCAGAGATATTGCGTAACATACATAAAAAATACAAACGAATTGAGGACCTCCTCCTTTTTGGAAGTCGGTCGAAAAAAGTGAAATTCAACATATTCTTTTAAGGGCTCATCTTGATAGGATTACTCTTTTTATTGTCAGCTTGGCACATTCATTGGGATACAGGCGTGAGCCTATATTATGTTATGTGTGTGAAGTCTTGGCTTTGAATCATAGTTCACGCATTTTTCTTACATGATTTGTCCGGGGCTAGACCATCAATATCTCTTCGGATTCAGAGTGTGAAGGAGCATTAATAGGCCGGCATGATTCTGGCGACCACTGATAATAATTATTTGTCAGTAGTTTTTTATTTCTCTGCACTACGCTTACCATCTAGTGCAGTGTAGTCACTTTGCCATACCCGGAGAAATAAAAAAACAGATTAAATTGACGTCAGATCAGCCTTTTGCAAAATCAAACTGAATTCACTCGGCAGCATATTTCAAAAGTGTTTTGTGCCGACCCCACATTGAAGTGGAATCAGGAATTATGAATTCTTATGTAACAAATAGCCTTATATTTACATAATTTCTATTTACGTCATCATATTTTTAGCTTTGCTACGTAGGGTAGTAAAAAATAAGTTCAAAGTCAGTATCCTCGCACGTCTTTAACTCTTTTCGACGACCTAACCTTAGAACCTAGCCCGGCCTAACCTCTCAATGTTAATTAATGGCAATCGGTATTTCTTTCCAAATTGCTTTTCCATTAAAATAACTATCCATCAATGCCAACTGCACTTTAATGAAATGTTCGTTTCACTCTTCTTTGAAATTTAGATTTCGAATTTTATATTTGTATATTTATTATTTATTTTATTTTATATTTATTTAAGTCGCTGGATGCAGGCCGCTTCCAACAGGTCGATCTGGAAATCTTTGGGGGAGGCCTATGTTCAGCAGTGGACGTCCTATGGCTGATGATGATGATGATGATGATGATTTAATTTCCTTTTTGTATATTTTTTATTATTGTTTCTTTCCAGCATGATTACGAATTATATGTTATTATAGAGGTAATACATACATATATACACACATAAGGTCACGCCTGTATCCCCTAAGGGGTAGGCAGATGCGCACTAGCGAACTACAACGTCCACATTTCGCCGAGCTTAGTTCCGTCCCAGATGTGATAGGAGGCGAGCCTATCGCCATATCGGGCACAAATTCCAGACTCCGGGCTGATATGGATAAATCCAATATCACTTTGCCCGACCCGGGGATCGAACCCGACACCTCAGGACAGTAGTCGTACCGAAATACAACCACGCCACCGAGGCAGTCGTAAGTCTATAACACGAAAAGCCCAACAAATTCACCCACACAATGCAAGTTAAACTACATGGTACATAAAATCTCATTCAGCGTTTTGCAGTGAGTTTTTACCCATTAGCCATTTGCAACGCCGCAGACAAACGAGCGAGCTCATCATGTTAAAAGCATTGCCTTAACTAATTCACAGTTTCAGTCGTACGGACGCGGACGTGTGCATGACATATCAAAGAATGAAATGGTTATTCACGTTGCATTTCGAAATGTAGGTTGGGTGAGGATTATAATAAAACCAGCGTGTGGCACCTGGTTTGCTTATAAGTTCCAGAATATCCTTTGGTCAGTATAAACTAACATTCGTTTTAACTTCGTTTCGGTAGTAGAGCTACACTGTAGACAGTTAGGTCTACAGCACGAATGGGCTGGCTCGACCGGTTTGATACCATTGTCTCATAGAAAACCGACGTAGTGGCAGTTCACTTCTGCGTTTCGTTCGGTGAGTGAGTTTTCCGGTGGCCCAATTCCCCCCTCCCTCACCCAATCCTTAATCCCCTCCCTTTAAGTTGGCAACGTACCCATGATTCTTTTTGTGTCATTGGGCGGTGTCATATGTGGGCGGTGGAGATCACTTACAATCAGGTGACCCACCAGCTCCTTTGTTAGCTACTGCTATTAAAAAAAAAAAAATTGATCCTTTAATTTAATTTAAATAGAGGTACTATTATATGAATATCATCTATTCTTAAAACTTTAACAGAATTATACCTCTAATAATAATAAATGAAGATATCATATTATTCTCAATAAAGTTGATTGAAAGTCATTCCGCCTATAAAAAATCGCAACGACTTCTTGTGATTTCTTCAATGAAAGTTGATATTGGTCTCTATTACTTGAATATGTATTAAAATTAAGTCAGTAGTAATAGTTTTAAATGGAACCTTCGCCACCAGTGTTTATTATTATTTATATATCATCTACAAATTTCAACCCTCTTAACTGTCACAAACTCACTCAATGAACGTGTCTAAATATAGACAAATCGTTCAAAGAGACAAAGCTCCATATCCATGCAACCGGTAAATTCACTCATAATTATGTTGTTTAACTCGGAGCGATTCCCTTAGGGGTTTAGATTAACAGCACATTTGGATCGAAATAAACAACCTCACTACAGTGGCGTAGTTGTACTTTCAGAGCGGTACGACTGCTGTTCTGAGGTCTCGGGTTTGATTCCCGGGTTGGGATAAGTGATATTGGATTATTTGGATTTTTCTACTTAGTATAGAATAAGGCTCGCTCCCTATTACATTTAGGACGGAAATAAGCTCTTTAATCTTTCTTTCTACCTGCCCTTATCCCGCCTTAATGTATGGTCGGCGCAACACGCGTCTTCAAGCATGTTACAGAATGTATTTGGCTTAGATTTTACAACCGGCTGCCGGCCTGACGTCAACCCTCTCCGAGAGATCCAGTTCCAGGCAAATTATATTGGAAAATTCGCTTTGCCCGACCTTAGAATTGAATCCAGAACCTCCCGGTCCACAGTCTATATATGCTCCCACTAGATTAAGGAGGCGACGAGAACGAGACATGCAAATATAGAGCATATTAATACCAATTTTTTAAAACATGTAATCGAACCTATGGCCTTTCGTTTTGCAACGGGCTACCCGCCTGCTACACAGGAGGGTATCAAAATATTACAATTCCTATCTGGAATCAATTTTTACTGTAAATTCAACCTACTTCAAAATAAGAAGGTTCTCACAATAAAAATCTACGCGATATCTCCGCCATACGTGGACACAAGAATAAAGTTACAAGAATGCTTGTTCTTCTGAAACAGCTAGGTAGTTTATAATTTTGAAATATTTTTGCATCATCAACATCATCATCAGCCATAGGACGTCCACTGCTGAACATAGGCCTCCCACAAAGATTTCCAGACCGACCTGTTGGAAGCGGCCTGCATCCAGCGACTTCCTGCGACCTTTATCAGGTCGTCGGTTAATCTTGTAATATCATATAATAACGTAGATATTTATATTTTAAAACTAATTTTCCTTTAAAATACCGCCATATTTTGTACTCAAGTGCCTACTTGATCGAGTTCATATATCTACATCTTTATTGGATCCCTATCCAACCGCTCGATTTAATACTACTTTTGGTCGCCCAGTGGTCGAATTTCGACCGTAATTCATAAAAAAATAGCTTTCCGTAATATAAACATTAACTGTGTAAAATTTTACTTTCATCCGTTCGCGCAATTATCTTAAAAACGGATACAAAGTATTTTCTTCAAATAATAATATACCTCTAAGTTTGTTATAATAATAACACAACAATATTCAAGTCAATCAAACCGAGATCCTTTTCTAAGAAACAGCACATAATTAAACACAAGCTCCACACAAAACCACGTCTTAAACTGGTAACAAACGGCACATTTATCGCTACATTTCACTGGTTCGCTATTTATGAATTCTATGTAATAAATTCGTCATTATGACACGGTTCTATTTGTATGATGTGTTTTGAACTTTGTCCTTGTCAGTGTACCAGCGATATAGAACCTTGTAATAGTGAGTTGTTTGGTATACAAACGGGGCGCAAACTGAATCCGCTTACTAATATTAATTTGCACTGGTTCAAAAGCCGACCCGGCGCTTGCGTAATCTTACATCGTTAATATTGTCGCTGATTGAACCAGCAAATGTTATAAGGGCGACTTGCAGCGCTATTACTAATGTAGAGTTAAATCTTAACTCGATTCATCCTACAGCTCACTCTTATATTTAAATCAACATAACATACCATAAGCTCACGCCTGTATCCCCGAACGGGTAGGCGAAGGCGCATTAGCGAACTAGAACACCCACATTTCGCCAAGCTTAGTTCCGTCCCAGATGTTATAGGGGGCGAGCTTATCGCCATATCAGGCACAAATTCGAGACTCCAGGCTAATATGGAAAATCCAATATCACTGCCTGACTCGGGGATCGAATCCGAGACCTCAGAACGGTAGTCGTACCGAAATATCACCACCCCACCGAGGCAGTCAAAGATCAAAGATTTAAATGAAAAAATTAGATAAACAGAGATTTATCGCGGAGCTGCAAGTGGCCCTTAATATCCGTATTACATCTGCTTAAAAGAACATTCCTTCCACCTACCCTTATCCAACGTCAATATGGGGATGGCAGAACATGCCTTTTCAAACATGTTGCAGAAAGGATTTGGTTTCGTTTTTACGACTGGCTACCGAATTTATAAAACACAAAGGAATAGAATAAAAATTATGCACCCGTAAGGCTAAGCATAATAATAATATAAAATAAGAGAAAAATTATATGAAATAAGAAAAAGGTTAAGAAAAGAAAAAAAAAATATTATTAAAAGAAATAAATACCATCAAGTGACTAAACTAATCCCTTCATAAGCCAAAAAAAACCTATCTTTATAATTTATTGACATTATAAAATGATTGAGAATATATTACTGGAATCATAACCGAAAAATGTATGCCCATAATAACATAAGGTATGTGTTATACAACAAACGATACGCTTTTATAGCATGACGTAAGAAAACAAGCAGCAGTTAAGAGGAGGGAGGAACGGACACCACCGTGGCATATTCCAGAAAAACTGTGCCTGCTCTTTTCTTTACGTTGTGGAATTGGAGGGATTTTAAGGTACGGATTATATCTTACTGACCTAAAAATTAAGGTAACACCTAAGCTTGATAGCTAAAGTAATTGTATGAGATGATCCTCAAGTAAGTCCATGTACCGCAAGATAATGTTATCGCGTCAGCCGAATACGCACATATATGCTATAATTGTCAAAGCAATCATTCACTAAATACACAAAAAATATGATAGATTTTGTCAAATTTTTACTCTACCGTACTGGTTCGCCAGTGAAAAATGAGCAACAGAATCTGCAGCATGTCGGATCTTGAGAAAATCACTTATCTATAGTTAATAGTGCTATGCGGAACAGTGTGAGAATCGTCTAAAGCTATTAACAAGCCCCTTCATCAAATAGTAGTTTTACAGGGAGAGCACAAATCTTGCTCGTGGCGGCTCTCAGTGCAGTAAATTTGGATTGCCGCCAGTGGATTGTAGCCTTTAATGGAACCCGTCGACGAAGATTGATCGAGCCACTTCTGGTTCGAAATAAAAAGATTACATCGAGAATTAGTCGCGGTTTGTTCGTTTCGAAATTAATTGTCACGTTGCTTCTTTGAATTCTTTCTTTTTTCTTTTTTCTTGTATAAAATCAAAGTGGTGTAGGGTAGGGTGGAACAGGCAGCCGGGTTATCCTAGGGCTTACAGCGCTGTTGACTTTTTCGAATTAGGTCAAGTGATTTTAGTTTTCGCTGTTCGGTATCAACTCTGAGTCATGAGTGTAATATGTAAGAGTTTAGAATTTGTGCCTGCCCCGATCACATCATGGGACGGAAATAAATTTAGTAAAAAGTTCTTTATTTGTTTATGTTAAGGCGCATCTCCTGCACTTGTTTTCCTCGAAACAAAACACAAAAACACATACGCAAAATAATGATTTTCGATATCTCCTGCTCATAAACAACGGACCATCTATATAAATGTGTTGCGAAACCATGTTTTGCACAGGTGTTTTGTGTAATGTTTTTCTTGAGTAATTGAATGGTAGAGCCAGCAAATAATTTATAATCCCGTAAAATTACCATTAACCTAAGAAAAAATAATAATATAATCACCTTAGACCGTCAATTCGTCAGTAATACGACCCATAACACATAACATAACCTCAAAAGGGGTAGGCAGAGGTGCACTAGTGAACTAGAACACCCACATTTCGCCGAGCTTAGTTCCGTCCCAGATGTGATATGGGCACAAATTCCAGACTCCGGGCTGATATGGATAAATCCAATATCACTTTGCCCGTCCCGGGGATCGAACCCGAGGCCTCAAGACGGTAGTCGTACCGAAATACAACCACGCCACCGAGGTAAAATGACCCAAAGCATAAAGGGCCTTACTAAAAACAGCATTTTTAGCTGAGCAAATTGTTAAATAATAATAACCTGTCACTTTCTTCCTTGCGTTACATTGTTTAAAAATGAAAGGGACAACCTATGGTATAAAGATAAGCAGCGCTTAAATATTTTTATAAGTAAGGGGCTATAATTACGTAATATATCATCGGATTCGACTACACTGGTCGATCGATTCATGGGGCCATCAATACGATACGAATCTAATATCACAGAAGAGTTGCCAGGTGATATAGGAATATATTGGGAATGTATTTTGTAGAAATAAGTCAAGCCCCCCAAAAAAAACACAACGAAACAACTCATGTGACGGTTATTATATTGTACTCTAATCTAATGCGTGCCGGCTTGCTAAACCACAGCTTCGCGTTTTCTACCATCTCGGCCCGAACTAAGAAGTTCGGTAACTCCTACCTTTGCCGTACCGTGAAGCTGTGGAATAGTTTGCCGGCATACGTATTCCCTCCCTCCTACAACATTAGGTTCTACAAACGGAGTGTGAAGAAGCATTTATGCAGGCCGGTATGATACTGGTCGCCACCGATGGACACAAGGTCTATAGGTGGTGGCACGTGTTTTTGGACCGCACATCGCTTGCCATCAGGTGTTGTGTGGTCACTTTGCCGTGCTCGGATAAAAAAAAACTTTTTCTTACCTTTTGGTTAAATATCACCATTACCATCATGTATGTTATGCATTATGTACATTTGTTGCCTCCTTGGTGTAGTGGCAGCGTATATGGGCTGTGGACCGGGAGGTCGGGGGTTCGATTCCCAGTTCGGGCAAAGAGGATTTTCTAATTTAATTTGCTTAGGACTGGATCTCTAAGAGAGGGTTGACGTAAGACAGTCAGCTGGTCGTAAGAACTAAGTCAATTCCTTTCTGTAACATGCTTGAAAAAGTGGCGCCGACCCCACAGAAAAAGGTTGAAAAAACTTTTTTTTTTAATTATTATTGGAAAATCGGTACATCTGGCAACACCATATGAAGGTTTCGTGTTACCTTCGAAGAGTAATTGGGTGCCTACCCCGGAACACTAGATCAACCGACTCAGGCCATTTGTTATGACCTGTATTTATGATGAAGAGTGGAATGGGCTGCCTACTGCCTGAACGTCGTATAATATTGCAAATATATTACTAATTGAAGTTATTGATATTGCTTGTGCGTGACTGTTATTATTCTTGACAAATTTGGTTTATACTGTTAATAAAATAACTACATACCCAACTGAAATGAAGCTTGTTTTTACGGATTTTATCGAAATTTTGTGTTATTTTTATTTTAAGGCCCGACTCTTATTTTTATCGTTAGGCCCAAATTGCGATAAAATCTATAAAAACAAGTTTCATTTCAATGTATAACATTCGCGTAAACCTAAGAAATCATTATTCATAACCAATACAATATGTAATTCGTCACTCTAATTACCTCTATTATTATAATGTTTAGCCTAACTTTTTTATATGCGGAAGCGTTTAATTTGCAACTTTAATACTTATATTTTTACCATTTATTGTACAGTTATTAGTCTGTAAGCTTTCTGTAAAATAAAATAAATAAATAAATAAACTTAAGTGTTTTTGATTAATTTGACAGTAATATACACCAGTATAGTACAGTAGTAGTATACATGGGCTATGGACTGAGAGGTCATGGGTTTGATTCCCAGGTCCGGGAAAGCGATTTTTCTAATTTGATTTACTCGGGACTGGATGCCCCAGACGAAGGGGGGTTATGTCAGGCAGGCAGAGGTCGATAAGGCAGAGATCGGTCGCTGAGTTAAGCCAAATTCTTTTGGCAACATGCTTGAAAAAGTGTGTTGGGCCCCACATTAATTTCACCTTAATAAGTGCAGGTAGGAAGAAAGCTTAAATTGTATAAGCATTTTTGCATATATGTAGATATGCGAATATGTAGATTTTTTACAAATTCAAGGAACAATGATTAATTATCTCATTTTCGCATTAAGTACCTACCTAAACAGTGCTCAACTTTTAAAGCAGCCACTATGGTTTATGTTTAAGTTTACTTAAATTAATTTTAAAATTTAATGTTAATTTGTGTCTGTATATACCACAATAATGAATTCTGTGGTTGCCTGTAACTAGAATGATATAAGTGTAGTTAATTAAGTTCATTTGTAACCACTAGGCGATCGTAAATAAATAAAATAAACCATCCAAAACTTAGACAGCCTCTGTGGCGCAGTGGGCGAGTGCCGGCTGTGAAACGTGAGGTCGTGGGTTCGATTCCCGCATCGAGACAAATGTCTGTGTGGTCCACAGATATTTGTTTTTGGTCCGGCTGAGAGTCTCTCGTAGTTTCTGATAACGATACAGGTTGTACCTAGTGTGGGTTTAGGACTATGTGTGTGACTGTTGAGTGTATACAAATAAAACAAAAAAAAACTGGCAACACAAAGAACCAATAACCACACACCCATACATAATATCACATACAAACTTAATTACAATAAATCTAATAGCCACGGGCAAGTTGGTCTCGGCTCCCGAGTACATTCCACTAGAGTTCCGAACTCGGCCGGCGTGTGTGAGTCCCGCAATTTTAAACTTAAATAATGTTGCCAGGATTGGCGTTCCTTTAGCACTTTATGCCGTTTTATTCTGGCCCTATTTTCAGTAAATATTACGGTAATACGGCTTAGATAATTAATAGGGTGGTTAAATTCGGAATAATATTAGAGATTGCTTTGTCGTAAAATTTATCACAATTAAAAATCCCGACTCGACGGGATAATACCACTACGTCAAAGTAAACCAACAAAAAGTGGCAGCTCACTGTTGCGTTTCGTCCAGTGAGTGGATTTTCGGATCCACAACGCCCCTCCCTTTTTCTCAATCCCTGTTCCCCTCTTTTAGGTTGGCAATGTACTCATGATTCTCTTTGTATCTAGGGTGTCTATGGTCGATGGAGATCACTTACCATGAGGTAACCCTTCAGCTTGTTTGCAAATCTCTGTTATAAATAATCACAAGTTTAAAAACTTAACAGACGAACTTCAAATGCCATCGTGACCAAATTTATATGGGATCACCAAAATAGATGTCTATCCGAAACTTTAAGATTTATCCCCTAACTCCTAACTAATAAGGAGTTGTACCTTCCATCATCAGCTCACCTGAATAGTTCAAAGGAACATAACTAGCGGTCTATAGGAGCCTATAATATTGATAAAATGATCCACCAACTCCTAATAGTTAATGAGTTATATTTTCCATCATCAGCTCAGCAATCATCAGCAGCATCAGCTCTGAATTATTTTAGAAAATATATAAAACACACTATGGGTTTCTATAACATTTGAGGGTTACGGTCGATTGTTCTGGGATCCCATCATCAGATCCTGATCTTTGGAAGTATACCCTTTTAAACAAAAAAAGAGTTTCTCGAATCGGCTCAGGCGTCTTCGAGTAATCGGGGAACATAAAAAAAAAAGATTCCGACGAATGTTCACCACCTCCTTTTCTGAAGTCGGTTAAAAACAGACAATTAACATAACGAAATAAAATAACAGAAACGAAAATTGAAGCAAATGAGTTAATCACTAAATGAAACCTGAAAGGCACATTTATAACAAAAACGAAAACAAGATATAAATGAACTACTCGGACGGTTTGCTACAAAAAAGTACTTTTAATTGAAACCGAACTTTGTTAGCGAAAGCGCGGGATAATTTTCAAATTAAAACATCGCCGTACAAGGTTCATTCGTCGAGATAAAGTTAATTCTCATTTATATGGCCATTCGTTTGCCAATTTGTATGGTCTTTTAAATAGTAAATTTTAAAAAGCGGATGAAACAGCCTCCGTGACACAGCGGGCGAGTGGTGGACTTTGAAACAAGAGACGGCGGGTTAGATTCCCGCATCGAGATACGAGTAAGTGTTTGATCCAAGGATATATGTTTCGGGTCTCTGTGTTGTAGGAACTTAGATCTTTCGTAGTATTTAATACCCACTATACAAGACTTCGCTGGATGCAGGCCGCTTCCAACAGGTCGATCTGGAAATCTTTGGGGGAGGCCTATGTTCAGCAGTGGACGTTCTATGGCCGATGATGATGATGATGATACAAGACTAGTATCTTAATGTGGGACTGTTGGGGATAACTTATTTATTTATATAGTACGCATAATATAGTTATTCATGTCTCGCCTCCTTGGTCTAGTGGCAGAATATATGGGCTGTGAACGGGCAAAGCAAATTTTCTAATTTCATTTGCCTGGGACTGGAGCCCCCAAGAGGTTTGACGACAGGCAGGCAACCGGTCGTAAACACTTAGCCAAATCCTTTCTGCAACCTTTTCGAAAAAGTGTGTTGCGCCGACCCCACATTAAGGTGGTATAGGGGAGGTAGAAACATAGATAGAATATAGAAATAAATAATCACAATGATAATTCTACACACACATATATTATTATGCCAATTATACTTCCAGAATCTTTGCCCTTATGTAAGATAATAGGGGATAGGGATAGCGATACGATAGTTGGCATTTTAATTAATTAGATAAAACAAATAAAATATTTTCTACGGCAAAGATAGGGTATTTTACCCTATATTAAAACATAATACATAGAATTACGCCTTTTCCCTATAGCGGTGGGCAGAGACAACGGATTTCCATTTACTACTACTCTTTTACAACCCTCAAATCATTATCAACAAAGAATATAACACAATGCATTTCAAAATAGAATTTAAAACAAAGGCCTCCACTTTTCATAACAATATAGCAATTAATTATCTCGCAGGTTCTATATAAAAATAGCTATTGTAGGCAATATAGGGGACAGAGTGTGCAGTGACCTATGTGAGCTCGCTTGCATGCTTTCATTAAGGCTTGTTGGCCGTGCAAGCCTCTATCACTTACGTTTTCATTCGATAAACACGGAGCGCCTCTTCACGTAATTTCCACGGAAGCGACGTGGTAGAAATTTGTCAGTAGCCCAAGTAGTCCCAATTTCTTTAGCAAAAGCAAAATTAAAATCGAAAGACAACCTCCGTGGCGCAGTGGGCGAGTAGCCGGCTGTGAAGCGAGAGGCCGCGGGTTCGATTCACGCATTGACACCAATGTTGTGGGCCACAGATATTTGTTTCAAGTCTGGGTGTTGTGAGACCGAAAGTTTCTCATAGTCTCCGAAACCATACAGGTTATACCTAGTGTGGGGTCAGGATTAGGTTTGAGACTATTGGGTGTATTTATTATAATAAAAGATAAAAAAAGAAAGCTGAAAGAAACAAATTAATACTAAAAAACATTTCACAAGTTCAGTTGTTGCCTTCTAAACTTTAAATGATGAAATAAAATATATTAATTATTTTATGTAGGCTTCGTTATTACTTTAGCTTTAAATAATATAACACAATGCATTTCAAAATATAATTTAAAAAGTAACACCACTTTTACGAATAATCTTTTTTTTTTTTAATAAAACTGCAGGTAATCAATCTTCTATCCCGTTGTGAACGCATGGTTTCTAACACTTTGATCAAATTAACTTTATTAATCGACAAGGCATTAGATTTGATTGTCAAAACATCAACACAACAACAAAAGCTTTTGTCGACTCTCGTAGCTACTTTTGATTGGATTGGCTATATACGCTTTATTTTGTGTACATAATATTATATCCAAACTCTAATCTAAATCTAAACCCTGATATATTAATTCTCAGAATCTAGCATTTAACAACCTCCAACCAATAATATCTTCTCACAAAGGCAGAAGTGGCCGAAGTCTATTGAAATAGCGACGTAGCACATCCGTAGCATTCGTAGCAAACGTAGCGGATTTCGTAGAAGTGTGCTACATAATTAAGCTACGAATGTCTTATCGGGAATTATTGCGGCAAATATAGCTTCACAAGTTACGCTTATACAGAAAGCTCGAATGCTTTACAGCAGCATCAAATTATCTATACTCTGAGGGTAAAAAAAATTAGCTTCTTCTGTAGCAGGTTTACATGATTAACTTTAGTTAGTAGCTTTTCATACAAAAACCTAGTCTCTAAGGAAATTAGTATTACTCGTAAATACTAAAGTTAATCTTGAGACCTACTATACTACCATACTTTAGCCGTTATTTTGTTTATTGAAATATAGATCTACTTAATATTGAACAATAAACTACTTTTTTTATTGTATTTATTTTGTATTAAATAAAGAATAATCGAGGCAGACTACTTTATAGAATACAAATAAATATCCAATTATTAAAGAATTATAATATTACTGACTGGTATCATTTATTTATCTAACTGACCGACTGCCTCTGTGGCGTGGTCTATTTCGGTACGACTATCGTCCTGAGGTTTCGGGTTTGATCCCCGGGTCGGGCAAAGTGATATTGGATTTTTCCACATGAGCCCGGAGTCTGGAATTTGTGCCCGATATGGCGGTAGGCTCGGCGAACTGTGGATGTGCTAGTTTGCTAGTGCGCCTCTGCCTATCCCTTTGGGGATACAGGCATGAGCTTATGTTATGATTTATCTAAGTTTATTATGATAAGAATATTCTTCTAGAAACAAAAAAACTTGTGATTACTTGTTTTACATTTTCGATCTTAATACACCCACAATACGGTTAATGTAAATTTAATTTTAATCAGCTGTTTCAATCATTTTTTTGTGTTTTTTAGTTGACTGATCTACTGAATATCTTATCAACTACTTTTCAGGCGTAGTTCTAATAAAAACGTTAGAGCTGCGCCGCTAAAAGCTTTGGGTCGTACACTCACCGAAAATGAAGGTGTCTTCAAATAATATGACCAGAGAAATGACGACTTGCGGTTTACTGACGTCGTCTTATGTCTACCGACGTTTCTTTATAGAATACATCTGATTTTTTGACATATTTGACCCGGGCAGGTATTTGGTTGGGTCCGAAAATATTTTTGGTCAAATATTTTTCTTTATGAATTGCATTTTCTCAAAAAAAAAAAATGTCTTGTTCAATAACAAATCACATGTTTCTGATAAGTCGCCTCCTTGGTGTAGTGGCAGCTTTATGGGCTGTGGATCGGGAGGTCCTGGGTTCGATTCTCAGGTCGGGCAATGCAGATTTTCTAATTTAATTTATCCGGGACTGGATGCCTCAGCGGGGTTTGATGTCAAGCCGGTCGTAAAACTTAAGCCAAATCCTATCTGCAACTTGCTTGGAAAAGTGTGTTGCGCCGATCCCTCTTTAAGGTGGGATAAGGTCAGGTAGAAAGAAAGAAACAAATCACATGATTTGCATCAAAATGGCGATTGATTTATATAACACGATTTCTACCAGCTTAGCTTTGACAAAACGTCACCGAATTAATAGGTATTAATAAAAGAGATGGAAGCATCTTCTTTCCTTTTAAACATATTCCCTTCGCCATCATATCATACCATCTAATTACCATACTTATCATCAACATAAATAACTTTATCGAAATAATTTAGACAAATTCATAAAATACCTACATCAAAATATTCCATTGACAAATAATTTTAGCAAATTAAATCAGGGACGCGATCATTGATCCCAATTTAGCCACAGCACGAACACAGGATTATCACGTGAAAGATCATCCATTGATTAGATTAATGTGGTTGGTTAAGCTCTTATTAAAATTATCATTAAATTGCCGTTTGTGGTTTTATTTATTAATTGGATTTTGAAATATGCATTAAACGAAATCTCACGGGATCGATGTGTGGCATCGCCTCGCAGTGAGTCACAATAGATAAATAAATGTTGAATGAAAATATGTATTTTATGAAAGTTTTAGTAAAAGTGGAATGAACTCTTGACCTTAGAACTTGACTCTTGGCAAACGAGTAGATGGGTCACCTGATGGTAAGTGATCTCCACTGCCCATAGATACCCAAGACACAAAAAGAATCATGGGCAAGATGCCAACCTAAAAGGAGAGAATGGAAAGGGAGGGAAAAGCGATTGGGAAAGGGAGGGGAGAAATGGGCCACCGGAAATCTCACTCACCGACCGAAACGCGACAGCAAGCTGCTACTTTACGTCGGTTTTCTGTGAGACAGTGGTATCTAACCGGTCGAGCCGGCCCATTCGTGCTGTAGACGTTATTGTCTACAGCATGGCTCTACCACTCATAAACTTTTTTGTCGGCGCGCGTATATTTCAAATAAACTGAGCGACTTATGACCATTAGGTCATATCTATTGGATTACAAATTTTGTGCTGTTGTCCCGTCTATATCATTGAATACAAGTAAAGGAAAAGAAAAATCTGCGAAACGAGGACATTGTGTGGGTAACTATCTATGTGGGTAATTATGTATACGTGTAATCTGTGATTACAAGTCTCCTAGCAGATTTGCTAGGAGACTTGTACCCTACTGAGAAGTGGGGGTGTATAAATAATAAGCAGATATAAGTGATTTCCCAGGCGACCTCGCCGTTCTAGCTGGAGCTAACGTCCTTTTCATGTTCGGACTGTGAAATGTGGATTTTGGTGTCAATGCCGTTGGTGGCACTTCACGAAATTACTAACATTTTTTCTTACATAAATTCGTATAATGAGGGTTGAGAAACGGTTCAATATTAGACCAAACATGTATTATATTTGGTTTTAACAATACTAATATTACAAACAGGATTTTGTTTTTAATTTTTGTTTGTAAAAAACGCCAAAAAATACTGAACCGATTTTAAAAATTATTTTACCTACGGAATGCTACGTTATCAGCAAGTAACATAGACTATTGTTATTTCGTAAAATTGTACAAATGCAGGCCGTAATGATGATGATGATGAAAAATTTACGATTCCAGTGGAGTATCCGTGAACGACGTGGCGAGCAACAGCTCGTTCTTTAATAAATCCCCATGTGAATCCTATTCATATCCCAGATGGGGTAGGTAGAGGTGCACTAGCGAACTAGAACACCCACATTTCACCGAGCTTAGTTCCGTTCCAGATATGATAGAGAGCGAGCCTATCGCCATATCGGGCACAAATTTCAAACTTCAGGCTAATATGAAAAATCCAATATCACTTTGCCCGACCCGGGGATCAAACCCGGGACCTCAGGACGGTAGTGGTACCGAAATACAACCACGCCACCGAGGTTGTCATTCATGGAGGTAGTCATAATACAGTGGATATCACTTAACATTATGAGCATTACTTATAAAAAGAGTTTAGCTGAGCTAATGGCTAAGAATAGACTGTCACTTTTATTTTCAAACAATGTGACAAAGAAAAAAAATGACAGGCCATTTGTAGCCATTTGCTCAGCTAAGCTGTTTTTATAAGTAAGGCCCTAGGTGTCTCATTTACTTTTTTGTCAACCTCCTCTATTATATTAATCAGAAGTGTTTTTTCTTTTCATTTTGACATGCATGAACCTAAACTAGATGTATATTATCTCAGCATTAAAAATGAAACACGTTTGAAGCATCACGTCATAGCACATCAAAGTAAACTAGCTTTAAAGAGATTTAAGTACGTAAACTAACGTTGTAAAAGCTCTAATCAGAGTTTACAACTAGCTCAAGGCCTTTGCCCAAAGTTATCTAGGCACTTTATGACTCTATCCAAGCTCTATCATATTAATGGTAAAATTCTTAGGTAAAAGGTATGTTGCAGTCTTGAAATCTTTAATAACATATTTATTACATAAATTATATTTAGTAATATTAGGCTCCTTGGTCTTCGGGCAGCATATATGGGCTGTGAATCGGGAGGTCCTGGGTTCAATTCCCAGGTCGGGCAAAGCGAATTTTCTAATTTAATTTGCCCGAGACTGGATCAGAAGGGGTTGACGTCAGGCAGGCAGCCGGTCGTAAAAACATTATAGTGGGATAAGACCAGGTAGAAAGAAAACCTATATTTTTCGGGTTTTACATTTCGGGTCTAGCTGTTGTGACACCGAAAATCTCTCGTAGTTTCTGACACCCACGATACAGGTTAAACCTAGTGTGGGGTCAGGAATGTGTGTGACTGTCGGGTGTACCTATTTTTATTCATTTCAAAATTAAGTTGGTATTACTTACTCTATAGTAAAACAGTGAAGATAACATTTAACCTTTCGAAAAACGGAACGTAACATTTTATCTGAGAATAAGGGCCTCTCTGCGAACCACAAATCACGTTCCGTTACAGTTGAAAATCTTATCTATGCGCTAAAGTGGTCGATAGTTTCAAATCGGACCGTTACTCTGACGGCTACGATCACCTCAACTATTATACAGTCTGGAACTTGAAGTTTGAAGATAGAGTTGGCAAGTAGAGTATATCTGTTCCCATAAAATATAATGTGGATTTGAAAATATTTATACTCTTCACCAGAAATTATATTGGGCTTTTCTGTTTAGTATAAAATCTGGATTTTGTGCCCGATATGGCGATAAGCTCGCCCCTTATTACGTCTGGGACGGAAATGAACACGGTGAAAATGTGTAACAGAGAGAGCCTTTTGTAAGAACACTCTTTTACTTTCTACTTGTCCTTATCCCACCTTAATGTGGGATTGGCGCAACATTTTCAAGCAAAAATGATGTGGCTTAGTTTTTACGACCAACCTATTTGATATAAACCCCCCTTCTGCTGACCTATTTGCTTTGCCTGACCTGGGAGTCGAACTCGGGACCTCCTGGTCCAGAATTAGAATCATTCTTTCTTTTGAGGGGCTTGCGACATGATTTGATGGTTGGTTGGTGCGGGTATGGGGGCATCGCTGTGTCTGCATTGATCATTCACCTGACTTGTCGCAAGCCCCTCGATTTGCTTCGTCCCTCGTCGGATTCGAAATGTGAAGAAGCATAAATACGCCGGCATGATTCTGACAATCACTGATAAGCCCATTGTTTGTCAGTGGTCGCTAGTTTTTTTGGACTGCACTACGCTTACCATCAGGTGCAGTGTAGTCACTTTGCCGTGCCCGGATAAAAAATCCTGCAAAAATGCTATAATGTTGATAATGATAGGTTTGTTTCACATATTCCCAGACATTCCCGGACATCATGACGAAGGGTATCTCCAACCCCGACATAATGGATGGACGGTGGGCTGTGGGTTATCAGAAGTTCGAGAAATTACCGAATTTATGGTCCGGTAACTCAATATTTGAGAACTGATTTCGTTATGCTCACGTATATATTTTATCTTCGCGGCTTTTTACTCGAATTAGGTTATGTACACACAGGAGTAACACATGCCTATGTAGTATGTTGTTACAATTTATGTTAGCGAAATAATAAATAAATACATCCAACAGTCACACATATATGTTGAGATCTATAGAGCGAACTTCGACTAAGTCTAAGTCAAAGAAATTATCCCAGTGAGGATTTTGACTTAGTCCGAGTCATATTTTACAAGAAAATCTTTGCTTATTCTGTCTATCGGTTTGTTTTTATTGTAAAAAGTGACTTGGACTAAGTCGAAGTTCGATGTAACAATTTCAAATGCTCACTGAGTTCGTTACATTAATTTAGACTTCGTCGAAGTTCGCTCTATAGATTTCAGCCATAGTCCTAGCCCCAGACTAAGATCGAGACTTGTGTAGTGGGTGTCAGGAACTACGAGAGACATTCGGTCTCACAAAACCCAGACCCGAAGCAAATATCTGTGGGCCACACAGACATTTGTCTCGGTGCGGGAATCAAACCCGCGGCCTCTCGCTTCCCAGCCGGCTACTCGCTCGCTGTGCAACGGAGGCTGCCGATAGATGTTTTATTTTTTATCCTAGTCGCCAAAATACTGGGGCTATTTCAGACAGACATTTCTGATTTTTCGAACTTAGTACTAGTTGGTACTACTACTAACTTAACTTACTAACTTACTACTACATGGTTCTATGCCTCTTACTTATAAAAATATTTAAGCGCTGCTTATCTTTATACTATAGGTTGTCCCTTTCATTTTTATACAATGTAACGCAAAGAAAAAAGTGACAGGTTATTCTTAACCATTTGCTCAGCTAAAAATGCTGTTTTAAGTAAGGCCCTATATGTGTAATTATAATATAGACCTGAAGCCCGAGCGGAAATATTTTTGAGAAACACTCATGACGTTTGGTTAACATTTCATATAAATGCCATAGATGCACATAAGCTCACGCCTGTATCCCCGAAGGGGTAGGCAGAGGCGCACTAGAACACCTACATTTCGCTGACCTTAGTTCCGTCCCAGGTGTGATAGAGGGCATATCGCCTTATCGGGCACAAATTCCAGACTCCGGGCTGATATGGAAAAATCCAATATCACTTTGCCCGACCCGGGGATCAAACCTGAGACCTTAGAACCGTAGTCGTACCGAAATACCACCACGCCACCGAGGCAGTACGAGTACCATAGATGCACATCGAGTTGAATTAAGCTCACATCGTAAGCTCACGCCTATATCCCCGAAGAGGTATTTAAACTCCGGGCTGGTATGAAAAAATCCACTAAAATAGTTTTGAATTCGATTGTCAAAAATATTCCTGCAATGACCGTTGCTAATTATAACATCATAACATGCCTATATTTATATATAACCATAAATATAGTCATGCTCCGGTTCTCTCGAAGGGCTCGCGGCATAACTTGATGGTTGGTTGAGACGGGTATGGAGGTATCCCTGTATCTGCATCGGTCATCCGCCTGTCTTGTCGCAAGCCCCTCGATTTGCTTCTTCCCTTGTCGGATTCGGAGTGTGAAGAAGCATAAATAGGCCGGCATGATTCTGACAATCACTGATAAGCCCATTGTTTGTCAGTGGTCGCTATGGTCCATGCCCGGATAAAAAAAGAAATCAACAAAATTGTACAAATTCTATTAAGTTCAGAATTTACCTTACAAATTCAAACGGGTACCGTACTCAAACAAACTTAATTTACCTCTAATATACAATGGAATTCGTAAGTTTGTTTGGTAATCAATACTTTGGAATTTCGAAGTATCTTAATACTTCAATAATTCAAAACTTTACGACGAATAATGTTAGTTTTATTAGTTATCAAATATTTCATCTTAATATTCAAACGTCACAATAATAAGGCCGTGGTCTCGAACTCAGCGGTCTGGGAGCAGCGGCGGCAGCGGCGCGGCGAGCGGCGCGTTCCAATGCATAGATTTAAATGGACTGGCCTCGAAGGCCGCGGCGCGGCGAGCGGTGCGCCGACCGGTTAAACAATACGTTGCCGCGCCGCTCCCCGCGCCGCCGCCGCCGCTGAGTTCGTGTCCACAGCCTTAAAGGCTTTGTGTTATTTAAATATGTATGAGGTATTTTCAATTTATGATTACAAATACGGTTTTATCTCTATTTTCCCTTGTTACAGTCCAATATAGGGTTGGCGCAATACATTTTTCAAACATGTTGCAGAAAGGATTCGGCTTAGTTTTTTCTGACGACGATCTCTTTTATACTGATTAAAATACAGCGAAATTATTTTATTAACAAATCTACCTTTCGCAGTAGCGAAGTGTCTATACAATACGATTCCCAGATTGCAATAAATCGGTGTTCATTAATAAAGAAAGAAACATCGGCTTCTCTTTTTGAAATGTTTACCCTTCGCCGATGATCCTTCGAATACGCAGAGACCCTCTCCAGTTCAAGATCATCCGAGTTGTGCAACTGATAATTAGTGAGTCAGTGTAATTAAAATAAAAAATAAGAGCCTAACGAACGCTCAAAGTGTAAGGTTTAATGTAAATCATATTAATTGGGTAGAATCCGTCGTCGGTGGAACATAATCACAATTAGTAGTGGTATATATTTAGTAAGAATAGCTGTGATAACGAATTTGCACAGTCGCGACTAGTCTGTGTGGGCGGGTGGCCGAAAACAAAGGTGAGAGCGTTTTGATATTTGTAAACTCCTAATAAAAAAGGTCGGTTTTATAAGACTTACACCTTTTGGAGATTTTGACGGGAAGTCTGGCAGGGTGGACGTCGCTTGTTAAAATTATGTCATATTATTCTCTAGAGCTGTGTTTGTTAGTTTTAAGTGTTGAGGTTTAATACATCAAACTTCAGTGAAGATAATATGGAAACTTTTCAACCGGTGATCTTCGATGCGTTTTGCTCGGTGCGTTGTCTGGCTTTGTTCGGTCGATTCGCCGAGTGAAGGTCATCTGAGGGGCACCGCACTGTATGGAATTATAATAATTCCAGCAAACAGTTCTTGCATATGCGTCACGATATAAACGCGGATAGAACTGTCGGAAAACGATCAAAGCAACAGTTTATACGCCTCTAATATCAAAACCGCAGCCTCTTCTACATTACGGCACACACCGCCACTAGTCTCTGTCGACTATTTAGCAAGTCGAGGAGAGTTCGTTACTCAATTAGGCGCTGGTTAATCAGCGACTGCCGGCAAACAGAATGTATTCGGAATGAATAATCCGACTGCATCACCTACATCGAGCCGTCAACCTAACTCCCCCCCACCCTTATCCACCACTCCCCACTCCCGAGGGGATCATTTGCATTTTCTTGTGTAACACGCCAAATTGCTGACATAAAATTTGTCACTACTGCACTTCAATTTGATTATTCGAGATTTGGATTTCGAATCTCGCGCTTGCGAATTCGTTTTTCAAAGTTTACTGCGAATTTTGTGACGTCATTTCTTCAATGCGGCTCTGATTGAATTTTATATTTGACTAGATTTTACTTGCGGTTCCGCCTGTCAGTCATATTTTCCGCATATAATTAGCTTAGGATATAAACGTAGCGTGTTATTTAATACATTAGACTGTAGATAATGATGGAATATGTGAAGAAAATAAGAACTAGGTATAACAGATTTATACCTCTATAATGATACAACGTATAGCAATTTTAAACGGTAGACATAAAGCAAGTGAGATGACGAGGTGTTGTGAAACTATTATTTCTTTATAAATGAGTTTAAATATACACCATATAGTTATAACAGATAAGTAACACTCGATGTCTATGTATGTCTGGTCTGTACATATCACATCATTAGAAATGCTTAGTATATGTATTATTTTAGAAAATGTATAAATTAAAGTCTTAATTAATTTGAATGTGACATTAATTAATTTTCTTTGCTTAAAATGTTTAAGGGTTCAAATATAATTAAATTCAAAGGTTTAAGGGTGACTTGCAGCTAGGCGATAAACGACGTTTAATCGTAAAATAAACTCCATTTTGGCATCATTTCAGTTCAACGTCTTGCACGTCGTGGTTTTACCCTTCATCTCGATTTAAATAAACGTTTAACTTAAATGGGCATGGCCGCCGGTTTAAAGTCGCTAATCTTGATTTTATTGACAAACAACCAAAGAATTTAAACACAAAAAACATAACCTTTTCACATTATTTCTTGTTGTTTAATGAAAATCTATGATAAAAATGGCTTTGTTTTTTACACTGAACATGATTTGGTATCAAACAAGGATGATGAATTCGTAAAATATATAAAAACTCAAGTTTTTTTACGAAGAGTATATAATTATCAATAACCCATACATACACCTTACACGCTAACATTATATGTACATAATCTCTTGAAAAACCACATAATTACAACACTTCACTATTATGCACGATATTTGTGTGCGCACGTGTGGCACTAGTCCTTGGAAGCGGTGGTATACCAACCACGCCCGACCCGGCACTGCAGTCAAAAGTTTTCCTCAATGTCTCGTCGCACCTCGGTGCAGGATAGGTTTCGGCACACGCATCACAAACGCCTTGTAACTGGTGCAACTCCACACTTAGTTCATCACCATCAACGAGTACCTTGTTTTCTTGTGCACGCTCGCATTCCGCAATGTTCTTCTATTACAAAGTACTTTAGTTATTCTATTTTCTAGGAGAGCGTTGTTTTCGAGATGACAAATTTCACTTAAGTTAACGAATTTCAAAGTTACTTCTTGATAAAATTTTATTATACCTCTATTATAGAAATTACCATTGTTGACAATAGATTTATATAGTTCGCGAACGAACCAGTGCGGAGGACAGCTCCCACAGAAGAAATTAACGAACTAGTTCCCAGATCTCTCGTTCTTTAGTTCGTTTGATAAGTTAGATAGAATCTAAGTCTTGAGTATCGTCCAAAGTAAGACCATTGGTTCTCATATCATTCTCTAAAAAGTACAGCCAGCGCTTTTGAGGTCATCTGGATTTCCTTAAAATAACGCTGACAGACCACGTATCGTACATATACACAGAAGTACTGGCCAAATGATGGTCTTGTTTTCGTAACGTAGTCAATAACCACTAGGGAAATATCGTGCTTTTTTAAGCTATATTCAAATACGGTGCGCAGCACTTTTAGTCTCACAGATGGAAACACATCATAATATTTTCTTTTACTTTCTTCGATAAAAAATATTTGAAAACATTTATAAAATACTACGTTTACGCAACTCATGTACTTGATCTTTAGCACATTTCCTTTCAGTCGACCATTTTCAAGCGGCCCCTAGACGCTGTTTGTCTTAGACATCAGCGTACATGAACACCCACGGTGGTTGCTGAACCTCCATAGTGAACGGGAAGGGTGTGGTGACGCCAAAAGCAGTCCGAATCAAAGACTTTGATCGGAAGAACATGTCTTCGATAACGTCAACATAAGCTTCTGGCACCCCTTTGAACCTTAGGGCCCACCAGACTACCCGTCGGGACACAAAGTAAAAAGCCTTCTGCAGATCCAGGAAAGCGATATGCAGAAGCTTTTTCTTTCAACATGCATGCCTCGCAAAACGATCTAATAGCAAACATTTGGTCCCTGGTCTGTCCCCCATACCCTGCAAGGCAAGAACCCAGGTTTCGCCAGCACCTAGTCCGTTACTCAGAAAAGTGTACCACATGCAGATAAGATTGGCTTAAACCTAAAGGTGTTGGTGGCCTACTGTGTAAGTAGGCCACCGTCATCGTTGGGTTCGTTTGGTAAGGGTTGTCCCTTAGACGCCGTCACTATTCCCCAAGTATGTACAAGTAAAAAAAAACAGCAGCATATTATGAAAGAATAAAAAATAATTAATCCGGGAACATACATAAAAAAAGATTCCAACGAATTGTTAACCTCCTTTTTTTTAAGTCGGTTAATTCACCTCCTCCTTTTTTGAAGTCGATTAATTAATAACCTCCTCCTTTTTTAAAGTCGGTTAAAATTCGTGCAAATAATATTTTTTTAGCCTTTCTTTGGTTCGAGACGTGAACTGAAAGAACGAACTAGTTCGTTGAGGAGCCGCGAACTAAAGTGACCATTCCTTATCGCGAAATATTATACGTATGTCTAGTTGACAAGTCGTAATCCAGACAACTGACACTAATTATTTTCAATTATGCCTTTCATCAATTAGGCCAAGGAAGCAACCACATACAGCCTCGTCGTATGTGTGTTTATATTACATATATTCAAACTGAATTAAAACTAAATATTTGCCAACTATTGACACAAGAGAATCTATTGAAATATCATGTAAAATAAAATACAATTCTTTATACGCGAAATTGTGATGATAGATGTTGCGAGACGGCACTATAGATAATAATATGAAATTTACGGAACGTAAATAATGAGTGATTGTTGGGATTTATTTTATTTTAAATTGCAAAAAATATTTTTTTATGCGGAATTGTGATTGTGGTTATATATTTTTTGTGAAACGGAACTTATGAATTTGGAGTAGTGAAGAGTGTAGGCATCTTGCCCGCGTTGCAAAATTTCCCGATTTATCGGGATATTTACTGATTTTGGTCATTGCTCACGATGTCCCGATGTAGCAGTCCTATCTGCCGAATTTTTGGATTTTCAACTAATGTAAAATAATATTCTTATAAAAAATGGAACATAATATTATTAATACGGCAAAACTAAAAGAAACCTGTAATACAATACAATACGGCCTATACGACAATACTACATACAATAAAATAGGGCCATTCAACTTCGCGGTATATTAAAGCAAATTGTACTAAAATACCTTATAATAGAGTTTATTATTGTCTGGTGAGTATACAAGGGAAAATAAATAAATAACACCCAACTGTCACATACATAGTCCTAACCCCACACTAAGATCGAGTCTGGTGTCGTGGGTATCAGGAAGTACGAGATACTTTCGGTCTCACAACACCCAGACCCGGAACAAATATCTGTGAGTCATACAAATAATTGTCTCGGTGCGGGGATCGAACCCGCGGCCTCTCGCTTCATAGCCGGCTGCTCTGCGCTACGGAGGCTGTCAAATGTCTCTGAAGATAACTTCGTTCGGGTTGTTTCCCAAATTGGATAACTTATACTTGCTTTAGTCGTTCATTATAGTCCATTCATAGAATTGCATGCACATGTCATAGAAATATAACACATAGAACGACAGTACACGGCCGCGGCGTGAAGGCTTTCCAAGTGAGACATTATTGTCTCACTACGTTGCACGGCGTCAGTATCCAAGGTTAAAACTTAGTTACGAAGAGCTCGCACTAAAATAACGGATTAAACTTTCCACTAAGTCAATGGTAGATCTTCTGCACACAAAATGATGTATAGAAAACAACAATCAATGTTGTTACAATTTTAATAAATATGAGAAAATGTTCACGAAAATAAGTAGTAAGAGGTGGTAAGAAGACGAAAATGATTAATCAATGTACAATATATCAAACTATAAATGATTATATGTAACTTACTGATTATAATTAAATAAATTAACGCATTATTAACATAAACTACTTGTGTTTCATTCCGTATAAAAATCTCCCGATTTTCAGATGCCAAATCTAACGAGTTTTAATTTTACACTTTTGCAACACTGCATCTTACTCTATTCGCCGTTTTATTAATACACGATTCAGTCCTAAATGTCATTTAAATCAAATGTCCCATTAGTTGTCTTGCACATACACATTTCTGGTTCGATTTAAGAAATCCGAGTGTAGATTATTAATCCGCGATTTCATTACTTCTACTCATTCTTTACGTTCCATTAGATTCATATCTAAAGTTTCGTATCAAAACATCTATCATAAAAATTTTGCATAAAACGAATTCTAGTTTGTTTTATATGATTTTTCAATAGATTCTCTTAAGTTAATAGTCACCAAATGTTCACATGTAATACAAACATACATACTATGAGGCTAGTTATTTATATTTATTAAGGAGTAACTAGGAGTAACTTTGCACTTTGTTAGCTCAAGCGGAATTTATCATCTCGTAAACAACTGCAGGGTTAACACCACCTTCTTATAGCAGTATTATTATAATCGTTCTTCGTTTGTTTTGTATGGGAATCGGTACAAGTAAGATTATAATAAGACTGCTATAAGAGGTGGTGGTAACCCCCTATCTCCTAAAAATAGGAGAACATCGCGGAGTAGGCACATGACATGGTAGGCATAGGACATGGTAGAAAACATAATATAAGCTCACGCCTGTATCCCCGAAGGGGTAAGCAGAGGCGCACTAGTGAACTAGAACACCCACATTTCGCCGAGCTTAGTTCCGTTCCAGATGTGATAGACGACCACACAGCCGATAAGGCTATCCGATAAGCGAGAGGCCGCGGGTTCGATCCCCGCACCGAGACAAATGTTTGTATGACCTACAGATATTTGTTTCGAGTCTGGGTGTTGTGAGACCGAAAGTATCTCGTAGTTCCTGATACCCACGACACAAGTGTGGGGTCAGGACTATGTTTGTGACTGTTGAGTGTTATTATTATTATTATTTTCATAAAACAACAAGAAATAATATGAAAATGTTATGTTGTTTGACATTCAATAATCGCGATTAGCCATTTAAACCGGCGGCCCCGATGATTTAACTTTGTCGTTTATTTTAATCCAGATAAGGGGTAAATCGACGACGTGCAAGACGTTAAACTGAAATGATTCCAAAATGGGGTTTATTACAAGATTCATCGTGGTTTAGTGCGGAGCTGCGAGTGAATTCGGGACAACTAATATGACATTTGATTTTAATCAAGTTTAGGACAAAGTCGGGGACTAATAAAATGGCGATTATAGTGAAATCCCTGCAAGTCGCCCTTAATGGCTAGGAGGCCGTAGGATGAATAACTTAATACCCAAAAATCGTTAGTGCCGCTGTTATTAAAATCAATCGAAACAAATTTTAATGTGATACAAGAAGGTAACTGGGTGTTATATACATTTGTATACATTTTTCTGAAACATTATTATGGAAAATATCTGATATTTAGACCATTCAATAAATGACTTCGTTCATGCGTTTATGTTTAGCAATTTTCATCAATATTATTCTGATTCTAAAACGAATCTTAAAACTTTCTGTTAGATAAATAATAATAAAATCTTCCAACGGTCCATTACAAAATTAAAATTCAGAATTAATTCTCGGAACAAAACGAAACTCAAATTTTATGAGGAAGAAAACAATTAATTATGAAGAACGAGTTAAAATTAATTATTCATAGAAATATCCATCGAGAACGACCGTCAACGAGTTATGAAGTCCGGATAAAATTACTCAATTAGACACAAAGACATTGAAAAGTATATAGATGGAACAACAGCGCGAAACTTGTGATCCACGAGTTGTGACCTCGTGGTCATAGTCACTCAGTCGTATTTGAAATATACGCGCGCAAGGTCGTGCCAGCGTAATAATGTTTAGACAATAAAATTGTCGTACGTGCTTCTTGAACATTTACAGATCATTTTAGGGTGTAAATTGTACTAAGCGCCCTCGCATTGTAATAAGTGATAGATTGCGTTACTCATTGACTGCCTCGGTGGCGTGGTTGTATTTCGGTACGCCTACCGCCCTGATGTCTCGGGTTCGATCCCCGGGTCGGGCAAAGTGATATTGGATTTTTCCGTATCAGCCCGGAGTCTGGAATTTATGCCCGATATGGCGATAGGCTCGCCCCCTATCACATCTGGGACGAAAGTAAGCTCGGAGAAATGTGGGTGTACTAGTTCGCTAGTGCGCCTGTGCCTACCCCTTCGGGGATACAGGCGTGAGCTTATGTTATGTTATGTTATGCGTTACTCATGCTTAGCCTCTCTATAGGTAATAATATTGAATATCTTTGATCAGACAGGCTCCGTGTCGTAGCGGCCGAGTAGTCGTCTGTTAAACGAGAGGCAGCAGGTTCGATTCCCGCACCAAGACAAATGTTTTTACACCAATCATTATTTCGGGTTTGGGTGTTCTGGGACCGCAAGTCCCTCGTACATCTTGAAATACATGATTGATACCGATGTGTGTGACTGTTGAGCATTTATTTACAATGAAAATTTGCAAAAATAAGACTGATTTTTTAAATTCTACTTATATGGGGCGAATAGATAAAGAAAACATAAATGCCTGCCTCAATGGCGCAGTGGTATAGCAGGGGCGGCACGAATATCGTCCTGAGGTCGTGGGTTCGATCCCCAGGTGGGGAAAAGGGATATTTGATTTTTTCATATCAGCCCGGAGGCTGGAGTTTGTGGTATGGCGATACGCTATCATGTCTGGAACTGAACTAAGCTCGGCGAAATGTAGATATTTTAGTTCGCTAGTGCGCCTCTACGTACCAACCCAAAATGAGAGAATGGAAGGGGTGGGAAAAGGGATTGGGAAAGGAAGGGGGGTAAATGGGCCACCGGAAATCTCACTCACCGAATGAAGCGAGCTGCCACTTTACGTCGTTTTTCTGTGAGACAGTGGTATCAAACCGGTCGAGCCGGCCCATTCGTGCTGTAGATATTACTATCTTACTGACTCTACCTCTAATAGTAATATATTGTGATAAATAACGATAAAAACGTAGCCTTTAGTAACGATTTGTTACTAAAGGCTACGTTTAGACGAACGCCATAAGAAGACACGTTATCAACAAAAGAACCAAAACGAGTCCAATTCAATTGAAAACGATTCACAAGTACAACGGTTTAACATCGCCCTTTTGGACGGGAATTGTGATGTAAATTTGGACGGACGAGCGATCCAGGCGAGTCGGCGCGGTCCCCACAGACTAGAATATTAAGTGGATTACGATAGTTCAGCAGATTGATCTATGATATTGCAAAGTTAGGGTAATACGCCTGTTATATTAACACCCGGTTTCTGAATGCGTCATCAAATTAAGATTCAATTAACACAAACTTCGACGTAACAAGTACGGGTTTCTGTAGTTCCACCATAAGATTTTAACATAACATAACATAACATAAGTTCACGCCTATATCCCCGAAGGGGTAGGCAGAGGCGCACTAGCGAACTAGAACACTCACATTTCGCCGAGCTTAGTTCCGTCCCAGATGTGATAGGGGGCGAGCCTATTGCCATATCGGGCACAAATTCAAAGATTTTTACTTTTCTAATTAGCTTTTTTTCTACCCACCCGTATCCCACTTAATGTGGGGTCGGCGCAACACACTTTTCAAGCATGTTACAGAAACGATTCGGCTTAGTTTCTACGACCGGCTGCCTGGCTGACGCCAACTCCCATCTGGGAAATCCAAACTGGGGAAATAGTTAAAAAAAATACCACACCCGACCTGGGAATTGAATCCAGGACCTGCCGGTTCACAGAACATATACACTGCCACTAGACCAAGGAGGTGACTATAGGCTAGCCAGATTAGTCAAATGTCAAAATTATTCTCCAAATAATAAATATTTGGCTATTGAATATTCAGCCCTAATATTTATTTAATTCAGGCCATATTTTCTCCTATAATTATTATGCTCATATTTGTTTTCATTTCAAAGCATACGTGTGTTCAGAGCTTCCTTTGACTAAGTCACACAAAGGTCTGTGCTTGTGATGCGACTAAAGTACAAAAGGATGCTATCATTATTATTGCACTGCATGTATTGCATTTCATATGTGGGTATTAATGATGGTCTCTTAATCAAAGACAAATAATTGTAAGTAATAATAGCTGCCTCGGTGGCGTGGTGCTATTTCGGTACGACTACGTTTCTGAGGTCTCGGGTTCGATCCACGGGTCGGGCAAAGTGATATTGGATTTTTCCATATCAGCCCGGAGTCTGGAATTTGTGCCCGATATGGCGATAGGCTCGCCCCCTATCACATCTGGGACGGAACTAAGCTCGGCGAAATGTGGGTGTTCTAGTTCGCTAGTACGCCTCTGCCTACCCCTTCGGGGATACAGGCGTGAGCTTATGTTATGTTATGTTATGTTAATAATAATTTTAGACTTTTTTTATAGCAGAGAGTGGCAAACGAGCAGATGGATTGGATGGGATGGTATGGTTTGCGAATCACTGCTATAAAAAAGACCATGAGATGGCCCACTTGTGGCCCGACCAGTAGCCCAACCATGAGCTTTTTGGCATTCCACGATAGCAACTACGTAAAACCATTAACCATTTTTCACAACTCGTGACATGACGGTAGACCATAATTATATGCCTTACAATTGGGTATTTGACTATGTTTGATTTTATACACTTTTTTATGTAATTGGAAATAAATAAAAAATATACCCTTATGTAAAAAACTGCATCAAAATTGTTTAATAATTAGGCAGTAATTAATAATGGAGTGGGGGCATAATGATATGATGATAAATATCTTGCTATCCCTTTCCAACGCACGTGCTGTTATGGCAGTGACGTGATTATACTGACACTTCTGTTTCCCGCAGTTTCAAGATTATACCAAACTTCAAAGTCCTATAACTTTTTTATTTTTGAGAATATTTCAATATTTCTTTCTGGTCTATATTTTACATACATACATAAACATAAGCTCACGCCTGTATCCTCGAAGGGGTAGGCAGAGGCGTACTAGCGAACTAGAACACCCACATTCATCTATAATTTAAATGACGAAAATTTCATATCAAATTTAAAAACATGTCTACCCAATTACGCTACATAGTCAAGGCACCAATTACAAATCTCAACAAATCAAACCCAATCGATCCAACCGTATCTAAACAGAACGTGATCACTTGAATTACACACGTTGAGTATTGTCCCAGAGGTGGGCACGGCGGTGAGCGAGACACAGCGCAATCAGTGTCAGTGGGTTGCCCATTCGAGCCTCAATTTAGATTAACGTACACCTCGGTGGACAAGCTAAAACGTGTGGCTACTGCGTCTTATGATACGTTCACAGAACGCTGTATTCTGGCATACATCAGAGTTTCTTTGAACATAAGCTCACGTTTGTATCCCCGAAGTGGTAGGCAGAGGCGCACTAGCGAACTAGTACACCCACATTTCGCCGAGCTTAGTTCCGCCCTAGATGTGATAGGGGGCGAGCCTATAGCCATATTGGGCGCAAATTCCAGACTTCGGGCTGATATGGAAAAATCCAATATCACTTTGCCCGACCCGGGATCGAACCCGAGACCTCAGGACGGTAGTCGTACCGAAATACAACCACGCCACCGAGGCAGTATGTTTCACAATCACGAGTTTGCATCGTATATTTTGGATCATCATCATCATCATCAGCCATAGGACGTCCATTGCTGAACATAGGCCTCCCCCTAAGATTTCCAGATCGACCTGTTGGAAACGGCGGAATATTTTAGATAACACGTGTCAAATATTAAATTAATAAATAAATTACACCCAACAGTTACACACATAGTCCTGACCCCACAGTAATATACGAGTCTTGTGTCGTGGATATAAGGAACAATGAGAGACTTTCGGTCTCACAACACCCAGACTAGAAACAAAATATTTGTGCGCCACACACATTTGTCTCGGTGAAGGGATCGAACTCGCGGCCTCTAGCTTCACAGCCGGCTACTTGCCCGCTGCGCCACGTAGGCTGTCATTGTAGATCTAACTTTAAAAAATATATTATCGCATTATTGCTTTTGTTTTTTTTAGAAGAAACTGACAAACGAATAGTTGGGTCACCCGATGGTAAGTGATCTCCACCGCCCATATATGTACACCCAAGACACAATAAGAATCATGAGTGCGGTGACAAGCGAGCTACTACTTTATGTCGATTTCTTGTGAGACAGTGGTATCGAACCGGTCGAGACGCCCCATTTGTTTTGTAGACGTTACTGTCTAAAGCTCTACCACTCAAGATCAAAGCAGTTATAAAAGGATTTTTGGAAATCGATCCCCTAACGGGGTGTAACGGGGATGAAATTTTGTATAAAGAAAACCTCTTATGCAGGCGTAGCCGCGTGTAAAAGCTAGTCCAATATATTACTAATATTTAAAGTGATTTAAAGCAAGTGTTACTTGTGTTGAGGGCCAAGTTTAAATAAAAGTGAAAGGTCTTCTCAATGTATGTGAACTATTCATTTATACGCACTGCATGCACAATTTCGTAATGGTTGTTATTCGGGGATGTAACTCAGTGGTAGAGTGTCTGCTTCGCATGCTGAAAGTCCTGGGTTCAAATCCCAGCATCTCCAAATTCTTTTTTATTTTTTTTACTTTGTTTAACACACAGTGGTGATCTACGTGCCAAATGCCAGCTTACTGTAGATTTCGTTTAGGAAGTGAGATTTCACTAACACATTCATTTTCTTTTCTACATCTTCTCGTTGAAAGCCAATTAAATGATTTCCACACAAAGACACGAGTACAAAGACATTCAACAGTACATAGATGGGACAATAGCGCGAAACCTATGTTCCTAAAGTTGTGACCTCGTGGTCATAAGTCACTCAGTCGTATTTGAATATACGCGTGCAAGGTCGTGCCAGCGTAATAATGTTTGGACAATAAAATTGTCTTACGTGATTCTTTAACATTCGCAAAACATTCTAGGGTGTAAATTGTAATAAGCGCCCTCGCATTGTAATATTACAGTAAAATATGGCGATACTGACGTTTAAGATTTTTTAAAAAAAGGAAACTTGCTTGATAGCCTTCAAAATAAATAAATAAAATAGCCTCTCTATAGTTATTATTATTTCTATATTAAATCTCTTTGCACGAGTAAACAATGCAATAATAAAATGTTTTTTTTTTTATAAAATGACTGTCGCAAACAAATAAGTTTTGATTGTCAGCCTGGCTGTTGAATCCAATACTCACGGTTTGTCTGACCCCCGTATTATTATTATTAACAATACGAGACACCTCAGGCGACTGTCGCTTTGTGACATGACCCCAGCAAGGTACAAGACGCAAGCCCGATCAATGCCAAGCAGTTCAGCCAAGTGTTTATTTTGATAAGACGTTGTGTGCCACACGCTTTAGCGGATAAATATAAGTATTATACCGGGTGTTTTATAAAGTTGGTACCAATAACAATTCCACATACAGGGAGAACGATTTAAAACGCAAAAGCAAAGTAAAAAAATATTTTTAATTGAATTTTTTAACCAATTATTAAGCATGGGGATTTTAAAATCGGAAAGCAACCTATAAATCGTCGCAATCAGCCTAGGAACAGTTTTGTATATGCTAAATTTAATGAATTACTGTACAAATGCAAATGTACTGCAACTGACCCAATAAGCCAGAAAAAAAATTTCGTCACAATTGACTGAAACGTTTGTTTCGTCACAAATTCAAGTTTCCATTATTCAAAAACTATGAACCTTACGAAATTTTAAACTTTACCACTAGATTGCTAGTTACCCTCTCTTTTGTAGATATTATTGATACTAACTTTATGAAACATCCTGTATAATAGATAGCGCTGTTACAAACAGAGGTGTCGACTGAAACAAACAGGTTATGTTTTTTTACCTTATCAAATGGCCTTACCGTTGTTAAAGAGAAAGTATAAACAATCTACCTACAATTTTTATATATGAATTATATAACGATCAATCCTTTATAATTATAATATCTTCAAAATTTTGTTTCTATTAATCCGAAAATTTCCATTCACTCTGCTTTATGGTAGTTAAAAATTATCATGATATATTAACCTAGGACATCACACTTTTAATTTTGGTCTAATTAGTCACAACGTACCCAGCTGTTGTGACTAGACCAATAATGTGGTACAATAATCACAAGTTTAAAATTTAACGGACCAATTAAAACTTATCTGGTCTTGACATCGATTGGTCTTGATCGAATGTACATGAGACCATTGGAGTAAGCTCTCTCGAACACAAAACGTATCTTGAAAATCCACATTGGGTGGAGATCACGTAACATGCATAAATAATCACACGTCTAAAAACTTAACAGACCGACTTCAAATCCAATCGTGACTAAATTCATATGGGACCACCCTTGAAATAAGTTCTATCGAACAAAAAGAATTTTGTAAATCGGTCCACATTTGTCGGAGATATCACGTAACATACATTAAAATAAATGTATTGAGGACCTTCTCCTTTTTGGAAGTCAGTTGATAAAAAAAATACAGACGAATTGATTACCGTGTTCTTCTGAAGTCGGGCGAAAATCCATTTTTTTTATAGCAGAGACTGGCAAACGAGCAGATGGGTCACCTGTGTAGCCCGAGCACGAAAAACTAATGTAAATGTAAATGTATTCGAGTTCGCTGCGCACTGATGACGTTTGTTTAATATTTCATACAAATTTCATAGACGCGCATCGAGTTAAACTACATTTACGGTTGTCAGAAATTTTCTTGCTCAGGCCGCTGATGATAAGTTGTCACCACCGCCCATAGACACCCAAGAGACATAAATCTTATAGATTTATCTATCTTGGGCAGCCTCCGTGGCGCAGAGGGCGAGTAGCCGGCTGTGACGCGAGAGGTCGCGGGTTCGATTCCCGCACCGAGACAAATGTCTGTATGGTCTACAGATATTTGGTTCGGGTCTGGGTGTTGTGAGACCGTAAGTCTCTCGTAGTTCCTGATACCCACGATACGAGACTCGATCTTAGTGTGAGGTCAGGACTATGTATGTGACTGTTGGGTGTTATTTATTATTATTATAGATAGATAGATAGATCTCTCATGACTTGCACCAAATGCATTGAATTTGTATATCAGACATATTAGTTATAGCCTGCGGCCTCATCACACACTAATTACCGATGGTAGAATCTCTCTGAATGGTTATTAGACTGAACAAAGCCACTAAGTAGAGCCTCGCTGTAGACAATACGTCAGCTCAACAGGATTGCTACTGTAGGACACTGAATAGAACATAAGCTCACGCCTGTATCCCCGAAGGGGTAGGCTGAGGCACACTAGCGAACTAGTACACCCACGTTTCGTCGAGCTTAGTTCCGTCCCAGATGTGATAAGGGGCGAGCCTATCGCCATATCGGACACAAATTCCAGTCTCCAGACTGATATGCAAAAATCCAATATCACTGTGCCCGACCCGGGGATCGAACCCGAGACCACAGGACGGTAGTCGTACCGAAATACAACTACGCCACCGAGGCAGTCAGTCACTGAATAGAAGTGGGTGTTCATACACACACATAAGCTGCGTGTATCTCGGAAAGGGTAAGCAGAGGCGTAATAGTGCTATAACTTAACTATAACCTATAACTTTTGACAGCTTCCGTGGCGCAGTGGGCGAGTATCCCGGCTGTGAAGCGAGAGGCCGCGGGTTCGATTCCCGCATTGAGACAAATGTTTGTGTGACCCACAGATATTTGTTTCAAGTCTGGGTGTTGTGAGACCAAAAGTCTCTCATAGTCTCCGACACCCACGATACAGGTTATACCTAGTGTGGGGTCAGGACTAGGTGTGTGACTGTTGGGTGTTGGGTGTAACCTATAGCTGTAACTGCCTCGGTGCCGTGGTGGTATTTAGGTATGACTACCGTCCTGAGGTCTCGGGTTCGATCCCAGGGTCGGGCTAAGTGATATTGGATTTTTCCATATCAGCCCGGAGTCTAGAATTTATGCCCGATATGGCGATAGGCTCGCCCCCTATCACATCTGGGATAGGCGACCAAAGAAAAAAAAAGAATAAATAAATAAATGAAATGATCCATTTACATAATTCATCACTTAGATCTTCCAACAACAAGCGTTAAATGTCTCTCTAATATTGCAAGGGTACTGTAAAACCCAAAAACAATTATCCGCGCCATAATAACAGTAGTTACATAATTAATAAAGGCTAATAAAAGAACTGGCGATTAATTAAACTAAAATTGCTAATCACTCGGCCCTTGACACCAAGTTAGTTCGTAATTATCAACTCCTTTGACGTGGAGCGTGTATTTAGTTTTGGGGACGTAATCAGGTTGCGAAGGACTGAATGAATCAATCTATTTTCATAAACGAACTTCATGCGGTTTAATATATTGAAGTTTTTGGCAAATTTTTACTTAGCATTCCCTTATTGTTAAATATGTATGTTTAAAAAATATATTGTACCTAAAATTTAAGCTGTACTTTGACCCCCTTATTCATAATGAAATCCTGGTCTTATCGAAAGCATAACCCTACTTTAGCTAAAAGAGAACTAAAATATGTTTATCGAATACAATGTTGCTGGTTTATAGAAAAAACATTATTTTTATCTCTGGCAAGTTTTGAAACAAATAGAAAGTCTTGGCACAACAATCAATAAAAAATATATATCAATCTTAGATGGGGTCCTAGACTGTAACAAAATTAATGTCATTAAGAAAGAACATTAAACTTGAAACAGCTGATCGAAATCCGCCATGTTTTCACTATCGAACGTTGGAACGTTTTAACGCTATTGAACGATTGTGAATATATTTTTTATGAAACGTACTATTGCGGTCTTATTACGCTCTACTAAGTTATTATGCATAAGGGGGTAAGTTTCTACCTATTACGTTAATTGAAAATATCGTTTGCATCTATTATAATTGTATAAATAACCCTCCAATTCTTGTTAATCTATGATAGTATGCAACTTAAATTTTAGCACGCAAGAGAACCTCAAAAAACATGTTATTCGACCTGCCCTTCCCACTCCAATTTGAGATTAACGCAACATTTTTATATTAAGCATGTAGGTATTCGACAGTGATCACTTATAAGACTCACTCGCTCATATGCCTCTCTATAAAAAAAAACGTATGTTTTACTATTGACTTGCTTGGCGTTAATGCACCCCCATGGCGTTCGAAGGATCTCTATTGGACAAAGGATGATTCAGGCAAACCGTGAAAAACCACGTTGACCGCCGGGAATCGCACCCAGGACTTCCCAGACAGCAGCACTGTACATGACTCCAGTAATCCAAAGTAGCGTTTCATAATAACTACAGATAACTAAAATGTAATAAGGTAATTTGCAAGATTATGATTTAATTTAACCCAAATCCAACCCTGCTTACAATATAATGACAAAGACGAGTTAGTAGGCGTATCCAAAGAACACAGTTTAAAGAAATTGTATCTGAAAATTAGCAAAAGGTTTATGAACAACTTCTTTAATCACCTCCAGTTTCTTCATGTACAGCCAAAGTAAAAACAATCTTTTACTTGACATTATGGTAGACCTACTTCCAAAAAAGGAGGAGGTCCTCAATTCGTCTGTTTTTTTATGTATGTTACTGGATATCTCCGCCAAACGTAGACCGATTTTAAAAATTGTTTTTATTTTCGATAGAGTTTATTTCAAGAAAACCCATATAAATTTGGTCAGGATCGGTAAATTGGCAATCGGTCGGTTAAGTTTTTTAACATGTGGTCTAATTTTATCAAATATCATTTATTTACAAACACGCCTATGATAGCTTGTATGTCGAAATGTGTTCATAGCTATTTTTAATTAAATTAATTTTAATATTTTTTCCACAGCCTTCACACTTTTGATAACCGAAAAAAAAATTTAAGTGATAGTTTTTAGCATGGAGTATATGCCAAGGCTTAGTAGGCTTGCCTACTTATTTTTCATAGCTACCTGGCAAGCAGGTAAGAACAGGTTTGTCAATAAAAGTACATAACTACTCCAATCTGATAACCATTAAAATTGGTATCATAAGAAAGTTATTGAATTACAAAATCAATCGTATAGGCTTGCCTGCCAAAAACAGTTATGAAATATGCCAGCTCGACCGGTTTGATACCACTGTCTCACAAAAAACCGATGTTAAGCGGTAGCTTGCTGTCGCGTTTCGTTTGGTGAGTGAGATTTCCGTTGGCCCCTTTCTCCCCTCCCTTTCCCATTCCCTTTTCCCTCCCCTTCCATTTTTTTCTTTTAGGTTGGAAACGCACCCATGATTCTTTTTGTCTTCAGTGACTATGGGCGGTGGAGATCACTTACCATCAGGTGACCCATCTGTTCGTTTGCTAGTCTCTACTTTAAAAAAAACCTATCCCTTCACCGACCAGACGTGAAGATATATTGTATTGTGACTGCCTCGGTGGCGTGGTTGTATTTCGGTACGACTACCGTCCTGAGGTCTCCGGTTCGATCCCCGGGTCGGGCAAAGTGATATTGGATTTTTTCCTATCAGCCTGGAGTCTGGAATTTGTGCCCGATATGGCGATAGGCTCGCGTATCACATCTGGGACGGAACTAAGCTCGGTTAAATGTGGGTGTACTAGTTCGCTAGTGCGCCTCTGCCTACCCCTTCGGGGATACAGGCGTGAGCTTATGTTATGTATTGTGACTGTAGGGCGCATTAATTGTATTATATTGTATACAAAAATAGACAAAGCGTCCAGAATCGCAAAAGTCCCGCGACCTTTCGGAAAGGTCAGGTCATGTCAAGGATCTTGAAGTTTAAAATGTTCAAGGATTCATGCAAAATTCTTAAGGGTGTATGATATAAATCCTACACTACGGCGCAGTTATATATGTTTTGAGTATTCTTCAACTTTTGTGAAAGTTTCTACCTTATATTATAAGGTATGCTTAAGAACTGCCATTCTACACTGCAATAAATAATTTTGCTACAAAAACTTTAAATCTCAATGAAATTTACTTACCAGAATTTCGAGAAGATTTTGTTGGATGAATTGTACCTGAAAAAACACATTCGTTTAGCGATTTAAAAAAAAATTGTGTGTGCAGTTCACGCGCAGTCGAAGTGAAACTTTAGGAAACTAAAATTCGAGACAAAGGATTGATTTGACTGACGGACTCAGTCAATCCGCGTCAGTCCGCGTCACTCCGCGACAGTCCACGTCGCGTCAGTCCGCGTGACTCCGTCAGTCCGTCGGCTTAATCCTATATTATTATTATATCCTATATTCTTTTTTGCTTTTGTCTCTTTGGCGCCGACCAGACCGACTTGAAAGTTCAAATCCGATCGTGACCAAATTTATATGGGACCATCCTTGAAATAATCTCTATCGAACACAAAAAGAATTTTGAAAATCGGTCCACATTTGGCGGAGATATCGAGTAACATATATAAAAAAATATAAAAAATACAGACAAATTGACGACCTCCTCCTTTTGTGGAAGTCGGTCGAAAAAATACAGACGAATTGAGGAGGAGGTCGTTTTTGGAAGTCGGTCGAAAATATTAAGAGGCTTTCAATTTCTTGTTTTAACAGAAGAAAGAATTGTACAATATGGACCCTTCGCCGCTGTTATTTTTTTTTAACATCAACATGTTTCACACGAGGGTCATCGCCGTGTGGAAATGGGGCAGACGCTCTAGGCGCCCGGTCCGAGTAAAGTGAAAGTAACTAGCCCGCGGGAGTATATGCCGTACGGTAGGGCAAGCATCGGATTAACAGCTCGATGGTACCTCTATAGAATAGAATAGGGACATAAGCATAAGCTTTTAGCACGGTGGGGTGTTATCTAATTTAGCTAATGTTATAAAGGGACGCCTCTTTGGTTTAGTGGCAGCATGTATGGGCTGTGGACTAGGAGGTCCTGCCTCCGATCACATCTGGGACGGAACTAAGCTCGGCGAATAGTGGGTGTTCTAGTTTGCTAGTGCACTTTTGCCTACCCATTCGGAGATACAGGCGTGAGGTTATGTACGTATGTTGATTAATTATAATCGCTCTAAACATTTAAAATCTATCGCTAATCGCAATGGCACGCCATTAATGGGATCGTATTCATTTGGCCGGTTCGCGCCGGTTATAACCGGTTATAGCCGGTTATGGCCGCTATTATCCCGTATTATGACGTTTGTTGGGAACCCAACGTATTGATTTGTGGAGTATTATGATTAATGGCAAATCAAGATAGGGTTAAGAATTACGAAAGATTACGAAAATGAAGAAAATCATTATCAGGCAACCTGAAGTATCAGTTAGTAGGTAACCACGGACGTAAAGAAAGAGAAGGACACCATCTCGTATATAATTAAACGGACGCCGCAGAGAAGCCACGCACACAAACGCGCCTGTACAAAAGTGCCCTACGCACACACACGCCTTTACGTGTCAATAGATCGAATGGGCCGAAAATCCTGCTTCACTTTCAATATTCCTAGCGCTCCGTCCATTTTTTTACGTCCGTGCTAGTAACTTAGGGTTTCCTGCATAAATATTTCTCACAGAACCCTATTCCAAAACTCACGCCGCGCCATGCTGTTGTACATTTAAAAAGCTTTATCTTCCCAACAAGAACATATTATAACGAATTACATACTTAATTATGCACATAACATATATAACAGCTCACGCCTGTATCCACGAATGGCTAGGCAGAGACGCTCCAGCGAACTAGAAAACCCACATTTCGCTGAGCTTAGTTCCGTCCCAGATGTGATAGGGGGCGAGCCTATTGCCTTATCAGGCACAAATTCTAGACTCCGGGCTGATACTGAAATATCTAATATCACTTTGCCCGACCCGGGGATCGAAACCTAAACCTCAGGATTATAGTCGTACCGCAACGCAATAGAACTACGTCTTTTTTTATTTTTGCAGACTGGCAAACGAGCAGATGAGTCACCTGATGATAAGTGACCTCCACCGCCCATAGACACCCTAGACACAAAATGAATCATGGGTACGTTTGCAACCGAAAAAGAGGAAGTGGAAGGGGAGTCGAAAGGGATTGGGAAAGGGAGGGTTGGTAATAGGCCACCAGAAATCTCACTCATCGAACGAAACGCGACAGCAAGGTGGTACTTTACGCCGGTTGTCTGTGAGACAGTGGTATCAAACCGTTCGAGCCGGCCCATTCGTGCTGTAAACGTTACTGCCTACAGCGTGGCTCTACCACGTACCAAAAGCGTATTTTTTTTCATCATCATCATCATCAGCCATAGGACGTCTACTGCTGAACATAGGCCTCCCCCAAAGATTCCAGATCGTCTTGGAAGCGGCCTGCATCCAGCGACTTCCTAATTAATTAATAATAATTAATAACTTAATTTAATAACGATTAATTTTATGTGTATGAAATACCATCCTACTACTAATTTGGCTTTACTGGATCTTGTATAAGACAAGGCTTATTTGTTAGAGCTAAGCTGGGCTCGCACACAAGGCGTTTATAAAATACGTTTGGCGTAATCCCGGGATCAAACCGGGGCTTTAATTTTCACCCCGGGATACACTGTAATAAGTACGCGGTGTAAAAAATCGTGGTTTATCTGTTGGGCTTTAAGCTTAAATTGTACCAAGAATTTAAGGATTGGGAATGAGAATTTTTTATAGCAATTTTGGTGTTTTAATTAAGTTTTTATATGACGAAGCGTTTCTGAAAATGGGATTATTAGGATTTCTATTGATTCGTACAAAATATTTGGGATTGTACACAGAAATAAATTAATATGTTGAGGGAGCATTACGAAGATATCTTCGTAATACAGGATGGCTAGCAATCTAGAAGTAAAGTTTAAAATTACGTAAGGCTTATAGTTTTTGAATAATGGAAACTTGAATTTGTGACGGCATTTTATCTGGCTCATTAGATCAGCTGCAGTATATTTGCAAACCACCTATGGGGAAATTATTAGCACACACAAAGCCATTCTTATGCTAATTGTGATGATTTACATGTCGCATTTCGATTTTAAAATCCCCATGCTTAATAATTAATTTAAAAAAACGAAGTCCTACTTTATTTTTATAAACTTTACTATTGATCTTTAAATCGTGATTCTTGTATGTTAAATTGCTATTTAACACCCGGTAGATTTTTTTAAATAACACCCAACAATCAAATACATAGTCCTGACCCCACACTAAGATACGAGTCTTATGTCGTGGGTATCAGGAACTACGAGAGACTTTTGGTCTCACAACACCCAGACCCGTATCAAATATAATAAGTATTATTTAGTTGTTGCATGATCAAAATAATTGTTCAAAATAAAGAATTTGAATACCTCTATATACAAACATTTGTCTCGGTGCGGAGATCGAACTCGCGGCCTCGCTTCACAGCCGGCTGCTCGCCCACTGCGCCACGGAGGCTGTGGTAAATGGTAATGACCTATTTAGCCAGGAAGCCCGCTCCAAGCGTGAAGTATGTAGCGGTGTCCGACCAAGGTTTTGTGAAATCGCCAATTTAATTTCGCGCCGGCCAACGCTGGATAGTGTTATAAATCACGGTAAACTACAATATACGGAGGTCTGGCGAGCGCGGTAAGCCGGCTGCAGATATTTATTGTGGAAAAAATGTTGGCTTGATGTCAACGCGGTAAGGACACGCCGCTACATATGGATGAATATTTTTGGGCGTAAATCAAAAAACGTAAGGTAGTGGACGGTATTATAAGATTTGGTAGCAAGATTGCAAAAACAAAACTCTTGTAATTTCATCTTGTCCATCTGTGCTCCAATGTAAATAGTTTATTTTGTTGGGACAGATAAAACATACATACTCACGCCTGTACCCCAGAGGCGCGCTAGCGAATTAGAACACCCACATTTCGCCGAGCTTAGTTCCGTCACAGATGTAGGGGTATGTATAGGAGGCGAGCCTATCGCCTCGCTGATGACGATGATAACTAATTTAGTAAATATTGAGTAAAATTATAAGTTGCTGTATCAATCGTCATCAGCCATAGGACGTCCACTGCTGGACATAGGCCTCCCCCAAACCATCATGTGTATCAATAACCGTCATTAAATACTAACCCTCTTATTCATAATAACTTAGTAGGGCGTAATAAGACCGCAATAATACGTTTCATAAAAACTGTATTCATAATCGTTCAATGGAGTTAAAACGTCCCAAAGTTCGATAGTGAAAACATGGCCGATTCCGATCAGCTGTTTCAAGTTTGATGTCCTCCATTTAAGATTGATATATATTTTTTATTGATTGTTACCAGCCAAGACTTCCTATTTGCTTCAAAGCTTGCCAGAAATAAAAATAATGTTTTTTTCTGTAACCAGCATAATTGTATTCGATAAACATATTTTAGTTATCTTTCAGCTAAAATAGGCAAAAGTAGGGTTATGCGTTTGATAAGACCATGATTTCATTATGAAAAGGGGGTTGTAGTTATCTACGCCAGGCGGTATACAAAATTGGCTCATTAAAAAATCTTCAAGCCATATTTCACTTTAATTTATACCAATAAATAATCCGGCCCGGGTTTTCATTACCTAAATAATAACTTAGCTACAGACGCGTAATGAAAACTTAATAAATGCCATTATTACATGGTTGACTAGGGCGAGAGAGGGGGGCCGCGGGGTGCAGAGGGAGCGGATCGGGGGTGGATTGTGCGTCTAACCGCAACTAATTAATATACTGCCTACTGCGTGGGAATGGTTTTTGGAAATTGGCATCCACTTTATATCGGCGATGTGGGCTTTTTAGCGTATTAGTTTGTGTGTGTAAAACCGCGTGACCTGCATATGTTTTTCGAAACATAACACTATAAACACTTGCACAAAACAATGTTTTTCATTGTCTCCTGCTCCTCGTCATCCGTAGGTAGCTAGAGAAAAACTGGTAGGTTAGCTAGGATAGAGCCTTATAGTCCACGGCGTGATTTTCCTTATCCACATTTCCAGTAAATCCTAGAAACTTCCTATTTTGTTTTCCCGTCAATTCTTTGCTAGCATTCCTGCCATATCCCGTTAGTTCTTTTCCTACTAATCACAACCTTTTATCTAAGCCCCATCCTTGTTATTGTGTCCATACCTGCCTGCTTGTTTTCTAAATTGATAGTGTTGTAACATGATTATTATATAATTTTATCTAGACCTTGTTGTGACCTGTCATAAGTGCATTTTATATGCCTACGTGACCAATAAACATTTTTATTTTTATTTAATTTCATATAAAAATCAACCATAGATAAAAAATTTAGAAATACCATGTTTTGTGTAACGATTTAGTGCAGGCGTCGCGGTTTAATAACACTAGTCCTGTTATACTGCCTCGGTGGCGGTACTGTATGTATTTCGGTACGACTACCTTTCTGAGGTCTCGAGTTCGATCCCCGGGTCGGGCAAAGTGATATTGGATTTTTCCATATCAGCCCGGAATCTAGAATTTGTGCCCGATATGGCGATGGGCTCGCCCCATATCACATCTGGGACGGAACTAAGATCGGCGAAATGTGGATGTTCTAGATCGCTAGTGCGCCTCTGCTACCCTTCGGGGATACAGGCGTGAGCGTATGTTATGTTATGTTATGTTAACTGAGCAAAAGGTCAAGAATACTCGTAATCTGTCCCTTTTATTTTCAAACAATGTGTCACAAGGAAAAACTAAAAAAGTGACGGACTATTCTTAGCCATTGCTCAGCTAACCTGTTCTCAAAGGTAAGATCCAAAATGTTTGCGTTTAAATCTTTACATCAAAAGGTTTCACGTGCAAATGTGAACATCATTTAGGCCGACTTGCACCACTATTACTAACCTACAGTTAGTCCTAACCTAAAGTTAAATTGAAAAAGAAATATATGAAGGATATGTAATTCATTACATGTAATGTACTACATGTAATTACATAATATATGATGACATTTAATTAATTACATGTTATGAGTTACATCTCCTTCATATATTTCTTTTTCAATTTAACTTGAGGTTACGACTAACTGTAGGTTAGTAATGATGATGCAAGTCGGCCTTATTGTTAATACAAATTGAATTCTATTAAAATTAATTGACGAACACGTTCATCAATATAATATTAAATGAATTGCATTGCCGTGTCATTATGCCCCGTTTTGGGATTACGAGTTGATAAATATATTGGCAATTAGGGTCGATGGATGTCATACGTTTATACGCTACGTGGATTATTGAATTATCTTTTAACGGGATAATTTAATGTCCATCCGTTTGGACGAAGTTACGAGGATTTCATTTAAATATGACGTAGCATAATAGACGCCTCCTTCTAATGGCGATGTATATGGGCTGTGAACCGGGAGGTCCTGGGTTCGATTCCCAGGTGTGGTGTTTTTCTAACACTATTTTCCCGGGACTGGATCCCCAAATGGGGGTTGACGTCAGACAGGTCATAAAAACGAAGCCAAATCCTTTCTCCAACACGCTTGGAAAGGTGTGTTGCGCCGACCCCACATTAGGGTGGGATAAGGGCAGAAAGAAAGAAAGAAGATGTAGTATTGACTATTAAAAGACCTTATCCACTAAAAAAACAATATTGATTCCAAGACAATCTAATATTTTTATAATTTATTATCAAAAGGGGACGTAGTTGTATTACTGCCGTCCGAGGTCACGGGTTTGATCCCCGGTCGGGCAGTGATATTGTGTTTTATACTCAGTATCATATCGGAGTCTAGAATTTGTGACTAACATTGCGATAGACTCGCCCCCTATCATATATGGGACAGATCTGAGCTCGGCGAAATGTGGGTGTCCTAGTTCGCTAGTTCGCCTCTGCCTACTCCTTCGGGGATACAGGCGTGAACTTATGTTAGTTAATCTTTATTCATTTAAAGTTTTATACAACAGAGAGTTCCTTACCAGCTCTGTAGACCACTAAATCGAATCCACGCTTCGTGCCGAAGTCTTCAGACCATTTATAACAATTAACTTGAACGCGGGGCGTGGACCCGATGCGTTTATTGCTTTCGAATGTTACAAAAGTTTTAGTGTAATTCTTGTTTAGATGTCTTCCGGTAATCCGAGAAAATGTTTCCGTTCTTAGAAAATAAAAATCACGATTTTATGACACACTGCATTAAAAAGTTTAAATATTTTTTCAGTATAAACAGTTTTTTTCTAGCGCGATATCAATCATTGTAAAAAAACGTGGGGTGTTTCACAATATTGCATTCATTGTATCACAATGTTGCGCCGACCTCTCTTTAAGATAGGATAAGGGCAGGTAGAAAAAAAAACAATTACCCTTACTTTGGAACCCTGTACTGTGCGTGATCAGATATGTAGCATGCACTTGCCCGGTTTTTTAAAATTAAAGTGACAGACAGACTGACAGACAGTCTTTAAAATGCATTTTAAACCTATAAAAAGAACTACAAACTTAAAACAGCTGATCGAAATCGGCCATGTTTTTACTATAGAAAGTTTATAAGCTCTACTTAGGGCGACTTGCACCACTACTACTAACCAACGGTTAGTCCTAACCTCAAGTTAAATTGAAATTGAAATATGTGAAGGACATGTAATTCATTACATATAATGTACTACATCTAATTACAGATAATATGTAGTGACATTAAATTAATTACATGTAACGAATTACATGTCCTTCATATATTTCTATTTCAATTTAACTTGAGGTTAGGACTAACCGTAGGTTAGTAATAGTGGTGCAAGTCGCCCTTAGTTATTATGAATAATACCATAAATGTTCATAATCACGCAAAGTTTTATCAACGCGGGATTCAAACCGCCTCTCTTCGCCTTTGGTCACGGAACTTTTAAAAAAAATCTTTCATTAAACCTCCTTTAAAACATAAAAACGAAATATAAGCTTGTTAATTTTAGCTAACTCTCGTTAAAAACAACCACAAAAATATAATCAATTATTGTTTGGCAAAATTTTATACAAACGGACAAGGAAAAGCTTTTAGCATTGTCAGCTTTGCTTGTTGGCAGTGTTAATATAACAAAATTTCCAAATTTCCACGAATATGGGTTGAAGGAAAGTTTTGGTAAATGTTATTATTATAAAACAGGACAGTCGTGTGTAAGTTTGCATGTAGTTTAATGTAGAAAGCTCTCAGCATTGAGGGAACATTATGTAAGCTCTATGTAACCTTATTTTTTAAGAAGCCCTTATCCCATAATATGAGGTCGATGCATTACACTTTTTCAAGCATGTTGCAGAAAGGATTCGATTTAATTTTTACGACGGGTGGTTGCGTGATGTCAAACACCTCTGGAGGTACCAGTCCCGGCCCAATGAAATAAGAAACATTCCTTTTCTCGATTTAGGAAACGAACCCACGCCCTCCCGGTCTACAACCCATATATGCTGCCACTAGACCAAGGAGGCGACTAGATAATAAATAAATAAGACACGCGCACACGCGCACGCACACACACACACACGCACGCACGCACGCAAACACGCACGCTCGCCCGCACGCACGCACACACATACAAGCATTAGTATGTGGAGACGAGCTGATTAGATAAATAGAATAATATATTAGTTTTTGCAGCTGGTCGTAAAAACTAAGACAAATCCTTTCTGCAACATGATTGAAAAGGTGTGTTACGCCAACCCCACATTAAAGTCGGATAAGGGCAGATAGAAAGAAAGAAGTTTATAATAATGAAAAAGCATAAAATATTTTTACTCATCATTTCTGTTAAATAGCAACATCTAATCTTCCTAAGTGAATATCATCGTATGTTCAAATATTCAACGCTCTCTCTCAAGGAGCAAGCGCTACAGTTATTAAGCGGGATATTAAGGGATGTATAAGGATTAAACTAAAAAGACCGAATAAGAGCACTTCTAAATCAGCTTTCCGCTAATCCCTCAGCTTTATTTCGTACGACAAATTAACTATTAAGGGTATATTGTTTCATTAATTATTGTACTTGTAAAGGCGCGTCTCCTGAACATGTTTTTCTTGAAACAAAACACAAAAACACATACGCAAATCAATGATTTTCGCCGTCTCCTACTTACAGAACAACCATACATAAAAATGTGTAGCGAAACCATGTTTTTTGTAGGTGTTTTATGGAATGTTTTAGTGCAAGAGGCCCGACCTAATTCAACAGGAGATGTTTTACTAATTTTTTTCTAAATAATTTACATTAACGTTTGTCATTGAAACTTCAAAAGAAGATATTTTAACCGACTTAAAAAAATTAAAAGGTTCTCAATTTGTCTGGTAATTTTATTTATGTTCACCGATAACTCCGAGATGCGTGGACCGATTTTGATTATTCTTTCTCGTTTAAAAGAGTATTGTGCAGAATCACCATCATCATCAGCCACAGGACGTCCACGGCTGGACATAGGCATCCCCCAAAGATTTCAGAATAGGTCACTTAAATTTGGAAAAGCTACAAAATAAACAAGTTTAACAAAGCCAAACAAAACAAAGGCGAAAATGCTTTCTCACTGTCGTTGAAGTTGGTGCCATAGACAGCAGGGGTTACCACTACGTCTTTTAGCAGTATTATCTTCTTCACAACCCGAACCCGAAGTGGGAAGAAGCAAATCGAGGGGCTTGCGACAAGACAGGCCGATGACCGATGCAGGTACAGGGGAACCCCCATACCCGTTTCAACCAACCATTAAGTCATGCCGCAAGCCCCTTGAGAGAACCGGAAGAACACTGGCTGATCCTGGAACGCGAACCACACGCGGAGTGTGGGTCACTATGGCACTATGGTTTCCTCAAAGAAGTAGGTAGAGACATCCACATTTCGCCGAGCTCAATTCCATCCTAGATATTATAGGGGGCGAGCCTATTGTCATATATCTTGAATAGAATCACTTTACCCTACTCGGGTTTCAAACCCAGTATGCATTATCAGTATGCATTCAACTACGCCACCGACGCAGTCAAGGTTAAAAGATCAGTTTACTCATACTTTCTTCGCTTCAGCTAGTTCCTGAGGGAATCTCCCGTAGCTCACAAAATAATTTAAGTTAACCTAATAACGTCCATAGTCCGATGATAAAAGAAAAATAAGGACTTGGCATAACTTTTTTTATAGCAGAGACTGGCAAATGAGCAGATGGGTCACCTTATGGTAAGTGATCTCCATCGCCCATAGACACCCAAGACAAAAAATCTTGGGTGAGTTGACAACCTAAAAGGAGGGAAATAGGGATTGGGAAAGGGAGGGGGAAATGGGGCCACCGGAAATCTCACTCACCGAACGAAACGCGACAGCGAGCTGCCACTTTACGTCGGTTTTCTGTGAGACAGTGGTATCAAACCGGTCGAGCAGGCCCATTCGTGCTGTAGACTAAACTGTCTACAGCGTGGCTCTACCACTCAAATACAACTTGCTATAATTAAACAACGAGATGAAGTAAGAGAGAACACAAAATGGCGATATTGCGAAAGTAATATAACAGTCAGTCATCTATTTCGCATACAGAATTTTATATTATTTTAAATAAAAGACCGTGTTAATATTAAAATCACAAAGTATTTGAACGTTATTATGATGCGGTCACAGATTACATGTTAACAAATCGAGAACAGAAAATGACGGAATCGGCCACAAAGCCATTTTAATGTGTAGGGCCATAGACACGTTGGTAGAAGGAGGTAGATTCCTGGCTCAGGAATATAAGAGTATTAACGTGAATTACCAGGGTACCATAGACAATGTTGCTAGTACGAGCTGAAATATAGTTGTCCTTTTTCCATACTAAAAATACGTAACAAAAAATCGCTTGAAAGAAAGTATCATTTATAATACTTGTACAACCTTTCCTATATGTAAACACAACACATCCTTCTGTTTCTTTGGTCATCGGTATAGTCCAGTTAACCTAAATTAACTCCGACGTCCAAGCCGAAAGTACGAAATTAATTTTTTTCAATGAAAAACACAATATTGAGCTCAAATTGTTCGCAGAATTTATGGTTAGTATAATGTCTGTTGATTAAAGTGTAAAGTTTGTTTACATTACTTTTCCGACTTCAAAAAAAGGAGAAGGTCCTCAATTCGTCTGTATTTTTATGTATGTTACGCGATATCTCCACTAAATGTGGACTTATTATCAAAATTATTTTTGTGTTCGATAGATCTTATTTCAAGGGTGGTCCCATTAGTGTTTTTTTTTTTTTTTATAGCAGAGATTGGCAAACGAGCAGATGGGTCACCTGCTGGTAAGTGATCTCCACCACCCATAGACACCCAAGACACAAAAAGAATCATGGGTGCGTTGCCAACCTAATAGGAGGGAATGGAAGGGGATTTGGTCACGATCGGATCAAATTTGAAGACGGTTCGTAAATTTTTTAAACTTATGATTATTAAACTATTTGAAAAGGGTCAATTCGTATATTATTATGTATGTTACGAGATATCTCCAGGAATGAGGATCAATTTTCAAGAATGTTTTTGTGTATTGATATAGTTTACTCCATGGGTCATCTACACTAATTATGAAGGCGTATTTGTAAGTTTGTTTATAGGGGTTGATTCGCATAAAATTGTATATCATAATTTACATTGGCATACTTGTACTTATCGTAATCATAATTACGCATAATATTAATTCGACATAACTATTTAAGCATAACTTTTTTAGCATAACTACTGTTAATATAACGATTTTGTAGCATAATATTACAAACGCATTACATTAAGGCCGAATACACTGCGCTATTATATATGATTTTTTAAATTGTTATTTTACTGAAGAACATCTTTACTTAAGTCTACCTCTACATTATAATGAAAAACGGTATTTAAAAAAAATATCTTTCTTTCTACGTGCTCTTACCCCGCCTTAATGTGTGGTCGGCGCAACACACTTTTTCAAGCATGTTGCAGGAAGGAAATGGCTTAGTTTTCACAGCCAGCTGCCTGACATCAACCGCCTCTGAGGGATCTAGCCCCGAGCAAATTAAATTAGAAAATTTGCTTTGTCTTTACATGGGAATCGAACCGGGAGGTCCCGCTCCACATCCCATTTAAAAATCTATCACCTCACAATTTTTAAGTATTTTTTCTGATTTGTTCTCCTTTTTATATACCACTGTCTTAACTATAAGGTTTTTTGATATAAAGGAAGCTTCAGTGCTTGTGAAGCTGTGACAGCGCAACAGACAGATTTAGACTTACTTTGAGGTCAAACAATATAATATCAGGCTAACAGGGAGTTTACCACCACATCGTATAGCAGGATTGTTATAATCTTACTTAATTTTTTTGTTCACGGGAAACAGTACAATAAGATTAATAGTGCTAAGGCTCAATTGCACCACTATTATTAACCTAGAGTTAGTCCTAACCGCAAGCTAAATTGACAGAAAATGTATGAATGATATGTAACTTAACTTGCGGTTAGGACTAACTCTAGGTTAATAATAGTGGTGCAATTGAGCCTAAAAGACGTAGTGGCAACCCCACCCCTCCAGTATTCATACTAATATATAAATAACATAATTATGTATTTATTTGTATTAAAATGTACGATGTTACGTCGTAGGTACTTTTTAATACACAATACGTTACATTTTCACAATTTTATCCGTAATGACGCAAATAACCTAAAGACAACATAAACAAGATGATTCAAAATAGAACTTTCACGCAAGCGAAGCATAAACTATGTAGTAATATCAATTATTTTTCTCTTTATATTTTCCTTAATGCTATACAGTTCGTCATACTATAAACCAGGAAAATAAATATAATATAATCCCCTCTAATATCATACCACTATTAGCATGCTTACATAACGCACACATAAAATGATTGGACAAAACAAACATATTAAAAAGTCTAAAGTGAATAAATCAGGTATGTTGATTATTTTTATTTTTTTAAATCGTGAGATTTATGCGTACCCCGCGAGAGAAGTCAAGATTTGTATATAATATGGATACATACATACATACATAAGCTCACGCCTGTATCCCCGAAGGGGTAGGCAGAGGCGCACTAGCGAACTAGAACACCCACATTTCGCCGAGCTTAGTTCAGTCCCAGATGTAATAGGGGGCGAGCCTATCGCCATATCGGGCACAAATTCCAGACTCCGGGCTGATATGGAAAAATCCAATATCACTTTACCCGACCCGGGGATCGAATCCGAGACCTCAGAACCGTAGTCGTACCAAAATACCACCACGCCACCGAGGCAGTCAGTAATATGGATACATATTATGTATCCTATCCTATTAATATTATAAATGCGAAAGTTTGTGAGCGTGTGTGTGTGTTTGTTACTCTTTCACGCAAAAACGACTGAATGGATTTTGATGAAATGATTTTGATGTATGGGGGTTGCTGACACCCTGGAATAACACATAGGCTACTTTATTTTTTTCTAAATCAACTCCTAAAGGGATGAAATAGGGGTTGAAAAGTTGTATGGGAATTCTGAAACCTTAATAGATTTTGATGAAATTTGGTATGAGGATACATTTGACTCTAGGGAGTCAAATGTGGTTCATTATTTTTTTTAAATCAACCCATAAAAGAATGAAATAGGGGATGAAAGTTTGTAAAATGGAATGAAACCGCTGAATGGATTTTTAAGAAAGTTGGTATGAGGATACTTTTAGCCTTAAAGACATAAATGGGGTGCGATATATTTTTAACATACAGGAATTTATTTTTAAAGGAATGAATTAGGAGTTGAAAATTTGTTTCTTTGTTTTTGACCCGATTGACTTCAAAATCGATATCTGGGTCGCCCAGTGGTTGCAAATGACGGAACCGCTGTCAAAACTGTCAAAAGTGACCGCCATTTTGTTTTTCTTTGTTTTTGGGCCTATTGACTTCAAAATCGATATCTGGGTCGTCTCGTGGTTCCAAACGACGGAAACGGTGTAAAAACTGTCAAAAGTAGCCGCCATTTTGTTTTTCTTTGTTTTTGGGCCGATTGAAAAATCGATTAACCACGACACTTAAAACCAACAAACACAGTTCTAGAGAATAATATGAAATAATTTTAACAAGCCACGCCCACCCTGTCAGAATTCCCGTCAAAATCCATAAATGTTTATAAATATTAACAGACCATTAATAAAATAAGAAAAAGTCTGCAGTTTGCGGGGGCCCTAAATAATATAAGCCTGTAATCACGGAAGTACAAAAAGTTTCAGCTGTTCTTTTCATCGATATATTACTGCATCTAGCACAGTTGACGCTGGGAAAATGGGACAGCAAAGGAGTGCTGAAGCACTCCTTGTGCCTACAGTCGGATGCCGATTGAATTCTAAATTTCAAAATTCAAATTTAAGATCGCTTGCTCATTTTTAAATTTATAATTGTTACTAGCTTTTTCCCGCGGCTTCGCACGCGTATTTTGTAGGGCCAACGGGAAAAGCTTTTGATTTGTCGATCCGCCCTATCGTTTTAGTCTAAATATTCTACAAAGGGGCGAACCCAGATATCGATTTTGAAGTCAATTGGCGCAAAAATAAAGAAAAACAAAATGGCAGCCTTTTTTTGTCAGCTTTGACACCTGTTCCGTCGTTAGGAACTATGTGGCGACCCAGATATCGATTTTGAAGTCAATCGGCCCAGAATCAAAGAAAAACAAAATGGCGGCCACTTTTAACAGTTTTGACACCGGTTCCGTTCTTTAGAACCACGGGGCGACCCAGATATCGATTTTGAAGTCAATCAGCCCAGAAACAAAGAAAAACAATATGACGGCCAATTTTGACAGTTTTTACATCGGTTCCGTCGTTTGGAACCACGAGGTAACCCAGATATCGATTTTGAAGTCAATCGGCCCAGAATCAAAGAAAAACAAAATGGCGGCCACTTTTAACAGTTTTGACATCGGTTCCGTTCTTTAGAACCACGGGGCGACCCAGATATCGATTTTGAAGGCAATCGGCCCAAAAACAAAGAAAAATAACATGGCGGTCAATATTAACAGTTTTTACATCGGTTCCGTCGTTTCGAACCACGGGGTGACCCAGATATCGATTTTGAAGTCAATCAGCCCAGAAACAAATAAAAACAACATGGCGATCACTTTTGACAGTTTTGATATTGGTTGCCTCGTTTCGAACCACGGGATCACCCAGATATCGATTTTGAAGGCAATCGGCCCAAAAACAAAGAAAAATAACATGGCGGTCAATTTTAACAGTTTTTACATCGGTTCCGTCGTTTCGAACCACGGGGTGACCCAGATATCGATTTTGAAGTCAATCAGCCCAGAAACAAATAAAAACAACATGGCGATCACTTTTGACAGTTTTGACATTGGTTGCGTCGTTTTGAACCACGGGGTGACTCAGATATCGATTTTGAAGGCAATCGGCCCAAAAACAAAGAAAACCAAAATGGCGGCCAATTTTGGCAGTTTTTACATCGGTTCTGTCGTTTGGAACCACGGGGTGACCCAGATATCGATTTTGAAGGCAATTGGCCCAAAAACAAAGAAAAAGAAAATGGTGGCCAATTTTGACAGTTATTACATCGGTTCCGTCGTTTGGAACCACGGGGTGACCCAGATATCGATTTTGAAGTCAATTGGCCCAAAAACAAAAAAAAAACAAAATGGCGGTCACTTTTTAGATTTTGACCGCGGATCACTTAACGACTTTAATGGTTCATAATTCGTAAAATATTCAATATGAATCAGAAAACATGGTAACGCCATCTATTGATAAACTTGAAAATCACTTTCAGGCTTTATAGAACTCCCAACAATCGCACACATAATACAAAAATATCCACATCTTTTGATAGAGTTGACCGATTTCAATAAAACAAAGCCTAAATGTTCTTCCAAGATGTGGTCTGCGATTTACTATCCAGTTCCGTAAAATTACTTTGGTCGTTTTCATTTGATACGCGGTCAAACATACAGACATTTTCCGAAATAAAGATAATATAGCTTTCCATAGGTGGAATTTTTTTTAAATCGGTTTAGTAGTATCTGATTTAGTAGTATCTGGTTTTGTCGCCTCCTTGGTCTAGTGGCAGCATGTATGGTCTGTGGACCATGACGTTGTGGGTTCGATCCCCAGGTCGGGCACAGCGAATTTTCAAATTTAATTTCCCGGGACTGGATTTTTATAGCAGAAACTGGCAAACGAGCAGACGAGTCACCTGATGGTACCTAAGTGATCTCCAACGTCCATAGACACCCAAGACATAAAAAGAATCATGGGTGCGTTACCAACCTGACGGGAGAGAAATAGGGATTGGGAAAAAGAGGAGGAGAGTTGGGCCACCAGAAACTTAACGTCGGTTTTCTGTGAGACAGTGGTATCAAACCGGTCGAGTTAGTAGATACTCTAGAAATTAAATATACCGTCATTACTATTTAAGAATCAAGTATAGGTAGAACCTCCATTGAACCAACATCCTCCATCCATCCAACCCCTATTTTTTACTTTGATGAAAAAAAACAAAGTGCTTATTACAGAAAATGGTGATTCGAAAGATGAAGTGCGCCTGCAAATAATTACTGAAGAAGACGTCCGCTGCATGGAGCGTAGTAGACGAGGTAGAAGTCATAGCGAAGCAGGAATGTAAGTTAATATTCAAACAGTATGTTGAAGAAAGGTGGTAACAATATTAGTTATAGATAATCACAAGTTTAAAAACTTAACGGACCGACTTCAAATCCGATCGTGACCAAATTTATATGGGACCACCCTTGAAAGAAGCTCTATTGAACACAAAAAGAATTTTGAAGATCGGTCCACATTCGTCGGAGATATCGCGTAACATACAAAAAAAAAATACAGACGAATTGAGGACCTTCTGCTATTTGAAAGTCGGTCGTAAAAAAATTCATCTTATTTATTTTCGATTTCGGTATTTTTTTTTTTTACTGGTAAAGAATTTTTAACTTTGGAATTAAGTCCGCCTTTGCATCATAATGTGTAAAAAGTTAAACAAAAAAATACTACTAAATAATGATTGTAAGCACAGTCCATCTTCTTGTCTTCGTCTTGGCCGTCATGTCCCACAATTTTACTTCAAAACAGCTTGTCTAGTAGGTATAGCACTAAGTAAATAAAAGTCTGTGGCGAAAAGTACTAAGAATTTTCAAAGGAAAATGATACTTTCATATATAAATAACTTTCTTAAAGGGAAGTTGAATGGAATTGTGTTGCATGGAATATTCACTATTCAGCAGCGGCCCGAGCAGGAAAATACACCCAATTACATCCAACAGTCACACACACAGCTAGCTAGTCCTGACCCGTATAACCTATATCGTGGGTATCAGAAACTATGAGAGACTTTCGGTCTCACAACACCCAGACTTGAAACAAATATCTGTGGGCCATACAAACATATGTCTCAATGCGGGAATCGAACCCGCGGCCTCTAGCTTCACAGCCGGCTACTCGCCCGCTGCGCCACGGAGGCTGTCAATCGTCAATGTATTCGAGCTAGATGCGCGTGTAATAAGTTTGTATAAAATTATTAAATTGAAATTTTAACCAAATGTCATCAGTGCGCAGCGAGCTCGAATACATTTACGATTGTCAGAAATTTTCCTTCTCGGGCTAAGCATACGACTGTGTAAGAAGAACAATAATAACCATGGAATTGTAACAATATTATTATTCTCATGTCGGACTATCGCTGAGAGACAAATAAGAATAAATTACAAAACAGGACAAATATTATAAACATGACATCAATTATACTCGAATAAGGAAGCTATTGTTCATTTTGTTATTAATTGAAACGATGTATTTGTTATTAAGGATAAATTGTAAAGCAATAGAATAAGAGGCACTACTTAGATATATTATGCTAATATTATATATGCGAAAGTTTGTTGGCTCAATCCATTTATGAAAATCCAATGACGATTTGAAAGACACGACCAAAATATAAATTCGGTTTCACTGATATCACATATATCTATCTGAAAGTTAAAATTTTACTGGAAGACATAAATAATCATGGGTGAGTTGCCAACCTAAAAGGAGTGAATGGAAGGGGAGGGAAATGGTATTGGGAAAGGGAGGGGGATTGGGCCACCGGAAATCTCATTCCCTGAACGAAACGGAAGCTGCCACTTTACGTCGGTTTTTTGTGAGACAGTGGTATCAAACCGATCGAGCCGGCTCATTTGTGCCATAGACGTAATTGTCTACAGCGTAGCTCTACCAGTCAAGAAACGAAATAGGTCTTTATTAGCTGATCCTTTCAGTAACTCAATATTTTTGTACACAGAGATGCATCCTACAACAGCGTGTTGCTCAGCTCAGCTCGACAAAGCTTCAAGGACAATGTGGACTCTAAGTTGTTCGGTTTGCTATTGCCCAAAATTTACAAACTCAACAACAAACTGATCGAAGCTATCAAATGCAAAGACAATATTGAAGTGCAGAGGTATTCTTTTTATTTTCAGTACTTTTTATAAATAAAAACAAAAATACATATAAAAATATTCCCCTCCGATGGCGAGGCTCGGGACCCAAGCTACCGGCGGTTAGGACCCCAGAGTGAGGAACCTCCTCACAATTCGTGCCGTATCCAATAACACTGTCTTCTGCATTTGGCTTTTGGCCCAAGCACCGACCGAGATTATTACTATTTTATTATTATATTTATTTGTAATTATATTTATTTTGTATTCTTTTATAATATTACTTGGAAGCGGCCTGCATCCAGCGACTTCCTGCGACCTTCCAACAGGTCGATCTGGAAATCTTTGGGGGAGGCCTATGTTCAGCAGTGGACGTCCTATGGCTGATGATGATGATGATGATGATGATAATATTACTTTGTTCTATATTGCAATATTGTTTTTGGTGGGGTTAGTCTTTCAATCTTTACACTGTTTTGTGATCAGTAATCTTTCTTTCTTCCTGCTCTTATCCCACCATAATGTGGGGTCGTCGCAATACTATTTTAAGCATGTTGCAGAAAGGATATGGCATAGTTTTTACGACCGATTGCCTCAACGTCAACTCCCTATGAGGGATCCAGTCTTGGGCTAATTAAATTAGAAAATTCGCGTTGCCCGACCTGGAAATTGAACCCAGGACCTCCCGGTCCACAGCCTATATATGCTGCCACTAGACCAAGGAGATGACTGTTTATGACCAGTAATATTCAATAGTAAAGATACAATAGCACCATGCGAATGGCTAAGTGAAATGACTTAGTGGGATGCAGTGTGATAGCTTATTAATCATTATCATCATCATCTTCTATTTCATTGTACTGGTGGTAACATAGGCCTCTCTTTTTTATGCCATTCACATTGGTTCTCTAATCTTGAATCTGAAATTCATGATAATATCCTATGTATACACTTCGCCTTTTTAATCTAGAAAAACAACTACATAGGTCTATTTCCGACAAATTTAATTTATATTCTAAAGGTGAGCTTTGTTCGGCAGACTTCTTCATCAAGGTGCAAATCCTAACTCCACATGCCCCAGTGATTATGTTTCCGCATGTCATCTGGCAGCCTTTGCTGGTGGTGATGCATTGTCTTTGCTCCAAGCAAGGAATGCTCAGTTGATGACAACTGACCGGATCGGAAGGACTCCCCTCCACTTAGCTGCTTGGGCGGGAAACATTGAGCAAGTTGCCATTTTACTAAACATTCCAACATGTAAGTTGAGGAGTTGTAACGTCAAACACATCAGCCATGTATTCTGCCACTGCTACACACTGGTCTCTGATAAAAAATCTTCTTAAAGCTTTTAGCTTTATGCACGGCCTAATGCCGATTAGCAGAGACATGTCATTTATTTTAAAGAAGGTGTCTGTGCTAAATGACTTATATTTAGACTCACGCCTGTATCCCCGACGGGGTAGGCAGAGGCGAACTAGGGAACTAGAACACCAACATTTACGTCCCAGATGTGATAAGGCGCGAGCCTATCCCTATTTCAGGCACAAATTCCAGATTCAGGGCTGATATTGGAAAACTCAATATCACTTTGCCCACCCGGGATCCCCTCCACTTAGCTGCTTGGGCGGGAAACATTGAGCAAGTTGCCATTTTACTAAACATTCCAACATGTAAGTTGAGGAGTTGTAACGTCAAACACATCAGCCATGTATTCTGCCACTGCTACACACTGGTCTCTGATAAAAAATCTTCTTAAAGCTTTTAGCTTTATGCACGGCCTAATGCCGATTAGCAGAGACATGTCATTTATTTTAAAGAAGGTGTCTGTGCTAAATGACTTATATTTAGACTCACGCCTGTATCCCCGACGGGGTAGGCAGAGGCGAACTAGGGAACTAGAACACCAACATTTACGTCCCAGATGTGATAAGGCGCGAGCCTATCCCTATTTCAGGCACAAATTCCAGATTCAGGGCTGATATTGGAAAACTCAATATCACTTTGCCCACCCGGGATCGAAACCGAGACCCCAGGACGGAAGGTACCGAAATACAACTACGCCACCGAGGCAGTCAGTTAAGATTACTTATGCGTACAAATACAACTTTGGAAAAACCAAGGCCTCAATCCTCGCCCTATTTGGACGATCATCTCGTTAACGCATCATTATAGAGGTATAGCCCATCGTAGCAATAGTCCTCAAATAGGTTTTCGATAAACATGAACATAGCAATTCAATCATTTCATTATTTCTAATTTCACCTTTAAATATTCCAGATATACGAAGTCAAATAAAGGATGAAATATCAGACAAAACGGCAGAATATATTACATCGACCAATAGCCACTTTAAAGAATTGGCAAATGTGCGTTGTACGTTTTGCGAAACAACAAAACAATCGAATGATTGGAAGAACATTATCCACAATAACTATTCAAGAGCTAGTGCAAACGTTAGTTGAATTTAGTTACTTTCTCTTAATTTGTATTGAACGTGATAGATTACTTATTTATTTGTATTTTTAAAGTTACACTAATTTTCTTTTTCGTTTAAGAAATATAACTTTCTTAATTACAATTTTTCATTTGCATATATACAACAAGCGTAACCTAAGTACAACGTAACAAATGGATTTGGAATGTAATAAGATTATGATTCCACTGAAAGAGAGATTTCGAAATGATTGTTTGTTTATTTTATTACTTCATGTTTGAGAATGTGTATTGTTTAGTTAGCATACTCTGTTATTGTAGCTACCGTTGATGCACCCGGGCTGGACACCACTCCACGCTGCGAGTGCAAACGCTCAACATCAATGCGTGAGACTTCTACTAGCAGCAGGCTCAGACGCGACCCTAGAAGACTATGTTGGAAGATCACCTCTCAACGTTGCCGGCTTTGCACATTACAGCGGAAAACAAATTAATGCGAATGAGTAAATCATTTTTTATTGTTTGCTAATTATTTACTGATCGTATGGAATTTTTAAGTCCTTCACGAAGTCACAATTTTCAAAAATATAAATTTCGAAAATATTTTCAGCTTTGCGAAAGTTATCGAACTTCTTCTTCAAGCCAATCCTAACAATTATATAAAACAGACAAAAACACCGACTACACCTCTTCACACTGCAGTTCAACTGGAAAGTATTGAAGCCATTAATAAGCTACTGGCTGCTGGGGCGTCGGCACTCACTTTCAACCGAGATGGACTCTCACCGCTGTACCTATGTGTCAAGAAAAAACTAAAAGAAGCTTTGATGGTAAAAATACTAATTATGCTAAGTTTTTATAATTGTCCACTTAAAAGTAAAAAAACAAAGACCATACTTATTTCTAAAATTGTAAAAAATTACAAGGAACCTTATGGAAATTAAAATCTGAAAAATTTAAAACATAACGAGATTTACGGAATCATTACTAATATTTTTCAGATCTTACTAAAGAATAACAATAACAAGGAAAAAAATGTATTAGCAAATATAGATAAAAAAGGAAACACAGTACTCCACACAGCTGTGCTATCTAATTGGAGCGCAGGAGTTTGTATCGCGCTAGAAGCGGGAGCCGACATCTTAGCAAAGGTAACCTTGATGCCGTTATTTTGATAAGATGTTTTATCTTTATTTTAAAAATCATAAGATTAAATATTAACAAGAACACGTTTTTGAATAGTTCATAGAGTACAAGCCTAAAAAATACGATTATATGGTTTGTACGCTTTCCAGACAAGTAACGGAGACACAGTTATACATCTAGCTGCGGAATTAGGAAATGTAGAAATTATCAACGAAATTCTCAGCAGTGTTGATATTATTGATATCAAACGCATTGTCAACTATCAAAACATAGCTTCCGAGACGGCGCTATACAAAGCAGTTGAAAATGGCCACATCGAGTGCGTTAAAAAACTTCTCGACGAGGGTGCATCCATAGCAGCAACTAAGCTGACACAATTCAGCGTATTACATCTTGCAGCCAAACTAGGCTTCGCTGAAATTCTTAAAGTCTTACTTAATCACAATAATGCTACCACAAAATCAATGATAAACGTAACAGTTGAGGATGAGAAAGGTTACGGTCCAATACATTTTGCTGTTTCGAACAATCACCCAGACTGCGTCAAAGCGCTTCTTATTAAGAACGCAAACGTAAGACTGAGGACCTTGGGTGCTGACAAAGTACAATCTGCCATGTCTACCCCTTTGCACATAGCAGCTGAGACAAATAATTTGGAGATAGCTAAGATCCTGTGCCGTTTCGATGCCGAAGTGCATGATGTTGATAATTATAATTGGACTCCATTACACTCAGCGAGTAGTTGCAAAAGCCGAGATGTAATCCTGTTACTTCTAAACGAAGGCGCAGACTTATCAGCAGTTACAAGCGGTCCTCTCAACATTAGAAAAACAGCAGTAGATATGATAATGAATAACTTTTCAAAACCTACTGACATCATGGAGGAATTATTTGACACGTTTATTTACAGTAATGACTTAAATGTCCATGACCCAAACTTTGAAGTTACGATTGATTACAGCATACTTAATCCTAAGAATGATAACACACAAATTAACACGAAAGGGGTGGGACAAATAACTGTCATAGACGCAATTATCGGCACAGGGAATAGACATCAGCAAGATAGATTGCTACTTCATCCTTTAATCTTAAGTTTCATATATTTGAAATGGAAGGCACTGTTGCCATTTTTCTGTGTTATACTAGCATTGTATACTGCGTTCGTCGTGTCTTTTACTACATTCATATTAACTTTATTCTATTTCGAAGATATGAGTAAAGATACTCCTCCCACACGTATCCCGAAAATATGGGCTTCGATATCTATTGCTACATTAATGATACTGGTAACACAAGTAAGTTCAGTTTAATTCGTCAGAAAAATATCAGCTTTATTCGCGTAAGACTACAACTCTTTCTCTCTGCCTTCCCTTATCCCACCTTAATGTGGGGTCGGCGCAACATACTTTTTCACGCATGTTGCAGAGAGGATTTGGCTTAGTTTTTACGACTAGCTGCCTGCCTGATGTCAACCCCCTCTGGGGAATCCAGTCCCGGGAAATTAAATTAGAAAATTCGCTTTGCCCGAAATGGGAATCGAACCTACGACCTCCAGGTCCTCAGCAAAGCGCGAGAAGCAAAGCGTAAGGCGACAACTCTAGATACATAGGCTGAGATCTATAAAGCGAACTTTGACTAAGTCTAAGTCAAAGAAACAAACTCAGTAAGGATTTGGATTTTTTAAATAGAACTCTGACAATGACTCGGACTAAATCGAAGTTCGAAAATTTCAAATCCTCATTGAGTTCGTTTCTTTGACTTAGACTTAGTCGAAGTTCGCTGTATAGATTTTAGCCTTAATATCGAGAAAGTGCCAACAATTTTTTTCGCCAACGCTGTGCGACAGTGCTTAAATTTCCAAGCATGAGAAGTATCTCAACTGTCAAGACTAAGTATACTCGTTCGAATTCGTATTTTTGTTCAAAGAACTTGGTGTTCAGTTAAATCCCACATATATTATTTACGAAATCGCTATCCATACATATGTAGATATTATAAATTTGGTAGGTACGCATTAAGCTTTCTTTCGGATTTGTGTTTAATTTGTTACTTGTTACAGGAAACATTATACTATAAATTTTCACAAAGGTACCATCTAAAACTGGAGACTTGGATAAAGTTGATCACCATTTCACTAGCCTTCATACTACTGACATTATATCTTATCAACAGTCAAGCTCAAGAGCACGTATGGTATCGAAACGTGGCCACGGTTGCTTTACTTGTGTCGTGGGTGGAGTTCACGTTTCTGTTATCGGGATATCCAAAACTAGGATATTATGTACCGATGTTCCGCAAAGTATCATCGAATGTACTTCAGGTAAGATAAATGTATACACTGCCTTGCACTAGTAGACCTACTAAATATCAAAAATGTATAAGAGCTTTACTCAGGTTATTAGTCTGTAATATTTAATTTAGCGTTCTGTCCTGTATCATAGTTAGACGTCTCCATTCCTCGTCGCAAACACGTTTTGGCAGACCCCAATGAACCCGTCACAGTTGCTGTCGAAGCAGCCCTTTCCCTTCTCGAGGTCTGAGGTGGTCTGAGGTTCTGCCAAATGAATATATTTCTGCCTAGATCACCATAAGCGCCAGCTATAAATTCAGGTGAAGCTGTAAAAGCAATCTTGCTAACAGCACAAGTCCTTTCGAAAAAAATAATACATGGGGTTGAGTTGTCTAAAGTCTGCTGCACCATGACAATCAGCAGATTATTATTATTATCATAATCTATATTACTTTTTGTTCATGTTACTACCTGCTTGAAAGTAGTATCTCACAAGAACGTATTACCGGCATAAAATGTTATATATATTGTGCTATAAGTACTATAATTCTTTATCCATATACATTTGTTTAGTCATTATGGCGTAATTATTTTTAGCCAGTTTATGAAGATAGTTTTAATTCAATAAAACCACAAAAAAGTCCAGCACCTTTTGCAACTGCAGATATTCTCATTCAGTTATACTAAATTGTTTCAGATTTTTATGACCTTCCTATTCTTAATCATTGGCTTCTCTCTAAGCTTTATGGTCCAATTTCATGGCAAGGAGCCGTTTGATGGTCCTTTTGCAGCCATATTCAAGACAATGGTGATGATGACTTCAGAATTTGACTACGACGACCTCATAAAAAACTCTAAAAACATAACAGAATTAAACAAAACTAGTACAGAAGTAACACCATATGTTGTACATATCGTCTTTATCGTTTTTCTTTTATTCATTGCAGTGGTGCTTATGAATTTAATGGTGGGCGTTGCTGTCCACGACTTGCAAAATTTAGAATTTATAGGTAACATAAGGAGCATAAAAAAGCAAGTGGAATTTTTATATTTCCTCGATAATCTTATTAATAATTGTCCGCTCTTCAATAAAATGCCACTGGCACATATTCTAAAGAAAACGAACATTGAAAAGAAAATAAGTTTTCGTCCGTGCGAGCAATCGTGTCGGTATTACAAAGAATTGTCGGTGCACTTAAGAGATGCGATATTTGAAAGAGCTCAAACACAGAAAGAACTAACAGACGAAGAACTTTACAAACAATCATATAAAATTAAGCTTGATGATTTATACAAAAATATTGTTAATCGAAATAATAATACACTTCCTGATGAACTTAAAGTACGATCGGAGAAAGATGAAGATAAAAATGATCAAACTCTGCAGTCCGTCGTAGCAGATTTAAAAAATGAACTGAGAAAGACACAGTTTTGTATAGAATTAATTAATTTGAAAACAAACAGTATACTTAGAAAATTAAATAAATGTAAATAATTGTAAATACAACAACAGAAAACCGAAATAAATTTTACATAAGTTAAGGTGACATCATATGTAACATTTGTATATATTAAAAAACTCCTGGAAACGTGTGAATTTCATTTTCATTTCCATATGTATTAAATATTACATGAACTCCAAGTTTTTTATTATCAAAGCAGGAAAGTAAAAGATTTCTATGCCTAGCCATGGTAACTATAAATTTTATTACAGACGACAAGATATTGCTGATTTGCTGGTGGTAGGATATTCGTATCCGACCGGATGTCGACCACCGTACACATGGTGCTAAAACCTGCCATAGTGACCCATACTCCATGTGTGGTTCGTGTTCTAGGATCAGCGAGCGTATTTCCGGTTTCTCGAGGGGCTTGCGGCAAGGCTGATGGTTGGTTTGGACGGGTCCATACCCGTCTAAACCAGACAGTCCGATGCAGACACAGGGATACCCCCATGGGTATCCCTGTGTCTGCATCGGTCATCCGCCAGTCTTGTCGCAAGCCCCTCGATTTACTTCTTCCCTCTATGGATTTGGAGTATGAAGAAGCATAAATAGGTCGCCGATTCTGGCGACCACTGATAAACTCATTGTCTCACTCAGTGGTCACATTTTTTTTTAAACTGAACTACGTTTACTATCAGGTGCAGTGTAGTCACTGCCGTCCCGGATATTTTGTTTTTTCAAATAATGTAATATTAATATAACTTTTACTGGTGGTAGAACAAACGAGAGTTATTGTGATTAAGTATCACCACAATGTCTATTTCAACCGCCAAGCACTGCACAAGCAATGTTGTGTTTTGGTTGAACAACATCGTAGCCAGTGAAATTACGAGTATTATAGACAAGCTGTTTAGAAGTAAAATTGTGTCACATTACGGCGAGTGTTTGACGTTTGACGGCTAAGGAAAAGAGCAGGGGGGTCACCACCATCTCTTATAGCAATATTATTATAGTTTTATTACGTTTTTTTGTACAAGTAAGACTATAATAATATTGCTATAAAAGGTGGTATATTGATATAAGGCAAACTCTGGCATTGGGTCAGTATAATGCCAGGCAGAAAGAAAGATGAGTCGGCCCATTTATACCATATACACAATTGTCTACAGAGTGGCTCTACAAGTAAAAAAAAAATATTTTTTATCACTTTTGCGCTTAAAACAACAGTTTCGATATGAATTTTAGAAAATAAAATAAATACCCAGTTATTATAACTTCAAAATTTTGACGCAATTCGCTCGTGCAAATCTCGCGTTGAACATTTTTGTTGAAACGAAAATTCAGTGAACTGTTTAATCCCATTTGAACGGAATTACAGTTAACAGCGTCGAGGCCTTTAGTTTTGTTTAAAAATACAAAGAATTGTCGAGTTTTTTAAATGAAAATAAGTGAACAGTAAACGCACTAAGTATATTAAAACGGGTTGATAAAAGTCACGTTGCTGATGTTTTTAAAATAATGAAATGAAGCAGCGATAGCTCAGTTAGGAATGTCGAAGGTTCGAGACCAACCACAAAATGGAGCATACACCTCTGACTTTTCTATGTTAAGTGTGTTTTCTTTACGAATTATCGCTTGCTATAACGGTGAAGGAAAACATCGTGAGGAAACCTGCATACCCGAGAGTTTCTCCACAAGAATTTCGAAGGTGTGTGAAGTCTACCATCCCGAATTAGGCCAGCGTGGTAGACTACGGCCTAACCCCTTCTCATTGATAGAGGAGGCCCGTGCCCGGGCTAATATTAATTAATTAAATGACGAACTTTTGATCAAAACTTTGCCTAGCCCATTTAATTCAGGGACCAGCATCGCAAACACTGGCAAACGAGCAGGTAGGTCACCTGATGGTAAGTGATCTACACCGCTCATAGACACCCAAGACACAAAAAAGAATCAAGGGTGCACTTCTATAAAAATAAAGTACGAGGAACCCATCGACGAACCATGAGTTTATAATATTAGTATTACCTGTAATCCAATCTAGGAGCATATGACATGATAGCTCTACCGTTTAACTTAAGGAACATAACATAACATAACATAAGCTCAGTTATATCCCCGAAGGGGTAGGCAGAGGTGAACTAGCGAACTAGAACACCCACATTTCGCCGAGCTTATTTCCGTCCCACATGTGATAGGGGGCGAGACTATAGCCATATCGGACACAAAATCCAGACTCCGGGCTGATATGGAAAAATTCAATATCACTTTGCCCGACCCGGGGATCGATCCCGAGACCACTGGTCGGTAGTCGTACCGAAATGCAACCACGCCACCGAGGCAATCAATAAGGATTTTTCTTAAGAAATACTGAATTTTCTTAAAACGCAATACATTTAAATCGCATATCAAGTAAGACGCGCTTCTTTTTCTTATTGTTTCCTTTAACCACGAACGGAAACCGGCTCTTAGCAATTTATCACTGCTTTAAGAGATACAGAACGAAAACTGCCAAGTCCAGCCATGGCAGTGTTCATTTTAGGTTCCGTAGATACATAAGTGATGTAATAATACTTAAGCTGAGATCTATAGAGCGAACTTCGACTAAGTCTAAGTCAAAGGACGAACTTAACGAGGATTTGGATTTAATAAATCGAACTTTGAATGAGTCCTAGGTCACCATCTAAAAGAAGTCAACCATTTCAAATACCTAGGCTCTGTTGTCTCAAACGACGGTTCGATTGATGCCGATATAACCCATCACATTAATATTGGATGGATGAAGTGGCGTACATTATCGAGCGTGCTGTGATAATAGGATGCCTGTGCGTGTGAAGGGAAAGGTATACAAAACTGCGGTGCGCCCCGCTCTTATTTATGACAGCGAATGTTGGCCTATGAAGAAGATCCACAAAGCCAAGATGCATACCACGAAAATGAAGATGCTGAGGTGGGCAGGAGGAGTCACCTTGTCAGACAGGGTGAGGAATGAATATATCTGTGGAAGCTTCAAGATAACACCAATAGAAGAAAAGCTCACCGAAAGTAGTCTTAGGTGGTATGGACACATAATGAGAAGACCCGATGATCATATAACCAGACAAGTCTTAAATATAAGCACAGGCTCGAAGAAGCGAGGGAGACCCACCCAAACTTGGATGTCCGTCATCAACAACGACCTAAAAAAAGCCCAAGTAAAATAACTCGACGACCCAAAATCGACATCTTTGGCGAAAAATTACAAGGAGAGCCGACCGCAAATGAAATGGGACACGGCTAGACAAAGAGAGAGAGAGAGAGAACTTTGAATTAGTCCGAGTCATTTTTACAAGAAAATCTTTGCTTAGTCTGTCTGTCAGACTGTTTATCTTGAAAAAAATATTTCGGACTAAGTCAAAGATTGTTTGAAATTTTCAAATCCTCACTGAGTCCGTTTCTTTGACTTAGACTTAGTCGAAGTTCGCTCTATAGATCTCAGCCTTCATATTATCCTTTCTGTAGTCTAGTGGTAGTATATAATATAGGCTATGAACTGGGAGATCCTGGGTTCAGTTCCCAAGTCGGACGAAATGGTTTTTCGACACGATTGGACTGAATTACTAGAAGTTTTTTTTTATCCGGGCACGGCAAAGTGACTACTGGCTAACCGTAGCGGACTCCAAAATAAACCAGCGGCCACCAGCAAAAATTGACGTTGGTTGAAAACTAAAGCAGCAATCCTTTCAGCAGCAGCTTAAAAACGTTACGATCGACCTGCAAAGTATTATTAGGATATGTGGAAAATAATAAAGGATAAGATTCTCAATTAGGCTGTATTTTTTATGTATGTTACTCGCTATGAAAGAGCTAATGGTGGACCGAGTTTCATAATTCATTTTGTGTTCGATAGAGCTTATTTCAAGGGTGGTTCTATATAAATTTGGTCACGATCGGATTTGAAGACGGTCCATTAAGTTTTTAACACACATACATACATACATAAGCTCACGCCTGTATCCCCGAAGGCGTGGGCTGAGGCACACTAGTGAACTGGAACACCCACATTTCGCCGAGCTTAGTTCCATCCCAGATGTGATAGGGTGCGAGCCTATCGCCATATCGGGCACAAATTCCAGACTCCGAGCAGATATGGAAAAATCCAATATCACTCAGAACCGTAGTCGTACCGAAATACCACCACGCCACCGAGACAGTCTGTATTTCCTCAATTATATCCTCAATTAGTCTGTATTTTTTTATGTACATATGTTACTCGCTATGAAAGAGCTAATGGTGGACCGATTTTCAAAATCCTTTTTGTGTTCGTTAGAGCTTATTTCAAGAGTGGTCCCATATATATTTGGTCACGATCGGATCTGAAGTCGGTTCGTTAAGTTTTTAAACTTGTGATTATTAAGGATACATTAGAAACGCAAAACCGTCCCAGGGAACCCCAAAACCCAACCAGCGGAAAAGATTGCAGCAGCGGAAACCTTCGGACTGGCGCACAACAATGGAATACTGGTCCGTGTTTTAAGACAATTAATGAACCGCCGAGTCGCGACAAATCTGAGTGGAGCTTTTTTCGGCGTTAAATTAACCTGGCAACTTTGTGAACTGGCAGGAAATTTGTATTATTATGTATACGGCTGAAGGACTCTGTATCCATGGCTATGAATAAATAAAAAAAAAAAACAGGGAATTGGACAGAGATGGAGTTATCGCTGGGACTGTAGTTTTTCAAGTGGTAGAGCCACGCTGTAGACAGTAACGTCTATAGTACGAATGGGCCGGCTCGACCGGTTAGATACCACTGTCTCACAGAAAACCGACGTAAAGTGGCAGCTTGCTGTCGCGTTTCGTTCGGTGAGTGAGATTTCCGGTGGCCCATTTCCCCACTCCCTTTCCCAATCTCCTTCCCTCCCCTTCCATTTCCTCCTTTTAGGTTGGCAACACATCCACGATTCTTTTTGTATCTTGGGTGTCTATGGGCGGTGGAGATCACTTACCATCAGGTGACCCATCTGATCGTTTGCCAATCTCTGCTATAAAAAAAAAAAAAAAAAAAAAAAACTGTGGAATAGAAAAGGACAAAGGCGTCGCTTAAAATTGTGCTTAGAATGTTTTGCTTCATAGGAGATGGAACGTATAAAGCCGCGTCTCCAGCACTAAAAAAATCCACAAAACACGTATTTTTAACCGACTTCGAAAAAGGAGAAGGTCCTCAATTCGCCTGTATTTTTTTATGTACGCAATATCTCCGCCAAATGTGGACCGATTTTCAAAATTATTTTTGATAGAGCTTCTTTCAAGGGTGGTCCCATATAAATTTGGTTACTATCGGATTTGAAGTCGGTCCGTTAAGTTTTTAAACTTATGATTATTTATCTATAGTCCATTGTTCTACGAGCAGGGACATCAAAAATCCTTGTTTTGCGTATGTGTTTTTGTGTATTGTTTCGTGAAAAACTAGTCCAGGAGACGCGCCTTACAATAAGCAAATAGTCACTGAATCATATTCATGGGTAGTCATACGACTTACGGCCGGTTTCAATAAACAATCTCAGTTCGTATGTGCAGATAGATTACAAAAAATATCCAATAAGAACACAATTTGAACATGACTCCGTCAAATGACTTGATTTGATTGGTTCATAATCGCGATCTCTCTGCACTCTAAACTGAGATCTTTTATTGAAACCGGTCGTTAGACACGGCAAGTAACTTACCATCAAAGATAATTAATATTACTATCTATAGATGGGCTATTAAGCAAGTTTCCATACAAAAAAATGATCTCAAACTTCAGTACCGCCACCAACTACTTATTACAATGCAAGGGCGATTATTACAATTTACACCCTAGAATATTTTGTGAATAGTTAAGAATCACGTAAGATAAGTCTTATGACTACTAGGCATCGATATATTATTTACCTAGATGCACAGTTGATGCTCGGAAAATGGGACAGCAAACAAGTGCTTAAGTACTCGTTTTGCATACAGTCGGACGTCGATAGAATTCTAAATTTCAAAATTCAAATTAAAGAACGCTTGCTCATTTCGTTTAAAATCCTACTTTATAACACATGTTTAGGGTTATAATTGCGTTGATTTAATTACAACTTGTGATCGTTTTCTTTATTTCTGAGACCACTTTTTAGGAGGATGTTTGCAAAGAACTGTGCATCTAGGTTATAATATATTGATGCTACTAGGTCATAACTTTTGAATGTCTTTGCTTACCATCAACGGTTTGCTCATCATTCATAAAAAAATCACTTCCAACCGTCATCCATAATTATTATTTTAATAACGATTCCCACACAAAGTACATTAGCATCTGAAGAGAATAATTAGCGGCCGCGAGCGCCCCCGGCGTCTGGGAACGAAAACGAACTTTTAATTAGGACGCTTTGTTAACTTAGATTAGTTATTGGGTACCCTTTGCGGGCCTACTCCCTTCACAATCACTGGTTCATAACACCGACGAACTTTTGGTATCGAACTCTTGGCTGGGTGACGCTTTTGTCTTAACGCTTTGTAAAAATTAAGCGGCTTTGGTATTTAAATTGATCTTTAGAAATATTTTAGGTACTCAATCAGTGGAGTCGGAATGGTAATTAGAAAAAGTTACTTCGGTTTCTGAAAGAGGGAGTGTATTAACATTAATTTAATTATTGGCTTTGACATGACCAAACGTACGCTTCTAGTAACTCAATCATGGAAAATAGTCAATTTGAACATTAATTATTTTCATTATATAAACACTTTTGACCGCCTCCGTGACGCAGCGGGCTAGTAGCCGGCTGTGAAGCGAGAGGCCGCGGGTTCGATTGCCGCATTGAGACAATTGTTTGTGTGACCCACAGATATTTGTTTTAAGTCTGGGTGTGAGACCGAAAGTCTCTCATAGTCTCCGACACCCACGATGTGGGGTCAGGAATAGGTGCGTAATTGTTAGGTGTACTTATTACTTATTATTACTTACTTTTTATAGCCGAAGGCCAATCCATGATATCATGATCTATTAATATTGATTTGGAAAGAGTTATCTGATATCTACAGACCTTAGAAAACTTCATCACGCATAAAGAAGCTGTTTCTCACTGATTCTTTATGAGACAATGGCCCCACCTCAGTCGATCTGGCTAACTTGAAACTTCAACTCCGAAAACCATAATAAAATCATACCGTCCCGAAGTCTCGGGTTCAATTCTCGGATCGGTCAGTGATATAGGATTTTTCCATATCAACCCGGAGTCTCGAATTTATGTCCAATATGTCGATAGGCTCGCCTATCACATCTGGGACGGAATTAAGCTCGACGAAATGGGGTGTTTTAGTTCGCTAGTGCGTGCCTATCCCTTCGGGGATACAGTGCGTGAGCTTATGTTATGTAGTTTACTCCGTGAACCATCAGAACTTGACAAATTATGGGATCACTCTTGAACACGCTCTATCCAACACAGAAAGAATCTTGAAATTCGGTGCACTTTGACAGACATCACGTCACCACGAACGTAAAAAAAGATGGACGGAGCGCTATGAACATTGAAACTAAAGCAGGGTTTTCGGCCCATTCGATCAGTTGCTGCCATTACGTATCGATACTCGATAGATCAAATGAGCCAAAACCCTGCTTCACTTTCAATGTTCCTAGCGCTCCGTCCATCTTTTTTTACGTCCGTGTGCGTAACATACAAAATACAAATTACTTTTCTTCCATTTGAATTAATTTGGAAAATATCGATGGCTTACAACTCCAAAAATAAGACATTTCATTCCCCATCGGTATAAATATACAACATAAATAATAACAATCTTACAACGCTGCGAAAGCAAACACCGTGAAGGGCCTCCGACGCGGAAAATGTACCAGGAACTCATGCGGGTAAATTACGGTTCCGGTGGAGTGGCTCATAGAGTAATCGTGATGACGTTATGGAGTCCTGTTGGTAGCAAAGTGTACAATTACTTGTCGAACGTCTATTCGAACTTTAGACAACAATCTTGTCGGTGATTACGCCGGCAAACGTCAGTTGCAAAGAGTCTAAAGTGAAATAATTTTTGTTATAACAATTCATTATGCACAGCCTGAATGAACGCATTTTTGTTCATTTAAAGACAAACAGCAAACTTCATCAGCTGAAAAAGAGTCGCCATCTTGTTCGCTAGATAAATAGGGTCTCGGCGTTCGCATACAATCTTGACGTTTCGTTTCTTCGATTAGAAAGTGACACTCGGCTATCAATTTTAAGTTCGTTACGCTGGATCTAATTACGTAGCGTACTCTTATGTCATTCCCATACATTTACTAGTATATTCAACTAGCGCATAAGCCACTTGGCTAAGCCCGCTGGTATTGATTCGTCTTACACTTCGAGGGACAGTCATTTTATAGCAGTGACTGGCGAACGAGCAGGTGGGTCACCTGATGGTAAGTGATCTCCATCGCCCATAGACACCCAAGACACAAATGTATCATGGGTGCGTTGCCACCCGAAAAAGAGGGGAATTGGGCAGGTCTTGAGAAAATTCGAATTCGAAAAATATATTTTTTTAACGCGCGAGAATTGCCGCTAGTTCAAACGAATTCTGAATTTTTTTACATTGCTCATTTAAAAAAACTTTTCTCCGTTTTAATAATCTGTACTTTTAATCCCAGATGAAAATTGGTTATAATTTCAACGAATATATGTGTAAATTGTATGTAAGAGTTATATATTACTTATGGTTGTAGAAAGCAGGCTTAGGTGATTCGGCTATATAAAGCGAAAATCCGCCGACTATATCGGAAACCAAGTACTGCGTCTATCCCTACCCGGGAGGAGATCCAGAGGAAGACCGAAAACCAGGTGGAGCGACGTAGTGAAGAAAGATCTTGTCACATGCGAAGCTTCAGAGGAAGATGTCCACCACAGGGCAAAGTGGAAAGAAAAAAGGTGGAGAGCTGACCCCACCACCATGTGGGATTAAAGCTGGGAAGAGAAAGAGAGTATGTTACGCGATATTTTTGATGTATGCTCCAAGAATTTGTGCACGATATGGCGATAGGCTCGCCCCCTATCACATCTGGGACTGAACTAAGCTCGGCGAAATGTGGGTGTTCTAGTTCGCTAGTGCGTCTCTGCCGACCCCTTCGGGGATACAGGCGTGAGCTTATGTATGTTATGCTCCAATAATTGTTGCTTTAAACCACAGCACACGTCGCAAAAACCAATAGTTTGGTGAAATCTTTGTAAAGATTGTCGGAATCGGTAGTTAACCGTCCTCGATTAGTATTCCGAGCGACAATGGCAATATATTGTGACCAGTGTCTGCACCAATCACGCGTAAAACCAACTTATCCAATAACATACCGTGGCCGTATTATGGTTAACGCAAACTATCACGTTACTATTTCAACGAGCGTACGTGGTATGCTTTATAAAAAATAAAAAAAACTTAAAAACTGAACTCAAAATTCTGTTACATTATGAATAAGCGTAGACCATCTTTGAAATAATTGTTATCGAATATATATGAGTATAAAATAATGCATGCATGGATGCAGGCCGCTTCCAACAGGTCGATCTGGAAATCTTTGGGGGAGGCCTATGTTCAGCAGTGGACGTCCTATGGCTGATGATGATGATGATGATGATAAAATAATGCAAATCAGTCTGCATTAAGCATTTTCCGCAGATACTGCGAAAAACCGACGAATTGAACATCCAAAAAAACACAGTTGTAGAACTTGAAGTGTACTTACAACAACAATTAATTTGAATAAGATGTGTTCAATAGTTTCTGAGAAATTATGATTTTAGTACATAACATCCATCTCTCGAACGGAATCTTTTACTGTACATGGTCACTTTTTTTAATAACAAAGTAGATCGATTATTGCCCTCATGCATACAACATGAAATATTAAATGATAGAACCTTTTCAAAGTTTAATGAACCTAACTACACTCCAACATTCAGTCCCTATATAATATTTAAAAACCTAACGAAAATATTCTCAATTCATAGATAGATTCCCCAAACGGGCTATGCTACGTTCAAGCGAAAACGAAGCTCTGAATATAGCACTCGAATATCTCATTTCGACATAGTATTATCGATCATACCGAATACGTACGTAATAGGGATGCGGCGTGGCATCGATTCGTATTCGAATCACGTCGCCTTTTCGATAGAAACCGTATCTTACGTTATTAATATCGGGCTTTATTTTTTTCATTAAACCCGGTCGCCCCTTTTATTTATTCTTACTTATAATGTCATATGCGGTCATAAATAAACCCTGCATTATACGAATCCTATTGTGGGTGGTTTGAAACTATTATTAGAAAATTATCGATGGTTATTATGGTTCGATCCCCGGGTCGGGCAAAGTCATATTGGATTTTTCCATATCAGCCCGGAGTCTGGAATTTGTGCCCAATATGGCGATAGGCTCGCCCCCTATCACATCTGGGACGGAACTAAGCTCGGCGAAATGTGGGTGTTCTAGTTCGCAAGTGCGCCTCTGCCTACCCCTTCGGGGATACAGGCGTGAGCTTATGTTATGTATGTTATTAGAAAATGACATTGATAAGACATTTTTTACGGAGTATTTATAACCGATTTCAAAAAAAGATGTTATCAATTCGATCCGTATGTATGTAATATCGTCAGAATTGCATAATTTTCCCATATATTAGTCTATGTGGGCTTCTGAACAATTGTGCCAAATTTCATAAGTGTCTGTATGTATGTAAGTATGTATGTATGTATGTATGTACCTCTATGTTTGTCCACGTATTTCTCGGAAACTATTCATCTGATTTCAATAATTCTTTTTTTATTGGGTTAGTCATCTACCAACTTAGGGTATAGTGCAAGTTTCATCAAAATCAGTTCAGTCGTTTTCAATATATGCATTTACATGTGTATCGATCACCAAAAAAGTGTTTGAATTTACATACGTTAAAAAACTATAAAATAATTAAATTTTAACAAAAACTTAAAACGGACTTCAAAACTGAACACTTATTATCACAAGTTTAAAAACTTAACTGACCGACTTCCAATTTACCGATCGTGACCAAATTATATGGGACCACCCTTGAAATAAGCTCTATCGAACACAAAAAGAATTTTGAAAATCGGTCCACATTTGGCGGAGATATCGAGTAACATACATAACAAAAAATACAGACGAATTGAGGACCTCCTCCTTTTGTGGGAGTCGGTCGAAAAAAAAGTCGACTTCCCAAAAAGGAGGAGGTCCTCAATTCGTCGGTTTTTTTATGTATGTTACGCGATATCTCCATCGAATGTGGACCGATCAAAATTATTTTTGTGTTCCATAGAGCTTCTTTCAAGAGTGGTCCCATATAAATTTGGTCACGATCGGTAAATTGGGAGTGGGTCAGTAAAGTTTTTAAACTTGTGATTATTTATATAGCATATGTATGCGTAGGACACTTTTAAATAGACATAGCGAAGATACACCTACCTGGACGAAGTATCACAATGAGAAACGCCCGAAAACTGGATTGCTCCTCAACTTTAACAGTGACTTACATTGTTTTTCGCTATACAATTTGACAGACAATGCGGCCTTAAATGACATAATATGACCTCATGTGTTTGAGTATTAAGAAGTGAGGGGATAAAAGTCTACTAAGTACTTTCTTACTTTAATTTAGTCTTATCTATGTTCAAAGCAAATGTAATTCAATTTTTTTACTTTCCAAAATAAACCCTAATACGTTTACAAAAGAGGCAATGTAAAACAAACCTGGGGATTTCTCGACAAATGAACTTCTTTATTTTCCTAACCAATGTCCACATGACATTATCCAACAAAAATCTCAAATAAAGCTAACAGGTTCTTCTTTGGACACGTAATAAAACACCGAGGTAGGCGTATCCTATGCCAACATTGTGATCTGACGCAGCCACACTAAAACACAGCAAAATAACATTTATTCCCTCGGAATAAGAGCGAGAAGATTTGGGTGACAATTTAAGAAAACCAAACAAAAGTTCCGTGTCCGTCGGTGGATTTGGCCTCTCGCTTCGTTACCCCGAGAGGCCGCAATTGTGACGCTTTATATTTTTCCTCTTACGCGCCTTAAATTCTATTTTCGAATTACGAGTATTTTTTCCGATGTGGAAATATATTTTTAAACGTGAGAAATGTTTTGCTTTATCAATAAATTGTGGAAAAATTCAAATAAAAATTGGAGGTAGTTTTTTTTTTTATAGCAGAGACTGGCAAACGAGCAGATGGGTCACCTGATGGTAAGTGATCTCCACCGCCCATAAACAAATAAATAAATAACAAATAATTACACCCAACAGTCACACATCTAGTCCTGACCCCACACTAGGTATAACCTGTATCGTGGGTGTCAGAGACTATGAGAGACTTTCGGTCTCACAAACAGCCAAGACACAAAGAGAATGGGAGGGGAACGAAAAGGTAAATTGGGAAACGGAGGGGGAAATGGGCCACCGGAAATCTCACTCACCGAACGAAACACAACAGACTTTACGTCGGTTTTCTGTGAGACAGTGGTATCAAACCGGATGACCCGGCCCATTCGTGTGTTGACATTATTGCCTTCAGCGTAGCTCTACCACTCAAAAAGGTGTCACTGTTGAGGCGCGACAAGATTCTCCTATCTCCCTCGCACTTCAGTCTACCTTTACAATAAAATCCCCAACCCGTCAAAGGAAATGATAAATCGCCGACAATAATAATTACCGTCGCTTAAAAGGAGATTATCCAAAATGAGCTAAACTATTACAAAATATCAGAGATTAATTACCCCTTCGAACATCCCTTAAATGAAAAGGGTAGAGCGCATTAAGAGATTAATTCCTGAAAGAATCCCTGGAGACTTTTTGTATAGGAAATCTTATTTACTTCAAGTGAGTTCTAAAAGTGGTGCAAGGTATAAACGTATAGCTCTTTACTTATAAAAATTAAGCTGTGGAATAGTTTACCGGCTCATGTGTTCTGTCCCTCCTATGACATTGGGTCCTTTAAGCGAAGCGTGAAGAAGCATTTATGCAGGCCGGCATAACTCTGGTGACCATTCATAACCTATGTTTATCAATGGTCGTTAGTTTTTTTGGACTGCACTACGCTTACCATCAAGAGTAGTGTGGTCACTTTGCCGGGCTCGGATAAAAAAAAACATTGTGATTACTTAAAAAAAAAATCTGAGTAGATTTTTTCTTTGAAATAAAATTATTTACGATTTGGTTTTAATTTTTATTCCCGACGTTTCGAAGGCTTTGCAGTCTTCGTGGTCACGGGTTGGACTCACTTGGACTCAGATTTTTTCTTTTTTAGACTTTGTTTTTATAGACATATGTCAGCCAAATGGTACCGTATTTTTTTTCTTACTCGCTCACAACCTTTCTCATTTACGTCTTCTACGTCACTAAGGGTGACTTGCAGCACTTAGATGAATCTCTATTTATCCCAAATCTTGATTTAAAGATAGGAGTGAGCTGTAGGATAAATCAAGAAAGGGTGGAACTCTAGATTTGTAACGGCGCGGCGCTGCAAATTGCCTTAACCGTTTAAATAAAGTAAGAAAATCTAAAACATTTGTTCGAAAAATGTAAAATCTATGGATATATTCGACACTTCAATATTTTGATTCTTGAATAGAGATTGGGGAAATCCACCGGCAATCTCACTCGCCGAACGAATCGCACCAGGAAACTGCCATTTTAACCGCCGAATGTTCATACACTTAAGGACACCTTATATCGTTTAAAGCCGCCTTATCTGTCAAAATTGTATGGCGAAAATCAATGCAAGAAGCCGTTAAAGTTAAGTAGCTTTTGACCATTCGGGCGTAAGTCGCTTTTCTGAAATACAGTTGTTTTTATAATCGTTGCTTGAATTTAAGAAATAATTCTCGCTTATCTCGTGTCAATTACGCCAACATCTAGTAGCGAATTTGATCATACCGCCAAGTCGGACGCTTCTCAGTTGATTTTTATAGAAAGTAGAAATTGAGAACGTATTTTCACTTACCTTTATCGACAAAGGAGTAAACAGAGGTATGCTTCTATCTACTTTACGTCCGTAATGGATTTGTGAGAGATCACTTTCAACTATCTTATGAGTTTCTTCGTAATCCACTTTGTTAGATGTTAGTTGAAGTGAATTTAGGATTAGTTCATAAGACTTACGGTGATGGCAGCACTTTGATAAGATTTATCACAAATCTCGATTTATGGCGACTCGCAACGCTATTACTAATTTAGAATTAATTCTATACTCGATTTATCCTACAGCTCATTCGTACATTTAAATTGAGATTTCTACCAGACGCCCTTAAACATAATATTGATCTGTAGGTTAAATAGAGTTTAGGGCTAACTCTAGATTCGTAATAGTGCTGCAAGTCATCCTTAAAGGAGTAAAAATTGGAAAACCAAATTTACAATTTGTTTATCTTTAAATTGAACCTTTTGAGTTTGTTGGAAAGGATTATTAACATATCAGAATTGCAGCATGCACCTGCCCGGTGTTTTTTAAATGAAGAAGGCTCTTTTCTTTCTATCTGCCCTTATCCCACCTTAATGTAGGGTCGGCGCAACACACTTTTTTAAGCATTTTGCAAAGAGGATTTGGCTAAGTTTTTACGACCGGCCGCCTGCCTGGCGTCAACCCCCTATGAGGGATCCAGTCCCGGGCAAATTAAATTAGAAAATTTGCTTTGCCCGACCTGGGAATCGAACCCAGGACCTCCCGGTCCACAACCCATACATGCTGCCACTAGACCAAGGAGGCGAAATGAAGAAGGCTCAAACACCATAAATCCAGAATCTACATCATAATTTAATCTTACCGTAAACTTAGCACTCCAAATTATTATAGTAGTTCAGAACAAACGAGACACAAATGTGTTGTTATTTTTGGAGTTGAAACTTTTGTTTTTCGTACATTAAAGTTACAACGTCAACACCCGTAACTACTAATTAGTATTAAAGCGTAATTAAAACTTGTTCTTCACTGCGGGAATTAAACTATTTTGTTTTATTACTGACTGCCTCGGTGGCGTGGTGGTATTTCGGTACGACTACGGTTCCGAGGTCTCGGGTTCGATCCCCGGGTCGGGCAAAGTGATATTGGATTTCTCCATATCAGCCCGGAGTCTGGAATTTGTGCCCGATATGGCGATAGGCTCGCCCCCTATCACATCTGGGACGGAGCTAAGCTCGGCGAACTGTGGGTGTTCTAGTTCGCTAGTGCGCCTCTGCCTACCCCTTCGGGGATACAGGCGTGAGCTTATGATGCTTTATTACTAAGTTCATTTACATTACGACATGGCATGTTAGTCATGAGAACGTGCATGTTGTATTTTTGTTGACAGCCTGCACAGTGGGACGGTATACGATTTTGAAACGAGAAGCCGCGGGTTGGATTCCCGCACCGAGACAAATGTTTGTGTGGCTCACAGATATTTGTTTCGGATTTGGACAAAGAGATTTAATATTACTTACCTCAGAGGGGTTATCAAGCTTTCCATACAAAAAATCATATCTCAAACGTCAATGTCAAAGTCTTATGACAATGCGAGAGTGCTTTTATTACAATTTACACACTAATGTTCTATAATGCACTGCTGGGGACGGGCCACCTCTACTAATGGGAGGGATTAGTCCTTAGTCTACCAAGCTGGCCTAATGCGGGTTGGTAGACTTCATATACCTTCGAAATTCTTGTAGAGAAATTCTTGGGTATGCAGGTTTCCTCACATGTTTTCCTTCACCGTTACAGCAAGCGATAATTTACAAAGAAAACACACATAACATAGAAAAGTCAGAGGTGTATACTCCATTTTGGGGTTGGTCTCGAACCTCCGATACTCGTCTCGGCAATCCATACCATTCCATAGCTCAGTTGAGCCATTGCTGCTTTTACGACCTTGCGCGAGTGTATCTTTCAAATACGACTTAGGGCCTCGTTCACCAACTCCAAGTAAAGTGTTGATTAGTTACTTTCTGACTAGCGTTAATTGACAAGTAAGAGTTCTGAGTAACTTCTGTTAATTTCACAAGCAAAATTAGAGCTCTGAGTAGCAACTTACTGGTTAAGTGAATGATATCACAAATCCTGCGTCCCATTCGTTCAATATTACGTCAAAAGTATCTTATTTTGGCAAAAAAAACACTCGTGACTCGTCCCGCGTCCGCACCACATGGCACAAAAACCTACCGGACCCTTTTTTTGCTATATAAATAGTTACACAGGTACTAAATCGTGTGCCATAAGGACGAGTTTTGCGTGACCCCGTCTGGACATCGGTGTTCGCTTCGCCCGAATTGCAGTTTGTTTTTGTTGAAACTACTTGACTTTTTTAATGAAAGGCTATTTTACAGTTAACACGTTCACTTAAAACGTTAAACATCGTTATTAAGGTATGACTACTATAATTTGATTTTATAGTTTATTTAACTACGATAAAATGTACAATTAACTGCCTACTTTAAACTTTAACCGTCAAGTAAACGCGCTCCTTGACAGACGACGTGGCAAGTAGCTTACTGGCCAGTTTAATCATAAGATGCATGCTACTCGAACGTCGTGAAATTCACACGTGCAGTTACGGGTGACTTTAACTGACGATTAGCCTACTTGACACTTTACTTGAGGGTGGTGAACGAGGCCCTTAGTGACTTATGACAACAAGGTCACATCTTTACGGTCATCTATCTTAAGGTCACTACAAGTTTCGTGCTGTTGTCCCGTCTATGTACTGTTCAATGTCTTTGGATCTCTCTCTTTGGTTTTGCAAACACATAGCTGGGTCACTTTATGATAAACAAATACCATACAACTGTCTCGGTGGCGTGGTGGTGTTTCGGTACGACTACGGTTCTGAGGTCTCGGGTTCGATCCCTGGGTCGGGCAAAGTGATATTGGATTTCTCCATATCAGTCCGGAGTCTGGAATTTGTGCCTGATATGGCGATAGGCTCGCCCCCTATCACATCTGGGACGGAACTAAGCTCGGCGAAATGTGGGTGTTCTAGTTCGCTAGTGCGCCTCTGCCTACCCCTTCGGGGATACAGGCGCGAGCTTATGTTATGTTAAATACCATACAAAACACAATACAGTTTTCAAACATTTAAATTCCCTATATCCGGTAATAAATCCACCCTCAAGTTTATTGTTGGTAGATAAACGATTTCAAACGCGAAAACAAACGCGAAAGTAATTACAGAAAGCTAAATGAATACTGGATCAATCCGCCGTAATCCGCTTTGCCGTGACCATTGTATAATTGAGTTTCTTACGTCGGTTTTAAATATACATCAGTAGATAAATATTATTTTCCCTATTTTGTTTTGTTGATAATTATCTTGATAATATATCTGCCGTGTTCAAGCTAAAATGCCGTAAGTGAAGAAGCCCAATTTTGAGATGTCTCCAAAAACGTGGAAAATATTGTCCCTACAGATTTCATAGACTTATGGTTATTTTTAAACTTAAAGTAAACAAGTTATTAGTTTGACAGCCTCCGTGGCGCAGTGGGCGAGTAGCCGGGTGTGAAGCGAGAGGCCGCGGGTTCGATTCCCGCATTGATACAAATGTTTGTGTGGCCCACAGATATTTGTTTCAAGTCTGGGTGTTGTGAGACCAAAAGTCTCTCATAGTTCCTGATACCCACGACACAAGACTAGTATCTTAGTGTGGGGTCAGCACTATGTTTGTGACTGTTGGGTGTTATTTATTTATTTTATTTATTTATTTATTAAATATAAAAGCCAGTCTTATAAACCTCTGAGGATATTTATTTTTGTTTATTCACTTTAATATCATATGTACATAACAAGTGTATTCTGGATCGTCACTCCAATGCGTTGAGTTTAATACAAAACATTTACACAACCAAAAATAAAAGAAAAAACCCAAATAAAGAATATGCCAATATACATACATATATAGAGGTACATGCATATATACAGTGTGTTTCATAAAGTTGGTATCCATAAAAGGTACACAGATTGAGGTTCTGTCTAACAACATATCCATGAAGAGAAAAAATAATTATCACGCGATTTCGAATTTGTATACGTTTCATACTTAATATTTGTGGAATAATAAATCGTGCAACCCTAATCAGCTGACTTCATTGACGACGCGACGCGCGGTGTAGGTACATACACCACAGAGCGCGGTATTCTCTTTGTACTCCAACAGATAGCACGGGCGGTGACGCCGCGGCAGCGTGGTGGCTTTCTATGAGGATTATTTTTTTATTAAACGTAATTTATTTCCTTTAATAGTGAAGAATCGTCATGTCCTGAGTTTGAACAATGTATTAAAAGATTAGTAGTGTAATTGTCCACTTACCACATGTTGCGTTTCGTGCAGCACAAAGAACTTTGCACTACACTTTTCTATAAACACTTACTTCACAAATAGGGTTCGAAATGAGCTCCTCCTTTTTCCAAACACTTAATTATTCTGTGGTATATCAAGGACCTAGTGTTTCTTAACATTTGTGGGGTTACTGATTCAAAAGCGGATTTTGATGAAACGTGCCTCGATGAAACGCCACCGATACAGCTCCCGACCCCTACGACAGCTACCCCCAGCAGCACCGACACATAAAATCATTTCATAGTACTCGCTATTCAAATACACACTCGATCGCGACATTTTTATAAAAGTTGAGAGCGACTTCACAACTTTACGGTTAGTTAGCAACTGCCGAAATGAAGGTACATAATTTTCAATATGGCGGTAGAGTTCAACAAGGCATAATTAAGAAACCCCGATAGGCTGAAGAAAAATGAACTGAAGAAAAAAATAACATTCAACGGAAATTTAAAAAAACTTCTTGATACGTTTTTATTTATCCGCATCAAGCATCAATAAAAAAACATAACATAACATAAGCTCACGCCTGTATCCCCGAAGGGGTAGGCAGAGGCGCACTAGCGAACTAGTAGTAAACACCCACGTTTCGCCGAGCTTAGTTCTGTCCCAGATGTGATAGGGGGCGAGCCTATCGCCATATCGGGCACAAATTCCAGACTCCGGGCTGATATGGAAAAATCCATAATCACTTTGCCCGACCCGGGGATCGAACCCGAGACCTCAGAACCGTAGTCGTACCGAAATACCACCACGCCACCGAGGCAGTCAATAAAAAAAAGTCAGTATTATAGGATAAAAATCAACATTAACTACAATTACAAAATTATGCAGAACCATTTTGTCTATTTTCATAATTTTTTAGCGTTCTGTCGTGTAGTGTGTTTTTATTGACGGCGAAAAGTTTGCCGACAAGGAATGCGCCGGCTTTCTATCAAAGGATTGCCGCACGTAGCGGCGCATTGGCAAAGAGTTAAAAAAGTGCCGCGGAAATATGGCAGTTCGAACATAGTGATGCTTTAGTATGATATATTCAGATAATCATTATAACTAGGTACTAAATATTCGAATAATTTTAATGGAAATTAATACTACCTTCAGGTAGGTGAAAAAAACCCTGTATGAATGCTTAACCGAAGTCCAGGTTTTGGGTAAAGTTATTGCAATCACCACATTATTCTTATCAGCTCAGAAAATAAAATAGTTCGTAAAGATTAAGACAATGCATCATATTCATACAAGTAAAAGTTGTACTTTATTTGTAGAAAGCGAAAATTACGATAAGTACAGATGTAAATTTTAATTAGAATAATGAATTAACTTTGGTATTAAATATTGAATCATTCTAATCGATTAAATCAATCAATTCATTGCATATTTAATATTTATCAACCGCCCATCCCTAGCGCGGTAATACAGGCAATACTCAAAAGACACAGCTACCGCTTTTGAAATATGTGCCGCTAATGTCAGATTGGCGATAAACTACCGACTTTTCTTTGAGTTCTTGCGACAGTCCACGTGGACTTCATAGGTATAGCAAGAGACAGTGACCTACCCCTCTGCGCACGCGACTAGCAAAGAGTAGTGAATGTTCGTTGTGAAATATGATTTGATACATGCCTAATTAGTTTAGACATGTAGAGGTGCTTTTAAATGAAAGAAGTGAAAAGTTGATCAATATTTTATTGTCACTAAGCAAGTGTAATATTATAATTTACGCATTTACTTTAAAAAAATATTCGTATAAATTTAGAGTATGTAAAATACTTCAATTTTAGTCATCGCGCACAAAACTAAATCGTTCCATTCGTTCATTTCGTTAAGTTAGTAAAGTTTTGTGTGCAGGTTTAGACACATCTAGTTTTATTTAGTCTTTGTGACCATGTGTTGTTGACCGCTGCCAGCTGATCTAGGGTCATCACAACGAAAGATTTCATATTATTTTCGAAGTCTGATTGCTCAGTAACTATAAGGCCTATGGAGTTTTTAACTTCACGAAAAAGTTGCTAATCACCGGCTCTATGTGTGGACTTTTCATGGGTACCAACTTTATGAAACACCCTGTATACACACGCATACATGTACATGTATGAGTACACATATATACATGTACACATATACACATATTTCTATGCCAAAAATAATTCTTGAAATTTTCTTTATTAAATATGGGCTTATTTTAGGAACCTCTCTTAGTAAATCAATATTGTTGAATACTTTAGGTAACAGAAACCTATTTGTTCTTTCTCCATAGTAATTTGTCACTTTTGGTATACGTAATTTCTGCTCTCTTGCTCTTCTAGTCTATTTGAATAACTATGCCGCGGCGGCAGTATTGTATTTTGTGCACGCTGAGTGAGTTTGCTAACAGAGCGATCCCATGAGACACCCCCTAAATGCCATGGTCGTAACGCATACGACTGTACGCTTTTCTTACCTTAATATATTAAACTTTGTCATTAGGCAGGACTCCTTTAATGTGCTTTGCTTGTTTGGGATTTGGATGTAATAATATAATACATCCAACCCAACAACCCCTGGTCCTGGTCCCTCACCCCCCACCATATAGTCGCCTCATTGGTATATGGGCTGTGAACTAGGAGGTCCTGGGTTTGATTCCCAGGTCTGGTAGGATGTTTTTCTTACACAATTTATCCGAGACTGGATTCGTAGATGGGAGTTGACGTCACGCAAGTAGCCGGTCGTAAAAGCTCCGACCCCACATTAAGGTGGGATAAAGGCAGGTAGAAAGAAAAGAAAGGGCAAGTAGAAGGAACGAACGAAAAGTGGGTATCAGGAGCTACGAAGAGCATACGGTCCCACTACATTTGTCTCGTTGCGGGAATCGAACCCTCAGCCTCTCGTTGAAACATAATTTTCAAATAACTCAAATCAAAAACCGCAGTAGATTCGAATCCAATAAACAAGATAGAAATACGCGTCCACGAACCATATCGTTGCATCTGAAAGGGGGTCAATAACCGCCCCACTCTTTCATCCCGTAAGAAAAACTGCAAGATATGGTAAACTTTATAATGAAAACATACGGATGCGTATTGTGCCATCTTGCTTTTCGACCGACTTCAAAAAAAAAAGGTCCGCAATTCTTTCTGTCTACCTGCCTTTATTCCACCTGAATGTGGGGTCGGCGCAGCATTCTTTTTCAATCCGAAAGGATTTGGCTTAGTTTTTAGGACCGGCTGCCTGCCTGACGTCAACCCCCTTTGGGGGATCCACTCCCGGACAAATTAAATCAGAAAATTCGCTTTGCCAGACCTGGGAGTCGAACCCACGACCTCCCGATCCACAGCCATATATGTTACCATTAAATTGAGAGAGAATGCCTTTGGCATTAAGTTCGCCTTTACATAATTTGTGTAAAAAGTTTAATAAATAAATAAATATATTTTCCATGAGGGGTCGGCGCACTTTTTCAAGCATGTTAAAGAAAGGATTTGGCTTAGTATTTATGATCGCATGCCTCCCTAATGCCAACCCTCGTCTCAAGTCACAATCATGGTCAAAAGCTTTCGAATTCAGAATTTTACTTCTTAATCTTTCATTAAATGTTAATTAATGGCCAGTTTTAATGATTACAAAATTAGCCAGTAAGAACAAAGTTCGAAGTTTTGAACATGATGCCGTCAAATAACTTGATTAGTTTATTTTCACCAATGACTAAAGAAGTTGGAGGACTTGGTATAACTACGAAAAATACGTGTTTACTTTGAAGCCTGTTCCGCCATTTTAGTTATGCGATCTATTTACATGTAAGTTGTGACCGTGTTAAGAGAATTAAATAATGTATAAATATGTATTGATTTTATTATACATACGGTGTTTTATTTACAATAATACTACTTCCGGAATATGAAGACGATCCCTAACTATTACATTAATTAGATTTTTCTTTCGCAAAGTCGCCATTTTGGATTCGTTCCTTATAAGAAATGCTTCATTTTCGTAGTTATGCGCTGTCCCCTATCTTCTTTTGTCTACGATTTTCATAGTCTATCCGAACACTCGAAACCGTTCGCAAATCATTCTTTCAGAAACCGGAGTTAACCATATGCTTTAACAAGTTCATATTAGTAATCTTCACGCATTCGTATCTGAGGTATATGAAGATTACCAAAGATATTTCTAAAAGCCTTTCACGAAAATAAAATTTCATCCTTTACAACCATAGATATATTATATACCTAGATGCACACTTGACGCTTAGAAAGCGGGACAGCAAAGGAGTGCTTGTGAGAGTGAGACGCCGACAGAATTCTCAATTTAAAAATTCAAATTTGAGAACGCTTGCTCATTTCATTTAAAAAGCTACTTTATAATACGTACATAGGGTTATATTTGTGTTGATTTAATTAGAACTTGTGATCTTTTTACTATGATTACCGTGACAATTTTTATGACGATATTTCCAAAGAAGTGCATCTAGGGTATATTATATTAATGTTTACTTCCAACTACATTACAAATGCCATTTCGATACAGTCCTGCAGAGCGTAGACTGGAAAAATTCCAGACAATTTCCAAACCGTATGTAGCGTGCTCAGAGCAAGCTATGCATCTGTAGAGTGGTCATATTCGCGCTTCGTTAGGTCTGCGAGGGCGCCCGTTGCGACAAGGGTTTTTGTCTACTCAAAGGAACGGGGAAATCTGCGCATTTCCAGATTTTTTGTTGTTTTTTTTTTACTTTACATTTGCGTGCTTCGCGGTGTTTTTATTTAATTGGAAGTTGGAGATAAGCAAATTAGGATAGGCTTAAAATAGAAAGGAAAATTTCTTTGAATCTGTAGAATTAGATAATGGATAATTGGAGTTTTAAATCAATAGCCTTGAGGGGAAAAGAATATTAATAACAATAAACTATTGATTATGACTGAAACCCTTACTAGAGAGTTGTCGTCAGGCAAGCCGCCAATCGTTGCAACTAAACCGAATCCTTTCTGCAACATGCTTGACGATTGTTGTGAAGTCTTCTCTTTAAGGTGGTTTAACCATAACTTTATGCTCACGTCTATAAGGCCGAAATAATGGAAAGACTTGAATGCCTCGGTGGCGTGATTGTATATCGGTACGACTATCGTCCTGAGGACTCGGGTTCGATCCCCGGGTCGGGAAAAGTGATATTGGATTTTTCCATATCAGCCCGGAGTCTGGAATTTGTGCCCGATATGGCTCGCCCCCTATCAAATCTGGGACGGAGCTAAGCTTGGCGAAATGTGGGTGTTCTAGTTCGCTAGTTCACCTTAGCCTTCTCCTTCAGGGATACAGGCTTATGTACTTGAATATGATACTATGTAGGTAATAAATTACATCTTTAGTTAAAATTCAAGGAAACAGATACCTGGTGTAGCTTTCTACTTACATATTATTATTATACATAGCAATTAAAAAGATTTCCATATTAGTTAAGTACACCAAAAGAACACATTTGCTCCAACCACTCGATAAATCAGAAATAAATACCAAATTACAAATATTTTTCGATTGAAACAGTCCATCAAATCAGCATCAAATATGTAAACAAGTGCGTACCAAGATCGAGGCGTGAACGCGCGCAATTAAGGCATCAAACGGCATGAGGGTGGGCCCTCTTGCGGAAAATTGGCACGCACCCCCAACCCCGAAGGATTTAACACTGTCAGCACAATCGTTCTCTGTGCCTCGAGAAACCGCTAACCGCTGGCAACCGCTTCATTGTGGATTCTCACACGTTTAGACATCAATATAATATACCCTAGATGCACAGTTCTTTGCAAATATCCTCCTAAAAAGTGGTCTCAGGAATAAAACAAAGAAAAAGATCGTAAGTTCTAATTAAATCAACACAAATATAACCTTATGCATGTGTTCTAAAGTAGCTTTTTAAACGAAATGATCAAGCGTTCTTAAATTTGAATTTTGAAATTTAGAATTCTATCGGCGTCCGACTTTAGGGAAAAGGAGTGCTTAAGCACTTCTTTGCTGTCCCATTTTCCGAGCGTCAACTGTGTATCTAGGTAAATAATATATCGATACTGTCAGCACAATCGTTCTCTGTGCCTCGAGAAACCGCTAACCGCTGGTAACCGCTGGCAACCGCTTCATTGTGGATTCTCACACGTTTAGACTATAAGATTGGGATGAAGATTATTTAAATATAACTTTCGTGTGAAATGCGAAATAGTCCGAAGGGGAACGGACTGCAGAATAACTTAACTTATAGGTAAAATGGCCGACTTTCAAACGTGATTTTTTCAGCTTTTCTACGTATTCTGTTCTGTACACATAGTACAAGTTTATTTTGATAGTACTCGATTCTCAAAATCGACGATAGTTTGTGTTTTGTCCATACATTTGACTAGCAGCGCCACTTTGCGGAAACTAAAACGAACTAAAAAATGTATGGAGAAACTGTAAAAAGAGTACTGACCATCGCCAAATATCGCATTTCCCTAAGTCACTTCGAATAAAATCATTATAAAAATTGAGTAGTAGCCCGAGCACGAAAAACTAATGTAAATGTAAATGTATTCGAGTTCGCTGCGCACTGATGATGTTTCGTTAATATTTTATACAAATTTCATAGACGCGCATCGAGTTCGAATACATTTACGGTTGTCAGAAATTTTCCTGCTCAGGCCGCTGATAACATAACGTAACATACAAGAAAAAAAAAACGAATACAATTGATACGTAAATTTAAAAACGTGCACATCTGAATCCGTTAAACAGGTTATTCCGTTTTATCAACTTTATAAACCATTTCAAAGAGCCTGCTTTATCTACCTCAAAATACAAAATTCACTTAAGATAGATTCTGATGGAGCACTCCTTACTGCACGCTTCACTTCAAAGTCGAACGTAAGTGGAGGCGACCTCAGGAGTTGAGGCGGCTCATTCAAAATTCCGTTTCGCATACGGTATAAAAGTTCTTCCGGCTCTTGCATAGAATCCGCATGCATTTGCTTCGCCCTCAGGACTTGTATTGGGAATTTAGGTTGTTTGGCACGATAAAGAACGGTTGATTGGAAGAATTCTATAGTTGTCCAACTTCAAAAGAGGATATTTTCAATTCATAGGTATTTTTATGTAAGTTACGTAATATACGTGGACTTTCTTTCTACCTGCCCTTATCCCACCTCAATGTGGGGTCGGCGCAACACGCGTTTTCAAGCATGTTGCAGATAGGATTTGGCTTAGTTTTTACGACCGGCCGCCTGCCTGACGTCAACACCCTGTAAGGGATTCAGTCCCGGGCAAATTAAATTCGAAAATTTGCTTCGCCCGACCTGGGAATCGCACCCAGAACCTCCCGGTCTAGACCAAGGAGGCGACATAATGATATACGTGGATTGAACTATTGTTTTTGTGTTCGATATACAAACGATGTTAATGTCGTCAGTTAATGTCGGTTTTGAGTTTTTATGTAGATATGTTACACGATATCTCCTACAAATGTAGACCGATTATTTTTGTGTGCGATAGATCTTATTTTTTCGGTGGTTCCATATAATTTATATTCTAGTTTGGCTTAGATGTGATGGGGTTTTTAACTCAGTTTTAAAGTTTGTTAACTTTTTATGGAATAGTTAAATAACTGTCAAATTTATGACGCAATATATCTCAATGGTTAATTATGTTTGGACTGCATTTTAGATACCAAGACAAAAGCAAAAACACAAAATACCTTTCCATATTTGTTGGCTTTTATACTTGGCAACACCATGATCCTTTTGGCATCGCAGTAATCTATCAACAGTGGACATGACTTACCACCAGGTGACCAACCAGCTCGTTTGCCAGTCTCCTATAAAAATACACTGTAAGCCGAAAAACCCCCGAAAACAAATAGGGAAGAGCAGCGCGCATAACACATGCCCCATAAAACGCGTAAATCTTGATGTTTGCGAATTATACAGAGCGAATGCTCGGCGATACACGGTGACACATGGTCATCAGATAAAACGGTTTTATGACTTTATTATGAAGTTAACATCTCGTTGTTGGAATAGGATTTGGCGTTTACGGGCTTATGCCTTTTTTGTTTTGGGGTTCCGTAATGCTGTGTACGAATTAATAAAGTTTTAATTCATTTCTTAGTTTAATTTTAAAATAATTTTGATCCACTGATTTATGTATTACGTATTATATTTTGATTTCTTAGGTTTACGTGAATGTTATTCATTGAAATTAAACTATTTTTACGGATTATATCAGCTGGAAGGTTGCAAAACTTTCGAAACGTCGGGCATAAATATTAAAACCAAATCGTGATATAATCCGTAAAAATAGTTTAATTTCAATGTATTATATTTTTTTTGCACTTATCTAGCTATGACGTAAATTTTTTTGTATGACAAATATTATTTCCCTACATAACTGCTAGAGGCGCTATAGCACCTAAATAAAATATATATGTATATGGCAAATAATATAGTGTTTATATATTACGCAGTCGCTAGCGAGAAATGTAAAAACTAATGGTTGATCTATAGTTTTTGAACATCGAAGTAAATAATAATTCTTAAAAATTAATTAAATAAACACTACAATTAATCAATCTTATCGTTCATTTTATTTTACCTACGTGTATGATGTATCTCACTTGTAATGGCAGTATACACGTTTTTACTCAATAATCACAAGTTATAAAACATAACGGACTGACTTCAAAATGAATCCGATCCTGACCAAATTTATATGGGACCACTCTTAGAATAAGCTCTATTGAACACAAAAAAACTTAAAAATCGGTCCAAATTTGGCGGAGATATCGCGTAACATACATAAAATAATCATCATCATCATCATCATCATCATCAGCCATAGGACGTCCACTGCTGAACATAGGCCTCCCCCAATGATTTCCAGATCGACCTGTTGGAAGCGGCCTGCATCCAGCGACTTCCTGCAACCTTTATAAAATAATCACAAGTTTAAAAACTTAACTCACCAACTTCCAATTTTCCGATCGTGACCAAACTTATATGAGACCACCCTTGAAATAAGCTCTATCGAACACAAAAAGGATTTTGAAAATCGGTCCACGTTTGGCGGAGATATCGAGTACCATACATAAAAAAAAAGAAAAGAAATACCGACCAATTGAGGACCTCCTCCTTTTTGGGAAGTCGGCCGAAAAATACAGACTAATTAAGGACCTTCTACTATTTGGAAGTCGGTTGAAAAATACATACGTATTGACTTTCTCCTTTTTTGAAGTCGGTTAAAACAACATACTGAACACAAACCCGAGAAAGATTCCCACTTGACCATTTCTCCCATTTCAATTCTTATAATACGGTCGCTTATTCTCAGAGATTGCGAATACTTACACAATATTTATGTTATAACCAAATAATGTAAGAGAAGGGGGATGAAATTGGAACTAAATCACTTCAAGATTAGGATCTAGCAGACATGACCACTCGATCTTTGTGGTGAAGGTTAACGACGTTATAAACAACGAGTTTTTATCTGATATAACAACTTAAAGGACCGACTTTAAATTCGATCGTGACCAAATTTATATGGGACCACCATCAATATAATATACCCTAGATGCACAGTTCTTTGCAAATATCGTCCTAAAAAGTGGTCTTAGGAATAAAACAAAGAAAAAGATCGTAAGTTCTAATTAAATCAACACAAATATAACCCTACGCACGTGTTATAAAGTAGCTTTTTAAACGAAATGATCAATCGTTCTTAAATTCGAATTTTCAAATTTAGAATTCTATCGGCGTCCAACTGTAGGGAAAAGGAGTGTTTAAGCACTTCTTTGCTGTCCCATTTTCCGACCGTCAACTGTGCATCTAGGTAAATAATATATCGATGGGGACCACCCTTGAAATAAGCTCTATCGAACACATAAACAATTTTGAAGATCGGTCCACATTTGGCGGAGATATCGCGTAACATATAAAAAAAGTATAGACGAATTGAGGACCTCCTCCTTTTTTTAAGTCGGTTAAAACTATTTACAATTGAACACAACACGCAAAATACGTAAACAAATCCTTATAAATTCCACCATAAACTCCCGCAAAAAACATCAAAATAAAAACCATATTCCCGGTAAACACATAAAAGTGACCGTCAGAGTGTGGCGCGTCAGAGCGGTCCCATCAGATTATATCAGGACGGACGTCAAGTCAAAAGGACGTTACGAGCCGAAAACGGGCGTAAGGACGTGGCCGACGCGACGCGAGGCGACGTAATCCCCGTCACTTGGCAGTTGGCCTTCGGACAGAAATTGGTCTCTAAGGAAAATGATGGAAATAACTTACGTATGTATAAAAAAGTTACGGTATATTTTAGGAAACTAGCTTAGTTACATGAAGGCTGTTCAATATATTCTTTCTTTCTGTACTTGATTAATTAAATATCTGTTGAAAAGTATAAAAATGACAAAATAAATCTGTTAAAAGCATTTTTGTTTTGTCGGCGATTTGACCAATAAAAGTAAAAAATAAATAAAATAAAGTAAATAATAATAGTCTGTCAACGGAATGTTAATGAACCTTTCAGAAACCGAATAATGAATCGGTGGTAGTCCCATGTCTGTGTGGTAGTACTACCGATTTCCTGTAGAAACGTTTAGAAATAAATTGAACCGACCAAGTGTGAATTACAAACCAGAATAATAATTCTTCTGGTTTGTAATTGAAGAGGACCTCCTATATACATGCTGATCGCAAAATGGAGAAAACCTATTTAAAAATGTAGGCACAGATTTATAATATTATGAGGAGCCTACGTAATCGAACGACACCTATTTTAACCGACATAAAAAGGGAGTGTGTTCTCAATACGATTTAAGTAAATACAGCAAACCATTACACAAACATTTCGCAACGCAAAAATAAAAACACCGAGAAAATCTCAAGATACTAGCGCTCATACACAAACTCCTATCGAATGTATAAAAACTGGTGAATTATCATACAAAAGACCAGTAAAATTGGAACGCAATCCGGCAACGTCACGTTCCCGATTCGACGCCGTAACGGATTTTATTTCCCGGAAAATTGGCAAGTCATAATAATGCGCTGAGTCATAAATAAGGATCGACATTGGCTCTCTCAAGGATTCCTTTTTACGCTACATTTCACTGTTGTTCCGTTCGCAACAACTTAGTGCTCCTCGATTGGCGTAAACTGATGCTAAATCGTCGTACGTTGTACTTGATTAATTGGAGATCGTGTATATCACAAAACTAGGGATGGAAAAGAGGTCGAAAGCTCAATAATTCAGACTATACTCTATCAACTTTAGCCCGAGCAGTAGGCTAACTTTCGACATTCCATTCGATTTGTACTACGATTCGATTTCATTATGTTTATTCATTATAGTGACTTAAAAATACATAAATACATAGACTCACGCCTGTATCCCCGAAAGTGTAGACAAAAGCGAACTAGATCACCCACATTTCGCCGCGCTAATTTACGTCCCAGATGTGATAGGGGGCGAGCCTATCGCCATATCGGGCACAAACAAATTCCAGACTCCGGGCTGATACTGAAATATTCAATATCACTTTGCCCGACCCGGGGATCGAACCCGACCTCATGATGGTAGTTATAACGTAATGCCGCAACGCCATCTAGGCAGTCTGTAGTGACTTAAAATTCCACCGAAATAAAGTTAAAGAGTGCACTAATGTCGCGTTGAATTCGAGAACTTCTCATTTGGTAATTTTTAAAATCGAATCGTAGTCGAAATGTAATCGAATATCAAAAATCACACACACATACATAGTCCTGACCCCACACTAAGATACGAGTCTAGTGTCGTGGGTATCAAGAATACGAGAGACTTTCGGTCTTCCAACATCTAAACCCGAAACAAATATCTGTGGGTTACATAAACATTTGTCTCGATGAGAAAATCGAACCCGCGGTCTCTCTCTTCACAGCCGGCTACTCAACCTTTACCCCACTGGGGCGGCAAAAAGTCGCTTAATAATTTCAATAATTTATTGATTCTCAATTCTGATTTCACTTTTCATATATCGGGTGTTTCATAAACCCGATACCTATAACAATTCCACATCCTGTATGATCGATTGAAAGCGCTATGGTAAAGTTAAAATATAAAAATTTAACATAACTTTTTAAATCAATTATTAAGCACGGAGATTTTAAAATCGGAATGCGACCTGTGAATAGTCGTAAATAGGATAGAAATGGCTTTATGTATGCTAAAAATAATTAATTACCACATAGGTGGTTTGCAAATGCAGCTGAGCTGAACCAGAAAAAAAATTTCGTCACAAATTCAAGTTTCCATTATTCAAAAACTATGAGCCTTATGAAATTTTAAACTTTACCGCTAGAATGCTAGCCATCCTCTGTTTAAATGTAATTAATATTGATACCAACTTTATGAAACATCTTGTATAAATATAACATAAACATAAACATAAGCTCACGCCTGTATCCCCGAAGGGGTAGGCAGAGACGCACTAGCGAACTAGAGCACCCACATTTCGCCGAGCTTAGTTCCGTCCCAGATGTGATAGGGGCGAGCCTATCGCCATATCGGGCACAAATTCCAGACTCTGGGCTGATATGGAAAATCCAATATCACTTTGCCCGACCCGGGGATCGAACCCGAGACCTCAGAACCGTAGTCGTACCGAAATACGACCACGCCACCGAGGCAGTCTAAATATAACACATATATAAACCTATATTTCGATATCACGCTATCTCATCTAACAAATTCATACCCGCCGTCGACATTTGATCTCAGTTATTGGCGACATATTTTACGCCGTGTTTATACATCGCACCAAACACGCATTGTTAACCGACGAATCTCGACGGCGAATCTCGTCGGCTGTCAAATTTATTGTCAGCGAGAAAAAACTTCTTTATGTGTTCGCGAGAAAACTTCAGGTAGTTAGAAACTCCTAAAATATCAGTAGGAGCGTAAAGTTGAAAAACGGTGTAATAAAATTATATATTTATGTCTGAGGTGATTTAATGTTTTTTTCTGTTTAGTAACTTTTGTAACAGTTTACATTTATTATGAGCTAAATAGGGTTGAAACATAAATATTTTTAGATGGATATTTTTGTTATTTTGAATCGAAAATCATGTTTAAAATTTACGAAAAATTAAAAGTATCTAATTATTTCAAAACGCAGCGTATGCGTAATTTATTCATCGAATACTTTATACAGAGTGTTTTATAAAGTTGGTATCAATAATAACTCCAGGGGATGGCTAGCAATCGAGCAGTAAATATTAAATTTCGTAAGGCTCACAGTTTTTAAATAATGAAACCTTGAATTTGTGAAGAAAAATTGTTTTCTGGCTCATTAAGTCAGGTGCAAACATTTGCAAAGCACTTATGATGTAATTTATTATGTTTAGCATACGCAACGCCATTCCTATGCTAATGGCGACGATTTACTGGTCGCATTTCGATTTTAAAATAAATAAATAAATACGCCCAACAGTCACACACCTAGTCCTGTCAGTCACTAGGTATAACCTGCATCGTGGGCGTCAGACTATGAGAGACTTTGGTCTCACAACAACCAGACTTGAAACAAATATCTGTGGGCCACACAAACATTTCTATCAATGCGGGAATCGAACCCGAGGTCTCTCACTTCACAGCCGGCTACTCGCCCGCTGCTCCACGGAGGCTGTCAAAATCCCTATGCTTAATAATTGATTAAAAAATAAAGCTTAATTTTTATATTTTAGCTTTACCATTGCGCTTTAAATAGTCCTGTATGTGGAATTGTTATTGGCACCGACTTTATGAAACTCCCTGTATAATATTTATACGTTTCCTGATCGCGCTATTTTATCGACCGACTTCCAAAAATTCGTCTGTATTTTTTTATTTTACGCTATATCTTCGCCAAATGTGAACCGATTTTCAAAATTCTTTTGTTCGATAGAGCTTATTTCAAGGGTGGTCCCATATAAATTTGATCACGATCGGATTTGATGTCGGTCTGTTAAGTTACCTTGTGATTATTTTTCAGTCATGTTCGTTATAATTTCAGAGAAACGTGCATATTCTAGTTTGCTATTTGGCCTCATACCTTCAGGGATACAGGCGTGAACTAATCCATCTTTAGATTCCATTATAGATATTCTTAGCACAACTCCAAATGCATTATAAAACTAAACTCTAATTATACAGTACCAAACACAAAACGACGTAAGAGAAACTTTCCCGATTCCGGCATAGTTCCGGTTATCCGTCCGGGCGATCGCAAATATCTTACCCGGCAACAGTGCGACCGTTGTATGGGCCCTTTGTTTTACCGAATCACATTCATAGTGGCCTTATGGGCGAGATAAAGCTGTTGATAGCCAATAGGGCCGTTTTCGCCCGTCCGAAATTAGCTCGCCGGCTGATTATCTGCGGTTCCACTGAAGTCTTTTATCCGTTATAGCTACGTTTATGCGGATGTTTCCTTGTACGGTTCTAGTGCGTTTGTATTTGGAACTGTTGGTAATTTTACCAGTTCCTAATTTTACCGCAAATGGCAATTTAACAAGCAATTTTTAGCAAGTATTTTCATATCTTAATGATAGGTTAGGTAATTGTGAGTGGCAGAGCCACGCTGTAGACAGTACCGTCTACAGCACGAATGGGCCGGCTCGACCGGTTTGATACCACTGTCTCACAGAAAACCGACGTAAAATAGCAGCTTTACGTCGGTTTTCCCCCTTCCATTTCCTCCTTTTAGTTTGGCAACGCGTCCATAATTATTTTTGTGTCTTGGGTGTCTTTGGGCGGTGGAGATCACTTACCATCACGTGACACATCTGCTCGTTTGCCAGTCTGTACTAATAAAAAAGATAAGAATGCATCTTATTAAAAATCTACATTTTATTATACATATTATTGTATGATAGAGTGTACCACGCCGGCCTAATGCGGGTTGCTAGATTTCAAATACCTTCGAAATTCTTGTGGAGAAATTCTCGGGTATGCTGGTTTCCTCACGATGTTTTCCTTCACCGTTATAACCAGCGATAATTCAGAATGAAAATACACTTAACATAGAAAAGTCAGGTGTATGCTACATTTTGGGGTTGTCTCTAACCTCCGACACTTGTCTCGGCAGTCCGTACCATTTCCAACTAAGCTATCGCTATCGCTTATACAAAATATATACTTTTCCATAACAATTTTATTAAGTTGACGTGATGGGAGCATGTTAGTCGTTCATATAGTCACAGGCATTTTGAGAAGGACATAAGCTCACGCTTGTATCCCCGAAGGGGTAGGCAAAGGTGAACTAGTGAACTAGAACACCCACATTTCGACGAGCTTAGTTGTGATAGGCGAGCGTATCGCCATATCGGGCACAAATTCCAGACTCCGGGGTGATATGGAAAAATCCAATATCACTTTGCCCGAGACCTCAGGACGGTAGTCGTACCGAAATACAACTACGCCACCGAGGCAGTCAACTTTGAGTTTGAGTAGAAAAAAACTCTAATCACACCAAAACAGACCCGAAACAAAACTCCCAAACAAACTGGAAGTTATGATAAAAGTGTAAACATCAAAAAGTGTAGAGCTTAACTAAACTTGCCACTCCGGGGCAAAGTTAAAATAGCGTCGACGGTGTGAGCTATCGTCACCGGGGGAAATCTTTTATCGAGTTACGCCATTATCCCGGGAAGTCGGAGTCCCGTGGTTCCGCGGTCCGGGAACACCGACGACGCGTCGTGTTGTGATTTCGCGATGAATTATGTAATTTGATTGATCCTTGGCATTACGTCGTTTGTTTGTAATATTAGGATAGAATGCTTTTGTTTTGGTGTCTGGTTTTTCGACCGACTTCCAAAAAGGAGGAGGTCCTCAATTCGTCTGTATTTTCTTTTATGTATTTTTATGTTTTACGGTTGCAGGAAGTCGCTGAATGCAGGCCGCTTCCAACAGGTCGATCTGGAAATCTTTGGGGGAGGCCTATGTTCAGCAGTGGACGTCCTATGGCTGATGATGATGATGATGATGATGTTACGCGATATCTTCGCCGAATGTGGACCGATTTTCGAAATTCGTTTTTGTGTTCGATAGAGCTTATTTCAAGGGTGGTCCCATATAAATTTGGTCACGATCGGATTTGAAGTGGTTCCGTTAACTTATTAAACTTGTGATTATTTTATTCCAATAAAACATTTTTCGACCGACTTCCAAAAAGGAGAAGGTCCTCAATTCGTCAGTATTTTTTTTATGTATTTTACGTGATAACTCCACCAAAGTGGACCGATTTTCAAAATTCTTTTTGTGTTTGATAGAGCCGATTTCAAGGGTGGTCCCAAAAGGCGACTTGCAGCATTAAGATAAATCTCGATTTAAATATGCAAATATATAAACGTTACATCGAGTTTAGGACTAACACTAAATTAGTAATAGCGCTGCAAGTTACCCTTACTGTATTTACTATTAAATCTTATCCATTTAATAGTTAGAGTGATCGCTTTAAGCAATAAGACCGCGAATTTGTTACATTTTACTTTTATAAATAAATTTGTTTCCCTCATAATGATATTTTGTGCACAATAAAGATTTATCTATAAAGCAATAAAGCTAATAAAACATGGTACATTGTCTACTGGCTCTGGTACTCTGGTGTTGTTAACATTTATCAGATTTGTTAAACTTTAACTATCGTCGTATTTGGTAACAAAAGTTCATTTAAATTCATCCATTTCCCCCCTCCCTTTCCCAATTCCTTTTCCCTCCCCTTTCATTCCCTCCTTTTAGGTTGGCAACGCACCCATGATTATTTTTGTGTCATGTGTGTCTATGGGCGGTGGAGATCACTTACCATCAGGTGACCCATCTGTTCGTTTGCCAATCTTTGATATAAAAAAAAAATAAAAAATTAAACTATAAATTCTGACACCACAACTTCTGTGCCGTGCAGTACAAAATTAATGTATTGTTAGAAACCCGTTGAGCGGTCGGAACTATCGTATGTTCCCATCTGACTCATTTAGGGGGGAGATTGGTCGTACAGGATGGATGCACCGCGTTCTCAGTTGCTAAAAGAGTGATCAAATCAATCCTCAACAGAACATTGGTTTAAACACAGCAGTCGATCAGGGGGGTTACCACCACCTCTTATAGCAGTATTATTATAATTTTACTTGTAGCGATTCCCATACAAAACAAACGAAGAACGGTTATAATAATACTGCTATAAGAGGTGGTCGTACCCTGCAGAATTACGAAACCAAAATCGTTAACAAGACATAAGGTTTGACAGTTGATTGGTTTATTTTGAGATTAACTAGTGCAGCGTTGGAAAAACCAAGCATTAGTCGAATTATGTTCCAGTATAATGGGACACTTTACATTTTACTACTAGTACTATCAGTCAGTTTTCATTAGCTTAAATGTTAAATAAATTCTCCAATTATAGTCTAATAGCATTTGAATATGATCAATTAAAATTTATTTTCCAATCTGTTTTTTTTTTCAAAATCTAAATAATAAATTTAAAAACCTCTAATACAAGTAGAAAAAGGCCTGAAGAATATATTTAAAACTAACTATTGAAGAGCAAAATACAGCTGTTTGCTCCAGTCATAATTCCCACGAGCAAGTCAAAAAGTCTCAACCAAACGCACTAGAAATAAACAAATTGAAGATAAATCATGCCGTTTACATGACATACGAAAAATTCAACAGAAAAACTCACAGTACTGGACCAGCTGTGTAAAGTCAACACACACCTGACCTTCTCTTCCCTTGGAGAGATCTTCAAAGGTATTGGCACATTTGCTACATTTCTAGAGCTACTTTATTTTTTTTTATAGCAGAGACTGGCAAACGAACAGACGGGTCACCTGTAAGTGATCTCCACCGCCCATAGACACCCAAGACACAAAAATAATCATAGGTGCGGTGGTGGTGCCGTCCTAAAAGGAGAGAATGGAAGGGAAGGCAAAAGGGAATGGAAAAGGGAGGGGGAAAGGGGCCACCGGCTACTTTTCTTTCTAACTGCCTTTGTCCCATCTCAATGTGGGGTTGGCGCAACACACTTTTTCAAGCATAACGCAGAAAGGATTTGGCTTAGTTTTTACAACCAACTGCCTGCCTGACTTCAACCCCCATCTGGAGGATCTAGTCCCGGGAAAATAGTGTAAGAAAACACCACTGCCAACATGGGAATCGAACTCAGGACCTTCCGGTATACAACTCATTCATGCTGAGAGCTAGAGTTTATAACAATAAATTAGAACAAGCTAAATCATATCTTAGATAGAGCTTATTTCAAGGGTGGTCCCATATAAATTTGGTCACGATTAGATTTGAAGTCGGCCCGTTAAGTTTTTAAACTTGAAATTATCATATAAATATTTTACGAAGTCGCTAGCGAGAAATGTTATAAAATTCATGGTCGCAGTACGCTAGAACGAAAACCACCTCAAGAGAAAACCTTTCCATCACGATAAATCACATCTCATTCCCCTTTCCCACGACACGACGTCGACATGCACCCCAGCTAATACGAAAACAATGTTTACCATCACAAGTTTCGGTGTAAAGCGAATGCTGCCTATAAAACGGGATAAACTGCCGTCCCGGGGAATCCGTTATCGAGTGCATTAGTCCGGGATCTTGAGGGAGACGCGGGCGCGTTAACGTAAGAGCATGGAGAGGTCGAACACTGGCAGTAACTCGATTCTTCACAAATCCCGAGACACTGGCCGACTCCTTTTGATTTTATGATGTCCTGGTACATCGGACGGCGCTCGTCGATTCCCCAATGAAATTGACTAACTTTTAATGGAAATATGGAAAGATTTGTTTGTAAACTTTGGCAATGAGAAGCCATTGTCTTGTATTTATTGAACTTATTTCGAAACTGTATCGTGGATTGTTATTACAGATTATTGTTATTAGGTAGAATTGTAAGAATTAGCGATTTCATGATACTATTGTCTACGCAGTTTTCAGGAAAAATCTGAGTGAGCTGGGAGTTTTTTGGTTCGATTCTCAGGGCGGAGAGCGCGTTTTTCTAACACAATTCGCTCAGGATTATATCTCCCAGATAGGAGTTGACATCAGCCAGGTAGCGGGACGTAAAAATTAAGCCAAATCAGTTCTGCGACACGCTTGAAAAAGTGTGTTGCGCTGACCTCACATCAAGGGGCAAAAAGAAAGAAAAAAACCATGACGCCGTTAAAAAACATGATCCACCAATCAAGGTAGATTTTCGCCATTTATCTGCACACTCAAACTGAGATAGTATATTGGGATCAGTCGTAAATAGACACAACAATATCGATAAAACAAAATTACTTAACAGCCTAGTCTAAAAACAAGGAGAAAAGAGCCGTGAAACTCATAATATCGCTTACCGTATCGGCCTAACATATTCACACGAACGTACATCGTATAATAAAAACTCGCGAACTGCGTCTTCATCAAAGAGATTTAGTATTAACTATAGAGGCTATCAAGCAAGTTTCCATACAAAACAATGTATCTCAAATGGCAGTAACGCCGTCTACCACTTATTACAATGCCCAAGTGATGCTTATAACAATTTACACCCTAGAATGTTCTATGATGTTCAAGAATCACTAAAAGAATTTTATTGCCCTTACTTATAAAAAAAATTTGCGCTGCTTATCTTAAGAATAGCTTGTTTCTTTCATTTTCAATCTGTGACGCAATGGAAAATGTAACAAACTATTTTTAAAGATAAGATAATCGATTTAAGTAAGGCTCTATTACGCTTGGACGACCCTGTGCGCGTATGTAAATACAACTGAGTGACTTATGACCACGAGGTCACAACTTTTGAATCACAAATTTCGCAAGTTGTCCCGTATATCTACGGTTGAATTTCTTTGGTCTTCAGGCAACATTTGTTCGAGAATGTAACGTTGAAGGGTGAAAAAGACCAACCTAACTGTACTACATCAAGTACATAACTGGCTGAGTTGAAACAAGTTGTTATACTTGGAAATTCTCAATAAGTTTCCGATGTTGATTACAGAAGTATCATATCGGTGGGGAATTATTAACTTCTCGAAGTTTACGGCGTAACTTTCATTATTTATAAATTACCTTATGTTTTATCAAAATTTCTAGTGTCAAATAATGTGAATTAAGTATTATATTTTTGAATGGTAGAAGCATGCTGTAGACCAGTATTCGGCAACCTATTGGCAGGCATGGGCCGCAAGGTGGCAAAATACAGTAAAAGCGGGCCTCACCTCATATTTTCTATATATAGAGGTATAATCTATAACATTTTAGATACTTATGACTAATTTACAAAACAATCAGAGCTGCAAATAGGATTTCACGGGCCGCATGCGGCCCGCGGGCCACGTGTTGCCGACCGCTGCTGTAGACAATTACGTTTACAGCACAAATGGGCCGGTTCTACGAGTTTGATACCACTCTCTCACAGAAAACCGACGTGAAGTGGCAGCTCGCTGTCGTGTTTAGTTCCGGAGTGAGATTTCCGGTAGCCCAATTCCCCCTCCCGTTCCCAATCCCTGTTTCCCTCCTTTTAGTTTGGCAATTATTTTAGTGTCTTGGGCGTCTATGGGCGGTAGAGATCAAGTGATATGGTAAGTAAGTGGTATGGTACTTATGGTAAGCAACCTGCTCGTATGCCAGTCTCTGCTATAATATTAAATTATGAATAAAATATTTTATCAATACATACATAAGCTCACGTCTGTATTCCCGAAGGGGTAGACAGAGGCGAACTAAAGAACTTGGAACACTCACTCACTCCATATCTCGCAGAGCTAATTTCCATTCCAGATATGATAGGAGGCTAGTCTAGCGTCGTATAATTTTACCCGGGCCGGATTCGGACCTGATATTCAGGACGGTAGTCCAGGTACATAATACAACTACGCCACTGAGGCAGTCTAGTACATATACAGGCAGTATTTTAATAACATTTTATAGATTTTAAGCGGGACCTTCCCTTAACAGTCCCGCGTAATTCACAACTTCGAAAGTTAATTTTGTAACAGGGAGCCAAGTGTTCGGGAGTTATTTGTTGTTAAAAGTTAATAACCGTATTATGCCTTCATCAAAGTTCACAAATAAACATTCCGACAATATTAATACTCTCGTTTGACATGCTTTGGAGCGCCATATCTGGGTTCTATTTTATAAAACTTGATGAATGATATCGGACCAATACTCTACCACACAGACTAATATGCAGGTCGATTCTCTAAGGTTTCATTTGTGAAAACAACGTTGCCGCCTCGTTGCTGCAACGATGTTTTCATTTTTGTATCCAGTAAGGTACAAAGCGCACGCACTCGCGATATGCGTGATGACGGCGCTTATGCGAACTAACTCTCTCAAGCGAGGCGTTTGACATAAATGTATGGAAAATGGTATTCTCTAAGAGCCAACAACGTTGAATGCTCCGTCGATCTCAACGACGTGCGCTGCGGAAGCGAAGCGTCGATCGCAACGTTGTGGCGTTTCTTAAAGAATCGACCTGATGGACGTGGATCAATTAAATATCAAGCACAAAAGTCAAAGGTTTACAGGATAGCATTATTCGAAATGAAACATATATAGCACCATACCAGTGCTTACCAACTTTATCTGAAAACCAGTGCTGTGCCATGGCTCATGTCACAACATAGCTTATTATGACATGCAACACTTCTCTTTGTATTTATTTTTAGTTTAAATTAATGTATAATCTTATGTTAGGTAATGTTGCATGTTATACTAGTAGCAATAAACATTTCTTTCTTTCACCAATATCGGTCGGACACATGAGCCATAGAATTAGAACACATAGAATAGCATAGAATAGCAAAACGTCCGAAACGTAGTCCGCAACTGCGGATTTCGTTTTACAAACTAGGCCCCCTGGTACGTAGTGCTATTTTCCGTCTCGAACAATTCGATATCACCGTCTCTGTTCTTGAATAATAACAAGGTAAAGTGGTAAACAGCCGCGCTGTTGTGTTTTCTGAGACATTTCCGTAGACACCAATTCTAATCATACGAATATAATTTGTTTTAATTCCTCTTTTTATATACATAACAGAGACTGCAAACGAGCAGATGGGTCACCTAATGGTAAGTGATCTCCATCGCCCATAGACACCCAAGACACAAAGAACCATGGGTACGTTGCCAACCTAAAAGGACCGAATGAAAGGGGATGGAAAAGGGATTAGCCAGGGGCCACTCACCGAACGAAACGCGACAGCAAGCTGCTACTTTACGTTAGTTTTCTGTGAGACAGTTGTATCAAACTGGTCGAGCCGGCCCATTCGTGCTGTAGACGTTACTGTCTACAGCGTAGCTAAAACTATTTTATACGTATTCTGTCAAGATTTATTGTTTTATGGATTAAATAAATTATTTGATTTGATATTAACACAACAAAATAAACCAAAAATGGAGTTTGGAATCGGAAAAGCGTCCGTCTTCGTGAAATGCACATTAAACCACAGTATATAAAACGCCAGTAAGTACAAAACTAAGACGAATAGTAAAGCAGTCGGTACGAATAAATCGTCTGTTTTGGGCAACTTTTAAACAGAATTTATGATAAGTATTCAGTTGTGCGAGCGCCGCGAACGTGAGTTATGTGCCGCTGTTTAGCAAAATGATATATTTAAAAAGTTTTTGTTAGTTCACTGTATTCAAAGTGTAGTGTTTTCTGACTGTGTTACATTTATTTTATTCCGCTGTATATTTTCTGGGGTTTATCGGTTTTATTGTGTTCTGAGCATAGCTGAGGTTTGTGGGGTTGAAATACGTTTTGACGTTAAAGCACACATAACATAAGCTCACTTCTGTTTCCCCAAAGGAGTAGACAGAGGCGCACTAGCGAACTAGAACCACATTTCGCCGAGCTTAGTTCCGTCCCATATGTGATAGGGGGCAAGCGCATCGGGGAGGACCGAAATACAACCACGCCACCGAGGCAGTCACACATAAAGCAAAACCAACAAGAAACAAGAAATACATTAAATATTAATAATAACCGGGAAGAACTGAATTGAATGCATGAAATACAGCTATTTGAAAATATATTTTTTGCAGTTCTTTGTTAGCGGTGTATAAAAAGAAATAAGAGTAATCAGGTCGGCCATTTTGTCACTGTGTTTTTCAATTTATACCGCAATTATTTATGTCCGTATGAATAAGGTTTTCATAATATAAAGTGCAACATATAAAGTGATTATAAAGCCATGCACATACGGACGGACAAATGGACACACGTAAATGACAAAATTATAAGGGTTCTGTTTACTATTTGCATCGATATAATATATATTATTATATCGATGACTATTTGGCTCGAACTTAAATGACGTCAACGACGACGACGACAAAGTTAAATGACGTCATAGTTCAGTTAATACCCCCCCACCCCAAAGTGGTTGACGTCAAGGGGGCCAATCGTAAAACCAAAGCTGAATCCTTTCTGCAACAGCGTGTTGTACCGTCCCCACACTAAAGCTTTGTTAATGAAGTCCGATGCTTTCATTTTTAACCACCGTTAAAATATCTATCAATACATTTGGCACTAATGTATAATTCTTTATTTCAATAGCTATGGCGACAGGCTCGGCCCCTATCACAACTAGGACCTAAATGAGCTCGGCGAAATGAGAGCTACACTGTAGACAGTTAAGTCTACAACACGAATGGGCCGGCTCGACCGGTTTGATACCACTGTCTTCTGTGAGACCGACATTAAGTGGCAGCTTGCTGTCGCGTTTCGTTCGGTGAGTGAGATTTCCGGTGGCTCAATTCCCACCTTTCCCTTCCCAATCCCTATTTCCTTTTATGTTAGCAACGCTCGCATGATTTTTTTGTCGTGGGTGTCTATAAGCGATGAAGATCACTTACCATCAGGTGACCCATCTGCTCGTTTGCCAGTCTCTGCTATGAAAAAAAAGTGGGCGTTCTAATTATTTAGTTCGACAATGCCTCTCCCTTAAAGAGAGTCTATGTATGCATCTCAAACACTCGTAATCCGAAGTGGGCTTTAGGCAAAGATAGATAGATAGATAGATAGATAGAAACTCTTTATTGCAGACACACACAAAAAATAGATAACAGAACAGGTGAGCAATAGAATAACTGTGACACAAGTGGCGGCCTTATCGCTAAAAGCAATCTCTTCCAGACAACCATTCCCAAAAGATCCCACAGACCAAAGCCTAAGTACGCTGACAGTAGGCAAGTTGGCGACAACATACATACATAAGCTCACGCCTGTATTCCCGAAGGGGTAGGCAGAAGCGCACTAGCGAACTAGAACACCCACATTTCGCCGAGCTTAGTTCCGTCCTAGATGTGATGCGAGCCTATCGCCATATCGGGCACAAATTCCAGACTCCGGGCTGATATGAAAAAATCCAATATCACTTTGCCCGACCCGGGGATCGAACCCGAGACCTCAGAACCGTAGTCGTACCGAAATACCACCACGCCACCGAGGCAGTGGCGACAAATATTGCCATAAACAGTCTAAAAACCCATTCATTCGATACAGAGCAATCCAATCAAGTAATCTCATAACATTATTCATCGTAAATAGCCCGATGAAATATCCCGTTGTAAGACAATACTGTCATATTAATAGCAGCCTCTGTAAGGGTTATAAATCGCGTGTGTCGTTGGACGCCAGTTTCCAGCTCATTTTCCAAATAAACTTGCTTCAAGTAATAACAAAGTTCTGCTGAAGTTAATATCGGTGGCACGGATGTGGGTACGTTTCCGGGAAGTTTGGATGCGGCATTGTCTCTTTGAATAATGCATTCAGTGTTAATGTAACTTACGTAAGTTTATTTCTGACATCGGAATAAGATCGAATATACATCCGTTCTTTAATTTCATCTAATTAATGAAATTCGCAAGTATATGAAGTCTACCAAACCCGCATCAGGCCAGCGTGGAGAAATAGGGCCTAATCCCCCTCATTAGTAGTACAGCCTGCACACTAACACGTGCCCAGCAATATGACAGAAAAATAATAGAACTCATATTATTACTATTTATTATACATCCATTCGAAATGGATTGAGGAGGGAAATCAAAATTATAGATTGAATATTTTACCAAGTTCAAAAAAGGACAAGGTAATGTAACCAGACGAGCAAGCCACCCATTACAATAAGCGATAAGACTATACATGAACTGCAACACCATCTATACTTTGAATAACAAAGCACAGAGCGTAGCAAAAGACAATAACTGTGTCTATTGTTTGGTAAACAGTTTACTCCGCTTTCCTTCATCAGATCCTAACCAAAATTTATATGGGAACACCCTTAGAGGTAGGTATACTCCAAACTCTCTCTCGAAATCTCTCCCTTTCCAAAATTTTTTAAAAATAGATTCACATTTTCCGGAACTATGACGTAACAAAAAAATACTATCAAATTAAGAAGCGCACCCGATTTAAGTCAGCAAAACCTTACCAGTTACCACCTCCACAAAACAAACATCAGTGGTAATTGTAAAACTGGCAAAAGATACGCATCGTTCATAGCATCGCAATTTTATACTGGCACGCGGTATTTTACGAGTTTATTTTGTTTGGCCGCCATATAAACAGCCCGTAAATCAACCACAATGTTGCTTTAATACGTTTAAGCGATACATTTTGTGCTGTGTGTTTGATGTGGGCCAATAAAGCCTTTTAAAGTTTGCTAGTCGTGAATAAGTTAGCACATTTATGATGTTATTTAAAAAAGATTTATTTAAATTACTTTTATAGGTTGTTGGAAAATATTTAGAGCACTTTTATAGCCTGAAGTCGGTGAAATATTTACTTGTTTATTTTTGTTTAATAAACCGCCATCCCTCCGAGGGGGTTGACGTCAGGCAGGCAGCCGGTCGTAAAAAACAAGCCAATCCTTTTTGCAACATGCTTGAAAAAGTGTGTTGCGCCGACCCCACATTAAAGTGGGATAAGGGCAGGTAGAAAGAAACTGCCATAACCGATGTTGGACACAAAACGGCCACGCTGAAACGGGACTGGGCAGGCAATGTAAGCCGGGTGCATCCAGAAAGATGGGTAACCTGAAGATGGTAAACGACGAAGAGGCAGACTCCGAAAAAAGTGGCGCGACAACCTTGACCTCTTCGAAAAAAACTGGCCGACCATAGCGTCGTATAGAGAATGCTGGTGAGAATAAGGAAGACTTTTACCCAGCAGTGGGCCAATACAGCAGGTCGATTCTCTAAGAAACGCCACAACGTTGCGATCGACTACGAGCTCGCGCAGTGCACATCGTTGAGATCGACGGAGCGTTCAATGTTGTTAAGTCTTAGAGAATACCATTTTCCATACATTTATGTCAAACGTCTCGCTCGAGAGAGGTAGTTCGCATAAGCGCCGTCATCACGCATAGCGCTATTGCGTGCGCTTTGTACCTTGCTGAATACAAAAATGACAACATCGTTGCCGCAACGATGCCGCAACGATGTTTTCACAAATGAAACCTTAGAGAATCGACCTGCTGGTAAAAAAACCTTTTACACAAATCAATAATGTAAAGACGGACTTAATGCCAAACCTAGAATGATGAAGGCTGTAGAGTATTTTAATATCGAATTTGAAGATGTTTTGACAGTCCAACCCGTGACCACGAAGACTGCAAAGCCTTCGAAACGTTGGGAACAAAAATTAAAACCAAATCGTGATAAAATCCGTAAAAATAATTTTATTTCAATGTTTTGACATTTAGATGAGCATTAAATATTCTTCATGATTAACTTAACTGAACTAGAGTTTTTAAAGAGTTTTTCAAACAACCACGTTTGCAACAGGTACTGTAGTATGAATTAAAATAATTATGCTTCGTGTATTAATTGAATCTAGAACGCAGTTTTTAGAATTTTTAGCCCTATTTTCTTCTGGCATATTAACAAAAGGAAGCCAGAAGTAAACATATTGTTAGCAGACTTCGATGCCCCACAATGCACAAAATAAAACCAGATCACATTGGACTCAAAAAATCACATCAAAGTACGAAGTTAGTTGTGAAGTCCCAGTAAACCTGTGTTAGAATAAGAGCACTGTCCCATTTAAAGCGACACAAAGCACCACACAACGCTCCGGTTCGTAGAAGCAGACCTTTAAGGCAAATTTCATTAACCGGAGTTCTCCGAGGTGACTCGACTGGCTCGCCAAAAGGCAGGACAGAATCTAGACCGTATTAGAGCTGCAAATGTTATTTCTAAGCTTTAGTTTGGTGACTGCCTCGGTGACGTAGTTGTATTTCAGTACGACTACCTGAGGTATTGAGTTCCATCCCCGGGTCGGGCAGTGATAATGGGTTTACTGATTTCTCAAGTTTACGCGAATGTTATACATTGAAAAATAACTATTTTTAACGGATTCTATCACGAATTGTTTTCATTTTTAAAGTCGTAATAGAATCCGTAAAAAGAGTTTTATTTTAACGATATTGGGTTTTTTCAAAATCAGCCCGGAGTCTGGAATTTGTACCCGATATGGCGATAGGCTCACCCCCTATCACATCTGGGATGGAAGTGGGAACTAAGCTCGGCGAAATGTGGGTATTCTAGTTCGTTAGTGCGTCTCTGCCTACCTCTTCGGGGATACAGGCGTGAGTTTATGTATGTATTTACTGCTGTGTGCAGAAATTCTCAGATCAATAGCAAGATATCTAATAACTGCCTTATTTTACCACCCTTTCCAACAATTCCCATCTAATCCTCATCCGCCCCGTCGCTCGTTTTAACAAGGAAATCACGTATCTCGTGTCAGGATAGCATTCACTATTGTTCACCATGACAATGTGAAACTGGATACCTAGCATGAATAACTTACGGATAAGTATGCGACTCAAGCACGCTGCATGCTCAACACAATTATTTGAAATTTTAAAGAAATAGACAAATAAATTCACAATGGATTGAAACATGTAACGCAACATCTAGTTTCTGAACGGGTGGTCAAATCAACAATTGATTTACAGAGTTTGGATTCTGAAAAAACTATTTAAAATTCCAAAATCAAAAGTGACCTTGAGGCTGACTCTTGATATTCGATTCGAATTGGACATCGACTCGATTTCACTTAGTTTAAATTTCTGCCGAAATAGAGTTAAAAAGTGAACTAATGTAACGTTAAAAATTTCCAAATGACAAGTTCGCGAATCCAATGCAACATTAGCGCACGTTTTAACTCAATTTTGGTGGAATTTTAAGGCACTAAATGGAATCCTAAATGGACGTCCTATGGCTGATGATGATGATGATGAAACGAAATCCAATCGAAGTGAAATTCGAATAGAGTGACAAGAGTCAGGGGCTGGTTTGATTTTTATCAATGACGTTGCAATGGTTTTGATTCAATTATGATAAAATTAGGGATAAGCCTTTGAGATATTTAGCGATTTAGATAGATAGCAAAAGGCCGCGGGTTTGATTCCCGCACCGAGACAAATGTTTGTATGGCCTACAGATATTTGTTTCGGGTCTGGGTGTTGTGAGACCGAAAGTCTCTAGTAGTTCCTGATACCCACGACACAAGACTCGATCTTAGTGTGGGGTCAGGACTATGTGTGAGACTGTTGGGTGTATTTATTTATTTTATTTATTTAATCCTAAATGGACGTCCTATGGTTGATGATGATGATGTTTCATTTGCTGGCTGGCATTTGGCTAATTTGATTTTTATCAATATCGTTGGAATGGTTTTGATTCCATTGTGGTAATATGGATAAGCCTTTGAGACCTTGATCTGGATATATTTGTTGGCCTATATTCAGCAGTGGACGCTGAATATGATGGCTTTGAGAAACCATAAGTGACGTGGGCGCAGAATGCAGGCTATAGGGGTGACATTTGAAATAACATAACATACATAACATAGGCTCACGCCTGTCTCCCCGAAGGGGTAGGCAGATGCACACTAGCAAACTAGAACACCCACATTCTGCCGAGCTTAGTTCCGTCCCAGATGTCATAGGGGGCGAGCCTATCGCCACATCGGGCACAAATTCCAGACTCCGGGCTGATATGGAAACATCTAATATCCCTTTGCCCGACCCGGAGATCGAACCCGAGAACTCAGGACGGTGGTCATACCGAAATACAACCACGCCATCAGGCAGTCATTTGAAATGTAACCGCATTAAACCGCGCCACCGCGCCACCGCGCCACCGCATCGGCCATCACAGTTAAACGTGGAAAGTCACCTTATTGATTCCATCAGCGTAACTCGAATATGGCGGGCAGTAAAATTTTCACGTTGAATATAAAACACAGCCATTTTTATTGTTACACTATGTCGCGTCCGCGACTTCCTTCGTGATGCGATAAATAATAAGAAAGGAGTGAGTATTTATATAATGTATAAAACCTTCTCCCGGATCGAGCAACTCACCTAAGCTCTTTTAAAACTTGACGCTGAAAATCTCAATTTATCTATAAGAATGAGATATAAGTTCAACCGAAGTGGTGCAAAGAGCTTTTTGAGTGGTAGAGCCACGCTGTAGACAGTTACGTCTACAGTACGGATTAGCCGGCTCGGCCGGATCGGTTTGATACCACAGTCTCACAGAAAACCGACGTAAAGTGGCAGCTCGTTGTCGCGTTTTATTCAGTGAGTATATTATTCCTTTCTCAATCCCTATTTCCCGCCTTTAAGTTTGGCAACGCACCCATGATTCTTTTTGTCTTGGTTGTCTATGGGCGGTGGTGATCACATACCCTCAGGTGACCCAGCAGCTCTTTTGCCAGTCTCTCCTATAAAAAAAATAAACATAAAATAGCTAATAAAAGTAATTTTAAATCACTTACCGTGTAATCCAACGTGAAACCTTGATATAGCAATTTTCGAGAAAAACATAATTGAAATAAATTCCTAAAACCTCACTCCATTTAGAATTATTCTTAGAATAAATGTACAGACACCGCCACGTAACATTTCAGACATTGTTGAGTGATATTTATGTACATTTTATTGCAAATACATTTATGACAGACTATAATATCTTGTTATGTACTTTCATGTGGATGTACATCAATATTCAAAAGAGTTGCTCTGTTATAGCTTTATTTTCGAACGACATCAAAGAGGAGAAGGTCCTCAATTCGTCTGTATTTTAGACCGACTTCCAAAAAGGACGAGGTCCTCAATTCGTCTATTTTTTTTAATGTATGTTACGCGATATCTCCGCCGAATGAGAACCGATTTTCGAAATTCTTTTTGTGTTCGATAGTGCTTATTTCAAGGGTGGTCCCATATAAATTTGGTCACGATCGGATTTGAAGTCGGTCCGTTAAGTTTTTAAACTTGTGATTATTAAAGAGATTAAATATTACTAACTATAGAGGGGCTATCAAGCAAGTTTCCATACAAAAAATTTATCTCAAACTTCAGTACCGCCATCGACCACTTATTAGTGTGAGGGCGATTATTACAATTTACACCCTAGAATGTTCTGTGAATGGTTAAGAATCACGTAAGACAAGTTTATTCTCTCAATATTATTACGCAGGCCGACCTGGCGCTCTTATATTTTAAATAAACTAAGCGACTTATGACCACTAGGTCATAACTTTTGGATCAAAAGTTTTGTGCTGTCTCGTCTAATGATGTTACGCGATATCTCCGCCAAATTTGGACTGATTTTGAAGATTATTTTTGTGTTCGATAAAGCTTATTCCATGGGCGGTCAAATATAAATTTGGTCAAGATGGTATAAGTTTTACAGTCAGTCCGTAAAATTTTTCTATGTAGAATTTCAAACGAGAAAGATAGAAAAGGGTCACGTGATGGTAAGCGATATCCACCTTCTATGAAGACCTATAATTGCCAGTGAACATGATATAATATGGAAAGGAATGGAAATCGGACACAGAACTGGGGACTCGGGCCTCTGAAATTCAAAGTTTTCTCACGATAATAAATAACACCCAACGATCACACACATAGTCCTGACCACACACTAAGATCAAATCTTGTGTCGTGGGTATCAGGAACTACGAGATACTTTAGTTCCTACAACACCAGGCCCGAAACAAATATCTGTAGGTCATACATTTGTCTCGGAGCAGGGATCGAACCCGCGGCCATTCGTTTTACAACTACTCGCCCACTGCGCCACGGAGGCTATCTGCTGGATGTTTTCCTTCAGCGTGAAACAGAACGAATTTTATGGTGACCGAAAAATCCCAGATGCATACTTTTGGTGTTGGTTTTGAACATACTGACTTTCGTGTCAACAGTCGCCTAAGCTAAACTATCGGTGCCCTTTCAATATCAATGATTAAATTACACCCATTACATTGATAGTATAGTAATAATAAAGTTAAAAGCATTCACTTAATTAGCCAAAGAGATTATTAATAAAATTATTTCGCCGAGTGCTTTTATTAACACAATATTAATAACGACTCTCGCACACATAATTCTGTGTACAAAATAAATATTACGAGTAAAGTTAACGTAAATAAAATTGGATATTACCTCTATGTTGAGAAGGTATAAAGCTTACACATGTGTGCGTACGTATGTGTATGCGATAGGCGTGCATGCGTGTGTGTATGTGTATGTGTGTGTGTGTATGTGTGTGTGTGTGTGTGTGAGTAACCTCCCTCTTTTTAAAATCAAATTAAAAACAACTTCAGTCTAAATAAAGACCTTTCAACTTTTAACATAAGCTCACGCCTGTATCCCCGAAGGGGTAGGCAGAGGCGCACTAGCGAACTAGAACACCCACAATACGCCGAGCTTAGTTCCGTCCCAGATGTGATAGAGAGCGAGTCTATTGTCATATCAGGCACAAATTCCAGACTCCGGGCTGATATGGAAAAATCCAATATCACTTTGCCCGACCCGGGGATCGAACTACCTCAGAACCGTAGTCGTACCGAAATACCACAACGTTACCGAGGCAGTCAACTTGTTAAAGTTACAAAACCCCCCACCCCAAGACACGAGAACGCAAGTAGGTCAAAAATTCCCCTCAAAGCGAACGCAAGTTACGCACATATTAAAACGTAACGTTGATTTCCTTACAAACAATTTGTCGCTACATGTTTCAGCTTGATATAATTTCGGCGTAAGGTAAATTTAATTATACGCAAACGAAAGCAAACTGGGGAATTATTCGCGCGCGTACATACCCGTGGTGCGTCAGTCAAGTTGACTCGGGACCACTGAGTGTGGAGACGTGGATTCGAATACTCACATAAACTTCAAAACCGACTTCAAAATTCATCAGATTTTAACCAAATTATGTCTTGACCAATAATCGGTTCTCGGAGTAATAAAAACAAAATTGGTCCTCGTTTGCCAGATATATCAAGTTATAATAGAGAAGAAAGTAAACTCCTTAAAAATAACAGTATAGACGTCGTAATTAGAGTTTTGAAGTCGATTTCCCAACTTTTTATTATCTATATTACTGGTTTTCACAGTGAAATGCTACCCGTTTCGTTAATCTATACATCATCATCATCATCAGCCACAGAACACCCACTGCTGGACATAAGCCTCCCCCAAAGATGTCCAAATCGACCTGTTGGAAGAAATACAAAGAAACTATACGAACATTACAAATGCGAAAGTTTATATGGATGTTTGTTACTCAATTACGCCGAGCGTGGGTTGGGCGGCTGAATTGGGCTGAACGGACCTGGATGAAATTTGGATCAAAGGTAGATTATTGTATGGAAATAATAAACTATTTTATGTAAAAATTTTCCGTTCCCGTGGGAGAGATTTGTTACTAATCATGCTCCTGCTCTTATTCTAATTGTATTTGGGGTTGGCGTAACATGTCTTCGACTTCCATAGATGCCTATGAATCATCATCTCGTTATTTACCGCTTTTTCTTTCATGTCCTCCCTCACACATCCACCTTTTCTTTGGCATTCCTCTATCTCTCCATCCATCAACATTCATCATAACTTTTTTTAAAGATGTTTTTGCATGCGAATGCTAGCTAATTGTCGCATCCTTGGTCTAGTGGCAACATATATGGGCTATGGATCGGGAGGTCACAGGTTCGATTCTCAAGTCAGGCAAAGAGAATATTCTAATTTAATTTTCCCGGGGCTGGATCCCCTAGAGGGGGTTGACGTCAGGCAGGCAGCTGGCCGTAGACTTAGCCAAATCCTTCCTGCAACACGCTTGAAAAAGTATATTGCTCCGACCCCACATTAAAGCGGAATAAGGGCAGGTAGAAAGAAAGAAAGAAAAGTGATTGCTAGCTAATGTAGCTTTTTAATAGTGAAGTTAATTTTTATAATGGGTTTAGTTGTTCCAGACATTCATTCAACTTTTCAACTATAATATTAAATACACACCCGTCCATTTGGTACATACATTTAATATAGAGAATACATCCAACGTACTGTACTGTAGCGTACTCCCAAGCAGACGGTCCCAGAGGCGATGCTGCCACTAAATTCTGTAAAAGCTTCGGGGCCGTTGTTTGGATGCTTACCATTCTGACATGCCAAAACGTACACAAACACGCCTTAAGTACAACAACTGTTTCAATCAAATTGAAACTTTAAACCCTTGTGATACGTTTGAACTTTATTTGCTATTAGTTTATAGAACGTATTTTTCTTTCACAAAGCCAAGACGTTGTGTTCCGAGATAAAAGGCGGATATAGAAATGATATTTCAGAAGCAACAGATATCTGTCTTTTGTTAGGAAATTATTTGTGCCGCTAATATCCTGGGGCCTTTGTGTCGTGTCAGTTGCCCGGACGGCCTTTAAATCGTCCGAAGATTGAAAGTACGTCAAAAATAGAATAATTTACAAGAAACAAGGTTTTCGAAAATGTATTTCGCCGATGTTTTCGAAAATTATTTTTTTATACTAAGTATTTATATTTATACTAAGCTTTTCTTTCTACCTGCCTTTATCCCACTTTAATATGGGGTCGGCGTAACAAACTTTTTCAAGTACGTTGCAAAGAGGATTTGGCTTAGTTTTTCACCCGTGAGGGATCCAGTCCCGGGCAATTTAAATTAGGAAATTTGCTTTGCCCGACCTGGGAATATTATTTATTACCCATGCTCTTCTAATTAGCGATATCTCTTTTGTGGTCAGTGCAATACATTTGACTGCTAGGCGTAATTATTTATTTATTTTCCTCCAATACTTTACCGATGCTTTTATGGGTAACAGTAAAGCAACGATGGGAAGTGGATGGATAAGACTGGCACGAGACCGAGACACGTGGAGAACTTTAGGGGAAGCCTATGCTCTCAAGCAAGACAGCCAGATGAATACCGATGCGACATAAAAAAATATAAATATGTTACTGTAATTATGGCTTAAATAAAGGCTTTATTATCATTATTATTAATACTTTACCACTTAATTATTTGAAATACAACCCCCGTTCATTAATCTTCACCTCATTCCATATTTAATCAAGCAACACCAAATTGTACATAAAAATACAAACTCCAGTTAACATGTTCATGAAGGGACCGTCGTTATCCGCATTGTTAGGTACATTATCTTAATTTTAACACATCCTGGCGTCGACCTGTGATACAGACCTATAGGTCCACAGACGCCACAAAAATTTAAAAAGGGTTATTTGCTCATTTATAGCCATATACCTGAAGCGGCAGGCTTCTACTTATGCCGAGGCCACACGAAACGAACGAAAGCGAACGAGTCGACATGGACGTTCAACCGAAGACTAACAAAAGCGTTCAGTCCCGTAAGACCATGCTCCTGACTTTCGGCGTTAGGTCGGTATGCATCAGCGAAGGCGAGCGAGGGGTAGGTATAATTTGTATCGAAGGAATCCGAAACTGCGAGAGATACACGATCTCACAATACACACACCCGAAACTAATATATGTACATAGGTCATACAAACATTTGACAGCCTCCGTGTTGCAGCGGCCGAGTAGCCGGCTGTGAAGCGAGAGGCCGCGAGTTCGATTCCTGCATTATGACAAAGGTTTGTGTGGCCTACAGATATTTGATTCAAGTCTGGGTGTTGTGAGACTTAAAGTCTCTCATAGTCTCTGGCACCCACGACACAGATTATACCTAGTGTGGGGTCAGGACTTGGTGTGTGCCTGTTGGATATATTTATTTATTTGTCTCGGTGCGGGAATCGAACCCGCGGCCTTTCATTTCACAGCCGGCTACTACCCCACTGCGCAACGGAAGGTGTCTGACAGTCATTGTCATAGCATTGCCATGTAATGGTAGGTAAATGTAGGTTTATACAAACAAAACTTGTTTTTACGGATTCTATCGCGATTTGCTTTGCATTTATTTTATTTTTCGTCCCAACGTTTCGAAAGCTATACAGCCTTGGTCACGGGTACATTGTCGTGTATTTTATTTGTCTATGTAATGTGACTATTGTAATAATTAATGGGTCGCCCACACGTGGGGTCGCGGTCGGGTCGTCCCTCCGCCATCGTTATCTTCGGCTAATGAGTGCCGAATTTTAAAAGGACTCGCAAATCTGCGTGAAATTTGATTATGTTATTTTTATTTCGACCTTTTGGGTTGTTTGTTGAACATGTTTTAATTTTAAGAAGGATTTTAATGAATTTTATATGTCGGAGGGCCAACGCTAACGTTGTTTTTTTAAAAATGGTGACGTCAGCATGGCTGACGTCAAATTTGACAATAAGATGATTACTCATCTTATTTATCAAGTGTGAACACTGAAATTCACTGACTCCCTTTATTAACGGTGCTTGACAGCACCGTCTAGTCAGGGATGTGGACAGTCCGAGTGCCGGAGCACGACTGTGTCGAATCTGCTCTGAACACTCCTTTTATAGGGTGTAATATTTGCAACTACCTACTCGATACCGAATATCGAATGGCAAAGAAATAATTATAACGATTATTTTAACTTTTTAGAATCTTTTAAGGTTTCAGCAGTTTAACAATTGTAAAACAAATTAATAACGTGAAATAACAACGGCTTTTTAAATAAGCTTGCTATTTTGCGCCGATATATATTATGATAATTAATGAGAAGTACATAGTGGATATACTGGAAGGAGATGCTCCTCCTTCCACAGTAATAACTGTCTCACTGCTGGGCACGGGCCTCTTCTACAAATGAGAGGGGTTAGGGCTTAGTCTACCACGCTGGCCTATTGCGGGTTGGTAGACTTTAAATCACGTCGAAAATCTTGTGAAGAAATTCTCTGGTATGCAGGTTTCCTCACGATGTTTTCCTTCACCGTTATAGCAAACTATAATTACAATTAAACTTTTACATAAAAAAGTCAGAGGTGTATGCTGTTTTCGTGGTTCGTCTCGAACCTCCGACACTTGCCTTGGCAGTCCATACCACAATTGGACCGTGTTGTGCAGAAATGATCCAACCCACATTTTTTATTGATGCCAACATGATCTAAAGTCTAAGCCATTATAGACCATATTGATGTAAAAAAGAAATGTGGCTTGGATCATTTCTGCACAACACAGTCCAATTAAGCTATCGCTGCTTTCAAAAACGTTTTAAAAAAACAAAAAGTTGCTCATCCAATCGCTTCAAAGTCCGAACAATCCTAACACATTGTTATCGGGTTTCGCGACGTTGCAGACCCTCGACTAGCACAATGTGTCGACGAAACTTCGCAAACTTCTGTGTTCTTTCCAATCACAACACTATGGATCGTGCCGGAGTAAACTTGACTCAATAAACCGGACAACTAGCATGTGTTATAGGAATTATTGTTTTGGAAAAGTTGTCCGTGTTGGTTCGAGAAGGTTCGGAGCTTGTGTTGTTTGCATTTTTGATAACATTGTATAATCTTCATACATACTTATTACCTCTATACTCATGCATGCATAAGCTCACACCTGTATTCCAGGAGATTTAAGTTTGTTTCGGCATTTAGTTTTCTTCTCAGGAATAGCTATGAAATGCAGACGCCATTATAATCGACATGTTGAAGTGTTATAAATTATCCTTTTTTCAAAATTAATATTAGATTTGGAAGGGGTAGGCAGTAACGAACTAGAGAACTAAAACACCCACATCTCAACTAGTTTATTATCGGTAATAATAGGTATGCACCTGACTGCTAGCGTCGTGCAGTCAAAAAACTAGTGACCATTGAGTCACTGTAATCATACCGGCGTGTATACATTCTTCACACTCACACAAAGAGTTTTCTTTTTTTTATAGCAGAGACTGCCAAACGAGCAGATGAGTCACCTGATGGTAAGTGATATCTATCACCCATAGACACCCAAGACATGAAAAGAATCATGGGTGTGTTGCCAAAATGGAAAGAGAGAGAAAAAGGATTGGAAAAGGAAGTGTAGTTGGGCCACCGGAAATCGCTCTCACCGAACGGAACGCGACAGCAAGCCACATAACGTTGGTATTCTGTGAGACAGTAGTATCAAACCGGTCGAGTCGGCCTATTCGTGCTGTAGACGTAACTGTCTACAGCATGGCTCTACCACACAAGTTTTGCTATTCAGTTACGGGAACCCTATAAACCAATTCAGCACAACCTTAGCGAACATCTGACTAGAAAACAGCAGCCTATACTGACAAATTAAAACAGCCCAAACATAACCTGTTTTGTTATTCATGACGTTCATCTAAATTCGGTCGTGTAAACTGTAGACCCTGATTCAGTACTACGTGGCGTAATGATGCAAACAACTCTTTTGCGACAAACGGCACACCGCCCGACTCTTGTTTGTGTATTAAGTTCTCCGAGAGAGAAAGAGAGAGCCCAAATTAATGCTCTCCAGTCACGTACGAATTTGTTGGTTCGACGTTTCCTAAATTCTTTGCATGGGCCGCTAGTGTAATTTGGGTACGAAACTATGCTGAGCTATCAACTGTTTAACCCACGATGCATGAAGAAAGGATTTAACCTCTTGTCTATGTTCATGAGCGTAGATCCCTGAATAGGATAGGTGATAATTATATTATAGTCTTCCATTCCATATTATTCCACTCCAACGTGAGGTCGACGAAACACAATTTCGTTACAGAAAGGATTCAGCTTAGCTTTTTCAACTGGTTTCCTGCCTTATTTCAGCTCTGGAAAATCCAGAGCAAAAATGTTTTCATTTACTGTGCGTGGTACTATAATATTATTTTATTATTTTAAACTTAAGTTAATTAAGATGTTTTCAACTAAGAGTATGATCCTTTTTGTTGTTTTATAGCAGAGACTGGCAAACGAGCCGATGGTATGTGATCTCCACCGCCCATAGACACCCAAGACACAAAAAGAATCATGGGTGCGTTATCAACCTAAAGGGAGGGAATGGAAGGGGAGAAAAGGAATTGGGAATGGGATGGGAGAAATGGGCCACCGGATATCTCACTCACCAAACGAAAAGCTGTCACTTTACGTCGGTTTTCTGTGAGACAGTGGTATCCAACCTGTCTAGCCGGCCCATTCGTGCTGTAAACGTGACTGTCTATAGCGTGGCTCTACCACTCGAAAGCGCAAAATGGTCAATGTTTATTTGCAGAAACAACGGAATTACCACAGAAAAAAGCGAATCTGTGAGCAAGAACACATAACACAACAATATCTATATTCGGATATTTTCTGGACCGCCGAAACCCGTGATTTAAAAGGACCACTATTCTACATAAACATAACATAAGCTCATGCCTGTATTCCCGAAGGGGTAGGCAGAGGCGCACTAGCGAACTAGTACACCCACATTTCGCCGAGCTTAGTTCCGACCCAGATGTAATAGGGGGTGAACCAATCGCCATATCGGGCACAAATACCATACTCCGGCCTGATATAGAAAAATCCAATATCACTTTGCCCGACCCGGGTATCGAACCCGAGACCTCAGGACGGCAGTCGTACCGAAATACCACCACGCCACCGAGGCAATCAATGCAATGGAATTGCGACAAGAAAAAGCGAATCTGTGATCAAGAACACAACAATATCTTAGGGACCGTCGAAAATTTAAAAGGACTATCCTTTTAACATTAAATAGTTCAAGTAAATCATATTGTCCCAAGTCGCCGACACTAACCGAATCACGGAACTAATCCGAAGGGCAAAGAAGCTTAATCAGTGGAGCCAACACCGCCACAGTTCGTTATGCAAAATAGACTTTACATTATAAACAATTGTTAATAGTTATATTGGATAATAGAATTAGATAGATTCCTAAATATTGCGTTAGGATTTGATTGGAGAATATCTTGTGAATTGTTATACAAGTTTAGTAGTAGACAGTAGTAGTACAAAAGACCAGCTGCCAGACCTCAAGACACTGTGAGCTCATACTGCGTAGATCGGAACATAAACGGTTAACTTTTTTAAATCTGTATAATTCTAAAATGAAGGTAGATTTTGTAATACTAACATTCTTGGACAAATGACATCTCAGTCCAACCCGCGACCACGAAGACTGCAAAGCCTTCGAAACGTCGGGAATAAAAATAAAAAGAATAAAAATTAAAACCAAATCGTGATAAAATCCGTAAAAATAATTTTATTTCAATGAATAGCATTCGCGTAAACTTAAGAAATCAGTAAGTTTAGTAGTGTATGTGTAGTACGTAAAACTGTTTAATTTCCTATGAATATATCCATACTATTAGTACCGACTTACAATAACAAACATAATATAAGCTCACGTCTGTATCCCCGAAGGGATAGGCAGAGGTGAACTAGCGAACTAGAACACCCACATTTCGCTGAGCTTAGTTCCGTCCCAGATCCCACCCAGCCTATCGCCAAATCGGGCAACATTTCCAAACTGCGGGCTGATACTGAAAAATCCAATATCACTTTCATCATCATCATCATCATCAGACACAGAACGTCCACTGCTGGACATAGGCCTCCCGCAAAGATTTCCAGATCGACCTGTTGGAAGCGGCCTGCATCAAGCGAATTTCTACACTATATCACTAATATCACTTTACCGACTTACAATTTTATCTAATTACCACCATTTAATCTGAAACTTACCTTGCTTGTCCAACAAGCGAATAAGCAGAGGCGTGATTGTAGACTTACCTAAAATGATAAAATAAAATAAATTAATTAACAGTTTAATCATAATCATCTCTTACGTCTTTGATAAAGTCACACAGTCCTATATTAAACAGTGGTTTGTTATTTTCTACTTGATATAACTCGAGAACTAGAACATCTTAAGATTGTCCTAGATATGATAGGGGTTGAGCCTATTTTAAAATTTACTTTAAAAACTTTAGGAATAGGTACTGTATTTCAAACAAATAAAATCATCCCAAAAACCTAGTTTTAATCCTGACAAACTCTTCTTATAACCCACTCTAATTTGGGATTGGCGCAACCCACTTTTCAGGTGCTGCCTCGGTAGCGTGGTGGTATTTCGCTACGACTACGGTTCTGAGGTCTCGGGTTCGATTCCCGGGTCGGGCAAAGTGATATTGGATTTTTCCATATCAGCCCGGAGTCTGGAATTTGTGCCCGATATGGTGATAGGCTCGCCCCCTATCACATCTGGGACGGAACTAAGCTCGGCGAAATGTGGGTGTTCTAGTTCGGCACCTCTGCCTACCCTTTCAGGGATACAGGCGTGAGCTTATGTATGTATGTATGTATTTTTCAGGTAATTCGCAGAAAAGATTCCGCTTATTATTGCAAGCCGTCTGACTTCAACGCCCTTGGCGAATCTGATCCCGAGAAAATCGTATTAGAAAATTTCCTAATAAACAAAAAGAAAAATATTCTAATCCTTCAAAACTAAAACTAACTTACAAAAACTATCGAAAAAGCTCTTCAATATAGATCGGTATGGAAATTAGGCTTAACTCCATCAAAATAGTAAAATCGAGAGGTGAAAGTTGTACAATTTGAATTTACTAAATAGATACTGATTTCTTAAGTTTACGCGAATATTATACATTGAAATAAAACTATTCTTACGGATTCTATCACGATTAGGTTTTAATTATAATTTGTCTGACCCGTGACAACGAAGACTGCAAAGCCTTCGAAACGTCGGGAATAATAATTAAAACCTAATCGTGATAGAATCCGTAAGAATAGTTTTATTACCAAATAGATTTAATTTTAATAACTATAGAGGGGCAAGTTTCAAGTTTCCATACAAAAAAAAAAGATCTCAAACGTCAGTACCACCACTTATTACAATGCGAGGGCGCTTATTACAATTTACACCCTAGAATTTTCTGTAGAATGTAGAGGAATCATGCAAGACAATTTTATTGTCTAAACATTATTACGCTGGCACGATCTTGCGCGCGTATGTTTCAAATACGACTGTGTGATTTATGACCATGAGGTCACAACTTTTAGATCACAAGTTTCGCGCTTTTGTTCCGTCTATGTACTGTTGAATGTCTTTAGAATTAACAAAGGAGTTGGCTAGTCCGTAATAAATAGATAGTTGGTAATGCTTGTGTTGTTTAAACCATCGCTCTTTTGTATGACGCCGTAGCTCGGTCAAAATCCATTGTATGAACTTTTTTAGACTTGAATTTATCATCACAATATTATGAAGATTAGTTTAATGTCATGATCATCATCATCAACAGTCATAGGACGTCCACTGCAGGACATAGGCCTTCCCCAAAGATTAATAAAATAAACTAAACATTAATTTGATATAAAAAATACTGCCTCGGTGGCGTAATTGTATTTCGGTACGAATACTATCCTGGGGTCTCTGGTCTCCCCGTGTCGGGCAGTGATATTGTTTTTTTTATTCAATATCATCCCGGAGTCTGGAATTTATGCCCGACATGGTGATAAGCTTGCCCCCTATCACATCTGGGATGGAACTAAGCTCGGTGAAATGTGGGTGTTCTTATTCGCTTTTGCCTCTGTCACCACCGAGCCAGTCAAACCTTAACTTTATTCTTATCTATTTTATCGTATTTTGACGGGAAGTCTGACAAGGTGGGCGTCGTTAAAATTATTTCATATTATTGTCTGGAGTTGTGTTCGATGTTTTAATGTGATATGGTTTTATGCACCAAAATCCAGCGAAGATGGTCATTATAATGTGGAAGTGTAAGTGTGAATGAGTTTTGCTTCGTGCGTTGGCTGGCTTCAGGTCGATTTGCTGAGTGAAGGTCATCTGAGGGGTATCGCGCTGAAAGGAATTGCCGCCATAATCCCAGCAGGGCCATAAGATCATCCATATCTGGGTCTCATGGTTATTTCGAAAACTTGATAATTGCTATATTTACAGCCTCAGCCTATTTTGACAGCCTCCGTGGCGCAGTAGGCGAGTAGCCAGCTGTGAAGCGAGAGGCCGCGGGTTCGAGTCTCGCATTGACACAAATGTTTGTGTTGCCCACACATATTTGTTTCAAGTCTGGGTATTGTGAGATTGAAAGTCTCTCATAGTCTCTGACACCCACGATACAGGTTATACCTAGTGTGGGGTCAGGACAAGGTGTGTGACTGTTGGGTGTATTTATTATTATTATTACCTTGGCATTGGCTAAATTATAGCAAATTCGTGGAAGCCATTATTTTAAAAAGAAGATCTATTTCATCCATACGGTACACATCAAACGTTAGCTACATCAACGCACATCGCTTTAAAAATTCACAAGCACCATAAATAGCGTCGGCGGCATTTGTAACACGAGAAAGTTTTCAATTCAATTTTCGTACAGTTCGGTACAAACCGCGAGCTGGTAATAAATTATGTAACGTACGACTGCATTCGTTATGTCTGTCTGTATACGGTTAAAAAGTTGTCCGGAATTTGCCAACTTTACCCTTGGGCTTGACTAAGATTTTGGAGATGTACTGAAATATACCGTTGATGTATTTCTGCCAAATGCTTTGGTGGTAGGTGCATATCAAAGAGATTTAATATTACATAACACATAACATAAGCTCACGCCTGTATCCTCGAAGGGGTAGGCAGAGGCACGCTAGTCAACTAGTACACCCACATTTCGCCGAGCTTAGTTCCGTCCCAGATGTGATAGGGGGCGAGCCTATCGCCACATCGGGCACAAATTCCAGACTTCGGGCTGATATGGAGAAATCCAATATCACTTTGCCCGACCCGGGGATCGAACCCGAGACCTTAGGACGGTAGTCGTACCGAAATGCAACCACGCCACCGAGGCAGTCCGATCTGTTACGTTTCACGGCTAAACCGATTATTATAAAATTTGGAATGAATAAAGCTTAAATTGTAGTAAAGGCTAGCTTTGGTCTCGAAACCTAACAGGTATGAAAATTGTTTGCACCTAGACAAACGATGTGAACCACAAATACCTCGGGTGTTCCAAAGTATCGGCTGACGGGCTCGCTCATTTGTCCAACTCTCCCATAAAATTACCATCTCATCAATAAATACAGCTATTTCACAATTTAACACCAATAACAAAAATATTATAACATCAAATTACGATTCCCTTTGTCGGCCGATTTTCGACAAGAGTCGAATTGTATTCAAAGAAAATCCATTTCTTGGCATGAAAAGGAGTGAGATCTATTGTGGACGTAATAGATTTTTTGTGTTTCATCTACTTTCGTCCGGATGTCATTATCGAAGTATTAGAGAGTATAGCAAGACTGCCTCGGTGGCGTGGTGGTATTTCGGTACGACTACGGTTCTGAGGTCTCGGGTTCGATCCCCGGGTCGGGCAAAGTGATATTGGATTTTTCCATATCAGCCCGGAGTCTGGAATTTGTGATCGATATTGCGATAGGCTCGCCCCCTATCACATCTGGGACGGAACTAAGCTCGGCGAAATGTGGGTGTTCTAGTTCGCTAGTGCGCCTCTACCTACCTCTTCGGGGATACAGGCGTCAGCTTATGTTATGTATGTTATGTTAGCAAGTATACAGGGTGTTTCATAAAGTTGGTATCAATAATAACTACACTTAAAGAGGATGACTAGCAAACTGGCGGTAAAGTTTAAAATTTCGTATCATAGTTTTTGCTAAATGGAAACTACAATTTAGGACGAAAAAAAAATTCATGCTCATTGGGTCAGCTGCAGTACATTTGCAAAACACCCATGGGGTAATTGGTTATTTTAAGCACACACAAAGCGAATCCTATGCTATTGTGACGATTTACAGGTCGCATTCCGATTTTAAAATCTCCATGCTTAATAATTGACAAAAAATCTTGATAATTTTTTATTTTTTAACTTCGCCATTGAGCTTTAAGTCGTTCTCCCTGTATGTGGAATTGTTATTGGTACCAATTTTATGAAACATCCGGTATAAGAGACTGGAAAGCGATAAGGTGAGTGAGCCCGAGCAGTAGGCTAACTTTTGACATTCGATTCATCCGAGTAACTTTTGACATTCGATTCGTCAATGATTCGGTTTCATTTCATCATCATCATCAGCCACAGGACATCCACTGCTGGACATAGGCCTCCTCCAAAGATTTCCAGATCGACCTGTTGGAAGCGGCCTGCATGATGCATCCAGCGACTTCCTGCGACCTTTATCAGGTATTTCTACCAAATACCACAATCCCCATAACATGCATCTACGTCGTATATTTCAAATAGCTATATGTTTCGCCATAGACTTTAGCTGAACCCCGCTCGATTAGACAAACCGTTTCAAAAAATATTCTCAAAAACATTTTTTGCCTGATTTACACAAACTATAAATATCGTGTATTTAAGAATATCTTCATTTGCTTACTAGCCAATGCGTCTTTATCCAAATATTTTCTCTCTAAATAACATTGTCATTAATGAAATTTTATTAATAATTACTAATCTATTACAGCCTAGTCAACTAAAATATTACAGCAGATTTATTAGTTACTATTGGGGATGGTACGGACTACCGAGACAAGTGTCGGAGGTTCGAGTCCAATCCCAAAATGGAGCATACACCTCTGACTTTTCTATTTTAAGTGTGTTTTCATTGTGAATTATCGCTTGCTATAACGGTGAAGGAAGACATCGTGAGGAAACCTGCATACTCGAAAATTTCTCCGCAAGAATTTCGAAGGTATATGTAGACTACCAATCCGCATTAGGCCAGTGTGGTAGATTAAGGCCTAACCTCTCTCATTAGTAAAGGAGGCCCGTGCCCAGCAGTGTGACAGTAATTTTACAGGGCTGATATTATATTATTATTATATTACGGTCACACAGTAACAAGCCACATATCGTCTAATGCAGTGACCTACATAGTAGGTGGTAATACAAAGTAAACTGACACGGATAAGCATCTCGTCATTACCATCCGCCGGGCCTTTTTACACATGCCGCTTTACACGTTCAAACCACGAAATACGAAGAGAAAGAATGTCTAAAAGTAGCGGCCATCAAGTATGGCTGGCCATTATTTTTTTTATAGAATGGCGTAGCAAACAAGCAGTAGGGCCACCTGATGGTAAGCGGTCACCATCGCCCATGAACATCCACGACATCAGAGGAGTCGTCGCTGCGTTGCCGGCCTTTGAGGAATCGATATGCTCTTATCTTGAAGGTCCCTATGTCGTATTGGTCAGGAAATACTGCCGGGGGAAGCTGATTCCAGATGAATGTTGTACGGGGAAGAAAGTTCCTCGTAAACTTCACTGTTGAGGAGCGCCATTCTTCCAGATAATAGGGATGGAATGCTTATTTCCTTCAAATATTTTTATATTGCCATTAAATAAATAATATAATAAATTATTAAGTGCTTTTGTACTATTGTTCTTTATCATTATCGAATAAGGAAAAACTTTATAAAGAGTCTGAGCAAGGATCAAGAAGGTTGATACAGTTATTACGATTCTAAAAATTATCAATTAATGAATGCGACTTTATTTTTACCGCATTATATACAAAAATTAAAGTTTCAAACAGTAATAACACCTGAAATACTCCATTGTTACTCGAATCATTAAGCTTTATAAAATTGTAAAAACATTGCTCTTCAAAAGAATGTTTTCGCATAGTTCATGAATAGTAAACTAAAAGAAATAGTGTTAATGCATCAATGATTTAACATTACAACATTATGGTCAAACAAATCCCCATAAGTAGCATAATCCGATTCTTTTGACACATGAATGCACTTACACAGAAGTATATTTGTGCTAAAGCCTGCGTTTATAAATAAAATCTTGCAAGGGGACGTGTGACATGGGGAATAAGGGACTCTTTATTAATATATGGGGGATGGGGATGAAAGAGAAGGGGAAGTGAGTTAGCCCATTTATTTGTTGAAGTATCGTAATAAAAATGTGGATTCGGGGGAAAACCGAATACGTGGTAAGAAAGAAATGAAATTATTTATTTGTAGAAAAAGAAACAAGAAAATAAATGTCTTATATTTAACAGTACAGCCAGATCCAACTATTGCAAGCTCTACTAAACTACGTCTGTATCTGTTTCTATCCCAATATTTTTATGTAAAACACTGATTGAACACATTATATATAATAACTGATTTATATAATATTGTTACAGACTCTATTATAGATATTTTTGACAGAGAACAAAAGTTTATTAACAAAATAACTTGGTCCTAGAACGCAAATAATCATTTAAGTTATCCATTAGATATTAGAAGCAAGCACTTAAATAAATAACACATAAAACTTATTTCGCTTATAACCACAGAACAATTGAATATGGTTAAAACCGACCCGAATCAGATGACAACCTTTCAAAGTAATTAATAACATACAAAGTATCAAAAAACAAACTGCCTAAACGTTGTTCATGGCCCCACCCTCGTCCGACCCTCCGGAACGAGCTGATGGCATCGGTCGCTTACAATATGCCACCTCGGGGACCCCAAAAATGTTTACAACTTCTGAACGCGACTTCGCATTTTCCAAAATATGACGCGGGCTAATAGGCGATGAGGGATTTAAATTATTTTTAAGCGACCTTGAGCGTATTTTGATCATGTTGTGTAAAACATAGATTTGTAACATAAACATAACATACACATAAGCGTCGAGGTCTCGGGTTCGATCCCCGGGTCGGGTCAAAGTTATATTGGATTTTTTCATATCATCTCGGAGTCTGGAATTTGTGCCTGATATGGCTATAGGCTCACCCCCTATTACATCTGGGACGGAACTAAACTCGGCGAAATGTGGGTGTTCTAGTTCACTAGTGCACCTCTGCCTACCCCTTCGGGGAAACAGACGTAAGCTTATGTGACGTGTGTTTTTGTGTTTAAAGTGTTCATCATCATCATCATCATCATCAGCCATAGGACGTCCACTGTTGAACATAGGCCTCCCCCAAAGATTTCCAGATCGATCTGTTGGAAGCGGCCTGCATCCAACGACTTCCTGCAACCTTTTAAAGTGTTCACGGATACTTTAAACAATGAAATTGCAAACCTTCGTGTACCGATACGGTGACCTACATCCAACGTTTTATAGGAAATTCGCCATGTTTACGTACATGATTACGTATGCGAAAGTCGCTGCAACCAGCCTCGTAAAACATACGTTGCCAGCAATAAAATACTTTTAGGGCGGGCAATAAAGATGTGGAACACGTGAATTTCAAGTGGACTTTAGTGCCGACTGTTGTGATGCTGAGGTGGAATCGCCAACTATTTTTCGGAAATTGACGACATAAATCTTAACGATGTTAAATACAATGTTAGAAAGATATTAATATTTATTGTCCACATTGTAAAAATAAGGAAGCGTTTTTTTTATAGCAGAAACTGGCAAACGAGCAGATGGGTCACCATCATGATGCTAGGTGATCTCCACCGCCCATAGGCACCCGAGACTCAAAAAGAATCATGGGTGCGTTGCCAACCTCAAAGGATGAAATGGAAGGGGAGGGAAAAGGGATTGGGAAAGGGAGGGGGAATTGGGCGACCGGAAATCTCACTCACCGAACGAAACGTGACAGCGAGCTGCCACTTTACGTCGGTTTTTTGTAAGATAGTGGTATCAAACCGGTCGAGCCGGCCCATTCGTGCTGTAGTCGTAATTGTCTACAGCGTGGCTCTACCTCTTAAATATTAAACAGTATTTACTTATAATTAAAAATACACATGTAAAATAAAAAAATAACATTGCACGCGCGCACACAGTACACACCTATAGACCCTGACAAAATGAGTCCAGCTCATCATGTTACTGTGTTACATCCAATGGGGTAAATAGAAACAAATTGTTTTCATAATGATTTCTTAGGTTAAGGTGAATGTTATACATTGAAATAAAACTAGTTCTATGAATTATATTATATCGCGATTTGCATTTTTTTCAATCCCGATGTTTCTTTACAGCCTTCTTCTTTGAAAAAATAATGGCTTTCACGCATATGCGATGATTTAGCCAATGTCAAGGTAAATAGAGCAATTATATTTTCACGATGACCACGAGACCCAGATGTGAATGATCTCAAGGTCCTGCTCGGATAATGGCGGTAATTCTTTCCAGTGCGCTGCCCCTCAGATGACCTACACTGGGCGAATAGACCGAAAAAAGCCAGCCAACGCACAAAGCGAAACTCATCAAAGGTCACCGGTTAAAAAGCTTTACTGCCTTCGTGGTCACACGTCGGACTGAGGTGTCAGTTGTCAAAAATGATTGTTAATGTTACAATATCTACCTGCATTTTAAAATTATACAAAATTAAAAGTTAGTTATTTATAGTCCGCTCTACGCAGTACACCTAAAGATATCCAAAGTAAAGGATCAACAACAAACTATAAGTCATTATGTCTGTTACGACATGGGACATCCGCAGATCCGTCTTCAATTAAGCGTCAGTTTGTTTGTTTTCCTCGAACGTGGTGTAATTCCTTTCGTTGACAGCGAGACAAGGGAACGCAATCCTCCATTATCTGAGACGGTTGCCAAACACTAAGCTGATTTGGACATAGAACTTCAGTCTGGATTACAATTGTGACTTACGCATTTAAGAATTAGTTATAACTTCTAAGTACAATTAAGACGGAACAGAAGTCAATTTTGATGCTAACTTAGGAATAGTAATAATATGTACAGTGAACAACGATAGACTGAGATATTAAAAAAAGATTGAGCATAACGCATAGACGATTATCGTCACAACAGGTGAAGACCGTCAGACAATGTCTGTCAGGATTTTAGCAGTGGTCACGGATGGAAGCAGACATCCGTCTCCTTCCGTGACCGCCGTTGTCTAGGGTGCACCGCTTGGAGGTTTCCCGACTTCGCACCCCATGACTTTCTTCCTGCCTTATGCCAGGGTCCGCAATTCCTACTTATGCTCTTCCATTTCTCCCGGTCTTGAGCATCCTCCACAGTGACACTATTGGTTATCATATCCTCCTCCAAAACGTCCAGCCAACGCTTTTTGGCCATCAAAATTTGCCCAATTGCATAATTCTTTAAAATTGATTATTGATATAGGAACTGTTTAAATCAGGATCTTGTGACGTAATCTCGTTAACAACAGTTTTCAGATATATTATTTTAATGAATGACTATGAAGAACAAAGTGTTAAATTTTTTAGTTATATGCAACCCAACATTGTCTTAAAAATCTTGTCCATACAAATAATCTTTACATTCACGTTTTGCACGATTACATACTTTGCCTTATTATATTAATATCACATCTATTACATCTATAGACTTAATCTTTGCCTGATAAACAAGAAAACAAATAAATATTCGTACAATGGGCAGCCAAATTGAAGGACAGACGAATATATTGCACGTCAAATGCAACTTGACCCGCGTGTACATCATCATAGTTTATGGTATCAGCTCAAGATTATCTGGTGTGGATTTAGGATCGCTGCTGTTTTCCCATAGACATCAGATGTTACAACACTCATTACACCATCGTCTCTATGGTGTTTATCCTCCTAGAGTATATAAAATGGGCTATTTTTCTTACATTATCGGGAATTTATAGATATTGCTCACGGCCTTGAAAAGCTAAGTGTCCAGACATTGAGACAAGTTATTCTGGAAGGAAAATGACGTGGGACAAAAGGAAATGGTAGTATTGATAATATGTTGTGAAAATATTTTAATACAAAATGGTAAAAGCGAATGGATGCAAGCTGCAACAAGTTAATCTGTAAATCTTTGGGGGAGGAGTATGTCCTCCATGTCCAGCAGTGGGCGTTCTGTGGCTGATGATGATGATGGTAAAACCTAAATCCATATAATTTCGTTACGCTCGTCTGTCCTTGTTGAAATAAACCTATATTTACGGATTCTATCACGGGTTGTTTTCAGTCCGACCTAGTAACTGCGAAGACTGCAAAGCCTCCGAAAAGTTGGGCATAAAAATTAAAACAAATCGTGATAGAATCCGTAAAAATAGTTTTATTTCAATGTATAACATTCGCGTTAACTTGTATGTCTGTCCTTATATCATAACTATCATACTCGAGAACTATTCTATACATAAATGATATTCGGATAGTGAGTGTGTTCTATGAAGCGCTACCCAAAGATGGTGTGAAATTGGAGACAAGATTTTTGCCAAAACCATTTCAACACTATTACGGAACCAGTCACTGTGCGTGATCAGTGAATTTCACTTGGATAGTTGGCTTTTTTATTTTTTACACATTTTACTATTTGTACTATTTTAGCGCATCCTTGATCTAGTGGCACCATATAAGGGCTGTGGAGCGGGAGGTTCTGGGTTTGATGCCCAGGTCGGGCAGCGATTTTTCTATTTTGATTTGCCTGGGATTGGATTCCCAAAAGAGGCATTGACATCAGGCAGGCAGCTGGTCTTAAAAATTAAGCCAAATCATATTTGCAACATACTTGAAAAATTGTGTTGCGCTGACCCCACATTAAAGTGGAGTAAGAGCAAGTAGAAAGAAAGAAAAAGCTACAGAATTTCACCACAAAAGTTTTCACTCTTTTGAAAAAACTTTTAGCGTAGTTTCAAAATTATTTAAATACATTTATAAACTCCCAGAATTCGGTATCTGGGAATACCGATCAAACACTCAAATGGTTTCGGCAGTCAAAGGATTTAGAAAATCAAGATACTATAGATATTTCTGAGAATTTATTAACATTCACGGAATATTTGACGTTTTGTTATAAGATTATCGTACAAGGCTATCTATACAAAGTCAAAGAAGCCCATTTCTGAATATATTATGAAATTATAAGTTTGATCTTTTGACATAATTCCTTTTATCAACAAAATGTAAGAGAACTTATATTTCACAATGTTCCTATTTACCTCTATTATTTTATTAAGAGGATCGTTCATCGCATTAAACTGGGATGAAGGCAGATGGAAGAAGACTGGTCGATAGTCTTTCTGCCCGCCCTTATCCCACCTAGATGTGGGTTCGGCCATACAGTTTTTAAGCACTGTGCAGAAATGATTTAGATTTGTTTTTACGTCCGGCTGCCTGCCTGATGTCTTGAAAAGGCATCAGTTTGGTACAGGACTATCGAACAATCTTCTTCTAAGATCTCTATCCTAGAAGAAGATTATTCGATAGTTCTGTACCAAAATGATGCCTTTTCCCTGTCCTTAACCCACCAACCACCACACTTTTTGAGTGGTAGAGCGAGGCTGTAAACGGTTACGGCTCGACTGGTTTGACACCACTGTCACACAGAAACCGACGTAAAGTGGCAGCTCGCTGTCGAGTTTCATTCGGTGTGTGAGATTAATCACTATATCCCTCTTTTTAGGTTGGTAACGCACCCATGATTATGGTGGAGATCGCTTGCCATGAGGGAATCCACTTGCGGGTCCAGTACCGGGCAAATCGTGTTAAAAATACTCACCCGAACTGAGAACCGAATCCAGGACCTCCTGATTCACAGCCCATATCCAAGCCAATAATAAGCCAAGCATATCCACTTCTCCAAGGAAGCGATAAAACATAAGCTAACGCCTGTATCCACAAAGGGGTATGCAGAGGCACACTAGCGAATTAGAACACCTACATTTCGCCGAGCTTAGTTCCGTCCCAGATGTGATAGGGGGCGAGCCTATCGCCATATCGGGCACAAATTCCAGACTCCGGGCTGATATGAAAAAATCCAATATCCGTATAAATTTGTCCGACCCAGGGATCGAACCCGAAACCTCAGGATAGTAGTCGTACCGAAATAAAACCACGCCAGCGAGGCAGTCTGGCGATAAAAATTATCTCATACTCCTAATACTCCGTAGTAAAGTTCTAAGTTATTACTTATAAACATCCCTAATACGGATACTACAAAATTACGAGAAATTCCTCCATCGTCCGTGATTCCGGGAAAAATGTGTCAATTCACATCGCTCGCCGCTGGATGGCAGAAAATTTCAATTAACCGCGGATCGGCGTCGTGTGATCGAATCGCATATTAGCCATTATCAAATCCCTCCCGCAACGATCGGCCCGAGGACGGTATCGCTTGTCCCGTGAGTACGTACACCATTATTTTGAAACGTATGAGGACATTTTTGAAAATTAAACCAAAACAGATAATTATTCTCTATGATCAAAGTTCATAATGAGTGTAATGCATCTAATCGCATTAATGATATACCTCTGTACTTAAAGAAAATGGCATAGAAGGAATGTTTCCATACGAATTACATTAAGCTGACGTGTCAAGTGAAACAACCTACTAACCCATTCATACATGGTCAATTGTCATAATGAACAAATCTCAGGTTGGTTAAATATAATTCTTCAGCTAAAACTAGAGTCTCTGCGATGATTATTGTTATTAATTTCCAACAAATAAAAATCTCCAGTGACAAATGTATGATTTTTCGAAACAAAATAATACTAAAATTGATTTCTCGATGTAAAATTCCAATCGAGTATGTATTACTTTAGGATTATTTAACTTTATTTACCATACTTTTGTATGTATGTTTTATGTTAATGTAATTAACTTTAATCATTCGGTTTATGAACAGAATACCTCTAAATTGCCCCTAACTTGCTAATGTTTAAGCAGTGGTAACTTTATTAAGTCCTTTACGTCACCATTAACCTATTTTAGGAGTGAAAACAATAAATACTGATCTAAGTTGAGCACCACTGAATGTTTTATAAATAAGACCCCTAATTATTGTGAACTTAACTAATAAAAATCTTATGAGACATGTCCCGTCCTCAATGTAACTTGTGGTCACCGCACAACGATTGATTGGAGCATTCGATTTGAAATTTGACGCGGCTCGCCGGGAGCTTTGACTGCGCTTGATTGCGAACCCCACGAACCCAACGTTATGGCGTCACTGCATTGTATCACCACGCCTACAGTGTACTCTTTCAATCCTCTGCGGGATTAGCCAATATAAGAGTAGGTACACTGTATATAGCGTACTCTTATCATTTCCATACATTTCATAGAAATCATCGGTGATCGTGATGCTACGCCGGTATTTTTTAATAGCCGCATATGGGCCAAAGGTCGTCGAAGATTTTTTTTTTTAAATAACACCGAACAGTCCCACACATAGTCCTGGCCCCACACTAAGGTACTAGTCTTGTGTCGTGGGTATCAGGAACTACGAGAGACTTTCGGATTCACAACACCCTGACCCGAAACATATATCTGTGGGCCACAAGCATTTATCTCGGTGCGGGAATGGAACTCGCGGCCTCTCGTTTCACAGCCGGCTACTCGCCCACTGCGCCACGGAGGCTGTCATTTTTGACAATCGTATCGAGCTCCTTGCGCACTCGTAGCTCAACCATAAGTTTTTTGACATTTCTCGCATAGCTACTCCGTAAAATGATTATTAAAATACCCAAAGGCCTCTAGCGGTTACGTGGAAAATTAACGTTTTTCATACAAATTATTGTAGGTAGTCGTTAGCCAGAAATGTCAAAAAACCTCATAGCCCAGCTATTGATGACGTTTGATTACAATATCATACAAATATCAAAAGCGTACATTGAGCTGAATTAGAATTCCATTGTGATTTTTTTTCTTGCTTAGGCTGCTGATGGCAAGTGATCTCCACCCAACAATAACACCCAACAGTCACATACATAGTCCTGACCCCACACTAAGATTGAGTCTTGTGTTGTGGGTATCAGGAACTACGAGAGAATTTCGGTCTCACAACACCCAGACCCGAAACAAATATCTGTAGGCCATACAAACATTTGTCTCGGTGCGGGGATCGAACCCGCGGCCTCTCGCTTCACAGCCGGCTACTCGCCCGCTGCGCCACGGAGGCTGTCACCACCCATAAACACGCACTGCGTAGCATTTGAAAGAGATTCATCATTTGCCCCTCAGGAAGTTTAACCGTACCATATTCAATAGCCACTTGCGACTGGACCTCTCACACTATAAAATAAGGAGACAAAAGAACCAGACTGCCTCGGTGGCGTGGTTGTATTTCGGTACGACTACCGTCCTGAGGTTTCGGGATTGATCCCCGGGTCGAGCAAAGTGATATTGGATTTTTCCATATCAGTCCGGAGTCTGGAATTTGTGCCCGATATGGCGATAGGCTCGCCCCCTATCACATCTGGGACGGCACTAAGCTCGGCGAAATGTGGGTGTTCTAATTCGCTAGTGCGCCGAATCCTTTCTGCAACATGCTTGAGAGTGTATTGCGCCAACCCCACCGTCCACATTAAAGTGTGGAATAAGTATATTACCCTTTACCCCTTTATTCTATATCAGAAGTCCAAGAACCGCCATTCAAGCCCAACTTTTTAATTAAAGATTATAAAATACCATAAGTTGGGTGAACTCAAAATTTCCAGTCCATTGTAGGAGTGCAGAAGTCGGGCCAGCCGCCGCAACTTTCGTCTTACGTGATCGGACTTGGCTCGATTTTTAACTAAGAGATACGTTTTTAATTAACCGTAGTTGGTACGAGGGTTGCATTTTAACTGCGCGTTCAACTTTTACCCGACTAGGCTTTCGCAGCGTCTTATTTACGCCTGTCTTGTCAGCTCTTTTAATTACATGTTTTGAGCTGCTTTTGCAAGCAACGAGGCTGAAGAGTTTGTAAGTCATAATTATTTGTTTTTTGTTGCGTTGTATAAATCCGTCGGAGGCGGCAAATATATATGTTACATAGGCGTACGGACCACCGGAGGCCGAGCCGCCCGTAACTATCTACACTATAGTACTCGGGATTTTGACGGGAATTCTGACAGCGTCGGCGTCGCTTGATAAAATTATTTAATTTTCTGTCTAAAGTTGTGTTTGTTGCTTCAAATTGATGTGATTTTATGCACCAAATATAAGCGAAGATGCACAGTATACTGTAATATTTTTAATTGGTGATCCGTGATAAATATTGTCTTAGCAGTGTCCGCTTACTTTGTTTTGTTGATTTGCTGAGGGAAAGTCGTCTGGGGGGCATCGCACTGGAAGGAATTGATGCCGTAATTCCAGCAGGACCTTGAGATTGTACGCTATTTCGCTAGTGCGCCTCTGTCTACCCCTTCGGCGAATTAGGAATGAGCTTATGATGATCAAAATGCATTATTGCTAAAAACAAACTCCCGCTAATGAGGCCATATTATTCTCCAAAATTGTCACAAAAGCGCGATCAAATTTAACACGGGCACAGTTTACATTGCTCAAGGGATACACTACAGAAGTAAACCAGCTTATTGAGTCGAAACTTGTGCACCAAGCTTCGAGCCAAAGTAAACGGTGTCGACGTCCCGACTCACGCTAAGGCACGTAGGCACGTGGCTCTTTAATGCGTCGACGCGATGCCAATGTACGTGGATTTTATATGAAAATGTTCGATAAACATAACATACATAACATCAGCTCACGCGTGTAGCCCCGAAGGGGTAGGCAGAGGCGCACTAGCGAACTAGAACACTCACATTAGTTCCGTTCCAGATGCGATAGGGGGTGAGCCTATCGCCATATTAGGCACAAATATCAGACCCCGGGCTGATTCTGAAAACTCCAATATCAATTTGCCCGAACCGGTGAACGAACCCGAGACCTCAGGACTGAAGTCGTCCCGCGCACGCAATACCACCACGCCACCAAGGCGGATATCAATCAAATGTTCGATATCTGAAAATATTGATAACTTACAATATTTTGGAATTTGTGCCCGATATGGCGATAGGCTCGCCCCCTATCACATCTGGGACGGAACTAAGCTCGGCGAAATGTTGGTGTTCCAGTTCGCTAGTGCGCCTACCCCTTCGGGGATACAGGCGTGAGCTGATGTTATGTAATGTTACAATATACGGGAACACCTAGGAACATAGTCAACTCAAAACTAATCCTAATCACAAGCTAAAAAACTTAACGAAACGACTTCAAACTGTATCCAATGGTGACCAAAATATGAGCCCTTTGTAATAAGCTATATCGAACACAGAAATAATCTTAAAAATCGGTCCATATTCGGCGGAGATATCGCATAACACACCTACATATTAAAAAAACATAGCCGAATTGAGTACCTCCTTTTTTGGAGTTTGTCGAAAATCGATTCGCACGTGTCGAAGACAACTCAAGCGAGCAGGTGGGTCTCCTGGTTAAGTGATCTCCACCTCCTATTGACATCCATGATACAAAAAGAATCACGGGTGCGTTGCCAACCATTTAAAATCTAGCGAAAAATGTGAACTATGAAATCATTGCCTTCCACCTACTCTTATCCCACTTCAACGTGGGGTCGGCGCAATACACTATTTGCATGTTGCAGAAAGAATTTGGCTTAGGTTTTCGCTTGACTCACGTCAACCTCCTCTGGGTTATCAATATACGGGTCAATCGTGTATTAAAACCGTGTTGCCCAACCTGGTATTTGAACCCAGGACCTCCCGATCCACAGCCCATACACGCTGCCACTATACTAATGGGGCGAGGTGAAATCATAAGGCTACTTAGCCTAATCTAGTTGCCAATACTCCATCCACACGAACATTTTGGTATCCTCTTGAAATCACGTTCACAAACACCACTTTAGGCACTCTGTTAACACTAAATGGTACTAAACCACACTATATCACAGCACACTACACTTGATAGATAGATAACTCTTTATTGTACACCAAAAACAAAAAAAATATATACAAAAGAAAACAAATAATTAAAGTGTAGACAATAGGCGGTCTTATCGCTTAAAGCGATCTCTACCAGACAACCTTTCGATGGAGAAGATAAAACAGTAAAAGCAAATCGGGGTGTACTCAATTAAAACAGTAAGGTATAAAATAGTCACGGGCGGCTCGGCCTCCGGTGGCCCATACGCTTATGTAACATATATATGTACCGCCTCTGACGGGTTAACCCGTCAGAGGCGGCACATATATATGTTCCATAAGCGTATGGGCCACCGGAGGCCGAGCCGCCCGTGACTATCTACAGTACAATGCAGCGGCAGCGGCGATATCAAACTACCCTCGATTGTGTCATTTTTTTACGAAGTACGTATTACATATTGGATGCGTTCACATTTGTTAAAAATTACGTTTTATCCATTTATTTTTAAAATAATTATTTATTTGTTTATATTGGATGCGTTCACGTTAAGAATTACGCTTTCATCATCATCATCATCATCATCATTACGGTTTATCAATTACTTTTTAAAATAATTATTTATTTGTTTATATTGGATGCGTTCATGTTAAAAATTACGATTTCATCATCATCATCATTACCCATTCCTTTTTTAAATAACTATTTATTTGTTTTTTTAAGTAAAAAAAAATATGATAACGTTTGTGAATATTGGGGGTTGCAATAACATTGAATAATAGATAAAAAATATGTTTGATAAGACTGTCACAAGTAAAGAAACTGGTAATTTAATCATCATGGAAAGTACTTTCGTAGACAATATAAATATAAAATCTCTGGCGTTGGAGCCCAAGGTCGAAGTAGGCTTAAAAATGAGTTACCAGTAACCCCTTTTCCATTTGCATTCTAAATGGACATTGTTTGCCGCGGCCGCCAGATGTCGCACTCCGCCGCGCCACACCACCGTGTCGCGCGACAGCATATTTACTCTGGCAACACGAGCGTGTTTGGACATCGTGACATACGTCATGGATAATTTGGGACATGTTGTTTTACGTTACAAAATGTAATGTAAAAACCCTTTTAAAAATCTATCATCAAAAATCATCCAAGTCTGACCACGCACAATGCAGGGTTCCGTTGCAGCATATAATTATCTATGTAACGCCAATAATTCTCAAGTAAAGTAGCTGTGAGTGTTGTGACAGACAGATATGTCAGACACAAAGTAAACTAGCAACAGAACAACACAGTTCACATTTAATTCCGATCAATATTCAGCCAATTTGATTTCCGTTGATGCAAATGCAACTTACATAAAAGAAGTCCGTAACGTTGGAAATTCAAAGAAATCTATACGTTTCAATGTATCCAATAAATGACTGGAGTACTGTGAAAGGTCCTCGATCTTTCTGTTGCAAATTAATGATACGCTTGATGCTGTTTCAAAATGGTTGTATCGATGTTCTTCTGAGAAATAATAACGATTGATCTGAATAGATTCAATTTCCAGGTATCTCCGTCAATATTTATGCAATTCAGGAAAATATCATTTTTTTTTATAGCAGAGACTTGCCAACTGAACAACTGGGTTACCTGATGGTAAGTGATCTCCACCGCCCATAGATACCCAAGACACAAAAATAATCATAGGTGCGTTGTCAGCGTAAAAAGAGGGAATGGAAGAGGAGAGGTATGGTATTGGGAAAGGGAGGGGACGAAATGGGCCACCGGAAATTTCTAAAAGGAGGGAAGGGAAAAGGGATTGAGACAATGAGGGGGGGGAATGGTCCACCGGAAATCTCACTCACCGAACCAAAACGCGACAGCAAGCTGCCACTTTACGTCGGTTTTCTGTGAGACGGTGATATCAAACCGGTCGAGCCGGCCCATTCGTGCTGTAGACGTTACTGTCTACAGCGTAGCTCTACCAGTCAAACATCATCATAAATCATATAAATAGCTTATTTTTATAACAGCAACAGTAAAATTCTACCAAATTGAATCAGTGACTAATAAATTACTTTAATAAACCAGAAGTTATACAATAACAACGCTGGTGTTTTACGGTGACAGCTTGATTGGTTCCTTTATGGTGGTCCGTAATTAAACGTTTTATGGTGTCCGTCATTAATTAAATTTATGTGGTGCGAATTTAATATGCAGTTAATAAGATATTATTTTGCACCAATTTTGAAAGAATGGTGGTTAATTTATCGTGATTGAGATTTATTGTCTGGTATCATTTATAGGGATGACAGATATTGGAGATTGGAAATTGGGGGGGCTTTTTTTATAGCAGAGGCTGGCAAACGATCAGATGGGTCACCTGATGGTGAGTGATTTCTATCGCCCATATACACCCAAGACACAAAAAGAATCATGGGTGCGTTGCCAACCGAAAAGAGGGAATGGAAGGGGAGGGAAAAGGGATTGGGAAAGCGAGGGAGGGAAATGAGCCACCAGAAAGGTCTATTTATTTATTTATTGATTAGAACGGTACCAACACCACTAACACTATTCATACAGTATTTTATCTTATAATTATCATCATTCTCGCAGAACTTCAAGCACTCTAACATAATATGTCACTCGTATATAATTCACAGTCTGATTTCGAGTCCAGGAATCTGTTTAATACCTAATAAAATACGAGGTATTTCCGAGAGATTAAACGGTCGAGCCGGCCCATTCGTGCTGTAGACGTTACTGTCTACAGCGTGGTTCTACCTCTCAATAACTTTTGAACTAAACGATTATGTTTAATCGTCTACTTGGTATACTGGCAATATACATATATGGGCTGATCTTTGGGGGAGGCCTCCAGCAGTGGACATTCTGTGGCTGATGATTTTGATATGGGCTGTGGTCTGAGAGGTCTTAGATTCGAATCTCAGGTTAGGAAACACTGTTTTTTGTAACTCTTTTTCAGAACTGTATCCTTCAGACGAGTTTGATGGAAGGCAGGCAATCAGTCGTAAAAGCAAGGCCACGCTTTTCGAAACATGCTTAAAAAGTGTATTGTGGCGACACCATACAGGACTGGGAAAAAAAACAGGTGAAATAAATGTTTCCCTTCAATTTTTAAAAAAGACTTAAAACTTTTAAAACCCAACAGTACCCAATACTCCAGACTTTATTTTTGTAAAGTAAAGCAGTAAAGGGGATTATTATAAATCACAATGAAACAGAACTCACAAAATTCAAACTTCCGACCGTTTTAAATTTCAAATACGATTAAATCTCCATTCAGGAATATTAAGACGGTGCTTCAGTTGAAGGGCGTCTTCATGAATTTCAAGGAGCCATCGAGATGCATTAACTGAAGGCTTTAAGATGGGCGAGTCGTCGATGACTCTCAAATGATTTATGCTGAACCTTTTAGTTATAGATCCGCACTAGATTGAAGTGGGAATCTACGGAATACTAGATTCGTGAGGGTACTTTGAATATTTTTAATGGCGTTGGCGGTCGGACGTGAATATTAATGGTAGGAACTGGAGAGAGAGCAAAATTAACGAAGATTAAAGACGATATAAGAAGTGTTTATTGTAAAGATTCCGTATAAGCGTTATCAGCTTTGAACTCGTATATTTCAGACTGAGGATCGCTGTCAAAAATATATTTGTAGTTGATTGTTAAAAATAAAAAAGTAAAAACTTCCAAAACCATCTGTAGATCAGTTTCTTAGTTGTCAGCTGTGAAACGAAAACTCGAATTTTGCAATAATTTGATTATATGCCCGAGTCATTTGACTCGTTCACAACATAAAACTTGTACTTTTATGTATATAACCTTTTGGTACATTAACAATTCAACTAAATGCAAACAACATTGATTACCAAAATATTAATTTAAGCATGTTTCGAATGAAAATACTAGTTGTGGGCACCATACAATATGATGTTAAAATAAATTATGCTAAAAGGCATGTAGCAACTAGCAACTGAATTCCCAATATCAAACGTGCGTGGCTTTGATTTATTGATAAATGAAATTCAACCTTAAACTATGATAATTAGAGTGCAAATATTCTTGAATAGAATGAGCTGGAACGTCTCCTGGTCAATTATATCAGCATGAAAGGAAATTGAACTTAATTTCAGTGTAATAAAGTTGTTATTAAAATGTTCGAATTTCAAGTGATGCTGATCCTGGCATTTGGCTGTTAAATGGAAGATGAGGCCAATTTAAATACGTGTCAAATGTAAGTTAACAACAAATTGATTGAAGAAAGAAAGAAAGAAATATTTTATTCGGCACGGCATATGTTGTCACATACAATATGATACAAAAATGGTATAAAAACGGAAGAGAAGAAAAATTCAGGAAGATACAATAATTTAAATTAGTAATAATAATAAGTTATTATTATTATTAATAACTCATTATCTACATACAGACCCTAAAGTTACAACTTTATGTCTCACGATGCTGCCGAAAAGGTTTAGGCTCAGCATATGCCAGATAAGAATGGTACCGAGTTTGTTTGTGCCTGCCTTGGTCCGCCGACCTGACTGACCTTTCACAGGCTTCTAGATTTGCTTTTTCTTTTTTCGAAGTGTGAAGATCCTTTTAGGCCGGCACAATTCTGGTGACTGCTGATAAACTTATTGTCTGTAGATTATCGTTGATTTTTTTATTGCAGTTACTATGCGGTGCAGTGTAGTCAATTCGCTGTACTCGATATTAAAGCTTACTACTCCATGTCTGTGATTATTATCCATATCTCGTAAAAGGTAAAATTGTATAAAACAAAATGGTTTTTTATTTAATACATTTCCAACATTACGGTTTTTGATTACGCGCCTTGGTATTAATTTCTGAGCTTAGTAGTATTATAATTTGATCATGTCCGTATTTGTCGGTATGACGAAATTATAAGGGTTCCGATTTCCATTTTGCTACAAAACCCTAAAAATAACACCATTCTGTAATACATCGGTGTTATTTTATTAGATAAATATAAATAACACCCAATAGTTACACGCAAACCCCACATTAAGGCTGAGATCTATAGAGCTAACTTCGACTAAGTCTGAGTCAAAGAAATGAACTCAATGAGGATTTGGAGTTTTTAAATCGAACTTTGATTTAGTCCGAGTCATTTTTACAAGACAAATCTTTGCTTAGTTTGTCTTTCAACCTGTTTTTCCTTTAAAAAAAATACGTTTCAGGAACTACGAGAACTTTCGATCTCACCCACACCCCATTCGCCCAACAAATATTTATGAACCGCACTACCATTTGTCTCGCTGTAGGACTCAAACCCGCACCCCTCGCTTCACATCTGTCAACATTATGAAATTATAACTAGTACACAATGCAAACATCGTATCTCGCAAAACGTTTATTCCAAACATTTCATCCAGTAAATTGTTCCTAAATTACAGTTATACGTATGCATTAGTGGGTAGTCCGTTGCTTTAATAACGTCCAATGACTCCCCTAGGGGGTGGGGGGTGCTGGGTAGGGGGCGTGGGTGGTCACGTACCAACAGTTCTATTGAGGTTTGTTGCTAACTTGCAGATAATTTGTAACTTTAATTATAATGTGTTAGATTGTTGTTGCGTGATTATTTTGGAATTAGTTGCAAGATAGGGATGAAGTTTAGCGTCCCCTTGGGAATACCTACACTAATTCAGAATGTTATATATATTATAATTATACTTTATGTTTTGACCTCCAGATCTTTACCTATGCGTATAATATAAGCCTTAAAATATTACTCCCAATTTTAGCACGGGCTCTTTAATTAATGAGAGGTTAGGTTAGATTTATGTGAAATCCAGATAGCGCCACTGCATAGTATCATGCTGAGTGGTCACCCACCTATCGCAGCCATGACGTAATAACTTTATAATTACAATTTTATTTCAATTTAATTTGTTTTAAGTTCTGGTAGTGATTAATAAATTTCTTTTCTTTCTTTCTTATTTAATATGATCCCTTTCGTTTCTTCCTTTCTCTAGCGGTTCGTCGTTTCCGCGTTCTTCCGACCTAATGCCAGGGTTCGCCTTCCTACTTAAACACTTCCACTTCACCCGGTCTTGAGTCCCGGTCTATAGTGAAATCATTATCTTTCTCTCTCATAACCTCTTCCAAAATGTTAAAAATATGCTTTATAGCGTTTATTTATAACCGATATTGAATTATCTATGTAATTAATACATTACCATGTGATCTTCGTTTCTCGCTTCATTTAACCTGTCAACAAAAAACGTCTTGTAACACAACCGTGCATATCATTCAGGGCTAAGTAGACGTGTCAATAAACTAAATTGAATTTTCCACCCTATTTCCACGTATCAAGTCAGTTTTGACAGGCGTGTGGCTGATCCTACCGCGGTGAGAATCGTGTTGTATTTCTGTGTGTGATGCATATATCTTCGTACATATTTAAATTCCAACTTTTGCTCGTGGATTTATCCGCGGGAAAGATTCATCTGGAATCATATCATAATGCAGCCATTTTACTCAGAGATATTAGCACTAGATGTAAATATTTGGAGTGTAAACGTGTTTCGTGAACCGTTACAAAAAGCGGAAAATAAAATATGAAAAATATTTGTAATCAGACGAACCGACTAACATATGGAGAAATTAATAACTTTTTGCCATTTGTTTATTGAGTGGTAGAGCCACGCTGTAGACAGTTACGTCTACAGCACGAATGGGTCGGCTCGACCGGTTCGATACCACTGTCTCACAGAAAACCGACGTAAAGTGGCAGCTTGTTGTCGCGTTTCGTTTGGTGAGTGATATTTCCGGTGGCCCTTTCCCCCCCTCCCTTTCCCAATCCCTTTCCCCCCTTCTATTTCCTTTTAGGTCGGCAACGCAACCACGAATCTTCTTGTGTCTTAGGTGTCTATGGGCGGTGGAGATCACTTACCATCAGGTGACCCATCTGTTCGTTTGCCAGTCTCTGCTATAAGAAAAAAATCTCTGGATCCCTAAAAACTTCTAAACGCGTATTCAACGAAAACAGTTACTATATTATATTTTATTCTATAATATTTCTCTGAAAAGTCCCCCCCTTGGTCTAGTGGCAGCATATATTGGCTGTAGGAATGTCCTAGGTTCGATTCCCAGATCGGGAAAAGAGAATTTTGCTAATTAAATTTTCCCGGGACTGGATCCCCAGAGGGTGTTGATGTTAGGCAGGCAGCCAGTCGTAAAAACTTAGCCAAAATCATTTCTGCAACATACTAGAGAGAGTATGTTGCTCCGACCCCACATTAAGGTGGGATAAGGGCAGGTAGAAAGAAAGAATTATTTCTCTGAAAAATTAACATCGGTTTTCAATCATAATGATAACATTTTCGCCTTTCGGAAATTCGGCAAAAACATTTCACGATATTGGTTCGCGAGTGAGTGCAGGCTAATTGACGTTCGATGCTGCTTTTATTTTTAAATTGGCTATAAACCCTCAAAAATACTACAAGCGAAAAGTGAATAAAATATTAATTAATTAATTTTTTTAAGCTCGGAAAATATTTGAGCGCTGGAGAAATGACGCAGATTGATTGCTTCAGTGGCGTAGTTGTATTCAGTACGACTACCGTTCGTCCGTCTCGGGTTCGATCCCCGGGTCGGGCAAAGTGATATTTGTTTTTTCAATATCAGCCCGGAGTCTGGAATTTGTGTTTGATATGGCGATAGGCTCGCCCCCTATCACATCTGGGAAAGAACTAAGCTCGACTAAATGGCTAAACGTGAGCCCTATATTACTGTACTTCTGCTGGACATGGGCTTCCTCTGCTAAGGAGAGGAGTTAAGCTTTAGTTGATGACGCCAGTCCAATGCGGGTTAGTTGACTTCACATAGGAATTTGAAAGGTATTTCAAATTCTTATGGTGAATACTCCGGTATGCAGGTTTCCTCACGATGTTAGCAAGTGATTGCTTAGAAAGTCATAGGTGTATGCTATTTCGGCTGGATTCATATCTGTGACGACTCGTCCTATTTTTTAGGCTGCGGACACGAACTCAGCGGGAGCGGAGCGGCGGCGGCGGCGCGGCGCGGGGAACGACGCAGCGCGGCAACGTACTGCTAGACCGGCCGAATGCCGCTCGCCACGTCGCTGCCTTCGAGGCCAGCGGGCTTAGCCAAGTAGCTTATGCACTAGGTGAATAGAATAGTCGAATAGAATAAATGTATGGAAATGACATAAGGGAACGCCGCATATAGCGTACTCTTATGTCATTCCCATACATTTATTCTATTTGTCTATTCTATTCGACTTGTCTTGTCTAAGCCCGCAGTTCCATTTAAATCTATGCATGGAAACGCGCCGCTCCTCGCGCGTCCGCCGCCACTCCGCTCTCGCTGCGTTCGTGTCCACGACCTTAAGATCTCCCAACTGAGCTATCACTACCAATCCACGTACAAGATATGTTTCAAAACCCGTTAATTTCAGTAAAATAATATCTCTGCGGGCAAAAGAAGACTCGCACCTGAAAGCTCATTTGTTGAAGCCGTATATAAGAAGCCATTTTCTTGCAGCTCTTCACTACACCGCGATAGCTGTATGTGCCAAACGAATCCGAAAATGCTTTTAACTAAATAGAGATTCGGTGTGAGAATTTTTGAACGCAATTTGGATGAGAGCGAAGCGGTTTGAATTCTTTTAGAGGCACCAAATGGATTTTTACTTTCGTTCGAAATGAAAACGTTGGAACACAGGTTGAGGTTTTAATGGCAGTTCAAATTAATTGGTCCGAAACGTATGTCGGTTGCGTGAGTAAATTGCAAACTCTTTCTAATGGGATACCGACGCAGTCGAATTACGTAGGAAAAAAATATTTTCGCACTTTAATTAAAAACCATATTGATGAGTAAAAAGTAAAAAATTATTTCATTCACTATTACCGTAGGTCGTTTAACAATCTAAGACTATCGATATATAACTTTCTTTTTTTAAGTCGGTTAAAATAAGTAAGTATATGTAGGTAATATTTTCTCATATGACTTTTGCCGTGTATCGCAAGCAAGTTAAAAAAAAAGACAAGATACAAAATAAGACTAAGATCTCACGACTAAAATAATTTCAAACTACAAAACGGAATCATGTACACTCTGTGAGTAAACCCATATGCCATTTCAAACAGTCGTTGTATATTTTTACGACACGACGTCTGTTTTGTTTATCGCACACGTCGCGGATAAATGACTTTTTAGTTGGAAACAAATTTGACTTGACATAGCATGGAATAAAGAACATACGATTATTACTTCTGCTTGTAAACGTAGCTTGTAGCGAGTCGGTGCACGAAAATAAGCTACCAATTGGATCACTTCAGTTTTCCTTCACCAGGCTTTAGTGGTGGAAAAACTCTCTATCGGAGGAACCCCTCAACTTTAGGTCAATAGAGCGATCAACTTATATCCTCACACTAGGTTTTTTCAACAGCAACACCAGCGTTTCATACCCGTTCTTCTCTGGCAAACCAGCTTTCCAAACTAGCGGTAAAGAAAATTGACATAATAAAGACGGCTACATACATTGATTTGATTTAATGACACCACGGATTAACAACTAGATAAGACAGGCAAAGTCGCAGGCCTGGTGGCACAGGGATACGAATATTGTGCCGAGCATGTACCATGTAAACAGCCCAAATATTAGGGACCTATGCGACCTAAAGTCTCTCGTAGTTCCTGATACCCACGACACAAGACTAGATCTTAGTGTGGGGTCATGATTATTATGTATGTGACTGTTGGTTATTTATTTATTATTTTTTATCTTGCAGTTGGATCTCGGCCTATGACTGTTGTATCTGATTTGTTACTCCTCCCTGGCATGTAATGAGGGGGTGACAAATAGGTGCTGACATGACATAACCAGATCGGACATGAGTGACAAAATCACAAGTTTAAAAACTTACTGGACCGACTTCAAATCCGATCGTGACCAAATTTATATGGGACCACCCTTGAAAGAAGCTCTATCGAACAACAAAAAGATTTTTGAAGATCGGTCCACATTCGGCGAAGATATCGCGTAACATAAATAAAAAAAAAAAAAACAAAAAAAAATACAGACGAATTGAGGACCTTCTTCTTTTTGGAAATCGGTGGAAAAGTTACCCGTACTCGCTAGCTCTAACAGTATACCATCCCGTATGTATTCAGACATTGGGTTTATACTATAGTTATTTTATATCTCGTTTTATTATGACATGTTTCTGAATGCGCACTCTGTAGCGCGCGTGATGCCTAGTAGTTTGTCGCTCTTGTTATTGTGCGGATTATTATTATGTTCTGTCGCGGCTGACAATATTCTATTCGCTATTCACTTCACTGTGAACTCAGTGAACTGTGAACTCACCACACTTCGACCGAAAAAGGACCTCAATTCGACTGTTTTTTGTATGTTACTCGATATATCCGACAAATGTTGACCGATTTTCGATCGACTTCCACAAAAGGAGGAGGTTTTCAATTCGTCCGTTTTTTTTATGTATGTTACTCGTTATCTCCGCCAAATGTGGACCGATTTTCAAAATTCTTTGTGCGTTCGATAGAGCTTATTTCAAAGGTGGTCATATATAAATTTGGTCACGATCGGTAAACTGGAAGTCAGTCAGTTAAGTTTTTAAACTTGTGATTTTTATCTAAATTCCTTTTGTGTTCGATAAAGCTTTTCCCATATAAGTCATGTTCAGGTAAACTGAAGTCGGTCCGTTAAGTTTTAAGCTTGTGATTATTTTATTTCAAGTGTTACAGTTTTGAAGTCTGTTTTAAGTTTTTGTTAAGCCTTTTTCGAATTTGTTGTAGAAAAGTTTCGGCTTCACTTTTTACGACCACCCGCCTGACGTCAAATTCCTCTGGGTTATCCAGTCCCATCCCGATTATGTTAGAAAAACCGCACTAATGATCTGGGATTTGAACCTCGGAACCCCACGCGGTCCAAAGCCCATATATACTAGCATTGGACCAAGAAGCTTAGAAAAAACACATACATATGCCTATAGTAATAATAATTACACACAACAGTCTCACACATAGTCCTGACCACATACTAGGTTTAACCTTTATGGGTACCAGGAACTAAGAGAGACAGATATACCTCTATACATGTGTCTTGGTGTGGGAATCGAACACCCGGCCTCTCGTTTCACAACTACCCGTCCACTGCACCATACAGGTTGTCCGTAATAGAGTATAGTAAAAAATTAAACCCCACACATCATGTCCCATGCACTAAAACATTTCACAAAAACCCTACACAAAACACATTTACATACATTGTGCTACGAGCAGGAGACAGCTAAAATAGTTGTTTTGCGTGTGTGTTTTTGTGTAATGTTTCGAGAAACATAATGTAGTAGCTCAACCATAAGTTTGTTGTACGTATTTACGCGACCGAGTACGTAAAACATTTGTATGGAAAACGTCAGTTCCCCACGTAACCGCTAGAGGCGTTCGGGTGTTTGTCATACAAATATTTTACGGACTGACTGCCTCGGTGGCGTGGTGGCATTTCGGTACGACTACGGTTCTGAGGACTCGGGTTCGATCCCCGGGTCGGACAAAGTGATATTAGATTTTTCCATATCAGCCCGGAGTCTGGAATTTGTGCCCGATATGGCGATAGACTCGCCCCCTATCACATCTGGGACGGAACTAAGCTCGGCGAAATGTGGGTGTTCTAGTTCGCTAGTGCGCCTCTGCCTACCCCTTCGGGGATACAGGCGTGAGCTTATGCTTATATTTTACGGAGTCGCTAGCGAGTAATGTCAAAAAACTCATGGTCGGCCTACAGGAGACTTGGCTACGAGTACGTAGTACAAGTCGAGATGCGAGCGTGTGCACAAGAACTTAGTTTCCATTAAGAAAACAGCCGCACAGCGCTCCATATCCGCTCCCCGGCCATTACCGGACCACGGAGCCGCTCCGTAACATATTTATATTCATTAACATAATATTCAAGAGGCGGTGTGCGGGATAACTGTCCGGATTATGCACACGTATTTCTAGTTGCTGAACAGAAAGTGTGTTTATGTTTTCTTTTGCAATATTTTCATATCTGTGCTCGGAAGAATACAATACACTTGATGGTACCAGAGATCACAGATTACCGATAAATTATGACTTTATTAACGTTTACCAGCATCTTGCCGACTTGTGTAAATGCTTATTTACACACTTGGGATGAAGCAAATCAAGATTTTTTTTATACCCGAGACTGGCAAACGAGCAGGTGGGTCACTTGATGGAGAGTGATCTCCACCGCCCATAGACACTCAAGACAAGAAAATCATGCGTGTGTTGCCAACCTAAAAAGAATGGGCCACCAGAAATCTCACTCACCGAACGAAATGCGACAACAAGCTGCCATTTTACGTCGGTTTTCTGTGTGACAGTGGTATCAAACCGGTCGAACGCGCCCATTCGTTACCGTCTACAGAGTGGCTTTATTACTCAAATATGATACAAAAATATATATTAAAGGTATAACATATCAGAGTCTAATTAAAAAATCCCATGCAGCGGAAATATTCACGCGGATGGATCCGTTCGCACAATTAACTATAAATAAAATGAAAATTATAACATTCGACCAGTGAATAAATAATGGAATTTAAAATGATGCTTATCTGTATACTTAACGGCTTTATTTACAGAGTACACTTTGTTTATTGGAAGCAAATAAATATTTGGCTATTACAATTACAAATGATTCTCCTCATTAGTATAACACATTGTGAAAGCTGTAGGCACGTTTTGTAGTAATTAAATTCATCCGAAAACTATAAATTATAATAATCACTTTGAAAAAACGAGAAAACTAGCTTTTAAAACTTGTATGTAATGGTATGATGTAAGGCAATAATTGTAAATATTATATACTGATTTCTTAAGTTTAGTTTTTTTCTTCTGACCCGTGACAACGAAGACTGCAAAGCCTTCGAAACGTCGGGAATAATAATTAAAACCTAATCGTGATATAATCCGTAAAAATAGTTTTATTTCAATGTAAATATTATATTTTAATAACTAACATGTTTCGTTATTTTCGTTTGTCCCCGCCTATACATATTTTCTCGTATTGAGTTATTTGAATCGCGATTCGCGACAAACATCTACAAAGAATTTCAATTGGTGTTTGGGTCAAGACTCAGAAAGTCGTATATTTTAATACATTCCCCCATCCCTCACCATACCCAGCCGATTACCCCAAAGAATTTTAAAGAAATACACAAGAAAATCACAAGCACACAGATCTTGTTCCGTATAAAATTCTTACGTGAACTACTTCGTGTAATGTCTTGTGTATTGATTTGTCTATGTTTCGTCCATCTGCTAGACATAAATCCCCTCAAATTACATTGACCAGTCATTAAACACTACAGAATATATCCCCCAATCCCTCACAATACCAAGGCGATTACCCCAAAGAATTTTAAAGAAATGCACAAGAAAATCACAAGCACACAGATCTTGTTCCGTATAAAATTCTTACGTGAAGTACGTCCTGTCAAGTGTTAGGCAATACTTTTTCTATGTTTCATCCATTTGCTAGACATAAATCCCCTCAAATTACATTGACCTGTCATTACACACTACGGAATATATCCCCGAATCCCTCACAATACCAAGCCGATTACCCCAAAGAATTTTAAAGAAATGCACAAGAAAATCACGAGCAGACAGATCGTGTTCCGTATAAAATTCTTAGGTGAAGTACTTCGTGTAATGTATGATGCCATTTACACGGCACTCGAGCAACCTTTATTATGCGTGTAAACACCGAGTGTCACGGAAAAAACGCGTTGATCACATCTGACAGGCTTTTAAATGGAAACACGCTGGAAATGAGAGGAATTATTACTGTGTTAAGGTTTGTGATGGATCGGCAATGCGGTTGTGGTTTGGTTAAAAGCCGATAGATGTAGAGGTTCAATGCCTCAGGCAAACCGTTCCACAATATCGGTCAATCAGGAGTTTACTCCTTCTCACCTCTGGGCAGGGCCTTCAAATATTTGCACGATCAACTTTACTTCCTACAAAGGCACGCATATCGTATCGTCGATGATCTTAATCTCAGACAAAGTTGTGATCCTAAGATTGCGCAGAGACATCGGGTATTTATATTTGTTTATTTATTGAATAGAGCGGTACCAACACCACTTACACTATTCATACACTATTCTACCGTCTCTTTCATGTAGAGTTTCCAGGAACTGTTTAACCTACTGCCATTTTAATGATAGTAAATGACTACCATTGCCCATAGACATAGGCAATTCCAAGGCATAGCCAAACTTCTGCCAGCCGTGGAAATAATAGCTTCCGGAAAGCTTACAATACAGGCTTAAATATTTGATAATGTACGCTTTAATAAAGTGAATTTTGTGTCACATCCTTAGAGATAGCATGTATGCACTGTGGACTATAGTCCGATTGCTAATTAAACGGAGTAAACTGACAGATCAAAATGGTACTTTATAAAATAATGTTGCTTACTTCCAAAACATAGTTATTGATCTTGTTCAATTTTTAACATTCAAAGAAACAATAACTCAGCACTAGCTTGCGAAATTAGTATTTTATTGCGTATTTTAGAAATTTCAGCTCATCACTCCGACTAAATGCCTGTGTAAATAATTACAACAGATATGCGAAATAATAACAATGAACATTACAAATATTACTCTTATTATTTTAGAAAAATTACGTTCCGCACATTCATAGCTTTTGAAATTTTGTTTATAATGAACCATGCCTATAATTCTAGTAGACAGCAGCAGCACTATTTAAATTTTATGAAAAAGAGGCAACATTCGAAATGTCATTTTACTCCGTGTAATTAGCAATCGGACTATAAGAGGTCCTGAATTCAGATCCCAGGTTGAGCAACGCGATTTAACTCTATTATACTCGGGACTGGAGCCTCCATAGTGAATTGATTTCAAGCAGTTGGCCAATCCTAAAAATTAAGCAGAAACCTTTAACCTGTGTGTTAACCGTATTGAGATGAACAAGAATGGGTTGCCAAAAATATGGCTACTTTTTGCGAAATTTTACTAAAAACACTTCAGTTGTAATAGTCCCAACAATGCTGTCATCGATAGCTCTTAATAAACGTCAACGTACAATGGAAAAATATTACATTAGCATTCAGTGTCCGTTAAATTATTAACTATGGTCCACTCAAAAGCATCTCCAATTAAAATATTGCCGAGCGTGAAGCATTACATTTACGCCACAGTGAAATAAAATATACGCGCATTAATCAACGTGTCCAGTTTGAGTGCAGGTAGAAAAGTGCAGGTAACAGGTAGTGCAGGTAAAACGGGTAGTGCAGGGCGCGCGGGTAGTGGGTAACGTCCGCTCACTTAGGTACCGCTAATGTTTACATACTTTACTAGTGCTCTTTCAACAGTTAATGTTTGCACTTAGATTTTTTGCTGTCTTTTGTAATTAGATTTTAATGGATCCTAGCGATTGAGTGGAAAGTGTATATAGACTGACAAATTCTTCTGGTTCTCATATTGAACATTTTTGTCATAGTGTATGAGGTTGTCATATAAATATGACAAAAAAATTCAAATGTCAACAATGAGGTTTTTCAATTCAAGTGTCAGCCTGGAGTCTGGAATTTGTGTCCGATATGTCAGTAGATTCGCCCCCTATCACATCTGGGACGGAAATGAGCTCGGTGATACGTGTGTGTTATAGCTCTCTAGTTGGCCTCTGTCTACCCCTTCTGGGATATAGGTGTGAGCATATGTATGACTCGCGCAAGTTCGTCGTCCATAAGAATAAAATTTCTCCGTTTTTGAATCATTTTTTCATTGATGCTCCTATCCTTTGGCCTTTGAGTGGTAGAGCCACGCTGTAGACAGTAACGTCTACAGCACGAATGGGCCGGCTCGACCGGTTAGATACCACTGTCTCACAGAAAACCGACGTAAAGTGGCAGCTTGCTGTCGCGTTTCGTTCGGTGAGTGAGATTTCCGGTGGCCCATTTCCCCCCTCCCTTTCCCAATTCCTTTTCCCTCCCCTTTCATTCCCTCCTTTTAGGTTGGCAACGCACCCATGATTCTTTTTGTGTCATGTGTGTCTATGGGCGGTGGAGATCATTTACCATCAGGTGACCCATCTGTTCGTTTGCCAATCACTGCTATAAAAAAAAATAAAAAAAATAGCGTGATGATATATAGTCTATAGCCTTCCTCAATAAATGGGCTATACGATACAAAAAGATTTTCCGAATTCGAACTAGTAGTTCTTGAGATAAGCGCGTTCAAACAAACTCTTCAGCTATAATAATCACTATGGCTATAATAATAATCTACACAAATGTTATAATTTGTGTAGATTATTTAATTATTTTTTAAATAGCTTATTTTATGTCCCACGGCTGGGCAAAGGCCTTCCCCAATTTTTTCCACTTGTTTTAATCTTGTGCTACCTCCTGCCACATAAACAGATGACATAGTCAGTTTTTGTCCTAAATGGTAGATTAAATTGAATCCCCCAAATTCCCCAGTAAAGCACTTAGTCGTCCGCTCAATACAAACGTTTAGACATAGCCAACGAACCAAGTCCTTATACCCGACAATAACTGAGATGAAGTTCTTCAGGTCATATCCCAAATTCCCTCAAGTGGAGACCGCAAACTCAATAGAGTGATCTCATAAGGCTGCAATTTTAAACGAAACGTACGGTATTGTTGAATAATGCTTTGGTACAACGGTATAAGGGTTAGATTTGCGTGTCTCAACAGCATTCGGTTTGTGTTTAAGAAATATTATACACAGAGTTGTTTCGGTTGATTAATATTTTGAGAAAGTATAAATTTGATAATTGATAGCTTCAAATATTAGTTTGAACATGAAACCCATTTAAATATATTCTTTGAATTATGATTCATCAGCTGTTGAACATCGTCAGCAGCCACATGACGTCCACTGCTGATCATAGGGACAAGGATTTCTAGAACGACCTTTTGGAAGCGGCGTGCATTCAGCGAGTTCCTGTGATTACCCATAAGTCTTAAATGTATGATAGTAGATGTAATTACACATTACGTAGTAAATACAAGTATAACATATCATTTGTATTGTTAAAAGTACCACTATGCCAAATGCAACATGCTTTGATTGGAAAACATTTTACCCGATATTTGTGCTCGATATGGCGATAAACTCGCTCCTTATCACATCTGGGAACTAATCTTGGCGAAATGTGGGTCTAGTTCGCTAGTTCGCCTCTCCCTACCCCATCGGTTATAGAGGCGTGAGCTTACATTATATTACATATAAGCCTGTATTGCCTATAATGGTATATCCAAATACTGGCTACAACAAGCTCATTCAAATGGGAAAAAAAACGCCTATCCAAAATCCTGTCCACCCGCCACGTCAATGTGTACGTGTGTAAAGTAGTTAGGAAGTATACAGTCGCCTCAAAGTTGTGCTCAGCGCCTGTCGGTTATGCTGCCAATAATTCACACCGATTGCGGCGAGCCTCGCTTCTGATTCGCTCGCTCTCATATTCTGGAGATAAAATGTTATGCGTTTTTTCCAGCTGTGTGTATATAGCGATTGTCGCTTGAATTATTATTTTATTGCTGGCAGCAATTAGTTATTCCATGTGGTTTGTTCTCTGTTCTTTTCAGTGACGTGCACAAATATCCGCAACAGGCTAGACAAAAAAACGAAGTAACAATGATGTGCCTGTTATCCATTATCAGCATCGTCACGACAAGCGCGATATTATAAAGAAAATTGTTTTTGGTGAAAATTTGTATCTGTAAAGCGGGGTCTCCTGCACTGAAACATTACACAAAACACCTACACAAAACATGTATTTTTTACGGATTCTATCACGATTAGGTTTTAATTATTTTTCCCGTTTTTTAGGCTTTGCAGTCTTCGTTGTCACGGGTCAGACTGAGGTGTCATTGAATCATAGAATCCGTAAAAATAGTTTTATTTCAATGTATAATATTCGCGTAAACTTGAGATATCAGTATGTATTTTTTATCTATGGTCCATTGTTCTACGAGCAGGTGACAACTAAAATCGTTGTTTTGCGTATGTGTTTATAGTGTTTTGTTTTGAAAAAGCTAGTACAGAAAACCCGGCTTATGACAAACATTCGAATGCGTCTAGCGGTTAATTGGGGAATTAATATTTTTCATGCAAACTATTGTGTACGTACGTAGTCGCTAGCGAGTAACGTCGAAAAATACTCATGGTCGACCTACAGCTCTGGCCACGGGTCATCGCGGGTGGAGATTACCAACCATAATAACATATAGTAAACATAACATAAGCTCACGCCTGTATCCCTGAAAGGGTAGGCAGACACGCACTAGCGAACTAGAACACCCACATTTCGCCGAGCTTAGTTCCGTCCCAGATGTGATAGGGGGCGAGCCTATCGCCACATCGGGCACAAATTCCAGACTCCAGCCTGATATGGAAAAATCCAATATCACTTTGCCCGACCCGGAAATCGAACCCGAGACCTCAGGACGGTAGTCGTACCGAAATACAACCACGCCACCGAGGCAGTCGAATAAAGTTTAACAAAAACTTAACTAAAAAACGCCTCCTTCAGTGGCAGCATATATGAGCTGTGGACCGGGAGGTCCTAGTTTCGATTCCCAGGTACCGGGCAAAGCCAATTTTCTAATTTAATATGCCCGGGACTGGATCCCTCAGAGGGTGTTGACGCAGCCAAGTAGCCGCTGGTAAAAACGAAACCAAATCCTTTCTGCAACATGATTAAAAAAAATGTGTTGCGCTGACCCCACATTAAGGTTGGATAAGGGCAGGTAGAAATAAACAAAGAAAAAATTTAAAACCGACTTCGTCATTTTAACACATTAATCCATATCTTCAAAATCACTGAACTGATTTTGATGAATCTTGCACTATTCCGTAAGTTGGAAGATACCTAGTCCAATAAAAAAGACCCATCGCAATCCGATTAATAGTTTCTGAGATATTCGTGGTCAAACATACTACATACATACACTTATGAAATTTGGCACATCTGTACAGAAACCCATATGCGAATATCGTGCAATTCTAACAATATTACATACATACGGATCGAATTGATAACTTCTCTTTTTAAGTCGGTTAAAAATACATTTATCACTTACGAACTGCTATCAAATACTTTTTAGTGTGGTAGAGCCACGCTGTAGACAGTAACGTCTACAGCACGAATGGGTCGGCTCGACCGGTTAGATACCAATGTGTCACATAAAACCGACGTAAAGTGGCAGCTTGCTGTCGCGTTTCGTTTGGTGAGTGAGATTTCCGGTGGCCCATTTCCACCCTCCCTGGCCCAATCCCTTTTCCATCCCCTTTCATTCCCTCCTTTTAGTTTGACAACGCACCCAAGATTTACTTGTCTTGGGTGTCTATGGGCGCTGGAGATCACTTACCGTCAGGTAACCCATCTGCTCGTTTATCAATCTAAACATACGAACAATACATACGTGTCGAATTGATATCTCCTCTTTTTAAGTCGGTTAAAAATACATTTATCATTTACGAACTGCTATCAAATAGCACAACTTATTACACAGTCCAGCCTAATTGTATATATAACTGGCGCCGATTCGAACACCATATCAAACGACTACTCCAGTTTAACGACCCAATCACATTGTCATTTGTCGCGAGTGCCAGTGGGAGTGTCAGTGATCTGTAATCGGCTTATGATCCCGATCAATACTCATAATACTTCTATTGATGTGTAGAACAATAGGAGACGTTCAATTACAGCGGCCACAGGAAAATTTCTGACAACCGTAAATGTATTTCAGCTCGATGCGCGTCTATGAAATTTGTATGAAATATTAACCAAACGTCATCAGGCGCTACGAACTCGAGTACATTTACATTTACATTAGTTTTTCGTGCTCGGGCTGCTGTTATTGATTTGATATTTTTGCCTCGGTGGCGTGGTGGTATTTCGGTACAACTACGGTTCTGAGGTCTCGGGTTCGTTCCCCGGGTCGGGCAAAGTGATATTGGATTTTTGTATATCAGCCCGGAGTCTGGAATTTGTGCCCGATATGGCGATAGGCTCGCCCCCATCACATCTGGGACGGAACTAAGCTCGGCGAAATTTGGGTGTTCTAGTTCGCTAGTGCGCCTTGGCCTACCCCATCGGGGTAGTACATACAGGCGTGAGCTTATCCCCATCAATACTCATAATACTTCTATTGATGTGTAGAACAATAGGAGACGTACAATTACTGTCAGTGATTTGATATTTGATGATGCAAAATATGATAATGAATGCCGTTAGGCTTTTTGAATGGTTTATTTTTAGGATTCCGAAGCCTTATAGTTTGGCCATGTCCGTTCGTATATCTGCGGCCTGAGCAGGAAAATTTCTGACAACCGTAAATGTATTCGAACTCGATGCGCGTCTATGAAATTTGTATGAAATATTAACCAAACGTCATCAGTGCGCAGCGAACTCGAATACATTTACATTTACATTAGTTGTGCTAGGGCTACTGATCGCGGGTTATCTCAGAGACTATTAGTACTGGAGACATGGACCATGGACTAGAGAATTGTAATTTAGCATGAATAAAAAACGGTAAAATATTTTTTTTAGGGTGACTCCCCTACATGTAAAGTGGGGATAACATTTTTTTCTCGACTATTCTATGGTGTCGGGTATGGTTGGATAGGTCTTTCAAAAACATTGCGGGTTTGTCAAAACTGAATTTTGATTTGAGGCTCTATTTACGAAATATTAAGCTTTGACTGCGTCGGTGGCGTGGTGGTATTTCGGTACGACTACGGTTCTGAGGTCTCGGGTTCGATCCCCGGGTCGGGCAAAGTGATATTGGATTTTCCATATCAGCACGAAGTCTGGAATTTGTGCCCGATACGGCGATAGGCTCGCCCCCTATCACATCTGGGACGTCACTAAGCTCAGCGAAACGTGAGTGTTCTAGTTCGATAGTGCGCCTCTGCCTACCCCTTCGGGGATACAGGCGTGAGCTTATGTATGTATGTAAGCTTTAAAGTGCAAATGTTTGGTAGAGTGGGGCGTATATTATTTGCAAAACCTTACCTTAACCTTTCCTATCTCCCCTTATCACCCTATCTTAGCCATCCCATCGTTATTATGTCTATACTTGCCTAGCTGTCTTCAAAATAGCGAGATAATGTAAATTTCAGTCTCTACGTATTTGACGTTAGAGCGAAGTGCTCTCAAAAATATCTATTTCTAGACTATTAAGTAGTCTTGATAACCTAGCATTGGATCTCAAGTGTTTAATTTAATTTACCTATAAATTTTGTATACTAATGGTTATCCAATAAACAAATTCTTTTTCTTTCTACCTGCCCTTATCCCACTTTAATGTGGGGTCGGCGCAACACTTTTTGACGCATGTTACAGAAATGATTTGGCTAAGTTTTTACGACCGGCTACCTATCTGACGTCAACCCTCTCTGAGGGGTCCAGTCCCGGGCAAATTAAATTAGAAAATTAGCTTTGCCCGACCTGGGAATCGGGTCTGGGTTCACAGCCCATACATACTGCCACTAGACCAAGGAGGCGACTAAATCCAATAAATAAATAAATTAATAAATATTAATCTTAATTCAAAATTTGCTTTGTTGACTTATCATAAGTGCTATTTTACATGCCTACGTGATCAAAACTTAATTGAAGTGGCAGATTTACAAGCGCAATGATACTTAACATATTAGAAGTATCAATAAATTCGCCGCCAAATTTCTGTTCAAACAAAGCGACATTGATCAGCTAATGTACTCAATTACACAACATAATACAGTTTATGGTGCGTCAGCGACCGACAGTCGTAAAATAATTGCTATATAGAGCAGAACATTAATGGCGATTGATTTGAAGACATGGAGCAACGTTATAGATTTATTTTTGCGTTGGAAATGTTGGTGGCTGGTGTTTAACATTTATGGATTCATTATTAGGACAGAACCATGGCGATGATTATACTAAAATAGTTTTAAATTTGATTAATGATATATACTCGTTGGAGGCGGCACATATATGTTCCATAAGCATATAGGCCACCGGAGGCCGATCCGCCCGTGACTATTAATTTAATTTTGTTTTTTCCCCTGCAGTGGGACAAAAGAGGCTCATAAAAAAGTTTAAATTTATTAATTTCCACATAACATTATAATTTACTTTAATTTAACAACCGATTAAGCGTTGTAGATAATTATGTTCCACGATAGCAGGTATATTCTGTAGGTAGGCAGCATGTATGGGGTCGCCTCCTTGGTTTAGTGGCAGTATGTATGGGCTATGAACCGAGAGGTCATGGGTTCGATTCCCAGGTCAGACAAAGCGAATTTAGCGCAAAGAAGTGTGTTGTGCCGACCTCACAATAGGTGGGATAAGGGCAGTTAGAAAGAAAGAATAATGCCCGTGATATTTTGGGTAAACATAATCTCATAATAAAAATTTCATCGTAAATCTAATACATTATTGTAAAGAGATAAAAATGGTAATGAAAAAACATCTAATAAAATATCATCTTTTAAAAGCTTTGTTTTGCGAAGAATTTTTAATGTCTTCAAATCCAAGCTGTAGACACTGTCATGAAAATAAAATTAAAGTACATAATGGCAATATTTGATATTACTCAAAATAATAATATTTGAGATATTTTTCTGAGACAGCCTCCGTGGCGCAGCGGGCGAATAGCCGGCTGTGAAGTGAGAAGCCGCGGGTTCGATTCCCGCATTGAGACAAACGTTTGTGTGGCCCACAGATATTTGTTTCAGGTCTGGATGTTGTGAGACCGAAAGTCTCTCATAGTCTCCGACACCCACGATATACGATACCCACGATACCTAGTGTGGGGTCAGGACTAGGTGTGTGACTGTTGGATGTATTTATTTATTTAAAATAATAATAATAATATTAGCCCTGTAATATTACTGTCCCACTGCTGTGCACGAGCCTCCTCTTCTAATGAAAGGGGTTAGGCCTTAGTCTACCACGCTGGCCTAATGCGGGTTGGCAGACTTCACATATCTTCGAAATTCCTGTGAAGAAATTCTCGGGTATGCAGGTTTCCTCACAATGTTTTCCTTCAACATTATAGCAAGGGATATTTCACAATGAAAATACACTTAAGATAGAAAAGTTAGAGGTGTATGCTCCATTTTGGGGTTGGTTTTGAACCTCCGACACTTGTCTCGGCAGCCCATACCATTCCCAACTGAGCTATCGCTATTTATTTATTTACATCCAAAAATCACTTAAGGCTCACGCACATTATTGGGAGCCGCAACGCACCTCGTGCGTATGCAGCCCGCCTAATTGTGAATCTTAAGCCGTATCTCCTGCACGTGTTTTGTTCAAACAAAACACAAAACACCTACACAAACAATATTTTTCCCTGTCTCGTGCTCATGGAACAGTGAACTATAGACAAAAATGTATAGAGAAACCATGTTTTGTGTGGATGTTTTTTGTAATGTTTTAGTGCAGAAGAAGCGGCTTTATAGGGCCCTACTTATAAAAAAATGGTTCCTTTTTTAAGAATAGTTTGTCACTTCGTCATTTCTTTTCCTTACGTCACATTGTTTGAAAATGAAAAGGAAAAGCTTTTCTTAAGATAAGAAGCGCTTAAATAGTTTCATATGTAATAAGCATAACCTTTACTACATAAACTAACTGGACTGCCTCGGTGGCGTGGTGGTATTTCGGTAGGACTACGGTTCTGAGGTCTCGGGTTCGATCCCCGGGTCGGGCAAAGTGATATTGGATTTTTCCATATCAGCTCGGAGTCTGGAATTTGTGCCCGATATGGAGATATACTCGCCCTCTATCACATCTGGGACGGAACTAAGCTCGGCGAAATGTGGGTGTTCTAGTTCGCTAGTGCGCCTCTGCCTACCCTTTAGGGGATACAGGCGTGAGCTTATGTATGTATGTTTAATACATAAACGTTCATCTCAAATGAGGCTTATACATATTTCGGGTCGCAAAATTAAAAAATCGTGAAAAATCTGGTGTGATTGCTGGATCAGTAATGTATTCGAATTTTGGTTTGTTTAAGATATAATATACTTTGAGCGCACAACACAGCACACTCTATTCGAAAGTATACTCGAATGTTATTCGAGCTATGACCACCCCAGACAATGTGAATCGCAGCTATTCTCACAAAGCGATGCTTCAAGTAACTACATTACAAACTTCTCAACTATGGAAGTGGATTCTGTGATAAAAGGGAGCTAAATAGTGTTATCTTGTTTGATACATTATTTAATTTGATGGTCACTAAAAAGACTTTAACCGCCGCATATTGAAACGCTACTCAACCCTTTAGCTACTTACATTGTTCTTCTTCTTTTAAAAAAAATGGCTTCCACGAATATGCGATGATAAATAGAGCAATTATGTTTTCACAATGACCATGAGACCCAGATGACCCTGCTGGGATTATGGCGGTAATTCCTTCCAGTGCAGTTCCCCTCAGATGACATTCACTCGGCGAATCAGCCGAATAAAGCCAGCCAACGCACCAATCAAAACCCAGCGAAGATCACCGGTTAAAAAAATTCCACATCATACTGTCCATCTTCACTGAAGTTTGATGCAAGTCCACAACACTTAAAACCAACAAACACAGATCTAGAGAATAATATGAAATATTTTTAACAAGCGACGCCCACCCTGTTAGACTTCCCGTCAAAATCCCTACTTACATTGTTTTGGTCCATACATTTTATTAGATAAGTCAGCCTCACTTAATCATGGGTAAATAAAGTTATTTCTTTCTTCTTTCTTTCTTACTTAACTTAGAAAAATCAGTGGTGTATGCTTAATTTTGGGGTTAGTCTCGAACCTCCGACACTCGTCTCGGCAATCCGTACCATTCCCAACTGCTATAACCACTATCGATGCTTGCTAAAAAATCTCCTTAAGTTCCTAACAAATACTCTACGACATAGAGTCTACGTAATAGACACTCCAGCCCCACGCCAGGCTACCCACTGAACTCCAAAGAAAACTATTTAACTAAAACGTACACCGTTTGAAAACATTTTCTGAGATAAATTATTAACTACTTAACTGGAAACTGTGAAAGAGTTTCTTCTTTGACATTATCAAAAGATAACTGGGCATTCAGTATTAAATTTCAACGCTTCATTTTCTAGCGTAATTTAGAGTGATTATATTATTAAACTAGCTGGTGCCCGCGACTCCGTTCGCGTGGAAAATTGATTTCCGGGACGTGTTTTTTCTAAAATAAAAGTTGCCTGATTTTCTCCGTATAACATCAGCTATCTGCCAGTGTCAAAATCGGTCCAGCCGTTTCAGAGATCAGCCGGAACAAACAGACAAACATTTGAAAGGAAGTTTTTTATAAGTACCGTATATACTTTCATATGCATTTAGTGAAAAGCTATTAATTTAAAATTACAGACACTCTAATTTTATTGGTTTGCATAGATGTACATTTTTACAGCCTCTAGGTCCATAGACGAGCAGCAAGATGTGAAACGAGAGGCCGAAGGTTTGATTCCCGCACCGAGACAAATGATTACATGGCCCACAGATATTTGTTTCAGGTTTAGGTTTTGGGATCGTAAGACTCGTAGTTTCCAATACCCACGATTCAGGTCAAACCTAGTCAAACCAAATTTACATACCACCATTGGAATAAGCTTTATCGAACACAAAAAGAATCTTGAAAATCGGTCCACTTTTGGCGGATATATCGGCTAACATACATTGAAAAAATGCAGACGAATTGAGGACCTTCTCCTTTTTGGAAGTCGGTCGTAAATGCAGACGAATTGAGGACCTTCTCCTTTTTGGAAGTCGGTCGAAAATGCAGACGAATTGAGGACCTTCTCCTTTTTGTGAAGTCGGTATAAGTATAAGGTTACCAAACCGAGGATGTATCAGTAGGCCAACCATGAGTTATTTGACATTACTCGCTAGCGAATCCGTAAAATATTTGCATGACAAACACCCGAACGCCTCTAATGGTTAAGCGGAGAACTGACGTTTTCCATACAAATATTTTACGTTCTCACTCGCGTAAATAAATAAATAATAAATAACACCCAACAATCGCATACATAGTCCTGACCCCACAAAGATCGAGTCTTGTGTCGTTGGTATCAGGAACTACGAGAGACGCACGGTCTCACAACACCCAGACCCGAAACAAATATCTGTAGGCCATATAAACATTTGTCTCGGTGCGGGGATCGAACCCGCGGCCTCTCGTTTTACAGCCGGCAACTCGCCCGCTGCGCCAAGGAAGCTGTCAATGCGTGCAACAAACTCATGGTTGAGCTGCAGGTGCCCCTCTACTTGCGCATGTATTAATAGTCACGGGCGGCTCGGCCTCCGGTGGCCTATACGCTTATGTAACATATATATGTGCCGCCTCCGATGGGTTAAGATACGTTAAGTTTCATTAACTTATCGCCATATAGCACAGGGTATAAGAGCCGGGAGATCGTTGGGGATTTAACGACATTTTTACGGTATATTTAAATTTATCCGTGTATACGAAGACGCGTTGCTAAGACACTCTTCGTGAGTGTATACATAAAATATAACCCGGCCTTTTAAAATTCTTACTTCGGAAAATTGTAGGTGAACAATTTTTACATTTTTTTTTTATAATAGAGACTGGCAAACGAGCAGATGGGTAACCTGATGGTAAGTGATCTCCACCGCCCATAGACACCCAAGTGCCCCAAGACACAAAAATAATCATGGGTGCGTTGCCAACCTAAAAGGAGGGAATGGAAGGGGAGGGAAAAGTTTATGTTCTATTGGAAGCTATTGGGTCCAGTTCATATTATTCATATATTTACATCCTTACATAAACTAGACAAAATTCATTCCAAAATACCCACAACCATTCCTTCACAGCCAAGCCCAAGCTTAAAATAGAGCAAACACATCATCAGTAGCACGCCCCCCGCCCTCCTCCTCCCTCCTGCCCCCTCTCGGTACATGTCGGCAGCACACCGCTGCCACTTTAAACAAATGAGCTCAAAACAAAGAGCTTAATGTGGCGGTGGCTGCTCTCGACGGTCCCACATTCCCACTACCCTCAACTTACATTTTTTAACTCACATTCTGTAATTAAGATTGTCTTTTAGACCGGACGGTTTTGTTAAACTTTTTATAATTGGGTACGGTGAGTACTTAGCTTTATATGTTTGTATGGTAAGTGGGTTGATTGTCTAGGTGGTGTAGTTGTATTTCGGTACGACTACCGTCTTGAGGTCTCGGGCTCAGTCCTCGGTCTTCGGATCGACCCACCTCCTTGATGATAGCGTAACGTTCGAAATTGGAATCACGAAACACCTATTTTGCCGACATGATTTGCTCAGGAGTCAGGACTGGATTTGTAACAAGGCATTGACATCAGGCAGGTACACCTTTTTCCAATATGCTTTAACAATGTGTGTCATGCCGACCCCACATTGCAGTGAGATAATAGATGGGTTCAGTGTACTTCCGGTTCTCTCCAGGGGAGGCGAGGGATACCTGTATCTGCATCGGTCATCCGCTTGTCTTGTCGCAAACCCCTCGATTTGCTTCTTCCCTCTTCGGATTCGGAGTGTGAAGAAGCATACGTAGGGCAGATTCTGACGACCACCGATAAACAGTGATCGCTAGTTTTTTGGACTGCACTACGCTTAGCATCAAGTGCAGTGCAGTCACTTTCCGTGCCCAGAAAAAATAAGTGAAACTTTTAAATGGTGACGATGTTGTATTTTACTGCTGATTGCTTCAATAATATAGAAATACTTTATAAAGAAGCTTAACCTACTACGGTGATATAGGAAAGCACATGATCCTGCATTCGTGGTTATAACATAAAAATACAGTAGGTAGATAAATCCCTATGATTTCTTGAGCATTCATTGTGTATCATTTGCCCATGGGCATATTATTATCAGCCATGGGACGTCCACTGCTGAACATTGGCCTCCCCCAGAGATTTCCAAATCGACCTTTTGGAAGCGGTCTGCATCCAGCAACTTCCTGCGATATTTACCAGATCGTCGTATGGCTGATGATGATAATTATAATGATGATATTATTATGATGACTCAGGTTGGCCGTTGCAAATCGAATATGGTAAAGTGGAGATACAGTGAGGCAGACCCGGTATGTGACTGCGGGGAGGCCCCACAAACTATGCTGCACTTGCTGTCATGTCCGCAGTGCCCTCACACCTGCACTGTCGATGACCTTGCTGGGGCTACTCCTACTGGAGTGGCAGTGGCTGAGTACTGGGCCAAAATAATATAAATAATTTTATAAACCATCGACACGACGAAGAAGAAGAAACATGACAACATTCTTAACCAGATTATTTTGTGATGATATTTTGAAATAATTGCCAAGCGTTATTCCTGTAACAAAGCCTTAAAGATAATAAAATATCACCACAATAATTCCAAACACAAACGTTTGAAACATTCACGACACTAATTTGATCTCGCGAACCATTTGCCAGCCCTCGCACAATTAAGTGAGACAAGGAAAACAGAAGACAAACGCTGACAAATTAAAATATCTTTAAAAAACCGCCATCCAGGGCTGGCAAAAATGGGCCGAGTTAATTAATCCCGGGCTCCGTGTCCGGGGGCCGTTACAGGTTGGCTGTTAATTATGAGTTAATTCAGGCACTCATAGTTGCTCTATTAATTAAAATTCCGATTGTCCCGGACACAGCAATTTTATTTTGAGTCAAGGAATAGGAATTGTGGATTGCTGGCCCATGTTCTAATTAAAAAATGTCACTATGACTGCCTCAGTATTGCTTGGTATTGCTTGCGCGGTACAACTATCGTCTTGAAGTCTCGAGTTCGATCCCGGGTCGGGCAGTGTTATTGGATTTTTCAGTATCAGCTCGGAGTCTCGAATTTGTGCCCGATATAGCGATAGGCTTACTCCCTATCACATCTGGGACGGAACTAAGCTCGGCGAAATGTGGGTATTTTAGTTTTCTAGTGCGCCTTTGTCTACCCCTTCCGGGGTACAGGCGTGAGCTTATCTTATGTGTATTGTCTCTATGAGCTTTAGGTTACATTTTATCCAGGTATAAAGTGACATTTTGTATCCGAGCACGGTAATGTAACTACATGGTAAGATCAGTGAAGTCTAAAGACACCAGCAACCACCTGAGACCACCAACAAACAATTACTTCATGGTAGTCACCACGTACCGGCAAGCGCAGCGTAGGACGTCCACCTACAAGGTGGACCGACGACCTGATGAAGGTTGCAGGAAATCGCTGGATGCAGGCCGCTTCCAACAGGTCGATCTGGAAATCTTTGGGGGAGGCCTATGTTCAGCAGTGGACGTCCTATGGCTGATGATGATGATGATGATGAGTCACCAGAAGTATGTCTGCCTGGATGCTTGGATATGAGATCTGGTAAATGGGACAGCCGGGCTGCAGTCAATTTTACATAAAGCACGAATGTGCCAGATTTAGTCTCAACCGGAATTTTACCATCACAGAAAATCGTCGTCAAGTGGGAGCTTGCATTTGATACGATCAGTGAGATTATTTGAAAACCCAAATACCTCTTTCACAATTATTATTTATTCTTTTTCCCTTCGACTGTATTCAGTGGCTTAGCTGAGCATGGTATTGCTGATGTCCATGAACGAAGGCAATCACAGTATACGATCCAACCACACACTACCACATTGAGTGGTAGAGCCACGCTGTAGACATCAACGTCTACAGCGTGAATGGGCGGGCTCAACCGGTTTGAAACCACTGTCTCACAGAAAAACCGACGTAAAGTGGCAGCTTACTGTCGCGTTTCGTTCGGTGAGTGACATTTCCGGTGGCCCATTTCCCCCCTCCCATGCCCAATCCTTTTTCCATCCCCTTTAATTCCCTCCTTTTAGGTTGGCAACGCACCCATGATTCTTTGTCTTGGGTGCCTATGAGCGGTGGAGATCACTTACCATCAGGTGACCCATCAGCTCGTTTGCCAATCTCTGCTATAAAAAAAAAACCTTTTTCGTGTATACGATGACACTGACAGTCAGAATTGACTAAAAATCTCTTAAATAAATTAGATTAAAAAAAAATAGGTATACCATCAGATGGGCCGTCTGCTTGTGTCTTCATAAAATAATAAAAAAAACTTAAAACAAACCCAATAGTATAAACTGATGTCGTGCTACTTTAATAATGTAACTTTAGTGTTTACACTCTCTACCGCTCCACATGGAGGCAGTGGAACTGTACTTGTGTTTAACAAGTTTCCACCAGTGTGTGTCGGAACTTTACCATATCTACTGTGTCCGTTTGAATTTAATATGTAAAGTTTATCCATAGAAACTAAATGCATACAAAAAGAACAAATAAAAATTAACTTTGTCTAAGTCTTTACAGAGATTGCAATTAAAATAGTTATAATTTAAATTAAGTGTGAGAAACGAAGTATAAAGGACCTTTTGTAAAGACTAAATAAAGAAAATTCTAACAATTAAAAAGACGTTTGCAGACTAAGCAATTTGAATGAAAAATCTTAAATATTAACTACTTCTAGACCCTAACCAAACTCTCCAATTAGAAACTAAGATTACAAACTTAAATGGAGTGTAGCGGACGAAACAATATCATTGTGTCGCTTACGATACTAATCCACCGGTCATGTCTCGCTAAGTAAAGAACAATTACGCTCGCGAAAACTCTCCTAATAGAGCCAATTGGCCCTTATCATTGGTGGGGTGGAGGAAAGTTAAAATCGCATTACCGCCGCTAACGAGACGGCGAAGGCGTTAACTGTCATGTTTCTATACGAGGCGTGTGTTACAAGCTGAAGCGGGGGTGAGTAAGAGCTGTAACACACGAAATGGTGGTAGGATATTCGTATCCGACCGATGGTGACCACTGTACACATGGTGTTAAAACCTGCCATAGTGACCCACACTCCGCGTGTGGTTCGCGTTCCAGGATCAGCCAGTGTACTTCCGGTTCTCTCAAGGGGCTTGCGGCTTGACTTGACGGTTAGTTGAGACGGGTATGGGGGTATCCCTGTATCTGCATCAGTCATCCGTCTGTCTTGTCGCAAGCCCCTCGATTTGCTTCTTCCGTCTCCAGATTCGGAGAGTGAAGAAGCTTAAATAGGCCGGCATAATTCTGACGACCAGTGATAAACACAGTGTTTGTCAGTGGTCGCCAGTTTTTTTGGACTGCACTACGCTTACCATCAGGTGCAGTGTAGTCACTGCCATGCCCGGATAAAAAAAGCAAACGAATGCAAATAAACGGGAGCAAGTCAATAAACGAACTCAAATTATATTAAATCAAACACGTAGTAAAGATAATGATTTCTTAGGATTACGCGAATGTTATTAATTGAAATGAAACTACTTTTTACGGATTTTATCGCGATTTGTTTGGTATTTATTCGGATCGAACCCGTGACCACGAAGGCTGTAAAGCTTTCGAAACGTCGGGAGTAAAAAAAAAACCAAACAAATCGCGATAAAAACTAACATAATATAACAAAGTACTTTCATTTTAACGTTTGAAAGATATTTGTGTGCATTTAGACTAAATTCTTGAGCCCGATATGGCGATAGGCTCGCCCCCTATCCCATCTGGGCCGGAACTAAGCTCGGCGAAATGTGGGTGTACTAGTTGGCTAGTGCGCCTCTGCCTACCCCTTCGGGGATACCGAAATACAACCACGCCACCGAGGCAATCTTATTTTGTAAAAAATAAATCCCAAATCTCCACATCTTATAAAGAGGTCCACCGCAGAAACTTATACGTTGTGGTCGGCGGTTGGAATTGTTATTGGTTGGTAATTCGAGGAAATAAACGCGTAAGTGGTTGGGCCAGTGTTTTTACGGCAACCACCCAGCGATGGCCGCAGTAACCGATGTTTTTGGCTATAAACCCCGTGTTAACACGCTATTTTGTTATCAAGATACAGTTTATTAGTCTGGAGGTGGCGTACTTTAGCTAATAACTGTAAACTGTAACGTCTTTGGTTCAAATCCTGGGTCAGGAATACTTTGAATGAGAAAAAGGGGGGCAAACGAGCAAGTGGGTCACGTGATTTTTGGATTAAAACTCGAGATTACAATAACTGTTGGATTAAACTAACGTCCACTCCCTAAGTCTCAGTCAAATTATGTTAGAAAAATCGCTTTGCCTGACCTGGGAATTGAACCCAGGACATCCCGGTTCATAGCCCATATATATTGCCACGAAATCAAGGAGACGACAGAACAGAATCAAAACTACTAATTTAAAACCACCGACGTAAAAAAAGATGGACGGAGCGCTAGGAACATTCAAAGTGAGGCAGGGTTTTCGGCTTAATCGATCTATCAACACGTAATGGCGGCGACTGATCCAATGAGCCGAAAACCCTGCTTCACTTCCAATGTTCCTAGGGCTCCGTCCATCTTTTTTTTACGCCCGTGTTTAAAACATACCACACAAACCAACACATCAGCTTGTAGCGCAATACACGGTCACAGAGGAACTAACTCTAATAATTTATCGCGCAAACGTTCCGACGAGTTGGCCCAACAACCTCCGATCAGCTGATAACTTGACAAAGACTATATCTCAATGTTCCCCATCGGTACGGTCATCCACCACATCTGCCGGCGTTTATCTGGCCATCAAACAACGCCGTTTGATTCTAAACTTTGTCACAAAGCAACAAAGTGTAATTTCCACATGTCTGTTCGTTTAACTAACATGTTTTTACACGACAGTTACGTAACTCGAAGGACACTTTCTTCTAGATGGCTTATCTTTTATCTGGACAGCTTGGAAATTGTGGCGCCGTTTTTACTGGATACCCAACGACTCGTCAAAACATTCACGTTTTCCTTATGTTGAAAAAGTTAATTGCAATCATCTTTGATTTGGCACCGTTTCTGGTTTGGATTATAAAACAGTTTTATCTTTGTATAATGACTATCTTTTTGTTTTTTTTTCATTGCTTATTTACAGTAAGAAGTGATTTTTTTTAACTTTATAATGTTTAAGCTAATAATCTATCTATAATGATTTCTTAGGTTTACGTGAATGTTATTCATTGAAATAAAACTATTTTTACGTCGGGCATAAAAGTTAAAACCAAATCGTGATAGAATCCGTAAAAATAGTTTTATTTCAATGAATAACATTCACGTAAACCTAAGAGATCGCAAATAACTAACTATTTAAATTTAAATTTGTATAATTTTAAAATGAAGGTAGATAATGGAATATTAACATTTTTGGACAAATGACACCTCAGTCTGACCCGTGACAACGAAGACTGCAAAGCCTTCGAAACGTCGGGAATAATAATTAAAAACCAAATCGTGATAGAATCCGTAGAAATCGTTTTATTTCAATTAATCTTTCTTTCTGACTGCCCTTATCGCATCTTAATATGGGGTAGACGCAATAGACTTTTTCAAACATGTTGTAGAAAGGATTGGGCTTAGTATTTACCACCGACTGCCTGTTTGACGTCAATCCTCCGAGGGATCCAGACAAAATATCAAATTAGAAAATCGTTTTACCAGACCTGCGAATTGAACCCAAGTCCTCCCGGTCCACAGCCCAGCCAGCCCACTTCCCAGACAGTCCCAGCCCACTTACTGCCACTAGACCAACACACAACTAAATACACTATCAAAAAGACACAAAAAGAATCACGGGGGCGTTGTCAACTTAACAGGACGGAATGGATCACCCAAAGGTTGACTGATAAAGAATGCCTCAGGCATTAAGTCCGCCTGTACATATCATTATGTATAAAGTATTGTAAAAAAAATGGAAGGGGAGGAGACAGGGATTGGGAAAGGGAGGGGGGAATTGGGTCACCGGAAATCTCACTCACCGAACGAAACGCGACAGCAAGCTGCCACTTTACGTCGGTTTCCTGTGAGACAGTGGTATCAAGTCTAGCCGGCCCATTTGTGCTGTATACGTTACTATCTACAGCGTGGTTCTAAGACTCAAATTTTATAACGTCATTCCCGTATTTCTATTCCAAATAAAACCGATCCGAAAATCAAAGATATTAAGTCACAACAGATCGGTTGAAGGATATATATCGTTACAAGGGTCCGTCAGCCAGTGTCACTGGACCCTTCTCCCATTGACATTTCAATTTGTATCGCAGCCGGCTATCGGTTTCTTCAGGTAGACATCGGTGCCGATACAAACGGTCCCTTAGTTTATTATCCCATCTAAAGAAAGGTGATGTGGGTTTGAATCCTGGACATTAAAGGTTTTGATATTTTTGCATCAAAAGATTTGACCACATCTCTTGTGAATATTAGATGCGTACAGCGTATGTTATTTTATATCGCATAGTCTTGAGTGTTATAACGAAAGCGGTTTAAATAATAGTATTATTTTTAAAGCCACATTAGTGGCGATTTTGATTGATTCTAGTCTAAAGTTGTGCTTGTTGTTTAAATGTGATGTGAATTTTTGCGATAAACATCAAAGAAGATGGACAGTGTATGGAAGCTTTAAAATAAATGATTTTGGATGCTTTTGTTGGGTATATGGGTCGACCCAACCATGTTCGACTCCTTCGATGTGAGAAAATCGACTAAAAAACATCGAACTGGAAGGAATTGACGCTAAAACTCCAGCAGTGGCTTGAAATCGACCACGTCTGATTTCATTGCTCGTGTAAAGTTATATGTAGGATTAGAACTAAGGAAAAAAAAATGTAAATTAAAAAGTATACGGCTGAAGAACTTAGTTTCCATGGCTATGAACAAGATAATCACAAGTTTAAAAACTTAACTGACCGACTTTAAACTTTCCGATCGTGACCAAATGTATATGGGACCACCCTTGAAATAAGCTCTATCGAACACAAAAAGAATTGTCGGAGATATCGAGAAAACATACATAAAAAATACCGACGAATTGAGAACCTCCTCCTTTTTCAGAAGTCGGCCGATAAAAAAAAACGGTTCTACATGATACGTTCTATCACAATAAATAAATAAATAACACCCAACAGTCACACACATAGTCCTGACCCCACACTAAGATACTAGTCTTGTGTCGTGGGTATCAGGAACTACGAGAGACTTTTAGTCTCACAACACCCAGACCCGAAACAAATATCTGTGGGCTACACAAACATTTGTCTCGGTGCGGGGATCGAACCCGCGGCCTCTCGCTTCACATCCGGCTATTCGCCCGCTGCGCCACGGAGGCTGTCAATGGATGGACAATGGATACCTACCATAATGGCCGCAAAGCTTACGACCTAATAAAAAACTTCAACAATATTTACTGCAGCGAGTGGCGGACATATTTCAATTTTTCTTAAGTGTTTTACTGTCCGGAAAAAAGAGGGCACGCCAGACACTCGCCGTAACAAAACGGACCTCAGGTTAGCTGAGTGGAAGAAAAATATTTGTTTAAAATTTACGCGGTGGTCTTACATGAGAATATGGTCGGACGTGGAATTATGAAAAGCTCTTTGCGAGAGTGCAATGTGTTTTTATAGGGGAATGACGATACACTGAATTTTTCGCTGGGGAATTAATTCTAAAATATTTATTGAGTTGTTATATTTAATTATTAAATAATATCTAATTAATGTTTTAGATAATACATATTGCTCCAAAGTTTTTTATGCAAAATCTAGGACAGTCTATATAGTAATTGACTGGGTATGTTATATATATATATATATATAGATAAAAAGAAGAAGAACTAAGGGAAAGATAAAAAGTACCCTTAACCGACGCGAATGTATGAAGAGATTGATGAAAGTAGATGAAGCGAAAGTAGTGTGTCAGAATCGGGCGAAGTGGAAATCCATAGTCTCTGCCTACCCCTATGGGATACAGGCGTGATATTATGTATGTATGTATGTATAGATAATATATATATATATATATATATATATATATATATATATATTGAAATAAAACTATTCTTACGGATTCTATCACGATTAGGTTTTAATTATTATTCCCGACGTTTCGAAGGCTTTGCAGTCTTCGTTGTCACGGGTCAGCCTTCGAAACGTCGGGAATAATAATTAAAACCTAATCGTGATAGAATCCGTAAGAATAGTTTTATTTCAATGTATAATATTCACGTAAACTTAAGAAATCAGTATATATATATATATATATATATATATATTTTTTTGTTTCGCGGGGAAAAGCGTTTTATCGCTACCGCCACGCCTGGGGGAAAACGTGGCGGTTATGTTGGATTCGCCGGTCTTAGGACCCAACGTTAAGCCACCCGGGATAGATGGAAAGCATCCAGGCGACCGTTGGGAGTCCCTGTCACTATTTATACCCTATACCGGCAATACCGACTAAAAACCCCGCGGTGGCCCTCTTCGGCGAATTGGGACGATCACGGGTTTCCCCAGGCGAGAAGCGCCCAGGCTTCAGCGGGAACCATGTATTATATGACTTTCTGAAAATAAAACGACTTACTATACGTTACTGGATAGATATTCTTATCCCCTATGAATGATATTGATGATGACGATCAGGCAGCTTGTCGTAAAAACTAAGCCAAATCATTTCTGCAATATGCTTGAAAAAGTGTTGCGCCAACCCCACATTAAGATGGGATAAGAGCAGGTAGAAGACAGATGACGATGATCGTTTTAATTTCCTCCATAATTTTTTTACTCTAAAGTAGTTTCCGCAAGGGGTTCTGGCAACCAAATGTATGTATGAAGAAAACAAAAACAAAATCTTATATATACACACACATACACACAGCCTCCAGAATGAATTATTTTTCTATGTAACATTAAAATAATTAAATCCACAGCAGCTTTAATTATTTTGCTAGCAAAGTGCACATTGTACTAAAATCATAACTTCATTATTCATAAACACTGTTTAGTTTTCCCTTGAGTTTGTAATTCTCGATGTTTTTATTATGGGAGGGGAGAAAGTTTCCACGTAAAGGGAGAGTTAGAGGTGATACTCAGATAACATTTGTCTTTTTATTGCATTTTCAATTTAGAAATAAAATAACCAAATAGAGAAACTTCTAAATCAAATAAGAACAATACATAAGATGAAGGTTTTTTCGCTAACCTATTCAAATTCAAATTCAAAATATTTATTCTGCAAATAGGATATTTTAAATCACTTTTACATGGCAATTACGAGTATGTTTTGAAAAATAATAATGGCGTAGGCATTTCGTGTTGATCCCTGAGAAGAAATGCCGAAACAAATTCAAGGGTGCATCACTCATTATGCATAGAGGAGTAACTCTTTTAACCTATGCATAATACGCACAATAAAGCACTTCAGGCAAATGGAAGAAGGTTTTAAAATACAGGCTCAAATAGTTTAATTAATGGGAAAATGTTTTTTCACACAGCAACATGCTGAGCTACAGCTAGATACTGCATAGTTGTACCCCATAAGTATAACTAAAATATCTTCCACACGGACAGAATCGCGAGCAAAAACAGACAAAGATAATCATTGAACTGTTAACTCAAGATTATCACAAAGCCGTCAAAACTGATTATCACAAAGCAAGTAACAATGTCAAAACCAAAAAATCATAAAAATAAATAATCGTAAAAGAAACGATAAAATATGAAAAAGTGTCATTAATAAGTCATGTTCAATCATTTCGCAGCTCCGTGCGTCTGACCTCGGCGACAAAAACTGGAGGGACCGAGGGCAAGTTGCGTAAATTTAATACGACGGAGCACTCAGCTTGTTGAACTTTGGCCGGGGACCGTGTTTATACGTTATACTCGTTTATGTTCCGAATATTAATCTTTGCGCCCGTATTGGCGGTTAGATGACACGTTGTGATAATGTTACGTTGCTTTTTTACCCTGAATATAATGTGGACGGAACTACTAAATCTGATGGAAAGCTTAAGGACATTTAAGAAGATATTTTAATAGGCGAGAGGATATACACGTGCTACTTCGAAGCTTACTCAGATTTATGAGACTGGTATGTGACACATTTATTATCAACACAAATTGTACTGTTAAACAAACCAAAAATACCCCAAACCTGTAAAATATATCTAAGATAACACACTTAAAGAATGGACGGGCCTCTAGATGAAGTTACAAAAGTAGATATTATTAGTATTCTAGCGATTATTATCATCGACATTAACAGTAGTTTCAATCGCAACCGTAATACAGACGATGCCAATTAATCTCAAATTGAAATTCTAGAAACCAATTTCCTCGAGATGCTAAACCTCTCATAATAGGGGACCATCGTATTCAATTACCACAATCTTCAACGCACTCGATATAACATGTTCTAGTAAATCATGTTTATCTGAACGAGAATGTACCAATTATAACATATAAACCACCTTCCGATTGTGGAATTGCTAATTGGCATCTGACGTTTATTATACACTAACTTTCTGCTCGTGGATCTGCCTGCGTTACCCATGAATATAACATGGATCTACTCCAAAGTATTTTATATAAAGTTAATTTCTCTGCATGGTCTATTTTGAAAAATCGCGAAATACATACGTACATATTTGATTGTTTCTTTGTAGTACTCTTACGAAGTTTGGAGTCAAAATGTCTATTCAATTTTATTCATACGAATTTTCATACCCATAATATTTTCCCATTTAATTTATAAAAAAATATCTTAGCGCATGCTTGCGTTATAATTTCAAGGTTGGAATTTTAAAATTATTAGTTGTTGCTGTGCATGCATCGTCAGTCAGGACAAACAATTTTATAAGTATAGATATAACCTATCTATATAGGTCATCTAACGTGCAAATCACAGTTTGGTTTAATTAATTGCCACGATTTGGAGGCAAGGCAGAGGGATGATATGAGACGGTTGTTTTAATTGGATTGATTACAGGAGGGAAGACAAAAGAGATTGCTGCTATAGATGTTGACGTCGAGAAATTACATCCGATTAAAGTTAGGGATTATGAGAAAACCTTTGAACGGGACGGGGGTTGAGCTCCAGCAATTTTAACTACTAATTAACTTAATCATGTCAAATGTTTTAATGGTATAAAGCTACATTTTGAGACAAATATTATTGTACGGATATTATAAAAGGGTCCCGTATACTATACACTGGATGATTATGATGATATATATGCTACCAGTCTCACCATTAAGAAAGTTATACCTAATCACCTTGCTATTATTAAATCATCTACTAGCTTTTCACTATAATGGATTTCTATATATATGTAGCAGATGAAAAAAGGTTAAAAACCTGCTGAGACAGCACCCTCTCGGTTCCAAATAACAGTTTACGAGACAACTGTCGCTAGGGTTAACCCCTAAACCCTATACGTGATAAAACGTTTGAAAATCTAATTCAGAGATCCAATAAAATACACGATATTAGAGTAAAAGCAATTTATATCGAATACTATTTAACTGGATCCGACAGGCTATTACGTTATGCACTCGTAGCAAGAAAATAAAATTTATAACGACGCGACGCCTTTTTACTGGCGATATGGCTAAGAAAGTATTTTTGAATGGCTATTAAAATGAAATGCAAATTTTTGTTACCGGAACCCCCATTGCTGGGAATGCTGATGTATATAAATTGCTTTTACATGAAAGTTTATTGATAAATACCAGTAGATAACATTAAGTCAAGTTTGGCTAAAGAGTACATTCTCGAAATAAAAACAGCTTCCGAAAAACTAATGATCATCCCCTAATAATGCCTCGGTCAATGAACGCCTGAGGCCCAAAGTTCCAAAACAGGAAAGTTCCTAACTGATACAGAACCGGTAAAAAGTCAGGCTTTTGCAGTTTTGCATTTTGTTCATCGTAACTCATCATCATCAGCCACAGCTTCAGCTTCATCCTATAGTATTTAACCTTCAACTGAAAAACTGAAGCTAAAAATTTGTATTTGTTTTATAAATGTATATGTATATGTATGTATGCTTGTATGTATAAATATGTATTGTTTTATATTTATAATGTCTTTCACCTCTCCTTTCCTATATCAATTTATACACCTGCCTTGTATATTCTCTGCACCACCCAAAGGTTGACTGGTAGAGAATGCCTCAGGCATTAAGTCCGCCTGTACATATCATATTATGTATAAAGTGTTTTAAATAAATAAATAATACACTTTACAGAAAACGCAAATGCCGCAAGTCTGCACCGTTTATTGAGACATTTTAGCATCACTATAATAAATTTGATAATAGCATCAAACCGGCGACGTTAAGAACAGCATTTCTCATAAAGCTGTAATGCTTCATAACGAGCGGGACAATGGCGCGACTCGACTGTACAGCCCAAACCTCCCAGATATTAATTTTAGAGATTCAACAGACAAAGGGGAAGCCAGAAACGTTTATAAACGGACAATATCTGTACATTGACTGATCTGTACATTTTGTATGATTCCTCGGAGTTTATCTGGTCTAATTTTGGGCCTGCACGAAAAAACGTTTAGACTTCAGAAGCACAATTTTCTATGATTATTGATATTCCTATCGTGGCACGTGAAACTGCTTGGCTTCTTGAATCTGTAATACAATATACTTAATATCTCCTGTACGTATCTTTCTTTAAAACAAAACATATAAACACCCACACAAAACAATGTATTTCTCTGTCTACTCTTGGAACAATGGACCATGCACAAAAACGTGTAGTGAAACCATGTTTTGTGTATTTTTTTAGTGCAGGAGACGCGCCTTAAGAGTTTCAATAATCATAGGGAACAACGCTCCAGTACATCTTGGCTACTGTGAATAAAGCCCAGGGCTAGTAACCTGTAGGCAAAACTACATTACTTTTCATACAAAGGACCACAAACTCCTTACAGCCAGAGGCTCCTGTATGTCATAAAGCGGTGATGTCTAAACCAAAAACCAGACGCGTGTTTACTTTCTTCTTCTACCTGCCTTTATCCCACTCTAATATAGGGTTGGCATGACACTCTTTTTCAAGCAGGTAATTGAATTTAGTTTTGTAACCGCCTGCCTGTCGGACATAAACCCATTCTTCATAGAGTAACTTGAATCTACTGGTACCATTCTTGAGGAGCCATCTACCCCTTTTGCCTTTAATTCGTTTTCTTAATACAAAATACTTAAAACGGTATGAAGAATATTTGTATAGCGCTTTCTTAGTGTTATATTAGAATTTACGTTGTCTTATCCGCACAGAAGTTTCGAGTCGGGCGGAAGTTTCAAACGATGCAGATGTGCAGTAATTTTAAGTTAAACCGTAGCGTATGATGTAGTTTATTAGAGAGGTCAACCTAGCTGACACTTTGACCTCAACGTAAATTAGAGCTATAATTTGAGTTTTGATATACTTTGTGGTGGAACTGAGCGAGACTTCAGCCTTGAAACGAGTAAGATCGTGTAATTCACGAACATATTCTTACAAGTCTGAGTGCAATACGGCGAAATACTACGATAAAAAATCACAAATTCTAGAGTCTGGACTAATACTGATCTGATAAATTTAATAATCCCAATATTCATTTATAAAATAAATTATATATGTAAGACATTCGTAATTCAATCAATCAATCAATCAATAAGCCCTTTATCCTGAGCTAAGTTTGGTTTGGTTTTTATAGAATATCTCTGAGCTCAGTGTGCCTTTTGGCAAAGGCCTCCTCCAACAATTTCCATTGAATTCTATCCTTTGCAACTCTTCTCCAGTTAGGACCTGCTGTGAGTTTGAGTTCATCTTCCCATCTTTTGTATTGTCTGCCTCTCTTTCTTTTCCGTCTCTTGGATACCACTCGGTTAGGATTTTGCTCCATTTTTCTTCGTTAGCTCGTAACATATGTCCAGTCCATCTCCACTTTAGTTGGTCTATTTTGGTTAATACATCAGTAACTCCTGTTTTGGCTCTTATGTCTGTGTTTCTTTTCCTATCCCTTTTCTTAATGCCGATCATACTTCTCTCCATAGCTCTTTGGCACTTTTCTAGCATATCTCTGTGGTGTTTTGAAAGTGACCATGTTTCACAGCCATATGTGATGCAGGGAAGAATGCATGTATTGAAGACTTTTCGTTTTATTCCTATGCTTAAGTCTGTGGACTTCAAAACCTCTTTTAGAGACCAGTATTTTTTCCAACCATTTGCTATCCGTCTTTTGACTTCTTTAGAAGTCAGGTGGTGTGGTGTAGTCCTGGTGTGAGATGATTTGTCCCAGGTAAGTGTACTCCTTCACATATTCTAGGGGTTGGTTGTTGATTTTGATTTCAAGGGTGTCGGAATTGGTTATTAACTTTGTTTTGTTTGTATTCATACATAAGCCAACTTTTTTACTTTCATTGTCGAGGTCTTGAATCATTTTTTCTAGGTTGTATGGTTTTTCTTCAAACAGGACAATGTCGTCTGCGAATCTGAGGTGGTTTAGCATTTTTCCGTCAATTTTTAACCCAAATTGGTCCCAATCTAGCTTTCTAAATATATTCTGTAGTACTGCAGAGAATAATTTTGGGGATAAGGGATCACCCTGCCGGACGCCTCTGTTTATTTTAAAGATTTTGCCTAATGTTTCTAGTTGTATTCTTGCTTTGCTGTTGGCATATATGTTTTTAATTACGGTAATGTATGGTTTGGAAACACCCTGATTCTCTAAGCTCTCCCATATGGCTTCATGGCTAATACTGTCGAATGCCTTAGTGTAATCAATAAAGGCCACATACAGAGGCTTATTGTACTCGTTATATTTTTCAATGACTTGTTTGACTGTATGTATGTGATCTACTGTGGCGAAGCCTTTCCGGAATCCCGCTTGTTCAATTGGTTGATTTTTATCGAGTGTAGTACTTATTCGGTTTAATATGACCTTGGAAAACACTTTATAAATATTAGACATAAGGCTGATTGGTCTGTAATTCCCAATATCGTCCTTTGGGCCTTTTTTGTGTATGAGGATTATATGTGATGTTTCCCAATATTCTGGAATAACGCCAGTGATTAAAATTTCATTGAAGATTCTGGTCAGTATAGGAGTTATTTCTTCGATGGTTCCTTTTAATATCTCATTTGTGATCTTGTCTGGACCAGGAGCTTTATCTGGCTTTTGACTCAATAATGCCTTGGCAACTTCACTCTGTAAAACTTTGGGTTCTGTTTTTAAACCAGACAATTCATACTGTAAGCATTTGTGTTGATTTTGGTTGATGGTATGTGGAATTGAGTAGAGTTTCTCATAAAATTCTGTGGCTGCTGTAATTATGCGTTTCCTGTTCGTAATGTTGTTGAGATTGTTCTTCAGATTTGCTATCCAGGGATTTCCCTCACGTAATTCTTTAAGAGCTTTTCTAGTTCCTCCTGTGGTTATAATATGTTTTTCTAAGGTTTTTAATCTCTTTATTTTTCGATCTTTCCTAATACTTTCCCTGATTTTCTTGCTTAACTCTGTTATTTTTTGTATGTTCTCTTTCTTCATGGTGCTACTAAACAAAAGTTTTCTCTCTGTTATGAGTTGTAGTGTTGGCTTACTTAATGTATATTTCTGTCTCGTTTGGTGTCTAGGTTTACTCAATGTGAGGGTATTTTGTAATTCAGCGTAACTAGTTTTTATATCTATAACGCTAGTTTCTGACAATTTTCTGTTTAATCCTTCCAAGGGATCCAGTGTTGATTTATCCATTTCTAGGTTATGGATTGTGCTGTTTTGCGTAATGTACCTCCTACGCAATTTAAGTGGTGTAATTTTGAGCGATGCTCTGACCATGCGATGATTGGTATTAAAGTTTAATTTGGATATGACTGTAGTGTCAGTAATTATTTTTGGGGAGTTGCTTATTATGTAGTCTATTTCGTTTTTATATTTCCCATCTGGAGAAATCCAAGTCCATTTGTTACAATATCTTTTTTTAAAGATGCTGTTCATCAGAATCAGATTGTGCTCAAATAAAAGATCCATCAGCCTTTGTCCACTTACACTTCTTTTTCCATAACTGAAATTCCCAAGGACATATTCCTCTTTATTTAATTTACTTCCTACTTGCGCATTGAAATCCCCCATTAAAATCAATATATTGTTTGAATTATTATCTATAATTTGGGATAGGGCCTTATAAAAAGACTTGTGTTCGGAATCCTTGGCCTGTTCTGTTGGTGCATAGATTTGGACGACAGTCCATAACTTTTTGAACATGGGTATTCTTATGTGTAGTATTGCAATTCTGTCTGTAACTCCAATGAACTCTTGTATATAATTTTTTAGATAGATTTTAACCATAAATCCTACTCCTCTTTGGCCTCCAGGTTCTCCTTTGTGGAATATTATGTAGTCTTGATGTTCTTGTATTAATTCGCCTGCTCTGCGCACTTCACTCAACCCTAATATGTCCCATTTAATATCGTTCAATGCTTCTTCTAATTCCAGTAGAGATTCAGGTGTTCGTAATGTCCTGGTATTTAATGTTGCAACATGTAACTTATTGTTTCTTGTTAGAGGGTGTTGGTCTTCAACTCCCGTGGTGACCAGCCATGGTGGGAGAGTAACGTGATTTTGTTTTTTTGGTACTGTTATTAATTCATGTGATTTAGTAAGCTGTTGTGATTGAATTAATTTGAAATAAGAAGTTTGATATTTTCCGGTGTATACAACTGGGGTGTTAGTTTCGATATGTGTTCTTGTCGGAGAAGGAATATGATCTTTCTCGCATGTATTGAAATGCATCTCTTTTATGTAATTTTGGGTTATTGGGATTCTGTTCATTATTTCCAGGGCTCGGAGTCTCAGATCTGTCCCTTTTCTTGCTGTCTTTTTTGTTGTTGCTGTTGTATGTGGTCTTTTTTTCTCTTTTAGCTTGCAGTGCTGCTTTTGATAAGTCGTGGGTAATATACGTGTTGGTTATCATCTTTTTTTTGTTTTTCAGAATTTGTATTTTTTTCTCTAAGGTCGTAGTGACGAGTAAAATCGGTCTGATTTTAGTACTTTCTGCTTCTTTTTTTCCCAATCTCTGGATCCTGTCAATGTCCCCTGTTTCTAATTTCACGTCTATTTTGTGTAATGTGGATGTTACCAAAGTAGTTAGGTCTTCATGTTTCTCTTCATTGGGCTCCGAGAGCCCATGAATTAGTATGTTATTCCTCTTACTGTTTGCCTCGAGACTTAATACCTTATTATTCAATTTCTCAATTTCGGTTTTGAGCTTTTCGTTTTCCTCAATGATCGGTTTTATCTTTTCTTCCACTTTTTGCATTATCGCTGTCGTAATGTTTTCGGTTATTGTGTTTGTTTGTAGATTTAGTTGATCTGTCATTTTGCTTAAAAGCAATGACATTTCGGGTGACAGTTCAATAGACATTTTTTTTTTTTTTTTTTTTTTTCGATCGAAAGTTATGTCAAGTTGGTAGCACTGCTTCTTGTTGAAGGTTGGCTGATGTTAGATAACCTCAAACTTGCTGAGTCGAGATATTTTTTAAGTTGTATAAAGCTTTGAACTTGAGAGTTATGATCTGTTCTTGGATTATTTAAGTCGTACGTTCACACAAAAACTTTCACAAGAGCACTGTATTAAGCTATTCGTAGTAATTTCGCACTTTTTTCGTTTAATTGTAGGAGCGTTCTGCAAAGCGTTTAACGTATCACAACACCGGAACCGGAAGCCCACACCGGAACCGGAAGCCATTCGTAATTAGTAATATTCAATCTCTTTGTTATACAGGTTTCAATATAGAACCTGAGACCTCACCTTCGCCACCGAGGCAAACATACACAGAAACCTAAAGTTGAGATGTGACATTTACTTTAGAGATGTACTTTAGAGATATAACCACATTCTCCTCGTTGTGTAGACGTAACATGATAAATCTGAAGTACAGTTAAAGCCAGGTAGCTAGAGCTCTTTGTTCCATCGTTATCTGCTATGTGTTGCAGCACGTTGGCAAATTAACAAATTTCCAACTTGCTAGCAATTCTGTTTCGTTTAGTCTTTATAAAAGCCTAAAAAGGCTAAAGGATTTTTAACGGATACATTTCTTTGTCTTTCCCTTTCTTTGAATCGAACTAAAACCATTTAATTAACGTAAGTGGTTAGTCCACTTTTTAAACAATTTTCCCTACAGCAGCAATCATCTGGAAGCAATCCGCAGCAGTGTTTTCCAGATATCTTTTTACAAATCACACAAAATATCTGAAATTAACTCTTAAAATTATAAATTTAAAACTCATAAAATTTAAAAATGTAAATAAATAAATAACACCTAATAGTCACACACATACCTTATCTCGTATCAGTCCGTCAGTCAGTCTTATACCCGTATCAGAAACAACAAGTAATTTTCAGTCACAACAAACTCACACAACATCCAATCCCGAAACAAACATTTGTCTTGCTTGTCAGCTTTTCCCTCGCAGTAGCGACAGTTCTGTTTGACAGACTGTTCACTCATTGACAGCTTCCGTGGAGAAACACGGAGGCTGTCATAGAGTGCTTACTTCAGGATAGATGAACTTAGCTGTATTGGCCCTGGTATTGCTAAAGTCCATAGTCTGTAACCGCTTATCTACTGGCGGACCGTTAGTCCAGCCTACCATAGCCTACCATGACTTTACCAAATAAACGATAACAAATAATACCCTCTTAGACATCACAATATACAAAATCCACAATACCCAACATAGAAGACACCGATATATCCCCATCAGAAGCCAAACGACATAAATAGCACTGACACAGACTCCAGGGGAACGGTGTTTAAAGAACAATGTAATGTAATATACGATGGTAGTGCCAACGACGCGGGGTGAAGTGGGGCGGGGCACGGCGGGTGCGTTACCGTTGGATGGAAGCCAGACCTTAACATAATAAACCCCTTAATATGGTCTAAGAGACCGTAGTACACCGCCCTTCACTCATCTGATATCCAAATTGCTTGCCTATCGAAAAGGGTTCAATACGATTTTTTTGCAGGCAAGTTTATATGAATGATTTTGTAATTTAATTATCATTCTTATGATACCAATTTTATATGATGTAGTTTTATGATTATTATGATGTAGTTATTTATATTGACATACCTCTTCATATCTGCTTGCCAAGTAGCCATAAGTATAAATAAGTAGACAAACCTACCAAGGCATATTCTCTATGTTAAAAACTACCATTCAAATTTTCTTTTTCGGTTATCAAAAAGTTAAGGTAATGAAAAAAAAATTTAAACGCAAAGAACACTTTTCTTGTGTCAGTCTATACACTAGTGCTTGAAAATAAATTATATTTGATAAAAAATATGTCTCATCTGGTTATCAGATGAGTGAAGGTCGATGTACCACGGCCTCCCCTACCAATAACATTCCAGTTAGATTTTAAACATCATACCGCTGTGTGTCACGTTAATGTGCTGACAGATCAATTACTATCTTGTTGATATTCGGTCTGAGCGTCAATTTAATTGGCACTTTCACATTTTTGCCGGCGCTAAAATTGGCAAGTGTCAATTTGGGAGCATTATTGTCGTAGTGTACTTGATATTGGGAGCTGGATAAATGAAGAAATGAATAGAAAGAAAGGACGCATGCAGCGAGAGAGTGCGAATTCGATACCTGAACAGAGACAAATAATTGTGAGCCATAAACAATTGTGTCTGATCTGGGTGTTGCGAGACCAATTAAAAACCAATTTTGGGTGTGCAGTACTATTATGCGTGTTCCTTTTTTTCTATGTGCCCTTATCGTACAATGTGGGTTCGGCATGTTAATTGATAGTCCTATGGAAATTAAACTATTTTTACGGGTTCTATCACGTTTTGGTTTTAATTTTTATGCCCGACGTTTCGAAAGCTTTGCAGCCTTCGTGGTCAGGGGTCAGACTGAGTTCGTAAAAATAGTTTAATTTCAATGAATAACATTCACGTAAACCTAAGAAATCATTATGATAGTCCCATGGTTTCAAGCTTGTTGCAGAATGGATTCGGCTTAATTTTTACAACCAATTGCCTTCCTGATGACGTTATGCACCTAACGTCAACATCTGGAGGTTCTAGACTCTGGAAAATTAAATTGGAAAATTCGCTTTGCCCAACCCGGGAATCGAACTCCCGATCTTCTAATTCACTGCTCATATAACATGCACCGAGAATTATCTATTTGCGCCTCCACTTACTCCATCTGTAATACAGATCATAGATGATAATATGTTACGTATTTAAATATATTTTCATTCCAGAATTCCCAGAATATTTTTCACCTCTGCGTCTGTATTACATAAATACATGTATTAGCATACAAAAATACATCGCTGGCTCAAACTACAACGTTTTGTTATAAAATGAATGTGCTCGAACTTTCTCATTTTGGTTGAGCGGGGTTTCAAACTGTATTAAATTTTAAACGCTCAATCATCCGCAGTATGCTTAACAGCGAACAGAGACCTTAGCACGAACAACCTTCGACTCCATATTCGAATTCAAATTGAGCCCGATTTGCGTTCGATTGGTTGTGAAACTCCTTTTAAATTCATTTAAATTTTCATTTAAAATAGACTGGATAGATTCTTTAAAATAGACGCAACTTCTGAAGTAGCAAATTCCAATTTATAAAACGTTCCTCGAGAAAGCCAGACTCAAAGTCTTGATGTAAAGGATGCAACTTGATGTTGAAGTAAACAACTAAAATCCAAGTCACTTACTGCATTCGTCGAACCGTAACTTTGAGTAGGAACGGTTTAACTTTACATAAAAGCAAATTGTCAATAAAGCCATGTCCAGGCAGAGATCAAGACTTCAGATACGCAGGAAGTGGCTCTGTTTATAATATCGTCTATTTACAGTCTACGAGAGTTTCCTTAGATCAAAGGGAGTTTATCAATTTCATCAATCTTTATAGAAACGTAGCTAGCTAAAGTCTAGTTTTCTTTCCTACCAGTAGTTGTATCTGTACATCTTCTGGAGAAAATAAAAATTCAACAAAGATTCGTCAAGTTCTAAATTGTAATACAATTCAACAATTGGGTAAGTACCCAAGAAACATAGTCAAGTGACTATGTTTTATTTGGTACACATTTGTAATAGCAAGTAAAACAAAAAAGAAACCCTTCTCTAAAAACCGCATCGAAATTGGTTGAAAAATAAGGCAGTAATTAATATTTTAAATTCTGCAACGAGCAAGAGTGGGGGCGTAGTGGGGATATCTTGCTATCCCTTTCCAACGCAAGCACCGTTATGGCCGTGACGTGATTTGACTAATACTTATCTTTCCCATAGTTTGAAAGTTACACCAAACTACAAAGGCTTATAACTTTTTTATTTTTGGCAGTATTTAAATATGTCTTTCGGTGTTACGTTTAAGATGACGTAAATTTCGTATAGAATCAATAAAAAAAATAGCCAAGTACCCAATTATATTATCCAGGCGCGGACTCATAATTATGATCATATTAAAAACAATATCCAATTATACTACTTCTTTAAAATAAACGTCTAAAACCGAGTCTACTGCTCTAAAAACGTTACACAAAATACCTACACAAATATGCTATTTCTAAATTTTTTCGTCTATGGTTCATTGTTATACGAACAGGAGACAATGAAAAACCTTCTTTGTGTAGGTGTCTTTAGTGTTTTGTTTCGAAAAACTAGTGCAGGAGACGCGGCTAGAAGAAACGTTATTTTGTGTATCGAGAAAAATACGAGCAGAAAACTTTACAGTCGTCGTTGAACCCAAATTAAACTCCAAACTTGTAACATAATACATAACATAAGCTCACGACTGTATTCCCGAAGGCGTAGGCAGAGCCGCACTAGCCAACTAGTGCACCCACATTTCGCCGAGCTTAGTTCCGTCCCAGATGTGATAGGTGGCGAGCCTATCGCCATATCGGGCACAAATTCCAGACTCCGCGCTGATATGGAAAAATCCAATATCACTTTGCCCGACCCGGAGATCGAACCCAAGACCTCAGGACGGTAGACGTACCGAAATACAACCACGCCACCGAGACAGTCCAAACTTGTATTCAAGTTGAGCACAAAATTGCGCCCAATCATCGCAAACAACCAACCACAAGATAATAATATAACAAAGCACTCTGTAGGCAAGCAAATTCAATCGCCAAACTAAACAATTTTGCTATTGTAAAGTCTAAAGAAAACTTGACAAGTTTCCAAATGTTTTATAGTTCAAAAACCTCAGGTAAACCAAGTATGTTAGTTTTGGACAGAGCAGACTGAATAACATTTGTCTTCATGGATGATTGACCATCGCTCAAGTTGGTCTCTTTCTGGGAAATTATGTTTCCAAATATCCAAAACTATATTTGTGTACAAATTGTGGCGTGGTTGTATTTCGGTACGACTGGCGTCCTGAGGTCTCGGTTTCGATCCCCGGGTCGGGCAAAGTGATATTGGATTTTTCCATATCAGCCCGGAGTCTGGAATTTGTGCCCGATATGGCGATAGGCTCGCCCCCTATCACATCTGGGACGCAACTAAGCTCGGCGAAATGTGGGTGTACTAGTTGGCTAGTGCGCCTCTGCCTACCCCTTCGGGGATACAGGCGTGAGCTTATGTTATGTGAAGTTCAAATCTAACCTGTCTACAAAAACCGAACACGTCACGTCTCGCAAGCAAACACAATGAACTTAATAAATCGTGTTAACGAGCTCAGCCGCGACACCGCTCTCATTATGACGTGACATTCGAGTCACGTTCCATACGAAATCTCAACCGCAGGGTACTGTTACTAAGCGTTTGAGGTGCTCTGTGAGTGATGTCTGCGTGATTATTCTGGTTACGTGTCAATTTCTTCGATGATGTTACATGACGTGATATTATGAGTATTGACTATGGGCCTTTTTCACCGCACTTAATAATTATTAGCCCTGTAATATTACTGTCCCACTGCTGGGCACGAGCCTCTTCTACCTAATGAGAGGGGTTAGGCCTTAGTCTACCACGCTGGCCTAATGCGGATTGGTAGACTTCACATACCTTCGAAATCTTTGTAAAGAAATTCTCGGGTATGCAGGTTTCCTCACAATGTTTTCCCTCACCGTTATAGCAAGCGATATATCACAATGAAAATACACTTAACATAGAAAAGTCAGAGGTGTGTGTTCTTTTTGGGGTTAGACTCGAACCTTCGACACTCGTCTCGGCAGTCCGTACCATTCCCAACTGAGCTATCGCTGTTTCACTGCTGCTACTGCTTCACCGCACTAGCCAGTTAAAAATCGGGCCTGTAAATGGCAGCTAGAGAAGCCAGACTAATGCCGACTAGAAGCACAAGATCTTACGACCTTCCCCATAAACGATCTCAATTCAAATGTGGTAGATTACAAAAATTAGCAAATAGGAAGAAACTTTAGATATCCCTCATAGGGGGTTAACGTCAGGCAGGCGGTCGGTCGTAAAAACTCAGCCAAATCCTCTATGCAACATGCTTGAAAAAGTGTGTTGCGCCGACCCCACCTTAAGGGATAAGGGCAGGTAGAAAGAAAGAAGGAAGAAACTTTAGATATGACACCGTGAAATGATTTAATTTGATTGATTCATTTTCGCGATCTATCAGCACACTGGGACATCATTTATTGGGACTGGCTTTTATCTCAACAGACTTCTCGCAGTTATTTTAGATTTATTAAGGACCGGAGATTTTTGTCACTGTGACTGTTGTCTCTCTTATCCGGTGTTTAAAATTTTTTTTTTTCCAAGTGACTACACTACACCTGATGGTAAGCGTAGCGCAGTTAAAAAAAACCAACGACCATCGATTAACATAGTTTATGAATGGTCGCCAGAGTTATGCCGCCCTGTTGCGTATGTATAAGTTACGAAATACGATGCAATGTAAAAACTGAGCGACTTTCAATATATTTCCATCATCATCATAATCATCAGCCATAGGACGTTCACTGCTGAACATAGGCCTCCCCCAAAGATTTCCAGATCGACCTGTTGGAAGCGGCCTGCATCCAGCGATAAATATATTTGATAAAAGAGACAAAATGTCACGAAGATAAAAAAGTTGTCCTACCACGCCCACATTAACGGTTGAAATTAAGCAAATGAGAGTCGGCACACTAAGCCTATTTAGTTTCAGAAAATTCCTTGTTTCCAGTGAATATGATTCAATAGAACATAATTACTCCAAAAATAGATATTCCATTACACACTTCGTTGTTTTTGTTATTCTAAACCACTACCGCCCACGTCCGCGTCAAATGGAAAACTATTCCAAGATACCGACATCCGAACACTGTAATAGCTTTGATATTAAAATTTAAAGGTCACGTACCGTTAAGATTTTTATTCTGATTCTGTACAGATTCCATTACATAGACACAAAGAAGCTAGATTTGTATTGAATAGATAGAGTCTGTTACTCCCACGACGTTACAATAGAGAATAATAAACGCCGGGAAAATGCAAATATGTCAGATTTGAAAACGCAAGTAATAAATATCTATAGACTAGGAATGTAAGGAATACTTGGATCATGTCACATGTCTACCACTTTGAAAGATAAAAATAAATCCAGCAAGACAATCTTCTTTCTTTCTACCTGCCCTTATCCCACCTAAATGTGGGGTCGACACAACACACTTTTTCAAGAATGTTGCAGGAAGGATTTGTCATAGTTTTTATGACCGACTGCCTGACTGACGTCAACCCCTCTGAGGGATTCAGTCCCGTGCAAATTGAATTACAAAATTCGATTCGCCCGACCTTTGAATCGAACTCAGGCCCTTTCAGTCCACAGCTCATATACGCTGCCACTAGGTCTAGTGGCAGCGTATATGAGCGTATATTCGTAGCGTATAGAGCGTATAGCGTATAGTCCAAAGAGGCAACAATCCAGCAAAACAATAATTTTGTTTATTTTTTAACTGGCAAATCAGCAGGTGGGTCACCTGATGGTAATGTTCCACCGCCCACAGACGCCCAAGACTCTAAAAGAATAATGAGGGCACCAACCTAAAAGGAGGGAAATACGGCTTAGGAAAGGAAGAGGAGAATTGAGCCGAACGCGACAGCCAAATGCCACTTTACGTCGGTTTTCTGCGAGACAGTGGTATCAAACCGGTCGAACCACTCATTCGATCTATAGACGTAATTCTATTGTAAAAGACTTGGTTTAAACACGCCTCTTATATGCACTATATTCGCTACACAACTTTACTGTATATCTCAAACTAGTTGTGTATACTTCGAGCTCCAAAGGGAGACTAACTCAATAATGATAGCTCCCGCTATTTTATACCTTTTGCTTTAATTAATAAAGAAATACCTTCTACAGATATTATGAATTACTTAGAGGGTTAAAATAAATATTATTAACATACTACCCTTCAATATCGTGTACTAAATCACAACAATTATCCGAAATCATAACACTATACAGCTTGGCGCTACCACTCAACAACAAATTGCAACAAAGAAAATAAGATAGAGCATTGTTGATATTAATCACTTGCAAATTGGTATTCTGGAGGGTTTTAATTTTGCAGTATTGCGGAAGTTCAACAAATGCAAAACTTGGATTCCTTTATTAAAATAATTTAACAAGCTATTTCTCTTGTATAGTATTCATTAATGAAATCGAACCCAACTACCCCCGTTGTTTATATAGGTACGTATAGCCAGTGATGTGCACAGACATTCCGATCAGGACAAAAACTTGTAAAATGATTTTTTTCAACTCTTACTTTCTTTCTGCTTGCTACATTAACAATTTGGATTCGTTTTTTTTCGTTGCGATTTATGTTACCAGCAAATTGTCAGGTTACACACTGTCTCTTTGTATATGGAATGCACACCACTGCGTATAGACAATTAGATATAGAAAACTATATTCTTTGGTCGTTCTTCTAATCTTCGTTCACAATACCGACTTATTTTTGTTAAATCTAACTCCTTAATGTTTGTAAACAAAGTCCAAAAACCCTCCTAATTCACAATAAGCCCTCATTCGCACGAGAGCTTTTTCAACGCGCGTTAAAAAAGCGTCTCAAAATGTCTGTACATATGGGGCCTTACTTATAAAAACATTTTCGCTTATCTTTTCGCTAAGAATAGCCTGTCACTTTTTCCTTGCGTTACAGTGTTTAAAGATGAAAGGAACAACCTATGGTTAAAGATGAGCAGCGCTTAAATATTTTTATAAGTAAGAGGCTATATTGCTTGAAAATCATTCTTGTCTTGTTTCTAATAAGGTATATTTTACATACCGGCCAAAAAAAAAACGCCGCGGTTTAAAAGCGCCGCCGTTTGAATAACTATATTAGAAGCAATTTGTCCCATTACAACGTTTTTTAACGCGCGTTGAAAAACCTCTCGTGCGCATTAGGCCTAACAGTGAAAAATTACAACAAAAACACAATACCAATGAATTCTCATTTCAAATAACTTATCTTTCTCCAATAGATGAAGAAGCACTGTAATAGAGGACGAGGAAATTACATTTGCTGACCTTAATAGCGTTCTATTTACGCGGAAAATTCATTAAAAGCCGTCGTAGAGAAAAATTGCACGAGACGTCTCAATCCTTTCTCAATAAATCCTGTAATAGCGGCAGCGAGGAAGTGTCCCTCATTGAGTAGGGAAAGACTTTGTCGATATATCGATGCTCTATTACGTTTTCCAAACATAAGCTCACCCCTGTATCCCTGAAGGAGTAGGCAGAGGCGCACTAGTGAACCGACATTCGCGAAGCTTAGTTTCGTCCCAGATGTGATAGGGGGCGAGCTTATCGCCATATTGAGCACAGATTCTCAGACTCCGGGCTGATATGGGAATGTCCAATATTACTTTGCCCGACCCGGGGATCGAACCCGAGACCTCAGGACGGTAGTCGTACCGAAATACACTGAGGCAGTTTTCCAAACATCATCCGATCTATTCCTTGCGTTTTGTTGTAGCGCTTTCAACCGTAAAAATACTATTAATATGCTTCTTCTTCTTCTTGTAGTGTCTCTCCAACTAGCGAAGGTTGGCTGTCAGCTCAGCATATTTATCTTTATCCTTATTTATCTTTATGCTACACTTAATTAATTTGTCTATTATTTTAAATTCAAATTGAAGATTTGATTGTACCTGCTGCCTAGAGTGCTTTTTATATCTAATAACTGTACCGTATCTAACGGAATCATAGGTGAGCATAGCCAATGTAAAATTGTATGTTTAATCAGCTTAAGTATTTCTAAAGCGTGAACGCTTTGTCACATGTAAGAAAATTAACAAATAAAAATCAAATCATCGATAGTGCTAAATTTGTCGATAAGTAAACGCCCTATTCAATAACACCCGCAGCTAGTAAGCATCAAAGACGCTGCACTTAATAAGGTTATAGTCCCCCGAGACGGCGACCACCGCTGATAACCATCCAACTAATCATATCAACACCTACAGCTTCACCATCTATTACACCTTTAGCATTGAATAAAGAAAATGGAGCAATGTTCTGATTGTAGGCAGTTTGACTATGTGACAAATCTGGAATATTCTACTCCTAACTCACATTTTTTTTATAAAGTAGCGTACAATACATATAATTTATTTCTAAGTTACAATTTAGGGTCAATTAGCAATCCAGAATTACAAAAAAAAATGATAGGCTAATATTTTATATTTATTTATCGGTTTATTATATTCTTATAGATAATTTGTATTTCAAGATGTGTTTTTTTCGATATTGTCCATTCAATTATAAATTACAATCTAAAGTTTAACAATCAAATTTTCAAAATAAACTTGGAGTAAGCACCATCGAACACAATAAAAGTCTTGATTTTTTCTGTATGTTACGTGATATCTCTAGCAATATAGACATACAGACAAAAAAAATGATGCGTGTACTTATGTACGAGCGTTATAAGTGATACTTCTTTGGCGTAGCTAAGTAAAAAATAGGTAACAAAAATGATAACATGATCTAAGAAAAATATTAAAATAACGAATGTTACTCACAACCAACTTCATGCTGTCGGATTGCCGTAACGGTATGTAAGTAACGCACAGTTTTAAATTTTACAGACACCTTAACGCGCCTAAAGAAGTATAACTTCAAAAACAACAAATTGAGAAAACCTCTTGATTCTAAATTCTAGTAGAAGTATTAAGTATCAGTAGGACAACAATAATCTCGTAATATAAACAGTTAGCATATTGTACAACTCAATCCAAAAGCAGCCATTTATGAATACATTTAAGAGGCGCATCCAGTGGAGGTTAATGGGAACAATATTGCAAAAATATGCAAAACTTGCGAGCGTGATGCGCATTTTTGGCTTACATTAAGTTGGTGAAAGACCTTTATTACGGTGTACACTGCCTGCTAACTTAGTAAGTGAATTCATTAATTAGTATTCAGTGCGTATACAGCTTTATACATTCAATCATTATTTAGTTGACTTGGAAACTACGCTTACCATGTGTGACTAAAATGTGGTTAATTTTAGGCTGTTACTGTACCAAATTCTGAAATATTTACAAGATTATCTTCACCTATCACTGTTCATTGTTACTTAGATATAATAAGCCTAAGTCAGCCCAAATATCCCGGTCTTGGGTAGACCGTATCCATTCTCTCATTCATCAATAATTCATAACATTTATATCATATTTATTTCTGTACAGCATAATGAAGTGATTTTATTTCACGCTACATACATTAACGATCCAATAAATCATTATTATTCTTGGCCCATGTGACATAGTATCTTACTGATTTCTTAAGTTTACGCATACATAGTATCTTATAAAATTATATATGGTGTCTAAATCTACCTAAAACGGGGCGAACAACAAACCTTACAATTAAAGTTGGGTGCCTTAACACCTATAATCAAAACGGCGATACGAGGAAATCCAATCTGTAAACCGCAATCAAGTGGCCGGCAAATTCTTAGAACTGACCTTCTCATTCCAGAATCAAAAGGGGACGGATTGAGGCATCTGTTTGTGGGTCAGTCCCAATTCTAAACAACTTGCACAAAGACACAAGTGCGAAGCCATTGTCGCTAATTGTGTAGAAGAAAAAAAATGGCACAAAACTAACACAAAAGGCACCATCTATGTCAGAGCGGGTGAGTAGAAAATTGTGAAACCAGAACTAGCTGGTTTAATTCCTGGCCTAAGACAATGATATATGGAAATATGAAATGTGATCTAGACATATGAAACATACATACAAAGACTCACGCCTTTTTCCCATAGGGGTAGGCAGAGACAACGGATTTCCACTTGCTACGATCCTTACACACATCTTTCGCCTCATTCAGTCTCATTACATATGCAACAAACCAGTTTTAAAGTTAAGCATTGCGATGTATGCTATTAAGTACCTACTACCTATTCAATATTAAATCTGTATACATACATACAAATAAATAAAATTGGAGTGTCTGTTTCACTAAATGCATATGAAATTATATACGGTACTTTTATAAAAAAAAAACGGTTTATTCCGGCGAATCTCTGAAACGGATGGACCGATTTTGATGGGACTTTCACTGCCAGGTAGCTGAGGTATTAAGGAGTAACATAGGCTCTTATCCCGGAATAAATTTATATATGTTCACACATTTCCACGCGAACGGGGTCGCAACAACAGCTAGTTTTGTTATAAAGACGCTGGCTGTTAGATTTATCGATTTTAAAATGCTCTTAACCCCCAAAACCCGATGCCCTGAATCCGCGCATGTCGCTACCCCATCGAACTATTAATTGGAATCAGTACCATCAGCTGACAATTAACCGCAGTAGTAACTTGTAACTCACTTTAAATCCCACCAACGGTAATTACGAACTTTCTACGTGTCCGTACTCACTATTTGAAACTGAACTATTTTCATTTAAAATTGAAAGTCCATATGAAACGGTTTGAATTGAACGGAAACTTTGAGTGAGGAATTTGATTTTTTCTTTTATTTAAAGGGAACAATTGACTATTTAAAGTTACTCTGCGGGTATATAATAAATCAGAAGCTTTTTAAGCCACACTACAGCATTAAAATATAACCCAGAAAAATTCCGATGTTTGCTGTGGGGAGAATATTGCACCCCACCCCCGCAGTACCTACCGCCCACAGAAAACCTCCCTCCGGAACAACACCTACCATGGGCCACATGGAAGTCGCTCAACCGCCTTCGAACTCAGGTTGGCCGTTGCAAATCGAACATGGTAAAGTGGAGATACAGTGAGGCAGATCCGGTATGTGACTGCGGGGAGGCCCCACAAACTATGCTGCACTTGTTGTCATGTCCACAGTGCCCTCACACCTGCACTGTCGATGACCTTGCTGGGGCTACTCCTGCTGGAGTGGCAGTGGCTGAGTACTGGGCCAAAATAATATAAATAATTTTATAAACCATCGACACGACGAAGAAGAAGAAGAAGCTAAACACTTATTTAAGCTTGTTGCAGACAGGATTCGGCTTAGTTTTTACTTCCGCTTACTTGCGTGCCGTCAACCCCTGGGGAATCTAATCCTATACATATCACGTTGGAAGAACTGCGTTGCCTGACCTAAGACTCCGTCCTAACCGTCCGGTCCACAACCCCTATTCGCTGTCACGAGACCAGAAGCGACTATTAATTCCACCATTTAGAAGTCAACAAAACACCCATTTGCAAATATCCATCAACCTTAAACAAGCACTTCGCGGCAATAATTAAAATCGTAAGCTATAAATTAATGTGATACTCGGGGGGGAGCAATTGCTTAAATCCAGTGGCGTGCAGTCCATATAGACATATAGACACTGTCTATCTTAACAATTTGCTATTCCATAAATAAAGAATAAATAAAAATAATAAAAATATTAGCCCTGTAATATTACTGTCCCACTGCTGGGTACGGGCCTCCTCTACTAATGAAAGGGGTTAGGCCTAATTCGCTTAATTCGGGTTGGTAGACTTCACATATGAGATACCTTCGAATTTCTTGTGGAGAAATTTTCGAGTATGCAAGTTTCCTCACGATGTTTTCCTTCACCGTTATAGCGAACGATATTTCCCAATGAAAACACACTTAGCATAGAAAAGTCGGAGGTGTATGCTCCGTTTTTGGGGTTGGTCTCGAACCTCCGACACTCGTCTCGGCAGTCCGTACCATTCCCAACTGAGCTATTACTGCTATCACAATAAAGAATTAAATTATGACTAAATACAGATTTCCAAAATAGCAATGCTTGGATTATGTTTTAAATCGACACAGAGATGATAATCACTATGAGGGTGTCGCAAGAGATGAAGGAAATTAAAAACTTAACTCACCGACTTGCCATTTACCGATCGTGACCAAATGTATACGGGACCACCCTTGACATAAGCTCTATCGAACACAAAAAGAATTTTGAAAATCGGTCCACATTTGGCGGAGATATCGCGTAACATACATTTAAAAAAATACAGATGACTTGAGGACCTCCTCCTTTTGTGGAAGTCGGTTAACAATTGTGTAAGATTTTTGTCTACCCTGATCGGCAAGTCTCTGCACGTCACTGCTTGAATCCGACTATAACTCAACGTTGTTGAATTAGTTTTGATTCTCCACGCGTTGTAACCCTAAACACTTAAAACCGAAAGTAATTCCCTCTTTGAGTATTTACTGACTCGCTTTGGAGACGTAGTGATGTCGCAAGATGGATTCGTTAATACGAAATATGCATTCAAGGCGAATATCCATATTTTTATAGATATATTCTTTTCATATTATGCCCTGCCTCGGTGGCGTGGTAGTATTTCGGTACAACTACGGTTCTGAGGTCTCGGGTTCGATCCCCGGGTCGGGCAAAGTGATATTGGATTTTTCCATATCAGCCCGGAGTCTGGAATTTGTGCCCGATATGGCGATAGGCTCGCCACCTATCACATCTGGGACGGAACTAAGTTCGGCGAAATGTGGGTGTTCTAGTTCGCTAGTGCGCCTCTGCCTACCCCTTCGGGGATACAGGCGTGAGCTTATGTATGTATGTATGTATATTATGCCCTCTATTATAGATCCCGTAATGATGACCAATGAACAAGTTTTATTATTTTTTTTATTTTTTTTATTTCGGGGAAACAATCAATTACACACATACATTAACATAACAATTTTTCATATGGGTATCATTTTAAATGTGTAACTAACAACGTTATCCCCAAATTAATATAAAACGTAGTAATTATGAACTTATATAATCATGTAAGCCAGCTAGCAACAATTATGATATAATATCCTTTCATTCACAAAATGTGTTTAATCAATACTTTAATAAATCTTAATTAAACAATGTGTACTTAGTGTTTTGTCTCTCTCTTTCAGCCTATTAGATGTAAGAAAGAAAGGGACTAATTCTATTTAAAGCTGAAGTACGCTTAAATTGTTGATACACATAATTTCTGTCAATGGAACATAATCACATAATTTCTGGCGAAAGAGAATTTCAAAAAGAGAGAAACCTTCCAAAAAAAGAATGTTGAAATTAAACTAGTTTTTACCTCTGGTTTTTACGGAATCTACCGCGATTTGTTTTGTATTTACAAATAACATTAACATTTTGGACAACTAACACCTTAGTCGGACCCGTGACCACGAAGGCTTTAAAGCTTTCGAAACATCGGGACTAAAAATAAAATAAATACAAAGAAATCGCAATAGAATCCGTAAAAACTAGTTTTATTTCAATGAATAATATTCGTGTAAACCTAAGAAAGCAATAACTCAAGAATGTATTCAACTTTGTGTTATTTACTGATTTCTTAAGTTTACGCGAATGCTATACAATGAAATAAAACTATTTTTACGGATTCTATCACGATTTGGTTTTAATTTTTATTCCTGACGTTTCGAAGGCTTTGCAGTCTTTCACGGGTTAGACTTGGTTGGTTGAATAAAAATTAAAACCAAATGGTGATAGAATCCGTAAAAATAGTTTTATTTCTTTGTGTTATTGCCAACTCTCAAGTGCACAGACGTCTAGAACAAAAAATTAATTAAGAAACTAATTTTTCGGCCGCTGCCTTTGAGCAATACGCCCTTAAAACCAAAGGAGCGAGCATTAATATTTTTCACTGAAAGACTTTCCAGCATTCTATTCAATTTTCCCCTCGGCTTCTGTTTGAATGCAGTTCTCATCTTACATTCTTTGTTTGAGTTTCTTAAGAATGTTTATTTTGTGAATATACGTCGTTTATTACTGTTTAGAATTTGCATATGAAATCCGACCCGGGGATCGAACTCGAGACCTCAAGATGGTAGTCATATCGTAATACCACTACACCACCGAAGCAGGCCTAAAAAATATAACAACATCTAAACATATATTTCATTTTATAAATCATAAAACAAGGCCCACACAAATGTCTTCACTCTCCAACCCTAGCAGTAATTAAGTTGAACGCGCGAAGAGTTTGCGTTTCAACTTACACAGAATGTGGCGGTGGAACTCCATTGTTTGTGGATTGGGTTATGATTCAGAATCGAGTTAGGGGCCGAGGGGCAAGGGCGCACGGGCGAGGGGCAAAGAGTTACAAGCACAGACCTAGATTAAGTAGATGACGCGATGTATGTTTAAAAACAAAATTAAACAAATTTGCCTCCGTGGCGTGGTGGTATTTCGGTACGACTACGGTTCTGAGGTCTCGGGTTCGATCCCCGGGTCCGGAAAAGTGATATTGGATTTTTCCATATCAGCCCGGAGTCTGGAATTTGTGCCCGATATGGCGATAGGACCGCCCCCTATCACATCTGGGACCGAACTAAGCTCGGCGAAATGTGGGTGTTCTAGTTCTCTAGTACGCCTCTGCCTACCCCTTCGGGGATACAGGCGTGAGCTTAAGTGTTTAATGATATATCATTTTTATCTACACATGAAGCCGTCTCACATCATTTTAAGGAGAGGTATAGCACCGAATGCTCATACACTTAAGGTCATCTTATGTCGTTAAAGGCCGCCATATCTGTCAAAATGATATGGCAAAAATCCATCAAAATTAAGCCGTTAGAGTTAAGTAGCGTTTGACCATTTAGGCGATTATGTTGGCTTTTGACAATGTGTCGAGTACACATATGTATTGCTGCTTTGTATATATGTATGTATAAATAATATACGTCGAGATTGAATTAATCCAGAGTACGCGCACGGTACGCAGAGTACGCAGTAGCCGATGAGGCAGAAAAGTTCTCGAGTGGAGACCACGTACCGGCAAGCGCAGCGTAGGACGTCCACCTACAAGGTGGACCGACGACCTGATAAAGGTCGCAGGGAGTCGCTGGATGCAGGCCGCTTCCAACAGGTCAATCTGGAAATCTTTGGGGGAGGCCTATGTTCAGCAGTGGACGTCCTATGGCTGATGATGATGATGATGATGACGCGCACGGTGTTTTGAGACCGAAAGCCTCCCCTTTCTTTCTGATACCCACGACACGGTCAGGACTATGTGTGTTGTTCGCGTTCCAGGATCAGCCAGTGTACCTACTTCTCTCGAGGGGCTTGCGGTATGACTTGATGGTTGGTTGAGACGGGTCCATACCCGTTACCATATACCTCCATAGGTATTCCTGTATCTGCATGGGACATCCGCCTGTCTTGTCGTAAGCCCCTCGATTTGCTTCTTCCCTCTTCGGATTCGGAGTGTGAAGACGCATAAATTGATAAACACATTGTTTGTCAGTGGTCGCTAGTTTTTTTAGACTGCACTACGCTTACTATCAGGTGCAGTGTAGTCACTTTGTCGTGCCCGGATAAAAACAAATGTGTATAACTGTTGAGTGTTATGAATATTTACTTACGATTCGATCGCGTGAATAGATAATGCAATATCTACTCAAATCTAATTCTATGGTTGTGAGTATTTTAACGACGCGACGTTAGGAGTCTTCTAACTTGCACAAATTATCATAATTTTGCCCAGAGTTGAATTGTGCGGTTTTCTGTTTTCACCAACCGCTTTGCGTACCGTATGTCAAGTTTGAACTTTTCAGTATAACAATGTAATTAGAAGTTTAAGCTCTATTGCATTGCAACAACATTCAAATTTAAATTTTCATTATGATACTTAGTAATAGGACCCTTAAGGATACTTTTAAACTTCATACAAGGTACATTACCTTTGCTCCGAAAACGTATATCGGTTTGAGAAGAGAATTAAATTGGTTTGTTTGATATCATTTTTCGGGTTTTCTACCAAATCTTTTTGGAAAATTACCCAATAATATACCATATACTACCCAAATATTGGATTGCAAGTAGTTCATGAGATTTTGACACAAACTTTTCCCGCAGCTTTGGTTGTCTAATCAGACTTATCCTCTAAGCCACACTAAACTACCCTCATTTAAATTTCCCTCATATACCCTCATTTTAAAAATGGAATTATCTCATTGTATAGGATTTTCTATGGCTTAGTCTACAACACCGTAATTTTCTTAAGGAGCCCTAATTTTTTCGAAATAAAATAAAGCCTATATTACCTACTGGTAGTAGAGCTTTCTGTAAGTAAAAGATTTTTAAATGAGTCCAATAGTTTTAGAGTTTAACATATGCATAATAAATCAAAGCACTTACGAGATTGTTTCAAACGATTTTTATCTTAAAAACCATTTAATGTGACCCCCGAGCTCTATTAAAGCTCTATCTTAAATTATATTTGAACTTTAAAACTAGTTTATCAGAACCTTTTTGTTCAGTGGAAACTGACAGACCGATCGAAGTTCACGTAATGTTATTATAGAAGAAAGATTCTTGAGAAGTGCAATAAATGTAAAATGAATTATTTGCAGTGGAAATATTTTATTGTAAAGTTTTTTGAAATGAACAACAAATAAATAATTTTGTTATCAATTCTACTTGTTACGACGTTGAACAAAACTTGAAGCGTTTTATCCATATTGTTATATGATTTCAAAATTACCCATTATTTGAAAAGCTGCATCCTTAACTTTCTATTCCCGAGAGAAACAGGTATCTAATAAACACACACGCACGCACGCACGCACGCACGCACGCACGCACGCACGCACGCACACACACACACACACACACACACACACACACACACACACACACACACACACACACACACACACACACACACACACACACACACACACACACACACACACACACCCACACACACACACACACGCACGCACGCACGCACGCACGCACGCACGCACGCACGCACGCACGCACGCACACACACAAATAATTACGCCTGTAATTAAAATCCCACATATAACACTTGACTAACAAAGCTCAATATAAAAAAAGTCCAAACGCCTCATAAATCTGTTTTAACTGAATTTATATTGTAATATTTTCTCGTTATATGGAAGAATATTCCAAATATTCAAACACCTCATAAATCTGTTTCAATTAAATATCGAACTTATTTCTCGTTATATGAAGTGATTAAATCCGATTAACACATTTGATTAATATTTGGATACAAATCGACTGATGATTTTAATTACAACTGACATTATAACGAGGTGGAAACGGTTCAAGTGGTAATTGAAATTGCTGTTACACTGACTTCTGTGTTAATAATTTGGTTTATTATTTTATACATCAACGAACAGTAGCGACTGAATTATTTCAATAATATTTTTTTCTAAAGTGAGAAAGTAAATATTTTTATTTAACTGAAAATAAATTGCTTACCTTCAAATGTGAAATCATTGACTTCATCTTAAAATCAATCTTCATACTTTAAAAAAGTAAGATCACACCTGTATCCCCGAAGGGGTAGATCGAGGCGCTCTAGCGAACTAGAACACCCATGTTTTGCCGAGCTTAGGTCCGTCCCAAATCAGATACGGAGCGAGCCTAAGACCATATGGGACACAAATTCCAGACTCCAGCCTCATATTGAATTTAAAAAATTACTTTGCCGGGGTTGGAACCCGAGACCTCAGGACGGTAGTCATATCGAAATACAATCACGCCACTGAGTCAGAACACAACGTATTGCTGACACATGGACGTAAAAAAAGATGGACGGAGCGCCGAAAACCCTGCCTCACATTTAATGTTCCTAGTGCTCCATCCATCTTTTTTATTACGTCCGTGTGCTAACAAATAAAAACTGGAGCAAAATATAAATCTAAATAAATTGCATACACAGAATTGAGATTAATTTCAACGACTATTAAAGTATAAAGTATTGGAGGCGAGCCAAGCCAGAAGTTAGCTCAAACGATCCAAGCATGGAGGTTGAACAGCGAAAAACAAACATAGCACTCGGAACCCAATCAGCGGGCAACAAGCGCATTCGAAAAAATCAAAATTCAATTACAGCTAGTGTACTGGGGTTCATGGAACCGGTTTTCTACATGCCAGATTGGGAATAGACCGTGTTAATGTAGTTCGAATAGTTCGACTGTCTCGGTGGCGTAGTTGTGTTGCGTTCCGGTATGACCACCGTCCTGAGGTATCAGGTTCGATCTCCGGGCAAAGTGATATGGGGTTTTCTACTCAGTATCAACAAGGAGTCTGGAATTTGTGCTCGATATGGCGATAGGCTTGCCTGCTCTCACACCTGGGACGAAAATAAGCTCGGCGGAATGTGGGTGTTCTAGTGCGCTAGTACGCCTCTGCCTACCCCTTCGGGGATACAGGCGTGAGCTTACATATGTATGTAAATTAGATTTAATAATAATTTATCTACAATGGGATATTATATATCCCACACAACTAAAGACACAATCTGAAACTTTTTTTCTACGTGCCCTTATCCCACCTTAATGTGGGGTCGGCGCAACACACTTTTTCAAGCATGTTGCAGAAAGGATTTGGCTAAGTTTTTACGACCGGCTGCCTGCCTAACATCAACCCCCTCTGAGGGATCCAGTCCCGGACAAATTAAATGAGAATATTGGCTTTGTCCGACCTGGGAATCGAACCCACGACCTCCCGGTCCGCAGCCCATATGTGATGCCACTAGACCAAGGAGGTGACACAAACTGGAAAAAGGACTCAAAAATAAAACATAGATATAATCAAATAAAATGAACTAAGAAATTCAAAGGCCGTTAGTACCGATGTCATACAGGCTAACTTTCTATTAGTTTCTCGAGTGTGTATTTTTGGCCTTTTCGTTGGCATTGTCGTGTGGCCATTATAAAAGGCCCAATTCGATATGGCAAGTGGATCGGTCTACAAATCGGATAAGAGGCGCCTTTGACGTGGTCCGTGGTGTGTGAAACTGGTCCTTTGTAGCCTTCAGCCCTTTAAGTAATTACTTTGATATTCAATAGAAATATATGATTAAGCAGATAAAAGGCCCGTTCAATACCGTTAAAATGTATGAGTTTGCGAAGTCTAGTGAACCGTTTTAGTGTTAATGTTATTACTTAGGATGACTACGTTGAACGCTGGAACAAAACCATCTTTCTTTTAAGCTTTTGCAGAATGGATTTAGCTTTTTACGATCAGCTGCGTACTTGACGTCAACCGCCGTTACGGGATCCAATCGTGAGGGAATAATCGCAAGTTTAAAATCTTAACGGACAAAATTCATCCGATTGTGACCAAACTTATATGAGACGACCGTTGGAATAAGCTCTAGCGAACACTATAAGAATATTGAAAATGTGTTCATATGTGGCGGGAGATATCGCGTAACATACATACAAAAAAACGTACAGACGCATTGAGTACCTCCTTTTTTGAAGTTAGTCAAAATAGATACGCATGGACCAGCCTACGATTTGAACCCAAATGCTCTTGACTTCTCTTCAAAGACTATAAAGATGAAGCGAATGCGGCAACAAAATAAGTGGTGAATATATAAAAGCCTCATTCTGTTAAAAACTTTATAACAAATCACTATCAGACTAATAATAGTTACAAACCTACTTAATAGATTTAGAATCTACGAAATATCTTGGTGTGAACTGCCTGAAAATTGAATACAACTCTATAAAATGTATCTACCACCAAAGACACCGTTAGTGCTCTTTTAGAATCTATTTCTGGACCTTTTATATTGCAAGCGAGAAACACATTCTAAACCTTGAAAAACATCTAAACAAAGTTCAAACAAAGCAATACACATAAAGCTGATCAACTTACAAAATAACCCTCGAAACCAATCAGCAAAAGCAACACAACTTTTATTAACATTTCAATCAGGACAGAACAAACGAAATACATTATAAGAGTAATACATGTAAAATATGGTAAATAAAAACAGCAACAAATCAATTGAGAGCTGAATGTATGCGCGCCCGGCGGACCAGAAGGATCCTCGACAAGAATAAAACAAAATGTTTTCGTCTATTTGCAAGAAAACTAAACGAATTCTTCATCGGCCGTGCCTCGTTTGTTAGAGATAATAAATATAGCTAGTCGTCTTAGTGCCAGGCGCCAGCGTGTATAGGCTGTGATCCGGCAGATCCTGGGTTTGAATAGCAGGATGTTGGATAGCAGTCCTACCTTTGCCGTACCGTGAAGCTGTGGCATAGTTTGCTGGCATACGTATTCCTTCCCTGTTACAACATTGGGTCCTTCAAACCTAGTGTGAAGAAGCATTTATGCAGGCCGGCATGATACTGGTGGCCTCCGATGGACACAATGTCTGTCGGTGGTTGCTGGTGTTTTTGGACCGCACATCGCTTAACATCAGGTGTTGTGTGGTCACTTTGCCGTGCTCGAATAAAACGATAAATAAAAAGCACGACGGGCAACGCGATTTTTAACATGATTTTTTTACTGATTTTAGAGAAGTTATATAAAGCAGACTGCAATGTGATTGAAAAGGAGTGTTACGCCGACGTCTTTTTTTAAGTAGGAAAAGGGCAAGTGGAAGAAGAAAGTGAAGTAAATCTAGCTAGTCTCGATAATTTACTTGCAGTCAATGTACCCTCTGCTACTTTGGGGTTTGAGGGTGGCTTCTGTGTAATAATGTTTTAACTCTTACCCTTATTAGTAAATTAATGAACAATTTCTAGTATTTATATAAACTTTTTACCACAAAGTAAATTGAGAACTTGTTAACCACTTATAAATAACCAGATACAATTAATCCATTAAATAATAAATTCATTTGTGATTTTTATATGAATTACTCTGTATGTCAGAATTTTAGCAAATCTTCTAATCTAACAATAGGGTTTTAGACCGTCACTTATCTAACAGAAACAATGACTTCATCCACTTACCATGAGGTGACATGTCAAAACCAACATAAGAACAACCAATAATCAAACAAACACAGCACAAACGAGTGTTCAGTGAAAGTAAATACCGCGTGAAATTGAAGGAACATCGATCGCCAGCGCCGCGCCGGATCGGATGCCGGCCCGTCTCGGGGCAACACGCTGAACGGCTATGTACTCACTCAATCTGAGTGCCACTCACTTACAGCCGTACTACATTTGCGATCGGCTTTTTTACATACACGCCGAGTTCGCAGACAGCCATTTTGAAGGCTTTTTAAACATTGAAGAACTAGAGGATAATTTTTCCTTGAAACCGATTGAGTTTGTGCTTGATATTATCTTTCATTTAATCATCGTCTATATATCATTAGCTATTGTTTATAATACGTGGAAGCTATATTACCATTTGATTAGAGATAGTCTGACTTATTCAAACTAGCTATTGCCCGCGACCCCGTTCGCGTAGAAATTTGTTTTCCGGGATTAAAAGTAGCCTATGTGTTAATCCAGCTAACTGCATGCAGAATTTCATCAAAATTGGTCCGGTCGTTTGAGCGTTAAGAAATAATAAACATACTCACAAACTTTCGCGTTTCTAATATCAATGTGATATATCATTACCCAAATTCAATATTACAGCACCTAAAATTAAACTATGAACTTCACTGCAAACGAAAAGTACTATAATAGTTCTCTTACTTGGCATGGGAGATCCATTTTAGTACTTTCGCGGCTTTTGACAACAACCATTCTATCTTTCTATAAACATCATCATACAACTTAGCAACACACACTTACACACTTTAGCAATTGCTAGATCCTTGATCCGTGGTGAGTTATAAGATTTAACGAGATTTTTTATACAACACAAATTGTACCCAAATTAAATTACCATAAGATTGAATATAATTCACGACTTCTAGTAATATCTACAAATGGGTGCACATTTTGTGTAGTCAGGGTGGGTTATTTGTGCATTTGTCCCCCTTTTATGGACCGGCTTCCAAAAAGGAGAAGGTCCTAAATTCGTCTGTATTTTTTTATGTATGTTACGAGGATATCTCCGCCAAATGTGGACCGATTTTCAAATTCTTTTTGTGTTCGATAGAGCTTCTTTCAAGGGTGGTCCTATATAAATTTGGTTACGATCGGATTTGAAGTCAGTCCGTTTAGTTTTGAAATTAGTGATTATAAAAATAACGAAGACAACGTACGTACGTAACAATCGTAATATAATTTTATTTCTTCTAGTCTATGCTAATATTATAAAAATACCCAAATCTTTTATCTTCATAATATTATGAAGATAAAAGATCTGTTTTTTTCTTATTTTTCTTTGTAATGAATAGGCTCGTAAACTACTGAACCATAACATAACATAAGCTCACGCCTGTATCCCCGAAGGGGTAGGCAGAGGCGCACTAGCACACTAGAACACCCACATTTCGCCGAGCTTAGTTCCGTCCCAGATGTGATAGGGGGCGAGCCTATCGCCATATCGGGCACAAATTCCAGACTCCGGGCTGATATGGAAAAATCCAATATCACTTTGCCCGACCCGGGGTCGAACCCGAGACCTCAGAACCGTAGTCGTACCGAAATACCACCACGCCACGGAGGCAGTCTACTGAACCAATTTTAAAAATTCTTTCACCTATGGAAAGCTACATTATCAGCGAGTAATATCAGCTTCTGTTTATCCCGCTTCCCGTTGGATAGATAAGCTAGTAAATTTCTACACGAGCGACAGCTAGTTTGAAATAATAATATGCTATTCAAGTAAGTGTTTACAAATGCGGATCCTACTTATCTTCTAAAGAGTTCTTCAAATTTCATAAAAGAACATGTTATAATAATATCATAAGATCGATCTGTGGTATTTGCACACAACATCCCAAGATGGACGAGCTTTTAGTTATAGAGTACTTTTTTGTCTCATACTAAACTTTAGCCCCCTGAGAATATCCCGATTACGGCGACGCTCTGTTCAATCATGCCCAAACACAACAGCTTCGTAGTCTAATAGCACATTATCTTTGTTTTTCCTCTTCAAAAATTTTACGTCTGCAACTCTAGCGTGTGAAATTGCTTTATTTTGTCCCAAAACGTAATGAGGATAGGAAGAAAATCATGTCAAATGAGGGCTTCCGCTCCTCTGCATGCTAACTTGGATATCTTTTAGGAAAGGATATGCTCAAAGATTTTAGTCTCTATTCCATTGAATGAAGGCACATGTAGAAAAACGATGGATGCAGATCGTTGTTGGTAGTGGTGTGTGTTTGAATTTCGGCTGATTTTTCTTTGTTACTTTCGAAAATTTGTCTTGCGCCCGTAATTTGTGCCGCGTAATAAGGATTCGTTTCATTTAGTTATTCATACGTTGTGTGAATATTATTTCAATTCTGTTCGCAAATGGACTTATATTTTTGTTTAAGTTTTGAAGGACCGAGTGTACTGCGCGCCTCTCAACATCATTATTACGGATCGCTGCAATGATGACTGTGTTTGTATCGTGGATGGGAGAAACCATGTTAATTAATATGAATATTTACATTATCCATGTCTAAAAGTGCATATAGTTTGATAAAAACTTTGTAATTACTTCAAAAAGGTTAGTGGCTATGATAATTTCTGTGAAGTTTTTGAATATACGAAATAATATAATTAGTATAATGAAGGATATTATAAAAACCAAAATATATTAAACAATACATTGTGAGTTATCTTTAATTTGTAGAATAATCTTAATATTATCAGCCCTCAGGATGTCCACTGATGATCAAAAAGGTTCCCAGTCCGACACTTCGGCTCTGGCTGATAACGATGATTATGATGATCATGATATAATAATCTTTGACCAACCTAATAACCTATTCCATTACATAGCACTAACTACACGAAGCGATGCTAATTAAAGGATGAACCTGAGAGATACCGGATAATATTACGGCAATATGTAATGCCCGACACGCGATCTTAGACGTACACATCACTAATAGGCAATTACTTGGACCACAATGCACCTTGATTAGCAAGTCATTGTCAGAGCTTGTTGCCAGTTCAAATCTAGCCCCCTAATTAATGCAGTACAAGACGTTGACATTCTGCCTCGAACGTTATTTGATTGTTAATTGAAATTAGAGGAGAAAAGGCAATTCAGTTTTATTAAAATGGAATGCTAATTTCATAAAAGTAATTAAGTTTCAGTTAGTAGTGTAAGGGAATTAAATAACTTTTAAGAACCCAAACCAACTTTACGGAGTATAGTGAGACAATCTATATTAAAGAGCCACTCTGTAGAAAATTTTGGCTACAGCATCAGTGACCCGGCTCATCATTATTACCCGAGTAGATTTTAAATTACTAAATATAGAGACACTATCAAGCCAGTTTCCATATTTTTTTTATCTCAAACGTCAGTAACGCCAACTACCACTTATTGCAATGCGAGGGGTGCTTATTACAATTTACACCCTAGAATTCTGTGAATGTTAAGAATCATGTAACATAAGCTCACGCCTGTATCCCCGAAGGGGTAGGCAGAGGCGCACTAGCGAACTAGAACACCCACATTTCGCCGAGCTTAGTTCCGTCCCAGATGTGATAGGGGGCGAGCCTATCGCCATATCGGGCACAAATTCCAGACTCCGGGCTGATATGGAAAAATCCAATATCACTTTGCCCGACCCGGGGATCGAACCCGAGACCTCAGAACCGTAGTCGTACCGAAATACCACCACGCCACCGAGGCAGTCAATCATGTAAGATAATTTTATTGTCTACACACAATTACGCTGGCACGTCCATGCGCCCCTATGTTTCAGATTTGACTGAGTGACTTATGAACACGAGGTCATAATTTTTGGATCACAAGTTATGAGTTGGGATCGTGCTGTTGTCCAGTCCTTAAATTGTTGAATGTCTTTGTTATTGCCAGAGAACTGACGTGAATACTTCATTTAAATAATCACAAGTTTAAAAACTTAACGGACCGACTTCAAATCCAATCGTAAACAAATTTATATGGAACCACCCTTGAAATAAGCTCTATCAAATACAAAAAGAATTTTGAAAATCGGTCCACATTTGGCGGAGATATCGCGAAACATACATAAAAAAAATACAGACGAATTGAGGACCTTCTCCTTCTTGAAATTCGGTCTAAAATACGAATTTAAGAACGTATTGCGGGATTTAATAGGCTCATAAAATTACTTTGAATTAACATACAATAATGGAGAAAAAACAACTCAACCCCACGTTTTGTTCCAAGTAATCCTATTTTCACAGCTTAATAGACTGAACTGCCAAAACCTATGAGAAATGTTTTGGAATAAATTACACAGTTTATTACATTCGCCGGCCCTGACGACATTTACAAACGTCAAAGGAAAAAATAAATAAGTTGGAACACCGCCACGGCATGGCATTAGCATACATAGATACGGATTTGTTTCGTCTGGCGACCTAAAAATGCACAACTGAATTATGAGACTGGGTAATGACCAAACATACGATATTACGTCTCTGAATGAATTAAATTTTTAGTGATATAAAATGTTTATACATCATTAGACTCTATCAAATTAATTCGGAAGGCCGTTTTACCAAATAAGAATGGTCAAGAAACCGAAGAAAAATGTGCAAGAAACTTGATAGAAGAAGCAGACAAAAACTTAATATAGTTGCAAGACATAAACATACATAACAATATAGTTACAGGATGTTTATAATTATACTAATATTTTAGTTGTTTAACTATTCTATTATGATATAGGAGAAAAAGCATAGCTGTTGAAAAAGGCAGTTATAAAAGGAATTTAAAACATAATTATTGCTTACTTCGGATTATGTGCAAAATTTCTGACATTTTGTTTCGCCTTGATGTAGGACACAAATGTGTGTAAACTAAAAAAATATTGGATTTGACACATATATTAAAAGTACGTCTATGCGTTTCTTAAAGAAAGTAGTTAGGAAGCGCCGTCCAATAGAGATCTTTATTCAATTGCCTTAAATGAATGTATTTGAGTAATTCTAAATTGTATGCTAAAAACAATTCTTACAATGTTTTCTACTTCATTTATACTAACAATGAGATGTAAAGTAGTTATGTAATCGCGAAGGAATTCATGGCTGCTACTCTGTTGATGGAAATCATCAAACTGCTTATAATTAAATCGAACTACATCTTATAATAACCTGAAGTTCCTTTCTTTCTCTATTTCTTTTCTAATATAAAAACCACATCCATAACTCATAACTAGCTTCTTACTGAACGCGTTGATACATCAAGAGAACACCTGAAGTCGAAAAGCCCTTAAGGTGTCCCGTTGAATAATTTAGAAGGCCCGTCCTAAAAGCCCACTGCCATAATGCTTGCGAAACGTCTAAGTGATTGATGTTACAACGGGAGTTGTCCTTTGTAAATATTTTGGGAACGCACATGTTCGTCTATCTTGCGGTGCCTGCGGAAACGGCGCTCGGATGTTCTTTGTTGCCGTGAATGATTCAATTAAGCCGTAAGTGATGTATAACTCTGGTATATGGATTTAAAGGAGAAAAATGTTATAAATACAATTGAATGGTGACTGGTATCAATTCTTATTGTCTTTTAATCAACTTCAAAAAAGGAGGTTGTTAATTCGATTCTTCCGTATGCAATATTGTTAGGATTTCACATTATTCTGAATATATGCCAAATTTCATAAGTGTATGCCGGGGCTGATGCAAATCAAATGAAAAGGCACCGACTCCATAGAGTAAGACTTTGTTGTTAGTGTTCTTTTGAATGTTCAATCTTGAAGTTGGTTTTATGTTTTTGTTAATTGGTTTGATTGTTAAATTCTGAACTCGTTTTTTCAACAATGACTTAGATTCTCACAAAATATTTTCTTAGTATATTGTGGACTACCTTATTCATTTAGTATCTAAAACTATACATAAATTTATAACCGTATGGCCCAACATTCCATTCTCAGGTTGAACAATCAGAATTAGTGAGAAAGATGTTCCTTTCAAAAAATGTATGATGAATTTGCTCAAGATTGGAATTTTAGGTCAATATGATGTTTAGGCATCTAATTATTACATAAAAGGGTGGAATGAACTCTGAGAATTATGTGTAATAGTTATTCCTCTAGCTACATCTTTAGGAATAAGGCGTAATCTTATAAATCTTTACAATAATTCATAATCAATAATCTTGCTAAGAATTGAGCAAGGTAACCGAACCATAACAAATAAATTTTTGGAATAAAAAAAATTACCTTAGACCGAACACCGAAAAATCAAGACCCAGCAAACATTCCGATGTTATCCGAAAATAAACAGACTATTTTCAATACGAAACATCTAATTAAACGGAATTTTCCGACGGAATTCCTCTGATTCGGGATTCACCCGTCCCACAAATTCCTTCGGCAATAAAACGTTTTGGAAAACGCTCGCCGGTGAGTTACAATCGAACTTACTTCCGACTCCACGTAAATAAACCCGCGTTCATGGCGATGCATTATAAGCTTAGACAAAAGAAGATAGGGGCACAACTATGAAAAAATTAAGCATTCCTATAGTATCCCATTAATATATATTTTTTTTTATAGCAGAGATTGGCAAACGAGCAGATGGGTCACCTGATGGTAAGTGATCTCCACCGCCCATAAACACCCAAGACACAAAAAGAATCATGGGTGCGTTGCCAACCTAAAAGGAGGGAATGGAAGGGGAGGGGGATTGGGAAAGGGAGGGGAGAAATGGGCCACAGGAAATCTCACTCACCGAACGAAACGCGACAGCAAGCTGCCACTTTACGTCGGTTTTCTGTGAGACAGTGGTGTCTAACCGGTCGAGCCGGCCCATTCGTGCTGTAGACGTTACTGTCTACAGCGTGACTCTATCACTCTAAAAATATAGTATATATAGTAATATAATAAATATAGCAGTTAGATCTGCAGTTAGATCTGATCAGATTTAGATCTTCTTCATATTCTGAAATGAGTATTATTGTAAATCAAACACTGTATTTATATTAAAATCTCTTTCATAAGAAGGCTTAGAGTCTTTAGACTTTCAATGTTTTTATCGTTACTAAAATATCTAAAATCATTTTACTCGTGTGTGAAATTAATCTAACAACATTAACTTTAATTGAAATACAGTTAATGTCTCTAACGTTTTTTGACTTGATTTAAATTAATATTGTTAGATTCTACACACAGTTTATTTAAAATCTAAAGCATTGTTTCCGTAAAAAAAATTTCAAGAGTACTTTGATAATTACGTCGACAATATTTCAAACATTGAAAGTCCAAGGACCCTTGCTTGTTTCTAATATGTTGTTATTTAGTAAACAAATACGAGTACTTGTTGAGGGAAAACATTTTAGTCCCTTGAAAAGGAAAAGGAATAAAGAATTATGGATTCCTTCTGAATTATATTTCTATTTTAGATCATTTATATTAGGAAAAAAGTCTAGGAATCAATCATAATGTATTCAATGGTAGATATGGAATGTAAATATACTAATATGATATATGGCGATAGGCTCGCACTATCACATCTGGGACGGAACTAAGCTCAGCGAAATGATATACGAAACGATTGCCCATAATTCCCTATAATTACACTGGCTGCAATGCCCTTCAAACTGGAACACAACTTTGCTTGCACAATGCTTTTTGACGGTAAAAATAAACTTGGCGGTAGCAACATTACATTGATGAGATAGATACATTATGATGAGTCATCACAATATTTTTTACCTCCTCTTATCCCATCTTAATTGGAGGTCCGTGCAACACACTTGCACATGTTACAGAAACGATTTGGCTAAGTTTTTACGACCGGCTGCCTGCCGGCAAATTAAATTAGAAAATTAGCTTTGCCCGACCTGGGAATCGACCCCAAGACCTCGGGAGGTCTAGTATCAGCACATATAGCTGTGGAACCCCGTTCCACAAGGAGGCAACAATCCGCTTGAATACGTGATGAGTCATCACAATGTATTAGTATATATGTCACTCTATCTCAAAGTCGCGTTAGTTTAAGAACCAAATTCTTACGTCTAAATTGTGGTTGAATTCACTAAACTTTGTTTAAAGGGATGTCCCAAACCACCAACAAACAATACTCTTCCCAACCGATTAGACAGCAAACAACTTACAAGACTCGATTAGTGCATCTGAAAGCTGATAGACTGGCCTGCCTGCGATGACCTCGTTCACAAAGCCGGCCTCTTGCATTCCTAATCGAGACGCCTAGTGTACACAGATCATGCTAACTTACATAAACTGCTCCACATACCGCTTTCAAGTTTTCTCTGTGGTTAGAGAAATTGGGTTTACCTATTGACCAACACAACTATACATAACTATACATTAAGAATATATACTATGATTATGTATTACGTGTATTATCTAATGGTGTTCGAAATAAAACAACCATTAGCCGACTGGACATTATTTTAAGGGTAAAATGACTTCAAATATGATAAAGATATTAATGAAATTCTACGCATGTTACTATAAAGTTTTATGAGGGGTTAATTGTGAGCAAATGGATGATCTGATAATGTGAGCAACACTTCCCATTAATATTCTAAAATAAATAAAACCAGGGCTCTTGTACGGATTTTCACAGTTTGCAAAAACGATGATTTAGGTTTCACCATACGTTAATTGACTAGCGGCGCCGCACGTGGAAACAACGAACTAAAAAAATATGGGAAAATGGTACCAAAATATGAACTGTCAAAACTAACTCTACTGTACTAAGGGCCTTCGATGTATTACCACATTTTAAAAATATGTATATAGTAAAGAGATGATAGTTTAACATTCGACAATGTAGTAATCCATAAATTTTTGATAATAATTTCTGCAATATATAATCTATTTCCAATGCTTTCAATGCTTTAGCGATATCTCAGTTGGGAATGGTACGCACTGCCGAGACAGGTGTCGGAGGTTCGAGACCAACCCCAAAATGGAGCATAGACCTCTGACTTTTCTATGTTAAGTGTATTTTCATGACAACATCGTGAGGAAACCTGCATACCTGAGAATTTCTTCACAGGAATTTCGAAGGTATGTGAAGTCTATCAACCCGCATTAGGCCAGCGTGGTAGACGAAGACCTAACAACACCACTCATTAGTAGAGGAGACTCGTGCCCAGCAGTGGAACAGTAATATTACAGGGCTAATAATAATTATTATTATAATTAATGCTTGCTGCAATTCTAAAACCACAATCATTCACCTTACAACAAAATACATATCCTATTAAACCACCATCAGAACAAACACAAAGGGGCCAACTAAATCGAGCTGAGGTCGTTATTAGCCTTTTCTCATTGAATAAGACGTTAAGTCGGCGGAGAAGTGGCCGCGCACAATGTGCGACCTACCCTATTCATATTTACGGTGGCATGAAATTGAAGTGCTGGCCCGAAACAACTATCGGGAACTTCGGAACGGCAACCCAACACTTAAAACCCTTCAACGCATTGCGGGATAGGCAACCTTTATTGTAACTCACTGGTAAAGTGATGTTTTCTTTTTGCTTTGGTTGTTTTTTTCCCCTTCTTAACAGATAGCGTGTGGCAGGGAAATGTAGGTAAAACAAGGTGAGTTAAAGCAGTTGTGTCACGATTCACGCTTTATACAACGCTAACTGTTGCCCGCGATTTCGTTCACGTGGAAAATTAATAAATCGTAAAGTTAGCCAGTGGACCTGAACCCATTTTCGGTGTTTATGGCTAGACTCAAGTGTTAGCTAAATAAAGTTCTGTCTCTTTATGTTGCGTTTCGTTCGGTGAATAAGATTTTCGATGGCCCAATTCCACTCTTCCCTTTCCAAACCCTATTACCTACCTTCAATGTTGGCAACGCACCCATGGTTCGTACCTGCTGATGACCCACATGCTCGTTTGCCAGTCTCTGCTATAAAAAATCTATAAAGGGATCCGTACATTTTACGAAATAAAAAGTAGCCTATGCGCTATTGCACACTATAATCTATGTATCTCTGATCTTTTTATTTTCCAATTGCCAAATTTCATCCAGGGCCCTTGAGTTATTCTGGTGTGGTTGAGTAACAAACATCCATCGTAACTTCCATATTTCTAATAAATAGTAGTAAGATGGTATTAGTATAGAAGTCGCTTGCTTGGTCTGGTAGTAGCATATATGAGCTGTGGTTCGGAAGGTCCTGGGTTCGTTTCCCAGGTCGCGGAAAGCGAATTTTCTAATTTGTTTGCCAGGGACTGGATCCCTCCAGAATGGAATTAACGTCAGGTAGGCAGCCGGTCCTAAAATCTAAGCCAAATCCTTTTTGCAACATGCTTGAAAAAGTGTGTTGTGCCTACCCCATATAGGAACGATAAGTGCAGGTAGAAATAAACTATTAGTATAGACGTATTACCAACAACAATAATTATTACTATCCCAGAGCTGGGCAGGGGCGTAGTCCCAGCAGATTTCGTACCTGCGATCTCTTCAGCACTACTCTCAACTGAGCTATTAGAACAAAAAAGACTGATTTATTATTCAAACAAAAACATATTCCATTTAAAAGATATTATTCCAATAACTTATTATCTTTTACATTTTAACGAGCATAAACAATATTACAATGCAAAAAAATGAAATTGTTTTTTTAATTTTAATTCACCTTTGTGAGTTTAATAACATTAACATCAATATTTAAAAACTTTGAAATTATTTTAAGAATATCTAGATAAAACTAAATATTTATGAAAATTTGAATTCTATTAATCGACACTGTAACTCGCATTTCGTTAAAAAGAACAATATCGTTTTAGAACAACTAAATATTCTAGTCTAATGTATGATAGTTTAGATACTGTAATTTAAGTTTTATTTCTATATTTGGTACTGTATTAGTAACTGATTGTAAATTAGTGTTAAAAACAGCAACGGCGGGGATCGAACCCGCGGCCTCTCGCTTCACCGCCGGCTACTCGCCCTCTGCGCCACAAAGGCTGTCCATAAATAATCTTATGGTTATGTTTAAATAGTAATTTTACATGGGTACCAAAGCAAGATAATAACTTAAAACTACTCTACATGCACCATGGGACATCACGAAAAAGTGGAAATTTTAATAAAAACTAAAGATTTTCCAGTGAATCTACAAGAAAAACAACAATAGCTTATCCTTTTAAACGTTTACTCAACAAATATGCCCTAATATAATGAAAGGCGAAGGATAAAGGAAGATTAAGTAAGTGTCAAATTGTATTCAACATATTATTTCGGCTTGCAAAAATCTTATTAAATAAGGAAGCAATAACGGCCTTTAGCCGAGAATCGTGGACTTTGAGTTTCAAATGAAAGTGAGTGAAAATTTGCTTTTGTTATTTTCGCTTACCTTTTATGACTGTCTTGAGTTTGCCTTTGAAACAAAGTTTGACGTAAGCCGCCCAAATTCATATCATATTTGGGTTCATCCGAGGGAAATAATCTTGTTGATTTGTGGTTGTTTACGTTTTATAATAATCTTAACATTTTCTTTTAAAAAGGAACTATTATTTGAAGAATTAAAGAAATAAGGTGTATGTCTACTAATAGTACTAATACGCACGTAAATTTGAAGCTAAATTGTAGGTAAATTGAAGTTAAATTTGAAAGTTGGAAAAAAATTATTCAAATTTCATTTTAAAATATATTCAATCGTGACAAAATGTATATGAGTCCCTTGAAATAAGCTCGATAGAACACAAAAAGAATATTTAAAATCGGTTCCCATTTGGCGGAGATATCGCGTAACATTTAAAAAAAATACAGCTGAATTGAGTACTTATCTTTTTTAGAAGTCAGTCGAAAACAATATTCGTTATCGTAGAACCACCAATAAGCCTACGACTTCAAATACCTAGAATAATGAAAACATCAAATCCATCTCCACAGAGTATATACAAGTTCCGCTAAGAATACTCTAGCAGTCTAGCTAGTACCTTCCATCCCAAGACAATCCATCACACGCCAATATCGGACGTTATTCATAAGACACTGTAATTCCCAGGTTCCATGCTCCACGCGGCCGTGGTCGAGCGAGCTATTAATTTGGTTTACACAGGCCAGGTCGAAGTTCAATTATGTATTTAAGCTGTTGTCCATCCCGCTTCTGCTTATGACGTAGATTCTAGCGCGTCTAGAGGATTTGATGTGATGGTAGAATATTCAGGGATTTGTGTATATGACGAACCAATTACTGGAGTTGATAATGTTTATGAAGTGGTAGCACCTTTAACAACATTGGATATTTATATTTGGTATTGTTCAAAGGTCTGTTGTAGTTACTGATGACCTATGGCTTAAGATAATGGTTTATTAAATCGTTGGTGTTATAGAAATTACATAATATTTTTTAAAGGAGATTAAGTTTAATTTAACTTCAATTAAATCCCTCCGGATTAATGTTAGAATTTTTATTTTAATGTTCTTGAGTGGAGACCACGTACAGCATTAGAGGTCCACCTGCAATGTGGACAAACGATCTGATAAAAGTCCCAGGAAATCGCTGGACGCATGCCACTTTCAACAAATCGATCTGGAAATCTTTGTGGAAGATATATGCAGGAATGAACGTTCTGTGTCTGATGCTGACAAAACATAATTATTTTCGACTGACTTCCAAAAAGGAGAAGGTCCTCAATTAGACTATCTTTTTATGTATGTTACGGGATATCCCCGCCAAATGTGGACCGATTTTCAAATTTGTGTTCGATAGAGCTTATTTCAAGGGTGGTCCCATTTAATTTGGTCACAATCGGATTAAGTTAGAAGTCGGTCAATTAAGTTTTTAAACTTGTGATTATATTATAATAAACTCATGTTTCAGATGCAGCTATATCTAGTGAACTACTAAAAGAAATACGATTAATTACCAACAATTATAAGCCATCATTCAGTAGAATTCAAAAAGCATAATCCAGGGACCAATAAATGGCGAGGACAAGGCAAATTGTCAGACTGTTCAAAATGTACGTTTCCCCATAGCAGTCATCGGCACCATAATCCCGCATAATCCATGATTAACGAGCACGTGTGCGCGTGAAATTATTTCATGGGCCGTGCTATGGGAAATAAAGTGGAAATTTGACGAGCGCGGTAATGGTCGGGACTGTAGAGGGGTAGGGTATGGAGTAGGAGGGAGAGGGAGGGGGGTTAACGAACCGTCACGTCACCCGTTTCGACTACATCCCGCGGTTTCCCGATGACGGAAGTGACGGACGTGGCATTATTGCGAATTGAAATAGCAACATTCCACTCATTGTGCGAAATCAGGTCGCGCGAATGATGTTAGATAAATAGACAAAAACTGAATTTAATACTTTTAATTAACTATTTAATTGTTAAACAAAACGATAATTACTAGTAGGTGATGATATTGGGTTTGAAAATGATACTAGTATTGGATTTTCTGCCCAGTTTTAGTTAGTTGCCCAGGAATCTGGAATTTTTGTGTCGATTATGGCGATAAGTAGCGATAGCTCTGTTGGGGATAGTACGGACTGCTGAGACGAGTGTCGGAGGTTCGAGACCAACCCCAAAATGAGCATACACATCTGACTTTTCTATGTTATGTGTATTTTCTTTGTGAATTATCGCTTGCTATAACGGTGAAGGAAAACATCATGAGGAACGCTGCATACTCGATAATTTCTCCACATGAATTTCGAAGGTATGTGTATTCTACCAACCCGCATTAGGCTAGCGTGATAGACTAAGGCCTAACCTCTCTCATTGATAGAGGCCCGTGCCCAGCAGTGGAACAGTAATATTACAAGGCTAATATTATTATTATTATGGTGATAAGTTCGCCCCAAGAGGTGAGAGTTCTAGTTCTCTCTACCTACCTCTACCTATAACGCCAGTTGGGATAAAAGTGTGAGCTAAGTACGTATTAAAATCAATTTTAAAGATTCACTCCAACATCAAAAGATCGGTCCGTCGCCGGTATTTGACGACAAAATTGAGCGTTGCCTCACGAGGCTTTTATGTGAATTTGTTTTATTCATTGCCACATCCACAGCTCGTGTTATTTCACGAGCCTACAAACGTCTTTTTCTTAAAGAACCGCGACCACTTGCCGCTTCGTTTAAGTGTTTATGTAATGTGAAACCACAGCCATTTTTCCTGTTATATTTCATTAACACTACGCACCATCATCACAGTTAACAAAACCATGTTGCCGCGCTTTAATTTTAATAAGGAGAGATAAAAGAATATTTCATTCGTAATTGTTTTCATAAACATTTCGGTGTAAAGTTGGCGAGTTTTCCTTTTGTTCTAAAACTGGCTGAGAATTTGTTTATTATTCTAAGTTTTTATTTAATTGGACCTTTTCTTTTTGTAGTTAAAGGTATTTTTGCTGTATATGGAATACTAGTGCTCACTTAATAACGGCATTAATAATTACTTATTAACTAAGACCCGGAGTCTGGAATTTGTGCCCGATATGGCGATAGGCTCGCCCCCTATCACATCTGGAACGGAACTAAGTTCGGCGAAATGTGGATGTTCTAGTTCGCTAGTGCACCTCTGCCTACCCCTTCGGGGATACAGGCGTGAGCTTATGTTATGTTATGTTATGTTATTAATTAAGATTATAAGATTACAGAATTGTAATTATTTTTATTTAGTTTGTAGTTTTCGTAGATTCATAATTCCGAAACAATGTCCGAACGTAGTCTGAACAAAACTGTAATATCTGAAAATAATCAAATGTTTGCATTCATTAACTTTAATATTGTACTATAATTATATCTTGTGATATATTATATTATCACGATCATGATATGCGACAGCCTTCGTGGCGCAGCGGGCGAGTAGCCGGCTGTGAAACATGAGGTCCCGGATTCGATTCCCGCACCGAGACAAATGTATGTGTAGCCCACAAATATTTGTATCGGGTCTGGGTGTTGTGAGACCGAAAGTCCCTTGTAGTTCCTGATACCCACGACACAAGACTCGATCTTAGTGTGGGGACAAGACTATGTGTGTAAATGTTTGGTGGGTGTATTTATTATATTATAGAAATCGCATACAATCCTAAAACTCATATCAAATAATTTGTTGAACCCATTAAATGTTATACATCGTTTAGATTCCGTAATTTGATTCTACCGCCATTTCGGAAAGCTCGCCAGGGAAGAACCGACGAGAAACTTGCTATTTAAAAAAAAACTTAACTGACCCATTTCAAAATTTATCCGATCGTGACCAAATGTATTCACTAAAATATTCGTGAAAATCGGTCCACATGTGGCGGAGATATCGGAGGACATACATAAAAAGTATACACACGAATTGAGTACCTTCTCCTTTTTGGAAGTCGGTCGACAAATACTGGCGAATTGAGAACCTTCTTCTTTTTTTAATTCGGTTGACAACCAGTTTACAATCAATTTAGTGAAGTATCCATTACAAAAAAACTCCTTACATTAAATTATAGCAGCTAATATATGAAAAGAATATTAGAAACATCATATTTATATCATAGATTAATACATAATTCCTTAATTTCACAACGTAGGGTCCTAACCACTAGCCGATCACGGCCAACTGATTTCAGACTGCCTCGGTGGCGTGGTTGTATTTCGGTACGACTACCGCCTTGAAGTCTCGGATTTAATTCCCGGGTCAGGCAAAGTGATATTGGATTTTTCCATATCAGCTCGGAGTCTGGAGTTTGTGCCCGATATGGCGATAGGCTCGCCCCCTATCACATCTGGGACGGAACTAAGCTCGACGAAATGTGGGTGTTCTAAATCGTTAGTGCACCTCTGCCTACCCCTTCGGGGATACAGGCGTGAGCTTATATGTGTGAGCTAATATATGAAAAAATATTAGAAATATCATATATCATAGATTAATACATCGTTCCTTAATTTCAAGACTTTCACTAATATCACAAAATAAGTCCATCGTCAACAGATATTGTATTTAACAAATCCCATCTGTACATACGTATTCCTTCCCCGAAGTCTTTGCAAATGATCCTCAAGGGACACCATCCGACCGCACCAAGAAACGCCCCGAGCCAAACTTACATACACACATACATAAGCTCACGCCTGTATCTCCGAAGGGGTAGGCAGAGGCGCACTAGCGAACTAGAACACCCACATTTCGCCGAGCTTAGTTGCGTCCCAGATGTGATAGGGGGCGAGCCTATCGCCATATCGGGCACAAATTCCAGACTCCGGGCTGATATGGAAAAATCCAATATCACTTTGCCCGACTCGGGGATCGAACCCGAGACCTCAGAACCGTAGTCGTATCGAAATACCACCACGCCACCGAGGCAATTACCACAGACGTAAAATAGTAATATTTTACAAGAAAAAAAAACATTATGAAAACAGCCGTCGGGCCTCGGTAACTGAGACGTATCCCGAGATTGTCCAGCCCTTTTTTATTATTTTCTGTCACAAAGAGGACCACAAGTAAATCTCCACTTCCGAATAAGCAACCATAGACCCTCGACATTATACGTCGCCCGTACCACGGTTTGTCGAACAGTCAACGGCGCGGGGATTTGCGATCGACACGCGGATTAGTGAGTAAGTGTGGGGTGTAATCCGTCATGTAAACAATGGGGAATACAGATTCTCAATATGTGTAAGAACTGTATGATTGGAGTTGTCGTATGTGTGGATATGGTTTTTGTTTGAATACACAGGGCAGCGTAAGATGATGTAAATCTCGTTAATGTGTGCTTGAGGAGAATCTGTTTTATCTCTCGAGGGGCTTGCGGCATGACTTGATGGTTGGTTGAGATGGGTATGGGGGTATCCCTGTATCTGCATTGGTCATCCGCCTGTCTTGTCGCAAGCCGCTCGATTTGCTTCTTCCCTCTTCGGATTCGGAGTGGGAAGAAGCATAAATAGGCCGGCATAATTCTAACGACCACTGATAAACGGTGTTTGTCAGTTGTCGCTAGTTTTTTTGGACTGAACTACGCTTGCCATCAGGCGCAATGTAGTACCTTTGCCGTGCCCGGATAAAAAAAATCTACTTGTTCTCATGACAGTAGTTACGAGCCGTGAACGTGGATGGGAATCACAGATCAGGAAAATTAGAGGGAGTAGTGGCATCTGAGGTCAGCGCAACACACTTTTCAAGCATGTTACAGAAAGGATTTTGCAATTTTTTATGATCGGCTGCCTGCCTTACGTCAACCTGAATCTTCCCTGTCATGCCATTTTCACGTCTGACATATCCCAACGAAAATAAAAACTCTAACCCATTCAGAATAAACTTTACAATCGAGAACAAAAAGTTACGCGGAATCATTGGAAAACAGCGTCCGGGGAAATCTGTAATCGGGTTTGTCTATTATACCTTATCCCGGACCCAATCCCGGGGGCCAACCGGTCGTCCCGGATTTTTATCTTCGAATCGTGTGCCACCGCTGACATGAGGGAACAATTTTAGACTTTACATTATGTTAAATCCGCAAACCGCTTTGCCTTTTATTTTTAAACTAAAATTAAAAATAATTTCGTTTAGAGATTTCATAGAGCTGCTAGACAAATACATGATAATCATAATGCCTACGTGGCGCAGCGGGCGAGTAGCCGGCTGTGAAACGTGAGGTCGCGGGTTCGATTCCCGTACCGATACAAATGTCTGTGTGGTCCATAGATATTTGTTTCGGGTCTGGGTGTTGTGAGGCCGAAAGCCTCTCGTAGTTTCTGATACCCATGATACAGGTTACACCTAGTGTAGGGTCAGGACTATGTATGTGTCTGTTGGGTGTATTTATTATTAATGGATGCAATGAAAAATAGTTAAATAGAGTAATGGAAAATAGTAAAACAGAGACTAATGAATAAAGGTAACATTTTGAAGGTAACTATTGAACTGCATTAGGCCAACGTGGTGTAGAAAATCTTTAAAGTAAAGGAGGGCCTCGCCAACAAGGCGTATATTATTATTATCAATGATGATACCAACTAAACAAAATTAAAACTATTTCCAAACAAAAACACATTTTATGGAATCCAACGTCCACTCATTAACACGGCCTTTCATTCCAACGAAGCAGTGGAGTTCAAAGAAATTAGTCTGCCGAAAAACAACACGCGCAACACTTTGTAATGCAAGAGTCGTGGGTGTACAAAGCGTAGCACACGAGTACTCGGTAACAAAGTTACCCAGCCGTCTCATTATCTGAAAGCCTAGGTGTGGCATTTAGTGGTTACGACACGACACCTTATCTTTATATTCTCCTAGTACATTTTTACACCTTTGCACTATGCAAAACTTTCTTTTCTCTTTCTAACTGCCGTTATCCTAGACTAATGCCAGGGTCCCCCTTAATATTTAAAAGCTTCCACTTGGCCTGGTCTTGATCAGACCACAATAAGACCATTGGTTCTCATATCATCCTCCAAAACGTCCAGCCAGCGCTTTAGGAGCCGTCTACGAAGACGCACCCCTGGTACGATCCGGTACAGACACTTGTGGCCGACGTACTCCTGTGGTTTCCTCAAACTATTAATACGCTCTGCAAAACTAAATGTAACAAATATTAGACAAAGGTTATATAAAAGTTACAACCACACCACTGTGCTTGTAACTTGAACTCATATTCCCAATCCATTTTTAACTGAGTTCAAAAAAGGACGAGATTCCCAATTCTTCCAGTAACTGTGGAGAACGTAAACCGCACCGAGGGACTTGCAACACGATGGTTTGTTTAGAGGAGGTACATCCTTACGTCGCTGTGCCTACATGGGTCATCCGCCAGCCAAGGCAAGCCCGTCCATCTGCTTCGTCTCTCTTCGGAATTCAGACTTCGGAGAGAGAATACCCATTACATTACGCATACAGCCGGCATGTTTCTAGTGACCAGCAATAAACTCATTGTTTGTCGATAGATTGCTGTAGATTTTAATTTCAGTGCGCTTGCCAAGAGGTCTATTGTAGTCTATATTAAATTATAATTGAAGCCAATCAGTTGAGTCTTTTTTCTATTATAAAAGGGTCATGGGACGAGTCCCGTCTATATAAATTAGTGATAGTTTAGGTAGTTGGACAGTTTTACTGATAAACAGTCGAGAAATTCTCAATAACAGCGTTAGCGTAAATACTAAAATTATTGTTCCGTTCAATGTATAAATATTTTGTAACACGAAACAGAAACTTAATTGAATAAAACACTGAAATGTATACCAAAATATTTTTGTAATAACATTACAAGTTCTTAATTATTAAAACGTGTATACACTTAAATTAATCAACCTTAATATAAATAATACTGCAACATCTTATTATATCACATTGGCTTAACGTAGAGAAGGGTATCATCAATGTCAAATTATAATCCGGCAGTACACCTTTTGAAGTTACTCGAAGGTAACAGTTTGACGTTGGCAAAATTTTGACTGATTAATGTACACTTTGGTCCGGCATTTGAAGAAAATTCAATAATAGAAACACAAATAAAATCCAATGTATTGTAGATTATGATGTTGATAGGAAATAACAAAATCTTCAAATAAGTATTTCACAACTATCGTCATGCACTACAGCGGCCCAAGCTGGAATATTTTTGACAATCGAATTCGAATCGAGCTCGCTATGCACTTATGACGTTTGGTTAATATCTCATACAAATGTCAAAAACGACAGATCATCATCCTCCTGGACCTGCCCTTATCCCAATTTTATTTGGGGTCGGCGTAACATGTTTTCGACTTCCATACATCCCTATCAGCCGTCATATCGTCCTTATGTCCTTCCTCCTTTCCATATGTCCTTCCTTACAAACTCCATCCACCTCTTCATTGGCCTTCCTCTACCTCTCCATCCATCAACATTCCTAATCATCACTTTCTTACCCACGTATGTCTCTTCCCATCTCATAATGCCCATACCAAGATAAAACGGTTTCCTTTCAATCTATTTACCACAGGAGCCACTTTTAAGCTCCCTCTAACGTGCTCATTCCTAGCTCTATCCATCCTCGTCACTCCACACATCAATCTCAACATTCTCATAGACGATAGATATAATTCGATTATCAAAAATACCTCTATTCCTGCTTGGGCCGCTTTATAGCATGTCGATAGTTGTGAAATACTTATTTGAATATTTTGTTATCCTTCAATAATAATTATCATTTTAAAAATGGGTTAAAATGAACAATTCATAACGCAGACTTCCAAAAATCATCAAAGATATTTTTTGAAATGCCTTACCAAAAATAACTTTCAAATACTTCCACATTACCAGAGTTGGCCACATGTATATGACATGTAATGAAATGAAACTATGTAATAAAAATACCGAAAGGTAATATATTGAACACGCTTACTGATTTCTTAAGTTTACGCGAATGCTATTCATTGAAATAAAACTATTTTTATTCCCGACGTTTCGAAGGCTTTGCAGTCTTCGTGTTCACGGGTTGGACTGTCGAAACGTCGGGAATAAAAATTAAAACCAAATCGTGATAAAATCCGTAAAAATAGTTTTATTTCATTGAACACGCTTCTTTAGATGTTCAGTACAAAGCAATATATCATTGAAATACTTCCTACAAACTTACTACAAACAGTATGAGATAACTCTATTGTATATAATATGGAATTTGTTTATAATATAATAGTACCTACAATTATATAATAACTGCTTCAGTGGCGTAGTTGTATTGCGTGCGCGGTTCGTTTCGGGTTCGATCCCCGGGTAGAATACCGTAATATTAGGATTTATATTCATATTTATACTCTTATCAGTCCAGAATCTGGAATTTGTGTTTGTCTGTCCTCTGTCACAACTGGGACGGAAATAGGCTGGAAGAAATGTGGGTGTTCTCTAGTTCCCCTCTGCTTACCCTTTCGGGGATACAGGGTTGAGTCTGTGTTTATGTGTTTATAATAAATTAAATATGTTTTCGACCGACTTCCAAAAAACGAAAAGGTCCTCAATTCGTCTGTATTTTTTTATGTATGTTACGCGATATCTCGGCCAAATGTGGACCGATTTTCAAAATTATTTAGTCACAATCAGATTTCAATTCGGTCTGTTTTAAAACTTGCGATTATAGTTCTACAACAGGAAATTAAATACAATTTAAATCGTCCCTAATATTGTCATTATAAATTGAATACGAACTCGGAAAGTCCTTCTCAAATACTAAGAGCGAACAGTGAATATTTCGTCGCAAAACGTCAAGTAAATACGTAGCAATTGTTGAAAGTTTGACGCCCTCCGCCTAAAAGTCGATTTCCGCATTACCGATGGCATAACCCCTTTTATCTTTCGCCCCGGGGTTGGTGGAATCTTTGGGCAAACTTGAAATTCCTGATCAAAGGGCTCTCGGGCTGCTACGATGGCTCTTACTTAAGGAATTCAAAAGACTTTTCTTTTTTTGGAATTTATTATATCGCTTAAATGGTTTTGGAAGACGGAACTGAATTATGATATTTAATGGAGTGTAAACTGAATTACAATAATTATTATAGGTAGATACTAGATTTTAACTGACTTACCGCCGAATGTTCATACACTTAAGGTCGCCTTATGTCGTTTAATGTCGCCTTATCTGTCAAAATTGTATGCCGAAAATCAATGTAAGAAGCCGTTAAAGTTGAGCAGCGTTTGATCATTCAGGCGTTACAAAACAGAGGAGGTTCTCAGTTTTTAACTCCACCGTTTGTGTACTGACTTTAATAATTGTTTGGTCCCATATACATTTAGTAAAAATGGACGTTAATTCATCACATGAGAATCAAGTCTCAATCAACAAGTTTAAAAACTTAAAGAACCGACTTCAAATCCGATCATGACCGACCATTTATATGGTCTTGACCGACATATCGATCACCCTTGAAATAAGCACTATCGAACATAAAAATAATTTTGCAATTTGGCGGAGATATCGATATAACACACATAAAAAAATACAGACGAATTGAAGACCTTCTCCTCGTTGGAAGTCGGTCGACAAAGGAGTTTACTCATAAAAATAAACTCGCTGCGAATGTCTTTGTAATCGAAAAATGGCATTATGAGCCTTAACATTAAATATCTCTGGATGTTATCCACAGGGCAGTATCCCGCATGCTTATGGCGTTGTTATTAATGATCCTACGGATTGTATTGCTACTGTTCCTGAATCGTTTCGCTTGCCATCAGGCGAAAAGCTTGCTCATCTCATCTTTTGTTCCAATTACTCCAATGATGACTGCCTCGGTGGCGTGGTAGTATTTCGGTGCGACTACGGTTCTGAGGTCTCGGGTTCGATCCCCGGGTCGGGCAAAGTGATATTGGATTTTTCCATATCAGCCCGGAGTCTGGAATTTGTGCCCGATATGGCGATAGGCTCGCCCCCTATCACATCTGGGACGGAACTAAGCTCGGCGAAATTTGGGTGTTCTAGTTCGCTAGTGCGCCTCTGCCTACCCCTTCGGGGATACAGGGGTGAGCTTATGTTATGTTATGTTACTCCAATGATCCCTTCACAGTTACTATTGAAGCAGCCCTTTCCCTTCTCAATACTAATCACCATAAACCTTCAAAAACTAGACCCGACATCGGGCCGAGTCCGAAGATCTCCAATAGTAGACGCTCGGAAAACCAGTACGCAGAGACCATCTCTTATTCTAGACCCCAACGATAACTTGAGGTCCGAGCATTCGAAAAAGTGCCTCTGTGGTCAATCGCAGTCAAATTAATATATTTTATAATTTCATATAAGTCCATTAAAAAAAACTTTCGATTTAAATAAAAAATATATATATCCTAACATAGTCGTATGATGTAAACACCTCGACTCGCGTTAGGACCACGTTATCTGATGATCTAATCATGGATGATCCATGTATGCATCCCTGTAACAGAGACGGACACGCCCTTACAAACAGATGTTTTGTATACGTACCTATCTGGGTAGATTTTGCTGGTACTGGAATAGCTTTTTCACTCGTTTGTACATAACGTAACTGCATTTATTTTTTGATAAAGCAGATACTGCCTCGGCGGCATGGTTGTATTTCGATACAACTACCGTCCTGGCGTCTTGGGTTCGATCCCCGGGTCGGGCAAAGTGGTTGTGGACAAAGTGAAAATTCTATTTATTAAGAATTCACAATGACTATTTGGAGGCCTTTGCCCAGCAGTGGGACATAAATGGCTAAAATAAATAATGACTATTACCATTAACCATTAAGCTGTCTTGGCGTCCGTGACGTGGCAGATAAATTGCAGGAATGTCGCTTAAGATGGTATGGACACGTTTTGCGGAAACCACAGGAGTACGTCGGTCGCATGTGTCTGGCCCAAATCGTACCAGGGTTGCGTTCCCGTGGACGGCCCAAAAAGTGCTGGCTGGACGTTTTGGAGGAGGATATGAGAGCCAATGACCTCACCACTGGGGATGCTCAAGACCGGGCGAAGTGGAAGCGTTTAAGTGGGAAGGCGGACCTTGGCAGAAGGTCGGGATATCGCCAGGCAGAAAGAAAGACCATTAACCACCCCATCAACAAATGAGCAATTTAACCCACATGTATCTAAATATGCAAATTCCACTCAAAAACCCACTCATGTTTGTTCCCGCGAATTAGGCCCAAACATTAATACATTGAAATTATTCCGCAGTGAATAATTGAACGCTGCCGACATTAGGCTTTTGGGTACACTAATAATCTAAACGCTTAATTTACTCTGTTTGTTAATTTTCACACAATTGGCTGTTCAGTAAATATTAACCTGGAGGTTGGAAGAAAGATTTTTTGTTTTATGGATCCCCTGACCTTTTTAGTCATAGACATCGTAGCCCGTATGAGGCATATAAGACTTTTACTTTTACTGGTGGTCAGCTGGATGGCGACCATCGTAAAAAAATATTAGCCCTGTAATATTACTGTCCCACTGCTGGGCACGGGCCTCCTTTACAACTGAGAAGGGTTAGACCTTAGTCTACCACGCTAGCCTAATTCGGGGTGGTAGACTTCACATACTTCCAAATTCTTGTGGAGAAATTCTCTGGTATGCAGGTTTCCTCCGATGTTTTCCTTCACCGCTATAACAAGCGATAATTCACAAAGAAAATACACTTAACATAGAAAGGTTCATACTCCTTTTTGGGGTTGGTCCCGAACCTCACACTCGTCTCGGCAGTCCGTACCATTACCAACTGAGCTATCGCTGCTTTTACTGCTGCTTCTGACTACCGTAAATACGTTAAGACCTGCCATAGTGACCCACATTGTTTGTGTGATTCGCGTTCCAAGACCAGTGTATACACGATTCCCTCAAGGGGCTTGACATGATTTGGTAATTGGTTGGGGCGATTATGAGGGTTTTATCCATATCGTATCGTTATTCGCCTGCATTCGTCTGCATCGTTATTCGCCTGTCTTATAGCCCCTCGATTTGCTTCTTCCTTCTTTGGAGTGAAGAAGGATAAATAAGCCAGCATGATTCTGGTAACAACTGCAGGAATATCGCTTGAAATGGTATGGTCACGTTTTGAGGAAACCACAGGAGATGGTCGCATGTGTCTGGCCCAGATCGTACCAGGGGTGCGTTCCCGTGGATAGCTCAAAAAGCACTGGTTAGACTTTCTGAAGGAAGACATGAGAGCCAATAGCCTTACTATAGAGGATGCTCAAGACCAGGAGAAGTGGAAGCTTTTAAGTAGGAAGGAGGACCCTGGCAGAAGGCCAGCATAACGCCAGGCAGAAAGAAAGAAAGATTCTGGTAATTACCGATTACTAAAATAGAATCACAGGGAAACCCCTTGAGTTAAAAATAATCACAGTTAGTGAAAAGTTAGCCAATTATTGAGTATTTCCAGCAATTAGTTATTTACGAATGACTGGTCGACTCTTCATCAAATTACTGAATATTTAACACAGAAAATGTCTTAGACGTACGACTTTTTACAACTTTTTACGTAACAAGGGAATATTCTTGGCACGAAAAGAAAATAGTAAAAATTAATTTTACGTATAGATTTTTTTATAATAAAATAAATAAATAACACCCAACAGTCATACACATAACCTCGACATACCCGACAACCATACACATGACAGCCTTCGTGGCACAGCGGGCGAGCAGCCGACTGTGAAGCGAGAGGCCGCGGGTTCGATCCCCGCCCCGAGACAAATATTTGTGTTGCCCACAGATATCTGTTTCGGGTCTGGGTGTTGTGAGACCGAAAGTCTCTCGTAGTTCCTGATACCCTCCCTATTCCTGATATCAGGAACTACGGGGGACTTTCGTTGCCTCAGCACCTAGACCCGAATCAAAAATATCTGTGGGCCACACAAACATTTGTCGCGATGCGATGCGCTATTCATTGAAATAAAACTATTTTTACGGATTCTATCACGATTTGGTTTTAATTTTTATTCCCGACGTTTCGAAGGCTTTGCAGTCTTCGTGGTCACGGGTTGGACACCCCGTCCCGTAAAAATAGTTTTTTTTCAACTCAAAAGATATTTTTCATGCATTAAAAATGAAATATTATTTCGTTACATTACGAAGCACGAAAAGGGATGTAAAAACAATAAATTAATAACTTACCCTACGTAAGACAGAAGGGGCGAGTAACAAGCAACCCTTACTTTGTTATGTCCGGCGCTATGAGGCGTATACGATTATCTTTCAACCCTTATGAGATTATCACATACCGACGGGAAATGTACCAATTTAACATTTGGACTACATACATAACATGCAGAGGTGCACTAGCGATCTAGAAAACTCACATATTGACGAACTTAGTTCCGTCCCAGATGTGATAGGGGGCGAGGTTATCGCCATATTGGAGTATCGAAGTAGTCTTCTAACTTCACATGCATTTATATACATACATACGTACACAGGGGGGTGGGGCCTATGGGGGTCCGTAGAGATTATTGAGCGCCAGAAGCTACGATTATTTTCACCACACATAAATATAAAGTGCAATAATTATACAACTCTGAATATACTTCAAGCAAAGACATTTAAAACTAAACAACTGCACTCTTCAATTCTCCTAAATTTGCATAACATACCACTTAAACGTTGCGTTGCGTTCAAAGAACCTCTCGAAATAAATCATGGTCCTCTTACCTTGCCTACCCTCATCAGACATTAGCGACTAGCGCCATAGTGAAGCACCTAGACAACATATCTGCATATTTTCCAAAGGAATTGCAAAACATGTTTTGGTTTGAACATACACTAGAATAGTATGAATATGAAAATACGCATCGGGTGTTTATCCCAACGTTTACGTTGCGTACACCATGATTAACGTGAAATTTGGGACAATCTCCCAGCTACGTTAAATTATGACGGCTATTTGTTTTGCAGATTGCGTCCTGCGGGTCGGAATATCAGTGTAGATGTAGACGATTGTTGTTTTAAATACGTGATCGGAAAACTTAATGTTTGCACGCCAATATTTTTTCTTTTTAACCCATGGATCATGCCAGCCCAGCTTACCCTATTTTCTTCATGACTCCCTCATGTTCCCAAATATATGAGACTAACATTTTGTTCGAATACAGATATAAAATACTATAATTCTGTTTGATTTGTTTATTATCAAAAAAACATCAGTCCTAACTCCTAACAGTTCGAAAAGTTTGTCTCGAACCAGATAATGGATACATACTCAAATCCACTTATGATAACAGATGGTAATAATTAATTACACATAACACACACCTCAGTAGCCCGAGCACGAAAAACTAATGTAAATGTAAATGTATTCAAGTTCGCTGCGCACTGATGACGTTTGGTTAATATTTCATACAAATTTCATAGACGCGCATCGAGTTCGAATACATTTACGGTTGTCAGAAATTTTTCTGCTCAGGCCGCTGATCTCTCATAACTCTGATACCAAAACCTGGTATGCAGCATAGTAAAGATTAAATTAGATAAGTAATAGAAGAGAAGATTAATCAACGTAGCAACTGTGTGAAAAACCATGGTCACCCCAAATTCCGACCAACCCCCTTGCAGTAGTTTGAAATCATAAATGCAAACTATGCTATGAATACAATCCCCGACGGTCTCGCGTTTTAACGTGCTACATCCTCGAATAAAGAGCCCCAATCAACGGATACGTTATTTTTAATGACCTAAATAACTACCACAGTGTAGCAGAATAGTTTTATATACATAGGTTTGTTTTTAAGTATTATTAATATCTTAAGTGATATTGGATTTTTCCATATCAGCATGGAGTCTGGAATTTGTGCCCGGGACACACTGGGACACACACACACATCTGGGACGGAACTAAGCTCGGCGAAATGTGGGTGTACTAGTCGGCTAGTGCGCCTCTGCCTACCCTTTCGGGGATACAGACGTGAGCTTATGTTATGTTTAGTAATATCTTATGCAGAAAGAAGAAGAGCAGGGTTACTCCAGACTCTGCAGCCTTCAGAGATCCAAGTGCAAATAACTTTGACTATACAATTCGAATCGAGGGCTCAACATTAATATTATACGATATAACTAAATGTTATAAATATACTGCGACCTCCATACAACATAAAATTTCAAAATTATTCGATCTTAGAAAAGAATGATAAAGTTAAAATATTTTAGCTAAAAGAATGTTAAATCAGGGTTCTTACTAATTTTTCCAATACAGTCAGTATTGAATCATGAAAACCCCGCGATGGCTTCCTTGCATACAAGTGGGGTGATTCCGAAGATTCCTGGTAGACATATATATCTATTGATATCAATACTACCCCTGGATTGCGGCTCGTTTTCATTACTGAAGTTGAAATACAGATAAAGAAAGAAAGAAAAAAGCATTTATTGACAATTAGTTGGATGGAATACATTACTTTGAATAGGTACAAGATGCAAATACATCTAAAGCTATACAGCTACGAGTATTTAGGTACGTACCTAATTATTAAAGGTGTCTCAGATCATCCACACTGTAGACGCTAGTGCATGTCCCACCACAACCGTGCCAAAAGGATCCAGCAGGGTTACCACCACCTCTTATAGCAGTATTATTATAATCGTTCTTCGTTTGTTTTGTATGGGAATCGGTACAAATAAGATCATAATAATACTGCTATAAGAGGCGGTGGTAACCCCCCAGATCAGCATAAGTCAAACACTAGGGGCCTTACTTATAAAAACGTTTCCGCTTAACTTTTTGATTAGAATAGCCTGTCACTTTTTCCTTGCGTTACATTGTTTAAAAATGAAAGGGACAACCTATGGTTGAAGATAATGCTTGGCGTCCGACGGATACCAAACCCAAAACTAGTACAACCATATTTAATTGTCAAGGAATATGATCAAACTACGTTCTAAATCAGAAACAAATGTACATAGTACAAAGTTCGGAGTGAGGCAAATGTGCGAAGTGAATAATTAACTTCACAATATTGCAGTGGCGGATCGCAAAACGGTTTAACCGTATGCGTTAGAGTAAACTTCTTGCGTGGTTAACTACGACGAAACTTTGGTTAACTTTCCACGGAGTTAAATTCACTATGGAGAGTAACTTTGTGTTTTAAGCTAAAACAGATTTTGTTTTAGAAATGTTAAGGATAACATTATTTATTCTTAAAAGAAACATTACGTTTGAGGACCCTGAAGATAATAATAAAATCATTTATTGCACACATATTAAATACAATGTTATACAATACAATACGAAAAAATAAGATGGTCTTCGAAATTGCATCGATTTGATTCTCTCATATTGACTCTAGAGGTCATACTCTAAGCATACGTGCTATGTGAATATTATATTAGCCCTGTAATACTACTGTCCCACTGGTGAGCACGGGCCTCCTCTATTAATGTGAGGGGTTAGGCCTTAGTCTACCATGTTGGCCTAATGCGAGTTGGTAGACTTCACATATCTTTGAAATGCTTGTGGAGAAATTATCGGGTATGCAGGTTTCCTCACGATGTTTTCCTTCACCGTTATAAAAATAAATAAAATAAAAAAAAATAAAATAAAATAAAATAGCCTTTATTTCCTTAACATCTATAAACATTTTCTTTTTCTTAGTAATTAATTTTTAAAAGTTCCTTACATTATAATTGTGTTTGAGTTTACTTTACTTTAATAATTTATTAAAGTATTTTTATAATTAGTTAAGGCCCCTTACGGGTATAGGCCTCCTCCAACGTTTTCCAGCATTTCCTTTCATTGGCTTTTGACATCCAATTTTCTCCAGCAATCTTTTTGATATCATCGACCCATCGTTCCTTAGGTCGACCTCTCGCTCTATTTCCACTGGGGCCCTCCCAGTATGTTACTTTCCGCGTCCATCTCCCGTCTGTCATCCTGGCTACATGTCCAGCCCACTTCCATTTAAGACGCAATGTATGGTAAAGTGCGTCCGTAACATTAGTTATCTTACGTATGTTTTCCTTTCTTTGTTTATCTTTTAATCTGATATTAAGAACGCTTCTCTCCATTGCTCGCTGGCTTTTTAATATCTTATCACTTGCATAATGGTTATATATCCAGGTTTGACATCCGTAAGACAGACATGGTAGCAGACAGATATCCATAACTTTTTTCTTTAGTTTAATAGGTAATTTTGATTTCAGTATTTCTTTTAGACTCCAGAATTTGTTCCATGTCAAATTTATTCTTCTTTCAATTTCTTCCTTATTTCTTGTGCCGCTAAATGATATTTGTTTTCCCAAATATATGTAGCTATTCACATATTCTAATGGTTCTTCGATCGCTATTATAGGGTTTTTTAGAGAGTTAGTCATGGCCTTTGTCTTACATGTGTTTAAGTGTAGGCCTATATTTTTGCTAACATCACACAATTCTGTTATCATTTCCTCGAGTTGTTTAGATGATCTTGAAAAGAGAACAATGTCATCAGCAAATCTGAGATTGCTAAGGTTTTTTCCGTTTATGTTTATTCCTTTATCGTTCCATGGTAGGTCTTTCATAATGTGCTGTAGCACTGATATAAAAATCTTAGGTGATAACGGATCTCCTTGTTTGACTCCTCTATTTATTTTAATTTTTGGCCCGATTCTGTCAAGCTTTACACGGCTAACGCTTTTGCTATATATATCTTTCAGGATGTTTACATATATTTTTGATATGCCTTGACATTCTAGTGCTTCCCATAAGCTTTTATGAGATATGGAGTCGAAAGCCTTTGCATAGTCAATAAACCCTAAGTATAGGGCTTGTTTTCTTTCCTGATGTTTCTCTATTACTTGGTCCAAAGTGTGTATATGATCAATGGTACAAAAACCTTTTCTGAATCCTGCCTGTTCTACGGGTTGATATTTCTCGATCTTCGACTCCACCGTTATAGCAAGCGACAATTCAATTCTGAGGTTAGTTTCGAACCTTCGACACTTGTCTCGGCAGTCCGTACCATTCTCAACTGAGCTATAGCTGCTGAGTTGAGTTTATTCGAAGAATAAACAGCTATAAAAAAAATCCTGGTTATTTCACGTGATCAACTCCAAATTATTTCCTATCACGAAACTACATACTAAACATAGGCTCACGCCTGTATCACCAAAAGCCTGGATAGGCTTGCTATGCAGATGCATATCGGATACAAATTCCAGACTCCGATTTGACATTGAAAAAACCCAAACCCACATTGCGCGACCCGGGTATCGAACCCCGACGGTAGTCCCAATGAAATACAACTACGCCACCGACGCACTTCATACTAAAATACCAAAAACATCAAAGGCGTAAATGAAAACAATTACAACAGATTGAATTGTCTTCAAACGTTTGGCCTGAGTGGAATTTTAAACCGGCAAAAATTTTAAATTATTGGCATTAAAAGCATTTTCGGCACGGGCATTTGAATTCCCCACCGAGCGTTAACTTTTATCAAGCGGAATTTTTCCCAATTCAACAGAACCGAACGTTGAAATTCGCGTTTTGAGCAAACCAACAAACCAAATATGCGTTAACAAGAAATGAAAGAATATGAAATGGTATTTTTCGGAGCTCTCTCGCCGCCGTGCTACTGTATAGTAGTCGTAGATTAAACTTTTTGAAAGATTCGATTATAGACGAAGGATTTTTGGAAATGCTGGACAATATTTTCGGCATTTTATACGATGACTGCCTCTGTGGCGTGGTTGTATTTCGGTACGACTACCGTCCTGAGGTCTCGGGTTCGATCCCCTGGTCGGGTAAAGTGATATTGGATTTTTCCATATCAGCCTGGAGTTTGGAATTTGTGTTCAATATGGCCATAGGCTTGCCCCCTGTCACACCTGAGACGGAACTAAGCTCGGCGAAATATGGGTATTCTGGTTCGCTAGTGCACCTCTGCTTACCGATCAGGGATGCAAGCGTGAGCTTATGTATGTGTTTTATACCATAGATTAAGCAGGCTAAAAAGTATTAATGAGGTCAATTCCTTAGCCTTCAAAATGTACGTGTCATTAATAACTGAAGTCTCGTAACTTTAGAAGAAGACTGTACATACCTAAGCAATGTGGACACATTACCAGAATTGGAAGCCAATTTAGTCATTCCCATGTTTATAATGCTAAGTTATATAACACACTAGATTACAGTATCATATCCAGTATGTGACAGGAGCACAAGTGCTGCACGCGGTCGGCACATGTGCCATGTGCGCGATGTGTAAACATGCGTGAAAGTGCAGTCGGCGGGAACGTGCGGTTTTGGCGGCAAATCAAGATGGCGCCCAATTTCACAGCTGACAACCGACGCGAAACGTCAACGCGCACCGCAATCCGCAATCCGTATACCCTCGTTTATTTGTGGATAGAATTAGAATAAAGCCATTGTTTTGGATTTAATTTTAAATCCTATTTGTAACCAAAATAGTGGTCATAACTTTTATGTCTTCAGAAAGAGGGTAACGCGTAGATTTTAGCATCCTCGACAAACAACTAACTATAATCTTCTTCCTTGCCCTTATCCCACTTTAATGTGTGATTGAAGCAAAAAGCATGATGCAGAAACAATCGATTCAGCTTAGTCCTTACATCCTGCTGCCTCCCTGCCTGACGTCATCCCTCTATATTCGTGTGTGAAGTTTGTACGTTACGAAAAAAACATATTTATTAATAACAGGAAAACTGAAGCACCGCCGCTTCTCTTGATACAATTTCTTCCAATACGTTTGTCCTGTGTTTCTAATAAATTAATATTATCAAGTGGAAGAGTCTCGTGCTTTTCGTTTTTGTGACGTTCTTAATAGCATTTCATTTTATTTACTTGGATGATTAAAGGAGCATTGCTCGAAAAAATATTAAACGTTGAAATAATTTCGTAAGTAGGTACCAATCTTGAGTTTATAAATGTTAGAACCATCCTGTACACAATTTTGTCGACTGGGGTGTTACGACGGCCTCATAGAAAATAGACGTGAAGTGACAACTTCGTTTCATCCCTCTTCGGATTGTGAAGAAGCATTTTTGCATGCTGATATGATTCTTTTGACCACAGATAAACACATTGAACGTCAGCTGCTGCTGTTTTTTGGACTGCACTACGTTTACCATTAGACGTTATCGCTTTGCCGTGCTTAAGCTGCGTCCTCTACACTAAGACATTACACAAAACATATACAGAACTTGGTTTCCCTTGACATTTTTGTCTATGGTCCATTGTTCTATGTGCAGGAGACAGCGAAAATTATTGTTTTGTGTATGTGTTTTTGTGTTTTGTTTCGAGAAAATCAGGTGCTACAAGCTGAAGTTTCATCCTCATCACCTAGATAAATGGCGTACCTCAACAATGCGTTTTACAAGAATCTTTCTTCCGCGTGCAACGTGCTTGTGGAACCAGCTTTCGGCGGCTATATTTCCAGACCATTACGAGTTAGAGCCCTTCAAGAAAAGAGCCTATATCTACCTCAAAGGCCGGCAACGCATTCATAATTCCCCCGGTATTATGGATGCGGTGATCACTTAACATCAGGTGACCCACCCTTGTTTGCCCCCTCTTCTATAAAAAAGGTGCAGGAGACACGCCGTTTGATAGAGATATAAACCTCGACAAAACAAACAAATCACAAGCCCTGCAAACCTATCTCCCCTTTCCAAACTTACAAAGCTCATGTTTCGATCGAACAGTTGCATTCAATGAGCGTTAGGCACACAGTGTGGACAAAGCCTGATAGATTCGTACCCGCGTAAATAGCGGCTGATCCGCTGTCAATATTCAATGAGCACCGATGAGATGACGGCAAAATTACCTGGAGCCGATAATTTCACAGCCGATGAAGCGATACGACGACGCGCGGAGCACGAAGCAACGTGCCATGCCATAGATGGGCTATTGCGATGTAATATTCATAAATAGTTCCTGAGATGCTTGTCCATGATATTGGAAATTCTAAGTTTTTAAAATACTTTCTAGTAGCGAAGGGTATTATAATTTTCAAAGGACGCCAATACTAATTGATCTTAGGTCATTGTTTTTTTTATAGCAGAGACTGGCAAACGAGCTGTTGCAGATGATGGTCACCAGTAGCCCGAGCACGAAAAACTAATGTAAAAGTAAATGTATTCGAGTTCGCTGCACACTGATGACGTTTGATTAATATTTCATACAAATTTCATAGACGCGCATCGAGTTCGAATACATTTACGTTTGTTAGAAATTTTCCTGCTCAGGCCGCTGATGTTAAGTGGTCTCCACCGCCCATAAACACCCAAGATACCAAAATAATCATGGATGCGTAGCGAACGTAAAATAAGGGACATAGGGATTGAGAAAAGGAGGGGTGAATTGGGTCACCGGAAATCTCACTCACCGAACGAAACGCAACAGCGAACTGCCATTGTACGTCAGTTTTTGTGAAACAGTGGTATGAAACCGGTCGAGTCGGCCCATTCATGCTGTAGACGTAACCGTCTGCAGCGTGGACCTGCTCAAAAGCGCTGTTTGCGATTTTTCAATTGTATATTATAATACGAGTGTACTAATATATGCGATCATAAATCAACATTTACAATTTGTCTAAAATTATCTAATCAACTTTACAAACTTACAAATCATAGTTTTGACGTCAGAAGATAACAATAAAATATTTATTAGTCACGTTGGTAAACTTAGTTGCACTTGTGATAAGTGAAAAGTAATTAAATTACCATAATTTCCTTTCCATGATGATAAACAAATATTTTATTACGCGGCTCCCATCACGTGGAAGTCTTTCTCATAGTATTTTCTGGGTAATAGAAGTTTATGTCACGCTCTGACTCATTAACGCCCGAATTTTCAAACGCTACTCAACTTTAACGGCTTCTTACATTGATTTTCGCCATACAATTTTGACAGATATGGCGGCCTTAAATGAGATACGAGGAGACTGACGCTATAATATGAATTTTAATAAAAACCAGCAAAAGGTATATACCCTTCAAAAATATTTTCCACCGTTAAACTTGCATCGGCCCCCTGATCACAAACTCTTAGTGGTAAACGACGTCCATAGCATAATTTCATATCGCGTCATATTTTAATATCAGCTCAAAAACGGTTAGCGTAAGCTCGTGTAAAATTCTAGGGAATATTCAATAACGTTATTGTAACAATATTATCTGATACTAGAAGACTAAGGGTCACTTGCAGCTCAACGATAAATCCCCATTTATCTCAAATGTTGATTTAAAGATAGGAGTGAGCTGTAGGATAAATCGATATTAGGTGTAACTCTAGATTAGTAATAGCGCTGCAAGTCGACCTAAAGTATCATTTGATAAATATAATACGGTCGACGCCTCCTTGACCTAATGGCAGCGTATATTTAATGATCGTTCAACAAAGAAACTTCTCTGATTCAATGCGTTACACGCTTCCCTGCCTACCTACCCGACCCTAAAACGGCACAATATAAAATACTAACTATACTTCTCACTTCAATTCAGAACATATAAGAATTTAAAAGCAATTAAGTTCAATTTTCCTTTTCGTAAACATCACGCTCGGGGAGGCAAATAACTCGTTTTACAACAGGTACGTTGTTTAGACCTTCTAATGATTGAAGAACGAAAATCTGCGCTCAAATATTTAATGTTTATACTCCCGTAGCGACGACGTACCGAAATAGACACCTTATATTCGATATTTTTCCTAAAAACCAAGTCTGCCGACTAGCCTAAGTATGAGGTAACGTGGTACTGCATTATTAAATATTATGCCATCTTTCTGGTAACTCAAAATCTGTTTTTTTTTTAACCACACCACCGTGTCGTGCAAGGATGTAACGCGGAAGTATTTACGGCTTTGAGATGTGGTCGAATTTGAGTGCCCTGAACGATATCAAATCAATTCAAATCATTTATTGAATCCATGAAATGTCACACATTATTTAGATTCCGTCAACAATTTTACTCTACCGCCGTTCGGGAAGCTGGTTCGCCAGGGAAGATACATCGGATCTTATGGCCAGATGTGTTGTCAGATATCGGTCGCCAGTAATGCGGCGTCTATAAATGTGTCGTCGTTGTATACCCGTAGTCAAGTGAAATTGTAAATGTATTCTAGATGAATTTATTCACGCCGGTGTGAGCATATAAATGAGACAACGTGGAATTTCGTTGTTTAGAGCGTGTACCTTAATTATTCGCGGCTGTTTATTTGAATCGGTATAGTAATAGTGCGATCCAGTAAGTAATGGCTTGTCGAGGCAAAAACCGTGAGTTCGATTCCAAGCCACAATACTTCTCCCACCTACCCACATCCCAAACCATTTATCAAGCTTGTTGCAGAAACGATTTTTGGGTCGTTTTTATGACCGGCTGGTGTGCAAATTCTGATTCGAACCCAGGAGCTTCCGGTCCACAGTCCACATATGCTGTTACTAGGCTACCAAGGCTCGCCTGCCTTTGTAAGCTAATTTTTTTATTTGCCTTAGAAGGCAGACGGCCCACCTGATGGTAATTGGTTACCGCCGCCCATGGACATCGGCAATGACAGGTACACAGCCAAACCGCTGCCTACCGTGAAAAATGATTTTTTCATCCTCGTTTGAAGAAGGACATGTCATAGCGCTGAGGGAACACCGAGACCGAACACCAATAAAAAGACAATGTAAACTAAGACACGTGTATGTGAAGATATTGTAAGAAATAGAGCTATTATATTAGAGTGTCACACTCTAAAATAACTACTTCTTTGGCGCGTGGGAATGTCTCAATAGTCTCTCTCCCTTCTCCCGTATAATAATAATAATAATAATATTAGCCCTGTAATATTACTGTCCCACTGCTGGGCACGGGCCTCCTCTACTAATGAGAGGGGTTAGGCCTTAGTCTACCACGCTGGCCTAATGCGGATTGGTAGACTTCACATACCTTCGAAATTCCTGTGAAGAAATTCTCAGGTATGTAGCTTTCCTCACGATGTTTTCCTTCACCGTTATAGCGAGCGATATTTCACAATGAAAATACACTTAACATAGAAAAGTCAGAGGTGTATGCTCCATTTTGGGGTTGGTCTCGAACCTCCGACACTTGCCTCGGCAGTCCGTACCGTTCCCAACTGAGCTATCGCTGCTTTTTATCTTTTCTCCCGTATATAGAGCTATAAAATTGCGCCAAACTTTTCACAAAATATTACCAACTGAATAACAAATTTGGTAACACATTAACCTTTCGATATACTACCCATTAAACACCAAGAAAACTACACAAAAGCACAGACATACAACATTAAATATTAAAACGAAGACACGAAAAACAGTACAGAATAAAACGTACCTTCATAACTTTAGGAGTAATCCTTAACTTTTTGCGCCGACTTGAAAGCTTTGTGATGTTCTGTAAATACTCGCGAAACATTCTTTTGACAATCAAACAGAGCGTGCTTTGACTGTATAGCTAATATTTAACCCTGTAGGCATCGATATAATAATATACCTAGATGCACAGTTGACGCTCAGAAAGTGGGACAGCCAACGAGTGCTTAAAATGTAAGTAAGCACTTGTTTGCTGTCAGTCGGGCGCCGACCGTTCGCCTGTGAAGATGCCTAAATGCTCTGTGAAAGAGTGCAAAAATAACACTCTTACAAAGCGCAAAACACATGGGATTTCATATTTTAAGTAAGTATAATTCCCTTACTTGATTCTTAAAAGCTTAATTATGTTAAATTAAGTATTAAACGTGTATAAATAATTAATTTAACGAATTCAGTTAATAAAATATTTTGTCCCTTTTGAAACCATGATTTGGAACAATGAAATATATGGAGTCGTTTTTTTTTTGTAAATATATTATATTTATTTTAAATTTATGATTTTTTTATTAATTTTATTTATTAATTACATTTCCATGAAATGAAATAGTAAGAGATAAATTGCGTTAAATTATTTCCGAAGAAAGGAGAGAAGAAAATTTTAAACCCAATTACTCAAGTGTGGTTTGTTCAGACCATTTTGCCGATTCCGATGGATATTATACAGAAAAAGGGATTAGGAAAATTAAAAAGAATGCTGTACCAAAAATAAAGGTGATAAATTGTCATCAGCTACATTGTCCTTAACTAATGTTTACTATTTAATTTAACAATATGTATGCTGTTGGTGTACCTATAAATAAATAAATAAATAAATAAATAAATAAATAAATAAATAAATAAATAAATAAATAAATAAATAAATATTGCCACATTTATTGACTTTATTTTAGATTGTCGTAACTACAAGTTTAAATGAGGCAGGGTGCAGTACAAGTGTAATAGCTGAAAAATATTTGATACAGAATTCATCAATAGCAAGCATATACTAGGTACATACTGCCATGTAAAATGACTATTTAATAATTTGCGGCTAATTCTAATAAATGTTTTCAATCAAAGTGTGCAGATCATAAAAAAATGCCAACATGAACAAAGTTGAACATTCCGCTGTCAAATAATAATTTTAATGGTTCATTCTCGCGATTTTTCATTTTTTAATTTTTCATTTTTATCTTGGATTCTCGGATTGAGATCATTTATTGGAACCGGTCGTTAGGCATAATTACTACAACAGTAATTGTGGCGTCATCATTTATTGGAAACATATTCATTTCCAGGAACCAGCAATTGAACCAATAAATAATGAAGGATCACCAATACCATCAGAATTTTCATCAATCTTTAACACACCTAAGACGTTATTTTTGAAAGAACGCAACCAAAAATTTAAACTTAAATCTAATTTAGTGCGAAACTTAAAAAGGCAGAACAAAAGATTAAGAAAACGAAATGATAGTCTAAAATAAATTATTAAGAATCTAAGGAAGCAAAGGACGATCTTAGTGTGGGGCCAGGACTATGTATGTGACTGTTGGGTGTTATTTATTTATTTATGAATCACGCTAAGGCAAAACAGTGCTTATTTCATATTCATAACTAATAAGCTTTGTTATCTTCTAAACATTTATACTGTATCTATCTCTTAATGTAAGTAAAATTATTATACAGATATCGCCATTCTCATCTACATTGTACGCCACGTGGTCAACATTTCTCATAAATAAATACAAGAACTATTCCACTCCATTCAATCTTTGTCCAAGTGACTAGAATGTTTCTTTTAATAATGTCAAATTCAAAAACGATTAGAAATTCAAAAATTTCGAATACAAGAACGTTTGAACATTCAATTTAAAAAGCTTCTTGATGCCGCGTCTATAAGGTCATATTTGTGTTAATTTAATTAAATTTGTGATGTTTATTTGTTTTGTCTGTCGAGGACACTGTTTACAATGATATTTGTATGGAACTGTGCATCTAGGTATATTATTATATCGATGCCTGTAGGGCTAATTGTTGTTAGAATATTGTCAATATGACGTATTCTGTGACTAAACCATATATGTAGGGATCAAATTGTTCGAGCTGACCCGTTAGTGCTGTAGATGATGGGTAGTAGAGCCACGCTGCAGTCAGTTACGTCTACAGCACGAATGGGCCGGGTCGACCGGTTTGATACCACTGTCTCACAGAAAACCGTCGTAAAGTGACAGCTCGCTGTCGCGTTTCGTTCGGTGAGTGAGATTTCCGATGGCCCCATGGCCCATGAATTACCCCCCTCCCCTTCCTTTCCCAATCATTATTTCCCTCCTTTAAGGTCGGCAACGCACCCATGATTGTCTTGGGTGTCTATGGGCGTTGGAGATCACTTACCATCAGGTGACCAATCTGCTTGTTTGTCAGTCTCTGTTCTCTGATATAAAAAAAGAACCTGCTTTTATCCCACCTTAATGTGGGGTTGGCGTTGGCGTTGGCGTTGGCGGCAACACATTTTTGAAGCATGTTGCAGAAAGGATTTTACTAAGTTTTTACGACCAGCCGCTCACCTGAAATCAACCCCCTCTGGGGGATACAGGGAGAAGTAACAATGGAGATAAGGTATGTAGACAATAGATAAGATTTTGAATTTGAAACCCAGACTGGTTATCACGATTTGTCGAGGACTGAACCCCCGAGTAGGTATCATCAGTACCATATCAAAGCTATTGAACATCAGTGAAACAATAATGATGCAGTATTGAAAGAATATCGCCTCTTTATAGTTGGACGAAGGCTTAGTACAAATTCGAGATACATCAAAAAATACATTACAAATGCCAATTTCAACATCACTCAAACAGTAAAGGGTTAAATTAATTTGGATGAAAACTAAACAATACTGAAACGGTAAAGACACCCGTAAACGAAACTCTAACTTCCAGTAAACAGACATCAAACAGTCGGAGGCAATCAAAAGAGCTGCCTTACACAATTAAAATTTAAACATTGTCTCTAAGGAACTCGGAATAATCTTGGAAATTAATAAAGTTTCACAAAAAACACTAGATTACGTTTCTCATTTTACCTTTGTTATTTTCAGCGGCCTGAGCAGGAAAATTTCTGACAACCGTAAATGTATTCGAACTCGATGCGCGTCTATGAAATTTGTATGAAATATTAACCAAACGTCATCAGTGCGCAGCGAACTCGAATACATTTACATTTACATTAGTTTTTCGTGCTCGGGCTACAGGACGAGCCGACTAGAGTCCCATATAGATTTTTTTATTTACTTGAGATGGAAAAAATGCCTTGACTAACTTCAAAAGCGTTTGACCATGGTTCTAGCAACTCAATTTGTCTTTAACTTATTAATAATTAATCAACAGAATTCATCATTCTTCAATAAACCATCCCAAATCGTTAGAAAATTAGGCATGTATTGTGATACAAGTAAATATTAACAGTCGTAGGTATCTATAATCAAGTAACCACTATTATTTGACTAAACCTTTGAACATTGTATCAAATCTTTATCTTTCGTTACATAGTATAAAACAAAGTCGCTTCTCGCTGTCTGTCTGTCCCTAGGTATGATTTGATCTTTAAAACTATTTTGACTTCTTTAACGGATTTCGATGCGGTGTCTAATAGATAGAATGATTCAAGAGGATGGTTTATATGTATAATACATGCATAAATTCATCCCCTAAAGGGATGTAATGGGGGACGAATGTTTGTCAAGACTCTCAGGTGGGTGTAGCTGCGGGTAAGAGCTAGTCTTTTATAAAATGTGCAGGAAGCTCTTTCCTTAGGAATTACTTTCTCGAAATACTGGAACGCTACTCAACATTGAAGCTTATTTACATTGTTTAGGGCCGAATGGTCAAACAGTGCTCAATCATCCAAGTCATTTGAGCACTACCCAAAGTTAAGCAGACAATAATTTTTGAGCGGCATGGTCGTACGCACTTGAGAAGACTTGGCGGAAAAATCAGCTGAGGATCAATCATTTTGCTACAGATAATAAAAGTTTGTTCTCGATTACAAAATTTTTATAAAATTATATTTTTGTTTCGTTTCACGTAGAATCATTTTATTTCATTTAGTTTTTTTTCAAGATAATTATAATAAATAATTGGCAGAATACATGATTCGATAATGTTTATTTAACCTTTTTGCATTCCATGTGCCATTCCGATCATATATCATCTGTAGTAAATTTTTCTGTAATGTTTATGTTATCTCTGTCTATTTTTTGTTATTATACATTTTTATATAATAGAAACGGAACTTAAAATGGATCTTTTTCTAATTTATTAGTATCTTGTTAAAATATTTACCACTTGGCAGTATGTATCTTTCGTCCTTAGTCAATGATTTGTGTGGAAGAATTGAAAAAAAAAATTTGGCAAATGGCGACCTGTTTGTTTATATTTATTTTCGTAATTAAATAACTGTGTTTGTTGTATGTGAAGTGTTTTTTTTTTATGTAATAAACATCAACGCAGATGGAGAGATTATGGAAACTATGAAGTTTGGATATGGAGGATATTTCTTGGAGTGTTTCAATGAAAGAAGTCTTCTTGAATTTTTCTTGCCAGGGACTGTGTCTGACCGTGTGAAGAAAAATACTCGGCCCGATCTGAGAAAGGAATTCAAGACGTCCCAGTTCACGCCGGCTTCAGCAGAACCATATAAAAACCATTATATTGGAGAGGATTGAGGAATTCGGCAACATGCAGTAGTGTTGAATCGGATTTAATAAAATTAATCATTGTATTTTTGAAGTGTTTTATTTGCCTGGCTTCTACGAGTGCGATAAGTTGAGGAAAAATACATTTTATTGAAATCAAGGGGTAGGTAATAGGTATATATTATTAAACACTACACGGAACACGGAAATCATGGAATACAAACCTATGCCCGCCGTTGGCGTGAAATTTTATTTTAAACAAATCTATCCTACAGAAACCATACATTTTTCCGGGGAAAAAAATAGCATGTGTGCTATTTCAGACTTTAATCCATCTCTGTGCCAAATTTCATTCAGATCTCTTCAGACATTCTGGTGTGAAAGAGTAACAAAACATCCATACATCATCACAAACTATACAATAGTTTAATTTGAGATTGGTCGCAGGTACTCTCAAACTAATCTCGATTAAATGCTAGTTAAGCGGGCCTTAAATAGCTGTCAAACTTTAGGCATTTGTTGACCATGCCGTTTTATGAAATAAGCGGGCCTTAAACTGGGTCCTGCTTACATTTAATGTGAAGAGATAGGTTCTGTTTGACCATGCCAAATTGAAGAATAACGAGTGCTTAAATCAGTAAGGCCATCCTAAATATTTAGGCAGCGTTTGACCATTTGGGGGTTAGTGCCATAAAACTTCGAGAGATAAGGGTGTCGCAAATGACATAACACGAGCTCAAAGTGTGCGTTTACAAATTCGGAGGTAAATCAATAAAACTAAAGCAAAGTCACAGCCAAGTGTACAGTGCAAATGGCGTGAGTGTTCGTGCTTGGATGGCGGTCACGTAGTGAAGCCGTTTGAGACGTATACTTTATCCCCCAGGGCGTTGCATATTCTGGCTGTATATCAAAAAGCACTGTGGGCACGGTGGCACGGGCAAGCGCCGCATGACCGGAGCGGACCCTGCTCACCGGCATTATTTATTGCAGTACAAACATAGAAACATTGTTAGATTAAGTATTTGTAAGGTGATTTGAAAATCGATTGATCTGATCTGCAGGTCGATTCTCTAAGAAACGCCACAACGTTGCGATCGACGACGAGCTCTCTCAGAGCACATCGTTGATATCGACGGAGCGTTCAACGTTGTTGGGTCTTAGAGAATACCATTTTCTATAGATTTATGCCAAACGCCTCGCTCGAAAGAGCTAGTTTGCATAAGCGCCGTCATCACGCATAGTGCCAGTGCGTGCGCTTTGTACCTTGCTGAATACAAAAATGAAAACATCGTTGCCGCAACGATGCCGCAACGTTGTTTTCACAAATGAAACCTTAGAGAATCGACCTGCTGGACCATAGCCAACACCCGTAGGTAACTGATGCTTTTTAACAACACAACCTATTTAAACAGTAAATATTTTTTACGGATTTTATCGAGATTATCTCAAAAAATAAAAACATATTTTTTGGCCCGACGTTTCGAAAGCTTTACAGTCTTCACGTTCGTAAGTCGACGGTCGATCAAATAAGTCTATAGAAATCTGAAATCGCGATAAATTCATGTAAATAAATGATTAAAACCATCTCATTTAATGTATTAGAATATCATAAACACACACATAAGCTCACGCCTGTATCCCTGAAGGGGTAGGCAGAGGCGCACTAGCGAACTAGAACACCCACATTTCGCCGAGCTTAGTTCCGTCCCAGATGTGATAGGGGGCGAGCCTATCGCCATATCGGGCACAAATTCCAGACTCCGGGCTGATATGGAAAAATCCAATATCACTTTGCCCGACCCGGGGATCGAACCCGAGACCTCAGAACCGTAGTCGTACCGAAATACCACCACGCCACCGAGGCAGTCCGAGTATCATTACCACAGCTCAATTAAAAGGGAATCTGAAAATGGAAAACAATCCGGGATGAACGAAATGTAAGCCATATAACTTCCTCTCGTTATCCATAATCCGCCATTATTCAATCAGGGCTAATGCATCAAACAACAGACAATAAATAAACAAAATCCCCGAAACGGAAAAAAGATCGAATGCGACATTTAAATGGCAAATAAACGGTAAAGATCGGGATCTACCGGTTTTTTTACAGCTTAATCACTCGCGCCGGTGCACGTACAAATAAACGTTCGGAAATGACGACATAAATCGGTTTCCGAACGGAAAATATGGCGGTCGCGTGTGCGCGAAGTGTGGAGTACAAGCACAACGAATTTTTCACTTGGTCATTTTTTCGGTGACGTGCTAATTGAGTTTCGTTAGATTGATAACATTGTTAGAATGCACAGAATAACAGAGTAAAATTTGTATCGTTATTAACATAACATAAGCTCACGCCTGTATCCCCGAAGGGGTAGGCAGAGGTGCACTAGCGAACTAGAACACCCACATTTCGCCGAGCTTAGTTCCGTCCCAGATGTGATAGGGGGCGAGCCTACCGCCATATCGGGCACAAAATTTGTATTGTTATTGAAGCCCTGTTATTAGTAGTTATATCGCTGATGAGTATTATTGTAAAAACACGAATGGGTCGGCTCGACCGGTTTGATACCACTGTCTCACAGAAAACCGACGTAAAGTGGCAGCTTACTGTCGCGTTTCGTTCGGTGAGTGAGATTTCCGGTGGCCCATTTCCCCCCTCCCTTTCCCAATTCTTTTTCCCTCCCCTTTCATTCCCTCCTTTTAGGTTGGCAACGCAGCCATGATTCTTTTTGTGTCATGTGTGTCTATGGGCGGTGGAGATCACTTACCATCAGGTGACCCATCTGTTCGTTTGCCAGTCTCTGCTATAAAAAAAATTCATGTATGATCACAGACAGACGGTTTCTTTTAGTAGGGATGATTGTTATTGCCAAAAATTCCAAGTTAATAAATATAATTTGAATCCTTAGATTCGGATCCCATTTCTTAATTCCTTGATATAGTGGTAGCGTATATTAATAGGTTTAAACTTGACGAGCGACTTGCAGCGCAATTATTAATGTAGAGTTAAACCTAAACTCGATTTATCCTACAGCTCACACCTACCTTTAAATCAACATTTGGGATAAATAGGGATTTATCGCGGAGCTGCAAGTGGCCGTAAATCTCCAAACGTGGCGACTTTGCATGGGTTTCCTAACCCGGTATGCGATCCTCTAGAGGTCGTTGACGTTACGCAAGTGGCTAATCGTAAAAACTAAGCCAAATCCTTTCAACATACATAAATGTTTACGTTGACCACACTTCGCAGTAGGATTAGTACAGTTGGAATAGGAACACAATAAAATAGATACAATATTTTCTAGGCGAATGTTTCATTAAAATTCTGGATTTTAAATTTTACAGGAATAAACTATAATTTACAATGCTGGGTATCGCGTCGGATATGCAAAGCTGTCGTTTTTAAAATAAAATCAATTTCCTCTGCCAAGCGATATTGCGCTGGATTGCCATGAAATCCATCAAAATAAGCAATCGAAAGACATTCTTCCTTGAGATAAAGTTAAAGTGATAGCACCGTACTTTAGGCAGGTTTAACATATTTATTTTGTACTTAGCAATTAACTCAATTTGTTACCTCTTAGTACTACATATTTTGTTTTATTCTTTTTGTTTTTTCCTACGCATTGTTGCGTGAGACATTGGCTAAATAAAGTTTATTTCTTTCTTCTTTCTTTCTTTATTTAACTTAATTGAAATAATATTAATCTTAATCTAGAATTTGCTTGTGCTACCTGTCAAATTTACATATCTACGTGACCAATAGAGATTTTTATTTTATTTTATTTTAAAACCATATCAGCCCGGAGTCTGGAATTTGTGCCCGATATGGTGATAGGCTCGCCCCCTATCACATCTGGGACGCAACTAAGCTCGGCGAAATGTGGGTGTTCTAGTTCGCTAGTGCGCCTCTGCCTACCCCTTCGGGGATACAGGCGTGAGCTTATGTTATGTGTTATGTTTATTTTAAAACAATTTTTCCCTTTGGATTCCGCAAACGCAAAAATAACACTTAGGTACGATGTACGAATCACACAAATATTTTCCTCATTCCAAATCCTTAAAAGGATACGTCCGTATCATCCGATCTTAAATCGTAAACAAACATCAAAAGCTGCATCCCAACAGCTCGACAGAACCGACATAACAAGCGAGTATAAAACGATTACTTCCCCCAATTGGCCCTCAGCCATCCACTGATTGACCTTAACGTATTTTCCATGCAGCGATTATCGAACGCCCCAACCCCCATTGAATAGTCTGGTAACGTTGTAAATAATAATTCTGTTATGATTTTCATCCGCCGAATTGAGTTGAGTGTTTTTATTCAATAACCACTTTGGTTTGATCGCCTCGTTGCTCTAGTGGACAGTGGCAGTGTATATGGGCTGTGGATTGGGTAGTCTTGGGTTTGAATCCCGACAGCAACGTGGGTTTTCTAAACACCATTTGCATATATATCCCTAAGAACGTCCGTTGACTGTTTCATGGAGAATAATGAAGCAGAATAATAAAAAAAAAAAAAAACACCATTTGCTAGGGAGTAGATCCCCAGAGGGGAGTCGTCATGCAAACGACGGTCGTAATACTACGCTGAACCCTTTTAGCAACATGCTTACAAAAGTATATTGTGCCGACCCCACATTGGAGTGGGATTAAGGCAGGTGGAAGAAGAACGTAGGTACAGCAAACACAACTGCTATTCAGGTTTCGTTCTGATCGACATTTGTGCTATCTATATCCACAGTAATCACTAATCCTAATTTATAACTGCCTAAGCGGAATGGATCCCCGGAAATCTCTCTCACGAAATGCAACAGCAAGCTGCAACTTTACGTGGGTTTTTTGTGAGACCGTAGTATAAAACCGGTCGAGTAGGTCCATTCATGCTGTACACATTACCGTCTACAGCAAGGCTCTACCACACATAAGCTCATAAGCTCTCGCCTGTATCCCCGAAGGGGTAGGCAGAGGCACACTAGCGAACTAGTACACCCACATTTCGCCGACCTTAGTTTCGTCCCAGATGTGACAGGGGGGCGAGCCTATCGCCATATCGGGTACAAATTACAACTTTATGAAAACAACCTGATAATTGACAGCCTCCGTGGCGCAGCGGGCGTATAGCCGGCTGTGAAGCGAGAGGCCGCGGGTTCGATCCCCGCACTGAGACAAATGTTTGTATGGCCTACAGATATTCGGGTCTGGGTGTTGTGAGACCGAAAGTCTCCCGTAGTTCTTGCTACCCACGACACAAGATTCGATCTTAGTGTGGGGTCAGGACTATGTATGTGACTATTGGGTGTTATTTATTTATTTATTTTTATATCAAACGTAAAAACAATATACTTATCAATCGATCTAGAGAACTGGGCCCCAGTGAGGCGGATATTAAGCGAACCCTAAGGGAGTGGATTAGCTATGTAACGTGTATAATTGAATCGTAGCTCGGCGCGAGATTAAAGGCCGTATGTGTACATTACCTCCTCAAATGACAAGGAAACATGATGAAAATTAATGAGCCTTGTGGTTACTGGAGTGTGTTGACAATATGCCTTTTGTTATACACTTATTTGAATTTCGGTTATTTCGTATCACTTTGTATGCTGATTAGGAAAATACCTATCATTTAAAGACCAAACACAATTCACTTTTAGGAATTCAAAGATACCATGCCGATGATCCAGATGGTATAAATTTAAAGCAGTGTTTACTGAATTTATAAAATGTTGTGCATTATTTAGATACCGATAATTTTTTAGCCTGCATCCAGCGACTTCCTGCTACCTTTATCAGGTCAACGGTCCACCTTGTAGGTGGACGTCCTACGCTGCGCTTGCTTTGCTTCCAACAGGTCGATCTGGAAATCTTTAGGGGAGGCCTATGTTCAGCAGTGGACGTCCTATGGCTGATGATGATGATGATGATGATGATGATGAATGATTTCGCTAAAGAAGAACAATGAATAAGTAATACTAATAAGTTTATAAAAAATCCAGAAATATAGTAAGGCTGGCTTTTATAGTTGACCTTTCATCTCGCACAGTAGCTCCAACTTATAATAGTCATAAAGTAGCCAACAATAAAGAAGGAACTAATTTCTATTCAAAATAATCATCTTGTACAAATAACATTAATCAAATTAACAAAACAACTTCAAAGAAATTGTCTCCGCGAGTTCCCATAATAACCTTCAAACAAAACTGACATCGCACTTCTTTAATCCCCAAAGCAATAAGACCTCAATTCGCTCGCATATATTCCGTCTACCGTGGTGGATATGGTCTGTTACATCCGAAGCTAATACGCCTGGACTGTACGCCGACTTTTCCTTTGTTTTATTTAAATTTATTATCAAAGATGCATTTAGCTTCTCGCAGATAGTGTTGGCCGTTAAAGGCTCGTTAGGATGGCTGTTAGCTCGTTAACGTCCGCTCTCTTTACTCTTTTTACTACGTTTTTTATGGCCACCATTGCTTACATGTATTTTTCTAGATTGTTATATAAGCCTGGTAATTTGTGAACAACTTTAGTTGATAAACGGTAACTGATGACTTTGTTAGAGGACGCTTTCATTATGTAGAGATGTATAAGTTTGTTTACAAGTTACTTGGTTGTAACTTTACATAATTCTTGTAATATCTCATACATTAGAGAGTGTTTTAATGGATTTTGATGTCCAACAGATTATTTACCTTAATGATCGATTACAAAGATGATTCTCAATTCATTTTCGTTTTTACGTATTATGTTGCTCGATGTCTCTGGTACCTGGACCAAGTCTTATTTTATTTCCAAAGCTTCCGAGGGTGATCACAACTTCCCATAATATTATTTTAACTATCATTCTCTACTTAAGAAAGCAAGGTAAATATAATAAATTCTTAAATAGATAATATTTATTGCTTTATACAAAGCAACACCTTTAATTACCCTAGTTTTATTCGTACTACTTTCATTATCATAGTTATTTTCAGCAATATAACAACACTAAATTATGGATCTCAATACAAAACCTAAGAAAAGTCGTAAAGCCTTTTAAAAGATAACTTCAATATTCGTAGAAGGGCGATAAAACGACGTACAAGAAACTCATAAACTTGATAATTTAAAAATATAGCTTAACTCTAGTATAGGGGATAGTACCGCAAAATATTTATAATGGCAACATAAAGAGAAAACGCTGAGAGAATATGTCAATATTATAATCCAGAAGGTCCTTCCGAATATTCTTACCTTAAAGATATAAATAAAATCCTCTAGAACGCAAATACAATAACCAGAAACGCCAATTCCGAAACAAATGATTTCTTCAAGGGATTTTCTCAAAAGGAAAACGCCTCCTAAAATTCAATGATAAAAGAAAAACAAGGACTTTGCATGTATTGCGGCTAGTTTCACTATGCCACGTCCTTATTGTTCTTTGGTCAGTGCTAAATCCAGCTGAGGCCTGATAATTGTTATCTTGCATTTTATTTTCTTTGTGTACTTATTATAATCATGAGTTAAATGTATTTTGTCTTTGTATAAAGTAGCCTAAGAAATATACAGAATAATTATACAGAATTACCCGCTCATACGAATCAGGGAAGTCATGAAAATGGTATTTGTAAAAAATAAGTAATGCTTAAACACTTAAACGGTGTTCTGTCTCACGCTCTCTCACATTTGACGTATGAAAACAAGGGATAGACGAATTTTAAAATAAAGCATCGCTTAGAATCTGGGCAACGTAACAGTTCTTCAACGATAATTCATAATATAATTAGGTAAGTATTACTTTGTTGCATAAAATGCTTTACATTTTACAGAAAAGTACCTACCTATGCTAAATTGTAAAGTTAGTGACGGTAATAAAAGTGTATTACACATTAGGCAAAGAGAATGGACAAAAAACAAACTATTTTAATCGATTTTTATACGTATCGTCCTTTTTAACATCCTCAATAAACATGTTTACTGGTGGTAGGATATTCGTATCCGCCCGGATGGCGACCACCGTACACATGGTGTTAAAACCTGCCATAATGACCCACATTCTTTCTGTGATTCACGTTCCAAGGTCAGCCAGTGTATTTCCGGGTCTCTCAAGGGGTTTGCGACATGAATAATTGATGGTTGGTTGAGGGGGGTATGGACTATGGAGGTATATCTCTTTGTTAGAAGACCTGAGACTTACTTCTCCCCTCTTCGGAGTTTGAAGACGCATAAATAGACCGGCATGGTTCAGGTGACTACCGATAAACGTATTGTTTGTCGGATACAAAAAATACGTGACATAAATTATTACTTACCTTGATCTTTTCGTCTTCTTAGAACTTTGTTCCTTCAAAGAACACTTTTAAGCACAATTTAATTACCTTAATAAAATTTCACCAATTTATACACCACTACAAAGCAATTATAGTAGGATTGCTAATTAAACGGACTAATCTGACATTTTAGATGTTGCCACGTTTTTTATGAAATTTAAATAGTGCTGTGGTAAAAAGATCAAGATTATTTAAACATTTCAATTCAGTAAACCATTTCATTCTTTCATATTCTAAAGTCCAACTTAAAGTCGTAATTCCTGCCTAATGTGTTATTAGTACTGCATATCTATTGAATTATAGTCATAGTAAATTACTTAATGCTAAGTTATGGCACGTCTACTGGAATTATAGTCATGGTTCATTATAAATAAAACTTACAAAAGCTATGAATGTCCTGAGCGTAATTTTTCTCAAATAATAAAAGTATTATTTGTAATTTTCGTTATTATCATTTCGCGTATCTGTTGTGATTATTTACGCAAAAATATTTACACAGATATTTAGCCGAAGAGTTGAGCTGAAATTTCGAAAAATACGCAATCAAATTCTAATTTTGCAAGCTACTGCTGAGTTATTGTTTCTTTGATTGACAAAAATTGAACTAGATCAATCACTATGTTTTGAAAGTAAGCAACATTATTTTGGAAAGTGACATTTCGATCTGTCAGTTTACTCCGTTTAATTAGCAATCGGACTATAGTAATTTATACACGTTTAATTATCACTCCACACTGAAAACACGCTAAAACTGACAGTTCTAAATTTAAAAATATTGTTATACCGCGATTGTTACGCATTCATCCAGCCAGTTTCCATTACTATTTTTTTAATTTTAATGTTCTATGACTCTGGCTATGACCATCGACAAAAGAAAAATATCTAAATAGCTATGACTATGAGAATAATATTACATTACTTGTTATAATATTAGCTGTAGATTTCGGTTCTGGTTCTGTGGTAAGTCTTTTCCCAGGATAAATAGCCTATTTAACTTTCTAATCAACATACACTCGGGCACTGCTGGCCATAGGGATCCACCAATACGGACTAAAGCACCAATGTTGCGAGATTCAATTTATGAATGTTCAAAAATATAATACAAATTGACAATTTCCATGGCGCAATGGGAAGTAGCCGGCTGTGAAGCGAGAGGCCGCAAATTTGATTCCCATACCGAGAAAAGTGTTTTTGGAGCCCACAGATATTTTTTCGGGTCTGGGTGATGCAAATTGTTCCTTAAATAAATCCTCATCTTTGTCTTAAATCAATCCTTGGTCTAGTCGTAGCTTATATGGGCTGTGAACCAGAAGGTCGTGGGTTCGATTTTAAGGTCAGGCTGGTTTTTCTAACACGATTTGCCCGGGACTAAATCTTTCAGAGAGGTTGTCATAAAAAACTAAGCCGAATCCTTTCTGCAATATGGAAAAAGTGTTTGTCTCACCCCACATTGAATTGGGATAAGGGCAGGTGGTAAGAAAGAATTTAATAACTTACTACCGAGTTACAGATTGTAATCACAAGTTTAAAAACTTTACTGACCGACTTCTAACTTGATCCGATCGTGACCAACCCATTGGGACTACCCTTGAAATAAGCTCTATCGAATACAAAAATAAATTTGAAAATCGGTTCACATTTGGCAGAGTTATCGCGTAACATACATAAAAATACAAACGAACTGAGGACTTTCACCTTTTTAGAAGTCGAAAACAACACGGATAGTGTTCACGAAGCAATTCAACGTACAGACGAGACAATCTCATGGTTTTATTGCTAGTATAAATTACTGCAGATGTTGGGAATTATTCTTTCCTAGTATAATCCTGTTGAGTATCGCTGAGACATAAGTAGCGTTTGTTTTATTCCTTGTCATTCAAAATTTTACCTTAATTTTAATTTTAAGATTTTACCGTACGGAAAACCGACATAAAGGCATCTGCTGAAGACGTTTATGAAGGGCAACATCTCACCTTCTCAATCCCATTCTTTGCCTATAGAAACAGCAGGTTGATTCTCTAAGAAACGCCGCAACGTTGCGATCGACGACGAGCTCCCACAGTGCATATCGTTGAAATCGACGAAGTGTTCAACGTTGTTGGGTCTTAAAGAATACCATTTTCCACACATTTTTCTTTTATAGCAGGGACTGGCAACGAACAGATGGGTCACCTGATAATAAGTGATCTCCACCGCCCATAGACACCCAAGACACAATAAGAATCATGGGTGTGTTGCCAGCCTAAAAGGAGGAAATAGGGATTGGGATAGCAAGCTGCCACTTTACGTCGGTTTTCTGTGAGACAGTGGTATCAAACCGGCCCATTCGAACTGCAAACATTATTGTCAACAGCGTAACTACCACCCAAAAAAAAATGCGAAAATAGCGAGATACCAAACCCGACGACAACGGTCTACACGACTTTGTTTTATTTAAAGTACACCCGCACTAGTTTACGTTGGATTCGACAAATTGACGTGGATTGGCCGCTGTTTGATTCAAAGAGTGGGTCTTTTGCTAGCAAGGGTCATAGATTTCTATTTGCATAGAACGAGTTATTGACCGTGCCACCTTACTATCTTTTACTTTTTCAAAAAAACTCTTTGAATATGTAAAATGTATTATGGTTTTATTTTAAAATAAATAACCTTAACATAAGCTCACGCCTGTATCCCCGAAGGGGTAGGTTGAGGCGCACTAGCGAACTAGTACATCCACATTTCACCGGGGTTAGTTCTGTCCCAGTTGTCATAACCTTTTTTTTATAGCAGAGACTGGCAAACGAACAGATGGGTCACCTGATGGTAAGTGATCTCCACCGCCCATAGACACCCAAGACACAATAAGAATCATGGGTGCGTTGCCAGCCTAAAAGAAGGAAATGGGGATTGGGATAGCAAGCTGCCACTTTACGTCGGTTTTCTGTGAGACAGTGGTATCCAACCGGTCGAGCCCGCCCATTCGTGCTGTAGACGTTACTGTCTACAGCGTGGCTCTACCACTCAACCTTAAATATTATTAATTTAATACTGACTATCTGTGTTAGAATTGATATAATATGCATTTATATAGCAACTGACACATTCTTCTTCATATTTATATAGCTAAACTCTACTTAGTAGAACAGAAGAAAAATATGGGGTATTCCAGAATTCTCAGTGATAATAACAATCATTTCCAAGCCGCTACTTCGAATTTTTAATATACACTCTGTCTGCTTTTGGTGTTCGTTAGAGTTTATTCCAAAAGTCCCAAACGAAGGTCGAGATAATTATAATAATTATGATTAAGGATAAAGGGTATTATTCAACAAAAAACAGCACACAAGCTTTATTATTGACATAATATATATCTATATATATTATGATTGGGTATGTATATATATGGGTATGTACCAAAGACTTTTATGTGTACTACTAGACTGGCTGTTCGGTACATAGAATGTGCGCACTAACTCTCTGTTAATCGACCTCAACACTATAGAAATCTGCTCTTTTCCTTATCCGTGAAACGTCAAACACTCGCCTGCGTGTGCCACAATTTTACTTCGAAACAGCTTGTCTAGTAAATACATAGAAGTCTTTGATATGTACCTCTATATTATACATTTAACTATTATGTGCAAGTCAGCGCCATATCGGGGCAACCACCCAGATCCATGGCGTAATACAAAAACACATTTTTTCCCACAAGTCAGTAAACGAGTCACAGAACTTTACAACACAATTTACAACACTTTTTGACAACACAACTTATTATTACACATTTACATACATTAGGACTGCATGTAATAAACATCATTTACATAAAATTAGTGTCACTGCATTATAATTATGCATTTAAATAGCAAACTTATAATAGAAATACCGTATGGGTTTGTTAACATTCAATAACATGAATGAATTTGAAACTAGTTTAAAACAAAATAAATAATGATTATAATAATCAAAAGTTTAAAAACTTAACACACCGACTTTAAATCCGATCGTGACCAAATTTATATGGGACCACCCTTGACATAAGCTCTATCGAACACAAAAAGAAGTTTGAAAATCGGTCCACATTTGACGGAGATATCGCGTAACATACATAAAAAACAGACGAATTGAGGACCTCCTCTTTTTGGAAGTCGGTCGTAAACTAAGAGTTCTAAGCTTTTAAATAATTAATTATTATTAATTCACAGTGTAATTAAAACAACGTTATAACAATGTAACATAAAATTACAGTCGGCGGATATCCGCCAAGCATTATTAATTTAAAGTATGATATTAGTTAATTGTAACCCAAACCTTAAAATCAAATCAATATTAAAATCACTTGGGGTGATTAAACATTTTACGACATGTTTTATAAGTTGAATAAATAAATAAATAACACCCAACAGTCACACACATAGTCCTGACCCCACACTAAGATCGAGTCTAGTGTCGTGGGAATCAGGAACTACGAGAGACTTTCGGTCTCACAACACCCAGACCCGAAACAAATATCTGTAGGCCGCACAAATATTTGTCTCGGTGCGGGGATCGAACCCGCGCCCTCTCGCTTTATAGCCTGCTCGCCCGCTGCGCCACAGAGGCTGTTTTTTACACAAACATATTGGGTCTTACTTATAAAAATATTTTCGCTTAACTTTTCGGTAAGTAATAGCCTGTTACTTTTTTCCATGCGTTACATTGTTTAAAAATGAAAGGGACAACCTATGGTTAAAGATAAGCAGCGCTTAAATATTTTTATAAGTAAGGGGCAATATATCCGGAAACTGAAAGTAACTTTATAACATAGCTTTAAAACAAATTAAACATTCAGCTAAATCAACAAATAATATTAAATGATTAACAGAACGTAATTCACTCCGAAATTACAATGATCTTAGTTTTTCAGATACAAACAATTTTATATTTTTGTTTCTTATTTATGTCGCCTCCTTGGTCTAGTGGCAGTGTGGGCTGTGGATCGGGAGGTCCTGGGTTCGATTCCCAGGACGGGCAAAGCGAATTTTCTAATTTAATTTGCCCGGGACTGGATCCCCCAGAGGGGGTTGACTTCAGGCAGGCAGCCGGTCGTAAAAACTTAGCCAAATCGTTTCTGCAACATGCTTGAAAATGTGTGTTGCGCCGACCCCACATTAAGGTGTGATAAGGGCAGGTAGAAAAAAGATTTGAGGGTGCAATGCAGATGCGCCCATATACGATGTTGTAAAGACTTCTAAAGAAAATTTAAGAATACAGGTATTTAAAATTAGGTCATCCAGTTTCAACCATGAATTAAACATGAGAACTGGCGCAGCCTGTATCGAACAAGAAAATATACTAACAGATTCACGTTGCGCTTCATATGCAAACATCACGTGCTCAGGTTATACCTTTTTTATTGTTAGCGCGGGAAAAAGTGTTTTAACACTACCGCCACGCATGGGGGGAGACGTGAGGATTATGTCGGATTCGGTCTTACGGCCCAGCGCCATAATGCCCAGAATAGATGGAAAACATCCGGGCGACACTGTCGAGTCCCTAACACTATGTACACCCTACATCGGCAATACCGAAAAAACCCTGCGGTCGCCCTCTTCGGCGTTTTAGGGATGGCCCCGGGTTTCCCTAGGCGAGAAACGCCCGGGCTTCAACCGGAACCGCCTCTGCCCGGCACCGTCTTGCGGCCTATCGCGAATTCTTGCATCACATTGTTTGAAAAAGAAAGGGACAAATTATACTTAAAGATTATAAGCAGCACGTAAATATTTTTATAAGGGTCAATAATTGTAATACGAAGAAACGTCCAAGTGCGTCTGAGATCACGCACAGCAAAGAGTTAAATACATAGACCCACGCCTGTGTCCCCGAAAGGGTAGACAGAAGCTCATTTCTGTCCCAGATGTGATAAGGGGAAGCTTATCGACATCGGGCATAAACCCCAGATTCCAGGCTGATACTAAGTAGAAAAACACAATATCACTTCGCCCGACTCGGGGATCGAACCCGTGACCACGGAGGCAGTAAATAAAGACTTGAATGTAACAAAGTTATTTTGTCAAAAACTACTCAATATAAATTTCAAACCAATTTTAGTTGAAATTACTTTTTGCACTCTACTGCCTCAATTGTTTCAGATTTCTACCCCGTGGTAACAGTTACAGGGAATATGACATAATTTTTACGACTTTAGAAGCAAGTATCTCGCAAATCTAGTAAATAGCGAACATTACCCTCCTTCCAAGGCAGTCAGGTTAATACATATTAGGCCACGGTCTCGAACTCAGCGGGCGCAGAGTGGCGGCGACGACGGCACGGCGAGCGGCGCGTTCCAATGCATAGATTTAAATGGAACCGGCCTCGAAGGCAGCGGCGCGACAACCGGTCTTACAAATAGCAATACGTTGCCACGCCGCTCCCCACGCCACCGCCGCCGCCGCTGAGTTCGTGTCCACAGCCTTACGGTAATAAGTGCGTCGGTTCTCTGTGAGATAGTTGTATGAAACCGGTTGAGCCGACCCGTTCATACTTCGTGCTATAGTGGTGACTGTCAACAGTGTTGCTCTACCACGAACAAAGTGTGCCAGTGTTCGTTTATTTAATGTTTTCGCATACATTTTAAATATCTGACACGGATAACACGTAACACCTTCATATTTATATCAACTAAATATACGCTGAATATGAATAAGACGATTTTTTAAGAGTGCAAAAAGGAATGTTTCTTGTAAATTGGCTCATCGGGCCATCCCTTCATTAATAAATATTCGCGTAAATTATCTAACCGTTCACGATTGTAAGCCCGCGTAACCTTGAGCACCTTACATAACTGTTAAGTAAGCACATCTTAATGTACCAGTCATTGGCGGACATACTTTCTCTCAACCCGTCTCAGTTTCTAATGCTTCTAAATTCAAACGTTTCGCAACTAAAAACGCGGCAACACGTGTGTTCCAATAGATAAAAAATAATATTACAAAATAATAGCAGCGTTCAGATTAAATACTTTTTAGTGTTGGTTTGTTTTTTATCTAAAATGTTGTGGTTAGCAGTGTTGTTAATAACGTGCTTGTTATATTATTCGAGGCATCGTTTACGTTACTTCTCGTCAAAAGGGGTGAAAACGCTTCCGCCTGTCCCGTTTTTGGGCAACTTGACAGCTGTCACTTTGGGCCGCGAGAATTTTGTGGAGGCAATTGGAGCGGGATACGATGCGTTCAACGATCAAAGGTAATTTCGGATATAGAAAATATTTTTATGTAAGCATAATATATTTTGAAAAGACTCTTGCTTTGCCTTCGAATTTTATTTGAGATGGTTCGTTTAATGTAATTAAAACCCGCTCGTGTTTTTCCTGTTTTCTTGGTTTTTTATTCATAATGCCAACAACATTTATGGCATGTTGAATCGATTATTCGATAAACTTAGGCACCCAATATTATTATTAAGCCTATAATATTGATGTTATGATGCTGTGCTCTTTATACTGCACACTGGACGAGTAAACGAAGCTGTGGGTTCGATCCCCGCACCGAGGCAAATGTTATTGTGATCCACAAATATTTGTTTTGGCTCGGAGTATTTTGAATACTGAATGTTCTGGATTTTGATTTTGTATTGTTGAAGTTCCTGAAACCTACGATACAAGATTCGTATCTTGTTAGGGGTCAGGACTATAACGTGTGACGTATTATAGTACGGTCGTTTGAAGTACATACTTAAAAATATAAGAATAAATAAACCATTAAAATTTTTTATGCATGATTATAATATTTAACATAAGTTCACGCCTGTATCCCCGAAGGGGTAGGCAAAGGCGCACTAGCCAACTAGTACACCCACATTTCGCCGAGCTTAGTTCCGTCCCAGATGTGATAGGGGGCGAGCCTATCGCCATATCGGGCACAAATTCCAGACTCCGGGCTGATATGGAAAAATCCAATATCACTTTGCCCGACCCGGGGATCGAACCCGAGACCTCAGGACAGTAGTCATACCGAAACACAACCACGCCACCGAGGCAGTCTAGATTATAATATTTACAGTTAATTTTATATTGATAACCGACTGATCCTGAAGGAGGATAATGTTTTTCGAGTATAGGTTTTTTATTATGTATGTCAATTTCTTTCGCACGCTCTACATCCCAAACGGCTTGACGGATTTTAACATATGAGATGTCATTTCATTCGTCTCAGTAGTGGGAGTAAATTAAATATAATAAAATTTCGACAGTGTTGCTATCTGACAAAAAGTGTTGCGAGTTTACAATAACGATATAATAATTAAAAAAATGTATTCTCCTTTCCCATTTTAAATGCGCAGGCGCAACAACTGAATATTACATCCTATATTACTCCGATAGCATCGATATATTATTTACCTAGATGCATAGTTGGCGCTCGGAAATTGGGACAGCAAAGGAGTGCTTAAGCACTGCCTACAGTCGGACGCCGATAGAATTCTAAATTTCAAAATTCAAATTTAAGAACGCTTGTTCATTTAACTTAAAAAACGACTATAGTAGGATTGCTAATTAAACGGAGTAAACTGACATTTCGAATGTTGCCACTTTTTCATGAAATTTAAATAGTGCTGCGGTAAAAATATCATGATTATTTATACATTTCAATTCAGTGAACCATTTCATTCTTTCATTTTCTAAAGTCCAACTCAAAGTCGTAATTCCTGCTTAATGTGTGATTAGTACCGCATGTCTACTGAATTATAGTCATAGTAAATCACTGCATGCTAAGTTACGGCATGTTTACTAGAATTATTATTGCTATGTTATGTAGAAAGCTATGAATGTGCCTAACGTACTTTTTCTCAAATAATGAAAGTAATATTTGTAATTTTCATTGTTATCATTTCGCGTATCTGTTGTGATTATTTACACAAAATTATTTACAAAGACATTTAGTCGAGGGGTTAATCTAGAATTTCTAAAAATACGCAATAAAATTCTAATTTTGCACGCGATTGCTGAGTTATTGTTTCTTTGAATGATAAAAATTAAACTAGATCAATCACTATGTTTTGAAAGTACGCAACATTATTTTGGAAAGTGACATTTCGATCTGTCAGTTTACTCCGTTTGATGAGCAATCGGGCTGTATATAAAACTTTCATAGAATTATATTTGTGTTGATTTAATTAGAACTTGTGGTCTTTTTCTTTGTTTTATTCTTGGTTCCTAGGTTTCCCATTTATTTATTTAACCGGGAACTGCAAAGTGACTACACTGGACCTGATGGTAAGCGTAGTGCAGCCCAAAAAAAGTAGCGGTCGCCAGGATTATGCCGGCCTATTTATACTCCTTCACACTTCGAATCCGAAGTGGGAAGAAGCAAATCGAGGGGCTTGCGACAAGACAGGCGGATGGCCGATGCAGATACAGAAATACGGAATACCACCATACCCTTCTCGACCAACCATCAAGTCATGTCGCAAGCCCCTCAAGAGAACCGGAAGTATACTAGAGAATTCGCAGATACTTCGGCCTCTACCAGTATCTGGTACCAACCCTGGTGCCCCGAGACCCTGAGCTCATCCGACAGATCATGGTGCGCGATTTCCACGCCTTCACCGACCGAGGAGTCCACATCGATGCGGACTGCGACCCGCTGTTTGGGCGGAATCTTATCATGCTGAACGGTTAGTTAGAAACAATGCTTTCTACCTGCCCTTATCCCACCTTAATGTGGGGTCGGCGCAACACACCTTTTTAAACAAGTTGCAAAGAGTTTTTTGGCTAAGTTTTTGCGACCGGCTGCCTGCCTGACGTCAACCCCCTCTGAGGGATCCAGTCCCGGGCAAATTAAATTTGAAAATTAGCTTTTCCCGCCCTGGGAATCGAACCCACGACCTCCCGGTCCACAGCCCATATGTGCTACCACTAGACCAAAAAGCATCATTTTTTTTTCATTTCTTATTCATTAATTCAAGATATTTTCCTCTACACAGGATCGAAATGGCGGTCGATGCGCGTGGCCTTGTCCCCCGCGTTCTCCGGGTTCCGTTGTCGCAACATGGCGCCTCTGATGGAAGAAAGCGCGCGATCTATTACTAACTACCTCAGCCAAAAGATTCACGAGCCACAGCTAATGGACGTTAATAAAGTAAGCTATATGTGGCCCTAGCAGGAACATTCCTGCACACTTATAACGTTTCATATTTCATACAAATGTACGAAATATGAACCAAACGTCCAAACCAGACGCGCATCGAGATCGAATTCGATTGGGGGCCATTCATTCAGGGAGAGGATCGGCCTATTCTTATTTTTTCTCATCAAATAAATTAAGGATAAAAATGAGCCAAAAAAGGCTTGTCAGAAAAAATACTGTTCGCTCCACTGTACCACAGTCTTAGGTACTCTAAACGAGTCTTGTGTCGTTGGTATCAAAAAATACGAAAAAACGACAGTATCAAAATCCCAAGCTCCGAAACAAAATATGAATGACGTTACCATCGGCATGATATTCTTTTTAACTCAATTCCTAAAGGTAAGATGTTTGGAATTTGTATAATATTAATCAAGTACAAACTAAAACCATAAAAATTAAAACCAAATCGTGATAGAATCCGTAAAAATAGTTTAATTTCAAAGTACAAACTAGTTTTGTTTTATTTTACTTTATATCGAAACACAAGTCGTAGTCGCCTCCTTGGTCTAGTGGCAGCATGAATGGGCTGTGGACCGGGAGGTCCTGAGTTCGATTCCCAGGTGGGGCAAAGCGAATTTTCTAATTTAATTTGCCCGGGACTGGATCCGTCATAGGAGGTTGACGTCAGGCAGGCGGCCGGCGGTAAAAACTAAGCCAAATCCTCTATACGACATGCTTGAAAAAGTGTGTTGCGCTGACCTCAAATTAAGGTGGGATAAGGGCAGATAGAAAGAAGATCGACACACAAGGAAAAATTGTTGAATGTTTACATACTGATTTCTTAAGTTTACGCGAATATTATACATTGAAATAAAACTATTTTTACGGATTCTATCACGATTAGGTTTTAATTTTTATTCCCAAAAAAAATTAAAACCTAATCGTGACAGAATCCGTAATAATAGTTTTAATCAAAATAAAAATTAAAACCTAATCGTGATAGAATCCGTAAAAATAGTTTTATTTCAATGTGGAATGTTTTATCTTTAAGTTAAGATTGTTTAATTTTCACTACTGGTATTCCGTCAGTAGACCAGAATTCGTTATCTTCACTTGCACTGATAAGGCGGCCACAGATATTTACAGGGTTACAGTGTCGATGTACATAGATAACCCCCCAAACTAGGACATACTTGTTCAGGAGGTTATATACATCTGATCCGATTGAGGCGGTATACTGACGAGTCTGGCATAATTTTGAGTGCCACGCTGTAGACAGTAACGTCTACATCCCGAATGGGCCGGCTCGACCGGTTTGATACCACTGTCTCACAGAAAAAGTGGCAGCTTGCTGTTACGTTTCGTTCAGTGAGTGAGATTTCCGGTGGCCCATTTCCTAATCCCTTTTTACCTCCCCTTACATTTCCTATTGTTAGGTTGGCACCCATGATTCTTTTTGTGTCTTGGGGGTCTATGGGCGGTGGAGATCACTTACCATCAGGTGACCATCTGCTCGTTTGCCAGTCTCTGCTATAAAAAAATCATCCCTGCTGCACCTGGATTAGGACTGGATGGTCCATAAAATGATGACTTTGGTTGTCTTAAACATTTTCAGATTACGATGGCATATGTGAACGATGTGATAGCATCATGCGCGTTCGGTTTCTCGGTGGACTCCTTGCAGGAGCCTGACAACTGCATCTTCAAGCTTGGGAAGAAGGCCATCGTCCAGGACACCACGCAGATCATGAAGTTCTTCGGATACGAGAACATGAAGCCTGTTATGAAGGTACTGCACTCTAAAGACAATTTTAATAACTGCTTGATTGATGTCTACAGTCACCTCATAGTCCTGACCCCACAGTAACATACCAGTCTTGTCGTGGGTATCAGGAACTACGAGAGACTTTCGGTCTCACAACAGACCCGAAACAAATATATGTGTGTCATACAAACATTTGTCTCCAGTGACGAGTAAATTAAATTATGGAATTCTCTTTACCCATCTTGGGAATCGAACCCAAGACCTCCCGGCATATGCTGCCACTAGACCAAGCAGTGACGTGCATAGGCATTCCAATTACGGTAGACAAAAAACTTGCACATTTATTTTCATTAATTCTTGCACCATCTGTATTATTATCATCTCTGTGTCAATTTAAAACATAAGCCAAGCATTGCTATTTTGAAAATCTGTATTTAGTCATGATTTTTATTGTTTATTTATGGAAATAAACAATAAAAATCATCCCCCCCTCTCATTAGTAGCGGAGGCCCGTGCCCAGCAGTGGGACAGTAATATTACAGGGCCAATATTATTATTATTATTTTATTTATGGAAATAACAAGTTTTTAGGGTAAACAGTGCCTCTTTGTCGATATTTATTGCACGCCACTGAGACCAAGGTGGCGACATAGTCGCTAATTGTTATTAAATCCATTTGTAGTTAATGAAAGTGCAAATAATCACGGCACAAGACGCAGAGCAGTTTTCTAAACTATTTAAGTCGGCTCTTCAAGCGAGACGAGAAAATAAAGTGAAGCCGAGACCTGACTTCATACAGATACTAGTGGATGCTGCTCAAGGTAAGCTACTGTTTTTTACATACATAACATAAGCTCACGGCTGTATCCCCGATGGGGTAGGCAGAGGCGCTCCAGCGAACTTCACCCCATTTCGCCGAGATTAGTTCCATCCCAGATGTGATATGGCGAAGCCTATCACCATATCGGGCACAAATTACAAACTCTAGGCTGATAATTAAAAATCAAATATCACTTTGCCTGACCCGGGGATCAAACCCGAGACCTCAGGACGATAGTCGTACCGCGCATGCAATACCACAACACCACCGAGCCAGACTATAACTTCTATACCTGCTTAAAAATCCAGTAGGCTTCTTGCCCCTTACTTATAAAAATATTTAAGCACTGCTTATCTTTAACCATAGGTTGTCCCTTTCATTTTTAAACAATTTAACGCAAGTAAAAAAGTGACAAGCCCCTTCTGTTTCTATTCCTCTCAATTTTTTTTTGCTGTGATATGACCCAGCTTTTTGATTCTATTTTGTTATTGGAAGTATGTATTAGTTGGGACTTCGAATACAAAACAAATGATTAAGGATGACTTGCAGCATTTAGATAAGTCTCGATTTATCTTAAATGTCGATTTATGTACATGAATAAGACGCAATTTAATTCGAGTCCAAGCCTAACTCTAGATTAGTAACAGTGCTGCAATTTGCCCTAAAACATCTATGAGGTAGCTAATGTAATTTAGAGATGGACCAATTTTTTTCGGTGGTTTTCATAATTGTTATCTCTTATTACTTTTCCTCGAAATGTAAACCAAGTCTGTGTGATTCACAGGTAAAACACGGCCTGAAGATGGAGATGGCGCTAAAAATACACAAAGTAAGTACAATTTCAGGGTATGTAAATCATTTTTGGGCTGGTACTGATTACCACATACTTGCTGGTATGAATTAATACTAAGGCCGAGATCTATAGAGCGAACTTCGACTAAGTCTAATTCAAAGTCACGAATTTCTTAAGTTTACGCGAATATTATACATTGAAATAAAACTATTTTTACGGATTCTATCACGATTAGGTTTTAATTATTATTCCCGACGTTTCGAAGGCTTTGCAGTCTTCGTTGTCACGGGTCCGACCCGTAACCTAATCGTGATAGAATCCGTAAAAATAGTTTTATTTCAAAGTCACGAACTCAGTGAAGAATTTTTAACTAAGTCCGAGTCATTTTTTACAAGAAAATCTTTGCTCAGTCTGTCTGTCAGTCTGTTTTTCTTGTAAAAAAATACTTTGACTTACAAAGTGCGATTTAAAAATTCCAAATCCTCACTGATTTCGTTACTTTGACTTAGACTTAGTCGAAGTTCGCTCTTTAGATCTCACCCTTAGTCAGTCGCGAACTCAGTAAGGATTATTACTAAGTCCAAGTCATTTTTTACAAGAAAATCTTTGCTCAGCAGCCCGAGCACGAAAAACTAATGTAAATGTAAATTTCATAGACGCGCATCGAGTTCGAATACATTTACGGTTGTCAGAAATTTTCCTGCTCAGGCCGCTGTCTGTCTGTCAGTCTGTTTTTCTTTTAAACAGTGACCCGGACTATATTCTTTATGAAAGAATCTATTTCATTTACGCTCCCAATAGACTTCACAGACGACGACCTCGTAGCCCAAGCGGTATTATTCTACGTAGCTGGGTACGATACCACAGCTAACTTGATCAACTATTTCCTATACGAGATGGCCATCAACCAGCAAGTCCAGGAGAAGCTGCAGAGGGAACTGGACAAGATCCCAGACGACGTGGAAGATCTATACGAAGCAATACAGGGCTTGGAGTACTTGGACATGTGTGTTTCTGGTAAGCAATGTTATTGAAGGCTGCAAACCTTTCGAAACGTCGGGCATAAAAATTAAAACCAAATCGTGATATAATCCGAAAAATAGTTTAATTTCAATGAATGTTATTGAATTTTAAAGTCGAGGAATAACCAAAGGTACAAATCCCAGTACGAACAATCACTATAAGCATTGGTTAAAAAACGATGGATCATCACAAGTTTAAAAACTTAACGAACTTACTTCAAGATGTAACCGTGGGGACCAAAATATGGGACCAATCTTGAAATAAGTAATATAAAACAAAAAATAATCTTGAAAATGCATGTTTTTGTTTAAAAAAACATACAGATGAATAAGTACCTCTTTTGTGAAGTCAGGAGAAAAGAGGGTGTAAAATATAATGTTACTTTAAATAAAAAATATATAAATGGATAAAAAATAATAAATGACGGTGATCTTTAACAAGAAGAAGAAGACAGTAATAGGATTAATCGAGTTACCAATGTAAACGCATATAACAAATTAGGCGTCAAGAAATCCTTTCTTGAACTTTTTGAAAATTAACAATTAAAAGTATCTTAATAATATTAGTCACAAAATCAAAACGTAGTAAAATAAACTCAAACATTACTAGAGTAAATAATAACGTAGCAATCGCTTGAATAAGCACTAAATGGAAAACTATTATTAAATTGTTTCGAGTTTCACGTATCTCAAGAAATTAAATGCATTGGTCGTTTATTTGTCGAATGCATACATTGCGAGCGTCATTTGTCCGAAAATGGGTCAAAGTGTTCAAACAGCCGATTAAACTACCAAAATCGACGTACAAAACGAAACAATGAGAGCGCTGTGCGGTTAGAGGGTCCTCAAATTAAACAGCGGTTTAGGGGCCGAAGAAATATACGAATTTATAGAAAATAATAGGAATTGAATTTTCTATTTAGCACTTAGTTTCAAATTATTTTCAATACTCGCATGTTTTTTTGAATTTACCTAGCGTTTCCTCGGCAGGGCCTAATATTTGGTTCTGTCATTTAGACGCCTCAGTTTGGTCCGATCTTGAGCATTTTTCAAATTATGGCTTTCATTGTCTTCCTTTAAAAAGTCAATACAATCTTTTAGGCCGTCCATAACTACTAAGTTCTATATGATTTTCCAAACTACCTCGGTGGCGTGGCTGTATTTCGGTACGACTACCGTCCTGAGATCTCGGGTTCGATCCCCGGGTTTTTTCCATGTCAGCTCGGAGTCTAGAAGTTGTGCCCGATATGGCGATAGGCTCGCCCCCTATCACATCCGGGACGGAACTGAGCTCGGCGAAATGTGGGTGTACGCTAGGGCGCCTTTGATTACCCCTTCGGGGATACAGCCGTGGGCTTATGTTATGTTATTTTTATTTTGCATATTTATTTTATTTTATTTTTTATATTTATTTCCAATCAGCAAGTTAAGTCAAATAAGATTTTTTTATCATTGATCGAATTCTGAAAATTTAATGTTTAGGATATCATAGATATCAAATTTGTTACAGAGGTGCTTCGACTGTGGCCACTGGTCGGCGCCACGGACAGAAGATCTGTCACTACGTATGACTTCGGACCAACTTACGAAGGCAGCAAAGACAGACTTGTAGTAAGTTTTTCGATACCATACTGATGAAAATACATTCAATAGTATAGAGTGATGAAAATTAATCGATCTCTGAATTGACACTAATGTCTGCCTACAGCTTAGTCACCGTTTCTGTATGCGATGAAAATGCCTCAATGTCAAATCAAATGCCTCAATGTCACATCAAATGCCTCAGTATCAATCATGTCAAATGTTGCACACATGACACAACACAGGGTTTTTTCTTTTGCTACATCATCATCATCAGCCACAGGACGTCCACTGCTGAACATAGGCCTCCCCCAAAATTTTCAAGATCGACCCATCGTTGGATGCAGGCCGTTTCCAACAGGTCGATCTGGAAATCTTTTGCTTCTTTACTACTTAGAGCCTTATAATTCTATGATTGAAGATATTTCAAATATTAATCAAAAAACTTTATGCAACTTTCATTCTTCAACATAAATGAGTTCATAATATTATAGTTTAGCAAACTTACTTTCTAGATGGTTTATAGGAGGGTTTAAGGTAACGAGTATAATATTACTTCATCATCATCATCATCACCAGCCATGGGATAAACGACGACCTGATAAAGGTCGCAGGAAGTCGCTGGATGCAGGCCGTTTCCAACAGGTCGATTTGGAAATCTTTGGGGGAGGCTTATGTTCAGCAGTGGAGGTCCTATGGTTAAATATTACTTAATTAGGAAAATGTTATTTTTCTACCAAACCTTTGTTTTTAGGCACCACCAGGTATCCACGTATGGATCCCGATATACTCCATACACAGAGACAAGAAGTACTGGTCGGAACCCAACAGATGTATACCAGAACGATTCTCTTCTGAACGGAAGGGAGACATTGTTCCATACACTTACATGCCTTTTGGTACCGGCCCTAGACATTGTATAGGTAAGCAGAAGTTCTTCCAGCTATTATCCCACTCCAATGTGAAGTCATCGGAAACTTATAATGTTGCAGAAAGGATTCAGCTTAGTTTTTTGACCAACCGCCTACTTGACGTCATCGTCTACCAGTCATGAGTAAATACGAGACGGAGGTAACGAGCGCATTGCAGTTCCTCTTACCTAATGCTTTGTTATTCAAAGTAGTAGTTCTGTTTCTACTTTTACGTAGGGTCTGGGCAGTCGTATGAATGTGACTTCTTTCTACCTGCCTTTTTTAATAGCAGAGACCTGGCAAACGAGCAGATGGGTCACTTGATGGAAAGTCATCTTTACCGCCCATAGACAACACCTAAGACACAAAAATAATCGTGGGTGCGTTGCTAACCTAAAAGGAGGGAATGGAAGAGGAGGGATAAGGGACTGGAAAAGGGTGGAGGGGGCTAAAGGGGCCACCGAAAATCTCACTCACCGAACGAAACGCAAAACGCCTTTATTCCACCTTAATGTGGGGTCAGTGCAATACACTTCTTCAAGCATGTTGCGGATAGGATTTGGGCTACTATCTACCTCAAATCCCTTCTGGGGGATCCGGTCCCAGGCAAATGCAATTACATGTGTGTAACTGTTGGGTGTTATAATAAATAAATAACACCCAACAGTCACACACATAGTTCTGACCCCACACTAAGATCGAATCTTGTGTCGTGGGAATCAGGAACTACGAGAAACTCGGTCTCACAACACCCAGACCCGAAACAAATATAAGTGGGCTTCACAAATATCTGTCGCAAGGATCGAACCCGCGGCTTTTCACAGCCGGCTCCTCGCCCGCTGCGCCACGAAGGCTGTCAAGCTTATTTCAAGGGTGGTTCCATATTCGTCGCGATCGGATTTGAAGTCGGTCTGTTAAGTTTTTAAACTTGTGTTTATTTATTGACGTTCGTTAGGGTCCCGCTTCGCCCTTCTGGCGGCGAAGGTGTTCCTGTGTCGTTTGTTCCGCGAGTACCGCACGCGCGCGCCGCACGCCGCCGCCCGCCTCGCGCCGCGCGCCTTCATCCTGCGGCCCGCGAGAGGGTACTCGCTCGTACTAGAACCTAGATACATCAACAACAATCAAATGTAACTTCACCATATAGTCACGGGCGGCTCGGCCTCCGGTGGACCATACGCTTCATCATCATCATCATCAGCCATAGGACATCCACTGCTGAACATAGACCTCCCCCAAAGATTTCCAGATCGACCTGTTGGAAGCGGCCTGCAGTGGGCAGGGCACATAGCTCGTAGATCAGCGGCCTGAGCAGGAAAATTTCTGACAACCGTAAATGTATTCGAACTCGATGCGCGTCTATGGTATGAAATATTAACCAAACGTCATCAGTGCGCAGCGAACTCGAATACATTTACATTTACATTAGTTTTTCTGATAGCCATACGCTTATGGAACATATATATGTGCCGCCTCCGACGGGTTAAGGGCCACTTGCGGCTTAATCAAGAGATTACATACATCTTTGTATATTTGAATCAAGATTTAAGATGACATCTTAATTCTTGATTTAAATATACAAATGTAATCTTGCAGTTCTGCGATAAATCTCTATTTAAGTATAGGATTGAGCTGTAGGATAAATCGACGTTAGGGCTAACTCTAGATTAGTAATAGCGGTGCAAGTCGCCGTAAATGACACAGAGATTTTTTCATTCATTTTTTGTAATTGGATTGGATTGGATTTCATTTCATTCACCGCTAAAAGGTAAAATCTTGATTTTAGTAAAGAGTTAATCCTCAACTCGATTTATTTTATATCTCACTCGTATATTTAAATCAAGATTGAATATAAATCGATGACATGCAATACATTAAACAGTTTATGCTTTAATAAAGTTTTATTAAAACACTTTAAGATTTATCTAACTGTAAAAAAAATTGCATATATGTAGATCGGAACGGTTACCACCCATATGTGTATAACCCAGTGATATCAATATTAATATCATTTAAATTAAATAAACTATTGTTAATCAACTTGTTGTTTTATTAAAGTCATGTCTCAGGAACATAGGGAAAGGACAGGACTAAGATCTAGCTGAACGAACTCTGCTTACTTCTTTGGAGAAGAAGCGCAATCCTAGCTGCGAAAGTGTTGCTCTATCGCCCCTTGAACGACACAAGCGTGAGCTTATGTCTCATATTTTATTACTCTACTAGGTGTTGCCCACGGGATTGTGTCGTATAATATTAATAAATCTATTCTATTCTATCTATAATCGTACATTTCCCCAGGATAAAAAATACGTGCGATCCAGACTATAATCTATCTCTGTGCCAAATGTTATCCATCTGGATAACATGGAGATAACGGATCTCCATTCAGACGTTTTGGCGTAATTGAGTTACAAACATAGATCCATAAAACTTTCGCATTTCTATTTTTCTAAGGCTGAGATCTATAGAGCAAACTTCGTCTAAGTCGGAGTCAAAGACACGAACTCAATAACGATTTGTAATATTTTAAATCGATTTTCGATTTAGTACGAGCCATTTTTTACAAGAAAAACAGACTGACGGACAGATTAAGGAAATATTTTTTAATAAAAATTAGTCGGACTAGGTCAAAATTTGATTTAAAAATTCCAAATCTTCACTGAGTTCGTTTCTTTGACATAGACTTAGTCGAAGTTAGTTAAGTGATTAGACAAATAAAGAACATACAATGCTATTCGAACATTCCATACGTAACAAATATACCACTGAAATAATTGCAACACATAAATTGTAGTAAATAATGGAATTCCACCAACCAATAACAAGTATTGAAACCGCCATGCGCCACGCGACGTATTTAGGTGTCGTGGGCAGAACGTAGTATCAGGAACATAACGAAATGTCTATGAATCAAATGAAATAGAATTAATTTTAATCGATTTTCTTTGTTTATTCTTTCTTATTTTATACGTTTTAATTTCAGCGCTTATGGTCACGGGGTGAATTAAAAAAAGGTGTTATTCGTCCGAAAAATAACTAAAATAATTTTGTTTTATTTCGCTTTGTAAACATAGAAAGTAACATAGTGAAGACAAAAATATACTGAAAACTAGCAGAGTTATAAATAAGTAAACCAAAGGCCAAAGTTATTTGCGTGTGCTGTACGGTTACCACCACCTCTTATAGCAGTATTATTATAATCGTTCTTCGTTTGTTTTGTATGGGAATCGGTACAAGTAAGATGATAATAATACTGCTATAAGAGGTGGTGGTAACCCCCCTGATATAAAAATATAAGGAAGGATAAAATTATAGCGACTGTGACCTTTCATAAACCACACCAAATACCGATAATCTTTTATTTACAATATACAAACAGCCACGTACGGCAGGTTTTAATAAACGATCTCAGTTTAGAGTGCAGATAGATCGCGATTATGAACCAAACAAATCAAGTCCTTTGACGGAATCATGTTCGAACTGTGTTCTTATTGGCAATTTTTTTTAATCTATCTGCACATTCGATCTGAGATTGTTTATTGAAACCGGCCGTTAGTCGTTTTACCGAACAGCCGAGGATTAAAACTCCCGCGACACGAAATATGAGCGAAATCTTTCCACGCACCCATTATCCCGCACCCACAATAGCGTGTCAACAGCCAGCAGCCATTCAGCCGAAAACTATAGGCATTGTATCTGAGGATCCTATTTTTCAACGTCCCAAGGATTAAAATATTGTTAAGCGTTACACAATCTTTTCATCCTGGTTCCGTACAAAATAAATTGAATTGTGCTGTAGGATAAACTGCCTTTTGTTCGAATATTGAATTTAAAGGTCGTTATTGTTGTTCGTTTCTCGTTTCGAATCATTTATTTCGATTGAGTGGGTTTGTGACTTGGGGTAACTGTTACAGGGTTCTAACACGGATACATCATAGTCATACATCTACTTCAAAGGTAATTTTGGGGTAATTTAGTAAAATTTTCTGTAGGTACAACTAAGTAGTAATCGTTATACTTAATGATAACTTAATGTAATTATGTACACTTATCGATGAGTGACCTGTAACTTTTTTTTTATAGCAGAAACTGGCAAACAAGTGGATGGGTCACCAGATGGTAAGTGATCGCCAACGCCCATAGATACCAAAGTCAAATAATCATAGGTGCGTTGCCAACCTAAAGGGAGGGAAATAGGGATTGGGAAAGGGAGGTGGTAATTGGGCTACCTAAAATCTCACTCACCGAACGAAACGCGACGACAAGCTGCCACTTTACGTTGGTTTTCTGTAAGACAGTGGTACCAAACCGGTCGAGCCGGCCCATTCGTACTGTAGACGTAACTATCTATAGGGTGGCCACTCAATCGGTTATTTCTTCTGCTGTCACAGGCCCCTCGATTTGCTTTTTCCCATTTCGAAATGTGAAGGAGCATGTATGCATGCCGGATTACTTCTGATAACTGCACTCCGCTTACCATCAAACGTTGTAGTCACTTTGCAACGCTCGGATAAAAAAAATAGGACAAGCGAATAACAATCTAAGGTATTGTGATAGCAAAAGTCTCTCGTAGTTCCGGATACCCACGACACAAGATTCGATCTTAGTGTGGGGTCAGGACTATATGTGTGACTGTTGAGTGTATTTATTATTTATTATATTATTATTATTATAGCATGATTTGTCAAAACAACATTTACGGTTTAACAAGTTAATGAACTGAACCCAAATTTTCGTTCACAATGCAAAGAATTATGAAAATTGCCGAGATAATGGCAGTGCGCCGACTCCCGCCCGCGGAATTCTGTCGCTGCATCGCACCAATAAAGCTCACAATACATTCATTATATCATTTTAATTACGACTTTTTAATTTAATGTCCAGTCGTATGTAGCATTGCTACAGTTTTAATATCGAATAAAGTTATCTAAAATGTCAAAATAAATAAATTATTAAAATACTTATTGTAAATGCAGATGATTACTTCGTACCACGGACGTAAGAACAAGATAGACGGCGCGCTAGGAACATTGAAAGTGAAGCAGAGTTTTCGGCTCATTTGACCAGTCCCCGCCATTACGTGTCAATAAATCGAATGGGCCAAAAACTCAGCCTCACTTTTTATGTTCCTAGCGCTCCGTCCATCTTTTTTTTACATCCGTGCTTCGTACAATAAGATTTTGTAAATTTTCTGTATGACCTATAACAATATCTGGAACACCATGCGCTATAGGGTTAAAAAATGAAACGTCATATATATATATATATATATATAACATAACATAACATAACATAAGCTCACGCCTGTATCCCCGAAGGGGTAGGCAGAGGCGCACTAGCGAACTAGAACACCCACATTTAGCCGAGCTTAGTTCCGTCCCAGATGTGATAAGGGGCGAGCAAGCATATCGCCATAACGGGCACAAATTCCAGGCTCCGGGCTGATACTGAAAAATCCAATATCACTTTGCCCGACTTTAGTTGAACCTGCGACCTCAGGACGATAATCGTAACGCATGCAATACCACCACGCCACCGAGACAGTTAAAAATAAATAATAAATAACACCCAACAGTCACATACATAGTCCTGACCCCACACTAAGATAGAATCTTGTGTCGTGGGTATCAGGAACTACGAGAGGCTTTCGGTCTCACAACACCCAGACCCGAAACAAATATCTATAATTTGTCTCGGTGCGGGGATCGAACCCGCGGCCTCTCGCTTCACAGCCGGCTACTCGCCCGCTGCGCCACGGAGGCTGTTGAATAACCGAAATAACCTATTTAATATTTTCCGGATGGATAATTTATAAATACGAGCCAGTATTCCAGCAGTGAGGAAAGGCCGGCAGTACGGGGAGTGTGATCGACACCCGACAATGCGAACTATAGTCCGTATCCCGATGCCTGCAGCCGGAGCCGCATTTCAAGTTTAATTAAACTATCAGTCGGTCCCGTGATGATCGCGTGTCCGATGCACTATTTTAGAGGTAAAGATTGCACGCAGCGAAATGGTTTTTGGAATTTATTATAATTTAATTATTAGAGGAAAGTGACCAAATATGGAATACCGTTTTGATTTTCAGGCATAACTTTCACAAATTTTATAAATAATAATAAAAAATTAACAATCATATATTTGCACTTAAGTTTGTAACAATTTAAGATTATTTTGTTCAGTTTGAGGTAAGAAAAATTATCAAAAACTAAATAACGATAAAGGTATATAAGGATATATGGAATAGGTACCCCAAATATGGAATACTATAATCACAGTGAAACATTAATATTAACTTAGAAGAGACTCTTTGAAAACTTTGGTACAATAAAGAAATGAACACAAATTATTTACAAAAAACGCAAATCCGGGTATCAAACTCTGGCCCAGCGCAATCATTATGTGCCCAGAGCCCACACATGAGGCACTTGATCCATGTTTCTCCATGAATGTCATTCGAAAACAGCATACCAGAAAATATACTCCGAATCTTCAGAGTCTGGAGCTGTACATCGTATCAAGGCATCGGGTTCGCTGTCCGTATCAAACAGCATCACCTCCTTATCATCTGAATCAGATATAGGTTCTGCCATATGCTCTGAATTCCATTCTTTTCGCTTCGTTTTCAAATTGACGCCCGCCATTCTGATAAAACCCGAAAAAAAATATAATTAACAAAGTCATTAAGTCAGCTGATACGTCAGAGACCCATTTATGGAATAGTCCATAATTGGACACTGTGATCTGTCCAACATTTTCAAACTGATATTCACATATTTATATTTAAGAAAGTAATACTATCTAATACCGCTAAAACATACTAAAGAACATCTAAAGGGTATCTAAAAGTTATAAAAACAATACTGTGTGCACTTTCTGTACGAAAAATAATTATTTTTTACGTACCTTAGAAAGTTATGCGGCAGCGATAAAACAAAACACTGTCACTACGACGAAAGGGCTGGCTCGACTTACATGCTACAACTTGTACGCGTAAATGGGAGTAGAAAGAAACAGAAAATCACTGTTTATTGCGTGTGTGAGTTTGCATTTGAGAGAAATGGGGGTATTCCACATTATGGATACTATTCCATATTTGGTCACTTTCCTCTAATAATCATCAATCACGTTTCATTTAGTCCCTCTGTGCTAAACCGAACGATGTAGGTATATGGCACCCAGCAACACCTTTTAACGCACAGATACAATTAAAGGCATCATCGACAGATTCGGTCGTACGTCTCGTAAAAGTCCTCGCTTTTAAAGTGAAACAAACTCGCACTAAGCGCACAGTAGCTCAACCATGAGTTTGTTGCACGTATTTACGCGAGCGAGGACGTAAAATATTTGTATGAAAACGTCAGTTCCCCACGTAACTGCTAGAGGCGTTCGGGTGTTTGTCATACAAATATTTTACGGAGACGCTGGCGAGTAATGTCGAAAAAACTCATGGTTGGCCTACAGATTGGACGCAGTTCATACGTTTTGTTAATAATCAAACGACTAAAGATCAAGTGCAAGTCCAACTAACGTACTACGGATGTCTTGAGGCTTCCGTACCACCCTTAGATTATCCTATAGATATCACCACGTCGTACCGACACATGAGACAGCGAGAGCCATCGCTTGTGTGGTCAGGTTGTAAACAAAATCCTGAATTTCTGAATTCAGGTTTTTTTTTGGAAATATTAATCGAAATATTAGTAGTGTACATACATACATATAATTACGCCTGTATTCAGGGGTAGGCAGGAGCGAACTAGAACACTCAATATTTCGTAACTGTTACTATATACAAAACTTATAATTATATATACTTATGGATATTGATGAGTTTTTTTTTGTGGTACGTTATTCAAACATACCAAGACAACTGCCCTTGAATGAAAGGGTTTTTTCACCCAATAGTCACATATAATCGTGGCCCCAAACTGGGCTTAACCTGTGTCGTAGGTATCAGGACTTACGGCATATAACACCCAGACCCGAAACAAATATCTGGTGATCACATAAACATTTGTCTTGGCTCGGGGATCGAACCCGCGGCCTCTCGTTAAAAATAACGACGAATTGAGAACCTCCTACTTTTTAAGTTGATTGAAAACTACTTATGTAAATGTTCTGTAATTGGAACCAAGATTTGAATAAGTTCAGGTAAAAAATATGTAAACACAAAGTAAGTAAAATACGCTGTCGATGTAATTAGTACCTATAATATTTATAAACATTAAAAAAAACACAAATATATGCAATTTAACACTGCTCATTAAACTTTGCGTGAGAAATCTATATACGGATCTTATGATCCTAACCGCAGGAGAGTAATGATTATGTACTGATACTCACCGACCGGACCGTTCGCTGTTAAAATACAGTACGATATTGGAAATCCCAACGGTCACTTAGGTCGGGGTACCGGTTCCATTCCTGTGTGTTATGCTCACTGGCCAAAAGGATCACGAATGCGAATCAGCTTTACTTCCATTCTTAATCGACGCTCTAGGACCAGACACCAGGTGAAGCTACCCACGGTCCAGTCATCACTCTTGCAAATCGTAGATCATTTCGCCGAGCTTAGTTCTGTCCCAGATATAATAGGGGGCAAGCTTATCGCCATATCGGGCACAAATTCCAGACTGCGGGCTGATACTGAAAAATCCAATATCAGTTTGCCCGACTCGGGGATCGATTCCAAGACCTCAGAACGATAGTCGTACCGCGCACGCAATACCACTACGCCACTGAGGCAGAAAGACTATACGTACTTCGTTTGTACTATTTTAGTGTATGTGATATCTTCGCCAAATGTGGACCAATCCTGATAAATGCTATTGTATTCGATAGAGATTATTTCAAAGATACCATGTTCATTTGGTTATAATTTAATGACAAAGTAAGAGGAAAACGTAAAACAGTTACAAGTTTAAAAACTTAACGGACCGACTCGAAACTTACCTGATCATAATCGCCGCAAGAGTTACGTGCGGGCGTGCAAGGTGTGCACCGCACACGGGCGGCATGTTCAAGGGGGCGGTAAAAACAAATATCAAAACGAAAAGGAAAAACTCTCATAACTTGCATATCCATTTTTATTATCATAATGACCTCTATTTGTCAGTTTTGAAATAAACGCTAACGTTACGACGCGCGGCCGCGGGCGCGTATGGGGATTTCCAAAATAAAATACTGGGTTCTCACGTTCAGGGAATCCTTTTCAACATTGCTCACCAATTCCAGTGCGCCCCCAAATACACTTCAACGCCCCCGTCAGTAAGCTTCAAAAATCTACAGATCTGCGTATACGGTTTTAATTTCAACTCGTTACCTCCCTGCGGTACCAAGATATGTATTGACAGACGGACAACAAAGTTTTCCTATAAGGGCTTTTTCCTTTTGAGGGACGGAACCTTAAAAAAATAATAAATATTTAATTAATAGTAGGTACTAGGTTCATAATGGGACAGAAATAACGTGAGCGAACAATGAGCGTAATAGTTTCTCTGCCGACCCCTCCGAGGGTATAGAGCCTATAAGTAATGTTTTACTGCTTTATACATTATTAAAGAATTGATATTCAATGAAATTATTAATTTACCAATTTACGGATTTTACCATTTTAGTAGCCGGTAACACCATGATTACATCAGGAAATTATATTTTCACGTTATATTGCGATTTATATGCATATTATTCCACATATCTTATTAAATACTCTTCAATATATCACACCGATACTAATAAAATGTTCAGAAATAAGATTTCATCGTTACTTACGTGTGAAATGTAACACAAATTTCATTTCGTCTGTTATTGCTTTTACACCCGCGAATGCAACATCCCACCATTATGAGACTCTGCAAACTCACTGTTTCAATACAATAATAAGAATTGAATAATTATAAGTGATTTATATCCACGTAAACTACAGAATAAAATATGCTGTCAAATTCTGAGCTCAAAGCAAATGCACAAAGCAAGAATTTCTGGGTATTCCATGCGAGACAAAGCACTAGATTAGCATCTTTGTTTAACACACTTAAATGCGTATAGCACCATCCCGTTTCTTTAATATGTCAGTGAGGATTGTCCAGTCTATATTTAGTCTAAGGTACCACCTTACAGAGCACAAAACAAGGACGTTTCTAAAGCTGGGTCTCCTACTAGCTTTTTCGAAACAAAACATTAAAAACACATACGCAAAATAACGATTTTAGCTGTCACCTGCTCGTAGAACAATGGACGATAGATAAAAAAATACATGTATTGTGTAGGTGTTTTGTGTAATATTTTAGTGCAGAAGACCCCGCTTACGGCACAAAAGCGCGGCCTAGGTCCAAATCATCAACGATTACGCCTTAGGTACGGTATTAAAAGTAAAATAGAATCCTTAATTCATAAACAATCGGACAGTTGATGCAGCTTCCGCTTCAGCTTATAATTTAGCTGCTTAGCTGACTGTGCTGCAAATTGGATGCAAACAGCGTTGCCAATTGATATCGATTACGCACGTGCTTTCACAGTTCATTACGTAATTCTAGGTATATATATATATATATATAGATCTTTTCGTCTTTAAAAATAGTACGAAAAGTTTAACAATAGTCTTTATGTCTGTCTTTATGATTTTACGATTTGGTAGTATGTTCTCTAACTTTAGCCGAGTCCACTTGGTAAAAAATATGACCTAGTGATGATAGCTATCGGTAAAATGACCATGTTACAATCGATTTGATAAAAAAATAACTCGATAAACATCGTGGACAGTAGGCTAAGAATATGTGTATTGATTTATATTGAACTACATAATTGAGTAGTGACTAAAATATTTTTATTTTATGTAATATTTACGTTATATAAAATATAGCATAGAAAGAAATATTGAAAAATAAAAAGTTATACGCCTTTGAAACCTGGAGAAACTCTCAAACATTAGTAAAGAGAAGAATCAGTATTTTATCAGTATATTTAATTGGCATCCCTATCACATTTGGCACGGCACTAAGTTCGGCAAAATGTGGGCGTTCTAGTTTTCTGGAGCGCCCTCGGGGACACAGGCGTGAGGTTATGTATGCAGTCTTGTATTTAAGTTACGGCCATAACGGTACCCACGTTGGAAAGGGATAGCAAAATCCCCACTACACCGCCATTCTTGCTCATAGCAGAATTTAAAATATGAATTGCTGCCTCTTTTTTTATATAGCAGAGACTGGCAAACGAGCAGATGGGTCACCTAATAGTAAGTGATCTCCACCACCCATAGACACCCAAGACACAAAAAGAATCATGGATGCGTTGCAAACCTAAAAGGAGGAAAACAGGGATTGGGTAAGGGAGGGGAGAATTAGGCCAACGGGAATCTCACACACCAAACAAAACGCGACAGCTAGCTTACTACCACTTACTTGCCATTTTACTTTAATTTACTATGAGACAATGGTATTAAACCGATTGAGTCGGCCAATTCGAGCTGAAATAAAATAATGAAATAATGAAATATTTATTAAACTCTCTGTTACAAATATAGATACATGATTAGGATCTTCTATTAAGTATTCATAGATACTTGTGTCAGAAGACCCCGCTCTTCCACATTGTAGTAACATTGAATTAATTGTAATTGCTAAGTCTTATTTAACAAAATTTTAATAATGTGTACACTGGCGCTTATGGGCCAGTGTGTGTGTGTGTGTGTGTGTGTGTGTGTGTGTGTGTGTGTGTGTGTGTGTGTGTGTGTGTTTGTGTGTGTGTGTGTGGGTGTGTGTGTGGGTGTGTTTGTGTGTGTGTGTGTGTGTGTGTGTGTGTGTGTGTGTGTGTGTGTGTGTGTGTGTGTGTGTGTGTGTAAATGTGTGTGTGTTTGTGTGTGTGTGTAAGTGAAGTGAGTGAGTGGGTGTGTGTATGTGTGAGTTTGTGAATATGTGTGTGTATGTGTGAGTTTGTGAATATGTGTGCGTCAAGGAGACAGAGAAAGAAAGGAAAGGAATCTAAGTAGGAGAGATAGAGAATCAGACGATAAAGGAGGTAAAGCTTAGTTTAAGTTATAAATTGCAACAGTTCTTCAGTTTCATTGTAATCTAGTAATTTTAACCATTTTGTTATAGATGTTTTTATTTCGTACTTGTTTTTTGGATAAATGTTTAAGATTTTATTTATCTGATTGTATAAGTGACACGATTGTTTTTTTGACTGATTATTAGCGAATGTTGTTTTTGATAAAAATGTAGACGCAACAGCATGATTCCTCTTTTTATTATATGTATTAGGATCATAATATAGTTGTTTATGCATTCTTAGAGTTGTGAACAAGATGTACAGTTTTCTCACTGTTAGTACGTCAGCGTATATATATAATTGTTCAGTGGAGAATCTATATGGTTTAAAATACATCAACTTTAATAAGGACCGCTGTGATCTCTCCACTTCAATGAATTTGGTTTTTGATGACCCTCCCCATATTGATATGCAATAGGTCATAATAGGTTCAGCTAAGGCGGTATACACTCTATTTAATATATTTTTTGGAGCAACATGTCTAAGTATTTTAAAAATCCACATTAATTTCCTTATTCTATTGGTAACGAGGTCGATGTGTGCTTGCCATGTTAAGCGGTTGTCTAACATGACACCTAAATATTTAGTAGTTGTGACTCTATTTATAGCAGAACAATTACAGTAGGATTTTTCGAAAGAACTACAATTGTGAATTTTTAAACAAAATTCACTATTTGGTTGTGTACTACTATAAATAGAGAAACATATATAGTTTGTTTTACTGAGATTCAGTGTAAGGAGATTGGTTTCAAGCCAGTCAGCCACGATAGCAAGTCCAGACTCAGCTGTACTACGAACATGCTCCCAAGAAGTACCAGTAAATACTATAGCTGTGTCGTCGGCATAACAGAAAATCTGCCCATTATCAAGCTTCAACTTACATAAATCATTTATATAAACTAAGAACAGAGTCGGCCCTAAAACACTACCTTGTGGGACACCATAGTTTATAGTTACTGTTTCACTAATATGTTCTCCTATTTTAAGTTTTTGTGTCCGATCACTAAGGTAATCCTTAAAAATCTCCAAAGATGTACCCCTAGCTGTCGTTGTAATTGTCTACAGCGTGGCTCTACTACTCAAAAAAATATACAGTGCAATTTATTCTGTAAGAAGGGTTTTTTTGTTTCGTTTTGCTATTACATATAAAAATCATAGATAGTCAAATACCCAATCCACATTGATGTGGAATAAGGGCAGGTAGGAAGAAAAAAGGTTCACCAAAATATTAATTATACCAATTTTCGATATAATACTATTGCAACAATCTTCATTATATATTTTTACATTACTTAAAATCTATAATTTCCACGAAATATCGATATTTAAGCAACAGCGATGAATGTTAATCATCCCTAGTGTGAACTGACACGTGACAGCCCATGATGACAGCTAAAGCACTGACAAGACAAGTGACATTTGCATGACATATCACCGACCGTCATTTTAGCTTTTGAGTTTTGCTTTGGCGCCAAAATAACTTGAAACCATTTTACATTTACCATTATAAAATTAAAACTGGCACGAGGCATGAGTCGAGTCCCAAATTCAGTTTTACAGTTTCCAAGTCTAAACGTAAAATAAGTTCTTCTGTATATACTGTACATGTGTTGTAAACAGCGCTGAATACATATTCAGATAGAATTTTTGTTATTCCTCATCCTCGGACAATTACCTTTGTTATTGGTAATTTGAGTATATTCTAAATACATAGTGGTGTGAGAAATCAGACAATGCCTATCATGAAACCAGTGAGTAACGCGGCTCGGGTAGCCGGCAAGAGGCCATTCCGAGTATCTATCGAAGGCAACATCGGCTCCGGAAAGTCTACATGCATCAAATTCTTCGACAAGTATCAAAATGTCGAGACACATTCGGTAAGATCATATATTTATATACATACTCTCTGACGCACTTTACCCCAAATGGTAGTCGGAGGCACAAATAGTGCATCCACTTCTCGCCAAGGATAATTATTTATATTTTAGCCCCAATACTTTCAAGCTTTTCAGCCTTCATAGTCACAGGGTTGACTAGAATGTAGGTTGTTCATTTTCCACCCCCATTTTAATATAATAGACATTAAAGTTTACACGATAGTCTGATCTACGCCAAAAGACCTCCTGGTGTTTCAAATCTTTTATTTTCATGTGTTGGTATCCACAAATAGCAGCGAAAGCACAGTTGGTAATGGTAAGGACTGCCTAGACAAGTGTCGGAGGTTCGAGACCAACCCCAAAATGGAGCATACACCTCTGACTTTTCTATGTTAAGTGACATTTCGTGACGTGACGAGTTTCTATTATCGTGAAGGAAAACATCGTGAGGAAACCTGCCTACCCAAGAATTTCGAAGGTATGTGCAGTCTACCAACCTGCATTAGGCTAGGGTGGTAGACTAAGGCCTTATCCCTCTCATTAGTAGACGAGGCCCGTGCCCAGCAGTGGGACAGTGATATTACAGGGCTAATATTATTATTATATATGTATCCACAAAATCATTATAGTATCTACTAGAAATTATGCACCCAATTCATCTATGTGTAATTTTTATGGACTGCAGTAGAGAAGGGTCCATATAACCCGATTCCCTCCAGCTTACCTTCTCCGAATTGCTTAATTCAAATAAAAACTAGCATCGGCTTCCTTCTTACATAATTGCACCCTTCGCCACAGATCTGCTGTGTATTGAGAAAGGAGCCCACAAGCAATACCGATGCAACTGATGTCTCAATTTCAGGAACCGCTCAATGAATGGCGTAACGTAAGCGGTCACAATTTATTAGGGCTCATGTACAGTGACCTCAACAAGTGGATGTTTCCATTCCAACATTACGTACACCTCAGCAGGCTGAAGATCCAGACCAGCCAGCCTTCCAAACCTAACATCACTGTCAAGATGTTTGAAAGGTTTGATTTTTACTTTAATTTTACACCTGTATATAGTTAAAAATGGCTTTTGTTTACAGGTTCCCAATCCCTACTCTCCTTTAAGGTGTCTATTTTTTATTTTATTTTTTATTATAGCAGAGACTGCTAAACGAGCAGATGAGTCACCTTATGGTAAGTGATCTCCACCACCCAAGACACAAAAAGTGAGTTGCCAACATAAAATAGAATAGAAAGGGAGGGAAAAGGGATTGGAGAAGGTAGGAAACCAACGAAAATGTCTCTCACCGAACGAAACGCGACACCAAGCTGCCACTTTATGACGGTTTTCTGTGTGACAGTAGTATCAAACCGGTCGAGCTGGCCCATTCATGCTGTAGACGTTACTGTCTATAGAGTGGCTCTACCACTCAATTAAGTCTATGGACAGTGGAGATGACCTGCCATGAGGTGTTCTACTTGTTTGTTTCTGCTATTAAAAGCTTCACCTCCGTCGCAGTATATTTCAGGTGTTCCCAGGAAAAAAATTATACACCTAAACCATTCTGTTCATTGGTGGAAACTCATACTGTAAAACCTTAAATAAAAATCCTTTTTTAAATATGGCATGGGCTGCTACAGAGACTCACTCATGTCCTAAAAGAAAAATCTATCATCCCCGATCATCAATTTGGATTCAGAAGGGAACATGCCACAGTGGAACAAGTTCATAGAGTGTGCAGAAAAATCAGGAAATCGTTTGAAAAGAAAGAATACTGTTCATCGGCATTCCTCGATGTACAACAAGCCTTTGATAGAGTCTGGCATAAGGGACTGCTATGTAAAATAAAATCTCTTTTACCACATACATTCTTTAGCATTTTAAAGTCTTACATATCTGATAGATTGTTCCAAGTAAGAGAAAATGACTGCACATCAGCTTTCTACGACATCTCAGCGGGAGTGCCTCAGGGATCTGTATTGGGACCTGTTTTGTACACACTATATACGTCTGATTTACCCCAGACAAAGGATGTCACAGTGGCGACTTTTGCAGACGATACAGCTCTACTAGCCTCAAGTGAATGTCCTGTTCAAGCATCAATAATCCTACAAAGTAGCTTAAATAAAGTGGAAAAATGGTTAGGAAAATGGAGAATTGCTGCTAGCGAGTCCAAATCGGTGCATGTAACTTTTACACTTCGTAAGAGAGACTGTGCCCCAGTTACCCTTAACGGTATTCAACTTCCTCATTACAACAAGGTGAAGTACCTAGGAATGCATCTGGACCGCAGACTTACATGGAGAAACCATATTAAAACTAAAAGAGAAGAAATCAATATGAAGTACAAAGGTCTCTACTGGTTACTAGGTAGAAATTCTAAGTTGGACATTGACAACAAAATTCTGATATACAACACAATACTGAAACCAATATGGCTTTATGGCATTCAACTGTGGGGTTCCGCTAGTGAATCCAATGTAATTACATTACAAAGGGTGCAGAATAGCATCCTCAAACAAATATCTAATGCACCCTGGTTTATCAGAACATCTGAGATTCATAAATTTCTCAATGTACCAATGGTGAAAGAAGAAATAGACCGTTATTGCATCAACTATAAACTACGCCTACAAAAGCACCCGAACCATCTAGCGGGTCAGCTTACGATCCCGGAAAGTATACGCCGTCTCAAAAAGCGACGTGATATATTTGACTAGGATAGTCAACGATAGGATGACTCCATATTATGTATTAAGAGGCTTGCTTCGCTGGGAGTAACGCCAAACCCGAGTATCCTACTGCACCGCATCTGCTTATAGTCTTCGTGACTGATCGCATGATAATAATTAAAAAAAAAAAAAAAAAATGGCATGGGGGTAGTTAGTTTTACAACATGCATAGGTTTTGGATGGAGCTCTGCCATACATACTGTTTATCAATATCGTAAAGCAGCTGTTCTTAGACTTTTTAGGCAACAGAATATTCAACTGAAACATTTTTCTTTATAAATCCCTTATCAAATTCATATCACTGAAGAACACCACAATTTTAATTAAAAAAGGTTTGTTCAATCTATAATATCCAAGATTCGTTATTGTGGAATTATTATCAGCCTAAAATTACCTGATATCTAATTTTGTGGAATTCTGGACTTCCAACTTCCAAGTTTCAGAAAGAACTATTTTATGAATAAAACATACATACATATGTTAGGTAACGCCTGTACCGGTAGGCAGAGGCGCAGTAGCGAACTAGAACACCCACATTTTGCCGAGCTTAGTTCCATCCCAGATGTGATAGGGGGCGAGCCTATCGCCATATCAGGCACAAATTCATGACTCCGGGTTGATACTGAAAATCCAAAATCACTTAAACATTCAGTTGAATAAAGCCATGTCTCCGATTCTTCGAAACATAACACTAAAAAACTTACACAAAACAAGGTTTTTCATTGTCTGCTGCTCATGTAACAATGGACCATAGACAAAAATTTGTAGAAATGTTTTGTGTAGGTATTTTGTGTAATGTTTTAGTGCAGGAGACACAGCTTACTACTAACATACATTTCTATTATCAGGTCCGTTCAAAACAGCCGTTTCTGTTTCGTTGAAAATGCTAAAAGACATAATATTCTGGAAGATCCTGAATATCAAACATTGTTGGCATGGTACGACTACACGGAAAAATGTCTTGATATAAGCCTAGATTTAATAGGTAAGCTGACATTGCAAAAGTATAGTTTACATTAAATGTTCTTACAATGTTATATTGCAGGAAATCTGTGTTTGTTTTGGTGGTACTTTGTTACTCATGTATTGAATAAACAGCAGTTCTTTGAAGCAAGTCCTCTTATGTTATACAACGTGTAACATAATTAATGCACACCCTGATATTAGTTTGTCCAGAATAGGCTTCTAAATCCATTTCAGTATTTTTTTAAATGTTTTTTTTCCTAAAATTAATTTGAACTAATTAAATAACAGTCACCCTTTGATAAAGCTTCCCTACAAGCGAAATTAAAATGTAGTGTCAGGTGATAAGGCCTTTTTAACCGACATAAAAAAGGAGGAGGTTAACAATTCGTCGGGATCTTTTTTTTATGTATGTTCCCCGATTAATCGAAGACGCCTGGGCCGATTCGAGAATTCCTTTTTTTGTTTAAAGGGTATACTTCCCAAGTGGTCCCATTGGCACCAAGTCAGGATCTGATGATGGGATCCTAGAAAATCGAGGGCTACCCTAAAATTTTATAGGGACTCATAGTGTGTTTTATATATTTTCTAAAACTATTCAGGTATATGCGTCTGATACTCATCATCTCATTTTGCTGAGCTGATGATGGAAAATAGAATTCCTTAACTATTAGGAGTTGATGAATTATTCTTTCAATATTACAGGCTACTAAACACTAAGAATAGATAAATAATAATTAAAGTTTAACAAAACCGAAAACCGACTTCAAAAACGGACACTGTAAAGTAAAAAATAACAACAATTTCTTACTCTCTGGAATCGGTGCCTATTTATTTAATCTGGAGTTGTCTATTCATTTAATCTGCTTCGGCCTCAGCACCGACTCCAAAGAAAGTAAGAAATTTTTGTTATTTTTTACTTTACAGTGTTCATTTTTGCGGTCGGTTTTCAGTTTTGTTAAACTTTTTTAAAATGCATAATAAATAGTAAACAAAATTCTATAAAAAAGAAAACACCGATAGTAGGTAATAAAGTTTTCACAACAAATACTTGTAAGGATTATTTTAGTTTATGAATTATTATTGTCTTTATAGGTTTCAATTGGGGTGTCTGAGGGTGTGCGTTTATTACGTTACACATTGTATACAGTAGGCCAACCATGAGTTTTTTTTACATTACTCGCTAGCGACTCCGTAAAATATTTGTACGACAAACACCCGAAACGCCTCTAGCGGTTACGCGGGGAGCTAACGTTTTCCATACAAATATTTAACGTCCTCGCTCGCGTAAATACATGCAACAAACTCATGGTTATATAGGTGTGTTAATTTTTTAAACAACTTTGAAAAGTTCTCATATTACAGTTTAATTTCAGGTTTGAGATTCATATTTTATTCCTGTTGGAGATTTTGTTTTTAAATTCACATCCCAGACTCCATATCAAAACAAACCTGTTTCTTCAAAATGTGCTTAAGAATTAAACTGCTTCCTAGCAAACAATATTATTTTGTATTTTACAGTGTATTTAAAGACTACACCACAAGTTGTGTTTGATCGTATGATGAAACGTGGCAGAGCTGAGGAATCTGAAGTGCCTTTGGACTATTTACAGCAGGTAAAGAAATACTAGACATAACAAGTACTGTAGTTACATTCAATAACTGAATTATTAATGTCTAAAAATAATATTCAGTACATACATACGCAGACTCGCGCCTGTATCCCCGAAGGGGTAGGCAGGTGACCTAGAACGCTAATATTTAGTATTACTCCTTTGCCAATCTATTTTAATAAATCTTTTTGGGCATGATGCATGTATTTTACGCAATATACTCCTTTGTCATTTAAATATCTTAAATATTGTTTTAAAAAATATGCGACAGTTATTCATCTCATCTATTATGAGTGACGGGCGGCTCGGCTTCTGGAGGCCGAGACACTTATGTAATATATATAATGTGCCGCCTCCAGTGGATTAAGGCATCCTGTTCCTGGAAAAATCCATTCAAGGCCTGTTTTCTTTTACAGGTACATGAATCGTACGAGAGATGGTTCGACTCACCAAATGTAGGCTGTGAAGTGTTGACTATAGATGCAGATAGATCCGTGGATTGTGTGAAAGAGGATTTAGAAAGATATACTTACAAGATACTAGGTGGAAACCACACTAATTAGATATTTTGATAATTAATTTAGGCGGAATTGCAACATCCGTCTTTTAAAGCTACAAATATCCATAGATATTTGTTTCGGGTCTGGGTTTTGTGAGACCGAAAGTCTCTCGTAGTTTCTGATACCCACGATACAGGTTATACCTAGTGTGGGGTCAGGACTATGTATGTGACTGTTGAGTGTATAAAAAAAAACAAAAAGAAAATTATTTTTTTTGGCCTATGAAGGCATATGAGCATATGGCCCATCAGGTCAGGTTACATCTGCCCATGGACAATTGACAATGCAAGACAGCCAAGTGTCTCACTACTGTGAAAAAACGTTTTAAGCCTTCATAGTGCTGAGGGAACCAAAGAGGGATGTTCATTACAAAGTTTTCAGGTGCAGGTAAAAATGTAATTTGGAAGTGCACTGTACTGGAAATAGGCGGGTCCAGTTTCACATTATTTCAATATCATTTAGTTTATGTTTAAGAACTATCGTTAAAATGTGGAAATATTTATATTTGTTACAATTACTTTAGTTTTAATTACGGTGCAATTGCGTCTTGATTATATGTGACATATTGTTCTCCCAATTAAAAATATTGTATTTATAAGTTAACATGTAAGGAAAAATATGAAATGCTAGAATAAAATGTAAAATTCTTATTTTGCTACCACAATATTATCAGTTTTTATTTAAACTTACCACTATTAGGACCACTTGCAGCTCGACGATAAGGCTTTATTTATCCCAAATCTTGATACAAAAATAGGAGTGAGCTGTAGGATAAATCGAGATAAGGGGTAACTCTAATTAGTGACTGCCTCGGTGGCGTGGTTGTATTTCGGTACGACTACCGTCCTGAGGTCTCGGGTTCGATTCCCGGGTCGGGCAAAGAGATATTGGATTTTTCCATATCACTCTGGAGTCTGGAATTTGTGCCCGATATGGTGATAGGCTCGCCCCCTATTACATCTGGGAAGGAACTAAGCTCGACGAAATGTAGGTGTACTGGTTGGTTAGAGCGCATTTGCCTACCCCTTCGGGGATACAGGCGTAAGCTTATGTTTATGTGTGTCTAGATTAGTAATAGCCCTGCAAGTGGCCCGAACGAATTATGCCAATTGTAATTCTGTTTAGTGACAAAGTATGACACTCAGGCTACCTCAATACTTTTAACAAATAAATTATTTATATTAAAAGAAACAACTAACTGAGATGATATTTATTTATCACAAAGGAAAACAATAATTTACAATAATTCCTAGATTTGAGATCTATTTTGTTCGTGAGGATTAATAATATTAATATTTAATCATTTTGATTTGACAGCCTCCGTTGCGCAGAGCGAGTAACCGGTTGTGAAGCGAGAGGCCGCGGGTTCGATTCCCGCATTGAGACAAATGTTTGTGTGGCCCACAGATATTTGTTTCAAGTCTGGGTGTTTTGAGACCGAAAGTCTCTCATAGTTTCTGATACCCACGATACAGGTTATACCTAGTGTGGGGTCAGGACTTGGTGTGTGACTGTTGGGTGTATTGATTTATTACTATTTAGGAATTGCAATGAGTTTTATCAGCTATATACATACATGTAAACAAGTTTACAGCCTTTTTTTATCCCGCCATAGCAAAGCAACACAGACCACCATAGTCACTAAAATTACGAGAAACAGTTCACTTCTATCATAGACTACCTAATAATATGGCTAACTACAAAATAGACCTCAAAATACATTTACTACCACTGAGTATTAGTTTTAACGGTACAGATGGTCTGCTCTAATATTTGAAGCTATCTCGCTCTCCCATTTATCGCCATTGGATAAGAGTTTCTCCTTGTTATAAAGAAGTTCCTCGTGAGTTTCCGTCGAGAACTCGAAGTTGGGACCTTCAACTATGGCGTCGACTGGGCATGCCTCCTAGTAACATAAAACATGATGAGTAAAATGAGTTGAGATGTAAAGTATAATTTAAATAAAATATAAGAGAAAATTTCCTATCACTCCAGACAAGACAGACTCCAATTCCAGACGGCCTTGGTGGCGTGGTGGTATTTCGGTATTACTAGCGTCCTGAGGTCTCGGGTTCGATCCCCGGGTCGGGCAAAGTTATATTGGATTTTTCCATATCAGCCCAGAGTCTGGAATTTGTGCCAGATACGGCGATAGGCTCGCCCCCTATCACATCTGGGACGGAACTAAGCTCGGTGAAATTTGTGTGTTCTAGTTCGCTAGTTTACCTCTGCCTACCCCTTAGGGGATACAGGCGTGAGCTGTACGTACTATTTTATTGAAATAAAGGTGAATTAATTCTAGTAAGTGAGCTGATCACCCGTCTGTGTGACATCCCCAACATATTATGTATCAATTAGTTGAAAATATTACTTACTTGACAAAATCCACAGTAGATACATTTGGTCATGTCAATATCGTATCGCGTTGTTCGCCGCGAGCCATCTTTGCGTTCCTCAGCTTCAATTGTAATTGCCTGAGAATAAAAAAAATTATAAAAAATAAAGATTATTATTACTTTGCATTTTTTTATAAACAAACGAATGACAAACTATCATAGAAAATATACTATCACACCTGTGCTCGAAATTGACTTTTTCACAAGAGAGAATGGCATTTTTCTCTGCGATCCAATTTTTTATTGATGTGAAATACCCTGTAAGTTAGTAATTTTACGAAAAGGAATAAGTCTGTCCAGTCCATTTTGAGCCTGATTACAATTCATTTCAATTGTTATAGTATGTGTTAAATAGTGATACAATTTTCAATATACCTGAGCTGGACAAATAGCCTCACACAGCTTGCAAGCTATACATCTCTCTTCGCCAGAAGGGTACCGGCGGAGTGCGTGCTCCCCTCTAAACCTTGGTGATAATGGCCCCTTCTCAAATGGGTAGTTTATTGTGGCTGGTTCCTGGAATCACATAACAGAATTTTAAAGCCAGTATGAACAATTGAAGCTTAACCGTACTCAGTAATTGGTTCAGTATTCAGTAAAAGTGGTTCAGTATTCAGGTAAAGTGGTTCAGTATTCAGGTAAAGTGGTTCAGTATTCAGGTAAAGTGGTTCAGTATTCAGGTAAAGTGGTTCAGTATTCAGGTAAAGTGGTTCAGTATTCAGGTAAAGTGGTTCAGTATTCAGGTAAAGTGGTTCAGTATTCAGGTAAAGTGGTTCAGTATTCAGGTAAAGTGGTTCAGTATTCAGGTAAAGTGGTTCAGTATTCAGTTAAAGTGGTTCAGTATTATATTAAAAAATATTCAAACTAGGTTATAAACTGTATCTCCACTGTGGGATTGATTTCTGGCAGGCAAAGAAATACTTTTTTCAACATGCAACATGGAAATGTATTGTGCTTTTATTGTATTTATGTATTATTGTATTTGACATCCTCCGTGGCACAGCGGGCGAGTAGCCGGCTGTGAAGCGAGAGGCAGCGGGTTCGATTCCCGCATTGAGACAAATGTTTGTGTGGCACACAGATATTTGTTTCAAGTCTGGGTGTTGAGACTGAAAGTCTCTCATAGTCTCTGATGCCCACGATACAGGTTATACCTAGTGTTGGGTCAGGACTAGGTGTGTGAATGTATGGGTGTATTTATTTATGGGGGTGTATTATGCTATTTTTTTATGTAAATAACAATTAAGTAAAACAGATTGCTTGTTACCTTAAAAATATGAGCCAGTGTGACAGCAAATCCCCTGGCAAGCTCTGACCAAAACAGCGTCTGGGCTGCTCTGTTGCTCATCTCCTTCATGCTCATATCTAGCTCTTCAGCATTGACATACTTAAAGCCCGGCACATTTGGTGGGTAAACCTTTTCCACTTTACCCTCAGTGCTGTACTGGGCATGTCTGGCCACTACGGCGCCAGCGCCTGATGCTCGCACTTAAAAAAAAAGAATGAACTATGGAATCAATAACATACAGTCCTCCACTCTTAGAGGAAATACTGTTTATTTCATTTCTAATTCTGGTGATATATTTCTTAAGGGTTTAAACTACACTTTCGAAGATCTCGTTTGATGCATTTCCAAACTAATAAGCGCGTATTATAATTTTGAAGATATGACAATTATTTTAATAAAAGCAAATCTATTTCAAGTCATAAAATTGGCACGAACTAAATAGTAAATACGCCACTTAGGTTATAAACAATAATTGCGTAACAGATTGTTTTATTTATTCGTTGTTATAATAATACATAAAGTTACACATAATTACCACGAGTTGATACCGAAAATATTTTTGCTAAGGACATAGTTTTCCGATTCCGCTCGTATTTTAAAAATTGTGAGAATTATGACCAACTCCAAGATCGACTTCCAATTTACGTTTCAAATGTTAACTGTCAATGTCAAGTGTCAATTACAGGGTTGCTAACATAGAGCTCAGATTAAAGAAGAAGGAGAAAAATATATGGTTGCTAACTTGCTATTAGTTATTACTCAGTTTAGCCTATAGTCCGATTGCTAATTAAACGGAGTAAACTGACAGAACGAAATGTCACTTTCCAAAATAATGTTGCTTACTTTCAAAACATAGTGATTGATCTAGTTCAATTTTTGTCATTCAAAGATACAATAACTCGGCACTAGTTTGCAAAATTAGAAATTTATTGCGTATTTTTAGAAATTTCAGCTTAACCCATCGATTAAAAGACCATGTCAATAAGTTTACGTAAATAATCACAACAGATACGCGAAATGATAACAATGAAAATTAGAAATATTCCTTTTATTATTTGAGAAAAATTACGCTTAGGACATTCATAGCTTTTGTAAGTTTTATTTATAGTTTTATTTATTTAACCATGACTATAATTCCAGTAGACATGCCATAACTTAGCATGAAGTAATTTACTATGACTATAATTCATTAGACATGCAGTACTAATCACATATTAGGCAGGAATTAGGACTTGTAAGTTGGACTTTAGAAAATGAAAGAATGAAATGGTTCACTGAATTGAAATGTATAATCTTGATTTTTTTACCGCAGCACTATTTAAATTTCATAAAAATGTGGCAACATTCGAAATGTCAGTTTACTCCGTTTAATTAGCAATCCTACTATAGTTGTCCCCAGAAGCGATACTTAGTTTGTCAGGGACCAGGGTATAAAAAGTTCGATCATTTGTGTTCGACGATAATGATGTTCCATTTCAAGAACCGTTATTTGTTTTGCTTTGTATCCTTCGATATATTTAAGATTTCACAATACCAAAGGCTATTATAATCGTCCAGGATTCATCAATTTACAGCAACTAGCAACCGAAATATGTAAAATAACAAGTTCCTGTATCTTATTATCATAGAAATATCATACATAGAACCGCAGTACAGGGCCACGGCGTGAAGGCGTTCTGGGTGAGCCGGTTTAGGTACCCAACGCCGCACGGCGTGTCAGTGTCCTATGTCAAGTCTTAGTATGAAGAGCTCCCACAAATTTAATTATATTATGACGAACTGCGCTATCAAAGGATGTCACAATACAATGAACAAGCACCAAGGAAATATAAAGATAACATTTCACAAGTAATTAATTGCTGACATGTTTTAATATTAAGTAAAACATTCATCAAAACTACAAATAAAATTGTAAAAATGACAGACGCCATTTAGGTTATGAATCATTATGAATGTTGCCAATAATGCCAACCAATTTACCCATTTTTTAAATACTATTAGGGATAATGAAATGAGAGGGAAATGCTTCCATACAATCTTGGGCCTAGATTGTAAAAGGATGAAAGTAGTGTCAATTAATAGATATAGTATATTATGAGATCATTACTAAAACTTTGACTTAAATAAAAGTGAGGTTAAGGAATAAACTATACGCAAACAAATGATGTTCTAGTTAAAATGCAAATCTATATTCATATTAAACTAATTAACTCTGCGATAACTCTGTTTGTGCAGTGGCGTGCACTTCGTATAGACAAAGCTACACTGCCTATCCTGACAATTTGCTATTAACATAAATAATGAACAAAATCAAATAACACAGCTTAGCTTATGTTTGATATCAAAATGGGGATTATGATGATAGTAATTGGTGATGTAAGTGTTAAAGAAAATAATTTTCAACTTTTATGCGTACTCTAATCGGAAAGTGTGTTTTTTGCGTTTTCATGGTTATATCACTGTACCGATTTTTATGTAAATAGGTATGATTAAACCTAAAGGATTTTCTGTTTTTTAATCTTTTTTAACGAACAAATAAAAACCAAAAGGAGACGGGGATCTTTGGGCCAAAATGTAATGAGTTGAGATATGGCCCAAAAATTTGACATTTTTTTTTTATTTCAAAATATAAAAAAATCTGCCCAATTCACAATCTAGAAAATGAGATATCTGAAAAATAAGTAAAGGACATTATTAAAATAGAATCGATTACTTTACCGATTAAGATGAATGAGTTAAAATATATATATATATATATATGAATATATGTATGTATGTATATATAATGTTAGACCCGGATGATTAATTCAAGTAAAAATAATTGAAAACATAAAAACTAACAATAAATAGTTCTGAAAAAAAAAAACAGTAACTGAATTGCTTGGCGGCATGCATTCAGACCTTAGCTGGTTCCCTGTAAAAAAATCGTTTTCATTTGCTTCGTTTTCGTATTGTTTCGTGCGTGTGCGTTTTGGGTGTTTTCCATCTTTTAAATAGAACAATGTTGCTCAGTCTGTAGAAATATTATGTTCCTGAGAATAATCGTCTTTGTGATCAACATTTAGTTATCGATTGTGGGTGTTCGAGTTTCTGCCATCCCTTCGGAGATATAGGCGTGAGCGTATGTTATCTACATTAAAACATATCAATACGTAAGATTTGTACTTATAAACATCAGTTGTTTGCGTATAGTTTGTTCCATAACCTCACTTTTATTTAAGTCAAAGTGAGGCTCATAACTATGTTCTCAGATTACAAAAAGTCGCCAAATGTTCAGTAATGATCTCATAATATACTATCTATTAATTGACACTACTTTCATCCTTTTACAATCTAGGTCCAAGATTGTATGGAAGTGTTTCCGTCTCCTTTTTATTTCAAACACATTATACACAAATATGTTCAGACGAACTTAATGCCAGCGGCATTCGCTACCAGTCAACCTTTGGGTGGTGCAGAGAAAAGACAAGGCGGGTGTATATGAAGAAAATAAAAATGAGGGTAGTGTTAAATTCTACTGCACCGCATCTGCTTATAGTCTTCGTGACTGATCGCATGATAATATATAAAAAGAAAAAAAAAAGTATTAAATATAATGTTACATATACTCATATTAAATATCATTGCGATATATAGCTATAAAAGAATATATCATATAATATACATAAATAAATTCATAATCATAATATTTATACATACACAAGCATACACATACAACGCGAACGCGAACATTACGAACAACTCTATCGAACAATTGATAAAAAAAGTTATGTTTATACAGAAAAATTCAGAACCTTTTTATTTTAAAGTCGGTTCAAAACTATACAAATGTTTTTTTAAGTTCAGAATAAAAGAAGTGTATCATTATTAGAACACTTTCGATTTCCCTATTTTGTTGGTAAAATGTCTTTTACTTGCAACACTATTTACGTGCGTATGTGTGTGTCGGCTCAAGTAGTTACGCGCCGACGATGCACACATTGAATCGTTATCGGCTTCAATTTCCGAAGGAATTTTGTATGAGACTATATCTCTATACGTTATTACTCTAAGCTTATTATGTAATCTGGCAATCATCATATATATTTTTTTTAAATATTGGACTATTCATCTTTTTGCCAGTTCCATTACAAAATATTATGACGTGTAACTTTGAATCGGTTTCTGAACGAACAAAGTGGCGCTGCAGTCGCATTTTTTCTCGCTTTTCCTCCCCACCATTCCCCCCACAACCCGTATCACCTCCTGGCTCCTACGTCAAAACATTAAAGTGACGTTTACAGATTTTTGTGTTGTGCAGTAAAATTGCGAAAAATTCGCCACGCAGCATGGGAGATGCACCGGCATCAGATACCGAGTCCAATAAGCCCAGCCCGATGGGCGAGGTTCAACTCGAGCTGGTAAATAGTGTCTAGATTATTAACGAATCCTTTGTAATACGACTCCCAACTAAATCTAACTTGTCTACTTGTCGGCAGGACCGGCGTCCTTTCGGCGGACTGGAATTCCAAGTTTCCGAAGTAGTTGAGAGGTTGGAAGCCGGCGTCAACGCTCAGGATGCTGTAGAGGAGGAGAAAAAGCGCGAGCCGCGTAAATTGAGTGCTGGTTTTTTCGAACCTGAAGAGACTTCAATGGACGAGATTTTGAAGAGTTTGGAGGAGTTAGTGGTGAAGACTGACCCTAGTTGTGAGGTCGTGGAGCCACCGTTGCTGCCTACGGACGCTGTGACGCGCACGGCTATTCTTTCTCACAGCATTATGGCTTTGTTTGGTCGTTTAGAGAGGAGTCATGCAGCGCGCCTGAACGCTCACATAGCAACCGAGACGACCCGGTGGATGTCGCACTTGTTCAGGTGAGATCTAAACATGATAATTAAGATGTGTTGTGATAATCTATAATGGTTTTTAGTTATTCTGTTATCAGTTTACCTTGTGTATCAATTAAACAAGGATAAGATTAGCTAGTAGTGGCACTTGTTCCTTGTGAATCATCAAAATGTTTAGTTTGAGTGCTTTTTAATGGTTGTTGTTTTGTAAAAATAGTAATTGATAACAATTCAAAGAAAACTTTCAAAACCAATATTAGATTTTTATAGTTATAAAAATGAAATAGTTGAGAATGGAATTAACAATGATTTTAAAAAAGATTTACTTTTACTCTTATAATTTTGTCATAGATATTAAATCCTCAGTTTTTCGACCAGTCAAAGCCCACATAATTAGTCAAATATACAAAATAAGGTGTTCATTATTGCAGTCAGTTAATACTTTATTGTTCCATCAGTAATACATACATCCATACATATAGTTTCATGCCTATTCCTGGATCCCCAAAGGGGTAGGTAGAGGAGAATTAGAGAACTGTAACTAATAGAAATTTATTTCCATCCCAGATGTTATAGGGGGTGAGGCTATCGCCATATAATGAACAAATTCCAAACTCCTGAGCCGGTTCTGAATAGAAACACCATATATAAGTTTGCCCAACCTAAGAATTGCTCCTAAGATCTCAGGATGGTCACATTATGCATGCTTATTGCATTTGATACTGAGGCAATAATTTCATTAATAAGCTTCAAAATTCAAGGAAAAATCTACAAATATTATTATAACTATTAGTATAGCCATGTTATATTAGAAATACACCACATAACAAAAATATGGTTCAGATGTGGTGTTCTCTAAAATAAAAGTAGCAATAGTCAGTGGTGTGCATTTCATATAGACAGAGACATTGTCTACCCTGACAATTTGGTATTTTTTATTTTTATTAGCAGAGACTGGCACACAAGCAGATGGGTCACCTGATGGTAAGTGATCTCCACCGCCCATAGACACCCAAGACACAAAAGGAATCATGGGTGCGTTGCCAACCTAAAAGGAGGAAATGGAAGGGGAGGGACAAAGGGATTGGGAAGGAAAGGAAGGAAGGGGGGGGGAAGTGGGCCACCGGAAATCTCACTCACAGAACGAAACGCAACAGCAAGCTGCCACTTTACGTCGGTTTTCTGTGAGACAGTGGTATCAAACCGGTCGAGCCGGCCCATTCGTGCTGTTGGTGTAACTGTCTACAGCGTGACTCTACCACTCAAATCAGCTAAAATTGTAATTTTTTTAAAGAAAAAAGTTGTCTCTCGAAAGAGTTTTTTAAACAGCGCTAGGTGTATTACTTGAAATCAATGTGAGAATGATCATGATGGTTATAGAAAAGCAAGAATAAATTGAAGAATTTAATGATGCAAGATTCTTGTCTACCCTAATGTCTAAATGCCTGTGCACATCACTTGTAATAGTTACTCCTTATAATAAGCTATCTGCCACTGAAAACTTGACAAAATTAGTCCGGCTATTTTGTAAAATGGCAGCACAGAACAATTAAACTTTTTATTTTAAAATTAATTTTTATGAGTACTGTGTAAACATTCATATTATGTGTTGTGTTAAAAGTTGTTTTAAAAATTACAATGTTTAATTAATTTTAGTTGTATGTACGACTAAAAGGCACACTGTCATCTGCTTGGTATAGTGGCTGCATATATGAGCTTTGGACCACATTGTGGAACAAAAGCTGGTAGTATGACTGGTAGGCAGAGGTCAACTAGGAAACAGGAGATCATGTAAATATGAAATAGGATGCAATATTTTGTGATAGGGGGAGCCTATCGCCATATCGGGCACAAATACCAGACTCCAGGCTGATATGGAAAAATCCAATATCACTTTGTCCGACCCGATATCGAACCCGAGACCTCAGGACGGTAGTCGTATCGAAATACAACCACGCCACTGAGGCATTCAGTATTATTAATAATAATGCATTTTACATAAGCCACTCAGCGGCTGGAGGCCGAGCCGCGTCTGAGGGGTTAATCTATCCCTGGCTTATGTTTTATTAATACACCATATTCAAATAATTATAATGTAAATTAATTGGGTAAAGGCTGTGCAACATACATATATACATAACATGATTATACAATTTTTATGGCCAGTTGTTGATAAGAGGACTGTTTGAAAATCTAATTTACAATTTTGCATATGCCATAAAAAATGTATGTTAGTGGTGTAAAATTGTTGATAAACTTGTGTAACAGGTGAATAACATGTGAAACGAAAGGCTGCAGGTTCGATGACATGTTTGTCTGAATTTGTTTCCTCTCTCGTTATCACATATATTTTAAAAAAAATGAGTGGTAGAGACACGTTGTAGACAGTTACGTCTACAGCACAAATGGGGCGCTTTGACCGGTTTGATACCACTGTCTCACTGAAAACCGACGCCAAGTGGCAGCTCGCTGTCGCGTTTGGTTCTGTGAGTGAGATTTCCGGTGGCCCAATTCCCCCCTCTTTCCCAATCCATTTTACCTCCCCTTCCATTCCCTTCTTTTAGGTTGGCAATGCACCCATGATTATTTTTGTGACGTGAGTGCGTATGGGTGGTGGAAATCACTTACCATGAGGTGACTCATCTGCTTGTTTGCCAGTCTCTGTGATAAAAAAACATAAATCCTTATTCTACATTAAAAAGAATACACTTAACCCATAAAACCGCCTAGGCGGCTTAACTGCGGATCACTGAGGCTCCATACATAACACTGAATACATACCTCTACATAAAATGCAGTAATTATTTTGTGTGAACATAATCATATTAATTGCCTACCTAAATAAATTCAAAGCTCTATAAATAATATTCTAATTTTTATAATAATAATTTATTATGAGATCAAAAATCTTTCGTAGTTCCTAATACCTACGACAATCGAGATAGTTCACACTTGCTCTATTTTTCCAATAAAAATGCGTTATCATGATACATTTCCGTTGCGTTAGCGTTGCATAATTTATTAGACCTTGCGGTTTGTGACGGGGCGCTTGAAGGTCTCTATTTGCAGATAATTAAGACTAGTTAACAAAAATTACAAGTCCTGCTTAATATAAAGGTAAAATAATAGTTTGGACTTTTGTGGGTTTGTTTGTTTGTTCATCAATTATAATTTAAATAATAATAATAATAATATAATATTAGCCCTGTAATATTACTGTCCCACTGCTGGGCACGGGCCTCCTCTACTAATGAGAGGGGTTAGGCCTTAGTCCACCACGCTGGCCTAATGCGGGTTGGCAGACTTCACATACCTTCGAAATTCCTGTGAAGAAATTCTCGGGTATGCAGGTTTCCTCACGATGTTTTCCTTCACCGTTATAGCAAGCGATATTTCACAATGAAAATACACTTAACATAGAAAAGTCAGAGGTGTATGCTCCATTTTGGGGTTGGTCTCGAACCTCCGACACTTGTCTCGGAGTCCATACCATTCCCAACAGAGCTATCGCTGCTTAAATATAATTTAAATACTCGACAGATTTACTGCCGGTTTCAATAAACAATCTCAGTTCGAATGTGCAGATAGATTACAAAATTTTGCCGATAAGAACACAGTTTGAACATGACTCCGACAAATAACTTGATTTGATTGGTTCATAATCGCGATCGATCTGCACTCTAAACTGTGATCGTTTATTCAAACCGGCCGTTAGAGGATAAGCCAACTGTTAGTTACTTTACGTTTACTTTACAGCTTCCACTTTACTCAGGCATGATTGCTATCATGCAATCGTCTAATAATCCATACTCAACACTGCACATCATTTTGTTTCAGAATGACAGAGTACCATGCGTTTTACCATCAAGAACAGTTGGAAGGCTTGGTTCGTGTCACAAGGATGCTTTTACATCACAGATATCCCAGATATTTGGAAGATGGAGGTGCGTAATATAAATAAACTTTAAATTTCTTTTTTCCGGGCATGGCAAAGTGACTACACTGCACCTGATGGTAAGCGTAGTGCAGTACAAAAAAACTAGCGACCACGACAAACAATGGGTTTATCGGTGGTTGTCAGAATCATGCCGGCCTATTTATGCTTCTTCACACTCCGAATCCGAAGAGGGAAGAAGCAAATCGAGGGCTTGCGACAAGACAGGCGGATGACTGATGCAGATACAGGGATACCCCCATACCCGTCCCAACCAACCATCAATTCACGCCGCAAGCCTCTCGAGAGGACCGGAAGTACACTGGCTGATCCTGGAACGCGAACCACACGCGGAGTGTGGGTCACTATGGCAGGTTTTAACACAGTGTGTACGGTGGTCGCCATCCGGTCGGATACGAGTATCCTATCACCAGCGAAATCTTTTAATGAGTAACCTGATAGCCATTAATAGAATACAGATAGTATTAAGAAAGTGCCATCGCACAAATATATTAAGTACCATTCCACAATACGCCAAGTAAAATGCCATTGCATAAATAGTCAAAGTGCCAATCTCGAAATATGCAAAGCAAAATGCCATCAGTATAATTTATCATTTTTTTCTATAGCTTTAGCTTTCTCAAGCCGGCTTCCCTGCATATACAGCTGCGTCGCTAGTCCACTAGGCGTGGTACAACATCTGTGTCGACAGCTCAGCTTACCTCTGGCGTGCGTTCGACCAGTGCCAGTGCATGCTTCAGGTAAAGTGCCAACTGCCAAAATATTTATATATTTTTAAATATCAATAATATTCGTAAACAGATAATAGGTAAAGATAAATGGACTCTGAGCTTTTGAAATAAAATCGTGTCATTAATTTATTAACTATTTACATACATACATATATAATATCACACCTGTATCCCATAGGGGTAGGCAGAGACTATGGATTTCCACTTCGCCCTATTCTGATACATACTTTCGCTTCATCTACTTCCATCAATCTCTTCATACATTCGTATATTCCTGAAAGGCGAAGATCTTTTGGCACATTGTTTTGGACTATGACAGTGACCCAGGGTGTCGTCACGACATGACTTCAAATTATAATCATAACTTCGTTTGTAAACTATAATAAATATACAGTAGCAACAAATTATTTCAAAGTGTGAGAAGTACAATTTGAATATCTTTTGATCTGTTTGAAATCCTCGCGAAGATCACAAGATCTCGGATGTTCCAAAGAATGTTGTTTGTAAACATTCCTCGGGCGATCTCTTGCGTTTCGTTACTATGCTTTCATCGCAATTTTTTATTTTGGCGTGTGTTTACGTTCGTATTGTTTACCAGAATGAAATTAGTTTTTAAAGTATGTTTAATATGAAGTTGTAGCACATACTAAAATTAGGGGAAAGTAAATAAATACCTGGACAGTGCTGTACCAACTCCAAGTTGATTAGATGAATAGATATTTGATTTATTATATGTTTTGAGATTTTCACCTCCTTGGTCTAGTGGCCGCATACATGGGCTGTGGACCGGGAGTTCGTGGGTTCGATTCCCAGGTCGTACAAAGCGAGTTTTCTAATTTAATTTGCCCGGGACTGGATCCTTCATAGGGAGTTGACGTTAGGCAGGCAGCCGGTCGTAAAAACTTAGCCAAATCATTTCAGCAACATGCTTGAAAAAGTGTGTTGCGTCGACCCCACATTGAGGTGGGATAAGGGCATATTGAAAGAAAGAAGATATGTTTTGAGATTATCAGCAAGGTTTATTGCCCAGAAAATAACAACTTTTAGACAAAGAATCTTCGAAATCTGTACATAAATCCAGAAGTTTTCATTTTTAATTCCCAATGTCAATTTAAACAATTATGGTATAAGCTACACAATAAAGAGAAGTTATCATTATATTTTTTACCTTTAAACTACCAGGTCGAGGCATGGACATGGAAGCACTGGAGGCTCTATGCGATGAGGACATAGCAGCTAATCGTACACCCCTATTAGTACTGGGTGAAGTGGGTGCCCCTCCACTAGGGTGGGGATTACCAGTAGCAGCCTTAGGGGCTATATGCAAGAAGAGGAATTTGCATCTACATCTACGTGGCCATGCCCTAGCCCTGCCTGGTGCTATTGGTAGTGAACAAGTAAGTGAAAAATTAACGAATACCGCCAAATGGGGTTTAATAAAGTTGAATGCACTGATAAAGCTGTTTTTATAATGCATATTCTTCCTTCAAAATTCTGTTTTTTTATACATACATGGATGGAGGTATAATATTTTGTTCTTTTTTCAGATGTTTAATATACCAGATTCAGCCACATTGACGCCGGGCCCTTGGTTCGGCGTTCCAGCTTTACCTACTGTCGTATCCTTTTATTATAAAAAAAAGAACAAATGGTCAAAAATTTTTATTTTTAGGTATTTCGTTGAATTACTCAACTCAATGATTTACCGCTACATAGAAAAAATATTTAGAAATTTTTATCTATTTATTTCTCCTTAATATAATACAGACATTTTACAAAATTCCAGAACCAATTACAGCTAATGATCATTCCAAAGGTGTTAGTGTGGTAAGTACATTTTTTAATGTCAAGTTCCGCAAACATCGCATCAAATTACAGTGACGCATTCCAAGATAGAATTTGAAACTACTTGTATTATAAGGTAGATGAGAAAGAAAATATATTTTTAATATTTTTTAATTATCCTTATGACGTAATATTATTACAACCTAATGAGGGCATAAAATATTTAAAAGAAACAAGAGTTTTTTAGCAGGGTCCATGAAAGCAATTCCGACTTGGAAGTTAAGAAAATAAGAAAGAAAAAAACATTATTTTTATATCGGGTGACGGATACCCTTCCAAAAACTAAGATATCCGGTAGAGCTGGTTATTACGAACACGATGCCTATAAATAATCCAAACAAAACTTCGATTTTATTTTCAATTTCTTTCGCAGCATCATGTTTGTTTGGATAAATCCGAAGAATATCAATAAAAATAATTATTAAAATCATATTTTTTGCAATAATGATTTGAATAATTATTTTTGTAATTATAAACAATTAAAACGTAATGTAACGTATGATATCAGTAACATACATGTAAAATATCAGCTGACGCCTAGTCGTCTAGTGCGGCGCATTTGCGTTGTAAGGTCATGGACCCCGCGCGGGCGGTCGCCATTGCGCTCGCGCCCGTTGCCCGCGCCCAGTCCACCATGGACGCGAGTACCTACGCGCGCGCCTAGACAAGAGAATTTTACAATGTTGTGAATTTGGCTGATTGTTAATAGTTTTCTGTTATTTTTTTATTATAAAGTTTGAGTTATAATTGCGTTGATGAATTATGCTGTACGTTTATATATAGGGCCCAGATAACAATTATGGAAACGCGTCTCGTGAATTGAAATTTTACACATAGGTTATCAGCCGTTCGGTATCGGTGTAATCCTCGTATTATAATTACAGCCTTTCAACGGGGTTTAGAAAATCGTTCGATCAACATTATAAATTGTATTGTTCAGTTGTTCATAATATTTTCTAATTTACATACTTCGATATTTTTCCCGGGTACTTTTCAATATTTGTATACTATTAATTGACATGCAATAGTAAATCTTTTATGAGTTTTCGTTCAAAGATAGTCCAAGATAAAGTAGAGTAAGTGAGTAAGGTTGCCCGGGGCCTAGAAACGGTGCCCGGTATGGTGGGACTCCCGCCGTGGGAGACGTCTATCATAATATGAAGAGAAGGAAATTAGCTCCGGGAATGCTGTTAATTTTTAGCTTTCTTCTGTTTCACCATTCAGAAATGGTGATACAAACGTAAATTTATGTTTAAACAGGGTGGTGGTCGTGAAGGTGCTTTGGCTGCTCTAGCGGGCCTATCGGGGGGAGGGGGCGGCGGCAGTCGCGCGCTGTCGCTGTGGGCCAGCGCACGCGCGGCCGGCGGCGCGGGGCTCGCGCGGAGACTGCGAGCCGCGTACCGGGCCGCGCGCGCCGCGCACAGGGTGCTCGCCGCACACTCACTCAACATACTGGTGAGTGTTACTGCACTGTCTCTCGATTGTGTGGCCCGGCACGGCGGCGCGGTATGCAAAATAATATATAATAAAATGTTTTTAAAACTTAATTCAACCAAGCTATATTTTATATTTGCAGAGTGGGCGACCTGGCGGAGAAGAACTACCCAATGCAGATATAGTTGTAAGTTTAAATATAAAATTATTAACTTACTCTTTATATTATGGCTGCCTCGGTGGCGTGGTTGTATTTCGGTACGACTACTGTCCTGAGGTCTCGGGTTCGATCCCCGGGTCGGGCAGTGATATTGGATTTTTCCATATCAGCCCGGAGTTTGGATTTTTTGCCCGATATGGTGAAAGGCTCGCCCCCTAGCACATCTGGGACGGAACTAAGCTCGGCGAAATGTGGGTGTACTAGTTGGCTAGTGCGCCTCTGCCTACTCCTTCGGGGATACAGGCGTGAGCTTATGTTATGTTTATGTTTTCTTTATATTATCATCAGCCACAGGACGTTCATTACTGAACATAGGCCTCTAACTCTAACTAACCTAATCTCATTTCCAGAGTTGATAACGATGAGAATTATATCGACATTGATAGTGATCATTATAATGACGTTGATGATGATTTGTTTCAGGAAGCAATAAGCGAAGCCTCAGCATGTGTGACGTTCCAATTCGCCCCGGCTGGCGCGGAGAAGCCACCGCCTTACTACGACAAACTCAACTCGTGGCTAGGACAAGTGCTGCAGAGGGAAGCAGATATGGTAAGATAGGAAGATTAAAGATCCTAATCCGAATGTGTAAATAGATCCCAAAATTAGTCAATTAGTCATTGTTGAAATACAATGCCGTAAATTTTGTCTAGTATCATACATGATACTTAATAATTTCACTAGCAACAATGTCCTTCAAACCGGAACACAAGGATGCAGAATGCTGCTTGATAGAAAAAGATATTGCAGTGGTACCTACCTCTAAGCCCAAGACGGACTCATAACGCTCTCGTATGATAGGACTCCTCCTATCATCAGTCATTGTATGTAAAGCTATTCGGGATAGCCTATCCCCATACCTTTTTTATTCATTTACATTATGTCGACCAATTCACCAACATCATGTAACCCATATTGTCCCCAGATCACAATAGAAGTGTGCGAAACCGAATCCCATGGCGTAGTGCTCCGATATTGTCCCCTGGAGGGATCTCTTTTAGAAGAGGACCGCGTGGAAGCGTGGTCCACCGTCTTAGAAGCGCAGCTCCATGTCTTGCATGCCACTGTGGCACTCAGGGATCCCTTCCAAAAGCGGGTTGAGGATCACCCGTGCCTAAGGCTGGTACATGTACCGGGATGGGCTGGTAAGTGAATCTCATTTCATCATTATTATTACTATGTACTTCAATTAAAAAATTACCTCCTCACTCTGACAGCACATGAAGCCATGTGGACCCTTGTCCTACGTTCGATTGATAGGTTAAGCAAACGTTTCTGGGGTTTTAAAATAATTCAGGACTTGATTTCCCAGATGAGATTAATATATTTTTGTCCTTCATGGGTCCGAACCTCCCTTAACGTTGTATTATTCTAGGTTTGGGGGGAGTTCGGTACGTTCCCTTGGGGTGGGAGCACGCCGGCCCCGAGGAGCTGAATTCTCTGAACAGGCAGCTGGTGGAGACGCTGCGGGTCACGGACGGAGCCTTCTCGTGCGGGGACGGCGAGGACGGGCTCGCTTGTGTCAGGTAAACGAAGCTACAGGAGTTCTAACGACATGTTGCGGTTATATCTGACACCAACAAACCACCATAAGGAGCAATTACAACTCCAAACGCGTTAGATTGTGGTGTCTTACATTTAACACCCCTAGTTGTAAAATGCTCGTATAAGGTTAATAATATTGAATATTTAAAAACCGTAATTTGAAATAAAAAGTATAATCTATTTATTGATTATCGGAATATTTCGATAATTGCATGCCCTAGAATACATTTTAAGGTCAAAAGATCAAAATGTGAAATGTGTACTGGCTGTTGCACTTTATACAGTTAACGAGATATCTGGGGCCCTACACCGCGTCCCTACTATAGAATAAGGGAGTGGGTATCACTTAGCATCAATATCCATTTCCTTATTTGGCACTGCTATAAAAATCTTTATTTCCATAGGTTCGGAATGGTCACAGCAGACACAGATGTTGACGAACTATTAGACTTGGTGATGTCTGCGGGCAAAGAAGTCGAGGAGAATTCCAAAGCCCTCACAGACATGACCGAAGTATTAAAGAAAGGTAAGATAATGTTATGGCAACATTAATTAGTATGTAGTAATACTATCTTTTACATTGTAAAACCAATTTCCACCTATATATAGGTTAGTATATTAATCAAGATTGAGTTAGTAGAGATGTCATTTCAGCGCTGACCGTTGACGAAGCAACATTGTCATTGTCAATTTTGTTATTTGTAAGAGATTCACAAATTATTGATTGTGGTTTAGTGGCAGATATTGTGTTTCTAACATCAGAAGTGGGAAAGACTTCGTATCATATTAGATTTCTGTAATATTTAAGTCAAATAGATAGATGGAAGATAATTTGAGGTTTTGATAGGAATTCCATACATTGTTCACCAAAACTTCAAAATTGTTACATAGATTAAAATTGTCTAGCCATTGGAAAATTTCTCCAAGTGGAATCGAAAAAAGTAAATTATAAATCTATTTAGAAAATTTAAAAGTGAAGTCTGCATGATATGACACCCCGGCCAGGCATAGAGGCGGCGCAGCAGGAGCTCCAGCAGGAGGTGTGGCAGGAGGGGCTGCTGCGGCGCGTGCCCGTCGTGGGACGCGTCGTGCAGTGGTGGGCCCCCACGCCCCCGCCCGCCGGCCGCCGTCTGCACCTCGCCAGCGGCACGCTGCAGACTACTGACGACGTGTACCGGTGAGTGTGTATACTGCTGCGGCGCATGCGCGTGGTGCAGTGGTGGGCCCCCACGCCCCCGCCCGCCGGCTGCCGTCTGCACCTCGCCAGCGGCACGCTGCAGACTACTGACGACGTGTACCGGTGAGTGTGTATACTGCTGCGGCGCATGCGCGTGGTGCAGTGGTGGGCCCCCACGCCCCCGCCCGCCGGCTGCCGTCTGCACCTCGCCAGCGGCACGCTGCAGACTACTGACGACGTGTACCGGTGAGTGTGTATACTGCTGCGGCGCATGCGCGTGGTGCAGTGGTGGGCCCCCACGCCCCCGCCCGCCGGCCGCCGTCTGCACCTCGCCAGCGGCACGCTGCAGACTACTGACGACGTGTACCGGTGAGTGTGTGTGTGCTGCTGCGGCGCATGCGCGTGGTGGACCCGGCGGGGCGCGTGATTCACACGACAGTTTGTATAAAAGGTGTAAGGAAAACGTTTCCGAAAATGAAGACAGACGGTAATGTGATTACGAACACATTGCCATAAAAATAATTGCGACACAGAACTTTTTCAGTTTTTTCGAAGTATCATGTTTGTGTCAGTAAATACAAAAATTATCAATGAAAATAATTATTAAAATAATATTTTTTTAAATAACGTAATGTAATAAAAATAAAATAATCAGCTGACGCTCGAGCCACACGACGCGGCGTTTGCTTTGTAAGGTCATGCACCCCGCGCGAGCGGCGGCCATTGCACACCCGAATGACCATGCGGCTCGCCCTCGCCCTGTTGACCATTGACGTGAATTATATACACGCGTGCGCCCATACGATAAAATTTAAAAAAATGTGAATTTGGCTGAATGTTAATAGTTTTCTGTTATTGTTTTATTGTTAAATTAGAGTTAAGATTGCGGTGGTGAAAGATGCTGCTCGTTTACAGTGATTGTGATAGCAATAGGGAACTTGCGTGTAATTTTTTTATTGGTTCATTGCAAAGAACTACGTCTCAATTAAACACACCAGAAACAAAAACATAAAAATATGCACAAATCATTTAATTATCGCAAGTCTAAATATGACTTACAAAACCCCGCGCTAAAAAAGGACGTGACGTCACAGCTTAAAAATGCCTTTTTGTTGACATCTTAGTTGACACTGACGGCTAGTGACATTGTCTGGAATGACGTTTGAACTGCTATAATTGCCTATCGTTTAGAATTTCCCCATGCCGAACAAAAATTTCCCCAAAAATGTTGAAGCTATTTTATTAAATAACGAAGTAAAAATAAGTTGCACCCTTGAATCCTGAGCGGAGAGGTGGGAAAGTTACATGAAGAAAATAATTTGGAAAGAGGAGGACCTCCGAAATCTCATTCATCAAGTACCATACTAAACATAACAACAGTTTTCCGCAAAATTGGGAAAAATACCCCAACGTGGAAACACTGCTTAATGCAACGACGTCACTTGGGTTTTGTAAAAACGTTCCATTACACGTAATTTCTAATTAAGATATTTTGTAAAATATCAATTATTTTATACTACAAATTTCATCATAGCACATTTCAAGGTTTTGTTTATTGATTTATCAACACAATTACTCGTTATAATTTTCGTGCAAGTTCCCCATTATGCTATCGCGTCTTGTGCATTGACAATTTTTCCACAAAGGTTATCAAGCGGTTGGCATCGGTATGATTCTCGTATGATATTAGTTTTTCAATGGGGTTTAGAAATTTATCCGATCCGATGGAAAATAACATCCAAATGGCACAGTGTGTCTAGTTAGAATGTTGTGCGCCGCGGCCGCCCCGCGTGCGACACTGGGCGACAGAGAAATTTCGATGATTGTTTTCCGCTAGTGTTAAGGTAGTATATTTTTACTATTTTGGTTTTCGGAAGCGTTTCCCTTACACCCAGTATAATGATTTGCAATTGTCGAGACCGCATGCTGCCAAAGCATATTGGTCACATGGTTTTTTCTACAGGTATCTATACGCCTTTACCGTCTTGCTCTCTGATAGCTTATGCTATATATATTAAAAAATATATTTGATAATATTATACAGTATAACTTTCTCATTCTGTCACAGGCATTACTTTTTAAATTCAAACAAAATATTGTTTCTCAGATTCGTACAAAACAAAGGCAAGGAATCAGAGCCGGCTCGTGCACATTCCCCCGCCCGACCTGCAAAACAGGAACCGCAAGAATAATGCATGTAAGGTATACTACATCTGCGCTACAGACCGATTGTCACCAACTAAGTTAGCTTAGCTCACTTAGCTGTGGACTACATTTATCGTAGCTTGTGTGTTCTCCACCCATAAATGTTTAATAGCTGCTGTTTTAAGCTATTGAAAGCGGGTGATGAATCTACCATAAAAGCCATAAACATACCAACTCTTCAATATAGAGGTACAATGACTAGCGGTATTGCTCATCAACCGTAGTTAAAATAACTGTGGTTTTGATATGGAGCTAGAATTACCGACTCAAAAAAGTACTGACTGATTCTTATGATCAGCACCTCTATATCTTGTCGATAACCTGGTTAGACAATACAAACCAGAATACATCTCTCACATCAGTCGCCATGTATGATAATCTAGATGTAACAAGAAACTATTAATCGTTAATATTATATTCAAATCAGGTGGCATAGAAATAAATCTTCAACGTGTTTTATATGTCGGCGAGACATAAATATGGGACTTTGATGTGAAAAAAATATCGACTGACTTGTATCGATAGGCACCTTTACGAACTTTGAATAAGTTATCGACATTTGTACTAAAAATATCGATTTTTAATTAAATAAAAAATTGTTAATGTAAACAATAATTAATGGTGCACTAGTTATAAAACTATTAAGTACTGTGCTACGATCACTAGGGAGATTCAACTAGTCGATAAATGCGAATATATCGATAAATATCTAGTTAGAAATACGTAACGATGTTGTCGATAAGTCGATAATATTTTAGTGGTAAATAATGGCGTATGTCATCTAGTTGTTGTAATGAATACGCTGTATAAATCTGCTTCTTACTGTTAAAATTTTTAAGGGATTTGCAGCTACCGAAAAACTCGATTCTTAATTGTATGCTAGTGCATTTTACAAAGACGCGCACATTTTGAATTCCGACCTCCGTTCTGGTTATATATTATTCCTAGTATGTTTTACAGCACTATAATAACATACATCTCGTTATTTAGTTATGGTGTGCACTCGTCTTCGTTAAATGCTCAAATTAAACTACAGAAATTAAATAATAAATTCTACATTTTTTTTTTTTTTTTTTTTATTTATTACCATATATTTTACACACATTATACTATATATATACACATCACTTAAACCTAAGTTGGTTTGTGGGTGATGATTGCACATAACAACTTGAATTTAATTTTGATATACACAAAAAAAATAACTCCTACTTTACTTAACAGTTTACCCGAGTCTCTAATGACCCACGCTAAGCGAAATTTGAATAAACTTCAAAATCCCGTAGTGTTCAAAGTTCAAACGTTTACTTAAATTGTAAAATATGTATTTTAAAATTATTTAAGCGGTAAATTGTCGTTATTATATGTAATTAGAGTTGCCAATTAAGATGAGTTCATCTTCTTATGTTTAAATATTCTGTGACAATTTCAAATGCAATCTTTCCATTGGAATAATTTTAATCTATATTTTGTGATATGGTGTTTAGGAATAATTTGAAATATTTTATTGGTCTAACGTACCACTTTCAAATAAAAATAAACAAATATAAGTAAATGATCGTATTCGATAATTTGTATTCACGATGTCATAGATAGTCGTTGTAGGTCACTAGATATACCTATCGTAAAGTGTAAATCACAAGAATATTATAATCAATAAGTTTACATACATACATTACATAAGCTCACGCCTGTATCCCCCATGGGGTAGGCAGACGCACACTAGCGAACTAGTACACCCGCGTTTCGCCGAGCTTAGTTCAGTCCCAGATGTGATAGGGGGCGAGCCTATCGCCATATCGGGCACAAATTCCAGACTCCGGGCTGATATGGAAAAATCCAATATCAATAAGTTTATTACAAATGAATACTAAAAAGAACTAATATCGTCAGTGAACAGTAGGGTAACTTTTGACACTGGATTCGATTTTAACTACGATTCGATTTTATTTAATCACTTTAAATTCTACCGAAATCAAGTTAAAAGTGCACTAATGTCGCGTTGAAAATTTAAAAATCCTCGAATCAAACTCGACATTAGAGCACTTTGTTACCCGATTTCGGTGACATTTTAAGTTACTAAATGCAATTGAATCGTAGTCGAAATCGAATCGATTGTCAAAAGTTAGACGGCAGGTCCCAAGTTCCAATATCGTAACTCAAAAGTTACATTTTATTTTACCTCCATTTTAATACATGCCCGATATGGCGATAGGCTTGCCCTCTATAACATCTAGGACAGAACTAAGCTCAGCGAAATGTGAGTTTTCCAGTTCGCTAGTGCACCTTCGGGGATACAGGCGTGTGGTTATGTTCCAGTTTAATAATTTCTTGCGATTTACATTTTACTATTAGATATACATTATATATATTATGTAATATGGTATTCGTTGTGCACAATTACCCCATAGGTCCATATTCATAAACGCTTATAAATTATTCTAGCCAAATACACTTACCTACTTAAATGTTGTTAAAAATAATAATCGTTATTTTCAAATCTCATTATTTCATACCAAGATTATTTTTAACGGAAACCCTCTTCAATCCCAGGTATTGGATCCCCAGTGTGAGTTGACATCAGGCAGGCAATCGGCCGTAAACTAAATCTTTTTTGGAACATGCTTGAAAAAGAAGAATAAACTGAGTGGAACAGTATCAGTGTTTCCAGGTTGGGGAACTTTCCCCAATTTTGCGGAAAATTAATAAATTTCGGAGGTCCTCCTTTTCCCAATTTATATTTCTAGTAACGTTCCCATCTCTTCATCTCTTCTCTTATCTAAATGAATAGCTTTAACATTTTGGGGAAATTTTTAAATTATAGGCAATGTTACTAACTGACAATGTCAACAAAAAACCATTGTCATACGACATCGACACCATAACGAAACGTCCCTTTTTAGCGCGGGCTTTTGTAAGTCATATTGCGATAATTAAGTGATTTTTTTATTTTTTTTTTATGTTGTGTTTATTTGAGATCTATTCTTTATAATGAACTAAAGAAAAAATTACATGCAAGTTCCCTATTAAGTTAGTCCCTTCGTTATGTTAAATAGTTATGAAAAATATTAATGATTAAACACCGTTTAAGCTTAAAACATAATATTAATCTCCAAATGTTTCGGTATCAGATAGCCCAAGCTTCTAAGTGCCATTTCCCATATTTAATGTGTCACTGCACAAAACCTATAGTAGAAATGTATATGATACTTAATACAGTTTATAAGCATTTATGGGTAAGGGGATTGTGATAAATTCCAGAACATTCTGTCGTGCTATTTACTCTATTATGTAAGACTTATAAGTGTGATACGAATATAATTTGTGTAAATTGTATTATTTGGTACAAAAGCGGGAGTGAAGTTTAAGGCGTCAATCTCTTTATTCTTTCGTCCCATTTGTCCCACAAAAGGCCGAATTTTTTAATAGCCAGATAACTTATTTCGAGAATTATTTAACGTGTTAACAGTTAATGTATGCAATCTCTGTCAAAGGCACAAAGTTATCCCTCAGACACAATGACCAAAGAAACAAATGGACGTGATATGTTTACATATCACGTCCATTTGGATTGAATTTGGAATTTGTGCCCGATATGGCGATAGGCTCGCCCCCTATCACATCTGGGACGGAACTAAGCTCGGCGAAATGTGGGTGTTCTAGTTCGCTAGTGCGCCTCTGCCTACCCCTTCGGGAATACAGGCGTGAGCTTATGCTATATGTTTACATATTGGAACTTTGGTTATACAAATACGATACATTTCGATATTGCATACATAAGCATAGTGCTATCTCTTTCAAGCTAACTATTTGCGCAAAGAAGGACAACTATATTCAAAATCAAATAATTTATTTATCAAATAGGATATTATATTACTTTTATATGTCAATTAAATATTTAAAATAAAGACGTCGGGCAATTCATGGCTATCCCCGAGATTAAATCCGAAACAAACTAAAGGGTTATCGCCTCCTTTAAAGTCTAGATAATAGTAAACGTTGAGATATGCAAGTGCATTGCATGGCATGGAATGCCTTTTGTGAGAACACTTAATAACAGTCAATATTTATTTATTGTGTGCGATACTGGCAACATTGTCCATATATTAAAATGTCACCGTGTCATAAAACTTTATCGTTTAAATACTTATTTTGTGATTTTAACATAAATACGGTGTTTTATTTATAAGAATACTAAGTTCTTACTGTGAAGAAGATGCCCACTGTTATAGAACTGGGATATTTCTTTCGCTGAGTCGCCATGTTATGTTCCCTCTGTACTTTAAGTATATACTTTTTTCGCAGTTATGTAAAGCCTTTTTTCTTTCATCATTGCTGAGAACAAAGTTTTCTGGCTATTGAAAAATAGAAGTATTTTTATTTACCATCTCTTGCTGGATTCAAACGTGCATTTAAATAAATAATAAATAAATAAATACACCCAACAGTCACACACATAGTCCTGACCCCACACTAAGATCGAGTCTTGTGACGTGCGAATCAGGAACTACGAGAGAGGCACGGTCTCGCAACACCCAGTCCCGAAACAAATATCTGTGGGCCACACAGACGTTTGTCTCAGTGTGGGAATCGAACACGCGACCTCACGTTTCACTGCCGACTAGTCGCCCGCTGCGCCACGGAGGCTGTCTCTTACTATATACTCGTATATTTTGCCTTACATTTTCGTTGCATTTATTTATGAGTGTACCTATGTCATAATAAAGAATTAAATAGAACTTTGGTCTTTTAAAAAAAATCCTGTCACAAGACCGGAAACGACGTCTTAAAATCACATTCCTGCGTGTCGTATTCCTTTTTAGTTGTATTATTACTGTAATGTATAAATAATATAATTATTCCCAAAGTGTTTATTTCTCATTTGTATTGGGACATTTGACTTAACAATATAAAATTAATAAACGAAAATACATACGGAAAATTAGTTAATATATTAATATTCACAAAAGTCAGAAATTATTTTTATCCAAATTATATATGAATGCTGTCGCCTTTTTGCAGCATAATTGGGTTAAATGTTCTAATACGAAAATATTATAATATTATTATTGTTTATCGTTAACCTAAGGTGTACACATAAGTTATTGAATGATTGAAAAAATAAAATTATTCAATGTTATACTTTACAATGTCATGTTATTTTTTTCACTATGTCATTACGTAACTGTGAATAATAAAACATATAAGAATAGGGTAACCACAAAGTAATAATTTGAAGGGATTCATTAATTTAATATGTTTTTGATATATCAAGTGTAAACTCTATTATATAGAATGCGTATAAAGGATAATTAATACTAATTTGCTGTAAACTAACGAGAATCAACTGATGGTAGTTATTTAGATTGTGATTTATTTAACTTTTTTTTTAAATTAATTCAGAACTATAGTATCTAGAGACATCAATCCATTCTTTTTCGATGTATTAACTCATTGCCAGTTAAACATGCTTGTTTATGAATTTCAGGAAAATTCCTCTCCATCCATAACAAACCAATTTACAAACACATAGGTGTCCAAGATAAATATTTATAAAATTGTTACATAAGCACTAAATATGAATTCACAAATAGAATATTACACTGAATACAGTAATGTATTAGACTCGATTTAGTACGAACCTATAGAAAATGATAGAAACAAAAATGCTGGATAATAAACCACAAATCGCTCGTATATCAAGAAAGTATTTCATCCTTAATACCTTGGCTTGTATGTTATTAATAATTATTTATATAACAAACAAAGAAGACAAAGAAATTGTCGAAACAGACTTCGAAGCTTATTACTGGCAATCTTCGCTGTTAAGCAATAATCTATCCTGCGTCTATAATAATAAAGCTGATGTGCTGCCGTCAACTTCAGATTTCACTCCACCAGAGAAATCTATTTATTTCCATGAAACGTCGTGTCGAAATGGGTTGAACTCGAGGGAAGCTTGCGCTGTCGAATCAGCGGCGAGAACTCACCCGAACTGGCAGATAAATGTACTGTTCTCAAGCTCAATCACAGCTAGTATCTTAAACATTAGCTCTTTAGCAGCATTAAAACAATTTAAAAATATTAAATTAATGAGACTACATATCAACGACTTGAAGACTTTCAAACCTTTAGCTGACAAAATAATCGCAAAAAGTGTCTATCCTGTAGAACAACTATCTCATTTACTGAGATTTGTGACTCTTCGAACTTGGGGAGGTATTTATTTGGATTTTGACGTCATAGTGGTCAGGTCCTTTGAATCGTTACCCAAAAATTGGGTAGCAAGGGAGACTGACAACAGTATTGGTTCAGCTATTCTGGCCTTCTCAAGAGATGAAGTTGGAAGGAATTTTTCGGAAGCTATTCTTAGGTAAGAATATTAATATTAAATGTTATGTGTTGCGCAATACCTCAACAATAGCTTTTATAAATACTATTCTATTCTAAAGTATCTTAAAATGGGCTTTTGATTATCTTTTACTGCATCAACTTGCCATATTCCTTTAAGAACTAATTAAAGCCAGGCAGGTGTCCTTAAACACCCACTATGTTTATCCTGATGGATCATAGATCTATAAGTGTATTTTCGAATTAAAATGTTTGGGAAATTATAATATGAGCCTCTGCCAACTATCTGTTCTGGTTTACAAATACGCGGCTCACGTGATGGTAAACTGTCACCGCCACCCATGTCTTCAGTTATGCCAGGGTACAGCGAAACTCCCCTACAGTCTTGTTGGCGTGGAGCGTTGTCTCCTACGATATTCTTCCACAAAACTTGAGCTATTCAAAATAGTTTCATACAAAAAAATACTTCCCAAATCTAACATTAAAGTTGATTGTTTCCAGTGAAATTAATAGTACATTTACACCATATGACTGGAGTTATAGAGGATCAGAAGCAATAAACAGAGTGTTTCGGAACAAATGCTCTCCAAGGAAACCTATGTACTGGTCAGCAAGTACATGCCAGGGTACGAGTAGGTTATTACCTACCTGTACTATAGTATAGAAGTGGTCGTTGCGCAACGCAACTAGTTGACGCAACGGCTAACGGCTGAATCACTTGTAGCTAGTTGTTGGAATTCAACGCAACGAGCTAACAGCTAATAACGACCGCGCGGCTATAATAGCCGTCAACCGTCAACGCGGCAACGATCGCGATCACGACAACGCCGGCAACGGTAGTGATCACGGCAACGCGGCAACGACCCTGAATCACGACAACGGCGGCAACGATCATGAGTACTCGGCAACGCGGCAACGATCATGAGTACTCGGCAACGATCGTGATTCGTGAGTACTGAGCAACCAATAGTTGCGGCGCGGCGTTGCGTGGCGTTGTCGAAAGCCATGCCTGTTGGTTCATGCGCACACACATTGCGTTTAACCTTTAGCTTGACCCTGAACCGATTTTGATGAAATTTGGTATGTGGGTACCTTTAACCCCAAGGACCGACATAGGGTACTTTATTTTTTTAAATCAACCCCTAAAAGGAATGAAATAGGGGATGAAAATTTGTATGGGAGTTCTGGATCTGCTTAATGGATTTTGATCAAATTTGGTATGAGGATACTTTTAGACCTAAGGACAGAAATAAAATGGGGTGCGATATATTTTTAACGCCATTTTGTTTTTCTTTGTTTATGGGCCGATTGACTTCAAAATCAATATCTGAGTTGCGCTTTAGTTACGAACAACAAATTTGGTGTCAAACTATGAAAAGTGGCCGCCATTTTGTTTTTCTTTGTTTATGGGCCGATTGACTTCAAATTCGATATCTGGGTTGCGCCTTAGTTACGAACAACAAATTTGGTGTCAGATCTGTCAAAAGTGGCCGCCATTTTGTTTTTCTTTGTTTATGAGCCGATTGACTTCAAAATCGATATCTGGGTTGCGCCTTAGTTACGAACAACAAATTTGGTGTCAAATCTGTCAAAAGTGGGCGCCATTTTGTTTTTCTTTGTTTATGGGCCGATTGACTTCAAAATCGATATCTGGTTTGCGCCTTAGTTACGAACAACAAATTTGGTGTCAGATCTGTCAAAAGTGGCCGCCATTTTGTTTTTCTTTGTTTATGGGCCGATTGACTTCAAAATCGATATCTGGGTTGCGCCTTAGTTACGAACAACAAATTTGGTGTAAAATCTGTCAAAAGTGGCCGCCATTTTGTTTTTCTTTGTTTATGGGCCGATTGACTTCAAAATCGATATCTGGGTTGCGCCTTAGTTACGAACAACAAATTTGGTGTCAGATCTGTCAAAAGTGGCCGCCATTTTGTTTTTCTTTGTTTATGAGCCGATTCACTTCAAAATCGATATCTGGGTTGCGCCTTAGTTACGAACAACAAATTTGGTGTCAAATCTGTCAAAAGTGGCCGCCATTTTGTTTTTCTTTGTTTATGGGCCGATTGACTTCAAAATCGATATCTGGGTTGCGCCTTAGTTACGAACAACAAATTTGGTGTCAGATCTGTCAAAAGTGGCCGCCATTTTGTTTTTCTTTGTTTATGGGCCGATTGACTTCAAAATCGATATCTGGGTTGCGCCTTAGTTACGAACAACAAATTTGGTGTAAAATCTGTCAAAAGTGGCCGCCATTTTGTTTTTCTTTGTTTATGGGCCGATTGACTTCAAAATCGATATCTGGGTTGCGCCTTAGTTACGAACAACAAATTTGGTGTCAGATCTGTCAAAAGTGGCCGCCATTTTGTTTTTCTTTGTTTATGAGCCGATTCACTTCAAAATCGATATCTGGGTTGCGCCTTAGTTACGAACAACAAATTTGGTGTCAAATCTGTCAAAAGTGGCCGCCATTTTGTTTTTCTTTGTTTATGGGCCGATTGACTTCAAAATCGATATCTGGGTTGCGCCTTAGTTACGAACAACAAATTTGGTGTCAGATCTGTCAAAAGTGGCCGCCATTTTGTTTTTCTTTGTTTATGGGCCGATTGACTTCAAAATCGATATCTGGGTTGCGCCTTAGTTACGAACAACAAATTTGGTGTCAAATCTGTCAAAAGTGGCCGCCATTTCGTTTTTCTTTGTTTATGGGCCGATTGACTTCAAAATCGATATCTGGGTTGCGCCTTAGTTACGAACAACAAATTTGGTGTCAGATCTGTCAAAAGTGGCCGCCATTTTGTTTTTCTTTGTTTATGGGCCGATTCACTTCAAAATCGATATCTGGGTTGCGCCTTAGTTACGAACAACAAATTTGGTGTCAAATCTGTCAAAAGTGGCCGCCATTTTGTTTTTCTTTGTTTATGGGCCGATTGACTTCAAAATCGATATCTGGGTTGCGCCTTAGTTACGAACAACAAATTTGGTGTCAGATCTGTCAAAAGTGGCCGCCATTTTGTTTTTCTTTGTTTATGGGCCGATTGACTTCAAAATCGATATCTGGGTTGCGCCTTAGTTACGAACAACAAATTTGGTGTCAGATCTGTCAAAAGTGGCCGCCATTTTGTTTTTCTTTGTTTATGGGCCGATTGACTTCAAAATCGATATCTGGGTTGCGCCTTAGTTACGAACAACAAATTTGGTGTCAGATCTGTCAAAAGTGGCCGCCATTTTGTTTTTCTTTGTTTATGGGCCGATTGACTTCAAAATCGATATCTGGGTTGCGCCTTAGTTACGAACAACAAATTTGGTGTAAAATCTGTCAAAAGTGGCCGCCATTTTGTTTGTCTTTGTTTATGGGCCGATTGACTTCAAAATCGATATCTGGGTTGCGCCTTAGTTACGAACAACAAATTTGGTGTAAAATCTGTCAAAAGTGGCCGCCATTTTGTTTTTCTTTGTTTATGGGCCGATTGACTTCAAAATCGATATCTGGGTTGCGCCTTAGTTACGAACAACAAATTTGGTGTCAGATCTGTCAAAAGTGGCCGCCATTTTGTTTTTCTTTGTTTATGAGCCGATTGACTTCAAAATCGATATCTGGGTTGCGCCTTAGTTACGAACAACAAATTTGGTGTCAAATCTGTCAAAAGTGGGCGCCATTTTGTTTTTCTTTGTTTATGGACCGATAGACTTCAAAATCGATATCTGGGTTGCGCCTTAGTTACGAACAACAAATTTGGTGTCAGATCTGTCAAAAGTGGCCGCCATTTTGTTTTTCTTTGTTTATGGGCCGATTGACTTCAAAATCGATATCTGGGTTGCGCCTTAGTTACGAACAACAAATTTGGTGTCAGACCTGTCAAAAGTGGCCGCCATTTTGTTTTTCTTTGTTTATGGGCCGATTGACTTCAAAATCGATATCTGGGTTGCGCCTTAGTTACGAACAACAAATTTGGTGTAAAATCTGTCAAAAGTGGCCGCCATTTTTTTTTTTTTTTTTTTTTTTTTTTTTTTTTTTTTTTTTTTTTTTTTTTTTTTTTTTTTTTTTTTTTTTGGACAGCAGCTACTATAGTAGCACGTTGCTACAACCGCTATTGCAGCCCAATAGCTAGTTTCGTTTCGCTAATCAAAAATCCCGCTATTACCCACCTCTACTATAGTAGGATTGCTAATTAAACGGAGTAAACTGACATTTCGAATGTTGCCACTTTTTTATGAAATTTAAATAGTGCTGCGATAAAAAGATCAACATTTCAATTCAGTGAACTATTTCTTTCTTTCATTTTCTAAAGTCCGACTCAAAGTCGTAATCCCTGCCTAATGTGTGATTAGTACTGCATGTGTATTGAATTATAGTCATAGTAAATTACTGTATGCTAAGTTATGGCAATTCTACTGCAATTATAGTCATGGTTCATTATTAAGAAAACTTACAAGAGTTATGAATGTGCGGAACGTAATTTTTCTCGAATAAAAAAAATAATATTTATAATTTTCATCATTATGCTTTCGCGTATCTGTTGTGATTATTTACGCAAAATTATTTACACAGACATTTAGTCAACGGGTTAAGCTTAAATTTCTAAAAATACGCAATAAAATTCTAATTTTGCAAGCTGGTGCTGAGTTATTTTTTTCTTTGAATGATAGAAATTGAACTAGATCAATCACTATGTTTTGAAAGTAAGCAACATTATTTTGGAAAGTGACATTTCGATCTGTCAGTTTACTCCGTTTAATTAGCAATCGGACTATAATTCGCGTTATCATTCCTATCTGCCCTTGCTATCTGCATTTACGCCCGGTTCCAATAAACAATCTCAGTTCGAATGTGCAGATGGATTACAAAAATTATCCAATAATAACACAGTTTGAACATAAATCCGTCAAATGATTTGATTTGATTGGTTCATAATCGCGATCTATCTGCACTCTAAACTGAGATCGGTTATTGAAACCGGCCCTAAGTCGAGAATCAAACACGGTGAAGGACTCTGCAATTTTTGTATTTCTGAAACTTCGCTAGGAGCCAAACGACTGACTACTATTATTAAAAAAAAAGTATACTGTTTCTGCACTAATTTTTTTATAGCAGAGACTGGCAAACGGTCAGATGGGTCACCTGATGGTAAGTGATAACCACCGCCCATAGACACCCAAAACACAAAAAGAATCATGGCTGCATTGCCAACCTAAAAGGAGGGAAATAGAGATCGGGAAGGGAGTGGGGAATTGGGCCACCGGAAATATCACTCACTCACACACGAGCTGCCACTTTACGTCGGTTGTCTGTGACACAGTAGTATCAAACCGGTCGAGCCGGCCCATTCGTGCTGTCGACGTAACTGTCTACAGCGTGGCTCTACCACTCAATTATTCACTCACTCATACTAATAAACTAAAGCATTGTTCTACCACAGCGGTCGACAACACGCGGTCCGTGGATTGCCTATTTGCAGCCCGTGATTGTTTTGTAAATTATTCACAAATATCTAAAATGTTATAGATCCTAGATATAAGATATGAGGTGAGGCCCGCCTTTACTATAATTTGCCACCTTGTGGTGCCTGCCAAAAGGTTGCCAACCGCTGCTCTACCACATAGTACCTACTAAAGTGACCCATTTTGAATGAAAATAAAGATGGTCTCCTATACTTACGTCACTTACTATTCGATAATGTACCGATAATAATTATTGTAATTTTTCCAGATTTCAACGTATTCGAACCAACTCTGTTTTATCCGTTATTCTTTTTCCAAAGTAAAGTTTATTTACGAGCCGGCCATTTAAGAGCTGCAGGCGTATACACACATCATTTATGGAACCAAAAGACAAAAGGAGAGCTCGTTCATAAAAATTCACCGTACGCTAAATTAGCGCGAAGATTTTGTCCAACAATCTACAAAATGTTTGGTAACTCATTTGGAGCCGATGGGGTTTGAAACATAACATTTGAATAAAATGAATGTACTAGTTGTAATTGTTTATTTATGTACTCTGAGGTATATTAATATTATTCTAAGCCTTATTAAAAGCCTAGGTACTCTGAAGGCACAGGTACTGAAGAATAATGTATTACCCCAGATTCCAGATGGGTGTACTCTGTGAGAATAATAGTGTGGAAGTAGATTGTTTCTTTCATAATTATGCCAAGTCCTTATTTTACATTAATCACTGGCGCATTGGAGAGGGTGCTTGTGAAGTAGCGATACTTTTATTCGATTTTGTAGTAATTATAAATTGTCGAATCGTACTTGTAATTGAATAATAAGTGCCGATACTCGTATTAGTCAGGTTTTTTTGTAGGATTATTAGACAAAGAAAAATACACCAGCAAATATAAATAACATACCCCTACTATTTAACTAAAATTAGGCCGATATTTGTCTAAAAAGTCGGAAAAAATCGTCAGAGCTCACAACACAAGCGCTGCAACAATAATTACAGTTACACAAAAATAATGTTTGGCGAAACTTTTTATCGTAAAGCTAGTGTCAATATGAAACGAGATACTTTGTACTAAGTGTAGTGTTTGTGTAGGAGGGTAACTATTAGAAGTGGTCGTTGCGCAACGCAACTAGTTGACGCAACGGCTAACGGCTGAATCACTTGTAGCTAGTTGTTGGAATTCAACGCAACGAGCTAACAGCTAATAACGACCGCGCGGCTATAATAGCCGTCAACCGTCAACGCGGCAACGATCGCGATCACGACAACGCCGGCAACGGTAGTGATCACGGCAACGCGGCAACGACCCTGAATCACGACAACGGCGGCAACGATCATGAGTACTCGGCAACGCGGCAACGATCATGAGTACTCGGCAACGATCGTGATTCGTGAGTACTGAGCAACCAATAGTTGCGGCGCGGCGTTGCGTGGCGTTGTCGAAAGCCATGCCTGTTGGTTCATGCGCACACACATTGCGTTTAACCTTTAGCTTGACCCTGAACCGATTTTGATGAAATTTGGTATGTGGGTACCTTTAACCCCAAGGACCGACATAGGGTACTTTATTTTTTTAAATCAACCCCTAAAAGGAATGAAATAGGGGATGAAAATTTGTATGGGAGTTCTGGATCTGCTTAATGGATTTTGATCAAATTTGGTATGAGGATACTTTTAGACCTAAGGACAGAAATAAAATGGGGTGCGATATATTTTTAACGCCATTTTGTTTTTCTTTGTTTATGGGCCGATTGACTTCAAAATCAATATCTGAGTTGCGCTTTAGTTACGAACAACAAATTTGGTGTCAAACTATGAAAAGTGGCCGCCATTTTGTTTTTCTTTGTTTATGGGCCGATTGACTTCAAATTCGATATCTGGGTTGCGCCTTAGTTACGAACAACAAATTTGGTGTCAGATCTGTCAAAAGTGGCCGCCATTTTGTTTTTCTTTGTTTATGAGCCGATTGACTTCAAAATCGATATCTGGGTTGCGCCTTAGTTACGAACAACAAATTTGGTGTCAAATCTGTCAAAAGTGGGCGCCATTTTGTTTTTCTTTGTTTATGGGCCGATTGACTTCAAAATCGATATCTGGTTTGCGCCTTAGTTACGAACAACAAATTTGGTGTCAGATCTGTCAAAAGTGGCCGCCATTTTGTTTTTCTTTGTTTATGGGCCGATTGACTTCAAAATCGATATCTGGGTTGCGCCTTAGTTACGAACAACAAATTTGGTGTAAAATCTGTCAAAAGTGGCCGCCATTTTGTTTTTCTTTGTTTATGGGCCGATTGACTTCAAAATCGATATCTGGGTTGCGCCTTAGTTACGAACAACAAATTTGGTGTCAGATCTGTCAAAAGTGGCCGCCATTTTGTTTTTCTTTGTTTATGAGCCGATTCACTTCAAAATCGATATCTGGGTTGCGCCTTAGTTACGAACAACAAATTTGGTGTCAAATCTGTCAAAAGTGGCCGCCATTTTGTTTTTCTTTGTTTATGGGCCGATTGACTTCAAAATCGATATCTGGGTTGCGCCTTAGTTACGAACAACAAATTTGGTGTCAGATCTGTCAAAAGTGGCCGCCATTTTGTTTTTCTTTGTTTATGGGCCGATTGACTTCAAAATCGATATCTGGGTTGCGCCTTAGTTACGAACAACAAATTTGGTGTAAAATCTGTCAAAAGTGGCCGCCATTTTGTTTTTCTTTGTTTATGGGCCGATTGACTTCAAAATCGATATCTGGGTTGCGCCTTAGTTACGAACAACAAATTTGGTGTCAGATCTGTCAAAAGTGGCCGCCATTTTGTTTTTCTTTGTTTATGAGCCGATTCACTTCAAAATCGATATCTGGGTTGCGCCTTAGTTACGAACAACAAATTTGGTGTCAAATCTGTCAAAAGTGGCCGCCATTTTGTTTTTCTTTGTTTATGGGCCGATTGACTTCAAAATCGATATCTGGGTTGCGCCTTAGTTACGAACAACAAATTTGGTGTCAGATCTGTCAAAAGTGGCCGCCATTTTGTTTTTCTTTGTTTATGGGCCGATTGACTTCAAAATCGATATCTGGGTTGCGCCTTAGTTACGAACAACAAATTTGGTGTCAAATCTGTCAAAAGTGGCCGCCATTTCGTTTTTCTTTGTTTATGGGCCGATTGACTTCAAAATCGATATCTGGGTTGCGCCTTAGTTACGAACAACAAATTTGGTGTCAGATCTGTCAAAAGTGGCCGCCATTTTGTTTTTCTTTGTTTATGGGCCGATTCACTTCAAAATCGATATCTGGGTTGCGCCTTAGTTACGAACAACAAATTTGGTGTCAAATCTGTCAAAAGTGGCCGCCATTTTGTTTTTCTTTGTTTATGGGCCGATTGACTTCAAAATCGATATCTGGGTTGCGCCTTAGTTACGAACAACAAATTTGGTGTCAGATCTGTCAAAAGTGGCCGCCATTTTGTTTTTCTTTGTTTATGGGCCGATTGACTTCAAAATCGATATCTGGGTTGCGCCTTAGTTACGAACAACAAATTTGGTGTCAGATCTGTCAAAAGTGGCCGCCATTTTGTTTTTCTTTGTTTATGGGCCGATTGACTTCAAAATCGATATCTGGGTTGCGCCTTAGTTACGAACAACAAATTTGGTGTCAGATCTGTCAAAAGTGGCCGCCATTTTGTTTTTCTTTGTTTATGGGCCGATTGACTTCAAAATCGATATCTGGGTTGCGCCTTAGTTACGAACAACAAATTTGGTGTAAAATCTGTCAAAAGTGGCCGCCATTTTGTTTGTCTTTGTTTATGGGCCGATTGACTTCAAAATCGATATCTGGGTTGCGCCTTAGTTACGAACAACAAATTTGGTGTAAAATCTGTCAAAAGTGGCCGCCATTTTGTTTTTCTTTGTTTATGGGCCGATTGACTTCAAAATCGATATCTGGGTTGCGCCTTAGTTACGAACAACAAATTTGGTGTCAGATCTGTCAAAAGTGGCCGCCATTTTGTTTTTCTTTGTTTATGAGCCGATTGACTTCAAAATCGATATCTGGGTTGCGCCTTAGTTACGAACAACAAATTTGGTGTCAAATCTGTCAAAAGTGGGCGCCATTTTGTTTTTCTTTGTTTATGGACCGATAGACTTCAAAATCGATATCTGGGTTGCGCCTTAGTTACGAACAACAAATTTGGTGTCAGATCTGTCAAAAGTGGCCGCCATTTTGTTTTTCTTTGTTTATGGGCCGATTGACTTCAAAATCGATATCTGGGTTGCGCCTTAGTTACGAACAACAAATTTGGTGTCAGACCTGTCAAAAGTGGCCGCCATTTTGTTTTTCTTTGTTTATGGGCCGATTGACTTCAAAATCGATATCTGGGTTGCGCCTTAGTTACGAACAACAAATTTGGTGTAAAATCTGTCAAAAGTGGCCGCCATTTTTTTTTTTTTTTTTTTTTTTTTTTTTTTTTTTTTTTTTTTTTTTTTTTTTTTTTTTTTTTTTTTTTTGGACAGCAGCTACTATAGTAGCACGTTGCTACAACCGCTATTGCAGCCCAATAGCTAGTTTCGTTTCGCTAATCAAAAATCCCGCTATTACCCACCTCTAGTAACTATAGAAATAGTTACCCGACTGTCTCGTGCGCACGGTGTGGTGGGGCAAGCGTCAAATAATCACTATTACTAGAGCCACAGGCGAGAGTGGACGTGTTGCCTGCGCGCATAGTGTGCTGTCGAGCCAGTTGCATAAACAGTGTATTGTACACGTAGGGAATACTACAAGTGGCGACGAGGATAAAGGTCAGTGCAAAATATAATTTTATTGAACGGAATTCCAATGGTCTCAAATAAAAGAGGAAGGTAGAGAGAATATTGTGCTTTTTAATGGAATGTTTTATTAATTGCAGTCACAAAAACCAACTTGCATTATCCAATTATTTCTTCTAAATACCCGTTTATATAAGACGGTCCATTTTTCAAAATGACTGTTACGAAGATGATTAAAATTATGACTTGTTATAGTAAAGATACATAATAAAACACAACATTATAAGCCAAATGATGTAGTAAATATTATTAGCATTGTGTTTTTATTGACTGCCTCCGGGGCGCGGCGGGCGAGTGACCAGTTGCGATCACGGATGGCCGCGGGTTCGATTCCCGCATCGAGGCAAGCATTGTGTATATTTTAACTTTGATGGTAATCAATCACATATATACATTATGGTACATATATCAAGCATACGTATTACGTAATACATCGTACGATATGCTTAACGTATTAATGTTTCAATACAGCGCAACACATTGAAATCACTTGTCCTGATAACTGTGATTGCTATTGTTCTACGAGCATTTGGTGGTACAAAAATACTACCCCCATTAAATTGGAAACATTTGGTACAAAGGTACCACCATTAAATTGGAAACACTTGGTACAAATGTGCCTCCATTAAATTGGAAACACTTGGTACAAATGTGCCTCCATTAAATTGGGAACACTGGTACAAATGTACCTCCGTTAAATCGGACATTTATATATAAATTAAATATAAGATACAATGTACTCATCTCCAAAATTTGGAGTGTACCTATAGCTACCCACGGTAAGAAGATATACAAGGGAATAAAAAAATATTTGCAGGTCGCCCCATCTACCCAAAATGATGTCAAATTTACCGTCATTAGAAAAACTTGATTTGGATGGCGACAATGCTTCACTGGGCCAAAGATGGGAAAAATGGAAAAGAGCTCTTTACTTCTATTTGGGAGCAGCTGATATAACGACGGCTAAAAGGAAGAGAGCTACATTATTGCTGTTAGGGGGGTCAGGGTTGCAGGAGATATTTTATAATTTACCTGGTGCCAATGTAGATGCCAGTGATACAAATGATGTTTTCGAAATAGCTATAAAAAAGTTAGACGATTATTTTACCCCTAAACAAAGTAAAGTGTATGAGAGACATTTGTTCCGACTTATAAAGCAAGAAGAAGATGAAAAATTTGATAAGTTCGTAGTAAGATTAAGGATTCAAGCAGCTAAGTGTCAATTCGATAAAGAGGAAGATCATTTAATTGACCAAATTACTGAAAAATGTTTATCCACTGATTTGAGAAAAAAGATTTTAACGAAAGGAGACAGCATGTCATTAGACTTGATAATTACTGAAGGCAATACGTTAGAAGTCGTGAATCGGCAACTAGAAGAATACAACGGTCATCCTAAAAAAACAGAAATAAACGCTATAGTTCCTGGAGAAAACTTTTCCACAAGTTCAAAATCTGAATGGAACAGGGATAGAATCAACGTGCGTCATGGATGTACTAGATGTGGCAACCAAAAGCATACTGCAGACTATGTTAACTGTCCAGCAAAAGGGAAGAAATGTCATCTTTGTGAGAAATTGGGTCATTTTCGACAGTACTGCAAGAGTCAAATATCTCGAAAAAGAAAGATGAATACAACATACAGACAAGAAACGGGCCCTAGAAACAAACAAAGAAAAAGAGTAAATGGAGTTGATAATGTAGACGTTGAAGGAGTCGATTATATATTCAATATAAATAATAACGCGGAAATAGAGTGCAAACTAGGAGGTATAAAAATAAAAATGCTTATTGATTCGGGTTCAAAATACAATATTATTACTTATGATACATGGAAGATACTAAAAGGAAAAGGGGTTAAATGTTACAATCAGGTGAAGAGGACGGATAAGATACTTTTGGCATATGGAAGTCAAACACCGCTTGACATAATGGGTACATTCGAGACCACCATTGAGGTAAATAATCAGGAAGAGTTAGCGGATGTATATGTAATTATTGGAGGATCACGTAACCTATTGGGTAAGGACAGTGCGGTAAAGCTTGGGGTACTTCAATTAGGTATAAATGTCAATCAAATTGAGAGTAAACCTTTTCCAAAATTCAAAAACATTTTAGTTGAAATCCCTATTGATGACACGCAAAAACCTGTATCACAACCCTACCGACGTATCCCAATACCAATTGAAGGAAAAATTGATATGAAAATAAAGGAGCTACTTGACAGTGACATAATCGAAGAAGTACGAGAGCCCTCTAAATGGGTTTCCCCAATAGTTCCTATACTAAAAGACAACGGGGAGCTACGACTATGTGTGGACATGAGACGGGCCAACGCTGCAATTATGCGCGAGAACCATCCACTGCCTTCGATGGAGTATCTCTTGCCAAAAATTAGAAAAGCCCGATATTTCACAAAGTTAGACATAAAAAATGCATTCCATCAAATCGAATTACATCCAGATTCTCGTCACATCACAACTTTTATAACTCCAAAGGGCTTGTACCGCTACAAAAGATTAATGTTTGGCATTACTTGCGCACCAGAGTTGTTCCAGAAGATTTTAGAAAAAATGCTTCTAAAATGTGAAGGTGTTATAAATTTCATTGACGATATACTCGTGTATGGATCTACCGAACAGGAGCATGATATACGTGTAGAAGAAGTATTGCATGTTTTAAAAGAAAATAACGTGCTGCTGAATCGCGAAAAATGCTTACATAAGGTTGTAAAAGTTAACTTTTTGGGACATGAACTAAGCCATGAGGGAGTGAGGCCGTTGAATAAATATATTGAGAGTGTTGCTAAATTGTGTATTCCAAACACCATCGAAGAATTACAGAGCTTTCTAGGATTAGTCAACTATATAAACAAATGGGTACCTAATTTAGCAACATTAACAGAGCCTCTGAAGCAATTGTTACGAAAGAAGATTGGGAAAAATGCCAGCATTGAACAGTTTTGGACAACCGCACAAAATCTAGCATTTACACAATTAAAAGAAACACTGAACAAGATACCGACCCTGGGATATTACGACGTAAAAGATAAAACCCAGGTTATAGCTGACGCAAGTCCTGTTGGTTTAGGTGCAGTATTGGTACAAATAGACGCAAAAGGACCCAGAATTATTGCATTTGGAAATCGAACCCTAACTGACTGCGAGCGCAGATACAGTCAAACGGAGAAGGAGGCTCTGGCATTAGTTTGGGCGATCGAACATTTCAATATATTCCTTTTCGGAAAAGAATTTGATTTGATCACTGACCATAAACCACTGGAGGTTTTATTTGGAGTCAAATCGAAACCATGTGCAAGGATAGAGAGATGGGTGCTGAGACTACAGGCGTACCAGTACAAAATAAAGTATAAACCGGGTAAAACTAACATTGCGGACCCACTGTCGCGATTGTGTAAAGATATAGTCAGGCCTCAAATGGGCCGGGACGAACACGTACACCAAATCGTTGAGGTAGCTAGACCTCTGGCAATTCCGATGTCTGACATTATAACATACTCTGAAAAAGATCCAGCTATTTGTAATGTAAGGAAAGGCCTCTACAACAATGAATGGGACGATAGTGTGAAAAGCTATATAAGAAACACAATTCATTTTCAAAGGAAAATGAATTGTGTTTCTTTGGAAATGTATTACTGAGAGGAAATAGACTAGTAATACCTCAACAACTCAGGAAAGCTGTATTAGATGCAGCACATGAAGGGCATCCGGGTATAGTAGGAATGAAAGGACGTCTTAGATGTAAAGTCTGGTGGCCAAAAATTGACAAAGATGTCGAAACTTTAGTCAAGAGCTGTAAAGCTTGTACCTTGGTAGGGTTACCAAACCCACCTGTTCCTATGAAGCGTCGCGAGCTACCTGAAGCTCCATGGATGGACGTAGCTATAGATTTAATGGGGCCGTTACCTAGTACCGATTATCTGCTGGTAATAGTCGATTACTACAGTCGATATAAGGAGGTTAAAATAACTAAAACTATTACGAGTACACAGATCATTAAGCTGTTAAAAGAAATATTTAGTCGGTTGGGCTACCCTTCATCAATTACGGCGGATAACGGACGACAGTTCGTAAGCGACGAGTTTAAAACGTTCTGCAAGGAGTGTAACATTATACTTTTTAGTACAGTACCCTATTGGCCTCAGCAGAATGGAGAAGTAGAAAGGCAGAACCGTGACATATTGAAAAGACTTAAAATTGGTCAATACGAGAAAAGAGACTTGCGGGAGGTTTTATGGGAGTATCTCATGATGTATAACTCCACCCCTCATTCTGTGACGGGTAAAACCCCGTCGGAATTATTCTTTAGGCGCCAGAATAGGGACAAAATTCCTACATTACTAGATAAAAATGACAAACTTGAAGACTTAGAAGTAAAAGACAAAGATAAGGAACGCAAAGAAAGCGGAAAAGAATATGGAGACCAGCGGAGAAGAGCTCAGTATTCGGATTTACAAGAAGGAGACAAGGTGTACATAAAAGAAACAGAAAGAACTAACAAACTTACGCCAAACTATAATCCTACGCCGCACATCGTGGAGAGCGCTAATGACGGAGACATAACAGTCAGAAATGAGGAAACCGGGCAGACACTAAGAAGGAACATAATTCACGTTAAGAAAGTTGAAGGACAATGGAAAATTGTGAATGAGAATCAAGATAGCAAGAATCAAGAAGAACAACAGCAATGTGAACAATAACAAGAATTTATTGATTGATTGTACAAATTGTATAAGATTAATAAATAAAAAATTATATCAATAAAGAAGGGATGTAGTGTTTGTGTAGGAGGGTAACTATAGAAATAGTTACCCGACTGTCTCGTGCGCACGGTGTGGTGGGGCAAGCGTCAAATAATCACTATTACTAGAGCCACAGGCGAGAGTGGACGTGTTGCCTGCGCGCATAGTGTGCTGTCGAGCCAGTTGCATAAACAGTGTATTGTACACGTAGGGAATACTACACTAAGTATCTTAAACTACTCTGTATCGTAAAGAAAGTATCGAGTAAGCACTACTCGCACCGTTTTATTTATCGGGTATCCCTATAAATTCTCGGTTGTCATTGGAGTTTTGGCGGGAATTCTGACGGTGCGGGTGGTCGCTTGTTTTAATGATTTCATATTCTAGTCTAAAGTTGTGCTTGTGGTTTAAATGTGATGTGAATCTAAGCGATAAACATCAACGAAGATGGACAGTATGTGGAAGCTTTGAAATAAGTGATTTTGGACGCTTTTTGTCGGGTGGATGGGTCGACCATGTTCGACTCCTCCACTGCGAGAAAATCGTCTAAAAAGCATCAAACTGGAAAGAATTTACGCCAAAACTCCAGCAGGGCCTTGAATTCGAATACATCCGACTTCAATGCACTTGCGAAAAATTAGACATAGGAAACAAAGTGTAATAAATAATAAAAAGTATACGGCTGAAGGACATTGTATCCATGGCTATGAACAATATAAAAAAAACGGTTGTCATTTGTCACTCGGTTGTCATTTGTCAAAGTGACGAAAAAAAACAACACGTCTGCTGAAATCTGCCAGAAAAAAAGGTGAATAAAATAAAATAAATTACTGTGACTGGCAAAATCACCGCCAGCGCGGTGGAGCCATATTTCTTGAAAGAAGAAGCAAGAAGAAGAAGAATCTGCTAGAAAAAGAAATTCTCTCAATAAATAAACAAAGCATCAAAACAATATGAAAATTTTATGAAATAAGATGACATCTTTGATATTAGCTCAGAAACTGGCTTCAGTGAAATTAAGTAAAGAAGAGTATGACAGAATTAAGTGGTTACAAGATACCACAAGGGACAAATCTGTAGAAGTTATAAGGTAAGACTATTATCAGCTTTATTTCTTTCTTTTTTGTTAATATTTAAGTTAGTCTTAGGTGAACCAGAAGTTGAACTGATAAACAACTTGATAACAGTAAAGAATTATACTTAACTCAGCTGGAAGTGTTACATACTATAACTTGAAAATCATACTTTCGCAACCAATACAAATGTCAAAAAGCATACACCTTTGATTTTTCGATAGACTTCCAAAAAGGAGAAGGTCCTCGATTCGTCTGTATTTTTTTATGTATGTTACGCGATATATCCACCGAATGTGGACTGATTTTCAAAATTATTTTTGTGTTCGATAGAGCTTATTTCAAGGATAGTCCCATATAAATTTGTTCATTATCGGATCAAGTTGGAATACAGTCAGTTAAGTTTTGTGAACAGTTAACTTGTGATTAATTAAGCTATGGAAACGAGTAGGTCTTTACTGATTAAATAAATATAAAATTAGTTGCTGTGGAACAACTTACATCCCCTATTTCACAAACTTTTTTTGTCACAATGACAAAGAGTATGTCTAGGGTTCAAGGTTCTTTCTTTACTCCTTTTACCCAAATTAGTTCTGAGCTTGAACAATGAAAACATGACATACATATTTTGTATTTATGGTGGGCATGTCTGCTGTAGTAAATGAGTATTCAGCTCATCTCAAACCATTTCATTCTTAATCCTAGTTTGGGTGTCACTGACCCCTAGCTAGTAGCCTAGCTAAAAGCAAAAAGCACTCGACTGCCAGGTTTTAGCTGCAGCACAGACCAGCTTTGGGCATTCTAGAGCAGTACTGGATCTAGGTTTTTCAAAGTGGGGGCAAGCTGCCAATTTGCCCGATTTTACCACCCCCAAATTAGGGCACCCTCCAGATTTTGCCACCTCCCAAATCCTGCTGCCCAGGGCAAGTGCACCCTCTTGAAGATCCGGCACTGTTGTGGAGTTGTAGATTTGCATCTCTCAGATCCATTCCCTCTGCCCAGCCCATAAATAAATAACACCCAACAGTCATACAATGCCACACTAAGATATGAGTCTAGTCATCAGTATCAGGAACTATGAGATACTTTCAGTCTCACAACACCAAGACTTAAAACAAATATACTTTAACTTTTTTTATAGTAGGAATGTCTGCAGCAGCACAGATGGCTGATTAGCTCACTTATTAGAACAATTTCTCCATTACTTTCACATTTATAATAATAGTATTTACCCATTTTAGCGATTTAAAGGAAATATTAGAAAAACAAGAGATGATTAAGACATGCCGTTTATGTTTGAAGCCTGGTAAAAGAAGAATCTTTGTTATTGATGAGGATTTCGATGCTGTTGCCAGCATCAGAAATATTCTTGGTGTTGAGGTTCGTATATTTTTCCTAAATAACGTATGATAGTTAAAACTGCAAATACAGGGCTGAATTTGAAGGTGGAGTCGGGTGCCCTGGGCTCTCAAAATGACAAAAAAATCTTTATTGGCAACTTGTTTGAATGCAATCTATGCTTTGAATCAATCATCCTATAGTTTATTAGCATAAGTATATTGTCAGTAGGGTACAGTGCTGATAATATTCCTAGCCAATGATAAACTTGATGTTATTATATTACCTTGATGTTATATTATTTAGATCTCTACTATATTACCTAGATCTCTACATAATAATTAAAACATGTGCTATTTAACTTGTCATTGATTTCATCACAAATCTTTTGACAGCCTCCGTGGCGCAACGGGCGAGTAGCCGGCAGTAAAGTGAGAGGCCGCGGGTTCGATTCCCGCATAGAGACAAATGTTGGTGTGACCCACAGGTATTTGTTTCAAGTCTGGGTGTTGTGAGACCGAAAGTCTCTCATAGTTCCTGATACCCACGATAGAGGTTATACCTAGTGTGGGGTCAAGACTAGGTGTGTGACTGTTGGGTGTATTTATTTATTTTATTTAAAAATTTCCTAAGTTACATTAAAGAGTATTTTTTAATTACCCTTGTTTTAGGTAACTCAAAATGATGGCAAGCCTCAGCACATATGCAGTGCATGTGAAACGACATTAAAAGATGCTGCCCGATTAAAGCAAACTGCAGAGTTAACACAATGGAGGTTGCAACAGGAGTCTGAACTGAGTAATAATTATTATTCTTGCCATAATGACCATTTTTTGACAAAAACATTAAATACCTCTGTTTGTTCTTTCTACCTACCATTATCCCATTATTTGGGGTTGACACAACACACTATTTCAAGCATACTGCAGAAAGGATTTGGCTTAGTTTTTACGACTGCCTCCCTTACGTCACCACCCTCTAGAGGGTCCAATCCTGGGGAAATCAAATTAGAAAAAGAAGTTTGCCTGAACTGGGAATTGAATCTAGGTCTTTCCGGTCTACAGTCCATTTATACTGCCACTAGACCAAGGAGGTGATCAATTAATTTTCACTAAGAGACAAAAATAAATATTCTAAACCTAATTCTACATTGTCTGCAGTTACAACTGATTTAATAGACCTCGATGCAGATGATAGAAGTAGACCACATGGTGGAGGTTTTGTGGAGATTGAAGGGAAAATCACAAGGCAATGGGCTTGTGGAAAATGTAAGAGAACTTTTGAAGATCATGTGAGTATTATTTCTTACAACTTGCCATTGTAGAGATACGGCAATGAGGAGTCAGCTGAATGCATTTTTCAAGCATGAGATTTGGGTTGGACTTGGCTGTAGTTATGATCTGCCTACTTGATAACAACCCTCCTGAGAGATCTAGGCTGAGATCTATAGAACGAACTTCTACTAAATTAAAGAAACGAACTCGGCGAGGATTTGGAATTTTTAAATCGAACTTTGACTTAGTCCGAGTCATTTCTTACAAGAAAACCTTTGCTTAGTCTATCTGTCGGTTTGTTTTTCTTGTAAAAGATTGCTGGGACTAAATCGAAGTTCGAATTTATATATTCCAAATCCTCACGGAGTTTGTTTCTGTTACTCAGAATTAATCGACATTCGTTCTATAGATAATAATAATAAATACACCCAACAGTCACACACCTAGTCCTGACCCCACACTAGGTATAACTTGTATCGTGGGTTTCAGAGGCTATGAGAAACTTTTGGTCTCACAACACAGATTTAAAACAAATATCTGTGGGTCACACAAACATTTGTCTCAATCCGGGGACCGAACCCGTGGCCTCTTGCTTCATAGCCGGCTACTCGCCCACAGCGCCACGGAGGCTGTCTCAGCCCTAGACTTAAATAATGTTAACAAAGTAAATATACAGATACTTTTCTTTGGGGCTCCTAGGAGTTTCCTTAGTTTTAGCTCCAGCACAGAACAGCCTTCTGCATTATGCAGTTCCAGATTTGTACCTTTTAAAACCATTCAATCTGCCGAGCACACAAAAATAAATAACACCCAATAGTCATACAGTGCTAACCCCCCACTAAGATACGAGTTCGCGAGCCGCGGGTTCGATTCCCGCACCGAGACAAATGTTTGTATGGTCTACAGATATTTGTTTGGGGTGTGGGTGTTGTGAGAGCGTGTGTCTCTCGTAGTTCCTGATACCCACGACACAAGACTCGATCTTAGTGTGGGGTCAGGACTATGTATGTGACTGTTGGGTGTTATTTATTTATTTATAACTATGAGATCCTTAGTAATCTCACTACAGCAACCTTCACTTCAGCAACTTCTTCTGATTCAGTCGAGCCGGCCGGCGGTCATGCTATTGGTAAAATTCGTAACAGCAAGACTTACTTTTTAAGATTATATTTGGAATTTTATTTATTCAAAACATATTTTTCAGGCGGAATTCATGGATCACGTTGAGCAGCCAACTTGTCGCCGTTTAAAATGTTACGTTTGTGAAACATGTGGCCAGAAACTCAAGACTTTGGCAAGGCTAAAAAGGCATAGGTAAATATAATAGGATTGGGGTTGATTTGAATAATTTAGTTTTTTTGTACTTTGTTTGTATTTGGATAGTTGTATTTATTTGTTTGCTGTATTGTTAAAAGAATGAAAAACAATATTTAATTTATTGTACTCAAAGTAGTAAGAAGCATTAAGGCTTTAAAATGGTATGCCCAATTTTAAAGAATTACGTCACGTGTGAACCATTAACGGTGACATGTATAAGTATTCCGATCAGGGTAGGCAAAATACTTGCATAATAATTTTCTTTAACTCTTAGGCTGCTTGTCTACTGAAGCGGAGCGAGGCTACGGCGCCATAGGATTGCATAAAATCTGTGCTCCTTTTATTTTATGCAATTCTATTGGTGATCCACCTTGCCCCGCTCCAGTGGCAGGCAGCCTTACACTACCATTATTTTCATCATTATCCCTACTGCTATTTTGAAAAACTATTACTTGATTTTGATTTTTTTTATAGCAATATGTGACTCTGTCTCATTAATTATGTGAGCTGCACACTATTGACCAATAATGATGCTGTTTTAGTGATTATGTCGTGATATCGGCAAGTTGCAGTGCCGGATCTAGGGGGGACAGAGGGTGCCCCGGTAGGGTTTGAGGGGTGGCGAAATCTGGAGGGCGCCCTAATTTGGGGGCGGTATAATTTTAGTACAATTATTATTTAGTATTTCAGTATAATTACATATTTAGGTTGTACACAACTCTATAATGTAAAATTAACGTATTACATATAAATTAATTTGCATCTTTGTGTAACAGCTTGTTTTGTGAACCTTAATAAAAAAAAATGGTATTATTCAGCAGTGGACGTCCTATGGCTGATGATGATGATAATCATAAATAAATAATAAATAACACTCAACAGTCACATACATAGTCCTGACCCCACACTAAGATCGAGTCTTGTGTCGTGGGTATCAGGAACTACGAGAGACTTTTGGTTTCATAACACCCAGACCCGAAACAAATATCTGTAGGCCATACAAACATTTGTCTCAGTGCGGGGATCGAACCCGCGGCCGCTCGCTTCACAGTCGGCTACTCGCCCGCAGCGTCACGGAGGCTGTCATTCGGGCAAATTGTGCCCTGCTTTGAGAACCTAGTTCCGATACTGGCAATAGTTGCTCGTATCTCAGTGGTGGTGAGTGTCGGTGGTGAGTGTTGGGTGGTCGCGTGCAGGTCGATCCACACCGGCGAGCTGCGTCACGCGTGCACGCTGTGTCCGTACCGCGCGCGCACCAACTACGCGCTGACGGTGCACCTGCGCGTGCACGCCGACACGCGGCCCGTGGCGTGCGCGTGCGGCGCCACCTTCCGCAGCGCCGCCAACCTCGCCTCGCACAAGCGCACGCACCGCCCGCCCGACAACCACTGCCCCTACTGCCCCAAGAGCTACCGGTTCAAGGAGGTACGGACTGTAACTCAACCACTTCCCCTACTGCCCCAAGAGCTACCGGTTCAAGGAGGTACGGACTGTAACTCAACCACTTCCCCTACTGCCCCAAGAGCTACCGGTTCAAGGAGGTACGGACTGTAACTCAACCATGAGTTTGTTGCACGTATTTACGCGAGTACGTAAAGTGTTTGTGTGGAAAACGTCAGTTCCCCGCGTAACCGCTAGAGGCGTTCGGGTATTTGTCATACAATTATTTTATGAGTCGGTAGAGAGTAATGTAAAAAAAACTTTATAACATAACGACATATGAAAACGGTGGTCCATTTCCCAATCCCCTTCCATTCCCTCCTATTAAGATGACAACGCACTCATAATTCTCTTTGTGTCTTGGATGTCTATGGGTGGTGGAAATTACTTACCATCAAGTGACCCATCTGCTTGTTTGCGAATCTCGAAAGCTATAAAAAAAATAAGCACCCGCCTGTATGATATATCCCCAAAAAAGGTAGACAGAGGCACGCTAGCGAACTAGAACACTCACGTTTCACCAAGGTTAGCAACGTCACAAATGTGGTTAAAGGGGCTATCCGATCGCTATATCGGGCACAGATTTCTGACTCCAGGCTGATAATGAAAAATCCAATACCACTTTGTTAAACCCGGAGATCAAAACCCGAGACCTTAGAACCGTAGTCATACCGAAATACCTCCACGCCACCGAGGCAGTCTCCAACTGTTGTACTAAATTACATAATTTAGTAATTTTCTGTTAAGTAATGGTTTTTTATTTACCCAAAATCCCATCATGAAATCTGAAGTAAAAGATAATAGATCATCCTTCAATCATCGTTACAAGTAAAATAAATCAATACACATCAACGACAACTGGATGCGACATAAAATAAAAAAATATATACATATTAAACTTTTTTCATATTTTTTTAACCAACTGGATAAATGCCCCACCTGCACTCCCCTTAGTCCAGCTCTGTTTGCAGTCTGAGAGCCACAATAGTTGTTCAACAATCTTCCCTTAGAATGTTTAATTGAAAAATATAATTTTTACAGCTCTTACGGAATCACATTGCATCACAGCACAGCACGGTCAAACCCCATATTTGTGGCGCATGTGGAAAAGCATTTTCTACAAGGTAATTTAATAATTCGCTACTGACTGAGCTTAGATTCAAAATTTGCTTCCATATACCCTTGAGTCCATGACACTTTTGTTATCATGGGTGACTAACGCCCGAATGGTCAATCGCTACTCAACTTTAACGGTTTCTTACATTGATTTTCGCCATACAATTTTGACAGATAAGGCGACCTTTAGTGTATGAATATTCGGCGGTATTAGTTGGTGGAGATATGTTACCACACTGGCATTGCATGTTTAAAATGTTATTTTGTATTAACTGATGTTTTTTTGCAGGAAAATGCTTTGCCGCCATGAAAGAAGAGTCCACAATCGTCCCAAAATGAAACCTGGAACGGTACCTTCATACTTACGGCTGCAACAGGAAATGGGAAGCAGAGAGACTGCAGATATGATGTCAGCACAGAGACAAATGTTTGTGTGATTCACAAATATTTCTGGTCAAGTATTCCAGACAGCAATTTTAAACCGATACTGGCCGTTAAGTCAATTCTCACCTTATTTGGACTACCAATAGGACTACTACTCTACTCCCAAAACTATTGATAGGTACATTCTCTTTCAGGGTCACTTGCAGTTGCGTTGCGTTCACACAACAGCTAGTTTGTTTGTGTGAATGCGACAGCCAAGATTCGCGAATGATAGGGAACGTTCGGTCTCCTGCCAGGTACACACTAACCGAACCATCGCGAATCTATGCTTTTTTTTATAGCAGAGATTGGCAAACGAGCCTGATGGTAAGTGATCTCCACCACCCATAGACACCCAAGACACAAAAAGAATCATGGGTGCGTTGCCAACCTAAAAGGAGGGAATGGAAGGGGATTGGGAAAGGGAGTGGGGAAATGGGCCACCGGCAATCTCACTCACCGAACGAAACGCGACAGCAAGCTGCCACTTTACGTCGGTTTTCTGTGAGACAGTGTTATCTAACCAGTCGAGCCGGCCCATTCGTGCTATAGCCGTTACTGTCTACAGCGTGGCTCTACCACTTCAAAAATTCGCTTGTTGCATTCACACAATAACTAAAGTTTGTTTGTATGAACGCCCGCCGAGAGCCCTTCGATAGAAATCCGCCACTGTTCATACCTGAGTGTCATTTTGTAATATGGGCTATGGGGTCAGGATGTTTGACTGACGGGCTGCTTTCCAAAAGATGTGCGATGAAAATGAGAAATGCATAAATAAAAAATCTAATTGTATTTATAGTGGACATCCCATTTCCGATGCGATTTTTTCTCATGCACTGCTCATCTTTCTCCCGCATTCCTGATGAAAACTTAGTTTTAGATGTATATTGTATTTAAGAGATAAAATTATATTGACACTTGTATGTTAAAATGTGAAGAATCAAAGTTGATTGGTTGAGGTTTCCACATTGTCTTATGGGATCTTGATTTAATGTAATTTTTGACCGACTTCCAAAAAGGAGAATGTCCTTAATTCGTCTGTATTTTTTTTTATGTAACGCGATAACTCCGCCGAATGTTGACCGATCTTCGAAATTCTTTTTGTGTTCGATAGAGCTTCTTTCAAGGGTGGTTCCATATAAATTTGGTCACAATAGGATTTGAAGTCAGTCTGCTAAGTTTTTAAACTTGTGATTATTTTATACTTATTTCCAAGGCAATGGTTCTATTTCGACCTATCCAAAGAATAAAGTTACATATGATAATTAATCGAAATTGCTTTTATATTTTTCTGAGCTTAAATTAACCTATATATTTAACTAATACTAGTATTTTTTTAAACTTATGACATAATAACAAGTTAAATTATGACATAGCTTAAAAAAATATTCACTAGTTAAATATACAGGTCAATAAATAAGCTCAGAAAAATAAGAAAGCAATTTCGATTCATTATCATATGTAACTTTATTCTTTGGATAGGTCGATTTATGTCATCTTATAGATTCTATCCTATTGTACTAATCTATAAATTTAAAATAAATAAGTGGATATTGTGACTGCAATATAGTATTATTATATCATCTAGTGGCAGCAAATCCTTGCAGACCAGAAATCCTTGGTTCAAAATGGATTGTGCTATGAAGTTTTCAATTCACTAAAAAAAAAAAGGAGGTACTGAATTCGTCTGTTTTTTTTTTCATGTATATTACGTGATATCTTCGTCAAATCTGGATCGATTTTCAAGTTTTTTTTTGTCTTCGATGGAGCTTATTCCAAGGGTGGTCTATATAATTTGCTCACAATCGGATAAATTTTAAAGGCATTAAGTTTTGAAACCTTTGATTATTATAACACAATTTGCTGTTTACTGGATCCCTAAATGGTATTGACGTTAGGCAGGTAGCCTGCCATAAAACAGAAAATACTACAGGTTCATTAGGATACCTGTCATTCCCAAAGTGGGCGATAACGCCCCCTTGTGGGCGCTGCATGCCTAAAGGGAGGCGGTAAGACAACCAGAAAAAAAAAGGGAATCGCCGCTGATATAGCTCACAATATTTTATTTAATTATATAAAAAACTGGGGGGGCACTAAAAATAATTTAGTTTCAAAGTGGGCAGTAGACAAAATAAGTTTGGGAACCTCTGGGATACCTATTGTCCATAGCTGGTGTACACTGATGTAGTCTCTACTATTTTTTTTTTATTGGCCTAAGAAGGCATAGCCTTATGCCTTATGCCTTCACTTTGCCGAGGACAGATCCAGATGGAGGGCTCTTATAACCTCAGCCTGCGGTGATCACAATCCTCAAGACAGCTCATCTGATGGTAAGTGGATATCACTGTCCATAAAGAATATATTTATAAAAATGACTTCAAATTGTCAAGAATTCTCATATAAATAGGTTAAGATTAATACATAAATGTAATAATAATATATAATGTAGGCAATAAAGTAATATCAATATTGTTAAAACTTTTAATAAATTATTTAAATAAAAAAGATTATTGTTTTTTATTAACCTTTTTTCTTTCTACCTGCCCATATGCCACCTTAGTGTGGGGTCGGTGCAACACACTTTTTCAAGCATGTTGCAGAAAGGATTTGGCATAGTTTTTACGACCGACTGCCGGCCCGATGTCAACCCCCTCTGAGGTATCCAGTCGCAGGCAAATTAAATTACAAAATTTGCCCGACCTGGGAATCTAACCCAGGACCCCCTGATCCACAGCACATGAACACTACCACTAGGCCAAGGAGGCGACATTAATAAATAAAAGCACAACTACATAACATGTACTAATACATGTTATTTATTTTTTATAGAATATGTATATATTTTTAAGAAACTTATAATTGCTTCTCTTTGTCGACATTGCTGTTAAAACTTCATAAATATGTATTTTTAATAACTATTCACTTCTACATACTGCCATACTGCCACAGTAAAGTGACTACACTGCACCTGATGGTAAGCATAGTGCAGTCCAAAAAAAACTAGCGACCACTGACAAACAATGGGTTTATCAGTGGTCATCAGAATCATGCTGGCCTATTAATGCTTCTTCGCACTCCAAATCTGAAGAGGGAACCAAATCAAGGGGCTTGCGACAAGACAGCCAGATGACCGATGCAGACACAGGGATACCCCCATACCCATCCTTACCAACCATCAAGTCTTGCCGCAAGCCCCTTAAGAGAACCAGAGGTACACTGGCTGATCCTAGAATGCAAACCACACATGGAGTGTGGGTCAATATGGCAAGTTTTAGCACCATGTGTACAGTGGTAGCCATCTCGTCGGATATGAATATCCTACCACCGGCAAAATCTGAGAATTAGGTACATGTTATAAAATGGGTACCTACTTAAATATGGAAAGTTAAATGGCCACTTGCAGCTCTGTGATAAATCTTTATCCCAAATCTTCATTTGAAGATAGGAAGTGTAGGATAAATCGAGATTAGGTTTAACTATATTAATAGAGCTTGCAAGTCGCTCTCAATATGTTAAACTTAGCACAACATAAGCTCACGCCTGTATCCCTGAAGAGGTATGCAGATGTGCCCTAGCAAACTAGTACTCTCACATTTCGCCGAGCTTAGTTCCGTCCCAGATGTGATAGGGGGTGAGCCTATCGCCTTATCGGGCACAAGTTCCACACTCCGAGCTGATATGAAAAAATCTAATATCACTGCCCGACCTGGGGATTGAACCGAGACCTCAGGATGGTTGCACCGAAATACAACCACACCACCATGGCAATCTAAACTTATAATTCCAATATTACGATGCACTGTGTGTCTAAATTATGAGACTGAATGAGGTGAAAGAGGTGTGTAAGGATTGTAGCAAGTAGAAATCCGGTGTCTCTGCCTACCCCTATAGGAAAAAGGCTCGAGTCTATGTATGTATGTATGTGTGTCTAAAGTTGATGTACTTCATGTATACTTTATTATGAAACAACACAAAAACAACAAGTATTTTTTTGTATTTTTATTTACTTACAGTCCTAACCATCACATCACTTCTTGGAGGCCGCACCTACTTTAGATTTCTTTGTACCGCGCACCTTCTTCATTCTGTTCTTACGTTCCTTGCGCTGTTTGCGTGTGGGCCTCTTCTTCTCGTAGAGTCCGTGGCGTGCCAGTCTGTGCTTGGGCTCAAACTTCTTGGCCAGGTCGAGGGTGTCGTAGATCAACGCAAATCCGGTTGATTTGCCACCACCGAAGTTGGTTTTGAAACCAAACACAAACACAACATCTGGTGTCACCTTGTACATTTTGGCTAGCTTCTCCCGGATCTCGGTCTTGCTGACGGTCGGCTTGCCCGGGTGCAGCACATCGCACACCATTTGCTTGCGCGCCAACAATCTACGAAAATCACAAAACGTTGTCACACATAACCTGTCATGTCGGGCACAAACATTTTCTCGCCTCCAGAAACGTTATTGACGTCGAAATTTCACATTTTATAACTTTACCTGTTGGTCATGAATTTGCGCGTGCGAATAGTCGCTGTGCCTTCACTCATTTTTAATTATTTTTGAGATTTCGGCGTAAAGACGCACGTGTCTCCGCACTTTACAGGAGAAAAAGAACGTGTCAGTGTTACCAATATGAAATTAAAAAAACTTCGTTTATTCCGTCATCAGTAAAAAAAAGTGAAAAAAAAATGTAAATAGTATAAAATCTGGGTTCCATATTTATTTTTATCGCATTTGAACATCGGTGATGATATTAACATTAACTCAAGTGGATCAGGACCATTATTTTACAGTTTTAAGAATTTCATATTATATCATTCAGCTATTTTATAAAAGCTCCTTAATTTATTTGCTTATTCGCATATTTGACTTATATTTTTATATTTTTGTTTCATAACGTCCTTGATTAATTCGGTGGAAATTGAGTTCGTTTGAAAAAGCATTATATGATGTTATTCGAGGGTTACCAGATTTTCTTACTGAATACGGTTATTTTATTACACTAGATATTTTTAGTCATAATCCTTAGTCTAATATATGGGCTGTGGACCAGGAGGTCCTGATTTTGATTCCTAGTTCGGGCAAAGCGACTTTTCTAATATAATTTGCCCGGCACTTGTTCCGGTCGTAAAAAGTCAGTCAAATCCTTTCTGCAACAAGCTTGAAAAAGCGTGTTGTGCCGAAACCACATTAAGGTGGCATGCGGCTACAAGGTCAATGAACAATAATGCTCTAAGGTATTAAGGCCTAAGGGTATAATGATGATATTACTTAAAAATTAGAAGTGTCGTTATATATTTTGAACGGTTCCAAACACTGAGCGAAACCATGTTATTTGTAGTGTTCCGAGAGAAAACATGAGCAGGATAGTCAACTTAACGAGGTTGCTTATTTCCCCCTTATTAGAAGAAGTTTACAAAAAAACGCTAGAAATTCTGCACCATACAACGTCATTAAAAATATGACAAAAACGTCATTCTAGAACTAGCTTATAGGAGCTGTAGATAGTTCGAGTTAAAGACCTTCGAGAAGAGCCTATTCGTACTCAGAGGCCGGCAAGAATAATGATTCTTCTGGTATTTGTCGACTTGACTTGCGCATTTGAACAAAATATTAAAAATATTTCATTATTATGAAAAAACAAAATGTCAAGGAAATGGGAGCAGACAATATCAATATTGGCTAATGGCAAGGCGCTTGGGAATTGATGTGGATGGGATTACGTCATTAAAACCAGTAGAGTGGATAGTGGAGTCTTTAGTAGCTACATAGGTAGCAACTAAAAACTTTCCAGTATTTTGTTAATTGTTTTTTTTTGTAAATTTGTTGTAATTGTGCTACCTTCCTTTATAGACATTATTTCTCGTGTCGTGGGTGCTATGGGTAGTAGAGAACACTAACGGCCGGTTTCAATAAACCATTTCAGTTTAGAGTGCAGATAGATCGCGATTAAGAACCAATCAATTCAACTCATTTGACGGAGTCATGTTCAAACTGTGTTCTTATTGGCTATTTTTTGTAATGTAACTTTTCGCATAGGTTTAAGTAGGTACTTTTAATGTAAATTTTAAAAATAATCATCGCTCGCTTATTTTGTTTCTATTCCTTATCACTAATTAATTATTAAAAGGGCTGTTAGAGGTAGAAGGATGTATGAAATAACTCTATAGTTTTTATTCCTTATCACTATAATTATACTATAACATAATTAATTACTAAGGGGAATAAAACTATTTTTACGGATTCTATCACGATTTGGTCACAACCCGTGACCACGAAGACTGCAAAGCCTTCGAAACGTCGGGAATAAAAATTAAAGCCAAATCGTGATAGAATCCGTAAAAATAGTTTTATTCCCATTAAGAAATTAAAATTCGATTTTTGAATGTTCAGCTAATTATCGTTTAAAACTGTTCGCATAGCAAACACACCGCCAGAACAAACAGCTATGATAGTAGCATAGTATATAAAAGCAAAAAGGTCTTCGGTATTGTTTATTGTTTCGATGTAGACTAGAAGGCGCCGGACCGCTACAAACTTCTACGTTATACCATAGATTACATAATAGTTACTACGTAAGTTATACCCACTAGATATAGTATTATGTTGGTATGTAATAGTGATGGGATCAAGGGATGAATAGTCCAACATCACCAAAAGGAGGAGGTAGTATTTCAATCTTTAACAACAGAAATGTAGTAATTCAAGGACACACCTTTCAAATTTCTTTCTTTGTACCTGTCCTTATCCCACCTTAATGTGGAGTCGGCGAAACACACTTTCTCAATCATGTTGCAGAAAGGATTTGGCTAAGTTTAGCATGACCGGCTGCCTGCCAGACATCATCCCTCTCTAAGGGATCCAGTCCCGGGTAAATTAAATTAGTAAATTCGCTTAGCCTGACCAGGGAATCGAACACAGGACCCCCGGTCCACAACGCATATACATATGTTACCACTAGAACAGGGAGGCAACAATTCAAATTTCATGCAACAGCAAATAAAACAAAAAAGAAACCCTTCTGTAAAAACTGCATCGAAATTGGTTGCAAATGAGGCAGTAATTCATATTTTAAATTCCGGAGTGGGGGCATAGTAGAGATATCTTGCTATCCCTTTCCAACGCACGTATCGTTATGGCGTGACGTAATTATACTGATACTTCTCTATCCCGCAGTTTGAAGGTTACATCAAACTTCAAAGGCTTATTACTTTTTTATTTTTGAGAATATATTAATATTTCTTTCTGTTCTATATTTAGACTACGTAAATTTCAAATAAAAATAATTAAAAAAAATCAAGTGCCCAATTCTTCTAAATGTTCAGCAGATTAGACAACGCCTAAAACTTTTCGCATAGCAAACATGCCGCCAAAGTAAATAATTATGACAATAACGTGGTATTTAAACAGAAAGGTCTTTGGTATTGTCTATTCTCACTATTCCGATATAGACAAGAAGGCGCCGGTCTGCTACTAACGTTTATACTTCTAGTATTAGTGATGGGACGATTATTCTAATAAGTATACAATTTTATACCGACTGGAACTAAAGACCGACATAATATGAGAATTGAGTATATCTTTCAATACCGTAAAATTAAGGAACTCGATTGCCTCGGTTTGTGTACGAGGTTCGATAACTGTCTTGAGGTCTCGGGTTTGATCTCCGGGTCGGGCAAAGTGATATTGGGTTCCTATTCAGTATAAGCCCGGAGTGTGGAATTTGTTCGCGTTATGGTGATAGGCACGTCCCTGGGCTTTGTCGATCCTAGAACGTGATTCATCCTTCAAATAATTCAATTCATTCATTCATCAATTCATCAAATCCGTTGTAGTTCCTAATACCTACGACACAACTCTAATATAATATCTATCTAATAAGCATCGGTGCAAGATATATTAAATTTCAAGAATGTTGCAGAATGTATGCTGCTTAGTTTTACGACCTGCATAACGTTAACTCCTGTGGGGGATCCAGGAATCATGATAAACACACATTGCCTACCTTATGTTTTGAACCCCGTAAACCTCGACAACTATATCGCTTATATATTTTTTTTATAAAAAAAAGTGGCAAATGAGCAGATGGCTCACCTGATGGTAAGTGATCTCCACCACCCATAGACACCCAAGACAGAAAAAGAAGCATGGGTGCGTTGCTAACCTTAGAGGAGGGAATTAGGGATCGGGAAGGAAGGGGAAATCGGACCATCGGAAATATCACTCACCGAACGAAACGCGACAGCGAGCTGCCACTTTACGTCGGTTTTCTGTGTGACAGTGGTATCAAACCAGTCGAGACGGCCCATTCGTGCTGTAGACGTAACTGTCTACAGCGTGGCTCTATCACACAAAAATATATACCAGCCTGCCACTTGATGTCTAATTATTTTTTTAGATTTTAAAAATATAATTTACGACTTATAGAAATAATATAAGCAAATAATCCATCACTACTCAATCCATTTTATAACTTTTATTCTGACGTCATTTACGCAGCCTTCCTGAAAACCAGTCTACGGTGACCCTCACCTCATTTCATATTTACCCCTTCTTACCACATCTTCCATACTGCCAGGCGGAGTGGGGAAGGTCAGGCATCCTGGTGGGTGGCACCACCCCAACACCCCGTATTGATCGCTCTTGTACCAGCACATAAACAGCTGGGATACCATCGTGAACACTTGTCTGTATACATCAAGTTTGAAGACGCAAGTAAGTGTTTATGTAGGTATAGTTTATGAACGGACTCGAAAAAGGAGGTTATGTAAGATCGTATGCTAGAACTAGTACCTTCTAAAATCGAATAAATTATTTTTGTGTAATTATAGCAGCTTCTCTTGCACGTGTTGTTCTCGAAACAAAACCCAAAAACACCTACACAAAATAATGTTCTTCGTTGTCAATGGACCATAGAAAATGTGTAGTGAAACCATATTTTGTGTAGGTGTTTTGTGTAATGTGTGCAGGAGTGTGCCTTGATAAAAAGAATGTGTATTTTTCTATGATGATTATCAGAAATAAGTGAATTTAAGTGGTCAAATATAAGGCTTGTTTTCTTTGTAAAAAGGTGCGTAAAATGCCTCAAATAGCGGGCGATGTGTAATTTTTGTGGTTAATTGAGGTATGATAGTGTGTATGTACCTCAAGCTGTATTTCTTCTTGATCTCGTATGATCAGACGTTTCTTGGAATACTCTTCTTTTTAGAGTTCCGTAGTCAATAAGAAACGCTTAGCTCCCCAAGGCCAGTGTGATTATTAAGTACCCATGCCAAATTACGGCTTTCTAGTACTACAAAGGCTAGTAAACTGTAAAAAGAAATAATAGCCCTGTAATATTATTGTCCCACTGCTGGGCACGGGCCTCCTCTACTAATGAGAGGGTCTACTAATAGTCTGATACGCTGGCCTAATGCGGGTTGGTAGACTTCACATACCTTCGAAATTCTTGTGGAGAAATTCTCGAGTATGCAGGTTTCCTCACGATGTTTTCCTTCACCGTTATAGCAAGCGATATTTTACAATGAAAATACACTTAACAAAGAAAAGTCAGAGGTGTATGCTCCATTTTGAGGTTGGTCTCGAACCTTCGACACTTGTCTTGGCAGTCCGTACCATTCCTAACTGAGCTATCGCTGCTTAGTAATTGTAAAGTAACTTAATAATATGTCGATTTTATTGTTGTATCTCTCCTACACATAATAATAAAAATAAATGAACCAATTATACCAAAGCGCAATTAAATGAAGTCTCAAATGAATACGGATGTGGTTTAAATACTTCTTAGTCTTAATTGCGTTTACTTAAAACACTATCAATGTATTTACTTAATTAAAGATAACATTTTGCACATCCCGGTCGCAACAGAGATATATGATTCGAACAGAAACACGAGATAAACTTAACACTAATTTATAAAAAAAACTTATAATAGGTAATACTAGCTGTTGCCCGTGACTGCGTTCGTTTGGTTTATTTTCCCTGATAAAAGTACCCTATGTGTTAATCCAGGGTGTCAGCTACCTTCATACCAAATTTCACCATAATTGTGCAACTGTTTGATCGTGAAATAACAAACATACACACTCACAAACTTTCGCTTTTATAATATTATTAGTCTGATTTAATTGCTAAGACTAACTGAATTTTGAAAATCGGTCCACATTTGTCGGAGATATCGCGTAACATACATAAACAAATACAGACGAATTGAGGACCTTCTCCTTTTTGGAAGTCGGTCAAAAAGCATTTTGCTACAACTTTTGTCACTATGCGTCGCATTCGGCTGGGTTGATAATACCCGTCGGGCTGGTCCATTTATGCTGTAGTCGAAATTGTCTACAGCGTGGTTCAACCACTTTTAACATATTTAAGCTAAGGTAAATAAAGTTGAAAATATAGATACTCGCTTTTAATTATGTAACAGCTAAAACGCAATAAATGTTATTTTCTTTCTTTATTTCTTTTCACAGTGCGTTTGTGTTGAGGCGATTTACACCCAGATTTTTTATTTTTTTTATTAGCAGATACTAGCAAACAAGCAGATGGGTCACCTGATGGTATGTGATCTCCACCGCCCATAGACACAATACACAAAATAAATAATGGGTGCATTGCCAACCTAAAAGGAGGAAACGGGAGGGGAGGGAAAAAAGAATTGGGAAAGGAAGGGGGAAATAGGCCACCGGAAATCTCACTCACCGAACGAAACGCGACAACAAGCTGCCATTTTACGTCGGTTTTCTGTGAGACAGTGGTATCCAACCGGTCGTGCCGGCCCATTCGTGCTGTAGACGTTACTGTCTACAGCGTGGCTCTACCACTCACAAAATATTGATTGTTACATAACATACATAACATAAGCTCATGCCTGTATCCCCGAAGGGGTAGGCAGAGACGCACTAGCGAACTAGAACACCCACATTTCGCCGAGCTTAGTTCTGTCCCAGATGTGATATGGGGCGAGCCTATCGCCATATCGGGCACAAATTCCAGATTCCGGGCTGATATGGAAAAATCCAATATCACTTTGCCCGACCCGGAGATCGAACCCGAGACCTCAGAATCGTAGTCGTACCGAAATACCACCACGCCACCGAAGCAGTCTTATATTATATATTTAATATTGATTGTTATCAATACATTTTCTCGTTCTTCATTATTTAATTAAACCAACTTAGTCCTTTGTCTGCCCTTCGACAAAACTATTTTAAAAATGTACGCACACGAACATAAATTATAATAGGTAGGTATCCTATGCTTGAAAAACGTGACTTAAACATATTAGCTGAAAAGCGTGAGCTAAACGAAACATAAGTAAATTTTTTACACTTTATTTACTGTTGTTAAAACTTTAACGGTTATGTCGCACATTGATTTAGGTCACGTAATGTTTACCTTTGTTTTCTCGACTGAAGGCGTTTTTGACAAAGTAGAACTGTTGATATTCTTTGTTAGGTTATGCACAACTTGAAATATTATGCAATTTTGTTGATATGTCTCTCTCTAGTTTAATACTTATATCGCATTTGTTGTAACTTGCCCCTAATATGCTGAATGTCTCAACGTAAAGATAGTTTTCTGGCTCAACTTCTTGGGCATAAGGTTTATACGCTAATTACGGTAACATACAGACATGATGCAATTTGATTGATTTGATTATGAAGGATATACTGTTCATTTCAGATGCATCAACATTCAATCAGCGCGGTCGACTGACACTGAATCCTGCGGAGTTGCGGCGTGTTGCCTGCGCCGCAAGCCATCAGCACGCGTGTATGGGTCATCTCTCCGAGCGTCAGCCCAACGGCAGCTCCTTAATGGTCCCCACACAAAACAAACCAAACACTCTGAAACTTAACAGCGTGGCCAGACAGGCCAGTCGATATTCAGCCCGCGACCCACGCTTAAGAACCTAAATCAATAAAAAGATAACTAAACTGCCAGTATTTTCTTAAAGTATTTTATTTTAGTATAATGGAACGTGATTGGGAACTGCTGTTGCGGAATAGTCGTACTCCAAGAGCTGCAGAGCAGTCTAGAGATGGTGCTGTACGGGAATCTTTGTTGTCAGAGTCTACGTCAGGTATCTGTAAGGGAGAGGAAGGGGACACTACAAGTGTCGGGACCACTTCCTTCTCTAGTCCTGATCTCGATGTTAGTACTCGAGAAAAGTTTGTCACTGAACAAAATACCAACGAGAAACAGAAACTGAAAGATACTAGAGTCAAAATTATCGACAATCCTGGAGATGATGACATAGAAATAGAGAAGTCTGATGTCGGAATCGTTAAAGTCGCTATTCCAGATGGTGGATGGGGATGGGTTGTTGTTTTATCTTCTTTTATAATTTCTATGATAGCTGACGGTATAAGTTTCTCATTTGGCCTGCTGTATATCGAATTCCTGGACGAATTTCAAGCTAGCAAATCGACGACAGCTTGGATCGGAAGCCTTTTTATAGCAGTTCCACTTTTATCTGGACCGATAATGAGTGCTCTGGTTGATAGATATGGTTGTAGAAGCATGACAATCCTGGGCGGAATAATTTCAACACTCGGTTTCGTTTTGGCATCAATATCCACAACTTTGGAAATGATGATGATCACATTTGGCGTTATAGCTGGACTAGGACTCGGATTAGTGTATGTTACTGCTGTAGTTTCAATTGCTTATTGGTTTGAAAAGAAGAGGAATTTGGCTGTTGGTCTAGGGGCTTGTGGCACCGGTGTTGGCACATTTGTGTACGCCCCTATGACTCAGTATTTCATAGAAGAATACGGTTGGAGAGGAACTATCTTATTACTTTCTGGAACTCTACTTAACTTGTGTGTTTGTGGCTGTGTCATGAGAGATCCTGAGTGGTGGACACTCCAACAAAAAAATCAAAAAGAAAAAGAACTGAAACGAGAACTAGACACAAAGAATTCAAGTTCTTTGTCCATCGCCAATCCTTACGCTTCTGATTTCGAGACGCCGACGAGAGGAAAGATTATGGATGGTCTTATTAAGCGAGGAGTTCCCGCTGAGAAAGTTATAAGCCAAGAGGCAGCAAGTATTCGTCGACAAAGTATCTTGAGAAAAGACACAGAGAAAAGATCAAAATCTGTGGTTGATATGCCAACGTATCTGACTAGAAGTGATAAGGTAAGCTTTTATCTACTTCCCTCGTCTGACCTCAATTACTTGGGATTTGTGTTTTATTACCATCTTATCTTTAGTGCATTTAAACTCTGAAATAATAAGAGGTGGTGTGAAGGTCAAGTGTGATTGTAACATTAAGGCCTTTGTTATAACATAATCATTTTTGTAAACATATGCATGTATAATGTATAATGCCGTATGTAGTATTTTATATTATAGACGGTTTCTGTTATTTTTAAGTCGCCTTTATCTCGTGACATCATAAATGGGTTGTGGATTAAAAATTCGGGAGGTCCTGGATTCCAGTTCCAAGTCAGGCAGGCAGGTTTTCCAAACACGATTGGTTCAGGACTGGATCACCCAGAGGCTGTTGATCTTAACCATGTAGCCCGTCATAAAAAACTAAGTCGAATCCTTTTTGCAACATGCATTAAAAAATGCGGTGACCACATACATATTTATTATAAAGTAATTTTGAGTAATTATTAGTACAAATGGAATATTTCCAGACTTCACAAATAATGTTAGAGGCACTCTTAAAGAATTTGAGCAAAGAATACGGTAAAGAAATAAGATGTCCATCGTTTATCAAGAATACCGATACCACACCTATAAAGCGAGTTACATTGGGAGCCAATGATCCACCGGTGGTGGCACACATTAAAAACGCTGTCAAAAGAACGTACTCCGATAAATGTGATGACCAAGAGGTGAAAATTGAGGACTTGCAGATCAAGACTCCAAGACCAGGTGAGCATAATTAATTATGTCAAAGCAGAGACTGTCAGTGGAGCTGGTGGGTCACAGGATGGATAATGATCTCTACCGGCCATAAACACCTACGATACCAAAAGAGTGACATTAAAATAAGGGAATGGAGATTGGGGAGGATAGGGAGAATTGAGCCACCTGATTTCTCACTCACGAATCAAAAAGTATTTTGTTCAACAGTAATTGTTAAAATGGCATCGTCTTAATGAGGCTTTATTGGCTGACTATGGAGATCTAGAAAACATTAAAATAAATGTCGAGATAAAAAGATAAAAATGCAACAACTATTCGTAACATTCATCAACTTGTAATTTCAGATAGAGTGATGAGAAAAACATTGTCAGAGTCCAAAGAGGACAAAGAGTTGGTAAAGCAGGACAGTAAGGAGAACAAAAGAGATTGGCTGAAGAAGCAGCTGTCGGTGAACCATCATTACTTGAAGGACTTGAAGATGCCGATCACTTCAATCAGTCACAGAAACGCGATGTTGAATATAAAGAAGTACAAGCTAAAGGCGTCGTCGTGTCCCGACATATTCAAGAACTCTATGATTAGTATAGATGAAAAAGAAGAGGTAAGTTAAAAGCCCCTTTATTATCAACATTTACAAAGGCGTGTCATGAATTTGATAAATGTTTAAATAGTATGACAAGTTCTTCTAAATTAAAGTTTTTTGTGATTCCGGATTCGATCCTCGGGTCGGATAAAGTTATATTGGGTATTCTGTTTAGTATGATTCAGGAGTCTGGAACTTACCCGATATGGCGTTAGGCCTTTAAGATATTTGGGAAGAAAATAACCCTAGCAAAGCAGACTGGCTGCCTTGGTTGCTCTACTTACCTTACCTCCTTCGGGAATAATATGTCTAAGTATGTAATTATTTTTTTCCGTAATTTGCGAACAACTACGAACTTCTATTATTTCAACTGAGCAGCCGGCTGTGAAATGATATGTCGCAAATTCAATTCCCGTACCGAGACAAATGTTTTGTGTAATCCCCAGATATTTGTTTCGGGCCTGGATGTTGTGGGACCGTAAATCCCTCGTAGTCACCGATATCCAGAGGTTAAACCTAGTGGGGTCATATCTATATGGTCTGTGGGATAGTTATATTTATTTTCGACCGCCTTTCAAAAAGCAGTAGATCCTCAATTCGTCTGTATTTTTCTTTATGTATGTTACGCGATATATCCGCCAAATGTGGACCGATTTTCAAAATTCTTTTTGTATTCGATAGAGGTTATTTCAAGGGTGGTCCCATATTTAGTCATGATCGGATTTTTATTATTTTTTACTTTAGTCGGTCTGTTAAGTTTTTAAACTTGTGATCATTACTTTCAGAAATGGTACGAGGACTGTGTGAGCTGTCTTGTGGACATGTTCAACGTTACTTTGTTCAAGCGGGCTACGTTCAACCTCATGTGTTTGGGCACTCTGATACTGTTCGCTTGGTTCATAGTGCCCTACTTCTATTTAGCTGAGCACATGATCCACAAGGGGTACAGCGAAGACGACGGCGCTCTCTTATTGAGTCTTATTGGCATCACTAACACTATTGGAATGGTGGGTATAATGTTTCTCTTCTCCCAGTATAATAATCTCTATAACATAACATAAGCTCACGCCTGTATCCCCGAAGGGGTAGGCAGAGGCGCCCTAGTTTACAAGAACACCCACATTTCGCCGAGCTTAGTTCTGTCCCAGACGTGATAGGGGGCGAGCCTATCACAATATCTGAAACAAATTCCAGACTCCGGGCTGATATGGAAAAATCTGATATCACTCTGCCCGACCCGGGGATCGAACCCGAGACAGTCTCTGTCTAATCTGTATATTATTATAGCATTCTAGATTAGTAAACGAGCATTTGGGTCACCTGATTGTATGTGTTCTCCACAGACCATAGACATCCATGCTACGAAAAGAATCATAGCTTCGTTGCCAATCATAAAGGAATGGAAAATGCACAGGGATTTGGACAGGAGATTTGAGTTATGGAAATATCTTTGTATAGTTATTAGGAAATATATTTACGGGAATGATTAGTTATTTATAGGACCATGCTTATCTTAAAAGTTTGGTGACGCGTTCATAATTATTTCGATGTTGTGGTTGTTAAAATAACATAGGTCCAACCGTAAATCTAACTAAATATATAGATCCACCCACGTATCTATCTAGATATATGTGCTAAGTATACAAAAACATATTTACGGGCCCATGGTCACGAGTCTCCAAGGCTAAGTGTCTGATGTCTGTGACAGATAACCAAGGAGTCCAGAAATAGATAATATCCAGTTTCTGAACGTCTGGCGACGGCCGATGCTCCGAGTCGTGCCAAATACCGCAAATCGCGAATATTTCTATTTAAATTTACACAAAATAGGTGAAGGAGTCTGCCAAATATTGGCAACGATACTTCGCAAGGGCGTTTATCTGAAATTATTCCGTTAAACATGTCTAATACAAATATTTGGTTTAAATATAGTTTATTTATGAGAGAAGTGGTTTACTCTGAAATTATAGGTATTGCTAATGAGTTTTGATGGTGGTCGAAAGTTAAAACCACAAAGTTAAAACCAACTTCAATGTTATTAATTAATTTTGTGGTTGAAGCTTCTGAATTAAATAAGAACGATGAAGCCTATGTCTTACATTACAGTAGAGGAGCTAATTTGATTTAGCTCAAAAGTTACTTTCATTTTAGGTAAAAGAAATCTAGAAATATTTTCATAAGCTCCTCCCTGTATCCCCGAAGGCAGAGGTGCACTAGCGAATGTTATCTTTGCATACTTAGTAATAAGACAGTACTGCCTTAATGTGCAAAACTTTATTGTAGAAAGTACATTGACACTACGCAGGCACTTCTGCTCAGTTTCAAGTCTCTCGACGAACTGTCGATCGCTTTCGATTAATGTTCCAGCACCGATGCCGCCCCACCACTGTGTTACCACCACTAACAGTGTGACAGCATCTAACTACCGACAACATTTTTAATATTGCTACCTACCTTACAGAAACTAATCAGAACGATATACCAACCACTATAATTAATTAATTCTACTACATTGCTTTAATTGTATATGTTATATAGGTATCCTATAAACAATAATCAAATTAAGTTTTCTCCTGTGGCGACAACACGAACTAGAACACCCATATTTCGCCGAGCTTATTTCCGTCCCAGATGTGATAGGGGGCGAGCCTATCGCCATATCAGGCACAAATTCCAGACTCGCTGATATGGAAAAATCCAATGTCACTTTGCCCGATCCAGGGATCTAACCCGAGACCTCAGGACGGTAGTCGTACCGAAATACAACCACGCCACGAGGCACGCAGTTTAGTATTTTCATTCCAAAAAAATCTATAATAACTTATTTATTGATATTACTATTTTCGTGTACTGTCTATTTTTATTTACTTATTTGAATGTAGTTTTGCTTGGCAATAGAAACCCTCTTTCTTCCTTTTCCATATTTAGTTATAGCCAAAGATATTTAGTATTACTAACTACAGAGAGGTTATCAAGCAAGTCTCCATACAAATAAATTGATCTCAAACTTCAGTACCGCCATCAACCATTTATTACAATGGGAAGGCGATTATTACAATTTATACCCTAGAATGGTTAAGAATCACGTAAGACAAAACGTTTTTTTTCTCAATATTATTACGCTGGTCGACCTGGACCTTTCCAATAAACTGAGCGACTTATGACCACGAGGTCATAACTTTTGTATCATAAGTTTTGTGCTGTTGTCCCTAATAGCATTACGTTCTCGAACTACCGCAAACTTTAATTTCTACAAGGTTGGTCTCGGCTGGATCGGCGACTTTCCGAGCGTTTCCATCGGGAACCTGTATGCGACTTGCCTGATCTTATGCGGGGCTTCTGTAGCCGCCATTCCACCAGCCGTCTCCAACTACTGGGCCCTCGTTTCTATATCCTGTGCATTTGGACTGCTGTTCGCTGCTTCATTCACCTTCACTCCAAGCCTGTTGGTGAAGCTGGTCTCCTTGGATGACTTCACATCTGCTTATGGGCTGGTGTTGCTCGCTCAGGGGATCGGGCATTTGATTGGACCACCGCTTTCTGGTGAGTGATATTGAAATAAAGTAGAATTCTTAAAATTCTTCCAATTGAGCTGTTTTTCTAAGGCTGCGATCTATAGAGCGAACTTCCACTAAGTCTAAATCAAAGTAACGAACTAACATCCAAATGGTCAAGCGCTTCTCAACTTCAACGGCTTCTTATATTGATTTTCGCCGTACAATTTTGACAGATAAGGCGGCTTTAAACGATATAAGGCGACCTTAAGTGTATGAACATTCGGCGGTCAGTGAGGATTTGGCATGCCTTAATCGAACTTTGACTTAGCCCGAGTCAATTTTACAAGAAAAACAGACTGACAGACTAAGCAAAGATTTTCTTGTATAAAATGACTCAGACTAAGTCAACATCCTTACTGAGTTCGTTTCTTTGACTTAGACTTAGTCGAAGGTCGTTCTATAGAACTCAGCCTAACTTCCAATAAGAATAATTTTGGCCATTGATGAGAATGTCATGTGTCTCTCGATAAACGACGTTAATTGGATCTCACTGATCAGAAATCAAGTCGAGGGTAGAAATTATAGCGTGTAATTAGGTTCTGTAAAAATAACAAAATGTTAGAATCTTGGCATAGTTTCATAGGAGTATTTTTATAGTGATTTTGATTGGCTAGCAAATATTATTGTCACATATGTCATGTATTGTCGCCTCCTTATGCCAGTATGTATGGGCTGTGAACCGGGAGGTCCTGGGTTCGATTCCCAGATCGGGCAAAGCAAATTCTCTGAATTAATTTGCCCGGGACTGGATTCCATTAGATGGGGATGACGTCAGGCTGGCAACCGGTCGTAAAAACTAAGCTGAATAATTTCTGCAAAATGCTTGCAAAGGTGTGTTGCGACGACTCCACATTAAGGTCTGATAAGGGCAGGTAGAAAGAAGCAAATAGTATTGTCACAGATTAATTAGTAATTTCGTTCATTACTAAGTTTAATTAAACTTTACTAAACCATTAGCTAATTTGGTAATTAGCTGTTTTTTTTTATCTTTTTATGACAAAGATTCTCAATTTCTTACCAACATTAAAAAAAATAATAACAATAACCAAATTTCCAGAACGATCTTTTGGGGACGCCTATGTCCAACCGTAGACGTCCTATGGCTGATGATGATGATGTTGTTTTTTTTTATATATAACACCCAACAGTCCACATACATAGTCCTAACCCCACACTAAGATCGAGTAATATATGTAGGCCATACAAATATTTGTCTCAGTGCGGGCATCGAACCCGCGGCCTCTCGCTTCACAGCCGGCTACTCGTCCGCTGCGCCACCAATCAAACCAAATTAACCAAATTTTGTTCCTAGGTCTCATATACGACTTGACTTACTCTTGGGAGTTGGCATTCTACCTTTCTGGAGCATGGATCTTGGTGGCTGGTATACTAATATCATTCATACAACCTGTCAAAAACTACCAGGAGAAACGAATGGCTGAGAGGTTGACAAGAATTTCTGCGTAGATTGAACGTTCACAATTAGGTACTTGACTATTCTTTTAAATTAATTTTATATGAAATTTACGTCGTCTAAAATATAGAACAGAAAGAAATATTGAAATATTCTCAAAAATAAAAAAGTTATAAGCCTTTGAAGTTTGGTGTATGCCTTCAAACTGCGGGAAAGAGAAGTATCAGTATAATCACGTCACGCCATAACGGTAGGTACGTGCGTTGAAAATGGATAGCAAGATATCTCCAATATGCCCCCAATCCCGAATTTAGAATGAATTACTGCCTCATTTTTCAACCAATTTCTATGCAGTTTTTATAGAAGGGTTTCTTTTTCGTTTTATTTGCTATTACATACAACATTGTGTATAAAATTAACCATAGTAAAGTACCAAATTGCTTAAGTTTTTAGTAAATATTTTTGACTTTTGGAATTATTGATAAGTAATAATATGTATAAATGCGAATCTTGTGATAATTAGAATGAAAAGGATATAGTGAGGATATTGATGAAGTTAAGAATTGTAGTAAAAGTGTAGTTACTGTAAAGTTTCTAATAGACGGAGTGTGCTACGATCGAGAACATTTTAAGATGCGTATTCTCATGGTTTTTCATATAAAAACAATGTTTATGTTCGCACATGTTGTCTTCTTCTTATGTAACTATATTAGTTTTGTCTAGATTCCACAAAAAACTTGAGGAAAGGCGCCTCAAGTGGGCAGATGAGGTAGCGGCACTCATGATTAACGGCCGGTTTCAATAAACAATCTCAGTTCAAATGTACATACATACACACTCACGCCTGTATCCCATAGGGATAGGCAGAGACAATTGAACGCCACAAGCTACGATCCTGACACACCTCTTTTGCCTCATCCACATTCATGCATCGTTTCATATATTTCCGCCGGTTGAGGGTACTCCGAACTTGCCCTTTACGAAGGAGATCGCTTATTTGATCCATATAGGATCGTGTCGGGCGCCCTCTTCTGGCCATTTCAATTGTGCAGATATATTACAAAAATTAGCTAATTAAACCCCAGTTTGAACCTGACTCCGTCAAATGACGTGATTTGATTGGTTCATAATTGCGATTTATCTGCACTCTGAACTGTGATCGTTTATTGAAACCGGCCGTTAATGGAATAAAGGGAGCAGTTACGATACCGCGTGAAAAACATTACCCTTCTTTTAGGACAGTTGGGTAAAATCAGTAGACGAAATTGAGCAAGTTCTTTAATAAGTTCTTTTTCCGTATATTTGAAATTAATTGAAGAACTAGTTAGTGGTTGGTATTTAAAACGCACTGAGTCTAAAATAAAGAGACGTAGGTAATGTTGTGCAAATATAAACTGTGTAATAAAAGTAGCATTTTATTATTAAACTCTGTGAATACTTAAATGCACAAGGTTAAAATAAACGGTCATTTAAAGGTTATTTTGTTAGTCAATTTGAGTTTATTTATTTTTTGTAAATGGATCCTTTTAATTTTGTATCGGCAAAGTTCTTATTTATTTTCAATTCTGTAATAAGTCATTTTAATTGGGTACTTGAATTTTTTTATTGGTTTTATACGAAATTTACGTCATATAAAACGTAGCACAGCAAGAAATATTGAGATATTCTCAAAAATAAAAAAGTTATAAGCCTTTGCAGTTTGGTGTAACCTTCAAACTGCGGGAAAGAGAAGTATCAGTAAAATCACGTCACGTCCATAACGGTGCGTTGGAAAGGGATAGTAAGATATCCCCACTACATCCCCACTCTTGCTCATTGCAGAATTTAAAAAAAGATTTACTTTCTCATTTTTGAACCAATTTCGATGCGGTTTTAGAGAAGGATTTGTTTTTTGTTTTACTAGCTATTACATATAATAATGTGTATGAAATGAAACATAGTCAAGTACCCAATTTAGTATCGGTAAAGTACGTACTTATTTATTTTCAAAACTGTAATAGATTTTAATTTATATCGGCAAAGTAGTTATTTCTTTTCTATTCTGAAATACCGGGACCATTTTCTAATCTCGGAAAAATATGTAATTTTTAAATTTGACCTGAATTATTGTCCCTATTTGGGATTTGAATCCTGGATTTCACCTTGCCATTATTAAGATGCTATTAGTGGTCAATTTACTTATTAAAGTTATACATTATTCGATACATTGCTATTGGATATTTTTATGAAATATTTATTACTTTTGAAATAAAACTGTTTTTTTACGGATTCTATTGCGATTTGTCTTTCATAAATTCGTAAAAAACGTTTTAATTGAATGAATAACATTCGTGTCAACATAAGAAATGATTATACTTATCATTATTTATGAAATACTTGTTACATAATGATTTCTTAAGCGAATGTTATTCATTAAAATGAAACTAGATTTACGGATTTTATCGCGATTTTTTTGGTATTTATTTTATTTTTAGTCCCGACGTTTCGAAAGCTTTACAGCCTCACTGGTCGGACTCAAATCGCGATAAAATCCATAAAAACTAGTTTCATTTCAATAAATACTTATTACGTTTATCAAAATCACGAATGTACCACAGTCGAGTATTTTATAATTCACATTCTTGCTTTTTGTATAATTATTCAAAGTTACCCGACTTTCGATGTACGTTTATTCCTAAATATTTAGCCACAATAATGTATTTAATTATACCTGAATTTAGGTAAAAAACTTCATGTTAATCTTTATTGTTATTAGTGTATAGCAAATGTTTATTCATCATTAAAAATATTAACCAATAATTTGTTTCATTCGATTATTAACATGTTTATTTTATCTTGATTTAGGTAATAATTATGGCAACTTGCATCATTATTACTAAAATCTGAATTTTTAACTGACTAAAAAGAAAGAGGTTAACAATTCTTGAATTTTGACGAAATTCTGACATTACTATTTCATAATATTCTCTAGAGCTGTGTTTGTCGGTTTTAAGTGTTGTGGTTTAATGCATCAAACTTCAGTGAAGATGGACAGTGTAATGTGAAATCTTTTTAACTGGTGATCTTCGATGAGTTTTGCTTGGTGCGTTGGCTGGCTTTGTTCGGTCGATTCGCCGAGTGGAGGTCATCTGAGGGGCACCGCACTGGAAGGAATTACCGCATAATCCCAGCAGGGCCTTGAGATCATCCACATCTGGGTCTCATGGTTATTGTGAAAACATAATTGCTCTATTTACCTTGACATTGGCTTAATCATCGTATATGCGTGAAAGCCTTTTTTTTTATGAATGAACAATTCTTCGGAATATAATTTTTTTGTGTATATTTACCGATTATTTAAAGACGCCTCGGCCGATTAGAGAAATTATTTTTTTTGTTTAAAAGGTCATACCTACTTCTCAGGTGGTCGCGAAAAAATCGAGGGTAACCTTCAAATTTTATAAGGACGCATAGTGTGTTTTATATGATTTTCTAATACTATTCAAGTATTTGCGTCTGGTAGTCTTCATCTCATGTTGCTGAGCTGATGATGAAAATCAAAATATAACTCCTTAACCATTAGAAGTTGGTGGGTAATTCTTTAAATATTATAGTCTCAAAATGATTTCTTGGGTTTACGCGAATAACTCATTGAAATAAAACTATTTTTACGGATTCTATCACGATTTGGTTTTAATTTTTATGCCCGACGTTTCGAACTTGGTTGCGTCGGGAGTCTTAATTTTATCTACCGACTTCCAAAAAGGAGAAGGTCCTCAATTCGTTTTTAATTTTTTTGTATGTTACGCGATATCTCCGTCAAATGTGGACCGATTATCTTTTTGTGTTTGATAGAGCTTATTTCAAGTGTGGCCCCAAATAAATTTGGTCACGATGGGATTTGAAGTCAGTCCGTTAAGTTTTTAAACTTATGATTATGAACACTAAAAAATTATAAAATATAATTAAATTTTAACAAAAACTGTAAAACTGAACAATAATAAGTAAAAAAAAAAAATTTTCTTACTCTCTTTGGAGTCGCTTGCTGGGACCGAATCAGATCAAATAAAAAGACACCGACTCCAAATCTAGTGGAAGCGTATATAGGCTGTGAACCAGGAGGTCCTAAGTATTATTTTCTCGGATATTGTCCCCCAGTTGGGGGTAAACAATTATTTTACTCATTGTATAATTATTTTTCTACAATTTATGGCATACCATATGGTTTAAATAGGTAAGCCTCTCGATAGTTCAAGGTAGGTCATTGACCCTCAACGCCTTGTCTGTATATTTGTCGTCGGTCTAATCAGATTCAACTTTGGTCGGCTTGTTTATGAGTCATATCAGAAATTGTCACTGTAAACAGTTTTGTTGACACCGAGCGCGGGTCCGCGTCACCAAATGATAGGGCCCTGGGGGTTACCACCACCTCTTATAGCAGTATTATTATAATTTTACTTGTATCGATTCCCATACAAAACAAACGAAGATTATAATAATACTGCTATGAGAGGTGGTGGTAATCCTGCTGATGTGATTGTTGCGCAAGATTGAAGCTACGGCTTTGGGTAAAAAGTTTGATGGCGGGTACATACCGGGCGAACGAAGGCGAACGAATCTATACCTGATGCGTTCACGCAAACAAACTTTCGTTGTTGTGGGAATGAAACAGGCATGATTCGTGCGATGATGATACCACTGTCTCACAAAAAACCGACGTAAAGTGGCAGTTCGCCGTCGCGTTTCGTTCGGTGAGAGATTTCCGGTGGCCCAATTCCCCCCTCTCTTTCCCAATCCTTTTTCCCTCCCCTTCCACTCCCTCGTTTTAGGTTGGCAACGCTCCCATAATTCTTTCTGTGTCATGGTGATGTCATGTCATTTTGGTGTAGTTCGCTTACCATCAGGTGACCCGTCTCGAGTTCGATGGTTGAAAGATTGGTATCAGCTATGCTTTAGAATTTATCTGTTTCCAGAAATAAAACTATTTTTACAGATTCTATCACGATTAGGTTTTAATTTTTATTCCCGAAGTTTCGAAGGCTTTGCAGTCTTCGTTGTCACGGGTCAATGTATAATATTCGCGTAAACTAAAGAAATCAGTCTGTTTCGAGAAGTTGGTCATGACCCCCACAATTCTTTCTAGATCCGCTCCTGGTATAACGAACTGGCTGCTAGCCGGCCGCGGCTTGTTACCATGCAGACCGCACATGGTTTTCTTCGAAGCGCACTTTACAAACAATGCATTCTTTGGTTCACGCTTATGGCCCTCAATCTTAGGCTGAGATCTACCGGGTGTTTCATAAAGTTGGTACCTATAACAATTCCACATACAGGGAGAACGATTTAAAGTGCAATGGCAAAGTAAAAAAAATAAAATTTAATTAAATTTTTTTAATCAATATTAACCATGAGAATTTTAAAATCGGAATGTGACCTGTAAATCGTCGCAAATAGCAAAATAATAGCTTTGTGTATGCTAAAAGTAATTAATTACCCCATAGGTAGTTTGTAATTGTACTGCAGCTGACCCAGTGAGCCAGCAAAAACTTTTTATCATAAATTCAAGTTTCCATTATTCCAAAACTATGAGCCTTACGAAATTTTAAACTTTACCGCTAGATTGGTAGCCATCGTCCCTTTAAGTGAAGTTATTACGGATACCAACTTTATGAAACACCCTGTATAGAGCGAACTTCGACTAAGTCTGATTTCTTAAGTTTACGCGAATATTATACATTGAAATAAAACTATTCTTACGGATTCTATCGACTAAGTCTATGTCAAAGAAACGTACTCAGTGAGAGTGAGAATTTTTAAATAGAACTTAGTCTAGACTTAGTCAGAGACATTTTTTTCAAGAAAATCTTTGCTTAGTCTGACTGCGTGTCTGTTTTTCTTGTAAAAAATGGCAATTCCAAATCTTTACTGAGTTCGTTTCTTTGACTCAGACTTAGTCGAAGTTTGCTCTATTAATCTCAGCCTTAAAGCAATGTCTCCTGTACTAAAACATTACACAAAACATGTTTTTTAGCCTCCGTGGCGCAGCGGGCGAGTAGCCGGCTGTGAAGCGAGAGACCGCGGGTCCGATCCCCGCACCGAGACAAATGTTTGTACGGCCTACAGATATTTGTTTCGGGTCTGGGTGTTGTGAGACCGAAAGTTTCTCGTAGTTCCTGATACCCACGATACAAGATCGTTCTTACTGTGGGTATTTACATACTGTTGGATGTTATTATTATATCAGTGGCGTGCAGTCCACATAGACAAAGAGACACTGTCTACCCTGATAGTTTGCTATTTAGTACTATTTATATAAATAAATATTAAAAAAATAACCAAAAAACAGATTTTCAAAATATCTGCGCTTGGTTTAAAGCAACACGAGGATGATGATATGATAATGATATTGATGCAAGTGTCGAAGAAAATAATTTAGCAAATCTTATAATTATAATCGTTCTTCGTTTGTTTTGTATGGGAATCGGTACAAGTAAGATTATAATAATACTGCTGTTGGGGTTCCGCCGTTGACGGTCCCCGGTAGTTATGTTGTGTTGTTGTAGTTATAGTTAACACCAAACCACTATTTAATTAAAAGTGTTTATTGGTTATAAACGTTTAAGTTTAGTTATTTGAGTCGCACCTTACGTATAAGTTAGTTACGTATCGGCACATGAGCGCTCGAAGAAGGTTTTGTTACGACTAAATATTATCGATCACATATGCGTAATCAAAAGTTGCTGTGCGAGCATTATTGGCTCGTACAACTGCTATAAGAGGTGGTAACCCTCCTGTGCACGTCGCTGTATATTATTATTTATTTTTTATCTATGGTCCATTGTTCTACGAGCAGGAGACAGCTGAAATCGTCGGTGTTTTTAGTGTTTTGTTTCGAAAATCATGCGCAGGAGACGCAGTTTTACGTACACCATTGTGCTTACACTTGTGAAATTGCTTTCTACCTGGCGTGAGTTAATTACGACAGGTGACGGACTTGCTCGTTTGCCAGTATCTGTTATAAAAATCTATTCAGTCCGATCGAAGTATGTGGTTGAATATTGCCTGCAACTTAAAAAAAAAAGAAAAAAATACACCCAACAGTCACACACCTAGTCCTGACCCCACACTAGGTATAACCTGTAACGTAGGTGTCAGAGACTATGAGAGACTTTCGGTCTGACAACACCCAGACTTGAAACAAATATCTGTGGGCCACACAAACATTTGTCTCAATGCGGGAATCGAAACCGCGGCCTCTCGCTTCACAGCCGGCTACTCGCCCGCTGCGCCACTGAGGCTGTCATAATAAAATAATATATGTCGGAGGGCCAACGCTAACGTTGTTTTTTAAGAACGGTGACGTCAGCATGGCTGACGTCACTTTTGACAATAAGATGATTACTCATCTTATTTATCAATAGTGAACACTGAAATTCACTAACTCCCTTTATTAACGGTGCTTAATAGCACCGTCTAGTCAGGGATGTGGACAGTCCGAGTGCCGGAGCACGACTGTGTCGAATTTGCTCTGAACACTCCTTTTATAGGGTGCAATATTTGCAACTACCTACTCGATACCGAATATCGAATGTCAAAGACATAATTATAACGATTATTTTAACTTTTCAGAATCTTTTAACGATTCAACAGTTTAACAATTGTAAAATAAATTAATAACGTGAAATAACAACGGCTTTTTAAATAAGCTTGCTATTTTGCGCCGATACGGCCATTCTGATAGGCGGTGCGCGCTCTGCACCAGCCGTAATTTGTTGTGAATACTCGTAGAACCAAAATTTTTTTTTTCTTTGCTTTTCTTTCTTTCTTTCTTTTCATTTGAAATAGCACGTGCTCCTATTGAAAACTCATGGTTGTACGCCGATACGGTCATTTTGAAAGGCCTCGTTTATTATTGCGAATTTAAGATTCCGATTTTTTCTTAAAACTACCACCGGATCCAAACGCGGCCCTGCCTGAGAAGACCCGGCGAAACAAACTCAGCGGGCAAAATTACCTAGCTCACAAAACAATTTCCCGAATTGACCACTCAGGATTTTTCAAATTGACCACTTATGATTTTTAAAGTCGATCACTGACGTTGACATTTAGGCTTAAAAAATGAGCGCAACAGTGTCATATAGACCGTCTCGATCAATCCTGACCATAAATCAGGTAGTTTCTTGTTTTTATTTAGACGCACCGCGTGCCCTAGTTTATATGGTTTTCAGAGGAGGTATCCGACCAGCCTTGCTAGACCATATTATCAACATTTGTACAAATGTTCCACACAATGCACAATCAGTAGTCAGTAGTCAGTAGTCAGAGTGCGAATGCTCCACGCATCTATGCACTTTTCTTACGGGGATGATGCCGTGGTCCACAGGGGTTCTAAAGGAACGGGAAGGGTCGATGCTGTGGCGCTGAGCGGTCCTGTACGCCGTGGTCCACAGAGGTTCTGAAAAGGTTTTTTTTTTTTCATTTTGTGCAAATGTTCCACACATTAATGCACTTTATTGTTAACGATGAAGCTGTGGTTCTGAGCGGTCCCGTACGCCGTGGTCCACAGTTTTTTTTTTTTTTTTTTTTTAAAGGATGATGCTGTGGTTCTGAGCGGTCCTTTACGCCGTGGTCCACAGGGGTTCTAAAGGAACTGGAAGGATGATGCTGTGGCCTGGGCCTTTATTATTGACCATGGTCCACAAAGGCCCTGAAAAACTAGTTCGAAAGTATCGATCGAACTGAAAGTATCTCGGATTGAAAGTATCAGTCGGATTGAAAAATCAGTCGGACTGGAAGTATCGGACGGATTGAAATATCAGTCGGACTGAAAGTATCAGTCGGATTGAAAGTATCAGTCGGATTGAAAGTATCAGGGCAGAAAGGTTCAAGTTAAATGAGTGGGATAGCGATCCCACTTCTGATGTCGGAGGGCCAACGCTAACGTTGTTTTTTAAGAACGGTGACGTCAGCATGGCTGACGTCACTTTTGACAATAAGATGATTACTCATCTTATTTATCAATAGTGAACACTGAAATTCACTAACTCCCTTTATTAACGGTGCTTAATAGCACCGTCTAGTCAGGGATGTGGACAGTCCGAGTGCCGGAGCACGACTGTGTCGAATTTGCTCTGAACACTCCTTTTATAGGGTGCAATATTTGCAACTACCTACTCGATACCGAATATCGAATGTCAAAGACATAATTATAACGATTATTTTAACTTTTCAGAATCTTTTAACGATTCAACAGTTTAACAATTGTAAAATAAATTAATAACGTGAAATAACAACGGCTTTTTAAATAAGCTTGCTATTTTGCGCCGATATATAAGAGTGGGATAAACGTGTAAAGGAACTTATTAGGTAATACCGAACTCAAAGCTGAGGCATGTGGAAAGAAATAACTTATCAGGAGAATACTCAAAGCCTCAAAGGCCGAAGTCCCAACTAATACATTTAATGCACAAAATAAAAATATTGATAACCAGTGTAAAAACTAATGATAACACAGTTTGTAATGCTTTACGTGATGCTGTAACATTCACGCTCTTATCGCGACATCAAGATATGAAGATGCACCATAAAAACATCTGTATTTTCGCCCGACTTCCAAAAAGGAGAAGGTCCTTAATTCGTCTGTATTTTTATTATTTATGTTACGCGATATCTTCGCCAAAAGTAGACCGAATTTCAAAATTGTTTTTGTGTTCGATAGAGTTTATTTCAAGGGTGGTCCCTAATTTGGTCACGATCGGATTTGAAGTCGGTCCGTTAAGTTTTTAAACTTGGGATTATGCAATAGAGCATTATCTTTTTATCAACTTAAAAAGGAGGAGGCTTAAGGACCAAGGTCGTGTTCAATTTGGAAACGCTACCATTCTATTATCAGTATCATCAGTCAGCCCGCAGCCTGGAATTTGTGCCCGATATCGCGATAGCTTCGCCCCCTATCACATCTGGGACGGAACTAAGCTCGGCGAAATGAGGGTAATGTGGTCGCCTCTGCCTACTCCTTCGGGAATACAGGGGTGAGCTTATCACTTATGTCTTTGTTACGGTTGGGAAAAGCGTTTTACTGTTACCGTTATGCATGGGCGAGGCGTGGACTATGTCAGGCTCGCTCGTCTTAATACCAAGTGTTTGAGTGTTGAGTCGCATACAAAAATATAAGTGTTAAGTAGTCCGGGAGAGACGAAATACATCCGAGTGACCGCTGGGTATGTACACTCTACACTGGCAAAACAGACAAAAACCCTGCGGTGGCCCACTTCGACGCATTCGGGTCGGGGCCCTGGGTTTCCCTAAGCGAGAAACGTCCAGAATTTAGCCGGAACCGTCTTTGCAAATTAAAATAAACCTGTATAATAATAGGTACAATGGTAATACTTACCATTGTGTATACTACTGAGTAGTTACGGACGTATGGTACAATCACTGTGAAAATAGATCGGAATGTATTAAACTATGTATAAATGATATAAATATTAATATACTGTATTGTAGTACAATATAATTAGTTATCACAAATCGGTAATCGTCAATTAAAATTACCTAATTTGCGTTAATATGATAAAGTTTAGATAAAACCAGCTATTGTAATAGCCTATTAGAGTAACATAATGTAATAAAACACATTATGTTTGGTTTTGTTTCAATATTAAAATATGTAATTTATTTTATACAATCTCTTTATGTTCGTTAACATTTAAAAGAAAAATGAATGTCAACCACACATTGTCACAATCAAAGTCATAATGCAAGATAAAAACGCAGTCCTCAACCAATATGAAATAAAATTAATTATATTTGATGTAAAATTCCACTGTTATCAACGCGACGGATTTGCTCTCTGTTGTTAAGTATAAAACAAGCAATTATATCTCGCGGCGAGTGTAAATGTTAATTGTTATGTGCTGATAACGAGATATTTGTCCCAGCATCTTAGTACTGGGTGGACGTGTGGAAGAAAAAATAAAAAAAGGATAAAAGGGGAGTTTATAAAAATGCGGCGGCATGGGTTGTGGCGCGCTGTGCCGCGTCCCGCCTGAGACTCCAGTTTGTTTTGCTTCAGTTCATCAGTTCGCGTCGGTGTGCGCTAGTGTACGCGTCTCTGACGTAAATATCTATGTGTCTGACGTTATTTGTCGTGTTGAGTACTCATACACGTTAAGTGAACAGCTGATTTCGTGAACAGTATTGTGGTTTGTGTGCAAAGTCTCTAAAATCGAGGTATGTTATGATTTTTATGTATATTGTAATGTAAACATTGCGTTTGGAACGTTGTTGGAGCGATAAAGCGGAGTCCGGACGCGGTGCAGTGCTAACTGTTAACTCGATTTCATGAATGAGAATGTTTATAATGTCATTAGAGTTAGTTTTCGTGGTTAAATCGTTGATAAATATGCCAAGTATTGTTAAATGTGGAATTCTTGTGTGTGTTCATTTCGAAATCTTTAGGTATTCAATAATTAGGTACATTTTTATGGAATGAAGTGGGTTGCGCGGTGGCCGTGCGGCTTTGCTTATCTTTTGTACTAACAAGATGTTGACATGGAATGCAGTTGTTGCGAGTTTGCGATTATATTTTTCGCGTTTTAATAAATCGGCATCTTTTGGACATGTTTATTCAAAACTAAACACTAAAAAGACCTACACGAACAAGGTTTTTCATTGTCTCCATATAACGTTGGACCATAGACATTTTTAGAAATATCATGTTTTGTGTATATGTTTTATGTAATATTTTAGTACAGGATACGCGGTTTAACACAGCAATTAGATAGATTCCATTTAGGTATTACTGTATAATGATTAGAGCTGGCAATGTAGAATTCACTCTTTTGTTTGTAAATATTTTGTTTTACAACATGTATCAAAGACATTCAACAGTATATAGACGGAACAAAGTACAAAACTTGTGATCCAAAGTTATGACCTAGTGGTCATAAGTCGCTCAGTTTATTTGAAATATACGCGCGCCAGGTCGGCCAGCGAAATAATATTGAGGGAATAAACTTATCTTACGTGACTCTTACGCCCGAATGGTCAAATGCTCTTCAACTTTAACGGCTTCTTAAATTGATTTTCGCCATACAATTTTGACAGGTAAGGCGGCCTTAAACGACATAAGGCGGCCTTAAGTATATGAACATTCGGCGGTTAATCATTCACAAAATATTCTAAGATGTAAATTGTAATAATCGCCCTTGCATTGTAATAAGTAGTTGATGGCGGTACTGAAGTTTGAGATCAATTTTTTTGTATCGAAACTTGCTTGATAGCCCCTCTATAGTTAGTAATATTAAATCTCTTTGATTATTATTGATGTGGATAAGTTTGTATTAATATTCGCTGATAATAACAGAAATGTGAAATTAAATGAAATAAAAATATTTGGCCGTCATAAGTCACGGTAAAGTCGTTTGGTAGAGTCAAAACAAGTACGTTGATAGAGTTGAATATGCATAGAAACGATGGATGTCATTCGCAAGTCGTTGTTCAAAACCTGCTCTTGATTGTTTGTGTTGTTATGTTGTCACATTTGCGACCAAGAATGCCGCTTTAGATGGTATGGCGTTCTGAGCAAACCACAGGAGTACGTCGGTCGCAGGTATCTGGCGTGGTTGTATTTCGGTACGACTACTGTCCTGAGGTATCGGGTTCGATCCCCGGGTCGGGCAAAGTTATATTGGATTTTTCCATATCAGCCCGGAGTCTGGAATTTGTGCCCGATATGGCGATAGGCTCGTCCCCTATCACATCTGGGACGGAACTAAGCTCGGCAAAATGTGGGTGTACAAGTTGGCTAGTGCTCTGCCTACCCCTTCGGGATACAGGCGTGAGCTTATATTATTGAGCGGGTATTGCAATCGTTCATGGACGTAAAGTTCTCTTATCAAGTGACTCATATACGCGTTTACTGTCCTGCTATAAATTCCCTGATGACAACACATCTAATTTAATTAGTAAGCATTAGTCAATGTTTCTTATAGTTATATAATACATTAATACTTGATTGCCAGTGGTGTGGTTGTATTGCGTGCGTACGACTACCGTCTGAGGTCTCAGGTTCGATCCCCGTGTCGGGTAAAGTAATATGCCCTACACTAAGATACGATATTTTGTTGTGGTATCAGGAATTACGAGAGATTTTCGGTCTCACAAGACCCAGACCCAAAACACATATTTGTGGGCCTCACTAACATTTGCCTGGGTGCGGGAATCGAACCCGCGGCCTCTCGGTCCATAGCCGGCGATTCGCCCGCTAACCATAATACTTATTACTTTCCATATTATTATTATACTATAGACTGACAAACTATAATATAGACATCGATGTCCGCTCCCAAGTTTCTATTCGCCCTAAACGTGTATGTTAATTGGTGGCAATTAAAACGTTCCCTTTGCGATCGAGTCGAGCTTCGTAGACTGCCAATTAATTTCTCCACGTTACAATGTACATAATGTAGGTTCTCGAAGTTTCCATGCGTTCACGAACACGGTAATTTGTATGTACCTCTATTAAGCCGGTTCTCCTGCACTAAAACATTACACAAAACACCTACACAAAACATGCATTTTTTATCTATGGTCCATTGTTCTACGAGCAGGTGACAAAAATCGTTGTTTTGCGTATGTGTTTTTAGTGTTTTGTGTAGAAAAAATATATGCAGGAGACGAGGCTTTATGGAACCATTTTGTGAAATGCGTCTCTACTCGCTAGAGCAGTCAGTGGCCAGTAACTCGTTTCAAGTGTAGTTATTTCGACCTATCCAAAGAATAAAGTTACATATGATAATGAATCGAAATTGCTTTCTTATTTTTCTGAGCTTATTTATTGACCTGTATATTTAACTAGTGAATATTTTTTTAAGCTATGTCATAATTTAACTTGTTATTATGTCATAAATTTAAAAAAATACTAGTATTAGTTAAATATATAGGTTAATTTAAGCTCAGAAAAATATAAAAACAATTTCGATTAATTGTCATATGTAACTTTATTCTTTGGATAGGTCGATTTGTGCAATTGGGGCATCTCATCTTATTACTATATAGTCACGGATGTAAAGAAAAAGGACACCATCTCGCCTACAGTAAAACGGACGCCACAGAGAAGCCACGCACACTAACGCGCCTGTACAAAAGTGCCCTACGCACACACACGCCATTACATCGAATGAGCCAAAAATCCTGCTTCACTGTCAATGTACCATCTAAAGTCGGTTATAAGCAGATCGACGGTCCCTACGTATATAAAGACAAGTCAAAATGTCATATTTTTTATTGCATATATGGCTTTAGATTGTCCATACGCTCATAACTATGTAGATATATTTTTTATTTTTTTTGTATTATAATAATTCTACTTTAAATACTAATCGAACAAGATAACAAGTATGATAATTCTTAAACTTATAAATAAACTTCATTTCGTTCTCCTGAAAACCTCAGTTTTTGACATGTCGCTTTGTACGTAGGGACCGTCGAGATATTCAACAGTACACAGACTCGAAGAACAGCTCGAAACGTGTGATCCAAAAGTTGTGACCTCGTGGTCATAAGTCACTCAGTCGTATTTGAAACATACGCGCGCAAGGTCGTGTCAGCGTAAAAAATTTTAGACAATAAAATCTTACGTGATTCTTACACATTCACAGAACATTCTTGGGTGTAAATTGTAACAAGCAGCCTCGCATTGTACTAAGTTGTAGATGGGTGACTGACGGTTGAGATTTTTTTTTTGTATGGAAACTAGCTTGATACCCCCTCTATGGTTTGTATTAAATCTCTTTGGTTATAAGGAAGTTAATATCTTCAGTTAGAGACGATTTTGAACTGCTAAACAATAAAACGAAATGACGTGGAAATGTAAAGAGAAATTAATATTGCACTCGCAAGATTAGATAATACTATCTTAGATAGAGGAAAACCAGCGTTATGAGTGACATTACGTACAATTTGAAGTTGATTACTTAATATTTCCACCACAAGAATTCCAAGGGAATGAATTAGTATGTAAAGTTAACGTCAGGCAGGCAGCCGGACGTAAAAATTAAGCCAAATCCTTTCTGCAACATTGATAAAGTGTGTTGCGCCTGGCCCACATAAAGGTGGGATAAGGACAGGTAGAAATAACAAACACTTCTATGTACACTACTAGACAAGCTTTTAAAAGAAAAATTATGTCACATTACCACGGCAGTTACATTACATTACTGTGGGCCATACACAAAAACATGTTTTGTGTAAATTTTTTGGTGCAGGAGACGCGCCTTTAGTATAAATAATTACAGAGCTTAGCACTTCTAAAATTAGTAAACATAACTTCTACTTTACGGTAAAAATAGTAAATTCTAGTTCAAACTGACTTTTAATATCACGAACTGATAAACACGTGTTAAAAGAAAAAAAACACGTGCTCTATGAATTGTTGGCATAAATATAATAGACACCTGTTCCAAGATATAAATGTCGAACATCAATTTAAAAAAGTGTAATAAAAAATAACGTTGCGTTAATATTAAAAGTTTTTTAAAAACAAACAACCCAGCCGAGACGTACGTCTTTCAGAAACGATATAGGAATTTTCCACAGACCAGTCGTCGAGTGTTTTTTTTCGTCGCGTTGGCTGGTTACTGTTTTTTGTTAACGGTTGCATGGTGTTTGCTTACAGATGAATGGGCATTGTTTATAATATCAACGCATGGAATACCTTTACATTGATCTTTTTTGTTGCTACTTGGTGCATACGGCCGAACAATACTGTTATAGGTTTTTTGAAATATTTACCCCCTTACAATGAAATCCTGGTCTTATTGAATGCATAACCCTACTTTTGCCTACTTTATTTAAAAGAGAACTAAAATATGTTTATAGAATACAATGTTGCTAGTTACAGAAAAAACATTTTTATCTCTGGCAAGCTTCGAAACAAATAGGAAGTCTAGGCTGGAAACAATTAATAAACAAAAGATATCAATCTGAGATGGGGTCCTAAACTATAACAAAATTAATGTCATTAAGAAAGAACATCAAGCTTCAAACAGCTGATTGGAATCGGCCAAGTTTTTACTATCGAACGTTGGAACGTTTTGACGCTATTGAACGATTATGAATACAATTTTTACATACTATTGTGGTCAAGGTGGACCGACGACCTGATAAAGGTCGCAGGAAGTCGCTGGATGCAGGCCGCTTCCAACAGGTCGATCTGGAAATCTTTGGGGGAGGCCTATGTTCAGCAGTGGACGTCCTATGGCTGATGATGATGATGATGACTATTGCGGTCTTATTACGCTCTACTAAGTTATTATGAATTAAGGGGTAAGTTTTTGATTTGATAAATCCCACGTGGGATTTCGCGATGATGGAATTTAAGTTGGGCATGGCAATTGGGTAAGTAATAAGTATACATACATTTGCCTACCCTTTGAGTTATTCGCGTGAACTTATTTGAGTGAATGCAATTCTATTCGGGCCATTCGTATTCAACAAAGATATTTCACTACAAAGGGGCTATCAAGCAAGTTTTCTTAGAAAAAAATAACATAACATAAGCTCACGCCTGTATCCCCGAAGGGGTAGGCAGAGGCGCACTAGTCAACTAGTACACCCACATTTCGCCGGGCTTAGTTCCGTCCCAGATGTGATAGGGGGCGAGCCTATCGCCATATCGGGCACAAATTCCAGACTCCGGGCTGATATGGAAAAATCCAATATCACTTTGCCCGACCCGGGGATCGAACCCGAGACCTCAGGATGGCAGTCGTACCGAAATACAACCACGCCACCGAGGCAGTTAAGCAGTCAGTAGAAAAAAATATCTCAAACGTTTGTAACGCCATCTACCACTTATTACAATTTACACCCTAGAATGTTCTATGAATGTTCATGAATAACGTAAGACAATTTTATTGTCTAAAAATTATTTCGTTGGCACAACTTGCGCGCGTATGTTTCAAATACGACTGAGTGACTTATGACCACGAGGCACAACTTTTGATAACAAGTTTCATGCTGTTGCCCTGTCTATGTCCCGTGTTGAATGTCTTTGGTATTCAACATTCGTTGCTCTTTGCATCATGATTCATGCGTCGCATAAGTACAAAGTCCAAGATTTCCACTTGTAGGTAACCGATGCATGTACCTATGTACCGCATTTTATGACGTGAAAAGTTTGCCTTATAACTTTAATAATTACTTAATCTATGGTACTGTTATTGATGATTGTATATTAATACTCAGCAGTAATAAAGCCTGGTAAACTATTTCTAAAACAATTTTTATTTCTCGATTATAATTCTTGTTAAAAAAATCTTTGGGAGAACGTATTAATGCATTTTAATTATCTGTCTATAACGGTGAAGGAAAACATCGTGAGGAAACCTGCATACCCGAGAATTTCTTCACAGGAATTTCGAAGGTATGTGAAGTCTGCCAATCCGCATTAGGCCAGCGTGGTAGACTAAGGCCTAACCCCTCTCATTAGTAGAGGAGGCCCGTGCCCAGCAGTGGGACAGTAATATTACAGGGCTATTATTATTATTATAATTATCTGTCTAGCAGCAAACCTTTATATAACGTCATGGACATATAAAAAGGTATAAAAGTATTGATAATATATTTCCCTTGTGTGTTTACCTTATAATGTAGTGTCATGATTGCTAAATAGTAACAGCAATACCAATCAGGTTTTATCACTCTTTTTGTGCGATAACAGCAGATAAAAAATATTTATACTTTATATTAGCATTAGACTTGATCGCCTCCTTCGTCTAGTGGCAGCATATATGGTCTATGGACCGGGAGGTTCTGGGTTCAATTCCTAGGACGGGCAAAGCGAATTTTCTAATTTGTTCGGAACTGGATCCCTCAGAGGGGTGACGTCAGGCAGGCAGTCGGTCGTAGAAACTAAGCCGAATCCTCCTCAACATGCTTGAAAAAGTGTGTTGCGCCGACCCCACATAAAGATGGGATAAGGGCAGGTAGATAGAAAAAAATTATATTAGCATTAGAATATTGAAATTGAGCTAAGTTTGATGAAAACAAAGATACCTTTGTGTTTGTATTTAATAGTTTATCGTTTGTTTTTTTTTACACAAAATTAAGCGTATCTGGACGCCCTAGGTTCAAATCCCAGGTTGGGAACATAATTTTATAACACGATGTCGGAACTGAATCCCTCAGAGGGCCTTGACGTCAGCAATTCGGCGGGTCGTAAAAACTTTGTCGAATCCTTTCTGCAACGTGCTTGAAATAGTGTATTGCGACGACACAACATCGGGGCGATAAGGCGGAGAGAAAGAAAGTATATTAATGATAATTATTACACTATTTTTTTAACAAAGGCTACACGTCTATTTTTGCGAAATATGTTGAAAAGTATCTACCGAAAAATCTCCAAAAAGGGATGTTGATATACAAATTGTTATAAAACCAGAGTCAAAATTTCGCCACAGGTAAAACAAGTTTAACGACCAAAAGGTTAACGTTCAAGACAAATCAGGTACATTTTGGACGCTACCTGCGGCCAATACTGCGAAAAGTAACGGTTTAAAAAAATATTTACCTGACAAAAAACGAAGGAGGATCTTTATTATTCAAACACTGCCGTCACATACCTTGATGGTAAACTTACACATACACACATACATACATAAGCTCACGCTTAGCGTGTATACCCAAAGGAGTAGGCAGGTGCGAACTAGAAAACGTATTGAAAATATATAATGTTAAGGAATATAATTTTTTTTATAGCAGAGTCTGGCAAACGAACAGATGGGTCACCTGATGGTAAGTGATCTCCACCGCCCATGGATAACCAAGACACAAAAATAATCATAGGTGCGTTGCCAACCTAAAAGGAGGCAATGGAAGGGGATGGAAAAAAGGATTGTGAAAGGAAGCGGGTAATGGGCCACCGGAAATCTAACTTACCCAACGAAACGCCACAGCAAGCTGCCACTTTACGTCGGTTTTCTGTGAGACAGTGGTATTAAACCGGTCGAGCCGGCCTATTCGTGCTGTAGACGTTACTGTCTACAGCGTGGCTCTACCACTCAAAAATATCATTGATGGTATTTTAGGGTTTAAAGCGTACATACATACAAGAACTCACGCCTGTATCCCTGTAGGGGTAGGCAGAAGTGAAAACACCCACATTTCGCCAAGCTCATTCTCGACCCAGATGTAATAGGAGGCGAGTCTATCGCCATACAAAATCCAGACTCCGGGCTGATATGGAAAAAAATAATATCACTTTGCCTGACCCGTAGATCGAACCCAACACCTCAAGACGGTAGTGGTACAGCAATTAGAGTGTATTATTAGAATTTAGAGTGGTAGAGCCACGCTGTAGACAGTAACGTCTACAGCACAAATGGGCCGGCCCTGCCGGTTTGATACCACTGTCTCACAGAAAACCGATGTAACGTGGCAGCTTGCTGTCGCGTTTCGTTCGGTGAGTGAGATTTCCGGTGGCAATTTCCAATTCCTTTTTCCCTCCCCTTCCATTCCCTCCTTTTAGGTTGGCAACGCACCCATGCTTCTTTTTGTGTCTTGGGTGTCTATGGGCGGTGGAGATCGCTTACCATCAGGTGACCCATCAGTTCGTTTGCCAGTCTCTGCTATAAAAAAAGCAATACAACTACGCCACCGAGGCAGTATAAATCGTGTAGTGATTAAACCACGCCGAGGCCGTTTGCGTTGTTAGATCATTGCTAGTTTTCCTGTTATTGATGAATGGATTGACATTCATTGATATAGAAAAATGATAGTGACACCGACGTACAAAAAAGATGGACGGAGCGATAAGAACATTGAAAGTAAAGCAGCGTTTTCGGCTCGATCTATCGACACGTAATGGCGGCGACTGATCGAAAGAGCCGAAAACTCTGCTTCATTTTCAGTGTTCCTGGCGCTCCGTCTATCTATTTTTACGTCCGTGGATAGTGATTATACCATTAGTGCGCTTCTTACATATAAAATTAATTTATCACTTTTTAGGGCTCCGAAGCCGAATGGCATAAAGAATCCTTATAGTTTAGCTATGTCCGTCCGTCTTTCTGTCTTACTGCAGTTTATCTCAGAGACTATATTTTTTTTTATAGCAGAGACTGGCAAACGACCAGATGGGTCACCTGATGGAAAGTGATCTCCACCGCCCATAGAAACCCAAGACACAAAAATAATCATGAGTGCGTTTCCAACATCGATATATTATTTACCTAGATGCACAGTTGACGTTCGGAAAATGGGACAGCAAAGAAGTGCTTAAGCACTCGTTTTGCCTACAGTCGGACGTCGATAGAATTCTAAATTTCAAAATTCAAATTAAAGAACGCTTGCTCATTTCGTTTAAAAACCTACTTTATAACGCACGTGTTAGGATTATATTTGTGTTGATTTAATTACAACTTGTGATCGTTTTCTTTGTTTTATTTCTGAGATCACTTTTTAGGAGGATATTTGCAAAGAACTGTGCATCTAGGGTATAATATATTGATGGTTTCCAACCTAAAAGGAGAGAATGGACGGGGATGGAAAAGGGATGGAAAAGACAGCAAGCTGGCACTTTACGTCGGTTTTCTGTGAGACAGTGGTATCAAACCGGTCGAGCAGGCCCATCGGTGCTGTAGACTTTACTATCTACAGCGTGGCTCTACCACTCATTAGAGAGCTGTAATTTGGCATGGATATAATTATCAACTATGCTGAGAAAACTGTGAAATAAAACCTTGAAATTTTTTTTGTGTACCTATGTGTAAAGTGGGGTTTAATTTTTTTTTCTCGACTGTCCCATTGTTTGGGATATTGTTGCATAGCTCGTTTAAAAACAGTGCAGGTTTGTTAAAGCATTTGTTTTTGTGTTTTGTTTCAAGAAAAACAGGTGCAGGGGACGCGTCTTTATACTGTGAGAAACTACTCAGTACTCAACAAATAACAGCACAGACTAGACTGCGCGAGTGAGATTTTGTGTTGGAATTTGCATGCAATCCGATGATCGATGATATGATTTGAACCCGGATCTTTTGATCTATACACCATCTTACGCTACTACTCCGAGAAGAGACTTGTGATGATTCACAATATATGTTTCACAAAATCACATCTCGCATCTATTTTTTACTTCCACGTCATTTTTCATAGAATTCATGGTTGTTTACGACGTCATATCCCTTGTTGGGTTTATTTTTCGATAAATACGTTTATTATATCGAATACGAATGTAATGTGACGTCATTTCGCAACGTGTTGTTGCAGTATTATTTATTCCGGTGCGGTGACGTCAGAAGTAGGTGTGGGTTATTTCACGTATTTATAGCTGTATTATTCCGATGTAATTAACCCAAAAATTATAATGACACACACATACACATAAGCTCACGCCTGTATCCTTGAAGGGGTAAGCAGAGGCGCACTAGCGAACTAGAACACCCACATTTCACAGATGTGATAGGGGGCGAGCCTATCGTCATATCGGGCACAAATTCCAGACTCCGGGTTGATATGGAAAAATGAAAATCCAATATCACTTTGTCCGACCGGGGATCGAACCCGAGACCTCGGAACCGTAGTCGTACCGAAATACCACCACGCCATCTAGGCAGCCAAATTATAATGACGTCTCGCGGAAACTAAACTGAGACAAAAACTGGATGTTTATTTCACAATGAATACGCACGCCTCCGTGGCGCAGTGGGCGAGTAGCCGGCTATGAAACGAGAGACCGCGGGTTCGATTCCCGCATTGAGAAAAATGTTTGTGTGGCTCACAGATATTTGTTTCAAGTCTGGGTGTTGTGAGACCGAAAGTCTCTCATAGTCTCTGACACTCACGATACAGGTTATATATAGACTGACACTGAGTTGAAAATCCAATATCACTGCCTGGGTGTCTATTCTATAAACCGATATCGGATGAACAATATCGGATCGATAGTCTATCGCACAGACCAATTTAGATGTACGTGCATCAAATAAATGTCAAACACTGAAGAGAGTGGATTGTCAAACTGTTTACAACATAGCACTATCCAAAACGAAATTTATAACACCCATATCGGTCGGACACATGAGACACATAGAATAGCAGGACGTCCTAAACGAAGCCCACAACTGCGAATTTCGTGTTACAAACTAGGCCCCCTGAACCGGCGTTAGAACCCAAGACAGGATGGATTCAGGATGGTAGTCGTACCGCGACCGCCATACAACTACGTCACCGAGGCAGTATTGTACATTTTGTTATAATCTGGCAACACCCGCAGTAGTAAATTATGTTTGTATGTTTATAATTTTAAAATTATTTACGATGCGATTTTTCATGTCGGCGAACGTGTCGGCGCCGCATCTCACATTCGTTTGACGAACTCCAAACACCGTTTCTAACATATTTACATAATAAACAATACATGAGAAGATTTTTACGACCCTGTTTGGTTTTAACATAACATAACATAAGCTCACGCCTGTATCCCCGAAGGGGTAGGCAGAGGCGCACTAGCGAATTAGAACACCCACATTTCGCCGAGCTTAGTTCCGTCCCAGATGTGATAGGGGGTGAGCCTATCGCCATATCGGGCACAAATTCCAGACTCCAGGCTAATATGGAAAAATCCAATATCACTTTGCCCGACCCGGGGATCGAACCCGAGACCTCAGAACCGTAGTCGTACCGGAATACCACCACGCCACCGAGGCAGTCTTTGGTGTTTGGTTTTAGGCTATTATATTTTGATTTATGTTAGTCGGATGGCGGGTACACACCAACCGAATGAATGTTCGCGAATCGTCGCCTGTCGCGTTCACACAAACAAACTTTCGCTGTTGTGTGAATGAAACAGGCATAGATTATTTCGCCTTCGCTCGACCGCTGTGTAGTGTGTGCCCGCCATAAGTCTTTTCTAGATCGAGTACGATGTAAAAAAATATAATTTATCCTAAAACTATAAGGCTGCGGAGACGAACTCAGCGGCGGTGCCTTCGAGGCCAATTGGGTACTTAATTTATTTTTATTAATTTTATATGAAACTGATGCCATCTAAAATATAGCACTGAAAGAATTTTTGAAATATTCTCAAAAATGACGAAGTTATAAGCATTTGAAATTTGGTGTAACCTTCAAACTGCGGAAAAGAGAAGTATCGGTAAAATCACGTCAGGGCCATAACGGTGCGTTAGAAAGGGATAGCAAGATATACCGCGGCTTCCAGCCTGCTGAGTTCGAGACCGCGGCCTTATAGGGTAGTGCAAAAAAATTCTAATATTCTCTTTATGATAATAAAAATTTTGAAAAGAGGAATATTTTTTGTTGATTTGCAGTTGAGCAGATAAGTCCCGGTCATGGTGACTAACTAAAAGTATTTTTTTTTCAAATCGGGATTTCCTTAAAATATTTCTATAATTGGTATTAGGTACAGAGGGCAGGTATATGGGATTTCCCTATTATATGAAAACATAATAATAATTAGGTTCTATACTTGTACGGACTATAATAGGTACTCTTTATATGAAAACATAAATAATAATTGACGCCTCGATGGCGTAGTGGTATTACGATATGACTATCATCATGAGGTCTCGGGTTCGATCCCCGTGTCAGGCAGTGATATTTAATTTTTCAGATAGGCTCGCCCCCTATCACATATGGGACGTAAATTAGCGCGGTGAAATGTGGGTGATCTAGTTCTCTAGTGCGCTTCTGCCTACCCCTTCGGGGATACAGGCGTGAGTCTATGTATGTATGTATAAATAACAATGATTAGGTTCTATATTCCTAGGGACTATAATAGGTAAGGTATTTACCTTAAGGTAAACACATGACTTGTACGGTATGTATAGGTAATACATATACCTCTACATCATACATTGTACTTGTGTACAGTATCCATCCATATTATCCCCTAAAGAGGAACATTTAGGTAGGCTACCGGTTGTAAAAACCGAGCGGAATCCTTTCTACAACATAAACTTCTATTTTCTGTTTTTTACAACTGACAACTAAGGCTGAGAGCTATAGAGCGAACTTTAACTAAGTCTAAGTTAAAGTCACAAACTCAGTGAGGATTTTTACTAATTCCGAGTCATTCTTTACAAGAAAATATTTGCTTAGTCTGTCTGTCAGTCTGTTTTTCTTGTAAAAAATGACCCGGACTAAGTCAAAGTTCGATTTAACAATTACAAATCCCCCCTGAGTTCGTGACTTTGACTTAGACTTAGTCGAAGTTAGCTCTATACATCAGCCTGAGAGTGTTATGAGTGTTAAATGTGTGAGTAGGGCACCTGTACAGGCGCGTTTGTGTGCGTGGCTTCTCTGTGGTCTCGGTTTAACTATAGGCGAGATGGTGTCCTTCTTTTTTTCCGTCCGTGACTGCTATATTGTTTTTCTACATATTCCACAACCATTGTTTTAACCCGTTGGAGACGGCACATATACATATATGTTCCATAAGTGTCTGGGCCTCCGGAAGCCGAGCCGACCATCACTCAAAAATAACAAAATAATCACAAGTTTAAAAACTTAACAGACCGACTTCAAATCCGATCGTGACCAAATATATGGGACCACCCTTGAAATAAGCTTTAACGAATGCAAAAATAATTTTGAAAATCGGTCCACATTTGGCGGAGATATCGCGTAACATTCAAGTGGTAGAGCCACGCTGTAGACAATAACGTCTATAGCACGAATGGGCCGGCTCGACCGGTTAGATATTACTGTCTCACAGAAAACCGACGTAAAGTGGCAGCTTGCTGTCGCGTTTCGTTCGGTGACTGAGATTTCCGGTGGCCCATTTCCCCACTCCCTTTTCCAATCCCCTTTCCTCCCCTTCCATTTCCTCCTTTTAGATTGGCAACGCACCCATGATTCTTTTTGTGTCTTGGGTGTCTATGGGCGGTGGAGATCACTTACCATCAGGTGACCCATCTGCTCGTTTGCCAATCTCTGCTATAAAAAAAAACATAAAAAAATACAGACGAATTGAGGACCTTCTCCTTTTTGGAAGTCGGTCCATAAAGTTTCTTTAAGGAACTTTCATCGCATGAAATGACGAGCGTAATTTGAATACAACGTTGTTGCACAACATTTGACTGACTCATTCGTGGAAATAAACTGATGTGTTGAGTATCCAGCCTTTGTTTTAGTTCTCAATTATCAACAAGCGTCCATTGAAGCATTGTGCAGACGTGTGTTTTACAAAATATTTGCATAGCAGTCAGTGTTAGTCAGTCTTTGTTGCTATGCACATAATTGCTATTGCACATGACTCTGTATTTCAAAATATTTTGTAAACCTGCCTCGGTGGCGTAGTTGTATTACGTGCGCGGTATGACCACAGTCCTGAGGTCTAGGGTTTGATACTCTGGTCGGGCGATATTGTGTTATTTCTATTCAGTATCAGACTGGAGACTGGTCTGCCAGTGGCGTGCATAGGCATTACGGGCAGGGTAGGCACAAAAATAAAAAAACTTTTTCTTCAACTGTTACATTACCATCATCACCGTCCCCCTTTTGATTTGAAATACAAGCCGGGCGACGCCATTTTGAAAAATGGTTTACGTCATGATTTAAATTCTTTATTTGGGTAAATAGCAAATTGACCGGTAGACAGTGTCTTTTTGCCTATATGGACTGCACGCCACTGGTCTGCCCTTATAGGCTCGCCCCCTATGACCCTATCACATGATATGCCAATGAGTTCGGCGAAATTTAGGTGTTTTAGTTCGCGAATTCGCCCCTGCCTACCTCTTCAGAGATACGGGAAGTAATACGGGGCTTTCTCCATCTTAGCTCGTGTTTCTATGAATTAAGATTCTTAATTATATTATTCTGTACACAAACATACAAACCTAGATATAACTTATAAGTAAATATCCAATAAAACGACTATAAACATTTATCTAAGTGTATTTTGTTCAACAAATATTTGTAAACGATTTGACACGTGTTTGAATGAAATAAATGCTAAGTAATATTATAAATACGATGCCCTTACTTATAAAAATATTTGAGCGCTGCTTATCTTTATACCATAGGTTGTCCCTTTCATTTTTAAACAATGTAACGCAAGGAAAAAAGTGACAGGCTATTCTTAGCGAAAAGATAATCGAAAACGTTTTTCTAAGTAAGGCCCATAAACTGTAATGTATTTACGGCTATCATCATCATCATTATCATAGGACGTCCACTGCTGAACATAGGCCTCCCCCAAAGATTTCCAGATCGACCTGTTGGAAGCGGACTGCATTCAGCGACTTCCTGCGACCTTTATCAGGTCGTCGGTCCACTGTTTTACGGCTATACTGAGTCGATTTTATTAAGATTTGGCATGCAAAGAGCCTGACTCCTATGAAAAAGATTTAGGCTAAAAATCAGGCAGCTACCTAATATATTTAATGTAATTTTAATTGTCTGTATTTGTAAATTGATAACATAAGTTCACGCCTGTATCCCCGAAGGGGTAGGCAGAGGTGCACTAGTGAACTAGAACACCCACATTTCGCCGATCTTAGTTCCGTCCCAGAGGTGATAGGGGGTGAGCCTATCGCCATATCGGGTACAAATTGATATTATTTGAACTTTATGTCATCTAAAATATAGCACAGAAAGGGATATTGAAATTTTCTCAAAAAAAAACTTATAAGCAGTTGAATTTTGGTGAAAACTTCAAATTGCGGGAAAGAGAAATATAAGTATAATCACGTCACGAGCATAACACCTTAATGTTTTGCGAAACTTACACTTATGGTTTTTTCCATAGATAACCCCTTCACAACTCGCAATACGTAAAAGGATACGCATAAATCCAGTTGTGCACTACACCATAGTATAGTAAAAGTCGTAAGTCAAGTCTGCGCGGGCGCACGGTGCGCCGACCTTAAAGGGTGAATGATCCCGAACCTCGATAGTCGAGAGTCGACACTGGCCTTAGGACCAGTGACCACTCAAGTTACATGCATTTTATTACTTTCAATTTGTTCTTGTGGTTTCTTGGAATAAAAAGTAACACGCATTCTGCATATACTGAGAGTCAGTCACACTGTCACACATTAATACACAAAGATAGATAGATAGATAGATAAAAAAAATATTTTAAAGAAGTGCTTTCTTGCTTAATTCGTTGCAACTTGGAAGATAGTTCATTTATGTTTAAGGAATCTTAACTACCCTAAGGGCCTCGTTCACCACCCTCGAGTAAAGTGTCAAGTAGGCTAAGCGTCAGTTAAAGTCACCCGTAACTGCACGTGTGAATTTCACGACGTTCGAGTAGCATGCATCTTATGATTAAACTGGCCAGTAAGCTACTTGCCACGGCGTCTGCCAAGTAGCGCGTTTACTTGACGGTTAAAGTTTAAAGTAGGCAGTTAATTGTACAATTTATCGTAGTTAAATAAACTATAAAATCAAATTATAGTAGTCATACCTTAATAACGATGTTTAACGTTTTAAATGAACGTGTTAACTGTAAAATAGCCTTTCATTTAAAAAATCAAGTAGTTTCAACAAAAACAAACTGCAATTCGGGCGAAGCGAACACCGATGTCAGGACGGGGTCACGCAAAACTCGACCTTATGGACACACGATTTAGTACCTGTGTAACTATTTATATAGCAAAAAAAGGATCAGGTAGGTTTTTGTGTCATGTGGTGCGGACCCGAGATGAGTCACAAGTGTTTTTTTGCCAAAATAAGATACTTTTGACGTAATATTGAACGAATGGGACGCAGGATTTGTGATATCATACACTTAACCAGTAAGTTGCTACTCAGAGCTCTAATTTTGCTTGTGAAATTAACAGAAGTTACTCGGAACTCTTACTTGTCAATTAACGCTAGACAGAAAGTAACTAATCAACACTTTACTTGGAGTTGGTGAACGAGGCCCTAAGTCATATTAAAATATATTAAAAACAGTTTACTTGAGCAAATGGCTAAGAATAGCCTGTCACTATTTTTCTTATGTCACATTGTTTGAAAATAAAAGGGACAGGCTATTCTTTACCATTTGCTCAGTTAAACTGTTTTTGTAAGTGAGGCCCATTACGTTTATGGATTGTTTCATTTTATATTTCTCCTACTTTCTGCCTAGCGTTATCTCGACCGCCTTCCTACTTTAACGCTTCCACTTCGGCTAGTCTTGAGCATCCTACACAGACTCCACAGTGAGATTTTTGGTTCTTATAATATCTTCCTCTAAAACCAGCCAGCGTTTGTGGGCCGTCCACAGGGACGCACTGGTACGATCTGGTCCAGACACTTGCGACCGATTTTTATTTCTTTTTTATTTGATTAAAAAATTCAAAGAAAATTTCGACATTTTGAACTACCTTTAATTATCTTCTATCCCACTTCAATGTGGGGTCGTCCGAATACACTTTTGCAAGTATGTTGCAGAAAGGATTTGGCTTAGTTTTTACTATAGGCTGTCTGCGTGACGTCAACCTCCCTCTAGGGAGTACAAAGATTCGCATTGATTTGATCTCATATTTTAAACATATTAGATTAAGGGTGCCTTACACGATTACGATACGATTTAAATGTATGAATGAAATGTATGTTAAATCGAGTTTAGGACTAACTCTCGATTAGCAATAGTGCTGCAAGTGACCCTAAATAGTTTTACTATGCACGCTCTCAAATAACGAGGTTAAAATAATAAAAGCATGTCTGTTTTATTTATCGAAAGAATTACTTTGTCATCAAAATAAAACTTTATTGCCTATGAAGCCATTCTTTTAATGGTAATATTATCAGAATGACTGGATATAGGCCACGGTCAAACACGCGGCACGCCTAGTGCTATCATCATAAAAACACTATGAAAATTAGCTTTATGGCCTAAAATTACATACCTACTTCAATGTTTGTTTTTCTTGGGCTTGGTATGTAGAGCTAAAGTGTTATACATCAAAGGCTTCTGTGTACAAGGGATTTCCTATATCAGCCCGGAGTCTGGAATTTGTGCCCGATATAGCGATAGCCTCGCCCCCTATCATATCTGGGACGGAACTAAGCTCGGCGAAACGTGGGTGTACTAGTTCGCAAGTGCGCCTCTGCCTACCCCTTCGGGGATACAGGCGTGAGCTTATGTTATGTGTTATGCTTATGTGTACAGATTTTAAACTGTATCATGATTGAAAACAGCTAAAGGGTAAAATTTTCCGACTCTACCTAATTGGACACTATATGTATTTTCGGTGACTGTCTCTATGGTCCTGAGGACTCGAGTTCGATCCCCAGGTCGGGCAATGTTGATTTTCGACGGACTTTCAAAAAGGAGAAGGTCCTCTTTTCGTCTGTATTTTATTTTTTATGTATGTTACGCGATATCTCCGTCAAATGTGGACCGATTTTCAAAATTCTTTTTGTGTTCAATAGAGCTTATTTCAAGGGTGGTCCCATATAAATTTGGTTACGATCAGATTTGAAGTCGGTTAAGTTTTTAAACTTGTGATTATTCAGTATCGCCCGGAGTCTGGAATTTGTACCCGATGTGGCGATAGGCTCGCCCTCTATCACATCTGGGACGGAAGTAAGCTCGGCGAAGTGTGAGTGTTCTAGTTCACTAGTGCGCTTCTGCCTACGCCTACGAGAATACACGCGAGAGTTTATGTATGTATGTGTATGCGAAAGATTGTATGTGTGGATGTTTGTTACTCTTTCATTCAAAAGCTACTGAATGGATTTTCATATAGTCTTTACAGTTATATTGATTATACATCTGATTATACATAAAAAAACACATAGGCTATCTTTTATTCCGGAAAAATATGCGGTTCCAATAAGATATTTCTACGCCGACGAAGCCGTACGAAACAGCTAATATTAATAACATAACATAAGCTCACGCCTGTATCCCCGAAGGGGTAGGCAGAGGCGCACTAGCGAACTAGAACACCACATTTTGCCGAGCTTAGTTCCTCTACTACTACTCTGGGACGGAACTAATATTAATAAACAGATATTATAAAGTCCTACACCCGAATGGTCAAATGCTACTCAACTTTAAAGGCTTCTTACATTGTTTTTTGCCATACAATAATTTTGACAGATAAGGCGGCCTTAAACTACATAAGGCGACCTTAAGTGTATGAGCACTCGGCGGCTAATATATCTATTTTATGTTCTATAAACTGTGCTAGACAATGGCAATCGAACCGAACCAACGCTAATGAAATTGAGTGACCACGGAACGCATCTCGTTATGTATTGCAGGATTTGTAAACCTTTTTTAAGCACGTGCAAAAAGTATACATTAACTGATATCGACTGCCGCCAACACCTAAATGCTTTGAAATCAAGTTTATAGGAGACAATAAAAACTACATATATTAAAAATATAGCTGATATTTATGCACCCAAAAATCCAAGTTTATTAATTTTACAATAGTTTAATGTTGCTAATAAGAAAATACAACAAAAAACAACTATGCTACTCTTGTGTCATGGTTATCAGGGGGCCTAGTTTGTAAAACGAAATCCGCAGTTGCTGATTTCGTTTCGGACGTTTTGCTATTCTATCTATGTGGCTCACGTGTCCGACTGATATCGGTGCTATAAGTTTCGTTTCGGAGAATGTTATAACTTATGCTGTAAACCGTTTGACAGCCCACTCTTCGGTGTTTGACATTTATGTGATCCATGTGCATCTATATTAGTCTGTGTGGTAGAGTATATGTCCGATATCGTTCATCCGATAACGTTTTATAGAATAGACACCCAGGAACTATGAGAAACTTTCGGCCTCACAACACCCAGACTCGAAACAAATATCTGTGGGCCAAACAAACACCTGTCTCGGTACGGGAATCGAACCCTCGACCACTTGCTTCACAACCGGCGAGTACCAACTTAGCCACGGAGGCTGTCAATCTGGTATATATTTTTTTGTAGATCCACGTATCTTTTTATGTAAACAAATGGTAGCAATGTGCTAAGAATAATCACAAGTTTAAAAACTTAACGGACCGACTTCAAATCCGATCGTGACGAAATATATGGGACAACCCTTGAAATAAGCTCTATCGAACACAAAATATTTGAAAATCGGTCCACATTTGGCGGAGATATCGCGTAACATACATACATAAAAAAAACCGACGAATTGAGGACCATCTCATTTTTGGAAGTCGGTCAAAAAGTACGCTTTAATCAAATCTTTTTTTTTACATCTTCGCTCTTAAACAAATCGCAGCAAAATTCTAAAGCTACTTGCTTTGTGCGAAATGTTCACTACGCCTGAAGTATCGTATCGTTTTATTGGACAATTGAGCCGATAGCTTCGACGCCTGGAGACCGATATTTATAGAGCAGTACAGCCGATAGCTATCAATTGGGTATCATTAGTATAAATAAAGAGTACCCTGCGATGTTAACTAATGGACTTTTCCTATACTCTATAGAGCTATTTGTCCTGATGGCCTTTGATAACGTAGGTGAGGACAATTATATTGAAGATAGTATCGGAATAACAACTAGGGTAATTAGAAAATAAATAAATAAATAAATACAGCTAAAAGTCTCACACCTAGTCCTGACCCCACACTAGGTATAACCTGTATGGGTGTCAGAGACTATTAGAGACTTTGTTCTCAGAACACTCAGACTTGAAACAAATATCTGTTGGCCACACAAACATTTGTCTCTATGCGGGAATCGAAACCGCAGTCTCTCGCTTCACAGCCAGCTACTCGCCCGCTGCGCCACGGAGGCTGTCAAGAAATAAAAGGTTTACTGTTAGTCGTAGACATGTCGCCTCCTTGGTATAGTGGCAGCATATATGGGCTGTGGACCGCATGGGTTCGATTCCCAGGTGGTGCAAAACGAATTTTCTAATTTAATTTTTCCGGGCCACTTTTGGCGTTATAAAAGTTGTCTGAAGAGCCTCTTAATATCTCGAGCCTGCGTCGTAAGTTATTTAACTTCAAACGTCTCAAATGGGGATATGCTGGCCCCTATCACAGTATGTGGATAAAAAAATGTGGATCTCCTTATTCTCTAGCTCATCTCTGCCTTCCCGTTCAAATCAAATCAAAATATTTATTGAATCCATGAAATGTTACTACATCATTTAGATTCCGTCAAAGTTCCTCTACCGCCAGTTCCGAAGTCCGTTTCGCCAGAGAAGAACGGGCAAGAAACTCTGGCGTTGCTCTTTTAAATGCCAGCTGACAATTACGTACATGATACAGGAGTGTTTATGTAAACCTCGATCAATTTGTGTATAGCCTCATATCATTGCCACTTACGCTAATAGAAGGCTGATGGCCAACACCTGCCAACTGACGTCACTGGCGGCGAGGCTATTCCTGTACTGAGACAGACGTGACGTCACACGTTCCACAAATCTGCCAAACTCCTCGGTCTGGTCTGGCATTGCGTATCAGGCTAATGGCTTTGCAATTTCATATTTACTGGGGTGTAAAATGCCTAATGATTTCGGTGTGGATTGTCGTCTAGCTATAATTCGTTGTGAAGGTAATAACTTTGGTACATTTATTACTTCTTTGTTTCTACTTGTTCATATCTCACTTCAATGAGTAGGTGCTATATACTTTTTCAACCAAGATGCAGAGAGGATTCGGCTTAATTTTTACCACCGGCCGCCTGCCTCTCTGGATAAACTGGAGAGTGGATTTCTTCATCATTCTGGCGACATCTCTGCAATCTCCCCTTCGGTGGAGGAACATGTGTCACCCGTTCCTCTACATTATCATATTTATCAGCCACAGGACATCCACTGCTGTGCTGGACATCGGCCTCCCCCATAGATTTCAAAGAAGATGATTCTTCTTCTACTCTATTTAAAAAATATGGCCTCCATCAAAGTTTAATGATTTTTCCAACGATAGTGTTTAATAAATCCATTACTCAAAAAAATAGCTAGTCAGACCAAGAAGATGATTACATACTATTGAAATCAAAATACCCATTTATTGTCATAATTGACAGCCTCTGTGGCAGCGGACGAGTAGCCAGCTATGAAGCGAGAGAGCGCGGCTTCGATTCCCGCACCAAGAGAAATGTTTGTGTGACCCACAGATATTTGTTTCTGGTTTGGGTGTGTGACACGGTAGTCTCTCATAGTTTGATACCCACGATACAGGTTATACCTAGGTGTGGGATTAGGACTGTGTGACAGTTGGGTGTACCTATTTATTTATGCAGATTCCCCTAAAGTACTATACCGCCAGTTTAAATAGCTGATTCTTCATAAAGAACATACAAGCAACTGTGCCTTTGCAATCAATTATGAGTTACTAATAAAATATCACAAATAGTTTATTACAAGTTAACGCAGTAGCGTATGGAAAACTTAATGTATGGCTAGATGAAAAGCCTCGTACTGCCTTAGAAGGCGAGCTGACTCTATTAAGGCAGGCTGCAAAAAGTAGCACGGTCTCTTGGTATAACAGGAACCCTCATGATCATCTCACATGTGCTATAGAAGGCTAGCGAGGGTTTTTTACTTGACATTCAATGCATGCCTCGAGTCTCGGTGGCGTGGTTGTATTTCGGTACGACTACCATCCTGAGGTCTAGGGTTCGATCCCCAGGTCGGACAAAGTGATATTGGATTTTGGAGCAAGCCCGGAGTCTGGAATTTGTGCCCAATATGGCGATAGGCTCGCTCGGAACTAAGCTTGACAAAATGTGGGTGTTCTAGTTCGCTAGGGCGCCTCTGCCTACCCCTTTGGGGATACAGGCGTCAGCTTATGTTATGTTATTCAAGGCATGGTAAGGAATAAGGACTCGGCTCAGTATTGCCCGGAAGTTTTGTTTTGCATCATGCATTTTGGACCGTAAGACAAGTGACTCTGAAACCCTTACGTTTCTCCCCAGGCGTGGTGGCAGTGGTAAATCACTTCCCTGCGAACAAAAACAGATAAATAAAGCACGCTGAAAATTTTGCGATTTGGACATTTTGCGTCTAAATAAAATTTTATTGGGATCTCGATCTAGTAGTCATTTGGTGGAAGGTCGGTAAGTTTGGTATAAACATCCCTATAATAATGTAATAGCCATTAATTTTATTAGAATTTGAAATTAAATTGTGCCCATGTGACAAGAAAACAGTAGCTCAATTGGGCATGTTTTTTTTACGTTTCTCATATAAATTATTTTACGTAGTCGCTAGCGAGAAACTTAAAAAAAAACATGATTGAGCTTCAAGTTATATCCAAAGATATTGAATTGTGCCCTCGCATTGTAATAAGGTATATGTCGTTACTGACGTTTGAGATCATTTCGGTTCAAAGAAATTTTTTCTCAATAATCACAAGTTTAAAACTTAACTGACCGACTTCCAATTTACTGATCGTGACCAAATTTATATGAGACCACCCTTGAAATAAGCTCTACCGAACAAGAGTTTTGAAGAGTTTTTAAGAATTTTGAAAATCGGTCAACATTTGGCGGAGATATCGAGTAACATACATAAAAAAATAAAAAAAACGACGAATTGAGGACCTCCTCCTTTTTGGGAAGTCGGCCGAAAACACACAATAGTCACTTACATGAGAACAATAATCAAACATTTTATAAATATGAGGTTAGTCGTTAAGTTTTAGATCATTGTTTTTATGGAAACTTTCTTGATGCCCCTCTATAGTTAGTAATATTAAATCTCTTTGGATACATCAATCGGTACTGAATATACTTGGAGAATTATCGCCCTAAACACCGTTAAACCGTCGGAGGCGGCACATAAGCGTATGGGCCACCGGAGGCCGAGCCCGTGACTATCTACAGAGAAGGGAGATCCTTGTGAACATAAGGCTCATAAAAAGTTTATATAGTAAAGCATAACATTCATACATACATAACATAAGCTCACGCCTGTATCCCCGAAGGGGTAGGCAGAGGCTCACTAGCGAACTAGAACACCCACATTTCGCCGAGCTTAATTCCGTCCCAGATGTGGGCGAACCTATCGCCATATCGGGCACAAATTCCAGACTCCGGGCTGATTTGGAAAACTTGGAGAATTATCGCCCTAAACACCGTTAAACCGTCGGAGGCGGCACATATATATGTTCCATAAGCGTATGGGCCACCGGAGGCCGAGCCGCCCGTGACTATCTACAGAGAAGGGAGATCCTTGTGAACATAAGGCTCATAAAAAGTTGATAGTAAAGGCTAGCAAAAAATTCCATTCAGCGCATAAATTGAATTTATAATGGCAACGTATAGACAGGCCCGACGTCCTTCACCATTAACATTCTTCACTCGGCACTGTTTATAATAAAAACAGTCAATTGAACAGTTAAATTGATGCGAAGTTATTCTTGAAGTAATCGCGCGTAAAGATTTATTTTTTGTATGTCTGGACTCTGGACGAGCGTCAGTTAAGACAGTTGATATTAAACAGTATGACAACAATGCCACAGATATTTTTATTGTTACACCCTTTATATTTTTTATTGATAGCCCCTTATTAAATTACGAATGGATTGAATGGTCTCCACATATATGGCAGAAATCGCAGCTTTTCGACCAAATTCCAAAAAGGAGAACGTCCTCAATTCGTCTGTTACTTTTTGTGTGTTACACGATATCTCTGCCAAATGTGGACCGATTGTGGATTATTTTTGTGTTCGATAGAACTTATTTCAAGGGTTATTTGACATCGGTCTGTTATGTTTTTAAACTTGTGATTCTTACATTTCGTTGCTGGCCATATGATTTCATCCGTAATCCAAATATCCACCTATTTCAGTTCCTTGTGTTAAAATAATGAATATTGTTAAAATAGTTAATATTTTATCACGGGTATTTTGTTATATAATTATTGAAATAATTGGTATTCATGGCAGCGACGACACTTATAAATAATATTTCCATACAATTTAAAAATTGGCAACACATGTGTCGATGGCATGAACGAGGGTAGGCAACATTGGTGATTATTAAAAAATAGATGGAAACAAGAATAAACGTTTGTAATGGTTTTGTAAAATGGTTTCGTTTTCTTCAAAGATTTCAACACTTGCTTTAAAACTGAGCGCACCTACTATTTCAAAAGTTTTATCTCTGATATTTTACATAGTTTTTCTACAGTAATAAACGTTTAAAAATTCGTATTAAAGAACACCTCAGATAATTCTGATTATCCTTATTGTTCTATTAAAAGATCAACCAGACTATTTTATGTGATTGATTGTTATTAAAGAATTTGATAAGATAATAACATTAAAATGTAGACGGTAGATACGAACAAAATACTAAGACAATAGCCGTAAAGATTTATATCGAAGACTCATACTTGATTTAACTGCTTAACTGGTATTAATAAAGGCTCAATATGGCGAACGTAGCCTTTCATAGAACGAAAATTCGAGCGAAACCAAAATAAACTCGGCGAAACAAGGCAGCGCTTCTGCAGTACGCCCGCTTACTTCTATATCACTGAATTTTTAAATAGAATGTACTGTCAATTATTAAATCAGAAAACCAGCGCTTCAACGTCTAGCACGTTGCAGCATTTTAAGCTGAGATGGGACCTTTTGCGGCCTCACACAACTGATCTTTAGGCACAATTTGCTTAGTTTTCCTGCGGGTTTAGACAAGGGGCTTATACGCTAGTCTAATAGAATAGTCGAATAGAATAAATGTATGGGAATGGCATAAGAGTGCGCCGCATATAACGTACTCTTATGTCATTCCCATACATTAATTTTATTCGACTAGCGCATAAGCCACTTGTCTAAACCCGCTGTTGATAACTAGTTTCCTTCATTTTTGTATTAGACTAATCTAGTTATAATTAAGTAAATTGCCATTGTTTGTATTATGTTTCAGTATCAGATGCCGCAATAAACTTTTCTTTTTTTCTTTCTATTAATTTGTTTTTTTTTTTCAATGTTAATTATCAGATTGTTAATATTACAATTTGTGCCCGATATGGCGATAGGCTCGCCCCCTATCACATCCGGGACGGAACTAAGCTCGGCGAAATGTGGGTGTTCTAGTTCGCTAGTGCGCCTCTGCCTACCCCTTTGGGGATATAGGCGTGAGCTTATGAGCTTATGTTAATATTACAAAACCTAATCACAATAAGATATCACATAAGTTGGTGGAGATGAACGGTATATTCTCGTATTCCCTCTAATATTTTTAGTACCAGCTTTTATTTTTAATATTGGTTTTTAAAATCATCTGTTAATATTTTTTGGCACCTGTCAACAACTTTTAGTTAAACCTGTCATCGAGTACGATGTCACTTTAAAGTCTTCGAATCGTGGCATTGTGAACAATTGCGTCTGTTAATAATTTGCGTGACCATGAATTCGTGAATATTTTAAATTATCTGTAGTGTTAAGTTACAATTATATTGGTTTTTCGACGGACTTCCAAAAAAGGAGGAGGTCCTCAATTATATGTTACGCGATATCTCAGCTAAATGTGAACCGATTTTCAAAATTCTGTTCGATTTGTGTTCGATAGAGCTTCTTTTAAGGGTGGTCCCATATAAATTTGGTCATGATCGGATTTGAAGTTGGTCCGTTAAGCTTTTAAACTTGTGATTATTAAATACATTTCTCATCTAAATATTATTTTCGAAACAACGTTGTCATGTTTTTATGTTATTATGAATCAATTTTAGGTATTAATAGAATAATTCGCATCTTGAAGGTCAAACAAATATAAAGAATAATGAAAATAATAGAAATGAGGTCAAGTGCGAATGCACCTTGCGCACCGAAGGTTCCGTTCCATTATACCGGGTGTTTCATAAAGTTGGTACCTATAACAATTCCACATACAGGGAGAACGATTTAAAGTGCAATGGTAAAGTTAAAAAATAAAAATTTAATTTAATTTTTTTAATAATTATTAACCATGGGACTTTTAAAATCAGAATGTGACCTGTAAATCCTCGCAAATAGCAAGATAATGGATTTGTGTATGCTAAAAATAATTAATGACCCCATAGGTAGTTTGTAAATGTGCTGCAGCTGACCCAGTGAGCCAGAAAAAAGGTTTTTCATCACAAATTCAAGTTTCCATTATTCCAAAACTATGAGCCTTACGAAATTTTAAACTTTACTGCTAGATTGGTAGCTATCGTCCCTTTAAGTGAAGTTATTATGGATACCAACTTTATGAAACACCCTGTATATTTAATAATACAATGGGGTTATAGTTGTTTCAATTATGTTTAGGTTGGCCGCCATAATATCACAGTTTCTATACACATTTTAAGCGGTAACATATAATAGTTAACAAACTAGACATTGAAAGGTAAGGCAGATATATAAATACATCTACATATTCAGCGCGACACGGCGTAGAATTAACCCGTTATGGCGCGAAAACACCGGGCCGAACAAAGGCGAACGAATAATGCCTGTTTCATTCACACAACAGCGAAAGTTTGCTTTCGTGAACGCAACAGGTATAGATTCTTTCGCCTTTGTTCGGTGGGTGTGTACGCGCCATTAGAGGCGGCATAATACACATTACATTAACGTCTTGGCCATCGTTGGCCGAGCAGCCCGTCACTATTTTAGACGGTTCTATTTACACCAATTGGGCACGGAACCCAAAAATTATATAAACACAAGCTTGGTAAATACTAGAATTAATTAAATGAAGAATTTTGTAAATAGCTTCTGGAATATTTTATAGTGATTTTATTAATAACGCGGAAGCTAAGATCATGTGCGCATTAGAATTATGCGCTTGTGTGATAATATCATCATAACTATTTAAAATTGTGAAATACCTAATAGTTAGCGCATAAAGTGTTTTACGATAATAAAATAAAACATTTTTTATCGCGGCAAAGTGTCTACACTGCACCTGATGGTAAGCGTAGTGCAGTCCAAAACTAGCGACCACTGACAAAAACTGTGTTATCAGTGGTCGTTAGAATCATGCCGGCCTATTTATGCTTCATCACACTCCGAATCCGATGAGGGAAGAAGCAAATCGAGGGGCTTGCGACAAGACTGGCGGATGACCGATGCAGATACAGGGATACCCCCATACATACCGTCTCAACCAACCATCAAGCAAGCACCTTAAGAGGAATGTTTTAATTGTAATAAATATTTAAAAGTTTTAATAATAAAACTTATAAATAACTACCTGTATAGCCTTTTATAACATCATCAACACCATAATAGAAATTATATTATTGAAAATACATAAACAGTAATATAATCGCTAAACAATTAAACCACAATTCAATAAATAAAATAATATCCTATGGAAACATCAGGAAAACAAAATGACCACGGATGTTTGTCGGTCGCACGAGGATATTGTTCGAACTTGAGCTACTGTCGCCTAGTCAACTGTGTTATGGCTGTATGCCAGGAGTATCCGAATCCGTAATGGATAAAAAAAATTGACGTCACGAGACGACATATTGAATAGATATAGTTGTTTTACGCAAACTGAAAATAGTGATTACTTGGTGTATTTATAACAATGCGAACAAGGCTCAGGATATTGCTGGGTGATATTTGTTTTGATGGTCAGCGGCGTAGCTAGGCGTAGACGCGTTTAAAAGAGGATAATTTAACCCTTGTTTCGGCATTTATTCTCAGGGATAGCCACGAAATGCCGACATCTTTTTAAACATATAAATGGCATGTAAAAGTGATATATATTAACCTATTTGCAGAATAAATGATTTGAATTTTTAGGCAAAGAGAGTCCCCGGTAACGCCCCCGCACTTAATGGTTTATTGCGAAGCCCCTTTAAATGAGATGCGCCCAGACTTTACCACAGATAACTAATTAATTTGATCACATCTACACTCGCGAGTTCGTTTGGGGACTCGCAAAAAGCCCCTCATATCCAGGGGGCTGACTCTTGACTCTCGCTCCGAATATGACTTCGATTATTTCTTCGATATATTATTTACATGCACAGTTGACGCTCGGAAAATGCGGCAGCAAATGAGTGCTTAAGCACTTCTTTTGCATACAGTCGAACGCCGACAGAATTCTATGTTTCAAAATTCAAATTTAAGAGCGCTTGCTCATTTCGCTTAAAAAACTACTTTATAACACGTGCATAGGGTTATAATTGTGTTGATTTGACTAGAACTTGTGATCTTTTTCTTTGTTTTATTGCTGAGACCATTTTTTAGGAGGATCTTTGCAAAGAACTTTGCATCTAGGGTGTATTATATTGATGCTTTAATTTCACTAATGTCACGTTATAAATTACCAAATGAATTTCTCGAATCTAATGCAACATCAGCGCACTTTTTAACTGGATTTCTATGGAATTTTAAGTCAACAAATGAAACCGAATTGAAGTCAAAAGCGAATCGAGTGTTTAAGAGTCAGCCCCCTTACTCTTGACAGTCGATTCGATTGTGATTTCGATTCGGTTTCATTTATTGAGTTAAAATTCCACTGAAATCGACTTTTAAAGTGCGCTAATGTTGCGTAATATTCAAGAACTTGTCATTTGGTAATTTTTAACGTGACATTAATGCACTTTTTAACTCGATTTCGGTGGAATTTTAAGTCAATAAATGAAATCGAATTGAATTCAAGTTCGAATCGAGCGTCAGGAGTCACCCCCCAGGGGGCTGTTTGCAAGCTCCTCATCGTTTTGTGCATGTTATTTACATTACGTTTAACGCAGATGACATTACGTTGAATGATTTCTTTGTTATATTAGTTACTGTTCAGCCATAAAGTTCAAAACATGCTACAATGTCACATTTATAACCTAACTCGACCGTGAGTCTTTTGACATTGTCGCCAGCGACTAAAACATTAACCGCCGAATGTTCATACACTTAAGGTCGCCTTATGTCGTTTAAGGCCGCTTTATCTGTCAAAATTGTATGGCGAAAATCAATGTACGAATCCGTTAAAGTTGAGTGGTGTTTGACCATTCAGGCGTAAGCGCCTTACTTATAAAAATAGTTTAGCTGAGTAAATGGCTAAGAATAGGCTGTCACTTTTTTCCTTGTGTCACATCGTTTGAAAATAAAAGGGACAGGCTATTTATTCTTTACTATTTGCTCAGTTATACTGTTTTTATAAGTAAGGCCTAATTCCCCCACGTAACCGTTCTTAGACAAAAGAAGATAAGAGAACAGGGCATACCTACGAAAAAATTAGCATTCCTAATGTATGGAACGAAATCAAAATGGCGACTTTATAAAAGAAATATCACATAAATATAGCAGTTAGGCATCTTCTTCATACTCCGAAATTAGTATTATTGTAAATAAAACACCCTATTCATAATAAAATCAATAACTATTTATACGTTATTTAATTCTGATGCCATGGTGACAACTTAGATGTAAACAACTTGATGTAAATAGATCATTATCATCATCATCATCAGCCATAGGACGTCCACTGCTGAACATAGGCCTCTCCCAAAGATGTAAATAGATCGCGAAACTAAAATGGCGGAACAGGGGGTTTAGACAAGTGGCTTATGCGCTAGTCGAAAAAAAATTACGAATAGAATAAATGTATGAGAATGACATAAGAGTACGCCGCCTTATGTCATGTCTTATGTCATTCCCATACATTTATTCTATTCAACTATTCTATTCGACTAGCACGTAAGCCACTTGTCTAAACCCAGGCTTCATAGTAAAGACGTATTTTTCGTAGTTATGCCGGGTCCTTTTATTTTTTCTATAGTCATTGCTTAAAACATTTACAAATTCAAATTTGTATAAAGCATCACAATTTTAGTATTCATCAATATTTTAAAAGTGACTAAATGCTGGTCAACACTAAGTTTAAACATGACTCCTGTACACAATTTCCATTTAAGTTCATTAATGTTGATTGTTGACACAATATAAACCGCTAATGTTCGGTATTCATAATGCTTGCCTTTCTCTGCCTTCCTGTTACTCATTATGGAAGATTCCATTGAAACATAAGAAGGGGCAAGGCAATGACGCATATACATAACAATAGTATCGCCAGAATGATAACAATAACATAGATAGTAGTTTGTAATGTAAGTGTAAGTGGTAGAGCCACGCTGTAGACAGTAACGTCTATAGCAGGAATGGGCCGGCTCGACCAGTTAGATACCACTGTCTCACAGAAAACCGACGTAAAGTGGCAGCTCGCTGTCGCGTTTCGTTCGGTGAGTGAGATTTCCGGTGGCCAATTTCCCCACTCCCTTTCCCAATCCCCTTCCTTCCCCTTCCATTCCCTCCTTCTAAGACTCTGTGACCAAGCATGGTATTTGAACACCCCCCCTCCTCCCCCTGAACGGGTCACGAATATGGGTACGTTCCCTAAACGAAAAAAAACTTATAGCAATTAATCAATTTGTTACCTCTTAGTGCTACATATTCTGTCTTATTTTTTTTGTTCTCTCTCACTTATTGTTGCCTGAGACATTGGCTGGATAAAGTTTATTTTTTTCTTTCTTTCTAAACATACCAGCGCCCTGAGCAGGAAAATTTCTGACAACCGTAAATGTATTCGAACTCGATGCGCGTCTATGAAATTTGTATGAAATATTAACCAAACGTCATCAGTGCGCAGCGAACTCGAATACATTTACATTAGTTTTTCGTGCTCGAGCTACTGATTGTAGATCGCGTGATCAAGAGCCGGTCGGTTTCAGTGAAAATTGGATTACTACCACACGATCCGGGTTTCTTGTTGATGAAGCTCTTCCTTTGCATTACTGCTGTCCTAGTACCATCAAATGGCTTCGTTAACTGTTGTCAACTTTATTGACGGCAATTACTTAATATCCAGAATTGTATTGTATACTTGTTCTAGTACCAGCGTCCATATTGCCACAGAGAAGCCGTCCAACTTGTATTACAATATCTACCTACATTTTAAAACTGTTTAAAATAACAGACATACATAGATTGACGCCTATACTCCCGAAGGGGTTTTTTGAGTGCCAGAGCCACGCTGTAGAGTTACGTCTACAGCACGAATGGGCCAGCTCGACCGGTTTGATACCACTGTCTCACAGAAAACCTACGTGAAGTGGCAGCTCGCTGTCGCGTTTCGTTCGGTGAGTGAGATTTCTGGTGGCCCAATTCCCCCCCTCCCTTTCCCAATCCATTTTTCCCTCATTCTAGGTTGGCAATACACCCATGATTTTCTTGTCTTGGGTGTCTATGGGCGATGGATATCACTCTCCATCAGGTGACCCATCTGTTCGTTTGCCAGTCTCTGCTATAAAAAAGGAGGTCGGTACTCGATAGCGGCGAATTAGAGAAAAAAAAAAGTTATTTTTGGCAATAAAAGAAAGCTTGGCGAAGCTTGAAAATTCGCAAAAAATTGGCTATGCGCTATTTCAGACTATAAATTACATATATGACAAATTCCCTCGAAGCGAAGTGGTATTGCGTGCACGGTACGACTATCGTCCTGAGGTCGACGTTAGATCCCTGGGTCGGGCAAAGTTATATTGGATTTTTCAATATCAGCCTGGAGTCTGGAATTTATGCCCGATATGTCGATATCCTCGCCCCCTATTACATCTGGAACGGAACTAAGCTCGGCGAAATGTGGGTATTCTAGTTTACCTCTGCCTACGCCTACGGGGACACAGGCGTAAGCTTATGTGTATGTGTCGTAATTCCAAGACGATTTCTGACGAATGCAAATGATTAAGCCAGATCATTAGTGACTTCAGAATACTGTGTTTAAAATATTAATCATTGTATACATAACGTAAGTAGTACCGATTGTATTCATCGAGATTCAATGGAAATGCATTCAGTGATGCAATTCGAGTTGTTGATAAGGCTTTTGTATACAAAACAGTCACATACATACATAGTCCTGACACCACACTAAGATTGAGTCTTGTGTCGTGGGTATCAGGAACTACGAGAGACGCACGGTCCCCAGACACGAAACAAATATCTATGGGCAACACCCAGACCCGAAACAAATATTTGAGGCGCACAAATATTGGTCTCGGTGCGGGGATCGAACCCGCGGCCTCTCGCTTCACAGCCGGCTGCTCGACCGCAGCGCCACGGAGGCTATCCCATAAAATTTTTATAACGATCTGATAAATTTTGAAGTCGGTTTTAAGGCTCAGGCTCACCCTCAATCACATCTGCGACGCAACTAAGCTCGGCGAAATATGGGAGTTCTAGTTCGCTAGTGCACCTCTGCCTACCCCTTCGGGGATACAGGCGTGAGCTTATGTGTCTAGTAAGAAAAACCCATGGCCTCATATTAGGGATAAAAGCGTGAGCTTATGGGCCTTACTTATAAAAACAGTTTAACTGAGCAAATGGTAAAGAATAGCCTGTCCCTTTTATTTTCAAACAATGTGACACAAGGAAAAAAGTGACAGCATATTCTTAGCCATTTGCTTAGCTAAACTGTTTGCATTTTCGCTTAACTTTTCGCTAAGAATAGCCTGTCACTTTTCCTTGCGTTACATTGTTTAAAAATGAAAGGGACAACCTATGGTTAAAGTTAAGCAGTGCTTAAATATTTTTACAAGTAAGGGCGACTTGCACCACTACTACTAACCAACGGTTACTCCTAACCTCAAATTAAATTGAAATAGAAATATGTGAAGGACATTGTTCATTACATATAATGTACTACATCTAATTACAGATAATATATGGTGACATTAAATTAATTACATGTAACGAATTACATGTCCTTCATATATTTCTATTTCAATTTAACTTGAGGTTAGGACTAATCGTAGGTTAGTAATAGTGGTGCAAGTCGCCCACACAATGCCCCTTACTTATAAAAATATTTAAGCGCCGCTTATCTTTATACCATAGGTTGTCCCTTTCGTTTTTAAACAATGTAACGCGAGGAAAAAAGTGACAGGTTATTCTTAACCATTTGCTCAGCTAAAAATGCTGTTTTAAGTAATGGGCTATGTGTCTAGCAAGATACGTAAGAAAAACCCATGGCCTCATATTATTTGTATGCAAATTGTATGCAAACTAGTTGTACCTATGCAGCGCTGAATGACACAGCACTCAGCATTGTTTAATTAATTCTCTGGTCGTTTATCCGTTGTGGATTGGGTTCCGTTTTATTGTGATTAATTGTTTTGTCGTCATTGGCTTATAAATGCATGATATTACTCAAGGACTTTTGTATTGAGTTCAGTACAGATTAGTATGGTACATTAAAGAAAATAAATATAAAAATAGACTAAATTGGTATATTTATACTATTATATTAATTTGTTATTATTATAAATTACGTCGCCTCCTTGGTCTAGTGGCAGCATGTATGGGCTGTAAACCGGGAGGTCCTGGGTTCGATTCCCAGGTCGGGCGAAGTAAATTTTCTAATTTAATTTGCCCGGGACTGGATCCCTCATAGGGGGTTGACGTCAGGCAGGTGGCTGGTCGTAAAAACTAAGCCAAATCCTCTTTGAAACATGCTTGACAAAGTGTGTTGCGCCGACCCCACATTAAAGTGGGATAAGGGCAGATAGAAAGAAAGATTATTATAAATTACCTCTAGTACCTAATGTTGAAAAATGTACTATAAAATTTAATAATCACAAGTTTAAAAACTTAACGGACCGCCTTCAAGTCCGATTGTGATCAAATTTATATGGGACCACCCTTGAAATAAGCTAAGGAAGACAAAAAGAATTTTGAAAATCGGTCTTTATTTGGCGGAGATATCGCGTAAAATTCATATAAAAAATACAAACGAATTGAGGACCTTCTCCTTTTTGGAAGTCAGTCGAAAATCTTTCCTATTTTAGTAAGGACTAGCTTTTGCCCGCGGCTATGCCCGCGTGTGAGTCTTGACAAACATTCATCCCCTATTACATCCCTTTGGAGGATGAATTTATGCATGTATTATACATATAAACCTTCCTCTTGAATCACTCTATCTATTAAAAAAACCGCATCAAAATCCGTTGCGTAGTTTTAAAGATCTAAGCATACATAGGGACAGACAGACGGCGGGAAGCGACTTTGTTTTATACTATGTAGTGATAATATTATATTAGAACCATTCCATTCGTGGAACTACAAATAACTACCTAAAGTGCAACTTCAAATGACTTCGAGAAATATAACTTTATAATGTATTTTTTTGCTTAGTCAGAAATGATGAAATGACTAATGGCATTCGTGATTGCGAACAAACATTTTTATCATTTACCAGGTTGAACATTTGTAAAATGGAAGCCGATGCTAGTTATTATTTTAAAACTCCTACATAAACTGCGCATAATGGGCCTTACTTCATTTTCGCTTAACTTTTCGCTAAGAATAGACTGTAACTTTTTTCCTTGCATAACATTGTTTGAAAATGAGAGGTACAACCTATGGTTAAAGATAAGCACCGCTTAAATGTTTATATAAGTAAGGGCGACTTGCACCACTATTGCTAACCTACAGTTAGTGCTAACCTCAAGGTGAAATGAAAATGAAATATATGAAGGACATGTAATTCATTACATGTAATGTACTACATGTAATTACAGATAATAAATTATGACATTTAATTAATTACATGTAATAAATTACATGTCCTTCATATATTTCTATTTCAATTTAACTTGAGGTTAAGACTAACTGTAGGTTAGTAATAGTGGTGCAAGTCGCCCTAAGAGGTAATAAATTATGATACCTATTTATCAGTTGTGAATGTTGCAGAGGTTAACCAGTTGGGATGGACTTATATGGGCCCTTAGCCACCTATAGGTACATGACACCATTACGGGAAGTGCAGCACTTCCGACCTTACCATTTCCTCATTAAGCACACCTTGATTTCTCTACACGTGATGTCATTTGCCCTAACTGGAAGTGCACCGTTCGAATTGCTTAAGCCGTACACACGATCGAAAACGACCATGGTGAACATAAGTTTGTTGACTTCAATAGTAAGATAAAGTTAAATGCTTTCCAAAACAGTTCTACTGTAGTAAATTGATAAGCTTTCGCGAAAACGGTGGATATTTGTAACAAAGCTGAAAGTTTTTTAAGTTAAATAAGAGTTACAATCAAGTTAATTTATAGTAAATTGTAAACACTTTTAAGAGATAACCACACAGAACTATACACTAAGAATATTTACTGTGATATTATGTTTTACGTGTATTATCTAATGGTGTTTCGAATAAAAAAAACATGAACATCGTGAACACGAACATCGTGAACACGAACATCGTGAACACGAACTTCAATTGGTTCGTATGTCCATATTACTAACGAACATGAAATTCTTCTTTCTTTCTTTCTGGCGTTATCGCGGCCTAATGCTAGGGTCCACCCTCCTACTTAAATACTTCCATTTCGCCATCTCTTGAGCATTATCCACAGTGAGACCAATGATTCTCATATCGTCCTCCAACATGTCCAATGAGCGCTTTTTAGGCCCTCCACGGTGCACCCCTGGTACGATCTAGTCCACTCATATCGTCCTCCATCATGTCTAATGAGCGCTTTTTAGGCCCTCCACGGTGCACTCCTGGTACGATCTAGTCCATACTCTTGCCACCGTACATCAAACACTGTGTTCGTCGAAAGTGTTTGTGGTGATCCAATTTCGTTTGGTGTTCTGAAAAATATTGGGCCTTACTTATAGAAATAGTTTAGCTGACCAAATGGCTAAGAAAAGTGTGTCACTTTTTCCCTTGTGTCACATTCTTTTTAAATAAAAGAGACAGAATATTCTTTACCATTTGCTCAGTTAAACAGGCCCATTATGGTCAATATTATTCATACATTGATAGCCATCTACTTCTATCGGCAAATCCATGGCTTTACTAGCCAGAGAGTGGGGCGGTTGAACGGGACACGAGTAAAACTGTGTTCAAATGATGTTCATGTTCATTTTGCTAATTTACATCAACACGTACGAACCAAATAACCCGTGTATGATGGTCGTGTTCACCAAAACAGACGTAAAAATACAGAGGAATTGTGAATCTCCTACTTTTAAAATAGATTAGAAAAGGCCTTTCTTTGTATTCCGTTCTGTTTAATATAACATAAAAAATGTCGACTCTATTTTAATTTTTTACGCTCTTAATTTTAGCAATATAAAACAAAAAATAAAACATGCTTCTATCAACGTAATAAACACTAAAATATAATAAGATGCAGGAAACATATATCATAGAGTTTATTTAGGATCGGTATTCTGGAGCAAGGCCAACAGTCTGGTATGTGGTGTTCACGTGAAATCTCACATTTTGATACTAATCATGTTCAGTTAACCTCAGTTAACCTTGGCGCTGTGACAACAGTCGCATCTCGTTCACCAGTTTGCTAAATTATAAGCTCGTGCCTATATCCTCGAAAAGGTAGGCATAGGCGAACAAAATAACTAGATCAACAATAATCCGTCGAGCTTATTTTCGTCCCAGATGTGATAGAAGGCGAGCTTATTGGCATCATCATCATCAGCCATAGGACGTCCACTGCTGAACATAGGCCTCCCCCAAAGCTTTCCAGATTGGCATATCGGGCACAAATTTCAGACGTCAATCTGATACTGAGAAGAAAACTCAATATCATTTTAACCGACTTGGGAGCGAACTCGAGATTGCTGGACGGTAGTCGTACCACGTACGCAGTATACCTACGTCATTGAGGTAGTCTTATATTTGTCAGGACTAGTAAAGCTGGTAGGTCACCTAGTAGTAAGTGATCTCTACCATCCACAAACGCCCTTTTTTCTTCCACGAATTTTTTTTTTACATATACCCCCCAGTCCTGGGGAAGTAGGATGGTTGTGTAGGACTCGTCTGTCTTTCTCTCTGTTCTACTTCCATCTGTGTATTAAGTTGGGTACATTACCTACATCGAGAATGCCGAAAAACCGTGGTGCCTTTACAGCAGTGATCCATAGACACACTGTGTTGTCAAACTGAATTAGCAACTTATCAGGACGTGTGTGGCCCGCGTTAATAAGGTTTTATGACCTGTCTATCTATACTATACGACGTGGACATCATCAAACTGATAATAGCTATGGTCCAAGAGATCGTAATACATCGACCTTCACTCATCTGATAGCCAGATGATAGATATTTTATTAATAACAATTATTTACAAACACGCCTTTAATAGTTTGTTTATCGAAAAGTGCTCATGGCAATTTTTTTTATAACGGTTTTTTTTGCAGGAATGATTATACGATTTTGTAATTCAATTATCTTTCTTATGATACCGATTTTTATTGGTTATCAGCTCGGTGCAGTAACTTATGTGTATAATATAAATGATATTTGATAAAAAATATGGTTCATCTGGTTATCAGATGAGAGAAGGTTGATGTACCACGGTCTCCTCTACTACTAGCTGGATAGCAGTAATAGTGTTCATATTCTTTATTGTTTTCCACAAACGTTGTTTTGATATCGTTTTTTACACAACTCTTATTTCAAACTTGGCTTCAGATCCAGTCATAACAGATACTGCGCCAGCCGCCAGCGCTTTTTTGCTGTTTTTTCACGTTGTTGATTATTTTTTGCTTGACATTTCATTTTTAAAGGTTTTTCCAAACTTTATAGAGTCGACACGTAAACTTGCTTGCACGTCATAACTGTGAAGAGTTTATTAGTATTTGTATTTTTAAAAACTTTTTTTTTGTTACAGAATACTTCCGCGCGACGCAAGCCGTGGTGCGGAACTGGTATGTATATGCTTTTACAATAGTATACGTTGAGGATAATGTAGGGCCCTGAATTCAATTCCGGAAAAGGCCAAGCGCACACTGCATTGGACGCATGCACAATGTAATTTTATACTATAATTGCTTGGACTGCCTCGGTGGCGTGGTCGTATTTCAGTACAACTACGGTTCTGAGGTCTCGGGTTCGATCCCCGGGTCGGGCAAAGTGATATTGGATTTTTCCATATTAGCCCGGAGTCTGGAATTTGTGCCCGATATGGCGATAGGCCCCCCTATCACATCTGGGACGGAACTAAGCTCGACGAAATGTGGGTGTACTAGTTCGCTAGCGCACCTCTGTCTACTTCTTCGGGGATACAGGCGTGAGCTTGTATGTCTGACAATATTACATACATACGGGGCGAATTGATAACATCCTTTTTTAAATCGGTTAATTATAGACCTATACTCCTATATTTAGCACAAAACTGTTCTTCCACAGGTTGAATATTGTTATTTTAATCCGTATAAGGGAATTTACCTTATTGAAAGGTATAGTGTAACGAGTGATTAGTACAACGGCATCATCCTGTAAGGCCTCATTCGCACGAGAGATTTTTCAACGCTCGTTAAAAAAAGTCACAATTTTTTTTGTATAGCAGGGATTGGCAACGAGCAGATGGGTCACCTGATGGTAAGTGATCTCCATCGCCCATAGACACGCAAGACACAAAAAGAATCATGGGTGCGTTGCCAAACTAAAAGGAAGGAATGGAAGGGGAAGGTAAAGGGATTGGGAAAGGGAGGGGGGAAATGGGCCACCGGAAATGTCACTCACCGAACGAAACACGACAGGAGGCTGCCACTTTCCGTCGGTTTTCTATTTATTTATTTAAAACAAAGTTTACAGCACTTTTTATGTCTATTCATATAAATGTTTGAAAATCATTATTGTCCTATTTCTAATAAGGCATATTCTACATACCCTACGGCCGGCGTTTAAAAAAACGCTGCGTTTTAAAAGGCGTTTGAATAACTATACTAGAAAAGCTAAACCCTCATTCGCAAGAGTGTTTTTCAACGCGCGTTAAATGCGTTGAAATAGATCAAATGAGTTCTAGTATACTTATTCAAACACCGGCGCTTTTAAACACCAGGCGATGGGCAGCTGTAGATAATACCTTATTAGAAACAAACTAAGAATGATTTTCAAGCACTTTTACCGCCGAATGTTCATACACTTAAGGTCTGTCAAAATTATATGGCGATAATGTAAGAAGGCGTTAAAGTTGGATAGCGTTTGACAGATTCGGGCGTTATGAACAGACATTATGAGACTCTTTTTTAACGGACGTTGAAAAATCTCTCGTGCGAATAAAGTCTAATAGTCATTATAACTTTTAATTGTGTCCGGAAACGCATCTGTTCGCTGCGACTTCATTTTATAATTAATATTTCTCGGTAATTTTACACAATAGTTAGTAACGCGAGTTCTTATTTAACTTTACATTTTAATTGACTCACTACTGCAGGAAAATGTGCAGTTGTATTGCACACACACGCCAGTGGCGAAGGGTAAGAATTTTAAAAAGGGAAGCCGTTAGTTTTTCTTTTGCTTAAGGCTTTTTTGTATCCGGGCACGACAAAGTGACTACACCTGATGGTAAGCGTAGTGTAGTAAAAGAAACTAGCGACCACTAACAAACACTGTGTTTATCAGTGGTCGTCAGAATCATGCTGGCCTATTTATGCTTCTTCACACTCCAAATCCGAAGAGGGAAGAAGCAAATCAAGGGGCTTGCGATAAGACAGGCGTATGACCGATGTAGATACAGGGATACCCCCATACCCATCTCAACCAACCATCAAGTTGTGCTGCAAGCCCCTCGAGAGAACCGGAAGTACACTGGCTGGTCCTGGAACGCGAACCACACGCGGAGTCTGAGTCACTATGGTAGGTTTTAGCACCATGTGTGCGGTGGTAGTACCACGCCTGTTTAATACCAGAAAATTCAGAAAAGGTAAGCCGGAAGGAATCGAGTGGTATGGATTTTACGCCACTGACAAACACACACACATATATGGTTGAGCAAAAAAGTAGTTGTATGAGATGACGAAACAAGCAACGGATGCTGCCATAAAGATGTAAGCTTGTGCGTTTTTCTTCAGTTAAAAAGCAAGGATTAACCACCGGATACCTCGCAATGGCGCGCTCGGTTGCGGTACTTTGTAATTCAAAGTTCTGAGTAGAGTTGTTACATAAATGGGCAGATATCAATGATACTTTTGAACATAGTACTTAGTTCTTACCATACTCAGGCAACTTACCTGGTCGTCTCGCCTTTATAACTTCTTATTTTTCTTAGTAATTATCAGCAAATGGCCTGTGCGGATTTATATTGAATATCCCCGAAGGGGTAGCAGAGGCGCACTAGCGAACTAGAACACCCACATTTCGCCGAGCTTAAAATGTCGAGCTTAAAAAATTAAATGAATTGTCGATGCTCCACGCCTATTCATCGTTCGTTCGGAAATAGAGGCATGATAATAGAACAATATTTAAAATTTTATGAGATTTCATTCGTAGAACTTTAAAGAAGTATGCAAAAAATATAATGTATAAAAATAAAGTTGGAATATCATAGTATATTTATCGAGTGGTGCGCCGCGCCGCCGCGTGCCTCTGCGCGTTTCAAAATGCATTAGCGTGGAGTGCTTCTAGCATTTGCAAATATATTAATCATAAGAAACTGAAACAGTCCGATATTTGTGTTGCATGAGTAATGCACAAAATTATTGTACTAGAACATACATAATAAATAATAAAATAATAAATAACACCCAACAGTCACACAAATAGTCCTGGCCCCACACTAAGATCGAGTCTTGTGTCGTGGGAATCAGGAACTACGAGAGACTTTCGGTCTCACAACACCCTGACTTGAAACAAATATCTGTGGGCCGCACAAATATTTATCTCGGTGCGGGGATCGAACCCGCGGTCTCTCGCTTCACAGCCGGCTACTCGCCCACTGCGCCACGTAGGCTGTCGCCAAGTGTATGTATGTATCTATGTTAAACTTTTAATTGGATTTCGATAATTATTTTTTTTATTTCACTAGTTATTTTTTAACAACCTTCTTGGTCTGGCAGCATGTATGGGCTGTAGACCGGGATGTCCTGGGTTCGATTCCCAGGTCGAGCAAAGTAAATTTTCTAATTGAATTTGCCCGGGACTGGATCCCTCATAGGGGGTTGAGGTCAGGCACGCGGCCGGTTGTAAAAACTAAGCCAAATCCTCGTTGCAACATGCTTGGAAAAGTGTGTTGCGCCGACCCCACATTGAGGTGGGGTAAGGGCAGGTAGAAAGAAGGTATTTTTAAACATGGAGAACATTGCAAGTCTCATCAAAATCAGTTCAGTAGTTTTTTAGGACTTAAATGCATCAATATATTATACCCTAGATGCACAGTTCTATGCAAATATCCTCCTAAAAAGTGGTCTCAGAAATAAAACAAAGAAAACGATCACAAGTTCTAATTAAATCAACACAAATATAACCCTAAGCACGTGTTATAAAGTAGGTTGTTAAACGAAATGAGCAAGCGTTCTTTAATTTGAATTTTGAAATTTAGAATTCTATCGACGGCCGACTGTAGGCAAAACGAGTGCTTAAGCACTTCTTTGCTGTCCCATTTTCCGAGCGTCAACTGTGCATCTAGGTAAATAATATATCGATGCTTAAATGTATAAAAATGGTGAAATCGGTTGTTTTTGTTGTTTCTAGCCGTAGACTAAGAGGAGGGGAAGGAGTCCCATCAGGGGGCGCCACGTTACTAAAATAAATAAGCAAAAAACTTTAAACTTAAAAGACTGCGCTAAAATTAAAAGCTTCAGAACAATTGAACTGCCTCGGTGGCGTGGTTGTATTTCGGTAACGACTACCGTCCTGAGGTCTCGGGTTCGATCCCCGGGTCGGGCAAACTGATATTGGATTTTTCCATATCCGCCCGGAGTCTGGAATTTGTGCCCGATATGGCGATAGGTTCGCCCCCATCACATCTGGAACTAAGCTCGGCAAAATGTGGGTGTACTAGTTCGCTAGTGCGCCTCTGCCTACCCCTTCGGGGATACAGGCGTGAGCTTATGCTATTTCAATTGAATATTTTATTTGCAAGTATTTATTTTTATGTCATTGTGCAATGCATCCAGACATGTATGACTAACATTTTGAATATAAGTAGAGCTCGGGTTGCGTTGTGAATTTTAGTTAATAGGTAGCTCGGTATTCGATAAGTACACGTTTTCGTGAAGTGCACAGGCTCTACATGCTACAGTTTCGGCGGTATGTAATAATAAATAAATAAATACACCCAACAGTCACTCACCTAGTTTCAGAACTAGGTGTGTGACTGTGGATGAGGTCAGCCTCATACTAGGTTTAACCTGTATCGTGGGTATCAGAAACTATGAGAGACTTTCGGTCCCACAACACCCAGACCCGAAACAAATATCTGTAGGCCACACAAATATTTGTATCAATGCGGGAATGCAACCCGCAGCCTCTCGCTTCACAGCCGGCTACTCGCCCGCTGCGCCACGGAGGCTGGCATATTTTCTTATTATTATAATATTATTGGTCGCGTCCTTGGTCTAGCGGTAGTGTATATGGGCTGTGAACCTGGAGGTCCTGGGTTCCATTCCCAGGTTGGGTGTGGTGTTTATCTAACACTATTTTCTCGGGACTGGATCCCTAGATGGGGGTTGATGTCGTAAAAGCTAAGCCAAATCCTTTTTGCAACATGCTTGAAAAAGAGTGTTCCGCCGACCCCCACGTTAAGGTGGGATTAAGGCAGGCAGAAAGAAAGAAAGAATAACATAACATAAGCTCACGCCTGTATCCCTGAAGAGGTAGGCAAAGGTGCACTAGCGAACTAGTACACCCACATTTCGTTAGTTCCGTCCCAGATGTGATAGGGGGCGAGCCTATCGCCATAATATTAGCCCTGTAATATTACTGTCCCACTGCTGGGCACGGGCCTCCTCTACTAATGAGAGGGGTTAGGCCTTAGTCTACCACGCTGGCCTAATGCGGGTTGGCGCGCCATATCGGGCACAAATTCCAGACTGCGAGCTGATATGGAAAAATCCAATATCACTTTGCCGATGCAATTCTAAGAAATGTCTCAAGCAAGCCATGTTTCATTTCAAAATCTAAAGACAGATACTCAGAAATCTTTATGAATAATTGTTTGCGTTAGTTCTTTGTAACTCTGTTTTAATTAACATCTGCTTTGTAGGTTATGTTCATGTTAAGCCACTTCTCCTGCACATGTTTTTCCGAAACAAAACACTAATAATACTTACACGAAACAACGTATTTCGCTGTCTTCTGCTCATGAAACATTGGACGATCAGTGACGTGCACAGACATTCCGATCAGCATAGACAAACATTTGTAAAATGATTTTCTTTAACTCTTACATCACATATTTGGAGTGGAAGAGCCACGCTGACACGCTTCCACGCTTCCGTGCTGTAGCACGAATGGGCCGGCTCGACCGGTTTGATACCACTGTCTTACAAAAAACCGACGTAAAGTGGCAGCCTGCTGTCGCGTTTCGAACGAGAATGACTAGACTAGAATGAGATTACCGGTGGCCCACTACCCCTTCCTTTCCCAATCCCTTTTTCCCTCCCATTTCATGTCCTCCTTTTAGGTTGGCAACGCACCCATGATTTTTTTATATCTATGGGCGGTGGAGATCACTTACCATCAGGTGACCTATCTGCTCGTTTGCCAGTCTCTGCTATAAACGTTATAAAGCTTGCCGTAGCGTTTCGTTCGGTAAGTGAGATTTCCGGTGGCCCATTTCCCCACTCCCTTTCTCAATCCCTTTCCCTCCCCTTCTATTCCCGTCTTTTAGGTTGGCAACGCACCCGTGATTCTTTTTGTGTCTTGGGTGTCTATGAGCGGTGGACATCACTTACCATCAGGTGACCCATCTGCTCGTTTGCCAATCTATGCTATAAAAAAAATGTAGGTATCTTATAAAATCTATGTTTTCAATAAGAATGTGATAATGGATATTGAGGACACCAGTTGTGCCATTATAATTTGCATAACACTCTTATGTTTATGTATATTGAATATCCTTGACTTTTCTGGTCATCGAACTGGCTACTTCTAGGTCAAACGTCTGTGAAAAGAGACGAAGAATGTTGCCATCCTTCTCTCACAATATTGTCTAGTCGCTGTATAGACATGCATCATAAATATGTACATGTAACATGGTACAAGTTTAATCCGTCGGAGGCGTCACATAAATATGTAACATAAGCGTATGGGCCACCGGAGGCCGAGCCGCCCGTGACTATTCAAAAGCCGACTTAAAAATGAAGGAGGATATTTAAAATTTTACTGCCTCGGTGGCGTAGTTGTATTTCGGTACGACTACCGTCGTGAGGTCTCTGGTTCGATCCCCGAGTCGGGCAAAGTGATATTGGATTTTTCTATATCAGCCTGGCGTTTGGAATTTGTGCCTGTTAAGGCGATAGGTTAGCTCGCTATCACATTTTGGACGAAAATGTCTTCAAATGAGTTCGCCTCTGCCTACCGATTTGGAGATACTGCTGTGAGTCTATGCAAATAGTGTTACTGACAAAGAGATTTAATATTACTAACTATAGAGGGGCTATCAAGCAAGTTTCCATACAAAAAAAAATGATCTCAAACTTCAGTACCGCAATCAACTACTTATTTACAATGCGAGGGCGATTATTACAATTTAAACGCTAGAATGTTCTGTGAATGGTTGAGAATCACTTAAGACAAGTTTTTTCTCTCAATATTATTTCGCTGGCCGACCTGCGGCCTTAGCCAAGTGGCTTATGCGCTAGTCGAATAGAATAGTAAATATATGGGAATAACATACGCGTACGCCATATACTCTTATGTCATTCCCATACATTTACTATTCTATTCGACTAGCGCAAAAGCCACTTGGCAAATGCCCCTGACCCGCGTATATTTCAAATAAACTGAGCGACTTATGACCACTAGGTCATAACTTTTGGATCACAAGATTTGTGCTGTGGTCCCGTCTATATTATATACTGTTGAATGTCTTTGGTTACTAACGACGCATTTTTATATTGTTTCTAATTAAAACGACCTTTGTATTTTGTTTTAATGACGGAAAACACAGACTATATGATATTTGCAGTATGCTAATTAACGAGAGCGCAACACACGTATCCATAGCACAGTACATGCAAATATACTTATCATTGATGTATGCGTCATTCAACCAGTTTCATAAAAGTTTATTGTACCTACTCACTTATCTGTGATGATAAGTTAAGCCCCGTCTCCTGCACTAAAACATTACACAAAACGGTATTTCTACATTTTTTTGTCTATGGTCCATTGTTACACACAGGAGACAATGAAAACCCTTGTTTTGTGTAGGTGTTTTTTGTTTCGAAACATGTGCAGGAGACGCGCTTTTAAACAAACATATCGTGGTGTAGCAGCAGAGTATTTTGATACCGAAGCGTCGTGGTACAAAGTTTTAATTCGCAAAGTGCAACACATTTTAAGTACCTACCTAATTCATTTAGATCAGCTGCCCGTCGGCTGAGTTGCACTCTATCTGCATCGGTCTTCCGCCTGTCTTGTCGCAAGCCCCTCGATTTGCTTCTTCCCTTTTCGGATTCGGAGTGTGAAGAAGCATAAATAGGCCGGCATGATTCTGACGACCACTGATACGCACAGTGCTTGTCAGTGGTCGCTAGTTTTCTTGGACTGCACTACGCTTACCATCAGGTGCAGTGTAGTTACTTTGCCGCGCCCGGATAAAAAAAATAAAAAAAATAGAATAGCCCTGAATCCCCCAGACGCCAGTGTACCAAAGGCCGTGATGCATTACAAGTGAACGAGTAATACATCCGTACTGGATATTTTCAGTTTCCGTCCGGCTATGAGCAGTGTTCCATTGACGGTAAATAGAGCAGCCTCGTTGTGTTTACCTCTTTGAGGTAATTTCGTCTGATTACACCATACGAGGTTGAATATAAGCGTTAGATGTTTGTTTTCGGATTAGTATTAGGAAAGCCTATTTATGATTTACCCCACTATACATTTTATATTAAAGACCATTTAGACCTATCTTAATCTCTATGACTTTATTAATATTAATCTATATTTCCATCTGTCCTTATCCTACTTAATTAGGGGTCGACGTAAAACACTTTCTATAGTTCAGCCAAATTTTTACTACCTTCTGTTTCAACCACTTCTAAGAGAAGTTTATCTATATTAATCATCATCAGCCACAGACCGTCCACTGCTAGACATAGGTCCACAAAGATTTCCAAATAGACCTGTTGGAAGCTAATAGGAATAGACTATATAGACTTTCGATGTCTCAGCAGTAGGTAAATCAATAGCAAGCATTAGTAAATAGTTGACCATACAAATATTCTACTTCTTGCTGTAGGAAATAAGTCAGTTTCGAAGGAAGCCTCATTTATCAGTTTAAGTTTAATAGAATTATGTTGGATTACTTCATCATAACTTGGCTTAGTAAACTGAGTTTTATAATCGGATCAAGTAAAATGAAATTTATTATATTTTTTAAATATATTCTTTGGCGGCTATATTATAATTATTACATTTTTTACCTATACTATAATGTTCATGCTTGTTTTTTCTTATGTTGTTTCAGATATTATCCTGCCAGCAATATTTTGAAATGCTACTGTTGCTGATACTGAACTATTCGAAACCTTGAATCTTAATGCCAAGAAGGTGCGAGCCCCTCAAGACTCGAACGCGTGACGCCGTTGAAAGTGTATTTTTCAAAAGCGTGAAATCGAGGACTAGCCGGTCCTTGATGTCCTCGACAAGTTACATTCCTTGCGCTCTCAAACTTTGTATATCGAAGAGGCCCTGCCGCTATTCCGCTAGAGATCCCAGGTTAAGACATTGGTCCCGAGAATTCGAGATCTACTCGCCGTAGACTCATTTCCCAATTGGATTCATAATCCAATTCTGGTAGTTTTCTCACGGTCCTATAGAGGACTGAGTTTGAACGTTCCCTGTACGTACTTAGATTCGTACTTAAAAGAAGCCGTTTCGAAGGCTAATGGACACGCAAAGAGCCTACGCAAATGGAATTACTGGTAAAGAGAAACATGTTGACTATGAACGTAAAGTACCGTCTGAAGAGGAGAAGACTACGTCTCCACTTCTACAGAGAACGAACGATATTAAATATATCGATGGTGTGAGCGAAAGTAAGAAAGATGTGAGTGATCTCGAAGAGACTAAACATGATTTGAACGCTGTTGATGCAAATAAAACAACACCCAAAGAGGTTGACACCCTTGCGGTTGGTTATCATAAAGATGGAAAAAACGAAGAAGATGCAGTTTCCACAAATGAAGGTGTTAAGTTCTTTGGTTTGGGAGATGCAGACAGTATTTGCTCAAGCAAGCCACCTCCGGAGGCAGGGCCTGCGATACCTGATGGCGGTTGGGGATGGGTGGTCGTTGCCGCCTCGTTCCTCGTTGCCACTGTCGCCGATGGTCTGGCTTTTTCCTACGGCTTGATGCACGACAAATTTGTCTTATACTTCGAAACCAGTGAAGCCAAAACCTCACTGATCGGAAGTCTATTCATCTCGGTACCACTTATTGCTGGTCCAATTATGAGTGCCCTGGTTGACAGATATGGATGCAAAAATATGACAATAGTAGGAGGAATTGCCTCAACATTCGGGTTTGTAGCGGCATCCTATAGTAATTCAGTAGAAGTATTGTACTTCACCTATGGTATTATGGCTGGATTGGGAATGGGTCTACTCTACGTAACGGCTGTTGTATCAATTGCTTTTTGGTTTGAGAAACGTCGTAATTTGGCTGTTGGCCTGGGATCCTGTGGCGTTGGATTTGGAACTTTTGTTTATTCTCCCCTCACAACATATCTATTGGAGGAATTTGGCTGGAGGGGTGCAATATTACTACTTGCCGGCACTGTACTTAACGTTTGCGTGTGTGGTGCTGTAATGAGAGACCCTGAATGGTTGATACTAGAGCAAAAGAAACAGAGACAGTTGAGTAAGTCGAAGAGAGCGTCAAGCTCCATATCCATATCAGCAAAATCTGGAGGTGGTGAATCTGTTTACCCTGGGTATGATGAAGTGAAAACAATGATGAAGAGTGGAGAGACTCCAGAATATATTTTGACGGCGTTGGTCGCGTCTATAGCTGAAGCCGAAAACCTGGAAGCAGCTACAAAAATGAATGCAGATTTGTCTCAACAACATAAAGTTAGTTCTGTTATCAACCTGCCGACATTCTTGAAGCAAAGTGAAAAGGTAAGTAGCCATTATTGTTTTGCTTCTTCTTGTTTTATTATATTATTATGTACTAGCGAGATGGCAGGATATAGATTTAATTGGCAGGAATTGTTTCAATTAATACCGGCAACGCCATAAAAACAGTGAAATCCTTATCTACCCAATGGACGAGGAATATAGTTTAAGAGAAAAAGAGGGTATTAGGGTTTTTGGAAATCTCACTCAACGTATGTAACCCAACAGCATGCTGCTATTTTTACGAATTTAGCCTACGGATTTTATCACGATTTGGTTTTAATTTTTATTCCTGACGTTTCGAAGGCTTTGCAGTCTTCGTGGTCATGGGTTGGACTGAGATGTAATTTGTCCAAGAATGTTAGTATTACAAAATCTACCTTCATATTATTAAAACCAAATTAAAACCAAATCGTGATAAAATCCGTAAAAATAGTTTTATTTCAATGAATAGCATTCGCGTAAACTTAAGAAATCAGAATTTAGCCTAATCATGTTGTAGAAAAAATCTTTACAACTGGCCCTACCTCTTATTAGCTGTATTTAATAGTAATGTTTTGTGACTTATGTAATATTATTTTTGCACAGGTACCAGCTGAAGTACTGGATCAGTTAGTAGCAAACAAACGGCTCTACAATATTATTCTCCAAAACTATCCTTCAATGTTAGCATTGAGAAGCAACTCGGAACAGAAACTACCGGTGGAATCATCGGGGAAGGCTAAACCAGTTAAAATGTCAATGAAATTCAAACTTAATAAGAAAGAAAAGAAAGATTTCGAATCGAAACTAGACGTTGTCAAACAGAAGTTACTACAGCCAATACCTGAGAACAAACCAGCAATAATATCATCGAGGCCTGAGCGTCAAGATTGGTTTTCAAGGCATTTTCATACTGACCACCATTATCTTAGAGATATTAGGGTTCACAGGAATTCTATTATGCATCGTGGTGCTATGATGAATATTGCCAAGTATAAACTGCGTGCATCATCTTGTCCTGACATTTATAGGAACTCTATGTGGTCGATGGAAGATCTAGAGGAAAAGGTAATTTAAAAATTATATTTTTATAGTGATGTCGCTTTGGTTGTTTGAATAGGATTTATAAAGAACTGTTTAAATTACTTTCCTTAGTGAACATGTTCTTTGCATATAAATGAAGTTTGAACAAATATGTGGCTTAACTATGTTTACAAATTTACACAAATATGATCATAATAAAATATCTAATGTATTGATTTCTTTTTATACCAGTCTGATAAGAATTAATTTTATTCGTGTTTTATTTGTTGTTATTGTGGATTCGAATTTACTAACTGTCTTTTCCAGACATGGGGTAGACGCCTCATCGATGTCATAAACAAGACTTTTGACTTCAACATGTTCACGGAGTTCCATTTCCTGATGATGAACCTTTCGACCCTGGTGTTATTCATCTGGTTCATTGTTCCCTATTTCTACATCTCCAACTTCATACAGATGAGTGGCTATTCCGAAACCGATGGTTCCTGGATGCTCAGTACATTTGGTATTGCTACTATTATTGGCATTGTAAGTATTAGATAGTTATGTATCATGTTTAAAAGTCAAAATAGAAATTAAACTTTCAAGTCTGTGAATATTCTACTGTTCTACATGAGTCTTTAGTTAAAAACAATCAGTGATTATGACTTAATTAAAATCAGCTTTTTAATTAACATTGTTTTCATTACTTCAGTGTTCTAATTGCTCTTTGTTAATATTATCAAAGGCAAAGTTATTTACGGTTTTAATTAACTTCAGGTTTTCAAACTGATCTAGAACTAATTATTAGATAGAATAAGCGTAACCCGCACCTTTACGGTATGCGAATTTTAATCAAAATGTACGTTTTATCTTTACGATACTCGTATCGACAGAACATGTGAGGAAAATTCATCAGGAGATAAGAAATATCATAACTGTTTTACAAAAGTGATTAACGATTTATATTTGCATTAAACCTATCTAGCATCATGCCGACAATCTAGCATGATTCATATCAGCTAATAGCCTAAATACATTATAAAATCTGTTTTATTGTCAAATTTTGTATTGGATATTGTTGGAAAATAATATGCAGGACTACCGAGAAATCACTTAATATAATGCCAAGGCAGTAGTATTCTGGGCCTTTGCTATTAAAGTATTACTTATATAGTCACCTACATCTATTGAACTAGAAGTTTACATAATTGTAGGAGTCATAGTGGAATTTTTGGACATGTAGGTATACTATAGGAATGTCTTATATGTACATACAATTAAAATATCAAGTTTCTTTATTGCAGAGACTGGCAAACGAGCAGATGGGTCACCAGATAGCAAGTGATCTCCATCGCCCAAGTGGTAGAACCACACAGTTACGTCTACAGCACGAATGGGCCGGCTAGATCGGTTTGATACCACTGTCTCATAGAAGACCAATGTAAAGTGGCAGTGAGATTTCCGGTGGCCCAATTCTCCCCCTCCCTTTCCGAATCCCTATTTCCCTCCTTTTAGATTGGCAACGCGCCCGTGATTTTCTTGTCTTGGGTGTATCTGGGAGATGGAGATCACTTACCATCAGGTGACCCATCTGCTCGTTTGTCAGTCTCTGCTATAAAAAAAATCGTGCGCCTTTTGCAAAACAGTTTCTATCCAAAATCAGATCTTAGTGTCTCAAAGCTAAACTTAAAATAATCAAGCAGATTCATCACTAAATATTTCCTTACAATATTTTACGTTTCATTTCTTCATTCCAGGTTGGGCTCGGCTGGATGGGCGACCTGCCTTGGGTCAATGTCACAAAAACCTACGCCATCTGCCTCATCTTCTGTGGTGTTTCTATCATCATGTTCCCCGTCTTAATCCGCATCTTAGATCCCACAGCACGGTCAAGTTTCTATATCCTCGCTGTCAACGCTGCGATCTTCGGTCTTATGTTTTCGAGCTCTTACTCCTACACGCCTAGTATCTTAGTAGAGTTGATTGCTTTGGAGCGATTCACCATGGCATATGGACTTGTACTGCTAAGTCAAGGAGTCGGCCATCTCATCGGACCGCCTATTGCTGGTAAGTTTATATTTCAAATGACACAACCTTAGATTAATAAAGTCATAGATACCTAATCCACGCGTAAAAATCTTGACATTCATGTAGAGCTACTTTAGCCACCTTCAGTCGCTGGTTCCATAGTTGTCATAGAAACGACATCGCGACAACGTCTCTTACTATAATTTTTAAAATGCTTTCTTGTTGAATCTTGTCGTGCAAAAATTATTCAGGAAAAACTCAGAAGTGTCCTGGGATCTCATTTCAAACGGCAAATAATCAAAACCAGTTTATTTTGATTGATAAATTACCAAAGTAAAATCATATTTTTTAAAGATGTCACTTTCAACTCAGTGTTACCATAAAAAAAAATGATTTTTCCGAAGAAATATTAATATAATAAGTAATTATTAAATCATCGAAATATTAATTATAATTATGCATTAATCATCCGGATCTAGTATTATATATTTTTTTAACTCTTTTCATCTAAATCGATTCTATTTAGTGTTCTTTACTTATTTTTCAGATATCTCATTTGCTAGATTTTGAATTGGGCTGATTTTTTATATTTTGAAATCGAAAAAAAAGACATTTTTTTGAACCATATCTCAACTCATTACATTTTGGCCCAAAGATCCCGTATCCTTTGGCAGAAATATCGTGTAATAAATATCGTGTACTTAAAAAAACGAATGAGTAAAGAACCGTCTTCTTATTTTCCGAAATGGTTAAAAAGTAATCTCCCTGTTTATTGTGAAAATTTTATTTTTATAAAAGAAAGAAAATTACCCATATTTAGGAAAATGGAATGAAGCCTGGTATCACTGTCACGCACACTACGATATGCAAAATTGCCTCATCTCACATTGACATTTTGTTTGAGGCTATCCTTCTAGGCGTTTAAATTCTTTGGACACAACCATATTTTCTTAAATTAAAACTCTTCATCAAAATGTAAAATATTATATCCAATAAAGCATTCGTCTATTGGTAAAATCGGGGCAAAGAATTAGAGTAATCAGATCAGTTAATTGGCTATATAACGATGACGTAATTATTGATAATAATATTGTAATAAAGCGTCCCAGGAATCCGGAGTCCATTTATAGCAGAATTTAGACTGGCGTTTGTAATTACTAGCACTTTTAATCAGTTGAGATTACTCTAGAGCTAATTAATGTGTCATTGTCTTTGTAATTAAGAGTGGTTGTAAAGTTATCTAAGATTTTAAACCATTTTTATGTACTTGGAGTTTGGATCCGACGTAATAGGTATTCAAACTTTTTAAAACATCTTTAACATGAACTGATAACATCTCTGATAAGATGTTGCAGCTAATGTGACATGCACTATGCATATTGAGGTAAAGAAAAAAAATGTCAAATGGGGAACTTTCACAAATATTATATCGAGATATTCTGTTGATTAAATCAATAAACAAAACCATGAAATGTGCAATATAAAATAATTAATAAGAGTTTTAATAATAATAAATACACCCAACAGTCACAAACCTAGTTCTGACCCGTTCGTGGGTGTCAGAGACTATAAGAGACTTTCGGTCTCACAACACCCAGACTTGAAACAAATATCTGTGGGCCACACAAACATTTGTCTCAATGCGGGAATCGAACCCGCGGCCTCTCCCTTCACAGCCGGCTACTCGCCGCCTGCGCCACGGAAGCTGTCTGATAATTGATATTTTACAAACTATTCTACTTATATAAAAATTACGTATAATGAAACGTAATTGCAAAACCCAACTGACGTCATTGCATAAAGAATCATAAAGCAGTGTTTCCAAGTTGAGGTGTATTTGCCAATTTTGCCCAAAAAATTGTGGTGATTAGTGAATTAGATTTCGGCGGTCCTTTTCTTCCTTATTTTTACTTCGTTATTTAAAGAAGTAACTAACATTTCAACGCGGTGACGTCACGTCCTTTTTTAGCACCAGATTTTGGAAGTCATATTTTGACTTGCGATAATTAAATGATTTGTGCATATTTTAATGTTTTTGTATCTGGTGTGTTCATTTGAGACCTAGTTCTTTGCAATGAACTAAAAAATAAACTAAATACAAGTCCCCTATTGGTGAATCTACGTTAAGCCAGTAATGTAATTACCTATTTATAGCCTACTTAAGTTGATTTTAGTTTGGATTGGTCGCCTCCTTGGTCTAGTGGCAGCATGTATGGGCTGGAGACCGGGCGGTCCTTAATTCGATTTCCAGGTCGGGCTAAATAATGTTCTAATTTATTTTGCTCGGGACTGGATCCCTCAAAGGGGGTCGACGTCGCCAGGCAGGCAGCCGGTCGTAAAAACCTAAGCCAAATCCTTTCTGCAACATACTTGAAAAAGTGTGTTGCGCCGGCCCCAGATTAAGGTGGAATAAGGGCAGGTAGAAAGAAAAGAGTAGTAGATTGATTCTAGTCATTCACTTTTTCATCGTTTTTAAAAGCTTTCTTGTCTATGCCAAAAATAATCCATAATCTTTTTTTTTTTGTTACAATTTTCTCCTTATTTTTTTTAAAGGAGAAGGCAAAGGCCTCAACCAGCCATGCAGCCTAGTCTGTAGTTGCTATTTCACATCCAAGAACTTCAATATAGTTCAAACTTCAAAGGCCGAAGCCATATCTGTAATTGTATTAAGAAGCAAGGCCAAAGCCATGTCTGAAATTGTCATAATATAAGGCCAAAGCCATGTCTGAAATATTCTTAGTAAGGCGAAAGCCAATCCATAATCTATAATGGCATCCCCTTATTACGTTTTTAACGCTTGATCTATGTAATTTCCTTATTTCATCGGTTTATAACAATTTTCACATATTGAATTTCAAGATCTAACTAGCTATTTTTTTGAGTAATGGATTTATTAAACACTGTCGTTGGCAAAATCAATCAACCTTTGATGGAGGCCATATTTTTTAAATAAAGAAGACAAATTTACACGCGAGAGAATGAATCTAGTCTTAACATAAGTTTCAACAGTTTTCTTCGAGTGTCTTTAGCTATTCAACACTTACGATCGCCTAATCGACCTTTACTTTTTTTTCTAGGTGCCCTTCGTGACACGACGGGATATTGGGACGCTGCTTTCTACATGGCCGGTATTTGGGTGATTGTCTCTGGTCTGCTTGTGGGAGTGATACCTTACACCCAGAACTTCAGGATCTGTGGAAACGCGCCACTGGCCAAGGACGTTGCTGGTGAACCAGATCCAGGAATCAAGATTATTATTGCCCATTAAATTTATAATAATAATGAAGTCTACGAAATGAAACGTCTTCAATTATTTTCCCGAATGGACCTTCATCATGATTGTTTTTTTTTTAAGTCTAACTTAAGAGTCTTTAGGTGTCACAGAATACAGTGTTAATAGGTTTAATACGATTATATAAGTCTGGAAGTGTGAATATCATCAGAACACGACCAACATTCCAATATATAACTATTTCCAATACACAGACACACCAAAGCCGCTGACACGCCGGCATAAGTCGGCAACAATTTGACGGCGGGCTTGGTGGCGACTCGACATGAGATTTTTTTTGGCTTTTCTTATAGGCTTTTTTCGGCCGGTCGGCTTTGGTGTATATTGCGCTTTATGATAGAAGTTATTTATTTGACCTTCGTAGTTCGTACCAATCTACTTATGCATGTCTTTTGTCCGGATTGTATCTTTTGGGTTGTTATTTGAAGACTTTTTATTTCAAAGGGTATATTGATTTCTTAAGTTTACGCGAATGCTATTCATTGAAATAAAATTACTTTTACGGATTTTATCACGATTTGGTTTTAATATTTATTCCCGACGTTTCGAAGGCTTTGCAGTCTTCGTGGTCACGGGTTGGACTGAGATGTCATTTGTCCAAAAATGTTAGTATTACAAAATCTACCTTCATTTTAGAATTATACAGATTTTTAAAAAGTTAACCGTTTATGTTCCGATCTACGCAGTACGAGCTCAAGACACTGTGAAAAGTAATTTTATTTCAATTCAAAGGGTATGTTAAGTACCTACTCATTATGATAGTTTGCAAATACTGGATTTGAAAATAGGACAAGCGAGTAAAATTGTTTTAAAAATCAAAATCAAGCAGTACTACCAACATTCTAATTAACATCTTTGTAATGTTATCAGCACTGAAGTGTTGCCATATGCAACATCGTTTTCATTTTTAGTATTTTTTATTTGTAATAGATTTTTTGTGTACCTTTTTATTTCGCGTTTGTCAACACAATGGGTGGGAGTTTATACTTTTTAGATATTTACAAAAAATATCTAGACTATAATATAATTATGTGTTTATATATTATGTTCTAGAGCTTCCCTATTTGATTACATTTATGATCATTTAGTTAGACAACCCATTATTTATTACTTACTGGAATGCCTTTATTTTTGGCCTCAAAGACATTATACATTTCTATGTATCTAACTCCATTTTCCGTGGTTGGCATCGTGAAAATAGCTCCTATAATATTATAGCTTTTGGTATCTTTATATCATAGAAGCGAAATGAGTGTATTTGGTAGTTTAGATCATCTTGGATTTCTTGTATGTGCACGTATGCTTGATTCCATATAAGATGTTGAGTACATATATTACAAAGTTATAAGTAATTTCCTTATTATCAGGTATAAATATTTACACCCGAAATATTTAGTTGAATGATTGTACTTATCAGTTCTTATGTTTATCGAAACTTTAATCGTAAATGTTAGAGTCTTACGTGTTTATTTATAGCTGTAGTCCGTATTTTACTCGCCATAGACAACAGAAAATGGCGGTAGTTCAACTTAATCATAGATATATCATGTTATGACCTTTATTAATACTGAGTGTTTTATCAGAATGCTAAATTTCTAGTTATATTTTCCATACATTTTGGTGATAGTATTTTTTTATTTATTTTTAATACCTCCTAGGGAGGAATAAGTATATTCGTGTGGCTTGCTAGAGATATAGTGTATCAGCTAAAATAATAACTGCGAAATGTAGAAGTTGTTTCTGTAACGTTTCATCATCATCAGCCATAGGACGTCCACTGCTGAACATAGGCCTATTTTTCTGTAACGTTTGAACTGTTTATATTATCTAAATGGCACAGTAAGAAGAAATATCATGAGATTAATTACATATCACAGTAAGAAGATTTAACAAGTTATTCCAAAAAACTTTTTAAAGAGGATACCCCGTAAATATATTTGGTAATATTATACCTATGCATATTGTAAAAAAATCTTATCGTAGATCATATTACAATAAAATCCTAATAAATATTTTATTTTCCAAGCAGTATTGATACATTGGTGTCATTGAGAAATTATAGTAGTTAACCTAGTTGCTTGCTCCACCGATGTGATGCCTCATTGTACGGTGTACCTATTTATGAACCAAGCTATGTTGTTTTCTGAATTGTGTTATATATATATATATATATATATATATATATATATATATATATATATATATATATATATATATATATATATATATATATATATATACATTTTTATATGTACTTCTAAAAGACGATTTTAAGTGCCTTTTGACCAACGAAATAAAGTAAATTTTGATTTCGATTTTATATAAAATTTGTTTTAATTACTTTTTATAATATTGTAGGTATATAATATCATTGAATATGCCTAATTTACTTGCCATTTGGAAACACGGATTTTTAAAATGAATTTATTTTTATAGAGGACATTTTCAAAGTATTTTGTAGAGTAAGTTTGTCTACTTAGAATTATCTATGAAGATTGTGGATTGTTTTTGTATTTATCTTAAATTCTTACATATATTAAATAGATCATTCACATTTCTGTGTATGTTTTTTTTGCGATGATTTCCTTTTTTCATTGATCAATGAATACTCATTACCAATTCTAATGGAAACAAATTAAAATATTAACACTCAACAGTCATACACATAGTCCTAACCTCACATATGATATGATACGTCTCATGGGCATCAGGAACTAAGAGAGACTTTCGGTCTCACAACACTGGGTGTTATCGTACAAATATGTAGGCTTCACAAACATTTGTCTCATGCGGGGATTGAACTCGCGGCCTCTTGCTTCACAGCCGGCTAATCGCACGTTGCGCCACGGAGTCTGTCAAAAGCAAAATCTATTAGAATAGTGTGAATATTAAACAAAATCTTGTAACATTACTAAGTGATTTTAATATTAAATTAGTTATCAAATCATAGTTAGGACAAAAATATTATTATACAGTATTAGTGTAATATTTTCATTTCTTCTCTGGTATTCCTAATTATGATAATCGGCTGCGAGTTTTGGCGGGAATTCTGAGGGTGCGGGTGGTCGCTTCTTTTAATGAATTCATATTCTAGTCTAAAGTTGTGCTTGTGGTTTAAATTTGATGTGAATCTAAGCGATAAACATCAACGAAGATGGACAGTATGTGGAAGCTTTGAAATAAGTGATTTTGGACGCTTTTTGTCGGGTGGATGGGTCGACCATGGTTGACTCCTCCGTTGCGAGAAAATCGTCTAAAAAGCATCAATCTGGAAAGAATTGACGCCGAAACTCCAGCAGGGCCTTGAAATCGAACACATCCGACTTCAATGCACTTGCGAAAACTTAGATATAGGAAACAAAGTGTAATAAATAATAAAAAGTATACGGCTGAAGGACATTGTATCCATGACTATGAACAATTAAAAAAAAAATCGGCTGCTGTCACTTGTGTGTCTGTCACTGACAAGTTGTCAGTGTCACTACTCACTGTCAGTGTTATCAATACTATTGTTTTGAAAAGCGCAAAGTTTATAATAAAACAAAACAGAATCATAAAATTAATTTAAATACGCGTATAATTTCGAAATGAACAGACAGTCGTTAAAGCAATGGAAAGGTCTGTAAATTGTCTTCTTGGTACGAACAAATACAACGTTTTATTTACTTGTGTACTTTTGTTATAGAATAGTGCACTTCGATTTAAAAGGCGCTCCACCTAAGGTGCCTTATTTAGAAAAGGTAATTTGTATTTACATAATACGATTGTAAAAGAAATGTTAAATACAATTTTTGAAGAAATCTTTTTTTTTGTTTAGAGTGGTCTTAATACCTACTTGATGATAGTTGGACCTATAATTTTTTTCACCTGCCCTTATCCCACCTCAGTGTGGGGTCTCTACACTTTTTTTCAAGCATGTCACAGGAAGGACAACCATTTTCTGGGGATCCAGTCCTGGGAAAGTAATGTTAGAAAAATACCCTGCTTGAACTGGGACTTGAACCCAGGACCTCCCGATACACAGCCTATATACACTGCCACCTACCTACAATAATTATTTTTTACAAAGATTAGCAAACATTTATTCAAAATTAATATTTAAAAATTTATTTTCTTGATAGTGATTATTATCACAGTTCTTAATTTATAATTTCAAGCCAGTATGTACAGCATGTTTAATTTTGTTTTTTAAATAATGAGTCAAAATATAAATCCACAGTAAATAGGCTGTCAATTTCTAGGTTTTAATTCAAATAAAGTCATGGGGAGCTACAGGCATACTCTTGGAATGGGAAGATACCTTTCCATACACAGCCCCATTGGTGGATATTGGAAGCCTGGGGGGATGTGGTGGGGATGGAATGTACTCGATAGAAGAAGTCAAGTATATCTTGTGGCTGGCAAAGGTTAATGGGCTTGAACCGGTAAGTTCCTATAATATAACACTCTGTCAAAAATATAAATTACCTACTCAAAAATACTAAACTGTAAAAAAAACTAATAACAATTTTTATCTAGAACTATGAACTAAAAAGTTAAAAATAATTTCTAACATGTACTTGGTTAGGTAGGTACTTACTGTACTTCTTACTGCAATACCCTGTTAGAAGCGGCTTTATTATTAATAATAATTAATTTTACATTAGCTGCTTGGTGGCCGGAGTCTGAACTGCCTCTGAGGGGTTAAGTCGTAAGCTTATTCAAAAACAGTTTTTCTTTTTTAAATACATCTGTCTAAATAAAATAAATACACAATACCCTTATGTCCATATTACAGAACTCTGCGATAAATCTGTATTTTTTATCCAAAATCTCAATTTAAAGATAGGAGTGAACTGTAGGATTAATCCAGTTTAAGTTTAACTCTAGATTAGTAATAGTGTTGCAGGTCGCCCTAAGGCATTAATCTATTCTAAAAAAGAGTTGTTTTAGAAAAATAAAACAAAGTTAATATATTTTTTCACCATCACTATTTCAGATACAACTAGTCCAAACCATAGGGCACATGGAGTATGTGCTCAAACACCCAGCATACCGCAATTTACGCGAAGCTCCTCTCTCGCCAGCCGTCCTGTGCCCTTCTAAGCCTGAGTCTCAGGTGCTAGTGAGGGCTATGTTAGAACAAGCACTGGAGTTGCAGCCTGATGCTAAATACTTTCATATTGGGGCTGATGAGGTAAGGTAGGGTTGCTGTTTTTACATAAAAGTGTCTTCCAAGTGAAGGAAGAGGCTCCAATCTTGTGGCCTATCTTTAATCTTGTTATTTGCATAACATAAGCTCACGCCTGTATCTCTGAAGGGGTATGCAAAGGCGCACTAGTGAACTAGAATACTCTCATTTCGCCAAGCTTAGTTCCGTCCCAGACGTGATAGAACCATCCCAGATGTGATAGAAGCGAGCCTATCGTCGTATTGGGCACAAATTCCAGACTCCGGGTTGATATGGACAAATCCAATATCACTTTGCCCAACCCGGGGAACGAACCCGAGACCTCAGGACTGTAGTCGTACCGAAATACAACCACGCCACCGAGGCAATTGTACAATAACAACTTCATACAATCTTTTTGATAGTCAGTACATGGTCTCTTTTTCAGAAATCCCAGGTAAATAATATGTGATTATGCTAATTGAAAATCTTAAACATAAATAGTAATTGGTTGCCAGAACAAGTTTTTTTTTAATTGGCCCAGGATTATTGTAGAATTAAAGTTCTTTATAAGATTTGCAACACACCAACTGTGGCCTTATGTTACAGTATGATGTTATTTTGGTGGATCATTTAAATCAAGTATATTATTGATACTTTTTATGACTTATTTACATAATGATTTTATCTTACTGATTTCAGGTATGGCACACTGCAGTGTGTGAGGAATGTAAGTTCAAAGCTGCTACCCACCAGTACAAAGCTGCGTCATTATACTTAGACCATGTGCGTGGGGTTGCCTCTTTCGTAAAGCAAAAGAGGCCCGCCATTACCATATTAATGTGGGACGATATGCTCAGATCAATCAGTCTTGATACTTTAAAAGGTATATCCGAAATTACTTATTAACTTTAATTTTGCAATTTTATTATACAAGTGAAGTTAAAACTAAATGGAATGTGAACATTAACTACAACAACATATTTATTTATTATTATTTTAATTACAACAACATATAGTAGACATTTTCTACCCCTCTACCTGAAGGTGATAAGGAACGAGAATAACATAAAGGTTAAGTTTACGCGAACGCTATTCATTGAAATAAAACTATTTTTACGGATTCTGTCACAATTTGGTTTGACTACAGTCCAACCCGTGACCACGAAGACTGCAAAGCCTTCGAAACGTCGGGAATAAAAATTAAAACCAAATCGTGATAGAATCCGTAAAAATAGTTTTATAACATAAAGGTTTTTTTATAAATTAAACTTGTAATATGACCTCTATACAGTTCAATTTTGTTTATTCTCTTAGAGCGACTTGCACCACTATTACTAACCTACAGTTAGTCCTAACCTCAAGTTAAATTGAAAAAGATATATATGAATGACATGTAATTAATTAAATGTCGTCATATATTATCTGTAATTACATGTAATAAATTACATGTCATTAATATATTTCTGTTTCTTCTTTCTGCAAGTCGCCCTTATAATAATGAATGGTCTAGGAAAGAAGTTATGCTGTAAAAAATAACTGAGACATTTATTTCAGTGTACAATCTGGGTGAGTTAGTACAACCGGTGTTGTGGCATTACAATCCGATGGAGTGCTTCCAGATCGACCAAAATCTGTGGGGCCATTACCGACAGCTGTTCCCTTGTGTGTGGGCCGGCTCAGCGTTTAAAGGGGCTAATGGGAGTTGTCAGGTAAGAATTACATAAGCTCATAGCATAAACTCACACCTGTATCTCCGGAGGGGTAGGCAGAGGCGCACTAGCGAACTAGAGCATCCACGTTTCACCGAGCTTAGTTCTGTCTCAGATGTGATGGGGGCGAGCCTATTGCCATATCGGCCACAAATTTCAGACTCCGGGCTGATATTAGAAAAACCCATTATCAATTTGCCCGACCCGGGGTTCGAACCCGAGACCTCAGGACAGTAGTCATACTGAAAGACAACTATGCTACCGAGACAGGTAAGAATTGTACATAATAAATATTTTTTATTATGCCTGCATCGGTGGCGTAGTTGTACTGCGTGCGTACGACTATCGTCTTGCGGTGTCGGATTCTATCCCCGAGTCGGGTAAAGTAATATTGGGTTTAACTCAGTATTAGACTGGAGTCTGCAATTTGTGACCAATAGGGTGATAGGTTGGCCCCCTATCATATCTAAATCAAATCTTTTATTGAATCCATAAAATGCTATACATTGTTTAGATTTTCATTTCATTGAAGTTTGATGTGACCTTCAAACTGCGGGAAAGAGAAGTATCATAACGACCATAACGGTGCCTGCGTTGGAAAGGGATAGCAAGATATCCCCACTACATCCCCACTCTTGCTCATTGCGGAATTTAAAATATGAATTACTGCCTCATTTTTCAACCAATTTCGATGCAGTTTTTACAGAAGGGTTTCTTTTTTGTTTTATTTGCCATTTCATAATATGCATAAAATCAAACATAGTCAAGTATCCAATTAAAGCTGGAAGTTTTATTAGTGAATTTCTCATCACAGATTTTGTCGCCTGTATGTCATTATGTAAGTAACAACGAGGCGTGGGTACAAGAGATCAAAAGGTACAAAAATGATGTGCGATTCGCAGGAATTATACTCACTGGCTGGTCGAGGTAAGGTAATAGCGACATCTATCGAAATCAAATATATTTTTACCTTTTTTGATACTACAGAGTGTTCCAGAATTAGGTGACTTCAGTATCAGTAAATAAATGTAATGAATTAATATTTTTAGGTATGATCACTACGCTACTCTCTGCGAGCTGCTGCCAGTGGCGCTGCCAAGTTTGGCAAGCTGTCTAAGCGTGGTTGCCAAATGTGAAGATGAAACTAAAGGTATAAAATTAACTAAATATTAGGGAATGTACCCATATTACGTGACCAGCGGCCTGAGCAGGAAAATTTCTGACAACCATAAATGTATTCGAACTCGATGCGCTTCTATGAAATTTGTATGAAATATTAACCAAACGTCATCAGTGCGCAGCGAACTCGAATACATTTACATTTACATTAGTTTTTCGTGCTCGGGCCACTGTTCTGGGCGGGGAGGGGTCTTCATAATCCAATGCCTAAAATATATATATATTTTTTAAATATACCATTACGTTTTAAATCGTTCTTCCTTTGTGTGGTATTGTTATTGGTACCAACTTTAAGAAACAACCGGTACCGAACAAATCGAGTAGATTTTTTTCCATAGCGACGAATTAATGTGGTCAATTAACCCGTTGGAAGCGCCACATATACACTTATGTAACGTATATACATATAACCGTATGGGCCACCGGACGCCGAGCCGCCAGTGTATCTACATAAATATAAAGTAGGCTTTGGTTTGGGTGCCAGTTTGGTGTTATTAAAACGATATACCTGATCACGTAAGCGGTTCTGAAGGCAAAATTATAGTATGTTTTTATTCGACCGACTTCCACAAAAGGAGGAGGTCCTCAATTCGTCTGTATTTATTTTGTATGTTACTCGATATCCCCGCCAAACGTGGACCGATTTTCAAAATTCTTTTTGTGTTCGATAGAGCTTATTTCAAGGTTGGTCCCATATAATTTGGTCATGATCGGATACATTTTGAAGTCGATCTGTTAAGTTTCAGTTGTTGAAAGGATTTGGCTTGATTTTTACGATCAGTTACCTGCCTGACGTCAACCCCTTTCCAAGGGATTCAGTTTTAAATTTGGTCACGATCGGTAAATTGGAAGTCGGTCAGTTAAGTTTTTAAACTTGTAATTATTTATTAAATCTTGTTTACTTTCAGAAACGTTTATAAGCGACGTCCTACCGTCACATCAATGGCCTGGCGAAGACTTAGCAAGACTTGTACATTCCTTCGTAATAATCAGAGAGAGGTGCCTGTCCTTCTTACATGGAGATCTGTGAGTAGTTATTTGTAATTATCATTACTTTTAATAATACATACTTTTGGCAACAACCTGTACATGTTTTTTTGAAACGATTTGTGTCTATTCTATATCGTTATTGATGTTTGTTAATTATTAGCTCTATCTTGCTCGCTTTTTAAATATTGTTGCTCGCTTCTTTTGTTAGGACCACAATAATTGTTTTTAATTCTTCATTTTATTAATAGCTAATAATAGCATATATGGGCTATGGACCGGGAGGTCGTGGATTCCCTTCCTAGATCGGGCAAAGCGAATTTTCTAATTTAATTTGCCCGGGACTGGATCCCCAGAGGGGGTTAACGTCAGGCAGGCAGTCGGTCGTAAAAACTAAGCCAAATCCTCTCTGCAACATGCTTGAAAAACTGTGTTGCACCGACCCCACATTAAGGTGGGATAAAAGACAGGTACAGAGAATGAATATATATGAATAGAATAATTCTTGAAATTCATTTTTGCTGAAATATATTTTGCATTAATCGTTGTTTTTTGTAATTTAGTTTTATATTGTAAGTATATAAACAGTATACGTCTATATTTGAAATTATATTTACAGACTGCCTCGGTGGTGTGGTTGTATTTCGGTGCGACTACCGTCCTGAGGTCTCGGGTTCGATCCCCGGGTCGGGCAAAGTGATATTGGATTTTTCCTTATCAGCTCGGAGTCTGGAATTTGTGCCTGATATGGCGATAGGCTCGCCCCCTACCACATCTGGGTCGGAACTAAGCTCGGCGAAATGTGGGTGTACTAGTTCGCTAGTGCACGTCTGCCTACCTCTTCAGGGATACAGGCGTGAGCTTATGTTATGTTATTTACAGAGTAACAACGTGGTTAAATCCGTGGCAGATAGAACGTAACTACACAAATCCGGCACAAGTTGAACCCATAGTTCGAACAGCTGAAATGTAAGCATATTTCTCTCATATACCTGACTTAGTATTAGAATATTTAAGTGCAAAGATGTCGCCTTCTTGCTAGGGGCACCGTATATGGACTGTCAGCCGGGAGGTCCTGGGTTCGACCCACAGCCATCGAGTAGGTGGAGCATGTGTCCTCCACCGCACATAGACATCTATGATAATAAAACTATTTTGGGTGCGGTGCTAACCTTAAAGGAATTCTGAAAGGGACGAGAGCTACCGTTTCACGTCGTGTGAGACAGTGATATCAAATTCGTCAAGTCAGGCCATTCGTTCGTAGACGTTACTATCTCTAGTGTGGCTTTTTCTAATCATAATAATATTAGCTCTGTAACATTACTGTCCCACTGCTGGGCACGAGCCTCCTCTAATAATGAGAGGGGTTAGGTTTTAGTCTACCATGCTAGCCTAATGAGGGTTGGTAGACTTCACATACCTTTGAAATTTTTGCGGAAAAATTCTCGGGTATGCAGGTTTTGTTTGTATAATATTTTGTTTATGTAGGTTTTTTTATAGCAGAGACCGGCACACGAACAGATGGGTCACCTGATGGTAATAATTCCTTTCCCAACCCCTTTTTCCCTTCCCTTCCATTTCCTCCTTTTAGGTTGGCAAGATCACTTACCATCAGGTGACCCATCTGCTTGTGTGCCAGTCTTTGCTAAAAAAAAGAAAAAGAAAAGTGATGTCCACCGCCCATAGACACTCGAGACACAAAAATAATCATGGGTGCGTTGCCAGCCTAAAAGAAGCGAATTGAAGGGGAGGAAAACGGATTCGGTAAGGGGGGTAATGGGCCACCGGAAATCTCACTCACCGAATAAAACGTTAAGTTACGTCGATTTTCTGTAAGACAGTGGTATCAAACCGGTGGAGCTGGTCCTTTCGTGCTGTAGACGTGCGTGGCTCTACCACTCATAAAATGATTGTATGTTGTCGTCAGCCTGCTGTCGGAGTTGTCGTCGCTGGAGAGCGGGTTGTCGTCGAGCCTGTGCGTGGTGACGGGCGCGCGGTCCGGCGGCGAGGTGTCGGGCGCGCACGCGGCGCCGCTCCGCGCGCGGCTCGCGGCGCTGCTCGAGCACGCGCGCGCGCGAGCACACGCGCCGCCCGCGCTCACTCCCAACACAATATAAATATACCGCATCACTAGTTTTATTTCTTTACACCTCTATGTACCTTTGGGATTCTAAATTTCAATTTAGAATACTGGCCAGTAGTATTTTTTTAATGGCAATATGCATCAATATTTTATACCCTAGATGCATATAATAATTTGAATTCGACTATTCTATTCGACTAGCGCATAAGCCACTTGTCTGAACCCTGTTCTTTACAAATGTCTTCTCGAATAGTGATAAAACAAAGAAAAAGATCACAACTTATACTACACGTAACACAGATATAAACCTAGCACGTGTTATAAAGTAGCTTTTTAAACGAAATGATCAAGCGTTCTTAAATTTGAATTTTGAAATTTAGAATTCTATCGGCGTTCGACTGTAGGGAAAAGGAGTGCTTAAGCACTCCTTTGCTGTCCCATTTTCCGAGCGTCAACTGTGCATTTAGATTATTATATCGATGCTCTATGTATTTAAGAACCTAGCATTCTAAATTTAAAATAAAAATACTGGCCAGTAGGTTTTTTTTAATGGCAATATGTGGACTGCGAATCTGCTAGTATCAAAGTAGTTTAAGAATAGTATTTTTCTCGTAATGACGGGTCCACACCAACTGAACAATGGTCTTCGGAGATAGAGATGTACGCTCGCTAGAACCTACACCAACACACTTGATAAGTATCAAGGGATGAAAATTGATCGTATAAAAAGTGATAGCAAGTTTTTATCTCTTCAGCCCTTTATAAAAACATTTACGCGGTACTTAACTTAAAATTACTTTGTCAGTTTCATTTTCAAATTACGTCACGCGAGGAAAAAGAGACAAACTAGATTTAAAGATAACAATCGCGTAAATGTTTTTACCTATAAGTAAGGGTCTCGGCCTTCGTATATACATTTTGTTTAGGCGCGCTTTTTGCTTATGTTTTTCTCGAAACACTACACAAATCAATGTTTCTGTTTAGACACTCGACTCTTGCTTATATATACACATACATGCACTAGCCGTGGCTGTCTCAGAGTAGGACAAAGACCTCCCTACCGTTCTTCCATACATCTCTGTCCGTAGCTTTCTGTTGCCAGTCCTTTCAATTGCAGTAGCGCGTTCCGCCATTTCTTGTTAGGCCTGCCGCGACGTCGTGTGGCGTTCAGTGGTATCCACTCTGTGGTTTGGTAGTCTTTTGCTCATGGAACAATTTATATAGCAGAGACTGGCCAACGAGCAGATGGGTTACCTGATGGTAAGTGATACCCACCGCCCATAGACACCCAAGACACAAAAAGAATCATGGGTGCGTTGCCAACCTAAAGATAAACAACGACAAGACGTGGTAAAGCAACCGTTGATAAGCTGATCCTTTTAAGTGGTAGGTTGAGCCACGGCCCACACTGTGAACAGTTTTGACTACAGCTTGTATGGATCCGCTCGATTGGAGTGAGAACCTCCTGAATTTTTAGTTGGTTAATTTTGTATATGAAGGGCGTTTTGAAACACACCCACAAAGAAATATACGAGCCCCTATTGAAATAATGATATAGCTTCTGTATTTACTAATTTTTTCTAAGAAAAATGAAAGGCACGCGTCCCGAGCGAGTCATCCATTACTGAGCAACTCCACCGAGATATTCAGATGAGATGGGAGTCCCCTTAATTTCCTGCGACACCGCATGCAATAATATTCATGCCGAGAATAAACTCTTGGAGTTCCTTAAGGCGTTATTATGGGAAATATTCTCGTATTTTTAACGTGGCTTAAGAAAAAGTTTAGTACCTACCTAACTTGTTACTCTTGTTATTATCTCATGGTTTATTATCTTTTCATTCTTTGGATATATTGTATAGGAATAGGTGTAGGTAGAAGTATCGGATAGCCCGATTTTACAGCTCCCAAATTAGGGCGCCCTCCAATTTTACCGCTTCCCAAATTCTGCAACCCTTCTCGCCCCCCCCCCCCCCAGACCCCGCACTGGTAGGTAGAAAAGTATTCCTTTTTTTACGTCTTAAATCAGATGGAGCGACGAAATAAAAAAATAACTCATTATATACGAAGTTTCGGAACAAGATGTCCACAACAGCGAAGTGGAAAAAAAACACAGAGTTAATCCCATCACTATGTAGGATTAAAGCTAGGAAGAGAGCGAGAGCTTTGATCTAGATTAGCCACAGCATCGAATCGAAAAAGAGTAGGAACGAAATTATTGTATTTTGACTGTATCGGCTTATTAATTTTGTCAAAATATAAGTTTAAAAACTTTAAAAGCCAACTTCAAACTCATATGGGACCACTCCGACAGCCTTCGTGGCGCAGTGGGCGAGTAGCCGGCTTTGAAGCGAGAGGCCGCGGGTTCGCGATACAGGTTATACCTAGTGTGGGGTCAGTACCCCGAGCACGAAAAACTAATGTAAATGTATTCGAGTTCGCTGCGCACTGATGACGTTTGGTTAATATTTCATACAAATTTCATAGACGCGCATCGAGTTCGAATACATTTACTGTTGTCAGAAATTTTCCTGCTCAGGCCGCAGGACTAGGTGTGTGACTGTTGGGTGTATTTATTATTACTCCTAGAATAATCTACCGAACACAAACAAAACTGTCAATTGACCTAAAATAAAAACAAATCGTGATAGAATCCGTATAAAATAGTTTTATTTCGCACACACACACATAAGCTCACGCCTGTATCCCCGAAGGGGTAGGCAGAGGCGTACTAGCGAACTAGAACACCCACATTTCGCCGAGCTTAGTTCGGTCCCAGATGTGATAGGGGGCGAGCCTATCGCCATATCGGGCACAAATTCCAGACTCCGGGCTGATATGGAAAAATCCAATATCACTTTGCCCGACCCGGGGATCGAACCCGAGAGCTCAGAACCGTAGTCGTACCGAGATACCACCACGCCACGGAGGCAGTAGTTTTATTTCAAACGGCTTATATTTGCCGGAGCTAAGAAAAATACAGACGAAATGACGAAACTCCTTTTTTTGAAGACGCTCGATAACTTATAAATACAAATATAATTATCTTGTCAAACTGTGTTTATTTTTAAAATAATTCCGTAAGATCTGTATCTAACCCTCACGGTCCACAGCCCACATTACCTAAAGAGCATCATTATATAAGTAAATTATTTGTATTGAGTTACATTTGTATCTACACTCGTTTAGAAGACACACGTAAGATGTTTGCACCTGTGTTATATTTAGCATTAATTCTTGCAGTCGAAGGACAATCGTTTCCAGAAATAGATGAGACTGATTGTAAGTGTTCACTTGTTTTAATTGCTTGTAATCCTTGTAATAGCAGCGATAGCTCAGTTGGGAATGGTATGGACTGCCGAGACAAGTGTCGGAGGTTCGAGACCAACCCCAAAATAGAGCATACACCTCTGACTTTTCTATGTTAAGTGTATTTTCATTGTGAAATATCGCTTGCTATAACGGTGAAGGAAAACATCGTGAGGAAACCTGCATACCCGAGAATTTCTTCACAGGAATTTCGAAGGTATGTGAAGTCTGCCAATCCGCATTAGGCCAGCGTGGTAGACTAAGGCCTAACCCCTCTCATTAGTAGAGGAGGCCCGTGCCCAGCAGTGGGACAGTAATATTACGGGGCTAATATTATTAATCCGGGTTAGATAATAATCACAAGTTTAAACTTAACGTACTGACTTCAAATCCGATCGTGACTAAGCTGATAATAATATGTGACCCTTGGAATAGCTCTATCGAACACAAAAAGTATTGTGAAAATCGGTCCGTATTTGGCGGAGATATCGCGTTACATACCGACATAAAAATACATTATGTTATGTTAAAAATATAGACAAATTAGAGGACCTTTCCTTTTTTTGAAGTCGTTCGATAAGTCTAAATAGGTCTTTCCACCTGCCCTTATCCCACCTTAACGTGGGGTTGTAATCTTTTTCAATTATAAAATAGATTCGGAGCAAAAAGGATGCGGCTTATTTTTTTTGACCGGTTGCCAGCCTCACACCAACCTCTCCAGTCATGGGAAAATCGTGTTCGAAAATCACCCGTGTGACCTGCGAATCGAACTCACAACCTCCCGGTTCAGACACCATACAGTGCATCCGCTTCTTGTTAAGATTTTTCCGTTCCGTGATGTGTGTGATAGGTGGCGAGACTATGTCCATATCCGACACAAATTCAAGATTCTGGGCCGATACGTACAGTGATATGCCTTAAGTATTAGGATCGACCTGTTGTAATCGGTCTGCATCCAGGGACTTCTTACGACCTTTATCAGCTCGATCTGTAAATATTTTGCCCAGCAGTTGAAGTCCTGTGACTGCTGATGATGATGATAAAGTATTAGGAGCTATGAGGGAATTTGCCCAACACCCTTCTGAAGCGTTGTTCATACCACGGTTGATTATATAAAAAATTGAATTCCACTTTTAGTGCATAATACTTTTTAGAATCGTTTTGCCCCACCTGGGAATCGAACCCAAGATCTCCTGATCCACAGCCCTCTTAGACCAAGGCGTGACCATTATTGTATAACATGTCGTATTGATGCAAACATAATATTATTTTTAGGTGTCGTCAACAAAACCCAGTACATCGACGTCAGTCAAATACAAGTATATTTTTACGACATCATATTGAAAGTACAAGGATTTGTCAACACAGCAGCCCAGAGGATCGCATCCTATCCAGGAATAGATTACTCCAAGCGACTGGTAATCTTCGTTCCTGGTTACGAAGCTTTTGTTGGAGGAGATGCTGAGCGATGGACTATAGAAGCATTCCTAAAGGATCCTAACACATCTTTAATTATTATCGATTATTCATTTTACACTCAAGTTCCTTTGAATACAAAGAACTATTTAGAAGCTGTAAAGAACTCTCATTCCATAGGAAAAGCCATAGGAGACTTCCTCGCCAAGCTTCATAACTTTGGATATCAATCGAAAAATATATATTGCGTCGGCCATAGTCTGGGAGCTCAAATCGCCAGTTTCGTTTCTGAAGTATACACAGAAATAACTGGAGAGAAATTGTGGAGAGTAACTGGTGTTGATCCGGCAGCTTCTTGCTTCGAAAGCAATTCTATAGACAACCAAATAAGGTCTGGAGTCGCGGAGTACGTTGAAGTATACCATTGTAGTGAATACGGTACTACAAATGAAATAGGAGATATTGATGTTGTATTCAATCCAGATAGAGATAACCAGCCAGGTTGTGAAGGTGGAAACGTATTTGCTAATGTAGGAAGGGTTGATGCAGAAGTGTGCGATCATATTATGTGTATTTCTTTTTGGATGAAATCTGTCGAGTGTAAGGATTGTTACGCTGGTCATGATTCTTACAAAGGTTATTTGAAAGGTGGGAAAGGACAGGCTGTGGTTGGTTATCATAATACTGGTGATGTATTTGGTTTATATTATGCTTCTACGATTCTTTAATTAGAAGGATAAGGATGCTATTCATAATAACTTTACTACTAGAAATGCGAATGTTTGGATGGATCGATGTTTGTTACTCAATCACGCCAGAACGACTGAATGGATCTGGATGAAATTTGGCGCAGAGGATTATAGTTTGGAATAGCACAAAGTTTTTATTACGAAAAATGTATGGTTTCCGGGGGATAGATATGTTTTTTTTATCCAAAAGGTGAAGTGTTCCGGCAAAGTGACAACACTGCACCTGATGGTAAGCGTAGTGCATTCCAAAAAAACCTAGCGACCACTGACAAACAATGGGTTTATCAGTGGTCGCCAGAATCATTCCGGCCTATTTATGCTTCTTCACACTCCGATTCCGAAGAGGGTAGAAGCAAAGCGAAGGACTTGCGACAAGACATGCTGATGACCGATGCAGTGACAGGGATACCCCCATACCCGTCCCAACCAACCATCAAGTCATGCCGCAAGCCCCTCGAGAGAACAGAAAGTACACTAGCTGATCTTGGAACGCGAACCACACACGGAGTGTGGGTTACTATGGCAGGTTTTAGCTCCATGTGTACGGTGCTCGCCATCGGATATCCTACCACCAGCATTAATTAATTTCCATACGAACGAAGACGCAGGCATCATGCCATTAGGTTTATAAATGAATATAAATTTTGCTTTAAATTGCAACCTACACATTCTGAATACTATTACGTTATTCTTTCCTATTTCATTTAACTTCTTGTTTTTAACAAATACACTTTGATTTCCTATTGTTCTCGAATTATTGGATATTTCCTTTTTTAACCTTAAATTCCAAGACTTCCTAACAAAAACCAACTTAATTAACATAATAGTTGAAATTCTGCACAAAACAAATATGTTTTACCTAATTAACATTCCTATGATATAAATTGTTTGTATGGAATCCGCGAACAAAAATGCACGATGAAAAACTGTTTTATATTAATGCTATTGTACGTTATAACATTACAAATTCAGTGGACTGTACTTCCCGAAATATATTGTTGTATAAATTAAAAGTGCTTTACCATTTCTATTCTTTATTTTTCGACCGACTCCAAAAAAGGAGGTTATCAATTCTTCGGTATTTAGGATGACGTAGTAGAGAACTAGAACACTCACATTTGGCCGACCTAATTTGTGTCCCAGATGTAATGGGGGGCGAGCACATTGCCACATCGCACACAAACAAAGTCTGGGCTGAAATTCAGTAGTGAGCCACACATATTTCTCGATGCGGGAGTCGAACCCGCAGCTCTCGCCATACAGCTGGCTACTCGCCTACGGAGGCTGTCATAAAAAAATCTTTATAAAAATCTTTCGTAAATAGTGATTTCTTTCCAGTCATTATATCCCCCTAACGATCTGTTTTAAATTCTTCCCTCGTTTCCGTCAAAGTTATCATAGTGGGGCGGGAACTGTAGGATCAGCAATTATCAGTCTCAAAGCATCGAGATTAACGACTCAAAAAGAACCGAGAGTTCAAAGAAACAGGTACGTATTCAGACTAATAGGTGTGTCCTAGAACCCCCCTATAGAATATCGATAAAGTTATTTTGTATCGTTTTTTAATTAAAAACTGAAGTTAACTAATGTGGGATTAGGCTTTTTGTGCACATTTGCGTCGACAATGTAGTACACAAATGCTACACGGATGTATTTATTCATTTTTATATCTACGTCAAAAATCACACAACTTCTACACAATATGTTTATTTTGTACACAAAATTGTGATTTCAGTATAAAGTTGTTAAATTAATAAGAACCTTTCCTTTCACATAAACCCCTAACAATCGACGTGCGAACCAAGAGTAAAACTCGGGAAATTACATACATAATATGAATTCCAAGCACAATTTTATCTTGTTACTAAGTACCATACTACTGTATAGCTATCTTGAACATAGCACAAAATTATATAGAAAACATCATGCATGTGGACTGAAATCGAGCGGCGTAGCGTAAAAAAATCTAAGCGTCTCTTCCACAGCCCGCCGAGCCTGCGTGCCACGAGAACATTATGTCTACGCTTTTTGTCCTGTTATAACCGGTTTTCTCGATTTGTCTACGTACTCTAACACGCGTCCTCGTTTATTTTCATACAATATTGTAGACAATACGTAGACAACATCTCGACTGTCGATAATCGGGATATCTCGTGGCGCGCATGCTAGGCGGGATGGAGTCCTCGCGAAACACGCAAACTATATCGAGTGTAATTATTTTAATTTGACCCCCGCTAGGTCCAAATACGTGCCAGCAAAATGGATAGGGAAAAGTCAATTAAAAACTTTCAACGGGTGTCCAGTAATTAAGGTGAGTTAATTACAAGTTTCTTGGCTGGATTGTTTCGCCTTTTTGCTGGCATAATGTCTTTTCGTAGACGCGCTCGTCGAAATTTGTTTCGACTTTAAATTTCAGGTTGAATTCGTTCTTGAACGACGATAAGCCTACTTTATATTTGTTTCAAGGAAACAATTTGATAAAGTTTAAAAATCGCGTTTTGTTGCACTTTTCCTCTTTTCGAAATATAGATTTTATCTTTTTTAATAAGGGAAGGCGACTGCCTCGGTGGCGTGATGGTATTTCGGTACGACTACGGTTCTGAGGTCTCGGGTTCGATCCCCGGGTCGGGCAAAGTGATATTGGATTTTTTCATATCAGCCCGGAGTCTGGATCTTGTGCCCGATATGGCGACAGGCCCCTATCACATCTGGGACGGAACTAAGCTCGGAGAAATGTGGGTGTTCCAGTTTGCTAGTGCGCCTCTGCCTACCCCTTCGGGGATACAGGCGTGAGCTTATGTTATGTGTATTATGTTTGGAAGGCGTAAATGACGCATAGTCTTCATTCCCGTATTACCAAAAATAATAATGAAATATCATCAAACTTCTTATTATTTTATTAGATCAAGTCTCCTAAAACCGATAAAAAGATTTTAGAGAAATTAAAAATCTAACTAGATTTCATGTACGCATTTCATTTTTATTTGAGATTACGAGAAGGAAGTGCCACGACAATTAATTATATTGACCTTTTTAGAGTAATAGCCCTGGGCGATGGTAACCTTACCATCAGGTGGGTTGTCTGGTACTCTGCATTCTTAAGCCAAAGAAAAGAGCTTTGTTATTACAATGATACAAAGAGATTTAATATTACTGACTATAGACAGATAGAGGGGCTATCAAGCAAGTTTCCATACAAAGAAATAGATCTCAAACTTCAGTACCGCCATCGACTATTTATTACAATGCGAGGTCGATTATTACAATTTACTAGAATATTTTGTGAATGGTAAAGAATCACGTAAGATAACTTTATTCTCTCAATATAATTTCACTGGCCGACCTGGCGCACGTATATTTCAAATAAACCTAGCGACTTATGACCACTAGGTCATAACTTTTGGATCACAAGTTTTGTGCTGTTGTCCCGCCTATGTACTATTGAATGCCTTTGCAATGATACAATACATCTTCACAGATGCTTATCAATTATTCACGGGTATTTACCTCGTATATACATACTGTGTAGAAGGGGCTGTCCCTGCCAAATGGAGAGTTAATCTTTGTGTAAGACTTGTATGGCGGTATGAGCAAAGAATACCTAAATCCCGTTACACAGGCAACTATATTATTCTATCGTAATGATTTATATGTCGCCTCCATGGTTTATGGCAGCATGTATGGGCTGTGGACCGGGAGGTCGTGGGTTCGATTCCCAGGTCGGGCAAAGCGAATTTTCTAATTTAATTTGCCCGGGACTGGACCCCCAGAGGGGGTTGGCGTCAAGCAGGCAGCCGGTCGTAAAAACTTAGCCAAATCATTTCTGCAACATGCTTCAAAAAGTTTGTTGCGCCGACCCCACATTAAAATGGGATAAGGGCAGGTAGAAAAAAATAAAAAAATAAAATATTTATATGTGCTAAAAAAACCTTTTTTTCCAAGCACGGCAAAGTGACAGATGGTAATCACAATGCAGTCCCAAAACAACCAGCGACTGCCAAGAAACAATGGGTTTATCGGTGGTCACAAGAGTTAAGTCTATTTATGCTTCTTCACATTAAGAGGTATGAAGCAAATCGAGGGGTTTGCGACAAGACAGGCGGATGACCGATGCAGAAATTCTGCGTAGCATTTGCGCCTAGCATTGCGACTAGCGACATTAAGCCGAGCTTAGTTCCGTTCCGTTAACTCATATGATGTTAGGGGAGAGCCAATCGCCATATCGGACTCAAATTCCAGACTCCTGGCTGATACTGAAAAATCCAATATCACTTTTCCCGAGCCGCGAACCTGAGACCTCAGGACGGTAGTTGTACTGAAATACAACCACGCCACCGAGACAGTCAAATACTATAAATATTTCCCAGTCTACCGGTACGGCTGGCTGGCGGCTGGCAGTCTGGAATAGCACATAGGCTACTTTTTATCCCGGAAAAATGTACGATTTTCGTCGGATAGATTTCCACGGGAACAAAATCGCGGGCAACAGCTTTTATATGTTATAACCACGGATATAAAAAAAAGGTGGACGGAGCGCTAAGAACATTGAAAGTGAAGCAGGGTTTTCGGTCCATTCGATCTATCGACACGTAATGGCGTAGGTGCGTAGGGCACTTTTGTACAGGCGCGTTTGTGTGCGTGGCTTCTCTGTGGCGTCCATTTAACTATAGGCGAGATGGTGTCCCTCTTTTTCCTTACGTCCGTGGTTATGACATATATCTTTCTTAACGCCCGTATGGTCAACTGCTGTTCAACTTTAACGGCTTCTTATATTGATTTTCGCCATACAATTTTGACAGATAAGGCGGCCTTAAACGACATAAGGCGACCTTAAGTGTATGAACATTCGGCGGTAAGTTCCTTAAAATAATTTAATATATATATAAATTATTCTAAGAAGAAAACCCAAAGTCAAAAGAATCAAAGTAACTAAATGATTATATTAAGAACATCTCAGTTAATTACAATAAAAACCCAATCTCAAATGATGGGTGGGCTGTGATTTGTCAGGACATCGTTTTTTACGAGCCACTCCGTTCGGGATCATTGGGTGGCCCGATTAACTCTCTTGAAATATCTCGTTCTATTAATTTTCTATATGAAATTATATCTTGAGAAAGAATTATTGGGCCATTAGTTTTATTTTTTCTATAAACGCTAACAGCTTTCGTCCTTTTTTCTTTTGAATGAGACGAGCAAGTTGCTCGCGTGATGGTAAGCGATACTCATGAACAGTAGCAACACCACCAGCACTTTGAATAGCAAAGCACTGAGTATCACTGCACTGCGCCCGTCACCCTAACAATGATGTATTCCCTCTTTCAAGCATGTTGCAGAAAGGAGCTGGCTTAGTTTTTACGACCGGCTACTTGCCTGACGTCAACCCCCATTTAGGGGATCCAGTTCCGAGCAAATCTAATAAGAAAAATCGTTTTACTAGACTTGGGAATCGAAACTAGAATCTCCCGGTCCACAGCCTATATTATATGCTGCCACTAGACCAAGGAGGCGACGAATGTCTAGTTAGGTTAAAATCACGGACGTAAAAAAAAGAAGGACACCATCTCGCTTGTAGTTAAAACGGACGCGACAGAGAAGTGATGCACATAAACGCACCTGTACAAAAGTGCCCTACACACACGCACGCCATTACGTGTCGATAGATGGAATGGGCCGAAAATCCCTGCTTCTCTTTCAATGTTTCTAGCGCTCCGTCAATCTTTTTTCTTACTTCCGTGGTTATAGAGGTATAATATCGTAGTATTTTTTAATGTAATGGTACATTTGCCTTAGGATTCCATAAAAAAAATCACATCCATAATAACTTATGGTCTCAACCGCTAATTTCTAAGTCATTAGCGTGTTTGGGTAAACCATAATTATACCTATTTACAACGTTGTTATTAAGAATATTAAGACAACAGTTAACATTGCTAATTTACTATCTAGCTGGACAGTAAATGGCCTACGTCATCACTACGTCACGCCTTTGCTGAGCGTTCATTCGTTCATTCGTCGATCGACCGTGGCACATTGCAGTCGTGTCACAGGTCATCACAATGTTGTTGGCGTTTTTTTTGTTTACAATAGTGGGCAATGTGTTTGCAAACTGGCATCCTTTTAAGGCTCTGCTCTACTCCAGTTGGATTACATGTAAGTAACTTACTATGGGCAAGCGCAGTTCCGTGTTTTCAAGGTGTCGTTTGCGTATAAATGGTTTTTGGCGGGGAAAGTGGTTTATAATGGATCAAGCGTCACTTTAAAATTTGAGGATATTTTGTTCTAAATTTCGACAAATACTGCATTCTATATAAAACCATACCACTACTACAACCACATAAGTAAAAGTGCAATAACTAGACGATCAAAGTAATAAGACTTAAATAATAGGCCAGTTCATATTTTTTTGTGATAACTGACTCGTAATAATTACAAGTAATCTCTCTCTGGCATTGGGTTCAAAAGAAATAATACTTGTAATCTCTTATTTTTAATTTTGTTTACTCATTAGTAACAACACCTACTTAATAACTATCATTATGACTGTAAAATATAATAATAAATGTTGTGCATAATATATGGAGAAGTTGCTGACATATTATGTAATTTTGTTTTGTGTTATTAAAGCATCAATATAATATACCCTAGATGCACAGTTCTTTGCAAATATCGTCCTAAAAAGTGGTCTCAGGAATAAAACAAAGAAAAATATCACAAGTTCTAATTAAATCAACACAAATGTAACCCTATGCACGTGTTATAAAGTAGCTTTTTAAACGAAATTATCAAGCGTTCTTATATTCGAATTGTCAAATTTAGAATTCAATCGGCGTCCAACTGTAGGGAAAAGGAGTGCTTAAGCACTTCTTTGCTGTCCCATTTTCCGAGCGTCAACTGTGCATCTAGGTAAATAATATATCGATGTATTAAAGCTAAAATATGTAAACGACTGAGGTTCTTAGTGCTTCTTCTCAGACCAGTGGGCTGTTCCAAAGCACCGGTAAATTCAATGACGTGTATACACGAAGAAGAGAAGGGTCATTTGCCCGTAGTCAGCCCTGTAGGCCTAATAGCCTAGGGTATTACACCATTTTTTGAAATGTGTTTTAATGCAATCTTAAGGTAATAATATACTACTAAAAAAATTACAACATTTTTATTCAATCGATAAGTGCCTTAAAAATGCGTTTTAATTTTATACCGCGCGTAATTTGGCAAAAACGCTAACGCGCGCGAGAAGCCATTTTTCTTCCATAGTCAAGACGTCATTAGGAACGTAAACAAATACGCGTAATATTGGAATTGTAAATTATTGCAATTTAAGAATGAGTTATTAACCTGTGTTGTTCCTGAATGGGAGAATAAAGTGTAAAACAGCGGACACGTTGTGGATTGAAGTATCAAGTAATGTAAATATGAGAGAAACTTGGTAAATGGATCACGTGAAAAGAGTTTACTCCGTACATTATTTCAAGTTAATCTTAGATCGTTTGTGTTTTTATGAAATGTCGTCGGTTTCTATGATACTATTTAAGTAAAAAGTACACGGATAATAAAATATAATACAAAAGCAACCTAATGTTGATCACTTGATACTTTGTTTTCATGACTGTATGACGTAATATCATGGCGGCTACTATATCGCTTAGTAAAAGAACAGATACAAAAACTCAAAACTTTGAATTGTATTATAAAATTGTTTTTTATCATTTTATGAACTAACACTAACACTAACCGACTGCTTATTGCCTAAACTATGTCATTTGTATCTTCTTCTTCTTTTAAAAATAATGGCTTCCACGCATATGCGGTGATTTAGCCAATGTCAAGGTAAATAGAGCAATTATGTTTTCACAATGTTTTCACAATGACCATGAGACCCAGATGTGGATGATCTCAAGGCCTTGCTGGGATTATGGCGGTAATTCCTTCCAGTCCAGTGCCCCTCAGATGACCTTCACTCGGCGAATCGACCGAACAAAGCCAACCAACGCACCAAGCAAATCTCATCGAAGATCACCGGTTAAAAATTTTCCACATTATACTGTCCATCTTCACTGAAGTTTGATGCATTAAACCACAACACTTAAAACCAACAAACACAGCTCTAAAGAATAATATGAAATAATTTATGTCATTTGTATAGTTTTAGATATTTTCTCGTATAGAGTAAAATACCCTATTATTGAATAAATATTTGATTTTGAACTTCTAAAAACTCTCCAAAATGGATACTACCTTAGTTTCATAATGATATTTGATTGATGACTCAACTAGATTTCTCTGAGTCAGACTTATCAGTTCGAAATATATTGTCATTGATCGATCTTTATCTACATAACCATGTTACTAAAGTAAACAAATCAGTATCTCACACTTGATAACTATGGCTATTTATGGCTATCGTGATAACTATGGTTTCCCATTGTTTTGTTTGTAATGTAATATTATGGGCCTTACTTATAAAAAACATATGAACTGAGCAAATGGTTAACAATAATCTGTCCCTTCTATTGTGACACAAGGATTGCCTCGGTGGCGTGGTTGTATTTCGGTACGACTACCGTCCAGAGGTTTCGGGTTCGATCCCCGGGCCGGGCAAAGCGATATTGGATTTTTCCATATCAGCCCGGAGTCTGGAATTTGTGTCCGATATGGCGATAGGCTCCCCTCCAACATCTGGGACGGAACTAAGCTTGGCGAAATGGGGGTGTACTAGTTGGCTAGTGCGCCTCTGCTTACCCCTTTGGGGATACAGGTGTGAGCTTATGTTATGTGTTGTGTGACACAAGGAAAAAAGTGACAGACTATTTTTAACCATTTACTCAGCTAAAATGTTTTTAAGTAAGGCCCAATAAGGATGGTAAATACACTTTAATGATAAAATCATTAAGAATTTAACTAAAATTAATAATATTAATAGATGGAATGTGTCTGTAATACGTAGTCCTCATTACTTATAAACAACGTTCTGACGTAAAAGATTACAAAATATCTTTATTCCAATCCGACGCCACGCCGCAATGAAGTCATAACGCATAATCTATATATAGTATCTGCGACAATTAGTGCATTTAGACATCCATATCATGGTTGCTTAGGATTTTAATTGACTCTAATCGAACCAAACAGGCAATCGACCTTGCTCTTGATCAAGAGGCGGTTGGCCTCACTCGATGTGGATGTGGTCGCGAAATCTTACACGTGATGTGAATTTAAATTTGTTTTAGTGCGTGTTTAGTAATGGCGAATGCTCCATATAATATGATTCAGATTGACTTTCCCTGTCTATTAATTTTGGAATAGGCTGATTTGGAAATGAAAGTTTGATTAGTGTATCGAGAATAAATATTGAAATGATTGGTAAATTAAATTATATATTTAAAATACTCGGTGCCTCGGTGGCGTGGTGGTATTTCGGTACAACTACGGTTCTGAGGTCTCGGGTTCGATCCCCGGGTCGGGCAAAGTGATATTGGATTTTTCCAAATCAGCCCGGAGTCTGAAATTTGTGCCCGATATGGCGATAGGCTCGTCCCCTATCACAACTGGGACGGAACTGAGCTCGGCGAAATGTGGGTGTTCTAGTTCGCTAGTGCGCCTGTGCCTACCCCTTCGGGGATACAGGCGTGAGCTTATGTTATGTTATTTTTGTTAAAATAGTAAATTCGAGTATGATAAACTGCTAATACCATGATTATATGATAATAGTTTTCATCAGGTCTACCTGCCCCCCTATTAAATGCAAGGTCGTGATACAACAACAATAAGAACAGTCATGCGTTTGTTCGTCCATCCTCTCATTCAGAGTCATTCATTATTGTCCATGATCCGAGTTTCCTGTTACTTTGGTTGCATATACTAGTTAATATTTTGCTCACTTGCGGTAAAAACCCCGTGGCTTTCCTTAAAAAAAGTACATACAATATTCACAAGTTTAAAATTTAACAGACCGACTTCAAATCCGATCGTGACCAAATTTATATGGGATCATCCTTAAAATAAGCTTTATCGAATACAAAAAGAATTTTGAAAATCGGTCCACATTTGGCGGAGATATCGTAACATACATAAAAAAAGAAGAATTGAGGACCTTCTCCTTTTTGGAAGTCGGTCAAAAATACATTTCCTATTGCTTAATTGACTTATCACCGCCTTGAAGACCGCGCCTGTCCGGCTAGCGTGCGTATCACGATATATCTCGATAATCAACTGGAGAGATCTTGTCTACAAGTTGTCTACAATATTGTATGAAAATAAACGAGAACGCATGTTAGTGTCCGTAGACAAATAGAGAAAACCGTTTATAATAGACAAAAAGCGTAGACACAATTTTCTCGTGGCACGCATGCTAAGCGGGCTGAATTCTGCGCACTCAATTCAAATTTATTAATTATGTATGCTTGGGTCTCAGATCAAACTGTTGGACCTAGAAACATTGACCAAACAAAAATCCAAAATTGTGACACATAAAATAACAATTTTGAAAATCAAAGCTAGAGTGACAATAAACGCAACTAAAATATGGAGTATCAAAATTACTAGTTGCTCCTTGATATAATTTGATCACCTTACATTGACTTTTGTTTTGGATGAATTTTCACTAATGTGAAACGAGCGATAATTGTTTTATAACGTCTAAACTATTTAATACCATGACACAGCGGGGAATCCCTTATGTTTATTGTAATTATTTTTGTGGTGGTTTTGGGTTTTTATATTAGAGGGTGACAAATGAGCAGAACGAAGCGCAACAGCGAAGTGCCAATTTTTGACGTTGTGTGCCCGTGTTATCAAATCTATCGCGCCAGTCCATTGAATATTTAGAATTATCTACAGCACGGCTTATTACTTTTTAATGAAAATACTATGTAACGGTAGTAACATTTTTACTTAATGCTTTACAGGTGAGCACAACAAGGGCCTCGAACTTGACGTCAGCGAAGTCACCGTCTACTTCTACGACTTTCAAAATAACTTCAACATAACGTACCCGGCCGACTCCTTCGTCGATGGGATCACTCAGTACTACAACCTCGATGTCACTAGGAAGCTGATCTTCTTCGTCCCCGGCTACAAGTCCCACATCAGCAAAAACACCGAGGAACTCGTCAGACAGACCTTCAAGGATATTCCGAACACCTACTTAATCATTATTGACCATTCCCTCTACACCTCCGCTCGTGGTGGCAAAATCAAGAGCTATGAAAGGTCTGTTTCGTACGCCTATTACATTGGAAGAGCTCTTGGCAATGTCCTAGCAAATCTTCATAAGAAAGGTTATCCATCTAAGAACATCCACTGCATAGGCCATAGTTTAGGAAGCCAGATGCTTGGCTTTGCTGGAGGCATTTACACAGATATCACTAAAGAGAAGATTTGGAGGATCACAGGCTTAGATCCAGCTGGACCTTGCTTTTCTAATAGTTTGATCGAAAACCAGATCAGGTCTGGTGTAGCTGAGTATGTGGAAGTGTACCATTGTAATGCCGGAGGCTTGGGAACTACAGCGGTTCTAGCTGACACTGATTTCTTCTTTAACAAGAAAGGGAAGAAGCAGCCGCCTTGTCATGAAGGTCTGGTGCCTGGTAAAGGCGAGTCTGATGCAGCTAAGTGTAGTCACAGGGCTTGCGTGAGGTACTACATGTTGTCTGTCCATCAACCGAATTGGTACTTGGCTTGGGCGTGTGACGACTACGATGATTTTACTGATGGGCAATGCGCGAGGAATCAAGTCACTCTGGCTGGCTATCATAACCCTGGCAATGCGACGGGGGTGTACTACGTGTCGACAGAAATGTACGGTATTGAATAGTTTTTAAATAGATGTGGCTATACGCTTTTGTTACCAAATATTTTTGGAATACTTTTTTTAACAATTTTGTAGCTTAGCTGTGGAGTTGTGAGATTTTATGTTATATACGTAAAGTTACCAGATATACATATAGATATAATTCTGTTACATATCATTGTCGTAATGGACACAATTATGGTAGCTAATGTTTTTCATAAGCATTTTTGTAAACATTGTTGTCTCTAGGTTTCTTTTGAAAATGGTTGTCATTATAATTATAATCATTAACTCGAATATACACTTGATTATAAATTTGTAAGGAGCTTGTAGTGCAAGTAGTAAAACTCAAGATGAACGATAATAATATAATAATTTATTTGGTTTCAATCTGTCTATCTATATCCACAATACAGAGCTTACAACTAGTACAAGTAACACCGTTGCGTATAATTTCGGTTGACCAATAGGATGATTGTGACTGCCTAGAATAAGTTCGATGTCAGGTGGCGCCACTGTAGCCGCTCCACGGCGAGGCAGTGGCCGCGCGTATGCCGGGTTGATATAAATACGCCGGACAGGTAACAACGGGTTAGTGTAACTACACAGCGTCAAGGTGTAATGACGTCTTGCAGCTACAGTGCTCCCCCTCAAGCGAAGCGTACAGGTTCCTTCACTGCTCTTCCTGATCTTGTTATGTGGGTTCTTTTGTCACAGGTCGTCACCACTTGTTTTTGTACCAGCTTTGCTACAGGAACTGGATCGATGCCTTGGGATATGCATTGCTCCTCCGTGTTCAATGTATATGCCGGCTTTAAGCGATCAATAGACACATTGACAGTACGTGAAGGTAGTTTTAGCGTGAAGTACTTATCATTCTTCGCTAACACAGGATATGGACCTTGGTATGGGCGCTGTAGCGGTTTACGGACGGAGTCCACACGTAGGAACACAGCTTTACATGTGCTGAGATCTTGGTGAACAAATATATTGTTTTTGTTGCCATGAGGTAAGTATGTTGGTGTCAACCGTGTAATAAGGTGGTGTAGTTGATCAACATAGTTGCTGTCCATTTTCGTAGGCTTAGGTGATGGTGCTACAAAATCACCTGGCAGTCGAAGTGCTTGTCCGTAAGTAAGCTGAGCGGCACTTGTGTTGGTGTCGGTGCGAGTGGCAGCGCGAAGTCCCATTAATACAGTAGGTAGTTCTGCAGTCCACTTGTTACTAGTTGCGAGTCTCGACATGAGTGCAGCTTTCAATGACCGATGCCACCGCTCAATAATCCCATTGCTCTGCGGGTGGTAAGCAGTAGTGCGGGTTTTTTTAGCGCCAATGAGTCTTGTTAATTCAAGGAACAGCTGACTTTCAAATTGTCTCCCTTGGTCAGTTGTAATAGTGATGGGAGTACCGAATCGTGTTATCCAGGTGTCGTAGACTGTGTTCGCGACTGCTTCCGATGTAATATCTTGTATAGGAATGGCTTCGGGCCAACGGGTCGCGCGGTCTATCATGGTTAGCAGATAGCGGTGCCCGTGCGCCGATGCAGGTAGCGGGCCGACTATATCTATATGCAGGTGTTGAAATCGGTCGCTCGGCGGAAACAGTGTAATTTTGCTATGTGTATGGCGTTGAATCTTCGATTGCTGACACTCTGTGCACGTTTTGGCCCAGACTCCGATATCTGCATTCATTGAAGGCCAAAAGTATCTTCCTTGCATGAGTTTTCGTGTTGTTCTTATACCGGGATGACTTATATTGTGAACAGTGTTGAATGCGATGCGGCGGAAATCGATCGGTAAATAAGGTCGTATATTGCGTGTTGATGTCTCACAGTAGATATAATTGCCAGTTGTGGGTAAGGCGATTTTCTTGAGAGCAATGTTGGACTGTTCCATGAGCTGGGGAATGACTGGGTCTCGTTCTTGGGCTGCGGCTAGCTTCGTATAATCTATTGGTGAGGGTGTGTCAATTGCCTCGATCCGTGACAGTGCGTCTGCGACTACGTTGTTCACTCCGCTCACATGACGTAAGTCAGTCGTAAATTCACTGATGAACAGTAGTTGGCGGGCTCGTCGTTGAGTCTCGCTGTCCGACGGTGGCTTGTGGATTGCGTATATTAAGGGCTTGTGATCTGTGTAGATTATCAATTCTCGTCCCTCAAACATTTTGCGAAAATGTTTGACTGCCATGTATACTGCTGACAGCTCTCTGTCAAAGGTGCTGTATCGCTGTTGCGTATCGGAGAATTTTTTCGAGAAGTAGCCAATAGGTATCCATTTATTATTCACTCGTTGCTGGAGTACAGCGCCTGCACACTTGTCTGATGCGTCACACATAAGCGATACTGGATGGTCGGTCGACGGCGATGGGTGAGCAAGTAAAACTGCGTTTTGGATGCTAACTTTACATGCTTCAAATGCTTGCATTGCTTCATCTGTCCAGTTTATTTTAGATTTGTCGCGTTTTTTTGAGTTATGCAGAAACATGTTGAGTGGAGCTTGCATGTGAGCGGCGTTAGGAATGTTGTCACGGTAAAAATTCACCATTCCGAGGAAGCGACGTAAGTCTTGTATGGTTTCTGGTTTCGGATAGTCTACGATGACCTTAACCTTTTCACATGGAGGCTTGATACCTTCATTGGATACATCATAACCAAGGAATTTGACACTCTCTTTACCAAAGACGCATTTGGACGGGTTTATCGTTATCCCGTATTCGTCTAATCTATGTAAGACGGCCCGTAGATCTTTGTAATGTTGGTCTATATCTTCAGAGGCTAATATGACGTCATCGATGAATGGAAATGCAAAATCCAGTCCATTGAGCACTTGATGAATAAAACGCTGGAATGTTTGACCAGCATTTTTGAGGCCAGGGCACATTCTGGGAAACTCAAATAGTCCGAATGGCGTAGTTATGGCTGTCTTCTCAATATCGGGACCATAGACCGGTAACTGCTGGTATGCACGGTTCAAATCCAGTGTTGTGAATATTTTCTTGCCGTGGAGCAGGTAGGTGAAATCTTTAAGACGTGGTACGGGATAACGGTCTGGCAATGTTACAGCGTTTAGTCGCCGGTAGTCGCCACATACGCGTAAATCGCCATTCTTCTTTGGCACCACGTGCAGTGGACTCGACCAAGGGCTTTTGCTTGGGCGACATAGCCCGTGCTGCATCATGGTTTCGAATTCTTTCTTAACAGCCAGATATCGATGCGGTGGTAGCGGTCGTGTCCTACAGTGTAGTGGCGGACCCGTAGTTTCAATATGATGCTCGACGCGATGTTTTGGTGTGTTTTTCGACGAGGATGGTCTGATGATGTCCGGGTACTCGGCGAGAATTTGGTGGAAATGTTGATTGTCATCAATACTCCGTACAGTTGGCTCCGTAGAATATGTAACTGACGTCTTGACGGATAAGTTCGTGACCTTGTCGATTAAGCAACGACCGCCTATGTCAACAAGGAGATTATGATGCTTCAAAAAATCAGCGCCGATGATTGGCTTGCTGACTGCAGCAATGACGAACTTCCATGAATAGGGTCTTCGTAGTTTCAAATCTAGCACCATCGTTTTTTCGCCGTATGTGGGTATTTTGGTGTTGTTGGCAGCGTATAGTTGAAATGATGTTGGAGCTACCTTCATCCCTCTGCGCTTTGGTATGACTGACACATTTGCGCCCGTATCGATTAAAAATGGTAGACGTGAGTTTCTATCAGTTATGAATAGGCGGTGTGATACGTTTTTCGCGCCGGTTCCCGCCTCGGCCAACGCGGTGTTTAGTTTTCCGAAACAGGCGTATTGTCTTCGAATTTGCAGGGACGCGTACATCGTCGTGCTTGATTCCCGAATTTTCGGTGATAGTAGCACACTGCTGGTGTTTCGGACCTATGAGGAGTGCCACTGCGCGGAACACGATGTCTACTTTGGGATCTTGAGTTAGAGCGGTTGCGGCGAAACGGTCGTCTTGATCGATAAGGTGCGCGTTGAGCCTTCAACTCAGCTATCTCCCGCGTGAGCATGTCGATTTTTTCGTGGATCGACATATCGGTTGATGTACTGGGACTTGGGATACAAGCTACTGCCGATACTTCGGGACGTGACTGTTCCAATATCTTGTCTGCCATAAGCGCGAGTTCGTTGATGTCTGAATTCTTAGCAATGTTCTCGCTTACAGCAAGAACAGCGCGAATAGACTGGGGGAGGTGATTCGTCCACATGATACGTAATGTTGGCTCGGAGATTTTGTCACCAGCTAAGTTTTTCATACGGCGTAGTAATTGTGATGGCTTCATCTCTCCTAGCTCCATTTCGGATAGTAATCTTTGCACTTGACGTTGCTCTGATTCCTCGTAAACTTGTAGCAGGCGGTTCTTGATTGCTTCGTACTTGTTGCTTTCAGGAGGACACAGAATTATATCGGCAATTTCGTCAATGTCCTGTCGCTCGAGTTGACCGATGACGAGTTCGTACATTGCCTTGTCGCCCTTCTTGTGCGAGGAGACGATAGCTTCGAACTGCGCAAACCATAACCGTAGCCTGTCGCGCCATATAGGTGGTATACGGAGAGCAGTCGATACGCCGGAAAGTTCGTGCTCGCTTGCGTTGTTTGCTTGCATGGTCTTGCGGACGTTTGTTGGAGTCGAGGGTCACCAATGTAAGGAGCTTGTAGTGCAAGTAGTAAAACTCAAGATGAACGATAATAATATAATAATTTATTTGGTTTCAATCTGTCTATCTATATCCACAATACAGAGCTTACAACTAGTACAAGTAACACCGTTGCGTATAATTTCGGTTGACCAATAGGATGATTGTGACTGCCTAGAATAAGTTCGATGTCAGGTGGCGCCACTGTAGCCGCTCCACGGCGAGGCAGTGGCCGCGCGTATGCCGGGTTGATATAAATACGCCGGACAGGTAACAACGGGTTAGTGTAACTACACAGCGTCAAGGTGTAATGACGTCTTGCAGCTACAAATTCATACAATATACCGAAACGAATTGAGTAGTAAGAATGGATTCGATTTCACCAAATAACGTCACTATTTGCGTATTAATTTTAATATCGATAAAAATTTCACTCGATGATAACTGTTTGCAAATTCCGCGTTGATTTAAATGTTTCAACACATTTTAACGAATATTAAATGAATGCAGCTTTTAGCTTATTTATTTTAATTCCGGACGATTGGATATTAATCTGATATGCTATGAAAATTATTAGAGCATAATAATTACATCGGAATATTAAAACGCTTTTAATACGTTGTTCATTTTACACGTTGTTGACAGCTTTATAATTTATATTTTAAACGTTGCTATGGCGATATTTGCAAATATATTGGGCCTTACTTATAAAAAACATTTTCGCTTAACATTTTGCTAAGAATAGCCTGTCACTTTTTTCCTTGCGTTACATTGTTTAAAAATGGAAGGGACAATCTATACTTAAAGATAAGAATAAGCGGCATTATGTCGACGAAAATTAAATCGATTGCAAAATGCAAAATAATATCGAATTAGTGAACCATTGTGACCGCACTATGTCTCTGATCATGTTTTATAAAGTAGGCTGACTTTATTTATATTTAATATGGATCAAAGTTCTCGACTGTTGCTGTGATAAAAGTGTGATTAAATATATTTTGTAACGTTTGTTTTTTATTCTTATCTGCAGATGATAAGAGGAGTACGAACTCTTTGCAATAAGGAAAAAGTGTGCATTAGTGTAAAAGTTCTATCAGGGACACCAATCTAGATGCTCCTTAAGACTAAGGAATTGATTCATGAAAAAAACCGGTCAAGTGCGAGTCGGACTCGCGTATCGAGGGTTTTTTACAAACCTGTAGGTGTATAATGAATTTCGCAATTTTTCCTTTATCTGTGCTATAAGACCTTGCTTCGTATCAAATTTCAAGATTCTGAGTTCTCGGGAAGTACCCTATAAGTTTTGATTTCCTTGCGATTGTCGAAAATTTTGCGGCATAAACGGCTGTATCTTTTGATTGCGTTGGCTTAGAAGTTTGATTTTTTCATAGCTCCAAGGGACAGTAGACCTTAGTATTTGATACCTGACCTGAGAATTTTAGCTTCAGTTACCTCCACGTGTTCTTGAGAAAAAGGGTCGTGACAAACAGACAGACGGACAACAAAGTAATCGTATAAGGGTTCCGTTTTTCCTTTTGAGGTACGGAACCCAAAAAATAAGACATTCCTTATTTTTATTATCAGATTATTATTTGATTGTATCGTAAATCAGTGCTAGCGTAAATTTCACGTCTCAAAACTAGGCATATTTGAATCCCTCCAATTCAGTCGCATTTCTCGCAAGTGTGAGGATCCTTACGTAATAACCCTATCCACTTGATGTATGACTTTCATTTATACATTTCCATAAAGACATTCGGAATATGAAACGATGGTACGCATAACTCATAGCGTCGTGTTACTGCGACGGGACGGAGATTCCGCAGATATTTAGTGTTGCCATTTTTTTGGGGGATTTTGGAGGGATTTTTGGCTTCGTGCCACTACGAAGTAGATGACATTTTTGGGTACGATTTGTGGGAAATAATGATGATCACAAGTTTTAAAACTTAACAGACCGACTTCAAATCCGATCGTGGCCAAATTTATATGAGAGTACCCTTGAAATAAGCTCTATCAAATACAAAAATAATTTTGAAAATCGGTCTACATTTGGCGGAGATATCGCGTAACATACATAAAAAATCAGACGAATTGAGGACCTTCTCTTCTTTGGAAGTTGGTCGAAAACAGACCAAAAAGCTTAGGTGATGAGCGTGTATACAGTTCTGTGTGTCTGTTCATGCTGTGGAAAACTAATGAGACTGCCCAACCAGTTTGATAACACTGTCTCATAAACAACGATGTAAAGTGACAACTCGCTGTTGCATTTCGTTCGGCTAGTAAGATTTCCAGTAGCTTAAATTTCCTCTCTTGTTCCCAATACCTATTCCTTAGAGATTGGCAACCTAAGAGAATATTACTTACTATGATTAACTTGCTTGTTTGACTGTCTCTGTTATAAAATTGATGGCCAAATAATGTCGGATAACGGTGTGCGCGCGCAGTTATCAATTTTATTCGCACCTAAACGCAGTAGAAGTATAACTTCAAAAAGATTCATGGATGCAGCACTTCCTCCTTTTTTTATAGCAGAGACTGATAAAGGAGCATATGAGTCACCTGATGGTAAGTGATCTCCACCGCCCATAGACACCCAAGACACAAAAAGAATCATGGGTGCGTTGCCAACGTAACGGAAAGGGAGATAGGTAATTGGGTCACAGGATATCTCACTCACCGAACGAAACGCGAAAGCGAGCTGCCACTTTTCGTAGGTTTTATATGAGATAGTGGTATCTAACCGATCGAGCCGGCCCATTCGTGCTGTAGACGTAACTGCCTACAGCGTGGCTCTACCACTCAAGACTCACTCCTTTGCGCTTCCCTATCCGTTATCCCGGGAAGATTTTTGGAATATACTAGATAACAATTTAATTCGCCATGAGCATGTACATTAACCCGTCGGAGGCCGCACATGTACCTCTATATGTTACTTAAACGTATGGGCACCGGAGGCCGAGCCGCCCGTGACTATCTACGATTAGGCAGGGTCTTATATGATTTATTTTCGAATTTCTCATTAAATTACCTGACCAAAAATCAACCCCAGAGCCTCACTATTCCAAACTATCAACAAGATCAATGTAATTCATGTCTGGCTGGCAACACCGTATTCCTATGATATATAACGTAGTTATGCGGTGCGTGTATAATACGCTGTGAAAAATGACCCAATGATATGTTTGCTTGATGTAATACATCAGGAGACATGGTCTGGTATTGTACTCTGAATTTGTCAGGATCAGGCCCAGCCTACGATTAATATAGAAGAAAAAGGCGATGGTAACACGTAGTTATTTATATTTGCCTGTTTTTTTTATAGCAGAGACTGCGAACGAGAAGATGGGTCACCTGTAAGTGATCTCCACCGCCCATAGACACGCAAGACACAAAAAGAATCATCGGTGCGTTGCCAACTTAAAAGGAGAAAATGGAAGGGGAGAAAAAAAGAGATTTTGAGAAGGAAGGGGGGAAATGGGCCACCGGAAATCTTACTCATCGAACGAAACGCGACAGCAAGCTGCCACTTTGTCCGCTTTCTGTGAAACAGTGGTATCAAACCGGTCGAGCCGGCCCATTCGTGCTGTAGATGTTACTGTCTATAGCGTGGCTCTACCACTTTGGAAACTGTTACGATGGTACGCATGGTGGTAAGACATGCCATAATGAGCATCGTCTGGATAGCGTTCCAAGATCAGCTATTATCTGATTGCCTCAAGGGGCTTGCGTTATGAGTTATGACTTGATGGTGGCTTGGAGCGAATGCATCTTTGTATCCACAGGAATACAAAGACTCGACCTGCAGATCATCAGGCACCACAGTGGGTTACCACCACCTCTTATAGCTGTCTTATTATCATCTTACTTGTACAGATTTCCATACAAAACAAACGAAGAACGATTATAATAATAATGCTATAAGAGGTGGTGGTAACCCTGCTGAGATGATCTGCAGGTCGATTCTCTAAGAAACGCCACAACGTTGCGATCGACGACGAGCTCCCGCAGCGCACATCGTTGAGATCGACGGAGCGTTTAATGTTGTTGGGTTTTGGAGAATACATTTTTCATACATTTATGTCACACACTTCGCTCGAGACAGCTAGTTCGCATAAGCGCCGTCATCACGCATAGCGCTAGTGCGTGTGCTTTGAAGGTACAAAGCTGAATACAAAAATAAAAAAACATTGCCGCAACGATGGCGCAACGTTGTTTTCACACATGAAACCTTAGAGAATCGACCTACACGCCGCTTATCCTGTCAAAGGCCCCTTGATCTTTTAAAAGTGTGAAGAAGCAATCATGCACGCTGGCATAAATCCAGTGACTAACGTACTCTCTTTGTTTGTAAAGTGGATTCTTTAATGGAACACTCAATGAATATTTTCATCACATGAGTTTTGAAGTTAATTGTGGTTTGTTTCGTTTGCGAAGACAGTCGGACGTCGATAGAATTCTAAATTTCAAAATTCAAATTGAAGAACGCTTGCTCATTTTGTTTAAAAACCTACTTTATAACACGTGCTTAGGGTTACATTTGTATTGATTTAATTACAACTTGTGATCGTTTTCTTTGTTTTATTTCTGAGACCACTTTTTAGGAGGATATTTGCAAAGAACTGTGCATCTAGGGTGTAATATATCGATGCACCCAACAGTCACAGTCACACACCTAGTCCTGACCCCACACTAGGTAGAACCTGTATCGTGGATGTCAGAGACTGTGAGAGACTTTCGGTCTCACAACACCCAGACTTCAAACAAATATCTGTGGACTACACAAACATTTGTCTCAATGCGGGAATCGAACCCGTGGCCTCCCGCTTCAGAGTCGGCTACGCGCCCACTGCGCCACGGAGGCTGTCCAAATAAGAAGACTTCATAGGCACTGGGAGTATATGCGAAGGAATTACTATTATTAACCTAAGCATCAATATAATATACTGTTACGCCTACATACTAGAATGATCTCTAACCGAACGCGCCGCGCCGCCGATTCCATAAATGTGTCGAGTGTTCTAGTGCGTTCGAGCCGCGCCGACGGCCGCGTGACGTCACGCGCCGATAAGGGATCGACGAATATAAAAGGCGTGTGCGTGTTGGCGGGACACAGTGTTTCTTCGGAAGCGATCGAGTGCAAACAACGAGCGACAAGCGAATATTCGGAGCGATTATTTCGACGCGTATTGTGTGCAGTACAGTGTTTAATTTCAAATAAAGTTTTGAGTCAGTTTCGAGAACAGTCGGCGTTTAATTGTTTGTCCTGAACCCCGTTAGCCCGTAACATTTGGTGTCAGAAGTAAGGACAAATGCCGGTGTTCCCGAAAGACGACGAAGGTATCCGTACCCGAAGCCAGCGCCAGCAAGAGATGGACCGAGGGCGTTTCGAAGATAGTCCGGCACAAGAGCCGGTTTCGCAGCCAATGACGCAGACGACTGCAGGCCCATCTGGAGTGTCGCCGACATGGGCACCTAGTGAATTATCGGCCATTATGTCGATGCTGCAAGAGCAAGCTCGACGTCAAGAGGAGCAAGCTCGACGTCAAGAGGAGCAAGCTCGACGTCAAGAGGAGCAAGCTCGACGTCAAGAGGAGCAGGCTCGTGAGTTGAAGGAGCAGCTCCAACGTGACAAAGAGGAGCAAGCTCGACGTCAAGAGGAGCAAGCTCGACGTCAAGAGGAGCAGGCGCGTAAATTGGAGGAGCATCTGCAGCGTGGGCAAGAAGAGCAGGTCGTACTTATGAAGAATTTGCAAGCTACGGTCGGAAAGGAATTAAAAATCATGAAAGACCAAGTGGACCAGCATGAGCAGCGTATTGCAAAGGCCGAAGCCCAAATCGCCGACGTCAAACAACTTGTGGAAACACGTGTGTGTAGTGCCGCAAGTTCTGTGGTGGCTGCACCGTCAGGACGTGGTTTTAAAGTACCACCATTTGATGGCACATCATCTTGGTCGGCCTACAAAATTCAATTTGAGGCCGTGATGCAGGCAAACGGGTGGACCAAGGATCAAGCCAAGACTGCTCTAACCTTAGGTTTACGTGAGCAGGCCTTAACCGTCCTGGAGGCTCTTGGCGGAGATGTTACATATGACCAGCTGGTCGAGGCCTTGGAGTCGAGGTATGGTGATGCCCACCTGGAACACGTCTTTCGTGCTCAGCTTAAGGATCGAGCTCAACGTAATACCGAAAACCTACAGCAGTGGGCCCTGGAAGCTGAGAAGCTGGTTCGAAAAGCTTACCAGTCCACACCTGCACTGATTGATGGAATTCTAGTGCAGGCTTTCGTCGACGGGATTCGCGACTTAGAGGTGCGGGCTGCTGTGAGGCTTGGGCATCACGAGATCCTGAAAGATGCGTTGGCTCACGCGCTGGAAGTAGAGGCTGTACGACAAGACCATCGAGCTCACCGCATTAGAGAGGTTGTGGCATCACCTCCACCACGCAATCGTATTCAGGGGTACAGTCCGCGCTGCTTTAACTGCGGTGAAAGGGGCCACCTCCGCTTGAATTGTAGAAAACGACGGGATGAAGGAGAAAATAGACCTGAGGAGAGGGTGGTTAACACCGCCGAACAGCAGCAGGGAAACGAGTAAAGGCCAGGACTATGGGGCGGGTGCTGGCCGGGGTCCAAGAAGCCCCAAGGGTGTTGATCTCACAAGCACATGATGGGAATAGCTTAACCATTAGAGGCGAAGTCAACGGAACACCTTGTAAGCTGACGTTAGACACTGGAGCTTCCCGCACGGTTGTTAGTATCAGGCTGGCGAATCGGTTCCTTGGGGACTATAAAGGTAACCGTGGACATATAGAACTTCTAACAGCCACCGGTCAGCACATATCCGTCCAGGGTGAGAAGAGTGTACGGCTAAAACTAGGTGAAGTAATCTATCTGCATGATGTCATCGTGGCTGATATTGTTGACGATTGCATTCTGGGCCTGGACTTCATGCGAAAACATGGATGTGAAATCGACGTCAAACAGGGCGTGCTGAAATGCGGCTCAAAAGAGCTTTTTATGGAAGGAGCACCAACAGGAAAAGCATACTGCTTGAAGAAGACTGTGGTTCCACCTAGATCAGAAGTCATTGTACCAGTTAGTTTGCCACGGAATTCTGGTCCAAAAGAAAGGTGTGTCCTCATTGAGAAAATTGACAATGATCATCCATGGAAAATTGCGAGAACCCTGGTAAGGTCTGCAAATAAGTCGGCTGTACGCGTACTCAACCCCAGTACCGAGCCACAAATAATAAAAAAGGGGGTGGTAATGGGTTCTTGCGAGGAAGTGGATTGGATGCGCAAATGCCAAGGTTTACCCACGGTGACGAGCATGGCACCTGCGAAAGTCGACGTATCATCACTTTTGAAAGACTGTGGTGAGTTGTCTTTAGAAGAGATGAAGAAGGCCAAGAAAATGTTAACACAGTACGCCGACATCTTTTCTTCTAGTGATGCTGACATAGGAAGAACTAATTTGGTCCAGCACAAGATTAACACAGGCAACGAGTTACCAATTCGTCAGCGACCAAGAAGATTGCCAGTTGCCAGAGAGAAAGAAGTGGATACCATGATTGATGGGATGCTGAAGGATGGTGTCATAGAGCCTTCATCTAGTCCATGGTGCTCCCCAGTGGTCTTAGTAAAAAAGAAGGACGGCAATATGCGGTTTTGTGTAGACTACCGTCGATTAAATGACATAACAAAGAAGGACAGCTATCCTTTACCGAGGATTGATGACACTCTAGACACGCTTACCGGAATGAAGTGGTTTAGCACGCTAGACTTGAAGAGCGGTTACTGGCAAGTGGAAATTGACTCAAGAGACAAGGAGAAAACTGCTTTTTCTACTGGTAAAGGTCTATGGCAATTTAAGGTTATGCCATTTGGATTGTGCAACGCTCCTGCGACTTTTGAGAGACTGATGGAACTTGTACTTACCGGACTGATTGGGGACGCTTGTCTTGTCTACTTGGATGACATCATCATAGTGGGCCGCACATTCGAAGACCATCTTCGCAATCTTGAACGTGTCTTATCGAAGATCCGGGGGGCTAATCTTAAACTGAGTCCCAAGAAATGTTCACTTTTTAAGAAGCAGGTTAACTTTTTAGGACACATTATTTCAGCAGCCGGCGTACAAACAGACCCCGACAAAGTTGTGGCAGTCAAGGAATGGCCAGTTCCGAGAGACAAGACACAAGTTCGTGCGTTTTTAGGCTTGTGCTCCTATTACCGGCGATTTGTGAAGAATTTTGCAGACATAGCCAAGCCTCTACATAAGCTTACAGAAGAGAAGAGACAGTTTTGCTGGGATGAGAATTGCGACACCGCATTCCAAACGTTAAAAGACCGTCTGTGTAATACACCTATATTGGGTTATCCTGACACTGCAAACGACTTTATAGTGGACACAGACGCAAGTAATACTGGTATTGGCGGTGTGTTGTCACAACGAAAAGGAGAAAAAGAGGTTGTGATAGCTTACTTCAGCAAATCCTTATCTAAACCTGAACGGAATTACTGCGTCACAAGAAGAGAACTGCTAGCCGTAGTCAAATCACTGCAACATTTTAGTAAATATTTGCTCGGGCGGAAATTCCACCTACGAACAGACCATGCTGCCTTGAAGTGGCTACTGCAGTTCAGAAATCCAGAGGGTCAAGTAGCAAGATGGATTGAGTTGCTACAAGAGTTTGACTATGTGATAGAACATCGCAGTGGGAAATCTCACGGTAATGCAGACGCTCTATCAAGAAGACCTTGCGCAGAGAACTGCAAGCACTGCGTCAAACAAGAGGTTAAGGAAGAAGTGCCTGTGCGAATAATAAGGACAGACCTCAGCAACGAGTGGCGAGACACGCTACTGGAAGCGCAGGATAGTGACGCAGATCTAAAACCGATCTTTGAGCGGTTAAAAGCTGGTACCGCGAAACCTAAATGGCATGAAGTTGCAGCGTTAAGTTCCACTACGAAGAGCTACTGGGCCCAGTGGGACAGCTTGGTTATACACGATGGAGTACTGTGCCGTAAATGGGAAAACGCAAAAGGCGATCGATGTCATCTGCAAATGGTAGTCCCTAGAGCTAAGATCCCAGAAGTTCTGCAGCTGTACCATAACGGATGCTCAGGAGCTCACATGGGGGTCAAAAGAACTCTGCTGAAGATCCGCGAAAGATTTTATTGGATCCACTGCCGAGACGATGTTGAGGAATGGTGTCGTAAATGCACAATTTGCGCGGCTGTGAAGGGTCCTCATACACGAAGTAGAGGAGCATTAAAAATTTACAATGTGGGAGCTCCATGGGAGCGGATTGCTCTGGACGTAGCAGGACCTTTCCCTGTAAGTGACAGCGGGAACAAGTACTTCATGGTGGTCATGGATTACTTCACGAAGTGGCCGGAAGTATTTGCCATTCCCAACCAGGAAGCTTCAACAGTCGCAGATAAATTGGTCTATGAAGTATTCTGCCGGTTTGGAGTACCTTTAGAAATTCACAGCGATCAAGGACGTAATTTTGAATCCCAAGTATTTCAGGAAACATGTCGAGTATTGGGCATTCACAAAACCAGAACGACCTCCTACCACCCGCAATCTGATGGCATGGTGGAACGATTTATTCAAACGTTAGAGAGATACCTGGCAAAAGTTGTAGAAAGCAGGCAAAAAGACTGGGACAAGCACATTCAGCCGTTTCTAATGTCATATCGTAGTGCGGTTCACGAGAATACAACGGTAACACCAGCTTTCGCTAACTTTGGAAGAGAATTACGACTGCCTGCTGATCTGATAACTGGTATCCCTCCTGACACCCCGCGTAGTGTAACAGACTACGCGGACGATCTGCGCAAGAGATTGAATGACGTATATGAACACGTCCGAGTGTCAGGTCAGCAAATGTCCGAGAGGATGAAGACCCGCTATGACCGAAAAATGAACAACAGCGGTTTCGACGAAGGTTCACTAGTATGGTTGCACAACCCAGTTCGATGCAAAGGCAAGTCTCCCAAATTACAAGCGAAATGGGACGGACCCTATAGAGTTGTCACCAAAATTAATGATGTCACCTACCGAATCCAGAAAGGCCAGCGATCTGCACCTAAGATAGTTCACGTCGACCGTTTAGCGCGTTATTATGGCTGTAACAATGCTCGGGACGAGCATGTCTTAGGAGGGGGCAGTGTTACGCCTACATACTAGAATGATCTCTAACCGAACGCGCCGCGCCGCCGATTTCATAAATTTGTCGAGTGTTCTAGTGCGTTCGAGCCGCGCCGACGGCCGCGTGACGTCACGCGCCGATAAGGGATCGACGAATATAAAAGGCGTGTGCGTGTTGGCGGGACACAGTGTTTCTTCGGAAGCGATCGAGTGCAAACAACGAGCGACAAGCGAATATTCGGAGCGATTATTTCGACGCGTATTGTGTGCAGTACAGTGTTTAATTTCAAATAAAGTGCTGAGTCAGTTTCGAGAACAGTCGGCGTTTAATTGTTTGTCCTGAACCCCGTTAGCCCGTAACAATACTCTAGATGCACAGTTCTTTGCAAATATCCTAATTCCTCCTAAAAAGTCTCATTAATAAAACAAAGAAAAAGATCCCAAGTTCTAATTCAATCAACACAAATTTAGCCCTATGCACGTGTAATAAAGTAGCTTTTTAAACGAAATGAGCAAGCGTTCTTTAATTTGAATTTTGAAATTTAGAATTCTATCGGCGTCGGACTGTATGCAAAACGAGTGCTTAAGCACTCCTTTGCTGTCCCATTTTCCAAACGTCAACTGTGTATCTAGGTAAATAATATATCGATGAACCTAAGGCCTAACTCCCCTGCGGTTAAATAATTTACGATAATAAATAAAAAGTTTATTTTAAGTTGTTGATATCACAATTAATGCATTATTTGTTTAAGTACTTAACGTGATTTCATTAAACTAAGTAATTATTTCGTTGTTAATTTGTTTGCAAATGTAATCATGTTATTCTATGTAAGTGCTTTCATTTGAGCGTGTGTAAACATTTAAATGTGTTTAAATTATAGCAAACTTTAGTAATGTAGTTTTTTAACTTAATTATGTGTAATTGCTTTTTAATTGAGTGTTGAATAAATTGGTGTTTGGTTATGATTGTTGACATGCGTTCGTTTATAATTTATGACAGCCTTCGTGGCGCAGCGGGCGAGTAATCGGCTGTGAAGCGAGAGCCGCGGGTTCGATCCCCGCACCGAGACAAATATTTGTGTGGCCCACAGATATTTGTTTCGGGTCTGGGTGTTGTGAGACCGAAAGTCTCTCGTAGTTCCTGATACCCACGACACAAGACTAGTATCTTAGTGTGGGGTCAGGACTATGTGTGTGACTGTTGGGTGTTATTTTATTTTATTTATTATAATATATTTTATTTTTTTAAATCGAGATATCCAAAAATATAATTCCAATCTGCCACGTCATGTCATATAATTTGTAAATAGAGTTTATTTGGTGTGGACTCAATGATATTTCATTATTTTTTATTGGCGTGCGAAGGCAGACGAGCTGACGGTAAATGGTTACCGTCGCCCGTGGACATCGACAATGCCAAGGACACAGCCAAGCCGCTGCTTCGTTTAAAGAAGGACATGTCATAGCACTGAGAGACCAGGATTCTCGAACATTAATAATTTATTGAAAAAAAGGTAGATTTTATATATGTTGTGGAATTCTTACCAGATTTTCTTAGCAGGTTAGTGCTTTTACCTGTAGACAAAAAAGATACATGAGAAATTAATAGTAATAATATTAGCCTTGTAATATTACTGTCCCACTGCTGGGCACGGATTTCCTCTACTAATGAGAGGGGTAAGGCCTTAGTCTACCACGCTGGCCTAACGCGGGTAGGTAGACTTCACATACCTTCGAAATTATTGTGGAGAAATTGCCGGGTATGCAGGTTTCCTCACGATGTTTTCCTTCACCATTATAGCAAGCGATAATTCACAAAGAAAACACACTTAACATAGAAAAGTCAGAGGTGTATGCTCAATTTTGGAGTTCGTCTCGAACCTCCGACACTCGTCTCAGCAGTCCGTACCAGTCCCAACTAAGTTATCACATATAGGACGGAAATAGGCTCGAGTGTTTTAATTATCTAGTTTATATTTCTTATGGATATAAGCTTTATAATCTACCAGAGTATACTCAGGTCTAATAAAGACAGTTGAATAATGCAGTTCTCATTTGAGGCACCGCTGGCAGTATTTATGTACCAAAAACACATTAGCGGCGGTTGCAAGCGCGATTTATTGCCGCTGTTTCCTTAAAGGCACTGGCTTAAGTCTCGTTCATACTTGAGCCTATTTTGGATGGATCTTTGAGCTGCTGTAATTAATTATAATTTTTTAATATAACATAACATAACATAAGCTCACGCCTGTATCCCCGAAGGGGTAAGCAGAGGCGCACTAGCGAACTAGAACACCCACATTTCGCCGAGCTTAGTTCCGTCCCAGATGTGATAGGGGGCGAGCCTATCGCCATATCGGGCACAAATTCCAGACTCCGGGCTGATATGGAAAAATCCAATATCACTTTGCCCGACCCGGGGATCGAACCCGAGACCTCAGGACGGTAGTCATACCGAAATACAACTACGCCACCGAGGCAGGCAGTTTTTTAATATCAAATAGATAAATACACCTAACAGTAACTCACAGTCCAGCAGGTCGATTCTCTAAGAAACGCCACAACGATGCGATCGACGACGAGCTCCCGCAGCGCATATCGTTGAGATCGACGGAGCGTTCAACGTTGTTGGGTCTTAGAGAATACCATTTTCCATACATTTATGTCAAACGCCTCGCTCGAGAGAGCTAGTTCGCATAAACGCTGTCATCAAGCATAGCGGTAGTACCTTGCTAAATACAAAAATGAAAACATCGTTACCGCTACGATGCCGCAACGTTGTTTTCACAAATGAAATCTTAGAGACCTGCTGATCCCACACTAGATATAACCTATCCCTCCATCGTAATCGAGTTAAAAAGTGCGCTTATATAATTTTATGTCAATAAATGAAACCGGATCGTAGTCGAAATCTAATAGAGTGTCGAATGTTACCCTACTGTATAGTGGGCATTACAAACGGTCGGAAATCGGTCTCACAACACCCAGACCCGAAACAAATATCTGTGGGTCACACGAACCTAGTCTCGGTGCGGGAATCGAACCCGCGGCCCTTCTCGATTCACAGCCGGCTACTAGCGCACTGCGGAATACAGGCTGACATACTGAAAGAAACATAATGAATATTTCTTCTAAAAGCATTGATGATAAATAAGAGCAAAGTAGTAGAAACTTAATATTGCTTTTAACGTTGTAAAAGCACTTAGCACTCAAGTTATATTAAGTAATTTAATTTATTAAACGAGTTTTACTACATTGTGAACACAACTTTATCTCAATGGGTGCATTGTTGTTTAAATAGAAATAGGAGAGGATTAAGGAAAGATACATGAACACTGTTTTCTGTAATATTAAAATATTCATTAATACAAATTATTTAAACGAATAATATTTATAAATAAATAATCACAAAGGATTGTAGCAAGTGGAAATCCGTTGTCTCTGCGTACCTCTATGGGAAAAAGGCGTGAGTCTATGTATGTATGTAATAATCAAAAGTTTAAAAACTTAACAGTCCGACTTCAAATTCGATCGTGACCAAATCTACATACATATATGGGACCATCCTTGAAATAAGCTTTATCGAACACAAAACTAATTTTGAAAATCGGTCCACATTTGGCGGAGATATCGCGTAACATACATAGAAATACAGACGAATTGAGGACCTTCTCCTTTTTGGAAGTCGGTCGAAAACTTATAGACAGCTGCGTGGGTCCCGAGTCCCGACCCCCAATATCTTAAGTAAGTCTCTGTACTCACTAAGTGTACTCACACATACTATTTTATAGCTATTAATAAAGTTTAGTAGTTTGACTGTGTTACAAGATGGCCCATTTGGCTCATACAAAGCACTGTTTAGAAAACGGTGGGTAGTGGGTTCGATGTTCGATTTGAAGAAGGTTTATCTGTATTTTATTATTTCACTTTATTAGTCGCTTTCTCTGTCTATGTATATGGGCTGTGAACCAGTAGGTCCTGGGTTCCATTCCCATCCGGCGAGATATTTTTCTAATAATTATTGATGTATTATTAATCATTAGCGTGGGGTCGGCGCACCACAGCAATCATGTTGCTGAAATGATTTGTCTTAGTTTTTACGACCGGCTGCCTGACGTCAACCCTATCTTTACATAATTAAAGAATTTTACAAAATGTGAATTTCGATGCAGTTTTTACATAAGGGTTTCTTTTTGTTTTATTTGCTATTAAATATAAAGATACGTATAAAAACAAACATAGTCAGTACCCAATTCTCCTGCACGTGTTTTTCTCGAAACAAAATACCAAAAACACCTACAAAACAACGTTTTTAGATGTCTCCTGCCCATAGAACAATGAACCATAGACAAAAATACCGTATTTTTATAATGTTTTAGAGACGTGGCATTAGTCCATACGTCGCCCCTGCTCGTGGCTAACTTCATTCCGGTCACGTTGGTACGCGTTTGGTTCATACAAAATCCAATCTAGACCACTGAGTGATTTACAGGCTATTGGCAGTTATTGTTTACCGCGACGGTTCATTATCCACACAATAGGATGAGAAATGTTCATTATTTATAACAAAACATCCAATCTTTTATTAATTACCGTCAAATATTAACTTGAAAAGGGATTTGTTATATTTGAAATCAAAGACAACAGTACATAGATGGGACAATAGCACGAAGCTTGTGATCCAAAAGTTGTGACCTCGTGGTCATAAGTCACTCAGTCGTGTTTGAAACATACGCGCGCAAGGTCATGCCAGCGTCAGGGCCTTACTTGTAACAGTTTAGCTGAGCTAATGGCTAACGGCCGGTCTCAGTTTGAGAGTGCAGATAGATCGCGATTATGAACCAATCACATCAAGTCATTAAACGGAGTCTGTGTTCTTATTGGCTAATTTTTGTAATCTGTCTGCACATTCGAACTGAGATTTGTTATTGAAACCGGGCGTGAGAATAGTATGTCACTGTTTCCTTGTCACATTGTTTGAAAATAAAAAGGACAGGCTATTCTTTACCATTTAAACTTAGTTAAACTGTTTTTCATCAGTAAGGCCCATTATGTTTAGACAATAAAATTATCTTGCGTGATTTTTTAACATTCACAGTATATTTTAGGGTGTAAATTGTAATGAAAAAAAAAATTGTTATTAAATGCGCCCTCGCATTGTAATAATGGTAGATGGTTAAAGTTACTGATGTTTGAGATAAATTTTTTTGTATGGAAACTTGCTTCATGGCCCCTCTATAGATAGTATAAATAGTAGTATATAGTAAGGAAGTAAGTACACCCAACAAGTCACACACCTAGTCCTGACTCCTAATCCCACACTAGGTATAACCTGTGTCGTGGGTGTCAGAGACTATGAGACTTTCGGTCTCACAACACCCAGACTTGAAAAAAATATCTGTGGGCCACACAAACATTTGTCTCAATGCGGGGATCGAACCCGCGGCCTCTCGCGTCACTGCCGACTACTCGCCCACTGCGCCACGGAAGCTGTCAGTAATATTACATCTCATTGTTTTAAGTCAATTTAAGCCCGTATAGCTTTTATTTTAATCGATAACTATAGCAAAAATAATTCGTCGACGATCAAGGGCAAATGTGATCGGCGAAATGTGGGTGTCTATTCTTTTAGTTCGCCTCAGCCTACCCCTTCGGCGATACCGGCGTGAGTGTATCTTCTTCTTCCCGCCGTCTGTCTGTCCCTATGTATGTTTAGAGCTTTAAAACTACGCAACGGATTTTGATGCGGTTTTTTCAATAGATAGAGAGATTCAAGAGGAAGGTTTATGTGTAAAATACATAACTTCATCCCCTAAAGGCTTGTAATGGGGGATGAATGTTTGTCAAGACTCTCACGCGGGCGTAGCTGCGGGCAAAAGCTAGTGTATAAAATATCCTCCCAACATCTGTATCTCTGTTGTGTATAAAAAAAACATTACACAGATGTTTCAACCCTTAATCGATGTAATGAAATCGAGCTCAGCACTCATTAAGGTCCCTTATTACCTCCCGTAATGTTCCCGGGTGCCGCAAACGAGAGCTCTCGGAGTTCTCGGACCTTTATTTATCCAGGGGATAATTAGCTTACATTTGAAAAACGTTTACATTTCTTGTGGATTAACCTACATCACATACAATGTGAAATGTGGGTGTTCTTGACTGCTAGTGTGTCTCTGCCTACCCCTTCTCTCTTCTAAGTAGAAGGATTAGCGACGCAGCAATAGCTTAGTTGGGAATGGTACGGACTGCCGAGACAAGTGTCGGAGGTTTCAAATTCAAAAGTTAAAATTCAAAAGCTATACGTATAATAATCACAAGTTTCAAAACATAACAGACCGATTTCAAATCCGATCGTGACCAAATTTATATGGGACCACCCTTGAAATAAGCTCTATCCAACACAAAAATAATTTTGAAGATAGGTTCACATTCGGCGGAGATATCGCGAAAAAACAGACGAATTGAGGACCTCCTCCTTTGTGGAAGTCAGTCGAAAATACAAACGAATTAAGAAAATTTGTTGAGTCCTTTGATTTTTTAAATTGTGTGATAGTATTTTTTTTTCATTAATCTTATCCCACTTTACTATAAGGTCGTCGCAACTCACTTTTTAAGCTTAATGCAGAAAGGTTTATTTTAAAATGGCTGCAAGATCGAGCTCAAATACCAAATGAAAATACACAAATGTATTTGTATAACGCTATATGATATAAAAATTTACATAACATAACATAACATAAGCTCACGCCTGTATCCCCGAAGGGGTAGGCAGAGGCGCACTAGCGAACTAGAACACCCACATTTCGCCGCGCTTAGTTACGTCCCAGGGGCGAGCCTATCGCCATATCGAGCACAAATTCTAGACGCCGAGCTGATATGGAAAAATCCATTATCACTTTGCCCGACCCGGGGATCGAATCCAAGACCTCAGAACCGTAGTCGTACCGAAATACCACCTCGCCACCGACGCAGCATAAAATTTTAAGTGATTTGATTTAGCTTTAGAACCCACCGACATTCTCCGTTGTTTGTTTATCAATAAACATATGCTACGTAGTTTTAAAGTGAAGTGAGTAAAAGCACGTTCAGTCAACTTCGTCACGTGACCGTCTGAAGTCTGTTGCATCGTGCCAATGATTAAAGAAAAAAATAAGGACCTGGCATAATAGGTACGTGTTTACTTTGAAACCGGTTGCGCCGTGTTTACTTTAGTTTTATGATCTATTTAAATGTAAGTTGTCACAAATAACATAATTCTTATTGATTTTATCGACCGACTTCCAAAAAGGAGAAAGTCCTCAATTCGTCTGTATTATATTATTTTTTGTGTATATTACGCATTGATTTAATATATCCTAGATGCACAGTTCTTTGCAAATATCGTCATAAAAAGTGAACTCAGTAATAAAACAAAGGAAAAGATCACATGTAACAGTAGTGCTTAAGCACTCCTTTGCTGTCCCATTTTCCGAGCGTCAACTGTGCATCTAGGTACAAAATATATCGATGATGTTACGCGATATCTCTGCCAAATGTGTACCGATTTTCAAAATTCTTTTTTTGTTTGATAGAGCTTATTTCATTTGGTCACAATCGGATCAAGTTGGAATTCGGTCAGTTATTATAAATACGATATTTTATTTACAACTATACTAACTTCGGCATGTAAAGAAGATGCCTAACTGCTGTATTAGTTAGATCTTTCTTTCGCAAAGTCGCCATTTTGGTTTCGTTCTATACATTAGGAATGCTTTATTTTTTCGTAGGGTCGGGCAGTGATATTGGATTTTTTCCATATCAGCCCGGAGTCTGGATTTTGTGCCCGATATGGCGATGGGCTCGCCCCCTATCACATCTGGGACGGAACTAAGCTCGGCGAAATGTGGGTGTACTAGTTGGCTAGTGCGCCTCTGCCTACCCTTTCGGGGATACAGGCGTGAGCTTATGCTATGTTATGTTATGCCTCGTCCTCTTATTTTTCGGCAGTCATTGCATCGTGCTGTCGTCGCGTCGTCGCCATGATGTGCTGACATGGTGTGTTACAAGATGTAAGAGGCCGCTTCTAAGGAAAGAGATTTAATATTACTAACTATAAGAGGGGCTATCAAGCAAGTTTCCATACAAATAAATTGATCTCAAACTTCAGTAACGCCATCAACTACTGAATAAAATGCGAGGGCGATTATTACAATTTACACCCTAGCATGTTCTGTGAATGGTTAAGAATCACGTAAGATAAGTTTATTCTCTCAATATAATTACGCTGGCCGACCTGGCGCGCGTATATTTCAAATAAACTCAGCGACTTATGACCACTAGGTCACAACTGTTATATCAAAAGTTTTGTGCTGTTGTCCCGTCTATATACTGTTGAATGTCTTTGCTTCTAATGAGGTATTTCACTTGATCCCAAGTCAATTTTAAAAAAACATTTTAGTACTTTTTGTCCAAACACAGCAAAATGACTATGCTAAACCTAATGGTAAGCGCAGTGCAGTCTACATAATATGAAGAATTTAAAACACCTCCGACTTGAAGTCCTGAAATACTCCTGAAAAAATGAACGTCTAATCCACAGCTCATCGGGCCGACTTTAAAATTCATCCGATCGTGACTAAATTTATATGGGGCTACCCTTGAATTTACCTCTATCGAACACAAAAGGAATTTTGAAAATCGGTCCACATTTGGCGGAGATATCGCGTAATATAAATAAAAAAATACAGACGAATTGAGGACCTTGTTCTTTTTTTGGAAGTCGGTCGAACAGAAGCGACCTCCGAAAATGTAATTTCAAAACTGTAAAAACTTTTTATCATTTGCCAGTAACGGTTAGCACAAGATTTACCTAATATGATAATATGATATTAGCCTTGTAATATTAATGTCCCACTGCTGGGCACGGGCCTCCTCTACTAATAAGAGGTTTTAGGCCTTAGTCTACCACGCTGGCCAAAAGTGGGTTAGTAGACTTCATATACCTTTGAAATTCTTGTGAAGAAATTCTCGGGTATGCAGGTTTCCTCACGATATTTTCCTTCAACGTTATAGCAAGCGATATTTCACAATGAAAATAAACTTTACAGAGAAAAGTCAGAGTATGCTCTCTTTAGGGGTTGGTCTCGAACCTCCGATACTCGTCTCGGCAGTTTGTACCACTCCTATCTGAGCTATCGCTGCTTTTTGAAGATTTATCTAACCTTTAATATTCATGACTGCCTTGGTGGCGTAGTTGTATTTCGGTACGACTACTGTCCTGAGGTCTCGGGTTCGATCCCCGGTCGGGCAAAGTGATATTGGATTTTTCCATATCAGCCCGGAGTCTGGAATTTGTGCCCGATATGGCGATAGGCTCGCCCCCTATCACATCTGGGACGGAACTAAGCTCGGCGAAATGTGGGTGTATTAGTTGGCTAGTGCGCCTCTGCTTACTCCTTTGGGGATACAGGCGTGAGCTTATGTTTGTGTTTAATATTCATATTGAAGCGGACTCACGAAACTCTATTACCGATAATAATGTAATTTTCTCATGAAAACAAAAAACCTTCTGTATTAGTCTCTCAAACCGCATTTGCTCCCAAATTGATCCGCTTCCATCTCACAGCAGTCTCTAAAGAAAGATCAAGTATAATACTGTTACAAAGCTCTTTAGACACCGATTTAGAGATTTCTGGCCAAAACGTGACGGAAATTTAGTATCAAGCGACATTACGTGACGCTCTTGTCATTTTAGAGGGGTGTTCGCAAATGTATTTTGCACGTAGTATTCTGGACTAAGCGATTTATGTGTTAGCTCGAGGTGTTTATTAGAATTTCTCTACTTTATATTTACCAGCCCTTATCCCACCACAGTGACTGTGAGCTTTTTTATGCGGCCCATAGTCAGAGGCCACGTTTCAGTCATCACCGGCAACACACAACAATCAAAGACTTTTGACTTTAAGCACTGAGGTATGTTGGACGAGAAGACCTTGCGTAATTTTGCGTAAGAAAGCTCACAGTCACTCAGCGCGCTATGGAGAGGGCTATGCTCGGTGTTTCTCTACGTGATCAAATCGGGAATGAGGAGATCCATAGCAGAACGAAAGTCACCGATATAGTCTCGGTCGTGTCTCGGTGCGGTTGAGAAAAATGTTTGTATGGCCTACAGATATTTGTTTCGGGTCTGGGTGTTGTGAGACCGAAAGTCTCTCATAGTCTCTGACACCCACGATACAGGTTATACCTAGTGTGGGCTCAGGACTAGGTTTGACTGTTGGGTGTGTTTATTTATTCATTTTATCGTGATTTGGTTTGATTTTTAGGCCTGACGTTTCACAATTATATATAACATTCGCATAAACCTAAGAATTATTACAATAAAGACCTTGATATGAATTCAAAGTACTTACCGTATTTATAATTCAAATCTTTATTTCATTATTTATCTGAGGTCTGAAATGATATGACGTCATAAACCACCATTTATAAACCGCGCAGACGAACCACAAACTCGAATTTATACGGACAATTTAGCTAAAATATTATATTCTTAAGGAATTTCGTTTACAATTAAGTTTGCCTAAAGATGGCCTATTTCGTAGGGACCAAACCATTTTGTTTAACCAAATAACGATAATGGTGTTGCCTCTTGCAATAAAGGATTTCGGATTGCGGTACTTTAATTAAATGACTTTAATGGACAAATATAAAAATAAATTGCTTCTGTTGATTCGGGATTGTCTGAATCCACAATATTTGAACTAGGACTGCCTCGGTGGCGTAGTGGTATCGCCTGGAATTTGTGCCCAATATGACACTAGAGAATATAGTGTCGGAGGTTCGAGACCTACCCCAAAATGGAGCATACACCTCTGAATTTTCTATGTTAATTGTATTTTCTTTGTGAAATATCGCATGTTATAACGGTGAAGGCAAACAACGTGAGGAAACCTGCATACCCAATAATTACTTCACAGGAATTTCGAAGGTATGTGAAGTCTACCAACCCGCATTAGGCCAGCGTGGTCGACTAAGGCCTATCCCCCTCTCATTAGTAGAGGAGGCCCGTGCCCAGCAGTGGGACAGTAATGACGATAGCAGTGGGCAGGGCACATAGCTCGTAGAACTGATAGCCGATGGGGCGGAAAAGTTCTCTAGTGGAGACCACGTACCAGCAAGCGGAGCGTAGGATGTCCAACTACAAGGTGGACCGACGACCTGATAAAGGTCGCAGGAAGTCGCTGGATGCTGGCCGCTTCCAACAGGTCGATCTGGAAATCTTTGTGGGAGGCCTATGTTTAGTAATGGACGTCCTGTGGCTGATGATGGCGATAGGTTCGCCCCCTATCACATCAGGGACGGAACTAGGCTCTGTGAAATGAGGGTGTTCCATTTTGCTAGTGCTCCTCTGCCCACACTTTCGGGAATATAGGCGTGAGCTTATTTGAACTAGGTTTCCAGTGATTCGGCCCCCACAAAGAACTCTGTAAAAATATTATGTTTCTGAATTTCTTTGATGTTCTTATGATTGTAGATCAAATAAGTGCCGATATTCATTATTCTTTTTTTTTTTTTTGGAGATAGAATACAATCACTTTAAAAAGTAGTAATGGAAAGGAATTTTAGCAGGTAAAGGACATTTTTATTTTGTTACTCCTAAATTGATAAGATAATATAAGCTCAAGCCTGTATCCCCGAAGGGTAGGCAGATGTGAACTAGCGAACTAGAACACCCACATTTCGCCGAGCCTAGTTCCATCCCAGATGTGATAGGGGGCGAGCCTATCGCCATATCGGACACAAATTCCAGAATCTGAGCTGATATGGAAAAATCGAACCCAAGACCTCAGTACGGTAGTCGTACCGAAATACAACAACACCACCGAGGCAGTCTTAATTTGATAATAACTAATTATTCATTAAAATATGTAACGTATTAACCAATTTGTTTTTTAACTATGACTTCATTGTAATTTTTTTATAAAAAAAGATACAAATATAACTTAGTAGCGCAAACACTCAAGTTTTTATTTCACATAAAAAATATCATAAAACCATTAACATTTTAATGAAAGACTATAAAACGTAAAAAGAGGGCCTTTTAAGTAAGAAAAAACCGTAATTAAATAACGGTTTTAAGCGCAGATTATAGACGCGGCCATTTGCGTTGAGGCGCTGAGTTATAGCCGCATTTATGGCTCGTTATATTTTTAAACGTTTGCTAAATTAGCTTGTTTAATTTTTTCGCAGACGTTTTATGTTATCTAAAAACATTACTCACAGTGCTTTTATACTGGCTCGAATAAATGAACCGAGGAGTAGGAAAGGAGATAAAAAGAAAGCCAAGAAATGCTGCTTAGTTAAATACGTAAACGAAACGAAATACGTTAATTTTTGGTTGATTTGAGCGTTATTTTTAACAAATTATTATCATTAGTTGTACGAAGCTATATTGCACAATAAAAATACACTTAACATAGAAAAGTCACAGGTATATGCTCTATTTTGGAGATGGTCTCGGACCTCGGCAGTCCGTACCATCCCCAACTGAGTTATAACCCGCCACACAAATCCCGATTCCCGGCACACAAAGATTGAGACAAATGTTTGTGTGGCCCACAGATACTTGTTTCAAGTCTGGGTGTTGTGAGACCGAAAGTCTCCCATAGTCTCTTACACCCACTATACAGGTTATACCTAGTGTGGGGTCAGGACTAGGTGTGTGACTGTTGGGTGTATTTATTTATTTATTTAACATGATTACCTCTAGAGGTATACAAATTGTTTTTGTGGCATAATATAATCTCAAAGACAATTGTTTCACTATACACTTCCTTTTACGACGTAGGCGAGCACTAAGAAAGGAATTTTGGAAATTCATCCCCTAAGGGGGTGAAAATGGAAATAAGACGGGACAGACTTTCAAGCATATGTAGCCGCGGGCAAAAGCTAGTGTATGTATAAAATAGTATGATTCAATTCAAATTATTTGCATTCATATTAACTCAGCTAACACAACAATGAAACATTTTGAATAGTCTGTGCGCATTTTGATTTGTCGCAAGTATTGAGTAGACAGCGGGGAATTATGTAGTTTTTTTATAGCAGAGACTGGCGAACGAGCAGATGGGTCACCTGATAGTAAGTGACCTCCACCGCCCATAGACACCCAAGATGCAAAAAGAATGGGTGTGTTGCCGACCTAGAAGGAGGAAATGGAAGGAGAGGCAAAAAGGTATTGGCAAAGGAAGGGAGAAATGGGCCACCGGAAATCTCACTCATCGAACGAAACGCGACAGCAAGCTGCCACTTTACGTCGGTTTACTGTGAGACAGTAGTATCAAACCGGTGGAGACGGCCGTTTCATGCTGTAGACGTTACTGTCTACAGCGTGGCTCTACCACTCAAAAGTTTACTCAAGTTGGTAATTTATAATCACTCACGCCTGTATTCCCGAAGAGGTAAGCAGACGTGAACTAGAAAACTAGAACATCCACATCCCGTTCCCATTTTCACAAACGCCAGCCTCTTTTGGCCGTGTAAAATCTATATATTTTTTATTGGGTAGTGGACCATACATAACATTTATTTATAAATTACAATTTTGTCGTGATAGAATCCGTAAAAATAGTTTCATTTCAATGAAAAGCATTTGCGTAAACTTAAGAAATCAGCGGCCTGAGCAGGAAAATTTCTGACAACCGTAAATGTATTCGAACTCGGTGCGCGTCTATGAAATTTGTATGAAATATTAACCAAACGTCATCAGTGCGCAGCGAACTAGAATACATTTACATTAGTTTTTCGTGCTCGGGCTACTGTAATGTTTGATTTATTTGGTATGTAGATAACTTACGAACTATGCATTAAAATAAGCTAAATATTTTCATGGATATCTTCTTTTTTTTCTTTCTTTCTACCTGCCCTTATCCTACCTTAATGTGGGGTCGGCGCAACACACTTTTTAAAGCATGTTGCAAAGAGGATTTGGCTTAGTATTTACGACTGGCCGCCTGCCTGACGTCAACCCCCTATGAGGGATCCAGTCCCGGGCAAAGTAAATTAGAAAATTTACTTTACCCGACCTGGGAATCGAACCCAGGACCTCCCGGTCCACAGTCCATACATGCTGCCACTAGACCAAGGAGGCGACTTTAGATATAAATCATGTATTTTAATAATAAGCACATTCCTAATAATGCATAAATGTATATATTTTTTATGTTTAATTAGGAATTTTCTCTCGTTATCATCCCGTACGTTTCAGACTGCTTTTTCTTTCTCTGTTTATTTAATATCCATCCCATGGCTGTCTGTATGAAATTGCCTAGTGCAATAAGACCACCATTTGAACTGAATTTGTTTTTTATGTTCCTTATATTATGTCCTAAGTGAAATAAGAGCATTTTTGCTACTTTTTGGACCCCCTCCCTTCCTATATAAGAAAAGAAAAGAATAGGCTGACGCCCTCCCACCCTGTTTAATATATATAACGTAAGAGTTTAAATAAAAATCGTACCCAGGCACTAAAAAAAAGACACTTGCACTTTTGTACGCGCTTTTTTGAAGTATAATCTTAACTTTGCGTATTTTTAAGATCTTTCGTAAGAACAAGACCTCCCGCCCCCTTGTAAGAAAAATTAGACAGTCGACCCCCCCAAATTGACTAAGATAATAAATGAATCATCATCATCATCAGCCATAGGACGTCCACTGCTGAACATAGGCCTTCCCCAAAGATGTCCAGATCGACCTGTTGGAAGCGGCCTGCATCCAGCGACTTCTTGTAGGTAGACTTCCTACGCTGTTATTTATTCTGTAGAAGGTAGAGCCACGCTGTAGACAATAACGTCTATAGCACGAATGGGCCGACTCGACCGGTTAGATACCACTGTCTCACAGAAAACCGACGTAAAGTGGCAGCTTGCTGTCGCGTTTCGTTCGGTGAGTGAGATTTCCGGTGGCTCATTTCCCAATCTCTTTTCCAATCCCCTTCCATTCCCTCCTTTTAGGTTGGCAACGCACCCATGATTCTTTTTGTGTCTTGGGTGTCTATGGGCGGTGGAGATCACTTACCATCAGGTGACCCATATGCTCATTTGCCAATCTCTGCTATAAAAAAAAAATAATGGCCTCTAATTATTTCGTATTTAATATGCGCCGCGTCTCCTCATTCGCTTTTCTTGTGAACTTGAATCAGTCACTGTTTAATAAACTTATAGCTTTCTCATACAATCGACGTAGTTCCTCCGACGTCGGAAGTTATTTCATTAAATCTCATCGGCTACTTCGTATACTAAACATATTTGGAATCGTTCGTTCAGTTTGATGTGGTTCAATGTGGAATTTGTGTATGAAATATTTTAGCCTATTTCGGTTTAGACTAGTTTAAAGCAGCGATAGCTCAGTTGGGTGTGATACGGACTGCCGAGACGAGTGTCGGAGGTTCTAGACCAAACGCAAAATGGAGCATACACGTCTGATATTTCTATGTTAAGTGTGTTTCATTTATTTATTTATTCTTTATTGTACACTTAGGAAAAAATATAAGGAATATGCAAATATAAATTCACTACAAATGGCGGTCTTATCGCACTAGATAATTTCTTATAGACAACCATGGGATGGATATAAGCGAAAAAGAGAAGGAAAGAGCAGTCTGAAGTGTACAGGATGAGAGCAAGAGGAAATTCCTTAAAATAAAAAAAATAAAAAAATATGCATAATATACCTCTATATTCATTGTGAAATATCGCCTGCTATAACGGTGAAGGAAAACATCATGAGGAAACCTGCATACCCGAGAATTTCTCCACAAGAAATTCGAAGGTATGTGAAGTCTACCAACCCGCATTAGACCAGCGTGGTAGACTAAAGCCTAACCCCTCTTATTAGTAGAGGAGGCCCATGCCCAGCAATGGGACAGTAATATTACGGGGCTATTATTATTATTATTTATGGTTTAGACTAGGATTAATTAAGTAGCTTTGGATTGGTAGGGTAGGACTCGACTCGAATTTGATTATCAAAATTGCTGGTGATATGATCGCCTCCTCCTTGGTCTACTGGCAGTGTATAAGGGCTGTGAACCGGGAGGTCCTATTTCGATTACCAGTCAAGTGTGTTGTTTTTCTAACACTATTTTTTCGGGACTGGATCCCCCAGATGGGGGTTGACGTCAGGCAGGTAACCGGTCGTAAAAACCAAGCCAAATCCTTTCTACAACATGCTTGAAAAAGTGTGTTCCGCCGACCCCACATTAAGCTGGGAGAAGGGCAGGTAGAAACAAAGCTGGTGGTAGGACATTCGATTTCGTTCGCATAGTGACCACACATGTTAAAACGTGCTATAGTGACCCACACTCCTTGTATGAATTGCGTTTCATGATCAGCCCGTGTTTACCCGGTTCTCTGTTTCATGATCAGCCCGTGTTTACCCGGTTCTCTGTTTCATGATCAGCCCGTGTATACCCGGTTCTCTGTTTCATGATCAGCCCGTGTTTACCCGGTTCTCTGTTTCATGATCAGCCCGTGTTTACCCGGTTCTCTGTTTCATGATCAGCCCGTGTTTACCCGGTTCTCTGTTTCATGATCAGCCCGTGTATACCCGGTTCTCTGTTTCATGATCAGCCCGTGTTTACCCGGTTCTCTGTTTCATGATCAGCCCGTGTTTACCCGGTTCTGTGTTTCATGATCAGCCCGTGTTTATCCGGTTCTCTGTTTCATGATCAGCCCGTGTTTACCCGGTTCACTGTTTCATGATCAGCCCGTGTTTACCCGGTTCTCTGTTTCATGATCAGCCCGTGTTTACCCGGTTCTCTGTTTCATGATCAGCCCGTGTTTACCCGGTTCTCTGTTTCATGATCAGCCCGTGTTTACCCGGTTCTCTGTTTCATGATCAGCCCATGTATACCCGGTGGACGTCCTATGGCTGATGATGATGATGATGATGAAGCGTAAGAAATCATTAGATAAAAATATTTTAGTAATAATGCTGCAAGTCGCCTCCTTGGTCTAGTGGCAGCATGTATGGGCTGTGGACCGAGAGGTCCTGGGTTCGATTCCCAGGTCGGGCAAAGCAAATTTCCTAATTTAATTTGCCCGGGACTGGATCCCTCATAGGGGTTGACGTCAGGCAGGCGGCCGGTCGTAAAAACTAAGCCAAATCCTATCTGCAAAATGCTTGAAAAAAGTGTGTTGCGCTGACCCCACATTAAGGTGGGATAAGGGCAGGTAGAAAGAAAGAATAATTCTGCAATTCACCCAAAGGCGCTAAATTGAACACTAAAACCTATTCTACAATTCACAAAGACTACACTCACTGAGCTACAGGTGCCTCCATAACTTCGCAAGTGACATGGCGTCACTCGGGACAGCTAATGCATCTTTTAAGATGCACTTACTGGCTCCAGACGTCGCGACACTTGTGTTCAGTTTTATTTATCGCAATTTTGTAGTTTGAGAGCACTTGGCAGTAAGATTTCTGCTTTGCGACGTGTAAATCATTGTGTATTGTTTTTTAACTTTCACAAACGAAGTTTACTTAAAGCCGCGTCTCCTGCACTAAAACATTACATGAAACATTTCCACAAAAGATGTATTTTTTATCTATGGTTCATTGTTCTACTAGCAGGAAAAAGCTAAAAATCGTTGTTTTGCGTATGTGTTTTTGTGTATTGTTTCGAGAAAAACTAGTGCAGGAGCCGCGCCTTAGGATGTTGAAATAAAACCATTTTTACGGATTCTATCGCTATTTTTTATTTTTAGTCCTGACGTTTTAAAACAACATTTCATCGAACCGAGTCCGACTCGTGACCATGAAGAATGTAAAGCTTTCGGAACGTCGGGACTAAAAATAAATAGCGATAGAATCCGTAAAAATAGTTTTATTTCATAGTGTAACATTCGCGATACTTTTTATTCTGGAATTAACTGTAGCCCGAGCACGAAAAACTAATGTAAATGTATTCTAGTTCGCTGCGCGCTGATGACGTTTGGTTAATATTTCATACAAATTTCATAGACGCGCATCGAGTTCGAATACATTTACGGTTGTCAGAATTTTTCCTGCTCAGGCCGCTGTTTAGATTTTGTTGGTGGTTGGATATTTAAATCAGTCCGGATAGCGACCACCTCGGGAGCCCTTTTATTAACTTTGTTTTTTTTTATTCGGGCACGGCAAAGTAACTATACTGCACCTGATGGTAAGCGTAGTGCAGTCCAAATAAACTAACGACCACTGACAAACTCTGTGTTTATCAGTGGTCGTCAGAATCATGCCGGCCTATTTACGCTTCTTCACACTCCGAATCCGAAGAGGGAAGAAGCAAATCGAGGGGTTTGCGACAACACAGGCGGATGACCGATGCAGATACAGGGATACCCCCATACCCGTCTCAACCAACCATCAAGTCATGCCACAAGCCCCTCGAGAGAACCGTACTGTTGTACTCTTTTATATACCTCTATTATTATGGATTTAGAAGTATGAAAGGTAAGATTTCGTATAAAAAGTTAAATGAGCAAGATCACACTTTCTAGCTACAACATATTTAACATTTGCGTGTTTGGGATCGTTCCGGATTTTTTTTATTCAGTAATAAAAGAATATGATATCTGAGTAATTGATCTCATATTGTGTTTGTTTTTTAACTTTATACAGTCATAAATATATTCCGTTACAACGTTAATTATTATGTATTGAGTTACAAAGCTAAATAGTCCTGATATTATATCATTAATTAAATATTACTATCGGTTGTAATTTCTATTTACTTAAGAAGCATTATGTTTATCATTACTCTTATTTAATTATCAAGGATATCAAATTATGTATGACAATCTTATTTAACTTCTTATCACGTGTTTGCTAATTATCCAAGTTACAGGGAATCCCGCAAGCAAAATGACAAATGATACCAGGGATTTTTCGGCAACTTTAGTCATACCGATCAAATAATATTCTCATTATAGATACATTGTGTATGATAGTATTGGTTATGAAGTTAAAAATAGCAATAGTATTTAATGTTATATTTGGTAAAGAAATAGCTTACAAACTATGTATTAAAATAGGCGAAATACTTTGGTGGATATCTTCTGTCAAAAATATTCGTTTACGCGCTTAAATCATAACCTTCAGTGGTGAAATAGTGGACACCAGTAGCATTACTAGGGTTCCAGTACCCTGCAATAGTTTTATCACTCATGTTACAATTGCCTTTCTTGAAATTCCTATAGGAGTTACACTTGGTAGCGGGGAACCAATCAGGATGCCTGATAGACGCCGTCCACAATTCAATGCAAGTTCTGTGACTGCAAGAAGCTGCCTTCCATGAATCAAATACACCAGGGATCAATGGTGTACCACAATTCGGTTGGGATCGACCATTCTTGTTGATAAAGAAGTCTATGTCAGCAATGACGCTTGAACTACCCAAGGCACCAGCATTACAATGGTACACTTCAACGTACTCCGCGTTTCCTGACCTTACTTGATCATTGGTAAAACTGTTGGAGAAACACGGACCAGCGGGATCTAAGGCGCTGATCCTGGCGACTTTCTTTCCAGTAAGTTCGATAAACTCCTCGCCCATTTGGCCCAATATTTGACCACCAAGACTGTGCCCAACACCATGCATTTGTTTTGGAGATATGCCTCCTTTAGTTAATCCGGCTAACATTTTAGCCACTGCTTTGCCGATGTAGTGAACGTATTTGACAGATCTGGCGTAGCTTTTCCTACTACCTTGCTTGTTGTGAGTGTATTGAGAATGGTCAATCATGATCAGATACGTATTAGAGAGTTCTTTGAAAGCGTTTCTAACTTCCTCGTAACACCTCTTGTTGATCTGAGACTTGAATCCTCCTATATAGATGACGAATTTTCTCTTCTTGTCTAGATGTTTGATGGACAGGATCCCTTCAGCTGCTTCGTCGATGGTGAACATTTCGACATCACTCTTGGAGAAGTCGTAGAAGTAGACATCTATTCCGCTGACGTCAAGGTCCAGGGTCCTGTCGTGGTTGCCTGGAGAAAAAAAAAATGTTAATATAGTTCGCAGTAGTTGTTGAATGGCAAATTATGAGTTTAATGGGAATATAGAATAAAATAATAAAAGGTTTGTGCAATTTCATAAGATTAATATAATTTTAAGTTTTAACTACTAAGCTATGCTACCAGCTAAATTAAAACGATTTAATATTACGACAGCTATCATTAAAAATAAAATTGTTTGTACAACTAGTAATAAATTCAAAACTGATAATAAATCATATTTTTCAACAATTAGAAATTAACTGTAACTCATGTAAACCAGGATCAACAATGGCACGCAATTCATGCAAAACTGTTTTATCATCATCATCAGCCACAGGACGTCCACCGCTGGACATAGGCCTCCCCCAAAGATTTCCAGATCGACCTACCTTATACCGCCATTAAATTAATCAAACATAATAAATAGGGAAGAGTTGGATTATCTGATGATTCTTAAAATCTCACAAAAATGTATGCGACTAATTTTTTGTACTTACATTTAATGAGGCTTGAATACAGAGCCAGTTGAAACGGTCCATATTTCTCCAAATCACCTCGACTAAAGCCATGGACTTGCATCAGAAAACACACGAACAAGCTGAATGCGAGCGTTTTCATTTTGAACAAAAATGAATATACACCAAGTGTAGGAGACGAGTTATTTAACGCTATTGGTATACATTTAACTGAAGACTGATATTCAAACACCAAGTGTAGGAGACGAGTTATGGTATTGGTATACACTTAACTGAAGATTGATATTCAAACTGCCCGGTTTTATATGCCAAAAATTAGTCATTTACCTATATCTCGAGGAAAGGCGAAGTTTAAATTTGATGTGGCTTAGTTAACTTTATATGGTTAATTTAATTTACCTCGCAATTATTTAATGCATAACAAGGATTATGGACATTGACAAAAGGGCAGTACAAAGTCTGTAAATGGTAATAATACTGCAATAACCTTATCGACAAATTATATGGAAATATTTTTTGGTGAAATACACTCTAATTATTCTTTATCATTTAGATATAAATCTTTCTTATCCCACCTTAATGTGGGGTCGGCGCAACACATTTTTTAAAGCATGTTGAAAAGAGGATTTGGCTTAGTTTTTACGACTGGCCGCCTGCCTGACGTCAACCCCCTATGAGGGATCCAGTCCCGGGCAAATTAAATTAGAAAATTTACTTTGCCCAACCTGGGAATCGAATCCAGGACCTCCCGGTCCACAGTCCATACATGCTGTCCACTAGACCGAGGAGGCGACTTTAGATATAAATCATGTATTTTAATAATAAGCACATTCCTAATAATGCATAAATGTATATATTTTTTATGTTTAAATAGGAATTTTCTCTCGTTATCATCCCGTACATTTCAGACTGCTTTTTCTTTCTCTGTTTCTTTAATATCCATCCTATGGCTGTCTGTATGAAATTGCCTAGTGCAATAAGACCACCATTTGAACTGAATTTGTTTTTTATGTTCCTTATATTATGTCCTAAGTGAAATAAGAGCATTTTTGCTACTTTTTGGACCCCCTCCCTTCCTATATAAGAAAAGAAAAGAATAGGCTGACGCCCTCCCACCCTGTTTAATATATATAACGTAAGAGTTTAAATAAAAATCGCACCCAGGCACTAAAAAAAAGACACTTGCACTTTTGTACGCGCTTTTTTGAAGTATAATCTTAACTTTGCGTATTTTTAAGATCTTTCGTAAGAACAAGACCTCCCGCCCCCTTGTAAGAAAAATTAGACAGTCGACCCCCCCAAATTGACTAAGATAATAAATGAATCATCATCATCATCAGCCATAGGACGTCCACTGCTGAACATAGGCCTTCCCCAAAGATGTCCAGATCGACCTGTTGGAAGCGGCCTGCATCCAGCGACTTCTTGTAGGTAGACTTCCTACGCTGTTATTTATTCTGTAGAAGGTAGAGCCACGCTGTAGACAATAACGTCTATAGCACGAATGGGCCGACTCGACCGGTTAGATACCACTGTCTCACAGAAAACCGACGTAAAGTGGCAGCTTGCTGTCGCGTTTCGTTCGGTGAGTGAGATTTCCGGTGGCTCATTTCCCAATCTCTTTTCCAATCCCCTTCCATTCCCTCCTTTTAGGTTGGCAACGCACCCATGATTCTTTTTGTGTCTTGGGTGTCTATGGGCGGTGGAGATCACTTACCATCAGGTGACCCATATGCTCATTTGCCAATCTCTGCTATAAAAAAAAAATAATGGCCTCTAATTATTTCGTATTTAATATGCGCCGCGTCTCCTCATTCGCTTTTCTTGTGAACTTGAATCAGTCACTGTTTAATAAACTTATAGCTTTCTCATACAATCGACGTAGTTCCTCCGACGTCGGAAGTTATTTCATTAAATCTCATCGGCTACTTCGTATACTAAACATATTTGGAATCGTTCGTTCAGTTTGATGTGGTTCAATGTGGAATTTGTGTATGAAATATTTTAGCCTATTTCGGTTTAGACTAGTTTAAAGCAGCGATAGCTCAGTTGGGTGTGATACGGACTGCCGAGACGAGTGTCGGAGGTTCTAGACCAAACGCAAAATGGAGCATACACGTCTGATATTTCTATGTTAAGTGTGTTTCATTTATTTATTTATTCTTTATTGTACACTTAGGAAAAAATATAAGGAATATGCAAATATAAATTCACTACAAATGGCGGTCTTATCGCACTAGATAATTTCTTATAGACAACCATGGGATGGATATAAGCGAAAAAGAGAAGGAAAGAGCAGTCTGAAGTGTACAGGATGAGAGCAAGAGGAAATTCCTTAAAATAAAAAAAATAAAAAAATATGCATAATATACCTCTATATTCATTGTGAAATATCGCCTGCTATAACGGTGAAGGAAAACATCATGAGGAAACCTGCATACCCGAGAATTTCTCCACAAGAAATTCGAAGGTATGTGAAGTCTACCAACCCGCATTAGACCAGCGTGGTAGACTAAAGCCTAACCCCTCTTATTAGTAGAGGAGGCCCATGCCCAGCAATGGGACAGTAATATTACGGGGCTATTATTATTATTATTTATGGTTTAGACTAGGATTAATTAAGTAGCTTTGGATTGGTAGGGTAGGACTCGACTCGAATTTGATTATCAAAATTGCTGGTGATATGATCGCCTCCTCCTTGGTCTACTGGCAGTGTATAAGGGCTGTGAACCGGGAGGTCCTATTTCGATTACCAGTCAAGTGTGTTGTTTTTCTAACACTATTTTTTCGGGACTGGATCCCCCAGATGGGGGTTGACGTCAGGCAGGTAACCGGTCGTAAAAACCAAGCCAAATCCTTTCTACAACATGCTTGAAAAAGTGTGTTCCGCCGACCCCACATTAAGCTGGGAGAAGGGCAGGTAGAAACAAAGCTGGTGGTAGGACATTCGATTTCGTTCGCATAGTGACCACACATGTTAAAACGTGCTATAGTGACCCACACTCCTTGTATGAATTGCGTTTCATGATCAGCCCGTGTTTACCCGGTTCTCTGTTTCATGATCAGCCCGTGTTTACCCGGTTCTCTGTTTCATGATCAGCCCGTGTATACCCGGTTCTCTGTTTCATGATCAGCCCGTGTTTACCCGGTTCTCTGTTTCATGATCAGCCCGTGTTTACCCGGTTCTCTGTTTCATGATCAGCCCGTGTTTACCCGGTTCTCTGTTTCATGATCAGCCCGTGTATACCCGGTTCTCTGTTTCATGATCAGCCCGTGTTTACCCGGTTCTCTGTTTCATGATCAGCCCGTGTTTACCCGGTTCTGTGTTTCATGATCAGCCCGTGTTTATCCGGTTCTCTGTTTCATGATCAGCCCGTGTTTACCCGGTTCACTGTTTCATGATCAGCCCGTGTTTACCCGGTTCTCTGTTTCATGATCAGCCCGTGTTTACCCGGTTCTCTGTTTCATGATCAGCCCGTGTTTACCCGGTTCTCTGTTTCATGATCAGCCCGTGTTTACCCGGTTCTCTGTTTCATGATCAGCCCATGTATACCCGGTGGACGTCCTATGGCTGATGATGATGTAGATGATGAAGCGTAAGAAATCATTAGATAAAAATATTTTAGTAATAATGCTGCAAGTCGCCTCCTTGGTCTAGTGGCAGCATGTATGGGCTGTGGACCGAGAGGTCCTGGGTTCGATTCCCAGGTCGGGCAAAGCAAATTTCCTAATTTAATTTGCCCGGGACTGGATCCCTCATAGGGGTTGACGTCAGGCAGGCGGCCGGTCGTAAAAACTAAGCCAAATCCTATCTGCAAAATGCTTGAAAAAAGTGTGTTGCGCTGACCCCACATTAAGGTGGGATAAGGGCAGGTAGAAAGAAAGAATAATTCTGCAATTCACCCAAAGGCGCTAAATTGAACACTAAAACCTATTCTACAATTCACAAAGACTACACTCACTGAGCTACAGGTGCCTCCATAACTTCGCAAGTGACATGGCGTCACTCGGGACAGCTAATGCATCTTTTAAGATGCACTTACTGGCTCCAGACGTCGCGACACTTGTGTTCAGTTTTATTTATCGCAATTTTGTAGTTTGAGAGCACTTGGCAGTAAGATTTCTGCTTTGCGACGTGTAAATCATTGTGTATTGTTTTTTAACTTTCACAAACGAAGTTTACTTAAAGCCGCGTCTCCTGCACTAAAACATTACATGAAACATTTCCACAAAAGATGTATTTTTTATCTATGGTTCATTGTTCTACTAGCAGGAAAAAGCTAAAAATCGTTGTTTTGCGTATGTGTTTTTGTGTATTGTTTCGAGAAAAACTAGTGCAGGAGCCGCGCCTTAGGATGTTGAAATAAAACCATTTTTACGGATTCTATCGCTATTTTTTATTTTTAGTCCTGACGTTTTAAAACAACATTTCATCGAACCGAGTCCGACTCGTGACCATGAAGAATGTAAAGCTTTCGGAACGTCGGGACTAAAAATAAATAGCGATAGAATCCGTAAAAATAGTTTTATTTCATAGTGTAACATTCGCGATACTTTTTATTCTGGAATTAACTGTAGCCCGAGCACGAAAAACTAATGTAAATGTATTCTAGTTCGCTGCGCGCTGATGACGTTTGGTTAATATTTCATACAAATTTCATAGACGCGCATCGAGTTCGAATACATTTACGGTTGTCAGAATTTTTCCTGCTCAGGCCGCTGTTTAGATTTTGTTGGTGGTTGGATATTTAAATCAGTCCGGATAGCGACCACCTCGGGAGCCCTTTTATTAACTTTGTTTTTTTTTATTCGGGCACGGCAAAGTAACTATACTGCACCTGATGGTAAGCGTAGTGCAGTCCAAATAAACTAACGACCACTGACAAACTCTGTGTTTATCAGTGGTCGTCAGAATCATGCCGGCCTATTTACGCTTCTTCACACTCCGAATCCGAAGAGGGAAGAAGCAAATCGAGGGGTTTGCGACAACACAGGCGGATGACCGATGCAGATACAGGGATACCCCCATACCCGTCTCAACCAACCATCAAGTCATGCCACAAGCCCCTCGAGAGAACCGTACTGTTGTACTCTTTTATATACCTCTATTATTATGGATTTAGAAGTATGAAAGGTAAGATTTCGTATAAAAAGTTAAATGAGCAAGATCACACTTTCTAGCTACAACATATTTAACATTTGCGTGTTTGGGATCGTTCCGGATTTTTTTTATTCAGTAATAAAAGAATATGATATCTGAGTAATTGATCTCATATTGTGTTTGTTTTTTAACTTTATACAGTCATAAATATATTCCGTTACAACGTTAATTATTATGTATTGAGTTACAAAGCTAAATAGTCCTGATATTATATCATTAATTAAATATTACTATCGGTTGTAATTTCTATTTACTTAAGAAGCATTATGTTTATCATTACTCTTATTTAATTATCAAGGATATCAAATTATGTATGACAATCTTATTTAACTTCTTATCACGTGTTTGCTAATTATCCAAGTTACAGGGAATCCCGCAAGCAAAATGACAAATGATACCAGGGATTTTTCGGCAACTTTAGTCATACCGATCAAATAATATTCTCATTATAGATACATTGTGTATGATAGTATTGGTTATGAAGTTAAAAATAGCAATAGTATTTAATGTTATATTTGGTAAAGAAATAGCTTACAAACTATGTATTAAAATAGGCGAAATACTTTGGTGGATATCTTCTGTCAAAAATATTCGTTTACGCGCTTAAATCATAACCTTCAGTGGTGAAATAGTGGACACCAGTAGCATTACTAGGGTTCCAGTACCCTGCAATAGTTTTATCACTCATGTTACAATTGCCTTTCTTGAAATTCCTATAGGAGTTACACTTGGTAGCGGGGAACCAATCAGGATGCCTGATAGACGCCGTCCACAATTCAATGCAAGTTCTGTGACTGCAAGAAGCTGCCTTCCATGAATCAAATACACCAGGGATCAATGGTGTACCACAATTCGGTTGGGATCGACCATTCTTGTTGATAAAGAAGTCTATGTCAGCAATGACGCTTGAACTACCCAAGGCACCAGCATTACAATGGTACACTTCAACGTACTCCGCGTTTCCTGACCTTACTTGATCATTGGTAAAACTGTTGGAGAAACACGGACCAGCGGGATCTAAGGCGCTGATCCTGGCGACTTTCTTTCCAGTAAGTTCGATAAACTCCTCGCCCATTTGGCCCAATATTTGACCACCAAGACTGTGCCCAACACCATGCATTTGTTTTGGAGATATGCCTCCTTTAGTTAATCCGGCTAACATTTTAGCCACTGCTTTGCCGATGTAGTGAACGTATTTGACAGATCTGGCGTAGCTTTTCCTACTACCTTGCTTGTTGTGAGTGTATTGAGAATGGTCAATCATGATCAGATACGTATTAGAGAGTTCTTTGAAAGCGTTTCTAACTTCCTCGTAACACCTCTTGTTGATCTGAGACTTGAATCCTCCTATATAGATGACGAATTTTCTCTTCTTGTCTAGATGTTTGATGGACAGGATCCCTTCAGCTGCTTCGTCGATGGTGAACATTTCGACATCACTCTTGGAGAAGTCGTAGAAGTAGACATCTATTCCGCTGACGTCAAGGTCCAGGGTCCTGTCGTGGTTGCCTGGAGAAAAAAAAAATGTTAATATAGTTCGCAGTAGTTGTTGAATGGCAAATTATGAGTTTAATGGGAATATAGAATAAAATAATAAAAGGTTTGTGCAATTTCATAAGATTAATATAATTTTAAGTTTTAACTACTAAGCTATGCTACCAGCTAAATTAAAACGATTTAATATTACGACAGCTATCATTAAAAATAAAATTGTTTGTACAACTAGTAATAAATTCAAAACTGATAATAAATCATATTTTTCAACAATTAGAAATTAACTGTAACTCATGTAAACCAGGATCAACAATGGCACGCAATTCATGCAAAACTGTTTTATCATCATCATCAGCCACAGGACGTCCACCGCTGGACATAGGCCTCCCCCAAAGATTTCCAGATCGACCTACCTTATACCGCCATTAAATTAATCAAACATAATAAATAGGGAAGAGTTGGATTATCTGATGATTCTTAAAATCTCACAAAAATGTATGCGACTAATTTTTTGTACTTACATTTAATGAGGCTTGAATACAGAGCCAGTTGAAACGGTCCATATTTCTCCAAATCACCTCGACTAAAGCCATGGACTTGCATCAGAAAACACACGAACAAGCTGAATGCGAGCGTTTTCATTTTGAACAAAAATGAATATACACCAAGTGTAGGAGACGAGTTATTTAACGCTATTGGTATACATTTAACTGAAGACTGATATTCAAACACCAAGTGTAGGAGACGAGTTATGGTATTGGTATACACTTAACTGAAGATTGATATTCAAACTGCCCGGTTTTATATGCCAAAAATTAGTCATTTACCTATATCTCGAGGAAAGGCGAAGTTTAAATTTGATGTGGCTTAGTTAACTTTATATGGTTAATTTAATTTACCTCGCAATTATTTAATGCATAACAAGGATTATGGACATTGACAAAAGGGCAGTACAAAGTCTGTAAATGGTAATAATACTGCAATAACCTTATCGACAAATTATATGGAAATATTTTTTGGTGAAATACACTCTAATTATTCTTTATCATTTAGATATAAATCTTTCTTATCCCACCTTAATGTGGGGTCGGCGCAACACATTTTTTAAAGCATGTTGAAAAGAGGATTTGGCTTAGTTTTTACGACTGGCCGCCTGCCTGACGTCAACCCCCTATGAGGGATCCAGTCCCGGGCAAATTAAATTAGAAAATTTACTTTGCCCAACCTGGGAATCGAATCCAGGACCTCCCGGTCCACAGTCCATACATGCTGTCCACTAGACCGAGGAGGCGACTTTAGATATAAATCATGTATTTTAATAATAAGCACATTCCTAATAATGCATAAATGTATATATTTTTTATGTTTAAATAGGAATTTTCTCTCGTTATCATCCCGTACGTTTCAGACTGCTTTTTCTTTCTCTGTTTATTTAATATCCATCCCATGGCTGTCTGTATGAAATTGCCTAGTGCAATAAGACCACCATTTGAACTGAATTTGTTTTTTATGTTCCTTATATTATGTCCTAAGTGAAATAAGAGCATTTTTGCTACTTTTTGGACCCCCTCCCTTCCTATATAAGAAAAGAAAAGAATAGGCTGACGCCCTCCCACCCTGTTTAATATATATAACGTAAGAGTTTAAATAAAAATCGCACCCAGGCACTAAAAAAAAGACACTTGCACTTTTGTACGCGCTTTTTTGAAGTATAATCTTAACTTTGCGTATTTTTAAGATCTTTCGTAAGAACAAGACCTCCCGCCCCCTTGTAAGAAAAATTAGACAGTCGACCCCCCAAATTGACTAAGATAATAAATGAATCATCATCATCATCAGCCATAGGACGTCCACTGCTGAACATAGGCCTTCCCCAAAGATGTCCAGATCGACCTGTTGGAAGCGGCCTGCATCCAGCGACTTCTTGTAGGTAGACTTCCTACGCTGTTATTTATTCTGTAGAAGGTAGAGCCACGCTGTAGACAATAACGTCTATAGCACGAATGGGCCGACTCGACCGGTTAGATACCACTGTCTCACAGAAAACCGACGTAAAGTGGCAGCTTGCTGTCGCGTTTCGTTCGGTGAGTGAGATTTCCGGTGGCTCATTTCCCAATCTCTTTTCCAATCCCCTTCCATTCCCTCCTTTTAGGTTGGCAACGCACCCATGATTCTTTTTGTGTCTTGGGTGTCTATGGGCGGTGGAGATCACTTACCATCAGGTGACCCATATGCTCATTTGCCAATCTCTGCTATAAAAAAAAAATAATGGCCTCTAATTATTTCGTATTTAATATGCGCCGCGTCTCCTCATTCGCTTTTCTTGTAAACTTGAATCAGTCACTGTTTAATAAACTTATAGCTTTCTCATACAATCGACGTAGTTCCTCCGACGTCGGAAGTTATTTCATTAAATCTCATCGGCTACTTCGTATACTAAACATATTTGGAATCGTTCGTTCAGTTTGATGTGGTTCAATGTGGAATTTGTGTATGAAATATTTTAGCCTATTTCGGTTTAGACTAGTTTAAAGCAGCGATAGCTCAGTTGGGTGTGATACGGACTGCCGAGACGAGTGTCGGAGGTTCTAGACCAAACGCAAAATGGAGCATACACGTCTGATATTTCTATGTTAAGTGTGTTTCATTTATTTATTTATTCTTTATTGTACACTTAGGAAAAAATATAAGGAATATGCAAATATAAATTCACTACAAATGGCGGTCTTATCGCACTAGATAATTTCTTATAGACAACCATGGGATGGATATAAGCGAAAAAGAGAAGGAAAGAGCAGTCTGAAGTGTACAGGATGAGAGCAAGAGGAAATTCCTTAAAATAAAAAAAATAAAAAAATATGCATAATATACCTCTATATTCATTGTGAAATATCGCCTGCTATAACGGTGAAGGAAAACATCATGAGGAAACCTGCATACCCGAGAATTTCTCCACAAGAAATTCGAAGGTATGTGAAGTCTACCAACCCGCATTAGACCAGCGTGGTAGACTAAAGCCTAACCCCTCTTATTAGTAGAGGAGGCCCATGCCCAGCAATGGGACAGTAATATTACGGGGCTATTATTATTATTATTTATGGTTTAGACTAGGATTAATTAAGTAGCTTTGGATTGGTAGGGTAGGACTCGACTCGAATTTGATTATCAAAATTGCTGGTGATATGATCGCCTCCTCCTTGGTCTACTGGCAGTGTATAAGGGCTGTGAACCGGGAGGTCCTATTTCGATTACCAGTCAAGTGTGTTGTTTTTCTAACACTATTTTTTCGGGACTGGATCCCCCAGATGGGGGTTGACGTCAGGCAGGTAACCGGTCGTAAAAACCAAGCCAAATCCTTTCTACAACATGCTTGAAAAAGTGTGTTCCGCCGACCCCACATTAAGCTGGGAGAAGGGCAGGTAGAAACAAAGCTGGTGGTAGGACATTCGATTTCGTTCGCATAGTGACCACACATGTTAAAACGTGCTATAGTGACCCACACTCCTTGTATGAATTGCGTTTCATGATCAGCCCGTGTTTACCCGGTTCTCTGTTTCATGATCAGCCCGTGTTTACCCGGTTCTCTGTTTCATGATCAGCCCGTGTATACCCGGTTCTCTGTTTCATGATCAGCCCGTGTTTACCCGGTTCTCTGTTTCATGATCAGCCCGTGTTTACCCGGTTCTCTGTTTCATGATCAGCCCGTGTTTACCCGGTTCTCTGTTTCATGATCAGCCCGTGTATACCCGGTTCTCTGTTTCATGATCAGCCCGTGTTTACCCGGTTCTCTGTTTCATGATCAGCCCGTGTTTACCCGGTTCTGTGTTTCATGATCAGCCCGTGTTTATCCGGTTCTCTGTTTCATGATCAGCCCGTGTTTACCCGGTTCACTGTTTCATGATCAGCCCGTGTTTACCCGGTTCTCTGTTTCATGATCAGCCCGTGTTTACCCGGTTCTCTGTTTCATGATCAGCCCGTGTTTACCCGGTTCTCTGTTTCATGATCAGCCCGTGTTTACCCGGTTCTCTGTTTCATGATCAGCCCATGTATACCCGGTGGACGTCCTATGGCTGATGATGATGTAGATGATGAAGCGTAAGAAATCATTAGATAAAAATATTTTAGTAATAATGCTGCAAGTCGCCTCCTTGGTCTAGTGGCAGCATGTATGGGCTGTGGACCGAGAGGTCCTGGGTTCGATTCCCAGGTCGGGCAAAGCAAATTTCCTAATTTAATTTGCCCGGGACTGGATCCCTCATAGGGGTTGACGTCAGGCAGGCGGCCGGTCGTAAAAACTAAGCCAAATCCTATCTGCAAAATGCTTGAAAAAAGTGTGTTGCGCTGACCCCACATTAAGGTGGGATAAGGGCAGGTAGAAAGAAAGAATAATTCTGCAATTCACCCAAAGGCGCTAAATTGAACACTAAAACCTATTCTACAATTCACAAAGACTACACTCACTGAGCTACAGGTGCCTCCATAACTTCGCAAGTGACATGGCGTCACTCGGGACAGCTAATGCATCTTTTAAGATGCACTTACTGGCTCCAGACGTCGCGACACTTGTGTTCAGTTTTATTTATCGCAATTTTGTAGTTTGAGAGCACTTGGCAGTAAGATTTCTGCTTTGCGACGTGTAAATCATTGTGTATTGTTTTTTAACTTTCACAAACGAAGTTTACTTAAAGCCGCGTCTCCTGCACTAAAACATTACATGAAACATTTCCACAAAAGATGTATTTTTTATCTATGGTTCATTGTTCTACTAGCAGGAAAAAGCTAAAAATCGTTGTTTTGCGTATGTGTTTTTGTGTATTGTTTCGAGAAAAACTAGTGCAGGAGCCGCGCCTTAGGATGTTGAAATAAAACCATTTTTACGGATTCTATCGCTATTTTTTATTTTTAGTCCTGACGTTTTAAAACAACATTTCATCGAACCGAGTCCGACTCGTGACCATGAAGAATGTAAAGCTTTCGGAACGTCGGGACTAAAAATAAATAGCGATAGAATCCGTAAAAATAGTTTTATTTCATAGTGTAACATTCGCGATACTTTTTATTCTGGAATTAACTGTAGCCCGAGCACGAAAAACTAATGTAAATGTATTCTAGTTCGCTGCGCGCTGATGACGTTTGGTTAATATTTCATACAAATTTCATAGACGCGCATCGAGTTCGAATACATTTACGGTTGTCAGAATTTTTCCTGCTCAGGCCGCTGTTTAGATTTTGTTGGTGGTTGGATATTTAAATCAGTCCGGATAGCGACCACCTCGGGAGCCCTTTTATTAACTTTGTTTTTTTTTATTCGGGCACGGCAAAGTAACTATACTGCACCTGATGGTAAGCGTAGTGCAGTCCAAATAAACTAACGACCACTGACAAACTCTGTGTTTATCAGTGGTCGTCAGAATCATGCCGGCCTATTTACGCTTCTTCACACTCCGAATCCGAAGAGGGAAGAAGCAAATCGAGGGGTTTGCGACAACACAGGCGGATGACCGATGCAGATACAGGGATACCCCCATACCCGTCTCAACCAACCATCAAGTCATGCCACAAGCCCCTCGAGAGAACCGTACTGTTGTACTCTTTTATATACCTCTATTATTATGGATTTAGAAGTATGAAAGGTAAGATTTCGTATAAAAAGTTAAATGAGCAAGATCACACTTTCTAGCTACAACATATTTAACATTTGCGTGTTTGGGATCGTTCCGGATTTTTTTTATTCAGTAATAAAAGAATATGATATCTGAGTAATTGATCTCATATTGTGTTTGTTTTTTAACTTTATACAGTCATAAATATATTCCGTTACAACGTTAATTATTATGTATTGAGTTACAAAGCTAAATAGTCCTGATATTATATCATTAATTAAATATTACTATCGGTTGTAATTTCTATTTACTTAAGAAGCATTATGTTTATCATTACTCTTATTTAATTATCAAGGATATCAAATTATGTATGACAATCTTATTTAACTTCTTATCACGTGTTTGCTAATTATCCAAGTTACAGGGAATCCCGCAAGCAAAATGACAAATGATACCAGGGATTTTTCGGCAACTTTAGTCATACCGATCAAATAATATTCTCATTATAGATACATTGTGTATGATAGTATTGGTTATGAAGTTAAAAATAGCAATAGTATTTAATGTTATATTTGGTAAAGAAATAGCTTACAAACTATGTATTAAAATAGGCGAAATACTTTGGTGGATATCTTCTGTCAAAAATATTCGTTTACGCGCTTAAATCATAACCTTCAGTGGTGAAATAGTGGACACCAGTAGCATTACTAGGGTTCCAGTACCCTGCAATAGTTTTATCACTCATGTTACAATTGCCTTTCTTGAAATTCCTATAGGAGTTACACTTGGTAGCGGGGAACCAATCAGGATGCCTGATAGACGCCGTCCACAATTCAATGCAAGTTCTGTGACTGCAAGAAGCTGCCTTCCATGAATCAAATACACCAGGGATCAATGGTGTACCACAATTCGGTTGGGATCGACCATTCTTGTTGATAAAGAAGTCTATGTCAGCAATGACGCTTGAACTACCCAAGGCACCAGCATTACAATGGTACACTTCAACGTACTCCGCGTTTCCTGACCTTACTTGATCATTGGTAAAACTGTTGGAGAAACACGGACCAGCGGGATCTAAGGCGCTGATCCTGGCGACTTTCTTTCCAGTAAGTTCGATAAACTCCTCGCCCATTTGGCCCAATATTTGACCACCAAGACTGTGCCCAACACCATGCATTTGTTTTGGAGATATGCCTCCTTTAGTTAATCCGGCTAACATTTTAGCCACTGCTTTGCCGATGTAGTGAACGTATTTGACAGATCTGGCGTAGCTTTTCCTACTACCTTGCTTGTTGTGAGTGTATTGAGAATGGTCAATCATGATCAGATACGTATTAGAGAGTTCTTTGAAAGCGTTTCTAACTTCCTCGTAACACCTCTTGTTGATCTGAGACTTGAATCCTCCTATATAGATGACGAATTTTCTCTTCTTGTCTAGATGTTTGATGGACAGGATCCCTTCAGCTGCTTCGTCGATGGTGAACATTTCGACATCACTCTTGGAGAAGTCGTAGAAGTAGACATCTATTCCGCTGACGTCAAGGTCCAGGGTCCTGTCGTGGTTGCCTGGAGAAAAAAAAAATGTTAATATAGTTCGCAGTAGTTGTTGAATGGCAAATTATGAGTTTAATGGGAATATAGAATAAAATAATAAAAGGTTTGTGCAATTTCATAAGATTAATATAATTTTAAGTTTTAACTACTAAGCTATGCTACCAGCTAAATTAAAACGATTTAATATTACGACAGCTATCATTAAAAATAAAATTGTTTGTACAACTAGTAATAAATTCAAAACTGATAATAAATCATATTTTTCAACAATTAGAAATTAACTGTAACTCATGTAAACCAGGATCAACAATGGCACGCAATTCATGCAAAACTGTTTTATCATCATCATCAGCCACAGGACGTCCACCGCTGGACATAGGCCTCCCCCAAAGATTTCCAGATCGACCTACCTTATACCGCCATTAAATTAATCAAACATAATAAATAGGGAAGAGTTGGATTATCTGATGATTCTTAAAATCTCACAAAAATGTATGCGACTAATTTTTTGTACTTACATTTAATGAGGCTTGAATACAGAGCCAGTTGAAACGGTCCATATTTCTCCAAATCACCTCGACTAAAGCCATGGACTTGCATCAGAAAACACACGAACAAGCTGAATGCGAGCGTTTTCATTTTGAACAAAAATGAATATACACCAAGTGTAGGAGACGAGTTATTTAACGCTATTGGTATACATTTAACTGAAGACTGATATTCAAACACCAAGTGTAGGAGACGAGTTATGGTATTGGTATACACTTAACTGAAGATTGTTATTCAAACTGCCCGGTTTTATATGCCAAAAATTAGTCATTTACCTATATCTCGAGGAAAGGCGAAGTTTAAATTTGATGTGGCTTAGTTAACTTTATATGGTTAATTTAATTTACCTCGCAATTATTTAATGCATAACAAGGATTATGGACATTGACAAAAGGGCAGTACAAAGTCTGTAAATGGTAATAATACTGCAATAACCTTATCGACAAATTATATGGAAATATTTTTTGGTGAAATACACTCTAATTATTCTTTATCATTTAGATATAAATCTTTCTTATCCCACCTTAATGTGGGGTCGGCGCAACACATTTTTTAAAGCATGTTGAAAAGAGGATTTGGCTTAGTTTTTACGACTGGCCGCCTGCCTGACGTCAACCCCCTATGAGGGATCCAGTCCCGGGCAAATTAAATTAGAAAATTTACTTTGCCCAACCTGGGAATCGAATCCAGGACCTCCCGGTCCACAGTCCATACATGCTGTCCACTAGACCGAGGAGGCGACTTTAGATATAAATCATGTATTTTAATAATAAGCACATTCCTAATAATGCATAAATGTATATATTTTTTATGTTTAAATAGGAATTTTCTCTCGTTATCATCCCGTACATTTCAGACTGCTTTTTCTTTCTCTGTTTCTTTAATATCCATCCTATGGCTGTCTGTATGAAATTGCCTAGTGCAATAAGACCACCATTTGAACTGAATTTGTTTTTTATGTTCCTTATATTATGTCCTAAGTGAAATAAGAGCATTTTTGCTACTTTTTGGACCCCCTCCCTTCCTATATAAGAAAAGAAAAGAATAGGCTGACGCCCTCCCACCCTGTTTAATATATATAACGTAAGAGTTTAAATAAAAATCGCACCCAGGCACTAAAAAAAAGACACTTGCACTTTTGTACGCGCTTTTTTGAAGTATAATCTTAACTTTGCGTATTTTTAAGATCTTTCGTAAGAACAAGACCTCCCGCCCCCTTGTAAGAAAAATTAGACAGTCGACCCCCCCAAATTGACTAAGATAATAAATGAATCATCATCATCATCAGCCATAGGACGTCCACTGCTGAACATAGGCCTTCCCCAAAGATGTCCAGATCGACCTGTTGGAAGCGGCCTGCATCCAGCGACTTCTTGTAGGTAGACTTCCTACGCTGTTATTTATTCTGTAGAAGGTAGAGCCACGCTGTAGACAATAACGTCTATAGCACGAATGGGCCGACTCGACCGGTTAGATACCACTGTCTCACAGAAAACCGACGTAAAGTGGCAGCTTGCTGTCGCGTTTCGTTCGGTGAGTGAGATTTCCGGTGGCTCATTTCCCAATCTCTTTTCCAATCCCCTTCCATTCCCTCCTTTTAGGTTGGCAACGCACCCATGATTCTTTTTGTGTCTTGGGTGTCTATGGGCGGTGGAGATCACTTACCATCAGGTGACCCATATGCTCATTTGCCAATCTCTGCTATAAAAAAAAAATAATGGCCTCTAATTATTTCGTATTTAATATGCGCCGCGTCTCCTCATTCGCTTTTCTTGTGAACTTGAATCAGTCACTGTTTAATAAACTTATAGCTTTCTCATACAATCGACGTAGTTCCTCCGACGTCGGAAGTTATTTCATTAAATCTCATCGGCTACTTCGTATACTAAACATATTTGGAATCGTTCGTTCAGTTTGATGTGGTTCAATGTGGAATTTGTGTATGAAATATTTTAGCCTATTTCGGTTTAGACTAGTTTAAAGCAGCGATAGCTCAGTTGGGTGTGATACGGACTGCCGAGACGAGTGTCGGAGGTTCTAGACCAAACGCAAAATGGAGCATACACGTCTGATATTTCTATGTTAAGTGTGTTTCATTTATTTATTTATTCTTTATTGTACACTTAGGAAAAAATATAAGGAATATGCAAATATAAATTCACTACAAATGGCGGTCTTATCGCACTAGATAATTTCTTATAGACAACCATGGGATGGATATAAGCGAAAAAGAGAAGGAAAGAGCAGTCTGAAGTGTACAGGATGAGAGCAAGAGGAAATTCCTTAAAATAAAAAAAATAAAAAAATATGCATAATATACCTCTATATTCATTGTGAAATATCGCCTGCTATAACGGTGAAGGAAAACATCATGAGGAAACCTGCATACCCGAGAATTTCTCCACAAGAAATTCGAAGGTATGTGAAGTCTACCAACCCGCATTAGACCAGCGTGGTAGACTAAAGCCTAACCCCTCTTATTAGTAGAGGAGGCCCATGCCCAGCAATGGGACAGTAATATTACGGGGCTATTATTATTATTATTTATGGTTTAGACTAGGATTAATTAAGTAGCTTTGGATTGGTAGGGTAGGACTCGACTCGAATTTGATTATCAAAATTGCTGGTGATATGATCGCCTCCTCCTTGGTCTACTGGCAGTGTATAAGGGCTGTGAACCGGGAGGTCCTATTTCGATTACCAGTCAAGTGTGTTGTTTTTCTAACACTATTTTTTCGGGACTGGATCCCCCAGATGGGGGTTGACGTCAGGCAGGTAACCGGTCGTAAAAACCAAGCCAAATCCTTTCTACAACATGCTTGAAAAAGTGTGTTCCGCCGACCCCACATTAAGCTGGGAGAAGGGCAGGTAGAAACAAAGCTGGTGGTAGGACATTCGATTTCGTTCGCATAGTGACCACACATGTTAAAACGTGCTATAGTGACCCACACTCCTTGTATGAATTGCGTTTCATGATCAGCCCGTGTTTACCCGGTTCTCTGTTTCATGATCAGCCCGTGTTTACCCGGTTCTCTGTTTCATGATCAGCCCGTGTATACCCGGTTCTCTGTTTCATGATCAGCCCGTGTTTACCCGGTTCTCTGTTTCATGATCAGCCCGTGTTTACCCGGTTCTCTGTTTCATGATCAGCCCGTGTTTACCCGGTTCTCTGTTTCATGATCAGCCCGTGTATACCCGGTTCTCTGTTTCATGATCAGCCCGTGTTTACCCGGTTCTCTGTTTCATGATCAGCCCGTGTTTACCCGGTTCTGTGTTTCATGATCAGCCCGTGTTTATCCGGTTCTCTGTTTCATGATCAGCCCGTGTTTACCCGGTTCACTGTTTCATGATCAGCCCGTGTTTACCCGGTTCTCTGTTTCATGATCAGCCCGTGTTTACCCGGTTCTCTGTTTCATGATCAGCCCGTGTTTACCCGGTTCTCTGTTTCATGATCAGCCCGTGTTTACCCGGTTCTCTGTTTCATGATCAGCCCATGTATACCCGGTGGACGTCCTATGGCTGATGATGATGTAGATGATGAAGCGTAAGAAATCATTAGATAAAAATATTTTAGTAATAATGCTGCAAGTCGCCTCCTTGGTCTAGTGGCAGCATGTATGGGCTGTGGACCGAGAGGTCCTGGGTTCGATTCCCAGGTCGGGCAAAGCAAATTTCCTAATTTAATTTGCCCGGGACTGGATCCCTCATAGGGGTTGACGTCAGGCAGGCGGCCGGTCGTAAAAACTAAGCCAAATCCTATCTGCAAAATGCTTGAAAAAAGTGTGTTGCGCTGACCCCACATTAAGGTGGGATAAGGGCAGGTAGAAAGAAAGAATAATTCTGCAATTCACCCAAAGGCGCTAAATTGAACACTAAAACCTATTCTACAATTCACAAAGACTACACTCACTGAGCTACAGGTGCCTCCATAACTTCGCAAGTGACATGGCGTCACTCGGGACAGCTAATGCATCTTTTAAGATGCACTTACTGGCTCCAGACGTCGCGACACTTGTGTTCAGTTTTATTTATCGCAATTTTGTAGTTTGAGAGCACTTGGCAGTAAGATTTCTGCTTTGCGACGTGTAAATCATTGTGTATTGTTTTTTAACTTTCACAAACGAAGTTTACTTAAAGCCGCGTCTCCTGCACTAAAACATTACATGAAACATTTCCACAAAAGATGTATTTTTTATCTATGGTTCATTGTTCTACTAGCAGGAAAAAGCTAAAAATCGTTGTTTTGCGTATGTGTTTTTGTGTATTGTTTCGAGAAAAACTAGTGCAGGAGCCGCGCCTTAGGATGTTGAAATAAAACCATTTTTACGGATTCTATCGCTATTTTTTATTTTTAGTCCTGACGTTTTAAAACAACATTTCATCGAACCGAGTCCGACTCGTGACCATGAAGAATGTAAAGCTTTCGGAACGTCGGGACTAAAAATAAATAGCGATAGAATCCGTAAAAATAGTTTTATTTCATAGTGTAACATTCGCGATACTTTTTATTCTGGAATTAACTGTAGCCCGAGCACGAAAAACTAATGTAAATGTATTCTAGTTCGCTGCGCGCTGATGACGTTTGGTTAATATTTCATACAAATTTCATAGACGCGCATCGAGTTCGAATACATTTACGGTTGTCAGAATTTTTCCTGCTCAGGCCGCTGTTTAGATTTTGTTGGTGGTTGGATATTTAAATCAGTCCGGATAGCGACCACCTCGGGAGCCCTTTTATTAACTTTGTTTTTTTTTATTCGGGCACGGCAAAGTAACTATACTGCACCTGATGGTAAGCGTAGTGCAGTCCAAATAAACTAACGACCACTGACAAACTCTGTGTTTATCAGTGGTCGTCAGAATCATGCCGGCCTATTTACGCTTCTTCACACTCCGAATCCGAAGAGGGAAGAAGCAAATCGAGGGGTTTGCGACAACACAGGCGGATGACCGATGCAGATACAGGGATACCCCCATACCCGTCTCAACCAACCATCAAGTCATGCCACAAGCCCCTCGAGAGAACCGTACTGTTGTACTCTTTTATATACCTCTATTATTATGGATTTAGAAGTATGAAAGGTAAGATTTCGTATAAAAAGTTAAATGAGCAAGATCACACTTTCTAGCTACAACATATTTAACATTTGCGTGTTTGGGATCGTTCCGGATTTTTTTTATTCAGTAATAAAAGAATATGATATCTGAGTAATTGATCTCATATTGTGTTTGTTTTTTAACTTTATACAGTCATAAATATATTCCGTTACAACGTTAATTATTATGTATTGAGTTACAAAGCTAAATAGTCCTGATATTATATCATTAATTAAATATTACTATCGGTTGTAATTTCTATTTACTTAAGAAGCATTATGTTTATCATTACTCTTATTTAATTATCAAGGATATCAAATTATGTATGACAATCTTATTTAACTTCTTATCACGTGTTTGCTAATTATCCAAGTTACAGGGAATCCCGCAAGCAAAATGACAAATGATACCAGGGATTTTTCGGCAACTTTAGTCATACCGATCAAATAATATTCTCATTATAGATACATTGTGTATGATAGTATTGGTTATGAAGTTAAAAATAGCAATAGTATTTAATGTTATATTTGGTAAAGAAATAGCTTACAAACTATGTATTAAAATAGGCGAAATACTTTGGTGGATATCTTCTGTCAAAAATATTCGTTTACGCGCTTAAATCATAACCTTCAGTGGTGAAATAGTGGACACCAGTAGCATTACTAGGGTTCCAGTACCCTGCAATAGTTTTATCACTCATGTTACAATTGCCTTTCTTGAAATTCCTATAGGAGTTACACTTGGTAGCGGGGAACCAATCAGGATGCCTGATAGACGCCGTCCACAATTCAATGCAAGTTCTGTGACTGCAAGAAGCTGCCTTCCATGAATCAAATACACCAGGGATCAATGGTGTACCACAATTCGGTTGGGATCGACCATTCTTGTTGATAAAGAAGTCTATGTCAGCAATGACGCTTGAACTACCCAAGGCACCAGCATTACAATGGTACACTTCAACGTACTCCGCGTTTCCTGACCTTACTTGATCATTGGTAAAACTGTTGGAGAAACACGGACCAGCGGGATCTAAGGCGCTGATCCTGGCGACTTTCTTTCCAGTAAGTTCGATAAACTCCTCGCCCATTTGGCCCAATATTTGACCACCAAGACTGTGCCCAACACCATGCATTTGTTTTGGAGATATGCCTCCTTTAGTTAATCCGGCTAACATTTTAGCCACTGCTTTGCCGATGTAGTGAACGTATTTGACAGATCTGGCGTAGCTTTTCCTACTACCTTGCTTGTTGTGAGTGTATTGAGAATGGTCAATCATGATCAGATACGTATTAGAGAGTTCTTTGAAAGCGTTTCTAACTTCCTCGTAACACCTCTTGTTGATCTGAGACTTGAATCCTCCTATATAGATGACGAATTTTCTCTTCTTGTCTAGATGTTTGATGGACAGGATCCCTTCAGCTGCTTCGTCGATGGTGAACATTTCGACATCACTCTTGGAGAAGTCGTAGAAGTAGACATCTATTCCGCTGACGTCAAGGTCCAGGGTCCTGTCGTGGTTGCCTGGAGAAAAAAAAAATGTTAATATAGTTCGCAGTAGTTGTTGAATGGCAAATTATGAGTTTAATGGGAATATAGAATAAAATAATAAAAGGTTTGTGCAATTTCATAAGATTAATATAATTTTAAGTTTTAACTACTAAGCTATGCTACCAGCTAAATTAAAACGATTTAATATTACGACAGCTATCATTAAAAATAAAATTGTTTGTACAACTAGTAATAAATTCAAAACTGATAATAAATCATATTTTTCAACAATTAGAAATTAACTGTAACTCATGTAAACCAGGATCAACAATGGCACGCAATTCATGCAAAACTGTTTTATCATCATCATCAGCCACAGGACGTCCACCGCTGGACATAGGCCTCCCCCAAAGATTTCCAGATCGACCTACCTTATACCGCCATTAAATTAATCAAACATAATAAATAGGGAAGAGTTGGATTATCTGATGATTCTTAAAATCTCACAAAAATGTATGCGACTAATTTTTTGTACTTACATTTAATGAGGCTTGAATACAGAGCCAGTTGAAACGGTCCATATTTCTCCAAATCACCTCGACTAAAGCCATGGACTTGCATCAGAAAACACACGAACAAGCTGAATGCGAGCGTTTTCATTTTGAACAAAAATGAATATACACCAAGTGTAGGAGACGAGTTATTTAACGCTATTGGTATACATTTAACTGAAGACTGATATTCAAACACCAAGTGTAGGAGACGAGTTATGGTATTGGTATACACTTAACTGAAGATTGATATTCAAACTGCCCGGTTTTATATGCCAAAAATTAGTCATTTACCTATATCTCGAGGAAAGGCGAAGTTTAAATTTGATGTGGCTTAGTTAACTTTATATGGTTAATTTAATTTACCTCGCAATTATTTAATGCATAACAAGGATTATGGACATTGACAAAAGGGCAGTACAAAGTCTGTAAATGGTAATAATACTGCAATAACCTTATCGACAAATTATATGGAAATATTTTTTGGTGAAATACACTCTAATTATTCTTTATCATTTAGATATAAATCTTTCTTATCCCACCTTAATGTGGGGTCGGCGCAACACATTTTTTAAAGCATGTTGAAAAGAGGATTTGGCTTAGTTTTTACGACTGGCCGCCTGCCTGACGTCAACCCCCTATGAGGGATCCAGTCCCGGGCAAATTAAATTAGAAAATTTACTTTGCCCAACCTGGGAATCGAATCCAGGACCTCCCGGTCCACAGTCCATACATGCTGTCCACTAGACCGAGGAGGCGACTTTAGATATAAATCATGTATTTTAATAATAAGCACATTCCTAATAATGCATAAATGTATATATTTTTTATGTTTAAATAGGAATTTTCTCTCGTTATCATCCCGTACATTTCAGACTGCTTTTTCTTTCTCTGTTTCTTTAATATCCATCCCATGGCTGTCTGTATGAAATTGCCTAGTGCAATAAGACCACCATTTGAACTGAATTTGTTTTTTATGTTCCTTATATTATGTCCTAAGTGAAATAAGAGCATTTTTGCTACTTTTTGGACCCCCTCCCTTCCTATATAAGAAAAGAAAAGAATAGGCTGACGCCCTCCCACCCTGTTTAATATATATAACGTAAGAGTTTAAATAAAAATCGCACCCAGGCACTAAAAAAAAGACACTTGCACTTTTGTACGCGCTTTTTTGAAGTATAATCTTAACTTTGCGTATTTTTAAGATCTTTCGTAAGAACAAGACCTCCCGCCCCCTTGTAAGAAAAATTAGACAGTCGACCCCCCCAAATTGACTAAGATAATAAATGAATCATCATCATCATCAGCCATAGGACGTCCACTGCTGAACATAGGCCTTCCCCAAAGATGTCCAGATCGACCTGTTGGAAGCGGCCTGCATCCAGCGACTTCTTGTAGGTAGACTTCCTACGCTGTTATTTATTCTGTAGAAGGTAGAGCCACGCTGTAGACAATAACGTCTATAGCACGAATGGGCCGACTCGACCGGTTAGATACCACTGTCTCACAGAAAACCGACGTAAAGTGGCAGCTTGCTGTCGCGTTTCGTTCGGTGAGTGAGATTTCCGGTGGCTCATTTCCCAATCTCTTTTCCAATCCCCTTCCATTCCCTCCTTTTAGGTTGGCAACGCACCCATGATTCTTTTTGTGTCTTGGGTGTCTATGGGCGGTGGAGATCACTTACCATCAGGTGACCCATATGCTCATTTGCCAATCTCTGCTATAAAAAAAAAATAATGGCCTCTAATTATTTCGTATTTAATATGCGCCGCGTCTCCTCATTCGCTTTTCTTGTGAACTTGAATCAGTCACTGTTTAATAAACTTATAGCTTTCTCATACAATCGACGTAGTTCCTCCGACGTCGGAAGTTATTTCATTAAATCTCATCGGCTACTTCGTATACTAAACATATTTGGAATCGTTCGTTCAGTTTGATGTGGTTCAATGTGGAATTTGTGTATGAAATATTTTAGCCTATTTCGGTTTAGACTAGTTTAAAGCAGCGATAGCTCAGTTGGGTGTGATACGGACTGCCGAGACGAGTGTCGGAGGTTCTAGACCAAACGCAAAATGGAGCATACACGTCTGATATTTCTATGTTAAGTGTGTTTCATTTATTTATTTATTCTTTATTGTACACTTAGGAAAAAATATAAGGAATATGCAAATATAAATTCACTACAAATGGCGGTCTTATCGCACTAGATAATTTCTTATAGACAACCATGGGATGGATATAAGCGAAAAAGAGAAGGAAAGAGCAGTCTGAAGTGTACAGGATGAGAGCAAGAGGAAATTCCTTAAAATAAAAAAAATAAAAAAATATGCATAATATACCTCTATATTCATTGTGAAATATCGCCTGCTATAACGGTGAAGGAAAACATCATGAGGAAACCTGCATACCCGAGAATTTCTCCACAAGAAATTCGAAGGTATGTGAAGTCTACCAACCCGCATTAGACCAGCGTGGTAGACTAAAGCCTAACCCCTCTTATTAGTAGAGGAGGCCCATGCCCAGCAATGGGACAGTAATATTACGGGGCTATTATTATTATTATTTATGGTTTAGACTAGGATTAATTAAGTAGCTTTGGATTGGTAGGGTAGGACTCGACTCGAATTTGATTATCAAAATTGCTGGTGATATGATCGCCTCCTCCTTGGTCTACTGGCAGTGTATAAGGGCTGTGAACCGGGAGGTCCTATTTCGATTACCAGTCAAGTGTGTTGTTTTTCTAACACTATTTTTTCGGGACTGGATCCCCCAGATGGGGGTTGACGTCAGGCAGGTAACCGGTCGTAAAAACCAAGCCAAATCCTTTCTACAACATGCTTGAAAAAGTGTGTTCCGCCGACCCCACATTAAGCTGGGAGAAGGGCAGGTAGAAACAAAGCTGGTGGTAGGACATTCGATTTCGTTCGCATAGTGACCACACATGTTAAAACGTGCTATAGTGACCCACACTCCTTGTATGAATTGCGTTTCATGATCAGCCCGTGTTTACCCGGTTCTCTGTTTCATGATCAGCCCGTGTTTACCCGGTTCTCTGTTTCATGATCAGCCCGTGTATACCCGGTTCTCTGTTTCATGATCAGCCCGTGTTTACCCGGTTCTCTGTTTCATGATCAGCCCGTGTTTACCCGGTTCTCTGTTTCATGATCAGCCCGTGTTTACCCGGTTCTCTGTTTCATGATCAGCCCGTGTATACCCGGTTCTCTGTTTCATGATCAGCCCGTGTTTACCCGGTTCTCTGTTTCATGATCAGCCCGTGTTTACCCGGTTCTGTGTTTCATGATCAGCCCGTGTTTATCCGGTTCTCTGTTTCATGATCAGCCCGTGTTTACCCGGTTCACTGTTTCATGATCAGCCCGTGTTTACCCGGTTCTCTGTTTCATGATCAGCCCGTGTTTACCCGGTTCTCTGTTTCATGATCAGCCCGTGTTTACCCGGTTCTCTGTTTCATGATCAGCCCGTGTTTACCCGGTTCTCTGTTTCATGATCAGCCCATGTATACCCGGTGGACGTCCTATGGCTGATGATGATGTAGATGATGAAGCGTAAGAAATCATTAGATAAAAATATTTTAGTAATAATGCTGCAAGTCGCCTCCTTGGTCTAGTGGCAGCATGTATGGGCTGTGGACCGAGAGGTCCTGGGTTCGATTCCCAGGTCGGGCAAAGCAAATTTCCTAATTTAATTTGCCCGGGACTGGATCCCTCATAGGGGTTGACGTCAGGCAGGCGGCCGGTCGTAAAAACTAAGCCAAATCCTATCTGCAAAATGCTTGAAAAAAGTGTGTTGCGCTGACCCCACATTAAGGTGGGATAAGGGCAGGTAGAAAGAAAGAATAATTCTGCAATTCACCCAAAGGCGCTAAATTGAACACTAAAACCTATTCTACAATTCACAAAGACTACACTCACTGAGCTACAGGTGCCTCCATAACTTCGCAAGTGACATGGCGTCACTCGGGACAGCTAATGCATCTTTTAAGATGCACTTACTGGCTCCAGACGTCGCGACACTTGTGTTCAGTTTTATTTATCGCAATTTTGTAGTTTGAGAGCACTTGGCAGTAAGATTTCTGCTTTGCGACGTGTAAATCATTGTGTATTGTTTTTTAACTTTCACAAACGAAGTTTACTTAAAGCCGCGTCTCCTGCACTAAAACATTACATGAAACATTTCCACAAAAGATGTATTTTTTATCTATGGTTCATTGTTCTACTAGCAGGAAAAAGCTAAAAATCGTTGTTTTGCGTATGTGTTTTTGTGTATTGTTTCGAGAAAAACTAGTGCAGGAGCCGCGCCTTAGGATGTTGAAATAAAACCATTTTTACGGATTCTATCGCTATTTTTTATTTTTAGTCCTGACGTTTTAAAACAACATTTCATCGAACCGAGTCCGACTCGTGACCATGAAGAATGTAAAGCTTTCGGAACGTCGGGACTAAAAATAAATAGCGATAGAATCCGTAAAAATAGTTTTATTTCATAGTGTAACATTCGCGATACTTTTTATTCTGGAATTAACTGTAGCCCGAGCACGAAAAACTAATGTAAATGTATTCTAGTTCGCTGCGCGCTGATGACGTTTGGTTAATATTTCATACAAATTTCATAGACGCGCATCGAGTTCGAATACATTTACGGTTGTCAGAATTTTTCCTGCTCAGGCCGCTGTTTAGATTTTGTTGGTGGTTGGATATTTAAATCAGTCCGGATAGCGACCACCTCGGGAGCCCTTTTATTAACTTTGTTTTTTTTTATTCGGGCACGGCAAAGTAACTATACTGCACCTGATGGTAAGCGTAGTGCAGTCCAAATAAACTAACGACCACTGACAAACTCTGTGTTTATCAGTGGTCGTCAGAATCATGCCGGCCTATTTACGCTTCTTCACACTCCGAATCCGAAGAGGGAAGAAGCAAATCGAGGGGTTTGCGACAACACAGGCGGATGACCGATGCAGATACAGGGATACCCCCATACCCGTCTCAACCAACCATCAAGTCATGCCACAAGCCCCTCGAGAGAACCGTACTGTTGTACTCTTTTATATACCTCTATTATTATGGATTTAGAAGTATGAAAGGTAAGATTTCGTATAAAAAGTTAAATGAGCAAGATCACACTTTCTAGCTACAACATATTTAACATTTGCGTGTTTGGGATCGTTCCGGATTTTTTTTATTCAGTAATAAAAGAATATGATATCTGAGTAATTGATCTCATATTGTGTTTGTTTTTTAACTTTATACAGTCATAAATATATTCCGTTACAACGTTAATTATTATGTATTGAGTTACAAAGCTAAATAGTCCTGATATTATATCATTAATTAAATATTACTATCGGTTGTAATTTCTATTTACTTAAGAAGCATTATGTTTATCATTACTCTTATTTAATTATCAAGGATATCAAATTATGTATGACAATCTTATTTAACTTCTTATCACGTGTTTGCTAATTATCCAAGTTACAGGGAATCCCGCAAGCAAAATGACAAATGATACCAGGGATTTTTCGGCAACTTTAGTCATACCGATCAAATAATATTCTCATTATAGATACATTGTGTATGATAGTATTGGTTATGAAGTTAAAAATAGCAATAGTATTTAATGTTATATTTGGTAAAGAAATAGCTTACAAACTATGTATTAAAATAGGCGAAATACTTTGGTGGATATCTTCTGTCAAAAATATTCGTTTACGCGCTTAAATCATAACCTTCAGTGGTGAAATAGTGGACACCAGTAGCATTACTAGGGTTCCAGTACCCTGCAATAGTTTTATCACTCATGTTACAATTGCCTTTCTTGAAATTCCTATAGGAGTTACACTTGGTAGCGGGGAACCAATCAGGATGCCTGATAGACGCCGTCCACAATTCAATGCAAGTTCTGTGACTGCAAGAAGCTGCCTTCCATGAATCAAATACACCAGGGATCAATGGTGTACCACAATTCGGTTGGGATCGACCATTCTTGTTGATAAAGAAGTCTATGTCAGCAATGACGCTTGAACTACCCAAGGCACCAGCATTACAATGGTACACTTCAACGTACTCCGCGTTTCCTGACCTTACTTGATCATTGGTAAAACTGTTGGAGAAACACGGACCAGCGGGATCTAAGGCGCTGATCCTGGCGACTTTCTTTCCAGTAAGTTCGATAAACTCCTCGCCCATTTGGCCCAATATTTGACCACCAAGACTGTGCCCAACACCATGCATTTGTTTTGGAGATATGCCTCCTTTAGTTAATCCGGCTAACATTTTAGCCACTGCTTTGCCGATGTAGTGAACGTATTTGACAGATCTGGCGTAGCTTTTCCTACTACCTTGCTTGTTGTGAGTGTATTGAGAATGGTCAATCATGATCAGATACGTATTAGAGAGTTCTTTGAAAGCGTTTCTAACTTCCTCGTAACACCTCTTGTTGATCTGAGACTTGAATCCTCCTATATAGATGACGAATTTTCTCTTCTTGTCTAGATGTTTGATGGACAGGATCCCTTCAGCTGCTTCGTCGATGGTGAACATTTCGACATCACTCTTGGAGAAGTCGTAGAAGTAGACATCTATTCCGCTGACGTCAAGGTCCAGGGTCCTGTCGTGGTTGCCTGGAGAAAAAAAAAATGTTAATATAGTTCGCAGTAGTTGTTGAATGGCAAATTATGAGTTTAATGGGAATATAGAATAAAATAATAAAAGGTTTGTGCAATTTCATAAGATTAATATAATTTTAAGTTTTAACTACTAAGCTATGCTACCAGCTAAATTAAAACGATTTAATATTACGACAGCTATCATTAAAAATAAAATTGTTTGTACAACTAGTAATAAATTCAAAACTGATAATAAATCATATTTTTCAACAATTAGAAATTAACTGTAACTCATGTAAACCAGGATCAACAATGGCACGCAATTCATGCAAAACTGTTTTATCATCATCATCAGCCACAGGACGTCCACCGCTGGACATAGGCCTCCCCCAAAGATTTCCAGATCGACCTACCTTATACCGCCATTAAATTAATCAAACATAATAAATAGGGAAGAGTTGGATTATCTGATGATTCTTAAAATCTCACAAAAATGTATGCGACTAATTTTTTGTACTTACATTTAATGAGGCTTGAATACAGAGCCAGTTGAAACGGTCCATATTTCTCCAAATCACCTCGACTAAAGCCATGGACTTGCATCAGAAAACACACGAACAAGCTGAATGCGAGCGTTTTCATTTTGAACAAAAATGAATATACACCAAGTGTAGGAGACGAGTTATTTAACGCTATTGGTATACATTTATCTGAAGACTGATATTCAAACACCAAGTGTAGGAGACGAGTTATGGTATTGGTATACACTTAACTGAAGATTGATATTCAAACTGCCCGGTTTTATATGCCAAAAATTAGTCATTTACCTATATCTCGAGGAAAGGCGAAGTTTAAATTTGATGTGGCTTAGTTAACTTTATATGGTTAATTTAATTTACCTCGCAATTATTTAATGCATAACAAGGATTATGGACATTGACAAAAGGGCAGTACAAAGTCTGTAAATGGTAATAATACTGCAATAACCTTATCGACAAATTATATGGAAATATTTTTTGGTGAAATACACTCTAATTATTCTTTATCATTTAGATATAAATCTTTCTTATCCCACCTTAATGTGGGGTCGGCGCAACACATTTTTTAAAGCATGTTGAAAAGAGGATTTGGCTTAGTTTTTACGACTGGCCGCCTGCCTGACGTCAACCCCCTATGAGGGATCCAGTCCCGGGCAAATTAAATTAGAAAATTTACTTTGCCCAACCTGGGAATCGAATCCAGGACCTCCCGGTCCACAGTCCATACATGCTGTCCACTAGACCGAGGAGGCGACTTTAGATATAAATCATGTATTTTAATAATAAGCACATTCCTAATAATGCATAAATGTATATATTTTTTATGTTTAAATAGGAATTTTCTCTCGTTATCATCCCGTACATTTCAGACTGCTTTTTCTTTCTCTGTTTCTTTAATATCCATCCTATGGCTGTCTGTATGAAATTGCCTAGTGTGATAAGACCACCATTTGAACTGAATTTGTTTTTTATGTTCCTTATATTATGTCCTAAGTGAAATAAGAGCATTTTTGCTAGTTTTTGACCCCCTCCCTTCCTATATAAGAAAAAAAAGAATAAGCTGACGCCCTCCCACCCTGTTTAATATATATAACGTAAGTGTGAACGTAACGTAAATGAAAATCGCACCCAGGCACTAAAAAAAAGACACTTGCACTTTTGTACGCGCTTTTTTGGAGTATAATCTTAACTTTGCGTATTTTTATGATCTTTCGTAAGAACTACCAAGACCTCTCGCCCCCTTGTAAGATAAATAAGACAGTCGACCCCCGCAAATCGACTAAGATAATAATTGAATCATCATCATCATCAGCCATAGGACGTCCACTGCTGAACATAGGCCTCCCCCAAAGATTTCCAGATCGACGTGTTGGAAGCGGCCTGCGTCCAGCGACTTCTTGTAGGTGGACTTCATAACATAACATAACATAAGCTCACGCCCGTATCCCCGAAGGGGTAGGCAGAGGCGCACTAGCGAACTAGAACACCCACATTTCGCCGAGCTTAGTTCCGTCCCAGATGTGATAGGGGGCGAGCCTATCGCCATATCGGGCACAAATTCCAGACTCCGGGCTGATATGGAAAAATCCAATATTACTTTGCCCGACCCGGGGATCGAACCCGAGACCTCAGAACCGTAGTCGTACCGAAATACCACCACGCCACCGAGGCAGGTGGACTTCCTACGCTGTTATTTATTCTGTAAAAGGTAGAGCCACGTTGTAGACAATAACGTCTATAGCCCGAATGGGACGACTCGACTGGTTAGATACCACTGTCTCACAGAAAACCGACGTAAAGTGGCAGCTTGCTGTCGCGTTTCGTTCGGTGAGTGAGATTTCCGGTGGCTCATTTCCCAATCCCTTTTCCCATCCCCTTCCATTCCTTCCTATTAGGTTGGCAACGCACCCATGATTCTTTTTGTGTCTTGGGTGTCTATGGGCGGTGGAGATCACTTACCATCAGGTGACCCATCTGCCCGTTTGCCAATCTCTGCTATAAAAATAAATGAATGGCCTCTAATTATTTTGTATTTAATATGTGACGCGCTCCTAATTCGCTTTTCTTGTGAACTTGAATCAGCCACTGTTTAATAAACTTATAGCTTTCTCATACAATCGACGTAGTTCCTCCGACGTCGGAAGTTATTTCATTAAATCTCATCGGCTACTTTGCACACTAGACATATTTGGAATCGTTCGTTCAGTTTGATGTGGTTCAATGTGGAATTTGTGTATGAAATATTTTAGGCTATTTCGGTTTAGACTAGTTTAAAGCAGCGATAGCTCAGTTGGGTGTGGTACGGACTGCCGAGACGAGTGTCGGAGGTTCTAGACCAAACCCAAAATCGAGCATACACGTCTGATATTTCTATGTTAAGTGTGTTTCATTTATTTATTTATTCTTTATTGTACACTTAGGAAAAAATATAAGGAATATGCAAATATAAATTCACTACAAATGGCGGTCTTATCGCACTAGGTAATTTCTTATAGACAACCATGGGATGGATATAAGCGAAAAAGAGAAGGAAAGGGCAGTCTGAAGTGTACAGGATGAGAGCAAGAGGAAATTCCTTAAAATAAAAAAAGTAAAAAAATATGCATAATATACCTCTATATTCATTGTGAAATATCGCCTGCTATAACGGTGAAGGAAAACATCATGAGGAAACCTGCATACCCGAGAATTTCTCCACAAGAAATTCGAAGGTATGTGAAGTCTACCAACCCGCATTAGACCAGCGTGGTAGACTAAAGCCTAACCCCTCTTATTAGTAGAGGAGGCCCATGCCCAGCAATGGGACAATAATATTACGGGGCTATTATTATTATTATTTATGGTTTAGACTAGGATTAATTAAGTAGCTTTGGATTGGTAGGGTAGGACTCGACTCGAATTTGATTATCAAAATTGCTGGTGATATGATCGCCTCCTCCTTGGTCTACTGGCAGTGTATAAGGGCTGTGAACCGGGAGGTCCTATTTCGATTACCAGTCAAGTGTGTTGTTTTTCTAACACTATTTTTTCGGGACTGGATCCCCCCGATTGGGGGTTGACGTCGTGCAGGTAACCGGTCGTAAAAACCAAGCCAAATCCTTTCTACAACATGATTCAAAAAGTGTGTTGTGCCGACCCCACATTAAGCAGGGAGAAGGGCAGGTAGAAACAAAGCTGGTGGTAGGTCATTCGATTTCGTACGCATAGTGACCACACATGTTAAAACGTGCTATAATGACCCACACTCCTTGTATGAATGGGGAACTTGCACGAAAATTATAACGAGAAATTGTGTTGATAAATCAATAAACAAAACCTTGAATTGTGCTATTATGAAATTTGTAGTCCAAACAATTGATATTTTACAAAATATCTTAATTAGAAATTACGTGTAATGGAACGTTATTGCAAAACCCAAGTGACGTCGTTGCATTAGGCAGTGTTTCCAGGTTGGGGTATTTTTCCCAATTTTGCGGAAAACTATTGTTATGTTTAGTATGGTGCTTGATGAATGAGATTTCGGAGGTCCACCTCTTTCCATATTATTTTCTTTATGTAACTTTCCCACCTCTCCGCTCAGGATTCAAGAGGGCAACTTATTTTTACTTCGTTAGTTAATGAAATAGCTTTAACATTTTTGGGGATTTTTTTGTTCGGCATGGGGAAATTTTAAACGATAGGCAATTATAGCGGTTCAAACGTCATTCCAGACAAGGTCTCTAGCCAACTGAGATGTCAACAAAAAGCAATTTTTACGCTGTGACGTCACGTCCTTTTTTAGCGCGGGGTTTTGTAAGTCATATTTAGACTTGCGATAATTAAATCATTTGTGCATATTTTTAAGTTTTTGTTTATGGTGTGTGTTATTTGAGACGTAGTTCTTTACAATGAACTAATAAAAAAATTACACGCAAGTTCCCTATTGCGTTTCATGATCAGCCCGTGTATACCCGGTTCTCTGTTTCATGATCAGCCCGTGTATACCCGGTGGACGTCCTATGGCTGATGATGATGATAAGGATGGTGATGAAACGTAAGAAATCATTAGATAAAAATATTTTAGTAATAATGCTGCAAGTCGCCTACTTGGTCTAGTGGCAGCATGTATGGGCTGTGGACCGAGAGGTCCTGGCTTCGATTCCCAGGTCGGGCAAAGCAAATTTCCTAATTTAATTTGCCCGGTACTGGATCCCTCATAGGGATTGACGTCAGGCAGGCGGCCGGTCGTAAAAACTAAGCCAAATCCTCTCTGCAACATGCTTGAAAAAAGTGTGTTGCGCCGAACCCACATTAAGGTGGGATAAGGGCAGGTAGAACGAAAGAATAATATTCGCGTAAACGTAAGAAAGGTCCAACAGGTCGATCTGGAAATCTTTGGGCGAGGGCTATGTTCAGCAGTGGACGTCCTATGGCTAATGATGATGATGATGATGATGGTAGAGTTGGAAGGGGAAGACCTCATCGAACATTCTCTGACCAAGTCAGAGATTTACTCGAGAAAGGTCAAGTTAAAAGTACCCTAAACCGACGTGCATGCATGAAGAATGTAATGAGACTGAATGAGGCGAAAGAGGTGTGTAAGGATCGTAGCAAATGGAAATCCGTTGTCTCTGCCTACCCCTATGGGAAAAAGGCGTGAGTCTATGTATGTATGTATGTATGATGATGATGATGACGATGATGAAACCTAAGAAATCATTATATAAAAATATTTTAGTAATAATGCTGCAAGTCACCCAAAGGCGCTAAATCTAACACCAAAACCTATTCTACAATTCACAAAGACTACACTCATTGAGCTACAGGTGCCTCCATAACTTCGCAAGTGACATGGCGTCACTCGGGACAGCTAATGCATCTTTTAAGATGCACTTACTGGCTCCAGACGTCGCGACACTTGTGTTCAGTTTTATTTTATCGCAATTTTGTAGTTTGAGAGTACTTGGCAGTAAGATTTCTGTTTTGCGACGTGTAAATCATTGTGTATTGTTTTTTAACTTTCACAAATGAAGTTTACTTAAAGCCGCGTCTCCCGCACTAAAACATTACATGAAACATTTCCACAAAAGATTTTTTATCTATGGTCCATTGTTCTACTAGCAGGAAAAAGCTAAAAATCTTTGTTTTGCGTATGTGTTTTTGTGTATTGTTTCGAAAAAGCTAGTGCAGGAGCCGCGCCTTAGGATGTTGAAATAAAACTATTTTTACGGATTCTATCGTGATTTTTTATTTTGAGTCCTTTCAGAACAACGTCTCATCGAACCGAGTCCGACTCGTGACCATGAAGGATGTAAAGCTTTCGGAATGTCGGGACTAAAAATAAATAGCGATAGAATCCGTAAAAATAGTTTTATTTCATAGTGTAACATTCGCGATACTTTTTATTCTGGAATTAACTGTTTAGATTTGGATTGGATATTTCAATCGGTCTGGATAGCGACCACCTCGGAAGCCCTTTTATGTACTTTGTTTTTTCTTTTTTTTTATTCGAGCACGGCAAAGTGACTGCGCTGCACTTGATGGTAAGCGTAGTGCAGTCCAAAAAAACTAACGACCACTGACAAACTCTGTGTTTGTCAGTGGTCGTCAGAATCATGCCGGCCTATTTATGCTTCTTCACACTCCGAATCCGAAGAGGGAAGAAGCAAATCGAGGGGTTAGCGACAAGACAGGCGGATGACCGATGTAGATACAGGGATACCCCCATACCCGTCTCAACCAACCATCAAGTCATGCCGCAAGCCCCTCGAGAGAACCGTACTGTTGTACTCTTTTATATACCTCTACATTATTATGAATTTAGGAGTATTAAAGGTAAGATTTCGTATAAAAAGTTAAACGAGCAAGATCACACTTTCTAGCTACAACATATTTGACATTTGCGTGTTTGGGATTGTTTCGTTTTTTTTTAAATCAGTAATAAAAGAATATGACATCTGAATAATTGATATCATATTGTGTTTGTGTTTTAACATTATACAGTCATAAAAATATTCCATTACAACGTTAATTATTATATATTGAGATACAAAGCTAAATAGTCCTGATATTATATCATTAATTAAATATTACTATCGGTTGTCATTACTATTTACTTAAGAAGCATTATGTTTATCATTACTCTTATTCAATTATCAAGGATATCAAATTATATATGACAATCTTATTTAACTTCTTATCACGTGTTTGCTAATCATCCAAGTTACAGGGAATCCCGCAAGCCAGATGGTGACAAATGATACCAGGGATTTTTCGGCAACTTTAGTCATACCGATCAAATAATGTTCTCATTATAGGTACATTGTGTATGATAGTATTGGTTATGAAGTTAAAAATAGCAATAGTATTTAATGTTATATTTGGTAAAGAAATAGCTTACAAACTATGCATTAAAATAGGCGAAATACTTTGGTGGATATCTTCTGTCTAAAAAATATTCGTTTACGCGCTTAAATCATATCCTTCAGTGGTGAAATAGTAGGCACCAGTAGCATTACCAGGGTTCCAGTACCCTGCAATAGTTTTATCACTCTTGTTACAATTGCCTTTCTTGAAATTCCCATAGGAGTTACACTTGGTAGTGGGGAACCAATCAGGATGCCTGATAGACGCCGTCCACAATTCAATGCAAGTTCTGTGACTGCAAGAAGCTGCCTTCGATGAATCAAATACACCAGGGATCAATGGTGTACCACAATTCGGTTGGGATCGACCATTCTTGTTGATAAAGAAGTCTATGTCAGCAATGACGCTTGAACTACCCAAGGCACCAGCATTACAATGGTACACTTCAACGTACTCCGCGTTTCCTGACCTTACTTGATCATTGGTAAAACTGTTGGAGAAACACGGACCAGCGGGATCTAAGGCGCTGATCCTGGCGACTTTTTTTCCAGTAAGTTTGATAAACTCCTCGCCCATTTGGCCCAATATTTGACCACCAAGACTGTGCCCAACACCATGCATTTGTTTTGGAGATATACCTCCTTTAGTTAATCCGGCTAACATTTTAGCCACTGCTTTGCCGATGTAGTGAACGTATTTGACAGATCTGGCGTAGCTTTTCCTACTGCCTTGCTTGTTGTGAGTGTATTGAGAATGGTCAATCATGATCAGATACGTATTAGAGAGTTCTTTGAAAGCGTTTCTAACTTCCTCGTAGGACCTCTTGTTGATCTGAGACTTGAATCCTCCTATATAGATGACGAATTTTCTCTTCTTGTCTAGATGTTTGATGGACAGGATCCCTTCAGCTGCTTCGTCGATAGTGAACATTTTGACATCACTCTTGGAGAAGTCGTAGAAGTAGACATCTATTCCGCTGACGTCAAGGTCCAGGGTCCTGTCGTGGTTGCCTGGAGAAAGAAAATAATGTTAATTAATATAGTTCGCAGTAGTTGTTGAATGGCAAATAATGAGTTTAATGGGAATATAGAATAAAATAATGAAAGTTTTGTGCAATTTCATAAGATTAATATAATTTTAAGTTTTAACTACTAAGCTATGCTGCCAGCTAAACTAAAACGATTTAATATTACGACAGCTATCATTTAAAATAAAATTGTTTGTACAACTAGTAATAAATTCAAAACTGATTATAAATCATATTTTTCAACAATTAGAAATTAACTGTAACTCATGTAAACCAGAATCAACAATGGCGCGCAATTCATGCAAAACTGTTTTATCATCATCATCAGCCACAGGACGTCCACCGCTGGACATGGGCCTTTCCCAAAGATTTCCAGATCGACCTGCCTTATACCGCCATTAAATTAATCAAACATAATAAATAGGGAAGAGTTGGATTATCTGACGATTCTTAAAATCACACAAAAATGTATGCGACAAATTTTTTGTACTTACATTTAATGAGGCTTGAATGCAGAGCCAGTTGAAACGGTCCATATTTTTCAAAATCCCCACGGCTCCAGCCATGGACTTGCACCAGAAAACACACAAACAAACTGAACGCGAGCATCTTCATTTTGAACAAAAACGTGATACGCCGAGTGTGGGAGACAAATTATCCAATAGTTCTCTTATGAGGACACACCACTTAACTGTGGATTGAAAGTCTAACCGTCTGTTTTTATATGTCAAATATTAGTCATTCTTATCTCGAGGAAAGAGAGCTTAAGTTAAATGCGTAACTCAAGTGGTTAAGTAACAACGTCACATTTATTTACTTCTTAGGGAAAATCGGTTTTGGATTGTGACGTTTTAAGTGAAAACCGTTACGTATGTGTCAGAAAATGATTTCGTCATGTGCCTACGTTAAATGTGTAACTCAAGTGGTAAAGTATTAACGTCACAAATATTAACTTCCTAGTGAATATTGGTTTCGATTATGACGTTTCGTGTCAAGTGAAACCCGTTACGTATATTTCAGATAATAATTTTGTCACGGACTGCCTCGGTGGCGTAGTTGTATTTCGGTATGACTACCGTCCTGAGGTCTCGGGTTCGATCCCCGAGTCGGGCAAATTGATATTGGATTTTTCCGTATCAGCTCGGAGTCTGGAATTTGTGCCTGATATGGCGATAGGCTTGCCCCTATCACATCTGGGACGGAACTAAGCTCGGCGAAATGTGGGTGTTCTAGTTCGCTAGTGTTCAGTTCACCTCTGCCTACCTGTACCTGTATAAGATAAAAGCCACTGTTCTATAGTTTCCTATTACATTTACCTTATCCATGGGCTGGGAATGCCATACGAAATCTGACATATAAGGAAAATCATTTTAAAATCCAAAACCCACGTTAATGACAATGGAAATGAATACAACAAAGTATTTACAGTACGAATCAAATAAGAATAGGAACGTTAATATCCTCTATCTGTCAAATGTCACTTGAAAAGTAACAACGGTTTGTAACGAAGCCTTATAATAAATTAAGAGTTTTTTTTCGCTTTGTGTAACTGAGACAGTAAACAAACAAAAAATATATTGAAACGCAAATAAGGTTTCGTTGCAAACCTTACTTTTCAAGTGACATTTGACAGATAGGGGTCATTGACGTTCCTATTCTTATATGAACCGCATAGTATTGCTTTGCAACGTTAGTGCGTTATCTGAGTATTCATTTGGGTGTGGTAAGTAACAAACTACCGAGGCGAGTGTCGGAAGACCAATTCCAAGGTAATGCCCGTGAACATTTCTATGTTCAGTGGTTTTATTATGAACGATCGTATGCTTTAAAGGTAAGAGAAATGAAAACCGACTTCAAAAACGAACTCTTAAAAATAAAAAATAACAACAATTTTTACTCTCTTTGGAGTCGGTGCCTTTTCATTTGATCTCCTTCGGCCTCAGCACCGACTCCAAAGAGAGTAGGAAATTCCAAAGAGAGAAGGTCTCCATTCGGGGATACCGGCGTGAGGTTATATTATGTTTTGCTTTTGCTTAGTAGGACAGTAGTTTAAAAGGAATGATATTATCAGTATAGCTAGGATAGGGCCTCATGCACCAATCCCAACTGCTTCCAGTATTTCCAGTCAATCCCCTGCCACCATTCCTGCCATATGCCATTCCCACACAACCCATTCCCTTACACTATATTGTATTATTCCTATGTCCATGAATAAATAAAAAAAAAAAAAAAAAAAAAATGTCCCCTTATCACCCTATTTTTTTTTTATTAATGTATACTTTAATCTAAATGAGTACATTTATTCCTACATCATTGTAAACAGTGTACATTGCTTCTATAATTGTCGAATCAGAGCTGTTTATCTTAAAATATCGTCCAATCAAAGCGCAGACCATAGCTGTCTGACTAACACTGAAATATAAGCTCAGCCCACCCGCTTTGTTTTAGAGTTCCGTGAGTAAATATTTATTATTTTATTATTTTGAAAAAAAAGAAGGAAAACTAGGTGCACAGAGATGGTTGATTTTTGGCACAGTTAAAGTTCATAAGAAGAAAGGTCTGCAGTAATGTTGTACAAATGGAAGCTAAAATTATTTTGGATACATAACATAACATAAGCTCACGCCTGTATCCCCGAAGGGGTAGGCAGAGGCGCACTAGCGAACTAGAACACCCACATTTCGCCGAGCTTAGTTCCGTCCCAGATGTGATAGGGGGCGAGCCTATCGCCATATCGGGCACAAATTCCAGACTCCGGGCTGATATGGAAAAATCCAATATCACTTTGCCCGACCCGGGGATCGAACCCGAGACCTCAGAACCGTAGTCGTACCGAAATGCCACCACGCCACCGAGGCAGGCAGTTATTTTGGATAATATTTTGTAATAGGCTTTCGTAAAACTATACGCCGTATAATGATTATGGTCGAATTTTGATTACTAGACGTACATACATTAGTGCTTACTCTAAAAATCACTTGAACTATTTTCGATTTGCATAACATCCCCCTGATTTTAGACACTCGATTCGATTTTGACTACGATTCGGTTTTATTTATTGACTTAACTTCCACCGAAATCGAATTAAAAATTGCGTTAATGTCACATTTGATTCGAGAACTTAACGCGAATTTAGTGCACTTTTTAGCTCGAGTTCGAAATTTTAAGTCATAGTTTTAAGAAACCAAATCGTAGTCGAGTAATTGAATCTCAAAAGTTACCCTACAGCTTCCGTGGCGCAGTGTTCGAGTAGCAGGTCATTATGCGATATGCCACATGTTCGATTCCCGCATATACAAATGTTTGTGGTTACATTTGTTTCAGGTGTTGTCAGACCGAATGTCTCTCGTTCCTGATACTCACGACAGAAGACTCGTATGAAATTGTGGGTCAGGACTATGTAAGTGATTATTGGGTGTTATATATCTGTTGACAATGGTTTAACATAAGGATCGTCTCCCGATTTCTTACGTTAACCGTGGAATCGAACCTGCATACCTGAGAATTTTTATTAAAAAAACTAAGGTTCATACGTAAAGTGTACCAACCAGCATTAGGTCAGCATAGTGGAGGCTAAGGCACCTTTAATAATTCAAGGAATAGAGTTGATAACAACTTCACTACGGAACCCTTTTTTTAGGAAGTACATACTCGCTACTGGTTGCTGTGTTTACGCTTACCTCGTTTCGTAATCTGTCTTAATCATGCTTTGTTTAATGTCACCATAATTGATTTGTGTAGGGAATTTCGAAATATTATGGAAATGTGTTGTAGACCATGACTTAAGAAAATATGTATATGGACTTGGCATAACTGCGAAAAATACTTGTTTACTATGAAGCCGGTTTCGCCATTTTAGTTTCGCGATCTATTTAAATGTAAGTTGTCACTGTGTCAAATAATTAAATAACATATACTTATTGATTTTATTGTAAATACGGTGTTTTATTTACAATAATACTAATTTCGGTATATGAAGAAAATTCCTAACTGTTATATTAATGGGATCTTTTTTTCGCAAAGTCGCCATTTTGGTTTCGTTCTATAGATTAGGAAAGCTTCATTGTTTCCTAGTTATGCCTTGTCCTCTATCTTCTTTTGTCTAAGGTAAAGCTGGTTATTTTGAAGGGAAATGATGGATGCCTCAAGGAGAAATTTCAGCCATAGAGATAATGCTTTTGTGAAATACGTCGAAATTATTAGTGTTAGGTCTGAATGCAAAAAGCGATAATGATTATCTCGGTAGCAGTTGTATTGAGCGGTACGATTACCGTGCTGGGGACTCAGGTTCGATCCTCGGTTCAGACACAGTGATATTGAGTGTTTCTATTTAGTATTAGCTCAGAGTCTGGAATTTGTGTCCGATATGGCGATAGGCTCGACGATTATCACATCTGAAAGGGAAATAAATTTGGCGAAATGTAGGTGTTATAGTTTTCTAGGTCTTCGGTAAACTCTTATCATACTTCTTTCTTTCAAAAGGCTTTTTAATAGGAAGCATGTAATCCGGTTAGTTTAAGGCTTATCCACACGGTATATTTTTAACGCGCGGACGACCCACGTTTTACAATACAGACGAGCTTTGAATGCGTTCCTCGCGCGTTTTTGTATCGCTTTGTAGGCGCGGTTGAATCGATACAAATGCTACAATCTGGTTTTTGGATATCTACAGCGCCGTAAGCACGCGTTGGTAAAACGTGCGTCGTCGGCGCGTTAAAAAAACGTCATGTGCATAGGCCCTTAGGTGTCAAGAATAAACGAAACGTCATATTTCCTTTTTGAAATAATAACGTGAACTGAATAATTCCTCTTAAGGTATATAGATAGGGAGCGATCCGGTGTCAGAGATGAGAGCACTTGACTCGACTGTCAGCGGCTTTAGTGTTGTGAAAATTTCCTATCGATATCGAAAATTATGTTTTCGCCAGACTTCAAAAAAGGAGAAGGTACTCAATTGGTCTGATTTTTTTTTATGTTACGTGATATCTCCGCCAAATATGGACAGACTTTCAAGTTTATTTCTCTGTTAGATAGAGCTTATTCTAAGGGTGGTCCCATATACATTCGGTCACGATCGGATACATTTTGAAATCGGTCCGTTAAGTTTTTAAATTTGTAATTATTAGCAGATACCATTGATATATTATTTACCTAGATGCACAGTTGACGCTCAGAAAATGGGACAACAAAGTGCTTAAGCACTCGTTTTCCCTACAGTTGGACGCCGATAGAATTCTAAATTTGAAAATTCGAATTTAGGAACGCTTGATCATTACGTTTAAAAAGCTATTTTATAACACGTGCATAGGGTTATATTTGTGTTTGATTTAATAAAAACTTGTGATCTTTTTCTTTGTTTTATTCCTGAGACCACTTTTTAGGACGACGTTTGCAAAGAACTGTGCATCTTGGGTATAATATATTGATGGCAGACACTGTTAAACGAGCAGGCGGGCTAAAATAATTATGTATTGCCAACCTTTGAGGATGGGAATTGAGATTGGACAGGAGAAGGCGATTTGTACTGATGTCTGAGTTCTGTGGGACAGGGGTATCAAATCAATCTATTATGTAGACATTTGTATCTACAGCGTGGCTTTTACATGTCATAAATCACTCGTACTTATTATGTTTTTAAATATGACCTAAGTCTGTTTTTTTTAAATCGCAGTAGGCACCTGTGAGTGAATATTTTAGTTATAGAAGTGCGCAGCCAGCTGGATTCGAAAACATAGTCGATTGTTACTCATGCTTAGGGTACTGTTTACAGCTGTCATTGGACTATGTAGGTGTGTTGTTTTATGCCCAGTTCCAACAAACAATCTCAGTTCGAATGTGCAGATAGATTATAAAAATTAGCCAATGAGAACACAGTTTGTACATGACTTCGTCGAATGACTTGATTTGATTGGTTCATAATCGCTATCTATCCGCACTCTAAACTGAGATCGCATATTGAAACCGGCCGATAATGTACAAACATTAATCTGTATAGGGGTCACGGATCTTTTTAAAACCACTTAACTAACTCCTGTTTATTTATGAGCACTTATTTTACGCAATTCTGATCATAGGCGATACATAAAGATTTATGTATTTCTGAAGTTACTTGTGGTGAAATTTAAGAAATACGAGGTAATCCGGGACTGGATCCCCCAAAGGGAGTTGACGTCAGGCAAGCCGGCAAAAATAAAAATAAAGTAATGATTTATTAGGTTTACGTGAATGTTATTCATTGAAATTAAACTATTTTTACGGATTCTATCACGATTTGGTTTATACCTTACTCACCTTAGTCTGACTCGTGACCACGAAGGCTGCAAAGATTTCGAAACGTCTGGCATAAAAATTAAAAATGAAACCCAAATCATGATAGAATCCGTAAAAATAGTTTAATTTCAATAAAAATAAACTATTTTTGTCTGCAACATATTTGAAAAAGTATGTTGCGCAACCTCACAGTGATGTAGGATAAAGGCAGTTAGAAGAATAATGATTAAGAATGGAAATAATTCATATCTACCTCCATATCATGCTGTTTACACTTATATATTTATTGAGTTTGCATAATGTACGCCCTGAACTACACTTTTTTCTCTCTTGCATTTATATCCATCCCACGGTGGTCTGTAAGAGACTGCCTCGAGCGATAAGGCCGCCAATTGTACTGGAATATAATTTTTATAGAAATAAAACAATTTTTGCGGATTCTATCACGACGGAGTCCGACCCGTGACCACGAAGGCTGCAAAGCTTTCGAAACGTTTAGGCATAAAAATTAAAACCAAATCGTGATAGAATCCGTAAAAATTGTTTTATTTCAATGAATAACATTCGCGTAAACCCAAGAAATCATTATACAATTTTTATGTTTTAATTTCAACCCTGTATGTTTCTGGTGTACATAAAAGGTTATAAATTAAATTAATTAAATTAAACATCTAAATTATAATATAATTTATCGATATCACCCCATCACTTGGAACAGCGTAAGAGGCCGTAGCTACAGTCGCATTAAGATCGCTGCTTCAGTACTGGCACTTATCCAAAACACGTGAACAAATGAATCAATGTAAGCTTAATTCGCGAGTTTCCTGTCTCCTGACATTTGAAGAGGCAGACTGGCAAGTTTTAATGAGTATTTCATTACGGGTGTGTGTATAATGTAGTGAACCGACAAAAAAATTAGGAGGTAATATATTCGACTACGAAATACCGAACTGTATTATAGACGTTTGTAGAAAGGCAGCCAAACTTAAATGGGATTGGGCAGGACACATTTACCGTATGCCGAAAGACATGTGGGCACGAGCCCTGACAGAATGGCTGCCACAAGAAGCAAATAAGACGGCGTGGCAGACCACGAAAAATATGGCGCGACGAGTTTGACGCCTTTAAGAAGACCTGGCGGAACGACACCCAGGATCGGGATGTGTGGAGGAAATGTTGGGAGGCCTTTGCCCAGGAGTGGGACAATTTCGACTGTTTTTTATTTATCCGGGCACGGTGAAGTGACTATACTGCACCTGATGGTAAGCATGTGTACGGTAGTAGCCATCCGGTCGGATACGAATATCACTAGCATTTTTGATATATTATACATATATGTTACGCGATAAGTTCGTCAAGTGTAGACAGATTTTCAAGATTCTTTTTGTATTCGATAGAGGTTTTTCGAAAGGTGATCCGCGGCCTGAGCAGGAAAATTTCTGACAACCGTTAACGTATTCGAACTCGATGCGCGTCTATGAAATTTGTATGAAATATTAACCAAACGTCATCAGTGCGCAGCGAACTCGAATACATTTACATTTACATTAGTTTTTCGCGCTCGGGCTACAGGTCTCATATATATTTAGTCACGATCGGATAAATTTTCCATTTGTCGGTTTAGTTTTTAAGCTTGTGATTATTTTACATTCAGTTTATCGTTTAATTTCAAATATAAAGCCATTTATTTGTTGATTCATAAGTGTCGAAGGTTGACCTTATTTGGTAATAATAGTTGTTCATTACAACTAATGAGTCACGTTCGCTTTGTGGCGTTACATAAGTTCACGCATGTATCCCCGAAGCGGTAGGCAGAGGTGCACTAGAAAACTAGAACACCTACATTTTGGTGATAGGTGATAGGGGCGAACTTATCGTCATAACGGACACAAATTTCAGACTCCGGACTGATAATTAATTGAAAAAATGCAATATCATGGCCCAACTCGGGATCGAACCCGAGACCTCAGGACGGTTCGTACCGAATACAACTACGCTACCTAAACAGTCAATTATTATAGAGGTTATTGAATTTGGAATTGGAAACATTTCCAAACCGACGGTAAATTGTTAGCGAAATCCTTTCTGCAACATGCTTGAAAAAGCGCGGACCCCACATTAAGGTGGGATAGGGGCAGGTAGAAAGATACCATCCGTTAAAACGTGGAAGCTTGCATATTAGCCATGCTCTTTGTCTGAAAATTGTTTGCTGATCGCCTGGCACAATAAACAGAATGGGTGCACTCTTCGCTCCGTATTGTGTCATGAAATGCTTTTAAAATGCTTTTTATTGTTTGTGGAATGGATTTCAAAAATCGTTGTTTTTTTTATAGCAAAGATTGGCAAACAAGCAAAAAGGTGGTACGTAGTACGTACATACGTGGTATGCACCTGCATCGGTTATCCGCTTGCCTGTCGCAGGCCCCTCGATTTGCTTCTTTCCTCTTAGTCTATGAAGAAGCAGAAATAGGCCGGCATGGTTCTTTTTATTATAGCAAACACTGGTAAACGAGCAGATGTGTCACTTGATGGTAAGTGATCTCCACCGCCCATACACATCCGAGACACAAAAATAATTATAGGTGCGTTGCCAACGTAAAAGGAGTGAACGGAAGGGGAGGGAAAGGGGATTGGGAAAGAGAAGGGGGAAATGGGCCACCGGAAATCTCACTCACCGAACGAAACGCAACAGCAAGCTGCCACTTAACGTCGGTTATCTGTGAGACAGTGGTATCAAACCGGTCGAGCCGGCCCATTCGCGCTGTAGCCGTTACTGTCCACAGCCTGGCTCTACCTCCGGTAGTCGTATCGCCATAACTGTCACTAGATGTAAGATTACACATAAATACATTAACTGGTAACTCCATGTATTCCTGTCCATATTGTTGCAACGTGTCGATCGCTGACATCCGTCGCCATTTTGAATCGAGTGGGTCGTGGGCTCGCGCTTCGGCCAATATTGATGCCGGCTATTGTACCTCCAGCTTTAACTAGATGCACTTTGTTCTCGTCCAGCGTTACGATTTCGCTGACGTGTGATGTGTTTCTTTAAAGTACCAGCGCAAAATGGTCTTCCTCATCCCCCACCGCACCATATTTCAGCATCAACTCTAGAGCGTTCACATATGAATACACGGGTCAAGAAATTCTGGTTGTGGCAGTTTGTGTGCTAGCTTTACGTTTGCGGTTACGTTGATTGTTATTTCTTTGGGTTAGGGTTTCTTTTTAAGTGTATTTGGTAGATGAGCTTGTATTGGGAGGGCCATTATTTTGCGAGCACTGAATGGACTGCCTATGGTGACGCATTGGAGGCTCTTCACCGTTAGCAATTTAACGGTGGGATATCCAGTTTATTTCACTCGGTTCGTTCGATTTTATATTTGTTTTCGAGTGCTTTTGTATTTTGTGTATAAAAAATTATGTGTGAAATACTTTGTTTTCGTGAATTGTCGTTGCAGATGACTTATTTGAAATATGGAAGGCTCTTATTTTCGATATGATTGCTTTGATTAATAAGGCTTTTGGGTCAGCTTTAAGTCTATAATTTTGAAAAAAGTGTACATTAATATCTAATACTTCTTCTCTAACCGTTTAAATCTAATATCAGTTTAAGCTATTGCCCATAAGTATTGCTTTCTTCTTTTTATATTTATTATATCTTCAGTTCATTTTGACTTTTTTTATTGTAATCGAATGACGAGACGAGAAAGTAGATCATGGTAAGGCTATACGATTTACCCATGAACAATAGCAACACCATCCCCAGAATAATAAAGCACTGAGTGGCACTGTCTAGCGCTCGTCACCCTGACATTAGATGTTAAATCTCATCATCAGCCTGTATCCGTCCACTGCTGGAAATAGGCCTTTCCCAGATAGCGCCAGCCTCGGCAGTCTACCTCATCTTATAATGCCAAGTAATTACACTGGCTATAATATCTTTCAAACTAGCACAGCATTGCTTGCACAATGCTCGATAGAAGTAGACATTGCGTTGTTATCTATCCGGACGACTTCTCACATTTTTTAAAGCATAGCCTACCATACGAGCAGATGGGTCACTTGATGATAAGTGATCTCCGCCATATACACCCAAGATATAATAAAAAAGAATCATGGCTGCGGTGCTAAGATACGAGTAAAAGGAGGGGAAAAGATTTGTGATTGGGCATCCGGAAATATCACGCATCGGAATGCAACATTGACAGCCTCCGTGGCGCGGCGTGCGAGTAGCCGGCTGTGAAGCGAGAGGTCGCGGGTTCGATCTCCGCACCGAGACAAATGTTTGTGTGGCCCACAGATATTTGTTTCGGGTCTGGGTGTTGTGAGACCGAAAGTCTCTCATAGTTCCTGATGCCCACGACACAAGACTAGTATCTTAGTGTGGGGTCGGGGCTATGTGTGTGGCTGTTGGGTGTTATTTATTTATGGCCCATTCGTGCTGTACGTTACAGTCTAAATCGTTACTACGGCTGAGATCTATAGAGCAAATTTCGACTAAATATGAGTCAAAGATAGTCGTCTGACAGCCTGTCTTGTAATAAATGGCTCGGACTAAATGGAAGCTCGATTTTAAAATTCCAAATCCTCACTTAGTTTGTTTTTTTGACTCAAACTTAGTCGAAGTTCGCTCTATAGATCTCAGCCTACCACTCAAGAATGTGAGAGTCCTACCACCAGTATTTTTCATTTAAGCAACTAATACGAGAACATTATAGTCAGTGATTGCGTAACCCATACAGAGTATAAATTACGATGATATAATGTAAATAGCAGGCTCTCATCGCGCTGTAAGCACGTACACAAGAAAGAAATTAATTTACTGTGAAGCACATTACCAACTTTACTGATGTTGTGTTTTTCTTACGCCTGTTAAAGTTGGTACGGTGCGAGTTTTCATAAGCGGTAGCGTGTGAAAGCAATAAATAAATACATCAGGAGGGTACCTGTCTTTTGACATCCGGTTCGATTTCGGCTACGATTCGATTTCATTAAGTGACCTAAAATTCCACCGAAATCAAGTAAAAAAGTGTGCTAATGTTGCGTTGGATTCGAGAACTTGTCATTTTGTAATATTTGACGCGATGTTAGTGCAGTTTTTTACTTGATTTTGGTGGAATTTTAACACCCGTATTCTAAGACCTTCCCTCGAAACTCCCTTCACTCAAACTCAGTCGAGTTCACCTTAAGGATTAACTCAAGGAATTCTCGAAAATGGTATTCTTAGTTAAAATTAGATATCAACTCGAGGATCCTCGAAAGAGGTCGAGTCGAGGATATACGTCATCAAATACGTCATTAATATATAGAGTAAATAGTATGTTGGTTAAAATTTTGGTAAACACACTGTGATTTTTTAATCTATGGTAACAAAAAAAAAAACTACTCTTTGACAACTTGTCTTGACAGATATTGTGTTTGGTTTTCGTCACATCGTGTCAGTCAGTTTCGTGTTGTTTTTTTAATAGATTGCGTGTTTTTATTTAGTTTTGTGTTAATTCATTTCCTATAGAAAGTATTGTATAAACAATGTCTGGAAGACAAATATTCAGCGAGTCGGAGAAGTTATGTCTTCAAGAATTAATCATAAAATATAAATTAAATTCGGCGTCAACATTAGCCGCTGGTACTCCAACAGCAAAAAAATGGCTTGGGCAAGCTTAGTGGAAGAATACAACTCTATTGAGCATAACTCTAAGGTAAATAACCTTTTGTACTTGGTACCACATATATTACGACAGAATGTTTAATATCCAGAAAATAAACCAATGTTTTATTGAATTACAGAGAACAGAAGCACAGTTAAGGAAATGCTGGGATAATCTAAAAACCAGAAAAAAATCTCTTTTAGCTCAGGATAAAAAAAGGCGAATGATGACAGGTGGTGGGCCATTCCACCCTACCCCAGGGACATCAAAAGACGACACTGTCCTTATTGATGAAGCTTTATTAGAAACAACAGATGTAGAACTACAGTATGTTGTAGATAGTGATAATTTACCACCGGAACCAAGTCAACACACAGTCGTAGATATGATAGAAACAGAAATGGATCCAGAATCTGTTAAAGGTGAATTCAATAAACATGTGTCATGTATAATAATGTGTATGCTTTTGGTTAGACACACTGCTATTCTATTTTCTTTTTGTAATAGATAACCTGGGCCGATCTGCATCCCGTCACACGGACTATAGCACAAGTGGCCAACATACACCAGGTAAGAGTTTAGATAAATAATTACAATTATTATTAACGGCAACAATTTAAAATATAAGCTCAAGCTGCTATCTATAAAGGGGAAGGCAGAGGTGAACTGAAGAACTAGAACACATCTTTCTGAGCTCATTTCCATCGCAGATGTGATAGAGTGCAAACCTATCACTTCATTAGGTACAAATTAAATAGTCACAGGCGGCTCGGCCACCAGTGACCCATACGCTTATGTAACATAGGTATATATGTGCCACCTCCGATGGGTTAAGGACTCGAGTACAATAGTGAGCAGAAAAAAACAATATCACTCTGCCCAACTCAGGGATCGAACTTGAGACCTCAGGATGGTAATCATACCGCTCATGCAATATAAATATGTCACAGAGGCAGTTAAAAAGAATTACATCCTTTTTCACACTAATTATTATTACTTATGATATTTTGTACTTATTACATTATTTTGTTTAGGAAGACAAAAAAATATAAGAGCGAAAGTTATCCATGAAGAGTTCCAGATCCGGAAAAATAACTATGAAAGAACACAAGAAAGGGAAGAAGAGCTGCACAAATTAATCGTTGAAGAAAAGCAATGGCTTGTGAAGGTAGCTCAAGAGAAGTTTTTAACAGCTGAAATCGAGAGAAAAAGTGCAGAAGAGCTCCTTCGTTTTAATCAGCTAAAGAGAGAGGAAGCTGAATTAAGTTTAAAAATAAAAAAAGGCTAATAATAAATATAATTTTACTCAGTGTACTTGTTTCCTTTTATATTTTGATCATTCTCAGCACCATAAAAAAAAACAACATTAAACATATTTACATAGTTTCAAAGGTGATAACAGAAATGTGCTGTTAAGAATAAATAAAATTAACACAAGATTTCCATTACACAACATAATAATATAATTTCACAATTGTAAAAAACCATTTGCCATATATAGGGACTCATAAGTTATAATGTTTATTAATTAGAATACAATATGTTAAATTTTGAAATTAAAGTATCAGAAAACTCATTTATTTGTTTAAAAGTGATAAAGGATATGTGTTATAAGAGCAAACAACATAATGATTTATTTTATAGAACATATACTTTTATACTTTGAAAGATATTATAAAGATATAATATTTCAAAAACATAAATACATAATTAATATTAGATGTACAGCCCCAGAAAGTATAGCCATAGTTTTATACAATGGTAAAAAATACAAATTAAACATAATATAAAGAATAATACAACAAAATTTAATATTGAAAGTAAAAGCTTTATATAACTTACATTATTTGATATTTCACATCAACACAGTAAATAAGATTGAAGTAGGTATATAGGACCACTTTATGTGGGTCTAGGGCAACACACTTTTTCAAGCATGTTGCAGAAAGGATTTGGCTTAGTTTCTACGATCGACTCCGTGGCTAACGTCAACCCTCTCTGGGGGATCCAGTCCCGGAAAAAGGAATAAGAAAATTCTCTTTTCCCCTTCTGGGAATCGAACCCAGGACTTCCCAGTCCACAGCCCATATATGCTGCTACTAAACCAAAGAAATTAATTACCTATAGTTTCAAATATTACATTACTGAAAATGTCTTGTAATAAAGGCTGCTCTTATTAAGCTACCTCGTTCAGTATCATTTGCATGAGGAACTGGCACGTCTTCTACATCTTCAATGGGTTCATTTGGCAGATCTTCACGGGCTATCAATGATATATTATGAAGAACTGCACAAGCAACAATGATATTGCAGGTGTTGGTAAGATTATTTTGAAGCTTTCTGCTTAAACAAGCAAATCTTCTTTTCCAAACACCGTTCAGTCTCTCAATTACATTTCTTGTGTTTATATGAGCTCTGTTATAGCGCACTTCTGACGGAGTTTGAGGATTTGTTATAGGGGTGAACATATATGATGTTTGAGCATATCCGCTGTCACCAATCAATAACCCTGAGAGATCACCATTTTCAAATTTCATGCAACATCTGCTGTTGGCAAATATTCGTGAATCATGTACTGATCCTGGCCAACGTGCCACAATGTCAAAAATCTCCATGTCAGGCCCGCAAACCAGCTGCACATTATTAGAAAACCAACCTTTGCGATTTCGAAATATTTCTCCATTGCGCCTATTAGGATTCTTTATGGGTATGTGCGTACAATCTATGCAACCTAATGCTCCTGGAAATCCAGCTACCTGACTAAACTTTCGTTTGATTGTTGCTTGCTCACTTGTTGTTGGAAATTTTATAAATTCTCTGATTTTGAAAGCAATTAATTTTGAAATTTTAGACACAATTTTGCAAGTCACGGATTGGCTTATTTTATGTAAATCGCCACATACTATCTGTAAAGAAAAGTAATTTCGTATTATAAAACATGTTTAAAAAATAGATATCGAGGGACTGAATGTTATGTTTTAAAAGATTTGAAGGAAGGTTAAAGTTATTGTGTAGGCACTTACTTGAAAATTTCCAGTTGCGTAAAATCTTAATGCAATTAACATTTGTATTATAGGCGGAATGGGTAGCCCTCTGTTATTGCCCGTAGCACTACTACCCAAAACAATTGGCAACAATATGTTTATTACAGTGTCTTTTTTAAAACGATAGCGTCTCTCGAATTCTACATTGTCGTAGAACTCTATCGGATTTTCTGCATCCCTTAAATAACGCCGTTCAGGATATTCGTATGGAGCATCATACAAATAATGCAAGAACCGTTGAAAATCCATTGTAACACACTTGAAATTTTCAATTTATCACTGTTTACTTGTAAAATGATTCCTTGAATTCTCCTTAAGGTAGATCTCGACGTACCTTGAGTTTGACAGTTGTTTCCTTACCTCGAGTGAGTAAAAAGGTTGAGCAAGTTTGAGTGGAGGAGACTTTTTGCAAATAAGAATACAAATGACCTCGAGTGAGGTTGAGTCGAGTCGAGGAATCCTCGAGGAAACGTCTTAGAATACGGGTGTAAGTCACTAAATGAAACCAAATCGAACATAGTACTTTTTCGGAAGTCGCTGGATGCAGGCCGCTTCCAACAGGTCGATCTGGAAATCTTTGAGGGAGGCCTATGTTCAGCAGTAGACTTCATATGGCTGATAATGATGATGATGAATAATACATAGAGACAGACAGACAGCGGAAAGCGACTTTGTTTTATACTATGTAGTGATTAGTTACCAACCGCTCCCACGCAAACCCCGCCCTAATCCCGAGCTCTCGCGAACCTTTCTGTGTAAACGATAATTTTCTTTCTTTTTATTACTGTTTGCTTTTAGGCGCAATTTTATAGCTACGCCGCCTCGGGGCAATTACGTGGCTCACAACCAACCAACACTTCTGCGAGCTGCCTTCGAAAAATTACATTGTTTAACATACAGCTCGTTTACTTTGTCATGATCCCTTTGTTTGGATTTGATGGATGACCTATTTCTGACAAAGCCAAGGGCGGGACCCCAAGCACGATCAACTTTCGAATGACATTCGAATCTTCAATGTGATGATTTATGCTTATTCGAAAGTTATATTTTCTACGATTTTTTTAAGTGTTTCGTTGCTTTAAGTCGCCTCCTTGGTCTAGTGGCAGCACATATGGGCTGTGGACCGGGAGGTTCTGGGTTCGATTCCTATGTCGGGAAAAGCAAATTTTCCAATTTAATTTCCCCGGGACTGGACCACTCAGACGGGGTTGACGTCAGACAAGCAGCCGGTCGTAAAAACTAAGCCAAATCCTTTCTACAACATGCTTGAAAAAGTGTGTTGCGTCCCTACATTAAGGTGGGATAAGGACAGGTAGAAAGAAACGGTGTCTTTAAGTGTTTATGTTTGTACAATGAACTGAAAATCAAAGTACCTAATGTTATTATAAAGTACATAATAAGTAGTTTTTGATTGATATGGCGACTCTATCTATATGCATAGAAAACCTCACGCCTGTGTCCCTGAAAAGGTAGGCAAAGGTATTCAAGAACACTGGAGCACCAACATTTGGCTAAGTATATTTTTGTTCTTCTATGTGCCTCGATACCTACGACTGTCTCGGTGGCGTAGTTGTATTTCGGTACGACTACCGTCCTGAGGTCTCTGGTTCGATTCCAAGGTCGGGCAAAGTGATGCCGCTGAGGTCCGTACCATTCCCAACTGAATTATCGCTGCTTTTTAAGTATGTTCAGTACTCTTTATTTTTAAAAGTTTTTTCTACATTTTTAAATATATGCTATAAAAATAAATACATTTAAAAATATAAAAATATTCCCCTCCGATGGCGAGGCTCGGGACCCAAGCCACCGGCGGTTAGGACCCCAGAGTGAGGAACCTCCTCACAATTCGTGCCGTATCCAGTAATACTGCCTTCTGCATTTGGCTCTTGACTCAAACACCAACCGAGAGCCTCTTGAGGTGTTGGTCGAGGCTCAGTGGTATTAAACCATGGGCAGAAATGACTATCGGAACAATGATTGTTGAATCCACATCCCACATGCGAGTAACCTCATGTGCCAGGTCTGAATATTAGGACATTTTGTCTTTTTCGGCTTTCACAAAGTAGCTTTTTAAGTATTATTATTACGTAATTATAAATATCCAAGTTTCCTTAAAGCCGATCAATCTTATATTTACTTGACATAAAATTTCTTGTTTCCCCATCGGAATTTCATATTAATTATGGCACATCCAATTAGTGGACGATATTTTAATAAATCAGGATTAGACTCCGTTGGATTTTGAACATAAAGTTATGGGCATAGTCAGGTTGTTTTGTTTTGTATACGATATAATTATGACTAAAATGACTGCCTCCGTGGCGTGATGGTATTTCGGTAAGACTACGGTTCTGAGGTCTCGGGTTCGATCCCCGGGTCGGGCAAAGTGATATTGGATTTTTCCATAGCAGCCCGGAGTCTGGAATTTGTGCCCGATATGGCGATAGGCTCGCCCCCTATCACATCTGGGACGGAACTAAGCTCGGCGAAATATGGGTGTACTAGTTCGCTAGTGCGCCTCTGCCTACTTTCGGGGATACAAGCGTGAGCTTATGTTGTTATGTTTATGTTATGTAAAATACTAGTATTTTACTAAAAAGTATTAGACCACGCTGTACACAGTTACGTCTACAGCACGAATGGGCCGGCTCGAATGGTTTGATACCACTGTCTCACAGAAAACCGACGTAAAGTGGCAGCTTGCTGCGTTTTGTTCAGTGAGTGAGATTTTCAGTTGGCCCCATTCCCCCTTCCCTTTCCTGTTTCCTTCCTTTTAGGTTGACAACGCATCGATGATTTTTGTGTCGTGGGTGTCTATGGGCGGTGGAGATCACTTACCATCAGGTGACCCATCTACCCGTTTGCCAGTCTCTGCTATAAAAAAAGGAAGGCCAGGTAACAAGTTAATAATAATAAAATTTATGTTTTTTTTTATGACTGCCTCGGTCGCGTGGTTGCATTTCGGTAGGACTACCTTCCTGAGGTTTTGGGTTCGATCCCCGGGTCGGGCAAAGTGATATTGGATTTTTCCATATCGGCCTGGAGTCTGGAATTTGTGCCCGATATGGCGATGGGCTCGCTCTCTGTCACATCTGGGACGGAACTAAGCTTGGCGAAATGTGGGTGTTCTAGTTCGCTAGTGCACCTCTGCCTACCCCTTTAGAGATACAGGCGTGAACTTATATTGTTATGTTTTTTTTATGTTCTTCAATCAGTTCTCGAAAATAGTCATGCAACGCTCTATTGGGATTGATCTGTCACGGACAGGACTATTGTGGGCAATAAGCTAGATATTGTGGTAGTAGATCGATTGACGCGCCGGGCGATGCTTGTTGATGTCACGATTCTGCATGATGAGAACCTTGTGAAAGCCGAAAAAGACAAAATGTCGAAATATTTAGACCTGGCACATGAGGTTACTCGCATGTGTGAGGTGGATTCAACAATCATTGTTCCGATAGTCATTTCTGCCCATGGTTTGATACCAATGAGCCTCGACCAACACCTCAAAAGGCTCTCGGTTGGTGTTTGGGACAAGAGCCAAATGCAGAAGGCAGTGTTACTGGATACGGTACGAATTGTGAGGAGGTTCCTCACTCTGGGGTCCTAATCGCCGGTGGCTTGGGTCCCGAGCCTCGCCATCAGAGGGGAATATTTTTATATTTTAAATGTATTTTTATTTTTATAAATATTTAAAAATGTAAAAAAACCTTTAAAAATAAAGAGTACTGCAGCACGGGCAGAAAAATTTCTGACAACCGTAAATGTATTCGTGCTCGATGCGCGTCTATGAAATTTGTATGAAATATTAATCAAATGTCATCAGTGCGCAGCGAGTTTACATTTACATTAGTTTTTCGTGCTCGGGCTACTGAACATAATATTTTTACTAGAACTTTTTATTGCAATCAAATCATGAGATTTTTGTTTTGATCCACTTCTGGTACAAAGATACCTTAGATTTTATGAGATTCCTGAGAATATTATATCAAATATTTATATAAAGATGTAATATTACATCAATTACATTATATTATACTGTTAGCGGTTTGTGGGTTTAGGTTAATTAATCATAACAGTATTCATAATTGATTACTAATTGTATTCGTGAATAACACATTTTCCTTCCGTATAATATTAAAACGGAACAAATTCAATCATTAATTTCGCAAATAATTTAGTTAACTACATAACGTAACACGTATGTGTTGAATTATCGCTTGCTATAACGGTGAAGGAAAACATCGTGAGGAAACCTGCATACCCGAGAATTCTTTACTTTCAAAGGTATGTCAAGTCTACCAATCCGCATTAGGCCAGCGTGGTAGACTAAGGCTCCTCATAAGTAGAGGAGGCCCGTGCCCAGCAGTGGGACAGTAATATTACAGGGCTGATATTATTATTATTAGCTCGTACTTCGTATGTTACCATATTCATTATCCAACGATCCTGACCGAATTTTATAGCACCATTGTTTTTAACACCGACATAAGCTCACGCCTGTAAACCCTAAATACATTGATGCAATATGCCTAATTTTATCTGAAAATGTCAGACATTCAGCAAAGTTGAATGTCTTGGTGTGTCCTCTACTTAACCTGAGGGGGGAGGGCTCAAACCAAAAGCCCAATTAAAAACTTTCTGAACGACCCCTAATTAGGAGTTCCGGATATTCAGCAGTACCTTATCCAATAATTGCTTCCGAATTAGACAATGAGAAAAAATCGCAGACGAAGATTAATATTATGATTTTGAAAAGCTTTTGTAACTTCTAAGTAAGATTGATGGCTTTATCGAGCAATTTCAATAAAACTGAATTTGAATTTTATAAATATTCATCGCTTTGATCCAAAGTGAGAGAGAGAGAGAGAATGCTACACCACAGTTTAATGTCTTTGCTTTGATTAAAAATTTTATCAACCAGAGAACCGTACGAATTCCTGTAGACTATCGATCATGTTGCATAAGTTTATAATATTTGAATAAAACAACCAAATATAATGTTTACGCAGCAAGCTCGATTCGAGATCGTCGACGATAGTTATTAGTGCATGGTTAGCTGAAAGAGTAACTGGATGATATTCTTATATTATCTTAAATAATTGTATAATTGATCTGCAATACCTAGGGATATCGAGGACATGCTCATTTTGCAATCGATTAAAAACACCATGCACCTCACGGAACGCAACAGCAACTAGCAAGCTGCTTTTCCGGCCTAAAAATAAAAACAAATCGCGATAGAATCCGTATAAAATAACAATAACCTGGTCGAACTATTCATGCTTCTGTTGTGATTTCGGATAATTGTCGTGATTTAGTACACGATATTGAAGGGTAGTATGTTAATTATATTTATTTCAACTACCCTCTAAGTAATTCATAACATTTGTAGAAGGTATTTCTATATAAACTAAAACAAAGGGTATAAAAGAGCGGGAGCTATCATTATTGAGTTAGTCTCCCTTTGGAGCTGGAAGTGTAAACAACTAGTTTGAGATATACAGTAAAGTTGTGTATCGAATATAGTACGTATAAGAGGCACGTTTTAATCAAGTCTTTACACTTCTATCATCATCACCATCATAATCATCAGCTATAGGACGTCCACTGCTGAATATAGGCCTCCCCCAAAGATTTTCCGATACTATACTATACTTCTATGCTTCTATACTTTAATCTTATGAGGAATGATTTGGGTTTTTCTATTATTGTTAGTAATGAATGAATAGGGTCAAAAACTACTAAATCGATTTTAAAATGCTTTCATCCGTTTAAAGGTACATCAGTGAGTAATATAGGCTATTTTTTTATTATAAGATAAATGTACAGTTCATGTAAGATAGATTAAATCACGTGAACGAAGTCGCGAGCAATATCTGTAGTTCAACCGTGATTATTTCGGTATTTTACGCTACCGACTATTTAAAATATTTTTATGACAAACACCCAAACGCCTCTAGCGGTTACGTGGGAAATTGACGATTTTCATACAAATTGAGTTTGGAGAGAATTGACTGGTAAAGCCACGCTGTAGGCAGTCACGTCTAATGGGTCGGCTCGACCGGTTTGATACCACTGTCTCTCAGAAAACTCATGTAAACTGGCAGCTCGTTGTCACGTTTTGTTCGATGAGAGATTTCCGGTGGCCCAATACTCTCCCGCCCTTTTCCAATACCTTTTCCCTCCCCTTCCATTACCTCCTTTTAGGTTGGCAACGCACCCATGATTCTTTGGTTCGTGGGTATCTATTGTCGGTGGAGATCACTTAGGTGACCCATGTGCTCGTTTGCCAGTGTCTGCAATAAAAAAGAAATACGCAGTCGCTATCTTGAAATGTCACTAAAACTCATGATCGAGGATGGCAGAATGATAAACCGAATCAGTCCCATTTCGAAGTAAAAGCAACGTACACGTACCAGCCATTTTAAAACAAAGAAATATCCCGAACACAGAGGCTAATGAAATCAAGACTCCTTTGTGTACAAAGCGAAAGCTTCTGTCATATGGAGACGGGTAATGGAGTGTTTTTTCTTTTCAGTATGTTCTGAGCCTTTTGGATTTATCAAATGGATGTGTTATGCGAGAGGAAATATCTTTTTTTTCGACCGAATTCCAAAAAGGAGAAGGTCCACAATTCGTCTATGTATGTTACATAATATCTCCGCCAAATGTGGACCTATTTTCAAATTTGTTTTGTGTTCGATAGAGCTTATTTCATGGGTAAATTTGGTCATGTTCGGATCAAGTTGGAAATCGGTCAGTTAAGTTTTTAATATTGTGATTATTTAAGGATGTGGTCATTTCATTGCACTGAAAAACGTTTTTTCTATCTTTCTAGATGGTTACGCTAGATAGGTTTATCATTAGGCATGCAGCCGGTCGCACAAACTAATGCCGGATCTTTTCCGCAACATGCTTGAAAAACATTATCTTCTTACCAAAGTAGTTGGGTGTGTTGCGCCGACCCCACAGTAAAGTGGGATGAGGATAGATAGAAATCTACTGTCTGAAAAGTAGTTGAATGGTAATCCCAAATTAGTTCTGGAATTTTGATTTTGAATAGCAGCGATAGCTCAGTTGGAAATGAAACGGACTGTCATGACGAGTGTCGGAGGTTCGAGACCAACCTCAAAAGGAGCATACACCTCTGAATTTTCAATGTGAAGTGTGTTTTCATTGTGAAATATCGCTTGCTTTAACGGTGAAGGTAAACATCGTGAGGAAACCTGCATACTTGAGAATTTCTCTACAAGAATGTTGAAGATATGTGAAGTCTACCAACACGCATTAGACCAGCGTGGTAGATACGGTTTAAATTATCTCATTGGTAGAGGAGTCCCGTCGTCAACAGTGGGGCAGTAATTCATCATCATCAGCCATAAGACGTCTACTTCTGAATAGGCCTCCCCCAAATATTTCCAGGTCGACCTGTTGGAAGCGGCCTGCATCCAGCGACTTCCTGCGACCTTTACCAGGTCGTCTATATTGGGATGGGACAGTAATTACAAGGTTAATTTTTTTTATAACTCAGACTGGCAAACGAGCGAGTGGGTCACCTGATGGTAAGTGATTTCCACCGTCCATAGACACCCAAGACACTAAAACAATCATGGGTGCGTTGCCAACCTAAAAGGATGGAAATAGGGAATGGGGGAAATTGGTCCACCCAAAATCTCAATCACCGAACGAAAGGCGACAGCGAGCTGCCACTTTACGTCGGTTTTCTGTGAGACAGTGGTATCAAACCGGTCAAGCCGGTCCATTCGTGTTGTAGGCACGAATGTACAGCACAGCTACAGTGCCTCTCAAAAATTATACGCTAATATTGTTATAAGTTTAATTATCAAATACTACCGCCTGTAGCCCGAGCACGAAAAACTAATGTAAATGTAAATGTATTCCAGTTCGCTGCGCACTGATGACGTTTGGTTAATATTTCATACAAATTTCATAGACGCGCATCGAGTTCGAATACATTTACGGTTGTCAGAAATTTTCCTGCTCAGGCCGCTGGTCCCCTAACACGTATCGGATTTAATACAATTAAGGGTTTCCTCCAAAGTTTTTCAAGACACACCCATATATAACGGAACAATCTTTCTAAGTTTAGATCCTCAATAAACATCGTCAGTAGAGTCCTTGTCGGCATGTTTATCTTTGGCTTTGAAAGTAATCTTCAAGTTTAGTTCTAATTAATCGGATTTGTTTTGTTGCTGGTTGAAAGCTTTGAAGTATTTTTGATTGTAGTTAAAGCTTAATCTACCTAGGCTGTCCATCAGCCTCTTGTCAAATTTAGATTAAGTATGAAACCGATTTCTTAAGTTTACGCGAATGTTATACATTGAAATAAAACTATTTTTACGGATTCTATCACGACATATCGGACAGTCCGACCCGTGACTGAAGACTGCAAAGTCTTCGAAATATCGTGAATAAAAATTAAAACCAAATCGTGATAGAATCCGTAAAAATAGTTTTATTTCAAAGCATGAAACCGGTTATTTAACTGTATGGGCCTAATTATAAACAGTTTAGCCGAGCAAATTACTGTCACTTTTTCCTTGTGTCAGATCGTCTGAAAATAAAAGGGACAGGCTATTCTTTACCAGTAAGCCCCATGGTGTTTTACTTTAAGAGTTAATTTTCAACAGTTTTTATCACGTGGCTGCCTGGGTGGCGTAGTTGTATTGTATACGCGGTATGACTACCGTTTTGAGGTCTCGAGTCGGGTAATGAGATATTGGTTTTTCTATTCAGAATCAGCCCGAAGTCTAGAATTTGTGCTCGATACGGCGATAGGCTCGCCATATCGGGCATATATTTTTTCGACCGACTTCCAAAATGGAGAAGGTCCTCAATTCGTCTTTTTTATGTATGTTACGCGATATCTCCACCAAATGTGGACCGATTTTCAAATAATTTTTTATCGCCTTTTCATTTAATCTGCTTCAGCCTCAGCATCGACTCCAAAGAGAGTAAAAAATTGTTATTTTTTCTTTTAAGTGTCCGTTTTTGAAGTCGGTTTTCATTTAGGAAAAAAATAGTCGATAACACATATCTGTTGTTTAAACTGTATAACTACAAAGTTTCATCACAACACATTCGCCAGTTTTTTACGTGAAAAAGTAACATACATGCACACACACAAACTTTCACGTTTATAATATTAGTAGGATATGTCCCAAATTGACTTTTCTTTCTACCTTATCCCTCATTAATGTGGGGCCGGCGAAATGTTTTCAATCATGCTGCAGAAAGGATTGGCTTCAACGTATATGTCTTAAATGTAAATGATAGAAAAATAAATAAATGAAAACGAGAAATCCCAACAATAAAGTTAAACTACAAAATCCCTACATCCGGAGCACATTTCCGCGGAACCAAAAATACCCGGCATTATTTAGATTTACATTTTCAAATAATTACAGTGCCACAAATGCCTCAAGCACTCCTCTCGAGATTCAGTCGCGTGAAAAAAGAAACTTTATTCGAGTAGAAAAAGCGTCAAATTTTAAAAACAAGGAACTGTCTAGACATCATTTTGCATTTAGAATAATGATGCGACGGGCTGGGTTCATACAAAGACTCGATTTTCGAGACTCGCTTTGTCGAGTATTTTTTATGTCGAGTCATCATACATTTTTAGAAGTAGCAAACTTGTAACTCTATTGGAATAAGGTCTCTCATAGACCTTGAGACCATCCACATCTGGGTCTCATGGTCATTGTGATAACATAATTGCTCTATTTACCTTGACATTGGCTATATCATCGCAAATGCGTGGAAGCCATTATTTGAAAAAGAAGAAGGTCTCTGTTATAGAAAATCTCGGTATATTTTTATCGCCACGTAGCAATTAGATTGAATTGATACATGATAATAATATGTACGTAACAGTTCTGGATTTTAAGAACGCGGAAAGAAGCGCACATTTAGTCTTTATAAAAATCAAAACTTAACTTTAACTATTAGGGTGATGTTGATAAATTTCCTTTGCTGCAGTTCTTAATATTCGCGGGTTACATATTCGTCAGTATTATTATTTTTTAATTAATGTTATTGTTAGAAATTAGAAAAATTGAAAATCTCTGAGTTTCTAATTGGATACTTAACAAAATGGTGGTTTAAATGTGAAATAAACAAATTTTATTTAACACTTCCTATAAAAAATCCTATAAATGGGTTTTTCCTATCTGCCTGGAGTCTGGAATTTGTGCCCGATATGGCGATAGGCTCGCCCCTATCACATCTGGGACGGAACTAAGCTCGGCGAAATGTGGATGTACTAGATGGCTAGCGCGCCTCTGCCTACCCCTTCGGGCATACAGGCGTGAGATCCGTAAAATCCAAACCATCACAAAATGCAATAAAAGACTCGACCTCGCCTGAGCCGCGGCACATCACTAATTTAGAGCAATTTTCGCCAGAAGCGCGTCTTGTGGAGGTTCACAATTTAAAATAACAGGGAGAGAGTCCCGTGGGCCATTAGTTAGAACACTCTGGGTGTACTGGATTATTTGCAGTGCATTACCTACTGCTGTTAGCATAAAACGTTGCATGTAATATGCATGCAGCATTCTGTTTAATGCGAATCGTTAAGCTCTGTTTTGTTATTACTGAAACCTAGGTCGTAGATAATGTGTTATTGACGATAAATAAATAGATGAATAGAAATACAGAGCATAAAACTCATTCTTCTTAGAAGTCATAATAGTAATTAATCGAATATAATAATGTTGATTTAAAGCCGCGTCTTCTGCACTAGCTTTTTGAATAAAACCTTACACAAAACAAGGTTTTTCATTCACTCTTGCTCGTAGAACGATGGGTCATATATAAAAAATACATGAATTGTGTAACTAAAGTGCAGGAGACGTGGTTTAAGAATGTTTCCATTACATCTTTGTCAACTTATAATTGGATGTATGTTATTAAATATTAACTTAGTATAGAATATAATAGCCCGGCATAATTTGTAGATATTTAATAAAACCACAGGCCATTGCGCTTTGATTTAAGAATTAAAATAATTCAACATTAGCTACAAGCGTTGATAAATATAAAGCATTTAGTAAATTGAACTCACATATCCATTGACCACAGACATGCCATTGACAAAGGGCTTCCAATATATATTAAAGGTAATCTAGAAATATGGTCGTGGGTTTCACCCAACATCGGTATACGCAAAAGGTTCGTTAATCGGATTATGGTCATCACGACTGGCTTTAAACCCGCTTGAGATTTGTGATTTTAATTTGTCCAGACCTAACCATATCGATTTTTCGTCCACATTTCAGAGTCCTATTTGAATGGTAATAGTAAAATTTTCTTGTTATCTGTCGATTTATATGCCAAAGAGATTTTTCGATCTCGAGCTTTCATTCTCAACCTTTACCTAAACTTAGATAAGAATTATAGGCTATGATACGCCTGATATCATCAGGTCGCCTTTAATTTACTTTTCTGTGTCTTTCAGTATATAGGCTCTTTAATAACTTCATAGTCCAATGCTCATTGTCTATCACCTTTTGTTTAAATTTACCACGTTAAGTTATCGTCTACATATTACTTCTTCTATTATATGGAAACTACGCGCCACACTAACCGCCGAATGTTCATACACTTAAGGTCGCTTTATGTCATTTAATGCCGCCTTATCTGTCAAAATTGTATGGCGAAAATCAATGTAAGAAGCCGTTAAAGTTGAGTAGGGTTTGACCATTCCGGCGTAAGACTCTTTGGCTTACAAATTGTGTTAATTACTTATGCTAACACGTTTCATGTCCAAATTGCTGCTTTCATCAGAGCATGTTCTGCAGAGTCTATTGTCGATGTACTAAACTATAACGTGGCCTATTGTTTAGGGTCATTTCGTAACAATGTGTCTGCATATGACGTACGTGAGATTGGGTCAATTATGCTAATAGTACAGTCAATCTGATACTTGGCAAGTTTGGTTATATAGTGAGTGATGCCACTTTTGTGTTGAGTTTAGTAATATTTATTTGAGAAATTAAGTATATTATTGCAGCTACATTCAATACATATCCAACACAGTCCCTGCCATCAAAATTATGTAGTATAGCTGTATGTATCGAATTGTTGTGATGGTTAACGCTAGCCTCGTATAAATTATTTTTTAAATAATCTTAATATACCATTTGTCAAAAGAGGCACTTTTGATTTATATATTTTTAAATAGTTGTTTCGTTTGTTTTAAATGTTAGCATGCTATTAAATCAAATTATTATTATAAATTACTTTTATTGAAATTTTAAAACTATCTTATAATAATCTTCCTACGACTTATTCCTAATACATTTTATCTTTTTATCGCTCATTTAATGTACAATGTTAATCTACTATATAAAAATAAGTCGGGTTTTCCTTCCTGACGCTATAACTCCAGAACGCACAAACCGATTTCCACGGTTTTGCATTCGTTGGAAAGGTCTCGGGCTCCGTGAGGTTTATAGCAAAGAAAATTTAGGAAAATTTTCAACAGAAAAGCGGGAAAATCTTTTTTCACATACAGCGTCATCTCTGATACATAGCATGTACTACAAACCAATATTTTAAGTAGATGGCGCCGGTGCGTGAAAAAAGATTTTCCAGATAATAGAGATTTCACAGACGGGGTGACAATCGAGCAGACAGATGGGGTGACCGACTGGGTGACAGACGGGTGACAGACAGGTGATAGACTGGGTGACAGATGGGTGACAGATGGGTGACATACAGGGTGACAGACGGGTGACAGATGGGTGACACACGGGTGACAGACGGGGTGACAGACTGGGTGACAGACGGGTGACAGACGGGGTGACAATCGAGCAGATAGATGGGGTGACCGACGGGTTGACCGATAGGGTGACTGTCAGGGTAACCGACGGGGTGATGGACGGGGTGACTGACGGGGTAACTGACGGGGTGATGGACGGGGTAACTGACGAGGGTACTGACTGGGTGACTGACGGGGTGACTGACGAAAACGGACCAAAGTAGATCATCTCATTACCTCCTTTAGAATTATTGGATTATTGGTGCCTACAACTCATTCTTTCAACCCTCTCTCTCCTACGCAGACGAAGTTGCGCGGGTCAGCTAGTATGCTATAAAATCTAACCAACAATCTTAGCTAAATTAGTAAAATCTGGCCATCCCTCATCCGTGTCATTTGGAGCAAATTTTTTCTCAATTTTCATTTCTTTTGGTGCTGGCGTAGTTGATTTTTCATCTGTCTTTACCGCAGGCTCTCCACGGTTTATTTTCTGGTATTTCACTATCAAATTCAAGACTTCATGCTGCATATTTAACCTTAAATCACTTGTCAGATTCTTCATAGCATTACCAATATACTGACCAAATACGAAATCCTCATTCACCTGCCTCAATAGCAGGTCATGCCCTAATTGCGTTAGAAGGTCTTTGACGAAATTTATAATAGTGGCGTTGGAAATATTTCTAACTGGCTTTGACTGGTGTTTCCAGTTAATCTTTTCATATTTGGGTCGTATCGGAGGCGGGCCGATGGCTACTGACACTACTTCATCATTGTCCATTTCATCATCTTCAAGAGGAGTGAGATGACCTGATGGTTGGGGAAGACTGGCTTTCTTATTCTGCAACTGTTTAATTCATTGAACACAAATTAATGCCTGTACCGGTAAATGATACTTAGAAAAGATTGTTAAGAAGATTGCTACTACTAGTAGCTACACCACTTGTTTTAAATATAAAATAGATATAATGTGAACAGAGCTAACTCGCAAGGATAATGAGAGCAAAGAACTCTGCGAGTATCTTGTTGGAAATGTTATGTAGCGTCAGGAATGTACGTACGTACGTCAGAAGTATGAAAATATTATAATAGCTGCAGTGCTACAATTATGCTATATTTTTACGAATTTTAAAATACAGTAAATAAAGGTGTCGTAAGATTTTGTTTCAAATAGTTTGATGCGCCTTCATAAGCAATTTCTGATATATATCCTCCCCTTGCTGTTAGAATAAAGATTCGCATACATTTTCAGAAAGGAAAATTCTGACCGAGTGCATTTGTTTATACCTTTTTCCTTATTTCCCTTGGTTTCTGTGTAGTAATTCGTCGTTTAGGCTCTTGTTGGGGCGGTAACATGTGTCGTTTTGAGTGGTAGTGAACGCCTCTTCTTATCACTTGAGTGTTTTCTTTATCTTCTGTTGAGGACCGCCATGCTTCCTTCAACATAAATGTTACAACGGGACGGTTAGGGTGAAATTACGGTTTATTGGTTTTTGAATTTTGTTGATTGAGAGCGAAGGCATTTGAACGATTTAAGCAACATTTTATTCAAGACTGTAGACTGTAGCTACATATATTATGTGTGCAGTACGTCTATCATCCTGAGGTTTTTGTTTTGATTCCTGGATATCACATTATGAGACGAAAATGATCTTAGCGGTAAGTGGATGTATTAACAGTTTAAAATCTTTATCATTTTGAATATTAATAAAAAAATCTCTAACACAAAACAAGTATTAGTAAAGTAAACATAATTTTATTTCGGTACTCTGTTATTTATTCTGGATATCTTTGGGGGAGGCCTATGTTCAGCAGTGGACGTTCTATGGCTGATGATGATGATGATGACACTGTTAGTTTGCTGTCGTGGTTCTATATTTCGATACATTTTGTGCTTACATATGTAATTTCACTTACCATTAACGTAGGAGATAAAATCAGGAACAATACAAAAGAAAGAGCACAGTACATCGCTCCACGTCTTTACATAGACTAATGAGAAGCTAAAGATTCACTACTGCGTGTGATATTTACAAAATACATGGTATCAATGCACAATGAGAACAACTTGTAAACAGGTCACTGTTTGAATTCTTTCATTGAAAAATGACAAGCGTAAATAATGGATTTATCGCCAGAGCAGAGATTTTGAGGGGTAGAGCCACGCCGTAGACAGTTACGTCTACAGCACGAATGCGCCGGCTCGACCGGTTTGATACTACTGTATCACAGATAACCGACGTAAACTGGCAGCTTGCTGTCGCGTTTCTTTCGGTGAGTGAGATTTCCGGTGGCCCATTAACCCCCCCTCCCTAACCCTTTCATTCCCTCCTTTTAGGTTGGCAATGCATCCATGATTATTTTTATGATTTGGGTGTCTATGGGCGGTGGAGATCACTTACCATCAGGTGACCCATCTGCTTGTTTGCCAGTCTCGGCTATAAAAAAAAACCATGCCGGCTTATTTCTGCATTTTCATAGTCTAAGATGAAAATCGAGGGGCCTGCGGCAAGGCAAGCGGATAACCGATGATGTACCACCTCCTTTTTTTTGGGGTTGGTCTCGAACCTCCGACACTCGTCTTGGCATTCCCAATTGCACTAAGTGATGTATTAATTTGAATATTGGGCAAGTTTTGGAATAGAAGCCGCAGTCGACTGTTTCACAAGATTGTACTAGAAAAAACTCAGAAAACCCACAAACTCCTTCTTGGCAGTCCATTTCACTTTCCTCTTGGCTATTCTCATCATGAGAAGCAATTCCCTTAATATCTCAACTTAGGTGCGATCTTGAACAGCCATCCGCGTCCGCATTGTATGTAAATCGGTACAACTTAAAATGTAAAATCATAAAACGTTAATGGAATTTACACGGAACACATTAAAGTTTTAAGTGGTGTAATTTGTATTCCCGCTGAATCGCTGCTTGACCAGGATTCAAGATCTCTGATATGGGAGCGCGATTTTAGGGATCGGGAATATTCCTGATTAAAGGTAATACAAAACAACACTCACATAAGCTCACGCCTGTATCCCCGAAGGGGTAGGCAGAGGCGCACTAGCCAACTAGTACACCCACATTTCGCCGAGCTTAGATCCGTCCCAGATGTGATAGGGGATGAGCCTATCGCACATATATATCGGGCACAAATTCCAGGCTCCGGGCTGATATGGAAAAATCCAATATCACTTTGCCTAACTTGGGGATCGAACCTGAGACCTCAGGACAGTAGTCATACCGAAATACAACCACGCCACTGAGGTAGCAGAGATTATAGGTAATAAAACAAATATTAACTGTTTTAAATTTCCTCGTTGCTAACATATTATACAATCAATGATCAAATCAAATAAATCAAATCACCTGATGATAAATGATCGCCAGACACCCAATACATAAAACGAATCAAGACTGCGTTGCCAACCTAAAGGTAAATAGGGATTGGGAATGGGAGGGGGGTAATTGGGCCTCCGGAAATCTCACTCACCGAAAGAAAAGCGACAGCGAGCTGACACTTTATGCCAGTTTTCTGTGAGATTGGTATCAAAAATTAATAAAATATAATCCAAAAAGTTAATAGATTATTTAGATTCAGTTTATTTATTTGTAGTACAATAATCACAAGTTTGAAAACTTAACAGACCGACTTCAAATTCGATCGTGACCAAATTTATATGGGACCACCCTGAAATAAGCTCTATCAAACACAAAAATAATTTTGAAAATCGGTCCACATTTGGCGGAGATATCGCCTTAAATTAAAAATAATACATAAAAAAAATATACAGACGAATTGAGGACCTCCTCCTTTTGTGGAAGTCGGCCGATTAATAAAATAAAATCCAAAAGTTAATAGATTATTTAGATTCAGTAAATTTATTTATACTACAAAAAATAATATGGCACGTAACGTAGGCTTAGAAATAAGAGGTTTTAGGTCGATCCCAGGTCAGGTAACGGATTTTTTGAAACACGATCTACCCCTGACTCGGTCTTCAAAAGAGGTTGACCCACTTTTGGTGTTCAGGGGAGTTACCACCACCTCTTATAGCAGTATTATTATAATTTTACTTGTACCGATTCCCATACAAAACAAACGAAGAACGATTATAATAATACTGTTATAAGAGGTGGTGGTAACCCTGCTGCGCATAAATCACTGACAGAAAACTGGGATACTTATGGAAGGGTGTGTATGAAGTGTCTTGTAGTATCCATGTTAAGTGCAATACTATAAAAACAAAACCAACAGCGTGAAAATTAGTCGTACTACATTAATTTTATTCAAATTAATTCATTTCATTAAGCTCTAATTGCAAGGCCATTACGTCTCAAAATATTATAAGTTATTTTATATATCATATCAACTTCCCCGGTTTTAAACATTTTTCATTTCTGCTCCGCTCCTATTGGTCATAGCGTGATGTTATATAGCCTATAGCCACCGTCGATAATTGGGCTATCCAACACAAAAATAATTTTTCAAATCGAACCAGTAGTTCCAGAGATTAGCGCGTTCAATCAAACAAACAAACAAACTCTTCAGCTTTATAATATTAGTATAGATTTAGAATTGCTTTAATATCCATTGTTTTAATTAATAACATAGAAACTTAACCGTGTATCTTTTGGAAGACGCTGTACTTGTTAAAGGTACAAATCCTCTGTTACGTGTTAATCTCTGTGATCGAGCTTGTCAGAGCTCAAGTTACAGTGGTCGCTCAATACGACTCGTACCGTACTTGTACAAGTCGAAAACAAGCTCCTTTCGTGTTTTAATTAGATCCAGACCTTAATTGAAAATATGTTCTTGCATTAAATACGAAAACGAATTGCTTATCCGTTGGTATGGATAGCAGAGGATCGCAGATTTAAAGTATTAAGTCGATTAAATATATTTTCATGTTATTGAATAGAACTAGTTCGCTTGTACCATGATGGTAACCATTTAATGTTAACTGACTGCCTCGGTGGCGTGGTGGTATTTCGGTACGACTACGGTTCTGAGGTCTCGGGTTCGATCCCCGGGTCGGGTAAAGTGATATTGGATTTTTCCATATCAGCCCGGAGTCTGGAATTTGTGCCCGATATGGCGATAGGCTTGCCCCCTATCAGATCTGGGACTGAACTAAGCTCGGCGAAATGTGGGTGTTCTAGTTCGCTAGTGCGCCTTTGCCTACCCCTTCGGGGATACAGGCGTGAGCTTATGTTTATGTAATGTTAAAAGTCACAACTTCAATGAATTATTCTTGGATTATTTCAATAGTTTTGTTTTGGTTCCATATGCAGGTTTTATGTATGCCATTTGATAAACAATAAAAAATAAAAAAAGAGTATATTTTTGATCTCGGGCTTGATTCTCAGAATTTCAAAGAACAGCGTAATTTTAAAACGGATTTCATATCAATATATAGATATTATTTCTCCGGAATAGATATTATGTATTATTATCAATTATCATTTCTGACGATTAGTCAATTTCCTATATCATCATTATCATCATCATCAGCCATAGGACGTCCACTGCTGGACATAGGCCTCTCCCAAATATTTCCAGATCGACCTGTTGGAAGCGGTCTGCATCCAGCGACTTCCTGCGACCTTTATTAGGTCGTCGGTCCGCCTTGTAGGTGGACGTCCTACGCTGCGCTTGCCGGTACGTGGAATACGTGCGTACGTACTACATGCCGTTCCTATGATAGGAACGAATTCAATAGGACGTCTATTGAAAAATCATCTCTAAGTTAACCATGACTTGATTAAGGCACTTATTATTTTCTCATACATACATACATACATACATAAGTTCACGCCTGTGTCCCCGAAGGGATAGGCAGAGGCGCACTAGCAAACTAGAACACCCACATTTCGCCAAGCTTAGTTCAGTCCCAGATGTGTGTGTGTGTGCGAGCCAATCGCCATATCGGGCACAAATTCCAGACTCCGGGCTGATATGGAAAAATCCAATTTCACTTTGCCCGACCCGGGGATCGAACCCGAGACCTCAGAACCGTAGTCGTACCGAAATACCACCACGCCACCGAGGCAGTATTATTTTCTCACTGGTCCTTATTTGCCAACGGTACCCAATTGAAGTTGTTCTTGAAGCATCAGGCACGTACGAACAAGCCGGGCGTTTAACTTGTTCAACTAGTGTACCACGCCTCTGCTGATGCTCCTTGAGGGAATAATTAATCGACTCTCACGTTCTCTCTTACTTACAGACTTACAACGAGATTATAAGAGGTAAAAGAATTTTAGTTTTACAGAAAATACTTTGTTCATTATATTATAAATTGAAAAACTATTACAATCACATACAAGGCTACTTATTTTGTCTAGTCCGCCCATCGAAATAATTTTTAATTAAATTAAAATATTTCTAATACAGAAGCAGCGATAGCTCAGTTGGGAATAGTACGGACTGCCGAGACAAGTGTTGGAGGTTGGAGGCCAACCCAAAAATCGAGCATACACCTTAGTTTATATGGAAATATGGAAGTTTAATATGGAAAAGAAGTGCATAAAGCTGTTTTTATATAAAGTGCATTAGAAATAAAAATAATAAATAAAATTAGGCCTGAAATATTACTGCCCCACTGCTGGGCACGGGCCTCCTCTACTAATGACAGGGGTTAGGCTAAGGCCTAATGCGAGTTGGTAGACTGCACATACTCTCAAAATTGTTGTGGAGAAATTCTTCGGTATGCAGGTTTCCTCACGATGTTTTCTTTCACCGTTATAGCAACCGATAATTCACAAAGAAAATACACTTAACATAGAAAAGTCAGAGGTATATGCTCGAACTCTCGAACCCCCGACACTCGTCTCGGCAGTCCGTACCATTCCCGACTGAAGCCCGTGCCCAGCAGTGGGACAGTAATATTACAGGGCTAACATTATTTTTTGTTTTTTATTATTTTTAGCGATATAATAACACGGTATTGTTGCTTTCAAATTACGTATAAAGCTTTAAAGGTATCGTTGAATATAAAACACGAATGTAAATCCGATGACACAATCTGTATCCCCGAAGGGGTAGGCAGAGGCGCACTAGCGAACTAGAACACCCACATTTCGCCGAGCTTAGCTTAGCCCTGTAATATTACTATTTTATTGCAGGCACGGGCTTCCTCTATTAATGACGGGGGTTAAGCTTTGCGGTTAATATAATATACGCTGGCCTAATGCGGAATCATCATCATCATCAGCCATAGGACGTCCACTGGACATAGGCCTTCCCCAAAGATTTCCAAATCGACCTGTTGGAAGCGGCCTGCATCCAACGACTTTCTGACGACTTTGTAATGCAGGGTGGTAGATATATCTTCGAAATTCTTGGAAGAAATTCTCAACTTCTCTTCATGTTTTCCTTAACCAAGGTATTTACAATGTATACCGACTAACCTAACAAGAATGGTATTTCCCAGACGTCAGGTATAGGCATCCTGTCGTTAAAAATTAAGCCAAATCATTTCTACAACAGGCTTGAAAAAGCGTGTTGCGCCAACCCAACGTTTAATTAAACGAAAACAGTTAATCAATTCAAACTACAAATTTTAGCAGCAACGAAACAATTTTCGAGGAATTTAGCCTGGAAATACAGATGTCACAACCTATTTTACTTTATAAATAGCGTTCGGACGTGAATGACCTGTCTTTTCATTTCATATTGGACACACGAAATTATTTAATCGAGTTTTTATTCAAACAGTAAAGTTTCTACAGTGTCATTAATATATTTTTCTGTCGGCGTCTCACTGTGGATCTATTACAGATTTCCCACTGTTGAATACAAGCCTTCCCTAATAATCCACTACGTTAACTGTTTTGTTTTAGACAACTTTATATAGCGTCGATTTTTTTATGAAGCCTTAGCTGTGCTCTTTCCTTACTTTGTTTAACCCGTCGGAGGCGGGACATATATATGTTACATAACCGTATGGGCCACCGAAGGCCGAGCCGCCCGTGGCTATTGCGAGTAAATAACACATAAAGATAACAAGTTTAATAATCACAATTTTAAAAACTAAACAGACCGACTTCAAATCCGATCGTTACCAAAATATGGGACCACCCTTGAAATAAGCTCTATTAAACACAAAAATAATTTTGAAACTCGGTCCACATTTGGCGGAGATATCGCGTAAAATACATAAAAAAAAAACAAATACAGACGATTGAAATAAAACTATTCTTATGGATTCTATCACGATTATGTTTTAATTATTATTCCCGACGTTTCGAAGGCTTTGCAGTCTTCGTTGTCAGTCTGACCCGTGACAACGAAGACTGCAAAGAAAATAATAAAAATAAAAAACGTCGGGAATAATAATTAAAACATAATCGTGATAGAATCCGTAAGAATAGTTTCATTTCAATGTATAATATTCGCGTAAACTTAAGAAATCAGTAAATACAGACGAATTGAGGACCTTCTTCTTTTTGAAAGTCGGTCGAAAACTTAACAGACCGACTTCATATACGATCGTTACCAAAATATGGGACCACCCTTCAAACAAGCTCTATCGAACACAAAAGGAATTTTTAAATCGGGCCCCATTTGGCGGAGATATCGCGTAACATACCTAACAAAAAACAGACGAATTGGGAACCTTCTCCTTTTTGGAAGTCGATGGATAAAATCAATAAGTATTTATATGTTATTAAAGTTTTATGACACGGTTACAACTTACATGTAAAAACATCGCGGAACTTTTTGGAAGTCAATCGAAAAGTCGTAGGTGCCTTTGCCATGTTGGGATCGAATCCGTGATATCAGTCTTAAAAGACTGTTCTCTAAGCCATCGCGACTTTTAAGAAGATGTACGCAACGATATTTAAAAAATTCAATATCTTCCGCAGGTACATTATGTTCGGTTTAGTACCTAAAGGTTCGCAACGTATCTGCTGACCCAAAAGGATGGGGTAAACCAGTATATTTTGACACTTGATCCCCCTCTCTGCCCTTCTTTCCGTACTTGTGGAGGGGTTGGCCCACATGTGTCTACAGCTCAGAACGCTTTGGTCTGTTTTTATAACCCGTGCAATGAGTTAAGATTGGATGTAGTGTTAGAGATTCATCCATCTAAAACATAAAGACTGCCTCGGTGGCGGGGTGGTATTTCGGTACGACTACGGTTCTGAGGTCTCGGGTTTGATCCCCGGGTCGGGCAAAGTCATATTGGATTATTCCATAGCAGCCCGGAGTCTGGAATTTGTGCCCGATATGGCGATAGACTCGCCCCCTATCACATCTGGGACGGAACTAAACTCGGCGAAATGTGGGTGTTCTAGTTCGCTAGTGCGCCTCTGCCTACCTCTTCCGGGATACAGACGTGAGCTTATGTTATGTATGTTATGTTATGTTAAAACATAAAGAAAGTATGTAACAAAAATAAATTAAGTTTTCGAGTAGCAGTTTCAATAGTAATAGTAATGAGATGCACGGACGTAAAAAAAAAAGGACGGAGCGCTAGGAACATTGAAAGTGAAGCAGGTTTTTCGGGTAATTTGACCTATCGACACGTAATCGCATGTGTGCGTAGGGCACTTTTGTACAGGCGCGTTTGTGTGCATGGCTTCTCTGTGTCGTCCGTTTAACTATAGGCGAGATGGTGTCCTTCTTTGTCTTTACGTCCATGGTGAGATGTAACTTGATTCCAAATTCTTTCGAATTTTGTTAAGTTATAGCTTTGCTATAAATGAAAATTGAGTTCTTTGCGTAACGTAATGATTTCTGATTTGTGCCTATGTTGAATAACCTACATACCTCCACTTTTACTCACAATTTTGAAATTTCTAACTCGGTTGGAAGTAGTTGATTCATTGATGTAATCTAATGTGTATGGTACTTAATATGTGTGTCTAGATACCTATTATAATAAATTGCGCGTCCTATATATACACATAAGCCCACGTCTGTGTCCCCAAAGGTGTAGGCAGAGGCCAACATATTACAACACCGACATTTCGCCGAGCTCATTTTCCAGATGTGATAGGGGTGAGTCTATCGCCATATCGGACACAAATTCAAGACTCCGAGCTAACACTGAGTAACAGAGTACTTTACCCGACCTGGATCGAATCTGAGACCTCAGTACGGTTGTAATAATGGGCGTTACTTACAAAAATCTTTCCGATTATCTTTTAAGAGAATAACCTGTCACTTTTTTCCTTGCGTACTGTTTAAAAATAAAAGGGACAACCTATGCTTAAAGATAAGCAACGCTTAAATATTTTTATAAGTAAGGGGCAATTACTTACGCCACCGAATGAACTTCGAGTGCTGGCGGTGACGTTCCATCTGTTAAACATCTGTTTTACATTTCTCATAGTATTACTGAGCAGGAAAAGATATCAAGCTACGTCACAAATGAATCAATATAGTTATACAATGGCACAATTTACCTCAAAGTACACGTAATAGGAAATATTTGGTTATCCTATTATATAAATCAAAACAGCGACGTCAATAGTCTGGTATTTCCATTTCATAGACGCGTAGGTTTATGTGGTTAGTGAGTGGAGACGTAATTTACGGCTTTCTAATAAAATTTTAGTTAAAGGACTATTAGAATACACATAAGCATAACATTAGAGTGGTAGAGTCACGCTGTAGACAGTAACGTCTACAGCACGAATGGGCCGGCTCGACCGGTTTGATACCACTGTCTCACAGAAAACCGACGTAAAGTGGCAGCCTGCTATCGTGTTTCGTTCGGTGAGTAGGATTTCCGGTGGCCCATTTCCCCCCCTTCCTTTCCCTTCCCTTCCATTTCCTCCTTTTAGTTTGGCAACGCACCCATGATTCCTTTTATGTCTTGGGTGTCTATGGGCGGTGGAGATCTCTTACTATCAGGTGACCCATTTCTCGTGTGCCAGTCTCTGCTAATAATAAAAAAAAAAAGCTTACGCCTGTATACTCGAAGGGGTAAACTTTATGACCCTTACTTATAAAAATATTTAAGCGCTGCTTATCTTTAACTATAGGTTGTCCCTTTCATTTTTAAACAATGTAACGCAAGGAAAAAAGTGACAGGCTATTCTTAGTGAAAAAATAAGCGAAAATGTTTTTATAAGCATGGCTCCTATGTATATTAATATGAAAAGAAGCCGGACAGAGTGACGCCGTAACGCGTTACGTTACGAAGCTGTTTACGCTCCCATAAGAAGTTATCACTACAAAAGGAAATATGAGGAGTGACCTCACACAATTCCTACATGCTACGAGCGACCTCGTCGCCTCATGAATAAGTGAGCGTTCAGTGATTGTACTGAAACATTAAAACGCCTCGACCCGACGGATTTCACGCGTTTTTTCCCTTTCTCCATTATTCACTCCTCTCTACACAGTTTGATGTTTCATTGATAAACGAAATAAACGTGTTTGTTGTGTTATCAAATGTATCTTACTAGATTTTGGTCGTGACTTTTCCTGTGTAGGACTTAGGGATGTGTTGAATAGCTACATAATGTCTATCCAGAATAATTTGGTGTAGATAGTTAAACATAATTACGTAAGAACAACAAAATTATCGCATACACAAAATATATGAATTTAAAAAAATCGGGCCCTAAGAAAATATTTAAAAGGCAATATCTCTATCTTGCATCCACCCCACAATAGTGTGGGACAAGAACATGTAGAAGAAAAACGAACAATCGATCTTTGAACACAATTACTAAAGTTCAAACATTTATGAAGTACCAATTGTTTCTGATCTTTACATAATAATATTGCCGTACAGACGAGACGAGATTATAATTCCTTTTTGATATTGTCTACGGTACCTAAAAAAAAAAACAAAATACGAGTAAATCCGCGACATAAAGTACTCTGTAATTCACAACGTTTTTTAACAATACCAAGATTTTTACTGGTTTAATACAGTTGTAGCCGTCCCGAGAATTTATACTTTCATTCAGTGGTTCTCAACTCAGCGGCCTGAGCAGGAAAATTTCTGACAACCGTTAATGTATTCGAACTCGATGCGCGTCTATGAAATTTGTATGAAATATTAACCAAACGTCATCAGTGCGCAGCGAACTCGAATACATTTACATTAGTTTTTCGTGCTCGGGCTACTGATGAGGTGTTATGGGTTGTTCGACTTTCGACGTAATGTTATATCGCAGAAATGTAAATCATACTCAGAATTTTTCGTTTCTGATGATACGGATATGATACGGATATGATATGATACGGAGTTCATAAGTACAGTACTGTATATAGAGGTTATTATATACGGTCTAGTTTTTATTTCTCATTTATCAACCACTTAATATAACATAAGCTCACGTCTGTATCCCCGAAGGGATAGGAGACGCACTAGCGAACTAGATCATCCACATTTCGTGGAGTTTAGTTCCGTCCCAGATGTGATAGGGGGCGAGCTTATCATCATATCGGGCACAAATTCCAGACTCCGGGCTCATATGCAAAAATCCAATATAACTTTGCCCGACCCGGGATAGATGCCGAGACTTCAGGACGGTAGTCATACCGAAACAACCCCGCGACTGAGGCAGTCATTTACACCTATTATCACCGAAGGGGTAGGCAGAGGCGTCAACCTTTCTTTTACAACATGTCTACACGTCACTCGAGGTGACCGTTGGAAACCAACGTTGTACTTGTTGTAACGGTTGTAGCCCCATTCCAACATTATGCTGAGAGGTCACCTACTTGAAACAGTTACTAGCTTTCATTATTTACTAAATTACATTTATTTTTCATCCCTTCTCTGTGCATCTGACAACTATAGTGCTTTGGATTTTGACGGAATGTCAGACAGGGTGGGCGTCATTTGTTAAAATTGTTTCATATTATTCTCTAGAGGTGTGTTTGTCGTTTTTAAGTGATGTGGTTTAATGCATCAAACTTTAGTGATAACTTTTTAACCGTTGATCTTTGATGAGTTTTGTTTGGGGCGTTGGCTGGCTTTGTTCCGTCGATTCGTCGAGTGAAGGTCATCTAAGGGGCATCGCACTGGAAGAAATTACCGACATAATCCCAGCAGGACCTTGAGATCATCCACATCTGGGTCTCATGGTCATTGTGAAAACATAATTGCTCTATTTACCTTGACATTGGCTAAATCATCACATATGCGCGGAAGCCATTATTTTTAAAAGAAGAAGAATAACTAAAGTGCGTTTTTTTTGGCGGGAATTCTGACGGTGCGGTTGGTCGCTTGTTTTAATGATTTCACATTCTAGTCTAAAGTTGTGTTTGTGGTTTAAATGTGATATGAATCTAAGCAATAAACATCAACGAAGATGGACAGTATGTGGAAGCTTTGAAATAAGTGATTTTGGACGCGTTTTGTCGGGTGGATGGGTCGACCTTGTTCGACTCCTCTACTGCGAGAAAATCGTTTGAAAAGCATCAAACTGGAAGGAATTAACGCCAAAACTCCAGCAGGGCCTTGAAATCGAACACATCCGAATTCATTGCACTAGTGAAAAATTAGATATAAGCAAGTAAAGAAATAAAAAGCACCTAAGACGAGGCTGTATGGGCTAGATCCCTTTGCCTTCCCGAAAGGGAAAATAAAAAAAAAATAACTAAAGTGCTTTCTTTCTATTTATTACAATACTGACATTGCGAATAAGTTAATAAAAGTTTGGAATAATGTAGTAAAGGGCTAATTACAGTTTGAGCACCACTGGTCTCACATTTCTCAGTAAGGGGCGAAGTTCCCGCCCAAAGAATCTGCAACTCCACAAATACCCTCGGGCGCAATATTCGTGAGTGTCAACATAAATCAACGGAGATTTTCACTTTGTTCACCTCCTCGCCCCCTGGCCCCTTCGCCCCTTATTCACGCCCCTCGCCCTCAAGCAGGATTGAAGATTGAAATAAAGAACTCTCTCCGTGAGAGTGCAATTTCGTGAATTACAAGTTTTTAGAAATAGTCGGCCATTTATTCTTGTAAGGGGCGTACAGCACTCTGAAGGAGTTTAAATTGTAAACATTTGGTGCGAGGGTTCTGTAGAAAATTGGAAACCGTTGAAAACCAAACGTTCTGTGTCCAAAATGATATTCTTCACATAGAGTTTTCATAATTTGATGTTTTTATAATTTATAAGTCGCCTCCATGGTCTAGTGGCAGCATAAATGGGCTGTGGACCGGGAGGTCATGGGTTTGATTCCTAGGTCGGGCAAAGCGAATTTAATTTGCCCGGGACTGGATCCCCCAGAGGGGGTTGACGTCAGCCAGGCAGACGGTTGTAAAAACATAGCCCAATCCTTTCTGCAACATACTTGAAAAAGTGTGTTGCGCCGACCCCAAATTAAGGTGGGAAGAGGTAGAAAAGAAAAGGTTTTTGTAAATATTAATCACGGACGTAAAAAAAAGATGGACGGAGCGCTGGGAGCATTGAAAGTGAAGCAGGGGTTTCGGCCCATTCAATATATCGATTACGGGCAATGGCGGCGACTGAGCATGTAATGAGTGTTAATGTGTGCGTAGGGCATTTTGTACAGGCGCGTTTGTGTGCGTGGCTTATCTGCGATGTCCGTTTAATTATAGGCGCGATGATGTCCTTCTTTTTTATACGTCCTTGTTAATCCAATATCACCAATATCCATATCAGCCCGGAGTCTGGATTTTGTGCCCGATATGGAGATAGGTTCGCCCCCTATCACATCTGGGACGGAACTAGGCTCGGCGAAATGTGGGTGTTCTAGTTCGCTAGTTCGCCTCTGCCTACTTCTTCGGGGATACAGTGAGCTTATGATATTTTGTAATACAAAATTGACAAAGGGACCCTAAATACGACACGATTAGATGTATCCCGCCTTAATATAATATCTACATTAAGTAAAAAAATAAATATACGCGATATATATAATACGAGTATTGTGAGAGTCCACATGGCCTGGGCTGGGCCTTATATCACAGATCATTTAATAGTTGCTACAATTTTGTTGCTATGAAAATAAAAGTAGTTTTAGTAAATTTCTTCCATCTGTTCCTATCCCACTTTAATGTGAGATCGAATGGAGTCTTATATCAGCGGCCTGAGCAGGAAAATTTCTGACAACCGTAAATGTATTCGAACTAGATGCGCGTCTATGAAATTTGTATGAAATATTAACCAAACGTCATCAGTGCGCAGCGAACTCGAATACATTTACATTTACATTAGTTTTTCGTGGTCGGGCTACTGATAGCCGGTTGTAAAAGTAATTCTGCAACAGTAGAGACACGTTATGACATAACTGTCTACAAAATGGATCTACCACTCAACTAGAGTCTTAGATAAATAACACCTATATTCATACATAAATATAACAAATCCTAACAAGAATTCACCCCAGTTCAGTCTATACATTCCATCCAGCAGGTCGATTATCTAAGGTTTCATTTGTAAAAACAACGTAGCGCCATCGTTGCGGCAACGATGTTTTCATTTTTGTATTCAGCAAGGTACGCGTAGGTGCGCGTATGCGAACAAGCTCTCTCGAGCGAGGCGTTTGACATAAATGTATGGAAAATGGTATTCTCTAAGACCCAACAACGTTGAACGCTTCGTCGATCTCAACGATGTGCGCTGTGGGAGCTCGTCATCGATCGTAACGTTGTGGCGTTTCTTAGAGAATGGACCTGGGGGGTTACCATCACCTCTTATAGCAGTATTATTATAATTTTACTTGTACCGATTCCCATACAAAACAAACGAAGAACGATTGTAATAATACTGCTATAATACCCTGCTACTGTACTCTTATTTACAGTATGCTAAGCTTAGGTGGAAGGCAACAAAAGCTATTAGCGTTATTGCTTACGTTAAGACATGTAGCGCAGTCCAAATAGTTCAGCACAAATTTAACGAATGGGATTGGCCGCGGGTTGCATTGCGATGCGGTGGCGTGTGGTGTATGGAATAAGCTTTAGATTGTTTTATTTATTTATTTATTTATTTCATTTAGGCTCAATTGCACCACTATTATTAACCTAGAGTTAGTCCTAACCGCAAGTTAAGTTACATGTCATTCATACATTTTCTGTCAATTTAGCTTGCGGTTAGGACTAACTCTAGGTTAATAATAGTGGTGCAATTGAGCCTTAATCATATAGGTCACTAGGTAACACTTATGAACGTCATGTTATAATTATTATACTATTACTAATTAAATCCATTTGTCGTTTATAAATTCACTAAGGCTCAATTGCACCACTATTATTAACCTAGAGTTAGTCCTAACCGCAAGCTAAATTGACAGAATGTATGAATGACATGTAACTTAACTTGCGGTTAGGACTAACTCTAGGTTAATAATAGTGGTGCAATTGAGCCTTATAGAATAGTACCCCTTACTAACAAGATATTTTTTAACAGTTAACTTAAATTTATTTAGAGGTAAATTCATAACATCAACTGGAATAGTATTGTAAAGACGCATTGCGAGACCTACAAATGAGTTGTGAACTTTATGCAAACGATAATATGCACCAACTAGTTTGTGTTTACTTCTAGTGTTTATTGAATGCATGTCACTGATCTTATTATATATCTGGATATTTTGTTTTACATACATTATGTTTGCGAATAAATATTGAGAAGGAACTGTCATGATACCGATTTCTTTAAATCTTTGTCTTAGGGCAACTCGAGCACCTAAATTATAGATGGCACGAACTGCGCGTTTTTGTATTACAAATAAAGTTTTTAATTCAGCCGCATTTTTATAATAAAAACTTAACGGACCGAATTCATGGACATAATTACGCGTAACATAGAAGTACATATTTAAAAAACATACAGACGAATTGAGTGCCTGCTTTTTAAAGTCTGTCGAAAAGTGATAATTCGCTTCTTTTAACGGTGAAGGAAAACATAATGATGACGATCCATACTGAATATTTTGAGTGGTAGTGCCACGCTGTAGAAAGTTACATCTACAGCACGAATCGGCTCGACCGGTTTGATACCACTGTCTCACAGAAAACTGAAGTAAGGTGGAAGCTTGCTGTCGCTTTTCGTTCGATGAGTGAAATTTCCGGTGGCCCATTTCCCCCCCTCCCGTTCCCAATTCCTTTTCCCTCCCCGCCATTTCCTCCTTTTAGGTTGGCAACGCACCGATGATTCTTATTGTGTCTTGGGTGTAAATGGGCGGTGCAGATCACTTACCATCAGGTGACCCGTCTGTTCGTTTGCCAGTCTCTGCTATAAAAAAAATATGGGGTATACATAATATGTAATATCGGTGTATAATTGGTCCTTCCGATTGTGTGGTGGGGTGGCAGGTTCTTTCCTTTTCAGAGTATGAATAAAAATATATGCAGACCGTCATTATTGTAGTGACCACAGATCTATTTGTGAACCAGTAGCCATTTTAAATAAAAATATACTCTCTAAACTTCTAAAGAACATATGGAAGATATGCGATGTCTACTGACGCGTAAAACTCTTATCTTACAATCCCGTAACATTCTTCTGCTAAGCAAAAAATAATAAAAATAATAATATTAGCCCTGTAATATTACTGTCTCACAGCTGGGCACGGGCCTCCTCTACTAATGAGAGGGGTTAGGCCTTAGTCTACCACGTTAGCCTAATGCGGGTTGGTAGACTTCACATACCTTCGAAATTCCTGTAAAGAAATTCTCGGGTAAGCAGGTCTCCTCACGATGTTTTCCTTCACCGTTATAGCAAGCTGAGCCAAGGCCTCCCCTTTATCTCTCCACTGATCACGACCAGTAGCAAACTCCCACCAATCTTCGTCGAAAAATGTTAAAAAATATTTTATAAAATTCTGTTAAAAACATCTCATCCCCGCTTCCGCTGCTAACTCGTGACGAGCACCATATGGTTGGTTTTCACGCACATTCAACGATTCAAGTGATTTACAAAGGCTATAAACTAAATAGCGCCGACGACGACTATTGCCCCTGTACGGAATCAAACCTTTGTCTTCCAAACGATATGTGCTAGGTATTAACATAGATTTAGCAAAGAATAACATAGAGTATACCCGTAGAGGTAGGCAGAGTTGATTAACTTCACTAGACAATTAGAGCATAGATGTCATCGAGCTTATTTCCGTCCTATGATATTAGAGGGGCGAGCAGTCCAGAGGTTACTCCGGATCCTGCGGGACCATATGACATGCGCTGAAAAAGGCAACCACGGGATTTTTGTAATGTTAGTGTAGGTAAGTAGTAAGTAGGTAGGTACGTCGCCCCTTTGTTTTAGTAGCAGTATATATGGGCTGTGGACCAGGAGGTCCTAGGTTCCATTCCCAGGTCGGGCAAAGCGAATTTCCTAATTTAATTTGCCCGGGACTGGATCCCCAGGCAGGCAGCCGGTCGTAAAAGCTAAGCCAAATTTTGCAACATGCTTGAAAAAGTGTGTTGCGCCCTACATTAAGGGGGATAAGGGTAGGTAGAAAGAAAGTGTTGTAGGTATTTTGGTTAGGGATACATCCTAATACACACTCGCTGTGAACTAGGGCGGAAGACTGACGACTCTAGCATAACCTTCCCGTTGGCAATAATCACAAGTTTAAAACCTTAATAGACCGACTTTAAAATTTATCCGATCGTGACCAACGCGACCACCCTTGGATTAAGCACTATCGAACACAAAAATAATCTTGAAACCGGTCCACAGTTGGCGGAGATATCGCATAACATGCATAAAAAATACAGACGAATTGAGGACCTTCTCCTTTTTTGAAGTCGGTTAAAAAACGATGTCGACTACATCGTTACCGCAATACAACTATTCCGCCGAGATAGTAAAAACATTTTGTGTAACGAAATTGCTTAATTCCTGCATTGCCTTATTAAAGCAGGTAAACAGTTATTATCCTTGAAGTCGAGCGGGCTTCCGAGGATTACGATACGGGGCAGGTAACGGGGATGAGACTATTTAATCGCAGTGGGAGTCTGCGGTGACCCTAAGGTGTGGTGTACACTGCGAGTAAAATTTATAGACCGCACTATTTGGAATTTTTAAATCGGACGCTGACTTAGTCCGAGCCCTTTTCTTTAAGAAAAACAAACAGACAGACTAAGCAAAGTCTTGTCCGAGTACTTTTTTTGTAAAAAAATACTCGGACAAGTCCAATTTCGATTTGTAAATTCCAAATTGACTGCCTCGGTGGCCTGGTGGTATTTCGGTACGATTACGGTTCTGAGGTCTCGGGTTCGATCCCCGGGTCGGGCAAAGTGATATCGGAGTCTGGAATTTGTGCCCGATATGGCGATAGGCTCGCCCCCTATCACATCTGGGACTGAACTAAGCTCGGCGAAATGTGGGTGTTCTAGTTCGCTAGTGCGCCTCTGCCTACCCCTTCGGGGATACAGGCGTGAGCCGATGTTATGTTATGTAAATTCCAAATTCTCACTGAGTTCGTTTCTTTGACTTAGACTTAGTTTAAGTTCGCTCACAGATTCTAAGCCTTAGTCGAGTTAGTTGTTCGCTCTATAGATCTTAGGCTATGTGTGTGACTGTTGGGTGTTGTATTTTGATGAAAATATATCGATAAAACAGGGGATGTAAATAAAAGTTTAATCGACGACCCTTAAACACTAAACCCGGAACAAATATTTGTGGACAAACAATATTGATTGATGAGATCCTAAACAAACATTATTATAACTAAAAACGATAAACAAAACGTATTATCAAAGTAAACAGCGTTGAATGGTTTGTCGATACTTATAATGATATTATGAAGAAAAAAAATTGTGTTGCGCCGACCCTACATTAAAAATGGGATAAGAAAAGGTAGAAAGAATCTTAATCTCTTATAATATACCTATTAAATCATAAGATGTGTTTCATTGTGAGTGCCATATACTTCGTTATTTTTTTTATAGCAGAGATTGGCAAACGAGCAGATGGGTCACCTGATGGTAAGTGATCTCCACCGCCCATAGACACCCAAGACACAAAAAGAATCATGGGTGCGTTGCCAACCTAAAAGGAGGGAATGGAAAGGGAGGAAATAGAGACTGGGAAAGGGAGTGGAGAAATGGGCCACCAGAAATATCACTCACCGAACGAAACGCGACAGCAAGCTGCCACATAACGTCGGTTTTCTGTGAGACAGTAGTATCTAACCGGTCGAGCCAGCCCATTTGTGCCATAGACGTTACTGTCTACAGCGTGGCTCTACCACTCAATATCTTCGTATACTTGGTTTTATTTGGTTTTATTTCTTTTAATATTCTATTTGTTATTTAGATTATAGAATACAGTAACTGACTGACTGCCTCGGTGGCGTGGTTGTATTTCGGTACGACTACTGTCCTGAGGTCTCGGGTTCGATCCCCGGGTCGGGCAAAGTGATATTGGATTTTTACATATCAGCCCGGAGTCTGGAATTTGTGCCCGATATGGCGATGGGCTCGTCGCCTATCACATCTGGGGCGGAACTAAGCTCGGCAGTATGTGGGTGTACTAGTTGGCTAGTGCGCCTTTGCCTACCCCTTCGGGGATACAGGCGTGAGCTTATGTTATGTTTTAATACAGTAAAATAAAATACAGTCTTGGTCAACCCGTCTTTCAATCACGTCACCATGTCATCGATTTTCCTTTTTTTGTTTAATATTTACACGTAATAACCAATAGGATATAAAAAGAAATAGAACTAAGTATACGAAGTATACGACATGTCGTATGTCGAAGTAAAGCCTGTAAGAATTGATTACACGTTTCGCCATTAAAAAAGTTGTTTGCTGTTGCGTTTTGTACGGTGAGTGAGATAACGCAAGTCTAAACCTAGTGTGCCACCACCTTTATGGACATACAGGCTTAATGAACAAGCCTGGTTATTATACAGCCAATTTGACGTGCATCGCAGATATGTAAATAAAGCCATCGTTTTATGTGTTAATAACCGTGAAATATTTAATAGAGCTCACAATTTTTGTTTTTTTTATCCGGGCACTACAAAATGATTACACTGCACCTGATGGTAAGTCCAAAAAAACTAGCGACCACAGACAAACAATGGTTTTATTAATGGTCGCCAGAATCATGCCAGCCTGTTTATACTTCTTCAAACCGAATTGTGCCTCTTCAAAAAAAAAAAAAATATTGAATCCATAAAATGTTCAAACATTATTTAGATTCCGTCCCAACTTTCTATCAAGTCATGCCGCAATAAGTAACTAAATATATGCATAACTAAATACATAACTAAGCTCGGCGAAATGTGGGTGTTCTAGTTCGCTAGTGCGTTTTTGCTTACCCCTTCGGGGATACAGACGTGAGCTTATTATGTTTATAAATAAGCCTAAACTGGTCTTAAATTAATTCTTAGCAATACCAATACACTGTAAAAGAAGCGAATAGCCGCATTTTTCAAACGGATGTTTAGTTGTAATAAAACGAGTAGCGTTGCCCTCTTGCACCGCCTTCTATTGGTAACTACCTGACAACATAAAACTTGGTGTTTTACGTCTCGAACTAGATCAATCCACTCGTAAATATCGACGGTTGTTTAATGTTTAAGCCGTGGTAGTATTCTGATCGTTTCTATTGAGGGAGTGAGTGAGTTTCTATTCTTGAGGGATAGAGGCACGCTGTAGACAGTTACGTCTACAGCATGAATAGGCATGAATAGGTTCGACCGGATTGATACCACTGTCTCACAAATAACCGATGTAAATTGACAGCTCGCTGTCGCGTTTCGTTCGGTGAGTGGGATTTCTCGTGGCACAATTGCTCTCTCTTTCCCAATCCCTATTTCCCCTGTTTTTAGGTTGGAAACGCACCCATGATTGTTTTTGTCTTAGTCACTTACCATCAGGTGACCCGTCTGCTCGTTCGCCAGTCTCTGCTATAAAAAAAAAACATTCTTTCTTTCAACCTGCCCCTATCCTTCAATATGGGGTCGGCGCAATACACTTTTAGAAGCATGTTGCAGAAAGAATTTGGCTTAGTTATTACGACCGGCTGTCTACCTGACGTCAACTTCCTTTGGAGGTTCCAGTTCCAGGCAAATTAAACTAGAAATATTGCTTTGGCCGACCTTTGAACAATGAAAGAATGAACAAAATGATCACGCAAGCAAAGCTGGGGGCAAAGCTAGTAAAATAGAAACAATAAGGAATAAGGAGGCGAATGCAATGGCTGCCGGGGGTCCGGCGACGTGACTTTGCAGCCGCGGCCCGGTACAGCAGAGATAAAAGAAGGTAGAGGACAGGGCGTAACCACGAAAAAATTTAGCATTCTTAATGTATGGAACGAAACCAAAATGGCGGCAATGCGAAAAAAAGATCCCATTAATATAACAGTTAGGCATCTTCTTCATAAATCGAAACTAGTATTAATGTAATTAAAACAACGTATTTACAATAAAATCATTAAGTATTTATACGTATAATTCTTATGACGTAAATGGAACACGAAACTAAAATGGCGGAACCGGCTTTATAGAAAATACGTATTTTTCGTAGTTATGCCGAGTCCTCTTATTTTTCTTTAGTCATTGCGGGAGAGCCGCGTTTTATACGACCACGACGCTGTGCAGTTTAAGCACGTTTGCCTCGCCGATATTGAATACAGATTCAATGTTCGAGCTATTGAGCTTTTAATCTTATATTAAAAATAGACAATGCATCAGGTTTAACCACATATGTAGTATACTATGTAGGTAGGAATTTCTTGTATTGAGGTCTGTACAGTGGGTCTAAAATATATATTATGTAATTTAATGTAAGTAGTATGGACCTCTTGGTTTAGTGGCAGCATATGGGCTGTGGACCAGGAGGTCCTGGGTTCGATTCCCAGGTCCGGCAAATCAAATTTAAATTCTCTAATTTAATTTGCCCGGGGCTAGATCCCTTAGAGAGGGTTGACATCAGGCAGGGAGCCGGTCGTAATAATTAAGCCAAATCCTTTCTGCAACATGATTGAAATTGCGCCAACTACACATTGAGGTAGGATTAGGGCAGGTATAAAGGAAGAGTATGGACTAAACAAAAGTAATGGAAACACTCAGACGCTTTCTCCAAAACGTACTATTATGTAGGATTTTAAGGATATTAAGGATTTATTTTACCCGACTGATTTGGAAGGAGAGTAATGTGTTATTAAATTGATATTTACTGTTTTCGTATAAGATGCACCTTCGTTTACTTTCGTCCTACGATGCTCATCTCATTCCAAACAAAGGCAAATTAAAATGAACTCTCAAGCGATTTATTTAAAGAACTCGTAAACACTAACTCATCTCATTACAATAAAGAAAACAAACCGCAGAAAGTAGACGGTAATATTTCTTAAAAAACCCATTCAGAGTTCGCGTTCCATTCCGCGCAGCAAAAAGCGGCGGTGAGTGGGAAAACTCCGCGGGAATTTATAGCGGTGTCGAGTGAAACGGAACGCGGTCAAGCGTACGTCAGGCGTCGATGGTTCCGTATGAAAGTAGTTTGGGTAATTTGGTATTGAAATTCTGTTTTTTTACCGGCAAGCGCAGTATTTTTACGTAGACCTGTAGGGTGGTGGTAAAAGTGTCAGTTTTTTTTTACTGGAGACGCATGATGAGAGAAGCCAAACCACTTTTTTTTTTATCCGGGCACGACAAAGTGACTACCCTGCACCTGATGGTAAGCGTAGTGCAGTACAAAAGAACTTGCGACTACTGACAAACAATAAGTTTATCAGTGGTCGCCAGAATCATGCCGGCCTATATATGCTTCTTCACACTCCGAAACCGAAGAAGGAAGAAGCAAATCGAGGAGCTTGCGACAAGACAGGTGGATGACCGATGCAGATACAGGGATACTCTCATAGCCGTCTCAACCAACCATCAAGTCATGCCGCAAACCCCTCGAGAGAACCGGAAGTACACTGACTGATCCTGGAACGCGGACCACACACGAAGTGTAGGCCACTGTGGAAGGTTTTAGCACCATGTGTATGGTGGTCGTCATCCAGTCGGATACGACTATCCTACCACCAGCAAATTGCGTCGTGGTAAGCCATAGCACTACCTATAAACAGTAGCAACACCACAAGCATTTAAAAAAATTGATGGACATTGTAGCCAATGTATTTAATGAACATTATAAGACCTAACGTCTAGTATCTCAGAATGACGAGTACAGTGTAGTGCCACTCAGGGTTTTGTTATCCGTATCACTTACCATTAGGTGGCCAGCGGCATACTGTAGCCCGAGCACGAAAAACTAATGTAAATGTAAATGTATTCGAGTTCGCTGCGCACTGATGACGTTTGGTTAATATTTCATACAAATTTCATAGACGCGCATCGAGCTGAAATACATTTACGGTTGTCAGAAATTTTCCTGCTCAGGCCTCTGGTCTCGTAATTCGGCTGCAATAAAAATCCTCCCCACTATAAGGGTTTTTGGAATCAGTCCCAAGGACCCCTAAATTTCTTCACATTTGATTTTAACTGCACCTTATATTAATCCGTTTGATGAAGTTTCTTCGCTCCGTAGTTCCTGCTTCAGAAGTGTGGGATTAGCTTGGATTGGTATTAACTAGGTATGCATTAATCATTCTTTGGATTATTTTTTCAACCTGCCCTTATACCGCTCCAACTCACTCACACTCCGTGGGGTGGATGCAAAATACTTTTAAAGCGTTGTAGAAATGATTTGGCTTAGATTTTACAACCTTTTTCCCTGGGGAATCTAGGCCCGGAAAAATTGCGTTCGATGTGTCGAGTCTGAGATTCGTGCCCGATACGGTGATAGGCTTTCTCCTATTACATCATGGGACGGAAATTAACTTAACGAAAATTGGGTGTATTACTTGCGCTACTGCCTACGGGGCGTGAATGGGTATGTCTATTGTCTATACTAATCTTTACTTCGCCATATTATAAAGGGGAAAGATTTTTTTATATTTTTGTTTGTAATGAATAGGCTCAAAAACCACTTAACCGATTTTTAAAATTCTTTCACCTATGGAAAGCTACATTATCAGCAAATAATATAGGCTAATTTGAATCCCAGAAAAATATACAGTTGCCGTGGGTTATCCACGTGAACGAAGTCATGAGAAGCGGCTAGTATTCTTTTCTTTCTTTCTTTTTTGTACAACAGTCACACACCTAGTCCTGTCCCCAGACTAGGTATAACCTGTATCGTGGGTGTCAGAGACTATAAGAGACTTTCGGTCTCAAAACACCCAGACTTGAAACAAATATCTGTGGGCCACACAAACATTTGTCTCAATGCGGTAATCGAACCCGCGGCCTCTCGTTTCATAGCCGGCTAGTTGCCCGCCGCGCCACGGAGGCATAATATGTACGATTATCAGGATTCAAACAAGCGCCCATTCATCTTACATCAATTTGAGCATATAACTTGAGTCGATGCGAACGTAAACCACACGTCCTTTACATAAATGATACAATCCAATTAGTGATTCTAGGAAACTGAGTAATAGTCGAACGTCTATTCTATAGCCCTCAGTTCGAAGTTAATATTTGATTACAATCATACTTGTTATCCCCGAAGATACTTCACTTATTTGTTTTAGCTGGGAAAACGATTTATGGCTACCTATCTGTTGGTTATTTTAATCTAATAATTAAACGCAATTTCATACACGTAACATGTCAAAAATGTAATGTGTCATCTGTCAAGTGTCACATCTCTCTCTCGCTCTCTGATGTATGTTCGCCACCACGCTCTCTGTTATATTTAATTAGATTAAATAAAAATCCAGTTTAATCGAAACCAATTGATGCTTTTATTAGCCATATACCAACACTATCGACCCCGGGGGGAAGTGAACTGGTTATGTTGGACTTGCCAGTCTTACGACCCAGCATTTAGCCGCCCGGAAAAGATGGTAAACGTCCAGACGGCCGCCGAGCCGAAAAATCTCATCAAGCATTCATTTAAAGACACCATTTACCAACGCAAACCTTAAAAATATTTTTCCATTTAAAATGCGGATATAAAGAAAAAATAAATGGAGATGAATGTAATAGAAAATAACCTGAAATCCAGACAAAAAATCATACATTTCCCAAAATCAAAAGCGCTGCTGTTTATATTATATTCAGCAGACGAGGAGCACAATATTGAATAGCGAATGAGTATTTCGGGCTTCTGTCATCACATACCGAGGATCAGTACGGTAACTTGATTTTCATGTAAAATATATACTTTAGTTATGTGGCGGTAGGTATATAGGTAATTATATTTTCACATCGTGTGAATTTCACTTTGTATAAAAATTTTATGTATTTTCGGTATAAGCATCTTTCTGGTGAATATTTTATTTACTTTTTTTTTTATAGCAGAGATCGGCAATTGACATTGACTGCCTCGGTGGTGTGGTGGTATTTCGGTACAACTACGGTTCCGAGGTCTCGTGTCCGATCCCCGGGTCGGGCAAAGTGATATTGGATTTTTCCATATCAGCCCGGAGTCTGGAATTTGTGCCCGATATGGCGATAGGCTCGCCCCCTATCACATCTGGGACGGAACTAAGCTCGGCGAACTGCCATTTCACTTCGGTTTTTGTGCGACAGTGGAATCAAATCGGTCGAGTCGGCCCATTCGTGCTGTATTACGCATATCGTTACTGACATACGTGACTCTAACTAATTATTTTAATTCAAACTCACCATACTGTTCCACCTACATAATGTTTGCAGGTAAAAAAATCCAACCTCGTGAATAATTCAGGGACAATCACTGGCCGTCTCATTTATTCATACAGTGCCCGCAGATTCGTCTCGTTTTTGTGCCCGCAGGAGCTGCGACCTCGCTCTGACCTGCCATTCTTTGGGATTCGATAGCATAATGGTGTGGATATTGAAAATATGTTTGAATATGGAACAGGGCGTTACCACCACCTCTTATAGCAGTTTTATTATATATCTTACTTGTACCGATTCCCATACAAAACAAACGAAGAACGATTATAATAATACTGCTATAAGAGGTGGTGGTAACCCTGCAGTCTTGCATTATTAACTACTGCACGGTTCTACTAAGATATTTAGGGCCCTATTTATAAAAATAGTTTAACTAAGCAAATGGTAAAGAATAGCCTGTCCCTTTTATTTTCAAACAATGTGACACAAGGAAAAAGTGACAGGCTATATTTAGCCATTTGCTCAGCTAAACTGTGTTTATAAGTAAGGCCCCTTAGGGCGACTTGCAGATCTATTCCTAATCCAGAGTTAGACCTAACAAAACTAAACTAAATTTTTCCTACAGCTCATTCCTATATTTAAATCAAGATTTGGGATAAATCAAGATTTATAAAAGTGCTGCAAGTTGCCCTTAGTTTTCTTTAGTTAATCTACCATCCTGGCCTGCTGCGGTTTGGTAGACTTAACGTATCTTCGATTTTTTAAACTGTGTTAGGCAGGTTGACGTTAGACTGAGTTAGTTGTTATGAGTGTTTATGTGGAGTTTATCACGTTTCGCTATAACTTAGCTTAGTTGTATAAATTGACGAGAAAAGGGCATGACTTTACTTTTAAATATAAATAATTAACGGTTCGCCATGCTTTCGCATCGCTGCCCGTTTCACGTGTATTTTCTCTACCTGCCTGGGATAAATCCCACCGTAGCTAGTGTTGGTTTTTTTTTTTTTTTTTTTCATTTATTTAAAAGGCTTTTAAACACAGTTTATGACAGCCCTATACTGTAAACAAAAGAAATATTCTCTGACATATAAACAACCAACTTAAAATATACACCTCTAAATAAAGAAATAGTGGTCAGTGCACATGCGCACCCGTGGACGCCTGTCCACCTCGATGCGCACCCGCACCCCCCACATATTTATAAGTAAAATTATCATAAACACTAATTATCTGTATCGACTAATTTATACACCATTAGGGCTTCCTTTGAATTCGGGTTGCATAATATAGACTGAAACATTCCAATGTCTTCAATATTAGCATCCAACTTCCTTAGAATGTTTTGCCGCTCAGTTTGGTTCCGGACACATTCCATTAAGACATGGTATACATCTTCCGGTTTATTACACGTTTCACAATTCGGTGACGGTACTTTTCCCATACAGAATGCAAATTTCTTCAGTGGCATGTGTCCGGAACGAAGTCTGTGTGCAATAACAACATGTTTTCTACATATGTCTCCCATGAACCACGGCAGACGAGGTGGTTGACTTTGGATAATTTTGTACCAGATCCCCTTTGTTCTCGATCTTTCATCAAAATACTCTCTCCAGTGATCATAATACATTTTGTTATATTTTGGTAAAAGTTCCGTGTATGAAGGTAAAATGTATATATTTTCTGAGTTGTCTGACACAGCTAATCTAGCTAATTGGTCTGCCACCTCGTTGCCATACAATCCTATATGTGATGGGATCCATTGTAGTACTATTTGGATATTGTTTACAGAAAATTCTTCTAGTTTTCGGAGAATGCTATAGGCTATCGCAGTACCACGATTCCCTTGAGAACAGCTAACTATATGTTGTAATGCACTTTTACTATCACTGTATATTACAATTTTTAAGTGCGAGTTGATGAGGTATTTTATATATGTTAAAGCTTCTGAGATAGCGAATAGTTCCATCGACATTATGGATACATTAGATAAATTCTTAAACCGTTCCCCGTACCCAGAAGCGGAGTCATATAAAGCGGCGCCAGAAACGCCAGAGCTTTTTGAACCATCTGTGAATATTTTAAACCATGTTCTATATTTTACATCTAGTTCACTTAGTATTTCAACTTTTAATAATGTTTTATCATAATCTCTTTTTGCCGTTTGTACACATTCTAAACTGCATTTAACCATATTTTTAACATTAATCTTTGAGGGCCACATGTCAAGCCGAAACATTTCAAGGGGGTTTGACGACGATATTTTTTCATCTTTTATAATATTATATGTCTCCATTAATAACGGTTTTTTTTTATTTGACCAATATCTACTAGCAAAAAGAGCACTGAGCGATTTCAAGCAATTAAGGGTTATACCATTTGTCCATGATTTAGCTTTAAGACAGAATTTAAGTGACAAATATTGTCTTCTTAGAAATAGAGGAGGTACGCAGACCTCGCTCTCCATCACATGTATGGGTGTTGTTTTGATGAACCCACCTATTATTCTAAGGGCTTGATTTTGGACTTTATCTATTTTGTAAGTATGCGATTTTGCGCTATTGTCATATAAAAAACTCCCAAAATCTATACGACTTCTAATAACGTTGATATATAATCTCCGCAAGTGCTTGGGGTGGACTCCCCAGCCAGATCCTGCTAGGACTTTGAGGATATTTAAAAACTTGAGTGACTTTTCTGATACTTCATTAACATGTTTACCCCATCGAAGTGAACGATCTAACCAAATACCTAAGTACTTAATATTGGCTTCACGGGATAGCGGTATATTGTTTACGTTTAATTCTATCTGATGACGTTTATGTCCTCTAGTGTATAAGCAAAATTTTGTTTTATTGGTAGAGATATGTAGACCAATTTTAGCTAAAGTCTTTACAATTATGTCTAAAGAATTTTGAATTATGTAAACGCTATTTTCAATGTTCTTGTTGCTTGTAAAAATAACAATATCGTCTGCGTACTGTGAGATTTCTGATGGAATATTCTGACATATTTGAAAAGTAACAATATTAAACAATAAAGGCGAGATTGGATCTCCTTGGGCGAGCCCTTTCGAGGACCATCTGGCTATGGATGAGCTATCTCCCAAATCGTCTATTATTTTCAAATGTCTCTCACTCAAAAATTCCCATAAATAGTTACATAAGATGGCTCCAACGTTTAGACTGTCCAAGGTCAATACAACCTTATCTATAAGTACGTTGTTATATGCATTTTCAAGATCAAGGTAGCATGCAAGAGTAGGTATGTTATGCGTAAATCCGATTTGAATAGAAGATACTAATCGAGCTACTGAGTCTATACAAGATTGAGCTTTTCTGAAACCGGTTGTAAATGGTGATAATATATTTTTTTTTTCTATAAACCATTCTAATCTTTTCGCCAACATTACATGGAAAATTTTACAGATGCACGATATCAAAGATATAGGTCTTAACTTGATCTCTGTCGAGTCAGATTGAACTGCTTTAGGGATAGGTACAATTTTAATATCTCTCCATTGTTTTGGTACATATCCAGAATAAAATATATCATTATATAAATTAATTAAAAATTGTTTTCCGACTAAAGGTAAATTAAAAATCATTGAATATGTGATATTATCATTTCCGGGAGCCGAATCTTTCTTTTTTAGGCAAATTTCAAATTCATGCAAACTAAATTCTTGTTCTAATATACTATTTCGCGATACAAACGACGGTTTTTTAATTCTAACGTCATCAGGAGCAAGACTACGTAACAACTCTAGTTTCTTTTCAGCGGGCGCTTGAAACTTATTTTTGCGATATCCCTTTAACCACCGCATTCGACGCCACATATCCGATAAAGAGGTGGATTCATTAGCAGAATTGCAGAACTCCCGCCAATACTTTGATTTTGCCAGAGATAATTCTGTTTTAACAATTTTATTCTTGTTTTCTAATATCGTGAGATTATCAGGCGTTGGATTACGACGAAAAGTACTAAGTGCTAATCGCCGTTGAGCTACAATTTTTGATAAGGCAGCGTTCCAGTACGGTTTAGGTATAAATTTGCGCTGTGGATCAGTACATATTTTAAAATTCGGGATACTGTTATCAGCTGATCGGTTAATTATCCCTACAAACTCATTGTATCTATTTTGTATATCTAAATGATTATTACAGGAACTACGTTTTATTGCATGGTCTATCAATTCCGAATATAAACTCCAGTCCGCCTTTTTGTAATTTCGTCTTTTAATGTAATGATTTATATCTTGATAGTTAGTACAAATTTTTATAATAAAGTGGTCACTGCCTAAATTTTCGTTAAGGACAGTCCAATCAAAATTAATAATTATATCCGAAGACGCAAATGTAATGTCTGGAGATGATTTTTGTAAGAAATTATCAACGTATTCGGTTCGCGTTACACTACCATCATTCATGTAAATAAAGCCATGCTCTAAAGAAGAATCCATAATTGTGAATCCTCTATTATCATTTTTATAAGACCAATTCTTATGGTGCCCATTAAAATCGCCGGCTATTAATGTTTTAGTACTAAAGTGTGAAAATAATTCATCCCAATCAGATTGGGTTGTACAAATCGATGATGGGCAGTAAATGCATACGATTTTTGAAATAAAGTTACAATTTAACGTGCTAATTGCTATGGCTTCAATACCAGTGTTAGTCAAATTAAACGGACAGACCTCAACTTTAATAGACTTGTGAGCGAGTATACCCACTCCGCCGTATGAGTCACATCGATCTTTTCTATACCAATTATAGTTACTTATATTAATATTAATATCGCTATTTAACCAAGTTTCTGTAATAATAGCTATGTGCACTTTATGTTCAATTAAAAAACATTCGAATTCTGACTGCTTCGGTTTGATGCTTCGAGCGTTCCACTGGACTATGTTAATAAAACGTTGTACTGAACAACTGTTATCCATTTTTAATTATGGATAGGATTTTACCAACACAATCCTCTACTTTGAAAACCTCGGTTATATAAGTGTAACACTCTTCAAAAACGACACATAAAAGGTTATTTATTTTATCTTCCAGTGATCTCTCTGAACCAATTATCTCCTTTAATTTATTATATATTCTCATAAAACTAAATCCTGTCTTCTTTGGTTTATCCCCCTTATTATTTATAATTTTATCTTGTAGGTCTCTGCTGCTCTCTGCTTCTATCTCGCTTTGAATTTCAATATTCTCGTTACTTATCTTCTTTTGTTTCTTTTTCTTTAGTTGTCCTTCTTTTTTTGAAAATTCTTCGGTATAGACATTGCCATCCTCGTTCCCGTTTATAGCTGTTGTAGACAACAAAGCATCCCTATACTGTCCCGATTGTATCTGTTCTAAAACATTTTCTGTCATCTCCATCGATTCCAGGTCTATCACAATGACATTATCCTTTGATTGAAGTTTAGATTTTTCAGCTTCTTGATATATATCGAAGGCTTTTTTGTATGAACAGTTTTCATCGCTCATTATAGATCGGATACCTTTTTCTCTATGAAATGCAGGGCATTTCGATTTTTCTATTGACATATGAGGACCTTTACAGTTGATACACTTGAAATCTTTTGTCTCGCAGTTAGAATGATTCAAACCACACTTTGGGCAAAAAATTTTCTTAGTAGGGCAAAATTTTACTCTGTGTCCAAACCTCCAGCACCCCGAACATTGGGAAACGGGAAAAATGTACGGTTCCACCATAAACCGGCAACCATATGCTTCAACATACGGAGGTATAGTGATACCTTTAAAACATATGCGAACAGTTTCGCTTTCGACCCATTTACCTTCACTTGTTTGTCGTTTTAAACGTAAGATTGATACAATTTCAGAATAGTCACATTCAAATATGTTTTTTAATTCTTCTTCTTCTAACTCAAGGTCCACTTTCTTTACGATTCCGTATCTAAAATTCATTTCGTCCGATCCTTGAAATTTATAACCTTTTTTTTTTAATTCTTCACATCTCAATAGTCCCTCTGCCCTCATTTTATTTTCAAAAGAAAAAACTACTTTATGATTACCCTTGTACTTAATTTTTATTATATCTCTGATGTTTAAATTTTTTAACATTTTTGCTAATGCCATTTGCTTAGGCAATGACTCTGTTGAGGTTACAATTACTTCGTACATGTCCCGGGTATGTGTCGGTAACGATCCCCATTGTTTATCAGATTCGACTGATTCCATATTATTTCCATTTCTATAACGCCGCTTTGGTTTGCGAGTAACTGGAATAAATTCGTCCTCTTCGAAATCGTCACTTCTCAGTCGTTTCAATCTCGATAAAGAACTGTCGGATAAGATATTATCCGGCGATAATATAAATTCTCGCTCGTCCATCTCCGCCTCGTTTGCCATAAGTATTTATTCGATACGACGCACTCGCGTGCGCTGCGCCGCGCCGCGCGCGCTGCTAAATAACAATGTAATGAGACGCACTGGTTATCACTCTATACGCGTGCGCTTCTCACACCGATCGGCGCGCGACTGTAGTGTTGGTTTGCGCAACACACTTTTTCAGGCATGTTGCAGAAAAAATTTGGCTTAGTTTTTAAGACTGGCCACCTGCCTGACGTCAGCCTCTTCTGAGGGATCCAGCCCAGGGCAAATTAAATTAATTTGAATTTGCTTTGCCCCACCTTGGAATCGAACCTAGGACCTCCCGGTCCACAGCTACCACAAAGCTACAACAAAGACGCGACCATTTCACATGTATATTTATGCCAATTGTTCATCCCCTCACAGGTGTCGAAGTTTTGTATTATACCAAAAAACGTCGACGTCGTAATGCGATTTAATTTCCTGTCGGTTCCTTTCGCCCATTTTTGTATCGTCCATGACAGGTCCGGTCTTTTCATATTTAGCGGATAAAGTTAGGTTTTTGCAAAGCGTCTCCCTAAATGTAATCTTTCCTTTTCTGCGTAAATTCTGTATTCGGGAAAATGTTACGATTTTTTTTAATGTTCTCAAATAGATTTAATAAAAAAATACGTAGAAATATAAGTGCTATGTCGTAGAAAGGGTAAACGAACAAACACAACCAACTCAGAGTTTGTGTTTTGAAAATTGGGATAGGACAGCACCTTAGGATTTCTCAATGTAAGTTTGGCTTAAATCCTTCTTCCGCCCCCTCCACTCCAATTAAGCTTGGTGAAATGGAGGTGTACTAGTTCACTGGTGCGCCTCTGCCTACACCTTCGGGGTACAGAAGTGAGCTTATGTTATGTTATGTGACAAAACCTTAGGATTTTTCAATAACATTTATCATTCCAACCCCCTCCAACACTGTCTTAAGGATTGAAGCTACCTGAGATATCGCTCATTGAAACGGAATAGCGAGCTGCCATTTTACCTCGGTTTTAAGTGGGACTGTGGTATCTGACCAGTCGATCGCCATTCGTGCTGTAGACATAGTTGTGTACAGCCTAACTTAACTACTCATCATCTCTTTTTAGTTTATTATTTAAATAAAACTAGTTTTTACGGATTCTATCGCGAATTGTTTTATATTTTTACAGCCTTCGTAGTCGTTATTATATGCTATTATTTCAATGTGTAACATTCGCGTGAACCTAAAAAATAATTCATATGGGACCACCTTTGAAATAAGCTCTATCAAACACAAAAAGAATTTTAAAAATCGGTCCACATTTGGCACAGATATCGCGTAACATACATAAAAACCTTTTTGGACCTTCTCCTTTTTGGAATCGGTCGACAAATGAAGAGCATACACCACTCAAACGCGAGATACGCGGTTAATATGGTCAACCCAGAATAAAGATTAATCAACTACATATAACCGATTTCGCTTTTGTGCTGTTATTCCAAATGTTTTTGAAACTATTTGTTGTGACATTTACAGAGCAATGTAGCTGTAATGCTAACAATAATATAGTGGTAAAGTTGGTCACAAACGGATAAAGCGGGCATTCTATCGAAACAATGCGAAATTTATTGTTATTGCTTTATCTTACACTTTTAAACGTTTAAAGTTTTATAATAGTACTTGTAATACGAGGTTAAAGGAATAATAAGTGGACGACATATATAGAGTGAAGATATCGCTGTCACATAACGCTCGTGGAAATGAGTTTATAGCAGAAACGAGCAGGTAGGTCACCTCGTGAAAAATGATCTCCACCGCCCATAGACACCTATGGTACCAAAAGAATCCTGGGTGCATTGCATATCATATATGAGGGGAGTAGGAATTGAAAAGAAGGTAGAATTTGACCACCGAAAATTTCATCCACCGAACGAAACACAACAGCGAACTACTACTTTACGTCGCTTTTCCTAAGACATTGGTATCAAACCGGTCTAGTCGGGGCATTCGTGCTGTAAATGTTACTTTCTACAGCTCTTCAAAAGTTTTCAATTTTAGTAGTTAAATTAAATACTAAAAACTAAGCTTTAAACGAAGCTAGTTATTACATGAACGATGCAAATACACAAAGAATCAGCACAAACAACCGGTACTGTGTCAAAGAATTAAGGTAAGTTGAAATAATACTTGAACTTCTCTCATTCCGCTGTCTCGACGTCATGAAATCCTTGCAACTTTTTACGTGGGACTTGCTGCTTATGATTGTTGGGCGGTGTGAGTTGTAAACCACCGCGTTTTGTTATTTTGGTTCACATATCAGATAATATTTGAGATACTTTTAATCATATTCTTTAATTTTACTTCTATGGTAGCTACAACGTAGCGCAGTCTACGACGTAGCAGTCTACGAAATAGCCTACGTGTAGGCCGTTCTACACTCTACAGTGTCTTCTACACACTAACAGATGCGTAGTAGATTACTGACTATCTATGTTTTATTTATTTCCATCGACACATTATAGAATTAGGTGACTCGTAGCACTTAAATAAATGTCGAATTATTTTAAATCTCGATTTAAATATACAAATGAAATGTAAATTAAACCGAGAATAGGACTAACTCTAGATTTCAGTATTAAGTAAGTTACTTTAGATATTTTTGTGTAGTCTATACTTATGCGTCATCCATGTCTTAATGATAGCAGTTTTGATTGCCATACAACATTGGCTATTAGTGATTACACAGTTGTCGTAGATTTATGCCACTGTAATTACATCTACACACGACTATATGTATCTATAGTTCCGGTGTAATTACTGTAAGTTCTCTTATCATTGGAGCCACGCGTCACAAATGTTTGCACAAATATTTGCGCCAAACTGATGGGAACGGCGGCGCTCAACTTTCTATTGTTTACTTTACCATTATATTTAGATTGAGCAAGTTGAGTTAGTACATCGGTGTTACAGATTTGATAAAAGTTTTCACATGGTCGTGATGAAACAAAAAATTTTGATTGGTGTTTTGATACATAATTTTAAAGTTTTAATTAAAGGATAATATGATTTTTCAGTTTATGTTGATGTTGGTCGCCTCCTTGGTCTAGTGGCAATATATATGGGCTGTGGACAAGGAAGACCTGGGTTCTATTCCCAGGTCGGGCAAAGCAATTTTTATTAATGATTTGGTGGATCCCCTAAAGGGGTGTTGACGTCAGGCAGGCAGCCCGTCGTAACTAAGCCAAATCATATCAGCAACATGCTTGAAATAGTGTGTTGCGCTGCCCCCACCTTAAGGTGGGATAAGGGCGGGGATAAAAAAAGTTGTTAGAAAATTAATTTGCAGTTTGAGATTGAGATATCTACTTTTTTCTTGTGGTTGGTAACGTCCTCATGATTTGATATTGTGGTTCTATGGGCGATAGAGAAAACTTACCCTAAAATGACCTATATGCTTGTTTACCAGCGTTTGAAATAAGAAACTAAATAAAAACATTATTTGTTTATATTAAAGGATTATTGATCAAATAAGCGATCTCCTTCGTAAAGGGCAAGTTCGGAGTACCCGCAACCGGCGGAAATGTATGAAACGATGCATGAATGTGGATGAGGCAAAAGAGGTGTGTCAGGATCGTAGCTTGTGGCGCTCAATTGTCTCTGCCTACCCCTATGGGATGCAGGCGTGAGTGTGTATGTATTAAAGGGTACTCTGCCTCGGTGGCGTTGTGGCTGTATTGCGTGCGTGGTATGACTACCGTCCTGAGGTCACGGGTTTGATCCCCGGTTCGGCCTAAGTGATATCGGGTTTTCTATTCAGTGTCAACCGGGAGTCTGGAATTTGTGTCTGATATGGTGATATGCTCACCCCCTATCACATCTGGGATGGGAATAAGCTCGGCATAGTGTGGATGTTCTAGTTAGCTAGTACGCCACTGTCTACTCCTTCGGGACACAGGCGCTTCTTAAACTTAATAAAATAATAATTTAATGTTCGAAACTATCTCGTACTGTCCACTTTAACGAAGTAAGTAAAGAGACTAAGTTTTGACATAATTCATTTTCAAGAACTCCAGCTGTCGTCTAATTAACTTTGAAAACTTTTCGACCGAAAAAATCGTCAGTGAACATTTTATTGATAATTTTCACTATAATGAAGAAATTAGATAGCATAAGATCACGCCTGTGTCCCCGAAAGGATAGGCAGAGGCGCGCCAGCGAACTAGAACACCCAAATTTCGCGGAGCTTAATTCCATTCCAGATGTGATAGGGGGCGAGCCTATCGCCATATCGGGCAAAAAGACTTCGGACTGATACTGAGTTGAAAACCAAACCCAATATCACTTTGCCCGACCCGAGGATCGAACCCGTGACCTCACTACGGTAATCGTACCGAAATACAACTTCGCCACCGAGGCAATCAAGTAACTATGAAATGTTTATTATTTATTCATTTTCAGTTTTTTTAACGGTCATGAAACTTGTCGATTTCAGAAACAAATTACTTGGAAAATGAAGGAGGGCCGGCCCGGATTCCATTCACGAGAAAAATTAAACGGGTACGAAGGAATCCGTTTGGATTCCAGCAGCCGGCATGGAAAATAGTCCGAGATGGAATTTCGCTATTAGATCGAACTTTATTAAACACGCAAAACGATCGGTGGCCAGCGAGACGCTGCATTTTTCTTATTTAAGAGTACTTGCACACTTGTTTTTTTGTCGGTCGACTTTGAAAATATAGAAATCTGATTCAAATTATCATTAACTGGATTCTTCAAGATTGCAAGATTCTTAATTTAAATAGTTTCTCCAGTATTTTATTGATTTTTAAATCCTGTTTTAAAATCTAAGCCGAAACTAAAAAAAAGGCGTAGAGCTGAGCACATATTAGAAAACGATAAGGTTAGATAAAAAGAGCATTTCTTTTAACACTGAAATAAATATACGCAACGCCAAAATTTGTTTTTACTTAGCAATGAATAAGATTACCATCATACATTACATTCATACACCTCATCACTTATTTTTATTGAATTTCTCCATCATAGGTGACATCATTAGAATTAATAAAGAAAGAAAGAAAAAAGAAAGAAAGTTAAATTAATCACTATTCTATAATCAAAATTAAATTAAATCGTAACTAATGGGTATATCCTGTAATGACTGGGTGTGTGTTGAATAAATAAATAAATAAGAGCTTTGTAAAATCTGAACGGTCAAATATATAGACTCCTTAAGTCTTTTAGTGGTTTATAATATAGCTGAGGATTTAATATTTATTGACATGGACGGAAACATATTACGTTATGAAAGTAACAACCTATGTTATCTTGGAATATTTGGTTTTATCTTCTACTATGAATATTTTTTCTCAGCGTGAGTTTACCGTCCAAAAACATTAATAGTATAATTTAACTATAATCTAAAGTTATATAGTTATGCAACAAGTTTTATAAAAAGAAAATTTTAAAAAAACAAAACCTTTTAAATAACGTTTTTCTAAATTTATAAAATATAAACCCCGAGATCTAAAAAAGAATAACCTCTAACATAGTAATGAGATTTTAAAACATTTATTTTGGCAAGCGTCAGGTGTTCACAGTACATTACTTATTAAGCCGGGCTTGTTTGAGCGGCATTAAGCGTTGGTAATAATTGATGAACGCTCGTATGGGCACGCGTTTATTGTGGTAAGGGCCGGGCCGTCTTAGGCAATGTCGACGGTTCAATATGCCGACAAGGTTAGAATTATCTTGTCTATTTTGGTTACTGGTCTATGGCAAAGCCCAAAGAGGATATGCAAAGTCTGCCTCGGTGGCGTGGTTATATTTCGGTACGACTATCTTGAGGTCTCGGGTTCGATCCCCGGGTCGTGCAAAGTGATATTAGATTTTTCCATATTAGCCCGGAGTCTGGAATTTGTGCCCGATATGGCGATAGACTCGCCCCCTATCACATCTGGGACGGAACTAAGCTCGGCGAAATGTGGGTGTTCTAGTTCGCTAGTACGCCTCTGCCTACCCCTTAGGGGATACAGGCATGAGCTTATGTTATGTTATGTTAAATGACGTGTCGCGACCCCTATCACATCTGGGATGGAATTAAGTACGACGCAATGTGGGTGTTCTAGTTCGCTAGTTCACCTCTGCCTACCCCTTCGGTGATACAAGGGTGAGCTTATGTTATGTAATGTTTCTATAGAGTTGTTATTATGGTTTTTGTAACAGTGTAACCAACAAGCAAACTTTTGTATAAGTGCTTACATGGACCGTGTTGTGCAGAAATGACCCAACCCACAAAAAAAACAAAAATGATTTTCACATCAATATGGTCTATTAATGGTTTAGAAAAAAAAATGTGTGTTGGGTCATTTCTGCACAACACGGTCCAAATCATGAAAGGAATATCAATACTCATATTCAATGTTGTACTTTATTTCTTGGGGCAAAATGCCAGTATTGAACGAAGATATTGAAAAATTGTTTTTGGAGCGAAATTGAGATCTTTATATAGTTATGCTCAAATCTTTTATGAACAGTTGATACGTTGCATATTTTTTTATGGTTTAGTATTAAGGCGGTTTATGTCGAAATATCAAATAATTTAAATTTTATATTATTTTGATATAATTTAATCAACTTTTTTCGTTATGTTACTAATTGATATATCGATATTTCTCTATATCTATCGGTATGTTTTAAAAATACGAAATAAATTATTCCTCGATTATTCTTAAAGTATTAAAACTATTTGTATAAGATTATATCGCCGTGGCATGACGTGACGTTATATATATATATATATATTATTAACACGTCACTGTAATCAAGCCTTAAGGCTATGAATAATCAAAAGCAGCTCAGTAATGCACCTGTGTACACATCTTAATTATCTAGAAAGGTGTTCTGAAATCGTGCGAGGTCACCTTCTACTAGTAATAGTTGATTGACCGTTTATGTGTAAGGGCCATACCACACCACAAACTTTAATTGTGAATAATCACAAGTTAAATAACTTAACAGACCAACTTCAAATCCGATCGAGACCAAATTTATATGGGACCAACCTTGAAATAAGCCCTATCTAATACAAAAAGAATTTTGTAAATACAGACGAATTGAGGGCCTTCTCCTTTTTAGCAGTCGTTAGAAAATTAAAATGCAATTATTTTTTGATGACTCGTTAAAAAAATCGTGATTTTTAACTTTTGCTGCATTAGCTCAGGAATGAAGACTCTAATATTCTCGACTGTATTAAAATAATCACAAGTTTAAAAACTTAACGGACCGACTTCCAATTTACCGATCGTGACCCAATTTATATGGGACCACCCTTGAAATAAGCTCCATAGAACGCAAAAAGAATTTTGAAAATCGGTCCACATTTGGCGGAGGTATCGAGTAACATACATACAAAATACCTTACGCCAAGCGTGATCCCATATAAATTTAGTCTGGGGAATTTTGGAGGTTAGTCTGAGAAATTTTGAAGTAAGTTTTTAAACACATACATAAAGATAAGCTGACGCCTGTATCCCCGAAGGGGTAGGCAGAGGCGCACTAGCGAACTAGAACACCCACATTTCGTCGAGCTTAGTTCTGTCCCAGATGTGATAGGGGGCGAGCCTATCGCCATATCGGGCACAAATTTCAGACTCCGAGCTGATATGGAAAAATCCAATATCACTTTGCCCGACCCGGGGATCGAACCCGAGAGCTCAGAACCGTAGTCGTACCGAAATACCACCACGCCACCGAGGCAGTCAGGCAGTAAGTTTTTAAAATTGTTATTATTTACTACAGGGTTGAAAATTAATTCAACGTAGTTCAATTTGGGTGCTTCCAAGGACCACCGGTTAAGAACCACTGCAAAAAAGCTAACTAGCTAGCTAACCGCCAAATGTTCGCACATTTAAGGTCGCCTTATGTCGTTTTAGGCCGCCTTATCTGTCAATATTGTATGGCGAAAATCAATGTAAGAAGCCGTTAAAATTGAAGAGCGTTTGACCATTCGAGCGTAAATCGCATAGCTGTAGTCGCGTGTGCTGCGGCCCTAAGGTTAAGTCTTAATTATTAGTGAATTGTTAGAATTCATGAAATCTTTATTGTTTTATTAATTCGAGGTCAAATCGTGATGTAAGTATTTTACATATTTAAGTTAAGGTTGTGTTGGTAAACCAATTATACAAAACTACTATATTAACAAGAATGTATTTATTCTAGGAATTAATTTTATTTGCTTTTGTTTTGTTTAATGAAAAAATTGTTTTAACTTTATGAGGCCTCCAAGATAAGGTTGATTTCGGTTAATATTTTTGTATGATTTTTCGACCGACTTCCAAAAAGGAGAAGGTCCTCAATTCGCCTGTATTTTTTTATGTATGTTACGCGATATCCCCGTCGAATGGGGACCGATTTTCAAAATTATTTTTGTGTTCGATAGAGCTTATTTTAAGGGTGGCCCCATATATTTGGCCACGATCGGATTTGAAGTCGGTCCGTTAAGTTTTTAAACTTGTGATTATTACTGGTAAACCATTGCGATTTTACGTTTTCACGATACTTTTGACAAGCAACGCCACTTGCGATGACTACATTAAACTGAATGAATAAATGTATTGCAAACGAATTCATTTTTTATAGAAGTATGAACAAATAAACTGAGTGCTTAGCTATTATCACAAAAAAATTATTCACTAAAACAGCCGTGCTATTTTTATCCTAAAACCAGCCTCGCAATCGACGTGACGAATTGTGAAATGTATGAAAATCTGAGGATTTGTCGCTGTTTCAACGTCGAACGCAAAACTGATTTTAGGAGAATAGTCCCTTACAAATCAGTGACACGAGCAGAACTAATTTTGAGTATCAAAATTGTTTCGACTTCGATTGCGCCCTGATGACGTTTAGTTAACATAAAGCTCACGCCTGTATCCCCGAAGGGGTAGGCAGAGGCGCACTAGCGAACTAGAACACCCACATTTCGCCGAGCTTAGTTCCGTCCCAGATGTGATAGGGGGCGAGCCTATCGCCATATCGGGCACAAATTCCAGACTCCGGGCTGATATGGAAAAATCCAATATCACTTTGCCCGACCCGGGGATCGAACCCGAGACCACAGAACCGTAGTCGTACCGAAATACCACCACGCCACCGAGGCAGTGACGTTTACTTATAATTTGAAATGTCATACGTAAACGCGCATCGAGCTTCAAATTCGATTGTCAAAATTATTTCTGCTCAGCCCGCAGAAGGGGTTTAAATCATTTTCCACAAAATATTACCGCCCCTTCCAAATGTAAGAGTAAAATTAATAACTCAATATCTCAAAATCAAACTACCGAATACATTAGTGGCTTATCCATTAAACTGACTGCAAGGTTTTATTGGAGAAATAATCCTTCCAAAGCATTCAAATGAAGAGAAGCGAAAAAGCCAAGTCAAACAAACTGGCACATCCCGCACCCTACAAAGGAGTTGGGAAATATTGTCCGGTTGAAAGCCACAAAGTATCCGGTAATACCCGTTTAAAGGCCGGGTATTCGTGCAGCGATTTATGAGCAAAACCCGGGTAATGCATGGCTCGTGTATGCCCGTGCTTTGATTTGAATTTGTGTTTTGGTATTTGTTTCTTGATAAAATTAGTCTGAGGTTCTTGTTGAATTCATTCCAACTTCGGGTATCTTTTGAGTGGTTTTTAGGGTTGCGTACTTCAAAAGGAAAAAAACGAAACCCTTATAAGACTTAGTTGTCCGTCTGTCTGTCTGCAAGAACCTTTTTCTCAGGAACGCGTGTAGGTATCAAGTTGAAATTCGTATCAAATACTTAAGTCTACTGACCCTTGGAGATGTGAATAAACCAAACTTCTAAGCCAACGAACGCAGTTAAAAGATACAGCCGTTTATGATGCAAGTTTTCGACACCCGCAAGGGAATCAAAACCTATAGGGTACTTCCCGTGAACTCAGAATCTTGAAATTTAATACGAAGCAGCGTCTTATAGCACAGATAAAGGAAAAATTGCGAAATTCATTATATACCTACAGGTTTATACGGAACTCTCGGTGCGCGAGTCCGACTCGCACTTGGCCGGTTATATTTCTAAATTAGAAAACTCTACCATAAATTATAATAATTACCCGCCCTGGAATTTTAACTCAGAACTTTCCGGTTCTCAGCTACCCCAAGTGACAGCCTCCCTGGCGAAGCGGGCGAGTAGCCGGCTGTGAATTGTGAGGTCGCGGGTTCAATCCCCGCACCGAGACAAATATTTGTGCGGCCCACAGATATTTGTTTCGGGTCTGGGTGTTGTCAGACCAAAAGTCTCTCGTAGTTCCAGATACTCACGACACAAGACTCGATCTTAGTGTGGGGTCAAGACTATGTGTGTGACTGTTGGGTGTATTTATTATTTATTTATTTAAGTATCACTGCACCAATGATGTAGCTATGGGGTTTACATGATATCATTTTGCGTGCTAACTTGATCAGCTGTATCTAACTGCTAAATATAACGTCTCTCCTAAATATTTTCAGATTACGTCCAACCAAACCCAAAATGCCTCGGTGGCGTGGTGGTATTTCGGTACGACTACGGTTCTGAGGTCTCGGGTTCGATCCCCGGGTCGGGCAAAGTGATATTGGATTTTTCCATATCAGCCCAGAGTCTGGAATTTGTGCCCGATATGGCGATAGGCTCGCCCCCTATCACATCTGGGACGGAACTAAGCTCGGCGAAATGTGGGTGTACTAGTCGCTAGTGCGCCTCTGCCTACCCCTTCGGGGATACAGGCGTGAGCTTATGTTATGTGTGATGTTCAAACCCAAAAATCCTTTCAACAACTGGACTGGCGAGTAAACATTAAAAAGCTGATAGCATTTTGTTTCCAATAACATGGGTCATTTAGCGCGGTCTTCCCACGTTGCACGCCCAAATGTTAGCGGGCACCGGATTGTACAGGCTTAAACTGGATCCAACTAGTTGAATAATTTATACGTTTTGTTGTGTACAGTGTAAAGTCGCCTCCTTGGTCTAGTGGCAGCATATATGGGCTGTGGGCCGGGAGGTCCTGGGTTCGATTTCCAGGTCGGGCAAAACGAATTTTCTAATTTAATTTGCCCGGGACTGGATACCTCAGAGGCGGTTGACAGATAGGCAGCTGGTCGTGCAAACTAAGCCAAATCCTTTCTGCAACATGCTTGAAAAAGTATGTTGCTGGGGATAAGGGCAGATAGAAAGAATTTAAAAAAACATTGGGTTGTCTCCTTAGTTTCGTAGCAGCGTCTATGGGCTGCAGATGCCGAGGTCCTGGCTTCAAATCCCAGATCGTATAAAACGGTTTTGCTAACACCATTTGCTGGGACTAGACCATCCAAAGGAGGTTAACGTCGAGCAGACAGCCAGTCGTAAAAACTAAAGCCGAAATTTCCCGCAATATGCTTGATAGTGTGAAGCGTCGATCACACTGCAGTAGGATAAGGGCGGAAAGAAGAATTTATTAAATAAACAAAGTACATTGAAATTAAACTATTTTTACGGATTATATCACGATTTGGTTTTAATTTTTTATTTTTTATGCCCGACGTTTCGAAAGCTTTGCAGCCTTCGTGGTTACGGGTCTGACCCTTAAAAAATAGTTTAATTTCAATGAATAACATTCACGTAACCCTAAGAAATCATTAAACAAAGTACATACAAGTATATATGAAGTACAAGCGTTGCAAAAGAAGCATTTAGGCCATCATATTATTTTGACTGACAACCGTCTTGTAGATGTCTCAACTTGTAGTTTATCTTTCATATTTCTGTGGCCCGAGCAGTAATATTTTTTACAATTGAATTCGTAGCGAGCTCCATGCGCGTCTATGACATTTGTGTGAAATATTAACTAAAATTCATCAGTGCGCAGCGAGCTCGATAATTCGATACGAATTCGATTGTCAAAAATATTCTTATACTGCGCTTACCATTAAATATATGGCCTTATTTATAAAAAACAGTTTAGCTGAGCAAATGGCTAAGAATAGCCTGTCCCTTTTTTCCTTGTGTCACATTGTTTGAAAATAAAAGGGACAGGCTATTCTTTACCATTTGCTCAGTTGAACTATTTTTATAAGTAAGTCCCATAGTGTACTGTGCTCGGATAAAAAACATATAAGAAATAAAATTAAACGAAAACAAAAATATCGGACAGCCGATTGAATGTCGCGGACGTACAATGGAGGCGAAAGAACGTCCTATTGTGGAAATAATGATTCTGAGACGTTTCAACAGGCAACAATGGCGTCTTATGACGGACGACACTGGATTAGGTCTAGCCTGATTTAAAAATAGATGATAAATTATTAAATAACATAACATAAACATTAACATAAGCTCACGCCTGTATCCCCGAAGGGGTAGACAGAGGCGCACTAGCGAACTAGAACACTCACATTTCGCCGAGCTTAGTTCCGTCCCAGATGTGATAGGGGGCGAGCCTATCGCCATATCGGGCACAAATTCCAGACTCCGGGCTGATATGGAAAAATCCAATATCACTTTGCCTGACCCGGGGATAGAACCCGAGACCTCAGAACCGTAGTCGTACCGAAATTACACCATGCCACCGAGGCATAAATTATTACTTTAGGTGGAAGTTACTAAACCAAATTTACTAATTTGGTTTAGTTGTTGACCCGCATGTCTTCGTGAAATTCATTAGAAATTTATATACCTATCCTATATATATATACTTATTTTTAATTATCCGTGCCCGAGACATGACTAAAGTGGCCACATTTGCTGGTAGTAGAATATTCGTATCCGACCGGATGGCGACCACCGTACACATGGTGCTAAAACCAAACCATAGTGACCCATACTCTGTGTGTGGTTTGCGTTCCATGATCAGTTAGTGCACTTCCGGTTCTCTCGAGAGGCTTGCGGCATAATTTGATGGTTGGTTAAAACGTGTATGGGGGGTATCCCTGTCTGTGCGTTGGTCATCCGCCTGCCTTGTCGCAAGCCCCTCGATTTGCTTCTTCCCTCTTCGGATTGGGAGTGTAAAGAAGCATAAATAGGCCGGCATGATTCTGACGACCACTGATAAACACAGTGTTTGTCAGTGATCGCTAGTTTTTTGTACTGCACTACGCTTACCATCAGGTGCATTGTAGTCACTTTGCCGTGCCCGGATAAAAGAAAAATAAACGCGCGGTATTCGCCGGGTAGAAGAATCTACGTGACACGGGTATTCTGCCAGGGCCAAAAAAGCCAAAAAATTACGACGCCATTTTTGTAGTAGAAAAATAAAGTAAAATCCTGATTACCAATAGAATAACTAATCAACACAATTCAAAGTTTACCATGCGAGGTTCTAGCGAAAATAACTATCAAATACAATACGAAAAGGCAATTACGACTGAACATGGTAACATAAAACAATTACGCATGTTTCACGAGCCATCTACACCAGCAGTCCTGGCGCCGTAGCACGAACAACTTTCGATCACATTTTCGAATAATTGCTCGATGTATTTGTATGAATTTTTACGGCAAAGGCTGGTAAAAATGCAAATGGGTTGATGGTGGGTGATTTGAACTACCCATTAACAACAATAACCGAAGAATCATGGGCGGGTTGCGGACTTTAAATATCACGGGCGGTTCGGCCTCCGGTGGCCCATACGGTTATGTAACATATATATATGCCGCCTCCGACGAGTTAAAGAAAGAAATAGAGATTATTGGGGCGCGGGTTCGATTCTTGCATTGGAACAAATGTGTGTGTGACCCACTAAATATTTTTGGATGTATGTTTCGGATTTATTTTTATTTACCTCTATGTTGTGACAAAATATCTCTCGTAATCTACGAGGGACTTTGGTCTCAAGTTCTGAACACACAAATTACTAATGCCAAAGACAAAAGTCTATAGCTCTACCATTCCAAAACTCAAAAGAATATATTAAGTAGACAACGTGGTCCATTCGAATACCGTTTCGAAAGTTATCCGCGCTAAGCACAACCGTAAAGATTTAATTAAAGCTCAAATGGACATGTGGACTGTGACCGCCATACGCCCTCATATAATATTAAAATCACTGTAGTGAGAGAATGGTAACGATATGTGTGTGGTCTTTCTTTGGTGAGTGATTACTGTCTTTGTATTCTAAATTAAATTAGTCTGGCATGTGGGAATGGATGTTAATAGTAATTAAGTTTGTTTGTCCTTAAGGTCAGTTGAATGAGCTAAACATTCGTATACAGCTGTGATTTCATTATTTGATACTAGAAGGTAAGCATGACTGAAATTAAACTATTTTTACGGATTCTATCACGATTTGTTTTAATTTTTATGCACAACACGCTTTTTCAAGCATTTCGCCGAGACCTAGGGATCGAACCCGAGACCTCAGGACTGTAGTCGTATCGAAATACAACCACTCCATCGAGGCAGTTTTACATTACTTATATAAATGGGGTAAATATACAACTTTGGGGTAAAAACATCACATCTAATTAAAACAGTCCGTTAGATTTTAAGGCCATAACTTCTGTAAATTAAAACCTCACAATTCTCCTAAGCAATTATCCCACGCATATTAAACCCTGTCTCATTTAGAGAAAGAACAATGAACCCATCCACAATGCAAACAAACGAAATGCAAAATCAAATAGAAGTCCATGGAGATATTAAAACCGTAATTAAAAATATCGATCGTGGAAAAAACTGTCTGTCCGTGGGTTCAATTTCTCATCTTGCCCGTGGAAATTATTATGTCGGTTGCAGTCGGACCCGTCTTCAGCTGGTCGATTGCTCAATTTATCAATATAGGGGCAAAGATTAAGCGAATTTTTTGAGGCGATTTATTGTTTAGTGGATACGTAATTTTATTGATGAAATAATATTATCCATGTAATAATATTCCATTGCTGAGAACGGGCCACCCGTACTAATGAGAGTGGTTTCAATTCGCGGGTTCGATTCCTGCATTGAGATAAATGTTTGTGTGGCCCACAGATATTTGTTTAAAGTTTGGGTGTTGTGAGACCGAAAGTGTATCATAGTATCTGATACCCACGATACATACAGGTTATACCTAGTGTGGGGTCAGGACTAGGTGTGTAACTGTTGGGTGTATTTATTTATTTTAATTTATTATTTATTTATTGGATGGAATTTTAAATCAGATAAATTAGCTTTAAAAAACCTAACAGTTATTCCATGAATATTACTGTTTTTTAAGATCTTAAACTTATTTCAAATGTCTTGAAGTTTATTTAAATATTTAATCTTATATAACTCTTTTAAAACTAAATAACTATTCTTAATTAAATGCAAGAGGCGTCTTTATTAGTTCAATATTGTAATTCTTAGTTCATTTAGAAACTCGTCAAAAATATCAATCGACTGATCCGCTGGGGAGAATAAAATTCTAGCTTTTTCCGAACCTTTTTCATTCTCCAAGTGAAAATGAACTTTTTAAATTCCTGCCTACGTGACACTCTACAATCTGATTAAAGATCGAAAGAGGACCGTTTTATTTGCTGTCTCGACTGGCTGTATCTGTTACGTAAGTTTACCCCTATTCCGCCCCCAGCGGCGTGTCGTGAAGATATTGCCTTCGATGTTCTATTCCAATACTTTGGACTTCAATTCCGAATTGTTTTAGTTTTTGGAGGACTATTTTCTGATGAGGATTTTCAGTAAATTGTAGAATTGTAATAATGATCCTGATATCGATCGTTAATGTCGCCTGCATGGTCTAATGGCAGCATACATGAGCATTGGTCCGGGAGGTCCTGAATTCGATTCCCAGGTAGGGAAAAGCGATTTTTCTAATTTGAATTACCCTTGACTGCATCCCCCCTCTAGATAGACGTCAGGCAGGCAGACGGTCGTAAAAACTAAGCCAAATAATTTGTGCAATATGCTTGAAAAAGTATGTAGCACCGACTCTATATTAAGGTGGGATAAGGGCAGGTAGAAAGAAAGATATCGATCGTTAATAACAGCATTCAAATTGTAAAAGTGATTAATAAATGATTTTTGAGAAGAATATCGTCATTTATGCTTATTATTTTGGAAATCTAGTAATACTATTTTTTCGAGATTATTATATAACTTAGAGATTTTACATAACATTACGCTACGACCTTTAAAGGTGGCAGTACAAAGATAGCTCCGCAAAAATTAGCTTCTTAATTATACCTCTACAATTTGAAAACCTATATCATCTGAACTGTAACTTTCGCATTTTTGAATAAAGTTTTAATTTGTATTAACAACGACTGTTTCATTATTGTATCTCATTACCATTACTAACCTTGTAATTAAAGGTCTGGAGTTCTTATCTAATATACCCCGTTTCATCCCAATTATTAAAATTACTACACAAATATATTCTACATGATACCTAAAACCTATTCCAAAATGTTATTTAAACTGCACTAGGCGCACTAATTACTACAATTTAACCGTCTATTCTCTTTTTAACCCCTTAAAGTAAGAATTAATTGGAACACACAATCTACGTACTGTAATTAAAATCGTATGTCAGTTTTAACCCTTAAACGTAACTATTAGGGGATATTTAAGTGAGAAATTAATTGTATAAATTAATATCCCGTCCCCTTAGGGTCTAACGAGGTCAATTTCCCCTTTTTTACCCCATTGAATTGGGGTGAAATACGGCAGTTTCTTGTACTTAAGTGGTATTTCAAATAATTTATGGTAATGAAATAAGTGACTCAATACCCTAATATTTATCATCCAAAGTTTAGATATAGCAAATCACAAATCATGAGAAATATAAGCGCTTTTAGTAGGTTGGGGTATTTTACTAGACTTTGGTTATTGGAACACAATAATCTTCGCAGAATTAGCTGACACACTGTTTACATAAAAACATAAAAGTAATTTTGACAGCCTTCGAGGCTCAGCGGGATTGTAGCCCGTGTGAAGCCCGTGGAGGCCGTGGGTTCGATTTCCGCAATAAAGCAAATTGCCTATAAATATTTGTTTCAGGTCAGAGTGTTGTGAGACCAGAAGTCTCTTGTAGTACCCATTCCTACTCACTACACCCACCCCCATATACCCATTATGAACTGTGTCAGAACTATATGCGTGATTATTGGATATCATCATCATCATCATCATCATCAGCCATAGGACGTCCACTGCTGAACATAAGCCTCCCCCAAAGATTTCCAGATCGACTTGTTGGAAGCGGCCTACATCCAGCGACCACGTACCGGCAAGCGCAGCGTAGGACGTCCACCTACAAGGTGGACCGACGACCTGATAAAGGTCGTAGGAAGTCGCTGGATTATTGGATATAATTAAATTATATTAAAAAGTTGCTGATGTGATTTAGACACAGTGCAGCATTCTCATATTATTTATCCAACAAGAGCAACTGACGAAAGAGCTGGCGGTATAGGAAATTTGACGGAATCTAAATGATGTTTAAACATTTTATGGATTCAATAAATATTTTGATCTTGATTTTTTTTCATAGCGAATCAGTTCCTAAATCGGTAAAAAAAAATCAGAGCGAACTCATAACAAAATAAAGATATATAAAGATTCTTTTGTGTGGAGTGTTTTCCAGATTCTTTGGCAATTGAAGTGATATTTGGGAAAGAAATAAAACATCCCATCGAAATAAAAATGAAAGAACACTGCCAGGGGAACAAATCAAGAAATTCTCGTGAAAGTTAACGTTGGCCGGCAACCAACGCAGCGGTTATATTCATACGCGTAGCGTTTTATTAGGTATTACTTTAGACTTCTTATTTCTGCTCGATGTTTTTCTTTTAAATGCCCTTACTTTCCTACTAAATTTGGGGTGCGGCAAATTTCAAGCACATGCAGAAAGGACTCGGCTTAGTTTTTACAACAGACTTTGGACCCAGGACCTCCCAATTCACACCCTATATACGCGTCACTAGATCAGGGAAGCGACATTTTTCATTCCACCCCGTGTTTACCATGCCCCATAGTAAGGCCATTGGTTGAGAGAAGTTAGAGCATTGAGAGGGTCAAAATATAGGATGTAATTTTCGTTGTTGACGAATTTAATGCAACACGTGTATGTGTAGTTTTATGGAGTCTTTTTTTCTTTGTCTTAATAATAAACGTAAAATCTTATTTTAAACAATTTACGGGCCTCGTAATGTCGATAGAAGATGCTATTGTCATGCACATAACCATTATAGAAATTATAAGGCAATTAGTATTAACAGCTGCATTTAAATGTCGATTGTTGAATCGCTAGCTCTTATGAGTATCAACATAGTCGTAAATTTGCAATATCAGTCGAGTGCTGGCTAACTATCGGCTCCGGCTAATTTGTTCTGTAAAGAGTGCCTTAACTATTGTTAATTTATGGACGAACAAAGTGCGCTCACGGGACTCGGTTCGTTATGAAATTACCAACTTAATGAATGTTTTAAAACGTTTATTGCTTCAACTGTTGCCGAGTTTCCTATTTGTTTGGTACGAAGTTTGTTTTATGATTAATCCGGGTTTTATTAATGTTGCATTTTGCGTTCTTTAGAGGTATATAAAGGAATGAATTTTTCTTTATGTAAATCCTGATACGACAAAAATTCTGTTTTTGCTTTTTTAACTTATGAATCACTGTATATGGTCCACGTAATGGAAAGTATTTACTTAGACATTGATAATTCCAGGCAAACAAACACCCTTATTAAGCATGTTGCAGAACGGATTCGGCTTACTATCTGCCTGCCTAACGTTTACCATATTAGTTCCGTTTTCTATTGCATTGCCATATCCAGATGAAGTTACCAGTTACCATTAGGTGATCAATCTGCCCGTCTGCCTTCATAAATCTTGTCAAATTATTGTAAGTAATACCTCTATAAGTATGATAAAAAAAAAATCTTTCTTTTTTATATTTTATTCATTTTCTACCGATTTCTTAGGTTTGAACGAATGTTTTATGTATCATCATCATCGGCCACAAGATGTCCACTGCTGGACATAGGTCTCCCCCAAAGGTATCCAGATCGACCTGATCGCCAAATTCAGCGTTGGACGTCCACCTACTAGGTGGACAGACGATTAGCGGCCTGAGCAGGAAAATTTCTGACAACCGTAAATGTATTCAAACTCGATGCGCGTCTATGAAATTTGTATGAAATATTAACCAAACGTCATCAGTGCGCAGCGAACTCGAATACATTTACATTTACATTCGTTTTTCGTGCTCGGGCTACTGATGAAGGTCACAGGAAGTCGTTATATATAGGTACATATAGTGAAATAAAACTAAGGATTTGTTTTTATTTGATGTTTCATAAGATTTGCAGCCTTCATGGTCATGAGTCGGACCCTTCAAAAGTCAAATAAAAATAAATTGCGATCTGTATAAACTGGCTTTATTTATTTTTTATAGTCGGTTAAAACTTCATAAACCCAATAGATAAAACCACTAAATAAGTTGGGTGATTATTTGTCCGCCAAATCCAGTTGCAATTACAAAATACAAATTACCTCGTTGTTTGTATTTACAAATTATATCTTGAAGCTGGGCCGGCGTTTGGGAGATAAACTACGTCTATATTTCAAAGAGAAGTCGCGGTTCTCGGGTTAAGTTTCAACCCTTACTTTCTGTATGGCACGAGTCATGAGAGAACTTAAATAAATAATAAATACACTCAAAAGTCACTCATAGTCCTGACCCCATACTAGGTATAACGTGCAGGTCGATTCTCTAAGGATTCATTTGTGAAAACAACGTTGCGGCATCGTTGCAGTAACTATGTTTTCATTTTTGTATTCAGCAAGGTACAAAGCGCACGCACTAGCGCTATGCGTAATGACGGTGCTTATGTGAACTAGCTCTCTCGAGCGAGGCGTTTGACATAAATGTATGGAAAATAGTATTTTCTAAGAACCAACGACGTTAAACGCTCCGTCGATCTCAACGATGTGCGCTGCGGGAGCGTGGCGTCGATCGCAACGTTGTGGCGTTTCTTAGAGAATCGACCTGCTGTATCGTGGATATCAGAAACTATGATAGACTTTCGGTCTCACAAAATTCAAATCTGATACAAATATCTGAGGGCCATACAATCACTTGTCTCGGTGCGGGAATCGAACCCACGGCCACTCGCTTCACAGCCTACTCACCCTCTGCGCCACGGAGGCTGTTTTAATATTGTTTTTTACACATGCATACATACATAAACTCACACCTTTATTCCCGAATGACAGAAGCGAACGAGATCATCTATTTTTCGCCAAGTTCATTTCCATCCTAGATGTTGTAGGCGGCGAACCATATCGGGCACCAATTCCAGACTCCGGCCTAATATTGAATAGAAAAACACAGTTACTAAGCCCACTTGTCACCGACCCGGAGATCGAACCCAAGACCTCACTATTACTGTCCCACTGCTGGGCACGGAATTCCTCTACTAATGAGATGATTCCTAACTAAACTATTGCTGCTTTTACTTCATAAATGCAAAGTAAATATGCAATTTTTTAAAACCATCAACAGCTTACAACTTTTCCCACCAAGTTCCGTGAATGTCTGTAACAACAATAAGTGTGCTCGTAGTTTGTCAGAGTTTCGATGAAATTTCACGTCTCCGTTCTTCGGCTCAAAGAGTATTGGTTAACTTGTTATCTCCTGTTATCTGTTAAAATATACGCGACCCTAGCTCTGAGCTTTGAACAACGCAATATCTTTGAATGTACGGATTCGTACAATTTATTTGTATATGACTTCTACTCGTATTTGAAAATATTTCTTCTTCTATTTTGTTGTGAGATAGATATTATCGAGCACATATCAAGATTTCATGCTAATACTGAGTAACAAGGTAACATCGCTGTACCCGACCCGAGGGTCGCATCCGATATTACAAGACGGTAGTCGTACGGAGTACGTAATACAACTACGGAACCGAGGAATCGCGAGTGAGACAGATGATTATTTCTTTCTACCTGCCCTTATCCCACCTTAATGTGGCACAACCCACTAATTCAAGCATGTTGCAGAAATGATTTAGCTTAGTTTTTACGACGGGCCGCCTGCCTGGCGTCAACCCTTTATAAGGGGATTCAGTCTCGGGCAAATCAAATTTAAAAAATTGCTTTGCCCGACCTGGGAATCGAACCCAGGACCTCCCGGTCCACAACCCATAAATACTGCCACTAGATCAAGGAGGAGAGAGAGACGAGTGAGATCGAAGATTATTTAGACGAAATAACTTGCACAAGATTTAACTATTAATAACAGTGCAAAACTAACCAGTATACAAACCACTAACTTTATAGTCTAAACAATGATTTATCATTCAACAAAGACTTTGATAATGTTACTGTGTTTTCGAAGTCCAAAGTTTGAGCCCCAAGAGTGGCTCCTAAAGATATGATTTACGAAATAATCGCCAAACGAGTTAAGGCCTAGTTTCCGCTTCAAACAACTTGCTTAACTAAATCTTAACAATCCAAGTTAGACTACTGGGACGAGTTTATGCAAACTTGATGTTGAAGTCATGAGATTAGAATTGTTGATGAAATAAAAGTAATGAAAGAAGTTTCACAAAATTTAGATTAATACGTCGTAGACGTAATTGTAGAAATGACAAAGAAAGCTAAAATGTACAATCTAGAACGAGTTGGCGAGGAGATGATCTTTGCTCGAAATAATGCAGTGAAAGAACTGTTTTATTAACTATGGATTTATTAATGACAACGAACATCAATATAATATATCTTAGACGCACAGTTCCTTGCAAATGTCGTTCTAAAAAGTGGTCTCAGAAATAAAACAAAGAAAAACATCACAAGTTCTAATGAAATCAACACAAATATAATCCTATGCACGTGTTATAAAGTAGCTTTTTAAATGAAATGACCAAGCGTTTTTAAATTTGAATTTTGAAATTTAGAATTCTATCGGTGTCCGACTGTAGGCGAAAAGAGTGCTTAAGCATTTCTTTGCTATCCCATTTTCCGAGCGTCAACTGTGCATCTAGGTAAATAATATATCGATGACAACGAAGAATTAAATAATAATGCCAAACGGTACTTCATTTTAGGTTAAAGAGGTGTGCTTTTTAAAGTACAGGTCAGGGGGCCTAGTTTGTAAAACGAAATACTCAGTTGTGGACTTCGTTCCGGACGTTTTGCTATTTTATGTGGCTCACGTGTCCGACCGATATGGGTGCTACAAGCTTCGTTTCGGAAAATGCTATGCTGTAAACTATTTGACAGCCCACTCTTCGGTGTTTGACATTTATTTGATCCACGTGCATCTATATTAGTCTGTGCGGTAGAGTATCGGTCCAATATCGTTCATCCGATAACGTTTTATAGAATAGACATCCAGGTCTCACGTGGACTTCTGGATACTGCTCACATCTTTGAGTTTATTAATTGCTTTGTGAAACTTCAAAGATACATAGCTTCGTAAAAACGTTGAAAATTAGTGGTTAGTTACAATAAGAAATATATGTTTATATAGCGGAGACTGGTAAACGAGCAGATTAGTCAGCAATGGTAAGTTATCTCCACCATCCATAAACACCACCAGCGGCCTGAGCAGGAAAATTTCTGACAACCGTAAATGTATTCGAACTCGATGCGGGTCTATGAAATTTGTATGAAATATTAACCAAACGTCATCAGTGCGCAGCGAACTCGAATACATTTCCATTTACATTAGTTTTTCGTGCTCGGGCTACTGTATATCATTCAAAAATAGAAGGTTCGAGAAAACAGAAATATAGGGAGAAGGAATTATAAAAGAAAAAGCTTGTCTAGAATATGTATTTGTTGCAGAGGAATATAATATTTCTGAAGCATTTAAAGAGTAGGCGTATTACAACCGTCCCAAGATATTTGACTACGAAGAACTCATTGAAGTTCATCATGAATGCAGCCGCGCTTATCTTTCCGACTCGCTCCCCAACTTATAAATTTAACGTCCTTAAGGATTTACGAGGGAATTATAACTTCACGAACTCTGACTCTCTCACTATCAGCGGATTCCTTTTTGTCAGACAATAGACGCGATGAAAACTTTAATAATGGAAAATTGATGTTGGGTTCTAATGGATTGATTCGAGATTAATCAAAGTTTAAAAACTTAATGGACTGACTTCAAAATCCGATCCATCCTTGAATTGAGCTCTATCGAATACAAAAAGAGTCTTGTAAATCGGGCCACATTTAGCGAATATATCGCGTATCAAACATACATTAAAAATACAGACTTCTTGTTTTGAAGGTTGAAAAGCTAGAGAACTTAGGTGATTGACAGCTTCCGTTAGACAGCGGGAGAGGCTGCGGGTTCGATTCCCACGTTGAAATGTTTGAGTGATCCCCAGACATTTCGGGTCTGGGTGTTGCGTGACCATAAGTGCCTCGTAGTTCCTGATACCCACGAAACGGGTTCAACATAGTGTGTGGTCAGGACCATACGTGTGTGCTGGGTATATTTACTTGTTTATTATTGTTTATTAAAGTTTTAAAACAGCATTTGAAGTTGACGTGCCAATGCTCGTTCCTCCAAACTCTAAGCACAAGTTGCAACTTTTTTACAAAAACAGTCCGTCCATAGAACCACAGAACCGTCCACCTGGTGGTAAGTGGTTACCATTGCTCATAGACATCACCATCGCAAAGGCATAGAACCATTGCCTAAGATAGAAAAGAAGGGACTGGGTATGGGTATTATAAGAGCTAATTGGGGTCACGAAAAACTCATTGATCATATGAAAATATTTCTTTCTTGTGTTACAGACATGGTACATTGTTTAAGTGACTACTTGATCTAATTACTATTATAAATGCGAGAATTTGGATCGATGGATGTTTGTAACTCAATCATTTCAAAACGACTGAACGGATTTGGATGAAATTTAGCACAGAGATAGATTATAGTCTGCAATAGCAAAGGCCACTTTTTACCCTGGGAAATTGTTGTACGACTTCCAATTATAGATATGATAATAAATTTCCATGCGAACGAATTCGCGGGCAACCGCTATTTTTTTCAGTTGGGAAAAAAAGTTTCTCGTAAAATTTTAATCCATCGATAGAAGCCATTCGTCGAGCTCAGTTCCGTCCCAGATGTGATTGGGGGCGAGCCTATCGTTATATCGGGCACAAATTCCAGACTCCGGGCTGATATGGAAAAATCCAATATCACTTTGCCCAACCCGGGGATCGAACCCGAGACCTCAGGACCGTAGTCATACCGAAATACAACTACGCCACCGAGGCAGTCAGAGTCAGACCAAAGAGAAATACTAATATAGATAGTGCACAATGTGTATACCTTTCTAGTTGTGAATACAGCATTAATAATGGTAAAATTTTAATCCATCGATAGAACATGACCTCAATATTTTGCTTTCATATAAATTCCCGACAAAACTATCGAAAATTAATAGTGCCACCACATAATGTCATCTAGCAGCGTTTTGAAATATAGGATCGGTTTCGGGTAACACTTCAACGTTGAAACCAACTTTATAAATCAGGATTTATAGTCCATTTTAGCGTGTACAAGGCTGCTAAGCTCAGTGGAGATATATCACTGACACTTCTCATAGTTTCGGGACTATGTCAGTGTAGATTCGATTCATTAAAATTGATATTTGTTGAGTTATTTATTTGAGGGCGTAACTTTACAAGTCACTTTAATAATATAATAATGATATTAGCCCTGTAATATTACTGTCCCACTGCTGGGCACGGGCCTCCGCTACTAATGAGAGGGGTTAGGCCTTAGTCTACCACGCTGGCCTAATGCGGGTTGGTAGACTTCACATACCTTCGAAATTCCTGTGAAGAAATTCTCAGGTATGCAGGTTTCCTCACGATGTTTTCCTTCACCGTTATAGCAAGCGATATTTCACAATGAAAATACACTTAACATAGAAAAGTCAGAGAGAACCTCCGACACTTGTCTCGGCAGTCCGTACCATTCCCAACTGAGCTATCGCTGCGTACAAGTCACTTTATTGTAAGTAAAAATCTTTGCTCTATTGAGTAATAACAGTAGGTATTTAATTAATTTATCATTAATTATTTAAGGGGTTTATATTTCAGTTAATCATATTCAGTTTCCCCCCTCTCTTCCCCCCTCCGTTCCCCACCCCTTTCATTCCCTCTTTTTGAGTTGGCAACGTACCCGTGATTCTTTTTGGGTTTTGGGTGTCTATGGGCGGTGGTTCTTGCATCACCATAATTATATTTTTCAAACATTTAGATTATTAAATTAAAATATTACGAACACTTTTAACACATTTAAATAAAACACTATTAAACTAATAAAAATGATATAGATAGGCTAACAACATTGTAACTAGATTTGTAAGTTATTTTGCAAGAAATAAAAGGCTTTTTATTTTTATTTTTTTTAATTTTTTATTTATTATTTATGGGCGGTGGAGATCACTTACCATCAGGTGACCCATCTGCTCGTTTGCCAGCCTCTGGTATTAAAAAGACTAGAATTTAAACACCAATTAAAAAATCCGCAGTAAAAGTTAACACGTGGAACGAATTAAGTTCAGCCCTGCCAAAATAAAATAAATAAAAACTTCTCATTCCAGAGAAAATGAAATAAGTTTATTTGCCGTAAACCATACTTGTATGAGTTTAATGAAGACAATGTGCGGAATTATGTATAACATAAACATATTTCAACAGGTCGGTTAAACTGCCTCGGTAGCGTGGTGGTATTTCGGTACGACTACGGTTCTGAGGTCTCGGGTTCGATCCCCGGGTCGGGCAAAGTGATATTGGATTTTTCTATATCAGCTCGGAGTCTGGAATTTGTGCCCGATATGGCGATAGGCTCGCCCCCTATCACATGTGGGACGGAACTAAGCTCGGCGAAATGTGGGTGTTCTAGTTCGCTAGTGCGCCTCTGCCTACCCCTTCGGGGATACAGGCGTGAGCTTATGTTTATGTATGTTGGTTAAACTGCTTTATGTTCGACCGACGCGTGTGATGTAAAACAGGGCGTGTGCAAAACTCTCTGTTCACGGCTTGATTTTAGCCCCTACTAACGATGGATTATACAGGCGCAGAGGCTGATTGTTTTTTGTTATTTAATTCACCAAACTGGGCATTACACATAATATGCAAAGAGAAATATCATAACATAACATAAGCTCACGCGTGTATCCCTGAAGGGGTAGGCAGAGGTGGACTAGCGAACTAGAACACTCACATTTCGCCGAGCTTAGTTCCGTCCCAGATGTGATAGGGGGTGAGCCTATCGTCATATCGGGCACCAATTCCAGACTCCGGGCTGATATGGAAAAATCCAATATCACTTTGCCCGACCCAGGGATCGAACCCGAGACCTCAGAACCGTAGTCGTACCGAAATACCACCACGCCACCGAGGCAGTCATTTCAAATTTCGTATTATTAACCTCGCTTTAATGGAGTTGAAAGTCGTACCTCCAACAGCGCGCTTTACCCGTAAGCCGCATCGCCAGCCGCCATTCTGAAGTCTCTGTTAGCATGTAACGCGAGTAAAAATTTTCATTGCTCTTAAAATTTTGTAGGCGCTCTTGATTTGCGCGCTTGTTCCGACGATGTAATTCAGCTTTCAGTGTCGTTTACGTTCCGTTTTATGTTTATCATGATGTTTCATGTCTTTAAACTGAAGATTTGCGGAGTAAAAGGGTTTTATGATTGCAGTTGTTTGAGTGATGTTACGGGCTGGCCAAAAATAATGAGGTTTTACTGTTTAGAATGTCTATAATTAGTTTTTAACTGAAATAAAATTATTTTTACGGATTTTATCATGATTTGGTTTTAATTTTTATTCCCGACGTTTTCAGTCCAAACCGTGACCACGAAGACTGCAAAGCCTTCGAAACGTCGGGAATAAAAATTAAAACCAAATCGTGATAAAATCCGTAAAAATAATTTTATTTCAATGAATAGCATTCGCGTAAACTTAAGAAATCAGTAGTTTTTAACTGATTAAAAAAATACACACATACGTAAACTCGCGCCTGTCTCCTGCTGGGGTAGCAGAGACTAAGGCTGAGATTTATAGAGCAAACCTCGACTAAGTCTGAGTCAAAAAAACAAACTCAGTGAGGATTTGGATTTTTTAAATCGAACTTCGATTTAGTCTGAGCCATTTTTACAAGAAAAACAGACTGACAGACAGATTTAGCAAAGATTTTCTTGTAAATAATGACTCGGCCTAAGTCGAAACTCGATTTAAAAATTCCAAATCCTCAGAGTTCGTTTCTATGAATTAGACTAAGCCGAAGTTCGCTCTATTATCTATTATCTCTATTATCTGAGATCTCTCAGACTAAGACTGCCTCGGTGGTGTGGTGGTATTTCGGTACGACTACGGTTCTGAGGTCTCGGGTTCGATCCCCGGGTCGGGCAAAGTGATATTGGATTTTTCCATATCAGCCCGGAGTCTGGAATTTGTGCCCGATATGGCGATAGGCTGGCCCCCTATAACATCTGGGACGGAACTAAGCTCGGCGAAATGTGGGTGTTCCAGTTCGCTAGTGCGCCTCTGCCTACCCCTTCGGGGATACAGGCGTGAGCTTATGTATGTATGTCTCAGACTAAGGAGCGCCAATTGCATCAGTTCAAGCATACTTCTTTCGTTTCTTCCACAGTCATCAGTCTTTTCATGCACTCTCTAGGGGATAAAGTTTACCAGTTTCTGCAATTAAGCTAAAACCACCATAATATATGTCGCTGTCGGTCAAACTCCACGTATACATGGTCCACTTACATAAATAGCGAGTAGTAAAGCCGATCTTAATTACGTCACTTCCGGTATAATCGCGTTGTTGCCCCGCCCGGCGCACTTCCGCTCCACCGGTGAGGGCGCGCAGTAAATCAAGTCGGACAATAGTCTATATTCTTTTTAGTGTTCCTAGTGGAATAATAGTAGAATTTTTGGGAATTGAGTTTGATTTTTCGACCGACTTTCAAAAAGGAGCAGGTCCTCAATTCGACTGTATTTTTTTATGTATGTTACGCGATATCTCGGCCGAATGTGGACCGATTTTCAAAATTGTTGTAAGTCCTCTTAAAGTCGGTGCCTTTTCATTTAATCTGCCTCGGCATCAGCACCGACTACAAAGAGAGTAAGAAATTGTTGTTATTTTTTACTTTCAAGTGTTCGTTTTTGAAGTCGGTTTTCAGTTTTTGTTATGTGTTTCTCATTAATATAATATACCCTAGATGCACAGTTCTTTGCAAATATCCTCCTAAAAAGTGGTCTCAGGAATGAAACAAAGAAAAAGATCACAAGTTCTAATTACATCAAAACAAATATAACCCTATGCAAGTGTTATAAAGTAGCTTTTTAAATGAAATGAGCAAGCGTTCTTAAATTTGAATTTTGAAATTTAGAATTCTATCGGTTCCGACTGTATGCAAAAGGAGTACTTAAGCACTTCTTTGCTGTCCCATTTTACGAGTGTCAACTGTGCATCTAGGTAAATAATATATCGATGGTTTTTCTATTCACTATCAGCCCGAAGCTTGAGATTTGGCTCGCCGCCTGTCAAATCTGGGACGGAAATGAGCTCGGCGAAATGTGGTGAATACTTCTCTAGTGAGACTTTGTAGGTAAATAAACTATTAGTCTACTGAGACGCAACTGTGTCCGTATACATTATTCCAACAAACAATACATATGTTTATGTTGAAGATTAAGTTTATGCGAGCCGGCGGGCGTGCCTTCACGGCTTGAGTTAAATTTACCGTTATAATAATAAGTTTAATGCTTAGAGAAGGAGAGTGTGTTTAGTTATAGTTTTTTTTTATACAATGGTTTTTTCTTCTTCTTATTTTAAACAAATGGCTTCCACGCATAATATGCGATGATTTAGCCAATGTCAAGTTAAATAGAGCAATTATGTTTTCACAATGACCCAGATGTGGATGATCTCAAGGCACACACAGACTTTTAAGCGAGCATGACTACCCAGACCAATTACAATAGTAAAAAAAAAACCGCCATAACATCACAACATCGCTATGAAAGCCACACAGCATCACTGTAATAAATATTAAAAATTAAATTAAATACAGCTCCTAGGTACCTAACAGTTAAATATAAATTAAAGTAGTTTACTCCCAGGATTTTTTATCAACTAAATATTCAGAGACTTTGTAATAGGCTTTATTACAAAGTTTATGTTTGATAACAGTTTTGAATTTATTCACATCTAGTTCTTTGATGTGAGTGGGAACCTTGTTGTAAAAACGTGTACAAAGACCCTTAAAAGAATTGCCGATCTTGTGGAGCCTAGTTTTATGATCAGCTAGGTTGTTTTTACTTCTAGTATTCAAGCTATGTACATCAGAAACCTTATGAAATTTATCTATATTTTTCTTAACATACATTAAATTAGCAAATATGAATTGTGATGCTACTGTCATTATATTTATTTCTTTAAATTTTTCTCGTAAGGAAGTTTTAGGGCTTAGCGAGTAAATAGATCTTATAGCTCGCTTTTGGAGGACAAAATAGTATTAATGTCAGCAGCACCACCCCATAACAAAATTCCATAACACATCAAACTATGGAAGTATGCAAAGTAAACCATCCTAGCCGTGTTAACGTCCGTTAGTTGGCGTATCTTGCTCACTGCATAGGATGCGGCACTTATTTTTTTTGCCAGCGCAAATATATGGGGACCCCATTGTAGTTTAGTGTCCAAAGTAATACCTAAAAACTTGGTTGTCTCCACAAGGCTCAACTGATCGCCATTTATAAAGATTTTAGCGTCAGTCTTTTTGACATTAGGTGTCAAAAATCGAATACATTTTGTTTTTTGACTGTTTAATAACAAATTGTTGACACTGAACCAATTTAGGATTTTAGATAGTGTGATGTTTACATCGTCAAGAACAGATTGATGTCGGTTTACTTTAAATATTAAAGAAGTATCATCTGCAAACAACACTACCTCACAATTGTCCCTTATAAAATAAGGTAAGTCATTAATATAAATTAAGAAAAGAAAAGGTCCAAGTATTGAGCCTTGTGGAACTCCCATAGTAACAACAGATCCAGGAGATTTTTTTCCACTAATGTCAACACTTTGAACCCTATTGCTCAAATAGGATTTAAATAGATCAAGAGCTAAGCCGTTAATTCCGTAATGACTTAATTTCCCGATAAGAATGTCGTGATGAACACAATCAAAAGCCTTAGATAAATCACAAAATACTCCCAAAGCATCCTGTGAATCTTCCCAAGCATCAAATATATTACTTAGAAGTTCCACACCAGCATCGGTGGTGGAACGACCCCGTGTAAAACCATATTGTCTAGTGTGCAATAATTTATGTGATGTAAAGTGATTTTGAATTTGGTTTAGCAAAAGTTTTTCAAATATTTTACTTAGTGAAGGTAGTATAGATATGGGCCTAAAATTACTGGGGTCTTCTGTACTACCCGATTTAAAAAGGGGTATAATTTTGCTAAATTTCAACTTATCAGGAAATACACCATTACTGATACAAGAATTAAAGATTACGGCTAACTGGGGAGCTATAGCTGATATTACAAAATTTATAATTTTTGTAGATATTCCCCATAAATCAACAAGTATTTTTAATGTTTATAGATTTTAACACTTTTATGATATCCAAGCTATTAACACACTGGAATTTAAATGAATGTTCACATCTAGCCACACTTTCATGTAGTATTTTTTCTGAGATACTGGAAGAAGAATTTAGATTTTTTGTAGTAGAAACTGGTATATCTGTGAAAAAATTCTCAAAAGCCATGGCTACTTCCAAATCTGAATTAATCAATGAATCATCAATTTTTAAACTAAACTCATTCTCATGAAGTTTGCTTTTACCAGTTTCATTACTAATAATACTCCATGTAGTTTTAATTTTATTTTTGGAGTTTTTTATTTTATTACTTAAGTATAGGGATTTAGCACATTGACATACTTTTTTAAATATTTTAGAGTATGTCTTAACATAAACAATGAATTCATTGCTATGATTATATGATCTTTCATAGTATAGGTCGTATAATTTCTTCCTACTTATATGTATACCTACAGTGGCCCAATCACTGAAAGAGCTTTTCTTGGCAGTGGAAACTAATTGAGATGTAAAAATTGATTCAAACTCCTTACAAAATGTGTTAAAGAAATCATTATATAGAATATTTGGGTTGTTACTGTTTATAAGAGTTTTTTTATTATAGTGTAAATTGGATTTAAATTTCTCTAACCGAGCTTTTGTCACTGGTACAATTGGGATTTTTTTGTTTGATGTAATTTGGAACCTGCTACTAAATGTCACTAATTGTCCACAGTGGTCAGAGTCAAGATTATTTATAATAGTTTTGTTATGAGGCACTATGTCCGTAAATATATTATCTATACAGGTAGCACTTGTACTAGTTATTCTAGTTGGCTCTGAAAACAAGTGTATTAAATTAAAGGACAAAAAAAGACTCTTTATTTTTACCACTACTGAGTTATTTTCTAATAGATTAATATTAAAGTCTCCACATACCAGCAATCTCTTGTTAGATTTACTTAATAATCTTAATGCCTCCTCAAGCACACATTCAAAACTATCATAACAAGAGGAAGGAGGTCTGTATACACTGATAACAATCAGCTGCTCCAATTCTATACATGATATTTCTACAGTTTGCTCCATCGAGAGGCTCATTATGTCTTTACGTTCTTTATATTTAATATTCTTATTTAATATAATGAGAGAGCCTCCACGAATAGCATTCTGTCTACAGTAGGAACTAGCAACAACATGGTTTTTGAAACTGAAAATGAGCTGCTCGGATCTTAGCCAGTGTTCTGTAATGCAAAGTATGTCTATTTCCTTACAACTCAAGCACAATTCCACCTGTAGTTCTTTGCCTAATATACCCTGCACATTCTGGTGAACTAAATTTAAAATGTTATCACTTTTATTAGAATCTTTAATTGTAGGTAGAGATTGATTTGATTTTATATTAACTGATATGTCTCTTATGCAATTATTTTCAATGTTATTTTGAATGCTAGAGGACTCTATTGTCTCATCAATCAGTTTAAATTACGTGAATCAATTGGAATATATACAGATGTATTATTCCTCAAGTCAATTGTAGGCTGCTCAATAGAAGCAGCTTGGTTAGCCAAAATATTGCTTTTGTTGTCATTTAAGTAATTATATAGCGAATTAGCTATAAGTCTTTTCTTTAATGAATGTGTCGATAAGGATATTAGGTACTTAATGACGGTACCAACAGTAATATTATTGAGGTTGGTGGGTAAATGAATCAGTTGCACCCAATAGAAGGGCGAGAGCTGTTTATATGCGCTGATCATGCCATTTGGGAAGCAGTTCGTGTTCACAAGTTGATAAATGGATAGTACGCCGAAGCTATGCCAGTTTGTCATCTGAAAGTTATGTATAACAGCTTTCTTTGGTTATAAAGTAAATAAGCGATCATATATAGTGAAATATTGTGAAGTCCTGACAGATGGTTGCTATTAACCCGTTGGAGGCGGCACATATACCTCTATATGTTACATAAGCGTATGGGCCACCGGAGGCCGAGCCGCCCGTGACTATTTACAGCATTCGTATTGTGAAAGTGCTAAACTATAAATATAAGGGTTTTTATTGCAAGCTAATCAAATAATAATAAATAAATAACACCCAACAGTCACATAGTCCTGACTCCGCATTAAGACACAAATCTTGTGTTGTAGGTATCAGAAACTACCAGAAACTGTCAGTCTCACAACACATATATGTGGACCAGACCAGAAACAAATGTATGTGGGTCACACGGCACACCAATATTTGTCTCGGCGCGGGGATCGAACCCACGACCTCTTGCTTCATAGCCGGCTACTTCTACACCATGGAGTCTGTCACGCACATTACGGTGGTACCTAATACCTACCTTTTATAGCGGAGACTGGCAAACGAGCAGATGGGTCACCTGATGGTAAGTGCTCTCCGCCGCCCATAGACACCCAAGACAGCCGACAGACACCGAACGAAACGCGACAGCAAGCTGCCACTTTACACGTTTTTTGTGAGACAGTGGTATCAAACCAGTCAAGCCGGCCTATCCGTGCTGCAGACGTTACCGTCTACGGCGTAGTCTACCACTCATATGATGTGAGAGTCCTACCATAAACCATAGGCATAATCAAGGATCATCGTGGTTTTCGAATTAATGAGAGTAATCAACAAACCCCGTTCAATTCTAAATTCTAACCATACCCGTCACAATACACCGATTTAGACCTGAACATAAACAACTTGTGTTACGCCATCAGGATTTAAACCGGCGATAAATCTGCAGCTGTCGACGAGTCCAAAACACTTCATTTTATGTACCTTATCACCACGTATTAAGGTTCAAAGTAAAGTAATAATACACGCGTGAACTCGCTAACTAGTCCACTAAACAACAGGGTTTTACACTTCATTACTCCGGTTTAATCCAGGGTATAGTAATGCTGCATTTACTCTATGCGATACGATTAATCGGTACGACATTTTAGTCTAAAAGTGGGAACCTTGAGGAGTTAGATTTATATAGAATATAAGTGTAATGTGTTTTCTATCTGGCATAATGCCATCATTATAACATTGGCTATCATATTTCTTGCAATGTCTAGTCAGCGCTTTTTGGACCGCCCATGATATCGCACCCGTGGTACGATCAAGTCCAAATCCCCCTAATTGCGTGAACATACCATCTTAAGCGACATTATATTAGATTTAAACCATTTTTATAGATGATGCTACACTACCCTAAGCTTACTATATTCTACAATTTTTACCCGTGATGGAAATAAACGTAGTGATTTGTAGGTCCCCTAATGACATGTACACACTTGATGATAAGAAACAAGTTAGTTATAAGTATTCTCATTAATAAAAACAAATCTTTATTGATCACGTAAGCATGTAAAAAAGCATTTATAACAAGTCAACACAAGCAAATTTGAATTAAGATTGATATAATTTACATTATCTCGCTATAAATTTTAAGGCAGGCAGGCAAGTATGGACATAATAACTATGGGATGGCTAAGATAGGGTGATAAGGGGAGATAGAAATAGAGTGTATGGGAATTGCATATGACAGGAATGGTGGCAGGGGATTGACTGGAAATACTGGACGCACTTGGGATTGGTGCATGAGGCTCTATCCTAGCTAGCATACCAGCCTTTCTCTAGCTACCTACGGATGACTACATGGAGAAGAAAGGCAAAAAAAAAACTCCGGGCTTAAATATTCGTACTTTACTGACATCGTAAGATATAAAAGCATTAGATTATGTTAAACATTTGAAACTATCCGATTTGGCGGACTTTGAAACAAACTCACAACTGTGCTTGGAATTTTACTGTCGCGTGCTTAATGTCTTTCAGGATCTTTTCAAAACCATTAGAAATGTAGATGTGGATTCCAAATGAACATTTTATGGTCATTTTCTGTGAACTTACCTACTTAGATGGCTGTTAGTAAACCCCAGTTTAATTGCTTCTATTTTTATTTATTTTAGTTAGTATGGAGTAAGTAACTCAGGGGGAGATTGGGTGCCGAAATCGTTCCTCTGCATCTTAATCCCTGCCTTCTTCTATCTCTATTCTTCTATCTTTTTATCTTTCTTTAAGGTTGGCAATGGAACCATGATTATTTGGTATCTTTGGTATATATTGGCGATTTAGATCATTAAGTATTGGGTGACCCCATCTGGTCATTTGCCAGTTTCTTCAGGTCGGCATAATTCTACCGACCATTGAGGAACGAAATGTCTCTCGGTGCAGAGTGCAGACTGCAGTACGAATTTTTTTGTGAGATATTAGAAAGCATTAGGTAGTCACCTCCTTGGTCTAGTGGCAGCATGTATGAGCTGTGGACCGGGGGGTCTTGGGTTCTATTCCCAGGTCGGGCAGAGCAAATTTTCTAATTTAATTTGCGCGGGACAAGTTCCCTCATTGGGGGTTGACGTTAGGCAGGCGGCCGATCGTAAAAACTAAGCCAAATCCTCTCTACAACATGCTTAAAAAAGTGTGTTGCGCCGACTCCACATTAAGGTGGGATAAGGGCAGGTAGAAAGAAAGAAAGATTAGATAGCAATAGGTAGAACCAGAAAATATTGTCATGTCTACCAATCTACAACTCTGCAGTGAAATACCCATCCTTATTACAAATATTCATATACAATTATTGAAAGTTTTTAATCCTGCACCACTCTCCATTAAGTAAGATGAACGTAATATTTCTTTAACACAAATTCTCAATCCTCAAAACTCGAAACAACGCTACATCTTATTGCGTTACAAAAAACTTTTAATTAAACTCCAGATGTTTCCGAGAAAACATTTTTCCAAAGATGAACAATTAAAATCTGGCAAAACAAACGAAAATCTAAAACTTATTTGCAATCCCTCGGCGAGGTGGCGTGTGATGAAATTAATTTTATTCAAATCGCCCTCAGCTTCCCTCTGGCGTCTGAATAAATAAATATTTACATTGTCTAATTGAAAAATTATCTTCATCTGAATTTGGATGGATTCAAGAGTCAATAAGCTATTAAGGCTCTTTGGAGGTTTACTTTGTTTGTAGTCCAAATTGGCGTTCTGCTGGTTGATTTTATTGATCTTTTTTATGCACTGTTTTGTTCACTTTTCAGCACTAATTACAATACTGGGAGCCTCCATGTTTTTAGCATTTTGCGGTTATGCGCAACACACAAGTTGCAGAAAGGATTTAGCTTAGTTTCTACGACCGACTGCTTGCCTGACATTAACCCCCTTTGGGAGATCCAGTCCCGGGCAAATTTAATTAGAAAATTCACTTTGCCCGACCTAGGAATCAAACCCAGAACCTCCCGGTCCACAGCCCATAGATGCTGCCACTAGACCAAGGAGGTGCAATATAACATAATCACGGATAAAATATGCATGTTTTTCCAATCTTAAAATTTGTTTTAGAAGCCTAACCTGGGTATCGAACTCGTCCAAAAGCTTTTTTCACCTTAATTCTAACTAGACTAATAAATTATTTAAAAGCAATATTTCATTTACCACAATTTATTTTCTTATCTATATCACGATGCTTATAAAACAAAATGGCGGACCAATAAAATGGTTTCGAGTAACTCTGGGCCTTAAGATCGCTAACTGTATCTCAAACGTTGGGACAGTTGGTTTAAATTGCAAAACCGGACTTAAGGCCGGAGTACACAGGCTTAAAATAAATAAATAAAATAAAAATGTTTATTGGTCACGTAGGCATATCAAATGTACTTATGACAGGTCACAACAAGGTTTAGATTTAGACATTTATATCAATTTATAAAATAAACAGGCAGGTATGGACACAATAACAAGGATGGGGCTTAGATAAAAGTTGTGATTTGTAGGAGAGGGAACTAACGAGATATAGCAGGAATGCTAGCAGGGAATTGAAGGGAAAATAAAATAGGAAGCTTGTAGGATTTGACTGGAAATGTGGATAAGGAAAATCACGCCGTGGACTATAAGACCCTATCCTGGCTAACCTACCAGCCTTTCTCTAGCTACCTACGGATGACGACCCGAAGATAAAAGACGGAAAGAAACTCCGGCCTTTTTTTACATCATCAATTGACTTCCTTTTTTTTTCCTCAATTTTACGAGATTATAGTACAACTCATTTCATTTTTACATGAGTTCGGTTTTGAGTTCGCAATTGTTAAGCAGGGCACGAAAAGGCGCGGAAGGAAATACCGTCGTAATTATGATGGGTACAAATGCTAGAGTCGATGAGAGATATTTTTATAAATTAATAATCACAAGTTTAAAAACTTAACAGTCCTACTTGAAAACTTCCCGATCGTGACCAAATTTATATGGGACTACCCTTGGAATAAGAGTTTTTTTTTAAATCGGTCCACATTAATGGAGATATCGCGTAACATACATAAAAAAATACAGACGAATTAAGGACCTTCTCCTTTTTTGGAGTCGGTCGATAAAGGTTCTAATTTCGCGTCGAAATTGTGTGAGTTATCTAGTCAAGCCGACGCATTGTGATATATGTGTGGTCAAAATTGTCTAATTCAATATCAATGATATATGACTGTCTCGGTGACTTGTATTTCGGTACGACTACCGTCCTAAGGGCTCGGTTCGATCCCCGGGTCGGGCAAAGTGATATTGGATTTTTCAGTATCAGCCCGGAGTCTGGAATTTGTGTCCGATATGGCTATAGGCTTGCCCCCTATCACATCTGGGACGGAACTACGTTCGGCGAAATGTGGGTATTCCAGTTCGCTATTGCGCCTCTGCCTACCCCTTCGGGGATACATATCTGGCTATCTTTCATTCAGTTTTAATCTGCTCTTATTCCACTTAATGCCCTCAACGAAAGCTTTTTAAGCATGTTGCAGAAAGTATTCTGCTGAGTTTTTACAACTGTCCGCGACATCGATCCTTCTCTAAGATTCAGTTAAGGGTAAATAACTTTATCAGTTTACAGCTCATACGTTCCCATTTGATTATCCAAATGGCTCTACTTATGGAGATGACAAATCGATCAATTTTAATATATAAATTAATGTTGTCTCCAGTGTACTCATACCTTTAAATCGGATACCATTTCTTTGGAGTAGTAGATAAATCTTAAGCCTTCCCTTTCTTACAAACAACAAATAGAATTAATTTAGTGCGTTAATTTCGCAGAGTGTGGTTTTTAGAACCTTGGACTGTGGATCACAACTTGCAGAATAACTTTATAGTATGGCGGCCAGTTTCTTCATTGGAAGTAAGCAGATTAGGTAAAAGTAATAGTTAAAAACGCTACACAATATAAGATGCTGCTTTTTTTTTTTTTTTATTTATTCAGGATAACAAACAGTAGTACATTATACTTATAATATAATATATACATACATTTTGAGTTGGCTAAATATACTACCCACACCGTTATCCACAGATTACATAACATAATATTATTTACAACAGCTAGTGACGTGATTGACTATGAATAGTACAGTGTTTAGTTAGAACTCTATGGCCCTCATTCACATGCTTTTACTGTTCTGCCTTAATAACATGTTAACGTTTGTGTGTAACATTCTTGAAAACTTGCGCAATCCCATGGTGGATTAGGAAGTGGGATATGGGCAGAATAATACATTGTCTTTTCGTTCTTTTTTCTGCTTCTTCCGTCTTTGAGATTTTTTTTATAGCACTGACTGGCAAACGAACAGATGGGTCACCTGATAGTAAGTGATCTCCACCGCCCGTAGACATCCACGACACAATAAGAATCATGGATGCATTGCTAACCTAAAAGGAGGGAATGGAAGGGGAGGGGAAAGGGAAATCTTGGCAATCTTGGATATAGCGTGAACGAGAATTTGCATATCAATACCTATTTAGTATGAAAAACTCTCCTGAATAAAGTTTTATATTTTAGCTTCAACTTATTTAAATTACACGCACAAAAGAAGACAAAAAATATGAATTTAATATGTGCCCATTTACATATTCTACCTAGCGAAGAAAATTCAATAAGACTCGACTTAAACCCGCACCCACATAATGGCTTATTTATTTTAATATTTCGAACCGAAAAAACAAGTCCATTATCACCAAGAAAGGGTGGAATGGGGGAGATTGGATAGCGTATAATATTCACATTACATCCCCTCTTTACCGGAGCTCTATCGACCATCAAACGTGGCTCAGCATCTTTGCGGGACTTCGAATGATGTCATTAATGTTTGATGCTCCCCTCCCTCCCCTTTATTGAGATAGTTCGTTGAATATGTAATGTAGTTATTGATTTTCGACTTACTGTTAGCGTTATTAGGGTGTTCACAGGAGTGTTATATAGTCTGTTTTATAGACCGACTTCCAAAAAGGAGAAGGTCTTCAATTTGTCTGTACTTTTTATGTATGTTACGCAATATCTCCACCAAATATGGACCGATTTTCAAAATTATTTTTGTGTTCGATAGAGCTTATTTCAAGGGTGGTCCTATATAAATTTGGTAACGATCGGTTTTGAATTCGGTCCGTTAAGTTTTTAAACTTGTGATTATTTATACTATTTTTGTAACAAATTCATGCCCCAGTTTCTTTATTAAATCAAATCGAAGTTAAACCAAAGTCAAAGTTATGTATAAAGTAAAATCTACAGCTTAATTTGACTTTCACAATTTCAGTACAATAGAGAAAGAAAGAGAGAGAGAGAGAGAGTAATATAAATATACTTTAACCTTTGAACTGCAATTTGTCAAATTTTGGCTGTCTTCAATAACTATACCTAATAGTAATTATATGTTATTTATGGGGGTTTTCGGAAGTAGCTTTAATCAAATTTATAGAGTAATCGAAAACTATAATCGTTTTTACAAACCATTAAGACTCGTATTACGTCCTCAGTAACGTTAAGTAAAATATATTGCTTTAACTTTACATTATTTATTACTTTATTGTGTAAGAAACTGAAGGTAAGTGATAGAATTTACAGTAGCCCGAGCACGAAAACCTAATGTAAATGTAAATGTATTCGAGTTCGCTGCGCACTGATGACGTTTGGTTTTAATATTTCATACAAATTTCATAGACGCGCATCGAGTTCGAATACATTTACGGTTGTCAGAAATTTTCCTGCTCAGGCCGCAGCATATTCCCATTCCCCCCCATTCCTAATCCTTTCTTAATCCCCTGTCCCTTCTTTCCGTTCCCTCCTTTTAGGTTGAGAACGCACCCATGATCCTTTTTTGTCTTGGGTGTCTATGGGCGGTGGAGATCACTTACCATCAGGTGACCCATCTGCTCGTTTGCCAGTCTGTGTTATAAAAAACCATAAATGAGCCAGCGCGATCGCATTACAATTTACAAAGTAAACGCCCACGAACCAAATAATATTTTGTACACTGAAATAACGAATTCTGACGTCCAAATGTATTCCCGGCTGAAATTCTCAAAGGAAACGATATTTTTTATTAAAAAGCAACGCATGGAATTATTTGGTAATGAATAAATTTCATTCGTCCCGCGTCTCCTTTTCTTTGCGCCGAGACCTAATATAAAGTTCGAGTCGCGTGTAAATTATATTTTGTGGGTGTTTTTCTCTTTTTGTTTTAATATTTCATTTGGGGATCAGTAACATTGCGAATTCAAATTTTATTTAAGGTAATTGAACTTGTTATTGCACGTCAAGTGATGTTCTTGTAATATTATAATTTAATTTAAAATTATTATAAAAATCTGAACGGAATGACTTAAAAATTTATGCGATCATTACCAAATTTATATGGGACCACCCTTGGAATAAGTTGTATCGCACACTACAAGAAAAATAGGTCCACATTTGGCGGAGATATCGGGGAATATACATTAAAATAATAATAAATAAGTCGACAATGAGAGTTCCACCAAACGGCGTTAACATCAAGTAGACAAGTGTCGTAACAACTAAAAATAAGCAATTTATTCTGCAACGTTATAAAAAAATGGTGTATGCATAAGACCACACGACATAAGTGAAAACTTCATCAAGGCGAGCTAAACAGAAAACCGACGTAAAGTGGCAGCTTGCTGTCGCGTTTCGTTCGGTGAGTGAGATTTCCGGTGGCCCACTTCCCCCCCTTCCTTTCCCAATCCCCTTTTTCCCTCCCCTTCTATTTCCTCCTTTTAGGTTGGCAACGCACCCATGATTCCTTTTGTGTCTTGGGTGTCTATGGGCGGTGGAGATCACTTACCATCAGGTGACCCATCTGCTCGTGTCCCAGTCTCTACTAATAAAAAAAAAAAAAAAAAAAAAAAAAATCACTCCCTCAGTCAACTCGAACCGATTTTACCCGAACGAGCGTTACATAGCCGAGCGTGACGGGTTAGTCTAATTCAACCCACAAATCAAGTGCTTAATGCGCCTAAAGAACTTTCATTTAAATTTTTTCTTGTCTTCTCCATATTGGAGTGGGGACACCGGACCTCCAATTTAATAAATTAAACACAAATTTCATTTTCGCCATTCCATCCAACCTAGCTCTCCTCTGCCAACGCCATAAATTATCAGAAACAAATTACTAAAGCATCGTTCACAGTGTAACGACAGTCGATTAACGCTGAACGTTCATAGTTCGTAATATTCTCAACACAAAGAGGGCGGACTGTAACAAATTGTAGCCATCATTGCTTGTCCGGGGTTAATATGGCACGGTGTTGCTCTGCCTTCGAAGTATCGTGGGGCCACTAAGAACGAGTCTTTGTAACCAAATCACGAGACGAGCAACGAGACACGAGTGAGTACGTTGAGTGGTAGAGCCACGCTGTTGACAATTACGTATACAGGTCGAATGAGTCGTCTCGACCAGTTCGATACCACTGTCTCACAGATAATCGACGCAAAGTGGCAGCTCGCTGTCGTGTTTCGTTTGGTGCGTGAGCTTTCCGGTGGCCTAATGCCCCCCTCACTTTCCCAATCCGTATTTCCCCCCTTTTAGGTTGGTAACGCACCTATGATTCTTTTTGTGTCTTAAGTGTCTATAGATGGTAGTGATCACTTACTATCAGTTGACCCACACACACACACACACACTGATGTCTCGTGCGTAATGTCCAGTAAGCACACTGGCTACAATGTGCTGCAGTGCCGCTGTTTCTGCAACATGCCTGAACATGTGTTGTGCTGACTTCAGATTGTCTTGGCTCGGTAAGCAATTTTGCTTATATTGTAATATAATATAGCAATAATATAGCCTTTGTCTACCCCTTCGGGGATACAGAGACAACGGATTTCCACTTGCTACGATCCTTACAGACCTCTTTCACCTCATTCAGACTCATTATGATATTTGTCATCGTAACAACTTTCTTTTAAAGGCGGTGGCTAAAGTAATTCTCGCGTTTCTTCTAGCCATCATTTCTCTTGCAAAAGTTATGCGCAAATCGCCCCCGGCTGCACTCGGCTCGTTGCGGCCGCCACCCCTTAATTGTTTTACGTTCCTTGTGAAACCTCTATCTGTTACTTCACTCAATTTCTTTCATCAACTCTCGGCTTTATACAATAACTGAGCTTGCTGCAAAACGTCTTAAGTGTCTGTTCTTTTGAGATTGAGTTGCTGTTTTGAGCTGTGTTGTTTGAGGCTTTTGTGAAGGATGATACTGCAATTGCATACTTGTGTTTCATCATTGTTGTAGTATTTTTTAAAGAAAAAAGTTTTGACAGTTCACTATTTTAGCTCATTTTCGTTGTTGGTAGGATCACGGACGTATAAAAAATGGGGACACCGTCTCGCCTATAGTTAAACAGACGCCACAGATAAATTATCCACCCAAACGCGTCTCTTCAAAAATGCCATACACACACTAACACTCCGCCGCCGACATTACGTGTAGATCAGATTGGCTGAAAACCTTGCTTCACATACAATGTTCTACGTTCGTGAGTAGGATATTCTTCTTTTTTTTAAAAAACAAACTGGATCCACAGCGATACAGTCATTTTGCCAATGTCAATAAGTAGATAGCATGTTTTTCAACAGAGCAACTAGTATCAAGTTTTCGCAGTGACCGTGAAACCCAGATGTGTACAATTGCAAGCTCCTACTGGAATTTTGGCGGCAATTCCTTCCATTGCGATGCCCCTTAGAATCTTATAAATACACATCTACTCATCTAATAGATTTAAAGGCGGAAAAATCGCATCGCCACATAATTTAATTTAACAAATATTTATGCAATATTACATGAACAAGCAGCGCTACATAGAGGTATAACCGCGCGCCACGCCGGGTCGCAACGGTTCCGTCGGAGTTCACCGCACTTTACAACTCCACTAAATTATGTTATTTTACACCGGATGATTTAAATTTCTCCTTTTATTTATGTGTATGCTTGTTGACTGCCGACGCTGTAAATATAAAAAGTAGTACTTTTGAATTATGTGATATATTTGGATAATTTTTAGAGAATATAAATAAATCATTTAACGATCACATCCGTCAGTCGTATTTATAATCATACGCCTCCGCAGCCTAATGGAAGCATATAACCGGGAGGTCCAGGAAGACACAAAAATAATCGTGATTACGTTGCCAACTAAAAGGAGGGAAATAGGGATTGGGTGCGGGAGGGGGTAACTGGGCCACCGGAAATCTCACTCACCCAACGAAACGCGACAGCGAGCTGCTAATTTACGTCTGTTTTCTGTGAGACAGTGGTATCAAACCGGTCGGGCCGGCCCATTCGTACTGAAGACAAATCTGTCTACAGTGTAGCTCTGACACTTAAAACACCCAAACCCTAACCCGACTCTTAACTACACTCTTAACCCCAAACTGTATATACATTTTGAAACAATATTCGGAAACTCTCTTCCAATAAAACTGTTATCAATTCCGTCAGATAATTCGGAAATAACACTTCAAATTACATGAACTGTCACCGTGGATGATAATTATTGGCCACGCAATGCCAATGGGCTCAGAAAATCAAGCGAATAGCCTCATGATCGTTGACAAAATATCAGCGGTCGCATTAATCCTACTATAAAGTCAATTAGTGGAACCGACAATCGGCATTTAATCGCCAAAAACCGCTGAACCTTAAACAGATTCGGATTACTGCGAAAACGCGAAACGCCAAGCGCACTAGCATTATATTTTGCAAATCAAAGAGATTATGCAAATAATGAGTTGCGTTAGGCACCGGCGACGCTAGGGATGTGCGCATTACCGCATAATACCTTATGTATATTTATGCCCTTTTTGTAATTTATTTTACGCTATTGTGTGATGTAAATTATTTTTCGTTGTACATTGTATCTGATGATGGATAACGTAGGTTATACTCAAGGTACTGCATTTACATAGGGCTTATTGTAACTTGATTGTACGATTCTCAATTTTTTTTATAGCAGAAACTGGCAAACAAGCGGATGCGTCACCTGATGGTAAGTGATCTCCACCGCCCATAGATAACCAAGACATGAAAACAGTCATGGGTGCTTTGCTAACCTAAACGGACAGAATGGAAAGGGAGGGAAAAGGGATTGGAAAAGGAAGGGCTGTAAATAGGCCACCGGAAATCTCACTCACTGAACGAAATGCGACAGCAAGCTGCCACTTTACGTCGGTTTTCTGTGAGACAGTGGTTATTTAACCAGATTTTAAAGTACGGGTGGTATTGCTACTTTTCATAGGGTCTATTGCTTATCATTAGGCGATCGGTCATTCGGTATTTAGTCATTCGCACCCAATAAAAAAGTTTTAATACTAAAATCTTATTAGATTTTAATGAAACATTCCTACTCCCTAGCAACCAGAGTTGCTGATGAGAATTATACGTATAATATTGTTTATTACTATTTATTGAACATTACTCTTCTTAATAAATATTATGCCGAATTAACGTCAAATGGCATATAGATTATCGGACAGTCACATCACTACTTTGGACAACCGACCCCGGAATTAAGGGAAATTAATTTTGTCGGTAAAATAATAATAAATTGCTCCAGTGTTCGACCATGAAGTGAAATATTAGCGATTTATGTTGGCGACACACGCGCTACTCCGAATAAATTAGTTTACTCAAATGGTTTACATTGAATTAGTGTTAGATACCCCATGCGGAAAAATGAGTATAAGGTAACTAATTAGCGTGGGGTAACTAGTTTGGGGTAACTCAGGTTATGAATATTGGGGTATCTGAGTTTTTATAATTTCAGTTGTATTTTATTTATCCCCTAGAGGGGGCTAACGTCAGGCAAATAGCCGGTCGTATAAAAACTTAGCCAAAACCTTTTTGCAATATGCTTGAAAAAGTGTGTTGCGCCGACGCCACATTTTTTTAATAAACATCAAGGTGGGATAAGGGCAGGTAGAAAGAAAAAAATAATTAGGTTGTATTTTCTTTCCACGGAAACAATGTACTTAATGATCATCGGCCTTCAAATATGTGTCACACTCTGGATAAAGGATCCAATATTTTAGAAGAAATGGAACGTGTGAGAGAATTACTCTGCGCAATGGTTTACCTTTGGTAAGAATAAGCGAACTTTAGCCACGGTGTAGTCAGTAACGTTTACAGCGCGAATGGCCGGTTCAACCGGTTTGAAACCACAATCTGAAAAAAACTGACATAAGTGACAAATGTTGCGTTACGTTCGATGAAATAGATATCTGGTGGGCCAAATAGGCCTCTCCCCGTCCCTACCTCTCCCCTTAAAGGTTGGTAACGCCCACTTAATGTCATGGGTGTTTATAAACGGTGAAGATTACTTACTATCATGACCTATGTGCTCGTTTGCCCGTCTCTACTATAAAAAGCTTTCAAATACTTGTACATATACATATAGAGAGCTAAACACACGTAAAAACTTGAATATCTCACCCAAACATAATAATAACGTTGTTAAACCGGCAGAGGGCGCTGTTCAGCCACTTGCACACGAGTGCCAGACTCTACATTTTAATGACGTGACACTCTACGTACATCAGATTTAGTGCTACGACTTTTCAGAGACGGCTTCCGAGGCGTTATTTATTACTGTAGACAAAATGTCGCGACTTTTACTTTATATCTGTGTATGTAAAACATTAGAAAGTACATTAATAAGGTTTCAAGTCGAGAATTCGGCAGATTTCATTGCTTCTATGGGGCTCCTTGTAGGAGTTACTATATACATGTTACATAGTTGTTTTATCTACGTACATTTATTTTTCATTGTACATAGTTTCCGCAAGATATTATATTATTGTCATAGCAAATTATAAAAACTCTCTCTTTAAGTTATTTAGATTTCCTCTCACGCAAGTATTTAATGTGACTCAAATGGTTACACTTAAACCAGTTTTGAGTAAAGTTTTAAAACATAAAGCTTAAACACCACTTCTGATTTTGGGGCACGCCCGAGGCTTGTACTCGTAGTTACTGTGTAAGCCGCTTACATTTTCACTCAAACTGGATAAATTTTCAACTAAACAAAAAGTATGCTGGAAAACTTCGAATATACTAAAAGTTAAAAATAAGATATTATTTGAAATATATTTTTATAGCAAAGACAGGCAAAGGAGCAGATGGCTCACCTTATTGTAAGTGATCTCCATCTCCACCATAGACACCTATGACACCATAAGAATGATATGCGCGTTGCCAACCTTAAAGGGGTATAGGTAAGTAGGAAATGGATATAAGTTACCGAAAATCTTTCTCACCAAACAAAACGTTACGTCGCGACTTTACGAGGTCAAAACATTGGTATCAAACTTTTAATTTAATTTAGTTTTTTGAGTGGTAGAGCCACGCTGTAGACAGTTACGTCTACAGCACGAATGGGCCGGCTCGACCGGTTTGATTCCACTGTCTCACAGAAAACCGACGTAAAGTGGCAGCTCGCTGTCGCATTTCGTTCGGTGAGTGAGATTTCTGGTGGCTCATTTCCCCATCCCTTTCCCAATCCCTATACCCTCCCCTTCCATTGCCTCCTTTTAGGTTGGCAACGCACCCATGATTATTTTTATATCTTGGGTGTCTATGGGCGGTGGAGATCACTTACCATCAGGTGACCCATCTGTTCGTTAGCCAGTCTCTTTTAAAAAAAACACTGCTACAAAATACGTATTATTCTACATCTTTCGAAGGTCTACACCTCTCATACACCGCAAGTCCTGCGAGTAGGCGGACACTGGCACTTCACACGAGCGCGCTGTGCCGCGACATTTTAATGAAGCCGCGAGCTCTGTGCGTCCTCGAGCGCTTTCACGCAGAATACTACGACATGGGGTATAAACAAAAGAGCATGGGGTAATTTTTGAAATGGCTGAGTTACCTTATCTATGTGTTGAGTTGTTAATTTAACGTTGGGGTAAAGTATAAATATGATGGGGTAAATATGCCAAACCTAGTTTTTACTATGAAGTTTAAACTGCATGGGTAATCAAACTCTGCGCCCAAATGTAAATTATAGTTTGGTACATTGTAGAGATGTATATTATTGTTATATAATTTCACTTATAATACTTTCTTATTCGCCTTATAGTAGCGTATATAGTCTAAAATCTATGAGGTTTCAGATTAAAATTTCACAGGTATATTAAATAACATTTATAATAATTATATTAATCTATGTCACTTTTGGTGATAAGGCCGCCAATTGTGGCACATATATTATGTTGTTAACTTCTTGTGTTACCTGTTTTCTATGTGTGCGTCTACAATAAAGAGTTTCTATATGTACTTCTACTTTTATACGTATGTGCTGCACGTCCCAGCCTATAAAAATACAATGGGGTAAACTCTATAACTGATGGGGTAAGTCGGTCTTGATTAGTTTTTCATTGCCACTATTTCAGATAGTGTAAGCGACGGTAAGTGAATATTAATAGCTTCGACTTATTGGAAAGGGCCGTAAAGGGCGACCAAGGATTTATGAGTGACCATCAGCTCTAGAGCCGAAAATCGAGAGGCTTAAATCTCCATTTCATAAATGTTGGTGTAAATCTCAAATAGATCATCATCAATCATCGAGAGATTATTTAGTATTAAATATAAACCTTTGTTGCACTAGCAATTTATAAAACTAATAAAAAATTGATGGGCTCTGTGATGAACTGCTTTAAAATAGTTGATGGTGATGGTAGTATTGTTATTCGTATAATCAATCATTTAGAGCAATTTAACCTGACCCAAGAACTGATTTCTTAAGTTACGCGAATGTTATACATTGAAATATAATCACAAGTTTAAAAACTTAACGGTCCGACTTCAAAACTTATCACATAGTGATCAAGTTACTATCTAGATCAGTCATCAGACTATCTAGTAAGTATAGGAATATAACGTATTCAATGAGTAACATTCGCCCCCAGAGGGGTTTGACGTCAAGCACCCGTCGTAAAAACTAAGCCAATTCCTTTCTGCAACATGCTTGAAAAAGTGTGTTGCGCCGACCCCACATTAAGGTGGCAAGTAGAAAGAATAACATTCGTATAAACCTAAGTTATATCTAGTAAATATCGTGGCCATTTTCTATGTATGATAAATTAAGGGATAAATCTTGAAGAATTTAATCATCCCACCCGATGGGGGGTGGTCCCGAATTTATATGCAGTGTTAGAGGCAGTCCGTATATAAATCATAGAGTGGGGAGCGAACCTGATATTAAGGTTAAGGGAATAAAACATTATTCGCCTATAACTTAGAATAATAATTTATTTCTTTCTTTCAAAATTACTTTTATTGTGACTTATGAACTGGAGAGGGATGTAATTAAATAAGTAAATAAAAAAGTAAGTAAAATAAATAAATTATAACTTATAATCCATTTCACATAGCTCTGCGGCCCTAGCAGGAGTATTTTGGCAGTCGAATTCGTACCGATATCATGGCGCAATGTTGAAGATTTGGTTGATATTTCATAAAAATCGAGACGATTTCTATTGCCAAAAATATTTCTGTACATAAATAAAGCTACAAAGTCTCAAATGTGGAGGCTTAGACTTACGTAGAGGAACTTTGACGGAATCTAAATGATGTAGTAAAATTATTATTTTTTATAGCAGAGACTGGCAAACGAATAGATGGGTCACCTGATGGTAAGTGATCTCCACCGCCCATAAACACCCAAGACACAATAAGATTCATGGGCGCGTTGCCAACCTAAAAAAAGGAAATGGAAGGGGAAGGAAAGGGATTGGGAAAGGGGGGGGGGAATGGGCCACCGGAAATCTCACTCACCGAACGACACGCGACAGCAAGCTGCCACTTTACGTCGGTTTCCTGTGAGACAGTGGTATCCAACCGGTCGAGCCCATTCGTGCTGTAGACGTTACTGTCTACAGCGTGGCTCTACCACTCCTACATTTCGTGAATTCAATAAATATTTTGATTAGATTTGATTATTAGCAATTTGATTATATATATGTAATAGATACCGATTTAATTAGTCGGTAAGCCTTCTTAAAATGAATAAACAAATAAATTCCTTAAAGTTCAGATCCAAAGTCTGAACTAACATTATGAATTATGTCAATATATTTAATCATTAAGGTCTGCAGGAAGCGGGGTCGGTATAGATTGAAATTCACTGCTCGGCCAGCGCTCGGGGCCAATAAATCATATTACACCGAACCTTATATTGGTAAGGGAATACTCTTGCAGTTGTTTTGACTTCCCCACATAGATTTAAACAGAATATTCTTTCACCTACCAATTTTTCCAAAGATGTTGTAGAAGGGTTTCGGCTTGGTTTTAACGAACGTATGACTCCTAGACAAATACAAAATTACAAAAAAGAGTAGATGTTGGTTTCTTGTTTAATTTAATACTTATTTATTAGAGAGCAATAATTGGGGAATAGTAGGTATGTCAGAAACAAGTGAAGTGTAAATTCATAGTCTCTACCTATGTGTGTACCTACCAGCGTGATATTATGTATCTATGTAATTAGGCAAAGACAGGTCGAAGAGAATCATGTTATATGGACACTACATCACTGCAAATTTCACAAAATAGTGACATCGAGTTGCAAATTAGCAAATAGCTTTAATATTACTAACTATAGAGGGGTAAATAAATGGTAGATGGCGTTACTGGTGTTTGAGAATCAAACAAGTATAGAAACATGCTTGATAGCACCTCTATACATAACATAACATAACATGTATAGATTGGCTATCAAGCAAGAATGTATAAAAACTTGCTTGATAGCCAATCAAATATCAAGCAAGTTTCTATACATTTTTTTTTTCTCAAACACCAGTAACGTCATCTACCATTTATTACAATGTGAGGGCCCTTATTACAATTAAACCCTAGAATGTGCTGTGAATGTTCAAGAATCACGTAAGACAGTTTTATTGTCTAAACATTACCGCACGACCTTGCACGCGCATGTTTCAAATACGACTGAATGACTTACGACCACGAGGTCACAACTCTAGGATCACAGGTTTCGCGTTGTTGTCCCGTCTACGTACAACAGGGTTACCACGACCTCTTATAGCAGTATTATTATAATCGTTCTTTGTTTGTTTTGTATGGGAATCGGTACAAATAAGAATATAATAATACTGCTATAAGAGGTGGTGGTAACCCCCCTGTTGAAAGTATTTGCTTATTATTCACATAACAACATACATAACATCATAAGTTCACGCCTGTATCCCCGAAGGGGTAGGCAGAGGCGCACTAGCGAACTAGAACACCCACATTTCGCCGAGCTTAGTTCCGTCCCAGATGTGATAGGGGGCGAGCCTATCGCCATATCGGGCACAAATTCCATACTCCGGGCTGATATGGAAAAATCCAATATCACTTTGCCCGACCCGGGGATCGAACCCGAGACCTCAGAACCGTAGTCGTACCGAAATACCACCACGCCACCGAGGCAGTCTCATTCATTCGAGGCTTATTATTCAATCTTTCCAAACACTTAATTATCATTATATATGTACTTTGCAAGAATTTTCCATATAATTTCCAAGAAAAACAATGTCTAACCATCGAATGTATATAGTTGAGGATTGATGCATGGTGCGGAGGGTCGTACATACCCCGGAACGGATTAAATCATTCGGAAAGCCGAGCACAGCCCGGGTTTTGCATGTTTTTGTAGGGGAGCCTGGTTTCATCGGTTCACGCTCCATTGGCATTTGCCAATAAAATATATGTATTTCTTAAGCAGAGTCACCTTCTATGTTTAGTGGCCGCGTATAGAGGCTGTAAACCGGGAGGTCTTGGGTTCGATTGCTAGGTCGGGTGGGGTATTTTTCAGACATGATGTCCATAGAGTATGCTTAAGACCGACGAAGTGGAAGCGTTTAAGTAGGAAGGCAGACCCTGACAGAAGGCCGGGATAACACCAGGCAAAAAGAAAAGATGCCCCCAAAACTAGATTCCGCAGTATGAGGTTGACGTCAGGTACTCCGGTTTAGATAAGATACGATATTTTATTTGTAAAACATGATTATACATAATTAGTCATGTAAAATGTTACATAACGAGGGTAGAACAATCATGTTTAGCCATAAAGGCGTACAATTTTTTTTATTGTCACCATGGTTCCATTAGTCTACATAATAATATTTTTGTAAAAATTAAGTCAAATCCTTTCTGCGACATGCTGAAAATGTGTTGCGCCGACTCCATATTGAGGTAGGGTAAGAGAAGAAAGAAAGAAAAACTTTCTGAAGCATTTATAGGAGCTTGATAGAAATAGTTACATACATACATACATAAGCTCACGCCTGTGTCCCTGAAGGGGTAGGCACACTAGCGAACTAGAACACCCACATTTCGCCGAGCTTAGTTCCGTCCCAGATGTGATAGGGGGCGAGCCTATCGCCATATCGGGCACAAATGCCAGACTCCAGCCTGATATGGAAAAATCCAATATCACTTTACCCGATCGGGATCGAACCCGAAACCTCAAGACTGTAGTCGTACCGAAATACCACCACGCCACCGAGGCCGAATTAATCCATACTAATAATATAAATGCCAAAATAACTCTGTTGACCCGGCTAAACTACTAAACTTTTTCTTTCTTCCACCTACCCTTTTCCCACTACAATTAAGGATCTGCGTAGCACGGCTTTTCAAGCATGATGCAGAGTTCGGAGCAAATCGTGTTAGAAAAATCACTTTGCATGACCTAGGAATCGAACTTAACACGTCGTGATTGATCAATGATGGTTGGTTCGAAGGAGAGAAGGTATGGGAAATGAATGAAAATAATAAAATAGGGATTTGAAATTGGAGGGGGTAAGGTTGTGTCTAGATAGTCGCTTCCTTAGTCTAGTGGCAGTATATATGGGCTGTGGATCGGGAGGTTTTGGGTTCGATTTTCAGGTCAGGCAAAGCGAATTTTCTATATTAATTTAACGGATTGATTTCTATATTAATGGGACTGGGTTCCTCAGAGAGGGTCGACGTCAGGCAGGCCGCCGGTCGCTAAAACTAAGCCAAATCCTATTTGCAACATCCTTGAAAAAATGTGTTGCGCCAACCCCACAAGGTGGGATAAGGGAAGGTAGAAAGAAAAAGGGGGTAAAGTTGTATGAGGTGAAAACCTCCGGAAATTCTATGAAATCGGTGTCGATGACCCATTTATCCTATATTTTGCCTCCCCGCTTTTGTTTCCACCTTCATTTGATATAAGAATCAATATCATGTTCTGGTAAATAGTAACATAAAGAACTCCAGCTACTTCCAAATTGATTCCATTCCAGATACGGGACAAAAAGGAATCGTGCAATCTAAGATGGACGATAACTGCCAGATCGACTCCTATTAGTTCAACGTATTGATGTTTCTTAGGGTTCCGTACCTCAAAAGAAAAAACGGAACCCATAAAGGATCACTTTGTTGTCCCTCTGTCTGTCACGACCCTTTTTCTTAGGAACGCGTAGATCGACGTAGATAGACGCGTAGTATCAAGCTGAAATTCGTATCAAATACTCAGGTCTACTGTCCCTTGAGCTGTGAAAATATCAAACTTCTAAGCAAACGCGATCAAAAGATACAGCCGTTTATGCCGCAAATTTTCGACACTCACAAGGGAATCAAAACCTACAGGGTACTTCCCGTGAACTCAAAATCTTAAATTTGGTACGAAGCAACGTCTTATAGCACAGAAATCCATTATATACATACCTACAGGGTTGTATGGAATCTTTGGTGCGCGTGTCCGACTCTCACTTGGCCGGTTTTTATCACGTGATTATGCTCAACCTACTTCAGAAAAGAGGTTCTCAATAAGTCCTTATTACATTTTACCCAAGATATTTGGGAAATGGATCGATTTTCAATAAACTTTTTGTGTTCAATAAAGTACTAAGATGGTCACATATCTGAATGAAGGAATATTTAGTAAGGAGTAAACTTAACTTATCAAACAAGAGTTGGGTCGCGATTGTGATTTTTAGTTTTTTAACTTTAATATTATTTAACATAACATAACATAAGCTCACGCCTGTATCCCCGAAGGGGTAGGCAGAGGCGCACTAGCGAACTAGAACACCCACATTTCGCCGAGCTTAGTTCCGTCCCAGATGTGATAAGGGGCCAGCCTATCGCCATATCGGGCACAAATTCCGGACTCCGGGCTGATATGGAAAAATCCTATATCACTTACATCACTTTGCCCGACCCGGGGATCGAACCCGAGACCTCAGAACCGTAGTCGTACCGAAATACCACCACGCCACCGAGGCAGTATATTATTTATATACACTTATATATTATTATATGTATTTTATTACGAGAAAACACACTGACAGACAGACTAAGCAAAGATTTTCTTGTAGAGGTAATTAATAACTTGGACTAAGTCGAAGTTCGGTTTAAAAATTCCAAATCTTTATTTATTTACAACACTTTATACATAATGATATGTTCAGACAGACGTAATGCCTGAGGCATTATCTACCAGTCAAGTATTGGGTGGTGCAGAGAATAAAGAAGGCAGGTGTATAAATTAGAATAGAAAGAGAGAGGTGCTAAATACTGAGTTCGTTTTTAAACGACTTAAAAAAATAACCACTATTTCTTACTCTCTTTGGAGTTGGTGCCTTTTCATTTGTTCTGCTTCGGTCCCAGCACGGACTCCAAAGAGAGTATGAAATTGTTGTTATTTTTTACTTTTAAGTGTTCAGTTTTGAAGTCGGTTGTCAGTTTTTATTAAACTTTATTTGACTTTGACTTGTCAAACTTCGCGTTATATGTAGATCTCAACCTTAGACTGTGGCCTAAATTACACCTATCCTTTTACTTAAATTTCGGCAATCCACGATACTTTTTGGTAACATCTACTACGAGTATGTCTCTATTCCCTTACAGTTTTATGTTTGGACCATGCTTTTTGGTAACATCGACTGAGTATGTCCCCGAAGAAGTCTTATATAATCTGCGGCCTGAGTAGGAAAATTTCTGACAACCGTAAATGTATTCGAACTTGATGCGCGTCTATGAAATTTGTATGAAATATTAACCAAACGTCATCAGTGCGCAGCGAACTCGAATACATTTACATTTACATTAGTTTTTCGTGCTCGGGCTACAGGTGACCGACCTGCTTGTTTACCAGTAAAGAAAGATCTCTTTAATATGCATACAAGCTATAAATATAAGAAATGTAGAGGGTGTAGTCCTTATCTATTTCATTTTCCAAAAACCGTTGACCAAACATAAATATACGTTGAAACGGGTTACGCCCGCCCCGGATCGTGGAAACGTGGATTGGCTATAAAATTAACAGATTGGAATCTTATCGTAATAGGATCTTGGCTGCGAATAGTTTTCTCAGAATTTTGTGGTGTCGTTTTGAAACAGAGCGACAGTAATTGGCTGTCTTTTCACTTGTGTTTTGAAGTACCTATTTGACAAAGAAATTAGACTAAGGCTGAGATCTATAGAGCGAACTTCGACTAAGTCTGAGTCAAAACAAAACGACGGTCCCTACGTATATAAAGACAAGTCAAAATGTCATATTTTTTATTGCGTTTATGGCTTAAGATTATACATACGCTCATAACTATGTAGATATATTTTTTAATTATTTTGTATTCTAAAAATTCTAATTTAAATACTCATCAAACAAGATAACAAGTATGATAATTCTTAAACTTATAAATAAACTTTATTTCGTTCTCCTGAAAACCTCAGTTTTTGACATGTCGCTTTGTACGTAGGGACCGTCGAAAAGGTAGATAAAGGTCGCAGGAAGTTGCTGGATGCAGGCCGCTTCCAACAGGTCGATCTGAAAATCTTTGAGGGAGGCCTATGTCCAGCAGTGGACGTCCTGTGGCTGATGATGAGGACTTGAAATTTTTAAATCGAATTTCGACTTAGTCCGTTTCAGGAGAACGAAAAAAAATCCGAATCCTCACTATATACTCGTAGATTTTGACAGTGGTTTATATAATCGTGTTGCTATGCGGATAAATCATTGTATAGCTTACGGTTGTAGAATGTTTTGTTTCGTTGTGTTGAGTGATATTTAACATCAGAGGAAGCAAAACATTGTCATAAGTATTACAGATATCATCATCATCATCATCATCAGCCATAGGACGTCCACTGCTGAACATTACCTATGTACCTATTATATTATAGATGTATATTGCGATAATTAGTACCATTATCTTAATATCAAACACAACCTCACCAGCGCAGTGGGCACGTAACTGGCTGGGAAGCGAGAAGCTGCATGTTCGATTCCCGTGCCGAGATAAATTTTGTTTCGGATCTGGGTGTTGTGTGACTGAAAGTCTCTCGTAGTTTCCGACCTAGTGGGGGTTCAGGAGTGTGTGTGTGTGATTATTGGGTATTTAACATTAGGTGTATCATTATTTAGAACTGGCTATTTATAATCTACCAATCTTTTTTTAATTTTTAATAATATTATATTGTGTGTTTGTATGTTTGTTACCTCTTCACACTCAAACGACTGGACCAATTTTGATGAAATTTGGTTTGCAGGTAGCTGATACCCTAGAGCAACACATAGGATATTTTATACCGGAAAATAAATTTTCACTCGAACGGAGTCACGGGCAAAAGCTAGTAATTGATATTTGAGAGGAGTCTGGCTAAATTTAAGAACTAAGTCGTTCAAAATATATTTAGCCAAATATAAACAAAATCTACGACGACGACGACTACAAAAGTCGAAGTCGCTGGATGCAGGCCGCTTCCAACAGGTCGATCTGGAAATCTTTGGGGGAGGCCTATGTTCAGCAGTGGACGTCCTATGGCTGATGATGATGATGAAACAAAAACTAAAGTGTGGTCAGTATAATAAATATATTGTTCTTATCCTGTATTCACAATATCCTGTGGATCATCCAACTAAGATTGATAACTCTCTTCAAATTCCCGCTGGGTGCGATTTGCGCCTAGCACACTTCAATTTTTTTCTAATTTCTTTCTCCACAATCAGAATTCAACCTTAAAGTTATCTACACAGGGTTTTTTCTTCAACTTCCGAAGTACAAGTGCGTGCTAGCCAGCAATATAGGAAAAATTGGGGGTCGTTTTAAAAGAATGATGGGACATTTTTTCTTTGAAACTATTTCTCTTTTTGTTGAATGTATCTTTTTGTTCGTACTTGCTGGGACGTTTTATATATTCAGATGCAGACGTTTGTTTCACTTGGATTTACGTAAGGACATTTTCTTTAACTATGGTTTAGGATTATATGGTTTATGTCGCAGGAAGTCGCTGGATGCAGGCCGCTTCCAACAGGTCGATCTGGAAATTTTTGGGGGAGGCCTATGTTCAGCAATGGACGTCCTGTGGCTGATGATGATAATGGTTTAGGATTTGCTTACATTTTAAATAAAATATAGAAAGCTATTCATACATTTTTTTAAATGTTGTAAATTGAAGTTAAAAAGAGCAACGTCAGAGTTTCTTGCCAGTTCTTCTCTGGCGAAACAGCCTTCTTAGGCTCAATTGCACCACTATTATTAACCTAGAGTTAGTCCTAACCGCAAGTTAAGTTACATGTCATTCATACATTTTCTGTCAATTTAGCTTGCGGTTAGGACTAACTCTAGGTTAATAATAGTGGTGCAATTGAGCCTGAACAGGCGGTAGAGTTAACATTTGACGGAATCTAAATAATGTTTGAAAATTTTATGGATTCAATAAATGATTTGATAAATTGATTGATTGATAAATAAAACAACAAATATTATTAAAAGTGACATAATATTAAGAAAGTATTAAGTCACAATTACCTGGAAACAAAAAAATAGCAGCACTAAAGGGACGGTAAGGTAGTGGATCTAATGAATGCCATTCGAGTTGTGACAAAAGGCGGGGAAGGTATTAACTGGTGATCTTTGATGATGCTTGGTGTTTTGGCTGGCTTTGTCCGGTCGATTTGCTGAGAGAAGGTCATCTGAAGGACACCGCGCTGGAAGGAATTGCCGACATAATCCCAGCAGGGCCTTGAGATCATCCACATCTGGGTCTCATGGTCATTGTGAAAACTTGATAATTGCTATACTTTTATTTTTTACCTTGACATTGGCTAAATCATCGCATATGCGTGGAAGCCATTATTTTAAAAAGAAGAAGAATAAAAATATGTTGAATATATATAGAAGGTAGAAAGACTGGATCGAGCAAGTGCACATAAGAAATGCACAGAGCGACCGCTGTGTATCGGAAATTAACTAAGATCGTGGCGCAATTCGAGGTGTCCCAGTTCTGCTATCTACTGATTGGAGATGGGGCAAGTTATGGACGATTTCCCGCAACTGTAGTTTTGCACTAAAAGACTTTGCAGGATCTTTAATTTTCAAAATAAAATAGCCTATGTCAGCCACTATTTAGAAGTAGTGACATTGGTGGGACATGACAGCTCGGGGGATAAAAAGCGCTGGATGTGCAACTAACGGGACATTCTTTGAGCATAGGACGAAGGATACAGCAGCCCGAGCAGGAAAATTTCTGACAACCGTAAATGTATTCGTGCTCGATGCGCGTCTATGAAATTTGTATGAAATAAATACACCCAACAGTCACATACATAGTCCTGACCCCACACTAGGTGTAACCTGTATCGCAGGTATCAGATATTACGAGAGACTTTCGGTCTCACAACACCCAGACCCGAAACAAATATCTATGGGCCACACAGACATTTGTCTCAGTGCGGGAATCAAACCCGCGACCTCACGTTTCACAGCCGGCTACTCGCTGTCAGAAATATTAATCAAATGTCATCAGTGCGCAGCGAGTTTAGATTTACATTAGTGTTTCGTGCTCGGGCTCTGTAGCCCTCCATATTTTCCATTTACCACAGTTCTGTTACTGTGGTAAATGGAAAATATGGAGATATAATCAAAGTTTGTGAAGTATACAATAATGTGTTAAATGGAAAATGTGGAAATACAATAAAAGTTTTTGGAGATTACGCGTGTGTATTTGTTTCACCTGACTTGTTTCGGTAACTCCTACACGACGGTAGTCGAACGGAATACAACTACGCCACCTTTCTTCACCTTCTTCACCGAAGATTCTTATATCGCGTAAGTTTATCGCTTACACTCCATTGTAGTTAACTAGTGCGGTGAAGAGAGGTGCAGTTTGTGATAACAATGCGCCGCAGTTCTGATTACATCTCCTAGTTTCAACGTGCAACTCACGCGAAATCGAATTATACTATACGATACAAACTTCTTAGTATCATGCATCTACTAAGTTAAAGTATACCCGAGAGTGTAATCGCCAGGTTTGTATCTGAGGTTCTAGCTCGAGTAACTTTCGAGTAAGTCACCGAGACAAATGGCTGTGTGGCCCGCAGATATATGTTTCGGGTCTGGGTGTTGTGAGACCGAAAGTCTCTCGTTCCTAATACCCACGATACAGGCTAGTGTGGGATCAGGACTATGTGTGTGACTGTTGGGTGTATTTATTTATTATTATTCTTTTTCGTTTAAGAAATATGGCTCCCGCCATGGCGGTGATTTTGCCAGTATTTATTATTTATTGAATCTAACATCCAAATGTCACTCCGATATTTACACCAAATATCTAAATTACCTTCAATATCATAGCGTGGATACAATAATTAAGTACCTATTGATGCTTACATTAGGTAGCGTTATATAATTTATTTTGAGGCCGCCTTATCTACCGCCTAATGTTGTGCGTTCCAGTATTTAGGGGTTAGTATTTTATTCATCCAATACCTAGTTTACATTATTATTAACCTTAGGGGCCGTCATTTATATCTGCTAGTTAAACATCTTTGTTCGAAGTTTATCGACCTATGACCTATTAATGATCTTGCTTTAAATCCATTTTTGTTTTAACCCAGCGATCGGTGAAACCGCATTTGATGAGGGCGATACCGTCTTGACTAAAAGTTCCGCTGCGGCGAGCTTCCGGCAGCGAGCTTACGAAAGCTCGTCGGAGCTTTTGTTTGACTTGTGGCTGAGCTTTTGAGCCTGTTCGATACTGCTTGTGTTAATTTACTGATCGGATTATAGGTGAAAGTAGTTTCTGCAGCTACAATTAATTGATATATATATATAAATATGATATATAAATGTAAATACACACACATATATGCAGATATACAGTTGCTTATGCTTCTGACTGACATCCGTAACGTAAGGGCCCAGATGAAAACCAGCGCCTAACATCTAGTGTTGGGCATTTGCTGATCTGGTTCCTTTTGGTGCAGTTGTGGTGGGATATGCTCTCATCACGATGGGTGATATCGTGATATGCAGATGCATACCTAATTGTTGTTTTTTTTTGTTTTTCCCTCCTTTGTTTATTTTTCTTATGTTTTTTATTACTTCTTCGATTGTTGAATATCTAAATATTCAATATATGCGTTATATATTAAATTGTTCACAATAAGATAACCACCCAACTGTAAACCAATAAACATTTTTTCTTTCTTTGTTTATATATAAAAGAAGCTGGCAAACGAACAGATGGGTCACCTGATGATAAGTCATCTCCACCGGCCATAGGCACAAAAATAATCATGGGCGCGTTGCCAAACTAAAAGGAGGGAATGGAAGGGGAGGGAAAAAGGATTGGGAAAGGGCGTAGGCGAATTAGCCTACCGGTAATCTCACTCACCGAACGAAACGTGACAGCGAGCTGCCAGATCCAACCGCTTCCTCCAGAAATAAAATATTTATCTCGTAAATGAGTGTTTTACACCCGTATAAATCAATTTGTGTCAGATTTTATAAGCGTGGTGAAATTTAAATACTCAATAATAATAATAAAAGAACAGTCTGACCCGTGACAACGAAGACTGCAAAGCCTTCGAAACGTCGGGAATAATAATTAAAACCTAATCGTGATAGAATCCGTAAAAATAGTATTATTTCAATAAAAGAATACTCGACCAACGCCTCAAGAGGCTCTCGGTTGGTGTTGGGTCAAGACCCAAATGCAGAAGACAGTATTACTGGATACGGCACGAATTGTGAGGAGGTTCCTCACTCTGGGGTCCTAACCGCCGGTGGCTTGGGTCGCGAGCCTCGCCATCGGAGGGGAATATTTTTATATTTTTAAATGTATTTTTATTTTAATGCATATATTTAAAAATGTAAAAAGGTCTTTAAAAATAAAGAGTACTGAACATAATAATAAAAAAGTGCGTACGTAGTAACGACTGACTGCCTCGGTGGCGTGGCGGTATTTCGGTACGACTACGGTTCTGAGGTTCGATCCCCGGGTCGGGCAAAGTGATATTGAATTTTTCCATATCAGCCCGGAGTCTGGAATTTGTGCCCAATATGGTGATAGGCTCGCCCCCTATCACATCTGGGACCGAACTAAGCTCGGCGAAATGTGGATGTTCTAGTTCTCTAGTACGCCTCTGCCTACCCCTTCGGGGATACAGGCGTGAGCTTATGTAGTAACGATTGCGTCTCTCGTTTGCCAGTCTCTGCTTTAAATAAATATAACTTACTCCTTTTGAGGTATTTTAATTTTTTTTACAAATACGATAAGAAATAAATGAATACTGGAAAAATCAATACATTTAAACAAAAGCAAAATAAAATAATTCAACGAACACATAATAAATACGGATACGTGACTGAGAAGGCATATGAAGTCTGTAGGATTGTTACAGTTTGAGTAAACGTAACGAACGGAAAAAATCCGAAAAAACAACGGACGAGAGGACGTAACAAAGCTGGACCCAATCAGGATCAGGCCTTATTTACTGAGTCCGCTCTAATTGATACAGGGCCGGACAGCGGGGGAAAGGTCCCTGTACGGCTATAAGAATAGCGAATTTTACAAATTTGAGTATGTTTCAACTGATCAAAGACATTCAACATTGACGGGACAATAGGTTTAAACTTGAGATCCAAAAGTTGTGACCTCGTGGTCATAAGTCAGTCAGTCGTATTTGAAACATACGCGCGCAAGGTCGTGCCAGCGTAATAAATAATAATCTTTAGACCATAAAATTGTCGTACATGATTCTTGAACATTCACCAAATATTCTAGAGTGTAAATTGTAATGAGCGCCCTAGCATTGTAATAAGTAGTAGATGGCGTTACTGACGTTAGAATATTTTTTTTTATAGAATTTTGCTTCATAGCCCTTCTAAAGTTAGTAATATTAGATCTCTTTGCAATTAATAGTGGTCTGATAGGACTCTCATATGTGATATTTTGTCAACTGAAATTTCCATTTCTACAATCAAGCAGCATTGTGCAAGTGCCAGTACATTATTCCCAGTGTTTTTATCGGGAATTTAAGATTTAACACCTAATGTGTAAGAGTTAACATTCATAAACATGAAACATAAGCTCACGCCTGTATCCCCGACGGGGTAGGCAGAGTCGTACTAGCGAACTAGAACACCCACATTTCGCCGAGCTTAGTTCCGTCCCAGTTGTGATAGAGGGTGAGTTTATCACCATATCAGGCACAAATACCAGTCTCCGGGCTGATACTGAAAAATCTAATACCACTTTGCCCGACCCGGGGATCGAACCCGAGCCCTCAGGACGATAGTCGTACCGCACACGCAATATCACTACGCCACCGAGGTAGTCAGTGCTTTGTTATTCAAAATCGCAGTATCATCAGCCGAGCGGCTTACTCTTCTCGTCATTCAATTGTAATAATAAAAAAATGATGTCATAGTTTAGATAATACGATCTTACCACGTTCGTTCCCACTGTCGAGAATAGTAACGACGTTCCGTTGAAAAATGCAAGTAGAACGTAGTTACTTAGCCCTTATTCATAACGAAATCCTGGTCTTATCGAACGCATAACCCTATTATATTATGTATAACTGTGACCCTCGTACACAATGTCACAATTGCATTTATTATGTTTGTTATCTTTGTTTTTTTTTTACATGGCTAACGTCCGCACGTCACACGAGGTGACCACTGAAAACCAGCGTTGTACTGTGGTTGAAACCACATCACAACATTATGCTGAGTGGTCACCTACCTGTCACAGTCACGGCCAGCTAATGCTATGCTTTAAATATTAACATCTTTATCATGTGTCCTAGTGTCTGTGACAAATAAAGTGTTTTTCTTTCTTTCTTACTTTTGTCTACTGTAGCTAAAAGATAACTAAAATATGTTTATCGAATACAATGTTGCTGGTTACAGAAAAAACATTATTTTTATCTCTGGCAAGCTTTGAAACAAATAGGAAGACTTGACTGGAAACAATTAATAAAAAATATATATCAATGTTAGATTGGGGCCTAGACTATAACAAAATTAATGTAATTAAGAAAGAACATCAAACTTGAAACAGCTGATCGGAATCGGCCATGTTTTCACTATAGAACGTTAGAACTTTTAAACGCTACTGAGCGATTATGAATACAATTTTTATGAGACATACTATTGCGGTTTTTTTACGCTCTAAGTTATTATGAATAAGGGAGTTAGATAAGGCTTATAGGTAGATATTTGAGTGGTAGAGCCACGCTGTAAACAGTTACGTCTACAGCACGAATGGACCGGCTCGAGCGGTTTGATATCTCACAAAAAACCGACGTTAAGTTTTTTTTTTATAGCAGAGATTGGCAAACGAGCAGATGGGTCACCTGATGGTAAGTGATCTCCACCGCCCATAGACACCCAAGATACAAAAAGAATCATGGGTGCGTTACCAATCTAAAAGGAGGGAATGGAAGGGAAGGGAAGGGAATTAGGAAAGGGAGTGGGGAAATGGGCCACCGGAAATCTTACTCACCGAACGAAACGCGACAGCAAGCTGCCACTTTACGTCGATTTTCTGTGAGACAGTGGTATCTAACCGGTCGAGCCGGCCCGTTCGTGCTATAGACGTTACTGTCTACAGCGTGGCTCTACCACTTGGCAGCTCGCTGTCGCGTTTCGTTCGGTGAGTGAGATTTCCTGTGATCCAAGTCCCCTCCCTTTCCCAATCCCTATTTCCCTCCTTTTAGGTTGGCAACGCACTCGTGATTTTCTTGTCTTGGGTGTATATAAGCGGTGGAAATCACTTACTATCATCACACACACACATCGGAGTTTTTCTAACATGATTTTTCCAAGACTAGATGTTGATAAGACTAAGGCCTAACCCCTCTCATTAGTAGAGGAGGCCCGTGCCCAGCAGTGGGACAGTAATATTACAGGGCTAATATTATTTTTTATTTTTATTATAGATGTTGATATGAGGCTGTCGGTTGTTCTAGGGAATCTATATGGATTATCATCGGGCGAGCGGCTTGGTGATCATGGCATTCGATTTAAAAAAATCATAATAATAATCAGCCACAGACATCTACTGCTGAATCTATATAATCACAAGTTTAAAAACTTAACGGACCGACTTCAAAACTTATCCGATCGTGACCAAATTTATATGGAACCACCCTTGTAATAAGCTATATCGAACACAAAAATAATCTTGACTGCCTCGGTGGCGTGGTGGTATTTCGGTACGACTACGGTTCTGAGGTCTCGGGTTCGATCCCCGGTCGGGCAAAGTGATATTGGATTTTTCCATATCGGTCCGGAGTCTGGAATTTGTGCACGATATGGCGATAGGCTCGCCCCCTATCACATCTGGGACGCAAATAAGCTCGGCGAAATGTGGGTGTTCTAGTTCGCTAGTGCGCCTCCGCCTACCCCTTCGGGGATACAGGCGTGAGCTTATGTTATGTGTTATGTAAAAATAATCTTGAAAATCCGTCCACATTTGGCAAAGATATTGCGTAACATACATAAAAAAATTAAAAACACAGATGAATTGAGGACCTTCTCATTTTCGAAAGACGGTAGATTAACAGCTTATGCCTCCCTTGCAATTATTGACAAAATAATTTGTCTATGAATATCATTACAGCCTAAGATTGTAATGCAGCAATTAACTTAAAACGTAGACCTAGAAATAACAAGATGTAATAATAATGCAAATCTTTAGAACGGTGAACACGACACTGTGAACTCGTCTCGGGCAAACATTTTAACGAAACAAACTTTGTCCAGCGTCAATATTGAATGCCTTACTGGTGACGTCCAAGAAACGCCTTCCAGTTGATATTTAAATGACTCTTTTATGTTTCCTGCCCGCCTAGCATGGGCGCCACGAGATATACCGATAATCGACTGTCGAGATGTTGACTTCGTGTTGTCTACAATATTGTATGAAAATCAACGAGGACGCATATTAGTGTCCGTAGACAAATAGAGAAAACCGGTTATAACAGGACAAAAAGCGTAGACAAAATGTTCTCGTGGCGCGCATGCTAGGCGAGCTGGTGATATAGTTTTCATCAGATTTATAGATAAAATATTTCGTGGGTTGTAACTTTTTTTCCTCGGGCAATCGGTTGCACCTACCGTGAAAATATACTTTAACTTTTTTTCTTTCTACCTGCCCTTATCCCACCTTAAGTCGTGACGTCTGAACCCCCATCTGGGGGATCCAGCCCCAGGAAAATAGTCTTTGGAAAACACTACAGCCTGACCTGGGAATCGAACCCAGGACCTCCCGGACCTCAGCCCATCGCCACTAGACCAAGGAGGCGACATCCATTTTTAATTAATCACAAAACTTAAAAACTTTAACAAATATCAGCACAGAGTTCGTTTAAAGTTATTTACGACAACCTCCGTGGCGCAGCGGGCGAGAAGCCGGCTGTGAAACGTGAGGTCGCGGGTTCGATGCCGCACCGAGACAATTGTTTGTATGGCCCACAGGTATTTATTTCGGGTCTGGGTGTGAGATCAAAAGTCTCTTAGTTCCTGATACCCACGACACAAGACTCGATCTTAGTGTGGGGTCAGGACTATGTGCATGACTGTTGGGTGTATTTATTTACTGCATTAAACATTATAAAGCGACATCTACACTGGTATCAACACGCGCGTTTCCTAGCCAAACGGTGACATTACAGTTCGTTAGATCGTATCATAACTATATCATTGCACGTATGGCATTCGATAGCACAGTCGCTTTGTTTGTTAACCACCTTCCGCCCGGTTCGTGTCGGCCAGTCTGCACGGGGCTTAATACGTTTTGTTACCGAGGCTGAGATCTATAGAGCGAACTTCGACAAAGTCTAAGTTAAAGTCACGAACTCAGTGGGCATTTAGAATTGTTAAATCGAAGTTTGACTTAGTCCGGGTAATTTTTTACAAGAAAAACAGACTGACAGACAGACTAAGCAAAGATTTTCTTGTAAAAAATTACTCGGACTTAATAAAAATCGTCACTGAGTTCGACTTTGACTTAGACTTAGTCGAAGTTCGCTCTATTGATCTCAGCCTAAGTTCAGTTTGAACAGATTTTAGTCGAGGTTTAGGGATTGTCTTTGATTGAGGATAGGGGTCGTTTAAGAATTGTCTTTATGAAACGAGGTGCAATATTAAACACAGTTTATGCTTAAATTGAGTTTAAAATTCATTAGTTTAAAATTAATTAAGGGCGACTTCCAGCACTTATTTTATTTTAAAACGAATTAATTTAAAACTCAATTTAAGCATAAATTTATAAATAACTAAGGGCGACTTTCAGCTGAATATATTCAATCATATTTATCCCCAGTATAACGCAACCTTATAATATTTCCAAAAACCAATCTGCAAACGAGCGGCCTGAGCAGGAAAATTTCTGACAACCGTAAATGTATTCGATCTCGATGCGCGTCTATGAAATTTGTATGAAATATTAACCAAGCGTCATCAGTGCGCAGCGAACTCGAATACATTTACATTTACATTAGTTTTTCGTGCTCGGGCTACTGATAATTCAAATTAAATGTTTAAAGAAGCCACGTACTTAAAATAGAGTTGGCACGGCTGGCATTTGATTCCCCGGTCACGTACCGAGTCCATTTCATTCTACTAACGAACCGAAATACTGTCGCTGTGATTGATTTTACTATGCATATTGCATGTGGCGGATATTTCCGTAGGCTGTAGTAATAGACTGCCTCGGTGACGTAGTTTTATTTCGGTACGACTACCGTCCCGAGGTCTCGGGATCGATCCCGGGTCGGGCAAAGTGAGATAGGATTTTTCCATGTCAGCCCGGAGTCTGGAATTTGTGCACGATATGGCGATAGGCTCACCTCCTATCACATCTGGGACGGAACTCAGCTCGGCGAAATGTGGGTGTTCTAGTTCGCTAGTGCACCTCTGCCTACCTTGGATACAGGCGTGAGCTTATGTTATGTTATGTATTAATAATTTGAAGTGGTATATTTTGTTTGGTGACACACATGCTCGTTTGGCAGTCTTTGTTTGACAGAATTTCTTTGTTTGAAAACCATGGAAATCAAAACGATGGAAGAAATTCTAAAGCCACAAGCAAAGCTACAAAACAAAACTTTTACGATTCCAAAGTATAGAACCTTGAATCCCCATCAAATAAAACAATGACCCAACCTCTAAGCTATCAAAGGACCCCCAAAATAAATACGCTCAATTTTAACTAAAACAGAGCCCAACATTTCAAGCGACCGCAAAGGTAACAACACAAATAAATCCCGGTGACGTAACAATCCCGTAATAGTGAATCCCGGGCGCCGCTAATTGAATTAGCGACTGTGATCCCGGGTTCGCGGGATTGTCGGCTGACCCCGCTGTCTATTCTCCTACCTTTATAAACTATACAACCATTTTGGAATGTTTTTTGCTTGCGAGGTGTTTATTTTATTCTTGGGTCGAAATATATCTTCATGTACTTAATAAAGATTAAAAGGAACTTCTTGGACCTTCAGTGTTTATAGAGGTGACCACTTTTCTTAAGACTCATTTTCTCTTGCAATTTATATTAATCAAGGTATATTTTATTTCATACGCTTTATATATTATGTCAATTTGCTAATCCTCTGGGCTATCGGTGACTTTCGTTCTTTTACGGATCTCCTCATTCCTGATTTGATCACGTAGAGAAACACCGAGCATAGCCGTCTCCATAGCTCGCTGAGTGACTGTGACCGACGACCTGATAAAGGTCACAGGAAGTCGCTGGATGTAGGCCGCTTCCAACAGGTTGATCTGGAAATCTTTGGGTGAGGCCTATGTTCAGCAGTGGACGTCCTATGGCTGATGATGATGATGATATATTATGTCTGAAGTTATTGGGCCTTACTTAAAAACAGTCACTTTTTCAAAATAGTCTGTCACTTTTTTCTTTATGTCTTACATTACGCTCACGCCTGTATCCCCGAAGGGGTAGGCAGATGTGCACTAGCGAACTAGAACTCCCACATTTCGCCGAGCTTAGTTCCGTCCCAGATGTGATAGGGGGCGAGCCTATCGCCATCATCATCATCATCATCATCATCAGCCATAGGACGTCCACTGCTGAACATAGGCCTCCCCCAAAGATTTCCAGATCGACCTGTTGGAAGCGGCCTGCATCCAGCGACTTCCTGCGACCTTTATCAGGTCGTCGGTCCACCTTGTAGGTGGACGTCCTACGCTGCGCTTATACATATATCGGGCACAAATTCCAGACTCCGGGCTGATATGGAAAACCCAATATCACTTTGCCCGATCCGGGGATCAAACCCGAGACCTTAAGACGGTAGTCGTACCGATATACAACCACGCCACCGAGGCAGTCAGTGCTTTGTGTCACATTGTTTGAAAAAAATAGGGAAAGACTTAGGCTGAGATCTATAGTGCGAACTTCGACAAGTCCAAGTCAAAGTCACGAACTCAGTGAGGATTTTTACTAAGTTCGAGTCATTTTTTACAAGAAAATCTTTGCTTAGTCTGTCTGTCAGTCTGTTCTTCTTGTAAAAAATGACCCGGACTGAGTCAAAGTTCGATTTAACAATTACAAATCCCCTCTGAGTTCGTGACTTTGACTTAGACCGAACTTCGACTAAGTCTAAGTTACTTGACTTAACCATTTGCTAAGCTAAAATGTTTTTATTAGTAAGACCCGATAAGTTCATAAGATCATGACCAAATTATTTGAAACTACCCTTTTTGTAAGCTCTATCAAACACAAAAATAATTTTAAATAATTGGTCCCCATTTGCCGGAGATATCACATACATATACAAAAAACATATTATACATAGACAAATTGCGAACCACCTTCTTTTTGAATTAAGTTTTAAATAAACAAAGAATATGGAAATCTATGTTACAAATTCAAACAAAATATTGAGTAACTTTCATCACATTTTTAATAACTGTCGGAGTCGTACACATATCTATGCGGTGGAGGAGCAGTGCGATCTGTAAAAAGAGTTTTCATTTATTTTTTATTTCTCTTTTCGATGTAGAATATTTACTTCAATATTTATTTTTTGCTGGTGGTATGAAATTCGTATCCACCCAGATGGCGACCACCGTACAAATGGTCTTAAAATCTGCCATAGTGACCCACACTTCTTGTGTGCTTCACGTTCCAGGATCAGCAGGTTTCCGGTTCTCTCGAGGACTTGCTACATGACTTGATGGTTGGTTTTTACATCTCTGTGTCTGTATACCGATACAGACCGGTATACAGACATAGAGTTGTAAAAACCAACCATTATATGATGGATAACCAATAAGATGACCGCATCTGCCTATCTTGTCGCAAGCTCCTCGATTTGCTTCTCTCTTCAGGGCGTGAAGAAGTATAAATAGGCCGGCATGATTCGGGTGATCACCTATATATAGGATGTTTTGTCACTGGTCGCTGGTTTTTTTGGACTGCAGTGCGCTAACCATCAGATGTTGCTGGTATCAACACTGTAGTGTTGTCACGTTGTTGTGTTTTAAAATAAATACTTTCGAATACTGTTATAAGTTCCGTCATTATAATAAAAATATTATTCTAATATCATACCCTCTTCCTGAAGTCTTAAAATAGGTCGTTTGTATCGATGGGGTTTCTCAAGTCTGCGAATGGAAGCATCGAATAAAAATACTATTACCTTCATTTCATTTCTGCGGTGACCTAGTTCAAAAGAACACTCGAGAAAGTAGTTTGCAACCGATCCCGATCTCAATGGGGTTCAATCAATCGTTATATAAGAATTGATACTTAATGGTCTACTGCGAACTAGTACGGAATTAGTACTTTAGTTACTTATAAAGTTTAAGAGTTCTGGGAACGAACTAAATCGAATGGGGTTGGGAACTTAAATTATTTTTATATAAAAGAACACCATTCCATCATCAGACCCGTAGCTAGTTATGATGATGATTATGATGATGATGATGATGAAATAAGTGCTAGAGCCGTTACGTAGAAAATTTTACTTGCACCAATAATGGGTTGGATTAAGATCACGAGAAAATAACAATGCCATGAAATTGCAGTTTGCTGTTACATTTCGTCTAGTCTAGTAAGTGATTTTTTTGGATTTTAGACTGCAAATACACCAAAAGTCACTACGTTAGTTGGCAAATTAGAGGTAGTATTAGTAGCAATCTTGCCGCAATCTACATTATTGAAAACGGTACAAGTAGCAGCGATAGCTCAGTTGGAGTGGTATTGATTGCAACGATGGAAAGCGCAGCTTCGTCTCCAACCCCACGAACCTCTAGACTTTTCTGTGTAATTTGTATACAATATCATTTGCTTTAACGGTGAAGGAAAAAATTATTGAGAAACCTGCATACTACTCTACAACTCAGCGCTATACACAAGAATTTCCTTGCTTCGCTTCCAAACGCTTCGTGCCCAGCATTAGAACAATAATGGTCTAATGGTATTATTGTTGACTATTATTGAAAGTACTCACAGTTGGATAATATCTTTTGTATTAATAATAATCGGCACACTTCTAGTCTCATCAACAAATTTATGCTCAAAGTCTTCTTCGTCAATAATAAGATTTCCATTCACAAGATATACTTGTGGTTCATTAACACTTGGCCCTTGAGAAACACCTAAAAGAAATAAAAGAGGAAGAAAAGAGAAACGAAAGTGTTTTTTTTTCTTAAATCAATGTGTTTGCGACATTAACAAGTTGAAACATATTAGAAAGTCATACCTCGCAAAGTCTTCAGTTTATTTACCAAAGCATCAACAACCTTCGCCATTTTTTGTTTTGTAATTCTGCTCGGTCTTTCTTCCTTTTCTTTTTTATAAGGTCTGAGAAGTTTAGATAGTACGGAATCTGTTTTCTCATCAGAACGGTTCAAGATATCATTTATTTGTAGTTCATCATTGTCATCGCTTGCTCGTATTTCATATATTTCCAGTTTGGGTTTATATCGGGCTTGAGAGGAAGCGAGAAACGTTGCTGTAATAAACAAAGCAATAAGATGAACGAGAATAATGACAACTTGATTAATTATTTAGTACGGAATTTAATCACGATCTCCGGTAACATGACAATATTTTAAATCAGTCGCAATACCAATTAATCTTGACAGTGTCAGTGGCGCAGCAGATAAGTAGCCAGCTGTAAAACGAGACAAATGATGGTTCCAACAGGTCGATCTGGAAATCTTTGGGGGCGGCCTATTTTCGACAGTGGACGTCCTATGGCTGATGATGATGATGGGTGTTATGAGACCGAAAGTCTCTCGTAGTTCTCGACGAAATTCTAGCTTTTAGTTGCGCGTTCTGATGTTCTGTTGTATAAAAACCACTGCAGTATTTCATTTACCGAATAACTCAATCAGATTCATACTTACCGATAACGAATAAAAATATTATATTCATGTCGAGTTCTTCGTAAACAAACCTGATTTTTTCCTAAAATATTACAAATGTATTGAATTTCATTCCGTTTTACGTCCGTTTTATGAGTACACCACTTTTATCTACAGTACGAAAATTGGTAAATCGTAAATTGGAAATTTCATTTGCTTTATGGCTTTTTGACTACGAACTATTATGGTCTGATTTTATTTCACTTTTTATTGCTTTGATGATATAATTTTTTGATAAATCAGTGGCAGTTTATTGCCTAATGGTTTCGTTTGAATGTTTTTGTTGGAAAAATAGACAGTGGAAAACAAAGTAGTTATGATATTTTATTGCTTGCCTACATAATTTGTTTTAAAACAATATTATCAAAATATTATTGATAATAACAAAAGCATCGATATCAGCGACCCGAGCAGGAAAATTTCTGACAATCGTAAATGTATTCAAGCTTGATGCGCGTTTATAAAATTTGTATGAAATATTAACCAAATATCATCAGTGCGAAGCGATCTCGAATAAATTTACGATTGTCAGATTTTTTTCTCGGGTTGCTGATATGGACAGTCACATATTAGTACATGCAGACATAGACATACGTCTATTTACCTTAAGGTTGGAGTGAGACAACGGATTTCCACTTGATACGGTGCTTGCACATTTCTTTTGCTTCATTCACCCTTTTAAACGTACAGTGACAGTACACTTGTTGAGTGGCAGAGCTACACTTTAGACAGTTAGGTCTACAGCACGAATGGGCCGGCTCAACCGGTTTGATATCACTGTCTCACAGAAAACCGACGTAAAGTGACAGCTTGCTGTTGCGTTTCGTGCGGTGAGTGAGGTTTCCATTGGCCCATTTTCCCCCTCCCTTTCCCGATGCCTTTTCCAACCTCTTCCATTGCCTCCTTTTACATTGATAACGAAACCATGATTCTTTTTGTGTCTTGGATGTCTATGGGCGGTGGAGAACACTTACCATCAGGTTACCCATCTGCTCGTTTGCCAGTCTCTGCTTTTAATAAAACATTTTTGGAAATAAGTACACAAATATTTAGTAATTAAATTCTTCAGGAATAGGACGTTATTGTTGACGAAAATGTTTGGCATATATTTCACAAGATATAAATCCTGAAACACTCAGCATCTTTCCTTCCCTTCGTCTCGACATCCCCACAAGTGTTTGCAGTCGTTACTATACCGGCAGTATCAACACGAAAATGCTTTTATCCACTGATATTTGATATCAAGTTGGTCAGACTTTGATTGGGCTCTTTGTTTCTAGTTCATTGTTATGGAATTTGATATTATTAATTTGATCGAAGATAGTCTGTCGTCTGTTTGAAAAATTAATTCAATGTTGAGTGCAGTAAGATTCTAAATGGCACACTGCGTTAGATAAGGTCTCCAAATCGAAACAGCTTTAATTCAACACCATTTTTAAGGTCAAATCCAATGGCATATAACTGAATGTAGGAAAATTACCAAGAGTGAAAATAATGCCGAAATGAGGAAATTCGTGTAAATGTGTTACTAAGTTCGTCCGTCATATTTGAGATCGCTGTTTCGTTTCATACAGTGAATGAGTTTTATTTCAATACCATTTCTTTTCTTTTGCTCTGCCCATGATTTGGACTTTGATTCTCTTATTGTGGGTGTTCATGGACGGTGCTTACTTACCAGGTGACCTACTCGCTCATTTCCGGTCTTTGCTAAGAAAAATTATAATAATTTTTTTTTTTTTTTTTTTTTTTTATAGCAGAGATTGGCAAACGAGCAGATGGGTCACCTGATGGTAAGTGATCTCCACCACCCATAGACACCCAAGACACAAAAAGAATCATGGGTGCGTTGCCAACCTAAAAGGAGGGAATGGAAGGGGAGGGAAGGGGATTGGGAAAGGAAGAAAGGAAGTATAATAATATTAGCCCTGTAATATTACTGTCTCACTGCTGGGCACGGGCCTCCTCTACTAGTCAGAGGGGTTAGGCCTTAGTCTACTACGCTGGCCTAACGCGGGTTGGTAGACTTCACATACCTTCAAAATTCTTGTGGAGAAATTCTCGGGTATGCAGGTGTCCTCACGATGTTTTCCTTCACCGTTATAGCAAGCGATATTTCACAATGAAAACATACTTAACATAGAAAAGTCAGAGGTGTGTGCTCTTTTTGGGGTTGGTCTCGAATCTCTGACACTCGTCTCGGCAGTCCGTACCATTCCCAACTGAGCTATCAGTGCTATCACTGCTGTAGAAAAATTATAAATCAATTTAATTATAATACAAATAATAATAGAAATCTTGAACTTGTGCCCTATATGGGATAGGCTCGCCTCATCTCATCTGGGATGGTACTCAGGCTGAGATCTATAGAGCGAACTTCGACTAAGTCTAAGTAATAAACTCAGTGAGGCTTTTGACTTCGTCCGAATCATTTTTTACAAGAAAATCTTTGATTAGTCTGTCTGTCGGTTTGTTTTTCTTGTAAAAAATGACTCGGACTAAGTCGAAGTTCGATTTAACAATCCAAAATCCTCATTGATTCGTTTCTTTGACTTAGACTTAGTTGACGTTCGTTCTATAGATCTCAGCCTAAGCTCGGCGAAAACAGTATAACATACATAACATAACATAAGCTCACGCCTGTATCCCCGAAGGGGTAGGCAGAGGCGCACTAGCGAACTGGTACACCCACGTTTCGCCGAGCTTAGTTCCGTCCCAGATGTAATAGGGGGCGAGCCTATCGCCATATCGGGCACAAATTCCAGACTCCGGGCTGATATGGAAAAATCCAATATCACTTTGCCCGACCCGGGGATCGAACCCGAGACCTGAGAACCGTAGTCGTACCGAAATACCACCACGCCACCGAGGCAGCAGCACCGAAAACAGTATCACAGAAACCATACCAAAACCAACAATAATAGTATCGCCTGAAAGCATTCTCTTGTTCAAACACTTCATTAGAACGTATTGATTTATTTTACACTGAATCCGCACCGGGTGCAATCGGGTTAGTTCTATTCCATTTTACGCTTCGGATATCGGCAGTATTTGGGTTTACGGAAGCGAATTACAGCTCAAATATAACTGGACAGTTTTGCTAGATATATCTGTTTGTATACCTAGTATTTGTACTAGTGGTGACGTCACTATAGTCGGATTGCTAATGAAATGGAGTAAACTGACAGATCGAAATGTCACCTTTCAAAATAATGTTGCTTACTTCCAAAACATAGTGATTGATCTAGTTCAATCTTTATCATTCAAAGAAATAATAACTCAGCACTAGCTTGGAAAATTAGAATTTCAGCTTAACCCTTCGACTAAATGTCTGTGTAAATCATTTTGCGTAAATAATCATAACAGATACGCGAAATAATACAATGAAAATTACAAATATTACTTTTATTATTTGAGAAAAATTACGTTCCGTACATTCATAGCTATTGTAAATTTTGTTTATAATGAACCAAGATTAGAATTCCAGTAGACATGCCATTACTTACCATGCAGTAATTTACTATGACAATAATTCAATAGACATGTAGTACTAATCACGCATTAGGCAGGAATTACGACTTTAAGTTGGACTTTAGAAAATGAAAGAATGAAATGATTCACTGAATTGAAATGTTTAAATAATCTTGATCTTTTTACCGCAACACTATTTAAATTTCATTAAAAAGTGGCAACATTCGAAATGTCAGTATACTCCGTTTAATTAGCAATCCTACTATAGCTCTACACCGTCACATAAGTAAACATTTGAGTGGTATAGCCATAGTACAGTGATAATACTATTCCACAGAAGTGGAGTATACACGTAAAGTGGCAGCTCGCTGTTGCGTTTCGTTGAGTTGAGATTTCCGCTGGCCCGATTCCCCGCTCCCTTTCCCGATCACTATTCCCCTCCTTTTCGGTAAACAACGCCCATGATACATTTGTGTCTTGGGTGTCTATGCGTGGTGGAGATCACTTACTGCTATAAAAAATATAAGTGAATATGATGTTGAACAATTTCAATATCCAGATATTTGTTATGGAGAATATTTGTCGTTCTAACAATTTATAAAACATCTGTTAAACAACATTTGCCCTTTAAATAAACATATCTAATTAAAAAGCAGTCCCAAATTGGAAAAACAAGGTCTTAGCAAGCCTCTTAATATCAGTAACGCTACAAGAAAGTACGTGGAATATATAAAATTCTATGTCAAGTTACAAGTTACACATCCTTTGACAATCTTCCATATTGTATCCATTTGTGACCCCACCCTCAACAAACGCCGTGCCATCATATTCATAATCCCGAAAGTCGTATGTACCCTTTAAATTAAGCAAATATTATGATCGTCCAATGTAAACACGGTAGAGTTTTGCCGGAGCGACCTACTGAATACTAAACATCAATTAATTAAAATCCGTTTAATACGAATTTTATTGTAGCGAATTCAAATTAGATATATATTAGCTTTAAAAGGCAGCGTTCGCTTAGATGCTAGATGGGAATGGTATTTATTGTTGAGATGAAAAGTAAGTTCAAAATCAGTCCCAAAAGGATGCACATCTGGATTTTATAAGTTAAAGGTATAGCCATTGAGAATTATCTTTCGTCTTAGCGGTGTAGTACAACAGTAGTAAAATTGTCTAGAGTATTATACTATTAAATGTATTGTGTGTTTGAAATAAAAAGGCGCAGTATCATAATTTAATATATACATTTTTAATTTCTGCTTAAATTATATTGGTTTTAGAAGCAATAATTTAAAATTTTATAAAAAAATAATGGCTAATCAATATTACGTCTAAGACTTAAAATGACTCTTTTTTATAAGTATTTTCTTTCACTCACGTTACACCTCCATATAACGAAACTCTCGTTAAGACGAAACATCTCAACCATATGTCACGAGCTTAGTAATACTAAACACGAGCGTAAAATTTTGAAGTGGTTTTGTGAACGTTTGAACTGTATCTGAATAATTTATAAATGTTTGTTTGCATTTCCTCGTATATTATGTATATTAATTGTTGGTATTGGTTCCGTCCGTGCATCATGAGTATCCATGCCCAACGCTTTTGTATGAAACTTTAAGGCTTTTTTGAGTGGTAGAGCCACGCTGTAGACAGTAACGTTTACAGCACGAATGGGCCGGCTCGACCGGTTAGATACCACTGTCTCACAGAAAACCGACGTAAAGTGGCAGCTTGCTGTCGCGTTTCGTTCGGTGAGTGAGATTTCCGGTGGCCCATTTCCCCCCACCCTTTCCCAATTCCTTTTCCCTCCCCTTTCATTCCCTCCTTTTAGGTTGGCAACGCACCCATGATTCTTTTTGTGTCATGTGTGTCTATGGGCGGTGGAGATCACTTACCATCAGGTGACCCATCTGTTCGTTTGCCAATCTCTGCTATAAAATATAGAGCAAACTTCGACTGAGTCTAAGTCAAAATAACGAACTCAGTGAGGATATGCAATTGTTAAATCAAACTTTAACTTAGTCCGATTCATTTTTTACAAGAAAAACAGACTGACAGACAGACTATCCGCCATATATATCGATTATCCGCCGTGCCTGTGGGAGTCGCTCAGCAATCGAAATTGTACGTTTTATTGTTTTTATTTTACATGGAGGTTACCTTGATGTAGATTGGCTGCTCTAATTTAATGTAAATTATTGAATTTTTTGTTTTCTTATTTTGGTTGTATATTAATATCTGTAAACTGGTTATTATTCTCAAAAAGAGCAACGTCAGAGTTTCTTGCCCGTTCTTCTAGTCCGTCCGGCAGTAGAGTAAACCTTTTTGACGGAATCTAAACAATATGTGACATTTTATGGATTCAATAAACGATTTGATTTGACTAAGCAAATATTTTTCTTGTAAAAATGACTCTGAATAAGTCAAAAGCCTCACCGAGTTCGTTACTTTGACTTAGACTTAGTCGAAGTTCGTTCTATAAATCTCAGCCTAAGTATAATCGTTCTGAATGCGAAGCAAGCTTGCTTAGCAGTACTGACTGTAGGATATTCGTATATGCTCGAATAGCGACCACCATAAACATGGTGTTCAAATTTACCATACTTTGTGTAAATCGCGTTCCAGGATCGGTTTATGTATATCCAATCCATCTGAGGGGCGTGCGACATGACTTGATGGGTGGTTAAGGATGGTCTGATAGGTAAATAATAAATAAATACACTCAACATTCACACACCTAGTCCTGAACCCACACTAGGTATAACCTGTATCGTGGGTGTCAGAGATTATGAGAGACGCACGGTCTCACAACACCCCGACTTGAAACAAATATCTGTGTGCCACACAAACATTTGTCTCAATGCGGGAATCGAACCCGTGGCTTCTCGCTTCACAGTCGACTACTCGCCCGCTGCGCCACGGAGGCTGTCTAGGTCTTAAATTTTATTAAACTTTCCTGCGAATTCTAAAAGGAGAATGAAAACACCAATGATTTGACAGAGAACTGACCTGACCGTACTTTATTTGCCCATTGCATCAGTCTAGGTAGTCATGCTCACTTAAGGTCTATGCTTGTGGCGGCGTCGTGTGCCGGGTCGATCACTTCCCTGCAACGTGGTTGAGGAGGTCGATGGCTGGCACATGCGTCATACTCGTGAACGGGTGCTGCTTGTGGAGACTGGTCTGCCTGGACTGTTTTATTTCCCTTGTGTCAATTCAACTTGCCGTGGCTGCGGGGGTCGCTCAGTGTATCTTGTATGTTACTTTGTCCTATATTATTAGATGTCCTATAATATTGTTATCATGGTTTAGCTGCTCTAATTCAAGCTCTTTCTGTATCTGGTGCTGTACTTTATTAGTAGCTGACTGTAAATTGGTGTTAAAAAGTGCAACGTCAGAGTTTCTTGCCCGTTCTTCTCTGGCGAAACAGCCTTCCGAACAGGCGGTAGAGTTAAAATTTGACGGAATCTAAATAATGTTTGAACATTTCATGGATTCAATAAATGATTTTGATTTTGATTTTGATTTTGACCTGACTGACTCGTGAAACTCGATCGAATTTGAATTCGATTGGTGGCTCAAAATTCCACCAAAATTGAGTTAAAAAGTGCGCTAATGTTGCATTAGATTCGAGAACTTGTCATTTGGCAATTTAACGTGACATTATTGCACTTTTTAACTTTATTTCGTTGGAATTTTAAGTCACTCATCGAAGTCAAATTTTTATCGAATGTCAAGAGTCAGGGGGGTTACCACCACCTCGTATAGCAGTATTATTATAATCTTACTTGTACCGATTCCCATACAAAACAAACAAAGAACGATTATAATAATACTGCTATAAGAGGTCTTGGTAACCCGGCAGGCCCCGTTTTCGACAGCAGTATTTGAACGCATTAATAATTTGTTATCCATAAAAGTTTATGGAACTTGGCTTGGTAAGTGGTTTTAATGTTGCAATATAAAAATATGAGAATATTGGTCATTAAATACTTACTGAAGCAGCTATAGCTCAGGGAATTGTACGAACTGCCGAGACGAGTATCGGAGGTTCGAAACCAACCAGAAAAAAAAGAGCATAGACCTCTGACTTTTCAATGTGAATTATCGCTTGCTATAACGGTGAAGGCAAACATCGTGAGGAAACCTGCTTACCCTAGAATTTCTCCACAAGAATTTCGATGGTATGTGAAGCCTATCAATCCGCATTTGGCCAGCGTGGTAGACTAAGGCCTAACCTCTCTCATTAGTAAAGGAGGTCCCCAGCAGTGGGATAGTAATACATACATACATACATAGACTCACGCCTTTTTCCCATAGGGGTAGGCAGAGACAACGGATTTCCACTTGCTACGATCCTTACATACCTCTTTCGCCACATTCAGTCTCATTACATTCTTCATGCATCCACGACGGTTTAGGGTACTTTTAACTTGACCTTTCTCGAGTATATCTCTGACTTGGTCAGAGAAAGTTCGATGAGGTCTTCCCCTTCCAACTCTACCATTCACGCTTGCCATATATATTTGCTTTGTCAACCTCCTTTCATCCATCCTCTCTACATGCCCAAACCACCGCAATATTCCTTTCTCGATTTTCGTTACTATTTCCTCTTTCAAACCACACTGCTCCCTCACCATACTATTTCTTACTCTATCTTTCAAAGTTACACCACACATGCTCCTTAAACTCTTCATTTCTACTGCATTTATTCTACTTTCATTCTTTTTCTGCCACACCCAACTTTCGCTTCCATACATGAGAGTTGGCACTAACACCCCACAATGCACGGCCAATCGAGCCTTTTTAAAGACTTGGCGACTTGACTTTTACGGGGCTAATATTATAAATACCTACTAACTGCTGCCTCGGTGTCGTGCGTGGTACGACTGTCATCCTGAAGCCTCGGGATCAATCTCCGGGTTGGAAAAAGTCATATTAAGTTTTTTTACTCAGTATCTATCTGGCATCTGGATTTTAAGCCTGATATGTCGGAAGGCTCATCCCATTCGTCCCCTATCACACCTTGGACGGAAATAGATTGGCGAAATGGGGGTGTTCCGGTTCGCCAGTCGTCTCAGCTTACGCCTTTGGGGATACAGGTGTGAGCCTATGTATGTACTTATTCACTACCCATCAAATTGGAGCATCACATGGCACACATAACATGGAGACATTAGCCGCCCCTTGACATACATCTAGGACGGAACTAAGCTCGGCGAAATGTGGGTGTACTAGTTCGCTAGTGCGCACTGCCTACCCCTATCAGGGATACAGGCGTGAGCTTGTTGAACATATCATCATATTGAATTCAGTCGCTGTTTTCCAGGCCGCAAGCATCTGTCAATCAGTAGGCCAGGTTTAATCTAATCCGCTGCGACGTCTGTACGTCACACGTTATCTCCTCGAAACATTAGTTGCTAATGAGTCTGCCGTTTCTATCTCTTGGATTAAATTCCTTGTGAACGATGTTAGAAGTATAGGTAAATGTGTGTTTAACCGATAAATAATCATAAGTTTAAAAACTTAACGGACTGACTTCAAATCCAATCGTGACCAAATTGATATGACCACCCTTGAAAGAAGCTCTATCGAACACAAAAATAATTTTGAAAATCGGTCCACATTCGGCGGAGTTATCGCGTAACTTTTTATGTCTTGTGTCTATGGGCGGTGGAGATCATTTAGCACCAGGTGACCCATCTGCTCGTTTGTCAGTCTCTGCTATAAAAAAAAACAGTCAAGGCAAACCATATTCGATAACGTTTGATCCGAGATTCGAACCCTGGACCTTCCGACCCACATTTCATATACGTTCCCATTAGACCAAGAAAACCTTGTATCGATTAAAAAACTATAAAAAAAAAATATTCAGACATAAAATTCCTCAATGAAGCAACACTTAAAAAAGTAAAAGTCTTTCCCGCCCTGTTTCTTGGAGTACAGAAAATCAATACGGCAGCATTATTTAACGCTACCCCTGTTTATCCCCGGCCACGTCAAAGATACTGTCAAGTTGTGAGTTATGGCCTGCCCGTAAGTGCCTGTACACGCTGAGCACTCTCGAATGCCATGCTTTAAATAAGTTTCAAGATCCTCGCACCGAGACAGATATTTCTGTGGCCCATAGATATTTGTTTTGGGTTTGTGTGTAGTGAGACCGAAAGTCTCTCATAATTCCTGATACCCACGACACAAGACTCGATCTTAGTGTGGGGTCAGGACTATGTGTGTGACTGTTGGGTGTTCTTTATCAAAAAAATGGAGTAAAACGATATCTTTTTAACAGACTTCAAAAAAGGAAGGTTATGAATTAGACCCGTATGTTTGTAATATTGTCAAAATTGCATAATATTCGGATATGTTAGTCTATATGGACTTTTGAACAGCGCCCTGAGCAGGAAAATTTCTGACAACCGTAAATGTATTCGAACTTGATGCGCGTCTATGAAATTTGTATGAAATATTAACCAAACGTCATCAGTGCGCAGCGAACTCGAATACATTTACATTTACATTAGTTTTTCGTGCTCGGGCTACTGATGTGCTAAATTTCATGTATGTGTATAAATACGTGTTTGTATGTGTATGTATGTTTGTCCACATATATCTCGGAAACTATTCATCGGATTTCCATAATTTTATTGGACTAGGTATCTTCCAACTTAGGGAATATTGCAAGTTTCATCAAAATCGGTTTAGTAGTTTACAAGATATGCCCCCTTACTCTTGACACTCCATTCGCGCGCGAAATCCGCTAATGTTGCATAATATTCGAGAACTTGTCATTTGGTAATTTTTTACGTGACATTAATGCTCTTTTAACTCGATTTCGGTGGAATTTTAAGTCAATAAATGAATTGAAATAAAACTATTTTTACGGATTCTATCACGATTTGGGTTTTCATTTTTATTTCCGACGTTTCGTTTTTTAATTTTGTATAATTTAAAAATAAAGGTAGATATTGTAACACTAAATTTTTTGGACAAATGACACCTCTGTCCAACCCGTGACCACGAAGACTGCAAAGCCTTCGAAACGTCGGGAATAAAAATTCAAAAACTAAATCGTGATAGAATCCGTAAAAAAAGTTTTATTTCAATGTATAACATTCGCGTAAACTTAAGAAATCAGTATGTCAATAAATGAAACCGAATCGAATTCAAGTTCGAATCAAGCGTAAGCAGTCACCGCCATGGATAGATATGAGAGACTAAAATCATAAGACTAAAAGAATCATGGGAGCGTGCTAAATTAATAAATATAAGTTTTGGGAAGCTGAGGAGGCGATTACCAAAGATTTTAGGTGTCCCAATTCTCCCCCTTCCTTTCCAATCCCTATTTCCTTCCTTTTAGGTTGGCAACGCACTCGTGATTCTTTCAGTGTTCATGGTAGAGATCACTTCAGGTGACCCAACTACTCGTTTGCTAGTATTTGCTATATAAAATACATCGGTTTTGCTATGAGATACTGGTATTTCTCCAGATAAGCTGGGCCACATAATCCGTTGGCAAAACTGGGAACCGCGTAGCTCTACCACTTTATAATAATGCTTTGTTTCGTTCACTAGTCTGTACTAACATTTACTTTTTCCCTCAAAATCCGAATTCTTTTGAACAAATAAATCAGTGGCAGGTGTCTTTGACAGTGTATGTTGTATCTCTCTTACACATTGACTGTCTCTTTCTGCCGGCTTGTAACCGTTAAGACACAACACTATATAGCTCGCGTTCAAAGTTATATTAAACTTCTTTCTCTCTTACTGATTTCTTAATACGCGAATATTATACATTGAAATAAAACTATTTTTACGGATTTTATCACGATTAGGTTTTAATTATTGTTCCCGACGTTTCGAAGGCTTTGCAGTCTTCGTTGTCACGGGTCAGACTGAAGCTAATCGTGATAGAATCCGTAAAAATAGTTTTATTTCTTTCTTTCTTTCTACCTGCCCTTATCCCACCTTAATGTGGGGTCAGCGCAACACACTTTTTCAAGTATGTTACAGAAAGGATTTGGCTAAGTTTTTACGATTGGCTGCCTGCCTGACGTCAACCCCCTCTGAGGGATCCAGTCCCGGGCAAATTAAATTAGAAAATTTGATTCGCTCAACCTGGGAATTGAACCCACGATCTCCTGGTTCACAGCCCATACATGCTGTGCATGTGCATGCTATTATATTAAACATAATATATTATTTTAATGCGAGTTTCAATTTTTAAAGGACGGATTTTAAGAGGGCTTTCGCACTTTTAAGTGAATTCGACGTTTTTGCTTGACTTTTGAAAGTGTCTCGCTGAAAATTTTTGTACCAAACAAATCCTAAAAACATATGCATTTTGAAGGTCATTTCTTTCCGGACGTGGTGTATATACTAATTTTTTCATTAAATAAGACAAAACCTTATGATTCCGCGTACTAGAAGAGGTGTTTTCGAAAATGTTACTTTTTAGTGACTTTTGATAACTTTTTGAGAAACGATACATTAATATTATGACATACAATTGATGCACACATAACCAGAATATCTTCTTATCCGTGGTGGCTATTATATTTTGTTCACGTTTTATACAAAAATGTCAAGAAAATAGCTTTTAAAACAAACACAATTTTGAAAACTGCGTCTGAAATCATAATTTATTTTGCGCAATATAAACTACACATGAAAATAAAAAATATCGCATAATAAAGTTTAATATCTTGGCTTTTATAAAAAAAAATATGAGGGCCAAGTTATTTGATATAATATCTAAAATATGTTTTTGAAACCATAGTAAAAATCGATATAAACAGCGAATAAATAGCCAGCCATTTGAACAGTCAAGTTACACCGCGCTGAGCGGTCTCAGAGTGAGGACGTATCGCATTTTTTCGTCATTTTCAGTTGTTCGAATTACGAAATTTTCAATTATTTCTAGTAATTAGAGCGCGACCATACTCGACTTGATATTAGACGATTTTTGTTTGTATTCATGTTTTGAGATTTTCTCTAACTACATTTTTATTGAATTATATAATTGGATTTTGTTCTGATTTAAATTATTCATCTCATGATTATGATTGATTGTAATGAATTAAGCGATAGCAACTGAATAGAATTTAGAATGTGATATCTTTCGTTCTGATTTCTTAAGTTTACGTGAATATTATACATTGAAATAAAACTATTCTTACGGATTCTATCACGATTAGGTTTTAATTACTATTCCCGACGTTTCGAAGGCTTTGCAGTCTTCGTTGTCACGGGTCAGACTGACTGTCTGACCCGTGACAACGAAGACTAGGGCTCAGGGGTGGCGGGATATTATGCGGTTATTATGACTGCCTCTTCGTGTAACTTCTTCGCCAAAAAGAGTAAAACGGGATAGGACCCAACAGAGGGAGTTAGAGGAGGCCTTTACCATGCGGAAAACTGAGATTAGGGATATTATTTAAAATCAGGTTACGAGAGACCAATCTAAGCTAAGCGAAATGTAGATGTTCTAGTTCGCAAGTGCGCCTCTAACTAACCCTTCGGGGATACAGAGGTGAACTTATGTATGCATCATGCGTCGTTACATGCAATTTTTGTCAAGATTGAGCCTAAGCGTGCTTTTGAGACTGTCAAACCAGCAGATGGGTCACCAGATGGTAAGTGATCTACACTGAAATAAAATGAAATGTAGGCTAATAAATACTTCTTATGACAAGTCAATATCATCATCATCAATACATATAATAAGAATGTAAATATCGCGCGTCTGTACATTACATAGATTTCCAAAAAAAACTAATTGGGGGAGTTTAGAATTAGTAATAGGATACATTTTTTATCATTTTTAGATTTTTTGTCTGTCTGTCTGTCTGTTTGTATGTTTGACCGCGCATCAAATGAAAACCAAAGTAATTTTACGGAATTGGATAGAAAATTGCAGACCACATCTTGGAAGAACATTTAGGCTTTGTTTTATTGAAATCGGTCAACTCTATCAAAAGATATAGATATTTTTGTATCATGTGTGCGATTGTTGGGAGTTCTATAAAGCCTGAAAGTGATTTTTAAGTTTATTATTAGATGGCGTTACCATATTTACTGAGTCATATTGAATATTTTACGAATTCTGAACCATTTTAAAGTCGTTAAGTGATCCGCGGTCAAAATCTAAAAAGTGACCGCCATTTTGTTTTTCTTTGTTTTTGGGCCAATTGACTTCAAAATCGATATCTGGGCCATCCCGTGGTTCCAAACGACGCCACCAATGTCAAAACTGTCAAAAGTGACCGCCATGTTGTTTTTCTTTGTTTCTGGGCTAGTTGACTTCAAAATCGATATCTGGGTCGCCCCGTGGTTCTAAAGGACGAAACCGATGTCAAAACTGTCAAAACTGGCCGCCATTTTTTTTTTCTTTGTTACTGGGCCGATTGACTTCAAAATCGATATCTGGGTCACCCCGTGGTTCCAAACGACGGAACCGATGTAAAAACTGTCAAAATTAGCCGCCATTTTGTTTTTCTTTGTTTTTGGGCCGATTAATTTCAAAATCGATATCTGAGGCGCCCCGTAGTTCCAAACGTCAGAACCAGTGTTAAAACTGTCAAAATGGGTCGTCATTTGTTTTTTTTTTGTTTTTGGGCCGATAGACTTCAAAATCGATATCTGGTCGTCACATAGTTCCTAACGACGGAACAGGTGTCAAAACTTACAAAGAGACCGTCATTTTGTTTTTCTTTGTTTATGGGCCAATTGACTTCAAAATCGATATCTGGGTCGCCCCGTTGTAGAATATTTAGACTAAAACGACATGGCTGATCGATAAATCAAAACCTTTACCGTTGGCCCAACAAAATACGCATGCGAAGCCGCGGGCAAAAGCTAGTAATAAAATATGACAAAACAATTATATAAATCAACTTTATATATATTTTTAGGTTAATATAAAAATAGTCAATACTTTAGTAACAGCAATTTTTTTTAAATATATTTTGGAACACTGCCTGTGTTCCAAAATACTGCCTGTTGTCCTCTGTGCCCAGACGAAATATGAAAAACGATTACACGAAAAGAACCATAAGTTCGTTGCTAAGCTAAAAGGAGGGGAATAGGGATTGGGAAAGGGGCGAGGGAATTGCGCTACCAGAGATCTCACTCAACGAACTAAACGCAATAGCAAACTGCTACTTTACGTCGGTTTTCTGTGAGTCAGGTATCAAATTTAACAAAAACAACAACTTCTACATTACTAGACGACGCTTGTGTAGAATTGAATATTGATTACCCGGTGTGAGTCTTAATTTAATTAAAACTTGACCCAACAAGAAGTTCGAACCAATTGTTTCCATACCGAATATTAAAGAAGGCGGCCACGTTCAACAAGGAGCAAATAGAACATTTGGGAGGTTGAAATTTTCGTAAGAAACATAAGCCTTCGGTGGCTCCGGCAATACCAACTACAAGATATTCTATTGTCTCTGAGGAGCCCGGCCCGTACCTTGCGAATTTTTCGTGTGGGGTTACCTGAAAAGTTGTGTATATCTAAGAAACCGACGACAATATCCCGATTAAAATAAAACATCCACGAAAAAATCATCGGCAGCATGTGTCAGAGAGTTTTCAAAGACTTGCAAAGATGTTTGCTAGATTCCCGACGACGAGACATCTTTAAAAAAACATAGATGTTTGTTACGTCGAAGGAATCATTTGTATAGTTTCTAGTTTTAATTATATTCATGTTTCAAATTTGCAAACGATTTTGGTCCACCGTTGAGTTTGTCTGACTCGGAAAAAACATTCTTATCTCTGTTGGGGATCTAATTCCCGGTAAATCTTGCTAGAACAATACACGTCTGACTTGAAAATCTATACCAGGACCTCCTGGTTCACAGCCTATTTACGCTATCACTAGATCAAAGAGGTGACAGACGTTTTATTATTATTTCCGAAGGGCAAGGCAAATAAATTATGCAATTTATTTATTTATTGTGCCTATAGGCATCGCTAACATAGACATTTAAATGAGCATGACTACCCAGACTGAGTACAACAATCAGTTAGAAAGCACCTTTCAGCAACATGCTTGAAATAAAGCGTGTATAAATATGATGCGTCGATCCGACATTGAAGTTTATTTTTCTAACTACTAACTACTAAGGATCAAGATTTTTCAATCCAAGTATACATTGAGTTTACGTGCCGGATTGCAACTCGGGCATGTGTGCGACGCACACAGGTGCAGAGCTGTCATAAAATACCTAAACTTGAGCGGAAAGATTTTGCTAAAGCGCTCTTAAGAAACAGTTTTTTTTTAAATGTAGGATAATTTTATTGCTTGGTAAACTAAATGTTTCATGTGACGTGAACAACGTGAAAATTATACCCCAAGTAAAATATTACCAGGTATAGAAAAATCAGGTTGAAATCGCTTAGTAGATTCATGGCACTTGGTAATTATAACATCGACGGGGATATCGATTATGAGAGTTTAAATATAATATTGTCCTGTTATATCCTAGGGAGGTCCTGGGTTCGAATCCCAGGTCATGCAACGCGTATTATCTAATACGATGTGGCAAGGACTGAAGTCCAAAATATTTGAATTAAGCTCATGTGCAACACACTTTTCTTGTGGAAATATTATATTTCATCTGTAGGTAGTTAGAGAAAGGTTGGTAGGTTAGCTAGGATAGGGCTCTGTAGTATTTTCATCCAATCCCACCAACTTCTATTAATTCCCGTCGCTTCCCTGTCGGCGTACCTGCCATATCACGTTCCCTTTTGACGATCCACAAACCTGTCCATTCCCCTTTCCCCATAGGACCCTATTCTTCTAACTGTATAACCTGCCTCCCTGATTCCAAATTCATACATTCTATAATTTATTATAATAATATTATAAGAAATATTTAAATCTTAATTATGCTTTTTTGACATGTCATAAGTGCTTTTATATGCCTCCGTGATTAATAAAGATTTTTATTGTATTTTATTTTATTTCCTTTTGATTTGAGCAGTACTGGGAACGGTAGCTAGTTAAATACAAATTTCTGTTTACAAAGGAAGTGAAGTTTCACGTTTTTTCAATTAACCAAATTTTGTTTCGACAATATCAGGCTGTCACGAACATAAGTTCTTCGTTAATAGAATTATTTACGTAAAATTTTCTTTTTAATTAAATTTGGGAATAAAAATTTCCGTGGCTTTAGTTAACGACCTTTCTTCGGAAGGCCATCATTGTTTCAGGCGAAATAATTTATTAATTTACAAATTTATTATTAGCAGTACTTGTTTCCTTTGGCTACTAATTATTTGATCTGAAAGTGGGAACGACTAGGAAGGAACAAATATTTAATACTTTGAACTAATATTTATAAGGCAAGAATTAATATGTTGTGTCACGACTCACGGCAATTAGGTATGCTTTTGCTGGCAAATGATCTTATGAAACGAAACGATTATTTTTCTCTTTATTTATGGGTTTTGATCCATAAGGATATGTCAAGCCCATTGTACCTTATTACAAAAGTTTATGCTACAACTTTAGTAAATAGTTGTAGCATAATCTGAACTCCCCTGCCTCGGTGACCTGGTGGTGTTGCGTGCGCAGTACGACTATCGTCCTGAGGTCTCGGGTTCAATCCCCGGGTCAAGCAAAGGGATATATGGATTTTTCAATATCAGCCCGGAGTCTGGAATTTGTGCCCAATATGGCGATAGGGTCGCCCCCTATCACATCTGGGAGGGAACTAAGCTCGGCGAAATGTGGGTGTTCTGGTTCGCTAGAGCGCCTCTGCCTACCCCTTCGGGGATACAGGCGTGAGCTTATGTTATGTTATGTTTAATAAATAAAAATGAAACTAAATAATTGATGTTATTGTTATTAAATATAATTTATTAGTTTACATGATCCTTTGGCTAACTTTGATTTTAGATTCGACTTTGAATTAACGATAAAGTTATGGAGAAAGCTTGAACCAATATCATGAATACCAGTCACAGGACGTCCACTGCTGAACATAGGCTTCTCCCAAAGTTTTCAGAACGACAAAGAAGACATATTAAATATTTTGTCTCAAAAACCTAACAAAGATGACAAGCGGCTTAAAGTGTCTTAAAGTTGTTCAGAAGCGCCTAACCAAATTTTAGACACAAATACACACGTCCCCAAAAACTATCTCGCAGGCGGACTGAGCAAAAGTTAGTAATAAAATAATACTTGATATAAAATTATTTTTTACGGATTTTAGCGCGATTTATTTTTAGAACCGACGTTTCGAAAGCTATCGAAACGTCGGTACCAAAAATAAATCGCGAAAGAATCCGAGAAAAAATATTTTATTTCAATGTGTAACATTCGCGACAATTTTAGAAAACAGTTTAACCCGTCGGAGGCGGCACATATATATCTATACTAATATTATAAAGCTGAAGAGTTTGTATGTTTGTTTGTTTGTTTGTTTGTTTGATTGAACGCGCTAATCTCAGGAACTACTGGTTCGATTTGAAAAATTCTTTTTGTGTTGGATAGCCCAATTATCGACGGTGGCTATAGGCTATATATCATCACGCTATGACCAATAGGAGCGGAGCAGAAATGAAAAATGTTTAAAACCGGGGAAGGCGATATCTCAGAAACTACTGGTTCGAATTGAAAAATTCTTTTTGTGTTGGATAGCCTATTTATCGAAGATGGCTATAGGCTATATAACATCACGCTTTGACCAATAGGAGCGGAGCAGAAATGAAAAATGTTGCAATATCGGGAAAATTTATATCTCGGACAGAAACTACTGGTTCGAATTGAAAAATTCTTTTTGAGTTGGATAGCCTATTTATCGAGGATGGCTATAGGCTATATAACATCACGCTTTGACCAATAGGAGCGGAGCAGAAATGAAAAATGTTACTAAATCGGGAAAATTTATATCTCAGACAGAAACTACTGGTTCGAATTGAAAAATTCTTTTTGTGTTGGATAGCCCAATTATCGACGGTGGCTATAGGCTATATAACATCACGCTATGACCAATAGAAGTGGAACAGAAATGAAAAATGCTGCTAGCGGGGAATTTTATATCTCAGAAACTACTGGTTCGATTTGAAAAAATATTTTAGTGTTGACCAAGGGGATGAATGGTAGGGTGACTAAGGGGTGACTGACGGGGTGATTGATGGGGTGACTAATGGGATGACTGACGGGGTGACCGACGTGAGGAATGACGGGGTGACTGACAGGCTGACTGATGGGGTGGTGGACGGAGTGACTGACGAAGTGAATGACGGGGTGACAGACGGGTGACAGAAGGGTGACACACGGGGTGACAGACGGGGTAACGGACGTGATGACAGACGGGGTGACAGACTGGTGACCGACTGGGTGACAGACGAGGTGACAGACGGGGTGACCGGGTGGGGTGACAGACGGGGTGACAGGCGGGGTGACAGGCGGGTGACAGACGGGGTGACAGGCGGGGTGACAGGCGGGGTGACAGGCGGGGTGACAGACGGGGTGACAGAAGGGGTGACAGACGGGGTGACGGACGTGGTGACAGACGGGGTGATAGACTGAGTGACAGGCGGGGTGACAGACGGGGTGACAGGCGGGGTGACAGACGAGGTGACAGACGGGGTGACAGGCGGGGTGACGAACGTGGTGACAGACGGGTGACCGACTGGGTGACAGACAAGGTGTCAGACGGGGTGACGAGCGGGGTGACAGATGGAGTGACAGACGGTGTGACAGAGGGTGTGACTGACGGGGGATAAGAGACGGGGAATACAAGGGAAGGGAAAATAATAGGAATTGTGAAAGAGGTATTTGGGCTTTCAAATAATCTCTACACAAATAACAATACTTTAAAACTGATTTCTTAAGTTTACGCGAATATTATACATTGAAATAAAACTATTGATATATATATTTATATTGTCTGACCCGTGACAACGAAGACTGCAAAGCCTTCGAAACGTCGGGAATAATAATTAAAACCTAATCGTGATAGAATCCGTAAAAATAGTTTTATTTCAAAATACTTTAAAACGTCGGGACTAAAATAAAACAGAACGCGATAGAATCCGTAAAACTAGTTTTATTTCAAATGCTTTAAATGCAAACATTTACAAGTAATTGTACACTTGAAAATCCCTCCACGCCGGGTGAGACGAGCATCCCTTAATATAGCCCGGACTTGTAGCAAACGTAATAAAATATTCACAGATCTAAAAGCGTTTCTATGTCGTCCGTCCACCAAGTTTGCGATAAAATTGTGACATCGCCGGCTGACGGCCGCCGCAAATTATTTATGAAGCTAAATCGAGTTTGATTTCTATAGGAATGGCACGGTACAAGCTGTGAAATAAAGGAATAAGGTTTATATTTCCATATCTTTGTGTATACGGTGGGAATTTTGAAGGTTCTTTTTAAATTGTACTAACTTAGTGGCACAAGTACCTATAATAGTAAAATAATAAACAAAAATGGACCCAAATAACGGCCCGGAAATATAAAAGAATAATAAAAAGGATTTGGTATTTTAAAAACAAAATTATCAATTTTAAAATATTTTATTATTCAAGTTTTATTATTTTTTAAGTAATGTGACATTGAGCATTTCGTAAATTTTAATAATCAAATAAAATGTAAATTGAAAAAACAACTTATATAAATAAAATGTGTCAATTTTTATTTTAAAATTTGACCGTGTTGTGTAGAAACAAACAAACCCACAAAAACACCAAAAAATAATTATTGATACGAAGACGATCGAATACAGTAATAGACCATATTGGTGTCAATACTTAGATCGAAATTAGACACGACCGTCACCGATCTGTTTAAGAGATGAAAAGTATACTACCTCTATATAAAATTCAATATGTTAAAAAATAAATCGCGAGTGGGTGGGCTGAAAACAATCCTGACCAAACTATGCTTAATTAAAAAAATAAAAATGACTAGGTACATGCATTCTTAATAATACCGAGCGAAAGTATGATGCCTACCGCCGAATATTCATACACTTAAGATGGCCTTATGTCTTTTAAGGCCGCCTTATCTGTCAAAATTCTATGGCGAAAATCAATATAAGAAGCCGTTAAAGTTGAGCAGCGTTTGACCATTCGGGCGCTACATTTCTAATACGGATCCTTAACTATTTTTATTTTCGTTCGTTTCTACACAACACAGTCCAATTGTGACAAAAACCCTTAAATAATAATTTAACTAAAAACTAAGTACCCACAAAATACAGCCACATAATGACTCTTTGTTTCAAAAAAAGGCCCCTTTAATTCCACAGTCAAATGCTTCCCCAAGACAAAAAGCAATGATAAATAACAAAAAAACGTCCACTTATTTACTGGGTCAAAGGCCGGGCTTAAATGCCGAAATATTTTGTATTTTTCACTGTGAAAAACCCCCATTGTGTAGGAAAACTACCAGTCATCGTTCTAGTTAAGGGTGAATTTTGGGAAGGGTGGGGTTGTAGTGAGAGCGTGCGATTACGTTTTAACCGACGGCTTCGGAAAGGAGGTGTTGTATTTTTATAGCAGACATAGGCAAACGAGCAGATGGGTCAGCTGATGGTAAGTGATGTCCACATAATCATGGTGCTCCATGAAAAGGGGAGAAGGAAAGGGGAGGGGTATTGGGCCAGCAAAAAGAGGTTTTTTTAACCGGAATTACATTGTAAGTAATGAGTGTAGTATTTTTAATATCTAGTAATACATTTTTTATAGCAATAAGCGTAAAGTTATCTTTGGATGAATAAGGGTAGGCTTTTTTTATAGCAGTGATTGGCAAAAGAGCAAGTCACCTGGTGGTAAGTGATCTCCACCGCCCATAGACACCCAAGACACAAATGTATTATGGATGCATTGCCAAACCGAACAGGAGGGAATGGAAGGGGAGAGAAAAGGGATTGGGAAAGGGAGGGGGGGGAGCCACTGGAAATGTCACTCGCCGAACGAAACGCGACAGCAAGCTGCCACTTTACGTCAGTTTTCTGTGATACAGTGGTATCAAATTGGTCGAGCCAGCCTATTCGTGCTGTAGACATTATTATCAACAGCGTGGCTTTACCATGTCAAATTAAATGAAAATCTAACTTTGTTTTAATTCAGAACACTTTTAAATTTAAGTAATCTAACTCAAAAACTATGCTAACATAAAAAAACATAAGCTCACGCCTGTATCCTCGAAGGAGTAGGCAGAGGCGCACTAGCGAACTAGAACACCCACATTTCGCCGAGCTTAGTTCCGTTCCAGATGTGATAGGGGGCGAGCCTATCACCATATTGGGCACAAATTCCAGACTCCGGGCTGATAGGGAAAAATCCAATATCACTTTGCCCGACCCGGGGATCGAACGCGAGACCTCAGAACCGTAGTCGTACCGAAATACCACCACGCCACCGAGGCAGTCACTATGCTAACTCTAATTCAAAATCTACACTCTGCTCTATCTTCTGTAATTTATCCGCTCGGTGTGTCACCATAATGTTGACGCAGCGCAACTCGCTACAACAGGCGACACAGTGCCTCTTGCCTGTACAAATGGAAAACAACACAGTCACTGCACCCTGCACTGATGTTTCCTTTAAACAACGAAACTCTGACAGGAGTCAGTAGATTGTACGACATAAATAAATCGCTTTGGACAGTGAATAGAATTTTAACGCTAGAGTTTCTTGCCCGTTCTTCTCTGGCGGAACGGCCTTCCGAACTGGCGGTAGAGGAACTTTGACGGAATCTAAATGATCTTTTTTATCTTTTTTTCCCAACATTCACATACATAGACCTGACCCCACACTAAGTGTAACCTGTATCGTGGGTATCAGAAACTACGAGAGACTTTCGGTCTCACAACACCCAGACCCGAAACAAATATCTATGGGCCACCAAGACATTTGCCTCGGTGCGGGAATCGAGCCCGCGGCCTCACGTTTCACAGCCGGCTACTCGCCCACTGCGCCGCTGAGGCTGTCATTGTCGTTCAATAAATATTTTGATTTGATTACAAGAAAACGGTATGTAGAATCTTTCTTTCTACCCGTCCTTATCCCACCTTAATGTGGGGTCGGCGCAACACACTTTTCCCGGCATGTTGCAGAAATGATTTGGCTTCGTTTTTACGACCGGTGTGTGAGTGAGCTGTAGGATAAATCGAGTTTAGGTTTAACTCTAGATTAGTAATAGCGCTACAAATCGCCCGTATCTAATAAATTCCATAAAATTTTCTTGCTTTCGAAGTACTAAAGCCATATAAATTTTGTTTGAAACTGCATTAAGTTAATGGTAAATTGGAATTGAAGCCCCTACAACTCGGAGGTACTTGTTGATTGCTTTCGTAACTGGAGTAGATTTTAGAAGTGAGTATACCTCTTTTATGACTATAGGTTTTGAATAATTACGCCGTTTGCTGGGGCCTAATTAATCTAGTACAGAAGTATTTCTTTCCACCTTTCATTTAATAATAATATTAGCCCTGTAATATTACCATCCCATTGCTGGACACGGCTCTCCTCTATTAATGAGAGGGGTTAGGCCTTAGTCCACCACGCTGGCCTAATGCGGGTTGATAGACTTCACATACCTTCGAAATTCTTGTCAAGAAATTCTCGAGTATGCAGATTTCCTCACGATGGTTTCCTTCACCGTTATAGCAAGCGATATTTCACAATGAAAATACACTTAACATAGAAAACTCAGAGGTGAATGCTCCATTTTGGGGTTGGTCTCGAACCTCCAACACTTGTCTCGGCAGTCCGTACCATTCCCAACTGAGCTGTCGTTGCTTATAAACTTACATAACATGAGCTCACGCCTGTATCCCCGAAGGGGTAGACAGAGGCGCATTAGCGAACTAGAACACCCATATTTCGCCGAGCTTAGTTCCGTCCCAGATGTGATAGGGGGCGAGCCTATCGCCATATCGGGCACAAATTCCAGACTCCGGGCTGATATGGAAAATTCCAATATCACTTTGCCCGACCCGGGGATCGAACCCGAGACCTCAGAACCGTAGTCGTACCGAAATACCACCACGCCACCGAGGCAGTCCTTATAAACTTATGTGTTAAAAACAATTATGTTAAAATAGCCCACTGCTCCTATTTGTATAAATACTGACAAAATTCTTAGACATAATGTACCCAGCTTGGGGGGATTTGAATAAATTTTAACGGTTGATTCGGTAAAACCCGCAGAATCTCCCGAAATCCCTGCAAGGTAGTGAAGTTATGAGTGCGAGAGTTTCGTCGACTCGCAAATCTCTGGTGATGTCACTAACTTAATATTATCATACAACGTAAAATGCCGAATTCAGAATAATCACAAGTTTAAAAACTTAACAGGCCGACTTCAAACCCGATCGTGACCAAATTTATTTAGACCACCCTTAAAAAAAGCTCTATCGAATAGAAAAATAATTTTGAAAATCGGTCCACATTTGGCGGAGATATCGCGTACCATACTTAAAAAAAACAGACGAATTGAGGACCGCCTCCTTTTTGGAAGTCGGTCGAATACAGCGACTACCGACAAATGATAAGTCTATTGATGGTAATTAGAATCACAGTGGACATCATAAATGCATCTTCACGTTATCATTCTCCGAAAACGCTAAATTGAGGAGCCAACGACAGGACAGGCAGACGACAGATGCAGGCAGAGGTACATAAGGTACGTTGGCTGAATCTAAAATTCGATCTTTTAGATCATACCATAAGCTCACGCCTGTATCCTCGGAGGGGTACGCAGAGGCGCCCTAGCGAACTAGTACACCCACATTTCGCCGAGCTTAGTTCCGTCCCAGATGTGATAGGGGGCGAGCCTATCGCCATATTGAGCACAAATTCCAGACTCCGGGCTGATATGGATAAATCCAATATCACTTTGCCCGACCCGGGGATCGATCCCGAGACCTCAGGTCGGTAGTCGTACCGAAATACAACGACGCCACCGAGGCAGTCTGACAGTTGAATTTAAAACTTCTTAATGTAGTCGGTAGCAGGAAGTCGCTGGATGCAGGCCGCTTCCAACAGGTCGATCTGGAATCTTTGGGGGAGGCCTATGTTCAGCAGTGGACGTCCTATGGCTGATAATGATGATGATGATGATGAATGTAGTCGGTTAACAAATGTAATGTAGATCAAAGTATGACTAATATAGACAATGTTTATACATTCGTTAATAAGGCAAGAAAGTGTAAACTAAGACACAGACCCAACGGTACAGTCGCAGCCAAAATACATTGATTTTTTTATACCAGACATTGGCAAACGAGCAGATGGGTCACTTGATGGTAAGTGATCTCCACATAGACACCCAAGACACAAATGTATTATGGATGCATTGCCGAACCGAACAGGAGGGAATGGAAGGGGAGGGAAAAGGAATTGGAAAAGGGAGGGCGGGAATTGAGCCACTGGAAATCTCACTCACCGAACGAAACGCGACAGCAAGCTGCCACTTTACGTCGGTTTTCTGTGAGACAGTGGTATCGAACCGGTCAAGCCGACCCATTAGTGCTGTAGACGTTACTATCTACAGTGTGGCTCTCAAAATAAACTCACAAAATAAAATTGAAATAAAACTATTTTTTATAGCAGAGGCTGGCAAACGAGCAGATGGGTCACCTGATGGTAAGTAATCTCCACCGCCCATAGAAAGCTTTCTTTCTTACTTCCTGCCCTAATCTCACTTTAATGTCGGGTCGGCGCAACCCACTTTTACAAGCATGTCGCAGAAACTGTGTTACGTCAACTCCCCTGGCACGAGGTATCAACTATTTGAAAATTTCATATTTCATGTCAGTTTCCGTCATACGCCAACGGTTTTAGTGCAATAATACCCCAACGCTAAAAAGCGACAACTATTGATCGAAAATCAAAATGTTTTATTGTCTTCCACTTGCTCTTATTCCGGTGAAGGGTCAGTAAAACACACGTTTTTGCACAAAATACCATTATGGAACAACACTGTTTCAAACGAAAGAACATAATCACATCGATGCACATAGGCTAGATATGGATGGAAAGATATAATATAAATATGTACAGTGATAATTAGTCATTTGTTCTCAATTCGTTTATTTTTTGCTCTTGTTTGAAAATAGATGAAGTTTTTCAAAGGGCATCACTAATCGCAGTACTTTATTGTGGCCACGACTGTACTCACCCATAATATTATAAAAATGATTTTGTACAATATTTACATTAGCCTATGCAGGGAACAGTCACTGTACAGTTGCGGCCAACGCGATGGGATTGTCACTCGTGTTCTGCGCGATTGTACTCGTGACCATCGAACGCGCCGATTGTACTCTCGGGGATTTTTTAAACAATTTGCCTAGTGAGATAGGTGTGAGTTGGTTTTAATTGAATTTCATTTTTTATATTTGTAATTAAAATAAGATAAAAATATCTAATTCATTTACCAAAAAAATAAATGAATATCCGATAAGTTCATATTAAATATGTGACAGTGACAGCCTCCGTGGCGCAGTGGGCGAGTAGCCGGCTGTGAAGCGAGAGGCCGCGGGTTCGATTCCCGCACCGAGACAAATGTTTGTATGGCCTACAGATATTTGTTTCGGGTCTGGGTGTTGTGAGACCGAAAGTCTCTCGTAGTTCCTGATACCCACGACACAAGACTCGATCTTAATGTGGGGTCAGGACTATGTATGTGACTATTGGGTGTTATTTTTATTATTATTTAATTCTTTACATTGATATTAGTAATTGTTGTTAACTACATATATCAAAATATACTGTTGTTTTTGTCTTACTATTTTGTAGTTAACTATCTTTACTTACATTTTGAATTGATTAAAGTGATTTTATAAATAACACACACATAAATAAATAAAGAAAAACGACCAAAATAGCATCGAATTATAATATGAAGTACTGATGAAGTATTATGTTTTACTACAGTTTCAATTCTTTATCTAGCCTTAAGTAACATTTGCATTTACAAATTAAATTGTTTTAAGACTTAGTTTAAGACTGAATTAATATAAGTGGTGGAGCGATAAGTGCTTCAAATAATAAACATATTCATTGTAAATTTAACAAACTATTAATTTGAGTGTCAGAGCCATACTGCAAATAGCTGTGTAACAAACTAACTATTGTTTTTTTTCCAGAACGCATTTCACAACGTCTGGAACTCTATTATGGTAGCTATCAGACACCCAGTGAGGATAAAAAGGCTTGGAAGTGAGTAGATTTTGAAATAAAACTATTTTTACGGATTCTATCACGATTTGGTTTTTAATTTTTATACTGATTTCTTAAGTTTACGTGAATATTATACATTGAAATAAAACTATTCTTACGGATTCTATCACGATTAGGTTTTAATTATTATTCCCGACGTTTCGAAGGCTTTGTCACGGGTCAGTCTGACCCGTGACAACGAAGACTGCAAAGCCTTCGAAACGTCGGGAATAATAATTAAAACCTAATCGTGATAGAATCCGTAAGAATAGTTTTATTTCAATTTTAATTTTTATATAAAAATAGTATTATTTCAATGTATAACATTCGCGTAAACTTAAGAAATCAGTATGAGTAGATTTTGTTACAATTTTCCAGACTGCTGGCCGATAAAAATCTTATTTCACTTTGCCTGACCCGGGGATCGACACCGAGGCCTCAGGAAGGTAGTCGTGCGCACGCAATACAATGCCACTAAGACAAAAACTCCATCGCCCATACACATCCAAGACACAAAAAGAATCATGGATGCGTTGCCAACCTAAAAGGAGGAAATGGAAGGGGAAGGAAAAGAGATTAGGAAAGGGAGGGGGGTAATGGGCCACCGGAAATCTCACTCACCGAACGAAACGCGCCAGCCGGCTGCCACTTTACGTCGGTTTTCTGTGAGACTGTGGTATCGAACGGGTCGAGCCGGCCCATTCGTGCGGTAGACGTTACTGTCTACAGCGTGGCTCTACCACTCAAACACTCTACAGTTTTATTTTAACGTAAAACGTAAGAATTATCAAAATAATTTTATTTTTGCATTTACATGTTAATCGTATGAGCCCTGAGCGATGGGCCCGAATTGTCACGCAATGGGTTCCCCAACACTGGTAGCGTAGACGAGGCAGACCTCATAAAAGATGGCAAGGTGACCTGGGGAGCGACTCCTGACGCTCGATTCGAACTTGAATTCGATTTGGTTTCATTTATTGACTTAAAATTCCACCGAAATCCACTTAAAAAGTGCATTAATGTCACGTAAAAATTACCAAATGACAAGTTCTCGAATATTATGCAACATTAGCGCACTTTAAAAGTCGATTTCGGTGGAATTTTAAGTCAATAAATGAAACCAAATCGATATCACAATCGAATCGAGCGCCAGGAGTCACCCCCCTGGATGCCTTCCACGACGACTGGTGGGAGTTTGCTGCTGATCATGAGTAGAGATACAGGGGAGGCCTTTGCCCAACAGTGGGATGGGCTAATGAGATAAGATCTTTCTTTCTACCTGACCTTATCCCACCTTGATGTGGGGTCGGCGTAACACACTTTATCGAGCATGTTGCACATATGATTTGGCTTAGTTTTTACGACCGGCCGCCTGCTTGACGTCAACCCCTTATGAGGGATCCAGTGCCGGACAAATTAAATTACAAAATTTGCTTTGCCCGACCTGGGAATCGAACCCAGGACCTCTCGGTTCACAGCCCATACATGCTGTTAATAAGATAAGATAAGAAATAATTTTATTTTAATTTCCAGAAACCAGAGCCACGACTACCCGAAGCACTACACCTATGACAACAGAGCCCATCCACAAACTAGTGGCTTCTCCATCAACTAAAAACATACTTAAACTACTGCAGGCTGGTCCATCCACTGTTAAATACAATCTGGTACAGCTAAATCCAGCTATAAACAGGCTGATGTTACCAGTCCTCACCACGCCCAAATGGCAGAATCTTGAGCAGTGGAAGAAGCTACAGAAGCCTACGTTTATGTGGATTAAACAGGCTAGGGGTAAGTTCCTAGACAAGAGAGTTTGAGTGGTAGAGCCACGCTATGGATAGTAAAGCCTACAGCAGGAATGGGCCGACTCGACCGGTTTAATACAATAATAAAACAGAAAACCGATGTAAAGTGGCAGCTTGCTGTCGCGTTTCGTTCGGTGAGTGAGGTTTCCGGTGGCCCATTTCCCCCTTACTTTCCCAATCCCTTTTCCCTCCCCTTCCATTTTCTCTTTTTAGGTTGGCAACGCATCCATGATTATGTTTGTGTCTTGGGTGTTTATGGGCGGTGGATATTACTTACCATCAGGTGACCCATCTGCTCGTTTGCCAGTCTCTGCTATAAAAATATAAAAAAAAGAATTTTATCATCATCATTATCAGCCATAGGACGTCCACTGTTGGACATAGGCCTTCCACAACGATTTTCAGATCGACCTGTTGGAAGCGGCCTGCATCCAGCAACTTCCTGCGACCTTTATCACGTCGTTGGTCCACATTTGAGAATTTTATGGGGTTTAGTAATGATTACCAGTGTCGCCTTCTCGGTCTAGTGGCAGCATATATGGGCTGTGGACTGGGAGGTTCTGGTTCGATTCCCAGGTCGGGCAAAAAAAAGCAAATTTTCTAATTTAATTTGCCCGGGACAGGATCCCTCAGAGGGGGTTGACATCAGGCAGAAACATGGTTGAAAAAGTGTGTTGCGCCGATTCTACATTAAGGTGGGATAAGAGCAGGTAGAAAGAAAGGTAATGACTACATGTGGTATTGATAGTGGAAAACCAAAATTCGTTAAATTAGGAATTTTGGGAATGAGTCAGGTCTTCCATTGACATGCCCTTATTCTCAGCTGTTTTTTAGTGAATTAATCTAATTCTCAGGTACAACGACACCAGAAGACGAATACAATGAGGTTGGGGTCGACCAGGAACCTTCAAAGTTGACTGACGAAGGCACATTGGGAGTGTTGATGTACGTTAAAAAATAAGATGCATTGTTTTGTAAAATAATTTTTATACTCGATTTTTCTTTTTTTGTTCATATCTTGTTTTAAGACTATATTTTTCGTACCGGTCGTAAAACTTAGTTAAATCCTTTCTGTAACATGCTTGAAAAAGTGTGTTGCGCCAACCCCACATTGGTGGGATAAAGGCCGGTAGAGAGAAAGATTTTTCGACCGACTTCCAAAAAGGAGGAGATCCTCAATTCGTCTGTATTTTTTATGTATGTTACGCGATATCTCCGCCAAATGTGGACCGATTTTCAAAATTATTTTTGTGTTCGATAGAGTACTCCAAGGTTGGTCCCGTATAAATTTGGTCTCGATTGGAAAAAATTTGAAGTCAGTCTGTTAAGTTTTTCAACTTGTGATTATTTAATACTGTAATTATATATTTAAGTTCACTTAGGACACGGTATTCACTATTCAAGATGAACAAAAGAATAAAAGTGTTTCTCAATACAAATCGTCCACAATACTTCTTTATTCCAACAAATAATCGTATTGGTTTCATTTTATTTATGTTGGCGTCATACCAGAAGCCGTAGCGCGAAAAACTTTCGACCACATATTCGGATCGTTATCCCACTGTGATATGTTTCTATACAAATATTATGAAGACGTAGTAAGCTCGATTCGAATAAGTTTACGAAAATTGTTCGTGCTACGGTCTCTGATATTTTGTTTTATATGAGAAACGATAATAAAACACGTGACACATTCAGGTTTGACATGGGTATAAAAGTTTGGACGTTTGTTTCACCTGAGACGAGTGTGGTGCATGCCATAGACTTATGACCTATTTAAATAATATCAATAACTTATAAATTTAAAGACCGAATTCAAATGTATCCGATTGTGACCAAATATGTAACCACCCTTGAAATAAGCTCTATGGAACACTAAAATAACTTTGAAAATCGATTCATATTTGGCGGAGATGTCATACAGATATAACATACAGAGATAACATACATAAAAAAATAACAGAAACATAAAACAGATTACACCATTTTCACACATTTAAATCCATATCTTCTAAACTACTAAACCGATTTCGATGCAACTTACACTATTCCCTAAGTTGGAAGATACCTAGTCCAATAAAAAAAGATTCATTACAATCTGATTAATAGTTTTTGAGCTATACGTGGACAAACAAACATACATAAACTTATGAAATTTGGCACATCTATTCAGAAACTGATATAGTTATAGACTAACATACTACAACTACAACTACGAATATCGTGCTTTTTTAAAAGTATTTTTTGAAGTAGCTTGTATAAAAAGTCATTTAGCTAAGGTTCATACGGTGACAGATTTCTCGACGTAAATAAGAATTGTAATCTTTTAACTTAGACCAACGAATCGTGACACGTTACTTTTTGTACGAGTTTTTGTTTTGAAAGTTGTGTAATTTCTTTTTAATATACATTTACATTATTACATTTTTTTGAGACGAAAACAAAACTGAACAAAGACAACAAATTCTAGGTTAATGCATTAAGACTAACGCAATGGAACATTAATTTTTCAATAAAATATGTTACTGAAGTGTTTTTTAAATTGCACCTTTTTCGATCATTACGATTCAATATATCTATGATCTACGATATACGATAGACATGTATACGATGATAGACATGGTATATCATACCTCTATAATTATTCGCAATACAAATGCTTCAGTCGCAAGTGCCTGGACCAGTCTCGTGAAATGCCCAAAAATCTATGGCTGGACGTTTTGGATGATGATATGAAAGCCAATGGTCTTATTGTGGAGGATGCAAATCCAGGCGAAGTGGAAGCGTTTGAGTACCCTGGTACTAGGCTGGAATAACAGCCTCCGTAGCGCAGCGGGCGAGTAGCCGGCTGTGAAGCGAGAGGCGGCGGGTTCGATTCACGCACCGAGACAAATGTTTGTATAGCCTTACACATATTTGTTTCGGGTTTGGGTGTTGTGAGACCGAAAGTCTCTCGTAGTTCCCACGACATAAGACTCGATCTTAGTGTGGGGTCAGGACTATGTATGTGACTGTTGGGTGTTATTTATTGTTTATTTATTTATTATTAACACCAGGCAGAAAGAAAGATTCGCATATAAACCCTTTGTACCACGATCTGTGCACACCATAGATAGTGGTATTAATATCCTGCCCTCCCACTTGTGAATGTTATATGTTGAATGATATTCAATCTAGAACAAATATAATAGACAATTTTCACGACAACGACAAATACTTCTATTCACAACCACTGAAAAGAACCCATTTTTAAGCTCGCTGCAAAGAGAATGTGGTTTAGATTTTACGACCAGCCCGGCTAGCATGCGTGTCACGATATATCTCGATAATCGACTATCGAGATGTTGTCTACAACATTGTATGAAAATAAACAAGGACGCATGTTAGTGTTCGTAGACAAAAGAGAAAACCGGTTATAACTCGCCAAAAAGCGTAGACAAAATGTTCTTGTGGCGCGCATGCTAGGCGGGCTGGTGTCTAATGTCAACCGACAGTCCAATCGTGTTGGGAGACGTGTTCCCTAACTTGGGATTCAAACCCAGGACCGCTTATTCCACAGCTGCCATTAGGCCATAGAGGCGGTGACCTATATGGTATATGTATAATCTATATATAATTATTATTTACAAGGGATACCTCTCAAACAGTTCAAAGAGGTCAACATTTGGATCGAGACGCACCGTTTCTTCACAGTCAAATCATCGGAGCGTGGGTTCGTTTCCGTGGCTCTTTGATAACACGCTTTGTTCTTGGTCGTGGATATCGCTTGAATAAACGATACCCTAGGCACCCAAACGTCTTTTCGGGTGCTGTCAGACAAATGTCTTTCGTGTAAAGATGCTGTACTAAATAAAGCTATGCGATGCTATATAATATGGTTACATTTGAAGATACTAATGTTTAAAGGCAGTTTCTTTATATACAGCTAAAGTAATAACTAACCTAATGAAAGCAATATCTTTTACTTGATAAAAGTAACAGGTAAAATTGTAATGTTTCTTGAGTCCTGACTTTTACGTTATACATAACTTTGAGGATTACATTTGATGAAGAAATTAGGGTTTAGTTCAATATAACTTTTACGTAACTATCTATGGTTTATAATAGTGTTAAAGCAACGTTCTTTGATCTGCTCAAAAACGATACGTTTTGCGTCATAAACTTAAAACAAAATAGCCTCCGTGATTGGTGTTATACCACTCGAGCCGATTCATTGATGCTGTTGACATAAGTGACTACAACGTATACCATACATTTCATTCAAAAGTACTTACTTTACTTTATTAATAAAGGGAAACTTAGCTTTTGGGCCGTGGACACAAACTCAGCGGGCACAGAGCGGCGTCGGTAGCGGCGCGGGGAGCTGCGCGTTTCAATGCATAGATTTAACTGAAACTGACTTCGAAGGCAGCGGCGCGGCGCGGAGAGCGGCCTACGACCGGTCTAGTGGTACGTCGCTGCGCCACCGCCGCTCCGCTCCCGCTGTGTTCGTGTCCGCTGCCTAATAGGCAGATTTGACAGTCTCCGTGGCACAGCGGACGAGTGTTGCGAAGCTGTGAAGTGAGAAACCGCGGCTTCGATCCCCGCACCGAGACATGTGTTTGTGCCCACGGATATTTGTTTCGGGGATGCCCACGACACAAGACTCGATCTTTGGGTCTGGACTATATTGTGACTGTTGGGTATTTTTATTTATTTAGTTATATCGCTCGCTTCAAGTAGAACGACACCCTAAAGTCCCTTTTCATACGAGCCTCGTAAAACATGATTTTATTTGATTTCTATAATTGTGAAGTGTGTAAAAATGGCGTCAATTTCGGATTTTCTGACCCCACAAAGGTTTTGCGTAATTTTCCCAAGTCTGACTCTTATTGCCTATTCGAGCTTATTGGTCATCGTATTGAGATTTTATTGTGGTTTCTTGCTTGCTCTATCAGTTTTTGATACGCATCGTTTGTAAGTTAGTGTTTTTATGGTTTCGTGCGTCCTAAGGCCAGCTTATCGTAATGTGATTGGATATTTGCATCAAAGCCTCAGGGATTATGTGTGTTATCTCTTTGCTTCCAAAAAGGAGAAGGTCCTCAATTCGTCTGGTTTTTTTGTATGTTACGCGACATCTCCGCCAAATGTGGACCGATTTGCAAAATTCTTTGTGTGTTCGATAGAGCTTTTTTCATTGGTGGTCCAAAATAATTTTGATCAGATTTGAAGTCGGTCCGTTAAGTTTTTAAACTTGTGATTATTTCTGTACTTGTTCTGCGGGTTTAGACAAAAAGTAAATGTATGAGGATGACATAAGAGAACGCCGCATACAGCGTACTCTTATGTCATTCCCATACATTTATTATTCTATTCGACTAGCGCGTAAGCCACTCGTCTAAGCCTACTGGACTGTCTTGGTGGCGTAGTTTTATTGCGTAAACTATCATCTTGAGGTCCTGAGTTTGATCCCGGGTCGGACAAAGTGATATTAGATTTTTCTAGTCAGTGAGCCCGGTGTCTGAAATTTGTTTCAGATATTGCAATAGGCTCGCCCCCTAATATTTTAAACGGAATTCGATTTTAGTTCTATAGTTCGATAAATTATTTATCGAAATATAAATTTTCCACTGACTTCAAAAAAGGAGAAGGTTCTCAGTTCGTTTGTATTTTTTTATGTATGTTACACAATATCTCCGCCAAACGTAAACCGATTTTCATAATTATTTTTGTATTCTATAGAGCTTATTCCAAGGATGGTCCCATATTGGTCACGATCGGATAAATTTTGAAGTCGGTACGCTAAGTTTTTAAACTTGTGATTCATCATCATCGTCATCATCAGCCATAGGACGTCCACTGCTGAACATAGGCCTCCCCCAAAGATTTCCAGATCGACTTGTTGGAAGCTTAATTGTGATTATCATCTGTTAATTTTCATAACGCCTGCATTATCAATTCGAGATCCTATGTGTAAAATACAGAAATTAAACACGTTGTACTTCCAAAGAAACAATGGCAACTCTCCCCAATTCGATTAATCCACACGCCCACTGAATACTGGCTACTGGCTACCAAAGCATCTAAAACAAACGATAGATAAGTTCAAACTTGGCTCCGTATTTCATTTGTATCGATCGACCATTTTGCACTTTCTTTTGTCTAGACCGAAACAACTTTCGAAACAAAATAGACACAAAACGCAATGCCCTAACCTTGCCAAAGACTACCAAAAAAAACCAACGACAAATGTATGAAAGACATTACTCATCTGGTGGTCGGGTTGCTTGGTAATATTAATTAAAATAGAGGAATTTTATATTTTTGACCGACTTTCAAAAAGAAGAAGGTGCTCAATTTGTCTGTATTTTTATGTACGCGATATCTCCGCCAAATGTGGACCTATTTTCAAAAGTCTTTTTGTGTTCGATAGAGCTTATTTCAAGGGTGGTCCCATATAAATTTTGTCACGATCGGATTTGAAGTCGGTCGGTTAAGTTTTTTTTTAAGCTGTTGCATAGCTTCTATCGCGGGCCTGAGCGTGGAGACAGAATCCAGAAATTCCGTAACGAAAATAACCTAACACCCGACCGGCACAGCGGTGATACTTTTCAGTTTTGCCATCTATCGATGAATAGCAGAACTTTTAATGACTTTTTTGAAATATCACGCTTGTCTCTTTAGTTCAGCAACTCGCCTCTAGGTGGCATTGGTTGTATCGGCGTTACTGCGCATGCGTAATCCCCCTCTTCGCCCCGTAATCTGGTGACTTATGCCTGCTTAGCGTTTCGGCGTTAGGGCACCTCCTCTTTGTATTTACTTCATGGTACGACGCTACGAAGCTCGCACGAATCGAGACGAGCTGCTCCGAAATCGGACGAATACGTAATCAGCTCTTTGTGAAAAGTATATAGGTGTAATGATTTTGGATGCTATGCAATAGGTTTACCGCGGCAGTCCTCGAGTGCCACACGTTTGCTTTTATGTATGTTACGCGAAATCTCCATCAAATGATGACCGATTTTTAAAATTATTTTTGTATTCGATAGAGCTTATTTCAAGGGTGGCCCCATATAAATTTGGTTACGATCAGATTTGAAGTCGGTCTGTTATTAACTTGTGGTTATATCTTGTAACCTTGAAGTGGAACTTTGTAATCAGCTATTTGATAACCGAGTGGACAAGAGAATAAAGAGTAACATTTAAAAACGCATTAAGTTAAGTACAATTCGTTACATGAGAAAACCTATTCGACTACCTCGGTGGCGTGGTTGTATTTCGGTACGACTACCATCCTGAGGTCTCGAGTTCGATCCCCAGGTCGAGCAAATAATATAGATTTTTCCATATCAGCCCGGAGTCTGGAATTTGTGCCCGATATGACGATAGGCTCGCCTCCTATCACATCTGGGACGGAACTAAGCTCGGCGAAATATGGGTGTTCTAGTTCGCTAGTACGCCTGCCTACCTCTTCGGGGATACAGGCGTGAGCTTATGTTTAGGAAAGTAACTACACAACACAGATGATTAGCATAGTGTGAGCTTATGTTATGTTCGCGCCCCTTTCAGATATTGTACCAATATATTCAACTTCCCGTAATTTTTAACCACACCTGGCAATACTGCTGGCGTGCAGCCAAAACGCTCCAGCCGAATGTAAATTCAATACAGCGAGCACCAACCACTCGTTCTGTTACAGCGAGCCAATATTTTAATTCGATCCCGAACTTGTATCGGACTGCTGTAAATTGTTAGAGTGGCTGCGTTTTAAAGGAACTTGGTGTTACTCTTCACACTCGATTACATTTAAAATAGGATTTGAGTCGAGAATTTGTCATTTGATATTTTTTTATATATACAGTAATGTCTATATAAAAAAATAACATAACATAAGCTCAAGCCTGTATCCCGGAAGGGGTAGGCAGAGGTGCACTAGCGAACTAGAACACCCCCATTTCGCTGAGATTAGTTCCGTCCCAGATGTGATAGCGGGCGAGCCTATCGCCATATCTGGCACAAACTCCAGATTCCGGGCTGATATTGAATAAAAAACTCAATATCATTTCTTTCGACCCGAGGATCGAACCCGAGACCTCAGAACCGTAGTCGTACCGAAATACCACTACGCCACCAAGGCAATGACATATAAAAAAAATATGTCAATCTATATAATAAAGTATTATGTAGTCCAAGGACTGAGATTTCCCAAAAAAACATCCAATGAATTTCGAATTTCGCGGGCGGGTATTGGCTCGAGCAGGCCTATTTCTGGCAATCGAATTCGAACTGAACGATTCGAATCGAATTCAGAAATATTCCTGCAGGTCGATTCTCTAAGAAACGCCACAACGTTGCGATCGACGCCTCGCTCCCGCAGCGCACATCGTTGAGATCGACGGAGCGTTCAACGATGTTGGGTCTTAGAGAATACCATACCATTTTCCATATACATATTTATGTCAAACGCCACGCTCGAGAGAGCTAGTTCGGATAAGCGCCGTTATCACGCGTGCGCTTTGTACCTTGCTGAATACAATAATGAAAACAACGTTGCAGCAACGATGCCGCAACGTTGTTTTCACAAATGTAACCTTAGAGAATCGCCCTGCTGCTCAGTAGCTCGAAGGTGAATTTTTTTGACATTACTCGCTAGCGACTACGTAAAATATTTGTATGACAAACACCCGAACGCCTCTAGCGATTACGTGGGGCACTGACGTTTTTCATATAAATGTTTTACGGAGTCGCTAGCGATAATTGTCAAAAACTCAGTTGCCCTATAAGTCACTGATTTTCCTAAAGTCCTTTTCCCTTAGTAAAATAAAGTTTAGTAGGCAAACAATGAAACCTTATCCAAAGATCAATTATGATGGATTAGTCCATTAATTATACTATCAACAGCTAAGATAAATAAACTTAGAACATAGCTTAGTAAGGAGAAATTGCACCGTCTGCCGGTTGAAGCTAAAATTATTGTAAACAATGGTTCACGTCACTTAAAAATCATTTCTTTTACTCTCACATACAAAGAATTACGCATATACCCAGAAGGGGTAGCCAGAGGTGAAATAGCACACACACATTTTGCTGAGCTCATTTCCGTCCCAGATGAGATAGGGAGTGAGACTATGGCCATATTGGGCACAAACTCCAGACTCCGAGCTGATACTGAATGAAAAACCCAATATAATTTTGCTCGACCCGGGAATCGAACCCGAGATCTCAAGACTGTAGGCGTACCGCGCACATGAAACCACTACGCCTTTGAGTTTGTCGACTGTTTGTTTTTCGTTTTGTAATGGGTTATGAAAGTTCCTATAGAAATAAAAACTTAGCGTCAGACTTCAAAATTTATCCGATCGTAACTAAATTTACATGTGACCATCCTTGGAGTTCTATCAAATACAAAAAAAAGCAAACGTGTGGCACTCGGGGACTGCTGCGGTAAAGCTATTGCATAGCATCCAAAATCAATACACCTATATACTTTCTCACAAACAGCTGATTATGTATTCGTCCGATTTCGGAGCAGCTCGTCTTGATTCGAGCGGGCTTCGTAGAGTCGTACCATGAAGTAAATACAAAGAGGAGGTGCCCTAACGCCGAAACTCTAAGCAGGCAGATTGCGGAGCGAAGAGGGGGATTACGCATGCGCAGTAACGCCGATACAACCAATGCCACCTAGAGGCGAGTTGCTGAACTAAAGAGACAAGCGTGATATTTCAAAAAAGTCATTAATAGTTCTGCTATTCATCGATAGATGGCAAAACTAAAAAGTATCACCGCTGTGCCGGTCGGGTGTTAGGTTATTTTCGTTACGGAATTTCTGGATTCGGTCTCCACGCTCAGGCCCGCGATAGAAGCTATGCAATAGCTTAAAAGAATCTTGAAAATTGATCCACATTTAGCGGATATATCGCGTAACATCCATAAAAAAAAACACACTAATTCATTAATTTCTTTTGAAATCGCTCGAAAATAAATACAACGGTACAGACACATGCGGGCGCGCCTAAAACCTATTATTCTTATATTATGAGTATATATTGCGATACCAATAAATCAAAAGCAACAAAGCAACTTTTACAAATAGAGTTAACACAATTCCGCAACATATAAAACAGTGACTGTTGATAAGGGTTCAAACGTTTAGTTCAAAGAGATGTTTCCCCCAAAATAGTGGGAATCCATCGTTTTTTATCGCAATTTCCCTACAACCTTGTACGTACGTTATTTGACGACCCGAAGTTGATAGTGATGGGCGCAATTTCTTCCAAACGAATGAATGGTAGAGTAAATAATATCAGCATTCTAATATTATATTGTCTCAATGCGCGGGCTTATATATAATCAACCGACTTAAAAATAGACGGTTCGTCATTCGTTGATATCTCTGGTAAATGTGGACCGATTTTCAATATTTATATTATTTTATTTTATAGGTCTATTATAGGCTATACATTATAGAGGTAGGTCAAGATCGAATAAATTTTAAAGTTAGGTTTTAAGTTATAAACTAATACTTAAAAACGATTTACAAACCTTAATCAAAACGCCGTCCTAATACCGATTCTTCTATGTCCGAATACTTCATAATTAAATCAAGGTAAGTATGCAAAACAATATGGTGGTAGAAATGGGAAATTTTCTTTTTCTTTGTTGCTCGAATACAATTTCTTAATTTCTTTCTAGACGGTGGTACTCCCTGTAGGGGTACCGTGGAACGCGTTTATGACTGCGCTCCGTCTGAGCAGTCCTCAGACCGCGAGTGGCCCTGCTGAAGGGCCGACTCCTGCGGAGATTGCGGCTGAATGCAACTGCGTACCCCGTGACCTTCGTAATAGGGAGAGAGAGGAACACCGCGGGGCTTAGTCGGTAGGACGGCTTTAGGGCCGGTGAGTCCGACATACCTCCATGCTCCGGCATGGAGAGATCTGTAAATAGATTCCCCGAGGGAAAAAAATGAAAAAATAAAAGACGGTGGTACTTACCCAGATCAAGTCTTGAATATAGTACTCGTACCAGCGGCCCTAGCATGAATATTTTTGGCAATCGAATTCGTATCGAGCACGCTGCGCACTGCTGAGGTTTGGTTAAATGTCCATACAAATACCATAGACGCGCAACGAGTACGATTTTAATTCGATTGTCAATGACACCGTGCTCCTTAAAGGGCGCCATATTCAATGTAATGTGTCGTCACATAGCTTAGAACCAGCGGACAAACAAGACGCTTCCAACGACACCATATTTGTTAAATTATGATAAGGATTTTAGAAGTTATCAGGGAACAGATGAACATACATATATATATACATACTCATATACTGGTTAAGAACATTACCCTCCTTTTTGTAGTAGTCCTCTCCTCCTTCGCTGTAGTCGGTTAAAAATATTCCTGCTCGGGGCGCTGTTTAGGTTTTTAAGCCACACATTAGTGTTTGCTTTATATGGAAAGAAAGAAAGAAATGAAAAAAATATTAGCCAATGTCTCAGGCAACAACGTGAGAAAAAAACAATAAGAACAAAATATGGGATACCAATCCACGCATATCTTTCATTCACTTACAATCTCGAATGATTTCAATCACTCAGTGATTCCCATCACTATAACCGAGGTGGAAGATCAAAGCGATAGGTCAAGAAATCTTTACTTTATATCTTTGGAGTTATAAAATGTACTCGCCTCTCTAGTTATTATGGGGAGAGGATATCCGAAGGGCATAAAAAAAGGTTTATTATTTCCTTTTGAAGTATCTTTTTTATTTTTCCTGTATCTTTGTCTTAAGTTGGGTACGATCGACAATGTGTTTTAGTTTTGGTGTTGAGAAGAATTTTATATAGTTTGAATGCTATTATGTTAAATAGGTCGCCTACTTGGTCTAGTGCCAGCATATATGGGCTGTGCACCGAGAGGTCCTGAGTTCGATTCCTAGGTCTGGCAAACCGAATTTTCTAATTCAATGTACCGGAAACTAGATCCCTCAGAGGGGGTTGACGTCAGGCAGGCTGCCGGTCGTAAAAACTAAGCCAAATCCTTTCTGCAATATGCTTTAAAAGTGTGTTGCGCCGAACTCACCTTAAGGTTGAATTTCAATTGGAATTCAGGATCATTCGGCCGGGATAATGTCAGAAAAAGAGTGATAGGTTTATTATTTGCACTTCTACCCAACTCTTAATTATATAGGCATAATTAAGTTACGATGAAAATTAACAAAATGTTAGGGGGTAAAGGTCCACATTTTTTACCTTTTTGTACCCTAGAGTTACACCGTTTTAAAATGTAAATTAAAATGTCACAGTCAATTAAGACGAGCTGAGGGTTTAAAATCATTTCAAATATACTTGGGGTTTGATTCTCTATGTGTAGTTTAAAACGCGTGTGTAACGCGCCCCGTCGTGCCAATAAAATTATAAATAAAATAAAGTGTATAAAAAAGAATGACAGCCACTGTGGCGCAGCGGGTTGTAGCCGGTTGTGAAGCCAAAGACCACGGGATCGATTTCCGCACCGAAACAAATGTTTGTATGGCCTACTTATATTTGTTTCGGGTCTGGGTGTTGTGAATTCAAAAGTCTCTCGTAGTTTCTGATACCCACGAGGCCACGACACAAGACTCGTATCTTGTGCCGTCTGAATTATGCGTGTGACTGTTGGTGTTATATATTTATTTAATGGCATAAATAATATTAAATTAATATTGGATTTTTGCTTATCAGCCTGGAGTCTGGAATTTGTGCCCGATATAGCGATAGGCTCGCCCCCTATCACATCTAGGACGGAAATAAGCTTCGGGAAATCTGAGTTTTCTAGTTCGCTAGTTCGCCTCTGCTTACTCCTTCAGGGATACATGCGTGAGCTTATGTTATATTATAAATAATACTTTTCTATACAAATTCCATTAAGGTAACGTGACACCGCGTTACGCCTTCATTATGCCCATAATAAATAAGAGCCTTGGTTGCAATTTTGGCGTACAATCCTAGTTTATGTTAATTAAAATTACTGGAAAACATGGGGTGTTTGTTATTTTCAGGTATTTACTATTTTATAGAGAATTATGACTATTCTTGGAAATTATATTTGATGTAATATTTTATTTGAGAATAAAATCAATTGGTTATTTATTTAAACAAAAACTTGCGATGAGTAAGGATATCTTTTTGATAGAGTTACGGCCGGTTTCAATAAACGATCTTAGTTGAGAGTGCAGATAGATCGCGATTATGAACTAATCAAATCACGTCATTTGACGGAGTCATGTTCAAACTGTGTTCTTATTGGCTAATTTTTGTAATCTATCTGCACATTCGAACTCAGATTGTTTATTAAAACCGACCGTAAATGGGAACTTATTAAAATTTTATTGATTTTTACCCTCAAAAAAATATAAAGAAAAATCATCGCAACTATTCAAATACATTGGAAACTTTTTTGTCAGTGAAAAAATATTTCAACAATTTAAAAACATATCGGCGCAAAATAGCAAGCTTATTTAAAAAGCCGTTGTTATTTCACGTTATTAATTTATTTTACAATTGTTAAACTGCTGAAACCTTAAAAGATTCTAAAAAGTGAAAATAATCGTTATAATTATTTCTTTGCCATTCGATATTCGGTATCGAGTAGGTAGTTGCAAATATTACACCCTATAAGAGTGTTCAGAGCAGATTCGAGACAGTCGTGCTCCGGCACTCGGACTGTCCACATCCCTGACTGGACGGTGCTCTTGAGCACTGTTAATAAAGGGAGTTAGTGAATTTCAGTGTTCACAGTTGATAAATAGGATGAGTAATCATCTTATTGTCAAAAGTGACGTCAGCCATGCTGACGTCACCGTTTTTAAAAAACAACGTTAGCGTTGGCCCTCCGACAAACATAATAGCGAAAAAATCTGGTTACCTTTCAAAACTAAACACAGCTGAAAACGAAGTATATTTGAGTTATCTAGCTAAGTGAACAAAAACTTTTTCGTTTTCAAACTCCGTTAACAATTTCATAAAACTAACTGCTCAATATTAACAGCGAGCGACGGCAATTAGACCATCGAGTACGGCGCAGCTTTCAATTTGGAGCTTTCAAAGTTTTCCTCGAACCTAAATTATCGAGCTTTGAACTCGAACGAACGTTAACTAATATTGGATGCTTGTAATAGTGCTTCGAAAATGTGCATAATGTGTTAATTTTGGTACATCAAAGGGACTTTAAGTTATTATTTATACTACAAGTTAGTGGCGAAGGGTGAAAATTTTCAAAAGGGAAACCGATGCAGCATTTTCTTCTAATTAATGCCTATATGTCAAACTTATAATTATGCAAAGGTAAGCCAGTAAAAATTGTGTTGTATGAACGCTTCGCCACTGCTACAAGTATTCTTTCTTTCTACCTGCCTTTATCCCATATTAATATGGGGTCAACACAACACACTTTTTCAAGCATGTTGCAGAAAGGATTCGGCTTTTTTTGCGACCAACTGCCTTCCTGACGTCAATCCTTTGTGGGGGAACCAGGCCCAGGCAAAAGTATCAGAAAAACATCTAACCCGTCCTGGGTGAATCGAACCCAGAACCTCCGGTCCACAGTTCATAAGCACTAAAAAGGCACCACCAACTCCTAAGAAAAATTTGAAGGCTTTTTGATGTCGGTTTTAAAGTTCAAACTTTATTTTTCACTTACCATCAACGTTAGTGTAATCACTTTGCTCCGATAGAAAACTCCATCTATAAACACAGCATAAAGGCCAGTTAATAAATGCGAAGTTATGAAAGTTTATGGCGCGTGAGGAGAATATTTTACGCACGACCGATCCCTTGAATCGAAGCAGAGTCGCACGATTCGAACGCGACTTACCAACTCTTTACGGATGAGTACATGCCAAAGGTCACAAGTTTGGGACGTATTTAGGTACAAAAAGCGGGGGCTGGGGGTCCTACGCTTGTAGCATATAAAACTTCTTTATAAAACTTTTGAGATCGTAAATAAATAAGTAATTAAAAAATCTAAATAAGTAAAAAACTTGATACAAAATAGCTAAATCTCTTGTGTGTTAATAGGTTTTTAATTACAAAATTGCTTATAAAACGGCCTACCTAATGGCAAGTGATTATAATCGCACGTGGCAATGCAATGGCCTTTAAAATTTAAGGATTGGGGATCAAGAATAAGAGGAGGTATCCTACTTCACTTCACTCATGGTAGAAAACGGAAACTTTCATGCCAAGAGACAGATGGGAGAGGGAGATGGGTATAGTATAATAATAATCTGGTCAAGCCTTAAGTATTTATTTTGGGCCCCACGCTAAAACTTTACTAACGCCGCGCCTGTTCACTTTCATAGAGCAAAGTACAAAGATCCCTTTTGAATTTTAGGTAAGTGCCTAGTTCTTACTTTGTGAAAAGTTTGTTATAAATAGTCGTACGTTATATAAAACGGGTTGAAGGACTATTATTAATATCGGAGAGGGACTGAGCTCGTAACTCTCTTGCTAATAAGTTATGTGGCCGCAACTTATGGTCTGTGGACTATGACGGTACATTTAGGCTCCGGACACGAACTCAACGGGAGCGGAGCAGTGGCGGCCGTGGCTCGGGGAGATCGTATCTGGGGGATCGTATTGCTGGACCGGTCGTCGCGCCACTCTCCGCGCCACTGCCTTCGAGGCCAGTTCCATTTAAATCTATCCATTGAAACGTCCCATTCTCCGCGCCGCCGCCGCCGCAGCTCCGCTCCCGCTAAGTTCGTGTCCACGGCCTTACGTTAAAAGCTAATAGAATGCTTTCGAATATCGATCTCGAATCGAACACTTTGTCGAAAGTCAAGCCATAATGTCCTGTATACCATGCCATTGATTACAATTTTATTTTCTTACGAAGGTAAATGAACAGAGTTTTCACCTGATGGTAAATAGTTACCAGATATAATGCTGCCAAGCAGCTGTCTACCAAGGAAAGATGATAAAAAGGGTAAGGTGGTATAAGAATTGTCAACATGGCTCTACTAGGTACTTAGAGTAAGAGGTACATTGATAAATTACAATCTTCATCTCAATTTATAAGAAATATTATACAAACGGCAATAAACATAAATTCCTTAGTGAATAGAGATTGAACGCCGGAAGTGGATGTAAATCAAACATGGCGCCCGAGGCCACCGGAAGCTGTTGCGACATTGTCTGAAAACCATAACTTTTACTTCAAGTTTATTCGTACGTCGATAATAAATCAGTGGTTTATAAATTGGTGTATACATTGTCAACGAACCGAATTCAACTGTATCTTGAAGCGATTTACAACTGGTTTCTTGAACGTGATATTGATCGAAATAAACTTGATATCTGTCAAATCTCATGTCAATTTATGTGAAATAATTGGGATTTTGAAGGGAAGTCTGACAGAGTGGGGGGTCGCTTGTTATTTAATATTATCCTCTAGAGCTGTGTTTGTTGTTTTTAAGTGATGTGTTTTTATGCATCAAACTTTAGTGAAGATGGACAGTATCATTTGGAAACTTTTAAACCGGTGATCTTTGATGAGTTTTTCCTTGGTGCGTTGGCTTGGTTTGTACGGTTGATTCGCCGAGTGAAGGTCATCTGAGGTGCATCGCACTAGCAAGAATTACCGCCATAAACCCAACAGGACCTTGAGATCATCCACATCTGGGTCTCATGGTCATTGTGAAAACATAATTATTTTTTTTTACCTTGACATTGGCTAAATTATCGCAAATGCGTGGAAGCCATTATTTTTAAAAGAAGAAGATGTGAGATAATTTAAGCGTGGTCAAGGGGTTTGATTTCGGCAGTCCGTACCTTTCTTAATTGAGCTATCGCTACTTCGTTCTACTTGCGTTATAATTTCATTAAAAAATATCATTTTTATAGACCCTCGAATTGCTATACAGTTTCACGTTACTGTTTTATCTTGTAACGTTCCGAGGAAATACAGTAACATCTAGCAATAACCACAAATATTTTGCCATCACCAACATATACAGCAGTAAAAATAACATTGTTGTATTCGTAAGTAGTCACAGTATGAAAATATTAAGGCATGTTATAAGTCACATAGTGGTAAATTTTGTTGATGCTTTTGTCTACCAATCGGCTGACTCGATTGATTTTACACCATGGTCCTGTTGGTTGCTCAAGACCGGGCAAAGAGTAAGCTTTTAAGTAGGAAGGCAGACCCTGGCTGAAAGCCGGAATAACGCCAGGCAGAAGCAAAGATCCTGTCAAAACCGACGTAAAGAGGCAGCTCGCTGTTGATTTGCATTCGAGGAATAAGATCGCAACCCCTTTTCTTTCTACCATATCAATATGGAGTCGACGCAACACACTTTTTCAAGCATATCGCAGGTAAGATTGGGTTAACTTCTTGAGCTGGGAAACAAACCCAGGATCTCCCGGTCCACAGCCCATATAGGCTACCACTAGATCAAGGAGGCGACAAATGACATTCTAACCCATATACTCTATGTTAACAACGCAGCCATCATTATATATATGTATAATCGTTTATTATTTGAGCGGTGGAGATCACCTACCATCAGGTGACTATTGTAACTTACCAATGTTTGCTATCAAAAATATAAACTGCATGATTTTTAAACTATTAGTATATACTCAAAAGAGTGAAAACACGTCGCGAACACATTCACGACATTGTAAAATAATGCATAACTGACATCGTTTTACTTCTACAACTCGAAGAGATTATCCTTCCTAACTCAATTCACATAAAATTTTAGCGTCACTGTAAAGTACGGAGTGTTGAGTACACACCGCGGCATGCAACTTCGTATATTATTTTCACTTTACTAACGTTATGAGACAGTGGCGCAGTGGGCGAGTAGCCGGTTGTGAAGCGAGGCCGCGAGTTCGATTTCCGCATTGAGACAAATGTTTGTGTGGCCCACAAATATTTGTTTCAAGTCTGGGTGTTGTGAGACCGATAGTCTCTCATAGTTTCTGATACCCATGATACAGGTTATACCTGGTGTGGGGTCAGGACTAGGTGAGTGACTGTTGGGCGTATTTATTTTAACATAACATACATATGTTAAAATAAATTATATTTGTATGGTGTATTTATTTATTATTATTATTTATTTCCACTAAAACCCACTTAGACAAAGATAAATTAACAAATAAGAAAATAACACCCAATAGTCATACACTTAATCCTGACTCCACACTAGATGTAAGCTGTATCGTGGGTATCAGAAACTACGGGAGAGTTTCGGTGTCACAACACCCAGACCCGAAACAAATATCCGTAGGTCTTACAAACATTTGTCTCAGTGCGGGAATCGAACCCACGATCTCCCGCGTCACAGCCCGCCACTCGCCTAATACACCACGAAGGCTTAATTAGAACAATAAAAGCAGGTGAATATCACAAAACTGAAATTTATATAATACATATTTTGATTTAAAATAAAAGCTAGCTTTTTTTTATAGCAGAGATTGGCAAACGAGCAGATGGGTCACCTGATGGTAAGTGATCTCCGTCGCCCATAAACACCTAAGACACAAAAATAATCATGGGTGCGTTGCCAACCTAAAAAGAGGGAATGGAAGGGGAGAGGGAAAGGGGAGGGGGAAAATGGGCCACCGCAAATCTCACTCACCGAACGAAACGCGACAGCAAGCTGCCACTTTACGTCGGTTTTCTGTGAGACAGTGGTGTCTAACCGGTCGAACCGGCCCATTCGTGCTGTAGACGTTACTGTCTACAGCGTGGCTCTACCACTCTACAAGCTCATGGATAAATGTCCTTCGTTTTTGTTATATTTTATTTGATGGTTAAAATTTTATAGATATATAGTTTCCCAGTGATTCACTATGCATGAAAGGTTAATTTGGTCGTCAGTCTAAACTACTGTTAATTCTCGATTGGAGAGATGATGTAGTTTATACAATATTTAATATTCTTAGGCCACTTAGACTAGGAAATAATATAAGTATACTCACTGTGTATTAAAAACTTAGGTAAAGCAAATAGGAGTAAATACGACGCATTAAATTAATTTATCTCGAAGCAACGGTAATTATATTCACAAAGTTGATAATTATAGGAACTGAGATGTGAGTAAAGATTATTTACAAGTCACGAATGTGAAAGAATTTAATGACGTCGCGGAAAAATGTTCTATGACATGTATCTCATTAATACTCGTGCTGTAATTACAAATCCAAATAGAATTTCAAACGACACTGAATTTAAAATTACTCAACGAATTAATAATTTGAACTCTCATACAAAGTTTAAAGTTAATGATTAATTAAATAAGCTACTTTAACATAGTTTATTTACACATATTATATCTTATAATGTAATATTAGCCCTGTAATATTACTGTCCCACTGCTGGGCACGGGCCTCTTATACTAAGGACAGGGGTTAGGCCTTAGTCTACCACGCTGGCCTACTGCGGGTTGGTAGAATTCACAAACCTTCGAAATTCCTGTGAAGAAATTCTCAGGTATGCAGGTTTCCTCATGATGTTTTCCTTCACCGTTATAGCAAGCGATATTTCACAATGAAAATACACTTAACATAAAGTCAGAGGTGTATGCTCCATTTTGGGGTTGGTCTCGAACCTCGGACTATACTATATATTATATTGTTAAAAATATACAGGTTATTACTTATTATAAATGCAAAAGTTTGGATTAATGGATGTTTGTTTCTCATGGTAGAACAGCTGCACGGATCAGTAGCCCGAGCATGAAAAACTAATGTAAATGTAAACTCGCTGCGCACTGATGACATTTGATTAATATTTCACACAAATTTCATAGACGCGCATCGAGCACGAATACATTTACGGTTGTCAGAAATTTTCCTGCTCGGGCTGCTGAATGTTTAGCACACAGATTATAGTGTGGAATAACACACGGGTTACTTTCTATCCCGAAAAAAATACCGGTTCCCACGGAATAGATTTGTTAGTGAATTATAATATAAAAAAAACAGTGCCGTCACGTAGTGTGTTAAAAGTGTGTCTAGAAAATCAACCGTTTAGGGCGAACTCGCATACACTTAAAACAATTCCCTCGGGGTCTTACCCTTTGATGTGGATCCAATCGAGCCACGTGACTCGCCGCAGGGTGTGAAAACTGTATATAAAATTTGCAGCATTTTTTACGTACACCAGTGTAAGAATATAAAATTTCTTTATGCATCACGTACGAACATAACATTATACTGATGTAGTGAGATGTTGAACGCAGATGTAGAGTGCGTATAATTTGGGTTATTGGTGGATATTTTCTTAGCAATTTGCTACCATTCTGTACGTGGTTCTAGTGATATTTTGTTAATATTTTGTAGAATAATGTTGTAATGTTGTGTGACTGCCTCCGTGGCGTGGTGGTATCTCGGTACGACTACGGTTCTGAGGTCTCGGGTTCGATCCCCGGGTCGGGCAAAGTGTTATTGGATTTTTCCATATCAGCCCGGAGTCTGGAATTTGTGCCCGATATGGCGATAGGCTCGCCCCCTATCACATCTGGGACGGAACTAAGCTCGGCGAAATGTGGGTGTTCTAGTTCGCTAGTGCGCTTCTGCCTACCCCCTTCAGGGATACAGGCGTGAGCTTATGTTATGTTATGTTATTTTGTAGAAATGTAAAAAACATAGCTTAAATACATCTGTCCTGAAACTATCTAAAAATAAATATTGTCGAAGCGTAGCGGTAATATTGTATCCGCCTCCACATCCGCCTGTCTTGTCGCAAGCCCCTCGATTTGCTTCTTCTCTCTTCGGATTTGGAGTGTGAATAAGCATAAATAGGCCGCCAAGATTCTGACGACCACTGATATATCCATTATTTGTCAGTGGTCGCTAGTTTTTTGACTGCATTACGCTTACCATCAAGTGCAGTGTAGTCACTTTGCCGTGCTCGAATAATTGCTTAGCTAAGTACAATTATCTTATGATTTGATCGTCGTATCCTTGGTCTAGTGGCAGTATATATGGGCTACGGACCGCGAGGTCCTGGATTCGATTCCTAGGTCAGACTAAGCGATTTTTCCAATTTGTATTGCCCAGGACTGGATCCCTCAGAGGGGGAGTTGAAGTCAGGCAGGCAGCCGGTCTTAAAAACTAACCCAAATTCTTTCTGCAACTTGCTTGAAAAGGTGTGTTGCGTCGACCTCACATTAAGGTGGAATGAGGGCAGGTAGAAAAAAAATATGGAAATTTTTATAGTTTAAGACTATATCCAGTATTGTTATTGTTTATGGTCGCCCCATGGGGATAATGCGTGCCTCCTTAACGCCGCGATCCAGTGAGGTCAATATCTCGTGACGATCACTTTATGATAATTACATGAGGGACACACGTGCAAGGGGATTACTATAGCTTTCGTTCCCGACTTCACAAAAACTCTCTGACATTTAAAATAAGGCCCCTTACTTATAAAAATATTTGAGCGCTGCTTATCTTTATACCATAGGTTGTCCCTTTCATTTTTAAACAATGTAACGCAAGGAAAAAAGTGACAGGTTATTCTTAACCATTTGCTCAGCTAAAAATGCTGTTTTAAGTAAGGCTCTAAGTATCTAACTAATTTATCAACTGTAAGAACAGCGGCCAGATCAGGAAAATTTCGAGCTCGCTGCGGTCTGATGACATTTTGTTAATATTTCATATAAATTACATAGACGCGCATCGAGCTCGAATACATTTACGATTGTCAGAAATTTTCCTGTTCGGGGCCCTAAAATTTTCAAAGTATTTTGCAAAAACTTACTACACGCCATTTTTTGAGAGGGTTCCAATGACGTTGCAACGTTTACTGTAATATTTCTATGGAGGGATCTCAAATTAAAATATATTTTGACGCCTGTCAAAACATTACGAGATTCTGAATTAAAAAGTCTGAATTAAAAAGGTTATCAGTTATCATACTTTTGACAATTTATAGACAATAAACTCGGCGAAATATGGGTGTTCTAGTTCGCTAGTTCACATCTGCCTGTCTCTTCAGGGATACAGGCTTCAGCTTATGATGATGGTTATGATTGATACACAATTAGTTTTATTGGACATTGATCAACCTTCTTAAAACCGAGCGCTGGCACTTGGTATGCATTACAAGTTTTTGATATACACACATACCAATTCTATATATTCGCTATGGCTTTTAAGGCTCGTCTCCTGCACTAAAACACACATGGTTTCGCTACACATTTTTGTCTATAGTCCATTGTTCTATGAGCAGGAGACAGCAAAACATTGTTTCGTGTAGATATTTTTGTGTTTCGATTCAAGAAAAACATATACAGGAGACGCGGCTTTATTTATTCATTGAATAAACTCAGAAGACCGTAAGTACGTCGTAATATGACACCCAAAGACGCGCTAAATAAATTATTGTTTCACTTCTGTTGGCGACATACTTGACTATAAAACCTAACTTCAACTTGTGTTTACTTGATAACTACGCCATTAATATACAAACTTGTATACTACAGTATTAAAATTTATTATATTTTCGACCAACTTCCAAAAAGGAGGAGGTCCTCAATTCGTCTGTATTTTTTTATGTATGTTACGCGATATCTCCACCAAATGTAGACCGATTTTCAAAATTCTTTTTGTATTCGATAGAGCTTATTTCAAGGGTTGTCCCATATAAATTTGGTCACGATCGGATTTGAAGTCGGTCTGTTAAGTTTAAAACCTGTGATTATCTACTAGTTGTTGTAGCTACTCCGATAAAAACCAACTTTAAATCCGATCGTGACCAAATATATATGGGACCACTCTTGAAATAAGCTCTATCGAAAACAAAAAGAATTTTGAAAATCAGTCCACATTTGGCGGAGATATCGCGTAACATGCATAAAAAAAATACAGACGAATTGAGGACCTCCTCCTTTTTGGAAGTCGACCGAAAATAATTCTAACAACAGAGAAGTACATTTTCCTGTAGATATTAGTTACCGTTAATTAATCGACTTTCCTCTCGAATTTCTTACATAACTGATACACGCCGTCACGTCTAATCGTTACCTCCTTCCTTGTCGATGTCGATACTAGTGACATCTGATGGGTTTGATAAATATCGATAGAGAATATTTTTATATTTTTTAAGGTTTTTCTTCTACTTCGGAAACAAATGTAAGAGGTTTGAGACCCAACCCAAAAAGAGCATGCAACTCTGACTTTTCTAGGGGATTTTGACGGGAAGTCTGACAGTGGGAGTCGCTTGGAAAAGCAAAAATACTGAAAGCAGTTGGGATTGGTGCGTGAGGCCCTATCCTAGCTAACCTACCAGCCTTTCTCTAGCTACCTACGGATGACGACCCGAAGAAGAAAGGCAGAAAGAAACTCCGGGCTTATTTTTTTCATCATCAATTGTCACCATTGTCACAATTAGGACAGCGTCACAGATTATATTTAATGACACACATATATCGATCCTCTGAACCTCACTAATATAGACATCTGATATTTCCTTATTTGTTTCCCCAAATCCTGACATCAGTAAGTCGCTACAATAATTAGTGATATGAGAAACGAAACCACGGCTTTGTTCGCACGCGTTGCAGATATTTCCTTATTGTATTAAGGCATGTCTTGATATTGTATTGACATCGCTTTTTCTTGATGTATTATTTAATTCGAGCACGGCAGAGTGACTCCACAACCTGATGGTAAACGCAATGTAGTCCAAAAATCAGTGACCACCGACAAAACATTATTTTATTGGTGATCATCAGAAACAAAAATGTTCCTTCATACTTCGATGAGGGAATGAAAAAAATGTATTCATTTTTCTTTCTACCTGCCCTTATTCCATCTTAATGTGGGGTCGTCGTAACACACTTTTTCAAGCATGTTGCAGAGAGGATTTGGCTTAGTTTTTACAACCGGCCGCCTGCCTGACGTCAACCCTCTCTGAGCAATCCAGTCCCGGGAAAATTAAATTAGAAAATTCTCTTTTCCCGACCTGGGAATCGAACCCAGAATCTCCCGGTTCCATCCCATATATGCTGCCACTATACTAACGAGGTGACAAAAGGCGACAAAAAATGAATTCATAAAAATGAAAAAAGGGGCCTACGACAGTATCGGCGATAGTACTCTAAAAAACTACTACCTAGAATTTGAAATCACGTCCTCCAGGTCCACAGTCTTAATAAACTGAAGTAAACAGAGAAGGCGACAATAATCATACATATAACTACGCCATGTATTTTCCTCACGCACAGGTCACGGCATACGTAAACACATACATCACATAAACACACACACACATATACTTTCATATACACAGAATATACGGAGTCATTGTAAAATTAAAAATTCCTGGGTGATATTGTCCCGGACATTTTATTGGACATACCGTTTATGCACGGTGCACCACGCAGCTCTCTCAAAAGGTATTTGAAAGGTTTTGTCTCTGTTTTATCTACTGTATTATTTAGATGGACTCTGTTGAATTGTAGCTCTTAGATAAATGTAGATTTATTTTAAAATAAATTCGATTTAAGCATGAACGTCTATGTCTTGTACGTCGTCGATTTATCTTTAATAAAAATATGCGAATGAGACGTAAGTTAAATCGAGTTTACGACTAACTCTAGATTTAATAGTAGTAATAATGCTGTAAATCACTTTAATGAAATCTGATTATATAGAGGTATAATGACATAGATTTAAAAAATGACGATTACCAACATTAATTTTACAATTTTTCGTGTTAATTGTACCAAGGCTTGATTCCTTAGTAAAGATAAATTTCACTGGCAAAACGAGCAGAATTTCTAATCTCATTTTAGTGTTATCTAATCTAAAATGAAAATGTAATATTAATAAAATACTTTGAAACACCCACACACAATTATATTTATCTTAAGTTGAAGAGGATAAATAAGATGGAGATGATGTTAATGTACTTATAATTAACTTAACCCTATACCTTTTAGGTTGGCAACGCACCCCTGATTATTTTTGTATCTTGGGTGTCTATGAACGATGAAGATCACTTACCAGGTCACCCATCTGCTCGTTTGCCAGTCTCTGCTATAAAAAAGACCTTCAATACTATATTTGGAATTTAATTTACATAACATAACATAACATAAGCTCACGCCTGTATCCCCGAAGGGGTAGGCAGAGGCGCACTAGCGAATTAGAACACCCACATTTCGCCGAGCTTAGTTCCGTCCCAGATGTGATAGGGGGCGAGCCTATCGCCATATCGGGCACAAATTCCAGACTCCGGGCTGATATGGAAAAATCCAATATCACTTTGCCCGACCCGGGGATCGAACCCGAGACCTCAGAATCGTAGTCGTACCGAAATACCACCACGCCACCGAGGCAGAATTTAATTTAATACACTAAGTAAGCTCACCCGTGTACCTGTGTACCTGGTAGGCAGACGCTAACTAGTAAACCAACAACTCCCCAAGCTTTCCATTCCTAAGTGGTGGAAGTAATAAGCCCATTATCTACAAGGTCACAAGACCCAACCCTGTGTAATTAAAATTAAATATTTCGAATAAAAACTAAATTATTATGCGCCAGGGGGTTGACGTCAGGCAAGCAGCCGGTCATCAAACTAAGCGAAATCCTTTCCGCAACATGCTTGAAAAAGTGCGTTGCGCCGACCCCATATTAAGGTGGGGTAAGGGCTAGTGGAAAGAAAGAAAGAATTTTTAATTAAACTTAAAATATTCTAATTTAAGATCGGAGTCAAGGAACTCACCAGCCACATCATTATGGCACTACTACACCAACGAAGTGGTCATTCTCTTATACAACTCCACAACTTACAAAGCAAACAAGAGTATAATATTAATAAAAATATCGTACATTTATTTTATTGTGAGTAAACTTTAATAATAAACCCCAATTCTGGGAAAATTATTTACAGTTACACATTCATATTAGAGGTACAGTCAGTTTTTAAATAGATTACGTGAACAAGATTGTAGTTCAATTTCGTTATCAAAAATATCAATAAAAACATAAATAACAATATAACATGTTAAATAACCAAAAATAACATTTTAAAGAATCAATAACAGCCCAACTGGTAAGCGTGGTACAGCCGGCTCAGTTGTCTGGGCGCCGTAGCGCGGTGCGGACGTTCGACCTACGCGCGTAGCCACTGCTACGCCGTTTCGCGGCTACGTACATTCGCTACGATACGCTACGTTTAAAATGTGACAAAATGTACAGTCGTGTTGAAATTTGCTCAATTTAATTTTTTAAATCGTGTTCAGTGACTGTGTTAATATGGAGTGGGAATTTGTGTTGCTGTTATGCCTTGTGCCGGCCGTTGTCGGCAACCCGGCAAAAATGGGTCAGTACTCTTAATAATTCAGCTTTCACTACGTTAGGCACTGCATTGACAGTTTGATGGATACAGTGTGTCTGGCATGTTATTAGCACTCATCTCTTTGGTGTTTATCCATTACTGTGGAGTGGGTCTGAAGTTGGTATCTTTTATATCATGGTTTTAGGTCGAAATTTACAAAATACGTGATGTTACATCGAGATATTTTAAATTTTTATATTAGACTGAAAATGTTATTTTTTTTTATGATCTTTGAGTTTCGTAGTATTTATTTCGTAGTATATATTATGAATTATGAATGGTTAGGTGTTATTTTTTGGGGTTTTAAAATTGGATATGTTTAATAAAAAATCAAAAGCATATTAAATCGTAATAAACTTGCTTAGCGCAAAAATTAAATTTAAATAAACTCGCTGGGAGTCGCGTTGCGTCACATTTGATTCAATATTCAGGAGGTCTAATTAGTCCGCAATATCAAAGGAAAAATACATAATTAACATTTCGCCATGACATTTTCTACGGAATCTTTTTGTTATTTGAAACAAACATGATTTCGCATAATTTATATTCATTACTTTTATTTCAAACTCCTTTGTTCGAGAGATAACTCTGGTATCAGAAATTCTATTGTTTTCGAGATTTGTAATAAAATATGAATAAGATTAGACTACCAAGCCACTGCGTAAAATATAAAAGTGTATTTTATTTGAACTTGTACTTCTAATACCATATTGATTTACTTTAATTTTTAAGTTATTTCATACATCCGCTTTCTTTCTTCCTTTCTCCTTGCCTTTATAATGTGAGGAAGGCGCAATCAAGCATGTTGCAGATAGAATTTGGGTTAGTTTTTATGACCGGCTGCCTGCCTGACATTAACCCCCTCTTTGAAGGATCCAGTACCAAGCAAATCAAATATGTGACCATACATTCACCTTCATTGAAGTTATTAATTTATGTCTCTAATATTTCACTCTTCACGCCTTCTGAAAGAGTAAGCAGTAGTGCTTTATTGTAACCACTACTAAGGGTGAGGGGCGAGCTTATCACCTCACTGAGCATAAATTACTACCTCAGGCAAATTTGGTGAGATTTTTCTCTACGAAAACTCAGAGGCTCGAGTTTACCACTCACGCTGTAGACAGTAATGACTACAGAACGAATGGACCGGCTCGACCGGTTAGATACCACTGTCCCACAGAAAGCCGACATACAGTGGCACCTTGCTGTCGCGTTTCGTTCGATGAGTGAGATTTCTGGAAGCCCATTTCCCCTTCCCGCGTTCCCAATCCCTTTTCCCTCCCCTTCCATTCTCTTCTTTTAGGTTGGCAACACACCCATGATTATTTTTGTGTCTTGGGTCTCTATGGGGATCACTTTTCGTCAGGTGACCCATCGGCTTGTTTGCCAATCTGTGCTATAAAAAAAAATATGGAAAATGTGTTTTCCGACCTGGGATTTAAACACAGGACCTCTTGGATTCTTGGTCTGTGTATTGTTACTAGATAAATAAGTGATGATTGACCGACGAGGCGGATTATTTATATTATTTGCCAGCTTTTAAACTAAAATAAATTTATTTTTATGTTAACACATCTTTTGTTTAAAGCGAGCGATATAGTTGTGACCCTGGCTCAGAAAAAATGTTAGTGTTGTATTATAAGAATTACTAATGGGTATGTGTGTACTGTGTAGTATGAATGAATGTAGTTCTTAACACGTACGACATAAGAGTCGTAATTTGTGTGTTCGTGAGTGAGTTATTTATGTGTGAGCATTTAATATGTGTATTTGAACTATTTAAGTGTTTGATTTTCACTGTAAATATATTTTGAATATTTCTGTTTACAATTTTAATATTCAGCGTCGCCGTGATTAAAATATTTCACTGGAAAATATTCAGTGAAAATATTCTGATAGCTTTTATTTTTGTGTTAAAATATATTTCAGTTTCTTTAAATATTTTATGACTGGAATATACTCGTAAAGCCAGTGGGTTTTCTTTTAGTGGAACTATAATGTAGTATTTTACGTCTGAATTACTGAAATTTTAAATTTCAATCTTTGGTGGAGGCCTATGTCCTGCAATGGACTTCCTGTGGCTGATAATGATGATGATCGATTTTTTTTAACATGATGTGATAGGGGGCGATCGTAACGCCATATCGGGCACAAATTCTAGACACCGGATTGATACTAAAAAACTTAAAATCCCTTTTTACCCAACCCGGGGATCCAACCCGAGACTTCAGGATGGTCAGTCATACCGCAATACAGCTACGTCACCGAGGCAGGCAGTATCTATCACCCATTTCAATATACGGAACCCTACTTACAAGTGTAATAGCGCAGTTCAATAATACAAGTAGTTTTTCCTCGAAGCGTACATGTGTTCGAAGGACGCCTGTCGTTTTTCTGCCGCAAACGGCCGAGCTCTGTGGTTAACAATCGTACGGTAATAAAAACGAGTAATTCTTACTTTAGTTAATACTGTTTGCTACGAACATTACTGCATGTAAGTGCTTTTTACTCGACGTTGGTTCGATGTGGTAAGATTATTATATACATAAGCTCACGCCTGTATCCCCGAAAGGGTAGGCAGAGGCGAACTAGCCAACTAGTACACCCACATTTCGCCGAGCTTAGTTCCGTCCCAGATGTGATAGGGGGCTAGCCTATCGCCATATCGGGCACAAATTCCAGACACCGGACTGATATGGAAAAATCCAATATCACTTTGGCCGACCCGGAGATCGAACCCGAGACCTCAGGACAGTAGTCGTACCGAAATACAATACAATACACGCCACCAAGGCAGTCTGAAGTTAGATTATTGTTGATAGCAATTCTAATATTGGCACTGGTACAGAGAATTGAGATGATACTCGCAGGTTTGAAGCCTTTAGAGCATGTATTCATTGTAAATTATTAGCTTTAACTAATGAAAAACTAGTCGCCTCCTTGGTCTAGTGGCAGCATGTATGGGCTGTAGACCGGGAGGTCCTGGGTTCAATTCCCAGGTCGAGCAAGGCAAATTGCCCGGGACTGGATCTTTCATAGGTGGTTGACATCAAATAGGCAGCCGGTCGTAAAAACTAAGCCAAATCGTCTTTGCAACATGCTTGAAAAAGTGTGTTGCACCGACGCCACATTAAAGTGGGATAATGACAGGTAGAAAGAAATAAGAGGATTATCAAAGTAATCACAGAATCAAACGCAACCAGTGGGGTTACCACCACCTCTTATAGCAGTATTATTATAATCTTACTCGTACCGATTCCCATACAAAACAAACGAAGAACGATTATAATAATACTGCTATAAGAGGCCGTGGTTATCCTGTAGAAAGTTTTAAATATACCGCAAGCATTTAAGTCTTTGTACTACAATAAAAGCGATGTTACATTTCATGTGACTTCCATGAAGCGTCGGAGACTGTGCAAACGTTTAAAATAGGAGGGAAACATGACGTTTGCACGCGCATTTGTCTTTTATATCGCGCCATTTGCCTCTGTTGACGGTCTAAACGCTCTTTTATGTGGTCACAATTGCTTTTATAGTTGAAATGCTTTTACTGTTTAGGTTTTAGTGGTGGCCTAAGTGACCGTTATTCCAGGCTTTAGTGACGTGCTGGCTTTTGGGAATTTCGAGGATTAGGTATTTTAGTTGCTTAGTAATAAAAGTGTTGAGTCGCCACCTTGGTATAGTGGCGGAATGTATGGGCTGTGGACCGAGAGGTCTTGGGTTCGATTCCCAGGTCAGGCAAAGCAAATTTTCTAATTTAATTTGCCCGGAACTGGATCCCTTATAGGTTGACGTCAGGCAGGGGGCCGCTCGTAAAAACTAAGTTAAATCATCTCTGCAACATGTTTGGAAAAGTGTGAAAAAGGGCAGGGAGAAAGAAAAAGTTATAGAAGACTTACTGACTCATCTTGCTTAGCCCAAACTCTTCGAATTGTCAAGAGTAACGGGCAGGTTTGGTCGGTCATTCGAAAAGAACGAATAGATATGAATTGTGTTGCAAAGACATACACAAAATAGTTTACCGTTGTAACCGTCGAGATGTAACATAGTTTTTGTGTCCACTGCACGCACCTGTGCAAATCACTTTAACAAACACAACACGGATGAAACAGAATCCGCTTAACGTACGGCGCAAGGGTATTCCAGGGATAACCAACTAAACGGTATCAACTGGGATTCAAACGCATAAGAGTGATGTGGTCGCATCATTTAATTTTTTTTAATTTTTATTTCTTTTTAATTATAAAACTTTAAATCTTGTTAAAAATATATATATATATATATAGGAACAACCTAACCCTCTAATTCAGGAGGAGGGCGTTGTTATTCGCGACACAGTCTCGTTACTTTAGCGAGTAACATCGTTTTTCAATGTCTGTTTAATGTATTAATTGTTATCTGTTCCAATAAATAAAAAAAAAAAAAAAATGTACTGGTAGCTTTGCACATATAATGTATTTTGGGGAAAATATCCCAGGATCCGCCCATAATCTATATTGAATTCATTATGGCGTGATTGATTAGCAAATTCACAACTGAGAATAATTCAATCCCTGACGTTTAATAAAGATTAACAAAAAATAAATCATGGACTTTAGCGTATAAAACATGACTGCAAACTGATGCTAATAACAGTCAGAGCGAGAGATTCTTCGAGTAGAGTTGTATCCTTGTCTAGTAGTGTGGCAATGATTTTATTTTTTAAATGGCATAATAAAATTGTTTTACTTTTTCTATAATCGATATATTATTTGCCTAGATGCACAGTTGACGCTCGGAAAATGGGACACCAAAGAAGTGCTTCAGCACCCCTTTTGGCTACAGTCTGACGCCGATAGAATTCTAAATTTCAAAATTCAAATTTAAGAAAGCGTGCTCATTTTATTAAAAAAAACTACTTTATAACACTTGCATAGGGTTTTATTTGTGTTGATTTAATTATAACTTGTGATCTTTTTCTTTGTTGTATTCCTGAGACCAATTTTTATGAGGATATTTGCAAAGAACTGTGCATCTAGGGTATATTAAATCGATGTTTTCTATGCTATGCAATACGTAGTACAATATCTATGTCTTAACTACTATCTGATGTTTTAAACTCTAAACAGAGCGTCAATCGCACGACTGATCGAATCAAACGTGCGCAAATGAAAACGTCACTCTCTTACATTCGCAGACGCGGTTGAAATTGAATCAGTAACATTTATGAGAGATTTGCTCGCTGTCTGCTACTATTCTTTAAATAAAATGTTTTGCAGTTCGTACGTGATGTTGGTAGACAGATTTTTACATGCAGATAACAAAAGAAAATGTATTTAAATAAAGCTATTTCATACGGATTCTATCGCGTTTTATTTTATTTTTAGGCCCGACGTTACGATGGCTTTGCAGCCTTCGTGGTCACGGGTCGCAGGAAGTCGTTGGATGCAGGCCGCTTCCAACAGGTCGATCTGGAAATCTTTGGGAGTGTCCTATGTTCAGCAGTGGACGTCTTATGGCTGATCGTGATGATGATGATAGAATCCGTATAAAATAGTTATATTTCAATGTATAACATTCGCGTAAACTTAAGAAATCAGATGTATTTAAATTCGTTTTTTCCCGCCGTTTTGCATGATTAATGTTTTATCCGGGATAAAATCGTATGTCATTCAGGGATAGTTAGGATAATTAGTGAGAGAAAAATAATTATTTTCAGTATTACCTCTACTGACTGCCCCATTAAATGGGCCGTAAGACTGTCGCCCTAAGGTCTCGGATTCGATATCTCCCCCCTACCACAACTGTGACGAAAATGCGCTTGGCGAAGTAAAGGTGTTCTAGTTCTCTAGTTCACCTCTGCCTACTCCTCGGGCGATACAAGCGTGAGTCAATTTATTTCTTCTTCATGAATCACTCTATGTAATGGTGAAAACCGCATGAAAATTCTTTCAGTAGTTTTCGAGTTTATCGCGAACAGACAGACGCGGCGGAGTACTTTGTTTTATAATATGTACATATTTTATAGTGATGTCAAATAAAATGGCTATAAAGATTATGATTTTTAGCAACGTTAAAATATATCAATAAAACATTTTTACTCCTTCATCCTTTTCGTACACCTCATATATTTTAATATGAAAGTTTGTCGAAGTTTGCGCGATCCGCGGCCGCCGACAGCGTCCAGTTTTTACACTTTCCACAATGCCTAACCGTCAAACTTTTCAACTAATACCTTTTTATTTTCGTGTTCTTTTTATCGAAATTCTTTTCCAAAAAGGCTTAAAGGGTAGATAGAAATGAATCGCCCACGGTTCTGGGTTTAATCATATTTTATTAATTCAGATGGAAAGAGATTGGTTCCATAATGCTTGGTGGCTGAGATTGTCTCGTTCGCGTGGTTTTATTTCGGTGCGACTACCGTTCGATCCCGGGTCGAGCAAAGTGATATTGGATTTTTCCATATCAGCCTGGAGTCTGGAATTTGTACCCGATATGTCGATAACCTCGCCCCCTATCACATATGGGACGGACCTAAGCTCGGCGAAATATGGGTGTTCTAGTTCGCTAGAGCGCCTCTCCCTACCCCTTCGGGGATACAGGCATGAGCTTACGTCTGCTGCTTGGTGGTAGAAATAGACATTGCGGACTTGCATATGAAAATCCTATAGTCTTTTTCCACTTATCCCATTTTAAAGTAGAGTTGGAAAAATTCGGACTTAGCTTTTAAGACCAGCTGCATGACAATATCGTTTCGTCCGGCCTGGGAATCGAACTTAAGACTTCCTAATCCACAGCCCATATGCACCGCTATGCGAAGAAGGGGGTAGTTCTGTCACCACCAATGGTATGTAAATAATAAGTAATGTAAATAGTGCATTATTAAATTTTATTTTACATCTAAGAACAATAGCTCGACCATTTATTACATTTACATTTAGTCGCCTCCTTGGTCTAGTGGCAGCATATAAGGGCTGTGGACCGGGAGGTCCTGGGTTCGATTCACAAGTCGGACAAAGCAAATTTCCTAATTTATTTTAATTTGTCCGGGACTGGATCCCTCAGAAGGGGTTGACGTCAGGCAGGCAGCCAGTCATAAAAACTAAGCCAAATCCTTTCTACAACATGCTTGAAAATTTGCGTAACGCCGCCCCCACATTAAGGTGGAATAAGATCAGGTAAGATCATGCAAAAAGCTCGACCATGACTTAGATTGACATTTCTTATTAGTGACTACGTAAAATAATTTGTATGAAAACCTTAATTCCCTATGTAACCGCTAGAGGTGTTCGGGAGTTTATCATATAAGAGAGATATAATAATCACAAGTTTAAAACTTAACCGACCGACTTCAAAATGTATCCGATCGTTACCAAATACAGGACCACCCTTGAAATAAGCTCTATGGAACACAAAAAGAATTTTGAAAATCGGTCCACATTTGGCGGAGATATCAAATTCAAATTCAAAGCATTTATTCTGCAAATAGGATATTTTATACCACTTTCACATGTCAATTACGAGTATATATTGATTTTAGGATATTGATAAAGTAATAATCGGGTTACATACATAACAAAAATACAGACGAATTGAGGACCTCCTTCTTCTTGTAAGTCGGCCAAAAAATACTCATGGCCTACAGTTCTTCAAGTAAAGAAGTAATTACGCAAACTGGAACAATTATGGCGACTGACGAGAATTCTCACGTCGGGTGTTCTTTGCGCGACACTCCCTTTGTGCTACGCTTGTAGTAATTTCGCTTGCTATTTTAGGAACTAGCGTTAGATAAACAAGAAATATCTAAATATCACAGCTTTTTGTTTACATAAAATCATAATTTATATAGGTAATAGAAAGCTAACATAACATAAGCTCACGCCTGTATTCCCGAAGGGGTAGGCAGAGGCGCACTAGCGAACTAGAACACCCACATTTCGCCGAGCTTAGTTCCGTCCCAGATGTGATAGGGGGGCGAGCCTATCGACATATCGGGCACAAATTCCAGACTCCGGGCTGATATGGAAAAATCCAATATCACTTTGCCAGACCCGGGGATCGAACCCGAGACCACAGAACCGTAGTCGTACCGAAATACCACCACGCCACCGAGGCAGTCTTAATAGAAAGCTTTTTGCCAAAATATGATCAATCTTGGAGTAAGTTCTTTCTTTCTACCTGTCCTTATCCCGTCTTAAAGGTGGGGTCGGCGCAACACAGTTCTTCTTTGTCGCAGAAAGGATTTGGCTTCGTTTTTACGATCGGCGGACTGCCTGACGTCAACCCAATCTAGTCCCGACAAATCAAATTAGAGAAATAGCTTTGCCCGACCTGGGAATTAAACCCAGAATCTCCTAGACCACAGCCCATATAAGCTGCCACTAGACCCAAGGCGACTCTTGGATTAAGTTCATTAACACAAACAAAAAATTGAAAATCTACATTAATTGCTAGATATATCACGTACAATACAAAAAAAACAACAAATTGTGATTGCCCCAGAGTGCAGTGCACATGCTTTGATCCCAGAAACTCACAGTTATCAGCCTAAGTACGTTGCCACTAAGCCTATGTCTTGCTAAGTTATATACTATTCCTAAGTAGCAAAACGTAGCGACCTGTATAATATGGGAGGATCCAGTGCTTTGCAAATAATTTCACTAAAATGTTCTCTGTTCGGCGACAGTTCCAAATCTTGCATTAGTACGATTATGCACAATATACGGTCTTATATTGTGCTTCTAACTGTGCTTTGCATTAGTATAATTTCTCGCTTTATTCCAATTTTTATAAAAAAAGTCTTAGCTCGCCGCTACGCTACTAGAAGATTTTTCTAGAATTCCTTTTATTTTGGACTTTTTCGGATTTGTGTAATTGCGCATACAACATTTTCAGGCGGTATTTAAGAGCAGTAATTTATGTCCTGTTAATACGTTAATTTTGAGTAAATATAGTTGTAAAAATTATATGTCTCTTAGTAGAATAATATATTCGCTTAAAACTATCACGTACTATTCTGTCAAAATTTTAAATCTAATAAAATGCTAAATGTAGAAAAAAATTATAAAGTTCACTTACATGTGTGCCACATTTCTGACCTGAAACAAAAAAAATATCATAAGACCAGCGGGAAAAAAGTGAACAAATATTAACGTAAATCAATGAAATAATGTTTATAAATGTGGGTAGGTACAATTTTTTTTCTGTATTCTTACATATTACTGTATAACAAAAATTTACGTGACACGGTAGATTTCCCGTTTAATTTACAGCCTCTTAGATTTATTACTGAAGATCCACGTAGTGTTCTTCGACGTACTACCAGCATTGCATACTAGTACATCGCAGAAAAAGACTTAGTATAGAACTCACCAATCCTTACCCTGAAGATTTACAGGTAATGTGATGGCTAAAAATCATATAATCATATTCTATTGCTACTTCGTCACACTTTTTTAAAATATATTCCATACAAACATGGCTGATATATCTTACAAATTAAATTCATAACAGTCGTGTTAAAGCAGGCACGTGCAAACTCCCACCTCGTATGTTTCCAGTGTTTGATATGAGCCGAAATGTTCGTGTGTAATTCAGTGTAATAACGGTTGTCGAGGCGTCTTTGCATAATTGAGCGTATGTGCATATTATTTTATACATACATACATACATAATATCACGCCTGTATCCCATAGGGGTAGGCAGAGACTATGGATTTCCACTTCGCCCGATTCTGACACACTACTTTCGCTTCATCTACTTTCATCAATCTCTTCATACATTCGCGTCGGTTAAGGGTACTTTTTATCTTTCCCTTAGTTAGTATATTATTTTATATATTATTTTATTTATATATATTATTTTATTTTTTATATATATTATTTTATATATTATTTTATTAGTATATTATTTTATACCTGTGTAATATATCGCCATGTAATTTTTTATAGCAGTCTGGCAAAAAGTAGTTGCGTCACCTGATGATGAGTGATCTGCACCGCCCATGGACATTTACACATATAAATTAATATAAATAAATTTTATACACATAATAAGAATGTAAATTTCGCGCGTCTGTACAATGGTTAGATTTAAAAAAAAAACTAATTGGGGGTGTTCAGAAATACTAATAGAACACATTTTTGACATTTTTAGAATTTTTGACTGTATGTCTGTCTGTCTGTATGTTTGAACACGTATCAAATGAAAACCACCAAAATAATTTTACGGTATTGGATAGGAAATCGTAGACCACAACTTGGAACAACATTAAGGGTTTGTTTTATTCAAGTCGGTCAACTCTATGAAAATAAACGGATATTTTTGTATTACGTGTGCGATTGTTGCGAGTTCTATATAATTTTAAAGTGCTTACAATATTTATTATTCATTAGTTATTTTATTATTTATTTTTATTTATTAAAAAAAGACATTCAATAGTAGGTACATAGACAGGACAACAGCACGAAACTTTTGATGCAAAAGGTGTGACATCGTGGTCATAAGTCACTCAGTCGTATTTGAAACCTAAGCGCACAAGGTCGTGTAAGCGTAATAATGTCTAGACAATAATTTATCTTAAGTGATTCTTGCAGATTCACAGAACATTCTAGGGATTCAATTTTAATAAGCTCCCTCGCATTGTAGCGGTAGGCGTTACTGACGTTTGATATTTTTTTTTTTGTATGGAAATTTGTTTGATAGCCCCTTTATATTTAGTAATATTTAATCTTTTTGTATGATACAAAATAATAATGGGTGTGTTGCCACCCTCTTAGAAAGTGAATAGGGATTGAGAAGGAAAGGGGGAAAATTGGGTCACCGTAAATCTTACTCACGAATCGAAATGTAACTGCGAACTGCCTCTTTAAGTTTGTTTATAATCAGCATCAAATCCATTCCTGCTGTATTCATTACTGTCTACAGCATGGCTCTACCACTCATAATTTCGTTTAAAAATAGCGTTATATTTATTACCTCTTATAAATGCTGTGAACGGGGATGTCTTGGATTCGAATCCTGGGTTGTGAAAAAAGGTGTCTCTAACAAGATTTACCCAGGATTGGATTCCTTAAAGGGCTTGATATCAGGTAGGTTAAAGCCTCTAAAAACGAATCTGAATCCTTATTGCAATAGGCTTCAAAGAATGTGCTGCTCCTTCATCAACTTTTTTTAATCCGGGCACGACAAAGTGACTACACTGCACCTGATGATAAGCGTAGTGCGGTCCAAAAAAATAATAACGATTACCGACAAACAATGGGTCCATCAGTGGTCGCCAGAATCATGCCGGCCTAAATAGGCCGGCATGATTCTGGCGACCACGAAGAATTTTGCAAGAATTTCGCATTCTGGCGAAGCATAAATTATGCTTCTTCACACTCTGAATCCGTAGAGGGAAGGAGCAAATCGAGGGGTTTCGGCCAAGACGGACTGATGACGAAGAGTGGGATTAGGTTAGAAAAAAGTATGAACTTTTGCAAACATTATTTAAAAAGTTCGTAGTAAAGTTCATCCTTACCACCTGGAAACAATCCGTAGCAGTACGGTGCGTTTCCAGCGGTCTTTTCTACCACGTACGTGCAGGCTGGAATGAACTCCCTACTTCGGTGTTCCCCGAGCGCTATGACTGATTAAACGAGGTTTAAAATAGTACTCACTTCACGATAGGCAGCGGCTTGGCTGTGCTCATGGCATTGCTTAAGTTTATGGGTGGCGGTGACCGCCAGCTCGTCTGCCCACTTTGGCAATAAAAAAAATGTTTTATGGTGGCAGTGGTTTAGTTGTGTTCCTGCCATTACCGATGTTTTTGATCGACTATAAATTTACTATTAGGTATGCCGTCATCTACCTTCGTAGGCCAATAAAAACTTTACAACTCTAAGAAAGAAACTATAATTTCCTCAAGCGGTCGCGACGTCTCTGCGTTAATTTCTCGCTTGTCACAACACACAGAGAACAGTACCTCACGTTGCAAATCCAGCTGAAATGCGCCAACCATTTGCTTAATATTGGAGTCACGCGCTACTGACGTGACGGTAAACGTGTTTATATAAAATCTCATACAGATAACACAGTACTGTGACTTTGAGAAATGAAATCGTTAAGTTAGTCAGTGACTGATTACTGTAAACGAATGTTATCAAAAAAACAGAACTGACGTAGTGTGGGTAAATAATTCTCATTTTGAGTACTTTTTCTGTTCAGTTATTACATTTTGTTTTTTATTATATTTTGTCTTAAGACGTTATTGACATACTTTGTAACCTTGGTAACAAACAAATATTATATAACCAAAAATATATTGGCTAGTGAGCCTGGATTTTCTAAGTTATTTTAGGTTTAATTTTAATATCCTTTTGTACTTACCTCATCGTTGGGACACTTTTTTATACATCGTTTTTAACAAATGAATCAAGCGAAGACCACATAATGTCCAATAATTTCGTGAATTTAGGCGGTAGAAATAGGCACTGATTCATGATTTTGACGAGAAGTCTGACAAGGTGGGCGTCACTTGTTAAAGTTATTTCATATTATTCTCTAGAGCTGTGTTTGTTGTCTTTAAGTGGTGAGGTTTAATGCATCAAAATGCAGTGAAGATGGACAGTATAATATGGAAACTTTTTAACCGGTGATCTTTGATGAGTTTTGCTCGGTGCGTTGGCTGGCTTTGTTGGGTCGATTCGCCGAGTGAAGGTCATCTGAGGGACATCGCACTGGAAGGAATTACCGCCATAATCCCAGCAGGACCTTGAGATCATCCACATATAGGTCTCATCATCATCATCATCAGCCATAGGACGTCCACTGCTGAACATAGGCCTCATCCAAAAATTTCCAGATCGACCTGTTGGAAGGGGCCTACATCCAGCGACTTCCTGCGACCTTTATCAGGTCGTCGGTCTACCTTGTAGACGGACATCCTACGCTGCGCTTGCTGGTACGTGGTCTCCACTCGAGAACTTTTCTGACCCATTGGCTATCAACTCTACGAGCTATGTGCCCGGCCCACTGCCACTTCAACTTGCTAATGCTCTGGGCTATGGGTCTGAAGAAGAACTATTCTTACTGTACTCACTGTAAAAGAGACTTGTCACCCTATTACATATTCAAAATACTCCCAGTCCATATAAAATATCCAAACTTAAACATTCATGAAATGATAACGCAAAAGAGTAACAAAATACAGAATTCCAATTTAGTTAGAAGCTCACTGCCGACTAAAATAAAACTTGTCGTTTATAATTGACAGGCAGCTCGCATTTCATGCCGGTCTACTACGATGCCACCAATTATTTTTCTGTCTTTGTTATTCATTGTAACAAGTCCAATCTTTTTAAAATACAATTTCAGTTATTACTTTTGATCCCTAAGGATATATTAAGATTTGTTGTAATTAACAGTAGATTTTTTAGAACGTTATAATTTTTTTATGTGTATTAATTTCGACAGCCTCCGTGGCGCAACAGGCGAGTAGCCGGCTGTGAAGCGAGAGGCCGCGGGTTTGATTGCTGCATTAAGACAAATGTTTGTGGGGCCTACTTGTTTCAAGTCTAAGTATTGTGAGACCGAAAGTATCTCATAGTCTCTGACACCCCCGATACAGGTTATACCTAGTGTGGGGTCAGGACTAGGTGTGTGACTGTTGGGTGTATTTATTTATTTTATTTAAGTAGTGGATTCTGAAGGTAAATTGTAAAATCATAACCCTTATAATTTCGTCGTATCCGTCTGTCGTTTCGCATGTTAATTTATTGGCACTACAACTACTGGTGTAGCGTACATTAAAGTTGATAGATAGTATGTTCCATTAACCGTTACACAAAAATGAAGTGAAATTATTAATAATCACAAGTTTAAAAACTTAACGGTCCAACTTCAAATCCGATCGTATATGGAACACGTATATGGAACAACAAAATGTATATGGAACCACCCTTGAAATAAGCTCTATCGAATACAAAAAGATTCTTTGAAAATCGGTCCACATTTGGCGGAAATATCGCGTAACATACATAAAAAAATACAGTCGAATTGAGGACCTCCTCCTTTTTGGAAGTCGTTCGAAAATATGGGATATCTCTTCATACGAGTGACGCACATTTGTTGGTGGCCACTTTTATATACATTTTATAATAGCAATTCACATAATTTTACTCTAATTATTTATGCGCCCTACTGCTCCTCTTTACATTGCGCACGGGAGGTAACTCGACATTTTGCAAGAATCGCCATAACGACGCCTATTGACGCTGAAATTCCGAAAAAAAAATATTTCGTGAATGGCGCCATTTTCCGACGCCGCTTCATCAGGTCAATTTTCACTTTTACATTTAGTATGTTTCAGCATTTTTTCAGCTTCCAATGTTTTTGTGAGGCGGAATTTTATTTCGACGACGCTTCGTTACAAATGAAATTATTTGAGGTGATTTCTTTTTATTGTTCAATGATATGTCTCGGTTCTATGAAACGTAATTTCCTGCGCCATTTATATTGTCTTTTTCTTACATTGTTGTTATAATAGTACGTTGGTTGAATTATGAATGTATTGAGTTTTATATTATATTTTTAATAGTAGACTGACATGCTGACAGGTGACTGCCTCGGTGGTGTGGTTGTATTTCGGTACAACTACGGTGCTGAGGTCTCGGGTTCGATCCCGGGTCGGACAAAGTGATATTGGATTTTTCCATATCAGCTCAGAGTCTGGATTGTGCCCGATATGGTGATAGGCTCGCCCCCTATCACATTTGGGACGGAACTAAGCTCGGCGAAATGTGGGTGTACTAGTTTGATAGTGCGCCTTTGCCTACCGCTTCGGTAATACAGGCGTGAGCTTATGTTTAGACTGACATATTTTGTGGGATCAGGACTATGTGCGTGATTGTTGGGTGTTATTTAAAAAAAAACACCATACTTTACGAATGTTTTAATAAATAACATCCAACAGTCACACATATAGTCCTGACCCCACACTAAGATCGCGTATTGTGGCCTGGGTATCAGGAACTACGAGAGACTTTCGGTCTCACAACACCCAAACCCGAAACAAATATCTGTGGGCCACACAAATATTTGTCTCGGTGCGGGGATCGAACCCGCGGCCTCTCGCTCTACAGCAGGCTGCTAGCCCGCTGTGCTACGGAGGCTAGCCGTGTTTCGGTCCTGGGTGTTGTAAGACCGTAAGTCCCTCGCACTTTTGATACCTACAATACAAGTTAAACCTATGTAGTGAGGATTAATAATATAATAATATTAGCCCTGTAATATTACTGTCCCACTGCTGGGCACAGGTGTCCTCTACTAATGAGAGGGGTTAGGCCTTAGTCTACCACGCTGGCATTATGCAGGGTGGTAGACTTCACATACTTTCGAAATTCTTGTGGAGAAATTCTCGGATATGCAGGTTTCCTCACGATGTTTTTCTTTACCGTTACAGCCAGCGATAATTCACAAAGAAATCACACTTAACATAGAAAAGTCAGAGGTATGTGCTCCTTTTTGGGGTTGGTCTCGAACCTCCGATACTTGTCTCGGCAGTCCGTACCTATGTTTGATTATTTAGAGCGACTTGCAGCGCTACTACTAATCTAGAGTTACACCTTATCTCGATTTATCCTACAGCTCACTCCTATCTTTAAATCAAGATTTGAGGTAAATAGTGATTTATTGCGGAGCTGCAAGTGGCCCTTAGTGTATTTATTTTACTTTAATGATCCGCCTGCCTCCTTGGTCTAGTGGCAGCATATATAGGCTGTAGACCGGGAGGTCATGAGTTCGATTCCCAGGTCGGGCAAAGCGAATTTTATTATTAAATTTGCTTAGGACTGGATCCTTCAGAGGCGGTTGACGTAAGGCAGGCAGCCAGTCGTAAAAACTAAGCCAAATTCTTTCTGCAACGTGCTTGAAAAAGTGTGTTGCCCCCATACCGGATTGAGGTGGGGCAGCAAGAAAGATTTTACTTTAATCATCAACTCTATTCTACTTTAAATAGAGTTTATAATAAGCTTTATCTAATTTCACAGAACGTCATTAAATAGAGATTTATCTACCATACGGGAATAGCTCGTAACTAACTTATAACATAGATCAGTGTTAGCTAGGGCAATGAACTGTGGCTTAAATCTGGGAATAAGCTATAAAGAGCTAATCTTACAAAAAGTTTTGTAAGTGGTTATATATTATTAAATAACCGTCTTATTGGTCCAGCAGTAGAATTTAAGGTGAGAACCGTAAAGTCCTCGGTTCAAATCCCATATTAGTCATTCAAATATTGCCTTGAATTTTTTAATAGGTTGGAATTTGTCTAGTATGTTGGGTTCAAGTTCCATTACCCTGAAACGATGAAAATAAGCCTAGACTATGTAGCTAACTGACTCAGTGCCTAGTGAGGCAGGGGACGTAATCTGAGACATCCAGTCCCGGGCATATAAATGGTGTTAAACACCCGCCCTGGGAATCGAATGCAGGACAGCCCACATACGCTGTCACTTGAGCAAGGATGCCACAATGAGAGAGATCAATTATTAATAAGTGTATTTTTTATTTATAATAATATATTCTGACTAGACTGACTGCCTCGGTGGCGTGGTTGTATTTCATTACGATTACCGTCCTGGGGTCTCAGGTTCGATCCCTGGGTCGGGCGGGGTGATATTTAATTTTTCCATATTGGTCCGGAATCTAGAATTTGTGCCCGATACGACGATGGGCTTACCCCCTATAGCATCTGGGACGGAACTGAGCTCGGCGAAATGTGGGTGTTCTGGTTCGCTGGAGCGCCATTGCCTACCCCTTCGGAGATGCAGGCGTGAGCTTATGTTATTCTGACTAGAGTTGACTGCCTCCCTGGCGTAGTTGTATTTCAGTACCGCCCTCAGGTCTGAGGTTCGATCCCCGAGTCAGGCAGTGATATTAGGTTTTTAAATTCAGTATCAACCCGGAATCTAGAATTTGTGCCCGATATGGCGATAGGCTGGACCCCTATTACGTCTGAAACGGAATAATCTCGCCGAAATGTGGGTGTTCTATTTCGCTAGTACGCATCTGCCTACCTCTTCGGGGATACACGCGTGAGCTTATCAACTTTTATTGTTTAAATACCTTTCACTAGTACCTACAAAGATACACTTTAAACTAATAACACCCTTTTTGGCGTCAGAAGTTAAATACGTGTCGAATGATGTTTTTTCGTCGGTCCTTATATACGATAAATAAAAGCAGAGGTTGTGTACCTAACCCGCTTGTATTCCTCACACGCCCTTCGCCCTGCGTCTGACTGGAATATCCAAACATACAATAAAATACATGTTTGATTCATGAAATTATTTGCGACACATGTCTCCGAAATAGTAAATATACAAGAATTCCCGGCATAACAGATGAATTCTAGTGTTATTTTTCTGGAAATGATACGTGATTTTGTGGTATATTTACTTTTGTTTGCTTTGGCTTAAACGAGAACATATTGTAGTGAAAAAATAATATGTTAAATGATTAGAACTATTAATACTTTATCTCTCTCATTGTCGCCTTCTTGGTTTATAAAAAATAAAATAAAATAAAAATAAAAATCTTTATTGATCACGTAGGCATGTAAAAAAGCACTTATCAAGTGCCAAGTGACAAGTCAACACAAGTAAATTTTTAAATTAGGATAATAATATAATTTACATGATATATTTGAATTTGACAACAGACAGGCAAGTATGGACATAATAACGATGGGATGGCTAAGATAACCCTATCTATCATCACCCGATAAGAGGAGATAGGATTAGAATGTAAGGGAATGGATTGTATGGGAATGGCATATGGCAGGAATGGTGGCAGGGGATTGACTGGAAATACTGGAAGCAGTTGGGATTGGTGCGTGAGGCCCTATCCTAGCTAACCTACCAGTTTGACTCTAGGGGCAGCATACGAGTATAAGTATAGGCTGTCTTGAGGCCATGCGTTCGATTCCAAGGTCGGGGGGGATTTTTTATTTTCCCGAAACTGGATCCCTTGGAAAGGGATTGACGTCAGGGATGCAGCCGATTGTAAAAATCAAGGCAAATCCTTTCTGCAACATGCTTTAAATTGTGTTGGGATGTAGATAGAAAGAAAGGTGAGTCTCTAGAGGAAACTAGGACCCCAACATGAAAACCGGTTCGATACTTCTATCACCCTTGAAATAAACTCTACGGAACACAAAAAAAAACTTGAAAATCCGTCGACATTTGGCGGAGATATCGCGTAACACACATAAAAAAACATACAAACTAGTTTTATTTTATTATTTTATTTTATTTTATTTGGGTGGCTCACAGCTATCAATATCAACACACTATACATACCGAAATGAATATTCCAATTACGAGCCACCGCAGATAGATTTTAAAAGTTACATAATCTTATCGTCTTAATATCTTAAAATTAAGTTAACAAAGTTGACTAAATTACATATTTAAACTAAAACTAACGGTTATTTAAAACATTAAAAAAATAATGCCGTTATAATTTAACGCCCAATAATTAATTGAAAAAAAAATGCAAACGAAATACCTAATCGCCATGTACCTCAACAAAACTCTTAGTTAAAGCATTTCTCGCATATGCGATGTTGCTAGTAAAAAGATCTATGATTATATTATGCGATAGATCATTAAAAGCTTTAGCAGATCGTAGCATAAAGCTATTGGCTCTGTAGTTTGTTCTTGAGGACCTTCTCCTTTTTTGAAGTCGGCCGAAAATATAAAGGTATACTGATACGAAATACAAAACGGTCGTTCAAAATGTAAAACAATTTCTCGGCTCTGCGTAATCCGTTGGATTCGACAATCTGTGTACACTGGATTGGATGCGTGGCTTGTCGCATATTTTTTACCTTTTGTGACTTTTAATATTGTTCGTCCTTTTTGGATTTGCATTTTGTTTACTCGTATTGCACCGAATGTCGAGACGAGCAAGGCAGATGGTAAGCAATACAGCTACAGACTCGGCTGGTGTTGTTACATGTAATACATAAGCTCACGAATGTATCCGCGAGGGGTAGGTAGAGGTGTACTAGCGAACCAGAACGTATTGTCCTCGGCTCAAATTCCATGTTGGGCATTCAACCATTGCCTTATGATTTTTAAAAGAGTGAAATTTGTCTAATATACTAGGCTCGCGTGCGATTCTCGTGAAATGATAGACCCGGAAACACTTTTTACTAAAGTGGTGGCAGGTCCCGGGACTTTTATGTGACCCCCAAATTATCCTTACCCTTAAGGGAAAATTTAAAACATAACATATAAACAACTCACACCTGTATTCCCGAAGGGTTAGGCAGAGTTACTAGCGAACCAGATCACTCACATTTTGCCGAGCTTAGTTCCGTCCCAGGTGTAATAGGGGGCGAACCTATCGCTATCAGGCACAAATTCCAGACTCCGGGCTGATATGGGAATATCCAATATCACTTTGCCTAAGCCGGGGATCGAACCCGAGACCTCAGGACGGTAGGCCTATCGAAATACAACCACTGAGGCAGGTGTTGTTACAATATTGAGTAAATCGTATAAGAAAATCATGCATACCCCCATCTTGGATTCGAACTAAAGATCCCCGGTAAATGGTCTCCACCGTTCACCCAAGACATAAAAAAAATCATGGGTGCGTTGCCAACTTAAAAGGAGGGAATAAAAGGGAGGGAAAAGGGCTTGGAAAAGGGAGGAAGGGAAATAAGGCAACGGAAATCTCACTCACCGAACGAATCACGACACCAAGCTACCACATTGCGTCGGTTTTCTGTGAGACAGTGGTCGTTGAGCCAGCCCATTCGTGCTGTAATCGTTACTGTCAACAGCGTGGCTTTGCTACTCAAAGACTATTGTACATAGACCATACCTAAAGATTTCCAGATCGACCTGTTGGAATCGGCCTGTATCCATTGTATTACTGCGACAATAACCAATCCTAAACTAACCATGTTAAAGCTAATTTCGCCAAATGTCGATTAAAGGACATTTCCACATCCATCAAACATCACGAATTCGAGTGAATACCCCGAAATTGCAATATGCCAAAAGGATCGATGCTATACAGCGGATTCAGATTAAATTCGTAATACACCCGGGCATAGAATTACGTGTATCTTTGCATTGTGGTCACGCTGCGTCCCATGCGGACGCTGATTGCTGATTGGCTGGCTGCATTTATAATCCCGAACGCTATTGACCGGCAAAAATCGAGTTTAGCTCACCTATTACCGGTAGCGATTGTAATTCCCATGGGGTAAGCACTTGGAATTTTATATTTTACGAATCAATAACTGCTTGCTTCGGTGCTTCCTTACTTTTAGGAATACCGATCGCAATTTTGTTAAATGAGTCTTATAGTAGGGGAGCCCACGATGCTAAATGGGGATTTTCTCGAGCGTCGTAGAGACCTATTGGGATGCAAAGCTTAGATGATATTAAGAAAAAAATGTTATATGATATATACCTTTACATCGGTGGGGGAAGCGGCTATAGATTTTTAAATATGTAAAAAAAAACCGTTGCATGGACATCCTCGAGCGCGTCAGATATTGATAGCATCAATGCCCTACGTATTTTTAATAATGTACGTATGTTAATCTGATCGTTTGCATGATGCGAGTGGTTGTATTTAAGGGTTGAAAATGAAAAAAAAAAAAAATTATCGAGCGCGTCAGATTTTCTAACGGAGTGTTAAGTGCACCAAAAAAAAGCTCTCATTCACTAATCTGACGATTTCGATGGGACGCAAACTCGCGGCCATTTTCATAATGTGCAAAAAAAATTCGCCATTTTGAAATACTCAAGCGCGTCAGATTAAGATATATATGGTTCATCTTTATGTTCTAAACGTACTGTCTCATAATCTGACGATTATCTAAAGGGATTGGCCTGATCTGACAAAAAAAAATTAGAAAATCGGTTCACCTTAAAGGCCATCCCTGCAACTTCCCGCTAATTCCATTCTTGGGCTCTTAATATTGTACTTATGACATTTTTGAGCTCAAAATATAATATATGTGATATTTTGAGCTCGCTGAGTTCAAAGAAATAGAAATTTCATAGAACACTATTTTTGGAATTTTCAAACCGCAATAACTTTTGAATGGATCAACCGATTTTCATGCGGTTGGCGGCATTCGACGCAGTTTTATCATCCTCATAAGTAATTTTGCAATTTTAATTGATCGAACCACAAATTTCGGAGTAATCCCGAAAAAACCCTTTTTCGGGTTTCTTTCGTTCACGATATCTCTCGAACGAATCAACCGCTTTTGACCAGCTTGGTGGCGATCGACGTGGTTTTTCAAGCTCAAAGGCGGATTAGTTTTTGAAGTTGATCGATAAAGCCGGTTAAAAGTTATTCCAAAAAAACCACTTTCAAAATATTTTTTTTTTTAAATCATTGAACTTAATTAATTGAAAAGCTCAGGAAGCAGAAACCAGAGTGGGGACGGAGTGAGAGAGTAATAGATAGAGAAAGAGTGAGAGAGGAATAGAAGCGCGGAGAAAGAAATGTAGGCATCACTCAACTGCACGCATTTAACTTTATCGACGAATTTTTATTATTTCGGCTTGCGGAAATCGTCAGATTATATATTTTTCATTATTCTTGAATTATTTCCTTCAAAATAAAAAAAAATTTAGCTACGCTCGAGAATGTCGAGATGACGTTTTTTTTTTACAACTTTGTTGCCCTCCCCTTTTTTTACGTCACTCTCAAATTGTCAGATTAGTGGAATATACACTTTTTAGGATGTAATTAACTCACCCTACCTTAATCTGACGCGCTCGAGAATTTCTGATGGTCAATTTTTTTTACTAATCTGATCCTGTATCCTTCACGGGCGGCCTTATATATGGGCCTCATGTTTTGTGGAGGTACTTAACCGGGTACAAGGTATCCCCCTGTATATTAATCTGTCGCGCTTTAGTAAATCCCGAAATCCCCGCTTGGGCTCCCCTACTATAATGAAATTCATTTTTGTATGGGATTGACGAAGTTAATGTATTCTTAATGAGTTTACCGTTTATATATATTCTACACGTCTTTAAATAAATTACGTTATTAAAAAAAAATCTGGTCAACGATTTCAGCCAATGTCGACTAGTTTTATGTCTATGTTTCTAAGGTATGCTTGTATTTGTTATTATCATACTCGGTTTAATGATAAAACAACTAAAATCTAAATATTTATTACTTTAATATTTTTACATTATTTAGATTCCATCAAATTACCTCTACCGCCAATTCAGAAGGTCTGAGAAGAACGGGCAAGAAACCGTGGATAAGAGAGACCATTGTCAGAATTCATAAGGATTTTACAAGCATCTATAGACCATCCCCTAGTAGTCCAGAGTGGACTAATATCTGATCCTCTATTAGAGAAGATGCATAACTAGCAATAGAACAATAATAACAGAATTATGAAATCCTATTACTAAAGAAACTTACTGCTAGAAAATTATGATTCAATTCATCTAAAATAAAATTCCTTTCAGAAACTTAGCAATTTCAGAGTAATCAAATTGCGCATAATTTCGTAAAGCCTGAATTATTGAAACCTACCCTTGATCTAGACTCAGCCCACTCTTAAACTCAAGGGGGTCGGGCTGGGATCTCGAGTATTTGATGAAGCCAAAAGGTCAACGGCTATTGATTTAAATATTTCAACTTTGACGTCATCTGAATTCCGAGTCATTTTTTACAAGAAAATCTTTGCTCAGTCTGTCTTTCAGTCTATTTTTCTTGTAAATTGGCTCATATAAAGTCGAAGTACGATTCAGATTTCCAAATCTTCTCTGAGTTCGTTTCTTTGACTCAGACATAGTAGAAATTCTTTCTATAGAGGTAGATCGCAGCCATAGTATTAAATATTCTAAAAAAAAGAACTGACATTAGTTTAAGTGTTTTTGTTTCTAACAACTATTTAACCTGATAAAGGTCGCAAGAAGTCGCTGGTTGCAGACCGCTTCCATCAGGTCGATCTGGACCTTTCCTCTATGTCCCCGAGCTTATTTCTGTATGCAGATATAATTGACGGTGAAGCTGCTATCAAATCAGATATCTCATAATTATATTGTATTTTGAATTGAAAAACTCACACGTAAATCGTAGTTGACAATTCTAGGATTATTATAGTTATAGCCGAATCTAACCCTAAATTCAACACAAAATGTTTCGATATCTACATTGTTATTCTGACTTTATGTCACACATAAATCATTTCTAGAATCGTCGATTACCATCTCAATACGATTCTGTCTGGCCTTTGTGATATAAATAAAATTTGTTATTTCCTTTGATACGAGCTCGTCGATCGTGATAATGGCTGTGGGGCAGTGACTTGATGCAATTTATTCTTGTTTGGGGCGCTGTGTTGTCTGCTTTGAGATGTTTGTATAAAACTTTTTAATATACTGATTTCTTAAGTTTATATCAATGTTATACATTGAAATAAAACTATTTTTACGGATTCAATCACGATTTGTTTTAATTTTTATGCCCGAGCTTTCGTAGGTTTTGCAGTCTTCGTGGTCACGGGTCGGACAAATCGTGATAGAATCCGTAAAGACACTTTTATTTCAACTTTTTAATAGTTATAGTTTTCGACCGACTTCAATAAGGAGATTGTCGTTAATTCGTCTGTCTTTGTTTATGTATGTTCTCCTATATCTCCACTAAATATGGACCGACTTTAAAGATTCTTTTTGTGTTTGATAGAGCTTATTCTAAGGGTGATCCCATATAAATTTGGTCACGATCACACTATAAATTTTGAAGTCGGTCCGTTAAGTTTTTAAACTTATATCTAACGTAATCCGATTTATAGTAACTGAGGTATTTGTGGACAAACATACATATGTATATAAATACATACACTTATGAAATTTGGCACATCTGTTCAGAAGCCCATATAGATTAACATAAGCTCACGTCTGTATCCCCGAAGGGGTAGGCGGAGGTGCACTAGCGAACTAGAACACCCACATTTTGCCGAGCTTAGTTCGGATCCAGATGTGATAGGGGGCGAGCCTATCGCCATATCGGCCACATATTCAAGACTCCGGGCTGATATGGAAAAATCCAATATCACTTTGCCCGACCCGGGGATCGAACCCGAAAACTCAGGGCGGTAGTCATACCGAAATACAACTACGCCATCGAGGCAGTCATATAGATTAACATATGCGAATAACGTGCAATACTAACAATATTGTATACATACGGGTCGAATTGATAACCTCCATTTTTTAAGTAAGTTAAAAACGGAACCTCTCGGTTTCAATCCTATATTCACTGCTAATAGACTAAGAAGGCGACGAAACCAAATGCTCATATCAGAAATTTGATACCTACCAATATTCTCATTAAAAACATGTCCAAACTTTCTGCATTATAAACCGTAACATGTTCAACAAAATTTAAACACGTTATCCGCTATCGCTTGTAATATAACTTTAATACAAGCAGAACAAAGGCCTTAGCGATCGATGTATACAATATAAGACATTATTCTGTAATTGGTCGTATAGACGATATCGGTACCAGTCTGCAAGTTGTCTACAATCTTGTATACATGGTGTTGTTTATTGTTAGTAATTTGACGGATTTTATGTCACAGTGACTTTGCTCGCGGTTTTAATACCCGATTTTCTTGAGATAAAAAGCAGTTTATGACTTAACTTTCGATGATTACAATGTAAGGCATTATTCTCTGTAATTAGTCGTATATACGATATCGCCACCAGTCTGCAAGTTTTCTACAATATCGTATATGTACATGTTGCTATTTATTCTTTGTAATTTGGCGGTTTTTATGTCACAGTGACATTGCTTGCGGTTTTACTTCCCAATTTTATTGAGATAAAAAGTTGTTTGTTACTTAAAGTTCGATATACACAATAACATAAAAGAAGCTCACACCTGTATTCCCAAAGGGATAGCCAGAGGCGCATCAGCGAACTAAAACAATGTAAAACATCATTCTCTGTAATTGGTCGTACAGACGATATCGCTACCAGTTTTCAAGTTTTTTTTTTATAGCAGAGACTGGCAAACGAACAGATGGGTCACCTGATGGTAAGTGATCTCTACCGCCCATAGACACCCAAGACACAATAAGAATCATGGGTGCGTTGCCAACCTAAAAAGATGAAATGGAAGGGGAGGGAAAAGGGATTGGGATATAGGGGGGGAATGGGCCACCAGAAATCTCACTCACCGAACGAAACGCGACAGCAAGCCGCCACTTTACGTCGGTTTCCTGTGAGACAGTGGTATCCAACCAGTCGAGCCGCCCCATTAGTGCTGTAGACGTTACTGTCTACAGCGTGGCTCTACCACTCCAGTTGTCTACAATCTTGTATACATGGCGTTGTTTATTGTCGATAATTTGCCGGTGACTGCTCACGGTTTTACTCTCCGATTTTATTTCAAGAAATGTTAGATAAGGGTACAACTTTTTATTTGCGACCGAATAATATTACTGGCTCTACCACTCACTGTATTATATAATAGATTTCGTTATATCGTATACAAAGTAATAGGGATATTTGTAATCAGTGCAGCCACATTTCGGTGCCGTATCATACCCCATTTCCATCTGATAAGGCAAGGCTTATCGCGTCCAAACCCAACTCGGGACTAATAGTTCATCGAATAGACTCGCACAAAGGACGTGGCCCTTCAATTGTGTACAAGACTTAACTGTTTTGAAACTATGTACACTATACTTGTTAGTTGGTTACAATAAAATGGCATTTACTGATTTACAATGGGCAATCTATACAGTCATATCAAAATAATTTGAAATAAAACTATTTTTACGGATTCTATCACGGATTTTATTTACGGATTATACCAAATCGTCATAGAATCCGTAAAAATAGTTTTATTTCAATTTATAACATTTGCGTAAACTTAAGAAACCAGTATCACAATATTACATTAATTTATTACACATTATTCATTTTAATTTATCTTCCCTCTGTCGCCTCTTTGGTCTAGTGGCAACATGTATGGGCTGTGAACCGGGAGGTCTTGGGTGCGATTCCCAGGTCGGGCAAAGAGAATTTTCTAGTTTAATTCTCTAATAATCTGTGAGGGAATAGAGGGTTTACGTCAGGCTAGGGGCCGATCGTAAAAACTAAGCCAAATCCTCTCTGCAACATCCTTGAAAAAGTGTGTTGCGCCGACCCCCATTAAGGTGGGATAAGGGCAGGTAGAACACCCTATATATGCTGCCGCTGAACAATAAGGCGACATGGGATAAAAACAATATTTATTTTATTACAAAATCTACGAGGAATAGGGAGAAAACATCTCCAACTATGTATTTACGTGCTCAGCGTCACTTTTCAAAACACCTACACAAATATCTAACAAACAAACCACCCCGTACACAACGTAGCAAATGGCGCAAACAATTTATCACAACACGAGACAATGGCTCGACTGGCCCCGTGAGACAGTTTAAGCTCACGCCACACCCGCGCATTTATCTTTTATATCTTTTATGATTATATACTGCAGGTATGTTTTGTTAATAGATGAGTTGGCATAATAGCCGAACTTTATATAAAAATAATAATATAATAATATTAGCCCTGTAATATTACTGTCCCACTGCTGGGCACGGGCCTCCTCTACCAATGAGAGGGGTTAGGCCTTAGTCTACCACGCTGGCCTAATGCGGGTTGGTAGACTTCACATACCTTCGAAATTCCTGTGAAGAAATTCTCAGGTATGCAGGTTTCCTCACGATGTTTTCCTTCACCGTTATAACAAGCGATATTTCACAATGAAAATACACTTAACATAGAAAAGTCAGAGGTGTATGCTCCATTTTGGGGTTGGTCTCGAACCTCCGACACTTGTCTCGTCAGTCCGTCATTCCCAACGGAGCTATCGCTGCTATAAGGGGGTTCGAAAAATAAAGCACCGTATAGATAGCATCACAACTTGGTCGATAATGTTTAACGGAATATCATAATTTTTGAGTGGTAGAGCCACGCTGTAGACAGTAACGACTACAGCACGAATGGGCCGGCTCGAGCGGTTTGATGCGGTACTGAAGTTTGAGATCAATTTTTTAGTATGGAAACTTGCTTGATAGCCCCCTCTATAGTTAATAATATTAAATCTCTTTAAATGGGAGGCATTGTAAAGTTTATAATTATATAAACATAATATATACAAACTTGCTAATCCTCTGGGCTATGTCGGTGACTTTCGTTCTTTTACGGATCTCCTCATTCCTGATTTGATCACGTAGAGAAACACCGAGCATAGCCCTCTCCATAGCTCGCTGAGTGACCGTGAGCTTTCTAATGCGGCCCATAGTTAGAGGCCACGTTTCAGTGCCATAAGTCATCACTGGTAACACACACTGGTCGAAGTCGCTGGATGCAGGCCGCTTCCAACAGGTCGATCTGGAAATCTTTGGGGGAGGCCTATGTTCAGCAGTGGACGTCCTATGGCTGATGATGATGATGATGATGATATATACAAAAATATCTCTGCAAAAAACTAAAACAATTTTATACCTATATAAACTTAAATGATGACACTAAAAGAGTATTTTTATGAACAATTTTCGGGCGAGTCGCTTTCACTGTTACGAGGGATCTACGTAATCCACAAAACTTTATTTCGTGTACCTGAGTGTTGTGAGACGTACGTTGTTCGAGTTTTTGGATAGTTACAACACAAATTTAACTGTACGGACAAGATATATATTTTCCTCAAATGTAATAGTGTAGCGACCGAATGGTCAAACGCTACTCAACTTGAACGGCTCCTTACATTGATTTTCGCCATATAATTTTGACAGATAAGGCGGCCTTAAACGACATACGGCGACCTTAAAGAAAGAAAGAAAGAAAGAAATAAATAAACTTTATTCAGCCAATGTCTCAGGCAACAATAAGTGGGAGAACACAAAAAAAGACAAAATATGTAACACTAATAGGTAACAAATTTGTTAGTTATAAAGTAAAAAAAAAAAGAGCACACAAAAAAAAACATCATGAACGTGCACATATCCTAAACCATCCGTGCCCGAGACATGACTAAAAAGGCACAGGCTCAGTATTCGCCAAGTAGAAGTAGGTATCTACCTTTTTTTTTTTTTTTTTTTTGTCGCGGGGAAAAGTGTTTTACCACTGCCGCCGCGCCCGGGGGGGTGGACGCGGCGGGTATGTCGGGTTCGCCGGCCTTACGACCCAGCGCCGTGATGCCCGGGAGAGATGGTCGACATCCGGGCGACGCTGGGCCGCGTCCAGCAAGTAGGTATCTACCTGACACTGGTATTCTGACAGGGCCTTAAGTGTATGAACTGTCGGCGGTTATTGTATTTTTTTAGCAGAGACTGGCAAACGAGCAGGTGGGTCGCCTAATGGTAAGTACTGTCCATAGATTCCATGAAACCAAACGAATCGTGGGTTCGTTGCCTTTCTCAAAGGAGGAATAGGAATTTGACATCCTCCGTGGCGTAGCAGGCGAGCAGCTGTAAAGAGAGAGGCCGCGGGTTCGATCGTACCGAGATAAACGTGTAGCCCACAGATATTTATACTAGTTTATATTACTTTATTTTTATTTAACGCGTAAATTATTTTATTTTCTTTTTGTTTCATCCTCATTACACCTGCCATGTAAAACGCTGCACCACCCTAAGGTTGACTGGGAGAGAATACTTATAGCATTAAGTCCGCCTGTATACTTATTGTATATGAAGTGTAATAAATAACATAAGCTCATAAGCTCACGCCTGTATCCCCGAAGGGGTAGGCAGAGGCGCACTAGCGAATTAGACCCACATTTCGCCGAGCTTAGTTCCGTCCCAGATGTGATAGGGGGCGAGCCTATCGCCATATCGGGCACAAATTCCAGACTCCGGGCTGATATGGAAAAATCCAATATCACTTTGCCCGACCCGGGGATCGAACCCGAGACCTCAGAACCGTAGTCGAACTGAGATACCACCACGCCACCGAGGCAGTCAATAAATAATCATAAGTTTAAAAACTTAACAGACCGACTTCATATCAGATCGTAACCAAATTTATATGGGACCACCCTTGAAATAAGTTCTATCGAACACAAAAATAATTTTGAAAATCGGTGCACATTTGGCGGAGATATCGCGTAACATACATTAAAAAATACAGACAAATTGAGGACCTCCTCTTTTTTGGAAGTAGGTCGATAAATATTTGTTTCGGGTCTGGGTGTTGTGAGACCGAAAGTCTCTCGTAGTTCCTGATACCCACAACACAAGACTCGATCTTAATGTGGGGTCTGTGGCCTGAGCAGGAAAATTTCTGACAACCGTATGTATTTCAACTCGATGCGCGTCTATGAAATTTGTATGAAATATTAACCAAACGTCATCAGTGCGCAGCGAGCTCGAATTCATTTACATTTACATTAGTTTTTCGTGCTTAGGCTACTGGACTATGTATAATGTGTATGACTATTGGGTGTTATTGATTGATTATTATTCTATGGGAATTGCGAAAGTGAAAGGTGATTAAGGTTAATGGAAAACTGACTCACCGAAAAAATACAACAGTAAGCACCTTTACGTAGGTTTTTTGTGAAACATTGATAGCAATATAGTCGAGCCTATTCATGACACAAAATTGACTTCATTATTACTGTGATAGCCCAGGTGATTAGCAAGTTAAATTGACAGTGGGCAGGGCACATAGCTCATAGAACCATAGCCTATGAGGCAGAAAAGATCTCGAGTGGAAACCACGTACCGGCAAGCGCAACGTTAGACGTTCACCTACAAGATGGACATCATCATCATCATCAGCCTATACTCGTCCACTACTCGTCTACAAGATGGTCAGACGACATGATAAGTTTCAGGAAATCGCTGGATGCAAGCCTGTTCCAACAGATCGATCTGGAATATTTTGAGGTACTCTGTTCGGCATAACATAACATAAGCTCACGCCTGTATCCCCGAAGGTGTAGGCAGAGGCGCACTAGCGAACTAGACCCACATTTCGCCGAGCTTAGTTCCGTCCCAGATGTGATAGGGGGCGAGCCTATCGCCATATCGGGCACAAATTCCAGACTCCGGGCTGATATGGAAAAATCCAATATCACTTTGCCCGACCCGGGGATCGAACCCGAGACCTCAGAACCGTAGTCGTACCGAAATACCACCACGCCACCGAGGCAGTCTGTTCGGCAGTGGATTTCTTATGGCTGATGATGATATGTCCCTAGCACAAGGCCTAGCTACAGCTTTCAAATTGGTCCATCATTTACAACCCAGCGGTCGATGATGCATGTTTTAATGGAGAGGGGGGTTTATGACTACAGAACTTAAAACTGGGACCCAAAAACTCAGCTGTGGAGGTATCTTAGAAATGGAGTTTCCTCTCGTGAAAAGACGGTATACGATTTCCCCCAGAGGGAAGTTGTCAGGCAGGCAGCCGGTCGTAAAAATTAAGCCAAATCCTTTCTGCAACAGCTTGAAAAAGTGTGTTGCGTCGACCCCACATTAAGGTGGAATAAGGGCAGGTAGAAATAAAACTGTATTATAGGTTAAATTATTAAGTGTCCCGAGAGTTGCGCTGGCGTAGACTAAGGGGGGTTCAGACCCCAGTCCCACGGCCTTGTACATAAAAAAGCTACTTATATGTAACTGATGTTGTCGCCTCATTTTAAAAACATTAATTATGATGCCACTGTTAAAATATTTTGTGGTAGTTTGCGGTTATTATTTAATTTATAAACTGGCAACACCAACAAAACGAACCGATGAGTAGGGGTAGGCAACATAACGGCGCAGTTCGCTCTCGGCACTTGGATCGACAAGTTGCCTCTAAGGAAGGAGACGAGTTTGAAATCATAAATGAGGGTTATTAGATAAGTACGTGTAAAGTCTGGTATGTATGTAACTTGATTTTGATAAAAATAGTCTGAAGAAGGTATTGTGATTACTGTGACTGAATATGCTGGTTAAATGTGTTACTGCGTATACGTATATTATTTATTAAATAGAATAACCTTTCCTACACTACACATATCAAGCACACAAAACTAAACAATTTCGAGAGTCCCATCGATCTGGGTCGCGCAATAATTTCAGAGCTAAGTTAGCTCGTGCAACTTGGCGGGGCGCCAACGCTGCAAAATTAGAGCGAACACTTCGTTAAGTAAATTGATAAGGTAGCCCGGTACCGTTTCAATTTGGTCGGGTCACAGGGGCTGACACTACGAGGTTATGTTAAAATAGGTGATCTTAAATGGGTTACAGTTATATCTGAGGTTTATGTGTATGTTTTAGTGAATTTTAGTGCAGGGTACGGCGTTAGCTGTCTTTATTGAACACAAACTAGATAGCTTTATGGTAGGGAGGTGCTTCTGCATAGTTTTAAAGTGGTAATTGTTTTATATAAATAAATAACACCCAACAGTCACACACATAGTCCTGCAGGGTTACCATCACCTCTTATAGCAGTATTATTATAATCGTTCTTCGTTTGTTTTGTATGGGAATATTGACAAGTAAAATTATAATAATACTGCTATAAGAGGTGATGGTAACCCCCCTAACTCCACACTAAGATCGTAGTCTTGTGTTTTACCTACTATAGCTGTTATTCTTAGAATACAAAAAAGCTAAAAGCAAATTGTTATCTTTTGTTAAATACGAAAATGAAGCATAAAAAATATTGGATAATAAAATAATTGCGTGTATTTACACGTACATACGTGTAATAGAAATCGAAAAAAATCACAACCTAACAAAGGGACACAAAACCCAAAATATTGTGAGCAAAGTATCAATGTCCCGGCTTAGGTTCGGCAAAATAACGTATTGTGCAGTTTGCCTCGACCGCTGGCTTTGCTCTCCCAAATCCGGGACTGTCCGATAAAATGGACAAACAAAATGGAAGGGTAGTCCGCAAATTACCTAGCTCTGTCGCCCAGCAACGATTGTATAGATGGAATTACTTCCACGGGTATGAAGCATCAGGCAGCGATATTACAAATTCAAATGTATATTATTATATTAGACTAATCAGGGGGGTTACCACCACCTCTTATAGCAATATTACTATAATCTTACTTGAGTAAGACTATAATAATACTGCTATAAGAGGTAACGCACAGTAACGCTCTAAGTTTCGTCGTCCTCGTCATCTCCTTGGTCTAGTGGCAGCATGTAATATGGGCTGTGGACCGGAAGGTTGTTGGTTCGATTCCCAGGTCGGGCAAAGCGATTTTTCTAATTTAATTTGCCCGGAACTGGATCCGCTAGAGGGGGTTGATCTCAATCTCAATTGAGCCTAAATAATGTATAATTTCAATACTAGTCTATTTGAAAGCCAACAGAGTTCATTGCCTTTAATTCGTTGTCCAAACAAATATTCATTTCATATTTTCATTCAGGAACCCCTACCAACTCAATCACAGTAAAATACCCCTCTTCAAATACCAAACAAAACAAATATTTATCGAAACGTGCCCGTATCGTATGATTCAGACCCAATTGATAGGTACTGTACAATGGCTTTTCGCTTTCAATAGGCAAAAAATAATTGGGGAATTTATAGGGGCCGTTTAGGGACGGGCTCGAGTATCCTCATTGTAGAGGTACTACATTATTATTTTATTGTCAATTTGTAGCGTAATTGCCGAGGGTTTTGGGTCTGTTCGCTAGTGACATTTTGTTGACATTTTCATGGTTAATAGAGCGATGTATTTGCTTGTAGAAATTCATAAAAAAGCTATACTGTTGTCACAATAACAGCTTATGGTACGCCTAGACTTGTAACAGTTCAGCGAACAAAGCTCTGCACCCTTTTTTTATTGGCAAACGATCACATGGGTCACCTGATGATAAGTGATCTCCACCGCCCATAGACACCTAAGACACAAAAATAATCATGTGTGCGTTGCCAACCTAAAAGGAGCGAACGGAAGGGGAGGGAAATTTTCTTACAATATTGTAGACAACGTGTAGACAACATCTCGACAGTTGATTATCGAGATATATCGTGACACGCATGCTAGCCGGACTAGATTATGTGTGTGACTGTCGAGTAGTATTATTATAATCATAATCATAATCATAATATTTATTAGTAAAAATATTTACACGTCTTTTGTTTAAACTAATAATCATAATTTGCTAATTAATAATTGTACAATCGCACTAATGATTATATTACTACGAAACATATTTAAAAAAATTTTACACTTTTTAATTTTGTTTATTTTCATTATGTTATAGGTAAAATATGTATAACAAATAATTAATTATTATTCGTAGTCTGCATAAAATGTTCCACATCATAGAACGCTTTCCCAGTGAGCCATGACTTTAATTTGGTCACAAATAATGAGTCGCTGGACGCTTCCCGAATGTACTTTGGAAGATGATTATAAACCCTCGGGCCCAGAATATGTGTAAGTTTATCAGATTTTGCCAGTCTATGGGGAACGGTAGCGAGTTTGTCAGCTCCACGGGTATTGTGTTCGCGGGCGTGACTATCCCCACGTTTTTTAAATAAGTCCAAATTATGCCTTACGTATCGTGCAACTTGAAGTATAACTAACGAGGGCAGTGTAAGTATCCGCAAGGATCTAAAGTATGGTTCTACCGATGTTTCCTGTGACACTCGTGCAATCGCCCGCACAGCTCGTTTCTGCATCCTAAAGGCGCGTTTTCTCTCGGCGGCGCACCCCCATATTTCAGCTCCGTACTGAAGAAGTGAATGCACAGTTGCAAAGTAACATGTACGGACCACATCGGCGGAGACCACTCGGGAAAGTCTATGCAGGGCGTAGCATGCGCTGCCCAGTTTTGCACAAAGTCTATCAACGTGTATACCCCATGTTAAACCTCGATCAATCTGAAATCCCAGGAAGGCAGCCGACTGAACCTGCTCTAGAGGTATTGAGTCGATCGACACTAATAGATCTCTGGTCAGGTGGCCAGCAATCGAAAAATGGATAAATTGTGTTTTTTGGAGGTTCAGAACAAGTCCATTCCACTTAAACCATTTCGCCAGCTGGTTTGCTGTCTCATTTAACCGCTGTTCGAGCTGATCAAGAGACGGAGCGCAAACCACCGCTGCCACATCATCTGCGTACATGAATACTTCACCGGCCGTTACATTCTCGGGAAGGTCGTTAAGTAAGAGTGAGAACAGAATATTCGATACCGACGACCCCTGCGCTACACCTATATGTGTCCCAATGGGATCGGATCTAGTCTCGCCCCCATCCCCAATAACTACTTGATACCTGTTTCTTAAGAGACCAGTAAGCAATGTGTGTGCTTTACCGCAAATTCCGTAGTGCCGAAGTTTAGTAGAGAGGACTGTATGATCTGCGACATCGAAGGCTTTCGACAAGTCGCAGCACAGGACTGCTACTTGCCTTTTATGTTCACAGGCGTCTACCACACGGCGGATAACTTCACGGGTTAGTGACGTAGTTGAGCAGCCTGTTCGGTGTCGTACCCAAGTGACGTCATTGCTTATAGAATCATAGAGCCATGTTTCCAAGTTGGGGTATTTTTCCCAATTTTGCAGAAAATTGTTCTTCTGACAGCCTCCGTGGCGCAGCGGGCGAGTAGCCGGCTGTAAAGCGAGAGGCAGCGGGTTCGATTCCCGCATTGAGACAAATGTTTTATGGCCCACATATATTTGTTTCAAGTCTGGGTGTTGTAAGACCGAAAGTCTCTCATAGTTTCTGATACCCACGATACAGATTACACCTAGTGTGTGGTCAGGACTAGGTGTGTGACTGTTGGGTGTATTTATTTTTTATTATTGTTTAGTATAGTGATTAGTGAATTAGATTTCAGAGGGCCTTCTCGTCCCATTTCCTATTTACTTCATTATTTAAAGAAATAGCTTACACATTTCTACGCGGTGACGTCACATCCTTTTTTTAGCGCGGGGTTTCGTAAGTCATATTTTGCGATAATGAAATGATTTGTACAGATTTTAATGTTTTTGTTTCTGGTGTGTTTATTTGAGATCTGATTCTTTACAATAAACTGAAAAAAGATACACTCAAGTTCCCAATTATTTCACACATCGCCTTAAAGATTCCTAGAAACAAAACAATGAATATCGATCTTGCCCATACGTGGTGAATTGTCGTTATTATACATCGAACTAGCCGGAGGGCAGGTCGTGACCCGCGGAATAATTCATGAGGCCCATAAATATTTCAACTGTCACCTAGATATTGTAAATGTATATCTTAATATGGAGATGTTACATAAATCCGTTTTGTTTACAGATGTACTGTTATTTATAGTCTGACTAAAAAATAATGTACATATATTGGCACTTTTTTACTTGAATACGGCGTCGACAAGAAAAGCAATATATACTTTTTTCTCTTTATATCTTCTAATGAGCTGTTGCTGGTGACTTCATTCGCGTGAAATTTAATAACAATAAGCCTTTTGGTCATTGCACTCCGAAAAATCGAAGCCCTCAATCAGATTTTTTCGGAATTAGTTGACTTTAATAAATATTATTAATCAAAATCAAATATAGCCTATGTCCAACAATATAACCCTAGATGCACAGTTCTTTGCAAATATCCTCCTAAAAGTGGTCTCAGGAATAAAACAAAGAAAAGATCACAAGTTCTAATTAAAGCGACACAAATATAACCCTATGCACGTGTTATAAATTAGCTTTTTAAACGAAATGAGCAAGCGTTCTTAAATATAAATTTTGAAATTTAGAATTCAATCGGCGTCCATCTGTAGGGAAAAGGAGTGCTTAAACACTCCTTTGCTGTCCCATTTTCCGAGCGTCAACTGTGTATCTAGGTAAATAATATATCGATGCCTATGTCACTTAGGAATAATGTGGATTTCTACTGGTAAGAATTTTCAAAATTGGTTCATTATTTCAATACATTACTTCCTACAAACAAACATAAGCTTTACCTCTGCATAAGCTCACGCCTGTATCCCAGAAGTAGGCAGAGGCGCACTAGCGAACTAGAATACCCACATTCCGCCAAGTTTGGTTCCATATTTGATAGGGGGCGAGCCTATTGCCATATCGGGTACAAGTTCCAGACTCCGGCCTGAAAGTGAAAAATCCAATATCACTTTGCCCGACCCGGGGATTGAACCCGAGACCTGGGTTGGACCTGTATCGTGGGTATCAGAAACTACGAGGGACTTACGGTCGCACAACACCCAGACCCCAACAAATACCTGTGGATCGCTTGGTGCGGGAATCGAACCCGCGGTAAGAAGAAAGAAAGAAAGAAAGAAATAAACTTTATTCAGCCAATGTCTCAGGCAACAATAAGTGGGAGAACACAAAAAAAAAAAAACAAACAAAATATGTAACACTAATAGGTAACAAATTTGTTAGTTATAAAGTAAAAAAAGAAAAAGAGCACACAAAAAAATAAAAAAAAAGAACATCATGAACGTGCACATATCCTAAACCATCCGTGCCCGAGACATGACTAAAAAGGCCACAGGCTCAGTATTCGCCAAGTAGAAGTAGGTATCTACCTGACACTGGTATTCTGCCAGGGCCAAAAGAATGCCTCACGGATCCCAACAAAGACAATTATTATCAAACACTAGCTGACCCGCGCAACTTCGTCTGCGTATGATAGAGAGGGTTGAAAAAGTGAGTCGTAGGCACCTATAGCACAATAATTCTAAAAGAGGTAATGGGATGATCTACTTCGGCCGTCAGTCACCCCGTCTCTCACACCGTCAGTCACACCGTCTGTCAAACCGTCTGTCACCCCGTCTCTTATCCCCCGTCAGTCACACCCTCTGTCACACCGTCTGTCACTCCGTCTGTCACCCCGCTTGTCAGCCCGTCTGACACCTTGTCTGTCACCCAGTCGGTCACCCGTCTGTCACCACGTCCGTCACCCCGCCTGTCACCCCGTCTGTCACCTCGTCTGTTACCCAGTCGGTCACCCCGTCTGTCACCCAGTCTATCACCCCGTCTGTCACCATTTCCGTCACCCCGTCTGTCACCCCTTCTGTCACCCAGTTGGTCACCCCGTCTGTCACCCAGTCTATCACACCGTCTGTCACCACGTCCGTCACCCCGTCTGTCACCCCTTCTGTCACCCCGTCTGTCACCCCGTCCGTCACCCCGTCTGTCACCCCTTCTGTCACCCCGTCTGTCACCCCGCCTGTCACCCCATCTGTCACCTCGTCTGTCACCCAGTCGGTCACCCCGTCTGTCACCCAGTCTATCACCCCGTCTGTCACCCCTTCTGTCACCCAGTCGGTCACCCCGTCTGTCACCCCGTCTGTCACCCCTTCTGTCGCCCCGTCTGTCACCCCGTCTGTCACCCCGCCTGCCACCCCGCCTGTCACCCCGTCTGTCACCCCGCCTGTCACCCCGCCTGTCACCCCGCCTGTCACCCCGTCTGTCACCCCGCCTGTCACCCCGCCTGTCACCCCGTCTGTCACCCCGCCTGTCACCCCGTCTGTCACCCCGCCTGTCACCCTGCCGGTCACTCCACCTGTCACCCCGCCTGTCACCCTGTCTGTCACCCCACCGGTCACCCTGTCTGTCACCTCGTCTGTCACCCCGTCTGTCACCTCGTCTGTCACCTCGTCTGTCACCTCGTCTGTCACCCAGTCGGTCACCCCGTCTATCACCCCGTCTGTCACCCCGTCTGTCACCCTTCTATCACCCGTCTGTCACCCCGTCTGTCACCCAGTCGGTCACCCCATTTGTCACCCAGTCGGTCACCCCATCTGTCACCCCGTCTGTCACCCCGTCATTCACCTCGTCAGTCACTCCGTCCGCCACCCCATCAGTCAGCCTGTCAGTCACCCCGTCATTCCTCACGTCGGTCACCCCGTCAGTCATCCCATTAGTCACCCCATCAATCACCCCGTCAGTCACCCCTTAGTCACCCTACCATTCATCCCCTTGGTCAACACTAAAATATTTTTTCAAATCGAACCAATAGTTTCTGAGATATAAAATTCCCCGCTAGCAGCATTTTTTATTTCTGCTCCGCTTCTATTGGTCATAGCGTGATGTTATATAGCCTATAGCCACCGTCGATAATTGGGCTATCCAACACAAAAAGAAGTTTTCAATTCGAACCAGTAGTTTCTGTCTGAGATATAAATTTTCCCGATTTGTTAACATTTTTCATTTCTGCTCCGCTACTATTGGTCAAAGCGTGATGTTATATAGCCTATAGCCATCCTCGATAAATAGGCTATCCAACTCAAAAAAAAAATTTCAATTCGAACCAGTAGTTTCTGAAATATAGTATTTTCAACATTTTTCATTTCTGCTTCGCTCCTATTAGTCATAGCGTGATGTTATATAGCCTATAGCTACCCTCGATAATTGGGCTATCCAACACAAAAAGAAATTTTCAATTCGAACCAGTAGTTTCTGAAATATAGTATTTTCAACATTTTTCATTTCTGCTCCGCTCCTATTAGTCATAGCGTGATGTTATATAGCCTATAGCCACCCTCGATAATTGGGCTATCCAACACAAAAAGAAATTTTCAATTCGAACCAGTAGTTTCTGTCCGAGATATAAATTTTCCCGATTTTGCAACATTTTTCATTTCTGCTCCGCTCCTATTGGTCAAAGCGTGATGTTATATATCCTATAGCCATCTTTGATAAATAGGCTATCCAACACAAAAAGAATTTTTCAATTCGAACCAGTAGTTTCTGAGATATTAACTTCTCCGGTTTTAAGCATTTTTCATTTCTGCTCCGCTCCTATTGGTCATAGCGTGATGATATATAGCCTATAGCCACCGTCTATAATTGGGCTATCCAACACAAAAATAATTTTTCAAATCGAACCAGTAGTTCCTGAGATTAGCGCGTTCAATCAAACAAACAAACAAACAAACAAACAAACAAACAAACTCTTCAGCTTTATAATATTAGTATAGATTAAATAAATACATAGCCACATTAAATAAATACACAGTCATATAGGTATGCTTGTTAAAATATGATTATAATATGATATGTGAGTGATAAATGTAAATATTATAAGAGTGTGTAGGTACCAGTAATTATTATTATTATTGTCGTTTATCATTACAAGTTAATCCAAGTCAGGAGGCACGAGCGGGGGAGCTGGCGAGGCGAGGCGCGCGGGCGCCAGGCGCCGCCGATGCGATGAACGGTTCGCTCACAGCTACAGAATAGAACTAGAACGTTGTTCGCAATTGTGGGAGCAATACGTGCGCGTATAGATATATCGCGTGGAGGTATATCGTTTTATCGCTGCGTCACAGACTTATCCATCTTATGATATTTTTTTATTCCTTTGACTAGAATCGTGAGAGATTCTTTGATCATCAATTATAATTTTTCAACAATTTCTTCAGCATTTTTCACTTTCAATATAATGTTTAAAAATAGAAATGTCAGTGCTAGTTCAATTTAAAGTATTTCAAAGGATTTTATAAGACCGCCACAGAAGGCTTAATCTTCTTAGCTTTTTCAACCTTGAGACCTAGTTCAAACCCACATTAAGATATTTTATCAATGGAGCTAACCATCGTCGCCTTCTTGGTCTATTGGCAATATATATGAACTGTGGACAAAGATATTTATTATAATGATTTATTAGGTTTACGCGAATGTTATTCATTGGAATAAAACTATTTTTACGGATTCTATCACGATTTGGTTTTAATTTTCTTGGTTTTAGCTTTGCAGCCTTCGTTTGCAGTCTGACCCGTGACCACGAAGGCTGCAAAGCTTCGAAACGTCGGGCATAAAAATTAAAATCAAATCGTGATAGAATCCGTAAAAATAGTTTTATTCCAAGATATTTAATATTACTAACTATAGAGGGGCCTTCAATCAAGTTTCTATACAAAAATGTATCTCAAACTTCAGTACCGCCATCAACCACTTATTACAATGCGAGGGCGATTATTACAATTTACACCCTAGAATGTTTTGTGAATAGTTAAGAATCACTTAAGATAAGTTTATTCTCTTAATATTATGAGCTGGCCGGTCTGGTGCACGTATATTTCAAATAAACTAAGCCACTTATGACCACTAGGTCATAACTTTTGGATCACAAGTTTTGTGCTGTTGTCCCGTCTATACAACTGCTGAATGTCTTTGACTGTGGACCAAGGGGTGCTGGTTTCAATTCCCAGGTCTAAGTCAAAGAGAATTTTCTAATTTGATTTGTTGACGTCAGGCAGGCAGGTCGTAAAAACTGTGCCAAATAATTTCTGCAACATGCTTGAAAATGTGTGTTGCGCCGCCCCCACATTAAGGCGGGATAAAGGTAGGTAGATAGAATATAAGTAATTCATATAATTAGGTATGAAGATCAATTTCCGCAGGGATATCGGATCATCGACTGAGTTTAATAACTAAATCTACTTTATAATGTAGGTAATGTAAAATGGGGACCTTCATTGACATGCCTGAACATGGGTTGGGGCAGGTAAACACCTGGCAAAATGTGCCAAGGTCAGGCCCTTTGGTTTGGTATGAGTTAAAGGAGCATCGCGGGATAACAATAAGCAAGAATTATAAGCATTCACTTATGTATGTATCTAAGCTCAATATAATATTATCCCTGTAATATTACTGTCCCACTGCAGGGCACGGGCCTCCTCTACTAATGAGAGGGGTTACGCCTTAGTCTACCACGCAGGCCTATTGCGGGTTGGTAGACTTCACATACCTTCGAATTTCCTGTGGAGAAATTCTCGGGTATGCAGGTTTCCTCACGATGTTTTCCTTCACCGTTATAGCGAGCGATATTTCACAAAAAAAACACACTTAACAGTATGCTTCATTTTGGGGCAGGTCTCGAACTTCCGTCACTTGTATCGGCAGTACGTACCGTTCCCAACTGAGCTATCACTGCTTATTAAAATATGACAATTCATTTATGTTATTTGAGAACCACCTTTTCCGAAATAGTTTAAGCAGAATCACATGATTAAAAACACCAATATGTTGAACTAATAGGAGTCGATCCGGCAGTTATCGTCCATCTTAGATTGCACGATTCCTTTTGGTGCTGTATCTGGAATGGAATCAATTTGGAAGTAGCTGGAGTTCTTTATGTTACTATTTACCAGAACATGATATTGATTCTTGCATCAAATGGAGGTGGAAACAAAAGCGTGGATTCAAAATATAAGATAAATGGGTCATTAACACCGATTGCATAGAACTTCCGGAGGTTTGCACCCCACACAACTGGTGTATATTTCTGTTTGTAGTTGGTCTCGAACCTCCGACACTCGTTTCGGCAGTCCGTAGCACACCCAACTGAGCTATCGCTGCTATATCTAAGCTCATGAGATATATCAATATATTACACAATGTTCCTTTATTTATTTAACTGATGGTAAGGTAATCGGCCATAGGCACCTATGACACCAGAATAGTTAAGGGAACGTTTCCTCCCTTAAAATAATTATAATCTTTCATTCTTTCAACCTGCTCTCACTTTTTCAACCATGTTGCAGAGAGGATTTGGCTTAGTTTTGACGACCGGTGGCCTATCTGACGTTAGCCCCCTATGAGGGATCCAGTTGCGGGCAAATTAAATTAAAAAATATGCTCTGTTGGGCTTGGGAGTCCAACCCAGGATCTCTCAGTCCACAGCCTATGCATGCTGCCATTAGGCCAAGGAGGCAGCTTAAAATAACATACATAAGCTCAAGCCTGTATCCCTGAAGGCAGAGGCGTACTAGCGAAATAGAACACCCATATTTCGCCGAGCTTAGTTCGGTCCCAGATGTGATAGCGGGCGAGCCTATCGCCATATCGGGCACAAATTCAAATTAAAATAATTATAATAAATAAATACACCCAACAGTCACATACATAGTATTGGATAAAGGACGGGGGAAGATTTGGGTCATCGGAATCCTAATTTAAACAAGCAAATTGTAGATAAAACGCCTCTTCTTATCACTTATCAACTGGCGCACATCCGTACGTTACATCCATGTTTTATCTCATGAATATTTAATCTGTAGCCGGTCGGATTCACCAGTACGGGATGAAATATCCCACACGTGTACATTTTATCTATTTTACATAGTTTACGGGGTTTAATACCTTGTAAGTGTTTTGTTTAGGCCCTGAGGGTTAATGTAAGATTTACAAACTTTAAGTGAAGTTTAATGGAGATTGAATGAGAGAAAGTAAAAACTGATTTAAATTATTTCCACTATACAAATAATAAAGGTCACAGGAAGTCGCTGGATGCAGGCCGCTTCCAACAGGTCGATCTGGAAATCTTTGGGGGAGGCCTATGTTCAGCAGTGGACGTCCTATGGCTGATAATGATGATGTTGATACAAGTGGACACTTAATGGAACATAATATCATAAGTGAATATATTAATTACAATAATAAATAAAAGTGGGATCTGAGTAGAGCCACGCTGTAGACAGTAACGGCTACAGCACGAATGGGCCGGCTCGACCGGTTTGATACTGTCTCACAGAAAACTGACGTAAAGTGGCAACTTGCTGTGGCGTTTCGTTCGGTGCGTGAGATTTCCAGTGGCCCATTTCCCAATCCCTTTTCCCTCCCCTTCCATTCTCTTTTTTTAGGTTGGCAACGCACCCATGATTCTTTTTGTGTCTTTGGTGTCTATGGGCGGTGTAGATCACTTACCATTAAGTGAACCATCTACTCGTTTACCAGTCTCTGCTATAAAAAAAAGTAGTTACACGTGTTACAAAATAAGATGAGCAAGCTGCTGCTTTTATGTAGTTAATAATTATTTTTATGTTGTTAATAGTTATTTTTACGTGGTTAATAGTTTTTTAACCGACATCAAAATAAAGTGGTTCTCAATTCTATATAATTTACAAGACTATTTTTGTTCTCAATGAATGTTATTAATGATACCTACTCAAATATTACCGTACCTGACGGTCAATATTTTAGTATTGATTTAATTTCATTTAATTTGACAACCCTTAGGGTCTGATAATATGCTTCTATCAAATTCTGTCCCTCTGGGAAGGTATCAAGAACCCACGTAAAAAGTTTCGATTACGGTAAATTCGCAGTACTCCTGCGGGACCCTATTATAGTCCACTAGAAAGGGCACATACGACAATCGAATTATAGTTTTTCGGTCACTGGATAGGGTTGTCCAATTATCAGTCTTTTTGTTGTTCAGTTGAATGATCATGTAATAGGGTTGTAACACATAACACAACCCTATGTGTTACAACCCTATTAGGGTTGTGTTATGTGTTACAACCCTATAACCCTATAGGTTGTCTGACAAAATAATCACAAGTTTGAAAAATTAAAGTCCGACTTCAAATCCGATCGTGATCAAATTTATATGGGACCACCCTTGAAATAAGCTCTATCGAACATAAAAAGAATTTTGAAATTCGGTCCACATTTGGCGGAGATATCGCATAACATACATAAAAAAAATACAGATGAATTGAGGACCTCCTCCTTTTGGGAAGTCTTAAATATAAATAAATACACCAACAGTCCCACACCCACACAAGGTATAACGAGACTTTCCAGAGAGACTTTCGGTCTCACAACACCCAGACTTGAAAAAAATATCTGTGGGCCACACAAACATTTGTCTCAATGCGGGAATCGAACCCGCAGCCTCTCGCTTCACAGTCGACTACTCACCCACTGCGCCACGGAGGCTGTCGATTAATAATTGATTAAAAAAATTAAGTTACATTTTCATTTTTTTACTTTACCATTGCGCTTTATCGTTCTTCAAATACACGTGGAATTGTTATTGGTACCAACTTTATGAAACAATCGGTATATCTCACAGAAAACCGATGTATTTACATCTGCTGCCATTTGGCAGCTCGCTGTTTCATTATGAGTGAGGCCTAAAACCCCTATCCTATTTCCAGTGCCCATTTTTCATCTTAAAGGTTGGTAACACACCCATGGTTCTTTTGGTGACATGGGTGTTATGGGCCGCTGAGATCATTTACTATCAGCGGCCTGAGAAGGAAAATTTCCGACAACCGTAAATGTATTCGAACTCGATGCGCGTCTATGAAATTTGTATGAAATATTAACCAAACGTCATCTGTGCGCAGCGAACTCGAATACATTTACATTAGTTTTTCGTGTTCGGGCTACTGGTGACCCACCTGCCAGTCTCTGCTATAAAAATCTCCTGTTTTGTAAATTCGGTTAGCACCTTACATTTTACACTCAAACCATAAAACTTTACACGGTGTAAGGGAGTGAACATCTATTTTTAGACGCTTACCAGTCGATTGCGTCGTCGCCTCTTCTGACCCATTAACCATTTAACAGAGGGGGATATGCAGCATCTATAAATACACCCACCCAACAATCACATACATAGTCCTGACCCCACACTAACTGTAACCTGTATCGCGGGTATCAGAAATTACGAGAGACTTTCGGTCTCACAACACCCAGACCCGAAACAAATATCTATGGGCCACACAGACATTTGTCTCAGTGCGGGAATCGAACCCGCGGCCTCTTGCTTCACAGTCGGCTACTCGCCAACTGCGCCACGGAGGCTGTCGATTAATAATTGATTAAAAAAACTAAGTTACGTTTCATATTTGACCGACATCCACAAAAGGGGGAGGTCCTCAATTCATCGTTATTTTTTATATTTTTTTTAAGTATGTTACTCGATATCTCCGCCGAATGTGGACCGCTTTTCAAAATTCGTTTTGTGTTCGATATAGCTTATTTCAAGAGTCGTCCCAAATAAATTTGGTCACGATCGGTAAATTGAAAGTCGGTCAGTTAAGTTTTTTGTTTACTTTACCATTGCGCTTTAAATCATTCTCCCTATATGTGGAATTGTAATTGGTACCAACTTTATGAAATACTCGGTATATCTCACAGAAAATCGCCGTATTTACATCTGCTGCCATTTGGCAACTCACTGTTTAATTCTATGAGTCTGGTCCAAAACCCCACTCCCGTTTCCAGTGCCCATTTTCCACCTTAAAGGTTGGTAACACACCCATGGTTCTTTTGGTGACATGGGTGTTATGGGCCGCTGAGATCATTTACTATCAGCGGCTTGAGAAGGAAAAATGTTGACAACCGTAAATGTATTCGAACTCGATGCGCGTCTATTAAAGTATGAAATATTAACCAAACCTCATCTGTGCGCAGCGAACTCGAATACATTTACATTTACATTAGTTTGTCGTGCTCGGGCTACTGGTGACCCACCTGCCAGTCTCTACTATAAAAATCTCCTGTTTTGTAAAGTCAGTTAACACCTTACATTTTACACTCAAACCATAAAACTTTACACGGTGTAAGGGAGTGAACATCTATTTTTAGACGCTTACCAGTCGATTGCGTCGTCGCCTCTTCTGACCCATTAACCATTTAACAGAGGGGGATATGCAGCATCTATAAATACACCCACCCAACAGTCACATACATAGTCCTGACCCCACACTAGGTGTAACCTGTATCGCGGGTATCAGAAATTACGAGAGACGCACGGTCTCACAACACCCAGACCCGAAACAAATATCTATGGGCCACACAGACATTTGTCTCAGTGCGGGAATCGAACCCGCGACCTCACGTTTCACAGCCGGCTACTCGCCCGTTGCGCCACGGAGGCTGTCTATCTATGCTAATATTATAATCTATGAGGTCAGTGTGGCGAATAACGGCATGGTTTATTTATAAGCATAGAAGTCCCTCATAGACGGTCAAAGTAACTGTCTAGAGTATAGCTTTACCACTCAAAAATTTTACCTACTGTCCCGTATCACTTACTGTTCGGTTATTATTATTAGAGTGATATACCAAATGGGAAATTAGTTAAACAACACAATAAGTCCACAAAGTTTGTATAGAAATAATGTTTATTGTAAATGGTATAAGTACAGAACACATATTAATAAGACAGACAATACGCGTGAACACAGTGCCGCACTCCACAGTACTCTACGAACTACTCGTCCTAACAACTAAGCACATGCAGTGCTTACATTGCATTATACCCGTTACTATAGCTGTTATTAAGGCGTATAAATAAAAAGGAACCAAGAAAACACAAAAAGCTAAAAGGTATTATCTATTTGTCTCTGGCGCAAAAAAAACATATTTACTGGTGGTAGGATATTCGTATTTTACCGGATGGCGACCACCGTATACATGGTGCTACAACCTGCCATAGTGACCCACACTCCGTGTGTGGTTCGCGTTCCAGGATCAGCCAGTGTACTTCCGGCTCTCTCGAAGGGCTTGCGGCATGACTTGATGGTTGGTTGAGACGGCTATGGGGGTATCCTTGTACCTGCATCTGTCATCCGCCTGTCTTGTCGCAATCCCCTCGATTTGCTTCTTGCCTCTTCGGATTCGGAGTGAGAAGAAGCATAAATAGGCCGGCATGATTCTGACGACCACTGATAAACAATGTTTGTCAGTAGTCGCTAGTTTTTTGGACTGCACTACGCTTACTGTAGGGGTCTCCAGCTCGTTAAACTCTACACAGTTGGGATCAGCCCAACAACTAACCACTCAAGGAATAGTTAGAATGGAAGAAGAAAGATACGAAACACGAAGAATGAAGAATATTATTGAATACAGAACAGATATTTTAATATATAGCACAGTACAGATATATATACCGCATACCGAGAAAACGCTGTAGCTCCTTGATGGTTTTCGGCGGTGCGAAGTCTTGGATAGCTTCAACCTTTGTCTCCAAAGGGCATCAAGTACAGTGTAGTCACTTTGCCGTGCCCGGATAAAAAAAAATGTTCCACCTCATAACTCAGTAAAAATAACCCTTCAATAATTAATTTATAAAAGCCACCCTCCGATTAGGTACAGTTGGCTTATTTATCACCCCATGCTCGAGGGCGCTTACACGCCTGTGTGTTGAGCAATTATCGACTAGGGAGCTCGCGGAGGGTTACTAGGGATGGCATTTATACATTACTAGCTTTTTCCCATGGTTTCATAGGTGTGTAGCAAAGATATTTAATATTAAATTACACATACATTGAAGTAAAACTTTTTTTACGGATTCTATCAGGAATTGGTTTGAATTTTTATATTCCCGACGTTTCGAAGGCTTTGCGGTCTTCGCGGTGGGACTGAGATGTGATTTGTCCAAAAATGTTAGTGTTACATTATCTGCCTTCATTTTATAATTATAAATACTGCAAAGCCTTCGAAACGTCAGGAACATAAAAATTCAAACCAAATCGTGATAGAATCCGTAAAAATAGTTTTATTTCAATGTATTACATTCGCGTACACTTAAGAAATCAGTATATAGAGGTAAAAGGGCTTTCAAACAAGTTCTCATACAATAAAAATGATCTCAAACGTCAGTAACGCCATCTACCACTTATTACCACTCTCGAGGGGCATGACTTGATCGTTGGGGACGGGTATGGTGGTATCCCTGTGTCTGCATCGGTTACCCGGTGTCTTGTCACATGTCCCTCGATTTGCCTCTTCCCTCTTCGGATCCGGAGTGTCAAGAAGCATAATAGGCCGGCATTATTCTGGCGACGACTGTTAAACCCATCGAGGGGCTTGCATCGGTTGATGCAAATACAAGGATAAGGATACGGGTATACGGGTATGGGGGACCCGTCCCAACCAACCATCAAGTCATGCCGCAAGCCTGTCGAAGAAATACAAAAGAAAACTTCATTTTTGAATCGTTTAAAATATTTGACACTAAACACCCAACATAACACGAGCTTAAGCTACGGACACGGACCTGCTATCTATCCGCTCTATCTGTTAGATAAGAAGGGTTGTTCAACTAATTAGTCCCCGAAACAGAGGCAAAACAAACAGTAATATTGTGGGTAATTAGTAGCTGGATTACACCCTTAGGGGCTCGAATATTAGTGAAAAATATCTGTAACAAACATCGATGTGTATTATCTTGATCAACATTAAATAATATGATTTGTGTTATCTAATTTTCTCGTGTAATATGAATTATCGCGAAATTAGGAAACATATTTTATATACAACTCATTTGCACGAGAGCTTTTTCAACGCGCGTATAAAAACATCTTAATATGTCTGTTCATATGATTGCTTGATAATCACAAGTTTAAAACTTAATGGACGGACTTCAAATCCGATCGTGACTAAATTTAAATGGAATCACCCTTGAAATAAGCTCTATCGAACACAAAAAGAATTTTGAAGATGAGTCCACATTCAGCTGAGATATCACGTAACATACATAAAAAATAAAGACTTATTGAGGACCTTCTCCTTTTTCGAAGTCGGTCGAAAGTCATTCTTGCCTTGTTTTTAACCGACTTCACTAAAAGGAGGTTATCAATTCGACCCGTATGTATGTAATATTGTTAGAATTGTACAATACTCGCATACTCTGTATGGGCTGTACAATACTCTGTATAGGCTTCTGAATAGATGTGCCAAATTTTATAAATGTATGTATGTATATATGTACGTATGTTTGTATGTGTGTTTGTCCACATATCTCTCAGAAACTATAAACCGGATTGAGATATTGGTTTTAATAAGGTATGTTCTACATACTGCCCAAAATAAAAACGCAGCGTTTTAAAAGCGCCGGCGTGTGAACAACTACGTATACTTTAACGCTTTTTTACTCTCTTCCTCTCTCTTTTTTTAACTCTCTCGGTGGCGTAGTGGTATTACGTGCGCAGTACGACTATCGCCCTGAGGTCTCGGGTTCGATCCCCGAGTCGGGCAAAGTGATATTGAATTTTTCAGTATCAGCCCGGTGTCAGGAATTTGTGCCCGATATGGCGATAGGCTCGCCCCCTATCACATCTGGGATGGAACTAAGCGCGATGAAATATGGGTGTTCTGGTTCGCTGGTGCGCCTCTGCCTGACCTTTCGGGGATACAGGCGTGAGCCCATGTTATGTTATATTTTATTTGTCGTTCTCATATTGGTCGAGTGGCAGCATACATGGGTTGTACCGGAGTGTCTCGGGTTTGAATCCGAAGTTGGGTAACACGAGATATTTTAACACGTCTTGCCTGAAATTGGGGGCTATTTTGTAACAAAAACGTCCTTGCGTTTGACGCTGAAACAGCGACGAAGCGTCATTTTCATACTTTGACAACTGATCTTCCTCAGAGAGGGTTAGCGTTAGGCAGGCGGTCGTTAAAACTAAGCCGAATTCTTTCTGCAACATGTTCAAAAGGTGATGTGAAGGGAAGTCATAATAATAACCCGGTCATAAATGTACTGATTATTTTATATTCATTCCATAAACCCAATCTGGAATTTCGAAGGTATCTGAAGTCTACCAACCCGCAGGCTAGCGTGGTAGACTAAGGCCTAACCCCTCTCATTAGTAGAGGAGGCCCATCTCAGCAGTGGGACAGTAATATTACAGGGCTAATATAATCCGAATCTGGGATCCAATCTCACAAACCAAAAACAATAGATAATTAAGCAACAAAGCTAATAAACCCCACAATCTACTGACAAATTACCTCAAAAACAAAAGGTTCATAAAGCGCAACAATTTGCTAAAAATTACGCACTCATTTGGCTAGTGAGCAACAAAAAAATAACGAATTTACGTGTTAACACAAAAAGCCTTTGCCTCACATTCCCTTAAACAAATTAACTGGTAGCAAAAAATAGCCAGAATTTACACGAAGAAAAATTGCGCCCCGCTAACGATGTTGCTGAACGAATGGGACAGAATGGGTGAACGAATGAGTGAATGGAAGTACAAATAGGCCGTGGCGGTTAATGTCGACTGACATTGAGTGATAAGCGAACGTTAATCACTTTACGAAGGGCAGGGAAAGGTAACGTAGACATAGATTTAAATAGATGGCGTAAGTGACTCAAGCTGTATGAAAAAAATCTATAGGTATTCTATGTTATGACGTCATACTGCCGACATCTCTGATCTATCGACCAGTTTGTTACCATTATTTCTACCTGCCCTTATCCCCCCCTTAATGTGAGATTGTCGCAACACACATTTCAAGAATGTTGCATAAATAATTTGGCTTAGTTTTTACGACCGTCTGATTGCTTGATGTCAACTGTCTGGAGGATCCATTCCCGGGCAAATCAAATTAGAAAAAGAGCTTTGCCTGACCTGGGAATCGAACCAAGGACCGCTCGATCCACAGCCTATATATACTGCCACTAGACCAAGAAGGCGATACCAGTTTGATACTATCATCTCTTACAAAAAATCGACGCAAAGTTGCAGCTCCCTATAGCGTTTCGTTCAATGAGTGAAATTTCCCATGGCTCAAACCCCATTCCAAATTGTATTCGCTTTTGCTATCAGTATTGAGGGTCTTTGTGGGCGATGGAGACCATTTACCATCAGCTGACCCACCTGTTCGTTTTCCAGTCTCTGCTAAATATAGAGAACCGCAAAATGTGACTGTGTAACGCTTAACCATAGGATTTTAGAAATGCGATCAATACGCGCGATTTGCTGTTTAACTGAGTGTAATTAACGTGTTTGAGTTGGGTTGCGGTTGGACCCACGCTTGTGGGACGTAAATTCGACGAAGCAATTATTTAAAAAGTTAAATTATCTTTATTTGCATGACCTTTTGGAACACATAAACGCGGGGTTAGAATTGGCCGTATCGTCATGCTTTAAGCTTTTTTGCGATTTTGATATATCTTAAATCAAATCAAATTCAAAATCATTTATTGAATTCATAAAATTTGCAAACATTATTTAAATTTTGTCGTTCGAAAGGCTGTTTCGCCAGAGAAGAACGGGCAAGACACTCTGACGTTGCTCTTTTTAACACCAATTTATAGTCAGCTACTAATACAGTACAGCACCAGATACAGAAAGACCTTAAATTAGAGCAGCTAAACCATGACAACAATAGACATCTAATAATATAGGAAAACGTAACATACAAAATACACTGTGAGACCCCCATAGCCACGGCAAGTTGAAAGCAGCACCCGCTCACGAGTATGACGCATTGCCAACCATCGACCTCCCCAACAATGTTGCAGTTAAGTGATCGACCCGGCACATGACGCCGCCACAAGCATAGACCTTAAGTGAGCATGACTACCTAGACTGATAGCAGTGGGCAAAAGAGACAGAATTAAACAGCAAGACAAGATACGATAGTTTATTTGCGACTAGTATCGACTGACGAGTATTTCTATACACCCAACAATGAAGTCTCTGCTATAAAAAAACATCTTTTCCAGACACCTACGACCGATTTACTCCTCTGGTTTTCTCAAAGCATGACCAATCACATGGCTAATATTATTTTTACTATCGATATCTTTGCTAAATCTTCAAGCTAGCGCTTTTGGGTCAAAAGTAATTTTAGGAATATTATATAGAAAGCAGGTCACTTGGAAAGGTTCTGGCGCCCTGTGTTTGCGTAACCTGGATCTATATTCATGTCTTTACTTAATACTGAATATTTGATGATGGTAGACTAAACTTAAATTTACAATATCAGCAGAAAATATTGAGATTATAAGCATGCGCTTCGGTAATATCTATTTTCAAATGACTTCAAAAATGGAGGTACCTACTCAATTTGTCTGTATGTTTTTATGTATGTTACGTGATTTCTCCACCAAATAAACATTTGACAGCCTCGGTGGCGTAGCGAGCGAGTAGCCGGCTGTGAACCGAGGGGCCGTGGGTTCGGTCCCCGCAACGAGACAGATGTGTGTGTGCCCCACAGATATTTGTTTCGGGTCAAAGACATTCAACAGTATAGTATAGTGGTTAGTAATATTAAATATTTTTGTTTCGGGTCTAGGTTTTGTGAGACCGAAAGTCTCGCGTAATTCCTGATACCCTGATACAACCCTCAATCTTAGTGTGTGTCCCAGATAGGGGGCGGCCTATCGCCATATCGTGCACAAATTCCACACTTCAGACTGACACTCAAAAATCAATCACTTCGCCCCACCGGGGATCGAACCCGAGACTTCAGTAGGCCAACCATGAGTTTTTTGACATTACTCGTTAGCGACTCCGTAGAATATTTGTATGACAAATACCCGAACGCCTCTAGCGGTTACGCGGGGAACTGACGTCTTCCATACAAATATTTTACGTCCTCGCTCGCGTATATACGTCCAACAAAATCATGATTCAGCTACAAAACGGTAGTTGTACCGAAATACAACCACGCCATTGAGGCAGTATGACAATATTCCAAACTAATTCAATATTATTAACATTTCCACACAACATTGCTTCAAAAATACCAAACTGTACTTAAAACAAGTATTTGGAACAAGGAGTTAGTTTAGGAATCCTACGGAAGGCTACGTGAAACTTTTTGGAGCTTGCCGAGTATACGATATTAGAATACCAGCGGATGTGTGTGCTTAGTTTTTACTACTTCGCGGTTGCGCCAAACTTTAAAATTATATCGCATTGGAAAGTCTGTGTTGGATTTTGTTTGTCGTATACTTTTATTAAAATATCTGGTGTGTATTATGGTATTATTTTCGACCGACTTCCAAAATGGAGGAGGTCCTCAATTCGTCTGTATTTTTTTTATGTTACGCGATATCTCCGGCAAATGTGGACCGATTTTCAAAATTATTTTTGTGTTCGATAGAGCTTATTTCAAGGGTGGTCAAATTTGGTCATTTTAATATCCCCATCACACTTTCAATCTCTCGTTAACATTCTTTTCAAATACACAAACTCTTCCACTTGTTCCACTATTTCACCATCTATACTAATGTTACACTCAGTAACGTCCTCTCTTTCTATAACCTCATAAAATAATTAATATGACATACATAAAAAACTTATCACATTATCATAGTAGAGTTTTAAGCCTCCCCAAGATCCTTACAATAATTGCAGTATTCAGTACCTATACCGTTCAAAAACAGCAACATTAATCAGTTTATTTATTCATAAAATTATGCTTCGGTATGTAAATCAAGTGGCGTTAATTTGCTTGTAACCGTTTACGTGGCGTGCTACACGAACGTCGAACAATCTGTCTGTGGGACTGACGTATGGCTTGACGTTTAGATTATGGTATAATTTAATTTGTTTTACGGCGCTTGTGATGGGGAAAATTACATTTTGACTTCCAATTTCGTGCGTTGTTAATCTGGTAGGGAGTGGAAAATGATTTATATATATACACCCAACAGTCACACACGTAGTCCTGACCCCGCACTAGGTATCAGAAACTACGAGAGACTTTCGGTCTCACAACACCCAGACCCGAAACATATATCTGTGGGCCACACAGACATTTGTTTCTCGTTGTGTCGGCTACTCGCCCACTGCGCCACGAAGGCTGACTTTTCTTTCTGACTTTAAAACAAGGAGGTAATGAATTCGTCTGTATTATTCGACTGTCTCGGTGGCGTAGTGTTATTTCGGTATGACTACCGTCCTCAGGTCTTGGTTTCGATTCCTGGGTCAGGCAAAGTGGTATTGGATTTTTTCAATATCAGCCCGGAGTCTGAAATTTATGCCTGATATGGCAGTAGACTCGCCCTCTATCACATCTGGGACGGACTAAGCTCGGCGAAATGTGGGTGTTCTAGTTAGCTAGTGCGCCTCTGCCTGTAACAATAAAAAGTACACATATTTTTTATGTATGTTACGCGATATCTCTGATAAAATGGAAAGTTTTTTAAGATTCTTTGTTTTGTGTTCGATAGAGCTTATTCCAAGGGTGATCCCATATAAATTAGGTGTTAAAAACCTTAGGTCTCATAACACCCAGGCCCGAAATATAAGTGTTTCTTACTATAATTTATCAGCCGTGCAACGTCATTTAAGTGAGTACAACTTTCATACTGTATAAGTTATCACTGCTGACTGCCTCAGTGGCGTGGTGGTATTTCGGTACGACTACGGTTCTGAGGTCTCGGGTTCGATCCCCGGGTCGGGCAAAGTGATATTGGATTTTTCCATATCAGCCCGGAGTCTGGAATTTGTGCCCGATATGGCGATAGGCTCGCCCCCTATCACATCTGGGACGGAACTAAGCTCGGCGAAATGTGGGTGTTCTAGTTCGCTAGTGCGCCTCTGCCTACCCCTTCAGGGATACAGGAGTGAGCTTATGTGTATTATCAGTCAACATTTAATTGAACATACACAAAAACCATCCAGATTAATTCAACGACCTGGGCCCGAGCAGGAAAATTTCTGACAATCGTAAATGTATTCGAGCTCGCTGTGCACGGATGACATTTGGTTAATATTTCATACAAATTTCATAGACGCGCATCGAGCTCGAATACATTTATGATTGTCAGAAATTTTCCTCCTCGGGCCGCTGTTAATTATTTAAAGTCCGTTAAAACCTGTACAGTATTATTATACCTACTACATATAGAGGTATAGCATAATACTTCAATAATATGTACAGTTCAAATATCATGAATCCTAACAATGAAACTAGTTAAAAGTGCTAAACTTCTGTAAAGTGCGAGGTCAACGACCAGAACATAGTACTCATAATAAAAGTGCGGTAGAATAACTAGGCGCCAGCCCTTCAACTAAGCTGTGAGTCTTGCGGCGGAAAACTTAAGAAAAACTCTCTTTGGAAGGCGTTTTAATAGTATATCTAGAAAACGTTGGGAAACTTGTATACTTGAGAATTCTTCGCAAGAATTTTGGGCGGTGGAGATCACTTACCATCAGATGACCCATCTGTTCGTTTGCCAGTATGTGCAATAAAAAAACCTACAATACAAGAATAATCGATACGTTATTTTAAATCCGTTTAATCCAATTTCAAGATAAAACTTCAATGCGAATACTAGCTAAGATTTTTTTTTATATAGCAGAGACTGGCAAACGAACAGATGGGTCACCTGTAGCCCGAGCACGAAAAACTAATGTAAATGTAAACTCGCTGCGCACTGATGACATTTGATTAATATTTCATACAAATTTCATAGATGCGCATCGAGCACGAATACATTTACGGTTGTCAGAAATTTTCCTGCTCGGGTTACTGATGGTAAGTGATCTTCACCGCCCATAGACACCCAAGATACAATAAGAATCATGGGTGCGTTGCCAACCTAAACAGAGGGAATGGAAGGTGAGGGAAATGGGATTGGGAAGGGGAGGGGGGAAATGGGCCACCGGAAATCTCACTCACCGAACGAAACGCGACAGCAAGCTGCACTTTATCTCGGTTTTCTGTGAGACAGTGGTATCTAACCGGTCGAGCCGACCCATTCGTACTGTAGACGTAACTGTCTACAGCGTGGCTCTACCACTCCAAAATCTAACATTTCCGTCATTTAGTCTTACTGTGAGTAATCAAAGGCGTTTAAACAGGCAACTGTCATAACAGTTACATGAAGCCATCAAGCCTACGCTGTAACACTTTGGAAAATGTCTTTAAAGAAAGTTCACTTAAGTACGTAGACACTAGACCGTACTATTTGTTCTCGATTTATTTTTATTGTAAGGCATCTGATAGTAGATAGTGGGAATCGTCGCCCCTACACTTTGGTGATGTAAGACTTATTCAAACCGCTACGTTCTGGTGAAATAGAATGGAGATGTTTTAATAAAAAATTACAAGCGCGCAAATCTATTGAAAATTGTAACCACTATACGAATCTCAACAGGCAATACTTAACGTCGGTTTTCAGTGACAGTACAACAGATCTTAGAAAAAACTGTCTACAGTGTTAGCTTGTTTTGAGATGGGAATATAGCAAAAATACTAATACGTATATTATAAATAGATTCATTATATAACAATAAAGTTTAGTAATTAACAAACGAACTAAAAAGTTACTTAAAAAAATAATTGACATTATTTTTGTGTATAATTTTTTGTATTTTTACATAAATTTTAGATGCACTACGCCAGCCATACACTACAATCTACACTCAATTACTTCGATCCTATTAGCGTATACAAATCTTGCAAGACGTTATGTAACTCGAACTCACTTAATCACTTTTAAAACAAAGTGAGTTACCGACCCGTGGTAGGGGACAGAAGCTTCATAATTTTAACTTTACTAGAAGCTATAAAGTTAATTTAACTAGATTTTAATTATGCACTTTTTAGTTTAAGCCGCTCAAAGCAAGAACTTTGGAGCTCAGCTAACTGTGTATTAACAAAATTTAAGCTTATTTACATATCTTAAAAGTTGGCCGCTGTCTTGCGGGTTAGTGGGTGAAGTATGGTGCCTTATCTTTATTTCTTAGCTTTAAACACGAGCTTCAAAAGGCCAAGATGGACTTCAAATAATGATTTTTCTTTTTATTTATTCATTTCACACCATACCAAACCATAAATATAAAATTATTTGGTACAAAATATGCTTACTTTTTTTTAATTGAACTGTTCAACTGAACTAAATTTTCAACCAGTTTCTAAAGCCCTCATACGCACGAGACCTTTTACAACGCGCATTAAATAAGCGTTAAATGGAACATATTAATGGAACATATTTCTAGTAGTTATTTAAACGCCGACGCTTTTACGCGGCGTTTTTTAAATGCCGGGCATTGGGCGGTATGTAGCATACACTTTATTAGAGAGAAGACAAAAATGATTTTCAAGCAATCATATAAACAGACATGTTGTGACGTTTTAACGCGCGTTGAAAACGCTCTCGTGGGAATGAGGGCTTATATCATTTCATTTTTATACAACTTGAACTGCTTCGATGGCGTGTTTGTATGTGCGGGGTTCCGAGTTTGATCCCCAGGACGGGCAAAGTGATATTAGGTTTAAATATTCAGTATCAGTCCCGGAGTCTAGCATTTGTGCCCGACATAGCGATAGGCTCGCATCACATCTGGGACGGAAAGAGCTCGGCCAAATGTGGGTGTTCTCGCCTCTGCCTACTCCTTCGGGGATACAGTCATTCTATGTATCTTTTTTTCATTTTATAGCAGAGACTGGCAAACGAGCAGATGGGTCACCTGATGTTAAGTGATCTCCACCGCCCATAGACACCCAAGACACAAAAAGAATCATGGGTGCGTTGCGAACCCAAATGGAAGGGGACGGAAAAGATATCGCGAAAGGGAGGGGAAGAAATGGGCTACCATGTAACTTAGAAAGTCAAAAATGGTTTTGATTTTTTGTCAAGAATCAAGGTTTTGATTCTACGACTTTCTTCTTGGCAGTCTGTACCCCTAAGGCCTGTATAACGCATGATACCATTCAGTATACCCTAATAATATTCCATTTCAGTGCCAACACAGAAAACATGAGTTCATAGTAGTTTGAAACATCTGCACAAAAAATATGGTAGCACGAATCGTAAAGTTTTTAAAGGCTGGCTGTTAGCAACACATGGCTTGGTGTCGAGTTCGCATCTGAATTCAAGATAAAACGAATATGCAAACCAACTCTTAATCCCTGTTTAAACGCAGATAGTTACTCTTACATTGATAATTTAACAAAAAACATACCTTTTTTGGCTTATGTTAGCACTTGGCAGATTAGCGAACATGATGATAAGGGATCACCATTGGTCATACAAACACAGCCAACACAACCTAGATTTTGCGAGGGAAAGTAAAAGAATAGGAATTGAGAAGGTATATAATCTAAAATTCATTCTACATGTGAAAACAGTTTGTGTCTCAAGTTTGACCAACAAAGCCACAAACTCGGCATTTTCCATTGAAAAGGGGAACCACTGCAAATCTCACTTACAGTACAAAACACAACAGCACTTCTTGATGGAACTCCAAACTGCAGTTACAGACAACAATTGCTACGTATCAAGGAAAAATTATATATTTTAATACAATATCGGCTGCCTCGGTGGCGTGGTGGTATTTCGGTACGACTACGGTTCTGAGGTCTCGGGTTCGATCCCCGGGTCGGGCAAAGTGATATTGGATTTTTCCATATCAGCCCGGAGTCTGGAATTTGTGCCCGATATGTCGATAGGCTCGCCCCCTATCACATCTGGGACGGAACTAAGCTTGGCGAAATGTGGGAGTTCTAGTTCGCTAGTACGCCTCTGCCTACCCCTTCGGGGATACAGGCGTGAGCTTATGTTATGTTTAATACAATAATCCCAAATTTAAGAACTTCACTGACCGACTTTAAGCTTGATCCGATCGTGACCAAATGTATATAGACTACCCTTGAAATAAGCTCTAACACAAAAAGAATTGTGAAAATCGGTCCACGTTTGGCGAAGATATCGCGTAACATACACAAAAAATACAGACGATTTGAAGACCTTCTTCGTTTTGGAAGTTGGTTGAAATACAATGCAATTTTGAAAATCTATTTATATTTCGTATCATAGTTTTCAGTTTCGAGGAACGAAAATAATTCTGAATAGAGTTGTCTCGTGCTGGAAATTGGGAGAATTTTTCGTCGCAACAGATTAAGTGGTATGGCACCCGACTCAGCCACAGCGGCTAGCCGAATTTTACGAATAGCTAGGCATGAGTCACAAGCAAAAGGCGGTGATCATTATTTTTAATGTCTACCTTTTGTTCTATCTTTTATAAGTTACATCAACGGTAATAAATATAATTTTTCGGAGCCGGTATCAAACCTGCGAATTGTGAGTTAATTGAGAAAATGTAAACATGTTGAATTCATTTATTTATATGATTATCCGAAGTAGCAACATACAGACACACTTTAAAAATTAACGTGAAAAGTCAATAGTAGGTAACAACAATTTTCTTCGAAAGCCACGCCTGTATCCTCGATGGGGTAGCAGAGCCGCACTAGCAAACTAAAACACCCAGATTTCGCCGAGCTTAGTTCCGTCCCAAATGTGATATGGGGCCAGCCTATCGCCATATCGGGCACAAATTCCAGACTCCGAGTTAATATTGAAAAAATCCAATATCACTTTGCCCGGGGATCGATCCCGAGACCACATGACGGTAGTCATACCGAAATATAACTACGCCACCGAGGCAGTCTTCAGTTTCTACAGAGTATATTTGCAATTCGTGTCAGTACAGATCAAGTAAAATTGCGAATCTGTTTTTAAAGTCTAATCAGTTTAAACTTAAAACATAACTAGAATCAAATCGCGATCGCCTCACGCTTAGACCACACAAACAAAGCGCTTTAAATTTCCTGAATTTTTCTATGGACTGTAAGCGAAATTATGTAGCGAGCGTTCGTTGAATAATGCAGGATTAAGATCTTCGTTTATTTTACACCAACATCCTTTAATACCAGGAATACTTCTTATAAGCGTTTAATCATAAGAATGAGAAATTACTGCTCTTTTATTACACTTTCTTTTAAAGTATTAAAATTATAACGATCTAATATAAAACATTGTAGCTTTTGTAAATATTTGATATTTCGGGTACCTACTCGTTTTGTATTAATTATTTCAAGTTGTAGTGGAATTTAATTAAACTAATTGGGTATCGATAGCTCAGTTGGGAATGGTACGGACTGCCGAAACAAGTGTCGGAGGTTCAAGACCAACCCCAGAATGGAGCATACACCTCTGACTTTTCTATGTTAAGTGTATTTTCATTGTGAAATATCGCTTGCTATAACGGTGAAGGAAAACATCGTGAGGAAACCTGCATACCCGAGAAATTCTTCACAAGAATTGCGAAGGTATGTCAAGTCTAGCAACCCGCATTAGGCCAGCGTGGTAGACTAAGGCCTAACCCCTCTCATTGGTAGAGGAGGCCCGTGCTCAGCAGGACAGTAATATTACAGGGCTAATATTATTAATATTATTATTGTAATAAAACTATTCTTACGGATTCTATCACGATTAGGTTTTAATTACTATTCTCGACGTTTCGAAGGCTTTGCAATCTTCGTTGTCACGGGTCAGACTGAAGACTGCAGAGCCGGGAATAATAATTAAAACCTAATCGTGATAGAATCCGTAAGAATAGTTTTATTTCAATGTATAATATTCGCGTAAACTTAAGAAATCAGTAAATATTATTATTATTATTAATTGGGTATGGTAACCAATATAAGATTTGAATGTAGCGATTTGGCGATGCTAGTAATATCGAATACGTAACGTGTACATCCGAAATAGTCTTGGGCTGAGATTTATAGAGCGAACTTCGACTAAGTCTAAGTCAAAGTAACGGAACTCATTGAGGATTTAGAATTGTTAAACCAAACTTTGCGTTCGACCGATTTCAATAAACGATCTCAGTTTAGAGTGCAGATAGATCGCGATTATGAACCATTAAAATCAAGTCATTTAACAGAGTCATGTTCAAACTGTAGTTATTGGCAATTTTTTGTAATCTATCTGCACACTGATTTCTTAAGTTTACGCGAATGTTATACATTCAGTCCGCCCCGTGACCACGAAGACTGCAAAGCCTTCGAAACGTCGGGAATAAAAATTAAAAACCAAATCGTGATAGAATCCTTAAAAATAGTTTTATTTCAATTTATCTGCACATTCAAACTGAGATTGTTTATTGAAACCGACCGTTAGTCGAGACATTTTTTACTAGAAAACAGGCTGACATACAGAGTAAGCAAAGATTTTCTTGTAAAAATGACTCTGAATAAGTAAAATTCCTCGCTGAGGTCGTTACTTTGACTTAGACTTAGTCGAAGTTCGCTCTATAGATTTCAGTCTTGGTGTCCGCGACGTAGCGGCTAAACTGTAAGAATGTCGCTTATGATGTTATGGTCATGTTTTGTGAAAACCACAGGAGAACGTTGGTCGCAAGTGTCTGGACCAGTAGCCCGAGCACGAAAAACTAATGTAAATGTATTCGAGTTCGCTGCGCACTGATGACGTTTGGTTAATATTTCATACAAATTTCATAGACGCGCATCGAGTTCGAATACATTTACGGTTGTCAGAAATTTTCCTGCTCAGGCCGCTGATCGTACCAGGGGTGCGTCCCCGAGGATGACCAAAAAGCGTTGGCTGGACGTTTTGGAGGATGATATGAGAGTCAATAGCCTTACTGTGGAGGATACTCAAGACCGAACGAAGTGGAAGCGTTTAAGTAGGAGGGTGGACTCTGGCACTAGGCCGGACTAACGCCAGGCAGAAAGAATAATTACTGCCTGCCTCGGTGGCGTGGTCGTATTTCGGTACGACTACGGTTCTGAGGTCTCGGGTTCGATCCCCGGGTCGGGCAAAGTGATATTGGATTTTTCAATATCAGCCCGGAGTCTGGAATTTGTGCCCGATATGGCGATAGGCTCGCCCCCTATCACATCTAGGACGAAACTAAACTCGGCGAAATGTGGGTGTTCTAGTTCGCTTGTGCGCAGAGCCTACCCCTTCGTGGATACAGGCGTGAGCTTATGTTATGTTAGAAAGAATAATGTAGGTAGGTACCTAGAATTCGTACCTATCATCCATCACCCAGACGAAGTTCGTCATATGAGAGTCCTACCACTCATACAGTATCTCCATGGTATGCAACTATTTAATATATCCAATTTAGTTTAAACATTTCGATACGTGAGATGATTCTATTTAATTAAAACATGGCGCGGCCCCCGGGACCCCCCAAATGGAACCAGTCAGTATCACATTCGACACACGTTAATACGACACATCCGGTGCGGGCTGGCACAGTTTCCTGATATAGTTTTGGGAATTGCGCTCTGTGGTTTTAATAATGGCTGAATTTATTTAAAGTAACATTTCCGGACTGATTAATTTATTTATTGAATAAAAAATCACCCAACAGTCACACACATACTTAATGTTGACCCCAAACTAGGTTTAACCTTTATTAATCAGGAACTAAGAGGGACTTACGGTCCCACAAAACACAGAACTTGTCTTGGTGAGGGAATAGAACCCGCTTCCTCTCGTTTCACAGCCGACCATTCGACCGCTGCGCCATGGAGGCTGCTGTGTATAAATAAATATAATTCGATATATTCACCGACGTCCAAAACAACACGTGGATTTAGAAATCTGAGAGTTTGGAAATATTCATAACAAAATAAAAAGGAGTAACAAACAGCTCACACAATGGCATAATAGTAGGTAAGTATAGAATTAACTTATGATAAAAATACGCACAAAACGTCATAACTCAGCACAATAATTTTAACCTAGCCTGAGTAGGCCCTAAATACTGTTAATACAAATCTAACGGCCACTTATATTGTATTATTCTATACAATTTTGACAGAATATGATATTATTACAGCTGAATGTTCATGCACTTAAGGTCGCCTTATGTCATTTAAGGACGCTTTTTCTGTCAAAATTGTATGGCGAAAATCAATGTAAGAAGCCGTTAAAGTTGAGTAACGTTTGACCATTCGGGCGTTAAACTCTCATGACATAACACGATCTTAAATATGTATTGCATTTTAGTAGCATTACCGCGGAATGTTCATACACTTAAGGTCGCCTTATGTCGTTTAAGGCCGCCTTATCTGTCAAAATTGTATGTCCAAAATGAATGTAAGATGCCGTCAAAGTTGAGTAGCGTTTGACCATTCGGGCGTAAGTGACATAACTCAACATAATTAAAAACCTTATCCGCAAAATTCTTTGCCGCAATCCAATCATTTATTCCGAGCATTCCTAGCGCGTGTTTATGACAGAACAATTCTTCACAACACTACAGCCACATAAATTAAGCACGAATAAACAGTACACTTATTCTACTCGACTTATTACCCGTGGTAGAATACCCCATCCCAATGCCAACTCTAACTCGTATGAATAACGGCTAAAATCGCGTGCAATAATCCAGTAGTAATCCCAAATGACTAATCTTGGGGTACTCAATCCGCCTTTCGCAGATGTCGATCGATTAATTGTGCTATCGGAGTCTTTCGGTTGTTGATCGGTTGCCATGGTAACGGGGTAAGTTGTCCCGCTTTATAGAAATGGGGTATTTATGGTCGAATATAGGTATTAGTTACGTCATTTTAGATGTATTTATATTATTTATTGAGTTATCATAATGAGAAAATATTACGAAGTTTTGTCAACTTATTCCTGCACTAATGTATTCGTGTTTTTGTATAAAAATAAAATATGTGCCTGCATAATGTACAAATGGTTTTTCAAACTATAATAATAATAAATTTTTATTTAATGACTATGGACGTCTAATTTATCTTTATTTCTTCTCTTCTACTTGCCCTATATATATTCCGTTCAAAATAGGATCGGCGCATTTTTTCAACCATGTTAAACAAAAGATCCGGCTTAGTTTTCACGTCCGGTCACCTGCCTAACAACTCTTTTTGGAGGAGCCATTCCCGGGAAAATAATATTAGAATTTACTTTGCCTGGGATTGAAACCCAGTTCCTCTCGGTTCAGAGCCATATTCGGTGCCACTAGACCAAATATTTTGCTGTAGGTGTAATTTATAAAAAATATCGCATCAGCAATATTTATGCTTAAAATGAAACCCAGGCGTACCATTAACCCTCCACTGAAGACGAGGCAATAAAATCCGATTATTTCATAAAATATCCACGATAGCGGTCTTAATGTCTAAAAAAAATATATTCCCTCAAAAAAACCGGTATCCCAGGCGTATTCCCGCAGAAATCGTAATAAAATATCAGTTTCCGATTATTTACGGGTGCGGGCTCCTCCAGCTATGAGTTTCAACCACAGAACGAATAATATTTTATACGTAATGCACTCAAGGAAATTGACTCTACGTACAAAATTCTGGTATGAATCAGTATTTTATTATTGGTACAAAAGTTACTTTGCGTTATAGAGGTAGATACATTTTTATCTGACTGCCTCGGTGGCGTGGTGGTATTTCGGTACGACTACGGTTCTGAGGTCTCGGGTTCGATCCCCGGGTCGGGCAAAGTGATATTGGATTTTTCCATATCAGCCCGGAGTCTGGAATTTGTGCCCGATATGGCGATAGGCTCGCCCCCTATCACATCTGGGACTGAACTAAACTTGGCGAAATGTGGGTGTTCTAGTTCGCTAGTGCGCCTCTGCCTACCCCTTCGGGGATACAGGCGTGAGCTTATGTTATGTTATGTTATACATTTTTATGATCCGGAATATTTAAGGGTTAGATTTAAATAAAGCGCTAATAAGAGTGCGCCCCTGCCTACCCCTCCGGGGATACAACCAGCTACTCGTAAGCCTCGTGAGTTTATGTTATGTTAAATTTGAATTTATTCTAGGGGTCGAAATTCAAAGAATAAAAAATAAAGATTTTATTTTCGTTGAGTTACTAAACCTCGTCAATAACTAAGTTACTAAATAAGTAAGAAAAAGGGATGTCAAACAGAAAAAAAAATAGACTTCAAAATTTTACCGATCTTGACATCATTTATATAGAAGGTTGTCCTGGAACAAGTTCTATCAAACAGAAAAATAATCTTAAAATCATTTACTGGAGATTTCGAGTAACATAGACACATAAAAAAAAACTGGGATGCCATGGGAATATATCTGGGACGGATATAAGTGCGGCGAAATATGGGCGTTCTCGCTCTAGTTTGCCTCTGCCTACGTTTTCGGAATACAAGCGTGAGTCTATATACAATGCACATGAAAATATATCAATATCTATTCCAATCAAACGGGTGATATTTGATTCCCGAACAAACCCAGCCCCAGCGGATGAACAGATTGTGCTATTACATGTAACAACCGAGCGTCAGCTCCACTCGGATGTTCGTTATTGTGTCGTTCATTCACTCCTTGTACCGTTCTATTGGGAATGAGTTTGTATTCGTTTTTGTCCGATTTCCAATAGTTCAAGAGTGTTCACACACATATACAAAATACAAATGAAACCGAAGTCTTTCTGCAACATGCTTCAAAATACGCTGCGGCGATCTTTCATTAGAAAGGAATGTGGTCATAATATGGTGAGATAAGGAAGAAAAATATAAAATCTTATTAACACTTGGCATAACTTCATACAACGACTACTGACTAGCTAAAATTTGAATTTTTTTAAGTGGATTTGTCATACTTCAGTTGCCTAAATATTCTTCGGAAATACGCCTGTATCTCCGAAGGGGTATACTAAAATTTATTCCCAAAATTTTAATTTCAATATTTTTTAATAAGAGCCTAAATAAATACAAAAACTATAAAACCTTAGTCAACAAAGAAAATTATCTAATAATAATATTCAAGCTCAAGATTTAAAATGCAAAATCGGGCGGCGTACGACCCAATATATCTCCATTATCGCATCACAAAAATAGAACCATTGTCTCATTTTATATTCTAAGCATACCATGACATGCTAGTAAGACGACCCCACAGTTAATAAGGCCGGTCGCTCACTATAATGTCGTACGTAGGTCGAACCAAAGGTAAATTAAAGTGCATGTGAAGATGCGTAGCTCATCAAAAACATGGCGAGTAAAGTTACAAAAATTGGCAAAGTTGAGTTGTTGTTACAACGTGATCATGAGGTTTTATAATTATTATGTAGTAATATGTTAAATCAAATCAAATTATTTATTGGATCCATAAAACGTCATACATTATGTAGATAGATTTTGAACTAGCTACTAACGTTATTGTTCAGAGCTTTTTTTATAGAAATGAATCACAAACAAGGATCTCACTAACACAAAATAATTATTACATTACAAAATTATTGTGTTCTTTAGTAGACTTAATTAAAAATATATAACGAATCCAAAATAATAAACAAAGAAAAATTATTACGATGACAATCACATCGAGAAAATGCCCGCGATTTACAAAATAATATTTCAACGAGAAAAACGTGTTTAATAATAAAGCTTACAGTTATCAAGATAACTGCGGTGATTCAAGATAGCTGCGGCGACTTAAGAAGTCACTATGTAAAAGTAACCTATATATTACTAAAACTGCGCTACGATAAATAGCTGGGAGCTTTAAATAGCTACTTAGAATAAAAGCTTTGTAAAAATAGCCTAAGCGACATAACATAATGACAAAACTAGCCGTTATTTCCATCGCTAATTACTGTGTTAATTATTATATTCTATAACATTCTTTCTACCTGTTCTTCCTACCTTCCATCACTCCTACCATCTCTCTATCCTCTTTTGTAACCATATCGTACAAAACATTACGGATCATTTGTTTTTGAAACTTATTTTATGTCACACTACGTAATATCCATCTAAGCCTATTGGCCTCTCCGTGTAAGGCAGCCTTAAGCTTGATATAGTTCAGATAGTCTTCGTTTAATATAAAAGATTAGTTCTATATTCATGCCAATCCATTAACGGAGTTCAAGGGTTGCTAATGAAAAAGTTTTTGATAAAGAAAACTTTTGTATAGAAGCATGATGTTTTCGGACGAAGTTCGGAAGTAAAAATTAACGAAGTGGTAAATATTATATTAAATGAAAAAGGTTTTTTGTAAGCCATAGTTGTTTTTCTCTTGAGTGATAGCACAGACTTTGATGGATAGATATGTATTATATACTCAAAAAACTGTTCAAAAATCGGGATATCTTTTTTTACTTTCTTTGGAGACGCTGCCGGGTTCGATGCCAACCAAATAAAAGAGCACCGACTCAAGAGATTAAGATATTGTACTAACTCTGAAGTCTAATTTAGATTTTTGTTACATTTTGTTTTTTCCTAATTTTTCGTGTCAGCTACCGATATCGAATGTTTCGGATCTGGGTATTGTGAGACCGAAAGTATCTCGTTGTTCCTGATACACACGACACAATACTCGTTTCTTACTGTGGGGTCAGGACTATGTATGTGACTGTTGGGTATTATATTGTTGAATATCTTTTTTAATTATTAAGGTAAATTTTAATACAATAACCCAATCGTAACGTCTGTATTATTTGTTTGTAGAACATAAACCAGTATCATATAATTTTGTGTACTCATATCTGCCCACAAAAACTGTTTGTCATCCAAAACTTCAAGCTATCAAAACTATCTCCACATAAACAAAATAATGAGTAATAAATACTGGCAACCCAGAAAAACCGCCATTAAACCGTGTCAAAAAACTATAAAAATAATTTACGCACCCGTTACGTTGCCAGCCCTGGAGAATCCAGCCGAAATTGCTTTAATAAAACACAAAAATAAATTTCCTTTTTCGAGCTGTTAGCAATGTTAGCAGACACTTCATATTTTACATGTAAGTTAAAGTGGGAAGTTTTGTGTGTTTAAATTGCTTAATAGCTAATGCTCGCTACAATGAAGAAAAGTTTTTAAATAGCTATAAGTTATTATTTTATAGTATTATAGTCGACATAGTAATGAAAAATGTTAATACTTTACATACTGATTTCTTAAGTTTACGTGAATATTATACATTGAAATAAAACTATTCTTACGGATTCTATCACGATTAGGTTTTAATTATTATTCCCGATAATATTATATTATAATATTTTAATTATTTTATTTATTTCAATGTTAATACTTTATTTCGAGGTATTATTATGTCATAATTATCTTAAATAAAACTAAGAATATCACAGAATCACAAGTCATTTATCTGATTTTGACCAAATTTATATAGGACCACCCTTGGGCCAAGATCTATTAAACACTAAAAGACGAAGTTTTCGAGATATGACACTGCTGCCGCTGAGGCTTTCGAGATATGGCACTGTTGTCGCAAAAGCTCTCGAGATATGACACTTGTGATGAGCGATATAACAGCGGCCTGAGCAGGAAAATTTCTGACAACCGTAAATGTATTCGAACTCGATGCGCGTCTATGTAATTTGTATGAAATATTAACCAAACGTCATCAGTGCGCAGCGAACTCGAATACATTTACATTTACATTAGTTTTTCGTGCTCGAGCTACAGAACTAGTTTTCCGTACCAACTGAAACGCAAAAGTCCAGGTTACTCGAAACACACTGATCTCTACATTCGTTATACAGACAGATAAAGACTTTCAATTGGACTCAATTTCTCACTACTTTCAATTAACGTCTCCCGTCTGGGAACGATTCTTTCGCCGCTTTGTGTCTGCTGTTGGACGGAGCTCTTTGTTTCTTTCAGCTTTTTCAAAGCAAAGCTAAAGATATTGTTTATTACAAGGTTTATATGAAAAATAATGGAAGATAAATAATGTATTCTAAGAAAATTAAGCTTAAACTAACTTAATCTGGGTGGATGTTTATACACGCTAAGTGAAATATGCAATGAAATAATAGACTAAGGATTTTTCATATCTTTTTCTTTACAACGAAAGAGTCTTATTAAAACTACGGAGTTTAAATTAAAAATCCTCTTGAATATGTATTATGTTGAAAAAACTGCCTCGGTGGCGTAGTATTTCGGTACGACTACCGTCCTGAGGTCTCGGGTTCGATCCCCGGGTCGGGCAAAGTGATATTGAATTTTTCCATATCAGCCCTGAGTCTGGAATTTTTGCCCGATATGGCGATAGGCTCGCCACCTATCACATCTGGGACGGAACTAAGCTCGGCGCAATGTGGGTGAACTAGTTGGTTAGTGCGCCTCTGCCTACCCCTTCGGGGATACAGGTGTGAGCTCATGTTATGTTATGTAATGTATAAAAACAGGCACTCACATTTACTAACATCTATGAAGGCATTATTCAACTTAACAATGGTGCACGGTTTCATCCGTTCCCCAATCCCCGTCTCTCTTTAATAACTTGCAGGATCATGGGCTATTGTTCATCTCATTTCCTATGTTCCACTGAGCCGTGAAAGGTCCATTATGTGATTTAGATCGAAATATTTAATGAAACATGACTTTTAAAATCTAAAAAATTAACAGACCGACTTCAACATTTTTTCGATCTTTCAAATTTATATAGGACTACCTTTGAAATAAGCTCTATCGAACACAAAAAGAATTTTGAAAATCGGTCCACATTCGGCGGAGATATCGCGTAACATACATAAAAATATACAGATGAATTGAGGACCTTCTCCTTTTTGGAAGTCGGTGGATAAATAGAAATATTAAAATACAATGACACATTTCAATACCATTTTAATTTGGATAGAAACTACAAAACAACGTTCTGAAAGTGCCGATTTATTAACAACCAGATAACTTTTATTTAAAAATAAATTAAAAGTAAAAAAAAATTAAAGAACAAGCTTTTATTAGAGACAAATTAAAACGTTTAATTTTATTTATTTTATTAAAATTTTTACTAAAAAAAATATATGTATTTTAGAGTAGGCGTGATGTTTTAAAATATTCTACGGATATGTCAAGTGCTTCTCAAGATGAATCAATCAAGCCCAAGCTGAATGGGTTTATCTTGTTTAATTCAGAAGTAGCTACAGTTATCTTCCGTCTCCATCAACAGACCAGCTCCATGGTGGTACCATCATTGTATTGTCACCGAAGATACATAAGTACACCAAATTTGAAACCAATTGGACATCGGGAAGTAACTCTAATTTAGCTTGCAAGATTTGATTACAGATAACGGGTCAGGTCAGGAAACTAAATAAAAGCTTGTAAACAATAGTTTGGCGTTTTGGTACTTATATAAAACATCAGCTGTCAACACAAAATACTTGAATAGTTTTAAAAAAAAAATATATGAAATGTACGTCATCTAAAACATAGCACAGAAAAAAATATTGAAATATTCTCAAAAATAAACGAGTTATAAGCCTTTGACGTTTGGTGTAACCTTCAAACTGCGGGAAAGAGAAGTATCAGTATAAACACGTCACGGCCATGACGATGCGTGCGTTGGAAAGGGATAGCAAGATATCCCTACTACACACCCCCTCTTGCTCATTGCAGAATTTAAAATATGAATTACTGCCTCATTTTTCAACCTATTTCGATGCAGTTTTTACATAAGGGTTTCTTTTTTGTTTTATTTGCCATTTCATATAAAAATATGTAGAAAATCAAACATAGTCAAGTACTCACTCCATCAGAATATTCGACTATTGTAAAATTGGCCCTAAAAGACAAACATAACCTAACGAGGCAGTATTTTACCTAGTAATATATATATTAGCTTAGTCAATTTCCAGCTATTTGACCAGAGTATGCTTCCATCCTCTTGCAATATGTAGACCAATCTCATTTAACCAGGTGAGCTCAGGATATTAAGCCGATAATTTAACAATATTTATGAGCTGTAAAAAGTTACGGCTTACTGCATAAACTGTAATAATCATTACCGAGTTTCATACGATCTTGCAGCAGAAGTACTTCAACGAATAAAACTTATTCTTAGCAATCAGCTGATGAAATTACCTCGGTCTTGGAATGTATACCTTAAGATAAAGAATATAGAGCTGGAATACGCGTGAGCTCTAAGTATTCTGAAGGCTGATATAGGAAATTAAGACTATTTGTCAGGTTTATTTATAGGAGAGTTATGTCATTTGATCTGGTTCAGTAACTTAGATGTATTTGTATAATAGCAATTAGTATTGGATTCAAAAAACATTGATCGCCTCCTTAGTCTAGTGGCAGCATGGTCTGTGTCATGGTCTGTGGATCGGGGGGTCCTGGGTTCGATTCCCAAGCAAAGCTATTTTTATGAATTAATTTGGCCGGGACAGGATCTCTTAGAGGGGATTGACGTCAGACAGGTAGCCGGTCGTAAAAACTAAGCCAAATCATTTCTGCAACATACTTAAAAAACCATCCAGTGGTAACCAGTTCCAGTACGCCTAACCTGAGAACTAAACCCAAGACCTGGCTCGCAAACCATATATGCTGCCACTTGATTAAAGAGGCGAATAAACCATAGCATCAATAATAATCTTCTTTAATTTTTTTTAAGGAGTTAGATACTTTGTGCATATTAATGATATTATTAGCTCAATAGCTTTATTAGCTCAATTAGACAACCACAGAGCTCATGTACTGAATATCTTAGCTATATGCACTAACTACTACTGACTAAGCTGCAGATCGTGCTGTAGACTCATCAATATAATATACCCTAGATGCACAGTTCTTTGCAAATATCCTCCTAAAAAGTGGTCTCAGGAATAAAACAAAGAAAAAGATCGTAAGTTCTAATCAAATCAACACAAATATAACCCTTTGCATGTGTTATAAAGTAGCTTTTTAAACGAAGTGATCAAGCGTTCTTAAATTTGAATTTTCAAATTTAGAATTGTATCGGCGTCCGACTGCAGGCAAAAGAAGTGCTTAAGCACTTCTTTGCTGTCCCATTTTCCGAGCGTCAACTGTGCATATAGGTAAATAATATATCGATGTGTAGACTCTACAATGTCACAGGATCTTAATTAAACCCAGGTCTTATTTGTGAAAGCAATGAAAAACCTTTGTGTCACGTTCTATGAATAAACTTAAAGACAATGTACTAGGCGAGCAGTAAGCACAAGGAGTATTAAACATTCTTTCACAAGACTTTAAAATGCTTTAAAAGTGTACAAAACTTCACGTTTGCAAAGTGCAACAGAAATGAAAACTCACGGGTGAAGAAAATGTATGAAACCGCAGCGTTTATTTACAGTCTGGTTGGTATCTGGGTAATCTAAATTTGACTTTAGATAGATCGAATACTAATATTAATATTAATATTTCTTCTTCCACGCATATGCGATGATTTAGCCAACGTCAAGGTAAATAGAGCAATTATGTTTTCACAATGACCATGAGACTCAGATGTGGATGATCTCAGGGTCCTTCTGGGATTATGGCGGTAATTTCTTCTAGTGCGATACCCCTTAGATGACCTTCACTGGGCGAATCGACCGAACAAAGTCAAGCAACGCACCAAACAAAACTCATCAAAGATCACCGGTTAAAAAGTTTCCACATTATACTGTCCATCTTCACTGAAGTTTAATGGATTAAACCACACCACTTAAGGACAACAAACACATCTCTAGAGAATAATATGAAATAATTTTAACAAGCGACGCCCACCCTGTCAGACTTCCCGTCAAAATCCAATATTAATATTGACTCGTTGTCTTTAAAATTATTAAATGTCCTGTGACTGAAGAGAAATTAGTTAATCCTTAAAGAAACAATGGAAGAAACGAGAGAGAGATGACGGATACTTCAGTTCCACCCAAACAATTGAGCAAACACAATTTGAAAAAAATGAAATTACTTAAAACATCCTTTATACTTTTAAAGCATATAAGCAATTTTTGTGTTCGCAGTATAATTTTGTTACGGTCTACATTAGATCTCTTTTTTCATAACATAACATAAGCTCACGCCTGTATCCCTGAAGGGGTAGGCAGAGGCGCACTAGCCAACTAGTACACCCACATTTCGCCGAGCTTAGTTCCGTCCCAGATGTGATAGGGGGCGAGCCTATCGCCATATCGGGCACAAATTCCAGACTCCGGGCTGATATGGAAAAATCCAATATCATTTTGCCCGACCCGGAGATCGAACCCGAGACCTCAGGACGGTAGTCGGACCGAAATACAACCACGCCACCGAGACGGTCATCAGTCAGACAGACATCTCTTTTTTCTATTCAGCTTTTATGCACACATTCGTCGCCCGTGTGTTTCGCAGGCTATCGAATAAGGTGGAAAGTGACACCGACTTTGCAAATTCTCGAAGCACCAGATCCTTCAAGTTTTTCACCACCGCTTGTACTTTTACATTCTGTAATCTTGAAGGATATTCTCTACTGTAGAACTAGAAGCGGGATTACGTAGTCATAGTGTTACCTAGTTTACGAGATTTATAGTTAAACGTATTTGTTCCAGAAAAAGCGAGCATTATAGTTACCTTAATTACGGGTTATATTGTAATGAACGATTAATTTCCAATAGAGATCATCATCATCTATAAACAAAAAACATCAGACGATCAACTATACGTCATACACCAGGAAATACGAATGCGTTTTATTTGAAGGATTATTAGATTTTAATAGGTAGACATCCAAATCAATAGCAATTCATTTGTCCCTCACCGGAAATATTCAGTTATTTGTCATGCTTGGTTTGACCAAGCCTAGGATTTGTATATGTTGCTATATGTAAGTACGCGTTACATACTTAGTAAATGAAAGTACCGTAATCATATCGGTATATCAGTAGCCCGAGCACGAAAAACTAATGTAAATGTAAATGTATTAGAGTTCGCTGCACACTGATGATGTTTGGTTAATATTTCATACAAATTTCATAGACGCGCATCGAGTTCGAATACATTTACGGTTGTCGGAAATTTTCCTGCTCAGGCCGCAGTATCTGATATCACACGTAAGAGTGCAACATAATACCCCTCTTTTATAGTGGATTAAACACTAAAACATCACTTCGCTTGATTAAAAATACCAGTTTTTAATCAAAAGTGAAGATTTTAATGAAAGAAATATATCTTTAAAGTCTCGGGCGATTGAAGTAGTTTCACTCGACCTTAACCAAGACTCAGTAACTACTGAAGATTACTCTAGAATTTCTATTCACTCAACCACTTAAATTAATATCTCTTGAGCATTGCTCGGCAAATTTTTAGATTAAAGCGCTTCTTTCTTTCAACAAAAACGATAGAAATCTTAACTGCATCCTTACTTCAGTTAACGCCAACAACAAGTAACAGTTAGTTAGAGCCAACAACGTTGGTGAACCAACAACGCTCCGTCGATCTCAACGATGTGCGCTGCGGAAGCTCACCGTCGATCGCAACGTTATGGCGTTTATTAAAGAATCGACCTGCTAGTACACGTCTTAACTTTTTTTTTTTATAGCAGGGATTGGCAATCGAGCAGATGGCTCACCTGATGGTAAGTAATCTCCACCGCCCATAGACACCCAAGACACAAAGAATCATGGATGCGTTTCCAACCTAAAAGGTGGGAATGGAATGGGAGGAAAAAGGGATTGGGCAAGTGAGGGGGGGAAATGGGCCACGGGAAATCTCACTCACCGAACGAAATGCAGCAGCAAGAAAGTGGCAACTTTACGTCAACTTTCTGTGAGATAGTGGTATCAAAACGGTCGACCCGGACCATTCGTTCTGTAAGACGTTACTGTCTACAGCATGGCTCTACCACTCAAAAAAAGATCTTCTTTTGCTGTCCAATCTGTACTTCTCCTGAGCGCACTCCCTCTCAAAATCAGGTCACCTTCTACCCGGATGGCTAAGCGAGAGTCCGGCAATTATTGTTGAACGGAGAAGCAAAATCTCCTCATTACTTTTGGTATTGTTACGGGCTAACGGGGTTCAGGACAAACAATTAAACGCCGACTGTTCTCGAAACTGACTCAGCACTTTATTTAGAATTAAACACTGTACTGCACACAATACGCGTCGAAATAATCGCTCCGAATATTCGCTTGTCGCTCGTTGTTCGCACTCGATCGCTTCCGAAGAAACACTGTGTGTCGCCAACACACACACACGCCTTTTATATTCGTCGATCCCTTATCGGCGCGTGACGTCACGCGGCCGTCGGCGCGGCTCGAACGCACTAGAACACTCGACACATTTATGGATGAAACGCGGCGCGTTCGATTAGCGATTATTCTAGTTTGTAGGCGTAACACTGCCCCCTCCTAAGACATGCTCGTCCCGAGCATTGTTACAGCCATAATAACGCGCTAAACGGTCGACGTGAACTATCTTAGGTGCAGATCGCTGGCCTTTCTGGATTCGGTAGGTGACATCATTAATTTTGGTGACAACTCTATAGGGTCCGTCCCATTTCGCTTGTAATTTGGGAGACTTGCCTTTGCATCGAACTGGGTTGTGCAACCATACTAGTGAACCTTCGTCGAAACCGCTGTTGTTCATTTTTCGGTCATAGCGGGTCTTCATCCTCTCGGACATTTGCTGACCTGACACTCGGACGTGTTCATATACGTCATTCAATCTCTTGCGCAGATCGTCCGCGTAGTCTGTTACACTACGCGGGGTGTCAGGAGGGATACCAGTTATCAGATCAGCAGGCAGTCGTAATTCTCTTCCAAAGTTAGCGAAAGCTGGTGTTACCGTTGTATTCTCGTGAACCGCACTACGATATGACATTAGAAACGGCTGAATGTGCTTGTCCCAGTCTTTTTGCCTGCTTTCTACAACTTTTGCCAGGTATCTCTCTAACGTTTGAATAAATCGTTCCACCATGCCATCAGATTGCGGGTGGTAGGAGGTCGTTCTGGTTTTGTGAATGCCCAATACTCGACATGTTTCCTGAAATACTTGGGATTCAAAATTACGTCCTTGATCGCTGTGAATTTCTAAAGGTACTCCAAACCGGCAGAATACTTCATGGACCAATTTATCTGCGACAGTTGAAGCTTCCTGGTTGGGAATGGCAAATACTTCCGGCCACTTCGTGAAGTAATCCATGACCACCATGAAGTACTTGTTCCCGCTGTCGCTTACAGGGAAAGGTCCTGCTACGTCCAGAGCAATCCGCTCCCATGGAGCTCCAACATTGTAAATTTTTAATGCTCCTCTACTTCGAGTATGAGGACCCTTCACAGCCGCGCAAGTTGTGCATTTACGACACCATTCCTCAACATCGTCTCGGCAGTGGATCCAATAAAATCTTTCGCGGATCTTCAGCAGAGTTCTTTTGACCCCCATGTGAGCTCCTGATAATCCATTATGGTAGAGCTGCAAAACTTCTGGGATCTTAGCTCTAGGGACTACCATTTGCAAATGACATCGATCGCCTTTTGCGTTTTCCCATTTACGGCACAGTACTCCATCATGTATAACCAAGCTGTCCCACTGGGCCCAGTAGCTCTTCGTAGTGGGACTTAACGCTGCAACTTCATGCCATTTAGGTTTCGCGGTACCAGCTTTTAACCGCTCAAAGATCGGTTTTAGATCTGCGTCACTATCCTGCGCTTCCAGTAGCGTATCTCGCCACTCGTTGCTGAGGTCTGTCCTTATTATTCGCACAGGCACTTCTTCCTTAACCTCTTGTTTGACGCAGTGCTTGCAGTTCTCTGCGCAAGGTCTCCTTGATAGAGCGTCTGCATTACCGTGAGATTTCCCACTGCGATGTTCTATCACATAGTCAAACTCTTGTAGCAACTCAATCCATCTTGCTACTTGACCCTCTGGATTTCTGAACTGCAGTAGCCACTTCAAGGCAGCATGGTCTGTTCGTAGGTGGAATTTCCGCCCGAGCAAATATTTACTAAAATGTTGCAGTGATTTGACTACGGCTAGCAGTTCTCTTCTTGTGACGCAGTAATTCCGTTCAGGCTTAGATAAGGATTTGCTGAAGTAAGCTATCACAACCTCTTTTTCTCCTTTTCGTTGTGACAACACACCGCCAATACCCGTATTACTTGCGTCTGTGTCCACTATAAACTCGTTTGCAGTGTCAGGATAACCCAATATAGGTGTATTACACAGACGGTCTTTTAACGTTTGGAATGCGGTGTCGCAATTCTCATCCCAGCAAAACTGTCTCTTCTCTTCTGTAAGCTTATGTAGAGGCTTGGCTATGTCTGCAAAATTCTTCACAAATCGGCGGTAATAGGAGCACAAGCCTAAAAACGCACGTACTTGTGTCTTGTCTCTCGGAACTGGCCATTCCTTGACTGCCACAACTTTGTCGGGGTCTGTTTGTACGCCAGCTGCTGAAATAATGTGTCCTAAGAAGTTAACCTGCTTCTTGAAAAGTGAACATTTCTTGGGACTCAGTTTAAGATTAGCCCCCCGGATCTTCGATAAGACACGTTCAAGATTGCGAAGATGGTCTTCGAATGTGCGGCCCACTATGATGATGTCATCTAAGTAGACAAGACAAGCGTCCCCAATCAGTCCGGTAAGTACAAGTTCCATCAGTCTCTCAAAAGTCGCAGGAGCGTTGCACAATCCAAATGGCATAACCTTAAATTGCCATAGACCTTTGCCAGTAGAAAAAGCAGTTTTCTCCTTGTCTCTTGAGTCAATTTCCACTTGCCAGTAACCGCTCTTCAAGTCTAGCGTGCTAAACCACTTCATTCCGGTAAGCGTGTCTAGAGTGTCATCAATCCTCGGTAAAGGATAGCTGTCCTTCTTTGTTATGTCATTTAATCGACGGTAGTCTACACAAAACCGCATATTGCCGTCCTTCTTTTTTACTAAGACCACTGGGGAGCACCATGGACTAGATGAAGGCTCTATGACACCATCCTTCAGCATCCCGTCAATCATGGTATCCACTTCTTTCTCTCTGGCAACTGGCAATCTTCTTGGTCGCTGACGAATTGGTAACTCGTTGCCTGTGTTAATCTTGTGCTGGACCAAATTAGTTCTTCCTATGTTAGCATCACTAGAAGAAAAGATGTCGGCGTACTGTGTTAACATTTTCTTGGCCTTGTTAATCTCTTCTAAAGACAACTCACCACAGTCTTTCAAAAGTGATGACACGTCGAATTTCGCAGGTGCCATGCTCGTCACCGTGGGTAAATCTTGGCATTTGCGCATCCAATCCACTTCCTCGCAAGAACCCATTACCACCCCCTTTTTTATTATTTGTGGCTCGGTACTGGGGTTGAGTATGCGTACAGCCGACTTATTTGCAGACCTTACCAGGGTTCTCGCAATTTTCCATGGATGATCATTGTCAATCTTCTCAATGAGGACACACCTTTCTTTTGGACTAGAATTCCGTGGCAAACTAACTGGTACAATGACTTCTGATCTAGGTGGAACCACAGTCTTCTTCAAGCAGTATGCTTTTCCTGTTGGTGCTCCTTCCATAAAAAGCTCTTCTGAGCCGCATTTCAGCACGCCCTGTTTGACGTCGATTTCACATCCATGTTTTCGCATGAAGTCCAGGCCCAGAATGCAATCGTCAACAATATCAGCCACGATGACATCATGCAGATAGATTACTTCACCTAGTTTTAGCCGTACACTCTTCTCACCCTGGACGGATATGTGCTGACCGGTGGCTGTTAGAAGTTCTATATGACCACGGTTACCTTTATAGTCCCCAAGGAACCGATTCGCCAGCCTGATACTAACAACCGTGCGGGAAGCTCCAGTGTCTAACGTCAGCTTACAAGGTGTTCCGTTGACTTCGCCTCTAATGGTTAAGCTATTCCCATCATGTGCTTGTGAGATCAACACCTTTGGGGCTTCTTGGACCCCGGCCAGCACCCGCCCCATAGTCCTGGCCTTTACTCGTTTCCCTGCTGCTGTTCGGCGGTGTTAACCACCCTCTCCTCAGGTCTATTTTCTCCTTCATCCCGTCGTTTTCTACAATTCAAGCGGAGGTGGCCTCTTTCACCGCAGTTAAAGCAGCGCGGACTGTACCCCTGAATACGATTGCGTGGTGGAGGTGATGCCACAACCTCTCTAATGCGGTGAGCTCGATGGTCTTGTCGTACAGCCTCCACTTCCAGCGCGTGAGCCAACGCATCTTTCAGGGTCTCGTGATGCCCAAGCCTCACAGCAGCCCGCACCTCTAAGTCGCGGATTCCGTCGACGAAAGCCTGCACTAGAATTCCATCAATCAGTGCAGGTGTGGACTGGTAAGCTTTACGAACCAGCTTCTCAACTTCCAGGGCCCACTGCTGTAGGTTTTCGGTATTACGTTGAGCTCGATCCTTAAGCTGAGCACGAAAGACGTGTTCCAGGTGGGCATCACCATACCTCGATTCCAAGGCCTCGACCAGCTGGTCATATGTAACATCTCCGCCAAGAGCCTCCAGGACGGTTAAGGCCTGCTCACGTAAACCTAAGGTTAGAGCAGTCTTGGCTTGATCCTTGGTCCACCCGTTTGCCTGCATCACGGCCTCAAATTGAATTTTGTAGGCCGACCAAGATGATGTGCCATCAAATGGTGGTACTTTAAAACCACGTCCTGACGGTGCAGCCACCACAGAACTTGCGGCACTACACACACGTGTTTCTACAAGTTGTTTGACGTCGGCGATTTGGGCTTCGGCCTTTGCAATACGCTGTTCATGCTGGTCCACTTGGTCTTTTATGATTTTTAATTCCTTTCCGACCGTAGCTTGCAAATTCTTCATAAGTACGACCTGCTCTTCTTGCCCACGCTGCAGATGCTCCTCCAATTTACGCGCCTGCTCCTCTTGACGTCGAGCTTGCTCCTCTTTGTCGCGTTGGAGCTGCTCCTTCAACTCACGAGCCTGCTCCTCTTGACGTCGAGCTTGCTCTTGCAGCATCGCCATAATGGCCGATAATTCACTAGGTGCCCACGTCGGCGACACTCCAGATGGGCCTGCAGTCGTCTGCGTCATTGGCTGCGAAACCGGCTCTTGTGCCGGACTATCTTCGAAACGCCCTCGGTCCATCTCTTGCTGGCGCTGGCTTCGGGTACGGATACCTTCGTCGTCTTTCGGGAACACCGGCATTTGTCCTTACTTCTGACACCAAATGTTACGGGCTAACGGGGTTCAGGACAAACAATTAAACGCCGACTGTTCTCGAAACTGACTCAGCACTTTATTTAGAATTAAACACTGTACTGCACACAATACGCGTCGAAATAATCGCTCCGAATATTCGCTTGTCGCTCGTTGTTCGCACTCGATCGCTTCCGAAGAAACACTGTGTGTCGCCAACACACACACACGCCTTTTATATTCGTCGATCCCTTATCGGCGCGTGACGTCACGCGGCCGTCGGCGCGGCTCGAACGCACTAGAACACTCGACACATTTATGGATGAAACGCGGCGCGTTCGATTAGCGATTATTCTAGTTTGTAGGCGTAACAGTATTATGAAGTGTTTTAGTGTATGTATGTTTTTATATAGGTATTTATATATATGTATTTGCATAATATTTACCTATACGTAATTATATTCATTTTATTCTTGTAATTTATCTATTATTGTTGAATTACTTCTCTTGTCAACGTTTGCACCGGCTATGTATATTTCTGCACCTCCTGAAGGTTGATTGGAATTGATGCTTTCGCATTAAGGGCGACTTGCAGCGCTATTACTAATCTAGAGTTACACCTTATCTCGATATATCCTACAGCTCACTCCTATCTTTAAATGAAGATTTGCAATAAATAAAGATTTATCGCGGAGCTGCAAGTGGCTCTAAGTCCGCCTATATACTACATGTTTATGAAGTGCAAATAAATAAATAATAACCTTTATAATTTTTATTACTACCTACTACTTGCCTGCCATGAAGTCTCTCTAAGAGATCAAATATCGAAATTATAATTATTATCGTTATATTATCCTTTTTAATACAAAATACCTATACAATTTAAATTAACACATAGCATAATATAAGCTCTCGCCTATATCCCCGAAGGGGTAGGCAGAGGCGCACTAGCCAACTAGTACACCCATATTTCGCAGAGCTTAGTTCCGTCCCAGATGTAGGGGGCGAGCCTATAGCCATATCGGGCACAAATTCCAGACTCCGGGCTGATATGGAAAAATTGAATATCACTTTGCCCGAACCGGGGTTCGAACCTCAGGACGGTAGTCGTACCGTAATACAACCACGCCACCGAGGCAGTCAAATTTAAATGAACCTAACAAATAAATACCCATTCTCAACCCTTAACGCCTTTTCAACTTTTATCAGATGAGAACTTGAGTTATCATTTTGAGCGAAACCGTGTTTATCTCATCGGGGCAGCCCGAACCCCAACGGTTTTCTGCATAGACCCACATTTTCCATATCAAATAATAAATCTGATGTAATTAGATAAGGGTTGGGGTTGAGTCATGGCCCGTTTTATGGCCTTTATTATGCCACTTGATAATAATGGGTTTAATATTTGGCAAAATGTAGGACGTTTGTTTATCAGGAATTTAGAATTTGCCAAGTTACCTAAGATTGGATGTCGTTACTCTTATTACAAGTTGTGAAATGAAATTAGTATTTTTATAACAAAGATTTACAAATTTAAATGACCAGGCAGGCCACCTTTGGTCTTTCTTTCTTTCTACCTGCCCTTATCCCACCATAATCTGGGGTCGGTGTAACACACTTTTTCAAGCCTGTTGCAGAAAGGATTAGACTAAGTTTTTACGAGCGGCTGCCTGCCTGTCAACCCCCTCTGAGGGATCCAGTCCCGTGCAAATTAAATTAGAAAATTCGCTTTGCCCGACCTGGGAATCGAACCCCCGACCTGCCGGTCCACAGCTCATATGTGCTGCCACTAGACTAAGGAGGCGAATGACATTTGTATGAAATTTTAAATGATTCCTGCTAGAACGACTTGTATGCTGGTATGACATGTGCACCACCAATACCATAAGAATCCTAGATTTTGACCAAATTTATATGGGACCATCACAGAAATAAGCTTTATAAATGAAATCTTGAAAATTCTTCCACATTAGCCGAAGATATCGCGAAAAATTATCGACGATTCATGAGAAAAAACATAAAAAACCTCATCCTTTTAAGTCCTTAGAAACACCATAAAGTTTCTTCTTTCTATACCCTTTGGGACCACTGGTGTCAATAGGACTGAGACCGTTCCCGAAGCGTTCAATTGCTTTTCATTTACTTCGCCATATAATAGAGCATTCAGACTTTAATGGCATTAACCCCTAATAGGAAATACTGCCGAAACGGGATCCTTAAGTAATTGGATGTGGTGGAAATCTGACGATGTAATTACGATTGAAATAAAGAAAATTGAATGTAGTCATTTAGGTAATCCTCTTTGGGAAGCAGATTTGTAAAACGATTTTGTACTTGGATTACTATCTGGCGCTATTAAGTTCAATGAAAATTAACCGACTTTAAAAAAGAAGGATATCAATTCGTCTCCCTTTGACAGCCTCTTATGCGCAGCGAGCGAGGCTTTGAAATGAGGGCGCAGGTTCAATTCCCGCACAGGGTTAAAATGTTTGAGTGCTCCATAGAAGAGTTTTTCGGGTCTGGGTGTTGAGACCGTAAATTCCTCGTAGTTCCTGATATAAATGATACAGGTTCAACCTAGTGTGAGGTTAGGACTATGTGTGTGAATGTTGGGTGTACTATTATATTTTTATGTTAACAACGAACAATGCATGCCGTTATATAGTCGTGATTAGAGTTTTAAAGTCGGTATTTAAGATTTTCTTCTGCCTCAGTTGAGATTTTGCCTCGGTGGCGTAGTTGTATTTCGTATGACTACCGTCCTGAGGTCGCGGGTTCGATCCCCACATCGGGCAAAGTGATATTAGATTTTCCATATCAGCCCGAAGTCTGGGATTTTTGCCCGAAATGGCAATAGGCCCCTATCACATCTGGGACGGAACTAAGCTAGGCGAAATGTGGGTGTCTTAGTTCCCTAGTGCGCCTCTGTTTACGTCTTCAGGGATACAGGCGTGAACTTATGTATTTAAGGTTTTAAACTTTATGTTCATAATAATATAATTAAAATTTCACTTTAGAATTTTATTTCAATTGTATCATGATTAAAATACTAAATAGAGTATAAATATCTTATACCAACTTCATTAGTCATTTACAGATTTTGAAAAGGTTATTAAAGAAAATGTTCAAAGATGAAATGACTTCTTATACTTAAAGCTTCATAAAAAGTTTACTCAAAGTTCTGAGCGAGGGCGGCAGAACTTTAGAACGAAGGAAACTTTTTGCACCAACTGAGACTCTCGTGGATTTTTATATTATAACAGTTTGATGTAGAAAAATGTAAAATATCGACGACAATTATTGGTTCGAACACAATATTAGGTCTTGAGATATATTTTATTCATCATCATCATCATCATTATCAGCCATAGGACGTCCACTGCTGAACATAGGCCTCCCCAAAGATTTCCAGATCGACCTGTTGGAAGCGGCCTACATCCAGCGACTTCCTGCGACCTTTATCAGGCATATTTATGGCATATTTTATTATCGATACAATTTTAAATGCACTGAATAGTGAAAAATTAGAATAGAAATAATAATGACATTCAAATGGTAGAAGCAACGGTAGAAGTGATAACACTCAAATGATGCACAGCTACCAACGTGACGTCACACCTGTAAATGGTCATTACGGTGCAGGTGTGCGAGAGAGATAGAAAAGATGTTAGCACTGCGAGACCATTTTTACTCACAGTAATTAATAAAATAATATATGTGGTAATTTTTCAATTAATACTGATTCTGTTAAGAATATCTTTTATTATATTTTATGTTGCATTATAACAAATAATTGAAATATTATATCAAATACATTTATTGCATTTTCCATAGCATATACAAAATCATTAAAAAAAACCTTTCGATCAATACAAGCTAATATAAACTCTAACTGTACCATATTAATGTTCCTATCAGTGTGGATGAGGCGGGTTTTATGACCACCAAGGGACCGAAGTTAGATCCAGATAAAACTTCATGGGCAAACTTCACTGCCAAACTTGTCTATAGTCAAACTTCTGTATATAGACAATAGTTTTTATTTGCGTAAGTTGATGAACTTTGTTATGATATAAGTATGTTATTCCTATAACAAATGTTTCTGTATATTTTTTTTATTGGCCTAAGAAGCTGGATGAGCAGACGGCCTATCTGATGTTTTTTTGTATAGCAGAGACTGGCAAACGAGCATATGGGTCACCTGATGGTAAGTGATCTCCACCGCTCATAGACACTCAAGACACAAAAAGAATGATGGGTGCGTCGCCGACCCAAAAGAGGCCCTCGGGTCTCAGGTTTGATCCCGGGTCGGGCAGTAATATTAGGTTTTTCTGCAGTATCGGCGTGGGGTCCGGAATTTGTTACCTATATGGTGATAGGCTCGCCTCATATCACATCTTGGACTACAGTTCTTTCTTTCTACCTGCCCTTATCCCACCTTAATGTGGGGACACATGTGGGGCGTAACTTTTTCAAGCATGTTACAGAAAGCATTTGGCCTAGTTAGCCTAGCATGACGTCAACCCTCCTGGGGCTATCTTGGACTGTGCCTACAACTTTTGCGATACACGCGTGAGCTTAAGTATATATAATTTAATTTCTCTATAATTTTGTTAGACTGCCTCCGTGGCGTGGTGGTATCTCGGTACGACTACGGTTCTGAGGTCTCGGGTTCGATCCCCGGGTCGGGCAAAGTGATATAGGATTTTTCCATATCAGCCCGGAGTCTGGAATTTGTGCCCGATATGGCGATAGGCTCGCCCCCTATCACATCTGGGACCGAACTAAGCTCGGCGAAATGTGTGTTTTCTAGTTCGCTAGTACGCCTCTGCCTACCCCTTCGGGGATACAGGCGTGAGCTTATGTGTTTAATTTTGTTATTATGACCACAAACTCAGTATAATGTAAAACGCAGTGCATAAATCCCACAAATTAAACCCGGAATATATTTCATAATTTTACATACATTTTACCAAATACCGCAGAAGAGTATTAAATATTTCCCACATTAACGATACAAAGCAAGTATTAAAACGAAGTGGTTATTGTGGGCGCACTGCAGTATGGTTATTGATAGGGTTGTAACTCCGGATATTATCCCTCACAGGGGGTTGACGTCAAGCTGGCGGCCGGTTGTAAAAACTAAGCTAAATCCTTTCTGCAACATACATGATAAAGTGTGTTGCGCCGACCCCACAAGGTGGGATAAGGGCAGCTAGTAAGAAAAAGATAACTGGATATTATCTCGTTGAAGAGCTTTTTCGATCTAATTAATTCGTCTGTATTTTTTAGGTTTAGGTTGGCAACGCACTCTTGATTTTTTTTGTGTCTTGGGTGTCTATGGGCGGTGGACATCACTTACCATCAGGTGACCCATCTGCTCGTTTACCAGTCTCTGCTAAAAAAACTTTCCAATATACCACAACAATATACCGAAACGTCAAAATAAAAAGCCCATACATCTTAAACAGATAAGTGAAACGCGTCCGCCTACATACTTGTTAGTCACTTTGACGTATAGCTTGGTGGCCCGGGGGGGCGAAACTTTCAGCCGCAAAAATCCCCGCGGCCCCAACAACTCGGTAAACAAAAAACTGGTACGTTTTTGTTGGCCTTAACAACGAACATACGGTTTTGAGGGTTGGAAAATAAATAGATTTTCAATTGTATTTAGGACTAACTATTGTCCGCGTCTTTCTTCGCGTGGAAATTTATTAACAAATCTCTCCTACGGGAACCGTATATATATCCGGGAAAAAGAAGCCTATGTGCTATTACAGACTATAAACTTATCTCTATGCCAAACATTAAGATCAGTTAAGCCCTTCTACGTTGAATAATAAAAATTGTATATTTTTTTTATAGCAGTGATTGGCAAACGAGCAAATGGGTCACCTGATGGTAAGTGATCTCCACCACCCATAGACACCCAAGACACAAAAAGAATCACGGGTGAGTTGTCAACCTAAAAGGAGGGAATGGAAGGGGAGGGAAGGGGATTGGGAAAGGGAGTGGGTGTATCCACTTCTAATCTGTCGCTTATGAAATAGTAGTAAAATTAAGATTTAGGGAAATGTTTACTTAGATTTTATCTAGGCACGACAAAGTGACTACACTGCACCTGATGATAAGCGTAGTGCAGTCTAATAAAACTAGCGACTACAGACAAACAATGGGTTTATGAACGCCAGAATCATACCGGCCTAGTTATGCTTCTTCACACTCCAAATCCGAAGAGGGAAGAAGCAAATCGAGGGGCTTGCGACAAGACATGCGGATGACCGATGCAGATACAGGGATACCTCCATACCCGTCTCAAACAACCATCAAGTCATACCGCCTTCAGAGAGAACCGGAAGTACACTGGCTAATCCTGGAACGCGAACCACACAAGGAATGTGGGTCACTATGGCAGGTTTTAGCACCATGTGTACGATGGTCGCCATCCGGTCGGATACGAATATCCTACCACCTGCAATTTAACGTTAACGTATGATTCTTTTGGTATCGTATGTTGAGGGTGATATACTATCAAATGACCCAAACCCTGGTTTGTCTCTAATAAAAAAATGGGTATGAAATTAAAAAATAACTCATAAGCTATTAAGTATGAAATTCCCACTTTCCAATATCCAAACGGATTTGACATAACAAATTAACTACAAACTCAACCCAAGACGCATCAAACTCAAACTTTAATTAAATTCAATGGCTATAAGATACATTTATTAATAAAACTTACATAATTTGAGACAGGAGCCCTTGGAACTATTCATCTCGCAACACACCTGAGGCTGCATGACAGATGGCACCAACTTCGCTCCATGTATATCCACTTAGCTAAGTTCAGCTTTTACCTTTGTTTGAATTATTCATAAGATATACGTTGTATGTGTTAGATATTTTGGCTCAAGTTGTATGGTGAATTTTTAATATAGATATTCAATATTACATAGGTACAACAGCACGAAACTTGTGATCCAAAAGTTGTGACCTCATGGTCATAAGTCACTCAGTCGTATTTAAAACATACGCGTGCAAGGTCGTGTCGTAATGTTTAGACAATAAAACTATCTTACGTGATTTTTGAGTGCCTCGGTGGCGTGGTTGTATTTCAGTACGACTACTGTCCTGAAGTCTCGGGTTTGATCCCCGGGTCGGGCAAAGTGATATTGGATTTCTCCATATCAGCCCAGAGTCTAGAATTTGTGCCCGATATGGCGATAGGCTCGCCCCCTACATCTGGGACGGAACTAAGCTCGGCGAAATGTACTAGTTGGCTAGTGCGCCTCTGCCTACCCCTTCGGGGATACAGGTGTGAGCTTATGTATGTATGTGTATGAATTTTGAACATTCACAGATCAATTTAGAGTGTGGATTGCAATAAACGCCCTCGCATTGTGATAAGTGGTAAATGGCGTTACTGAGGTTTGACATATTTTTTTGTATGGGACTTGCTTCATAGCCCCTCTACAGTTAATAATATTAAATCTCTTTGAAAACATTATTGCGATGTGAGTTGGTGACTATAATTTGAGTACTAAACTACAGTAACGGATAGTGAGTTTCTGTAGTAAGGTAGGTTTATCATAGAAATAATGTGACCAATAGAATTTTAGGAAAAATAACGCAAGGTCAATTTTATATTAAATATTTCATTTTTATTTAAGTCACTTGACTTTAAACACCAATCACGATGCATGACGTAACATTACTCATAAGGGGTGTCCATATTCGTTTTCCACATGTTTTCATTCGATGTAAAATATCGCACCCTGCATTATTTTTCGGTAGATTGTCAATCAAAGAGATTTTTGTTGTCAAAAGAAGCATGAGTGTTCTTAATTAATAACCAATATTGAGAAGTGTTTTTAATAATAGGAGTGAGGGTTGACGTTAGGCAGGTAGAAGATCGTAAAAACAAAATCCGATTATTTTCATCAACATGCTTAAACAATGTGTAGCTACAACGTCACAGTGAAGGATAAAGGTAGACGAAAGAAGAATAGTGGATTTATTTAGGCTACCAGGATGTTGTCTAAGCTAGTCATCCTTCCCGGCCGTGTGTACGTCCAATAGTTTGAAACTTCACCGCAGCCGTTGGAGTTCTGTGCCGGCACTCAATTCTTACTCTACATTTTTTGCACACCGCGCGGCGATCGCACAGCTGATGCTCTTTTAAAAGCTTTGGCTTTTTGCTCGTCAAAATAACAATATTCATGTTGTACGTTCGGTCTGACTTTGTGTAATGTAAATTGATTCTGCAAAGTAGATTGGTGGTAAATATGTTTTCAAAGTATTTTATTATGTTTAGTTTTGTGACGCCGTGGCACAGCGGACGAATAGCCGGCTGTGAACCGAAAGGCCTCGTGTTCTATCCCTGCACCAAAATAAATGTTTGTGTGTAATGAATGTTTGTATCGGGTCTGGTTGTTGTAAGTCTCTCTTAGGCCGCGGACACGAATTCAGCGGGCGCGGGGACCGGCGCGTTTCAATGCTTAGATTTAAATGGAACTGGTCTCGAAGGTAGTGGCGCGGTGAGCGGCGAACGACTGGTCTCGCAGTACGTTGCCGCGGCGCTTCCCTCGCCGCCGCCGCTCCGCTCCCGCTAAGTTCATGTCCGCAAGCTTAGATCATTAGTTTGTGACACACCAGTGCATTTACCATCCCCTGCTACTCAAAATTCAATTTGGCAACTGACTTCGTGTTACTACTTTTACTCTTTCACGCCAGCAGCTTTATTCTCTATGACCAAACTTCATAACGAGTGCCAAATCACAAACATGGATGTAATGTGTAATTTATCTCATTGCATTAACGCAAAATATGCTTAAAGAAAATGGCATAATAATAATAATAATAATAAATCGTTTATTTCAACTAATTTTTCAAGTCATATAGTAATTCAAGTAATTCAATTCAATTCAATACAATCTTAATCTTAATCTTAATCTTAATATAATTCATTAGCCAGTACATGAATCATGTGACAATGGTTCATGTACTGGCAGTCAAATCTGTTTGAGAATACTTTGAGGATGGTGTTAGGGCTGGCCCGGACCCTGCGCACCAGGGATGTGCAACGCTTCCGCAAGGTGGTATAAAAACAATCGACCTGCCATTGAGCAAACATCCCTGATGCGCTACACCTCCGTGGCAGCCCCATCACCACCCTAAAAGCATTATTAAATTGCACACGAAGGGCGCTGTATTGTTTCCTCGTATATGACAGCCACAGAGCACAAGTGTAGAAGGAAGTACAAAATGACTTGAAAAGAGTCATTTTGACATCCCTCGAACATCGAGCAAACCTGCGAGCTATCATATTTGCCCTAATAGACAGCGTCCTCCGCTCCCTCTCAATATCTACGTCGTCTTTCAAGTCAGAGGCTACAATATGCCCGAGATACTTAAACTGTTCAACCCTAGCGATATCGGTACCGTTCAATCTAATGGATGGTACGGTATCAGGGCATTTGCCTCCTCTGGCCCGAAAGACCATGTATTCCGTTTTCTTCGAGTTGTATAGCAAGCCATGAACCCGAGCATACTCTTCACATATCACCAGCAACCGTTTCAAACCGCAGACCGAAGCACTCAGCAGAACCATGTCGTCCGCGTAACTGATATTGTTGACACAGACGTCATCAATATGGCAGCCTACACGGGTGCCGCTGAGCTGCTCTATCAGGCCGTTGACGTACAAGTTGAAAAGCCTGGGTGAGGTTAATCCCCCCTGCCTCACCCCGCACTCCAACCTGTACGGCTCCGACAGCGCTTCCGACCACCGAACGACGTTGATCTGGCCTGAATACCAGTACTTGAAGATTTGCACTAATTCTATAGGCATAGAGATGTCACTAAGTTTCTGCCACAAGATGTCGTAACAAACCAGGTCAAACGCTTTCGATAGATCAAGGAATACCGCGTAGACAGGAGTACTTCGATCCGTGTAGTACCTGACAGTCTGCTTTAAAGATAAAATAGCCGATTCCGTTGAGAGTCCAGATTTAAAACCGAATTGGTTATCGTGTATTTTAAGGTACTTATCGAGCTGAGTGTTAAGCAGACTATCAAGAACTTTTGCCAAAACTGTAGCTAATGAGATCGGCCTATAGTTGTTACGATCACTGATGTCCCCAGTTCTACTTTTCGTAATTGGCACCACCACAGTCTTCATCATCTCGGATGGTAAGTATGAATGTCCCATACATAACGTATAGAACATTGCAAGTACTCGAGGTAAATGGTCACCAGCGTACTTTAGATGTTCAATGCTTAGGCCGTCATGGCCAGGAGACTTGCCACGAGACATAGATGTTATGGCTTTTTTAACATCATTCACATTAAACTTAGTGCAAATCTTCTGACCACTAAAGCCATCACCATTGAGTGACTGTGATGGCCCCAATGGCGAAGCCACGGCAAAATGATCTTTAAACATATTAGCGATCTGTTTAGAGTCGCTGAGTCCATTGACACTAACAGGCAGGCCCGGTTTATAAGTTAGTTTATTTGTGGTCTTCCAAAAGGTACCGAAATCGCGCTTAGAATGTTGTGAAGCGAGGATGTCCATTTTAATCTGCTCCGCGTTATTAAGACACCACCTCAATCGAGCCTTAAAGGTCTTACGACTTTCACGCATCTCATTCCACACATGGCCATGCCTCGGTTTCCCACATAAAACCCAGAATGCGAATTTAGACCTGGCCTGTCCGTGAGCCTCCTGAACGTGCTTATTCCAACCAACGACAGGTCTCTTTTTTCGTTTCTTAGTATATTTAACGTAACTACTATCAATGGCGGCATTAGATAAAGTTTTAATAACATCATGATACATATTGTCGATTATACGTCGGTGGTCAGATTCAGTACAAAAATTGTTACAACAAGAACTTAATTGAGAGGGAACATTTATAAGCCTCAACTTTTCGTGACATAACTTACTATAAAGTTCAATTTGAGCCAAAATCCTTTCGCCCCATCTAATCTTACAGTAATTATTACTGTTAATAATAAAGCACATTTTTTCAATACGAATTACATCAAGCTAATAAAGGCCCTAATTTAGGTTTAACTTACTTCGTGTTATAACTCTTACCATCGGATGCTGAAACGCAATTCCAACACTTGAGATCGTGTTGTCATTTGATGCCGCCTTATCTGTAAGATGATATGGTGCAAAAGGCATTAAAATTGAGTAGCGTTTCAGTATTAGGGGTTAGTTCTTCCTTTGACAACAACTCTGACATATTATTTCTTCAACAGATTCGAAGCGAGATCCTTGTAACAAGACAGTGGAGATTTATGACGACGTGTCATCGCCCCCAGTCACTCCTGAGAATTTTGGGAGACCGCTCACATGTACATATAGGTAAGTTCGTTACCCCACTCTAATGTGAGGATGGTACAATACACTTCTTAAGCATATTGCAAGGAGGATTTGGCTTAGTTTTTACGACCTCCTGACGTCAACTCTGGAGAATCCAGTCCTGAACAAATTGTGATAGAAAAACCGGGCTGCCCGATCTAGGATTTGAACCTTAGACTTAGTAGACATGGTGTAAAGTATAAAATATTTTGTTTAAATCGGTTCAAAATCATATTTTCAAAATAGTTCATAATTTGTAAAATGGAATTTTGACCGCAGGTTTAGGGCGTTTCGGGGATCACCAAAAGACTGGATTTTGAGGATAAGATTTCACAAGTTCAAAGTTGGCACTCTTATCAATGGAACCACGTGTCATAAAGGATATATGCAGGTAATTATTTAAGTTATTATTTAATATAATATGACGGCTGTACCTCTAAGGAGTAGAATAAGAAACAACTAGTGAGCCTGTGGCTTGTTAAGCTAACTATTTCCACACTGTATTGTGCTAAAGTGTTCATCTTTAACTTTTAAATTCCGAATTTTCCTTCTATAGAAACCCTTTTTTCAAATCTAATAAAAATTCGACGATAATCTTTGAATACCTCGTGTTCACGATTGCAATTTAGAAGACTGCAGGTATCTTCTATCGCCCAATTAGCGAACCAAGGTGCTGACGGTTGTTCAAGACGCGTCGTGATTGGTGTTTTTTGAAAGTTGTTCCTATTTTGTCCGCGAATTTTCATACGTTACAAAATGTTAAATTTTTAACCGATGTTTTCGAGAGTTGTCACTTGTTACTTGATTCTTGTTCGACTTGCCTTGTACCGTTCAGATCTAGCACAGTAAAAAATTCTATTGCGATATTTCGAAGTTTTATTTTCAAGAAGTACAAAATCCAAAGCAGCATCTATCCACTACACAATAAGCCGCAACACCTCGTTTGAGATTTGAAACCTCGTTTTAAGTTTGTCAGACCAGTCATTGAACTAAAGAGGCCATAAATTTACTTTAACTATAGAGGCTTAAGAATTTTATATAGAGGTATATAAAATCATACTTACATTAATGACGTAAGAAGTCTCAAAAAAGCCTTTATCCTTAACCGGAAGGGAAGAACGGTCGGAAGGACGCAAACAAAAACAAAAGTCGCTCACTCCCCATTCGTGAAAATTGTCCGAAGCTGAAAAGTACTACTAATTGAGTTTGCTCGCGCTTCGCCAATTCCACTAATTAATTTTTGAACTTACTTGACGTTTCGTGTCGCCATGTTTTTCACGCTACTACGGACATTCTTTGCACAGGTTTGAACATTGGAAAAATTAATTAACGCGATGTTTTTAAAGCTATTAGCTACCGGTTTAATTTGTTATTGCATTTTAACTGTGTATTTGTTAAGGAAATAATAATTGTATGAAATACTAGTTGTGAATACACCCGACAGTCACACACATAGTTTTGATGCTAAACTAAGATACAAGTCTTTTGTGAACATCAAAAGTTTGAGGCCTTCTGGTTTCACAACAACCAGACTTAAAAGTATACGAACTCGTAAATGATTACAGAATTATATTTTCTTGGTGAATCACATAAACATTTTACTTGATCCGGAAATCAGACCAGCCGACGCTTGTTTTAAAAACGTCTACGTGCCTACGTTTAAGACTAAGCACGCTACGCCTACGACTGCGTACGCTACGCCTATGACTTCGCACGCTACGCCTACGATTACGCACGCTATGCTTATGACTTCGCACGCTACGCTTACGACTTCGCACGCTACGCCTACGACTACGCACGCTACGCCTACGACTACGTAGGCTACGCCTGCGACTACGTGCGCTACGTGTTAGAAAATAAAGCCAATCATTAATGATTATAGATGATAATACCTTATCTTGAAAATCGATTGTGATATTAGTACCTAATCAATTTACTTTTATGATTAGCATTATATCAACATTATTTACACTATGTTTTACTAAACTTACTAAACTAGAGTGGTAGAGTCACGCTGTAGACAGTAACGTCTACAGCACGAATGGGCCGGCTCGACCGATTTGATACCACTGTCTCACAGAAAACCGACGTAAAGTGGCAGCTTGCTGTCGCGTTTCGTTCCGTGAGTGAGATTTCCGGTGGCCCATTTCCCCCCCTTCCTTTCCCAATCCCTTTTTCCCTCCCCTTCCATTTCCTCCTTTTAGGTTGGCAACGCACCCATGATTCCTTTTGTGTCTTGGGTGTCAATGGGCGATCACTTACCATCAGGTGACCCATCTGCTTGTGTGCCAGTCTCTACTAATAAAATTTAAAAAAAAACTTATATCGTTACCAACTTCCAAATATACTACTACTAGCTTTTGCCCGCGGCTCCGCACGCGTATTTTGTAGGGCCAACGGAAAAAGCTTTTGATTTGTCGATCCACCCTGTCGTTTTAGTCTAAATATGGGCGACCCAGCTATCGATTTTAAAGTCAATCGGCCCAAAAACAAAGAAAAACATAATGGCGGCCACTTTTGACAGGTCTGACAGCGGTTCTGTCATTGGGAACCACGCGGCGACTCAGATATCGATTTTGAAGTCAATCGGCCCAAAAATAAAGAAAAACAATATGGCGGCCACTTTTGAGTGGTTTGACAGCGGTTCTATCGTCCGAAACCACGGGGCAACTCAGATATCGATTTTGAAGTCAATCGGCCCAAACACAAAGAAAAACAAAATGGCGGCCACTTTTGACAGGTCTGACAGCCGTTGTGTCGTTCGGAACCACGGGGCGACTCAGATATCGATTTTGAAGTAAATCGGCCCAAAAACAAAGAAAAACATAATGGCGGCCACTTTTGACAGGTCTGACAGCGGTTCTGTCATTGGGAACCACGCGGCGACTCAGAAATCGATTTTGAAGTCAATCGGCCCAAAAATAAAGAAAAACAATATGGCGGCCACTTTTGAGTGGTTTGACAGCGGTTCTATCGTCCGAAACCACGGGGCAACTCAGATATCGATTTTGAAGTCAATCGGCCCAAACACAAAGAAAAACAAAATGGCGGCCACTTTTGACAGGTCTGACAGCCGTTGTGTCGTTCGGAACCACGGGGCGACTCAGATATCGATTTTGAAGTCAATCGGCCCAAACACAAAGAAAAACAAAATGGCGGCCACTTTTGACAGGTCTGACAGCCGTTGTGTCGTTCGGAACCACGGGGCGACTCAGATATCGATTTTGAAGTAAATCGGCCCAAAAACAAAGAAAAACAAAATGGCGACCACTTTTGACAGGTCTGACAGCGGTTCTGTCATTGGGAACCACGGGGCGACTCAGATATCGGTTTTGAAGTCAATCGGCCCAAAAACAAAGAAAAACAATATGGCGGCCACTTTTGAGTGGTTTGACAGCGGTTCTATCGTCCGAAACCACGGGGCAACTCAGATATCGATTATGAAGTCAATCGGCCCAAACACAAAGAAAAACAAAATGGCGGCCACTTTTGACAGGTCTGACAGCCGTTGTGTCGTTCGGAACCACGGGGCGACTCAGATATCGATTTTGAAGTCAATCGGCCCAAACACAAAGAAAAACAAAATGGCGACCACTTTTGACAGGTCTGACAGCGGTTCTGTCGTTCGGAACCACGGGGCGACCCAGATATCGATTTTGAAGTCAATCGGCCCAAAAACAAAGAAAAACCAAATGGCGACCACTTTTGACAGGTCTGACAGCGGTTCTGTCATTGGGAACCACGGGGCGACTCAGATATCGATTTTGAAGTCAATCGGCCCAAAAACAAAGAAAAACAATATGGCGGTCACTTTTGAGTGGTTTGACAGCGGTTCTATCGTCCGAAACCACGGGGCGACTCAGATATCGATTTTGAAGTCAATCGGCTCAAACACAAAGAAAAACAAAATGGCGGCCACTTTTGACAGCGGTTCTGCCGTTTGGAACCACGGGGCGACTCAGATATCGATTTTGAAGTCAATCGGTCCAGAAACAAAGAAACAAATTTTCAACCCCTATTTCATCCCTTTGTAGGATAAAAATATATCGCACCCCATTTCTGTCCTTAGGGCTAAAACTATCCTCATACCAACTTTCTTAAAAATCCGTTCAGCGGTTTCTAGATTCCCATAAAAACTTTCATCCCCTATTTCATCTCATTAGGGGTTGATTTAAAAAAAGTAGCCCATTTGTGTCTTTAAACTCAAAGATATGCACTATCCCATACCAAATTTCATAAAAATCCATTAAGTGGGCCTAAAATTCCTATAAAAACGTTCATCCCCTATTTCATCCCATTAGGGGTTGATTTAAAAAAGTGGCCCATTTGTATCCTTAAACTCAAATGTATCCACTGTCCCATACCAAATTTCATAAAAATCCATTAATTGGACCTAAAATCCACATACAAACTTTTAACCCTTATTTCATCCCTATAGGGGTTGATGAAAAAAAATGAAGTACCCCATTTTAATCCCTAGGGTCAAATGTATCCTCATACCAAATTTCATCAAAATCCATTAAGCGGTTCCAAAATTCCCATACAAACTTTCATCCCCTATTTCATCCCTTTAGGGGTTGATTTAAAAAAAATAAAGTACCCTATGTCCGTCCTTGGGGTTAAAAGTACCCACATACCAAATTTCATCAAAATCGGTTCAGCGGTTTAGACGTGAAAACGCCACAGACAGACAGACAGACAGACAGACAGACAGACAGACAGACAGAGTTACTTTCGCTTTTATTATTTAGTAAGGATTATAGTCCTTCTGTGTCTACTACTATGTGAATAATGAGTCGGTTTTTTATAGCAAAGACTAGCAAACCAGCAGATGGATCACCTGATGGTAAGTGATCTCCACCACCTATAGACATCCAAGATACAAAAATAATCATGGGTGCATTGCCAATCTAATAGGAGGGAAATAGGGATTGGGAAAGGGAGGGTGGAATTCTCATTTACCGAATGAAACGCAACAGCGAACTCCCACTTTACGTCGGTCTTCTGTGAGATTACAAAGATAATGATCGAGATATCTCGAAAAAATATCATAATCGAATAATCCCATTCATTTCATGACCGCCTCCTAGGTCTAGTGGCAGCATATATGGACTATGAAACAAGATGGTCCTAAGTCGATTCCCAGGTCGAGCAAAGTGAATTTTCTAGTAGAATTTGCCCGGGATTAGATCCCTCAGAGGGAGTTGACGTCAAACAGGCAGCCGGTCTTAAAACTAAGCCAAATCCTTTCTGTAACATGCTTGAAAAAGAGTGTTGTGACACCACATTAAGGTAGGATAAGGGTAGGTAGAAAAAAAGTTCATCTCACAAGTCACAAAGGGTGGCATAGTTAACTTTATGACTAAACCCCTAAGCTAATAAAAAAAACAAGTGACAACCTTTCGCTTCTATCGAACTGTCCCACAAACTACAGTCGCATGGTGACACTATTCACGGGTGAAAAGATCTTCACAAACTCAGTAAGGGGTGCTAATTCGAACGAGTAATTATCGGATCATTCTCTGTAGCGGGTCGACACTTCCAAACTCCCATTCAGATGTCTTTACAACTAGGCCTATTGATGTTTGAGGATTTTGAGCTAATTCTGTAAGCTTTGTGTACGGATTTGCTGGTTTTAGAGTAGAAGTATGTATGATTAAGTTATATAAGCATTTGTAATAATAATAATAATATGAGCTCACGCCTGTATCCCTAAAGGGATAGGCAGAGGCGCCCTAGCGAACTAGAACACCCACATTTCGCCGAGCTTAGTTCCGTCCCAGATGTGATAGAGAGCGAGCCTATCGCCATATCGGGCACAAATTCCAGACTCCGAGCTGATATAGAAAAATCCAATATCACTTTGCCCGACCCGAGACCTCAGAACCGTAGTCGTACTGAAATACCACCACGCCACCGAGGCAGTCATATAAGAATTTGGTGTACAGAAATATATAAACAGGCTTATATTATACTGAAAAGTAATGTAATATTGTAAATATATAAATATTGATAGATAGATATATTAATATTAGTAGTCACCTCCTTGGACTAGTGGCAGCATTTATGGGCTATGAACCCGGAGGTCCTGGGTTCCATTCCCAGGTCGGGCAAAGCGAATTTTCTAATTTAATTTACCAGGGACTGGAGATCCCTCAGAGAAGGTTGACGTCAGGCAGGCAGCCGGTCGAAAAAACTAAGCCAAATCCTTTCTGCAAGAAGCTTGACAAAATTGTGTTGCGCCGAACTCACATTAAGGTGGAATAAGGGCAGGTAGAAAGAAGATATATTGTTACTATTATGTCAATTGAGTTCTTAGTTTCTGCGATCAGGTGCCTGCATGACGTTCACCGCCTCTGGAGGAACCAGTCCTGGGAAAACCGTGATTAAGACAAATCCTTTCTGCAACATGCTTAAAAAAGTGCGTGGCGCTGACCCACATTGAGCTGATAGAATACTAAAATATTTCAAAAATCAAAAACCCCATTTCTCTTCACCACTTCTAAATCATATTAGCACTAGGTATGAAAACGACCACAGCATCGCAGTCTCTAAATATAAATGTTCGAACTTTACTCCTAACGAGGTTCAGTGTACCAGGGTCTCATAAGTGAAAACAAGTAATAACGAACGTTGAGGTTAGATCACGTTTCAAAGTATTCACGTAACCCTAACTTGTTTCCTTGCGATAATGAGTCTCGAAATTAACGCTACAAACTAGCAACAAAGGACACTTTATTTGTGTTTATTCTCTAACATAACATAAGCTCACGCCTGCAAACCCGAAGGGGTAGGCAGAGGCGCACTAGCGAACTAGAACACTCACATTTCGCCGAGCTTAGTTCAGTCCCAGATGTGATAGGGGGCGAGCCTATCGCCATATCGGGCACAAATTCCAGACTCCGGGCTGATATGGAAAAATCCAAAATCACTTTGCCCGACCGGGGGATCGAACCCGAGACCTCAGAACCGTAGTCGTACCGAAATACCACCACGCCACCGAGGCAGTTATTCTCTAATGTTTGGGATATCAAGAAGTCCAAGCGACATTTAATCCAAGCTGATTGTTTGAACGCACTTTTTTAACACTTTCATCCTGTGTACATAGTTATACCCTGATGTCGTATGGTGACGCTAAAACAATCCGCAGTAAACCATTAACCAACGTGCCCAGTCATTGTTTTACGGATTTCATTTGGAGTAAAAGATTTTATAGTACAACATAACAAGATCACAGACAAAAACTTAACGGCCCGACTTTAAATTTAAAGAAGAATGAAGACATCTTTGGAAGCTCAATCGAACACAAAAATAATCTAATCTTAAAATCGATCGATATTTGGCGGAGATAATTCATAACATGCATACAAAAACCATACAGGCGAACTGAACACCTCCTTTTTTTGAAGTTGGTCGAAAACTCAAAGAACGTATAATTTCCTAAGACGAAGTTAGCTACTAGCAGGTCGATACTCTAAGAAACGCCACAACGTTGCGATCGACGACGAGCTCCCGCAACGCACATCGTTGAGATCGACGGAGCGTTCAACGTTGTTGGGTCTTAGAGAATACCATTTTCCATACATTTATGTTAAACGCCTCGCTCGAGAGAGCTAGTGCGCACAAGCGACGTCATCACGCATAGCGCTAGTGCGTGCGCTTTGTACCTTGCTGAATATAAACATGAAAACATCGTTACCGCAACGATGCCGCAACGTTGTTTTCACAAATGAAACTTTAGAGAATCGACCTGCTGAACTTTCAAAATTGTGATTGGACGAACATATATACTGTCATAGGCGACATTTGAATGCACTCCTTACTTCACTACCCATAATTTGAATCACGGAACTTATCTATCTATAACCATTTAGCATGCCAATCTACTTTGTTCTCAGATAGTGGACGGCAACGCAAAGACAGACGTGTCGAACAGGAAAGAGCCTGGACTGTTCTGCGGCGAGATCGAGCAGCCTCAGACGTTCATCTCGGAGACCAACTTCGTGAAGATCGTTTTCCACGCAGACAACTTCACAGACCAAACTTACTTCACTTTTGACTCTAAGTAAATAATCTTCATCTATATTTACTTCGACAATCACTGACAGAAAAACAGACGGACAGACATACTAAGCAAAGATCTTGTAAACAATGACTCGGACTAAGTCGAAGTTCGATTTAAAAATTTAAAATCCTCTCTGAGTCTGTTTCTTTGACTCAGACTTAGTCGAAGTTCGCTCTACAGATCTCAGCCTAACTCTTATTAGTAGTGGGTCCATATCCAGCTTTCGTACACTGTTATTATAGATATTATTTGATGGCATTACACAACTCGAATACTTCCTCGTTCTTGCATTATGTATTTTATTACCTTCAATCTCATAGCAAGTACTTTCAGTTGTATTTAACCAAACAAAACTGGCGAACTGTTGCATGATTCCGGTCCGACCTAGTTCCAAAGAGCGCTCCAACAAGTGAACTCAGGAACTCGTCCGAACTACGCTTTGGTTCCATGGTTCAATCAATTGAATAAAAATAGCTTCAAATGAACTAGATAAATCGATTTCATTTGTCAATGTTATTGCGGCCACCAATTTTTTCGTCACCTCTAGATGTTCTATACAATAATGTGCTATGAATGTTATAAGAGTTCTTCTTCTTCTTCTTCTTCTTTTTCTTCAGCCTCTCTCAACCATTTTGGTGTAGGCCTCCCTCATCAACTTCCAATTTTCGCGGCTTATAAGAGTGGTTCTTCGTATTTAATTTAGCATTTTTTCGATTATTCTATACAAAGCAAATCAGCCTTAATTTACACAGGTGACAAAAATCATTAATCTAAAAATTATCACAAATTTTGTTAAATATTCGGAATAAAATATTAGAAAAAGTAAATATTCAATTGTTTTCATTCATATATTTGTTTTAATTTTGTTTGTTGGCTAGAAAAAGTATTTCAAAATTCATAATATCCAAATAAAAAATAAGTTTTTGACTTGCGCTGTATTTTTCTAGAAACGACCATTTATAATTTACGTTTAAGATGTATTGCCAATCTTAAGGGAGGGGATTGGGAAAGGCAGGGGGGAAATATTATTATAACATTTACCTTTTTTCTTTTGTCCAGGGCTGAACAGCAATTTGAAGTATACCTCCGATATGGACAGCATCCAGAGCTATATCCTAATAGAAGAGGCGAAGTAGTGGCTGGGTAAGTAGAAATAGTATTACAGGTCTTAGCTCATGAACTTGTTGTTGATAACATTATTAAACATGTGGCTAAAAGTATAGAGAACTCTTTTAACAATTTTGTTCTGGAACTTACAAAACGTAACAAAAATGACAATAATTTTGAAGATTAGTTACTATTATTTAAGAAGCTTCAGTCAGCATCATTGGATGCTACACTGCAATCAGCGACATCATAAACGCCTACAACCCGGCACCCGCGGGCTGTCCACGAGGCACCCGTACGCTGACCTGCAGCCCATTGATTTTAATTACATTATTTTCAATCAGTAGTCCGCTTGGATAACAACATGGAGTAAACGCATGGACGATGACTGATTCGAAGACAATTGCCAATCAAAAACAAAATAACATGGTAAAATTCTATAACAAAAGTACATTATAGCAAACAATGGAGACCACGTATACAGCGAAACAAAGAGATTCTGCTCTTTATTTAAATTGTCAACAAATTGCTGAGCTACCGTCAAAGGGTGCGTGACGCGCGTTTTAAAACAAATCGTTTGGGAATGGCATTACACGTTGATTTATTTGCGAAAAAGAAGAAAAGTTCTAAAATTTTAGATGTTTTCAAAGGATCCCAGTATTTTAATTCAGAACCATATTTAAATAAAATTGTATGAAAACAAATTTGTCTTTCTTTCATTAGTTTGAATGATTATATGATTTCGGTTGTTTGATAAATTTCCAAAGGCAAACATTTCAAATAGATTTATATTCGTGGAAAAGCGATAGTGGGAAGGCTTTGGAAATGTTAACATGGTCGCAGACTATGAGAGACTTTCGGTCTCACAACACCCAGACTTGAAACAAATATCTGTGGGCCACACAAACATTTGTCTCAATGCGGGAATCGAACCCGCGGCCTCTCACTTCACGGCCGGCTACTCGCCCGCTGCGCCACGGAGGCTGTCTCTTACTTCTATAAAACCTACATCACCAAATACAATATTACGAAAAACCAAAAGTCCCGGAAGATCCCTAACTCAGCTACCCAGTTTAACGGCGGCACTTGATTACCACGCATAAATCTGGACAGCAATAATAGGTAACGCGAACCGTTCCACAATTCAACCCGATTTATCACCAATTTCAGTCACGTACAGTCCAAAGTGCCGGCCATTTGGCGGTCACAATGATTTTGTACATTTGCGACATTCTAGAACCTTTAAGTAATTGCAAAGTCCGAAGTTGATTTATTCGGCCGGCGTTCTACTGATGATTTGTCGGACCGTTGAGTGTGTAAGGCAATTGATTGTCCGGAATAATTCCGGTCACGGTTTAGGGTGGTAAGGATTAAAATATATCTACTATAGATGGTATATCTATCTAAGAATCGAGTAATTTCATTTACATTTTCATAGATAACTTTCGATAAAAAATAGGTATTGATGTACTTCGAACGGTTGAAGATGAAACTAAAGATAATAATGCCGTAGATACATTATGATAATTTAGATCTAAACATAAATAAATATTAACTAACAATCGTACACATAGTCCTCACCTCACACTAAGATAAGAGTCTTGGTCGTGAGTATAAGGAATAAGCATTAAATCATTAAATCCAATACATCGCCTGACCCAAAACTATTACGATTGTAACATGGGTATCAAAAACTACGACAAGCGCAGTGTCACGTCATGACATCCAGACACAAATTAAATATTTGTATATCAGATACAGTTCAAGATTCAAATAATAAGAGAAGAGGAATAAATAATAGAAGAAGTATTATGGATTCTCTTCATCACAAGATATTATACGTATTGAATAATGGACAACAAACTTCATCACGCAAGTGGACAGCACAGAATACCTATTAGTACAACAGTCCAGGCCACGTAATATTACAGAAACTTTATCCATAAACTCCAGACACAAACAAGCTAAAAACAAAAGAATAACAATTAATTAGTGTGAAAAAGCGTTGCTCATAAAACGAAGATAATTATCTAGTTGTTCTTTTGTTTGAAATTTTAATTGAGCAACTTTTTCAGGTCGTACTGTGAGCGAGTGTTCCGCGACTGTCGGCTGCAGACCTGCTACGTCCAGTCGGCTGCGTACCCTGGAGTTTATCCAAGAAATTTACATTGCAGGTAATCATTCTGTTGTTATTACTATGGTACGCCACTGCTTTATGGGTTTAAGTAATTGGTGCGGTATGCCAAGAATAAATATAAGAATTGTAGATGTATAATGCAGCAGTTGGAATGTAAACCATATAATCATATTTTTGTTTTATGAAATTAAACCAATAAAGAATTTTTAAAATACTATTAGGTACATCAATCTATTTTGATTTTTCTATCACTTCCACATCTCTAAGAAAGGATTCTACAATATCCTACATTCATATCACAATACGCATATTTCGTAAAGTATTCGAAGTCTTCAATAGCCTTAGAGGATAAATCTTAGTTGCTGATGGTAGGATATTCGTATTCGGATGACTTTGTCTTGCCCAGATAAAAAAAATCTTGGCTTTAACTAATCAATAAAGTTGCCAAAATCATCTAAATTGTCAAAACCGTTTTTAAACTACATAATGCATTCATAAAAACTGTAAAACTCAAGAACCAAAACATTATTGATTCCAATAAACCCGATGAATAATACCAGGCCAAACCTAATTTCATTCAAAGTCGGCTGCGTTTGGGAATACTGAATGATATACAAATGAAGACAAGGGTCGCAGCAAGAAATGTGTTTGTTTAGGGACTAAGTACTGAGCTCTGTTTGTCATCCGAGCTATACTTGTACAAGGGAACAAGGGAATAACGTGAAGTGATGAGTCTTGAAACAGCGAAGATAGTAAAGGTGCACAAATATTTGTGTACACTTCAAGGAGTGGGTTTTGGTTTTATGGTAAGGTCAGGTCTGCCAGGTCAGGCCTTTTATTTTATGGAAGGTTTATATTCATCATACTGATGCAGATTTTGTTGATTTACTTGAGGCATGTATAAATGTACAAAGGTATATGTACATATTTTCCCACCTCACATTTTCGATTCTGCTTTACAGTTAACTGTCATTTTGTTCATCATCATCATCATCATCATCAGCCATAGGACGTCCACTGCTGAACATAGGCCTCCCCCAAAGATTTCCAGATCGACCTGTTGGAAGCGGCCTGCATCCAGCGACTTCCTGCGACCTTTATCAGGTCGTCGGTCGGTCATTTTGTTATTGTGTAATAATCATGCCCAAAAACCTGAAACTAACTTTAGTGTCTTCTAGGAATTGAACTGACATCTAACTTTCCACCTGCCCTTTTTCCTCAATATTGGATTGGCACCATACACGTTGACGTCATCCCTTCTGGAGAATACAATCACGGGAAGATCGTTTATGAGAATAATAAAAATAGAATCACCACTTTGACCGACCTGAGATTTGAAACCAGGACCTCTCGATCCACAGCCCACAACTCAATAAAGGAAGCGAGGATTCAACTTGACATCGTTGCATATTTACTTAAGGATCAAATGTATATAAAATGTTTTGTTTCAGATACCACCTCAACACTCGATTGCCATACATAAAATTGTACATAGAAAACGAGGAATTCAATATCGATGGACAGCGATGTGAAAACATCATGACATGTCCCATGAGGCCTATTACATCAGGTAAGTAGTTTCAATATGAAAAAAGTAAGTGTAGTTGTGTTGGTGTCTCTTAATTTGATCTGCCTTCGCCTTAGCACCAACTCCGAACATAAATGAAACATTTCGTTAAATGTTGTTAAACTTAATTTTCAACTCATATTATAAATAATTTTTAATACCTCTACAAAAAAAACATCCAAATCAGCTCCCGCGTCTCGGTATTATCGGTTAACATACATAAAAATAAATATGTACAGACGAATTGAGTACCTCCTCCTATTTGAAGATGGTTAAACATGGAAAATTAGTAAGATAAGATCGCTAGAAAGGTTGAAAAGTAAGGTTAATTGCGCCGTGACAGTGACATAACGAATTACGAAAGATTATATTATTATGGGAGATAAATAAATGGACGCAATTTACTAAAATGAAAGAACTAAAATAAATAATGACTCTGTCAAGTTTCAACTATGTTTTATGGGTTAAATTAACGACCAATATAAATAATACGTAAGTAGATTTTCATTTTATAAAAGAACTCGGTGCAACTAATCTGTGTGATTTTGAACTTGGTTTTTATCTCGGAAATATGACGTGGAAACCTAGCATGCATTTTAAATCACTGGCAAATGCTATCATTATTGCAATAAATAATATATGTAATATGATTTCCAATATATAATATGTGTCCACTGAACTAAAAAAGAAATTTGGGGGAGGCCTATGTCCAGCAGTGGACGTCCTTTGGCTGATGATGATGACGATGATGAACTAAAAAATAACTTTCATCAGACAGTTGACAATCGCGTGACACGAATCATAAATAATGCCTCATATTTTAATAACAAAAAGCAATATAGAGCAGAAATTTATAGTGGCCATAAATTATATCCAATAGCGCACATTAAATCTGCTGGATCTTATATTAAATTACAAACTACCTTTAGTATAGGTCTAGTATTAATGTTGCCTATAATATGGAGTTATAGCTTTTTTATCATGTTTAATGGCTAAGTGGCAATGACCAAGTAGCAACCTTTATGTTTTATAGACGAATGGACTTATAAACTTACGTCTGTATCCCTCCATGGGTAGGTAGAGGTGACTTAGAGAATTGGTCAAAACTTATTTTGGCCTCTTGGTATAAATTCTAATTCTAAGCAACTATTGAAATTAAACTATTTTTACGGATTATATCACGATTTGGTTTTAATTTTTATGCCCGACGTTTCGAAAGCTTTGCAGCCTTCGTGGTCACGGGTCAGACTGGGCATAAAAATTAAAACCAAATCGTGATATAATCCGTAAAAATAGTTTAATTTCAATGAATAACATTCACGTAAACCTAAGAAATCATTATCTAAGCAACTAGTTTATAGTTAGTTTTCTATAATTGAAAAACTAACTAACTCACCTGATCTGAACCCAGAATCTTAGGATTTCTATGGTGAGTATGCTGCTACTACCGAAATTATGAACATAATATTTCTCATCATTGAGAGATTAATGATGAAGATAAATGGTATCAGCTATTTTGTCATTAGAATACAAATGAATGGTTTTGAAATTTGCTTAAGGATACTACCTCTAAATAAATACCAAAATCATAATTATGGATTTTGATAAAAAATATTCAAAATTGTATTCATTAAACAGTTCGGAAAGATAATGTTTTTTTTTTTTCAAAATAATGTTCCCAATCAGCCAGTGTGTTGTGTAAGTTACCTAAATTTTATACATAATGGGTATCATCTGGAACTACAAGTAATTCCAAATTTGACAAGTGGCACGCTACGAATGTTTGTATTTCCAAAAACATCCATCCTATCATCTAGATTTGGGTCTATAGCATTTAAACATGGATTTGAGCAACATCTGAATAAATAAGTTTCTACTTAAGGGCTACTACATCATTATTTTGGTTGCAGGTTCAGAAAACTGTCCTTACGACTACATAAGGATCTACGACGGCAAGGACGAGTCTGCAGCTGTTATTGGTACATTTTGTGGGATGGGCAAGTTCCCCTACTCCATTATTGGGACTTCGCAGGACCTCTTTGTTGAGTTCGTCAGTTCACCCGCAGGTTAGACTTCATTAATTATTTCTGACTCTTGGGTAAACTCTTCTAATCTGTAATCTGAGTTCTTTATGTATTTAATTGTTTTTTACATATTGATAAAATTTATTATAAAAACAATGCGACGTAACAAACATACCCAATATTCCATTTTCTTTAATTTTTTTTTTATAATTATCTCCTTTTTGAATGAAATTAAGTGACCTTCAATGGATAATCGATAGCACGAGTCTATTCATAGCTTAGTATAACGCTTCTATTTTAAATTAAATCGAAGACACCATATGAGACTTTCATTATAAGGAGCTTAATTAATATCATCCCTAAAACGCTTTCGTTAATGCATTACTACAAATCATAACCCGTGAAGTGGTTAAGGCGTTTTCTATGGTGAGATTTTCGGAGGCCTACTCCTTACCAAAGTAAGCAGTGGCTTCACTGAGGCCTCTATAACCGGTAACCACTTATCATGACCTCCTTTCATGAATCCAATTAAAAGAAATTCACAAAATATAATTTATACCTTCCAATATTCAAAGAAGAGTTCAATTCCAACGATCAGTTACTAATTGGTTAGTATGAAAAACAGTACAATTTTGATGAAATCAAAAGCGGCGCCGCGATTAATCAAGGAAACGTTTCGCAAAGCAAAATTGGAAATGTTGAAACAGTTTCGTGACGTGATTCGTGGAATTGTAGAGGAAATTGAACTAATTCAATGAAATAATCAAATAATATTTGTTGAAGCGAAGTATTTGGATTATTGAAGACTGATTTATAATTCTATTTGACGAAATAAATCATCTACCCCCTGACACTCGATTCGATTTTGACTACGATTCGGTTTCATTTATTGACTTAAAATTCCACCGAAATCGAGGTAAAAAATGCAATAATGTTTAAATATTTTAAAATGATCTTTGATATCAACTTGATGTTATTGAAATAAGTATCACGTTTTATAATAGCGACCATAAATAGGAACAATACAAAATATAAACTAATTTAAAGGAAATTGGTAAGGATCAGAAAAGGGAGGCGTGTAGAATTCTGGAATTCTCACTAACCGAACCATACAATTATTTAATATTTTCACTTTTTTTAATATGAATAATTACTTTTCAATCGTATGACATTGATCAAAGACGTGGTTGAAATATGCAATGTTCCCTTGACGATGGCATAAAAAGTATTTTCACGATATACAGCGGCTTAGCCTTGTCATTGTCATTGCCGATGTTCGTGGCTGGAAGTAACCATTAACTTCCCTGTAGGGCCTCTGCTCGTCAGCTTTCGATAACCAATTAGAATATTCTGACTTTAGAAACTTATAGAATTAAGGAGTTAACCGAATACAGAACCTTTAAGAAGGAATTATGCGTTCTTAAATTTGTACGTTTCCACTCAGGTCCTCTTCTAAACACTGGTTTCCACTTCAACGTTGGCAACTGGCCTGGACACGTGGAAGCACCTGGATCAAGAGTTGGTACATGCGACTGGCTGCTAACTGCAGAATCTTTGAAGAAATCTGGGGACACTGAGGGCATATTCCTATCAGTGGCCCATTGGTACCCACCGCATACTTCATGCACTTATCTGATGCAAGGATTCCCTGGACAAGTTGTGAGGCTTTACTTTCCTAGGTGAGTTGGTTGATCATCAATAGTAGAAATTATTCTAGGATTGAAAAAGGGTAATGGATGAGATGTTAATATGGGCAGATACCACCACAATTCTTGAGTGGTAGAGCCACGCTGTAGACAGTAACGTCTACAGAACGAATGGGCTGGCTCGACCTGTTTGATACCACTGTCTTACAGAAAACCGATGTAAAGTGGCAACTTGCTGTCACGTTTCGTTCGGTGAGTGAGATTTCCGGTGGCCCATTTCGCCCCTCCCTTGCCCAAACCCTTTTCCATCCCCTTTCATTCCCTCCTTTGAGGTTGGCAATGCACCCATGATTCTTTATCTTGGGTGTCTATGGGCGATGGAGATCAAATACTATCAGGTGACCCATATGCTCATTTGCTAGTCTCTGCTATAAAAAAAAAACTATCTATTTTCACCGCTAAGCAGCATTGAGGAAGCAATGTTGTTTTTCGGTTTCAAGGATATTGTTGCCGGTGTAGTTTCTGGGTATTATGAGACTTAACATCCAATGCTTGCAACAATAATGCTTTTTTGTTCACAATGCTGGTGGTGTTGCTACTCTTTATGGGGAATTATACCGTTTGCCATCAGGGGAGTGGCTTGCATATCTAAAAAAAACTTTTAAGCGTAGATATTCACTGTATCATTATTAAAAATGTTGATAAATACTTCAATTAACAGAATGTAGTGCAATTGAATAGTTGGAAGCATCAAGCAATATATCTTGAGCTAAAGGCAGAAAATATTTGTGCGTTCCGCAAATGTTCGAACCGGAGTCGGGCACAGTTTGTAAAGTTGTTGGTAGTTTCAGATACTCACGGCACAGACAAATGATAGTGTTGAAGTTGTTTAGGACTATGAATGAATTTGTATACAATACTGTCTATTCACAGAACTGTCGTTATAGTGAATGAAGGATTATTAGTTATTTAACTTAATATTACATCAGCTCATGCCTTTAACCTTTAAGGAATAGCTAGAGGTGATATAACGGTAGATGACCTACTTCATCCACGGTTCACTGAGCATGTGTCCGTACCATAATAAGATAAAGAGCGAACCTATAGCTATAATTTTATTTTAGTTATTTATTTTCCTTATAATAACATTTTGATATTTAATTCCTATTTGATAACATTAAAATAGATAACAGGACCAATGTACTCGTGTTTCTGTCTTTGGGGATTTTTTCGGCATATCGATAATTTGGCACTTACGCATTTGATCGTTACTGTGGTGAATATGAAACTAGAGACTGCAAGTTTGATTCTTACACCGAATCCATGATAAATTATCGTACCTCAATAGGTAAGGTTAGAAAAAAATATCAGACAATTCTGATAGTGTTTTTCTAACCTATCTTAGTATAAAGTCACGTTTATGTCGGGCGTAATAATTTATTCTAAATTAGGAATTTAATCTGTTTTTAGCTTCCGAATCAACCGTATAGAATCCCCAATAGTGCCATGGACTGGGGACTGCGGTGAATCCCTTACTCTTTACGATGCCCCAAGACCTGATGACGCCCGCATTATCAAGACGTTCTGCGATACCTTCAGCAGACCCATGGAGAAACATGACTTCGTTTCCACAGGAAATGCTATGTTCGTCAGATTTGAAAGCAAGACTGGCAGTTATAGTGGGTGAGTTATTTTAGTTGAGTAAAAAAAGTTTAAAACCACTTAAAAACGACTTTAAAACTTCATAATTTTTTTATCAAATTTATATTATATTTCCCTTGGAGTAAACTCCATCGAAAACAAAACACACAAACAAAATCTTGGAAATCAATTCTCGGGATATGTTTATGTTTGTCTATGGTCTATGTATTCAATTGATCTGTATTAATGTAATTGCATTTATAATAATTGTTTAATTAATGGTTCATGGTTATTGTATATTTTTAGAGTTAAAATCCACGTAGATTGAGTGTCTATCTAAAGTTTTCTGCCGCATTTTCTCACCTGTCATCGATATTTACTGATAGATTTTTGTGTTCAACTTTATTTCCATTGTGTGATTCATTATATTATAAACAACCATATTATTTCTAGCTCGTCTCTCTACTATTGGGCCCACTACGATTTCTTCAACAACACTCGTTTTGGAGAGCCAGTACCAGGAACAGCTTGTGATGAAGTCATAGCATCTTGGAAGCAGAGAGCTGGCAGGCTCAGGTCTCCACTCAACACCCTGGTGTACAAACAAGCACCACCAGGAGAAGATGTCCATTGCTTATACAGATTCGTAACCGATAAGAGAATCTACGCAAGAGTCATATTGACAATACTGAGTGTTAACTTTAAGGTAAGGAATTAACTTGACTAAACTAACTAGACTTAGTAATTCTACAGAAATCCTGAATCATCAGACGAGTAAAATAAATTTACTAATTAATTAAAACTCAGATATCTACTTCCATAAAATTAGCGCTCTTTTTATAAACTTTTGGTTTGTATACAATTTCGTTGTTACAGGAACACCCCTATACACCGGTTTCGTGTCAAAATTGTTACGAAGACCGAGCCGACAAACTGATCATTTGGGAACCATTACCAGGCGGTAAAACTATGAACAACACATTAACCGTTAGCACTACACCACTCCCACTGCATCTAGCAGTACAAAGATCTTTGGGATCGTGTCTTTGCGCCAAACATGCGAATACAGTATCAAGGGCGCGGCCATACAGGGTCGTCTCGTCTGGAGAAACATTGAATCTTCAACTAATAATTGATAATGCTCATGCCGCAGCATCATATTTTAAGAATCCATCACCTCTCTTTGAAGCAAGATATGAATTTGTTCACGGCCCACTCTGCGGTCCAGCAGTTTTGATAGCGGCTTCTGATGGCGAAATTGTATATCCACATTTAGAAGCGTTAGGTTACACTGAACCTCCCAAAAGAATTCAATGTATTTGGGATTTGGAAGTCGAGGAAAAGAGAGATATTTGGCTACATTTCGATAGCATCAAATTTGCATCTCGACATTGCGAAGACGGTAATATCCAGATTTATTTACCTGGCCGAATAGAACCGTATCTTTCAGTATGCGGAGGAAATGTATCAGAAACAGAAAAACTCCCTATATTATCAGCTGGCGAGCTAGGATTTGAATCATTGGATGATCCATTAGTAATAGAAAAAGATAAGACTAGGTCAATTAGAATTGTGTTCATCGGCAGTGCGTCACCCGCTCGAGCTGCTTTCAAAATTGCATGGACCGGATTGTATCACTTACCTAAAAACTCTGACGGCTCTTTGATGACTTCACGTCTGACTGAGGGAGGCTCAAAATCAGATTCAGGCCAAGGATGCGATTTCATATGTCCTGGCGATGAAGCTCTATGCATACCAGCAAGATTGATTTGCAATGGAGTTGTCAACTGTCCAAATGTAACCACATCTGAAAGAAAATTCTGGACAGCAGAAGAAAAGAGAGCTAAGGAAGCGTATTCAGAAGATAGTTTACGCCGCCTTGGGTATTTAGACGCATTAGGTGGAATTCCATTGGGGCAATTGAACGACGAGTCTCCAGAGTTGTGTGCTAGAGCACGCAGTAGTGGGGGTGGGGAGTGGACAGCACCAGCGTTGGGCGCTGGACTGGCGATAGCTCTCGGCGTCTGTGCTCTCGGTGCTGCCTGGCGGCTGTGCTGCCGTAAGCGGTCTCCAGACGAGGAGTCTCTGGATTACTGACACGCGGCCCGCGGCGCCCCCCACGCGCCGCCGTCGCTCCACTCGCGATCCACATCCCGGGATCTCCCGATGGACTGGAGTCTGCATTGACAGACGCTATATTGAGCGCCTGCGCCCACCTTTGTTGATTATTGAAGGCCCGTTGTGTTGTTATTGGGATGATAAGCACAAGTTGTAGGTAACCGTTTAAAAGGTACAATATTACCTCCTGTCAATTCATAGTAAATGCAAGTCTAGAATAATTTTCCTCCGTTTTTAAAAGACCGTAATATAGTGTAATGTTAAAAAGTGCTCTGCCACGATTTCGCACATCGTTTGAAGGTTTAAAGGGCAGAAGGTAAGTTTGGAGGCGCTCAAATAAATTGTTTGTAATAAATGTATATACCCTATTTATATCTAAATCCTACATAATAGGATGCTTCAAACGAATCATAGGTTATGTGAAGGTGATAATAGCCTAACTGTAACTAACAGATAAGTCATTATCAAATAGAATAAGAGTTGTAATTTTTTTAACCACGTTTATGAGGTAAAGAGCTCATGTTCTAATACTCATCTTTAAGCTTGGGAAACGAAATCATATGTAAATGATATTGACATTTCTGTTTAAGATGTAATTTAAATCCTTGATGATTTGACAGTCCAAGACTTTGTGGTCTGACTTACCAGTGAAGATTACGCCAATTTCTTTAAAGTTAACGAAATCTTTTATTTCGTTAAAGTTCATATATCATGATTTTTATTGTGAGAAAGAGGTTTGGAATTTGATACAATGATTGCGTTTACTGGAACTGATTTGAATAACGTTAGATTAAATCGAAACCATGAAAAATGCAGAAAAGGTTCCAATCGTATAGAATTTTATAGAAAACGCACTTACGAAGTATGAGATCAGATTTTTTACAAAACGAAGTATTAATGTTGAAATGCTTTAAGTTTTTGATACTGGTTCTAAAGTCCACCAGATAACTCAAAATACCTTTAAAGATATTGGCGATAAAACCTATTATCCTATAAGACAAGCAACATTCCATATTGTCATGTAAATATACGTAGTTATTAAGATCGTTAATGAAGTGATGCTCAACGATTTCTTGGATATTGATTTGAGGTTTTTATTTTCATGCTCCAAGAAATCTTTGATATTTTTTTGGTTTTAAAAATTATTACGCACTTTAGCTAATTAGTTGTATTTGGCAATAATTTAGTTTATATATTGATTGATTAAGATTTTCCAATGAAAAAAAAATCTAGTTTACACCATTTAATAAAACTAATGGTCGAAATAAGTTCGAAATTAATCAAGAACTATGAATAAATCAAGAGTTTGATAATTCCAAAATTTTTCTTTTTTTTTTATAGCAGAGACGCGAACGAACAGATGGGTCCCTTGATGGTAAGTGATCTCCACCGCCCATAGACACCCAAGACATAATAAGAATCATGGGTGCGCTGCCAACCTAAAAGGAGAAATGGAAGAGGAGGGAAAAAGGGATTGAGAAAGGAAGAGGGAAATGGGCCACCGGAAATCTCACTCACCGAACGAAACGCGACAGCAAGCTGCCACTTTACGTCGGTTTCCTGTGAGACAGTGGTATCGGTCAAGCCGGCCCATTCGTGCTGTAGACGTTACTATCTATAGCGTGGCTCTACCACTCAAAAATGTATTTATTTAGGCGGTGTTTAATTTAAGCAGCGTTTTTTGACTATATTACTCTCAAATAATTTGCCGTAAAGAAGAAATTCATAAACTAGTTTTTAGTTAAACAACACATTCTGATGTTGGAAGGTGAAAAATATACTCAATAGACGTGTCGTCAAATTTTGGAAAATTGTCTATGGAAAATGTTAGTCAATTTATATTGAGCACTATTAGTTACTAGCTTATTTGAATTTTCACTATTCTAAACGCTTTGTGAGAAAAACCTGGTGGCAAACCTTAGGAAATAATATTATGTAGGTAATTTTATAATAACATTTTTGCATTTAATAAGTATGTTCAATTAAAAACTCATGAAATTACTTTATTTCTTTTATAAAACTTTGTTTTATATCTATTTCATTTATAGCTCCATTTAAATGATTTTTGTTTCCCCTATGATACACGTGAAAATATCGCAGAAAACAATATTTACGAGATGACGTCTTAGGATCCTTATTTTCAAACTGTATGATAGAACCTTGTGTTGGCACTTTTCTATTATATTTTCACTTAATGCGATAAAGATTTTACATCTGTCATCATCACCATATCAGCCCTTATATTATCCACTGCTGAACAACGGCCTCTTCCCTGTCACACCAACATTTCTTCTCCTGCCTTGAACTTTAACGATATCATCCTCCCATCTGGCTGGTGGTCTACCTACTTTCCTTTTGACCTCTCTGGGCCACCACTTTGTGACCGTCTTTGGCCATCTGTAGTCCTTTCGGCGGACCAAATGACCTGCCAATCTCCACTTTGGCTCCGCTATACGTCATGGTACATCTAAATGGGTCTTTACACTAGACATTTTATGTCTTATTGTAGTTTTTTATTTCCGAATTAAAAACATTGCTATTGTTTCGCAGTGTATTTATATGAGGGATTTGTTTTTGGAAATACTGGTTACTGTCTTTTTTCGTTGTTCATAAAACTGAATTGATTGTTAAACTGGGATTCGGAATTAAATATTTTAGGAATAAAAATGGGTATACATTTATTTTCACAAATAACTTGAGTAAGCAATGATGATGAGATTAACGATCATTCAATTCAGACAGTGTTCTTTCAAGATATGAATTTAGTAACCTCGATTTCCTTTTTGACGTCTTATTTTATTGGTGCAAACATTATCCTCTTTATTTCTATCAACCTTCATTCATTATCAGCATTCGTTCTATTGTTACACATGACGTCATGATTTTTGTCATTTTTAAGCAAAAAAAAAATGTTCAGTTTGAAAATGTCTATAAGATCGGAAAAAGGAAAATAAAGTTTTGCCCCTTACTGCCAGTAGAATTTAGGAGTTTGTAATTTATGAATTTTTATGTAATTTATTTGGCATACGAATGATTTGTTAGCAGTTATTATACAATCACGGAATGTTAACACGAATAAAAATATATTTTGTACAAATTAAATTACTTTTATTATCGTTCTTAAACCTTCTTCCAAGTTACCAACGGCTCGAGCAGGAATTGATAATCGAATTCTTATCGAGCTCACTGCGCGCTGATGACATTTGGTTAATATGTCATATAGATGTCATAATCGTGCATCGAGCTCGATACGAATTTGATTGTCAAAAATATTTCTTCTACATACATAAGCTCACGCCTGTATCCCCGAAGGCGTAGGCAGAGGCGAACTAGCGAACTAGAACACCCACATTTCGCCGAGCTTAGTTCCGTCCCAGATGTGATAGGGGACGAGCCTATCGCCATATCGGGCACAAATTCCAGACTCCGAGCTGATATGGAAAAATCCAATATCACTTTTCCCGACCCGGGGATCGAACCCGAGACCTCAGAACCGTAGTCGTACCGAAATACCACCACGCCACCGAGGCAGGCAGTATTTCTGTTAGGGACACAGAAAGTTTGTTATTGTGCTATAGAAGAGACGAGTTAGCTGCTAAATTGATGGTAATCGCTACTGCTAACCCTTGAACAGTAGCAGCACTACCAGTACTTTAAATAACAAACTGAGTGACACCGAACTGCGCTTGTTACCTCGAAACATAAGGTCACGCCTGTATCCCCGAAGAGGTAAGCAACGGCGCACTAGCGAACTAGAACACCCGCATTTTGCTGAGCGTAGGTCCGATGTGATATGGCATGTGATATGTGATGTGATAAGCCAGACTAGAACATGAGCAGATTTTAATCTCATAAGCCTTGAAACCACTAGTTATATTTGTTATTGTATACCCTCTCATTTTATTACTAAAATTAAAAGTTTTAAAACCATAAGGTTAGAACGCAGCGACAGATTTCCGACAATGGATACACAGAATAATAAATAAGCAACATGAGTATTTGAAAAACAAATAATATATCCTCAAGATTTCGAAAATGATGGCATTTAAGAGACCATTTTGTTGTCCCTTTAATCTATCTTTCCATTCGTTTATTATACCATTTACGATACTTGCTAGATGCTTGGGCCAGCAATGATGTTACCAATTGGAATTAACTACATACAAATTTATCCACTACGTTTAAAAAGAAGTATAACCTTAACAACGCCATCTACATTCGAAAACCCAACAAATATGCATAAATCACACTGACAGACAGCGTTTATAATCTATAAACCGATACCATATTTCACATCGTGTAAGCGTGCACATATGCTGAACGTACCTTGTTTTCGTATCGCACCTGCCGCCGGCTGGTTTTATTTTATCAGTATTTTATTGTTCCTATTCCGAATTTAAAAGTTATATCAAATTTTTAAATTTATGGTGACAGTTCGTAAAGATATTTTGACGTTTGCAAACAACTATTCGAAATTCAAAATTTACTGCTGTTTTAAAACGGGTTTGTTTTTAAATGGAGTCATAAAAGAGGTGTAATGGAGGTAACTTTGGATTTGTTAAGCAAACCGAGTAAAATTACGAAACTAATTCATTTTAGTACTAAAATTTATAACCATTGTCAAGAGATTGTATTAGAACATGAACGACAATATTCGCATTATAAAGAAACCTGAAGTTCTTTCAAGATCTTATTAACGTGCTGAGTGAAAGCACTAGGCTGACGTAATTCCAAAGAAATTTAAATCATCAGAAACAAGTATACCTATTACCTGCCTACACTACACAGCAAGGGCAGTATCTTCTAGTTTATTTTGGTCATCGTTTGATTTCGTATTCTAGATAAATAAGATTACCTCAATTAAGTATAAATGTCAAAGTAACTAGAAATAATGACACGGCTTTATTAGAGACAGAATTAATTAATGTTGTGACCCTCAATCCAATTTAAAAGCCAAGATAAAAACAATTGAAGCTACCATGCCTCTATCTAAAACAACATTTCATCCGAAAATTACTAACTTAAATAACTAATCAAACTTTTCTAATCGAAAACTCTATATCAGGCATTATGAAAATACATTAATAGGATTTGTTAGTGTCTTAATTAGTCTGGACCTAATCTAGTAACAACTTTTCATCCAACTCAATCGAAGACCCGTTTCCAAAGTCAAAGTCAATTAAAAGCTTTCAGATCGCATTATGTAAACGGGATGGCGCGAAGTTGTTGAATGGAGTTTGTTTCGATGCTGTTTGAATTACTTCTTCCGAAGGTTTTTTTACTTTAGCTACGTGATCTAATCTGATAGACCATCACTCCGAATTGTTTTGTGAAGTTCCTTTTATTGTTTGGATAGATTACGATTCGGTGATGAAGAGTAATTTAAAGATACTACTATGTATAAGATATATGTTGAAGATAACATCTTCAAACTGTGGTTCTGGATACGAACTGTGGATGATTTCCTCGGATCTAAATTACTCAGAGGACAACAAGCAGACGACGGCTAGAAAAAACTAAAACCAAATTCTCGTATTGCACCAATTTTTGTTACACCGATAACCCATTATGTGGAATAAAAAGACAGGAAAAGCAGGGGAAGGAAAGAAAGTCTCGCAATGCAAATTTTGCTCAAGCTATTGGCGTATTCAAATAAAAGTATGACCTTAATTATGTTAGTAACCGCCGAATGTTCATACCCTTAAGGTCGCCTTATGTCGTTTAAGGCCGCCTTATTTGTCAAAATTGTATGGCGAAAATCAATGTAAGAAGCCATTTAAGTTGAGTAGCGTTTGACCATTCGGGCGTAAGACTTCTAAAATTCTGTCACGCGAAATCTCCAGCTAATGACAGAATAAAAAACAAAGTCCAAAGTCCAATCGATAGATCGTTAGAATGTAGAATTAGGGTACAAAACGTCGCGCAATAAAACAGGACGGTTGCAGAACCATGAATAGCAATGGGGATAATTGGAGACTTCAGACGAATTTCAAATGCAAACCGTTAGGACGTAACGGTTTTGGGATTCTCTCCTCGCGTAATTGACTGGCTGTTGAAATTTTATTTTATTGAGTACAATTTTGATAATTTCATTGCGAGTTTAGAGATAAGAATTGGATTGTCTATTTTCTGTTGGAATTTGAATGTCTGTCAGAGTTTGGACTGAAATATTTCAATCTTGGTGTTATTGCTGTTGCTGTGATCGCCTTTTAGATGTTTTATCTTAATATTTTTTCAACTTTCATAGTCAGAAAACACATAAATAAGGTTTAAAAAAACTGTATTAATTAAAAATTTGAAAAACTTTAAACTCTATCAAACATGAAGGCAAACTTTCGCATTTAAACAGTAGTAAGATTGTATAACATAACATGAGCTCATGCCTGTATCCCCGAAGGGGTAGGCAGAGGCGCACTGGCAAACTAGAACACCCACATTTCGCTGAGTTTAGTTCCGTCCCAGATGTCATAGTGGGCGAACCTATTGCCATATCGGGCACTAATTCCAGACCCCGAGTTGATATTAATAAAACCCAATATCACTTTACTTTGTCCCACCCAGGATCGAACCCAAAACCTCAGTACGGTAGTAGTACCGAAATACAACTACGGCCACCAAGGTAGTAAGTACTTAGTAAGATAAACCCACCCTAAATTTTCTTAACTAGGTTACGTTAATTTTTGCGCTACATTTTCATATATCAGATACGCATTACATTAGTTACTGCTAACACCCTCATTGGTGGTTTAATATGGCGTGTATATAATAAGCAAGCGAGTGTTTGCTCGCTTAATTTGCATAAACAACGCAATGTACACGGGTACTACATGTTTGCTAGTGATGTGGCTACATTATATACATTTTGAAGACGCCTCGATGTATACCGAGTGGCGCCGACATAACATTACATCATACCAGATGTACCTTACAAAGTTGCTAGGCTTTGTACTAAAAATCAGTCGAGTTGGTGAAAAAGTTTATCCACAGGATTTATTTTTAGTTTTTAATTTTTGCACATTATGTACGTTCGTTAAAAGAACGAAAGTCACCGACATAGCCCAGAGGATTAGCAAGTTGAAATGGCAGTGGGCAGGGCACATAGCTCGTAGAACTGATAGCCGATGGGGCAGAAAAGTTCTCGAGTGGAGACCACGTACCGGCAAGCGCAGCGTAGGACGTCCACCTACAAGGTGGACCGACGACCTGATAAAGGTCGCAGGAAGTCGCTGGATGCAGGCCGCTTCCAACAGGTCGATCTGGAAATCTTTGGGGGAGGCCTATGTTCAGCAGTGGACGTCCTATGGCTGATGATGATGATGATGTACGTTCGGGGCGACCTAAAACAGCTGATATTAGTAGACACAGATTTTCACAATAACAAACATGAACGGACTTGTCCAGTAGAACTTCGACGCAAGAGCCACGCGCCGCGTACCAACTGAAGTTTACCTACATGTAGATTTTCGCACATTATACCGGTTTGTACCGAGACAAATTTTTATATAATTATTATGTTAAACTTTTATATTGTTATGTTGCCCAAATATTTATTTTGGGTCTGGGTATTTTGAGACCAAAAGTCTCTCGTAGTTTCTAATACCCACTATATAGATTATACTTTGTGTGGGCCTGTATCATTTGTGTGACTGTTCATTGTCATTGTCACTGTTCATCCTACTAATATTATGAATGCGAAAGATTGTGAGTGTATTTGTATGTGTTACTTCTTCACGCTCATACGGCTGGACCAATTTTGATGATATTTGGTATGGAGATAGCTGATACCTTGCATTAACACATAGCCTACTTTTTATGCCAGAAAAAAAATCCACGCGAACGGAGTCGCGGGCAGCAGCTAGTTGTAGTATACATAAACAAAGAGGAAAATAAAACAGTTCTCTCCCGTCTGTAACTTTTCTCTTCGGTTTGTCAACCATTTTGTGTTTTAAAAACAATAGTAATTTGTCAACTTATCTTTCTTAATTTATTATGAACAAAAACTGATATATTATTCCCACCTTTTCTCAATTAATATTATCTTGCTTCGGCTTTCAGATTAGCAACGCACCCATGATTCTTTTGCGGGCCTTCCTCTCTCTCCCTCCTTTTTCCTTCCATCCTCATTACCTCTCTCTCTCTCTTGCCGACTATTCTTTCCTCATGTAGCCTAAATCTATCCAGGCTATTACCATGTTTGCTAACCTTTGCTATAAAAAATAATTACATAAATCAATATGTTGACCCCCAAAAAGCCCACGAACTATTCGAATAAAAGACAAACAATCGATGTTTGATTGTCGCCTCCTTTGTGGAGATGCTGAGTATACAGGTTGTTTCATAAAGTTGGTATCACTACACTTAAAGAGGGGGTGGCTTGCTTCCTTGGTCTAGTGGCAGCATGTATGGGCTGTGGACCGGGAGCTCCTGGGTTCGATTCCCAGGTCGGGCAAAACAAATTTTGTAATTTAATTTGCCTGGGACTGTATCCCTCATGGGGGCTGACGTCAGGCAGGCGGCCGGTCGGAAAACTAAGCAAAATTCTTCCTGCAACAAGCTTGAAAAAGTGTGTTGCGCCCACCCCACATTAAGGTGGGATAAGGGCAGGAAAAAAAGATCTCGAGGTTCAGCTTGAACACGCTGCCAAAACACCACGAGAGTTCCAAGTGAGACGATGCATTTAGTTAATTAGTAGGTAATAATAGTTCATCAGGTATAATTTCACGTAACTCAGCGAGGTTAATTTCCCATATTATTGCATACGGCGCAGTAACCAAATTATGTTCTCGCAAGTCTCAACTAATGAGACCTAGACTGGCACTAATTACAGACAGTTAATTGAGAATCGCAATGGAAGACGTGGGTCCCTGTGTGGGATTCAGAATTAGGTGTAGTTAATGACGTTTTGACGTACAAGGTGGACCGACGACCTGATAAAGGTCGCAGGAAGTCGCTGGATGCAGGCCGCTTCCAATAGGTCGATCTGGAAATCTTTGGGGGAGGCCTATGTTCAACAGTGGACGTCCTATGGCTGATGATGATGATGATGAATGACGTATTTAAAAGTGATGTTTTTAGTCCAAGTTGAAATCCTGAAACTATAGTGAGAAGTGACTACACTAAACCTAATCCTGGCTTGTCCTAATTGATACCACTGTCTAATAGATATCTGATGTAAAATACTCGCTATTGAGTTTCGCCTGGTGAGTGAGATTCTATGGCCCAAATCATGGGCATCCCTTTCCCTTCATTTAAAGTTTGGCAACGCGTCCATTTTTAGATAACATTGTATTGGCACCGAAGATAAGTACACCAAATTTGAATCTAATCGGATCGGGAAGTGGATCTAATTTAGCTTGCAAGATTTCATTAGAGCCATCGAGACAGGTGAAACTAAATAATATCAAAAAAGCTTGGAATATCAACAGTACATTCGTCATTATATAACTTAATATTTATTGTTTTGCTATGACCAATATTTTCCGTACTGTAATATAGGATTGGGAGAAAGCCCCGTCAAACGTCATGTTGATGAGAGATCAATTTATAAGGAAACTAGCTGACCCGCGCAACTTCGTCTGCGTAGGAGAGAGAGGGTTGAAAGAATGAGTAGTAGGCACCTATAATCCAATAATTCTAAAGGAGGTAATGGGATGATCTACTTCGGTCCGGTTTCGTGAGTCACCCAGTCAGTACCCCCGTCAGTCACCCTGTCGGTTACTCCGTCAGTTACCCCGTCCATCACTCCGTCGGTCACCCCATCGGTCACCACGACAGTCGCCCTGTCGGTCACCCGGTCTGTCACCCATCTGTCACCCGTCTATCACTCGTCTGTCATCCATCTGTCACCCCGTTTGTCACCCAGTCAGTACCTCGGCAGTCACCCCGTCCATCACCCTGTCGGTTACCCCGTCAGTCACCCCGTCCATCACCCCGTCTGTCACCCAGTCGGTCACCCCATCTGTCACCCGTCTATCACCCCGTCTGTCATCGGTCTGTCAGCCGTCTGTGACCCCGTCTGTCACCCGTCTGCCACCCGTCTGTCACCCATCTGTCACCCCGTCTGTCACCCGTCTGTCACCCGTCTGTCATCCCGAGTATTTTTTTTTAGTTTTTTTAGTTTTTAGTTTTTCACTATTTTTAATATGTATTCTGCTATTCGAGGAGGAGACAAATCCAACGAATCAAAAACCATGAAAATTGGTTCAGCACATCTCGAGTTATAAGTGTTGTAACAAACCCGTCTTTGTTTTATATATATAGATAAGTGAGGCGCAGTCATATTTTGTCAACAAATATACTAAAGATTTTTATTACCTTACAAAGATACACGAGCAAGACCCACCTGATGGTAAGTGGTAACCAAAATCCATGAACATCAGCAATGCTATGGTCACAACTGTCAATGAAGCCTTCGCTAATCGTGGAAAGGAAAGAAATGAAAATAGAGAAGGGAAGGGAGGATGTGGGGATTCGGAAATCTCAAATGCAACATAGTCTATGAAATCCATGGACATCGACAATGCACACAGATACACAATCAAGACTCTGCCAGTTGTGAAAAGAAAGAATTGTGAATAGAAAAGAGAACGGGAATGTGGACCTTTGGATATCTCACTTATAACATAGTCTGTGATAAAATGTTTATCTATGATTTTTAAAAATTAACTCTCTGTTATGGGCTTTCGCTCCGCTCCATTCCTCCGCTAAATACACTTTGAAATAAATAGATAATGAATACATAGACGCCTCAAACCCACACAAAACGCAACAGCAAGCGATAGAAGATTCTGGAAAATGTTTGTTCATTGTTAAAACATTATGCGAATTGAAAATTCAAACAAACAATTTATAACAACGCTTCCATATAAACAAACAGTTGGCCTTAAAGTTATTCAATGTATTTCAGTGTTCTTAGAATTATTTGGAGTCTACTTTCCTTTTGTGGAAGAAAATATCAACGGTATTAAAAAAAAATTGTTGATTTAGTCTGGTAGAAAATTTGATAACTAATGATTTATGGTATTGGAGGTACTATGGTGGATGCTCAAGATTGGTTGAAGTAGAATCGTTAAGCAGGAAGGCATTGTTAGGTTGAGATAACAGCAGCTAGAAAAAGATATGTGGCAGCTCGATCGATAAGTGAGATTTTTGGTTACCCGATTCACCCCTTTCCCTCACATACCTTATTTCCCTCTTTTAGATTGGCAACGCACTCATGAAGCTCTAAAACATGAACATTATAGATGTCTACAGGCGGTGCAAATAAACGGCCTGAGCAGGACGATTTTTGACAATCAAATTCCTATCGAACTTGATGCGCGTTAAATATTAACCAAATGTCATCAATGCGCAGCGAGCTCGAAAACATTTACGATTGTCATACATTTTGCTGCTCGGACCGCTGATGAGCCACTTGCTCATTTGCTAGTATCTGCTTTAAAAAAACAATTATTCCAGAGTCCAAACAGTGCTATTACTAATCTAGAATTACACCTTCTATCGATTTATCCTACAGATCACTCCTATCTTTAAATCAAAATTTGGGATATATAGAGATTTATTGCGGAGCTGCAAGAGGCCCTAAGTAAGATCATGCATTTACTTTTTTTGCTTTACAGGAAACTGTTTCTCCTTTATGTCAGTTCCATATCATAGGTCTTTGTCAATAAAATCCAATAGCATTCAAGAAGGATAAGTCGGTGAAAGAATAAATACAAGAAACAATCATCGGGAATTTACTGCAGGTTCAAATTTAATGTTGCTGATCCAGCGCCGTTATAATGACTCACAGCAGTTGTATTCGGTTCGAGTCTTGAGAGGTAGCGGGAAGTGGATAGACTTTTAGCTTACGACGGTAAATGAGAAAACGGTGGTGGTGGAGAAAACGAACATGGTGATAACTAGTTATCGTATAGAACATATATAATACTGGGAGAATTGCTAAAACGCTGGAAAGGAATGGAATGGAATAAGAAGGATAATAAGAATTGTTATGCTTTTGGCTTTAAGTCCAAAGAAAGTATGAAATTGTTGTTATTTTTTACATTTAAGTGTTCAGTTTTGATGCCGGTTTTCAGGTTTTGTTAAACATTAATTTCTTTTCGTCATTGGTACACATTTAAGTCCATATCTTGAAAACTACTAAACCAATTTTGATGAAACTTGCACTATTCCCTAAGTTGGAAGATACAAAGTCTAATAAAAAAAGAATCATGAAAATCTAATTAATAGTTTCCAAGATATACTTGGACAAACATACATACATACACACACTTATGAAATTCGGCACATCTGTTCCGAAGCCTATAGACTAATATTTATTTATTTATTTATTTATTACAGAGGCAACAAACGGTTACATGTTAAGAATATATATAAACTAATCTTAAACTAAACGAATACATAAACATACAACCCACACCATTGCCCTCATGTTAACATAATATAATTTTGACTTATTTAGCAAACAAACAAAAACTAACGTCAAGTTGAATCAGCAAGCTTAAGGGTGGCCATTAATTTAAATTGTGATAAATTTCGTGATAAAATTTGGATAAATATATCCGAATATTATGCAATTCCAACAATATTACTTACAGGAGAACCTCCTATTTTAGAAGTCGGTAAAAAAAATAATCACACGTTTAAAACTTAACAGACCGATTTCAAATCCGATCGTAACCAAATTCATGTGGGACCATCCTTGAAATAAGCTCTATCGAATACAAAAATAATTTTGAAAATCGGTCGACATTTGCGGATATATCGCGTAACATACATAAAAAATACAGACGAATTGAAGACCTTCTCCTTTTTGGAAATCGGTCGAAAATAGCATGCACAATATTTTAACCCTCCAACGCTTATCCCTCAACCCACAGACAGACAATACGGTCCGCTCGTAAAAAATGCTCTAAACATAGCAACGTAGCTCGTAAACGCGCGTATAAACGCCTGTTGTAAACGCTCCCCGTTCCAGGTATTCCTTACCTACTGAATATTCATGGGCTGGAATGTGCAATAAATTTACTACGCCTTATCGTTTATCTCTTACTAATAAAGGCGACTTTTATGTGCCTTTTATCAGTCAAACGTTTAGGGGAGACAATAATGATTTAGCTGAAGATAGTAAAAATATAAATAGAGCTGCTGGTAGGATATTCGTATCCGACCGGATGGCGACCACCATACATGGTGCTAAAACCTGCCATAGTGACCCACACTCCGCGTGTGGTTCCCGTTCCACGATCAGCCAGTGTACTTCCGGTTCTCTCGATGGGCTTGCAGCATGACTTGATGGTTGGTTGAGACGGGTATGGGGGAATCCCTGTATCTGCATCAGTCATCCGCCTGTCTTGTCGCAAGCCCCTCGATTTGCTTCTTCCCTCTTCGGATTCGGAGTGTGAAGAACCATAAATAGGTCGGCATGATTCTGACGACCACTGATAACACAGTGTTTGTCAGTGGTCGCTAGTTTTTTTTTGTACTGCACTACGCTTACCATCAGGTGCAGTGTAGTCACTTTGCCATGCCCGGATAAAAAATATATATATGTGGTGGCCCATTTCCCCCTCCCCTCTCCTTTCTTTCCCAATTCCTGTTTCCCTCCCTTTAGGTTGGCAACGCACCCTCGATCCTTTTTATGTCTTGGGTGTCTGGGCTGTGAACCGGGAGGTCCTGGGTTCGACTTCCAGGTCGGATGTGGTGTTTTTCTAACCAATTTTAATGAAACTCGGTATGGAAGTAGCTGACACCCAGGATTAACACATATAATTTATCCCGGAAAAAAAAAATTTCCACGCAAACGGAGTCGCGGGCAACAGCTAGTATCAATGTAATAATTTATAAGAGCAATATAAACCACGCACTCACTAGATAGAAGCTAGTTGGCAGAAACTCAGCTTCTTCGAGTAAATCATGAGGATTTGAAGATATGGCTAAACGGGATATTCCGGGCGGTAAATTAAATTTTAGGTCAGCTGGGAAATGGTTTAGATTTTAAAGTATCTGAGTGGTCCGCATAGTTAAACCTAGTTTTACTGGTATTTAATGGTATTAATGATGATGAATGATATGCATGTCAATATTTAAAACTAGTTTTAGTACAGTTTAACAATTGCTATTTTGAGTGGAAAATTCACACAATAGACAACAAAGAGATGAATGTTTATTGATTTCTTAGGTTTACGTGAATGTTATTCATTGAAATTAAACTATTTTTACGGATTCTATCACGATTTGGTTTTAATTTTTATGCCCGACGTTTCGAAAGCTTTGCAGCCTTCGTGGTCTAGGGTCAGACTGGGTCAGACCAGACCGTAATTTCAATGAGATGAATGTTACTGACTATAGAGAGGCTATTAAGTATGTTTCCATACAGAAAAATGTATTTCAAACGCCAGTAACTCCATCTACCACTTATTACAATTGCGAGGGCGTTTATTATAATTTACATTCTAGAATGTTCTGGGAATGTTCAAGAATCTTCTTCTTCTTCTACCTACCATATGTGGGGTCGCCGCAACATATTTTTTTAAGCATGTTGCATAGCATGTTGCAGATAGGATTTGGCTTAGTTTTTACGACCGGCCGCCTGCCTGACGTCAACCCCCTCTGAGGGATCCAGTCCCGAGCAAATTAAATTAGAAAATTTGCTTTGCCCGACCTGGGAATCGAACCCAGGACCTCCCGGTCCACAGCCCATACATGCTGCCACTAGACCAAGGAGGCGACTAATGAATGTTCAAGAGTGACGTAAGATAATTTTATTGTCCTAACATTATTACGCTGACACGACCTTACGCGCGTATATTTTAAATACGACTGAGTGACTTATGACCACGAGGTCACAACTTTTGAAGCTTAATTTTCGCGCTGTTGTTCGGTCTATGTACTTACTGTTGAATATCTTTGATAGACAGTAACATCTACAGCATGAATGAGCCGGCTCAACCGGTTTGATACCACTCGCAGAAACCCGACGTAAAGTGGCAGCTTGCTGTTGCGTTGTATTCGGTGATTGAGCTTTTCGGTGGCCCAACTCTCCCCTCCCCTCCTTTAAGGTTGACAACGCACTCATAATTCTTTAGTATCATGGCTGTCTATAGGCGGTGGTCACTTACCATCAGGTGACCAGCGGCCTGAGCAGGAAAATTTCTGACAACCGTAAATGTATTCGAACTCGATGTGCGTCTATAAAATTTGTATGAAATATTAACCAAACGTCATCAGTGCGCAGCGAACTCGAATACATTTACATTTACATTAGTTTTTCGTGCTCGGGCTACAGTTCGTTTGCCAGTCACGCTATAAAAAAAGTAAACAACAATTCACGTTATCTAATAAACACTTCCCAAGTAACATATCTTGAGCGCTCACAATCCCCTTAACGAAGAAGAAGCGTCTAATCCCCTAAGAAGAACAAATAAGCGATTTAAGCGCTAATTAAAATAAATACGCGAGCGCTGACTAATCCTCACACGGGCGTTTGGTTATTCACATGGTGTTGTTATTTTCGGCTTGTTCCGTTCGGATTAGCGTTAAGCCTCTCTAATTGGTGCTGCGCAGATTTGGCGCGATTTCGCGTGGTGTTACTGCGAGCGGTAATTAGGTAAATTAGTATTTATGGCAATAATATACTGCTGTGTATTGTACTCACGATCCTTATTCCACAAGATTTACCGCCGAATGTTCATACACTTAAGGTGGCCTTATGTCTTTTAAGGCCGCCTTATCTGTCAAAATTGTATGGCGAAAATCAATATAAGAAGCCGTTAAAGTTGAGCAGCGTTTGACCATTCGGGCGTTAGTCACCTTTTTAGTCTAGTGGTAGCATATGTCGGCTGTGGATCGGAAGGTCCTGGGTTCGATTCCCAGGTCAAGCAAATTGATTTTTTAATTTGATTTGCCCGGGACTGTATCCCTCAGAATTGACTTCAGGCAGCAGCCGGTCGTAAAAGCTAAGCAAAATCTTTACTGCAACGAGCCTGTAAAGTGTGTTGCGCTGACCCTACCTTAAGGTGGGATATGGGCAGGTGGAAAGAAAGATTATTAATGGAAATAACATACTGTTGTAAAGTGCATTCACGATTTACATTCGAGACATACAAAGGCTTACGCCCGTATCCCCGAAGGGGTAGGCAGAGACAAACAAGCAAACTAGAACACCCACATTACGCCGACCTCGAACACAAAATTCAGGAATTTCGGTCAGAAGTGGTTGCATTAGGTTTGCTAATTGCTAGACATAACACTCGTGAATGTCTATTGTACATGGTAGCGTGCACAACAGTACAGACAAAAAGACACTGTCTACCTTGATGATTTGCACATTAAATAAAGAAAAAAGCACATTTTTTTATAGCTGAGATTGGCAAACGAGCAGATGGGTCACCTTATGGTAAGTGATCTCCACCGCCCATAGACACCCAAGACACAAAAAGAATCATGGGTGAGTTGCCAACCTAAACGGAGGGAATGGAATGGGAGGGAAGGGGATTGGGAAAGGGAGTGGGGAAATGGGCCACCGGAAATCTCACTCATCGAACGAAACACGACAGCAAGCTGCCACTTTACGTCGGTTTTCTGTGAGACAGTGGTATCTAACCGGTCGAGCCGACCCATTCGTGCTATAGACGTTACTGTCTACAGCGTGGCTCTACCACTTGAAAATAACATTTTTTTCAAATTGCTGAGCTCGGCTTATATTTTAGACACAGTTATGATAATGATGATGACTTTATCCATTAATTCAACTAGTTTTTGTCTATCGCAATCTGAATGTCACACGCAGTCTTTAGAAAGAAAGAAAAGTTTATTTGCCAAACCAAAAAAGGACAGGCACTAATTTTCATGAATCGCTAACAGTAGCACCATCCAAGCTGTCTACGCGGCATGTTATAGGCGTTCAGTCAAACGTAATTAAATTTCACAGTTTACATCAATCATTTTCATTTAATTATAACAAAAGCGAAATCTTCAACTCTCGCTCTGCATTAGAATAATAATTTATAGTCATTTACTCTGTCCCCAAAACAGACATCTTTAGCAGCACAATTCAACTTTTTAACCAGCAGATGTACCTCTAGAGGTAAATGCATGAAAGTCTCTCCGATCTTAAGTATAATGCCGAGCTTTCTTTCTACCTGCCCTTATCCCACTGTAATATGGGATCAGCGCAACACACTTTTTCAAGCATGTTGCAGAAATGATTTGGCTTAGTTTTATAACCGGCTACCTGCCTGACGTCAACCCGGTCTGAGGAATCCAGTCCAGGGAAAATCGAAATAAAATTGCTTTGTCCGGCCTAGGATTTGAACCCAGAACCACCGGAATCACAGCTCATATATGCTGCCACTAAACCAAGGAAACGACTTTAATCTTTTTATCAATACAAATTTTAAAATTATAAACATAGTTACAAATACTATACCCTCTATAGCATATATAGGCTGTGGACCGCAAGGTCGAGGATTCGATTCCCAGGTCGGTTTGCCTAGACTAGGATCCCTCAGAAGGGGTTAACGTCAGGCAGGTAGCCGAACGAAAAAACTTAGCCAAATCTTCCTGCAGCATGCTTGAAAAATAGTGTTGTGCCAACCCCATGTTAAGGTAGGAAAAGGGCAGGTAGAAAGAAAACGTCCAATCTAAGTCTCTTCAAATTCGTTTCTTATTTCAAAAAATCTTTTTACGATAAACAAGACCTTTTAATATATTTACTTCACCGCAAGTCATTATCCGTACAAAATAATCCCACACTAAAAACAAAATTAAATAAAAACAAAGTGTGAAACAATTAAGTTTAATTTAATAATCTTATGAAATTAAAATCTACGTTTACTTTAATTATTAATTTAAATAATAGAAGCTCCATTTCTAAGGATTCTTTCAATTAATAGCGTTGGAAATTAACGCGTTCTTGAGAGCACTCTTGTCTGGTCCAGGTCTTAGGCGAAAGCGTTTTTATATAATTATATTAGTTCACTACATGACTAATGAAAGAAAGCCGTAAATAAAATATTGTAGTAGAGTAGAAATGATAACTATTGAAATAAAACTATTTTTACGGATTCTATCACGAATTAGGTTTTAATTATTATTCCCGACGTTTCGAAGGCTTTGCAGTCTTCGTTGTCACGGGTCAGACTGAGGTGTCATTTGTCCAAAAAAGGTTAGTGTTACAATATCTACCTTGAATTAGAATCCGTAAAATAGTTTTATTTCAATGTATAATATTCGCGTAAACTTAAAAAATCAGTATGATAACTATTATTATAAATACTTAGTATCTCATTAAACGATCCTTCTTTTCAATCCAAACTTAGTAATAGATCCGTCACTTACACGAATAAGACTTAGGCTAATCCACTGCGGTATACTAACTGCGATATCATGTTAAAACTTCCGAACCTGAAAGTAATTCTTTTTTTTGCAGACGGCCCACCTGATGGTAAGCGGTTACCGTCGCCCATAGACATTGGCAATGCCAGGGGCACAGCCAAGCCGCTGCCTACCGTGTAGATGCTTTTTTAAGCCTCGTATTCTTTGGTACAGTTCGATTCTAAGTCATCGTTATAAATACTTTTGTATTCAAAATTGCAAAGTTCATCTGTATTCTTAAGAGTATATTATTCGACAGCCTCCGTGGCGCAGCGGGCGAGTAGCTGGCTGTGCAGCGAGAGGCCGCGGGTTCGATCCCCGCACCGAGACAAATGTTTGTATGGCCTACAGATATTTGTTTCGGGTCTGGGTGTTGTGAGACCGAAAGTCTCTCGTAGTTCCTGATACCCACGACACAAGACTCGATCTTAGTGTGGGGTCAGGACTATGTATGTGATTGTTGGGTGTTATCTAAGGGTGTATTGGGCTTTCATATCTCAGTTTATTACTATCGCATTCGTTAAGGAATGACGGAATCTATCGTCATACTGGGCACAAATTATAAATGTGTTAACCCGACCTGGGGTATGAAGTGATGACCTCACAGATCTCAACCTAAATGACTGCCACTAGGCGGCAATGTATTTCAAATGCAAAATCGCTACAGCTTTCTTCTCTTACCATATCAGAGCCTAAGATCTAAGCACTCTTTAGCATACCTACGCGTGTTTTCTTGGAACATAATAAATTTTATTACTAAGTACAATCAAAGTTAAGAAAATTGTAGCTTTAATTAATTGTAGGCGCTGTATCGCAAAGAACATTTCGGAATAAACTTCATAAAATACTAATACATACATACATACATAATATCACGCCTGTATCCCATAGGGGTAGGCAGAGACTATGGATTTCCACTTCGCCCGATTCTGCATGGAGTAGAGGTAGGCAGAGGCGCACTAGCGAACTAGTACACCCACATTTCGCCGAGCTTAGTTCCGCCTCAGATGTGATAAGGGGCGAGTTTATCGCCATATCGGGCACAAATTCCAGACTTCCGAGCTGATATGGAAAAATCCAATATCATTTTGTCCGACCCGGGGATCGAACCCGAGACCTCAGGACGGTAATCGTACCGAAATACAACCACGCCACCAAGGCAGTAGTAAAATCTAAATATAACGTAATTAAGGTAAAACTTTTATGTAAACTTTAGAATTTCGAAGGTATGTGAAGTCTACCAACCCGTATTAGGCCAGCGTGGTAGACTAAGGCCTAACCCCTCTCATTAGTAAAGGGGGCCCGTGCCCAGCAGTGGTACAGTAATATTACAAGGCTGATATTATTATATTATAATGTAAAACTACTGATACCGAAACCCAACCCCAATTTACCAGTCATCAAAAGTATCAAATGCTAACAAGAAGTATAGTTTTATGGCGGCCATTAAACTCATGCCATGCCCTCGTCAAAAACTCATTTTGTTGTTATAATTTTGGGTTTACTTGATGGCAACCATGATTTGGTTCGTGTAGTTTTGACGGTAAACGAATGTAAACAAACAACACATGCTGTGAATATGTCTATAGTAACAAATATTAAGTAAGTAGTAGAGCCACGCTGTAGACAGTAACGTCTATAGCACGAGTGGGCCGGCTCGACCGGTTAGATACCACTGTCTCACAGAAAACCGACGTAAAGTGGCAGCTTGCTGTCGCGTTTCGTTCGGTGAGTGAGATTTCCGGTGGCCCATTTCCCCACTCCCTCTCCCAATCCCCTTCCCTCCCCTTCCATTCCCTCCTTTTAGGTTGACAACTCACCCATGATACTTTTTGTGTCTTGGGTGTCTATGGGCGGTGGAGATCACTTACCATCAGGTGATTCATCTGCTCGTTTGCCAATCTCTGCTATATAAAAAAAAAAAGTATCTATTAAGATAAAGTAGACTGCCTCGGTGGCGTGGTGGTATTTCGGTACGACTACGGTTCTGAGGTCTCCGGTTCGATCCCCGGGTCGGGCAGTGATATTGGAATTTTTCCATATCACCCCGGAGTCTGGAATTTGTGCCCTATATGGCGATAGGCTCGCCCCCTATCACATCTGGGATGGAACTAAGCTCGGCGAAAGTGGGTGTTCTAGTTCGCTAGTGCGCCTCTGCCTACCACTTCGGGGATACAGGCGTGAACTTATGTTATGTTATGTTAACATAAAGTACATTTCGTGCCCGATATGGCGATAGGCTCGCCCCCTATCACGACGACGTAATCAACAGCCTCCGTAGCACAGTGGGCGAGTAGCCGGCTGCGAAGCGAGAGGCCGCCTGTTCGATTCCCGCAATGAGATAAATGTTTGCGTGACCCACAGATATATGTTTCAAGTCTGGGTGTTGAGACCGAAAGTCTCTCATAGTCTCTGACAGCCACGATACAGATTATACCTAGTGTGGGGTCAGTCAGTACTATTTGTGTGACTGTTCATTGTCACTGTCACTGTTCATCCTACTAATATTATAAATGCGAAAGATTGTGAGGTTAAACCTAGTATGAGGCCAGGACTAGGTGTGTGACTGTTGAATGTATTTATTTATTATTTAATAGTCTACAGCGTGGCTCTACCACTCACAGAGAGTTACCCGATGGTATATAATAATAACGTCCTTTGTACAGATTTCCAATGAAGTACAAACTGGCAATGATAACCACAACAGTCGCGGTCGCTTCGCAAATAATGTAACTCAACCGGAATGCGGTTTTGCTTCCACAAAAGTTAATATTGATTTTAGTACTTTATATAGCTTGTTTAATAAGTTGGTATCAATAACTACACTTAAACAGAGGATAGCTAGCAATCTAGAGGTAAAGTTTAAAATTTCGTAAGGCTCATAGTTTTATGTACAGCAGTGGACGTCCTGTGGCTAATGATGATGATGATCTTGATGATAGTTTTTAATAATGGAAAGTTGAATTTGTTACGAAAAACTCATTGTTTGGCACACTCTCCCCCCCCCTTTCCTAATCCCTTTTATAATCCCTTTTCCCGTCTCTTCCATTCCCTGTTTTTAGATTGGCAAAGCAATGAGTAACTTATCTTCATAATATTACTTGTGGAAACTTTGCTGGCTCATGTGTTATATTTAGTGATTTAAATTACATTAAGGTATTGTTTGTATGTTTCCCTTAAAAACTAATGAAAAAAAAATGCTGTAAATGGTATAGCTGACTTAAATTCAAGTTTATTTTCAATACACATTACGGATTGTTTTAGACAAAATAATGTTTGTCAGTCATATATAAAGTTTAATAGTGATGATGAGTTTCCACTCGGGAACTTTTTTTTTATCCGGGATCGGCAAAGTGACTACACTGCACCTGATGGTAAGCCTAGTGCCGTCAAAACTAGCGACCACTGACAAACAATGGGTTTATCAGTGGTCGACAGAATCATGCCGGCCTATATATACTTCTTCACACTCCGAATCCGAAGCAAATCGAGAGGCTTGCGACAAGACAGGCGGAAGACCGATGCAGACTCAAGGACACCCCCATACCCGACAACCAACCATCAAGTCATGCCGCAAGCCTCTCGAGGGAACCAGAAGTACACTAGCTGGAACGTGAACCACACACGGATTGTAGGTCACTATGACAGCTTTTCATGTGTACGCTGGTCGCCTTCGGGTGAGATACGAATATTCTACCACCAGCGAGCTTCCTGCTCCATCGGCTAACAGTTCCACGAGCTATGTGCCCGGCCCACTGCCACTTTAACTCGCTAATCCGGTTGGATGCAGGTCGCTTCGGCTTCCCACAAGTTGATCTGGAAATCCTCGAGCTAGACCTACGTTGAGTAGTGGCCGTTCTGTGACTGATGATAATGATATTTGAGTTAATTAAAGATGTTTACTGATAAGAACTGAATTATCTATGAAATATGAAGTCCCACTCCAATTTATGGACTGCTCAAGACACTCTTCTAAACATGTCGTAGAAAGGATTCGACTTAATTTTTACGACCGGCCACCTACCTGGCGTGGAGATTGAGTTCCGGGCAATTTTAGAATCACTTTGAGACCTAGGGTTTGAACACCAGACTTCCTAATACATAGGCTATACACGCCCGAGACTAACGGCCGGTTTCAATAAACGATCTTAGTTTAGAGTGCAGATAGATCGCGATTATGAACCAATCAAATCAAGTCAGTTGACTAAGGCCCGTAAGATCAATGGCAGATTAAACCATGAAAGCGAGTTTGAACTCTTGTTTTTGATTATTCTGTAAGATCAATGATAGTTTAATCCACAGATGCTTGTCCAACAGTCGATTCCTCTAAACCGTCCCGGTAGTAGGGTTAAACTCTCTGTGTGGTTGAAACTGTATATTAATTGACGTTGTCAAATACTTTAAATATCATCGACCACCATAATATAGTTTTGATTTCACATAATATCTTTACATACAAGTGTATTTATTATGTATACTAATATCGTCAGTAAATTAGTTTTGGTAGTCGTAAAATTAGGCAAACTTTACTTAATTTCGTCCATTCGTCCACAACTATTTTGATAAAACACCAATCAATATTCAAATACTGGATGTGATTTGGGGCAACCTAAGGTCGTTTTGTTCATTTAAACATGATGATCAAATATGGTCATACGCATGATTTGACAATTGACGTTATATACTAAGATCTTGAGTGGTAGAGCTACTCTGTAGCCAGTTACGTCTACAGCACGAATGGGCCGTCTCGATCGGTATGAAACCAATGTCTCACGGGGTACCAACGTTAAATGCAGATCGTGTTTCGTTTGGTGAGTGAGATTTCCAGTGGGCCAATATCCCCCTCCTTTTCCTAATCCCTATTTCCCTCCTTTTATGATTGCAACGCAGTCATGATTCTTTTTGTCTTGGGTGTCTATAGGCAGTGGAGATCACTCACCATCAGGTGAGCCAACTGCCCATTTGCCAGTCGCTGTTATAAAAAAGCGGCCTTTGAATGATGAAACATTACGGAGATTAATATTTTACACAATATCATGTTAAGATGGCCAAAATGTGCTTAGGTTGCCGCCTCAGATCATATGACACTTCCAGTACTTAAGTATTGGTGTTTCAATCTGCGCGTATGACAGTACAACGTTGCTATGACAATAACTATGTAACAAAACCATAAACAAACATAGAAAAGAATAGATGATCTAAGAAAAAGAATAACCGAAATGACAATGTTACCATATCATCGAAGTTTAGTCAAACTTTTTATTTAGACCATTTGATATTAAAGTCATCGGGTTAAACCTTCAGTCAAATGTTGTCGACGGTTACTTAATCGGAATTTTAAACTGTATTTGATCTTACGGCCGTAAGTCATGTTCAAACTGTGTTCCTATTACCTAATTTTAGTAATCTATCTGCACATTCGAACTGAGATTGTTTATTGGAACCGGGCGTTAGAAGACAACAGTCAAACAATTTGCCAGTCTCTACAATAGAAAACTTCCATCTACCTCCTATAGGGTCTAACAAAGCTCCACAAACATTCGGCAATGTTTCTCCGCGTTTAAAATTCACAACTGCATTTACATTCGTATTCATCGCGGGGTCCAACCGTCTATTCCGGTTCGAGTAAACTCCAGCTATCGACTCTGTTTGCTTACGTGTGCTAGTTTTTGTTTGAACGGGATTATTGGACGCAATTAACTTCATGTTTTTGCGTTTTCGAAATTGGGTTGTGTTTGGTGGACCTTTGAAAAAGTTTCGTTTGAACAACGGGTTTTGTAGGTATTTTTTCCTATTTTAGATTGTATGTATCGCTTGACTGGTACAACGTAGACTAAAAAAGTTAATTCGTATAAACCTTCTGAACGAACAGGAAGATCACATATTTAGACCAAAAAGGAAACAGCCAAAACCTCGTAAAATAATACTTTTTTATAGGTATAATAAAACAGGCAAGGCGTTTGACCATAATCACACCTGATGGAAAGTTATGATTCATTATATGGTCTACTTTTTTTCATGCTTGTATACCATAAAGCTTAAGGAGAGGTGAACTAAAAAATCACGAATATGTCATAGTTTTTCAAAAACTCCCAAATTACACCATCAAGCTATCTACTAAAACCCCCAAAAAACTTGCTAATCTAACATATTACTTATGGCTTAGGGTTGAGTTTCCCCCTGTCTTAGTGGTTATTTTTCACCCCCTAATAAGAAATGGGGTATTAACTAGAATGCTCCGTGAGCGTAGCTTGTGACGTCATGCTTCCATCAGCCATTACTGAGATTATCGTGAGTTAGACTAGCCACATACTTATTTAGGTATGTGACGTAATAATGAATACATGCCCCAAAAATCTAATCGAAAATTATTATACGTTGCTTTATCGACTGACTTCAAAAAAAGAGAAGGTCCTCAATTCGTCGGTATTTTTGTTAAGTATGTTGTTACGTGATATCTGCGCCAAATGTGGACCGATTTTCAAAATTCTTTTTGTTTTCGTTAGAGCTTCTTTCAAGGGTGGTCCCATATAAATATGGTCACGATCGGTAAACTGGAAGTCGGTCAGTTAAGTTTTTAAACTTGTGTTTATTTTTAATGTATGTTACGCGATGTCTCCGCCAAATATTGCCCGATTTTCAAAATTATTTTTCTGTTCGATAGAGCTTCTTTCAAGGGTGGTTCCATATAATTTAGTCGCGATCGGATTTGAAGTTGGTCCATTATCAAGATTATTTTGACAGCCTTCGTTTCGCAGCGGGCGGGTAGCCGGCTGTGAAACGTGAGGTCGCGGGTTCGATTCCCGCACCGAGACAAATGCATGTGTGGCCCATAGATATTTGTTTCGTGTCTGGGTGTTGTGAGACCGAAAGTCTCTCGTAGTTTCTGATACCCACGATACAGGTTACACCTAGTGTGGGGTCAGGACTATGTGTGTGACTGTTGGGTGTATTTGGGTGTATTTATTTATTTTTATGTTCGATAGATCTTATTCCAAGGGTGGTCCCATATCAATTTGGTCATGATCAGATAAGTTGTGAAGTTTGTCCGTTAAGTTTTCAACTTGTGATTATATTGTAATGGAATGATGTATCGTGCCTCCTTCGTCTAGTAGCAGCATATAAGTCCTGGGTTCGATTCCCAGGCCATCAAAACGATAATTTGACTTGCCCGGGTCTGGATCCCCAGAGGGGTTGAAGTCGGGCAGGCCAAATAAAAAAAAACTGTTCCTTAAATGCTTCTTCAAACTCAACTTAAAGGACCCCCAAACGATTATTTAAAGCCGTAAAAGATTCCAAATATCCCAAGATTTATTGCAAGCTGCATCAAAACGAAAATATCAAGTTGGCGAAATATCACCGTCCATTTTGGGATAAAGACAAACTGCCGGCTTAACGACACGTCACACTAACGCTTCTGTCCTCTTCCAACACTAAAATACATTTATTTCTAAAACTAGCGAGAACCTCAAACGATATTTAGATTGGCTGGTTTTAATAACGTCCTGACTGTACGTTTATTTCAGTTTATTCGCTTTTGCTAATTGTAGCCCGAGCACGAAAAACTAATGTAAATGTAAACTCGCTGCGCACTGATGACATTTGATTAATAGGTATTTCATACAAATTTCATAGACGCGCATCGAGCACGAATACATTTACGGTTGTCAAAAATGTTCCTGCTCGGGCTGCTGTTTACATGTTATGTTATGTTGCATGTAGTTTTTTTTTAATGTTATTTTAAAAGTAGGGCTGCGATTTATAGAGGCAACTTCGACTAAGTTTGAGTCAAAGAAACGACCTCAGCGAGGATTTGAAATGTGTAAATCTAACTTCGACTTAGGCCGAGACATATTATACAAGAAAAATAAACTGACGGGCAGACTAAGCACAGTTTCTCGTTAAAATGACGTAGACTAAGTCAAAATTCGGTTTAAAAGTTCCATACCCTCACTGGGTTCATTTCATTGACCTAGACTTAGGCGAAGTTCGCGCCTAAGACAGTTAATAAGACACATACCACTCGCCAGAATCTACATTAATATAATGATGCCAATAAAGAGTTATCAGATCTTGACATATTCTCTGACTCGCTTGTAAACTTCAAAGAGAAACTGGAGACAAATTGTTTTATATACATACAGCACAAATGATCCGGCTCGACCGGTTTGATACCATTGTCTCACAGAAACCGACGTAAAGTGACAGCTCGCTGTCGTGTTTCGTTCGGTGAGTGAGATTTCTGTTGGGCCAATTTCAACCTCCCTTTCCCATCCCTATTTCCGTCCTTGTAGGTTGGCAACGTACACATGGTTATTTTCAGTGTTGGGTTATTATGGGCGGTGGAGATCACCTTCCATCAGGTGACCCTTATGCTCGATAACCAGCTTGGGCTATAAAAAAAATTTGCCATCCAGAGGCTGATGTTGGCAGGCAGTTATAAAAATAAAGCAAAAATCTTACTGCAATATTCTTAAAAGTGTTGCTTCAACAACACTTTGGAGTGGGTTACAAGCGGGTGGCAGAAGATACAATCTTTAAATACATCATAAATAATAATAATATTAATCCTGTAATAATACTGTCCTACTGCTGAACACGGGCCGCCTCTACTAATGAGAGAAGTTAGGCCTTAGTCTACCACGCTGGCTTAATGCGGGTTGCTAGACTTCACATACCTTTGAAATTCTCGGATATGCAGATTTCCTCACAATGTTTTTCTTCGCCGTTAAATACACCAATTTGTGCTATTTATATAAAATACGCAAAGAGCGGGAGTTTTAAAGTTTATTTGTCGTAATAAAAATATATGTAGCGCCTGCACGGGAGCGTCGGCAAAAAACGGCCAACAACATGCCCGCGTCCGGTAAATACCGGATTGTACCGGATTAAACCGAAACAAGTCGGATATGCAAACGAGTTTGTATGGGAATTTACAGCCTCTGTTTGCAGAAGCGTAGTTTTTAAGCGATCTGTGTAAAGAAATATTGTCCAAATGCACATCCGCTTTGTTTGATCGAGTAAAGTACTACTAATATTATAAACGTGAATTTTTTTTTGAGTGGGAGAGCGACGCTGTAGATAGTTACGTCTACAGCACGAATGGGCCGGCTCGCCCGGTTTGATACCACTGTCTCACAGGAAACCGACGTAAAGTGGCAGCTTTCTGTCGTTTCGTTGGGTGAGTGAGATTTCTGTTGGCCCAATTACCGCCCCCCCCTTTCCCAATCCCTATTTGCTCCTCCTTTTAGGTTGGCAACGGACCCATGATTCTTTTGACGTCTTGGGTGTTTATTGGCGGTGGAGATCACTTACCATCAGGTGACCCATATACTCGTTTACCAGTCTCTGCTATAAAAATCCATTTTTATCGTTTGGCTCCAGAACCTTAAAAATTATGTGTGCATTCACCCTCAAAAGAGGGGAAAGCAAAGATCGGAATGATTGGAAAGTAAGATTGAAAAGAATCTTTAGCATTTCGTTTCATTAAAATTTTATTTCTCTAGTCCGGCGGGGTTTTTTAACACAAATTGCCCGGGACTGGATCCCTAGAAGGAGATTGACGTTAGGCAGGCAGCCGGTCGTAAAGATTAAGCCAAATCCTTTCTGCAAAATGCTTAAAAAGTTGCACCAACCCCACCTTAAGATGGGATAAGGGCAGGTAGAAAGAACACTAATCGTACGTTCCGTTAGAAATATTGAAGTATACATAAAATTCAATTGTTATAAACTACACCCGCTATACATGCATGTAATAAAATACTATGAAAACACGTGAACGCTTTTATGTTACTCCGATATTGAATGTGCGGTATGAGCTAGTATACTCCACATAAATATTGACTCTAAGGGCGACTTGCATCACTATTACTAACCTACAGTTAGTCCTAACCTCAAGTTAAATTGAAAATGAAATATATGAAGAGCATGTAATTCATTACATGTAATGTACTACATGCAATTACAGATAATAAATGATGACATTTAATTAATTACATGTAATGAATTACATGTCCTTCATATATTTTTATTTCAATTTAACTTGAGGTTAAGGCTAACTGTAGGTTAGTAATAGTGGTGCAAGTCGCCCTAAGTGGTTTGCACCATTGCGACAATAACTAGCTATAACCACTCACCACCAGTGCATTTATTCACTATCGACGGGTTTCAATAAACAATCTCAGTTCGAATGTGCAGATACATCACAAAAAATAGCCAATAGGAACACAGTTTGAACATGACTCCGTCAAATGACTTGATTTGATTGGTTCGTAATCGCGATCTATCTGCACTCTAAACTGAGATCGTTTATTGAAACCGGCCGTATGACCATAATATTATTTATACATTATGACTAAACAAAATATGAGGAAGGCGCATAACAACGTTTTTTTTTTAATTTTGGCCCTACAGCTGGCAGCCCGACCGAGTCGGGTGACCATGCTGAGGGCAACCCACTAACGGGTTACGAACCTCGACTCAGGACGGTCACTAGAGGATGTCACTGGAGACAGAGGCGCCCTAGTGAACTAGAACACCACTCTGTCTACCCCTTCGGGATACAGGCGTGAGCTTATGCAATGAGTCGGTCCTACCACGTAGCATTTAATGCAATTTGTTGGAGAATGTTCTTTATCTTATGATATATTTCATTAGTAAGTCTCATGCATTAACATAGTCCCGGCTTTTACCTTCTTGCAATTCTTCTCCCTCTAATGGTTGCCTGGAAAATATTGCTTTTAGCGATAAGGCCGCAACTTATGGCACAGATATTATGTTGTTCACCTATTTTATTACCTGTTTTCTGTGTGTGTGTCAAGAAAGACTTTCTATCTATCTATCTAACATAAGCTCACACCTGTATCCCCGTAGTGGTAGGCAGAGGCGCACTAGCGAACTAGAACACCCACATTTCGCCCAGCTTAGTACCGTACCAGGGTGTCTATTCTATAAAACGTTATCGGATGAACGATATCGGACCGATACTCTACCGCACAGACTAATATAGATGCACGTGGATCATATAAATGTCAAACACCGAAGAGTGGGCTGTCAAACGATTTACAATATAGCATTCTCCGAAACGAAACTTATAGCACCGATGTCGGTCAGACACGTGAGCCACATAGAATAGCGAAACGTCCGAAATGAAGTCCGCAACTGCGGATTTCGTTTTACAAACTAGGCCCCCAGATGTGATGGTACCATATGGCCATATCGGGCACAAATTCCGGACTCCGGGCTGATATTGGGAAAACCCAATATCACTCTTCCCGAGCTGGGGATCGAACCTGAGAGCTCAGGACGGTAGTCACCTTACACGCAATGCAGCTACACCACCGAGGCATTCAGAGACACTTTAAAGAAATAATTCTTAAAAACATATATTTGAAAGTAATTTGAAGCATGAATACGCATCCCATTAGTTGATTCATATCTCTTTGTTCATATCAAATAACTATAATATTTAATCTTTATTATTTGCCAGTGTCTGAGAGCGTGCAATGATTGAACTGAAAGCTAATATTTGTCAAAATACCTAACGAATGTGAAAAATTTTATATAACATAACATAAGCTCACGCCTCTATCCCCGGAGGGGTAGGCAGAAGCACACTAGCGAACTAGAACACCTACATTTCGCCGAGCTTAGTTCCATCCCAGACGTGATAGGGGGCGAGCCTATCGCCATATTGGGCACGAATTCCAGACTCCGGGCTGATATGGAAAAATCCAATATCACTTTGCCGGGGATTGAACCCGAGACCTCAGGACGGTAGTCGTACCGAAATACCACCACGCCACCGAGGCAGTGAAAATTTTTATTCCACATTTAATACATTATAGCCTGACGCGCATTCAAATTTTATTGCCCGTTTATAAAAACCGCTGGTAGAGCGTGTAAATAGTCCTACCAATAAGTAATGTGAGCCAAGGGGCCCGATCACCGCACCTCAAGGTGAGAACCGACAAAGGTATTTCTGGGAGGGATAAAAAAATAACTCACCAACCTCGCAGCACAGATCCATGCGTACACCTCCCTGGTCCTCTGGAAGCTCCTCAATTGTCGCTCCAAAATGACACACGGGCGAAAAACGTTACTAAACTTTTTTTTTTATGGCAATTGAAATAAATTATGCCAATGTCAAGTTAGGGAAATTGTTTTCATACATTTAAGTTTTCGCAAGTGCAATGAAGTCGGATGTGTTCGATTTCAAGGCCCTGCTGGAGTTTTGGCGTCAATTCCTTCTAGTTTGATGTTTTTTAGACGATTTTCTCGCAGCGGAGGAATCGAACATGGTTGACCCATTCACCCGACAAAAAGCATCCATAAACACTTATTTCAAAGCTTCCACATACTGTCCATCTTCGTTGATGATTATTGCTTAGATACACATCACATTTAAACCACAAACACAACTTTAGACTAAAATATGAAATCATTAAAACAAGCGACCACCCGCACCGTCAGAATTCCCGCCAAAACTCTAAACTTTAAATATGAATAGGACTTGGCGCAGGCCAGTAATAACTATTAAAGCATACACCAAAGGGACCGCAACCAAGGAGATTTACCTGCTAGATCGCGCCGCGTAAATTGGCGAATTTCAATGCAATGTGACGTTTAGGAGTTTCTACCTACTCCATCATAAGATTTTGACCATTTATGAAACCAGCCTTGGAGTCGGTCTACCGAATTACCGAATACAAAATCAATTTTGAAATTATGTGCCGGAGATATTGCGTATTCTACAAAACGTACAAAATTAAGAACCTATTGCTTCTTAAAAGTCAGTTAAAACCAAGTTTTCTGGTCACGAAAGTCAATTATAAATTTCTAATTTAGTCACTTGTAATTATGATGGAAGTCATAAGGCAGTTGTCTGTTTCAAAGCGAACTTAATTTCTTGTTCGAAAGTTGTGGAATTTGCTTTTCTTTCGTTCTGGATAGGCCCAAGTTTGAGCGTTGGATTAATTGCCTATTGTTCAACTTATTAATATGAAGCTATAATTTAGGTTGAGGAACTTGAAGATTCTTGTACGTTTTTACATAAACATAACATAAGCTCACGCTTGCATCCCCGAAGGGGTAGGCAGAGGTGCACTAGCCAACTAGTACACCCACATTTCGCCGAGCTTAGTTCCGGTCCAGATGTGATAGGGGGCGAGCCTATCGCCATATCGGGCACAAATTCCAGACTCCGGGCTGATATGGAAAAATCCAATATCACTTTGCCCGACCCGTGGATCGAACCCAAGACAGGACAGTAGTCGTACCGAAATACAACCACGCCACCGAGGCAGTCGTAAATAGAACTCGTAAATTGAATAATAAAAGCAATTTGTCTCTACACTGAGCATTTTCATTTGAAGGATCGCTATGAAATAGTGTGCAAATAGCATTCCGTGTAAATCCTAGTGCGACAAGCGAATCTACATCTCAATTAACATGACATTGTTGGTAACAACGTAATCGGTGGGGATTTGGCGTATAATCCTGAGTACACAGGCTCTATGTAAATTGGTGATCAATTTTTAGTAACAGTAAACCGAATCGAACGTAGGACCTCCACAGTCCATATAAACTGTCATGAGAACAACGAGGCAACTCCAGACTATGATCTATCTCTGTGCTAAATTTCATCCAAATACGTTGAGGCGTTCTGGAATTATTGAGTAACGAACATCATGCTAAATTTTGCGTTTATATTAGTAGCTTTAATATCAAAATATGTTAAAAACATAACTTGTACGTTAGTTACTAACTAAACTACTAACAGTACCCCTAGTACGAGGTAATATCTTCTCGAAAGAAAACTGTGATAGTTATCGTTAAATCTCTATACATTTATTTAGTTCTTTGTAGTTTCCGCAAGCGCCGCTACAATAATAAATGGAGTTTTAATGATTACGATCATAGTTTTCGAGAAGCATCAACTCGTACTATGTGCAGGCAGTTCTAAAGTGATCCTACTAATTAAATTTAAAATCTAGGTTCCTCGCGTCGTATCAATAATGTAGTTAATTAGCCTTTATTATGTTTACGATGTATTTTCTGTAATATTGCGTTGTTAATCAAAATATCTCAATTATGATGTAAAAACTGCTTCGGTGCCGTGGTTGTATTTCGATACGACTACCATCCTGAGGTCTCGGGTTCGATCCCCGAGTCAGGCAAAGTGATATTGGATTTTTCCATATCAGCCCGAAGTCTGGAATTTGTGCCCGATATGGCGATAGGCTCGCCCCCTAACACATTTGGGACGGAACTAAGCTCGGCGAAATGTGGGTGTACTAGTTGGCTAGTGCGCCTCTGCCTACCCCTTCGAGGATACAGGCGTGAATTTGTTATATTATGATGTAAAAAGTAGTTTACTTTTAAATATAGCATTTTTCGAGCATAGACTGGATAATAAAAAAGGTTGCTATGCGACGCTCTTATTTATAACCCAGTAAATGGTTATGATACCAATCATTTTTATCATGAATATCTACATAGGATCGAAGGGTCTAACCCTCCGCCAGCCCATGGCCCAACCAACCTTACGGTTATAAAGGCCCAATCTCGGGGGACGCTCGCGCGGAATTGAGTCTGACCAGGCAGTGTGCCCTCCCCGCACGAGTTTTACGGTCCCCCTACAAATTGTAGTCCTATGTCCTTTGTCCTAGATGCAACTCTCCCCCTTCTGGGGCATGCTGTCCTATCTCCACGACTCCTGCGTGGCTGTCACTATGGCAGCTCCAGCAGGCCTTCCTGTGTGTGTGTCAAGGGAGAATGTAGCGCGTCTCCAAAACCGAGCGCTTCTCCGCATGGATTCGTGCCGGGCAGTCCCAAGAGGCAGTAGAATGGCTGGTCGCGTCCTTCCTTCCAAACCTAGTGCAGGTTGCGCACTTCGTGGTTTCAGCCTTGCAACTTCCTGAGCGATGTCCAGTCTCTCCGCAGCTCCCACAGGTGTTCTCTTTGGCCTTGCAGTAGGATCGAAGGGTCAAATCCCATGGACCAACCAATCTTACGATTATATGGGGCCTAATCCGGGGGGACACTCGCGCGGAATTGCGTCTGCCAGGCAGGGTGCACTCCCGGCGCGAGTTTTAGGGTCCCCCTACAAGTTATATACAAAGGACAGGACCACAGTACGTGGTGCCTGTCTTCCTCACTCGTTCCACATTCGCACATACCGTCTTCCCTGAGCCGCATATCGGACAGGAGCTTGTTAAAGCACCCGTGATCAGTTAACATCTGAGAGGTTGCATAATCTGGTGCAACTCTGCGCATGCTGAGTCTCCCAGCCACGTCGGGGAAAAACAAGGATCGAAGGGTCAATATGATAAACATATATGTTGATGAAATACCTTCCTATTCGACAGCCTCTGAGGCGCAGTGGGCGAGTAGCTGGCTGTGAAACGAGAGGCCGCAGGTTCGATTCCTACACTGAGACAAATGTTTGTTTGGCCCACAGATATTTGTTTCGGGTCTGGGTATTGTGAGACCGAAAGTCTCTCGTAGTTTTTCATATCCACGAAATCTTAGTGTGGGGTCAGAACTATGTGTGTGACTATTGGGTGTTATTAATTATTTACTCAAAATAGATGTAACTTTATTATTGTAATATTATTTTCAAAATTGGTCCTGTAGGTAGCTCCATAATCAGTTTCAAACAAACTTTTTAGCTAGGTATATACCTATAATAATAACAGAAATCTATAACATAAGTTCACGCCTGTATCCCCGAAGGGGTAGGCAGAGGCGCACTAGCGAACTAGTACACCCACATTTCGCCGAGCTTAGTTCCATCCCAGATGTGATAGGGGGCGAGCCTATGGCCATATCGGGCACAAATTCCAGACTCCGGGCTTATATGGAAAAATCCAATATCACTTTGCCCGACCCGGGGATCGAACTCGAGACCTCAGGAACCGTCCTACGACTACCGAGTCGTACCGAAATACAACCACGCCACCGAGGCAGAGAAATCCATAATACACGAAAAATCTATAATACCGAGAAATCTATAATATACGAAATGAAATAAGAAATACAAATTAAATGACGGTTTAGTAAATACGAGTTGTCTACTACATTACGTTTTGAGTGTGCGATAAATTATCTCCATGTAAATATCTTGAATCTTTAGCAGTATCATAAACAACCCTCCAGTCTCCACTCCACAGACAAAGAAATAGAAACAAAAATGAAAATTCAATATAAAAAATGTGTAATAAAAGTTTTATATCGTAAAGTTTCGTCTCCAAATGTGAGCTACGGAGCAGTAGATAAAACAATACGGCAGGTTATAAAGCCCTATTCAGACGGGGCGAATTTATCACGATAGAGGTGACAATCGTACAATAATTAAATATTATCGTGTCATACGTCATTTAAAATCATGCGTCATATTAAAACAAGAAGCGCGAACAAGAATGTAGCCATGACATGGTAAACCGTTTTTTAAGCACAATAAACACCAAATCCGCCGATCCGCCGACATAACCCGCCGACACAACTTAGCGGCTTATAAGTTTTCCGACTTAAGCCGCCTACAAGCACAGCGACAAAAGTTGCCGACATTAGCCGGCAGGTCGGCGGCTTTGGTGCGTATTGCCCATTACACATAGCACGTAAGACTATATCCATCTAATAGGAACTCACGAGAAACAAACGAGAGTGCTTGAATCTTGAGACAAATGTACAAATATTAACTTTCGGTGCCTCGTCGGCGTAATTGTATTTCGGTATGACCGTCCTGAGGTCTCGGGTTCGATCCCCGGGTCGGGCAAAGTGATACTGGATTTTTCCATATCATCCCGGAGTCTGGAATTTGTGCCTAATATGGCAATAAGCTCGCCCCCTTTCATATCTGGGACGGAATTAAGCTCAACAAAATGTGGGTGTTCTAGTTGGCTAGTGCACCTCTGCCTACCCCTTCGGGGATACTGGCGTGAGCTTATGTTATGTATGTGTATTAACTTTCGACCTGCTCCGCTTATAGCATTTGTACAAAATTTTAACCAAAAATAGCGGAGTAGGTTCGATTCGAATATATTTTCGAGTTATCGTGCTCGGTTCGGAGTCATAAGATATTGAGCCGAGTCTGGTAAACGAACTGATCCACCACCCGATGGTCAGTGATTCCCAAAATACCTGAGAGGTTATAATCTCTCTTAAATTCCAGACATTTATTAAAATATCGTCCTATACATTCGCTATGTGTAAACGCGTCTTTAGTCCTGAACCCAGGGCCCTGGGGTTCAAAAGTTTTTACGTCGGGACAAAAATCATCGAAACTTCCACGGCGATAATGCGAAACACTTTATTAAAGTAAGTATTGCCCTTGAATATCTTTGTGGATTTTTTGTTCCGAAGTTTGCAGACTGTCCCTGAGGAACTGTTCCTAAGTAGATTAGAGATTTTTATAATGCTTTAAGCTTAAGCATAATTATGAATAAACGATTTATTATTAATATGACTGCCTCGGTGGCGTGATGGTATTTCGGTATGACTACGGTTCTGAGGTCTCGGATTCGATCCTCGGGTCGGGCAAAGTGATGTTGGATTTTTCCGTATCAGCCCGGAGTCTGGAATTTGTGCCCGATATGGCGATAGGTTCGCCCCCTATCACATCTGGGACGGAACTAAGCTCGGCGAAATGTGGGTGTTCTAGTTCGCTAGTGCGCCTCTGTCTACTCCTTTGGGGATACAAACGTGAGCTTATGTTTATTTATGCATTTGATTGTCGAAGAAATAAAAGAGTTTGACCTAAAAACTCAATTTGGTCCCAACAATAAATTTTACAAATGCTAAGGTCATTTTGGCCCCCATCTAGCTTAAAGAATCCAAACATTAATATATTCATAACTGAAAGAAATAATAAACCTGAACAGATACTGAATAATTATGTTTTCAATATCAAAATTAAAATAAATGAAATGGCTAAAACGAAATCACATTATAGAATAAAGCTCCCAAAATTACTGACCACTAGTCATATAATTTAAATCGAATAAGCTAAAAATCCATTCAAAGCAAACACACGTAGCTAATTAAGCAAACAATAAACATTCAATCCGATTGCAGCCTTTACGAATTCAATTCGCATTCGACAATACGTTATTCGTACACTGTGTTGCAAAATTAATTATCGAAACTCGATTTAATATAGCGATCCGGGATCATTAATGCTGCGCGTGTTTCATGAATTTTCAAAGCCAGTGTACGAGTTTTGTTTTAATTTAATATTTACAAGTTTAAAAACTTAACTGGCCGATTTCGAATTTACCGATGGTGACCAAATTTATATGGGACCACTCTTGAAATAAACTCTATCGAACACAAAAAGAGTTTCAAAAGTCGGCCCACATTTAGCGGAGATATCGAGTAACATACATTAAAAAAAATACAGACGAATTGAGGACCTCCTCCTTTTGTGGAAGTCGGTCGAAAATGGTAAAAATATATTTAATTTTAGTCCGTGATTTCTTTATTTCTACTCACACGTACTCATACTGTAAATACAAACGCGCTGTTTAAACTCTTGTACCACGATTACTAACCTACAGTTAGTCCTAAAATCAAGTTAAATTAAAAAATAAATATATGAATGACATGTAATTCATTACATGTAATGTACTAGAGGTACGTGTAATTACAGATAATATAATTATGATGACATTTAATTAATTACGCGTAATGAATGAAATTCCAGATCGACCTGTTGGAAGCGGCCTGCATCCAGCGACTTCCTGCAACCATTATCAGGTCGTCGGTCCACCTTGTAGGTGGACGTCCTACGCTGCGCTTGCCGGAATAATAATAATAATAATCTTTGGGGGAGGCCTATGTTCAGCAGTGGACGTCCTATGGCTAATGATGATGATGAATGAAATTCAAATTATATGTCATACATACGTTACTTTTTCCAAACAACTCGAGGTTAGGACTAACTGTACGTTAGTAATAGTGGTGTAAGTGGGCCTAAATCGATTTTGGCAAAACTTGGTATGAAAAAAGCGATGTTTGAGATGTAGAGCCACGCTGTATACAGTTACGTCTACAGCACGAATGGGCCGACTCAAGCGGTTTGTTAACACTATCTCACGGAAAACCTACGTAGAGTGGGAACTTTCGTCGCGCTTCGTTTAGTGTGTGAGATTTTCTGTGGCCCAACCATTGGGTTGAAAAGAAGGGAAATAGGGATTGCCCTATTTCCCTTGTTTTAGGTTGGCAACGCATCCTTTCTTTTGTGTCTTGGGTGTCTATCGGTGGTGAAGATCACTTACCATCAGCTGATGCTTGTTTGCCAGTCTCTGCTAAATCTTAAACCATAGGACACAAAATAAATTACCTTTTGTAGAAAAGGATTGCAATACGAAGTGTTCGTTTAGTATTTGGCAGACTATGCACAATAGTTGATTTTAACCCCTACATTCCTACAGATAGGCATCCTAGTTGGCTATTCCTATCTAACATCTATCATCTTCTTATCTTAAAGTATAGTTTATCCCTTTCATTTTTAAACAATGTGATTCAAGGAAAAAGTTACAACTATTCTTAAAGATAAGAAGCTCATAAATAACTTTATAAGCAAAAGATTATATGCACCAGTCATCCCTTTTCATGCAATGCACTTTACAACTCGTAATACGCGAGCCCCAAACGGTCTCAGCAAACGATCAAAGCATATCGATTTTAAATTGAAATTGAATCGGTTGAATACACGGATGACGTCATATGATTGATTCTGTATCAGTTGTATAGACCATCGAATGAATATTTCAAATGGCGGCCTGATTATAGTTTGGACTTCCAAGCCAAGCTATCATCGACTTAATTACAGTGGACATATTTTATAGTATCATTCCATTGGGCGTCATACTTTAACGTAAAATTAGTTTCCATAAATAACATTGAGAAAAGTCTTTAGATAGATAGCAAAGCTAATTTTAATAAACTCTTTCTTTTTTCCAGCTACCCTTATTCCAATTTATTTGGGTTCACTATGATTTATTCATTTATTTTTGCCCACTCCACTTTCAATTCTTTACCATAACTTTAATCACTATTAAACCTTTGTAGAGAAGGGAGTTCTCTATTAGTTGGTATTATTTATTTATTTATTTACACTTTAAACATATAAAATATAAAGGCGGACTTAATGCCTGAGGCATTATCTACCAGTCTTTGGGTGCTGTAAAGAATGAACAAGTTTAATATTTTATTCATATGCTTTTTTTCCACTCCCCTCCGAAATCCTCAATCACTATCAAACCTACCTCAATTCATTTCAGAAGTTCCAGAACCGATGTCAATACTAAGAGCGTCGACAAAACGCCCAACATTCGTCTACGTGTTTGCACTGCCTGCACAGTATTGGATTCTAGTCCTTTGAGCGTCTTTGTCTCATTCAAATCTACAGCGTAACATTGCTTAGGCACTAATTGAAAGGCGCCATCATTGTTTTAGCTTTAGGGCTTCTGTTAGCTTGTTCATGCCTGTATTACTACTAGTTAATTAATACTTCTAATTTCTCAAAAATGAAAAAGTTTTCAACCGAGTTTGGAAGGAAGATGTTCTTTTTAGGGGGATCACCTGATAAGAGTGGTAAAGCCATGCTGTAGACAGTAATGTCTACAATACGAATGGGCCGGCTCGACCGGTTTGATATCACTGTTTCATAGAAAACCGACGTAAAGTGGCAGCTCGTTGTTGCGTTTCGGTGAGTGAGATTTCCGGTGGCCCAATTCCCCCCTCCTTTTCCTACTTCCAAATTTCCTCCTTTTCGGTTGGCAACGCACCCATGATACATTTGTGTCATTAGATAGACTCATATATATCCCCGAAGAGGTAGGCATGGGCGAATTAGAGAACCCACATTTCGCCGAGCTCATTTCCGTCCCAGATATGATTGGAAACGAGCCTATCAGCAGGGGCTGGTCGTAAGAACGAAAGCTTCGTATCTACAACTTGATTAGAATGCGTTGCGTCGATCCCACATCATAGTGGGATAAAGGCAGATGGCAAGAAAGAAAATGTTATTATCACCTACTTTATTATCTGGGGAAAATGATTGCGGGTGTCACCTGAACAAAACTTGTATCTTCTTCTACTTTTAAAAATAATGGCCTCCACGCATTTGCGATGATTTAGCCAATGTCAAGGTAAGTATAGTAATTATCAAGTTTTCATAATGACCATGAGACCCAGATGTGGATGATCTCATGGCCGTGCTGGGATTATGGGGGCAATTCCTTCCAGCGCGGTGCCCCTCAAATGACCTTTACTCAGCGAATCGACCTAGCAAAGCCAACCAACGCACCAAGCAAAACTAATCAAAAATCGCCGTTGAAAAAGTTTCCACATTAGACTGTCCATATTCCATGAATTTTGGTGCATAAAACCATATCACATTAAAACAACAAACACAATTCCAGGCCATAATATGAAATTATTTTAACAAGCAACACCCACCCTTTGAGACTTCCCGTCAAAAAATCCTAACTTGTATCTAAAATAACAAATAAATAATCTTTATAATACTAGGTTATTATAAAGACTAATTATTTGTTATTTTTTTTGTTTCTAATGACTAGGCTATCACTATAGAACCGAATTAAAACATCTTTTACCTATGGATAGCTATCCATAGGTATCAGCAAGTAACATAAGGCACTTTTACCCCGAAAAATGTGTGATTACTGTAATCGAAGTCGCGAAGAATACCTAGTATTATACAAAATATAAAAACCCAAACAAAAGTAAATACCAGCATTATAGCGTGGAACATTAACTGTATATTAAGCATTCTGTACGCCACTCCACTTTGCATAAACCATCGAAAATGGCGTTCTTTTCAAAAAGCGCACCAAGCAGAAAGATATAAGAGCACATTAAAATAACGTTTATCTGAAATGTGTATTTTTAATTCTAAGAAGCTATAAATTGCCCTAAATGGATCACATTAAAATTACATTTATATGAAATGTAGATTTTTAATTCTAAGAAAAATTCATAAATTGCCCTAAATGGAATTATGATCATCAATGTTATCTCAGCTATTAAGAGTATAACTTGTAGAAATCTTCACTTTTATATTTCTTTGTTGAGCAAAACAGCCAACAACTAACAAGTATTTGAGTGGTAGAGCCACGCTGTAGACAGTAACGACTACAGCACGAATGGGCCGGCTTTACCGGTTTGATACCATTGTCTCACAGAAAACCGACGTAAAGTGGCAACTTGCTGTCGCGTTTCGTTCGGTGGGTGAGATTTCCGGTGGCACATTTCCCCCCTTCCCAATCCCTTTTTCACTCCCCTTCCATTTCCTCCTTTTAGGCTGGCAACGCGCCCATGATTCTTTTTGTGTTTTGGGTGTCTGTGAGCGGTGGAGATCACTTACCATCAGGTGCTCCATCTGCTCGTTTGCCAGTCTCTGATATGACAAAAAAGTAAATAGCAGTTGTCTGTGGCCTGATTTTCTGTGCAAAGTTCAAAACGCGTATGTAACGTGTCTCACATGAAATATAAACTTATGTAATATGGCATTTTAAATTGGCATCACTCGACCAAACTAATTTTGTTAACGTGAAGCGAGGGTGTTATGTGCGCTGTTTTTATACATGATTTGACCAGCGGCCTGAGCAGGAAAATTTCTGACAACCGTAAATGTATTCGAACTCGATGTGCGTGTATAAAATATGTATGAAATATTAACCAAACGTCATCAGTGCGCAGCGAACTCGAAAAGATTTACATTAACATTAGTTTTACGTGCTCGGGCTACAGGACTAGGTCCCCCAGAGGTTGGTCAAGCAAGAAGCCGGTCATAAAACTAAGTCGGATCCATCCTGCGACATGCTTGAAAAAGCATATTCCCCTGATCTCACATTGTAATGCATTTTATGTAAGTAAATTATTGCCTGTCTTTTTTGGTTTGACAAATAAAAATTGTTTTCTCTTTCTTTCAAATAATATGAGGCCAAGTGGAAAGAAAGTGAATAAGCTCCATGCCCCCTGACTTTTGACAACATAACATAAGCTCACGCCTGTATCCCCGAAGAGGTAGGCAGAGGCGTACTAGCGAACTAGTTCACCCACATTTAGCCGAGCTGAGTTCCGTCCCAAATGTGATAGGTGCCGAGCCTATCACCATATCGGGCACAAATTCCAGACTCCATGCTGATATGGAAAAATCCAATATCACTTTGCTCAACCCTGGGATCGAACCCGAGACCTAATCGGTAATCGTACCGAAATACAACCACGCCACCGAGGCAGTCCCCGAGGCAGTATAAAAACTAAACTATTTTGTACAAAAAGTATGTCAGAAGTCCATAAACTGATGAAGTTGACAAAAAATACAACATTCGTAAAAGTGAGCGATATTTTTTGACATACGAAGGCCAGTGGAGGCCAACAGTAATTCGTTAATGGATCTGAAATGCCGCCCAGTAATGAAATATGACCGCAATCGATAATCAAACTGAAAGCTTTCAGCAAATAAGTCGTACATATTGTAAAGTATATGATTATTATTAGTACCTGCTTGGACTGCCTAGCATGCGCGCCACGAGATAACCCGATGATCGATTGTCGAGATGTTGTCTACGTGTTGTCTACAATATTGTATGAAAATAAACGACTACTCATGTTAGTGTCCGTAGACAAATAGATAAAACCTGTTATAGCAGGCTACGCGCTAACGCGCATGCTATTCGGGCTGAACTGCCTCGTTGGCGTAGTTGTATTTCAGTACGACTACCGTGTTGCGGTCTCGGGTTCGATCCCTGGATCGGTCAAAGTGATATTGGGTTTTATCACTATCAGCCCGGAGTTAGGAATTTGTGCCCGATACGGCGATAGGCTCGCCCCCTATCACATTTAGGACGGAACTAAGCACGGCGAAATGTGCGTGTTCTAGTTCTGTAGTGCGCCCCTGCCTACCCCTTCGGGGATACAGGCGTGAGCTTATGAGTGTGTAAGTATGTATGTATAAATTGCGCAGCGAACTCGATATTTAAATTCAAATCATTTATTCTACAAATAGAATAATTTATATCTCTTAAATTTATGGCGTCGGCATTTCATATCCCGATGTTCGATTTTCGAGATGTTGTCTACGTGTTGTCAACAATATTGTATGAAAATAAACGAGAACGCATGTCAGTATCCGTAGACAAATAGAGAAAACCGGTTATAACGGGACAAAAAGCGTAGACAAAAAGTTCTCGTGGCGCGCATGCTAGGCGGGCTGGATCGGAGTTTTTTTTTTTTTTTTTTTTTTTTTTTTTTTATAGCAGAGATTGGCAAACGAACAGATCGGTCACCTGATGGTAAGTGATCTCCACCGCCCATAGACACACATGACACAAAAATAATCATGGCTGCGTTGCCAACCTAAAAGGAGGGAATGAAAGGGGAGGGAAAAGGAATTGGGAAAGGGAGGGGGGAAATGGGCCACCGGAAATCTCACTCACCGAACGAAACGCGACAGCAAGCCGCCACTTTACGTCGGTTTTCTGTGAGACAGTGGTATCTAACCGGTCGAGCCGGCCCATTCATGCTGTAGACGTTACTGTCTACAGCGTGGCTCTACCACTCTAAAATCGATCGGAATCGGATCGGAGTGCTATCGTTAGTTACACTGACGATGTAACTCCAAATTCCAATTACAGTCGAATTCACATTTAACCCTCAACAGTTCCATCAAACCAGAAGCATGAAACAATAAGTCATAGTAGGCACAACTGTCAACTGACAACGGTTGGTTAATTGCTGTGCAATTGTACCCAGATGAAATCCATTGTGTAGACGCGACTGCGATGTAATTACGTGATGTGTTCTCTACAGCGGTTCCAACGTCATTGGTGCTATACGTTTTAAGGGAGTGTTTACATGCGTTTATAATAGCACCTTTTATTAAGATGCATTTAGATTAAGGGCATCTCCAACAGCTAGAAATGTTTATCTGTGAGATAATTTTGATAATTGTGAGACAAACGTTGAATGTCAAAACAGATTCTCAAGGACTAAAACAAGAGTGTTATTTTGGAACAAAGACATTTAATATAACTAACTATAGAGGGGCTATCAAGCAAGGTTCCATACAAATAAAATATCTCAAACGTCAGTAACGCCATCTACTACTTATTACAATGCGAGGGCGCTTATCACAATTGACACCCTAGAATGTTCTGTAAATATTCAAGAATCACGTTGGTCAATTTTTAAGCTATTGCATAGCTTCTATCGCGGGCCTTGAGCGTGGAGACCGAATCCAGAAATTCCGTAACGAAAATAACCTAACACCCCCCCCCCCCACTCCGACCGGCACAGCGGTGATACTTTTTAGTTTTGCCATCTATCGATGAATAGCAGAACTTTTATTGACTTTTGAAATATCACGCTTGTCTCTTTAGTTCAGCAACTCGCCTCTAGGTGGCATTGGTTGTATCGGCGTTACTGCGCATGCGTAATCCCCCTCTTTGCCCCGCAATCTGGTGACTCATGCCTGCTTAGAGTTTCGGCGTTAGGACACCTCCTCTTTGTATTTACTTCATGGTAGGACTCTACGAAGCTCGCACGAATCGAGACGAGCTGCTCCGAAATCGGACGAATACGTAATCAACTGTTTGTGAGAAAGTATATGGGTGTATTGATTTTGGGTGCTATTCTCAATAGCTTTTATTGTTTAAACATTATTACGCTGGCACGACTTAGCGCGCGTATGTTTTTGATACGACTGAATGATTTATAACGACTTGGTCACAACTTTTGGATCGTAAGTGTAAGATATTCATATATGGACCCGTGGTCAATTGTTGCATTAATTTAGTTATGTTTATAAGGTACGCGCAGTGCGCATTTTTTGTCACACCTTTAGTTTAATAAATCAGCAGTACGATTCTCTAAGGTTTCATGTGTGAAAACAACGGTGCGGCATCGTTGCGGCAAAGATGTTTTCATTTTTTTATTCAGCAAGGTACAAAGCGCACGCACTAGCGCTATGCGTGATGACGGCGCTTATGCGAACTAGCTCTCTCGAGCGAGGCGTTTGACATATGTATATGTATGGAAAAAGGTATTCTCTAAGAACAACAACGTTGAACGCTCCGTCGATCTCAACGATGTGCGCTGCGGGAGCTCGTCGTCGATCGCAACGTTGTGGCGTTTCTTAGAGAATCGACCTGCAGTTGGCTTTCTACCGCCTGTTTTATTGACGCTTTCCCGTGGACGCTTCAATAAGTTCAGCGCTGTTATCCCGTCTAATAAATCGGCTCAAATATTAATTCTTCAACAACAATCAAAGTTTTTAGAAGATAATAATTATTGGAATTACTAATACATCTCGATTTGCCACACTGACCTTCAACTCCTTGAAGCTGCTGAGGCATGTCATATACTTTGGCACATTGCCATATGTAATATGTAACGCCTGGTAAGTGGCCCAAGAAATGAAGAATAAAGGACGATATACCGATCCCCGTCCGTTTGATCTAGTGGCAGTATAGCATGGAGCGGGAGGTTCTGGGTTCGATTCCTAGGTCGGATTAAACAGTTTTCAATCGACTTCAAAAAAGGAGGTGGTCGGAAATAAAAAATAGTATTGGTATATGTGTACTTGCTCGCCTCCTTGGTCTAGTGACAGCATGTATGTGGACCGGGAGGTCCCCTTATAGGGGGTTGACGTCAGGCAGGCGGCTGATCGTAAAAAAAGTCAAATCCTATGTGCAACATGCTTGAAAAAGTGTGTTGCGCCGACCCCACATTAAGGTGGGATAAGGGCAGATAGAAGAAGAAGAATATTGGTATATGTGTACTTGTGTCTTGTAGCGATGGTTTTTCTTTCTTTCTTTCAATACCTCTGTATTTTTTGATGTATGTAACACGATATCTCCTCCTAGATACTACTTAATATGCATCGTCGTTGTCTCCGCCAAATCTGGACCATTCTTCAAGAGTCTTTTTCTGTTCGATAGAGCTTATTACAAGGGTGGTCCCAATTTGGTTACGATCACATAAGTTTTGAAGCCCGTTAAGTTTTTTCTAACTTAGATAGTTCATGTCAGGCAAACGTCAGGTGTCTAAGCCGTAGAGATATCTTACCATGAAGTGACCCATCAGCACGTTTGCCAGTCTCTACTAATTCCGAATGAAAATCAAGATAGATTCTCAATTACTCAGGCTGGCATGACGCCAACCTTCTCGTTAGTATCGTACTAATCGAATCTTTTAATCAACTATGCGATTTTTTTCTACAACGAGAAAAAATATACTCATACAACTGTTATTCGTGCTTTTTACTGACTTCCAAAAGGAGTATATGATATTAGGCCCAGTCATTGGTACATATATCCAACGAAATATAAGTGAATTATAACATGTTGCATTTTTTCCGACTTACTGGCTAATGTCCTCGGGCAAACAATGTCAAAAAAACATGCGTTGCCTGACTTGGGATTTTTTATTTGAACTCACGGACCCACGCTCCACGGCCTATAACACCTATTTATTAGTAGATAACTCAGTTGGGAATGGTACGCGAGACAAGTGTCGGAGGTTCGAAGCCAACCCCAAACAAAGTGTATGTTAAGTATGTTTTCATTATGAATTATCGCTTGCTATAACGGTGAAGGAAAACATCGTGAGGAAACCTTCATAAATGCATACCTGAGATTTTCTCCGCAAGAATTACGAAGGTATGTAAAGTCTATCAACCCGCATTAAGCTAGCATGGTAGACTAAGGCCTAACACCTCTCATTAGTAGAGGAGGCCCGTGACCAGCAATGGGCAGTAATGTTACAGGGTTAATATTATTGTTAATTAGTCCGCACTTTAACTCGCGAGTCACCTCCTTGGTCTAGTGGCAGCATATATGGGCTGTGGACCGGGAGGACCTGGGTTCGACTCCCATATCGGGCAAAGCGAAATTTCAAATATAATTTGCCCGGGACTAAATTCTTCAGAGGAGTTGACGTCAGGCAGACAGCCAGTCGTCAAAACTAAGCCAATACCTATCTGGCAACATGCTTGAAAAAGTGTGTTGCGCCGATCCCACATTAAGGTGGGATAAGGGCAGGTAGAAAGAAAAGTCAGCACTTTGACAAACTTAAGCCAGCAGGATTCGTGTTTTATGGACCATTTGCCACAAGGTGTACGCAATAAGTAGGTTAATAAAGCAGATCTAGGCCGTGGCGAAGGAGTCGAGTGGAAATAATAGAAATAATCAAGGCACTGCTGAGGCGTTCCTCTCTGTATGCAAATGAGCAATCCTCCGGCGCGAGAGGTCTGGTTAATTCGCACAAAACAACGTTTTATTGCCATAGAGTAGGAGAAAAAATTACAGACGCGACAGTGCGTTACAGTTAGAATCGTCACAAGTTTAAAAACTTAACGGACCGACTTCAAATCCAATCGTGACCCTTGAAATAAGCTCTATGATATAATAATAATTTTGAAGATCGGACTACATTTGTCGGAGATAACGCATAACATAAAAAAATATAGATGAATTGAGGACCTCCTCCTTTTTTGAACACAGTCGAAAATGGCAATTATGTTATTGATACTGTACTGCTTAATGAGCGTTCAACCACATAACAAGAATGGATCAATAAAAAAATAAATTATTCAAATCTGGTTCAATTAGAAAATAACTTGCATGACCAAGTTATGTTCAATCAATAATATTAAACTATTCAGTTAGAACATCGATATATTGTTTACCTAGATGCACAGTTGACGCTCGGAAAATGGGACAGCAAAAAAGTGCACATCTCTTGCCTACAGTCAGACGCTGATAGAATTCTAAATTTCAAAATTCAAATTTAAGAACGTTTGATCATTTCGTGTAAAAATCTACTTTATTACACGTGCATAGGGTTATATTTGTGTTGATTTGATAGAACTTGTGATGTTTCTTTGTTTTATTCCTGAGACCACTTTTTAGGAAGATATTTGCAAAGAACTGTGCATCTTGGGTATATTATATTGATGAGTTAGAAACATACAAGCAGGTTGCTCTAATGAATATTAAATTTCATTTAAGCAATATGATGATTATTTGTAGTAGGTACTGTAACTGGTGTAGAAACTATGACGCGTACAGAATTATGCAGAATTTTCAAACTTTTGGATACTATAAAATGCAGCAGTATTTTATTAACACACATTCTTTCTACCTGCCCGTATCCCACCAAATGTGGGGTTGGCACAACGTACTTTTTCAAGCATTTGCAGAAAATATTTAGCTTAATTTTTAATAGCAGCTGGCTGCCTTACGTTAACCCCCTCTATGATGTTAGTACACCTATCACTCTCCGCCTCCTCCTGCCTCCGTGGCGTGGTGGTATTTCGGTACGACTACGTTTCTGAGGTCTCAGGTTCGATCCCCGGGTCGGGCAAAGTGATATTGAATTTTCCATATCAGCCCGGAGTCTGGAATTTGTGCCCGATATGGCGATAGGCTCGCCCCCTATCACATCTGGGACGAAACTAAGCTCGGCGAAAAGTGGGTGTTCTAGTTCGCTAGTACGCCTCTGCCTACCCCTTCGGGGATACAGGCGTGAGCTTATGTTTACACCTATCAAACATTAATTAACATAAGCTCACGCCTGTATCCCCGAAGGGGTAGGCAGAAGCGCACTAGCGAACTAGAACACCCACATTTCGCCGAGCTTAGTTCAGTCCCAGATGTGATAGGATGCGAGCCTATCGCCATATCAGGCACAAATTCCAGACTTCGGCCTGATATGGAAAAATCCAATATCACTTTGCCCGAACCGGGGATCGAACCCGAGACCTCAGAACCGTAGTCGTACCGAAATACCACCACGCCACCGAGGCAGTCAAACATTAATTACTGTTATCAATCAAGCATAGGCGCTAATCTTCCTCCCTAATTGCACCCATCAACGATCGCTATGAGCTATGAACGATGGATGCCGCTTACACGATCGATTTGTATCCATCGCTAATTGCACGCCACGCCAATCAGACGTGTTTTCATGTCTAGTTATTACACGCTTTATTTAAAGTACATTGAATGCGAAATACCTTGAAGATCCGCCATTCACAGGCAGCTTGAAGCAGTATCGACCGACCGTATAGCAAACTACAGTCATACAAACAAACATACAAACTACAGTATCCTGCGCTATTTCCTGCCATGGGGTAGCTTGGAGTTCGCACAAGTCCTTCTCTACTTAGTCTTTCCAGCGGTAACTAGGCCGACCCACGTGAGTGAGTTAAGGACTCTTTATTTAAAAAGCTTTTTATATGTTATATGGAATGTGAGTGTATGGGCTGTGAACCGGGAGGTCCTCGGTTCGATTCACAAGTGGGGTAAAGTAATTTTCCTAACTTAATGTGCATTGGACTGGCAACTCCAGAGGGGGTTGACGTCGGACAGGGAGACGGTTGTAGAAACTAAGCCAAATCCTTTCTGCAACATGCTTGTGAAAGAGAGTTGCGCCAATCCTACAATGAGAGTAAGTCGCAAGAAGAGCAAGTCGAAAGAAAGCTTTTGTAGGTATATACCTCTATAATTCTGAGAGACGCACAATCCTTAGGCACAATTCAACAACTGCCTCAACAACTCTTTGTACTAATGTACCCGGGTTATGCCGACTGGATCTCGACTCCAACGACTTCCAATCCCGAGAGGTGCTCGATGAGATTATACTTCTGGCTGCGAAGTCGAAGTAACTGACAGCTTACGTGACAACGTTGTCAATTAGGAAATTACAATTGTTTTAACTTTTTTACCGACTTCTAAAAAGGTGAAGGTCCTTAATTCGTCTGTATTTTATGTGTGTTACGTGATATCTCCACCAAAACGGATTTTTATGATTATTTTTCTGTTCGATAGAGCTTATTTCAAGTTTTTGAAGATAATTTATGGGCGATTTGTATTAGTCCTAAACTCGATTTATGAGCTCATTCCTTTATTTAAACTGAGATTTGGGATGCATTGAGATGTATAAAAGTGCTGAAGATTTCGATTCGATTTTCAATTCTTTCTTTTCACAAAAAATCAACGTAAAGTGGCATCTCGCTGTTGCGTTTCGTTTGGGGAGAGATTTTCGGTGGTTCAATTCACCCTCCCCCCTCCCTTTCTCAATTCCTATCCCCCTCCTTTTTCCTAAAAGGCAACGCACCCATGATTATTTTTGTGTCTTGGCCCATAGATACGGGCCGTGGAAATCACTTACCATCAGGTGACCCACCTGCTCATTTGCCAGTCTCAGCTATAAAAAAGAACTATTGTTAGTATATTCTGCATTAATATAGTAGAGGTATAACGGGCTGTTATAACACCATTAAAACTGTTTTAAAAAATAAGTCACAAAGAATTTTATCGAACGGAAACTCAAAGCAGTCTAGAAGTGGAAAAAACTTTGCTCGAACTATTTATTATTAGAGAAAGACAAAGCAAAACTGTTTCTTTTAAAAGTTAACAAAAGCTACGTGAACTGTAGACAGATTCGAAGCACCTTTTGTCTAGAAATTCTAGAACCTAGAAAGAACTATAAGTATCTGCTCTTTATTTAATTTGTAAAAATATAAAGCTAAAATACTTTTGCTTTTGGAATTTTACATAGATATACTCACGACTGTATCCCCGAAGGAGTAGACAGAGGCAAACTAGAACACCCACATTTCACCGAGCTCATTTTATGGCAGAGACTGGCAAACGAGCAGATGGTACATATTATTATTTTAATTTAGTTTTATATGTTGCTAATAATCTTAGATTCAAAAATACAAACGATTTTGAAACCAAAAAAAATTATGAACACGAAAGTCACATTCAGAAAACTCGCGCCGAAATACAAAGCGTAAACTAATAAATTGCTACCACACGAATAAGCAAACGACAAAGAGATGCGAACAAACAAAAATAAACACAATTATATTAACACAAAGCGCGTCTGAAGAAAAAACTGCCAAACAAAGGAAAGTCGCACATTTACAATTCAAAGAGGTTCAAAGTTGGATAATTGATTGTTTGGAAGCCTATTTTAGGCGAAAGAATACGATACTAACGCCATTTCATCTTGCGACGAATTACATGATACATCAGCGGCCCGAGTAGGACTTTTTATAGCAGAGACTGGCACACGAGCAGATGGGTCACCTCATGGTAAGTAAACTCCACGGCCCATAGATATCCAAGACACAGAAAGAATCATGGGTGCGTTGCCAGCCTAAAGGGAGGTAATGGAAGAAAAGGGAAAAAGGATTTGGGAGGGAGGAAATGGGCCACCGGAAATCTCACTCACCGAAAGAAACGGGATAGCAAGCTGCCACTTTACGTCGGTTTTCTGTGGGATACGTGCATGGAGTTATATTTGTGTTGATTTCATTAGAACCTGTGATCTTATTCTTTGAAATAATCACAAGTTTAAAAACCTAACTGACCAACTTCCAATTTACCTATCGTGACCAAATTTATATGGGACCACCCTTGAAATAAGCTATATCGAACACAAGAAGAATTTTTAAAATCGGTCCACATTTGGCGGAGATATTGCGTAATATACATAAAAAAACGACAAATTGAGGAACTCCTCCTTTTTGGGAAGTCGATCGATAAAACTAGTTTTAGTCAGAGAGTCAGGTCAGACTGACCCGTGACCACAAAGGCTGCAAAGCTTTCGAAACGTCGGGCATAAAATTAAAACCAAATCGTGATAGAATCCGTAAAAATACTTTTATTTCAATGAATAACATTCGCTTAAATCTAAGAAATCATTATCTTATTCTTTGCTTTATTCCTGAGAACACTTTTTAGGAGTATATTTGCAAAGAACTGTGCATCTAGGGTATATTATATTATTAGCTCGGATCGACTGCCTCGGTGGCGTGGTGGTATTTCGGTAGGACTACGTTCTGAGGTCTCAGGTTCGATCCACGGGTCGGGCAAAGTGATATTGGATTTTTCCATATCAGCCCGAAGTCTGGAATTTGTGCCCGATATGGCGATAGGCTCGCCTCCTATCACATCTGGGACGGAACTAAGCTCGGCGAAATGTGGGTGTTCTAGTTCGCTAGTGCGCCTCTGCCTACCCCTTCAGGGATACAGGCGTGAGCTTATGTTTATGTAGCTCGGACCGCTGATAGCAAGACTTCAGGCCTCAGTGGCGTAATTGTATTACGCGGTACGACTACCATCCTGAGGTTTCGGGTTCGATCCCGGGTCGGGTAAAGTGATATTGGGTTTTTCTACTTGGTACTCGGAGTCTGGAGTTTGTGCCCGATATGGCGATAGGCTCGATCTCTAACACATCTGGGACGGAAATGTGGTCGGCGTTCATGTATATGCCTCGACGAAATGCTACGTCTAGTTCAACTCTGCCTACCTCATCAGGGATACAGGCGTGAGCCTGTGAAATATTTACCCAAACTTTATATTTTAAGATGTTCCAGTACTGTCATATTGACGAAACCCAAGAAATTAACCAAACGACTGTAGCCTTATTAATTCATTAAATAAATTGCTTTCAAGGCACTTATTTAGAGAGGCTTTTAGGTTTGTACTATTTAAACAGACCTTGGAAATTTAATCATGGTTACCTTTTTTAATTTAACTTTCCTTTTTACGTAATGGACCGTTTCCTTATTTATGGTTTATGGCGTTTACAAAGGATAAGTAAGTTGCTTTTTCATTTACTTTAAATAAAGTCTTTTTATGAGCCCTGTGATATTACTGTCCTACTGCTGGGCACGGGCCTCCTCTACTAATGAGAGGGGTTAGGCCTTAGTCTACCACGCTGGCCTAATGCGGGTTGGTAGACTTCACATACGTACGAAATTCTTGTGGAGAAATTCTTGGGTATGCTGGTTTCTTGATGTTTTCCTTCACCGTTATAACAAGCGATAAAAAACGAAAACACACTCACCATAGAAAAGTCAGAGGTGTATGCTCTTATTTGGGGTTGGTCTTGAACCTCCGACACTCGTCTCGGAGTCGTCAGTCCGTACCATTCCCAACTGAGCTATCGCTGCTTATAGCGTCTTTACTGGTTCGAAATCGAAATGCCACGCTGTGGAGAATTACGTACAGCATCAATAAGCCAGTTCTACCAGTCCCTTAGTACTTTTAAAAGATTTTTAAGAAACATTTTGAGGCAAACGGCTGCGATTTCGATTCGTATTAGTGTGGGGTCAGGACTATCTGGGCTGAGATCTTGAGTTCTTTGACTTAGACTTAGTCAAAATTCGCTCTATAGAGGTAGAACTCAGCCTTTGAGTTTGAGTTATTTATTATTAACCCGGAGATCGAACGAGATCTCAGCAGTTTTTGACTGGTAGAGCCACTCTGTAGACAGTTACGTCTACAGCACGAATGGACCGGCTCGACCGCTTTAATACCACTGCCTCACAGAAAACCGACGTAAAGTGACAGCTCGCTGTCGCGTTTCGTTCGGTGAGTGAGATTTCCGGTGGCCCAATTCCCTCCTTCCTACTTTTAGGTTGGCAACGCACCCATGATTTTCTTGTCTTGGGTGTCTATAGGCCGTGGACATCACTAACCATTAGGAGACCCATCTGCTCGTTTGCCAGTCTCTGCTAAAAAAAAGAAAAAAGCACGGTAGTTGTACTAATTAAAAACCTTCGTTCATGTCAGTTGAAAAGCAAAACTGTTACATCAAATCCATTTATACATGATGAACTACGCTTATCATACGTAAACTAGTTCATATCCCATTCAAATACCTGCACCTAATGAGGATGGATGAAAGGGATCGCGTCTAGTTGCGAAACGAATGAAAACATCTCGTACGAATGCAAAAATATACAAAAACCGCGCGCCGACATGACTACGATCCTTTGCATACCACAAAGGGACCCGTGCATTGTGTTTCAAGTATTACTCTGGAATATGAGTGGGTGCGGGTTTAAGGGATGAGATTATGGCGAGTTAATATGAGCCGTGTCTGAAAGACAGAGCTTGAGATCTATAGAGCGAACTTCGATTAAGTCTTTTCTTTCTACCTGCCCTTATCCCACCTTAATGTGGGGTCGGCGCAACAGACTTTTTCAAGCATGTTGCAGAGACGATTTGGCTTAGTTTTTACGACCGGCCGCCTGCCTGACGTCAACCCCCTATGAGAGATCCAGTCCCGGGAAAATTCAATTATAAAATTTACTTTGCCCGACCTGGGAATCGAACCCAGGACCTCCCGATCCACAGCTTATACATGCTGCCACTAGATCAAGGAGGCGACCCAGGCGAACTTCGATTAAGTCTCAGTAAAAAACGAAATCACTGAGTATTTGGAAGTCTTACGAATTTCGACTTAGTCCGAGCCATTTTTAAAAGAAACAGATTGACAGACAGATTCGACAGTCGGATTGCGATTTAAAAATTCCAAATCCTCACCGGGCTCGTATCTTTGAGTTAGACTTTGATGAAGTTCGCTCTGTAGATCCCAGCCATAATGTTAATGGGCCATTAATTTATTATGTATGGTAATTTAGGGGCGAGGGGTCGACCATATCTTATTTTCTCTTACAAGCGAGTCTCATACTTTTTAAAAGCGTATACATAAGTGCGAGTGTGCTTTTTTTAGTGCCCTGGTACGCTAAGTTTTTTTTTTATAGCAGAGATTGGCAAACGAGCAGGTGGGTCACCTGATGGTAAGTGATCTCTACCGCCCATAGACACCCAAGACACAAAAAGAATCATTGGTGAGTTGCCAACCTAAAAGGAGGGAATGGAATGGGAGGGAAGGGGATTGGGAAAGGGAGTGGGGAAATGGGCCACCGGAAATCTCACTCACCGAACGAAACACGACAGCAAGCTTCCACTTTACGTCGGTTTATTATATTATAAAAGTTCCTTTAAAATCTTACGTAATAAATAATTAACAGGGGGGAAGCGGTCGACCTATTCTTATTTTTTCTTATTTATGGGGGGAGGGATCAAAAACTAGCAAAAATAATCTTACGTAATAAATGAATGGCGTCTAAAGGAAAATCATTTACTAAACGCAATTCTCTTTTCATATACACCGGGACATAAGAAAGCCAGCGACTCCAACGTCTTTTGAATACACAGCCATTGAAACCTAACCATGCAAATTATAAAACGTGCATACATCAACGCTTGTGACCTCGCCTAAACCCAACATTTGACTTTTAAAGTTATGTTTAAGCTCACGCCGTTTACTGCATGCAGTTGTTTATATTAGAGCAGCTAATCCCTAAAGGCGACATGCAGCGTTCTTAATAATCTAGAGTTAAAAGTAAACTCGATTTTTCCTACAGGGCACTCCTCTTTAAAAGATTTGGGATAAATAGAGGTTTATCGCGGAGCTTTAAATGGCCCTAATAGGAATATTATCACAAAATAGAGAAACATTAAACATGGATATTTCATGTATGTTTTGTGATGTACGAGTATGTATTTCTCAAAATCTAATAGTTTCGCTGCTTTAGTATAATACCACTAGACGCTTTTCCCAACATTATTACCTAAATTATTCCTCGTGGAAATTCAGCCATTCTCCACAATGCAACTGAAAATACAAAAATATATAAAATATTTTTGTCATACAAATAAAATTCAAGAATTTAAAGTTATTTCTCAAAATGATTACGTTTAGAGCGCTCGGGAGACCGTGGCGGCGGAGCGTCTACTAAACATTCTTACTCAGAAAGCATTATGAAACGTAAACAATAACTGAGTGGATATTCGGTTTAGCTCCGTTTTAAAGTTTTACAATAACAGTTTCTAGTTATTTCAGAGTATAGGATCATATTAGCAGCGATAGCTCAGTTGGGAATGGTACGAACTGCCGAGACGAGTGTTGGAGGTTCAAGACCAACCCCAGAATGGAGCATACACCTCTAACTGTTCTATGTTAAGTGTGAATGAAAACCATTGTGAAATATCGCTTGCTATAACGGTGAAGGAAAACATCGTGAGGAAACCTGCATACCCGAGAAATTCTCCACAAGAATTTCAAAGGTATGTATGTGAATATAATAATATAATACCAATCCGCATTAGGCCAGCGTGGTAGACTAAGGCCTAACCCCTCTCATTAGAGGAGGCCTGTGCCCAGCAATTAGACAGTAATATTACAGGGCTAATATTATTATATTTAGGATCATATCAACCTGACAATGAAATCTTAAAAATTACTTACAGAAGAAACCGCAACTATTGCAATAAATTGATTAAAAAGCTAAAGCGTACTCACGATAGAAATAAGTTATCAATGGCTCATAAGAATCCAAAACGTCTCTGGAACACAATAAATAGTATTACTCATCGTAAATCATATAATAGCACACATAACTTAGCATTATTAGATACAGCAACGTCACCACAAGATTCTGTAAATCATACAAATGAATATTTTGCTAATATAGGAAAATCTTTAGCTGAGAACATACAATCGAGTACACTACATAACAATATCACCTATAACTCACCAAAATCACAAGTTTCTTCGTTTGTACTTTATGAAACTGATTGTAAAGAAGTCTATATTACATTGATGAATCAAAAATCAGAAAGCGCCCCAGGCTGGGATAACATTTCGACGAAATTCTTAAAACTTGCAAACAATATAGTTGTTCCTGTTATAACACATCTAGCTAACTTATGTTTTAGACAGGGTATTTTCCCTACGGCACTTAAACAAGCAATTATCACGCCAGTGTTCAAGAATGGGGATAAAAATTACGTAAATAACTACAGGCCTATTTCTGTACTACCTGCCATAGCTAAAATTATCGAAAAACTTATCAATGCCCGCCTCATTTGCTATTTGAATAAATATAATTTACTTTCACCATCACAATACGGTTTTAGACAAGGATTATCAACTGAAGACGCTATCACCTCGTTATCCTCGTTCATTGTCAAGCAAGTAGATAATAAGAAGAAATGTCTCACTGTATTTCTTGACTTAAAAAAAGCATTTGACACTGTTTCGATTCACATACTTGTGCAAAGACTTGAAAGTATAGGCATAAGGGGTATTCCTTTACAACTAGTACAAGAATATCTCCACGGCCGCAAACAGCGTGTTAAAATTGATAAATACATTAGTGATGAAATAGATGTAACATATGGTGTACCACAAGGGAGTGTTCTGGGCCCTACATTGTTTTTAATTTATATTAACAGTCTTTGCGATTTGGCAGACATTTTGGCAGACATTTGGAAACATATTTTCATATGCAGATGATACTGCTATTGTTTTTACCGGTAACACTTGGGAAGATGTTCGAAAATCCACAGAAAAAGGACTTGTTAAGGTTACCAGCTGGTTAGAGTCAAATTTGCTCACATTAAATTTATCAAAGACAAATTATATTACCTTCAGCAATTATACTATAACTCAGCCTGATACCAACTTTCAGATAAGGATTCATACATGTAACAACTACCTTAACTCGAACTGTCAATGTACTACTATCACTAAAGTTAATAACACGAAATACCTTGGAATTATACTGGACCAACGGCTGTCTTGGCACGAACACATAGACTTGTTAATGAATAGAATTAGAAAGCTTATGTGGACTTTTAAGACCTTGCGACATATTGCTTCAAAAAGTCTCTTAAATCAAATATATATATCCATAGCCCAGTCGGTCCTGACTTACTGTATACCTGTGTGGGGAGGGGCAACTAAAACCAAATTCCTAGAACTGGAAAGAGTACAAAGATTACTTCTCAAAGTGATGTACTTCAAACCATACAGATATCAAACTGAAAAATTATATTCTCTTTGTGATCTTTTAACGGTTAGAAAATTATACATCTTACAATCGATATGTAAACTGCACAAGTCCCTAAGTTACGATGCGCGTACTCTAAATAAAAGACGAAATAAAGATGTAGCCCCTGTTGGAAAAGTCAAAACAATGTTTGCTACAAGGCAATTTAATAGACAATCCGCAGTTTTATATAATCTTGTAAATAAACATATAAACATCTACCCTATGACACAAGAAAATTGTAAAACATCATTGGTTATCTGGCTAAAAACTAAGAGCTATGATGAGATTGAGTATTTCATGAAAAATCTAATTTAAGAAAATAATAATTTATACCCGATCACAAAACACACACTCACACACACACTCACACACACATACACACTCCACACACATGCCCACTCACACATGCCCACACTCACACACATGCCCACACGCACACATAATCATAGTTATAGTTATTAAAAATTTATTTTAATTTCATTTTTAAAACACAGAGAATTATATGTTATAAAAATAAGTACCTACACATTTTGTATTTTCTACTTAAGGAAGAGCGGAGCCTCCTAACACAAGCATATTTACATGCTTAAAAGGAAACTCCAAATACTGTTTCACTGTGTGTAATTATTAGTTATGGAAATAAAATATTTTTCATTTTTTTTTTCATCAAAACTTTGAGGAATGAAGCTAAGATTTGAGTGTACACTCTTCTGAAACAAAAGATTTAATAAATTCATAAATTTAAAACCTAACGGTCCGACTTCAAAACTTATCCGATTGTGACCAAATTTATATGGGACCACCCTTGGAATAAGCTCTATCGAACACAAAGAATCCTGTCTATCCCACCATTCCCGTTGAGTTGTCCAGCGACGGAACAAGTGAGACTAATTCATCCTACTAGTCCCGCGGGACTAGTCAGACCGATATGGTGCCACCTGTCCCGTTACTGACATCGCCGTGTCTCTTCTCTCTCTTTATCCTTTCATACGTATGGTTATGTATTTATTTCATAGTTATTAGTGTTATGTTATGTTATTATAGACGATACATATCATAGACCTGATAAAGGTCGCTGGATGCAGGCCGCTTCCAACAGGTCGATCTGGAAATCTTTGGGGAGGCCTATGTCCAGCAGTGGACGTCCTGTGGCTGATGATGATGATGCTATCATAGTTTCTACAGCCTCCGTAGCGCAGTGGGCGAGTAGCCGGCTGTGAAATAAGAGGCCGCGAGTTCGATTCCCGCACTGAGACAAATGTTTGTGTGGCCCACAGATATTCGTTTCGGTTCTGGGTGTTTTGAGACCGAAAGTCTCCTGTAGTTCCTAATACCCATGATACAAGACTCGATCTTAGTGTGGGGCTAACCCTTAGTCCTGAGACTATGTGTGTGACTGTTGGGTGTTATTTACTTATTATTTGTACATGCACTTATCCCACTACAATGTCGGGTCGGTGCAGCACACTTTTTCAAGCATATTGTTATCTTTACTGCCTCAGTGGCGTAGTTCTTTTGCGTGCGCGGTACGAGTAGCAGTGTTGAGGTCTCGGGTTCGATCCCCGCGTCGGGCAAAGTGATTTTGGATTTTTCTTTATCAGCCCGGAGTCCGGAATTGTCCGATATGGCTATAGGCTCGCCCCTTATCACATCTGAGACGGAAATAAGATCGGCGAATCGTAGGTGTTCTAATTTCGCTAGTGTAGTGTAATATTACTGTCCCACTGCTGGGCACGGGCCTCCTCTACTAATGAGGGGTTAGGCCTTAGTCTACCATGTTGGCCTAATGCGGGTTGGTAGACTTCACATACCTTTGAAATTCTTGTTTCCTTACGATATTTTCCTTCACCGTTAAAACAAGCAATATTTAACAACGAAAACATACTTAACATAAAAATTCAGAGGTGTATGCTTCTTTTTAGAGTTGGTCTCGAACCTTCGTCGATCAACTTGGCAGTCCATACCATTCCCAACTGAGCTATCGCTGCTCGAATATAAATGCTTTTAAAGTAATAAAAAGTAACAATACACTTGTAGAAAATAATACGCCAGCTGCAAATAACAATTCTTACGGACCGATGCCGGTGCCGGTTCCGCATGCCGGTGCAGCGTAACAGACCCGTGAGTAATTTCATACTCGGTCGAACACCGGCTCTTACTGCATAATGCGGTCTTCATAAATATGCAACCTTTTTGCTAAATAAAAAAATGTTTCATACAGCTGACATAAACCGTACGTTATTTTATTCGACTGATTGGTATAACGGACTGCCTCGGTGGCGTAGTTGTATTTCGGTATGACTACCGTCCTGAGGTCTCGGGTTCGATCCCCGGGTCGGGCAAAGGGATATTGGATTTTTCCATATCAGCCCGGAGTCTGCAATTTGTGCCCGATATGGCGATAGCCTCGCCCTATATCACATCTGGGACGGAACTAAGCTAGGTGAAATGTGGGTGTTGTAGTTCGCTAGTACACCTCTGCCTACCCATTCGGGGATACAGGTGTGAGCTCATGTTATGTTATGTTATGATTGGTATAAATATCCACAGGAATAGATATTTACTAAATAGTAGTTAATTTTGTAACTTTTTGAGTGGTAGAGCCACGCTGTAGATAGTAACGTCTACCGCACGAATGGGCCGGCTCGACCGGCTTGATACCATTGTCTCACAGAAAGTCAACATAAAGTGGCAGCTTGCTGTCGCTTTTCGTTCGGTAAGTGAGATTTCCGGTGGCCCGTTACCCTCCTCGGTTTCCCAGTCCCTTTTCTCTCCCCTTCCATTCCCGCCGTCTCTTGGCAACGCACCCCTGATTATTTTTGTGTCTTGGGTGTCTATGGGCGGTGGAGATCACTTACCATCAGGTGACCCATCTTCCCGTTTGCCAGTCTTTGCTATAAAAAACCCTACCTCCTTGGTGTAATGGCAGTGTAGATGGTTCGATTCCCAGGTCAGGCGAGGGGTTTTTCTAACACTATTCTATTACTGTTAGCCCGGGACTGGATTCGCCCATATGGGGGTTGATGTCAGACAGGCAGTCGTTCGTAAAAACAATGCCAAATCCTTTCTACAATATGCTCAAAAAGTGTGTTGTGCCGACACATTAAGGTGAGATAAGGGCAGGTAGAAAGAAAGTAACCCTTAAATCACACCCAAATTGCCTTCACCGTAGTCAGACAAAATTCAAGCCGAAACGACAAGTTAAATAATCCACTCTCCGCATGATGAGCTCAGCATAATTTGCGAGGTTTAAATAAACCATGCCAGGCGTCTATTATGCGAGAGGAACGCATTTTTAACGAGCAAATATTGTAGCTACAGCCAGACTCCCCGTGGAACTTCCTTTATAATTTGCGTAGCCTGGTGCCAATGACGTTAGAGCTATTGTGGATTAAATTATTATGTGTAATAATTAGTAATTACACAGTCATTTTTATATTAATACATAAAGGCCTTATTTATATTTGAAACAGTGCTTTACACTGTTGAGTGGTAGAGCTACGCTGTAAACAGTTACGTTTCCAGCACGAATGGGCTGGCTCGACCGGTTTGATACCAATGTCTCAGAAAAAAACGACGTAAAGTGACAGCTTCCTGTCGCGTTTCGTTTGGTGATTGAGATTTCCAGTGGCCCATTTCTCTGCCGTTCCATTCCCTCCTATTAGGTTGGCGACGCACCCATAAGTCTTTTTGTGACCATCAGGTGACCCGTTTGCTCGTTTACACGTCTCTGCTATGAAAAATAAACATGATTTAGTCACCTTCTGATTTGGTGGCAGCGTAAGTGTATGGAAAGTTACCCAGCAGACTCTTGGTTCGAGTCTCAGGTCGAATAGATTTTGTAACACGATTTACCCGGTACAGGAATCACTAGAATGGGTTGATATTAAGCCACGTCCTAAACAAAAACCCATACACAAAACAACTTCGACAGCCTCCGTGGCGCAGCGGGCGTGTAGCCGGCTGTGAAACGTGAGGTCGCGGGTTCCATTCCCGCATCGAGACAAATGTCTGTGCAGCCCACAGATATTTGTTTCGGGTCTGGGTGTTGTGAGATCGAAAGTCTTTCGTAGTTCCTGATACCCACGAACCAAGACTTGATCTAAGTTTGGGGTCAGTATTGATTTGATTGATTGACTTAGTATGTGTGTGACTGTTGGGTGTATTTATTTATTATTTTATTTACTTATTCCGCTGTCTCCTACTCATGAAACAATGGACCATAGACAAAAAATACCGTGTTTTGTGTTATGTTTTAACAGCCGCTCGTAAAAGTTAATTAAAAAAAGTATGGAGTCAGGTGGTAAGAAATATTGTTTATTGATTCGTCGTCTCGAGATATTTGTTTCAAGTCTGGGGCTGAAATCTATAGTTCTTACTTAAGTCTTGTACCAAAGTCGACTCAGCGTAGTCGTCTTTGGAGTGAACTAAGCGAAAGTCAACTTTTGCGTATTTATAATTCTAACTCGAACTCAGGCTAGCCATAGTTTGTCTTTGCATAGTCTACTCAGACGTTATCGGTTTCACGCAGTTCCTTTGACAAAAGAAACGTAAGATTTTTATATATTTACAGGAGACGCGCCTTTATATTTGTAGGTTGTAAAGGAACGTATTACGTAATTAACAGCTGACAAAATGGCTGACGCTCTTTGAAATGTCAAGTGAAAAACAAACCGCATTATACATAAATCGTCTTATAATCCTTTCAGCAACATGCTTGAAAAAGTTTGCTACGCCGACCCCACATTAAGGTGGGATAAGGGCAGGTAGAAGAAAGAATAAACATGAATCGTCATCATTTGATAGTCAAAACATGGATTTATTATTTATTACTATTGTTGGCAAAATCATTAATATTTTGAAGAAGGCCATAATTTTTAAAGTAAGAAGAAACAAGATGATGATGATGAAAACGTGATGACATAAAAAAAGCATTCTAAGCTCTAAAATGATGAAGTAAAGTGTAAACCACCAAGAGAATTACAAGGGCTCAAATATGCCAGGAGTCACAATCAGGTGAGTGAGTGAGGTGATCGACTCTGTCATACCTATTCCTAGAGCTCTAGCTAATCCACTGCCATTATTTCATATTAATATATTGACAAAAGTGTTATTAATTTATGAAAATTGTTAAAACGGGGATTTTGTATTTTGGAGACTGTTTACTAGCAAATTGTCTGTCTGTCTGTTTGTTTACTAGCAGCCCATGTAGAGTATAAATTGCATCTCAGTCAGCCAGCAAGCCCAAAGCAAAACCATACCTTATTAACATTTCCTGCCAGCGGTAAACTGTTGAGGCATTACCATCTGGGTACCATCTGAGTGGTTAACCTGCCAGGCAAGCTTATTGTCAGCTAGACCATGCAAATTGCCATTGTGGTGATCTGCTGATTAATAATGAAAGATCTGAGGGAAACTCTGTCTGATATTTATTTCTTCTGTTTCAGAAATAACATTTTGAAGTTATTAAATTTTCACACATGCAACCAACTGCGGAACAAGTTATCAAACACAAGCAATATTACAGTAGTTTGTGCAGTAGGTATATTGCACAATAGTTGAGAATACCATTTATGTACTGTGTGGATTGAAAGAGGAAATAATAACGAGGATTGAGAAAGGAATGTTGCGGCGGTTTGGGCATGTAGAAAGGATGGATGAAAGGAGGCTGACAAAGCAAATATATATGGCAAGTGTGAATGGTAGAGGTGGAAGGGGAAGACCTCATCGAACATTCTCTGACCAAGTCAGAGATTTACTCGAGAAAGGTCAAGTTAAAAGTACCCTAAACCGACGTGCATGCATGAAGAATGTAATGAGACTGAATGAGGCGAAAGAGGTGTGTAAGGATCGTAGCAAATGGAAATCCGTTGTCTCTGCCTACCCCTATGGGAAAAAGGCGTGAGTCTATGTATGTATGTATGTATGCTCACTCAAACAAAGGTTAATAATATCAGAGATTGTAATAAATAAATATTATTCATGATAATTATTATTTTATTTACCTACTGCAAATCAATTTCCTGACAACATGTAACCAATTCATTCTCAAAATATCTATACATTATTTAGGCCGACTACATAATAATTAATATAATATGTACTTTCACTGATTCACTGATTCACTGTCTGTTTAATATGACTGCTAGGTGGACAGACGACCTGACAAAGGTCACATGAAATCACTGGTTACAGGCCGCTTCCAACCGGTCGATCTGGAAATCTTTGGGGGAGGCCTATGTTCAGTAGTGGATGTCCTGTGGCTGATGATGATGATAATATTATTGGAGCAATAGCATGATGGTCACTGTTGCATTGTGGGTCGCCGCGATGAAGTCCGCCGTCCGTCCATTCCCACTGGTTCTCGGGTCACCTTTCGCGCTTTGCAAATGGCTCAGCAGAACGATTTTTTTAATTCTGAGCACGGTTTCGGGTTTAATGTTATATTAATTAGTATTCAGGACAATACTGGAAGTTGTCAAAACATTTGTCTATTTTTTTGGCATCTTCTGGGTTACAAGTTTATTCCAAACAAAATTATCTATTTTCGTTAAACTTTAATAATTAATAGATCGATTTACAGTATAATAAACGGTACTGCAATATAAGAAAATCTCGTACCTTTAATTATTAAACATTTTCTAACAATAGTTTTGGTATTTTAATTTAAAAAACGTTAGAATGAATAAAACAATTTCTACATTTTATGTCAGTATTTCGATACTGGTATTACTGCATGCCGAACTGACAGACCGAAGTCAAGGTTTTGTGGACTTGAACTTAGCAAAGTTTTTCTTGTGAAAAATGACTTGGACTAAGTCTGAGTTCGATTTATAAATTCCAAATCCTCACTAAGTTCGTTTTTTTGACTCGGACTTAGTCGAAGTTCGTTCTATAGATCTCAGCCTGGGTGTCGTGAGACCGAAAGTCTCTCATAGTCTCTGACACCCACGATACAGATTATACCTAGTGTGGGGTCAGGACTAGGTGTGTGACTGTGTATTTAAAAAAAAACTGAAATCAAACATCCCAAAAGGAGTGACCTCATAAGTCCGTCCAACATCATTGTCGTCTGCAACGCGCCTTCAAGAGAATGCCTCTTTTATATTTCAGATGTAACGTCAAGAAGCGAAAATTCCCCAAGTAATAAGAATCCAGTGGAAATGAGCTCAGGACATCTGAATTTCGGACACACGGACGTGGAAAATGAAAAGCTTTTGTCTGAGATGAATGCTCGCCGTGTCTTAAAAACTTTGCAAGAAACGGAACGTGGCAAAAAGTATTTTCACATGCATTCAGACGCTCTTCGTTGCACTTACTCTGAACAAACTCTACTTTGTGAAATGGGGAAATTTTGTGCTTAAAATAAGTTTGTTTCGAATATAGAATTTACGCTTGGACATGAACTAACAAAGCGGGGTTTTGGAACGTGGTTTGTTTGTGCTACCTTTGTTGCAATTATTAGTAAAATGAATATTTTAATGTATGAAATGCAAAAGAGTTTTGTCGCTAAATTAAGAGAAAACAAAGGGGTTTCTATAATAATATTATCGACTAGCCTTATAAGCTATCTAGGCTTAAGGGCCGCTTTCAGAGTTGTTTTTGGCAGTGATATAAGTAAATAAATACATTTTTATTTCTATCTTAGTTTTATTTTTTATTTTTGGGGGGTCCCTTCAATGAAAATGTCATCCCCCCCCCCCCCCATTGTATAATTAAAAGAAACTGAATCTAATAATAACGGAAACGAACAGATTAGACCAATCAGCGGCCTGAGCAGGAAAATTTCTGACAACCGTAAATGTATTCGAACTCGATGCGCGTCTATGAAATTTGTATGAAATATTAACCAAACGTCTTCAGTGCGCAGCGAACTCGAATACATTTACATTTACATTCGTTTTTCGTGCTCGGGCTACTGTTAACACAATGATTTGTTTCACTGTGTTGAGTGAAATTTAACGTCAGAGGAAGCAAGCTCGTAGCTGTGTGAAGCTTAAAATCCGAAAGAAACTGATACGAGAAGCGATTCATAAGTTTTGTTTTTATTTGCTGATTAAAGAAATCGTCCGTATGCATCAACCAGTACAGTCCCAAGACATCGACTTTTTAATATAATTAGGCGTTGGACAACAAATTTAAATAATACATAAGCTCGCGCCTGCATCCTAGATGGATAGGCAAAACTAAAAACTACCCACATCTCGCTGAGGTTATTTGCGCCCCAGGAGTAATGAGGGCGAGAATGTTATCATATGGAACACAAAATCTAGACCTTGAGCTGATACTGAGCAGAAAAATCAAATATCACCTGACCCGGGCATCGAACCTAAGCCTTCAATAACGTAGTCGTATTGCGCGCGTAATACAACTACGCCACAGAGGCAAGCTCGTCCAAAGAGACAGCCATTAAACTTTCAAAAGCATCCAAAAAAGTTGCAAAAATGCATTAATCATGTCAAGCATACGCGACCCTTACAGAGCGAGGACCCTCTTGTGTGTCCTCCGCCCATGAAAAGGGTTCCTCAAAATACCCTTGACATACATCGAGCTATTTGCTGTATCATGTTAAACGACATTTTTACTAAAACGCAATGACTCGGCTAGTGTACACGTAAAATAAAACTAAGGCCGGGGACACGAACTCAGCGGGAGCGGCGCGGCATGGTACAGCTTGACGGGTCGTACGCCGCTCGCGGCGCCGCTGCCTTCAAGGCCAGTTCCATTTAAATCTATGCATTGAAATGCGCCGCTCCCTGTGCCTCCGCCGCCGCTCCGCTCCCGCTGAGTTCGTGTCCGCGGCCTTACAGTGTTTTATCTCTTTGTTTAACTATCTTACATAAGGAAGAAATGACAGAATGCTTTTAAGTACAATATTATACCTCTACATAACAGCGGCCCAAGCTGAATATATTGACAATTTAATTTGAATTGGGCTCGATGCGCCTCTATGACATTTGTATGAAATGTGAACCAACATCATCAGCTTACACCTGCTGTAATATATAACATAAGCCTATATCCCCGAAGGGGTAGGCAGAGGCGCACTTGCGAACTAGAACACCCACATTTCACCGAGCTTAGTTCCATCCCAGATGTGATACTATAATATACTTGGTTATATCTATTTCCCACAGGATTGATTGTAAGGCTATATTAAAAAGGAAGTAAATTAAAAACATGATTTTCTACGATAAGTGTGTATTGATTGTGAATTATCGATGAACGAAATAATCACAAGTTTAAAAACTTTACAGACCGATATCAAATCCGATCGTGACCAAATTTATATGAAATAAGCTCTACCGAATACAAAAATAATTTTGAAAATCGGTCCACATTTGGCGGAGATATCACGTAACAAACAAAAAAATACAGACAAATTGAGGATCGGATTGGAAGTCTGTCAAAAATCGTGAGAAAAACTAAGAATTCTTCATCAAGAAGAAAATTCTTCCTCATATGGAAGGTATGTGAATTCTACCTACCAACATTAGGTCAACATGTTAGACCAAATCCTAATCCCTCTCATTAGTAGAGGAGGCCCGTGCCCAGCAGTGGGACAGTAATATTACAGGGCTAATATTAATCTTCAAACATTTCGTGACAGGTTATAATAGTTTTCCGTAAACCTGCAGTAGAAAATGTAAAGAAATCAGTTGGATCGTACACCCGTCGCGTTGAAAAACTAGCCGTCATCCGCCAGCTGCCGGGAACATTCACAGGTGTTCCAGGATTCGGATTCCTCTTACACCATTTTGTAGCGAAAACGAATGCTAGAATTGGACACTTGACATTTTTTTTAAAATTAATTTGATATGAAATTTCAGCCATAGGACTGCTGTAGCCCGAGCACGAAAAACTAATGTAAATGGACACTCGCTGCGCACTGATGACATTTGGTTAATATTTCATACAAATTTCATAGACGCGCATCGAACACGAATACATTTACGGTTGTTAGAAATTTTCCTGCTCGGGCTGCTGAACATAGGCCCAAAGATTTCCAGATTGACCTGTTGAAAGGGGCCTGCATCCAGCGACTTCTTGAAATTTACGTCGTCTAAAATATAGAACAGAAAAAACTTAATGGACCAATTTATAATTCAGTCGTGACCCAATTTATATGAGACCACCCTTGAAATGCTCTATCGAACACAAAAATAATTTTGAAAATCGGTCCACATTTGGCGAAGACATCGCGTAACATAAATAAAAACAGACGAATTGAGGGCCTTCTCCTTTTTGGAAGTCGGTCGAAACATATTGAAATATTCTCAATATTAAAAAAGTTATAAGCCTTTGAAGCTTGGTGTAACCTTCAAATTGCGGAAAAGAAGTATCAGTATAATCACGTCACCGCCATAACGCTACGTGCGTTGGAAAGGGATAGCAAGATATCTCTAATATACCCCCACTCCAGAATTTAAAATATGAATTACTGCCTCATTTTTCTATGCAGTTTTTACAGAAGGGTTTCTTTTTAGTTTTATTTGCTATTACATATAAATATGTGTATAAAATCAAACATAGTCAAGTACCCAATTGCCATTGCGTTAGTAAGCTAACTTTACCTTAATTTTCCAACATTGGTATGAAACCAGTCGAGCCGGCTCATTCATGCTGTAGACATAACAGTACAAGCGTGGCTCTATGAATGGGTTTCGGCGGGTTCGATTCCCGCACCGAAACAAATGTTTATGTGACTCACAGATATTTGTTTTAGGTCTGTGTGTTGACCAAAAGTCACTCGTAGTTCCTATAATACCCACGACACAATACTCGATCGTAGCGTGGGGTCAGGACTATTCGTGTGACTGTTCGGTCTTGTTTATTTGAGTGGTAGTGGTAGATTAGAGTGGTAGAGCCACGTTGTAGACAGTAACGTCTACAGCACGAATGGGCCGGCTCGACCGGTTTGATACCACTGTCTCACAGAAAACCAGACGTAAAGTGGCAGCTTGCTGTCGCGTTTCGTTGGATGAATTTGATTTCCAATAGCCCATTTCCCCCTTTCCCAATCCCTTTTTTCCTCCCCTTCCATTTCCTCCTTTTAGGTTGGCAACGCACCCATGATTCTTTTTGTGTCTTGGGTGTCTATGGGCAGTGGAGACCACTTACCATCAGGTGACCCATCTGCTCGTTTGCCAGTCTCTGCTAAAAAACAAATATATCAGCCTCCGTGGCGCAGCGGACGAGTAGCCGGCTGTGAAGCGAGAGGCCGCGGGTTCGATCCCCGCACCGAGACAAATGTTTGTATGGCCTACAGATATTTGTTTCGGGTCTGGGTGTTGTGGGACCGAAAGTCTCTCGTAGTACCTGATACCAACGTCACAAGACTCGATCTTAGTGTGGGGTCAGGACTATGTATGTGACTGTTGGGCGTTATTTATTTATTTATTTATATTTCTCGTTCCGGTATTATTACAAACCGGTGTAAATCCAGTCAGTATACAAGTATAATGCAAAGTTGTATTGTAGCTGAATAGAATTGTTGAGGGTTCCGAGGTGCCTCCGGATTCATATTTTTCAATTTTATCATTCGCATCTGTCGTGTCGGTGTAAAATAACTTACGTTAACTTTTACTTGGAAATTTTTATACCGAATATTTTTGTAGTGGACGTTTTCTTGTATTATAAATATAATATAAAGTATTAAGAGGTTTTCCGTTACTAAAAACAAGCATAAGCTTTTACTTCACATATAAATAAAATATAAATCCCATATAAATGACTGCCTCGATGGCGTAGTGGTATTTCGTGCGCGGTACGACTATCGTCCTGAGATCTTAGGTTCGATTCTCGGGCCGTGTAAAGTCATATTAAGTTTTCAGTATCAGCACGGAGTCTGGACTTTGTGCCCGAAATGGCGATAGGCTCGCCCCATCAGATCTGGGACGTAAATGAGCGCGGCGAAATGTGGGTGTTCTAGTTCGCTAGTTCGCCTCTACCTACCCTTTCGGGGATACAGGCGTGAGTACTAAGAACTAACAAATTCAAGTAAGGCTACCTACGAGCAGGATACCTATTTTAATAGTGTTTAAAATTGCTTCAAAGATTGTTCTTCTACCAAACCACTTTGACAGGACGCCTAAAGCCCTCTCCTCCCCTCCTATTATCTAGGTACTTAGCGAAGTCTGGAACTGCGGTTTGCAAGCTAAGCGATACATACTAATGAACCAAACTCGAGTAGAGTCACATTGTGCACAACTCCGACAGATGTCTTGGACGTTCTGTTTCTAACTTTGTACATAGCCTCAGCCTAAAACCGTCTGCTATATTTGTAGTACAAGAGCTGGGAGATTTATGGATATTAATAATTACAAATGATTATTGGTAAAATAAATTCTCAACAAGTACTATACTAGTCGTCTCTTTGATTTAGTGATAGCGTGTATGGAGACCGGGAGTCCTGGTTTCGATTTTCATCTATTTATCCTCGTGATCGAGCAGGTACTGGATAAATATTGTAAAGGAATATTTGAGTAGCCAACCGTAAATCGTAAAACTTGCGGTTGCCCCATCTCCAGTATATAAAAATACCGACACATCAAGTTACTTAGGGAAATCGGAAATATAGGCTATACTATCACCTTACACAAACACTAGAAAATAATAATGCAACTCTAACCAGCCAATTCAACATAACACATAACATAAGCTCACGTCTGTATCCGCGAACGGGTAGGCAGAGGTAAAGTAGCGAACCAGAACACCCACATTTCGCCGAGCTTAGTTCCATCCCTGATGTGATAGGGGGCAAACCTATCGCCATATCGGGCATAAATTCCAGACTCCGGGCTGATATGGAAAAATCCAATATCACTGCCTGACCCGGGGATGAAACCCGAAACCTCAGGACGGTAGGTGTACCGAAATACAACTACGCCACCGAGACAGTACAAAAGCTACCAGCTAATTCAAAACAATAAAAATTAATCAACGCGAGCTCTTGGTCTAGGTTTATACGAAAGTGCTACCGTCCCCAACAGCACTGTATTATGCACATACCGTGTAACACCCCTCCACCCGCGCCCCTCCTCCCCCAGCCCCGAGCTATAAACTGTTCAACACGTTTCGAAGCACAAGTTTCGATTGGATATTGGTTTTAGTTGAGTATTATAATACAAAGGATGTACGTCTATTATATTCCGTCTAAATACTCTATTTACATGTAAATCGGAGTGGCTGGTGCCTCGGGGTGGATATGATCATTTGCAGGCATATCTGATGTGTTAAATCCTATGTAGAGCAAGATTCATCAGTCGATGATCTTGATATAATAATCCATCAATAACATAAGCTCACGCCTGTATCCCCGAAGGGGTAGGCAGAGGCGCACTAGCGAACTAGAACACCCACATTTCGCCGAGCTTAGTTGCGTCCCAGATGTGATAGGGGACGAGCCTATCGCCATATCGGGCACAAATTCCAGACTCCGGGCTGATATGGAAAAATCCAATATCACTTTGCCCGACCCGGGGATCGAACCCGAGACCTCAGAACCGTAGTCGCACCGAAATACCACCACGCCACCGAGGCAGTCCATCAATAATAAATGCTAATTTGTGAGACGGCAAGTGAGGAGTACCCTCGACTTCTTTTTATTGCAGATATTGGCAAACGAGCAGGTGTCACCTGATTGTAAGTGATCTCCACCGCCAAAAGACACCCAAGACACAAAAATCATGGGTGCGTTGCCAACCGAAAAGGGAAGAATGGAAGGAAAGTGAAAAGGGGTTGGGAAAGGGAGGGAGGGAATTGGGCTACCGGAAATCTCACTCACCAAACGAAATGCGACAGCGAGCTGCTTTACGTCGGTTTCTGTGAGGCAGTGGAAATGTATGAAAAGATGTATGACTGTGTAAGAGGCAAAAAGAGATGAAACGTGTGGCGTTAAATAGTCTCTGCCTACCCCAGTGGGATTCTAGCGTGGGTGTGTGTGTATATGTATGTATGTATGTCTATAATGCGAAACTAACTATATCATTTACATTACATTATACATCACTTTCTTTCTGCCTATGTCAATGTGGGGTCATCATCATCATCATCATCATCAGCCTATACTCGTCCACTGCTGGACATAGGCCTCTCCTAATGCACACCATTGAGCTCGGTCTTTAGCTCTTTGCATCCAGTTTTTGCCCGCCGCTTTCCGCAGGTCGTCACTCCACCTGGCCGCAGGACGTCCCACCTTACGCTTGCCGAGGCGCGGTCTCCACTCAAGAACACGAACACCCCAGCGGTTATCGGTTCGACGTGATATATGGCCAGCCCACTGCCACTTCAGCTTGCTAATGGTTTGAGCTATGTCGGTCACCTTGGTTCTTTGTCGGATAACCTCGTTACGTATTCGGTCCCGTAAAGAGACTCCAAGCATAGCTCTCTCCATAGCTCGCTGAGCAACTTTCAATTTGTGGACTAGCCCTACTGTGAGTGTCCACGTCTCGGCACCGTATGTCATGACGGGTAGGACGCACTGATTAAAGACTTTCGTCTTGAGGCATTGTGGAATAGACGACGTGAAGACCTGACGAAGCTTGCCGAATGCTGCCCAGCCCAGCCGGATCCTTCTACTGATTTCCCCCTCTAGGTTGTCTTTGCCAAGTTTTACTATTTGGCCAAGATAGGCGTATTCATTAACGACCTCGAGGGGTAAACCGTTAACAGCGATTGGCTCCGGGTGGACAAGGTCATTAAACATGACTTTTGTTTTATCTATGTTCATACGGAGCCCGATGCGTCGAGAAGCATCAGCTAGGCCAGTCAACATCCATTGCAGATCTTGCAGCGACTCTGCCATAAGGACAATGTGGGGTCGACGCAAAACAATTTTTCAAGCATGTTGCAGAAAGGATTTGGCTTAGGTTTGGCGATCGGCTTCGTGCATATATCCTCCTCTGGGAAAGCCAGTACCAGGCAAATCGACATGGAACAGTACCCACCCGACCTGGGAATCAAACCCAGAACGCCCCCGGTTCACAGCCCATATACCTAAAACACAGAACCGATTTTGATTAAAATCACAAGTTTAACATACTCCAAAATGTATCAGAGTAGTATCTCAGGTATATTAAAGTAAAAATCATCATCATCATCATCATCATCCACAGGACGTCCACTGCTGGACACAGGTCCTGGAAATCTTTGGGGGAGACCTATATCCAGCAATGGAAGTGAAAATAGTAAAAATAATTTTGAAATCGATTTTCATTTCAAGATATATAAGATACGTGTTATAGATAAAAATGCGACTTCTTAAGTTTACGCGAATGCTATTCATTGAAATAAAATTATTTTTACGGATTTTATCACGATTTGGTTTTAATTTTTATTCCCGACGTTTCGAAGGCTTTGCAGTCTTTGTGGTCACGGGTTGGACTGAGATGTCATTTGTCCAAGAATGTTAGTATTACAAAATCTACCTTCATTTTAGAATTATACAGATTTAAAATAATTTTATTTCGATAAAAATGCGACTCAAAACCAACTTTTGGAGTCGTATTTTCCCTTAATTCAATACGGAACATGGCCGCTGCAAATGAAATTTCCCTAAAATATTTCGCCAGTAACTAGTGTCGCTCGTCCTACCGAAACAAAGCTATCAATTTGGACGCCGCACGTCGAAAAAAATTCATCGGACGTTTTCCAGTGACGAACCTTATCGCACTAGCGATTTTATAACGCTGCTTTAATAATTTATTAATAATTAATTAACTGCCTCGGTGGCGTGGTTCTATTTCGGTATGACTACCGTCCTGAGGTCTCGGGGATCGAACCCGATCAAAGTGATATTGGATTGTTCCATGTCAGCCAGGAGTCTGGAATTTGTGCCCGATATGGCGATAGGCTCGCCCACTATCACATCTGGGACGGAACTAAGCTTGACGAAATTTGGGTGTTCTAGTTCGCTAGTGCGCCTCTACCTCCCCCTTCGGGGATACAGGCGTGAGCTTATGCTATGTTTGTTATGTTATGTAATAAGTTATTGTTAAATAAATACACAAACAAATAAACACAACTATGGCCTCCTTGGTCTTGTGGCAGTGTATATGGACTGTGAAACGGGAGGTCGTGTGAATCTGGGTTCGATTCCCAAGTCGGGAGTAGTGTTTTTGTAACACTATTTTCCCGGAACTAGATACCCCAGATGGGTGTAGATGTCAGGCAGTCAGCCGGTCGTAAAAACTAAGCCAAATCGTTTTTGCAACGTACTTGAAAAAGTGTGTCGCCCCGACCCGACATTAAGGTAGGATAAAGGCAGATAGAAACATAGAAATACACCCAAAAGTCACACACATACTTCGGATCTCACAGAATGGTTAACTGTATTGTGGGTATCAGAAACGACGGCTCTGTGTGCGTGTGCGTGTTTATTTATTATTCATTATTTGCCGGACATTTTGCATACAAACAAATACAGACGAATTGAGAACTTCCCCCTTTTGGAGTCGGTTAAAAATCAACTTCGTCTACCAAACGCTGGACGTTTTTAAAGCGCTCATGCAAACTCTATCTAACGGGTCATCCAGTGACAAATTCAATCAACACGATGACGAAACGTTTCCATATTTTCAGGGGTCCTTCACTTGTCTCTTTTTTTAAAAGGACTTATGCTGATTAAATAGACACTCGTTTCTATTTTTTAATTCAAGCTCTTCAAAGTACACTACACGGTACACCTGATGTTTTTTTTTATCGCAGAGACTGTCAAACGAGCAGATGGGTCACCTGATGGTATGTGATCTCCACCGCCCATAGACACCCAAGGCACAAAAAGAATCATGGGTGCGTTGCCAACCTAAAAGGGGTAATGAAAGGGGAGGGAAATGGGATTGGGAAAGCGAACGTAACGCGACCGCAAGGTGCCACTTTACGTCGGTTTTCTGTGAGACAATGGTATCAAACCGGTCGAGCCGGCCTATTCGTGCTGTAGGCGTACTGTCTACAGCGTGGCTCTACCACTCAAAAAAAGCGCAGTGCAGTCCAAAAAACCAACGACCAACAACCAAAGGTTTATCGTTATAATCACAACACATAAGCTCACGCCTGTATCCCCGAAGGGGTAGGCAGAGGCGCACTAGCGGACTAGAACACCCACATTTCGCCGAGCTTAGTTCCGTTCCAGATGTGATAGGGGGCGAGCCTATCGCCATATCGGGCACAAATTCCAGACTCCGGGCTGATATGGAAAAATCCAATATCACTTTGCCCGACCCGGGGATCGAACCCGAGACCTCAGAACCGTAGTCGTACCGAAATACCACCACGCCACCGAGGCACCGCATGACGGCCTATTCATGCTTCTTCACACTGTTAAGAGGGAATAAGCAGTAATATATAAATCCGACGAGCCTAACGATTATGTAACACGCAAAAACTTTTGTCAGCTAAAAATGATCATGGATTGCCTATTAGTTGTTTGTTGTTTTCTCGAGGGGCTTGCGGCATGACTTGATGGTTGGTTGGGACGTATGGGGGTATCCCTGTATCTGCATCGGTCACCCGCCTGTCTTGTCGCGAGACCCTCAATTTGCTTCTTCCCTCTTCGAATTCGGTGTATGAAGAAGCCTTGCCTTCGACTGCCTTGGTGGCGTGGTGGTATTTCGGTACGACTACGGTTCTGAGGTCTCGATCCCCGGGTCGGGCAAAGTGATATTGGATTTTCCATATCAGCCCGGAGTCTGGAATTTGTGCCCGATATGGCGATAGGTTCGCCCCCTATCACATCTGGGACGCAACTAAGCTCGGCGAAATGTGGGTGTTCTAGTTTGCTAATGCGCCTCTGCCTACCCCTTCGGGGATACAGGCGTGAGCTTATGTATGTGTAAGAAGCATAAATAGACTGACATGATTCTGACGTCCACTGATAAACCTATTATTGGTCAGTGTCGCTAGATTTTTTTGGATTGCACTACGCTTACCATCAGGTGCAGTGTAGTCACTTTACTGTGCCCAGATAAAAAAAATTGATGTATAATTTCTAAGCTCATCTTTTAAAAGGTATAATACCTTTTAGTTGAAATTTATAAACATTACCACTGCAATGGCTCTACAATAGAGCAAACATTTTAAACTTCTATTTTCCTCACGTGCCACATTTCAAACTGACATGCCAATTTGTAAAACGTGATCATGTCACAGCCAAATAAAATGCAGTAAAATACAGAGCTAAGTGCGCGTTTTAGATGTACATTTATAAAGTACAAAGCTTTCCAATGGGATCTGTATATTATGTCCAGGAAAATGTAACATATGATATTTACTTAATACACATTGTATATAATCCATATAAATATTATATACCAACTCGCATTAGGCCAGCGTGGTAGACTAAGGCCTAACCCCTCTCATTAGTAGAGGAGACCCGTGCCCTGCAGTGGGACAGTAATATTACAGGGCTAATATTATTATTATTACATTAAATACTTATTTTCATTCTACCTGCCCATATCCCACCTTAATGTGGGGTCGGCGCAACACACTTTTTCAAACACGTTGCAGAATGGATTTGGCTATGTTTTTAAAATCGGCTGCCTGCCTGACGTCAACCCCCTCTGGGGATCTAGTCTCGGGCAAATTAAATTAGAAAATTCGCTTTTCCAGACCATGGAATCGAACTCACGACCTGCCACTAGCCCAATATACATATTAAATACTTATATACAATATATTTTCCATACACGGTAACAAGCTCGCAGTACGGACGAACTTACGTTTTTCGACCGTTGCCAAATTAATTTGTTCGAGCATTTTATTGTTTGAAAATTTCGGCGAACATCCAGCTCGGTTTTCACAGTCCACGCACACTGACATATTAGCGGTTTTGTAGGGTAAATCCGTTTGAGGTAGAAAGTGGATTTATAGGTACTTATGTACGTTGATTAAATTGTAAAGTTCCCGTCTTTTTTAAGTTCCCGGGATTCCGGAAAAAACACGTCTCTAGGAATCCCCGCTTCTAGGAAATATTTTGTTATTTTTTCTAGGAAACATTTTATTTGTACTTTATAAGAGGTCAACCTATTAACGTACGTGTTATTATACTGGCAAAAGGAATTATATTCCATACGACTGCCTCGGTGGCGTGTTTTTTTTTTAATAGAGGAGGGGGCAAACGAGCAAGTGGGTCACCTGATGTTAAGTGATCACCGCCGCCCATAAACATCCACAATACCAGGGGAATCATGGATGCGTTGCCGGCCTTTGAGGTAGATTATAGGCTCTTTTCTTGAAGGTCCCTAACTCGTAACGGTCAGGAAACACAGCCGCCGAAAGCTGGTTCCACAAGCATGTTGCACGCGGAAGAAAGTTCCTTGTAAAACGCACTGTTGAGGAACGCCATTCATCCAGGTGGTAAGGATGAAACTTCAGCTTGTAGCGTGTGGTACGATAATGGAATTCGGAGGCTGGTATTAGGCCAAACAATTCCTCGGTTGGTCCAATAGGTTGTACTTCGGTACGACTACCATCCTGAGGTCTCGGGTTCGATCCCTGGATCGAGCAAAGTGATATTGGATTTATCCGTATCAACCTGGAGTCTGGAATTTGTGCCCGATATGGCGATTGGCTGGCCCCGTATCACATCTAGGACGGAACTAAGTTCGGCGATATGGAGTACTAGTTGGCTGGTACACCGATACGCTGGTGGCGATATGGTTAGTTGGCGCTGCCTAACCCTTCGGGGATATAGGCGTGAGCTTATGTGATTTTCAAGGTGGATTATATAATTTTTTTTTCTTATTAGCAGAGACTGGCACACGAGCAGATGGGTAAGTGATCTCCACCGCCTATAGACACCCAAGACACAAAAGGAATAATGGGTGCGTTGCCAACCTTAAAGGAGGAAATGGAAAGGGAGGGAAAAAGGGACTGGGAAAGGAAGGGGGGGAAATGAGCCACCGGAAATCTCACTCACCGAACGAAACGCGACAGCAAGCTGACACTTTACGTCGGTTTTCTGTGAGACAGTGGTATCAAACAGGTCGAGCTGGCCCAGTCGTGCTGTAGATGTAACTGTCTACAGCGTGACTCTACCACTCAAAATTAATAATATTTATTATACTTCTTATTATACCTCTTATTCTCAGACAGGTTTTCTTGAGTGGTAGTGCCATGCTGTAGACAGTTACGTCTACAACATTACGAATGGGCCAGCTCGACCGGTTTGATGCCACTGTTTCACAAAAAACCTATGTAACGCAAATAAAAAATATAATAAAAAAAAGCTCGCTGTCGCAGTTCGTTCGTCGAGTGAGATTTCCTTTGGCCCAATTCACCCTCCCTTCCCAATCCTTTTAGGTTGGGAACCTTTATTTTTTTTCTTTGAATTTTGGACGTCTATGGGCGATGGAGATCACTTACCATCTGCAGGTCGATTCTCTAAGGTTTCATTTGTGAAAACAACGTTGCGGCAACGATGTTTTCATTTTTGTATTCAGTAAGATACAAAGCGCACGCACTAGCGCTATGCGTGATGACGGCGCTTATGCGCACTAGCTCTTTCGAGCGAGGCGTTTGACATAAATGTATAGAAAATGGTATTCTCTAAGACCCAACAACGTTGAACGCTCCGTCGATCTCAACAATGTGCGCTGCGGGAGCTCGTCGTATCGCAACGTTGTGGAATTTCTTAGAGAATCTACCTGCAGGTGACCCACGTGCTCGTTTGAACTGGTGAATGAGCAGTGGCACCAAAGGCATAGTGAAAACTTAGAATTAGTGAATAAATGGCCCAGTCAAGTTAACTTTTATGATCGCTGAATTTTGTTAAAAATATTTAAATATGTGATATATCCTTTTGCCATTATAATACATACGTTAAAAGGTTGACACCTATATAAAGTACAAATAAAATGCTTATTTTATAACAAAATATTTCGTAGAAGCGGAGATTCCCAGAGACGTGTGTTTTTCCGGAATCCCGGGAACTTAAAAAAGACGGGAAAATAGAAATACAAGATACCGGCTAGATGATTTTGCTCAAACCCAAAACTGCTTGAAGTGCATACAAAAGCTGGACATTTTTCTCACAATTTTGTGGGAAGAGCTAGTTTCCACAAAAAAAGTTTTAACAACACAAGTTCGCACGCCCTTTGTTTGTGTTGCGAACATTTAACGATACAACTCGCTGTGGGCGGGGTATATAATTATTTCCCGATGCCAGTGTTTGTCTTTCAACCCTGGAACTTTCTGTATTGACGTGTTTGAAACAGTTTATTTGACGAGACATTGGTTTGGTAGAGAGGTGGAAGGCCTACTATGTGGTTAGTGACTTCGAAAATTTCGGTTTTTTTTGTATGCACTAGTGGCAAAACAAAACGTGCTATTAAGCCATATCTCCTGCTCTAGATTATCTCGAAACATTACACAAAAATGCTTTGTGTAGGTGTTTTGTTTAATGTTTTAGTGCAGGAGACGCGGTTTTAATATAACATTTGAACTCTGAATTAACTTATCTTCTCACCTGCCTCTTCGCCTTTGCTACCCATTCAGGAATACAGGCGTGAATCTATATCACCGACGTATAAAAAAGAAGGACATCATCTCGCCTATAGTTAAATGGTCGCCACGGTGAAGCCACGCACACAAACGCACCTTTCCAAAAGTGCCCTACGCACACATTAACACTCATAACAAGCTCAGGCTGAGATCTATAGAGCGAACTTTGACTAAGTCTAAGTCAAAGCCACGAACTCAGTGAGGATTTTTACTAAGTCCGAGTCGTTTTTTACAAGAAAATCTTTGCTTAGTCTATCTGTCAGTCTGTTTTTCTTGTAAAAAATGACCCGGACTAAGTCAAAGTTCGATTTAACAATTACAAATCCCCTGAGTTCGTGACTGACTTACATTAGTCGAAGTTCGCTCTATAGATCTCAGCCTCAGTCGCCGCCATTACGTGTCGATAGATCGAATGGCCTGAAACTCTGCTTCAATATTCCTAGCGCTCCGTCCATCTTTTTTTACGTCTGTGACCTATATGTATGTTTATGTTGGTTTTCAACCACAGAATAGAAACTACCTGACTGCCTTGGTGGCGTGGTGGTATTTCGGTACGACTATGGTTCTAAGGTCTCGGGTTCGATCCCCGGGTCGGGTAAAGTGATATTGGATTTTTCCATATCAGCCCGGAGTCTGGAATTTGTGCTCGATATGGCGATAGGCTCGCCCCCTATCACATCTGGGACTGAACTAAGCTCGGCGAAATGTGGGTGTTCTAGGTCGCTAGTGCGCTTCTGCCTACCCCTTCGGGGATACAGGCGTGAGCTTATGTTTATGTGTTATGTTTAATAGAAACTAATATGCGCCCTACAATAGGGACAGTAAACAACACGATAATTACGTATTCATTAGAAGTTTATTCCCCACTCCGGTGAGACTACTGTATCATACTGTACCACTGTGTTTGTTAATTTAATTTGTTTGAATACGAGTTTTGGAGCAAGTTTTACGGAGTCATGAAATAAATAAAACAATAATGATTAAAAACAAAGTAAAAAAGATTACATTCCTTCCAAAGCAGTTGGATAATAATATAAAGAGGATCTTGTATAAACTAATGATAATGCTGCGGGTAAGGGAAAACGAAAAATAAATAGAGCAGGAACTACACAGAGCTACAACACGTGAAACAAATATCTATGCATAAAACATTTGTCGAACGGGAATCGAACCCGCGGCTTCCTGTTTCACAGAGAGCATTTGGCCCAATTCCCCCCTCTCCCTTTCCCAACACCCCTCCCCGTTTGGTTGGCAACACACCCATGATCTTGTTGTCTTGAGTGTCAATTGGCGAGGGAGATCACTTACCATCAGATGACCCAACTGCTTGTTTGCCAGTCTTTGCTATAAAAAAATACATTTCTTTCGTAGCGGGAATTAAACCTATTACTTTTCGTTTCAAAACAAACTACTGCGCCACGAAGACCCTGAAATAGAGTATTTATATTCAACGTTTTACGGAAAACAAACATTTACATACATTTAAATATGGAATGCTATTTAAAAAATAAAACAGGCATGGGAAGGCAATAGGGAACAGCCGCGTCGCATTACGGGACCTTTACGATAAGCAATTACGGGACATGTGTCGCCTCACTAATTTATGGAATGCGAATCGATTCATTTAAATCGATCATAAACGTTTTGGCGAAATATAGATCTTCAAAATAAACACACTATACCTTACTTATAAAAACTGTGTAACTGAGCAAATGGAAAGAATAGCCTGTCCCTTTTATTTTCAAACAATGTGAAACCAGGAACAAGTTTAAAAACTTAACTGACCGACTTCCAATTTAACGATCGTGACCAAATTTCTATTTATCTCTCTATAGAACACAAAAATAATTTTGAAAATCTGTCCACATTTGGCGGAGATATCGAGTAACATACATAAAAAAAATACAGACGAATTGAGGACCTCCTCCTTTTGTGGAAGTCGGTCGAAAAAGTGACAGGCTATTCTTTAACCATTCTTAAGGCCCACTCTGTCTAGCGTAAATAATACAAAACTGTTTCGGCAAATAAGCTTAGGCACGACGTATACAGCCTCTGCACTCGAACAGGCTCATAAGCTCACGCCTGTATCCCCGAAGGGGTACGCTGAGGCGCGCTAGCGAACTAGAACACCAACGTTTCGCCAAACTTAGGTCCGTCCCAGATGTAATAGGGGGCGACCCTATCACCATATCGGGCACAAATTCTAGACTCCGGACTGATGCTGAAAAATCCAATATCACTTTGCCTGACCCGGGGATCGAATTCGAGACCTCAGGACGACAGTCGTACCGCGTACGCAAAACCACTCTCAAACTGGTGCAGTCTGCACACTGATTCCATCATTTTATTTGGATTTTCATACTAAACTCATGTGTTCAGCTAATTTGACCCGAATAATCAATTATTAAACCTACTCAAAATTCACTCGTGCTGGGATAAATAAAATTGTCACGTAAAAATAGTCGCGTGACAAACCGTGCATGAGTGCTGGCTAAAGGCTTTGCTAAACAGACAACGAAGTGAAACCGTGACGATTTGCCGGGACTGGCTCATCGGAAGGTTTGACGTCAAGCAAAATCCTTTCCACAACATGAACATGAAATTGGCGATAGATCTTAGACTCTAAGGCTTGGATTATTAATATATCCGCCTTCTACCATATAAACGGACTGAAGTAAAGCCGCGTCTCCTGCACTAAAACAATACACAAGACACCTACACAAAACATGTTTTCGCTACACATTTTTATCTATGGTCCAGTGTTCTATAAGCAGGAGATTGTTTCATTGTTTTTCACAAAACACATACTGTTTATGTGTTTTGTTTCGAGAAAAACAAGTAAAGATGTAGCTTGAGTTCAAAAAAACGTTACGGATGCGCCCTATGCTTATGATTCAGCCTCCGTGGCGAAGAGGGCAAGTAGCTGGCTGTGAAGCGACATCAAATTCTTTGTTATGACCCGAATGTTTGGTTTGGGGTTTGTGAAACCAAAAAGCCTCTCCTAGATCCTGACACCCACGATACAGGATAAAACTAGTTAGGTGTATTAATTTATTTTATTACGCCACATAAACAAATACGAAATGAATTTGAAAATTCTTATTCGCTGTCTATTTAATAAATGAATGCGACACGAAAATATTAAACATTCTTACGCTAGCTGCCTGTTCAACCATACCTTAAACAGGCTGTAAGTAATCACGTTTCTTCTGAATGATTGCGCTCACTTCATGCTCGGGTGATGGATCAATTTATTTTCAATTTTTGCCCACCCGACGGCATTCCCACGTGACGCGCACAATTACATGTCTACCCCGATTCTACCCCGGTTTACGCGTGACGAGGGATTGAGATTGCAAACTTTTAATTCGAAGACCCCGGATAAGACTCGGAATTCCGATTCGAAAGCGATTGTCTTCTATATTTAGATTTATGTATTGTTTAGGGTAATAGGAAATGTTTGTTTTGTTATTATGTAATATATTGATATGCTTCAGAGACCTCTGCGTTGCTGTTGTGTATGTAAGATATCACTCACACCTATATTCCCGCAGGGGTATGTAGAGGCGAATTAGGGGACTAAAACACCGCCGCCGAGCTCATTTCTCTATTTCCATCATCGTCATCAGGCGCAAAAAACAGAAAAACTCAATATCCCTTTGCCAAATCCGAGGATCGAACCCGAGAGCTCAGGTTGATAGTCGTACAGTTACTGCCCACGCAATGCAAACTACGCCACCGAGGCAGTCAGGCAGTTCATGTAAGAGATTATAGTTAGTAACTTTCAGTGTCAATTTTGCTTTTATTATTATTTTTAGTGCTGGAAACACCTATTCACATGCAAATTCCAGCATAGTCCAATTGCGACGACGACGTTGTTTTTGGTTGACATCTTCATCAGCTTTTTAATTTAAAAGGGACGACACAGCAAATTATATCAAACATTTCCATCAAAATCAGTCTACACGACAAGTAATCGATGTACATTGTTCTTCTTCGTCGTGTTAATGTACATTAATAAAAGCGAATCACCATTCACTCTTCCAAAATCGGTTACAACGTTCAAAATTCACGCCGCGCGCACCCATTTTTTCGTAGCACACCGCAAAATTTCCCTGCCAATAACCTGCGGCGTTTGTCTCACAGTAAATCCGTGACTAACATAAACCGGGAGTTTTCCTGTCGCCTTCAACCTTATTGAGTTCCCTCGACATTGGAATATGAACTGTCATATCCAGCGTCGCGTCGCGTGGCATACATTATTAAAAAAGTTACTCTTGATTTGTGGTTGGATTTCGGGTATTGTATATTATTTTGTCATTGTAGCTTAGTGGCAGCCAACTAGGCAGCAGACCGGGAGGTCCCGAGTTCAAATCACAGTGTGTCTAGTGCGAGTTTATGCGAGTATTTTTAAGAGTTCGATCGCAGTAACGTAACTGTCATTTTGTTAGAAATGATTGCCAGACCTACTAATTTATTTATAAACCTACAAAATTTTGCGGAATTTATTAACGTACACCACAAAGCATATAACACAAAACACAAAACAAAGTCTTCGCATTTAAAAGTGAAAAAAACTCGCACTAGACACACAGACTGATATATAGAAAAACAGACCAACAGACAGAGCAAAGATTTTCTTGTAAAACATGACTCGGAGTGTCAAGGTTCGATTTGATTTCAAATCCTCACTGAGTTCGTTTCTTTGACTTAGAATTAGTCGAAGTTGGTCCTTAGGTAGAGGTGAACTAGAGACTAAATCAAAACTTCGGCGAGGTCAATAGCATCCCAGATGTGATAGCCTTTTTCATCCGAGCCTGCAAAGTGACTACAGAATACCTTATGGTAAGCGTGTAGTCCAAAAAAACAGTGATCATCGACAAATAATGGGTTCATCAGTAGTCACTATAATCATGCCGGCTTATTTATGCTTCTTCAGACTCCAATATAATAGAGAATAAAATCGAGAGGCTTGCGATTAAATTAGTGGATGACCGATGCAGACAAAGGGATACCCCCATAACCGCCCCAATAAATCATCAATGAATGCCGCAAGCCTCTCGATTTGCTTCTATCCTATCTATTCGTACAAATTACAAATTATTCCGTATAAATATTTATTTATAATTTATTTGATACTCCAAATTCGGGCTGATAATGAGTTAAAAAACCCAATATCAATTAGCCCGTTCGGGGATCGAACCCGAGACCTCAATATTCGTACCGAGCATGCAATACATCTACGCCACCGAAGCAATAAACCAGTTCAACCTACTGATTTCTTAAGTTTACGTGAATGTTATACTTTGAAATAAAACTATTTTTACGGATTCTATCACGATTTGTCCACGAAGACTGCAAAGCCTTCGAAACGTCGGGCATAAAAATTAAAACAAATCGTGATAATCCATAAAAATAGTTTTATTCCAGTTCAACCTTTTAAGGACATAAATAGCCTCGAGAGCCTTTATTTAAACAACCACGATTAAAGGACCCAGTGTTACATAAATATCCATTAAACTATAATGTAAAACCAAAATGAGTTCACACTTTATTATAATTAATCGCCGGCGCGTGTAATATTGCGCTGAAACAATATGGCGGCGCTTAACTCCATTGCCGCAAACTATTAATTCAATTAAGTCGGCGGGCCCCGATACTGCACTGCGAAATTAAATATACATTTTTGATGGTTGAGAGGAGGAAGCAATGATGGTTCAGTTAGTGGTACGGACTGCAGAAGAGTGTCGAAGGTTCGAGATCAACCCCAAAAAGAGCATACACTTCTGACTTTTCTATGTCAACCAATTACCAAAGAGAACCAATAAGTGTTGCGATCGGGTCCCAAGTCTGGCAAAATGGTTTTAACACAACTTGCTGGTAGTCAGTCGTAAATCTTTCTTTCTTTCTGCAAAATTTGCCTTGAACTCACCCCATCTGCCTGCAGGTGTGGTAGAGCCACACTGTAGACAGTTACGTCTACAGCACGAATGGGCCGGCTCGACCGGTTTGATACCACTGTCTCACAGAAAACAGACTTAGGTGACAGCTCGCTGTCGCTTTTTGTTCGGTGAATGAGATTTCCGGTGGTCCAATCCCCCCTTTCCCAATCAATATTTCCCTCCTTGTAGGTTGGCAACGCATCCATAATTTTCTTCTCTTGGGTGTCTATGGGCTGCTCGTTTGCCAGTCTCTGCTATGAAAACAAAGGTAGTCATAAAAACTAAGCCCGAAACTTTTCTGCAATATACTTAAACGTATTTCACCGACCCCACATTGTTGTGGGATAAGGCAAGTGACAGGACGTAGTTACTGAAACCCTATTAAAAGTTAATCAGAATTTGTAATTTACCAAGTATCGATAAAGTTTGCCGGATGTAGTCAAAGCTTTACTGCCGACGTTGTCAAAGTGTAAACGCCGGAATTGTGTCAGCTTCCGCTAAGAACGCTATGTTTTGGGTGTTAGTTTATGGTTGTTATAGCGGGATTATTATTAATTTATTCGGAATTTGCATAGGAAGCATGTGTTATGACCAAAGAGATTTAATCTTACTAAATATAGAAGCGCTATCAAGCAAGTTTCCATACACAAAAAACGATATCAAACGTCAGTAACGCCATCTACCACTTCTTCTTTTAAATGGCTTCCATGCATATGCGATGATTTAGCCAATATCAAGGTAAATAGAGCAATTATATTTTCATAATGACCATGAGACCCAGATGTGGATGATCTCAAGGCCCTGCTGGGATTATGGCGGCAATTCCTTCCAGTGTGGTGCCCCTCAGAGGACCTTCACTCGGCGAATCGAACAAAGCCAGACAACGCACCAAGCAAAACTCATCGAAAATCACCAGTTAAACAGTTTCCACATTAAACTGTCTATCTGCACCATCGAGAAAATATACTTAACATAGAAAAGTCAGAGGTGTATGCTTCACTTTGGGGTTGGTCTCGAACCTCCGACACTTGTCTCGGCAGTCCGTACCATTCCCAACTGAGCTGTCGCTGCTTCAAGAAACTTACAACTCAAATATTTTCTGTTTAAGCTGTAATGCAGAATCGTTCGATCATTGTTCCAGAAACAATATGACAATGATGTATGAGGATTCGTAACTACCATTGATGTATGCAGCCAAATGTTAAATGTTACATATGATTTCGTTTACGACTTTTGTCAGCGTTTTTGAATATTTTTTGTAAGTAAATTTACTTTGAATATATCAAAATCAAAAATCAAAATCATTTATTGAATCCATGAAATGTTCAAACATTATTTAGATTCCGTCAAATTTTAACTCTACCGCCTGTTCGGAAGGCTGTTTCGCCAGAGAAGAACGGGCAAGAAACTCTGACGTTGCTCTTTTTAACACCAATTTACAGTCAGCTACTAATAAAGTACAGCACCAGATACAGAAAGAGCTTGAATTAGAGCAGCTAAACCATGATAACAATAGTATAGGACATCTAATAATATAGGACAAAGTAACATACAAGATACACTGAGCGACCCCTGCAGCCACGGCAAGTTGAATTGACACAAGGGAAATAAAACAGTCCAGGCAGACCAGTCTCCACAAGCAGCACCCGTTCACGAGTATGACGCATGTGCCAGCCATCGACCTCCTCAACCACGTTGCAGGGAAGTGATCGACCCGGCACACGACGCCGCCACAAGCATAGACCTTAAGTGAGCATGACTACCTAGACTGATGCAATGGGCAAATAAAGTACGCCACAATACAACACCGCCGCCGCGAAAGCCACACAGCATCACTATAAATAAAACATATGAGTAAACTAATAAGGCTCCCTGAAACAGCAACTGGTTATGCTCCTAAAATAGTTTCAACCTACTCCCAAGCCTCTTTATCATCTAGATGTTCAGAAAGCTTGTAGTAGGCTTTATTACACAACTTACGTTTAATTGTAATTTTAAATTCATTCAATTCTAGCTGTTTGATATGAGTGGGAACTTTATTATAAAGACGTGTACAAAGACCTTTAAAAGAATTGCCGATTTTATGGAGCCTGGTTTTGTGTTGAGCCAAATTATTTTTATTTCTGGTATTCAAATTATGTATATCAGAAACTTTGGGAAATATATCTATATTCTTCTTGACATACATTAAATTAGCGAATATGAATTGAGATGCTACTGTCATTATATTTATTTCTTTAAACTTTTCTTTCAAAGAACACCTGGAACTAAGCGAGTATATAGATCTTATGGCTCGCTTTTGGAGTACAAAAATAGTGTTAATGTCAGCAGCACCACCCCACAACAAAATTCCATAACACATCAAACTATGAAAGTACGCAAAATAAACTAATCTAGCCGTATTGACGTCTGTTAATTGACGTATCTTGCTCACTGCGTAGGATGCGGTACTTAATTTTTTGGCTAGCGTAGATAAATGGGGTCCCCATTGAAGTTTGGGGTCTAATGTAATACCTAAAAACTTGGTTGTCTCCACAAGGCTCAGCTGAACGCCATTCATAAAAATATTTGCGTCAGTCTTTTTAACATTAGGTGTCAAGAATCGAATGCATTTAGTTTTTTGACTATTTAGTAGTAAATTATTGACACTAAACCATTGTAATATTTTTGAGAGAGTGCTATTTACATCGTCAAGAAGAGTTTGATGTCGATTTAATTTAAATATTAAGGAAGTATCATCTGCAAACAACACTACCTCGCAATTATCCCTTATGAAATAAGGTAAGGTAAGGTAAGTCATTAATATAAATATAAATTAATAATTATAATATAAAATATTAAACATAATAAAACATCAAAGACATTAATGGTCATAAGTCGCTCAATTTATTTGAAATATACGTGCGCCAGGTCGGCCAGTGTAATAATATTGAGAGAATAAACTTATCTTACGTGATTCTTAACCATTCACAAAACATTCTAGGGTGTAAATTCTAATAATTATCCTCGCATTGTAATAAGTGGTTGATGGCAGTACTGAAGTTTGCGATAAATTTTTTTGTATGGAAACTTGATTGATAGCACCTCTTATAGTTATTAATATTAAATATCTTTATAAAACATATTTCTTTTTATTTATTCATAACATCACATGATAATAAAGCCATTGAGCTTGATAGAACACACATTTTAGAACTGCTTAGTACTTTAAAACCTCCTCCACATTTATTGTGTATCAGAACATTTTACAGTAAAAATCTGTACTTTTACTCTATTCTCTAAAGAATTTAGCCCATCAGCACGTACTACTACACTATTTCACAAACGCCAAATAAAAATAGGGTTACCGAATAAAATTTCACTTAAACACGAAATTTTAAATTTTCGCGTTACTACGTCTTGTGATAGCGTTCCAGTGAAACGTAACCGCCGTTCACCATCACTTAGTTACCCACCATATCGCTTACAACTTAGAGTACAATTTTGAGTGTGAATTATTGGATATACCATAATACTGTGGGGCAGTGAAAAATTGGAAGTCACTGTCGGCAAGTAACGACGTTTCGTGATGGGAATTTGAATGTAGCCGATACATGGGGTGGCGTGGCGCGGCGAAAAATTTTACGCAACCACGAAGCTTAATTTTCTTTTGTGGGGGGAGATTACGTGACTTAAATACGCGTAGTTTGTTTAAGTTGGATTTCGTTATTGCACGATTCACGGTTAGGATTTTGTAAAAGTTGTTTTATTCGCACTTGGAAATGGTTATGTATTTTGCGAGTCTTTGGTTTACTAATCTTTAGGTGTCGGTGGCTTGGTTTATACGGAGTTTACTCTTTGTTTACCTAACATAAGCTCACGCTTGTATCCCCGAAGGTGTAGACAGAGGCGCACTAGCCAACTAGTACACCTACATTTCGGCGAGCTTAGTTCCGTCCCAGATGTGATAGGGGGCGAGCCTATCGCCATATCGGGCACAAATTCCAGACTCCGGGCTGATATGGAAAAATCCAATATCACTTTGCCCGACTCGGGGATCGAACCCGAGACCTCAGAACCGTAGTCGTACAGAAATACAACTACGCCACCGAGGCAGTCTCTTTGTTTGTAGAACAAAAACTACGGTAAAGTTAAAAAAATAAAATTCCATAAGATGAGAAATCTATTCCACTATTACTTTAGAGCAAAGATTGGCACAAGCGTGGGTCACCTGATAGTATGTGATCTCTACCACCCATAGACACACGACACCAAAAGCATTATTAAACCTTATTTCCTTCATTTAATATTGATAACGCACCCATAAAAAGAAAAAAGGACACCATTTCCAAAGAAAGGGGCGGGGTAAATAAGACTACCTTTAAACTCGCTTACCGAACGAAACGTAAGACTTTACAGTGGTTTTCTGTGAGACAGTGGTATCATACCGGTCGAGGCAGCTCATTCGTGCTGTAGACGTCTACATATAACATATCAAAAACTGGTGTACTGGTTAAGAAATTTTTAAAAATATGTATGGGAGATTCGCTCAGCTTAATACGTTCTGAGTATCGCTAATTGAAATCTATTTCACTTTTGTTTTGTTCAAACCTCACTGAATTTTAAATAATTATTTCGACTTCAATTTTTTTTTTAAGCTTTACCAAAGTTTGTTTACATTAATACTCGCAAAGAAGTAAAATTACTAAAAACTAATAGCTAAACGCAACACTTACTGATAGGTAAACACCGCATGGAGAAACCGCTTTTTTAAAACGTTACACTTTTAATTAAGTTAATTCGAATGAATGGACAAAGGAACGTAAATCATTCTGCCAAATGATGTTGTGTATTATTCTCTAAAACTGCGACGAAATGCGGATGAGACTAATTTGAACATCTTGATGGAGTTTAGGCGTGAATTCCCTTCGGCAAAGTCTTCTCAGACAATTTTCCCTGAGTGGATTGAACAAAAAGGACCGTCCACATAATCGGATAAAACTCTCTTAAATCCACTTATTTCGACGCTTTAAACAGTGTTTATCAACGTTGTTGATTGCTTAAACTCAATGATATGAAATATGAAAAATACTTACCTTTTCATTCTATAAAAGTACAGGTATATAGTTGGTAACCAACCACATATATATTCATATATGACACGAGTACATAATTTTTTTAATTCTCCCAGACAACAGCCTGGTTCGCTATAGAAAGATGAGCAAGAAACCTTATGTCTAAAATGTACAAAGGAAAACTGAACATTCAGCCAGTGTGCATGTATCATACTCAAATACTTAAAATCATCAAACTATATATTATATACAAGAATACCTCCCAAACTAAAAGCCAAATAAAATCAGATCAGACGTAGGTACTGCATAACCTTTTTTTAATTTTCCCGTCCCGGCTTAGAACTAAGAGGGCGGCCATATTTGGGAATTTGGAGGGAAAAAATCGAATAAAGGACAATAGAGCCCGGTCGTGTCATAATCATATTTTTCACGGCACAAAAGAGTTCTTACGTTAATGTGGGCCAGTCATAAATGAAAATCGGGACTCGGGACACGAGTTTTTGCAAAACGTTTTTTGCGTTTTTGCCTTTCATCCCTAAACGGAGGCTTTTAGCGTCTATCAAATTTTTATGAGTCACCCTTAATGAATTAACGGTGGTTTTGTTTGAAATAATTTAATTTTGTAAAAAATATGGCTCGGTGGTACCTACCCGGTCGACTACCATCGCGACGTTTTGGGTTCGATCGCCGAGTCAAGCAAAGTAATGATTGGATTTTTCACTAGAAATATGATCATAACAGAATTTTACAGTGATAGAAAAACCATACTTTATTGTACTCTGAATCTCATTTATGTATACCACGCCTCAAGGAAAAAGATTGGAACCTTTCAAAAGATACCCACAGCATCTTAATTCCAACCGGTCAAGCACAAACATTACAAAAAAATTCGATATTTCATAAGATATCAAAAATATTTAACTGAAATGAATATTTCAGTTATTATCATTTCACAAATAAACATTAAGAATAAATCCTCCACACACAAGCACAGATGTTCTGTACCATAAAGCAAAAATTCTCATTTCATTCTCTCAATGAAAATATAAAAAATATTTTATCTATGCCCATTCGACTACATTGCTGGGCTCTGAGTCGATTTTGAACGAAATTGAAGCGACATTCGTTCTAAATTTGAATAAAATGACTTTTGTTTTTTCCCACTCGCCGGCGCCATATTGTGCGAGCGCGCCAACCTATTTATGTTACATTATTATTTCATATACACAGATATTGTTTTTTCTTTATTAATAAAAACGAATAAATTGTATTTTTGGCTTTTTCATATAAGTCACATAGAAATTCAATTTCGTATGGAGGTAATTGTAAAACTTGGGGCCTTATATGTACTTCTATATTTTAAACAATCGTACAAAGACTAGATACATGTTGATTGTCAAGTAATGTAGCTCATTAAAATAAGCTTTACCGAACAAAAAATAATTTTGAAAATCGGTCCACATTTGGTGGATATCATATAACAGGTGGTGGTAAATGATATCCACCTCCTAAAGACACCTAAGACAAAAATGTATCAAGGGTGCGTTGCCAACTGAAAAGGAGGGGAATGGGAATTGGGCTACCGGAATCTCACCCAACGAAACGCAACAGCGAGCTGCCACTTTACGTCCGTTTTATGTGAGACAGTGGTAACAAACCGGTCGAGCCGGCCCATTCGTGCTGCAGACATTACAGTTTACATGGTGGCTCTACCACTCAAATATCAAACAGGCTTTCGAAGAGAGATATAAACGGAATGAAATTCGAATTCGGGTTTGGTATTACATAAGCACTGCTGGGGGGTTACCACCACCTCTTATAGCAGTATTATAATAGTCTTACTTCGTTTTTTTGTACGGGAATCGGTACAAGTAAGATTATAGTAAATATTGCTAAGGTGGTGGTAACCTGATCTATTTTATTATGATCATTAGTAGAATTTATACAAGGTACAATTGAACATACATACATACATACACACTCACGCCTGTATCCCATAGGGGTAGGCAGAGACAATTGAGCGCCACAAGCTACGATCCTGACACACCTCTTTTGCCTCATCCACATTCATGCATCGTTTCATACATTTCCGCCGCTTGAGGGTACTCCGAACTTGCCCTTTACGAAGGAGATCGCTTATTTGATCCATATAGGATCGTGTCGGGCGCCCTCTTCTGGCCCTACCATTCACTTTAGCACGATAAATACCTTTCGTAAGTCGCCTTTCATCCATCCTTTCAACATGACCAAACCACCTCAGCATCCCTTTCTCAATCCTAGTCACCACATCATTCTTCAACTTACAACAATCCCTTATCTTGCTATTCCTCCTTAATTGAAACACAATTATATTTGAAACATCTGTGTGTGTGTGTGTTTAGCGTAATGCACTTACCTGGCCTCGCCGCATCTTGTCTTGACTTATGTTGTCGTATCTCTGGTGCAGCATCAGCCACACGAACTCACCTCCACAACACAATCACAATTCACAACACATTAACACATCACCTTGTATGCCATACTATGATACTTCATGCAAGTCTAGGGTGGTAGAGCCACGCTGTAGATAATAACGTCTACAGCACGAATGTGCCGGCTCGACCGGTTTGCTACCACTGTCTCACAGAAAACCGACGTAAAGTGGCAGCTTGCTGTCGCGTTCCGTTCGGTGAGTGAGATTTCCGATGGCCCATTTCCCCTCCCTTTCCCAATCCCTTATTCTTCCCCTTCCATTCCCTCCTTTTAGGGGGCCAACGCACCCATGATTCATTTTGTATTTTGGGTGTCTATGGGCGATGGAGATCACTTACCATCAGGTGACCCATCTGCTTGTTTGCCAGTCTCTACTATAAGAAAAATAAAAAGTGATCGGAGCAAGTAAACCTGCAGATAGCACGTGATTAGTACATTCATCACTCTATATAATATATTAACACCTAACAGTCTCAAACATAATCCCTGACCCCATAGATCAGGGACCTCTCCATTGCCGGGCACACCCCACAGAACACACACTACACTCTATAGCGACACAAATCGCCACCATCATGAAAAAACACAGGAGAAAAAAAAAGACCCCATAGATCACGATTCGTGGGCATCAGAATCTACGAGAGGTTTCGTTCTCAACACCCGACCCGAAACAAATATTTGTGTGTCACACAAACATTTGTACGGGATTCGAATCAGCGGCTGCTCGCTACACAGTCGACGACTCGCCCGACAAGTCACAGAGGTTGTGAAAATATTGACGACAGTTTGCAGGGTTTATATACGCAAAGGGCTTACACCCATATTACCTAGGTACAAGCACCATTAAAAATACTAACATTAATCAGATACTGCACATGTACTTAGGTACTTTACACAGACACATGACCTGACACGGCAACTATATTAATATGCACTTGTACAAGCGCCATGAAAGTACTAGTATCTACCACACAACACTGCGTCGTACATCCACAAAAACAAGCTAGGACTGCGACTTGCGAAATTACTCGTTTATTAAAAAAAGTTTGATACAAATGCTGGCGTTAACGAATCGAAAACTTATTCGCAGTTCTCGCGCGTCACGACACGAAAAGCACATCGAATCGTTTGGAATTCGGATGCACGAAACCATTGACCGACGATTGGAAAAGCTCAGCACGTTTGCAATTCAAAATTCGAAACTACCCTCTACTTATTATGGAAAAAGTATAAACGTCGAACAATTAGTTTTTTTTTTCAGATAATAGTTAAGAGGCAAAGGTATAAAATTTTACATAACTTTACTTATGCCCCATTGATGCCGGCATGATTGATGATGATTTTTGCTTTTTTTTCATGTATACATAATAATATGTACACTATGCAGTATGCACATGTTTATATACATACACTATGTACAAATAAACTACGCTTACCAAGCTTGATCCGAATGGCAATTTGAGGGTGCCTTGGGCATGGCATCAGTTTTAACAATTTGCAAAACCATAACAGTTTTTGTTTCCTACATACACTTACTACGAAGATTACCTTTTGTCTCAAAAACTTAGCACGAAATATGTACATATATACGGAAAAAAATTCAGATGCGCCTTATAAAATATTATCGGCTATCACGCAATTTGTCTACGTTAAGGGATTGAGTCTAACAAACCTTTTCATTAGTCTCCTTCTTCTTCTACCTGCCCTTATCCCACCTTATTGTGGGGTCGGCGAAACACATATTCTCAAGCATGTTACAGAAACGATTTGGTTTAATTTTTACAACCGGCTGCCTGTCTGACGCCCACCCCTATCTGAGGAATCCAGTCCCGGGAAAATAGTGTTAGAAAAACACCTCACCAGACCTGGGAATCGAACCCAGTACCTCTTGGTTCACAGCCCATATACACTGCCACTAGACCAATATTTTTGTATGATAGCCGATGGGGCAGAAAAGTTCTCGAGAGGAGACTACGTGCCGGCAAGCGCGCGTAAGACGTCCATCTACAAGGTGGACCGACGACCTGATAAAGGTCGCAGGGAATCGCTGGTTGCAGACCGCTTCCAACAGGGGGATCTGGAAATCTTTGGGGGAGGCCTATGTTCAACAGTGGGCGTCCTATGGCTGATGATGATGATGATAATGTAATTTTAAATCTTCGCTACAGCATTCGCTTACTTCGTTTACAGCATTTACAAATCATAATTCTCTCACATCAGCCAAAGCAAACAGCACAGCATGTGTTCCACAAACGGTGTAATTAATTTGAGATCTTAGCGCAGTTTGAATTTGTTTTGCTAAACCAACATTCCATCCGACTGTCAGTAAGTTCTAACGTTGTTGTTATAGCAGTACTTGGGATTTGCGATTCCAATTGTTACGCTATTATTGCTGTTCGAGAATTTCGCTGTTTATTTGTGTTAGAATTTTCAGTAAAATAAATTAACTTGGTTTTGTAGATATGATACGTAAGGTTAATTAAAATAATTTAATTTCATCATTATAATCATCATCATCATTATCAGCCATACGACGTCCACTGCTGGATATAGGCCACAGTATATTTAATTTAATAATTAGTTAAAAGTTTTATGAGAATTAGATTTTGAAAAACATTTTTCCTATTTAGTGGTGTACTGGTCCTGAAGTCTCGGGTTCGATCCCTGGATAGGCCAAAGAGGTATTTATTTTCCACCGACTTAACAAAAGGAGAAGGTCCTCAATTCATTTGTATTTTTGTATGTATGTTCCCCGATATCTCCGTCAAATGTGGACAGATTTTCAAATCCATTAAGTTTTTAAACTTGTGATTATTTTTACATTTTCAGCTTTTCATTTTTGATTTTTACTCTTATCATCATCATCATCAGTCACAGGACATCCACTACTAGTCATAGGCCTCCCCCAAAGAATTCCAAATCGACTTTATTATAGCGACTGTGAAAAACAAATAAACAGTATACACCATAAAATTTATTATTAACAAAACATGTACAAATTCCTTAATCTATTATTGCTTCTTATCGGTGTCTTCCTGCAGGAGCTGGAATACGAAGGAGAAGTCCTTCTGACCATACCCTCGGGACTGTACGATACGGTACAGCTGTGTCGCTACGGCGCCGAGGGGGACTGGAGACCTAATGCCTAGAGCCATGCCGCTGGCCAGTTCCAAATCCTGGGGGTTGAAAAATATCCAATATTATTTTACAAAGAATAAGGAGATCGAATAACGATTAAAGAATATAGAAATAATTTATTGGTAACTAGTTGGTGATAAAGAATATTTACAAAAATAACAAGATAATAAAATAAGAATTGATTTATTCGATGATTTAGCCAACAATGTGCAAGTAATAATGTATTGCAGTTAAATTACGCTTTATAAGACAAATTGATGAGCGCTATCCAGTTCCACTCATTGCTTTGTTATTCAATGTTCGGGTGGTACTACTACTGTTGCTATCCATAAACTATCTAGTCCTTTCGCCTATGATTAGGCGAGCAGCTTGCTTCTGTCATTCGGTTGCAAAATAACCTGTCTCCCTCTAGCGGATCCAATCCACAGTAAGTACGTGTTTGGCGTTGCCATCCATGATTGTTTTGGTATAGATGTCTATGGACCGTGGAGACTTGCCATCAGGTGACCAACCTGCTAGTAAAATAGATAAAGGTATCCACATACCAAAGAATTTTAACGCCCACATACCTTAACCATAAGATCGTTCTTGAATCCACCGTCGTAGTTTCTGCTGGAGGGGGCGGTCGGCACCAGGCCGGGGACAGGACAGTACACTTCTGTAGACCACGATCTGGCTGAGGAGTTGTTTAGAACGTCCAACAGGACTTTGGGGTCGAGACCCATTCTGGAAAAGAAATTGAAGATACAATGTCAATAACTATTGAAGTAGGGATATCTTAATCTTTTTTAAGCTTTCGCATCAAAATTGCCTGCTCGTCAAACAAAATACTTATTACCATAGCACGCTATCCAATTGCGACTATCGAAAATCTGTCGAATTATTTAGGGCTAAGATGTACATCATCGACGATGGTGAAACTAGAACCAGTCTCGTTACCAAATGCAATGCTTTTACACGTCACTCTAGGAAGAATTTAGTTATGGAATACACAGACCCGATCACCCAGAGTAAAAACTGACCGGAATAATTTGTGCAACATGCTCTTAAAAATGTGTGGAGCAAGATATAAACATGGGCAAGTGAAGAATAAATTAACTAAAAGGTATTGCTAGTACTCCCCCAGTGGGGGTTAATAGCAGACAGACTGTAAAAACTAAGCTGAATTTTTGATGCAGTTGGCTTCAAAAGTATTTAGCATTGATTTCATATGTGAAATCAATACAGGCAGAAAGCAAGACAAGTTATTGCTAGTCTCACTCGCGTAGAGCCTAAAGCTTTTAACTTACAAATTGTCCATTCCAAAATCTCAGACCCTATTTATTAATTGAGTCTAGAAACTTAGCTAACTCCATACTGAATTAATCACGTTTCAGAATGTGGGATGAAACTTATTCATAGTTTCTCGAAGTCTCATCGTAGTGTGGAAATTGATTTATCACTGTAAGTTATTAAGGACCAGCTTCTGCTATTACAAAAGGAGTTTCGCCCTCCAATACAGGACTAAGAGCTATAATAGTATTAACATTATTAAGTGTGTTTTAACCTACTTTAAATATGGACGTTGTTCCCAATGCGACGATTTTTTTTGCTGTATGTAGCCAGATCAAAATGCATTACAAGATTTTAAGAAATCGAACCTAGTCAGTGGAATTCTAGTTGATTCTCACAAATTCATCATAAAACCAATCATTAGAATTTGTAACTTATCTCGGTTAATTTTTTAGACTGATTTTATTTTTAGTTGAACTTCGCAAAAAGATTTCATGTGTCTATACCTGTCTGTCCATGAAGAAGACATGTCTTGTCGTATGTTAGAAACACTTAGATTTTATCGCTTCTTAGGAAAGAAGTGAGTCAGCCTACCGGAATAATAAAAAAATAAAAATATACTTGTCTCCTACTATTTCTTTACCTAACCATAAATTATTTCTCAAAGAGCCAGGATCCACAAACCTTTGAGCTTCCCAACTGGCCTTTCACATAAATAAATTTTTCAATAACCGCCAACTAACCGCAACTCGGTTTGCGACTGTAAAAAATTTACTACACGCCTGTGATATTAAAAAAGTTCCTGCATTAAAATCACATGACTTCAAACTTTACCACGAGCAGAACGTTTCTATCAACGAAGCAGGAAGCCTGTATGTGAAAATCGTGATAAAGTATTGATGACAAAGAAAAGTCGATATTATTTTGAAGAAGTTCAATGAACATGGACACTATATGGTACATGGAAATGACGCACTATTTGGTCTACCAATGTAGACCTTGTTTGGTTGATGATTTTGGGAAATCATCTAAAAAGATTCTTAGTCAAAGAAATTGACGCCAAAACTGCAACAAGGCCTTGAAATCATCCATATTTCTGTTTTTGTCATTGTGAGAAATTGAAAATTGTTTTGAGCATTAGCAAAATCACCTCCTGGGCCTTTGAAAATATCAATTATAAAATATATATTATTTGAAAATATATGCGCAACACAATAGCGACTCGAGCAGGATTATTTTAGATAATCGAATTTGAATCGAGCTCCCTGTTCACTAATAACGTTTGGTTAAAATTTCATACAAATGTCATGGACATTTTTCGGTATACTCATGACTTATGATAATAAATATTTTAAATTTCATACAAATTATGAGTATGAGACCAATTCGAACTTCATAATCTAAAGTTAATCGTGCTCCTAAGTCCAATCGTACTACTATACCTCAGGCCAAGTATATTAATAGTAACTTTTGGGACTTACTTAATACCCATATTCATGCACTCAGCGGTAGCCATGCCAGTGATGCCCATGAGCAAGTTATTGGTGAGCTTGGCTACCTGGCCGGCGCCGGTCGCGCCGCAGTAGAAGTGTTTAGCTCCCATAGCCTTAAGGAGGGCGAGGGACCTGTCGAAGTCCTCCTTGCGACCACCAGCCATGAAAGCGAGGGTCGCGTTTTGCGCGCCCATGGTACCTGGAATTAGGAAGAGTTTTGGGTTAAAGATGGAATGAAAGTTATAACTAAAGCATATGACAAGTAAATTTTTTTATTGCAGATCTTGGCAAACGAGCAGGTGGGATATCAGATGGTAAGTGGTCTCCATCGCCTATAGGAAGAAAACTCATTATAGCAATAGAATCATGATTGCGTTGCCAACCATAATGTAAGGGAATATGCATTGGAAAAGGGAAGTGGATTGAAAAATATTTTAGAGTGCCAGCCAAAAATCTATTCAAGGGAATTATTGATTAAGGCACTTGTAAACATTATTAGATATTGTTTATGATCAAACCTATTAATCATAAATATTCAACGATTAAAGAAAAATGCGTTACTACTTTGATTATGAAAGTTGATTTTAGCTCATTGAGTATATCATATCTGACTCTAAAATTGGCAAGCCATATTTGATTTATCACTTCGTTAATAAACACAAATCTTTTCAAATATTTAGATTTCGCTTCAACATAAATATGGTGATTTAAAAATGTGATAGAATTTTTATTATCTGGATTCATTATTTTGTAATCTGTTGTATGGACTTCAGAGTTTCTCATCTTTGGAGCATCTTCGTTCATTTATCTTTATAATCTTTTGCGTCCTATATATTCTAATCGTTTACAAACACCTATATAACTATTATGTTATTATTTAATACATAACCTGAATCATTGCCTCGATCGGTCACGGCCGATAGCTTATCAGTTGATAACGGTGCATGCGGGGGCATATATACACATAATTAGTTACCAACCAACATATTTCACTGAGATAAGTACCAAGAGGGGGTCGTTATAGCGTCAGGATTTGATAATACATATTGATTGAATATGAACGAATATGCAAATGAGATTTTTTGAGTGGTAAAGCCACGCTGTAGTCAGTTACGTTTTAGCACAAATGGGCAGGCTCGAGCAGTTTGATACCACTGTCTCACAGAAAACCGACGTAAAGTGGCAGTTCGCGTTTCGTTCGGTGAGTGAGATTACCAGTGACCCATTGCCACCCTCCCTTCGCAATCCCTTTTTCCTCCCCTTCCATTCCTTACTTTTAGGTTGGCAACGCACCCATGATTCTTTTTGTGTCTTTGGTGTCTATGGGCGTGGAGATCACTTACTATCAAGTGACTGTTCGTTTGCCAGACTCTGCTATAAAAAAAATCTTAAGTTAGGTTCTTGCATAATATATAAGTAGTGCGCGACACATTACGAATCGAAAAACATTAGCCTAGTTCCGAAACAATCGGGTAAAATCATTTGAGTTTTAATTTTAATTCCGCGGTTTTTTTTGTATGTTACCTACCGATTTTCTTTTTGTGTTAATAGAGCTTACTTAAACTGTGGTCTCATATAAATTTGTTCAAGATGTGATGAGATTTTTAAGCTTGTTTTGAACTTTCTAGACTTTTGATCAATGTTCTACCGTCTGGGGATTCCACTCGTTTTAGAAAACTTGATCTCTGCGGCCGATCAGGAAAATTTCTAACAATTGTAAGTGTATTCGATCTCAATGCGTATCTTTGAAATTTGTATGAAAAATCAACCAAATGTCATCAGTACGCAACAAGCTCGAATACATTTACGATTGTCAGAATTTTTTCTGCTCGGACCATTAAAATAAGAAACTCTCAGCCTATATGCACTGCCACTAGGCCAAGGAGATTATATACAATAAATCCATTAAATGAATGTCAATGCAATAACACTGGTATCTTATCTCCGTAGTATCATGTGATTGGAGCGTTATCAAAACTAAGCTTATAAAGTGATTATTTGACGACAGATTTCTGATAAATGTACGAACGATGGTTTTAATAACCTGTGTCACAACTATTGTAATGGAATACTCAGAAAACTAACAGTATTTCTTTCTTTCTTTCTGACTGTCATTATCTGGGCCTAATGGCATGCGAACCCTGGTCGACTTCTGCTTAAACGCTTCCACTTCGCCTGTCTTTAGCCTCGTCCACAGTTAGACCATTGGCTGTCATTTGAATAGCATTTATAAAATTTAAATTCTAGTCTATTGAAATATAAAAGCTGTGAGACCATGTGTCTCCCATAGTCTACTAACCACCACCATAGAAGCTTCATGTCTTAATTTAAAGTTAGGACTACATATCTATGGACAATATGTGTCTGTCGGGTGTTCATTTCATATCACTGGCGTTACTAACAACCCCTTCTAAATTACCTTATCAGAGATATCCGATTGTAAAACCAATTAAGCATAATGATAAAAAGTCACGTCTTCGATTTACGTAATCATGATGTTTTGAAATAATATATGAACCGCAAAATTGCATCACTTGAAATCACTTTATAAGTGTGTTTAGTATTTATTTAACCACCAGACATTATAAAGCCAGGTATAAAAGATAACCTATCATTGCTTAAAGATATGAATACTTTATTCCAGACATACATTCCGGATTGAGATTTTCTACTTTTTAGAACTCCCAAATCAACCGGAAAAAATTATCCTCCTTGCGGAGACAAATGGAACACGCATAATACAGCAGATTAACAAACAAGCGAGTGGGTCAACTAATAGTAACTGATTTCGACAGCCCATAGACACCTTCAAAAGAATAGGGATTGTTAGGGGGAGCAGGGGATTTCGACCACCACAAACTGACTCAACGAGAAAAACAAATGCCCCTTTATATCGGTTTTCTATGAGACAGTGGTATCAAATAGGTCGAGCTACGTATTGCTACTGTAGTTATGTCTATCAATCAAAGAGCACCTTGAGCAAGCAACTTGAAAGAAAATCGATTGAAAGTTATACAAAAAATATTTCTGAAAGATATCAAATCCGTTATTGTAAACAAGTTTTTATCTAAAACATCATACGAGACAATTTCGTTATGGATAAATATTATCTGGTGCACTTGCATGCAGACCAAGTTTACAGTTACGTGCAATGTGGCGCGAACGGGAAAGGTTAAAACAACTTTCACTGTTATGCAATTTGCATAATTTCTGGTTTTTACAACTGTGTGACTTTGACGAATGTCTTTAGATATTCAACTTGGATAGCAATACTTATCGTGGGATCACGAACTCAATGATAATATTGTCTGCAATACATCATAAATAATAATTTTATACTGTTTTGTCTACTGAAATAAAAACTTACCTCCAGAAACGGGAGCATCTTGGAAAGCAATTCCTTTTTCTGAAGCAGCGGCACCAACTTGCCTGGATACCTCAGGACTGACCGTACTGGAGTCGATTAGGAGAGATCCTTTCTTCGCCTGAAACAGACGTGAATTCCTATGACCTCGGAATATTAGGATCCTTATATGTTATAAGTAATGTCTGAGCAGCTTTGTCAGCTTTTTTGCCCGCTGTTGGGTATAAGCTTCTCGCTTGCACTATTGATCTTTGTTTTACGCTAATCCCATCCAAGATTTCCTGTGATCTCTTATTATGTGCTTCATGCTGGTCTGTTGACGGATCTTTCTTGATGTCCTCTCTGTAAATATTTTCCGCGGAACTCCACTTGAGTCTCACAGTAGAGTAGAAGCATTTATGCAGTCAGGACTAATAATGGTTTTTAGATTCCACTGCGCTAACCATCAGGTGTAATCACTTTGCCGTACTCGTATAAAAGCTACTCACATGAGCGATTACACCATCCTTCTCGAGGTAGGCGCCAAGAACAGCCTTGTTGCTAGGCAGAATGGAGAAGACCACATCAGCTCCTTCGACAGCAGCACCGAGGGAGTTTGCAGGAGCGATGCCGTTCTTGGATGCTGCGTTTAACGCGTCTTTTGAAGGGTCGAAGCCACGGACGTTGAAGCCCTGGAACCAAAAGTTTTATAGGTTATATGCTTTACCTCCTTAGTCTAGTCGCAGTGTATATGAGCTGAGAACCGTGAAGTCTCATATATTTAGCTTAAAACCCCTAGGCAAGGTAAAATACCATATTCTTGGAATTGGATCACCAGAGGAGATTGACTTTAGGCGGACAGGCAGTGATGAAAGTCCAGTCAAGTCCTGGAAGAAGTCTGCAAGATGCTGGAAAAACTGTATTATGTGGCTTAATTTATGCATATACAGGTAAAGCTATAAGTAATAATGTTATATACATGTCTGTGGTAATTACAAAGGAACATTTGAAATAATGAGATAAAATAATACTAAAGGACATGTCTGCTCTATTATTAATGGACCAAAGTACAATTTTACCTAAATCGAAATATTCAAATATCTTTCATTTAAAACGCTTCCATTATAATGTTTTAGTCAAAATCTTCCATCTGCATAACTCAACATAATTTGAGAATGGATTGATAAGATTTTAATTTTAAATAAGCTTAAAAGGAAGAGCGGGGACCCTTCATTTTTGTCTTTACATAATTTAGGAGAAGTGGTCTTATTATAGAAACAGCTTTAACTATAGCAGCTCCTACGAGTATGTTGATTTATCTTTCATTGGTGTGTGCAACACTTTAAAGTAGAACAAAGCCGCTGCTGTCTATTGTGGAAAAGATATTTAAGCATATAGACATGGAAGAGTTATTTAAGCCTCCTGAAATATTACCATACGAAACGCAACAGCACGCTGTTTTTACGTCGGTTTTAGTCAGATACAAGACTTTCCCACCTTCTAAACCAGAATCAACAATAGGACGCATTTTCCAACACGGTACAGTGAATATAAGACCGTCTTTATCTCGCAACGAAAACAATCAAACAGATAGGAAAGAGTTGGAACATGTTTCCACTTTTTGGTGTGGGAGTGTTCATAACCCTCGGTACCGACTTGGATTGCCTCGGTGGCGTGGTTGTATTTCGATACGACTACTGTCCTGAGGTCTCGGGTTCGATCCCCTGGTCGGGCAAAGTGATATTGGATTTTTCCATATCAGCCCGGAGTCTGGAATTTGTGCCCGATATGGTGATAGGCTCGCCCCCTATCACGTCTAGGACGGAACTAAGCTCTGCGAAATGTGGGTGTACTAGTTGGCTAGTGTGCCTCTGCCTACCCCTTCGGGGATACAGGCATGAGCTTATGTTATGTGTGTACGGTCCACCAATTCAAGCACAATTGGCTCTACCACAACGATAGTTTATCAGCATCATCAGTCAGAAGAATGTTGTCCACAGCTATAGGACGAACATGAGTTTATTTGACAATTCACATGACGAATGACGATACGAGTTCGTAAATTAATTTGTTTGAAAAACGTCACTTCTCCTCGTAACCGCCACGGTATTTTTCATATAAATATTTAACGGACTCGCTAACGAGAAATGTCAAAAATACTCATGGTCTACTGAATATAGTCCGCTCCCAAAAAAAATCCATACTGTACTATACATATGACGTGGAAATACACACCCAAACACACCCACTTGTCCAAAAAACAGTTACTGTCCTACATGGCCCCACGTGGTTAGTGGTATCAAATCATACCTATAAAAATAGCCGCACGAGTGCGAGCGAGACGCAACACTGACGTATGAAGTCAAGGTTAACCAAATATAAATGGCACATTGATAGACTGAATCGGACTATAGATGAAGGTCTTAGGTTCAATCATAGAGTACACCTGTGATTTTTATAAGACATTCGGTGAAGGAAAACATCGTGAGGATGCATTTATAGAAAAGAGAAAGAAAATTACACATATAAGCAGAAGAAATTAGAGAACTAGAACACACACTTCTCAAAGAGCTTATTTCCGTCCCAAATGTGATAGGAGTTAGTCGCCTCCTTGGTCTAGTAACATCGTGTATGAGCTGTAGACCGGGAGGTCGTGGATTCGATTCCTAGGTCGGCAAAGCGAATTTCCTAATTTGATTTGCCCGGGACTGGATCCCTCAAAGGGGATTGACGTCAGGCAGGCAGTTGGTCATAAAAACTAAGCCAAATCCTTTCTGCAACATGCTCGGAAAAGTGTGTTGCGCCGACCCCACATTAAGATGGGATAAGGGCAGGTACAAACGTCCTGATAAAGGTCGGAAGAAGTCGCTGGATGCAGGCCGCTTCCAACAGGTCGAACTGGAAATCTTTGGGGGAGGCCTATGTCCAGCAGTGGACGTCCTATGGCTGATGATGATGATAATGATGATGAAGGACAGATAGAGAGAAAAGATGACTACAGACTTGCCATGTAGGGGTGACTTGCAGCCTTGCGATAAACGACGTTTAATCGTAAAATAAACTCCATTTTGGCATCATTTCAGTTCAACGTCTTGCACGTCGTGGTTTTACCCTTCATCTCGATTTAAATAAACGTTTAACTTAAATGGGCATGGCCGCCGGTTTAAAGTCGCTAATCTTGATTATAATGACAAATAACATAACCTTTTCACATTATTTATTGTTGTTTAATGAAAATCTATGATAAAAATGGCTTTTTTTTTTACACTGAACACGATTTGGTATCAAACAAGGATGATGAATTCGTAAAATATATAAAAACTCAAGTTTTTTTTACGAAGAGTACTTTATTATCAATAACCCATACATATACCTTACAAACTAACATTGTATGTACATAATCTCTTGAAAAACCACATAATTACAACACTTCACTATTATGCACGATATTTGTGTCCGCACGTGTGGCACTAGTCCTTGGAAGCGGTGGTATACCACCCACGCCCGACCCGGCACTGCAAAAAGGTTTCCTCGATGTCTTGTCGCACCTCGGTGCAGGATAGGCTTCGGCACACGCATCACAAACGCCTTAAAACTGGCGCAACTCCACACTTAGTTCACCACCATCAGCGACTACCTTGTTTTCTTGTGCACGCTCGCACTCCGCAATGTTCTTCTATTACAAAGTACATTAGTTATTCTATTTTCTAGGAGAGCGTTGTTTTCGAGATGATAAATTTCACTTAAGTTAACTAATTGCAAAGTTACTTCTTGATAAAATTTTATTATACCTCTATTATAGAAATTACCATTGTGGACAATAGACGTGTATAGTTCGCGAACGAACTAGTGCGGAGGACAGCTCCCACAGAAGAAATGAACGAACTAGTTCCCAGAACTCTCGTTCTTTAGTTCGTTAGTTCGTTTGATAAGTTAGATGGATTCTAAGACTTGAGTATCATCCAAAGTAAGACCATTGGTCCTCATATCATTCTCTAAAAAGTCCAGCTAGCGCTTTTGGGGTCGTCTGGATTTTCTTAAAATAACACTGACACACCACGTATCGTACATATACACAGAAGTACTGGCCAAATGATGGTCTTGTTTTCGTAACGCAGTCAATAACCACTAGGGAAATATGGTGCTTTTTCAAGCTATATTCAAATATGGTGCGCAGCACTTTTTAGTCTCATAGATGGCAACAAATCATAATATTTTATTTTACTTTCTTCGATAAAAAATATTTGAAAACATTTATAAAATACTACGTGTACGCAAACTCATGTACTTAATCTTTAGCACATTTCCTTTCAGTCGGCCATTTTCAAGCGGCCCCTAGACGCTGTTTGTCTTAGACATATGCGTACATGAACACCCACGGTGGTTGCTGAATCTCCATAGTGAACGGGAAGGGTTTGCTGACGCCAAAAGCAGTCCGAATCAAAGACTTTGATCGGAAGAACATGTCTTCGATAACGTCAACATAAGCTTCTGGCACCCCTTTGAACCTTAGGGTCCACCAGACCACCCGTCGGGACACAAAGTTAAAAGCCTTCTGCAGATCCAGGAAAGCGATATGCAGAAGCTTCTTTTTAAACATGCATGCCTCACAAAACGATCTAGTGGCAAACATTTGGTCCATGGTCTGTCCCCCATACCCTGCAAGGCAAGAACCCAGGTTTCGCCAGCACCTAGTCCGTTACTCAAAAAAGTGTACCACATGCAGATAAAGTTGGCTTAAACCTAAAGGTGTTGGTGACCTACTGTGTAAGTAGGCCACCGTCATCGTTGGGTTCGTTTGGTATGGGTTGTCCCTTAGACGATGTCACTACTCCCCAAGTATGTACAAGTAAAAAAAAATTGCAGCATATTATGAAAGAATAAAAAAAAATCGAATCGGCCCAGGCGTCTTCGAGTAATCCGGGAACATACATAAAAAAAGATTCCAACGAATTGTTAACCTCCTCTTTTTTAAGTCGGTTAATTCACCTCCTCCTTTTTTTAAGTTGGTTAAAATTCGTGCAAATAATATTTTTTTAGCCTTTCTTTGGTTCGAGACGAGAACTAAAAGAACGAACTAGTTCGTTGAGGAGCCGCGAACTAAAGTGACCATTCCTTATCGCGAAATATTATACGTATGTCTAGTTGACAAGTCGTAATCCAGACAACTGACACTGATTAATTTTTTTCAATTTTGCCTTTCATCAGTTAGGCAAAGGAAGCAAACACATACAGCCTCATCGTATGTGTGTTTATATTACATGTATTAAAACTGAATGAAAACTAAATATTTGACAACTATTGACACAAGATAATCTATTGTAATATCATATAAAATAAAATACAATTCTTTCTACGCGAAATTGTGATAATAGATGTTGCGAGACGGCACTATAGATAATAATATGAATTTTACGGAACGTAAATAATGAGTAATTGTTGGGATTTATTTTATTTTAAAATGCAAAAAATATTTTTTTATGCGGAATTTTGAATGTGGTTATATATATTTTGTGAAACGGAACTTATGAACTTGGAGTAGTGGAGACTTGCAGGCATCTTGCCCGCGTTGCAAAAGTTCCCGATTTATCGGGATATCTACTGATTTTGGTCATTGTCTTACGATGTCTCGATGTAGCAGTCATATCTGCCGAATTTTTGAATTTTCAACTAATGTAAAAAAATATTCTTATAAAAAATGGAAAATAATATTATTAATACGGCAGAACTAAAAGAAACCTGTAATACAATACAATACAATACGGCCTATACGACAATAATGTATAAATAAAATACGGCCATTCAACTTCGCGGTACATTAAAGCAAATTGCACTGAAATACCTTATAATAGAGTTTATTATTGTCTGGTGAGTATACAAGGGAAAATAAATAAATAACACCCAACTGTCACATACATAGTCCTAACCCCACACTAAGATCGAGTCTTGTGTCGTGGGTATCAGGAACCACTAGATACTTTCGGTCTCACAACACCCAGACCCGAAACAAATATCTGTGAGTCACACAAATATTAGTCTCGGTGCGGGGATCGAACCCGCGGCCTCTCGCTTCACAGCCGGCTGCTCGCCCTCTGCGCTACGGAAGCTGTCAAATGTCTCTGAAGATAACTTCGTTCGGGTTGTTTCCCAAAGTGGATAACTTATATTTACTTTAGTCGTTCATTATAGTCCATTCATAGAATCGCATGCACATGTCATAGAAATATAACACATAGAACGACAGTACACGGCCGCGGCGTGAAGGCTTTCCAAGTGAGACATTATTGTCTTACTACGTTGCACGGCGTCAGCATCCAAGGTTAAAACTTAGTTACGAAGAGCTCGCACAAAAATAACGGAATAAACTTTCCACTAAGTCAATGGTAGGTCTTCTACACACAAGAAGATGTATAGAAGACAACAATCAATGTTGTTACATTTTTAATAAAGATGAGAAAATGTTCACGAAAATAGGTGGTAAGAAGACGAAAATGATTAATCAATGTACAATATATCAAACTATAAATGATTATATGTAACTTACTGATTATAATTAAACATATTAACGCATTATTGACATAAAATACTTGTGTTTCATTCCGAATAAAAATCTCCCGATTTTCAGATGCCAAATCTAACGATTTTTAATTTTACACTTTTGCAACACTGCATCTTAATTTATTCGCCGTTTTATTAATACACGAGTCAGTCCTAAATGTCATTTAAATCAAATGTCCCATTAGTTGTCTTGCACATACACATTTCTGGTTCGATTTAAGAAATCCGAGTGTAGATTATTGATCCGCGATTTCATTACAACTACTCATTCTTTACGTTCCGTTAGATTCGTATCTAAAGTTCCGTCTCAAAACATCTATCATAACGATTTCGCATAAAACGAATTCTAGTTTGTTTTATATGATTTTTCAATAAATTCTCTTAAGTCAATAGTCGTCAAATGTTTACATGTAATACGAACACACATATGATGAGGCTATTTATTTATTTTTATTATTTTTATTAAGGAGTAACCAGGAGTAACTTTGCACTTTGTTAGCTAAAGCGGAATTTATCATCTCGTAAACAACTGGGTTAACATCACCTCTTATAGCAGTGTTATTATAATCGTTCTTCGTTTGTTTTGTATGGGAATCGGTACAGGTAAAATTATAATAATACTGCTATAAGAGGTGGTGGTAACCCCCCTGTCTCCTAAAAATAGGAGAACATCGCGGAGTACATGCGTGAATCAGAAAACGAGGTACCTACTTGTTGAAACTGGTGAGCTGGGTGTCATGGTAGAAAACATAATATAAGCTCACGCCTGTATCCCCGAAGGAGTAGGCAGAGGCGCACTAGCGAACTAGAACACCCACATTTCGCCGAGCTTAGTTCCGTCCCAGATGTGATAGGGGGCGAGCCTATCGCCATATCGGACACAAATTCCAGACTCCGGGCTGATATGGAAAAATCCAATATCACTGCCCGACCCGGGGATCGAACCCGAGACCTCAGAACCGTAGTCTTGACTATTGACTATAGACTTGCACCAATTTTGAGGCGTTTGTGTGCGTGTGCCGAATTCTGATCGCCGCGCAGGACAAGTGGCTTATGTGGTAGTGGAATAGAATAAATGTATGGAAATGAGTCAAATGACATAAGGTTACGCCGCATATAGCGTACTCCTCCGTGCCGTGGCGACGCGACGACCACACAGCTGATAGCCTCCGTGGCGCAGCAGGCGAGTAGCGGGCTGTGAAGCGAGAGGCCGCGGGTTCGATCCCGCACCCAGACAAATGTTTGTATGACCTACAGATATTTGTTTCGAGTCTGGGTGTTGTGAGACCGAAAGTATCTCGTAGTTCCTGATACTCACGACACAAGTGTGGGGTCAGGACTATGTTTGTGACTGTTGAGTGTTATTATTATTATTATTTTCATAAAACAACAAGAAATAATATGAAAATGTTATGTTGTTTGACATTCAATAATCGCGATTAGCCATTTAAACCGGCGGCCCCGATGATTTAACTTTGTCGTTTATTTTAATCCTGATAAGGGGTAAATCGACGACGTGCAAGACGTTAAACTGAAATGATTCCAAAATGGGGTTTATTACAAGATTCATCGTGGTTTACTGCGGAGCTGCGAGTGAATTCGGAACAACTAATATGACATTTGATTTTAATCAAGTTTAGGACAAAGTCGGGGACTAATAAAATGGCGATTATAGTGAAATCCCTGCAAGTCGCCCTAAGTCCTGTAATTTTAGCTAATTACTACTTACTCTTAGGTAATAACCAGAGACAAAGACAAGCCATTACTTATGTCTTTCAAAAGAGAAAGTCGTTTGAAAGACACGTCACAGTTTTGAGTCAGCACTTAGAAATGAAATACCATTTATTTTATTAAATTATTATGTTCGTAACTACAGACTATATTATGTAATACAAAGCTGATACAATATTACAGTATGAATATTGTTCTTATATTTTTAATCAATTGTTTATACTCGTACATATCGTCTAGACATGCTTTGCGTCAATGGGAGTGGCAGATTATTTAGAAATGTTCATTGATATAAAATTGTAATGATTTAAATCAACATAACAGATTTGCGAAGACTGATTTTGAATTAAGGCGGTTAAAAGGATATTATATAGATAGGAAAGGAAGAAGAAGGTGGACCGACGACCTGATAAAGGTCGCAGGAAGTCGCTGGATGCAGGCCGCTTCCAACAGGTCGATCTGGAAATCTTTGGGGGAGGCCTATGTTCAGCATTTGACGTCCTATGGCTGATGATGATGATGATGATGATGATGATGATGATGATGATGATATAGATAGGCCTAGGCAGTTAAAATTATAGATCGGTAGTATAACCCAATACTACCATATTTTTGATAGGATTTGAGTTTTACTGAAGTATATTTTGGGGGAGGCCCATGTTCAGCAGTGGACGTCCTATGGCATCAGCCATATCATGATCATCAGATCATGATGATATTTAGATTGGCGAACTATCTGGACATCGACTTTTGGAGTATATCTTTTCGTCACGATAGAAATCCTTTCGTTACATCTGTAATCTCATTCATTTCATCTTAGGGATGAAGGAAAGAAAATAAGGATGAAGATGGAATCAATCTTCAATAATTGATGACTCAATGACTGCATCGGTGGCGTAGTTGTATTTCGGTATGACTACCGTCCTGAGGTCTCGGGTTCGATCCCCGGGTCGGGCAAAGTGATATTGGATTTTTCCATATCAGCCCGGAGTCTGGAATTTGTGCCCGATATGGCGGTAGGCTCGCCCCCTATCACATCTAGGACGGAACTAAGCTCGACGAAATGTGGGTGTTCTAGTTCGCTAGTGCACCTTTGCCTATCCCTTCGGGGATGCAGGCGTGAGTTTATGTTAATTTAATATCAATGATATGTCGTACTTTTTGGTTTTCAGCCCTATAGTGAACCTAGTAACCTCAAAAGCAACCAGTCCAAGTTGTACAGGATAAGAACAGCTCGAGAAGTCTTGTTTTGGGATGCCAAGAACCACTTTGGGTCCCTAAGCATGCAAAGGAATTTCTTCAAACTCGACTACCAAAATCTTTGACAAAATCAGATGTAGCTGGACTGGAATAAGATCAACATACGAATCTTTCGTACGTTCATACTGTATTAAAAATCTAGAACGTTAAAGTAAGTAAGAAGATATATTGAAACAACTAGATTTATTACAATGAAAATATACACGGAAAAATTAATGCGTTCTATCGAGATATTTATAGACGTTTGCATAGGAGAATTTAAAAATAAGTCCGTAATGCCACGCCTCCAGAGTGCGTCAAGATACTTCATAGAAACGTGTTGCATCTCAAATAAAAGGAATTTCTGGAATGTCCCTCTATACATTGTTTCATAAAGTTGGTATCAATAATTACTACCCTTAAAGAGGGAATGGCTAACAATCAAGCGGTAAAGTTTAAAATTTCATAAGACTCATAGATTTTGAATATGGAAACTTTAATTTGTGACGCAAACAAATTTTCTGGCTTATTGGGTTAGCTGCAGTACATTTACAAACCACCTATGGGGTAGTTAATTATATTTAGCATATACAAACCCATTCCTATGTTAATAGCGACCATTTACAGGTACCATTCAGATTTTAAAATACCCATGCTTAGTAATTGATTACAAAAATTAAGTTTAATTTTTATTTCTTCCCTTCACCGTTACGCTTTTAATCGTTCTCCCTGTATGTGAAATTGTTAGTGGTACCAACTTTAAAAAACACCCGGTATATTATTATGTCATTAACTGATGTTTTTTTACCTCGCACAGATGCATAAATAATAAATAAATAACACCCAACAGTCACATACATAGTCCTGACCCCACACTAAGATCGAGTCTTGTGTCGTGGGTATCAGGAACTACGAGAGACGCACGGTATCACAACACCCAGACCCGAAACAAGTATCAGACATTTTTCTCGGTGCGAGAATCGAACCCGCGGCTCTCGCTTCACAGCCGGCTACTCGACCGCTGCACCACGGATGCTGTCAAAAGCATTATGGGTATCATTGAATAGGTCTTTAAAACCGATATCGATGTTTTTAAATACGACAAAAATATAATGAAGTATGATTTCAAATGGCCCACGCGATAAACAGTTCTAGTTAACTAGTCAAGCCGGTATTTTGGAGGTCGCGTAAAAAAATACGAATGGATTTAAACCATATCTTTAGTTACTTTGTTATCGCAATCAACTTTATCTTCAGATGTAAGATAATATGTAATTTTCATAATCGTAATGTATGAAGTAATGTGTTATAATTAACGTAATCAGACATAACGTAACAAAATTAAATTATACTTTTTTGGCTTTATTCTTGAGGGCCACACTCATTTATATTTTTGCGAAGACATGATATTATATTTTCTGTAATATTATTTTTTTTTTTTGTCTCTTGCAGGCACTTTATCAACATGGTACTAGATATACATTCCTACTTAATGTTTCAACTTCGCCTGATCATGACCATCCTCCATAATGAGCTTGGCCTTTATGCATAAGAAATAATAATTATAAACGCAAAATTATCTCTGTCTGTTTGTGATGTTTAAACGGTTAATCACTTAATTGATTTTGATGAAAGTTCTGGAGGAAGTTTAAATCCTGACGAAAGAGATAATATATATTTTATTACAAAAAGTTCGATGAAGTTGAAATGGGGGATGAAAGTTTCAACTAGAAACGCATTTACAAAAAAACCGCAATAGTTAAAAGGAGAAAGCTTCCAATCAGGCGAAGGTGCGAGTAAAACCAAAAATATTTATATTAAGGAGCATAATTTCGAAGAAAAAAACCGTTCGAGGAATTTCTCGTTCTTCAATCTTTTAAGCCTATCAAAATTATTAAAATTAATTAACCTTAATTAAAATAGAATTTTATCCAAAATACAAATGCTACTTGTCCAGTATGTAAATCAATTAGGTACTCTACCAACAGATTTTGAGTAAGCAGTTAATTACCACCTGGCTACAACCGGTTTTAACGCAAACAGCAATCCTTTAAACGAGTTTGTTAAACAAAAGTAAATATTTGGAAATGTACTGCAAAGAATACGAAAGAAAGCAGATGTTCAAAGACGTCAGCATCTATATTTAACAGATTCTACAAAACAGTATAGATTTAACTATAATGAAGATAAGCAGACTATAAGAAATATCGACTTAATATAACAGATTTTGAATAGGTATATTAAAAATAAATCGTCTAGCAAGGGATATCGTGTATTCCGATAAATATTAAAACAGACAGACAGTAAGATACAATGATAATAACTATCTCATTATCATATACCGCATTCTCAAACAGGAACACTGTGGACATGATTTTAGTTGATAACAACCTCAAATAAAGCTTGCTACAATGAGTTTTACCTCTATAATTGATTTCATTCGTCCTTGTTCGGTGAACGTACTTGTCTCTACCGCCCATAATAACTAAAATTTAGAAACTGACTTCAAACCATAATAGCAAAGACCCGTTGAACATTTCCATATTTCCCTCACTTCTTGATCATCAAATCTTAAGCACCTTTGGTGTAGACAATAATACAAATCATCAAAATGAAGTTAAACTAATTTCGATTTATACTGTTCATTGTAACTGACAAGTTCTAGTAACCTTATTACAAGCATGTGCAAAACCTTTAATAATCCGAATAAAACATAACCTAACCTAACAGATATAAATAGTCACGTCAATTCATGGTCATTTGTAACATACCTTTTTGACCAGGTTGGCGGCCATGAAACCACCCATGTTCCCGAGGCCGAGGAAGGCGACATTTTTGTCAGCCCCCGAGCTATAAGCCCGGCGGGAGATGGAGAACAAACACTGGGTGGTGAGTACAGTCCGCGCCGCCATTTTGTTTATATTTAGACGCGTGCGTTAACCGGCGCTGGCGCAACTCAACTGAGGCCACTTGTTTTTATTCAAATGTATATTCCACGTTGTCTGCTATCGTTATCAATTGCGGTTGGTTTGTATGAGGACAGTAGTTGGCGCCAGTGACTGGTTCGACGACTTGTAAGGTTGTAAACCCAAAATCTGACTGCCTCGGTGGCGTGGTGGTATTTCGGTACGACTACGGTTCTGAGGTCTCGGGTTCGATCCCCGGGTCGAGCAAAGTGATATTAGATTTTTCCATATCAGCCCGGAGTCTGGAATTTGTGCCCGATATGGCGATAGGCTCGCCCCCTATCACATCTGGGACGGCACTAAGCTCGGCGAAATGTGGGTGTTCTAGTTCGCTAGTGCGCCTCTGCCTACCCCTTCTGGGATACAGGCGTGAGCTTATGTTATGTTATGTTAAAACCATAATGTGCTCACAGTTTTGGTAATAGCATAAAGGAAATAAAACCAAGTAAACTGTCAAACATTGTCTCAAAGAAAACCGGCATAAAGCGAAGTTGACGGTTGCATTTGAGCGAGATGTCACTAGGTGTGACTTAGACATAGTGTTAATTAAATCACCTTATTTAAGGCAAAATAAAACTACTCGAGAGTTTGGAAATGCTTATATTTAACTTCATAAAATCAAAATACCAGAAAATATTATCTATAGTTTTATTACTTATTAATTTAATAGAACTATTAGAACATGAAGATTAGTTCGCAGGAAGTCGCTGGATGCAGCAGCCCGCTTCCAACAGGTCCATCTGGAAATCTTTGGGGAGGCCTATGTTCAGCAGTGGACGTCCTATGTCGATGATGATGATGATGATGATGATTAGAACATGACCTATATTTTAATGGTAGAGCCTCTCTGCAGATGGTTATGCCTACAGCTTGAATGAAGGGACTAGTTCGATATCACTGTCGAACAGTCAACCAATATAAACATTTCCTTGTTGTGTTTTGTACGGTGCGTAACATATGGGTGGCAACAATCCCCCCTCCTTACCTAATCCCTATTCCCTCCGTTAAGATTGATTCATTGAAAAAGTGTCAGTTCTAAGTAATCGTACTTGACTCTCACTCGCCTCGTGTAAACTCCCATCTAAATGTGCTATTTGTCGATGGCATTGCTATAAAGTAACAAAATCACACTATTTGATGTACTTAATTGAATTATATCATTATACATTACGGTGTCAAAAACATGCGTAAGCAAATATTGTTATTGAATTCAAACTAAGTCAGTAAAGTCTGATGACAATGAACTTCATTTTTAAACATCATTGTTGATTTAAATTTTAAATGTGTACGTTTCGATTGTGTAGGACATACATAGCAATACAAAAAGTAAAACTTACAGTTTCCCGCGATTTTACTACATTTATTTTTCGTATTGCAACTAAATATCCAATAATACCTATTGCTTCCAACAGGTCGATCAGGAAATCTTTGGGGGAGGCCTATGTTCAGCAGTGGACGTCCTTTGGCTGATGATGATGGTGATGGTGATGAACCAAATATCGACGAGGAAACCGCTCACCTGATGGTAAGCGATATATACTCATAAACAGTAGCAACACCACCCGTACTTGGATAATAATGCACAGAGTGAGCACAAAACACAACGCTGCTTAACAGTTGAAAGAGCCATTATGGTGGTCGGAAGTCCCTATTCAGACGGACTCTCGCATATAATAAGTATCAAATAAGTTGTTTTTTTATGGTAGGTGAAAAATCACAAGTTAGCAAAAGATGTTTATTAAACTTTAATACAATGGTAATCTTATATTTTATGCGTTGGCAGGTAATAATGTAATCTGAACTAATATTTTTTGGTAAACAAACAAGTCTCTAAGTGAAACCTTTAATTTTTTTTAAACACAATGTATCGTCTGATAGGAAGTGATCACAACATTAACCCACAATACCAAAAGATCATGGATGCATTTCCAACCCTAAAGAATGGGGCGGGATTGGAAACGGGAGTGGTGTTTAGGCTATCGGAAATCTCACTCACCGCACGACTCGCAATAGCAAAATGTCACTTCACATCGGCTTTCTGTGAGACAATGGTATCAAACCGGTCGAGCCAGACTATCTTGATGTAACCTATATGATAGAGAGTAGAGACTATCCCGCCCACAAATCAAATCAAAATATATATTTAATCAGTGAAATGTTTCTACATAGAAGAGTGAAAAGAGAAGAACGGGTAACTGGTAAGTCATTCTGGTGTTGCTCTTTTGAATGCCAGTTTAATATCAATTACTAATGAAATACTAAATACAGAAAAAGATACATAAATAAAACCAGCTAAACCACAGATGCCACTGTAACTCCTAGGGGGTTACGACCACCTCTTATAGCAGTACTATTATTATCTTACTTCTACCGATTTCCGTAGAAAAAAAACGAAGTAAGATTATAATAATACTGCTATAACAGATGGTGGTAACCCCCCTGTAAGCTAGCTTATAAGTTAATCCTAGGATTAACAATGGCAAGCATTCTATGACACTAAACAGCGAAGCTTCACTAGTCTCGGGGATTGCAAAACTGTTTTATCCTGTAACGAAATAAATCAAATAGAATAAACAAAATAAAGCAGCGTAGGACGTCCAGCTACAAGGTGGACCGACGACCTGATAAAGGTTGCAGGAAGTCGCTGGATGCAGGCCGCTGCCGACAGGTCGATCTGGAAATCTTTGGGGGAGGCCTATGTTCAGCAGTGGACGTCCTATGGCTGATGATGATGATGATGATGAAATAAAATAATAAAATAATCAAATATCATTGGCTGAATTGGTAATCTATATGATATTGAGTCAATAAAGATTCATAACAAAAAAATATATCCTCAAAAGAAAAGGTTTTTCGAATAGGTCGTAAAAACCATTACGAGTAGTCAATTACATAATAGCGGTAATTAAAAAGTGTATAGAAAAGTTTAGTAGAAGGAAAAAATCAACCAAATCGGCCCACGCAAAGTTATCAGTGAGCAATGAGCATAGATAAAAAATAATACACACAGACGAACATAAAACCGTTTTGAAGTCGGATAAAATGAATTAATACTTCCAGGTGTAGATACCGACAAATTATTTGGGACGCTCAAACAATAGGATTAGAAAAAACTGTCTCGTCACTATTATCAAATAATAACCAACCAAACACATTAAATCGACATTATCATAGAAAATCACGTCATTGCACCATTACTGATAACACGGCGCTTTTGACAAGCGTTATCATTTGATTCAGGTGTTTATACAAAGATGAATTCAAGGACACTTAATCGTAGCATTGCCCTGAATAATAAATATTTTTAATAGTGCTTGTTATTTTCCACCCAGGCTAGGACAAGAAAGCAGCAATCAGTCGCAAAAATTTTGCCAAATCCTGTCCGAAATTTTAGTGTGTTTTCGTTGACCCTACAAAGGACTGGTGAATAATCACAAGTTTAAAAACTTAACAGACTGACTTCAAAATTTATATGGGACCACCCTTGCAATAAGCTTTATCGAACACAAAAAGATTCTTGAAATTCGGTGCACATTTGGCGAAGATATCTTGTAACAAAATATATACAGACGAACTGAGGGCCTTCTCCTTTTTTGAAATTAGTCGAAAAAGAAGAACAGTTTTTAGGACACGACAAACCAATACGAATATCTCTCTAGATATGGACCTTTGTACTCATACTCGCTGTCACATTGCTGTACTAGGAAAAATAGAACCTGATGTTACGTGATCACCAAACATTACATATTAAGGAAAAAGAAAGAAAATAATGGAAAAGGGTTCCAAAAATAATCCATCTCGTAGAAGTTAAAGGTGGCTTCGACCGTCCTAGACGTATGTAGACCAAATAGGCAACCTCCTAGAAAGGATTAAATAAGGAATTCCCGCAATTCACGACCATGTAAAGATAAAAAGAAAGAAAGAGAAAGTATTAGTTTACAAGTACGTGGTTAATTATCACCTACGTTATTACCTTAAGATGCACGCATAAACAAAAAATACAAAGGAAAAACATACAAACAAATACTATGGATCGACTAATTATTGCAAGAATCGAGAGAGGTGTATTTAGTACAGCATAGAAGACTATACATATGCAAGAGCATATCCCGAAACAGGCATGAGTTTGTATATGTGTGTACTCGTATATGCGAAAAGAACTCGCAGGAGCATTACCTCAAGGAAAGAAATAAGGATTTGTTTTGCAGATTTCTAGTCTTACTATGTAAATCTCTAGTCTAATGAATCTCTGCCTATTCAAGCGGAATTCATGCTGCAGAAAACAAATTCTACAATGCAGCCATTACACTTAACCAGACAAAATTAAGTGTTGTTTTCAAAACATTATTGGATAAGAAAATATGAAAACAATGAAAAAATTAAGATGGACCCTGGAAAAAAGATTTCTGCTTCACAACAAGAGGAGTTAAATAAGTAGGTAAGCCGTTAGAGTTCCAGTACACAATTTCATGATAGTTCTTAATCGAAAGATTCTAATCTTTTTTTCTACCTGCCCTTATCCCACCTAAATGTGGGGTCGGCGCAACACACTTTTCAAGCATATTGCAGAGAAGATTTGGCTTAGTTTTTACGACCGGCCGCCTGCCTAACGTAAATCCATCTGAGCGATCCAGTCCCGGACATATTACATTAGAAAATTTGCTTTGCCCGATCTGGGAATCGATCCCAGGATCTCCCGGTCCACAGCCACATGCTACCACTAGACCGCGCGAGGCGGCGAGGCGAGGCGGCGAGGCGAGGCGGCGAGGCGAGGCGAGTTTCATTATTCTAATAATCATTCATTAAGTAGGTACAAGCAGCGATAGCTCAGTTGGGAATGGTACGGACTGCCGCGACGAGTGTCGGAGGTTCGAGACCAACCCGAGAGCATACACCTCTGACTTTTCTATGTTAAGTGTGTTTTTATTGTGAAATATCGCTTGCTATTACGGTGAAGGAAAACATCGTGAGGAAATCTGCATACCCGAGAATTTCTCACCAAAAAATTCGAAGGTATGTGAAGTCTACCAACCCGCATTAGGCCAGCGTGGTAGACTACGTCCTAACCTCTCTCATTAGTAGAGGAGGCCCGTGCCCAGCAGTGGGACAGTAATATTCCAAGGCTAGTATTATTATTATTATAAGTAGGTACTTGTAGTACCCCAACTCCATTATATTTTCACTTCATTTATATGGGATATCCTTGGAGTAAGCTCTATTGAACACAAAAAAAAATAAAAAAGGAGATAACGAGTATAGATAACAAACATAAAAAATACAAACGTGTTAGAACCTCCTTTTTGAAGTCGGTTGAAAACTAAATAAAAATTTACTTCAAAGAAGATTGGAAATACCGTAATAAATATCCATATAATACTAATATAAAGTAATACTCATTTTAAATAACATTTCCAAATAATTTTCATCCAAAATTCACCATAAAATGTTCAATAAAATCTCATTAACACGATACATTGCACATCGTTATAATAAATTCATAGAGGCGAAACAAAATCCATTATTTGGCATCCATTTAACAAAGTTGGACTCTTATGGCGTCCGAACATTAATATATAAACTAAACTATGTCATTCCGTACCTATTCATCTGCATACAGAGTTTTTATTAGCCCCATTACGTTTTATGTGGCGATTGTTGGAATTAATGGGTTTTTTACTACTTTCAAAAGTATAGTAAAAATTCACAGAGAACACAAGATATTATGGTTCGATATCATCGATATATTATTTACCTAGATGCACAGTTGACGCTCGGAAAATGGGACAGCAAAGAAGTGCTTAAGCACTCCTTTTCCCTACAGTTGAACGCCGATAGAATTCTAAATTTGAAAATTCGAATATAAGAACGCTTGATCATTTCGTTTAAAAAGCTACTTTATAACACGGGCATAGGGTTATATTTGTGTTGATTTAATTAGAACTTGTGATCTTCTTCTTTGTTTTATTCCTGAGACCACTTTTTAGGATGATATTTGCAAAGAACTGTGCATCTAGGGTATATTATATTGATGTTCGATATGCATTATTTGTCTTAATTATACTTAATAGTACTTAATAGTTATATTTCATTTTGCAATGTTTAATCCAGGAGAACGCAGCGCTAGCTAAACTGTGAATGGTACGGACTGCCGAGACGAGTGTCCGAGGTTCGAGACCAACCCTTAACCCGACGAAGGCGGCATATATTATAAGCATATGGGCCGCCGGAGGCCGAGACGCCCGTGACTATTCAAAAGAGCATACACCTCTGACTTTTCTATGTTAAGTGTGGGTCATTATGAATTAGCGCTTGTTATAACGGTGAAGGAATACATCGTGAGGAAACCTGTATAGCCGAGAATTTCTTCACAAAAATTTCGAAGATATGTGAAGTCTACCAATTCGTATTAGGCCAGCGTGGTAGACTAAGGCCTAACCCCTCTTATTATTAGTGGAGACCCATTTCCAGCGGTGGGACAGTAATATTAAAGGGCTGATATAGTCCAGGAGATGTTTTCCATAAAAAGCCGCCGAGTGATTTTTGATATTGGATTTTTCCATATCAGCCCGGAGTCTGGAATTTGTACCCGATATGGCGATAGGCTCGCCCCCTATCACATCTGGGACGGAACTAAGCTCGGCGAAATGTGGGTGTTCTAGTTCGTTAGTACGCCTCTGCCTACACCTTCGGGGATACAGGCGTGAGCTTATGTTATGTTGTTTGTAATTTTCTCAAGATTTTATATTACGACTATGTCGGTGGCTGATAGCTGTGGTAGCTGATATTGTTCATGAGTTGCAAAGAAGTAGACATTTTTTGTATTACTGAACACTGGCTCAGGACTGAACAGCTCATGTTCAACTTCAATAATCATATTATTGGTAGTTGCTACTGTAGAGAAAATGCTATACGCGGAGGTTCGCTCATAATTATTAATAAGAAAATTAAATTTAAAGAACGAAAGGATGTAGTGAGCCTCTCGGTAGAGCAAATCGTGGAATTATCTTGTATTGAATTAGAGCAGCTAATTGTAATAAGTGTATACAGACCTCCATCCTCATGTTATGAAAGATTTGAATATGTGCTAGAGGAAACCTTGAGGAGATTGAGTAGATCAAATAAGAGATTGTTGGTTTGTGGAGATTTTAATATCAACATACTAGAAACTAACGCAGTGGCTATAAAATTAAAAAGCCTTTTTTTATCATTTAATTTAGAACCTTTATTTTTTGAGCCAACTAGAATAACTAGTTCAAGTGCTACCTGTATAGATAATATCTTTACAGACATAGCACCTAGTCATAAACACATTTTTAATAATCTTGACTCTGACCACTGTGGACAATTAGTCACACTTAGTTGCAGATTCCAATCTACATCAAATAAAAAACTCACTATTGTACCAGTAACAAAAGCTCGTTTAGAAAAATTTAAATCTAATTTAATTAATAAATGTAATCTAAATATTAATAGTAATGATCCTAATATATTATACAATTCTTTTTTTAACACTTTTTGTAAGGAATTTAAGTCAATTTTTACATCCAGACTAGTTCCGACCGACAAGAAATGTTCTTTCAGCGATTGGGCCACTGTAGGTATTCATATAAGTAGAAAGAAATTGTATGATCTCTATTTTGAAAAATCATACAATTTTAATAATGATTTCAAGGGATATGTTAAAAAATATTCTAAAATTTTTAAAAATGTGTGTCAGTGTGCGAAATCTTTGTACCTAAGTGGTAAAATAAAAAACTCCAAAAACAAAATTAAAACTACTTGGAGTGTAATAAGCACAGAAACCGGTAAAGCTAAAATACGTGATACGGAGTTTAGTTTAAAAATTAATAATATATCAATAAATTCTGATTTAGATGTAGCTAGGGCTTTTGAAAAATTTTTCACAAACATACCGGTTTCCACTACAAAAAATCTAAATTGTTCTTCGATCCTAGCTGAAAAACTATTGCAAGAAAGTGTGGCTGGATGTGAACATTCATTTGAATTCCAGTCTGTTAGTAGCATGGATATTATAAAAGCGTTAAAGTCTATTAACCTTAAAAACACTTGTGATCTATGGGGAATTTCCACAATAATTTTAAACTCTGTAATACCAGTTATAGCGCCCCAGCTAGCTTTAATCTTTAATAATTGTATTAGTAGTGGCATATTTCCTGATAAGATGAAGCTTAGTAAAATTATTCCACTTTTTAAATCTGGTAGTACAGAAGACCCCACTAATTTTAGACCTATTTCTGTGCTACCTTCAATAAGTAAAATTTTTGAAAAACTTTTACTTATACAAATTCAGTATTACTTCAACTCAAATAAGCTTCTTCACAACAAACAATTCGGTTTCACACGGGGTCGCTCCACCTCTGATGCTGGTGTTGAGCTTCTTAATAATATATTTAATGCATGGGAGAACTCACACGATGCTTTGGGCGTATTTTGCGATCTATCCAAGGCTTTCGACTGTGTTCACCATGAAATTCTTGTCAGAAAATTAAGTCACTACGGAGTTAACGGCTTGGCTCTTGACCTATTTAAATCTTATTTAAGTAATAGAGTTCAAAGAGTGGACATTAATGGCAATAGATCTCCTGGATCTGTTGCCACGATGGGAGTTCCACAGGGCTCAATTCTTGGACCGTTTCTTTTTCTTGTTTATATTAATGACTTACCTTATTTCATAAGGGACAATAGTGAGGTAGTGTTGTTTGCAGATGATACCTCTTTAATATTTAAAGTAAACCGATATCAAACTGTTCTTGACGATGTAAATCACACCCTCTCAAAGCTATTGCAATGGTTCAGTGTCAATAATTTGTTACTAAATAGTCAAAAAACCAAATGTATTCGATTCTTGACACCTAATGTAAAAAAGACTGACGCTAATATTTTCATGAATAGCGTTCAGCTGAGCCTTGTGGAGACAACCAAATTTTTAGGTATTACACTAGACCCCAAACTACAATGGGGTCCCCATATATCAACGCTAGCAAGAAAATTAAGTGCCGCATCCTACGCAGTGGGCAAGATACGCCAATTGACGGACGTCGACACGGCCAGATTGGTTTATTTTTCATACTTTCATAGTTTGATGTGTTATGGAATTCTGTTGTGGGGTGGTGCTGCTGACATTAATACCATTTTTGTACTTCAAAAGCGAGCCATAAGGTCTATCTACTTGCTTAATTCCAGGTGTTCCTTGAGAGAAAAATTCAAAGAAATAAATATAATGACAGTAGCATCTCAATACATATTCGCAAATTTAATGTATGTGAAGAAAAATATAGATAGCTTTCCAAAAAATTGTGATGTTCATAGCTTGAACACCAGAAATAAAAATAATCTGGCTCAGCACAAAACCAGGCTCCACAAAATCGGCAATTCTTTTAAAGGTCTTTGTACACGTCTTTACAATAAGGTTCCCACTCATATCAAAGAACTAGAATTGAATAATTTTAAAATTATTATTAAACGTAAGCTGTGCAATAAAGCCTATTATAAACTTTCGGAACACCTAGATGACAAAAATGCCTGGGATTGAGTTAACACATTTCTATGATTGTAGCTGTTTTGTTTATCGGTTATAGTGATGCTGTGTGGCTTTCGTGGCGGCGGTGTTGTTTTGCGGCGATTTCTTACATTTAGTGCCACCGGGCCTGGTAGTCATGCTCTCTTAAGGTCTGTGCTTGTGGCGGCGTCGTGTGCCGGGTCGATCACTTCCCTGCAACATGGTTGAGGAGGTCGATGGCTGGCACATGCGTCATACTCGTGAACGGGTGCTGCTTGTGTGGACTGGTCTACCTAGCTTGTTTTAATAATCTCAACTAAGCTCACCGTGGCCGTGGGGTCACTCAGTGAGCCACTGTATTGTATTTTTTGTATGTTTTTATTTGTATTTTTTTTTTATTTCATACAAAACAGGTTGCAATCATTAATATACAATTACTACTACAAAAAATCATTTGTATGTATTTTCTTGGTGGTTTAGCTGCTCTAATTTATATATCTTTTTTGTATATGGTACTTTATAAGCATTTATTGTCAACTGGCATTTAAAAGAGCAACGCCAGAGTTTCTTGCCCGTTCTTCTCTGGCGAAACGGCCTTCCGAACTGGCGGTAGAGGAACTTTGACGGAATCTAAATAATGTAGTAACATTTCATGGATTCAATAAATATTTTGATTTGATTTGATTTGATTTGATACCCATGACAAATCACAGCTTTCTAGTACAGGGAACTAACATGGCGAAACTGTACGGATTCAATTTTCGCCATTTGGCTTCGGAACCCTAAAAATAATAATTACATTTTATATTGAAAAACCAGCACGGTGTTTTTGTCTTTTTAGGACATAAAAAAAAATTTGAATGTAAGTATAATCACACAAAAATAAAAAGGCCGAATCTTCATCGGCTCATAAATAATTAAAGTTGAAACGCCGACAGCAGCGCGTGGTTTATTTTAATTATTAATAAGTGCATTGTGTATAAACAATGGACCTGCTCAGTCTGTTGGCCACCCATTATGGATCACCGGCTTCGGGTATGCTCTCTTTGTAACCCTTAACTACGGTAATTTGTTTATTAACCGATTAAAAAAAATGACGAGGTGTTTAATTCGTTTTTTTTATAGTGATATTGGATTTTTGTATAGTGATATTGGATTTTTCCATATCAGCTTGGAGTCTGGAACTTGTGCCCGATATGGCGATAGGCTCGCCCCCTATCACATCTGGGTCGGAACTAAGCCGCCGGAATGTGGGTGTACTAGTTCGCTAATGCGCCTCTGCCTACCTCTTCGGGTATACAGGCGTGAACTTATATATGTAATAGCTGATGGCTGGAATTGCCGGAATGGACTAAGCTGGACTGTTATAGATTTCGGGATGCTCAAAAAACCCCAAACCCTTCTGCCATCCCGATCGCAATTTCTTTTCCAAGATAGGGAATGGCATGGAAGTGCATCTGGCGTTTTCAGTGTCTGAAGGCAACGGTACTCATTTACTATCAATTGAAGAATCTACTCATCCGTCTACGTAAAAAAATAAATCAGACTTTTACGAAAACGTAGCCGCGACATCGCTACATAGAGAAAATAATATTAAAATCTCACATATTGTGGTTATTGCTAATCATAACTGACTAGGCGCAGTCTTCATAATAATTTTTAATTTTACTCTTCATAGTATATTTTAAAATTCATACCATTAGTTAGTTTGGGGTTGGCTTTCTTTAGCCGATATTAGCAAACTGATTACAATAAGCTGATGGTAGGCGTAATGCAGTCAAAACTACAGAATACCACCGACCACGGACAAACAATTACCTATGTATCTAGAGAAACGGGTGTCAGTGTTCCTCCACCAGAGGGGAGATTTCCACGTCAGGCGGGTGTCGTACCTGACCGCCGCGGCGCCTCCGACAGTTGATCATCAGAGCTTGTATTTATGAAAGAAAGAAGAAAAAAAAAATTACGGTCTCCCACACAATATGCAACGTCTGCTCCAATTTTTGCCGTCGCCAATTAGGATAGATGCGTTGATTGGTGGTTTATGTTATAGGCCACCCGTTGCCGTATAACTAGAGTCATTGGTGGAGCCGTGGATTCCATTCCCAGGTAATAACATTTTTCTAACTTAATTTGCCAGAGACTGGATGCCTTAGAGGGGGTTGACATCAGGCATCGGTCGTAAAAATTAAGCTAAATTCTTTCTGCTACATGCTTAAAAATTGTGTTGCGAGGACCCCACATTAAGATGGAATAAGGGCAGGTAGAAAAAAATAAGATAGTGCTGATTAAGTTAAAGGTAAAGGTAAAGGATTGACCTGATAAAGGTTGCAGGAAGTCGCTGGATGCAGGCCGCTTCCAACAGGTCGATCTGGAAATCTTTGGGGGAGGCCTTTGTTCAGCAGTGGACGTCCTATGGCTGATGATGATGATGATGATGAAGTTTTTTCATGACAAAACGTTTGGGCTAAAGTGGCACACATCACCGCAAGTCTACCCTGCAGTCATTTAACGGTTAATTATTTGTAATTAACACACCAGAAGTTTTTAAATTAATTAGCAGTAGGTATCAATAAAACGGCTTCCCATAATTGTTTTTAACATAGATATATTTATATTATGCCTCATTAGATAGTGTGATATTAAATCCCTAAAAAAAAAGGCTTGACGTCGGGCAGGCAGCGGGTTGTAAAAACTAAGCCAAATGCGTTCTGCAACATGCTTGAAATTTGTAAATAATCTCCTTAATTAGCCTCCATTAAGACATCCCTAAATGTAAAGTCCTTTACACACTACCGATCCACAGCCAAAACCCTGAAAGAACTAACGAATGTAACGCTCAGTCAGCGCTCGAGCACTCAGCAATTTCAAAGCGTTTTTGGCGATTGCGTCTATACAATGGGCGATGGGATGACGCGGTGTCAATGGGAGGATTTAGGCACCTTTCACACGGTCGATTTGAGCATGATGTCGCATTTTTTAAACTGGAAAAACTGGAGCGTGATAACAAGCAAGGCTTTTATGAACTGTAATGAAATTAATGTCTACAAAACATAATATATTACGCCTGTATCCTCGAACGGGTAGGCAGAGGCGGACTAACGTATTAGAACATCCACATTGCGCTGAGCTTAATTCCGTCCCAGATGTGATAGCGGGCGAGCCTATCGCCATAAAACATCACATAAACATAACATAAGCTCACGCCTGTATCCCCGAAAGGGTAGGCAGAGGCGCACTAGCGAACTAGAACACCCACATTTCGCCGAACTTAGTTACATCTCACATGTTATAGAGGGCGAGCCTATCACCATATCAAGCGGAAATTAGGCTCCGGGCTGATACTGAAAAATCCAATATCACTTTGCCCAACCCGGGGATCGAACTCGAGACGTCAAGACGATAGTTATACCGCACATGCAATACCACTACGCCATCGAGGAACTATTAATGTATGTAATGGCTTAAAAACATCGAAAAATGTTTTGCAGTTACATCTTTCGCTTCAGATCGTACCAGGGGTGCGTTCCCGTGGGCGACCCAAGAGTGCTGGCTGGACGTTCTGGAGGAGGATATGAGAGCCAACGATCTCACTATGGAGGATGCTCAAGACCGGGCGAAGTGGAAGCGTTTAAGTTTGAAAGCGGACCATGGCAGAAGGCCGGGATAACGCCAGGGAGAAAGAAAGATACTTTACGCTTCTGATAAATTTTTTGAGAGCCTTCATAATTCCTTCATTCCACTATGTTTTCCTATGTTATCGGCTCTACTATTACATAGTGTTACAGTATATTATAGTTTCTGAACAATACTTCAAAGCCCAAATTCCTTAGATGTATGGAAATCTCCTCCGATATAAACAATGCCAGATATAATTTTAAAATGGAGTTGGTAGGCGCTAATAAATCTTCTAATAGAGACGTGATTAATTGCTCCTGACGGCTTGACGTTGACAAATCACGTAACGACACTTGTTTCGGTGTTCCCCCATCCCTATCCCGGAGTTTTTTGCACACCGGGAAAACGGGATTTTTTGCTGAGCCACCAGAAATTGTTTGACGGAACTTTCATTAAGAAAAAGGGGGCTTAGCTCAGTGATGTGCAATATGGGGTGATATGAGTTCAGGTTGAGTGGAGAAGTGATTTTCCTCGGTTCCTGAAAGGGTGGTCAAATCATTTAATTGATAAGTACTGGTTTTAACATATCTAAACAATTAGAGTTTCCAGCAGGTCGATTCTCTAAGGTTTAATTTGTGAAAACAACGTTGCGGCATCGTTGCGGCAACGATGTTTTAATTTTCGTATTCAGCAAGGTACAAAGCGAATGCACTAGAGCTATGCGTGATGACGACGCTTATGCGAACTAGCTCTCTCGAGCGAGGCGTTTGACATAAATGTATAGAAAATTATATTCTCTAAGACCCAACAACGTTGAACGCTCCGTCGATCTTAACGATGTGCGCTGCGGGAGCGAGGCGTCGATCGCAATGTTATGGCATTTCTTAGAGAATCGACCTGCAGATTGAAAAGCACTTAATCGCGAATTAACATTTGATACATGATTGGTTAATTTTGATATAGAAGAAGCCTTAGAGTATCCAAACACTAGTCCATTCAAAACTCCATTTATGTGGATATATTTTATAATATATCAATTGATTTCTTAAATTTACGCGAATGTTATACATTGAAATAAAACTTTTACGGATTCTATCACGATCAGTCCGACCCGTGATCACGAAGACTGGGGGTTACCACCACCTCTTATAGCAGTATTATTATAATCTTACTTGTACCGATTCTCATACAAAACAAACGAAGAACGATTATAATAATACTGCTATAAGAGGTGGTGATAACCCTGCAGCAAAGCATTCGAAACGTCGGGCATAAAAATTAAAACAAATCGTGATAGAATCCGTAAAAATTGTTTTATTTCAATGTCAATTGAAAAATAATAAACATTAGAAAACTTTGGGATTGGGAAGAAGAGAGGTGTTTGGATTACGAACGAAACACTGATATAGTATTTAAAAATATAAAATAACATAACATAAGCTCACGCCTGTATCCCCGGAGGGATAGGCAGAGGCGCCCTAGCGAACTAGTACACCCACATTTCGCCGAGCTTAGTTCCGTCCCATATGTGATAGGGGGCGAGCCTATCGCCATATCGGGCACAAATTCCAGACTTCGGGCTGATATGGAAAAATCCAATATCACTTTGCCCGACCCGGGGATCGAACCCGAGACCTCAGAACCGTAGTCGTACCGAAATACCACCACGCCACCGAGGCAGTCTTAAAAATATAAAATATTTTTAAGAAATCCTTTAAAATATTTCTTAATTAAAAACTCCGCTTCCTTTCTGAAAACGCTTTCCCTTCACCACTACAATGGTGGAAAAAACTACCCCAACACATTTTAGAAGAAAATCGATGTTCTTATATTCTTTATTACAGTACATTTGATCCCCTATCAATTTTGTGTACGCAGTTTATCCAACCCCTAACTGCCCCACCACCCCCATGCACCCCTTAACATACCCACATACACTGTTTAGGTCAGTGAACTTTGAAGTAAATGCTGGTTGACAAAAATAAAGATAAAAAAGTTATAAAAAAATAATTTATTGTTCAGTTGTTGTTGTTTATTAATAATGAACACTCAACACAAACATACGACTGTTTGTAAAATGCAATGCATTCGGTTGTAAAAACGAAGCCAAATCCTTTCTGTAACATATTTTAAAAAATCTTGCATCAACCCTATACCAAAGTGGGAAAGGCAAATGGTAAAGACTGTTCATCATGACTGCAATTTAAAATACCTTATTTTCTACCTGCTCTTATCCCGCCTTAATGTGGGGTCGACGCAACACACTTTTTCAAACAAATTGCAGAATTTTTGCATGTTGCAGTTTTAACCGACCGCCTGCCTGACGTCATCCCCCATCTAGGGATACAGTCCCGGGCAAATTAAATTAGAGAATTCGCTGCGACCTGCGATTTGAACGTAGGACCACCCGACCCACAGCTCATATATGGTGCCACTAGACCAAGGACCGAATTTACATAACATAACATAACATAAGTTCACGCCTGTATCCCCGAAGGGGTAGGCAGAGGCACACTAGCGAACTAGAACACCCACATTTCGCCGAGCTTAGTTCCGTCCCAGATGTGATAGGGGGCGAGCCTATCGCCATATCGGGCACAAATTCCAGACTCCGGGCTGATATGGAAAAATCCAATATCACTTTGCCCGACCCGGGGATCGAACCCGAGACCTCAGCACCGTAGTCGTACCGAAATACCACCACGCCATGCATTATAGCCGTTACAAGAGGTTTACAACTGGAAGCTTCTACAGCTCCCTCCAGTACAAATCGATACTCATTCACGTATGCACGGCTCAAATAGTTTACGAAGGGGATTTAATCGCACGTCAACCGACACAAGAAATACAGATATAGATAGTTAGATCACAGAGACGTATCCCGTATTCCAAACATTAATTTTTACATCCGTTATTGAGTGGTAGAGCCACGCTGTAGACAGTAACGTCTACAGCACGAATGGGCCGGCTCGACCAGTTAGATACCACTGTGTCATAGAAAACCGACGTAAAGTGGCAGCTTGCTGTCGCGTTTCGTTCGGTGAGTGAGATTTCCGGTGGCCCATTTCCCCCTCCCTTTCCCAATTCCTTTTCCCTCCCCTTTCATTCCCTCCTTTTAGGTTGGCAACGCACCCATGATTCTTTTTGTGTCATGTGTGTCTATGGGCAGTGGAGATCACTTACCATCAGGTGACATGACAGGCTATAAAAAAAAAAAAACATTAATAAACTATTTGAAATATTTAATAAAGCAAATTAACTATAATCCTACTTTCCCCAAAAGGAGTTGACGTCACACAACGGGTCTTTAAAACGAAAGCTGAATTCGATCTACAAAATGCTGGAAAGGCTGTTGCGTTAAGCTGACACCACATTAAAGTGTGATAAAGTTACATGGAAGAAAGAGAAAATGAACTAAATAAAAAACTAATCCGTTGATCTGCTCACTAGGAACAATGGTTTCGGCTAGTTTTAGTCCTGTTTTTGGGTCTGAAATTTACTTTTAGATGAAGATCTTCCACAGTAATAAAAAAGTGCTTTAAATTAGTCGTATGAAATAATATGAAGCATATTAAAAAATAATCAAGTTTATTCTTACAAGTTACAACAACTTATCATAATACAATTTTATCATAAGATGATTTAATAGGAATTATGCTAATCTTTGTTTCCTTCATCAAACTAAGTTATTATTTCTGTCAAACTATAACAACCTTGATCAATAATAATTGTCTGTGTACTTTCTTTCTACCTGCCCTTATCCCACCTTAATGTGGGGTCGCAACACACTTTTTCAAATATGTTGCAGATAGGATTTGGCTAAGTTTTTACGACCGGCCGCCTGCCTGACGTCAACCCCGTATGAGGGATCCAGTCCCGGGCAAATTAAATTAGAAAATTTGCTTTGCCCGACCTAGGAATCGAACCCAGAACCTCCCGATCCACAGCCCGTACTGCCACTAAACCAAGGAGGCAACAATAATTGTCTGTGTACAACTCGTAAAATTTAAAACTATAAGGTAAAGCTTTTTAAACTTATGAATAACACTAGTAGCCTCATAGGCAGTAAAATTAAATCAAAGGTCCTTCGATTTCGGAATCTTTCTCTTCTTCTCTTAACTTTAATTTAGGTCTAAAAATAACTATAACTATAATAAACTGTACACATCTATATGTAATTGTCAGTTTACTAAACATAGAGATCTTGCAATCATACATACAAAAAATAATAAATAACAATGCACTTAAGCGAGGTAATATGTCATCAGCTTATTCCAAAGGAATTAAATAATACAAAATGCTTCGTATTGTACAACAACTCCAACATAACTCCTGCTTACAAATTTTAATTGAAATACCTAACACATTTTGGTATATCGTTCTTTTATACGCACAGTGTCACATTTTGGAACTAGAATTTGTTCTATGACCATAGTTTGGCTTATCTAGCCATATGCAATCAATTGTCTTTTTGGTCCAAATCCCCTCACTTCATCCGAACGCTTCCTTAAAGTTATCAACACATCCATTATTTTGACATCGTGGGTCTATGCAGTGGAAACTATTTAGCATCAGGTGACCTAACAACTCCTTTGTCAGTATGTGGTTCAAAAAACTTCTAAGTGGTTGACACCATAAATTCATCCAGTAACTCTTCAGTAATTACTTATCATCAGAACCCACTAATTCACTTGCCTTATTGTACTTCTCTATTAATAAAGTTTGAGTCCTTTCTTGTCAGCAACTGGGACCGACTATTCCCATCCTGCCCAGCGGTTGGATCCCAACCAATTACCAATCCTAAGAGCTGGAAACATTTTCTATAAATGCGTGGTCTCTCCATTTGCGAACGAAGGGTATACTAGATCTAATCCCTTGAGCCTGGTGATTAAAAAATCTTCGGCTTGCTGCGTCATCTCTTCGTCGAAATGGGTTCTCCACCCACCAGCTTCACCTACAAGAGAAAGTAAAATTTTAAAATCACAATATTGATTACTCGGTGTTGATAAAGGCATGACATGGTTGATCCTGCCTTAAGTGGACCCTCCGTTATAACTGCCTAAGCCTGTAAATTGTTTTTCTTATAAGCTTACGATTGCAGAATAGTCGTATGCACTCTGCATTAGGAGACGACCCAACTAATGATATGGATTTACCATCGGCCAAAGACATCATCATCATCATCATCATCATCATGATGATCTCAAAGTATAAACTTGAGACGCGATTCTAGACATAACAGAAATAGATTTTATCAGTTTATCTGGTTAAAAAATTGGTTTGAATCAAAACAAGTGCAGGCCGTTCATATTTCTAAAATCCTTTTAGTCTTCGATGTTAGTCATAAACTACTATAAAAGTAATCATACTTTGATCTATCATCACTAAGGCTTTCAAAATAGAAAGTAACACCGCAATCAATTGCTAAAATTATGTTATTAAACTCCAATTCATATTTATTTCAAGTGATAAAACCACGGTGTTTTCAGTTTTCTTACTCGACCATTTTTTTATCACTGCCTGTTACAAAATCAACGTTTATTGTGTCTGTTGTGGTGTTTCGTATGATGACATTTTCTGACATTCTGCCTAAATACCCTTCCCCTTGTACCTTTCCTCTCTATATGACTGTAGACAGTGAATGGCTATGCCTCGCCCATGGACATCAGCAATGCTAGAAGCATTGCTGATGTCCATGGGCGACGGTAATCACTCACTCATCAGTTAGGCCGTCAGTTCATCTGCATTAATCATCTATAGTCTATACTAATATTAGACTGCCTCGGTGGCGTGGTTGTATTTCGGAACGACTACCGTCCTGACGTCTCGGGTTCGATTCCCAGGTCGAGCAAAGTGATATTAGATTTTTCCATATCAGCTCTGAGTCTAGAATTTGTGCCCGATATGGCGATGGGCTCGCCCCCTATCACATCTTGGACGGAACCAAGCTCGGCGAAATGTGAGTGTTCCAGCTCGCTTGTGCCTTTCTGCCTACCCCTTCGGGGATACAGGCGTGAGCTTATGTTATGTTATGTTATGTTTACTAATATTAGACAGAGAGAAGATTTTTTTTGTTTGTAGTGAATAAATTTAAAAAACGCTGGACCAATTTCAAATATTCACGTGTAGGAAGCTAAGTTAGAAATTATTTTAAAAAATTACGGATCCCAAGACAAAACTTTTGATACTTTTATGATGATTTTTATAGAGCCGCAAGAAACAGCTAGCAAACTAATAAAAATCGAAGTATGTCTTGATATGATATATGATTACCTTTTCGTATAAACTGAACGCTCTCCGTAATTTCACCAGTAGTGTTGTTTACATTCTTGTTCTTTCTGAGACTTTCAAAGCTTAGATGCGTGGCCAGATATTTAATCTGTTCGTCTGAGTAATCTCTGTGAAGGAACTTGCATATACGACGGATCTCCTTGGGTAAATCCTGCAAAAAAAACACTAAGTTTGATAGTTGAAACCTTTGGTTGAAACCGATTATATTTTAATTTATTTTTATTGCAATATTCGCAATGGAGACGTGTCTGATAATAGGTTATACGACCACCTACGAACAGTAGCAAAACCACCCGCACTTTTGAATAACAAAGCACTAAGGCCTCACCGCACGAGCGCTTTTTCAACATGGGTTAAAAGGCGTTGTAAGGGAACAAATGAGTTTATGTATAGTTGTTCACACGCCGGCGCTTTTAAAATGCGACGTTTTTACTTTGGGCGACATATTGCGACGCTTTATTAACGAGCGTCAAAAAAGCTCTCGTGCGAATGAGGCCTCACAATGTCCTTCAAACACAACGCTCCTTCATAATCTGAATTTAGTTTGTATTATTTTAATATGTATTTTGTTTACCTTAATTAGATCTTCGTAGAACACAAAGTGCATGTTCGGATGATGCCTCTGCTTCCAGGCTTCATCAGTGTGAGCCACAATCGGCGTCCAAGGTACTGGAAACAATGTTAAATTACGTATTAAATTCAGTATTTAAACGTTGCTATTTTATGTTGACTATCAAGAGGAACTACGTTAGCTTCAAAACATTGATATCTATTCTTTCTAGGTTATACAAAATTTTATCCCTATATTGAATTTCAACTTGCTCTTTCACCAATAATAGAACTACGGAGTTCTTTTTTAAATTATTTCTAAGGTCATTGCTTTCTGTAGTGATTTCATTTTAAATTCTGCACGCGTTTGTCCTCGGGGTATTCATTTTCAATGAATCTAATAAATCATAAATCATTTGAATTTTATTTCATTCCCATCCCCTCGTTGATTGATAATGGAATAAGAATAATTTTATATTTAACTAATTTTGAAACACGAGCACCTGTTTTAGAGTAATGAACATACTGTTATGAATTTCAATCGTGAGCATAATTTATATCAGTCATGCCACACAGTTTATGAAACTTTGTCATCAGTCTACGCTATAGATACCATAATATCAATGACGTTGGAACGGGTACTAAACTATTAAATGTATGTATAATATTAATATAGAATGTACTATACCACGTTATGGTACCCAAGAGACCGTGCAAAAAACCAAGGACACCCAGCAAGAAGATGGCAAGATGACATCCGTTTGACACTGGGACCATGCCGAACAAGTACAGTGGACAGAGTCCAATGGAAACAGTTGTAGGAGACTTATGCCAAAAGGTATACTGAATTGAGGGAGATACTCTAAAATTGTATTAGATATTGTAATTTTAAATATAATTCAAAAACTATGCACTAACCAAATGTTCGGAAATATAAGGCTTAAAAAAATAGGGCGTAGACCTATGAAGATAATCTAAATCAATGAATAATGTATTCTCTTTCAAACCAATCAGTGGTCAGTCTCATTTGAACCCCATTTATGACTATTACTGCTAACATTAGCAGTAAAGGTGCATTGGATACATTAACCACAGTCAAATCACCTCCATTTTTAAGAGAACTAGTTAAGTCGAAATAAGCATAGTTCTTAAAATTAATACTTACATAGATCTCTCCTAAACGCTTCCCAGAAATGATGGAACGAAGCCCTCATTAGTGTCTTGCTGATCATCTTGTGAAGGTAGTAATAAGAGACCACTACGTCTCTTGGATCCCTGGCTACGTACACCACTCTGGCTGTACTTAATAACTTTGGAGGCAGTAAGGATAATGGCAGATGTGTCTTAATGAACCTGGGTGACGGCATCTCAGCAATCATCTCCCAGCTTGGGTTCCTCACGGCTTCTGTCAGGCCTTGAAAGCTGCCCAAATTCATAAAGTTCGCCTTGATCAGCTCGTACGCGATCCCTGGGATTTGGCTTGTTGTTCTGGAAAAGATTTTTATTGTTAAATATCGAACCTGGGAGCTTAGGACGGTAGTCCTATTCTGGAGTCTGGAATTTGTGTCCAATATGGCGATAGGCTCGCCCTCTATCACATCTGGGACGAAAAGCCGGCGAAATGTGAGTATTCTAGTTCGCTAGTTCGCCCCTGTCTACCTCTTTGGTACAGGCGTAAGACTATGTATGCATGTAAAATATTCCTCTTTTTATAGCAAAAATATACGTTCTTCTCCACAACAGGCGGTGGCTTCGATATGGCTGTACCTTTGGTATCTGCAAAGTCCATAAGCGACAAGAACAATAAATACCGACAAGTGGGCTGCCTGCTCGATTGCCGTTTGTAAATAAAATAAGGGTATGATGATGATGATGATCATACAGTATTCATATTTTAAGAGCTATCATCATCATCATCAGCCATAGGACGTCCACTGCTGAACATAGGCCTCCCCCAAATATTTAAGAGCTATATGCTAATAGAACTTTTCGACTAACTTCAAAAGAAGGAATAATCAATTCGTCTGGATTTATTTGATTTTTTTTTATGAATGTTACACAATCTTCTCGACAAATATGGTATTCAAAATTATTTTTGTTGTGTTCAATAGAGCTTATTCCAAGTTTCCATATGATCACGATTAGATAAATATTAAAGCCTGTCCTTTAAGCTATTTCCACTGTAGTTTTGTCACTGGTCATCTTCAAATACATGAAGCTTCGGTGAGAAGTCACTTGTGCGTCGAAATAAATTGAACGACAAAAATAGCACAAAAACTATTTGCGTTAAATTCCGAACTGTGTTCATGGACTGATAAGATAGTTTCATCAATCAGTCACGTAATATATTCGCATTGGACGCCTACCAGTTACATATGAGTCATGTCATGAATCATTTATGATCCGAGACTATCCCACCCACACGATACCCACATCGAGTGGTAGAGCCACGCTGTAGACAGTTCCGTCTACAGCATGAATGGGCCGGCTAGACGGTTTGATACCACTATCTCACAGATAACTGACGTAAAGTGGCAGGTCACAGTCGTGTTTTGTTCGGTGAGTGTGATTTCTGGTAGGCCAATTCTCCTCCATCTCCCTTTCCCAATCCATATTTCCCTCCTTTTAGGTTGGCAACGCATCTATGATTCTTTAGTGTCTTTGTCTATGGGCGGTGGATAATACTTATCATCAGGTGACCCACATGCTCGTTTCCCAATCTCTGCTATAAAAAAAATAAAAAGATGAACACGCAATTGTAACTTCTTTAAGGAGTTCAGTCCAGGATTAACAATGGCATGCATTTATACAAGAGCAGTAAAGATGAAATGAGGATTTTAAATATTTTCAAAGCAAATACTTAAAATAGGTATTTTTCTAATACAATTTTCCCGGGACTAGATCCCCAAGGGGTATTGACAGCAGGCAGCTGTAGAAACTAAACCAAATCCTTTCCGCAACTTGCTGAAAAAAGTTTTGCTACGATCCATTGAGGGATAAGAGAAGGTGGAGAGATTATAAATACCATATCTCTACCTGTTAAATTTACACTTAAAGTACTGAACTGATTTTGATGGAATTTTGGGGTGAAGGAAGCATGAAAAGATCTAGAAGTGATATACAAGGAGAAAGTTGTTTACGAGTTAGCGCCTAGCAAATAACTACACGCAATTATGCAAATCGGCAACTTCGAGATATAATGAACAAGGATACCAAAAGCTGCTAATAATACAAAAATAAAATATAATGTAGCTGTACATTCAATTAAATTAATGAATGAATTGAATTGAATTAAATGTACTTACTCCAACATAGGAAATCTTTCGTACAAAGGTTTCTCCTTAGCTCCATTGAAGTTCAAATTGTTTTCTACAAGCCAGATCAATTCTTGAGTCCAGGTTGTTCCTGAAACAATAAATGATATAAATAAACACTCCGAACTGACCCAATAATTAATAGAATTCTCAATCGGCCTGTGGGTCAAGAGCTAAATACAGAAGGCAGTATTATTAGACACGACACATATTGAGGCGGTTCCTCGCTCTCTCTGAGTCCCTAACCGCTGGTGGCTTGGGTCTCAAGCCTCGTCATCGGGACGGTGAAATTTGGTTTTTATATTTTTAAATGTATTTTTTGTATTATGTATATTTAAAATGTAAATACAAATTTTAAAATAAAGATAAACTTCTTGTCTGGCTTCTTGTCTTTCTTCCTGTCTGGCGTTATCGCGGCCTTCTTTTTCCTTTCCTTCCTACTTAAACGCTTCCACTTCGCCCGGTCTTAAGCATCCTCCGTAGTGAGACCAATGGTTCTCATATCCTCGTCCAGAACATCTAGCGGTTTTTGGGCCGTCCACTGGCATGCACCCCCGGTACGATCTAGGCCAGAGACCTACGACCGACGAACTCCTGTGGTTTCTTGTGTCCATTCAATAATTATGAAGTCTATTTTTGGAGTTTTTTTATTTATATTTGCCAAGACACAGACGGTCTATGTTCAATGGACATGGATGTTGATGATGCTGATGATGATTATAATGATGATTATGAGCATTACTGAGTAGACCTAAACCCTCGCAATGATTGAAATGAATATGATGTAATGTTATAGCTTCTTACATTAACGTTAAATGAATGGAGTCCTCCGGTTATCGCCAGAATATTATCACTAGTTAATAAAATTATTTCGTATCTGATTATGAAATACGTAGGCGATGGATTGACTCATTGGGGAAGTTTCCATGGCAAATAAATGTCGGCAATGCAAGACAAATAAGTAGGTGAATTACTACCAGGTAACTCACCTGCTCATTTGCCAGTCGAAAGGCCGCCTTTCTTTCTACCTGCCCTTATCCCAACTTAATGTGGGATTGACGCAACACTTTTTCAAGTACCTACCTACCTACCTACCGGTTATATTGACTGCCTCGGTGGCGTGGTGGTATTTCGGTACGACTACGGTTCTGAGGTCTCGGGTTCGATCCCCGGGTCGGGCAAAGTGATATCCGGAGTCTGGAATTTGTGCCCGATATGGCGATAGACTCGCCCCCTATCATATCTGAGACGGAGCTAAGCTCGGCGAAATGTGGGTGTTCTAGTTCGCTAGTGCGCCTCTGCCTACCCCTTCGGGGTGTATCCGGCGTGAGCTTATGTTATGTTATGTTATGTTATATTGTAGAAAGGATTTGGCTTAGCTTTTACGACCGACTGCCTGCCTGACGCCAACTCCCTCTCAGGGATCCAATCCTGGATAAATTAAATTAAAAATTAGCTTTGCCCGACCTGGATCGTATCGAACCCAGGACCTCCCGGTCCACAGCCTATATGCTGCCACTAGACCAAGAAGGCGACTGGCCGCCTACCACATGCAATTAAAATAACCAAAACATTATACTAAGCCGATTGCTATAATAACTTATTTTCACCATACATAACATCCGGAATAATATTTGGCAAGGATTAGAGATAAATAGTGACGGCGCATTTGCGTATCTCCCAGATGAGGAGATACGTTATCGAAACTGCTCGATACGTTATCAACTGGAATATTGTTACGAGAATTATAAGATTTAGTGTAACCGATGGTAAAATAAGCTAATGGTAGATGGACATCCACAATATGAGTGATAGTGTTCCGCAGAACAGCCTTCCCAAAGTCGAAACCGCAAAACGTTCGATTTTCAAACATTTGACAATTTATCATTGCTTACTTTTTTAATTGTTTACAGTCATGAATACTATGTCCTTTAATCAGATACTTGACGGTTAAAATAATAGTTCCTTTACTACATATAAGAAAGAAAGAAAGAAAGAAAGAAAGAACTTTATTTTGCCACTTCCACGAGACCACAAAGTTTTATAAGTTTTACAAAGATGAAACACGGATGTGACCCATTTCAAAGTCTTGTTCGTTTTGGCGTCAGTTTCGTTCAGTGCGATGGTTTTTGGCGAACTCTCGTGTCTACAGGACAAAGTCCAACCAAGCTTCCACGAGACTCCTCCAAACTCACTTATTTTAAAGTTTTCATACTCTGTTTCTTAGATTATCTGTCTATAATAGTTAATATTAATAACAAAACAAATCCACATCACTTTTTTAAATTTAAAACCTTAAGCGCTGCTTATCTTTATACCATAGGTTGTCCCTTTCATTTTTAAACAATGTAACGCAAGAAAAAAATTGACAGGTTATTCTTAACCATTTGCTCAGCTAAAAATGCTGTTTTAAGTAAAGCCCTTTATACATATGATATGTATAGGCGGAGTTAACGCCTGAGGCATTATCTACCAGTCAACCTTTGGGTGGTGCAGAGAAAAAACAAGGTAGGTAAGGTATGTGTAGTGTTAGATAAAACAATTATATCAATAAAACAATGCCCCTTATGTGCAGTCGGGTAAAAGTAAAGGTTCCTGATTCAACTCACCAGATCTAGGGAAGGTGATGACCCACACATCATCAGGCCTCACTTCCATGTTGTATATGAACTCGGCGTGCTTCCTGAACGCTCCCGGCATCACGTACTCATGATCACCGCATTTTATGAACTTCCTTGTGTACCCTGCCAAATTATAATCATTAAAACCTAATCGTGATAGAATCCGTAAGAATAGTTTTATTTGACTGCCTCGGTGGCGTGGTGGTATTTCGGTACGACTACGGTTCTGAGGTCTCGGGTTCGATCCCCGGGTCGGGCAAAGTGATATTGGATTTTTCCATATCAGCCCGAAATCTGGAATTTGTGCCCGATATGACGATAGGCTCGCCTCCTATCACATCTGGGACTGAACTAAGCTCGGCGAAATATGGGTGTTCTAGTTCGCTAGTGCGCCTCTGCCTACCCCTTCGGGGATACAGGCGTAAGCTTATGTTGTATGTTATGTAGTTTTATTTCAATGTATAATCATTAAGTTTAAAAAACTCGGTGCTTCAGTGGTGTAGTTATATCTGGGTACGACTACAGTCCTGAGGTCTCGGATTTGTTCCCCGGGTCGGGCAAAGCGATATTGGGTTTTTCAGTATCAGTCAGGAGTCTGGAATTTGTGTCCGATGTGGCTATAAGCTCGCCCCCTATCATATCAGAGATGGAACCAAGCTCGGCGATATGTGGGTGTTCTAGTACGCTACTGCGCCTCTACCTCCCCTTCGGGGATACAGGCGTAACGTGAGCTTATGTTATATTAAGCCTAAAAACCGACTTACATATATGCTGTTGTTAGCAAGAAGTTTACTCTGTAATCCTTCATCAGATCTTGATCAATATTTGACCAACCAATTTGTAGATATACTTTGGTTGACTAATCGCTATTGCGCTTACATTACTAAACCTACTTTAAAAATTATTTCACCTATAAAAAAATGCAAAACTAACAGTAATTGAGACTCTATTTTATTTTAAAATTTGCGATATAAATAAATTTATCAATAGACTGGAGCCGTGAGTAATAACATGTCTCATACAAAATTTAAACTGAATACGAAAATAAATGAAATTCCATAAAAAAAAATCTAATCTGATAGAGTCTATAGAATATAGTCCACGCCAGTCCGCATCAGTCCGCGTCAGTCCGCGTCAGTCCATGTCAGTCCGCGTCAGTCCGCGTCTGTCTGCGTCAGTCCGCGTCATTTCGTGCAGTTCGCCTCAGTCCGTTGGCTTACGCTTAATCCCATATTATTATATCCTACATATACTTTTTGCGTTTGTCTCTTAGGCGCTTTTTTGTTTCATTGGGACGCATTTCGTGATGGAAATCACCACTATTCTAAAGAAGTTTAATTTTAATAAGATGCTTTAGTAACATATTAAACTAAAAGGTAGAAAATATTTTTAAATATGAATATTTATTCTACAGCGTTTCATCAAGCGCCTTAACAAAATATAGCAATAGTTTATAAGGTTTACTTAAATACATATAATACAATAGTAATACAGAGGCGTAGCGAGAATTTCGTATTGCAATACACAAATTCACAAACACATATACACAAACACAAACTCAAGTACGTGTGCACTTAATACACAAATATTTTATCTATAGATTGTTCTATCTCATAACAACATAAAATTAAGCCGTCATATACCTTATTTAAAACTCTCTAATAAACGGATTTGACCAATATTATTTTGTTGATAAGACAATCAAGCATTTATAATGCGTCATATCTTATGTTAATGTAAAATCATTAATTTATCAATCCTGCAATACTGTTTCATTGCCGGACACCGGCATCAATTACTGATGTATAATGAGATAAGCATCCTAATGATTTCTGAGTTTCTTATTTTATATTACTAACTACAGCTACTCGATTCTTAAAGAAACGCCACAACGTTACGATCGACGACGAGCTCCCGCAGCGCACATCGTTGAGATCGACGGAGCGTTCAACGTTGTTGGCTCTTAGAGAATAGCTACCATTTTCCATACATAACATAACATAAACTCACGCCTGTATCCCCGAAGGGGTAGACAGACGCGCACTAGCCAACTAGTACACCCACATTTCGCCGAGCTTAGTTCTGTCCCAGATGTGGTAGGGAGCGACCTTATCATATCGGGCACTTTCAGAATCCGAACTGATATTGAAAAATCCAATATAACTTTGCCCGACATGGGAATCAAACTCAAGACATCAGGACGATATTCGTACCGCGCATGCAATACCACTGCGCCACCGAGGCAGCTCGATGCGCTTGTATGTTTGTATGAAATACTAGCTGACCCGGCGAACTTCGTTCCGCCTAACAGTCGATTCTTCACTTTTTCATTTTTTTTATTATGTATGTCTAAAATAAACGTAGCCTAAGTTACTCCTTATTACATCAGCTACCTGCCAATAAAAGTCCCGTCAAAATCGGTCCAGCCATTTCAGAGATTAGCCGGAACAAACAGACAGACAATAAAAAATGTAAAAAATGTTATTTCGGTATATTCATATACATGTAGTAAAAAACAGTTATTTCAATATTGCAAACAGACACTCCAATTTTATTTATATGTATAGATGTATAAATTAACCAAATGTCATCAGTAGCCCGAGCACGAAAAACTAATGTAAATGTAAATGTATTCGAGTTCGCTGCGCACTGATGACGTTTGGTTAATATTGCATACAAATTTCATAGACGCGCATCGAGTTCGAATACATTTACGGTTGTCAGAAACTTTCCTGCTCAGGCCGCTGTTCGCAGCGAGCTCGAATACATTTATGGTTGTCTGCTTCACTGACCCGCACTCGTCAGCGTGATTGTAAAGATCATAATGAATAACAAAATTATAACACTTTACATGATTAATATCGCTATATTATAGCTGATATTGTTAATTATGTCAATTGTTAGCTTTTACGTCACATCAAGATTGAGATACTGAAGCATATCGCTAAATCTAAAGAAGGGATTATTCTCGAATTGCAGTGTTTGCACGTGGGAATAAGGTTACCACATGTCCGGCTTTTAGCGGACATGTCCATGTTTTCAGACTTCAAAAGACGAAAGTGTGTGTTTTTATGTATGTTACGCATCGATATATTATTTACCTAGATGCACAGTTGACGCTCGGAAAATGGGACAGCAAAGAAGTGTTTAATCACTCCTTTTGCATACAGTCGGACGTCGATAGAATTCTAAATTTCAAAATTCAAATTAAAGAACGCTTGGTCATTTCGTTTAAAAACCTACTTTGTAACACTTTGTAACTTTTTGTATTTGTGTTGATTTAATTGCAACTTGTAATCGTTTTCTTTGTTTTATTCCTGAGACCACTTTTTAGGAGGATATTTGCAATCTAGGGTATAATATATAAAACGAAGAAAAAAATCACTAGTTAAAATTAAATGAATACAATTATAAGCTTATGTACGTGTTATAAAGTAGCTTTTTAAACTAAATGAGCAAGCGATCTTTTGAATTTTGAAATTTAGAATTCTATCGGCGTCCGACTGTATGCAAAAGTGGTTAAGCACTCTTTTGCTATCCCATTTTCCGAGCGTCAACTGTGCATCTAGGTAAATAATATATCGATGATGTTACACTACATCCCCGTCATATTTGGACCGATTTTGAAGATTATTTTTGTGTTAACTAGAGCTTATTCTGTAGATTGTGAACTTTATGTATTGTGAACTTCGCTTATTAGAGCTTAGGGTGGGCCCATTTTGGTTACGAAAGGATACATTTTGAAGTTGATCAAAGGATTTTACGATCATGTCCGGCGTGTCCTGTTATTTTAAGCCTTTTGGATGTGCCGATCGCGGCGCAGGTCTTGTGGATATCTTCAAACAATTGTTTGTTCCATACGTATTAAGAAACGAATTCAGTAAGGATTTGGAACTTGTAAATCGAGCTTTGACTTAGACCGAGTCATTTTTTACAAGAAAATATTTGCTTAGTCTGTCTGTCAGTCTGTTCTTCTTGTAAAAATGTCTCGGACTAAGTCAAAGCTCGATTTACAAGTTCCAAATCCTTTCTGAATTCGTTTCTTTGACTTAGACTTAGTCGAAGTTCGCTCTATAGATCTCAGCCTTAATGTTTATAATACCGTAGAATAATTAATAATAATAAGTATAGAACACACAATTGTTTGAAGATATCCACGAGACCCGCGCCACGACGCAAATATACTGATGGTTCTCTTTTATGTTGTTTGAAGGTTTCACTAATTGCTTATAACTTTATTTTTCAGAATACATCAATATCTCTTTCTCTGGAATATTTTAGATGAATTTTCTTCCGAATTGCTAAATTCTTTGGAAGATTTTGCGAAATATTTGACCGCTACTAAAGAATAACTTCGTTTAAAAAGCACATATGTCAACGATTCACTTATTTTCATAGCTAAAATGGGTTGTACATTTTTTATATTTTTTATCTTTTTATACTTAATTAATAACTACAATAGTATTGAATAGAATAAACTATTTAATATGTTGAAAAGAATGTTGATTACATTTCAAAGTTTCTTACGTTAATACTCCAAGAAAACAATATATTTAATTACATTTCACAAACAAAACACTATGCTTAATTATCAACTGTTTATCTTTTACTTGAGGAGCGTCTGACGACGAAGCTAATCCTCGGTTTAAACGCTAAATGATAATTAAAATAAGTACTAAAGCTTTTAGCATATTAAAATGGCGGTTGTTTTGTAATTTTTTTAATAAATTACTTTCAACCTCAAAAGACGAGATAATAAATTCGAATATATATATTTTTTATTTTGTTACTCGATGTATTTGTGGACCGATTTTCCAGCCTATTCTTGTGTTGTTGCTTCTTTCAAGGGGTAAGTTTAATTCGGATAAATTTTGAATTCGGTTTAAGGTTCTAAACTTGCATTTTTTAAGGTACATTGCGGACGTACAAGTTACCGGTGGCACTGATAAAACGCGTTTTTATGTTGGTGTTAAGGCGCTTCTCCTGCATCTGTTTTTTTTTTGTGTAATGTTTTAGTGTAGGACGCGGCTTTACGCACTGTACTTCTACGGAACACAAACACGCGTCAACTGACGTTGTGGCACAAACGCCAATGACGCGACCAACGGGCAACGGCGTTAAAACTACAAAATAATAGTTAATAGTAGTAATACTACAAATTGAAAGAGAAGTATCAGTAGGTATAATCACGTCACGCGTTATGGCGTGACGTGATTATACTGATACTTCTCTTTCCCGCAGTTTGAAGGTCCAAACTTCAAAGACTTATAATTTTTTTTATTTTTGTAAATATTTCAATATTTCTCTCTGTTCTATATTTTAGATGACGAAAATTTCATACAAAATTAATTTAAAAAAATAATCAAGTACTCCATGGACATTTTTAGTTACCTACTACGACTAGCAACAAAAAGTTGACGACAGTGGCAACTAAAGTTGTTCATCTGTAAAGCGCCTAATAGGCATATTTTATTATCGCTTATCACATTCTAGTAAATATTCTGAGCTGAAGTTATCTAACAGTCTCTCTTATCTTCATTTATATTTAACATCCATTTGTTATTGTTACCTAAAGCGTCAAACGTTCAAAAATATGATTAAAATAATATTAAGGTAAGGGCAATTATGTTTCACGTATCTAATCGTAGTATTTATTGCTTTTCGGTGTTTCATTGAAGTCATAGAACTAGGCCGATATAAGCAATTTAAGAATTTACGATAAATGTATTTAATTGACGAAAAATTGGAATTCGATTTTTGAAAATCTTCAAAAGTTTTTAAATAAATTATGCAAAAATAAAACGTGTAAAAAGTTTAAATTAGAAATAGGATTGGTTTTAAACTGTTCAAAACACTTTTTAATTGTTATGTTTTTAATTAAATTTTGTAATATCACTGGCACTAACAATACGCTATTTATTGTGCAGACAATAACATTTTTAAACTTACCGCCAAATGTTGCCACAAAACACAACACACCACTGCACAAAAAAATAAAAAATAACGCACCGAGCAGACATTTTTTGATTATTTTGTCTTCCTCTGATGTGACATCTTTAATTTCGTACGGGACATCGAGCCAGGGAGCCATTTTGGTGTGATCCTATGCACAGTCAAAACTAAACTGATTATCAAAATTGGACACATGACAATTTTCAATAAACGTTATATCTTACTAATCTTATCTGGAACATATCGATTCATCTATAACAAACGATAATGATTAATGGCCGTATGACAGGCTCGTGCCAAAATATGGAATTCTATAATTTCCATTCACGTATTCTCAGATTAATAACTCACACGTATTGTTTTTTATAGAATAATCAAAATATTCATTCGTTAGATTTAAAAGATCTTTATAACAACTTATGTGTATACTTGCGTTGTGTATGTGTATTGTGTAAAAAAAATGGCAAAGCAACAAAGAGATTTAAATCTTGGTGTGTGCAAAGGAAACACTCCACAAAATGTTAAAGCAGTCTATATGAATTGTGTAACGTTTTTCCTCCTTGCAATAATTCCATAGACTACGAAAAAAAAATCTCAAGCGACATAATGTTTACTAAACATCGCGGAAAAGTCTCTTTTCAATTTTAAAATAAGTAGTCGTATTTTATGCATCATCATTAGTTACTTCAGCCACATCCCACAGAACGTCCATTGCTGGACATAGGCCTTCTCAAAGATTTCCTGATCGACCTGTTAGAAAGGATAAAGATAGATAAGGTTTCATAATATGTTTTAAAGAAACAAAATTTAACGGCCCGACTTCAAATTCGATCGTTACCAAGTTAATATGGAACCACGCTTGAAATAAGCTCTATCGAACACATAAAGAATTTTGAAAATCGGTCCACATTTGGCGGAGACATCGCATAAAATACATAAAAAAAATAGACGAATTGAGGACCTTCTCCTTTTTGGGAAATCGGTCGAAAAATACTTAAAAATAGTCCCCTATGGTCTTGGCTCAGAACCCAGGCTACTAGGCAGTTAGGACCCCCAGAGTAAGTATACCCCACAGCCACAATACGTGCCGTGTCCAATTGAAGTATGAATTTCACTTAAAATATTGATATGACATGAAAAGGCACATTTAAAAATTACTCATCGAAGTTTCAGAAAGTGATAATAGGTTTAAAAACTTAACAGACCGACTTCAAATCCGATCTTGACCAAATTTATATGGGACCACCCTTGAAATAAGCTTTATCGAAAACAAAAAGAATTTTGAAAATCGGTCCACATTTGGCGGAGATATCGCGTAACATACATAAAAAAATACAGACGAATTGAGGACCTCCTCCTTTATGGAAGTTAGTCGATGAAAAAGAGGGATGCTCTGGAACCGATTTTAAATTCGTTAACCGAAAGCTAGTCATAGACACAGAAGTTCACGCCTGTACCCCCTGAAGGCGTAGACAGAGGCGAATTAGAATACCCACATTTTGCCAAGCACATTTCCGACCCAAATGTGATAAGTTGCAAGCCTATCGCCATATCGGGCACAAATTCCTGTGGAAAGAGTATCACATATGTTTGAAAGCACGCGGAAAAATTCCGAAATTGTCGGCACTATAGAGCGAACTTCGAGTAACACACATAAGCTCACGCCTATATCCCCGAAGGGGTAGGCAGAGGCGCACTAGCGAACTAGAACACCCACATTTCGCCGAGTTTAGTTGCGTCCCAGATGTGATAGGGGGCGAGCCTATCGCCATATCGGGCACAAATTCCAGACTCCGGGCTGATATGGAAAAATCCAATATCACTTTGCCCGACCCGGGGATCGAACCCGAGACCTCAGAACCGTAGTCGTACTGAAATACCACCACGCCACCGAGGCAGGCGAACTTCGAGTAAAAAAGAAATAACTCGAAGTCCGATTTAAACATTCAGAATTCTCACTTTCGTTTTTTGACTTAGTCGAAGTTCGCTATATAGATCTCAGCCTAAGATCTTAAGCGTGATAGATCTATAGAGCGAATTTCGACTAAATCTGAGTCAAAGAAACGGACTCAGTGATGTTCGGAATGTTTAAATCGGACTTCGATTTAGTTCGAGCCATTTTTTATAAGAAAATCTTTGCTTAGTGTGTCTGTTAGTCTGTTTCTCTTGTAAAAAAACTCGAACTAAATCGAAGTTCGACTTAAACATTTGGAATCCTTGCTGAATTCGGTTTTTTGACTCAGACTAACGGCCAGTTTCAATAAACGATCTCAGTTTAGAATGCAGATAGATCGCGATTATGAACCAATCAAATCAAGTCATTTGACGGAGTCATGTTCAACTGTGTTCTTATTGGCTAATTTTTGTAATCTCTCTGCACATTCGAACTGAGATTGTTTATTGAGACCCACAGTTAGTCAAAGTTCTCTCTATAGATCTCAGCCTTAGGTCTATGGGCGCAGTTAACCAAGTACCCAAAATTCGGCAAAGATAAAAGACATATTTATGATACGCAAAAATACTATCCTTATCTTTAAAAGTTTATTTATCTCGTGGCCTTACTCTCCTAATATTCGAGTGTTGTTATGTCAGTAATCGAGTGGGTAATATTATAGATGTCAAGTTGACGTCACCTTGGTCTATATAGCGCATGTTTGGACCGAAAAGTCCTGGGTTTGATTCCCGGGCATTTCCGCGAAAAAAATTGTCATTACCGTCGTAATGGTAATGACTCATATGACCACAGTAATGACAAACCCTTAATATTATTATAATTAATAATTGTTATCTATGTATATAACTTCAGACATCACGTGTACTATACATTACATGGCGTGAACGTACAAGACATGAGACACGAGATTTATTAATTTATTACATTAATAATCCATGAGAATGATAAAGTATATACATACTGATTTCTTAAGTTTACGCGAATATTATACGTTGAAATAAAACTATTCTTACGGATTCTATCACGATTAGGTTTTAATTATTATTCCCGACGTTTCGAAGACTAAAAAGCCTTCGAAACGTCGGGAATAATAATTAAAACCTAATCGTGATAGAATCCGTAAGAATAGTTTTATTTCAAGTATATACATAGATAACAGTTATTAATTATAATACTATTAAGTTTTTGTCATTACCATAGTCATATGAGTCATTACCATTGCCTATAATTAACGACGGTAATGACTTTTTTTTCGCGGAAATGCCCTCCCATGTGGCAATAATCAGAAGTTTAAACATTTTGAACGTACTCCAAAACTTATCAGATCGTTACAAAATGTATATGGGACTACTCTTGGAATAAACTCTATCAATTTTGAAAGCCGGTCCACATTTGGCGAAGATTAGGGTTACATACTTAAAAAATACAGACGAATTGAGGACCTCCTTCTTTTTTTGAAGTCGGACGAAAAGCGATTTTATGAACCCGATTTGTTATAGATTTATAGAGGGAGTAGATGTCAGACAGTCGATCGTAAACACTAAGCCGAATATTTTCGTCAACATGCTTAAAAAGTAATACGCCGATCCCACTTCTGATTGTGATAAGGGCAAACAGAAAGATTATTTTAGTTTGTAAAGAAAGAAAGAAACAAAGAAATAATTTTATTTGACCATCGCACTGGGTCTTGTTTTAGATCTACGCAGGTCCCCTAAGTGCCTTTAACACCCATAGTGACCCATACCCGAAACGAGCATCAAACATTTGTCTTGGAGCGGGAATCGAACCCGCGGCACTCTACAGCCGACTCCTCTACTAACCTAACAAATCCTGCAATGTCAGCATCCAAGCAACAATATTATCAGCATATCAGGAAATAATCCGAGAAGTGATAAGCAACTAGGTTACTGATAAGAGTTATGAGATGTCTTCATATTACGATCTGCAATATCTGAACAAAATATTAGGTTTTCTTTCTACCTGCCCTTATCCCACCTTAATGTGGGATCGGCGATACACACTATTTAAGCATGTTGGTAGATTTAGCTTAGTTTTTAGGACCGGCTAACTGCCTGGTGTCAACGGGCTCTGAGGGATCCAGTCCGGGCAACTTAAATGAGAAAATTTGCTTTGCCCGACCTGGGAATCGAACCCACTAGATCAAGGAGGCGACAAAATATTACGTATTACCAGACATAAATATCGCATACATACATAGCCTGTATCCCTGAAGGTGTAGGCAGATTCGAACTACAGAACTAGAACAGCCACATTTCATGCCTATTTCCATCCCAGATGTGATAGGAAACAAGCCCATCGCCACAGTGGGCACAAATTCCAGTCCGGGCTGATACTGAAAAGAAACACACAATATCACTTTGCCCGACCCGGGAACTGAACCCATTTCAGGCGGGAGTCGTATGCAATACAACTACGCAATCAAGGCATTCATTAATATAGATGTGAAGATATTTTTTTATTTTATCACGGTTAAAGACGGTGCCTTTTTATTTGATCTACTTCGGCCCAAAACCGATACCAAAAAGAGTAAGAAATTGTTGATATTTTTTACTTTTAACGGCCGAATGTTCATACACTTAAGGTCGCCTTAAGTCGTTTAATGCCGCCTTATCTGTCAAAATTGTATGGCGAAAATCAATATAAGAAGCCGTTAAAGTTGAGCAGCGTTTGACCATTGACCAAGTGTTCAGTTTTGAAGTCGGTTTTCAGTTTTTGTTATTGATTAATACACTCGGATTACTGAGTACGGAGACTGTCTTCGTGGAGTAATTGTATATCGGAACGACTACCGTCTCGGGTTCGATCCCCGTGTCAAAAAAAGTGATATTGGGTTATTCAATTGACCGTCAACCCGGAGTCTGAAATTTGTGCCCGATATGGCGATAAACTCGCCCCCTATCACATCTGGCACCTTAACCATGTGCTCTAATTCGCTAGTGAGTATCTGCCTACACCTTCGTGGATACATGCGTGACCTTTTGCTATGTATTTACTAATAGGATGACTAGCACTCGATAAGTACCGATAATTAATCATATTATTGTGACTCACATACCTGTATTAATCATAATCGGCATGCCATAGCAAAATGTCTACGTACGTAACTACATAATAATATTAGCCCTGTAATATTACTATCCCACTGCTGGGCACGGGCCTCCTCTACTAATGAGAGGGGTTAGGCCTTAGTCTACCACGTGCGCCTAATGCGGGTTAGTAGACTTCACATACCTTCGAAATTCTTGAGAAATTCTCGGGTATGCAGGTTTCCTCACGATGTTTGCCTTCACCGTTATAGCATGCGATATTTCACAATGAAAATACACTTAACATAGAAAAAATAGAGGCGTATGCTCCATTTTGGGGTTGATCTCGAACCTCCGACACTTGTCTTCGAGTTCGATCCTTGATACTATATTGTTTTTTTTTTAATATTAGCCCGGAGTCTAGAACTTAAGCCTGTAATGGCGATGAGCCTCCCTATCACATCTAGGGCGAAACTACGCTCGACGAAATATGGGTGTTCTAGTTTGCTGGTGCGCCTCTGCCAACCCCTTCAGGGATACTGGCTGGGATACAGGCGTGAACTTATGTATGCAAAAAATAAATTTCTATAGCATTCGTATAGATTAATCTGCCTCATCCAAAGAACATACATTGTAACAAAGCAGTCAGATTACATGTGTCTAGTGATAAATGGTGTAACAATAGCGACATCATTAGCGACGCGAGGCGTATTAATTAATTTTACTGCGATGAAGCCTACAACTTGCTAAATTACACAGATCGTATGAACGACTTATATCTATAATTAACAAGATGTATACAATCTTTCTAGATAGCAGCGATAGCTCAGTTGGAAATGATACGGACTGCCGAGACGAGTGTCGGAGGTTCGAAACCAACTCCAACATGGAGCATACACCTCTGACTTTTCTATGTTAAGTGTATTTTCATTGTGAAATATCGCTTGCTATAACGGTGAAGGAAAACATCGTGAGGAAACCTGCATACCCGAGAATTTCTTCACAAGGATTTCGAAGGTATGTGAAGTCTACCAACCCGCATTAGGCCAGCGTGGTAGACTAAGGCCTAACCCCTCTCATCAGTAGAGGAGGCCCGTGCCCAGCAGTGGGACAGTAATATTACAGAGCTAATATTATTATACAATCTTTCTAGGTAGCTGCTTTATCTCACTTCTGATATTATATCAAGCAGATGGGTCACCAGTTAGTAAGTGATCACCACCGCCCATACCGCCGAATGTTCATACACTTAAGGACGCCTTATGTCGTTTAAGGCCGCCTTATCTGTCAAAATTGTATGGCGAAAATCAATGTAAGAAGCCGTTAAAGTTGAGCAGCGTTTGACCATTCGGGCGTTTGACATTCAATCATGTCAAAAGAATCATGGATGCGTTTCCAACCTTAAGGGCGGATTGGGGATGGGGAAAGGGAGGGGCGGATTTGGGCAAGTCGCCTCCCCGATCCAGTGGCGCCGTATATAGGCTTTGAAATGGGGTGCCTTGATTCAGTTCCCCGGTCGGGCGGGGTATGTTTCTAACACGCTTTGTCCGGACTGGATCTTCCAGAGGGGGGTTGACGTTGAGATAGCAATAACTCATCCAAATCCTTTCGGCAATATGCTTGTAAAATTCGTTACGCCGACCTCACATTTAAAGGTAGGATAAGGGTACGTGGAAAGAAAGAAGGATGTCTATGGACGGTGGAATTCACTTACTATCAGTTGACCCATCTGCTCGTTTGCTAGTCTCTGTTATAAAAATAATAAGTATAATTAATAATAAAACGAATTCCCCTATTAATAAAGCCGAGTTAATATCCAAGAAAATAATTTGAACAAAATGTTAATTAAATAATTCTACGGACACCATATGCTGCACTGTATGAGCAGTGTTTCATAACAAGTTATATGTTTCATTAAAACTGCCATGCAGAGCAGTGGCGATGCCTTCATACAACACGATTCCACCGGGCTTCCTTTTAAGTACACCTGTCATCAATATATTATACCCTAGATGCACAGTTCTTTGCAAATATCCTCCTAAAAAGTGGTTTCAGGAATAAAACAAAGAAAACGATCACAAGTTGTAATTAAATCAACACAAATATAACCCTAAGCACGTTATAGAGTAGGTTTTTAAACGAAATGAGCAAGCGTTCTTTAATTTTAATTTTGAAATTTAGAATTCTATCGACGTCCGACTGTATGCAAAACGAGTGCTTAAGCACTTCTTTCCTGTCCCATTTTCCGAGCGTCAACTGTGCATCTAGGTAAATAATATATCGATGACACCTGTACTTAAATATAATAAATAAAATATTTTTTTTTTATCATAAAGTCGACTCTTTCAATCTTTGACCTAATGGTATTATGGCCTAATTACGCGGAAGGTCCTTGGTTCGAATTCCGGTTCAGGCATAGCGACATTTCTACACGACGACGGGACTAGATCCCTCACAGAACATTGACACTAAGGCAATCGGTCGTAAAACTAAAGCCTAATTCTTTCTGAAACCTAAAAAAAAGGGTGTTGGAGCAAATCCAAATTGAGGTGAGATTGTGGAATAAGATTTGTTTTCAAAAAAGTTTTGCACCATTGGAATTTGTGCCTGATATGGCGATAGACTCACCCCCTATCACATCTGGGACGGAACTAAGCTCGGCGAAATATGGGTGCTCTAGTTTGCTAGTGCGCCTCTGCCTGCCCCTTCAGGGATACAGGCGTGAGCTTATGTTGATGTTATGTGAAACTAACGCACCTTTTTTTCTACCTCCCCTTATCCCACCTTAATGTGGCGTCGGCGCAACACACTTTTTCAAGCATGTTGCAAAGAGGATTTGACTTAGTTTTTACGACCGGCCGCCTGCCTGACGTCAACCCCCGATTAAATTAGAAAATTTACTTTGCCCGACCTGGGAATCGAACCCAAGACCCTCCCGGTCCACAGCCCGTACATGCTGTCAATAGACCAAAGAGGCGACCGTTATGTTAATTTGCACCATTTTGTAAAATTCTAAATTATAATTAATCAAGAAAAATTTAATCACAATAGCTTGAACAAAGACTGAGTTAGACAATACTACTCCAATTTTAATACACTTAACAAATACAGAATACAAAGCAACCACTCAGCCAACAACACTTTCATTAGAAAATATCTAATCAGAGTTACCAGACCAAAGATTTTATTTTATACAAACAAGCGACAGCGCCGTCCGCGAAAATTCTGATAATATTCCTAAGAATCGGTAAAATTTTGAACCCTCACTGAGTCCTGCGTAAAATAAGAAAGAAAGAAAAAAAGATTTATTTGACCATTTCGACAAGGACACACGTATAAATAATCAATATACTTTATCTAAAATCGCGAGAAACAGAGAAGCAAGGAACAATTATATAAAAAACAACAATAAAAACAGGCTATAGCTAGTGGTGATCGGGACACCTTAAAACAACATTCACAAAAATGTGTGTTGCATGCCCATAATGAGGTAGAACGACAACTTAATTAACATATCATCATCATCATCATCAGCCATAGGACGTCCACTACTGAACATAGGCCTCCCCTAAAGATTTCCAGATCGACCTGTTGGAAGCGGCCTGCATCCAGCGACTTCCTGCGACCTTTATCAGCGGCCTGAGCAGGAAAATTTCTGACAACCGTAAATGTATTCGAACTCGATGCGCGTCTATGAAATTTGTATGAAATATTAACCAAACGTCATCAGTGCGCAGCGAACTCGAATACATTTCAATTTACATTCGTTTTTCGTGCTCGGGCTACAGGTCGTCGGTCCATCTTGTAGGTGGACGTCCTACGCTGCGCTTGTCGGTACGTGGTCTCCACTCGAGAACTTTTCTGCCCCATCGGCTATCAGTTCTACGAGCTATGTGCCCTGCCTTTCATATATTATCTGTTATTACCAGTAGTACATTACATGTAATCAAAGAGATTTAATATTACTAACTATAAAGACTATGAAGCATGTTTCCAAACAAAGAAATTGATCTCAAACTTCAGTACCGCCATCAACTACTTATTACAATGCGAGGGCGATTATTACAATTTACACCCTATAATATTTTGTGAATGGTTAAGAATCACGTAAGATAAGTTTATTCTCTCAATATTATTTCGCTGGCCGACCTGGCGCGCATATATTTCAAATTAACTGAGCGACTTATGACCACTAGGTCATAACTTTTGGATCACAAGTTTTGTGCTGTTGTCCCGTGTAATATAAATTGTTGAATGTCTTTGCATATAATGAATTACATGTCATTTATATATTTCTTTTTCAACTTAACTTAGGTTAGGACTAACTGTAGGTTAGTAATAGTGATGCAGGTCGCTCTAAGTGTATCAGTATACTATCCCCTTTAAAATTAGTGTGATTCTAAGTTGTCTCAAGAAAAGTAAAAAATATCACCTCATATGGTTTTACAAGTTTACAGAAATCATTAATTTGTCTTCCCTATTATTGAATGTTCAAAGCATCGATATAATAATATACCTAGATGCACAGTTCCATACAAATATCATTGTAAACAGTGTCCACGACAGACAAAACAAATAAACATCACAAATTTAATTAAATTAACACAAATATGACCTTATAGACGCGGCATAAAGTAGCTTTTTAAATTGATGATTGATGTTCAAACGTTCCAATATTCGAAATTTTTGAATTTCTAATCGTTTTTGAATTTGACAATAATTTGACATTATTAAAAGAAACATTCTAGTCACTTGGACAAAGATTGAATGGAGTCGAATAGTTCTTGTATTTTAATTTTGACCACGTGGCGTACAATGTAGATGAGAATGGCGATATCTCTATAATAAATTTACTTACATTAAGAGATAGATAGAGTATAAATGTTTAGAAGATAACGAAGCTTATGAGTTATGAATATGAAATAAGCACTGTTTTGCCTTAGCGTGATTCATAAATAAATAAATAACACCCAACAGTCACATACATAGTCCTGGCCCCACACTAAGATCGTCCTTTGCTCTTTAGATTCTTAATAATTTCTTTTAGACTATCATTTCGTTTTCTTAATCTTTTGTTCTGCTTTTTTAAGTTTCGCACTAAATTAGATTTACGTTTAAATTTTTGGTTGCGTTCTTTCAAATTATCTTTCAAAAATAACGTCTTAGGTGTGTTAAAGGTTAATGAAAATTCTGATGGTATTGGTGATCCTTCATTATTTATTGGTTCAATTGCTGGTTCCTGGAAATGAATATGTTTCCAATAAATGATGACGCCACAATTACTGTTGTAGTAATTATGCCTAACGACCGGTTCCAATAAATGATCTCAATCCGAGAATCCAAGATAAAAATGAAAAATTAAAAAATGAAAAATCGCGAGAATGAACCATTAAAATTATTATTTGACAGCTGAATGTTCAACTTTGTTCATGTTGGCATTTTTTTATGATCTGCACACTTTGATTTAAAACATTTATTAGAATTAGCCGCAAATTATTAAATAGTCATTTTACATGGCAGTATGTATCTAGTATATGCTTACTATTGATGAATTCTGTATCAAATATTTTTCAGCTATTACACTTGTACTGCACCCTGCCTCATTTAAACTTGTAGTTACGACAATCTAAAATAAAGTCAATAAATGTGGCAATATTTATTTATTTATAGGTACACCAACAGCATACATATTGTTAAATTAAATAGTAAACATTAGTTAAGGACAATGTAGCTGATGACAATTTATCACCTTTATTTTTGGTACAGCATTCTTTTTAATTTTCCTAATCCCTTTTTCTGTATAATATCCATCGGAATCGGCAAAATGGTCTGAACAAACCACACTTGAGTAATTGGGTTTAAAATTTTCTTCTCTCCTTTCTTCGGAAATAATTTTACGCCATTTATCTCTTACTATTTCATTTCATGGAAATCTGTAATTAATAAATAAAATTAATAAAAAAAATCATAAATTTAAAATAAATATAATATATTTACAAAAAAAAACGACTCCATATATTTCATTGTTCCAAATCATGATTTCAAAAGGGACAAAATATTTTATTAACTGAATTCGTTAAATTAATTATTTATACACGTTTAATACTTAATTTAACATGATTAAGGTTTTAAGAATCAAGTAAGGGAATTATACTTACTTAAAATATGAAATCCCATGTGTTTTGCGCTTTGTAAGAGTGTTATTTTTGCACTCTTTCACAGAGCATTTAGGCATCTTCACAGACGAACGGTCGGCGCCCGACTGACAGCCAACAAGTGCTTACTTACATTTTAAGCACTCGTTGGCTGTCCCACTTTCTGAGCGTCAACTGTGCATCTAGGTATATTATATCGATGGTTCAAAGCATCGATATATTATATACCTAGATGCACAGTTGACGCTCGGAAAATGGGACAGCAAAGAAGTGCTTAAGCACTACTTTTGCATACAGTCGAACGTCGATAGAATTCTGAATTTCAAAATTCAAATTTAAAAACGCTTGCTCATTTCGTTTAAAAAGCTACTTTATATCACTGGCATAGGGTTATAATTATGTTGATTTAAATAAATAAATAAATAAATAAATACACCCAACAGTCACATACATAGTCCTGACCCCACACTAGGTGTAACCTGTATCGTGGGTATCAGAAACTACGAGAGACTTTCGGTCTCACAACACCCAGACCCGAAACAAATATCTATGGGCCACACAGACATTTGTCTCGGTGCGGGAATCGAACCCGCGACCTCACGTTTCACAGCCGGCTACTCTCCCGCTGCGCCACGGAGGCTGTCAAATAGAACATTTAATTAGAACTTGTGATTTTTTCCTTTGTTTTATTACTGAGACCACTTTTTATGACGATATTTGCAAAGAACTGTGCATCTAGGATATATTAAATCGATGGTTCAAAGCGTATTGCACTGAAATTAAAGTAACTACAATACTTGCACACTTTTCATAATAAATTGACACTTGACTGACTTACGGCAACCGAGTTAGTATTACACCAATGCGATATAGACTACATTCCCTATCAATAAGGTTGGTTTTAGCGTGTTCATGGCTGAGCGGATTAACACCGGCACCTAGAGAGCATCCGAATGGAAATATTAGATTACTAGCGAATCAATAAGATCTGCCGCTTCGGTGGAAATTAACTGCTTTTATGTTATCCGACTTCAAAAACGAGGATGTCCTCAATTCGATGTCTACACAAACATACATTTGGGAGGGGGATGTACTGTTGAAAACATAACATAACATAAGCTCACGCCTGTATCCCCGAAGGGGTAGGCAGAGGCGTACTAGCGAACTAGAACACCCACATTTCGCCGAGCTTAGTTCCGTCCCAGATGTGATAGGGGGCGAGCCTATCGCCATATCGGGCACAAATTCCAGACTCCGGGCTGATATGGAAAAATCCAATATCACTTTGCCCGACCCGGGGATCGAAACCGAGACCTCAGCACCGTAGTCGTACCGAAATACCACCACGCCACGGATGCAGTCATGTGTGTGACTGTTCGGTGTTATTTTATTATAGGGGCTGAGCCTATCGCCATCATCATCATCATCAGCCATGGGACGTCCACTGCTGAACATAGGCCTCCCCTAAAGATTTCCAGATCGACCTATTGGAAGCGGCCTGCATCCAGCGACTCCCTGCGACCTTTATCAGGTCGTCGGTCCAAATTATCGCCATATCGGGCACAAATTCCAGACTCCAGACTGAAACTGAGGAGAGGAGAAACTCAATATCACTATGCTCGACTCGGGGATCGAATCCGACACCATAAGACGGTAGTCGTTTCACTCGTACCGCAATAAACTACGCCTCCCAGGCAGTCATGTCAATTATATCTCTGATAATGATGGCGTCGGCATTCGATTCTAATACTAATGTTTTGACCATAACTCAAAGTTAAGCCACGTCTCCTGCTAAAACATTACACAAAACATGTTTTCCCTACACATTTTTATCTATGGTGGCTGCCTCGGTGGCGTGGTGGTATTTCGGTACGACTACGGTTTTGAGGTCTCGGGTTCGATCCCCGGGTCGGGCAAAGTGATATTGGAATTTTCCATATCAGTCCGGAGTCTGGAATTTGTGCCCGATTTGGCGATAGGCTCGCCCCCTATCACATCTGGGACGGAACTAAGCTCGGCGAAATGTGGGTGTTCTAGTTCGCTAGTGCGCCTCTGCCTACCCCTTCGGGGATACAGGCGTGAACTTATGTTATGTTATTTTTTTCTATGGTTCAGTGTTCTATGAGCAGGAGATAGTGAAAATCGTTGTTTTGCGTTTTTTTTATAGTAGAGAATGGCTAACGAGCAGATGGCAGAAAGGTAAGTGATCTCCATCGCCCATAGACACCCAAGACAAGAAAATCATGGGTACGTTACTAACCTTAAAAGGGAAATAAGGATTGGTAATTGGGCCATCGGAAATCTCACTCACCGAAAAAAACGCGACATCGAGCTGCCACTACGTCGGTTTTCTGTGGGACAGTGGTATCAAACCGGTCGAGTTGGCCCATTCGTGCTGTAGACGTAACTGTACAGTATAGCTCTACTACTAAAAAAATATAGGCGTATGTATTTTTGTGTATGGAGACGCACCTTTATAATATACGATGTATTTACATACCTAATTATTATACTTATTTTTATTAAACTAGTTTGAGATATACTGGTTTTGAAACTGATGTATATTTACTAATGTACAAAAACTCATCTTATTAATAGTAAAATCTCACTCATAATTTAAGGCGACTTACAGCACTTTTACTAATCTAGAGTTACACCTTTTCTCGATTTATTGTATAGCTCTCTCCTATCTTTAAATCACGATTTCAGGCTGATAAAGAGCGAACTTCGACTAAGTCTGAGTCAAAGTCACGAACTCAGTTAGGATTTTTACTAAGTCCGAGTAAATTTTTTCAAAAAATTCTTTGCTTAGCCTGTCTGTCAGTCTGTTTTCCTTGTAAAAAATGACCCGGACTAAGTCAATGTTCGATTTAACAATTACAAATCCCCCCTGAGTTCGTGACGTTGACTTAGACTTAGTCGAAGTTCGCTCTATAGATCTCAGCCTGAGTCAAAGAAACGATCTTAGTGAGGATATGGATTTTTTTAATCGAACTTTGACTTAGTCCGAGTATTCTTTTACAAGTAAATCTTTGCTTAATCTATATATCAGTTTTTCTTGTAAAAATTATCTCGGAATTAATTTAATATCGACATCATCCCGAACAAGAATGTCTGTTGCTGTCTTCAATCGTTGCGCTTTCGAATCGAGCTCGCCACGTTAACATGACATGTAGTTAAACATAAATGTCATGAGTGTCATAACTCATAACACTCATGACGTCGCGTAGCAAACTCGATAGTGGAAAGTAGTTCGTGCTCGAGGTGGCGTTATTAAAAGTTAAACGCAATTTATTCGTATAACAGTATGAAAATAAATCGAGACCATACGTTTTTAATAATCCTCATTTTAATAAAGTGTGCAATAAGTAAGGGCATATTTACTGCGCCTCAGTTCAGTGGTTTGGCCGCAGCGAACGAGCGCGCCAGTCGTGCAGTAAGTAAACATTAATATCTTTTCTTTATTATCTTTTTACTAAATATAACATTTCCATTTAGATAGAGGGAGTCCGTCGCACGAAAGACTAACGATTTAATAAAAACAAAGACGCGTTATGCAATTTGATATTTTATTATTTATATCAGGTTTTTTTTATGACAGCCTCTTATATTATTTTCGACCTTTAGCCAGTATTAATTACGATCACAATTCGAATGTGTTCAAATGTATTAAAATTACCCAATCAATTAGTGATACGAACTTAGTGAAGATTTGGAATTTTAAATCGAACTTCGACTTAGTCCGAGATATTTTTTACGAGAAAAACAGACTGACAGACAGACTAAGCAAAGATTTTCTTGAATGACTCGGACTTAGTCAAAGTTTGATTTAAAGTTTCCAAATCTTCACTTAGTCGAAGTTCGCTCTACAGATCTCAGCCTTAAAGTCCTCGGCATTTCTTCTCTTTTTATCCGACATCATTGTTTTAAGACAAAATTATAATTTATATGTAAATGCTATTTGCTGAGTAAATTATTATATGAAACAATATTTAGTACATTAATTCCAGAGCTCAATCCTAAATGGTCTCATGTAATCATAAACTCACTCAAACTCATGACAAAAACACCCAACAGTCGCACACATAATCCTGAACCCACACTAAGATCGAGTCTTGTGTCATGGGTATCAGGAACTACGAGAGACTTTCCGTCTCACAACACCCAGACTCGAAACAAATATCTGTGGGCCCCAAAAATAACAAAGCTATGTTTTAAATTAACAAACAAGCACACTAAAATAAGCAATTAAGCTACTTCATAGGCAGTGGACGAGTGTAGGCTGATGATGATGATGATGATGATGATGATGATGATATGCTAATTCGATTTGAAACATTTAATACCGACATTAAAAATTACTGACCAATAAATGTAAATGTATACATTAATCATGTACACATTTTAATAACATTTATTGATTGTATGTAAGGTCGCCTTCTTAGCCTAGGCGCTATGCTATATTATATATATGCTATATTGGCTGAGGACCAGGAGCCGGTCGTAAAAACTAAGCCAAATCCTGTCTGCAACATGCTTGAAAAAGTGTGTTGCGCCGACCCCACATTAAGGTGGGAAAAGGGCAGGTAGAAAGAAATATTGTATGTAAGTTCACGGCTGTATACCCTAGAGAATAGGTAGAGAAACAGAACTACAGTGCAAAATATGTTTCGAATAAAAACATTACCCTTCTTCTGAGGCAGTTGGTTAAAATCTTATCATGAATACTATCGGCCATTGGCGCAGGTAAATAAATATGCAATCGCAAGAAATACACTTTTGTTTACTGTTGCATTGGTCCAGTGTACAGCACTATATTTAAATCGAGATTACCGATAATAAATAAATAAAATAAAAAGCCTTTTATTTCTTGCCATGATACAAAAATTAAAACGAACCGATTTCTTTGTTTTTTGCTGAACAAGAACTCCTTATGAAGATGCATGAGTGTTGAAGAGGCAAAAGAGATGTGTCAGGATCGTTGCTTGTGGCGCTCAATAGTCTCTGCCTACCCTCATGGGATACAGGCGTGAGTGTGTATGTATGTATGTAAGAACCCCTTATGAGGGATTACCGATAAATCAAGATTTATATAAGTGCTGCAGGTCGCACTTATGCTGTAAAGCATATGGTCCTAAATTCTAGAACATACATTAAGATTCCATGGAACTACGAGAGACTTTCGTTCCCATGACTCCCATACCCGAAATAAATTTTGGTCACATTGTCCTAAAGCGGGGATCGAACCCGCAGCCTCTCCCTTCTCAGCCATATAAATATCATAACACATCAAATATTAATTTATCTTCGCCTTCGTCGCTTTCTTGGTCTAGTGGCAGCCTAGGTTCTGGGTTCGAATCTCAGGTCGAACAACGCAATTTTTCGGCTATGACATTACCGGGACTGGCGCTGTAGACGAAGTTGAAGTTGAAGTCAGTCGGGTGTTGGTCGTAAATACTAAGCCGAATCATTTCTGCAACTTGCTCAAAACAAAGTGTCAAAGTGTGAAGGGAAGGGAAGAAGATTAATATCAATCTATCTAAGGGCCACTTGCAACACTATTATTAATCTACATAGAGTTAAATCTAAACTTGATTTATCCTACAGCTCACTCCTATCTTTAAATCCAGATTTAAGATAAATAGAGATTTATCGCGGAGCTATACGTGACCCTAAATCAATTCCGTGCAAATTCCATACACCTAGCGTTATTAGAAGCATCTAATGAGACAATAATCAGTCAAAGGTGAACGCAAAACGTCAAGCAATTAGGCGCTAACTACTATTAAACTCATATTCCCTTGTACGTGTCTGAATAATCTATTCACAGTGAGTCGAACTCTCTCTGACAGTTCACAGCAATGTCACCCCTATCGCCCATTCGCTTTGATGTAGACAAGGATCGATTTAATTTTAGCTTTCTTGTAATTAAAATTAACCGTCTACCTGCGAGTCTTATTCAAACGTACACTTTAGGACAAATTAAGTGCCCCTAAATGAGTTATATATTGATATAACTTTGAGATTTCAAAGAACTTTAATTAAATATTTTGCATTGCTGATTTCCATTTTCGCTAAAACAGTAGTATATTTTGTACCGGATTCTTCTGGAAAATTTTAAAGTTGTTATTTGTTTTATTGACTGGTATGACTACCGTCCTGAGGTCTCGGGTTCGATCCCAGGGTCGGGCAAAGTGATATTGGATTTTTCCATATCAGCCTGGAGTCTGGAACTTGTGCCCGATGTGGCCATAGGCTCGCCTCTGGGACGGAACTAAGCTCGGCGAAATGTGGGTGTTCTAGTTCGCTAGTGCACCTCTGCCTACCCCTTCGGAGATACAGGCGTGAGCGTATGTTATGTTATTTGTTTTATTTGCGTATTTATAACCAGAAGATGCAATGTTGCATTTTTTGTTGTTGTGTAATGTACATAAGAACCTAAGTCTAGATTTAATTTACATAATAATAATAATAAATACACCCAACAATAGTCACACACACAGTCCTGAACCCACACTAAGTTTAACTTGTATCGTGTGTATCAGAAACTACGAGAGGCATTCGGTCTCATACCACTCAGATCCAAAACAAAATATCTGTGGGCCTCAAATACATTGATGATGATGATGATGGTAAATATGTGTATAAAATCAAACATAGTCAAGTACCGAATTGGCCAGCATTGTATTCATCCAGTGTGAGTTGTCATCACGAACGTCGTCAAATAGCCGAGAACAGTCTAGATTCATCTGTCAGCAGACTAAAGACGTTGGAACAAATAAAGCCTCTGTTACATCTGTAATTGAAACGTCTTTCGTGTAACTTATTGCTCTCTTATCTGAGACTTTGTCTAGAAATCGTCGCAATTCCTCCGTAATAAATGTGATAGGGAATAATCATGCTAGGCATTTACCCAAAAATAGTTTTATTTTTAATATCTTACAGAAATCCTCTTTGGTCTAGTGGCAACATATGTGGGCTGTGAACTGGGAGGTCCTGGTTTCGATTTCCAGGTCGGGAAAAGAGAATTTTCTAATTTAATTTTCTAGAGACTCGATCCCCCTAGGAGGTTGATGTGAGGCAGGCCGGTAGCAAAAACTGAACTAAATCATTTCTGCAACATGCTTGAAAAGTGTGTTGCGCCGACCCTACATTAAGTTGAGATAAGGGCGGATAGAAAGAAAGACCTGACAGAAATTACTTTTTGAATAGATGCAAAATTTTGAATATTGCTAAGTTACACACACGTCTGTAGCCATATCAGTTACATTTTGTTTCCGAAAATAAAGAGTTTTTTAAACGAATACAAAAAATCATTATTTAACTATTTTTTTAATCGCTGCTTCGCTGCTATAAAAGTAGTTTACGAAAGGAAAAATACCATAATATAAACCGTTTTAGTAAATACTTCTATGTATACTACTATACAGGCTGATCGGTACTTAGAATTTGCGCACTGAGTTTATTATAGAAAATACACAGACATTTGTTATATCAATGTAAAAGATTGTTAACTCGGACGCCGGTAATAATTTCTATAACATTGTGATTCTTCCATAATTAGTTATCAATTACCCGGTGACAAAGTAGACGCCAGACGGGCGTTATTGTCAAGTAATTCCTTTGGACAAGATCACTTGCGAGTTACGAGTTACGACAGGATGACAAAACAAAATTAATTTAAAATATAGCTTTTAAATTCTAACTGACTGCCTCGATGGCGTGGTGGTATTTCGGTACGACTACGGTTCTGAGGTCTCGGGTTCGATCCCCGGGTCGGGCAAAGTGGTATTGCATTTTTCTATATCAGCCCGGAGTCTGGAATTTGTGCCCGATATGGCGATAGGCTCGCCCCCTATCACATCTGGGACGGAACTAAGCTCGGCGAAATGTGGGTGTTCTAGTTCGCTAGTGCGCCTCTGCCTTCCCCTTCGGGGATACAGGCGTGAGCTTATGTTTTAAATTCTAACTGAATTCCACTTGTGACTGCCTCGGTAACGTATTTCATGCGTGGTACCATCATCGTCCTGAGGTCTCGGATACAATCCCCGATATTATAAGTGATATTGATATTGGATTATTCAGTGTCCGCTCAGATTCTGGAATTTGTGCCCCTCTATCACATCTTGGACAGAACTAAGCTCGGCGAAATATGAGTGTTCTATTTCGTTAGTGAGCTTCTGCCTACCCCTTCAGGGATACAGACGTGAGCTTATGTATGTTTGAATTCCAATTCCAAGATGGATATTTTTGATCTGCTACCCGGAGTCTGGAATTTGTGTATAAAACGATGTTATTTGATTTGATCTTTGCGACTTGCGCAAATTATAACTCTTTTTTCATAATAGAATGTCCTAATATAGTATTTCTGTTACAAGGTAGATATAATGGAGAAGCATATCTCACTGGACATCAAACCCGTGACTGACGATGAACAAGAAATATTACTAAAGTACTACAAAGGTACGTATAGTCTGATCAGTGGCGTGCATTTCATATAGACATAGATACATTGTCTACCCTGACAATTTGCTAAAATTACATAATGAAAGAAGAAAATGGTCATCAAAAAGTTTTTAAAACAGCGCTGAGTGTATTATTTTAATCGATGTGACAATCATCATTATGTTTAAAGTAAAGCAAGAATAAATTGAAGAAAATAATTATGCAAGATTTTTGTCTCCCTTAATCTAAATGTCTGTGCACGTCACTGAGTCTGATTGCTAATTGAACGGAGTTAAATGACATTTTGAATGTTGCCATTTTTTCATAAAATTTAAATTGAGCTTAAGCCATGTCTCCTACACTAAAATATTACACAAAACAAACATGTTTTTTTATAACTTCATCAATGGTCCATTGTTCTATGTAAATCATTGTTTTGTGAGAAAAACAAGTGCAGGAGACGCGCCTTCAGTATACATACATACACATGCACTAGCCGTGGCTGTCCCACTGCAGGGCAAAGGCCTCCCTACCCTTCTTCCATACCTCTCTGTCCATAGCTTTCTGTTTCCAGTCCTTCCAATAGCAGTGTAACTCGTCCCGCCATCTCTTTTTAGGCCTGCCCCGACGTCGTGTGATGTTCAGTGGTATCCACTCTGTGGTTAATTTCGCCCATAGGTCCGTTGACATGCGGCGGACGTGGCCGGCCCAGTTCCTTTTGAAGCTCGTGGCTTTGTGACCAACATCTTCTATCTGAGTTTTGGAACGCCTTCAGTATAGTATAAAATAATGTTCAATTTGTAGGGTACACTCGCCGCTTCCTTCGCGCTGGTCCTCAAGGGTACTTGTGTAGCCCAGGGTACGGAGACCACGCCGCTGACATCCACAATCTCGAAGTCAGGCCTGATGATGTGTGGGTCACCAGTTTCTCTAGATCAGGTAACCTTGTAAGCTAAATGGAATATGTCTTTAAATTTCCTTGCCTTTTTTCTCTTCAATCTCCCATATCCCACAACGTGGAGTCCCCTCTCCATATTCGGAGTGGGTAGAAGCATAAATAGGCCAGCATAATTCTGGTAACCCCTGATAAACCTATTGTTTCTCAGTGGTTACTAGTTTTTTTTGGACTGCACTTCGCTTACCATCAGGTGCAGTGTAGTCATTTTGCCTTGCCCAAATAAAAAGAAAAAATCTTTCAGGCACCACATGGCTGCAAGAGCTGGCATGGCTGGTAGCTAATAACCTGGATTTCGAGCAGGCAACCTCAGTTCCTATCATCAAACGATACGCCTACATCGAGTGAGTCAGTTTTCAACCTGTTTCTAGATCAGCCCGGAGTCTGGAATTTCTGGTAGGCAAAGGCGCGCTGGCTAGTGCGCTAATAAGTTGGCTAACTAGTACATCCACATTTCGCCAAGCTTAATTCCGTCCCAGATGTGATAGGGGGCGCGCCTATCGCCACATCGGGCTCAAATTCAAAAACAAATAATTTTCTGTTACAATACTGTCTCGATGGCGTAGTTGTATGTTGGTACGACTACCGTCCTGAGGTCTTGGGTTAAACCCCGGGTCGGACAAAGTGATATTGGATTTTTCAATATCAGCCCGGAGTCTGGAGTTTGAGCCCCTATGGCGATAGGCTCGCCCTCTAACACATATTTTTGTAAAATAAAATTTTTAACAAAACTTATAAAGCGACTTGAAAAAAATCTGAATAATTATTATTTCTTATTGGAATTACCGCTTTTTCATTGTATTAGCCCCAACACCGACTCCAAAGTGAAATTATTTTTGTCATTTTTTAAGTTGTATTTTAATTTTTGGAGACATACTGCATGTCGCTTCTCTAAAGGTTCATTTTTAAAACAACGTTGCAGCATCGTCGCGGCAACGATGTTTTTATTTTTGTATTCAGCAAGGTACAAAGCGCACGCACTAGCGCTATGCGTGATGACGGCGCTTATGCGAACTAGCTCTCTCGAGCGAGGCGTTTGACATAAATGTATGGAAATTGGTATTCTCTAAGACCCAACGTTGAACGCTCCGTCGATCTCATCGATGTGCGCTGCGGGAGCGAGGCATCGATCGCAACGTTCTGGCGTTTCTTAGAGAATCGCCTGCAGTACTAGCTCTAAAAATGAATGCGTATGATACAGAAACCTAATCCAAATAAACCTACCAATTATATTTTATAGGCCCAAATCCTTTTGCACTATTACATCGCAATTTCCATACCGAACGAACTTTACTCCTAATAATAAAAATACTCGTGTTATCATAAAACATGATAAAACGGTGTTTATAATACAAATAACATACATTCTGCCTCAGTTGCGTAGTGGTATTGCGTGCGCCGTACTACTATTGTCCTGAGGTCTCGGGTTCGATCCCCGGGTCAGGTAGAGCGATATTTAGTATCAGCCCGGAGTCTGGAATTTGTGTTCGATGTGGTGATAGGCTTACCCCCTATCACATCTGGGATGGAACTAAGCTCAGCGAAATGTGGATGTTACCCCTTCGGGATACAAGCGCGAGCTTACTAGTGGGAGTGAGTGGTAGGAATTGGGTCTTATATGACCTAATTTATATGGAACCACCCTTGGAATAAGCTCTATCGATATCGATATCGATAACAAAAAAATCCTGAAAATCAGTTCATATTCCACCACGCTGGCTTAATGGAGTTTGGCAAACTTCACATTGCTTGGAAATTCTTGCGAAGAATTTTCAGGTATCTATGTAGATTTCCTCACGGTATTTTCCTTCACCATTCAGGGGAAAGATCAATCACTAGTCCGCAAATTATCTTCATCAGCGGCTCGAGCAGGAAAATTTCTGACAATCGTAAATGTATTCAGGCAGCCGGTCCATCCCTCTGAGGGATCCAATCGCGGGCAAGTTAAATTAGAAAATTCGCTTTGCCCGACCTGGGAATCGAAGCCAGGATCTTCCACGTTGACAGCCCACATATACTGCCACTAGACCGAGGAGGCGACTCGCGGCGTGTTAATCCACGGTTGTATATGTTATGACGCTTGTCGGCGATCGATCGATAAGATTAACTTTCGAAGCTAATTCATCACTAAAACAGTTCCGATATAGCCAATATCAGTGATGACGTAAAACACCATAACACGTATACAGGAGGTTCAAGTTCATAAATAATAGCAGCAGTCACACACATGGTCCTGACCCCACACTAAGGCTGAGATCTATAGAGCGAACTTTGACTAAGTCTAAGTCAAGAACTCAGGGGGCATTTGGAATTGTTAAATCGAACTTTGACTTAATTCGAGTCATTTTTTACAAGAAAAACAGACTGACAGACAGACTAAGCAAAGATTTTCTTGTAAAAATGACTCAGACTTAGTAAAAATCCTCACGGAGTTCGTGACTTTGACTTAGACTTAGTCGAAGTTCGCTCTATAGATCTCATCCTAAGGCTGAGATCTATAGAGCAACTTCGACTAAGTCTGAGTTAAAAAACGAATTCGGCGAGGTTTTGGAATTTCTAAAACGAACTTTGACTTAGTATGAGTAATTTTTTACCAGAAAATCTTTACTTAGTCTGTCTGTCAATGTGTTTTTTTTAGAAAAAAAACCGGACTAAGTCGAAGAAATAAAATTGCAAATCTTCACCGAGTTTGTTTCTTTGACTCAGACTTAGAAGAAGTTCGCTCTATAGATCTCAACCTAAGTCTTGTGATGTAGGTATCAAGATAACGAGAACTTTCGTTCTCACAATACCCAGACCGAAACATTTGTGGGTAACACCAGTGGGGGATTATCCCCGAGGCAAACTATAACAATAAGCAAAACAATGATTTTAGCCGCCTCCTCCTGATAAAACAGTGGACTATTGACAAAAAGGTGTAGCAAAACAACAAATGTTTTGAGTAGGTGTTTTGTGTAATGTTTTAGTGCTTGACTACCCCCAGAACAAGCTCTATCGAACACAAAAACAGTCTCGAAAATCGGTCCAAATTTGGTGGAAATATCGCGCGTAACATACATAAAAAAATACAGACGAATTAAGGACCTCCTTTTTTTAAGTTGATCGACAAATAATAAAAATATTGTGTTATTTTTTGTGACCACCTGTGAATAGGTTTGGATGAGTCATGGATAAAACCGTCCCTATTTTTGTATATATCTGGTTATATAATCACGTTTTAAGTATTTTCTCAACTTTCCCCACAACCAATATTTTTTCTCAATTGGTTCTATGAGTTTCTACACGTTTCCTAAATATAGATAAAACATTGTAATCACTTCATCGTATTAGAATAAAAATAAAAAACCAGCCCACATTTTTAATCCATTTATTTATGTTCATTGTAAACTCATACACTGTTCTACCAACCGTTTATAATTTAATATTCCGTACTCCGTGAGGTACTTACACTAGGATTTTCGGTACGTTGCAAGTGCTTCCAAACTTTATATGAATAATACATTAATCTACACCGATAATATAATTATATGATTATAGATTAGTGACACATGATCGCTTGGATCGTTAAATTGATTCGCACTAAGATAAATGAACGAAAATAAATTGTGTAATCTTAGTAATAATCACAAGTTTCAAAACTTAACCGACTTCCAATTTACCGATCGTGACCAAATTTATATGAATATCCTTGAAATAAGCTCTATCGAACACAAAAATAATTTTGAAAATCAATTTGGCGGAGATATCGAATAACATACATAAAAAATACAGACGATTTGAGGACCTCCTCCTTTTTGGAAGTCGATCGAAAAATACAGACGAATTGAGGACCTGCTTTTGTGGAAGTCGGTCGAAAAATTAAGGAAACATCTAGACTTTCTACAGATGCATTATCAAGCCGCCATTAATGAAGTATTGATAACAGGATATGTAATCAGAACAGCAGAACGAGAATAAAAGGATTCTCGTTTTATATATTATGTTGCCTTACAAAGTATGTTCATAGTTACATTGATAACTCTCATACAGGTGAGTGAAATAACAGAAATACATACATACCTCTATTATTTCACTCATCATAAAGATTATATTATAATCTTTATCGAATACAAAAATAATTTTGAAAATCGGTCCACATTCGGGGGAGATATCGCGTAACATACATAAAAAAATACAGACGAATTGAGGACCTTCTCCTTTTTGGAAGTCGATCGAAAAATACTGAAGAATTGATACTCCTTTTTTTGAAGTCGATCGATAATTACACTCGGACACACAATGCTCTTTTAATATGTTAATCGATATAATAACATAACATAAGCTCACGCCTGTATCCCCGAAGGGGTAGGCAGAGGCGCACTAGCGAACTAGTAAATCCACGTATCGCCAAGCTTAGTTCCGTCCCAGATGTGATAGGGGGCGAGCCTATCGCCATATCGGGCACAAATTCCAGACTCCGGGCTGATATGGAAAAATCCAATATCACTTTGCCCGACCCGGGGATCGAACCCGAGACCTCAGAAACGTAATCGTACCGAAATACCACCACGCCACCGAGGCAGTCATATAATAATTTAATAATTTAACATATTTTTATAATTACATTCTTTTTAAATAAATTTAAATAAATGTTTATCGCTATATTAAAGACGCAATTTGGTACTTGACTATGTTTGATTTTGTACACATTTTTATATGTAATAACGAATAAAACAAAAAATAAACTCTTCAGTAAAATCTGCATCGAAATTGGTTGAAAAACGAGTCAGTAATTTATATTTTAAATTCTGTAATGAGCAAGAGTGGGGACGTAGTGGGGATATCTTGCTATCCCTTTCTATCGCACGTGCCGTTACGGCCCTGACGTGATTTTACTGATACTTCTCTTTTCCGTAATTTGAAGGTTACACCAAATTTCAAATGCTTATAACTTCTTTATTTTAAGAATATTTCAATAATTCTTTCAGTACTACATTTTATATGGCATAAATTTCATATAAAATTTATAAAAAAAAATATGTCAAATACCCAATTAATTGAACTGCAATCAAAACACAATACGTCAGAACATAGGTATGTTGCCAACTTCCGTCCATTACATTTGACATTGATAAATAAGTCAATGATTTAATGTGATTAAGATAATACGTGGATAATACAGTAACCTACATTAAAACAATATATCCTACTTCAAAAAGAAGGAGATTCTCGATTCTTTTTTTATGTATGTTAAACGATATCTCTTGCAAATGTGGAGCAATTTTCAAGATTATTTTTGTGTTCAATAGAGCTTATCCCAAAGCTAGTTCCAGTTAAATTTGGCCAATGTGATGGGGTTTTAAAACGGTTGTTTAGGTTTTAACTTTCGTTGCACTTGTGAAGATGTATACATAAAAATGAAGACATTAAAATACACATAACATGAGACTGTATGGGCTAGACCCTTCACCTTCTCATTAAAAAAAATAAATAGTAACAAGCATTTTGCAACGCACCAAAATCTATTTCATACAACGGGCGCACCATAATTGACTTCACAAATGAAAGTAATCAACATAATAATTTATTTAAAAAAAACAATGTACATTAAATCATATTAGTTAAAATTTGTTATAAAATTTTGCACCAAAATCATACTTTCCAACAAATTATATGGCACGAGTCTATAAATACCAAAACAATGAAATTAATGTGAATTATCGAACTAAGGTAACTTCTTGCCGAAGAGTACACTTTAGTACAAAAGAATCGGAACTGGTTTATATTTTCAATGGACATGTCTTTGTGATTTTTATGTGCTCTTTTGACTAGTCATTAGAGAATTGGGTACTGGACTATGTTTGATTGTATACATATATATAAAAGCAAATAAAACAAAAAAGAAACCCTTCAGTAAAATGCATCGAAATTGGTTGAAAAATGAATTACTTCATATTTTAAATTCATGTTTTTATATTGGAGATATCTTATTATACCTCTCCAACGCATGTACCGTTATGGCATGGCTTGATTATACTGATACTTCTCTTTTCCGCAGTTTGCAGGTTACACCAAACTTCAAAAGCTTATAACGTTTTATTAATTTTAAGAATATTACAATATTTCTTTCTGTTTTATACAGGGTGTTTCATAAAGTTGGTACCCATGAAAAGTCCACACACAGAGCCGGTGATTGGCAACTTTTTCGTGAAGGTAAAAACTGCATAGGCCTTATAGTTACTGAGTAATCGGACTTCGAAAATAATATTAAATCTTTCGTTGTGATGACCCTAGATCAGTTGGCAGCGGTCAACAACACATGGTTACAAAGACTAAATACAACTAGATGTGTCTAAACCTACACACAAAACTTTACTAACTCAACTAAATGAACGAATGGAACTATTTAGTTTTGTACGCGATGACTAAAATTGAAGTATTTTACATACTTCAAATTTATACGAATTGTTTTTTAAAGGAAATGCGTAAATTATAATATTACACTTGCTTAGTGACAACAAAATATTGATCAACTTTTCACTTCTTTCATTTAAAAGCACCTCTTAAATGTCTAAACTAATTAGGCATGTATCAAATCGTCCATATTTCACAACGAACATTCACTACTCTTTGCTAGTCACGTGCGCAGCACTTAAAGAGCGGCGATCGCTAAGGTAGGTCTCTGTCTTTCGCTATACCTATGAAGTCCACGTGGACTGTCGCAAGAACTCAAAGAAAAGTCGGTAGTTTTTCGCCAATCAGACATTAGCGGCACATATTTCATAAGCGGTAGCTGTGTCTTTTGAGTATTGCCTGTATTACCGCGCTAGGGATGGGCGGTTGATAAATATGCAATGAATTGATTTATTCAATCATTCAATCGATTAGAATGATTCAATATTTAATACCAAAGTTAATTCATTATTCGAATTAAAATTTACATCCGTACTAATCGTAATTTTCGCTTTCTACAAATAAAGTACAACTTTTACTTGTATGAATATGATGCATTGTCTTAATCTTTACGAACTATTTTCTGATACGAATAATGTGGTGATTGCAATAACTTTACCCGAAACCTGGACTTCGGTCATTCATACAGGGATTTTGTTTACCTACCGGGAGGTAGTATTAATTTACATTAAAATTATTAGAATATTTAGTACCTAGTTCTAATGTTTATCCGAATAGATCATACTAGAGCATCACTATGTTCGGTCTACCATTTTTCCGCGGCACTTTTTAACTCTTTGCCAATGCGCCGCTACGTGCGGCAATCCTTTGATAGGAAGGCCGGGCATTCTTTGTCGGGAAACTTTTCGCCGCCAATAAAAACGCACTACACGACAGAACGCAAAAAAATTATGAAAATAGATAAAATGGTTCTGCATAATTTTGTAATTGTAGTTAATGTTGATTTTTATCCTATAATACTGACTTTTTTTAATGATGCCTAATGCTGATTAATAAAAACGTATCAAGATGTTTTTTTTTATTTCCGTTGTATGTTTTTTTTTCTTCAGTTCATAGTAGCCTATCGGGGTTTCATAATTATGCCTTGTTGAACTCTACCGCCATATTGAAAATTGTGTACCTTCATTTCGTCAGTTGCTTACTAATCATAAAGTTGTGAAGTCGCTCTCAACTTTTATAAAAATGTCGCGATCGAGTGTGTATTTGAATAGCGAGTACTATGAAATTATTTTATGTGTCGGTGCTGCTGGGGGTAGCTGTCGTAGGGGTGGGGAGCTGTATCGGTGGCGTTTCATTGAGGCATTTCACGTTTCATCAAAATCCGCTTTTGAATCAGTAACCCCACAAATGTTAAGAAACACTAGGTCCTGGATATACCACAGAATAATTAAGTGTTTGGAAAAAAGAGGAGCTCATTTCGAACCCTATTTGTGAAGTAAGTGTTCATAGAAAAGTGTAGTGCAAAGTTCTTTGTGCTGCACGAAACGCAACATGTGGTAAGTGGACAAGTACAGTACTAATCTTTTAATACATTGTTTAAACTCAATACATGACGATTCTTCTCTATTAAAGGAAATAAATTACATTTAATAAAAAAATAATCCTCATAGAAAGCCACCACGCTGCCGCGGCGTCACCGCCCGTGCTATCTGTTGGAGTACAAAGAGAATACCGCGCTCTGTGATGTATATACCTACACCGCGCTTCGCGTCGTCAATGAAGTCAGCTGATTAGGGTTGCACGATTTATTATTCCACAAATATTAAGTATGAAACGTATACAAATTCGAAATCGCGCGATAATTTTTTTTTCTCTTCACGGATATGTTGTTAGACAGAACCTCAATCTGTGTACCTTTTATGGATACCAACTTTATGAAACACACTGTATATTAGACGCCGTAAATTTCATATATAATTAATTTAAAAAATAGTCAAGTACACAATTGTCAAATTTGTCAAGAAAAGACGAAATATTAATTATGTAGGATCGAAAATCTTTCTTTGAATATATCATAAAGACACGTCCACATCGACTCAATAGTAATAAATCATATGACAGTGTGAATCAATAAACAGTTAAGAACTAGTGTACACGGGTGACTTCATCACTGTGACGTTTGTCACTTATGTCGGGTCTAGGGAAATCGCACACCATTCCCTTATGTCACCAGACTAGTGACAGAAAAAGTGCACACTAGCCCTAAGAAAAGAATATCTAATTATCGATAATTCTGTGCCTGCATAACCGAATATCATTAAAGAAGTCAGTTAACTAGATTTTAAACAAATGAGCTGATTTTTTAAAGTCACTATACTACACTAAAGGGTACTATTAGCCCGTGAAAACTGAATTCACCCCACAACATATTCCGTCTAAGTGTTTATTTTTAATATATTTTTACGATTATAAATAGTGTGCAGTAATTACATTGAGAAATCGTGAACTCTTATCACCTTACCGATAGTATATTTTTATTTATTGCAAACATTTTGAAATGAATTTTTAATAAATGAAAAAGTACACAAATATTTTGCAATGCAGTGTAATTTGAGATTACACAAAAAAGTATATTTTATTACGGTTATTAAAATATAGGCACCAAAAAGCTGTTTTTGAGTTATATTTAAATGAACCATAAAAATGTTAAATCATTTTAATATTTAATCATAATGACTTCAATCAACGGAATAATAATTTTTACACGTATAATATACTATCAAGGTAGTTAAAATATATTTTATATAGAAATGGGATGAAAAAATCTTTACAAAATTACCATAGTATCTTGTATATCAGATATCAGATTTAACGTTGATACTGTTTTATTATATGCAACTTTGTGACATATATTTTAGGTCTAATTTACATTGGACTAATAATAAAACTGTATTTTGTTTAATAGAACATATAAACACACAATAAATGAAATACGCTCTAAGTGGTAGATCCACAGAATGGACCGGCTCGACCGGTTTATTACCACTCAACGAAAACAGTCATGAAGTGAGAGATAACTGTAGCGTTTCGTAATTTGGAATCGTGAATGAGGATACTACTAATCCAAATACTACCTTCCCGATCCCTACTCCTTTTCACGGTAGGCACCGGTTTTCTGCATTACCGATGTCCATAGTGGTTACCACTTACCATCAAGGTTTACGTCGCCAAATATAACCCTCATATATTTTAACTCCTCGATAGTATATTGAAAATATCGACATTCACGTCTGTACAAACTCTTAATTTATCTTACACTAAGTATCCCATACTTAATTATAAATTATGCATTATCTTTGGCGAATACACTGCTTACGGTACCTTTTTGTGTACAAAATGTTACAATAATCATTTAAATTCAAGACTTTCTTCCACATGTCCTTATCCCACTTCGATGTGGTATTAGCATAAACTTTTTAAAGAGGATTCGGCTTAGTTTTTTTTGGATCTGATTCATGCTTGACGTCAACCATCTCGGAGCTGACTCTTGACTGATTCGAATTTGACTTCATTTAGTGGCTTAAAATTTCACCGAAATCGTGTTAAAAAGTGCGCTAATGTTGCATTATATTCGAGAACTTGTCATTTGGTAATTTTTAACGCGACATTAGTGCACTTTTTAAATCTATTTCGGTGGAATTTTAAGTCACTGAATTAAATCGAATAGAATAACAAGAGCCAGGGGGCTGGTGTCCGCGGTAAACGTGTAAAAAAATACGCGTAGCCCATCTTGGGAATCGAACCCAGGACCTCCCGTTAGTCCGTAATAAATTGCCACTAAGCAAAGGGGCATTATAAATTCACAAATTAATCAAATAGTTATTAATTGTGTTATAAATAACTTAATTATCACCGGAAATTTAACGATACTAAATTATATCTGCTATAAATAACTGCTTAAAAACGCGGACATTTTAGTTGTTTTTTATAACAAATGTTTGCGATATCATCATTACGACATAATTGTTTTATATGTTTATAGGTTATTTACCAATTGTCGCATAATCGGCTATAACACGTAATATACATGAAAATGAAAATATTTTATCTTGATAACGGAAGATCCGATCTATATTATTGTAACTTATCGGCGATAATTTAGTGGCATTATTAAGATAAGGCGATGTTATCATTAATTTGATGGAATCATGCCAATCAGCTATAATAAACTTTAGGTTAAAGACTGACAACACGTCAAAAGGCCGAATTCGTAAAAAGGTAGAGTATTTAAAAAAAACTGCGTTGTTATTATAGATTGGAAAATGATAAAAGATGCATAATCACATAAGCTCATAAGCTCACGCCTGTATCCTGTATAAGTTCTTTATTACCGTTTGTTCTGACTTTTTTCTTTGCGTTACTATATTTAAATGTGTGTTGTGACAAACACACACACTTCATGAAATATTATTGTAACATTATGTAGCCACAGATTAAAATATACATTGATCATTAGAAAACGTACGAACGTCGTTGTAAAGTCTCACAAAAATTCCTATTTTAATACTGACTTACAAAAACACTTCGTTTCATTGAAAACTGGTACCATTCATACACCTTACACCTAAACTTTAAATACATACAACTAACAAGAGTAATCATTTAGAAAAGTATTCGAGGAAATAACGCCTCCCGCGGTTAGTTACTAAAATAACGGTATACCGTTATCGCGTTATAATAAAAAAACGTTATTTACGACCATTAAATTCCTAGTAAACGTTATTTATTTCGTGGTGTTATAGCAAGAGCAGTACTGTATTAACTACTATAATTTATAAACATTGTTTCGAATTTTTTTTGTTCAAATGGCAGTTATCAATCCCTTATATTTACATAGAATAAAATACATTATATGAAGTAGAAACGTCCATACATTTCACAAGATGGAATGATTGTTAAAGTTTATTTTATTTACAATTTATGTTTTTAAGCTGTAAATAAAATAATTTATTAGCTAATAAATTTTCCGTTGCTATAATACATTTAGGTCCACGTTATTGAGCCGTGATGAAACAAAGCTCTATTGGAGATTCATGATACAAATCATTCGTGTCCCATAATCAAAATGTATGTATAACATACAAAGTCACACAAGAAAACATATATATTTTATTCTGCTATATATACATTATATTTAGATATAAAATACAATCAAACTACATTCGCTCGGAGCCTACAATTTTTTAAACACGCCAAAAACGCATTCTACATTTGGCTTCACGTCCTATCTTTAGCTAAGTAGCAACGGTTGCCGTTATCGTTATAACCGTTATTAGACCATAATCAGAATCTTAAAAACTATATTGAGCGAATACTCGAGTCCAAAAACGTACAGCCATAGTATGTGATGAGATACAGTCATTTATTATTTTATACAGAAAAATAACTATACTCATTGGTCGATAGCCGTTATTAAAATATGCTATAAATTAAATAACGGGTTAAAAAAACGAAATAAAAATAAATTACAGGCTTCGCTCGAACACTTCAGCCTTCGTTTTGCATTATTTGTGCATAGTTAGAAAAGATTTTTAGTACCATAAGATGGTCGATATTTAAATACATGAATAAAATTAGACCGGCGTTCATATTACATTGTTCTTGAGCAATATTTGTCGTAGATATTCGTTCGTTTGTATACAGTAAATTTTATTTAGACCATAAGATACTTTCCTCAAAAGTCTATGGTAAATGCATTTAGACGATTGGAATCAATTCTGAAAAATGTACCGGACATTTTTTCGTGATAATCCTGTCTAGAAATATCGATAAAATTATTTTCCCTACACCTATTCTCGTTCAAATTAATCTCATTCAATTTCACATCAATCTAAATACATACATTACAAACTATGTCTTTTCTGACGCACTCTTAAACCATTCCAATAAATTGTCCTTTGAGATTGTTATTTGAGATTAGTTAACCGACTACGATAAATGTTGTCATCATATTTTCAAACCATTCAGAATGAATTCCAATCCCATTGCTGTGACATAAAAAAAACGACACTCATGTGGATCGTAAACACATCAAAAATCACGAGATAAAATTCGGGTCGCATAAGTCTTTCAAAGTCGTAGTCTTGATATCGGCGCAACACTCAAACTGAATCCTTTGAACTAGTTCAATCACTGATTTACGTTCTGAAGTTTGTGTCGCCATCGAATTGGCTCGTTCACTTTAATAAGTAGAGAAGAAACCTTGATAGAAATGGAAACACTGACGCAAGATGTCTCATCTTTGAGATTCGGTCTCGCTTACGGTGCTAAAATTGAAGTTTAGAGTTAGAAAGTTATAGCCTATAAGTTTGAATCATAGACAAAAGAAGATAGAGGACATGGCATAACTACAAAAAATAAAGCATTTCTAATGTATGGCATGAAACCAAAATGGCGACTTTGCAAGAAAGATACCATTAATATAACAGTTAGGTATCTTCATTTTCCGAAATTAGTATTATTGTAAATAAAACGCCGTATTTACAATAAAATCTATATGTATTCAAATGTTATTTAATACTTTTGACACGGTGACAACTTACATGTAAATAGATCGCGAAACTAAAATGTCGGAACCGTCTTCATAGTAAACACGTATTTTTCGTAGTTATGCCGGGTCCTCTTATTTTTCCTTCAGTCATTGGTTTGAATATAAAGTGAAACTAGCATATACCGTCAGTGCAGTCGCGGTGCTCCGCCCGTGTGAGTATAACGCTCCTGATGTGACCGTCGGTGGGCGACACAAACCTCAGGCGCGTCACCGATCCCTAGAGCTCGGTCACGGCGTACAGGTCGCGCTGGTCGTGGTGCGGCCGGTCCGGTCGGTCCGGTCGGTCGGGCCGGTCCGGTCGGTCCGGCCGGTCCGGGCGGCGGCGGTGGTGCGTGGCGGGCGGGGCGTGGTGCGCGCGCCGCGGCCGCTGCAGCGAGCGGTACTCGAGCGCGGCGGCCGAGAGCGGCTGCGGCTCGGCGCGGCGGGCGGGTCGCACGGTCGCGTACTTGTCGAGCGGGGCGTGCGAGGGGGCCGCGGGGGCGGCGGGGGACGTGCCGGACGCGGCTGAGGGGGCCGAGAACGTGCCGAGGGAGGGGGCGGGCGCGGCGGGGCGCGGGCGGGGAGCGCGCGGACCGAACGACGCGTACTTCGGGTCGAAGCGGTTGAGGCTCGTTACGCGCCCCATTGTACCTGCAATCATGAGCAATTATAGCTATAATTTTAATCAGTTGATCAACTATAACTACGTTAATTCAATGTCAAAATCTGAAAACAATCCGGTTCAAAGGATCAATTGGTCCTTCGAACCGGATTAGCTACATCTTTCATTATTATCCCGGACACAAAATTTTGCCTTTTTGAACTACGCATCTCAATTATTAACAATCGACAAGTACTAACCGGCGTTGTGTTCGTGGTGTAAGTGTTGCGCGCCGCCGCCGGGCCGGTCTCAGTAGAAGTCGTTGCTCTCGAGCGTCTTGCACTGCTTGCTGAGCGTGGCGTACTTGCCGTTGTGTGCGCGGCCGAGCGTGTGCGAGCCGCCGAGCGCGATCCCCCCGGCGGCTCCCCCGCCCGCGCCGCACCCCGCGCTCGACCCCGACGAGCCGCGCCCGAGCGTCGCGCTGCCGGACATGCGCACTCTACGCACAACAAAATGTGACTTATATCGTATGAAAATAACAAAACATAACATAAACTCACGCCTGTATCCCCGAAGAGGTACCAGCCAATGGAAATTTTTGCACGTCATTAAAAATGAATGCAAAGTTAATGCTACCCAGTCTTAAGCACCAAGAAACTTAATATTTATAACATCAATCAATACTCAGTAAGTACCCATAAATGATAACATATGGCATCGTAAAGAGTTTTCTCACTGGCTCGTAAAGAGTTTTCTCCTATAAAATAATAGTAGGAATGTGGTTTACTTGTGATCGTGTGTTCGGTCGCACCTGGGTCGGTCGCGGTCGCGGTCGGCCAGGTCCATGAGCTGCACGGCCGCGCTGTACGACGGCGGCTTGCCGTTGTTGTACGGGGCCGGTCGCGGCAGAGTTCGGCTTGCGGCACTGCTGCCGCCGCTCGATAGGAACGGCGCTTGCTCCTCGCCGGTGCCGGTGCGTCTGAACCAAAATAAACTTTGTTATACATAAGGCTCACAAAAATCTGCGCATGTGTGACTTTTGCGTGGTAATACTTGATCATCATCATCCTCGTGTCCTTGTCCCAATTTTTTTGGGGTCGGCGTAACATGTTTTCGACTTCCATACATGCCTATCAGCCGTCATCTCGTCATTCACCCCTTTTTCTTTCATGTCCTTCCTCACACACTCCATCCACCTCTTTTTTAGCTTTCCTCTACCTGTCCATCCATCAACATTCATATTCATTGCTTTCTTACTTACATATGCGTGGTATTTATGGCAATATATTGGTAAATGTACTTACTTAGTCGCCTCCTTCGTCTGATGACAGCATATGTGGACTGTGGATCGAAAGGTCCTGGGTTCGATTCCCAGGTCGGCCAAGGAAAATTTTGTAATTTAATTTGCCCGGATCCAGTCTCAGAGTGGGTTGACGTCAGGCAGACACCGGTCGTAAAAACTAACCCAATTTCTTTTTGCAACATGCTTGAAAAATGTGTTGCGCCGACCCCACAATAAGGTGGGAGAAGGCCAGGAAGAAAGATCGGTAAATGTACTTACTTAGTATTGATATAAATCCAAGCGTGCGAGTCGACGAGTACAATCGCAGTGAATAAAAAGCCAGCCGCCACTGCCGCGAGTAATTGTAAAGCCAGCGCCTGAAACAACACAATAGCAATGGTTATTATTGAAATTAAAAAATACAAATGGGGAACTTGCACGAAAATTATAACGAGCAATTTGCGTTGATAAATCAGTAAACAAAACCTTGAAATGTGCTATGTTGAAATTTGTAGGATAAAATACTTGATATTTTACAAAATATCTTAATTAGAAATTACGTATAATGGAACGTTATTGCAAAACCCAAGTGACGTCGTTGCATTAGGCAGTGTTTCCAGGTTGGGGTATATTTCCCAATTTTGCGGAAAACAGTTGTTATGTTTAGTATGGTGATTGATGAATGAGATTTCGAATGTCCTCCTTTTTCCAAATTCTTATCTTCGTGTAACTTTCCCATCGCTCCGCTCAAGATTCAATAGTGCAACTTATTTTTAATTCGTTATTTAATGAAATAGCTTGTGGGGAATTTTTTGTTCGGTATGGGGAAATTTTAAACGATAGGCAATTATAGCGGTTTAAACGTTATTGTTGGCAATGTTCAAACGTCATTGTAGACGTCAGTGTCAACTGAGATGTCAACATAAAGCAAATTTTAAGCAGTGACGTCACGTCCTTTTTTGGCGCGGGGTTTTGAAAGTCATATTTTGGCTTGCGATAATTAAATGATTTGGGCATATTTAAATGTTTTTCTTTCTGGTGTGTTTATTCGAGACCTAGTTCTTAACAATGAACTAAAAAGAAAATTACATGCAAGTTCCCTATTATTGGTTCGATACCAATCTTGATGAAGGAGTTGGTATTGGGAAGGTAGATGTTCGTTAGGGCTACCAGAAATTTCATTCATGAAACGATATGCAACAGCAAACTGTTATTCAAAGTTGTTTTTCTGTGTACGTAACGTAACTGTCTAGCGAGGCTCTATCACATTACACACTATAGTCACGTGGTCCCGTACACACCTGCAGTCCCGCGTCGCAGGCGGCCCGCGCCGCCGCCAGGAAGTACGCGCGCGCCATGCGGCACTCGAGCGCGGCGCCGAGCGACACGAGCGCGCGCTCCGCCTCGGCCGTGCCCGCGCCCAGCGCGCCCAGCGCCGCGGGCAGCGCCGCGTCCGCGAACAGCGGCGGCGCGCCGCGCGACACGGCCGCCAGCGCCTGCCGCACGGCGACCACGGCGCGTTGTGCCGCGCGCAGCTCCGCCGTCAGCGCGTTCTCGCGCGACACCACGCACGACACGTAGTAGTGCACCATCTGCACGGACATTGATATACATAGCATACGTTAGTCTGTATGTATTGCTTAATTATGTGTAACGTCAAAACATACTGCTGTGGGTTTTTTATATAGCAAAGACTGGCAAACAAGCAGATGGGTCACCTGAGGGTAAATGATCTCCATCGCCCATAAACATCCAAGACAAGAAAATCATAGGTGATATGCCAATCTAAAAGGAGGGAGGGAATTGGGCCACCGGGAATCTCACTCACCAAACCAAACACGACAACGAGCTGTCACTTTACGTCAGTTTTCTGTGAGACAGAGGTATCAAACCAGTCAAGCCGGCCCATTCGTGCTGTAGACATAAATGTCCACAGCGTGACTCTACCACTAAAGTGGTAGTTTGTAATAGACGAAATGTGAGTATATATAAGACTCTTTGTTTTTCTTAAATTTTAATGTTTGAGATATCCGGTAAGGGTGGTGGAATAATATTCCAGCATTTAGTTGCAAGATAACTGAAACTTCTTAAACGATCTTATGCCTATAAATAAAAAATCATATTTTAAGTGTGGGATGAATATCAAATCTAGACCAATTTAAGTTGTGGAAAACTTTAGATATCAGTTTCGGCAAATTTCGGCACTCAATTAGATTTTTCGGTTTCGACAGAAAATCTACCAAATTTTAATAAAAACTGCAATAATCATAAGTGTAAAGTAATGAACGCGTACGTCAGGCGGCAGCCGGTGCGGCGCGTGGTGCGCGAGCGCGGCGGCGGGATCCTGGCACGCGTCGGCCGCCGCCACCGCGCCCGCCGCCAGCAGCGCCGCCGCCACCCAGCACGCCACCAGCGCGCCCAGCGCACCCACCTGCACGAACACCACCGGGAACATTTCAAATATAATCAATCATGTATCGGGAAGTCTTTGGGCGAAGCCTGTGTTTAGCAATAGATGTCCTATGTAGTGGCGTAACTACAGGGTGGCATGGCAGCAAAATGCCACAGCCCTTAACCATAGGGGGCCCCAGCGGTGATCGGAAGGAGGCCATGAACCAGAAAAACCGTATCATACACGGAGTCGAGCTGCAAAGACTTCCATCCAATGAATTTGCCACGGGCCTCTAATAGTATAGTTACGCCACTGGTCCTATGGCTGATGATGATGATGATGATGATGAATGTACCAAGTCTCTTGTAGCATAATGTTTGTTCTTTTGTAGTCTTCCTTTCCACCACTCCTTATACCATTCAAGTGATATCGGCGCAACACACAAATTCAAATATGTTGTAGGTAGGATAAATAGATAAGGCGTATGACCGTGTACTGTCAGAAATATTATAGCTTGATATCTAGTAGTAATACTGACACAGAGCAGCAGCAGCGCCCGCCGCGAGCGCCGTGCGGCGGCGGCGAGCAGCGCCACGCACACGGCGCCGCCGCAGCACCAGCCCGCCATGCCGCCCGCCCACCGCGCCGCCTCCCACATCCACAGACGCTGCAACACGACCACACCTTACGTGAATATTTTGTTATGTAGTACTGTACACCAAAATATATTTCGACGGTCCCTACGTACAAAGCGACATGTCAAAAACTGAGGTTTTCAGGAGAACGAAATGAAGCTCATTTACAAGTTTAAGAATTATCCTACTTGTTATATTGTTCGATTAGCATTTAAATTAGAATTTTTAGAATACAAAATAATTAAAAAAAATATCTATATAGTTATGAGCGTATGGATAATCTAAAGCCATATATGCAATAAAAAATATGACATTTTGATATGTCGCTTTGTACGTAGGGACCGTCGATTTATTTAAACTTTATATACAGGAAATGTATGAAGACAGACTTAATGCCGAATCAGTCTACCTGAGGCTGATGCAGAGATGCCACAATATACATTTTAAAAACTTCAAACTTGCAATATTATTGTCCCGCTGATGAGATTCCTCTACTAATGAGAGGAGAAAAAGAGAATCTTCTTAGTCGTGCACTCTTGGCAGAGTGGTCGTGGTTGTTGAGATGGTGGTACATAGTAGGTCGTCAACGTCATTAGTCTTAGTCGTCATTATTCAAAAGAGAATCACATATTGTTAAAGCATCCTGGTACAACAAAGTGATTCAACTATGTATTCCTAACTATTAATACAATGCAGTTTAAAAACCAAATATATCGTCAAATAATTAGCAACATTGATCAACCCAACTCGTATATGTAAATCAGTTTAATTGCCTACGAGAGCTTGACTAACTAACTGACTATAAGTCATGAACATAATCCCATACTCCGACCTTATCTGCTTCCACACAAATTTGAACTTTATCCCCTCCACATAGAATCTATTACCTCCAACCTTCGCCTAGCACAAGCCTAGACCGAGGTCCGGAATGTTCTCTACCCTGCTTCTACACCAATTTGAACCTTATCACCTCCGCATACGATTTACCTTCATGAACGCGTCCAGGTTGAGCTCCGCGAGCGGCCTCCTGAGGTTGTCTGCGGCGGTGGCGGCGGCGCTCGCGTTGTTCCTGAGCGCCGATAGCGCGCGCAGTAACGTGCCCAGGGCCGTCTGGTTCGCGACAGGAGCGTCCAGGACGTCAGCCAGGCGGGCCAGGGGCGCGCGCGCTCGGGAACCCATCGCTTCTTCCAGGATACTTGACTGGAAGGGGAAAACGAAATGACTTATTCTAACTTCTTGGTCTAGTGACTATGTATACGGATTCTGGACCGGAGATTTTTGGGTACTAAGGTCCGGGTCAGCGGGCAAAGGGACTGACTCCCCCAAAGAGAGCTGACTTTAGACAGGCGGTCGATCGAAGGCCCAAGCATAATCCTTTCTGCAACCTGCTTGAAAAACTCCACATTGGAGTGAGAGAAGGTCAGGTTGAAAGAAAAGAAACAGTTATTGATGGAATATTTCGATATGACGATATATGAAAGCTAAAACCTTGGCTACTACTACTTGTACTAGTTGGCTAGTTCGCCTCTGCCTACCCCTTCGGGGATACAGGCGTGAGCTTATGTATGTATGTAAAACCTTGGCGAAATAAAGTTTCTTTCTTCTTTCATTTCTTTCTGTATCAAAGGGTAGACATAGACTAGAGTGACAGTAACTAGAGGCCCCCTATATGAAGAGTGGGCAGGAGTTCCCTATCCTGCCCACTCTTCATATAGGGGGCGAGCCTATCATGACCATTACTTGCCGCATCAGCTGTGGAACATTCTAGATGGTGTACCTGGTTCTTGACCGTGTTGACGAGCGCCGCGAGCTGGTTGCCCGCCTGTATGCTCTGCAGCATCGCGTTGTGCAGGTCGTCGTTGCCGAACAGACCCACGCCGATGGCGCCGCAGCACAGCACCGACAGGATCATCAGGGCTATCTGTAAACACACATATATACCGTCAAAAGTCTGTGACTTGATTGAGACGGAGCGGGGTAGATTCTTGATTCCCTGGGCCTGATTCAGGCATCCGCATGTCAAGCTCCTCGATTTGCTTCTTCCCTATTCTGAGTATGATGAAGCATCTATGCAGGTCGGCAAGATTCATCATCATCATCAGCCATAGGACGTCCACTGCTGAACATAGGCCTCCCCCAAAGATTTCCAGGTCGACCTGTTGGAAGCGGCCTGCATCCAGCGACTTCCTTTACTTCGGCAAGATTATATTGTCCGAAATCGCTGTCCTCAGCACTGCCCTGCATTCTTACTTTCTACCCACCTTAATGTGGGATCAGCGCAACACACTTCCAAGCATGTTGCAGAAAGTATTTGACTTAGTTTTTAGGATCGGCTGCCCGCCTGGCTGCGCAAAGCTTAAAAGTGTGTTGTGCCGACCCTAATTGCGGGATAAGGGTAGATTGAAAGAAAGAGTAGATCCCACAATCCCACATTGCATTAGGATAAAGGCCAAGTGGAAGAAATAAAAAATGTTTTAACTTTTTTGACTGCCTCGGTGGTGTGGTTGTATTTCGGTACGACTACCGTCCTGAGGTCTCGGGTTCGATCCCCGGGTCGGGCAGAGTGATATTGGATTTTTCTATATCAGCCCGGAGTCTGGAATTTGTGCCCGATATGGCGATAGGCTCACTCCCTATCACATCTGGGACGGAACTAGGCTCGATGAAATGTGGGTGTACTAGTTGGCTAGTGCGCCTCTACCTACCCCTTCGGGGATACAGGCGTGAGCTTATGTGTCTTTTCTTTCTCTCTGTCTTCTATTTTGTGCATCATAGATATTACTCGGTTGCGAAACCTTAATTTCATAATCAAAAGGTCATCACAGCGTGGTCCGTTAAGAATCTAATCGATTCACATCTCACGCGGCGCATTAGGCCATTACCATGTTCCCGATCTCGTAACGGGACCGATGGTAAACCCGTTTAGGTTAAAACAAAACAAAATATGATGTGTTATCTACACTTCATAGTTCAAGATATTAAGGTTCGTCTCATGCACATGTTTTTACGAAACAAAACACAATAAACAGCTACACAAAACAAGGTTTTTGCTCCTGCTCATGTAACAATGGACCGTAGATAAATAACAGACCGACTTCAAATCCGAGCGTAACCAAATTTATATGGGACTACCCTTGAAAGAAGCCCTATCGAACACAAAAAGAATTTTTAAGATCGGTCCACATTCGGCGGAAATATCGCGTAACAAACATAAAAAAAAAAACAAGTTTAAAAACTTAACGGACCGACTTCAAATCCGATCGTAACCGAATTTATATGGGACCACCCTTGAAAGAAGCTCTATCAAACACAAAAAGAATTTTTAAGATCGGTCCACATTCGGCGGAGATATCGCGTAACATACATAAAAAAATACAGACGAATTGAAAACCTTCTCCTTTTTGGAAGTCGGTCGAAAATAAAGACGAATTGAGGACCTTTTCTTTTTTAGAAGTCGGTCGAAATTGTAGAAATATCATGTTGTGTGTAGACATATAACGTGTTTTATGTAATGTTTAATGCAGGTTTTGTTTAACTTCATTTTATGGGTGGTAATTAGTACCAACTCCTTTCAAGGTTTTTTGTCATCATCATCATCATCATCAGCCATAGGACGTCCACTGCTGAACATAGGCCTGCCCCAAAGATTTCCAGATCGACCTGTTGGAAGCGACCTGCGTCCAGCGACTTCCTGCGACCTTTATCAGGTCGTCGGTCCACCATCACTCCCTTTAAATTAATGGCGTAAAGCTAATTTGCATGATTCTTCTACCTGCTTCTATCTCTATCGGAGTCTATGGAGACAGCCCAATACACTTTTTCAAGCATGTTACGAAAAAGATTCGGCTTTTTTACGACCCGTTGCCCGACAGACGTCAACCTCCTAATGTCACACGCTCCTGAACAAACATCCCTTATGCAGCTCAACACCCAGACTCAAAACCAATATTCATTAATCATATTTTGACAAACCCATGGCCTCTCGTTTCAGTTACTCGCTTAGTACGCCAAAGAAGCTATCAATTATGACTACTGTCTTTGGAATTTCCTCCGAATTTGACGTGATGTCCAAACCAGTCTTGATCATACGTCATAACTCATAACCACAGATGTAAAAAATAAGATGGACGAAGCGCTCGGATCATTAAAAGTTAGGGGTTTCAGACTATTCTATATATCGACACGTTTTTTTTTTGGTATTGGTTGTGGGCTGCTTTTTCCGCACTTAGTTCGTTAAAAGAATCGAACCATTGTGTGTATCTTTAATGCCAGTTAGAGATCTAGCCAGCATAGCTCCGACCAGAAGCGCAGGATCCTCCTGGTGTCTCCGCAGGCTTCTCGGAGCGACCTCGGTGTGTTGAGGATTTTAGCCCGTTGTGTAACTACGCCTTAGCATTCCAGGATGACGTGGGAAGCTGTTTCATCGACTAACAGGCATCCCCTACATAGGGGGTTGTCAGTCATACCTAGGACATATAGATGTTTGTTAAGTGGGCAATGTACAGTAATCGTCCCTACGACTATACGTAGGGACGTATATCGACACGTAATGGCGTATGTAAGCGTAGGGTACTTTTGTACAGACGCGTTTGTGTGTGTGGCTTCTCTGTGGAGTCCGTTTAACTATAGGCGAGATGGTGTCCTCCTTTTTCTTTAAGTCTTCTTTTCTTTCTGTCCGTGTTCCTAACGTCGCATTCGCCGGCCACATGGCATAACGTATGGGAATCATTCTGATTGTGTTCGCAGTTACTTCACTCTATAATTAAACATTCAAACCCCACTGCGTTTCTAATTATCCATGTTGCATACACGTAATGTAAACAATATAATTATAGCGGATTGGTCATAACAAGTCGTTATACTCGTTAAAATTAATAATAATATTAACATAACCCAAATGGTCCAACATGGTCCCAAATCTGACATAGTAAATTACAGAGCAATCTCACTGTTGAATAACTTCGGCAAAATTTTCGAAAAGATCGTCTTCAACCAAATTTCTGTATTCTTGCAGCGGTGTATACCGTCAACACAACACGGTTTCATCAAATCACGCTCAGTCAATACCAACCTTATTAATCTGACAGACTACGTAGTAACTAACATGGGAGATGCCCAAATAGACGTGGTATATACAGACTTTGAAAAGGCATTTGATAAAGTAAATCACTGTATCTTAATTTCAAAATTAAACGCAGTGGGTATTAAAGGGAATCTCCTTCGCTGGTTTGAATCCTACCTAAGGAACAGGCGTCAAGCAGTGGTGATGGGCGGCTACAGATCCGACTTTGTCAATGTCACATCCGGAGTACCCCAAGGGTCCTTGCTATCCCCTCTACTGTATAATATATATCTTTTTGACATATCAGATTACTTTATGTATTCACAACATTTACTGTATGCAGACGACAACAAAATTTTTCGACGAATTGATACTTTATCGGACTGCAATCAGCTTCAATCTGATTTAGACCGACTAACAAATTATTACAAAGTTAACAAAATCAACGTAAATACTAAGAAATGTCAAATAATTACTTTTACTAGGAAACAGAACCCTATTAATTACGATTACTGTTTATGTAACGAACCGATACCGAGAACATCACAAATCAGTGACTTGGGCGTCATACTTGATGACAAATTTACATTTAGCGCACATATTGATCATATAATCAGTAAAGCTTATAAGTCACTAGGATTTGTTATACGTAACAGCAAAATGTTTAATGATATTCAATGTCTTAAGATGCTTTATTTCAGTTACGTACGAAGCATATTAGAATTCTCGAGCCTAATATGGAGACCATTTTTTAAAATTTACATAGACAACATTGAAAAAATTCAACATAAATTTATTAAATATCTAAACTACAAAGCAAAACTAGTAAGTTTATCATATGAGGAATCCTGTGTATACCATAATATAAGTACTTTAGAAGACAGACGACATCTGACAGACATGTTATTTCTATTTGACGTATTAAACAATAAATTTGATTGTCCGAAATTGCTGGAAAGAATAAGCTTTAATGTACCCCAGAAACGTACTAGACATACGCCTCTATTATCTGTACCTTCAGCTATAACGAAATACTTGAAAATGTCTCCTTTTTTCCGTATCCCAAACATATACAACACAGAATTCTCTTCACTGGATCCGTTTAACACCACTCGCCACTCCTATAAGAAGCATGTATTACTCTGTTTAGCCAAAAAATTAAATGAAAATAGTACTAAATAGAGTCTCAGCTACAACTTAAGTATAATTATGCACTTATTGAATGCTTAATCCCTCACATACTTTTTAATTTGCGGTCTGACCACCTTTCATACACATACAGACACATCACAGTTATTCCAACTCGCCTTAGTACATCTACACACACACACACACACACACACACACACACACACACACACACACACACACACACACACATAATTAATATATATTATTCTTAGATTATTATTATAAAAAAAAAAAAAAAAAAAAAAACTAATATACCTTTTATAATGTCTACTCCTTGCAAAATTATGTTAATATTGTGTACTTCGTTATTGGCGTATCGCTTAGTATTATATTATATTGTATGTCATGAATTGTCAGCTGTGAAGGACCTAATAAATAAATAAATAAATAAATAACATTCATAACATAAGCTCACGCCTGTATCCCCGAAGGGGTAGGCAGAGGCGCACTAGCGAACTAGAACACCCACATTTCGCCGAGCTTAGTTCCGTCCTAGATGTTATAGGGGGCGAGCCTATCGCCATATCGGGCACAAATTCCAGACTCCGGGCTAATATGGAAAAATCCAATATCACTTTGCCCGACCCGGGGATCGAACCCAAGACCTCAGAACCGTAGTCGTACCGAAATACCACCACGCCACCGAGGCAGGCAATAATAATATTAGCCCTGTAATATTACTGTCCCACTACTGAGCACGGGCCTCCTCTACCGCTGGCCTAATGCAGATTGGTAGATTTCACACACCTTCGAAATTCTTGTGGAGAAATGCTCGGGTATGCAGGTTTCCTCACGATGTTTTCCTTCACCATTATAGCAAGCGATACTTCAAATACAAAGAAAACACACTTAACTCTTAACATAGAAAAGTCAGAAGTGTATGCTCCATTTTTGGGGTTGGCCTCGAACCTCGTTAAAATTAATCATTAAAAATCAAATCAAACATGGCAATACTCTTTTAGTAGCATTTCAAACCGACAGTTTTCATCTTCCACCTTCACTTATACCACGCCAATATGTGATAGATTAGATTAGAAAAGAAATTAATATAATATTACAGAAAGAGTTATTCTCTTCTTCAGAAGAAGAAAGAAATGTTACGCTATATCTCCGCCAAATATGGACCGATTTCCGAAATTATTTTTGTGTGCGATAGAGCTTATTAGAGAGAGAGAGAGAGCTTATAAATTTTGTCACGATGGGATGAATTTGAAGTCGGTCCGTTAAGTTTTTAGAGACTTAATTTCTGGGCGATTCGTTTTAGAAAACGAGCACAAAGTATGGACCCAGGATCTCCCGATACCATCTGAATGCCATAATATAGACAGATAATACGCATTTAAACCAGTTCCTCACCTTCAAAGCAGTGATACTCCTGGGAGGCCGTTGTTTCCTGTCGCAGCATCTTGTCAGCAGGTATATGAGCAGCACCGTCAACGTCAGGATCAACCACGCGCCAGGAATCGAACCGATAATGCCGAGACTCTGGAATCACAAAACATATTGGATTTGAGGAATGATACCAAGGACTTCCCCAAAGATTTCGATCCTACCTGGACCGCCTACATCCAGTTACTTCCTTTCACTTTTGTAAGGTCGTCTTGCTTGCAGGTACGAGTGGTAATCATTGGGGGAAGCCTATGTTCAGCAGTGGACGTCCTGTGGCTGATGATGATTGATGATGATGACACCAGTGGATGTTTTTTATTATAAGATGAGACGAATTACGCAGACTAGAACACCGAAGTTTTGCCGAGTTCATTTCCGTCCCAGATGTGATAGGGTGCGACCCCATCGCCATTTCGGGCACAAATTCAAAACTCCATACTTATGAGTAAAAAAATCCCATGTCACTGTGCGCGCCCGGGGGTTGAACTCGAATAGTCAGGACGATAGTCGTACTGCGTACGACACGCGTACAATGTCCTTAGAACTGGGGGGTGACTCCTGACGCTCGATTCTCGAACTTGAATTCGATTTGGTTTCTTTTATTGACTTAAAATTCCATCGAAATCGACTTTTAAAGTGCGCCAATGTTGCATAATATTCGTGAACTTGTCATTTAGTAATTTTTAACGTGACATTAATCCACTTTTTAACCCGATTTCGGTGGAATTTTAAGTCAATAAATGAAACCGAATCGAATTCAAGTTCGAATCAAGCGTCAGGAGTCACCCCCCAGTTCTAAGGACATTGTACGCGTGTCTCTGTGTCCAGACACAGCACGCCGAGTAGGACGCTACAGTGCGTCATCACCTCGAGGTAGACCGGCGAGTCCGGCGCGAAGGTGTCGTTGACGCGGTGCAGCGTCACGTTGATGTGCGGCACCGCGTGCAGCCAGCGCGAGAGCCGTGGTGGCGTGTACTCTTCGGATACGCCCGACCCGCCCATCGCCGCTCGATCTTCTCACACCTGGAACAAATAAACATTCATCAGTTCACGCCTAGCTTCTCTCCTCGAAGAAGTAGGCACAGGTGGACTAGACAGCGGTCCTGTAAGCTTTAAAGCAATTATACAACAAAAAAAATAATGTTACTGAGGTTCTTTCATTTAGTTATGTAGTAAGCATCATAACGATATATAGGAATAAATTAATATTCGTAACTGTGAAAACATTAGTTAGCCTAAGGGCAATCAATATTCAGATAACTTTTAAAAACATAACATATGCTCACACCTGTATCCCCGAAGGGGTAGGCAGAGGCGCACTAGCCAACTAGTACACCCACATTTCGCCGAGCTTAGTTCTGTCCCAGATGTGATGGGGGCGAGCCTATCGCCATCGGGCACAAATTCCAGACTCCGATGACTTTTATTTGAAGAATAATTTGACGTGTTGACAGCTAATGTATGAAACATCAAAGGACCAAAATTATCTCTCAGAATAAAGTTATTTGAAAAAAAATCAGCCACTCGACGCTCGAGCCTAAATAAAATACATATATACATACTATTTTTTCTCATTGTTGTCTGAGATAGTGATATGGATAATCGATTATTTTTCATGATCGATTATTAATTTATTTTTAAAGACGTGATGGATTAATCGATAAGTCAATTATTATCTCAGCCTATCGCCGTCCATTGCTGGACGTAGGCCTCCCCAAGTGAGCACAACCATCCCAGACGATTAATAATATATTAATTATATATCTTTAAAAACTAATTGCTTATGATATATAATCGATTATTAATCGATTATCCACATCACTAGTCTGAGACATTGACTGACTAAAGTTCCTTTCTTTCCTTCTTTCATGTGTAGTTTATCGAATTGAAAAACTCAAACAAAAATTCAGACTGCCCGACCTCCGATTTGAACCGAAAACCTCAAAGTTCTCAGTCGCTGTCGGCTCGTCATTTCACACGCATAAGATTAAGCCATTATTAAGCTACGATGTAATTATTTTCGCACATGTAACTAAAAGACGAGCTAAAATTAGCAGCTAGCCGCAAATGGCGCGCATATGTGGTGACTCGAGAGAGTACGACTGACAAACGTAATGAAACTTGTAAGTAAGAGAACGTACACATACTACGTGTCCCGTGGGACGAGGGGGGCCTTCAAAATACCAGGCTTGGTCACAGCCCCCCCCCCGTGTGTAAATGGTGTTAGAAAAACACCTGCCTGACCTGGTAATCCTTCGATATATTATTTACCTAGATGCACAGTTGACGCTCGGAAAATGGGACAGCAAAGAAGTGCTCAAGCACTCCTTTTCCCTACAGTTGGACGCCGATAGAATTCTAAATTTGAAAATTCGAATTTAAGAACGCTTGATCATTTCGTTTAAAAAGCTACTTTATAACACGTGCATAGGGTTATATTTGAGTTTGATTTAATTAGAACTTGTGATCTTTTTCTTTGTTTTATTCCTGAGACCACTTTTTAGGACGATATTTGCAAAGAAGTGTGCATCTAGGGTATATTATATTGATATGGTAATCGGACCCAGGGCCTTTCAGTTCACAGCCCAGATACACTGCCACTAGACCAAACAGGCGATTGCTGAGTTTCACTCTTCTGTCCTCAAGCTAAAATGCCGTTAAGAGAATAAAGCAAATTTCGAGATGTCTTCAAAAAACGTGGCAAATATTATCCTTACAGGTTTAATAGACTGTGGCTTCGATATTTAATAGACTTAGGGCCGAATGGTCAAACAGTGCTCAATCATCCAAGTCATTTGAGCACTACCCAAAGTTAAGCAGACAGTAATTTTTGAGCGGCATGGTCGTACGCACTTGAGAAGACTTGGCGGAAAAATCAGCTGAGGACCAATCATTTTGCTACAGATAATAAAAGTTTGTTCTCGATTACAAAATTTTTATAAAATTATATTTTTGTTACGTTTCACGTAGAATCATTTTATTTCATTTAGTTTTTTTTTTTTAAGATAATTATAATAAATAATTGGCAGAATACATGATTCGATAATGTTTATTTAACCTTTTTGCATTCCATGTGCCATTCCGATCATATTTCATCTGTAGTAAATTTTTCTGTAATGTTTATGTTATCTCTGTCTATTTTTTGTTATTATACATTTTTATATAATAGAAACGGAACTTAAAATGGATCTTTTTATAATTTATTAGTATCTTGTTAAAATATTTACCACTTGGCAGTATGTATCTTTCGTCCTTAGTCAATGATTTGTGTGGAAGAAATGAAAAAAAAAATTTGGCAAATGGCGACCTGTTTGTTTATATTTATTTTCGTAATTAAATAACTGTGTTTGTTGTATGTGAGGTGATTTTGTTTTATGTAATAAACATCAACGCAGATGGAGAGATTATGGAAACTATGAAGTTTGGATATGGAGGATATTTCTTGGAGCGTTTCAATGAAAGAAGTCTTCTTGAATTTTTCTTGCCAGGGAGTCCAGGGACTGTGTCTGACCGTGTGAAGAAAAATACTCGGCCCGATCTGAGAAAGGAATTCAGGACGTCCCAGTTCACGCCGGCTTCAGCAGAACCATATAAAAACCATTATATTGGAGAGGATTGAGGAATTCGGCAACATGCAGTAGTGTTGAATCGGATTTAATAAAATTAATCATTGTATTTTTGAAGTGTTTTAATTTGTCTTGCCTTCTTCAAGTGCGATAAATTGAGGAAAAATACATTTTATTGAAATCAAGGGGTAGGTCAATAATATATATTATTAAACACTACACGGAACACGGAAATTATGAAATACAAACCTATGCCCGCCATTCCGTTCGCGTGAAATTTTATTTATTTAAACAAATCTATCCTACAGAAACCATACATTTTTCCGGGGAAAAAAGTAGCCTGTGTGCTATTTCAGACTTTAATCTATCTCTGTGCCAAATTTCATTCAGATCTCTTCAGAGATTCTGGTGTGAAAGAGTAACAAAACATCCATACATCATCACAAACTATACAATAGTTTCATTTGAGATTGGTCGCAGGTACTCTCAAACTAATCTCGATTAAATGCTAGTTAAGCGGGCCTTAAATAGCTGTCAAACTTTAGGCACTTGTTGACCATGCCGTTTTATGAAATAAGCGGGCCTTAAACTGGGTCCTGCTTACATTTAATGTGAAGAGATAGGTTCTGTTTGACCATGCCAAATTGAAGAATAAGGTGTGCTTAAATCGATAAGGCCATCCTAAATATTTAGGCAGCGTTTGACCATTTGGGGGTTACTAACTTGTTTACTTTCTAGTCGCCTCCTTGGTCGACTGGCAGCATGTATGGGCTGTTGACCGGGAGGTCCTGGATTCGATTTCCAGGTCGGGCAAAGTAAATTTTCTAATTTAATAATTCTAATTTGCCCGGGACTGGATCCCTCCGAGGGGGTTGACGTCAGGCAGGCGGCCGGTCGTAAAACTAAGCCAAATCCTCTCTGCAACATGCTTGAAAAAGTGTGTTGCGCCGACCCCACATTAAGGTGGGATAAGGGCAGGTAGAAAGAAAGAAAGACTAACTTGTTTACTTTAAGATTAATAATAACCATAAGTCTATGAAATCTCTAAGGGCCATCCATATTTTCCACTTTTTTTTTGAAAACATCTTAAAATTTTGTATATTCACTTAACGGCATTTGAGCTTGAGGACGGCTGCTCGGTGTGTATAAAAGCGTGCCATTATTGATCCTGGCTTCCAAGAGTTGGAGGCGAGTGAGCGACTCACACACTTCCCAGTACCATAAAATCCCCATTAAAACATCCTTATCCCTTCCCGAACCATCGGCACATGTCATTCACACTGTAATCCCGTTAGTTTCACGTGTCAAAACACGATAATCCCCAATTCCCGTAGGTCTTCGTAATGCATGCCCTAATTTTCTTATCGTCCTTCATTCCATTGAGTTGACATCACATTTATGCCCTTCGGAAATGTACGAAACGCTATAGCAATGTGGATTCTGACCACCGTACAGATGGTGGAAGACGTGGCTGGCACATGCGTCATACTCGTGAACGGGTGCTGCTTTTTTGTTTTTTTATAGCAGAGACTGGCAAACGAGCCGATGGATCACCTGATGGTAAGTGATCTCCACCGCCTATAGACACCCTAGACACAAAAAGAATCATGGGTGCGTTGCCAACCTAAAAGGAGGGAATGGAAGATGACGGAAAAGGGATTGGGAAAGGGAGGGGGAGTGGTAATGGGCCACCGGTAATCTCACTCACCGAACGAAACACGCCAGCAAGCTGTCACTTTACGTCGGTTTTCTGTGAAACAGTAGTATCAAACCGGTCGAGTCGGCCCATTCGTGCTGTACTTTACTGACTACAGCGTGGCTCTACCACTCAAAAATACTTGCTTGTGGAGACTGGTCTGCCTGGACTTATTATATTGTTTGTTTCAGCTCAACTTGCCATGTCTGGAATTTGTGCCCGATATGGCGATAGGCTCGCCCCCTATCACATCTGGGACGGAACTAAGCTCGGCGAAATGTGGGTGTTATAGTTCGCTAGTGCACCTCTGACTACCCCTTCGGGGAAACAGGCGTGAGCTTATTCTAGAACGTGGTCATAACCTTTCAATTCAAAATTCCAAAGTAGTTTGCTATAGTCTCCAAACAAAGGAAATATCTTTATCACATGGAATATTGTACCTTTTGCGGTTTATAATATGATCTAATGTTGTACTCACCGTAACGACTATATACTGAGTGCCCCTAAGGCGCCATGACCAGCACAGGCCGGGTCACTCTCACCGGGAGAACATCTGCAACAAATAATAAACCATGTTGACAAAAAAATCACTGTAAAATCAGTAAAAAATAATGTTATCTTAATGTATATTTGAGCCAATACGCTCTTTCTTTCTACCTGCCCTTATCCCACCTTAATGTAGGGTCGACGCAATACACCTTTTCAAGCATGTTGCAGAAATGATTTGACTTAGTTTTACGAACGGCCGCCTGCCTGACGTCGATCCCGTTGAGGGATCCAGTTCCGGACAAATTAAATTAGAAAATTGTCAAAGCAAACAATTCGCAAGCTTCGTTAAATCCGCAAGCAATTAACTCACAGACAGTGTCCATTTCTCCAAGTGTCAGATGTCGTACGAAACGTGGACGCGTGGAAACCGGCCGAATGTAAAAATAAACAGACCACACACGCTGTCCTGTCGCCACCCGTACTCCCTATCTCGGTTATAAAACTGACCATAATTTGACGGCTAATGGTTGGTGACAAACCATTTAGAAGTTATAGTTGATAACGGTATGTATATTACTGTTCATTTAATATCGAATGGTAGTCATTTGTAGAAAATTGCTACTCGAGTATATTACAAAAGGAACCGAGAAAATATTTTTTATCAAATTTTGGCAGGAGTGAAAGGCACGATGCGAGTTAAACTTTGCGTGCGGAGTACGATTGTTGTCCTAAGGTCTCGAGTGCGATTCCCAGGTCGGGCAAAATAATATTGGATTTTTCTAGTCTGTATCAACCCGGAGTCTGGAATTTGTGATCCGTATGGCGATAGACGCGCCATCACATACACAATACGATACTGCCGTGAGCTTATGTTATTTCCCAAAAGTATCCATCTAACCGATAAAATAATTCATTACAAGTACAAACAATTTCCTTCCAGAATCATCTATCAAGTGCGACTGAAAACCCTTCCAAACCCATAAACACGAACAAACGCGATACCGCCTATACAAAATAATCTCATCAAAACTCGCCCAATCGGGTCGCTGTAAACTAATTCCCAGGGCAATAACAATTAGAGGGAGTGAGTGCTGAGGGGTAAGGAGTGGGGGAGGAGTGAGGTCTCGTTCGGTAGTCATCGCGTGTTCAGTTCTCTACGTATATGCTTTGTCCAACATGCTTTTAATGTATGAAGGTTGGCAATATCAAACTCAAGAGCTATAAAAAACAAAAACAGGCTATTTTTCGATCGACTTCCAAAAAGGGGAAGGTCCTAAATTCGTCTGAATTTTTTTTATGTATGTTACGCGATATCTCCGCCAAATGTGGACCGATTTTCAAAATTATTTTTGCATTCGATAGAACTGTTTTCAATGGTGGTCCCATATAATTTGGTGACGATCGGATTTGAAGTCGGTCCATTAAGTTTTTAAACTTGTGATTATTGGTGAAATAGTCCAGACGGCCGACATTCGTGGGCAACAAACCAACTGCTGACTATGAAGTTATAAACGCGTTGGCAACGCAAACGACTCATGTGAACGGGCCCTTATTCCTCGCGTGACATTACATTAAGCCCCGCGGCGTCGGTCGCTTTGTGTTATTAACGTTGAGCGACCACCTTGCGATTTGTTACTGTAAACTTCAATTAAGCTGTTTATTGAGGAACGCAGTATGATGGAAGGGCTCAATACCCAGTTGTATGTTCATGTAGATGCTTGAGTGACAATTTCAGAAATAATGCTTATGGTAGCTGATTTTAAAGTCGAGTTTTAAATACCTCGGGATTTCTAATTTTAATCAAATAATTCCCTAATGATTGAGGCAGGCCTATGTACAACAGTGGACGTTCTGTAGCTGATGATGATAATGATGAATTCCCTACACATTCTTGGAATGTCAGCAGCGCACCTACATGTCTCCTAATATTATGGTTTTTTTAATAATCTCAACCCTCGACAATCAAAATTATCATCAGGTGTTGAGTGAAAAAGTCAGAAACGAAACTAATTTAAATTTGTTAAAACGTAAAACTAATTTAAATTTGTTATAGTCTTAGGGCCACTTGCAGCTCCGAGATAAAACTCTATTTATCCCAAAACTTGATAAAAAGACAGGAGTTAGCTGTAAGATAACTCGAGTTTAGGTTTAACTCTATATTAACAGTAGAGCTGCAAATAATAAATAAATAAATAACACCCAACTGTGTCACATACATAGTCCTGACCCCACACTAAGATCGAGTCTTGTGTCGTGGGTATCAGAGACTACGAGAGACTTTCGGTCTCACAAAACCCAGACCCGAAACAAATATCTGTAGGCCATACAAATATTTGTCTCGGTGTGGGGATCAAACCCGCGGCCCCTCGCTTCACAGCCGGTTACTCGCCCGCTGCGCCACGGAGGCTGTCAAGTTGCCCTTAGAAACTATTATAAAAAAAGAAAGCAACACGAAACACAGCAATTGAGCCACGATGTAATCAATAAGAAGCTCCCCTCAATCCAAATTCCCTATGGGCGGTGGAGATCACTTACCATCAGCAGGCTCACCTGCTCGCTTGGCAGTCTCTGCTAGGTAAAACCTATGTTTTATAATAACATATTCAAGTACCTATATCTATACCTCTATAGCGAGCGATAGCTCAGTTGGGTGTGGTACGGACTGCCGAGACTAGTGTCGGAAGTTCGAGACCAACCCCAAAAAGGAGCATACACCTCTGACTTTTCTATGTTAAGTGTATTTTCATTGTGAAATATCGCTTGTTATAACGGTGAAGGAAAACATCGTGAAGAAACCAGCATACCCGAGAATTTCTCCACAAGAAATTCGAAGGTATGTAAGTCTACCAACCCGCACTAGGCCAGCGTGATATACTAAGGTCTAACCTCTCTCATTAGTAGAGGAGGCCCGTGCCCAGCAGTGTGACAGTAATATTACAGGGCTAATATTATTATTATATCTATATACTTAAGTAGGTAAGTCTAAATGCTTCATTCAATAAAGTTAATAGTGAAAATGAGTCAGCAAGCGTGTACAAAGCGTTGACCCATATAACGTAGATGTTACGTTGATTAAATCACCCACACGACGTTCAACATACATATGCAGGACAAAACAAAATCAGAAAAAATTCACGTCGTCGCATCGCATCCGACGTGACGCGATGCCCGGTGATAAAAACAAAATAAAAGAGTACCATAACCACAGTTTAAAAAACATGTTATCATTGGATGAAAAGAAAGAAACTATATTCAGCCAATGTCTCAGCCAGATCTATGGTAAATTTTGAGATTTTCCCGTACAACCGTTTCCGTAAAAAAAAATATTTACCAACTCTGAATAGTAAATTCTGAAAACTTCTGTGATGATCATCCATTTTGAACTTTTATCACCATCCACTCAGTAAATCTTGGGTTTTATCGCAAACAAACTCCTTGCCGTACGAGAAAAGGAACCAAATAGTATTGAAGTTCAGCTCTGCTTACATTTTTTTGCTACTGCACATTAATATGTATGTATTGTGGAATTCTTGGTCTAGTGGCAGCATATGTCGGCTGTGGACCAGAAGGTCCTGGGTTCGATTTCCATGTCCGGCAAAGCAAGAATATTCTAATTTTATTTGTCCGGGACAGTCAGACAGGCAGCCGGTCGTAAAAACTAAGCCAAATCGTTTCTCCAACATGCTTGAGAAAGTGTATTGTGCCAACCAACATTAAGGTGGGATAAGGGCAGAAAGAAAGAAAGGCATAACTATGTAAATCATCACGTTGCAACAACCATATTTCAATTTCTAGTATTATCTGCGATTTATCATCAACCTCAAACGCATTGAGAGCCCACGCGATTGCCGGACTGTGCCATAATCAAGTAAAAGCTGCGGCAAAAGTATTGGGCTGAGCGTCGAATCGAACTGCAATCGTGTGGGCCATTCATTAACTTTGTGTCACCGTTGGCGGGTCTAGAGTTGATTTTCTACCACATACGGTTTCTGTATTGGCTTAATTTGCTTTGATTGATTAAACTCCACGAGTCTCGGGCCTTTACGTATTCAAACTTTTTAAACCTCAGTGGAAATTTTGTTCACTGTTTACTAGCTTTTGAGATTTATTTACTTTTTTCCACTTACTTATTTACTCCGCGGGGAGCTTTACCTGACAAACATTATTTGACCTGATAGACGTGTCTACAGAAGATGCTCAAGATGAAAAGCGAAACATCTAAGCAAACATGGCGCATCACTTGTTAGGATATTTCAAGCAAAAATAAAAAATGGAAGTCCCCTAACTCCTACGTTATGAAACGACTAATGGCGACTTGCAGCTCTGTTACTAAACTAAAGCTAGACGTTAACTCGATTCATCCTACGGTGGATTCCTATATTTAAATCGAGAAAAAAATAAACCAAGATTAATATGCAATGTAACGTTACCATAAGTTATAGCATTATGTAATAATAGCCAATGTACCGACCCACTCACGTTACCTTCAATATAGATTATTAAAATGCTCTCGTAGTATTACATAACATAAGCTTACGCCTGTATCCCTGACGGGGTAGGCAGAGGCGCACTAGCGAACTTGAACACCCACATTTCGCCGAGTCCCAGATGTGATAGGGGGCGAGCCTATCGCCATATCGGGCACGAATTCCAGACTCCGGGCTGATATGGAAAAATCCAATATCACTTTGCCCGACCCGGGGATCGAACCTGAGACCTTAGAACCGTAGTCGTACCGAAATACCACCACGCCACCGAGGCAGTCTCTTAGTATTGTATACAGGAAACTATAAGCCTTACTTATAAAAACAGTTTAGCTGAGCAAATGGCTAAGAATAGGCTGTCACTTTTTTCCTTGCGTCACATCGTTTGAAAATAAAAAGGACAGGCTATTCTTTACCATTTTCTCAGTTAAACTGTTTTTATAAGTAAGCCCCTATAAGTCTCCAATCCTAAATTTAATATTTTGTAAGCATGTTTTTGTATGACTGTTTGTTTCTAATTTAATAAATAAAGATTTATCTAAGTGCTGCAAGTCGCCCTAATTCACTAATCTAGGACACTTGTATAGATGATATTCATAAAAAAACAGCTCTCCATGCACAAGTTTCACACGAACTAAAACCTGTGGTAATCCTTTCACATCCGACTTCCTAGTATATTCAATCAACGCTCTATAAAAGCCTCTAACGCGATAAAGAAAGCCGGTGAGTCAGAGGCGAGCGTGCGAAAACCACTAACACTGCACAACATAAAAAACAAACCAGTTCAACATGTCCGTGGGCGATGTATCAATCTGTACCGCGGATGACAAAATGTTATACTGGAGACAGATAAAACATGTTGCAAATGAAATTCATTTACACATACATGTAATGAATTACATGTCCTTCGTATATTTCTTTTTCAATTTAACTTGAGGTTAGGACTAACTGTAGGTTAGTAATAGTGGTGCAAGTCGCCCTAAGGAAGTTGCATTTATACTTTCTAAGACATTCGTAGCCGTAATATTATTTGAATAATAATACACTGGACTGGACTGCCTCGGTGGCGTGGTGGTATTTCGGTACGACTACGGTTCTGAGGTCTCGGGTTCGATCCCCGGGTCGGGTAAAGTGATATTGGATTTTTCCATATTAGCCCCGAGTCTGGAATTTGTGCCCGATATGGCGATAGGCTCGCCCCCTATCACATCTGGGACCGAACTAAGCTCGGCGAAATGTGGGTGTTCTAGTTCTCTAGTACGCCTCTGCCTACCCCTTCGGGGATACAGGCGTGAGCTTATGTTATGTTATGTAATACCCTGGAGGAGGTTGACATCAGGTAATTGGTCGTAAAATTAGTGCTGTAAGAACAACTCTCTTGAAAAATTGTGTTGCACCGACCCCATATCGGTGTGGGATAAGGGCAGCTAAAGTACACCCAACAGTCACACACCTAGTCCTGACCCCACATTAGGTATATCCTGTATCCTGGGTGTCAGAGACTATGAGAGACGCATGGATTTTGGACACAAACATTTACCTCAATGCGGGAATCGAACCCGCGGCCTCTTGCTTCACAGCCGGCTACTCGCCCGCTGCGCCACGGAGGCTGTCGCAAGAACGAATATTTCACAGCTCCCAGAATTAAAAGGCAATATATCTCGTTAATTAATGAGAGAGGCTACATTTTATACAGCCGCGTTAGCCTACTAAACATACGAAGAAACTAGTCCCTTCATCATCATCATCATCATCAGCCACAGGACGTCCATTGCTGGACATAGGCCTCCTTCTACGATTTCCAGATCGACCTGTTGGAAGCGGTTCGCATCCAGCGACTTCCTGCGACCTTTATTAAATCCTTTGAAATTATTTTTGTTGAAATCTTGTGTATGATTATAGTGTGTTTAAAATATATTTTCTTTACGTCTATTTATATACACCCACGTTGTCTCGTCTCTGCATCACCCTCAAGTGGACTGGTAGAGAATGCCTTCGGAATTAAGTCCGCCTTTATACATACATTTAATGTATTTTTTTTATCCGAACACGGCAAAGTGACCAGACAACACCTGATGGTAAGCGATGTGCGGTCCAAAAATACCAGCCACCACCTATAGACCTTGTGTCCATCGGTGGCCACCAGTATCATGCCGGCCTGCATAAATGCTTCTTCACACTCATGTATATAAAGTATAAATAAATAAAAACAACATTATCTTTTAAGAACACATACATAAGCTAGATCATGCTTTTGGTGCGGTATCGGAACTCGTAGCAACCGTCTCAGACGGTTAAGCTATTCAGCCACCTACTATTGCTTTTTATAAAACAGATAACTAAAATAAAAAAAACACCTGCACTAAATACAGAACACGAGCCAAATGATATTCCAAAAATCCAATAGCTTCCAACCAATACGCTCAGACTTTTGCCAATCTTGATACTGTGACACCCAAATATTCACACAAAGACGTATCGATGGCGTATTGGACCCAATGTGCCAATCTCCTCTACTTCGTAGTTTGATCCAAGATATTGGACTTTGGTAACAGAAAAGTATCATAAGCTGTGTGAAATAGACAAGACGGCCGTACAATGGGTATTGATTTTCAGTGACTTAGCCATCAATGTGTTCGTAATAAGCAAGGATAGGTGTCCTAGTTTTGTAGACTTCAATTTTATTCTAGTTCATGTTTTTTGTGTTTCTCCTAGATTTCTGTTAAATTCTATACTGTAGATTCTAAAGAATTCTTTGATTTTGCCGTGTAATTCAATTAATGTATCTTTCGATAATAATAAAAAGCGTGCAAAAAGGCATAGGATTTTTCTTGATTACCATCATTTAGGTTTCTTGATAGTTTCTTCTGATAACAAGTATTAGAACATTTCGAAAATCCAACTCTTTACTAAAACAAAAAATGAATTCAACAACAAACATCAAAATGGCATTGAAAAACCCATTCACAAATTAAATTAGAAAAAAAATACAAAGGATATCACAATACTTTCAGTACATAGTCGAACGCCCTTGTTATAGAACGATACATACATACATAGGTACGAATTTAGATTTCAATAAATAATTTAACAAAGAAAAATCTTGTTCCAGAACTAGATTCATACCTATACATACGGGCCTAAATGTAATACCAAAACCATCATACCAATTTCCAAACAACGATGCACATCTAGTATTACAACAGGAGCAAAAAGCCATCGTTATTACTGTAACTCGACTAGGCTCCGATACACTGCATTGTATTCGCTGGTCGAACGATGGGTACAATGAACCGTGCGATTTGATATTTACGATACACCGTTGCCAACTTTAATGTATAACCTCTGTGAAAGCTTTGTATGATGGTTCGATCTTCATCGGTTATAGATAACAAAACTTTGATACGGTAATTTATTACAATTTAAAATAATATAACAGAGTTCAGATGTCACAGGTGTCTGGATTCCAGACTCCAGGACCCAGAGGCAATAATCCAGTCCAGTACCCTACTGGTCCAGACCAGGAGAGCTACCACAACGTCTTATAGCAGTATCATTATGAGCTTACTTGTAGCGATTCCCGAACAAACAAAGTAAAACTATAATAATACTGCTATAAGACATGATGGTAACCCCCCAGAGATGCATCCCCGTGAGCGGCCCAAAAAGTGCTGGACGTTTTGGAGGGAGATATGAGAACTAATGGTCTCACTGTGGAGGATGCTGAAGACCGATTTGAAGCATTTAAGTAGGAACGCGGACCCTGGTATCAGGCCGGGATAACGCCAGGCAGTAAGAAAGAATCAAACAGACTTCAAAATCAACCAACACACCGCGCCGTCTATGCTGTCGTGTGTAAGGAGTTTCCTCCGTATTCTATCTGATCTTGAGTAGTTCTACTGAATCAACTTCAAAAATTCTTGCACAATTAGAAGGGTACTATCCTTGAGTGACGTAGGCCGATTTTGATCCCGAAAAAAGACTTTTGTCAATGGAACGAAGCAACAGCTATAACTATAGTAATCAAGTTACCTCTTAGTTCTACATATTTTCTTTTCTCGTTGTTGCCTGAGACATTGGCTGAATAAAGTTTATTTTGTTCTTTTCCAAATTCAAATACAACAGGCAGAAATAAAAAACATCAAACATAATCATAACTCGAAAATACCGTCCATAAAAATTTATCTATGCGAAATCTAAGCCTAGAGTTAGTCTAGAATGGCGGGTCATGAGTCATTTGACATTCAACACTCCAGCCCAATCTAAAATCTCCGGGGTCAAAGTTCATCGGCTTTGTTATTGTTGCCAACACATGTCTGCCCTAGATTTCTTTTTGTTACTGTTCCTTTTTGATTAATATGAGCTCTCAGTTAAATGCCAGTTACTCATTTATCTACAATAAATAAATATTGTTTAAGGTTCTCTAGAGAAATAGCATTAAGGAATCCGTATAATTTCCTCATATGTCTATCCATCTGTCCATCCGTATGTCACTGCCTTTCAACTCGAAAATGTAGACGCTATGAATGTAGATGTAAAAACTGTAGATGTGTTCTATGAAACTCTATTAGGCCGCGTCTTATACACTAAACTATTACACAAACTACACAAAACATGGCGACCTATCCAAAGAATAAAGTTACATATGATAATGAATCGAAATTGCTTTCTTATTTTTCTGAGCTTATTTATTGACCTGTATATTTAACTAGTGAATATTTTTTTAAGCTATGTCATAATTTAACTTGTTATTATGTCATAAATTTAAAAAAATACTAGTATTAGTTAAATATATAGGTTAATTTAAGCTGAGAAAAATATAAAAGCAATTTCGATTAATTATCATATGTAACTTTATTCTTTGGATAGGTCGATGGTATTTCTAAAATTTTTGGCTATGGTCCATTGTTATATGAGCAGGCGACAATGAAAAACCTTGTTTTGTATAGGTGTTTTTAGGGTTTTGTTCCGAAAAAACAGCAGGAAATGCGGCTTTAATTTGACATGATGAGTTGAGAAGTTATTAAGAAACTCTTCACTATGCACGGTCAGTCACGTACTAGAAATGTTATTTTTACTGCAAATATCATTATATAAACTGTGAGCAGTAAACGTCCTATTGCCGATGATAATGATGATGATGACGATAAAAACTGTCTAAATACTAAAAATAAGGACTGTTTTCAAACCGTAAACAACACATGGTGCTAAAACCTGTCATAGTGACCCACACTCCGTGTGTGGTTCGCGTTCCAGGATCAGACAGTGTACTTCCGGTTCTATCGAGGGGCTTGCAGCATGACGTGATGGTTGGTTGGGACGGGTATGTGGGGTATCCCTGTGTCTGCATCGATCATCCAACTGTCTTGTCGCAAGCCCCTCGATTTGCTCCTTCCCTCTTCGGATTCGGAGTGTGAAGAAGCATAAATAGACCGGCATAATTCTGGCGACCACTGATAAACCCATTGTTTGTTGGTGGGCGCTAGTTTTTTTTTGGACTGCTTACCATCAGGTGCAGTGTAGTCACTTCTCCTTGCCCGGATAAAAACAAGTGCTGGTTCTTCAAGCGTCAATGAGACATTTCTAGTGTTACCGAAATTGTACATGTAACAACCAGAACAGACATAACACGTACTCTCAGAGTCTCGGAGGGGATCTAGATTGTAATTTGTAGCCATTACATGTGAACGCTCCAAGATTCGCCCCTCAATAGCGCATAACATCCAATTTGGACGGACAAATGGCCGGTTAACAAACTGTGGATACAGAAGCTATATGTATAATATAAGCTCACGGCTGTGTCCCCGAAGAAGTAGGCAGAGGCGAACTAGAACACTCAAATTTCACAAGCTTATTTCCGTCCCAGATGTGATAGTGGGCGAGCTTATCACCATATCGGGCAATAAATTCCAGACTCCGGGCTGAATACGAAAGCTAAAGCCTTATTTACTGAGATATATCATTTACTGTTACTATCATTCGATTCCTCATAAACAATAGAACCTTCTCAAGCTACTACCCCATCTCCGGAAATCCCACTCACTCATTCACTCAATTCGTTCGTCAATTCAATTCAGTCACTCCCACACAGCTAATTATTCAATCGCACGGTTCAAAGACGACGCATGGCCAATATTGACTGAATACAAAGCTATTTGCCATGGTCGCAACTCGCAGACTGTTTGGCGTCCCATGGTTGCATTGTGATGCCGAACACGGCCTGTACTGTACCGGATTAGCTGGAGGAATAACGTTTAGCTTAATTTATTTTTTGTACAGATTGTTTATCTTAATTAATTGAGTACTGTAAATGGGGGCTATTGATTTTAAACCCCCAGAAGGGGTTGGGGTCGAAGCAGCCCGACATAAAAACTAAGTAGAATCGTTTCTGCAACATGCTTTAAAAAGTGTGTTATGCCGATCCCACATTGGACCACTCCAATCCTCCATGTCCCACGACAAGGGTAGTGGAAAGAAATGTAATCAAAAAGATATTAAAACTTTTTTATGGTGGTATAGCAATGAGTTTTCACCTACTAGTAACAACTAACACAAGCTAGCACAATACAATATCACCATCATCATCATCATCACCAGCCACAAGACTTCCACTGCTGGCCAATACAATATAATTAAGATACAATTCCTCACTTGACCACAGACACTGACTCAATCAACCAGCATCCAGTCATCCGATCAACCTGACAGTCGATAACAAGATCAATACTAACTAAATTGTCAAACGCAATGGAACCATCTGATGATTGACGGACAGCGTCGGTTGATAACGCCGTCGGATGCCCGTCCGCGTCCGGTTACTGTCCGGTCGATATCCGGACACGCCGGACGCGGACGGTCGGCGGCACCCTGACCTACCTTCCTGCTAAAATTGATTTTGAATTGTGTACATTTTACAAAACTAATAAATAATAATCACAAGTTTAAAAACTTAACGGACTGACTTCAAATCCGATCGGAACCAAATATATGGGACCACTCTTGAAATAAGCTCTATCGAACACACAAAGAATTTTGGAAATCAGTCCACATTTGGCGGAGATATCGAGTAACATACATAAAAAAAATACCGACGAATTGAGGACCTTCTCCTTTTTGGAAGTCGATCGAAAAATAATTTATAACGAAAGCAAGGTAGCAAGTACTAGAGAATATTAATATGTCCCAAATTTTATTAACCACATGGCAAGTGAGATTGGACCTTCAAACTAAGGCAGTTCAAACTAAGGCTGAAATCTATAGAGCGAATTTCGACTAAGTCTAAGTCTAAGTCAAAGTCAGGAACTCGGGGGGATTTGTAATTGTTAAATCGAACTTTGACTTTGTCCGGGTCATATTTTAAAAGAAAAACAGACTGACATACAGACTAAACAAAGATTCTTGTAAAAAATGACTCGGACTTAGTAAAAATCCTCACTGAGTTCGTGACTTTGACTTAGACTTAGTCGAAGTTCGCTCTATAGATCTCAGCCTTAGTGAGCAGACGTTGAGTTCAGACTAATCTGTCATTGAAAATTCCATTTATAGTTGAAACACAAAATAGGTACTTTCGTGAACTTTACAAAATTGATGACGCGTCGTTGTCATAATACTCATATACAGTAATTTTCAAGCATTTTCATGGGAGCTCTCCAACTTTTTTTTACATAGAGAAATACTCTTGGATCCCTGCCATCATGACGGGGTATGCCGGAATTTTACCGACTTTGAGCTCCTAAAAAACGCGCCAAAATGGGAGCTCTTTAAGCTACCACAATTTGAGATTGAACACTAATGTGCAGGGCGATATACTTAGCCTTTCAGAGCCAACCTGAACTTGTTTCACTCAGACTATTGTATTTCTAAGACTAATTAATTATTCTGAGTCCAAATATAGGATGTGCCGTTGGGATTGGGGAGGATTTCGTCCCTAGACGGGCTCCAGAATCGTCTTGATAACTAATTTTGTTGTATATGCATCAATCTACTACGTTTACGGTGATCACTGTCCTGCCGGGCACAAAATGAATCAGGGAGTATTATTCAGGAAATCTTACTTAGTTTTTTTTGTACGGGAATCGGTATAAGTAAGATTACAATATTACTGCTATAAGAGTTGGTGGTAACTCCCCAGATACTCTCTCAACAGTCTTATACAATCTCAACAATTGAAAACAATTTAGACGACCCATCATCACAAATTAAAGAACCAAACCCAATACCACATCCTCTATATCACATTACCCATAAAAATACAGTGATTTCGTCACATCAAGATCACGCACGTGTCCAGCACAATTGGTTTACTCACAAATTGATAGAATTGATCGTGATCAATTTATTCAGCTCATTGAGGAAAGCTCACACACTTGTCTCATTGTTTTGCATTCAGGTTATGCTTACAATAATTTGATAGTAAGTAATGATTCCTTCTTTTTCCACTTGCCCTTATCCCACTCCAATATGAGATCGATGCAACATACTTTTTGAACAACAAGTTGCAACAAGGGTTTCGATTTAGCTTCTACGACCAGCTGTCTGACGTCAATCCAATTCCAGCCAAATTGGCAAACCTGGAATTCCAAGCTCCAGCTATATACCCTCCACTAGACCAAGGCAGCAACAGACGCTTTAAGCAGAAACCATAAACGAAGTTGATTTGTTGTTAAAAAAAAAAACCCTCAGGAGCCACTTGTGCTATAATTGCTAATCAATTGTCTTGCTAGTTTTTGACATCCTGCCGGTCATCTTCACCGGGAGCTCAATTCATTCCCTCCCGTCGTCAGCCTTAATACAGTAAACATCTATTGATTTAACTATCTAGGAATTGCCATGGTTGTTGTGTTTTGTTGTAGATTAGCTGCTCTAATTTAATCTAATTTAATGTAATGTTTTATCTAATTCGTTGATTATTATCTTATTGTAAACTGCTTTTAATCTTTTTATTCAAAAGAGCAACGTCAGTTTCTTGCCCGTTCTTCTCTGGCGAACCAGCCTTCCGAACTAGCGATACACTACAATTCTTGACGGAATCTAAGTAATGTAAAGTGACATTTTATGAATTCAATAAATGATTTGATTTGTTAACGGCTGGTCCCAATAAACGATTTGAATATGAGGGCACAGATGCGGCTTGGTGCTCGATTCTTATACGCTGTCGAAATGTTTCGTGCTAGGGGCCAGATCCCCTAACTCTGCACAATCGTCTAACCTACATCCAGCTGCGAGTGGCGAGGAAGTGGCCAATCATATTTTAACGTGTTGTCAAGGCAGTCTAATTGCATCGTTTGGCCAGATTCTGTCTGCCGTCTAGTCTGCAAACATAACTAGACTAATTTCATTACAAAATGAATGCTGTGAAGGCGATAACATCTCTTTTACGTTATACTGTGTTTTACTGCATATACAATAGACTATTTAGTTTTTAAAATACTTTAAAAAAAGCTATTTTACAACTTGCGTTAGACGTTGATTTTACAACATGGGTTCGCTCAGAACTCCGCCTAAACATTGAGTGCTATTTCCTGAAGGCCTGAGATTGTAGGGTTTAATTTTTAAATATGGTAATGTACTTTTACACAACATGTTCTGTTATTATATTTCTATTTATAGTGCGGACGCGTGCCGTAGCACAGACGGGTAATCAGTTTACCTCTTTAGAACCATTCCACCCTTAATCCGAGTTTAGGGTGATACTCCTACTTTCTCCTCGGAACTACCCAGTTTAGCCACGATCCCACGAGCACTCCACCGCCCGGTTTCGGCTACAGCACGGACCTGCCTTGGGCATCAAGGTCGTTGTGTTAACTGTGGATAATTTTATCTGGGTTCGCTGCTAATGTTTAAAGAAATGCATTTTGAAAAGTCTAAAATACAATTGAAAGACCGATTGGTATACAGAGCGATCAAAATCCCCAGCAATCATAACATTTCAGACATTTAAAAGTTGGCACATAAACGCTAAACAATCACAGCATAGTGTTATTTTCTGAATGTAAACTAGTAGATGTGACGTGCAGTCGTAATGTGACGCACGTGGTGGCTAGCTCTCGAAATATAACTTCAATGATTGACGTTTAAACAGTTTTCACGGCCGATCACAATTTCAACAGTTTTTAAAAGCAACTTAAATTATTACGATCATACATATACATAAATAAGCTCACACCTGTATCCCCGAAGGGGTAGGCAGAGGCGCACTAGCGAACTAGAACACCCACATTTCGCCGAGCTTAGTTCCGTCCCAGATGTGATAGGGGGCGAGCCTATCGCCATATCGGGCACAAATTCCAGACTCCGCGCTGATATGGAAAAATCCAATATCACTTTGCCCGACCCGGGGATCGAACCCGAAATCTCAGAACCATAGTCGTACCGAAATACCACCACGCCACCGAGGCAGTCAACTGCAATTTTACTTTGGTTTTATGTGAGACGCTGGTATCAAACCGGTCGAGCCGGCCCATTCGTGCTATAGACGTAACTGTCTACAGCGTTGCTCTACTCAAACCACCTAAATTTTGACAATCAAGAATCGAACCCAGAACCTCTCAACCAACACACTGCCACTAGACTCATAACTATTATACAACACACAAACCATAAATTAAAAACAGTTCGTGCAGTGTATTACATTCATAATAAATCATAAGACACTAATGGCCATATCGGGGACATTGCGTGTGCTGGCACTGACACACATAACATCACGCTATGCCCTTTAATGTACGGACAGAACAAAATCATTGACCTATATCGTTGATGAATAGAGACACCGAGGCGGGGCAAAAAAAAATGGGGTTTAAAAACTTAACGGACCTACTTCAAATCCGATAGTGATCAAATTTATATGGGACCACCCTTGAAATAAGCTCAATTGAATACAAAAATAATTTTGAAAATCTGTCCATATTTGGCGGAGATATTGCGTAACATACATTAAAAACAATACAGTCGAATTGAGAATCTCCTTTTTGGAAATGGGTCGATAAAATTATTTAGCTTAAGATCATGTACACACTATTCTTTCTACCTGCCCTTATCCTTTAATGTGGAGTCGACGCAACACAAACTCAATTTTTCAAGCATGTTGCAGAAAGGATTTGACTTAATTTTTAGGACCGGCTGCCTGCCTGACGTCACCCCCCCCCCATCTGGATTACGTACCATTCCATTCCATACCATTAAAAAGTCCAGCAATAACTTACAAGTACACTTTAACTAAAAATAAAATAAATCGTGGAAACAACTCACATCAAAAGAATAATAAACACATACGACGTAACATCGGTTATAACATAAACACTAAACATACTATTAAGAGGTCATTGTTCTTTACTTTTTACTTATTCTACGTGCCCTTACTCTCCTTGGTGGGGTTAGCTCAATGCACTGTGGTCTGCGAAACATGTTTTTTTATAGCAGAGACCCGCAAACGAGCAGGGTCACATGCCCGCCTAGCATGCGCGCCACGCGATATCTCAATAATCGACTGTCGAGATGTTGTCTACATGTTGTCTACAATATTGTATGAAAATAAACGAGGACGCATGTTAGTGTCCGTAGACAAATAAAGAAAACCGGTTATAACAAGACAAAAAGCGTAGACAAAATGTTCTCGTGGCGCGCATGCTGGGCGGGCAGGTTGTAAGTGATCTCAACCGCTCATAAATACTGCGGCCATGATACCAAAGAATAATGAGTGCGTTGCCAACTTTGAAGGAGAGGAATAGGAATTAGGAAAGAGAGGGGCAATCGGGCTACCGGAAATCGAAAATGTGTCTATAACGTGGCTCTACCTCTCAAGTGTCTAATAAAAGATTCAGCTTCATTTTTCAAGACTCTCTCCTGAGCCCCTCTATTTAATACTTTTTATATGATACCACAGGTCCATCTGGACATTTTTGGGGCATGCCTATGTTTAGCAGTGGACGTCCTGTGGCTGATGATGATCGATATGACTCTACATTATAGATATGTCTTAAATGCACCACTTGCCTTGTTTATCGAATACATTGATGAAATTCCGCATTGTGTCACATGATTTTCGATCCAGATTTCGTAAAATATATTGATTGAAATCACGCGTCATCACGTGGCGCTTAGTAGACTTAAATAAATACTCTTACTATGGAATCTTATGAATAATAAATTGCATTTTGTGACCGATATGGTCTTAGACTCACCCCTATCACAAATGAGACAGAAAATAAGTTCAACGAGAAGTAGGTGTTCTAGTTCTCTGGTTCGCCTCTGCCTCACTCTTTGGGAATGCAGGTATAAGCCTCTCTGTTATCAAAATATTTATGGTTGCTACAATATAATTTAGTCTACTGATTGAAATCTACTTAGCATTATAATAGCGTGCCAGAGTTTCTCGTCCGTTTTGTTTGGCGAAAAATCGATCTAGGTAGAGTAAAAAAACTTACTAAATAAATAATTTCTTCATCATCATCAGCCACAGGTCATCCACTGCTAGATATAGGCCGAAATAAATAAATAATTTACTTAATAATTTTATTGACTTACATTTTTGATTTTTAATCCAAACATAACGCAGTGTCTGTATAAAATAGGTCTGAAGAACCTACTCATTTTTAGGCTAGAGTTTCACCCGCAATCAGTGGCGGGGCAGTAATTTTGAGGGGTCATTAAAAACCGACGGCTAACGAGCTCTCTGAGGTGCTCGAGTTTCGTGCAGCTTCCAAGTCGTCTTTCAGAGGTCCAAAGAGGCCGTAAAACTTATCTTAGAAATATTTGCTCTGAAAAATAGTATGGAAGAAAGAAAAAACTTAACTGACCGACTTTAAACTTGATCCGATCGTGACCACGGGACCACTCTTGAAATAAGCCATATCGAACACAAAAAGAATTTTGAAAATCGGTCCACATTTGGCAGAGATATCGTGTAACATACATAAAAAAATACAGACGAATTGAGGACCTTCTCCTTTTTGGAAGTCAGTCGAAAATTAGTCTTCACGCTCCATCATTAACAACAATATTTAAACGGAATTAAATAATCCTTACATAAAGATAAAACAAATCCCCTGTCGCTGTCTGTCTAAACGGAATACACTCAGAAACTTTTGATTTCTAGCAAAGACTGTAAATTATCATTAAACTAGGATGTGGGTCACCCGATGGTCACGCTATAAATAATACTTACCACCAAACCATACGGCACTGATTGCTCAATCAAAACCTCAAAGAGTCCCTTGTTCTGTATAATTACACGGAACACAAAGCCACACCAGACCAAACGTGGAAACGAACGCGTGAAGTTTAATTAGTGGTCCTACGATAAATCTGTATACACTTTTTTATTTTGTTCTACAAAAATCACTAAAAATAATCGCTCTCTACAGTCCACTGACGGTGATGCAACTAACCCCCAGCTCCTTCATGTATAGATAATCACAAGTTTAAAACTTAACTGACCGACTTCCAATTTACCGATCGTGACTAAATTTATATGGGACCACCCTTGAAATAAGCTCTATCGAACACAAAAATAATGAAAATCGGTCCACATTTGGCGGAGATATCGAGTAACAGACATAAAAAAAAATACAGACGAATTGAGGACCTCCTCCTTTTTGGAACTCGGTCGATAAAGTAATAACTAAAGGAAATACATTTGACTTTACGTAACTTGACCATATGACAGCTGAAAGGTTAGAGGCAAAAATAACGATAAAAGCAACAACTAAAATTGTGGCAAAAGGTTTTTCTTTATACCTTACATTGAGTTTGGCTTTCGCCGAAGAAACTGGGGGTGAGTTACCATCAATCAAATGTATACAATATGAATGTTTTTTAATGGTAGAGCCACGATGTAGACAGTTACGTCTAGCTCGCTGTCACGTTTCATTCGGTGAGTGAGATTTCCGGTGATCCAATTCTCCCCCTCCCTTTCCCAATCCCTATTTCCCGCCATTTAGGTTGGCTTTCAAACCCATGATTTTCTTATTTTGGGCGTCTATGGGCGATGAAGATCACTTACCATCAGGTAACCCATCAGCTCGTTTGCCAGACTCTGCTATAAAAAAAATCCATACAATTCCAAACGCGTCAAAAATCGCGTTAAACTCCTATTCCACAAACGTCGTTGAATATTAATCGCTGCCTCACAACCGACGGTGGAATGGGGCGCATGCGTACCCACAGACAATAAAAAACAAAAACTGTCACTCCCAGATATGTACCAGTTTATGGTCGTAATGAACTCGGCAGAGGCAGTGACGCCAGCCAACAATGTTCCAGATGCGTTTGAAATGCAGGAACTGACTTTATTACTAAAATGTTTATTGATTGTTCTGTTTTAACACAGTGATTTTAAGGCGGAAATCTATAGAGCGAACTTCGACTAAGTCAAGGATTTGGGGTTGTTAAATCAACTTTGATTTAGTTCGAGTCATTTTTTACTAGAAAAACAGACTGACAGACAGACTAAGCAAAGATTTTCTTGTAAAAAATGACTCGAACTAAGTCAAAATCCTCACTGAATTCGTTACTTTGACTTAGACTTAGTCGAAGTTCGCTCTATAGATCTCAGCCTATGATTTAATGATCACGGATGTGGATAAATCTTTTTCATAGAACTCAATACATAATTATGAACTGCAATAGCAAAATACAGCATAAGTAGGCCGGTTCAACATGTAGCTCAACCATGAGTTTTTTGCACGTTTTTTCGCTAGCGTCTACGTAAAATATTTGTATAACAAACATTTATTCCCCACGTCACCGCGAGAGGTGTATTTGCCATCGATAAACGTCAAAAGCATGGTTGAGCAGGGCAAGAGTTGAAATTATTAAGAAAAACCGATGTAAAAGGGAAGTTTGGTAATACTATCGAGAGAACCCAGACCCCATTACTTTACATTCCACAGATAGGATTAGTAGGATTGTCTGCTCGTCTTCATTAATAATCCAGTAAAGTAAATACATATGACTAGACTCATTCGAAATCGAAATAATAAAAAATGAAATCAATATCACCTATCCCTAGATGTATCTAGTTTTGCTCCTATACGTTGCCCCTACTATTTGTTGGTGTATTCATTGCGTCATACGGTATAGTAAAACGAGTGGTGGTAAAAATCTATTTTTGTTTCTACAACACACCTCGTCCGATACTATTGTCGGATACACGTGGCTCGATAGTGCAGGGTTGGCGATGATCCGTAGTACGGGTCTTTGGTCTTAGGAATACCATGGGGAAATTAAACGTGTAAAGGCTTTGTCGATAATACGCACGTGTACGCAACTCGTTAACGAAAATTGAGCTTGAAATAATAGAGGATTAGTTAAATTGAAAATTCCCCCAGAGAGGGTTGACTTCAGGCAGGCAGCGGGTAGTAAAATCTAAGCCAAGTCCTTTCTACAACATGCTTGAAGAAGTGTATTGCGCCGACCCCACATTAAGGTGGGATAAGGGCAGGTAGAAAGAAATAGTTGAATTGAAAATATTATAGTCACTTGCCATTCGAAACAAAACAATAGCGTAATGGAAGATACAATAAGATATACTTATTTGGTATAGAAGTTTTCCATTAAAAATATATAACCACAATATTGGCTTTGCGAATCCTAAACGCTATTAAAATTCAAATTTCACTAAAACAGCAATAGCTGTGTTTGAATGTTGGTAAGAGTATTTTTACCGAATCTCCACAATTTTCCGCAGGTTGCCAACCCTGGAGCGTGGAGCCGGTGAATGGAGCACGTGGCGACCGCGCGGCCGGGCGGGGTCGCTCGATATCACGGAGGCTGCGCGCTAAGGCCCCTAGTCCGTAGTCCCTCGTCTGTACCAGTGGCGGGGCAAGAGCTAAACATGTGGGTAAATTATATTTCGCGAGGCCCCCTGGTAGTAATGGTCCAAACTGCCACCTGACGTTTGACACTCGATTCGATTTCGAATACGATTTGATTTCATGTAGTGACTTCAAATTCCATTGAAATCGAGTTAAAAAGTGCGTTAATGTCGCGTTGGATTCGAGAACTTGTCATTTGGTATTTTTTAAAGCGACATTAGTGCACTTTTTTAATTGATTCCGGTGTAATTTTAAATCACTAAATGAAATCAAATCGAGTGTCAAAGTTACTCTACTGTATGCAAACCATGAGTTTTTTTGACATTACTCGCTAGCGACTTCGTAAAGTATGACACACACCCGACCGCCTCTAGCAGTTACGCGGGGAACTAACGTTTTCCCTACAAATATTTTACGTCCTCGCTCGCGTAAATACATGCAACAAACTCATGGTTGAGCTACAGGTTTCGTTTTTTTTTCGTTACATTCGTAAAGGCACGAGGCCTTCGGACCGTCAGGCCGTACGGGATGTCACGTCGCCCACGCCTTACGCCGCCTCTGGTCTGTACTCTCTATCACTCAGCCCACCAATACTCCTTGGCCTACGACTCCAAGCTTACCACGTTTTAATATTCATGTATTTATTGCACTCTATCACGCAATATTGGTTCATAGTAGAAGCTATTATTCAATCTCGTTATTTTTGTTTCTGATAAATTCCGTTTATTTTAGCGTATTTTTTTTTTTTAGTGATAGAGCCATTTCCCATTCCATTTTCCCTCCCCTTCCATTCCTTTATTTTGGGTTGACAACGCACCCATGATTCCTTTTGTGTCTTGGGTGTCAATGGGCGGTGGAGATCACTTATCACCAGGTGACTTATCTGTTCGTTTGCCAGTCTCTGCTATTAAAAAAAACATTTAGCTATTATTGACATACCATAAGGTCATGCCTGTATCCCCGAAGGGGTAGGCAGAGGCGCACTAGCGAACTAGAACACAAATAAAATAAATAAAATAAAATTAAATTCTAAATAACTGAGCAATCTTTTTCACAACGAACAGTCGTATACTCTCCCCTCTATTTCGATAATGATAGAAGAGGCCAGCTCCAGATATCTGTTATAACTGGTGATTGTGCCTCGCATAACCACCGTACTATGCCCTCCCACTTCCCTCTCTTTCAATGAGTTAATGGAATTTGTTGGAGCGACACCGCGATATTGAGAGGTCTCTGGTGACTGGATTTCAGGCGGTATTAAACCGGCGGTTGTTAAGACTAAGCGCTGAAGTTAAATTACGGTATTAATGTTCATGTATTTTACAGTTTGTGTAAGATTGTAAGGAATTTTAAATGTAATTTTTGTTAGACTGCCTCGGTGGCGTGGTGGTATCGAAATACCGAAGTACGACTACGGTTCTGAGGTCTCGGATTCGATCCCCGGGTCGGGCAAAGTGATATTGGACTTTTCCATATCAGCTCGGAGTCTGGAATTTGTGCCCGATATGGCGATAGGCTCGCCCCCTATCACATCTGGGACGGAACTAAGCTCGGCGAAATGTGGGTGTTCTAGTTCGCTAGTGCGCCTCGGCCTACCCTTTCGGGGATACAGGCGTGAGCTTATGTTATGTTATGTAATTTTTGTTACAATGTAAAATTCCGGATGTTCGTAAATACCATTGTAAAGAGGCTGGGTAAACCATTTAATAAATAGTGAAGTGCATACCAATTACAATAAATCACTTTAACAAACAGATAAGTAGTAAGCTGTTGGATGTCCGTATAATAATAAATAAATAAATAAATAAACAGAAAATCTAATCTATTTACGTATGCACGAACAAGATTTTTAGATCCCGGAACACCCCAGACTCGGCACAATTAATGTGCGTGGGACATACATTTTGTCAAGGAGCGAGAATCGAAGCCGCGGTCTCTTAACATAATTATCCTTGTCAATACTATCGTTGAGCTTATGTTGCATATTTTAATAATGTAAAGAGGATAATGTATCAAAGGAGACTAATTGGAAATGTTAATACTGGTACTTTTGAATTGTATAGGCAAGCAGGAATTATTTAGGAAACTTGGAAATAAGGATATTATGGAGTTTACACTTGTTTCACAGCCTACTGCCAAACAAACTTAAAGGTTCTCTAGAAAGCAATTTCGAGGCCTTTACAAAACCACCAATACCGCAAGTCAGTGAAATCCAATTATCAAACCGGGCCACTGTCAATGGATCTATTTGAGCAGCTGATATCGCGTTAATTGCAGACACAGTGGCGTTTAACTCCTAGATATTGTAGATCTATTTACGCTACATTTTACTCTTTCTTTCTACCTGTCCTTATCTCACCTTAATGTAGGGTCGGCTTAACACACTTTTTCAAGCATGTTGCAGAAAGGATTTGGCTTAGTTTTTACGACCGGCTGCCTGATGTCAACCCCCTATGAGGGATCCATTCCCGGGAAAATTAAATTAGAAAATTTGATTTGCCGGACTTGGGAATCGACCTTAGGACCTCCCGGTCAACAGCCCATATGTGCTGCTACTAGACCAAGGACGCGACTATACTACTTATTTAAGAAATTGAAAGCAAATATGTAGATTTATGATTTTTTTTTTATCCGGGCACGGCGAAGTGACTACAGACTGACAAGACTGCAGTCCAAAGAAACTAGTGACTACTGTCAAACAATGTGTTTATCAGTGATCGCCAGGATCATGCCGGCCTATTTATGCTTCCTCACACACCGAATCCGAAGAGGGAAGAAACAAATCGAGAGGCTTGTGACAAGACAGGCGGATGACCGATATGCAGACACAGGGATATCCCGATACCCGTCCCAACTAACCATCAAGTCATGCCGCAAGCCCTCGAAAGAACCGGAAGTACACTGGCTGATCGTGGAACGCGAACCACACACAGAGTATGGGTCACTATGGCAAGTTTAGCACCATGTGTACAGTGGTCGCCATCATGACCGGATGGCGACCACTGGATATTCGTATATATCATCAGCTATTTTTTTTATTTTATTGTGATGAAGCAATGTAACACAAGATGCATTGGAATAGAATTTCGAGCCCCATACAAAACAGCTAAGACTACAAGCCAGTGAAATGCAATTATAAACCGCGCCACTGTCGATGCATCTATTTGAGCAGCTGATATCGCGTTCATTGCAGACAGAGTGGCGTTATGACTCCTAAGCCTAGATGTATTAACGCTTGTACTGCTATTAAAACGAATTAAGCTAACAGTCTGAAGAGTGGGAGTATTTTCAACCAAAGGGATAACATAGACGTTTCCAATCATGGAGCTCTAAGATTATTTCCGAGTTCTGCAGCACATCCTACTATAAATACAAGGAATCCTCTTCACTTTGTAACCTCTCTACCTTATACCTCAATTAACAAATAATCGGTCTTATTTGTTAATTTCATTTCCAACTGATTTATAATAGCGACCAATACTATTTCAATTTTCAACTTCAAACACAAAAAATAACAAATTAAGTAACCGTGACAATTCAAGTGAAAGTTTTTTCTGAGACCCGTAATGGTGTATTTAGTCATTGTGTTCTTTTAAATAAATATTATCAGTATGGGAACAACCATTACGGTTTTATTATTGGTCACTGTGCGGGTGCGCTGGGATTGCGTGGGTCCAGACACCGGTGGCTGCAAGTTCTTGTCGGAGGGGAGAAAGAACTGTACGACTATTCTGTACAAAATACCTATATTTTCGCCTTATATTGAAACAATAAAGTAGTTCGTTTTAAAACAATATGTACAGAATTTCAATGCGACAATCGTGCGTTTTGACAAAAACGCCGTTCCCTACACGTTTTTCTTTCTTGATTTCTCTTCTTTCTTGATTTTGAAGTTCTTCTTCTGAAGTCGGATCGCGGACTGCCGGCTGCGCTCCAGGGTGGCTACTTTTCTTCCCCAGGACGCGTCGGGATGAGTTCTAAGGTGCGCGATGTTCTGGCTTGTGCGCTCGGCCAATGAGCGCGCGAGTTGATCCAGCGGGGGCCGGTGTGAGGGGGGCCGCGATGCGCAGTTGCGGTGCGCATGCGCGGCACGCGGGGCGCGGGGCGCAGGTGCTGCGACGTCCCGCACATTACTCCCGCCGTGCATCGCCCGCCGCCGCTGTGGACGATGCAGCCAGTTGTGGTGCGGGATCCGCAGCTTGGATGATGATGATCTTCTTGGTGGGGCGCCGCAAGACGCCGCCCTTGGTGCTCACGTCGACTGCTCGCACGACGCCGTCAGGTCCCGGGTGTGTAGCGCTGATGCGCCCGCGCACCCAGACGTTGCGAGGTAGGTTGCCGTCCACGATCTGGACGAGGTCGCCGACTCGGAGCTCAGGTCCTCTTCCGCGTGGATCTCGTCGGTTGCGCAGCTCCGGCAGGTATTCTCTGAGCCAGCGGGCCCAGAACAGGTCGGCGAGGCGTTGCGAGGCGCGCCAGCTGGCACGCAGGTTCAGGTCGCTGTCGTCGAAGGTGCCCGGTGCGGAGACTCGACCCGGACCGCCCAACAGGAAGTGGTTGGGCGTCAGGGCTTCTGGATCTTCCGGAGCAACCGACACGTGGGTGAGCGGTCGGCTGTTGACGGTGTACTCCGCCTCGGTGAGCAACGTGCACAGGACCTCTTCTGTGGGGTGCCGCTCGTGCAGAACGGCGCAGAGTGCGGTTTTCACCGACCGCACCATACGTTCCCAGGCGCCGCCCATAAACGGCGCGCCAGGAGGGATGAACCGCCAGTCTATTGATTTCTTGCTTGCCTCGTATTTGATTCCTGCGAACAAAGCGGTGCGGAGTTCCTTTTCCGCACCGTGAAAGTTAGTTCCGTTGTCTGACCAGATCTGAGTCGGACATCCGCGGCGAGCGATCATTCTTCTTAGCGCCATTATTGCTGAGTCAGTACTAAGGGACGGCACTAGTTCCAAATGTATAGCGCGTGTTGTGAGGCACGTGAACAGCGCTACATATCTTTTCAAGTGGCTTCTTCCTGACGTGACGCTCAGAGGGCCGAAGTAATCCAAGCCTGTGAATGTGAAGGGCCTCTGGTGGTGTGCTAGTCGACACGGCGGCAGATCTCCTGTGATCGGTTGCGGGGGTGTTGCTGTTCGTATGCGGCACCGTAGACACCGGCTCACTATGTTCTTTACTGTCGGCCTTAGACGCAGTATCCAGTACTGTTGTCGGCACTCGTTTACGGTGGCTTCGACGCCCGCGTGGTGCAGTTGTTGGTGCACGTGTTCTATCCATAAGCGCGTAGCGCGATGATTGCCGTCGAGTACTGCGGGGTTCTTGAGCTGCTCGGAGATTCCGTTGGTGGCTCTTATGCGACTCTTGAGCTTGATGCAGTGTTCGGAAAGTTCTATGCTCAGCGCGTAGAGCCGACTGTCGCGGTGCAGGTCTCGTCCTTTCTTCATGGTCTGTAGTTCCTCGGCGAAAGACTCTTCCTGCGAAGTTCGTACGATGAGGAGCTCCGCGCGTCGCTGGATGTCTGCAGGGATGGCTGGGTACAGATCCGGGTTTGATGCCGAAACCTGTGCCTTTCGGGGTCGCGTGGCGGTGGTCTTGGCACGTCGCCACGTCGGGTCAGAGCTGGGGTTCTGCGCGTTCCTTTTATGGTTCACCTTGTTCCTAGGGGCTCGGCGGAATAGTTCGATGGCTTGCAAAGTTCTAGCTGTGGCGCGGAGATAGCGTAACCATCGTGAGAAGCGGTGGACGTTCGGGAGGGCCTCGCTGAGCTTCGGTGATCTTGTCGTAACGACTGCGAGCGCCCGTTCTTCGCCTGTGTTCGGTATTGCTTCATTGCCATCCGCTGGCCAGAATTGGGGATCGTGGTACAGGAATTCGGGACCGTGGAACCAACGATGTTGTTCATTGAAGTTGTCGGGCACGTCGCGGGTCGCGTCGTCTGCAACATTGAGCTTGGTCGGCACCCATCGCCAATCGCTCGTCCGGCTGTGTTCTTCTATTGCGGCGACTCTGTGCGCGACGTATGGCTTATATGACCTGGAACCTGTGCGTATCCATGTTAGAGTGGTGCGGCTGTCGGTCCAAAATGTTGTTGTTTCCGGTTTTCGTTCGTGTTCTTCTCGTACGCCTGTTGCCATACGGGCGCCGAGTACCGCAGCCTGCAACTCCATCCTCGGGATCGATGTTGTCTTCAGTGGAGCCACCTTTGCCTTTGCCGTGATCAGGGTGATGGTGACGTGGCCTTCCGCGTCCACAGCTCGCCAGAATAGTGCCGCTGCGTATGCAGATTCGCTTGCGTCGGTGAAGACATGAAGTTGTAGCGATGCCGCTGCGGTATATCCGGGGTAACATCTTGGTACGGATACGTATCGTAAGTTCTTCAGGTGGGCGAGCCACTTCGACCAGCTCGCCGCCAGGTCCGGATCTAGGGGGTCGTCCCATGATGTCCCACGCCTCCAGACTTCCTGTAGTATCTGTTTTGCTCGTACAGTTATAGGGGACACGAGTCCGAGTGGGTCAAATAACGACATTACCGTTCTTAGCGCTTGTCGCTTCGTAGGGGTCTCTTGTTCCATGATGCTCGGTGAGATGCGAGCGAGGTGCAGGTTGAATCCGAGACTGTCCTCGCCCGGTCTCCAGATCAGTCCGAGCACTCGTTCGGTCTTGTCCAGATCGACCGTAGTACCGCCGCCGCCACCGGTTTCGCCCAATGCCTGTAACAGTTCTGATGAGTTCGATGACCATTTCGTCAGTTCGAAATGGGCGCCGCGATGTATTTCGCGAACTTGTTTTGTTATCTTTTCCGCTTTCTCCAGGGATTCGAAGCTATCCAGGTAATCGTCCATGTAGTGCTTGTTCTTTATTGCATCCACGGCCTCCGGATGGGTGTGTCGATGTTCTTCGGCGTTCTTGTTCATCACGTAGATAGCTGTGGCGGGTGAGCTTGATGCCCCGAAGATCAGAGATTTCATGCGATATTGTCGAGGTGGGCGATGATCGCGTGTGTCCCCTCTCCACAGGTACCTGAGTGCGTCCCTGTCTTCTTGTCGTAGTTGCACCTGCATGAACATTTCCGAAATATCAGCCGTGACTGCAATCGGATATTGACGAAACTTTATTAATATTCCTGGGAGTGGCTGCAACAGGTCGGGTCCGGTCAGTAGTTGATCGTTCAGCGAAGTTCCTTTGGTTTTGGCTGCGGCGTCGTGGACAACGCGTAGCTTCCCTGGCTTCATCGGGTTGAAAACTGCGAAGTGAGGTAAGTACCAGAGCTTGCGGTTCGTTGACGGAGGCGCGGGTTCGGCGTAACCTTTTGCTACTAAAGCGTCCATCTGTTCTGTGTACCTACTCTTGAGTTCCGGGTTCGCATCCAGTTTTCGTTCAATACTGTGAAGCCTTTTCAGCGTGTTCTCGTAGTTATCCGGCATCGCGACGTCCTCCTTTTTCCACAGGAGAGCCGTCTGGAATCGGCCATCGGGTTCTTTGTGCGTGTGTTCTTCGAGAATGCGAAGCGCCTTTTCTCCTGGGTCGCTTTTCGGTCTCCTGGGGTCCACGTAGAGGTTGTCCGTAGTGATGTATTCACGTACCAAGTCCTCTAGATGATCGTCGGTCGTAGAGAGGTGCAGAAAGTTCACGCGGTGACCCAATGTTCTTGTGTGGTTGCCGTGGACTACCCAGCCGAGTGGTGTGAGGGATGCGACGGGTTGGTGCTTCTTGCCGATCTTGACGTCTGTGGCGAGAAGTAAGTGCCAATTGTCTTGACCGATTAGGATCTTAGGCTCCGCCTCGCCCGGCTGCAACTCGGAGAGTATGCCCCGCAGGTGTTCACATTCCTCGATGGCTTCCTTCGGGATGCGTTGTGCCGCTAGGTGTAGATTTTCTACGGTGCGTGCCTGGATCGTTTCTTCACGCTGGTTCGCGCCTTTGATCCTGAAGCTTACCCGTTGTGACTTGGCGTAACTTTCCAGGTCTCCGTTGTATGTGGCGATGTGCATGGGGTCTTCAGGGCCGTCGGCTCCGATATCTCTAGCGAGCTTCGCGTCGATGATGGTGATCGTAGACCCGTCGTCCAACAGCGCTGTGGTCTCGGCAACTCCCGCCGGTCCTGAGACTCGTACTGGTATTATTTTAAGAAATGATACCTTCGGTGACCATGCGGAGTTGACCTTCTGTTCTTCTTGTTCCGTGTCCTTCTTCTTGGCGTGAAGGAGCTTATGATGTAAATGCACGCACCCGTCGATATCGCACTTCTTAGGCTTACACGAGTGTTGTTTGGTTCTTGTGCGTAAACATCTGAAACATAAATGATGTTTCTTGGCTAAGTCCCAGCGAGTGTCGGTGCTTGCGTTCTTGAACGTGGCGCACTCGGAGATTCCATGTTCTCGTTGACATAAGACGCAGCTAGTCTTGTTCTTCTCCGCGACTGTGTGCACACGTTGCCGACGTGTCTCGGTGTTCGGTTTGCTGGGTGTTCGATCGCTGATAGCTTCGGGCGGTGCGAATGGCGCGCATATCTCTGCTTCTTTCTGCAAGAATCTACTAAATTTCAATAAGTCCGGATTACCCCTAGGTTGTGTGGCGGAGAATTCGTACCATTGCCGCTTCAAAGTCGGCGTCAATTTTTCTATCAGGTTCTTCGTGGTATCCGGGTTGTAGAGATATACTGCGCAGTCCAGTGCTTGAAGCGTACCTACGATGTTTTCGACTTTCGTGGCGAAAGTACAAAGTTCCCTCGGTGACTCGGTGAGGCGCGGCAATGTTCGGAGTCGCTCTATCTCGGCAGATGCGATAGAGTCGGGTCGCCCGAATCGAGTCTCGAGTGTTCTCATGACCCCGTTTGGATCCGCGTTCGTGATCAGTAAACCTTGGACCGCTTCCTTAGCCGTTCCTTTCAAGCTTCTGCGCAGTCGGGACATGTTTTCAAGCGCGGAGAAGTGATGCGCGGTTTCAAGGTACGCGGCGCGAAACGTGAGCCAATCTTGATGTGCACCATTAAAAGTAGGCAAGTCATTGTACCTTAATGGTTGTTTGTGCTGCGCTGCTTGCACGGCGTGCGTGATGGCCGATGCGAGCTCCTGCAGGTCCGTCCTCTTCTGGTGGACGGCGATCGTTCCGCCGGGTTCGGGAGCGGGCGCGGGCGGCGTCCACTGCGGCGGATCTGTTCGTGGCGGCGGCGGCGGCGACGCAGGTCCGGAGTTCTGCCAGGTGATCATTGGCTGCGGTTGCGACGTCTCGTAGGTCTGCTGCCAGGCCGCGGGCGGCGGCGGTTCAGTGCGGCCGAAGTTCGGGTGCCAGGGCGCCGCGGCGGTGGGCGCCGGCGCTGGCGGAGGCGGCGGCACGGTGCCGAAGTTCAGGTTCGGTGTCCGGGTCTCGGACGGCGGCAGTCGTGCGCAGCCAAAGTTCGGGTGCCAGGGCGCGGCGGCGGCGGCGACGGGCGCTGGCGGAGGCGGCTGCACGGTGCCGACGTTCAGGTTCGATGTCCGGGTCTCGGACGGCGGCAGTCGTGCGCAGCCAAAGTTCGGGTGCCAGGGCGCGGCGGCGGCGGCGGCGGCGACGGCGACGGGCGCTGGCGGAGGCGGCGGCACGGTGCCGAGGTTCAGGCGGTCCGATGTCCAGGGTGCGGCGGCGACCTCTGGATGCGGCTGCGTAGTCCCAAAGTTCTGCCAGGATGCGGCGGTGATCACTGGCGGCGGTACCTGCGCAGTCGTGTTCATGAGTCCGACTTCAAAAAGATGTGTGGCAGTATGCGGCGAAGTCGACGTCGCTGGCGGGGGCGGGGGCGGCGGCGGCTGAGACATCGATGGTTCGGGGGTCGAAGGGCGCGGGGGGTGCGGGGGTACGGCAGTGACTCCCGCCGGTGCAGTCGCCGGGGTATCCCTTCTTGGGATTGGTTCGGTCGGCGGCTGAGGTTCGGGGTGCGCGACTTCGGCCGGTCGGTCGTCGATCGCGAGCAAGCGGCTGTTCTCTAGCCAGCTGTGTACGCGTTGTTCTTGCTCGCCTTCCGTGACGGCGGTGCTTGCGTCGTCTTCGATGTCTGATTCCGCTTCTATTTCCGCGACGCGGGCGGCGGCCAACTGGACCTTGAGATGAAGGAGCTCCGCCCTGGCCTTGGCGAGGCGACGTGATTTGGAACTTCTAATCGATGCCGGTCTGCTTCTTCTCGGCGCGGTTATTGCGGCGAGCGGTTCTTGTTCCGCGACGGGGGGCGCGGGGCGCGCGGCGGCGGCGGCGGTGACGGGGGCGGCGGCGGCGGCGGCGGCGGCGGCGGCGGCGGGCGGCGGCGGCGGACACGGTGCGACGGTAGGCGGCGGGGAACGCGAGGCGGCGGGGGGAGATCGCGAAGTTGATGTTTGCGTCGCTGCCGATGTTCCCGTGTACTCCGTCGTGATGCCGCTGGTTTCGGTGCCCGATACGGTGGTATCCGTGTGCGTCGCAGACGATGTTCCGGGGGTTGAGTCGGTCGCAGTAGCCGACACAGTCCTCTTCCCGACCGACCTAGTCACCGGCATCTTAAACCCACGTTAATCCGGCTCGAAGGACCAGAAAATGTGCGGGTGCGCTGGGATTGCGTGGGTCCAGACACCGGTGGCTGCAAGTTCTTGTCGGAGGGGAGAAAGAACTGTACGACTATTCTGTACAAAATACCTATATTTTCGCCTTATATTGAAACAATAAAGTAGTTCGTTTTAAAACAATATGTACAGAATTTCAATGCGACAATCGTGCGTTTTGACAAAAACGCCGTTCCCTACACGTTTTTCTTTCTTGATTTCTCTTCTTTCTTGATTTTGAAGTTCTTCTTCTGAAGTCGGATCGCGGACTGCCGGCTGCGCTCCAGGGTGGCTACTTTTCTTCCCCAGGACGCGTCGGGATGAGTTCTAAGGTGCGCGATGTTCTGGCTTGTGCGCTCGGCCAATGAGCGCGCGAGTTGATCCAGCGGGGGCCGGTGTGAGGGGGGCCGCGATGCGCAGTTGCGGTGCGCATGCGCGGCACGCGGGGCGCGGGGCGCAGGTGCTGCGACGTCCCGCACAGTCACGAAGTAGCCGAGACCCAAAAAGAAACTGACAATGTCATAGAATAATATAAAATAGATTGGTAATTTAAGTTTCTAAATGATAGTGTGAGTTGCGACAATGGCATTACTTCAGAATTGACTTACATTATTTGAACACCAATATGGATACAAAGATAGCTATAGACACAGACTCACTATTATAAAATAACCAGAGTGGACACCTGAGGATTGCCATCGTCATCATACTAAGCTAGAATAAATAAATTCCTAGGGATGGCTATTAAGAAATGACAGTCTCCTGTTACTAGATATAACTATTCTTCCATTCTGTGCCGTAGTCAAGTACAAGCTTTCTAACTTACACTTCGATTAAGGTTCCAAATTCTTGGACAAATTCTATGACAATTATAACACAACTTCTTGAAACCCACAGTCAGGCAATGTAATTTTTGTAACCATGACGTCAGGCAAGGAGCAGGTCGTTCCGAATCTGAAGAAAAGCAACAATCGACCCCACATTAGAGTATACTAAGCATAGGACATAGGTGAATGCAGATCTATCCAGAAACTTAGGTAATATAAGTTGCATCAACGCAGTAACCCTTCTGCGTGCCATATTCCCTCGTGTACAATATGACTTGACGAGAAGAGTCAAGTGCGCATCTGGCAATCTGTCAATACACTCGAGCCGAGTGCGCTCGCCGTACTAAACGCAAGACGCCCAATATCCAATCGTGTTTATTGCTTCGAAGAAGATACGCATCGAAAGGATAGATATGAGCATGATGTGAGAATAAATTTGAGTGGTTCTGTTGAATGAATTTGATTGTATGTACTTATTACTACTTATTAATTACAAGGATAATATTATTAGTAATCGATTAGATAACTAAATAGCGATGAGACTGTTCAATTGGAAGGCAAAATATATACAGTTATTGATGAGAATATACGACGTCTATTGACGGTAAAAACTTACTTAAAGTGTAATATAAAAGCATAAGTTCGCTGCGAAAAGATCAGTTAACCAGGATTGGAATCTGTGTTAAAACACAAAAACTATATACTTCAATATAGGTATTGAAGTAAGCTCGTACTACCTATTATAATTTGATAAGAACGTACTAGTTGCAACTTGAAGAGGTAACTTTAGTGACCCAAGGGGAATCCACTATTCGATTAGCAAAATTACAATAACCCTCAATAGATACTAAAAACTTGTCAAAAAATTCAACACACGCTGCAAAATATTCTAAAGGAACATTCAATGCAACGCATAATAGTGTTAGCTTCCTTTAATCAGGACTCGGAATGAATCCTGCCGCCCCCATCTGAGTCATCTGTTCAGAACAATCGAACGTTCTGAATGAAACAAACGGTACGGCTGTGCCGTAATTACTTTCTTCAAGTGAATCAATTGAAGGAACAATAGATTTAAATTCGGATTTAAGTACATAAAGATTTTATTGTCTTCGACGAGCAGAAGGCCTACTTGATGGTAAATGGTTCCCGTCACTTATAGGCAATAGCTATGACCACAGGCAAGCACCTGCCTTCCGTGGAAACGAAAGGAGGGCTTGGGATGATGAGAGGATATTAGGCAATTCCTCTGGGAATCTATTTACAGATCTCTCCATGCCGGAGAATGGAGGTATGTCGGACTACCGACTAAACCCCGCGGTGTTCCTCTCTCTCCATATTACGAAGGAAACGGGATACGCAAAGGGTATTTGGGCTACAAAAATGCCTATAGTATATGTACAATTGCACCACATTTTATATTAAGTTTTAAAATTAGAATAATCTTTCAATTCTCATCTACTCTACCTCTGCGGATTTAAAAGCAAACTGAAACGACATAAATAATGTAGGTGAATATTTTTACATCATTTTTCGTGGGGTCTTCAAGGAAGCAAGATGCGACGTAAATTGGATTTCGCACCTATGAATTTTACATTTTTATACGATCAAACGAGGTTCGTACTACCTAGTGCGATATACGAATATTTGTGAACTGCGACATTTCGAGGGTACTACCTAATCTCTATTAGGATCATGGGCGGTAGGGAATCTTGTTTGTTGTTGAACAACACTACATGACTCTGCACGCGATTCGCCAGAAAGAGTCACTACGGCAGGATTTTTCAAAATGACCTGTCTTCAACCGAATACAAATGTATCAGATACCGTCGAACATCACATTTACAACAAAAAAACTTTCCAAAACATTTGATAAGATCATTGCACTATCAATATACAATACTGACAAAAGGCTTACAAATTAACTCCTAATCTCACCATTTATAATAATTTCCCCTATCCCATTTTCTCTTGCAATATGTGCAAAGAACCGATTATTTACAGTCCACAAATCGAACTCGAAATTTTTCTTTGACGTTTCTTTTGTGGTGAGCACAATGGCCGACGCGAGACGATTACTTTTAATGGCACATTCGAGTTCGACAATACCATTCAAATATGGTATTAATATGCTCTGATTGTTCTCATGAATCTGGTTTTGTTTCTTTTATGTATAAATCTTAATAATGTTGGATTCAATTTAATTCAATTACGTTGAAGACGAAATCCAATTGCGATCAACGAAAGACGGTCATTGGTTGCGGTAACCATAATGGTACTACGCAATTTACAATCTAATATTTTTATAACTAATTTAGATAGTGCAAGTGTATAACGTTTGGGTTATAGACATACATTAGTACTGGCTATATCACTAAACATATTACCTAATGAAGAATCATAGTCGAAAATGACTCAAACACTTTCCACGGAAGCCTCTGAACGTCCACCACCACTTCTTAGTAGAGAAGACCCAAGGGCAATACCACAATGTTCATAATACATTGACAAAACAGATCAATTGAAGTACGAGAAAACTCGCTTCATTGCATCCCATCAAAATAATGAAAACAATTTTTATTCTGGAACATTCCTTCACGATGTATCGATAACAGCCAGATTCATTAATAAATTATTCACACCATGATGAACCCAAAGGCGCCGGCACTAAAGATCTTTGATAGGCTATCGATCAGAAACTTCCAAACGTGATATAACAGCGTATTCGAGGCACGTACGTTTTATTACGTTGAACAACGCGACCAAAACAATCACATACTAGCCTGCACACGTTGATTGGACATCTTGATGTTATTGTCAAGGTAGTAGTAAAACAGTATAATAAAACAGTCAAGTTACCTTGGGTGTTTTACTAAACTTTTAAGCCATTGTTGTACACAATTTAGGATGGAATTTTGAAATCACCTTCACAATTTTGCATATTTAGGATTTTCAAATACATAATTTTTACTTTGGCTAAGCAAAATAGTTGCGAAAAACTAAATCCGTAATCCATTGTCCTTAAAAGCATGAAAAGCAACAGGAAAAGAAGAAAAGAAATTACACAATTGGTTACTTGACCATGTTTCATTTTATACAGATATTTATATGTGATAGCAAATAAAACAAAAAAGAAACCCATCTGTAAGAACTGCATCAAAATTGGTTGAAAAATGAGGCAGTAATTCGTATTTTAAACTCTGGAGTGGGGGCATATTGGAGATATCTTGCTATCCCTTTCCAACGCACGTACCGTTATGGCGTGACGTGATTATACTGATACTTCTCTTTCCCGCAGTTTGATGGTTACACCAAATTTCAAAGGCTTATAACTTTTTTATTTTTGAGAATATTTCAATATTTCTTTCTGTTCTATATTTTAGATGTCGTAAATTTCATATACAAATAATATTGAGGGCCACTTCGATAAAGTAAATGCTGTTGTTTAAAAAAACACTTAAGACATTGAAAGGCGAGGATATTACCAGTTCTACTTCAAGAACCGGCTTTGAATGTCACAACGTTATCGGAATCTGTACGGGAACCCATAAATCGAAGTTTATGCTGACAGCACGATGAATCAGCAACGTGAGTCATTGAATTTATAGCTTAATATGCATCAAAACAAAAGGTGATTGCACTTAAGAGAATTATGAGTGGCGGAGAACTTTCTAATTTGGAAAGGTAATCGTGATTAATAACGAATTTTAAAAAATGCAAGGAAACGATTTCGAAATGTCTAAATATTATTGAGTCCATCACCAGATCTGCAATTTTGGTTAAGCAATTTCCTCTTAAAAATATTACTAAATTATTTTTCCTACTTAAGTTGTTCGTTGTCAAACCCAAACGCTGCTCACAACATCCGACCTCGTTTGCAACCTTTTCAAAATGACACAAAACGAGCAACAATGGAGCAAACAGCGTTATTTCCTCCCAAAAAGTATACAACAACAAATCTCTACGAGTCGTTGTCGTTTCTATTAAAGAGAGGAAACGGCGTGCTCCGAGACCCAGCATCGTAAATACCGAAGACCGTGCCCGCAAACGTATAGCTAACCGGGGCGCTGAAGTTAAGAAAACATTCCCAGCTGACAAAATTTACACTGCCACTGACCAATATTTAGGGGAATGTCCGATTTAAACGGTAGCTTAGCGCTATGTTTATTTCCTATGCAGAAATTGCACACTATAGGCACAGACAATAGTTCCTGAGGTATTGGACATAAACTATCGATGCCATAGGAAACTTGCCACCCCTTATTGTATTTAATTTGAAAGTACAAAAGATCGTTGGAAACAATGGTCAGTCTGTACATCCCTATTATAGTAGATACTGTAAAACGAGCGAATGTCACCTGATGTTCATCTTACTACCTACCTACCTATATGACATTAATCTTACTTCATATTATTATCCAACCTTTAATTCCTTTTCTCCCACATTTCTTTCTCCTGGTAACCCTGCCTCTTTGTCGCTCGCCTTTTGCAAGCTCCGCGTAACGAACCACTACAGATAACGAATCCGACGGGTGCCGCCGCGTCAATGCCGCCAGCGCCCGCCCATCATGTCGAATATGAATAACGAGCTGAGAGTTAAAGTTTTTGGTAAACGAGGACAAATATTTTTAAAAGGAAAGTTGTTTGGTGGAAAGTGGATGATTTAACCACGAGACTGATAATGTAGGGGTAAACATATCCGACGCTAAACTATTAGTACGAAGAACGTTCACGTCAGTGTTTATGTGACGACTTACGAAACAAAATGATTTCCAGAACTAAATATTTATGAAGTATCTAAACAACGACGTTTTACTCTCTGATCGAGCAGTTCTTAAAAAATTAAAGAGAATATAGAGTGATGAGATGGACTTCAGAGTCTCCAAGTCAAGAAAATTGTTTTGAAGCGGCATGTTTAGCATTTCCGTGAAATGCATACTTTTTGCATTTAATGCATCATTAGATATACTGGTAATTTTGGAGAATCAGAATATATAAATGTTAGTGTAATTATCACACAATGTCAAATGTTATTTTGCTTAATAAAGATGAATACATAGACTAGACGTTTGAATAATAATAATAATAAATACACCACAGTCACACACCTAGTCCTGACCCCATACTAGGTATATAACCTGTATCGTGGGTGTCAGAGACTATGAGAGACTTTTGGTCTCACAACACCCAGACTTGAAACAAATATCTGTTGGCCACAAAAACATTTGTCTCAATGCGGGAATCGAACCCGCGGCCTCTCGCTTCACAGCCGGCTACCCGCCCGCTGCGCCACGGAGGCTGTCAAAATAAGATATTATTCTACGTAAACGGTGTGATTAACCACATCATTTAACACCGGATCAGATCGTGGTCAAGCGAAGCATGTAAAAAATGAAGACCGTTTAGTTTCCTAATGGTTTAGAAATTGTTCCACTTGATCGCTTTAGTTAGTTGTGTCAAGTAATGATCCATTTGCTAAAGTGTAAAAAGAAAGTAAGTTCAAATATTTCTGAACTAAAAGCAAACGATTTACCAAAAATAAAGTTTTTTTTATCATTACAAAGTTTACGGTTTAATTTTTAACGGTTTACACAATTTTACACCTTGAAGTCATTATCGTGCAGTGATGCAAGTTGCAACGATGACGCAAAAATTGCTATTTACATATATACATATAATAGAAAAAGATTTAGAATTAAATTAGCAATCCTACGGTAATTTTCACTAGGTACTAAATACGAAAATGAATGTGACCTTAAAATTTTAGACAAGCCACCAAACTCGTAATGGACTGGAGTCCACTAAAGTAAACATAAATAAAAATGATTTAGGACAGATGATAAAAGTGATTGAAAAATTCACAACGCCAAAAAACAAATTGATTGAAGAACTTTTGAAAAGCTTATTTCCAGCACTGATTTTAAAATTAAACATCAGAAATCCAAAACTTTCACCATACAAATAACGTTACAGTCATGATAATTATGACGCTCGTTTCAACTCTAATGAAACCCATCAAAAAACACAATGACTTATCAACTCTGAAAAGCTTGAATATCGTATCAGCTGAGTACAATAAAAGTACCTTGCGTATCCATTAGAGTGGTTCGATTAAAACACATTACCGATACGTCGTCGTCATTGTCACGAGGTGAAAGCTTCGGTGGGACACACACCTACGCAGAATCCACCTGGCATGTACTTTAATTATTCGATGGATGCACTGAATGATACGTGGGTGTATTTAATTAATGAATTTGATTGTTTTATATAATTGAATGACGATGACAAGGATGTCGCCCTTGATAATAGTGCTTATTCACAAACAGAAGCAAGGTTTCTAAGAATTTCGAATTATAAAGTATTGCACGGTGCTATACTGCACCTGCGATGATGTCATAATAACCTATCGCTTGGTAAATGTTCAAGAATCAGGCCATATAATGTTATAAGGATATTTTTACAACTAACAATATTCCAGGTTGTAAGGTTAGGTAGTTTAAATGAACATAATCACATAATGACTAATATTATTGTCTATGATATAGATATAAAGGTTTTTGTAAGTGTGGGTTTTTGCATCGTACAATGCAATTTCACATTTTCATCATTCACTTACACCTCCAGTGGTATTGAGTATGCGTGAATCCATATAAATATGATTATTAATTGTATCGACAATTTGTAAATCAAATGATAAAAAAAGGAAAAAAGATAAAAGACAAAAAGAAATGGTGACAATTGATGATGAAAAAAATAAGCCCGGAGTTTCTTTTTCGGGTCCTCATCCGTAGGTAGCCAGAAAAAGGCTGGTAGGTTAGCTAGGGCCTCATGCACCAATTCCAACTGCTTCCAGTATTTCCTTAATATATAGTCAATCCCCTGCCACCATTCCTACCATATGCCATTCCCATGCAATCCATTCCCTTACACTCTATTCCTATCTCCCTTTATCACCCTATCTTAGCAATCCCATGATTGTTATGTCCATAATTGCCTGCCTGTCCTCAAATTTATATCGAGATAATGTAAATTATATTAATCTTAATGCAAAATTTGCTTGTGTTGACTTGTCATAAGTGCTTTTTAACATGCCTACATGATCAATAAAGATTTTTATTTATTAATATGTATGTATTATGTAAACTTTTACCGAGTTCATACTGATCCCTTCATGTAATAGGGAGCGAGTCTATTGCCATATCGGGCACAAATTCCAACCCCTAGCAACCTTAATGAATCTACCTTGTAATATTTAACGGCTCTTTAACTCATTTAATGACTCCACAAACCAACCTTCACCAACAAGAAAGTTGATAAGGTCCATAAATCTTCTTAGTTCATGACTTCTCATGGAATAGGATGTAGTTTACTGGTTAAACTACATTAAAAAGATAAACATTCGAGACCCATAATAAGCATAACAATAAATTGACTCGTAAAATTACGTCGCAGTAACTCAAGTTAAATTAGAAGCGGTGATTAGATCTAGTGATATATATCTTGCAGGTGATAGCTTTCACCGTCCAGGAGACAGGCCGGGTGAAGCGTGGGCAACTATTTATGTTCTGAAACTTTAAGTAGATAAGTTCCTTACGATTTGACAATTCATATCGATGACGAAATACTCGAAAATATCAATAAAACAGAAATTATTTAAGTTTCGAAACTATCTAAAATCTAAGTAAAATAAATATGTGTACATGAGGAGGAAATATTCGTAGTGTTACACAATTAAAATAAGAAACATGTTTTCTTAACGGTGGGCTGGTATTTGATTGAGGAAAGACGATGGATCAAATAATGTCAGCAAAGATCAATAGCAATTAGGAACTAAATAAATACATAATACAGCTGATATATATCCAACGTCAGCCATTGTAATTGTAGAGCGTGAGGTGGTGTTGAGTGGTCGTGAGTTTTACTCTAATCAAGCTACACCTTTTGCTAAATATAATTATTTAAAATAATTTACCTAATTATAAATTGTTATTGTATTCTATAAACCTTCTTTCTACCTGCCCTTATCCCACCTTAATGTGGGGTCGACGCAACACACTTTTTCAAGCATGTTGTAGAGAGGATTTTGCTTAGTTTTTACGACCGGCCGCCTGCCTGACGTCAACACCATCATCCAGTCCAGTCCCGTCCATCAGTCCAGTCCCGGGCAAATTAAATTAAAAAATTGCTTTGCCAGACCTCGGAATCGAGCCTAAGACCTCCCAGTCCACAGCACATACATGCTGCCACTAGACCAAGGAGGCGACGTACTTATGTTCTATGAACCTTGTTAGTCAAAATAAATGTCATCAATTCAATCGCATAAGGGATACGAAGTTTATATCCGTAGTGCGACAAGCTAATGATTTTTCTGAAGCGTCCGATATCGTGTTCAGGGCCGATACTTCGACCCTAAACTTGTGTACCGTAGATAAAGTTATCATTACGAGCTATCTGTTGGTCGTTCCCACAGACCGTGTCATTGATCATCGTGATTCATTATCAAACCCCGAGATTGGAGATTTTTATGTAAATAGTATGTAAACAAGGAAGCGTCTGATTATAGCAGTTATCGTTTAAAGCACGAACTTGTAAGACTATGTTATCTTTTTTGTATGATACTTTTACACATTGAACATGATTTGTACAGATTTTATCGTGATTTGTTTTATTTTTAGTCCGGTCCCGACGCGAGGCAACGTTTCGAAAGATTTTCAGCTTTTATGGTTACTGGCCAGACATCCAGATAGAAGTAAAAATAAATCATCATAAAATCCTTAATAAATAGTTTTATTTCAATGTATTTTGTTCGAATTTCTTTAAACAGGAAAGAGTTACAAAGAGCCCTGTTTGTTTTCATACCTACTTTTATAACAGATCGCTAAAACATAAATAAACAACCGCAAACCACAGGACGTATAACAAATTAATTTCCTCAAACAGGACACACAAGGATATACTGCGCATTAAAAGTTGCCATTATAAAGAAACATAAGCTGACGATATCGATCGATTCCGGTACGACGCGACTGTGCGGACTTCCCGGGACAATTACAATCTTCGCAAGTCGCAACGCTCGCGCTGTTGAAATCGTAAAAATGCTTTGTATGTGCGATAAAATTAGCTCACCGAGGATCAAGCTCAAATCAAATCAAATCAAAATATTTATTGAATCGATAAAATGTTCAAACATCATTTGGATTCCGTCAAATGTTAACTCTACCGCCTGTTCAGAAGGCTGTTTCGCCAGAGAAGAACGGACAAGAAACTCTGACGTTGCTGTTTTTAACACCAATTTACAGTCAGTTACTAATACACAGCACCAGATACAGAAAGACCTTAAATTAGAGCAATTAAACCATGATAAAAATAGATATTATTGGATATGAAATGAGCAGATAGGTCAGCAATGCCAGAGGCATAGCTAACCCGCTGCTGACGAGAAAGAAATCTGTGATCTTGCACGCACTCTTTGGTGCTATGATGATTAGCCCTGTAATATTACTGTCCCACTGCTGGGCACGGGCCTCCTCTACTAATGAGAGGGGTTAGGCCTTAGTCTAACACGCTGGCCTAATGCGGATTGGTAGACTTCACATACCTTCGGAATTCCTGTGAAGAAATTATAAGCGATATTTCACTGTGAAAATACACTTAACATAGAAAAGTCAGAGGTGTATGCTCCATTTTGGGGTTGGTTTCAAACCTCTGACACTTGTCTCGACAGTCGGTACCATTCCCAACTGAGCTACCGCTGCTTTGGTGCTAGTTACATTTATATAAAGACTTGTTCAACTTTTGTTTTTATTTACATTAGACTATTGTTCAATCAGTTGGGAAATCATACGTTCAACAGTGGAAGGCGATAGAGAGGCTGATAATGATGGTAATTATGGAGATGATTAATGTTTGAAATTCAAGAGATTCCCAGTTTTAGATGTTTGCTTCTTCGAGAATAAAATTAAATATTGAGATGGTACTCAAAGTTATGAAATGAACAAAGTTTGATTAATTGAATTCCACTTTACTCGTCTGATGTCTGATGCCAATATCAAAGTCATAATTTGTTTAATGATCGAACAACTTGAATGGTTCTTAACAACGAAACATTTATAAGTTATAGAACATTACGTGTATCAAAAGCAGTACACGCAACAATAACATCAGCTATTGATCAAACAGACCCAGACGAGGGTGAATATGGTATTTGAAAACCTACGAGAGTCACCCCAGAGGTAACAAACCTATCAAGATGACGATAGCTCCGCTCCGATGATCTTGATAACATTGGCACGACGACTGATACGAGTCTCATTGAATTCAACTGGGCTTTGTGCCATCAATACTTTTAATTCTAAAACGAATCCTATTGCATTCGAAATAAGATCGGCTTTAAAATGAACGATGTTAATCAGGTAATATTTCAAATGCAATTTTGGTTTTCAGTACGTTTTGCGTGGGTTTATGTTGTAATTTTCATTCATTGCGTACGACTGAGGAAAACTGGTGCCAGTGTTTATAAGCAGTAACGAAGTTTCTGAATTGACTAAAGAGCTGGCGAGTAAAACAATGTTGAGGGTCACTGGTGAAGTTTACTCCTGCATCAAAGCATTGGCAGCCGTTATTGATCTTACTGATCGGTCTCTTTTAGGAGCTCCTGATCAAGGCCGCCGAGACCTGTGGGGGCTGCAGTTGTAATAATTAATGATACATTTCCGAGTTTTAGTCAGTAGGACCCGAGTAGGGTTCGAGTGCAACATAGTACGTCCAAGCCTTCGGGAGATGAATGTGTTGAATGAAAGGAAGAATATACACAGTTTTAATCTTCAGTAAATCAGAATTTCCTCTTAGGTATGCAATGTAATGCAGGCGTTATTATTTTAAGACACATTTGCCATATAAGAGTGATATAAATATATCCAACTTACAACAAAGGATTTGTTTTGATTACAATCTGTACGTCAAAACCTCTTCTGGGATTCGAGCCCAGGTCTTCCCGGACCATAACCTCATATACGCTATCACTAGACAATGGACGTCCATTACCATCTCTGAACCAGATCATTACCATACTACTACATTTAAATTAACCCTTCAACGCCAGGCCATGAGCTATCCTAAATTAAGCGCTTAGACACGTCTGGGCGGATTTAGCCTCACAGCTGGGCACGCGTGGTCTATATCCGGAGTGGGGTTAACGTTCGTGGCCTTGTCGGGGCTCAAACGACCGACAACCCTCCACGACGGCCTTGAGGCATCTTTCGGCGTTTCTTAACAAGTTTTTGGATAGGTCGAGCTAGAGCGTTTAATAGTAAAGAAAATTTCGGAAATTGGTATTAAACCAATACTAAACTAAAACCCAGTTAATAAAACTAAAACAACTAAAGCCGGTCGTAAAAACTAAGCCAAATTCTTTCAGCAACATGCTTTAAGGGTGTTGCGCAGACTCCAAATTAAAGTTGGATAAGAGCAGATAGAACCTATTAGATCAATACTAAAATAGACTGGTTGCAGGAAAAAATAATGTTGCATTGTCCAAGCTCCAGCCTTCACACGATTGGAATTTATCCCCGAAAGGATGAAAATAAGCTCAACGATATATGATACTTTAGTCATCTAGTTCACCTTTGCCTACTCTTCGACGACACAGGCGTCAGCATATGTTATGTAGGATAACTTTGATTTTTAAAACTCAAATATTACATGTTTTATTTTTTGTCTTATCGCAATTTTATCCGTGACGATGAAGGGTGCAAAGCTTTCGAAACATCAGGACTAAAAAAAACAAATCGCGCAAGAATCGGTAAAAACAAGTGTTATTTCAATATGACAATTTTGAATTTTGTTATAATAATAATAAATATAATAAATCCACTCAACACTCACACACCTAGTCCTGACCCCACACTAGGTATGACCTGTAGCGTGGGTGTCAGAGACTATGAGCGACTTTCGGTCTCATAACACCCAGACTTGACACAAATATCTGTGAGTCACACTAACATTTGTCTCAATGCGGGAATCGAACCCGCCGCTTCTCGCTTCACAGCCGGCTACTCGCCCACTGCGCCACAGAGGTTGTTATAACAAGTAGATGAAGTATTATTAAACAAATAACCTCACCACAAGTGTATAGACGTGGACAACACCAACCTGTAACAATGCATGACTCATTAATAGGGTTGCATGGAAATAAAAACAACAATACATGTTAACATACATACATTGTACAAAATGTATGACGCGTAGGAAATTCCATATATTCCATATATTATAACTACATATTTAGTTTTATTGTCACTATCAGTAGAAACAGACATACCTAACCCAATCTCATAACGTCCTGTTTTAATAAAGATTATTTGGAATAAGCAATTTAAACTTTAAGGAAAAACGATAATAGAACGAGAATAATAAGACATAATGAAAACCAGAATGGTTACAAAGTTGTAATACAACATTCAACATTGTATCTATACTGTCTCACTGCTACGTGCGGACCTCCTCTATTAAAGAGAGGGATTATGCTTTACTTGACTACCCCTGTAGGTAGATTTTATATATTTTCAAATTTCTTGTTGACAATTCTGAATTATGCTGATTTCCTCACGATGTTTTCTTCCACCGTCAAAGTAAACGACGATTCATTAGGAAATAATAAAAATCACAAGTTTAAACTTAACAGACCGACTTCAAATCCCAACGTGATTTTTTTATGAGATCACCTTTGAAATAAGTTCTATGGAATACAAAAAGAATTTTGAAAATCGGCCTACATTTGGCGGAGATATTACGTAACATACATAAAAAAACAGACGAATTGAAGACCTTCTCCATTTCGGTAGTCGGTCGATTAGCCCTGTAATATTAGTGTCCTATTGGAAATTCTGGAGGTTTCCTCCATACATGTTTTCCTTCATCTTTATAGCAAGCGATAATTCACAAATAAAACACATCTAACATAGAAAAGTATGAGGTGTATGCTCCATTTTGGGGTTGGTCTCGAACGTCCGACACTCGTCTCGGCTGTCTGTAGCATTCCCAACTGACCTATCGCGGCTTTTTAGGATATGCTACTCCTCATTTACACAATTCGAAAATGTCTACACCTGGCAACACTAGTTATTAATATATTAATGTTATTATAGAGTCGCAACTTGTGTCTGTGTACACGTCAAGGCAATAACAATGACCTTATGGGTCGACGGCCCTTCAACGAATACATATATGTAAATAAGTTTATATTCTAATAATGTATTATTGTATTTTTATATGTACATACCATTACAAAACTTGAATGCGTGAATCTGAATGGTATTTCAAATTTCGTAGACAATAAATTCACCAATTTAGAAAGAAAATATTTTTTAAGACGAACCTGGTCATCCGATAAAAGTTTTATATTCCCAACTAAAGATAAATGGCACTTCACGCTTCAAAGAGCGTGGTTCGATCACTTTAATTTACTGATTTATTCATAAAGAAGATAATGCGTAATGTAAATATTGTGCTCTTTTTGCCTCGGAAAGCGAAGGAAAAGATAATGACCAATACCTTGGATTTGTTGTCAAGAAAGGATTACACTATTGGAAAAAAGGAAAAGATACATTTACATATCACGCCACCTTAAAATATCATTTTAAAAGAAATTGCTGAAATCTTCTTCTCTATTTACGATGGTAAAAAATGGTATGTTCAAGAAGCAATTAGTTCAGAATTTGCAAGGAAATCACAATAGAATCGAACCAGGTTAGATTCCATTGTAAAAACTATTATTTTATGCAACTATGTATGTACTAATATGTATCGTCAAGAGGCAGGCGAGGCACATCTGATCATGGAAATATTTTGGAGGAAAAAGGTCGAAAACGTGAGTGTGAATGACAGTACATTTCTTGCCCTTTTAAGATTTAGAATAGTCGCAAGCGATGAAATACTGAAGTCTTATTTAAAATGTAGCAGTATACCCAAACCCAAGACATGATATAAATATTTATATACAGAGTATAGCTATTTGCATAAAGAGGATAAACCACAGAAAACTTCATGCCTTAGCGTACCTTACAAAATTACAACACATAATAAATCCTCGCGTACCAAAGTCGAAAACATTAAATCAAACCTGCACACATTATCTTGATCAAAAACACGCGACCGAATCGACCGGCAAAAAAGGATCAAAAACAAAACTGCACCTTTCCGACGACATCACAATTACTTTTTTACAATACCAAAACGAAAACCAAATTGTTTTTAAATATTCTTATGTTTTTTCGTCGACATTCGGCAAATTGTTTATTCAAACTACGGTCGGACCTTCGTCGCTCCGCTACGATTGCCAGTGGAGCACTTTCCACAAAAATATTTTCTTTTACGTTTACTCCTAGGCGAAAATTGAATTTGGGTTTCAATTCGGCTGTAAATTTACTAAACCACTGGTTGAATTCTTTGGCGAGAAACTATCCAATCTTAAATATAACTACAATATAAATACAATATAATAATAAATATAAATACAATAGATCTTAAAAACGAAAAACAAAAAGGAACATAAAAATAGATTAAGATGTGGTAAAAAATAAAAGACATTGTATTGTGACTGTAAAAACGAAGGCTGTCGTGATTTAGAAAATTTTTGCTAAACCTTGCGAACCTTGTGATCTAAATCTATTGTGCAGATTAACAGTTGTTACAATGCAACATGAAAAAGTCCGTAGAAACTAGAAATAATTACCATGTACTATTTTTTTTTGGATTAGATACGATTTGCCATAAATTGAATTCTTCAAAGAAGCTTACATCAGTATGGAGGCTTCATGAGCCCAAATACATTATATCAGCTCATACTCACAGCAACACACACAAAAATCATGTACTAAACCCTGAAATGGGATATGGACAAGGTGTCGGAACAAGTAAGTGTACGCAATAAATTTTTTGTAAGGTGAAACAGATTTGAAAAAGCTGTCTCCGCTTAACAGAAATAAAAGTACATAAAACAGACTGGAAGAAGTAAGCAAACAATAACATAGAAGTTGGTTGACAGGTTTCTTAGATTAAACAGTAAGGTTCTAGTAGGTCCGGTATCGTAGTACGCTCGTGTTTATACACTTGACAAATTCACATAAGCAATACCCAGTCCAGGCGGTAAGTAATTAGCAACAGACTCATGTTAATATTTAACGCCGCATTGTAGTGTGGCTATCGATTCCGTATCGATTACTGGACACCTCAATACACGCGGCTGTTGCGGTTTCCTTAACACCCCGTGTTTGTCACACCGAGCTAAGCTATGATATGCAAGACTTGATAGCATTAAGGTAAGTTGGTTACATGGTAATGAATAAAAGCATATGTTTTACTCAACATCTTCACTTTGCTTTCACAGCGAATAACTTTCTGCTTAATAGAGACCGAAGTCTTGTCAAGTTCTGGTTTCATTGAGTCAAACAATTGGAGAATATAATATGAATTGAGACAGTAAAAAATTGTCATGAAAAGATAATAATATTGTCGGTTAATGAGAATACAAAATAACATAAAGACTATCAGATGTCATTTTTAATTGTATATTAAATGTACAAAACAGTAATAAAAAAGCAAATGTAACTCACCGGAATACCACATCCGGAGACAAAAATATTATCAGCAACTAGCAACAATGCTTACATTAATAACCTAATATGAATCATTGCTACATATTTTGTAATTATCAAAGTCAAAAACAATGTTCATGTAAATGAATTTTAAGTAAAGCGTGGTCTGTTTCCCCATCACACAATCAAAAAGAGTTTTAATGGCATCTTCTTTGAGTTTAAATTCAAAAGAACATCTGAAAACTCCTCGAACAACACTGTTCCTTCATCACACCGTCGCATTGCAGTAGTCGTGGTAAATTGATTCAAGGCAACTACTACGTGAATAGCATAGCCGAGCTCGGTGTGACAGAGGCCCGGAATCCATTGTCAACGCGAGCCAATTACGCAAACTTTTTGCATCGACCGCTTTAATGTCGCCACAAACCACGTGAACTGGCAAAAAAGTGATCTAAAAACTACTTTACAAAATATTGGTAAAAAGTTTAAAGTGTGAGTCTCTCGTGGTGCGTAGTTGTATTGCGGATGTGGTATGACTAACGTCCTGAGATCTCAGGATCGATCCCCGTCTTGGTATAAGTGGTATTGGATTAGCACTGGTTGAAAGCATCGGAAAAACCTTTCAAAGAACCAGTTCGATCCGCAATTGGCAAGCAGATGTGCAAAGAACGGTAATAAAACCCACTGAACCACTCAGCTAAAAATCTGGAAGCAGATGGTACGGAAACTGGTTCTTTGAAAGGTTTTTCCGATGCTTTAAGTTATACTAAGGAATGAGAAACCTTCGAACAATAAATTCCCGTACTTATAGGAAATATTTAGTGATTCAATAAGTATTTTTACCGTTATCTGAGTACTGTACCGCAAAAGACCATAGAATCATTATATTCTAAAGACATAGACAAATCTGGGCTAATCACTAGTAATGAGTTTTAATGTCAGATTTTTAAATAAGTCTATCAATTAAACGTTCACTAATTCACCAAATCCATCAACGTCCCATAAAATTACTGTTCAAATTCGCAACTATTCATTCATGACCGTTACTATTCTTTTATCACTTTTTGCACGCTTTCCAAAACTGAATGGTGGTAACAATGGGCACCGAGACTCGACGTCCGCGTCCGTCGGTGCGTCCGTCAGCCGACCTCATTCCATCAGCCCAGGTGATCTGTAGCCTGTATTTAGACTTGACAACTTGATGAATTGCTCGGATAACGTAGAGTCCTACTAAATCCACGACTAGATGAACTTCCCTTGTAATAGATGTTAGCATGCTATGGAATATACTTCATTATTTGTCATCTGATTAAACTAAACCAAATTAGGCTCAACTAGAGATAGAAGTTTTGAGCTTGTAATTTTAATTCAAAGCTAATTTCCAATAGGTACTATGTTTTACTATGTTTGCCGAAAGGAATTCCTAGTGATTTCGAGATACATCTACATTTTTTTAAGGCCCGAACCTTTTCCAATACTCTACTTTCCACGGTTGACAACTTTGCTAGGCCTTTGCTATTGTCTATGTCCATGGACGATAACCACGTACTGAAATTAATATTTTACAAAATTTATATCCGAATTGCTATAGCGCCAATTATTGCGTGTCCTTTTATTAGTACCATACCTAAAAATACAAATATAACGTTATAACGCGATAATCGAAAGGCAATGTAACAATTCATTGCAGGTTAACCTTACAGAAAGGACGTCCAACAGGCAGGCAATCAATAGACCAATTTGAAACTATGGGCGACTTTGTAACTTCAATTAGTATTTAGTATTAAGATATTGGTTTTTGGTGTTTCAATCACTAATAAAACATTAGTTAATTTCTAAACCTTCTCAGTGAATGTCACAGAATCAAAATCAATGACCGCCATATAAAACGGAAATGCCTCTTCGTGCGGCCTTTTTGCAAGACATGGTACTGAAACCTAAACACAGTTGAAGTTAGTCCATTTGTGCTGTAGACTAAACTATCTACGGCAGACTCAAAATTAATCAAAAATTATGATCGAATAATAATTAAAGAATTGCCTTGTTTTCCACATAATGATACAAACAATAAGTCATTAAAGGTTGTCCAGCATTCAAACCTACACCGACTAGTGTCACCTGTATTGACAAAGGTTAGGAATGAATATAATTTACACGTTACACGGTCAATGGACACAATCGCGTGTGTTGCCACCGTGGAATAGTTAATCAATTACACGCACTACCACCTACCACACACCGTCTAACTGCTTGTTCTATTATATTCATCCTAAGCACTAATTCAAAGTGCCAATAATTAAAACAAACTTAAAAAACTATTTCGTAAACACATCACATTTTCACCAATATGTATGGGACCATCATGGAAATTAGCTCTATCGAACACAAGAAGCATATTCCAGATTGGTCTATAATGTCAACGAATTAAGAACTTGATTTTGAAGTCAGTTGGAAATATACCTCCTAGCGGTTAAAATGTTACACAAAATTAATAGACTATAGATGACTCACCAGCCGCAGGACAGTGTTTAAAGTATAGGTCCAGTTATACATTTTCCATGCGAACCACTAACATAAGCTAGTAAATTGTATTAATATAGGTGACACTCTTTCAACAATCAATAAAAACTAAGAACAATGAGATAACCTTGTAATATAACTTCATTGGAGATAGCAACAAATAAAATACGTTAAAACAGTTAATAGGTTCCCCACTTCCACCGGCAGTGTCGTTAATTCAACGACGAAATATATAAATATTGAACCTTGTAACAATTTCTCACGTCCATATACAAGGTAGGTATTTGATTCATTAGACGCGATATTGTACAACAACACAAAGATTTATATCTAATGTAATTTCCAAAACCACGCTATTAAAACATAAATTTGTAAAAATATTCCTAAATTCATACTCGTATTAAATGGTTATGCTAGTGTTTTTCAATACTTACAAATAGTTCGTACCATAAATTCATAGTGTAAGTAACAAACAGTTTATAATAGTGATTATAGGCATCGTTTTCAAAGATAACTCGTTCTAGATCCCGCAGTGGTTGTGCACGTAAAAACAAAAGTTGAATATTTTATTAAACATATTTAAAAAATTGTGTTCAGACGACCACACATTGGAGTGGGATAAGGGCAGGTAGAAAGGAAGAACGGCATAGTTTTTAAAAATAAAAAACATGAGGTGGAATGAATCTGTAAATTATACAAGAGTGTATAACTCTTCTTTCTTAGTCCACTAGAATACACTAGCAAATGGATCATCTGGTGGTATGAATACCAGAAAAAATATGGATTTATTGCAAACAATAAAGGAAAGTAAACGAAGCTTAATGTCATGCACGGTGAATAACAATTAACAATAATTCATAAATGGACTTCATAGCCATTCACCTCCTGAGGACTTTGGTGATAAAATCAGATCTACTACTATGTAATCCATTTACAAAAACAATCATAAATACAGCTACAAAAATCATCAAACTAACAAAACCAAATTCAGTTACATTAGTAAAACCAAAACCGCAAGTATAGCGGACTCTGAATTACAATAACAACGGGCCGAGACCAGCCTGGCCAGGACAATAGATATTTCGTACACAACACAACACTATACAGATATTCCATTGTTTAGTTAGTAGTACAATAATATTTGGCAGCCATTGTGAACTCCTTTAATGAACTCCGTCGGTGAAACAATATGATGTGGGACACGCGTCCGTACACAAATAGATAATGCGGTACTGTATTTACCACATTATTAATTAAATAAACAATAGAAGCATTAAATAATTTAAGAAAAGAAAAGACAATATGGGATCCAAAATCTTTAGGAAACTAGGCAATACTAGTAGTGCATAAAACTTTAGGTAAACTGGCACAGATCCAGCTTAACGACCTGATTTGAGCATCTTAGTTCAAAGGAAAATAAGGCTTTGCAATGAGTAATCACAGGTTTACGTGAGGTTGTCAGTAGATTTTCCAATAAATAAATACGAAATAGGTACCAATCGATATACCTAACAAAGTCGCAACGTGCTCTGAGTGCAGTCTCAAGACTTCAAAGTCAAACACTATACAAAGTAAATCTTCATTTACGTTTAAAACTCACGTCGCTCCAGACCCAGTAAAACTGTCCCATAAATTCTGTTTAACAGGGGAACGATCTATGTCTTATGTAAGTCTTAAAATCATATTATGCTTTATTGTTATCACAGCTATTAAATATTTTGTAAGAGATTCAAGAAATCTTTAACTTTATATTAAGGAAAACAAAATTAATACAACGTATGCATCTTAAAACATGCTGAACTCTCCGACCAATTAGTGTTTGATATGAAACAAAAAATCAAATTAAAATAATAACATAATTACTCGTATGCATGTCATGTTTTTGTGTCCGTTGAAACAGAAACGCCAGGTCGTATTATATTCAAGCAAAAAAAAACAATAAAACCGGTACCAACGCCCTCAATATTGTAAATCAGAACATTCAGAATACAACATTTTGAACACATTGTATTATTACTGCACTTTATATGAAGGTTTGTGAATACCACATTCCCTAACTAACCCATACTCTCCCATTACTTGTTATTTAATTCAATAGTAAAGCCCAGGTGTTCGTTCTTTGACAGCCATTTCTACTAAGAATCTCTTCTTATAGCACAATACAAACCTCCGGCCCTTAGACAAGAACCCTTAAAAAATCATGACTTGGATCATTATTCTCACCGAATACGTTAACACTATAAATTGTTTCTCTACAATTTTGTAATTCTAACCTCCTAATTCAGATAATAAAGCATTTCTCCATTATTTGTGTTAACCTTTTACCGCCTTGTTTCCAGCTCATTACGCCCCGAATAAGGCCAAAAGTTTGAGCCAACAAGCAATGTTCTTAAAAGAAACAACTGTATAAAGGTTTGCACAAACGTCGGGACACAAAAGGGGTGTAGAGGAAATCCTTAAAGAAAAGGTTACGACGCATTACACGAATAAAAAATATGCCATTTTTCACACAAAATGTCAGCCGCGAAGGATGTTTGCTGGCACCGTTGTGCGAGATTCAACAAAAGGAACGCACGTGAGCATTTCACAGACTCCTGGAAATATCTTAAAAATGATTCTACAGTGGTACACGATAATCAACTCTAAGAACACGATTTAGAGTGGTATTTCATATGGTGACACATCTTCCAAAAAAAGATACTCGTATGTATGGTTATGCCAAGTCAAAGTTCAAACTACTTAGAATGCATTATGTTGCATGTAATACTAAACCTCGACCCTAAGTCCATGACTCTGCAGTCGGTTTTAGGATGTAGGGCCAATAGGTGAGAAAGGCGTTTTTCGCGGTCGTGTGTCACATTGTCGCCAGTTGGCGCGGCGTAGAATGCACGCGTTGTTTATAGGTGACGAGGTTTCGCGTTTCGAACGCCTTTTGTACTGAGGGATTTGTATACCAATGTATATGGCTCGTGGTGATATTTTGTCTGCTTTGTGATGTATTGGAGCATGGCGAATTGAACTGTGCCATGAGATATCATGCTTTATTACTGTTTCCAACATTGTCTTTGGTATCCTTTAAATTGAAATAGAATAAACTATGCTCTATTCGACCAGAAAGATGTTTTACCAAACCCACAAGATGTGGTGTTTTCAAGTTTTCTAATTTTACCATTTCAATACTCAGCAATGTTTCATTGCCAATAACTTCTATAAAGGCTTGTATTGCTATGTGAATTATTGCTCCATCTCCACCAGTTTGAATAACATCATGAGCAAAAGCAGCTGCAGTCATCGTCAGCTTTTTATTACAATTTGAAACCTGCACGCAATATTATGATGTTTTTTAATTTCACCCCTAAATAACGGAATAGCACGTAATAGGTAGGTTTTTTAGTTCATCACGCAAATATAGTTTCGCCTTTGAGAGCCTTTGAAGGCCTTATAACCAATTCAGTCTGGAACGCAGCACCTGTCTTGATTTCATCGTTATATCTCTATAATATAGACTGGGAAAGGAAGGGGGGGGGGGGAATAAGGCCAACGGAAATCTTACTCACCGAACGAAACGCAACAGCGAATTCAAAATACACATATTCAAATTCAGAATAGAATAGTATAGTATAGATGGAATTATGGTAGTTTATTTAAAATAACAGACACACTAATAGTAAGTCTTAAGTAGTCTTGAGTGGTAGAGCCACGCTGTAGACAGTAACGTCTACAGCACGAATGGGCCGGCTCGACCGGTTAGATACCACTGTCTCACAGAAAACCAACGTAAAGTGGCGGCTTGCTGTCGCGTTTCGTTCGGTGAGTGAGATTTCCGGTGGCCCATTTCCCCCCTCCCTTTCCCAATTCCTTTTCCCTCCCCTTTCATTCCCTCCTTTTAGGTTGGCAACGCAGCCATGATTCTTTTTGTGTCATGTGTGTCTATGGGCGGTGGAGATCACTTACCATCAGGTGACCCATCTGTTCGTTTGGCAATCTCTGCTATAAAAAAAAAAAAAAGTAAAGCTAAAAGCTAGAGTAAATTAGAACTTATAAATGATATATCACTTATTTTAAAAACTGCGAGGATTTTCCATGATATACTTACGACACATAAAACACTGTCGCTCTAAAGGATTCTTTTGAAACCAAATGTCAGGGTTCATCTTTTATGAACTCTTTGGTACTGTGCCAAGGTTCACATAATAATCTATTCAAATATTTACACTCCGATGGTTTTTCATATCCGTGAGCTATTCGGTTTTCAATGCCGAATTTTATCGAAGGGTCTACGGAATATACGCGAAGTAGATCGATGGCTCGACATATTTAGTATTGCTTTATGCGACAATCGTTTAAAATGTAGAGCATGTTCGATTCTCATAAAAAGACAATATCAGATCAAAATTAAAGTGTTTCCATAATCGATAGTACATAAGAAGTAACAGTAAAGGCTTAAACGTTTTGATACCACTGTCTCACAGAAAACCGACGTAAAGTGGCAGCTCGCTGTCGTGTTTCGTTCGTTGAGATTTTCGGTGGCCCAATTTCCCCTTTCCCTTCTCCAATCTCTATTTCCATCCTTTAAGGTTGGCAATGCACCCATGACTCTTTTTGTTTCTTGGGTGTCTATGGGCGGTGGAGATAACTTATCATCAGGTGACCTATCTCCTCGTTTGCCAGTCTCTGCTCCATAAACAACTGTACAATTTCTAATTCACTGCTGATTTCTTTAGTTTACGCGAATGTTATACATTGAAATAAAACTATTTTTACGGATTCTATCACGATTTGGTTTTAATTTATATTCCCGACGTTTCGAAGGCTTTGCAGTCTTCGTGGTCACAGGTTGGACTGAGATGTTATTAATCCAAGAGTGTTAGTGTTACAATCGTAAAAATTGTTTTATTTCAACGTAATTCACTGCTTTATATTTAAACTATGTAATGGGATTTTCCCGGCTCCACGTTTCTGTGAAAATGCAAATCACGTCTCATCCCAGGTCTCCAGAACCTCAAAATGATTTCAAAATAAAATCGACACGACATGACACCTAGTAGTCAGGAGTGAAAATTTTCAAAAAGCGGACCAAAACTTATCAACTCCAAGCACATATAAATTCTAGAGTTATCTTCCAATGTGTATGCTATGGAAGCATCAATATAATATACCCTAGATGCACAGTTTTTTGCAAATATCCTTCTAAAAAGTGGTCTCAGGAATAAAACAAAGAAAAAGATCACAAGTTCTAATTAAATCAACATTAATGTAACCCTATGCACGTGTAATAAAGTAGCTTTTTAAACGAAATGAGCAAGCGTTCTTAAATTTGAATTTTGAAATTTAGAATTCCATCGGCGTCGGACTGTATGCAAAACTAGTGCTTATGCACTCCTTTGCTGTCCCATTTTTCGAGCGTCAACTGTGTATCTAGGTAAATAATATATCGATGTATGGAAGCCGTAAAGAATTTTGTTGGTTGTATTCAACCCACACCAATCCTTCTCAATAATGTAGCTTCCTTCCCATAAGTTGCACAATAAGAATTCGCCCATAAGAAAGGGGAGCAGTCCAGTCGGGTCATTGAACCGCATTATCTCGGACCCACCTTGGGTATCTACGATCGGCTGTTCCCCACACCTTCGATTTTGATCGCTATCTTGTTACCGCGAATCAAACTTTATCTTTTTTGTGATAAAGCGGCTTTTTCAACGGAAATATTTTCGCATGCAACTTCTGAAAATGGATTAAGTACACATCGCGAATTTATTAGAGATGTGATGTGACAGATGTATCGATAGATAGAAGTAGTTAAGTTATGTAACAGATACAACGTTTGAAACATTTGGAACTCCGCTTTGATTGCTTTTTGAATAATATTAGCCCTGTAATATTACTGTCCCACTGCTGGGCACTGGCCTCCCCTACTAATGAGAGGGGTTAGGCCTTAGTCTACCACGCTGGCCTAATGCGGGTTGGTAGACTTCACATACCTTCGAAATTCCTGTGAAGAAATTCTCGGGTATGCAGGTTTCATCACGATGTTTTCCTTCACCGTTATATTTAGCGATATTTCACAATTAAAATACACTTAACATAGAAAAGTCAGTCAGTTTTATTATTTATTATTATAATTAATTTGATTATGTATTTCCGAGTATTTGAGAGAAAGGATGATTTAAGACCTCACTTACATATAATACATACATATTTATTTCATTATTATCATCATCATCATCAGCCATAAGACATCCACTGCTGAACATAGGCCTAGGCCGTATTTATTTATACTCAACTAATTCAGCAATATTGTTTCATAAATACCTTTATTTCTTCGTAAGATGATAACGGTAAACTAAATATTCAATATACCTCTATATTTCTATAGCATATATATCCATAAGAGCTATATTCTAATAAGCAGCGATAGCTCAGTTGGGAATGGTACGAACTGCCAAGACGAGTGTCGGAGGTTCGAGACTGGTTAGTCTCGAACCTCCGACACTTTTCATTTGGGGTTCCAAAGAAAGCATACGCCTCTGACATTTTCTATGTTAAATGTATTATCATTGTGAATTATGGCTTGATTTAACGGTGAAGGAAAACATCGTGAGGAAACCTGCATACCTGAGAAAATTCTTCACAAGAATTTTGTATTTATTATTTCTATACTATGAACACCGAATACAAATAAAGTCGAATTTATATACAATCGAAATGCAATCCCACTGTGACATCCCTATAACATGTCAAAATATCGGCCACATGTGCCGTTATTTGCCAAAGATAAGATTCGATTGCAAACGTGATTTGATTGTATCGATATTATTATCGATCGTCGTACGGCCAGCACCGTTTCCTGTTGCAGGATATGTGATTTAAAATATGGCGCGAAGTGAATGTCTTTCCATTTCCGGTACAATCGGATCTCCTTTTTGATAATGAATATTGTTGAAATACGGTATAGAGATAAGAGATTGGAAGAGCCACGCTGTAGACAGTTCCGTCTACAGTACGAATGAGCCTCAAAGACTTCGATACTACTGTCGAGTCGTCAAACAGCCGATGTGAAGTGGTAGCTTTTTTTTATAGCAGAGATTGGCAAACGAACAGATGGGTCACCTGATGGTAAGTGATCTCCACCACCCATAGACACCCGAGACACAAAAAGAATCATGGGTGCGTTGCCAACCTAAAAGGAGGGAATAGAAGGGGAGGGAAGGGGATTGGGAAAGGGAGTCGGGAAATAGGCCACCGGAAATCTCACTCACCGAACGAAACGCGACAGCAAGCTGCCAGTTTACGTCGGTTTTCTGTGAGACAGTGGTATCTAACCGGTCGAGCCGGCCCATTCGTGCTATAGACGTTACTGTCTACAGCGTGGCTCTAACACTTTAAACATTTCTGTTTCATTCGGTGAATAAAATTACTGATGAACCAAATCTCTCTATCCTTCCCAATCCTTACCCCATTCCTATAAATTTGCCAACCCACCCAAGTTTAATTTGGTATCGTGGGTGTATAAAGACATAAGTTGACGTCTGAGTGTTTATAATTTTTTTATTAAATTCATTATTGATATGAATGTTTTAAATGTTTTTTTATACGTACATACATACACACTCACGCCTGTATCCCATGGGGGTAGGCAGAGACTATTGAGCGCCACAAGCTACGATCCTGACACACCTCTTTTGCCTCTTCCACAATCATGCATCTTTTCATACATTTCTGCCGGTTGAGGGTACTCCTCACTTGCACTTTTCGGAGATCACTTATTTGATCCATGTATGTCCTCTTCCAACCCTTCCATTCATTTTCCTTTCAGTTATTTTTTATACTTTTCATAATACTGCGACCTCACTAAGTAACCTCTCTCAAATCAAAAAGTAAAAACTAACAAGTCTGAAAACAAATAATTACAAGTTTAAAAACTTAACTGACCTACTTCCAATTTACCAATCGTGACCAAATTTATCGGGACCACCCTTGAAATAAGCTCTATCGAACTCAAAAATAATATCGAAAATCGGTCCACATTTGGCGGAATATCGAGTAACATACATAAAAAAATACAGACGAATTGAGGACCTCCTCCTTTTGTGGAAGTCGGTCGATAAATACTAATTCCGATATTCATCATCTAATCAATATTCGAAACAAACATTAAAATAATATTATATTACAAGCGCTATTGATTATGTGGACCACAACCCTTCAGTTAGTCATTAATCCAGCCATAAAACAATTCCAAATAAATGTTTCTTCCCCTTTTGTAGCTATATATAATTAACAATAAATACAAAGGTCCGCACACAGCCGTTTCCTAGAGATAAAGGTTGACGCATATAGACATGTATCGTATCGCTTCTGAAGGCTGAGTATCAGATCTGAGTATCAGCTGCCATATAATACTGATTATGGTCATAGGTTAAGAATACCGCAAGAAGAAAGACTGAGAGCAAATCAACCTCAGGGGGGTTACCACCACCTCTTATAGCAGTATTATTATAATCTTGTACCGATTCCCGTATAAAAAAACAAGTAAGATTATAATAAACCTGCTATAAGAGGTGGTGGTACTCTGTACTCTTCGATTAATGTACTTAGTTAGATACATTATACAAAGTTCTATCACAATCAACACTATCCCTCTGATCATCTCCCTAACATGGTTTCTACAAAACTATTCAATGCAGAATATATATTTTGAAGCTGTAGAATTTCTTAGTGACTATTGAGTTTATTGTAAATAGTCATTTACAAGAGGTAAGAGGTAAGAGGTATAGTCATACCAGATATTTTGTAGGCGATCTTAAAATATAACAAGTCTCGTAAGAACAAATAGAAGCGTGTGCCGTATACACTAGCTGCAGACAATATTATAGCACGCGATGCTGAATGTGCGATGGGCTTAACAACACTAACATTTTATTGTCCGGTTAAACAAAGCTTACTGCTTAGTGTGAACTGTGTTTGATGTACGATTTCCCGAGTCCCTCTGTGTAAATACGCAAATAAAACGCTGAAACTCGACACACTTGGAGAATGGAGACGTTGCGTCTGAAGATTAATATACGTTTTGCTAACCAAACAAGCATTAGTGTAAGTAATACGGTTACGTTAATTCCGGGTTTACGTTAATTAAGTCCTCATTTTCAATAAAAGTACATGCACTTTTATCAGAAATCAGGACTGAGAGCTATAGAAGAACGAAAGTTGCCGACTTAGCCCAGGTATTATTAGCAAGCTGAAGAGGCAGCGGGATATTTTTATGGTAGAGACTGGCAAATGAGCATATGGGTCACCTAATGATAAGTGACCTCCACCGTCCATAGACTCAAAAATAATCATGGGTACGTTGCCAACTTCAAAGGAGACAAATAGGGATTGGGAAAGGGGGGGCGATCGGCCCACCGGAAATCTCACTCACCGAACGAAATGCAACAGCGAGCGGCCACTTTTTGGATTTTTTGCCAGAGGCTTATATTTAGGAGGGGACATCCTGGGGCTCAAAAGTAGGTCAGCAAATCAGTAATGCTACCACATAATATGACGCAACTTGAAACAATAAAACTTATTTTATTATAGAGGTATATTATGCATGTCGATCTAAATATAGATCGTATAAGCTGAAAAATTTATTTCGCCCAATGAACAAACCAAAGAGATACCTCTATTATTAAATACACCTCTTTAAAACCCACGCAACAAAATAACATAACCCACAACATAACCAATAACAATCCCACACATCACTTAAAAAATAATAATTAACAATAAATATTTGTTTAGAAACCTCAGGTGCTGTACGACGACTGCCGATGTCCAAAACCAGTTCCATGGTATGTACCTGATTCCTACTGGGTTCGACGTGACCTCTCTTCAATGTTATTGTTTTATTCATTAACCTTTTAGTGCCATCTCGTGGGTCATAGTGGCAGTTTATTTTGTAATCCATAGTGTAGAGTAGACGAATGTTCGTCTCGACCGGATTATTACCATTATGTCAGAAAACATAGGTAAAATGACAAGTTGTTGTAGCATATTTCAACGTATAATATTCCCATACACGTAAAAGCAATCTTTAAATCACGGACGTAAAAAAAGATGGACGGAGCGCTAGGAACATTGAAAATGAAGCAGGGTTTTCGGCTCATTCGATCTATCAACACGTAATGGCGGCGACTGATCGAATGAGCCGAATACCCTGCTTCACTTTCAATGTTCATAGCACTCGGTCCATCTTTTTTTTACGTCCTTGCTTTAAATATTTAAACATAAATCAATTAGCATTAACAGAACTAATCTCTGGTCAGATTACATCGAGATTTAGATTCATGCTGTCACTGGCATCGAGAATCGAGATACAAAGACAGTGACAGGTTGTTAAACGTCGATTCGGTCAAGACCGGCTTAGTTCGTTGATACAACTTACTGCTTAGAGTTCTACTTAAACTGGTGCACACGACACAATTTCTAGATTAATTTCATGTTTGAAAATAAAACTTATATTGGAAAAGTTGTCTATTGATGCTGTAGAAACTGTATTATTAATCGATATATCAACCAAGTTGAGTAATAAAGTGATTTACAACAGTTGATAATTAAACACAGACAACATACAGTACTGCAGGTCGATTCTCTAAGAAACGCCACAACGTTGCGATCGACGCCTCGCTCCCGCAGCGCACATCGTTGAGATCGACGGAGCGTTCAACGTTGTTGGGTCTTAGAGAATACCATTTTCCATACATTTATGTCAAACTACTCGCTTAAGGGCGACTTGCACCACTATTACTAACCTACAGTTTGCCCTAACCTCAAGTTAATTTGAAAAAGAAATATATGAAGGACATGTAATTCATTACATATAATGTACTACATGTAATTACTGATAATATATGATGACATTTCATTAATTACATGTAATGAATTACATATCCTTCATATATTTCTTTTCAATTTAACTTGAGGTTAGGACTAACTGTAGGTTAGTAATAGTGGTGCAAGTCGCCCTAAGAGAGCTAGTTGGCATAAGCGCCGTCACCACGCATAGCGTTAGTGCGTGCGCTTTGCACCTTGCTGAATACAAATATGAAAACATTGTTGCTGCAACGATGCCGCAACGTTGTTTTCACAAATGAAACCTTAGAGAATCGACCTGCAGTACAGAACAAAGAGTAGCAGTTGGGAAGAGGCAGTCGGTTCGATTCTCACAGAGACAATTTCTATCAGCTATGATAAGATTCGATTGGTCCGTCCGCTTCTGCCTTTCTCTACGGTAAATAGACGTCAGCTTATGTAAAGTACTATAATAAACTGCACAATTTAAAAGCATACTTAATACCAGTGTCTATAACTAGAACTTTGCAAAAAATGACACTACAGAATTAAAAAGTAAAGTGCATTGTCGTACGTGCTCCACTTTCCGCAACTTCCCGACATAAAGGATGTTAGAATGAAGGATATACGAGTATAGTAGAGTCAATGAGGAAGTAATACTTTTTATAGAACAAAATTGCAAAAGATTTCGCTTACACACATTGTGTTAAGATAATGCGGTCCATATATTGATAGTATTAAACAGTATTGTAGCACATACCAAGATACAAAAAGAATCATGGGTGCGTTGCCAATCTAAATGGAGGAAACGGAAGGGAAGGGAAAGCAGGATTGGGAGAAAGAGGGGAAAAGGGCAACCGGAAATCTCACTCACCAAACCAAACGCGACAGCAAGCTGCCAATTAACGTCGGTTTTCTGTGAGACAGTGGTATCAAAACGGTCGAGCCGGCCCATTCGTGCTGTAGACGTTACTGTCTACAGCATGGCTCTATCACTCAAAAATATACCCAATAGTCACACACATAGTCCTGACCCTACGCTAGGTTGAACCTCTGTCATGGGTATCAGGAATTACGAGGGGCTGACGATCCTACAACACCCAGACTCTGAGATAGATATCTGTGGATCACAAAAACATTTGTCCCAGAACTTTGAAACATTGAACCCGTATTCTCTCGCTTCACATCTGACTAGACCACTGCGCCATGGAGGCTATCAAAGTAACTAAATACCTGTCAAGACCCAGAAATCAAAACAAATGCGCAATAGAGTCCCTATAAAAAAACTATTACATATAATGTTTGGCATTCAGTACTTCCCAGCATCACCGCTAAGAGAATAACGATGTAAGCCTCCCCTATTGGACCGCTTCCTTTCGCGACGACCTAAAAATAATCGAGAGCACAATGGGGCCCCACCAAGACAATCCAATGCGATGGCCGATCCATTCCGATATTTTATTTCACCAGACGGAAGTCACTACAGAGTTAAGCTTTTATTGAGGTTAGTAAAATATTTATGAAACGTAATAGCAATATCGCTTTAAGACGAAATTATGAATGGTCTTGCATATATAACGAAACGAAATGATAAATTATGTTGGATTGTACTGGTATTCAAATTCGAAGAAGATACAAATATTGGTCATATTACAAACGTACAGTGATGAAAGGTTATTTTGGTGTAAAATGATTGTCACTTGGCTATGGTACAGTGTAGCTTATAATAGTGAAATAATTTTCAAATTTGGTTAAGTCATTCCGGATATTATTAATTTCACCTTTTTATATTGGTATAGATAGACAGATAGGCATGATCGTACAGACAACTAAATATACACAGGTCTTCAGAGTATGAGAATCTAATGGAACTTTAAAAGCAAGAAGACCTTTTGACGAATTTGAAATCTTTTTCTCAAAGATTGCAATTTGAACTATCGAAATCTTTTGATAGTTTAAAAGTCAACAAATTCAACAATTAACATTAAACATCCTAATAATGTAACTCAATAAAACAGTTATGTAATTTATAAACCAAGTTGACTATTTTGGAACTTTACTAGCTTGCAACATGAAACAAACAGAGCAACATAAAATTTCCATAAATCAATAATACAATAAAATTATAAGGCACAATAACCGACGCAAATAGATTATCGTAAATCATAATATCAGCGGGCATTTCTCGCGCTCTGTGCCGGGAAACAGAAATCCTTAATATTCTCGTCCATTGAACATGGATCCTCCGCGATATATTTACAAAGTGGCTTAAAAGGTCTGGATAAACTGGATTTTTCGATAAGCAACCAGCGTGATACGGCCTCCGGGGTTGTGTGGTACGTGATGGAGAGCTGATAAATAAGAGAGATCTGGTTATACTGGTGGTACGATGCTACCGGGCAGGCCTCAGCGCGCAGCCTCCACTGTATCGACCGACCGCGCCCGAATCCCACGTGCTTCATTCACTCACTACAACCACGTGTGAAATATCTTCAAAAACACTAAAACCTCACATTACTGTTTCGTATTCATGTCCCATGATAACAATAAAAAGCACTTCGATTAATGCCACTATGAATAATGTAACACCAGACATGATGGCGCCGAATAATTTAAATAAATTACACCGCCCACCTTTAAAATACTGTTGGAATATATTTGCATTTCCTGTGTTATGTTTGCGATCAAAATGTTTACGAAATCAAAGCACAAATGTAAATATCTACTTAGCAACTTCGCATGTAAGTGCCTTTTCACGAAGAATATCGATATTGCGACTAAACTCATAAGCTCACGCCTGTATCCCCGAAGGGGTAGGCAGAGGCGCACTAGCAAACTAGTACACCCACATTTCGCCGAGCTTAGTTCTGTCCCAGACGTGATAGGGGGCGAGCCTATCGCCATATCGGGAACAAATTCCAGACTCCTGGCTGATATGGAAAAATCCAATATCACTTTGCCCGACCCGGGGATCGAACCCGAGACCTCAGAACCGTTGTCGTACTGACATACCACCACGCCACCGAGGCAGTCTAAACTTGTGAAGTAAAAGCTACTAGGAGTTGATACTTCAGTTGGAGTGGATAACTAAATTGATTTTGATGACAGTGCCGCGTAGGTATTTAAGATGTCATAAGAAACTAGAATCAAATATTAATGATCATTAGCAAATATGTAGGTCTACGTTAAAGAAAAGCAAACGACCCAAATGCAAAGGGAATAGTAAACAAACGGCTTTGGATTTGCATGAAAAATGCTCACCCGCAATACGTCCTCGAATAAGATTCTTTTCCAAATGCATTGCAGTGCGGAGAGCACAATTATTGTTTACTTATTGTATCGAAATAAGTGTGTCCATTTTAATAAATTTTCCAGTTCATCTGGTGGTTTCGATTCGGTTTTTGTATTGGTTTTATAATTTGGATCTATTGGGGAAATACAAGAAGACCAAGAAGAATACAAGAAGATTAAAGAATCTCATCTATATAACGTCAAAATATCCAATGCTAAAACGTATAAAATGCTAATAATCAGATCACGTTGATAAAAAGACGCTGACAAAAGATTAATTGCAGATCCAATAACATATTTTGTTTATTCAACCTATTATGATATTATTAAAAGCTATGAAACTCCGAGATCAAAAACTAATCTTCGCCAACGCTGCAAGCTACCTTAACGCTACAGCCTGAACAACTTAATCAGGCATCCAAAGTTTATGAACACGCCATAATCTAAACTAAGAAGACACGTGTTCAAATATTTAAACCAGCCGGTAATCCCCGCCTGTGTGACACAGATACTGGAGATAATTAATTTAAACTCCACTAACGGGCTAAATGTTCGCCGCAATTTTATTAGCCTTTCAATCAGATGCATTAATGCAATCAAATTTGGTTAGAGCGATGTTATACTCTGCTTTATCGATGGAACGGGACAACAAGATTTAGTTCACCCTAGTTTAAGAGAAAAAAAGTGAGTAGACACTGTTCTTCTTTTCTTCTTAGTCGTTCTTAACCACTTTGATGAAGATTTAAAAAAAAAAATTATATTGAAATAGAATTCCAATTGATGAATTGTCGCCACATATCCCGATCACCTGCTATCAGCATTTAATTCGTCCCGGACACCTTAAAAAATATTAGCCGGATAGAACTCATGCTCAAGACCGGGCGAAGTGGAAGCGTTTAAGTAGGAAGGCGGACCCTGACAGAAGGCCGGGATAACGCCAGGCACAAAGAAAAGAAGAACTGTTCTTACATATAAAAATATTAGCCCTGTAATATTACTGTTCCACTGCTGGGCACGGGCTTCCTCTACTAATGAGAGGAGTTAGGCCTAAGTCTACCACGCTGGTCTAATGCGGGTTGGTAGACTTCACATACCTTCGAAATTCATGTGAAGAAATTCTCTGGTATGCAGGTTTCCTCACGATGTTTTCCTTCACCGTCATAGCAAGCGATATTTCACAATGAAAGTATTTTCAGTGTATACTTAACATAGAAAAGTCAGAGGTGTATGCTCCATTTTGGCGTTGGTCTCGAACCTCCAACACTTGTCTCGGCAGTCCGTATCATTCCCAAATGAGCTATCGCTGCTTTTATGATCGGCGAATTGGCGAGAACGTAGGCAAAATATGCATAGTGAGTGTTTAATGGCTGATGAAAAGCACAAAAAATCATCAACGATTCAATCGTTTGCAATCCGTTGGTACAAACTGCACTAACCGGATAAAATGTCCGCCGCAATTGACGTTAATTTAAACCGATGCAATCCAATATGCCGTGCGATCGAAATTTATACACTTTTAGTTTTGTACGAAATAGTCTGGCGTTCAATTAATGTTCATTTAAATGGGTCAGTGATGATGTCCGTAATTATAATTCGGTCTGAAGCTGTGGCGATTTAATGTCGGTTAATCAAATTAAAGTAGATGAGCATCACAGCATATTTCATTATATTAATAATCACAGCGTTTGTGGAACACATTCATATAACAGTATTTGGTATTCATGTGACGAAATTATTTGAGCAAGAAAAAGGGTACTACTTCTATACTTCTGCGAAAAGATTATTTTGCTACAATGCTGAGTTACAAAGATCCTACAGATGTACCTTGATAAAAACTTACAAATAAATCCTTTGCTATTGTTGTCGACAAAAAGGAACTTTATGATGAAATTAAAATCTTTGCTAGATTTGGCGTAACTAATGAATACCTAGTCTGGAGTAAAATCTTGACGTCAGATTAGAATGCTCCTTCCGATAATTGAACTTAAAAATTAACTTAATTGAAAAGTTGTACTTCAAAAAGTCCCATAAATAACTACCTCGCAGTAGCTATAAAAACGTTTGATGTAGTTAAGATATTACGTACCATTAATCCGTCGTAAACACAGCTCATATATAAAACGAAGGCTTATCAGCGTACTCCTAAATCCCTGGTGGCGGCCCGTTGAGAGACGACTTCCAGCGAGAATAAAGTTATAATTCGATTGGTCCGGATAGCAGTTCATTAAACGGAGCCCGTTCGGTTGGCAGCTCGTGCCATATTGGAAATTGCCAGCGTGAACTCTATTGCAAGCTTTCATATCGAAGGCAATTCGGTTTTTATGGAATTCCATTCAAAAAGTAGGTCTATGGTCTACTTCTTTTTTCTCTTTTTCTTTCACATCGGTTCGAATTTGAACTTTTCTAAATCGATTCATGTCTATTAGTGGAAATATTTATTATAATATCGATATCAATTGACGCCTTATGGTACTTTAATCGATAAAAACGTTCTATGCCTTTCATGTTGCACGCTTCAGAAAATGAACATCAAACAATATTTTTTCAAGTAAGAGGAAACAGTATGTACTGATGAAAAATTAAATGGACCGTACATTTTTAAAATTAATAAAACTACACCTATAGATTAGCGCTCCGTTTTTTGCACTCTTCAGGGTTTACTTAAAATGTGGCCGCCGCAAGAAGGGACATTTGGCGCGGTCATTACTTAAATTTTGTAAGGGTGCAGTGTGGCAAAAAATCTCGAGACCCTTCGTGACTCGTACACAAGCACATTGTTCCGGTTGTAGTAAAAATATTATGTTAACACACACGTGTACACTAGCATATTGATGTTTTTATAATATACATACATAAGCCCAAATACAATAATTACACTTGCAAGACTTACGCCCGAATAATGGAATACCAGTCAACTTTATTGGCTTCTTACAGTGATTTTCGCCATACAATTTTGACAGATAAGGCGTCCTTAAACGACATAAGGCGACCTTAAGTGTATGAGTATTCGGCGGTTACAATAATTTTTATACTAAGACAAACTCAACACGCTTATGATCAACTTAGCTGATAGGTACTTTTAACACACAACAATACCAGATAATAGATTCGATGACCGATCATAGCAAGCAATTACTTAAAGACAATCCTAATGATATCCAAGCCATGTCCAAAAAAATATACTATAACACTTTTGGACTCGTTAGAGCTTAATCTTATTCCACTTGTCTATATCACAATATTGCAGAAAGGTCTCGACTTTATTTTCACAACCGGTAATCTACCGAACGTTAACCTCTTTTTAGGGATCCAGACTGAAACAATCATGTCAGAAAAATACGTAAGACTTTAATAAATATTGCATCACAAACATTATTCATTCAGCTAATTATAAAAAATCATAATAAACGAGCAAAATATGAAATAAACAGTAGTGTCCGTCGCGATAACGCAACGATATTGAATATTGAAAATGCATTAGCTGTAGCAACGATCATTAGCATTGGCAGGCATGCAACCGTTTTAGTTAAAAAATAACTGTCGGAGGGCCAACGCTAACGTTGTTTTTTTAAAAACGGTGACGTCAGCATGGCTGACGTCACTTTTGACAATAAGATGATTTCTCATCTTATTTATCAACTGTGAACACTGAGATTCACTAATTCCCTTTATTAACGGTGCTCAAGAGCACCGTCTAGTCAGGGATGTGGACAGTCCGAGTGCCGGAGCACGACTGTGTCGAATCTGCTCTGAACACTCCTTTTATAGGGTGTAATATTTGCAACTACCTACTCGATACCGAATATCGAATTGCAAAGAAATAATTATAACGATTATTTTAACTTTTTAGAATCTTTTAAGGTTTCAGCAGTTTAACAATTGTAAAATAAATTAATAACGTGAAATAACAACGGCTTTTTAAATAAGCTTGCTATTTTGCGCCGATACGGCCATTCTGATAGGCGGTGCGTGCTCTGCACCAGCCTTGTAATTTGTTGTGAATACTCGTAGAACAAATTTTTTTTTTTTTTTTTTCTTTTTCTTTCTTTCTTTTCATTTGAAATAGCACGTGCTCTTATTGAAAGCTCGTGGTTGTACGCCGATACGGTCATTTTGAAAGGCCTCGTTTATTATTGCGAATTTAAGATTCCGATTTTTTTTTAAACTACCACCGGATCCAAACGCGGCCCTGCCTGAGAAGACCCGGCGAAACAAACTCAGCGGGCAAAATTACCTAGCTCACAAAACAATTTCCCGAATTGACCACTCTGGATTTTTCAAATTGACCACTTATGATTTTTAAAGTTGATCACTAACGTTGATATTTAGACTTCAAAAATGACTGCAATAGTGTCACATACACCGTCTCGATCAATCCTGACCATAAATCAAGTAGTTTTGTTTTTGCATTGAATTCTGAGATGAAATTGCACACAAATCAAAATACGGGTATTTAGACGCACCTCGTGCCCTAGTTTATATGGTTTTTAGAGGAGGTATCCGACCAGCCTTGCTAGACCATATTATAAACATTTGTACAAATGTTCCACACAATGCACTTTTTATGAATCAGTAGTCAGAGTGCGAATGCTCCACGCATCTATGCACTTTTCTTACGGGGATGATGCCGTGGTCCACAGGGGTTCTAAAAGAACGGGAAGGGTCGATGCTGTGGCGCTGAGCGGTCCTGTACGCCGTGGTCCACAGAGGCTCTGAAAAGGTTTTTTTTCTTTTTTTTTTCGTTTTTCATTTTGTGCAAATGTTCCACACATTAATGCACTTTATTGTTAAGGATGAAGCTGTGGTTCTGAGCGGTCCCGTACGCCGTGGTCCACAGTTCTTTTTTTTTTTTTTTTTAAAGGATGCTGTGGTTCTGAGCGGTCCTTTACGCCGTGATCCACAGGGGTTCTAAAGGAACTGGGAAGGATGATGCTGTGGCCTGGGCCTTTATTATTAACCGTGGTCCACAAAGGACCTGAAAAACTAGTTCGAAAGTATCGATCGAACTGAAAGTATCTCGGATTGAAATTATCAGTCGGACCGAAACATCAGTCGGACTGAAATATCAGTCGGACCGAAACATCAGTCGGACTGAAAGTATCCGTGGAATTGAAAGTATCCGTTGGATTGAAAGTATCCATCGGATTGAAAGTATCCATCGGATTGAAAGTATCCATCGGATTGAAAGTATCAGGGCAGAAAGGTTCAAGTTAAATGAGTGGGATAGCGATCCCGCTTCTGATGTCGGAGGGCCAACGCTAACGTTGTTTTTTTAAAAACGGTGACGTCAGCATGGCTGACGTCACTTTTGACAATAAGATGATTTCTCATCTTATTTATCAACTGTGAACACTGAGATTCACTAATTCCCTTTATTAACGGTGCTCAAGAGCACCGTCTAGTCAGGGATGTGGACAGTCCGAGTGCCGGAGCACGACTGTGTCGAATCTGCTCTGAACACTCCTTTTATAGGGTGTAATATTTGCAACTACCTACTCGATACCGAATATCGAATTGCAAAGAAATAATTATAACGATTATTTTAACTTTTTAGAATCTTTTAAGGTTTCAGCAGTTTAACAATTGTAAAATAAATTAATAACGTGAAATAACAACGGCTTTTTAAATAAGCTTGCTATTTTGCGCCGATATAACAACTCGACCTCTGACCTTTACCACACCCCGTACAATGTAAACGTAATTGTTTTATGAATTTTTTATCAGTTTTGGTGGAAAGGCACACCTATGTGAATATTGTAGAGGAACCTTCGGTATATTTGATAATACTACCAGCCATAGGTATACTTCTCAATGGAGTGATGTAAGCTAAGAGTTTGGAATAAGAAAATCCAAAACGGTAATTCAAGTTTATCCTCCGATTCTTAGATATATCTTCTTGAAGCTGATTCCTGCCCATGACTTTCAGCTGAGATTTCTTTCAACTATGCCTGAATTAGTTAAAGGTAAATGCGGTTTTTGGTGGCCCAACTCTACTGGCACACTTGACTCTTTTCAATCCCTTTTCTCTTCTTTCAGGTTGCTAGTTGTTGCACCCACGATTATTATAGGATCCAGAGTTAGAGTGGGTGCACGGGCACTGGATACCGAAGATTACCAACCAATTACCATGAGAACTAGCTTCTCAGTGCTTATTTACCAGGCTTCACCATTAAATATAATATTATGAAATGGGAAAAGCTTTATAACTAAGTAGCTAATACTTTATAAGTTTTACGAGCCTGTAGGCTTGTGAGAACCGTTGGAAAAACATTATATTTTATCATGTTTACATTGTAAACGATTTAGTCATAGTTATGATTAAAAGATAGTTTATGATACGAGTATTAGTGAAAGCTTCATTACCCTCGTAGTAATACAACTTATCAATAATGAGTTTTTGCTTGCCACCCATATAAAGTCTTAAAATAGAATGTTGTGTCCCAAATGCATTAGTTATAAGAATAGAAAATCGATTTCACAAAACCACAAATACAACAAATCTCATGTGTCGATGTAGTCCAAATTGAATTACTGGCTTTCAAAATCCCTGGTTTGACAGTGTCACATCTACTCACTTTGGATTGAATGTTATTTAATCACCTTTTCTGAAACCAGGTGAAAGCAGGATAAAACATATCAAGAAAGTAATACAGGAAGATTACATGATTGAAACACATTAATCAATATTACTTTAGATAAGTACACGAATAAAGAAAACTAAGGAACAGTTTCCGTCCTTATTCCAGGAATGGGGAGGATTAAACGCAGCGCAACAACTTTGCTGAAACTCAAGTGGTAAAGTTGAGCGAGTACGCGACAGAACGAGTTTTGAAACAACGCTTTCAACCTATCGTAAAGCCCTCTACTCTTAGATATTGTCTTTTTTACTTGAATTTTTAATACTTCATATGAAACGGCAAGAAAAAGTAGTAAACAATCAAGGATTTGACGAAGATTATTCGAGTTATTGAGCCAATCAGTAAAAAGAAAGCAATATAATGTAATGTGCTATACCAAATATGTTAATAAACAAAACCCTCCTATTAACCAAACCTGTATCAAAGTACGAAATAACATATTTCCCAACTACAATTCTTCTTCTTTTAAAAATAATGGCTTCCACGCATATGCGGTGATTTAGCCAATGTCAAGGTAAATAGAGCAATTATGTTTTCACAATGTTTTCACAATGACCATGAGACCCAGATGTGGATGATCTCAAGGCCTTGCTGGGATTATGGCGGTAATTCCTTCCAGTCCAGTGCCCCTCAGATGACCTTCACTCGGCGAATCGACCGAACAAAGCCAACCAACGCACCAAGCAAATCTCATCGAAGATCACCGGTTAAAAATTTTCCACATTATACTGTCCATCTTCACTGAAGTTTGATGCATTAAACCACAACACTTAAAACCAACAAACACAGCTCTAGAGAATAATATGAAATAATTTTAACAAGCGACGCCCACCCTGTCAGACTTCCCGTCAAAATCCCCAACTACAATTACTGATTCAAAAACATTCGCAATACATCAAGCTGTGACTGATGATTGTGAATAAACTTTGTACCCACATGACTCATACAAAACAATTACTATCACAAAAGCCGAAATGTTTCGACAGATTTGTAGTTGAATAATGTTAAACAGCTCACGGCGAACCAACAACGCGTTCCTCATGCATCGACTTAAGGGATTTACTTTAGCTAATGCTATTTCGAATACGGTGTATGACTCATGCTATTTCTATGATGAATGTTCTACGATTTTTATTTTCTGAAGCATCATCAATTCAAATAAAATAATACTGAAACAGCAGGCAGAGGGTCAACTGGAGAACCAACTATTGACTATCTAATGGCTGTATCTATCCCCGAGTTCAGGACCTCATGATTTTTCAGCCATGGTAAGATAATATGGGATAATGGCGATTTTGGTCGATTTGCGTATTAAGAAAATATGTGAAATCTGACTTCAACATCTTTGTTCAAACAATCTTTTCAAATTTTACATTCATTCAGTAACTTAAAATTCTACCGAAATGGAGTTAAAAAGTGCACTACGTTAGAATTAAGAACTTATCGTTAGATATCGATTTGCGTATTAAGAAAATATGTGAAATCTGACTTCAACATCTTTGTTCAAACAATCTTTTCAAATTTTACATTCATTCAGTAACTTAAAATTCTACCGAAATGGAGTTAAAAAGTGCACTACGTTAGAATTAAGAACTTATCGTTAGGTAATTTTTAACTCGTAAGTTATCCTATCAGATATAAAAGTAATCAATATTTTGTACCAGGAGAACAATGTCTCGCATAAATCTCATTAATTATACATTCAACTATTAGTATCACTAACAAAGACTCAGTGACATAAGTAATTAATCACAGTGATATAGAAGGAACATCAGTACATATAACAAGACCTCCGAATACAACAGCTGTCTCAAAACTAGTTAGTTCATATAATAAACGAACAAATTGATCAAAAAACACAAGTCATAAAACAATCTCGCCTTTAAAGTCTAATGATCCAAATTCTTAACATCTGTCCATCCATCTCCATATAAAATCCATTTTGATACACAAATCAATTGCTCAATATCATCCAGTTATTCCATCTAGAGACTGCAGTGATTACTTGGCATTTGAATCTCAACTTTATTTTGAAGGTTGTTAAGTATTTATTGGAATGGTGCTGCTGAGAAAAAAAAGGTAGAATTGAAAAACCTTTGGATCGTAGACGACACGAATCAATTAATTAAATTAGTTCGATGGAGCGAATGCTTGTCGAGTGGCGCTTGGGACTTCAATCTGAAGTTATGTTGAGATGCTTATCAATATCTCACTCTCTATGACCGAGGTTTCTTTATTATTTCCATATAGTGTTTGATCTTATTACGAGATCTGATAATTTTTTATGTATTTGGATTCTAAGCATTTAAACTTTAGACGTTTTTTCATGCTGTTCCAATTTCTGTCTTTAAATTGGACACGATTAATACAAGATGAATGAGACATGTTTACTACAAACCGCAAGTACTGACGTCAACTTCAGGTGTATTTTCCTTGTGTTCAAGCAAACAAATGTTGAATAATCCATTGATTGTCAACAAGGTGTGAAACATCACATCTTCATTCATACTTCCTATACGGAAAGAAGTACGTTTAACGTATGTACTACTAAAAAGTTTGTATATTTGTTAATTCACACTTCAATGACTGAACGTGTTTAGGAGATATCTGGCACACATCTAAACCAAGATCTTGATTAGAACAAGAGATGCTTTTATTCTATTAGTGGCTGAGGAATTCAATTTGCGCGTAGGATATTTTTACGTAGAAAAATATTTCTCAAATTTTTCATAAGCTTTCACATAGCATATGAAGTCTACATGCAATAAGCCTGTATTCGAGCGGACAAAAGACCTAAGGCCTAGCAGCGAAAGCTGTAATTGAGATATGGTGCTATTATTATAAATGAGGGCACATCCAAGCTGTCCTGTTATTTACTTAGGAATAATAAGAGTGATTCATAAAATAATATGATAACCACAGTCCGCAACACAATGATCTCATAAAATTGACGGATGGCTCCGGATTTATTGACGCCATTGGCGACTCATTTTGTACCGATTGTTAGACCCGCTCCCGATTTGTCATAATCCATAATGGAATATCACTTACATAAGTCGTACCATAACGGGATAAAAATGTGTATTTCACTCAGGAATGGTAGTGAAATTGTTCAAAAAATTCCGTAGTTCAAAATATCAGCACTTACAAACAAATTTTTGAAGTCATAATTATTATGAAGCATAGCCGGCTGTGAAGCGAGAGGCCGCAAATTCGAAACCCGCACAGAGACAAATGTTTGTGTTGCACACAAATATTTATTTCAGGTTCAGCAGGGTTACCACCACCTCTTATAGCAGTATTATTATAATCGTTCTTCGTTTGTTTTGTATGGGAATCGGTACAAATAAGATCATAATAATACTGCTATAAGAGGTGGTGGTAACCCCTCAGGGTGTTTTGAGACCGAAAATCTCTCGTTTTCCCTGATACCCACGAGACAGGACTCATTTTATTGTGGGTGTAGGACTATGTATGTGACTCTTCGGTGTTATTTATTTATATCAAATACTCAAGATTCAACTCATACAAAAATTATATACACGTAGATGGCCAGTTTCCTTTGGTGTTAAGTCGGTACTTATTTGGACGGTCAGCGAGGAAGACCACTTTGTATCAATGCAATGTGCGTACGCGTCCGGCGCTGCTATGTCTAGTGCTGCGCTTAGAACATCCTGTTTAGTTTCACTAATGGATTCTTAATAGAAATATTGTATATTAATTGAATACAGGACGTTATCTAGTGTTTGTTTAACAATTTCCAATGTTATCATTATAGTATTAAATCAATTAAGAGAATTGATTAGATGGGTGCTTCTGTTTTACGAGAGTTGATACGAGATGAAGAGCTTTTAGTTAAAATAACACATTTTATCCTAAATGGAATGAAAACAAATACAACTTTAGCTACCCGCGTTGATAATAAGATTTTCGAAGCGCTTTTCGTTCATCTTGAAAAACACAACGGCCCAATCGTGACAGCATTTGAATTATACTCTGATTACTGAAATCGTAAACATTACTTTTAACAATTATCGAAAATCAAAACGATTATCGATTAATTTCTTATTGGATTGATTTACTCTGGCTTGATCCCATTTAAAATGGCAGATATTTTAACGCAAGTATCGGCATAACATTTGCATATACATATTACACAACGTGCAAGAGAGACTCCGAAATCCAGTTCAAAGAAATAACAAATCGATGAACGGTATCAAAGGGATCGCCGGATGTGTGGCCCGGTAGGAAAAAAATCAATATGTAAATATAAACATTGAAAAAATGGGAAAAATGTGTGGGATGGGGCACCGCACGATGCGACCGGCTCCGAAAAATATTTACTTACATATGCATTAGTGTGAGGTTGCGTAAGGTTTGTATGTGAGAATCTTCAGAGGTTTTTATCATTAAAAGTTAAAAGCTTTTATTTGACTTGCAACGTAGCTAATGTTTGATAGTTTGTTGAGGCCAAATGTTGCAAGCGAAATTAAAACTACTTGGGGACCTAACGGCCGACTGACTGAGAAGTAACTGACGCTTATCATACTTAATGCAATCATTATATCATTCAAGGCGTATTTTGAGAGCTTCTTGGCATCAATCAAACAATCAAATCAATGGTAACTATGCAAGAACATCACAAGAATAAAACTATTATCTCCACATTTATGGTTAACATACTTAAATGTGTTCGAAGCTGATACAACAATAAGACATTTTTCAGCAGATGACCCGCTCATGCCTCCTATAGATGAGACAGTATATTTGGAAATATGTTATTATGGTGTCGTCAAGAACAATTTCATAATATATGACTGCCCTTTTAGAATGGAAGATACCAATTTTACAGTTGATTGAATAATCCCATTAATAAACCAAATGATGGTAGGACATTAAAAGAGACTCCGGAATATATGTTTGTTAACAATAAAGCTGATATTCTGATTGCCAATTTTAAGTCATTAGGAGGCATGAATTACAATTATAAATTACACTATTTGACGGACTCTCATGAGGCCCTAACGGTGCACTATAAAACAATACTAATTAATAATAACTCATCAAGATGTAAGTATGGTTTTCGAAAAATAATGCGCTAAACCTCGCATTGTCTCATTCATCCGACGATTTTGTTTGCAATGGAAGCAAAAGTGTACACCAAAAGTAGGATGAGTGAAAATATTAATAATTATAACTCATATTAAAGTTTGACATGCCGATATTGATATAAAACCATGCGGCACAAATAAAGCGATAGCAATTTACATACCCATATATGAACAGATTGAACAACAACAAACACAAAAAAGCCTGAACAACACATGGATCTTAGATTCAAATGAAACGACTATCGGATATTGTAACAGCGGATTTGGAAAGCTACGAAAAACGGCCCACTGAAAACCCCGATTATCATTTTAATGTGTGTCTTCTAGATACTGTTACGTTATTAACACCACATTATGTAAAATCAAATCAAGATCCTGTATTGTGTGAATGTGTAGATCTATAAAGGAAAACTATACTGCAACTTGTTATTACAATTATAATTTATTTTGGTAATAAGAATGGCTTTTAAAACGGATAACACTTAATGAGGCTTCTTTTTTATAACTGGCTGCGTGTCTGACCTCACTCACCTCTGGAAGATTCTGTCCCACGCATGAGATAAACCGTTTGTAAAATCCAGACAAAATGTCCCTTAAACTAAGATTGAGACCAAGAACATCTCGTTCCAGAATCAATAATACATACTAAACAAGGAGTCTACTACAAAACAAATGGTAAACAAAAAAACACGCATTACACAAGCAACTTACATAAGCACAAGCTAATTAAATTGAGTACGTCGATCACATCCCTCCTCGGCAATGCGGAAGCTCGGCCCATAGTCCACAGCCGCGCTGTCTCCATATGGACTGGGAACGTTGAACCGATCACGATATCCGATGTTACAACACTATTATAGAATATTTTAGTATCTACACTAAACAATACATTGAATGAGGCAAATATTTCAGAACTATTGACTATTGTAATCTATTTAGCGGTAGACACTTACATAGTTGCTTTAGCTCATATGCTTAGTATAGACAATATAGAAACGATTCGAAAACAGAAACACTGAAAATAATTTGATCTTCCAAAGTCTTAGATTGTTTAACTTGAATGAGATATAGATTAAACAACTCAAGTGGAAATGTACAAGTCATATTATGATCAGAAAGGATATCGAAAAATAGACAACAATTATGAGCGAATGGTATCCTCGCGATAGGAAAAGGAGAAGACAAAAAAAAGAGGATATAACAAAGGTTGCCAGTAGACAGATGAGGGAAGCTAGAGAAAGAGAAGACTGGAAAAGTTTAGACGAGGCATACACGGAAGATTTAGACTTACATTTCGATTCACAAATTAAAAGTGCAGGTAACATAAGTATTATGTAGAGGACATCTTAAAAATCCGCTTAAAACACAATAACGTCTTCATCCAACAATTAAATACACATCGTTCACAAATTCGCGACCCACCGCACAATATTAAACGGTCGTTAGTCGTAACCTGACACCGCGATTGCGTTGTTACAGCACGCTTAATTACCGCACCGCGCTCAAGATTGATGGATCGTTTAATCAAATCACCAAGATTTTGTGATATCACATATATTTTGTTACACACTCTTCCATCTGCACTTATCTCATTGCAATTAGCAATGTGGGGACACGTTTTTAGTATCTTACTACTATTCTTTCTTTCTACCTGCCCCTATCCCACCTTAATGTGGGGTCGACGCAATACACTTTATCAAACATGTTGCAGAAAGAATTTGGCTTAGTTTTTACGACCGGCTGCCTGCTTGACGTCAATCCCGTCTGAGGGATCCAGTCCCGGCCAAATTACTACTATTACAAATGCGAAAGTTTGGCTGGCGGGTTTTTGGTAAGTAAATCATGCAATAACGGCTGATCTAGATGAAATTTGGTAGAGGTAAATTATGATCTGGAATAGCACATTAGCTACTTATTATCCTGGAAAAAATGTACGGTTCCCATTCTATGTTATACTGTCCACTATCCCTGTAATCCACTGCAAGTCATCAACAGTCTCCTCTGCTAACAAGAAGGGCCAAATTGCGACTCAGTGGTGCGTTTCGGTAAGAGTTCCGGTCCAAATAACACAGCCCCTTGCCAATCTCCATTCTTTGGTGGGCAATTACACACCTATGTTTCTTGTATCATGCGTGTTTCTGAACAGTTGTTATCATCAGATGATCCACCTGCCTGTTTCTCAGTCTCTGCTATAAAAAAGTATTCAGTGCGGTTCGGATTGACTCACAGAAATTAATCGCATTGGGTTTTTAGAATGTGTCATCCGCCCCATGACCATGAAAGCCGTAAAGCTTTCGAAACATCCATCGCATCGCAACCACGGACGTAAAAAAAGAGATGGACGGAGCGCTAGGAACATAGAAAGTGAATCAGGGTTTTCGGCTCATTCGATCAGTCGCCGCCATTACGTATCGATCGAATGGGCCGAAAATCCTGCTCCACTTGCAATGTTAATAGCACTCAGTCCATCTTTTTTTTACGTTTATGATGGCAACATAGTTATTGTGTCGGGTCTAAAAATAAAAACACACCGCGATAAAATCTATAAAAACTAGTTGTATTACAATTATTCAGTTTCCTGCTGGATCTAATCCGTAGGATACAAAGTTGTTTTTGTTCGGTATCAACGGCGGACGGGACAGGGGCCGCCTACGCCCTAGATAACCGCCCCCCCCCTCCCCTCCGCGCCCGGGTAGGGGGCTCCGGGGTGATAACAACAGCTGTCCACACTACATTGTGCACTATAACCACATTGTGCTCATGCACTTGCGTTGATTACGTATCAATGTTAATGTGATATTGTTTCCCACGACTCTATTATCCTGCCATACTGTGTATATTGTATATTTACTCGTACATTATATAAATTCACAGGAAAAAATTCACTAGATGGAGGCCGCTTTTTAACAGGTCGGAATCTATCCTTTGGAAAGGCCTATGTTCAGCAGTGGGCGTTTTGTGACTGATGATGATGATAACATAAGCTTGCGTTTTGAATGCCAGAGCCACACTATGAACAGTTATATCTACAGGACGAATGGACGACTCGACCGGTTATCCCTGTCTTACAGAAAATCAACATGAAGTAGCAGTTCGATGTTGCCATTCATTTGGTAAACAATATATCCCGTGATCCAAATCTCTCTTCTCCTTTCCAATCCCAATGAACCAAAAAAAAAAAACCAATCGCAATGAACCTTTGGGTAGCGTAGGTGTTACACGTTACATGCTATAAAAATCTATGATGCCTAGCAGTGGCGAAGGGTGTTTTTTTTTAAGGTAAGCCAATACTACCTTGTCTTCTAGATAATACCTATATAATGCGTATTTATCAGCTTACAATCTCGAAAAGGGAAACCGGTAGGAATTGGATTGTTTGGACTCTTCGCTACTGATGCCTAGCCTAAATAAATGGTAATGTGAATTTCACAGCCATCCAGTTAAAACTTTTAAATTAAACTGCAATAATTCCATTCTTCTGCATCTTTTAAATATGGTACCATCGCTCGCGGTGATTTCACCAGTATCGCCAGTAAATTGAATTGCGTTTAACGGCGATTTAACCAATTTCCAGTCAAGCCGAGCCCAGCCTGATCTCAACTCCATTTTACTAGAAATATCATTGAAAGATTGAAAAGAGATGGAAACGGTAATGATTCAATTCGTCTCGTCTATCGCGTCGGTCGGAAGTTTGTCCTAATGTTGACAAATAATAAAATTCTGGTGGGCATTGATTTCCGGCTGATAAGAGGGCGACCGTGTTATCTATAACCTATGCGGTGACTCCTGACATTGTGTAACTGTTGTAGCACCACGCTGTTTCTTTATTATTCAATTCTAGCTTCAGTAGTGTCCTCCTCGGTTTAGCGTTTAAACCCAGAGGTACTGACTTCTGTGTTCGAATCCCAAGTCGGTTAGGTGTTTTTCTAAGACGATATGCCCGGTAGTAAAGATGAATTAATATTCCAATCTTAGGACTGGATTCCCCGAGGGCTGTTGCGGTCAGGCAAGCTACCGGTCATAAAACTAAGCCGAATCCTTTCTACAACATGATTATAAAAGTATGTTACGCCGACGCGACCCCACATTCGAGTGGGATATGGGCAGCTGCAAAAAAATCTAGTTAAATCAGTGGTCTCCTCCTTGGTGTAGTGGCTGCATTAGACTGTGAATGGCCTTGAATTCGAATCCCAGGATGGACAACGCGGTTTTCCTATCGCAATTCGTCTGGGACTGACTACTTCAGAGAGGGTTGACGTCAGGCAAGCAGTTGAAGGTAAAAACTAATACGAATCATTTCTGCAACATGCTTATTAAAAGTGAGTTGCCAAAAATGCTAGTGGGGAAAGGACGGGTAGAAAAAGAGATGGTCCCACATAAATTTGTTTAAACTCTAATGATTAGGGTCCACCGTCCAAGGGAACCAGATTAATCCTTTTGATATAGATTTATCCTTTAGTAGACTTTCCTTTTTTCCAACATAATTTTCCATAGATTCTATACATATTTACGAGCATGGTATTCCACTTCAAGGCAAATGCCCTTTCCTTCACTACATTAAGCAGCAAATAAGAGAAACACTCAAGACATGATTAATTTTATCACGTTGATCTGTAAAAACGAATGCAGTCGCAAGTGTCGCAACGGGCTGAGGTCTGTAGGTCTGTACAGCTCAGACAACTTTCTATAAACGGCATGACGCAACACGGGCACCGGGCACCCAATGATGGAGATAAAAACTTCGTATCACACTGCATACATCAGTACAAGTTCCAAACAAACATGTGCATTTGTGAACTTAGAACAAAATAACCACAAGTTTAATAATCACAAGTTTAAAAACTTAACTGACCGACTTCCAATTTACCGATCGTGACCAAATGTATATGGGACCACCCTTGAAATATGCTCCTTGGAACACAAAAATAATTTTGAAAATCGGTCCACATTTGGCGGAGATATCGCGTAACATACATAAAAAAAAACGACGAATTGAGGACCTCCTCCTTTTTGGGAAGTCGGTCGAAAACTTAACGGACCTACTTCAAATCCGATCGTAACCAAATTTATGTGGAATCACCCTTGAAATACGCTCTATAGAACACAAAAAGAATTTTGAAAATCGGTCCACATTTGGCGGAGATATCGCGTAACATACATAAAAAAAACGACAAATTGAGGACCTTCTCCTTTTTACAATTCGGTCGAAAATATTTCTGCTTAAGATTAGTGAGGGCAGGCAGAGAAAATATTGCCAAAATTTCAATGTTGAAGTTAAAGTTGTAGGAATTATACATCAATATAATATACCCGAGATGCACAGTTCTTTGCAAATATCCTCCTAAAATGTGGTCTCAGGAATAAAACAAAGAAAAAGATCACAAATTCTAATTAAATCAACACAAATATAACCCTCTGCACGTGTAATAAAGTAGCTTTTTAAACGAAATGAGCAAGCGTTCTTAAATTTGAATTTTGAAAATTAGAATTCCATCGGCGTCGGACTGTATGCAAAAAGAGTTCTTAAGCACTCGTTTGCTGTCCCATTTTCGGAGCGTCAACTGTGCATCTAGGTAATTAATATATCGATGGAATTATAGCTTAGTTAGCAAGGGGCAAGGCAGGGACATGGCGGAATCATAAGCGTTCCGTTTTTGCCATTAGCTACGGAACCCAAAAACAGAGGCGGGAGGCCCAGATATCCTCTCCCCATCCCATTCTCTATTCATTTCCTTTCCTTTCCACAACAGGCAGTTGCTTTGATGTGCCTCTGACATTGATGGTAATCACGCAACCCCTCACCACGATTAAGCTATCATTACCATAACTTACATGATCAATAAAGATATTTCTATCAGATAAATGCTTAAAAAAAAAATATTAGCCCTGTAATATTACTGTCCCACTGCTGGGAACGGGCCTCCTCTACTAATGAGAGGGGTTAGGCCTTAGTCTACCACGCTGGCCTAATGCGGGTTGGTAGACTCCGCATACCTTCGAAATTCATGTGAAAAAATTCTCGGGTATGCAGGTTTCCTCACGATGTTTTCCTTACTATATTTCACAATGAAAATACACTTAACATAGAAAAGTCAGAGGTGTATGCTCCATTTTTGGGGTTGGTCTCGAACCTCTGACACTTGTCTCGGCAGTCCGTACCATTACTAACTGAGCTATCGCTGCTTAGATAAAAAAAAATAAAGAAAAATGCTTATTATCTCTTATTTCATCCAAATTATTTTCCATACCTGTACCAGTCCTTCTAACACAGAAAAAAAACTTTACTAATTGACCGCTGCGTGTACCGTGTAATTTAACACTTCGAACCCGCGTCCCTTATTTAAGTTATTTAACATATCTCGTTCTCACTCCAGTTAAAAGCGGACACCCTAAAAATAAACACCGACCAATTAAGACGTCAATTTGATAAAAAAAAATTTACGATTCATGACTAAGGTCACGGCTGATTGATATATTGATGATAACTTGAGTTACTGATGATATCTGAACTAATATTATAAAGAGCAGATTTGTTTTGTATTTTTGCATGTAAAGGATAAATATAATACTACTCGACTGATTTTCAATTAATTCCAACATAGGCCTCCCCCAAAGATTTCCAGATTGACCTGTTGGAAACGGCCTTACAGGAAGCTAAATTATCAAGAGTAACATGGGCTATATTTTATTTAAATTATCCTTAACAAAATTCCAAAAATGTGAACCAAAGTTATCAATTATCAAGTTCCGAGAGCACGTTAACTTATAGCTGAAATTTACGCAGCAAAATGGACTGGGCCTTATTCGGTCATGACAATTTTAGGATTTATACTTCCTTATATCGGCACATAAAACAGTTTTATCAGAACCGGATAATCTATCGGATGTTATAGTTACTGCGAATCTGGGTTTCACTATAAATTAATATTACATTTACTTGAAAAATAAACTTTGAAGTTTTTGATCGCAGCCGTCACACACACATACACACTTGTGTGCACGCACACACTAGTTCTGGTTTGGCATCTGTCGGACACCAAGGGGTCACAATGGGTCACATATGCTGATCTAGATCCTTTTGGCACGGTTGTGGTGGGGCATATATTATCATCCACAGTATGGGTATAGTAATATAATAATTAGGTACATACCTAAATATCTGTATAATTAATATGTTTCTACGTCTTGTACCTGTACGCCACGAAACTAGTGTCAATACATGATTCTTTCTTTCTTTCTTTAATTAAAAATAGGTAATTTAGGCAGAACAATTATCCCATCAGTTGAACAGACTGAAATCATATACCGAGGTTGTTGCGAAAAACCTGTGGAAATACTAGGAGGACCAACACTCTGATTGGAGTTAGGCTGCTTAATTTTTAGGTGATGTTTACATCACGCACAATGGCCCAACTTTTTGGCTGGCTGAAAGTAGCCCATAATCAATACCAATATCCATCTTTTGGGGGGTCGATCGCCTCGAGGGAGCCAGTCTGCCAACCTGATCTAATATGGCAGTAGGAGGAGCAAAGGATTGCTCCTTGATAGGAATCAAGATGAATCACTTGAAATACGACATGTACTGTACAGAGTTTACAAATGAGTAAAGTGATAAAGCATGTGACTATCATATTGATATGTTCAATCCAAAGACTTCTATGTATTTACTAGACAAGCTGTTTCGAAGTAAAAATGTGGCACATGACGGCGAGTGTTTGACATTTCGCGGCTAAGGAAAAGAGTAGATTTCTATAGTGAGTTGAGGGCGATTAACAGAGACTTAGTGCGCACATTCTATGCACCGAACAGCCAGTCTAGTAGTATACATAGAAGTCTTTGGTTCAATCACATAAGAGTTGATGGTTACACAAAGATGTGATCGAAATCTATGTGCTCGTGTAAACAAGGCCTAAAAAGTAACAATGAATAAACAAATCTTCCGCAAACGTAGGCTATTAAAACCGCCAAACCTACATCGGCTATAGCCCTAACTACTGCCAAGTACCACATCACCTGTACCCCTAGTACGAGTTTATGCTTCTCGAAAACTATGATAGTTATCGTTAAAACTCCGTACATTGGACTTGTAGCGCCGCTTGCGGAAACTAGAATGAACTAAATAAATGTATAGAGATTTAACGATAACTATGATAGTTTTCGAGAAGCATTAACTCGTACTAGGGGTACTGATTGATGGATTTACACGAACGTGTATGCACGGCTGGACGTATGCTAAACGACAAGTTCCGCGTCTGGACGTCGCAGACTAGACGTGTGCTTCCCGTTTCACTTAACTTTGTCTACTTGATTAATGTGCAAACATTATACACGTTTAACACGACGCACCGAGTCAATTATGTTTTTTTTTTGTAATGAGTAGGCTCAAAACGAGACACGATTTTACAAGTTCTTTTATTCAACATAGGCTACTTTTTTACGGTTTCTGTAAGATAGATTTGGTATTAAAATTCCATGCAAAGAGTCGAGAGCAACAACTCTTTCTTTCTACCTGCCCTTATCCCACCATAATGTAGGGTCGGCGCAACACACTTTTTCAAGCAAGTTGCAGAGAGGATTTGGCTAAATTTCCACGACCGGCCGCCTGCCTGACGTCAACCCCCTATGAGGGATCCAGTCCCGGGCAAATTAAATTAGCTTTGCCCAACCTGGGAATCGAACCCAGGACCTCCCGGTCCACAGCCCATACATGCTGCACTAGACCAAGGAGGCGACCATCGCGTTTCGTATAATCTTATTTCTAGAAGACTATATTATGTCCTCCTCCCCGATTCCCGTTTCAATTCAGGCAGCGCCTTTGGTATGCTCCTGACACTTTGGATATACATGGGCAACGGTAACCACTCATCATAAGGTGGACTGTCTATTTACATTCATAATCCAACACGAAGTTAAGAAAGGCGCATTTTACCAATAACATCATCATCAGCTACAGGATGTCCACTGTTGACCATAGGCCTCGGAAAAAGATTTCTAGACCTATCCAATATGATCACAGACTCGTAAAACAATGTGATTGACAACTGACGTGCTGGACATGAAGAAACGCACAATTCCATCACATGTCTTTAAACAGACATGACTCCGTCTGCTGATGTTAGTTGAAAGCCCGCCGTAAACGATATCCGACACCAAAGCAAACAAACGCTACGACTGCATTTCAAAGAATGACGGGGAAGAAATAAATTACACATCATAAATAACTTCACTAAGTTCCTTCTTACGATTCTCTTTTGATTGGACATAGAAGGATTTATGGAGAATTAAATTCCTTGATTAGTAGCACATAACGTCGGTTGTAAAGTTGTATGATGTTTTTTCTACGAAGGAGATGTAATTAACATAACATAAGCTCAGGCCTGTATCCCTGAAGGGGTAGGCAGAGGCGCACTAGCGAACTAGAACACCCACATTTCGCCGAGCTTAGTTCCGTCCCAGATGTGATAGGGGGCGAGCCTATAGCCATATCGGGCACAAATTCCAGACTCCGAGCTGATATGGAAAAATCCAATATCACTGCCCGACCCGGGGATCGAACCCGGGACCTCAGAACCGTAGTCGTACCGAAATACCACCACGCCACCGAGGCAGTCTGATGTAATTTCGTTGCATTTACTGATAAAAAAGTTAAAACCGGCACTGCTTGCTCATCCAACAACCCCATTTGTCGTGCAACCCTCCACTATTAGACATTAGAGAGTGACGTGATTAGAACAATCTAGAACTGTAACTGGGCTCACGAGGTCCACAAGGTAACTATTCCACATTGCAGTCGATGAGAGAGTTAATTTAGTTCATTGCAATTACCACAAAAAGCGCTACTAGCCAAATGTATGCAGATCTAAAGACAATCATCGTTATCCAAATGATTAACTCTTACTAGCTGTAAGTACTGAAACCTGATGGTGACTCGCGAGTTTTGCTCGACTGGGGTCGATCGGTTTGAATCCAGATAATCATAGTTCAAATTGACTTTTATAAACACTCCTGCATCAAATCAAAGCATTTATTGAATCCATAAAATGTCATACATTATTTAGATTCCGTAAAAATTTTACTCTACCGCCAGTTCGGAAGGTTGGTTCGCCAGAAAAGAACGGGCAAGAAACTCTGACGTTGCTCTTTTTGAGCAAAACGTAATATATGCACTTTACAATCAGATATTAATAAACAATCATAAAATTAGATTAAAAGAAAGGAAAGACACAACTTGCAAGTTAAGGACGTATTAGTTGCTTTTAAGTATTCACTTTATACTGCCTGAATTTAGGTCGATCAATATTTTACTTAACTGCGAATACAAAATATAATTCCAACAGTAAATTGTTTATTTCCCTACCCAGTTTGATAACGTCGCAATTGGAACGTAATGTATATTACTGAACAGGGATCAGTGATATGTTTTTATGGCTTAAACTACCACAATAATACTATAAGTTATGGGTAATAGTGGACTATACACGCCATCATAATGGTATGCTAATGCTAATTCCAAATTAATAACATGTTATAGGTAGTTATTGTAATTTTAACGACCCCGATAAAATATGTGAGGTACGTAGGAGTAATTATTGTTTTTTCGACAGACTTCCAAAAAGGAGAAGGTCCTCAATTCGTCTGTATTTTTTTTTATGTATGTTACGCGATATCTCTGCCAAATGTGGACCAATCTTCAAAATTCTTTTTGTGTTCGAAAGAGCTTATTTCAAGGGTGGTCCCATATTTGGTCACGATCGGATTTGAAGTCGGTCCGTTAAGTTTTTAAACTTGTGATTATTCAAGTTGATACACTTTACCATTATCGAATTGTCGGGCGAAACGGTGTTGGTCTGGTGTTGAGGCGTTGTATTGCACAATGACATTTACTGTGCGATAGTACTAACCACATAGATAGAACCACATAGATAGTTCAGCACTATCGTTATTTGGTTTATGAGCAAAATACTTTACTGTTTTCTCACGCGATAGTTGCTATACAAATGTTTTGTGGTCGAGATAGAAGTCTGTGTCAGGATGTTTATACTTCATTGGTGCTAGGGTAATTTCGACCAAATTATACATGAACAAGCTCTATCAAACACAAGAAGAATCTTGAGAATCAATCCACATTTGCAAGGGATGTCATACATAAAAATAAAATATCTGACCGACTTGCGAACCTAGGTTGTTTTTGAACTCAGTTAAAAATACCGACGAATTGTGAACCTCCTCCTTTTGGGAACTCTTTCCGGGGCAATCGGTTAAAAACTGGTAAAACCACTCACATTAGGCACACAGAAAACCATTAAAGCCCAAATGTCCCGTAAATGTATTATGTAATATGTTCTATTCAAGCCAGTGTCAAAACATGATAGAACAAAACATAAGGAACTTGATAGGAAACCCAAAAATCAGATATTAACAGACATTAAATCATAAATGACAAGAAAACTACCATCTTCCGACACTAATTCACAATTAAAGCTTAATATAGAAACAATTAACAATAATAATTAGGAGCAATCGGTCATCAGGCATCCGACAATCGATGGGAAGTTTGGTTTCACTGAGTGGTCGTTTCGTAATGACTTATGAACGGAGTAACTTGGCATATCCATGCAATTCGAGCGAGTTTACTCGGTCGGAGTTATAAATCGATACGAAAGGGCTACGATTTACGAAATTCGTCTCTTTGTGTCGCCAATCTATTACGTAATGAAAAGGTTCTGGTGTGTATTTTTTAACCGACTTCAAAAAGTCAACAACAATTCCTTACTGTCTTTGAAGTCGGTGTTGATCCAGTTGGAAAAATTGACTCTTATATTGGGGGGAAAACTCAATCGAACACTACATTTTCATTTCCAATAATGACAATAATTTTGACGAGTATATGAAGTTTAGGAAAGCCGTGGAAATAAAGAAGAGAGCAAACCGGTCGCCGGATAATAAGCGATACGAATTCGACATCGGTGACCAGTAGCAACACCACCTGCACCTTGAATATTATCAAAGATCTGATCTGTGGCACTGCACTACGCCCATCACCCTGATAAATTAGATGTCGGACAACATTCTTTGTACAATACTGCTTGTAGTTAGTTAGAATTTCCAGAACCTACACAGAATTAACTATCAATAACATTCATAGGAGTATGTACAGTGGTCACATTAGATTCCTTCAACCTAACTTCAAAGGAAGCAATATTGCGCAAAATCATTAAATGAACGCCTCTAACATCGCCAGAATGCTTTTAGATACACGTTGCATGTCCCATTTAGATAATTAAATTGATAATAGGGAGAGAGACGCGCCGTCCGTACGACCTAGATTTAGACTGAATAATTAAAAGCCTCAGCTCTCGCAAATTGTGTATAAAAGTGTCCTTCTTTTCTTTTAACCAGATTCAATGGGTGGAAGCCTGCGGTGGTCTCGGTAGTACAAGTCGGTAAATGTATTATGCGATTTAACTAGGATAAAATGTGAACTAGAACAAAGATCTTTAGATTAAATTCTAAGTGAACAAATACTAAAAGAACTGTTATGATGCGAGATTTTAAATGTCGACAAGCGAGATTATTATCATGAAAGCACCATTCACACAATGTCTTTTTCATGTATGTTGTATGCAATTAAATTTAAGGTAAGAATTTTAATGGTTTTCATTTTAAAACTAAAAGTAGGTACGATAATTGCGTTGTGTTTTACATTGAGAGCATTGGCCAAAGACATAGACGGGACAAGAATACAAAACTTGTGATCCAAAAGTTATGACCTCGTGGTCATATGTCACTTAGTTTATTTGAAATATACGCGCGCCAGGTCGACCAGAGTAATAATATTGAGAGAACAAACTTGTGTTACGTGATTATTACCCATTCACAGAACATTCTAGGGTGTAAATTGTAATAATCGCCTTTTCATTGTAATAAGTGGTTGATGGCGGTACTGAACTCAAGTTTGAGATCAATTTTTGTGTATGGAAACTTGCTTGATAGCCACTCTATCTCTTTGGCATTGGCCAATTTCCATATTTACTGTCTTTTGACACGCTTTATTAATTTCATCTGCATTGGCCCTAGCACAATCCAAAGAGAGTAAGAACTGCTGTTATTTTTCACTTATTGGAGTCAAAGTTTTCAAAACTTTATTTTAAAATAAAACTATTTTTACGAATTCCATAACGATTAGGTTTTAATTTTTATTTCCGACGTTTCGAAGGCTTTGTTTAAGACTTGTTTGTTTCTTTAAGACTGCAAAGCCTTCGAAACGTCGGGAATAAAATTTAAAAGAATTCGTAAAAATAGTTTTATTTCAATGTATAATATTCGCGTAAACTTAAGAAATCAGTATGTAAACTTTATTTTGTTATATTTTTTCCTTCCAGTGCTGAACGTAAACATCAAATCTCATAATTAGTTCAAAAATAGCCTCTTTTGAAGCGATAAATTAGCCATGCCACCCCACCATAGCGTCAGATGGAGAATACAAAAATACCAACACGTTTGTGAACCGCTTTCTGTTAATTGCCACAACCCCAAGGCCGCAGGACCCCGCTCTACACAAATGGGGTGATGTTATTACCTCTGCCCACCCCGAGTGAGTCACGTCGCGTGATGAAGGGCGGGGGTTCAGCGTTGCATATTTTGTGCCTAACTTATGGGATTAACGAGTGGATTTATATTAAATTCGGACTTTGGAGGTCCGCCGTTGACACGGTTTTGGCGACATTGGCAATACCAGTCAATAGGAATTAGGTATTTTCATTTCTTATCAGAATTTCATTTTAATTACGTTCAAATTGGTCGTGTATCGTAGTTGTGGAGCTTCAAGCCACAGCTAGTTCTGTATAATTATCGACCTACTTTAAAAGATAATAAGTAATCAATTCGTCTATATTTTTTACGCGATATCTCCGCCAAGTACATACATTGCCTCACGCCTCTTTCCCATAAGGATGGGCACAGACAAGGGATTTCCACTTGCTACGATCCTTACACACCTCTTTCGCCTCATTTAATCTTATTACATTCTTGATACATTCTTATTCTCCGCCAAGTTTGGACCGATTTTCAAGATTATTTTTGTTTTCGATAAAGCTTATTGCATAGGTGGTCAAATATAACAAATATAACTTTATTAAGTTTTAATTTTTTACTTTTTAGAGATATCATAACGGCTACGCTCAAGCTAGTCAAGATGAACATAATTGTAACACCATTGAATTTAAAGTTCCCATAAAAAATAATCGAATTGGCACCCATAAACAAACAACTGCACTTAGTGATCACACGTTACACGATATCAATTAGGCTATGGGGCAATGAACTGGACAAGATATCGCTTGTTATCACAATTAGGCACGATAGAGCCCTTTCGATGAACTATGAACTGAATTCGAACGAAATATTAGACCTAGATTTGCAATGGAGAAATTCTAGAAAGTTGTTAACGCCCGGTTTCTTTGAGGTTGATTCGTACCGAAATTAACTGAACGTCTAGCAAATGTTAAGTTAGTATTGGGCTGCTAGAAGCATTTTTTCCACAGGCTGCTCCAACGCCTGCTACACTGCCTCGGTGGCGTATTGGTATTGTTTGCACGGTCCGACTATCGTCCTGAAGTCTCGATCCCGGGTCGGGCAGTGTTATTGGATTTTTTAATATCAGCCCGGAGTCTAGAATTCATACCCGATATGGCGATAGGCTCGCCCCCTATCACATCTGGGACGAAACCAAGCTCGGCGAAATGTGGGCATTCTAGTTCGCTAGTGGCGTCTGCCTACCCCCTCGGGGATACAGCCGTGAGCTCATGTATGTGTAAAATAATAGCATTACTGTACACAATTGCTGATACACTTATCTTATTTTATGAGTAATACATCCTATTTGTAGGGGAGCCCCCTCAAATTGCGTGGGGACTGGAGTGTACAGTTTGACACATAACTTCACTGTGTGCAGAAATAAATTGGTACAACTGAATTAAAAATATCCTATAGAGATATTATAGTGACGATGAATAATGTTAATTTGAGGACATTTAAGTTTATGTTATTTTTTTTACATTTCCTAGTAATACACTGCCTCCGTGGCGTGGTGGTATTTCGGTACGACTACGGTTCTGAGGACTCTGGTTCGATCCCCGGCGAGGGCACAGTGATATTGGATTTTTCCATATCAGCCCGGAGTCTTGAATTTGTGCTCGATATGGCGATAGGCTCGCCTCGAACTAAGCTTGGCAAAATGTGGGTATTCTAGTTCACTAGTACGCCTCTGCCTACCCCTTCAGGCATACAGGTGTTTGTCATGTTTTTCAGTAATGATTCATGGTATATCTTATTCATCAAGTACGCCCAACGATCATCCAAATTACATATTAACAGCTTGTAAATGTATTGCAAACATGTATTGAATATGGAATTAGTAAACGCATCACACCTCTTTGTGTGTCAATATAAACAAGAAAGAGATGGCTTACCATATTGACTGTCAAGTAATCATTATCTTATGAAGGCTAAATCAATAGAGCATTGTACAATATAGCTTAGTCTAAATTGCTTAATTGAAATAAAACTAGTTTTTACAGATTTTATTGCTTTTTTTTGGCCTGACATTTCGAAAGCTTTAGAGTCTGATTAAATTGTTTAAATTCTCTGGATGATGACTGCCATGGCGGAGTAGTATTGTGTGCAGTACAACCACTACTTGAGGTCTCATGTTTTATCCCGGGTCAAGCAAAGTGATATAGGGGTTATTTACTCTGCTGTCTTAGTGCGACTTGCAGCTTTCTTTCTACCTGCCCTTATCTTACCTTAATGTGGGTTTTTTTTTTTTTTTTTTTTTTTACCTTCTTATATTATCCGGGGGGTCTCTGCGAATGGGATACTGAGACCCCCCAGTGAAATCTTTTAAACAGGGTAAGAGTAGTTGAATTGCTTATGTGTTAATGAATGTTGACAAATTGTGCTTAAGATTATTTCACATATTTATATGGCGTTTCTTTGTTGGGATATACTAATGTGCGACTCAGCATCAATGACAATTTGATATATTTGCATTTGACAGCTAACATAACATTTAAGTATGCAGTAGTAACTGATGCTGAACCGCACTCCAGTTCTCCCCTATATACATAATGTTTCATTTATTCGCATACATACATTTATATATACATACACATACATGCTTTTCCTAAGTTAGAATTAAGTACATTATTTTGTGTTTGACAAGTAACATGGCCTTTAGAACAAGTAACATTATAAATGTTGAGCTGTACTTCAGTTTTGAAACGTTATACAAAATGATTTTAATAGAGACGGATACATTGCGTTTTTTTTTTTTTTTTATATGTATATAGCGCAACACACTTTTCAAGCATGTTGCAGAAATGATTTGGCTAAGATTTTATCAACCTCCTCTGGGGGATCCAGTCCCGGGCAAATTAGATTACATAATTGGTTTTGCCCAATGTGGGATTGAACCCACAACCTCCCGGTTCACAGCCCATATATGGTGCCACTAGACGAATGAGGTGACTTAGGATGACTTGCAGCACTTAAACAAATCTCAATTTAAACATAGGAATGATCTGTAAGTTAAATCCACTTTGGGACTAATCGTAGATTATAGCACTGCAAGCCGCCTTTACAAGCTAAATTCCAATTAATTTAATACTGTCATAAACAATATGAAAGTATTAGTTTTTTATACCTACTTTCTACCTGGTGTTATCCTGGCCTTCTGCCTGCTTCATATTCATTAGCTATTAGCTATATTTTCTTCCAAAAGGGAAAAAGGCAAAATTCAAATGACATGGTTTATATTTACCTATCATGTAGACATCTCATCGTCTAAGGAAATAAGAACTGAATACTGATGAATATTAAGCAGCAATATGTGAGAGCAAGATTGAAATGCTTGTAGATATACGTATATTATATTATTATATACTACAATTTCCCGAATATTGGGAAACAGTATAAAAATTCCCTTAACAAAAAAATTATTTTTTGTCCTCATACCAGACATTTTTTATAGAAAAAATACAGAAATGCTTGGGAAGATTTATTATATAATATCACGGCGATTAACATTACCTTGACGCTAGCTTCAGAAATAATTAAAATAAATATGTTCTAATCTCCATTATTTTCGTTTTGTATGAAACATGTGGCGCGAAAATGAGGCAACAAAAACTGTGTAATGATCGAGCGATTGCGATGTCTCGCTCGATTTCTTTGTACTTTACTCACTCATGATCGGATTTCTATAGGATCATTGCGACATTCGTCTACGCACCTTACCAAATCAACTAAGTATACGCTCTTACTACATGCTTATATAAACTAATTCTTTAAAACCAATATTGGTCTATAAACTACGCATTTTTCACGGTATAGCCCTAAACTAAGCCCCTTTAGTTTAGAAAGGGGCGGGCCTTGATAAATGCCCGCATGGAATCAATTTATTACTTACCGACTGCCCTCGCAGCTATAACTTGACTTATGAAAGACATTTTTCATTAAATACATTAAGCAAGCAGTTATAAATACCTTGTAAACTTCATAGAACGCTGAATGAAGCAAATCAACAGCCAATCGTACAAATCCTTGCACAACCACACCAAAGAAATTATTTTCGGAAAATAAAACACATCAACACAAAATGTTCACTTTTATGTTAACCAGAATCAACACAGTGAACTATATCACGAAACTATTGTGTCATAAAAAGTCCAATAGACTCGTATAAAATGTGAAAAATGTAACATGTCTATTTTACCAACACCGGCACACGAGTAACACAACCTCCTCTACAAAAATCTCTACAAAACTGAAATAAAATGACATGGTGGCGCCACATGACGGTTGCCGATTGGCGCTTGCGCTGTCAAGAATGTCAAGATAAAGATTCTGCACACAAACAATAATTCCATGTATTTTTGGTCTTGAACTTTTAATTTTTTAGATAAATAAATCAGAAGATTTTACCTTAGGACCGAATTGTGGTAATATTAGATATTTTTAATTTGGGGGCAGGGGCTCCATAAAAAACTTCAATCAATGGCGTTTAATTTAAAATGAACACATTTAAAACCATTGCACATGTTGGGACTTGCGCAGTGCGGATAACTTGTTACCAGGGTGCCAAGTTAGAAATATTCTCCCTACTTAAATGTCCTATAAGATTTTTTTGGTACCTATTTTGTATAGGTTTTTTTATAATGTAAAAAAATCTTAACGTGATCCCATAACAACACTTTTAACCACAGACAAAAATAAAACAATAAACCTTGTTAGTTTCAATTTCCGCTTCAACTTGACTTTAAGCCAGGTACAATGTACTTGCTTTTTCGAAACAAGTTGTTTCGAAAAAGTTTTGTTGTTTCAAACAACAAAAACCATACGCAAAACAACGATTTAAGCTGTTACCGCTCCTAGAACAATGGACCATAGATAAAAAATGCATGTTTTGTGTAGCGGTTTTGTGTATTGTTTTAGTGCAGACCTGGCTTTAGGGGCTAAGTAAATGTTTTTGGGAGTTGCAAAGCTGCAACTTGCAACCCTCACTTTGAGTCTAAGCGAAAGTGTCAACCAACTGTCAATGTCATTCTAATTCGCGAATCGCTACTCTGGAGGTTTATTTTCGCACATTTTTAGAATTAAATTGAGATAATAAGATGTTAGATTATGTGAAACGCGTAATATTAGTGCTTTCAGGCAAAGGTGGCGTCGGAAAATCCACAATAAGCACACAATTGGCGCTTACACTGAAGGAATCTGGTCATAGGGTCAGATACCATTTTAATGCTAGTTTTTCAATAATTTCAATTGTTGCTCTATCCAAAACTGTAATTTAGTATACCTGTAATACGACAATTTCAAATCGAAGTACTCAGACCCACTACAATTAACGCTAATTGCGTAAACTACCTGGACAAAAAATTCATTGTTATTTTCCACAGGTTGGACTGTTAGATATTGATCTATGCGGCCCCAGCGTACCCTACATCCTGAATTTGGAAGGCCAGAGCATCCATCAGGGGCCTGATGGCTGGATCCCCGTATACCTCGACAATGAACAGAAATTGGGGGTGATGTCTATCGCATTCCTTCTGGAGTCACGCAACGACCCTGTAGTATGGCGCGGGCCCAAGAAGACTGCTATGATCAAGCAGTTTCTGGAGGATGTCTGCTGGGATGAGCTAGATTTTCTGATTATCGATACACCACCAGGTATGAGCTTTTCAAAATTAACAAATTTATTTTACCAGCCATACAGTACAATTGTTAATTTTTTTTGGTAAGCAGTACAATCTCTGACAACAGAATGCAACTACTTGAGAGTTTATATTATTCATCATCGAAGTGTCTTATTTATACAAACACACATGCAAAGTTTATAAAAGCAGAAAATAATAGATTTTGACAAGAAAAAAAAAGTTATGAAAATGTACCAGTTAAGGTTATAATCTGCCATACTGAATGTTCCATTTCACATATCCACCAATCTGCAAAATTGTTGCAATTTATATGCCCACCTTATTGACTCACTTTTTAAGAAGCTTTCAGAATCTTTTGCTTAGTTTCTTCAACAAGCCCCATGGACCTCAACTCTCTCTGGATATTCCAATTCTAGGCAAATTATGTTAGAAACTACATTACTCAATCTGGGTATTAAACCCAGGATCTCTTGGTGGTCTACAGACTATATAAGTTGCTGATGATTATTGCCGCTTATGAACTTTTGACAGCCTCCGTGGAGCAGTGGGCGAGTAGCCGGCTGTGAAGCGAGAGGCAGCGGGTTCGATTCCCACATTGAGACAAATGTTTGTGTGGCCCACAGATATTTGTTTCAAGACTGGGTGTTATGCGACCGAAAGTCTCTCATAGTCCCGGACATCCACGATACAGGTTATACCTAGTGTAGGGTCAGGACTAGGTGTGTGACTGTTGGGTGTATTTATTTAATTTAACTTGCCGAATTAATAGCCAAATTGCATGCATTTATAGATCTTTTTTACCATCTATCTAGGTCTCCACACATTCTTGCTGACAATAATGTCAATTTTCAGGGACATCTGATGAACACATAACAGTGATGGAGAACCTCCGACAAATGCCACAATGTGCCGCCATATTGGTGACAACTCCTCAACAAGTTGCCATAGAGGATGTTAGGAAGGAGATCACATTCTGCAAGAAGACAGGCATACCAATACTGGGTATTATCGAGAACATGAGCGGGTATGTATAAACATTGAGGGCCTTACTTAAAACAGCATTTTTGGCTGAGCAAATGGTTAAGAATAACCTGTCACTTTTTTCCTTGCGTTACATTGTTAAAAAATGAATAGGACAGCCTATGGTATAAAGATAAGCAGCGCTTAAATATTTTTATAAGTAAGGGGCCGAATATCAGGGAATATACGCATACTACATGACATGTTCTGGGGGGAGGGGGGTGTTCAAAATACTACACTTGGTCACAATGACTCTTAGGTTGTCGTTACATTCAAATATTCAAATATAAAATGCAGCTTTTAGTACTTTTTAAATAGTCATGGGCGGCTCGACTTCCAGTGGCCCATAGGCTTATGTAACATATTTATTTTTAATTACTATGTGAAAACTAGAGGGGGGGGTGTTTTTTGGCATATACTACGGGTTGTCACCGACGGGCGGGGGGAGGGATAGAAACATTTCAAATAATCACAACTTAACTGACTGACTTCCAATTTACAAATCGTGACCAAATTTATATGGGACCACCCTTGAAATAATCTCTATGGAACACAAAAAGAATTTTGAAAATCGGTTCACATTTGGCGGAGATATCGAGTAACATACATAAAAAAAAATACAGACGAATTGAGGACCTCTTCCTTTTGTGGAAGTCAGTCGAAAATGGATCATGTAGTATGAGTATGTTCCCTTATCTATTTTTAAATATTTTTGGCCAGTGGCTAAAAGTCTGCACTTGCAGTTGGGGTGGCTAAGACATTCTGCTAACAATATGACAAACATGAACTCTTCTCATATCTGCTAGAGGCATCTGTGTGTTTGTCATACAAATATTTGATGAGAAATGTGAACAACTCATGGTGTCGCTCCTGAATGGAGGCTAAATGAGTCGCACATCTGATGGTAACCATCCAAAGACATTCATCAGTATATAGAAGGGTCAACAGCACGAAACTTGTGATCCAAAATTTGTGACCCATGGTTATAAGTTCTCCAATTGGATTTGAAACATGTACATACAAGATCGTACCAGCAGAATAATGTTTTGCTAATCAAATTGTCTTACGTGATTCTTGAACATACATACAACATACTGATTTTTTAAGTTTACGCGAATGTTATACATTGAAATAAAACTATTTTTACGTATTCTATCGAGACATATAAAAAAACGTATGAAAATTAAAACAAATAGTGATAGAATCCGTAAAACTAGCTTTATTTCAATATACATAGAACATTCTAGGATGTAAACTGTAATATGCGCCCTGACATTGTAATAAGTGATAGATGGCGTTACTGACGTTTCAGATCAGATTTTTTGGATGAAAACTGGCTTGATAGCTCTTACCACACTTACGGCCAGTTTCAATAAACAATCTCAGTTTAGAGCGCAGATAGATCCAGATTATGAACCAATCAAATCAAGACATTTGACAGAGTCATGTTCAAACTGTGTTCTTATTGGCTAATTTTTGTAATCTATCTGCACATTCGAACTGAGATTGTTTATTGGAACCGGGCGTTACTCACCAACAGCATCTTAACAAACACCTTTACAATTTTCAGATTTGAATGCCCAAACTGCAGTGAATGTACCAACATATTTTCTAGTGGTGGAGGGAAATCTCTAGCTGAAATCTCCAAACTCAACTTCCTTGGCAGTGTCCCCATAGACCCTCGGGTGGGGAGGCTCGCCGGACAAGGCGTAGCTGCTGTCAAAGAACTACCAGAATCAAAGACAAGCAAGGTTTTTGGAGAATTGGCGCAGAACTTGGCGTATTAAACATTGTATTATATATAGTTGCTGGATCCAGACCACTTTCGACTTTTGAATCTTTGGGAGCCTATGTTCAGTGGACATCCTATGGCTGATGGTGATAATGGATCAACATCATCGTCATCAGCCACAGGATGTCCAATGCGTCCAGCATATAGGCCATAATAATAAAAGATAGATCAACTACATGAAGGTGGGATAAGGGCAGGTAGAAAGAAAGAGTTGAACTATCTTTATAGGTGGTATCATAAATAAATAAATACAACCAACAGTCACGCACCTAGCCCTGATCCCACATTACGTATAACCTGTATCGTGGGTGTCAGAGACTATGAGAGACTTTCGGTCTCACAACACCCAGACTACAAATATCTGTGGGCCACACAAACATTTGTCTCAATGCGGGCATCGAACCCGCGGCCTCTCGCTTCACAGCCGGCTACTCGCCCGCTGCGCCACGGAGGCGATCGTGTCATGTAGGTCATAAGCTTTTAAGATATTATGTGTGTAGGTAATATGTGATACAATTCTTTGTTTATATTTATTGTCATGCATTTTAGATCCAAGATCAGCTTTTCCCAATCTGAGTGGTCGAGCCAGGCTATAAACTATACAGCTCGAATGGGCCGGCTCGACCGGTTTGATGCCTTGTCTCACAGAAAGCAGACGTAAAGGCAGCTCACTGTGGGGGTTTGTTCGATGAAAATATTTTCGGGGCTCAAATTCCTTTCCTTCCCAATGCCTATTTTTCACTATCGTGTTTATTTGTTACAACTCTAATAGTATATAATACGTATTGTAATAATTATTTTTTAGTATCATAACACGCAATATACATTTCCTTAAAAGATTTTATATAATCATAAGTTTAAAAACTTAACCGATTGACTTCAAAACTTATCTGATTGGGACCACCCTTGGAATAAGCTCTAGGGAACTAAAGTGGCAACTTGCTGTCGCGTTGCGTTCGGTGAGTGAGATTTCCGGTGGCCCATTTCCCCCCTCCTTTTCGCAGTCCCTTTTCCCTCCCCTTCCATCCTCTCCTTTTAGGTTTGCAACGCAACCATGTTCTTTTTGTATCTTGGGTGTCTATGGGCGGTGGAGATCACTTACCATCCCAGGTGGGACTATTATTGCTCGTTTGCCAATCTCTGCTATAAAAAAAAATTGTGTAGGATATATTATTTGTACTAAGGTTCAGTATATTAGAAATAGTTTATTGTGTACTATATGTCATTGTTATAAATTAGTAAAATAATAATTTGTCTTTATTATCAAACAAAAGACTGTTTTTGTTTTTATTCATCGATATAATAATATACCTAGATGCACAGTTCCATACAAATATCATTGTAAACAGTGTCCTCGACAGACAAAACAAATAAACATCACAAATTTAATTAAATTAACACAAATATGACCTTATAGACGCGGCATAAAGTAGATTTTTAAATTGAATGTTCAAACGTTCTTGTATTCGAAATTTTTGAATTTCTAATCGTTTTTGAATTTGACATTATTAAAAGAAACATTCTAGTCACTTGGACAAAGATTGAATGGAGTCGAATAGTTCTTGTATTTATTTGTGAGAAATGTTGACCACGTGGCGTACAATGTAGATGAGAATGGCGATATCTGTATAATAATTTTACTTACATTAAGAGATAGATAGAGTATAAATGTTTATACTCTATGAATATGAAATAAGCACTGTTTTGCCTTAGCGTGATTCATAAATAAATAAATAATACCCAACAGTCACATACATAGTCCTGGCCCCACACTAAGATCGTCCTTTGCTCTTTAGATTCTTAATAATTTCTTTTAGACTATCATTTCGTTTTCTTAATCTTGTTCTGCCTTTTTAAGTTTCGCACTAAATTAGATTTAAGTTTAAATTTTTGGTTGCGTTCTTTCAAATTATCTTTCAAAAATAACGTCTTAGGTGTGTTAAAGATTGATGAAAATTCTGATGGTATTGGTGATCCTTCATTATTTATTGGTTCAATTGCTGGTTCCTGGAAATGAATATGTTTCCAAAAAATGATGACGCCACAATTACTGTTGTAGTAATTATGCCTAACGACCGGTTCCAATAAATGATCTCAATCCGAGAATCCATGATAAAAATGAAAAATTAAAAAATGAAATAGCGCGAGAATGAACCATTAAAATTATTATTTGACAGCGGAATGTTCAACTTTGTTCATGTTGGCAAATTTTTATGATCTGCACTTTGATTGAAAACATTTATTAGAATTAGCCGCAAATTATTAAATAGTCATTTTACATGGCAGTATGTACCTAGTATATGCTTGCTATTGATGAATTCTGTATCAAATATTTTTCAGCTATTACACTTGTACTGCACCCTGCCTCATTTAAACTTGTAGTTACGACAATCTAAAATAAAGTCAATAAATGTGGCAATATTTATTTATTTATTTATTTATTTATAGGTACACCAACAGCATACATATTGTTAAATTAAATAGTAAACATTAGTTAAGGACAATGTAGCTGATGACAATTTATCACCTTTATTTTTGGTACAGCATTCTTTTTAATTTTCCTAATCCCTTTTTCTGTATAATATCCATCGGAATCGGCAAAATGGTCTGAACAAACCACACTTGAGTAATTGGGTTTAAAATTTTCTTCTCTTCTTTCTTCGGAAATAATTTTACGCCATTTATCTCTTACTATTTCATTTCATGGAAATCTGTAATTAATAAATAAAATTAATAAAAAAATCATAAATTTAAAATAAATATAATATATTTACAAAAAAAAGCGACTCCATATATTTCATTGTTCCAAATCATGATTTCAAAAGGGACAAAATATTTTATTAACTGAATTCGTTAAATTAATTATTTATACACGTTTAATACTTAATTTAACATGATTAAGGTTTTAAGAATCAAGTAAGGGAATTATACTTACTTAAAATATGAAATCCCAATGTGTTTTGCGCTTTGTAAGAGTGTTATTTTTGCACTCTTTCACAGAGCATTTAGGCATCTTCACAGGCGAACGGTCGGCGCCCGACTGACAGCACACAAGTGCTTACTTACATTTTAAGCACTCGTTGGCTGTCCCACTTTCTGAGCGTCAACTGTGCATCTAGGTATATTATTATATCGATGTTTTTATTGCATATTATTTTGAAATCATATACTCGTATGTTTCTAGAATATTATTATATTACCGTTATGGAGTATCTGTTGTGTAATATTAGAAATATTATGACGTCACAGTTATTCAGCCAAAAATAGATTGTAATCATTCCTTTGTGGTTTTAAATAAAAAACATTACATAAATCATTTATTTTTATTCAGACAAACACACATAAATGCATCATTGTAAATAAATTTTTTTTTTCTAAAATACATATTTCTATAAAATATATATGAAATACCCTGATTACTAACTGATTATTCTATGAGATTCTTCTTATATGTTTGATAAATAATATATCTAATGTCCATTTAATTTTCCCCTAAAATACAATAGTTGTATATCAATTATTATGACTACTATACTTATTTATAATTATATTTTTGAAACATCAATTTCCAGCTGACCAGTGATTTTCAAACTTTAAAACCGCGAACCAATTTTCGGTACAAAATTTACTGCCGGTAGCGTAGTTGAATTTCAGTACGACTACCATCCTGAGGTCTCAGGTTCGATTCCCGGGTCGAGTAATATTGGATTTTTCCATATCAGCCCGGAGTCTGGAATTTGTGCCCGATATGGTGATAGAATCGCCCCCTATCACATCTAGGACGGAACTAAGCTCGGCGAAACGTGGGTGTTCTAGTTCGCTAGTGCGCCTCTGCCTACCCCTTCGGGGATACAGGCGTGAGCTTATGTTATGTAATTTACTTTAATTTTTTTGAAATCCTTCACCCCCTCGAATAAGGTCGCGAACCAGTTTGAAAAACACTGCAATAAATATATGTTTTATTAATACATAATATAGGTACAATTCGATCTAAAAGTAACTTCGATATCAAAATCACAGACAACTGCGTATAAAACTACACCTTTTTCGATAATTATGAAAAAATATAACATATTATTGTACTTATGATCTTGTAATATAATTAAAACTTTATTTAGGTACCTAAGTGATTACTCGGTACCTACGACTGCAGATTGCGAGTTTCTTAGAACAGAACGCTATCCTGGGGGGTTACCACCACCTCTTATAGCAGTATTATTATAATTTTACTTGTACCGATTCCCATACAAAACAAACGAAGAACGATTATAATAATACTGCTATAAGAGGTCGTGGTAACCCTGCTGAACTATTTTCATGCTCTTATGATAAGTCAGAATATCCTCAACTCGAGACAAGTGCTCTAGTCTAGAGCTTATTTAGTTTTCTTCTTATTTTAAAAATAATGGCTTCCACGAATTTGCGACGATTTAGCCAATGTCAAGGTAAAAAGAGCAATTATGTTTTCACAATGACCGTGAGACCCAGATGTGGATGACCTCGAGTTCCTGCTGGGATTATGGCGGTAATTCCTTCCGGTGCGATGTCCCTCAGATGACCTTTATTCGGCGAATCGACCAAACAAAGCCAGCCAACGCACCAAGCAAAACTCATCAAAGATCACCGGTTAAAAAGATTCGACATTATACTATCCATCTCCACTGAAGTTTGATGCATTAAACCACATCATTTAAAAACAACAAACACAGCTCTGGAGAATAATATGATATAATTTTAACAAGCGACGCCCACCCTGTCAGACTTCCCGTCAAAATCCAGCATATTAACTCAGGGCCAGATTTTAATTTGTACGTCTTTTTAAAATTAGAGGTAGTCAAATAATTGCGATTTAATGAAGGGGTACATCACAAATCTACGACATAAGATATTTTACCATTTTGCAATCCCATACGTGCTATCTGCAGCCATGTACGGAATGGCACAGTAAAATAGATTTGCAGATTCTCTTTCTATCATCCCTTATCCCACCTTAATGTGGGGGTTAGCGCAACACACTTTTTCAAGGATGTTGCAGAAAGAGTTTGGCTTAATATTTACGACCGGCTGCCTGCCTGACGTAAACCCCCTTCTAGAGGGTGGAATAAACTTGCAGATATGTACCTAAAAACAAAGTCTTATAGACTGCTAGCATTTGGCACCATATTACTGATAAAGCAGCACCATATATACGAAATACACGGACGTAAAAAAAGATGGATGGAGCGCTAAGAAAATTGAAAGTGAAACAGGGTTTTCGGCCCATTCGATCTATCGACACGTAATGGCGTGTGTGTGCGTAGGGCACCTTTGTACAGGCGCGTTTGTGTGCTTCTCTTTGGCGTCCGTTTAACTATAGGCGAGATGGTGTGCTTCTTTTTTATACGTCCGTGACGAAATATTAAAAAATAATTCTAATAGATTTTTACTATTAGGCCCTATAACATGATTGCTATTTGGCATGGCAATTTCCCGGCTTTGGCATAACAGATATCCATACAAAAAATGTAAATTGTACTTAAGATAACGATAAAACTTAATTAAAACAATAAAATATTTCACAACATAGAGCAAAGAAATAATACACTGTAAAAAATATTATTCCCACAAATAACATCACTTAACAAAATGTCTGAAAAAAATGTTTTTTTTTAAGTAAATAAAAATAATTCAGAATAAAATAATAATATCAGCCCTGTAATATTACTGTCCCACGGCTGGGCACGGGCCTCCTCTACTAATGAGAGGGGTTAGGCCTTAGTCTACCACGCTGGCCTAATGCGGGTTGGTAGACTTCACATATCTTAATTAATTTTTCAATAATTTTCTGTCAATTCTAATTTGTACTAAAATATTTTAAAACTTAACCACAGTAATAATCTAAACACAAAGGCTACGAACATAATAAAATAGGGTATAAAACCTAGTGCAAATACTTTAAAGTGTGTGCTCGACTCGAATACCTACTCGAAAATTATTCACGCTACCGCCTCAGATCTAAGAACTTATCCACACGATGACAATTCGTGATTTCAGGAATTATTTAATTCTGCAAAACTTACAAAAACAAGAACGTGCACGCCTCCTTTGAATATGAATCCGTAGTAACATAATGTTAAACCACATCATGTCACCACGAAACATGCCATGTCAGTAACTAAAATGACATGTTAGTAAATAAACATACTATGTCAGGAACGTCACATGCCATGTCAGGAACTGAATATACCATGTCAGTAACTAAACATGTCACTGTCATGTTGCTATATTTTCTTAGTCAATTGTGGGCCTTACTTATAAAAACAGTTTAACTGAGCAAATAGTAAAGAATGGTCTGTCCCTTTTATTTTCAAACAATGTGACACAAGGAAAAAAATATTCTTAGCCATTTCCTCAGCTAAACTTTGTGATATAGCCCCTTACTTATAAAAATATTTAAGCGCTTCTTATCTTTATACCACAGGTTCTCCCTTTCATTTTTAAACAATGTAACGCAAGGAAAAAAGTGACAGGTAATTCTTAACCATTTGCTCAGCTAAAAATGCTGTTTTAAGTAAGGCCCATAATGTATAAGTAAGGCCTACTATGTACGTGCAGAAGACCCACTTTTACATTAAATTATCCTTCTTGAACTTCTTGTTACTCGTTAAGCCACATGAACTGCCTGATTTCATCTTCAGAGGACGGGCAACAATGTGGCGGCGCCTTTTGCAGGATGTTACGTAATTCCTGAGGAAGACGTAAATAATTACACATAATATAAATTACTGTGCATCAAGTGCTATGGGCGTGCTTAAGAACTAGCGCGCACGGTGACTTTCATCACGGTGACTTTCATCACGGTAACTTTCATCACGGTGACTTTCATCACGGTGACTTTTGTGACGGTGACTTTTGTCATGATGACTTTGGTCACTTTTCAAATGTATAAAAATGTATCGAGTCGCCTAGTTGTCACGTCGTCACATGTGCGCACTCCATTCATTTCCCTACACCGGACGAGTGACAAAAAGTCACCCGTGCACCCTGGCTCTTAGAGTAGTTTAGTGCATGATCCCTATTTTATCACATAGTAACGGTAAAACAGACGTACAAAGTAGCTTATAAGTAGATATATTACTCGGACACAACTGAATTTATAAATATCCACATTTTTAAAATAATTGAATTTCAACTTTATTTCCTCGCACATAAGGCTGAAAGAAACAAAGTACAAAGTAGCTCAAAGCGTCTTTGAGGTGTTCACTATTCAAACATCAGCATTATGATTGGACGACATAAGATTGAGTTTCAGTTTTCAATGCCACATAATCCGTATGTTTTGACCCTGGAAGCTGTACAGAAATTAGACATGCTTTTTTGATATTATTTAAATGTGATATTGAGAATAACGCATGAGTGTCAAAAATGTAGGACAAGAAAAATTAAGGATTTTACGATAATTAAATATGTTTTGACGATTATCAAATTGCCGCAAATTGTATGAATTTTGAATAATACAAATATACTCATATTAGGGTGTCTTCGCACATGGCGTTTATCCAGCGCAGGAATTAGTCGTAATACAGCGTATTGACAAACGCAAACAATAGATAACAGCCTTATGCTAAACCACCCTAAAATACTTCACAAGATATAATTTCGAAAATAAAAAGATATGAAATTACATAGTACAGTGTCCGATAGTAAGTATTAAATACCATGGACCTAGAAATGAGAGCATGCACACTGACTTGCACACACATACAATTAATTGACACGACATATGAGTTTTTACACCCTAATTATAACAGCCCAATGCAATGACAATTTCGTATCGCCAATATGAATACATTTTATGGAAAAGTTTGTTAAATCCTGTCTAGTCTATACAAAAATACATTTATTATTTGCTTTACATAATAATTTGATCATTGAGTGTGTATGTTATAAACGAATGCATATATCCCATCTTAAATTTGTTTTTTTTTTAACCGAGCACGGCAAAGTGACTACACTACACCTGATGGTAAGCGTAGTGCAGTCCAAAAAAACCAACGACCATCGATAAACATAATTTATGAATGGTCGCCAGAGTCATGCCGGCCTGCATAAATGCTTCTTCACGCTTCGCTAATTTTCTAATTTTCTTCTTAAAATTTGGATTGGCATATGTTTTTATTATATGGAATTTAAAAAAATATAGTACTTTTAGTTTTACGATCAATCGCATGTCTGTTGTCACCGTGACATATAGGAAGACTAAATATAAAAGTTGTAAAACATTTCACAAACAACTAACCAATATATTCAATAAAATATTTTATAATACACAAACTCACATTACGAAGCTGTTTTATAAATAACCCACATAATTGCTTTTCCACAAAATGCCTTGAAACACCTTAATAAATATAAAAATTTTATGAAACTTTCAAATATGTTTACTTATTCATTTTTCGGTCCATGGGGTCATTGTATGGTAATATATTGTACGAACCCCGACTATACTGAACCACTTGTCCTTGTCTAGTCGGCCGCCTATCGACCGCCTTAGCCTCTGAGGAAAAACAACCAACACTCATCCAAAGACTTCTATGTATTTACTAGACAAGCTGTTTCGAAGTAAAAATGTGGCACATGACGGCGAGTGTTTGACGTTTCACGGCTAAGGAAAAGAGCAGATTTCTATAGTGAGTTGAGGTCGATTAACAGAGACTTAGTGCGCACATGCTATGTACCGAACAGCCAGTCTAGTAGTATACATAGAAGTCGTTGCACTCATCGTTTGCATGTGGGCTTCAACCAAATATTTACACTCGTTTTTCTTACCCAGATTTTCAAATTAGACTAACAATTTACATTTACGGCGACTTGCAGCGCTATTACCAATCTAGAGTTACACCTTATCTCGATTTATCCTACAGCTCACTCCTATCTTTAAATCAAGATTTGGAATAAATAGAGATTTATCACGGAGCTGCAAGTGGCGCTTATAACATAAAAATTAAATCTCTGTGTAATATTAACTACAAGTACATTTTTGTTATAGATTTTTCATAGTCATTTTATTATTATTGAGGCATGTACCTGGTTAATAATGTCTCCAGGTAAGTAAAAACGAATTCATACATAGAAACACAAATGGCTGCGCACGGAAGATTCCTACAACGCGGTAACGTGTAACCACCCTAAGAATATAATATAATATATAGCATTCAATTTTAATTTTAGCAAATGACGTTTATTTTTTTTAAACATTGCGAAATTATGTCGATTACTTACGGCGAAAATATTTTGTAAAAATGTTAAAACTTTAACTTTCCTCATTTATTATATTGATTACAAAGTGGAAATAATAATCAAAATGCTCTTATACCGTTGTTCCTTGTTTTTACTTTTATTATTTAAAAATGCTGCCTCGGTGGCGTGGTGGTATTTCGGTGCGACTACGGTTCTGAGGTCTCGGGTTCGATTTCCGGGTCAGGCAAAGTGATATTGGATTTTTCCATATCAGCCCGGAGTCTGGAATTTGTGCCCGATATGGCGATAGGCTCGCCCCCTATCACATCTGGGACGAAACAAAGCTGAGCGAAATGAGGGTGTTCTAGTTCGCTAGGGCGCCTCTGCCTACCCCTTCAGGGATACAGGCGTGAGCTTATGTTTTATGTCATTTAAAAATCTTCGTGCGCGGCTACATGTGTTCCCTATGTCCCAAGTATTTGGTATAGCTAAGATCGTCACCACACTATATCCACATGAACAAAATGATAAATCACTATTATGACTAGACTTTTCGTCTCTATTAATTAATTCTCATTATATTCTGAATGTGGTGATAATCTCAGTATGGTACAATGTAATAAAATACAAATAATAACAATGTATATAGGAACTTAAAAACATATTAATACAGATTACATTATAATATTTATGACGATGATGGATGACATGAATTCTTGAGGTGAATAGTTATGGAAATGGCTGAGATCTTTATAGCGAACTTCGACTAAGTCTAATGGTCCAAGAGCCCGTGAGTGCCAGACCTTCGGATTTTAATAAAAGCTGAAATTTTTTCTATGTGTGTCCCTAGTACAGGTAAGAATGATCCCCACCCATGAAGCTGAGGCAACGGTGGCTTTGGCAGGTAACAGGTAACAAAGGTGTATAAAATTCCATCTCAAATTTATCATAGAATAAAACTTAATTTTTTTATATTTGATTCATAATGATATCAAAACTCGCGTTGCTCATTGCCAGACAGTTAGTATGGTTGCAACCCTCTGCCGGACACCCTTAAATTATTATAATTTATAATTATACTTACGTTATATTATAAAACCTAAATTTTATATATAATTTTTTGGGGGCCTATTAATCTATGTTTACATAATAGCCGGACAGTTTCAACGGTTCTATCATCTTGCCAGACGCATTCAAAGTGAGCAGAAGTTCGGAGAGCAAGGAGCGTATACAGTAACTAGTGCGAGTGAGACAGAGCACTTGGTCTATTGCAGCCCTTCACTGCGCATCCACTGTTATTAAGTTCAAATTGTGCAGTTTATTTTTATCTTAATCGAGAAATTTCATTAAATAAATTTTTACAGTTTGAATAACAAATATTTAAAACAATACTCAGTAAAATTGTTCTAATACAACTTCAATCATATCGAAACTCTAATAATTTAATTTATATTATTTTTCATTTTTACGAAGTTTAGTATTTTCAATTCTATCAAAATTGTAAGGCCAATGAATTAAAGTAAATCAAATTTTATTGTTTACTAGCTGACCCGCGCAACTTCGTCTGCGTATGAGAGAGAGGGTTGAAAGAGTGAGTCGTAGGCACCTATAGCACAATAATTCTAAAAGAGGTAATGGGATGATCTACTTCGGCCGTCAGTCACCCCGTCTCTCACACCGTCAGTCACACCGTCTGTCAAACCGTCTGTCACCCCGTCTCTTACCCCGTCAGTCACACCCTCTGTCACACCGTCTATCACCCCGTCTGTCATCACGTCCGTCACTCCGTCTGTCACCCCGTCTGTCACTCCTTCTGTCACCCGTCTGTCACCCCGTCTGTCACCTCGTCTGTCACCCATCTGTCACCCCGTCTGTCACCCCATCTGTCACCCAGTCGGTCAACCCGTCTGTCACCCCGCCTGTCACCCCGTCTGTCACCCCGTCTGTCACCCCGTCTGTCACCCCGTCTGACACCCCGTCCGTCACCACGTCCGTCACCCTGTCTGTCACCCCGTCTGTCACCCGGTCTGTCACCCCGTCTGTCACCCCGTCTGTCACCCAGTCGGTCACCTCATCTGTCACCCCATCTGTCACCCCGTCTGTAACCCCGTCATTCACCTCGTCAGTCACCCCGTCCGCCACCCCATCAGTCAGCCTGTCAGTCACCCCGTCATTCCTCATGTCCGTCACCCCGTCAGTCATCCCATAAGTCACCCCATCAATCACTCCGTCAGTCACCCCTTAGTCACCCTACCATTCATCCCCTTGGTCAACACTAAAATATTTTTTCAAATCGAACCAGTAGTTTCTGAGATATAAAATTCCCCGCTAGCAGCATTTTTCATTTCTGCTCCGCTTCTAATGGTCATAGCGTGATGTTATATAGCCTATAGCCACCCTCGATAATTGGGCTATCCAACACAAAAAGAATTTTTCAATTCGAACCAGTAGTTTCTGTCCGAGATATAAATTTTCCCGATTTTGCAACATTTTTCACTTCTGCTCCGCTCCTATTGGTCAAAGCGTGATGTTATATAGCCTATAGCCATCCTCGATAAATAGGCTATCCACCACAAAAAAAAAATTCAATTCGAACCAGTAGTTTCTGAAATATAGTCTTTTCAACATTTTTCATTTCTGCTCCGCTCCTATTGGTCATAGCGTAATGTTATATAGCCTATAGCCACCCTCGATAATTGGGCTATCCAACACAAAAATAATTTTTCAAATCGAACCAGTAGTTTCTGTCCGAGATATAAATTTTCCCGATTTCGCAACATTTTTCATTTCTGTTCCGCTCCTATTGGTCAAAGCGTGATGTTATATAGCCTATAGCCATCTTCGATAAATATGCTATCCAACACAAAAAGAATTTTTCAATTCGAACCAGTAGTTTCTGAGATATCAACTTCCCCGGTTTTAAACATTTTTCATTTCTGCTCCGCTCCTATTGGTCATAGCGTGATGTTATATAGCCTATAGCCACCGTCGATAATTGGGCTATCCAACGCAAAAATAATTTTTCAAATCGAACTAGTAGTTCCTGAGATTAGCGCGTTCAATCAAACAAACAAACAAACAAACTCTTCAGCTTTATAATATTAGTATAGATTAATCAAAGGGCAAAATTTTTTTGAAATAAAAAAGTTACAGTGAAATGCACTTATTTTAATTAAATTTTTAAACATTTTCATCATTTTCATCGTCGTCGTCAATACATCCATATTCCTCGTCACTATTATTCCATTCTGTGGATTGATCGTCATCAATATCGCCTTCTTCATTACGCACCCATATTTTTTTTGTCTTGGGTGTTTATGGGCGGTGGAGATCACTTACCATCAGGTGACCCATCTGCTCGTTTGCCAATCTCTGCTATAAAAAAAAAAAATAACATTCGCGTAAACTTAAGAAATCAGTATTTCAAACGTGTATATTATCAAGTTCAAACTTGGTTAGGGCATGATTTGGAACCCCAGGTATGGGGTTGGACAATACGAAACGATTTTCTGGAGCCTATCATGACAGTTTTACCACCTGCTCCAGAAGATTTGCTAAATACAATTTTATGCAACTGCAAGAGTGGTTGTGGTTCGCGATGCGGATGCAGGAAAGCGGGCTTGCAATGCTCTTTAACTTGTGGCCAATGTAATGGGCAAGCTTGTCTCAATGGTCTACTATATCAGAGCGACATTAACGCCGGTCTTACGACCCAGCGCCATAATGCCCGGGAGAGATGGAAAACATCCGGGCGACACTGGGTTGAGTCCCTAACTCTATGTACACCCTACACCGGCAATACCGATTAAAAACACCGCGGTGGCCCTTTTCGGCGCTTGAGGACGTTCCGGGTTTCCCTAGGCGAGAAGCGCCCAGGCTTCAGCCGGAAACGTCACGATTTGAAAACCTATGTCCCGATCATTTTAACCTTGTGTTCCGATATTTCACACAATAGATCTGGCAACACTACTGTATACGCTCCTTGATCTCCGAACTACTGCTCACTTTGAATGCGTCTGGCAAGATGATAGAACCGTTGAAACTGTCCGGCTATTATGTAAACATAGATTAATAGGCCCCCAAAAAATTATATATAAAATTTAGGTTTTATAATATAACGTAAGTATAATTATAAATTATAATAATTTAAGGGTGTCCGGCAGAGGGTTGCAACCATACTAACTGTCTGGCAATGAGCAACGCGAGTTTTGATATTATTATGAATCAAATATAAAAAAATTAAGTTTTATTCTATGATAAATTTGAGATGGAATTTTATACACCTTTGTTACCTGTTACCTGCCAAAGCCACCGTTGCCTCAGCTTCATGGGTGGGGGATCATTCTTACCTGTACTAGGGACACACATAGAAAAATTTACATCTTTTATTAAAATCCGAAGGTCTGGCACGCACGGGCTCTTGCTCTATAAGGCTGAAATATATAGAGCGAACTTCGACTAAGTCTAAATCATAGTAACGAACTCAGTGAGGATTTTTACTAAGTCTTAGTCATTTTTACAAGAAAATCTTTGCTTAGTCTGTCTATCAGTCTGTTTTTCTTGTAAAAAACTTCCGTTAAAGTACGTTACTTTGACTTAGACTTAGTTGAAGTTCGCTCTATAGATCTCAGCCTAAGCCAAAGAAACGAACTCAGTGAGCATTTGGAATTTATAAAAATTTGAATGACAGGTAAAAGTTTCTATGGAAGTGAAAATTGTTTTTTGACTTAGTCCGAGTCATTTTTTACAAAATCTTTGCTTAGTCAGTCTGTATTTCTTGTAAAAAATGGCTCGAACCAAGTCGAAGTTCGAAATGAAATTCCAAACCGTCGCCGAGTTCGTTTCTTTGAGTCAGACTTAGTCGAAGTTCGCTCTATACATAGATCTCAGCCTTAGTATCTAAGTCCTAATCAAAGTCATGATGTCCCTGTGAGTAAAATAATCAATTCACTCATTATGGTTTAATTATTAATTCACAACCTCTCAAATATGTATACTGTTATAATGAAACCTTTGGGGAAAATGATCAATTTTAATACACATGGTAAAGTGTAACAAACTGACAATAAGATTTATACTATTCTAGGATCGCTACTCTTTATAATCTTTTATTTTAATCAAACAAGAAAGAAACGCTTCTTCTAATTTTAAAAATAATAGCTTCCATGCATTTGCGATGATTTAGCCAATGTCGAGGTAAGTATAGCAACTATCATGTTTTTACAAGGACCATGAGACCCAGATGTGGATGATCTCAAGGCCCTGCTGAAATTATAGCGGCAATTTCTTCCAGCGCAGTGCCCCATAATTACCTTCACTCAGTGAATCGACCAGATAAAGCCAACCAAGACACCAAGCAAAAGTCACCAAAGATCACCGATTAAAAAGTTTTAACATTATACTGTACCCTTAGTACGAGCTTTTCTCGATTCTCGAAATCGACGATAGTTTACAGTTTCTCCATACATTTTTTAGTTCGTTCAGTTTCCGCAAAGTGGCGCTACTAGTCAAATGTATGGACAAAACGCAAACTATCGGCGATTTCGAGAATCGAGAACTGTCAAAATAAACTCGTACTAAGGGTACTGTTCATTTTCGCTGAATTTTGGTGCATATAAATTATTTTCACAAGTTTAAAAACTTAACTGACAGACTTCAAATCCAATCTTGACCAAATTTACATAAAGTAAGCTCTATCGAATAGGTACAAAAAGAATTTTAAAAATCGGTCCACATTTGGCGGAGATATTGCGTAACATACATAAAAAATACAGACGAATTGAGGACCTTCTCCTTTTTGGAAGTCAGTCGATAAACCAGCGACAAACAATGGGCTTATCGGTGGTCGCTAGCATCATTTCTTCACACTCCAAAGGGAAAAATCAAATCGACGGGCTTGCGACAAAACAGGTGGATGACCGATGCAGATACAGGATGTACCCCCATACCCGCCACGACCAACCATTGATCCTGAATGCGAACCGATACGGAGTGTGGGTCACTATGGTAGGTTTTAGCACCATGTGTATGGTGGTCGCCATACACACACCCAAACACACACCCACAAACTTTTTCGATAATATTTGTAGGATAAACACATGCAAAACTGAATGCGTGATCAAGTGAGAATCGATAGAAGCTTCTTGCACATGCGGCCATAAAACGGCACGAATGTTTAGACATAAACTTTTTTTCTTTATACTGTTTAAGTCACGAACAAAAATTATAAATTCTACTCTCTTCTCTAACTTCTCTTATTAACTCTTACTTCTCTAATGCATTGCGAGTTGACTTTAGGGTCAGTTTCCATAACTCGCTTCGTCGACCCTTTTCCAACAGAGCTCTGCTGAGCGAGGATGAGCAAATGAAGTGATTCGAACATCGCAACGGAAACTGATTACATTTTTTTACAGTTGAAACTGTCAAACTAGCAGGCTGGTCGCCTGATGGTAAAAGATCTCTTCCGCCCATAGACATACATAATATCACGTCTGTATCCCATAGGGGTAGGCAGAGACTATGAATTTCCACTTCGCCCGATTCTGACACACTACTTTCGCTTCATCTACTTTCATCAATCACTTCATACATTCACGTCGATTAAGGGTACTTTTTAGCTTCCCTTTAGTTAATATATTCGCCCATAGACACTATCGAAAAACTCCCACAACTCTACTTTGTTTAGAGTTCAAGATCCTCGCCACTATGTACGATAGTCGACGTCAACGCGGATGTCATTATGACGTCAGTTCACGTCAGTCTTTACGATAGGATGAGACTTACCTTCATAGCGTTCCTGTTCCTCTGGGCGGCCACGATGTGGTTGACGAGGGGCGCCGGGTAGTCCTTCCCGATGATACAGTTGGCTCTCTCTTGCACGTCCAACGGAGCCTTCCATGGCTCGTATCTGCCGAAAACACGTTGATAATCGATTAGATAGATGGCAACATTCTTTTATTGATGGTACAATTTATTAAACGGCAACACTCCACATGTCATAGGTTACGGTTGTCTTACTTATGAAGTCATAATTAAATGGTTATCATTGAAAAGTGTGTATATATTTGTTCACATTTCTGGAATAAGCATTGTGAATACAATTTAGTTCTTCTTGTTATAAAACTAAAATAACTGCACCGCGTTGCAGTGATTTTTGCCAATGTTAATTCGTAGATAGTAGGTTTTTTAACAGAGCAATTGGTATCAAGTTTTCGCAGTGACCATGAAACCCAAATGTGTAGAATCTCAAGGTCCTACTCGAATTTTAACGGCAATTCCTTCCAGTGCGATGCCCCTCAGTCAACCTTTCCTTAGCAAATCGACTGAACCAAGTCGGTCAATACAGCTAAGATAAAATCATTAAAGATCACCAATTAAAAAGATAACACATTAAACTGTCCATCTTCGCTGAAGTTTGGTGCATAAAACCACATCACTTTGAAACAACAAACACAACTTTAGATATTATAATGAAATAATTTTAACAAGCGACGCCCACCCTATCAGAATTCCCGTCAAAATCCAAAGACAATTTAGTTAATTTTGAAGGCTAACAACAAAGCGTAATGCGTGTAAATAAAAGTTATGTATTTGTATTGGTAGCTGATTTGTTAGACATTTTTTGAGCGTTGACACGTAATCCACGATTAATAAATTAATTCCTCGACCCCATATCAGTTATATGGGCGGGTAGTTAGTAGGTAGGTTAGTTATACTACACACTCTGCAAATACCCTTTGCGCACTATATACATATAGTGCGCATAGTTTAGTGTGCAGGCGGTAGTGTTTAGTATGTAGTGTATAGTGTGGAGTGCAGTGTACAGTGTGTAGTGTATACTGACATGTAGTCGACGGGCACGCGCGCCAGCTCGGGCACGTATCTCCGCACGTACTCGCCGCTGGGGTCGAGCCGCTGCCCGAGCCGCACGGGGCACGCGCACTCGCCCGAGTCCAGCAGCGCTTCGAACGCGCTGCTCGACACCCACATCCAGTTACCGGCGCACACTGACCTGCAGTACACACGTGAGAGACACTACACCGAAACGAACACAGGCGATAGCGCTGGTTACGGAAATAATGCACAGTAGTTACAAAGGCCGCGCGCTCGGTTTACACGTAGTCTTTGAACCCGAACGTCAGCTGTTTTCTTCAGTGATATCGCATCCACAATCGCCAGCATCATGCCCGGCGGCCAGTTCGATATCGGAGATGTTTCCATAACACCCAATATTTCAATTTATTATAAATTAAAGGATTAAAGGAAATTAAGATAACATTGATGTTTAGTCCCATAAATTAAATAAACCAAAATTTAAAAAACTACGTCAAAAAACCCGACACTGGAGACATGTATCTAGCCTCTAGATAGTACTTAGTAATAAGTACTTAATGCGCACTTGATATAACCAATACTAACTCAAGTTTTTTTAGACTATCCCGCCCACACACCCACCACTGCAACTTCTATAAGGATTATCAATGGCACGCATTTTACGACACCGAACGGTGAAGTTCACCGGGGCTCTGACAATTAAGTACTTGACTAATATTTTTTTATTAATTTTATATGAAATTTACGCCATCTAAAATATAGCACTGAAAGAATTATTAAAATATTCTCACAAATAAAAAAGTTTTAAGCATTTGAAATTTGGTGTAACCTTCAAACTGCGGAAAAGAGAAGTATCAGTAAAATCACGTCAGGGCCATAACGGTACGTGCGTTAGAAAGGGATAGCAAGATATCCCCACTACGTCCCCACTCTTGCTCATTGCAGAATTTAAAATATGAATTACTGACTTATTATTCAACCAATTTCGATGCAGATTTTACAGTCATTGGACACACATTACATACACAAATTACATACATTCACAACACCAATATCACTTACCAGTCAGCATCCAGCAGGTACTTGAGGAAGTGGTTCAGACCGTGCTCCCACGAGAGCCAGAGAGTTCCGCGAGTTAGGAATGACGCGACAGTGTTCCTCACAGCATGATGGAGCCAGCCTTCAGATCGCAGTTGCCTCATGGCGGCATCCACGAACGGGAAACCAGTACGCCCTTCCACCCATCTAGTGATCAATCCCGTGTTACATTGCCCTACTTCTAGATATTCTAGATATTGCACCCTTTACTAATAACAGAATACAAAACTTAGTCTACCATACTGGCCTAATGCGGGTTGATAGACTTCACACACCTTCAAAATTGCTGAGAAGAAATTATCTTGTATACAGGTTCCTTTACAATATTTTCCTTCATCGTCAAAGCAAGGGGTATTTGACGGCTGTTCATTCCTAGCTGCGCTAATATATTTTATACTAGTACAAATTAGCAATTACTAAAACTAATAGTTATATTTTGAGTTAATAAAAGAAACGACTTAGGAATACTACCTATTTCTGAAGACAGTAAATATGCACGAAACAACTTCACTCAGTTAAGTTAGTCACGAGCCAGTTCTATCGTGTTGAGAAAGGTACATGAACAACTTCAGATCGGTTAAGTTGTAATATATTCAAATTATTGGAAAATGCAGTTAAATTATATGTATTTATTATTATGTATTATATCACCTTTGCAACTCATCCCCTTCTGGATCCTTCCATGGTATATCCAGACAAATAGGATTGTCAGCCATCTGTCCGTAGTTAGGGTTGTTCACACTCATAGTGTAGAAATACTCGCGCCATATCAACTGACCTACAGAAAACAAATATGGCGCATACGGCTGTGTTACAATGGGGAACTTAAACGAAAATTATAACGAGATTGTGTTGATAAATCAATAAATAAAACCTTGAAATGTGCTATGATGAAATTTGTAGTATATAATCACAAGTTTATAGGCCTATACCCAAAACGGGGTCCATTCCCAAAAATAATCAATTTTAATTACTGTTAAACTTAACTAACACTAGATATTAAATACATATATCCATCCATAAAAAAATATTACTAACAACATTTGATTTGTAAAATTTAAGGGAAATTGAATAAAAGGCTATTATTATTAATCACAAGTTTAAAATCTTAACGGGCAGACTTCAAATCCGCTTGTGACCACCCTTGAAATAAAGAATTTTGAAAATCGGTCCGCATATGGCAGAGGTATCGCGTAACATACATAAAAAAATACAGACGAATTGAGGACCTTCTCCTCTTTGGAATTCGGTCGATGATTGATACTAATTTCACTAAATATCTTAATTAGAAATTATGTATAATGGAACGTAATTGCAAAACCTAAGTGACGTCGATGCATTGAGCAGTGTTGCCAAGTTGAGGTATTTTTCCCAATTTTGCGGAAAACTGTTATGTTTAGTATGGTGATTGGTGAATGAGATTTCGGAGGCACTTCTCTTCCCAAATTCCTTTCATCTGGTAACTTTCGCACCTCTGCACTGAAGATTCAATAGAGCCACTCATTTTTACTTCGTTATTTAAAGAAACCAAAATAAATGACAGCCTCCGTGGCACAGCGAGCATCCGGCTGTGAAGCGAGAGGCCGCGGGTTCGATTCCCGCATCGAGACAAATGTTTGTGTGGCCCAGATATTTGTTTCGGGTCTGGGTGTTGTGAGACTGTGCGTCTCTCGTAGTTTCTGATACCGACGACACAAGACTCGATCTCAGTGTGGGGTCAGGACTATGTGTATCTGTTGGGTGTTATTTATTTAATGTTATAAACTACTCAACACCAAGTAGTTTCAGAAATGTGAGTAAAAAGGTCGTACCTGTTATAAAATGCGTCGAAGAGAGGCGACCCTGATGCACCTGACGGAACAGATCATGCAGGGACCAGTAGAACCTAGGGGAAACCCACACTCAAGTTACAAATATGAGTTAACCGAAAGAGCGATAGATATGTATTATTACTGTCCCACTGCTGGGCACAGGCCTCCTCTACTTATGAGGGGTTAGGCCTTAGTCCACTACGCTGATTAGATTTCGGTAATATTACTGTTCCACTGCTGGAGGTACTCCTCCTCTGCTTATGGGGGTTGGGCCTTAGTCCACCACGCATACTTTCGACATTCTAAAATTCATGAACGTAGAGTGTCAAAGGTGGCTCGGCCTCCGGTGGCCCATACGCTTATGGAACATATGTGCCGCCTCTGACGGCAAAATAATCACAAGTTTAAGAACTTAACGAATCGACTTCGAAACTCATTCGATCGTGACCATTAATTATGGAACACCCTTGGAATAAGCTCTATCTAACACAGGAAAAATCTTGAAAATCGGTCCACATTTCGCGAAGATATCGCGTAACATATAAAATACATAAAAATACATGTATGCATAAAAAAAATAATGACGAATTGAGGACCTTCTCCTTTTTGGAAGTCAGTCGATAAAGTGAAACCATACAACATCTCGTACGACTGTAATGATTAAATGATTTTATTCAATGCACTGTATTTTTTGCTTCATTACCTACGAACAGAGAGGCATCCGAAGCGAAGAGCTGGGCTTAATGATATCGGAGGTCCGAGCAAGTCTGGATTACCATGAGTAGGCAAGTATGAGCCCCTGAAACAAAATTAATAAAGATAACCACATTGCTGCAAGATAATCGATATTATAAATATCTATTTATAATATCGATCTTTGACAGCCTCCGTGGCGCATCGGGCGAGTAGCCGGCTGTGAAACGAGAGACCGGGTTCGATCCCCGCACCGAGACAAATGTTTGTATGACCTACAGATATTTGTTTCAGGTCTGGGTATTGTGAGACCGACAGTCTCTCGTAGTTCCCGATACCCATATTATTATATTAATCCTAATATCGCTTATCAATCTACATCGGACATTAAATCGAATTTGGTGGTCAGTCTCTAATCTCTAAACTATCGATAGGTTATGGGCCGTTATATTCCCTTTATGTATCCCTAACGTATCGATAGTTTTGTGATCAGAGACTACAAAATACGGTTAAAATCGCAGCGTTAGGGCTTAATTATGGATATTTTTTGAAAATTTATATCGGGATACCAGCCCTGCCGGCCTAGCATGCGCGACATGATAAAATGTTGTTTACGTTTTTTGACATGTTATAACCGGGTTTCCCTATTTGTCTAAGGACTCTAACATGCGTCCTCGTTTATTTTCATACAATACTGTAGAGAACTGTAGACACCTTCCGGTCGGTTATCGAGATATAGCGTTGTGTTTGTTGTTTTTTTTTAATAGTCTTTAGATTTTAAATGTTCAAAGTTCCAACTCAGACCATTCATATGTATCGATTCAGGCCTGCCCAATATCTGTATTTCTATAATTGATTGACTAATTTGTTAGTTCCTAGTTTCTGCCATACAATAACTGAAAATCGTCATCATCATCAGCCACAGGACTTCTGCTGCTGGAAATAAGCCTCCCCCAAAAATATCCAGATCGACCTGTAAAAATATACCGGGTGTTTCATAAAGTTGGTACCAATAACAATTCTATATACAGGAGATTGATTTAAGGCATAATGGTGAGTTTAAAAAAAAATTGAAGTTAATTTTTTTTTAAATAATCAATATCAATCCGTCGGACGCGTCACATAAATATGTTACATAAGCGTATGGGCCACCGGAGGCCGAGCCGCCCGTGACTATCTAATATTAAAATCGGAATGCGACCTGCAAATCGTCGCAATTAGCATAGAAATGGCTTTGTGTATGCTAAGAATAATTAATTACCCCACAGGTAGTTTGCAAATATGCAGCTGATCCAATATGCCAAAAAAAATGCAAAAAAAAAATGTTTTCTACACAAATTCAAATTATCATTATTAAAAAACTATGAGCCTTACGAAATTTAACATTTTACCGCTAGATTGCTAGTCATCCCCTCTTTAAGTGTAGTTATTATTGATACCACCTTTATGAAACACCCTGTATGCTATATTAATAATAATACTCACTTGCAGAAAGTGTCGTGCTCGACGGCGAGTCTCTGCTGCATCTGCTTGAGGGCCGTGGTCTCGCCCCCCACCCAGCGGATCATGCGGATGTCCTCGTTCTCCAGGAACACCCCCAAGTCTTCAGGTTTTGGGGTCTGATTGAAGAGATAGTAGACAAAGAAAAATTTAGGCTGAGATCTATCGAGCGAACTTCGACTAAGGCCAAGCCAAAGAAATGAGTTTGTGAGGATTAGAATTTTTTAAATCGAACTTTGACTTAATCCGAGTAATTGTTTACAAGAAAATCCTTGCTTAGTCTCTCTGTCAGTCTGTATTTCTTGTAAAAAATGTCTCGGACTAAGTCAAAGTTCGATTTAAAAATTCCAAGTACTCACTGAGTTCGTTTCTTTGACTTAGACTTAGTCGAAGTTGCTCTATAGATCTTATCCTTAAGAACAATTATTTATTTAGTTAAAATGGATTGCATTGCTATAGAACAAAAAAAGCCGAAAACTGGAACGCTATTCAACTTTAACGGCTTCTTACATTATTTTCGCCATACAATTTTGACAGTTAAGTGTTTGAATATTCTGGGTCTGGGGTACATACTTCAAATCGAAATATGTACTTATTTTCATCGCAATGGAATTTTTCGATGGAACATTTTATACGGACAACAAAATAACACATTACGCGAACCTTATCAAAAACGGTGAACTCCTGGTAGAAACACTCAGGCAAGGTGCTGAACTTGACGCCCAAGAGGTCCACATCGCTGACCGGACGCGGCGGTTCACCGATGGTCGCTACAGTGTGCTGCAACGGAACAAATATCACGGATACATTAATTTTAATATAGGAAGACGGACCCTGGCACTAGGCACATCCGCCTAGCATGCGTGCTAAGATAAAATTTTGACTTTTTTTGCAGCAGATGTGGGTCGCCTAGTGGTAAGTGATCTCCACCGCCCATAGACACCCAAGACACAAAAATAATCATGGGTGCATTGGCAACCTAAAAGCAGGGAATGGAAGAGGAAGGAAAGAGTGGTAGAGCCACGCTGTAGACAGTAACGTCTAATAAGGGCAGGTAGAAAGAAAAGAAATACTTACCAGGAACATCTGGTAGGTGAGCGGCGGTATCCCCCCATTCGCCTTGATGACCGTGTCTGGTTCCCACAGCGTGTGCGAGACGTGCTCATGGCACGTGACGCCGATCTCCCGGCACGTGGTCTTCACGCTGTCGTCACGTTGACGCCACACCGGCTCGCAGTCCTGCTCGAAGCATAGCTTGCGGATGCCTTCGATGGCAGACAAACATCATAACTTACATAACGCCTGTATTAGTACCGTCTCTACCATAAAGGCACACGGGGACCGTGCCCAGGGGCCCCAGCCTCAAGGGGGTACTTACACGAAAAAGAAGCCTATTTTTTATACTCTAAGGGGCCCTCAAATTGTTGTGTGCCCAGGGGTCCAGACATATCTTAAGAAGGCTCTGGCCTGTATCCTCGCAGAAGTAGGCGGAGGCGAACTAGAGAACTAGAACACCCACATTTCGCCGAGCTCAGTTCCGTCCCAGATGAGATAGGGGGCGAGCGCCAGTACAACATGCCAATAGAACCTTTAAAGCCGAGTTCAAAACACTTCGACAGCCGGCCGTTTGATTCCCACACCGAGACAAATGATTGTGTGGCCCACAGATTTTTCTGGTCTGGATGTTATGAGACCGAAAGTCTCTCGTAGTTACTGATATCCACGATACAGGCAGGGTCAGGACTATGTATGTCCACCGTGTGGCTGGTGGCGTTTGGAGAATTCCACAACGATATCCCCTGCCCGTCGTAATAGGTGTCATATAGAGACCATCGGGGTCACGAGCGCACACAGGAGGCTGTCGTAGCGCCCCTTTTAGTACTTTTGTACATGCGACCCCGGGATGAACGGTAACATAGATGGTTGGATCGTGCTGGTGTTGACGCCGGCGTCCTTCGTCTCCACAAGGCGGTACCGCGCAGGAGCTGTTCCGGATGAAGCCTGGGAGCGTCTCGCCTAGGGAAACCCAAGGTCGTACCTAATGTGCCGAAGAGCATCACCGTGGAGTTTTTAGTCGGTATTATCGGTGTAGGATGTACATAGTGTTAGGGTCTCGGCCCAACGGTCGCTCGGATTAACGTTGGATTGTAAGACCGGCGAACTCGACATAACCGTCACGTCTCCCCCAAGGCGTGGCGGCAACAGTAAATCGCTTTTCTGGTAATTATCTCCTTTTCGTAATACTCAAACGAAGTAAGCTAATAAATAAATACACCTCTACGAAGTCTATCTAAGTATGTTTGTATGCTCGCTGTTGCGTTTCGTTCGGTAAATGAGATTTCTAGTTTCGCTAATTCCCTTTTCCCCTTCTCTAAGGACGGCAATGCTCCTATTCTTACGGCATCATAGCTGTCACAGACCACTGATGTGGCGGAGGTCACTTACAATCAGGTGACTCACATGCTCGTTTGCCAGTCTGCTATAAAAACATACCACGATATTGCCGATGTGGAATATTTTACGACGTGGCAATACTTATAAACATATTGTTGTATAATAAGTAGATATACAGGGTGTTGAAGAAAGGTGGTACCAACTACCAATAATAATTAAATATAGATGGAGAACTATTTAAACATTACATAACATAAGCTCACGTCTATATCGCCGAAGGGGTAGGCACAGGCGCACTAGCCAACTATTACACCCACATTTCGCCGAGATTAATTCCGTCCCAGATGTGACAGGGGGCAAGCCTATCACGAATTCGGGCACGAATTCCAGACTAATTCCGGGCTGATATGGAAAAATCCAATATCACTGCTCGACCCGGGGATCGAACCCGAGACCTCAGGACGGTAGCCGTACCGAAATACAACCATGCCACCGAGGCAGTCAGAACTATTTAAAGTGTAATGATACTGTTAAAAGATAAAAATTTAACATAACCTATTATTGAGCATGGGGATATTAAAATCGAATCGAAATTGTTACCCCATAGGTGGCTTGCAAATGTACAACACTGATCCAATGGGCGAGAAACAATTTTTTCGCCACAAATTCAAGTTTCCATTATACAAAAACTATTTACGAAAATTTACACTTTACTGTACAACTGCTAGTCATCCTCTTTGAGTGTAATTATTATTGGTACCACCTTTTTGTCGTTTCGGACCCACCGTACCACCGGCCGTACCCCTGGTGGTACGGTGGGTCTTTTAAAGTTAAACGGTACCACCAGCTAATAGTGTGGTATAACCACGTAACACACCCATCATACCCACATTGATGCGATTATTCAAGGTCTTTCTTTCTACCTACCTTTGTCCCTTATCCCACTTTAATATAGGGTTGATGCAACACGCTTATTTAAGCATTTTGCAGAAAGGATTTGGCTTAGTTTTTACAACTGGCTGCCTGTCTGAGGGATCCAGTCCCAGTCAAATCACATTAGCAAAATTATTGCTTTCTCTGACCTGGGAATTGAACCCAAGTTATAGATTAAAGCTAGTTTAGAGTCACGGTTTGGTGAGTGATTTGCAGTTGCATTTGTCTGAAATTCTACTTTTACTTTGGTCGACTGTTACTCACGATAATTTTCCTTTCATATAATATTATTCTTTACTAGGTATGTTTTTTTACATATCCAAAAACAACCGTTTAGCTCATAGTGGGTGAGAACACTCAACTCTAACAAAAATTGACACTTAAAGTTTTTCGTAACCGTAATACTTTCGGATCCTTGAAGCGAAAAATATTTTCACAATCCCGCAATATCGTAAAATAATAAAAAAAAACATCTCTACTTTACGTGTGGGGAAAGTATGCACACAAAAAAAATTTACCACTTTGTCGACGTGGTATCATCTTTAACTGTAAGGGCCACTTGCAGCTCCGCAATAAATCACTATTCACCTCAAATCTTGATTTAAAGATAAGAGTGAGCTGTAGAATAAATCGAGATAAGGTGTAACTCTAGATTAGTAATAGCGCTGCAAGTCGCTCTATATTACTCAACTTCAAAATGTCCATCGGAAGTACGTATGCAGGAATTGGGGTACGGCCAAATGTATGGTGGGACTGTAGCGGTACAGCACTACTGTCACTTAATACGGTGGTACCGTTTAACTTTAAAAGACCCACCGTACCACCAGGGGTACGGCCGGTGGTACGGTGGGTCCGAAACGTTTTTCGTCACAGCCTGTACATAAACAAAACATGACATGAAACGCTACACCCGCATATTTATTTTAAAACTTGCAGAAATCAGCGTGCTGAATAAATTTGTCGACGTTTGTTTGTCCTATACACAATTTGTTCTAGAAATATTTATGGGATTACACAATAACAACATAATAAATACACAATATCACATATTTGCATTTGTTTGAAATGTTGTCTTTTTAAAAAATAAACTTGCATTTTCTGACTGCCTCGGTGGCGTGGTGAAATTTCCGTACGAGTACGGTTCTGAGGTCTCGGGTTCGATCCCCGGGTCGGGCAAAGTGATATTGGATATTTCCATATCAGCCCGGAGTCTAGAATTTGTGCCCGATATGGCGATAGGCTCGCCCCCCATCACATCTGGGACGGAACTAAGCTCGGCGAAATGTGGGTGTTCTAGTTCACTAGTGCGCCTCTGCCTACCCCTTCGGGGATACAGGCGTGAGCTTATGTTATGTTATGTAAACTTGCATTTTCGTGGGTAGACTTGGATCTTTCAATTTTGCAGGTCTATATTATTTTGGTGAGTGGTGACCACCAACAAACCCGGTGTTGCAATTCATTCGACAAGTGAGATATTTCTGATGGACCAATCCGCCCTCTCCCTTCCGATCATTACCCCTTCTTTTAAATAAATTAATAAATAACACCCAACACTCAACAGTCACACATATAGTCCTGACTCCTGTCTCCCCACTAAGATACGAGTCTTGTGTCGTGGGTATCAGGTACAAGAGACTTTCGGTCTCACAACACCCAGACCCGAAATAAATAGTTGGGGACGTGTGTTGTGTACAGTGACCACCTTCGTGGCGCAGCAGATGAACAGCCGGCTGTGAGGCGTGAGGCCGCGGGTTCGATCCCTGTACCGAGAAAAATATTTGTCCGGCCCATAGTTATTCGTTTCGGGTCTGGGTGTTGTGAGAGCGTGCGTCTCTCGTAGTTCCTGATACCCACGACACAAGCCTCGATCTTAGTGTGGGGTCAGGACTATGTATGTGACTGTTGGGTGTTATTTATTAATATTAGTATTGACCACACCCTCTCCCTCGCCAGCAAAAGTAAGCAAAGCTCATAGCCCCCCATGCTTACGTAAATATTGATACATGCAATTTTCAATATGTTCTGGTTGTCTTATAAAAAAGAAATCCGATAAAGTAAAAATAATACTGCTGACGTAATCATCATCCCGACCCCCCATCCCCCATGTCAAAAATAAGCAAAGGAAAGGCTCCTCCGCCCCCCAGTAGTGCTTACGTAATGCTTGAGTGACCCCTTTGCAGGTCATACAAATATGTCTCGGTGAAGGAATCGAACCCGAGGTCTCTCGCTTCACAGCCAGCCGCTCGCTCACTGCGCCACAGAGGCTGTGCTGTCATGCCTTTAAGGGTTTCTGGCATCAATATAATATACCCTAGATGCACAGTTTTTTGCAAATATCCTCCTAAAAAGTGGTCTTAAGAATAAAGCAATGAAAAAGATAGTAAGTTCTAATGAAATCAACACAAATATAACCCTATGCATGTGTTATAAAGTAGCTTTTTAAACGAAATGATCAAGCGTTCTTAAATTTGAATTTTGAAATTTAGAATTCTATAGGCGTCCGACTGCAGGCAAAAGAAGTGCTTAAGCACTCCTTTGCTGTCCCATTTTCCGACCGTCAACTGTGCATCTAGGTAAATAATATATTGATGGTCTCTGGTATAGGACTGCCTCGGTGGCGTGGTGGTATTTCGGTACGACTACGGTTCTGAGGTCTCGGGTTCTATCCCCGGTTCGGGCAAAGTGATATTGGATTTTTCCATATCAGCCCGGAGTCTGGAATTTGTACCCGATATGGCGATAGGCTCGCCCCCTATCACACCTGGGACTGGACTAAGCTCGGCGAAATGTGGGTGTTCTAGTTCGCTAGTGCGCCTCTGCCTACCCCCTCGGGGATACAGGCGTGAGCTTATGTTATGTTATGTCTCTGGTATAAACACTCACCGAACTCCTCCCAAAGCCTGCGTATGACGTGGCTCGGCTTCCCCTTGATCATGATGAGCCTGCCGCCGTACTTCTTGAACTTGCTGTCCAGGTCGTCCAGGGCTTCGAGGAGGTATCTCATGCGGTTGTACCCCACCACCTTCGTGCCTGGTGGTAACGAAAGTCAAATAATCAAGTTCAAAAACCGAATTTATTGTCGCTTACTTGGTATAATGCCATATGTGTACCATATTATGTATCAATGGGCTGTGACACGGGAGGTCCTAGGATCGATGACCAAGTCGGCTGCAGTGTTTTACTTACACGGTTTGTCCGGACTGGACCCTCTAGAAGAAGGGTGACGTCAAGCAGGCACCTGGTCGTAAAAAGTAAGACAAATCCTTTCTGCAAATGTTCACTAAATGTAAATTCTTTCTTTCTACCTGCCCTTATCCTACAATATGGGGTCGGCGCTACAACCTTTCCGACGTCAATCTTCTCTGGAGGTTGTGGAGGTGGTACCTGGGAATCAAAACCAGGATCTCCTGGTCCACAGCCCACAGAATATGCTGCCATTATTACCAGGGACGCGACCGTTTAGTTTACGTCCTAAACTTTACTTAAATTGAAATTCAGTCCGTCCGGTAGCTAGTAAAAACATCTGAACACCATTCTCTTACCAGCGGTCTCCCCGTCAAAGATGAAGAGCGGGAAGAAGGGCACGCTGCGATCCTGCAGGGCACTATGCAGGGCCGGGTTGTCATGCAGCCGCAGACCGTGACGGAACCAAAGTACACTGCCGCCTAGCATCTTGGACTCAATGCAAAATCTGAGGACAAATACTGTTGATAAAATAATTTATTTATTTATTTAAAACATAACATAAGCTCACGCCTGTATCCCCGAAGGGGTAGGCAGAGGCGCACTAGCGAACTAGTACACCCACGTTTCGCCGAGCTTAGTTCCGTCCCAGATGTGATAGGGAACCTATCGCCATATCGGGCACAAATTCCAGACTCCGGGCTGATATGGAAAAATCCAATATCATTTTGTCCGACCCGGGGATCGAACCCGAGACCTCAGGATGGTAGTCGTACTGAAATACAACTACGCTACCGAGGCAGTCATATGTATATTAAACTTCATATACATGGATATGTAAAAAGGCCGACTTAATGCCGAAGGCATTTTCTACCAGTCTACCTGAAGGTGGTGCAGAGACGAGACAATGTGGGTGTATATAAATGAAAAGAAAGAAGATAAAAAATACATATTGATTAAATACATTACATACATATAAAACAACATATATACACAACAAGTCGGAGGCGGCACATATATATGTTACATAAGTGTATGGGCCGCCGGTGGCCGAGCCGCCCGTGACTATCTACAAACTTAACAGACCTACTTCAAATCCGATCGGGACCTAATTTATATGTGACCACCCTTGAAATAAGCTCTATCGAACACAAAAAGAAATTTGAAAATCGGTCCACATTTGGCATCGCGATAACATAGATAAAAAATATATATACAGACGAATTGAGGACCTCCTCCTTTTTGGAAGTCGGTCGAAATTTATTTTGTGTTCGATAGAGCCTATTTCATGGGTGGTCCCACAACCCGAAACCGGCAGACAAGGCCCTCCGGTGCCACCCAGCGGCACCCGGATACACTACGTACCTACAAGATAGGTACGCGTGCACCAGACGCCGCAAGTAAGGTGGCACCATGTGGTACCGCAGTGCCTCATGTATGCAGGCCCAGGGCATGGTGTTGAAGCGCACTAGCGAACTAGAACACCCACATTTCGCCGAGCTTAGTTCCGTCCTAGATGTGATAGGGGGCGAACCTATCGCCAAATCGGGCACAAATTCCAGATTCCGGGCTGATATAGAAAAATCCAATATCACTTTGCCCGACCCGGGGATCGAACCCGAGACCTCAGAACCGTAGTCGTACCGAACTACAACCACGCCACAGATGCAGTCCTTTTATCCTGGAAAAATGTACCCTTCCCGCGGGACAGATTTGTTTAAACCACGCACACGCAGTCACATACCACTAGTCAATAAAACAAAATTGTGTGACGCGGAAGGGTGTTCAACGAGATTAATGGCAGACGGCAGTGCATGATTGCATCATTTGCACAACTGGTAACAATATACTCAGGGTCAATGCATCTCGAATCGTCTTCCTTGCAGACACCATGTTTCCGGGTATATGTACCAGATCAGGCTTACTGTGAAACTTTGTTGTATTATCGACGGACTTCCAAAAAGGAGGAGGTCCTAAATTCGTCTGTATTTTTTTATGTATGTTACGCGATATCTCCGCTAAATGTGGACCGATTTCCAAAATTATTTTTGTGTTCGATAAAGCTTATTTCAAGGGAGGTTCCATATAAATTTGGTCACGATGAAAAGAAGAATAGAAAAGAAAAATATTTTCCCTACCTATTTCAAACATACATCTTACAAAGAAATAATTGCAATCGAGAAAAGAGCTGACCTAAATAGAAATAAAGCGGGAAAATCGCAATTTCCTTCAATAATAAACAATAGAAACTAGAAGCCCGAAGGCCACACACCTGTACACTCAATAATATGACATGGCCCTGACTGATCAACGTAGTTATGAGTAATGATGTAATAGCTATTGACTATGATTATGGGCCGACAACTGAACTTCTTATTTGTTATGAAACATAATAACAAAAGCCCAACACATGGTAAATACTTTTTGAGTGGAAGAGCCACCCCATAAAAACCGAGGTAAAGTGGCAAATTGCGTTTTATTACGTGACCCAAATCGCCACCTGCTTCCCAATTATTTATCCTGAGAATCCAACCCAGAACGTCACCGATGTCAAAGCCACTACCAGTGAATCAATAAGGTGATACGTGGAGTTCTAAAACGATAAACCACGTTGACACAATCTATGTAACGTAGTGCAAACTCAATCGAACGAGGCCACATGGCAACAAGCGATAAAATCTGCAATGACTAACTCAATAGAAATTATACAACGCAGGGCTTGCAAAGTCCAAAGAATCCTGCTTTGTACCCAGTTTAAAATCTCGGGTCCTCAAAGTCTGGATTGACTGCACTGATATTTTGGTTAAAACCGGTTAATAGAGGTAAAGTGAGAAGAAAAGTTGAAAATCTACTAAATCACTTCAACAGATTTTTAAGTCAAAAGGACCCAATTTTCAAATCACCCAACACAATAAAAGAACCATTTTTTCTGCTTATTGTTTGGATTTTATAGCTTTGCCATTTTTCTCCTAAACAGTATTCAATTGAATAGTGAAATATATATTTTTTTTAAAATACACCCAACAGTCACACACCCAGCCCTGACCCCACACCAGGTACAACCTGTATCGTGGGTATCAAAAAATATGAGAGACTTTCAGTCTCCCAACACCCAGACTTGAAACAAATATCTGTGGGCCAGATAAGCATAAGTCTCAATACGGGAATCGAAACCGCTGCCTCCCGCTTCACAGCCGGCTACTCGCCCACTGCACCACAAAAGCTGTCGAACCTAAAACAGCCCCCAGGGGGCTGACTCTCACTCTATTCGAATTTGAATTGGATTCGACTTCATTTAGTGACTTAAAATGCCACCGAAATAGAGTTAAAAAGTACAACTCGTTAAAATTTTAACAACATTATTATGCATACTTATTGCCAGTGACATAAACTGTATAAACCCTAAGGTTCTAACTTCCAACCTCGGTCAATAATTGAAACGAGATATAAATAAAGCATTAATAAATGTTACATGAGAGGACTCATACTCTGTGTTCAAAATGTTGGCTATTAATTCTATAGACTGCCTCGGTGGCGTGGTTGTGTTTCGGTACGACTACCGTCCTGAAGTCTCGGGTTCGATCCCCGGGTCGGGCAAAGTGATATTGCATTTTTTCATATAAGCTCGGGGTCTGGAATTTGTGCCCGATAAGGCGATAGGCTCGCTCCTTAGCACATCTGGGACGGAATTAAGCTCGGCGAAATGAGGGTGCATTATTTCGATAGTGCGCCTCTTCCTACCCCTTCGAAGATACAGGCGTGAGCTTGTGTTACATGAGAGGACTCATACTCTGTGCTCAAAATTATGGCTAATAAACCTATGTACTGTAATCTAAGACGAATGTTCCTAAACACAAAACTGAACTTCTAAAGATGGCATCGAATTTAAAATAAGTTTAATTAGTGTGTCTAATAAACTATGCTTAAGTCATAATCAATTCAATTAATACTTAGCACTATCTATCGACATCAAAATTAGTACTAATTTCAATAAATACGACAATAAAGTGCCCGGACGTGCCTTGCTTGTGTTTTCAGAAAATCTATTCAAGAATAAATATAAAAACAAAACTTCAAAAGCAAAAACAACTTGCAGAATTTAAAACGATTTGAAAAACAAAATCTATGTCAATATACAATACTTAGCTTAATTAAACATCCCAAACATGCGCTACAAATAATTCTTACTCAAATATTCACGTATAATTTCAAACTTATTTCACATGTCACCACCACAAGGATTGGACGCGTACTGAGCTATGGTACTAGCGTTTGCAAACGTTCTCGAACATTCTGCGAGCGTAGTACAAGAAGCAGCCTTTGAAAGTACACCAACTAAGAGAGACCTTTGTAATTCCGCTGAACTTCCTTCAACACAAACTTTGACTAAGGCTTCAGGGAGGGCGGGAGGCTCACATTATAGCGGTTTCATTAACTTCTGGATGGCAATTCTTTTTTGAAATTGTTTAGAAAATTTTCTGGGAAAATTCAACCAAGCTTTTTTTGTTGTGGAGGTTGTATGGAAAAGTTAAAGAAAACACCGGTCGTGTAGGTAAACATAGCCAACGAGGCACATAATATTTAAAAACATTTCCCTTCTTCCGAGACAGGCGAGTAAAAATATCTATCTTAGAACCTACGTTAATAACCTCCTTTTTAAGTCGGTTAAAAAGAGATTGAGTACAAAGATTGAAGGGTGATAAAATTATAGAGATCAGCACACAGCAACTCACATATTTTTTCACGGCCAAAAGGTAAAGACGAGTAAAACAATTTTCTAACGAAAATATTCTAACAAACTAAAAATATTTTCTCCAGGTTTCTCAATGACATTCAATTAAACGATATTAATTGGATATGCCAGACTATTATACGAGTCATTGAGAAGTAAACACAAGCGTCATGAAACAGGTCGATAAAGGCAATTTAAAAACGCCTCAAGCTCTCGAAAATAGTGCAAAGTGCAAATCACCTTCAACCCATATTGCCTTTAAAATCGTATTATTTATGGGACACCTGTATATGAAATATAACCACAAGTTTAAAAACTTAGCGGACCGACTTCAAATCCGATCGTGACCAAATTTATATGGGACAATCTTTGAAATAAGCTCTATCGAACACAACAATTTGAAAATCGGTCTACATTTGGCTGAGACATCGCGTTACATAAAAAAATACAGACGAATTGAGGACCTCCCTTTTTGGAAGTCGGTCGATAAACAAACCACATTACATTTTAAGAACAAAATATGAGACAGCCAATCAAGATATACCATTGTAGTTCAATAAAACATTTAACAACTATAATCACCAGACCATAACAAATGTTTAAAACAAAGACGTCACAGAATCTGTTACAAAACAAATTCTATTCCAGATATTTCACAATAGTTACATACCGTCTGCCTGTCGGATCCAGAACGATCGACCTTCGTTATACAATTGTACGGATTACTATAGACTCTACCAATTATGCTCGGATTTGAATCGGCTTAGAGGATTGAGGACTTTGTTTTGATAAACACAACGGTACAAACGAACAGGGCATTGGCACTTTCATCTTTATCATTACTTTCTATTGCAGACATTGGTAAATCAGAAGAAAGAAAGAAAGAAATAAACTTTATTCAGCCAATGTAACATAACATAACATAACATAAGCTCACAGCTTAGTTTCGTCCCAGATGTGATAGGGGGCGAGCCTATCGCCATATCGGGCACAAATTCCAGACTCCGGGCTGATATGGAAAAATCCAATATCACTTTGCCCGACCCGGGGATCGAACCCGAGACCTCAGAACCGTAGTCGTACCGAAATACAACCACGCCAACGAGGCAGTCAATGTCTCGGGCAACAATAAGTGAGAGAACAAAAAAATAAGACAGAATATATAGCACTAAGATGATCTCACTGCTGAGGATGCTCCAAGACCGGGCGAAGTGGAAGCGTTTAAGTAGGAAGGCGGACCCTGGCAGAAGGCCGGGATAACGACAGGCAGAAAGAAGAATATAGCACTAAGAGGTAACAAATTGGTTAAGATGAAGAAAGATGATGATGAAGATGATGATGATGATTAAGAAGATGGGTCACTTGATGCAAAATGACCTCGTGATACCAAACAATGCAGTGCGTTGTAAAACTTAATACGGATTGGGAAGAGGAGGGGATTCGGCCACTGGAAATGTCACTCTTCGAACAAAACGAAAAGCGAACCTTCTTCGGAGTTCTCTTAGAGTAAGTGGCATCAAACCAGTGGAACCATTCATGCTTTATATATAGCTGTCTAGAGAGTGACTCTACCAATAAAAAGCGTCTCAAATGTTACAACTCTTGCGACTTACGAAAAATATCATGGTAACTGCCACATAAGCGGTACACCCACGCTGTAAGAAATTTTTCCTACTTCCGAGATGCTTGTTTTTACCCATAACTTTAAAAAAGTCGCAGTGAATTCTGGGTATTCAATTCCCTAACATATATTAGGACCTGAAAAATCGTTTTAGTAAACTGTTCCACTTCTACTAGTATATCCTACATTACAGGACAAAAACAACATATTCTTGGACTATCTATCTATGAAATTGCATCTAAATTACGAAGTGTTATGGCATGAATTCGCTTACATTTCCACGTCGCCAGTTGAAATTATGCCGATAACCATCGTTAAACTGGGCGATGTTTTATATTCGCACACGATTTCCAAGGCATTCGCATAATGTTTACTAACAGAGCACAAACGTTCGATGCATGCTGCATCATCTCGCGGCGAGGCACGGTGCCTCGGTTCCGCATACATCAACATATCAATATATTCTGCTTACCTAAGCACCTAGTAAACAAGATTGCAGGATTTATTTACAAAAAAAGTTGCCTAATCTGCGATTCAAAAATATGTTTCGGATTTGTATATTATGCCATCCATAACTTTCGGCTACCTATTCGAACTTCGATAGGAGTAAGATACTCCCGCTATGAGCTCTTCCTTTATCAGTCTGATTCGTAATTATCATCATCATCATCATCAGTCATAGGACGTCCACTGCTGAACTAATTCGTAATATAGACGATGTAATAATGTTTAGGACCACACCCCAACATTCATAATAGAAATTACGAAGTTAGAAATTGTTGTGTGGCTTTTCAAATTCATCCAAACATTTTCTCAAATAACGAGAATTGACATAACAAAAGCTCACGCCTGTATCCCCGAAGGGGTAGGCAGTAGCGCGCTAGCCAACTAGTACACCCACTTTTCCCCAAGCTTAGTCCGTCCCATATGTGATATGGGGCGAGCCTATCGCTATATCGGGCACAAATTCCAGACTCCAGGCTGATATAGAAAAATCCAAGATCACTTTGCCCAACCCGGGGATCGAACCCGAGACCTCAGGACGGTAGTCGTACCGAAATACAACCACGCCATCGAGGCAATCTGAGTAACACTTATTGATGCTTTATTTATAACTCGTTTCAATTATTGACCGAGGTTGGAAGTTGGAACCTTAGGGTTTGTACAGTTTATGTCACTGGCAATGAGTATGCAAATTAATGTTATTAAAACTTTATTGAGTTAACATATGTTCATAAGTTCACGCTTAACGCCAAAGGTGTAGCGAAGGTGCAATACTACATTCTTCCCTTATTTAATTATTTAAATAAAAGCGATGGTTGACAGTGCAAAAATATGTAGAACTTGTGACCAGACCATCCAAAAGAACCATGTAAAGAAACATGTCTCAGAAATAGCATAACCACCTGTTACTTTATCAAAAGTAAATAAACGATTGTTTGAAAAACTGCATCGATGACGTCACTTTGTTGACATTACGACCTAGTTGATACTTGTGGCTGTGTGCCCTAGTTAGGTCAGGAATAATGCCATGATCGGTTTATACTCTGTCCCAACACTAAGCTCTTTACTCTGGTATTACGAGAGCTATTGAATTTTGCCAATTAGTTCTAGCAGTATCAGTCGCAGTAAGTGTATTTAGGATGATCCTGGCTATCTCAGGTTTCAGAAAGCATACTTTTTTGAGAGGGACGCTGTAAATATCAATATATAGACCGCGAATGAACTGGCTCGACCAGTTTGATACCACTGTCTCACGAAAAACTGACGTTTCGTTCGGTGAGTGTCTGGGTGAGTAAGATTTCTGGTGGCTGTTTGGTCGTTTGTAGATAGTTTAGACGGACGACTGTTGTCTAGAGGCATCGGGTTCGGTTCGATTTCCTGGTCAGGAAAAGTGATATTGGGTTTTACTACTTAGTATCAGCTAGTGTTGCCAGATGTCCCGATTTGCGCGGGACGTCCCGATTTTCAGGGGTCTGGTGACCCGTCCCGATTTACCCTTGATCGGGACGCCGAATGTCCCGATTTCTGATTATCCTTCTTGGCGTGTACTTTAATAGAAATTTTTAAAGTCGCTCGTACTTGCTTACCGACAAAGTAGTAAATATTACGGTGGTGTTTTAAACCATTTTTCGATTCAGAAGTCTGTTTGCATAATACTAACGAAGTGCTATTTCTTTTTTCAATAAATAAATAAAATTAAAAATCTTTATTGGTCACAAGTCACAACAAACAAGGTCTAGTTACATTTAAGTAATAACTTATGTTATAACCCTATCAATTTAGAAACAAGCAAGCAGGTAATGAGATAATAACTAGGGTGGGGCATAAATAAGGGATTGTGATTTGCAGTAAAGGAAACGGTATATGACAGCTGTAATGCTACCAGGGAATCAACGGGAAAAACTGAGAAGAGTGTTAAAGTCAAATTTTGTCTGACGCAGGCGCTAACAGGGTATGGGTGCTTCAGTTGGTTCCTGTCATATAGGATAGGAATAATTTGTGGTGTGCCATTGTGGCGACTACCCCGAGGATACGTCCCAGCACACTTTTGAAGTGTGTCCAGCCTGGGAATAACGCAGCGCTCTCAGAGCTGTACTCGGTAACGGTTTCTCTATGTCGGCAATAGTAGCTACGGTCGGTAGTCGGAGGGGGTGACGCGGTATGGCCTCCTTCTGTAAACGTGTTATGTTGCACAATGAGAGCGCTGGACGGGATTGGAAATGCTTGGACTCTAGTCGCTAAACAAGAAGAGAGGTGCCTGGTGAGTTGACTGGCGCCTACAATCCTACAGATTGGGGTCAGGGCCGTACAGCGGAGGATGTGCGGCATTTGTATCTTACATTGATGCCATCCAAGGGTTCCATCTCAGGAGTTTTACAGCACGGCGGCACGAAAACATCATGTATCGTGCTCGCCAAAGGCGGCTTAAATTTGTGGGCTCCCGCTCCACAGACAGACCAAAGGGCAACGTGCAAAGTAGCTTCCGGCAGGAATCCAGAGGGTACTCCGCATCTTCCGGAACCATCTCACATGCGCTGAAAAGGCACCCACGGGTTTATTTAGCCGGTAGTTTTGGCGTAGGAAACCAAAATAGGTTTTGGAGCCGTCCTCAGAAGGCCGACGAGTCGGGCATTACCATCCCACTGCTCCTATGCTGGGAGATATCCGTAAAGAGTGTTTATCCGTGGATAAAAAAGTGTCTCGTTTTGCCAGCTAAATGGTTGTTTTGTGTAAATTTTTCCACTTCACCCGGTCTTGAGCATCCAATGAAACAATGAAACCATTAGCTGTTATATTTTTTTCTAAAACGACTACCCGCCGCTTTTTGGGCCGTCCACGGGAACGCATCCCTAGTACAATTGGTCCAGACACGCGACCGACTACTCCCGTGGTTTGTTCAAAATGTGACAATACCTTTCAAGCGACATTCCTGCAGTTTATCGGACACTAGAGGTAATTTGCGAATTTGGTCTAATCGTGTAACGTTGCACAACCACCGCCTTATCTTCATCTCCGCGGCGTGGTTTTCGTTAACATGACCATTACGGGCAGGCCAAATCAAGTCAAAGTTTTTCTGTTTATTTACTTATCTACTTTCAATGAAACTAACTAGCGGAAAAATCTTGGAAATCAAATTTTCGCGGGGTTTTTTTTTTACTACCGACGCCATCTCTGGAAAAACTTGTGACAGTTATATCGGAGTCACCGGTCATATGGTCCAGGGCTATAATACCCGGGAGATATGGAAAATATCCGGGCGCCACTGGGCCGAATACCTAATACATCCTGCACTCTCTGCCTCGGTAGCGTGGTGGTATTTCGGTACGACTGCGGTTCTGAGGTCTCGGGTTCGATCCCCGGGTCGGGCAAAGTGATATTGGATTTTTCCATATCAGCTCGGAGTCTGGAATTTGTGCCCGATATGGCGATAGGCTCGCCCCCTATCACATCTGGGACGGAACTAAGCTCGGCGAAATGTGGGTGTTCTAGTTCGCTAGTGCGCCTCTGCCTACCTCTTCGGGGATACAGGCGTGAGCTTATGTATCCTGCACTAGCTATTTCGACTAAAAGCCTCACAGCAATTAGAAACGATTCCGGATTTCCCTAGGCAAGCAGCGCCCAGGCTTTGGCTGGAATCGCTCCTAATCGATGCCGCCTTGTGGCTTGTCTTCAATCGCGAAGGGGGCGCTTATAAACCCCAGCCTCCGAGGGACTCCTTTGGCGTCTATGACAGCACGAGGCCGACCAACTGCGCTGCTATTAATCTTGGGGGCGCTACGACAGCCACTTACTACGATCCTCGTTGGCCCCTAAAAGTCGAAGCTTACGACGGGCAGGCGAAACTGGGATGGAATTTTTCTAATGCCCCTGCCGTGAAATACTTGATAACCACATAGGGGGAGACGAGAGTCAGTCGCGCCTTCGATGCCTCCTCTGGTCGCTGGAGGGATCAAATAAAAAAAAAACAGAGAATCAACGATTTAATCGTTACCGATCTCTCTCGGCACTCTCCTTCTGTGAGATGATCATGTAAAAGTTGGCCCCTCCATGCTAGGCCTAGGTCATGCCTGGCACCGAAAAGGTTTTTGCGTCGACTGCTCTGAGAACGGTGCGCTCTATATCCTAGGCTGGACATATTTCGAGTATGAACTATTGAGTTCATACTTCAACTCTATCCCGGGTTCGAATCGAAGAGTCGGGTTTACAACTGCGATTAAAAAACGCATTCAAGCTTCGCCAATACTGAGATTCGACCATACATTTACTTATCTTTAGAAAAAAATACCTATTATAGTATGATTTTCTTGATATACTAACCGGCCAGTAACGTGTCCCGATTTGAAAACCTATGTCCCGATCATTTTAACCTTGTGTTCCGATATTTCACACGATGGATCTGGCAACACTAGTATCAGCCCAAAGTCTGGAATTTGTGGCCGATATGGCGATAGCCTCGCCCCGTATCACATTTGCGACGGAAATAAGTTCGAGGAAATGTGGGTGTTCTAACTTCTAATACTCTAGTTCCCCTCATCCTACCGCTTCGGGGATATAGGAGTGATCCCAGTGCCGGATATGCAGTGCTGGCCGCCCTAAGCCCGGTACTAGCTGCTGCCCCTTGTTTTTAACACTTAAAAAAGGGAGAAGGTTCTCAATTTCATCGTAGACAATAAATACATACACCCAAGAGTCACACACCTAGTCCTGACTCCACACTAGATATAACCTGTATCGTGGGTGTCAGAGACAATGAGAGACTTTCGGTCCCACAACGACTAGACTTGAAACAAATATCTGTGGGCCACACAAACCTTTGTCTCAATGCGGGAATCGAACCCGCGGCCTCTCGGTTCACAGCCGGCTACTCGCCATTGCGCCACGGAAGCTGTCAGTTGTCACAATGAAGTTATCTTCGTCAGTAAGGTGAAAGTTGCCAAAGTTTTTGATTCGTATTTGGCCGTCCCAAATGGTACAGCCGCCCTAGGACCGAGCCTGATTAGCCTTCAGGGAAATTCGCTAATGGATGAGCTTAAGTTATGTCGGTATAAAGGCAGGTGGAAGAAGTGTAGCTCCAGTCTAGGTTATTAACGGCCTTTGCAAACAATATTACGTAACATTTGTTTGTATGAAAAGACCTTGACTGAGGCAGTAATACTAAGTACCTGTATCTTATCAGTGCTTAGGTACTCGCATGTAGCCTTGATCTAAAGAATTCTAGCTCTAGTATCTAGTTTAGTCTATACAAATTAGCTTACAATACATTGCAGTATTTTGTGAGTGGTAGAGCCACGCTGTAGACAATTACGTCTACAGCACGAATGGGTCAGCTCAACCGGTTTGATACCACTGTCTCACAGAAAACCGACGTATAGTGGCAGCTCGCTGTCGCGTTTCGTTCGGTGAGTGAGATTTTCGGTAGCCAAATTCCCCCTCCCTTTCCCAATCCCTTTTCCCTCCCCTTCCATTCCATCTTTTTAGGTTGGCAACGCACCCATGATTTTTTTTGAGTCTCGGGTGTCTATGGGCGGTGGAGATCACTTATCAGGTGACCCATCTGCTCGTTTGCTATAAAAAAAGTAGAAATAATTATTTACTCTAGCAAGTAAATAACTCCGTTTAAAGATGGACGGTGTTAACTTCCTATTTTTAACACACATACACATAAGTTCACGCATGTGTCCCGAAGGGGTAGGTAGAGGGGCACTAGCATTCCAATATACCGTTTACTCCAGGGATGGTTCCATATGGATTACATATTTTTATAGCACACACGAGCAGGTGTGTCATCTGATGGTAAGTGATCGACGCTCATAGAAACGTTGGCATCCTTAAAAGATAATACATATTTGGGAATAAACATACATAACATAAGCTCACGCCTGTATCCCCGAAGGGGTAGGCAGAGGCGCACTAGCGAACTAGAACACCCACATTTCGCCGAGCTTAGTTCCGTCCCAGATGTGATAGGGGGCGAGCCTATCGCCATATTTGGAAATAAAGGCATTAGAAATCTCACTCATCGAACAAAATGCTATCTATTAACGTCGGCATTCTCAAAATCGATATCCTGTCAACAGCACTCCACTTTGAACAGATTTTATTTAATCACTGCATAGTATAAAACTCCGCGCTGTCTGTGTGTCCCTATATACGCTTAGATCTTTAAAACTACGCAATGGATCTTGATGCGTTTTTTGTAATAGATAGAGTGATTCAAGAGGAAGGTTTCTATGTATCATACAAGCATAATATAGTAGAGAAACACTGATAATTTTAGAGGTTTCTAATGTGATATAAATAAACACATTTTTTGCGCTTACATTGCAATCGCTAGCTGGCGTAGCCGGGGCGGGACGCTAGTATTCTTTAAAAGAAATAGCTTTTATGTTAGAAATACTTTAACCAGGCGTGGGACGAACGTTTATTTTACTTGGCTATGAGTGAGTCAGTACTTAGTTTGCAAATTAATTACTTGAAATATGAATTCACCGAAGCCATTCGATACGCAGTGCCTTTATCACGGAGTTTACCGGCGACCTACATACGACCTATTGCGCAACTAAATCTAGACTTTATATTGCATTTCGCACGTAATGCCTGAATATAGTACGTACCTACTTTTCTAGTATTCTGTTACAAATAACTGCATGCCAGGGATGATTTATAAGGATATAATAAAAGAAGTATTAAGGAAGGAATACCCAGTCATGTATTTTGCTTATGGTTGGAAATAGTGAAAATTTAAAATTACACACGGACGTTAAAAATAGATGGACGGAGCGCTAGGAACATTCAAAGTGAAGAAGGGATTTCGGCTGATAGATCGAATGAGCCAAAAACCCTTCTTCACTTTGAATGTTCCTAGCGCTCCGTCCATCTTTTTTTACGTCCGTGAAATTATGTAACTAAAATCATTGCTTCAATGATCAATTTACAATGTAGTTGTATAATATTATGTGCATTTCCTTATCTTAACAATGTGGCAAACAGTGTAAACATACACATAATAAACATAACATAAGCTCACGCCTATATCCCCGAAAGGGTAGGCAGAGGCGCACTAGCGAACTAGAACACCCATATTTCGCCGAGCTTAGTTCCGTCCCAGATGTGATAGGGGGCGAGCCTATCGCCATATCGGGCACAAATTCCAGACTCCGGGCCGATATGGAAAAATCCAATATCACTTTGCCCGACCTCAGAACCGTAGTCGTACCGAAATACCACCACGCCACCGAGGCAGTCATTAAACATACATTAATAAGCAAATACAATTTGTAACCAGTCAGTACAGTACCTTCACATACAGGATTTCATAAAGTTGGTATCAATAATAGCTACGCTTAAAGAGGGGATAGCTAGCAATCTAGCGGTAAAATTTAAAATTTCGTAAGGCTCATATTTTTTTAATAATGGAAACTTAAAACATTTTTCTGGCTTATTGGGTCAGCTGTAGTTTTTTTGCCAACTGCCCATGGGGTAATTAATTATTTTTGGCATACACAAAGCAATTTCTATGCTAATTGCGAAGGCTGTGAAGCGAGAGGCCGCGGGTTCGATTCCCGCACCGAGACAAATGTTTGTATGGCCTACAGATATTTGTTTCGGGTTCGGGATTCTGGGTGTTGTGAGACCGTGCGTCTCTCGTAGTTCCTGCTTCCCACGACACAAGACTCCATCTTAGTGTGAGGTCAGGACTATGTGTGTGACTGTTGGGTGTTATTTATTTATTTTTAGGTCGCATTCCGGTTTTAATATCTCCCATACTTAAAAAAAAACATTTTTATTTTTTAACTGTACCTTTACGCTTTAAATCAACCTCGCCGTATGTGGAATGAATATTGGTATCAACTTAATGAAACACCCGGTATTTTGTGCTATTTTCTAGCTTTAATATAACAAGCTCACGCCTGTATCCCCAAAGGAGGTAGGCAGACCCGCACTAGCGAACTAGAACACTTTATACATAGGCTGTGAACCGGGAGGTCATGGGTCCAATTCCCAGGTTGGGCAAAGCAAATTTTCTAATTTAATGTGTCCGGAACTGGATCCTCCAGAGGGGGTTGACGTCAGACAGGCCGCCAGTCGTAAAAACTTAGCCAAATCCTTTTTGCAACATGCTTGAAGAAGTGTGTTGCGCCGACCCCACATTAAAGTGGAATAAGTGCAGGTAGAAAGAAAGAACTGAAAAATATGTATAAATAAAAAAAAATGGTCATGGTCTTACTGTGGAGAATGCACAAGACAGGACGCGGCGGCAGTAGTAATTTACTACTATAGTAAATCACTTTTCCCCGCGAAAAAAAAAGGTAGAAGGAAAGAATAGATAAAAAAAGAAAGAATGGGTATTTGGCGTGATGATATTACATCATAATCAAATGACTTGTTAATTTATAATCGTTTTATCAACATAGTAACATAATTGCATTGATATCGTGAAGTAAGCAACCTCTGACGAAAAAAGGAGTATTATAGCCGTTGAACTTGAGGTAATTTAAATAGTTCTGACCTCTAAAATATTGTCAATACTCAGTCCTTAAATCTTGCTAACATCCAGCCACGAAACAAATGTGGGCACACAAACACTCATGTGACATGTCACGGTGCGGGAATCGAACTCACGACCTGTCTTGAAATAAAACTCGGACTGGTGGTCAGTCCGATCCGTGACCACGAAGACTGCAAAGCCTTCGAAACGTCGGGCATAAAAATTAATACAAATCGTGATAGAATCCGTAAACATATCAATGTATAACATTTGCGTAAACTTAAGAAATCAGTATGACGACCTGTCGTTTCAAACCATACTTTGGCTACGAGTAATCACAAGTTTAGAAACTTAACTGACCGATTTTCAATTTACCGATCGTGACCAAATTTATATGGGACCACCCTTGAAGTAAGCTCTACCGAACACAAAATCAATTTTGTAAATCGGTCCACATTTGGCGGAGATATCGAGTTACTTTAAAAAAAAATACAGACGAATTTAAGACCTCCTCCTTTTGTGGAAGTCGGTCTAAAAGAGCAATATACTTGTAAAATTTTCTGAATAATAACTCCCATAAATCAAATCAAATCAAATCAAAATATTTATTGAATCCATGAAATGTTACTACATTATTTAGATTCCGTCAAAGTTCCTCTACCGCCAGTTCGGAAGGCCGTTTCGCCAGAGAAGAACGGGCAAGAAACTCTGGCGTTGAGTTAAAGTTGATGCACTTTCTTTTTGTATCTGCGTTTATCCCACTGCCTTGGTGGCGTGGTTGTATTTCGGTACGAATACCGTCCTGAGGTCTCGGGTTCGATCCCCGGGTCGGGTAAAGTGATATTGGATTTTTCCATATCAGACCGGAGTCTGGAATTTGTGCCCAATATGGCGATAGGCTTGCCCCCTATCACATCTGGGACGGAACTAAGCTCGGCGAAATGTGGGTGTTCTAGTTCGCTAGTGCACCTCTGCCTACCCCTTCGGGGATACAGGCGTGAGCTTATGTTATGTTGTTATGTTTATCCCACTGTGGCGTAGCGACATTTTCAAACATGATGCAGGAAAGATGCGGCTTATTTCTAGCATCAACCCTTCTGGGGGAGTTTTGCCTGACGTGGGAGAACAACCCAAGAAGTTTTTGCAGATCACATTACACTAATATTATAAATGTAAACGTTTAAAATGTTTGTTTGTTTGTTTCTTTTTCACGCTCAAACGGCTGGACCAATTGTGTTTAAATTTGGTATGGAGGTAGCTGACACCCTGGATTAACACATAGGCTTTCTCCCGGAAAATAATTTTCAACGCAAACGGAGTCGCGGGCAACATGTAGTTAAAAATAATTATTTCAATTGCGCATAGCCACTGCGCTATAATTATCGTAAAACAATATGAATTACGTAATATTAACTCATTGGCATTGAAAATAGCAACTCGTGTTACAAGGAAGTGAATATGATGCAGTTATGTAGTTTCCTAGCCTATGTGCACCGTATTTTGATGCTAAGCACTAAGCATGATATAAAAACTTAACGAACCGATTTCAAATTTTATATGAACACGAGCTGACCTGCGCAACTTCGTCTGCGTAGAAGAGAGAGGGTTGAAAGAATGAGTTGTAGGCACCTATAATCCAATAATTCTAATGGAGGTAATGAGATGATCTACTTTGGTCCGTTTTCGTCAGTCACCCCGTCAGTCACCCAGTCAGTACCCTCGTCAGTTATCCCGTCAGTTACCCCGTCAGTCACCCCGTCCATCACCCCGTCGGTTACCCCGACAGTCACCCTGTCGGTCAACCCGACGATCACTCCATCTATCTGCTCGATTGTCACCCCGTCTGTCACTCGTCTCTCACCCCGTCTGTCACCCGTGTGTCACCCGTCTGTCACCCTGTATGTCACCCGTCTGTCACCCATCTGTCACCCAGTCTGTCACCTGTCTGTCACCCGTCTGTCACCCAGTCGGTCACCCCATCTGTCTGTTCGATTGTCACCCCGTCTGTGAAATCTCTAATATCTGGAAAATCTTTTTTCACGCACCGGCGCCATCTACTTAAAATATTGGTTTGTAGTACATGCTATGTATCATGCTATGTGAAAAAAGATTTTCCCACTTTCCTGTTGAAATTTTTCCTGAATTTTCTTTGCTATAAACCTCACGGAGCCCGAGACCTTTCCAACGAATGCAAAACCGTGGAAATCGGTTTGTGCGTTCTGGAGTTATAACGTCAGGAAGGAAAACCCGGCTTATTTTTATATAGTATGAACATGACCTTTAGGGGACGTACTCATACTATCTGAACCCCTTTTTATAATTTTTATACCCTTCCCCCCTCGGTGACCACCCTCAATATAAGCCCCTCCTTTCTCTCTAATATTCACGTAGCAACTTATAAATATGGTTCTAAATAATTTTTTGTTGTAGTTTAAAAAAATATTATGATGTGTTGCCCACGTGTAACTTTAAAACGTGCTAAACGCTGCGCGCCATATTTGAATATAGCTCGAAAAAGCACGAGATTTCCCTAGAGGATTTTGACTATATGACGAAAACCTAATACCCCCGGCCCCTTGACCAAGTGTGGCATTTTGAAGACAGGCTAGGCTTTAGTCTACCACACTGGCCTAATGTGGGTTGGTTTCTTCACAATGTTTTCCTTCATCATTATAGGAACCGATAATTCACAAAGAAAATACATACATTTTTTTTTATCGAGGGAAACTGTGTTTTACCACCACCTGGGGTATAACGGTTATGTCGGATTCACAAGTCTTGCCATAATGCCCAGGAGAGATGGAACACATCCGGGGAACACTGGGCCGATTCCCTAACACTATGGAACATAGAAGTCAGAGGTGTATGTTCCATTTTAGAATTGGTCTCAAATAAAATTTCAGTTCTGTCAAATTTTTAATCTACTTCCAGCTCAGAAGGCCGTTTCACCAAAGAACAGACAAGAGACTCTGGATTATTATTATAAATATCAGTTACAATCAATTACTAAGTATTAAATACAAAAATAACTTAAATTATGTTAATAACCTTGTAGCATTTGTTAAAAGAAACATGACTATAATATAATTTGGATCTTGCATCACATATATATGTTACATAAGCGTATGAGCCACCTGAGGCCGAGCCGCCCGTGATTATCTATGTGTGATAGGTTGGGTGGGGACTACGACTTTGCTACTGTTTGCTACGAATAGGTATTTGTACATAAAAATTGTAGGGGTTGCAACTTTGGAAACAAGAAATATTCTAATTTGGATAATAAGTAAGAAAAATATACATGCTAGTACTCTGAAAACACCAAAGTCACCACATTCTACGGTATTTCATCTTTTGAAAGAAAGAAATGTTCTTATTGCCACTAGTATAACATGCAACATTAACTAACATAAGATTATACATAATTTAAACAAAAACTAAATACAAAAGAGAGGTGTTACATGTCCATACCGTAACAACTAGGGGGCCATCTCAGCATTAAGCTATGTTGTGACGTGAGCCACAGCACAGCACAGGTTTTCAGTGGTCCCCTAATGTAATCTGATCTTAAGTTTTCTTATGTTAGGTACATTCAAAGGTTACATTTTTATTGATATGTGTAATTTCTTACCTTTTTTTAAATGACAGCGTTCGCCGTTCACTCCTTACTCACAAAGAGCATGTAATATTTTTATGTACTTTTAAGTATAATGGTTAAATTATTTATTGTATCATTAAACAGTAAACATACCTAATAAAACACACACAGCACAGCTGATCAGCTGATCTTGATTTTTTTATTTTCGCGTTGGTTTCTGTCATCTGTACATTGTCATATTGACATCTGTTTATTTTGGTTTATTTGGCTGGAGTTTTGGCGGGAATTCTAACGGTGCGGGTGGTCGCTTGTTTTAATGATTTCATATTATAGTCTAAAGTTGTGCTTGTGATTTAAATGTGATGTGAATTTATGCGATAAACAACAACGAAGATGGACAGTATGTGGAAGCTTTGAAATAAGTGATTTTGGACGCTTTTTGTCGGGTGGATGGGTCGACCATGTTCGATTCCTCCGCTGTGATAAAATCGTCTAAAAAGGATCAAACTGGAAGGAATTGACGCCAAAACTCCAGCAGGGCCTTGAAATCGAACACATCCGACTTCATTGCACTTGCGAAAACTTAGATGTAGGAAATAAAGTAACAAAAATAATAAAAAGTATACGGCTGAAGGACATTGTATCCATGGCTATGAACAACTTAAAAAAAAAAAAGTTTATTTGGCTTTGACAGCTGATTTGACGACAAAATATTGCCATGTATTCGATTAAAATTAAATCGACTATTGCTAAAAATAATTTTAATAATAACAATTCACACTGTACTTTTTATATTATGAAGTTACAAGTTTAGTATATACATACATATAATCAAAGATTCATGCCCTCGACTCAAAAGTCGAGTACCAAAATGCGATACCGAAACTCGTAAAATCGATGTCTCATGTATCATTTAGCTTTGGTTTTCTAAAGGACATCACTAAAATCAAAATCCGAAAAAGATTTGCAAATAAAATCATTTTGCTTGCAATTTGAATTTATTACACCTACAGTTCTTATTTATAATAATTATTAGCAATCATGAATGGCATTAGGATTTTCAGAAAGGTTCCCATTCAGTGGCGCTCTTTCTCAAGATGGTGAGTACTTAAAATTATAGGTTATGTTCTTATATAGCCTATTTCATCTGTTTTACACAATTAACAATAAAATTACTTACACTACACGCTGATTTACACATCGTAATTAAATAAAATTCTATTTATGTTAAGATTTAATTCATAAAAAATATTTGTTTTCTTCATGGAATTAAAGTCTACAACCATTTTTCTAATTCCAGTGCAATGCTCCGCCAAGAAGTCGCCCAAGCGGCAACACCCCTCAGTATTCCTGTACCAGAGGGTGTAGACAAACCAGTGTCGCCAAAAATCGAGAAGATTGTGTCAGACATAACCAACCTCAACCTCCTTGAAGTGTCAGAGCTGAGCCAGGTTCTGAAGAAGAGGTTAAACTTGCCTGACGCGCCGGCAATGCCCATTGGCGGTTTCGCGATGGCCGCGCCCGCAGCAGCTGCCGAAGAGGAGGAAGCTACGCCAAAAACAGTCAAAACTAGTTTTACTGTAAGTTTATTGAAATCCATGAAAAGAAATTGATTCAAAAAGATCACTTGGTGCGGACTGCCGCGGTGCGGTAGTTATGTGTGCGGTACGCCTACTGTTCTGAGGTCTTAGGTTCCATCCCCAGCTTGGGTAGTATGATATTAAGTTTGTCTACTCAATATCAGCCTGGAGTTTGAAATTAGTGCCCATACATAATTTTTTTTCGTTGTCTCTGCCTACCCCTACGGGAAAAAGGCGTGAGTCTATGTATGTATGTATGTACATAATTTTTTTATCACATAGATTCATACAAGCAGATGTGTCACCTGATGGTAACTGATCACCACCCATAGACACCCAAGACATAAAGCCCAACCTAAAAGGTGGGAGGGGAAAATGAGAGGGAAATGTGCCACCCGAAATCTCACTCACGGAAATAAACATGACAGCAAGCTGCCACTTTACGTTGGTTTTCTGTGAGACTGTGGGCATGAACAGATAATATGCATACTAGTAGTTTAACGAATAAATAACTGAAAATAGAAATAAAGATAATTTATTTCTTCAGCAAAAATATACCAAGACAGACATTGACAATAAAAAGGAACAATAAAGGAATTAAAAATAACACATGTTTAAATGAATGACACAGCCTGCCTGTAACAATTTACAAATAGTATAAAAACTCTTTTCAACAGAGACAGTGGTATCAAACCAGTCGAGCCATTCGTGCTGTAGACATTACTGTCTACAGTGTATCTCTACCACTCAAGTGTTTAGCTCTGCTTACCTTTTTAAGGATCAAAGTATCCATTTAATTGAAATATTTATTTTCAGGTAAAAATGACAAAGTTTGATGACAAACAAAAAGTAGCCTTGATCAAGGAAGTTAAAGGTCTACTGGAAGGTTTTAATCTTGTCCAAGCCAAAAAGTTTGTAGAGAGTGTACCCACAGTTGTCAAGGCAGACATTTCCAAAGACGAAGCTGAAAAACTCAAGGAGGCGTTGTCCAAAGTTGGAGCCGTTATAGAAATTGAATAGTTTAAGTGTTAGGATTATGATTAGTTTGTAAATTAGATTATAATAAAATTCTTAAACCATTAAAAAATTACCTCTTTAAATTTTTTTTCATCATCATCATCAGCGATAGGATGTCCACTGCTGAACATAGGGCTCCCCCTAAGATTTCCAGATCGACCTGTTGGAAGCGGCCTGCATCCAGCGACTTCCTGCAACCTTTATCAGATCTAATTTTTGTTGTTGAATTTTAATTGCCTGTCCTATTAGCATTGGCGGAACTGCTAATCCAAAACATTGCATATCCTACCTACCTACCTACATTGTAAATAATAGGGACAGACAATTTACTAGTTGTTGCCCATGACTATGCCTGTGTGGAAATATTCCACAGGAACTGCACATGTTTCCGGGATAAAATGTAGCCTATGATATCTGATGTATTATATATAGCTGGAAAGTTTCATCAAAACCAATTTAGTAGTTTTCGTGTGAAAGAGTAACGTAAATTCATACACATACAAACTTTCGTGTTTAAAATAAAAACAAGATATATAATTAGATTTGATATATCTTGTTTTAGGTGTGATTTAAATCTATTTTGATTATTAAGGGTGACTTGCAGCTAGGCGATAAACGACGTTTAATCGTAAAATAAACTCCATTTTGGCATCATTTCAGTTCAACGTCTTGCACGTCGTGGTTTTACCCTTCATCTCGATTTAAATAAACGTTTAACTTAAATGGGCATGGCCGCCGGTTTAAAGTCGCTAATCTTGATTTTATTGACAAACAACCAAAGAATTTAAACAGAAAAAACATAGCCTTTTCACATTATTTCTTGTTGTTTAATGAAAATCTATGATAAAAATGGCTTTGTTTTTTAAACTGAACATGATTTGGTATCGAACAAGGATGATGAATTCGTAAAATATATAAAAACTCAAGTTTTTTTACGAAGAGTATATAATTATCAATAACCCATACATACACCTTACAAACTAACATTGTATGTACATAATCTCTTGAAAAACCACATAATTACAACACTTCACTATTATGCACGATATTTGTGTGCGCACGTGTGGAACTAGTCCTTGGAAGCGGTGGTATACCACCCACGCCCGACCCGGCACGGCAGTCGGCAAGTTTTCCTCGATGTCTCGTCGCACCTCGGTGCAGGATAGGTTTCGGCACACGCATCACAAACGCCTTGTAACTGGCGCAACTCCACACTTAGTTCATCACCATCAACGAGTACCTTGTTTTCTTGTGCACACTCGCACTCCGCAATGTTCTTCTTTTACAAAGTACATTAGTTATTCTATTTTCTAGGAGAGCGTTGTTTTCGAGATGACAAATTTCACTTAAGTTAACGAATTTCAAAGTTATTTCTTGATAAAATTTTATTATACCTCTATTATAGAAATTACCATTGTTGACAATAGACTTATATAGTTCGCGAACGAACCAGTGCGGAGGACAGCTCCCACAGAAGAAATGAACGAACTAGTTCCCAGATCTCTCGTTCTTTAGTTCGTTTGATAAGTTAGATAGAATCTAAGTCTTGAGTATCGTCCAAAGTAAGACCATTGGTTCTCATATCATTCTCTAAAAAGTCCAGCCAGCGCTTTTGAGGTCGTCTGGATTTCCTTAAAATAACGCTGACAGACCACGTATCGTACATATACACAGAAGTACTGGCCAAATGATGGTCTTGTTTTCGTAACGTAGTCAATAACCACTAGGGAAATATCGTACTTTTTTAAGCTATATTCAAATACGGTGCGCAGCACTTTTTAGTCTCACAGATGGGAACCCATCATAATATTTTCTTTTACTTTCTTCGATAAAAAATATTTGAAAACATTTATAAAATACTACGTTTACGCAACTCATGTACTTGATCTTTAGCACATTTCCTTTCAGTCGGCCATTTTCAAGCGGCCCCTAGACGCTGTTTGTCTTAGACATCAGCGTACATGAACACCCACGGTGGTTGCTGAACCTCCATAGTGAACGGGAAGGGTTTGGTGACGCCAAAAGCAGTCCGAATCAAAGACTTTGATCGGAAGAACATGTCTTCGATAACGTCAACATAAGCTTCTGGCACCCCTTTGAACCTTAGGGCCCACCAGATTACCCGTCGGGACACAAAGTTAAAAGCCTTCTGCAGATCCAGGAAAGCGATATGCAGAAGCTTTTTTTTTCAACATGCATGCCTCGCAAAACGATCTAATAGCAAACATTTGGTCCCTGGTCTGTCCCCCATACCCTGCAAGGCAAGAACCCAGGTTTCGCCAGCACCTAGTCCGTTACTCAGAAAAGTGTACCACATGCAGATAAGATTGGCTTAAACCTAAAGGTGTTGGTGGCCTACTGTGTAAGTAGGCCACCGTCATCGTTGGGTTCGTTTGGTAAGGGTTGTCCCTTAGACGCCGTCACTATTCCCCAAGTATGTACAAGTAAAAAAAAAACAGCAGCATATTATGAAAGAATAAAAAATAATTAATCCGGGAACATACATAAAAAAAGATTCCAACGAATTGTTAACCTCCTCTTTTTTAAGTCGGTTAATTCACCTCCTCCTTTTTTGAAGTCGATTAATTAATAACCTCCTCCTTTTTTAAAGTCGGTTAAAATTCGTGCAAATAATATTTTTTTAGCCTTTCTTTGGTTCGAGACGTGAACTAAAAGAACGAACTAGTTCGTTGAGGAGCCGCGAACTAAAGTGACCATTCCTTATCGCGAAATATTATACGTATGTCTAGTTGACAAGTCGTAATCCAGACAACTGACACTAATTATTTTTTTTCAATTATGCCTTTCATCAATTAGGCCAAGGAAGCAACCATATACAGCCTCGTCGTATGTGTGTTTATATTACATGTATTCAAACTGAATTAAAACTAAATATTTGCCAACTATTGACACAAGAGAATCTATTGAAATATCATATAAAATAAAATACAATTCTTTATACGCGAAATTGTGATGATAGATGTTGCGAGACGGCACTATAGATAATAATATGAATATTATATATTAAAGCAAATTGTACTAAAATACCTTATAATAGAGTTTATTATTGTCTGGTGAGTATACAAGGGAAAATAAATAAATAACACCCAACTGTCACATACATAGTCCTAACCCCACACTAAGATCGAGTTTGGTGTCGTGGGTATCAGGAACTACGAGATACTTTCGGTCTCACAACACCCAGACCCGGAACAAATATCTGTGAGTCATACAAATAATTGTCTCGGTGCGGGGATCGAACCCGCGGCCTCTCGCTTCATAGCCGGCTGCTCGCCCTCTGCGCTACGGAGGCTGTCAAATGTCTCTGAAGATAACTTCGTTCGGGTTGTTTCCCAAATTGGATAACTTATACTTGCTTTAGTCGTTCATTATAGTCCATTCATAGAATTGCATGCACATGTCATAGAAATATAACACATAGAACGACAGTACACGGCCGCGGCGTGAAGGCTTTCCAAGTGAGACATTATTGTCTCACTACGTTGCACGGCGGCAGTATCCAAGGTTAAAACTTAGTTACGAAGAGCTCGCACAAAAATAACGGATTAAACTTTCCACTAAGTCAATGGTAGGTCTTCTGCACACAAAATGATGTATAGAAAACAACAATCAATGTTGTTACAATTTTAATAAATATGAGAAAATGTTCACGAAAATAGGTAGTAAGAGGTGGTAAGAAGACGAAAATGATTAATCAATGTACAATATATCAAACTATAAATGATTATATGTAACTTACTGATTATAATTAAATAAATTAACGCATTATTAACATAAACTACTTGTGTTTCATTCCGTATAAAAATCTCCCGATTTTCAGATGCCAAATCTAACGAGTTTTAATTTTACACTTTTGCAACACTGCATCTTACTCTATTCGCCGTTTTATTAATACACGATTCAGTCCTAAACGTCATTTAAATCAAATGTCCCATTAGTTGTCTTGCACATACACATTTCTGGTTCGATTTAAGAAATCCGAGTGTAGATTATTAATCCGCGATTTCATTACTTCTACTCATTCTTTACGTTCCATTAGATTCATATCTAAAGTTCCGTATCAAAACATCTATCATAAAAATTTTGCATAAAACGAATTCTAGTTTGTTTTATATGATTTTTCAATAGATTCTCTTAAGTGAATAGTCGTCAAATGTTCACATGTAATACGAACACACATACTATGAGGCTAGTTATTTATTTTTATTAAGGAGTAACTAGGAGTAACTTTGCACTTTGTTAGCTCAAGCGGAATTTATCATCTCGTAAACAACTGCAGGGTTAACACCACCTCTTATAGCAGTATTATTATAATCGTTCTTCGTTTGTTTTGTATGGGAATCGGTACAAGTAAGATTATAATAAGACTGCTATAAGAGGTGGTGGTAACCCCCTATCTCCTAAAAATAGGAGAACATCGCGGAGTAGGCACATGACATGGTAGGCATAGGACATGGTAGAAAACATAATATAAGCTCACGCCTGTATCCCCGAAGGGGTAAGCAGAGGCGCACTAGTGAACTAGAACACCCACATTTCGCCGAGCTTAGTTCCGTTCCAGATGTGATAGACGACCACACAGCCGATAAGGCTATCCGATAAGCGAGAGGCCGCGGGTTCGATCCCCGCACCGAGACAAATGTTTGTATGACCTACAGATATTTGTTTCGAGTCTGGGTGTTGTGAGACCGAAAGTATCTCGTAGTTCCTGATACCCACGACACAAGTGTGGGGTCAGGACTATGTTTGTGACTGTTGAGTGTTATTATTATTATTATTTTCATAAAACAACAAGAAATAATATGAAAATGTTATGTTGTTTGACATTCAATAATCACGATTAGCCATTTAAACCGGCGGCCCCGATGATTTAACTTTGTCGTTTATTTTAATCCAGATAAGGGGTAAATCGACGACGTGCAAGACGTTAAACTGAAATGATTCCAAAATGGGGTTTATTACAAGATTCATCGTGGTTTAGTGCGGAGCTGCGAGTGAATTCGGGACAACTAATATGACATTTGATTTTAATCAAGTTTAGGACAAAGTCGGGGACTAATAAAATGGCGATTATAGTGAAATCCCTGCAAGTCGCCCTAAGGTTTTAACTCATGCTAAACTTGATTTTACGTCAACTTTGGGAGGCGACGATCGTTCATCTGGACCATGTTTGCGAACATATATACACGGAATAGGAAGTTTATTCTTTGGTCTGGCAGTTATCATAGACTTTTATTGGTTTAATATGATAACGTCTCTATAATAATTATCTAAATCATCTAATAATCCGCAAAAGTCAATTTATTTCCTCAACTGCCCTGGGACATCAACATAATAATGTTCCTTGTTTTTTACATTGGGTTAATAAGATTTGTATTTTCTATACACCAACATACACATGTTTGTGAATAACGTCTTATACAAAGATAACGAACGATTTATCTCCAGAGCTACATAAAATCACACATGGATGTATTTGCTCTTAGGAATTTCTTTGGGAATTTCAGGCGTTTTCATGTGACGTGTTTTTTGGTGACGTCATAGGAATGCGTGTTGATTCGAATAAAATAAAATAAACTCAAACGTATTATCAGAATAAATTCAATGAATTAAAAGGGTAATTTATAATTTTAAACTTCGTCAAATATATTTGTTATGGATTTACTAAATTTCGTATTTCTAATTTTTGAACGATATTTTGAACACAATACCTAATTTTGACAAATAAAATGACGCTCGGAGACAGTGTTGCCATATATACCGATTTATCTGAATTTATACAGATTTTAGGCTACCAATAAAAATTACAAATTTTACTCCACTTTGTACAGGTTTTTGGACTTTTACTTTTGCTATGTATATTGGTTGGTAATAGAATATAGAATAGAATTTTTCGACCATCATTTATATTTTTAACTTATTATTATGTATGTCGTGGTTGACGTTACTACAAAATTACAATAAAACAAGTTAATGTAAATATATGTATATTGGATATATAATGGTATATTGGAATGATTTTACTCAGGTTGATAGAGCCGGATTACAGATTTTTGGTATCACTTATAGCAACACTGTTTGCAAATCGGAATTCGAGTAGGTACTTTGGTGTATTCGGGTTTTATAGTATACAATCTCACGACTTCGGCTTGTATTTGGATTTTGATCACATATTTCCTTGTTCAAATTTCTTGACTTCTCGCTGATTTGGAACTCAAATTTTTATCATCGGTCAATGTTATACTGGGCGCTGAATTGTCGAAACATTGGATTACCTAAAGCAAGCGTAATAAACAATAACCTTTTACCGGTTCAAAGAGAAAACCTAAACAAATTGGCAGGTAGGTACTTAAATATATTTATTTTCCTGGATAGGATATTTAGTGTCCAGTGTTAAAACCTGTTGTGATGATCCACACATATTGTGTGTTGTACCTACATATTGTTTTGCATGTCATACATATGTCTACACTTTGCTGTGTATTGACAAAAAAATTACAATTATCTTATATTTGTTTGGTTATAAAAAAATAGGCATGTGTTACATAAAATTGTAATTGCAGATATTTGGCCCATATGAGATTGTTATCTCGACAATGCAGAAAAATATTTGTGTTATTTTTGGGACTTTGCATCAGATATTTCACAGCCGGATATAATGTAAGTATTTCTAATTTGTAATTCTTCAATAAAGAGGGAAAACTAAAAGAACACTAAGCAACAAAACTTGACCAATAGTTTTATTTAGATGAGTGACTGTTAGTGAAAATGAGTAATTACAAAAACACTTATTGGCCAAGAATTTCATAATTATGTTGATGAACTTTAAATAGGTACGTATTCAAATAGTGACCGTTTAATACAGAAAAAACAATAAAGCTGTTATTATGAATTTACTATTTAAGTTTCTGGCATATTTAGCTTCTGGTTGGTCCCTTTTCATCATCCAGCAATAATTGCCGAACATCCTTGTCAGTATACAGGGTAATCCTGTATTTGATTGTTTTTACGTGTGAGTTTTTCTGTGTACATCATCATCATCATCATGATCAGCCACAGGACATCCACAAAACAAACATACGTCCAACAGGTCGGTCTGGAAATCTTTGGGCTCCCCCAAAGAAGCCTATGTCAAGCAGTGGACATTCTATGGCTGTGTACATATAATTGGTAGATTATGTCTAAATATTCAAACCATAATCTCATGATTGAGTTATAACATTCCTCAACTGATTCAAATAATAAAATAACATATATAAGCTCTCGCCTGTATCCACGAAGGGGTAGGCAGAAGCTCACTACCCTGCTAGTACATCCACATTTCGCCGAGCTTAGTTCCGTCCCAGATGTGATAGGAGGCAAGCCTATCGCTATATCGGGCACAAATTCCAGACTCCGAGCTGATATGGAAAAATCCAATATCACTTTGCTCGACCTGGGTGGGGATCGAACCTGAAACCTCAGGACAGTACTTGTACCAAAATACAGTCACAGTTACTTATAAAAATTTATAAAAACAGTCATGAAGTCGGAAACCAGCCCTTGTTCTGTTAAACCACAGGGGACTATTGCCAGGGGACTGTTTAATTTTATTTAATTGAATGGTTGCATAAAAAGTTTTTGCTGTACACAGAGGATATTTATCTGTTATCTATTAAAATGGAAGTCTACCGCTAACAGCGGTCTAATTAACAATCCTTACTAAATAATAAAAGCGAAAGTAACTCTGTCAGTCTGTCTGTCTGTCTGTGGCGTTTTCACGTCTAAACCGCTGAACCGATTTTGATGAAATTTGGTATGTGGGTACTTTTAACCCCAAGGACGGACATAGGGTACTTTATTTTTTTAAATCAACCCCTAAAGGGATGAAATAGGGGATGAAAGTTTGTATGGGAATTTTGGAACCGCTTAATTGATTTTGATGAAATTTGGTATGAGTATACATTTGACCCTAGGGATTAAAATGGGGTACTTCATTTTTTTTCATCAACTCCTATAAGGATGAAATAAGGGTTAAAAGTTTGTATGTGGATTTTAGGTCTAATTAATGGATTTTTATGAAATTTGGAATGGGACAGTGGATACCTTTGAGTTTAAGGATACAAATGGGCCACTTTTTTTAAATCAACACCTAATGGGATGAAAAAGAGGATGAACGTTTGTATAGGAATTTTAGGCCCACTTAATGGATTTTTATGAAATTTGGTATGGGATAGTGCATATTTTTGAGTTTAAAGACACAAATGGGCTACTTTTTTAAATCAACCCCTAATGAGATGAAATAGGGGATGAAAGTTTTTATGGGAATCTAGAAACCGCTGAACGGATTTTTAAGAAAGTTGGTATGAGGATAGTTTTAGCCCTAAGGACAGAAATGAGATGCGATATATTTTTATCCTACAAAGGGATGAAATAGGGGTTGAAAATTTGTTTCTTTTTTCTGGACCGATTGACCTCAAAATCGATATCTGAGTCGCCCCGTGGTTTCAAACGACAGAACCGCTGTAAACCTGTAAAAGTGGCCGCCATTTTGTTTTTCTTTGGGTTTGGGCCGATTAACTTCAAAATCGATATCTGAGTCGCCCCGTGGTCTCGAACGGCAGAACCGTTGTCAAATCTGTCAAAAGTGGCCAGCCATTTTGTATTTCTTTGTTTCTGGGCCGATTGCCTTCAAAATCGATATCTGAGTCGCCTCGTGGTTCCCAATGACAGAACCGCTGTCAGACCTCTCAAAAGTGGCCGCCATTTTGTTTTTCTTTGTTTTTGGGCCGATTGACTTCAAAATCGATATCTGGGTAGCCCCGTGGTTCCGAACGACAGAACCGCTGTCAGACCTGTCAAAAGTGGTCGCCATTTTGTTTTTCTTTGTTTTTGGGCCGATTGACTTCAAAATTGACATCTGAGTCACGCCGTGGTTCAGAACGACAGAACCGCTGTCAAACCTGTTAAAAGTGGCCGCCATTTTGTTTTCTTTTGTTTTTGGGCCGATTGACTTCATAATCGATATCTGAGTCGCCCCGTGGTTCCAAACGACAGAACCGCTGTCAAACCTGTCAAATGCGGCCGCCATTTTGTTTTTCTTTGTTTTTGGGCTGATTGACTTCAAAATCGATATCTGAGTCACGCCTTGGTTCAGAACGACAGAACCGCTGTCAAACCTGTCAAATGCGGCCGCCAATTTGTTTTTCTTTGTTTTTGGGCCGATTGACTTCAAAATCGATATCTGAGTCGCCCCGTGGTTCCAAACGACAGAACCGCTGTCAAACCTGTCAAATGCGGCCGCCATTTTGTTTTTCTTTGTTTTTGGGCTGATTGACTTCAAAATCGATATCTGAGTCACGCCTTGGTTCAGAACGACAGAACCGCTGTTAAACCTGTCAAATGCGGCCGCCATTATGTTTTTCTTTGTTTTTGGGCCGATTGACTTGAAAATCGATATCTGAGTCGCCCCGTGGTTTCGAACGACAGAACCGCTGACAAACCTGTCAAATGCGGCCGCCATTTTGTTTTTCTTTGTTTTTGGGCCGATTGACTTCAGAATCGATATCTGGGTCGTCCATATTTGGACTAAAACGACAGGGCGGATCGACAAATCAAAAGTTTTTCTGTTGGCCCTACAAAATACGAGTGCGGAGCCGCGGGCAAAAGCTAGTCCTTACTAAATAATAAAAGCGAAAGTAACTCTGTCTGTCTGTCTCTGTCTCTGTGGTGTTTTCACGTCTAAGCCGCTGAACTGATTTTGATTAAATTTGGTATGTGGGTACCTTTAACTCCAAGGACGGACATAAGGTACTTTATTTTTTTTAAATCAACTCTTAAAGGGATGAAATAGGGGATGAAAGTTTGTATGGGAAGTTTGGCACCGCTCAATGGATTTTGATGAAATTTGGTATGAGGATACTTTTGACCCTAAGGACACAATTGGGGGACTTCATTTTTTTTATCAACCCTTAAAGGGGTGAAATAAGGGTTGAAAGTTTGTATGGGGATTTTAGGTCCACTTAATGTATTTTTATGAAATTTGTTGGGATAGTGGATACCTTTGGGTTTAAAGACACAAATGGGCTACTTTTTTAAATCAACCTGTCAAACCTGTCAAAAGTGGCCGCCATTTTGTTTTTCTTAGTTTTTGAGCCGATTGACTTCAAAATCGATATCTGAGTCACGCCGTGGTTCAGAACGACAGAACCGCTGTCAAACCAGTCAAATGCGGCCGCCATTTTGTTTTTCTTTGTTTTTGGGCCGATTGACTTCAAAATTGATATCTGAGTCACGCCGTGGTTCAGAACGACAGAACCGCTGTCAAACCTGTCAAATGCGGCCGCCATTTTGTTTTTCTTAGTTTTTGGGCCGATTGACTTCAAAATCTATATCTGTGTCGCCCATATTTGGACTAAAACGACAGGGCGGATCGCCAAATCAAAAGTTGTTTCCGTTGGCCCTACAAAATACGCGTGCGGAGCCGCGGGAAAAAGCTAGTTATTAAATAAAAACCATTTACTGTATAAATACAGAAACTAATGCATGTAGGGAAATACAAAATAATATTGGTGAAATAGTGGAAAAGGTGAATTTATAAATATACTATTCTTAAGACTTCACCTGTAATTTTATTTGTATTTATAACCAGTGCATCTACAGTGGGATAGATAAGTTATTAGTTAACTTTGTCAGAACAATTTCACTCTTAATCTCAACATTTACATCTTTCCGAATCTTTCAATACTTCCTAGCACTGTCAGAGTATTGAAAGTCCCGCATGTTGATACCTTGAGACGACTATGTCAGAACCATAAGGGCTGACTATGCCCTTTCCTGCTTTTTCGTAGTTATTAAGTATTTTGTTAGTTAATGTATACTACATTATTTTAAATAATCTTATTGTTTATTACTGTAATTAACAACTTTTTTATTTTTCACAGAATCCCGAAAGTGAAAAAGAGGATATATCACTAGTAATTGAAATTGAAAATAATAAAGATATGTTAAGAAACCTAAGGGCCGCCGAATCATCAACGTTAATTATTTTTTTGAAAAAATGTAAGAGATTGCTAACCACGGCTTAGGTTGCGACATAAATTGTCTCAATCTTATTTCTGAAAAACTAAGAGGATTTAAATTCAACTTTCCTATTGTATGCAAAATGTGGAATATCAATTTTTTTTGAAAATTATTACGGGAATGGAGTCAGCAATACTATGAAATAAAAATATACCAAGTCCTGTCGAAATTATATAAATTGTAGTTTTGGTTAATAAACATAATGTTCCTCAACTGTTACCAATGAAAATGTATAACAACAGTCGCTCCCCCTGAAGTCCGAAACCACCCCGTGTCCTGTTGAGCGACAGGGGTCTGTTGCCAGGGGACTGTTTAATTTTATTTCATAGAATGATTGGAACAACTTTATAGTCCTGATATTTTGCTGTACACAGGGGATATTTATCTATTATAACAATACATCATATGTAAGATATAAATAAACTATAATAATCCTTGCCAGAGGACTGATGGCTGTCACGTTACAACGCGGGTTCCACAAAGGAATGGTCGTGCAGCATTCATTAACTTTTCCATGTAATATCGGCCACTGACCATGAGTTACCCAGTTTACAGAGAAACACCCATGTATGTTGTCACCGTGTCGTAACTCGTAATACCTAAATAACGTATAAATACATATTAATTTTAATATAAAAAATACGGTGTTTTATTTATAATAATATCAATTTCGATTCCATGATCTAAGATGCCGAACTGCTAGGTATATTCGATCTTTCTGCCGCCATTTTGTTTTCTCTCCATACATTAGGCATATGTACACGTATTTTTTCGTAGTTATGCCAAGTTCTTATTTTTCTTTTGTCATTGATAGCATCTCAAATATGTTATTAAATCTGTTATTTGTTTTTTTTTTCTAAAGTAAATAATTATTATGTGAACAAAATTGTAAATAAAGTATTTTCATAATCGATATTTGGGTCGCCCCATGGTACTGAAGAGTGAATCCGGTGCAAAAACTGAAAAATCACTGTAAAATTAAAGGGATGCCTTAGATTTTTCTGGGATCTCATCATCAGAGCCTGACTTGACATAACATGACTTGACATGACTTGATATGACTTGACATGACTTGACACGACTTGACACGACTTGATACGACTTGACACGACTTGACACGACTTGACATGACTTGACTTGACATGACCTAACACGACGACACGACGGTATTGAGTTTTACTGTTCAGTATCAGCGCGGAGTCTGGAAGCGTGCTTGATATGGCGATAGGCTTGCTCCCTATCAAATCTGGGACAGAAATAAGTTCCGAAACAAATCGAGATGAAATAAGAGCAGATCGGAAGAATGTTTAGATACCTACTTATCCACCAGCTGCGCGGAAAAACCTGCCTATCCAACTAGCCATTTTTGTAACGAATATCAGTAGAATAATTAAGATAACAATAATACAAGAAATAAAGAGTACTGAATATTATAATAACATAGCATAACATAAGCTCACGCCTGTGTCCCCGAAGGGGTAAGCAGAGGCGCACTAGCCAACTAGTACACCCACATTTCGCCGAGCTTAGTTCCGTCCCAGATGTGATAGGGGGCGAGCCTGTCGATATATCGGGCACAAATTCCAAACTCCGGGTTGATATGGAAAAATCCAATATCACCTTGCCCGACCCGGGGATCGAACCCGAGACCTCAGGACAGTAGTCGTACCGAAATACACCCACGCCACCGAGGCAGTCTAATATGAATATTATAATAAATTAGGTAATGTGAAATGAAGTATAAAATTGTATTTATAATATGCTGTGTTGATATTACTTATAATACATTCAAGAATAACCACAATATAATTGTGTTACAGTCCATTTTACGAAATCGTCGTTGATTTTATGTGTCAACTCAACTGTCAACGCTTTGCTCGCGACTGGCGTTATATACAGTGCGTTCCACTTAGCGCCCACAACGATCAAAATGCTCCTTTAGTCGTTCCACATAGCGACCGCGGTCGTTGTGGTCGCGGCGAAAACGTCACTTATGACGTCATGACTTACGCTCACGCGAAGCTCACGACGACCCATCTAAAAAGGTGGGTCGTTGTGATCGTTGAGAAAAATAGCGGCGTTTTCAAAACTCAATGCATCAAAAATGGCGCCCGATAAGCTTACATTATTTCATGCGGAAAGATATATTTTAGTAGAAGTGAATGTTTCTGCAGCGGATATAAAAAAATAAATTATATTTTTTTTCAATATAAATCGATTTAAACAATAATTAATAAAGTTTATTTTCAAGGCTTAGAGATTATAACCAAACCTGTTAAATATTTTGCATTCTTTTTATTAACTCGCCGTTTGTATTATTTACCTCCACGCTCAAAACGCTCTATAATCCATTCCACTTGAGTTTACGACAGTAACGCTCACAAACAAGTGGAACGGGAAAAACTGCGGTCGTGAGCGTGGTCGTTGTGATCGCTTAGTGGAACGCAGCCATAGATATGTACAAACATTGAAATGACTTCGTTTCTAAACGCAATATTGACAATCCATTGAAAATATTAGGTACGACGTCGCCCTCTGGTTGCCTACATACGCAACTTTCGTACGCAAACGCTACGATCGGCAAGGTCATTGGCATTACTTCCATTCTTAAGATTGAATAGCAAACCAATACAATATAAAGAAACATATATTTATGAACTTAACAGTAATTAACAGATAATTAAAACACTAATAACAGTCTAACGAATTCACATCACCCTTCACTTCATACATGCCGAGGACATCATCCAACAGCGAGGAGATACTCCGTATGCCCTCATTCCAGTTCCTCTTCTGTTGCACAATAGCTTTGAAGTCACGACTCTTGAGATATGTCACAAAAAGATATGGTCTTACAGTACATAACAATTTTATCCTTGGCCTGTGTGGATTTTCAGTAGGTTCACTTTGTATTGTCATTTGCTGTTCATAAATATTGGCAAGTAGATTAATATCATCAGCATTCAATATGCTTTCGATAACATTGTCGGAAGACGGAGCCGCATCTACATCTATCATTTCTTCATTATTAAAATCGTGTTCCTCTTTAATTTGTGACAATAACTCTTCTACAGTAATGGGATCTCCTGGGGTGTGTTTGATGCATTCTGGAACTTTGTACTTGTGCAATATATCAAGCAGCTCATTCGATACTGTCAGTGCACAATCCATGATCTCTGGTTCTGTATCATCGTGGAGTAACTTCACCAAGACTGTAAGGCATCCAATAGACGACAATTCATCGAGAATCTTCAACAGACGCCTTTGTATCTCTGCCTCGTTCAAAGTGACAATCTTTCGAGATTCCCGTGAGAATGTGACGGGCGGGAACTCTCCGTCCAGCATTCCTTGGTCCGTTAGTAAGGACTTGTACACCATTTTCCAGAACATTAGAGCGTTCAATTGCACTTCCCAGTGGAAATCGCACAGCGCGGCCGATACCATGTGATCGTAAAGAGTTTGTTTGAATGTAGGCGAGAGTTTTTGATTCTGGTAGAGGTCGCAGAGAACGTTGCATGCTTCTTTCCTGACAATGCCTTCTTGACTGTCACGCATTATTGCTACAATCTGATCCTGAAATAAGAATAAAGATAATTAATAATTGACTGCCTCGCCTTGTCGCCTCCTTGGTCTAGTAGGAGTATGTACGGTCTGTGGACCGGGAGGTCCTGGGTTCGATTCCCAGGTCGGGCAAAGCAAATTTTCTAATTTAATTTAATTTACAACCTGTTTATACGACTCATTTATATATTTTATAGTTTGACCTGTATGTTTGGATATTCAGTTTTGAGGTGGTCCCACATGGCGCCCATCTTGCTCGCTGCCCCGAGACATTTCAGCGCCGAAACTTGCACGTACGACTCAAAATCGTTGAACGCTATGGTGGCCGCGACGTTTATTAGGTTGTTCTCCAGAATCTGCTTTTGGAACGGCGGGAATTCTGTAAGAGAACACAAATTTGTTAAACTTAAATATATAATATCACTAATAGTACACATAACCTCGGGTCTAGATTGCCAAACAGATCTTAGGAGATACTATATACGAGATACGAGACGAAACAAATAAATAATGAATAAATAAATACATCCAACAGTCACATACATAATCCTGACCCCACACTAGGTATAACCTGTATCGTGGGTATCAGAAGTTACGAGACTACCGGTCTCACAACACTCAGACCCGAAACAAATATCTGTGGGCCCACACATTTGAATTGGTGCGGAAATCGAACCTGCGGCATCTCGCTTCACAGCCGGCTACTCGCCATCTGCGCCACGGAGGCTGACCAATAATTATTTATTTACTTATCGTGGGCTACACAAAATTTCGGTGAGGGGATCGAACCCGCAGCCTTTCGATTCACTCCCGACCTACTTAGCCCGCTGCTCTACGGAGCCGTTGAAGAACCTGAGATACTTTCGATCAGTGCCATGACTAGCCTGTATGCCCTTCCAGCTTCTATAACGAAACCCATACAGGACCCAAAGCTGGATCAGGGTCCAGACCAAGATCTGGTAATTTTTGAGCCTTTCCAGATGTGACACTGCACCGATTACACCGCCCTACTAAATTTTCAAATAACTATAGACAATATTCTTAGATAAGTGCTTCTTTCCTCTTTACCACCCATGCCTGCTAAAAGTTTGGCGACCACTGCCTTAAGGGATAAAGGTGTGAACTTATGTAAATTAAATAAATTATTTGTCGATAAAATTAAGACTCCTCAGGTACTTATCGGTCCAAAGTCCACGCGATCATGTAAATGAGACAGCGAATTATGATTTTTAAAAAAATGCTAAATCATTCTATTTGTGACAAATTGTTTGCAAAAACACGATAAGGACGTCGCGTCGCGAAATGAGAGACGAATTGCAAGTCACTGGAATCACATAGGTAATCGCTTAGCATCATAAGCTAAAAATAAATAAAAATATCAGACAGTCGCACACATCAATACTGACTCCGTAAGGCTGTTTATGGATGCACTTACACTATGCTTAAACTCCATAACCGTTGCTCAAACTTATCGTACATACGAATATTTCGCCCAAGTAGGCGACAAACTTTACTACCAAATAACTCCCATTAACAACGAAATGTTGTGTTTTCTGTAATAAAATTAGGTATAATAAGGTCTTATGCAGGCTGCTTCCAACAGGTCGATCTAGAAATCTTTGGGGGAGGCCTATGTCCAGCAGTGGACGTCCTATGGCTGATGATGATGATGATGATGATAATAAGGTCGTTCTGGGAATCTTTGAGGAAGGCTTATGTTCAACAATGGGTGTCTTATGACTGATGATTGAATGAATTGCGGCATGCGTGTTATTCATTTGAGCTATTCAATTCTGGCTTCCAGTATTTCCCTTCGCTTCTATGTCAGCGTTCGTACCATATCCCATTCGCCATACACGGTCCACAATCTCTTACCACGCCATTGCCCGCTGCGTATGAACCTATCTTAGCCTCATTCTTGTTGTCGTGTACATACCCGCCTGCCTCTTTCTAAATCCGAGGTATCTTATTTTAAGGAATGTTTAAATATAGATTATGCTTTTGACAAGACATAAGTGCTTTTATATCGTGACCAATAAAGATTTCCATTTTATTAAAAGTACGGAGTTCAGGAACTACGAGAGACTTTTGGTCTCACAACAACCAGATGTGACAAAAAAATCTGTGGAGTTTAACTTAATATTACGCCGAAACTCGTTTTTATCACTTTTTTGCTGATGAGGCCATCTGGATAATGATTACATACGGTGAAATAAACCTTTTTTGACGGATTGTATCACGATTTGATTTTGATTATTAATTTTTATGCCTGACGTTAAAAATCGTGATAGAATCCGTGAAAATAGTTTAATTTCAATGAATAACATTCACGTAAACCTAAGAAATGATTACACACAGTTTTAAATAAATCGAAAAAGATTTTCCAATTTAGGACTTGGTATAATAATTACCGTATTTTTCATCAGCCACAAAATGAAGGTCACAAGAAATCGCTGGATGCAGACCGCTTCTAACAGATCCGTCTGGATATTAGAGGAGGCCCATGTTCAGGAGTACGCTATCGATATATTATTTGGAAATAATTTAACAATATGTGCGAAACTCTCTTATCATTAATTGTTTTACTTTATTTGCCCGTTTAAATGAGAACGATAATGGTATATGAAAACCGGCGTTTTTCTGGTTCCGATATTACAAAATATTTTACTATTTACACAATACTTAAATGAGATATGTGCTATAAAACTATTTATTTTTGCTTTGACAGTAAGAATACCTGCAATGGCACTGTAATATGCTATTTGCTTTAAAGCTTTGGAAGTAATACTCTTGTAAATACTGTTACTCAGTGACATTTTCCACGACACGACACGACGTTATTTGTAACTAAGGCTGAGATCTATAGAGCGAACTTCGACTAAGTCTAAGCCAAGACGCGAACTCAGTGAGTATTTGAAATTTCTAAATCGAACTTCAACATAGTCCAAGTCATTCTTTACAAGAAAAACAGACTGACAGACCAAGCACAGATTTTCTTGTAAAAAATGACTCGGACTAAGTCAAAGTTCGATTTAAAAATTCCAAATCCTCACTGATTTCGTTTCTTTGACATAGACTTAGTCGAAGTTCGCTCTATAGATTCAGCCTAAGATTCATTATCATCATCTCATTATCATAGTCTCCTGTTCAATATCCTCTATAACATATGTTAGGCCTCCCCGAATGAGCACCAACCATCCCAGTCTTGGGTAGCTCGCACCCATACGCTTCCGGTCATCTTTTTCAAGGTGTCGATCCATCGTGCAGCATGAGTTTCTAGTTTAGGCACGCGTTGTATCGAAATACTACATTTAGCTGAACGTGGTCTCCTTTCCACGTGTCTGTTCCACCGACCTTCTATCACAAGACTTGCAGTACTATTCTGTAAAACGCGAAACTCGTCATCGAGTTTCGTGAGTGAGATAATTTCACTTAATAGGTCCTCGCAAGCTCGCTCACTAGACCTGTAACTTGATATCTCACCGCGGAATCAGCTGTCGAGTTACACAAAAGCTCTTACAGAATACCACTACGAAGCGGCTTATCGCCACTTTTACATTTACCTAATTTAGCAGAACGTGTCGGATGACTTCATTTCAAATACTTTTCATATCACGCAGAGTGACTTTGAACTTATTGCCAAGTCAGTGAGTGCTACTTAGATTGAACAGTATTAATGAAAATATGACTCATGCGGCAATCACTATCGTTGAGGATCGATCGTTGATCATAATAAGTCTTAGTCAATAAAACGTTGATAATATATTATTAATATTATATCAATCCGTCATTATACATATCTCCCATCTTCTATCATCGTCACAAAAGCTGATAAATGACGCGACGGTTTACACCTTTCACAATGATTACATCATTGAATTCAAACAAAATAATGTTAAGCTAATTATCATGCTGAATAAATTGAAATGCATTCGTATAGTCACATTTATAGGTATTTATAACTATACGCCTCACACACCCACCATTGAATAATAACTCTGAAGGAGGGTGTGTCAAATTTTATCGTAATCAGATAGATATCAACCGATGGAGCTCGATGAGTATCTGGGAATGTGCTTCTATAAATCTATGTTTACCCAACAACGACAGTAATCAATATGGAATAAAAGACTTATAATAGTAGTAGTTTTGATTGAGTATTGTAATTCAGTCAGTATCAAATTCTACTTACTTATGTAGGAGAGCTCGGTGCACACCAGCAACAACTCGAGCGCCGAATCCCTTATCTCCCAGTGCATGTCGTGCATCTTCATGTAGATTAGCTTTCCTAGCTCGTCCATCGTCGAGCCCGGCTTTGATTCCATTAATAATGAGAGGTTCGGTGGCAGGAACTTCTTAATAGTCACCGCTATCAAGTTCAGAGCTGTCACTATGAACTGTGGAATAAAAAATATAAACGTCAAATTAATCGTGTATAGGTAAATACATTAAAGTTCACTCCTAACAAACACGATCATATCAACAACTATGACTCACCTTACAAGTCAAATTCGTCCTCTTCAATATATTGAACACGACTGTGTACAGACATAACACTTCAAGGCTTTCGTGCCAGTTGATGTTGTGATTCTTCACCAGTGACAACACGATGTCTAGCACATACGTCATCACAAACACGCCATCCTGCGAGTCGTCGAACGTGTTCTCTGGTTTCATTTCACCATAATCATCCACAGGGTCATACTCTTTCAAAGCATAGAATAAAGCTTGAAACACCAGATTCGCTTGTTCATCAGACAAGTGATGTTTCAAATATGTGAGCTTCTTAACACCGTGCAATATCAACGACATCGCATCGAGCTCAATTATCAAATCTCTTAACGCGTATGCAGCCTTCGCAGTGTGTTCACAAGTGGCATTAAGTAATTTTACTATGTAATCGTGAAGAGAGTCGTTTGGTAAAGCCGACGCGAATTGCTTATGTTTTATGAAAACTAACAATGGTACGAGACACATACACAACAATTGATTTTTCAAAAGATTTTTCTTTTCTCTATCTTTCGAAAACATAATTCCATCTGCGAACACCGTTCTCCAGATCACAGCAGACTCGGCGCAGAAATCTATCACGGTTACGGCTTGACGACGTACAGTAAACGCCATAATCCCGTTGAAATATGTTACGCTCAAGTCAAGAAAATCTTCAGGCTCGTACTCTACGCCTGGTTTCATCGGTTTGGCTTGTAAACATTTCGCAGTGACCAACCAGAATAACAGTCTCATTAGGAGCAACGACATTTCTTCTTTATGAATTTTATCACATATACAATATAGATACCATGCAATTTTTAATTCCTTCAGCATGACGTCAATCAGCATTGACGATTGGAGAATACGGTTGTCTTTGCTGACGATCGCGATCAACATGTGGAACATTGGCTCGAGCACTTTGCATCTCTCCATTTCCTCGTCACTGGTAAGCGACTCAATTTCGATATAGTTCCACTCAACTAAGGGCTTAATTATAAAACTTATTACTACTTTTATTTGATCGATATATCTCAAATCGTTCAATCTCCATACAAAATCAGCGACGAATTTGTAAATTTGTCGAACTATGTAAACTGTTTTCTTTTCATTATCCAAACTGAGTATTTCCTTCCATATCCCGGTTTCAAGAAGCCAGGTGATACCGGAGCTGTGAATAACGGCAGCCAGAGCCAATTCCATGTACGCGACTCTGAGACTTGGTGACATGTCAGGAGCATTGATGTTCTTGAGCCCTTGTATCATATATTCGGGTTGTCTACTTACGAATTTTGTGAAACTGAGCTCTTTGCGGGAACGGAGCGCCAGCATTCTGACGACAAATACTCTTACGCTGATATCCGAGCTTGGTTTGTCGAGTCTATTTATGAAGTCAATAAACATGTCTGTCATGAATGGAAGTGATCCTAGGTAAGTAATCTCTGTGGAAGAGGAGAATCTACATTGTTATCATATTAGAAACCAAGATTACATTTATGAACTGAAAAAGTGATCATATAATGCTAGCTGTTGCTCGCGACTCCGCTCGCTTGGAAATTTATTTTCCGGTATAAAAAGTCTTAGCCTATGTGTTAATCCAGAGTGTTTGCTACCTCCATACCAAATTTCATCAATATTGGCCCAGATGTCTAAGCTTGAAGAAGTAACAAACACACTCACAAACATTCAGGTTTATAATATTAATAAGAAACAATACATAATTTATATATTCTAGTCATTTTTGTGTTGGTTTGTAAAGGTGGAATAGCAGACATCTGATGATAAGTACCGTACGGACTGTAAGCTGCTACTGCAAGTCTGATTTCTGAGACAATCGTAAGAACCAGGGGTTGACTCTTACACTCGATTCGAATTAGGCTTCGATTCGACTTCAGAAGAAGTGCATGAATGTCACGTTAAGAATTACCAAATGAAAGTTCCCAAATCTAATGCAACATCGCACTTTTTAACTCGATTTTGTTGGAATTTTAAGTCAATAAATGAAACCGAATCGATGTCAAATTCGAAACCAGCGTCAAAAGTCAGGGGCTGGTCGACCTGTGGTTAAGCCGCCTGACGTATTCGTGCTGAAGGAAAATTGTCTACAACGTGGCTCCATTACTTCACTACCATTATCACACCATGTGAATCAGCACACCCATGCACATTGCACGTGAATCCTTATCACCAAAGATACGTTTTGGGTCAATGATTTAACTTTTAGTTTGTATCGTTATCATGAAATCATAGTTTTGAAATTTAATTCTATAAATATTGTACAAACTTGCATAGGACTTATTATCTGGGACAGGAAAAAAATATTCTTACGGCATTGTACCTACCTAAAAAATATATAACATTGAAATAATAATAATATTATCCCTGTAAATCCTGTAATATTACTGTCCAACTGCTGGGCACGGGCCTCCTCTATAGTAGGATTGCTAATTAAACGGAGTAATCTGACATTGCAGATGTTGCCACTTTTTTATGAAATTTGAATAGTGCTGTGGTAAAAAGATCAATATTATTTAAACATTTCAATTCAGTGAACCATTTATTCTTTCATTTTCTAAAGTCCAACTTAAAGTCGTAATTCCTGCCTAATGTGTTATTAGTGCTGCATGTCTATTGAATTATAGTCCTAGTAAATTACTTCATGCTAAGTTATAGCATGTCTACTGGAATTATAGTCATGGTTCATTATAAATAAAACATACAAAAGCTATGAATGTCCTGAGCGTAATTTTTGCTCAAATAATAAAAGTAATATTTGTAATTTTAATTGTTATCATTCCGGGTATCTGTTGTGATTATTTACGTAAACTTATTGACACGGTCTTTTAATCGATAGGTTAAGCTGAAATTTCTAAAAATACGCAACAAAATTTCTAATTTTGCAAACTAGTGCCGAGTTATTGTATCTTTGAATGACAAAAATTGAACTAGATCAATCACTATGTTTTGAAAGTAAGCAACATTATTTTGGAAAGTGACATTTCGATCTGTCAGTTTACTCCGTTTAATTAGCAATCGGACTATACCACTGAGAGGGGTTAGGCCTTAGTCTACCACCTAATGCGGATAACAACATTGATGACATGAATTTCGTACAAACTAGGGGTAGAAAATACCTCTTCAACTTTCTAAATGGTTAATTCTTTTTTAGTTTTTACTCGTATGGTTACGGCAATGTAAATGCTTGTAAAATTGTAAAAAGAAAAAAATGTTACTCTAAAGTCGCGTCTTCTGCACTAAAACATTAACATAAAACCATTGTTTTGTGAAGATATTTTTGTGTTTTGTTCCGAGAAAAACACCTACACAAAACATGCCTTTACTACACATTTTTGTCTATAATCCACTGTTCCATGAGCAGCAAAGATTAAACATAAGCTTACACCTGTATCCCTGAAGGGGTAGGCAGAGACACACAAGTGAACTAGAACACCCTTCAATCTTAGTTCTGTTCCAAAGAGATTGTGTAAACAAAAACATTTTATTGTGTGGGTGTTTTGTTTCGAGTAACACATGTGCAGGAGACGCGAATTTAGTCATGCAAGGATTTTTACAGTCTTCTAAAAACCGACTGGGTTATACACAATGCCCCTTCCTTATAAAAAAAATTACACGCTTCTTATCTTTAAAATTAGTTTGTCCCTTTTTCCTTGCGTCACATTGTTTGAAAACATACATAAGCTCACGCCTGTATCCCCGAAGGGGTAGGCAGAGAAGCACTAGCGAACTAGAACACCCACATTTCGCCAAGCTTAGTTCCGTCCCAGATGTGATAGGGGGCGAGCCTATCGCCACATCGGGCACAAATTCCAGACTCGGGGCTGATATGGAAAAATCCAATATCATTTTGTCCGACCCGGGGATCGAACCCGAGGCCTAAGAGCCGTAGTCGTACCGAAATACCACCACGCCACCGAGCCAGCTAGCTGTTTGAAAATAAAAGGGAAGAACTAGTTTTAAAATTAAGAAGCGCATAAATGTTTTATAAGTTAGGGACTGAATGTGCAATACCTATAAGTTTTAAGTATAATTTCCTCATCGGAACAAATACAAACACGCACTGTACACATTTATACACAGTGTACATAATGCACAATTAGCGGTTACAAATACTAACAACTTAATGAATTCTTAGGTTTACGCGAATGTTATTCATTGGAATAAAACTATTTTTACGGATTCTATCACAATTTGCGTAAATCGGATCGCAAATAACTAACTTTTTAAATTTAAATTTTAAAATGAAGGTAGATAATGTAATATTAACATTTTTGGACAAATGACACCTTAGTCTGACCCGTGACCATGAAGGCTGCAAAGCTTTCGAAACGTCGGGCATAAAAATTAAAACCAAATCGTGATAGAATCCATAAAAATAGTTTTATTCCAATGACTAACAATTTAGTTACGTCAAAGGTTGAAACATACGTTTTTTTTTTATAGCACAGACTGGCAAATGAGCAGATGGGTCACCTGACGGTAAGCGATCTCCACCGCCCATATTTTTATTGTTTAAATTAATTACATAATATGGATCTAGTTGTCTGAATTAAATAAATAAAAAATAAAAAAATAGAAACCCCAAGCGTTAAAAATAATCATGGATGCGTTGCCAGCCTAAAAAGAGGGAAATAAGGATTGGGAAAGGGAAATTGGGCCACCGGAAATCTCACTTAGGGCGACTTGCACCACTACTACTAACCAACGGTTAGTCCTAACCTCAAGTTAAATTGAATTAGAAATATGTGAAGGACATGTAATTCATTACATATAATGTACTACATCTAATTACAGATAATATATGGTGACATTAAATTAATTACATGTAACAAATTACATGTCCCTCATATATTTCTATTTCAATTTAACTTGAGGTTAGGACAAACCGTAGGTTAGTAATAGTGGTACAAGTCGCCCTTACCGAACAAAACCGACAGTGAGCTGTCATTTAACACTTTACGTCGGTTTTCTGTGAGACAGTGTGTGTTAACGTTCTTGCCCATTGCATCAGTCTAGGTAGTCATGCTCACTTAAGGTCTATGCTTGTGGCGGCGTCGTGTGCCGGGTCGATCACTTCCCTGCAACGTGGTTGAGGAGGTCGATGGCTGGCACATGCGTCATACTCGTGAACGGGTGCTGCTTGTGGAGACTGGTCTGCCTGGACTGTTTTATTTCCCTTGTGTCAATTCAACTTGCCGTGGCTGCGGGGGTCGCTCAGTGTATCTTGTATGTTACTTTGTCCTATATTATTAGATGTCCTATACTATTGTTATCATGGTTTAGCTGCTCTAATTCAAGCTCTTTCTGTATCTGGTGCTGTACTTTATTAGTAGCTGACTGTAAATTGGTGTTAAAAAGAGCAACGTCAGAGTTTCTTGCCCGTTCTTCTCTGGCGAAACAGCCTTCCGAACAGGCGGTAGAGTTAAAATTTGACGGAATCTAAATAATGTTTGAACATTTCATGGATTCAATAAATGATTTTGATTTTTGATTTTGAACGCGATATCAAGATTATTTTTGTGTTCGATACAGCATATTCCAAGGGTGTTCCCATATAATTTGGTCACGATCAGATAAGTTTTGAAGTCGGTCCGTTAAGTTTTCAAACTTGTGATTGTATTCGATCTTTTTAGTCGGGGGCTTCCGAATTAACATTATATAATCCGTAGACCATAAAAATAACAGAACCAAACTAAAATTCGTCCCGCTGCGATAATAGATAACAAGGTTACATGCAGTGCTCCGTACTCCGTAATCCGTATAGATATGGTGTTTTACTTAGCGTTGATTCATACATGAATATTACAAACATTTTTAAGGGAAATTACATCAATATAATATACCCTAGATGCACAGTTCTTTGCAAATATCGTCCTAAAAAGTGGTCTCAGGAATAAAACAAAGAAAAAGTTCACAAGTTCTAAATCAAGACAAATATAACCCTATGCACGTGTTATAAAGTAGCTTTTAAACCGAAATGATCAAGCGTTCTTAAATTTGAATTTTGAAATTTAGAATTTTATCGGCGTCCGACTGTAGGGAAAACGAGTGCTTAAGCACTCCTTTGCTGTCCCATTTTCCGAGCGTCAACTGTGCATCTAGGTAAGTAATACATCGATGGGAAATTATTTTAAAGTTTACGAGAATCTTACACATTGAAATAAAACTAAGTTTTACGGATTCGATCGCGATTCGTTAAGGCTGTAAAGCTTTTGATACCTCGTCGGTGCTAAAAAAATAGTGATAGAATCCGTAATAACTACAGTACTAACACCATTGTAAAAATTGTGCCCCTCTAATTTTTAAAGTATGAGAAGTAAATCTGGAAAATATCAGGATAGTATATTTTTCAGTCAGTAATTACCCTATTGATGTGTTTTTTTTTGTGTAAAAGTAAAGGCGCGTCTCCTGCACTAAAACAACACAAAACATCGTTTTGCTACACATTTTGTTCATGGTCCATTGTCTCATGAGCAGGAGACAGGGAAAAACATTGTTTTGCATATGTGTTATGTTTCGAGAATAACAGATACAGGAGATGCGCCATAACTGTTACAAAAATTTCTCTGTATACCCACATAATAATAAAATTACGTTATTACGCAAATTGATACCTACCTAAATCACAGTTTGTACAGCACACAAATACAGTAATAAAATTGTTTAATTGTAGTAAGCATCAATATTTTGCTTAGCCTTGAATGGGTATGTCATCGAAAATCATCCTGCATGATTTTTCATCCCACAATGTTAATTCAATTGGGTACTTGACTAGTTTTTTTAAATTAATTTTATATGAAATTTACGTCGTCTTAAATATAAAACAGAAAGAAATACTGCAATATTATCAAAAATAAAAAAGTTATAAGCCTTTGAAGTTTGATGTAACCGTCAAACTGCGGGAAAGAGAAGTATCAATACAACCACGTCACGCCATAACGGTACGTACGTTGAAAAAGGATAGCAAGATATCTCCAGTATGCTCCCACTCCAGAATTTAAAATATAAATTGCTGCCTCATTTTTCAACTTATATTGATGCAGTTTTTACAGAATGGTTTCTTTTTTGTTATATTTTCTACTACATATAAATATGTGTATAAAATCAAACGTAGTCAAGTACCCAATAGTATAAATATGTAAAATATGCTCCATTGTTTTATGAACAGGTGACAGCTAAAATTGTTGTTTTGCATATATGTTTTTGTGTAATGTTTCAAGAAAATCCAGTGCAGGAGACACACCCTAATATGTACACAGTTTTTAAGTATGAAACTATATTGTGCATTGTGAAATAATTTTTGTTTTATTTATTACATACTAATATACTATAATTTAGACTATATAAGATTAATAAATTTTGAATGAATACATATTTTACTAAGTTTATGTTACAAAAAAAATTAAATATAGCACATTTTCCTTTTCGACTGACTTCCAAAAAGGTCCTCAATTCGTCTGTATTATTTTTTAAGTATGTTACACGATATCTCCGCCAAATGTGGACCGATTTTTCACAATTCTTTTTGTGTTCTATAGAGCTTATTTCAAGGGTTCCATATAAATTTGACCACAATCTGATTTGAAGTTGGTCTGTTAAGTTTTTAACTTGTTATTATTTATTATTCCAAAACATATCACTTGTTGCATATTTTAGCAATTGTCATACTTATTTTACGTATTTTTCCTACATATTTCAGTTTATGCTGCATTTAATCCAACACTAATAAAAACATATTATTAATAAACTATAATGTAAAATTGTTGCTTTTCCCCCAACCCTTCTCATCAGTAACGGAGGCCTATTCTGAGGGACTGTAATATTACAGGGCCTAATATTATGCTATTTTTTTTACTGCAATACTTTGCATGTCTCGAGTGTTTGAGTTTTAGAATTGTGATTAGAATGGGTAATATAATACAGTCAGATACAAAGAAAACTTGTTATCATTCCAGTTTGTATTTTCAGAGAAAAAATTAAATACATAAAGTGTGATTTCAATCCTTAAGCCAGTCTTTCCCAAAGTGGGCGATAACACCCTCTTGTGGGCACTACATGCCTAAAAGGTATAAAAAAGATAAAAGGGATCTCCGCTGATATAGCTCACGATAATCTATTTAATTTGAGGTTATAATGGTTTTTAAGGAGGTAAACATTGAGGGACACTAAAAAATAATTTATTTTCAAAGTGAGCAGCAGACAAAATAAGTTTAAGAACCTCTGCCTTAAGCCGACTATGAACAAATATCTACCCCATTTAAATAATAATTTTTAGAACCTGCTAATTCTGGTCTCATATGCAACACAAGTGCAATTTGTGTATGACATACTATTATACAAAGTTACAACCATCACAGAATTGGGTACTTGACAATATTAACCAATATCAATGAATTTCTGTAGGAACATGGATTTATCATCTAAATAACGTATGCAATAGGAATTTATTAAAAACACTCCAAGGATAATTTTATTTTAGTAATTTAAATACTTAATTTTTTATCTGTGTGTCACGTGACCATAAACTAAAATCACGATGCATGATGTCAGATTAGTAATTTTTCTTGTTTATTTGTTCCACAAGGGCCAAAGACCTAAGATCAAAAGTCATACTGCCAGTTTATTTGGTAATTTTAATTTGTGTTTTTATTTAAATCTCAACTTAATTTCAACACAGATGTGATCGACGATCGATATCTGATCGACAAAATATCCAACCTGTTTTTTTTTAGTTTGAAATCATAAATGTTATTTCCTCAATATCTTTTTTAAAAGCTATTTTGTATCTATGATAAGAAACAATGACGTCACCCGTAGCTACAGTAGACAGGTAGCGTTTTGGCGGCAAACCAAATTATACATACTAATGTTTGCTTTTTTTAACTAAATATATGAAAATAAATTACGAAATATTTTTTACATGTATAAGATAAACTAATAAATAGCCCTGTATACTTTTTAAAAAATAGTCAACTACCCAATTGTACCAGATTACAAAAATATAACAGAATTGCATCAAAACATATTAGACGTGGGTAGATATTTGTTTCAAATTACTGGCTTATAGATTGAGAATATACTTTACAATATTAGGACAACTATTTCTATCTCAGCCTATCCCTGTCCACTGCTGAACGTAGGCCTCCCTAATTAAATTAATTATAGCGAATTTTTATTTGATTAAATATAAAAATCGTAATTATATTGATGTAAAAAACAGGTTGATCTGGAGATCTTTGGGAGAGGCCTATGTCCAGCAGCACATCCTGTGGCTGCTGATGATGACGATAATGAAAAAAACAGACTGTTTAACCCCATATAACTTCAGGATATTTCTAGGCAGAAGTAAAAAACATGTTTACAATAAATCACTTGCACACAATTAGGTTATAGAATAAAAAAAAACAATTATTAAAATGACATACCTGGATCCCGTACTTCTTCTTTTGATATCTTGGTTATTAAGCTGTCGGCATAATAATTGTTCAATACAAAATTGGGCTGTGCTAACTTTTCAAACAGCAGTCCAAGTTTATGTTGAATGAGTCCTTCCTCCATGGCGACCCGTTCTACTTTCCCTTACTAAAAATAAAAGAACGAATTTTATATACCACACCTAAATGGGTTAGAGTATGGAATATTTCTGAATTTAATAACAAGAATTCTCAAAGAACTGCACAACTTCCTCAAAAGTTCTCGAGTTCAAGTGTCAACTGTCAACTGTCATTAATTGTAAAATGTCAAATGTACATCAACAAAGTTTAAATCAAAGACCATGAATCTTTAGTCTATAACACGGTTCCGATATCATTGGTGAATGTTTATGATTAATACACAAAAATAAGGACTTGTCATGCCTATGAAAAACAAAAGGCCTTAAAAGGTCGCTCTAGACGCACGTCATGAATTCACGAGGATTCACACTGTGAAGTCAATGCGACGCACGCTACGTGAATGACCTCCACACGCACAATTTCCACAGACGTGTTCGTTGACTGGACCTTAATGGATGAAATAATTTGTATGCTTAAAAATAGAAAGCAAACTAAAAATCTGAAAGATAAATTATATAAAAATCTCTATGAGATAATTAATTAATCTGACTCCAAGCGTCGTTATTTCTATTCTTATACTTGTGTAGTTCGCGGCTGTCAAATAAGATTACCACACACATCTAAATACACCCATAGTCACACACCTAGTCCTGCCCCACACTATATAAAAATGTGGAATAACGAATGGGAACTGATTTTTAGTATCCTATCTTTGATGATGATATGCCCTTGACCTTATGAGCATTAGTACCTATATTAAATAATCATTTGAAGCCGGGTCTCCTGCACATGTTTTTTCTACATAAAACACTAAAAACACATACGTAAAACAAAGATTTTAGCTCATCTGGTTTAGGTCATCTGCTCGTAGAATAATGGACCATAGATAAAAAAATGCATGTTTTGTGTAGGTGTTTTTTATAATGTTTTAGTGCAGGAGACCCGGCTTATGCTTACAAACAAAAACTAAACTAAGAATTCGAAAAAAAGGTAAAAAAATCTCTATGAGAAAACTAATCCGATTTGAAATATCAGTATTTTTATTCTTATACTTGTATAATATATGCCTCGTGTCACATGTTATTGATTCTTGTTGGTAGGATACTAAAAATCAGTTCCCATTCGTTATTCCACATTTTTATATAGTGTGGGGCAGGACTAGGTGTGTGACTATGGGTGTATTTAGATGTGTGTGGTAATCTTGTTTGACAGCCGCGAACTACACAAGTATAAGAATAGAAATAACGACGCTTGGAGTCAGATTAATTAATTATCTCATAGAGATTTTTTATAATTTATCTTTCAGATTTTTAGTTTGCTTTCTATTTTTAAGCATACAAATTATTTGCTATTGCGCATAAAGTCAAAGCGGTATCATTTGATGTTTCTTCGTTTAGGTCCAGGTGTCGAATGTGACTGTGAGAATTAAGTATGCGGAGTGTTCACGTTGCACAAGTTCACAGCATGAATTCTCATCGCGACTTCACGGCGTGAGTCTGAATCAGGCATTATATTATTTTTTTTTATTTGTATCAGAGGGATCCAGCTAAGTTCAGTGACCATGCTGCCAAAAAATGACATAACAATGTCGCAAATCTAAACGTGACTTACATTAATGCATAAAATGGAACGTATGTTTTTGTAAACCAAGAGCCACCAAACTTTTTATGGATGTGGTTAACGGATACGGAAGCATAGCAGATGATTTGAGATGATATTTAATGTAATTCTTGTTTCTCATGATGACTCTATTTGTGATAACTTTTAATGGACTTACTCTATCTAATTTATTTTATATATAATTTGTTATTATATAAATAAATAAAACTCCAGTGATTGACAACTAACGTAGGTATCCACTAATTAGGAAGTGACACGACAGTTTATTACAAATAAATTTGAATTTGTATCTGCAACTTCATTCTTAAGCTGGGTCTCCTGCCCTAAAAGTAACATTACATAAAACACCTACACAAAACATGCATTTTTTATCTGTGGTCCATTGTTCTGGGTTAAAGCCGGGTCTCCTGCACTAGATTTTTTGAAAAAAAAAACACTAGAATCACATACGCAAAACAACGATTGTAGCTGTCACCTGCTCGTAGAACAATGGACTATAGATAAAAAATCATGTTTTGTGTACGTGTCTTATGTAATGTTCTAGTGCAGGAGAACGCGGCTTTAAGACAACCCAAATCGTAAAAAAAATAAGCCAAATTGTGTCTGCGAAATGATTCAAAAAGTGTGTTGCGCTGACGGCTGACCTCACACTGTAGTGGGATAAGGTATGCATTAACTATTAATGAATAATTTATATTTTATTATTATCAAGTGGGAGATTTATTTTATTCATAATATTATTCAAACGTCATGATTCATGACTCATCACTGTTTGACAGTTGTAGTAAGTTGCTACATCATGCCATATCCATAATTTCAGCATTGCATGTACAGTGAATGATTGTTCTAGAATTGCTGCAAACATTTGTCAATTTTTATCTGCAGTAGAACGAAGAACTGTTTTAATTTGTGCCGGTGTTGAAGTGTTTTACGTTTGCGTGACGTTTCAAAGTGTTAAAAACTAAAAACTGAGTGAACATTTGTTTTATTTGTGAAATGCCTTTGAGAGGAAGAAGTTTCGTAAGTTCTACGATGTATATTTTTTTCATTTCATGCATCATGTCGTGCGTAGTATAGGCGTTTAGTGTTCCATGCATGAATCTAACAGCTTTTCGTCTGGTTTCGTCGCGATGCCCTTGGCAACGCGTCGTGACATACTAACCTACTAAAACATCTATCGTAGATCGCGGGGTGCATCCGTGAATTTCAGTTTTGCTTGCTTTACAGCTGCAGCACATTTTTGGCTCGTCTCCAGCGATAGTATCCTTGACTGTGTAATAACGTAATTATTAATTTGGGTTTTTAATAAGGTGCTGTGGTCAGGTCTGATCTGGTGGTTTTTCACAGGACGGTTGATGCGTGCCTGCTATAACCCAAGTGTTCCCGAGTGCCTCCTAACCGCCTGCTTTTGAGGTTAGTGCCGATATGTATGTTATTTGTTTTTGTTTCGCGATGTGCGCGTAACGATGTCCACAGAGTGTTATATTTAGTATGTTTGAGTGTTTGTTTTGTAGGACAAGATTCTTTCGACTTTGATAGTTGCTAGGGGATAGTTTTTTTTTTGTGAATATCTCCATAGTCTGATTGCTAATTCAACTGAGTAAAATGCTATTTCAAATGTTGCCACTTTTTCATCAAATCCTTGAGTGGCTGTAGACAATTACGTCTACAGCATGAATGGGCTGGCTTGACCGGTTTGATACCACTGTCTCATAGAAAACTGATGTAAAGTGGTGGATAATATTTTTTTTCAAGATGTCTGACTAGCTATTTTTTTGAGTAATGGATTTATTAAACACTGTCGTTGGCAAAATCATCAAACTTTGATGGAGACCATATTTTAAATAAAGAAGAAGATGTAAAGTGGTAGCTTGCTGTCGCGTTTCGTTCAGTGAGTGAGATTTGCCATGGCCCAATTCCTCCCCCCTCCCTTTCCCAATCCCTTTTTCCCTCCCCGTCCATTCACTCCTTTTAGATTGGCAACACAGCCACAATTCTTTTTGGGTCTTGAATGTCTATAGGCAGTAGAGATTACTTACCATCAGCTGACCCATCCGCTCGTTTGCCAGTCTGCCATAAAAAAAAAATGAAAAAAATAACCAGTCCCAGGTTAATTGTGTCTATAAGACATGCATTCTTGACATGTAACCAAAACTGAAGGCATCTCGGTTTACAGAACATGTACTGCATATCTCTTTTATTCTCTTATCATTTAAAATGCTAAAAATTTGGTTTTCGGAAGCATTACAATGGCAGCTTTGTATAGACCAATCCAAATTCTGCCATTAAACAGCTATCATCTGAGAATTCTTTATTGGTCATCAAGTGAATTTGATTATCAAGATTTACACGAAATCACGAAATTTATTTTACATTGAAATGTGGACCTTGTTATGCACACATCAAAGTATGTTTTAGTAATACCTATATGTTCTAAATGTCTGTTTATATTTGTCATAATTTTGGTGTATGGAATTTTTGCTGTAATCTAATGTATGGTAGTAATACACTTACCCCCTTATTCATAATAACTTAGTAGAGCGTAAAGAGACCGCAAAAGTACGTTTCATAAAAATTGTATTCATAATGCCAACGTTCAATAGTGAAAACATGGCCGATTCCGATCAGCTGTTTCAAGTTTGATGTTCTTTCTTAATGATATTAATTTTTTATAGTCTACGACTCCATCTAAGATTGATATATATATTTTATTATTGTTTGGAAACAATTAATAAAAAATATATAGCCAAGACTTCGTATCTGTTTCGAAGCTTGCCAGAGATAAAAATAATATTTTTTCTGTAACCAGCAACATTGTATTCGATAAGCATATATTAGTTCTGTTTTTGCTAAACTAGGCAAAAGTAGGGCTTTCAATAAGACCAAGATTTCATTATGAATAAGGGGGTTAGCTTATTTGTATGATAGTTTTTGCACGCATTATATTTGGCGTGCGTCTTTATGGAATATCTTGATTATTTTAACTAATTGTGCATATATTGGTGGATGTATGTTATATCCACGGTAGTTTTGGTGTCTGCGACGTGGTGGATAAACTGCAAGAATGTTGCTTGCAATGGTATGGTCATGTTTTGAGAAAACCACAGGAGTATGTTGGTCCCAATTATCAGATCATAACAGGGGTACGTCTTCGTGCGCGGCCCAAAAAGCACTGGCTGGACGTTTTGGAGGATGATATGAGAGCCAATGGTTTTACTGTGGAGGATGCTAAAGATCAAGTGAGGTGGAAGCGTTTAAGTAGGAAGGCGAAACCACAGTAATAGGTCGGGATAACGCCAGGCAGAAAGAAAATAAATAGTGCATATTGTAATATATTTATGTGACGATTATCAACTTTGTATTTGATAATAGTCTTAGAACTTAATTACATATGTTGTAGACATAATTTACATAATTACATAATTGAACAAGAAGAGTCCTTGCTATACTCTAGCCAAAATAACAGATGTTTTTTTTCGTCTTTTTCTTCCCATTGAGAGTAAAAAACACGAAAACAGTGAATAACATGTACAAGTTTTGGCTTTTTGTGTTATTTTAAATAATTGACTTACAAATATTATCCCCTTACATTGTCAATGACGCTTACAACTACCATACTATAATTACTGATTTATTTAATTTCATCAAATTTAGAGACAATTCACGGTACTTACAAAACCTCTGCATAATTTCCGAAAAAGGCCTAGGACTGGATTTCTTAGTGCTTTTTCCCAGACCAGTAGGCGTTTTTGAAGCACCAGTAGATTTATGTTTGAGAATATTTCAATATGCCTGACTGCCTCGGTGGCGTAGTGGTATTTCTGTACGACTACGGTTCTGAGGTCTCGGGTTCGATCCCCGGGTTGGGCAAAGAGATATTGGATTTTTCTATATCAGCCTGAAGTCTGGAATTTGTGCTCGATATGGCGATAGGCTCGCCCCCTATCACATCTGGGACGGAACTCGGCGAAATGTGGGTGTTCTAGTTCGCTAATGGGCCTCTGCCTACCCCTTCGGGATTTCATATAAAATTAATTTAAAAAAATGAGTGAAGTACCCAATTCGCATGTAGTATAAATGCTTTACACTACAGTGCTCAGAATAAATATTATGATTAAACATTCGACTGCCGATATTGGTGACCCGTTTACAAATTTAACACTTCCAAATAAAGAAGAGCAATGTACACAAACGCATTCGGCTAGAAAGTGTGCATTTTGCATATATTCGCGCTATATGAAGTGAAAGTGCCACACGGATACTCTCAGTGGAAAGTTTAGTTTTATGACAATTCTTCTGAAAATTAGCGATGTTTGTTTGAGGTTACACTAAATACCTGAGGCCTGATGAAATAATTTTCGCATTTATTATGAGTCTGCTCTTCTTAACCCCCGTCTCCTGCACTAGTTTTTCTCGAACACTACACAATGACCATAGATAAAAAAATACATGTTTTATGTAGGTGTTTTGTGTGCAGGAGACACGGCTTTATTTATACTTTCATAGACACGACGAGGTCCGAGCCTCTTGAAGGCGCCCTTGAGCTTTATCCTTAAATAGTTCCTTAAATATTTTTTTGCTAAAAGCTTCCAACGTCTGGTTAGTTATACACGACGAAGAATTCGAAATAATCAACATTCTCACAATATTGTCGCTATCGCAACTCGGAAGGTGCCAAATTTCGAAGTTGACCAGCCGTATTGCGGTTACCAGCACACTTTTCTGAATCTTACTCGAGCCAAATAGTGCTAAAGGCTTCCAAATGTCCTTGAATCGACGCCAGTTTACTAAGGCTTCAATTCTAGGCCGACGTCGCTTGCTCTATATTCTATAGCCCATAATTTATAGAGGAAACCTAGAATAATAGTAAGTGGTCTGATTGTGCCAAAGTTTGATGAATTCTTCTTGGAAACTATCCATTTGCCTCTGTGGCGCAGCGGGCGAGTAGCCGGCTGTGAAGCGAGAGGCCGCGGGTTTGATCCCCGCACCGAGTCAAATGTTTGTATGGTGTACAGATATATGCTTCGGGTCTGGGTGTTGCGAGACCGAAAGTCTCTCGTAGTTTCTGATAGCCACACAAGTCTCGATCTTAGTGTAGGGTTAGGACTATGTATGTGACTGTTAGGTGTTATTATTATAGGGTGTTATTATTTACCTAAAAGCCTGTAGAAAGAATATCAGTCCTGTACTAATGTATTATATCCACTGTCCAATCGTTCCCTAATTCCGATTCCCTGTAAGGTTGGCAACGAATCCATAATTCTTTTAGTGTCGTGGATGTCTATGGACGGTAATGATCACTTATCATCATGTGACCCATCTATGTACTTGATTACCATTTTTTTTGGTATAAAGCATATCTTTCAAATCTCACAAAACTATTGGGTATGCAGATTTATAGTTTTAGTTCTGTAGTAATAGAGCAAGAGCCCGTGCGTGCCAGACCTTCGGATTTTAATAAAAGCTGTAAATTTTACTATGTGTGTCCCTAGTACAGGTAAGAATGATCCCCACCCATGAAGCTGAGGCAACGGTGGCTTTGGCAGGTAACAGGTAACAAAGGTGTATAAAATTCCATCTCAAATTTATCATAGAATAAAACTTAATTTTATATTTGATTCATAATGATATCAAAACTCGCGTTGCTCATTGCCAGACAGTTAGTATGGTTGCAACCCTCTGCCGGACACCCTTAAATTATTATAATTTATAATTATACTTACGTTATATTATAAAACCTAAATTTTATATATAATTTTTTGGGGGCCTATTAATCTATGTTTACATAATAGCCGGACAGTTTCAACGGTTCTATCATCTTGCCAGACGCATTCAAAGTGAGCAGTAGTTCGGAGAGCAAGGAGCGTATACAGTAGTGTTGCCAGATCTATTGTGTGAAATATCGGAACACAAGGTTAAAATGATCGGGACATAGGTTTTCAAATCGTGACGTTTCCGGCTGAAGCCTGGGCGCTTCTCGCCTAGGGAAACCCGGAACGTCCTCAAGCGCCGAAAAGGGCCACCGCGGTGTTTTTAATCGGTATTGCCGGTGTAGGGTGTACATAGAGTTAGGGACTCAACCCAGTGTCGCCCGGATATTTTCCATCTCTCCCGGGCATTATGGCGCTGGGTCGTAAGACCGGCGTTAATGTCGCTCTGATATAGTAGAGCATTGAGACAAGCTTGCCCATTACATTGGCCACAAGTTAAAGAGCATTGCAAGCCCGCTTTCCTGCATTCGCATCGCGAACCACAACCACTCTTGCAGTTGCAGAAAATTGTATTTAGCAAATCTTCTGGAGCAGGTGGTAAAACTGTCATGATAGTCTCCAAAAAATCGTTTCGTATTGTCCAACCCCATACCTGGGGTTCCAAATCATGCCCTAACCAAGTTTGAACTTGATAATATACACGTTTGAAATACTGATTTCTTAAGTTTACGCGAATGTTATATATTTTTTTTTATAGCAGAGATTGGCAAACGAGCAGATGGGTCACCTGATGGTAAGTGATCTCCACCGCCCATAAACACCCAAGACAAAAAAATTATGGGTGCGTAATGAAGAAGGCGATAATGAAGACGATCAATCCACAGAATGGAATAATAGTGACGAGGAATATGGATGTATTGACGACGACGATGAAAATGATGAAAATGTTTAAAAATTTAATTAAAATAAGTGTATTTCACTGTAACTTTTTTATTTTAAAAAAAATTTTGCCCTTTGATTAATCTATACTAATATTATAAAGCTGAAGAGTTTGTTTGTTTGTTTGTTTGATTGAACGCGCTAATCTCAGGAACTACTGGTTCGATTTGAAAAATTATTTTTGCGTTGGATAGCCCAATTATCGACGGTGGCTATAGGCTATATAACATCACGCTATGACCAATAGGAGCGGAGCAGAAATGAAAAATGTTTAAAACCGGGGAAGTTGATATCACAGAAACTACTGGTTCGAATTGAAAAATTCTTTTTGTGTTGGATAGCATATTTATCGAAGATGGCTATAGGCTATATAACATCACGCTTTGACCAATAGGAGCGGAACAGAAATGAAAAATGTTGAAAAGACTATATTTCAGAAACTACTGGTTCGAATTGAATTTTTTTTTGTGGTGGATAGCCTATTTATCGAGGATGGCTATAGGCTATATAACATCACGCTTTGACCAATAGGAGCGGAGCAGAAGTGAAAAATGTTGCAAAATCGGGAAAATTTATATCTCGGACAGAAACTACTGGTTCGAATTGAAAAATTCTTTTTGTGTTGGATAGCCCAATTATCGAGGGTGGCTATAGGCTATATAACATCACGCTATGCCCATTAGAAACGGAGCAGAAATGAAAAATGCTGCTAGCGGGGAATTTTATATCTCAGAAACTACTGGTTCGATTTCAAAAAATATTTTAGTGTTGACCAAGGGGATGAATGGTAGGGTGACTAAGGGGTGACTGACGGAGTGATTGATGGGGTGACTTATGGGATGACTGACGGGGTGACGGACATGAGGAATGACGGGGTGACTGACAGGCTGACTGATGGGGTGGCGGACGGGGTGACTGACGAGGTGAATGACGGGGTTACAGACGGGGTGACAGATGGGGTGACAGATGAGGTGACCGACTGGGTGACAGACGGGGTGACAGACCGGGTGACAGACCGGGTGACAGACGGGGTGACAGACAGGGTGACGGACGTGGTGACGGACGGGGTGTCAGACGGGGTGACAGACGAGGTGACAGACGGGGTGACAGACGGGGTGACAGACGGGGTGACAGGCGGGGTGACAGACGGGTTGACCGACTGGGTGACAGATGGGGTGACAGATGGGGTGACAGACGGGTGACAGACGAGGTGACATACGGGGTGACAGACGGGTGACAGACGAGGTGACAGACGGGGTGACAGACGGGTGACAGAAGGGGTGACAGACGGAGTGACGGACGTGATGACAAACGGGGTGATAGACGGTGTGACAGAGGGTGTGACTGACGGGGTAAGAGACGGGGTGACAGACGGTTTGACAGACGGTGTGACTGACGGTGTGAGAGACGGGGTGACTGACGGCCGAAGTAGATCATCCCATTACCTCTTTTAGAATTATTGTGCTATAGGTGCCTACGACTCACTCTTTCAACCCTCTCTCTCATACGCAGAAGTTGCGCGGGTCAGCTAGTAAACAATAAAATTTGATTTACTTTCATTCATTGGCTTTACAATTTTGATAGAATTGAAAATACTAAACTTCGTAAAAATGAAAAATAATATAAATTAAATTATTAGAGTTTCGATATGATTGAAGTTGTATTAGAACAATTTTACTGAGTATTATTTTAAATATTTGTTATTCAAACTGTAAAAATTTATTCAATGAAATTTCTCGATTAAGAAAAAAATAAACTGCACAATTTGAACTTAATAACAGTGGATGCGCAGTGAAGGGCTGCAATAGACCAAGCGCTCTGTCTCACTCGCACTAGTTACTGTATACGCTCCTTGCTCTCCGAACTACTGCTCACTTTGAATGCGTCTGGCAAGATGATAGAACCGTTGAAACTGTCCGGCTATTATGTAAACATAGATTAATAGGCCCCCAAAAAATTATATATAAAATTTAGGTTTTATAATATAACGTAAGTATAATTATAAATTATAATAATTTAAGGGTGTCCGGCAGAGGGTTGCAACCATACTAACTGTCTGGCAATGACCAACGCGAGTTTTGATATCATTATGAATCAAATATAAAAAAATTAAGTTTTATTCTATGATAAATTTGAGATGGAATTTTATACACCTTTGTTACCTGTTACCTGCCAAAGCCACCGTTGCCTCAGCTTCATGGGTGGGGATCATTCTTACCTGTACTAGGGACACACATAGAAAAATTTACAGCTTTTATTAAAATCCGAAGGTCTGGCACGCACGGGCTCTTGGACCATAAACGAGTCAGTCAGCCAGTCTATTACAAGCGACTAAAGAATTTCCTGGAGTATTTCTAAAAAGAAAGGATGGGCAGCCACGGAATGTTCCGTGAACCGAATGAGGCTCTGCAGTCTACATGAATGGCCGGATGTTGGCTAATTGAATACTAAAATAGATTTCAGAGGATGAGGCGGGTGTGTCGCATGACGGTTTAGTTCATTACTTGATCGTCATACCAATGTTATTTAAAATCGGTATGTCTACGTCTCAATGGCTTTTCGAAGAGTTATGCATCTATTCTGTGAAGATATCTAGAACTGAAATCGGGAACTAGATTAGTTAAAGAACTTTAAACCTTTTACCCCCTTATTCATAATGAAATCTTGGTCTTATCAGAAGCATAACCCTACTTTTGCCTAGTTTAGCAAAAAGAGAACTAATATATGCTTATCGAATACAATGTTGCTGGTTACAGAAAAAATATTATTTTTATCTCTGGCAAGCTTCGAAACAGATAGGAAGTCTTGGCTATATATTTTTTATTAATTGTTTCCAAACAATTAATAAAAAATATATCAATGTTAGGTGGGGTCCTAGACTATAACAAAATAATATCATTAAGAAAGAACATCAAACTTGAAACAGCTGATCGGAATCGGCCATGTTTTCACTATTGAACGTTGGAATGTTTTAACGCTATTGAGCGATTATGAATACAATTTTTATGAAATGTACTATTGCGGTCTTATTATCTCTCTACTAAGTTATTATGAATAAAGGGGTTAGTTTTAGCCTAGAGTGCATTTTCTTCAATTTCAATATGTATATTAAATTGCCATCAGCAATTTCTCCATTACTAAATAAGTTCAACAGTAACTATATCATAACGTTCCATAAAATGTTATGGGTTATAACAATATTGGAGCACATGAGCCTCGCCCGTTTCTATTTATACATAGTGTTCTGATTGACATTTATTGCAACAGAGTACAGACGCGAGTAATCTCATCTAATAATAAACATGTTGCTATGTTACATTCGGTTCAGTATGACTGGCAGTTCCGGAGTTCGTGATGAACAAGCGATTATGTTCTTTATTACAAGTAAGGAAAGCACTATTGCTTATGCTTGCAGCTCTGTGTAAGTCCGTTGAATTTCCAATTTATAGCAATTATTTGAAACTCATTTTATCATTATGTCTAGCAGTTTTATAGTTCGTAGGCCTTATTTACTTCAAAACATAATTCTGTCACATAACAGTAAAAAAGTCAATTTGATGTTTCTAATTTCCATTGTGATTTCCATTTTATGGTCGCTGTCATCAATATATCATACCCTAGATGCACAGTTCTTTGCAAATATCCTCCTAAAAAGTGGTCTCAGAAGTAAAACAAAGAAAACACGATCACAAGTTGTAATTAAATCAACACAAATATAATCCTAAGCACGTGTTATAAAGTAGGTTTTTAAACGAAATGAGCAAGCGTTCTTTAATTTAAATTTTGAAATTTAGAATTCTATCGACGTCCGACTATACGCAAAACGAGTGCTTAAGCCCTTCTTTGCTGTCCCATTTTCCGAGCGTCAACTGTGCATCTAGGTAAATAATATATCGATGGTCGCTGTACCAAAGTATGTATACTTCAATCACGGTACATTTTAACTTGTCTATACATATAATAACAATTAATTATGTAAATTTTTATAACATAACATAAGCTCACGCCTGTCTTCCCGAAGGGGTAGACGGAAGCGCACTAGCCAACTAGTACACCCACATTTCACCGAGCTTAGTTCCGTCCCAGATGTGATAGGGGGCGAGCCTATCGCCATATCGGGCACAAATTCCAGACTCCAGGCTGATATGGAAAAATCCAATATCACTTTGCCCGTCCCGGGAATTGAACCAGAGACCTTGGGACAGTAGTCGTACCGAAACACAATCACGTCACCGAGACAGTCAAATGTAAATTTTCAAGTTCTTTAATTTTATATTTAATAAATAATTATACGTCATTGCTCTCTGGATTCTTTGATTCCGCTTCCAACAGGTCGATCTGGAAATCTTTGGGGGAGGCCTATGTTCAGCAGTGGACGTCCTGTGGCTGATGATGATGATGATGTGCTCTCTGGATTCTGGTTATTCAGTTTACTTGTTACAAAACTTTCGCGGATCGTCATTCCATCTGGCCGGAACATGGATTGCGAAACAGACGCGATTACATGCATGCCATTCAATACACCCATATCAAATTACAAGATATTTAATTGCAAATGAGTAAAGATACACTCCTCACACATACAGAAGACCTAGGCGGAAGGACCAGTGCCAAGATCCGCCAAACTTATTTTGCCATATGTGGAGAGTGGGGACTTGGGAGTGAGCTCTAGCAAAATACTGGGAACAGACAAATATTAGGCAATCCAGCTTCTTTTTTTTTTAAACTTGTAAAAGCAATAACGCCTCGGTCGCCTCCTTGGTCTAGTGGCACCATATATGGGCTGTGGATCGGGAGGTCCTGGGTGCGATTCCCAGGTCGGGCAAAGCGAATTTTATAATTCAAGGTGTCCGGGACTGGGTCCTCTAGAGAGAGTTGACGACAGGCAGGCAGCCGGTCGTATAAACTTGAATCAATGTGTTGCGCCGACCCCACATTCAGGTTAGATAAGGGCAGGTAGAAAGAAAAGTAATAATTTATTGCCCAATTGAACCCAGGAACTCGCCGGTTTAATAGGTGTGCCACCAGGACCAGACCAGTAAGAACCGTAAGAGATTAAAAAAAATTATGTCACAAATATAAAGCAGTTGTATGCAGTCGTATTTTGTTTGCTGCCAGAAAACATAAAAGTAATGTAATAAAACTAAACGATGGAAACACGTCTATTTTAATCAAATTATTTGTCAAATAACGTGTATATTTTGTGATTCTTATATACTGATAAGAACTTGAAATTTTTGTGTTTGTTTAAATTTTGACTCCAGTGCCGTGTCGTCATTTAAATATTAATAAAATTAATACACCCAACATCACACATATAGTTCTGAATCTACCCTAGGTTTAACCTGTATCGTGCGTATCGGGAGCTGCGAGGTACTTACGGTCCCTCAACATCCATATGGAGCCCAGACCTGAAACCAATACCTGTGGATCGCACAAACTTATCTCGGTATAAGAATGGAACCCGACCACTCGCTCATTGCGCCATGGAGTCTGTCAATGACCAAAGATGTAATAAATTATACCAGTAACTTTTGGTTCTAACTCTCGATTACATCGTGATTTGTAATGTAGAGATTTTGGATTTACTATTATTGTTGAACATAGGCCTCCCCCAAAGATTTCCAGTTCGACCGAACCGATCGATCTTTGGGGGAGGCCTATGTTCAGCAGTGGACGTCCTATGGCTGATGATGATGATGATTATTATTGTTGAAGTTCAAGACAATTGAGATAGGCGTATCTGCACTGTTGTCTGTCGCTCTATCTATCTTTAACACTAAAAACTGTTACCTATTTATCCCGACTCGTCCACTCTTGATTCCACTTTTTTACAAATCTTTAACGTCAGTACGTCATTCACCATGCAATTCAAATTTTATAGCTCGTTAAATACCGCTTAATATGCATTTCATTACCAGCTGTACGAACACACATTTCTAAACGCTCCGTACAAACAATGCGACGGAATGTGTGACGAGCACCTGAGCTGCGATTCTGAGAAACATCCGCAAGGTCAGATATCTTGTTGCTTGTAATTGTCGTGTCGCGGAAATGTATCTCTAATGAGGGTTTCTCATGATGAATTGCGAGCAAATAAGATTTATTTACAATTTGGAATGCCCCAAATCCCAAAAATGGTATTTCATGAGCCCACCTTTTAAGTGGATACTTCAATTACTTGTGATCTTGGCAGTCATACTGTAGCTTTTTAATGCCCACGAGGTATTGCATCTCTTATCAATACTTATGCTATCTTTTCATAATTCCAGCAATCAAGTCCGCCATTGTGAAACCTGTTAACCACGTTACCTTCATCTTTAAATACATCTATATCACCTAATTTCTTTTAAGGCGGACATGACCTTCAGAAATGAAGAGTGCCACTAAGAAGGAAAGAAGGATATCATCTATATCATGAATGGCATATTCGGTCGTCTCCATGTCCGTATGATTAATCAGTTTAATCATTCGATTAAAAACTTATCCAAACTTGGCTATAACAATCAATGAATGGAGCCCAGTGTCCGCGAACGATTTGGCATCAACATGCAGTGGGCGTGATGTAGGTGTTGAGGCCTTGCCATTCATCATTATGTGCCAATGTTTATGGATTGGTTTGTTTGCTCCACCAAACTTCGCATCTCCGAGGATACTCTGTTAGGGCATGTCGTAAATTGTCGTTGACAGTGACGCGTCGTTAAGATGGTCGTAAAATTGTCGCCGAATGTCGAGGAATTTTGAAAGTCATCCTAATTTGATTTTACGTAACATTGCCAAATGTTATGTTTGTGTGTTTGATCATGATGTGTCTTGATTTTAAATAGAGGGGTTTACGAAACCCCTCTAGAGTTTTCATATTAATATTATTAATCTTTCTTTCTTTCCTTACTTACTTTCTACCTGCCCTTATCCCACTCTAATGTGGGGTCGGCGCAACACACTTTTTCAAGCATGCTGCAGATAGGATTTGGTTTAGTTTTTACGACCGGACGCCTGCCTGACGTCAACCCCCTATGAGGGATCCAGTCGCGGGCAAAATATATTAGAAAATTTGCTTTGCCCGACCTGGGAATCGAACCCAGGACCTCCCGGTCCACAGCCCATACACGCTGCCACTAGACCAAGGAGGCGACATATTATTATTATTAATAAGATTATAAATTTTGGAATATCATAATTCAAAGTGAAATCTTTAATTAGATCATTTAGGAGAATAATTCATTGTTAAAGATACATAAATCCAAATAAACAGTCGTAAATATTCAAGAGTTACAGGTTATTAAAGCAAGAAACCCAGACGCATTAATGAGATGAAATCTATCCCAGACTAGACGCGAGTCTGTGCCAAGATCCACTTGTCTTGATTTTCTTTGTAACTAATCCCATATCCAAGTATCGTGCTAACGTGAGTTCAAACGAATTGTAATGTTTATTTATGTGATGAATTTCTTGATTTTTACATCTTGGTCTTCCATTAAACAAGAAATGCTTATATTTGTAAGTAGTTCGCTTACATTATCTCTGCACTGCAATGTAATTATCGTTTGCTACAGGTTCTTTGCTTTCCTCGAAATCCTACGATTGTGGAAAATACATTTAAACATTCACTGTAAATCTAAAAGTCATTATTAGTCTTCCTTTCATTACTTTCTCAGAAAGCTGTTACGCGGTTATTAGTCATTTTGGTTTATTGTCTTCACGTAACTCCTGATATACCACCTGTTTGTAAGTGAATAAATAGTTTTTATTCAAATACATGGTGTCGTTTACAGTGGTTGCGATCGTTATCCAATTCAATGAATAATCGCCATGACTCAGCACTGTTGACATGGTTTTTGCGAACATCTGATGCTATTGTTCCACGTAACGTGTGTTTTTGTCCGACTTAGCTTGAAACAACGTTGGCTAAGGTTCTGAGGTATGTTTGCTTCTTCAAGGTACGGTGGTTTACATTGAGAGAGTGGTATTTCGTAATTCGCTGCTAGTTGATTTCCATGATTCTCAGTTGTTTGTTTATTACCTAACCCTAAAGTTAGCTACTGCAATGTTTATCTTATTTTGGATGATATTCGAAATGTCTGGAAACGTAAAATATATTAATTGAGATAAGAATATTTCGACTGTAATGATTTCTATTATCCTCGTAATTTTTACTGACAGAAAGAACTAAGATCCAAATTAATAATAAAGTTATTTTGATAAATTCACGCTACATAATTTTGGCAATTGCCCACAGAAGCGGTGGTTTTACGCGTTCCATCGTCGCTGGACAGCTGTGGATGTAGTAAAATTGGACTTGGCACAGATTACACTTGCTCATACTCACCTGTATTTGTGTTCATTGAGTCGTCTTCGAAGTTGTCGCGTAGGTCAATGTTCATTTTGGCTAATTGCGTTAATTGTTTTGGGAATACGGAGTCACGCTCTCGCAGTTTTATGCCAATTTCTTTTGCATATACTGAGTCAATACATGTTATCTGATTTCCTAAATTGTTGATCAACATTCTCCTTGCTGATTGCACGTTCTTTCCTCGTTTTTGCTAAGTATCTGAGTCATGGCATTAAGGATTCACTTAGATAATTATGTAGCCTAAATTACCCGTAATATATGATGATACTGGCCACATGTTTGTTACAGAATTTTTTTATCAGGTACCGAAGATTTCTTATTTCTTACGCTTCCATTACACGAAACACATGCTGGTAAAGCACTCGATTTGTTTACAATACAACGTGTGCATCACGGACGAATCTGACTAGCATTAAGGAAAGTCGTTTAATTGCTGATTGGAAAAACCTCGTATTTGATGATTTCCTTTACCTCGATATTGTATTTTAATTCAAACGCTACGAAGGTAAAGTTTTAAAAAGACTCTAAGTGGACAGTGGCTCGAATATGAGTTTTTTTTACCATATTTCGGCATATACAAGGGGCGTTCGGGTGTCTACTGTTCACTACAGAAGTTTTTTTTATATCAGTGACTGGCAAACGAGCAGATGGGTCACCTGATGGTAAGTGATCTTCACCGCCCATAGACACCTAAGACACAAATAGAATCATAGGTGCATTGCCAACCTAAAAGGAGGGAATGAAAAGGGAGGGGGGAAATTTATAGTAATGTCGTAAAACTAAGCTATAATAATATGACTTCTGCGGTTTTATTACCTACACGCGTAAAAAACGAACAAACCCAAAAATTAAACCAGCGCCATAAATATCCAGGTTTCCACCCAAAAGGTTTTAATACTTAAAAGTTAAACTATTCGAAATAAATATCAATGTCGTTCCATTGTCCGCTTTATAAACGAAAAATACTCGTATAATTAATCAAGTCAGCTATACAGCAGAGGACGGGCTGACTGATTATCTTGTCAGACGTTTAGGGAGTGTCGTTAATCAATCTGCTGCTGTAACTTCTATATGATGGACGGACAGTGCCACTGGCGTGCGTCGTCGTTCTATGCTAGTTTATTATGTATTTTATTGGACTACGTAAGCAAACGTCTGACGTGGAGTTGGTCCACTGGATGGCAAGTGGTCTCCGTCGCCCATGGACATTGCATTGCTAGGGAGTAGGGACACAGCCAAGTTGCTTCCAATACCTACCTAAAGAAAGGGAATAAGTTTGTAAATTGACCTTTCTTTATTCTCTGGTAGTTTCTATCTACCTGAGCCTATCTCCTTCCAGTGCTGAGCGTAGGTAGTAATCCTCCCAAAATCTTATTTGTACGAAACGCTATAGCATTCTGCAACTTTGTTTTTCGTAAGATACCGATACTAGCCCAGTCGTGGCGGCCTTTTCATGCTGTATATAAAACCATCCACAGCGTGGCTCTACCACTAAAAATTAATTTGCGACTGTATGAATCCTCTTCCATTGCTGATATTGAAGGACCTTTATTTCACGCTGGACTCTGTCAAACAACACCTGAAAATAATCAATCTTCAAGGTTTCAACAATCTTAACAGCAAGTTTCTTAGAAATATTTCACGCTGGACTCTGTCAAACCACACCTGAAAATAATCAATCTTCATGGTTTCAACAATCTTAACAGCAATTTCATAGAAATCGGTTCAGCGGTTTTGCCAACAAACACAACATACAAACTTTTGCATTTATTGGTTCAGATTCACGATCTTCCGCCATTTATTCCGCTTATTTAGATTTTAAACAACAACTTCCACGATACATTTACAAAAGTATATTGTTCTGACCTCAATTTGAACTCCTCAATGGCGCCATAAACGCTTTTAACGCGAATAGCCAGTTAATCGCGCTTGCATTCGTTTAAAACCGCAGATCGAAACCAAACAGTGCTCGTATCGGCGAAATAATACTTTTAAGAGATTTCGGCTGGATGTTAAAACGTATTTCAAGATATGTTAAATGGTATATTGAAAAGTTGATATGCCAACCTCTGTAAAGAACGAGACACACCCGCCCCTGTAACTCCTGTAAGCCAGGATCAACAATGTCACGCGTTTTACGACACCGAGCAATGAAGCTCAGCGGGTCTCAGATAATGCAAAACTTTCCTTATCCCGCAACGAAATTAATCAAACAGAAAGATAGGGAGGTATTGGAACCTCTGTAGGGCAGCAGACATGGTAACTGTGAAATGTGGAACCGCTAGTTCGATTTTGGAATCGAGACAATGTTTGTGTAGGCCATTGGTATTTGTTTCCCGTTTGGGAACACCCGTATATGGGGCCCTAAGCTACCGTAAATATCTGCCAAAGGTTGTGTCATAAATTAGTTGTTATAAGATGGATCAAACGCTATTCAGAATTTTAAGTGTTTTGATACCACCGTCCTTAAATGAATGTAGATTATATCATCCTATCAGAAACCTCCGGTGTCAGAAGCAGGATATCTCCGAAACAAAACAAGAAGCAGTCTATATGTATAATTTAAACTCACAACAAGATTATTAACAGCAAATGCAATAACGCAAAGCAATTGCTCTGGTGGAATATTGCAGTCGTTTTGAACTTTATACTTTATTGTACCCACACGTACTCGTACAAAATCATTAGTCGTTGAATGACATCAGTTTGATTTATTATGTATTGTGTGAGTTTGTCTTTTGTAGTACGTTAACGTACTAGCTATAGTTGCTATGTAGTAGATTATTTGGTCTCGGCTTCACTGTCCTTTTGAAATTCTTTTGCTTCCGTGGTCTCGTGGCGGCGTATTAATATGGGCTGTAGACTGGAGGTTTGAATTCGAATTCGAGCGAAGCGGTTTTTCAGGATAAGCCCTTAATTCTCTTTAATCCAACCAATTCTGAGTCTATACCATTGCATACAGTAGAATCTACTGAGTAGATACTAGGCCATTGAAAGCAGCATCGCGCCAACTCAAAATTTGTTATAGACGTTAAATAAGGTTTTGCCTTCGAGTTTAGTCTGTTTAATTTTTATAATTTATTATGAACATTCTTATTGATTTATCATGATGGTGTGCACTGGGCACCGGTAGTTGCACATCTGCCTATCCCTTTGGAGGTGTAGCGAGCTTGTTACATTTTGACATCGATATATTACTTTAGCGAGAAATGTGCACAACTCGAGGATGTGCGTCATGCAGTAGCTTTGTGAGTTATGCAAAGTCTTCCGGCCATTCGACGTGACACAATCCGTAATATTTCGCTGAAATTATATGAAGGCAATATAGGAACATAAATTACCCGTTATTTTTTAACAAGCGTAAATTACTCTACTCTTTCTAACAAATAAAGTTTAACAAAAATCTTACGTGCTTCAACAATCATTAATAATAATTTCTTGGTTTCGTTAGAGTGGATGCCGTGATCGATGACTTCAATTAAAATACACCTATTCCCAAGATAATTAGATGTTTTTTAAAAGGTTGTGATTTTGTAATACTTTGTTTGCAGCTTTTTAGTGTTAGAATACAGCTATTGTATATAAACACCAATCATCATCATCATCATCATCAGCCATAGGACGTCCACTGCTGAACGTAGGCGTAAACACCAATACAACAACTCAATCGCGACGTCTGTGCTATTTGTTGTTAGGGAAATTTGTCATAATCAAAATATAGGAGTAAGCTTTGTCAAACACAAAAAATATTCTAAACGGTCCATATATCGCGTAACATACATAAAACATAAACGCGTACTGATAATCTCCACGTTTTTGAAATCAGTTACAAAATGAAAATGCGATTTCACGACTTGAATGGCTTTTTAATGAAACTGCGGTTTTTAATTTTTTTTAAATACACTTCTGAGAATATAATGTCTTATATAACGTTTATGTGGTTTTTGTATTAATGAAATATGAATATTCATTTTGGTTTAATTTTATGCAAATTGACATCATTTTGTCCGTTTAATAGTTTTGTTCGAAATATTGTTTGAAATGTGAAGGTTGCATCTTTAAGAATTGGTGACTTAATAGTATCTTGTTAGTCTAGTCCCATTACTGGCATTATCACTTCCTTTGCAGATTAATTAAATGTGTATTAATGAAATCCACGTCCCGGTAATGAAGATGCTGCTTTGGATGTGCAACGTTACACGACTCGATCGAAACGTAACGATACATCCGCGGTGGTCTTGGTGTCCGAACGGATAAACTGCAAGAATGCTGCTTGCGATGGTATGGTCATGATTTGAGAAAACCACAGGAGTTCGTCGGTTGCAAGTGTTTAAGCGCTATCTGAACGATTTGGAGGATGATATGAGAACTAATGGCGGTTACTGCGGAGGATGCCTAAGACCGGGCGAAGTGGAAGCATTTGAGTAGGAAGGCGCGTATGTTATCTGAAGTCAACCACTTCTGGATGATCGACTCCCGAGCAAATCGTGTTGAAAAAATCACGTTTGCCGACCACGGACTCCAAACCGGGACCTTCCAGTTTTGCAGCCCATATCCGCTATCATTACACCAAGGAGGCGTTCCTTAGAGTAAACTCCATCGAATACAAAAATAACTTTCAAAATTTCTGCACATTAGCATTGAGTACATTAAAAATATGTACGAACGGTCTGTCTATGTTTTTGGAAATATCGTTTTCAAAATCGATACAAATATTAAACATCTAAAGACTCAACTTCTCTGCTTTTAAAGACCCTTTAGGCCACATTGAGCACAAGATTAACAAAGCTAATGAACGTTAAACGTATCTACCGGTGCGTGAAGCGTAACGTCTGTGTAGTATATTGTGTCATACGAAAACAACTATTGTGTTACAATTTACCGAAGTAATATCTAAATATCGATTATGAACATTGTTAGGTTTTTGAAGATATATCTAGAATTTTAGTGATTGTTATTGAATTTGGTTGTTGATAAGTAGAGATAGAATCATAAATAGGAATTTTGTAACACCAATGACACCGAAAAACTCATATGTTGCATTGTAATTTGAGCTAACAATTAAGAGTTACTCAAATTAATATCAATGGAATATGGCAAACACATAAACAATATGTAATATTGAATTGCTAAAAGTTTAATTTTATCATTTAATCGTGGACTGTTGGTAGAGTGTTCGTGGTCGTTGAAATGGTGGTACACAGCAGGTCGTCAACGTCATCAGTCTTCTTGGCGGAGACAATAGATCTAGTAATTCTTCTCCATGTTTGGCGGTTGGTGGCATTGTGCATACACTCTGTTATGGATAGGCGGACCGTGCCGTCGTCCTTGATAGTATCTGTCCAGCGGAGTAGTGGATCGGCCTTTACCTCTCTTTCCAACTACTTGTCCTTGGACCACCATTTTCACAGTACGTGTACAAGCCTTTGACCATACAAGCCTATCCTATAATATCGCAAATAGTCATGCCTACAGTATTAGACTGTATGGACACAGTGACGACGACTCAGTGTTAAATATTCGAAAATACTGTATCAGCGCTGTACTCGATCTTTTCAGCTGAATATATTTTGAAATTGCGCATAGAATTTGAAAACTTGATATAACCGACCAATGACCAGCGGCGTCAGTTCCGTCAAAGTATTATGACGAAACGGCAGTAAAATCATAACCCTGAGTGTACATATAACTTGTGACTTACCAATTTGTTCATACATTATGTCTTTTGCAATATTTATGTTAAATTGATAAATCACTGTGTGTAAAGTATTATTCCACTTTCGCGCGTCGAGGTCCTGTCTACATTTATATAATATCGTCGATTATAATAAAGACGGAAATGCACTCCTTTCACGACTTTATTGAGTTTATTGACAATATTGAGTAATGGGTTTTTGAATTGTGCTGTCAAAATGTTATTAATCGATTTGATAACATTTTTAATGAAAGTTACTGTGATTTCCGGTTTAATTATTGAGACGTTTATTATTTACCTATCTAAAATTTTAGCGTATTAACCAGTGTTCTATCACTTCTCTACGACTATCAAATTACAATGTCCAATTGGGCGTAAGTTTTCTTTCGGCGATCGTCGATGCGCGTCGTTCAATCGGGTTTATTATACATTTAAAAAAAATCTTGTGATAACAATAAACCGAGAATTGCCTCCTAAATAACAACAGCCTCCACAGTCCGAAAAAGGTGAAGCCTTTGATCTCACCGACCAACAAAAAAACCGTCTCCCAAAACTTCGTTTTCACGAAATTTCTAGAAATCGCCGCACGTCGTAAGCGGATGACACCTTATACGGTGCAAAGTTGTTCACACACTTACATTCGGACGTATTGTGTACACTAACACGCTAAGTTATGCAACGTATGTTAATAAGTTGCTAACAATATTTAGCTAAAGTAACTAAACATTGGTTAAAAATACACTATTATGTTATTTTACTGAATTGATGTTGCGTAGTTTCGGATTTACTATTTTAATGACGGTGCTTAGGGTTTTGTCCTAAAGACAAATCCCACTATCGACTGGAAACAGACCATATACATTGTGACCAGGTAGTAGACCAGTATGATTGGCATGTATATTTAATTTTATACAAAGAATACTGAGATACAATCCCCGGGTAAAGAAATATTAGGGTTTCCTGGTCATTGTTAGAGCCAGATTCAGAGCCTGGAATTTGTGTTCAATATACCCTTACCCTTATAATGGTCGACCTGGAAATCTTTGGGGGAGGCCTATGTCCAGCAATGGAGATCCTGTGACTTATGATTATACCCTTAGGGGGAGGGCGGGTGCTAGCAATAGATCGATCTGGAACAGCTTGGCTAGCAATACCCATATCTATGCGAAACAGTAAACACTTTCATCGTGTCTGGGCATGTGCTCCTGCTGATCTGCCTTTGTAAGCAATTTTTTTTATAATGGCAGTATTAAGATGGTTACCCAGTTATTTCAGTATCCTAGCCTAATGCCAGGGTCCGCCTTCCTAAACGTTTCCACTTCGCCCGGTCTTGTGTATCCTCCACAATGAGCCCATTGGCTCTTATATCTTCCAGTTCAAGAACAATGTTAATTGCCGTAGTGTTGATCAGCGGTGACCGATCAATTCGTTCGGAGTTGTAGCTCAAGTCTAATACGAATTAAATCGAATGAACTACAACCTTGAATGAGATTACCATGTAATTATGTTCTGCTCGGGTGTAATTAGTGTAATTGATGTTACAAGTGTCATCTAGCTTCCTTAATTTAATGTAACTTTGATTGTATGATTGTAAACAGATTTTTTAAATTAAAATGACTATTTGGAACAAATGTATTTTGTTGTGGTCTCTAAAGGGGGTTGTCGTCAGTCAGAATCAGAATCGTAAATCCTTTCTGATATATGATTGAAAAAAAATCTTGCATAAATAATAAGAATATATTATGTTGTAGGTATTCCTGTGTAGTAATTATCTTGGTAACAAGATGGGTTACTTTAATATATTATCGACGATGATGCTAGGCATACAATATTAGATTTATTCATGAACCAGTCGATTCATAAATGCAAAATAGCAGAACTAAATCGAAGTGTTGTACAAACGCAAGTAGCAGATAGCACAACTGTGAGGACATAGCTTATATGTGATAGAGACGCTAGATATCGATTAATGATTTGAATGTAAGTACGTAATTATATAAAAAAAGTCTAGTCTCGATACATTCACGTGTCTAAAAACGTGTATAAAATGTTTCCAGTTTGCGCCAGAATTCTGCAAATTTAGGTCAATGTAGGTACCGAGATACGGAGATTTCTTTGAAATTTTTCGCAATGTTAAATTCCAGGTCGGTTGAGATTACGTTTGCAATAAATATTGGGTGTTTATTCGTAGTCTTTGTGTTCTGTACGAAAGTCTTTGAGAGCTCCTTCATCATCCTTTGGACGTCATGAACTTTGAACTAAAGGTGGTCTGCTCGTTTACCTTCGCCATTAAAAAATCACCTAATTTCATTATTGTGATGACGACTGATTGTCTCCGAGTTCTTCACGTTTAACTACTACTTACGTTTAATACACCGCACTTAATAATCTGTGCTATTTGCGCATTGCGGAATTCATAAATTTCCTCTCCGCTCGAATTTTTGCAAAATTTATTAATTTCGTCCGTGCCGTGACATCGTTAACATGATTTGCACGCCAAAATAACACACCGCGGGTACTTTCATTATAGACGCAAGGTCGACTGGGTGACCAAACTATTGTGTCCTATGATGACTGCACTGTCATATTATTATATACCCTTACGTTTGCCTTAAAGCGTTTTATAAATATGTATAATAATATTATCTGTGATTTCATTCAATTCTTTGGACTGAGTATAATCATTAATCATGAATAGCCTAGAACGATGAACTAGACTATAAATTTCGCAACACATTTCGAATATAATATAAGCGGTATATTTAACTACGACCTGATATAGGTCGCAGGAAGTCGCTGGATGCAGGCCGCTTCCAACAGGTTGATTTGGATTGAGGGAGGCCTATGTCCAGCAGTGGACGTGACTGATGATGATGATAATGATTTGAGTATTTTAATCCATGGTTCAATTAACGCTAAATCAATATTAATATTCGATGTTGCCCTGCAGTGTGTGATTCTTTGGATATATTAAACTTTATACTTTAGATTGCTTTAGCCTAAGTTTAGACCCTTATTTGAAAGCCTCAAACATTCCAATGTTCAAGTAAACACGCAATTATTTATTGATTTCCATACAAATTATTCATAACATGGCTCAACAGGCCATGTGTACGAACAACTGTTAATATACGTCACAACTCGTGACAGTCGACACTAGAAGCATTTGAAACACCATTCAACTTTCCTTACGAATTCGCGAACTCACTAGCAAACAAGTGATGCGTATTTCATTTTTTTCTCTGTTCATTTTTATGAATGTCTGCCAGCCTACGCATTGGATTTCTAAAATAAATTTCATAATCTCCTTATGTAAAATTGATTTATTGATGTTTGGTTTTTGTAATGGCTAGACGCTAAAAGGCAGGATAGTCATTTTTTGTAAACTTTTGGGTACGATTGTCTTAATTTCTACCTGCCCTTATCCCATTCCAGGGTGGCGGCGCGCCACACTTTTACAAGCATGTTGGAGAAAGGACTCGGCTTAGGTTTTACGATCCACTGCCTGCCTGACATCAGACTCCTCTGGCAGATCCAGTGCTCGGCAAATCGTGCAATAAACAATTGTGAGATGACATCAACGCTGCAATTATTATACATCGTCGTACATCCATAAATCATGTTTTACATTTACCTTATGGCTGAATAACATGGTAATGTCAATTAGAGTTTATTAAAGGTACATTCATAATATTCAGCCACAGGAAATCCAAACATTTCTAGATCGACCTGTAGACCTGAAATCAGAAAAATATATTACCCTCTTTCCGAGGCAGTCGGGTAAAATCATGCCTGTTAGCACACTAGTATGTGCTATGAATGATATAATTCTTCGTGGTCATTGCTGTCGATTAACTTAAAAGAGGAAGATGAATAAGATCGTGGAACGTATGATCTACTTCTAAATTTGAAACACTAGTGAAAAAGCCTGTCGCCTCCTTGATCTAGTGGCAGCATATATGGGTTCTGGACGGGAAGGTCGTGTGTTCGATACCCAGGTCGAGCAAAGCGAATTTTCTAATTTAATTTGCCCGGGACTGGATAACCTAGAGTGGGTTGACGTAAGGCAAGCAGCCAGATCCAAAGAGACGGAGACCAATCCAAATCCAGTTTGCAACATGCTTAAATAAATGTGTTGCGCCGACCCCACATTAATAGCAGGTACGAATGAAGTGAAAAGGCACTAGTGTCTAGGCGTCCTGGTTTCTGCGATGACCGCGTCCTTGTAATGATTCTGAAGTATGCATTATTCACACATGGACGTGACAGCTTCCGTCAGCTGTCAAGTGCAAGCACGACGTAATGACGTAGCAGTGCGCATGATTAGAATCCAGATGCTGATTTGAATTGGATTAACGTTTTAAGGTTACTGTGCCTATGTCATGTCTTCTATTGCCTTCACTAGGTCGAGTCAAGGCATTGGTAAAGTTCGGCTAAAGATTTTGCCGTTAGTTTTAGGGTTGCTGCATCTACTATGTCCTGTCTTCTGTTGCCTCCATTAAGTCGTTGCTAAATGCTAGGCATAAGAGAGGATCTGCCATAGACTTGTTCATAATTTTTTTGCCATTTTAGGGTTGCCGTGTCTATGTTATGTTTTCTATTTCATTCACTGGAACGTCGGTAGGGCCGTAAATATTCTAGCTCGTGCCACTGGAGATTAGGAAGAAAACTGTCTGCTAAGGCTAAATTTCTGCCAACTATAATGGACGATTAAAAGTTTATCCGGAGCTCTTAAATTATTTCAAAATGTTAAAATTACCTTTACTCATACCTTTTAACTAACAATAGCTTGGATAAATAGAGAGAGAATTTTCTAAGTTCGTACAATACAATCATTTCCACTTATAGTACATTTTTGTTCCACTGCTTTTCTTACAAAGATTTTGCCATGATGTCATGTCATGGGACTATTTTTTTGTGTGGGATCAGGGATATGTAAGTGACTTATTTTACTTGTTCCATCTTCTATAATAAATTGGTAAATAATTATTGTGAATATGCATTCTTTTAATTCGTGATGTCAATTGCTATAATGAAACATGGTATCAGGAAATCTGTAACCGGAGTACGGATCACATCATCGTATCTATTTATCACTATTAAAACTAATCATTGTAGTTGACACTGCATGTGTATTAGGGCTGCCAGCAATAGTAGATTTTTATTTTTATATTGCTGGCAACAAAAAATGCTCTAACTACCTTTTTGGTAGCCTCTGTAGTTTTATAACTCATGTCAAAACTACAAACGGCTGTGAAATGTGATAACTAATATGACTATTTAGCGGAATATTACTTGTGTAATTCGTACCTAATAAATAATTAGGCCGCACATTAATTGTAAGATTTTCCATCCTTGTCAAATCACTTTAGAATGTAAGAGATAGAGATACGCTTGCCATCGTATAGCATTCTTGCGGTAAATGTGAATACAATTAGCTTCTTGATAATGATAATCATTATCACTAGTTTTCAAATGTTCCTAAAAGTACTATTCACCTACTTTTTAAAGAGGTGTGTCAATGGCCTATTGATTTATCAAAATATGGGTTTACAACAGCCAGTTATTTTATAAATAAAGACATTAACCAACCCCTTCCTCCATTCTCCATAAATAGTAAATAAAACACATTTAACACCACATTTATTCACAAAAAGTTTATTGACCAATAAAATACCATAAAAGGATTTCGCACAACTGTCAACCCTGGCGGAAAGGCGGCGCATAATGCAACCACAATCCTATCGAATGGGTTGCAAATTGTACACGCGGCGAGCTGGTGTGGGCGACGCGACGTGGTACAAAACCGTGGGCGGCCAAGGACATCCCTTTTACTTCACTTGTTGAGGAAGAAATTGTTAGCACACGTGGTTCGGTGCGTGATGCCTACGAATGTTTTTAAATACGCAGTAATGGTATATTAAATGATTTAGCTCGCAATCCCAGAAGGATCGTTGATATTTGGTGATCTTCAATGAAAGGAATAGCAACTTAGTTTAAGGAATAGCAATTGCATTAATCATCAGTAAAAAACTGTAGTCGAGCTACAGGACATATTGCAAGTCCCCGAGAGAACTGCTTTGAATTAGACAATGTTTGACCCTGGTATGTGATCAACACAAGGTGTGTGGATCAGGAATCCTGGCGGGTTCTAACATATGTACGATGGACACTATCCGGGCGGATAAGAATATCTTATCACCAGGGAAACGTACCGTTCCTAATGCAAACTATCGCTTTACGTAGACTATTCCACCTTCCTCGCTTTATTTACTCTTTAATATTATTGTCAGATGTAATTATTTATAAGAAAACATTTAACCTATTTTAGTCAACGAATTTGACCTCGTTTGGTTGTGCGTCGAATACACGCTCGCCAAGTAGTTTGGCTCTCAGTGTAAATAGGCAGTTGTGAGGAAACTTTGTGATCAATAAATATAGCTTGTTCTCTTCTGTGTTTTGCAAAAGGTATTAAGTAAGTGGTATTTTTGGGTTTTGGTCAAGTGTTTTGAATATATTCTTTAAGATAATTCGTTAAGCATTTGACGGTTTACTTTGAGGTGATTGTGAATTTCCAAAGAAGAATTATTGTATTGAATATTTTTCAAATGTTCTTTGATAATAGGAATTTAAAGTTTGTCTCAAAGTGATTTTCGCGAGTGGAGCTCTGACTTCATAAGCTGCATATCCCGAAAAAGTATTTACGGATCAGTTAGATCATTGGCCAGAATGCAGGAATCGAGTCCGCATCTTCTCGATTCTCAGTCAGTCGCTCGCTCCCACGCGGTCTTGTCGAATTGGCGCCAGTCTTAGTTAATGCTTTAAATTTAAAAAAATCTTATTCAAGTGCTTCACTGTGACTACTCTCCGAAAGTGTGTAGTGTATTCTAAAGATTTGGATTGATAAAGTGCATTCTTCGATATCGCAGCTCCGTGATTTTTTCATTACTCTTGTCAAATTGACATACTTGAAGTTGATATCTTACAACCTACTACTGCTGCTGCTGCGAAATATCTCCAACCTACCTGATCAGCATTGTGCGATGAACTACTTTGAGAGAAGCTTTTGTCTAACGTTCGGAAGACGCTGAAGATTACGGTAACTAACGCAAAAATGATCCAAAATCCTACTATGGCGACAATATTAAATCACACGTTCATGATCTTCACGGCGCGGACGCGGCGTCACTACGCAGTGACGCAAGGAATATAATTTGTGTGGCGTGTGTGTGTTATTCCAAAAGTTCTATTTCTGTGTGCCGCCGCACCCACGGCGAATGCAAACCGCCTCGGGTTGAGCGTGCGAGTGGTGTTTACCGAGACGGATGTATGGAACAGTGGCTGTTACACACCGTCCTCACACGTCCCTTGGAGACAAAGAGATCGAACGAGACATAGACAATAGAGATGAAGCGAAACGTGAGTAATGTGTGTATACTGCCTTACATGTGTTCCGCGAAATCGTGTTGATTTTTAAAACTGAAATTGTAGTTTTGTGAGATTAATAATGAAGAAAATGATATTTTTCTTTTGTAATTTCGTACCACATTTCTGTATTTTTTCTCTGTAGAGATTTATAGTGTAGAGAGGTTTTAATAAGGTTCAAAATTGGTTTGTACCATCGATATTTAGCATGTAGTGAGAGCCACGAACGAATTCGCAACTACGACCACAAGTATCCAATATTTACCGTACAGAAATAGTAATCGCATTGCAATTGTATGTAACGAGGGTCATGGGGGGTTGCCAAAATGTTGTGTTTACACATGCTTTATGTTTTGTTGTTAGTCCACCGTGTTGCTGTGAATTCTAACGTCGTGTCCAATAGGCGATATATCTTTTTTTTATTAAAATCGTTCCCCTGACGGTTGTTAATGTTTTATTACGTTTTTAATGTTACACAATATTGGAATGAGTTCGGTATTCGGAGCGGGGCGCACACCTACGTGCGTCTGGGTACGTTGTTGAACTTACGGCGATTCTGGTTCGTATAAAGTGCGGCGGTTATACTTCACGCGAAATTGGTGGCTTTGTTTGAGTACTGGGCGTAATACAACATACTGCAGACGCGGATGCCTTCGATCAAGTAATCTCGGTGCTTGTTGACGCCAGGAAGGCGCCTTGGTATGTCAGTTTCGTTGCATTAACACATTTTTTCCGCAACAATGTTGATGATGGCAGTGATATAATTGGACGTTGTGAGACTTAAAATCTTGTCTCAGGGTGACGAGCACGGTTGACATTCAGGGACTTTTAATTCACAGTTTTGTGAGGTGTTGTTATAGTTTATGGAACAATGTCGGGGCAACTGCTCATCTCTTATCTCTGGCCAATTAAAATAGACAAAATTATAAATTAATACACACATAGGACCTTACTTATACAGTTTAGCTAAGCAAATGGCTAAGAATAGTCTATCACTTTTTTCCTTGTGTCACATTGTTTGAAAATAAAAGGGACAGACCATTATTTACCATTTGCTCAGTTAAACTGTTTTTATTAGTAAGGCCCATTATCCTTTCGTGTCAATGGTTCCAATAACAACTAATCGAGTCAGATCCTTCTGCACCAGAATTTCGCCACTGCTAGAGCTGTGTCTGTCATAACGTGTTCATTAGGTCTTCGCTTGAGCCGGGGGTAGGGCACAGCGGACAAACAAGCAGGTGCGACAATGATCAAAACGGTTCTTAACAGAACCAAAATCCATAGTCCTAACCCCCCAATATAAATTTATCCTGTATTGTGGGTATCAGAACTACGAAGAGGAACTTAGGGTCACATAACACACAAATTCAAAGCAAACATTTATGGATCCCGAAACAGTAATGCTTTCGGTGCGAGAATGAAGAATCGAGCCAGTAGTCTCTCGTTTTACAGTCCACTCGTCGATTACGACATGTAGGCTAATAAAGTGTTGTTTAGCACAGTAGGTAAATCAATTTAGATTCTGTTTAAAGTTAATAGTGTATTATGATTAATCAATTAATAAAATATGATGTACTAATTAAAAGTTACAAACACGCGCCCAATACAAATGAATTATCATACATCGATATTCATACATTCATGCAAACAATATGAATTGTAATTGATCATTAGTGGAGCCCATTCAGTACTATATAACACATTAGTATTCCCAACCCGTCCCTAATGTTGACACCACAATAACGTGTCAACGACCTCGAGGCACCGAACTGTGCTCAGCTGATTGTGATGCAGTCATTGTATTATATTCAGAATCGATTAATGGTTCCCGATATTATATTAATTGGGTGTCTAGACTCTAGTCTAAACTGTAATAAATTTGGTTTGATCATAATATATTTTGAAATAAAACTATTTTTACGGATTCTATCACGAATTGTTTTAATTTTTATGCCCGACGTTGACCACGAAGACTGCAAAGCTTTCGAAACGTCAAGCATAAAAAATAAAACAAATCGTGATAGAATCCGTAAAAATAGTTTTATTTCAATGTATAACATACGTGTAAACTTAAGAAATAATAATATTTTTTTTTCCGTTTGTGAGATTATCTTATGTTCAGTAAACATTATAGCTTTTTATAACCCCCTTATGTATGTCGCTATGCTAAATATTCCATAGTCACTTTTGTATTTTAACGGGTAATAAAAAACAACAACTTTATTTTCAAGAGATCCGTGACCCGGTTTTTCTGCACGAAATAAAGCAATGCGAAGTATTCGACGTACGCAAGCGCATGATTAGTACGGTTTTAATGAGTTTCTGTAAAAAGTAAACGAGCCGAATGAAAATGCGAAACATCTGCATCGCGGATGTTGATCGGGTTTGTAGGGTTCCGTTGGGTAGTGGCAAACACGGAGCTGAAAAAAATGTTCTCCTGTCTTTTCGCCGTTCGTATAGCATGGCCACTTTATTCTCATACATGGTGTTCTGTGATTACTGCTATACAGATGAAAATTCGGAGATAGATAGATAACCTTACACTTTTTTCGACCGACTTCCCAAAAAGGAGGTCCTCAATTCGTCGGTTCTTTTTTATGTATGTTAAGCGATATCTCCGCCGAATGTGGACCAATCTTCAAAATTATTTTTGTGTTCGATAGAGCTTCTTTCAAGTATGGTCCCATATAGATTTGGTCACGATCGGTAAATTTGAAGTCGGTCAGTTAAGTTTTTAAACTTGTGATTATAACATAACATAAGCTCACGCCTGTATCCCCGAAGGTGTAGGTAGAGGCGCACTAACCAACTAGTACACCCACATTTCGCCTAGCTTAGTTCCGACCCGTCCGTATAGGGGGCGAGCTTATCGCCATATCGGGCACAAATTCCAGACTCCGAGCTGATATGGAAAAATCTAATATCACTTTGCCCGACCCGGGGATCGAACCCGAGACCTCATGACAGTAGTCGTACCTAAATACAACCACGCCACCGAGGCAGTCACTTTATGGGTGGGTGAATTTTATTGCTCCATCCATACATGTTATTGAGGGATACAAAAATATCTATTCTATTGCACATATGTATTATTTTATTACAAAGCTGTGCGTAGTTATTATCGGAGTTTAAACTTAGATCATTGTTATAGCTTGCTTACAAGTATTTTTATTATTATAGTTTTTACTCTGTAGCTATGCCTGTAATAAAATAAATTAAAATAAAAAATAAAATTATATTTTTATTATATTTGTCTATTGCACATATTTATTTGCAATATTTTTGATTAGATTTTTAAGATAGATGTTTCTACATTTTAAATTAAAATTGATGAAGTATGCGCTGAAGTTGGTAGGTAAACCATGGAAGGTTTAAAAAAACTTGTTTATTGAATAAATGTTCTCAAAATAATAAGGTATATTTTTTTTTCTAGAGTCATGATTAGTCATCCTTACTACAGTACCCTTACTACGAGTTTATTTTGACAGTTCTTGAAATCGATCGAAATCGACTATAGTTTGCGTTTTGTCCATACATTTGACTAGCAGCGCCACTCTGCGAAAACTACGAACTAAGAAATTAAAAACTATCGTAGATTTCCAGTATCAAAAAAACTCGTACTAAGGGTACGGAACCCATCACTGAAACGCACTTTGCCATTTTATTTTCTCGAATACCACTCGAGATATCGAAAGTAAAAGTAAAGGATTAAACTATCAAGTAACATATTATGTTTATCGCATCCACATCCTGTTTATCAAGTATTGAATGACGGCATTTGTGTCTTGACTGTCTTTGTAATCGATCGTTTGTGAATAAAAAAACATATCGTGTGTGTTTAAAGTGATTTTATACGTGTATGGAGTGGACTGTTCCTAAAATGGTAAATAATTTTATATATATTATGATCATAATAGCAGCAGCGATAGATCAGTTGGGAATGGTACGGACTACCGAGACAAGTGTGGGAGTTCGAGACTATCCACAAAATGGAGCATACATCTCTGACTTTTCTATGTTAAGTGTATTTTCATTGTGAAATATTGTTTGCTTTAACGGTGAAGGAAAACATCGTGAGGAAACCTGCATACCCGAGAATTTCTTCAGAGCTACTTCGAAGGTATGTGAAGTTTACCAACCCGCATTAGACCAGCGTGGTAGACTAAGGCCTAAGACCTCTCATTAGTAGAGGAGGCTCGTGCCCAGCAGTGGGACAAGAATATTACAGGGCTAATATTATGATTATAATGATAAGATTTTGTAGTACTGTACGGTAGTGAATTTGATAAAGATAAATATGGAGAGTGGTTATCATGAAACAGCGATATTAATCTAATGCGTAGTGTACATAATGTTCATTATTATGTTTGTTATAGTAATGATACATTTTCATTGTTTTATTGCTGTTGCACTAAAATTTGTGGGAATAATGGTCCATCCCGATGAAAAACTTTCATTAGTCACGGACCACGATGGGTCTGTCACTATTAATGGTCCAAGAGCCCGTGCATGCCAGACCTTCGGCTTTTAATAAAAGCTGTAAATTTTTCTATGTGTGTCCCTAGTACAGGTAAGAATGATCCCCACCCATGAAGCTGAGGCAACGGTGGCTTTGGCAGGTAACAGGTAACAAAGGTGTATAAAATTCCATCTCAAATTTATCATAGAATAAAACTTAATTTTTTTATATTTGATTCATAATGATATCAAAACTCGCGTTGCTCATTGCCAGACAGTTAGTATGGTTGCAACCCTCTGCCGGACACCCTTAAATTATTATAATTTATAATTATACTTACGTTATATTATAAAACCTAAATTTTATATATAATTTTTTGGGGGCCTATTAATCTATGTTTACATAATAGCCGGACAGTTTCAACGGTTCTATCATCTTGCCAGACGCATTCAAAGTGAGCAGTAGTTCGGAGAGCAAGGAGCGTATACAGTAACTAGTGCGAGTGAGACAGAGCGCTTGGTCTATTGCAGCCATTCACTGCGCATCCACTGTTATTAAGTTCAAATTGTGCAGTTTATTTTTTTCTTAATCGAGAAATTTCATTGAATAAATTTTTACAGTTTGAATAACAAATAACCCCGTCTGTCACCCAGTCGGTCACCTCATCTGTCACCCCATCTGTCACCCCGTCTGTAACCCCGTCATTCACCTCGTCAGTCACCCCGTCCGCCACCCCATCAGTCAGCCTGTCAGTCACCCCGTCATTCCTCATGTCCGTCACCCCGTCAGTCATCCCATAAGTCACCCCATCAATCACTCCGTCAGTCACCCCTTAGTCACCCTACCATTCATCCCCTTGGTCAACACTAAAATATTTTTTCAAATCGAACCAGTAGTTTCTGAGATATAAAATTCCCCGCTAGCAGCATTTTTCATTTGTGCTCCGCTTCTAATGGGCATAGCGTGATGTTATATAGCCTATAGCCACCCTCGATAATTGGGCTATCCAACACAAAAAGAATTTTTCAATTCGAACCAGTAGTTTCTGTCCGAGATATAAATTTTCCCGATTTTGCAACATTTTTCACTTCTGCTCCACTCCTATTGGTCAAAGCGTGATGTTATATAGCCTATAGCCATCCTCGATAAATAGGCTATCCACCACAAAAAAAAATTCAATTCGAACCAGTAGTTTCTGAAATATAGTCTTTTCAACATTTTTCATTTCTGTTCCGCTCCTATTGGTCAAAGCGTGATGTTATATAGCCTATAGCCATCTTCGATAAATATGCTATCCAACACAAAAAGAATTTTTCAATTCGAACCAGTAGTTTCTGTGATATCAACTTCCCCGGTTTTAAACATTTTTCATTTCTGCTCCGCTCCTATTGGTCATAGCGTGATGTTATATAGCCTATAGCCACCGTCGATAATTGGGCTATCCAACGCAAAAATAATTTTTCAAATCGAACCAGTAGTTCCTGAGATTAGCGCGTTCAATCAAACAAACAAACAAACAAACTCTTCAGCTTTATAATATTAGTATAGATTAATCAAAGGGCAAATTTTTTTTTAAAATAAAAAAGTTACAGTGAAATACACTTATTTTAATTAAATTTTTAAACATTTTCATCATTTTCATCGTCGTCGTCAATACATCCATATTCCTCGTCACTATTATTCCATTCTGTGGATTGATCGTCTTCAATATCGCCTTCTTCATTACGCACCCATAATTTTTTTGTCTTGGGTGTTTATGGGCGGTGGAGATCACTTACCATCAGGTGACCCATCTGCTCGTTTGCCAATCTCTGCTATAAAAAAAAAATATAACATTCGCGTAAACTTAAGAAATCAGTATTTCAAACGTGTATATTATCAAGTTCAAACTTGGTTAGGGCATGATTTGGAACCCCAGGTATGGGGTTGGACAATACGAAACGATTTTCTGGAGCCTATCATGACAGTTTTACCACCTGCTCCAGAAGATTTGCTAAATACAATTTTCTGCAACTGCAAGAGTGGTTGTGGTTCGCGATGCGGATGCAGGAAAGCGGGCTTGCAATGCTCTTTAACTTGTGGCCAATGTAATGGGCAAGCTTGTCTCAATGCTCTACTATATCAGAGCGACATTAACGCCGGTCTTACGACCCAGCGCCATAATACCCGGGAGAGATGGAAAATATCCGGGCGACACTGGGTTGAGTCCCTAACTCTATGTACACCCTACACCGGCAATACCGATTAAAAACACCGCGGTGGCCCTTTTCGGCGCTTGAGGACGTTCCGGGTTTCCCTAGGCGAGAAGCGCCCAGGCTTCAGCCGGAAACGTCACGATTTGAAAACCTATGTCCCGATCATTTTAACCTTGTGTTCCGATATTTCACACAATAGATCTGGCAACACTACTGTATACGCTCCTTGCTCTCCGAACTACTGCTCACTTTGAATGCGTCTGGCAAGATGATAGAACCGTTGAAACTGTCCGGCTATTATGTAAACATAGATTAATAGGGCCCCAAAAAATTATATATAAAATTTAGGTTTTATAATATAACGTAAGTATAATTATAAATTATAATAATTTAAGGGTGTCCGGCAGAGGGTTGCAACCATACTAACTGTCTGGCAATGAGCAACGCGAATTTTGATATCATTATGAATCAAATATAAAAAAATTAAGTTTTATTCTATGACAAATTTGAGATGGAATTTTATACACCTTTGTTACCTGTTACCTGCCAAAGCCACCGTTGCCTCAGCTTCATGGGTGGGGATCATTCTTACCTGTACTAGGGACACACATAGTAAAATTTACAGCTTTTATTAAAATCCGAAGGTCTGGCACGCACGGGCTCTTGCTCTATAATCACAAACAACTAATTGAAAATCATCCGAGTTCATGTATGATTTCATTGTTTTTGTGATTATTCAATTTCGTTTTTCATAGTTTAGGAGTAGGGTATTATTTATAATTTTTCATGTGATGATTTCTTAGGTTTACGTGAATGTTATTCATTGAAATAAAACTATTTTTACGGATTCTATCAGATATTCTATCAGACTTTAGTGTGACCCGTGACCACGAAGGCTGCAAAGCTTTCGAAACGTCGGGCATAAAAATTAAAACCAAATCGTGATAGAATCCGTAAAAATAGTTTTATTTCAATTTTTCATGTGTTTATGCCACGCGGAGTTGGCTATTTCTTAAGAAGTTGACAGGAATGAATGAGCCAGTCAAGGCGGATGGTATTTTGGGCGGCGCGGCTCGAGATTTCACCAGTTTTAACTATAATATAGTTAGTGTCCTTGAAGAGCTCAACATATATAATACGTTTCATAACAATGATGGAAGTCGTGAATGTGATGATTTAAACATTCAAACTGTTTCACTGGTAGTTATATAGAAGATCAACATTTAATTTGGGATAGATATTGTGAAAGAGGACCTGATAAAGGTCGCAGGAAGTCGCTGGATGCAGGCCGCTTCCAACAGGTTAATCTGGAAATCTTTGGGGGAGGCTTATGTTCAGCAGTGGACGTCCTATGGCTGATGATTGTGAAAGAGGCTAATTTAATACGGTAGCAAATTTTTGAATTCTATACAAATTGGGATTCTACAACTGATAGTTTCTTTCTGTATCACTACATAGTATAAAACAAAGTCGCTTCCTGCTGTCTGTCTGTCCCTATGTATGCTTAGATCTTTAAAACTACGCAACGGATTTTGATGCTGTTTTTTAATAGATAGAGTGATTCAAGAGGAAGGTTTATATGTATATAATACATGCATAATATAGTAGAGAAACACTGATAATTTTAGAGGTTTTAATGTGATGTCGTGTTTTTGCGCTTACATTGCAAACGCTGGCTGAATGAGCCCTACGAGATAGATCAAAATAATGTAAGTATATCAGCATAGCACGCGTGCGAAGCTGTGACGAGTTGCTAGTGGCGTTATAAAAGGTTTCCCTTCTACTTAATATCTTCCATTCCCACTTATATTGAGCATGCACCACCGTGAGATCATTGTCCTCGAAAACGCAAATCAATCTACCAAAAAACAAGAATCCGTTTACAGCAATTTTACATTGTTGTTAAATCGCGTCTTCATTATACGACACGACTCTCAATCATCTGTTGTAATGACGTTGATGATGATAAATATGAACGCAATGTTAATGCATCGGGCAATAAAAACTGAGATATCCCTTTAAATTGATGCAGACGACAAAGAATCGTCTTGTTGACGAATATTATTGGAATTTTCGTAAACAAAGACTCGTGCTAGACGAGTTTGCGTCTGATGTTTTTAGCGAGGAAATGAATGAAGACTTTGGGATGTATGGTGTTTGCAATATTACAATGTATCGTATTAAGGAACTTTTGAATTGAGTTAGTTTTGTTGTTTACTAATTAAATGGCAGATCTACTTTTGATATAGTGCAGGAAATGACGGCAAAATTTCAATGTCTGAAGCTGTTGCATCTCTCTCACTTCCCATAATTTATACAATTTTTAACGAGGTATTTCACAATATCAGCATCAATAAATATATAGACACCATTTAAAACTACCAAACTTGGGAATTTCCTAATGAGCATACCGCCTTCCAACCTCAAACCTCGACGATAGACCGTTTAGCAAATGTCAAAGTTCCTAACTTTCATTACCTATACGTAACATCTATGAAACATACAAAATTGTATTTCAGCGACACGCGGCGTAGTAAAGAACTGTTTCAAACAAAGGCATAACATGCATATTTATACAATTGCTAAGCACATACTTTTCTTTGTTCTCATTAGTGGTAGCACCTGGCGACAGGCGCCTTATTTACGCAAGAGTAATAATACACTTACTAAGAATCGTAAGGTAATGACGAATGCCATTAGGATAACAGTAGAGCAAAGCTTGTGGCAAATCGCAATCTGTAAATAGTATTGCGTTTTGTACTTTGCGGAAAGATATCGGCTTTTAACCGTTTTCTTTAATAATTTTCCTGTTTTGATTACTCGTTTTTTCCCCTTTTTTAATTTTACAAATGAAATTATTTATTGAATCCATAAAATGTCACACATTGTGTAGTTTCTGTTAAAAATGTTACTCTACCACCAGTTCGGAAGGCTGATTCGCCAGAGAAGAATGCGCATGAAACTGACGTTGTAAAATGTAATAGTAAACGGTTTACAATCAGATATTAATAAACAAACAATCATAAAAAATATTTCATTAGATTAGAGCAGCTAGTTTACAACAAGGTTGTCTTAATGTAAAATAAAACGAATAAAACGTACTATTTCGGTTTCTGAGAACTCCCTCGGCACGGCGAATAAATAGTAGCAGAATGGTCTATGGTGGCTTCGTGGGCCAAATCCTCCTTAAAAATGTGAAAGCTTCATCCCAGCAGTACACAATGAGGCTACCTTGTCTTACTCCCATTACCTTTACTAGTCACAGCGTGACAATAATGCTGATATCTGTTGGGTTTCGCCTATCCAATAATAAACGTAAAAGGTTCGTCGATGTCGCGGCCGTTGCCAAAATATTTCAATACGTATGACACGAGTGATTGATGCCATCGTCCCATGTGATTTTAACGAGTCCGTTTATCATGCCACTTATGTTACCGAATATTTCATGAAGTACTCCAAAACGAGACTGACGTAAGATAGAGAACAGAAGAGAGAATATGAGATTACAATATGAAAATTATAGGAAACAATAAAATCACATAACATAAGCTCACGCCTGTATCCCCGAAGGTGTAGGCAGAGGCGCACTAGCGAACTAGAACATCCACATTTCGCCGAGCTTAGTTCCGTCCCAGCTGTGATAGGGGGCGAGCCTATCGCCATATCGGGCACAAATTCCAGACTCCGGGCTGATATGGAAAAATCCAATATCACTTTGCCCGACCCGGGGATCGAACCCGAGACCTCAGAACCGTAGTCGTACCGAAATACCACCACGCCACGGAGGCAGTCACAATAAAATCAAAAGCTTAAAAACTTCAGGCGCGTCTCGTGCACCTGTTTTTCTCGAAACAAAACACAAAAACTCATACGCATAACAATGATTTTAGCTGTCTCCTACTCATAGAACCAGAGACCATAGATAAAAATGTGTTTTTAGTGCAGGAGACGTTGCTTTAAAAAAACAATTTCCAAACGCTGTCACATTTTGAACAAACGGGACTACCCTTGGAGTAAGGTCTGTCGAACACAATAATAATTTTGAAAATAATAATTGATCAACATTTGCTGGAGATATTGAGTAAAATACATACAAAAAATACAGACGTCCTTTTGTAGTCTGTCCATAAGACTGCGTTTTCAATATTTTTAGCTACTTCAATCTTGTCAACAGTCATCCGTTACCAATTGATTAGCGCCGTCTATTTCTAATTAATGCCACTGCCAAAAATGGTAACGTGGTATAAATAAAAAATTATTTCGATAATTTTCTAGACGATAATTCTGTCGACAAATTCGATTTGTCCAAGATAGATAATACAATGAGTAATAAAATTAACCTTGTAGAAGTTTTGGTCGCGATTGTAAATTGTTGTCTCATACGAAACACAACAATGTGAATTTATGACGCCAAGACACTAATTGTTGAAAGATGCTAAGGAAAAGATGATGATTTGATTGTAATTTGTAGAGATCTTTATCGAAGAATAATTGTACGTGTAAAACATTGATGGGCGATGTTTATTTATTACTATTTTTGGAGTTATGGCTCAGCAGGGTTACCACCTCCTCTTATAGCAGTATTATTATAATCGTTCTTCGTTTGTTTTGTATAGGAATCGGTACAAGTAAGATTATAATAATACTGCAATAAGAGGTGGTGGTATCCCCCCCTGTTTAGGACATTTTCTTCCAACATCGAGTGTGACAAATGGAGAGCAAAAATCACTTTTCTTTTTCAATAGCTAGATAAACTTTATTTCGACAATAATTCTGACGTTTTGTCAGTTAATGTATGATTTATGAAACATCTTTCAAAGCAACAATATTATCCTTTACAATAAAATTATCTATCTGAACATAATTTAACTAAATCAGAATCACATCGAATTCGAAGTCGAATCGAGTGTCAAAAGTTAATCTGTACTTCTCGTGAAATCTAGAATGTATTAAATTGTTTGTGACTCTTTAGATTTGACGGTGGTATTTTAGTTTGACCATCAGGTCATCCTCACCTTGTTTGCTCATTGAAATAGTTTCTAAATTTAATGCAACGGGAACAAATCCAGGGTGAATTGTGGAATCGTGGGGAATTATTTCAGACAATGATTTGTCATGACACAAATATAGATTATCTAAATTTAGAAGTGTGATGTTATTATCTTATTTTAGAACTGCTAATATACGTTTGAAGTGAATATTTATAAGTCATACTTTAATTTTTTATGAGATTAATGTATTACAACCATATTAACTAGTATTAAGTCATGTTTTAAGTACTCTCTTTTCTATTCTAAGAGTAGGGTTATCTTATCTGTTGTAATTTTCAACTGTGGTAAACCTGCAAAATTCAAAGATAGCTTTTTGGTATCCTTTATTCTCTTTTACTGGTGGTTTTGAACTTGGATTTCTGATAAACAAGTGCACTTTACTTTCCTCCAAGATCTTTAGATAATAATATGAGAAACCAGTAGCGATTACATTGACCTCCCCTTGTTTATCTCGCTGTTAATCTTTATTATTTATTGGAGTAGTGAATGCGAATAAACGAAGCGTGCCCACCGCCATCACACCAATGTTGAGGCGTTTAACGTGATCATTTGCTTATGTATTTAGTTTATATTTAATTTCAGTAATTAAATTACACATGTATTTCTGACGGGTTTTAAGTTATTAAGTTTGTAATTTTGTCTTCGAAAATATAATGCTGCTCCGTAACTGTGACTTTAGGGATAAATAAATCGTATATCATTCAAAAATAGTGTTTTTATAGTAAAATATTTACAAATTAGCTTTTGTAGTTATAAAGACTGACGCGTTCAAAGTAAATATACTACATTTTCATGATTATAGTATTAGTATTTTATATTCGTAAAAAAGAAACTCGTGCGAAATCATGAATTAATAATTTTATAAAATATTGTAAAGGCATCAAGTAAATTAATTTTATACAAGCTCTACCACACGTGTGACGTGCACAATACGGCCTACCGGTGAATTCATTATCTCATCACCATATTCATTTGGCGTTATGACCATTTTCACCAAATGACCACTTTTTATCAGTATACATAATTAAATTACGAAATGATGCATGAGTTTCTCATCGACACAATGCTTCCCCATTAATCAGGCGGTTTTATAAGGAGCTGCGAAGGAAAAATTAAACAAACACACACACGCCATTGTGTTGTCTTCGCGTATGAACGATTGGACGAGCTGATTCACGCCTCCACATCCGAAATAAATTAATTCTCAACCGTTTTACAGTCAATTGTCATTGTAATTTATCGCCGGCGAAGAATTGTAAAAAAAAAACAAAATTCACATGTACCCATCTGTATACGCATCCGCGTCGTTTAAAACGGTTTCCTAGTCAAAAAAACTTAATGCGAACTTTCGAGCGGTTTCCATGAGGGGTTGAACCCCCGCCCCTTTATACAGTTAACAATAAACTCGAGAAACGCACTCGAACCTTCCAAAGGCAGCTGCGCGCGCCGTGTGGGCCCCCTTACCAAGTTGTATAATGGCTAAATCGATTGTGTATACATTGCCGCTTTTGTATACAATAGTCGGCTACAGAGGGCGCGGGGACACATCGATGTACATCTTGGTTCAGAAAGTGTTGCCGCAGCTCTCGAAGGATCCGGAATATTCTAGAAGACTCGCTGCGCTTCCCACACGGTGTATAAATAAGACCCGCGTGCGGCGATCGCCACAGTATAAATCGAGACACGTTGACGTACGTACGCTACCGAGTACATTGATCGAGTTTACAAGTGTATTGACGAGTGTTTGTGATACATTCCGAGTGTATTTGAAAAAAAAAGAAACGTTAGAGAAATATGGAATCGCCTGTAGTAGTGGACAAACCGCCGGAGTACCACGGGAGTGATGTGAGTACATTGCATTTTTCTTTTTTGGATGTGTCGAAAGTTTTGTTCGTCCTTCGAAAGTTTTATTTGTAAAGGTTGCAATTTGATTATTATTTTTTTGTTGTGGGATTGTATTAAGTGCATTCAGAATAATTTACAAAATAAAATTGGTAACATTATTATGGTATTTACTATTTGTAGATATTTTTTAAAACATGTGAAATAATTTGTATTTCTATGTTAGTTATTGTTAGCTTTTTGTTTATGTATTTAAACTAAAGTAGCAATAAATTATAATTAAATAATTTATAATTATCAAATATTATTTTGAAATACCGAAACAACACACCCCGACTCGAAACAAATATGTGTGGGCCTCACAAACATTTGTCTCGCTGCGGGGATCAAACCCGCGGCCTCTCGCTTCACAACCGGCTACTCGCCCCTGCGCCACGAGGCTGTCGAAATAAATCCAGTTTTGCAAAAATGTAAAACATTTGATGACGTCATTACTTGACACATGTGAAAGGTGGAATGAACTCGGCCGTCTCTACATTAACCACCCATTGATTGGATGATGGCGAGACTAAACACATCATTAAAAATATCAAAGGAATCGAAATTATCACGAATAATACTAGGGTAAAAGGCAGGTGCTACAAAAAGTTACATACAATCCTCCTTAACCATTACGGATGGTTATTTTGTCGTTGATATAAACAGCACAGCAGTTGCATTTTGGACAGCAATACAAATATTTTTAAACAGATGGTAATTTTTTTACATTCTTGGTTTGGCTCTACCCCACTCCAAAGTGGAAGAACTAATCTCTCAAGCTTTCTTAACGTTTTAAAAACGGCAAATTCATTGTTCGTCTTAAACACACTCCACAGACATTTTTTCTTTTTTTTACACGGGGATTCGAATCTGTTTACAAATCTCTCAGAGTCGAAACTTGTAGATACGTCGGACTGACCGGTCTAGATCGTCCTACCGTCTAAACCCCGGGGTGTTCCTTTCTCTCCCTATTGAGAAGGCCATAGGATACGCAATTGCATTCAGCCGCATCCCCCGCGGACACTCCATAGCCTGCTTGATGATTAAAAAAACATTCAATAATTCAATAACCACTATGTCACCTGTTAGAACCAATGAATTTTGATTTTTTAAGCTAATACGAGTTTTATATACATTGCATTTTTCCTAAATATTATCCTTGTCATATTCTGGTATTAAAAATATGTTTTCGTTAATGGAATAGTACTATGCGATTAAGAGTTTTATAGACCCATCATTTATTCAAGTTATTGCCCAAAAAGGTAGAGGAGTCTTTATTATCAAGTGTCTTTGTTTCAATTGTTCCTGCAGTGTTATCAACCGTTCAAAGAACACCCTTGGCCTTCGAAACACTTCAACAATATTTATTTATCGCGTTAATTAAATATAAATTACTTCAAGAGCACGTTCGTCTTATTAATTGCTTCTGCATCTATTATATTTGATAACGGCATCTTCAGTTTACCCATATGTTCAGCGTGAACAAAATCTTAATACAATGCCTTTAGGAATGATAGGACTTGGAAGATATTTCAGTACTTTGTGTTGGTTTTCCTATCAGGTTTTGTTCGGGACTGGTTCCCCAGAAGGGGTTAAAGTCGGGCGGCCTGTTCTAAATCAATATTCCATACTCATTTATACCAAGACCATAAAAACAAAATACTGCATAATATAATTTCTATAACAGTTTCATTCTCTCATTCTTCGATTCCTCACTTACGGCCGATCTCAATAAACGATCTCAGTTAAGAGTGCAGATAGATCACGATTATGAACCGATCAAATCGAGTATTTTGACGGAACAGGTTCAAACTGAGTTCTTATTGGCTATTTTTTGTAATCTATCTGTACATTCGAACTGAGATTGTTTATTAGAACCCGGCGTTAAAATCTTCATTAATCTATCGAGTTCCTGCTAGCCCGTCTCACAATTCTCACACACCATCTATCATTTTATTATTTACTTTCAATAAATAAAGCAAGATGTAAACATGACGCCAGTCTCGCCGCGCCGCGACGCTTGACTCATTGGTTCATTACTGACGCGGCGCCCGCGCTTTATCGAAACACCATTTATAGACGCCTGTTATTACGAGAAATCATTATTGTTTAACGAGACAATGCTTTATTTATCTGGGACGTGGTTTATTTGAATTTCCATCAATGGGAACACTGTTATTGTAATTTGGAAGTTGATATTTTATCATTGCGTTTGTTATGTCTTGAACTCAGCTTGCTCCTGGTCAAGATTGTTGATTGTTTCTTTGCCTTTTTCGAAATGATGTTAATGAAAACATTATCGAATCTTGTCTAGAAGAATTAACATTTCAATCACTTGTGTACTTGAGATTGCTTTAAACTCAGCCTCAACGTTATCCAGTTCTCTCGAGGGGCTTGCGACATGACTCGATGGTTGGTTAGGGCGGTTATAGGGGTTATACTTGTATCGATTATCCACATGTCTTATCGCAAGTCCTACGATTTGCTTCTTCCGTCTTCAGAGTGTGAAGAAATAAAAATAAAATATTTTTTAGAACGCGTTTATCTCTGGACCGAACTATTTTTTAAAATAATTACTATGTATTTGAAAGTTTGACTATTTCTGATTGATACAGATCACTTTTTATTATGTAAGCGGAGCCGCGATTTACTGCTGGTATGATTTCAAATGAGTAGATCGATATTTGCTATGTAAACAAATAATCGAAACAGTTCCTGGTGGCAGTAAAATTGCGGTTCTCAATACATTTCCATGTGAATCTCGAAATTGTTTCGATTGCAGCGTTCACTTACGTTTAGAGCTTTCGGAGATATGGTATCCTCGTCTGCTCTCCTTTATCTGTGGAGTGCGTGCCGTTCTAAATACAGATTTAATAATTGTTACGGGTCTTGCATCCGGTGGTATTTCACATGTACCGCCTATGATGATCTTATGCGGAAGCACTGAAAATTTGGTTCATTGTACAATTCGGTCTCGAAAATCAGAATTTAAGCTAGGTTTTGATTATATTGCTAGATTTTAATTTAATGTTACGTTTCACAAAGGTATTCCTCTGAGAGCGATTCGGTGACGCTTACGCCATTGAGATTCGGTATAACGTTTGTTACATTTATTTGTCGTAAAACCTGTTAAATCTTTGATTTGAAAATATTTTTTATTGATATTTCCTCATACTCTTGCAAGCTCATCAAAACCTACGCTTTATCGGGATTCATATCAATAATGGAAATCTTTATAGTTTAATAAAAATCATGATTATTTTATAATATGACATCATCACCTCTACATTTATTACTGAACACATGTAGCAAGTAACCTTTTTGTAGATTTAATCCACCGTTGCGAACATCAATAAAAAATTATGTCTTCGTATTTTTAAGTCAGATAAATAAGTATTCACGTCTCCGTTCTCCGTAAAGATTCTTTTTTTAACAAAAAATGGTAATGCCGTGGTAATAATACTGTTTATTTTACGTTAAAACAAGTTTGTTAACTAAAGTTTCATCGGACTGTGTAATTAATGTATTGTTATTACGTATAATTACATCAATATTAACTCGAACGTGTAATTTTGTTTTTAAAACTGTTTTTTAAATGCCTTCTTTGATTGAATACTAGCTGTTGCTCGCGGCTTCATTCGCGTGGATATCCCAAAAGATAGTTCATGTTTTTGGGATAAAAAACAGCCTATGTTACTCCCTGATGATAATATAGCTTTCGATAGGTGAAATTTTTGAAATTGGTTTAATAGTTTTTGAGTCTATCCATTACAAACAAATCTTTCCTCTTTATATTATTAGTATTATAGATCAAGATAATTTTAAACTGGTAGTGCATATTGGGAACTATTTGAGACTTTCATTACATTTCACTATCACTGTGCGCTGTACGCTACAGTCTCGTCGTCTGATTCTGGTGCTGTGAGCTTGGGTTTATTGATTTTACACAACTTTCTAGACGTTACAACGACCCTCTTCATTATACCAGACAGTGTATTTAAGTTAGTCACATAGATAGCACAGATATAGCATTGATCTATGTACTTTAGACCAGACTTAATCTAATGGTATTGAGCTTTTAGTTAGAACTTTTAGTATATTTATATACTAAGACCCTTACTTATAAACATATCTAAGCGCTGCTTATCTTTAAGACTAGCTTGTTCCTTTTATTTTCAAAGAATGTGACACAAGGAAAAAAAGTGACAAATTATTCTTGAAGATAAGATAGTCGAAAATGTTATTTTTTATAACATATAACATAAGCTCACGCCTATATCCCCGAGGGGGTAGGCAGACGCGCACTAGTGAACTAGAACACCCACATTTCGCCGAGCTTAGTTCCGTCCCAGATGTGATAGGGCGCGAGCCTATCGTCATATCGGGCACAAATTCCGGACTCCGATAGGTATTATATAGCAATAATATTACAATGGAATCAATACTGGAACTAAATTCGCGTTTAGTATCGAAATAAATCACATCAATAAATTGGCCTCTCAAAATCAACAGAATAAAAAGTGTATAAATAATTTGAGTGTCAAGTTCACGGACGCATGGGCGCGCAAACATCATTCGAGCTAAGTTGAAACGGTGATGTCACCACGAAGTCTTGGATGGTTGTTGGTTGCACCGGTGTGGGGAGCCAGTATGTGTCACGTGTCGCCCACTTACACCTGGATTAGAAACTTAAGGACAGCTGAAAGAGGACAAATAGCAGCGGCTTTTTTAGACACTGTTGACAAAGCAGTGACGAAGATTGTGGGCCTTACTAAAAACAATTTAACTGAGCAAATGGTAAAGAGTCTGTCCCTTTTATTTTCAAACAATGTGACACAAGGGAAAAAGTGATAGACTATTCTTAGCCATTTGCTCAGCTAAACTGTTTAAAATAAGGTCCTTTATGTTCAGTGAGAAAATACAAGAAACTGTAGCACTAGCTGTATAATGTAAGAAAAATATGTAGATTCTAAAGTACAAAAATACATGCACTCATTTTGGAAAGTTCTAATTTCTCATATAATCTATTCAATCAAACTAGAGACGCTTGGACTCTTGATGTTCTATTCACTACGAGCATGCAGATCCTCGATTATAATAGTGCCTTTATTATTATTAATGACAATTCCAACTGTTTCGATGACATAACTTCTAAAAGCATTACAGCAGATAATAATCTGTTTGAATAAATTAATGCTAATGATTATATATGAATAAACTTCCTTTGGAAACCTATTAGGCGTTTGTCACCGGACATTTCAAATGTGGCCTTAAACGGTGATATAGCGTAAATAGTCGTATGCCCACACGCTGATTCATATTATAATCTGGGTCACTTCGATACGAGTAATTCAATCAAACATGTATGAGCTTATGTATGTAATTCAATCAATATAATTACATTGATGTTTATTAGCAAGATAATTTGTTATTGTTAAGCGTTAGATAATGATACATACAAACACTCTGGGAATGTAAAATAGGCGCTGAGGGAAGAATTGTTACACCATCTGTAAAGATTGCTTAATTTTATAAATTAAAATAAAACTGTTAATGTTCTGTCGGTTTTGCAGTACACCTTAGATATTTATCACTTCAGTGATAGAAACGGTTGTTGTAGATGTAAACGCAGCTATTGTTGTAAAAACAACATACTCAGTGTTATCAACAAACACGAGGAAAACATATAGAAATGATCTCATCAGAAATGTATTGAGGCATACGGTCACGGTGAAATCTTCTCTCATAATACCGCGAAGTGTTCATACTTTTGAATTAACATCGAGTCGTGAGTTGCAGTGTTCCTGTAATTTTTCGTTACCTCGTTGTAAAATAGAATAACGGATCCCTTAACTGCTTCGGTCCATCATTTTGGAGGTCATTGACTTCACTTACATCATCAACGCGAATACCTGTGCCACTGGATATGGTTTGTTATATGGAACAAACACGTGAAGAATTTGACGGATTTTATTTTTTTGGACGAAACTCGTTTAAGTTCTTTAAAATTATTTATTTCCCAAAATAGCCTTACAGCTACGTTTGGAGAAAAATCTTATCGTAAAGTATCTCGATACTCCTCGCTGTTTACTATTAAAAAGCCTAAGCTTTATTTGCGAGATATTAGGTGTAGACACTGCACTAATTCATTTTGATAATTGGTTAAGTTTTGATGGGAGAGATGTTATATATGTTACAACTTGCTACTATTATAAATGTGAAACATTTGGCGTTTATTACTCAGTTATGCAACAACAGCCGAACGAATCCGGATAAAATTTGTCTGAGAGATAGATGTTTGGAGTAGCATATACTAAATAGGCTACTTTTATCCCCGAAAAATGCACAGTTCTCGTTGGATAGATTTGTTAATAAATTTCCACTCGAATGAAGTCGCAGGCGACAGCTAGTGCTTCATACATTCTAGATTATCAATTGGTATACATCCTGTTGAAGTTATACGGGATTCCCCCAATAAGGTTGTCCATGTTTGGTTATGTTAACAGAAAGTTTTAGAATAGACTGAAGTGGACAGGATTCCGCGAATGATAAGGTTTTAATATTGATTATGCCAACAATGTTTAAAAAAAAGTATTACGTCATCCGTTCAAAACATTATTATTTGAGGTAGAAAAGCTGCATACATCGATGATTTTGAAAATATTATTGCAGTCGTAACCATAAAAAATGATGGTTATGTTGTTCGTGGAGTCATTTACGATGCAATGGCTATATTCAGTTATGCCAGTGAGGTGTCGCACCACGTGACTCGCAACTTTGACCCTCAATGGAATAAACGTTATAAGCATAATTGCAATTTGTAGGCGTGTGACGGATGTTAGGACCTACAGTTTAATGTCATAATGCAGTAGTAAAACGATGTGTATATTATCCAACAATTTTGTTTTGTGAAAATATTTCACTGTTTTTACTTCATTCTTGATCTATTTCGGGACTACATAAAGGTCGCAGGAAGTCGCTGGATGCAGGCTGCTTCCAACAGGTCGATCTGGAAATCTTTGGGGGAAGCCTATGTTCAGCAGTGGACGTCCTATGGCTGATAATGATGATGTGAAGAATATTTTTTACGCTTTGACGGTTAATACTGTTACATACTGCAATAGCATTATTGCTCAGTTAATATGTATGTGATTATTGAAAAATTGTTTTAAAGGGCAAAACACTAGTTGGGATATTTGACAAAGACGATGAATAAATTAAAGGGAATATTTATCACAATACTAGTCGATTTGATTTTTGATCGCAAAGTAACAATCGCGGAAATTAAACGAGTGTCTGAATTGGCAAAATTTCAAAATAAAATTCAATGTTTATAATTTGTTGAAAAATTTAGTTCACGGAAATAGGTAACAATCGCTATAGGTATACTTTAATGTAGTTTTAGCACAATACAAAATACATAAAGCTCTCCCATCAACACAGATTACGCAAAAAATTTGCAGATTTACGTTCGTACAAATTACGAATGTAACAAATTGCACACACGTGTCATGATTAAAGTGAATTACACACTATAAAATATATCAGGAGTAATGTTTCCCGCGTCATATAAATTGATAGAGTTGACAAGTGATCTAAATTCTTACAAATGTGAAAGCGTTTACCCTCTTAACTATCAACCTTTTTGATTCTACCTGCCCATATCCCACTCCAATGTGCGGTAGGTGCAACATACTCTTTCAAGCATTTGCAGACAGAATTCGGCATAGATTCTACGATCGACTGTCTGGTTGATGTCAACCCCCTCTGCGGAATTACTAATATTTTCGATTATCATGTGATTTAATTGTTACTACTTCTTATTCGATAGGAAAGTGATCAACATTTTTATATTCATTTGGCCTCTGTTCACGTGGTTTGTCGCGTCGAATTAATTTACCCTTTGTTGTCAATATTTGATTAATACCATGAGATCTGATAACGAATTTGAAGTTTCAACAGTGGTCATAATATGATTGTCAATGTAAATTATTTCAAAAGATAACACGTTTAAGATAATAGCTAAAACGCTTGCATGATCGCCGTCGATAGTAACGTGTGCGCGGCTCACGAGACACGGCACGTGCGCTAGTTCGCCCGTTGTTTGTCCAACGATGTGACGCAACGCGATCGGTTTTTGTTCAGCTTTCGACCCACACGCTGATGTCATCGTGTGTACACTCATCATTAGCTGCCCATACACTGCAGAAAGTTGATTTTAGACCATTTTTGTGGGAATGTTTACGATTTTCACGAATATGCGTCTTAACATTTCTCGTCTTTACTTACATTTCTCGAATATCTTTTAACCATTGCCAATTATTTTCAAGACAATCAATACGGTATTAGTGAGTCGCTACATACGCTGCATCGCCTAGGACATGAGTTTGATGGTCCATTTGTCAAAAACTCATACAATCTCTATCCTTGCTTAGAATCTGTAGGTTCTGCACGTCAATATATTATTATGTGCTGCTGGGTCGGTGGAAGGTTCTAGCCTCTTTGCTAAGACATTCATTCCGTGTTTTATTCGAGATTTCCTTCTCTTTACGATAGGTAACAATTTCAAGGTATTTAGCTTCGGTATGTTTGATACTTTACCTTGCGTTAAAATTACGTTTTGAATTGTGATTATTTGACTCCCACGCGTAAACTCCTTTTAGGTAAATATAATTTATTCTGTATTGGTGAATTACATTCAGTGTTAGATTGTTATTAAGCCCCAAGGGTGTTGATTAAACCGGTTTGTTCTCGGTAATTACGTATGACTATATTTACCTGTTTTAAGTTGTTTACTCAACCTCTATCGATTATTATATCCTTCGACATCGATCATATCCACCGTTTTTATGTTTTCTGCCTTATTTACTTTTGTTTAAATTTACTGAATTTTATTGCTAAGGTACAATACACTACGTGTGTATTGAATTTGTTTATTTGTCTTTATATTCAATATTAAAAATAAAATTTCTAGACATTTTTTTCGAATATGTACATTGGACATACCATATTAGAATGAATGATTATGGCAGTTACATAACTAGAAATAATAAATTGTGTAAATTGTCTTCATACGTCGTATGTTTTATTATGTTTGTTGTTTTAATAAGATATGTTTAACTTGTTTAGCTGGTGTTTGCAAATGGATGATCTGCGACGGTCGCTCTCTTGTTGACATTGACTCGATTGCGTCTCGGGAATATGTTTGTGTAGTCTAGATGTCTAGAAAAGTAACAATTTGTGAACCATTTTCTAAACTATGAATATCAGTTTGGTAGATATTTCTTGAACTTGTTTGAACTAATGTGGCTGCTGTTTCAAAAAAGACATCGTTACTACCCAAAATATAAAATACGTTTATGAATAAAAGGGGTTTCTATAACAAACGTTATCATACATGATAATACGTAATTACACATTTAAATAACTAATTAAAATATTTCAAATCGGTTCGTTGATGGAATGTAATTTATCATTAATTTTCCTTTTCTTATCTTAATTTCCTTTAAAATTACAATAACCGGTTACATTTGTTCTTGGATAAACATCATCTCATCAATAGATAGGTGTTTTTGTAAAAGTTGAACGCCCTGCTTACTAACTGCTGGACTGAGAGAAATATGAAATAGCGCCCACGTATTGACGCTTTATGATTTGCCTTCTATTGAACTTTCAACATTTGCAGTCACCACACCACCTGGCTTGTCGTGCTGTGTGGGTAGATTGTTCTAGAATATCTACGAGCATTCTGAATGTTGTTGGTTTTGAAAGACGTATTTCGAATTTAATTTTGTCACTCCTAGCAAGCATTTGGTGCATAGTATTCTGGAATTCTTTAAATGCTTTACCGCCGAATGTTCATACACTTAAGGTCGCCTTATGTCGTTTAAGGCCGCCTTATCTGTCAAAATTGTATGGCGAAAATCAATGTAAGAAGCCGTTAAAGTTGACTGGCGTTTGACCATTCGGGCGTTAATGTTATAAAAGTAACGTAACTTTAGTTTCTTTTCCGCGAAATAACAACCGCAATAAATCATAATTCTTCGTAATTCAAGGGTCAAAAACAATAATTTTCCTCCGTTTAACATTCACATGACAAAAGTGTGTCATATTTTTACAGCAAGCATATTGCAAAATCATTCACGAGGTTCTTCACTGACCGTCAATTAACTCCTTTAGTCCATTCATATAATGACCACTGTGAAAAGGAGATAAACGGTTATATTCTTGGCGACTAGATATAACATTGTGTCGTCGCAATTATACACATATGCGAAAGTCTCGCGGCAAAGGTCAGTTCCTCGGTCGTCCTTGCCTTATATGGCGTTGCTGGCGTGTACGTAACACGTTTGGTTCCAGTCAGATGTATAGGTCGATCAATCGCACCCCATACGACAGAGCGAGATGCAAAGACTCGTATTTTCGAACACACCTGTCACATATCGCATATTTTTCTTTATCATTCGGGTGTTTTACGAAATCGCCGATATAATCGAGTGCTTCCTGTATGACTTCTATTTTTGTCTCTGAGAAAACTTTAATTGTAAATTGTCACGTACACGCGCAGAATTGTATGCTCCGACAATTTTATTGGGCCTGTAAAACCGGAACGTTTCGAGTAAAACGTTGAGGTCTGTCGATTGGTCGAGACAAGATTTAAATTTAACTGTTAACACAAGGTTGTTATCTGATTGTATCTGAGAATGGAATACTGTTTGATTCATTGATATTTATTTATTTACAAGACCTTCTTGAGTTACTGGTGTCTCCTACCCATTTGCCATTTTATAGGCCACTGCCACATTGACTGAACGGTTCAATGGAAATACCGGGTACCTAACAGTTGGTAAATTATTTATCTGTAATATATTTGTTAATAATAAAAATTAAGCTGATCAATAGCCAGCTGGTTGACCTTTTATGTAAGAAGTTAGATTTGTATTTATTATGTCAGATCTTTATACCCTTTTGCAACAAATTTGTTCTAGCATCATTGAAGAAGTTTATTATCAGAGTGAGTAACATGGATGTGTTGTGTTGTTGCAGCGAGGGTTCCCGTTCGAGGAGGAGGAGGGCTCTGGCGCGTGGAGCGAGCTCGCGGCGCGGCACCCCGACATCGCGGCGCGGCTGCGGCAGCGCCCCGCCACCTGGGCTAGGAAGCGCCGCCCCTCCAGCCACGACGCCACAGACGGTTTGTAACTACTTTTTATTGGTTGTTTATTAATAACTGATTGAAACTGCTTGTTTTTATTAAAAAAAGCAACGTCAGGAGTTTCTTTGTAACCGGTTATTTTTTATTCAAAGAGCAACGTCAAAGTTTCTTCCCTGTTCTTCTCTGACGAACTAGCTTTCCGAACTGGCGGTAGAGAAACATGTTGACGTAATCTAATCTTTGATTTGATTATTTGTACCTACCAAACAAGTCAGGTCACTTGCTATCATACAACCAACCACAGTTGGCGACCATACCAAAAACTGATATTGAATTAAAATTTGTATTAACCATTGGCCATAATAAATCTGCTATTGTTTCTTTAAAAAATGGTAGCGAAGCTATAGTTGCTAGGACTTAGGAGCAATTAAATACAGCAATCACTGGACCGTGATTCAAGGTTGCAGGTGTTGTAACAAGACGTTTCTTGGTTGCAGAATTCGGCGACAGTTTCGGCAGCTTCGACAGATTCCCCTTCGACGACATACCCCCAGAGTTCAGAGAGCACTTCCCTTCACATTGGAACCGCAGGTTCGTTTCCCGGGAAGAGCCACAGCACACACAGCAGTCGCAGTCACCGCCGCACCAACAGACGACAGCCACACAGACTGAACAGGGCACCGAGCCTACAGAACAGGAACAGACGTCCATTCCACAGTACGGTCTCAGGAACACAGTAGACCTCGGACAGAAGAGCCCGGCAGACCCGAGCCTGGTCGATGCCGACGAGCGCACACAGAGGTCCATGTCAGCACCCCCAGACGCCCCCAATCAGAACAAAATGAGCGGACAGAATCACCAGGAACAAGCGCACCCGCCCCCGCAAGCGGAGCAGGCGTCGAACGTGCGACACATACCGATATTCGTGGAAGGCAGGGATCAGCCACTGATCAACAAAACTGTCGACCATGGTACCCACTTTGGTGAAACGAAACCCACTTATGTGCCTCCGCCGCAGCAGCCTCATATCGATAGGGATCAGTATTTCGCGGATGAAGGGCCGGCCAGCTTCCATCCGCCTCCTAACTTCTCGCGGGCTTTTAACACGCCATTTAACAAGAACTACAGACAGGGTCCCCAGCCGTTCGTGCAACAAAAAGTGTACCCTCAGACTGCATTCGCTAGGGGCGCTTCACCGCAGAGATCTCAATCGCCAAAGGCTCAAATGCACCCCGAGGAACATTACATAAAGGTCCCAGTGCATCACGACCAGCCTGCTCAAAAGACTGAGCCTCCGTCCAGGGCGCAGAAAGTGCCTCAACAACACCAACAGCCCCCGCCGCAGCAGCATCATCCACAGCAGCAGCACCACCCACAGCAGCAGCATCATGCGCAACAGCAGCAGCACCAAGCGCCTCCTCAACAACCCCCACAGCGTGAACAGACGCCACCCCCAGCCAAACCTCAAGCACCGTCCTCGAATGATCCCATCACACTGATTCTCAGTATTCAAACCGATGTCTTAAACCTCATGACAGAAGTGGAAAATTTCACAGGTTCCAAAAAAGACAAGAGATATTTATTTTTGGACGAGATGCTTACAAGGAATCTCATCAAATTAGATAATATTGAAACAGACGGCAAAGAAAATATTCGACTGGCGCGAAAGGAGGCCATAAAATGTATTCAAAAATGTATAGCTGTGTTAGAAGCCAAAGCAGACAGTCAAAGCGCTGCCTCGGCTCAGAAACAACAGGAAGAATCTGAACCCCAGGCCGAGGAGCAGCCACAAACCCAAGATGTGGAAATGACAGAAAATGCAGAGAAAGTGCCTGAACCGCCTGCGGCGAATGAACAAGTGGTTGAAAATGGTGAAGTAGAAATGAAAGAAGCCACCAAAGAAGAGACAGTGTCTCAGGTCGAGCCTCAATCGGAGAAGGAAAAGACACCAGTGCCAGTGGCTCCAACCGTACAGGAAGAAAAAAAGGAAGAACCGAGACCACAAGAAAATATAACCGAAGCACCACAACCTAATGACAAAGAGGCTGCACCTGCCGAAAACGAACAAGTGTCAAATCCACAAGTGGCCGACACTCGACCCGATGAGGACAAAGCTTCAGAGGATAAAACTGAATCGAAACTAGAAGAACAAAAACTCGATGAGAAAGATAAAAAGCCCAGTCCCAAGAAAGTGATCAAAACAGGAAAGAAGCGGGACAAGAGTAAAGATAAGACGGAGAGTCCTAAGGATAGCAATAAGGAAGAAAACTTAGAAACTGATAAACCAGATGAACAAAAAGAGGAGATTATGGAAGCGATGCAAGTAGATGACAAAGGTGACAAGAGAGATTCGCAAGTGATGGAAGTAGACGGTGCTGCTAGTCAATAATCATAGTTTGCGTTAGTGAAATATCATGTAGATATACAGGATACAAGATACACAGCATAATTCGCCGCACGTGGCCTCAAGATATCTGCCTTCCCCATAGTGTTAATATTTGTGCTAAATAACACTTGTGTTGACGTCTTGTTTATGTTTGTACATTTTACGTTTTTAATATTAAAACATATGTAAAGAGATTGTTGTCGTATAGGATTTGAAATTGTCCGCACGGATCCTAATATTTAATTAATTTATTGTTTATCATTTACTTGATAACACAATTTTGTCAATAAACAATGATACGTACAGCGCTTGTTATTTCATACAATTTTATTGATACCTCAGATAATGGTTTACACAATATTATACATACATGGGAGCACAAGAGCAAATATGCACGGGTGAATTGTCACTCTTTTCCGACGTAGAGAAAAGTATGAAGGTGCGCCTACGGTGCTACTAAACTCGACTTCCAGCGGGTTGATTCTCTAACGGCCGGTTTCAATAAACAACCTCAGTGCGAATGTGCAGATAGATTACAAAAATAAGCCAATAAGAACTATTTGCATATTCGATGTGGGCTGCGGGAGCGAGACGTCGATCGCAAACACGTTCAAACTGTGTTCTTATTAAGAACTCCGAATATTGAAACCGGCCGTTAGAAACGCCACAACGTTGCGATCGACGCCTCGCTCCCGCAGCCCACATCGTTGAGATTCGACGGAGCGTTCAACGTTGTTGGTCTTAGAGAATACCATTTTCCATACATTTATGTCAAACGCCTCGCTCGAGAGAGCTAGTTCGCATAAGCGCAGTCACCACACAGCGCTAGTGCGTGCGCTTTATACCTTGAGTACAAAAATGAAAACATCGTTGCCGCAACGATGCCGCAACGTTGTTTTCATAAATGAAAAATTGGAGAATCGACCTGCTGTTGCGGAGAAGTGACAAAAAGGTTACGGTGACAAGACACCCGTGCACGTAAGCACTAAAATTCATGGTCGATTATAACATCGGCACCACGACCAACGCCGCCATGCTTTTAATGAGAAAATGATATTGTGTGAAGCACAATACTTTTCAGATTGGAAAATAGTTGACAACGAGTGGACAGCGCGCCGTCCACTCATATTTTATGCATAGTGAAGGCCAAAAGAACTTCGCCCACAGCGCGGACAGCGGGTTTACCGCGAAATTGGTGCCTATATCGAGTTATTATGAACGATGAACATTGATTATCACAGAAAATAAATGACTGCTATAAAAATACAATATTTTCTTAAACTTAATTAACGTAAAACCGAAATTCAGTCATTTGACTACCCTAAATAAAATATACAATGTCTTTATATGCACAAATAACCTTTATGTAAATATAATAATGATAAAATGACTTGAATCCATTAATTTGAATTAAGAGTCCACTGAGCAGTAAAATATTCAAACTATTGTATTGGTAATTTGACAATGAGAACTGAAATAGAGTTCGACATAGCTTGCAACGTATGATAAACACAGCCTGTATAGTTTTATTTTATAACTTGCACGCTATCTTCGATACAATTTTAGTAAGCATTCAACTACGCTATGATCTTTCAGGACTTTGTTGTCCTGCAATATGATGATGACATTTTTCTTCATTTTATTGTGAACCCGTAGCACAAACAACTTTCCAATATCGACTTCGGATCATGATAGCACGCTCATATTGTTTCTATTAAATTTGAATGAACGTGCAGGGAGTAACCAGGAAAACCCTAGTATTTTAATAATTTTCTTGCTAGGGCCTCCAGCAAACAAGGCAGACCCATTAGGCAAAGGTAACATCTGGTTGCATTTAATCCAATCTGCGGTAACATCGAGTTTGCCCAATGTGGTAGTCAGTCGCAAACTGCTAAACCAGGGCTGATTTTCCAACAATAACATACTTACTTGAGGAATAAATCTTTGGTTTGACAGATGTCAAAATTATTCCCCATATAAAAATAATCTGGCGATGGAAAATTCATTCACTCCCATTCCTTCATGACTCGGTCCCAATCCTCGTCAGCGATGAACGGCTTGTCAATACAGCTGATCATGTACTCGCCACAGAATATGCACTCGCTGGCCACGATGTCGTCCATTTCGTTCTTCAGTACCTCTCTGAGCGGCAACCCGGTGGAAGTGACCGTCGTCAACTCTATGTGACTGAGCACCGAGAGCTGCCGCTGCAGGTCCGTCAGTTTGTTACGGCGGGCTGGACCTAAAAAGAGATAAGATTTACTAGATAATTATTTTCGGGATAAAAATATTATTCTGATCAAGGTAACTGTTAAGTTTCATCAAAATCCATCCAGTCGTTTTTGCGTGAAAACGTATAGCCGGATCTCCTGCACTCAAACATTACACAGAACACTTACAAAAAACAGGCATTTTTTATCTATGGTCCATTATTCTTGTTATGTCGGAGCAGGTGTGAAATGAAAGACGGTTATTAGCACACTGACATTTAATGAGTGATGCATACCTTATATACCTAGGTACAATCATACGTAACAGTTCTACGAGCAGGTGACGGCTAAAATCGTTGTTTCGCGTATTATGTGTTTCTAGTGTTTTGTTCCGAAAAGGCTAGTCCAGGAGACGCGGCTTAACAGACACCCACACACACACACAAACTTTCACGTTTATAATAGGTATATGTATCGTGGGTGTAAACCTATGAGGTTTCACAACACCCAGATCCGAAATAAATATCCTTTGGAAATACAAAGGTGTTACTGTACATTTTAAATATCTCGGGTTGACGTCATGTCGCCGGTCGTAAAAACTAAGCGAAATCCTTTCTGAAACATGCTTTAGAGTCTGTATGGACCCACATTGGAGGATGGGGTCTATAGGCCAACCATGAGTTTTTTTGACATTACTAGCGACTACGTATGAAAGTTTGGATTAAGAGTTGACGCTTGACGCAATCTTTGGTGATGTATCAGCTACTTACATTCTCATAGCCTCATAGTTAATGCATTTCGTTACACAAAAATGCTATCTAACAACTCATAAATCAAGAGAACGGTAAAAAATATTTGTACGACAAACACCCGAACGCCTCTAGCGGTTACGCGGGGAACTGACGTTTTCCATAGAAATATTTCACGTCCTCGCTCGCGTAAATACGTGCAACAAACTCATTGTTGAGCTACAGGTATAAAGAAAGTGTTCAATACTTACCGAGTATCGGCATGATCTCCGCGGTGAGACAGTCGCTGTGGAACTTGTGTCCACACGGGAACAGGTAGAAGGGCCGCAGCAGCAGCGTGATGTGGCACAGGCTGCACTCGTCCGTGACGCTCACGCGCACGCTGCGGTTGCGGAACGAGTGGATCTCCGCGCGGACCTGATGTACCACGATTGTTATAAGGGGGCGTCCATAAATTACGTGAGGTGTTTAAGGGGGGGAGGGGGTCGAGTCAAATCTCATCTAATCTTACGTTGGAGAGAGGGGGGGTCTCGGCAAATATCACGCAATTTTTTTTCCGATTGAAACAAAATAAAATATATACTATTTTGGTCCATTTAATCCAGATTGTACATGCGTTTACGTAAGAAACTCACATTTTGAAAAATCTCACGTGAGATTGGGGGATGGGGGAGGGGGTTGAATAAAATCTCACGACATCTCACCAGGGGGGGAGGGAGGGTCAGAAAATTTAAAAAAACACCTCACGTAATTTATGGACGCCCCCTAACGACTGCCTAAGGACGACTTGCACCACTATTACTAACCTACATTTCGGTACGACTACGGTTCTGAGGTCTCTGGTTCGATTCCCGGGTCGGGCAAAGTGATATTGGATTGTTCCATATCAGCCCGGAGTCTGGAATTTGTGCCCGATATGGCGATAGGCTCGCCCCCTATCACATCTGGGACGGAACTAAGCTCGGCGAAATGTGGGTGTTCTAGTTCGCTAGTGCGCCTCTGCCTACCCCTTCGGGGATACAGGCGTGAGCTTATGTGTACTAACCTACATACATACATAAGCTCACGCCTGTATTTTTTTTATAGCAGAGATTGGCAAACGAGCAGATGGGTCACCTGATGGTAAGTGATCTCCACCGCCCATAGACAGCCAAGAAAGCCAAGAAAAATCATGAGTGCGTTGCCGACCTAAAAGGAGGGAATGGAAGGGGAGGGAAGGGGATTGGGAAAGGGAGTGGGGAAATGGGCCAACGGAAATCTCACTTACCGAACGAAACGCGACAGCAAGCTAGCACTTTACGTCGGTTTTCTGTGAGACAGTGGTATCTAACCGGTCGAGTCGGCCCATTCGTGCTATAGACGTTACTGTCTACAGCGTGGCTCTACCACCTAGAATCCCCGAAGGAGTAGGCAGAGGCACCCTAGTTTAGAACACCCACATTTCGCCGAGCTTAGTTCCGTCCCAGATGCGATAGGGGGGCGAGCCTATCGCCATATCGGGCACAAATTCCAGACTCCGGGCTTATATGGAAAAATCCAATATCACTTTGCCCGACCCGGGGATCGAACCCAAAACTTCAGAACCGTAGTCGTACCGAAATACCACCACGCCACCGAGGCAGTCGAAGGATAAATAAAAATGAAAATAATCATAAATCCACTTACTAATTCGGCCGCCTTGGTCGCATCTTCGATTTCGGCTTTCGTTTCTTCTATTTGACTGTTGTATTCCTAAAAACAACAAATCATATACCACTTATATAAAATCAGTAATACTTATTTTAGAATAATTGAAGAATGTTAAACTATTAGTCGTAACTCGTACGTCGAGTTTTGGCGGGAATTCTGACGGTGCGGGTGGTCGCTTGTTTTAATGATTTCATATTTTAGTCTAAAGTTGTGTTTGTGGTTTAAATGTGATGTGTATCTAAACAATAAACATCAACGAAGATGGACAGTATGTGGAAGCTTTGAAATAAGTGATTTTGGATGCTTTTTGTCGGGTGGATGGGTCGACCATGTTCAATTCCTCCGCTGCGAGAAAATCGTCTAAAAAACATCAAACTGGAAGGAATTGACGCCAAAACTCCAGCAGGGCATTGAACTCGAACACATCCGATTACATTGCACTTGCGAAAAATTACACGTAGGAAATCAATTTCCTTAACTTGACATTGGCATAATGTATTTCAATTGCCATAAAAAAAAAATAACTCGTACGTCCGAAAACTGGAACGCTTGTAAGTTGAGTACAACTTTAAGGGCTTCTTGCATTGTTTTTGCATTTCAATTTTGACAGGTAAGGCCTTAAACGACATAAGGCGATCTTAAGTGTATGAGTATTCTACGGATATACTGTAAAACGAAGTAAAAAGAAATAATGACTGATTGGAAACCAGGTTTTCATGAGGATGACATTAGAAGATTGATTTAAAACCGCGTCTCCTGCACATGTTTTTCGAAACAAAACACTAAAAATACCTACACAAAACGAGGTTTTTCATTGTCTCATTGTCATTTAACAATGGACCATAGATTTTTGAGTGGTAGAGCCACGCTGTAGACAGTAACGTCTACAGCACGAATGGGCCGGCCCGACCGGGCAGATACCACTGTCTCACAGAAAACCGACGTAAAGTGGCAGCTTGCTGTCGCGTTTCGTTCGGTGAGTGAGATTTCCGGTGGCCCATTTCCCCCTTTCATTTCCCAATCCCTTTTTCCCTCCCCTTCCATTTGCTCCTATTAGGTTGGCAACGCACCCATGATTCTTTTTGTGTCTTGGGTGTGTATGGGCGATGGAGATCACTTACCATCAGGTGACCCATGTGCTCGTTGGTCAGTCTGATATTAAGAAAAAAAAGAAATACCATGTTTTGTGTAGGTATTTTATGTAATGTTTTAGTGAAGGAGCTAAAACATAATTCGTGTCTAAAAATTAATAGTTGCCAGCTCGTATAGTAAAAATTATACATCACCTGCAAAGAAGCACAAATGGGCTCTCTGAAATGGTCGATGGTGACCACGTCGCTGAAGAACGGCAGTATATCCTCGATCTTGATGAGCGGACACTCCTCCAGGAAACTCATGGCTTCCTTCAGATCCTGATTCTTGGTGATGACATACTCAGCTAAAACAAATAATAACACAAGCTGTTTTTTTGCAGGCTCACAGCCTCTGTACTGCTGCCAGTGAATAGTGGGCTGAGTAATGAGAGGGTGTGAGTTCGATTCCTGCACCGAGACAGCCACGCTGTAGACAGTAACGTCTATAGCACGAAGTTTTATATCACTGTCTGACAGAAAACCGACGCAAAGTGGCAGCTTGCTGTCGTGTTTCATTCGGTGAGTGAGATTTCCGATGGCCCATTTCCCCCGTTTCTTTCCCGATCCCTTTTTCCCTCTCCTTCCATTTCCTCCATTTAGGTTGGCACAGCACCCATGATTCTTTTTGAGTCTTGGATGTTTATGGGCGGTGGAGATCACTTACTGTCAGGTGACGCATCTGTCGGCTATAAAAAAAACTTCTGCGGGTCAGAGGGGTTACCACCACCTCTTATAGCAATATTATTATAATCTTACTTGTACCGATTCCCGTTCGTAGTAAGGCTATAATAATACTGCTATAAGAGGTAGTGGTAACCTCCCAGGAGTCAGTACTATGTGTGACTGTTGAGTGTTATATACTAATATTGGTGAAACTAACCGATATTGATCCACAGCTGCCTCTGCATCTCCACAGTGTCTGCGAGGTCGGCCACAGTCTTGGCGAGCGCCACGTCGACGCGCACGGCGAGCTCGACGGCCGACTCCCACAGACCCAGCAACGCTGACAGCTTCACGCACGCTTCCGACTTGTTCTTCTCGCGGCATAATCTTTAATTATAAACAAAAAATATGATTATTTTCCAACCCTGCCTTTACCAAACAAAATGAGTAGGTACTAAAATACTACATACTTTTTAATGTCTGCTTAGAATTGAGATATAGTTAAACCAGCTTTTACTTATGTATGAAAAGTTGTTTTCCTATACTTACTTTTCTACAACATTTATACCTTAAGGGCGGCTTGCACCACTATTACTAACCTACAGTTAGTCCTAACCTCAAGTTAAATTGAAAAAGAAATATATTAAGGACATGTTTAACTTAATTCAATTTCATGTCGCCCTAAGTGTCCTAAGGGTTGAAACATTAAAAAACGCAGCATTTTCAACAAGTTTCAAATAAACTGGATCAACAATCAACAAATATTTTTCAAACCTTAAACCCCTATTTTAATTGTCTTCTTTTTTGAATAGATTGACAAAATTTTAGCTTTTTAAATCCAACAGTCAATAAATCAAGACATGTAATAAAAATACTAATAAAACGTGACAACTCACCTCAAAGCATAATGGACATCATAATCGATGAGTGTTATATCCTGCCCTTGCCTTGCCAAATACCTCATCAACAAGACATCATCACTCTCCGCGTACAATGTCAGTAGATAGTTATGAATCGCCTTGTCCTTCACGTTGAAATGCTGCACCATAAACTCCAAATACCTCGTCACTTCTGACACGTGCGTCTCGTCAGTCTGGCATGACAAGAACGCTGGCAACAGTTTCGACGGACTCAACCTCGCCCCCAGCGTCATCAAAGCGTTCACTGTATGTCTAGGCGTGGCTTCCATCAAAACTGGCGCGAATTGGTAGAACAACTCAGGCTTCTTCAACGTCTGTAGCGTCTGTAGCGCCCCTAAATAGTCCTTCTTGTATATGTGCTGTGCCACCACATTCTCGTAGTCCTCGTTTATGATTGTCAGCTTTAGCAAGTTCTGCTTGTCTCCGTGTGATGACATCAGGTCGTATATTACTGACTTCACGTGCTGCATGCACTTCGCCACTTTCGGCTGAAGCAGAAATACTTCAAAGTCGCTCTGTATTTCCTGGTATCTATTGCTTTGCTCTTTATTAGTGCGACGTAGCAACCCTAGCTGAGAGAGGTAAAGCTCCGTCATCCATATAACGATCATGGAAATCAGGGTTTTGTCGTCATCTGTGAGTGATTCGAGCCGTTTTGCTAAGTACACTTTAAGGGCATCTATTTGATCGCACTCAAGGAATTTGAGGCATATTGTTTCGAAACTTCTTTGCGTTTCTGCGAACACTTCAGCACTTTTGTCATACTCTCCTTTGGAGAACAACAATTCGGCTTGTTTAACATTGATCATGTCGAGAAAGGCGGGATTATTTTGGCAGTATTGCTTTGCTAGATCGAACTGTTCTTTATCTGAATATATTCTCCATAGATTACGTTCTTCTCTAATAACCTTGTAGCGGAACACCGTCTTGTCGGTGAATACCCATATGGTTCGTTTGATGACGTCTCTGATTATTGTTTTTAACTTTCCATGGACTTCGGAATATATGTCTTCGTGAACCAATTCTTGGTTAAGCAGAGAGACCACCTTCACTCTGTCGGAGTACATGAGTAGAGCATGGAACTCTGTGAGGACAAACGACAGTGGAGCGCTTTCTGTACCATCAGGTCCTGAGGGATAGTTGATTAGAGATCCCTGAGTGACCAGTGAATTGGAATTTTGCTGCGAAGTCGGGTCCAGCTGGAATATTGATGTGCATTCGTAAATACCAACACATATAATTTTATCTTATCTTATTAGCCCATATCATCCCACTACTGGGCAAACCACCCCTTTATCTACACATTTTATAATAAGTTAAATTTTGAATAACATCACAACTTTAGAAACTTAAAAACCGACTTCAAAATCCTCAGATCTTGACCAACTTTTATATTACAGAAATTGCGCTTCGATGACCTTGAAATAAGGTCTATCGAACAAAATTATTTAAAAATCGGTTCACGTTTACGGGGTGATATCATGATATCTGGTAACATACTTAATAAAATACTGACGAATTCAGAACCTCCTGCTTTTGAAGACGAGAAAAGCATGCCCAAAAACCAACCTGCCCATAAAATATGCCGGGCTCCGTCAACCAAGCAAACGTTTTCGGTTTATTATTGGCGTCGAAAAAGAACTGCAGTTTAGAGTACTTCAAGGTCGACGGAATCTCCTGAAAGCCTGTCTCAGGTATTGTCAGGTACGCGTAGAACACTGACTGTAGAGACGGTTTCCCATCACTGAACACAGCATGCCCTATAAACTGGTAGAGTCTAGTTGGTGTTGTGACAAAAACGAAGTATTTGTTCGTAGTGCCAACCCTGTGGAACTGGATTCCTGTGATGGGGGTCTCTTGACCCTTGCCGATGTCGAATATCTGTAATTAAAGGCGTTGGTGTCATTGGAGATAGAATACAAATTATATTGTAATAAGCTTGATTTTGCAACAGCAGTGCCACCACAGCAAATGCAGTGTTACCTATAGAGATATGACAAAGATTCTCCATGGATATATCGGATATTATTATCGTGAGTAATAAAATAAGGATTGTTTTAACCGCCACGCCAATTATTTTACTTACATAAGTAATCGTAACTTAAATGTGATGCATTGGTACATATAGAGGTTTAATTAGAAGGTAACGAAAACTATTGTTTAATCGAAGATATCGAAGAAATAAGTGTGTTCCGTGAAGAGCACGGATGCAAGAGCATAAAGATAAATTAATAAAATAAACCAAACTTGCTTGTTATTAAAAACTGAGGAGCCTCGGTTGGGTAGCGGTATTTCGTGCGCGTTGCGACTATTGTCCTGAGGTCTCGGGTTTGATCCCCGCGTCGGGTATTGATATTGTATTTTTCAGTATCAGTCCGGATTATGTAATTTGTGCCCGATATGGCGATAGGCTTGCGCCCTATCACACCTGGGACTGAACAAAGATCGGCGAAATGTAAGTGTTCTAGTTCGATAGTGCGCCTCTGCCTACCCTTTGGGGATACAGGCGTGAGCTTATGTTATGTATTATAAAAAACAGCTCCTGAAAACGCACTTACGGCTTCCACAAGAATATTTTTAGATTATCAGTTTTCAGGAGTACCATCTATTCTATGGAAAATGACGCCCATGGTCAACTACTATTAATTTAGATTTACAGTAGACTTTACTCAAGATAGAATAATGCAATAAAACAAAAGAACAGCATGCAAAATAGAAAAACCAAATGGCACGCATTATTTACCAATCCGTCAACATCTTTGCTTCCATACAGAGGCAGATAGTTGGGCAGCTTGTGAAAGAAATTAACGAGGATTACATTTTAACACGAAATAAAACATTGATAAATTCATAAAGTAATATACAAAAATTTCGATTTGCAAATTATAATAGTGGGAAAAGAATTTTATGCATAGAGAACTTTAATGAGGACTATACTTATTTTATCTTTTATAACATAGTTCACTTGAAGCCGCGTCTCCTTCAGCTGTTTTACTCGAAACAAAACCCAAAAACACATATGCAAAACAATGATTTTGCTGTCTCTTGCTCATAGAACAATGGACCATATAAAAATATGTAGCGAAACCATGATTTGTGTAGGTTATTTGTGTATTTTTTTAGTGCAAGAGACGCGCTTTTAGAGAGGATATTTTAGTCTAAACAGTCAATCGTCTTACTAACGCCATCTATCGTATTTGAAAAGTAACTATAAAAACTGTTTACCTGTCTCCAATATTGCTCGCTGGCGGTAAACATTTTGTCACTGTTGGCTTCTAGTTCAGTCTCCAGAATGTGACCTTGAGAAGTGCCCAATAAAATTGGCCCAGTTGTGACTGGAGACACATTCTCGCTATTCCATCCGACCTCTGTAACTTCGTAGTTACGAGATTTGCTGACTGATTTCAGCTTCATACTCTTCTGATGGAGGTATACAAGTTCAGGATAACCATCTTTGTTTTTTGCAGCAAAAGCCATCAAAAGATGGCAGCCGAGGGGGTCCAAAAATAATCCCGTTAGCTTCGAATTCGCTTGCACGAATTTCGTGTAGTGGATTTCTAGAAAAACAACAATTACATAAAATTCTTCACAAGCACTGCAAGTATAATTTGAGGATCAAAGGGGCACCACCATGTTTAAAATTCCACCACACATAAGTAACAAATTTGTGAATCTGGATCTCAATCTACGAACAGTGAAACAAGAAATCTCAACCTACAGCACAAAATATCAATTTAGATTGAAACAACATCAAAATGAGCTGGCAGCACGGTTACAAGGTCCAGGGAGCCTTTGTTTCTCCCGACTAAAAAGAAACAGTATACCTAACCTAGTGGAGAGATTCACAGATAAAGCGTGAGAGAGGTGTCACTGGATAGCCCTCTCTACTCCTCAGACATAACTGATGAATATCATCAGAGAGCAAATTGGATTATTGTTTGTTATAAACAGATTGCTAAGTAGCGGGATAGAAAAAGAAAAAAAAAAAAAAAAAAGGGGCACCACCCTCCCTCCTGTTAGGGTAGGGCTAGACACTTTCTTTATTTATCAAATTGGGTACTTGACTATGTTTGATTTTTTTTAGTGGTAGAGCCACGCTGTAGACAGTTACGTCTTGCTGTCGCGTTTCTTTCGGTGAATGAGATTTCCGATGGCCCAATTTCCCTAATCCCTTTCCCAATCCCTTTGTCCTCCCCTTGCATTTCCTCTTTTTAGGTTGGCAATGCACCCATGATTCTTATTGTGTCTTTGGTGTTTATGGGCGGTGGAGATCACTTACCATCAGGTGACGCATCATTTGCAAGTATCTGCTATAAAGAAAAAAAAATACACATATTATACATATGTAATAGTAAATAAAGCAAAAAAGAAACCCTTCTTAAAAAATTGCATCGAAATTTGGTTGAAAAATGAGGTAGTAAATCATATTTCAAATTCTGGAATGGATTGATATTGGAGATATCTTGCTATCCCTTTCGAACGCATGTACTGTTATGACGTGACGTGATTATACTGATACTTCTCTCTCGCAGTTGGAAGGTTACACCAATTTATATATTATAGTTAAGGTTACACCAAACTTCAAAGGCTTATAACTTTTTTTACTTTTGAGAATATTTCAATATTTCTTTCTGTTCCATGTTTTAGACGATGTAAATTTCATATAAAATTAATGGAAAAACGTAGTCAAGTACCCAATTATGGCGCAGCCCGCCTAGCATGCGCGCGCGTTATAACCGGTTTTCTCTATTTGTCTACAGACACTAACATGCATCCTCGTTTATTTTCATACAATATTGTAGGCAACAAGTAGACAACATCTCGACTGTCGATTATCCGGATAACTCGTGGCGCGCATGCTAGGCGGGCTGGAGTCTATTTTATCAATAATTTTGTTACCAAACCCTCCTAACTCCCTCAGTATCTAGCTATGAGCTTGTTTTCTCTCTCTGTGGCTCATTGTATAGCAACATCCTTGATACTATCTGAGATGAAGTCCTAAAGTGAATGTGGACAATAACAGTAGTAAGTAAAGCCATTTACTATATTTTATGGCACATTACTTATCCCCCAAGACGGGGAAGGTTTGGCTGGCAGCCAAAACATTTGCCGAATGTCTAGCACCTAACCAATAAAATCGAAGTACTCAATAAATATAGTTGAGTCATCAGAACAAATAGAAGTCTTAGCATGTAGATAAAACATAGACTCACGCCTTTTTCCCATAGGGGTAGGCAGAGACAACGGATTTCCACTTGCTACGATCCTTACACACCTCTTTCGCCTCATTCAGTCTCATTACATTCTTCATGCATGCACGTCGGTTTAGGGTACTTTTAACTTGACCTTTCTCGAGTAAATCTCTGACTTGGTCAGAGAATGTTCGATGAGGTCTTCCCCTTCCAACTCTACCATTCACACTTGCCATATACTATATTTGTTTTGTCAACCTCCTTTCATCCATTCATCCAAGTAGATAAAAAATAAGGAATAAGAAAAAACAAAGCATTGAGTATTCCCCAAGGACTTTACGGTTTCACTGAGAAAAGCGATTTGAGTTTAAAAAAAAATTAAAATGTTTATTGGTTGCATAGGCATATAAAAATTAGTGACGTGAATCATCTTTTTTTCATAATCGATTATTCAATTATTTTAAAGACATTATTGATTAACTGGTTAGTCAAATTTTATCTCAGCCTATCACCGTCCATTGCTGGACGTAGCCCCCCCAAGTGAGCTCCAACCATCCTGGTTGATTAGTAATAAAATAATACATCTATAAAAAAATATTGTTTAGGAAAAATAATTGATTATTAATCGATTATCCACATCACTAATAAAAAGCACTTATGACAGGTCACAACAAACAAGGTCTAGGTACATTTATAAAATAAATATGTTATAATACTATCAATTTAGAAAACAAGTTAGCAGGTATGGACACTATAACATGGAGATAAGAAAGGATAAGAAAACCATTGAAGTACTATACCATATAACAATAATTTAAATACAATCATAGATATGGGTGTTTTAATTTGATAGTTTTCCTCTGCCTATGCCTATGAGGATAAAGGCATGAGTTTATGTGTAAAATTATGTATGTAATAGCACAGACAAAGAGGCACTGTCTAGCCTGACAATTTTGTTGGCCAACCTAATTAACAAAAATAATAATTCATAGAAAGTAATTTGACTTTTCACAATCACTTTGACTTCTTACCTGTTTCGCAGTCTGGTACCTTCAGATCAAGCCTGAAGAGCCTTCCGTTGGCCATCGCAAGCACTAGATTGTCACTGGACACTGCAGCATGAGTTATCAAATCTGTGGGATTTAACTTCATTTTCTGTTTAGAAAACATAGGGACGTTGTCGTCTAACTGCATGTTGATATATCCCGAGGATATCATCGGTTCGGCGGGAGGTTTCACGCGCTGCGTAGCTTGCGACGCTTGCTCGTACTGATCCAGAATTGAAGTCATGATAGCGAACAAACTTTTTATAAAAACACAAACTCAATGAGTTTATGTAAATGCTTAGCCCACTGTATTCCGTGATTATTGATTTGTAAAATTTACTACATTGTCTAATGGATCTATAATAATTTGGAAATTACATTTACAAATAGCAGAAATGAGGAAAATATGGAAAAATGAAAACAGAAAATCTGTCTGACGACAACAAATGTCAATCTGTCACCTGTCAAGTGGCAACAATCAAAAACCGTTTAACAACTTATCAATATACGTTCGAAACTGAATACAACATCTCCGGTATTAGAAAAAAGTATTACAAATTATCTCACAGCCAAAATATCTAAAATGGCTTTTTATTATTTGTGCAATTGTGCCCTTTTCGAAATGTTGTTAATAACGTATATATAGAATAGAGAAATTCGTAATTTCTGAACGCTACAACGCAACTATCTGTGGACAATGTGATGACATTGACATTAAAAACTTATCATTTATCAGTTACGGGATGTCACATGTGCATCAATAATATTTCCGCAAATGTAAACTTTACCACTGCAAAAATAAGTATTATTTTCTACACTTCAGCAGCAAAATACTTTTGAAAATAATATTTTAAATTATGTGTATCACCCAGGCCGCTTTTGCTATTGTTATTACAGTTTTTCCTCGGAACTAAAGCTTATAACATAAATAGGATTAATTAATAGGGCTGGTTGAGTAAATCCAATTAACTGCTGATAAAAAAATAGATTTCAAACCAGCTACACATGCGTTTTACATATTTGTGCTAAGCTACATTTAAAAGCATACACAGTAATACATTACTATTTGGCTGGCCTTGGTCCATTATCACATATTATCGTATTTGAACAAGTACAGTGACATCGCAGTCGTGTTGGTGATTTCAAACTTTTGTGATAATTCAGAACATAGAAATGGCTGCAAGTGCTTTGTTGAAGACTTCTAAAATAAGTTGTGAGTATTATGGTCAAAATTAAAACAGCTAGATTGCTAAAATTGTATCTATATTCTTGATCACTTTAGGGGTAGTAAACATGAGGCATTAATAAATATTACTTAATTATGGATTAGATAACATCTTAAGGATATAACACAAAATTTGTGATGGTTTTTAAATAACGTATTCAATTACATGCGGTATTTAAAGTATTGTACCATTTTTGTCTAGTTTATGCCAAAGTGGGTAGCTACAAAAAAATCTCAGTTAATACTTTTGATCATTTTTAGGTTTGGAATTCTGTATTGGTATTCTAATAATCAGACTACTTTTATAATTATGTAGGTTTAGAGTAGGGCAAACCAGTAGTTTGTTATTGGTGGTAGGGTCCAACTTTTTAGAGTAGGATAAACCCACTGGTGTAGAGTCCATATAACCAGATTCCTGCCGGCTTCCCTTTGCCAGATTGTAGGCCACAAAATAAGTATTTTCGAGGTATTATCCAGAAGAGAAAGTAGCATTGGCTTTCCTTTTGAAAATTATCACCCCTCGCCACTGTAATAAACACAGACAACAACAACTTTAGTAATGGAAGCCTTACGTGCCCCGTTTACGCTCGCATATTTAGAGCTAAGATACCCTACGTCAGTCACATGAGGGCTAAACATTTGACTTTAAATTATAAATTTAAGTATATGTTATGCTAAACAAATGCCTTGTCACTTAAGCCGAAATCGGCTAGGATGATATATATATAATATATATATAAACACAGACAGAAATAAAGAGGGTCACTCCAAGGCAGACCCTTTCTACCTGGAGTTGTGTCTGCCTAACAATGCCAGGGTGCCACTTCACCCAGGCATCAAGGGCATGTTGAAATAAAACTATTTGTACGGATTCTATCACAATTTGGTTTTAATTTTTATTCCTGACGTTTTGAAGGCTTTGCAGTTTTCGTGGTCCGACCCGTGACCAACTGTATAACATTCGCGTAAACTTAAGAAACCAGTATCAAAGGCATGTGTAAATATTTGCTTAAACTTTCACTTGTTGCATAATTATTGCTTTTATAAAGCCGTCTGCTGCACTCAAATATTACCAAAAACACTGTATTATTTTTTTGTGTCCATTTTTTCATAAACAGGAGATAGCGAAATACATTGTTTTTTGTGTTTTGTTTAAAAAAAAAACATGTGCAGGAGCGGTTTAAGATACATGTTTGTTATGCAGTTACATTGCATGGACAATCTGTTGACCTGGATTAAGTAAATATTATCTTTAATAAATGTTTATCTTACATTTATGTTTTGCAGTTGCATATTATCGACGGTCCCTACATATATAAAGACAAGTCAAAATGTCATATTTTTTTTATTGCATAGATGGCTTTAGATTGTCCATACACTCAACTATACAGATATTTTTTTTAAATTATTTTGTATTCTAATAATTCTACTTTAAATACTAATCGAATAAGATAACAAGTATGATAATTCTTAAACTTATAAATAAACTTCATTTAGTTCTCCTGAAAACCTCAGTTTTTGACATGTCGCTTTGTATGTAGGGACCGTCAATATATTTTGTGTCTGGTCTAGTGGCAGTGTATATGGGCTGTGAACAGGGAGGTCCTGGGTTCGATTCCCAGGTTGAGTGGAGTATTTTCCTCACACTATTTGTCTAGGTCCGTATCCCCCAGAGGAGGGTTAACGTCAGGCAGTTGGTCATAAAAACTAAGCCAAATCCTTTCTGCAACATGCTTTTAAAAAGTGTTGCGCCGACCCCACACTAAGGTAGGATAAGGGCAGGTGGAAAGAAAGAGAGGCTGCATAACATATTTGTTTTGAAAGCTTTATATTGTGTTATATTACTTAACTTACATTATCAGTATTATGAAACAGTTGATGTAATATATCCAAAGAGATTTAATATTACTAACTATAGATTAGATATTAGATATAAAGCAAATTTCCAAACTAAAAAATTGATCTCAATCTTCAGTACCGCCATCAACCACTTATTACAATGTGAGGGTGATTATTACTATTTACATCCTAGAATGTTTTGTGAATGGTTAAGAATCACGTAAGACAAGTTTATTATCTCAATATTATTATGCAGACTGAACTGGCGCGCTTATATTTCAAATAAACGAAGCGATTTATGACCACTAGGTCATAACTTTTTGTCTTGTCTAAACCTCTATACTGTTGAATGTCTTTGGATATATCCTGTTTTTTTTTTGTAGAAAGCCATAGTATATATACAATTTTTATTTGTAGCCACTTGCAACACCTTTATAGCATTCATGTTGTTGGGAGTTTGTTTTTCTTTTACACAGTCTGTATTTTTAATCTTTATTTTGTTGCAGTATCTTCACTACAATGCATAAGACCAGCAGTAATACAAAGCAGGAATTTCACTTGCCAGCTCAATGACCAACAAAAGGCTATACAAGAAATGACAAGAAACTTTGTTAATGATTACCTGAAGCCCAGAGCTGCCAAGCATGATTTGGAAGGTCTATTCCCTTTTGAAGCTGTAAGTATTCATACACTTACACCTGTATACCCGAAGGTGTAGGCAGAGTCGAACTAGGAAACTAGAACACTGAAGCTGCAGACACGAAATCAGCGGGAACGGAGCGGCGGTGGCGGCGCGGGGAGCGGCGCACCAATGTATTGCTAGACCGGTCACCGCGCCGCTGCCTTCAAAGCCAGTTCCATTTAAATCTATGCTGTGAAACGCGCCTCTCCCCGCGCCACCATCGCCGCCGCTCCGCTCCCGCTGAGTTCATGACCGCGGCCTTACCTCACTGCGCGACCGGCGAATCAAACCCGAAGCATAAAATTGGTAGTCGGACCGCGCACGCAAGATAACTATGCCGAGCCAGTCAGGCAGCAAGTATTTATTATTATTTAATTAAAAATTCTTCACAAGCTTTTCTTCTTGGTTAAGCCTGGTTAGAAATGATACACTTTTCATCGATTTTTAGTCTCTTCAACCTCTGGTTTATGTTATTTTATATACCTCAGCTCTACAAAAAATTCAGTCGTTGCACTCTTATTGTGTGAAAGAACGATTTTTTGAGGATTGTTTTAGGGAAATGCAATTCTTTGATATTATTTCCAAAATTCTATTTGCTATAAATTGTTTACTTCTTCGATATACCTTATCAATTATCTAATCGCCTTATAGGTCTTGTAGTATTTTTACGCTGTGTATCCGGCGAAGGACAGGGTTGGGCTGCTTGTGTAAAAGAAATATTTGTATTCAGGTCACTTATGTATAAAAAGTAATTTTCATACAGCAAAAATGTTGCCTCGCCACCCGTTACATTAAAAGGGATGGAAACAAGCACGTCGCAGTTATGCTTCTTTCACTGCCTACCTCTATAGAGATGCAGGTGTGAATTCTTTGCTAGCACGAGCTCTTTTTTTCTATCTATCTGCCTTTATCCCACCTTAATGTGGGGTCAGTCAGCATGTTGCTGATAGGATTTGGCCTAATTTTTATAAACGGCAGCCTGCCTGACGTCAACTCTCTCTAGGGTATCCAGTCCCGGGAAAATTAAATTAGAAAATGCGCTTTGCCCGACCTGGGAATCGAACCCAGAACCTCCCGGTCCACAGCCCTTACTTGCTGCCACTAGGCCGAGAAATATTATTAAATATTCGTAAAAACTGAGCCAAATCCTTTCTGCAATATGCTTGAAAAAGTGTGTTGCGCCCACCCCACATTAAGGTGGGATAAGGGCAGGTAGAAAGAATAAAGATTTCCACTTGCTATGATTATTACACACCTCGTTTTTGAGTGGTAGAGCCACGCTGTAGACAATTACGTCTACAGCACGAATGGGCCGGCTCGACCGGTTAGATACCATTGTCTCACAGAAAACCGACGTAAAGTGACAGCTCGCTGTCGCGTTTCGTTCGGTGAGTGAGATTTCCGGTAGCCCAATTCTCCCTCCCTTTCCCAATCCTTTTCCCCTCCCCTTCCATTCCATCCTTTTAGGTTGGCAACGCACCTATGATCTTTTTGAGTCTCGGGTGTCTATGGGCAGTGGAGATCACTTACCATCAGGTGACCCATCTGCTCGTTTGTCAGTCTCTGCTATTAAAAAAAAAAACTTGCCTCATTCAGTCTCATAATCTCATTACATTCTTCATGCATGCACATAGTTTAGGGTGCTAAGGTCACTTATGTAAACTTATGTGTTATTAACGTGGTTAACGCAAATAAAGATAGTCATGAACTTGTAAATAGATAACTATTTGAATGTTAACTTCTGTGTATGATTCAATATCTTTTGTAATAATTATATAAATAGTCGAAGTTATCTTTACCGATGTCACGACTCGTTTCTTTGCAAGTTTATCAAATTACGCGGACGTAAAGAAAAAGAAGGACACCATCTCGCTTGTACTGCCGTCCTCAAATGGCCGTTAAGTGAATAAAACTAATTTTGAGATGTCTTAAAAAAACGTATAAAATATTATCCTTAGAGGTTTATTAGACTGTGACTTATATTTAATAGCATTAGTATATTGTTTACTTTAAGATAAAATAACCTTACGTCTATGTAATCTCTAGGGATCATATTTTCCCTGTTTTTTGGAGACATCAAGCTTGAGGACGGCAGTATAGGTAAACGGATGCCATAGATAAGCCACGCACACAAACGCGCCTGTACAAAAGTGCCCTACGCACACATGTTACGTGTCGATAGATCGAATGGGCCGAAAACCCTGCTTCACTTTCAATGTTCCTAGCGCTCCGTCCATCTTTTTTTTACATCGGTGTTACATGACAAGATATTTTCTGTTGCGTATAGTGTAAATACATTAATACATGTACATATTTAAATACCAAACGGCATAATTAGAGGTACAGTCGTGACTACACATACGTAAGCATTTCGTTTCGTTGATATCAGTAGCTCAACCATTGTATTTTTATATTTCTTGCTATAGTCCGATTGCTAATGAAACGGATTAAACTGACATTTCGAATGTTGCTACTTTTTCGTGAAATTTAAATAGTGCTCCGGTAAAAAGATCGAGATTAAATAAACATTTCAATTCAATGCAACATTTCATTCTTTCCAGTCCAACTCAAAGTCGTAATTCCTGCCTAATGTGTGATTAGTACTGCATGTCTACTGAATTGTAGTCATAGTAAATTACTGCATGCTAAGTTATGGCATGTGTACTGGAATCCTATTGATGGTTCAATATAAACAAACTTACAAAAGCTATGAATGTGCAAAACGTAATTTTTCTTAAATAATCAAAGTGATTTTTGTATTTTTCATTGTTATCATTTCGCGTATCTGTTGCGATTATTTACGAAAAAAATATTTACACAGACATTTAGTCGAAGGTTCAAGCCGAAATTTTTAAAAATACGCATTAAAGTTCTAATTTTGCAAGCTAGTGCTGAGTTATTGTTTCTTTGAATGATAAAAATTTAACTAGTTAAATCACTAGGTTTTGAAAGTAAGCAACATTATTTTGGAAAGTGACATTTCGACCTGTCAGTTTACTCCGTTTAATTAGCAATCCTACTACAGCTCCTACGTAAAATATTTTGTATGACTCATATTTATTCCTAAATCCCCACGTAGGTAGATAACCGTTATGGGCTTTAGAGTGTTTTTCATATAAATATTTTACTCTCAACGCTAACGAAAAGCATGAAAAAAAGCTTGCTTTGAGGTGTCGTTTGATAATGTTATAATCTGTTAAACCGTTTAGGCTACAGTGTCCCAAAAATAGACATTCGATATAGATTCCCCCCTTCCGAGACAGTTGAATGATAAATAAATAATGTTCGCTGCATAATCTGTGGTTCGCACACATAACCCTGGCCCCACAGTAAGATAACGAGTCTGTGTGTAGTATGTGGGTCACACCAACATTTGTCTCGGTGGGGAGATCGAACATGCAGTCTCTCGCTTCATAGCCGACTATTAGCCCACTAAGCCACAAAGACTGTCAATGCGGTGATGGATTTACGATCCCCCTTCGAGAGCCATAGTACAGTTTTGCACCACATTATTTATAAGCTCATCAATCATTTCAAGTGTTAACGATGGGACGATATCACTGGATTATGTGTTTCGTCTGCCAGATATATGATAACATACCTTGTATCTTGAATAGAGCTGCAGCTAAGTGATAACCAAACTTATCGTTATGCCATGGAACTTTTTCGACAGACTTCCAAAAAGAAGGTCCTCAATTCGTCTGTATTTTTTATGTACTGTTACGCGATATCTCCGCCGAATAAAATCGGTCCACGATTTTTAAATTTTTTTCTGTGTTCGATAGAGCTTCTTTCAAGGGTGGTCCCATATAAATTTGGTCACGATCGGATTTGAATTCGTTCCGTTAAGTTTTTAAACTTCTGACTATTTGGTGTAAAAATTGATGGCATAAAAACAAATGGGTATGGGACTCTGCCCCTGAATAATAATATACTTTTTTCTTACCCTGCCCTTATCTCACTCAAATTGAGATAGGTGACAACATACTTTCAAAGTCAGTTGTAAAAGGGGGAACCTGGAAACGAACTGCCACTAGTCAAATAAGAATAAAAATTGTCGAAGCTTCGACCAATGAGAGAATTTCTGAAACTTATTAATATTAGCTCTGTAATATTACTGTCATACGGGCTTTCTCTAGTAATGAGAGATAAATGGCTCAATTTGTAAAGATTTTTTGTATCTGTCGGAATGCAAAGATGTTTTTACCACGCTTCTTTGAATTTGGAAATGAGCTCTATCAAGTCATGGCTAACCCTGTGAAGAAATATTAGACAGACATCTTTGCATGTATCGAAAAACCACCATGATAAACATGGTCAAATTCATGTCATACTGGTTTCTGTAGATCGTTTAAGAACACAGTCCTTCAACGGTTAGTATATTTGAACCGCATTGCAGGTACTTATTGTAAAGTCCGGTGTATGTCATAAACATAATAATATCTTGAAAGAAAATCTTTATAATGTTGACTTTATCATCCGTTGTTTTTAACAATGATATGATCTCTGATAAGAATATTTTTTCTATTAAAGTCCTTGTAGACAATTCATTGGTCTACTGCCAGAGATGATCTGTGGACCGGGTGGTCTTGAGTTCGAATCCCAGCTCGGGCAAGCGTCTTTTCTAACCCGATTTGCCTGAGATCAGATCTCCAAGACTGCCTCGATGGCGTGGTGGTATTTCGGTACGACTACGGTTCTGAGGTCTCGGGTTCGATCCCCGGGTCGGGCTGTGATATTGAATTTTTCCATATCAGCCCGGAGTCTGGAATTTGTGCCCGATATGGCCATAGGCTCGCCTCCTATCACATGTGGGACGGAACTAAGCTCGGCGAAATGTGGGTGTTCTAGTTCGCTAGTGCGCCTCTGCCTACACCTTTGGGGATACAGGCGTGAGCTTATGTATGTATGTATGTAGATCTCCAAAAAAGTGTTGATATCAGGCAGACAGCTAGTCGTAAAAACCAATCAAAATCTTTTCTACAACATGCTTAAAAACAGAGTTCTGTCGATCCATAGGTCCCATACTCTGTGCCTAAGGGCCCCATGGTCTTAGATGGTGTCTGAGTTCATGTGGTTCTTTGGGAGCCTATTAGGTTATGTAATACGTCACAAGGTTAAGCTTTCATCAGATAATTTAGATACAGCTAGAAGTCACGTCCTCGCATTGTTTTGGAGGTTATCTGTACTATCGCGTGTAAGATATTCAATATCTGCACGGAAAAATTTACAATGTCAATGACTTTACAGCGATATGCCTTACAATATCTAACTATTTGAATAATCTATACTTTCATGATTTTTTTCTTCTTTTAATCTAAATACATTGTCCTGTAAAATGTTCTTGCAAATGTGCCTGTGTGTTTATGAATTACCTGAGAATTCTTCATAAGAATTCTGAAGGTGTGTAACATAGACCTGGGGGGTTACCACCACCTTTTATAGGAATATTGTAATAATGTTACTTGTACCGATTCCCTTACAAAAAAAAAAAGAAGTAGGATTATAATAATACTGCTATAAGAGGTGGTGGTAACCCCACTGACCTGAAGATCCGAGTCTTCTGTCATGGGTATCAGGAATTATGATAGACTTTCGGTCTTACACCACCCAGACTAGCAACAAATATTTGAATATCATACCCGTGGCCTCCAGTTTCTTTCTTTCTACCTGCCCTTTCCCCACCTTGACGTGGAGTCGGCGCATCACACTTCTTCAAGCATGTTGCAAAAAAGATTTGACTTAGTTTCTACGACCTGCTGCCTGCCTAACGCCATATCCCTCTGGGGAATCTAGAGTATGAAATTAGAAAGTGGCTTTTAGCTTCACAGCCCATTCATTCAGCAGGAAAAATTGTCTACAGTATAATAATATTAGCCCTGTAATATTACTGTCCCACTGCTGGGCACGGGCCTCCTCTACTAATGAGAGAGTTAGGCCTTAGTCTACCACGTTGGCCTAATGCGGGTTGGTTGAATTCACATACCTTCGAATTTCCTGTAAAGAAATTGTCGAGTTTGCAGGTTTCCTCACGATGTTTTCCTTCACCGATATATTAAGCGATATTTCACAATGAAAATACACTTAACATAGAAAAGTCAGAGATGTGTATGCTCCGTTTTGGGGTTGGTCTCGAACCTCCGACATTTGTCGCGGCAATCCGTACCATTCCCAACTGAGCTATCGCTATACAGTATAGCTTTACTTATATTGTTCTTTACAGATCAAAAAGCTCACAGACATGGGCCTGATGGGCGCATGCGTGTCCAAGGAGTACGGTGGTCTTGAACTGGACTACCTCTCTCTGGCGGTGGCTGTGGAGGAGTTATCCAGAGGATGTGCAAGCACCGGCATGATCGTCTCCATTCACAACTTCCTTTACGCTAACCTAGTCAACGAGAAGGGCACGCCAGAACAGAAAGAGTTATTCCTGAAGGATTTCACTAAAGGCTGTATTGGATGCTTCGCTTTGAGTGAACCTGGTGAGATTTTACCCGACTGTTCTGAAATAATAGTAATTTTTTTATGTTGCATACATGTGAACCACGATGAGGTCTTCTGGAATTTTGTCTTTCAAATCATTTATTCTGTAAATAGGATATATTATATCACTTTTACATGTCATTTACGAGTATATTAAAAAATAATAATGGCGTCTGCATTTCGTGACTATCCCTGAGAAATGTCTTCTACAAAGTAGTGCAAAGCCAAAATCTTTCTGCAACATGCTTAAATATTGTGTTGAGCTGACCCCACATTAGACGGATAAGGGCAACGAAGGAGAAAGTTACATCGTATAGCTCACTAAAGCCGGATCTCCTGCATTAGCTTTTTCGAAACAAAACACCTACACAAAACAAGGGTTTTCATTCAGTCCTGCTCGTAGATCAACGAACCATAGATAAAAAATACATGTTTTGAGTAGGTGTTTTGTATAATGTTTTTCCGGAGACGTGGCTTAAAAACAACTCTGCAAAGTATATATTTTTTTTCATTTTTAATCTCTTTATTTTATTTTTGAGTGTAGTTTTTTTAATATGCCATCGCCATTATTATTTTAAAAATTTCGCTACTCCGAGTAGATTTTTCTTTTTTTTATATATTTACCCATACTTTCTAGATCAGCCTGTAGACACATGCATTAGTTTTGTATGCGAATAGGTGCGGGTACCGACGTGGCTGGTATCAAACTGCACGCGAAATCCGATGGTCAGTGCTGGACGCTCAACGGCAAGAAGAGTTGGGTGACATCCGCGATAGAGGGCGCTGCGACGGTCACATTCGGAACATTCAACCCAGAGTTGAAACACAAAGGGCTCGTATGTGAGTAATAACAACATAAGCTCACGCCTGTATCTCCGAACGGGTAGGCAGGACGCACTAGCAAACTAGAAAATCCACATTTCGCCGAGCTTAGTTTCGTCCCAGATGCGATAGGGGGTGAACCTATCGCCATATCGGGTACAAATTCCAAATTCCGGGCTGACATTAATAGTTATGCTATTAGTTTTTGTACGCTGATAACTAGGAATGTGAAATTGTACACATGGCTTTCTTTTAGGACGTAGGCGAGTATTAAGGAAGGATTTTTGGAAATTCATCCCCTAAAAGGGTGGAAATGGACATACGACGGCACGGACTCTCACGCGGGCGTAGCCGCGGGCCAAAGCCAGTCATTTATTAGACAGTGATTAATGTGGGCTGTCTTTTGATCTTGTTTCTGAGTTCATATCAAAGAATAATTGGACCGTGTTGTGCAGAAATGAACCAACCCACAAAAAAGTTTTTTTTTTAATGATGCAACATGATCTAAACCATTAATAGACCATATTGATGTAATTTTTTTGTGGGTTGGTTCATTTCTGCAAACACGGTCCAATTGGGTTCAAGGTATTTCGTCATTTTTTTCCACTGTCATAATCGGAAGAGATATAGATAAGTTTTTATCAGTTGCATTTATTTATTCGACAGGAGTATTCCCAACTTGTGTTTATGGTAAAAACTAAAAATTATTTGTGAACTGAGATCAAAATTTTACTATATTTTTCATTATTCGAGATTATTTAGTTAACGGACCCAAAACTGAAAAAGTTTGAGTATAAGGGCATAAGCAAATTCCCTATAATTCTACTGGCTTTGTAGATAGTCATTTAGGCAGTAATGATCAATTCGGTACTTGACTATGTTTGATTTTATACACATATTTATATGTAATAGCAAATAAAACAAAAAATAAACCCTTCTGTAAAAACAGCATCGAAATTGGTTGAATGAGGCAGTAATTCATATTTTAAATTCTGGAATGGGGGCATATTGGAGATATCTTGCTATCCTTTTCCAATGCGCGTACCGTTACGTAATTATACTGATACTCTCTTTTCCGCAGTTTGACGGTTACACCAAACTTCAAAGGCTTATAACTTTTTTATTTTTGAGAATATTTCAATATTTCAATATTTCTTTCTGTACTATATTTTAGACGATGTACATAAATTTCATATAAAATTAATTTTAAAAAACTAGACAAGTACCCAAGTTGATGAAATAAACCACTAGCTTGGTAAAGTAAAAAGTAATTTCAACGGCTGAACAATGTTTCCAGGTTTCCTAGTGCCTATGGACTCGGAAGGACTGTTCAGAGGGAAGAAAGAACCCATAATGAGTGTTAGGTAAGTGTCCTCTCGTATTTAGTCGCAACGCTTCATACTAAGCATATAACATTGTCATGGGGTCAGGATAATTTAAATATTACCGCCTTTTTTTAAATAAATCTATTTTTACGGATTCTATCACGATTTCGTTTTAATTTTTATGCCCGACGTTTCGAAAGCTTTGCAGCCTTCGTGGTCACGGGTCGGACTGACCAAATCGTGATAGAATCCGTAAAATAGTTTTATTTCAATGAATAACATTCGCGTAAACCTAAGATATAACAGCTTTTTGTTGCATGCGAATGTGTCTACGCCTTACTGGATACAGCATGTTTCAAATATGTAAACATTTATAAAACTATAACCCCAACTTAGTACAGATTGCACTAAAAACTGGCTTTTGAAAAAAGTTTGTACACTCACACAAAAAATGCATGCTATCCATATCATATAGTGTTTTATAGGTACATATTATATACTGCTTACATAGGCTTACATTATCCAATAAGTATAAAATATTTTTGAAGTGATAACTTCTTATGGGAGGGTAAACCGCTTCGTAACGTAACGCGTTACGGCGTCACTCTGTCTGGCTTCTTATCATATTAATATACATGAAGTTTAAGAAATAACCTAAGTTTTTTTCAAGTTAAACAATTCCAATATTAAATAGCTCAACTTAGATTAGTTTAAGTTATCACTTCTGTCGAGCGTCCCGAGACGCACACGCTTTTTACATTAAATATGTTTTGTAAGTTTCGTTGGTCGTTGCCAACGAAACTTACAAAAACGAATAACACACAATTTTTTCTCGCTTTTTAGGTATCGGGTTTATATATTAATTATTATTTTATTATTATACATTATTTATAATATAAATTATTTATAATAATGTATAATAGCTGTGCTGTAATAATGTATAATGCTGCCAGTTCGAAAATCTGGTGCACCATAGATGAACGGGCAAGAAACTCAGACGTTTCATTTTATAACTTAACATAATTTATTATTGAAAAACAAATTACAAAAGAATATTATAACACGATATGTCCAGCATTGGCTCCCCCAGAGGAATTTAAAGTCAAGCAGGCGGCAAAATACTTAAAAATGTGTGTTGTAATTGGGTACTTGACTATGTTTGATTATACGCATATGTATATGTAATAGCGAATAAACCATAAAAGAAGCTTCTGTAAAAACTGCATCGTAATTGAATGAAAAATGAAGCGGTAATTCACATTTATAATTCTGGAGTGGGAGCATATTGGAGATATCTTGCTATCCCTTTCTAACTCACGTACCGTTATAGCGTGACGTGATTATACTGATTGTACAGGACTTGGGAACTTCCAAATTAAAACTACTGCGTGGTACGGGATAGGTAGGTTTACTTAACATTTTAATGAAGTAGTTGATTGACACGAGACACGACACACGAATATATGACTGCTAACATAGAAATAGCCTTATCACAATTGTACAGATCACAAAACGGATCACACAAAATCAAATTGTTGCGGATAGAAATTGATCAGGCGCTTCAACACTGATACTTCTCTTTCCCGCAGTTTGAAGGTTACACCAAATTTCAAAGACTTATAACTTTTTTACTTTTGAGAGTATTTCAATATTTCTTTCTGTTCTATATTTTAGACGAGGTGAATTTCATATAAATTATAAAAAAATAGTCGAGTATCCAAAACCCAACGAGTACGATAAGGACAGATGATATATAAAACTACACACATACATATAAATAGTCCCGTTTCGTTAAGTAAAAGGAGCTTATAAAATAGAATTGAAGCATGTGCCTCAGGGCGGCGACGGCGTGTACAGTGACGTTGGAGGACGTGAGGATACCGGTCGCGTACCAGGTCGGGAACCAAGGCGATGGGTTCAAGATCGCCATGGAGCAGCTGGACCAGGCCAGGATCGGGATAGCCGCGCACGCTGTCGGTAAGTTTGGTGAACTTTGACAGAGTACGTGACGAAACCGACAAATCAATTGAATAGTGACGTGCATAGATATTCCTATCAGGGTAAACAAAAATCTTACACAATTATTTTATTCAATTCTCGCGACACCACATAACGTAAACTCACGCCTGTATCCCCGAAAGGGTAGGCAGAGGCGCACTAGCGAACTAGAACACCCACATTTCGCAGAGCTTAGTTCCGTCCCAGATGTGATAGAGGGCGAGCCTATCGCCATATCGGGCACAAATTCCAGACTCCGAGCTGATATGGAAAAATCCAACATCACTTTGCCCGACCTGGGGATCGAACCCGAGATCTCGGGACCACCGTCCCGAAGTACCGTCCGTCGAACCGAAGTACAACCACGCGACCGAGGTAGTCCTCTTGTGTCGAGGTGACTCGCGACACCATCATAGTGATTATCATCTCTGTGTCGATTTAAAACCTAATCCGAGCGTTCTATTTTGAAATTTTGTATTTAGTCATAACTTTATGGAAATAGCAAATCTTTAGGGTAGACATTGTCTCTATGTCTATATGGACTGCACGCCACTGCAATCGAATCATGATATTTATTGAATAAACAAATACCACCCAACAGTCATGTTACTACATCCTTTATTAGGTTTGCCAAATGGCAAAAAGGAACCTATAGTTTCTCCATGTCCGTATGTCTGTCCGTCTGTCTGTCTGTCTGTCTGTCTGACCACTGTTTATCTGCGAGACTATAGGTACTAGAGAATTGTAAGGAATGGCATGATATGAGAGAGAGGCCTATGCCCAGCAGTGGGACCCTACAGGCTGTGGATGATGATGATGATGATCCTATGGTGTGGGGTATCGTTGGATAGGTCTTTCAAAAATAAAAGTTTTTAAACTTGTGATTGTTATACATACTTTCCGTATCAACCTGTATGTTATTTTCCAGGTATCGCCCAATCAGCTCTTGACACAGCCATAAACTACGCGAAGCAACGAGAAGCTTTCGGCAGACCTCTCACTAGATTAGCTTCTGTCAAGGTAATGAGCATCCTCTACAAAAAGCCCATTGGCTCTCATATCATACTCCAAAACGTCCGGCCAGCGCTTTTAAAAAAAAGTGTTACATAATAAAAAGCAGCACTCTATCGCCCGAATGGTCAAACGCTGCTCAACTTTACGGCTTCTTATATTGATTTTCGCCATACAATTTTGACAGATAAGGCGGCCTTAAAACACATAAAGCCACCTTAAGTGTATGAACATTCGGCGGTATGTGCAGCAGTGGACGTCCTGTGGCTGATGGTGATAAAAAGCATTTACGTAACTTTGTAATCTACAAATTGACAGCGTTGTTTGCATCTTTGTTTTAATAAACAACCTAATTTTCTCCCAGGACCGTCTGACAGACATGTGCATACTAGTGGAGACAGCCCGCCTGGCGACCTACCGTGCTGCTACTGATGTCTGCACCAAGAACAGCGCCATGGCCAAGTATATAGCGGGGAAGAACGCCGCCGCTGTTTCTGATCACTGCGTGCAGATACTGGGGGGGAGAGGGCTCTCCACACACTACCCCGCGGAGAGACATTACAGGTGACGTCACTAGTTATCTTGGTTAAACTGCATCTGATGGTAATGTCTATGTCGATACTCTTGTCGTAACGTGACATTCCTTGACGGTCTCGAGAATGGCTTGAATTAAAATAACATAACATAAATTCACGCCTGTATCCCCGAAGGGGTAGACAGAGGCGCACTAGTGAACTAGAACACCCACATTTCGTCGAGTTTAGTTCCGTCCCAGATGTGATAGGGGGCGAGTCTATCGCCATATCGGGCACAAATTCCAGACTCCGGGCTGATATGGAAAAATCCAATATCACTGTGCCCGACCCGGGGATCGAACCCGGAGACCTCAGGACAGTAGTCGTACCGAAATACAACCACGCCACCGAGGCAGTCAACCACCGACAAACAATCAGCTTGTCGGTGGTCTTAATCTAGGATCTATTCCCTGTATTGGAAATAAATAGTTACGATAAATCTATTAAATTATGGACATTAATTATCAATAACTTTAATACTTGAAAAAATAACATCTAAGTGATCTTGTCACTAACAGGGATGCTCGAGGCACGCAAATATATGGCGGTGTGACAGACATACAGAAGCGGCTCGTCGGACATTACCTACTGAAGGAACACGACGCGCTATGATGACCTCAGGCGAAACCGGGTAACGTGCTAGTCTCGTAGTGCACGAGTCGATATCGATGTCGATAAGTTTTATGTAAAGCATACTTTTTATGTTTATACTTGTGAATTATTAAAAAGAAAATCTTGCGAACTTGTGTCAACTCTAATTATTTTTATATCTTTAACCTTTAAAGTTTTTCGAATATCGGTATTTCGGGCAGCTTTTAACACTAATCAATCGATAATAATGTATTTCTTTTTAGTAGTGAATTAAAGTTTTTACCAACGATAGTTCAAGTTGATCTATTATTTTTTATTATATAATATTTTCTATGTCTTTACTCTTTTATTAGCAGCTATATTTATGGCTTTAATTTATCGATATCGATAACGTGGTTGCTGCACTAAATAACGACCAAGACTGCCACAAATCGTGCACAAATTATATAAATATAATGTGTATTTAACAACTGATTATTATGTTTAAATAATGTTGAATTTTTAAAAACATACAATCGATTAGTATTATTGGGCAAAAACTGTAATGACTTTAAGGAAATCAATTATGAATATTATCTCTAAATCAAAACTGAACTTTACTGCAATATTATAGGATTGCTTTTACAATATTACATTGATACATTCAACATTTTCTTTTATCTATCCTACCTTTTCTTTGAATTATTTTTTATCTTTTATATAATCTGACCATTTTATTTTTTATATTTTTTGATAAATTAAAAAACAATTTAAATATGATGACTGGAAAAGGAAACATTTTTCTTGTCTATATCTTTTACCAAAAAACAAATACTTTAAAGATTAAAGGCAGTAAAAACAAACTACTTTCTTAAAACTCGTAAATTATCGAATAATTAAATATATATCCATTTTGTATCATTGATTTGTTGAATTTTTTGTTATATTTATTTATATTTAACCATTTTTAGCATTTATTAAATAAACGTGATGTTTTAATGTACTTATTACGCCATTCCAATATTGTTAAATATTTAAGTGAAAATTCATAACAGGGTAATTTGTAGGTTTGTGAAAATATTTTAATTATTTGAATTGATTTTGATTTTATTACGGCCATATAAGAAACAAATTATGCTTATTTGCGAGTTATTATTTATTTCGTGCTTAATTTGGACAACTTTAGTCCCAAATGTGGTATTTATCATTGTTTTGGATAAAACACGCCCATTAATTAGGCTTTGTATAATAATGATCTAACAATTAGTTAAATGCAAAATTGGAAAATTATTGCTTTAATATAATGTATTCTATTATAATCTGGAATGTTATTGGTTTTCAATATTAACAATTGCAATAAATATATTTATAAAAAAAAATCAAAACCTAAATATATAAAAAAATAATCATAACATAAAAAAATTGATAATTAAAAAAGTCTTCCAATATGAAAGCGACAATATAGTAACAAATTAAACATATACATACGTATTTGTAGAAAAATACACAGGCTACGTCAGGCTATGCATATGTTTTTATAATGTTTTACATACAGTAATGATGTGTTAAGCGAAATCGATATTATGTATAATCTTGTGCCGGCATTGTAATAAAAGTTATTTTTCTATGTTATTTATTATTTCATTTATTTAAGGATGATTCTTCAAGAGCAAGATGCTTGTCGGAGGGATAATTTTGCTATGATAGATGTTTCATACTGATATTATCCTATGTTCAGCAGTGGATGTACTATGGCTGATGATAATATAACATAACATAAGCTCACGCCTGTATCCCCGAAGGGGTAGGCAGAGGCGCACTAGCGAACTAGAACACCCACATTTCGCCGAGCTTAGTTCCGTCCCAGATGTGATAGGGGGCGAGCCTATCGCCATATCGGGCACAAATTCCAGACTGATGATAATGATGATTATCTGTTCAAACGTCTACTTTTTTCCATAGGTAAATAAATACATCCAACATTCACACACATTGTCCTGACCGTACACTAGGTTTAATCGTTGATATCAGAAATTAGAGACTTTCGGTTTCACAATACCCAGACCCGAAACAAATATCACTAGGTCACACAAACATTTGTCTCAGTATGGGAATGGAACCAGGGACCTCTCCCTTCACAGTCGGTTACTCGCCCACTACTACGCTGTCAAAAGAATATCAAAAGTTATGTAGCTATTGAAAAATCAACCCTAACGCCTTTAAATTCACACCCCACAGAACACACTACACTCTATAGCGACACAAATCACCACCATCATAAAAAAACACAGGAGAAAAAAAGAAAAAAAAAACGCCTTTAAATTACGATACAGATTGAAAATATATCATGCGATCTCTATATACATTTTGGAAGTGTGAAAATAAAAGTCATTAAATTGGCAAAACATAGATTTTATAAATGTACAATTATTTATCCTATTAAACTTATACAAAAATCAAGGCCCCGGAATTTTTTTAACTAAAAATAAATTGTTAATTAATAATTAGTGCCTTTGTGGTATAAAAAATATTTCTTTCGGTTACCCAAGTATCCAAAGTGAACATTTTGTTCACTATATAACATTTCCGTTATACATTATCTATATTTTTTTAATACTCGTATCTTATAGCTAATCTCTTACATATATTTTTTTAAGTTTATTTACATTTCTACTATTATTTTTTTGGTTGTGTCTCACTTTTTGGTATGGAAAAATGAACACTACAAGAAGCATAATTATTTTTGGGCCCATTTTTGAATAGCCGAGTAACTTTATTCCGACGAATGTTTTTTTTTTATAGCAGAGATTGGCAAACGAGCAGATGGGTCACCTGATGGTAAGTGATCTCCACCACCCATAGACACCTATAACACAAAAAGAATCATGGGTGCGTTGCCAACCTAAAAGGAGGGAATGGAACGGGAGGGAAGGGGATTGGGAAAGGGAGTGGGGAAATGGGCCACTGGAAATCTCACTCTCCGAACGAAACGCGACAGCAAGCTGCCACTTTACGTCGGTTTTCTGTGAGACAGTGGTATCTAACCGGTCGAGCCGTCCCATTCATGCTATATACGTTACTGTCTACAGCGTGGTTCTACCACTACTCTATTTTGTTGCTTTGTCAGTTTTGTACATTCATTGTCAAATTAAAAGTATTGATTATGCCCTGGGATGTTTCTAGGTTTCATATAGTTAAAAAATAAATATAATTATGCCACTACGAAGAATTCATAATGTTTATGAAATCAGCTCAAAGGGGAATTCTGGCCACACAGTAAAGGAAGACAATTTTTTTTAACTCTAAAACCGAAACACCTCACTTTAAAACTTAAAAGTTTTAGACTTCAGAAAAAAATACAAAACAAAACTAGTGAAAACTCACTCGGTGACGGCTTACGAATAATGTCCTCGCCAATGAATTCATGAGCACCTTGCTACTACTATTTCATACTAACTTCACTGTTTCAGTAGGCTAGCGACTCGCGCGCTTGAGTTCAGTAAATTTTACATAACATAAGCTCACGCCTGTATCCTCGACGGGGTAGGCAGAGGCGCACTAGCGAACTAGTACACCCACGTTTAGCCGAGCTTAGTTCCGTCCCAGATGTAAAGCCTATCGCCATACCGGGCACAAATTCCAAACTCCGGGCTGATATGGAAAAATCCAATATCACTGTGCACTCGGGGATCGAATCCGAGACCTCAGAATGGTAGTCGTACCGAAATACAACTACGCTATCGAGGCAGCAAATTTTATAATAGTAATAACGGGTTACTCAGTGACGTTTATCTCCTTGAAGATTTTCTTTAAAAGCCGAGACTGGCAAACGAGCTAGTGAGTCACTTGATGGTAAGTGATCTCCACTGCCCATAGACACCCAAGACAAAAACAATCATGGATGCGTTGCCAGCCTAAAAGTAGAGAAACAGGGATTGGAAAGAGAAGGGAGGGATTTGGGCCTTCGGATATCTCATTCCCCGAACGAAACGTAGCAACTTCACGGTTTTCTGTGAAACAGTGGTATCGAAGCGGTCGAGCCGGCCCATTGTGCTATAGACGTAAATGTCTATAGCGTGGCTCTACCACTCAAAGAAATTGCTTTCAGCTGTCTACAATACGTTAAGTGTAAATGATGCCTAATATTCGACGCTATCATACATTGAGAAGCTACTTTATTAGCAGTGGCGTAACTAAACCATCTGAGGCCCGTGGCAAATTCATTGGATGGGCCCCCCGTAAAAATCGTCACGTAATTGAATTTTAATAAATCACCTGTACTAGTTAAAAACATAACATAAGCTCTGGCTGGGGGCCCGTGGCATTTTGTCATCCCTGCCACCCTACAGTTCCGCCACTGTACATTAGAAAGAATAGCTTCAGCTTCTATTGAGCGCTGTAATTTGATCCTTAACACCGTTGTTTTTGATGTCATTACTGTCCTGTCGCCTGCGCTTGGCTCGTATGTTCTTTTTCCGCTTAACCAGACATACTGTTACGATTGCTATAACAAGCAGTACGATTATGCAGCATCCAATAATTTCCAGTAGACGGATGAGCCACTTCGAGGAGTTTTCTTCGGTTGACAGCATCTGAAAATATGTAAGTGATCGTTATATTAAAAATTAACAGAACGCAAGGGAATATTAGTTCCCTTTCGCGAAAAAGTCAATTTCGATCACTGCCCCTATCGGATCTAGGACGGAAATGAGCGAAATGTGGGTGTTCTGGTTTGCTAGTTCACCTCTGCCTGGGGTAGGCAGATGATACAGAGTGTGTGTACCTATGTATGTTTAATTTCGAGGGCATGTGGAGTCTACCAACCCGCATTAGGCCAGCGTGGTAAACTAAGGCCTAAACCCTCATTAGTAGAGAAGGCTCGTGCCAAGCAGTGCGACAGTAATATTACAGGCCTAATATTATATTGATATATTGTTAATTCGACACACCTATATTTCCAATCCATCAAAAGACATCTAATAGTCTGTATTTTCTTTATGAAAAAAAATATTTTCGTTTCCTGAACATTTTGAATTTCCAGACATGTGCCCTTTTCGAAATTGCCCATTCAGAAACAAAATACTTACAGTATAAGGGTAGTTGGCCTCAGTGCGCAAGTAATCCCGAGTGCACATGACCTCTTTACTCCATTTGTACCAGTGTATGAGTCTTCGGCCTCTCACCGCGATAGGCGTGTCACATCTAAACAAGGATAATCACAAGTTTAAAAACTTAACGGACTGACCTCAAATCCAATCGTGACCGAATTTAGATGGGACCACCCTTGAAAGAGGTTCAATCGAACACAAAAAGAATTTTGAAGTTCGATCCACATTTGGCGGAGATATCGCGTAACATACATAAAAAAATACAAACGAATTGAATACCTCCTTCTTTTTTGAAGTTGGTCGAAAATTGAAATTGAACTGGAGGGTGACTCCTGACGCTCGATTCGAACTTGAATTCGATTCGGTTTCATATATTGATTTGAAATTCCACCGAAATCGAGTTAAAAAGTGCATTAATGTCAGGTTAAAAATTACCAAATGACAAGTTCTCGAATATTATGCAACATTAGCGCACATAAAAGTAGATTTCGGTGGAACTGTAAGTCAATAAATGAAACCAAATCGAAATCACAATCGAATTGAGCGTCGGGAGTCACCCCCCCGCACCCGTCTACTTAGTATCAAAGTCTAGGACAGATCTATAGAGCGAACTTTGACTAAGTCTGAGTCAAAGAGCGAATTCTGTGGGGATTTGGAAACAAACAAACCAAACTTTGTTGTGTGAACGCAACAGCGAAGATTCGCTGACGGGAACGTTCGGTCGCCGATGGCCCTTCGCGAACGTTCTTTCGCCTTCGTTGATCGTTCGGTTAATGTAACGGTTAATTGATCTCACTTTATTGTTCAACGTTTTTGCTAGATGCCGGATTATTGTTTTTCGCATTTTGTATCTCTTCTTGTTAACTATTTACGGCCGGTTTCAATAAACTATCTCAGTTTGGAGTGCAGATAGATCGCGATTATGAACCAATCAAATCAAGTCATTTAACGGAGTCATGTTCAAACTGTGTTCTTATTGGCTAATTTTTGTAATCTATCTGCACATTCGAACTGAGATTGTTTATTGAAACCGGCCGTTAGTGGATTTATGCTTATTTATGTAAGTTGTGGTTGCCTGTTTTTGGGGAACACTGAATTTAAGTCTTTGTCATTGTTAATTAAGTTATATAGTGTATCTTCTCTTGGCAACTCTAAAATAAATAAATAAATAAATGTGCACCCGCCATCAGGCATACCCGGCAAACGGCTTGCTTGTCTCGTCAATTTTCAATAAAAATGTGTACCTCAACTCATCCAACAGTTGCGAGGTGTTCGTCTTGTACATGGTGGGTATGAGGTCGTCGATGACCCATTGCAGGTCGCACGAGCAGCGCCAGGGGTTGTGCTGTAGATTCACTCCCTCTTCCACAGTCGACCAGTCCGTCAGGTTCCGCGATAAGTGAGACAAATTGTTTTTACTCACGTCCAACTGGGAATTGTCGTATACTTATTTTTATTTCTTTTTATATTCTATTTGTTATTTCAATTATAGAATACAGTAAAATAAAAGTCTTGGTCAACCCGTCTTTGAATCACGACAGGAATTAATAATGGTACATTAGTCTAGGGCCTAGACTATAGGCCCGAGGTTTTCAAACTTTGTGTGATGACCCACGGATGGTGGTAAGGAGCGTCACGAAAAATTTTGGAAGACAATTTTAGCCCTCAGCCGCCCTGTTATAAAATTTAAAGGACATATCTAAATGGCCTCATATATCTAGTGGCAGCATAGTTTAAAAAATGTACTAGTTTTAATTTAAAGTTTGGGATATAATGTACCTATACTACGTGCCTATAACGTTGTGGTAGTGAGGTACTAATTTCAACTATAAACTATAAATGTCAACCTTATCTTCAACATATCAATATTCGAATTTTGGATGGTCATCATGAGTAACTGAGCCACACTGTAGAGTGTAGAGTATTGTAGACAATTCTGCATACAGTATAAATGGGTCAACTACCAGCATATCACAGAAAACCTAAGTGAAGTGACAGCTTGTCTGACTTCTTAAGCTAATAAAAAAGCACAGTTCTTACACTTACCGTACATAAAGATGTGCCATCAAAAGCACCTACTTTTATTTCACTCAGCGAAGGACAATTTGACAAATACAATGAGAAACACGGCATTTCCAAAGGCTCGCCCACCGACTGTCCCACTACATTGCTAAACGCCTTCTCATCTACTATCACTAGTGACTTCAACTCTGTCATATACAGTCGACTGAGTGCCAAAATGTTCTTGAAATATATTGTCTCTATAGGATTTCCGTCTAAACGAAGATCACTCAAGTTTGGGAACAGCTGTGAGTTCAAAGCCTTTGGTATTTCGGTGATGAGATTGTACGATAAATCGAGAAAATATAAGTTTTGCAGTTTGTTGTTGATGTTCATTTCTGTGATTTGATTGCCTCCGATGTAGAGCACCTGAAATTGGAACATATCATCATTAGTAATGGTTCAAGGCGGTAGATGGTAGAAAAGAAGGACGTTATTCAACGATCTATTCCATCTCGTTTAAGGCCACCTTATCTGTCAAAATTGTATAGCAAAAATCAATTTAAGGAGCCGTTTAAGTTGAGTAGCGTTTGACCATTCGGACGTTAGTTTTTTCCATAAATTCACTTTCTATATAAACATAACGTAACATAACATAAGCTCACGCCTGTATCCCCGAAGAGGTAGGCAGAGGCGTACTAGCGAACTAGTACACCCACATTTCGCCGAGCTTAGTTCCGTCCCAGATGTGATAGGGGGCGAGCCTATCGCCATATCGGGCACAAATTCCAGACTCCGGGCTGATATGGAAAAATCCAATATCACTTTGCCCGACCCGGGGATCGAACCCGAGACCTCAGAACCGTAGTCGTACCGAAATACCACCACGCCACCGATGCAGTCTATATTTGCACTTTCAATATTTGTATTAATAATTTGGTTTTTAGACATGAGGTCTATATATCCTTTATTTTATATGTGGCAAACCATTTTGGTTCAAACATGGACCATCAAATTCATATTGTAGACCGGAAATGACGCTGGCAAAATATTAATAATTCTCATTACTATTGTCCACTACAACTGCATAAGCATGATTCATTGTACCTCTTATATCGACAATATCACCGGAAAATGATAAATCACAGGCATAATAGCTTGAATCATTACACTCACCTCAAGATTATCGAAGTTCACCGCTGCCTCGTCATACAAATTCGACAGCCTATTGTATGACAAATCTATGTACTTTATACCGCTGGGGAACTTCGGCCAGTGATAGAGGGTGTTTCCTCGCAATTTCGCAATTTCCAGTGATGGTGGTAATGAGAATACGAATGTAATGTTATTTTGACTGACGTCGAGCTCTCTCAGGTTTGTGCAAGTTAGAAACGAGTCCTCCTCAACAATTTCTATTATGTTGTTCGATAAGTCGATGAATTCACTGCAAAATATATTTAATGTCTTATTGATAACGTAACGGTATTGGAAATAATCTAAGAAATTATTGGGCATATAAATTGACATGATAATGTCAGTGGTGAGCCATATGTCTTGGTGTATATATGTATGTAGTTTAGTCGTAAGATCAAATCTTATGAACAAGTATGCCACGTGCCCTTCACTTAATGATACCAGATTTCTACGACCTTTACCTTCATCTGGAAATCTTTGGGGGAGGCCTATGCCCAGCAGTAGACGTCCTGTGGGCCCTGTGGCTGATGATGATGATATAAGTCTATCCACGACGAGCCTGGTTAACGGTCGAAACGACTAACTCGTTCCACCTGGTCCTAGCAGGAGGACAGAAGGTACCTAATGAACCACATAACATTGATTGTAAATAAATTAAAGGTAAATCATTATCTTAATACTTACAGACTATTGTTCAAAGGGAAGGAATTCTTCACAATAGACCTTATTTTATTACCATTTAAGTTCAATCTCTTCAATCCAGACAGAACTCGGTTTTGAGGCAGCAGAAGGTCGTATATGTTGTTCTTCCCTATATCCAGTTCTTCTATCATAGTCGATTTCAAAGCTTCTATAGGTAACTTCTTAAATAAATTCCCTTGAATATTCAGCCTTTTTAGATGACGTAATTTCTCGAAGTCTAATGGGTTGAATCGGGTCAGTTTGTTGTAGGAAACATCGAATTCCTCCAAGCCTTCGATGTTAGTAAAGAGATCGGGAGTGATTTCAAGTAATTCGTTCTGGGCGAAGGAGAGCTTCTTCAGATTAGGGACGTCAGCAAAAGGGTCCGGCCAGTACGTTTTTATTTCGTTGTTCGTGAATCTGAGTGTATCGACTTGTGAATTTGGTGGTAACCTGGAAAATTAAATAATTCTCAATGGAGATTGCTTTGTATTGGAAATAAAGCTACATATGGTAAATTATGCTGAATTTAAACAGCATTTTAATTTGTCATTAGCTAATTAGTTAGTTGTCAATCAGAAAATAGTGTGGTCCGGTACAACATATCACAAATTATGGCCGGATTTAGTTTCCTTTACTTAGCCTTGCCGGTTTCATGGAAATACTTCTACATTCTTTTCTTCCAAAATAATATAAATGGCCTTTTTACTAATTGCGTTCCTTTAGCGAAGTATTCTATGTGAAGATCACATTTATGGTATAGGTACTTGGAAAGAAGGAATTCTGTCCTTCGGAAATCTCTCAACGTACCTACGACCGTACGAACGCAAGCCGCTTTTTACGACCCCAAGGGATTTGGCCGACGCCCCCCAGTTTGAAAAACACGGACTTTCCATTAATGATTGATATTATGTAGCATGTAAAATACGAGTTATATACACTGATAAGGAATAATGTATTTATTATTCTTAACCATCGATATATTATTTATCTAGAAGCACAGTTGATGCTCGGAAAATGGGACAGCAAAGGAGTGCTTAAGCACTTGTTTTGCATACAGTCCGACGTCGATAGAATTCTAAATAGGTATCAAAATTCAAATTAAAGAACGCTTGCTCATTTCGTTTAAAAACCTACTTTATAACACGTGCTTAGGGTTATATTTGTGTTGATTTAATTACAACTTGTGATCGTTTTCTTTGTTTTATTTTTGAGACCACTTTTTAGGCGGATATTTGCAAATAACTGTCCATCTAGGGTATAATATATTGATGGTCTCAACTCTCAGGTGATTTAAAATACAAAACAAGTCACGGCAGGATTACAGGCGGACGAAAACCAATGCCAACGCGCTCATTAGTCCATTACTGAATCATACAATCATCAGTCACAATCAGCCGAAAATATGAAGGTAGGCGGCGCGATGCGGTGACCACAAGGTACAAACAGTAACGTCTACAGCAAGAATGGGCCGGCTCGACCAGTTTCATACAAATGTCGCACAGAAAACCGACGTAAAGTGGCAGCTAGTTGTTGAATTTCGTTCAGTCTGTGAGATTTCCGCTGGTCCAATTCACAATCCCTATTCTCTTTAAGATTGACAACGCACCCATGGTTATTTTGGTATTATGGGCTTACTGCTTACTATCAGGTAACCTGCTCGTTTGCCAGTCTGTTATAAAAAAGGCACAAACCCAAGAGATATGAGATAAGGGCCTGATGATGTGATGATTTGCTAAGTAAACTGGGCTAAAATGATGGATCGCGATAAACTGTTCCATTGAACTTTAATTAGATGACGAATAAAGGAAGTGTGCGAAATCGCGTCTATTATTAGATTTTTGCCGATTTCGAAAGAAAGAAATTCTTAGATAAAAGATGCATGGTTTGTGTAGTTGATTTTTTAATATTTTAGTGCTGGAGAGCCGGCATTACTGCCTCAGCCCAACCAATGACTTAAAACTTAAACTCGATTTATCCTGCAGCTCATTCCTATATTTAAATCGAGATTTGGGATAAATCGAAATTGATCTAAGTGCTGAGTCACCCTAGGAAAATAAAAACTGAAAGAATTTATATTTGTGTGTTCACTAACGTCAATGAACTTTAATTTGAAGAATGATAGCCTAGCACTAATATAAAACTGCACGTCACAGACTGCAATGTTTACTCAGATGATTGACGTAATCTGAAATGGGATATAATGTTAGACAAAATAGATATAATAATTAAATACATCCAACTTGACATCTGTAGCCCGACCACGAAAAACTAATGTAAATGTATTCGAGTTCGCTGCGCACTGATGACGTTTCATACAAATTTCATAGACGCGCATCGAGTTCGAATACTTACATTTACGGTTGTCAGAAATTTTCCTGCTCAGGCCGCAGTTAAGTAGGTACATACAGTCCGTGCTGTATTACTTTCCATATGAATTGTATATTGGCTCGGTGGCGTGGTTGTATTTCGGTACGACTAACGTCCTGAGATCTCGGGTTCTATCCCCGGGTCGGGCAAAGTGATATTGGAATTTTCCATCTCAGCCCGGAGTCTGGAATTTGTGCCCGATATGGCGATAGACTCGCCCCCTATCACATCTGGGGCGAAACTAAGCTCGGCGAAATGTGGGTGTTCTAATTCGCTAGTGCACCTCTGCCTACCCCTTCGGGGATACAGACGAGAGCTTATGTTATGTTATGTTATGAATTGTATAACAATTATAAACCTTACTCTCTTTTAGGGAAGTCGGTTTATAAATTACGAGGGACTTTGGAAATTGCCTGTTGCCATATTTATGTATCCCCAAGCCACTTATTTTCATAAGCTTGTGTATCTGCTGATGCTAATATTATATCTAAGGGCCACTTTTAGCTCCGTGATAAATCTCTATTTATCCCAAATCTTGATTCAAAGATAGGAGTGAGCTATAGGATAAATCGACTTTAGGTTTAACTCTAGATTAGTGATAGCGCCGCAAGTCGCCCTAAGGGCTAAGGTTTAGCGGCCTGCTAAGGCATTCCACAAAACATGCCCAGTAAATTAACAAGTGAAATAAAGAAATAACTGGCTGAAACCATGTTTAATGGGGAACTTGCACGAAAATTATAACGAGAAATTGTGTTGATAAATCAATAAACAAAACCTTGAAATGTGCTATGATGATATTTGTAGTATAAAATAATTGATATTTTACAAAATATCTTAATTATAAATTACGTGTAATGGAACGTTATTACAAAAGCCAAGTGACGTCGTTGCATTAGGCAGTGTTTCCACGTTGGGGTATTTTTCCCAATTTTGCGGAAAACTGTTGTTATGTTTTGTATGGTGCCTGACGAATGAGATTTCGGAGGTCCTCCTCTTTCCAAATTATTCTCTTCATGTAACTTTCCCACCTCTCCGCTCAGGATTCAAGGGTGCAACTTATTTTTACTTCGTTATTTAATGAAATAGCTTCAATATTTTTGGGGAAATTTTTGTTCGGCATGGGGAAATTTTAAACGATAGGCAATTATAGCGGATCAAACGTCATTCCTGACAATGTCACTAGCCGTCAGTGTCAACTGAGATGTCAACAAAAAGGCATTTTTAAGCTGTGACGTCACGTCCTTTTTTAGCGCGGGGTTTTGTAAGTCATATTTAGACTTGCGATAATTAAATGATTTGTGCATATTTTTATGTTTTTGTTTCTGATGTGTTTATTTGAGACGTAGTTCTTTACAATGAACCAATAAAAAAATTACACGCAAGTTCCCTATTGGATCTGTATTTATTTATCGACATCCTCTGTGGACTGTGGCGCAGTTGGCGAGTAGCCGATTGTGAAGCGAGAGGCCGCGGGTTCGATTCCCGCATTAAGACAAATGTTTGTGTGGCCCACAGATATTTGTTAAAAGTCTGGGTTTTGTGTGACCGAAAGTATCTCATAGTCTCTGATACCCACGATACAGGTTATACCTGTGGGGTTAGGATTAGGTGTATTTATTAATTAACCCGTTGGAGGTGGCACATATATAGAGGTATGTTTGTTACATAAGTGTCACGGCCTTTGGAAGCCGAGCCGACTATTAGGTTCTAATTGAAAGCCACTTTTAAGAGAATTTTCCGAAAATACCCGCGAAGTAAACAAAGATAATACGCGTGTAAGCAAACAAGCATGCCCTTAGAAGTTAGAACTACTATGAACATTTAATGACTGGCGATAAGGAATCAAGGTAATTAAACAAAATAAAATGACGAACGCAACAGATTTGTTTTTCGAGGCCAACTAATATAATAAAATATATAAGTATAAATTAAATCCTCTTAGGGCGACTTGCACCACTATTGCTAACCTACAGTTAGTCCTAACCTCAAGTTATATTGAAATGGAAAATTACAGATAATGATGACATTTAATTAATTACATGTTCTTCATATATTTCTATTTCAATTTAACTTGAGGTTAGGACTAACTGTAGGTTAGTAATAGTGGTGCAAGTCGCCGTTAGAAGGAATTCATGACCACGTCGCGTCGTCGTGTCGTCTCCTGCACTAAAACATTACACAAAACACCTACACAAAACATGTATTTTTTTATCTATGGTCCATTGTTCTACGAGTAAGAGACCGCTAAAATCGTAGTTTTGCGTATGTTTTTTTTGTGTAATGTTTCAAGAAAAACTAGTGCAGGAGACGCCGCCTTAGTGGTACTTGCGTACATAGATTTTTCTTTCATATAGTAGATTCTTTCATGTAGATTCGTATATATGGTCGCCTCCTTGGTCTAGTGGCAGCATGTATGGGCTGTGGACCGGGAGGTCGTGGGTTCGATTCTCAGGTCGGGTACTGGACCCCTCAGAGGGGGTTGACGTCAGGCAGGCAGCCGGTCGTAGAAACTTAGCCAAATCATTTCTGCAACATGCTTGTAAAAGTGTGTTGCGCCGACCCCACATTAAAGTGGGATAAGGGCAGGTAGAAAGAAAGAAAAGAAAGTCGTATGTAGATAATTAATTTTACTCCCCTATAATTTTTTTCCTAAATGATAAGAATGACTCATTGGCTCTGTAAATTCTAATGACAATAACAGCAGTAAATAATCACAAGTTTAAAAACTTAACTGACCGACTTCCAATTTACCGATCGTGACAAAATATATATGAGATCACCCTTGAAATAAGCTCTATCGAACACAAAAATAATTTTGAAAATCGGTCCACATTTGGCGGGGATATGGAGTAACATACATAAAAAAATACCAACGAATTGAGGACCTCCTCCTTTTTGGGAAGTCGGGCGAGAAGTAGGTATAGTACCCAATATAATCTAAAGCCCCACTTAGATGCAGTGTGTTTCTTCTGCGTCATAGGCGAGATACGAGCATACTTTTAATAGCATGAAGCCTTAAGCCGGGTCTTCTGCACTAAAACATTAAACCGGGTCTCCTGCACTAAAACATTACACAAAACACGCATTTTTTATCTATGGTCCATTGTTCTACGAGCAGGTGACAGCTAAAATCGTTGTTTTGCGTATGTGTTTGTAGGTAAGTGTTTTGTTTCGAAAAAGCTAGTGCAGGAGACGCGACTTTACAGACACGCATGCGTGCAAAACGCTACGTGTAAATAGGACCTTATGTGCTCTCTATTATTTTTATTATTTTACGACACAAGTACGTAGATAGTATTTAACTGTATATTATTTTGTTATATAGCTTATTCACATGCAAGAGTAAGTTGAACAGTGCTGCACTGTACCTAGTTCTTAGCGTTCTTTGGAATTCAACTATATTTGAATTTCAACATGCACATTTCAGATAGTTTCTAGCGTCTTCTGGAGGTTTGGTGCTACCTATATTTGAATTAGAACATATTTAAAAGTAAATGCCTTTTTAAATATCAGAAACACTTTTTTTGACTGTAAACACATACCTAATTAACGGAACGGTACAATACATATTAAAACCGTGTTTGTCCTTTTAAGCAGAAACGGATATTAGAATATCATGATTTTTATAGATAGTTCATCGGCACAATCGACTTATGTTAGTGTTAATCCCGGAAAAATTAAAGGAAAGTTGGGCGTAGTCGCAAGAAGCTACCAATAAATTAATCACACAGCGAAGAGGCGGAGGAAAAGTAAATACAAATCACACGCTTATGACTAACCACTCCACATCACCTGACAGAAAACAAATCAGCAAACACTTACTTGCCAAGTGTGGACAGCCTCATGCCTTCGAAGGTGGCCGTAATCCTCAACCCGTTAGGATTGGGCGGCCATTCTATTTTGTCCAAATCCGTGATGTGCATTATTCTGTCCGTATCTGAACAGTATATATTCAAAATCAATTGGGTTTTCTCCACATTCTCAATTTCACTGCACGTGCAAAACTCGCATAACTTTTTTGTCCTTTCACCACTGTCTTCTTGGGCGGCGATTATTTTGGCTAATAATAGGCACACAATTTTGAAGTACATTATGTATTGGATACTAGAACACGTGTGTGCACGGACCATAGTCGCCGCGAAGTGTTGTTATCTCTCTTATATGATATCAGTGCATTTATAACAGATAAAGTTGGCGACACACCTGAGTTGAGCTCACATAGCATAGTATTATAATTCCATAATCTTGAAGTTATCGGTAATTATTTGTGGTTATATAAAAAAATAAAACCTTTAGGCGCTGCACGCTCTTACAAATGTAGAGTTTAACCTAAACTCGATTTATGCCACAGCTCAGTCCTACCTATAAATCAAGATTTGGGATAAATAGAGATTTATCGCAGAGCTGCAAGTGGCCCTTAAAAGTCTACCTAAAATATTTATTATCTCTGGTTATTTTTACGTTAGGATTATTCAAATTAAAATACCCCATATGCAATGCAACCACTGAAACAGGTCCCATAAAATAAGGTCGTCAGAATTTTTCAAAATTTATATTGGGCAATTGTAATTTTGACTGCCTCGATGGCGTGGTTGTATTTCTGTACGACTACCGTCCCAAGGTCTCGGGTTCGATCCCCGGGTCGGGAAAATTGATATTGGATTTTTCCATATCCGGAGTCTGGAATTTGTACTATCACATCTAGGACGGAACAAAGCTCAGCGAAATGTGGGTGTAATAATTCGCTAGTACGCCTCTGCCTATCACTTCAGGGCTACAGGCGTGAGCTTATGTTATGTAATTTTGAGGGATTTCTTAGATTTTCATTTTAAACTGGACTATAACTGCGATTAAAGCTATGTTTGTGAATAGACACGTTTCGTTGTGTCACCATCTTTATGTTTATCACTGATTGCCTCCCTGTACAGATACCGATACGAACGATAGCAAATTCCATTGAAATACTATTATTCAGTGTTTGTAAACTATTTTTAGAATGCTTTCATGTGGAGCTAGGTTAAGATCCGGTTTAGAAAATCACTGTTTCCTTTTTCAAGCTTTATCAAAAATTGCAAAGTGATACCTATGTATATAGGTACTTTCAAGTTAAAAACGTAAAAACCGATTGTTTTGTTAAGTACGCGAATGGTATACATTGAAATAAAACTATTTTTACGGATTCTATCACGATTTGTTTTATTTTTTATGCCCGACGTTGGACTGAACAACCCGTGACCACGAAGACTGCGAAGCCTTCGAAACGTCGGACATTAAAAAAAATGATGATAGAATCCGTAATGATAGTTTTATTTTAACGTAAAAACCGACTTCAAGTCATCAAATCTTGTCCATCGGACCACTTGTGGTGTAAGATTTTTCTTTCTAGCTGCCCTTATCCCACCTTAAAGTGGGGTCGGCGCGGTCACTTTTTCAAGCATGTTGCAGAAAGGATTTGGCTTAGTTTTTACGACCGGCTGCCTGCCTCACGTAAAGCCCCTCTGGAGGATCCAGTCCTGGAACCTCCCGGTCCATAGCCCATATAAGCTGCCACTAGACCAAGGAGGCGACTCCGGCGATAAGGCGTAAGCTAGAATATTGATATCACAAGTTTAAAATCTTAATGGACCGATTTCAAATACAATCATGACCAAATTTATAAGACCCTTGAAATAAGCTTTATCGAACACAAAATAATTTTAAAAATCGGCCCACATTTGGCGGAGATATCGCGTAACATACATAAAAAAACAGACGAATTAAGGACCTTCTCCCTTTTGGAGGTCTGTCGATTATAATGGCAGCTTGGTGTTTCTTCGGTGAGAGAGATTTCCTTTGCCTCAAAACTCCTTCCTTTTCCAATCCTTATTACTGTCCTTTAAAGTTAACGGAGTCGCATCCATGATTCTGTGTCTCGAGATCACTTTCCATCAGGGTCACCTGCTCATTAATCAAACTCTGCTACGTAATTAATACACATATAAGCTCACGCCTGTATCCCCGGAGGGGTAGGCAGAGGTGTACTAGCGAAATAGAACACCCACATTTAGCCGAGCTTAGTTCCGTCTCAGATGTGATAGGGGGCGACCCTATCGCCATATCGGGCACAAATTCCAGACTCTGGGCTGATATGAAAAAATCCAATATCACTGCCCGACCCGGGGATCGAACCCGAGACCTCAGGACGGTAGTCGTACCGAAATACAACCACGCCACCAAGGCAGTCTATAATTAATAATTTTTACATAATATAACCCCACTCCACATTGGGGGAGGCCTATGTTCAGCAGTGGACGAGCTATGGCCTATGGCTGATGATGATGATGAACCCCACTCGCTTGCCCGGAACACAAACCTTAAAATAAAATCACCCAATAGACATAGTATTGACCTCACATTAAGATATGTATGAGTCTTGTATCGTGGGTATCAGAAACTACGAGAGATTTTCGGCCTCACAACACTTTGGGTGTTTATACTTTCGGGTCACACAAATATTTGTCTCGGTGCGGGGATCGAACCCGCAGCCTCTCGCGTCCCAGCCAACTCGCCCGCTACGCCAAATTATTTGTGATTTCCATAATAAATTAAACAACTTTATAAAATAATATTTTTATTTAACAGTATTGATTTACGCCATGTCATACATGAGAATTAAATGTAACAGTATATATGATTTTATTTACATAATAATACAGAAAACCTAAAAAAAAGAGAAACTTACACGAACGAAATGCCTATAATTACAAAAATGTCATAAAAATATACTTTTATCCAATTTACATAAATAATATACAGTGTGTTACTTATGCTTGCACAACACAATCGTCGTACAGTCCAACAATCTGTCCCAACTCACGATCGATAAAATTCTTAAAACTGACTTTCTAACAATATTATATGTGGTAGAGCCACTCTGTAGATTGTGAAGTCTACAGCACGAAACAGCGTGCTCGACTGGCTTAATGCTACTATCTCACAGAATACCGATAAAAGTGGCTGCTCATTGTTAACGTTTCGTTACATTCACGAAGTCCGTGGAGAGTACATAACGTGGAGGGTTACGAACAATGTGTGAACTAATATTTACATATTATGGGCCTTACTTATAAAAGTATTTTCGCTTATCTTTTCGCTAAGGATAGCCAGTCACTTTTTTCCTTGCGTTACATTGTTTATAAATGGAAGGGAAAACCTATGCTTAAAGATAAGCAGCGCTTAAATATTTTTATAAGTAAGGGTCTATATGTATAGAATTTACGCCATCAGTAGTTCGACCATAAGTTTAAACTCCGTAAAATATTTATGTGAAAAACCCCGAAGGCCTCTGGCGGTTACGTCGAGAATTAACATATTTCATACAAATTATTGTACGTAGGCGCTAGCGAGGAATGTCAAAAAGTCATGATGAGTTACTGTTGTCAACTATCTGAAACCACGGAGCATCTGAAATTGTATTAATTTAATACAAGTCAGAGACAACTCGGAGTAAAGGTTAACGCGACCGAATAAGTAAATCGCACACAATTCTCTGTTGGACTGTTGGACGATTGTGTAGTATTGGTATTAGGGTTATTGTGACCCAGGTCTTTTAGAGACCTAACTAAATACGGAATTAAATGTCCCTAAATGCTATATCACATAATTTCGCAATTGTAAATTATATTTTACAATTGTAATTTAACGATATGTCATTAATTTATAACATAACATAACATAAGCTCACGCTTGTATCCCCGAAGGGGTAGGCAGAGGCGTACTAGCGAACTAGAACACCCACATTTCGCCGAGCTTAGTTCGGTCCCAGATGTGATAGGGGGCGAGCCTATCGCCATGTCGGGCACAAATTCCAGACTCCGGGCTGATATGGAAAAATCCAATATAATTTTGCCCGACCAGGGGATCGAACCCGAGACCTCTGAACCGTAGTCGTACCGAGATACCACCACGACACGGAGGCAGTCAATTTATGTCACAAATTAATTAATTAAATTTTAACATAAACAATATGGGCCTTACTTATAAAAACAGTTTAGCTGAGCAAATGGCTAAGCATAGCCTGTCACTTTATTCCTTGTGTCACATTGTTTGAAAATAAAAGGGACAGGCTATTCTTTACCATTTGCTCAGTTAAATTGTTTTTATGAGTAAGGCCCTATGTAAATATTGTATAAACGATCAAATCCATATTGGTAATACTTAATTTAATATTATTGCAGTATTAATTAGTACGTATTGTTTTTCATTTTTCGCGGATAACTGTGATCAGTAACCGCGGATACGACTTTGAATAAATTTATTTCTATATTGCGAATAAAGCGTCATATGAAAATATAAAAAAATTAGATAACCATTATTATGATCTAATATGACTTTCATTATCTTATGAGTGTTTTAGCACACTTACATGAAAATCCCTCGCAAACAGCGGTTTCTTTATCCGCATTTATATTTTGTTATATGCAAAAAAGTATGGCGTCGTGATAAGTAGCCTTTTGGCCGTTGCAGTATTTGAACGATTGTATTGTCAGTACATATTTTCAAGTATTTTGTCAAGGGCGTCGCTAGCCCATTGCCTACCCCCTCCAACCAGCATTATCTAGTTTACTGATAAAAAGGGGGTGGTAAATTTATTGTCAATAATCACAAGTTTAAAAACTTAACTGACCGACTTCCAATTTACGTATCGTGACCAAATTTATATGGGACCACCCTTGAAATAAGGTCTATCGAACACAAAAAGAATTTTGAAAATCGGTCCACATTTGGCGGAGATATCTCGTAACATACATATAAAAAAAATACCGACGAATTGAGGACCTCCTCATTTTTGGGAAGTCGGTAAAAAATATCGAGGCGTTTGGATTGCACCCTTTTAACTCTCTTGATAATGCTTAAATGTAGTTACTTGGCGAGAGGATTGATTACTTTCCTCACAAACTCAGGCCCATGGTAGTACCCTTTCAACATAAAGTTCCAGTATAAGAATGGGAATAAATCCTTCTTCATGTAATAGGCTATGGTGCTTTCCCGTGCCTGAAAAAAAATATTTTCACCTCATATAACAATCTATATTGGAGTTTTGGCGGGAATTCTGTCGGTGCGGGTGGTCGCTTGTTTTAATGATTTCATATTCTAGTCTAAAGTTGTGCTTGTGGTTTAAATGTGATGTGAATCTAAGCAATTAACATCAACGAAGATGGACAGTATGTGGAAGCTTTGAAATAAATGATTTTGGACGCTATTGACGGGTGGATGGGTTGACCATGTTCGACTCCTCTGCTGCGAGAAAATCGTCCGAAAAGCATCAAACTGGAAGGAATTAACGCCAAAACTCCAGCAGGGCCTTGAAATCGAACACATCCGACTTCAATGCACTTGCGAAAACTTAGATATAGGAAAATAATTTCCCTAACTTGAAAAAAAAATAACAATCTATATCGAGTAAGATTACATGAGTACATGCCTGTATCCCCAAAGGGGTAGGCAGAGAAGCACTAGCAAACTATATCACCTACATTTAGCCGAGCTTAGATCAGTCCCAGATGTGATAAGGGGATCTTATCACCACATTGGGAATAAATTCTAGACACTGTGCTGATTCTAAATAGATAAACCCTATATCACTTTGCTCGATCCGGGTTCGAACCCAAGATTAGGACGGTAATAGTAGTTGTACCGCAATACAACTACGCCACCGAGGCAGTTTTATGTGTCTACCCAAATTGAAATTATTATTATTGGAATCAAGTTTAACAGCTCGCATGATAGGACCCACAAAAATTATTTCCGTGGTGCCTTACAACTGGCCTCACCAGTTGTAAATACCTCTATGTATGAGGCTGATGCCTCCTTAATTTATTACATTGTCTCCTGATTTTTTACGAGGGGAAGTGGAAACCTTATAATTCCAACTCCTCCCTATCTTTCTGTTTGATTAATGTCGTTGCGGGATGAAGACAATTTTGCATTATCTGAGACTCGCCGATGTTTTTTTAAGGGACCACCCTTGTAAGAAGCTCTATCCAACACAAAAAGAATTTTGAAGATCGGTCCACATTCGGCGGAGATATCGCGTAACATACATAAAAAAAAATACAGACGAATTGAGGACCTTCTCCTTTTTGGAAGTTGGTCGAAAATAACCGATTATAACATAACATAAGCTCACGCCTGTATCCCCGAAGGGGTAGGCAAAGGCGCACTAGCGAACTAGAACACCCACATTTCGCCGAGCTTAGTTCCGTCCCAGATGTGATAGGGGGCGAGCCTATCGCCATATCGGGCACAAATTCCAGACTCCGGGCTGATATGGAGAAATCCAATATCACTGCCCGACCCGGGGATCGAACCCGAGACCTCAGTACCGTAGTCGTACCGAAATACCACCACGCCACCGAGGCAGTCTTATTATACACATAACCGATTATCCACATCACTAATTGAAATGTATAGCACGTCACTATGATACCTGGTCGAAGGGCATGGTCTCCCGAGGCACCCCGTCGTACACGAACTCGGCGAGTATGCACGAGTTGTATGACGTCAGCAGCGGGCACGCGCCGTACCCGTCGTACTTGTGGGACGGATCCGCGCTCCGCATCGCTCGTAACAGGTTGTGTTCCAACACGTAGCACTGTTTCGCTGGGGATTGAGTAGTTACCATTATTTATTTATTTTTATTTATTTATTTATTTCAGGTTACCAGGACCCATATTAATTTAATTTTTACAATATACATACATATTTTAACATAATTAATTGGAATGATTATTAACTAGATTACATTATGATAATTATAAAATTAAAATGAAACAAAATATAAAAATTATTTAACAAACGAATATTAAAATAGTAAACAATTAAATTTCCTACACATTTATAATAATAATCTACGGAATGACCCTCGACGCCGCAGCGCCCTTGACGTGCAAGCCACAGCAGTGCCGGATGTAGGGACAGTCCAGCCTATTGGCTATCATCATTAACACGGTGTTGGAGCTGGCCCGCACCCTGCGCACAAGTGACGCTCAACGCTTGCGCACGCTCGCGTAAAAACAGTCAGTGCGTGCTGTCGCAAACGTGCCCGATGCACTACAATGGCGGGGCAGCCCCAACACCGCTCTCATCGCATTATTATATTGTACGCGGAGTGCACTGTAGCTTTTTTGTGAATAATTAGCCCATAAGGCGCAGGTGTAAAGCGACGTGCAATATGCTCGGAAAAGTGCAACTTTTACTTCATCTGAGCATCGCCTAAACCTACGAGCTATCATGTTCGCTCTTATTGAAAGTGCCGTATTATACCGAGTGGCGCCAACATAACGACATCAAATCATACCAGATATACCTTATGGCGCGTCCATACCAACCGAACGAAGGCGAAAGAACGATCGCGAAGAGCCATCAGCGATGAAGACCGAACGTTCCCGATCATTCCCGAATCTTCGCTGTTGCGTTGACACAAAAGCGAAGTTTTGTTTGTGTGAATGCGAAAGCGAAGATTCGCGAATAATCGGGAACGTTCGGTCTTCATCGCCGATGGCCATTCACGAACGTTCTTTCGCCTTCGTTCGGTTGGTGTGTACGCGCCATTACAACATTGCAGGGCTTTGTACCAAAAATCAGTCGAATAGGTGAAATAGTTTAGACACAGTATTGATTTTTAGTTTTATCAATTTTGCACATGATGTACGTTCGGGTCAACCTAACTGATATTAGCGGTCAAAAATGTTATCGATAACAAACCATGAACGGACTTGTCCGATATGCCTTGAATGCGAGGTTCACGCGCCGCGTACCTACTGAAGTTTACCTACATGTAGATTTTCACGCATTATATTGGTTTTATACAGTATACATGATTTGACATTTAGTAACCGAACTTTTGCTATTTATTTTGTTCTAAAAATTTATTCTTTAGTATTGACATTACAGTTTATTTTTATTGCTGCGGCGAAATTTAACAATACCTGTGTTACCCATTATCAAATTCAATGTGGTTATGCTAGCGCCACTCTGTATACGTAATAGCAAATAATTCTTTCTGTCTGCCCTTATCCCACGTTAATGTGGGGTCAACGCAACGCACTTTTTCAAGCATGTTGCAGAAAATGATTTGGCTTAGTTCTTAAGGACCGGCGGTCTACCTAACGTCAACCCTGAGGTATCCACTATCCATTCCCAAGTAAATCAAATTAGAAAAATCGCTTTGCCCGACCTGGGAATCGAACCCCGGACCACCTGGTCCACAGCACATATATGCTACCACTAGTGACTAGATCGAGGAGGCAACAATCAAGTATGAGTTTGAGTGATAGAGCCACGCTGTAGACAGTAACGTCTACAGCACGAATGGGCCGGCTCGACCGGTTAGATACCACTGTCTCACAGGAAATCGACGTAAAGTAGCACCTTGCTGTCGCGTTTCGTTCGGTGAGTGAGATTACCGGTAGCCCATTTTCCCCCTCTCTATCCCAATCCCTTTTCCCTCCCCTTTCATTCCCTCATTTTAGGTTGGCAACGCACCCATGATTCTTTTTGTTATGGGTGTCTATGGTGGAGATCACTTACCATCAGGTGACACATCAGTAAGTACCCTTAGTACGAGTTTTTCTCGATTCTCGAAATCGACGATAACTTACAGTTTCTCCATACATTTTTTAGTTCGTTGTAGTTTCCGCAAAGTGGCGCTGCTAGTCAAATGTATCGACAAAACGCAAACTATAGGCGATTTCGAGAATCGAGAACTGTCAAAATAAACGCGTACTAGGGGTACTGTTCGTTTGCCAATCTCTGCTATAAAAAAAAACCTTCCCATAAAGTATATTTAATGGTCCCGTACCGATAGCAGCAGCGGTCTTGCTATTGGGCGTGTTGGTGCAGTCGCCGATGCCGAACATGTTGTCGAACTTGTCGTGTCGCAGCGTGTACTTGTCGACGGTGAGGTAGCCCGTCGCGTCTACAATGTCGCTGTTGCTCGACATAAAGTCGGGCGTCTTCATCGGCGGAGTGACGTGTAAGAGGTCGTAGCGCATTGTCATCTCCTGTGGACACATTGTTTAACCTGGGAGTTACCACCAGCCCTATAGCAGTATTACAATCATTTTACTTGTATCGATACCCGTAAAAAAACGAAGTACACATACATACATACATAAGCTCACGCCTGTATCCCCGAAGGGGTAGGCAGAGGTGCACTAGCGAACTAGAACACCCACATTTCGCCGAGCTTAGTTCAGTCCCAGATGTGATAGGGGGCGAGCCTATCGCCATATCGGGCACAAATGTCGTAAAAAAAACGAAGTAAGATTATAATAATACTGCTATAAGCGGTGGTGGTAACCCACCGGTATCATACATACGACACATGCCTGTGTCTGTGTGTAAACATAAGCTGACGCTTACGTTATGCTTCACGCACGCAAAAGGGAGATTGACGTCAAACAAACGGTGGGTCGTAAGAAAAACAAGCCGAATCCTTTCTGCAACTTTATAAAAGTATTTCGCGCCTACCCTACATTGTGATGGAATATGGGTAAAAAGTGGCATGATATAGTATAGTTACGGCGATAGGCTCGCCCCCTATCACATCTGGGAGGGAACTAAGCTCGGCAAAATGTGGGTGTACTAGTTGTCTAGTGCGCCTCAGCCTACTCCTTCGTGGATACAGGTGTGAGCTTATGTTATACTAGAATACCCATATTTCAGCCATAATCCCAGCCGAGCCTTGAGATCACCCACATCTGGGTCTCATGGTCATTGTGAAAACATAATTGCTCTCTTTACCTTGACATTGGCTAAATCACCTATATGCGTGGAAGCCATTATTATTAAAAGAAGATCAAACAAATTTTGAAGTGATTACAATACCTGTGTTTTGTCACCGGTGTTGAAAAACACAGCCTCTTTACTGTCCGGGCGGATCTCCTTGAGCACCGTCTTGTAGTTGACGTGGATGTTCTTCCGTTCCACCACCCTCAGGAGTGCGTCCGCGTACTTCTTCACGCCGAATATCACCGGAAGACACGTGTTGTAGGTTATGTTGCTTTTTGAACGCACGTTCGACTGGAAATTATATAATTTTTAATTGGATACTTGACTATGTTTGATTTTATACACATTTTTATAAAAAATATAATAAAAAAAAGAAAACCATTAAAAACATGTGTGGCGACATCTCTGCAATGCGCGCCGAACTAACACGCATCGAGCGTCAGCGCACAAGGATACTAGCTTCAGCTACGGAACAACAGATGGAGCCATCACATCCTATATCACGATGGCAAAGTTTACCGCAGACGTAGCATATATACGACCTCCGAAGATGAACCATCGGAGGGGCCGCGGCGGTCAGGCACTACACCCGCCTGACGAGAAGATCTCCCCTCTGGTGGAGGAACAACGACACCCGTTCCTCTACACATGCATCGAAATTGGTTGAAAAATAAGGCAGTAGTCTATATTTTAAATTCTGGAGTGGAGGCATAGTGGAGATATCTTCCTATCCCTTTCCAACGCACGTACTGCTATGGTGGTGACGTGATTATACTGAGACGTCTCTTTCCCGCAGTTTGGAGGTTACACCAAACTTCAAAAGCTTAACTTTTTTATTTTTTAGAATATTTTAATAATTCTTTCTGCTCCATATTTTAGACGACGTAAGTTTCATATAAAATTAATGAAAAATAGTTAGTCAAGTAACCAATTAACATACATATGCCCAGATGGGGGTTATCATGGCAGGCAGCAAGTCGTATTTAGCTGAATGGTTTCTATAAATATGCTTGAAAAAGTGTTTTGGGTCTACCCCACGTTAAGGTGGGATAAAGGCAGGTAGAAACCATAAACACTGCCACACTCAGCTTATATTTGTCATGATTTGTTTTTATTTTTGGCGATATGGGTCTGTCCCCTGGGACAATTCTGCCAACAAATGTCATTTATCACACTTGTATTACATAAAAAAATATAGTATACAAGAATTTGTAAATCAAAAATGTTAATTTTAGTAATTGCCTGCTCTACAATTTCAGATAAGCCTTTTAAATTTGCATGCTTTATACTATTTTAGCAAAACATATACGTACCGAGACTAATTATAACATCTTTTATACCATGTTTTACGCTTATTATTATTAAAAAAATAAATTTATGTCTTGGTGATGCAGGCCGCTTCCAACAGGTCGATCTGGAAATCTTTGGGGGAGGCCTATGTTCAGCAGTGGACGTCCTATGGCTGATGATGATGATGATGATGCAATAAAAAAAATTACCACGTTTTTTGTCTACCCTAATAAGAATATGTTTGCACGTCACTGTCTACATTTTCACTAACCTTAGTGAAGTGTGATTCAGCGAGATACGCGATCTTCTGCGGCGCCCCGGGACACTTGATCGGCGTGTCGGGGTACGTGAAGATCGCCTCACCGCCCTTGAAGCTTCTGATGTCGCTCCAGGTCTTCTCGCAGTACTCCGGCGCGTAGATCGATGACACGCCGCTGCGTTCGTCTTGTAACGTCTCCAGGAGGCCTGGCACCTGGGGAATAAAATAACGTAACGTCACTAGTGGTGTCTAACAGAGGCACTTGGAAGATGAAGTAAAGTGACGTCACCAGTGGTGTCTAACAGAGGCACCTGGGGGACGAAGTAAAGTGACGTAAATAGACTGTTGACGTTACTGTATTGGGACGATGATCCTGTAAAAGTAATATTTATGGAAATAAATAAAAATAAAATTATACACCCACCATGTCAAAATTATATATGTACGTCACTAGTGGTGTCTAACTCTGTTAGACACACCAGTGACGTCACGTTACTTAACTTCTCAGGTACCTGGGCGGTTACCACCACCTCTTATTGTAGTATTAATAATAATAGCTTACTTGTACCGATTCCCATACAAAAAATGAAGTAAGATTATAATAATACTGCTATAAGAGGTAGAGAGTAACCCCCTGGTACCTGAGAAGTTAAGTAACGTGACGTCACTGGTGTGTTTAACACTTGGGAAATCACATGACATTACTGACGGTGTCTCTAATAAACTTGGCACATGGGAAATTAAATAACGTGACGTCACTGGCGGTCTTTAACAGGCGGGGCATCTGGTAAATTGTGTCTAACAGGCTTGGCACCTGGAAAATATTAAGTAACGTGACGTCACTGGTGTGTCTCTAACAGGCCTGGCACCTGGAATATTAGGCAATGTGACTACGGTAGAGCAAAATCTCTACCACGCAAAAATCTCATAATATACCATCGGTGGAGCTTGCTCGTATCCTTAGTGTTGCAACTTGCAATAAAATTCCATATAACTATTTGACAGCCTCCGTAGCGCAGCGGGCGAGTAGCCGGCTGTGAAACGTGACGTCGCGGGTTCGATTCCCGCACCGAGACAAATGTCAGTGTGGCCCACAGATACATCTTTGTTTCGGGTGTGGGTGTTGTGAGACCGTGCGTCTCTCGTAGTTCCTGATACCCACGACACAAGACTCGATCTTAGTGTGGGGTCAGGACTATGTGTGTGACTGTTGGGTCTACTTATTTATTATTATTATAGAGGTATAACACTTAGTCGCCTCCTCTGTGTTCGATTTCCAGGTCGGGCAAAGTAAATTTTCTAATTTAAGTCGCCCGGGACTGGATCCCTCATAGGGACAGTCATTAACGTCAGGCAGGCGGCCGGTCGTAAAAACTAAGCCAAATCCTCTTCGCAACATACTTGAAAAAGTGTGTTGCGCCGACCCCACATTAAAGTGGGATTAGGGCAGGTAGAAAAAAAAAGAGGTATAACTCATTGAAATAAAACTATTTTAAAACTATTTGGTTTTAATTTTCAGTCCAACCCGTGACCATGAAGACTGCAAAGCCTTCGAAACGTCGGGAATAAAAATTAAAACCAAATCGTGATAGAATCCGTAAAAATAGTTTTATTTCAATGAATAGCATTCGCGTAAACCTAAGAAATCAGTAGGTATAACTCACCTTGGCATAATCATACTGCATCCCAGCTGCAATGACGATGTATTCGTATTTGATGACATGGCCCTGCGTTGTTATGACGCAGTTATCACGGGGGTTCACTTTTACCGCGGCGTCTTGTATCCATTTGGCGTTCTGCGGCAAAACGCCATGAGCTGAGCGGCGAGTCTCGGCAACACGCTTCACCCCAGCACCGACCAGCGTGAAAAGAGGCTGGTAGTAGTGGACCTGGAAGAGATAAGTTAATATTGATTTATTTCAGAGTGGTAGAGCCACGACTGACTGCCTCGGTGGCGTAGTGGTATTTCGGTACGATTACGGTTCTGAGGTCTCGGGTTCGATCCCCGGGTCGGGCAAAGTGATATTGGATTTTTCCATATCAGCCCAGAGTCTGGAATTTGTGCCCGATATGGCGATAGGCTCGCCCCCTATCACATCTGGGACAGAACTAAGCTCGGCGAAATGTGGGTGTTCTAGTTCGCTAGTGCGCCTCTGCCTTCCCCTTCGGGGATACAGGCGTGAGCTTATGTTATGTTATGGTAGAGCCACAACGTAGACGGTATGTAGCACGATTGGGCCGGCTCGACCGGTTTGATACCACTGTCTCACAGAAAACCGACGTAAAATGGCAGCTTGCTGTCGCGTTTCGTTCGGTGAGTGAGATTTCCGGTGGCCAATTTACCCCCTCCCTTGCCCAATCCCTTTTACCTCCCCTTACATTTCATGTTTTTAGGTTGGCAACGCACCCATGATTCTTTGTGTCTTAGAGTCTATAGGCAGTGGAGATCACTTACCATCAGGTGACCCATCTGCTCGTTTGCCAGTCTCTGCTATAAAAAAATTATGACTGGGTTCGATTACCAGGTCGGGCAAAGCGATTTTTCTGATTTAATTTGATCGAAACTGGGTCCCTCAGAATGGGCTTGACGTGAGGCAGCAGCTGGTCGTTAAAACTAAGCCAAATCCTTTCCGAAAAATGCTTGAAAAGGTGTGTTGTCTGACCCCACATTGGGTGGAATTAGGGGAAGCTAGAAAGAAGACTGAAGGTAGACAATGTCTAGGTGTCTATATGAACTGCACGCCACTGCAGTACTGTACAAAGGTTCGAAAAAGTGGAATAACATTCACAACAGTTATGCAATAAGCATCCAACAGAAATTAACACGTTTAATCTTATCTATGTGATTAACTTTCAATGAAGTAATCGTTTATTCGTGTATCGTAATAACTGAAATGGTTTGTAGTTTTAGGAGAACGGGGGTTTTATAAATACATTTCTAATTAATAATAAGCTCACGGCGGTATCCCCGAAAGGGTAGGCGGAGGTGCATTAGCGAACTAGAACACCCCATTGCGCCGAACCTAGTTCCATCCCAGATGTGATAGGGGGCGAGCCTATCGCCATATCAGACACAAATTTCAGACTCCGGGCTGATACTCAAAAATCTCAATATCATTTTTCCCGAGCCAGGGATCGTACCCGAGACCTTAGGACGATAGTCGTAACGATAAACAACTACTCCAACGAGGCAGTCACGCCTATATTCCATAAATAAATAAATACACCCAACAGTCACACACATACATAGTCCTGACCCCACACTAAGATCGAGTCTTGTCTTGTGTCGTGGGTATCAGGAACTTTCGTTTTCACAACACCCAGACCCGAAACAAATATCTGTGGGCCACATAGACATTTGTCTCGGTGCGGGAATCTAATCCACGACCACACGTTTCACAGCCGGCTACTTGCCCGCTGCGCCACGGGGGCTGTATAAGGGTAGTCTAAGACTGAATGTCCACTTCGCCCGATTCTGTACACTACTTGTTGTGTTCTAGTTCTCTAATGCGCCTCTGCCTACCCCTTCGGAGATACAGGCGTGAGCTTATGTATGCAAGTGGATGAGAGATCTGAATAATGTCCGATCGCCGCTTTACGTCACTCAACTTATCAATGTTTAGTACTACCGATATCGTTATTTATAACAGTTGATATTACCGTATCAGAGTCAATTAGCAACAAAGTTTATAAAAAAATCGGTAGATACGTTTAGTATTGATTTTTAGTTAACTGCCTCGGTGGCGTGGTTGTATTTCGGTACGACTACCGTCCTGAGTTCTCGGGTCGATCCCCGGGTCGGGCAAAGTGATATTAGATTTTTCCATATCGGCCCGGAGTCTGGAATTTGTGCCCGATATGGCGATAGACCCGCCCCCTATCACATCTGGGACGGAACTAAGCTCGGCGAAATGTGGGTGTACTAGTTGGCTAGAGCGCCTTAGCCTACCCCTTTGGGGATACAGGCGTGAGCTTATGTTATGTTTAGTTAACATTAGCGTAAAATCGACGAGGTCTATGGGTGAATTTGGATTAAGAGGTTCACGGGCTGAGTGGTAGTCCTGAATGCAGTATTATATGAAAATAATTTGCAAGGTAACTGACTCGGTGGCGTAGCTGTAATGCGTGCGGGGTACGACTACCGTTTTGAGGTCTCTGGTTCTATCCCCGGGTCGGGCTAAGTGATATTGGGTTTTTAAATTCAGTATAAGCCCGGAGTCTGGAATTTGTGCCCGATATGATGATAGAGTCGCCACCCACTATGGGCGAAAATGAGCTCGTTGAATTCTGAATGATCTAGTTCCCCTCTGCCTACCTTTACGGGGATACAGCCGTGAATCAATGTCTGTATGTAATCTGCAACGTTTGGACGTCAGACACACGCACACCTCAATCTTCTCTCTCTTTTGCCCGCCATTCAGGGCCGTATTTAGTGTGGGCCAAACTAGGGCACGTGTCCCAGACGCTAATAAATACTCCATTACGACGCGCATAAACTACAATGCTACCGATTACATTAATCTTTTCGCGTGGTAAATCACAATGTTCCGTAAACGTGCGAACGTGCACACGGTAAAGTACCGGTGTTTATCGTTGTACGGCCGAGTGCAGTTCAAACAATACGTGAATAAACAATGCTGATGTTCAAATGTCAACCAACCTTCAAGGCTATGTAATATCGGGTTATTCATTACTTTAGATTTTATTTAATCTATGGACTTGTAACGAACTATTCGAAGGGACATTTCGATGATAGACTAAGAGGATAGACAGGACTGCCTCGGTGGCGTAGTTGTATTTCTGAGGTCTCGGGTGCGATTCCTGGGTCGGGTAAAGTGGTATAGGATTTTTCAATATCAGTGCAGAGTCTGCCCGATATAGCGATAGGCTCGCCCCCTATCACATCTGGGACGGAATTAAGCTCAGCGAAATGTGGGTGTTCTAGTTCGCTAGTGCGCCTCTGCCTACCCCTTCAGGGATACAGGCGCGATCTTATGTTATGTGTGTTATGTAGGATAAAGAATTTTAAACTACAACAACTTTGCTCGCATGTTGTTTGGTTTTTCACCTGCTCTTATCTAAATTCTGAATCCAAAGTGGGGTGACGTCGCAATACACTTTTTCAGGCACGTTGGAGAAAAAGTTCGGCTTATTTTTGAACAGGAGGCCCTGGGCCACAGCTCATATACCTTGCCAGTAAATCAAGCAGGCAAGATATGTCCTCGTGTTGTTTTTTAAATAAAAATGGCAAAATCATACAATAATGGCCCGAGACGTTTTACAGTCACATAATTCAGCGTTTGATCACTCCATTCGCTACGATGTAAAACATGCCGTTATCGAAGCAACGCTTACCGAGCTAGGTTCCAAAACAATGACAGCGTCTTTTTTAAGTCTTCTGGCGAATTTGGCGGCAACAGTGCATCCACCGGAGCCGCCGCCAACAACCAGCAGTTTACATCTACGGAAAATGATTAACGGCCGGTCTCAATAAACGATCCCAGTTTAGAGTGTAGATAGATCGCGATTATGAACCAATCAAATCAAGTCATTTGACGGAGTCATGTTCAAACTGTGTTCTTATTGGCTAATTTTTGTTATCTATCTGCACATTCGAACTGAGATTGTTTATTGAAACCGGGCGATAGACATTAATTGCTTTCATCTGCGGATAATTTTCGGTACGTATGTTTTGTATGTGTTGCCAGTGTCTGTTTTGTGAAATGATATGTTTTTTTTCTTTTTAGTTATATAAGGAAGTTTTAGTTATTTATATCTAAGTTAACATATGGAGTAAGTAATATACACTCATAAAATAACATTTATATCAGCGTTCTGTATAAAAGTGTATAATTGAAACAATGTAGGTAAGTATTAATATACTTGAAATTGTGGTACTTTAAATAAATAAATAAATGTTTTATTGAGCCGAAAAACCGGTAAGGTGTTGGTTTCGATATTAACGCGAATGTTCGAAACTTATATGAGCTTCGGAATAAATTAATAGATTAGAACACATTATTTTGAAAAGTTCTCGTTTTGATGTGACGAAATTATCGTTACTGAATTATTGTTACGTAATTTGCACTTCTTCTAAGGCGTAGTCAGTAAAAATATTCCTAAATATCAGAACGTAGGTACATATATATATATGTCTTGTTACTACCTATGCACTTGAGTGTGACTCGACTTGTTAATTAACATGTTACGTTCCATTCAATAACGCAAGGACTTATAAAGTCGTACTATTTTTATCAGTCATCCTGTTAGTTATTACACATTCTATGTATTGGTGTATTACAAATAGTTTTAATATTATAGGAATGTTTCCTGCATAAAATACATCCCATAAAAATATAATTGTGAAATGAGAGCCAAGTTCAATATTATGAAATAAGCCACCAAGGATTCGCAGCCAATGACCACCCACATCAATGTAGGTACATTGGTAGTACGAGATTACGAGAGTCACTATCACGTCTGCCATGGAAATAAGATCAGCGAAATGTGGGTTTTCTAGTCGCCTAATTCACCTCAGCCTACGTCTTTTGGGGATACAAGTGTGAGCTTATGTATGTATTCATGGTAATTAGTCTGCTGAAACTATGGGCATATGCATACTTATGTACATATATTGGATGATGACTGTAGATATGAATAAAGCTTTATTAGATTTTTCGTATTGGCAAACAGCTATTGAATTAGTACTTAATGTGGATGTCGTAAAAGTCAACTGAAGGGCATTGCATCAACATAATAAAAAAGCTTCTAGAATGAATCGATGGTGTTTTACATTTTTAGTAGAAATCTAGAAATTAGGAAACATTTAACAATGTCAAAAAGGGTGTAACTGGGGATGACAGTTTGTATAGAGAAAATACGACAGGACAGTCAGTTTCCGGGGAAAAGCCGGTATTAAGTAGTCTAAAATTAAGGCAGTCTGCTTTATTATGAAATAAAACTATTCTTACGGATTCTATCACGATTAAGTTTTAATTATTATTATTATATGACAACGAAGACTGCAAAGCCTTCGAAACGTCGGGAATGATAATTAAAACCTAATCGTGATAGAATCCGTAAGAATAGTTTTATTTCAATGTATAATATTCGCGTAAACTTAAGAAATCAGTCTGCTTTATACTATATTACATTGCAAATAATCAAATTGCGATAGGTTTACCCCCTATCACATCTTGGACGGAACTAAGCTCGGCGAAATGTGGGTGTTATAGTTCGCTAGAGCGCCTCTGCCCACCCCTTTGGGGATACAGGCGTGAGCCTATGTGTAAATAATAGAAAAGTTGACAAAATGACTGCCTTGGTGGCGTGGTGGTATTTCGGTACGACTACGGTTTTGAGGTCTCGGGTTCGATCCCCGGGTCGGGCAAAGTGATATTGGATTTTTCCATATCAGCCCGGAGTCTGGAATTTGTGCCCGATATGGCGATAGGCTCGCCCCCTATCACATCTGGGATGGAACTAAGCTCGGCGAAATGTGGGTGTTCTAGTTCGCTAGTGCGCCTCTGCCTACCCCTTCGGGGATACAGGCGTGAGCTTATGTAGAAAAGTTATCATAAGTTTTGTCTTTTTAGGCCAAGAAAGAACTCTTTCATTGCAAGTAACATACAAAACAGCTAATTAAATATAAATAGATTAATAAAGATTATAGGCCCAAACAGTGTAGAAACAAAAACATAAATAATTCAATAGACATTTTATTGTCTACATAACAATTTAACCAATTTTAGTGCCTTACTAATAAAAAAAAATTGAAATATACTTATCTCAAAAGTAGTTTGTCCCTTTCATTTTCAAACAATTTGAGACTAGGAAAAAGTGACAAACTAGTTAAGTACTGCATAAATAATTATTATGTTTGGTGTTCAATCATGTTCCAAACCATACTGATGTAGTTATAACACTTATAACTAATAACACATATAATGCTATGGTTGACAGCAAATCAGTTTTATTTTTGATTAATTAAGTGATCTCATGTGCATCTTATGTATACTGTATTAATACAGTACATTGAACAATTACTCAGATTAATAAAATTCCGATCATGCGTAGACCTTCAAACAAAAATAATAAAATATGTAATGTCCTGAATTCCTGAGTACGGTCCTGTATACCTATTGTATAATAACTGCACTTTTATTATAGGTAGGTCTGTAAAACTACTATAAAAGATAACTACATAATTATAAGATTGTCCACGAATACACACGTACGAAAACAAACTAATAATTCGGTCCAGTACTTACGAGTAATTCGCATTATTTGCGGCGGATACCGAGAAATTTCTGTAAACACATGACGTTGAGGCCAATTTCCTTATGAGGTTCATAATTTGTTTCGATCACCACGCTTACCGCTGGCGTATTTATTGGCACCACTACTTCGGAACCGTATAGTAACACCGAAGACGACTGGCTTGAAGTGGTTTTGCGATAAAATTGTTGATCTCATCTCATCGGCCATATGATCAACACGTCAAATTGACATTTGTTACCATTGACAGTTTGTCAACTGTCAAAGTGAAATAAACAAAATGACATTTGCAGTTTCTTATAGCATATTCTTATTCTTATAGCAAAATATGTGTTTGTTATAGCATAGTTATGCTTAAATGAATTATGTGTATTTGTTATCAGAGGAATATAATGTGTTTCTGATATTTATGTCGTGATATCTGTCTTTCTTTTTTCTTTTTACTTGCCCTATCCCACCTTAATGTGGGGTCGGTGCAACACACTATTTCAAACATGATACAGAAACGGTTTGGTTTAGTATTTACGATCGGCTGCTTATATAGATTAAAATAATAATAAACTTAACATTAAGATAGCAGCATGGTCTCAAATCTTTAGCCGGTTCCCCGTGGAATAAAAAAAATAGAAAACATTAAAAATTAAAATGGCGGACGACGACGAAATAGACATTTTAGGAGATTTCTCTTTTAATTCGTGTTTTGCTCAGAACGATCAAGGAATGTGAGTATCACTTTTAATTATTTGTTTCAAGTTTTGTTCCTCCATTACACATAATACAAATAGTTGAGATGATTGTTACTACTATTATTTATTACGCGCAAGTTTGGTTATGTTGACATAACTTTGTTGACACTACGTATTTTCTAATTCAAAACAACTTTTTGTTATTATTTTACCTTTACCGAATTTATATTGATAATATAATATATTTTTTAAGTAATAAGGTACATAAAATATAAGATGTATTAACAACAAAAGTCACGTAAAGACATGTACCATATAAAATAGCTTTTGAATCAAAGTTTTGAATATTGTTTTATTTCTTACTTGCTAGACCTTCCTGTTCAAATCGCGAAGATACCGTACACCCGCAATGGCTTCTCGACTCAACGGACACAAATTGGTATGATAAACAAAGCAAAAATGCACACAGGTAAATAAAATATCATTGTATTTCTATCCTTAATTCTGAACCCAACTTAGGCTTGTTTCTGTGTATTAATTCATTTGTCCTGGGACTGGATCCTCCCAAGAAGGTTGACATTAGGCATATGGTCAGTCTTAAAACCAAAAGCCTTTCTGCAACTTGTTTAAAAGAGGGCATTGCTTTGAACCCACATTAGTAATTGGAGTGGAATTTTATAAATATGCTTTTTATTGACCATAACCATTAATATTTTGGAGAACTGACTTTAGTCTGACCCGTGACCATGAAGGCTGTAAAGCTTTTGAAACATCGGGACTAAAAATCAAATAAATTTAAAATAAAATCTGTATAAACTAGTTTTATTTCAAATATGTTTTATTTGCGTAATAACCTTTTGTTAAGCCTAGTTTTACAGTAAATTTTAGGGGCTGCTTGCAGCCCTGCAATAAATCTCTGTTTATCCTTATCTTGATTTAAAGATAAGAATGAGCTGTAGATCTAGATAAGGTGTAACTCTACATTAGTTAATGCACTGCAGACTTGCAGTGTTATTACTAATGTTCAGGTGAATTTATAAATATATTTTTTCAATCATTAAAAAGCTCATGTTTTGTTTAAGGCTTAAATATGGTACTCCAAGGAAACTACTCGGCAACAATTCAGCAAATAAGTTCAAAACTGAAACACACAAAGAGTGGAGTGATACGGAGCGGGATTTGCTTGTTAAGGAAATGGTATGTCAATCAATTTGTAATTTTAGAATTTTTAAAAGTAAAAAGATGATGTATGACAAGATAAAGATAAAAGGAAAAATAACAGGATTTTGGCATGTTGGCATTGTCACTGAACTACTAAAGCTTAGACTTATGTGGAGTTTTAAATATCTTTGTATTATGGGTCACTGGCCACTGCATTTAAATGGACAGTTAGTAAATTATTACAATATTTTCATTTCAGGCTAAATATGGTAGAAATGTACAGAAAATATCACAAACAATAAAAACAAAGACAGAAGCAGAAATACAAGCCTTAATTGAAGCTGAATATGGTGTTAATTTGGAACCGGCTCCAACAGTAAGCAAAGACAAAACAGAAATTGCTACACCAAGTGTCCATGAAGATGTTACAGCAAATAATGCAAGTATAGCCAGTATTTTGTCTATGGTCACTACAGGATCTCCTACAGTTAATATAAACAATTTTAAAAATAGAGTTAATAAAAAATGTAAAAACAGTCTTCTAAGAAATAATGCCCTGACAAAACCTGAGGTTCTCATAAATCCTGCAGAGATTCTGTATGAAGATGATTTAATAATTGGTTCTACTGAGTCTGTGGGTGCTGATGTAGATTTAACAGATGCTGTAGCACTAAACATTGAGAAATATAAAGCCAAACCGAAGGCAGAGAGGAAAATTGGGAATCACAGGAGAAAAATATCTAAGAACTATGACAAGAGAACTAGGAACAGAAGTAAGGATATATTAAAATCACCTTTAGGGAGGCAAAGAAAAGATTCTGGATTGTCAGATGATAGTGGAAAAAGTCCGAAAATGCAGATTGTTTTAGGATCTGGACAGGCATTGCCTTTATCGGAAGGTGAACAAGTGGTAAGAAATTTTGGATTTTAAGTTTCCAAAAGCTTGTAGCTGGAATAAAAAAATATACATACATACATACATAAGCTCACGCCTGTATCCCCGAAGGGGTAGGCAGAGGCGCACTAGCGAACTAGTACACCCACGTTTCGCCGAGCTTAGTTCCGTCCCAGATGTGATAGGGGGCGAGCCTATCGCCATATCGGGCACAAATTCCAGACTCCGGGCTGATATGGAAAAATCCAATAACACTTTGCCCGACCCGGGGATCGAACCCGAGACCTCCGAACCGTAGTCGTACCGAAATACCACCACGCCACCGAGGCAGTCGATTAAAAAAATATAATCTTGTACATTTAATGCTATTTAATTTTCCCAATGACAAGTTAGTCCATTCATATGTTTTTTAAGCAAATGGAATTCACTTTACGTCCTAAAAATAGATGTACCTAACAACTAGTGACTAACTTTAGTATTATAGCATATTAATATTTTAATAAGTGTAAAAATTCTTGATTTTCAGATAAAAATTGAAAAAAAGAAAGACTCAGAGCCTGATAGCGACATTGATGTAGACATAGATAGTGATAATGAAGGTAACATTACGAACAAAATGGCGAAAGTACCAGTAGCTAAAACCGTTATAGACGAGGCTCCTGTCGCCGTACCGCTCACGAAATTTGAACGAATGCCGCGCAGACAAAAGAGATTACATTTGGTATGTATAAGATAAATCGACCTATGCAAAGAATAAAGTTACATATGATAATGAATCGAAATTGCTTTCTTATTTTTCCGAGCTTATATTGACTTGTATATTTAACGAGTAAATATTGTTTTTAAGCTATGTCATAATTTAACTTGTTATTATGTCATAACTTAAAATAAATAATTTACTCGTTAAATATACAGGTCAATATAAGCTCGGAAAAATAAGAAAGCAATTTCGATCCATTATCATATGTAACTTTATTCTTTGCATAGGTCGAAATGAAAGTTTAAAAACTTAAAACCAACTCACTTGGAGTAACTATCAGACATAATCACAAGTTTAAAAACTTAGTGAACCGACTTCAAATCCGATTGTGATCAAATTTATATGGGACCACCCTTGAAAGAAGCTCTATCGAACACAAAAAGAATTTTGAAGATCGGTCCACATTCGGCGGAGATATCGCGTAACATACATAAAAAAAATACAGATGAATTGAGGACCTTCTCCTTTTTGGAAGTCGGTCGAAAAATAATCTTGAACATTGGTCTACATTAGTAACATTAAAAAATGTTAATTCAAAAATAGCATTTTTTCTAATAAATCATGTTGTTTTGGTACAAAAATGTTAGTTTTTCTATCTCTGATATTGTGACCAGGATGGTGGCGGTGGATATACCATAATGCATACCGAGTCTGGTGATCTGTATGCTGTGGGTGAGGAGCCGAAACGTGAGCGCCAGCCAAGGAAGCAGCCTATACATTTGTTACAGTGCCGTGTCTACAATGTGGATAAACCGGTAAGCAGATCATTAATCTTGTGCTATAAATGCGAAAGTGTTTGTTATCCAATTATGTCCGGCCACTATAAATTCGAAAGTTTAGAAGGATGTTTGTTACTCAATGACGTCAGAATGGCTGAATGTATCAGGATGAGATTTGGCACAGAGATATTTTGGAATAGGTATCATGGACAGTAATGTCTATAGCACAAATGGGTTGGCCTGTCTGGTTTGCTACCAGTGCCTCATAGAAAGTTGATGTAAACTTGCAGCTTGTTATTGCGTTTCGTTTGGTGAGTGAGGTTTCCGGTGGCCTAAATCCCACCTTATTTATTTACGCTTCTTATACAAATATGTATAAAGGCGGACATTATGGCTGAGGTATTCTCTAACTGTCAACCTTTGGGTGATGCAGAGATAAACAAAGTAGGTGTAACATCAATCATGTTATTTTGAGAGTAATAATGCAATAACTATACGATAATAATTAAAAAAAGCAATAAGCAATAGTGGAACTAGGATGGCAGGGCTGGCAAAGTGCCACGGGCCCCCAGTCTGAGGTGCCGCGAACTTATGTTATGTTTTTAACTAATCCAGGTGATTTATTAAAAAAACGTGGGCACCATCCAATGAATTTGCCACCGGCCTCAGATGGTATAGTTACGCCATTGGCAAAAAAATTTATGTATCTACATTAAAATAAAACAAATAAATACACCCAACAGTCACACACATAGTCCTGACCCCACACTAGGTGTAACCTGTATCGTGGGTGTCAGAAATTACGAGTGACTTTCGGTCTCGCAACACCCAGACCCGAAACATATATCTATGGGCCACATAAACATTTGTCTCGGTGCGGGAATCGAACCCGTGACCTCACTGCTGCGCCACGGAGGCTGTAGTCGTGGTGACATTGATTAGTAAATAGTGTCTTGTCGTGGGCAGGCGCCGTGTTCGGTGTCGCTGCACGTGTCGTGCGTGCTGCTGATGGACTGGCACGCGCACGGCTCGCGCGCCGAGGTCATGGGGCTGCTGGGCGGCCGGTACGAGGGTGGGGGCGTGGCACTCACGCGCTACGCCGCCGCCGCCGCGTCCGCCGCCGCCACGCACTGCGACATGTGTCCCGTGGCGCAGGCGGCGGCGGCGGCGCGGCTGGCGGGCGCCGGGCTGGCGGTGGCGGCGTGGCACCACTCGCACCCCGCGTTCGGCGCGGCGCCGTCTGCGCTGGACCTGCGCACGCAGCGCGCGCTGCAGCGGGCGCTGGAGCGGCGCGCGAGGCCGCTGCTGGGGCTGATCACGTCGCAGCACTGGCCGCCGGGGCGCACCGCCTCGCACTACCGGTACGGGATCTTTGTTTCTTTCTACCTGTCCTTATCCCATCTTAATGTGGGGTCAGCGCAACACTTTCAAGCATGTCGCAAAAAGAATTTGGCTTAGTTTTTCGACCGGCTGCATATCTGACATCAATCTCCTCTAAGGGATCGAGTCCCAGTAAATTAAATTAGAAAATTTGCTTTAACCAGGGAGTCGAACCCTTTCGGTCTACAGCAAATATATATATGGATGAGGTGACTATGACATATTTCCACTATTATTACAATTTTTGTTTTTCTAAACTTTTAAATATGAATAAATTGGAGTGTTTGAGCTTTAAAGAAAAAAAAACTTTATTTCGATAGACTTAAACTCTTTCTGCTTCAATGAGAAGCAATACCTGTCACCAAATCATAATCTACACACAAATTACTCCAATATTAAACACTAAAAAAATTAACGGATACTACTTAAGTTACTTCAAATCAGATTGTGACCAAAGTTATATGTGACCACCCTTGAAATAAGTTGTATCGAACACAAAACGAATTTTAAAAAGCGGTTCACATTTGGTGCAGCTTTCTCGTAACATACATAAAAAATATAAACGAATTGAGGACCTTCTCTTTTTTGGAAATCGGTCGAAAAGTAATACTTTAACTGCATGTAAACGTCTAAAATGTCCACCACAGCTGCATCCGCGTGGAAGAGGACGATCCCGCGACGGGCGAGCCGGTCGGCTACCAGCTGAAGGTGGCGGTGGTGGGGGACCTGACTGTCGCCGCCCTGCCGAGCTTCCTGCACGAGCTGCGCGCCGTCCTGCTCGACCACGCGCCCGCCGACGAACACCGCGTCAACATCGACACCGACGTCTGTCCGCAAGCCAACGTCACTTACTTGCAGAAGGTTTGTCAACATACATACATAACTTCTTTCATACATTTCATTCAACATACATACATATCTTCATTCATACATTTCATTCAACATACATACATAGCTTCATTCATACATTTCATTCAACATACATACATATCTTCATTCATACATTTCATTCAACATACATACATAGCTTCATTCATACATTTCATTCAACATACATACATAGCTTCACTCGCTGGTTACATCCGTATGTCACCTAAGGTGACTACTAAACATCAGCGTTGTGTTGCTTCTCACGATAGCTTAACATTATGCTGAGTATTCGCCTACCTGTCGCAGCCACGGCTCGCAGCTTGTTGTCTATTCTTGTCTTTTACATTACAGTCATCGATATATTATTTACCTAGATGCACAGTTGACGGTCGGAAATGGGACAGCAAAGAAGTGCTTAAGCACTCATTTTGCATACAGTTCGACGCCGATGGAATTCTAAATTTCAAAATTCAAATTTAAGAACGGTTGCTCATTTCGTTTAAAAATCTACTTTATTACACATGCATAGGGTTATATTTGTGTTTATTTAATTAGAACTTGGATCTTTTTCTTTGTTTTATTCCTGAGTCCACTTTTTAGGAGGATATTTGCAAAGAACTGTGCATCTAGGGTATATTATATTGATGATGGAAATTAATTCATATCTATTGATGGGTAAAATCACAAGTTTAAAAACTTAACAGAACGACTTCAAATCGGATCGTGACCTAATTATATGGGACCAGCCTTGAAATAAGCTCTATCGAACACAAAAATAATTTTGAAAAACGGTTCACATTTGGCGGTGATATCGCGTAATATATATAAAAAATACCGACGAATTGTGGACCTTCTCCTTTTTGGAAGTCGATCGAAAATACTGGACTTATGTGTTGTCTCGGAATCTTATAATCCATGAATTTGAGCAGTTTTGCCAACCGTTTTAAATTTACAAATAAATGGCTTGCAATGATTCTGCCAATGTCAAGGTTGGATCGCACCGAAGTTAAAATTACAAAAAAATATCGAATAAGAAAAGAGATAAATGTTAATGGTCCAACAATTCGATAAGAATACAGCCCTAATTTGCGATTCAGTATACAGGTATTTATAAGACTACCTTTAAATTATACCTTATCGATTCAAGAAAAGAAAAAAATGGTCTACATCGTAGTTAAAGACATTCAACATTATATAGACGGGACAACAGCACAAAACTTGTGATCCAAGAGTTATGACCTAGTGGTCAGAAGTCGCTCAGTTTATTTGAAATATACGTGCGCCAGGTCGGCCAGCGAAATAATATTGAGAGAATAAACTTGTCTTACGTGATTCTTAACCATTCACAAAATATGCTGGCGTATAAATTGTAATAAAAAAAAATAAAAACAATCTTTATTGATCACGTAGGCATGTAAAAAAGCACTTATGACAAGTCAACACAAGTAAATGTTTAAATTAAGATTAATATAATTTACATTATATATTTGTATAACGATGGGATGGCTAAGATAGGGTGATAAGGGGATATAGGAATAGAGAGTAAGGGAATGGGTTGTATGGGAATGGCATATGGCAGGAATGGTGGCAGGGGATTGACTGGAAATACCGAAAGCAGTTGGGATTGGTGCGTGAGGCCCTATCCTAGCTAACCTTTCTCTAGCTACCTACGGATGACGATAATAATCGCCCTCGCATTGTAATAAGTAGTTGCTGGCGGTACTGAAGTTCGAGATCAATTTCTTTGTATGGAAACTTGCTTGATACCCCCTCTATAGTTAGTAATATTAAATATCTTTGATCGTAGTCCATATTGGACGCATAGCAAAATATTGATGAAACCTTTTAAATCCATAAAAAACCTTAGTGGGAGGGTCTTATGGTACATAATATATTTTCAGTATCTATCGAGTGCGCGCCACCACCTACGAGCTGCAGGCTACGAGGAAGACGACCCTATAGTCACACAACTGTTACAAGGAATTAAAGACATATTTAGATAGCAATAAATATTAAATTCATTTGGCATTCATTTTGTGTTTACAGTCTTTATAAGATGTGCAGAACACGGGACGTAAACCCTCGGATTTACATACGTAGATTGGGCGTATTCCTGTATGATAATGATAAAATCACGTAAAAAAAAGATGGATGGAGCGCTAGGAACATTGTAAGTGAAGCAGGGTTTTCGGCCCATTATCCCAGTATCGATCGAATGAGCTAAAGTCCATCTTTTTTATACGTCTGTGGATAAAATGTAATTGTTTTCTCGGCTTCACATTCTTCATGGCTTCACTGTCTTCTGAATTTCCATGTAGAATTGAGAAAGTGATGTAAGCTGTGTTTTGTGGTCACCAGGCTATCGACTATTAGAAGTCTAAAATTAGGTACATATTTTTATTCGGCGCGGATACAAATTTCAACGGGATAAATATTAAAATAACAATTGTTAGATGCAGAACAGTGAGTGAATGAACGAGCGTGAATGTGGGCGTGCGTGCGTTCGTGTGCGTAAGTGTGTGCGTGAGTGCGTTTACGAGCGTGATTGTGTGCGTGCGCGAACGTATGTTCGTGTAAGTGTACGTACGTGTGAGCGTTGACAAGTCTTAGGCTGAGATCTATAGAGCAAAGTTCGACTAAGTCTTGAGTCAAAAAAAGGAACTCCGTAAAGATTTGTATTTTTTAAATAGAATTTTGAATTCAAATTTAGAATGTTGACTTAATCCTAGTCATTTTTTATGAGAAAATCTTTGCCTATTCTGTATGTCAGTCTGGTTTTCTTGTAAAAAATGACTCGGGCTAAGTCAAAATTCGATTTAAAATTCCAAATCCTCGGAGTTCGTTTCTTCGACTTAGATTTAGTTGAAGTTCGCTCTATAGATCTCGGCATTAGTTTTCCTTATAAGTGCGACTTCATATTTTGTACGAGACTGATATTTTGCAATAATGTAGTGTTTGTATAAACACATTCATTGGTGTTTTTAGATGTTGATATGGCATTAGTGTGATTGTTATGTTTCAATATAAATATCTATTCTCATTTGAGAGCACCAAATTTGTTCGATAAAAAATGTGAAATAAATATGATTAATATGTATTTATTGAAAAAAAAATCTTTTACTTAATGACTTGTATCTTAACCCTATCCTTTACTTTAATATTGCTACGCTACTCAAATATAAGGGCTACTTACATTGTTTTACGCCATACAATAATAATTGACGTGGCGCAGCGGGTGAGTAGCCGTATGTAAAACGAGAGGCCGCGGGTTCGATTCCCGCAAAGAGACAAATGTTTGTATGGGCTACAGATATTTGTTTCGGGTCTGGGTGTTGTGAGAGCGTGCGTCTCTCGTAGTTCCTGATACCCACGACATAAGACTCGATCTTAGTGTGGGGTCAGGACTATGTGTGTGACTGTTGGGTGTTATTTATTAATATAAATACAAGACTGCCTCGGTGGCGTGGTGGTATATCGGTACGACTACGGTTCTGAGGTCTCTGGTTCGATCCCCGGGTCGGGCAAAGTGATATTGGATTTTTCCATATCAGCTCGGAGTCTGGAATTTGTGCCCGATATGGCGATAGGCTCGCCCCCTATCACATCTGGGACGGAACTAAGCTCGGCGAAATGTGGGTGTTTTAGTTCGCTAGTGCGCCTCTGCCTACCCCTTCGGGGATACAGGCGTGAGCTTATGTTATAAATACAATAATAATTCATAGACTGAAACGATTCTGTGTTGAACTTAAACCGCGTCTCCTGGACTAGTTTTTCTCGAGACGTTACACAAAAACACATACACAAAACAGCGATTTTAGCTGTCTCCTCGTAGAACAATGGACCATAGATAAAAAATACATGTTTTGTGTAATGTTTTAGTGCAGGAGACGCGGCATTAAGTTTTTTTTACCAAAGAAAACAATTACTCATTGTCCTCGAGTAGTATGGTCATATTACAAACCGTACTCGCGCGGAGCAAGCACACATAGTATCCATAATAGTCGTTATCGCCTTGCAATACGCTTCAATTTCGTTTGTTGGGAGTTGGACGCTTTATCAAAGGGTGACTACTGAAATCGATTCAGAAGCCTATTCTGCACGAACTACTATCAGGTTGAGTGGTAGAGCCACGCTGTAGACAGTAACGTCTACAGCACGAATGGGCCGGCTCGACCGGTTGGATACCACTATCTCATAGAAAACCGACGTAAAGTGGCAGCTTGCTGTTGCGTTTCGTTCGGTGAGTGAGATTTCCGGTGGCCCATCCTCCCCCGTCTTTCCCAATCCCTATTCCCTCCCCTTCCATTTCCTCTTTTTAGGTTGGCAACGCACCCATGATTCTTATTGTGTCTTGGGTGTCTATGGGCGGTGGAGAACTGGAGATGACTTACTATCAGGTGACCCATCTGTTTGCCAGTCTCTTCTATAAAAAAAAAAGAAAAAAAGAAAGGTGTGCGTTAATTGTTACACGTATAAGTAGCAGAGGCGGAACTATGGCGTGGCAGGGCTGGCAAGTTGCCACGGGCCCCTGGCTCGAGGTGGCCCCCAGCCCGAGGTGTCATGCCAAGTGCATGAGCTTATGTTTTTAACTAATTCAGATAATTTATTAAAATTCAATTACAATTCAATTACGACTGCCTCGGTGGCGTGGTGGTATTTCGGTACGACTACGGCTCTGGGGGCCTAGTTTGTAAAACGAAATCCGCAGTTGCGGACTTCGTTTCGGACGTTTTCCTATTCTATGTGGTCACGTATCGGACCGATATCGTTGATATAAGTATCGTTTCTGAAAATGCTATTCTGTAATCCGTTTGACAGCTTACTATTCGGTGTTTGGCGTTTATTTTATCATAGCATAATGTCAAATTCCGCAGTTGCGGACTTCGTTTTGCTATTCTATGTGGTCACGTATCGGACCGATATCGTTGGTATAAGTTTCGTTTCGGAAAATGCTATTTTGTAATCCGTTCGACAGCTCAATATTCGGCGTTTGACATTTTTTTCATCGGAGTTTTATGTCATATTCTACGATAGACCTAGCTGTATCGTTTGCGTATCAAATGTGTTTTTGTTATTAACTTAAGAGAGTATTTATTGATTTGGTGAGTTTTCCACCGTGTTAAGGAAGACCATTTATTTGACTTTTACTCGATGCTTTTTTAAACTTTCTTTTCTGTATCATTTTTTTAGTAAATATGATAATACTGAACATTGGGGTGGGATAAGTCCCACCGCAAAGGGGAGTCAGCACAACACACTTTTTAAAGCATGTTGCAGAAAGGATTTGGCTTAGTCTTTACGACCGGCTGCCTGCCTGACATCAGTCTCTTCTGAAGGTTCCAGTCCCAGGCAAATTAAATTAGAAAATTCGCTTTGCCCGACCTTAGAATCGAACCTTGGCCCTCCCGGTCCGCAACCCATATATGCTGCCACTAGACCAAGGAGGCGACAATGTTTTCTTTAATCTAATAAAACAGAAATGGAGTTCATCGTACTCGCGGAAGAAGCAAGAAAAGAAAATCTCATTTAAAATAGAAAAGAACGCCGACGAGCCAAGGATGTCTTTTGCTCCCGAACTCTATTGGACGTGAAGTTTGTGGTGAATTGCAGATTCTTGGAAAATCTGTGCATTATTATTATACATAATTTTTCGAGCCGGCCTATTCATGCTACAGACGTAACTGTCAACATCTACGTGGCTCTATCGCTCAAAGAATATGTACCTAGAATAAATATAAATAGTCCTTTATAATTATTAATTATTTATTTGTATTCTAAGTTTGTATTTAATACAGAAGCTATATTTTTCAACGCATTATTTAAACCGCTAGACTCGCTATGGATGCCAACGAGCTTCCCTTTCTTTAATCCTGCTGTATAGAGTTGCGCCACCATTGTCTTCGTCTTAGAATTTCGGATCTTTGTTTCCACCTATTCCAATGTGGGATCGGTGCAACACACTTCAAGAATGTTGAATGAAGGCTTCGGCTTAGTCTTTAGGCAAACTTCTTCAAAGCGCTACCAAAAGCGCAAAAATATAGTACAAGATAAAATATATTCATCTTTATTTAAAAAATATGGCCTTCTTCAAAATATTGATGATTTTGCCAACAACAGTAATAAATAATAAATCCATGTTTGACTGTGTTTTGACTATCAAATTATGACAATTTGACAAGGTCTACATTCTATGTGCACAAGTATAAATCTCTTTGATTCACTAAAGAGAATGTAATCACTTTCACTACCTACTTAAAAATTGTACCTACATATTTCATTGGCAAAAATAATTATATAATTATACTTATTTAATAAAATCACTTAAATATCTATAATAATGGCTTATAATGCCATGGCGTGTGATATAACTATTTTTAAACACGTTTTTAAACATCAGTGATTTAGATCGATTAAAAAATTGACGTTGATTCCCGTCTGTGTTAAGGTATCATGATATTCAGCTCACTCATTGTTCCTTTCGGTGATCTCTAGATGCGCACGATAGTGGTGTCTATGGTGCCCCAACGATATAAGTAAATCCGATGGTGTTATATGCTAGCATTTTTGCACGATATCGTTAAAATATCGGACCGCATAGCGTTCCTCCGAAATGTTTTGTACCGAGGAGGCGAGACTATTAATACTAGAAAGCTGTAATTTGGCATGGCTATACATATCAATTACACTTTGTTGGTGTGGTCGGTGATCGGTGTGGTCCGAAATATTTTGAAATATTTCGTGGTTTTCAACCGATTTTATTATTTTATTTATTATAACCGATTTTATTATTACTTAACAACATAACAACGTGGTTTGTTTTTGGAAATGTTAAAAAAGTCTTGGATGTACGGTATGATAACGAGTTTAAAAGAAAAACTATCTTATCTAAGTTTACACGTCAACGATTTCGTACAAATTCTGTTGAATACCACCCAAATTAAGTGGTTAGTTGTATAAAACAGGTAGTAAATATAAGTTTATAGGCCATGGTCACCTTAAAGTGTTATTTAAGGTCTTATGTATAATAAAATTATATTTCAGTAACAATTATCCCTACCACGGAACCCTGTAGTGTGCGTGGACAAATATGCTTCAGCCCCTGGCCGTTTTTTCTATACTTTTTTTTCGATCGATGTGCCAGCAACCCAAAGAGGTTCCACTTTCCTTAAAGAACTTCCACCAAACTTTTCTTAAAGAATCTTTTTTATTTTTGAGAATATTTCAATATTTCTAATCTACATTTTAGACGACGCGACGTAAATTTCATATTTTTAAAAAAATAGTCACGTACCCAATTAGTACCTACCACATCACAGACCAAAGTGGCAGCCTCGTTTTGCGTTTAAATACCTATCATGGTGAGTAACTCGCGACTCGCGTTTGTAATAAACAAAGACATACAATACCTAGGTACAGTTTATATGTCTTTGCCAAAGCGCACCCGCCGGTCAGTCTGAATTCTGTACCTACTTGTATATTTTCAATATTACTATATTGCGTCATACGAATTTAACGAACTGGTTGACCATTCAGATATTGACCTTTTTATAACTAAGCCTGACTTATTAAAATATCATTTAGGTACATAAGCACTGGTTTAATAAAACTGTAAATATAATATAGCTTGGTATTATTAAATTTGCAATTTCTCCGCACAAGCGTGATTTAGCTCGATAGCTTCATATTTGAAAACAAAGAATGGTACAGTAAGTTTGTAAGTAGACAAAAATAATAATAAAGATGTATATACTGTTGGTTTTCCAAATAAATAAATAAAAACGCACTATCGTACATATATATCGTAGTCCGCAATAGTAGTCGTACTCATTAATGAATATAATACTCTCAAGTCATAGTATTCGTTTAACAACAATATGTACGTTAACGGTGAATGTCACAGTCGCGACTCGCGTTTGTAAAGAACAAAGGGATACTATACCTACTGTCAAAGCCTACTGTTTTAAAATGTCTGGCAAAGTACGCCGGCCGGGATGGTGAGTCTGGGTGAGTCAACAATCAACACTCGACAATATTACATGGCGCGTCCACACCAACCGAACGAAGGCGAAAGAACGTTCGCGAAGGGCCATCGGCGATGAAGACCGAACGTTCTTTCGCGCACGTTCGGTTGGTGTGGACGCGCCGTTATAATATAACAGTCGATACTCGATACGAATCAGTAATCACAGAGTATTTAGAGAATTCGGGGAATCCTGTATGAATAATATGTCGGTGTTGCCAGTTACCAAAAATTATTCCGACAACCGACTTGTATCTATGTCGTGTCACGTCCATTCCATACTCGTAGGAAAGCTAAAGGCGCGGCCTGCACGTGTTTTTTTCTAGAAACACTACACAAAACATGGTTTGTTACACATTTTTGTCTTTGGTTCATTGTTCTATGAGCAGGACAGGGCACAACGTTTCTTCAAACAGAAACATTGTTTTGTGTAGATGTTGTTGTGTTTTGTTTTCAGATATATGTGCAGAAAAAGTGCTTTTATATTTTAGGGGGGCAAAATATTATGTATCCAGGTTCTAAACGGGTGAACATTTTTACATTCATTGACACTGCTGTAAAAAACTGGGATTCAAAATCTGAAAAGTTTACATACTGATTTCTTAAGTTTACGTGAATATTATACATTGAAATAAAACTATTCTTACGGATTCTATCACGATTAGGTTTTAATTATTATTCCCGACGTTTCGAAGGCTTTGCAGTCTTCGTTGTCTGACCCGTGACAACGAAGACTGCAAAGCCTTCGAAACGTCGGGAATAATAATTAAAACCTGATCGTGATAGAATCCGTAAGAATAGTTTCTGAAAAGTTTATTTATTATTAATTAGAAATTTTTACAGTAGATTTGATGAAACAAAAAATCGGGCGTAGATAGCGCGTTTCAATAATCTACAATAGTTAATAGGTCTTTTCACCGACTAAAAATAGGCAATGTCTCTCATTTTAGTAATAGTAATACCAGAGATTGTCGCCTTTTTGGTCCAGAGGCGTTTTTGTGGGCTATGAAGGCTAGGTCCTGGGTTGGCTTCCCAGGTCGGACGGGGTGCTTTTTAACACGGTTTCCCCGGGACTGGATCACAGAGGCGATGACGTCAAAGAGAAAGAGAGTCAGTCGTAACAGCTAAGCTGAATCCTTTTCGCAACATGCTTGATAAAGTGGGATAAGGACAGGTGGAAAAGATCCAGAGACCCATTACATACAAACTGACAGAGACACAATTTACTTACAGACTGAGTTTTAATTAAAATATGACCAATTCGGAATTCATGTTAGGTACAACATAAAAACAGTGATCAATTGTGGAAGAACGGATGTAATTCTATAATCATAAAATTGCAATGCGATAAGCTATTTTGTTACCATAAATAGCTCATAATATGGTAACTAATTTGTGACTACTAAGTTGGTGTTTATAACATGATTGCTTTTATACATTACCTACATCTATATCAACCTACTGTACATAAACAGTAGGTATGTAGGTTTCTTCTCTCGACACTACATTTATTATGTAAAATGAATATAACTCCATCAATTTTGCTTCAGAAAGGATGATAACGCAACTGTTTCTTATTAATAAAGATGTAGAAAAATGTTCATCGATACTAATCGTACAGGATTACCGACCTTATAGCAAAGAGAGTATACAAATAGGGCCTTACTTATAGATACAGTTTAACTGAGCAAATGGTAAAGAATAGTATGTCCCTTTTATTTTCAAACAATGTGACACAACGACAACTTAACTGACCGACTTCCTATTTACCGATCGTGACCAAATTTGTATGGGACCACCCTTGAAACAAGCTGTATAGAACACAAAAAGAATTTTGAAAATCGGTCCACATTTGGCAGAGATATCGAGTAACATACATAAAAAAACAGACGAATTGAGGACCTCCTCCTTTTGTGGAAGTCTGTCGAAAAAATGACAGATTAGAATCAGACTTTGCTCAGCTAAACTGGTTTTTTAAGGAAGGATCATAACCACTATGTTGACGACTAGTTATATACTCATATTATTCCTGCTACTGTGGTTCTAAGAATATAAAGTATTCTGGATTGTAGTACCCCTAAATATGTGAAACTATAAACAATAAACAAAACATCCATAGATAATATTAATAATCACTCAATCCAGTCCATTCTATTAGCGGTGTTCTGGTTTTCCCCTATTACCTTCAATGTTGCCAATTCATGAGTTTTCCATATTACTAATTTCTATTGACAATTTGATATATGAATTTTAATGCAATTTTATCTCTTATAATCGTATTATTTGGTTTATTATTTATGAGTGGGAGGTTCTGGGTTCAAATGCCAGATCGGCAAAAGCTGTTTTTCTACAACGACTTGCCCGGAATCTCTTACGCCCTAAAGGGAGTTAACGTTAGGCAGGCAGCTGATTGTAAGAAGTCAAGCCAAATATGTTCTACAAAATGCTTGAAAAAGCGTTTTGCGCCAACCCTACAGTACAAATCAAAAACCCAGAATTATTGAGTTTCTCAAACATTTTAAAAACTAAAAAGATATATAGGTACTTAGATATATTATTTAATTGGATTATAGTTTAATTTTGTAGTACTTATGCGGTGATCTTATCCTCGAATGTTTATTATTCGTGGGTTAGAATGTTTATAATAAATTAATTAATTCTGTGATTAGGTATTTTTTGCAACGCTTGCAATACTATTACGCGATGACTCGTTCGTAGTGACTAGTGACTGGTAAGACTCGTCAAATGATCGATATCGAGAGAAAAATGTTTATTAAAATTATGTTCATATCCAAAAATGTGGAATATAGAATTAGATGTACATTTTTCAATATTTTATATTGATTGCCATAATTAAACCGATTTTTTTTTATAGCAGAGATTGGCAAACGAGCAGATGGGTCACCTGATGGTAAGTGATCTCCACCGCACATAGACACCCAAGACACAAAAAGAATCATGGATGCGTTGCCAACCTAAAAGGAGGATATGGAAGGGGAGGGCAGGGGATTGGGAAAGGGAGTGGGGAAATGGGCCACCGGAAATCTCACTCACCGAACGAAACGCGACAACAAGCTGCCACTTTACGTCGGTTTTCTGTGAGACAGTGGTATCTAACCGGTCGAGCCGGCCATTCGTGCTATAGACGTTACTGTCTAAAGCGTGGCTCTACCACTTGAAAAATTTTTGATTTTTAAGGTCAATTTATCAATAAATAATATAAGCGGATTAGAACACGATTAGTGCTTTTTATCTCTTTTCTTTCTACCTGCCCTTATCCTACCTTAATGTGGGGTCGGCGAAACATACTTTTTCAAGCATGTTGCAGAATATATTTGGTTTAGTACGTTAGTACGTAGTTACGATCGGCTACCTGCTTGACGTCAACCCCCTCTGACGGATCCAGTCCGGGGTAAATTAAATGAGAAAATTGGCTTTGCCCGACCTGAAAATTGAACCCAGGACCCCCGGTCCACAGTTCATATGATATGATGCCACTAGACCAAGGTGGGGACAGTTACACCCCTTCCACCGCCACTAAAAAAAATTGTTAACTAACTAATTAATCATCATCATCTTTGGAGGAGGAATATGTCCAGCAGTGAATGCCCTATGGCTGAACGAATTTATGGGGTGTAATAATTTGATACTTTATCTATACGTATGGTCAAGTAGGTAACAGTGACTACTCAGGCGACAATAATGGCTCAGTCGTACTTTGAGCTGAAGGTAAGGCAGTAGATATCTATCAAGCTCACACATTCGACACGTTTGGCACCCGAATAGTTTCAAACCAATCGCCTTGTAAATCAGACGTAATACTAGTCTAATTGCATTTTGCATATTTTTCTGAAGAATTTATTTTCAGGTTAGGTTTCAATATTTCCAAAATGGTGGAGTGATGCATAGTGGCTCATTAAGAAAGAGTACACAGTGGTTCAAGTACCACTGTACTGTATACTATCGAACCTATTTTGATTTATAACTAAAATATCGACACGAAGAATATTATTGTGTTCCCATCTCTACACACAATTAATACTTATGTAAAAAGAGAAGCACTATGCACTCCGTCTAGCACACCATTTAGCTCACTTTCAGACAGGCAGTGTTACGGGATCCTTCTTCAAGAGCTAACCGTACGTGAAGTAGAATTGTGTACCTAATTTTATTTGATTATTGACATTACATGTATCCTTAAGTATAAATAGTGCTATAAGTTCTCCTTTATCATTCCAGTAGTTGATTGATAAAAAGGAAGTGACTGTGAGTGATGTGGTTTTTACATTTATACTGATGAACCAGTAAGTATTTCCATAAGTATTGTATTATATATTTTCCCAAATAGGGGTTTGACAAAGCAACATGGCTTTTGGAATTTCTACATGAAAATATAATTATTTACCTAAACTAAATAGTATTTTAGATTATAAACACTACGGGAATATTCGTAACAGTATGCTTTAGCCAAAAGATCTAGTTATTCGTTGTTATTACTATTTATAACCAAGTAGCTGTGCCCTCGGCATTTCTCGCGATATTAACTATCATAAATCAACTTTTGATAGAATCCATCGATTTTATTGAAACTTCGGCTCTTTGAGTGTCTTATTTTGTATCAATTTAATTAGTGGGTAGGTACTTTTTATGTGCTATGTACCTACGTACAGAGTAGTAAGAGTAAATACATGTGTACCTATATCGAAAATTTAAATGTATATATTATAGATGTACATTAGCAACAGTGAGCGACATAGTTATGCGGTCAACGCAATCGATTCAGCTGGGGACTGTCTTGACCATAAACATCAAAGTGTTGCCAACTCTCAGAAATTATTGTACTATTATTATATTGTATATGTATTACCTATTATATTTGTTTACATAAAGCCGCGTCTTCAGCACTAAAATATTATTTTAGTACCAAAGTGATGGGATTATACACTGAATTGAAAAATCATTGACAATAGAAAAGTAAGAGACTATTCAAATATGGTTAATACAGAATGTCAGATATTGGTACGATAACGTCATACGGTTGACTCATGCCGTGTACACCCCAACTGACAATGACTGCAACAGGCGTAGATTCGCGAACGTTCGTTCGGTTGGTATCCCGTTAGGGTATTGGTGTTCTGTGGTTGGTGTGTACACGCCATCATACCTATGAATGAAACCGCTTCGCGGTGCAGATAGAGAAAGAATGTTGTCTCCACTCTCCATTATGCTTTTGCTCACTTTTGAACACAGCAAATACTATTAAAATACTATTTGCAGGATATTTTTGAACTAATTTATCTTTTGTTTTAGGTTGCGTATTAAAGGCTTACTTTGCACTTTTTAATTATAGAGAACCGGGTGTGGCCATGGTGGTGTTTCGACCGATATAACTTCCGATATTGTTTTATTTGTTTTAGGCTGACAACTTTAATTATTACAATCTGTGTTTTTATACGGGGAATTCCTCGTAAGTCTATGCACGTCGCATGATAAGGCATCATTTGTGATATAGATTAAATCATTAGATAATTACCGATGTGAATAAAGATTGTTTTCAATGTATTATTCTTTTATTTTTCAGTTTAGTACCAAACTCGTTATCGTGACCACATTCCAAATAATTCCAAAATGGACGATGATGTATATCTACAGCCAGGTATGTTTTATTAAATACCTATTTTTTGTGTAATATTTGATCATATCATAGCGGAAAATACAAAAACCGACAAATTATTAAGTGGGTCACTCCGCTTTTTTTTATCCGAGCTCGGTAAATTGACTACAGCTGACGGTAATCGGAGTGCAGTCCAAAAAAACAGCTGACATCGACAATGGGTTTATCGGTGTCACCAGAATCCTGCCGCGAACTCTTTATCCTTACACTCCAACGAGGGAAGAAAGAAAGAAAGAAAACACTTATTGCTGGTACAATACTAACCCTAAAACAACTATCATCGGAAGAAGCCATCGACGAAAGAAGCAGCAAATGCAACATAAACTCGCGCTGTATCCTGTAGCGAACTATAACACCCCACATTATGCCGAGCTTAGTTCCGTCCCAGGTGATAGGGGTTGAGCTTATCGTCATTCGCCATGTCTGGCACTAATTCCAGACTCCGGTCTGATACTGAAAAATTATATCACTTTGTCCAACCCGAGGATCGAACCCGAGACCTCAGGACGATAGTCATACCGCGCACGCAACACCACTACGCCACCGAGGCAGTCAGTCATCAGCGGCCTGAGCAGGAAAATTTCAGACAACCGTAAATATATTCGAACTCGATGCGCGTCTATGAAATTTGTATGAAATATTAACCAAACGTCATCAGTGCGCAGCAAACTCGAATACATTTACATTAGTTTTTCTTGCTCGGGCTACTGAACAGTAAATGCAAATCATATACAATATGTTCTATTTCATCTACATTTCCCCACATTCATCGATCGATCGATTTTAAGGTCCATCAGCGAGGGGCCGCGGCGGCAGGGGCCGAGCGAGACACCTTCATAGGATGCCTTATGGTATCAACGACCGCAGGGGCTCTGTTGTGCGCAATCAAAGCGCATCTCCCATACCGCCCCTGATGGGCCTCAATGTGTATGGAGGGTACAGACACGCCTCACAACCCAGACAATATCCTCAAGGTCCTCACGTGCATTACCCACCACATCTTCAAAGCCGTGGAAGAGGACACTCAGAGGGACGTGGCGCGAGAACGAATCTACCGTGTGAGTAACCTTTATTGTGAATGGATATTGGACCGGGAGCTCCTGGTTTCAAATCCCAGGCAAAGCGATTTTTCTAATTCAATTTGACTGGGACTAGATCCTCGTCCTCCAGAGGGGATTGACGTCAGGCTGTCGTAAAACTTAAGCTATATTATTTATTATCCGGTGTTGCGCCGACCCCGCTTTTAGTGGGATAAGGGCAGGTGGAAAGAAAGTATACCTTCATATGCTGTGATTACTCGTGTGTCTAGAAAGCGCCTTTTTAAAATCGTTGGCAGCGGTGTAGCCACTTTATTTGTATTGAAATTAAATTAAGGCTCAATTGCACCACTATTATTAACCTAGAGTTAGTCCTAACCGCAAGCTAAATTGACAGAAAATGTATGAATGACATGTAACTTAACTTGCGGTTAGGACTAACTCTAGGTTAATAATAGTGGTGCAATTGAGCCTAAATGAAATGATTTATTAATCATGTAGGCTTACTTATAAAAACATTCGCTTATCTTTTCGCTAAGAATAGCCTGTCACTGTTACACATTCGTTAGGAACATTTATTATAGAGAATAATGCCCCTACCAAAGAATTTAAACGCCCCTACATATCTGTGAATGCTCCTGTTGAATACGAACAAGTATTATATATCTTAAACTCACAAAAATAACACAAATTCTATGATCGTAGTAAATATTAATAGACCGACTTAAAAGTAAAAGAGGTAATCAATTCGCTTGTATATTTTTATGTATGTTACGCGATATATCCGCCAAATGTGGACCGTTTTTAAAAATTGTTTTTTTTTCCAAGGATTTCATATAAATGGTCATGGTAAGATACATTTAGAAGTCGTCTTTATTATTTCAGATCCCGCGAACCAAACAAGGTTTGACGGCCAGAGTCGCTCGGAAAACAGAAAGTTCAACTACGATAAAAAGTCGATGGGATTCAGGAAACTAGAAGAAATTTCAAATTTGGATGAAAACGACATTATAACGAGCGTCAACCAAAAGAAAGAAGCGTTCTTAGAGATCATAGGAAAAGATATCGAAAGACACGACGTGTTCGTGTTGGCTGTTAAAATATTGTCGAGAATTTGTAAATCCTCATTTGACGAACTGAAATTTAAACTGTTGCTGGATATGTGCAACACTCAGTTTATAGGGAGTTTGTTAAAATATTTACTGGACCTGCCGTACGCAGAAATGAGATCAAAAAACTCTTTGTACTGGAACAACCAGGAAGAGTTCTGGAGTAATTTGGTGACATTCTGCGATTATATAATTACATCGTCACCATCGACGGCGTTCATGAAGTACAGGTCTCTAGTAGAAGCGACAAAGTCGTGTCTTAATAATTTGAGTGAACAACGAGCATTTGCGTCTGCGGAGAAATATGTTAAGAAGTTAGATGAACTGCGAGCAAAACTTTCCGAGATCACTACTAAGGTAATGCTGATTTATTATTTTCTCTTTGACCGACTTCCACAAAAGGAGGAGGTCCTCAATTCGTCTGTATTTTTTTTATGTAACACACACATAACATAACATAAGCACACGCCTGTATCCCCGAAGGGGTAGGCAGAAGCGCACTAGCGAACTAGAACACCCACATTTCGCCGAGCTTAGTTCCGTCCCAGATGTGATAGGGGGCGAGTCTATCGCCATATCGGGCACAAATTCCAGACTCCGGGCTGATACCGACAGTAAGTCCTAACTACAAGTTAAATTGAAACAAATAAATATTAATGACATGTAATTCATTACATGTAATGCATGACATTTAATTTATTTCATACATTAAGGCTCAATTGCACCACTATTATTAACCTAGAGTTAGTCCTAACCGCAAGCTAAATTGACAGAAAATGTATGAATGACATGTAACTTAACTTGCGGTTAGGACTAACTCTGGGTTAATAATAATAGTGCAATTGAGCCTAAGAATAATAAATACACCCAACAGTCACACACCCAGTCCTGACCCCACACTAAGTATAACCTGTATTGTGGGTGTCAGAGACTATGAGAGACTTTCGGTCTCACAACACCCATGAATGTCATGAATTACATGTCAGTCAATTCAGTCATATATTATTTTCAATTTAACTTCTGGATAGGACTAACTGTAGGTTAGTAATAGTGGTGCAAGTCGCCTGAAAGTATTTGTCATTGACATAATAAAAGTTGCTGTGTTTGTTCTAAATTTGAATTTGATTCGTTAAATCCCGCACCTCCCTTGCCTCACACCTCAGGCCAGTAATGAAGTGTTTGTGTTGCAACTTGCAAGTAATTTAGTATGACGTGTCAATTTTGAATCATTGTTGGTTTTAGCACGCGATCGCATTGAGGCAGTTGGACGGTTCCGCCGACGGTAACGTTCAGGACCTGCAGCCTCCGGACAACTTCAGATGTCTGAACGTGGTGCCCATGAGTGTGGACCTCAGCCAACACACGCCCTTCCTCCGAGCCAACATTGTGAAAGGAGCCTACCATGATGTCGAACACTACCTCGACGTACAGTTCCGGCTGTTGAGGGAAGATTGCTTCGGACCGCTTCGTGAGGGTGTCCGTAAGTACCAAATATACATCAAACAGTCACAAATTCAACTCTTTACATAACATAAGTTCACGCCTGTATCCCCGACGGATTAGGCAGAGGCGCACTAGTAAACTAGAACGCCCAAATTTCGCCGAGCTTAGTTAAGTCCTAGCTGTGATAGGGGGCATATCGCCATATCGGGCACAAATTCTAGACTCCGGGTTGATATGGAAAAATCCTATATCACCGCCCGACCCGGAAATCGAACCTGAGACCTCAAAACGCTAGTCGTACCGAAATATAACCACGCCACCGAAATATAACCAATAAAATTACATTTATATTTAAAAAAAATTCATTGTCGCCTCCTTGGTCATCTTGGTTCATCGGAAGGTCCTGGGTTCGATTCCCAGGTCGGGCAAAATCAATTTTCTGATTTAATTTACCCGAGACTGGATCCCTCATATGGAGTTGACGTCAGGCAGGCAGCCGGTCGTAAAAACTATGCCAGATCGTTTCTGCAACATGTTTGAAAAAGTGGTTTACGCCGACCCCACATTAAGGAAGAAAGAAAGATTTTAAAAAATGTCAATAATTATTTCTTTTTATTTATTATTATTATAGCAGATATTGGTTGAACAACGACGATATATTATGGGCCTTACTTAAAAAAACATTTCGCTTATCTTTTCGCTAAGAATAGCCCGCCACTATTTTCCTTGTGTTACATTGTTTAAAAATGAAAGGGACAACCTCTGGTTAAAGATAAGCAGCGCTTAAATATTTTTATAAGTAAGGGGCTATGTATTTCATAAATACCCATGGCTCTATCATGGTAATGATATTCTGCATACATACATACATACATAAGCTCACGCCCGTATCCCTGCCCGTATCCCTGCCCCTGCCCGTATCCCTGAAGGGGTAGGCAGAGGTGATATTCTGATCTTGTTTAATCGAGTGTTGTTTTTTCAGTTCAATTCAAGAATGATTCACACAGAAGAAGTTACGACAATATACGGTAAACTTCCATCCATTAGATATTTTTGAATATAATTTATAATTTGATAACAAATAACCCTAACTACCTACCTGATCCGGGGATCGAACCCAAGCACCCAGTACGCCGTCGGTAGCCCTTACTCCTGATGTTTAGTTAAACTCTTTGTTTGGACCATTTTATATTATGCCGATTGCCGGGTTTATGTGATCGCGAAGGGCTATCGGCGATGGAGACCGAACGTTCCCGAACGTTCGAAAATCTTCGGAACGGGCGGGTACACACCAGCGAACGAAGGCGAAAGAATCTATACCTTTTACGTTCACACAAACAAACTTTCGCTGTTGTGTGAATGAAACAGGCATAGATTCGTTCGCCTTCGTTCGGCCGTTGTGTACCCGCCCGTTGAGTTCATACGAATCTTCGCTGTTGTGTGAACGGGACAGCGAAGTTTCGCGATCGTTCGTTCGCCTTCGTTCGGTTGGCGTGTACCCGTCATCAAGGTTATCGTTTAAACCTTCGATCAAATGTTATCGCCGATTACTAAATCGAAAGCTTAAACCGTATTTGATCTTACGGCCCTTACGTCAGTGCTATTACTAATCTAGAGTCACACCTTATCTCGATTTATCCTACATCTCACTCCTATCTTTAAATCAATATTTGGTATAAATACATAGAGATTTATCGCGGGGTTGCAAATGATTGCTTGAATGATGCCTTACTTATAGAGGTAAAATAACTGAGCAAATGGCTAAGGATAGTCTGTCACTTTTTCCTTGTCACACTGTTTGAAAATAAATTAAAAACTATTCTTTACCATATGCTCATTTAAACTGTTTTTATCGACCGACTTCTAAAAAGGAGAAGGTACTCAATTCGTCTGTATTGTTTATGTATGTTACGCGATATCTCCGCCATATGTGGACCGATCTTCAAAATTATTTTTGTGTTCGATAGAGCTTATTTCAAAGGTGGTCCCATATATGTATATTTGGTTACGATTGGATTTGAAGTCGGTGTGTTAAGTTTTTGAACTTAATATTTTAAAAGGCCCATAATATTACATTGTTACAGAGTATTCAATAATGTGAAATTCATCCAACCCTACATATCACAAGGCAAGGTCGGGAGCGTGGTGCAAATTGATATATCCAATAAAAAAAATAAAAACTTTGCAAAAACAAATTGGCAGTATAACAAGCGGTTCATATTTGGATCGTTGGTGTTATTTACCAAAGACAATTGTAGAAGTTTTATCGCAGCCACGGTTATGGATCGCGACCCCCGTTTGCTCTCCCAAGGAAAGGTAAATACTAATTATTTATTCGATTTTTTTTCAGGAAAGGGTACCGCCTTTTCTTTTAATTTTGTACATAATTATATGTAATAGCAAATCTACCTATCTTAAGCCTTAAGTAGGTATATAACACATACATAAGCTCACGCCTGTATCCCCGAAGGGGTAGGCACTAGCGAACTAGAACACCCACATTTTGCCGAGCTTAGTTCCGTCTCAGATGTGATAGGGGGCGAGCCTATCGCCATATCGGGCACAAATTCCAGACTCCGGGCTGATACCGAAAAATCCAATATCACTTTCCCCGACCCGGGGATCGAACCCGAGACCTCAGGACGGTAGTCATACCGAAGTACAACTACGCCACCGAGGCAGTCAATTAGGCAGGCAGATAACTAAAACATGTTTACTAAATTGATTGTAGATACCAGTAAGCTTAGTAGATGAAAGATTCGACGAGTCTCTATACAATCCAAACGATAATTACATAATGATCGAGAGTGACATATACTTCGAGCCGTACTATCACGTGATGAAGGCGATGCAGGACCCGATGTTCTCCGAGAGGCTGCCCATGCAGCAGTACATCGTCAAAGTACAGGTAATAATAAATAATAATATTAGCCCTGTAATATTACTGTCCCACTGCTGGGCACGGGCCTCCTCTACTAATGAGAGGGGTTAGGCCTTAGTCTACCACGCTGGCCTAATGCGGGTTGGCAGACTTTACATACCTTCGAAATTCCTGTGAAGAAATTCTCGGGTATGCAGGTTTCCTCACGATGTTTTCCTTCACCGTTATAGCAAGCGATATTTCACAATGAAAATACACTTAATATAGAAAAGTCAGAGGTGTATGCTCCATTTTGGGGTTGGTTTCGAACCTCCGACACTTGTCTCGGCAGTCCATACCATTCCCAGCTGAGCTATCGCTGCTTATAAAAAGTACAGGTACATGGGCTTTAATGGCGGGTTAAACGAACTGAACGAAGGCGAAAGAACGTTCGCGAAGCGCCATCGGCGATGGGGACCGAACGTTGTTTGTGTGAATGCGATAGCGATGATTCGCAAATGATCGGGAACGTTCGGTCCCCATCGCCGATGGCGCTTCGCGAACGTTCTTTCGCCTTCATTCGGTTGGTGTGTAGCCATTACACGAAAGTTACTAGCAGCGAAATTCGAATTTGTTGTCAAACATAGTTAAGGGGTAGGCAGAGGCGCACTAGCGAACTAGAACACCCACATTTCGCCGAGCTTAGTTCCGTCCCAGATGTGATAGTGGGCAAGCCTACCGCCATATCGGGCACAAAGTCCAGACTCCGGACCGATACCGAAAAATGTAATATCATTGCCCGACCCGGGAATCAAATCCGAGACCTCAGGACGATAGTCGTACCATGCGCGCAATACGTACACGTAGTAGACGTGACCGAGGCAGCATTTTTGTCGTATTCTTACAAATTAAAGATCGATTTGTCATAACCTCACCATCAGGCCTCTGTTTATAGGTTTGACAGCCTCCATGGCGCAGCGGCCGAGTAGCCGTCTGTGAAACGAGGGCCGCGGGTTCGATCCCCGCACCGAGACAAATGTTTGTGTGGCCCACAGATATTTGTTTCGGGTGTGGGTGTTGTGAGACCGTGCGTCTCTCGTAGTTCCTGATACCCACGACACAAGACTCGATCAAGACTATGTATGTGACTATTGGGCGTTATTTATAATTATTTACAATTTATTATAGGTATATGTATCAGGTATACATCAATGTATTATATAGCTGACAGTATTTTGCGCATCTATATTTTACAAAATTATTCAGTTAAATTCGATGAACTGAATAACCATTCTTAGTGGAAGGAATAAAAAAAAAATAAAAACTTAATGCACTGATTTGAAAATTTATCCGATCGTGACCAAATTTATATGGGACCACCCTTGGAATAAGCTAAATCGAACACAAAAATAATCTTGAAAATTGGTACATATTAATTGGTGGAGATGTCGCGTAACATAGTTGCATAAAAAACGTACAAACTATTGAGTACCTCCATTTTTGTAGTCTAAAAAACAATAGAATAAAAGCGAGCGGAAAGAACCAATATAATTATTTATATTTCAGGCGGAACACAAACCACCAGCATATTTAGTACCTGATCTAAAGTATGCCTTCGATGTCTTGGTTCACTCTGATGCGCGCTACATTTTTGATTTAGACGACAGTGAAGATGACAAGGAAGCTCATGAAGCATTGAAATTATGGAAAACTGATGGAAAGTATTATGTGATACGCCCAGATACATGGCCCACCAAGGAGCAATTCAACTTCGACGAAAGTCAATACGAAGCGTACAAACACGCTCTCACACATGAATTCGCCGTCATTCAAGGTCCGCCAGGCACAGGAAAAACGTTCATCGGTTTAAAAATAACAAAGGCTTTACTAGACAACCTGGTACATATTAAAGGATGCCTCATTTTTGTAATATGTTACACTAATCACGCCTTAGATCAATTCCTTGAGGGTATATTGAAATATACACCTTCTGTGGCGCGTGTCGGCGGACAGTCAAAAAATAAAGAACTTGAAGAAATTAATTTGACAAAACTGAGATCGAAAATAAGCAGACGATCTGCATCGCACGATCTGTATATTGAGCAAAAGAATGAAGTCGATCTATCGACAAGGGAATTCAAAAGAGGCTTGTTGCTCCTAGACATACTGAACAATGGCGTCCTAAGTTACGACTGTGTTCAAGATAATGTGGATTGTTTGAGATACCTCCGACATTACTACCGCGATATCAACGGTGATCCTTTATTTTATTGGCTTTTCGAAAACAGAGGTGACTTCGTTACTAATTTTGAAGATTGTATGGCAAATCATTACGATGAGAATGATAACATGGATGAGGTCAAGGAGGAAACAAATAGGAGGAAACAAAAATTACTTGTCGGCTATGATGATTATGATAGCGAGGCAATAGAAGAAATAACCAAAAGCGTTGAACTAAAAACTTCGTTTTCCTTGAAAATAGCCGAACAAAACCTGAAACAGTTGAAAACAACTTACAAAAATGGACCACAAAATGATAAACAGCTTCGTTATCTCGAGACGCAGATCATGGATTTGTCTTCACAAATCATAATGTTTAAGGTAGGTGTGTTTTTGATTACGGAAGAGTAGCACAATACCTCATGGTAGATCCTGGAAGACTGGGACTGGATCCCTTAAAGGGGGTTGATGTCAGGCAGGCAGCCGGTCGTAAAAACTTAGCCAAATCCTTTCTGAAACATGCTTGAAAAAATGCGCCGACCCCACTTTAAGGTGGGATAAGGGCAGGTAGAAAGAAAGTACAATACCTGATGGTAAGCGCAGTGCAGTCCAAAAAAGCTACCATCGACAAACAATGAGTTAATCGGCGGTCACCATAATCACGCCGGCCTGCATAAATACTTCTTTATAGGAAGAGGGAGATTCTTTAAAGGGAAGAAGTAAATGGAGGGTTTTCCGATACGAGAGGTGGATGATTGATGCAGGCTAATAATACATGACACAAGATTGTATTCCAATACCCACTATACCATCAGGAGGGTTACCACCACGTCTTCTAGCAGTATTATTATAATCTTATTTGTTCCGATTCTCGTACAAAAAAAAACAAAGTAAGATTATAATAGTACTGCTATATGACCTGGTGCTCCCCCAGGTTATGTCGCAAGCGCTTAGGGGAATATTCACTGGCTAATTCTAGAACGTGATCCACACGGGGTATGGGTCATTGTAGCAGGATTTGCAGGTTATAGCTTTTACTCGCGCCTCCGCCCGCGTGGTGTTTTATGCGAGGTGTTCTTTATATTTATTTCTTTACATCTTTACACACCCACACACACACACACATACTTAAAAATACATATTTTGTAATTGTTCCAGTAGTTAGATAAGTTGGAATAAATTAGTTTTTGTAAGTTTGGAGATGGGCGTTAATATCTGCGACATAGTTTCTAACTAATGCAGATTTTACCGAACATTATTTAATTTTAATTGTACTGGTTTATTATTCCAAATAAAGAATTTTATTATTATTTATTATTATATTATAGGTAATTGCGCGAAAAAATTTGCATGGTGCTACTGAGTAACTATCATCATCTTTATCATCCTTATCAAGTTTTGGAGATAAAAGGTAGCCTCTATCCTCCCGTAAGATCCAATTGTATCAAATATCAATCGGTTCCAGTAGTCTGCCATGAAACAACAGACACAGTTATTGCGCGTTTACGTTTATCTAAGATTAATAACATTTCAGATTATGTCCCAGTTCAAATCGCAACGTGTTAACATAATGATTGATCAGGGGACACATTTCCAAAATATTCCTATGGAGGATCGATGGGCATTGTATTTCCAATGGGTTGGGCCCAGATTTGAAAAAATTAAGAACAGTGTCGCCGCTTTACAGGTAATGTTAACTCCTACCAGGGGGGTTACCACCACCTCTTACAGCAGTATTATTATAATCTTACTTGTACCGATTCCCATACAAAACAAACGAAGAACGATTATAATAATACTGCTATAAGAGATGGTGGTAACCCTGCTGAGACAAGATATATTTTTTTATTATTTTTAATATAAAATGATATCTCTTCCCTGCTCCTACTAAGGATCTTGTTACCAACAGTCATCGATATATTATATAGATGCACAGTTGACGCTCGGATCCTTTTGCATACATTCGGACGCCGACAAAATTCTAAATTTGAAAATTCAAATTTAAGAACGCTTGCTCATTTCGTTTCAAAAAGCTACTTTATAACAAGTGTATAAGGTTATATTTATATTGATTTAATTAGGATTTATGTTATTTTTCTTTATTTTATTTATTAGTATTACCGAGACCACTTCTTAGGAATGTGCATCTAGGGTATCTACGCCAGCCTCCGTGGCGCAGCGGGCGAGTAGCCGGCTGCAAAGCGAGAGGCCGCGGGTTCGATTCCCGCTTTGAGACAAATGTTTGTGTGGCCCACAGATATTTGTTTCAGTACCCAATTACAACATTGAGCGTCGAGCTTTAGGAATTTAATTCACTTTTAGGCATTATTTTTAGGAAACTGTTAATTCTGGCTTCAAAAAAATAAATAGCAGTCGTGAGTCTGTATTATGTGTTTTTTCAGCATTCTTTGGAGCCTAAAATAGTAAGGCTAGAAGAATCTAGAATGTTATTGGATTTGGAAGTGCTCCGGCGCACCAGAGTGGTGGGGATGACTACCACGGGTGCGGCAAGACTCAGGAAACTGATCAACGCACTTGACGTGCCTATAGGTAATCATAATAAGTTATCAGAGCTTTTTTTATAACAGAGACTGGCAAACGAGTGGGTGGGTCACCCGATGGCAAGTGATCTCTGCCGTCCATAGCCATCCACCATGATACTAACAGAATCATGGGTGCGTTGCCATTCTTAAAGGAATTGGGAAGGTTTCTGTGAGGAAATCGAAACCATAACAATTCAATAAAGTCAGCCCATTAGTGATGTAGACGTTACGTTGTCTACAGTGTGGCTCTACCACTTTTCTTCTTCTACCTGCCCTTATCCCACCTTAATGTGGGGTCGGCACAACACACTTTTTCAAGCATGTTGCAGATAAGATTTGGCTTAGTTTTTACGACCGGCCGCCTGCCTAACGTCAACCTATGTCCCTCATAGGGGGTTGACGTTAGGCCGGCGGCCGGTCAAATTAATATTATCCGTTAATAATCCAGTCCCGGGCAAATTAATTAGAAAATTTGCTTTGCCCGACCTGCTAATCGAACTCGGGACCTCCCGGCCCACAGCCCATACATGCTGCCTTTAGATTAAGGAGGCGACTGTGTGGCTCTACCACTACTACTAAAAACCGTCTGTTTGTGTACATATGTGTGAGTTATATTACTTATTTGCCTTCAGAATAATTTTTACTGATAATATTTGTTCCAGTGATCATCGAAGAAGCTGCCGAAGTCCTTGAACAGCACATCATCACATCACTCACGAAGAATAGCCAACATGTCATTCTTATTGGTAAGTACGAGGGTTTAAATGAACTGGATACTGTAAAACAGAGACTGGTAAATTATTTTTTTCACGTCATTTTGTATGGATGGAACTCGCAGATACCCGTTTTTTTCTCTTCCCATCTTTAATTCCACATGGTAACGGAGTCAGCAGCACTTGATAATGGTTAACCAATAAACAGTGTGGCGCCAACTTACGACATTAAGAGATTAGAGACATTAGGATAGAAGTAAAGTTCGGTTACTGAATGTCACACCATTTATACTGTGTAAAAGCGGTTACATACGCAGGAATCCAAATGTAGGTAAACTTCAGTAGGTACGCGGCGCGCCGCTCGCATCCGAATCGCGTCGGATAAGTTCGTGCATTTGTTAACGACAAAAATCTTTCACCGCTAATATAAGCTGTTTTTGGACGCCCTGAACGTATGTACATCACGTGCAAAATTTAAAAATACTACAACTCAATTCTGTGGTTAAACTCTTCGACTGGTTTTTGGTATAAGGCCTTACAACGTTGTAAGATACTCATAAATCTGAAATGATTTAATGTCATTAAGTCGGGGTCACTCGGCATAATTTTTCAACCGACTTAAAACAAGCAGGGGCTAAGAGAGGGGTTGACGTCAGACAGGCAGCAATATGTGTCTTGCGCCAACCGTAGGATAAGGGCGTAGGGGGTCTGGTTACCCCCCTAGCCTATGCCAAGGGTCGGCAATACTCGGATAACTTAATAATAACCGTACGTAATAGGGAACTTCATGTAATTTTCTTTTTAGTTCATTGTTAAGAACTAGGTCTCGAATAAACACACCAGAAAGAAAAACATTTTAATATGCACAAATCATTTAATTATCGCAAGCCAAAATCTGACTTTCAAAACCCCGCGCCAAAAAAGGACGTGACGTCACTGCTTAAAATTTGCTTTATGTCGACATCTCAGTTGACATTGACGTCTACAATGACGTTTGAACATTGCCAACAATGACGTTTGAACCGCTATAATTGCCTATCGTTTAAAATTTCCCCATACCGAACAAAAAATTCCCCACAAGCTATTTCATTAAATAACGAATTAAAAATAAGTTGCAGTCTTGAATCTTGAGCGGAGCGATGGGAAAGTTACACGAAGATAAGAATTTGGAAAGAGGAGGACATTCGAAATCTCATTCATCAATCACCATACTAAACATAACAACTGTTTTCCGCAAAATTGGGAAAAATACCCCAACCTGGAAACACAGCCTAATGCAACGACGTCACTTGGGTTTTGCAATAACGTTCCATTATACGTAATTTCTAATTAAGATATTTTGTAAAATATCAAGTATTTTATCCTACAAATTTCAATATAGCACATTTCAAGGTTTTGTTTACTGATTTATCAGCACAATTGCTCGTTATAATTTTCGTGCTAGTTCCCCATTATGTAAAGGCTGTAAGATAATAGGTCATTAACCTTCCCTCCTCGCTTGTCGGTCACCCCCCCTTTGAAAGCTATAGCTACGCCGGTAGATAGGTAGAAAGTTGTCGCTCTTAACTCTGGCAGTGACCACGGTTGAGAGCGAAGAGGGGTGGAACGCTGTTGCCTCATTTAGCAAACATGTTATGTTCGTTCGCCGGAGAGATGTTCTTCGGCTTCCATAAACTGGTCTGCAAGCGGCGGTTGCCTAGACGAGCCCGCTGCCCTGCAAGATAAGGTCTTATGTGGAGACGTGTTACACCTTTTATTTTGTCCTTCACCGAGGGTATTAGTCATCAGACCACAAGCGGTAAGTAGTAAGGTGTCGTGTCCAGGCGACCACCAGCAGCTGCGTCCGTCCGCGTCGCATATTAAGCTGGCGCGGCACTTCGACCTGGAGGTGTCGCTGTTCGAGCGCATGGTGTGCAACGGCGTGCACAGCCGGCGGCTCGGCGTGCAGCACCGCATGCGGCCCGAGCTCGCCGCGCTCGTGTCGCCGCACATCTACCAGCACCTCGACAACCACGCCTCCGTGCTGCACAAGCCTGATGTGCTCGGACTCGATAAAAATCTTTTCTTCTTCACTCATGATTTTAAAGAAGAGGTAAGTTTTTTCGACCGATTTCCAAAAAGGAGAAGGTAAATTCGTCTGTATTTTTTTTTATGTATGTATGCGCCAAATGTGGACAGATTTTCAAAATTATTTTTGTATTTGATAGAGCTTATTTCAAGGGTGATCCCATATTATTTTGGTCACGATCGGATTTGAAGTCGATCTGTTGAGTTTTTATATAGTCCTCAATTCGTCTGTATTTTTTTTACGTATGTTACGCGATATCTCCGCCAAATGCAGACCGATTTTCAAAATTCTTTTTGTATTTGATAGAGCTTATTCCAAGGGTAGTCCCATATTATTTTGGTCACGATCGGATTTGAAGTCGGTATGCTAAGTTTTTGAACTTGTGATTATTTATTTATTTATTCATTCATTTTATTTGATCCGCCAATAGATTATATTATAATTTGCTTACACAGATAATTTACAAATAAATCTTATGATATTGGTATTGCTATATTGCACCTATGTAGTTATGGGTGGAGCCAGCTAAATTAAACTATTAACTAGGGAAGCAGACAATAATACTTGGTGGTACAGTAAAGTAGAATTAGAATATTGTTAGTAATACAAGATACGAAATAGGGGATACAATAATTAGGCGGTGAATAATTTTGAATTTAAGTTTAAGTTTAAAGTTATTTCTCCACCATGGGGCTAAGTGTTGCGTTACTTGGTTGTTAGTTGCTGTTGCTGTTACACGATTTATATTAGCTTCAGACTGTCTGGTGGCGTAGTGGTATTACTCTGTAACTACCCTGAGGTCTCGGGTTCGATCCCCATGTCGAGCAGTGATATTGAATTGTTCAGTATCGGCCCGGAGTCTGGAATTTGTGCCCGAAACGGTGATAGGCTCGCCCCCTATCCCGTAGGGGATATTGTATTGTCATATTGTACTGTCGACAGCCTCCGTGGCGCAGCGGGCGAGTAGCCGGCTGTGACGCGAGAGGCCGCGGGTTCGATCCCCGCACCGAGACAAATGTTTGTATGGCCTACAGATATTTGTTTCGGGTCTGGGTGTTGTGAGACTCGGGAGGTGTGCGTCTCTCGTAGTTCCTGATTCCCACGACACAAGACCCGATCTTAGTGTGGGGTCAGGACTATGTATGTGACTGTTGGGTGTTATTTAGTTATTATTATTTATTTATCGGTCTTTGATACGTGTGAAAATTTTCAAGTTCATCAGACGTTTGGAACATGGTGAAAATCACGTTGAAAGATTCAATTACAAGATACTTACAGGTGAAATCAATATAACATAGATTCATGCCTGTATCCCCGAAGGGGTAGGCAGAGGTGAACCAGAAAATTAGATCACCCACATTTCACCGATCCCATTTCCGTCCCAGATGTGGACGAGCCTATCGTCATGATAGAGGGCAAGTAACCACTTGAAGTCGCCTTATCTGTCAAAAACAATCTCGCGAAAAACACTGTAACAAGCCATTAAAGTTGAGTAGCGTCCCAGTATTCGGGTGTAAAACTATTAAACTTTATTACAGCCACAAACCGAATGGAGTAAAAGTCGGACGAACTACAAAGAAGCTGACCTTACTTTGGCACTGGCGAACTACATTGTAATGCAAGGATACAAGCCGGAGGAAGTCACCATCCTCACCACATACTCTGGACAGATGTTTTATTTGAGAAAAGTAAGTAGTACTCCTTGGTCTAGTGGCAGCATATATAGGCTGTGGACCGGGAGGTCCTGGGTTCGATTCCTAGGTCGGGCAAAGTGAATTTTCTCATTTAATTTGGCAGGGACCGGGTCCCTCAGAGGGGGTTGACGTCAGGCAGGCAGCCGGTCGTAAAACTAAGCCAAGTCTATTCTGCAACATGCTTGAAAAAGTGTGTTGCGCCGAACAGTAAGGTGGGATAAGGGCAGGTAGAAAGAAATAAATAATTACGTAGAATTTGTAAGGTTTTTTTATAACGGAGACTGGCAAATGAGCAGATGGGTCACCTGATTTCGACCTACTTCAAAAAAGGAAGAGGTCCTCAATTTGTCTGTATTTTTTATGTATGTTACGCGATATCTCCGCCAAATGTGGAGCTATGTTCAAGATTAGTTTTGTGTTCGAAAGAGCTTATTTCAAGGCTGGTCCCAATTTGGTCACGATTGGATAAGTTTTGAAGTGAGTCCATTAAGTTTATAAACTTGTGATTATTTTTATTCCAACGCGGCAAAGTGACTACTTCGCTTGATTTTTAAGTGCAGTGCAGTTCCAAAAAATCGGCGACCACCGGCAAACAATGTTTTTTATAAGACAGTAGCCTCATCATCAGACATCAGCCTGCCCGCCTGACAAGCTGCTATTGTGAAAATCTAGTTTGAAGATGTTGTCTCTTTGTTTATATAGACCGCACGTCACTGAAAGCGAGAACCATTGCCCACACTTTTTATGTATTATATATTGTATATATATATATTGAATTTGCTCTATTTGACTGGCAGAGCCACGCTGTAGACAATCATGTACAGCACGAATGGGCCGGCTCGACCGGTTTGATACCACTGTCGCACAGTAAACCGACGTAAAGTGGCAGCTTGCTGTCGCGTTGCGTTCGGTGAGTGAGATTTCCGGTAGCCCATTACCCCAAACCTTTCTCAATCCCTTTTCCCTCCCGTTCCATTCCATCCTATTAGGGTTGGGAACGCACCCATGATTCTTTTTATGTCTTGTGTGTCTATGGGCGGTGGAGATTACTTACCATCAGGTGACCCATTTGCTCGTTTGCCAGTCTCCGCTACAAAAAAAATGTTATTGGTACTCAATTTGTAATTTGATGTAATTTTACAGGAACGCTCCAAATACTTTCAATTGCAAAGAGTGAAAATCACTGTGGTCGACAACTACCAGGGCGAGGAGTCGAGGATCATACTGCTGTCGCTGGTACGGAACAACGAAAAGGGGGAAATTGGGTTCCTGGGCACGGAAAACAGGATCTGTGTGGCTCTCTCCAGAGCTCAGGAAGGTATGTCCTGCTATAGTCAGCTGTGATCGAGAGGCTGCGGGTTCAATCCCCGCTCCGAGACACATATTTAATTAATAATTAATTATTTAATAAAACTTTAAAATGGCTTTAAGCCTTTAAAAAAATGTGTATATTAAGTTTTGTTTCGAGTCTAGGTGTTGAGACCGAAAGACTCGTAATTCCTAGTACTTATGAGACAAGAGTCATATTTCATTATAAAGTCAAGATTAGACAATATCTATAGATTATATAATAATAATAGCCCTGTAATATTACTGTCCCTGCTGGGCAGGGGCCTCTACTAATGAGAGGGGTTAGGCCTTAGTCTACTACGCTGGCCTAATGCGGATGGGTAGACTTCACATACCTTTAAAATTCTTGTAAAAAAAATCCTAGGTATGCAGGTTTCCTTCACCGTTATTATAGCAAACGACAATTCACAAAGAAAACACACGTAACATAGAAAAGTCAGAGGTGTGTGCCATTTTGGGATTGATCTCGAACTTCCGACACTCGTCTCGGCAGTCCGTACCATTCCCAACTGAGCTATCGCTGCTTTCATGGATCTATGGATTACTTTAGTAATAGTGATTTCATTTAAGGTTTCTACATATTTGGAAACATCGACATACTTCGGAACAAGTCGCCGCTGTGGCAAAAAATCTCGGCGACGCTCGAGAACAATGGCAGTTTGGGTTCATCGCTCTTGCTGAAATGCGAACGTCACATCAATTACAGGACAGTCGTGCGTATAGTTCTTAAAATTTTTGGGGACCTTAAAAAATCTCAATATCACGTTACGCTCACTGGAGATCGAACCCGAGACTTCAGGACGGTAGTCAATACAACTATGTTACCTAGACAGTGTTGTCAGATAGCAACATTATTGTTAAGTGGCAATACTAGACTCTACCTGTCATAGAGAGTTTTGGCGGGAATTCTGATAGTGCGGGTGGTCGCTTGTTTTAATGATTTCATATTATAAAAGTCTAAAGTTGTGCTTGTGGTTTAAATATGATGTGGATTTATGCGATAAACATCGACGAAGATGGACAGTATGTGGAAGCTTTGAAATAAGTGATTTTGGACGCTTTTTGTCGTGTGGATGGGTCGACCATGTTCGATTCCTCCGCTGCGAGAAAATCGTCTAAAAAGCATCAAACTGGAAGGAATGGACGCCAAAACTCCAGCAGGGCCTTGAAATCGAACACATCCGACTTCATTGCACTTGCGAAAACTTAGATGTAGGTGTTTGTGTATTTGCTAATAAATGATAGTCCGAGATCAATTATAAAAAGGTATATTAAAAAACTGATAGACTTAGGTTGTAAATGATAAAATGATAATGCTAAACTGCTATGAGCACGCGCGGTGTAACTGCTTTCCGTCAACGTACTGATTTATTACTGCGGCCGCATGGCCAATATACAAATATGCTGATTTGACAATAATTGTACGGTTTCACCGTACAGTAGGAAACAAAGTTTAAACAATATTAAAAAGTAATCAAAGTATATAAAAGTGTAGTGGCTGAAGGACATTATATCCATGGCTATGAACAAGTTAAAAAAAAACTGTCATAGAGGGTATACGGCTGAAGGACTAAGGTTGAGATCTATTGAGCGAACTTCGACTATACATTTAAGATGAGATATACTTTCAAAATATGAATATATTATCTGAGTTCGCTAAAAAAAGCTCACCAGGCAAGCTAGGCTTGAACAGTGGCCTGAGCAGGAAAATTTCTGACAACCGTAAATGTATTCGAACTCGATGCGCGTCTATGAAATTTGTATGAAATATTAACCAAACGTCATCAGTGCGCAGCGAACTCGAATACATTTACATTTACATTAGTTTTTCGTGTTCGGGCTACAGATATTTGTTTCAAGTCTAGGTGTTGTGAGACCGAAAGTCTCTCATAGTCTCTGACACACACGATACAGGTTATACCTAGTGTGGGGTCAGGACTAGGTGTGTGACTGTTGGGTGTATTTATTTATTATACATCAAAGCGGGACGTGGGGCTATAGAGGTACATTAAGGTAGAAGGAAGTCGTGAGACCACAATAAGCTTGGGAACCCCTGTCTTACACGATCCTTTTACTCTCCAAGGCCCCTCCGAATTCTTATGTACCCAGGGGTCCATGCATGCCTTAAAACGGACCTGACACCCGGTATAAACAGTGGCGTGCTGTCTATATAGACAAAGAGACACTGTCTACCCTGACAATTTGCTATTTAGAAAAATGTTGACAAATAAAATCGTAACGAAAAACAATTTTTAAAATAGCAGCACCCGGTTTACATTTTATATCAAATTAGGGATGTATTAAGATAGTAATATTAATGTCAGAGTTGAAAAAATAATTTTGCAAGTTTTTTGTCTGCCCTGATTGGAGTGCCTTACACGTCACTGGCCAGCTCGACCGGTTTGATACCACTGTCTAACAAAAAACCGACGTAAAGTGGCAGCTCGCTGTCGCGTTTCGTTCGGTGAGTGAGATTTCCGGTGGCTCAATTCATCCCCTCCCTTTCCCAATCCCTTTCCCCTCCCCTTCCATCCCATACCATCAGGTGACCAATCTGCTCGTTTGCAATAAAAAAACGAACTTGTATATCTGGACAAATTTCAAATTGCACGTATTTACATAATTATCGCCTATTAATGTAATTATTGTCTGTTATATACCTTTCTTTGTTCTTCTTTTTAAACATACACATAACATAAGCTCACGCCTGTATCCCCGAAGGGCTAGGCAGAGGCGCACTAGCGAAATAGAACACCCAAATTTCGCTGAGCTTAGTTCCGTCCCAGATGTGATAGGGGGCGAGCCTATCGCCATATCGGACACAAATTCCAGACTCCGGGCTGATATGGAAAAATTCAATATCACTGCCCGACCCGGGAATCGAACCCGAGACCTCAGGACAGTAGTCGTACCGAAATACAACCACGCCACCGAGGCAGTCTTCTTTTTTACCGTATAAACGATTTAAATCGCAGATCAACACTTTAGAGGACTTTGAAAAAGTGCCGGAGGGCGGTTGTAATCAACAGTGCAATTTGGAGATGAAGTGCGGACACAGATGTCCGTTGTTCTGTCACGGCTACGACCGACCTCACGAAACAGAATTCACAAAATGTTACGAAAAATGCGAAAGGTAAACAGCCTTTATTGTATAGTGGCCCGTCATCGATATATTATATACCTAGATGCACAGTTGACGTTCGGAAAATGGGACAGCAAACGAGTGCTCAAGCACTTCTTTTCCCTACAGTCGGACGCCGATAGAATTCTAAATTTCAAAATTCAAATAAAAGAACGCTTGCTGATTTCGTTTAAAAAGCTACTTTATAACATTTGCATAGGGTTATAACTGCGTTGATTTAATTAGAACTTGTGATCTTTTTCTTTGTTTTATTGCTGATACCACTTTTTATGACGATATTTGTAGAGAATTGCGGGTTTAGACAAGTGGCTTATGCGCTAGACGAATAGAAAAGTAAATGTATGGGGAAGACATAAGAGAACGCCGCATATAGCGTACTTTTATGTCATTCCCATACATTTATTATTCTATTCGACTAGCGCATAAGCCACTTGTCTAAACACCCTGTGCATCTATGATATATTAAATCGATGTGGCCCGTGCAGGAATATTCGATCGACTTCTAAATACGAAAGTCTTTAATTAGTCTGTTTTGTTTTTCAATTGGACCGTGTTGTGCAGAAATGATTCAAGCCACATTTCTTTTTTACATCAATATGGTCTATAATGGCTTAGACTTTAAGATCATGTTGGCATCAATAAAAAATGTGGGTTGGATCATTTCTTCACAACACGGTCCAATTAGTCTTCGGATTCCGAGTGTGAAGAACATCAATATATTATACCCTAGATGCACAGTTCTTTTCAAATATCCTCCTAAAAAGTGGTCTCAGGAATAAAACAAAGAACAAGATCACAAGTTCTAATTAAATCAACGCAAATATAACCCTATGCACGTGTTATAAAGTAGCTTTTTAAACAAAATGATCAAGCGTTCTTAAATTTGAATTTTCAAATTTAGAATTCTATCGATGTCTAACTGTAAGGAAAATGAGTGCTTAAGCACTCCTTTGCTGTCCCATTTTCCGAGCGTCAACTGTGCATCTAGGTAAATAATATATCGATGGTGAAGAAGCATAAATAACATAACATAACATAAGCTCACGCCTGTATCCCCGAAGGGGTAGGCAGAGGCGCACTAGCGAACTAGAACACCCACATTTCGCCGAGCTTAGTTCCGTCCCAAGTGTGATAGGGGGCGAGCCTACCGCCTTATCGGGCACAAATTCCAGACTCTGGGCTGACTGAATAAGTCAATATCACTTTTCCCAACCCTGGGATCGAACTCGAGACCTCAGCAGGCGTAGCCAAGTGGCTTATGCGCTAGTCGAATAGAATAGTAAATGTATGGGAATGAGATAACGTTATATATGTCATTCCCATACATTTTTCTATTCAACTAGCGCATAAGCCACTTGGCTAAGCCCTTAGGACGGTAATCCTACCAAAATACAATTACTCCAGCGAGGGAGTCAATCTAAGCCTCCGTGGCGCAGCGGGCGAGTAGCCAGCTGTGAAGCGAGAGGCCGCGGGTTCGATTCCCGCATTGAAACAAACGTTTGTGTGGCCCACAGATATTTGTTTCAAGTGGGTGTTGTGAGACCGAAAGTCTCTCATAGTCTCTGTCACCCACGATACAGGTTATACCTACTGTGGGGTCAGGACTCGGTGTATGTCTGTTGGGTGTATTTAATTTAAAATAATGTTTTCTTTTAAGGGTAAACTGCGAGTTCGAGCACAATTGTCCTCTGAAATGCTGGCAGGAGTGTAAGCCGTGCATAGTATTGGTGAAGAGGACGTTGCCCTGTAAACACGAAATGAATTTGAATTGCCACAAGGACCCCGAGGACAAGACCATTAAATGCCTCACCACGGTGCCTTGCAAGCTGCCTGCGTGTGGACACGAGGTTAGTTTCAGTATATATAAGGTTTTATGAATACTCCGATTGCTAATTAAACGGAGTAAACTGACAGATCGAAATGTCACTTCCCAAAACAATGTTGCTTACTTTCAAAACATAGTGATTGATCTAGTTCAATTTTTAACATTCAAAAAAACAATAACTCGGCACTAGCTTCCAAAATTAGAATTTTATTGCGTATTTTTAGAAATTTCAGCTTAACCCTTCGTATCTGTGTAAATAATTTTGCCTAAATAATCACAACAGATACGCGAAATGATAAGAATGAAAATTACAAATATTACTTTTATTATTTGAGAAAAATTACGTTCCGCACATTCTTAACTTTTGTAAGTTTTGTTTGTAATGAACTATGACTATAATTCAGTAGACATGCAGTACTAATCACACATTAAGCAGGAATTTCGACTTAGAGTCGCACTTTAGAAAATGAAAGAAAGAAATAGTTAATTGAATGGTTTAAATAAACTTGATTTTTTTACCGCAGCACTATTTAAATTTCATAAAAAAGTAGCAACTTTCGAAATGTCAGTTTACTCCGTCTAATTAGCAATCCTACTAGAGGCTGGCAAACTAGCAGTTGAGGTGAGTGACCTGAACTGCCGTCCAAAAGCTAAAATAACGTTAGGAGAATAAACACAATTTTGAGATGTCCGATGAGCAGTCCGTACCATTCCCAACTGAGCTATTGCTGCTATTATTATTTTTGAGAATATTTCAATATTTCTGTGTTAAATTTTAGATGTCGTTAAATTTCATAAAAAATCCATTCCATACGCCTCGGTGGCGTGGTGGTATTTCGGTACGACTACGGTTCTGAGGTCTCAGGTTCGATCCCCGGGTCGGGCAAAGTGATATTGGATTTTTCCATATCAGCCCGGAGTCTGGAATTTGTGCCCGATATGGCGATAGGCTCGCCCCCTATCACATCTGGGACGGAACTAAGCTCAGCGAAATGTGGGTGTTCTAGTTCGCTAGTGCGCCTCTGCCTACCCCTTCGGGGATACAGGCGTGAGCTTATGTTATGTTTATGTTAAAAAAAATTTGTCAAATACCCAATAGCATATCAGTGTATGTTATCGCAATTTGCAGGGCACGAAGATGTGCTTCGAGAGACTCGAGAAGGTTCGGTGTAAAGAGCCTTGTATATACCGGCTGGAGTGTGGACACGCCTGCCTGAGGACCTGCCACGTCACGGACGATCCCGAACACGAAAAGGTAACACTATAAGCGAGACGGTGTCCTCTTTTTTTATACGTCCGTGCTCTGCATTTGGGTATTTTACAGGCCAAAGAGGGAGACAGCTAGGTAGGCGCAACTATTTCACTTTTCGAACGACTTCCACAAAAGGAGGAGGTCCTCAATTCGTTTATTTTTTTATGTATGTTACGCGTTATCTCCGCCGAATGTGGACCGATTTTAAAAAATCTTTTTGTATTCGATAGAGCTTATTCCAAGGGTGGTCCCCATCGATATATTATATACCTAGATGCATAGTTGACGCTCGGAAAATGGGACAGCAAAAAAGTGCTTAAGCACTACTTTTGCATACAGTCGAACGCCGATAGAATTCTAAATTTCAAAATTCTAATTTTAAAACACTTGCTCGTTTCGTTTAAAAAGCTACTTTATATCACTGGCATAGGGTTATAATTGTGTTGATTTAATTACTTGTGACTTTTTCCTTTGTTTTATTACTGAGACCACTTTTTATGACGATATTTGCAAAGAACTGTGCATCTAGGATATATTAAATCGATGGTGGTCCCATATAAATTTGGTCACGATGGGATAAATGTTGAAGTCGATCTGTTAAGTTTTTAAACTTGTGATTATAGAGAGGTTAGTTTGCGACTGCCTCGGTGACGTAGTACTGCGCGGTACGATTACCGTCCTGAGGTCTCTGGTTCGATCCCCGGCCAAGGTAACGCGATATTTTCGAATTTGTTTGAAATTGACTTTATTGCAATGGCAATAGGCTAACCCCCTATCACATTTGGGACGGAAATTAGTTCGACGAAATATGAGTATATTTTCTAGTTAGCTAGTTCGCCTCCTTGGTCTAGTGGCAGTGTATATGGGCTGTGAACCGGGAGTCCTGGGTTCGATTCCCAGGTCGGGCGTAGGGTTTTTCTAAGATTTCTAAGATTTTCCCGGGACTGGATCCCCAGATGGGGTTGACGGCAGACAGACAGCCAGTCGTAAAAACTAAGCCAAATCCTTTTTGCAACATACTTGAAAAAGTGTGTTGCGCCGACCTCACATTAAAATGGGGAAAGGGCAGGTAGAAAGAAAGTGGTATCAAAATGGTCGAACCGAAACATGCAGTTGATGTTAAGCCGCGTCTCGTGCACTTGTTTTATCGAAACAACACACTAAAAACATCTACACAAAACAAGACTGCCTCGGTGGCGTGGTTGTATTTCGACTACAGTACTGAGGTCTCGCGTTCGATCCCCGGGTCGGGCAAAGTGATATTGATTTTTCCATATCAGCACGGAGTCTGGAATTTGTGCCGAATATGGCGATAGGCTCGCCCCCTATCACATCTGGGACGGAACTAAGCTCCGCGAAATGTGGGTGTACTAGTTTGCTAGTGCGCCTCTGCCTACCCCTTCGGGGATACAGGCGTGAGCTTATGTATGTATGTGTGACAAAACAAGATTTTTATTGTCTCCTGCTCATATAACAATGGAACATAGACAACAAAATTTAAAAATACCATGTTTTGTATAATGTTTTAGTGCAGGAGACCCATTTTTACTGTCTAAAGCATGGCTCTATCATTCAAATATCGCCTTTATGGCCTAAGCCTTATGATTTACTTTATTACAGTACGTGTGTAAGAAGCGATGCGAGCGAGCGAAGAAGGGCTGTAGCATGGTCCATGACGATTGCATTCTCGAAGGACACGCGTGCGACAAACTGTGCCACGAACAGTGCGACGAATGCGGCGTCGAGGTAAACAAACGTACATTTGGGCATTTGACTATAGTAACCAATATCAATGAATTTCTGTAGGATAGATTTATCATCGAAATAACGTGTGTAATAGGAATTTATTAAAAATACTCCAAGGATAATTGTATTTTAGCAATTTAAATACTTATTTTTTATCTGTGAGTCACGTGACTGTAAACACCAATCACGATGCATGATGTCATATTATTCATTTTTCTTGTTTATTTATTCCACAAGGGCCTAAGACCTAAGATCCAAAGTCATACTGCCAGGTTATCTACTATATAAAAATAAGTCGGGTTTTCCCTTCTGACGCTGTAACTCCAGAACGCACGAACCGATTTCCACGGTTTTGCATTCGTTGGAAAGGTCTCGGGCTCCGTGAGGTTTATAGCAAAGAAAATTCAGGAAAAATGTCAACAGAAAAGCGGGAAAATCTTTTTTTCACATACAGCGCCATCTCTGATACATAGCATGTACTACAAACCAATATTTTAAGTAGATGGCGCCGGTGCGTGATACATTGTTTGACAGCTACTCATTGTTCTGTGCTCAGTTAATTTCATGTGACAAACCGGTATTGTGTTCACTATGAAATTGTGAAAAAAAGTAAAAAAAAATAGTTATTGGTTTCCTAACATTTACCATCAAATCAATCACGGGTATTGTGCAAATTATATGTTTACATCGTTTAAAATATAGAACAGAAAGAAATATTGAAATATTGTCAAAAATAATAAGTAATAACTGACAGGCTGACTCATGGGGTGGCGGACGGGGTGACTGACTGGGTGACAGACGGGGTGATAGACGGGTGACAGGCGGGATGCACGACGGGGTGAACGACTGGGTGACAGACGGGGTGACCAATTGGGTGACAGACGGGTGACAGACGGGATGACGGACGTGGTGAAGACTGGGTGACAGACGGGTGACAGATGGGTGACAGACGAGGTGGCAAACGGGTGACAGACGAGGTGACAGGTGAGGTGACAGACGTGGTGACCGACGGGTGACAGACGGGGTGACAGATGGGTGACAGACTGGGTGACAGGCGGGGTGACAGACGGGGTGACAGACGGTGTGACAGAGGGTGTGAGTGACGGGGTGACAGACGGGGCGACAGATGGTGTGACAGACGGTGTGACCGACGGGGTGAGAGACGGGGTGACTGACGGCCGAAGTAGATCATCCCATTACCTCCGTTAGAATTACTGTGTTATAGGTGCCTACAACTCACTCTTTCAACCCTCTCTCTCATACGCAGACGAAGTTGCGCGGGTCAGCTAGTTAGGTATATTTTTTTCGTATTTTCCTAATTCAACGCGGATGTGATCGACGATCGATATCTGATCGACGAAATATCTGACCCGTTTTTTAAGAGTAAAATCATAAATGTTATATCCTCATTTTTTTTTAAATTAGCGATTTTGTGTCTATGGTAAGGAACAATGACGTCATCCGTATCTACAGTTAACAGATAGCGTTTTGGCAGCAAACTGAATTATACATTATTATTTTTGCTTTTTTTAACTAACCATATGAAAATAAATTACGAAATATTTTTTACATGTTTAGGATAACCTAATAAATTGCCCTGTATACTTTTAAAAAAATAGTCAAGTTTCCCAATTGGGTACCTGAATAATTTTTTTTAATTAATTTTATATAAAATTTACGTCGTCTAAAATATAGAACAGAAATAAATATTGAAATATTCACAAAAATAAAAATGTTATAAGCCTTTGAAGTTCGGCGTCACCTTCAAATTGCGGGAAAAAGAAGTATCAGTGTAATCACGTCACGCCATAACGGTACGTGCGTTGGAAAGGGATAGCAAGATATCTCCAATATGCCCCCACTCCAGAAGTTAAAATATGAATTACTGCCTCATTTTTCAACCAATTTCGATGCAGTTTTTACAGAAGAAATCGAACATAGTCAAGTACCCAATTGGATATGTGATTTTATACACATTTTTAAATGAAATAGCAAATAAAAAAAGAAACCATTTTGCTAAAACTGCATCGAAATTGGTTGAAAAATGAGGCAGTCATTAATATTTTCGATCGACTTCCACAAAAGGAGGAGGTCCTCAATTCGTCTGTATTTTTTTATGAATGTTACTCGATATGTATATAAATGTGGACCGATTTTCAAAATCTTTTCGTAATGATTTCTTAGGTTTACGTGAATGTTATTCATTGAAATTAAACTATTTTTACGGATTATATCACGATTTGGTTTTAATTTTTATGCCCGACGTTTCGAAAGCTTTGCAGCCTTCGTGGTCACGGGTCAGACTGAGTCTGACCCAATTCCATTTCAATAAATCTTTTTGTGTTCGTTAGAGCTTATTTGAAGGGTGGTTCCGTATTTTGGTGGATCAATTTTGAAGTCGATCCGTTAAGTTTTTAAACTTGTGACTGTTATTTTCAGGTTTCAAAGAAGAGGTCTGATTGTAAGCACGTGTACAAAGTCCGCTGCAGTGAGGACGTGGATAAGGAGGTCTGCAGGAAGAAATGCGCCCGCAGCCTGCCCTGTGGACACTTCTGCAAGAAGAAATGCTTCGAACCGTGCGGGGATTGCCCGGAGATGGTAAATCTATACTAATATTATAAAGCTGAAGAGTTTGTTTGTTTGTTTGTTTGTTTGATTGAACGCGCTAATCTCAGGAACTACTGGTTCGATTTGAAAAATTCTTTTTGTGTTGAATAGTCCAATTATCGACGGTGGCTATAGGCTATATAACATCACGCTATGACCAATAGGAGCGGAGCAGAAATGAAAAATGGTCTAAAGCGGGGAAGTTGATATCTCAGAAACTACTGGTTCGAATTGAAAAATTCTTTTTGTGTTGGATAGCCCATTTATCGAGGATGGCTATAGGCTATATGATCACGCTACGACCAATAGGAGCGGAGCAGAAATGAAAAATGTTGCAAAATCGAGAACATTTATATCTCAGACATAAACTACTGGTTCGATTTGAAAAAATATTTTTGTGTTGGATAGCCCAATTATCGAGGGTGGCTATAGGCTATATTACATCATGCTATGACCAATAGGAGTGGAGCAGAAATGAAAAATGTTTTAAAGCGGGGAAGCTGATATCTCAGAAACTACTGGTTCGATGTGAAAAATTCTTTTAATGTTGACAGACGGGGTGACATACGGGGTGACAGACGGGTGACAGACGGGGTGACAGGCGGGGTGACAGGCGGGGTGACAGACGGGTTGACCAATGGGGTGAGAGACGGGGTGACAGGCGGGGTGACCGACTGGGTGACAGGCGGGGTGACAGACGAGATGACCAATGGGGTGACAGACGGGGTGACAGACGGGGTGACAGACGGGGTGACCGACGAAGTGACCGACGGTGTGACCGACGAAGTGACCGACGGGGTGACAGACGGGGTGACAGACGGGGTGACCGACTGGGTGACCGACTGTGTGACCGACGGGGTGACCGACGGGGTTACCGACGGGGTGACCGACGGGGTGACCCTCGGGTTGACTGTCGGGGTGACCGACGGAGTGACAGACGGGGTGAGAGACGAAACCAGACCGAAGTAGATCATCCCATTACCTCCTTTAGAATTATTGGATTATAGGTGCGTACGACTCACTCTTTCAACCCTCTCTCTCATACGCAGACGAAGTTGCGCGGGTCAGCTAGTATAAAAATAATATTAGTCCTGTCCCGAATCACTTTACTTTGTCCCGTATAACTTACTGTTGGGTTATTATTATTATAGTGATATACCAAATGGGAAATTAGTTTGACAACACAATAAGTCCACAGAGTTTGTATATAGAAATAATGTTTATTGTAAATGGTGACTGCCTCGGTGGCGTGGTGGTATTTCGGTACGACTACGGTTCTGAGGTCTCGGGTTCGATCCCCGGGTCGGGCAAAGTGGTATTGGATTTTTCCATATCAGTCCGGAGTCTGGAATTTGTGCCCGATATGGCGATAGGCTCGCCCCCTATCACATCTGGGACTGAACTAAGCTCGGCGAAATGTGGGTGTTCTAATTCGCTAGTGCGCCTCTGCCTACCCCTACGGGGATACAGGCGTGAGCTTATGTGAGCTTATGTAAATGGTATAAGTACAGAACACATATTTTTAAGACAGACAATACGCGTGAACACAGTGCCGGACTCCACAGTACTCTACGAACTACTCGTCCTAACAACTAAGCATGCATGTGCTTACGTTGCATTATAGCCGTTACAGTCCTGTATTATTACTGTCCCACTGCTGGGGTAGGGCCTCCTCTACTTATGAGAGGGGTTAGGCCTTAGTGTACCACGCTGGCCTACTGCGGGTTGGACTTCACATACCTTCGAAATCCTTGTGAAGAAATTCTCGGGTATGTAGGTTCCCTCACGATGTTTTCCTTCACCGTTATAGCGAGCGATATTTCACAATGAAAATACACTTAACATTGAAAAGTCAGAGGTGTATGCTCCATGTTGGTTTCGAACCTCCGACACTCGTCTCAACAGTTTGCACCATTTTCAACTGAGCTATCGATGCTTGATTGCCGGGGATGTTAAACTACTTTACTATTATTTAGTCGCCTCCTTGGTCTAGTGGCAACATATTGGCTGTAGACCCGGAGGTCCTGGGTTCGATTCCCAGGTCGGGCCAACCAATTTTTCTAATCTAATTAGCCCGGGACTGGAACCTCAGAGGGGGTTAACGTCAGGCAGGTAGCCGGTCGTAAAAACTAAGCCGAATCCTTTCTGCTACATGCTTGTTGTGGCAATCCGATATATATTTTAAAATTTGATGGAAAAAATTTTTGATTCCTGAGGAATATATTTGTTAATTTCCCACGTGAACGATGCCGCGGGCCACAGCTAGTTGCTCATAGTTATTAGTTTGTTTACAATCAACCGTTCGCAAGATAAACAATTTGAGTCAAGATAAAAATATTGAACTTCTTGGTCTCAGTAAAAAAATATTGGGATCCTTTTTTTAGAGGCGAGGCAGCTGGTAAACGGGTAGGTCACCTAGTTATCTTCACAGCCCATAGACACCCAAGATACAAAAATAATCATTGGTGCGTTGCCAACCTAAAAGGATGGAATGGAAGTGGAAAGAAAAGGGACTGGGAAAGAGAGGGGAGCGAATAGGCCATCGGAAATCTCACTCATCGAACGAAACGCAACAGCAAGCTGCCATATGTGGCCAGGGACGTGCACAGACATATTCCATAGGGTAGGCAAAATATTAAATTCCTCCCATAAGTGGTATAGATACTAATAAAAGTTCCCTTGTGTCTTTTCCCGCTACAAAAAGGTAACCTATTTATTCAGAAATAGTCTGCCTTCCTAATAGGATATTGTTTTTTTTTTCAATATCAGCCCAGAGTCTGGAGAATATGGCGATAGGCTCACCCCTATCACAACTGTGACGGAACTAAGCTCGGCGAAATGTGGGTATTCTAGTCCGCTAGTACGCCTCTGCCTACCCCTTTGGGGATACAGGCGTGAGCTTATGTTATTCTAGGTGCTTTAATACCAGACATTAGCGCATTTAAACAAAGAAATATGTAGGTTATCAAAATTTTCCTACATTCGTGACGCACATCTTTTTAATTAATAATATGACAACTATTTAGTAAATAATAAAATGGTGAGTTAAAGTTATTAAATGAAACTAAAAGACGAATCCGCAAAATAGCTTTCATGTTGAGTCAAATGGGTCACCACAATTACATGTAGGTACTTTAACTATCTAGTAGCTACAAATAAATAGTTATCATAACCATATAAGTAACTTTACTTTGTGTATAAATAAATACTTGCATTTCATACTCCACTTTAATACATTGTTGCACTTGAAATTCGAATAGGCATTGTCCTTTGTGTACCAAATAGTAGATTTTTTTCGTCTTAAGAAAGTTTCGAAAAATAACATTTAGTAAACACATTTTACCACAATTCTCACAGAAGAAACAAATGTTTATATTATTATTATTAACCTACTTCATTTCAATGAAAATATATATTACAAGTTTTCAACAAAAAATCTTTAAATAGTAAATAAACAAGACAACATCAAATTTATTGGAGAACGAACGAAAGAATGCTGAATGTATCGATCATGAGTGAACATTATTATACGATTCAGTTTATTGTACTTGTACCATGACGATAACATGACAAGTGAACGCATTTTCAAATGCAAATTGTTCGTACTATACTTGAGTTAACCAATAGCATTACACTGTTGACAGGAGGCGAAGTCTAAATCTTGATTTTTGTGCATTGACTTCACCAATAAGCGTACGCCACTACGGTCGACACAATCGTGTGATCATAGAAAAAACAGCTTTAATGCGTGCAAATTGAGCTCTTCAGAAATATGTATCATAGACTCATCAGTGCAAGGTCAGTCACTGACCGCGTCGTTCGCGCCACGCGCCGCTTGGTACCTACCGATAAGCCGTGCGCCGTGCGCGGCAATTTTTAAATGGGTATTAGTTAAGATTTATTTTATTTCCTTGTCGATTTGTCAGGGTAGACAATGTCTTTTTGTCTATATGGACTGCACGCCGCTGTATGTGGCTCTAGCAAAAAAATAACAATATGACAATTTTCGCATCTTATTATGGGGCCAGGACTATGTGTGTGACTGTTTGGTATTATTTATTAATTACTTACAGGTGACAAAAATAATTCCGGACTGTGGTCACGAAGTAAGAATAATGTGCAAGGAAAAGCCCACACGCGACCTCTGTAGACTGAAATGCGAGAGGATCCTGTCCTGCGGCCATGGCTGCAAGGAGCAGTGCTGCAGGCCCTGCGACCACGGCAAGTGCTCGGAGCCGTCGAAGAGCCAGCTGCAGGCGCCCTGTGGACATCTTGTTCAGATACCTTGCAACTTGGTCGACCCTATCACTCAAGGTAGGATTTTCAGTCTGATTTGTATGAATACAACCAGTATAATTGGGTACTTGTCTATTTTTTTAAAAGTATACAGTGCTATTTATTAGTTTATCTTATACATGAAAAAAAATATAACATAACATAACATAAGCTCACGCCTGTATCCCCGAAGGGGTAGGCAGAGGTGCACTAGCGAACTAGAACACCCGCATTTCGCCGAGCTTAGTTCAGTCCCAGATGTGATAGGGGGCGAGCCCATCGCCATATCGGGCACAAATTCCAGACTCCGGGCTGATATGGAAAAATCCAATATCACTTTGCCCGATATGGAAAAATCCAATATCACTTTGCCCGACCCGGGGATCGAACCCGAGACCTCAGAACCGTAGTCGTACCGAAATACCACCACGCCACCGAGGCAGTCAAGTTTGCCGCTAAAACGCTATCTGTTAACTGTAGATACGGGTGACGTCATCTTTCCTTACCATAGATACAAAATCGCTCATTAAAAAAAATATTACGAAAATAACATTACTGATTGTACATTGGTGCCAGAGTTTTTTGCCCGGTCTTCTCTGGCGAAAGGGCCTCCCATACTGGCGGTAGAGCAAATTCGACGGAATCTAAATGATTTATTCAATTGACTTTGTTGAAAATTTATTATCTCGATTTAAATATAGGAATGAGGTGAAAAAAAAAGCCCGAAGTCTGGAATTTGTGCCCGATATGGCGATAGGCTCGCCCCCTATCACATCTGGGACTGACCTAAGCTCGGCGAAATGTGGGTGTTCTAGTTCGCTAGTGCGCCTCTGCCTACCCCTTCAGGGATATAGGCGTGAGCTTATGTTATGTTTTTTTTAATGAGGTCTAAGTTAAATCGCCTTTTTGGACTAGTGGCAGCGTATGCTTGAAAAAGTGTGTTGAGCAGTACTGACATTAAGCTGGCATAAACGAAGGTGGAAAGAAAGATAATGTAGGTTAAATTGAGTAAAGGATTAAGGATTACTTAAAGTGGTGCAAAGTCCCGTTCTTGGTCTAGTGGCAGTATGTATGGGCCGTGGACCGGGAGGTCCTGGGTTCGATTCCCAGGTGTGGCATCGCAATTTTTTTAATTCAATTTGCCCGGGACTGGATCCCTTATAGGAGGTTGACGTCAGGCAGGCGGCCGGTCGTAAAAACTAAGCCAAATCCTCTCTGCAACATGCTTGAAAAAGTGTTTTACCCGGCCCTCACATTAACAGCCTCCGTGGCACGGTGGGCGAGTAGCCGGCTATGAAGCGAGAGGTCGCGGGTTCGATTCCCGCACTGGGACAAATGTTTGTATGGCTTACAGATATTTGTTCTCGGGTCTGGGTGTTGTGAGACCGTGCGTATCCCGTAGTTCCTGATACCCTCGACACAAGACTCGATCTTAGTGTGAGGTCAGGACTATGTGTGTGACTGTTGGGTGTTTTATTATTTACTGAATTCTTAAGTTTACGCGAATGTTATACATTGAAATAAAATTATTTTTACGGATTCTATCACGATTTGGTTTTAATTTTTATTCCCGACGTTTCGGAGGCTTTGTAGTCTTCGTGGTCATTGGTGAGTCCGACCTGTGACCACGAAGACCGTATAGTCTTTGAAACGTCGGGTATAAAAATTAAAAAATTAAAACCAAATCGTGATAGAATCCGTAAAAAAAATTGTATTTAAATGTTTTATTAAGGTGGGACTGCCTCGGTGGCGTGGTTGTATTTCGGTACGACTACTGTCCTGAAGTCTCGGGTTCGATCCCCGGGTCGGGTAAAGTGATATTGGATTTTTCCATATCAGCCCGGAGTCTGGAATTTGTGTCCGATATGGCGATAGGCTCGCCCCCTATCACATCTGGGACGGAACTAAGCTCGGCGAAATGTGGGTGTACTAGTTGGCTAGTGCGCCTCTGCCTACTCCTTCGGGGATACAGGCGTGAGCTTATGTATTAAGGTGGGATAAGGGCAGGTAGGAAGAAAGAAAGGTTGAAGTCGCCGTAAACGATGAGTTGGTTTGGCACCAGGTGCAGTGTCCAGTGCGGTGTTGTTGGGCGCGTGCGCGGCCACGTGCGGCGCCGAGCTGGCCTGCGGACACGAGTGCGGCGGGACCTGCGCCGCCTGCTCGCAGGGCCGCCTGCACGCGCCCTGTCGACGACCCTGCGGACGAACCATCATCTGCGGACACCAGTAACGTATATTTATCTATATGGTAGGATTACTCCTAATGTATGGAGATAAACCAAAATGGTGACTGGCGAAAGAAAGATCCTAATAATATAATAGCACTTGGCATCTTCACATTGCGAACTTAATATTATATTACTTTATATAAAACACCTTATTTTCATTAAAATCAATAAGTGTTTATACGTTTATTTAATTAAGTCCTATGCCACGGTGACAGTTTAGGTACATGTCAATAAATCGAGAAACTAAAATGGCGGAAACGGCTTTAAAGTAAACACGTTTTTTTCGGTGTTTTGCCAAGAATCCGATCATAAAAATAAGCTAAATCCTTTCTGCAGCATTGTTAAAAAAGTGGTGTGCTGAGCAACATTAACGTGGAATAAGGTAGACAGAAAGTGAGAGGTGTGTTATGTAACGTGTGCAGGTGCACGGAGCCCTGCAACCAGGTGTGTCCGCCCTGCCAGCGCGCCTGCGAGGTGAAGTGCGCGCACTCCACCTGCGGCAAGAGGTGCGGACAGCCCTGCACGCCCTGCAAGGTGAGCGTACACCTCACTCCTTCATTTTACCATGCCTCCGGTTTAGTGCTCTAAGCAATACCGCTCAATGAATCATAAATTCTTAAAGGTAATAAATTGAATTATAATATAATAAACACCCAAATTGAATTATGATTTAATGTAATACATAAGTTCACGCCTGTGTCCCCCAAGGGGAGGCAAAGGCGCACTAGAAAAGTAGAACACCCACATTTCGCTGAGCTGTGTGTGCAGTTCACACGCAGCCAAGTGAAACTTTGCTTTTGAACTTTCACTTCATTCCACTCTTTGTTCGAACTGCATCCCGTTGTATCATATTGCAACCTACTACACCCCACTGTACTTCATTCTACTTAGCATGGCACAAAGAGGATGTGTAATGTATTCTATCTCATTTTCTTTTCGGCTTAATCCTATATTATTATTATATCCTATATAGACACAAAAAGAATCATGGGTGCGTTATCAACCTAACAGGAAATAGGTATTGGGAAAGGGAGGAAATTGGGCCACCGGAAATCTCACTCACCGAACGAAATGCCTCAGCTCAGTTTTCTGTGAGACAATGGTATCAAAACGGGCGAGCCGGCCCATTCATGTCGTATAGGTCACTGTCTACCATTGTTTCAGTTGGAATCTGTTGAGGTATAGATTCAATGCCCATGTAATAAGAGTTAAGTTCTTATTTTTATGTTGTCTTTGGTTTATAAGTTTATGGTAAGAAATGTTTGTAGTTCTTCTGCTAACAAAAATGTAGCCGCTATGTACGTAAAGCCATGTAAATAAAAGTGAAATAATATGTTATAAATATTTTACAACATAACATAACATAAGCTCACGTCTGTATCCCCGAAGGGGTAGGCAGAGGCGCACTAGCGAACTAGAACACCCACATTTCGCCGAGCTTAGTTCCGTCCCAGATGTGATAGGGGGCGAGCCTATCGCCATATCGGGCACAAATTCCAGACTCCGTGCTGATATGGAAAAATCCAATATCACTTTGCCCTTTGCCTCAGAACCGTAGTCGTACCGAAATACCACCACGCCACCGAGGCAGTCATTTTATTGAAAACTACATAAGTCTCCCAGCACACACGATCCAAACCTCGACAGAATCTTTGTTAGAGATGATCGGTTATACGTGTGCAGGAGCCGTGCACGCGCGGGTGTCCGCACGGCTCGTGCGCGGAGCTGTGCTCGCGGCCGTGCTCCCTGCCGCCCTGCTCGGAGCCCTGCGGCCGGCGCCTGCCCTGCGGCCACGCGTGCCGCGGACTCTGCGGGGAGCCCTGCCCCGACGCGTGCAAGCTGTGCCGCCCGGAGACCTTCCCCACGGGACTCATCGGGGAGGACTTCGATGATGACGACAGGTACTGTGGCCGCGCTACACACTTACCCGATATCATTCGAAGGAGGGTAATGATTTTCGAATTTATGTATATTTCTTTGGCAATCTGTAGACGGCATGACAGATTTTAACATGACCCACATGTTACGCCGTTTTTTAATGTCCAAAATTCAACTTCAAGACCAACATGAGCCCCTACTGAAGGATCTACCCCTGGCAATCCTGGTATCCCACCTGCTTCCAGCATTTTCAGTCCATCCCCTGCCACCATTCCTGCCATATGCCATTCCCTTACACTCCATTCCTATCTCCCCTTATCACCCTATCTTAGCCATCCCATCGTTATTATGTCCATACCTACCTGCCTGTCTTCAAATATAAAGCTTGATAATGTAAATTATATTAATCTTAATTCATAATTTGCTTGTGTTAACCTGTCATAAATGCTTTTTTACATGCCTACGTGACCAATAAACATTTCTATTTTATTTAATCAAAGGTCGTGTTAAGTCCCTTTTCTCCGACCTAGTATTAAATGGTCCATATACGACACCACTAGACTAAGGTGGTAAATAGATTAGATACAATAGGTACAATACATACCTCTAAATAGAAGATAGTAATATTTATTTATTTATTTATTTTAAGTTGCATAAACTTAGCAACACCATTGAAACATTACACAAATTAAGTACGTTAACATGGTCGAGTGTTACTTTACAATTACAGATGCAAAGGACATTTACATAAACAACAGTCTAAAAGTACAGCAAAAGCAATTTTAAATATAATTTTAGTTATACTATTTAGATTATCATTTAATAAATAGGTAGAACAATATATGTATATATAGCAATAAAGGAACGCTCAGCATGACAGCGAAATTAAAATAATCTAAATGAAATACTTCTGAACAGTTGCATATAAACAATTATTCCACTGTCCTACCGAGCACTGTCCTCATCAATACATATACATAACCATAATGTTTTTTGCTGCTCCGCTGCTGACTGCCTCGGTGGCGTGGTGGTATTTCGGTACGACTACGGTTCTGAGGTCTGGGGTTCGATCCCCGGGTCTGGCAAAGTGATATTGTATTTTTCCATATCAGCCCGGAGTCTGGAATTTGTGCCCGATATGGCGATAGGCTCGCTCCCTATTACATCTGGGACTGAACTAAGCTCGGCGAAATGTGGGTGTTCTAGTTCGCTAGTGCGCCTCTGCCTACCTCTTCGGGGATACAGGCGTGAGCTTATGTTATGTTATGTAAATTTTTTTTTAATATTAACCCAGTGTTTCTTATTTGTTCTGACTCTACCCTCTTTCGAGCATAAGGAAGTATATATAAGCCGATACGATTCTTATAAACACGGAATCTTGAAATCTCTGTGGTAACTCATTGAATGTTATAGTAGTTTCATTGATCACAAATACTTTAATATGTGTTATCCATTTCTCAGGTTGATTCAACTGCTGGACTGCGGCCATATTTTGTCGGTGGACGATGCCGATGGGCTTATGAACGCCGACCAAGAAGCTATTCACATACGCACATGCCCACACTGCCGAAAACCTATCATAAACACAAACCGGTACAAGGACATCGTCAACGACTGTTTTAAAAACGAAATCGGACCAATAAAAAAGAAAATATACGGTAACCAAAAAGATATAATCGAGAAAAGGGACACGTTGCAGCGTGAATTCAAAGAAGCGGAGTTACCAGGTATGCAGAACTTTCCTATGAAGTAAAACTTTCTTTAGGCGCCTAGAGCACTTTATATTGTGGGTATGGAATGAGACTGAGCTGTCACGCTCAACTATGTAACGCTCGTTCGGGTCAAGTGGGCTCGAGCCGACTAAGGAGCGAGAGAGATATAGTCAATGCGTCACTGCTATAGCTGTATCTTACTACGGCTTACTATTAACGAAAATTAACCTCGCCTTGATGATGTTCTGTCGTGTACTATTATTTTAATAATGGCTTTATCTGCGACTACGACCGCGTTAGTCGTCTGTATGACCAAATCCAAGTCATCAAATGTTTCAAATGTTAGACGTCCACTGCTGGACCTAGGCCTCCCCCAAAGATTTTCAAAAGTTGAGTTTGATTAAAATCTTATAAATCAAAGTTTAGAGCGTTATTCTTTCTTTTAACCTACTCTTTGCGCAACACTTTTGCGAGCATGTTGCAGAACGGATTCAACTTAGTTTTTACCGACTGCCTGCCCGACGTCAACCCTCGTCATTAGATTGGGTATGTCAATAAAAATATGGGTATTTTGTCGATGGATATGGAATCTGGCGATTGGAAATCGAGTATTTTGAGATGGTGTATGGTATACAGCAACCGCAAACCAGCCTAAAATTATTATTCCCTTTCAGATAAAGTTGAGTCGAACAACTGCTTGAATTTGAGATACCTTAAACTCCATGAGGTGATGGCGCAGGAGAAACAGGCTTCAATGCTAGAGCTGGACATGCAATCAATATATTTGAACATTCTTACTCTGGTAGCGAATTGTAACAAGAAATACGTAAATGGAAAGTCTACGGAATTGAAGAAAGAAGTCGAGAAACAAATAGAATTGATCTGCAGCGTCCTTGACACAAAAAGAAAGAAATGGGTAGCCGTGATAAAAATAAGCGAACAACAACAGCTAGACGCGTTAAAAGAAATCAAGCGGCTGAACTCAATCGTTCAGTTTTCGTTGCTTCTGAGCCACAATAGCTACAGGCCCGTTAAAGATCATCCGCAAGTGAGTAAGGCTACGCAGGACGCCCGAGCGATGGTGTTCAGTGTACACGTATTCAAAGAGGAAGAAACGATCGAAACTCTGAAGAAACTGCAACAGGTCGTCAAGGGGTCGGGCTCTCTGTCCATGGACGAAATAAGAATGGTCATAAAAGCAGTGAAGGACGTGCCACAAAGTGGCCACTGGTTCAAATGTCCGAACGGCCACTACTATGCGATCGGGGAGTGTGGCGGCGCCATGCAGGAGGGCAATTGTCCCGACTGCGGGGCCAGGGTGGGGGGGAGAAATCACACCCTGCTCTCCAGCAATACTCACGCGAGGGAGATCGACGGCTCGCAATTCCCAAAATGGTCAGAACAGTATAACAACATGGCTAATTTTAACTTTGATTTTGATGATTGATGTAAGTTCAAGATTACGATTGCCGATTATTTAAAATTGTATTATGTTCTATCAAATGATGGCAATAATTCACCTCAGAAGCAAGTCGTATCTAGCGTCAGTATAATATAACAACAGTAACACACAAGGTCCTGACTACATTATGTGCAAATATCTTGAGTATCAGGAACAAAGGGATCACATACACACAAAAGACAAATGTGGGCCATACAAACCACAAACATGATACTGACTGAAATAAAATTACTTTTATGGATTTTATCACGACTGACCGTCAGTCCAACCCGTGACCACGAAGACTGCAAAGCTTTCGAAACGTCGGGAATAAAAATTAAAAATTAAAACCAAATCGTGATAAAATCCGTAAAAGTAATTTTAATTTTATTTCAATTAATAGCATTCGCGTAAACTTAAAAAATCAGTATGATACTGACTCCAAAATAAATATGAGTATGTTTCCGAGATGTATTGTGACCAATATTTTTATTATAATTGAATATTATTTTTTTTCTTCCTATCGTATGTTTATTTTATCGATCACATCATGGTTTATGAGTCTGATTCAGAAACAGTTTTTTCGAGTTTGATTTCAACAACGGAATGCTCAAAAATGGTAGGTAATTTATAACTTTTAATACTATTATACTAATGGCAGATTTGTTTTTATTTCTCTCAATAAATGTTTCACATAATATTTACAATGTTTTATTTTCGGTGTTTTAACAGACATAAAAAATAGGGGAGGTTCTCAATTCGGAATGTATTTTGTTTTTTGTCCTATATATTTATTGTACTTGGAAGCCCCACACAACTATTGTACCATTTTCGTCAAACTTCTATATTCGCGAGTTTGGTACCTAACAAACTATTTTTGTTTCAACAAACATATTATGATGGATTGGAATTAATCGGGGATGAATAGAAACTAGCTACGTTTTTATCTATATAGTCTGTGGTAACTATGATAAAAAATCAATCAATTTCTGACGCAAATTCTGCTTTAGCCAAATCTACTTGTTGAACTCATTAAAAATACTTTTCTATTACCTCTGAAATCACTGACACCCATTTTGTAGGTTTCCTAGAAATAAAATACAAAGATTTGTATGGCACAGTTCCAGTTTATTTTTTAAATGTTACATATTTCGTGCTAGATAAAAAAATAATGCAGTCCGATTAGTGAAATTCCTTTACGGACAAGTATCGATGTACCGCAATTGTCTTACATTGAAACGTTTAATGAGTCAATTATTATTTAATACAGTTTATCTAATTTAAATTAGTTTACACTAACTTGGAAACTTTACAATTTAGACAAGCAATATGTATCCGCGCATTTGAAGCTGCGGAACATAAGAACAATGTACTGAAAGTGCCTGGATTGTTATAATTTATAAACGATAATTCATCTATACAGTTGTATTTTCGGCGGGCGGCCGGTCTTACTCGCCAGCCACTAGTCTAGTAGCCGGCGCTCGAAACGAACCGCGGACACAACTAGCCGCGCCCGGCGACTCCGCTCGCGATCCGCACACTAACGAGTGACGACACGGCGAGCGAATGGCAAGAATTACACAAACTTACACGAGTAAATGGAAAACAAGTTGGCAGTGAACTGGAAACGTGCGGTTTGGAGTCGTGTGTCACTTATGAAATATCTAAGACCATCATTTAATCAAATATTTTTAGGGGTGCTTTTCGTATGTCTGACGAAAAAACTTTATGTGCTGTTTTTTTACCAATTCGATCATGTTAATGTAACTATATGAAATATATATTATATACGCCATATTACGTTGTCAACACATGACTGTACTTTATGCAAGCTGCAAACTAAGCTAGTAAATACATAACACATCATAAGACTGATAACTGGGTGTAAAGTGATTATTTATGAATGAGGATGAGGCAAATTGCCAAGATCGAAGCTTGTGGCGCTCGTCTGCCTATCATCATGAGATGCAGACGTGATTGTATCGATGTAAATTGATCAAATGGCAATGGACAAAAGATATTCGACTAGTGACATACCACTGTTATGATACTGTCGAGTGACAAATTGCCAAGATCGAAGCTTGTGGCGCTCGTCTGCCTATCATGAGATGCAGACGTGAGTGTATCAATGTAAATTGATCAAATGGGCAATGGACAAAGATATTCGACTAGTGACATACCATTGTTATGATACTGTCGAGTGACAAATTGCCAAGATCGAAGCTTGTGGCGCTCGTCTGCCTATCATGAGATGCAGACGTGAGTGTATCAATGTAAATTGATCAAATGGGCAATGGACAAAGATATTCGACTAGTGACATACCATTGTTATGATACTGTCGAGTGACAAGTTGCCAAGATCGAAGCTTGTGGCGCTCGTCTGCCTATCATGAGATGCAGACGTGAGTGTATCAATGTAAATTGATCAAATGGGCAATGGACAAAGATATTCGACTAGTGACATACCATTGTTATGATACTGTCGAGTGACAAATTGCCAAGATCGAAGCTTGTGGCGCTCGTCTGCCTATCATCATGAGATGCAGACGTGAGTGTATCAATGTAAATTGATCAAATGGGCAATGGACAAAGATATTCGACTAGTGACATACCATTGTTATGATACTGTCGAGTGACAAATTGCCAAGATCGAAGCTTGTGGCGCTCGTCTGCCTATCATGAGATGCAGACGTGAGTGTATCAATGTAAATTGATCAAATGGGCAATGGACAAAGATATTCGACTAGTGACATACCATTGTTATGATACTGTCGAGTGACAAGTTGCCAAGATCGAAGCTTGTGGCGCTCGTCTGCCTATCATGAGATGCAGACGTGAGTGTATCAATGTAAATTGATCAAATGGGCAATGGACAAAGATATTCGACTAGTGACATACCATTGTTATGATACTGTCGAGTGACAAATTGCCAAGATCGAAGCTTGTGGCGCTCGTCTGCCTATCATCATGAGATGCAGACGTGAGTGTATCAATGTAAATTGATCAAATGGGCAATGGACAAAGATATTCCGACTAGTGACATACCACTGTTATGATACTGTCGAGTGACACGGGTGATACGGGGCCGGCCGTTGTGTCCGCGCGCTGCGACCGTCGAGGGACGCAACCTCACGCGAATAAATAAAAAAAATTATTCATTTAAATTAATAAAAAATAAAGGCTCGAAACGATTGTAGCGTTACGTAACTATATTTACAATGTTACACTTAAGACTATTGAAGCATCAACTATAAACATTTTATCAACATTGAAGGCACATGGTTCCGCACCCGATTCCGTTACGTGCGTGACGTCAGGTGCACTCGTCGCTGCGGCAACTTGCAGCACCCCACGCTCTACAGTACACCACGATCAATATTGCGCGTCGGATAACTTCGTGTTTCCGGACATGACCGACCATCAAGGCCATACTCTGATGTTTGTTTGTGATAAAATTGAAATTGAATTTATTTTTGGCAATTTTTGAAGTGCACAATTACTTATCGAATTCCAAAAAAAGAGAAGGTCCTCATTGAAATAAAACTATTTTTACGGATTCTATCATGATTTGGTTTTTTTAATTTTGTATAATTTAAAAATGAAGGTAGATATTGTAACACTAACTTTTTTGGACAAATGACACCTCAGTCCGACCCGTGCCCGCGAAGACTGCAAACGTCGGGAATAAAAATTAAAAACCAAATCGTGATAGAATCCGTAAAAATAGTTTTATTTCAATGTAATATTCGCGTAAACTTAAGAAATCAGAAGGTCCTCAATTCGTCTGTATTTTTTTATGTATGGTAGGCAATATCTCAGCCAAATGTGGACCGATTTTCAAAATTATTTTTGTTCGATAGAACTTATTTCAAGGGTGGTCCCATATATTTGGTTACGATCGGATTTGAAGTCGATCTGTTAAGTTTATAAACTTGTGTTTATGTTATTTCTTATGTTTGCCGACGCACAATATTTATTCTGCAGCACTGTACACTCATTTAATAATAATGCGCGACCACACCGACGCCGCTGTCGGATTAACATTTAGTGTGAACGCGCACGGGTGACTTGTCGCCGTGACTGTTTTGTCACTCTTGTCCGGTGTCCTTGTCTAGGGACAAGATCAATGGACTAGTTCTTACATTACGACGCGCGATTACAACTGAATGACTTGATGTATTTGACAACAATGACGAAAAAGGCACGGCGGCTAAGTCCACGTAGGCGCTAGCTCTTATTTCGACGAAGAAAAGCGTGACCATAGTAATAATACACATAGAGTACGCAAGCTAAAAGAAACGATATTCCAGATCAATGAAACAGAAAATAACTCCGCTTTCCATATTTCTACAGTTACTCTTATATCGTTGAATCAATATGCATACGCTGTGAAACGAGTTAGAGGGAGTAAAACATATTTTCCATTTCCCTTATCCATTAATCCATCACTAACAAAGCGGCATGGCAGTTGTGTACTTTAGTGTATTATCATTATGTCATGACAGTAAAACGCTCCCGAAAATGACGTCTCAAGAAACATTTGAGGCGTCATTACAGTGACCGTCGGTGTCGCCGCGCAATGGACCGGACATGACAAGCTAACTTACACATTACCATACAATACGCGAGAAATAAGTACTGCACGATATACATTGCGCGCCATGTTGGTTGGATTGGTGACGGTGCGCCGATCGTGTTCGTACGACGCGCAATGTACATCTAGACTAGCTGCAAGTTGAGTTTGTACAGGGGAACTCAGTCTGGCATTTTACAAGTGGTAAATTGCGTTGTCGTTTACGCGCCCATGGTAATTGTCGCATAAAAGTGACATATCTTATATCTCGAAAGCCTCGATTGTGCAAAAAACTTTATTTTTAAGTTTTGTGTAGATAAAAAAGCCTTTATTGGTCACGTAGGCATGTAAAAAAACACTTATGACAGGTCAATAAGCTAATTTTGAATTAAGATTAATATAATTTACATTATCACGCTATATATTTGAAGACAGGCAGGCAAGTGGACATAATAACGATGGGATGGCTAAGATAGGGTGATATGGGGAGATAGGAATAGTGTAAGGGAATGGATGGGTTGTATGAGGATGGCATATGGCAGGAATGGTGGCAGGGGATTGACTGGAAATGCTGGAAGCAGTTAGGATTGGTGCGTGAGGCCCTATACTAGCTAACCTACCAGCCTTTCTCTAGCTACCTACGGATGACGACCCGAAGACGATAGGCTGAAAGAAAAGAGGTTAGAATCGAGGTTTTCGATATATGACACTGTCGTCGCAAATGAGCGATATGGAGATTATAATAAGATAGATGTTATCGAAATAACAGTAATTTGCAAGTATGCATGCAGCGGTAACACTTTCTCTCTTCCTTTGTAAATAAATTCGAATCCACGCTTGCATAGATGCAAAGTACAAGTTTTACAAACAGGCCGTAGCGCGCAAATGATCGATAAAGTGTTCGAATGAGACACGCTGAGTCGCATTTGTTTGTACTAATCTTATATTTGTTGTAACGTGCTCGATCGATACGTAATCTACGTAAGGCTAGGCCTGTTTTCGTTGTCAATATAGTATAAGACCTACATGTCCACGTAAACGACCAAACGCAATCTCGGCTGACTGCTTACGGTCAGGGGCCTGATTCTCTTTGACCATAATTGAAAACATGTGACGCATCACGTGACAATGAAATATGGCCATAAACAAATTATATTGATATTAACTACGAGTATAATAGTTGCTAAAATAAATAGTAAAAATGTCATGTACCTATGATTTAAAAAAAAAGCAACACGACTTAGGCTGATCTATAGAGCGAACTTCGACTAAGTCTGAGTCAAAGCAATGAACACAGTGAGGATTTGGATATTTTTAATCGAATTTCGACTTAGTCAGTCATTTTTTTACAAGAAAAACAGACTGACAAACAGACTAAGCAAACATTTTCTTGTAAAAATGACTCGGACTACGTGAAAGTTCGATTTAAAAATTCCAAATTGTTACAGAGTCCGTTATTTAGAATTGGGTACTTGACTATGTTTGATTTTGTACACATTTTTATATGTACTAGCAAATAAAACAAAAAAAGAAACTTCTGTAAAATCTGCATCGAAATTGGTTGAAAAATGAAGTCAGTTATTCATATTTTAAATTCTGCAATGAGCAAGAGTGGGGACGTAGTGGGGATATCTTGCTACCCCTTTCTAACGCACGTGCCGTTATGGCCTTGACGTAATTTTACTGATACTTCTCTTTTCCGCAGTTTGAAGGTTACACCAAATTTCAAATGCTTATAACTTCTTTATTTTTGAGAATATTTAAATAATTCTTTCAGTGCTATATTTTAGATGGCGTCAGTTTCATATAAAATTAATAAAAAAAAATATTCAAGTACCCAATTAGTCGAAGTTCGCTCTATCGATGTCAGCCTTCGATTTTCGCGGCTAATGCTGAGCTTTCACTTGAAGTTGAAGTGATGCGTCACTCGTCCATATGGTCATAGAGAACAAGGGCCCAGAATGAGCGTTCCATTAAACATTATTTATATCGAGCTAATTAGTACTATTCACAGCTGCAGAACGGATTTATCATAAATTATATGTCCACTTAGCGTATTTAAAATTCATTTATATTGATATTTGATTGAGATCCCATTGTTCGTTTGGAAGTATATTATTTTGTATAACAATTTTGTGTTTAGCATCCGAGGAAAATTCTGTTCATCCGCTAACGATTTTATAAATTTACAGCAAACGCGAACTATGTTAATCATATTCTATGTTGTAACAAAATATGTTACATTGTGCAGACAAACAGAAAATTCCGTAATAGCTCTAGATTTCATTACAAACTTCACTGCCGAATATCCGATAACAGCCAAATTACATATTCAAAGAGAACGTTTCGTAAAATCTATAAGTATTAATTTAAAATGAACTATACAAACTAAGCAGTCATTCACGTAACACTAGGAATATAAAAAAAAATGGCGCACTGTCATTCTGTAGTGTTTTAAATATCGTACAATAGTAAGCGTACTCAACTAGCTCCGAGTAGAAAAATAATTAAAATTAATTAATTAATTAATAAAAAGCTAAGTGTCGATGAGGAACAGAATTTTTACAGTGTAGGTGACGCGTGTTAGGGTGAGCGCACACTCACGAGCCGCACGAGATGCGTCCAACTGAGGCATTAATCTAGATTTAAAGCTACTTTTTACATACAAAAATGTTTTCTAAAACCAGATTAATGGCCGAGTATCATGGGCCTAGTATCTATTTTAAGAAATTTTATGGATCTCTATCCCCCTCTGATATTTTTATTGAAAAATCCAAAATACAATTTTTTTTCGTAGCGGTTAAGTGTGCGCTCACCTTTACCCATACTTAGAGTTATTTGTTTATAAATAAATAATGTTATTACTCTAACACCGGTCCGTCACAAGCTATTTCCATAGCAACTGTAATTTTGTAGGGGAAAAACCCCAATCTTTTGATAAGACATCAAATAACGAACGTAAACAATATGTGTAAAATATTGGCTCATTTGTGCACATCATGTTTGTGTGTGTGATTTTATATATGGACTTGTACAGTGAAATTACGAGTACCTAAATAAATAAATAAATCGGACCGAAATTTGTGTAAAGATACAACTTTCATTCTGAAAGTATTTTTTACCCGACTACGGCGCCAAAAAAGGAGGGTTATGTTTCATATACACTCAAATCACACCGTCAATGACACATTTTCCTTTCCTTTCCTTTTATGCCGGGTCCACACCAACCAAAAGGCGAAATAACGTCAGAGAAGGACCATCGGCGATGGACACCGAACATTCCTGAACTTTCCCAAATTTCGCTGTTGCGTTTACACAACAGCGAAAGTTTGTGGCCCTTCGGTAACGTTATTTCGCCTTCGTTCAGTCGGTGTGGATCCGCCGTTACTCGAATTTCGCTGTTCTGATAAGTGCGATATAGGATGAGATATAGGACGATATTGTCTCAATTATCGTCCTATATCTATGACATTAGACACAGACAGATGTGCACAAATGAGTTGAACGATACACACGGATATTAAACATATTTAAACAATTGATTTTATTCAAACAGTTATAAATACTACACACATGCACACACTTGAGTATTTAGGTTATGGCGTTTTGGTCGTAGTTTTCTGACTCATACAGGCATACAGTCGTGAGCTTGTATTATTTCCCAAACATATTCTTGTTTTTAAATTGTGCCCGATACGGCTATAGGCTCGCCCCCTATCACATCTGGGACGGAACTAAGCTCGGCGAAATGTGGGTGTTTTAGTTCGCTAGTGCGCCCTTGGCCTACCGACCTGATACAGGCGTGAGCTTATGTATGTTGTATCCAAATAGGATACAAAGGGTATATTGTCAACTGGCATTTAAAAGAGCAACGCCAGAGTTTCTTGTCCGTTCTTCTCTGGCGAAACGACCTTCCGAACAGGCGGTAGAGGAACTTTGACGGAATCTAAATAATGTAGTAACATTTCATGGATTCAACAAATATTTTGATTTTGATATACTTTAGTGTGTGTATGTATGTGTGTGTGATGTGACCGGCGTGTGCGGGCGGTTAGTGTATGCCCGTTCCTTAGTCTATGGTCTTGACGCGCGCCATGACCTTCCCCTCGAACATGGGCAGCGTGTCGTTGTCGTTGCACACCTCCTCCTGTATCACCGTGTCCAAGTCAGCACAGTTCGTCTTAAAGAAGTATCTGTGGACAAATCACATTACTGCTGAATTAATATGGTGGTGGTGGTGGCGTGCGGTGATGGTGGTGACGTACGGTAGGTGCTGAAAGTGGTAGTGAGTGATGATGCACTCACTACCACGTCATCAGGTGGTGACGGGTGGTGATGGTGGTAGTGGGTGGTTATGGCGGGGGTAGGTAGTGATGGTGGTGACGGGCGGTTGTGGTGAATGGTGGTGCTGTTGGCCGATGGCAATCACTTACAGGTATTGCAAATGATTTCTATTAGTCAGACACACCGGACGGCTAGAATACCAAAAGGACTATGAGTGCGTTTTCAACCTTTGAACGGAAAAGGGTTGGGAAGGGAAAGTGTGACCACTCACCTATAGTTTCCCTTCCTGGGCAGGTAGTCCTTGAACACCTTGAGCGTGAGGGGGGCGGCGGGCACCTTGAACCGGTACGGCACCAGCTCGTCCAGGAACGACACCACCACCACCGTGTGGCACTCCCGCGCCCCGCCCCGCGCGCGCGTCTTCTCGCGCCGCCGGTGCTCCTCGCGCTCCGCACGCTCCGCCCGGTCCGACCGGTCGCCCCGGTCGCCCCGGTCGCCCCGGTCCGCGCGCTCGGCCGACGAGCCGCGTGACGGCTCGCGGTGGCGGACGCCTGCGGACAGCGAATGTGTGAACGACGCTTTAGTCGATAGTTATAGCACATACATTTTTGATTTTTAAATAACTTCCTTAATATGGTATTGTTTAATACAGGGCCAATATGTTCTTTTTATATTGGCTGTTACTTCGTACAATATAAATAGTCTTTTATAAAACGAAGTTTCTTGTTGGCTCGCCTGGCACCACCCGGTGGTGGGTGCCGGTGGGCGGTGGTGGTGCTACAAGCGGTTACCTTCAGCGATCCAGAGCAGTATCCGTGGCTCGACGGCGGTGGCGGTGTTGTCGCTGACGACGGACACGCCGCTGTCGGTGAGGTCGGCGGCGGGTTTCTTGTTGTTCCGGCGCGCGGGTGGTGGGGGGTGGGGGTGTGGGTGGTGGTGGTGGTCGGGCGCGTCGTAGTGCCCGGAGTCTGCGGAGAGCGCGGAGGGCGCGCGGCGGTGCCTGGCGCGGCGGCGGCCCGGCGGGGAGGCGCCCGGCGTCCGCTCCGACCACACGCGAGACACGTGCTGGTCTGAAACGTGACAATAACGCCCGAATGGTCAAACGCTATTCTACTTTAACATTGATTTTTCCATACATTTGACAGATAAGGCGGCCTTAAACGACAAAAGGCGGCCTTAAATGTATGAGCAGTAATGTATCATACCGAGTATGTCCTGGTCGTTGTCGTCGTCCAGCTGCAGTTTCTCTCGTATGGCGGCCGCGACCAGCTGCGGCGGTAGAGCTTGACTCGACGCCTCCTCACCTTCGCCCTGAACGTACAAATACACCCAACTGTCACACATAATCCTGACCCCACTATCCACACCCCTAAGATTGAGTATTGTGTCGTCGGTCCAGAAGAGACGCGACTGGGACTCACAACTGGGAGAGCGTCTTAGCCATAATCCATTAGCGATATCGCCAATAGAAAAGGCCAGAGTGTATGGGATTGACATGGGCTATCGAAAGGTCACGTGTCTTTGGGGGTGTCCCATATAAATAAATAACACCCAACAACCACTTTTCCAAGGCAGAAAGGATTCGGCTTAGTTTTTACGACCGGCTGCCTGTCTGACGTCAACGCCCTTTGATGTATCCAGTCCCGGGTAATTAAATAAGAAAATTAGCTTTGACTGACCTAGGAATAGAGCCCAGGACCTCCCGGTCCACAGCCCATATATGTTGCCACTAGATTAAGGAGGCAATACCGTCCTGACTACACTAAGATATGTATCTTGTGTCGTGAGTATCAGGAACTACGAGAGACGTTCTGTCCCAACATCCGGACCCGAAACAAATATCTGTAGGCCAGCAAACATTCGCCTCGTTGCGGAAATGGAATGATGATGAAAGCCTTGATAGTGACGTATAGTGATGTCGATAATCGATTATTCAATTATCCCGTCGAAGACGGCACATATGGGCCACCGGAGGCCAAGCCTCCCGTGACTATCTACAGACGTGATTGATTAATCGGTTAGTCTGTTATTAACTCAGCCCATCGCCGTCCATTGATGGACGTAGGTCTCCCAAGTGAGCGCCAACCATCCCGGTCGATTAATAATATAATAATACATCTTTAAAAAATAATCGATTATGATAAAAATCGATTATCCACATCAGTAGTGACGTACCTCCGCGAGTCTCCGTTCGAGTCGTTCCTTCGCGTCCTGGTCGCGCCTGACCCGCTCGAGCTTCTCGATGAGCAGCGGCGCGAACTCCGCGGGCGGCAACACGCGCAGCTGCTCCGACTGCACGCGGGCCGTGCGAGGGATCACCTGACCATACATAACATAACATAACATAACATAAGCTCACGCCTGTATCCCCGAAGGGGTAGGCAGAGGCGCACTAGCCAACTAGAACACCCACATTTCGCCGAGCTTAGTTTCGTCCCAGATGTGATAGGGTGCGAGCCTATCGCCATATCGGGCACAAATTCCAGACTCCGGGCTGATATGGAAAAATCCAACATCACTTTGCCCGACCCGGGGATCGAACGCGAGACCTCAGAACTGTAGTCGTACCAAAATACCATCACGCCACCATACATACGGTTACAAATACAGATGCGATGGAATTGGGCACTTGACTATATTTGATTTCAAACACATATTTATATGTAATAGCAAATAAAACAAAAAGGAAACCCTTCTGTAAAAACTGCATCGAAATTAATAATAATAAATAAATAACACCCAACAGTATCACAGCCGACAACTCGCCCGCTGCGCCATGGAGGCTGTCAATTGCTTCAAAAATGAGGCGGTAATTCATATTTTAAATTCTGGAGTGGGGGCATATTGAAGATGTCTTGCTATCCCTTTGCAACCCACGTACCGTTATAGCATGACGTGATTATGCTGATACTTCTCTTTCCCGCAGTTTGAAGCTTACACAATTTCAAAGGCTTATAACTTTTGACCTGGCCGGGGCTCGAACCCTCAGGTCAGGAGGGTGCACGTACTCACCATGGCGGTGTCCTGCTCCTTGTTGATGACGGCGTGCCGGTCCAGCCCGTGCAGCCGCGGCCGGTGCCGGGACTCGCGCGGCTCGCGCGCGCGCCCGGGCATGCCGTCCCTGTCGCACCATAAATTACTTTATAACACCAGTTTATTGCCGTCCTTGTCGCACCACAACTACTTTATTCAAATGTATGTGTGGCCCACAGATATTTGTTTCAAGTCTGGGTGTTGTGAGACCAAAGTCTCTCATAGTTTCCGATACCCACGATACAGGTTATACCTAATGTGGGGTCAGGACTAGGTGTGTGACTGTTGGGTGTATTTATTTATTTATAACACCACTCTATTGCCGTCCCTGTCGCAACACAACTTAGCAACGCACGTCGAACGAGTGACTATATTACTATCGACTCTGTGATATTCCCGACTGACTCATCTACTAGTAAGCAATTGGGCCTTAGTCTACTACCCTGGCCTAACGACTTCGGTGTATACTTTCGAAATATTGCATTACAATGTTTTCCTTTACCGTTAAAGTAGCGGTTGAATTTTTAGTCAGGTAAAAAATTATTAATATATGTAGTTAAATAATGAAATTGTTAATGTTTGTTCTTTATTCTTTAATTTTAACACATTTTTAATAATTTTGTATAGCTATAGATAGGCAGCTATAGCTAAGCGCCCGCTTTGTTTATCTTTTGCCACTTTACAGATAATTAATCATTCAATTTTAATAAAAATGACAAATATATCTTCATATATTGTCAATTTTACTCAGTTGTACAAAAAAAATCATATTGTCATGAATTTTTAGGAACAAAAAGCTATATACAGAAAAATTATATCTTAAAGTATAAAAAAAAAAACAATCACGAGAACTAAATGATGTAAGTAAGGGAGCACACAAAAGCGCAAACTTGACTAGTTGCTGAGGGAAAATAATATCAAACTAACGATAAATGAAATGAACTAAGCTCAAACCATACATTGTATACTACCTTTAAATATCTGTAAACTAATTATATTACTAAGCACTTACTTGTGTAGGTTTGTGATTCTTGAGAGTAGAACATAAAAAATGAAAAAAAAATACCTACCTGGGTCCCGTCCTCCATATTCTGTAGTGAATACAAATTACATACTTACTTGACACAAGAGAGCGAGACGGCGACATGCTAGTATCGTGGTCCGAATCGTGCCTCGAGCCGGGACAGTAGCCCGCGTGCGACACACATAGGATAGAGAGAGACTGCAGACACTCACAGACTGGTGCCGGAGTGCGAGACGGCGTCGCTGTCAGTGTGTCTACTGCTGAGATTAGCGCGCTCCGAATCGTGCCTCGAGCCGGGGCAGTAACCCGCGTGCGACACACAGATAGAGAGAGAGACAGAAAGACTGCAGATACTTACAGGCTGGTGCCGGAGAGTGAGACGGCGTCACTGTCGGTGCGTCCGCTGCTGAGACTGGCGCGGTCCGAATCGTGCCTCGAGCCGGGGCAGTAGCCCGCATACGACGCATGCGCGCTGTACACCGACCGCTTGCGGTGACTGCACCGTGTGACAATGCAGGCGGGTGGTAACGTCACGTCACGCGTCAAAAGTCGGACGTCAAGTCAAAAGTCGATTTGTAAAGTTTTTTGAAATTGCAATTTTTTTTTTGCACACAAGTCAATATTTATACAATAATGTCAATATATAATATCGATTAGTGGTATAAAAGCGCACCGTTTTATAAAGAGAGTGTCCGATTTCGTTTATTTTTGCATAATTGCAATTTTTGCCCACCCAAATCACAAATAAATGACAACATTAAAAATCGATGTCGTGTCGTGTCATGTCATGTTAAATGATGTCGTGTCATGTCAGTAGTCGGGTACAGTGCGCGTGACAAACAGCACAGCGTTTACAATTCACGGCGGGGGCAGCGTGCATGCAGGCAAAACATGGGGAGAAAACAATACACGAAATAAATCAGTAAAGCTGTGGATGGAGAAAAAAATTAAATAAAAAAGGGTATGTTATATTTGTGCTCGGATTTATTCCATGCTATGCTGAGGGGTCACACGTTACAGACTATGCAGTACACTCAGCTACATTTTGAAGGTGGTCACTGCTTCTAAATGCCAAAATATGTCAACTGTTGTAAATTTTTCTGTAAAACTAAACTACAACTAACCTTGCTCCTCTCTCAGGTGGTAACAATAAAACTTAAGGAAACAACTAAGAACAAATCTATTTATATTGAGGTACGATACTATTTACTACCTTACACTACACTGGACCACTATTTGCTATTAATACATAACACAACACGACTTTAATCAGCACGAACTAATTTTTTAAAATTTAGTTTGGTTTTAGTTTAGTTGTCTGTTACTTTTGACATTCGAAATGTTAAAATCAGAGACCACCCAAATGAAATTAATATGATGTAAATGTAAGTTAAAGTACCTCAAAATATGAAAATCATTTTAGATACGTTATAATTTTGTCGCCCAATTCAGCATTGCCAATAGTTTCCCGAATATAAATTGAACTAAAAAAAAACTAAACGTACAGTAATCTACACCAACATAATAGAAATATTGAATTAACTACTTGAGTATTTCGAGATACGGTGAAATAATAGGGCTGTCAACTTTACACAATAAATTGTGACTTACCTTAAAAATTTATTCTAATAAGCATTTTACAATATGTTTACATACTTATTACAGAAAATTATCGATATCTATTTTATCGATATTGATGTTAAAATAAGCACACAATGTATTATTATAAATCATGGTTGGCAACCCTATTATGAAGTATTTACACGGTGCTATTTAGCCGATTTTTTCAGTATATTTAAGGCATCACGTGAGTCGATGATTTTGTATTAAATAATGTATAATATGTATATTGAGTCTTTATAACAATCGGTATATTATCAAGCGAGATAAATTACAAATGTATAAAAAAATCGCCAGTGCATTTATTTTACATGCCGCAAAATACAAAAATATAAAAAAAACTTTTTCGATATTTGCCTTTCGGTGAGAGCATCGTGTAAATAGCGCTTAATCGGTGAATGTATGTTTCAAGTTGACAGCCTGCGGGTGCACATCCAATGTGATGCTGTGAAGCGAAGACTACTGTACCAAATATTTGTATCAGGTGTGTGTGTTATGGGATGGTGAAGCGCACGAGATTCGAACGTTAGTGTGGGGTAAGGAATGTGTGTGTACTGTATGTAACATTATTGAAGTGTGTGTACTGACGGCGCGACGTCGGCGTGCAGGCGCCGCGACTGTGTGGCGAGCAGCGCGTCGTGTGTGAGGCGCGCGGCCGCTGCACCCGTCCCGCTCGCACCACTACCGCCCGCCGCACCGCACGCCCCGCCCCCCGCCAACTCCTGCCCCTCGTGTAGAGTGGCCAGACCGTACCCGCCACTACCGCCCGTCTGGACAATAACATTAAGGTATTTGTAGAATATATTGTATTACTTAAAAAAAAGTAGATACAATAAAATGAAATAATTTTATTATTCGATGAAAAATATATTCAATTACCATTTTTGGAAAATAGTAATTTTTGGGTATTTCAATTATCACATAGGATGCACCAGAGAACTGTATACGTATTTAATGGTCCTTCGAGCCAGATTCAATCTTATAGAAAATGACAGTCAAATGATAACGATAAAAATATGTGATGTGGCATGTGACGTCACTAGCCACGTCATAACGGTCCACGCGTGCGAGCGAGATGATCGTATATTTGGTTCGTGTACCGTACCTCTCTAGAGACGTGCGGCGTGTCGTCGTACTTGTCGTCGGGCGATGAGAGCGAGGAGAGCGGCTGCGTGGCCGCGCTCACGTACGACACGTACGCGTCCGATCGCAGGAACGCCTGGTACGTCGTCTCGGTGATCGTGTGCGTCACCTGCATATGCAAAAAAGCGTAAACCATCTCGAAAAAATGCAGCGAATTAAAGGCCGACAAGTTCGAAGTGGCCCTTCACCCTACTGCGGAATCGTAATGAAGTTTTTATTTTGATAATAACAATTTATAGATGTCATTTGTCATCATTTTACATAAACTGTCAAGTTGACAGTATTGTGCATCAAGAGCATGAAAACTCCAAACTCACGAGTCACGAGACGGCATCACTCCAAAAACATTGAAGAATTAGGGTGAATATTTGCAAATAATATGTTGACGAAAGTTTATTTGACATGACATATTGTTGTATTGTTAAATACTTCTTTTATCGCCCTCATGACAAAGTCCACAAATAACTTGTTAGGCATAAAAAACTTGCGCTTTTTCTATTTATAATAATTAATGGAAGATAATAGATCTGAAAGACCTACTCCCATCTTTAGTAGAGAGGTTCCATACCCATTCCTATAGTTATAGACATAACATAACATAAGCTTACGCCTGTATCCTCGAAGGGGTAGGTAGAGGCGCACTAGCCAACTAGTACACCCACATTTCGCCGAGCTTAGTTCCGCCCCAGATGTGGTAGAGGGCGAGCCTATCGCCGTATCGGGCACAAATTCCAGACTCCGGGCTGATATGGAAAAATCCAATATCACATTGCCCGACCCGGGGATCGAACCCGAGACGTCAGGACGGTAGTCGTACCGAAATACAACCTTATTTAAGTGAGTATACTAGCTGACTCGAGACCCCACATAAACCAGTCACTATTAACTCTATAGTTTTTCTACCAAATCAAAGTAGAAAATTGGAATATGTAAAAAGTTAAATGCAACTACGAACCTCCTGTTCCATATTGTCGAATATAGTTTTTTCGATATTGGAGCCATCCTTGAGGCTCTGTTTCACCTGCAACTTGAGCTCCTCGGGCATCGCTAGCTGAGACTTGCGCAGAAATCTGTACCAAATAACACAGGTTGACCTTAGTCACATTTTCATGGACTCATGACTTCTGCGGAACCTATTTGAGATATTACAGCAGAAGATACAAGACTCCAGCGATGGTAGGATATACCGAGTGGTGCTGACATAACGACATTAAATCATACCAGATATCTACGCATCGACGATTCCTCTGGTATCATGGATGTTCATGGGCGAAGGTGACCGCTTACATCAGGTGGCCCTTCTGCTCGTTTGCTACGCCATTCCATAAAAAAAAAGATATACCTTACAACGTTGCAAGGCTTTGTACCAAAAATCGGTCGAATAGGTGAAATAGTTTAACATACATACATACACACTCACGCCTGTATCCCATAGGGGTAGGCAGAGACTATTGAGCGCCACAAGCTACGATCCTGACACACCTCTTTTGCCTCTTCCACACTCATGCATCTTTTCATACATTTCCGCCGGTTGAGGGTACTCCTCACTTGCCCTTTTCGGAGAAGATCACTTATTTGATCCATGTATGTTCTCCTCGGGCGCCCTCTTCCGACCCTTCCATTTACTTTCGCGCGATAAATACCTTTCGTAAGTCGCCTTTCATCCATCCTCTCCACGTGCCCAAACCACCTCAACATTCCTTTATCAATTCTAGTCACCACATCATCCTTCAGCTTACAGCAAACCCTTATCATGCTATTCCTCACACGATCAGCAAGGGTGACTCCACACATACTCCGTAGGGAACGCATTTCCACCGCATTTATTCGGCTTGTGAAATAGTTTAACCATATGGTTGGTTTTTAGTTTTGTAAATTTTTGTACATGATGTACGTTCGGGACGACCTAAAACAGCTGTCAAAATTTGTCGATAACAAAGATAAACGGACTTGTCCGGCATGCCTTGGATAAGAGGTTCAGGCGCCGCGTACCTACTGAAGTTTACCTACATGTAGATTTTCGTGAATTTTATCGGTTTTAAAAAGTATAAATGTCACACCATTTAGTAACCGAATTTTTGTTATTTATTTTGTTCTAAAAATTTATTTTTTCTGTATTGACGTTACAGTTTTATTATAGCTGCGGTGAAATTTAAAAATCCCTGTTACCTATTATGAAATTGAATGTCGTTATGTTGGCGGCACTCTGTATATGTTTACTCACTTGTATATAGCTGAGACGACCTGCCGTATCTTGGCGGGCTCGTACTCCTGTCGCAGGCCCTGCACCGCGAAGTAGAAGTTGAGCCGGTCCACGTGCAGCCCGCCCGCGCCGCCCACGAACTTGCGGAACAGACGCACGCCCTCCGCGTCCTAAATTATAGTAATCATTATAAAAACAATATTTATTTTATTATACAGTTTATACGCATTCAATTTCCACAGATGTCACTGATAATCCAGTTCTTTCGAGGGGCTTGCGACATGACATGATTATTGATTGAGGATTACTATTTGGTATTATTTTATATTGTGTGTACATTAGTGTTTGAATTAAAGCTCCTGTATTTTCGAAACACTATTCAAAAAAATCTAACACAAAACATAATTTCGGTAAAGCGCGTCTCCTGCACCTGTTTTTCTCGAAACAAAACATGAAAACACATACGCAAAACAATAATTTTAGCTGTCTCCTGCACATAGAACAATAGACCATAGATAAAATTGTATAGCGAAACCATGTTTTGCGGCAGGTATTTTGTGGAATGTTTTAACGCAGGAGACGCTGTACACTTCTTGTCTACAGACCATTGTTTTGTGTAGAGCGAAACATTTTTATTGCTTTTCGATCTCGATGGAAAATATCTATAAACAAATACAAGTATAATTATGAGTGTAGGTGCGTGTGATACCTCGAGCAGTTCGTGCAGACTCCTGGCCCAGCGCATGTACGGCGGCGAGGCGGGCGAGCGCGCCGAGCTGCCCGACGAGCCCTCCGTCTGCTCGCGCCACGCCATGCTGACCCTGACACAATCGTCACTACTCACCACTCACATCACCCACACCCACCACACTCCGTGAGGAGGCTGCCTGTCTGACATCAACCCTCTCTAGAAATCTAGTCCCGAGCTAATCTTTCTTTCTACCTGCCCTTATCCCACCTTAATGTGGGGTCGGCGCAACACTCTTTTTCAATCATGTTGCAGAAAGGATTTGGCTATGCTTTTACGACCGGCTGCCTGCCTGACTTCAACCTCCTTTGGGGGATCCAGTCCCGGACAAATTAAATTAGAAAATTAGCTTGCCACTGTCTGTCACTTTTTTCCTTGTGTCACATTGTTTAAAAATAAAAGGGACAGACTATTCTTTACCATTTGCTCAGCTACACTGTTTTTATAAGCAAGGTCCCACATGTTAATGTTCGCACGTTCAAATTAACATTTAACGTAATCCTTCACACAAATTAACTTGTTTAGCTTGTTTTTCTGGTCCCAAAAAAAGGATGTTATAAGTCTGATTCCTTGAACTTGTATGTCTGTAAAACTTATTTTCGACCGACTTCCAAAAAGGAGGTCCTCAATTCGACTGTATTTTTTTATGTATATTACGCGATATCTCCGCCGAATGTGGACCGATCTTCAAAATTCTTTTTGTGTTCGATAGAGCTTATTTCAAGGGTGGTCCCGTATAAAGTCGGTCAAGATCGGATTTGAAGTCGGTATTTTAAGTTTTTAAACTTATGATTATATACGTACTTGGAGAAATGTGGTTGTGCGAACACATGTTTGGATTGAGATTTGCTCTTCTCCTCCCCTGATGCCGGCGGCAGAGACGACCTGTCAGCAAGCTTGTGCTCCCAACCTGCAACCAAGCGACAGCCATATCAACACATTCGGTGCCTTGATCTTAATATACCGCATATTACGTGAACATCATCAGCCGCAGTACTCCTAGTACGAGTTTATTTTGACTGTTCTCGTTTCTCCAAATCGACGATATTTTGCGTTTTCTTCATACATTTGACAAGCAGCGCCACTTTGCGGAAACTGCAACGAACTAAAAAATATATGAAGAAACTGTAAACTATCGTCGATTTCGAGAAGGGAGAAAAACTCAGGTACTAGTACTTAGGGTACTGGACATCCACAGCTGAACACAGGTCTGTCTGGAAGTCTAATGTTTCTTGTGTGTGTGTGTGTTATAGTTGTAGTGTCTTATGGCAGTCTTATGTATATACCTTTCATATTTGAGGTGTCTATTTAGATCTGTGGTCTGTGCATTTTTTTTGCAGAAGTCAGCTAATGTGCAGAGCATCACCTAATGATAAGTTAACTTTACCACTGAATGACACCTGTCATACCTTAACAATGATCTACTGAAAATGGAACTAACGCATTCACCGTACGCAACGCATCAGCAATCTATCACTTTTCATCTGATCGATCACAAACGCATTCTGCCGACTATCTGAAATAATCATCAATGTATGAAAAAAAAGGATGTTAAATATAAACTGACCTTGCGGGTGGCCGCCTATAGGAGTGTGGCTCATGGCGCACAGGCCCTTCTCCCACCCGCGCGCTGCATGGCGTGACACCACCTGGCGACAAAAAAAAAATATTAAAAATCATAACACCAGTTAATACAGAAACTCAGAGAATAATACACAAAACTGTAATACCTACAGCTTGATTGACATATTGATTATAAGCCACTAGAAAGAGTCATTGAGTTATTAATATCTTGATATTACAAAAGCTTCTGAATTAGATATAGTATATACTAAAACTATCAGAATCATCCTGTTATTGACACAGGATTTTTAATCACAAACAAACAAGCTATAGAATATTCAAAGTATAATAAGAATGCACTGTCAAAGCAAAACGGTTCAAAAATCAAATATAATCAATACCAACATACATACATCCACTATAAACCTCTTTCCAATGTTGCTTAAAACTACTTTTGTGTAGGTTTTCTTTCCTTTGTAATACATTTTTAAAGTTTAACGAATAAAAAAATTCACCGTCCCAATTCTTAACACACTCGGGCTGCGCAGCCAGAAAGCACCAAGCCACCGTAAAAAATCAATATGGCAAACAATAAGGATCATATCCCACCATTATATTTGATTTGTGCAAGTCAGAATAGGATAGCAAACAAAAAATGAGATGGCGTTCCAAAGTCAAGAGTCTCCGGCATCGATCGGGGTTGGCCACCGAACACCGTACCCAACTAAATATCCTTAATTTATGTTATGAAACCATTCATCATGGCAAATTAATCTCATCATACCATGGAATGGGATATCACATTTCAAAAAACCCCATAATAATGAAAAAGTAACACACAGAGTACGGCATAATAAATAAAAAAAAATAAAAAATCAGTACACTAGTGAATAAACAGCAGAATAAAAGAGATAATCATAATATGAACATGTCATAACAAATCAATATCATAACTTTACGGCTCAGTAAGCAAGTTATGGAAAAAAAGCATAATAGAGGGATGTAAAAAATATTGTAAAGACCTTACCATATTCATTGTGTACGTACAAACAATGCACAACACAGCAAATACACTTAATAGAATTATATTTTGATTATAATAATATGATATTAATATTATATTGTATGGAAAAGACTGATTTTGAATAGTAACACACAACCGTGCCACGTAACGGCAGTGATCCGAGTGAAAGCTCTGTAGGATGCTGGATGTGCAACACAATGGGGTATGGATGAATCTTGAACCCTCGGTTATTGAGAGATTGTTGTACTTTTGATAGGGTATGATATTAATATGAAATCCATAACAGACATTACAACAACCCATTGTAAAGGTAATGTTATTCTATATTTAAAGTTTGAATTATATTTTGAAGTTTTTATTAAATACTTAATATTGCTACTACAAAAAAAAGACTCATAAAGACACAGCAAACTTACATGTTATGAACAAACTTACAAAAATCAGAACTACATAACACTGTCGAATTTATTTTCTTAAGCAAGTATGTGACCACATGGTATTTTTTTTCTTTGTTTGAATATAGTTTATAAGAGCTACAAGCGTGTTGTATTATATGGTGACCACAGGTCGTCATATTGCAGCACATTCGACATATTTTCATTGATGATGACGAGCGTAAACACAGGAAACAACATGTAAACAAAGACGCGAGCCGTACCACAGACGCGTCGTCAACAATCACCCGCCGTCAAACCTCCAAACATCCACTCAAACGTCGACCAACAACCATCGTAAACTAATAGCACACCATCACGACCGATATCCGAGGCTATAAAGACGATTTATTGCTGAAATCCCATGCCTAAACCCATAAACCATGTATTTATAGAACGATAATGTGTGAAACTTCGGATAAAAGTTGAAACACTCACATGAAACACTTGTGCAGAAGCGAGTTCAGCAACAAAACCTGGTACAATAATCGAAAACTTTCTTTGAAATAAATATTTTATGAGCTTGTCTCGCGATTTGTGTACAACACCGAGTTTGACGTTTGACAGTTGACCGAGTCGCCATAGAAGCGCTAGATGAGCATCAACGCCATCTGTTGGCGACGTTTTGAACTAGGACACCACTCGGCCAGACTCATTTGAATATTGCGAAATCTTGTCGCTAGAGTGCAATATTGGTATTACATGCGGACATAACACTCCACCAACCGTTTTAGCGGGAAAGCGAAAATGTTGAAAACATGAAATTAATTTTACAAACATTAAAATAATATTACCTGGTTAGCAGCTTAACGCCGCTGCATTTTTATTTCTTGTTTCACTCTCTGAGCCCGTTGTATCTGCAACAATAATGTATGAATTTATCTATCAGTATAGTCACGGGCGGCTCGGCCTCCGGTGGCCCATACGCTTATGTAACATATATATGTGCCGCCTCCGACGGGCGGGCCTAGGAATTTAACTGAACATACAACTATAAATTCGGTAATGATTGATATAGAATTATGAATGATAAATAAATCATCCTGCCTGGGCACAGTGCACCGCTGCGTATAAAACAGGCAAAAACCTAGATATCTTACACGACGGTACGCCCAGCGTTGCCAGTTCTTTTTACGTTTTTGTAATATTTTGAGTACCTACAAAATGCGGGATTCATCGAAAGCGGGACTAAAAAAAATATGGCATTTTTACACGGGGAAACTCTCCTGAATCTCCGCCGTTAAGACGGATCAGGCCGTATATTTACCGGCTAAAACCCCATGGCTGTCAGCATCTGTATAATGAAAGGTTATTGGGACCTTCTAAAGAGACGTGCCAAAACCCTTCCAATGCAAAGGTAGATAGCACTTAGGGGGGGGGGGGAGAATTGATTACTCCCCCAGTAACGATACACTGCGTGCCCCTAGACTCTAGGAGCCTCGGAGCAAGGGCGACATCTGCTCCGCGCGTCCTATTATCCAGTTAACTCAAAGCCTCCATGATCAGTCATCATCTGAGTGAGCAACACTGAGTACCTATCCATCAATTAAAAACACGCACGCACAATAAAACGTCAATATCCGTAATCCGACGAATCCTTAATCGAGTATGCCTGCCGTGTCATTGTTGAAATCGTTCAAACTTCAAACAATACGAGCCCTGTGTACCACACCACGGTGCGTAATAAGACATTCACCTTTTGAACGCGAATTAATTTGAGGATTCCAACTCGATTTACAGATGAGATGAATGGATAGATATCAAAGCGTCATCCCTCAGCCGAGTGTTGCGTCGATATTTGATTTCGCCGAGTTACACGCAAAACGGCCGAATTGATTTCGTCAAAGTGTTGTAGGTATTGTATTTGTAGTTTGAACGCAATCGGGACTAATATCTTTAACAATGTTCTTATATTGATATTAATAATTAAATAGTCACAAGTTTAAACACTTAGCAGACCGACTTCAAATCCGATCGTGGCCAAATTTATATGGGACCACCCTTGAAATAAGCTCTATCGAACACAAAAATAATTTTGAAAATCGGTCCTCATTTGGCGGAGATATCGCATAACATACATAAAAAAAATACAGACGAATTGAGGACCTCCTCCTTTTTGGAACTTGGTCGATAATAGTTAAATTAAATACACCCAACAGTCACACACATCTATCTCCTAACCCCACACAAGGTATTAGTTGTATCATGGGTATCAGAAACTACGAGAGACTTTCGGTCTTATAAAACCCAGACCTGAAAACAAATATCTGTGGGTCGCAGAAACATTTGTCTCGATGCGGGAATCGAAACCGCGATATCTCGCTTCATAGCCAGCTACTCGCTCACTGCGCCACGGAGATTTGAAGACGTAGCAAGCAGAGTTCCGCTATCCACTATATTTCATCATCATCATCATCAGCCATAGGACGTCCACTGCTGAACATAGGCCTCCCGCAAAAATTTCCAGATCGACCTGTTGGAAGCGGCCTGCATCCAGCGACTTCCTGCGACCTTTATAAGATATTTATTGTACATCAATTATACTTATAGTAACAAGAAGCAGTAATCTCAAATCAGCCATCTCAGAAAAAAATATGATTTCTACGCTCTTTTGAATGCGAGGGTGTTGTGCACACAATAAATGGTTCTTCAGACTTCAAACAAGCAAGAAGCAAATCGATAGCAAAATATTTTCAAAGTCGGTTCAATGTGTGATTAAGAGCATTTAAACAAACTTTGACAGCCTTCGTGGCGCAGCGGGCGAGTAGCCGACTCTCAAGCGAGGGGTCGTGGGTTCGATCCTCTAAGACAAAATAATGTTCCTGTGACCCATAAATATTTGTTTCTGGTCTGGGTGTCCATGCGTCACATAATTCCTGATACCCACGACACAAGACTCGTATCTTGTATGGGTCCAGGACTATGACCCACAGTGGGACATGCCCTGGGCATGCATGGTGCAGCACTTACCCGAAATTCCACTTTGAATTGAAGCTAATTTACGTATTTGAGTACCGATTGAACTTTTGGATTTATTTTCGGCTAATTTCGGCTTTAAGTCATTATCTATGACTTTTTGAAGTCGGGCTTTGGTAAGTAAATTCATACTCCTTATCGAATTCCTAACTTATGTCTGACACTTACACCCGAATTTTCGCCATACAATTTTGACAGATAAGGCGGCCTTAAACGACATAAGGCAACCTTAAATGTGTGTGTATTCGGCGGTTAAGCAACTTCTGGGTACACATGTCTGATCGTTGGGTTATTTATATATTCATATGACAGCCTCCGTGGCGCAGCGGGCGAGTAGCCGGCTGTGAAGCGAGAGGCCACGGGTTCGATCCCCGCACCGAGACAAATGTTTGTGTTGCCCACAGATATTTCGTTTCGGGTCTGGTATCTAACCCACGACACAAGACTAGTAGTATCTTGGTTTGGGGTCAGGACTACGTGTGTGACTGTTGGGTGTTATTTATTATTATATTTATTATGGCTTTATTATATTTATGAATACTATGAACGTTTCGACATCGACAGCAGTCCAACACTGACGCACTGACGCGTCATTAGCCGAGGGCACTCGCACTAAGCGACTCTTTGATGTATACAAACTTTTCGTTTTCCCTTTGATTGGTATAATGGAACTGCTCGTTGTTATTACACTAATTAAATTTTCGTGAAGTCCGAGCCTCGCATACGGGGACGGATTTCGACTATGTTTGTGTACCATACTCTCGAATCACGACCATAATTCGCAAAGTTTTGGAGATTTTTAATTTAGATAAATACATTTAAAGATGTCAGGCAGGCGGCCGGTCGTAAAAACTAAGCCAAATCCTCTTTGCAACATGCTTGAAAAAGTGTGTTGCGCCGACCCCACATTAAGGTGGGATAAGGGCAGGTAGAAAGAAAGAAGAATACATTAAATGATGTATTTATCTAAAAAAGATTAGTCGATACCTAATAATCTGTAGGATTTTCTTACTTACGCCCCACCCTTAAGCAAATAAACCTGACTGTAAGCGAAGTGCAGTAAAAAAAAACAGTGACCACAAACAATGGGTTTATCAGTGGTCACCAGAATCATACGGGCCTTTTTATGCTTCTTCACACTTCGAATCCGAAGAGGGAAGAAGCAAATCGGGGGGCTTGCAAGACAGGCGGATGACCGATGCAGACACAGGGATACCCCCATACCCGTCTCAACGAACCATCAAGCCATGCCGCAAGCCCTTAGAGAAGAAAAGAGTGTCTGAAGTGACATCGCCCCATCATCATGGACGCATTTGGACTTCACTTGGATGGAATGAGGAGTACACGAGCAATATTCATTAACATTTCATCATCATCATCATCATCAGCCATAGGACGTCCACTGCTGAACATAGGCCTCCCCCAAAGATTTCCAGATCGACCTGTTGGAAGCGGCCTGCATCCAGCGACTTCCTTAACAACTTAACTTAACTTAACTTAACTTAACTTCATTAACATTTACTTACATAATAATTTAAACTAGTTTAAACGAACAAGCTCAAAGCAAACGTACTCAACTCAAACGTATTCAAGTTAAAAGGGAAAATAATGTTGCCCGATTGGTTTTACAAGTCTGAGTGAGATCAAAAGAGGAGCGGGGCCTTCCATTTCGCCGTTTCGACGATTACATTAAAAAATGGAGGAACATAAAGAAAAAAATAACGTAAAAGTTAATTACGCCTATTAAGTACGACATTCGGAGATAAAGAATCAAAGAGGCAACGGTCCTTTTAATCTGTGTGAATCTTAAAGGGTCTTTTGAAAGTGTTTCTTTTATTTAACAGTACAAATACAACACAAGTACGGAATGGCGCTTTGTTGTTATTTGTTAGTGTTGTCAATAATAATTACTATAACAATAATTTATTATACTACAACAAATATTTAAAATAATTAATTTGTCAATTCAGCGACGAAAGGTCGACATTTTCATAAGGAAAGCCGATGATATTTTCCTTTTTGAATACATTTGGATACATGCAAATTACTAAAATTAATACACAATATTTTTAGGTTACACAAATTTTGTATACATAAAAATAGTACTTTTTTTAAAAAAACCAAAACAGTATAGTACCCGTTGAGTTCGGTGACTAGTCGATAATTCGGCGAAGAAATTGAGTCGTGTCATTCAACCATTCGCTATTATCGCCCAACCTAACTATAGTTGATTACACTATCGGCCGGTTTCAATAAACAATCTCTGTTTGAAAAATTAGCCAATAAGAACACAGTTTGAATATGATTCCGTCAAATGACGTGATTTGATTGGTTCATAATCTATCTATCTGCACTCTAAACTGAGATCGTTTATTGAAACTGGCTGTTAATCAGCTGCACCTTATTGCCCTCTTAATTCCAACCCCAACCCTCACACTCATGAGTCACCAGTCCTTTTTCTACTGAGCCATCGGTCACTCCGCAATCCCCCGCTTTGATCGTTTCACATACCTTTGACACACTAATCAATCGGTACTGGCGATAGTAAAAGGTATTAGAGGGGGTGAAAGGGGGTAGGGGGAGGCAATAGTTCCGACGTAAACAATTTGCGAACGGGGCGTGGTGGGGCGCAAAGCCGCGCGGGGTGATTCCCGGCGCACATCAAAGCGGGCCGAGACAAAGACTCTGAGGAGCCTTTTAACTTTATTTAGCGGAGTGGTAAGTTTAGCCGGTCGCGAATCGCGCAGGTTAAAGAGTAACACACTCACTTTGAGCGTGGCCCGAGAGCGGGAGGGGAGAGGGGGTCGTCAGGGCTGTCGAGGCACGGCCGACAGTTGTTGTCCGCGACGTGGCAGATAAACTACAATAATATCGCTTGTATCGCGTGTAAGGAAGTCGGCTAGTCTACTAAAAACAGAAATATTTCAGTATCTGGAAATTTTAAAGTTCTCTCTTTAAAGATACCTTCTGGGGGACTTACAGGTCCGTATAATATATAGAGAGCATATACCAACCCTACTTGTCTCACAGAACCTAGTTGATAGCTCCTTTGAGTAAGCCCGTAAGCGAACCGGCGACCTAGAACACCCACATTTGGCCGAGCTTATTTTCATCCCAGATGTGATCGAGCCTATCGCCGTATCCGGCACAGATTCTAAGGTGAATTAAATTCAATAAAACATTATCGGATGAACAATATCGGACCGATACTCCATAGCACAGATTAATATAGATGCACGTGGATCAAATAAATGTTAAACACCGAAGAATGGGCTGTCAAACGATATCGGTCGAACTCGTGAGCCACATAGAATAGCAAAACGTCCGAAACGAAGATCGCAACTGCGGATTTCGTTTTATAAACTAGGCCCCCAGACTCCGAGCTTATACTGAGTAGAAAAACCCAATATCACTATGCCCGACCCGGGGCTTGAACCGGAGATAGGACGATAGCCACACCGCGCATGCAATACCACGCCACCGAGCCAGTCAGTTCAGATATCATGAAAAATTCCGACATCAGTTCATAAGCCATCACCCATCTAATAAATTCAAGATAGTGAGTAATTCTATACAAAATCACGTCGTGCCTACACAATGTATGCAACGCTTGTTAATTTTATTGCTGTTAGTCAGAGTGTGGCAAAATGATTCAACGTGTAACGATACAGATTTACAACGAGACGTAAATTACACCGTGACGGGTGAGCGAAACGGTGTGAAAATCATTTTTGTTTTAAACTAGCTTTTTGACGAGACCTATCCGAAAAAATATTAAGTTATTTTTATTTTCTAACCTATCAATCCGCTACTGGGCGAAGGTCTCACCGCTCTCCTTTTATTTCTTACGATCTAATGCCGTTACCAGACACTGTGGCTTGAAAGCATCCAGATCGTCTCGCCACCGTTTCTTAGGGCGACCGCGTCGGCGTCTTCCACTAGGTACCCATTCGGTTACCACCTTTGCCCAAAAACCTGAATGCATTTGAACCACATGACCAGCCCAATCCCATTTCAGACGCGCTGTCTTTCGTATTTCTTTCTTTTTATCGCTATTATTAGAGTACAAATAACTAAACGTATATAACTCTATTTAGTATCTTTTTAAGTGGCTCACACACTTGGACCTTATAAAAATATTTACGCGCTTCTTAACTTTAAAACAAGTTTGTCCCTTTCATTCTGAAAGAATGTGACGTAAGTAAAAAATTGACAAATTAGTTTTAAAGATTAGAGACGCGTAAATGTATTTAAGTGATCGCTGTCCACACAACTTTAACGATAGGAACGAATCCGTATAACACAACTATGATAGCCCACCGCCCAACTCAAAATCCAATAACCAATCACAAAACACACGTTAAAGCAATTAAAACGTAATAAAACAAATATTGTCGCCAACCCTAGCGCTCGGTGGGGGCATCAAAGGCGCCGCTAATACCGCCCGCACCGCGCGGCGCGGCGGCGGCGCTTTGTCGGCGTCCTTTGAGCCGCGGACGATACTGGCGGGGTACTGAGCGGAGCTTTCGACAATAAAATCGACCGTCCGGCGTCATAGGTGCGAAATATTTAATGATTGTCAACTGCAAGGTGCGGACGATGTTCAATTCTAGTAATTAACGCCCTACGTTATGGGAAATTGGTAGCGTTTTATGGGGATAATAAAACTTTGGACTGCTTCCGTGGCGCAGCGGGCGAGTACCCGGCTGTGAAGCGAGAGGCTGCAGGTTTGATTCCCGCGTTGAGACAAATGTTAGTGTGGCCCACAGATATTTGTTTCAAGTCTGCGTGTTGTAATACCGAAAGTCTCTCATAGTCTCTGGTACAGGTTGCACCTAGTGTGGGGTCAGGACTAGGTGTGTGACTGGGTGTATTTATTTATTATTATTTACTTTATGACTGGTGTATAAACCTTATGGTGCATGCCCCTGGGTGAGAAACATGAAGTGACGGGCTTCCATCTTTCACCGAAACAAATTGGTTAAATTCATATCAAAACGTTGTCGTGACCGACCGTCGCGTTTACGCCATTATTCATTTATGGAGGAAGAGAATCAGACTTTTCTTCATATAAGTTTTTACTACCAATGTGAGCAAATGCATCTTCTATCGTACAACCATGGCCAATGATCAAATTTATCTAATTAATTCGGTTAATTTTCTGGAATGTTATTTTCAAGTTCAGTCAAATCTCATTTCAGAAGTTCAGTTGCAAAGATCTAATATACACTTTGAGATCGCAATAAAAATAAGACAAAATAAAACCAATGCCTTTGCAAGAGTATATCGAAAGCGAGCACACTTCGATATTTCAAATAAAATTAAACAAAATACGGGAATCCTAGCATACGATGCTGTAAACAACAATGGCACACACATTTTACGATACCGAGTGATGAAGCTAAGGAGTCTGATAATGCAAAATTGTCTTCATTGACCTGTAATTAGTTACGAAAAACGTGTCAAACATGGAGCCTTATTTTTTATCGACAACCGATTTAATATCCGCTTTTTAAAGCAGACACCGCGACCGGTTAATAAATCACATAGTTTAATGTCGAACGCTCGTGGAAATCCTCGCAAACGCCTACCTTGATTACCATAAGCCTTCACAAAGAGCCGCGGAGCGCCCTTTGACGAATTAGCACCGCCAACATTAACCATGTACTAGTACGAGTCTACGAGTATAGCATGGCACGCTTATCTGTGCGTGGCCAAATTCGGAAACAGCTTTGTTTTATTAACTGTATAAAACAAGCTTGACAATGACTTTAATGAGTCAACAAGGACCGATTTAATCTGTATGCGAATTTTAATGTGTTCCAGTTTTCGGGTTTCATATTGAGTCTTACTCTGAGGCTTGAACGTAGACCGGGCGAAATGAGATTCGTCGTCTGTTTGTGCGCTAACTACATAACTGAACTTTGGACTTGCCGTCGCATGTACATTCAATCACTATCGCCCGGTTCCAATAAACAATCTGAGTTCGAATGTGCAGATAGATTACAAAAATTAGCCAATAAGAACACAGTTTGAACATCACTCCGTCAAATGGCTTGATTTAAAAAAAAAAACAATTAAATACACCCAACAGTCACACACACAGTCCTAAGATCAAGTCTTGTGTCGTGGGTATCAGGAACTACGAGAGACTTTCGGTCTCACGACACCCAGATCCGAAACAAATATCTGTGTGCCACACAGACATTTGTCTCGGTGCAGGAATCGAACCCGTGATCTCACGTTTCACAGCCGGCTACTCGCCCACTGCGCCACGGAGGCTGTCTGTCTGAGACTGATTTGATTGGTTCATAATCGCCATCTATCTGCACTCTAAACTGAGATCGTTTATTGAAACCGGTCGTAAATACACACGTTGTGCATTTTAGAGTAAGATCCTAGTTAAAGCTGAAAGCACAGAGGCACCGCGAATCCCGATGTTTGCCTATTTCTTCTATTCGGCAGTTAATCCGCAATATTACAAAGTAGTACTAATAACAGTTAACCCATAAAGTGTTAACCGAATGAAAGGGTTTCAGAAAGTATCGGATAACCTTAGAACCCGGTTAATTGATGCCAGGTACTCAGAGGGACGGCCGTTTTGTTATTATATTAATGTTTTTTTTTTATGTTATGGCGTTTAGAAAATGTTTGACCGCTTCTGTGCATTCATAATTTATCAGACATAATTTCGACCGACTTCCAAAAAGGAGAAGGTCCTCAATTCGTCTGTATTTTTTATGTATGTTACGCGATATCTCCGCCAAATGTGGACCGATCTTGAAAATCCTTTTTGTGTTCGATAGAGCTTATTTCAATGGTGGACACATATAAATTTGGTCACGATCGGATCTGAAGTAGGTCCGTTAAGTTTTTAATTATAATTAGTACCTCTGTCATACGCACAGATAATTTTGTTAAGCTATACCTACGAATACGTGTATACAAGTGAAACTCCATTATATTATGAAAGTTACTAACGCTTGCTTCAGTTGGTAATCATTTATATGTTAACAATTATTATTATGTGGGAAATGGGAATCATGTTCTGAAAGTGGTACTACAGTGAATTACGTGTTGACAGATTCACTGTTGCGTTTCGTTCATTATCGTTATATCGCCGGAATGGTCAAACGCTACTCCACTCTAACGGCTTCTTACATTGATTTTCGCCATACAATTTTGACAGACAAGGCGACTTTTAACGACAAAAGGCTACCTTAAGTGTATGAGCAAACGGCGGTAAGCCATGTAAAGTGATATAAAATATCTCATATTTAGAATTATCTATTTGAATAATTTACTTAATAAATTCACCTGCGAAAGATCCGAGAATCTGTCAATAAATAGTCCTGTGATATAGTGTGTTTAAACATAATAATATTATTACAACAATACATTGTGAGGCAGTCTTCACTATGGGCTTTAAACCGCGCCGGTGGCTTGGGTCCCAAGCCTCGCCATCACGAGGTTTTTTTTATATAATTATGTGTGTGTATATACCACGGATTGATAACCCAGAGAGGCCAAAAGGAAAATAGGTAGAACACCAGCCAGATGGGAGAATGACATCGTTGAATTTCAGAGTATTTGCATTTGCAGAGCATGGTTGTCCACCCAGACTGGCGCAGAAAAAAAATCTTGGTCTGACAGGGAAAATGCCTACCGCTTATGTCCAGCAATAGATAATATAGGGGTGATATGATGATGATAAATAATATTAAGAAATGTAACTAAAAGATAACTTAAAATAAACGGAATAAGAATCATATCAGCCCTGTAACATTACTGTCCACGGCTGGACACGGACCTCTACTAATAAGTGGAGTAGGTAATGGAATAATTAACTTACTCGAGGACAAAGTCGCGCTGAAAGTATCCGGTACCCAGCAATATTGAAATAAATAGTATGCAAAGAATAAATATATAGACGGGACAACAGCACGAAACTTGTGATCCAAAAGTTGTGACCTTATAGTCATAAGTCGCTCAGTCTTATTTGAAACATACGCGCGATAGGTCGGCCAGCGTAATAATTTTTAGACAATGAAATTGGCTTACGTTATTCTTGAACAGTTACAGAACATTCTTGAATATTAATTGTTATAAACGCCCTATCGTTGTAATAAGTGGTAGATAGCGGTACTGAAGTTTGAGATTATTTTTCGACCGACTTCCAAAAAGGAGGAGGTCCTCAATCGTCTGAATTTTTTTATGTATGTTACGCGATATCTCCGCCAAATGTGGACCGATTTTCAAAATTATTTTTGTGTTCGATAGAGCTTATTTCAAGGGTGGACCCATATAAATTTGGTCACGATCGGATTTGAAGTCGGTCTGTTAAGTTTTTTAAACTTTTGATTATTTGTATGGAAACTGGCTCGATAGCCCCTCTATACTTAGTAATATTAAATCTCTTTGATAGCATGTAATACGATTCCATTGGCGCGTGGAAGCTATCTTCACGGTGACTTCATTAAGGGTAGACAGGAGCGCACTAATTAGACGTCTAAACTACGCACCGTGCATACGCAAACTTAATTTCCTCAATTACAAACAACAATGTTAATAGAGTATAGAGGTAGAGTAGGCGACGTAGGGACGCTACGTGTGCAGCGTGATGGGATTATGAGGTCACGTTTATCGCCTCATTGGTATAGGTGCTGCGTATATAGAAGCATGTAAGGCACTGATTTCTTAAGTTTACGCGAATATTACACATTGAAATAAAACTATTCTTACGGATTCTATCACGATTAGATTTTAATTATTATTCCCGACGTTTCGAAGGCTTTGCAGTCTTCGTTGTCACGGGTCAGACTGAGGTGTCATTTGTCCAAAAAAGGTTAGTGTTACAATATCTACCATCATTAAAAAATTATACAAAATCAAAAAAGGTTAATTATGTGTGTTCCGATCTATGCAGTACGAACTCACGGTGTCTTGAGTTCTGGCAGCTGGTCTTTTGGGTTCCGATTTAATGAGATGTATAATTGGATCCCAGGTTTATGCAAGCTTCCAACCATCTTCTCTATTGAAATTAGGATGTTTTTTAATTTCAATAGCTTCGCGTATCATCCTAGGGAGGAATCGAAACGTCGGGAATAATAATTAAAACCTAATCGTGATAAAATCCGTAAGAATAGTTTTATTTCAAAGCCTGTAAGGTGTTGGATTAGGAACAAAAAAGAAAATGGGGGAATATTGTACCCCCTGGAATGTAAATTGGAATGGATAAGGTGCTGGTATAATGAAAGTCGAGCAGTGCACTGTAAAATGTACTTACTGTATTTAGACACAAAATGGAAGAGAAAGCAGAAGAATGTAAGAGTAAATTGGAGTACACAGACAATTTGCATAGACACGATCCACAGATAATGTATTTTTGTTTAATATACATAATTTAGTGTTGACATCACAACACTGGATTTGGTTCCCAGATTTTGTAACAAGATGTGCCCAGGACTGGATACCCCAAGGGAGGTTAACGTCAGTCAGGCAGCCGGCCGTAAAAACGAAGCCGAATCCTTACTGCGTCGAGGAGATCCTCTCACGCGGGCAGTCACGAGCAAAAATAATAATAATAATAATATTAGCCCTGTAATATTACTGTCCCACTGCTGGGCACGGGCCTCCTCTACTAGTGAGAGGGGTTAGGCCTTAGTCTACCACGCTGGCCTAATGCGGGTTGGTAGACTTCACATACCTTCGAAATTCTTGTGGAGAAATTCTCGGATATGCAGGTTTCCTCACGATGTTTTCCTTCACCGTTGTAGCAAGCGATATTTCACAATGAAAACACACTTAACATAGAAAAGTCAGAGGTGTGTGCTCTCTTTGGGGTTGGTCTCGAACCTCCGACACTCGTCTCGGCAGTCCGTACCATTCCCAACTGAACTATCGCTGCTTTGCACGAGCAAAAGCTAGTAAATAATTCATAACCCCAAATCGTCCATTCCACAACGGATCATTTCAGTCCGACTGACAACAGGAATTCAAGATAAAATTTTATATTGAAAAATTCCATAATCCGCATGAAGTCACAGCGCCGTTCCGTCCGCGGATGCTGCGGTCATCTGAGCGATACATAGCGCACGCATCTTGACCACAACCCTAGGAAATTCTATTTCGAAAGAATACCGCCTGACCGGCGAGCAGTGGCGATGGGTCCATGTAATACGGTTCCTGACTGTTTAGCTTGGCTTTGTCGGTTAGTATATAGATATGAATTACTAGCTTTTGCCCGCGGCTACGCCCGCGTGAGAGGCTTGACGAACATTCACCCCCGTTACATCCCTTTAATGGGGCTGAATTTATGCATGTATTATACAAACCTTCGTCTTGAATCACTCTATATATTAAAAAAATTGCACCAAAATCCGTTGCGTAATTTTAAAAATCTAGGCATACATAGGAACAGACAGACAGCGGGAAGCGACTTCGTTTTATACTATGTAGTGATCATCATCATCATCATCAGCCATAGGACGTCCATTCTTGAACATAGACCTCCCCCAGAGATTTCCAGATCGACCTGTTGGAAGCTGTTGTAGTGATAAGCTCGGCAAAATGTGGGTGTTCTAGTTGGCTAGTGCACCTCTGCCTACCCCTTCGGGGATACAGGCGCGGGCTTATGTTATGTATGTAGTGATATTATCTCATTATATGGGCCTTTGTAAGCAATAAATGACTCCAAAACTTTCAGCTTGCCATTTAATCATGTCAACCCTTCGCCACTACAAATATTTGGCACAAATTCGGTATTCGATATGCACGCAGGAATTCATTCTATTGTGGTATGTTAAAATTTATTTAACGACGTCTCGAGACATAACAATGAGTATATAATTGGAACAAATGTATTGTTCTTTTGATGAGGGAATGTTATTTGGGTGTTATTTTGGGATAATTATTGTCATTTCACACGAGGTCAATCCTAATCGGTTTAGAATTTAGAGTTACAAGAATCACTATAATATTGATATTAATACTAGGTAGCTGAAGCGTGACATCGTTCCTCGCGGTAACTGTAATTAATTCGGGATAAAAAGTATTGTATGTAAGTATTGTATTCCAGACTATAATCTATGTCTGTGCCAAATTTCATCCGTATCCGTTCAGCCGTTTTGGCGTGATTGAGTAACGAGCATCCATCCATTTAAACTTTTGTATTTATAATTCAAGTTTATTTTCTTTGCCCTTGAAAGTCAAAATTGTCCAATGTCTATGTCCACTAACCCCATTTATTTATGATAACTTAGTAGAGCGTAATAAGACTGCAATAGTACACTTCATAAAAATTGTATTCATAATCGTAACACATAACATAACATAAGCGCACGCCTGTATCCCTGAAGGGGTAGGCAGAGGCGCACTAGCCAACTAGTACACCCACATTTCGCCGAGCTTAATTCCGTCCCAGATATGATAGGGGGCGAGCCTATCGCCATATCGGGCACAAATCATCATAATCGTTCAATAGCATTATAACATTCCAACGTCCGATAGTTAAAACATGGCCGATTCCGATCAGCTGTTTTAAGTTTGATGTTCTTTCTTAATGACATTAATTTTGTTATAGCCGAGAACCCCATTTAAGATTGATATATATTTTTTATTAATTGTTTCCAGCCAAGACTTCCTATTTGTTTCGAAGCTTGCCAGAGATAAATATAATGTTTTTTTCAGTAACCAGCAACATTGTATAATGTATTCGATAAACATATTTTAGTCCTCTTTTTGCTAAAGTAGGCAAAAGTAGGGTTATGCTTTCGATAAAATTTAACAAGATCTAATTAAGGTGTACCTATTAAGAAACCTTGAAAAACCCTCAGTGCAGAAAATATACCTTAAGTTTATTTTGGACTTTTGTTTGTAGATCTAATTTGATCTACAAACTAATATTAATAATATTATTTTATATATTTAGACCCGGCACATGAGGTTACTCGCATGTGGGATGTGGATTCAACAATCATTGTTCCGATAGTCATTTCTGCCCATGGTTTGATACCAATGAGCCTCGACCAACACCTCAAGAGGCTCTCGGTGGTGTTTGGGTCAAGAGCCAAATGCAGAAGGCAGTGTTACTGGATAGGGCACGAATTGTGAAGAGGTTCCTCACTCTGGGGTCCTAACCGCCGGTGGATTGGGTCCCGAGCCTCGCCATCGGAGGGGAATATTTTTATATTTTAAAATGTATTTCTATAGCATAGGTATGTTTAAAAAATCTTTAAAAATTAAGAGTATTGAATAATATTATTAATAGTTTGTAGATCTAATGTAGGTGTATGAGCAAACCTTGAAAAAACTCAAAGCGCAGAGAAATGCATTTCCGAGTTCATTTAGAAGTCGCCAGTTTCTTCAACTTTTTCGGCCTTTGATTTAATTAATTAGTATGTAAACGTGGTTGTACGGCGACGCCCCCACAAATACGGTGCAACTAAATAGTACGCATACAAATGTCATCGAAACAATTCGGTTGTGGGCCTAGCACGAATATTTTTCGAGGCCATAGCCGAATCGAGCTCGCCGTGCCTTAATAACATATTTTGTTAGAAATTATAAGGTCGATTCGAATACACAGTCGAAAGTTGATCGTGCCAACATATATCGCCCGTGTCTTTCAAGCTTTAATTATTGTTACTCACTAATGTAGCTTTCCGTAGGTGAATGAAAATTTAAAATCGGTTCAGTAGTTTTTGAGCCTATTCAATATCTATACAAATTCTATACAAACAAAAATTAAAAAAAAAAACAAATCTTTTATCTTTACACTACCAATATGTACTACTATAATATACACATACATAATGTTTCATAAAGTTGGTATCAACAATAACTAAAAGAGAGGATGGCTAGCAATCTAGCGGTAAAGTTTAAAATTTCGTAACACCCTTCGTTTTTGAATAATAGTAACGTGAATTAGTGACGAAAAAGTTTTTTCTGGCTCATTGGGTCAGCGGCAGTACATTTGCAAACTACCTATGGGATAATTGATTGTTTTTAGCATACACAAAGCCTAAATAATTGTCCTTGTATGTGGAATTGTTATTGGCACCAACTTTATGAAACATCCGCCATATACTATAGATACACTAGATATCTACTATTTGACAGAACAATACACAGGTCGTCAGCAATCATCAACGAGACCATACGTTAATACCATACGTGCCAGGAAATTATTAATCAACAATCGATCACAAACGCAAAGCACGCGCACGAACAAATTAATTGCAGTATCGACACAACACATACATCTACGAGGAATAAACAAAGTGAACTGCATTACCGACGAATAATTTTCAAGAACTACATCTACAGTCTACTTCACATTCCCTTGGTCCTAGGTTCATTGCCAGGTTGGACAAAGTGATTTTTTTAAGTATTATGAGCTTGTGTGATTTTCCTGGAACTGGAACTTCCAGAAAGAACTTCAATCCTGATTACGTGATTCTAGAACATTCTAAGCTCTATAGTGTAATTTGTAATAAGCGCCCTCGTATTGAAATAAGAATTTAAACTTGCAAAAGATAGTTCAATACATAGATTTAATATAAAAACTTAACGGACCGACTTCAAATCCGATCGATACCTTTATATGGGACCACCCTTGAAACAAGCTCTATCGAACACAAAATGAATTTTAAAGATCTGCGGCCTGAGCAGGAAAATTTCTGACAACCGTAAATGTACTCAAACTCGATGCGCGTCTATGAAATTTGTATGAAATATTAACCAAACGTCATCAGTGCGCAGCGAACTCGAATACATTTACATTTACATTAGTTTTTCGTGCTCGGGCTACAGACCACATTCGGCGGAGATATCGCGTAACATACATAAAAAAAAAAATCTGACGAATTGAGGACCGTCTCCTTTTTGAAAGTCGCTCGATTACTAGCTATATAGAGTCTATCAAACATGTTTCCATACAAAAAAAATGATCCCAAACTTCAGTACCGCCATCAACCACTTATTACAATGCGAGGGCGATTATTAAAATTCAAACCCTAGAATGTTATGTGAATGGTTAAGAATCACGTAAGATAAGTTTATTCTGATTTCTTAAGTTTACGCGAATGCTATTCATTGAAATAAAATTATTTTTACGGATTTTATCACGATTTGGTTTTAATTTTTATTCCCGACGTTTCGAAGGCTTTGCAGTCTTCGTGGTCACGGGTTGGACTAGCCTTCGAAACGTCGGGAATAAAAATTAAAACCAAATCGTGATAAAATCCGTAAAAATAATTTTATTTCAATAAGTTTATTCTCTCAATATTATTAAGCTGGCCGACCTGGCGCGCGTATATTTCAAATATACTGAGCGACTTATGACCACTAGGTCATAACTTTTGGATCACAAGTTTTGTGCTGTTGTCCCATCTATACACTCTTGAATGTCTTTGGTTTAATAGCTAGATATTTTTTATTAGGGAAATTATTCAGACACTTCAAAATTGTTCCTAAGATAAAAATTATCTATCTATTGAAAAATCAAATCAATATTGAGTTTTTTAAGACATTGTTAAACACGTCCACTTTCTTTCCCTAATCGCAGACGGAACCGATCACGAGGCTCGTTATTCACGTGACTCAACTCCTTTCGAAATGCAAATTATACTCTATACACTGAGTCACAAAGTTGAAATACGTTTGACACGTTTCCCGTATTTGCTGGAGTCACGTGTCTTGACAGGGTCCCGGGTCGTAAGAGGGGCACCCGTGCGAAATGTTTAACGAAATGAAGGAGTAAATTGTCACTAGGGAATAGATACTGGAGGGCTCCGTTATGTGAGATGAGGAAAGATCCGGCTATTTATGCGAGTTTCCAATGCTTTTTCAATGGCACTAAGTATGTAGTACGTATAATCGAAATAGGTATAAGGATTTGGAATTTTTAAATCGAACTTCGACTTAGAGCCATTTTTTACAAGAAAAACACAGTCTGACTAAGCAAAGATTTCCTTGTAAAAATGACTTGGCTAAGTCAAAGTTTTGTGAGTGGTAGAGCTACGCTGTAGACAGTTACGTCTACATACGAATGGGCCGGCTCGACCGGTTTGATACCACTGTCATCTTGCTGTCGCGTTTCGTTCGGTGAGTGTGATTTTCGGTGGCCATTTACCACCCCCCCTTTCCCAATCCTTTTTTCCTCCCCTTCCATTCCCTCCTTTTAGGTTGGCAACGCATCCATGAATCTTTTTGTGTCTTGGGTGTATTCGGTTGAGATTACTTATCATCAGGTGACCCGTCTGTTCGTTTGCCAGTCTCTGCTATAAAAAAAGTTCGATTTCCAAATCCCCACTGAGTTTGTTTCTTTGACTTAGACTTAGTCGAAGTTCGCTCTATACATCTCAGCCTTAGTGTCCCTAGTGGTTTATTTACTGCTATAGCGAAAACGACGACGAATCCTTTCTACTTTTTGAAAAAAACAATAGTAAATAATAAACAATAATACACACATAACAACATAAACATAAGCTCACGCCTTTATCCCCAAAGGGGCAGGCAGAGGTGGATTAGCGAACGAGAACACCCCATTTCGCTGAGCTTAGTTCCATTACAGATGTCATAGGGGGCGAGCATATCGCCATATCGGGCATAAATTCCGGACTCATGGCTGATATGGAAAAATCCAATATCACTTTGCCCGACCCGGGGATCGAACCCGAGACCTCAGCATTCAGCACGGTAGTCGTACGCGTACCGAAATACAACCACGCTACCGAGGCAGTCAAGTCAGTTTTTGAAAAAATAATAGTAAATACTTTGACTGTAGTTATAACCTGTGTGTATCCCTGATACCTTGTAATTAACATATTGTCTGGGAAGTCGCGTGCAGTAATTACATACATAATGAACACACGTTTATAATGCGACACGTCACACGTCGACACATAGTAACCTATTTGTATTCGATACAGTTCACAAATCAACTGGACAGTATAAGACCGCTTTAGTTTCTTTTTTATTCGAACAGATTTGTGCTGTTAGCTTAAATTGCTTTCACAGCTTCGCCTGAAATAATATATTAATTTGATTGAGCACAGAGGCGCCTTTTAGGAGGCTCTAATCTCAAATTGAACTATCGCTAAGGAAGCGTTGGACGTCCACCTACAAGGTGGACAGACGACCTGATAATGGTAGCAGGAAGTCGCTGGATGCAGGCCGCTTCCAAAAAGTCGATCTGAAAATGTTCGGGGGAGGCCTATGTCGAGCAGTAGACGTCTTGTGGCTTATGATGATGATGATAATACTATTTGATACTATTTGCTTGCTATCAATATCGCCCTCGGCATTTTCGTCAGTTTCGTATATAATCTCAAAACAATCACAGTCAGTTAATCACTGGTTTTCGACCAACTTCCAAAAAGGAGAAGGTCCTCAATTCGCCTGTATTTTTTATCTCCGCCAAATGTGGACCTATTTTCAAAATTCTTTGTATACGATAGAGCTCATTTCAAAGGTGGTCCCATATAAATTTAGTCACGATCGGATTTGAAGTCGGTCTGTTAAGTTTTTAAACTTGAGGCATTGTTCTCAACATGTCAACTCAAGCTGACATGCAAAAGACGGCAACCCCCAGCAATCCTACGCCGCAAACAGGCAATTTGCGTATTTTCATCAAATAAGAGGCGCAGTCGTGCAAGAGGGCACCTGGGGGCGTCTCCGAGGCTCCATTCAAATCGGCATTGTTTTTTCCGATTACATGGCTGATTAAACTGTCTGAAATGGCTGTGACGTGTCCTCCAGGTGCGCGGGACCGCTGCAATCACCCGTGGAATGGGACGCGGTCCTCGTTCGACAGGGACGTATTTGAGATAAATCGAAGGGGGTTTTAAAAGATCTCTTTTATCCGAGCATGGCAATACCATACACCCGATGGTAAGATCAATGCAGTCAAAAAAATACTAGTAACCACTTAAACAAATTAAAATTAAAGACGCCTGGCAGCGCTATTACTAATTAAGAGTTATACCTCATCTCGATTCAGCCTACAGGTAATTCCTTATCTTTAAATCAAGATTTGGTATAAATAGATATTCATCGCGGAGCTGCAAGTGGCCCTAATTATTTAAGCGTAATTGTGTCCCTCATCTGCTTAGACTTTGATATAAGCAAAACAATTATAAAATGTATGAATATAGGTATGGTTCCTAAAAGAAAACTGGTTTTATTCATCGCCGTTAGAGTTGCTACAAAAATGTTATATTATCAATGTCTGCCCAATTATAACTTTTATATGAATCTAACATTTTAACAGTCTACAAAATGAAGTTGTAGAGATAAAAAATAAATATCGTTGAGGACTGACTGGTTAGAAAATAAAATATAAGTTTCTCGGGGGTTCACGCCCATGCTGGGATCGCCTGAATACACCCCTGTGTTCCGACGTAATCTTAGCGAACAATAGCGGCGTCTGCGCTCGACATTTTGCATACAATGACTAGTCGACGAGATTGCACAAAAATACTCAAGCATGATGAGACGAGTTATATTTTTGTGAGTAAACCGCGTTCCTAATGAGTTGCATTTACATTTTCCGCTGCGAGGGTGAACTGGAATAATTCCGATGTTACAAACAAATTCCCTAGATAGCCATGTTACGATTGTATTTAAATGTCAAATATTATTGTATTTGACAAGATTTCGATCAATATGCATTATGGCGTGACGTCACATGGACCTAATCTATGCTCATAGTTCACAACGAGTGAGTAATCATTGCATTAATAAAATGCAAACTTTATAGAGGACGCGTCCGCACGGTTGAAGTCGCAAGTTGACGAGTAAAGATATAATTTTAATCAATCGGTATATCATTCGCCTCCTTAGTCTAGTGGCAGCATGTATGGGCTGTGGACCGCAAGGTCCTGGGTTCGATTCCCAGGTCGGGCATAGTAAATTTTCTAATTTAGTTTGCCCGGGACTGGATCCCTCATAGGGGGTTGACGTCAGGCAGGCGGCTGGTCATAAAAACTAAGCCAAAACCTCTTTGCAATAGCTCGAAAAAGTGTGTTGCGCCGATCCTACATTAAGGTGGGATAAGGGTAGGTAGAAAGAAAGAGGTATATTATTACCATAGCCGATCCATCGCTTTTTTACACGGGTAATCACTTTACAGTTCTGTCGACGGCAGAGTTTGGAGGTATAATAGCAATCAATCAAATAAAATTTCGAGCCATTCAAAACAAATCGATCAAACCACATATCAAATTCGCATTGACATTTCGATGGCAAACTTATCAAAAAACCATAACCACACTCGCGATTCTGTAACCGCGTGCCGTCATACCATCGCTTTCCTACCCGCTGCTGGCTGTACGAGACAATACCAGTGCCACCACAAAATTGATTTAGTTTTATAGTCTGTAGTGGATGTCAAAATTGACGTTTTCGATCGGTCTGCACCGCAGCGGACGTGTGACGAGCGATCGAACATCACTCATGCTGTAGTACCTAAAAATCAAAACTATTGCTACAATTTAGGAAATGTTGCTAATATTTATAACATTATTGACCCCCCCCATCATCCAAAGTTAAAGTAAGATAAATGAAGTAATCTAAAGATACTTCACAATCACGGATGTAAAAAAAAAGATGGACGGATCAGTCGCCGGCCGTCGCCTCTACGTGTCGTAGATCTAATGGGCCAAAAACCCTGTTTCACTTTCATTGTTCCTAGCCCTCCGTCCATCTTTTTTTATGCGTATTTACAATATTAGCTGTTGCTTTTGTACTTTTTGTCTCTATCCTTACTGTCATTTACCACGTATCAGCCATTACAACTAACGGATGGTCCCAATAGAATTAACGATCTCAAAAATTAGCCAATAGGAACAAGTTTGATCATGACGACGTCAAATAACTCGATTTGATTGGTTCAATTCGCGATCTACACTCGAACAGAGATACCTAGTTTATTGGGACGATGAAGATATTCCTTTTACTTTAATTATCAGTTTAACTGTACGTGAAGAAACAGGATATTAGAGTTAAGTCTTACCCGCTCTTCAATACGCTATCATCAACAACCTATTTAACCACCAGAGAAAGGGAGACGTAGGTTAAAATGCTGATCACAGAATTGGGTACTGACTATGTTTGATTTTATACACATAATTATATGTAATAGGAAATAAAACGAAAAAGAAACCCTTCTGTAAAAACTGCATCGAAATTGGTTGAAAAATGAGTAATTCATATTTTAAATTTTGTAGTGGAGGCATATTGAAGATATCTTGCTATCCCTTTCCAACGCAGGTACTGTTATGGTGTGACGTGATTATACTGATACTTCTCTTATCCGCAGTTTGAAGATTACACCAAACTTCAAAGGCTTATAATTTATTATTTTTGAGAATATTTCAATATTTCTTTCTGTTCTACATTTTGGACGACGTAAATTTCATATAAAATTAATTTAAAAAAAATAGTCAAGTACCCAATTAAAAGATGTTTATAGCCACGAGGCTAGGGAGAGAGGGAGGTATAGATCCGACGTAAATTCCCAAAATATTAATAATGCATAATAAAAGAAGTAAGACGAAACAATCGTTTCCTCATTAGACAGATCATTATTCAGATTTGGACGACCAAAAATCGTCGAAAATTTTGCGCTGAATTAAAACAGATTTTGTACGAATGGAAACAGTGGTTAACTAAGCCAATTGTGGTCTAATTGTGTATTTGAGATGTTGCGTTCCTTTCTTACTTATCGCGTTATACATTGGTTAGAAAGAGAGATACGTGTATTTCTTATTTGGTCGCCGACGCCTGTGAACAACCCTCGACAGGCCGCATGATTGGTTTGATGAATAAAAGATTCTGTCAATTTATTTAATAGCCGATGTTGGGTATTATGCTGAGCGGATTTAATTGTGCTGCCGGGCACAGACTGTAGAGTGGATTGATTATATGGATTGTTTTTGTTTGTTTTGAGTATCATCGGTAATACGATCGCTTTCATGTCATTTCACATAGCCCCTTACTTATAAAAATATTTAAGCGCGGCTTATCTTTAACCATAGGTTGTCCCTTTCATTTTAAAACAATGTAACGCTAGAAAAAAAATACAGGCTATTCTTAACAAAAAGTTAAGCGAAAATGTGTTTATAAGTAAGGCCCATAGAAATGGATTTTACACACACATAAGCTCACGTCTGTATCTGCAAAGAGGTAGACAGAGGCGCACTAGCGAACTAGAACACCCACATTTAACTGAGCTTAGTTCCGTCCCAGATGTGATAGGGGGCACAAAAATGAAAACAGGATTTTGTTAACTGCCTAATAATAATTGCCTTACATTACTACTAAATAGATTCTTTCACAGAATTTCAGTCAAACTTATTTAATTCTGTATTCCATTAACTTAGAAATTGAATTCACGAAGATTTGAAAATTAATTCGTTTTTTTACCAACATATGTCGTAATTAAAAATAGAATTAAATTAAAATTTTACTACTTATCGCTTACCATGTCCCGTCCGTCCGTAGCCCGCCTACCGGTTTGCTATTACATAAAAAAGGTACTTAATCATGGAAATATGACGAGAGAGACAACCACAAAAAGAAAGAAAACGAACAGTGACAAATAGAGTACCCAACTACTAATATATCTTATTAGCAATAAACCGCGATCCCGTAACTTCTGACCAGACGTAAACAACCTTTTGTTCCGCTTCATCGGGCGGGAAGAAAGTTCCGCACGAAAATAAACACAAACACAATAGACACAAAATAAGTTTCCCATCGGCGCGGCAGGCGCGCGTCCGCTGCGTGTTCTCCCAATGATAAAAGAAATGATAAGGAATTGACGTAACTATTAAAAACAACATGAATACTTGAAGTATAGAGCGAACACAATATGGCGCCTTGGCGAAAGATCCCAGTAATAATATAACAGGCATTTACTTCACATTCAGAACTTATAAATATATTTCAAACAAAACACCGTATTTAAATAAAATAATTGAAGAATTTAAACGTTATCTAATTCTTATAACACGGTATCAACTGACAACTTATAATATACAACTGACAATAAAATTTATATACATCACAAATCCAGAACAAAAAACGGCAGAACTGGTCGCAAAGTAAATAAATTTTTCGTAATTATACCAAGTCCTTATTTTTCTTCTGTCATTGGTTCTCCCTTGCTAGTCGCTAGTTGTATTGTATCGGGAAGCGGTAAACGCGAAGTTTCTTCAACGGATGCTGGCTATCTAAGAGTAACTGAGTTAGGTGGGCCGCTGAAGGCTTCATCTGGCGTACAAACTGACTAAATGATTTATACAATTAGCTAACAGCCGTTGTTGCTTCGGTACGACGATGAAGTTAGCAATATTGCACTTTGTGGTATATATTCTACATTATTGATATACGGTTTGTGAATTACTTAAAAAGGCGGTGGATTTTATATATAATTTTTCGTTTAATCTTTTGGTGTTCTAATCTATCTTGAGTTATTTAACTTTAGTGACTATTAAATTTGGGATGAGATAATAAATCTCAAGCAAGTCCGTAAGATGCTTCTTTCAAGACTCAATAACCAGTAATGAACGGGCATTTTATACAATCAAGAGACTACCTCATCTAAGCTTGTAAGCCAGGATCAAAAATAGAAAGAATTTTCGACATCGAGCTAATAGTTTCCTGGTATTGCAAACGAATATTCCAAATAGAAATAGAGCGATAGATCTTCATTTAGTTACGCATTCAAGTAAATAAATACACCCAACAGTCACACACCTAGTCCTGATCCCCACACTAGGTATAACCTGTATCGTGGGTGTCGAGAGACTATGAGAGACGCACGGTCTCACAACACCCAGACTTGAAACAAATATATGTGGGCCACACAAACATTTGTCTCAATGCGGGAATCGAACCCGCGGCCTCTCGCTTCACAGCCGGCTATTTTCCCGCTGCGCCACGGAGGCTCATAGTAATTATTAAAATATACTTAAAGCGAACGGTATAAAGAATTTCGCGACACAAATATTTAAGTCAACATGACATGAGTGCGTTAAGTGTCCGTTAGATCATAGAGAATAAGGACCCGGTCTATAAACCAGAACCCTTCTAAAGCCAACAGCGGGAGTCTTTCACAGATATGTTACCAGTTACCACCCGCGGTGTCTGTCCTCGCAGTTTCGCCTGCGGCTGACAGTAATGGCATTCAGCGCGACGGGGCAGAGGGCGCTAGTGTCGCCGACATCCTCTATCTACGTCACAACGCGTGAAATGTTGCAAACAACTGGATAAAAGTATTGTTCGGATAAGTAAAGGGGTGATTTGCTTCTGACAGGTTATTGTCATTTACATACTATGGAGCCTTTATACAGTGTGTTCAAAAATTCTATTAAAAAATGTACAGATTCTATACGACTCAATACTCTATTTTCTCTATACTATAGAGAAAATTATTCAGTGTATAGTTTGACCGAAAGTCTTTCATAGTCTCTCGACACTCACGATACAGGTTATATCTAGTGTGGGGTCAGGACTAGGTGTGTGACTGTTGGGTGTAAAAAAAAACCTTATTGACAAATTTGAGTTGTAGAGGCACGCTGTGCACATTTACGTCTACAGCAAGGATGGGCCGGCTCGACCGGTCTGATACCACTGTCTTACAGAAAACCGACGTAAAGTGGCAGTTCGTGGATGCGTTTCGTTCGGCGAGTGAGATCCCCGTCCCCCCTTTTCCAATCCCTATTCCCCTCCCTTTAAGTTAGCAACGCACTCATGATTCTTTTTGTCTTGGGTGTCTACTGTCTATGGGCGGTGAAGATCACTTACCATCAGGTGACCCTCCTGCTCGTTTGCGAGCCTCTGCTATAAAAACATGAGAATACATAAATTCAAGTCAATCGCAATAACAAATTTCGAGCAAGTTTATTAATGCTGTAGGTAAAATTGTGTACAGAGTACCTCTCTAAAATCACAAGTTTAAAACTTAACGGACCGACTTCAAATCCGATGGTGACTAAATTCATATGGGACAACCCTTGAAATAAGCTCTATTGAATACAAAAAGAATCATGAAAATCGGTCCACATTTGGCGGATATATCGCGTAACATACATAAAAAAACAGACGAATCGAGGAACTTCTCCATTTTGGAAGTCGGTCGAAAAATAATTACTGCTGACGTTATAACCATCTAGACCCCGTCCCCGAAGTCATCAAAAATAATCAAAGAAAATACCCACCTCCTCCCTCCCGTAGTGATTACGTAATACTTGAATAGCCCCTAAGATACTTGGACAAAGGTACTTGTAGTTTCAGTCGTTTAGTGCAGAAGCCATCGTTTCCGGGAAATTTAATAAAACAAGTGTGTCTTTGACTGGTGCCGGCATTCCGTTCACTGGCAACACTCCTTGGAAATGAACAAACTGAACTATAAACATCCTATCGGTTTATATAGAAGTCAATAATACACCACTCTGTTATATTATGTTTGCAAGAGTTTATACAGAGTGTTTCATAAAGTGGTTGGTATCAATAATTAGCTCCATAGTCTGGGAGTCAATTAACATGAGATGTAGACAAGGCGATCGGGCTTCGATTCCCAGGTCGGGAAAACCGTTTTTTCTATTGCCCGGGACTCAATTTCATTCGGGTTGACGTCAGGCAGCCAGTTGGTCGTAAAAATAAAGTCGATTTTTGCAACAGCTTAAAATTTGTGTGGCGCCAATCTCACGTTGGGAAATAAGAGTAGGATTGTGGAATAAGGACAGATGGAAAGAAAGAAAGGTACTAATAACTGATAATATTACATTTATAGATGGTAATTACGTAAACACGTGCAATTTAAAATTTGTCCAGATAAACAAGTTCGGTTAATTTTTTTTTTATTGCAGTAATTGGCAAACGAGCAGATGGGTCACCTTATTGTAAGTAATCTACACCGCCCATAGACACCCAAGACACAAAAATAATCATGGGTGTGTTGCCAACCTAAAAGGAAGGGATGGAAGGGGAGGGGAGAGGGATTGGGAAAGGGAGGGGATGAATTGGGCCACCGGAAATCTCACTCACAGAACGAAACGCGACAGCGAGTTGCCACTTTACGTCAGTTTTCCGTTAGACAGTGGTATCAAACCGGTCGAGCCGGCCCATTCGTGCTGTAGACATAACAGTCTACAGCGGGGCTCTACCACTCAAAATGTTTAGGGCCACTTGCAGCTCCGCGATAAAACGCTATTTATCCCAGATCTGGATTTAAAAATAGGAGTGAGTTGTAGGATAATCGAGTTTAGGTTTAACTATAGATTAGTATTAGCGCTGCAAGTCGACCTTAAAGTTTAAACCATCCATTTAAAAACAATATTATAGAGAGCTAAACTAGGTTTGTAACCATTGAAATAAACTGATTCACCTGGCGTCATTAAACTTTTCAATCAAATTGAGTGTAGCGGCTTCGTTAATGTTGTGTTCTCCTATATATGTACTTGCTGTAAATTGTCTATCAACTAGGTTACTACATTTCTACCATTTCTTCATTTTTACATTTGTCTCTGAGTATATCAATAAATCGTCTCTTTATTATATCTCAATGGTTAATAGCAGCATGTTGTATAAGCAATAGCGACCGCGTTTCATGCAATATCTTCCCTCTGGTAAAAAAACATGCACACACGAGTGTCTTGTCTTATAAAATCGGGACGCGATATTACAAACGAACAGGGTTGTCGGGAATCCCTGAACAAAATAATCATGTACATTTTCAACAAGACATTAGAGAAATTGTATTCGGTCATTATCTGAGACAGATTATAATTTAACTAGCAGCAACGTCGATTTCGTCTGCGGGAGCCACAATGTTTAAGGCTAAAAAAACAAAGCAAAAAATAAACCTTTGTCATGCATATCGTTCTCACATTTTCGGTTAGGTTTGGTTGGAACTGCGACCCCTTATGCCAAAACCTAACTAGTGGCTAAGAGAGTATCATTCAGACGCTCGTTAATTGTGGCTGACAGTAATTTAGAAGGCTGACAGTAATCTTTAAATCAATATTTGGGATAAATTGAGATTTATCACGGCGCTGCAACTGGCCCTTAATGAATTAGGCTAAAAATTCTCCGGTACTAGCTCAATACACACTTTTTTAAACATGATGCAGAAAGGATCGCGCTTAGATTTTACCACCAACTTTCTGCCTGCCGTCCTCTTTGGACGTATTATGTTACTTAATAACTGTTGATATTAATAACATTAATGTTTGCATAGATTTTGTCACTATAAGGTTGTTTAAGTCTGTGAATATTTCCGAATCACTAGTAATCCCCATAATCTCTACGTATTAAGATTTTTGAACGTCTCTGTAATGTATATAGTATTTAAATAACAAGCGCTTTAATTTTGAAGTCATATGTGCATGTGGCAGCCCTGCAACAGACACCGTGTAAAACAAACTTAATTTACACCCGGCGACGAATATCAGCGCATCGCTCTATCATTGCAACTGTAATAATATTGCGAATTGCTACAAGATGCAGATGCTCGTATGAGCTTTATCCACGGCTTATTATGTTACTAGCTACTCCGTTCGCGTGCAAACTTATATACCGGCATAAAGCTTTTTTCCGAAATAAAAAGCAGTCTATGTGTTATACGCCCGAATGGTCAAACGCTACTCAACTTTTACGGCTTTAAATACACCCAACAGTCACACACCTAGTCCGGACCCCACACTAGGTATACCTGTATCGTGGGTGTCAGAAACTATGAGAGACTTTTGGTCTCACAACACCCAGACTTGAAACAAATATCTGAGGGCCATACAAACATTTGTCTCAATGTGGGAATCGAGCCCGCGGCCTCTCGTTTCACAGCCGGCTACTCGCCCACTGCGCCACGGAGGCTGTCAGCTTCTTACATTGATTTTCGCCGTACAATTTTGACAGATAATGTGGCCTTAAACGACATAAGGCGACCTTAAGTGTATGAACATTCGGCGGATATGCTTTGAGTCGTAGAGTTACGCTGTAGACGTCGTTGCGTTAATGTCTCGGACTAAGTCAAAGTTTCATTTAAAAGTTCTAAGGGCCACTTGCAGCTCCGCGATAAATCTAGAGTTACACCTTATCTGATTTATCCAACAGCTCATTCCTATCTTTAAATCAAGATTTGGGATAAATAGAGATTTATCGCAGAGCTGCAAGTGGTCCTAAAAACTCACTGAGTTCGTTGTTTTGACTCAGACTTAGTCGAAGTTCGCTCTATAGAACTCAGCTTTTTTTTCTCTGGGAATCTAGTTACAGATCTCTCAATGCCGGATCAGCCTAAGCTAGAAGCGTGATGTAACGTTTTTGAATTCCCGAAATCGGCGACGACGAATTCACTGACTCTGCCAATTGAATATAAATCTGATCACCCTTGCAAAAGCTAGGGGTTCCTGTCATAGTTGACATAACATAACATAAGCTCATGCCTGTATCCCCGAAGGGGTCAGCAGAGGCGCACTAGCGAACTAGAACACCCACATTTCGCCGAGCTTAGTTCCGTCCCAGATGTGATAGGGGGCAAGCCTATCGCCATATCGGGCACAAATTCCAGACTCCGGGCTGATATGGAAAAATCCATTATCACTTTGCCCGACCCGGAGATCGAACCCGAGACCTCAGAACCGTAGTCGTACCGAAATACCACCACGCCACCGAGGCAGTCTTGTTGGGCAGTATAGTTGACAGCACTAACAATATAGCTTAATCGAAAATTCAATCAAGTTTCCACAGAAAAATATTACTCAAACCGAATACAGATGATACAGAAAACAATAAAACAAAATCTAAAAACTTATTATAGTTTCAGCCTTAATCAAGAACACCATAGTATGGCTTCCAGTCGATATTAAAAAGATATTCTCATCAAACGTTTTCTATAGCGGCAATATTGCGATGAAAAGCTATGTCCCGTTGAGAAAAGAGTCGCGTCCATTCAAAGACCATACAATGGGCTAATCTGGCTCTATTATACAGGTGGTCCGTGGTCAGAATCTTTTGTCACCACGATCTAATTTCATACTTGTATTACACTATTTGATATTATTTTCTAATGGGGAACTTGCACGAAAATTATAACGAGAAATTGTGTTGATAAATCAATAAACAAAACCTTGAAATGTGCTATGATGAAATTTGTAGTATAAAATAATTGATATTTTACAAAATATCTTTATTAGAAATTACGTGTAATGGAACGTTATTGCAAAACCCAAGTGACGTCGTTGCATTAGGCAGTGTTTCCAGGTTGGGGTATTTTCCCAATTTTTCGGAAAACTGTTGTGATGTTTAATATGGTGCTTGATGAATGAGATTTTGGAGGTCCTCCTCTTTCCAAATTATTTTCTTCATGTAACTTACCCACCTCTCCGCTCAGGATTCAAGAGTGCAACTTATTTTTACTTCGTTAGTTAATGAAATAGCTTCAACATTTTTGGGGAAATTTTTGTTCGGCATGGGGAAATTTTAAACGATAGGCAATTATAGCGGTTCAAACGTCATTCCAGACAAGGTCACTAGCCGTCAGTGTCAACTGAGATGTCAACAAAAAGCAATTTTTACGCTGTGACGTCACGTCCTTTTTTAGCGCGGGGTTTTGTAAGTCATATATTAGGCTTGCGATAATTAAATGATTTGTGCATATTTTTATGTTTTTGTTTCTGGTGTGTTTATTTGAGACGTAGTTCTTTACAATGAACCAATAAAAAAATTACACGCAAGTTCCCTATTGCGAAGGCCTACCTATACAACTTTACCTTTGTCATCTGAGGTCACATTATCGAGCAATTGTATGTCGAATAACAATGTAACGGTTAAAGTTGAGTAACGTTTCGGTATTCAGGTGTTAGTTCGTTGTTGATATTAGAAACTATGACATTAACCGCAGGTTAGTGAGAGTAATCAAATTAACAATGTATAGAATACAGATGACCCAAAAAATAGGGTCAAGTGGAGGTCCAGAGATAGAGTAACCCTTGGAGTACCAGAACCACCCACATTCATGTACCGCGATTTTTTATACTTTTCGAGATACATAAGCTTAAGCTTACGCCTGTATCCCCGAAGGGGTAGGCAGAGGCGCACTAGCGAACTAGAACACCCACATTTCGCCGAGCTTAGTTCAGTCCCAGATGTGATAGGGGGCGAGCCTATCGCCATATCGGGCACAATTCCAGACTCCGGGCTGATATGGAAAAATCCAATATCGCTTTGCCCGACCCGGGGATCGAACCCGAGACCTCAGAACCGTAGTCGTACCGAAATACCACCACGCCACCGAGGCACTTTTCGAGATATAATTTTTTTTCTGAAATTTTAATAATTTTCAACCTGATGAGAGATGGCATAAATCAGTCTTATATCTTCTCGGCCCATTGTTATTGCAAGTAAAAAAAAATGCGCCCAAGTTTCAAAATAAAAAAAGAAACCATAACTCGTAAATTATGAAAAATCGCGGAACATACATACATGGGGGTGATTCGGGTATCCCAAGGCGTGCTCTATCTCGAGACCTCCGCTTGACACTATTTTTTGCAACGTATTAGTAGAGTATTGGTTTAACATTGTATTGTGCTCTGCCAATGTATTACCACTGTCAAATGATAAAGATCCAGAACTGCGCATTTGTTTTCTTTTCATCTCTTAAATAGTTCTCTATCAGCTCTATTACCAACATTCAGTTCGCGATCCTTGCAAAATAAACGGACGTGTGTGTTTTTTTTTCTCACTCGTCACATGCTCAATAAATTAGCTGCAATCGAAGCATGCAATCTGTCACTGCCGAGGCAGAAGCGCGGCGGTCGACACTCGACACTTGACGTTCGACGCGCGTTCGTTCGGTCGGCGCGTGCGCCGCGTTTTTTACGCTTTTTCTTACATTGTCAATTATTTATAGAGTAATTAATGTGTCTCAGGGGCGCCTATGCTGTGTTGCTAGATGTAAATCGAAAATATTTGCAAAAGTCGAAACATCCTTAGATCAACTGAAAGGATCAATCAATAGATTCATAAGACATAATAAGTTGAGGTTTTTTTTGTTATAAAAAAATTCACAAAGATTTTGAACTCCGTTCTTTCTGGGTATGTATTCTATTTTCCAACGACTTCAAAAGAAAGAGATAATAAATTCCATTACATTTTTTATGTATGTGACGCGATATCTTCGCCGAAAGTTGACCGATTTTCAATTTGTGTTCGATAAAGCTTGTTCCATATAATTTAACGTTAATGGTCACGATCGGATAAATTTTAAAGTCTCTCTGGCAACTCTAACCCTATGCTAAATGCTATTTGTAGAATACGACATTGTCGAGTAGTTTTCGCGGGGCGGGCGAAAATTTTCACGACACGCGGCGGTCCGCGGCCTCCACGTCGGTGGCTTAAATATATCGCCCATACTTACATCTCGAATTAGTTATACTGTAAATTAGTTTACACGACGTCGTACAATGTGGACTGAGGGGTTACCGCCACCTCTTATAGTAATATTATTACAATATTGCTTGTTCCGATTCTCGTACAAAAAAAAACGTTGTAAGATTATAATAATACCGCTATAAGAGGTGGTGGTAACCCTCCTGTACTGTCGACCACTGTAGTATCTATACGATTATTGATTTTAAAATCGGATGTTACAACTGTGTCTAGACGTTTTATCTGTTCGTGTAATTGTTTCTCATTTCTCGATGTTTAAACATATTAGCACCTAAATGTTATTTTACTCCGTAACGTTGATCGGAAATTTCTATTTGGAACAAACAGCCTTTAGACATCGGTCAAGCAATAATGATGATGATGACGATGATGTCCTCCACGACGCATCCGTCGACGGCGACATCTGGCTATTCCCTGGAATGTGCCCGAATGTGGCTAGCAAAGCCAAACTTAGACCTAAAAATGCGATTGCACTTAAAACAACACAGTTGGCCCAGTGAATCACATGTATAGGTATAACTTCGTTACGGCCGGGTCTTTCTTAACTGGCGTTTGGTGTCTAGATCTTCGAGACGCAGTGCTTCGAAATTGCTTATACCAGTAGCGACGCATTTGCGCCATCGAGAGCGCCGCTGTGAGAGTTGCTCCCAGTTGTCAGCTGAGATGATGCAAGCTGTCAGGTTTCTATTGAGTAGTCAAGCAATAAGTATGTCCGTATACCAGCATACAGATGGCGAAAATGAACCAATCAAATCAAGTCATTTGACGATGTCGTTTTCAAAGTTCTTATTAGCTTATTTTCGACCGACTGCCAAAATAGAGAAGGTCCTCAATTCGTCTGTATTTTTTTATGTATGTTACGCGATATCTCCGCCGAATTAGGACCGATCTTCAAAATTCTTGTTGTGTTCGATAGAGCTTCTTTCAAGGGTGGTCCCATATATTGGTCATGATCGGATTTGAAGTCGGTACGTTAAGTTTTTCGACTTGTGATTATTGTAATCTATCTGCACAGTCGAACTGAGATCGTTTATACGGACAATCGGACCGGCCGTTAATGTCTTAGCTGCATTGCACCATACGTCGGTTAAAGCTAAAGTTATTGTAACAAGCAACGGTTCACGTTATTAAAAGATCGTTTCGTTTGTTTTTAGAACCATTAAAATGACAACATCTTAATATTTTATGAACAACTGCTTGTTACAACTTTTGACTTGAACAGATGGTGCAATTGCTTCTAATAAACACAAAAAACTTTTATATTAAAACACATAAAAGCCAATCGAATAATTCAATACGACCTCTTTAGAACTGAAGTGTCTTTAGAGAATTTTTAAATACAGTCTACACTCCTATAGCCATTGCCAAGCTTTTTAATGGAAACGTAACATAATTTAATGTTATTTGTAAGATATCATTAAAGGCACCGAATTGAAAAGAAATAAATGTGAAATTAAATGAGGAGGCGGTTTGTGAAGGAATATGGCGCATCTGGTCTGACTGGCGTCGGATACTGTGAGCGGAAAATTTACAATTCTTTCCAATGTCCCGATTGGAGGAATAATTTCTTATTTTCTAAGACATTATGCGTTATTGCTTCGTTTTGTGGAATACGAGATTGATAGAACTACGATGGAATGTCGAGTACTTTTCCAATAAGAAACGGATATTAATAATCAACAGATTGATTAAATTAGTGCCTATCTGGCGTTTCGCACAATAATATGCGCAAAATGTCAACATCAATAATAATAATGATGGCATAGTTGAACAAAGCTGTAATTTTTTTTTAAATAATTTATCTTATATCTCTTTAAATATGCAAATAAAATAAAGGTTAAATTGTGTGTACAACTAAATCTAGATTAATCATAGTGCTGCAAATCGCACTTAATGTTCGGCCATAGCATAACGAAAGCGATTGTTTAAAGAACCCTTTTTGTGTATTGTAAAATGACATTACGTCCCTTTCGAGTCGCCAGAATTGTGCCGGCCTGATGTTACAGGATACATATATACACTGGCCAAGACAGAAGTCTAGAGGTAGATGCGATTCACCTAAAGGAGCCACGTCTAATAGCTAACCCCTCTCGTAAGTGAAGGAGGCATGTCCCAAGCAGTTACACTAAGCAATATTATTAAAAGAGTAATACCAATATTGCAATACCATCTGTAAACCGGGAAGTCCTAAGTTCCATTCCAGGTTGGATGGGTGTTTTTCTAACACCATTTGCCCGAGATCAGACGGAGGATTGACGTCAGATCGCCGGACGTAAAAACTAAGCCAAGTCTTTTGTGCAACATGCTTGGTCTAGTGTATAGCACCGAGTACATATTGAGGCGTGATAAGAGCAGGTGGAAAGAAATATTATTATAGTACCGTCGAACGGTAGCCAAATCAAACATCGTCGTCTCCTTGATCTAGTGGAAACATATATGACCGGGGAGGTCGTGGGTTCGATTCCCATGTCGGGTTAAGCGAATTTTCTAATTTAATTTGCCCGGGACAGGATCCCCTAGAGGCGGTTGACGTCGGGCGGCCAGTCGTAAAAACTTAACCAAATCCTTTCTGTAACATGCTTGAAAAGTTGAAAGTGTGCGCCGCTGTGTTGCGCCGATCGCACATTAAGGTGGGATAAGGGCAGGTAGAAAGAAAGAAAGAAAGACTAGCGAAATCATACATGTACGTCAAAGTCCGACAATAGGCCAAGGCAACCTTTTAGAGGAAAACCAGAGCCCCGCCTCAACCCTCAACACGAGTCCGTCATTGAAATGAATAGTTAATAAGGCGCTTATTGCGCTTGCCTTAAGCCGTAATATTTTGCAGCGCACGTCTGTTCCTGCACTCCAGGAGCTATCCTTGCGTCACACAACAGCACTCCGCTTTCACGGTTCCCTCCACCAGAATTATGGCTATAATGTCACTTAATTTACCGTCTAGGGCGTCCTCATGTGAATACAAACCGAGTGCAGTTTTAATATTAAAAAAATCGCTTTCATGCAACGGGATTTAACGTTAAACTGTTGCCTCTTTTGAGTGTAAACGTGTAGAAGTAATGGGATTACGAGATCGGTAGTTTCGGGTTAACGTAGACCGTTAATTATATTTATTTAAATTATTATACGTTGGCATTGGTTTGGCACTTCATGTGTGTATTTGCTCCGGTTTAATACAGGTTAATTTAGGTCGTAATGTTTTTAATAGCAGCGACTGGCAAACGATCAGATGGGTCACCTGATGGATAAGTGATCTCCACCGCCCATAGACACATAACATAACATCACTTCAAATCTGATCGTGACCCAATTTATACGGGACCACCACTGAAATAAGCTTTATTGAACACAATAAGAATTTTGATAATCGGTCCAGATTTCATATAGATATTCATCAATATAATATACCCTAAATGCACAGTTATTTCCAAATATCCTGCTAAAAAGTGGTCTCAGGAATAAAACAAAGAAAAAGGTCACATATTCCAATTAAATCAACACAAATATAACCCTATGCACGTGTAATAAAGTAGCTTTTTAAACGAAATGAGCAAGCGTTCTTAAATTTGAATTTTGAAATTTAGAATTCCATCGGTGTCGGACTGTATGCAAAACGAGTGCTTAAGCACTCCTTTGCTGTCCCATTTTCCGAGCGTCAACTGTGCATCTAGGTAAATAATATATGCGATGGAGATATTGCGCAACATACATTAAAAAATAATACAGACGAATTGAGGACCTCTTCCTTTTTGGAAGTCGGTCGAAAAGAAATAATCACAAGTTTAAAAACTTATCAGACCGACTTCAAACCCGGTCGTGACCAAATTTATATGGGACCACACTTGAAATTAGCTCTATCGAACACAATAAGAATTTTGATAATCGGTCCACATTTGGCGGAGATATCGCGTAACATACTTACAAAAATACAGACAAATTGAGGACCGAATTTTAGAAGTCGGTCGAAAAGCAAAGCCAATGGCGGCTTGAAACTTGCAGTCATAAAAATTATATTCAATTCACCATAATAAAAATACTGTTACGTCGGCATACTAGAGCCATCTCTCGCCGAACGCGCCGCGTTGCATCTATAAATGTGTAGAAAATTCTACAGCGTTCGATCCGCGCCGAGTCGGGTCGAGTCGCGTGACGTCACGCGCGCAACTACCGATAAGAGATCGGCGAGTATAAAAGGCGTGTGTGTGTGTTGGCGACACAGTGTTTCTTCGGAAGCGATCGAGTGCGAACAACGAGCGACAAGCGAATATTCGGAGTGAGTATTTCGACGCGTATTGTGTGCAATATGTACAGTGTTTGATTCTTAAATAAAGTGCTGAGTCAGTTTCGAGAACAGTCGGCGTTTAATTGTTGTCCTGAACCCCGTTAGCCCGTTACAATACTTATAATCTGTTAATGTTAATCCGCGTCTCCTGCACTAGTTTTTCTCGAAACATTACACAAAAACACATACGCAAAAAATGTATTTTTTATCTAACATAACATAACATAACATAAGCTCACGTCTGTATCCCCGAAGGGGTAGGCAGAGGCGCACTAGCGAACTAGAACACCCACATTTTGCCGAGCTTAGTTCCGTCTCAGATGTGATAGGGGGCGAGCCTTTCGCCATATCGGGCACAAATTCCAGACTCCGGACTGATGTGGAAAAATCCAATATCACTTTGCCCCTGGGATCGAACCCGAGACCTCAGAACCATAGTCGTACCGAAATACCACCACGCCACCGAGGCAGTCAGTTTATTATCTATAATCCATTGTTCTACGACAAGGAGACAGCTAAAATCTTTATTTTTCGTATGAGTTTTTGTGTAATGTTTCGAGAAAAACTAATTCAGGAGATGCGTCTTTTCGTTAGCAATAACACACGAATCAATTTGTTCAACACACGTATTATATTGATTTCTTAAGTTTACGCGAATATTATACATTGAAATAAAACTATTCTTACGGATTCTTTTTGAAAAAACCTAATCGTGATAGAATCCGTAAGAATAGTTTTATTTCAACGTATTATATTGTTACAATTAGAAAAAAAAGCTGACATCGACATTAAGAATCGAAATGGAGAGAAAATCTGTAAGTTGTAACCCCTAACTCGTCGATTTCCTATAGAAATTGTTGAATTTGCTGACGCTACGTGATCGCCTGCTATTGTTACATCGTTAACAATATAAAATAATGGCTCTATTGTGGATTTATAGATTTGTGGTAAAGTATTATGTTCAATTCTGCTGACCGTACCGTGGTTTTTATTTGTAACAGAGTTTGTCCTTTACTTATTAAATGTTTCTTTAAAGCCGCGTATCCTGCAATAAAACATTACACAAAACATGTATTTTTTAACCGACTTCCACAAAAGGAGGAGGTCCTCAATTCTTCTGTATTTTTTTTTATGTATCTTACTCGATATCTCCGCCAAATGTGGACCGATTTTCAAAATTATTTTTGAGTTCGGTAGAGCTTATTTCAAATTTGGTCACGATCGGTAAATTGGAAGTCGGTCAGTTAAGTGTTTAAACTTGTGATTATTATCTATGGCCCATTGTTCTACGAGCAGGAAAAACCTTGAAAAACCTTGTTTTGTGTAGATGTTTTTAGTGTTTTGTTTCGATAAAACGTGCAGGAGACGTGTCTTTAGATTGTGCTTACCTTGAAACTTAGCTGAACGGTGCCGGATATGAGGAAGTTAACATCCTGAAACAATGGAAAAGCACTATTAGTTATGACTTCCCAAAAAAGAAAAACTTTCTTTCTGTCTACCTGCCCTTATCCCACCTAAATGTAGGGTCGGCGCAACTTTATCAAGCATGTTACGGAAAGGATTTGGCTTAGTTTTTACGACCGGCTGTCTGCCTGACGTCAACCCCTCTGTAATATGAGACTATTTTTGTTTCACTTATACACGTGTAAAATGCCATTAATAAATAGTTCTGTTGTCGAGCCGGCCCGTCGCCTCCTTGATCTAGTGGCAGCATATAAGGGCTATGGATCGGGAGGTCCTGGGTTCGATTCCCAGGTCGGGCAAACCGAATTTTCTAATTTGGTCGTTACTGGATCCCTCAGAGGAGGTTGACGTCAGGCAGGCAGCCGGTCGTAAAAACTAAGCCAAATCCATTCTGCAACATACTTGTAAAAGTGTGTTGCGCGGCGGGGGCTACGTGATACGCGGATGCATGCAGCTGCAGCCCCCTTTGATATGCCCATTATAAGTGCGGAACACACACCATCTTTTTTTACATCTATTGTCGAGTGCTAAAGTAATTATGTTAATGCAAAACTAGTGCCGTTAAATACATAAAATTATGTACACTAATAAGAATGATACAGCAATGTCAGCGTAGACAATAACCGTATCAACAATCAGGTAATGGGCGCGGTCCGCGGATGATCCTCGGTTTATTTACAAAGCCATCGAGGCGAGTCAACACTCAACAGTCGTGCAAGTCGCAGCGACGAATGGGAGGGGAGCGGGGAGGGGGAAGGTCTTACTTCACGGAACCCACACATTTATATCACAGCGGTGGTAATTTAAAATATTGCTGTACTGGTGTGAATGAATTAAGAACTTACATTGTGATTAGTAAAGTTTGTGTCAAGTAGAAATAGCAAAATTGACACGAGTCTTGGATCAAGACAAGACCAATGACGACTAACGCCCGGTTCCAATAAACAATCTCAGTTCGAATGTGCAGATAGATTACAAAAATTTGCCAATAAGAACACAGTTCAAACATGACTGAGACTGACGTCAAATGAGCTGATTTGATTGGTTCATAATCTATCTGCTCTCTAAACTGAGATCCTTTATTGAAACTGGCCTTTAATATACCATTCAAAGGTTATTTCGATACACTAAAATAGTAATTATGACTGGTCAATCTAAAAGAGTCTGAAGAAAGTTTTGGCGACTTTTAATATAGTCTGATCAGAAACATGTAATCGGGGTCAACATGAATTGTTTTTTTATGATATCTTCGAGATTACTGAATCTTAGATAATGTGTTAAGAATTGAAACTTAAATAACATATTAAGAGTTAAGACCATAGTAACGGCCATGACCACTAAAACAATGAAAAATTGACTATGATCATCGTATCTATCCAATGGTAATGATGGTATTGGACATCAGTTAAACTGAACAGTATTTCATAACGTTCACAAAAATAAATACACAACTATTGTACTTTCTCATAAATAAATAAAACAATAACAAGAAAATACAATCACAAGCCATGGCAAGATCCTTAACTCAGGTAGATGTTTATAGAGGTGTATAAAGATCCATCGATGCCGCGGCGGAAACAAACACCGCAGTACGAGTCTGACAGCTAACACCGACACAAACCCCCATAAAAATATAAAATTACATCAAATATTTGCAACGTGCCGTTTATCAAGCGTCGGGGAGGGGAGGGAAGCGCTGGCGCCGGCGGGCCGGAGCGTGGGCTGTGCGCACGCATCCAAAGCAAAAAGCCGCCCCGCCGACCGGCCACCAAGCTGCGGCATTCCTCCTCCAAACCGGTCTTTATTCAATGGAAGCCGATCTTCGCACATCATCCGAACAAAAAACAGCGCTATCGATAATACAAATAGAGCCAAAAGTCCAGTAGCAAACGCCAAAGGTGCAGCAGATGCGAGAAAATTATAATCATATTGTAGAAGTAATAGTGTACAAAAAGTTGAATGATGGCACCGAAGCTGAATATCAAACAGTGCGAGTTGACGTATCAAATCACGAGGCTGATGGATGAATCGAAAATGAAAGGGAGACCAGGCAAAAACTTATCGTGCATTACTGCGTACAAATTACTGTTGGTGCAGTCTTATTGAATTGTAATAATTGAATGGAGGTCGTGATTCCACATTTAGCTACGGATCCTGGATAAATTATTTACACTTTATCCCAAATAGTAACAAAATATCGCGCGAAAATTATGATAAGATTCTAGATAACTTATATGTAAAAGTCAATGTAACGACGGATATTGACGATTCCAGGGTACGATTATGTATAACATTCGTCATTAACAATTCTAACTTGCAAGCCTTGAAAGTGTTTTGATTTTTTTATATAAATTAGAATAAGCAAGTTAAAACACGTGTGCCATAATAATAATTTCGGAATGAGAATTTTTTGTATATCAATAGTTTCATAGTGATAACACACACGATCATCTAGTTGAATCACAGTCATCATGAGCACAAAAATTTTAATTGAGTTCACCACATCAATTCTTATATATCCAGAACAATTGATTTCACAGCAAATAGTGGCTTAAAAACGAATTATTTAAACAGACTAATGCAGTGCTTGGAGCAAATATTCGGTGAGGTGACGTCACAAAGGGACAACGCGTAGGTAGAGCGGCACAGCTCATAAGTCCACTGTTCCAGGAACCGATGGGCGACGGCGTCATAAACTCCTGTGCACAATGCCGCCGAGCGAGCCTGCATCACCGCTCCCCTCACTTCTGTCACTCCCCTCCCTCGTACCAAGGGACCCAAAGATAACGCGGCAGATCTCAAAATTCCAACTGCTTTTTTTGTATTTTTATAAATTCTTCCTCGCAAGGTTATTGACTTTAGATTATGATAGTGTTTGTACTGTTGGTTGAACACGAGTTTGGTTAAATGTTAATCTAATTGTTTTGTTAGCGGCTTGTTTGTTCCTGATGTATTAACTTTTAGGGCCACGTGCAACCCCGCGATAAATCTCTATTTATCCCAAATCTTGATTTAAAGATAGGAGTGAGCTGTAGGATAAATATAAGGTTAAGGTTTAGGATAAGGTTTAAACTTAATTAGTGATAGTGCTGCTAGTCGCCCTAAAAATTATACTTCTTCAACCTGCCTTACATAACACACATTTTGATCATGTTGCAGAAATGATTCACAATGCAGATTCATAATTCATGCAGAATGATTTATATCAATTTTGTTAACATTTTTTCTAATGTTTACGCGTATTGAAGTAAAATTATTTTTTACATTGACTATGACTAAAGTAGAAAATGTACGACAAACTTATTGGACGATTACACCTCAGTTTGTCGCGTCATCATGAAAACTGAAATGCTTTCGAAACGTCGGAACTAAAGTAATAAAACCAAATCTCGATAACAGATAAAATCATTTATAGTAAAGAGGTTTGTTTCACCACGTTATGTTTCTTCAATTAAAACATTACACAAAACACCTACACTAAACATATATTTTTTATCTATGGACTCTACGAGCAGGAGACAGCTAAAATCGTTGTTTTGCGTATATGTTTTTGTGTGATGTTTCAAGAAAAAATTGTGCGGAAAATGCGGCTTTAAAACCAATATTCCACAACATACAACTTTTTATAAGAAATCTAATTCAATATTTGCTTTTACTTGAATCTACAAAAATGCTCCAAAAATTATTCCTCTAGACAGAGCATAGGCGAACGCAGTTGCGGGCCAGTTTTTAAGAAATAAGAAAACAACCGAAACAGCTTTGCACCAAAAGTTCACAAGTTGAAATTTGTTTTTAGGGCTTCGTAACTTTAGGTGGGAAGCCTTAACAGTTCTTTCATCTCCGTGATTTTCCTTTTTGGATTGTGGTTTGTTTATAAACATGATGTCAAAGAGCCCACATTTTTAGAGGAATGTTAGAGAAAACTATCAAGATTCAAGAAAAATTATCAAGACCGGCCGAAGTAGAAGCGTGTAAAAAGTAGATAAGTATGGCACTACAACGAGATCACATCAAATGCAAAAAAGAAAAATATTTATTATTATACATTGGGTGGTTACTGAGAGAAATAGAGAGAGGTCTGAGGTTCCTACTCCAGTAAGAGTTCACAGCTGAATAAACTACTACAGATGAACTAAAGGAATCATAGAAATAAAACTATCTTATACGGATTCTATCACTTTTTGTTTTTATTTTTATGCCCGACGTTTTGAAGGCTTTGCAGCCTTCGTGGTCATGGGTCGGACTGAGGTGTCATTCGTCCAAAAATGTTAGTGTTACAATATCTACCTTCATTTTTAATTATACAAAATTAAAAAGTTAAGCTTATGTTTCGATCGATTCGGTAGATGATAGAATCCGTATAAAACTTTCGCGTAAACTTAAGAAATCAGTATTAAGGAATCATAGATGAAAATTATAGAAAAGTTAAGGTTTGGCGTAAAATAACATTAAAATAACCGGAATTAGGCATAGGTTTAAGTCTTCACCCATATTCTATACTACTATTACAAAGAGGTAAGATTTGTTCGTTTGTATGAAGGGGATAACGTCTGGAACTACCGAAAATTTTATTATTAGAATTCCAATTCCAATTTCTTAATTTGGCCGTGTCATTATAAATAGAATGCTACACAATACTTAAGTGACTTACGCTACTGTTATGCCCGAATAAGACTTACCACAGCAACGGCAATATTTTCAACCATGACTTTGTTGCACGTATACGCGAGCGAGGACATAAAATATTTGTATGGAAATTGTCAGCTCCCTACATCAATATAATATACCCTAGATGCACAGTTCTTTGTAAATATCGTCCTAAAAAGTGGTCTCAGGAATAAAACAAAGAAAAAGATCACAAGTTCTAATTAAATCAAACACAAATATAACCCTTTGCACGTGTTATAAACTTTTTAAACGAAATGATCAAGCGTTCTTTAATTTCGAATTTTCAAATTTAGAATTCTATCGGCGTCCAACTGTAGGGAAAACGAGTGCTTAAGCACTTCTTTGCTGTCTCATTTTCCGAGCGTCAATTGTGCATCTAGGTAAATAATATATCGATGATTCCCTACGTAACCGCGAGAGGCGTTCGAGTGTTTGTCATACAAATATTTTACGGACTCGCTACCGAATAATGGTAAAAAAACTCATGGTTGGCCTACAGCTATGTAATTATAGATTAACTTTAAACGTAGTGAAAAATACTAGTCCATGTCACTCAAGAATAGCGTCACATTTTTAAAGTAGAAGAATTTTAAAGACATCAGTCGTTCTGATTTGTACAAACAAATCGTGTAATATATATTTAGTATATGTTGGATTTCACGAGGGTTTTTAATTTTGTAGAGGTATAATTTGTACACGGGAGGCAACGAGGACCTGAGCCAAGTATCAGATAACTCTAACGACGTGTATATTACGTGTGTATATTCAACGTTAGTCTCTGTAAAGCGCTTATAAGGCATGTGGACCGGGAGGTCCTGGGTTCGATACTCAACACAGCAAATTTTCTAATTTAAGTTTCCCGAGACTAGATCCCTCAGGGGTTGACGTCAGGCAGGCAGCCGGTCGTAAAAACTAAGCCAAATCCTTTCTGCAACAATCTTGAAAAAGTATGTTGCGCCGACCCCACATTAAGGTAGGATAACGGCAGGTAGAAAAAATAGTATATAATATCGATGTCATCGCCTCATAGGGCATAATAATGTTAGATTAATACTAAACTACAAAGCTAATTAATATTTAAACACTGCTTCATAGTTTCATTGTCATTCATAGTTTGACAAAATTTAATTAATTTGTGATTAGTTTACTGAATATTGAATATCGTTTGTAATGCACAATATAAGTTTCGGCTTTGATGTCGAATGCAAAAATTTGTATTGACGAGATAAAATATCAACTGCAGTAATTGAGGAGCCTTTGTGAACTTTATCGAATTATACGAAGGTATTTGGGGATAATGGATGTATTATTTGTATCAAAATGAATAAAATAGAATTACGAAGGAGCACACTGCCCATAGACTCGCCCCCTATCACATCTGGGACGGAACAAAGCTCGGCGAAATGTGGGTGTTCTAGTTCGCTAGTGCCTCTGCCTCTTCGGGGATACAAGCGTGAACTTATGTTACACTGTCCAAGTTGTATTGGAAATTGGCAAAAACAATGTGTGGATATTAGAACAGTGATAGCCACTGTTCATGTAATAAGTTGAGTTGGATGTGATCAGTGGAGAGGCACCGTGCCGCGGTGTAGTAGGTGCAAACACACACGATCAAAGTTGCTCAAAGTGTGCACCCTGAGGGACTTACAACTTGATAGGACATTCCGTATTAATTAACTAAATAAGTCCGCTAAAGCGTAGGAGTTTGAAACAGTCGGCGCTGGCGACTTGAGAGTTGTCAGTCTCGTGTCAATAAGACAGCCGGAGACTGGAGACACGGCGGCGTCGAGTGTGGGACGGGACGGGGCGCGGGGCGGCAGTGGGGCGTCGGGCGTCGGGCGCCGCCACCCCAGTGTGTGGTTTCCTTTTGATGTCATCTTCGCGCAAACTTTGCTACGGATCGGCTTTGAGATAGAGAGACGGAGAGTGACTAATTTGGCCCAGCATTTGATCTCGAGAACTCCGATGTGCGCGTCCCGCTCGCACCCGCCTCCGGTCGCCGCCGCCGCCGGGAAGCTCTTTGCAAAATTTCGCTTTGATCGCAAAGTTAAATTATATGGGAATTGAGCATTAAATGGATACACATGCCAGGCGTGTAGGCGCGCGTGTGACGTGTCGTTAGGTGTTGAGTGATGAGCGCCAGCACCGACCGGCATCAGCGCCTCGCAACAACCATGTTGCGGTGACGTCGCTGCAGCGTGCCAGCGGTGATGTGTCCCCGCGTCCTACAAATAAAACACACCGAGCGCCGCGCCGCGCCGTTTGACGATTACGTCGACTTACATAAATAATGAACGAAGAGTCACTTTCAAAGTTATACATTTGTGAGCACGGCGCTTGTATTTAACTCCGCCTAATTTGCCGCGAGTGCGCGGTACCTTTGAGAGCTCCGTTTTTACTAGTTTACGAAACAGATATTTGCGCCCGCCTTCCCTTTGATACGGCACTTTGTGGAACATTTTACACGAGTTTCTTTTGAGGCCATTCAGACGGTGAGTAACGAAAGGCTGTCTTTGATAAACACGTGCGAGGACTCTTCAGTACTTATTAGGGGTGCTCTCTTTGAAAGTGCTTCTTGTGAAATCTATTTGAAACGTTCACAATATCAAAGCGGCTCCGATGAAAGCTGCGCTAATTAAACTGTCACTAATAAAATTATGTGAAAAATTGAATCTGCGAGTGTTTTATTCTCGATAAAAGACTCGTGTAATTGGCGATATTTTATGAAGTAAATTGATTTATATTAAAGGTTATATCAAGTTTCATTTTTTTGTTAATCACAAACGATATTAAGCTGTGAAATTGATATAAATGACCGTATGGATCATGGTCAAGCAAGCGCAGCGTTGGACGTCCACCTGCTAGGTGGACAGACCTGATAAAGGTCGCAGGAAGTCGCTGAATGCAGGCCGCTTCCATCGATCGATCTGGAAATCTTTAAGGGAGGCCTATATCCAGCAGTGGACGTCCTGCTAGTGATGATGATAATGGATCGTGGTGGTGGGGTTTGTGGTAGAAGGTTCACAGAAACAAGCTCTATGCTATAATAACATTAATAATAACTCTATTATATCACTGTTCCATTGCTGGCCATAGGCTATCTCTACTAATGAGAATGGTCACCTTAGTCCACCACGCTGGCCTAAAGCGGATTGGTAGACTTCACATACCTTCGAAATTCCCGAGGAGGATTTCTCTGGTATACACGTTTACTGTTTTCAGGATAAAGAAGGCAATAATTTATGATGAATACACATTTGACTTTACAGTAAAGGGGTTGGGGTTGATTTCAAACCTGCGACACCTATTTTGTCTTTATTTTGGTTCACCATATTTTCCGGAAGAGGCGCTACTAATCAAATTTTGACAATATAACGATAACTATCATCTTTTTCAAAACGTATTATCTTGTACTATAGATCTAATCATACTAATCTTCAGAAGGGTTTTGCCGTGTTTTTTTAGAAGGTTTCAACACTTCCATGATGCAGATGGCGACAACTATGGGATTATAACCGGTATACCCTGAATTACCTGGCGGGATTCACAAGAATTTCCCCATGCAAAAGAAACAGGTACCTAGCTGTTTAGTTCTACGCTATTAGAAAGTTATTAATATTAGGTCACAAGGCTGCGAGTCAAAGACACGTCCTCAAAGTGGCGCCTTTGTGCTTGCCGCTCCCGCCCGGGAAACGCTGGTGTGCGCCGCTCTGTACACCTCTCTATTCGCCACCAGCTCGCAACAAACTCTTTGTCTGTCGGCGCCTCTGTACGACAATATTTATATGAGATCGAGCTTTAATTACTATTTTATATTGCGACACTATATTATAATAATAATATTAGCCCTGTAATATCACTGTCCCACTGCTGGGCACGGGCCTCCTATACTGAGAGGGGTAAGGCCTTAGTCTACCAGGCTGGCCTAATGCGGGTTGGTAGACTTCACATACCTTCGAAATTCCTGTGAAGAAATTCTCGGGTGTGCAGCAGCCCGAGCAGAAAAATTTCTGACAACCGTAAATGTATTCGTGCTCGATGCGCGTCTATGATATTTGTATGAAATATTAACCAAACGTCATCAGTGCGCAGCGAACTCAAATACATTTACATTTACATTAGTTTTTCGGGCTACAGGTTTCCTCACGATGTTTTCCTTCACCGTTATAGCAAGCGATATTTCACAATGAAATTCACTTAACATAGAAAAGTCAGAGGTGTATGCTCCATTTTTGGGGTTGGTCTCGAACCTGCGACACTATATTGAGCGTTAAATATCGTAGCGTTCGAAAGTTGTAACTTTGGCGCCGTTTATTTATTACGTAGGACTATTTTTGCTAGTGTATGACCCCTCCCCCAGATAGAAAAGAAAAAATAAGAATAGTCCGACCCCCTTACCCCTTGTTTTATTTAATAATGTAAAGGAAAAACTTGCATAAATTACTGCCTCGGTGGAGTGGTGGTATTTCGATACGACTACGGTTCTGAGGTCTCGGGTTCGATCCCCGGGTCGGGCAAAGTGATATTGGATTTTTCCATATCAGCCCGGAGTCTGGAATTTGTGCACGATATGGCGATAGGCTCGCCCCCTATCACATCTGGACGGAACTAAGCTCGGCGAAATGTGGGTGTTCTAGTTCACTAGTTCACATCTGCCTACCCCTTCGGGGATACAGGCGTGAGCTTATGTTATGTTATGTTAAAAACTTGCATAATCCGAACGCACCAGGGCACTCGCACATTGTACGCACTTTTTTAAAGTATAGGTAATCTTAACTTTGCATATTTTTATGATCTTACGTAAGGACTATCAAGATTCCCTCCATTGCAAGGGAAGCAATTGCTAATGTATCTTTTAATTGATTGCTATTTCTTAGACTAAAATTTTGCAAAGGTAAGCCGAGAGGAATCGTGTTATATGGACCTTTCGGCTATTGTGTTTTGAAGATTATTTTTGAAATAAAACTATTTTTACGGATTCTATCACGATTAGGATTTAATTTTTATTCCCGACGTTTCGAAGGCTTTGCAGTTTTCGTTGTCACGGGTCAGACTCTCGTGATAGAATCCGTAAAAATAGTTTTATTTCAATGTATAATATTCGCGTAAACTTAAGAAATCAAGATTATTTTTATTATCCCAGGGTCATAAAGGCTAAATTTGTCCCGGTATATATCATTGCAGCTGGCTACTTAAGGTACAAAGTTGTGTCGTCGTGAGACTGCATAAACAAGATCGTAATTATGAAAGCGCAACACAAAGACTAAAACTATTACAGAAATGTAATTACTTAGGAAATTTTTTCATGTCTCTGGACGCCTTCTGTTCTGTAAATATGTTAACGACATCTATTTATGCTAAAATGAGTTTGTAGTTGGCAAAATATATTTAAAAATTACATTTATACGATAATATGCCTCCTTGGTGAAGTGGCAGCATGTATGGGCTGTGACCGAGGTCCTGGGTTCGATTCCCAGGTCGGGCAAAGCAAATTTCCTAATTTAATTTACCCGGGATGGATCCCTCATAGGGGGTTGACGTCAGGCAGCCGGTCGTAAAAACTTCACCAAATCCTCTCTGCAACATGCTTGAAAAAAGTGTGTTGCGCCGACCCCACTTTAAGGTGGGATAAGGGCAGGTAGAAAGAAGACATTGATACGAAAATATAAAAAAAATGCTATAACCAAAGTTGCCTCAAATTAGAACTAACTTTATACTATTGCTATCCTGCGGCTAAGCTCAGGCCTCCTCTACTAATGAGAGACTTTAGTCCGCCACGCTGGCCTAATGTGGGTTGGTAGACTTCACATACATTCGAATTCTTGTGGAGAATTCTCAGGTATGCAAATATTCTCACTTTGGCTTCATCTTTGCCAGCCTCCGTAGCGGAACGGGCGAGTAGCCGGCTGTGAAGCGAGAGGTCGCGGGTTCGATTCCAGCATAGAGACAAATGTTTGTGTGACCCACAGATATTTGTTTCAAGTCTGGGTGTTGTGAGACCGAGTCTCTCATAGTCTCTGACACACACGATACAGGTTCAGTGTGGGGTCAGGACTAGGTGTGACTGTTGGTTGTATAAAAAAAAGAAAATTAAAAAATCTTTAAAGTAAGCGATAGTTCATAATGAATACACAATTAACTGATCAAACTCCATGGTGCAGGTGGTTTGATTTAGATTATGCGACATTCTTCGCAATCCGTACCACTCTCAACTACAGTGGCGAAGTGTCTATACAACCCGATCCCTACCAGCTTCCCTTTTCCAGATTATAGGCTAATAAATGAGTTTCATCTCGGTACTATCTACTGAAGTATCTAGAAGAGAAAGTAGCACTGACTCCCTTATGAAATTGTTCACCCTTCGCCACTGCTCGACTAAGCTATCGCTATTATTTGAAATTAATATAACTTGCCATACATCAACATTTGACCATCAAATAAAAACATAAAACATCTAAAAGACACCGAAGAATCGCTCTCAAAGAATGTTCGAAACGTTAAACGTACCATAACATAACATTCATCAAAGGAATATTTCGAAGTACGAAAAAAAGGTAAAAATCAAATCTAGAAACACAAACGCTTCCAAGAAACGCTCAGAATCAAAGGGCCACCTAATTTACAAATTGCAATTACATTCGGAGACGAGAGCAAGAATTACACCAACAGATTACCAACACTAAATTTAATTACCGAGCGTACTCGAACGGGAACCGGGGCGGGGCGGCGCGGCGCGGGGTGCGGCACAAACGCGACAAAGTAAAAACACCCGAAAGGAAACTCGCATTGATATAAACGAAATTTAAATTAAGTACAAAGGGAAAGGAGATGAAAAAAATCCTTTCATTGAAAGCTCTCATCCCCGGAGTCAGAGGGCCGGCTACATCAAAGACGCCGCCTCGAGTCTAGCGTTATCTGCGCGACGCCGGGTTTGGAAATTAGCACAGAGCTTCACAGAGCTATCGTTTTTCTCGGAGGAACGGTGGCGGGCGCTGGGCGGCGGGCGGGAAGGTCAAAGACGCCGCTTGCGCACCTTGCTTCTTTTAACATTACTCTTTCACGAGGGTTTATAAGTTTGTATAATTTTCACACGGGAGCACTGAGACCTTGAGCCAAGCATCAGATAAGAAAGAAAGAAAAGAAAGAAATAAAGTTTATTTGTCAAACCAAAAAAGGACGGCATCAACTTACTCACATAAAATAAACATAATTTTAAAACAACTCATACTAAAATGTTGCGTGCCTTCATGGCGACAAATGTGGTCAGCCCAGAATTATGCTGTGTTAAATGTCGTGTGTTATTCAACGTTAGCCTCTGAAAAGCGCTTATAAGGGCTATGGAACAGGAGGTCCTGGGTTCGATTCCCAGGTCGGGCAAAGCGAATTTTCTAATTTAATATGCCCGAGACTGGATCGTTCAGAGGGGGTTGATGTCAGGAAGGCAGCCGGTGTAAAAACTCAGTCAAATGATTTCTGCAACATGCTCGAAAAAGTCTGTTGCGCCGACCCCATAATAAGGTGGGATAAGGGCAGGTAGAAAGAAAGAGTCTCTGAAATGCGGAGACATTTGTTGCTGTTGCTTGTTAGATCCATAGACACGATCCGCGAATGTATCAGAGACATCAAATTAATTAGTAAATTGAAGTCACTAAGACTGCCTCGGTGGCGTGGGTGTATTTAGGTACGACTACTGTCCTGCAGTCTCGGATTCGATCCCCGGGTCGGGCAGTGATATTGGATTTTTCCATATCAGCCCGGAGTCTGGACTTTGTGCCCGATATGGCTATAGGCTCGCCCCCTATCACATCTGGGACGGAACCAACCTCGGCGAAATGTGGGTGTTATGGTTCGCTGGCGCGCCTCTGCCTACCCCTTCGGGGATACAGGCGTGAGCTTATGTATGTGTTTATGTCACTAACCCAATTGAGGGTTTACATTTTTCTCAAGATATACGCCGCGTCATGATATTATTATTGCGGTGACTGTAGCGCGCATAAATGGAATATTCCAGGTTGATTTATAGCGCTATCAACCGACTTCCAAAAAGGAGGAGGTCCTCAATTCGTCTGTATTTTTTTATGTATGTTACGCGATATCACCGCCAAATGTGGACTGATTTTCAAAATTATTTTTGTGTTCGACAGAGCTTATTTCAAGAGTGGTCCCATATAAATTTGGTCACGATCGGATTTGAAGTCGGTCTGTTAAGTTTTAAACTTGTGATTATTTTAATTAATAGAAACAGGCGACGCTTCATATACATTTAGTAACATTTCTAACCAATTTGCGCTTAATTATGTGATACATCGAAATTGTAAACAACACGCGACAGCTAAATCAAACATGTATTACCAATTTTTGAGCGACTTCCACAAAACTTTTGTGCCCGATATGGCGATAGGCTCGCCCCCTATCACATCTGGGACGGAACTAAGCTCGGCGAAATGTGGGTGTTCTAGTTCGCTAGTATACCTCTGCCTACCCCTTCGGGGATACAGGCGTGAGCTTATGTTATGTTCCACAAAACGAGGAGGTCCTCAATTCGTCTGTATCTTTTTTATGTATGTTACTCGATATCTTCGCCAAATGTGAACCGATTTTCAAAATCCTTTTTGTGTTCGATAGAGCTTATTTCAAGGGTGGTCCCATATAAATTTGGCCACGATCGGTAAATTGGAAGTCGGTCGGTTAAGTTTTTAAACTTGTGATTATTGCTGTTACTTTGATTCTACAATCTATGTATGGCGAGATTTCGGACTACGATAATTTACTTCGTTCTATTTAGCGCTACCCCAGACTAAAAATAACAAGATCTACCTTCCTACGCAGACGCTTTCACTTTACCCGATCTTTAGCATCCTCCAGTGTCAGAACACGGAATCTCATTTCCACGGACGTAAAAAAGATGGACGAAGCGCTAGGGACATTGAAAGTGAGGCAGGATTTTCGGCCCATTCGACACCTAATGGCGTGTGTGTGCGAAAGGCAGTTTTGTGCAGGCGCCTTTGTGTGCGTGGCTTCTCTGTGGCATCCGTTTAACTATAGGCGATATGGTGTCCTTCTTTTTCTTTGCGACCGTGCTCATATCTTCGTCCATAACGACTAGCTGGCGTTGTTTGTGCCATCTAAATATGATATATATAAAGCACACTTAAGACACCACTCGACTTAGCTTAAACAACAAACCCTTTAACAGATGCCTCGTAGTGCGTGTTTAATTTTACAATTGTGTTAAACTGAATAATAAAATTACAAGAAATAAAATTTAGGTAATACACATTGTGTCTCATTATGTAATAATGTTCGTAATTCTTTTCCATAGCAATAATAATATAGTGAACATAGCGTTATTTTTTATATCATTATCATTTAAGTCATATTATACTTTATGTCCGTGGTTTACGTCTTTTAATCGCATATTGTGTAAGATTCGAAAAAATTATGTTACCAATTTGTAGAGACGGAGCGCGTTGATGTCTTTTCTTAAGGAGCACGACTTTAAGCGCTTCTTATACTTCAAGACCAATATAACGTTATTCCAGAAGTTTAAAATAACAATTACCCATAATTAACATGCAAACACATTATAAAAACTACTTTAAATACAACATAAAGCAGAATAATTAAAAAACAAAGTCTCTTTTGTAAAGCAAAAAAAATAACAATGGAAACAAAATGTTAAAGTGCCATTACTGTTAATAAAAATTTACACAGCGTTGTCAAACAAACTAACAATATAAGAACAATAACAACGAGCCAATGGAGCGGAACAATGCATGCATTCAAATATTAAAATTAACAACATAAAGCTGTTACGATACAAAAACTTGCCCACGACCGTACCGTTGAAGGATGCGGAAAGAGCGAGCCGACAATGCGACCCTCTGTTAGTCCTTTATTAGTTAGTTCAAATATCTAACCTGATTACTAAAATCGCGATTTTAAAATCCCAATTTTACACACAATCCGGGAAATATTCACGAAAAACTATACAATTTACACTTAAACAACTCTATTATAGACACATTAAATATAACAAGCACACCGATATACACACGAAACTATTTCGAACAGATTCACGAACTACGATCGCGCGGCAAAGTCGCGGAGAGATGCGTCAAACGCGTCCACCAACTTCGGAGGCCGTGAAGCAACTGTCAGATTTCCGCGCGAAAAATGCGCGCGCCGCACGTGGTCGCAAAAGTGGGCGGCGCGAATGGCTCTACGGGCTCGTGATTGGTCGAGCCGGCCCTTTGATCGTCCGTCGGCGACTAACAACATTGCTTTGCGCCTTAATCTCGGTAGTAACGTCCTTTTAAAACACGTAATTTTATTACAAAAATGTGTACACTTTTTATGGTGAGAGTCGAGTGACAACCCCTCCGTGCACGGTCAATGCAATCGCAATACATTACCGGGTCAGCCGTCGGCCGTCGGCCATCAGGCGCCGTCAAAGGACTGAACAGCGATACCTTTTTTGAGCCATTAAATCGTTATAAACTCCACGCATCCCTTTGACAGCGTACACATCAAAGACGTATGCGAAAAGCAACTTTTAACGTTACTTTACGCAAGGCCATTTTCATAATGAATATTAAATACGCTTCGTAACTTTCGCCGTTTGAGATTCTTGCGAGATTGAGTTGAGAGACGAATTACCAAGATTATAAATTTGTGACAGTTTGAAGTGTGTGGAGGTATGAAGTCTGTATGAAATGTGTGCCGAGCAGTAATTATGCGACGTCGTCATTAGAGATTTCGTGAAGCGCCGACGGCTATGCAGCAGAGTGGTGCAACCGGCTCGGAGCAGCGGTCGGTGGTATCGCTGATATTAATAAAGAGTAGTGTGTAGCGGGTGCGGCGCTGCACCCGCCGGCGCCGGCTCGTCTCGCGCGATATTACCCGCGCGCACACAACGCACACACCCGCACGTGCGCCGCACACAGACACAGCACGCCGCCCCACATATAATGTCAAAGGGTGAGCGCGCCGCCTCACAAAGCGTAAGTGCAACCACTAAAAGCCAATCCTAAGTTTTATTGATACACATTGTATTGCGACAAAGTCTCCGTCGGCGGCGGCCCCACTCACCCCACACGCCGCACAAAGACAATATCGCGACGTCAAAGGAGCGCCGTCCCGCGGACGGGTGGCGCGCCCGCCGCCGCACCGCACCCCGCACCCATGCCGCCCGCCCGCCGCCCCGAGGAAATGAAAAATTAAATTGTCAACACATTTAATATCTGCGAAAACGTGCACGGCGTCGCCTTTGAACGCGTCTCCTTTGCGGAATCGCCGCGGCTCCGGCTTTAAGTATTAAAATTTTAGTCATGAAATTGAAATTTCCTTTCAAATTTAATTAGTCGTCACGGGCCCAGTTCGATGTGGCGTTAGATCAGTAGCGCTAATGAGGCCCGCGGTGAGCACATGTCACAGGTGCGAGCGAGGAGCGGGCAACACCGGTGACGGAGTGCGGCGCGGCGCGGAGGCACGGGCGCCGGGGAACATTGGACGGGAGCGGGGGAGAGGGAGACGCGGGCGGCGTGGCCGACGCCCCCTCGCCTTTGATCGGTGCCGCCGCTTTGACAATTATTAAAATTTGCCTCGTACCTCTCGGGCCTCATCTTTTTCCGTCGCCTCGATTACGCCACGGGTTTGTCTCATTAGGGCTTTTGTATGGTATCGCGGGGTCCCTTTGATGCGAGGAGATCGCACGGCGTCGCGGGGCGGCGGCGGAGGCGCAGTGTGAGTGGATGAGACATCCGCGATCCACCTGCACTTTTATTGTTCCTGGTCAAGCACAAATGACGCACGGTGCACTTTTGAGATGTCTGTCACGGTGTACTCGGAGATCTGCGACCGCTAGACCTCTCCATATAATAATGGCGGTTGGCGTGGTCCGTCCGTCCGTGCGTCATTCGATGTACAATATCGCGCGGTGTTTGTAGGCGCCGGGCGAGAACTGCGAGTACTCGACACCCCTTTATTACTTCTGGTCTCTTTGTATGCGCGCTACCATCATCAAGCATACGTTTCGAATTAAAACTTCATACAATAACAATTTGTCGCCCCATGTTTAATTGGCGCCCAACGTGGTGCTTCATAAATTCAGCATAAAATATGCATCGTATACTAGAATATATAATATTGTACTATATTAATTTAATACTTAATAATAATAATATTAGCCCTGTCATATTACTGTCCCACTGCTGGACACGGGCGTCTTCTAATAAAATTAGTTTAATACTTATCCACTGACTTCCAAAAAGGAGAAGGTCCCCAATTCGTCCGACTTCCACAAAAGGAGGAGGTCCTCAATTCGCCTGTATTTTTTTTATGTATGTTACTCGATATCTCCGCCAAATGCAGACAGATTTTCAAAATTCTTTTTGTGTTCGATAGAGCTTATTTCAAAGGTGGTCCCATATATATTTTGTCACGATTGGATCAAGTTGAAAGTCGGTCAGTAAAGTTTTTAAACTTGTGATTATTACAGTAAAAATTGTTGTAACATAGGTGCTGTCTATAAACTGAGTTAAAAAGATTTTAACATTTATGAATGTTCGAAGCATATAACCACACTACTTCCTACTATTTCATCATACAACATTTATAAAATAAAAATAACTCCTTTAAGCATCCCAACAAATACAAAGTGGGCGATTCTGAAAGAGTTATCACAAAGTTCATGTAATAAGAGAAAACTCAAGACATTTTAAATAAAGCTCTATAAAAGGACAGATGAAAGGGAATTCGCTGTTTGTATTAGTGGGCAAAATAAGAGAGCGTGCACACAAGAGCGTCTTTGGCAACGGCCTTGTCGCCTCATAAACGAGATATGTCCCGGCTTAACATAATTTATTTCAATATCAAATAAAACTTTAAAACCTAATCCTTTTTGAATACAACGTTTTATTGCTATGTATTACTTAATTACTATGGCTTTTACTACGGCATAAGGATCAAACATCTCAATAACTCAATTTATCGACTACTTTATAGCCATTTTCTTAATATCGTTACTTTATTTTGGTACATTTTTGAGAGGTAAAGCAACGCCATAGACAGAAACGTCTACAGAGTGGCCCGATACCACTGTCTCACAACGTGAAGCGGCAGTTTACTGTTTTGTGTTCGATGAAACGACATTTCAGTAAAAATCATTTTCTCTCTACCTGCCCTTATCCCACTTTAATGTGGGGTCGGCGCACCACACTTTTACAAGCATGTTGCAGAAAGTATTTGGCTAAATTTTTATGACCGGCTGCCTGACTGATATCAACCCCCTCTGAGGGATCCAGCCAAAATCATCATTAACATAAATACAAGATTGAATGCATGATAAAGACAGAATATTAATAAATGATTACAATGGTCAGATTTTTTGAAATAGAAACGTTGATGATTCGGTATCACTAATTAATGTAACACATACTTATAAAAATCATAAAAAAATTACAACGAATGCGAATTAAAATATGGATCATGTCTCAGTACTGTAAGTTGACACACTAATTTACCTCTACATAACCCTTAAGATTTTCTTTTTTAGGCTAAATAAAACTAAACCACTAAAATGGAAAAACGCTGCAGTTTTCTACATACAAAGGTCCAAAAATTGCCCCCGCCGTTGCCGCCGCCTGTAGAGTGACCCTCAACCGGGGTTCGAATCCATGGCATTGAGAGTCAAAGTTAACGCGAGGGCGTGAAGAGACAAAGCTCTTTGTTGCGCCGAACACAGCCTCTAGCCTTTCATCTTCCGGCGTCCTTCAGCGGCCGAACCAACTGCGGATAGGGATGGCGTAGCGAATATTTCATTGCAAAATCAAATTTAAAAGCTAAGCCATTTTTTTACATGCTTAAAAATTTGGCACAGCCAATCCCACATTGTCATTTAGTGTTATAAGAGAAGACAGGAAATTGAAAGGCAATTCAGTTCAGAGGTAGTGGGGTACCTGAATGGGATAAGACAGAGAACAATTTTTTTGTAATCTTAATTTAATATTTTATCAATTTAACTAAAATTTTTATGTATGTTGTATCCTTATTACAGAAATGTAAACTAATATAAATATTTGTTCAGCGGGTAGATAACCGCTTAACAATTATTATGCCCACTGACGTGCAATCAATATAGACAATGAGGCACTGTCTACCCTGGCAATTTGCTATTCTCATACAGAATAAAAATCATGACTAAATACAGATTTCCAAAATATTAGCGATCGGTTTACGGTTGAAATGGACACGGAGGTTAAAATTATATTGATGGTAATGCAAGGGTTGAAGAAAATAATTATGCAAGTTTTATACCCTGATAGGAATGCCTATGCACGTCACTGATGCCTAATATGTTTGATGAAATTCAATATTTTTATACATACATACATACATAAGCTCACGCCTGTATCCCCGAAGGGGTAGGCAGAGGTGCACTAGCGAACTAGAACACATTTCGCCGAGCTTAGTTCCGTCCCAGATGTGATAGGGGGCGAGCCTATCGCCAAATATTTTTATAATTTGATATAATACTGTGGCGAATGTAACCTTGTATAGTACACCATACATAAGTTGCGCTTATCTTACGTATGAGGTCACACGTAACAGGGTCTAATTATTTACGTAAAATTATTGTCTAAAAGAGGGTAGATATTTGTTTACATTATTGGCATAAGGTTTGAGAACCTATAATATAACTCTATCTAAAGAGAACAAGGTATAATCTTTTATTTAATTCAAATTAAATTAATTGGATTCAAATTATACTGGACATTTATGCAGAAAAAACCGTTTGGTCAAATGAAAAGGAAAAAATAAATTGTCTCAAGAGCGCCGTGTGACAACCCTAAAGTTAGTGCATTCCGTTTGATGTAAAAGAAGAGTATCCTTTGGGGACGAGACGATTTTCTTATTATCAACATTGCCGTGTGTTTCGCATAAACATCGTTTCGATTATTATGAATCGCTTGCGGTCGCTATGAAATATTGCAAACAAGAAACGTTTACGAATTCAGGGGAAATGTAGATTATATTTCCTTTTTCAGAATCTTTTCAATATATTTTAATCTTTTTCGATTCTGGCAGTATCCAAAGAAAGATTATTAATTTTTATACATTAGCTTCGGTTTATGAGAAAAATCTAAATTTGACTTAGTTGATATTGTGTTAAGAATAACACCGATAAATCATATTATAGCATATCATTAGCTTCGCACCTGTCTTGATGACAGTCTTTTAAAATACCCGACATATTTATTTAAAGAACATAAACCCATGATTATACTTATGCTCACTTTGAAATTTGCTTCTGTAGTAACATTGTTTTAAGTAATAACAAAACGTACTGAAGTAATGCTTCTTACAATATTTATTAGCGAGAACCAAACGCATTGACGTACTTTGACATTTCTCTTTCCTGTGTAATTTCATATCAAGGACACCGGCATATTGTAAAATTACATATAACATAATATTAAGAAGATTTAATGTAAAACAAATATTATTAAAAACATCACGGACCTCGAAATAAGTCAGCTTCAACGTAATCTGCTATACTTTTTTCCATATTAAACTGGTGGACTAACAGTATCTTTATGAGACTCATTCTCATCGTATATTGGACATAGAACAGCATGCATGTCGCCCGGGAAAACTGGGAGAGGCTTATGTCCAGCAGGACGTCCACGTCCTGTGGCTGATGATAATGGTAAAAACATGCTAGAACCTTTATAATTGTTACAAGAAACATCTAGGGATACACCCCTTATAGGTACCATTAAATTGTCTGTACACAACACAAGAGGTTCAATAATCACAAGTTTAAAAACTGAACTGACCGACTTCCAATTTACCGACCGTGACCAAATTTATATGGGACCACCCTTGAAATAAGCTCTATCGAACACAAAAAGAATTTTTAAAATCGGAGCGCATTTGGTGGAGATATCGAGTAACAAACATAAAAAAAATACAGACGAATTGAGGACCTCCTCCCTTTGTGGAAGTCGGCCGAAAATGAGTTCAATCTCCGAACACATTTATATCTTGCCCTTATTGCCCCACCCCCACCACCTGCCTGAACCAATTCCCTTCCAATTACATTCGTATCTCGTTTATTCGACTAAAAACCCATTTAACTTCAAATCTGTCGGAGGAAAAAAACGTTCCATCATTGGCAATGACGGATTCAATTGCGAAGTCAATTGTCCTCTTCCATATTGCCTGTAACCTGGAGGGGGGAGGTGCGGGTAAAGGGGCGAAGAGGAGAGGATAGGGTTTGTCTCGGAGTGGCTCAAGATTGAAATAGTAATTTGGGCGGGGCTCGGTGCACTCCGCGACGCTAAGTAAATTCGTTGAGCGATTGCTGCGATATCCGTACGGACGTGAATAATAGAGAGGCAACTGGATAGTTAAACCTACAAAAAAATATTTATTAAGTTTTCTCACCTAACCCGTCTCATTAGTAGAGGAGGCCTGTGCCTAGCAGTGGGACTGTAATATTACAGGGCTTATATTATTATTATTATTATTATTTCTCGCCTGTAGACACAACCGAGACCTCAATATTGCGTCATGCGTGTAATAGGTCGGTATCTGTTTCTATGCCACACCACCAATTAAAAAACTCGAGGTGGCCTTCAATGCGCATGATCACATTAACACGTTTTTACATGTGGAGGAGTTGTATACAACTCTGTTTTATTGCAAGGTTATTCAATATGATAGTCACTATTTAGTTATCCCAAAACGCATCATAAGCCACATGTTCCAATACAGACGACTAACAAAAAAGATATTACACGTTAAACATTATGGGCCTTACTTATAAAAACAGTTTAGCTGAGCAAATGGTAAAGAATAGCCTGTCCCTTTTATTTTTAAACAATGTGACACAAGGAAAAAAGTGACAGGCTTTTCTTAGCCATTTGCTCAGTTAAACTGTTAGTAAGGACCATTATGAATTTTGGTCTACATTCGTACAACATTATTTCTTCAATATTTATGGAAGATAATACTAATTGAAAGAAACGTAAACTAACAAAATTCTAAGCAGTTTGTCATACTTTCAGCTGCGCCTATTATAAAATATACCACGATAAAATTGCCTTCACACCCCTATCACCGTGGAGCGTCGCGAATTTTTCTATTCTCCGAGAGGCAGATGTTTCCGTGGGATTGAATAGGCGACGGCGGGCGGGCGTCGCGTCGCACCGTCGCGATAAATTCGGTTTGCGAGACGCCACGGCGCCGCGGCCGCGCCACAATCTACATAATGCAAGCCCGGTAGACTGCCGAGCTTAAATCGCATTGTTGTGTACATTCGCCGAATCGCGGAATATCTAAAATGTTTATGTAAGCGTAATGGAGATTGGCTTGTTTCTTGATTTGCGTAAAATAAATTGGTAGAATAACAAAAACTTGACACAAGCTTCAAAATTGTAGAAAGTAGAGTCGCTTCGTCATTCGTCGTCTTTGTCGTCGCCGAGCTTAGTTCCGTCCCAGATGTGATAGGGGGCGACCCTATCGCCATATCGGGCACAAATTCCAAACTCCGGTCTGATATTAAAAAACCGAATTTCACTTTGCCCGACCCGTGTTTGGAACCCGAGACCTCAGGACGGTAGGTCGGACGGACGATCAAAATATTATTATCATAAGATATGATTAAAGCTTATAAGTTATAGCAGTTCTGTAACATCGATGGAGCGAGGACATTTCTGTCATGGTTATTATCAAAGTTGTCGAACAGCGCTCGGGGCACGTCAGTATCGGCGGCCTGACTCCTGACGCGAGACGAAACTAATACAACTTGCTCAGACTAGATATTATCATTAAAGCCATAGATATAACTGAATGGTAGCGTAGCGATGTAGACAATTCTAAGCTGGCGCATTATGGGCCTCACTTATAAAAACATTTTTGCTTATTTTTTCGCTAAGAATAGCCTGTCACTTATTTCCTTGCGTTACATTGTTTAAAAATGAAAGGGACAACCTATGGTTAAAGATAAGCAGCGCTTAAATATTTTTATAAGTAAGGGGATATGTGTTAAGAATTGAGACCCCGTAAAGTCACATACATCCCTTTTAATTCCAAAAACGAATTGTATTCGTTACTAGAAATATTTGTTAAAAAATCATACACCAACTTAAAAGTGATAACTTTAGTCATCAATATATTATACCCTAAATGCACAGTTCTTTGCAAATATCCTCCTAAAAAGTGGTCTCAGGAATAAAACACAGAAAAATATCACAAGTTGTAATTAAATCAACACAAATATAACCCTAAGCACGTGTTATAAAGTAGCTTTTTAAACGAAATGAGCAAGCGTTCTTTAATTTGAATTTTGAAATTTAGAATTCTATCGACGTCCGACTGTATGCAAAACGAGTGCTTAAGCACTCCTTTGCTGTCCCATTTTCCGAGCGTCAACTGTGCATCTGGGTAAATAATATATCGATGACTTTAGTAGATAGACCTTGGATTTTCTTGACATTTCTCGCTAGCAGAAACATATATTTGTATGACAAACACTCGAACGCGATTTGATGTTTTTTGAGTTAGTCGCTTGCGAGAAATGTCAAAAAACTCATGGTCGGTTACAGTTATTTTGATTACACACAATCTCGAACTCGTAAAGTAAAAACCAAAATTAGGTAAACACAAAACAAACCCACACATAGAATATCGATTGCAAACACAAAAGGGGCATGCAATGATTCAGCGACAAAAAGGATTACAAATCACAGCCTGCGCGAGTACAAAGGGCGAGCTGCACCGCCATCCGCCCGATCCGCCCCGATCCCTCTTCATACATATCCACTATGAAATTAAGCAGTATACAAAAATTTCAAGTGTAGCCGGTTTAATTCGGCAAGTGGCGTTTGTGTGCCGGCACGTAAAATGAATTTCTCCGTACAAAGTTTAAATCCTCACAAAGACAACTCATTAGGCACTCTACACACCAAACAGCGGAGGCATCTATAAAAAATTCAACAGAACCTTACATAAAGGAGTGAACGCTCTCATTTATATCTTCCCTTTGAACTTGAGGCTTTTTCTTTTAAGTCCCGTTCACACGGGCGAGGTTTTTTTATTTGGCGACGTCGCTGTCAAATTTCTATTTTGTCGCCGAATACCCGGTTTTTAGGTAAAGAGGCGGTGAGATTGTCTACTTTGAGGTCTTACTCTGACATTTTAAACATAAAATAATGAAGTGAAGTGAAGTGAAACAATGAAATGAAGTGAAGAAGAACAAACAGAAAACAATGAAAGAGTTTTTTGACATTTCTCGATAACGACTACATAAATTACTTGTATCTAAAAAAACCCGAACGCCTCTAGCGGTGACTTAGAGAATCGATGTTTTTACAAATATACAAATTATTTTACATAATCGCTAGAGTGAAATGTCTAAAAATTTATGATTGAACTACTGATAATAAAATTATGTATTTTACTTTACTGTTGATAGATTCATTTAGAATCATTAGTGGCGTGATTTTCATAGGACGTTTACAGGTCATTCATTTCATTCTTGTAAACATGAATTTCGTTGATAATTGAATATGCATAGCCTATAAAATATGTTGACATTAATTTTATGCTGCGCTAAGTAGCTGACAACACGTCACATGACATGGTGTTAAATCTGCAAGTGACCCACACTCTGTGGACCGCGTTTCAGGATCAGCTAGTGCATATCTGGTTATATCAAGGTGATTCCGAGATGACTTGATAGTTGGTTGCGGCGGGTGTGGGAGATCTATCTGCATCGGTTATCCGCCTGTCTGACTGCAAGCCATTCGATTAGCTTCTTCCCTTTTTAGGGTGTATAGAAGCATAAATATGTCGGCGTGATTCTGGTAGCTACCACCCATTATAAACCCACTGTTTATCTATGTTGGATATAACATTAAAAAAAAAAGTGTACATCTCGGGACGGTAGACAGAAGTGATAACTTAAACTAATCTAAGTAGAACTATTTAATGCTGAAATTTACTATTTAGGGCGACTTGCACAGTTATTACTAATCTAGAGTTACAATTTATCGCGATTTATACCACAGCTTTGAATCAAGCTTTCGGATAAATAGAGATTTATCGCGGAGCTGCAAGTGGCTCTTAATAGAGTAAGTGAACCCAGACAGAGTGGCGCCGTAACGCGTTTCGTATATACGCTACAGGTTTACCGTCCTATAACAAGTTATCACTTCAATAATCGAATACAACGATGCGTGTTTGTACTATAAAAACATATGCGAAATAGAAAATCCAAATTATTTCGTTGTTTGAAAACTCAAACGCCCGTGTGCCCTCTCCTTTCGCAGACTGCGTAGAGAACCGGATCGTGTTGCGACTTTGTAATTAAATCATTCGTCGGTATTAAATCGGTCTCCTTTGACGGCAGTAGTATTGAGCCGACGAGAGTTCTTCAGGTGGCGTCTATGACGACTCCCAATTTCGCTTTCAAATGCTTTTTTTTAATAAAAAGAAGGGCTACAGGTAAGCAAGAATTTAATTTTAGAACACCGTCAAAGAGTTTCGTCTTTATTACGAGTTATGAAAGCGTTTGTTTTTGCGCCTTGTTTTGTAGTGGTAATTATTTGACAAAGACCCCGATCGTACTCAAAGCAGTGCTCAAAGCGGTGTCGGTCTGGTCAACATGAGTCCTGTTTTATTGCCGAAGTGAGCACAAGTATAGGTCAGTATCTGCATATCGGATATATTCTTCATTTATTTTCATCTGCTCTTATTCTACTATAATGTGTGGCCGGCCCAAAAGTTTTTTACGTCATTCCCATATGTGAGATCATTCTTCTACGTCCGATTTATATCGATTTGGCTTTTTTTTATCGCAGAGACTGGCAAACGAGCAGATGGGTCACCTGATGGTAAGTGATCTCCACCGCCCATTGACACCCAAGACACAAAAAGAATCATGGGTGCGTTGCCAACCTAAAAGGAGGGAATGGAAGGGGAGAGAAAAGGGCTTGGAATGGAGGGAGGGGGTAATTGGACACCGGGAATCTTACTTACCGAACAAAACGCGACAGCAATCTGGCAATTTACGTCGGTTTTCTGTAAGACAGTGGTATCAAACCGGTCGAGCCGGCCCATTCGTGCTGTAGACGTTACTGTCTACAGCGTAGCTCTACCACTCAAAAGATACATATACAACACGGCTCCATCTTATAATGTTCACACAAACAAATTTCACATCGCAGTAAAAAAACATATATATTAAACTAACATAATATTACTCTTTTCTTTTCTTATGCACCTACCTTATTCTACTCTGCATCACCCTAAGGTTGACTGGTAGAGAATGCCTTCGGCATTAAGTCCGCCTATATACATTGTATATGAAGTGTATAAATAAATAAATAAAAATACATCAGCGTGGACGGTGCGTAAACGCGGCGTATCAAACCAGCGCACAGCGACGCGACGCGACGTCACGTCAGTAAGATTATTTAGTGCGGTAATGGAGCGGAGAGCTTAATTTGTGTTGTGGGCCGGCCCGGTTTGTTCATAATTAGTTTAATATCAGCCGGGCCGGCGCGGATGCGGACGACGCGGCCGCCGACCGAACCGGCCCGGACCGGCGATCGAATTAACTAAAATTGCATTGTGACAGGGAAACACTGCAAATGGACTCGGTTTATGCTATTAGATAATACTTCGATGGTTAACCGGTGCAGTGAAGTGGTCGAGAAATAACAACGAACATTCAAAAAGGAGGTTCTCGAATCATCTGTTTTTTGAGGTTAACGCCGTGGATAGGTCCCATGCAAAAGCCAAGATAGATGACCAGGTACTAGAGAAATTATTAAATACATTCTATAGACTTCACACGTCGAAACTCTTAAAAGAGCCTATTAAATGAGTAGACAACAGGTTTCGTTAAGGTTTCTTTAGATAGATAGATAGATAGAAAGTCTTTATTGCAGACACACACATAAAAACAGGTGAGCAACAGAATAGGATGAGATCTACAGAGCTAATTTCGACTAAGTCAGCGTCAAAGAAACAAACTCAGTACGTATTTGAAATTTTTAAATAGAACTTTGACTTAGCCGAGCCATTTTTTTACAAGAAAGACAGACTAAGTAAAGATTTTCTTGTAAAAAATGACTCGGAATCAGTCAAAGTTCGATTTAATAATTTCAAATACTCACCAACTTAGTTTCTTTGACTTAAGACTTAATCGAAGTTCGCTCTATAGACCTCAGCCGTATTTTAGAAATTCCCATTTCATATTGAATTCTCAACTCTTCTCATCCACAACAAAACCTAAACACCGACCATTCACATCGGCTAGCTTTACGATATTTTAATAAAAGAGACAATGCATCGAACAAACGTCCCGGAGCACAACAGAGAGCCGAGCGCTATAAAATGCGCGTACACTTTCAATATGATACAAATATGAAACTATTGTACGGGGCACAATAATAAAAATATTGCAGCGCAAATAGATGTCACGCGTCGATTCAGGCTTTGGGCTCTCATTCTGATCTTGTGGCAAACAAAGAACGGCGTCAAAGGCTCTGTGTGAAAAGGAATCCAGTGATAGAGGCAGTCAACAATGGGCTAGATAAAGGGTTGGCGCGATTCAAGGACGGCAGCCAACGATATATTATTTACCTAGATGCACAGTTGATGGTCGGAAAATGGGACAGGAAAGGAGTGCTTAAGCACTCGTTTTGCATACAGTCTGACGCCGATATAATTCTAAATTTCAAAATTCAAATTTAAGAACGCTTGATCATTTCGTTTAAAAAGCTACTTTATAACACATGTATAGGGTTCTATTTGTGTTGATTAAATTAGAACTTGTGTTTTTTTCCTTTGTTTTATTCCTGAGCCCACATTTTATGAGGATATTTGTAAAGAACTGTGCATCTAGGGTATATTATATTGATGACGGCAGCGATCAACTTTGACAAGTATCGAGATGGGAGATACCAAACTCCTCACTAGCCATTAATTTAATACATTTTTAACAGAGTCCATTTTGCCTTATTCAAACTGTTGCTGGTTATTAATTATACATTTACGGCCGGTTTCAATAAAGGATCTCAGTTTAGAGTGCGGATAGATAGCGATTATGAACCAATGAAATCAAGTCATTTGACAAAGTCATGTACAAACTGTATTCTTATTGGCTTTTTTTTGTAATCTATCTGCACATTCGAACTGGGATTGTTTATTGGAACCGGGAGTTGGAAAAGGCTAACCTCACAATGTAAATTTGCATTTTAAACGGCCGCGCCAATCTTCATACAATATTTCTCGCGCCGTGACTTTCTCATGTTTGTAATATGAAAACTATCGTGCTCTAAAGACATTAATGACCAGTATTCTTAGTAAAAGTTTTGGCAGTTTTCAAAAACGATGATATTTTTCGTTCCCTCCATACATTTGACCAGGAGCGCCACTTGAAGAAATTACAACGAAGTAACTACTATAAATTTTGAAAGTGTCAAAACGCAAAACTTGCATTAGTAATAACTATACTACTGTTACTATACAGTCCTTCGCGATTGAATACATTCAACTCGCGTAGAAAATATAAATATATCAAATCAAAACTATCGTGAACCGTACATTTTTTCGAGATCAAAAATATGTTCTATTCTAGACTGTAATCAATCTCTGTGCTAAATTTCTTCCAGACCCATTCAGCCATTCGGGCGTGATTTAATAACAATCGTCCATCCATCCATCCAAACTCGCATTTCTAACATAACATAAACATAAAAACATAAGTAAGTAAACATATCTATGAAATGTTAAAAACATAAGCTCAAGCCTGAAGGGGTAGGCAGAAGCGAACTAGAACACACACATTTTTCGCATTTTCTAATAGTAGTAAGATTCCTACGCAATCCGCTGTCGCTCGTAACACACGTCGCCGGAACGACATCGCGCCGCGGCGAGGTGGTCTTCCGCCGGCGCTTTGTGCCGCATTGATACAGCACCGCCGATAAATATTGTGGCGAGCTTTGAACCGTCGCGTCACCCCAAACATATAACCAGATAGCCTACACGTACCGTCATATCTACCATCAATTGTATGTGTGCTGGGTATTGGTTAATGAGTGTTAAAAATGTCAAAAATGATAAATAAAATTCAATCTAACCAATTCTGAATCGATTCTATACGCTGTTCTGAGAGGTCCCTATAGAGCGACCCTCTAGTTCTGTGCACATGCTATCTGTAAAAGGCACACAGTGTTACCCGAGCTAAGATTCGAAGTATCATTCAGTGCCACTACAGTAGAGTTTATTGACTACACCAAGGAGGCGACTATGTATTAAACCTAATAAATAATGTAATGATTTCTTAAGTTTACGTATTGAAATAAAACTATTTTTACAGATTCTATGACGATTAGGTTTTAATTTTTATTCCCGACGTTTCGAAGGCTTTGCAGTCTTTGTTGTCACGGGTCAGACTGAGGTGTCTTTGTCCAAAAAAGGTTAGTGTTACAATATCTACCTTAATTTTTAAATTATACAAAATTAAAAAGTTTAATTATTTGTGTTCCGATCTACGCAGTACGTGCTCACGGTGTCTTGAGTTTATAGTTTAGTTTTTAGTTTTTTTTTTATAGTTTTATTTCAAAATAATGTAACACAAAATTTTGTTTGGGCGTTATTGTATCGTTTGTTATTAAAAGTAATTATAAAAAACGATAGAATAACTCGCAAAATGAATTTTAATATAATAACTTTAAAAGCTTTCCTGTTTGTTTACATTATAGCTGCGCAACCAGACGTCACCAGAAGCTTTGAAGTTTGCGCAACGGCGTAACGAATAAGTTTTTATTTAGCGGAAATGAAAACCAGCGAATAAACATTATGAAACGCGCTAAACGTCGGACAACTCGTCACGTAATGAAACGTCAAGTTGCGTAAACCGGTGTAAACATTGACCATGGAATGAAATGTTATTTAACTCTATCTTCATACGCCAAAGCACTGTTTGTTTATCTTGATGTACTATGCACCTGATCCTTACTTAAAGTATGTATGTATGACGATAGTTAATTAAATATTTACATTAAAATATGGAATTTACAATTTACATTACTTGGGTCCGTTAAAAATCGGTATTACAAAAATCTAATTTTTGCCCCGAAACCCACTATTTTATATTGTAATTAGAAATGCCCAAAGTTACTTTTGTACACAGCGTGGTGCTCACTTATTCTAAGATACATAATCATTACTCGCCGTCATATATTTAGTTAACAATCAGAAATAATCACTAATTAACACATAACATAAGCTCACGCCTGTATCCTTGAAGGGGTAGGCAGAGGCGCCCTAGCGAACTAGAACACCCACATTTCGCCGAGCTTTGTTCCGTCCCAGATGTGATAGGGGGCGAGCCTAATCATTAATTTACATAGATATAATAAAAAATAATGTATAAATCGCAAATAATTAACGTCACAACGTAGTGCTGCGGTATCTTCTATCTCACTAGCGAAAAAGAAACGTCGACACAAAGCGGTATCGATACGAGGCGATAAATCGTAAAGAGCGAATCTGAATGGCAGAGACGAGTTCTTGAGCACATGTTGATTAGTTGGCACGCGCGGCGCGGGGTCAGCGCGCGGTGCCTTTGTGCGGCCGCTTTGATGTCGCCCGGCCGAGCCGCCCGCCCGGCTGGCCCGCCCGCCCGCTCGCGAACCCCACATTGATTTCACTTTTGTTTATTATATTGCATAGGAGTTAACACGCTGATTTGTCACGTGGAATTGAGACGTCTTTTATGTTAGAAATGAGCAGAAATTGTTTCTATAAAATCCGATCTGCTGAAAAAGCTACGATAGTTCTGTAAGAAACTTGAAAATGGTACTGACTGCCGAGATGAATGACACAGTTTGAGTTTGAGTTTTTTAACACTGTACATGTTCTTCTTCTTTTAAAAATAATGGCTCTTCCACGCATTTGCGATGATTTAGCCAATGTATAGGTAAATAGAGCAATTACATACATATGTTTTCACAATGACCATAAGACCCAGATGTGGATGGTCTCAAGGTCCTGCTGGGATTATGGCGGTAATTCCTGCCAGCGTTGTGCCCCTCAGATGACCTCTCGGCGAATCGACCGAACAAAGCCAGCCAACGCATCAAGCAGAACTCATCAAAGACTACCGGATAAAAAGTTTCCACATTATACTGTCCATCTTCACTGCAGTTTGATGCATTAAACATCACTTAAAAACCAACAAACACAGCTCTAGAGAATAATATGAAATAATTTTAACAAGCGACGCCCACCCTGTCAGACTTACCGTCAAAATCCTCTACCTGTTCATTAGGAATTATCGCTTACTTTGACGGTGAACCGTGAAGGTAAGTGAATTTTATATCGAGTTACAAACCAGCGAGTGTAAAAAATAAATCAAATACTAAACAGTATTTCAATACATTGAAATAAAACTATTCTTACGGATTCTATCACGATTAGGTTTTAATTATTTCAATACAATAAAATTATAAAATAACCGATGCGTGTGACGGTGACAATGCGGTGATCCTTACGCCTTATGTCATGGCTCATATGTGCAAATTCTAAATCACAGTAGCTGGTACCCGGAGATGTGTAGGGGGGGAGGGTTATCGTCGCGCTCAGCGGCCACTAATGAGTACGCCCCTTCACGCGAGAGCCGACGGAATGCATGTGAGACGGAAGTTTTTCGGCACCCACGTATGAACTGTAGGGTTGACACTATTACAAAAACTAATTTACTCAATCTCTACTCTATTAAAAAAAAGGTCGAAAAAGTTATCATAACTTAACTTTTACTGAAATCATTGATTCATACTTTACATACTTCAAACCTTAGATTTTAATTGGAAGAACAGCGCAAGTATTCGTAATATGATACAACGCAATTTAAAAAAAAAAATTATGTCACAGTACTTATGCAAATTATTTTCTCTCTTTCTGGTAAAGTCGGGCCTTCTGTTCTTATTCAATTTAACCAAAGAATAATAAAAATCATTTGTGATTAGTGGAACCACTGCAGTTAAAATTTACTGAGATTTAATAATTTTCAAAAGTTAAAATATTTATCAATATTAATTTCGACAACCATAAAACTTTCTTTTACACTATAAAAGGGGACGCGACAACGCTGTTAATCCCAAAAAAGCCGTCACTTGTCGGCTTACTCCTACTAACTCTACCTACAACTAGGGGTATTCCATATTCGGGGCGAACGCGCGACAACCCTACTGAATTCGCTTTTTGTTGTTTTTAAATTAAATCTTCGACTTGTTGTCTCCTTTGTGGTTACGTTTACGTTTGTGTTACACTGGATACTGTGTTACACTCACAGAAAGAGGAGATTAATTACGTTTTCAGTGGATTGTTGTCCCGGATGTCGTTGGTAGAGCCGCACTGTATGTTATTTTGCGTATAGAATAGAGTGGTTTGACAGGGGTTGTACCACCTATTCAATCTTCAAATGGCACGTTTCACACGCTTAGTGTGGGTTGGCGTGAACAGTCAGGCAAGCCGGTCGTTGAAATTAAGTCAAATCTTTTCTGCAACATGCTTCAAAAAATTTCGCGCCGACCCGACATTGTGTTGGGATAATGGCAGGTACAAAGAAAGTGTAGTTTCTAGAAATGGAGTGCATCTTTACTCTCTAGCTTAAAAAATACCGAATAAATGACCTGTACTCGATCGCCGGCTTCCGCACTACTATAGAAAATTATACAACGGCAACCGAATTGACAGCCTCCGTGGCGCAGCGGGCGATTCGGGTTTGGGTGTTATGATACCGAAAGTCTCTGCTCGTTTTTGATACCCTAGTTACACCTAGTGTGGGGTCAGAACTATGTGAATGGCTGTTGGGTGTATTTAATATGTGTTCAGTACTCTTTATTTTTTATAAGGTTTTTTCTACATTTTTAAATAGATGCTAATAAAATAAATACATTTAAAAATATTCCCCTCCGATGGCGAGGCTCGGGACCCAAGCCACCGGCGGTTAGGACCCCAGAATGAGGAACCTCCTCACAATTCGTGCCGTATCCAGTAATACTGCCTTCTGCATTTGGCTCTTGACCCAAAAACCAACAAGAGACTCTTGAGGTGTTCGTCGAGGCTCAGTGGTATTAAACCATGGGCAGAAATGACTATCGGAACAATGATTGTTGAATCCACATCCCACATGCGAGTAACCTCATATGCCAGGTCTAAATATTTCGACATTTTGTCTTTTTCTGCTTTCACAAGGTTCTCATCATGCGGAATCGTGACATCAACAAGCATCGCCCGGCGCGTCAATCGATCTACTACCACAATATCAGGCTTATTGGCCACAATAGTCCTGTCTGTGATAACAGATCGATCCCAATAGAGCGTTGCATGACTATTTTCGAGAACTGGTTGAGGGACATATTGATAATAAGGCACCTCAGAAGCCACAAGGCAATATCGAATACCGTTATTTAATATTATTATTAATTGCAAAAAATCGCCGGAGATTTGCTATTCAAACATGCTTTTCATTATAGGTCACGTCCTTGAGAGACCTTGGGCTTTAGAACGATTTAATCGCGATAATAATATAACGTCTAACGATAACTGCTGATAAATCAGCAAGATATCATTTAACGGGAAAATATAAGATAAAATCATACCGTTATAGTAAAGGAATAGTAAAATTAATTGTAAGAACGATTAAAAAACTACTTCAGAAGATCTTTTTTAGTGATTTTTTAGTTCATTGTAGTTAACACTATGCGTTTTTTCTCGTCGGCTATTTCGGCTATAACATATGATTGAGATTTCAAAAGCATTTAATTATTTAAATTTTTGAAATTTGTGCCCGATATGGCGATAGGCTCGCCCCCTATCACATCTGGGACGGAACTAAGCTCGGCGAAATGTGGATGTACTAGTTGGCTAGTGCGCCTTTGCCTACCCCTTCGGGAATACAGGCGTGAGCTTATGTTATGTTATAATTATTTCAATGATAGTACTGCATTTGTATTTTGAAAATACATTTTCTGTATAAACAAAGCAGTCGTGAGGTTAAGTACTCCGTAGTTCCTTGAAACACACGGTTGTAACACGTGCCGCAATTACCTTTGGCTTTTATTAAAACACTTTCCGCCACGACCTACGTGCAAATAAAACATGACTTTAAAAAGTATAAGGTAGCATTTAATTAGTAGAAAACACTTAGTTGAGTTCGCTCTTCTTCAGATTAGCTCTTTATGATTTTAGTTTGATTAGAGCGACATGTACCACTATTACTAACCTACAGTTAGTCCTAACCAGAAGTTAACTTGACAAAATATGTATGAATAACATTTAATTCATTACATGTCATGTACTGAGATGGTATGGTCACGTCAAGAGGAGGCCGCCTGATTACGTTGGAAACTTAGCTACAACTATCCATCCCTGGACGTAGATCTAGAGGCAGGCCAAAGACAAGGTGGAGAGATGTAGTACTAAGAGATATGAGAGAGTGTGAGGTATCCGAAGACGACGGTATGGATAGAGCGAAGTGGAAAAGAAAAACAAGGAAAGCTGACCCCACCACCATGTGGGACAAATAGACATGTGGGACTTGGAAGAGAGAGAGAGAGTACTACATGTAATTACAGAAAATATAATATGAATGACATTTAATTCATTATATGTAATGAATTGCGTGTGATTCGTATATTTTTTCAATTTAACCTGGGGTTAGGACTAACTGTAGGTTAGTAATAGTGGTGCAAGTCGCCCTTAGAAGTTTTTATGTTAATTTGTAAATTAGAAACGGCGCATTTCTTCGTACATTGTATAGGTGCAAACTATCCAATATAGGCATAATTATTATAGATGTATAGTTTAATTAAGTATAATCATATAGATACGAATATATTTTGAAGATCACAATTCACAACCATTGTCCCAAAACGCGAATCGAACTCGTTGGTTAGACAACAGTCATGTCAACGATTTCACTATAGTAATTGCAAATATATAATAACCAATCAAACACAAAACTCTAGGACCTATACAAAACAAATGACAACATAATATCACAGGAACGCAACAAACAACATCGATCAAAGCAGTCGGTGGTGCGGTCGCATGCGGTCGTATGCATTCGGGGGCGGTCACACGCGGTCGCATGCGGTCGTATGCGGTCGCATTCGGTCGTATGCAGCAGTCAGCTTTCAGCACACGATCGCAACGTGAAATTCGTACAAATAAATAGCACTAAAGATAATAAATTACAGGGAAATTGCTAATGATGAGCGGCGCGGGGCCGCGGGCGGTGCATTAAGCCGGCGGCAAACATCAAAGGGCCCTTTGACCGAGCCGACACTCCCACACCCTCCCCGGCGACTTCCCCAGAGCTACTAACGGATGGAGTGCGACGTGTTCACGGATTTGTTCACGGCTTTTTGCAATTATTGTAATGAATCGTTGAAGATACGTCACGGCGGATGACAACGTGTGTTTCAATGACATACTTATGTATAAAAAAACTGTGTCGGTTTTTTCAAACTTTCGTCCATGATGATTTTTTTAAGATGTTTTATATTTTTCCATACAAAACCGGTCACTCCCATTAAGTAATCTCCATCGTCGTAGACATACACCTAAGATACCAGAATAATCATGAGTGCATCGACAACCTTAAAGAAGGTGATGCGAACTTCGACTAAAGAAACAATGTTCGAACAGAGTTCGTTTCTTTGACTCAGACTTGGCCGGTTTCAATAAACGATCTCAGTTTAGAGTGCAGATATATCGCGATTATGAACCAATCAAATAAAGTCATTTGACGGAGTCATGTTCAAACAGTGTTCTTATTGGCTAATTTTTTGTAATCTATCTGCATATTTCAACTGAGATTGTTTATTGAAACCGGCCGTTAGTCGAACTTCATTCTATCGATCTCAGCCCAAGAACTGAGAAGAGAAGATTTGTGGTCGCCAGCAATCACACTCACCGAATGAAACGCAACAGCGATATTTTGGTTGTAAAAATAAACACCGTTAAGATTTAAATTATTATTCCTTTGACTATTCTTTTAAATATTATGTCGAGTTTCAGATATCAGATTAGCAAAAAGAAAAAAATCTACATCTTGTAAATGGCAATTACTACCAACATGGAAATGTTCCATCAACTATTTGTCTGGTGGAGCAAGTAAAATTTACTTTGCATATCACGAACTTACTAAATAATTCTTTAACAATGTCAACCGACAAGACTAGTAATAATCCTTTACCACAGTCTAAAAATTACAGTAAGATAGGTCTAGCTGTGTGTTAGGTACCAGTGGCGTGCAGTGGATATAGACAAAGAGAAGTGTCTCTTTGTCTATATCCACTGCACGCCACTGGTACCTAACACACAGCTAGACAGCTATTTACACAGTGGTGTACCCTGACAAATTGCTATTTGCAAATATAAATAAATAAACTATAAAAACTCTGACAAAAAAAATAAAAATAGCATCGATCAACTTGTATTTAAAGTCAACACGAGGATGATAATGACAGTGGTGGTGGTGTACGGTTGAAGAAAATAATTTTGTAAATTTTTTGTCTACCCTGATCCCAATGCCTATGCACGTCACTGTTGGGTACATACAGTATACGCACTGTTATAAAATAATAATGTACATATTTTAAATTGCATGTCGTGCTTTTTGATTGCGTAGACAGGTATATTACAGAGGTAAATAGGCTGCATTAATTGTTGCGGCTAGCAGTCTATACACAATTTTTACCTAATTAACATCAATTTGTAAAGCACGTTTTTGTATGTATGTATTTAAATTAAAAAACCTATTGGAGCTGCAAAAGTGAGTGTTATTTATTTTAAAAAGATACCACGGAGCGCAAACGTTACAGTACGCAAACTCACAACTGTCATTTTAACTCCACGTGGTTGGCAACAGCTTTATAGCAGCAATACGGCTGAAAGGCTCTGTATCTATGGGTATGACTAATTGAAAAAAAAATGTTTCGATAATTAAAAAACGCCTTTTGGGACCGCTATATGGAATTTAGCCCTAGTAATTAACACGCAAATTAAGTTGCTGAATCTACGAACCTACAATTATAATATTATAACTGTTTTCTGTTCAATTTATATCAATATCAATATATTATTTGTTTATATTGCTTTATATATGGTTTTAATTTACGCATGAAGGGTTTTCGCAGAAAAAAATAGGTACCTTACTTTCTAATATGGTAAGTAGTTATATTTTTATTCCTTAACAATTGTGGTGGACTAAAAAAAATATGTTTAATTACTTGAAAATTATATAAACATATAATTTTCAAGTAATTAAACATATTTTTAAATTATTATATTATTTAAGCTTTGTTTTTTCTTTTATGATTAATATGTATGATATGGTAGTGCTAATTTAAATAAATAAATAAAATTATCTATATCGCCTATTCGGCAACAACAAACGTGTTGCCGTACTTTACGATATTTAAACTGTGGCATTACTTTGTAATTCATAAAGGATGAAACATCCGTGTCTATGCAATATGCACTGTGCTTTTTTACATCAAAAGTATTCACCGCGTTCACAGGGAAAAAACATACAATGCCCTGCAAGGCACCAATTAATCAATTTGATCCGCTACTGGGTTCTGACAAACGCGACTTCCGGTGCACTCTGTCAGCCTTTAATGGTGAATTAGTGGGGCGCACCCCATTATACGTGCGGTTAGAAGCATTTTATACAACAATTTTTGATTTATGATGGCGTTAGCGTGGCTTTTTAAAAGTTGTGGTTTTAAATGTTTTATTTTTTTTATTTTGAAGATGTATGTGAGTCGACTGTATAGACGGCGTAGTTGTCTGTCTTAGGTCTCAGGTTCGATCTTCGGCTCGGATCAGATGATATTGGGACGATCTACGGCCCGGGGTTTGAAATTCGTCTCGGTTATGGCGATTGGCTCGCCCCCTATCACATACCGGACGGAAATAAGCTCGGCGAAATGTGGATGTTTTAGTTCTCTAGTTCGTCTCTGTCTACACCTTCGGGAATACAAGCCTGAGTCTACGTATGTATGTTATTGAAGATAATTGTGCAGTTCCGATTCCTTTAGACACACACACACACACACAGAGAGAGAGAGAGAGAGAGAGAGAAAGAGAGAGACGGTAAGAAATAGGGTGTAGTAATCAATTCAATATTTTCACCGTTAAGTTTCCTATTCAAGCTATAAATGCAACTCGCTTTTGTAACTAAAACTAGCCACAACCGTTCAATACGACACAGATATATTTAGAAAAGTAGGTTTCTAGTGCTCGTGGGTGTATTTAACTAGTAAAGTCTATAAAGGTCTCCACCGCCCATAGACACCCAAGATACAAACAGAATCATGGGTGCATTGCCAACCTAAAAGGAGGGAATAAAATGGGAGGGAAAAGGGATTGGGAAAGGGAGAGAGGGAAATGGGCCAGCGGAAATCCCGCTCACCGAACGAAACGCAACAGCAAGCTGCCACTTTACATCGGCTTTCTGAGACAGTGGTATCAAACCGGTCGAGCCGGCCCATTCGTGCTGTAAACTTAATTGTCTACAGCGTGGCTCTACCTCTGTATATCCGTATGTTAAGGCGCGTCTTTGCTTATATTTTTCTCGAAACACTTCACAAAAACACCTACACCTCGTGCAAATATTAAAGTACCCAATATTTTAAATAAGGCATCGTACACACGATACCGAGTGCGCGTGACACTCGACACTCGACAGTGTCGCGTCGCATCGTTACGTGAACGTGACGTGGTGGTAACGAGCCACTCCAGGCCGCGGGGCGACTGCCACTTCTTACGTCTCACCTCTCATCGACTTGCAACTAGTATTCCTGTATTGGGTGAACATCTCACGCCTGTATCCCCGAAGGTGTAGGTAGAGGTAACGTGTAGGTGAAACTGGTGATCCAAGTTATGACTATGTGGTAATAAGACACTCACTCGTAATTGAAACATACGCGCGCAAGGTCGTGCCATCGTAATAATGTTTAGACAATTAAATTGTCTTACGTGATTCTAGAACATTCTAGGGTGTAAATTGTAATAAATGGTAGATGGCGTTACTTAAATTTGAGATAATTTTTTTTATGAAATAGATAGTCTTGAGTGGTAGAGCCACGCTATAGAGAGTAACGTCCACAGCACGAATGGGCCGGCTCGACCGGGCAGATACCACTGTCTCTCAAGAAACCGACGTAAGTGGCAGCTTGCTGTCGCGTTTCGTTCGGTGAGTGAGATTTCCGGTGGCCCATTCCCCCCCCCCTTTCGCAATCCCTTTTCCCTCCTGAATACAGAATCGAATCGAATACAGAACCTCCTGGTCTTCAGCCTATATATACTGCCACTAGACCAAGGAAGCCACATCTTATAATATATACATGCCTTTATAGTTACACAGAAACATAAAATTCTTTACAACCATTTAATACCGATACCATACCATTTAACACGATATGAGTATTGTGCAACGCCATTTCCTGTACAATTTAAGTTCCCAATAAAATTGTAAAAACTCTTTCAAAACTCGACGCAGGCGGCACATCGACGGACCGTTTAATTACACCAATAGTTTTAAAATTCCAAAGTGTAGCGAGACACGCGATAGCACAATATCGAGTGAAGAGACGACCTCCGTGGTACCGTGCTGGGTAATTGGCGTGACTGGCGCAAGACGCTACAGATTGTTTGGCCCTGTGGTTCTAAAACATGAGCCTGAACGCCCCTCGACGACGACAAAAAAGCCAAGGACACACGTCTAATTCTTGTTAGACTGTAGCTGTGTCAACTGTATTAAATGTACTGCAGTTTGCAAGGGGCTTGGAAAGTTTGAGGAGCGCATGTCGAGGGCACTCAAACGTGCGTCCATCGCCCACTGGGCGGTTGATTGCAGCGCAATTAAACGCCGAGAATGTCCATCGAGTCTTGCTCTAGGTTCGTGTTTGAGATGTGTGTCCTCACGCCCTCTGTGCCACACAATACTGTACAATACACTGTTAAATTTTAGAAATAATTGTTATAACATTGAAAATAGATACGCGATCAAAATTGTAAGCAAATTAAATATTCTTGCAGATAGTGGATTTTTCTAGTAATTAATTAATAAGCTACAGAGATAATGTTGCGCTATATATCATTGTGTACATAGAATTAGAATAATACATTAAAGACCCATAAAGAATAAATAAGATTTTTTGATTTTGTAACGACTGCCGCAATCCATCAAGTGGATCTCCTAATTCTAAGCGATTCCCACACATGTTAAATCACTGGAACGTTAAATAATTTTACGACTTGGAAGGTCCAAGATTAAGACCGAATAATAAGTATAGAAGGAAAGGGTAAATTTTACAGACCTGTCAGTCATTAACAAATTTTACAACATGTCTCAGGCTATCAGCGGCCTGAGCAGGAAAATTTCTGACAACCGTAAATGTATTCGAACTCTATGCACGTCTATGAAATTTGTATGAAATATGAACCAAACGTCATCAGTGCGCAGCGAACTCGAATACATTTACATTTACATTAGTTTTTCGTGCTCGGGCTACAGTATAAATGTTCACAATTAAACCAGCTTCTTAAAATTGACAATCGTGAACATCACTGAGCAAACACCGGCAACAATCAATGACGTCTGAGACTCTGAACACAATATCAACAGTGCACGGTCGGAGAAGCCCAGCAGAACACCAGGCCCCTGTTCCCGTACCGGCTCGCCTCAAGTGACACTAGACAGCGCCGCTCAAAGGCGACTGTTTGCCCCTTTGTCTTACCGGGCAATTAGTGCAGTCCGTTCATTTAATTCTATCGGTCGATTAGCAATGGAGCCAGGTGGCCATTAATTGTTCGAGGCCAATTTGCCCGGTCCCTGGCTGAGCGGAGCTGAGGCGACGCACACTGTGATATGATATTGCGTGTCTGCGGCGCGGCGGGAATGTCGATAGTACCACTGGGCCCTTATTCACTTATAATACAGTTTCGGAGAAAGTATTCCTTATGCTATTCTATTTTTAAGTTTTAAATTGATTAGCACAATGAAATGCGTTACATACTGGTTTCGTACTAAACATAGAGAATCACCCCCTCTATACTACTGGACAACTCACTTCCTCGATTGTCTTAGTTAAAGGCTTTTCTTTGATTTTGACGTTTCTGTATCATTGTTTTTAGTCACATGGCTTAGTGGCAGCGTACTGGATTGTGATCCGGGAGGTCTTGGGATGAAATCTTTGGTAGGGTGAATTTTTTAACACGAACCGGATACGCCAAGAGTCAGATATAAGTAGGCCAACCACGAGATTTTTTGGACATTACTCGCTAGAGACTCCGTAAAATATTTGTATGACAAACACCCGAACGCCTCTAGCGGTTACGAGGGGAACTGACGTTTTCCATACAAATATTTTACGTCCTCGCTCGCGTAAATACGTGCAACAAACTCATGGTTGATATACTGGGACCGACCAGGGGGTTTAGACAAGTGGCTTATGCGCTTATAGAATAGAATAAATCTATGGGAATGACATAAGGTACGCTACATGCGACGTACTTTTATGTCATTTCCATACATTAATTCCATTTGACTTTTCTATTCGACTAACGCATAAGCCACTTCTCTAAACCCGCTGTTGTAAAAACGAATCCGAGTACATTAAATTTTGTACACGTAGTCGTTCAGATATTCGTACACAAATGATTTTATAGTATCACTCGACTTGTTGACATTTTTTCATTGATTTCCTACAAAATCTTGGCACCTACATGAAACGCTTTTGGATTAACACTGTTTATTATCTTGGAACATGATCTGTATTAAAATTCCTGGCGATTTTCATCACTTTACAACTTTTCAACTATTGTATCGATTATACCTTTTGCAGCTTCCGTGGCGCAGTGGGCGAGTAGCCGAGTGGGCGAGTAGCCGGCTGTGAAACATGAGGTCGCGCGTTCGATTCCCGTACCCAGACAAATGTCTGTGTGGCCCACAGATATTTTTTTCGGATCTGGGTGTAGTGAGACCGTGCGTCTCTCGTAGTTCCTGATACCCACGACACAAGACTCGATCTTAGTGTGGGGTCAGGACTATGTGTGTGACGGTTGGGTGTATTTATTTATTTATACCTAAGTATTGTGACTTCATGCCGCAGCGGGCGAGTATTATTTCTTTTTCGACCGACATCAAAAAAGGAGAAGGTCCTCATTTCGTCTGTATTTTTTTTTACGTATGTTACCCGATATCTCCGCCAAATGTGGACTGATTTCCAAGATTCTTTTTGTGTTTTATAGAACCTATATCAAGGGTGGTCCCGTATAAATTTGGTCACGATCTGATAAATTTTGAAATCTGGGCCGATATTTTTTTTTGCCCCATTAAGTTTTTAAACTTGTGATTATTGTAAGTTATTTGTGGACAATGAAGAGTTATCTATCTAACTGTCGTACATGTGTACTGCAGAGTGACTGTTATATAGTGTTGCCAGATTCATTTTGTGAAATATCGGAACACAAGGTTAAAATGGTCGGGACATAGGTTTTCAAATCGGGACGTTACCGGCCGATTAGCATAACAAAGAAATCAAACTATAATAGGTATTTTTTTCTAAAAATAATTAAAATTTATGGTCCAATCTCAGCATTGGCGAAGTTTGAATGCGTTGTTTAATCGCAGTTGTATACCCTACACTTAGAGGATTCAATCCTGGGTTGATTTAGTTCGTACTTCCACTCTACCTTTTTTTTTTGTCGCAGTGAAAAGTGATTTAACATTGCCGCCGCGCCCGGGGCGGTTGGACGTGGCGGGTATGTTTGCCAGTCTTACGACCCAACGCCGTGATGCCTGGGAGAGATGTTCGACATCTGGGCGACGCTGGGCCGAGTCCCTAACAAATTCCCTACACCGGCAATACCGACTAAAAACCCCGCGGTGGCCTACTTCGGCGCTTAATGGGGCGGTCCCGGGATATCCGGAGATATACTCGGATTGCTACCGGAACCGCCCCTGCGCGGTGCCGCCTTGCGGCCCGTCTCCAATTTGGGGGGTCTCAGAAGCCCCCGCTGCTGAAGGACGCCCTCGGCGTCTACATCAGCACGAGGCCGACTATCCGTGCTGCCGTCCGTCCCGCATGTACAATAGTACTAAAAGGGGCGCACAGCCCTCCCGCTGCGCGCCCGCGACCCCGGAAGGCCCCTATTAGTCGCCTCTTACGACAGGCAGGGGTTACCGAATTCTCCAAACGCCCCCGTTCCACCCGGCGTCTCCTACGTCTCATTTGGCGGCGGGTCGGATCGTTCCGCTCACGATCCCGCTCGGCGCACTCCTTCCGCAAGATGACGCGCTCGCAGAAGGAGACCGTCGTTCGCCATGACTTCTGGCTGCCGACCATGGCGGACACCACGGCCGGCAGCGAGAGGTCGCCTCCGAACTTCCACTCTACCTACACTCGAAATATGCCCAGCCTAGGACAAAGAGTGCACCGTTCTCAGAGTAGTCACGTCGTCGTCGCAAAAAACCTCTCGGTGCCAGGCATGACCTGAACCATGGTTGAGATCCGGGAGGTCTAGCGTGCAGGGGCCAATTTTTACAAGATGATCATCTCATAGAAGAAGAGTGCCGAGAGAGATCGGGAACGATCTAATCCTTGATTCTTTGATTTTTTTTTAATCTGATCACTCCAGCTGCCAGAGGAGGCATAGGAGGCGCGACTGACCCTTGTGTCCCACTCTGTGACTGGGGGCATTAGAAAAATGTCATCCTAGTTTCGCCTGCTTGTCGTAAGCTTCGACTTTTAGGGCCAACGGGGGTCGTAGCAGGTGGCTGTCGTAACGCCCCCAAGATGGACAGCAGCGCCGGTGGTCGACCTAGTTCTGTCATTAACGCCAAGGGCATCCATCGGAGATCTAGGGTATATGAGCGATCTGCGATTGGAGACGAGCCACAAGGCGGCACCGCTTAGGAGCGATACCAACCAAAGCCTGGGCGCTTCTTGCCTAGGGAAATCCGGAGTCATTCCTAATCGCCTCCAGGCTTTTAATCGATATAGCTAGTGCAGGATGTGTTAGTGATTCGGCCCAGTGGCGCCCGGATATTTTCCATCTCTCCCGGGCATTATGGCCCTGGACCATATGACCGGTGACTCCGATATAACCGTCACGTATCTTCCCAGAGATGGCGTCAGTAGTAAAAGGGGAAAAGTGTCTCCAAGAAAATTTGATTTCCAAGATTTTTCCGCTAGTTAGCTTCGTTAAAAGTATATAAAAACTTTGACGTGACTTGACCTCCGTAAGGGTCATGTTAGCGAAAACCACGCCGTGGAGATGAAGATGTAGCGGTGGTTATGCAACGTTACACGTTTAGACCCAATACTCAAATTAGTGTCAGATTAACTTCAGGAATGTCGCTTGAAAGATATTGTCACATTTTGAGCAAACTACGGGAGCAGTCGGTCGCACGTGTCTGAACCAATCGTGCCAGCAATGCGTTCCCGTGGACGGCCCAAAAAGTAGAGGCTAGTCATTTTGGAAAAAAGTATAAGAGCTGATGGTTTCATTGTTTCATTGGATGTTCAAGACCGGGTGAAGTGGAAACATTTACACAAAACAACCATTTAGCTGGCAGAACGGGACACTTTTTTATCCACGGGGAAAAATTTACTGTTTACGGATATCTCCCAGCCTGGGGGCAGTGGGATGGTTTTACCCGACTCGTCGGCCTTCCGAGGACAGGTCCATTACCAAATACCGACACGGACATTATCGACTAAAAATCCCGTGGGTGCCTACCGCGTATGTGATATGGTCCGGAGGATGCGGAGTAACCTCTGGATTGCTGCTGGAACCGACTTCGCATGTTGCATTTCGGTCCGTCTCTTTTGGGGCGGGAACCCCACAAATTTATTCCGCCTTTGGCAAGCACAATACACGATGTTTTCGTGCCGCTGTGCTGTAAATCTCCTGATATGCAACCATTGGGTGGCATCAATGTAACATACAAATACCGCACATCCCCCGCTTTACTGCTCTGACTCCAATCTGCAGGACTGGAGGCGCCAGTAAATGGCCAGGCGCCTCCCTTATTGTTTGGCGACTGGAATCCAAGCATTCCCAATCCCGTCCAGCGCTTTCATTGTGCAACATAACACGTACACAGAAGGAGGTCATACCGCGCCACGACCTTCAAGTTCCGACTACCGACCATGGTAGCTTCTATTACCGGTAGAGGGAAGCCGTTACCGGATACAGCTCTGAGAACGCGTTTTTCATCCCTGGCTGGACACACTTCGAAAGTGTGCTGAGACGTATCCTCGAGGCAGATGCCACAATGGTAGCACACGACAAATTCTTCCTATCCTATCTTACAGGAATCAACCGAAGCACCCATACCCAGTCAGTGCCTGCGTCAGACTAAATGTCGGCGCGCCGTGGCGCCTGTCGCCATTTTCTAAACATAGGACGCACTCCTGCGATGGTCCTAGCGCCCGCACTCACGCTTTCCCGCCCGGTTAGCTATTCATCCACGATAGTATTACGAAGAGGGTCTCTCTCCGCAGTATGGTTGAGCCTTTATCTCCGCGGAGCCAGTCTCAACAAAAATGGTTTAACATACCACCATAATATTTACTACTTTGTCGGTAAGCGAGTACGAGCGACTGTTTGACTGATAGCAAATTTCAATTAAAGTACATGCTAAGAAGGATAGTCAGAAATCGGGACATTCGGCGTCCCGATTAAGGGTAAATCGGGACGGGTCACCAGACCCCTGAAAATCGGGACATCTGGCAACACTACTGTTATATGTGTGTTTCAGTAAACGTTTTCACTTCTATGATTTCCTCGTTTGCTTCCTTTGCATCAATCATATATTTTTACAGCCAAAAGCCTTTTCTCGATAAACAAATGAGTTTTATCGATTCACATACGACTTTGTCAAACCATCGAAACCCATCCCGCCCACCGCTAACCACACATCAATCATTGCTTTAGAACGCTGTTTGTGGTTTAAGTTTACGAAACAAGATACGAGTAAAACCCTTCTATTTATGGAACCAATTCGTATTGATTAACTAAAAACTTGTATAATGATTTCTTAGGTTAAAGCGAATGTTATTCATTGAAATAAAACTATTTTTACGGATTCTATCACGATTTGGTTTTAATTTGTAATTTTTATGCCCGGCGTTTCGAAAGCTTTGCAGCCTTCGTGGTCACGGGTTAGACTAAGACTTAGTCCAACCCTAGTCATTATAGTAGCCTAATAGTCAAAATTAAAACCAAATCGTGATAGAATCCGTAAAAATAGTTTTATTTCAATAAAAACTTGTAATTAAAGTTTAACAAAAACTGAAAACCGACTTCAAATATGAACACTTAAAAGTAATTATCACGAGTTTAAAAACTTAACGGACCGACTTCAAATCCGATCTTCACCAACTTTATATGGGACCAACCTTGAAATAATAACACAAAAAGAATTTTGAAAATCGGTCAACACATTTAGCGAAGATATCGCGTAACTTACATACATAAAAAAATTAAAAAAATACAGACGAATTCAGGACCTTCTCCTTTTTGAAAGTCGGTCGAAAACTTAAAAAGGATCATTAATAAATAATAATAATGAATACACCCAACAGTCACACACCTAATCCTGACCCCACACTAGGTATATACATATTATAACCTGTATCGTGGATGTTAGAGACTATAAGAGACTTTCTCACAACACCCAGACTTGAAACAAATATCTGTGGGCCACACAAACATTGGTCTTAATGCGGGAATCGAACCCGTGGCCTCTAGCTTCACAGCCGGCTACTCGCCCGCTGCGCCACAGAGGCTGTCATTTAAGTCCGAGTGTATACCCAGTTTTCCTAGGGGCTTGCGACATGATTTGATTGTTGGTCGAGGCATTCTACATCTTCTTTGCCGTGCTCGGATAAAAACAATCATTAGAGTACTTCGTTTCTAGTTAGGATTTTAGCCTGTGCCAAATTTCCTTCAAAATTGCATTATAAATTAGCCCATATCTTCCAAACGGGGCAATTCGGGGTTAAGGTCAAACCTCATATGAGGTATTAAGCTATCATGTAATAGAACAATACAAAGAAGGTCAAACACCTTATTTTAAGGACATTGGCCTGTATAATGTATCTTCTTTACATAGTATAAAACAAAGTCGATTCCCGCTGTCTGTCTGTCCCTATGTATGCTTAGATCTTTAAAACTACGCAATGGATTTTGATGCGGTTTTTTTTAATAGATAAGAGTGATTTAAGAGGACGGTTTATATGTATAATACATGCATAAATTCATCCCTTAAAGGAATGTAATGGGGGATGAATGTTTGTCAAAACTCTCACGCGAGCGTAGACGCGGGAAAAGTTAGTTTGATATAAAATCATAATTTTTAAGCAATTGCGATCATTCTAAGTCCGCTAAACACATAAAAGAACAAAAAGACACGAAAAGGATGAAGCCATCGTCAAAGATAATCAGAAAACCAATCCAAGAATTAGGAGTGCATGTTTGTGTTACACGAAAGAGCAAGAGTTACGGGTCGAAGGCGGGCGCCCGCATATCAACTCGCCAACTTTTATACCAACTACCAAGAGATTGGAGTTTGGCCGACGACGCGTCGACGAAACGGAAAATCGCGAAATATCAGTTTTACGGACATCAAAACTTTGTCATACTTTGTGAGTGTATTAGTTTGTCGTTTGCATCTTAAAATATTAGAATCTTTTTATGTATTTTCAACATAAGTGGGAAGTGTTTTTGTTGGAGACACCGTACAATAGGTATTAAGTTTTTTATTAAATTTGATTTATTGTTTCAGACAAGTTATCTAAATTTTAAATCTAGTATTATAAAGAGATCTTTGTGCTTTTTTTGTAAATTGTAATAGAGAGAACTACAGGGCTGATTTTAAAAATTCATTCACGTACTTTTGTAAATAGCTTTTTAGTTAAACAATTTATTTGATTATGAAAAAATTAGGAATCCTGGGACAAGACTTCGGGAAGGAATCCATTAGGTAACAACCATTTTGCAATGAAATTAAACTAGTTTTACGGATTCTATCACGATTTGGTTTTAATTTTTAATTTTTATGCCCGACGTTTCGAAACCTTTGCAGCCTTTGTTGTCACGGGTCAGACTGTCAGACGTCGGGCATAAAAATTAAAAATAAAAACCAAATGTGATAGAATCCGTAAAAATAGTTTAATTTCAATGAATAACATTCACGTAAACCTAAGAAATCATTAACCATTTTGCAAACTAATGCTAATGTGTGATAACGACCTTATCTAGTAAATTACCCAGTAGACAAGAAGACGAGCGACTATGGTATAAACCGTTTACAATTCTCTATAAACAAAACTTAAGAAGGCATTCATGATTGACAGTTTATTTCTATAACCATTTAAATCCTTACTAAATAATAAAAGCGAAAGTAACTCTGTCTGTCTGTCTGTCTGTCTGTCTGTCTGTCTGTCTGTCTGTCTGTCTGTCTGTCTGTCTGTGGCGTTTTCACGTCTAAACCGCTGAACCGATTTTGATGAAATTTGGTATGTGGGTACCTTGAACCCCAAGGACGGACATAGGGTACTTTATTTTTTTTAATTCAACCCCTAAAGGGATGAAATAGGGGATGGAAGTTTGTATGGGAATTTTGGAACCGCTTAATGGATTTTGATGAAATTTGGTTTGAGGATACTTTTGACCCTAAGGACACAAATGGGGTACTTCATTTTTTTTTATCAACCCCTAAAGGGATGAAATAAGGGTTGAAAGTTTTAAATGGGGATTTTAGGTCTAATTAATGGATTTTTATGAAACTTGGCATGGGATAGTGCACATCCTTGAGTTCAAAGACACAAATGGGCTACTTTTTTAAAATCAACCCCTAATGGGATGAAATAGGGGATGAAAGTTTTTATGGGAATCCAGAAACCGCTGAACGGATTTTTAAGAAAGTTGGTATGAGGATAGTAGATAGTAGCGCTAAGGACAGAAATGGGGTGTGATATATTTTTATCCTACAAAGGGATGAAATAGGGGTTAAAATTTGTTTCTTTGTTTTTGGGCCGATTGACTTCAAAATCGATATCTGAGTCGCCCCGTGGTTACAAACGACAGAACCGCTGTCAGAACTGTCAAAAGTGGCCGCCATTTTGTTTTGCTTTGTTTTTGGGCCGATTGACTTCAAAATCGATATCTGAGTCGCCCCGTGGTTCCAAACGACAGAACCGCTGTCAGAACTGTCAAAAGAGGCCGCCATTTTGTTTTTCTTTGTTTTTGGGCCGATTGACTTCAAAATCGATATCTGAGCCACCCCGTGGTTCCGAACGACAAAACCACTGCCAGAACTGTCAAAAGTGGCCGCCATTTCGTTTTTCTTTGTTTTTGGGCCGATTGACTTCAAAATCGATATCTGAGTCGCCCCGTGGTTCCAAACGACAGAACCGCTGTCAGAACTGTCAAAAGTGGCCGCCATTTTGTTTTTCTTTGTTTTTGGGCCGATTGACTTCAAAATCGATATCTGAGTCGCCCCGTGGTTCCAAACGACAGAACCGCTGTCAGAACTGTCAAAAGTGGCCGCCATTTTGTTTTTCTTTGTTTTTGGGCCGATTGACTTCAAACCGATATCTGAGTCGCCCCGTGGTTCCAAATGACAGAACCGCTGTCAGAACTGTCAAAAGTGGCTGCCATTTTGTTTTTCTTTGTTTCTGGGCCAATTGACTTCAAAATCGATATCTGAGTCACCCCGTGGTTCCGAACGACAGAACCGCTGTCAGAACTGTCAAAAGTGGCCGCCATTTTGTTTTTCTTTGTTTTTGGGCCGATTGACTTCAAAATCGATATCTGAGTCGCCCCGTGGTTCCAAATGACAGAACCGCTGTCAGAACTGTCAAAAGTGGCTGCCATTTTATTTTTCTTTGTTTTTGGGCTGATTGACTTCAAAATCGATATCTGAGTCGCCCCGTGGTTCCAAACGATAGAACCGCTGTCAGAACTGTCAAAAGTGGCCGCCATTTTGTTTTTCTTTGTTTTTGGACCGATTGACTTCAAAATCGATATCTGAGTCGCCCCGTGGTTCCAAACGACAGAACCACTGTCAGAACTGTCAAAAGTGGCCGCCATTTTGTTTTTCTTTGTTTTTGGGCCGATTGACTTCAAAATCGATATCTGAGTCGCCCCGTGGTTCCAAATGACAGAACCGCTGTTAGAACTGTCAAAAGTGGCCGCCATTTTGTTGTTCTTTGTTTTTGGGCTGATTGACTTCAAAATCGATATCTGAGTCACCCCGTGGTTCCGAACGACAGAACCGCTGTCAGAACTGTCAAAAGTGACCGCCATTTTGTTTTTCTTTATTTTTGGGCCGATTGACTTCAAAATCGATATCTGAGTCACCCCGTGGTTCCGAACGACAGAACCGCTGTCAGAACTGTCAAAAGTGGCCGCCATTTTGTTTTTCTTTGTTTTTGGGCCGATTGACTTCAAAATCGATGTCTGGGTCGCCCATATTTAGACTAAAACGACAGGGCGGATCGACAAATCAAAAGATTTTTCCATTGGCCCTACAAAATACGCGTGCGGAGCCGCGGGCAAAAGCTAGTAAATAACAGTGGCATCGACGATTGAGCCACTTAACTGATGTACTTTAACACGAAGCACTCCGTAGCTGCTACTTTAATAATTAGTCAATCATATATTGACTTTAAGCAGCGATAGCTCAGTTGGGAATGGTTCGGGTTGCCGGACGAGTGTCGCAGGTTCGAGACCAACCCCAAAAAGAGCACATACCTCTGACTTTTCTATGTTAAGTGTGTTTTCATTGTGAAATATCGTTTGTTATAACGGTGAAGGAAAACATCGTGAGGAAACCTGCATACCCGAGAATTTCTCCACGAGAATTTCGAAGGTATGTGAAGTCTACCAACCCGCCTTAGGCCAGCGTGGTAGACTAAGGCCTAACCCCCCTCATAAGTAGAGGAGGCCCGTGCCCAGCAGTGGGACAGTAATATTACAGTGCTAATATTATTATTATATTGACTTTAACCTTCATCACCATCAGTCAAAGGACGTCCACGCTAAACATGGACCTTCCTCAAAGATTTCCAGACCGACCTGCGGGGTTACCACCATCTCTTATAGCAGTATTATTATAGCCTTACTACGTTGTTTTTTGTACAGGAATCGGTACAAGAAAGATTATAATAATACTGCTATAAGAGGTGATGGTAACCCCTGTTGGAATCGGCCTAGCTCCAGCGACTTCCTGCGACCTTTCGTGTTTTGTTCTTCGTCGACTATAACTTAATCAAATTAATTTGCTAGCGATTAAAAATCAAAAAATATATTATAATCATTTCGTTTTCGCCATTAGGCTAGGCATTTTAGTCGCCTCCTTGGTCTAGTAGCAGCATGTATGGGCTGTGGACCGAGAGCTCTTGGGTTCGATTCCCAGGTCGGGCAAAGAAAATTTTCAAATTTAATTTGCCCGGGACTGGATCCCTCATAGGGGGTTGACATCAGGCAGGCGGCCGGCCGTAAAAACTAAGCCAAATCCCCTGTGCAACGTGCTTGAAAAAGTGTTTTGCGCCGACCCCACATTAAGGTGGGATAAGGGCAGGTGGAAGATGCTACCAAATCCTAAAAATCTATCCACACTAAGCTCCACTATTTCCTTCCTTTTAGGTTGGCAACGCACTCATGATTTTCTTGTATTAGGTGTCTATGAGCGATGGAGATCACTTTCCATCAGGTGACCCATCTGCTCGTTTGCCAGTATATGCTATAAAAAAAATACCATTCCCAGGGATCGAACTCGAGACCTCAGGAATAAACAATGAAATATAAACAATATCACACCTTTTTTTTTAAATATGCTTCACATAAACCACAGGGGTTCCCCTGGCCTCATTTCGTATTATCATTATTCTGTTATAATAGGATTGGTCCACAACAAACTGCTTATACCTCGGGTGTGTAGGTAATCGTCGCGCCGACATAATTAACACCAGCTTATCATCCATATTCACCAATTAACATCATAATGTTCTAATTGACCGATAAGGTAGGTCAGAAAACAATACGTAACAAATTACCCAAAAACCATTGATGTATTCACTGACGATTTAATATCATTCTAGATAGACGTCGCCTTCCTGGTGTGGCAGTGGCAGCATATATGGGCTGTAGACCGGGATGTCTTGGGTTCAATTCTCAGGTCGGGCAAAGCTATTTTCTAATTTTTAATTTTCCCGGGATTGGATCTCCCAGGGGGCTAGCGTCAGACAGGCAGCCGGTCGTAAAAACTAAGTCAAATTATTTCTGCAACACAGAGTTAAACCTTATCTCGATTTATTATAGAGCTCACTCCTATCTTCAAATCAAGATTTGGGATAAATAGAGATTTATCACGGAACTGTAAGTCGCTCTTAACGTCCACGTCTTTTAAGCGACGCCAACGCAAGCATTGCTTTCATTTATAATAATAATAATAATATTAGCCCTATAATATTACTGTCCCACTGCTGGGCACGGGCCTCCTCTACTAATGAGAGGGGTTAGGCCTTAGTCAACCACGCTGGCCTCATGCGGGTTGGTAGACTTCACATACCTTCGAAATTCCTGTAAAGAAATTCTTTGATATGCAGGTTTCCTCACGATGGTTTCCTTCACCGTTATAGCAAGCGATATTTTACTACCAAAATACATTTAACATAAAAAATGTCAGAGGTGTTTGCTCCATTTTGGGGTTGGTCTGGAATCTCCGACTCTTGTCTCGGCAGTCCGTACCATTCCCAACTGAGCTATCGCTGCTTAGGTTTCTTTTACTCTCAAACTATTTAAAACAAGAAATAAAATGGCAAACTAGTTTTAAAGCACCGCTTAGACATAACATAAGCTCACGCCTGTATCCCCGAAGGGTTAGGCAGAGGCGCACTAGCGAACTAGAACACCCACATTTCGCCGAGCTTAGTTCCGTCCCAGATGTGATAGGGGGCGAGCCTATCGCCATATCGGGCACAAATTCCAGACTCCGGGCTGATATGGAAAAATCCAATATCACTTTGCCCCACCCGGGGATAGAACCCGAGACCTCAGAACCATAGTCGTACCGAAATACCACCACGTCATCGAGGCAGGCAGGCAGGCACCGCTTAGAGAATTATAAGTAAGGGACTTGTAAGTTTTATGTCATCAAAAACCTACTTACTTCTTACAACGAATTAAAAAGCGACATGAATAAAAGCTTCAAAGTTCAATATAATACGTTTTTAACAGTCTCAGATCGGTGCTTGCTTTGAGCTGGTCGGCCGGGGCTGGGGGCAAGCCTGTCGGACATTAAGTCCCACTTCTGCGACAAAGCTATGAATCCCCTTTAGCAACCGTGCTCAGTTTACGAACCAGACTGAAACGCCTTAACCGACATTCGTTTTAATTTGTGAATTTTTGCGATCATTTTTAAATGCTCGATAATTTATTGATATTTGACCGATTTCCAAAAAGGAGAAGGTCCTCAATTCATCTCTATTTCTTTTATGTATGTTACACGATATCTCCGCCAAATGGACCGATGCTCAAAATTATTTTTGTGTTCGATAGAGCTTTTTTCAAGGGTGGTCCCATAAAAATTTGGTCACGATCGGATTTGAAGTCGGTCCGTTAAGTTTTTAAACTTGTGATTATTAAGGCTAAATTCTATCTAATTAATCTATATTTTATAATCACAAGTTTAAAACTTAACAGACCGACTTGAAATCCGATCGTGACCATATTTATATGGGACCACCCTTGAAATAAGCTCTATCGAATACAAAAACAATGTTGAAAATCGGTCCACATTTGGCGGAGATATCGCGAAACATACATAAAAAAAAAACAGACGAATTAAGGACCTTCTCTTTTTGGTAGTCGTTCGAAAAGAAAAACTGATTTAGTACAATTAGGTACTTGACTATGTTTGATTTTGTACACAGTTTTATATGTAGTAGCAAATAAAACAAAAAATAAACTCTTCAGTAAAATCTGCATCGAAATTGGTTGAAAAATGAGTCAGTAATTCATATTTTAAATTCTGTAATGAGCAAGAGTGGGGACGTAGTGGGGATAAATTTCTATCCCTTTCTAACGCACGTGCCGTTTAGGCCCTGGCGTGATTTTACTGATTTTACTTTCCCGCAGTTTTAATGTTACACCAAACTTCAAAGGCTTATAACTTTTTTATTTTTGAGATTATTGCAATATTTCTTTCTGTGCTATGTTTTAGATGACGTAAATTTCATATATATTCAATAAAAAAAATCTCAAGTACCCAATTACTCCTTAAAAAAAAGATACCTAACTTTAGAAAAATCGATTCTAAGTAATGTTATGCCGTTATATTATTTATACCGAAATAAATTGTAATTGAAATCTATGGGGAGACTTTATTACTACATATTTAATCCATCTGTAGTCTGTACAGATGGCGTCTCCGCTACAAAAGCGTTATCAAGATGAATAGATATTCATGATCAACAACAATCTTAACTCTTGATCTATGATCTCACTCCCTTATTACCCGACTATCTCAGAAGGAGGGTAATGCGTTTTCAGTTACGTAGAATATTAACATAACATAAACAATACTAAATCAGAACATTATGAATCATCATCATCTTCAGCATCAGCCATAGGACGTCCACTGCTGAACATAGGCCTCCCCCAAAGATTTCCAGATCGACCTGTTGGAAGTGGCCTGCATAATGAATATTTGGTAATAAATAGACATTCCTTAAGTGGTAGAGGTAGAATGAGAGAGGTAGCTGGAAACAATTGTGCTAACAGAATTAAGGGCCACTTGAAGCGCCACGATCCATCTCTATTTATCCCTAATCTCGATTTAAAGAGCAAGCTGTGGGATAAATCGAGTTAAGATTTAACTCTAGCTTAGTAATAGCGCTGCAAGTCGCCATTAGGCTTTAGTTTTTATACCCGGCTGTCTGCCTGACGTTAATCCTCTCTAGAGGATCCAGTTCCGGATGAATCATGTTTGAAAAATCGCTTTGCCCGACTTAGATCTTGAACATAGGACCTCCTGGTTTACACCCGTAAATTAAGAAATAAAACCCAGCAGTCACACACATAGTCCTGGGCCAACACTAATATTGAGCCTTTTGGCCTGGCTATCAAATACGAGACTTTCTGTCTCACAACACCATGTGGTGTATTTTATTATTTTCTTTCTACCTGCCCTTATCACCACCTTAATGTGGGGTCGGCGCAACACACTGCTTCAAGCATGTTACAGAGAGGATTTGGCTTTACGACCGGCCGCCTGCCTGACTTGACTGACCCTGATTTCTTAAGTTTACGCGAATGCTATTCATTGAAATAAAATTATTTTTACGGATTTTATCACGATTTGGTTTTAATTTTTATTCCCGACGTTTCGAAGGCTTTTCAGTCTTCGTGGTCACGGGTTGGACGGGACGGGAATTAAAACCAAATCGTGATAAAATCCGTAAAAATAATTTTATTTCAATTGACTGACCCTCTTTGAGAGATGCAGTCCCAAATTCACTTAGAAAATTTGCTTTTCCCGACCTGGGAATACCGAATCCAAATCCTCACAGTCCACCCATACATGATGCAATTAGACCAAGGAGGCTACAATGGATTTTATTATTTAAAAAAAAAATGTGAATTTATGACAGCTTTTACTCAAAGTACTTTCATAAGCTAAACCATAACGTTAACTATGACCGCATCCACAAGCGGCGCTTCCAACGGCCGGGGAAAGCCATCTAAAAATATCATTTTTTCGTTAGTAAACTTCATAAAGGCGGTTACGGCGTTCTGCGACGAGGCGGCGGTATTAGCGCACTGTCGCATCTTCAGTGGGCGGCGAGATCAAAGGATAGGTACACAGTAACCGCTCCCATTGATGTCGCTCACAAAGGGAATTGATTGTTGCAAACCGGTTTTTTTTTATCCAGAAAAAGGGGATTGATGACACGTGTGCGATTTTTCTTTTGTGTTTTTGTTTATGAATTATCGCGTGTATATTTACGTTTTTAGATGTTCGGTGAGTTTTGTGAGATATGTTATCTGTATGGGACGTGCAATGATTTCGTATCATCTGTACGTGGTTGATACAATGTCCTCACTTACATATGTTGTTGACGTAGTCAAGTTTTGTCTGAGATAAATTGTATAACATAATCTAAGGCTGAGATCTATAGAGCGAACTTCGACTAAGTTGGAGTCAAACAAACGAACTCGTTGAGGATTTGTAATTTTTAAATCGAACTTTGACTTAGTCCGAGTCATTTTTTATAATAAAATCTTTGCTTAATAAAGTCAGTCAGACTGTTTTTATAAATGCTTTTGTAGTAGGGTTGAATGTTGCTAAAATATTACTTTATTATTATACACCACCTAAATAAATATCTTTACTCAACTAACTGCTACATGATACATCTATGAAATTTTTACTTCAATTACCTAATACTGGGATTAAGGATGAAATGGAGGTAATAAATGACCTGATCATTCATCTGTATGTGACTGCAGAAATCCCCACCATAAATAATAATAGGCCAACTAATATTTACTTGTAAATACTAATAATTTACTGTGATACCTAGTTTTCTTTTATCTTCTACCATAGACTTCTCCCAGTCGGGGGTTGATGGTAGGCAGGCGTAGTCGTAAAAACTTAACCAAATCCTTTCTACAATATGCTTGAAAAAGTGTGTTGCGCCGACCCCACATTAAGGTGGGATAAGGGCATGTAGAAAGAAAGATATAAACTTCCATGATTTTAACATATCAATCAACAACTGTTAAGCTGGCAAGAAACTTGGCTTTAACAGAAATTAAGATATTAAAGCTATTTCGCAAACACATCCATAAATTGTATCTCCATTTTTAAATCACTTTCAATCTGGGAGCCTGGGAGCTAGGCCCAGCATGACCTAGGACAAGTTAATTCATCTCGATAGTGACGATAACTGTAGTTAAATCTTCATACATTTATTTTAATATATTTTAGTTTCCACAAGGTATTAGGTACTACTATTCAAATGTGTGGGGATTTCATTATGAAATATGTACCGTCATTATTATCATAAAGCATTAACTTATACTAGTCATGCTGGTAAATCTACATATGATTGAATTGTGTACTAGACTAATTTTTTTCAATTAATTTTATATGGAATTTACGCCATCTAAAATACACCACTGAAAGAATTTTGAAATATTCTCAAAAATAAAAAGTTATAAGCATTTGAAATCTGGTGTAACCTTCAAACTGCGGGAAAGAGAAGTATCAGTAAAATCACGTCAGGGCCATAACGGTACGTGCGTTAGAAAGGGATAGCAAGATATCCCCACTACGTCCCCACTCTTGCTCATTGCAGAATTTAAAATATGAATTACTGACTCATTTTTCAACCAATTTTGATGCAGATTTTACAGAAGAGTTTCTTTTTTGTTTTATTTGCTAGTACATATAATACTGTGTACAAAATCAAACATAGTCAAGTACCTAATTGTGGGCTCCATGTCTCCACACTTAGGGCAGCTTGCAGTCTTAATACTAAAATCTTGGGGCGACTTGCTGCACTTAGATAACATAAGCTCACGCCTGTATCCCCGAAGGGGTAGGCAAAGGCGCACTAGCGAACTAGAACACCCACATTTCGCCTAGCATAGTCTCGTCCCAGATGTGATAGTCGCCATTTCGGGCACAAATTCCAGACTCCGGGCTGATATGGAAAAATCCAATATTCACACAGCACTTAGATAAATCTGGATTTATCCTAAATTTTGATTATAATGCCTCAGAGGCGCAGTGACCGACTAGTCGGCTGAGAAGCTGAGGCCGCAGGTTCGATTCCCGCACTGAGACAAATATTTGTATGGCTCACAGATATTTGTCAGTTTTCACTTTACAAAGTTGACACTTTTAACTCGATTTCGGAAGAATTTTATGTCAATAAATGAAACCGAATCGAATTCAAGTTCGAATCGAGTGTGAAAAGTCAGCCCCCTGGTTTTAATTGATCCAGATAATTGCGATTCTACTTAACAAAAAAATACACAATTTGGTTTTGCATGTCATGTTAATTAATGGCACAATAATTTGAGTTCATATTAATGTCAAAGGACTAAAAATCAATTTGAACAAGCTTCTTTATTTGTACACATGTTTTAATTATTTCATCAAAGTTAACTCATCAAGTAAAATGTGCATTATCCCTTCAGAGGAGTCTCGGTTACCGGCGGCCGAACAGTTAATGTAGAATGAATTATTAATAATAGGGTCGCATCCAACAAGCATACATCATTATAGCATCCCAGTAGCAAAACAACAGAAAACAAACTCAGCTGTTAAAAGGAACTAAGAAATATTGTCAAATATAATTAAATACAATAGGTCAATCTGGAAATCTTTAGGGGAGGCCTATGTCCAGCAGTGGACGTCCTATGGCTGTTTAGGATGATGAAGAAATATCATCATTAACTAATACTAGCTGCATAGGTAATGCAATAAGGTTGAATTTTAAATGTTTTCAAGTCTTCACTGCCAGTATTCAAAAAGATTTTGACTGATGATTTCCTTACAAAAATTCACCATACTGTGATGAATTTGCCATTGTACAGTTTTCATTACACTTAGGCCTCTATTACAGATCAATCAGAAATAATTGAAGGATTAAAGCTAGATTTAAGTAAACGGTATCCCACTTAGGTTGAAATTAGCCTATTTCTGTGATGATATATTTCTGATATATCTAAGGAAAAAGTAAATATAAAATAAAAAAAATATCTAAAATCATTATGTAATGCATTGGCATTAAAAGTTTGGTGAATTTATAAATAATAACTGCCTGAGTTGTATACAAGTTTTTAGGTAACAATAGGTTATGATAGGGCCTCATGCACCAATCCCAACTGCTTCCAGTATTTCCAGTCAATCCCCTGCTACCATTCCTGCCATATGCCATTCCCATACAACCCATACCCTTACACTCTATTCCTATCTCCCCTTATCACCCATCTTAGCTATCCCATTGTTATTATGTCCATACTTGCCTGCCTGTCATCAAATTTATAGTGAGATAATGTAAATTTTATTAATCTTAATTTAAAATTTGCTTGTAATGAAGTTTAAGTTTATTGAAGTTTATTGTTGTAATAAGTTTTTTTATGTCTTATTTTAAATACTATCAATACATATACACATAATATAAAAAGTTATCTAAAATTCAAATAAAAGTTTGGTGCAACATAACTTTTTGATTCCATGATTACATTGTCAGGTTTCATGTGTCGTTCGTCCATTCTAACAATGTTGTGTTGTCATGAGTACTTCATAAAAAGTTTCTCTGTGCTATCTACTCACGAAATATTAGGTCAGTAGGTGAGTTGGTACGCCTTCGAACAAGTTTGGATTCAAAACTTTTTTAAAGTAGAACTCGAGTCGCTACTGTCTAACAAAACACCGCGTTCAACACAAAACTTGTCTAAAAAATCTTAATACAACTGCAGACAAGATATCCTAACCTTACCGTAAATTATTTATAACTATTACCTGTTCACTGTTGTTGTTGTAACGGGAATATTATATTGGGCTAATTACAACATTTAGTGCCATTAAAACACACGTTCACATCAAAAGTGTTAATTTTAGAAGTCATAATCTTGGAATAAGCATCAGCTTCTTACCTCGTTGACACCTGAATTCCAAAGTGATCGTAGAGTTCGTTACAACTTCACACACTTAACTTCCAACTTTCCAACAATAGTTTATACACTTGACAACTTACTAACACTTGTTATAACTTTATATAGAGTCTTTCAACTTATAAACGAATGGAAAACAACATTAACGTGTAGAAAACAAAAAATTATTCACACGCTTGACGTCGCCTTCGCCATGGTGTTGATGAACATGAGCGCCCCCTTACGGCGCCTCACGGAAGTTGTGCCGCGTTCCATTTTACGTAAGAGTTAATGTTGTTTACAAAATTATATTTTTTTAAATAACTTCATGTCCTCCATTTTCAAATTATTTCTTAAATATTCTACAATAAACTGCAACTAGACAATTATTTAATAATAAAACTTTTTTTTCTGATGCAGAGGACAGCTGGGCAGCATGGATAACAAACTATGATGCGATGCCAAGATGCGAAGCCGCCTGCAGGTAACGTACGGTAGTACGGTGCAATCCCGACTTTTGATAAATATATTTCATTTTAATACTAAGTTCATTTCTAAAATGCCCTGACTGCCTCGGTGACGAGTTTAACAGAGTTTTATTGCGTATCTACGGGGTAAGATTTCTTTTAGTTTCAGGTGGTCCAGTAGTCGTTTATTTTTGCTCAGTATAGTAGTTATATTCTCTTTGGCCCGGAGTACGGAAATTATGACCGATATACGATATGCTCGCATTGCGCCCACCGCTTCTTTCTACCTGTCCTTATTCCACAATGTTGGTTCGGCGCAACACACCTTATCGAGCATGTTGCAGAAAGGAGTCGGCTTAGTTTTTACGACTAGTTAGCCTGACGTGCGACTCCCTCCGGGGGACCCTGTCTCAGGCAAATATTGTTAGAAAAACCGCTTTGCCCAACCTGGGATTCGAAAGCAGGACCTACCGGTATACAAACACTATCACATCATGGGATGGAATTAAGCTTGGCGAAGAGCGCATACACTAGCGCCCCTGCCTACCTCTTTGGGCTTAATAGATTTAAGTGTGTATGATTGTATTTCCAAATAAGACATCATTTTACAAAACCATGCTTTATTCATCAAATTCACAACATGAAGGAAGAAAGGTCAATGGAGTATAACAAGCACACTATGTGATGTCGGCAAATCAAAACATAAAGTGATAAAATACAATTCTAGTACAAATTCCACAAAATTGGCATAACTGAAAAACTTACACCAACTTACGTTCTGTAACAAAAAAATCATAATCGTATTTGTAACAAAATTAAATTTTTTGTTTACCTACATGATTACGTTGCAATATTATGTATTTACTTTGTATGTTGCTTTATATTAAAACGAAACAGTTACAGACAACAAATAAGAGCTCGTTTAGTAACAGTGCCAATAAACAAAAATATTTACTTCTAAAACATAGAGTATATTAGAAATTAGAATCAACTGACATGGTACCTATTAATTGGCAACATTAGGAGACATAACAAAAAAGAAACAAACTTACCGAGACAATATTACAAAAATGCTATTCAATATTTCCACTTAAGCAGGTACGAAATAACAAAACTAAAATAAAAGCTCGCCGTGCCGACGACCACGCGTATAACTACAAAAATGACTAAAACAAAATGACTTCATCCTTATGACGCTAGTCGCTACGCAATAAATAAACTATTACAAATCGTACGAGACAAAAATAAAGTCATTGAGGTATTTCTTATACGAGGAACTTATATAATGTGTATAAAAATATAAATGAAAGGGTATGATAATATTATTTAAAAGTCAATATTTTGTCACACAAACTTAAAATATAAATTGTTTGCAAACCCTGAAGTTTCACATATATCCAACATTTGGTACAATAAAAAAAGAATATTAACGAAAATATAAACTAATAGTATTAATTAGTAATTAAAACGAATGTAGAAATAACAATTAATATTTTATCAAAGTTAAACAATCAGTTAATAGCCGTTTATGTTATAATTCACTTTATATAACATGCTGTAAGTAAATAAATAGTAGTCTATTACTAATGAAGTAAAAAGTGTGTACATTATTTTGGCTTTGTTATGTAATATACTTTGTCTTCGCATTTCTAATTATTATAAGCTAAATAGTGTAGTTGACTTTTTACTAAACCTAATTAAATGTGTTAGAGAAGAATTTAATTTCGAAATACAGCTCTTTCTGCGCACTACTTTATGAATATACAATTATTGTCTATATCTATTTATGAATATGTGAAAATGTATGATGGATGAGAACATACAGATTTCTAGATGCTATAAACACGAGATATTTTCGTTCCTCACATTTAAGGCTATTGTCTTTTAGTATAGAACAATTCTTCAATTAGTTATATTTGGGCATTCAATTTATGCATAACAAAACTTTTTTATTTTAATAATCTTGATCTATCTATACTTTATTTCAATATAATCTGCAAAGCTAGCAGAACACTGTACTGACGCCTTATGTAAATGAAATTACGTAGTTAAATTTTAGTATTTAGACTTTGTACTCTCGTGCAAGATTCAGACAGCCTCCGTTGCGCAGCGGGCGAGTAACCGGCTGTGAAACGTGAGGTCGCGGGATCGATTGCCGCACCGAGACAAATGTCTGTGTGGCCCAAGATATTTGTTTCGAGTCTGGGTGTTGTGAGACAGTCTCTCGTAGTTTCTGATACCCATGACACAAGACTCGATCTTAATGTGGGGTCAGGACTATGTGTGTGACTGTTGGGTGTATTATTAATATTACGCTAAACTCACACTTCACCCGTACCTGGCGTGAAAGCTTGATAAGTAGACTTAAGATATTATGCAAAAATAGGCATCTAAGTTATAATAATATAAAATAATAATATCAGCCCTGTAATATTACAATCCCACTGCCTGAGCACAGGCCTCCCCTAGTAATGACAGGGATTAGGCGTTAGTCTACCACGCTGGCCTAATGTGGGTCGGTAGACTTCACATACCTATGAAATTCTTGTGGAGATATTCTCGAGTATGCGGTTTCCTCCAGATGTTTTCCTTCACAGTTGTAGCAAGCGATAATTCACAGTGGAAACATTCTTAACATAGAAAACTCAGAGGTGTATGCTCCATTTTCGGGTTGGTCTCGAACCTCCGACACTCGTCTCGGCAGTCCGTACCATTTCCAACTGAGCTATCGCTGTTTTTTGGTTACCTATTAATTGTATACACCGAGAATCCTATAAAATGGAAACATAAGGAAATCTGGGCACCGATTTTTACACAATGTTTTATCAGGTTTATGTCAACTTGTGTCAGGTACGGATATTATCCATGGTGTGGTGAGTCCTATAGGAAGAGTTATTGTAGATCAAAGTGCACATGACTTGGTAAATCGACGGTCCCTACGTATATAAAGACAAGTCAAAATGTCATATTTTTTTATTGCATATATGGCTTTAGATTATCCATACGCTCATAACTGTATAGATTTATTTTTTAATTATTTTATATTCTAATATAATTCTACTTTAAATACTAATCGAACAAGATAACAAGTATGATAATTTTTAAACTTATAAACAAACTTCATTTCGTTCTCCTGAAAACCTCAGTTTTTGACATGTCGCTATGTACGTAGGGACCGTCGAAATGTATGAATGAATTGACGATAACTTAACCTATGTGCTAGTATAAATATTGAAAAACTAAGATTCGCGTGTTACTTATAATATAATCGCCAGCCTTGTACCAAAAATTATAACAAATGTGTACGCACTTTTCGATAAGTAATGGTGCGTCCACACCGGGCCGAACGATGGCGAACGAATCATGCCTGTTTCACTCACTCAATAGCGAAAGTTTGTATAACCATGCAGCATAGATTCCTTCGCCTTCGTTCGCCCGGTGTGTACCCGCCATAACATTCAGATATCACATCCTGCTCCCAGAGTAAGATACGAATCCTTCTTCTCCGTTTAAGGCAGGAATTGATACAGCGTTATAACCAGCGTTGTACTATGGTTGAAGCCACATTACAAAATTATGCTGAGTGGTCACCTACCTGTCACAGTCACGGCTAGCTATTACTATGCTTTAAATATCAATATCTTTATCATGTGTCCTAGTGTCTGTGACAAATAAAGTGTTTTTCTTTCTTTCTTTCTTCTTTCTTTCTTCTGATATAATACTTATTCACATATTTGGTACAAGGCTAGACACCTCTTACACACACTAAGGCAACTTTGTAAAGCTGTCTATGTCAATATTAAAAACATTACAATCAGTTCGATAGTTCAGCCTCTTCGAGCGATGACGGCCTGATATTATGGGGGAGGGGTGTCAAATTACCTGTTTACGCGTTCTTGTGTTTATGTGACTGTTACGCCGCATCTCCCGCACTAAACCATTACACAAAATACCTTCATAAAACATGGTATTTCTAAATTTTCGACCAACTTCCACAAAAGGAGGAGGTCCTAAATTCGTCTGTATTTTTTTTATGTTACTCGATATCTCCGCCAAATGTGGACCGATTTTCAAAATGCTTTTTGTGTTCGATAGAGCTTATTTCAAGGGTGGTGCCAATCGGTAAATTGGAAGTCGGCCAGTTAATTTTGTCTATGGTCCGTTGTTTCATGAGCAGGAGACAGCGAAAATAATTGTGTTTCGTAATGATTGCAGGAAACGCGACTTTAAACATTAACAAAACATCTACACAAAATGTGGTTTCGCTACACATTTTTATTTAAGGGCTATTGTTCTACGAGCAGGAAACAGCGAAAAAAACCCACTGTTAGAACTAGTTTATACGGATTCTATCACGATTTGTTTATATTTTTAGTCTAATGCGTGACCATGGAGACTGTAAAACTTTCAAAACGTTGAGACTTTTTTTTAACACGAGGAAATTCATTTGCGAATCGCTGCAAGCCGAAACTCAGATGTATGTCGAACTCACCGGTCTAAACCGTCGTACTAACTAAAACCCCGCAATGTTCCGCTATCTCCGTCGTGCCGGGGGCCACGTGGTACGCGGATGCATGCAGCCGCAGCCCCCGTAGGAGTTGGCTCTTCTAGCCTCTCGTGTTTAAAGGTTGCCTCTGATTTGCCCATTATACGTGCGGAACACACACACACACACGACTCTTGAATGCGCACAATAGACAACGTTGAGACTAAAATAAAAACAAATCCCGATAGAATCCGTATAAACTAGCTATATCTAGGTAAAATTGTCAATTTTGCTCAAATGAATTTGAATTACTACCTCATTTTTCGAGCTTTTTCGATGCAGTTTTGACTGAAACCCTACCTTTTTGTATTCGCTATTACGTATAAAGTAATAAATAAAATCAAACATAGGCAAGTACCCAACACTCCCCACTATCCCATGCCGTTATAAAGATATCGCTAAGCGTTCATTTTATTCAATCCCTTGATGAAGTTGGTCATGTCGTACTCCTCCTCGTACTGCTTATCGTCCCACAGGTCGGGCAGGGCGTCGAGCACGGAGCGCGACGAGTGGGGGGCCGGCTGGCCCGCCCCTCCCATGTTGAACAGGTCGAGGAGCTGGTCTGTGCCCATGGTCTCCATGGCCGCGTTCTCGCTGCTTATCACCGTGTTGGCTGTCATTAGCTTGAATTTTTGTAGACTGCAAAAATATAGTGGTAAGTTTTGATAATAGATAAAACTTTACATATAAATAAAATTTAATTATTTTTTTATGGAGGCAGCAGTGGACATTCTGGGGCTGATGGTGATATTTACACAATGATTATAAAAACAATGATTATAAAGACTGAACCGATTTTACTGACAGAAAATTGATGTTATATGGGGTAATAACTTAGACCACTATTTAACCTTTTTCAATGGCTTCAATTCATCGATTTTTTTATGCATGTTATGGCGGGTACACACCAACCAAATGAAGGCGAAAGAACGTTCGCGAAGGGCCATCGGCGATGGAGACCGAAAGTTCCCGATCATTCGCGAATCTTCGCTTTGGTTGTTCGCTTCTTTCGGTTGGTGTGGACCCGCCATTAATCGATATCTCGCGTAAATATGGATCGACTTTCCAGATTATTTTTGTATTCGATAGAGCTTGTTTCAAAGGTAGTTCCATAGTGGTAGATCCATGACAAGTTGTTGGCTAACCTCATAATCTTTTCCTCGAGCGTGTCCCTGGTGATGAGCCGGTATACGTTGACGACCTTCTTCTGTCCGATGCGGTGCGCGCGGTCCATGGCCTGCAGGTCCTTCATCGGGTTCCAGTCGTGCTCCACGAAGATCACGGTGTCCGCGCCGGTTAAGTTCAGACCAAGCCCGCCCACCTGCAACCAAAACAAATGTTACACATACATATCATAAGCTCACGCCTGTATCCCCGAAGGGGTAGGCAAAGGTGCACTAGCGAACTAGAACACCCACATTTCGCCGAGCTTAGTTCCGTCCCAAATGTGATAGGGGGCGAGCCTATCGCCATATCGGGCACAAATTCCAGACTCCGAGCTGATATGGGCAAATCCAATATCACTGCCCGACCCGGGAATCGAACCCGAGACCTCAGGACGGTAGTCGTACCGAAATACAACCACGCCACCGAGGCAGTCAAATATTACACATGCAACCAGGAATTCGTTTATGGAATGCCGCGTACACACCAACCGAACGAATGTTCGCGAATCGTCGCCTGTTGCATTCATACAAACAAACTTTCGCTGATGTGTGAATGAAACAGGCATAGACTCGCAAACAATCGTTCGGTTGGTGTGTACCCGTCAGAAAAGGAAAACCCTTTGAAAATCCTAGATCACAAAAACAATAAACTTTGTAAAATACTTTGTAATTATTATGTTCCATATAATGCATTAATTTGATTGAATATTGATAGCATTTAGATGAATTAATACAAGATTACGGTGAAATAAATCGTATTATTTTATTGTCTAGGTATAGGGGGTCAGACAAGCATGACTTCCACCTAGATGCTCAATAAAAAATACGTACAAATTGAGAACCTCGTTTATTGAAGTCGGTTGAACATTTATTGAAAATGGGCACCGCATCCATGAACTCCAGCAATATCTCTACCGAAAAAATTATCGATATATCTAACCGCCGTGGTGAGTAGCAGCAGGTCGATAGAGACGTCCTCGTTGAACCTGGTGACGATGGAGTGTCGCTGGTGCGGCGGCACCGAGCCGTCCAGCCGCAGGTAGGTGACGGAGGGCAGGTGTCGCCGCACCAGGTCGTTCTCCACGATGTCCAGCATCTTCTTCAGCTGGCAGAACACGAGCGCGCGGTGCTGGGACACGGCAGTGTCGGCGCCGCCGCTCTCGAGACCGATGCCGCAGTCCAGCAGCAGTTGTCTGTAACACGGTATCTTGTTATACTTCGGCTCATAGTCATCCTAGTGCTTGTCCGACCGCGCATAGTGCACTGTTACATTATGGATTAGGGATTAATATTGAATTTAAAAACATTGTTCCCATTCTGTGGCAATCATGTCATAAATACTAAAATCCCATCTCAAAAACTACTCAAGCGCCATTTCAGTCTACTAGCGTAAAGTTTTAATTTTTTTCAACCCCATAGTATAAAAAATATAGAACACAATTTTTACGCCTTTGAAAACGAACGCATACACAAACAACCCATACACTTGACGTGGTGTTATGGCATTCGAGGCCGCCTTATCTGTCAAAGTTAAGCTACGTCTCCTGCCTTAAAATATTACACAAACATGGTATTTCTATATTTTTTTTGTCTATGGTTACATGAGCAAGAGACAATAAAAAAACCTTGTGTAAGTGTTTTGATTCGGAAAAAACACGTGCAGGAGACGCGGCTTTACACGTGCACATATAAGTAGCTATCAAAGTTGAGTATCGTTTCAATTCTGGTGTAAGCGGGTGTTATGTGATGTTTTTTATAACACAGATTGGCAAACGAGCTGGAGGGTCACCTAATGCTACCAATAAACACCCAAGACACAAAGAATCATGGGTGCGTTACCAATCTAAAAAGAGGGAATGGGAAAGGGATTTAGCAAGGAGGGGGAAATGGGCCACCGGAAATCTCACTCACCGAATGAAACGCGACAGCAAGCTGCCACTTTACGTCGGTTTTCTGTAAAACAGTGGTATCTGCCCGGTCGAGCCGGCCCATTCGTGCTGTAGACGTTACTGTCTAAAGCGTGGCTTTACCACTCAAAAATGTATATATGGCCCCTTACTTACAAAAATATTTAAGCGCTGCTTGTTTTTAACTCATAGGTTGTCCCTTTCATTTTTAAACAATGTAACACAAGGAAAAAAGTGACAGGTTATTCTTAACCATTTGCTCAGCTAAAAATGATTTTATAAGTAAGGTCCATGATGTGGATGTACACATACTTGAGCGCGGGCAGCTTGGCGGAGTGTTCGATGTCGTCGAGCGTGGAGTCCTGCGCGCGCAGCAGCCGCGCGATGGCGCCGCACTCGGGGTGCTCGCGCGTCAGCACCAGCTTCGGGTGGTTGCACACGTTCTGCAGGTAGTGCAGCGCCTGCGCACGAACACACATGCCACTCGCTTCATGTTCACACCGGAGGATGATCAATCATTATATAAAACAAAGTCGCTTCTCGCTGCCTGTATGTAGGGACTTTTGGTTTTTTGTAATACTGTGGTTGTTGATGTAGGTTTTATAGAAGTAGATTAAGCATTGTTTTTAATCACTACATAGTATATAACATAGTCGCTTCCCGCTGTCTGTCTGCCTGTATGCTTAGATCTTTAAAACTACTTTAATTTGGTCACAATCGGATTTGAAGTCGGCCAGTTAAGTTATTGAACGTGATTATTGTGACATTAAAATCGCTGCCTTCGTATTTTTAAAATAACAAAACACTGCCTCACCTGGAACACGTGTGTGCGAGTGTTGTTGAGGTCCTGCGGCATGTGCTCCCTGGAGAAGTCCTCGTACAGGCGCCGCTGCAGCGGGCTGAGCTCGCAGTAGTAGTCCTGGGTTATCTTCGGCGGCAACTCCTTCAGTACGTCCTCTTTCACTCGCCGCAGGAGGAACGGTAACACCTGTTATCAAGGTACATAATATTATTTCTTTACACCTGCTCTTATCCCTTTTCTCTTACTATGGGCTTACTATTTGCGCAACACCTTATTCCAAGCATGTTGCAGAAAATATTTCGCTTAGTTTTTACGACCGGCTGCCTGCATGATGTCAACCCCCCCCCCCCCTTTAATCAAATTAGAAAAATCGCTTTGCCCGACTTGGTGATTGAACCCAAGACCTCCCGGTCTACGGCCCATATATTATACTTTTACTGCTACATAAATGTTTGATCCTTCGAGCCAGAAAGACAAACGACGTTGACGAATTAAGAAAAGATTAAAATCACGATATATTTTATAGCTATTCGTTCATTTCCCCGAGAGGTTGTAAAGATATCAATGGATTTTGTGGTTTTATACATCGATTACTAATCGATGTATAAAACCACAAAATCCATTGATATCTTCATTGATACCCAATCGATATATACCTGTCGATGCGGCTGGGCGGCTATATCTATATCGAAGTAATAGTATCGAATATCGATAGATACCTGTCGATGCAGTTGCTCGCAGGCGAGGGCGCCGGCCTGCAGCTGATGCGGAGTGGCCTTGGCGTCGCGCGCCGCTAGTATAGGCCGCGAGTACCGCGCCGTGAACTGACGCTCCGTGCCCAGCAGACCTGGCATCAGGAAGTCGAACAGCGACCACAGCTCTAACACGTTGTTCTGCAAAGCACCAAACCATGTTTACATACCATACTAAACTGGAAGTCAATATTGCCTTATAATAAAACTGGAAACCATGTTATTGTGATACACTTGAAAATTCTATAGATTATGAACAATCTAAGCATAACTTTTTCATGCAATAGATTTAATAATTTGTGCATCTCACGGTAATCGGGTAGCGGACACACGAACACAGTCGTCGATATTCAGAATATATAATTTATTTAACTGGTATCTATGCTCACTATTCGAATTATAAACAATCATAAAATCGACAACGTACCTGTATAGGTGTACCGGACAATATTAATCTGTGATTAGCGATTATCTGCTTAATCGCCTTGAACGCTTTCGTCTTCCCGTTCTTTATGACATGCCCTTCGTCCAATATGCAATAGTTCCATTTAATGCTGCTGAAGAAATCGATGTCTTTCCTCACTATATCGTATGAAGCGACTATGAAGTTGTAGTACTTCACTTGATGACGTAACCGCTCCCGTTCGATAGGCGGGCCGACATATTGGAGTGGTTTAAGGAATTTCGAGGGTATGAATTTTAACACTTCGAAAACCCAGTGACCTGGAAATAATTTTATACATATGTGACTTACTGCAAGACAAAATATTATTTTCTTGAAAAAAAATTAAATGGAATCGTCGTAATAAACTTTAAAATAAGAATGCCTAAGAAGGATGAAGGTGCTATGTCAATATCGATAGTATAGTCAACCATCACGTATATATCGAAGTCGATAGTTTAGTCGACTACCATGTATATATCGTCGATAGTTTAGTTAAACCATGTATATATTAATGACGATAGTTTAATCAACAATCGTGTATATATCGATGTCAATAATGTAATTAACCACCATGTATATATCGATATCGATAGATTAGTCAACCATCATTTATATTATATCGATGTCGTTAGTTACCGGTGAGCGTGGGTGGGCACACGACCAGCGAGGGCAGGTGCGGCAGGCGCTGGTGCTCGCGCTCCCAGTGGGACCCCGCCACCACCACGATGGACTGCAGAGTCTTGCCCAGGCCCATGTCGTCACACAACACGCCGTGGAGCTTATACTCGTACAGGAAACGAAGCCAGTTCACACCAGCCTGGAAACATCGACATCTGAACACTTCATACTCGCCTGAATACATCGATATTTGAAATCCTCATAAAATCACATAAAACTTACTTAAAAAAGAGGAACATTCTATGTTTTAACCAATTTTTAATATATATAAAAATGATATAAGCATTTTTAACTGCATTTTTAAATGACTTCGAAATAAAAACAAAATACGAATTTAGAATCCTTTAAGTATATTACCCGATATGTCCGGCAAATATAGACCAGTTTTTAACTTTTGATTATTAAATAATTTACTTTCTGTTTCGTGTCTTCTGTTAGAAATTTTTGATTGTCATTTTTCACTGACCTGTTGGTAAGACCGTAACTCGGCGGATAGCGGCACAGGTATCTTGTAGTCACCGATGGTCGCCGGGTTGAACAGCTGCTCGAGGAAGCGTTGGTCATTACGACGCCGAGCCCTCAGCTCTGGAGCTAGAGGCGGTTCAGGCACGGCTCCATCCAGAGGCATCAGTTGAACCAGAGTCGCGAAACAACGCGTGGCCATCACACGCACCGCCATGCACTGGTCGCTCATACGACCTGGGAGGTTAATATCGATGTTTATTATGTTGGTTTCGACCTATATCGTTAGTTTTGTTTCATATATATTTAATTGCATCGTTAGCATGTTTGTGTGTCTCACAGATATTTGTTTCAAGTCTGGGCGTTGTAAGACCGAAAGTCTGTCATAGTCTCTGACACCCACGATACAGGTTGTACTTAGTGTGGGGTCAGGACTAGGTGTGTGACTGTTGGGTGTATTTATTTATAGCATCGTGCTTTGCATCTTCAGCGATGTAAATAACAATACTGAAATGTCGATAATTCATCGTCCTCTATATAAACGAGATTCCTATCGCATCAAACAGTCAATTACACAATAATTATGAGATCGAACATCTCTTTTTTCTTAGGTTTACGAGAATAATACACAATGAATTAAAACTAGTTTTTATGGATCCTATCACGACTTTAATCCGACCCTTGCCCACGAAGGCTGTAAAGCTTTCGAAACATGGCGATTTAAAAAAAACAAGTCGCATTATAATTCGTTCAAACTAAAAACAATTAACAGGGATAATTACCGTCTTTATCATCTATTACATGACAATGGAAAGAGCTTTATAAAAGTCAATATTACCTAACAAGGGTATGATGAGCAGCACGACGTAAGGTACGATCTGCAACTGCAACGTTTCCACCACCCTCGCGAACGCCTCGACAGCGCCGCAACGTACGCGCTCCATACGCACGTCACTCAAGGCCGGTATCAACTGTAACACACAGAATATTTTATTTGTTCCACTCATCAATATATTATACCCTAGATGCACAGTTCTTTGCAAATATCCTCCTAAAAAGTGGTCTCAGAAATAAAACAAAGAAAACGATCACAAGTTGTAATTAAATCAACACAAATATAACCCTAAGCACGTGTTATAAAGTAGGTTTTTAAACGAAATGAGCAAGCGTTCTTTAATTTGAATTTTGAAATTTAGAATTCTATCGATGTCCGACTGTAGGCAAAGCGAGTGCTTAAGCACTTCTTTGCTGTCCCATTTTCCAAGCGTCAACTGTGCATCTAGGTAAATAATATATCGATGGTTCCACTCGACAAAAAAATAAATAATAAATAAATACAACCAACAGTTACACACATAGTCCTGACTCCAAACTAAGATCGAGTCTTGTGACGTGGGTATCAGGAACTACGAGACGCACGGTCTCACAACAACCAGACCCGAAACAAATATCTGTGGGCCACACAGACATTTGTCTCGGTGTGGGAATCGAACCCGCGACCTCACGTTTCACAGCCGGCTACTCTACTTAATTAATAAACACTTAAATAATCAAATTTATTAATTTAGTAAAGTAGCCGGCTGTGAAACGTGAGGTCGCGGGTTTGGATATTCCCAACTTTCACAAAGGACTCGTTAAAATACGACTATCTTGTGTCATGATTGACTATAGGAAACTTACATACATATTAGTATCAAACCACTCGTTTCTTCTCGATAGTGTCAATAATTCGCTTATCGCTAACTACGCCTCGAAGATAGCTACATGTTATAAATTTGTCGAACCTGATCGATGAGCACCGGTAGTATTTCGTGCGGCAGCTGCGCGGCCAACGCGGCGAGCGCGCGCGCCGCCATGTGCCGCAGCGCCGTGTAGGGGCTGCGCGTGAGTGCGCAGGCGGCGCGCGAGCCCGCGCACACGCGGCTGCGCAGCGCGGCCGACACGTGCGCCACCACGGCCTCCGCCACCTGCAGGCGGGACACCAGCTCCTCCGCGCTCTCGGCCTCCAGTCGCTCTAACTCTGAAGTTATGTGGATTGAACTTATCGATAAAACGAATTTTGTGCTCCTTATGGCTTCAATCCAATAGGTATAATTAGGCGAGTTGTCGATATCGATAATAACAAAGACAAGTTGTGATTTATTTCGAGTCAATAAAGTTTAAATTGTGAACACTTATTTGTTACTTAATTTGAGAAGATAGATTGGAGATGTCGATAGTCGATCAATTAAGCCTTGTATAATTTAACCATAGAATTAGTTTTCAGTATTATATAATGTCCTTACCAGCGTCAGTCATAACTTTGGAGAGTGGTTCTGTGATAAACTCCCACAGTTTGGGCAGTTTCTCAGGCAGCTTATCACCGAAGTACTCCGCAAGACTGGTCAGCGCTAAAGTCGCACCGCGGCGCTGTATCCTTAGTAGTTTATGAGCCTGGAAAAATATTTATTTGTAATTCACCTGAATGACAAGATTTATTACAAGATAAAAAAAATATTAAAAGACAATCGACATGATTATCGATAAATGCTTCTAAAAAATAATTGAGTCTTAAAAATAGTTCAATTTCAATTCTATCTCACAAGCCATGAGTCAAAATGATAAGATTTTTTGTATCGTTTACACTGCACCTCATAGTAAATGCTAATGATGTAAATTCTTGTCATTGTGTCCCTCGACGGTGACCAAAATTATATCGGTCTAAATTTACCCCGTCTTGTGTACGGTGGTCGCTAACCAATCGAGTACAAAAACATAAGGTACACGGCGGGCAAAGTAGTGATAGTACTACTTTACTAGACAAATCATTACTTTCTACACGCGAATCATATTTTCGTCTATAAGATGTGTGTGTGAGGAGTTACCTCATCTTCAGTAGCGAGCAGTGCATGCAGTTGTAGCACGGCTGCGGCGGGCGGTCGGCCGCGACGTGGCGCCATTCGTTCCCCGCTCACCTGCTGCTCTCGTAACGTTAATATGCCTTGATACTTGTCCACTGAAAGTAAACTATAATTTAGTAATCTTAACTATATGGTCTTAACTGTAACTCTTAAACTCCTAATGTGAGAATTGCAAACTATATCAAAATATGTATTTTCAAATTTACACGATCAGTAAAAAAACTGCTTTCAGGAATTGGTTGATAAAATCGTATACAACATATATCGATAATAGAAAGGTGAAATAAAGCATTTTGGTCAAAATTGAAAAATATATTATCAATTTCCTGTTTTTATTTCTTCGGAAAGTTCTAAAGTAAAAATTTTTCTTTGGTGCATAAAAATATAAAATACATCTTAATAATAAATATCGATAGACGTACGTGCAGGCGTGAGAGAAGTGGCTTCTGTCTTCCCCTCCGTGCCTGAATCTCCGCTGCCAGAGTCACCGGTGTTTTCATCCGTGTTCTCCAACGATATCCGAGGCGTGTAGTCTGGATCACATCTGTAACAATAAATACTTGATAATAATATTTTCGATAACTTAGTCGATAAAAATAGAGTCGGTAATATTATAGGGCTAATATTATTTATAACAGTCGATAATAGTTCGGTAATAAGTTAGCAAGTAGTAATGAGTCGTGTCGTTCTGATAGTTGTTTCGGGAATATGAAATTTTGAAATGGAAATAGGAAATTGTAAAACAATGTAGCAGAAGATGTACAATAATTCGCATAAATATAAGTTACAAAATCAACTGGCCATGGCCGAATGGTACACCAATTGTTTGGACTGAAAATCTTCCTGTTTTGTTAAATGAATCTATTCGCTCGTGTCAGATGGGTTAGCCGATTGACCTGGTGAGGACTGGGCTCCCTCCTCACGCTGCACGCCGTGCCGTGACGAGGTACTGTAGTGACTGACCTGAGGAACGCCTTCAGGTTGTGGAGCACCTTGTTGGCAGGGTCCGGTCGGCTGCGCGCCAGTAACGCCGCCAGCGCCGCCAGGGCCCTCGCCGACCGCTGCTGCAGGTGGGGACTGGGCTCCCTCTTCACGCTGTCCATGAGGGGCCGCACCACGGGGTTGAGACGCTCGGGCGGGGCGCGGGCCCACGCCGCAGCGCTAGCAACGCCCGCTTGTACGCTGTAAAGGAGTTCGGACTTTAAATAGAGCACTATTAGGTCCAAACGCTTGTTTTTGTGGTCTGTACGTCCAACTTAATGTCAGGTGATTGTTCTACCACTACGTACGTAGGACTAATACGGATGTAATAGCCACGGCGCATTCTGCAGCATGATGTGACGTAAGAATAATCTTTTAACCAGATCTCCAATTAATGGCTACGAGATACCATTAGATATCGATTTTAAAAGTCAGGACCTTCTCCTTTTTTAAGGCGGTCGAAAATGTAGGCAACACTTACGACACGTTGAGCGCGTTCTGTTCTATAGTGCACTGGTTAACTGCAGTTTGTAAACTCTTGCGCCTCTCCTCTAACGTCTGGGCGACTCGCTTCAACTTTATCGCCGCCACCATCGGCTGCGTTACTGTTGTCATGTGTGCTACCTGAGAAACAAAACATTATTACAATCAGAAAATACAGTTATCAAAGTTGAAAAAGCCATGTATGTCAGATCCTGGGTTCGATTCCCAAGTTGGGTAAAAGCAAATTTTCTAATTTAATTTGCCCGGGATTGAATCTCCCAGAGGGAGTTGACGTCAGGCAGCCTTTTGTAAAAACTAAGCCAAATTCTTTCTGCAACATGCTTGATAAAGTGTTTTGCGCCGACCCCATATTCAGGCGAGATAAGAGCAGGTAGAAAAATAAAATAAAAAATATAGGAGGGACTGGTAAACGAGCAAATGGGTCACCTGATGGTAAGTGATATCCACCGCCCATAGACACCCAAGATACAAAAAGAATCATGGATGCGTTGCCAACCTAAAAAGAGGGAACGGAAGAAGAAAGAAAAGGAAGGGGGTGAATGGGCTACCGGAAATCTCACCGAATCAAACCGGTCGAGCCAACCCATTCTAGCTGTAGACGTTACAGTCTACAACGTGGCTCTAATGATAAATGAATGAATGTACCTGTTCTAATCTCATAATGTTATTGAACTCTTCACCGTCGACAGGCAGTTTGTAGTGTTTCATCATGGCCAACAGATCACGAGCCTCTTGAAGTATCCTGAAAGTAATAAGCATTTTGGTTTATTTAAATTTCAATACATATACGCCCGAATGGTCAAACGCTGCTCAACTTTAACGGCTTCTTATATTGATTTTCGCCATACAATTTTGACAGATAAGGCGGCCTTAAAAGACATAAGGCCACCTTAAGTGTATGAACATTCGGCGGATAATCAGTCAATCGATACTTCATCTAGAAATGAGCTACTCATAATTTCAAGGGTACTTACAAATAAGAAAGCAAATGTAAAATGTATACGAATTTGTTACGTCGTCGCCTCCTTGATCCAGTGGCAGCATATATGGGCTGTAGACCGGAATGTCTTGGGTTCGATGCTCAGATCGGGCAAAGCAAATTTCCTAATTTAATTTGTCCTGGATCTCCCAGGGGGATTGACGTCAAGCAGGTGGTAAAAACTAAGTAAAATCCTTTCTACAACATGCTTGGAAGAGTGTATTGAGTCGACCCCACATCAAGGTGGGATCATACATGGGTGGCAGGTAGGAAGATACGAACCTGTTACAATTGAGTGCGACCTCATCGTAGTAGAGCGTCTGGTTGAGTGCCGTGTGCAAAGTGTTTATTAGAAGCGGCGGTATCACTTTCGATATGTCGTGTTCGTCTTCCGCGTCGTGACTCTCTTTGTCGCCGTTTTCTCCTTCCTACCAAAATCATAATTGTTTTTTTTTCATGTATATCGATAAATAGTATAGACTGCCTCGGTGGCGTGGTAGTATTTCGGTACGACTACGCTTCTGTCTCGGGTTCGTTCCCTTGTCGGGCAAAGTGATATTGGATTTTCTATATCAGCTCGGAGTCTGGAATTTGTGCCCGATATGGCGATAGGCTCGCCCCCTATCACATCTGGGACGGAACTAAGCTCGGCGAAATGTGGGTGTTCTAGTTCGCTAGTGCGTCTCTGCCTACCCCTTCGGGGATACAGGCGTGAGATTATGTATGTATGTATATCGATAAATAGTATGAGACAGTAATCCATATTTTAAATTCTGGAGTGGGGGTATATTGGAGATATCTTGTTATCCCTTTCCAACGCATCCACCGTTATGGCGTGACGTGATTCTACTGATATTTCTCTTTCCCGCAGTTTGAAGGTTACACCAAACTTCAAAGGCTTATAACTTTTTATTTTTGAGAATATTTCAATATTTCTTTCTGTTCGATAGAAGCGATAGCTCAGTTGGGCATGGTACGGACTGCCGACGCAAATGTCGGAGGTTCGATACCAACCTCAAAATGGAGCATACACCTCTGACTTTTCTACGTTAAGTGTATTTTCGTTGCTAAATATCGCTTATCCGGAAATATCTTACAGGAATTTCGTAGGTATGTGAAGTCTACCAACCCGCATTAGGCCAGCGTGGCAGACTAAGGCCAAACCCCTCTCACTAGCAGAGGAGGCCCGTGCCCAGCAGTGGGACAGTAAAATTACAGGGCTAATATTATTATTATATTATTATTTCTGTTCTATATTTAAGACGACGTAAAATTAGTATGGCCTATGTTCAGCAGTGGACGTCCTATGGCTGATGATGATGATGATGATGAAAATTAGTATTAATATAGTAAAATTAGTTATTCATATAACATTTGTCAATTATCCAATTATAGTGCGTAATATTACAGATACAAATTCAGCAGGCGCTTCAACACTGAACACCGTTTATACCTGTTGCGTTCACACAAACAAACTTTCACTGTTGTGGGAATGAAACAGGCATGATTAGTTCGCCTTCGTTCGGGCCGGTGTGTACGCGCCATGCTACGTTACCTTGTTCTGGTGTCCGTTGGTGGTTGTTGCCGATAGGTCCAGTTGTGGGGGGAGCATGTCCCGCTCGATGGAGTACCGCGCCCAGGCGGCCAGCACCAGGCTCGCCACCAGCCGCTGCAGGGCGCTGCCAGACCGCAGGTACACCACCATCACCTGCACATAACACTTCTGCTAAAGAACATATCATAAACACTCACGGAACATGGCCAGGGGGGTGATTCCTAATGCTCGATTCGAACTTGAATTCGATTGTTTTATTTATTGACTTAAAATTCCACCGAAATGGAGTTAAAACGGTGCATTAATTTCACGTTACCAAATGGCAAGTTCTCGAATATTATGGGAACTTTAAAAGTCGATTTCAGTGGAATTTTAAGTCAATAAATGGAACCAAATCGAAATCACAATCGAATCGAGTGTCGAAAGTAAGGGAGCAGGCATCAATAAACGACCTTTATCAGATTGTGCTAAACAAATCCCGAAATACTGAGACACTACCCCATTTTAACGACTATTTAACAACTACTTAAATTGTTTTGCGTTACACAATTTTGTTAGACAATTCGGCCTCGAGTAACACGATCTCAAGTGCTTGTTTATGCACGTATTTTAGGAAAATCAAAGGTTGCTAAAAGATTAAGACTGTAAACTTATCGATCAATATGTTTTATCATCATCATCATCATCAGCCACAGGACGTCCACTATTGGACATAGGCCTCCCCCAAAGATTTTCAGATCGACCATATATATTTAAGAATTGTTGCATACCTTAACATAACAATCTATGGGGCTTTCGTCTTCAGATTTGTACTCGATACCAGGCGCCGGTTGTACCAAATAACACGATAAGTAACCTGAAACAAATACAATTACTAGAATCTTTGTTTCGCCAAGTCGTCATTTTGATTTCTCGATACATTTGGCATACATGTCGCGTCTTTGGTCTAGTGGCAACATATATGGGCTGGGTCCTAGTTTCGATTTCCAGGACGGGCAAAGCAAATTTTCTAACTTAATTTGCCCAGGACTGGATCTTTCATAGGAAGTTGACGTCAGGCAGGGGGCCGGTTGTAAAAACAAATCCTCTCTGCAACATGCTTGAAAAGTGTGTTGCGCCGAGTCCACATTAGGGTGGGAAAAGGGCAGGTAGAAAAAAAATTGGTATAAACAGTTACCGAGCACGTCCGCGGCCTTGCAGCGTGCGCGCGTGACGGCGTCGTCCCGCTGCGGGGCCGGCTGCGTGTCGGCGCCGCCCACCAGCCAGCGCGGCGCCAGGCGCACCTCGGGGGGCGGGGCGCCGCCCAGCGACTGCGACGAGCTGCGCACGCGACGCTCCTGCACACAAGCACACATACATATTATTTTATTAGGAAAACTTACAACTAACACGTTAAATAAAAATAATCTTGACATAAAAAACATGCAAACTGCATGCAAACACACAACGTGAAAGCTCAGTTGGGAATGGTACGGACTGCCGCGACAAGTGTCGGAAATTGGAGACCAACTCTAAAATAGAGCATACACCTCTGACTTTTCTATGTTGACTGCCTCCGTGGCGTGGTGGTATTTCGGTACGACTACGGTTCTGAGGTCTCGGGTTCGATCCCCGGGTCGGGCAAAGTGATACTGGATTTTTCCATATCAGCCCGGAGTCTGGAATTTGTGCCCGATATGGCGATAGGCTCGCCCCCTATTACATCTGGGACGGAACTAAGGTCGGCGAAATGTGGGTGTTGTAGTTCACTAGTGCGCCTCTGCCTACCCCTTTGGGGATACAAGCGTGAGCTTATGTTGTGTTATGTTTTCTATGTTAAATGTATTTTCATTGTGAAATATTGCTTGCTATAACAGTGAAAGAAAGCATCGTGAGGTTATTCCTCATAAATAAATACACTCAATAGTCACACACTTAGTCCTGACCCCACACTATTTATAACCTGTATTGTGGGTATCAGAGACTATGGGAGACTTTCGGTCTCACAACACCCACACTTGAAACAAATATCTGTGTGCCACACAAACATTTGTCTCAATGCGGGAATCGAACCCGCGGCCTTTCGCTTCACAGCCGGCTACTCGCACGCTGCGCCACGGAGGAAACCTGCATACCCGAGAAATTTCCTCACAGGAATTCCGAAAGTATATGAAGTCTAGCAAGCCGCATTAGGCCAGCGCGGTAAACTAAAACCTAACCTCTCTCATTAGTAGAGGAGGCCCGTGACCAGCAGTGGGACAGTAATATTACAGGGATAATATTATTATTTTATTATTAAACATTTGTGCCCGATATGGCGATAGGCTCGCCCCCTATCACATCTGGGACGGAACTAAGCTCGGCGAAATGTGGGTGTTCTAGTTCGCTAGCGCGCCTCTGCCTACCCCTTCGGGGATACTGGCATGAGCTTATGTTATGTTATTAAACATAAAAAGAATCAATTAATTTTTTTCATAAATCATTATAAGCTATATATATGATATAACAATATGAGATAACCTATGAGATAACAATTTTTAATTATTTATGCCAATTTTTTTTATTATTTTGCTACTGTTGGTGTTGAAAAGGTCAACATAGAAATATCAAACAACATAGATAGGTCACTATAAACAGCATTGAATGTTCTGCAGGCTCTAATTAAATAAGAGTTTTGTTATGTTTGAGAGTTGTTATGTTACATATCGATGATTGAACGCACTGGGACAAACTTCAATAAAATATTTGAAAATCTTTTAACATAACATTTACGTCTTTTAAAAATTTTCAAATTAGACATTTTTACCTTCGTCATGTGAGCTACTTTTAGTAGGTAGATTCTAAGTAGCCCTCGACAAATAAACAACTAATCGAAAAAAAATGGCGAGACATTTTTAAATCGCTAAAATTAAACAAAAATGAAATTGATGCATGTTAATCCATACGTTTTGTGGATTCTGCTTACCATACTCACGCCGTCTGTTTAGCACAGACATAAATATACTTTAAGTAGGGTTGTTCAATGTATGTAACAATCAATATTCATCGACGCTTGAAATTAAAAAATAACCTACACACCTAAAAAAGTTATCACTTTAATATAATAAAATGTAGTAAACTGACTTTAAAACTTATATAAGAACGTAACAAACAATAAAATTAACTTTTTAATATTTTATTACGGTTCGAAGGACCAACATTTTTTTTTTTTTTTAATAAAGTAAACAAACAGTATTGAATTATTACATAAAGAATGAGTTCATTTAAAACAGCACTTAAACCAGTGAAATTTCCAAAAACAATTATTAACATAACATAAGCTCACGCCTGTATCCCCGAAGGGGTAGGCAGAGGTAAACTGGCGAACAAGAATACCCATATTTCGCCGAGCTTAGTCCCGTCCCAGATGTGATAGGGGGGCGAGCCTATCGCCATATCGGGCACAAATTCCAGACTCCAGGCTGATATGAAAAAATCCAATATCCCTTTGCCCGAACCGGGGATCGAACCCGAGACCTCAGGACGATAGTCGTACCCAAATACAACTACGCCACCGAGACAGTCAGCACAAAAACAATTATTATATTTTAAATTTTGCCTGTCAGTGGCAAATAAGTAAACAAGTTTGGATATTGGAATTAAAGCGATGTACATATATATACTAGGTGCGTCACGGCAAAATATATCCCGATATTTACTATAGCAAGGTACATAAAGTTTCACACACACGTTTTCATGGTCCATACCTTAGGAGGCGGTTGCAGTATAAGGCCAGGGTCGATGGGTAACCTCGCAGGCTGCATGGCAAGACACATCCACGTGGCCAGCATCGGACACGCAGCCACTAGTATCACGCCCAATGACGCGTGTTTCAGAAGATTCTCCCATACCTTAAAGAAATTAGTACACTGCTTAAAGCCATTAAATCACGAGGAAGTCCCTCGCTAGATGGCAAACGATACGGCTCTACCCTAGAACAGTAGCAACCAGTGACGTGCACAGGCATTTCGATCAGGGTAGACAATATTTGCTAAATTATTATCTTCCACACTTGCATCATCATCCTCGTGTCGATTTAAACCAAGCGCTGCTATTTTGAAAATCTGTTGCTGTTGCCTATGATTTATTATTATTTATTTATTTAAATAGTACTAAATAGCAAACCTTCAGGGTAGACAGTGTTTTTTTGTCTATATGGACTGCACGCAACTGGTAGCAACACCACCAGAAATTTGAATAATAAAGCACTAAGTGGCACTAAGTTTAGGTCTCATAATGGTCCGTATAATTTAAATATATACGTAATAATAAATTACATTAGGTATGATGTCCTTCAAACCGTAAAACAGTACTTACACAATGCTACTTTAGCGGTAGAAGTAGATTGCGGTGGTACCTACCCAGATATAATTGCGACGTGACAATTAAAAGTTATCGACATCATCGGGCGAGATAAATAGGACTTTATTGCCTGCACACGAGAGTTCATATTCGTTCAAATGTCTTCACTATCAAACATATACTTAGGCAGTCATTACCTGCACAGCAATATCTTGTATTTCAGGTATGTGTTCAAACAGAACCCTTTGGTATATATGCCTCATAGCTTCTTGCAGTAACTCCGGTGTCCACATCAGGTACTGATCGCTGTCTATCCCTTGTTCAACCTGCATCTTCTCACCATAATCGTGGTCACCCTTGTCTTCACCATTAGTGTTTTTACTAGCTTGTTCATCAGTCTTGTGGTCACCATTCGTATTACCGTTCGGAGGCTGGTCGACGCTCATTGGCTGGTCACCGTTCGGAAGTTTGTTGGTGGTACTATTCTTGCTGATAAGTGGTCGAGTTAGGGTGCGTAGGGTCTGTAGAGTCGCTTTACGAACGGAAGATGTTGAGTTATCGAGATATGGCCATAGACGAGGTAGAACATCGGCTAGGTCGATTGGACTGTGGAATAAAAATACACATAGGTACATTAACGGATATGTCTTGTTAATCTTAAGCCTCGTCTCCTGCGCGTGTTTTCTTTAAAACAAAACATCTACACAAAACAATGTTTTTCACTGTTTCGAGCTCATGGGACCATAGATAAAAATGTGTAGCGAAAACACTTAAACAGAAGTTTCGTATTGAGACAGTGGCCTCATTATATCATTTATATTTGAGAAGCACTTAAACATAATTTTTTAAGATATAATATATATTTGTAAAAAATTTAACCGATTTCTTTCTATAACTTGATAGAAAGTGTTTCGTTGAAACCACATTGAGGTGAGATAAGAGCAGTTGTAAGAGAGAGTATCGTAGTACTGACTGCAGCAGCGTGGCGGTGTGCGGCAGCGCCATGAGCGCGGCGAGCAGCGCCATGTAGGCGTGCGCCGGCGCCGCCAGGTCGTCCTGGTCGCGCAGCAGGCGCCACAGCCGCGCCACCACGCCGCGCACCGCGCCCCCGCGCCGCGCCGCCAGCGCGCCCGCCGCGGGAGCGAGCGCGCCCGCCGCCACGGCGGACACGTCCTCGGCGCGGTCGCCGAGCCCCGCGATCAGGTGCTCCAGCGCGCCGCTCGAGCACGCTATCTCCTGATCGCGACGATCGATTGTATTTTTATTATTCCGAACACGGCAAAATGACTAAAGTGCGAATTTTCAATAGTCAAATAATTTTACTCCGTAAAACAATTTTGTAGCTCTGACAGATATTTCATATTTAACCCGACTGACTTCGAAATCGATACTAGAGTTGTCACATGGTTACGAAGGATGTATAAGTTGCTAAAGCTGAATTTTAATAGTTGCTCTAGAATATTTGGAAATAACAGAACAGGGGGTAACCACCACCTCTTATAGCAGTATTATTATAATTTTACTTCGTTTTTTTGTATGGGAATCGGTACAAGTAAGACTATAATAATACTGCTATAAGAGGTGGTGGTAGCCCCTCAGATCTACAAATACAAATATTCCCATTCGATTCTACAATTTTATACAGACAGAGAGGCGGACAGAAACTATTTGCTAATAAATAATAAGTAGCTCTTCCTCACTATTTCTTAGCCAGGATTATTAAAGAGCCTCCCATGTACCTACGTACCTGTCTAGCGGCAAGCATGTATTTGAACCCGAGCAGAGCCCCGTGCCTCGCCTCCCACTGCGGCTGTCCAGCTAACGTGGACAGCAGCCGCGCCACCTTGCGCACTCTCTCCTCGCTGAGCTGCGCGAGCGCCACGCCCAGCGTCTGTGCGCACGTTTCACGCACTGGAGCAACTACCTAAACAACGATAAGCTTAACTTTTTTGGAGATAGAGTTACGTTTTTAATTTCTTCATTTGACACATCATAGTACTTACAAACATAAATAAAAACATCAAAATTAAATTGTCTCACTTGATCCGACACGAAGTCTCCAAACCGGTCCAACGCGAGGACACACAACAACCTAAGAGCCATATCCTCAAGCCAGTCTTGATGTGCCTCCTCCATCTGAAACACAATTACATGGTTGTAGGTAAACAAGTTTACCACGTAAAAAGCTTCATTTTGCTTACTTTTACATCATCCTGGGGGCATATTTTCACGTATTTATATCTGCTACTACTCCTCCTACTACAGCACATAATCGTTTTAGCATTGGATCCGCCACCAGTTGCGGCATCAGACTGCTGTTGTACGAAGCTAGTAAAGTGCTGATGCCTCGTTGAACAGCTGCGCCTGCAGCACAGAGCCGCTGAGGGACTGGGGGTCGCACCTGTTCCTGCGTGAGGTCGTGGTGCGTGCCGGCGGTGAGCGCGACCCTGGAGCGCAGCAGCTCGCGCAGGGCCCCCTACTGCGCGCTGATCTGCTGCGCCTGCAGCACGGAGCCGCTGGGGGACTAGGGGTCGCACCTGTTCCTGCGTGAGGTCGTGGTGCGTGCCGGCGGTGAGCGCGACCCTGGAGCGCAGCAGCTCGCGCAGGGCCCCGGCGGCGCCGTGCCGCGCCTCCCACTGCGCGCTGAACAGCTGCGCCTGCAGCACGCCGCACCACGCGTCCAGCGGCCACCGGCCCGCCTCCAGCGCGGCCTCGCCCCACGACCCGTCCGCTTCAGGCGCGCACCCGATGCACTCCCCTGCACACGTCACAGACAACAGTCACACACACTCCAGACACCACACCAGGTTTAACCTTTATCGTGGATATCAGGAACCACGAGGAACTTACGGTCCTACAACGCCCAAATCAGGAACAAATATCTGTGGATGACAAAAACATTCGGCTTGGTACCGGAAACAAAGCCGTAGCTTCTCGTTTTAGAATCGACTACCATATGCTGTGCCACAACGGTTGTTGTAATGTTCTTCTTAGTTCTAACCAGCAATTTAAGGAAGCTCAAATTGTCCTGATATAGACTTCCCCCAAAGATTTCTAAACCACTGAACACTAATTGTTCTGGAAATTTATTTATGCTATCCACAGCTTCTAGGAAGTAATGGGTAATGCAGAAGATTCTTCAGTCTTGGCTGTAGTCACGTGATTCCTTAGTTTACAAAACTTATATACAACAATTCACTGACGGAGTCAGCAGGCAGCTCCAGTTTATTTTCCTTCAGTCAGATTCTATAGGGGGAGTGGTCGGTTCCGAGCATCCTTCATCGCAGTCTCCTGACTTCGTGCTGTAAAAATCACGTTATTACGACTCACCGACGTACTCATCAGGCGGCTCCAGTTTAATCTTCTTCCTATCCGGTTCTATGGGAGGAGTGGGGGGCGCTGAAGGTCCATCTTCACTGCAGTCACGTGACTTCTGTTTACTGAACGCGGCGCGCGCTCTCCGCTTCGCCAAGTTCATCTCTCGCGAGCTGAGAGGCTTCGATGACACAATCGGGACTAGCTCTTGTACGGGCCTCTGTGTGAGAAATTGTTTAACATGAGGTCTATTCACTTACTATGGTTGTGATTAGTACAAACTCCTTTTTCTTTCTACCTGCCCTTATCCCACCATATTGTGGGTCCGGCGCAACACACTTTTTCAAGCATGTTGAAGAAAGGATTTGACAAAGTTTTTACGACCGACTGGGTACTGACTCCAAACAAAGACCTTATTTTTTTCCCGATAGCAAACACCATAAATCTAATGGCTCGTTCAAGGGTCAGCCAATACATTTCCACTGTATCAAGTACTGAACTTCGACCTCCTTCAAAGACTTCCAGACCGACATGATGGAAGCGGCCTGCATCCAACTCTTTGACCTATCTTACAGTTTACTGCAACCTTTAAATTGCAGTAATTCAAGGCAGCACAATTGGGTACTTGACTAATTTTTTTTCTTAATTTTATATGAAATTTACGCCATCTAAAATATAGTACTGAAAGAATGATTGAAATATTCTCAAAAATAAAAAAGTTATAAGCATTTGAAATTTGGTGTGACCTTCAAAATTCGGAAAAGAGAAGTATCAGTAAAACCACTTACGGCCATAACGGCAAGTGCGTTAGAAAGGGATGGTAGGATATCCCCACTACGTCCCCACTTTTGCTTATTGCAGAATTTAATTACTGACTCATTTTTCAACCAATTTCGATGCAGATTTTACTGAAGTTTCTATTTTTGTTATATTTGCTAGTACATGTAAAAATGTGTACAAAATCAAACATAGTCAAGTACCCAATTCTTGCCACCATCGAGAATTATAAAATCTCTCGACGGCTGACATTTCATTTAACGAACGAGAAAACAACAAACATTTTTACATTGTATACCTATCGGTTATGAGATACCGGCACTCAATTTTGAATCTTAGATACTCCACACAAGATTCAGTATTACATCGCTAGATGGAGCGAGTCATTTTAGATCAAACGACGTTCGTGTATTGGAGTCGACATAAATAAATTCGTTTTTAATATAAAGGAAACACACAGTATGCTGACCGTTGACCGCTGTTTAAAACCAGTATTCTAGGCATCGCAAGGGCATAAAAATTTTACTACCACATCTGGATTGCAGCCAAATGCGCAGTTCGATAGGGGAATAATAAAAGTAAAAGCATTCATTGATCAATTTAATACTCTAATGGATAGTAATACGGTATATTATGTATTCTACATTATTTATTAGTATTATTTCGAAGTATGTGACGACGTTCAAAACAGCAATAATCTACCTTATTGATTCTTGAAGACGCTAAGACTCATGACAATATTTTGTACTAAATAGACACATATAGACGGAATTTTAGTAGAAATATCAATTTCATAAAATACCAATGCATGCAGCAATGTATCCGACCCTTAGTCTCGAGTACTGAATCGCAAATGAAATACTTTATCTGTAATTTTATGGCGCAAAACAATGTAATAACAATAATAATAACTACACCCAACAATTACATACATAGTCCTCATCCACTAGGTTAAACCAGTATAGTGGGTATCAGGAACTATGAGCGACTTACGGTTCCACAACACCCAGACCCGAAACAAATGTTTGCCTCGAAATCGAACTCTCATCGCGTTTCCCAGCCGACCACTCGTCTACTGTACTATAAAGGTTGTCAAAGTAGCCGTTAAATTGGAGTAGCGTTTCTGTAGTGTGCAACTGACTCTAGGCGTTTCAGTCTTGTGTGGAACTTATTCTAGGCGTTTCAGTCATGTGTGGAGCTTATTCTAGGCGTTTCAGTCTTGTGTGGAACTTCCTCTAGACGTTTCAGTCATGTGTGGAACTTACTCTAGGCGTTTCAGTCTTGTGTGGAACTTACTCTAGGCGTTTCAGTCTTGTGTGGAACTTCCTCTAGGCGTTTCAGTCATGTGTGGAACTTACTCTAGGCGTTTCAGTCTTGTGTGGAACTTACTCTAGGCGTTTCAGTCTTATTTGGTGGTGGTTTCACAGGGCACAGATCCTCGTTGGTGTACAGTCCTGAGAGATCGACTCCTACGCTGGCCGCCACGTCGAGGCACAGACGAGCGTTCAGCTGCTGCCGCTGCTTGGCCAAGCGGTCATTTATGTCTGGAATAGAAGCGTTGTTATCAACGTTATCCTCAACGAGAGGTCAGAGCAACACACTTCTTTGAAAAATGTTGCATAAAGGATTTGGCTTCGTTTTTACGATCAGCTGCGTGAATGACGTGCACCTCCTTCGAGGGGTCCGGACCCGGGCAAATCGTGTGAGAAAAAACAACCGCCCGACCTGGTGCTCGAATCCAGGACCATTTCACAACCTATATATTATTAACAATATCAGTATTAACATCAGTATTTATTATATTTTTTGTCAGTATTATAACAACATTTCGATAGTAAATTTAAATTCCGTGGCTAGTGATGACTGCTAAGCTTTCGCCATGCTTTCATTCAACGACATTGTCGATATCCATGGGCACCGTGGGCGACGGTAACCACTTACCATCAGTGGCCAGGCTACTAAAGACAATCCTCTATGTACTGTCTTAATAACCGTAACTACCAATTCCAAGTGTATTCAACTAATAAGAATTAACTCACCAGCAGAAGACAGTGCTTCTTCATCCAAATCGTACTCGTTCCCTTCGGAGCCCATGAGGTGAGCTCCATGGTGCAATACCCTCTCGATATCGAACGTGTCGCAACGAAGCCGCCCATTGTCCTCTGGCTCGATTTTCTCTTCTGTAGACAAACATAAATAAATAGATTTTTTTTACACACAAAGTCCTGACCCCACACACGCCTCCTTCTAAAAGTTGAGCCAAGCTATTTTTCTAATTGAATTTGCTACGTTTTTTTTGTACGAAAATCGGTACAATTAAGATTATAATAATATTGCTATAAGAGGTGATGGTAATCCCTCATAAAGTTTAACTGGTATTGTGGGTATCAGCAAGTATGAGAGACTTTCGATCTTGGGATATCCAAACCACCTTAAACCCAAATCTTAGTTCGGATTCGAACTCACGCTCCCTCATTTCGCAGCCGGATGGTTACTCACCCACTGCGTCTAGATGTATCGTAAACTCATGCCTATATTTAAAATAAAGATAACCGCATCCGCTGTCCGCTGTCACCTCCAGGATTAATTTTATCGGTCCTTGCAATAGTCCGACACGCTGGACTATGCCGTGTACACGACCTTTCAAAACGTCCGCTCAAAACCGCTAACAAATTGGTGGTGATTTAGTCAATTCCACATACAAAGAGTTACGACGATAATGCGGCTATGTCGCAGTTACACTACAAAAGTGAGCATTGTTCTTACAGACATAATAATAATGTGTAACCACATGAACGTCGCGTCGTCGCGTCGTTCTCAAAAATATCTTCCACGGCGATTGCATTTTTTTTATATTGGCACAGATTGACAAACAGTGAGGCTTTGTTTTTGTGTTTTATTACGCCATTCATTCATTAAAACTATTTTTGCTAGTTTTTGACCCCCTACCCACTATACAAGAAAAAATAAGAATAGGCCGACCGAAAAACTTCATAAACTGAGCACACCAGGATACTTGCACTATTGTACACGCTTTTTTAAAGTATAATCTTATCTTTGCATATTTTTATGATCTTACGTAAGAACTATCAAGACTCCCTCCCGCCCCCTTGTAAGAAAAAATAACACATTGTCGACCCTCCCCCCCTAAATCGACTTACGTAAAAAATGAATAAACCCTAAGTATTTGATTTACCGTAGACTTTTAACTTTGTTACATTTATCAAACGAGGAAAAACTTCATCCTGTCACAAAGTGAATTACAGTACGTTTACTACAACAGGCAAAATAAAGGACAATAATAATAGATTGATCTGTTTTTATACATTGAGCAAATACAACCAACTTGAATTATTTCATTAATTTCACGTAATAGTTCCATAATGAAAAAGGTTCAAATCTGATCAAACAATTAATAACATGACTACCTCGGTGGCGTGGTAGTATTTCGGTACGACTACGGTTCTGAGGTCTCGGGTTCGATCCCCGGGTCGGGCAAAGTGATATTGGATTTTTCCATATCAGCCCGAAGTCTGAAATTTGTGCCCGATATGGCGATAGGCTCGCCCCCTATCACATCTGGGACGGAACTAAGCTCGGCGAAATGTGGGTGCTCTAGTTCGCTAGTACGCCTCTGCCTACCCCTTCGGGGATACAGGCGTGAGCTTATGTTATGTTATGTTAATTAATTACATGAATCTCATAAACAAATCGAATTATTTATTTACTCATTTTACTGACATTTCTAGACTTTTTCGCTTTGTCAATTCACATACGACTGCAACATCTAATGTAGATTGGCCTAAATTGTACCAGACAGACCACCTTTTAGCATAATTTCTAGTTACATTCTAGGTGGGGACGTGCAATATTTAGTACCATAGTAATGTATAGTGCCTTAAAGTGTTTGTTCTTAAAAAGAACATACTACATAGCATTCCTACAGTCATACACATACAAGGCTATAGTCAATAAGGGTAGGGAGAGACAATTGAGTACTACAAGCTACCGGCCTCCACTTGTTAAGCTATTGCATAGCTTCTATCGCGGGCCTGAGCGTGGAGACCGAATCCAGAAATTCCGTAACGAAAATAACCTAACACCCCTCACTCCGACCGGCACAGCGGTGATACTTTTTAGTTTTGCCATCTATCGATGAATAGCAAAACTTTTAATGATTTTTTTTCAAATATCACGCTTGTCTCTTCAGTTCAGCAACTCGCCTCTAGGTGGCAATGGTTGTATCGGCGTTACTGCGCATGCGTAATCGCCCCGCAATCTGGTGACGCCCCGCAATCTGGTGACTCATGCCTGCTTAGAGTTTCGGCGTTAGGACACCTCCTCTTTGTATTGTACTTCATGGTACGACTCTACGAAGCTCGCACGAATCGAGACGAGCTGCTCCGAAATCGGACGAATACGTAATCAGCTGTTTGTGAGAAAGTATATAGGTGTATTGATTTTGGATGCTAGACAATAGCTTTACCGCGGCAGTCCCCACACGTTTGCTTTTTATTTTACCGTTGTCTTACTTCTAGACATCACCGTGGTTGATAATAAATCTCTTACGGGAACCGTGTATTTTTCCGATAAAAAATGTAAGCTATTCCAGACTATAATAATTCTGTGTGCCTAATTTCATCCAGATCTATTCAGCTGCAAAGACTTCAATGTATACTATATATTTGTTCAGATGCAATAGTGGCGTGATTAAGTAACAAAATAATATACATCCATCCAAATTTTTGTATTTATAATAGTAGTAAGAAGTGTTTGTCACCGCCTTGGTCTAGTGGCAGCATATATGGGCTGTGGATCACGAGGTCCTGGGTTCGATGGACAGGGCGGGCAATGCAAAACTGATTAATTTGTCCATGACTGGATTCCCAGAGGAGGTTGATGACAGGCAGGCGGCCAGTCGTAATAATTAAGCCAAATCGTTTCTGCCTGCTTGAAAAAAAATCCTAAGGTACGGCACAATGATACAGCAGTTTCAATTAACAAAATACAACGCATTGTTACAATGCATTATTTTCACATCAAAATGTATGCCTCAATGTGACATTCGACATCGACCACAATGTGACATCGACCGTTGCTGCTCGCGGATATATTTAGCAAAACGATAAACAACATCCTGTGGGGTATCTAGAATCGCCCAGTTATAGTTAAAGAGTTTTTACTTGTTTATGACATAACGCAGCGTTAACGTAACTGCAATTTATTGCGCCATCTCCATAAAAGTACAGAATATAAAAACTGGTAAAAAAAACTCTTTCTAGGCATACAGTTCAATGTAGTATTTACAGTCAATACTTTAAGCCCTCATTCGCACGAAAACTTTTAAACGTCCGTTAAAAAAGCGCCTCAACATGTCTGTTGTATGAGTGCTTGAAAATAATTCATGCTTTGTTTATATTAAGGTATATTCTACATACAGCTTCCGTGGCGCAATGTGAAGCGAGAGGCCGCGGGTTCGATTCCCGCATTGAAACAAATGTCTGGGTGTTGTGAAACCGAAAGTCTCTCATAGTTTCTGGTACCCACGATACAGGTTATACCTAGTGTGTGGTCAGGAGTAGGTGTGCGACTGTTGGGTGTATTTATTTATTATTATGTATTAATACCGTTAAAAAAAAACGCGGCGTTTTATTTTTGCCTTTTCGGCTTATCCGAAAACGCGACACGACGCTGTTTGTTAACCTAATGCAGAATTGTACGATGGTCAATATCCAATCTAGTAGGAATATCAAAGGCTACGCTACCAGCAAATTAAATTTCACAAATTGCAGCACGCATCTCCGCTCATCTCTACATTGTATCCTGCGGTAGTAAGCCAGCATTATGCGGCAACTTTCACCTTCCGTATGACATCACAATCAATTATCTAACAATTACAACTTTGTGCTTTGAGAGAGGCTTCTTGATTGTCTAATGGTGATGCAAATGTCTTCTTGAATGTACAATGATAATATTGTTTATTTTGTGTAAACGCAGTCAAACCAACATGTTTTAATGGCGCGTACACACCGGGCCGAACGTAGGCGAACGAATCATGCCTGTTTCATTCCCACAACAGCAAAAGTTTGTTTGTGTGAACGGAACAGGTATACCGCTAGATTTGTTCACCTTCGTTCGGCCCAATGTGTACCCGCCATAAAACCAAAACAAACAACCAACAATTCATTTAACTTACAAAATATGGTGTAATAACTACTGACTAATCCGATGCATGTCGGTAACATGTCATTCCCATACATTTATTATTCTATTCGACTAGCGCATAAGCCACTCGTCTAAGCCCACTGAAATGTTACCGACATGCATCGGATTTGGGAACAAATCCTTAAAAAAATAGAATTCGACCCGGTGAGAGGTGAGATTTTTGTCTAATTCTGCCTTTATGACAAAGCTTTTGCGAAACCGTGATACTGATTGATTAACGCCCGGTTCCAATAAACAATCTCAGTTCGAATGTGCCGATAGATAACAAAAATTAGCCAATAAGAACACAGTTTGAACATGACTTCGTCAAATGACTTGATTTGGTTGGTTCATAATCGCGATATATCTGCACTCTAAACTGAGAACGTTTATTGAAACCGGCCGTTAGGCTTGTAAAAGTTTTCAATAACGTAATCACCAAATCCAAACAACACCTATGAAATATATTTCCACTTAAAATGTTTATGCGGATTTGGTATTAACTTCTTGGACGCTTGCCAGACGCCATGACTGACTGTACTAGCAACATAAGTACCTAGTGAATTAAATACACACAATGTAATATTGACCTGTCGTTTATGTTGATCAAGCAAAAAATCATGTTCATAATGTTCATACTCGAGAAAAATCATTAAGACATTTGCGTCACAGTCGCAGTCACGGCTCAGAAGAATTATAACATAAGTGCCAGTACAAATTACGTAGATACGTTACTTGTTTAGTTACAATGGAAAAATCCTCGCGCTTCACAAGTTCGCAAGTTAAGCATACTAGAGGCAAATTAAATAAGAGGGAACTTTGGGCTTTCTACACAAATTTTTGCAATGTACGGGATTCATCAAATGCGAGGAAAGTTATCTGACACAAATTGTCTAGATATTTTCAATAAAGGCGACGACGTTGCAATAGATTTAGTAGAAGTAATGTAACAGCGAGAAACAAAAATTAAGTAAGTGGTCAATCGAAAAAACTATTTTGATGAAGAAACACCAAGTAAAGTTATTAATTTATAATAAATCAAATCAAATAATTTATCGTTAGATCAATAACTCTCCGCTTTCTATTTCTTTTATTCTTTTCTTTCTATATATCCCTTTGATTCCTTAAAATTTTTACTCACTTTGATTCCCTCAAATTTTTACTCTACCACAAGTTCGGAAGGCTGGTTCGTCAGAAAAGACCGGGCAAGAAATTTTGGCGTTGCTTTTTTAAAACACTATTTTTACGGATTTTATCACGATTTTATTTTTTTAATTTTGTATAATTTTAAAATGAGGTAGATATTGTAACACTAACATTCTTGGACAAATTACATCTCATTCCAACCCGTGACCACGAACACTGGAAAGCCTTCGAAACGTAGGACATAAAAATTAAAACAAATCGTGATAGAATCCGTTCAAAACGGTTTTACTTCAATGTATGTATACCATTCGTGTAAACTTAAGAAATCAGTAGTTTACAATCAATTACTAATAAAGTATTAATTACAAAAAAATATAAAAACAAACATTGATTGAACTAAAATTAAACGGTGGTGCTATAAAGCCATTGTTGTGATTGAAAAGTGGCAAGGTCGCGGAACTAGAACTAGATGTTAGCGCAACTATTTAAGATGTGGGTCGATAGTCGACTGTCGACCATTCACCAAACAGAATCCGCTACTGATTGTACAGTTTTCGTCATGTTTTTAGCTATTAAGGTGTTATTACTACTGTAAATTGTTGTAAGAGCTACAAATGTGCAAGGAGATAATGCTATGATGAGCTTTCTGCACGAATATGAAATGTCTATTAAGTTAATGTCTATATTTAACTTCCGCTATTAGATCACTCTGACAATAGACATAGATCCTACCCACAATAATAAAAAAGACAACAATACCACAAAAAGCTAGACAAAAATGTCGTAGTAAGAACTCATCGATCCTCAAAATAGTCCTTCGAACCAGATTGTTCTAAATGAAATATTAATACGTTTATCTACCTTTATTTCAGCAGGATCAAAATTTAAAAATGTAAATTTTGTAAATTTTGTAAGCTTGTAACAAATTCAGAGGTAACTCGTAATGCCATTTAGTGCAGAGGCGGTTATTTACTATCAACATAATGCTTGTAACCATTAAAATCGTATCAATCACACGGATTAATGACGTGCATCAGGATAATGGTGGAGCTTGCGTCATGGAGGCGCGATCGACGTGTGCCCTTGCAGGCTGTGATCGGTGTATAACTACATCTATCGACGGCCGCGACACATTTATGAAAGGGAAAGGGTAACTAGAAGATTGAATATAAAATAAAGATGTCTGTCAGTTATTCGAAGTAAGTTGTATGTCATATAGCATACATCAATACAAATACAAAAATGACAAGGAATTGTATGTGGTTCGTGACGATGGCAAAATAACTTTAGTACAATTTGGTCCTTCGGACATATTATTGACTGAGAAAACAGCATTTTGATTACCTAGAAACCTAAAGATCGATCGATCGACCTGAATCATTGATTATGCAAAGTTTATCATAATTCATACAGGCCACAATTTGCCACGTAGTCCATAAGATTTAAAAAAAAATAACTCGCATAACTACAGTCATATCAATATTTCGAATGTAAATATTGAAAGGAGTAATAAAACAGTGAAAAGGAATAAAAACATACATTTGAATGCAACTTGAACAATCGTGAGCAGTAAAATATTTTACACCACTAACGGTACTCTACACTTACTAAACTGGTTCAATAGATAAATAAATGGAATGGGCGAGGCCACGTTTACCCACATAAAAATACTTTGATCGTGGTATCATAATTCAAATGGTATTACCCCATTAGACAAATAGATGACCTTATAAGCGACAGTCTTTTCTCAGAGGAGGTTGACGTCAGTGGTCAAGCAGGCGACCGCTCGTAAAAACTAAAGCCACTCCTTTATCTCTGCAATATGCTGAATAGAGTATTTTCTTTCTTTCTGGTGTTATCCCAGCCTAGTGACAGGGTCCGCCTTCCTTCGCTTTTACTTCGCCTGGCCTTGAACATCCGCTACAACGAGACAATTCTCGATGATAATCTGTTGAGATTGTCATACCTTCATCTGAAAAGTTTAGCCAGCGCTTTTCGGGTCATCGACGGGGACGCGCCCCTGGAACCAGACAGAGGCCACGGACGTTTTTCTGTTGTTACTTCAAAACGTGACCATACCACTTTAAGCGACATGCTTGCTGTTCATCAGCCACGTCACAGACATTAAGACTACCGAAGGCCAAATTATATAGAACAATAAATTCTCTATCAAAAATTCAAAGATAAGTGAACTCCACCATCCCTTATGCCTGAATTATGGACTAATTCCTAATCCGCTCTATAGTAAAGGACTCCAGGACGACAATATTAATACAGATATTTAATACTAAGTTATTACACCAATTATATTTAGGTAATCGTTTAAAACCGTCATTATAAAGGCAGATCGAGACATAATACCTGTATTCAATTTAATCCATAAAGAAAGTATAGAGACCAGATTACTGGGCACTTATTCATTTCCATTCAGGACTTTAAAACTCTTTACAAATTGTGCACAGACGCGTGATTCTTTGTAATATAAATATAATAAAACCCCAGCATGAAGTACTATTATGGATATCGCCTGAGGGTTCCCACACAATTGACATTTGCATAAACCAGGGAGCGGTGTCACACTGGAACCCTGGACCCACCTTTCAACCTGATAGGAATAAAAGCATTACTGACGTGTCAGATGGTAATAAAGTAAACACGAGGACCCTTTCATTTTACGAGCAGCTGTTATTAAAAAGTGTGAAATTGTTAACTGGCTAAGGTTAAGGGTTAGTAGCGCGATCGTGGTAATGACTTACCATTAGGAGATTCTGCTATAAATACTTAACTGGTTATGGATATTTGACTAGTTTACGTAATAGTTCAATATGTGCCAGACTGGGTGTGTTTGGATGGCAATCCTTATAGGTGACCCCATCGTGGGCGATTAATTACTTAATGTTTATTAGCCCCGCATCCACCCGATGAGGCGGTTTTATAAAAATTATACATAGAACTCTGTAGGGATTTTTAAGCTATGACTCATTCTGTTTGCAGTTGGGTGTTTTAATATGTTTAGGTTATTATAACTATGTTGTTCGAACACAATAAATCTTATTATATTTATTTAATATTCGTATCAGGAAAAATATATGAATAATAAATTGTCTCACAAAGCTTACAACAAAGGTTTTAGATAACAATTTATATTCCAAAAAGTAAGATAAAAATATCGCATAATATTTTCCTCTTAGGATTTTCCTGGCTGATCAATTCAAAATGCAATAATAAACACACGATGTAGGAGGCAAATTAAAAAATAACTGACCCAACTCCAAACGCCTCTTATTCCGTGTTTCCTCTCAACTCAGTGGTTACCGAAGCACAAAAATATGAAATAGCAGCATCAAAGACATGGAGGTAGCATGCTGTTTTAGTTTTGTATGGTGCGTGACATACTCGGATTCCAATACCATCCGCCCCCTTCCAAAACCCTCTTCCTTTCATATTAAACAAAATAAATCATCTATGATTTGTTTTATAGCAGTGATCTCTACCGCCCATAAATATCATATCAAATTATTACCAAACATTTGACATCAAAAGAATCATGGGTGTGTTGCCAACATTAAAGGAGGGGAATAGGGATTGAGAAGGTGGGGGAGAAATTGGGCTACAGGAAATCTCACCGAACAAAAAGCAACAGCGAACTCCCACTTTACATCAGTTAATAATGCACCCACGATTATTTTGGTATTGCACATCCATGGATAGTAGAGACTAGAGTCTCTCATCTTCTTTTAATTCCATTATGTGATAGAGGGAGAGCCTGTCGCGACAGGAGATAGATTCAAGACGGGCTGATGCCTGATAGTAACAAATTAATATATTAGCTCTGTAACATTGCTGTCCCACTGCTGGGCAAGGGCCTCCTCTACTAATGACAGAGGTGATATGCCTGATATACCTCTATGTATATAGGGATGATGCCTGGGGGCCTAGTTTGTAAAACGAAATCCGCAGTTGTGGACTTCGTTTCGGACTTTTGCTATTCTATGTGGCTCACGAGTCCGACCGATATCGGTGATATATGTTTCGTCTCGGAGAATGCTATGCTCTAAACCGTTTAACAGCTCACTCTTCGATGTTTGACATTTATTTGATCCACGGGCATCTATATTAGTCTGTGCGGTAGAGTATCATTTATCCGATAACGTTTTATAGAATAGAGACCCTGATACTGAGCAAAAAAAACTAATATAACTTGCATAAAAAATATTACCAAATGTTAAAAAGCAAAAAGTATAAAATTGAACTTAATTATGCATGAAGGTGCCCTTTAGGTATGTGACTCGTATACTCGTATTTTTTAGACGTAAGCTAAGTATTGACGTAAAAGGGTTATGTTTCGGATTTACTTTTTGGCTTACCGTAGTTGGGTAGAAATTGCAAAAGCAATTCTCATTTTCTGGTAATGAATGTATTCAAACATGGTCTGCTTGGTCTATTGGTAGCTAGACTGTGGATGGATTCGCATTAGGTTCAAATCCAAAGTCGAGCGACGCATGTCAACGCACAGAAAACCAACGTAAAGTGGCAGCTCGTTGTTGCGTTCCGTGAGATTTTCGGTGGCCCAATTCCTTGTCCCACTCCCCATTCCCCTCCTTTTCGGTTGACAACGAACCCATGATACATTTGCATGTCTATGTGCGATGGAGATTTGCCCAGAATTAATGTCAGCCACTCAATTGCAGAACAACTACCAACAAGCCCACCAGGATACATCTATTGAGAACTATTCATCGTCGTCATCATCATCATCATCATCATCATCATCATCATCATCATCATCATCATCATCATCATCATCATCATCATCATCATCATCATCATCATCATCATCATCATCATCATCATCATCATCATCATCATCAGGAAGTCCACTGTTGAACATAGGTCGCTGGATGCAGGTCGCCGCTGGATCTTTGAGGGAGGCGTATGTTGATCAGTGAGAACTATTATTAAACACATAATATAAGACGTTGTATTCAGAAGTTGACGAGTCATTTCTAGTACTTTCACCTATACACCTGAATAGGAAACCAGCTCATAAATTTTATAGTCAATCGTCGCGAGTCGCGACCACAATTGAACAGTTACATAATTTAAACCCATGTCTCTGAGTTGAAGACTATTTTCGAAAATTACTTAAAGAATATTAACAAAACTAGTATTACTACAATACGTAGAAAAAGTCTCTCATCATTAAAGACATGGTTTTTATCATATATGTTTATAAATAAACTGGGGCTAATAATAAAGAAAGCCTACAGTACCCCTACAACGAGTTTATTTTGACAGGTCTCTACTCTCGAAATCGACGATAGTTTTCAGTAACTCGACCATTAGGTCAACCACGAGTTTGTTGCACGTATTTACGCGAGTGAGGACGTAAAATATTTGTATGGAAAACGTGAGTTCCCCGCGTAACCGTTAGAGGTGTTCGGGTGTTTATCATGACGCGTACACACCGGTCCGAACGAAGGCGAACGAATCATGCCTGTTTCATTCCCACAACAGCGAAAGTTTGTTTGTGTGAACGCAATAGGTATAGATTCGTTCGGCCGGTGTGTACCCGCCATCATACAAATATTTTACAGAGTCGCTAGCGAGTAATGTCAAAAAATCTCATGGTTGGCCTACTTGAGTTTTTTTGACATTTCATGTTTTTTTTTTACTACATTTCATTTTGACTACGTAAAATTGTATGCAAATTCTTAATACCCCCCGTAAACGCCAGAGGCGTTCGGGTGTTTTTTATAGAAATATTTTACGGAGTCGTTAGCGAGACCTGTCAAAAAACTCATGGTTAGAATACAGTTTCTCCATACTTGTTAGTTCGTTGTAGTTTTCGCAAAGTGTCGCTGCTAGTCAAATGTACAGAAAAAAGCAAACTAACGTCGATTTCAAGAATATAGAAGTGCCAAAATAAACTCGGTACAGTACAGATACAGAAGCTTTGAACGTGTCAAACGACATTTTTTCTCAAAACTTTTTTATTCCCTTACTAAATCTAAAAGCAATATTTAAAATTTATTAGGAATTATCATTTTTATAGATATTATTTCATTGTGCTGAAACCAAAAACACAACAAAATTAAATTCCGAGAGCGCGCGGTGATCTTTCTGCTTCAAGTTGAATAGCATTTCAGTACTTGGTGCTAAAGCGCAAATATGTCCAGTACAAGTTCCGTGACCGACATCTATCTATTTGCCCTATTAATAAAGGCGGTATTAGGTAAACACGGCTAATTACTCCGTAACAAAACGTGGAAAGGTCGCGTCGGCGGGTGCGGCACATGTCATTATATGCAATTACCGGGAAAACCTTCGTCAAACAGTGCTTTTTTATCGTGACGCGTTATAGTTACTACACAAGATCTTATAGCAAGGTGACATTTTTTTTATTTGAGTGGTAGATCTAAACTGTACAGCGCCAACAGCCCGTGTTACCGGTTTGATACCCCTTGCACTAGTTACGCTGTGTCTTAGAAAACCGACTTAAACCGGCTGCTGTTTCGTTTCGTTCGTTTAAATCAGATTTCTGAGTTAGATCTCTATTCACTTCTTAAAGGAAGGATCATGATTTTTCTGGGTATCGTAATGGTGGCCAATGAGCGCTGGAGATTAGTTACCAATTATTTACCATCAGGCGATTCACCAGCTATCACCAGCATTTTGCCTGTATCTGATAGAGAAAAACACTATAACATAACATAACATAAGCTCACGCCTGTATCCCAGCAGGGATAGGCAGAGGCGCACTAGCGAACTAGAACACCCACATTTCGCGCAGCTTAGTTCCGTCCCAGATGTGATAGGCTCTATCGCCATATCGGGCACAAATTCCAGACTCCGGGCTGATATGGAAAAATCCAATATCACTTTGCGCGACCCGGGGATCGAACCCGAGACCTCAGAGCCGTAGTCGTACCGATATACCACCACGCCACCAAGGCAGTCGAAAACACTATATCGTAAAAAAAACCTACTGACCTTTTTTAACCGCGGACGGTGTTGGATGCCATTCAGGTACATTCGACAGGATCGCCTCCACGGCCTGCAGACAAAAAAGAAACAAATGATACGCTGTATCACGTCGGGGACAGGTCTCTCTTTTACGAGGGTGTGGGACCCACAGCTCTAAAGGATTTTTCTTCATGCTAAGGCACCAGTTTTGTACTGTCGTGTTCCTAATTGAAGGAATTCAATTAATTTTTCTTTGCAATCGAATGAGGCAAGAACAAGCCACTCATCTGATGATAAGCAACATGACTCCATGAACAGTATACCATCAGTATAGCAACACCAACCACACTCTGTGCTTGGTGCGAGTTTGTTTCACTTTTACTTAACGAGACACAGTTGTTACACTTAACGAGACGTACGATCGAATCTGAGATGCCAGGATATATTAAAAATCCGTAGGTTTAACCAAAAAATGTATACATCAACTTAAAAAATACGGCAAATATACATACATATAGATTAGTGTTGTGTTTTGTGTTTTGTGCTTTGTGTTTTGTTTTGTGCTTTGTGTTGTATGGTAATAAATTCCGCGAAATTTTGTAGATTTATGAATAAATTCGTAGGTCTGGCAATAATTTCAAACTCGCACTAGACACACTGAATAACACCCGAGTACCATTGTACTGCACTCGTCAGTCTGAAACATTATACAGAGGATGTTTCATAAAGTTGGTATCAATAATAACTACACTTAAAGAGGGGATGGCTAGCAATCTGGCGGTAAAGTTTAAAATTTCGTAAGGCTTGTAGTTTCTGAATAATGGAAACTTTAATTTGAGACGACAAAATACTTTCTGGTTCTGGGTCAGCTGCAGTAAGGTTTTTTTAATAGATAAAGTGATTCAAGAAGACGATTTATATGTATAATACATGCATAAATTCATCCCCTATAACAAAAACTGACAACCTACTTCAAAAAAGAACACTAAAAAAGTAAAAAATAACAATTTCTTACTCTCTTTGGAGTCTGTGCCTTTTTGTTTAATCTGCTTCGGCCTCAGCACCTTACTCTCGCTTACATTCGTTATCCAAAATAATACGATCGCTCATTTTTTTTTATAGCAGAGACTGGCAAACGAACAGATGGGTCACCTGATGGTAAGTGATCTCCACCGCCTATAGACACCGAAGACACAATAAGAATCATGGGTGCGTTGCCAACCTAAACAGAGGAAATGGAAGGGGAGGGAAAATGGATTGGGAAGGGGAGGAGGGGAAATGGGCCACCGGAAATCTCACTCACCGAACGAAACGCGACAGCAAGCTGCACTTTACGTCGGTTTTCTGAGACAGTGGTATCAAATCGGTCGAGCCGACCCATTCGTGCTGTAGACGTAATTGTCTACAGCGTGGTTCTACCACTCCAAAAATCATGCAGTATACAGGACTTTTTAATCTTAATTATGGCCTAAGTCCAGTTTAAAAGTAATACAATACGCTTGTCACTTCATAAGTAATATCTATATCACAGAATGCATTTTGTCTGCCACGCCTTCGCCAAACCCTGAACAGGAATTCGTTGCTTATATTAAACACACCGAGACCCTAGTGCCAAAATGTAACTACACGGAAATTAATCGTACTGAATACTGACGCATGAGAGTTATGAGACAATGAAATAGTACATAATATATGTATTAGGTATTGAGAATTGAGATGTATACCGGGTGTTTCATAAGTTGGTACCAATATCAAGTTCCGATACAGGGATAACGTCTTACACCCGGTTCCAATAAACAAATCTCAGTTCGAATGTGCAGATAGATTACAAAAAATAGCTAATAAGAACACAGGTTGAACATGACTCCGTCAAATGACTTGATTTGATTGGTTCATAATCGCGATCTATCTGCACTATAAACTGAGATCGTTTATTGAAACCGGCCGTTAAAGTACAATGGTAAAGTTAAAAAATAAAAATTGACCTTAATTTTCGACCGACTTTCAAAAAGAAGGAGTTCTCAATTCGTCTGTATTTTTTTAATGTATATTACGCGATATCTCTGCCAAATGTGGACCGATTTTAAACAGTCTTTTTGTATTCAAAAGAGCTTGTTTCAAGGCTGGTCCCGTATACATTTGGTCACGATTGGATTTGAAGTCGATTTGTTATATTAACAATGGGAATTTTAAAATCGGAATGTGACATGTAAATTGTCGCAATTAGTAAAAGAATGGCTTTGTGTATTCTTAAATTATTATTAACCCCATAGGCAGTTGTTTGCAAATGTGCTACAGCTGACCCAGTGAGCCAGAAAAAAATGTTTCGTCACAAATTCAAGTTTCCATTATTCCAAAACTATGATCCTTACGAAATGTTAAACTTTACCGCTAGATTGCTAGCCATCCTCCCTTTAAGTGAAGTTATTATGGATACCAACTTTATGAAACACCCTGTACAAGTATTGTTGTTAAAACACTAACCGTTATATCGTTCGTAAGAGGCATTCATAAGTAAAATGCAATAAACAATAAATTAATAACATGCCTTAAAAACTTCTGACATACATTATAGTAGTTACGGGACGGAACTAACCTCGGCGAAATGTGGGAGTTCTAGTTCGCTAGTGCGCCTCTGCCTACCCCTTCGGAAATACAGGCGAGAGCTTATTTTAAGTTCAGTATGATATGTAAGTTTACTGAAATTAAACTATTTTTACGGATTATATCACGATTTGGTTTTAATTTTTATGCCCGACGTTTCGAAAGCTTTGCAGCCTTCGTGGTCACGGGTAAAAATTAAAACCAAATCGTGATAGAATCCGTAAAAATAGTTTTATTTCAATACTTACTAATTGTTCAATGTTTTTGGGTCCAGTAATGCTGGCGACCTTAGTCAATGCTTAGAACGTAATTGTCCAAATTTATGTACAGTTTTAAGTATAATTTATGCCAAAATGGCGACATGGTGCGCATACGCAACGAATACTACGATCCGGGTCCTACCACTCGAGAAAAATAAGTAAATAATGTGATAATATGATACAAGTGGTAGCGCCACGCTGCAGACAGTTACGTCTACAGCCCGAATAGGGATGCTCGACCGGTTTGATACCACTGTCTCATAGAAACCCGACGTAAAGTGATAGCTGGCTGTCGCGTTTCGTTCGGTGAGTGAGATTTCCGGTGGTCCAATGCCCCCTTCTCTTTCCCAATCCCTATTTCCGTCCTTTTAAGTTGTCAACGCATCTATGTTTCTTTTTGTCTTCGGTGTCTGTCGGCGATGGAGATCACTTACCATCAATAGGCCAACCTGCCAACCAACCCACATCAATATGCTTTTTTGACATTACTCGCTAGCGACTCCGTAAAATATTTCTATGACACCCGAACGCCTCTAGCGGTTACGCGGGGAACTGACGTTTTCCATACAAATATTTTACATCCTCGCTCGCGTAAATACGTGCAACAAACTCATGGTTGAGCTACATGTGACTCATCTGCTCGTTTGCCAATCTCTATTATAAAAAAATGCTTTCGCACCAAAGTATGCATTCAGGATCACTGATGGATTTAGATTATTTCTGTAATACATACATAAAACCCAACCAGCATTTTCTATACCCGAGAATCATAATATTGATGATACTTCAAAGAAAAATGTACTTTATACTACTATTGAGTAAGTATCAATGTAAAACACAGAAATATGAATCAATAAATTCCAAACACCTGGCGTCTCGCAAGTGAATCTGGATCAAGGAGTATTAATGCGCATTTAAAAACTTAAAACCATAATAATACACATTACGTCCCTTTTTAACCACGCGCGTGCATCGCACCCATGATAAGGACAAAAAACGATTGTATTCGGAGAATGAATGCGCATCTCAATCGGATATTTTGCATTTTTCAGAGTCGTAAACAATTTTTAGGTTTTCGCACACTATCAGTAAGTCTTGTCGACGAATTTACAACATCGCAGGATACTAAAGACCACGGAATGTGGAAGCAATCAGGAGTGCGGTTCCTGTTTCTAAGCAGGAATACCATCAGGAAAAATTAATATTAATTCCAATTTGTTTTTATTTTTAAGCCCGACGTGATAGAATCCGTATAAAATAGTCTTACTCTCAACATTCGCGTAAATTTAAGAAATCAGTAAAATTAATCCCTTTATATATTTTTTACGAGTCACCTGATGGTAAGTGATCTCCGCCGCCCATAGACACCCAAGACTCAAAAGAATCATGGGTTGCCAACCTGAAAGGACAGAATGGAACAGAGGGGAAAAGGGATTGGGAAGGGCGGGAATTGGGCCACCGGAAATCTCACTCACCGAACGAAACGCGACAGCAAGCTGCCACTTTACGTCGGTTTTCTGTGAGACAGTGGTATCTGCCCGGTCGAGTCGGCCCATTCGTGCTGTAGACATAACTGTCCACAGCGTGGCTCTACCACTCAAATATTACTGCTGCTATTCTATTATTATTTAAATACCAGCTCTATATTACTTATGTCCCACACAAACCACCACCTGGATTAATTAGTCCACTAAACTTGCTTATGATAGAATTAACATACCTTCAAAATTCCTATAGAATATTGTTACGGGCTAACGGGGTTCAGGACAAACAATTAAACGCCGACTGTTCTCGAAACTGACTCAGCACTTTATTTAAAATTAAACACTGTACTGCACACAATACGCGTCGAAATAATCGCTCCGAATATTCGCTTGTCGCTCGTTGTTCGCACTCGATCGCTTCCGAAGAAACACTGTGTCCCGCCAACACACACACGCCTTTTATATTCGTCGATCCCTTATCGGCGCGTGACGTCACGCGGCCGTCGGCGCGGCTCGAACGCACTAGAACACTCGACACATTTATGGAATCGGCGGCGCGGCGCGTTCGGTTAGAGATTATTCTAGTATGTAACACTGCCCCCTCCTAAGACATGCTCGTCCCGAGCATTGTTACAGCCATAATAACGCGCTAAACGGTCGACGTGAACTATCTTAGGTGCAGATCGCTGGCCTTTCTGGATTCGGTAGGTGACATCATTAATTTTGGTGACAACTCTATAGGGTCCGTCCCATTTCGCTTGTAATTTGGGAGACTTGCCTTTGCATCGAACTGGGTTGTGCAACCATACTAGTGAACCTTCGTCGAAACCGCTGTTGTTCATTTTTCGGTCATAGCGGGTCTTCATCCTCTCGGACATTTGCTGACCTGACACTCGGACGTGTTCATATACGTCATTCAATCTCTTGCGCAGATCGTCCGCGTAGTCTGTTACACTACGCGGGGTGTCAGGAGGGATACCAGTTATCAGATCAGCAGGCAGGCGTAATTCTCTTCCAAAGTTAGCGAAAGCTGGTGTTACCGTTGTATTCTCGTGAACCGCACTACGATATGACATTAGAAACGGCTGAATGTGCTTGTCCCAGTCTTTTTGCCTGCTTTCTACAACTTTTGCCAGGTATCTCTCTAACGTTTGAATAAATCGTTCCACCATGCCATCAGATTGCGGGTGGTAGGAGGTCGTTCTGGTTTTGTGAATGCCCAATACTCGACATGTTTCCTGAAATACTTGGGATTCAAAATTACGTCCTTGATCGCTGTGAATTTCTAAAGGTACTCCAAACCGGCAGAATACTTCATGGACCAATTTATCTGTGACTGTTGAAGCTTCCTGGTTGGGAATGGCAAATACTTCCGGCCACTTCGTGAAGTAATCCATGACCACCATGAAGTACTTGTTCCCGCTGTCGCTTACAGGGAAAGGTCCTGCTACGTCCAGGGCAATCCGCTCCCATGGAGCTCCAACATTGTAAATTTTTAATGCTCCTCTACTTCGAGTATGAGGACCCTTCACAGCCGCGCAAGTTGTGCATTTACGACACCATTCCTCAACATCGTCTCGGCAGTGGATCCAATAAAATCTTTCGCGGATCTTCAGCAGAGTTCTTTTAACCCCCATGTGAGCTCCTGATAATCCATTATGGTAGAGCTGCAAAACTTCTGGGATCTTAGCTCTAGGGACTACCATTTGCAAATGACATCGATCGCCTTTTGCGTTTTCCCATTTACGGCACAGTACTCCATCATGTATAACCAAGCTGTCCCACTGGGCCCAGTAGCTCTTCGTAGTGGAACTTAACGCTGCAACTTCATGCCATTTAGGTTTCGCGGTACCAGCTTTTAACCGCTCAAGGATCGGTTTTAGATCTGCGTCACTATCCTGCGCTTCCAGTAGCGTGTCTCGCCACTCGTTGCTGAGGTCTGTCCTTATTATTCGCACAGGCACTTCTTCCTTAACCTCTTGTTTGACGCAGTGCTTGCAGTTCTCTGCGCAAGGTCTTCTTGATAGAGCGTCTGCATTACCGTGAGATTTCCCACTGCGATGTTCTATCACATAGTCAAACTCTTGTAACAACTCAATCCATCTTGCTACTTGACCCTCTGGATTTCTGAACTGCAGTAGCCACTTCAAGGCAGCATGGTCTGTTCGTAGGTGGAATTTCCGCCCGAGCAAATATTTACTAAAATGTTGCAGTGATTTGACTACGGCTAGCAGTTCTCTTCTTGTGACGCAGTAATTCCGTTCAGGTTTAGATAAGGATTTGCTGAAGTAAGCTATCACAACCTCTTTTTCTCCTTTTCGTTGTGATAACACACCGCCAATACCAGTATTACTTGCGTCTGTGTCCACTATAAAGTCGTTTGCAGTGTCAGGATAACCCAATATAGGTGTATTACACAGACGGTCTTTTAACGTTTGGAATGCGGTGTCGCAATTCTCATCCCAGCAAAACTGTCTCTTCTCTTCTGTAAGCTTATGTAGAGGCTTGGCTATGTCTGCAAAATTCTTCACAAATCGCCGGTAATAGGAGCACAAGCCTAAAAACGCACGAACTTGTGTCTTGTCTCTCGGAACTGGCCATTCCTTGACTGCCACAACTTTGTCGGGGTCTGTTTGTACGCCGGCTGCTGAAATAATGTGTCCTAAAAAGTTAACCTGCTTCTTGAAAAATGAACATTTCTTGGGACTCAGTTTAAGATTAGCCCCCCGGATCTTCGATAAGACACGTTCAAGATTGCGAAGATGGTCTTCGAATGTGCGGCCCACTATGATGACGTCATCCAAGTAGACAAGACAAGCGTCCCCAATCAGTCCGGTAAGTACAAGTTCCATCAGTCTCTCAAAAGTCGCAGGAGCGTTGCACAATCCAAATGGCATAACCTTAAATTGCCATAGACCTTTACCAGTAGAAAAAGCAGTTTTCTCCTTGTCTCTTGAGTCAATTTCCACTTGCCAGTAACCGCTCTTCAAGTCTAGCGTGCTAAACCACTTCATTCCGGTAAGCGTGTCTAGAGTGTCATCAATCCTCGGTAAAGGATAGCTGTCCTTCTTTGTTATGTCATTTAATCGACGGTAGTCTACACAAAACCGCATATTGCCGTCCTTCTTTTTTACTAAGACCACTGGGGAGCACCATGGACTAGATGAAGGCTCTATGACACCATCCTTCAGCATCCCATCAATCATGGTATCCACTTCTTTCTCTCTGGCAACTGGCAATCTTCTTGGTCGCTGACGAATTGGTAACTCGTTGCCTGTGTTAATCTTGTGCTGGACCAAATTAGTTCTTCCTATGTCAGCATCACTAGAAGAAAAGATGTCGGCGTACTGTGTTAACATTTTCTTGGCCTTCTTCATCTCTTCTAAAGACAACTCACCACAGTCTTTCAAAAGTGATGATACGTCGACTTTCGCAGGTGCCATGCTCATCACCGTAAGTAGATCTTGGCATTTGCGCATCCAAGCCACTTCCTCGCAAGAACCCATCACCACCCCCTTTTTTATTAATTGTGGCTCGGTACTGGGGTTGAGTACGCGTACAGCCGACTTATTTGCAGACCTTACCAGGGTTCTCGCTATTTTCCATGGATGATCATTGTCAATCTTCTCAATGAGGACACACCTTTCTTTTGGACCAGAATTCCGTGGCCATCTAACTGGTACAATGACTTCTGATCTAGGTGGAACCACAGTCTTCTTCAAGCAGTATGCTTTTCCTGTTGGTGCTCCTTCCATAAAAAACTCTTCTGAGCCGCATTTCAGCACGCCCTGTTTGACGTCGATTTCACATCCATGTTTTCGCATGAAGTCCAGGCCCAGAATGCAATCGTCAACAATATCAGCCACGATGACATCATGCAAATAGATTACTTCACCTAGTTTTAGCCGTACACTCTTCTCACCCTGGACGGATATGTGCTGACCGGTGGCTGTTAGAAGTTCTATATGTCCACGGTTACCTTTATAGTCCCCAAGGAACCGACTCGCCAGCCTGATACTAACAACCGTGCGGGAAGCTCCAGTGTCTAACGTCAGCTTACAAGGTGTTCCGTTGACTTCGCCTCTAATGGTTAAGCTATTCCCATCATGTGCTTGTGAGATCAACACCCTTGGGGCTTCATGGACCCCGGCCAGCACCCGCCCCATAGTCCTGGCCTTTACTAGTTTCCCTGCTGCTTGTTCGGTGGTGTTAACCTTATGCCTCCAGTTGCTTTTACTCTTCTCATTTTCAGGTCTATCTTCTCTTTCACCTCGTCGTCTTCTACAGTTCAAGCGGAGGTGGCCCCTTTCACCGCAGTTAAAGCAACGCGGACTGTACCTCTGAATATGATTGCGTGGAGATGATGCCACCACCTCTCTAATGCGGTGAGCTCGATGGTCTTGTCGTACAGCCTCCACTTCCAGCGCGTGAGCCAACGCATCTTTCAGGGTCTCGTGATGCCCAAGCCTCACAGCAGCCCGCACCTCTAAGTCGCGGATTCCGTCGACGAAAGCCTGCACTAGAATTCCATCAATCAGTGCAGGTGTGGACTGGTAAGCTTTACGAACCAGCTTCTCAACTTCCAGGGCCCACTGCTGTAGGTTTTCGGTATTACGTTGAGCTCGATCCTTAAGCTGAGCACGAAAGACGTGTTCCAGGTGGGCATCACCATACCTCGACTCCAAGGCCTCGACCAGCTGGTCATATGTAACATCTCCGCCAAGAGCCTCCAGGACGGTTAAGGCCTGCTCACGTAAACCTAAGGTTAGAGCAGTCTTGGCTTGATCCTTGGTCCACCCGTTTGCCTGCATCACGGCCTCAAATTGAATTTTGTAGGCCGACCAAGATGATGTGCCATCAAATGGTGGTACTTTAAAACCACGTCCTGACGGTGCAGCCACCACAGAACTTGCGGCACTACACACACGTGTTTCTACAAGTTGTTTGACGTCGGCGATTTGGGCTTCGGCCTTTGCAATACGCTGCTCATGCTGGTCCACTTGGTCTTTCATGATTTTTAATTCCTTTCCGACCGTAGCTTGCAAATTCTTCATAAGTACGACCTGCTCTTCTTGCCCACGCTGCAGATGCTCCTCCAATTTACGCGCCTGCTCCTCTTGACGTCGAGCTTGCTCCTCTTGACGTTGGAGCTGCTCCTTCAACTCACGAGCCTGCTCCTCTTGACGTCGAGCTTGCTCCTCTTGACGTCGAGCTTGCTCTTGCAGCATCGACATAATGGCCGATAATTCACTAGGTGCCCATGTCGGCGACACTCCAGATGGGCCTGCAGTCGTCTGCGTCATTGGCTGCGAAACCGGCTCTTGTGTCGGACTATCTTCGAAACGCCCTCGTTCCATCTCTTGCTGGCGCTGGCTTCGGGTACGGATACCTTCGTCGTCTTTCGGGAACACCGGCATTTGTCCTTACTTCTGACACCAAATGTTACGGGCTAACGGGGTTCAGGACAAACAATTAAACGCCGACTGTTCTCGAAACTGACTCAGCACTTTATTTAAAATTAAACACTGTACTGCACACAATACGCGTCGAAATAATCGCTCCGAATATTCGCTTGTCGCTCGTTGTTCGCACTCGATCGCTTCCGAAGAAACACTGTGTCCCGCCAACACACACACGCCTTTTATATTCGTCGATCCCTTATCGGCGCGTGACGTCACGCGGCCGTCGGCGCGGCTCGAACGCACTAGAACACTCGACACATTTATGGAATCGGCGGCGCGGCGCGTTCGGTTAGAGATTATTCTAGTATGTAACAATATTATGGAGATCCAAATCGAAATTAATAACAAGGCCATATATCTGCATACGAACTACATAAGTACATATGTATTGTAACCATTCTTTATTATATTACGCTCTATTTACCTATCCTTTGTTTAATATCTGAAATGAGACCATGCGTGGCCAATTTCCACACTTGGGCAAACGTTTTTATTATCCGCAAATATTTGGAATGAGACTGGCTGCTTTGGAACTGAAGTAAAACGTACATAGGTAGTTATAATTATGTAGTCATGGTGAAACGTATTATATCTTTGTAGGAAAACACTTGTACAAGCAAACACGAAATAGTATTCAATATACCCGTATTGACCAATATGCATATTAATAAGAATAAAAGGCACTTTAAAATTGTTCCAAGCGATATTATGCCAAGACAATGTTGACCGTGTGACGACGGCCTAAGGCGCAATTTGCGCGCTACTCGTATTTATGAAGGAAAACGGTCGAACAATACCACTCAGTTTTATGCAAAGACAGGACAATAAATACGCTTATTATGGTGTGTCTTAGATTAATTTTAAAGCGATTACCAACTTTATTTGCGGTCCTAATGCTCGCGACCCAAGCTTATAATAGTAACGCAACAGCAAATAGCTTGGTAACAAAGTTGTTTTTGCCACGTTAACAAGGTATGGCACGATATTCGATTAACGAGCGGTTTCAATAAAGAAGAAGAAAAGAAAAACACATTTATTAGTCACAATAAACAATCTCAGTTCGAATGTGCAGATAGATTACAAAAATTAGCCAATAAGAACACAGTTTGAACATGACTACGTCAAATGACTTGATTTGATTAGTTCATAATCGCGATCTATCTGCATTCTAAACTGAGATCCTTTATTGAAACTGTTCGTAAAGCACTAATTATATTGCTATCGATAGTTATCGATTCTTATTTCTTACACTTAACAATACGTGATTTGACCGTACAAAATTCGATCGTCTATTTACACGTATACCTAGCTTACGGTTTCTGAAGGCTAGCAGGCAGACTGTATTATAATATTAATATCAGTGCTATAATATTACTGTCCCACTGCTGGGCACGGACCTCCTCTACTAATGAGAGGGGTTAGGCCTTAGTCTACCGCGCTGGCCTAATGCGGGTTGGTAGACTTCACCTTCGAAATTCTTATGGAGAATAGGGTATGCAGGTTTCTTCACGATGTTTTCCTTCACCGTTATAGCAAGCGATAATTCACAATGAAAACACACTTAACATAGAAAAGTCAAAGGTTTGCTCTTTTTTGGGGTTGGTCTCGAACCGACATTCATCTCCGCAGTCCGTACCATCCCCAACTGAGCTATCGCAGCTTACTACTATTAAATAAATAAATAACACCCACAGTCACACACATAGTCCTGATCCCACACTAAGATACTAGTCTTGTGTCGTGGGTGTCAGGAACTACGAGAGACTTTCGGTCTCACAACACCCAGACCCGAAACAAATGTCTGTGGGCCACACAAAAATTTGTCTCGGTGCGGGGATCGAACCCGCGGCCTCTCGCTTCACAACCGGCTACTCGCCCGCTGTGCCACGGAGGCTAAACTATTGGCGGACTATAATCGATTAAAATTAAATAGGTATTCCTAATTATCCACAATACTCACAGAAGCCATTACCCATCCACACATATATACCTAATGTCAAGAAAGGTGAAAACGTACAGCCGTTTTCGAAGGTCGGACGTGTTTTACAATGAAATGCATGATACGGTTAGAATTAAATAGGACGTCTGGAAGTCAAAACGGCTGAGTACCTTGAACCGGCTGGTAAAATAAAACTGTCAGGATTTTTTTTGTTAGCAGAGACTGGAAAATGAGCATAGGGGTCACCTGATGGTAAGTGATTTCCAACGCCCATCATGAGTGCGTTGCGAACCTAAAAGGAGAGAAATGGGGATTGGGAAAGGGAGGGATGGTAATTAGGCCACCGGAAATCTCACTCACCGAACGAAACGTGACAGCAAGCAAGCAAGACTTTACGTCAGTTTTCTGTGAGATAGTGGTATCAAACCGGAGCCGATCCATTCGTGCTGTAGACGGAACTGTCCACAGCGTGGCTTTAATACTCTAATTTACTGTCATTCCATTCACTTGGATGAACGTTTTTCATTGGTTTAGCGTGTTTTCCTGTGATATAGCAGGTAATTCTTTCTTTCTACCTGCCCTTATCCCACCTTAATTTTAGGTTAGGTTAGCATGTTGCCGAAAATTATTTGGCTTAGTTTTTACGACCGGCTGCCTGACGACAACCCCCTCTGCGTTACAAATTAGAAAAATCGCTTTATACGACCTAGGAATCGAACCCGGTCTACAGCCCATATATGCTGTCTCTTGACCAAGGAGGCGACAGATATAACTGGATATAGCAAGTGAGATTGAGATAAATCACTTGCAAAATGTGGGTGTTCTAGTTCGCTAGTCCACCTCTGCCTAGTGCCTACACTTTCGGGGGTACAGATCTGAGCTTCGCTGAGCTGAGCTGAGCTTCTCCCTTGGAGAACAGTGACATGGAGACGGTCCCAAGTAATGATATGGATAATCGATTATTTTCAAATATTATTTTTCATAATCGATTATGCAATTATTTTTTAAATCGTGATCGATTCATCGGTTAGTTAATTATCATATCAGCCTATAGTCGCCCATTGCTGGACGTAGGTAGGCCACCCCGAGTTAGCGTCAACCATCCCGGTCGATTAATAATATTATAATAATACATCTTTAAAGAATAATTGATATATAAATATATAGTTCCAAGTCAAAACTTGTGCCTGAAGACGACACTCGACAATTTGGTACTTGACTATGTTTGATTTTGTACACATTTTTATATGTACTAGCAAATAAAACAAAAAATAAACTCTTCAGTAATCTGCATCGAAATTGGTTGAAAAATGAGTCAGTAGTTCATATTCTAAATTCTGCAATGAGCAAGAGTGGGGACGTAGTGGAGATATCTTGCTATCCCTTTCTAACGCACGTACCGTTATGGCCCTGACGTGATTTTACTGATACTTCTCTTTTCCGCAGTTTGAAGGTTACACCAAATTTCAAATGCTTATAACTTTTTTATTTTTGAGATTATTTCAATAATTCTTTCAGGACTATATTTTAGATGGCGTAAATTTCATATAAAACTAGCTGACCCGCGCAACTTCGTCTGCGTAGGAGAGAGAGGGTTGAAAGAATGAGTTGTAGGCACCTATAATCCAATAATTCTAAAGGAGGTAATGAGATGATCTACTTTGTTCCGTTTTCGTCAGTCACCCCGTCATTCATCCAGTCAGAACCCTCGTTAGTTACCCCGTCAGTCACCCCGTCCATCACCCCGTCGGTCACCCAGTCTGTCACCCGTCTGTCACCCAGTCGGTCACCCCATCTGTCTGATCGATTGTCACCCCGTCTGGGAAATCTCTAATATCTGGAAAATCTTTTTTCACATACAGTGCCATCTCTGATACATAGCATGTACTACAAACCAATATTTTAAGTAGATGGCGCCGGTGCGTGAAAAAAGATATTCCCGCTTTTCTGTTGAAATTTTTCCTGAATTTTCTTTGCTATATACCTCACGGACCTTTCCAACGAATGCAAAACCGTGGAAATCGGTTCGTGCGTTCTGGAGTTATAGCGTCAGGAGGGAAAACCCGACTTATTTTTATATAGTAGATTAATTTAAAAAAATTGTCTCAATCCCAATTATCTCAATTAACTCTTGTGAAGACACAAGTTTGCGCGTTTACTAGTACTTTCTGTTGGCTGATTGGTCGGGACTTATGACCTACCTGGTTGCATCTACACTTATAATACCTACAATGAAAGTAGTGTCAGGTGTTTCATAATAGTAATTAGAGCTAGATCGGATACGTGGAAGTTGTGCATAACCTTTCACCGTAGGACCACTACTCGCTCCACAGTCCACAGTCCACAGTCAGACGTTACATACGCCAGATACATTCTAAATTAAATACTACGAATGGCTATAGCTTAGAATTTCGTCATATTAGCTCATTCGTAACGTAACCCATGTTAGTTCGGTGGGGTCAGTGTATATTGCTTTTACTTAGCTCTCTTTAAAAACCCCATTCCGTACAAATAAGAAAACATAAACTGGAATGAATATTCTAGGGTAAAACTTAATATTCAACCATCCACAGCTATACTATCCAGATTATTCTCATACGCCCGTTTCCAATAAACAATCTCAGTTCGAATGTGCAGATAGATTTAAAATTAGCCAATAAGAACACAGTTTGAACATGACTCCGTCAAATGACTTGATTTGATTGGTACATAATCGCGATCTATGCACTCTAAACCGGCCGTTACTTGTCACGTCACAAAGCTTATGACTCGTCCTTCCCCCTTGAGTTGACACACGATGTTGATGTCGCACTTGTTCTCCCGCCCGCTTGTGACCTAAATGACGGGTAGCCCCTTATCGACAAGGAATGCACTAACATTTCCTTTCCTTATTTATGTAGTAGTTACATTACAAAGCTGATGTAACTGTAGGCACACTAGTCAGTAGATAAGCTGACAGTAAGCTTTAAGTAAAACAAATTCATTTCATATTTTTTTCGTGGGTATTTTTGACATTTGTACTGTGTGAAAGCGTAGAGAGTTAGATCTGGTAAATAGATGAAGTTTCGCTATTATATATATATATATATATATATATATATAGTATAATATATATAGTAGGTAGTCCGCTCTTTGCCTATTGTATGCAGTGAACAGCAGTGTTGGATGTCTTTTGTCTATGGTCAGTGAGTAAGTATTACTTTCCACCATGTCTGATAACCTATAGAAGATTTCGTACTGTGATCTCACCAACATAACTCTTCTGACTGGAACATAACTCGGCAACCACAAACGACCCCGAGAAGACCAAACCACTTCACCCTTGCGCATTCTCCTCTGAGAGACCATTAACTCTCATATCATCGTCTACATCACTAACCGCTGAATGCTCATACACCTAAGGTCGCTTTATATTGTAATGCCGCCTTATTTGTCAAAATTGCATGGCGAAAATCAATGTAAGAAGCCGTTAAAGTTAGTAGCGTTTGACCATTCGGGCGTAAAAGTTTAAGAACCGCTGCTCTGGGGTGTTACCACCACCTCTTATAGCAGTATTATTATAATCTTACTACGTTTTTTTGTACGGAAATCGGTACAAATAAGATTATAATAATATTGCTATACGTTTATATAATAGGTAATAATACGTTTTGGGTCTTCCACAAAAACGAAATAGCATCAATAAGATTATAATTTTTTAACTCGATGTTCCTTATCGAAATGTTTTACTGGTCCAAGAGTGCAATATTAATTAACACAGATAACAAACATTAAAAAAACAAAATTGAACCACACCAGACAGTAAGTCCGGGGTCATGTTGTTTTCCGACATACATATTATATGTTGCATAACTGCACTGTCATTCACTCGTTCATAGTGGCACGGTTCAAGGCGCGCACGATAACATACGATTAGAATATTGTGCGAACTCTGTATCAAATTAATTTTGTTTGCTGTCCGAAATTATGCCATCCATAGATTAAGAAAAACGCGACAGCAAATATTTGGCAATATAGTTGTTTTGCTGTCGCACAAGATTCTCAACATTTTTAGGGTTCCAAAGCCAAATATCGCCTCCTTGGTGTTATGGCGGCGTAGACCGAGATAGGAAGCTTCGTTTTAACCGACTTCAAAAAAAGGAGGTTTACAATTCGTCGGAATCTTTTTCATTTGAATTAAACGGCTTCCATGCATTTGTAGGACGGAAGCTGTTTTGTTTAATAGGATTTACCCTGGACTCCAGTCCAAGTCCGGTTTCAATAAAGGATATTCCTAACGTCAAGTCCACTTGACGTTAGGAATATCCTCAGATACTTTTACATCTAACCTTTAAATTGACATTTACCCACGTATCCGTAATGATAAGTAACATAATATTGTATTAACTTGAGTTGTACTTGAAGAAACTTGGTTACAGGTGTCGATAACTCGATACAATATAAATTATAATAATGATATTATCCACGCATAGGTCCACGTACGCAGACGCACAAACAAAGAGCGTCTTAAGATTAATTTCTCAATCAGTGGAAACAATGAAGCCAATTACCGGACAATGTTCGTACGGTGCGGCGCATGCGCACACGTTTAAGCAACGACCTACATCGACGCATACAAATAGCTAATTCAGGTTTACGAGCCTCGGTGACCTTATGATACGGGCATGGTGGGTACCGATCAAGATAAGAGCTATTAATGTTGGTACATTAAGCAAATTATTGAGGTCTTGCATCAACAACACATGCTAAGGTCTTGTGGTGATGCGATAGCCTTATTTCCCTACGAAATATGGAAGACCACGGATGCAAGGGGCCAGACAGTGTCCACCTTTTTTTTTATAAAATTAATTTTGAAACCCTTTGTTATAAATAGATACAAAAAAATATTTTCATAAATAGGTACAAAACTAAAGCAGACCATACCCCCTGGGGGGCGAAAACCCATAGTTTGAAAATAAAGTGCAGCACTAAATAAATTAGACTAATAACAAAAACACGTCCGTATGGTCAATAACCCCGATATGGCGAACTTACCAAACACATAAAATTGGGTGAATCACTATGAACCCATCCGAAATAGCATGACCTTTATCATACGTATGCTAACACGATATTTAAAATTATAGATGCATGTTAGGACAATAACATAATACTTGATTACTTATAAAATGTTTGATTCTGTTGTAATTTATATTCAATTTTTATTCACTCTAGGTATCGGCTTAAATGGCATAGTACTCATTATTTCGTGTTATGTAGGTCATGGGTTGCCATGGGGTCGCCGAGAGTTCACGCAAGTCCTTATCCGCTTCATCGATCTAGCAGCATCTGGGACGACCTACTGCTGTGCGTCCAATTCTCATTCTGTCTCCCATTCTCATGGCAGGAGATCCCTCAGGATGGGGCGTCTTTTGGCGTCGGAGGCCAGGACCCATTTTTGGTAGTTGCGTCAACAAGATACGACAGTTGCAATAAACAATCCCAATCAGAGTGTGAGATCACAAAAATTAGACAATAAGAACAAAGTTTGAGCATGACGTCGTGAAATGACGTCATTTGATTGGTTCGTTTTCGTAATATTCTGACGATAGGCTCACATACCAGACGGCAAAATGTTTAACTATAACATAATACGCCTCTGCCTAACCCTTACAGGATACAGGCGCATATGTATGTATCTAAAAAAGAACGGAAAAAATTAACGTGTCTATAAGAATAAAAATACAACTCGGGCCTTAAACCGGTTTAACGCCAGGTAGAAATAAAGTTACCTAGGTATTATTTTTTCCTCATGGAACGATACGAATAACCTAAACGCCGAAGTTTGTTTATGGGCATTAAAAGGAAATTAAAAAGTGTGTTAGTCAATTACACCGGAAAATTGAGAAACACCATTGTTTGAAATCGACGACAAGTTAGTATTACAATTAAAACCGGCGTCGCCAATGAATTCCGCACGCTCACTATTTTCCTTGAAAACATAAAACAGTACCACGCTCATATAATAAAACCCAAAAACAAAGTTGATGGTTTAATGATTTTATTATGAAACTAGTTACAAAGTGTAAATTGGGGTCGCAGACACTCGGCTTGTATGAACATGCCCTCAAGGACTAAAAATGAGGCCATGAGACCTAAAATAGTTTAAAAGTTAAACAAAATTGCGCATCATAAATAAATATTTATTTCTATTTGCCCTAATCCCACTCCAATATGGGAACAATAAAGAAAGAAAAGAAAGAAAATATTCGGCACAGCATTATGCGACACATGGTATGGCTATCTACGCGGATTCGGCTTGATTTTTATAACCGACAGCAACCAGTTCCGGGTAAACAACGGGTGTTAGAAAACAGTCGTACCCGACCAGAGATTTGGAAGCAGAACCTTCAAAAACGGAAAACATGAAAGAAACGTGTGGTTTTCCGAAACGAAACTCAAACACATCTTTGTTTGTATACCTATCATTAAAATCTTTATGCAAATCACTTTATTAGCCTCATCACTATAACACAAAAACATTGGCGTTGAATCATGTTTGATACGTAATCAAATTATTTGCGAATGTTCGAGTTGGGTTATAAAAGTGGTTTAATCTCAAAATTGGAAAGTAGATGTTCGAGAAATTTGACAAACGTTAATGTAATATAGCCGTGTCACACATTGTAACTAATAATTTAGTGATATATTTACATACAGATTACATGACGTAATTTACCTGTTTTTAGAGCTTTTTTGGCCGATACGACAGCGATATATCGTGTCGGATACACGATTAACACACCGACACGATATCGTTGACAGGTACAATTTAAAAACCTTTCAATTTGTCATTTAGGTATCAAACGTTAAAAGGAATTGATCACTTCATACATTTCAGTGAACGTAACATACGGATTTGTTTACGCTTTTAGATATTTTAAGATTTGTTAAGCATGTTTTGGCTAATCAATTGACTTATATACCTAAATTCCAATAATATTTTACGATTAAAGCTTGCAACTTTAGCTCAGATTTCGTTGAGTATCGGCGCCGATTTGTATTTATCGTATCGGTTAATATAAAACCTCCTACCGATTACCGGTTTGTATAACAATACCGCGGTGCGATTAGTAACATTTGATTATGAAGCCAAATCTTGATAAAAGCCACTGTAAACAATGAATTTATTAAAATGCATACACACACATGACACACAGTTTAACTTCAGATAAAAGGCGATTATCTAAAGATAACACGTCTAGTGCCCACGGGTTAGTAACGGATGATTTAATAGTAACTAATTTTACATCATTTTTATGTTTTCGTATATTACTTTCAAAACTATTAATTTCAAAATAATTTAATTTCCATATACAAGATTGTGCAGAGGCACAGCTGAGGCTGAGCATATTAGTCTCCTGCCTCCTCTACGTCATAGCCTTATGGTCTAGGCTAAACTATAACCTTATACTTGTGATCAACTACACAGAAGATCGACTAAGGTTTAGTATTGGGTTTTGTCCATCATCGGGATAGGACTGTGTTTGACAAACTTCATACGCCCTAGAGGTAGCAGCCAAGTTTAGTAGAATAAGTTTTATTATAGTAACCAGTCCTTAATAAATAAGTCCCCCGGGGGCTGCAATAATATCGGTAAACCTCACTAAAGTACATATTCTTCATGGTAGAGTTAAGGTGATCGAAGAGTTTTAAACTTAATTTGGGGATCGCAAGAATTATAAAAAGGGGCGTAATTTGAAAAGTTTGAAAAACACTGGCTGAGGAGACATAATTCATATCAGCAGTGGCTGTCCCACAGAGTATACAATGCATTATTGTTACTACAATGACTTACCTCCTCGGTCTAATGGCAGCATGTATATATAGGCTGCGGATCGGGAGGTCCTGGGTTCGATTCCCAGGTCGCGCAAAGCTAATTTTCTAATCTAATTTGCCCAGGACTGGATCCCTCAGAGGGGGTTGATGTCAGTCAGGCGGCCGGTCGTAAAAACTAAGCCAAATCAACTCTGCAACATACTTGAAACAGTGTGTTGCGTCGACCCCACATTAAGGTGGGATAAGGGCAGGTTGAAAAAAAAATTGACTAACCTGTGCAGCAGCAACTCTGGTATCCCACGCTGGCGATCGTAAATGTTTCATGAGCCTGCCAAGCAGCCGGTGTAGTTCTTCCGGGTGCGCCTTCTGCACCTCGCCCAGCTGCCTGGCAGCAGCCCGCCTAGTGGCTGGGCCAGCACCCGCCTCGAGCAGCACGAATAGTCGGTCCAATCTGCGCAAGACACATTTGAATTAATAATTTTATTTTGTAAATTGTGATATCATAAAATATCACAAAACGCCTCAACACGCTTAGTGCAACCGGTTCCAAAAAAATAAAAAAATATGTAATAAATACGAAAATAAGGTAGAAGCTTTTCTGCATATTTATATTTGAAACCCATACCATAAATAAATAAAACCATAATTATGCCTGCTGCAAGAAGTTCAAATCCGGCTATATTCTACAACGTATAAGAAATTGGGTAGAAAATTCTTGTAAATAATTGTGCATGAACACGGTTGCTGTAAATAAACTTCAGATAAATTTTGTTTGTATACGCCATATGAAACACGTCACATAACACATTAGCAATAAATTCGAGGACGATCGGGTTCCAGAATATTTCTTAATTTTAACTTGTTTTTCAGTTCACAAAACTTGCACCTGGACATACGTCAATTATTTGAATAACCTTGTGTCTACAAAATATAATGTCAATTCACATGTATACCACTTGTGTCAACTGATGCACACAACTCTTATGTTTCTTCACTTTACCAAGAACGAATAACAATGTACACGGACGTATTTAATAGGTTTTATTTTCCGATGAAATAATAATAATAATAGCCCTGTTATTACTGTTCCACTGCTGGGCACGGGCCTCCTCTACTAATGAAAGAGGTTAGGCCTTAGTCTATCACGCTGGCCTAATGCGGGTTGGTAGACTTCACATACCTTCGAAATTCTTGTGTAGAAATTCTCGGGTATGCAGGTTTGTTGTTTGATGTTTTCCTTCACCGTTATAGCAAGCGACATTTCACAAAGAAAACACACAACACAGAAATGTCAGAGGTGTATGCTCGATTTTGGGGTTGGTCTCGAACCTCCGACACTCGTCTCGGCAGTCCGTACTATTCCCAACTGAGCTGTCGCTGCTTGCTATGAAATATACATAAGATACTATCATACTAATGTCAAATGAAACATTTATTCGGTAAGGTATAATATCTATAACTATTACTTACTATAAGAATAATTTTCACTCGTGAGTTTGTTAGGACTTTCATTTGACACAGACGATTAGTACTGAGGAATGTTAAATGCAGGTCAATTAACTCAAGTGTATTACTATTTTTTTTTCTTTATTTTTATAGCAGACTGGCAAACGAGAGATGGTTCACCTGGTGGTTAAGTGATTTCCACCGCCCATAGACACCCAAGACACAAAAAGAGACATGCGTGTGTTGCCAACCTAAAAGGAGGGAATGGTAGGGGGGAAAGGGGATTAGGAAGGTGGGGACAATGGGCCACCGGAAATCTCACTCACCGAACGAAACACGACAGCAGGCAGCGATAGCAGCAGTGGTATCCAACCGGTCGATCCGGCCTATTCGTACTGTAGACGTTACTGTCTACAGCGTGGCTTTACTACTATGTTAAGTATTTTCCATAGCTTTCTTGGTTAGTGGCATTATAATACGGATAGCCTATAATGTAAACCGAGTGGTTCTGGGTTCGAATCCCAGTCGAGCAACACGAGCTTATAGAAAGGGTTGACGAGAGGCAGGCATCAGTCGTCAAAACACTTGAAGTAGTGTGTTGCGGCAACTGCAATGTGGGAGTACTTAAGGGCAGATGGAGAGAAATTTTTTTTTAGTATTTTTTGCGGACGAAAGAATGCTTAATATCCCATGGATTTCCTTTTAGGTCGGCAGCGGCCTCACGACTGTTTTATGGTGATTTTATAGACTGAAAATATGCACATGCCAATTTTCCAGTATAAGCTATACAAAGTTTATCAAAAAGTTGCCAAATAAACACAGCACAAAGTAAAGTAAAAAGCAAACTGGACGAAACATCTCAATAGAATGTTACATTGGATCAATTAGGTGTAATCTAATCAGACGGGCGAATTGTAACCAATTTATTTAATAAAACGCCACTGAACTTTTATTGGTAGTTATAAACATTCGAAACGTCGTAAAATACTAAATTGTAACATAACATAACATACATACAGGCGTGAGCCTGTATCCCCGAAGGGGTAGGCAGAGGCGCACTAGCGAACTAGAACACCCACATTTCGCCGAGCTTAGTTCCGTCCCAGATGTGATAGGGGGCGAGCCTATCGCCATATCGGGCACAAATTCCAGACTCCGGGCTGATATGGAAAAATTCCAATATCACTTTGCCCGACCCGGGGATCGAACCCGAGACCTCAGAACCGTAGTCGTACCGAAATACCACCACGCCACCGAGACAGTCTAATACTAAATTAAATTCAATCATGTCAAATTAATGTCAGTACTAAATTGTGTAATAGAATATACTTTCATAATAACTTGCGCTTGAATTGGGTACTTGACTATGTTTGATTTTGTACACATTTTTATATGTACTAGAAAATAAAACAAAAAAGAAACTCTTCTGTAAATTCTGCATCGAAATTGGTTGAAAAATGAGTCAGTAATTCATATTTTAAAATCTACAATGAGCAAGAGTGGGGATGTAGTGGGGATATCTTGCTATCCCTTTCTAACACACGTACCGTTATGGCCCTGACGTGATTTTACTGATACTTCTCTTTTCCGCAGTTTGAAGGTTACACCAAATTTCAAATGCTTATAACTTTTTTATTTTTGAGAATATTTCAATAATTCTTTCAGTTCTATATTTTAGATGGCGTAAATTTCATATAAAATTAATTTAAAAAAATAGTCAAATACCCAATTGTAATCATAACATACGTAAATTCACAGTATGTCCGCAGAGATTTTTGAGTGGTAGAGCCAGTAGACAGTTACATACGTCTACAGCATGAATGGGCCGGCACGACCGGTTTGATACCACTGTCTCACAGAAAACCGACGTAAACTGACAGCTTGCTGTCGCGTTTCGTTCGGTGAGTGAGATTTCCGGTGGCCCATTTCCTTCCCTCCCTTTCCCGATTCCTTTTTCCTCCCCTTCTATTCCCTCCTTGTAGGTTGGCAACGCACCCATGATTCTTTTTGTGTTTTGGGTGTCTATGGGCGGTGGAGATCACTTACCATCAAGTGCTCATTTGTCTTTCTCTCCATAAAATGAAGAACCTACTAACTAAGTACTTGTGGCGACAGCTTTCGTGGCGCAGTGGGCGAGTAGCCGGCTGTGAAGCGAGAGGCGGCGGGTTCGATTCCCGCATTGAGACAAATGTTTGTGTGACCCACAGACATTTGTTTCAAGTCTGGGTGTTGTGAGACCGAAAGTCTCTCATAGTTTGTGATACCCACGATACAGGTTATACCGAGTGTACTAGGTGTGTGACTTGGGTGTATTTATTTATTTATTTATACTTCAATGTGATTTAGAAATTATATTGCTATTTTCAAAAACTTAAGCCGACGCATGGTACGATAAGCGATTAGACCTAAGACTTGGCTCCGCTAGCTATTCTCAGCTCCTAAAAAGTATAATATAACTGAGTTACGTAAATATTTAATGTATCATGATTAATGAACAATTTCTTGGTACTGCGAATCAAAAGATCACAAAATAATGCGCAACTGTATTCTTATTTTCAGCTGCCTATAAATAAAATGTGGTTAGTGAGACAATAGCAATGAACGTATATGATTTTGGCAAGATTCCTCTACACAGCAAACAAGCATAATTATATCAACTTGTATTTTGGTACCTAGCGAAGTAGTTTACAAAATGCAATACAGCAGCTGGGCTCTTATTTAAATTTTGGTACCCCGAATACTCAAAACGCAACTCAAACATTTGAGGCCGTGTTATGTCACTTGAGGACGCCTTAGGGTGATTTGCACTACTATTACTAACCTACAGTTAGTCCTAAACTCAGGTTAAATTGTCAGAAAATATATGTAATATGAATGACGTGTAATTCATTACATGTAATGAATTCCATTTTATCAGTCAGAAGTATATGGCGTAAACAATGTAACGAGTCGTTAAAGTAGAGTAGCCTTTCAGTATTTGGTTACAAGCCAATGTAATTCGTATAAAAAAGTATCTATTAACCGCCTGTTTTTAGAACAGCAGGGCGCGACCCCCAGTAGAGTTACCGATAAACCCCAATGGGGTAATTTATACCTAAATGCTTTAATGACGTTCGTCAACATAATTAAAGTACCTACATACCTACGTACTCTATACACAATAATACCTAAGCTCTCATTCGCACGATAGCTTTTTCAACACGCGTTAAAAAATCGTTGAAATAGCACAAATGCGTTCTAGTATAGTTATTCAAACGCCGGCGCTTTTAAAAAGCTGTTGTGCGAACGTGGGCTTATGGATCGGGAAGGATTTTAAAGTAAATTATGGGGGTGTTGAAAAGTTTGAAAACCACTTTTTTTTTTATAGCAGAGACTGGCAAACGAGCAGATGGGTCACCTGATGGTAAGTGTTCTCCACCGCCCATAAACACCCAAGACAAAAATAATCATGGATGCGTTGCCAACCTGAAAGGAGGAAATGGAAGGGGAGGGAAAAAGGGATTGGGAAAGCAAGGGGGAAATGGGCCACCGGAAATCCCACTCACCGAACGAAACGCGAAAGCAAGCTGCCACTTTACGTCGGTTTTCTGTGAGACAATGGTATCAAACCGGTCGAGCCTGCCCATTCGTGCTGTAGACATAATTGTCTACAGCGTGGCTCTATAACTCAAGTGCTTCAATCTCATTTTCTTAACCGTCTTGCGCCGTCATAGCATTTGGACAGACGTAAAGAGAAAATAGCAGGCAATTTGTGGGGAATTGTTATGTCCGGGAATGATTAGCATCCGAGGAGGCGAGGGGGTTTTTAAATACTGTACTTATTAGTAGACGGATTTACGTCAGTACTTTCATCCTATGTGTCTGAGGCATCAGTAGCTCGAACTTGAGTTGTTTTTACATGTCTCGCTAGCGATAACGTGAAATAATTTGTAATTTTTTTGTTTTTATATAGCAGAGACTGGCAAGCGACCAGATGGGTTATCTGATGGTAAGTGATCTCCACCGGCCATAGACACCCAAAAAGAATCATGGGCGCGTTGCCAACCTAAAAGGGAATGGAAGGGAAAGGAAAAGATATTGGGAAAGGGAGGGGGTCAAATGGGCCATTGGAAATCTCACTCACCGAACGACGCTGCCACTTTACGTCGGTTTTCTGTAAGACATTGGTATCAAACCACTTACCATCAGGTGACCAATCTGCTCGTTTACCAGTCTCTGCATTAAAAAAAAACAGCCAGACCCAAACAAATATCTGTGGGCCACACAAATATTTGTATGGGTACCCACTACGTCACGGACTCACAGAGGCTGTGACAATGAAATATACACTTAAAGAGAATGGAATAAAGAACAAGTGAATAAGCTCTGGAGTACGCATGCCGTCTACCGCATTATCTCCGGGGCATTCGGATAATAAGCTAAACGTAAAAAGAAAGTTTATAAACACGTAACACAAACTCATTATTACACTGCGCATAGCTTTATTGGTATTAACTAGTATTGAGTAATTAAACGTTATCTCAACGTAAATAAAGGTGTATTTAACTTGGCACAGATAACCGCGAGTGACGTTCGAATTTACAACGTGGCCTGGCAGAGATTTTGTACTATAAAACCGTCCAAATTCGTGTCTGAACTCTGAACACGCTCAATGAAGGGTTCCATAACCACGACTTAAAGCCATAAGTAAGCCAAAAATCAGCCCACCAAAAACGCGGGAGTGAAATTTTAATGATTTCTTTGGTTTACGCGAATGTTATGCATTGATATAAAAATATTTTTTACGGATTCTATCCCGACAATAAAGGTTGGAAACATTTAAAACAAATAAATTACGATAGATTCCGTAAACAATAGTTTTGTTTCAATGAGTCTCGTGTATTTTATGCCACGGTTTTTTTTTTTTTTTTTTTTTTATTCGAGCACGGCAAAGTGACTACACTACACCTGATGGTAAGCGTAGTGCAGTCCAAAAAAAAAACCAACGACCATCGATAAACATAGTTTATGAATGGTCGCCAGAGTCATGCCGGCCTGCATAAATGCTTCTTCACGCTTCGCTTAAAGGACCCAATGTCATAGGAGGGAGGGAACACGTGAGACGGTAGACTATTCCACAGCTTAACGGTTCGGCAAAAGTAGGAAGAAGAGAACCTTTTGGTTCGTGCCGCGATGGACGAGACCACCAAGCTGTGGTTTCGTAAGCCGGCCCGCGTGGTTCTGGCTAGGAAACTAGCCAGATTATGATACATTCAGCCAATATCATTCACGTTACACTGTATAATCTAAAGCTGAGGCCTTTAGAGCGAACTTCGACTTAGGCAGAGCCATTTTTTACAAGAAACATAGACTGATAAGCAGACTAAACAAATATTTTCTTGCAAAAAATCACAAAAATGACTCCGACTAAGTCAAAGTTCGATTTAAAAATTCCAAGTCCTCACTGAGTTCGTTTTTTGACTCAGAATTAGTTAAAGTTTGTACTATATATCTCAGCCCTAGTCTATAGACTATACCATATTCAAATAATTCCACAATTTCGTACTTGACAATTATTTTTTATTGATTTTATACGAAGTTAACGTTATGCGAAACGTAACACAGAAAGAAATAATGAAATACTCCCAAAAATAAAAAAGTTATAAACCTTTGTAGTTTGGTGTAACCTTCAAACAGCGGGATAGAGAATTATCAGTAAACTCACGTCACGGCCATAAGGGTGAGTGCGTTGGAAAGGGATGGCAAGATATCCCCACTAAGCCCCCACTCTTGCTCATTGCAGAATTTAAAATATGAATTACTGCCTCATTTTTCAACAAATTTGGATGCGGTTTTTAGAGAAGGGTTTCTTTTTTTGTTTTATTTGCTATTACATATAAAAATGTGTATGAAATGAAACATAGTAAAGTACCCAATTGCATAACATGCATAATAACATAACATAGGCATTTAACTACACAGCACATACATTACCATAAATTAACATAATAATTGTGACTATACTTGTTTCAATATTTCATTATCGTAAAAATTATTGTGTGTCAGACATTGTGTATTGTATGACATATTATGTATTACTGCAGTGTTACTGACATGAGAAACTGTGAACATCACTTTCTCTATACAGGCATAGACTCAATTTACCCTATTAGCTAATTAAATAAATAAAATCAAAATAAAATCTGATATTCGACCGACACCCAAAAAAGAGGTCCTCAATTCGTCTGTATTTTTATTTATGTACCTATGTTACGCGATATCTCGGCCAAATGTGGACCGATTTTCAAAATTTATTTTTATTTTTTTATTTTTGTGTTCGATAAAGCTTATTTCAAGAGTGGTCCTATATAAATTTGGTCACGATCGGATTTGAAGTCGGCCTGTTAAGGTGTAATGTTGTACTCACCGCGACTTCATGGCGAACTCTTTTCAATGTATCTTGTTAAGTTTTATCCTGTAACAAATTAAAAATATTATCTTATTATCTTACATTATATTCATCTGTTTAGTACATAATTTGTATAGACTCAAATAGAAGCGTATAATATATGCTGTGAACTAGGAGGTCGTAGGTCGTTATGCCAGTTTTTTGTAACATGATTTGGTCCAAAGAGGGTGACATCAATCTTCAGGCTGAGATCTACAGAGCGAACTTCGACTAAGTCTGAATCAAAGAAACGAACTCAATGAGGATTTGGATTTCTTAAATCGTACTTTGACTTAGTCCGAGTATTTTTTTACAAGAAAATCTTTGCTTAGTCTGTCAGTCAGTCAGTTTTTCTTGTAAAAAATGACTCTGATTAAGTCAAAATTGGAATTAAAAATTCCAAATCCTCACTGAGTTCGTTTCTTTGACTTAGACTTAGTCGAAGTTCGCTCTATAGATTACAGCCTAAGTCGAAGTTCGCTGTAAAGGTCTCAGCTTTAGACTATAGAGTGTCCCCTGAATAATATTGGCTGAATGTATCATAATCCGTGACCATAAGATCCACAAGATTTTCATTGAAACAAAACTATTGGTATATACTACCGAACGCTTGCGATTAGACAGAATATGAAAGGGTTCAAAAACCTTTCTTGTTTTGACAACCTCCGTGGCACAGAGGGTGAATAGCCAACTGTGAGAGGCTGGGGGATCTATTCCCGAATCAAGACAAATGTTTGTGTGATATCAAAGACGTTCAATATACTGTTTAATGACTTTGTGTGATCCATAGATATTATTATTCAGGGTGTGGGCGTTAGGACACAGTAAGTCGTAATTCTTGATACTATAATATAGGCGCCGTTCAAGTAAGGTAAGCAGATAACGCTGCTCAACTTTAACGGCTTCTTATATTGTTTTTCGCCATACAATTTTGACAGATAAGGCGGCATTAAACGACATAAGGCGACCTTAAGTGTATGAACATTCGGCGGCTACTTATAAAAATATTTAAGCGCTGCTTATTTTTAACCATAGGTGGTCCCTTACATTTTAACGGCCGGTTTCAATAAACGATCTCAGTTTAGAGTGCAGATAGATCGCGATTATGAACCAATCAAATCAAGTCATTTGACGGAGTCATGTTCAAACTGTGTTGTTATTGGCAAATTTTTGTAATCTATCTGCACATTGGAACTGAGATTGTTTATTGAAACCGGCAGTTAAACAATGTAACGCAAGGAAAAGTGACAGGCTATTCTTAGCGAAAAGAAAAGCGAAAATTTATAAGTAAGGTCTTGTAAAGTGGCTACACCACACTGGTAAGTGCAATGCAGTCCAAACAAACCAGCGCCCACCGACATGTAAAAACTTCTATGTGTACTACTACTATACAGTCTGTTCTGACTGTCTGGGAATTTGCAGCTGCCCTTAATACTAATTCTACAAGAGCGAAATAATCCAAGTAAAGAGAGGAGTTGGAAGCATAAATCCCCTTCTTCTTATATAAAGCAGTAGATAAAATAGTTAGGTATGTATGTATGTTTTCAGTACAGCTACTGTCCAGAGGTCTCGGGTTCGATCCCTCAGTTGGGCAAAGTGATACTGGATTTTCTCCATATCAGCTCGGAGTCTGGAATTTGTGCCCGATATGACGATAGGCTCGCCCCTATCACATCTGGGACGACACTAAACTCGGCGAAATGTGGGTATTCTAGTTCACTAGTTCGCCTACGCCTACCCCTTCGGGGATACAAACGTGAGCTTATGAATTAAATGATTTATTGGAAGTGTCCAATAAATAACTGATATTCTCTTTATTAAAAAAATCAATTTCACAGAATTATATACGTACAAAGCTGTTGATAACCAGTAGGTATATAAAGGGACTTTTTCTTACAAACCACAAAACACTGCCACTATTATGTATAAAAATGATTCATTTTAATGTTGAGTTTATCTTAAACGTCCTTTCGACATATCCACAGACGCCCCAGATATTTTATCTGTTAGAAATCTGTACCGATATGTCAGAGGTAAATGTAGAAGTTGTGTTACAGGGCAATGTAATAAGAACGGAGAAACCTCGGTTTTGAAACGTATTTACCTAGTCTGAGTGCTTATTAATTTTAGAAAACATCTAGGTTTACCTGTAACTAATGATGGGATTCTTCTCGGATTAAAACCCAACGGCGAGTAAATATCCATAAACAAAATTTTAAACTAAATCAAACATTAAATTAAGCTTATGCATAATTTATACTTATAACGTAACAACAAAGAAATTAGTTTTCGCGTGTTTCTACATAGATTTTATACATATGAAAAAAAATTATTGTTGCTGCTATAGTATAAAACTTCAATCACAACATTGCTAAAAACCCTATAAAGAAATGCGCAGTAAATACTCGGTAGAAACGGATGTTTATGGATATTTACTCGCGCTTGCATATTTATCCAAGAAGAATCCCATCACTACCTGTAACGCAAGCTCATGGGATTCTAGGCTAAGATCTAATCAGCGAACTTCGACTAAATCTGAGTCAAAGAAAGGAACTCAGTGAGGATTTGGAATTTTTAAATCGAAGTTTGACTTAGTCAGAGTCATTTTTTACAAGAAAAACAGACTGTCAGACAGACAAAACAAAGGTTTCTTGTATAATAATCACAAGTTTAAAAACTTAACAGACCGTCTTCAAATCCGATCGTGACCAAATTTATATGGGACCACCCTTGAAATAAGCTCTATCGAATACAAAAAAAAAAATTAAAAATCGGCCCACATTTGGCGGAGATATCGCGTAACATACATAACAAAAATACAGACGAATTGAGGACCTTCTCCTTTTTGGAAGTCGGTAAAAAAAATGACTCGAACTAAGTCCAAGTTCGATTTGAAAATTCCAAATTCTCATCAAATTTATTTCTTTAACTTAGACTTAGTCGAAGTTCGCTCTATACATCGCTTTAGACACGGTAAATAGAGACTGAAGAGGAATTTTAAATTTATATTTAAAATTTATAAAACAATCTTAAAAATCATACATACATAAAGTACTGACAAATGTAGATTCTCCTCTTTTTGAAGTCGCTTGAAAATAATCACAAGTTTAAAAACTTAACTGACCGATTACCAATTTATCGATCGTGACCAAATTTATATGGGACCACCCTTGAAATAAGCTCTATCGAACACAAAAAGAATTTTGAAAATTGGTCCACATTTAGCGGAGATATCGAGTAACATACATAAAAAAAAACTACCAATTGAGGACCTCCTCCTTTTGTGGAAGTCAGCCGAAAAGAAAACCCATCAACACAGCACGCCGAGCAAGTATAAGCTGACTCTACAATAGTTGTAGCTTTGTCTATGCTTTACCAAACGGTTAACTTTATCCATGGGATATTTTGTAGCCATAATATTATTAAATGCAATGGAAGTGGGACACATTTATGACATAAATAATGATAATTAAATAATATGTTGTAATGGTTACAAACCGCTGAGCACCGCCAAATGTTTTTGTAATCGCACAAAACATGTTCTCTGAATGAAGTCATCATGCAAAAATACAGATGTCCCATACCGACTACTGTAGATGATATAATAACGCCCGGTTTCTGAAAGCATGATCAAATTAATACACAGCTGATAGAGCATTGGTTTTTGGTTTTGCTGTCAAAACACTTTCGGATTCTAAATTCAACTACGGTTGACAAAGATTTTATTATCCTTTCATTTTTAACTATGGTAATTTGATCAGTTTTGGGAAAACCGGGCATAAAGGCTTACTACAATGACGCTCACGTCGCGTTGTCGCATTTTCGAGCATTTGAATGGGAAAAGGAATGGTACAGTGACAACAAGTTAAAAAACTTAACGGACCGACTTCAAAATTTATCTGACCGTGACCAAATTTATATGGGACCACCCTTGAAATAAGTTCTATCGAACACAAAAAGAATTTTGAAAATCGGTCCACATTTGGCGGAGATATCGCGTAACATACATAAAAAGACGAATTGAGGACATTCTCCTTTTTCGGAATTCAGTCGAAAATAAGTCAGTCAAAAAGCTCTTTAGTAAACCAAATAAATACTACAAAAGTGATACACAAAACGGAATTCTTGAAGATAAATCTGTATAATCATCTCATGTGTTTCATATGAGTTTGGGATTTGTGTCGGATTCCGCAGATAAGCCCTTAAACCGTCAACATTGTTTCACTTTTCACGCCTCCGTGTTATCTTTGACTGATGAGCGACCCAGTTTAATGTGTTTCACGATGTATCACGGTTTATCGCCTTTGTTACGCGCGTGTACAATCTACGATAACGTCGAAAGCGCTATTTATATTAAGTAATTCATCTTCAGAGGTAACGCTACCTTGGGATGTAAATGTATATTGGGATGGAATCGAAAATGTAACACATAACATAATCTCGCGCCTGTATCCCCGAAGGGGTAGGCGAGGCGCACTAGCGAACTAGAACACCCACATTTCGCCGAGCTTAGTTCCGTCCTAGATGTGATAGGGGGTGAGCCTATCACCATATCGGGCACAAATTCCATACTCCAGGCTGATAATGAAAAATCCAATATCACTTTGCCCGACCCGGCGATCGAACCCGAGACCTTAGGACGGTAGTCGTACCGAAATACAAGCACGCCACCGAGACAGTCGAAAATGACAAATGTAATGTAATCGTGTTACATTTTCCATTACAAAATCATAAAATATATTAAGTCACACTTTTAAATAAAATAAAGATTACCATAAGCATAATACCATACAATACAATGTACAACACCGGCAGCATAAGACTCAATTTTTTTCTGTAAGCTGAATTCCATCGTTCGCCTGCGTCCTGCATTCATATTGAATAGCCGTATCTTTTTTTTTTTTTTTTCTCCTGTGTTTTTCATGATGGTGGTGATTTGTGTCGCTATAGAGTGTAGTGTGTGTTCTGTGGGGTGTGCCCGGCAATGGAAAGGACCCTCGCTATTTGAGAATAGCCGTATCTAGGTAATCTATTTATTTTGAGGAATCCCATTCCTATTCCAGATTAGTCAGAACTTCGTCCAAACAAACGACGGCCTGAGGGATTACCATACCACCACCTCTTATAGCACTATTATTATAATCTTACTTCGTTTTTTTTTGTACGGGAATCAGTACAAGTAAGATTATAATAATACTGCTGTAAGAGGTGGTGGTAACCCCCCTGATAATGAAAGAAGTCTCTGGATGTACATCGTTTCCAACAAATCGGTCTGGAATTCTTTGGGAAAGGTTATGTTATGATCAGCAGTGGACATCCTTTGCCTGATGATGAAAAAAAAACTATCAAACTTACCATGATCCATCAAATATAACCAACGTATTTTAACAACACGGCCTTCCTATATCAGATATCGGTAACTAAAGCTTTAAGCCACCTACGTGTTGACGCCCACGCACCTGGCACGCTAATGTACACGAGACATATTGGAGGCAACTTCACCTAGTGACTCACGATTCGTCTGCTGCTCGGTGATACTTGAGCACACGTGGGTATGGCGAGAGAGGTGGAGAGGTAAGGGGGTTATTATTGTCCGTCTGGTGCGCCCTCTGGACGCCCACTTACGATGTGAAGGTTTTCCGATTGACGCGAATAACGTCCTAATGAAATATCGACAAAGATTAATTGAAAAAATGTTAATAGCTTCAGTGTTCATACTTAATTTCTCTACATTGTAGAGAGCAGTCACGTGCTATTTATGCTGACTGGGAGATCCTGGGTTTGAATCCCAGGTCAGGCGTGGTTTTTCTAATACGATTTACCTTGGACTGGATTCCTAAAGGGTGTTGATGGTGGGTAGGCGGCCGGTCGTAAAAACTAAGCAGAGTCCATTTTAGAATGTGATTTAAAAAGAGTACTACGCCGCCTCGACTTCTCATTGGAATGCCATAAGGACAGGTGAAAGGATACTAAGGAAACATTATAAAGAATCTATTGTAGATCTAGCAAGCAATATACCAATCACAAGTAACCCTTGAGGCTGACTTCAAATAAAAATAAAATAATAAAATGTATTGATCACGTAGGCATGTAAAAAAGCACTTATGACAAGTCAACACAAGCGTATTTTGAATTAAGATTAATATAATTTACATTATCTCGCTATAAATTTGAAGACAGGCAGGCAAGTATGGACATAATAACAATGGGATGGCCAAGATAGGGTGATAAGGGGAGATAGGAATAGAGTGTAAGGGAATGGGATGTATGGGAATGACATATGGCAGGAATGGTGGCAGACTGGAATGGTTGACTGGAAATACTGTAAGCAGTTAGGATTGGTGCATGAGTACGGCAAGTATCGCCTTTCTGAGGATTACAGATGGCAAAATCCCTAATCCTTACTCTCCATCTCCACATTGCAGTTACAAGTCCTCTAACAACAATTCAGGTTTATTCCATGCAACCCAACACCGTGTGTAACGTTACAAAGTTCCAACATCCAGTGCTCAATCAAAGGCAACGCAATATTACAATACCAAGGCTGGTTATTCATACGGCTCATTTTATTACTTTTCTTTTATAACTCCTACGTTATTGTTTGAATATCGGGCATTGTGAAAGCTTTGGGCGATAAGGCGGTGCCATAAATATAGTTAATCGAATGATGAAAGTAGTGACGTTATGTGACATGTCATACAATACTTGGGTCTGAAATTTGTCACTTTTATCGGGGGATCCCTGAAATTCCGAATCATTATTACTTTGTTCCGATAAATGTTGCAGGAAATCGCTGGATGTCGGTCGCCTCCATCACCTGGCAATATTTTTTGGGGTTCAGAGTTTTCTAGAAACTTCTATACAAATAACGATGCATATAGTAGACTCGTAATTATTGATGTCTTGTGACAACAGTACAGTGTACACAGTACAGTGCCATAAGAGCTATTCATTGGGTGGTTTTACTTGATACATAATTGGGTACTTGCCATTTTTTTTTAAATTAATTTTATATGAAATTTACGTCGTCTAAAATACAGAACAGAGAAAAATATCGAAATATTCTCAAAATAAAAAAGTTATAAGCATTTGAAGTTTGGTGTAACCGTCAAACTGCGGGAAAGAGAAGTATCAGTGTAATCACGTCACGCCATAACGGTACAGGCGTTGGAAAGGGATAACAAGATATCTCCAATATGCCCCCACTCCAGAATTTAAAATATGAATTACTGCCTCATTTTTCAACCAATTTCGATGCAGTTTTTACAGAAAGGGTTCGTTTTTTGTTTTATTTGCTATTACATATAAATATGTGTATAAAATCAAACATAGTCAAGTACCCGTACCCAATTAATTTAATCATATTCATTGTTCCAAAGCCCAGCAGTTGTAAAACGGCTGGTCACCGTGATATTGCAGTTCAAAACAAACGTCAGCCAGCTCCAGCATTATTCACACAGGAGTTACACAACAAATCCACGCGATTGTATGTTAATACACCGCTTGATTACATCCAAATTTATTAATGTGATGATTTAATAACAGAGTCGATGGAACGTACTGCATTAGACAGTGGCGTGCAGTCCATACAGATATGGAGACAATGAACCTTACTTATAAAAACAGACTGCCTCCGTGGCGTGGTGGTATTTCGGTACGACTACGTTTCTGAGGTCTCGGGTTCGATCCCCGGGTCGGGCAAAGTTATATTGAATTTTTCTATATCAGCCCGGAGTCTGGAATTTGTGCCCGATATGGCGATAGGCTCGCCCCCTATCACATCTGGGACGGAACTAAGCTCGGCGAAATGTGGATGTTCTAGTTCGCTAGTACGCCTCTGCCTACCCCTTCGGGGATACAGGTGTGAGCTTATGTTATAAAAACAGTTTAACTGAGCAAATGGTAAAGCATAGTCTGTTCCTATTATTTTCAAACAATGTGACACAAGAAAAAAAGTGACAGACTATTCTTAGCCATTTGCTCAGCTAAACTGTTTTTATAAGGTCCAATGTCTACCCTGAGAATTTACATAAATAATTAATAACATCAGTAAAGAACAAAAACAGAAGGAGGTTGACGTCAGTCAGGTAGCCGGTCGTAAAACTAAGCCAAATCCCTTTTGCAAAATGCTTGAAAAAGTGTTTTGCACTGATCCCACATAAAAGTAGGATAAGGGCAGGTGAAAAGAAATAAAGTAAAGATTAAAATTGGCAACCTAAGACTTCCAAAAATGCCCCATTTCGTTTACATTTTAAATCGACGAGGTGAAAATATAATGATGATGGTGATACAAATATTGAAAAAAAAGTGTCTACCCTAATCTGAATGCCTGTGCACGTCATTGACATTAGAGTAAGAGTTAGACAGTCTACCAGTTGCCACAGAACAACTAAACTTAATATTTTAATGTCCTTCAAACGAGGCTTAAAATCTATTTTTAACGACAAACAGTGGCTTGGCAGTACCTCTGGCATTGCCAAAAGCAGAAAGAAGGTAACAACTTGCTATCAAGTAGGCTGCTCATCTAACATCTTAGATCAATAAAAAAATTCTAATGGCCATAATATAAAATGAGACATTACTACGTGTAGATTCGATAGTCGATTTATTTATTTATTAAACTTTTTACACAAATTATGTAAAGGCGGACTTAATGCCAAAGGCATTCTCTACCAGTCAACTAGATTCAATTAGATTAGACCATTGTAAAAACAGGAAGAACGGGAAGCGATGTATTTGAAGAAAATAAAGATAGAAATGTTTATTGCTACTAGTATAACATGCAACATTAAGTAACATAAGATTACACATTAAATGAAACTAAAACTAAATACAGAGCCAAGTGTTGCATGTCCATAATGTAACAACTAGGGGGCCATCTCAGCATTAAACTATGTTGTGACTTGTGACATGAGTCACAAGCCCACAACAGCACCGGTTTTCAGTGGCCCCCTAATGGAAAGAAAAACAGTATGACAGGCATTATATGGCACAGAATACCTAACTGGTACAGTTATGTAGTCAAAAAACAAGCATAAATCACAATAAGTCAACCAAAGAAAGCTTATGGCAAGTAGTGTCATAGGCATTAAAGTTGGGAGAGATCCATGTGGCATCTGGTAGGTTTATTGGTCTGTACACACGCCATTTGGGCTATTACAATGAACAACAAATTATCGAGAGCGGGTTAATGGCCGGTCGGACGTCTCATGTCTATTCAAGATGTTATGTAGTACTTATTCGTTTCGTTTTGTTCTATTCAAATGTATAAAGAAAATGTAGGCAAAACAAAAGTTTACTCGAATGGGATTTATTACGATAACTACATAGGTCCACACCTGTATTCACGAGCCTATCGCCATGTCGGGCACAAATTCCAGACTCCGGGCTGATATGGAAAAATCCAATATCACTTTGCCCGACCCGGGATTGAACCAGAGACCTCAAGACAGTAGTCGTACCGAAATACAACAACGCCACCGAGACAGTTAGACAAATATGTACCTACAATAAAGGAATATTGAGACTTCTGTTGATCTATGGAATGAAATATAAATAATAATACAGAAATTTTAAAGACCTTATCTTGTTCACAAACAAATATTTAATCTAAAAATACCATCCATATTTTTGTAAGAGATAAAAACCCAAATATTGACCCCTATTAAAATTAATCATTCATTATTTTCAATGATAAAATACATAGATAACAGAGAAAGATAAATATATCTCTGGAGTCTGGTTTTACCAAATACAAATAAAGGAGATAATTTTCGCCCTCAATATTTATACTGCATACTATTGAAATGCTTTGTAGTTGCTAGATACAACAAAGTTTCAAAATTTTCATCAACACAAAATTTCCAAAATAATGTGAATTATTATTGTGAAAGCAATGTCTCCGATATTCCGATTGATGGGATGGGAAGTGGGATAAAGGCAGGTAGAAAGAAACATTTATGATCATCCACAAGAAATTCATAATGACGATGCATAACAGAATCATAAAATATGTTTAAGTGTATCTTATCAATTCATAAACTATTCTACAATCTAACATCTCTAGCTTCTTTCATAAATGATATTGCTTATAATAAACACATTTGTATTGTGATAGTTTACAAACATTTATATTCATAAGCTCATGCCTGTATAACAAACAAGAGTACCTGCATATCGCAAACTTATTCTGCCCTTAAGTACCCTTAACCCACGCGAATGTATGAAGAGATGGATGAAAGTAGATGAAGCGAAAGTAGTGTGTCAGAATCGGGCGAAGTGGAAATCCATAGTCTCTGCCTACCCCTATGGGATACAGGCGTGATATTATGTATGTATGTATGTATGTATTCTGCCCCATATACGATGGGGACAAGGTTATCACCATATCAGGCCCAAACTCTAGAGTCCAAGCTGATACTGAGTTGAAAAATCCAATATCAAGTAACCTGACCCAAGATTGAACACAAGACCTCAGTAATACTATTCTGTAAAGAAGCTCTCATCATCCAGCCTTGTGAGTGAGATAACATCTCTCACTTGAACTGTAACTTCATATCTCACCACGGATTCAGCTGTCAAGATACATAAAAGTTGGAACTGGAATGGTAGTTGTTACACACAATACAAATATCCCACTACAACCAAACTATGTTTACAAGCATTTGTATAAGTTACTGCTGGACATAGGCCTCCCCCAAAGATTTCCAGATCGACCTGTTGGAAGCGGCCTGCGACCTTTATCAGGTCATCTGTCCACCTAGCAGATGAACGTCCAATGCTGCGCTTGCCAGTACGTAGTCCCCACTCGAGAATTTTTCTGCCCCATCGGCTATCAGTTCTACGAGCTATGTACCCTGCTCACTGCCATTTCAGCTTGCTAATCCCCTGGGCTATATCAGTGACTTTTGTTCTTTTGGCCAGCAGTGGACGTCCTGTGGCTGATGATGATGATGTATTATGAAGTTACTATATACAAGTTTATAATAGTTTTACAGAAGCTATTTTACTATGTTTGCTCTAACAGTGAGCAAAACTGCACTGTCATTTGAATCAAATTATATGTTGTTGATGTTAATATAAAAAATAAATATTCATGTATAGTTGCAGATTTTTTTTATCCAGGCTCGGCAGACAAATATTGGGTTTATCATTATTCACCAGAATCATGCCATCATTTGTTTATAGATATAAAAAAAATATATTATACTACCTCGGTGGCATGGTTGTATTTCAGTATGACTACCATCCGGAGGTCTTGGGATCGATCCCCGGGTCGGGCAAAGTGATATTGGATTCTTCCATATCAGCCCAGAATCTGGAATTTTTGCCCGATATGGCGATAGGCTCGCCCCCTATCACATCTGGGACGGAACTAATCTCGGAAAAATGTGGGTGTTCTAGTTTGCTAGTTCACCTCTGCCTACCCCTATGGGGATACAGGTGTGAGCCTATATATTATTATCAGTTACATACTGGTGACTTAACATTGATAAAAACTTGAATGTTATTTGTTATTGCTCTAACATAATTTAACATTATCTTCAGCAAATCATTACAGAGGTTGTCTCATTAATCAGAAGGGTGCTATTTTATCTACAATGATAAACAATCTTATGTAATAATAATAAGTTAACTAAGTGATTAATTAGAATATTGTAAACATTAAGAGATAATTTCAAAAATTCATATCAAATAAGCACCAAATACATATTTATGAAATATTTTTTAAATAATTTGATAAGACTGAATAATGTTCTTCCAACATTCCAATAATAAAAAATCATCAAATTGTTGGCAAAAATGTCACACGTTTCTCGCAGAAGAAAGTGAAAAGATAATAAATTTGATTGCGATTTATCTGCGGCCTGTGCGACGATATATGTTTACACGGCTGGCAGCTTTCCCTATCACTCGACTACAAACTCCACGTCCGTGCTTCGTCGGAAACGTAGCTGGTCGCTGTCCGCTGGTCACTTCTCACAAACAGCAATAGATCAAAACATTGTGTGCACATTAACGGTACGTATGTAACACAACCCTTTCACGCGTGCTAACATATGGCCCTGGCGACGCGCTCATAGCCATCGCTCCAATTAATGCACTCCACATCACACGCAAACACCTCTAAATACGACCTTGAATTACCTAAATTAAATGTGACGAAAGCCTCATACGTAGCGAGTGTCCGATTGATTTTTCTGTGCCATAATTTTTTCTCTACATCTTATTAAAATTGCTATCCCGTGGGTTCTTGACTAGCAATCACACTTACCCTGTTCAATGAAGGCGATATCAGGTCACTGCACTCGCAGATTTCCATATTTCATGCCACACAAATTCACACACGATATCATTTTCGTCAAAATGCACAAACAAAAAAAACCAACGTGACGAGAGGAAGCACATCGTTCAAGCTTCAAATTTATACTGACAGCCATGCTGCTGATGAGTCCGTCTTTATTGTGGACTTGTGCGCTGATTGGCTCTGCGCAGGTTGATAAAAAATATTAATTGCAAGTTTCCACCAATCGTGTGCGAGGATTTCAAAAATTCTTGATTGTTTGCCAAAAATTGTGTGATTGAAATGCAATATGTTTCGCGTTTTATTTTTTCATAGCTTATATAGATGAAATGGTATTTGTACAGTGCTGCAGTGGTATTAAATATATGGTTGATATTTAGAATTTCAAATTATTTTGCGTAAACAAGTTATCGTTCAGTCTTAGCGTTCAGTGATTTCGTTCAGCTTTTGTTCATTAATTGACTTTAATTAAAACTATAGAGAATATAAAAGAACGAAATCCCGATTGCCGAATAATCCAAGCCGATTTAGGGATGATCGATATTAGAAAACATCGATGTTGTCATAGATTTAATATCGATTCAAATGTATCGATGTACGATAAACATCGATATGTCTATAACATCGATGTTTCAGTAGCAAGTAAAACTGTATATTCTATTTATTTTTTTCTTATTGTTTATTTGTGGTTTACTGTTATAATACAAGAAAAAAAATAACATTCCCAGTATTTTTGTGCATACTCTGTAAAAAAATTAACTTTGTTAGGTGTTTTCCCTAAAAGGCCGGTTTCAATTATCGATGTCAGTTTAGAGTGCAGATAGATCGCGATTATGAACCAATCAAATCAAGTCATTCGACGGAGTCATGTTCAAACTGTGGTCTTATTGGCAAATTTTTGTAACATATCTGCACATTCAAACTGAGATAGTTTATTCGAACCGGGCGTAATCTGTGCTTTGAAGTTGACAGATTTTTTTAATCCCTTAGGAAATGCAAAGAAATAACTATTCGTACGGCTTACTTTGATTACATTGATCAGCGTCATCCAGCGTTAAACAGAGGTAGTTGAACTTGATAGCAATTTAGTTCCTAGCTAGTACATACAACGCTAGATAATCCTAAAAAGGATATTTTGACGTTTCGATATTTTATGCTCATAACATCGATATGTCCATGTTTTCGAAATCAAAATATCGATGTTTTCCAATTAAATATCGATGTTTATTAATCATCGATGAATATCGAGCATCCCTACTGTGATTTGTAGGTTATGTTTTGTCATAACTCATAACATCGTGAATTCATAAAATTGACATATTTTAAAATGGGAAAGAAAAATAAAAATCAGGAAAGGAAAAAGAAAGTGAACTTAGTATTTGACGAATCTAAAAGAAAGTAAAATTACGCTCCAAATACATACAAAGTCCGTGTGCTCGTAGTGCAAGTGTTTAACATGTTATTTCCTTTATTCCAGAGACTTTTTGTGCGGATTTCGTAAAAGGAAACTAGAAAGAAAGAAAAAAGCCCAAGAAGAACTGCAGCGTCTACTAAAAGAGGAAAAGAAACGAATCAAACAAGAGGTAATCTAGCTCATTCAACATTTAATAGTACCACAGAATGAATACATGCTGATTATTAATGCTATTATTATCAGTATATTGAATTTTTAGTAAATACTACACAAAAATCCCAGTACTCCACAGAAACCTGTATAGTGGGATACCTACTACATATAAATAACAAAAACCTACATTATGAATTATAATAATTATTATTGAAAAATACAAATTATGTTGGTCTGCCTTATGGAGCTCCTGACCCAACCACTTTCAGCTAGAGTTGTCCATTTTTTTACAATACCCATATTACATTATAAAGTAAATCTAATTCCATTAGTTAAGCTACATATCAAATTTACATTTAGGTACTTGACAATTTTTTTAACTCATTTTTTATGAAATTGACGGCATCGAAATATCGAACAGAAAGATATATTGGAATATTCTCAAAAATAAAAAGTTATAAGCCTTTGAAGTTTGGTGTAACCTTCAAACTGTGGGAAAGAGAAGTATCAGTATAATCACGTTATCGCTATAACAATACATGTGTTGGAAGGGGATAGTAAGATATATCCACTATGCCCCCACTCCAGAATTTAAAATATGAATTACTGCCTCATTATTCAACTAATTTTGATGCAGATTTTACATAAAGGTTTCTTTTTTGTTTTGTTTGCATATAAATATGTGTATAAAATCAAACTTAGTCAAGTACCCAATTAATGAGTAATATCATATTGTAATACATTTCAGAACAAAGAGTCATACAAAAAGTTGGTAGTCTCCAGCCGTCCTATACCAGATATCGAGCAGTTACTGCAAGAAGAATATGAAGATGAAGATGTTAATGTAAAAATAGTAGAATTATCTTCAGACACATTACAAAAGAAAGATCTGGTCATTGGGGAAAATAAAGTAAAAGAATCTGTTCCAAAAAAGAATGAAAAAAGAAAAACTGAAAAAGATATAGAGACAATTCCTGGCATGGATTCAGAAGAAGAAAGTGCAGAGGAAGTGCAAGAAGAACAGAAAGACAACAGTTTAAAAACAAAAAAAGATATAAAAAGAATGTTGAAAAAACAGGCAACTAAAAAAGTGCAGAAAAGTAAAGTGTTCCAAATGAAAAACAAGTTGGAGAGGGTGAAGAATAAAAAGAAATCACAGCAAAAGAATAGGCATATGGGTAAAGTAGAACAAAGGAAAGACAAATCTAAAAAGAAAAATTTCAAAAGAAAACATTAAATAAAAATAAATGCATAAAAAATAGTTTTATTTAAATCAATAAAAAATTAGGAGCTAATTGGAGGTAGTAATTGCCTTAGGCATAATTAAAATCTCGTAATTGAGGTAGCATAACAGAACTGCCTTATAAATAATTAAAATTTAACCTGTCGGAGGGGAGGCGCACATATATATGTTACATAAGCGTATGAGCCACCGGAGGCCGAGTCGCCCGTGACTATTTAAAAACTAAGATTGTTTTTGAAAAACATGATCTTACATTGTAAACAATATCAAAATAGTAATAGATTTTAAAAAGAATTGATCAAAATGGCACTTTCAAATTCTAAAGATACTACAAATCAGTATATTATGCACTTTTTAAGTGTCCTGTTTTTCATTTACAATAAGGTGTTTATTTATCCTTTGGATATTTTTTTTGCCTCATTAACACTGTTTGCTTTTAAATGTGCGCGACTTCTGGTTATTCTTGGTTTCCTTTCTGGTTCCGCAAAATCATCACTGCTATTGCCATCATTATCATTTTCAGCATTAACTTCTTTTTTAATGCTACTTAAATCATCTTTTAATTCGCCATTAGTTGTTTCAACTTTTGGTGATTTTGGCTTGACAACTTCATCACCCAATCCTTCATCACTAAGAGACATATTATCACCATCTGGTTTTTTATTTGATTTTATTTTTCTTTTATTATTTACTTTCTTTTTTGTATTTATAATTTTAATATTTTTGTCTTGTGCGTCATCCATTTCAAAATCATCCAAATCAGGATCTGCTTTCTCAATTTTTAGTGCTTTTTTAGGTGATAATTTCGGTTTTGGTGATATTTTAAGCACATTCCTGACTTCAAGTGCATCTTCTTTTATATCCTCGTTTAATTCTGTTTTGATATGAACTTTACTGGATTTTTGATCTTTTATAGGGGTTTTTTTAGGTGATTTTCTTCCTTTGCCACTTGAGGGACAAATATCATTGTTCAAGCATTCATGGCACATAGGACCTATCGGTAAACATATAGTCTGGCCGAAACCTACCATGAGATGGTTCACTTCACTCCACAGCTCATATGGTATCCAAGTTTGTAGAGCTCTGCGTGTCTCTTCTGGAGTATTGGTTGGTTTTTTAACCCACCCAATCCTATTACTTATTCTGTGTACATGGGTATCAACACCTGAAAAAAAAAATCATAAGCATCATAATAAGCAACAAATAAGAAACCTAGAATGTAGCCACTTTAGACTGCAGAAAATGAATCTATGACACATTTACGAACAATAAGAACAAACATTAGATTAATAAATAACTTCTTACCAATGCCAGTGACTTTATTCCATGCAACCTTCATACAAATATGTGCCATCTTAGGACCCACACCAGTCAGTTTACAGAGTTTCTCCACTGAATCTGGAATATCACCATTATACAGCTCTTTTAATGTTTGGGTAGTTTTTTTTATGTACTTCACTTTAGTCTGAAATATAATAATTGCCACAAAGTAACTTACAATTCCAAAATTAGTAATTCTATTCTAATAAGAAACACTTGATTTTCAAACACTTTTTTACACAAAGGCATACAGCATACTTATAAGACAACAAGCAATCAGCACTGCTTGCTTGCACTGACAGCTTTGTCTCTTAAGCTATTTACTTAAGGTAGAAAGAGATAAACAAGTTTAAAAGTTTAGAAATAATTAAAGAGCAAAATATTTGAATCCATTTAACAAAACTTTAAATACCTTCCAGAAACCAACAGGATATATAAGTTTCCCCAGCTCCTCATCACTCATAGTCAGGATATTATCCACTGTGAGACCTCGAGCCCGCAACCTCTCCATAGCAGCGAATGTCACTTGATCTTTAGTCTGACTAGACAGCATAAGGGATATCAGACTCTGATATCTATATACCTAAAATTTGACAAACATCTTTAAATTTGACAGCCTTCTTGGTGCAGCGAGTGAGTAGCCAGCTTCTTGGTGCAGCAAGTGTAATAAGAGGCCGAGTGTTGAATCCCGCACTGAGACATAAGTTTGTGTGATCTGCATATATTTACTTTAGGTGTGAGTGTTGTGGGACCGTAAGTCCTTCATAAGTCCTAACATGATACAGGTTGAACATACTGTGGGATCAAGACTATGTGGGTGACTGTTGGAATTATTTATTTTACAGCAAAATAATCTTTGGAACATTTTTCAGTAAACCAATCAGAAAGATTAAAGTAGTATACTCAAGGTATTTTTCATAATCTGTGTCTAAATTTGAAAAATCAAATAATCAAAATGTGAAATAATCCCACCAATCACATGAAGAACTGGGATAATAAAAACAAACTATGTAAATAACACACCTCAGGAGCTGCGTCTAAATCCATACTCATGTGGCAGCCCATAGAATCCACAGGGGCATCATTGTTTGATCTCATATTCCTCAGGTTCACCAAGAATTCCCGCCATTTTGGAGGCTCCCACAAGCCTGAAGCTTCCTGTGATACAAAGGAAACACTAATAAAATATGTTACACTACACAATTTTTATTTTCCCACCGTGACAGCTCTTAGATGCTACTATTAAACTTGTATTTGTCACTAGATGTTGAAAGAACTGTCCCAAGGGACAGAGCCATATTTAAAAAAATTATAATTATCATCATCATCAGCCTCGGTGGCGTGGTGGTATTTTGGTATGACTACGGTTCTGAGATCTCGTGTTCAATCCCGGGTCGGGCAAAATGATATTGGATTTTTCCATATCAGCCCGGAATCTGGAATTTGTGCCTGATATGGCGATAGACTCACCCCTATCACATCTGGGACGGAACTAAGCTCGGTGAAATTTGGGTGTTCTAGTTCACTAGTGCGCCTCTGCCTACCCTTTCGGGGATACAGGCGAGGCAGGCATCATCAGCCACAGGACATCCACTGCTGATGTGACGTAGGCTGCTGATAGATTTTTTTTACGTAATATTAGATAGCCAATTGTCAATACAAAAAAAAGGAGAAATAAAGTATAATTACAGGATATCCACTGATAGGCCTTTCCCAAATATTTTCAGATTAACATATCATAATTTTTTATTATTTTAATTTACCGTCTTAGGCGGGGAATCCTCTTCATAACAAATTCTTATATGAGGCTTCTTTTTAAACATAAATTTACTCAGATCAGGAATCAAACTGTTATTATTTAAAGTATAGTTTTCTGCTGGTGCTGAAGTTGCAGCATTTATATTACTGGGGCCTGCTATGTCCTCAAATTTCGTATTATCAGTCTTGGGTTTTTTTGAGTCAATAATATTATCACTAGTAAAGGTGGATTTTGCTTTACCACGGGGCATATCGTTGCACGAAAATGTATTCAATAGGCGATTACTTTTAATTCTTAAAAATAAATTAGAACTAAACCAAGAGCATGTAAGTAAAATAAAGTTAATAGACATTCGCTCATTCGCCGAATTTCAAAACACTGTTGGTCTTGTTACTTAAAACATTGAATAGTAAAACTGCGTGCTTTTGCAAACGAATTTAAACTAAAGATTATTATTTTATATTGCAAAGTGCAAACTGCAAAGGCAAACAAACAAACAAAGAATTCGCATTTGTATTTGACTGTCGACCACAGATTACTATACTAGTATTACATACTGACGACTGAATCAACTAGTTCCCGGAAGTTTCGTTCCTTAGTTCGTTCCATAGACTTATGTTCGTTTGATAAATTGGCGTTAAAGTAAAAAATTACAGCCAATAAAAGATCGCGTGTAAATAATGAGACAAATAAGACACTCTTTTACGCCTTTCTTTCTAGTTCGAGACTAAGAGAGAGCTTACGAACTAAAAGATCAAACTAGTTCGCTGAGGCCTGCTAACTAAAGTGACCGCTCCTTGTTGCGAACTATTATTAGCAAGAGTCTCTTTTTTTATCAGGATGGCAAAAGGTACTAGATCTTAGAGCTTCGTCTTATGTGTTTAATATTTCTAAGGAATGTACCTATAGTAAAAACTAACTAAAAACTGAGTTTCAGTTAGTTTTTAGTTTAAATAAGTTTATGTTACTTAATTTAAATTTATCGTGCAGATTAAGTTTTATGTTTAAGAAAAAGAAAAATGTTACTCATGATTTGTCAGCATGGTTTCATACCTTAGCCGGTTCCTCGTGAAACAAAAAAAAAGTTGGATTGTCAAGTGTGAACTGTCATTTGTCACAAATTGACAAATGACAAGGTTGAATTTTGTTAATTGAGGTTAATTTTTATTTGATTTCACTTAGATTTGAATAAATAAACTCATTTATATAAAGTGACTTGAATATATGGTAACTCATATATACTAAGGTTACGGTACATAAACAGCAAAACACGGAAACCAAATCAAAATGGTGGAATTACTTCTTGATCCAAATATACGTTTATGGGTGTTTTTGCCAATAGTTATTATCACTTTCTTGGTTGGTATCGTGAGACATTATGTGTCTATAATTTTATCATCTCAGAAGAAAATTGAGCTGCTCCAAGTTCAAGATAGGTGAGGCTTTGTACGACTTTAATATTTAATATTTACCATTCTTTGAAATCGTATCATGTTAATATAACCCCATTTTTAGTCAGGTGATGATTCGAGCAAGACTGCTCCGCGAGAATGGAAAATATTTACCACGACAATCATTTGCCATGCGTAGGCACTGGTTTAATAATGAAGAGACTGGATATTTCAAAACACAGAAAAGAACTGCTACTTCCCAGGTAATGTTTAACTAGTCTTTCTTTCTACCTGCCCTTATCCCACCTTAATGTGGGGTCGGCGCAACACACTTTTCAAGCATGTACCAGAAAGGATTTGGCAGAGTTACGACCAGCTGCCTGCCTGACGTCAACCCCCATGAGGTGTCTGATCCTGGGCAAATTAAATTAGAAAATTTGCTTTGCTGGACCTGGGAATCGAACCCAAGCCCTCCCGGTCCACATTCCATATATGCTGTCACTAGACCAAGGAGGCGACTAATGTTTAACTAGTCTATTTATAATAAACACTACTTTTTTAGATATCTTATACAATTGTTTACTTTCCAATACTGGTGTATTATAATCATGTATATTAATTATCTCTTAGGGAAGAAGATAAATAACTATAATATCCTATTAATTCACAAGTTATTTGATTCCAGAACCCCATGACAGATCCTGGCATGATGACAGACATGTTGAAGGGCAATGTGACTAATGTGCTGCCCATGATTGTGATTGGAGGCTGGATCAATTGGATGTTCAGTGGTTTCCTTACAAGTATGATTATAATATGATTAATTTTGCATACAAATATTTACGCCTGAATGGTCAAACACTCTTCATTTTTAACGGCTTCTTACTTTGATTTTCACCATACAATTTTGTCAGATAAGGCGGCCTTAAAGGACATAAGGCAATGTTAAGTGTATGAGCATTTGGCAGTTAAAGAGATAATCATTTCTATTGGCACATGGCCTATTGCTATCATCTTTCTGCACCGCTTATCTTCAGTTTTTTTTTATCCAGGCACGGCAAATGACTACACTGTACCTCATGGTAAGCGTAGTGCCATCCAAAAAAACTAGTGACCACTGACAAACAATGGGTTTATCAGTGGTAGTCAGAATCATGTTGGCTATTTATGTTCAAAGCATGAAGCACCTGACTTGAAGCAAGTGACTTGCCTAAAACATATTTCGCATTGTAACTGTTATAGCTAAGGTGCCATTTCCACTGACAATCCGTTTCAAGCCCATGCTTCAGAGAGGAGTGGAGCTCACATATCTAGATGCATCCTGGGTGTCATCAGCATCATGGTACTTCCTCAATGTGTTTGGATTGAGGACAATTTATGCACTTGTGCTGGGTGAAAATAATGGTAAGTGTCTATTATGAATAGAAATCATGTATGCAAATTATATTTTATAGTATGATTAAATATCATTGATGTAAATAAAGGTTTTAACTACTGAAAAAATTGCCTGATATATCCCAGTTTGTAGGTAGTGTACTAAGTAGGTACTCCTGTTTTTCAAATCAGTTTAATGTGGGGTTTGTGTAATAAGCTTTTTCAAGGATGTTGCAGAAATTGATTCTGCTTAATTTTTATGACTATTGGTCTGGTGGACCACTCTGGTGTTCAGGTCCTGGACAATGTCTCGTCTCCTGCATTAGTTTTTTTCGAAACATTACACAAAAACACATGCAAAACAGTGATTTTAGCTGTCTCTTGCTCATAGAACAATGGACCATAGATCAAAAATACATGTTTTAGTGCAGCTTTAGAAAAACTGCTTTCAAACCTCGGAATCAAACTCAGACCTCCCAGATCACAGCTCATATACGCTGCCTCTACATCGAGGCGACAATGTTTATATTACTTAATCCATGTCTTCTATCTGCAGCCGCTGATCAGTCAAAGATAATGCAAGAGCAGATGTCAGGTGCTGCGATGGCCATGCCTCCTGACCCGAAGGCAGCGTTCAAAGCAGAGTGGGAGGCGCTCGAGATCACCGAGCACAAGTGGGCGCTGGCATCCGCAGAGTCCGATGTATTACATAGCACAGATGAATAACATAGAGATGATTAGATGAGATGCATTTAAACTTTAAATAAAGTATTTATTGACTGTATGGTGGTATTTTAATTTTTTAGTGGTAGATGAACTATCCCCTGCTGAACATAGGCGTGAACATAATTATGTATGTTCAGCAGTGGACATCCTATGGCTGATGATGATGATGACGATTATGAGATGAACTGTAGACAGAGTTGTAACGAGGGCTGGTTTGATATAACTTGGGCTGTTTAGATACCTATGTACTGAAAATCAATGTGATTTAGCAGTATTCACCAAGAGATTTCTGGTAGCTCAAGCCTCAAATCACTTTCCCCATCCCAGTCCCTATTTCTTCTATTTTAAAGTTAGCAATGCAACCATGTTTTTTTTGTACTATGGGTGTTTTATAGGTGGTAATCATGTGACCCTGCGTGTGCTAGTCTCGAATTTAAGAAAAAGAAAATAATATTGAGGTTAAATAGTATGAAAAACACTCCAGTCATTACTTCTATTAAAAAGTATAACACTGCATTTTAAAATTTATTTATTTCAATGCAAAAGTTTGTCCAGTATATACAACATGACCAGTACAAAACATCAACAAATAAAACTATTTTATTGCTGTACGGTCACTACAGTCGAATGTGATAACTTTGTAGGCACTAATGGAAAACATAACACCATTATTGTAACTTCTTGCAATGACAACCATAACTAAAATGAGTATGTTGGAGTTTGATTGTCTTTTACATTTATCACATTTTGCAATCACTCATAAAGCCGCGTCTCCTGCACTAAAACATTACACAAAACGTGTATTTTTTATCTATTGTCCATTGTTACCACCACCTCTCATAGCAATATTATTACAATCTTGCTTGTTCCAATTCCCGTACAAAAAACGTAGTAAGATTATAATAATACTGCTATAAGAGGCGGTGGTAACTCCCCTGAAGACAGCTAAAATCGTTGTTTTGTGTATGTGTTTTTGTGTAATGTTTCGAGAAAAACGAGTGCAGGAGACGCGCCTTAATTAATTTGAATTCTTGAACTACTTTTTAATACTCATTATATTTATTCCTTCTTTACACTTAATGTGACGAATACATATTCACGTTTTAATGAACAAAACTCTTATTTTTTGAGGGTAGTTATATTTTTTAAAATCGTTTTAACGCCATCTATTGTCATAGTGGTTAACTACTGCATGAAATTACATTACCATTACACATTGGCCATTATCTGCATTATAGAAGCGCCATGAAGGCCAATAACCATCAACGATCTAGCCATTTTAAAACGAAGACGAAATAAAAACACTGGATTATATTTTTAGCACACATAAAATAAAATTGCCGTTATATGGATCACCGTACAATCGTATTAATAGAGTGCTACACAGTCTGATCAAAAATATTAAATAAACATACATCATATAACGAATGTATTCCATTGTAGGGGTTGGCAAGGACTGCGGCATTCCATTTAGCCCGATTATAACATACTACTATCGCTTCATCTAACTTTTAATGTGTTCTCATCGGTTGAATGCGCATTAAATAAAAACAATAAATAATTAAAGTATCATCATCATCATCATCAGCCATAGGACGTCCACTGCTGAACATAGGCCTCCCCTAAAGATTTCCAGATCGACCTGTTTAAATAAAGTATATTGACCATAATATATTATATCAATCTTATGACAGATTAACAGATCATAAGCTCACGCCTTTATTCCCGAAGGTGTAGACAGGAGGGAACTAGCGAACGAGAACACTCACAATTCGTCTAGCTCTCCGAAAATTTAAATAAACTCGGTTAGCAAAATTGAAATTTGTAACTTTATTCCGTGAGCAGTACAATTCAAAATTCAACGGCGTGGCGGCGAGCATCAAATAAAGTTTTTGATCAGGCTGTATATCAATTTTATCGTAAATTCAACGGAGAACGGTACGGGATAATGGTATTTAAATACATTATATAAAACTTCAGTCATTGAAAATCTCACTAGCGCTATGTAAAATATGAATATTGAAATGTTATATTGTATTCGATATAATATTTTTCTAAGATACGGATTAAAACTTCATTGATACAATTTGATTCTAAAAATTAGTCAACAATTTCAGATGTTCATAAAATCGCGTATCTTTAGGCATTTGACGCGCGACACGTGACGCTCAACATGTTAAGCAACATTGCACACATTGAAATAAAATGGCAAGAAAATGCAATAAACATGGCGCTACCAAAGTGTATTCCGCGGTGCGTGAGTATAACAGAGTGGTTGCATACAAAAGTTATTGTTCTTGCCATTGATAGATGCCCATGATGCGAACATGTTGCGGTACATTTTTTTATGCGTACACAACAATTACCAAATTATACCCGATGGTAAGCGTATTGCAGTCCGAAGTATCGGTGGTCATAAGGGAACGTACCCATATTACGTGACCCGTTCAGGGGAGGGAGAGGGTCTTCAAAATACCACGCTTGGTCACAGGGCCGGGGAGCGGGGTCTTGGGTTTTCGCCACGTAGTCAATATCTTCTGGGGAAATCTCGTGCTTTTTCGAGCTATATTCAATTATGGCGCGCAGCGTTTACCACTATTTAAAGTGACAGGTGGCAACACATCATAATATTTTGTTTTTTAACTTTTTTCGACAAAAAATTATTTAAAAACATATTTATAAATTACTACGTGACAACAAGAGGGGGAGAGGGGGGTCTTGGCATATACTAAGGGTGGTTCCCGAGGGGGGGAAAGAGTATAAAAATAGTAACAAATGGATCACATATGTATATGGTATAGGTAATATGGGTACGTACCCTAAGAATCATGTCTGCATGCATGCTACTTCCTTCTCCGAAGTCAGAAAAAGTAAACCAAGGAGCCTGCCACAGAACATGCGCATGAGCGATACAGAGGGAGACAAAGATGTCCTTCATACCCACCCCAACCAACCAAGTCATGTCGCAAGAACTAGACAATAGACATAACGTCCATTTTGTTGAGCAACATGTTGCGCGTCAAATATCTAATGATTACAAAGCATATCGTCACTTACTAGCTGTTTAAGCGTATTGTATTATCAAGCTGTGGCAGTGATTAATTTGTCAAACAACATTCATATTGCTTTTTGAAGGCACCTGACAATTTTAGACCTCCGAGATGCGCTAGGGCACATAAAAGTTGCAATAAAAATATATAATACACTGAGCCTACGGAAACTATTAACATTATTTAAAATTGGGTCTACAATTCGTATATGTGAGGGATGTCATAATAAAATACTTCGTATGATTAGAAAGTGACTACATTCTAAGCGGAATCAGCTTTATATCAACGCAATAAGGACGAAACTAGGACATCTGGCATATACCCCTTACTTATAAAAATATTTAAGCGCTTTTTGTCTTTAACCATAGGTTGTCCCTTTCATTTTTAAACAACGTACCGCAAGGAAAAAGGTGACAGTCTATACTTAGCGAAAAGATAAGCGAAAATGTTTTTATAAGTAAAGCCCTTTGTGTATTTATGGTTGTTTTCGGACAACCACGATTGAGTATGATTTTTGACCATAATCACAAAGTTTCAAAACATAAAACCGTCTAACTCCGTTTAACGTCCAAAACTCATCATAAGTGTGTTGCAAAAGATGATAATATTAGAGTTTAAACCATTCTCCTTATATGTGGAATTGATATTGATACCAACATCTTTCTGTGGTATATTGGAAGGATGAACTTAAGTAACATCGTTTAATTTGGGACATAACATATTTACGAATCAAGTATTATTCTACCATTCCCCTAAGAATAGCTAGTCTCTTGGTGGAAATATAATAAAATAAAATAAATACACCCAATTGTCACACCTAGTCCTGACCCCACACTAGGTATAACCTGTATCGTGGGTGTCAGACTATGAGCGACTTTCGGTCTCACAACACCCAGACTTGAAACAAATATCTGTGGGCCACAGAAACATTTGTCTCAATGCGGGAATCGAACCCGCGGCCTCTCGCTTCACAGCCGGCTGCTCGCCCGCTGCGCCACGGAGGCTGTCAATAATAAATATTTCTTAGATTTTTGACACGAATTTGATAAATAAGGCTATACACTCACCATTGCTAGCGGTTTCTTAAATGCTGAACAATTCCAATAACTAATCAGTAACCATCTGTCAATCTCAAGTGAAAATGTTTTTGTATATTATGTTTTTCAAAATCAAATCATATTGCCTTTTAAACCAAGTGCTAGTAACTTCAGTATACTGCTGACTGTAGCTAAACAAGAAGAACTCCACCAAAAACAATTTTATTAATGCTAACATAATTCTTTTTTTTTCTACGTGCCCTTATCCCATGTTAATGTGGGGTCGGCGGAACACACTTTTTCAAGCATGTTGTAGAGAGGATTTGTCTTAGAATCGAACCCAGAACCTCCCGGTCCACAGCCCATACATGCTGCCAGTAGACCAAAGAGGCGACTGATGCTAACATAATGAATTAATAAACCATCTAAGCATAACTATTAATGCCCGGTTTCTGTTGCTGTTTTTTGTTGTTCATGTATTTTTTTTTACAGCTTTGATAATAAATCATTGTGTACATTTATCATAGTTATACAATATCTTTAGATTAGAGTTAAGCCGCGTCTAAACTATTTTTTCAAAACAAAAACACCTACACAAAACAAGTTGTTTCGCTGTCTACTGCTCATGGAACAATTGACCATAGAAAAAATGTGTAGAGAACCCATATTTTGCATGTGTTGTGTGTAGTGTTTTGAGAAAAATAAGTGCAGAAGACGCGGTTTAAGCGAGACAAACACTGCTGAGCGAGACAGACTAGCTTGTCTGTATGTGGTGACCTAAAGGACAGAATGTCACCCGCCCATGTGTTCTCTAGTTCGCCTCTGTCTATCAATAACTAGTTATATATACACACATTAACTCACGCCTGTATATCTGAAGGGGTAGGCAGATGCGAAATAGCGAACTAGAACACCCACATTTCGCCGAGCATAGTTCCGTACCAGCTGTGATAGGGGGCGAGCCTATCGCCATATCGGGCTCACTCATCACTTCGGGCTGATATGAAAAAATCCAATGTCACTCTGCCCGACCCGGGGATCGAACCCGAGACCTCAGGACGGTAGTCGTACCGAAATTCAGCCAACCTACCGAGGCAGTATATTACTAGTTAAAATACATGCTGTTATGAATTCAGAAACCGAGCACTAACGATTGTTTTTGTGGAGTGGTATCTGCGTATGTCCTGCAGGCCATTCAAAAGTTTTTTTGACATTACTAGCGACTCCGTAAAAAATTTGTATGACAAATGCCTGAACGCTAGCGGGTACGCGGGGAACTGACGTTTTTCATACAAATTATTTGAGTATAAATAACAAACGCCAATATGTCCACCATGGACAAAAATATATGTTTTAATACATATGTATGTTATAATTTAATCAATAACAGAATGTAGTTTGCATCTGCAAACAAATATTTTGATATAATCTTCATTTCACTTATCAAGGACATATTGACGTTTGATATCATCGATATAATAATATACCTAGATGCACAGTTGACGCTCAGAAAGTGGGACAGCCAACGATTGCTTAAAATGTAAGTAAGCACTTGTTGGCTGTCAGTCGGGCGCCGACCGTTCGTCTGTGAAGATGCCTAAATGCTCTGTGAAAGAGTGCAAAAATAACACTCTTACAAAGCGCAAAACACATGGGATTTCATATTTTAAGTAAGTATAATTCCCTTACTTGATTCTTAAAACCTTAATCATGTTAAATTAAGTATTAAACGTGTATAAATAATTAATTTAACGAATTCAGTTAATAAAATATTTTGTCCCTTTTGAAATCATGATTTGGAACAATGAAATACATGGAGTCGTTTTTTTTGTAAATATATTATATTTATTTTAAATTTATGATTTTTTTTATTAATTTTATTCATTAATTACAGATTTCCATGAAATGAAATAGTAAGAGATAAATGGCGTAAAATTATTTCCGAAGAAAGGAGAGAAGAAAATTTTAAACCCAATTACTCAAGTGTGGTTTGTTCAGACCATTTTGCCGATTCCGATGGATATTATACAGAAAAATGGATTAGGAAAATTAAAAAGAATGCTGTACCAAAAATAAAGGTTATAAATTGTCATCAGCTACATTGTCCTTAACTAATGTTTACTATTTAATTTAACAATATGTATGCTGTTGGTGTACCTATAAATAAATAAATAAATAAATATTGCCACATTTATTGACTTTATTTTAGATTGTCGTAACTACAAGTTTAAATGAGGCAGGGAATTTAATTACATAATTATAATTATATTATAATTATATATTATAATTATATTACATTTAATTTTACAGTTTAATTTACAAGTGTAATAGCTGAAAAATATTTGATACAGAATTCATCAATAGCAAGCATATACTAGGTACATACTGCCATGCAAAATGACTATTTAATAATTTGCGGCTAATTCTAATAAATGTTTTCAATCAAAGTGTGCAGATCATAAAAATTTGCCAACATGAACAAAGTTGAACATTCCGCTGTCAAATAATAATTTTAATGGTTCATTCTCGCGATTTTTCATTTTTTAATTTTTCATTTTTATCTTTGATTCTCGGATTGAGATCATTTATTGGAACCGGTCGTTAGGCATAATTACTACAACAGTAATTGTGGCGTCATCATTTATTGGAAACATATTCATTTCCAGGAACCAGCAATTGAACCAATAAATAATAAAGGATCACCAATACATCAGAATTTTCATCAATCTTTAACACACCTAAGACGTTATTTTTTACAGTAAATTTGAAAGAACGCAACCAAAAATTTAAACTTAAATCTAATTTAGTGCGAAACTTAAAAAGGCAGAACAAAAGATTAAGAAAACGAAATGATAGTCTAAAAGAAATTATTAAGAATCTAAAGAGCAAAGGGCGATCTTAGTATGGGGCCAGGACTATGTATGTGACTGTTGGGTGTTATTTATTTATTTATGAATCACGTTAAGGCAAAACAATGCTTATTTCATATTCATAACTAATAAGCTTTGTTATCTTCTAAACATTTATACTCTATCTATCTCTTAATGTAAGTAAAATTATTATACAGATATCGCCATTCTCATCTACATTGTACGCCATGTGGTCAACATTTCTCACAAATAAATACAAGAACTATTCGACTCCATTCAATCTTTGTCCAAGTGACTAGAATGTTTCTTTTAATAATGTCAAATTATTGTCAAATTCAAAAACTATTGGAAATTCAAAAATTTCGAATAAAAGAACGTTTGAACATGCAATTTAAAAAGCTACTTTATGCCGCGTCTATAAGGTCATATTTGTGTTAATTTAATTAAATTTGTGATGTTTATTTGTTTTGTCTGTCGAGGACACTGTTTACAATGATATTTGTATGGAACTGTGCATCTAGGTATATTATTATATCGATGTTTGATATTTATCAACTCATTATATGTTATAGTATATAGTTGTATGTTTTTGTTATTTCGTTTTAGTATTTTTGTGTAATTGTCCCGCCAGTCTTGGGTAATCAGGAATTGGGTATATCCTGTAAAGACTGTGTGTTGAATGAATAAATTTTACATAGTCACTACCGTGAAACGTCAAAAAAGCTCATGGTCGAGCTATTGGTATCCGGTGGTGGTGGACGGTGGCGGTGGTAACGTCGTAAAAGCTCACGGTCGAGCCACTGGTATCCTGGTACTGGTGGTGGTGGATGGTGGTGGATGGTGGTGGCGGTTACTTCTTGATGAGCTGCACGACGTCCTCGTCCTGCACGGCGTGCGCGAGCCCGACGCGCTGCGGCGAGTACTTGGTGCTGGTGCCCCACACCAGCGCGTACTTCAGCGCGGCCGCCAGCGACCGGTGGATGGAGTGGCACACGTGCTCCACGGTCACGCCCTGCACGATACGTCACGATACACTGCCGTCCTAACCCAAAATGCCGTTGAGTAAAACTAATTTGAGATGTCTCCAAAAAACGTGGGAAATGACCCTAGAGATTTCATAGACTTGTGGTTATTTTTAATCTTAAACCAGTTATTAACGCCCGAATGGTCAAACGCTGCTCAACTTTAACAGCTTCTTACACTGATTTTCGACATACAATTTTGACAGATAAGGCGGCCTTAAGCGACATCAAGTAGACTTAAGTGTATGAACATTCGGCGGTAAGTCTATTAAATATAAAAGCCACGGTCTAATAAAACTCTATGGATAATATTTTCCACGTTTCCGACCGACTTCCACAAAAGGAGGAGGTCCGCAATTCGTCTGTTTTTTGTTTGTTACGCGATGTCTCCGCCAAATGTGGACCGATTTTCAAAATTCTTTTTGCGTTCGATAAAGCTTATTTCAAGGGTGATCCCATATAAATTTGGTCATAATCTGTAAATTTAGAGGTCGATCAGTTGAGTTTTTAAACTTGTGATTATTTGGAGACATCTCAATATTAGGTTAATTCACTAAACGGCATTTTAGAATGAGGATGGCAATACAGACCTGAGTACTAATTTGAAACCTCTTCACGACACGGCAATTTTTTTTATTTATTTATTAATAACGGACTTATTACTATGAACGACAAATTCTGTCACTTTTTGAATGAGACGAGGTAATTGTATCATCGTTATGAACGCACACATAAATAAATATGTCAATTTTACGCACACTAGTATGTCTTGATCTTATACATAGCAAAAGGAAAAGGTCACGAAAGATGGATCCCTAAGTAAAATAATTTAAGAGTACAAACCAAAAGTAGGGGAAAACCATTTTTCAAATATGATTTGCTTAGTTTGGGGAGACCCCCTCCGTTGGGGATTGACATTGTTGAAACAGACTGTCGCTCTGACCCGACATTGAAATGAGATAAAGGTAAAAAAATAACAAATAGGTAGTTTATTACCTTTCTTAAAATAAGTCCGTCGTCGAAGTCTGGCGGTTGTCCCGGTTTCTTGGTGTACACGCGGATGAGACACAAGTATTCCCATAACGTCTCCAGCAGATAGTCCAGGTTCAATTTCATATTACAACTACACAAAAGAATAATATAACTATTTAATAACATAAAAATAAAAACCAATTTTAACTATTTTTAAACATTCTGTATCCCCAAAGGGGTAGGCAGTGGCGTAATAGAACCCCAAAATGGTAGTAATAATTATTCTAGAAAGAACATTTTTTAAATAGCAGAGGAAAACGAGCAGTTGGGTCATTTGATGGTTAGTGATTTCCACTAGTGATGTGGATAATCGATTATTTTTCATAATCGATGACTTTTTAAAGACGTATTATTATATTCCCCGACTGCCTTGGTGGCGTAGTTGTGTTTCCGTACGACTACCGTATCTTAGACTACTAAATTTTAGCGACAAGTAGAATACTTTTTGAGATATATACACATCACTAATTTTCATTGCTCATACACAGCATGATACGAATGACATGTTTTTTATCCGCACACAACAAAGTGATGGTAAGCGTAATGTAGTCCAAAAAACCAAAGATCTTATTTATGACGTTTATCATTTCATCATCATTTCATTTATCAGTTTCGGAATCATGCCGGCCCATTATTTCATGGCAAAGTGATGGACACCTGAAGTACAGTGTAGTCAAAAAACCTAACCAGTGGTTACCAAAATCATGCAGTAATTCACCCATGAGTTTTCCACGTATTTACGCGAGTGAGGACGTAAAATATTTGTATGGAAAACGTCAGTTCCCTGCGTAACGGCTAGAGGTGTTTGAATGTTTGTCATACAAATATTTTACGGAGTCGCTAGCGAGTAATGTAAAAAAAAACTCATTGCCCTACTAGTCTGTATAAATGTTTCTTCACACTCCAAAGGGGGAAGAAGCAAATCAATGGAGCCTGCAACAAGACAAGTAGACAACCGATGTAGACAGGGCTGTAATCCTGTTCCCAATGAAACCATTGAGTTATGTCATTAACCCCTCAAGAATACCGGATATATACTCGCTGATCCTGGACCACCAACCACACATAGAGTATGGGTCACTAGTGGAGATTTTAACATCATGTGTAAAGTGGTCCCTATCGAAACAGATACGAAAATTCTATCTTGCGATATATATAAATGCTTCTTTACACTCCAAATGAAGTGGGAAGAAGCCTGCAACAGGATATGCGAATAAAGAGTGCGGGCAGAAGTGTTGTTTAAATTTTACAAACCTGACTACAACAGAGTGTGGCTCTCTGGCTATCCTGTCGACTTCCTGTATGGATATCTGGTCGATCTTGTTGTACACGTACAGACACGGCAGGTACACCCTGTTCGCCAGGATCACGTCGATCAGGTCGTCTGGAGTGCAGTCCTCGCGGAATAGCACCTACAAATACCATTGTGTTTTAAAAACATTTTCCATCTGACCGAAATTTTTCTTTCTTTCTACCTGCCTTTATCCCACCTTAATGTGGGGTCAGTGCAACATACTTTTTCAAGCATGTCGCAGAAAGGATCTCATCCCACCAAAATAAAGTAAACAAAAAGTGATTATACAAATTACGCACTGTTTTTTTATAGCTTAGAGATTTTGCCATGAGCAAGCGAGGTGGGTCATGATGGTAAGTGATCCCCACCGCCCATAGTCACCCACAATACCAAGGGATTGGGATAATGAGGAGATATTTGGACCACCGAAAATTTCACCTACCGAACGAAACGCAACAGCGACCTGGTACTTTACAACGCTTTTTTGTGAGACAGCGGTATTAAACCGTTCGAGCCAGCCCATTCGTGCTGCAAACATAACCGTCTACAGCATGACTACCATCAAATATAAAATTTAGACTCACCAAATGCAGTAAACAGATAACTATGTACCCTTGAACTTCTTTTGGATTAACTAACTGATTCAGTGAAATTCAGAAGTGAGAGAAACATATTGGATAACAATAAATTCATCGTCATTTTTGAGTAATGGAGTTTTTGAACGCTGTTGTTGGCAAAATCATCAATGTTTTGATGGAGGCCATATTTTTAAAGAAAGAAGATAAATCGCTCATTGAATAAAAACATTACCTCTGCATTGAATATTTTATATTCGTGGAGTATCATTTGCACCATTTTCTCGTCGACCTTGGTCAACTGGCATGTGGAGTTGAAGGACAGGCCACCGCCTTTCTTCACCTGTGAACAACATCATCATCATCAGCCAAAGGACGTCCACTGCTGAACATAACAGGTCGATCTGGAAATCTTTAGCGGAGGCTTATGTTCAGCAGTGGACGTCCACATGTGAACATTCCATTAATATTATTGTGAAAACCAGTAAGAATAAATAAATACACCCACCCAGCAGTCACACATATAGTCCTGACCCCACACTAGGTGTAACCTGTACCGTGGGTGTCAGAGACTATGAGAGACTTTCGGTCTCACAACACCCAGACTTGAAACAAATATCTGTGGGCCACACAAATATTTGTCTCAATGCGCAAATCGAACCCGCGGCCTCTCGCTTCACGGCCGGCTACTCGCCCGCTGCGCCACAGAATTTGTTAACTGTCAAGAATGGCTTCAAAACACTGCCTCAGTGGCACAGTTATATTGCGTTCACGATACGACTAACGTCTTGAGGTCTCGGGTTCAATCTACGATCGGGTAAAGTTATATTGGGTATTCTACTCAGAATCGAGTCTAGGATATGTGTCCGATGTGGCGATGGGCTCTGTGGTGTCTGGGACGGAAACGAGCCTGGCGAAATGTAGGTGTTCTAGTTTGCTACTTCGTCTCTAACTACCGCTTCGGGGATACGTGAGCTCATGTAAGTATGAAAAACCAGGATGTCCAATGCAAAAGGGATCCACAAAAAAAAAACAGGATGACCTGTTCAAAATAGCCGACACTGCTATTTTTCTTAAGTTTAGGCTAAGGCACGTCTTCCGCACCCGTTTTTTCTAAACAAAACACAAAAACACCTATGCAAGACAATGATCTCGCTGTCGGCTGTATCCTGTTCATAGAACAATGGACCATAGATAAAAATGTGTAGCGAAACCATGTTTTGTGTAATGTGTTTTGTGTAATATTTAGTGCAGGAGACGCGGTTTTAATATTAACTACCATAGTTAGCAAACATGCTTGAAAAAGTGTGTTGCGCTGACCCCACATTAAAGTAGGATAAGGGTAGATAGAAAACTTATCAAACAAAGTGCATACTTTAAAGTATATGTTGGGTTTGGGCTTGTTGAGCCTGATGCCGACGCTCTCGAGCTCCTTCTCGAGCAGCTGCCGGTGCACGTAGGGCTTGGTCGCGTCCAGCATCATCAGCACCAGGTCTGCTGTACGCGCCACCGCTATCACCTGCACACGATACAAAACTTTAAAAACAGACAAGCCAGCACATTTTTACCAAATTGATGGGTAACATCATCATCAGCCACAGAAACGTATGAAGGTGCACACATGTATTTCATAGATCTGACATGAGAGAAAAAGCACCAATCCATATTGTTGTAAGTTTAAATTATGTATAAGCTTAATTTAATGTTTGATTTAATATAAAACTTCAAAGAATCACCACATTGCAAAAAAAAGACTATAAAGAAATGTGCAGTAAATACTCAGTAGAAACGGATGTTTATGGATATTTACTCACACTTGAATATTTATCCGAGATGAATCCCATCATTACTCATGATACTTTTAGTATTGTCTATGGTCTGTGTATATGTGTTGATACCATTAGGTGACCCCCTGCACGTTTGCCAATCTCTGCTATAAAAAAAATAACCTGACAATGTAGCCTCTACTATACATACTAAACTTCACTGCTAAATGATATCACCTGTCTCCCTCTACCCTTGCCCTGGGCGGCGCCCTCGATGATCCCGGGCAAGTCGAGGAGCTGTATGTTGGCGCCGCGATACTCGATCACGCCAGGTATGCATGTGAGCGTCGTGAACTCGTAGTTCGCCGCCTCCGAGTGTGTGTGCGTTAGTGTCGACAGGAGAGTGGACTGGAATTATTCAAAATTATTATTTCTGTCCTAGTTCAATAATGGCAGACTGCCTCGGTGGAGTGGTGGTATTTCGGTACGACTACAGTTTTGAGGTCTCGGGTTCGATCCCCGGGTCGGGCAAATTGATATTGGATTTTTCCATATCTGGAATTTGTGCCCAATATGGCGATAAGCTCGCCCCCTATCACATCTGGGACGGAACTAAGCTCGGCGAAATGTGGGTGTTGTAGTTCGCTAGTGCGCCTCTGCCTACCCCTTCGGGGATACAGGCGTAGGCTTATGTTATTATGTTCAATAATGGCAATGTATATAGGCAGTTGGGAGGTCCGCGTTAAAATCCCAGGTCAAGCAAAGCTATTTTTCAAACACAATTTCCCTGGGACTATATTACCCAGAAGGAGTTGACAAACTCAGAATACATAAATAGTACTATGTACAGAATGAATGTTCTATGTAAAATAAGATCTACCGCATTTAGCCACAAACTGCCATAAAATCAATAGAAATTACCAATCACTATAAACTTACATTGTGTACAAAAACTGTAATTTTTTATTCATAATGAAATCAGGATAATATCCATTCATGCTAAGCCTTTTTGTATGTGTTTAAAAACGTGATCTGCCACAAACTGCCTTGGTGGAGTGGTTGTATTTCAGTGTGACTACCGTCCTGAGGTCTAAGGTGTGATACCCAGGTTAGGCAAGCCATAGGCTCGCCCCCCATCACATCTGGGACGGAGTGACGGACGGAGCTAGGCTTGGTGAAATGTGGGTGTTCTAGTTCACTAGAGGCACCTCTGCTTCCCCTTCAGGAATACAAGTGTGAGCTTATGTTAATGTTATGTTAAAGACAAGAACAACATAAGACATAATATAAGCTCACGCCTGTATCCCCGAAGGGGTAGGCAGAGGCGCACTAGCGAACTAGAACACCCACATTTCGCCAAGCTTAGTTCCGTCCCAGATGTGATAGGGGGCGAGCCTATCGCCATATCGGGCACAAATTCCAGACTCTGGGCTAATGTGGAAAAATCCAATATCACTTTGCCCGACCCGGGGATCGAACCCGAGACCTCAGAACCGTAGTCGTACCGAAATACCACCACACCACCGAGGCAGTCAAGACAAGAACAATGTGTATGTTAATTTTAGACATACCTAATATGGCAATTTTATAGTATATTGAAGTGACATAGGGCAGGCACCCAGTTTAAAATCTAAGGCAAATATGTTCTGCAACATGCTAAAAATATTTTTTTGTGCCAATCCCACAAGGATAGCTGGAAGAACATTCTTACCTTACCAACGGAAGGGAAGCCAATGAGAGCTACTCTAGCATCACCAGATTTGAGTACATCAAAGCCTTCACCTTTGTCACCCCCCTTCTTGGAGGGCTCCAGCAACTGTGACCTGTACTTAGCAAGCTTGGCTTTCAGCAGGCCCAGGTGGTACTCAGTCGCTGTAAATTAAATTGTTTAAGTTAAGGCGCATCTGCTAATGTTTTTTTTTTAATTAAAAACACCTATACAAAAGAATGTACATGGACAATGGACCATAGACAAAAATACTGTGTATTGTGTAGGTGTTTTGGGTAATGTTTTAGAGATGTGTTTTTAGTTTTATCTGTTTAATCACCTTGCCTGTTACTTTTTAACTAACTATGTTCGTATCTATAAGAATAGCTTGTCCCTTTCCTTTTCAAATAATGTGACGGAAGGAAAAAAATTAAAAACTATTCTTAAAGATAAGCATAAATGTTTTAAGGCCCTATCTGGGTAATATTATTGGTTCTATTATTACGAGGTTTCTAGTTAATAGCATCTTCCGTTACCCTTATAATTCTTAAAATAATAGTCGTAATGTTATTTAGTGTCCCTTATATGCTATTTTTAATAGTTTGTACACCAATTTTATCAGACTAAACACTCGCACATGTCTGTATGGGGCACGAATGAAAACAAAAGTATTTATTCCATTAGCAATTTCCTAAAAGATCTTTTACCTTTATTTTTCTGAGTTCTTGCTATTTCTTTTTCGATCTCCGATATTTTCTCAAGAATACCCATGTTTTCCAAACTTCAGCTGACAAAAGAAGCTAACACGTAACCAACAAAGAAAGATAATTAATTAGCGCTAATATTGATTAACTACAAATCAAATTACATGTCATTAGTAAAATATGCCTAAAACGCATATAAATATTACTTAATTTCTTTAATTTTTATCTACTTGAAATTCACTAGTCCCAACAACAGGGAGTTAGGTTAGCCACGTTCCAGGTTCCCCGCTAAAATTCAAAAATGACTGAGAAACTAGAAAGTGTTGGAAGGTTTTATTTATATACAAAATAATGTACAAATGTTGTAGTGAAAATTACTTACTTGTAATTTAGGAAACTTAATTATCGAAAATACTTTTGTTAATTAAAAAAATATATATTTACTTTAAAAAAAATTATTGGATTATAAAAAACATTAAAAAAAAAAAAACTTTTGGATTATGTTAAATATCAAAATTGATCATTGATATCGCTGGAACAAAGATGTCAAATTATTTTTTAAATTTGAAAGGCATAGGTCTAACCTACATAATGCCAACATAATATATTACTCTTCTATTATCATCGCCTCTTTGATGTAGTTGTACCTCATTTTCGTTGTGAACCGGGAGTTATTAGGTTCGAATCTTTGAAATTGTGTTCCTCTGACCTTATATTGGGGTCTTGGAAGTTGGAAATAAAAGTGTAGTTATTGTCGTACCGTAGCTTGCATTCATCGTAACCATCGCGATATCAACTGCAATAGGAGCTTATTGGTCTGTAATACTGTAACTTATTGTGCAAAAATAATATTTTCTAAGGTCCAAGCGTCGTGTTTTGAATTACGCAATGCATTTAGTTTTTACTTTTACAATTTATTATATTCCTTTAATTTGGTAGTTAACAATTTGTATTTATTCATTAGTCGGTAGGCACTTCAAATTTTATTGAGCATTATTTTGTTATAATTATTTACAGTGTGTTAGAAGCATACGACAAGCAATACACAAAATCAATAGAAGATATCGCTCTTGATTATGAAGATGATAAGAATTCAATGATTGCTACTACGGGAAAAGGTTGAACTTTTATATCCTATGTTTGCGCAAAGATTACGACTTGACTCTAGCCAAATCCGTCTGACCTGTGGCTTGCCAATCTTTGTTTCTACTACCGAGTCTCTGTAGCAGTTAATTAGAATATTGATTTCCATTTCTAAACACGGAATACCACGAAGAAAAAATCTGACACCCTTATAATATTGCATACTACAAGCCGCTGCTCGCCAGGGCCGAATTTAGTCAACTTTATTTTTTTATGGCATAGTTCTATTATATTATGAGGAAATCAACCTAGGCGACCTGAGGGGTTACCACCACCTCTTATAGCAATTATAATCTTACTTGTTCCGATTCCCATATAAAAAACGTAGTAAGACTATAATAATACTGCTATAAGAGGTGGTGGCAACCCCCCAAAACTTACTATAAAATTAAAAACAGTTGGCGAGAGACATAGGTTCTATAGACGGCAAGTGAAATGACGATTTTTCTGCCAGACTAAGAGGAGACTTAGGTATATTATTTTACAGAAGACATACATTTATACGAAGACTTTTATGATGAGTTGGATAATCGAATACGTATTGAACAATCTATGAACATGATATTTTTTGGACCTCCATCGTCTTTCATGAGGCTTGATCCTGAAACTGTTTTGCATATTTTAATATACACAAAGAAGCATTTGATACCTATCACTAGAGCTTTACTAGCGTGGGATATTATTACTGGTTCGTAAACGTGTGTAATAGATTTGTACATAAATGTTTTTACTTATGGGAAATGTGGTCGAAAGCAATTTTAAAATGTTGATTTTCGATATTTATATATAACACACATAACATATCATGTGATGTTGAGTGTGTCAAATGACGGCGCTTTCAAGGGGGGGGGGGGAGAAGATGTGAGCGTCTAATAGGCCTCATTAATTACACGAAATCAAATATAAATTATGTTGCTTCTCGGTGCGTCACGTGACACGTCGGTATTATGAATCATAGTTGGCCAATAGGCAGGACTGGATTCATGCTAGCTTGAAAAACTTAGCCCCTCCAAGTAAATCTTTTAACAATACCAATCTATTTAAATACGTTTGATTTAAATATAATCGTAATATATACGCTAGGTAACTCACACGATCGTAGAGTTGCGATTTTTCTTATGCACAAAATAATACTATTTGCTTTCTTTTTGTAGACGGAAAAACCGCGGCTTACTTACAAGGCCGTGAGTTTTTGGCGTTTGGCACTTTACTGAATGTTATACCAGAAGAAGATTTGTATTACGTTAACTTCGGCGATCCATCCGTACTCAAATATTTCTCAAATCACGACGTCGATTTGCATAATCGAAAGGTGAGTAATAGTTATGCAAATTAAAATCAAATTACCTATATTATTGTATTTTTTTTTATTTTGTTGATTTTTGATAATTGATACAATTATCTGTAAGTTTTGGTTGATCACGATAGATGGTATACTTGTTTTATATTGGACTAATGTCATCCTCGGGTCTGGTACCTCTCCATCTCGCAATAAAAGTGAAGGTATCAAGACTTGAGTGATAATTTTTGAGTGGTAGAGCCACGATGTAGACAGTAACGTCTATAGCACAAATGGACAGGCTCGACCGGTTCGATACCACTGTCTCGCAGAAAACCGACGTAAAGTGGCAGCTTGCTGTCGCGTTTCGTTCGGTGAGTGAGATTTCCGGCGGCCCATTTCCCTCCTTTCCTTTCCCAATACCTTTTCAACAAGGAGCATATGTAATTCAATGCTAACAATATATTATCATCTCTGTAAATAAATGCGTTTGCATGTTTCTAGCGTAGTGGGTAGGTCAGTAAGTGCCTGAGGCGTTTGGCGCTATAACTCCTACAACGAATTACGAAAGTGAAAACTATGTCGAGGTCATTTATGGAAGAAATTCCTCATGGTGTTGTTGTTTACATAATATATATTGGACACTGTACCTGCTTAGTACACAATACCATCTGCAGCAGTCGTATTCTCATTTCCGAAGAAAAATATTTTATATACAGAAGTAACATTATTTTAACGCATAAGTCTAAGTCGCACTAAGTCATAGACGAAACAACGTCTATGACTTATTATAAATTAAATCTTTACGGATAGACATTCGTGATTGCCATAGAACTTTCCTCACCTGCCTTTATTCATAATACACATTAATAATGTTCAGAAGAAATCGGTTTAGATCGTCTGTCTAAAGTCAATCCCGTTAAACGAAACTAAGTCCGGTCTGGGCAAATAGTATAAAAAAAAAGATTCACAAGGTGTTACCCGAGTCACCCGACCTGATATTCGAACTCAGGACCTCCCGGACCATGGGCCACATGCACCGGGACTAGATCAAGGATACGTCTGATTTTTCTACACAAATTAACGTGTCAAAAATATTGGTCCTATTTTGCAGGAGTTACTAAGAATAGCTTTACTAAGAATAAAACACTAATGTAGAAATAACAACTATTTGTAAATTTATTTTTTATTTTTTATTCAGCCTACATCGTGTCCCACTGCTGGGCAAAGGCCTCCCCTTTATTCCTCCACTTGTCCCTATCTTCTGTTAGCTCTCTCCAAAATTGTAAATTAATACATAATAAAGATTTTTTATCGAATTGACTTGTGCTGTTAGCAAAATGGCTTTTACAGCTTCACCTGAATTTATAGCTGGCGCTATGGCGCTCTAGTCAGAAATATATTCGTTTGACTGCGATTGAACACAGAGGTGCCTTTTCGAAGGCTCAGACCTCATATTGAACTATCGCTGGGGACTCGAATTAAATTAGAGATCGTCTCTACATACTGGTATGCCGAGGGTCTGCTGTGGGAGATTTTCGGACTCTCAGGCGGGTCCAATGTCGGGTTCTGAGGGTTTACCACCACCTCTTATAGCAATATTATTATAATCTTACTTGTACCGGTTCCCGTACAAAAAAACGTAGTAAGATTATAATAATACTGCTATAAGAGGTGATGGTAACCCCTAATGTATTTTCTCTACACAGTATGGCGTCTTGGTAGCAGCCTATCGTCGATACTATGGGAACAACTGGTACCTGAACAGCACGTATATCAACGAGCTTGGATATTTGCTATGCGGTTTCCCTTCCACCGACTTACAAAGGATAACTCCTACCACGTTTAAAGACATCAGCATCGATGTTTTTGGTAAACTGAAAAGATGTACCGTCAACCAGACCAAGGTAGGTTAATATTCGTTAGACTCCGGCCAAGATTTAGAAACCAGTCTAGAAATTGATATGATGTAGGAAGTTTCGAAATGAATCTAACCCTTACCTACCGAATGATTGTATATTCAGTTTACAGAGACTGTATATTCAGTTTATAGACAATAATAATATTGATTTGAAATTGGGCCCCTTTTCACTTTTAGCCTTGAATGCGCCCCTGTAGTTATGTACCTACTGCGATGCCCGAGCGTCAATAAGTTCTGTTAATGGCAACAACTACAGTAAAATCGAACCAAGACCCTTCAAAATACAAATAATGAAGGATTAATCGCTCATATTTAACATAACATAAGCTCACGCCTGTACGTAGAGGTGCACTAGCGAACTAGAACACCCACATTTCGCAGAGCTTAGTTCCGTCCCAGATGTAATAGGGGGCGACGCTATTGTCATAGCGGGCACAAATTCCAGATTCCGGGCTGATACGGAAAATCCTATATCACTTTCCCGACCTTGGGATCGATGTCGAGACCTCCGGACGATAGCCGTACCGCGCACGCAATACCACTACGCCATCGAAGCAGTCATTCATATTTATTATTGTGAATTGTTATTAAATTGTCAAACAGGTTAATAATAAAATAATGATTGTTTTTAGACTCTGTACAACATAGCTACCCATCCGGACGCGTATGGAGAGCCATACAAGTGGTCCTCGCACGAAATTACAAAATTAAACGCGTTACTTACTTGTAAGTTTCATACCATACATAACATAAGCTCACGCCTGTATCCCCGAAGTGCGCATACTGAATTAGAACACCTACATTTCGCCGAGCTCAGATCCGTCCCAGCCACATCTGCCTATCACAATAGGGTCGAGCCTATCCCCATATCGGACACAAATTCTAGACTCCGGGTTGATATTGAAAAAAATCCAATATCATTTTGCCCGACCCGGGGATCAAACCATTAGGTAGGCATGTACACGAAAATGGTTTGCGGCTATTCGCAATCCCAACCCCTAACCCTTGTCCTAAAAATTAATACATCTCAGACCAATATATATATATATTTTACATCACATAACACACATACATAAGTCACGCCTGTATCCCCGAAGGGGTAGGCAGAGGCGCAATAGCCAACTAGTACACCCACATTTCGCCGAGCTTAGTTCCGTCCCAAATGTGATAGGGGGCGAGCCTATCGCCATATCGGGCACAAATTCCAGACTCCGGGCTGATATGGAAAAATCCAATATCACTTTGCCCGACCCGGGGATCGAACCCGAGACCTCAGGACGGCAGTCGTACCGAAATACAACCACGCCACCAGGCAGTCAGGCAGCATATATATTTTAGATAAGTAGATATACCGCTGATTGCTCATACACTTAATTTCTCATGGTCATTTTATGTCGTTTAAGGCCGCCTTATCTGTCAAAATTGTATGGAAAGTCAATGTAAGAAGCCGTTAAAGTTGAGTAGCGTTTGACCATTCGGGCGATACAGATCTGGTGTACTAGAGTACCTGCTCTAATCCCACTCCATTGTGGGGTCGCAAACACTCTTTTTCAATATATCGTAGAAAGGATTTGGCTTAGTTTTGTACAACCGACTACCTGCATCAGGTCAATTTCTTCTGGGGGAAGATCTTATACAGGTATACCTGCAATACAGGAAATTAAATTCTTATTATTTCTTTCAGGTATCCCAAAACAAGATATCAGCTCCATACAGTTAGAAGCGATGACAGCAATAAGTGGAAATGTTATGAAAATCATGCACTTAGAAAAATTAGAATATTTTACAAGGCAACAAATACTAAGAATGCATCCAAAAACTCGAAGAATTTATGTTTTGAGAATGCAACTAAAGAATAGTTTGGACATGAAACTCCTCAATAGACAATAATTATGCTATAGATTGGAAGTTTACTTTAGTACCTAGTTTTAATCACAGTTTTTCGTCACCTAAAAACTGATCTTTCTTTCCACCTACCATTATCCTCTGTGACTACCCCATTCTAATTGGGGGTCGGCGTAACACATTTTTAGTAGAAAGATTTTGGCTTAATTTTTACGACCGGTTACCTGCCGAACGCCAACCCCCTCCGAGAATCTACCTCCAGACAAAATAAAAAAAAAACTCTGCTCGAAGTAGGATTCGAATCGCAGAATCTCTCGCTCCAATGCCCATATAGGTACATAATATCTACATTACTTACGCGGCCACTAGACCAAGGAGATAACGAGTTGCCTAATAACTAATACTGTGATAATTTTACAAGGATAAATTACGTTAAAAAGCTAAAATAGTAAACATTTTTTTTTAAATACTAAAAAGATCCAAGATTTATATATTTTTTTCATAATAATTATTGTTTCCGACTTTATTAATCTAAGGTTTCCGCTGTATTTTGGATACCCGGAAACAGGAAGTATAAATTAGCGGGAAAGCTTTTATAGTTCTTTCTCTACATACATTTAAAATTTTGTACACAAAACTATTGATATTACGTTATTATGCGTGGCATAATATAAATGATTAATAATAAAGTACACCATTGGTTTTATTCTTAGTTTTTTTGCATTCCCGAGAGAAAAAAAACATACAATGACTATTTGACTAAAAAATGATTTATGTCCTTTTTCGTGCACTTTCCGCCTTTACAATACTATTAATTAATTTTATAGTATTATTTATCATGCTTAAATACTTAATATCATTTCTAAAAAACTTTTACTAATTTTAATGTTGCAAATAATTAGAATGCACTATCATCTTGTGAATAAATAAATAATAAAAATAATTATTCCTCATTTTTAGTCACCATTTTGTTTACTGCGTTTTGTGACGCCATTTTGTTATATCAGGGCCAGGGATTCCCTTTTATTATTAGAAATCACGAAGAACGATCGAAAAATTAACTAACATATTTTAATTTAAGTTAAATAATCTAAAATGCCTCCTGTTAAACATTATTCATCTAGTGAAGTGAATCAGTATGAATTATCGTCAAGATTATTGTCTTTAACCGAAAATACGTCGTATACACTTACACAAATCAATGGGCAGCGGATTTACAGGAAGGCTCCCCATGCATGGTCCGGTCCGGAACCCTCTAGAAGTTGTGAGGTAAGTTGTAGTTGTTTCCGTTGAAGAGGGTAGTAAATTTGACATCTTCAGGTAGGGTAGAAGGATGCTTAGTTTTATCAGTAAAAGTAAGGTAATTTTCCCGCTCATAACCTGACTGCTACTGAAAGGAGGGTTATATTATTTTTATAAAGGTCAATCTGTGTTTTTATGGTAAGCTGTAAGAGTGAAGACAGGTACTGTAACCTTAAAATGTTGGTAAAGAAATTAACGTAAAATTTTGTACAAGAAAACGATCTCGAAGTAGGTGGGTACCTTACCAATATAACAACTTACGTATGACAACATTCAACAGCTGTTTGTTTATGAACTTTGCTTAGAATATAGTGTTAACATTGCCATCAGCTGATCTTTGCATCACTGATAAGAAACCAATAAAAAACTCTTAAATAAACATTGTCTGAAGAATGTTGAAGTTCTTGGGTTAAAAATTCAAGGTCAAGGTTAAGACTCATGCATCTTGTGCAATCGGGTTGAATTTCGTTTTCAGTAGGTAATGCGTTAAGTTTCGGCGTCGAGACATTGTGGCCTAAGAGATTGCACTATACTGGGTAACCCATGGGTATTGTGTCGGTAAATAAGTAATTAGATTATACCAGTTCCACATTTGCCTGTATTTTTAGTATTCACACTACTTACGTACGCAAGGATGCACGCACAGCACGCATGCACAGCATGCATGTACAGCACGCACGAACGTATGCACGCGCACACATGCACGCACGTACAACACGCACGAACTTATGCACGCACGCACAGCATGAACGCATGTACGCACCGCACGCACACCCACATACGCATAGCACGTCCAGCACGCACGGATGCACGCACAGCATGCATGCACAGCACGCACGAACACATGCACGCACGCACGAACACATGCACGCACGCACCGCACGCATGCACGCACCCATAGCACGCAAGCACGAACACATGCACGCACGCACCGCACGCATGCACGCACCCATAGCACGCACAGCACCCATAGCACGCACAACACCCATAGCACGCAGAGCACCCATAGCACGCAGAGCACCCATAGCATGCAATCACACACAGTAAAACCTATGATATACGCCATAAACGTGGGTCGCGGCTTTCCACGGTGCGTGGTTTTATTTTATGGATCATATTACTAGGAGTAGGTAGTTACGTCATCACCTAACGCCCGGTTTCAATAAACAATCTCAGTTCGAATGTGCAGATAGATTACAAAAATTAGCCAATAAGAACACAGTTTGAACATGACTCCGTCAAATGACTTAATTTGATTGGTTTATAATCGCGATCTATCTGCGCTCTAAACTTAGATCGTTTATTGAAACCGGCCGTAAATCGGCAATAAATAAAAGACATTGCACATCGCTAACGAATGGGAGTGTCTAAATATTTTACTGACCTGCCCCCTTACTCTTGCTCTTACACTCGATACGATTGTGATTTCGATTTGGTTTTATTTATTCTTCACATTCCACCGAAATCGACTTTTAAAGTGCGCTAATGTTGCATAATATTCGAGAACTTGTCATTTGCTAGTTTTTAAAGTGACATTAATATACTTTTTAAGTCGATTTCGGTAGAATTTTAAGTCAATAAATAGAACCGAATCGAATTCAAGTTCGAATCGAGGGTCAGGAGTCACCCCCATGGCGTTGGACAAGTCCGCTTCCGTTATGGAGATCACGAGACGTTTCTGCGGTCATTGCGCCCATACAAAGAAAAATGAGACAGCACAAATGAGCCTTGTCGGCTCGACCGGTGCGATACCCCTATCTCACAGAAATCCGGCGTGAAGTGGCATCTGTTACATTGTCTCACAGGTGTTCATTGGGAGGATCCCTCACGATTGCTTCGAGGATACCCTGGTGCCACTGTTCCAGCAAGCAGGCGAGCTTTTCGAGTTTCGGCTGATGATCAACTTCTCTGGGTGGAATAGAGGGTAATTACTTAGCCTAGTATAGGTATATTTTGGTCATTTGCGTGGTAGAGCCTCGCTGTAGATAGTTACGTGTACAGCACGTGTGGGCCGGCTCGACCGGTTTGATACCACTGTCTCACAGAAAACCGACTAAACTAGGCAGTTCGCGTTTCGTTCGGTGAGTGGGATTTCCGGTGGCTGATTTCCCCCTTCCTTTCCCTTTCGCTTCCATTCACAACTTTTTGGTTGTCAATGCACCCATAATTCTTTTTGTGTCGTGGGTGTCTGGGCGGTGGGGGTAACTTACCATCAGGTGACCCATCTGTTCGTTTGCCAGTCTCTGCTATAAAAAAAAAAATATAATTGCTTTCGTGGTGCAAGTTTACAGAACATTTAATTTGAAATTAGGAATCGTGTAGGCTTTGCCCTCTATCACATAGGGGACGGAAATGAGCTCTGCGAAATGTGGGAGTTCTAATTCGCCTCTGCAAACCCCTTCGGGGAAACAGGCGTGAGTCTATGTATGTAGGAATCGTATGTCGTATGATGCGACCACGGACGTAAAAAAAGATGGAAGAAGCGCTAGGAACATTAAAGTGAAGCAGGATTTTCGGCACATTAGATCAGTCGCCGCCATCACGTGCGCTCCTTCCATATTTTTTTACGACCGTGGATGCGACCTAGTAAATGATATTTTCTTCGTCCCGAACCCGCGATTAGCACCACCTAGATGAGGCTCTAGGCAACAAAACTAGAACATCAATGGATTAGATCTCAAAAATTTGTTACTTTGGGGATATAGGCGTGAGCTTAGTTTAGTATGTACTATGTATGTAAATATCTGTATCGGTAGATATATTTCTAACAGGTATGCGTTTGCGATGTACACGACGGACACTGAAGCCGGCAACGCTATCCGTCTCTTCAACAATTACATGATAAGGCCTTCCTGGCAACTGGGTAAGTTGAGTAGGCAGTATAAACAGTTTTATGTTTAGTTTTATCGTTTTTATTCTAGTGAGACTGACTCGACTGCCTCTGTGGCGCTATGGTATTGGGTCCGCGGTACGACTGTCGTCCTGAGGCCTCGGGTTTTTGGGGATATTGGGTTTTGTTACTCAATATCGGCCCGGAGACTGGAATTTGTGCCTAATATGACGATAGGCTTGCTCCCTATTATATCACCTGGGAGGGATATTAGGTGGGGCAAAATAGGCTCACAGCCATCATTTTTGGCACGCAGATTGGGTTAAGCGAAATGTGTTTTAGTTCGCTAATTCCGTTCTGCCTATCTCGACGGAAATACAGGCGTGAGTCTGTCGTAAAGCAACAAAATTATTACTCAGTATTCGCTTAGGAAATATAGTGGCGGGTACACACGGCCGAACTAAGGCGAAAGAATCTATACCTGCTGCGTTCATACAAACAAACTTTCCCTGTTGTGTGAATGAAACAGGCATAGATTCGTTCGCCTTCGTTCGGCCGGTGTGTACTCGCCATATTACTTGCTTTGTATACTATTGGGATCGTCACTCGTCACTCGTCAGTCGTTCGGAGTCGGGACTTGTGACTGGTGTATCACTGAGCAGTATATCGGTTGTCGCAGGCGTGTGCCCGTCGATCAACAACTGTCGCATATTCATATCGCGCATCCCGCCGACGACCGCGTCCGCGGAGATCGTGCGGCTGCTGTACGCGCTCACGGACGAGGTGCAGGAGGTGCGCATCCGGCGCTCCGTGGCCTCGTGCGCCGCCATCGTGGAGTACCGCTCGCACCGTGGCGCCGCCATGGCGCGCAAGGCGCTGGTGGCCGCCGCCGCCGCCGCCTGGGGCGCAGGCGCACGGCCCACCGTCGACTGGTCCCTGCCGCAGTCGCCGCAGCTGCTGCGTCAGTACCGCGAGGTGACTCATCACACTACACTACAGTACATCATCATCATCATCATCATCGTCATCATCAGCCATAGGACGTCCACTGCTGAACATAGGCCTCCCCCAAAGATTTCCAGATCGACCTGTTGGAAGAGAGACCATTGAGTGGAGACCACGTACCGGCAAGCGCAGCGTAAGACGTCCACCCTGAAGGTGGACCGACGACCTGATAAAGGTCGCAGGAAGTCGCTGGATACAGGTCGATCTTCAGTCCACTACACTACAATACAGTACCCGCCGCCGAACTATACTACTGATAGCCACAAGCAGTACCATATTACTTAAATAAATAATTAGATAAACAATAAATATGCTATATGTACATATAAAACATCTGCTCTGGTTCAGACACTCTGAGTCTTTTGCTTTGATGCTTCCCTATTCATAGAGAGGTAGTAAAACGTTGTATGTTTTCAAATAAAGCACCACTCGATTTTGAATCTCTCCCTCGATTGCATTGGTATTTTAGTCGAGATCTAGTGAAATAGTTACTTCTCAGATCGGTCGGTGGAGCCCCTCTCGCGGCGTGGAGTTGTCCCGCGCGCCGGAGGAGCCCGCAGCGTGCTCCCCCCCTCCCGCCGCCCCCTCCTACACGCTGGAGCCGTGGTCGCAGGCGCGCCGGCTGCGGATGATACACGAGGCGCAGCGGAACGCCGCCATTGAGTGAGTAAACGTAATCTAACTACATTGTCGCTTCCTTGGTCTAGTGGCTGCGTATATAATCAGGACTTCGAATCCCAGGCCTGGTAAAGTTAAGATTTGACTCCTCTCCTCCAAAGCCGGTCGTGGAAATTAAAGTCGAGTCTTTTCTGCAACATCATCATCATCATCATCATCATCGTCAGCTTCTGTTTGCCCACTGCTGGGCATAAGTTTCTTCTCACTTGCGCCACTGATCTTTATTTTGCGCTAAATGCATTTCTGCAATTTCTGCAACATGCTAGAAAAAAATGTGTTGCGCCGATTCCACATTCAGTGGCATAAGGAAAGACCTGTGTTATCCATATTTGGGTCAAAATATGGGTATCATTCTACTAGCGGAAATATGACAGTTCACATCTTAAGTTAAGGATTTGTTGAAATATGCCTTAAGACATGAATGTAGGTCACCCATGCAAGACATTTGTTCCGATTTTCACAAGGATACAACTATGTATTGAAAGTAATTGAGACACCCACCGTTACAAGATTGAAATTTAATATGATTATATTATTTCGATATCTCCAATAGGTATTTACGATATATTTAGGAGACAGAATATTGTTATTGTGAATTTGAATGAAATTCATAATGGTCAAGAGTTTCGCCTCTCTAGCCAGTAAATAATACAGTATTTTTTGTGGACATGTGTTTTTTATCCATGCGGGGCATAGTTAACCACATTATAATGGTAAGTTCAGTGTGGTCTAGAATTATTAGCGTCCACTGACGAGAATTATGCTGGGTGCATAATATATGTATCACATTGTGGAGGGTAACGGTAAATTGAGGGTTCTGGGATAAGGCAGACGGATGTCTAGTGTAGGCACACGCACAGGGATAACTTTAATACCTGATAATTGATTTTTAATCATTAGGTACATATATACACAAATATCTGGATAAATAATATATGTTTCTATGTCTTGTACCTGTATGCCACCACACTTGTTGTCAATAAATGATCCTTTCTTTCTTTCTTTCTTTCTGTCCATTGTCCAACCAAGCGTCAAGTCATGTTACAAATTCCTTGGAAAAATTGGAAGATCGGAACGTGATCCACATAAGGTGTGTGGGTCACAACGACATGAGTAGTGTTCTCGCCATTTAGTTGTTGGTCCCTTGGTGACAGAGTCGTAGCGGGATGGGTGGGAAAGACCGAGGCTGAGATCTATAGAACGAACTTCGACTAAGTCTACGTCAAAGTAAAGAACTCAGTGAGGATTTGGAATTGTTAAATCGAATTTTGACTTAGTCCGAGTCATTTTTTACAAGAAGAACAAACTGACCGACAGACTGAGGTTTTCTTGGTTTTCTTGGTTTTCTTGTAAAAAATGACTCGGAATAAGTCAAATTCCTTACTGAGTTCGTAACTTTGATTTAGACTTAGTCGAAGTTCGCTCTATAGATCTCAGCCTGAGTTCAGAGGGCATCAATATATTATACCCTAGATGCACAGTTCTTTGCAAATATCGTCCTAAAAAGTGGTCTCAGGAATAAAACAAAGAAAAAGATCACAAGTTCTAATTAAATCAAACACAAATATAACCCTATGCACGTGTTATAAAGTACCTTTTTAAACGAAATGATCAAGCGTTCTTAAATTAGAATTTTCAAATTTAGAATTCTATCGTCGTCCGACTGTAGGCAAAAGGAGTGTTTAAGCACTTCTTTGCTGTCGCATTTTTCGAGCGTCAACTGTGCATCTAGAAAAATAATATATCTTAGAGCATATATGACTGGAGACGCCAAAGAGCTTATCTGAGGAAAAGTCTGACAATTTTTGAGGGGGCAGGGGGAGGAATAATGATTAGGGACAGACTACAGTCGATATTTACAGTCGATAGTTGTATCGATAGTCTGAATATAAATTCAAACTTTTATAAAAATGAAGAATTGTTATGTAAGAAATTTAATCTATAAACGAAAATACTTAATAGCACCTAATATATAAATCCTTAAAAAATCATTATACCCAATAAAAAGGTATTATGGAGCTTCCTATCATTTAAAAAAAATTTGTTAAACCGGATAGACGTTTGACCATCCTTATACTTAATATCGTAGCTAAACATGATGTTCAACAGGTAAATATTAAAACAACATATTTCATCGATGTCGATTTTCTAAACACCATACTACATCACTATAAAATTGTGAGGCGATGTGGTTATTCGATTGCTCCGTATACAATTGATAATCGATTATGTATTTCGATTTTACGTAATATTTATTACGAAATTGGAAATGTGAAATGGAAATAGATTACTTCTAAAATAGTCACATATGAAATATAACTCCATATTTTTGTCACCTGGATGTATTGGACTTTTTTTTGTACGTGATAACTGCGCAATCTGGTATTTTTAACGGAGAACGACACAGGACGATCCGCAGTGAAAACGATTGTGACAATGACTGAATCGATTCCACAAGCAGTTTTTATAAACGTGTTAGATTTTTGAATCTTGTACCTCGGCAGAGGGAAAATGCTATGAGTGGCGTCTCCAGTCATAAATGCTCTAAGTAATATATCGATGTCAGAGGGCCATAAAGACGTGTGTGGTATTGTGTCGGCAGGTGGTCGAGCCGCATTTCCAACGGCACGGACGGGCTGCTCTCGTCCATGTCCTCCCTGTCGCTGGGGGGCGGTGGAGAGGCGCGGGCAAGGGAGCAGCCCGTGTGGTCGGCGGGGTGGGGGGCGGCCGCCTCCCCCATGCCCCCCGCCATCACCGCCGCGGACAACCCAATCCCCACCGCCGCCGACTTCAACCCGTGGACGGCGCGCCACCCGCTGCAGGAGTTCATCGCGAACGGAAAGCATGTGCAGTGAGTACTAATACACCATGCACGGGACGGGGGACGGGGGACGGGGGACGGGAGGGGGGAGTCGATGTATGGACGTATGGGAATAATTATGCAGTTTTGGGCAATGATCAATTTGATGGATCAAGTAGAGGAATGGTATCACTCTTAGAGCGACTTGAAGCGTTGTTACTAACCTAGAGTTACACTTTATCTCGATTTCTCGTACAGCTCATTCCTTTTTCAGGATTTGGGATAAATAGAGATTTATCGCGGAGCTACAAGTGGCCCTTGTTTGTTGATAATGCGTCAACGTACTGGTCCCCCATTGCCAGAATAAGACAATTATTATAATTATTTTCGGGTTCTATTTAGATTCTTTGTCCTTGATGACACTAAAATTTGATCTGATCCTACAATCTATTCAAAAATCTATTTTCCATACATTCAATTTTACATCTATTCTATATGTATTCATATTTCCCACTGCATAATCATTTCGTATTACGCCGGCACGTATTTAATTTGATTTTTGTTGATGTTGATTAATTTATTGCATGAATTAAGATTGCACTGTTTGTTTGAGAGGCTTGTTCTCGACGGCACGGTGGTGGAGTACGAGAGATTAACACACTTAACAACTGCTATTAACACGTCGGCTCAAGGAAACGCTTTGTAAAATGCATTTTTGACAGAATGGACTTATTATTAGGTTTTGGACATGTCCTCAGAACATTGTTTAAATCGAATCTGTAAATAACATTCGATGTACTCTAACATGTATGAAATTTTAATAAATATCATGGGTGTAGCGAACTCAGATCCCTCACAGGGGGTTGACGTCAGGCAGTCAGCCGGTCGTAAAAATTTTGCCAAATCCTTTCTGCAACATGCTTGAGAAAGTGTGTTGCGCCGACCCCACATTAAGGTGGGATAAGGGCAGGTAGAAACAAAGGTCATGGGTGTAGCGGGCTCGTTTCGATGTCCATTACATAGTTTTTACTCGATTCTGCCTCGGTGGCGTGGTTGTATTTCGGTACGACAACCGTCCTGAGGTCTCGGGTTCGATTCACGGGTCGGGCAAAGTGATAGTGAAATAGGGTATGATGAGGCTGGCATGGTCTCTCTGTCTAAACAAATAAAGGACCGGTTCCTTAGATTGTTTTGCGATACAATTTTGACAGATAAGGCTGACCTGACAGGTAAATCTATAATGGTATGATTTCGCAAATCCAAATACTCTTATTCATAATTTTGATGTATTCCCAATGTTTTTAAGGCTTTTTGTCATCGACATATTATTAACCTAGATGCACAGTTGACGCTCGGAAAATAGGACAGCAAAGAAGTGCTCAAGCACTCGTTTTGCCTACAGTCGGACGTCGATAGAATTCTAAATTTCAAAATTCAAATTAAAGAACGCTTGCTCATTTCGTTTAAAAAGCTACTTTACAACAACGTGCATAGGGTTATATTTGTGTTGATTTAAATAGAATTTGTGATCTTTTTCTTTGTTTTATTCTTGAGACAATTTTTTAGGAGGATATTTGCAAAGAACTGTGCATCTAGGGTATATTATATTGATGCTTTTTGTGCTTATATTATTGATTTTTCATAACTCAGTATCGCTTTTTTCGCTCAACATCGATGTTTTATTTAAAATAAGGTTACTTTCTGTTAAAAATGCATTTATATTAACAGCTTGGTCCATGTTCTGCTACAGTATTGTATGTGTGGAGTTAAATCATTTGCAATGTGGTCTTTTAACTGCCTCGGTCGCGTAGTGACATTGCCTGCGCAGTACGACTATCGTCCTGTGGTCTCGGTTTCGATCCCCGGGTCGGGCAAAATGATATTGGGTGTCAGCCCGGAGTCTGAAATTTGTGCCAGATATGGCGATAGGCTCGCACCCAAAAACATCTGGGACGGAACTAAGCTCGGCAAAATGTGGGTGTTCTAGTTCGCTAGTGCCCCTCTGCTTCCCTTCGGGGATACAGGCGTAAGCTTATGTCTTAAAACTTCGAATTTAACTGGTGAGTGATGAGTATAATGCCATTTGGTTTTAACCAGTTTCTGACATTTCGGGAAGCTATATGCATTTATTTCTGTTAACATAACATACATTAACATAAGCTCACGCCTGTATCCCCGAAGGGGTAGGCAGAGGCGCACTAGCGAACTAGAACACCCACATTTCGCCAAGCTTAGTTCCGTCCCAGATGTGATAGGGGGCGAGCCTATCGCCATATCGGGCGCATATTTCTGTTAATAATAGTGATAACGTACCCCATTGCAATGATGGAGCTTGTAAGAGCGTTTTTTCTGTCGCTCTTATGTGTCCGATACGACTTAATAACTTTCTATTACATTTCGTAAGAAGTTACATCAATAACTTATTGACTTAATCTAAGCGAATACCTCAAACTTTCCGACACAATAAACGCTTTCATGACGATTGGGATGGATTTTTCATAGCATTTATTTCGAAGTATCATGACGCGACCTTGTATTCGTTTTGGTTGTTTTTTGTACGTTTTTAACTAAAGCAATGCATCTCTCGCACTCCCCGTAAGGTATAAGAGAGGTAAATGTAGTTTTTTAATTTTCGACATTATTTTAATTTAATCCTAAATATATTTTAATTAAGAATCCAATTGAATGGCGTAATTATTTATGTAAATTCGAAGCTTTTATAAGGCAACATCGATATATTTAAGTATGAGTCTACATATTGTTACGGTATGCCGTATGAATTAAGGGCACAAGGCATTTCCGCGAAAAAAACCGTCATTACCATCGCAATGGTAATGACTCATATGATCACGGTAATGACAAACCCTTAATAGTATTATAATTAATAATTATTTTTTATTTATTATTCTCATGGATTAATTATTAATACTTAGTGTCTCATGTTTTGTACGTTCATGCCATGCTATGCAGAGAATAGTACAGGTGATGTCTGAAGTTATATACATAGATAACAATTATTAATTATAATACTATAAAGGGTTTGTCATTACCGTGTTCATATGAGTCATTACCATTACAACGGTAATGAATTTTTTTGCGGAAATGCCCACAACCGTGTGGTGCCGAGGTGCGCCCTCACTGGCTTCTTGCATTTTTGATGTTTTTTCAACGAAATATTCATGTAATTTACTCTTACTGTGTTAATAAGTCTATTTAAAATCAGGTTTTAAGTAAATCAATTTGGAACTGTTTTCTCAGCAATTAATTAAATGCAGCATTATGAAATTATCTACCTTGTACAAGCGATCATCTAACTGAATGTGAACATTTTGTAAAACGCAAAATGAACTTATCCCTCGACGTTTTGTCACATTTTTAAATGATAATTGCATGCCAGTGTTGAATAATAAATTTAAGTATAATGGTTTAATGTATGTGCTGTTTTATTTGCTTTGTTTCTCGTCTGCTTTGCTTTGGAGTTTGGTTTGCTGCTAATATGCGGCTATTTATTTCTCTAAAAAGCAGCTTTTCAGTTATGTGACAGTTCGTTGGTCAGCGTCGAAAGGGAGGCTGTTTTTTAGGGGAATAGCACGTCTCATTTTCACGCATTTAACACATAACTAAAATAATACGGGGTGAATAGGGACCAAAGGTCAAATGTAAATTATACAGATCAATCGACGGAATTAAATTAAAAAGTATCGTATATGTCTGTATAAAAATAATTTTGACTATTTTGACACTCGTTCCGATTCACTCCATTGATGCTATTAAAAAGATGCATTTGTTAACATTCCTGTTGCCTGAAATGAAGACACTGACGCACCTAAGTACACTTGTTTACATAATGATTTCTTCTTACGCGAATGTTATTCATGGAAATAAAACTAGTTTTTACGGATTTTATCGCGATTTTCGACCCGTGACCACGGAGGCTGTAAAGGTTCCCAAACGTCGGGACTAAAAATAAATATACAAAGCAAATCGCGATAAAATCCGTAAAAACTAGTTTTATTTCAATGAATAACATTCGCATAAACCTAAGAAATAATTGTATGACTGTTGTTGACACTTATCCCGATTCACTCCGTTGACGGTACTAAAAAGATGCACTTGTACATGCCTGAAATTAGGACACTGACGCACCTAAGTATGTACACTAGTTTAGTGAAAACACGTTATCTACGCATGCGATAAACTTAATCACTGCACAAGTTAGCAATGTCGACAACTTCGAGGCTCCTAACTCAAACAAAACACAACCGCCGAGTGGAGCGGTCGTCCGCGACAAGTGTTATGTCACGCGCTGAGGTGTAACACCCGGTTTCTGAAAGGGTGATCAAATTAACACTGACTTGTCAAAATATTTTCGTTATTAAAAACGTTTGACTAGGATTTGACGTAACTTGACATGTCAATTTTGCCCCTGATCAGCCTTCGAGGAACCGGGTAGTGGTAAACAGTGGATCGTGTTGTGCATGCAGCGTGCGCAGGAGTGGCTGACTATGGCGGTCTGCGACAAGTGGGTCGCGCTCAAGATAGCAGAGTTCGTAAGTAGCTTTTTAACATAACGTTACGACATGTCGTGATGTAAACATTGGATTTGGTAACAGATTTGTCGAAGAATCTATTGACGATGTGTGGCAATTTGTGTGGTGATGGGATGCTTGATCTGTGTACTAAATTGGTTATGGTGTTCTAATCATGGGATGTTTTTGGCACTAATCACGATGGCATATTTTTACAATGGATTTTTCTCGGTAGCTTGTGGGTAATAATTCAAATAGAAATTAGTAGCGAGATTATGATGAGATGTATCATAATGTAAAAAGGCTTGTTGAGCGTTCTTCTATCACCTCTGCTTACCGCTTTGGTAAGCTCATTGCTAGAATTGATAAGTTTAAATCGTGGAAATTTGACCACATTTGGCTGAAATTTTGCTGCGCAAATAAAAAAACACGAAATGAGGACCTTCTCCTTTTTTGAATTCTGTCGAAAATTGGGTAATGAAATTAAGGCACACGAGGAAAAAGGTGCTCTTAGGTGAAGCTGCGAAGTCGGAAAAATTATAAGATAAAATGTTTTTTTTTTTCCTTGTGCATCGCTTATTTACTCTGACAATTATTTTAATACACATCTTGGGACAGAGACTGTTAGTTGTTACACGATTTCTCCAAAAATGATCAATGCTAAAATTGAAATGGAACATTATCAAGTATCATATCAGTAGTCATTTCAGTCTCATAGACATTATTACAATAAACCCTTTAATCTATGGGTCTATCAACATTTTTGGATCATGAGGATCAACATTTTGACAATCAGAATCTGAATGATTTGAGTGGTAGAGCCATCTTATATACAGTAACGTCTCGACCGGTTTGATATCACTGTCTCACAGAAAATCGACGTAAAGTTGAAGCTCGCTGTTGCGTTTCGTTCGGCGAGTGAGATTAACGGTGGCATATTTTCTCCCATTTTAGGTTAGCAATGCTCCCATGATTCTTTGGTATTATCAATCATGGGTGTCTGGGCGGTGGAGATCACTTACCATCAGGTGACCCACGTGCTCGTTTGCCAGTCTCTGCTATAAAAAAATCCTTCAGAAACCGGCAGTTAGTTTTAGGAACAAGTCCGTAGGTACTGCACTGTCCTTAACCGGTACAATGACAATAAATCAGCGAGGCCTTTGCAAAATTAACATGCGACCTTAGGGCTTGGTACATAAAATGTTTTTTTAATGGAGTTACGGGATGGTCTCGTATCCGACATGCAAAGTTGCGTTACGAAGTTAATTAGGTCATGTTCACGCAGAAACTAATTAACGCCTAAATATAACAACGCCGTGTTATACTGTCAAGTGCAAATTGTTTAATATGTAAATTCTGTCGCTAAAGTTTTGTAGGTGACTTCGAATTGCGTGGGCATTTGAAATTGGTATGCACTTGTACGTTAATTACATAGACTCACGCCTGTATCCCCGAAAGGATGGGCAGAGGCGAACTAGCGAACCAGAACACCTACATTTTGCCGAGGTAATTTCCGTACCAGATGTGATAGGGGGTGAGCCTATCTCTATATTGGGCATAAATTCCAGATTCCGAGCTGATATCACTTTGCCCGATCCGGGGATCGAACCCAAGACAATACCTACGGTATTCGTACCGCAAAACACCAACGACACCGACACAGTCTCAGTCGCGTATTTTAATTGCAATCCAAATATAATTTCTTACAAAGAGAGGTAGAGTGGTTAGTGAATTGATAGACATTTATGTCTATCTTAACCACGACTGGGCCGGTTCAACTGGTTCGATACGACTGTCTCGCAAACCACCGTGAAGTGGCAGCTCGCTGTTGTTTCGTTTGTTGAGATTTTCAGCGGATCAAATGTCTTTTGCCCTTCCCAATGCTGTATCTTATATAATATTTCTTTCCTTTAAGATTGGAAACTGACTCACGTTTATTGTGGGCGTCTGTGATTTGTGGAGATGTAACATCAGGTGACCCGTCTGCTCGTTTGTTAGTTTGATATAAATAAATATTTCTAATAGTATTCACTAGCAGTTCGTAGCATTATCCTAGAATAGGAAAAATCTCTAAATCGTGTAGACGTGCTAAGACCTAGCAGCTAGGTGAGCTAGGTGCATATTTTCTGCCCATTAGCGCCTACATGTTTATGCTTTTTAATTTGTTTTATTTTTCTTCATTCTCATAATATATAATAGAAACATTACATGAACTTCCCATACAAACAAATATATTATTATGTTGGTAACTATGGTCTTAAAACTGTGATTATCTTTTTATGAATCATCAGCGTGTAATTAATTGTGATGTTTGTGCGTAATTGCACAAGTGACCACCGATATTACCTTGTCTCGGTCCAAGATCACTGACGTGCCTGTGATTACGGATTATTTATTTACATATTGTATATAGCTAGATGTAATAAAAGTCGTGGGTATGTCCGTAATCCGTATGCGTGATTATGTCACATGTTACAAATAAGCGTTGACTTACGACGAGTAATTTTGAGTACTAGTTACCTGTTTAAGTTTTAATCTCACCGATATTTCTGCCTCGGTGGCGTGGTGGTATTTCGGTACGACTACGGTTATGAGGTCTCGGGTTCGATCCCCGGGTCGGGCAAAGTGATATTGGATTTTTCCATATCAGCCCGGAGTCTGGAATTTGTGCCCGATATGGCGATAGGCTCGCCCCCTATCACATCTGGGACTGAACTAAGCTCGGCGAAATGTGGGTGTTCTAGTTCGCTAGTGCGCCTCTGCCTACCCCTTCGGGGATACAGGCGTGAGCTTATGTTATGTTATGTTATGTCTCACCGATATTTTTGAGCCTCAAGGAGCACCCGGTTCAGCGATTAATCAATGGCGAACCATCAATTCGCATAGAAACCTTAATCTTTAGCTGTCGACACACCGGGCCGTACGAAGGCGAACGAATCATGCCTGTTTCATTCCCACTACAGCGAAAGTTTGTTTGTGTGAACGCAAGATGTATAGATTCGTTCGCCTTCGCTCGGCCGGTGTGTACCCGCCATAATACATGTATCCCGATTCCCTACCGACTGATTCATGTTCAATATTAGACAATTGTGATTGAAGCAGCGTGAGGCTAGATGGTTCACGGTCTGAATATGAGAGAACTCGACCCAGGAAGAAGCAAGTTCAAATCCAAATTGATGGATTACTTATTAAATGATTGTTTTGTCTATGGGCATATATGGAGTTTAAAAAAAATCTACAAAACAGTGATAGAATTTCTGATGCGTGATGTAAACTGATGTAGCCTGTGTAGAAAGACGTGTTTATAGTGTTTTAATGGTCGATTCCAAACCATTATTGTGTCTTATGTGACCGAAAGGTAATAAATATTCATCGAATCCTTCCACAGGTGCTATAAAACGATTTCTCACGGTACAAAAATAACTGTTCCCTCATAAATATCTTTGTAATTTTAGTGGTAGTTTTAGGATATATAGGTTCTAAGAAATTATTAGGTAGGCATCTAGTGTCTATGGAAACAGTTATTATACTATTTTACCTTAAATATATTGTACTTGTGCCTTGTATTGATGGACAAATAAAAGTTATTATTTTCTTTCTTTCTATTTGAAAAAAAGTAGTGATTAATAAAAATATATATTTTTTGCGTTCATATTACCTATATAGCTAGTGTCTATGGTACGTCAGTAGATAGGCAGATATCTAATATCTATCGTAGATTTCTGCAAGATCCCGTTTCCGGGAAATTGTATATATGTACTAGGTACCTATGCGAAAATCCTAAAGATCCTACGTATCAAAAATATTAATGTTCTTAGAAGACAATTAAAAACATTTTATTGAGTACCTACTACGTTTAGGTTGAGTATATGATGTTTTCTTGAAGAAATCTCGCCTTTATCACAATGAAAACTATCTTAGAGGAAACAATGAACCAAATAAAGAAGCTTTCTTTGAGTGAAGTCTATGATGTGGAGATTTTTTTAAAAACAGAAAAGATTAAAGAACTAAACTCTGCTTATGAGGATTTTGTAGTAGTTGCGACTAATGATTTTGTTTGACAGCATGAAACTTTTCCGTATTCAAAACATGCGTCTATGTTTACGTATAATAACGATAATTACATGGCAGTGGCTTCCAATGTCGCTCCCACGACACGGTGACGTCACCCAGCGACAATCACTGAAGACGAAGGACCGCTGTCCGCACCGTACCGTCCATTGTTAGGGGACAATGGAGATGTTTCCTTTTGGGACACGCTTCCACAATACCATCGTTTAGGCACAAGGTCTCTTAAAAATTCAAGAGAGCAAGAGGCTCTAAGGCTGAGATCTATGGAGCGAACTTCGACTAAGCCGGAGTCAAAGAAACGAACTTAGTGAGGATTTGGAATATTCGAATTTGGACTAAGCCCGAGCCATTTTTACAAGAAAAACAGACTGACAGACAGACTAAGCCAAGATTTTCTTGTAAAAAATGACTCTGAGTAAGTCAAGGTTCGATTTAAGAATTCCAAATCCTCACTGAGTCCGTTTCTTTGACCTAGACTTGTCGAAGTTCGCTCTATAGATCTCAACCTAAGATTCATCTTGTGTGCAGTTTGCAAATATAGGTCTGGAGACTTATGATACATACGGTTGATGCAAGGTGCTTGAAAAAGTGTGTTGAGCCGACATGTGACATCATATTAGGGTTGTCGCACACGGGCCACACGCGACATCCACAAAACGCAAAAATTTATGAAAAGTACAAGAAAATTGGACCGTGTTGTGCAGAAATGAGCCAACCCAAAAAAATATTTTCACAGCAATATGGTCTATTAATGGTTTATATCATGTTGGCATAAATAAAAAACTTTTTTGTGGGTTGGTCCATTACTGCACAACACGGTCTAATTTGCCGGTGGCAGCGTTTTGTTTTGTGCCTGTCGCGTGTATCCCGTGTGCGGCGATTCTTATGGCAGAAGTGGAAAAATAAATTGTGCCTCCGTAATTTCGAAAAAGTGCAACAGCAAGCTGCCTTATCCCTTTGGTTTTCTATGATATATTTATAATAGTTCAATCAAGCCGGCTCATTCAATCTAAATTATGTACACTCACCGCTTTAGGTTTAGGTGAATCTAGATGTGTATAAAATAAAAATAGATATGTAATAGGCGTAGATAAATGTCACAGGCTGATGATGGGCAGCAGCATCATCAGCGCGAGAATCTACGCCCTGCGCTCGCCAACCCGCCTGCCAAGCGTGGCGAGTAACGGCAAAACCCCCCACATATATGATTTCACAAAGAAAGGCCAGGCCCCCAGTCCCCGGCAGCCCTGCTATTCCTGGCTCCGGTAGCGGCTACGGTAACGGCGGGGCAGGGGGTGCTAAGAATCCCCGGGTAAGATCCCGCTACCACCCCCGACGACGACTGGCCCTGGTAACACACAACATTCGCACTTTGAGGACAGACGAGAAGATTTTTGAGCTGGAAGAAGAAATGAGTAGGTTACGCTGGGATATCTTGGGGTTATCAGAAGTCCGAAGAAACGGGGAGGACACTGTAATCCTCAAGTCTGGTAACCTGCTCTACTACCGGGAGGGCGACCAACAGTCCCAAGGCGGTGTCGGATTTCTCGTCAACAAGTCCCTCATCAACAACATCGTATCCATTGAAAGTGTGTCGAGCAGGGTCGTATACCTTATACTCAGAATATCCAAGAGGTATTCGCTGAAGGTCATACAGGTATACGCGCCGACCTCGACACACCCAGATGAGGAAGTAGAGGAGATGTATGAAGACATTAGTCGGGCCATACACACCTCCGAAACCTACTTCAATGTTGTAATGGGGGACTTCAACGCAAAGCTAGGCAAGGGAAGCGATGAAGAGTTGAGGGTGGGGCAATTTGGATATGGGATACGGAACCTCCGAGGTCAAAGGCTGGCCGATTTCCTGGAGAAAGAGGGACTCTTTGCGATGAACTCTTTCTTCCAGAAGCCGCCTCATCGCAAATGGACCTGGATGACTCCGGATGGTTCGGCGAGAAATGAGATAGACTTCATCTTGACGACGAAAAGACGGATATTCAATGATGTCTCTGTGATCAACAGGGTGAAAACCGGAAGCGATCACCGAATGGTAAGAGGCACATTGAATATCAACGTCAAGTTGGAAAGAGATCGCTTGATGAAGTCTACGCTCCGCCCTACTCGCACCCATATCCAAAACCCCGAGAGCTTTCAACTCGAGTTGACAAACCGCTTCGATTGCCTAGCTGATTGCTCTACCGTGGACGAGATAAATGACCGGTTGGTAGAAGCTGTTCATACGGTGGGATCTAAATTTTTTTAGACCTCGTCGTAGAGATAGACCTCAGAAACTCTCGATCAACACACTCGATCTCATGGCCGAACGCCGATCTATGGCGCTGCGGTCTTCCGTCGACGCTGAAGCATATAGGCAGCTCAATAGACGAATAGGGAAGTCCTTGCGACACGACGTCCGTGCTCACAATACAGTGAGCATAAAGGAGGCGATTGAGCGGAACAAGGGCTCCAAAGTGTTCGCCAAGGATCTGTCTATTGGGCAAAGCCAAATGACCAAGCTGAAGGGGGAAGACGGCAGCGTAGCTTCGACAAAGGCAGAGATATTGAGGGAGATTGAGAGGTTCTACGGACAGCTTTACAGCTCGGTTGCCAAACCTGTCACTGGCTCGGCCCAAGACCCAAGAGCCGAGCTGGTCCGACACTACAGCGAAAATATCCCGGACATCAGCCTGTGCGAGATTAAGGTGGCCCTCGGACAGCTTAAAAACAACAAGGCGCCGGGCGAGGACGGAATCACTGCAGAGCTTCTGAAAGCGGGCGGAGCGCCGGTACTGAGAGTCCTTCAGAAGCTCTTTAATTCTGTCTTGCTCGAGGGCGCTACGCCTGAAGCATGGAACAGGAGTGTGGTGGTACTGTTCTTTAAGAAAGGTGACAATACCTTGTTGAAGAACTACAGGCCCATCTCACTCCTGAGCCATGTGTATAAGCTGTTTTCGAGGGTTATCACGAACCGTCTCGAGCACAGGCTAGATGACTTTCAGCCTCCCGAACAAGCCGGTTTCCGAAAAGGCTATAATACCATAGACCACATTCATACGCTTCGGCAAGTTATACAAAAAACCGAGGAATATAACTTGCCACTTTGCTTAGCGTTTTTGGACTATGAGAAAGCCTTTGACTCGATCGAGACCTGGGCTGTGCTGCAGTCTCTCCAGCGGTGCCATATCGACTATCGCTACATCGAAGTGTTGAGGTGCTTGTATAGCAACGCCACCATGTCGGTCCGAGTACAAGAAGAGAGCACGAGGGCTATTCCACTTCAGAGAGGTGTGAGACAGGGAGACGTTATCTCTCCGAAACTGTTCACTACCGCATTAGAAGATGCCTTCAAGCTCTTGGAATGGAAAAGATTCGGCATCAACATCAATGGCGAGTACATCACTCACCTTCGATTTGCCGACGATATCGTTGTCTTGGCAGAATCGCTGGAAGATCTAGGTACTATGCTCGAAGACCTCAACCGAGTTTCCCAACAAGTAGGCCTTAAAATGAACATGGACAAGACGAAAATCATGTCGAATGTCCATGTCGTTCCTACCCCAATTGGTATAGGGAACTCAACTCTCGAAGTTGTAGACGAATATGTCTATTTAAGACAAGCGGTCCAGCTAGGCAGGTCCAACTTTGAGAGAGAGGTCATTCGTCGAATCCAGCTCGGCTAGGCAGCATTTGGGAAACTACGCAAGGTCTTCTCGTCCAAAATACCTCAGTGCCTGAAGACAAAAGTCTTCGACCAGTGTGTGTTACCAGTGATGACTTATGGCACTGAAACGTGGCCTCTAACTATGGGCCGCATTAGAAAGCTCACAGTCACTCAGCGAGCTATGGAGAGGGCTATGCTCGGTGTTTCTCTACGTGATCAAATCAAGAATGAGGAGATCCGTAAAAGAACGAAAGTCACCGACATAGCCCAGAGGATTAGCAAGTTGAAATGGCAGTGGGCAGGGCACATAGCTCGTAGAACTGATAGCCGATGGGGCAGAAAAGTTCTCGAGTGGAGACCACGTACCGGCAAGCGCAGCGTAGGACGTCCACCTACAAGGTGGACCGACGACCTGATAAAGGTCGCAGGAAGTCGCTGGATGCAGGCCGCTTCCAACAGGTCGATCTGGAAATCTTTGGGGGAGGCCTATGTTCAGCAGTGGACGTCCTATGGCTGATGATGATGATGATGATGAGATATGTAATATATAGAAGCAGCGATAGCTTAGTTCGGAATGGTACGGACTGCCGAGACAAGTGTCGGAGGTTCGAGACCAACCACAAAATGGAGCATACATCTTTGACTTTTCTATGTTAAGTGTATTTCCATTGTGAAATATATTGAATGTTATAACGGTGAAGGAAATCATCGTGAGGAAACCTGCATATCCGAGAATTTCTTCACAGGAATTTCGAAGGTATGTGAAGTCCACCAACCCGCATTAGGCCAGCGTGGTAGACTGAGGCCTAACCCCTCTCATTAGTAGAGGATGTTACGTGCCCAGCAGTGGGACAGTAATATTATAGGGCTAATATTATTATTATTTATGTAATATATCTAAATAGTGTTGTAAAACCGAAAGACTGTCTATGACATTTTCTCGGTTAACCACTGAACTGATTTTGATAACATTGGGTATGAAGAAAGCTTGGATCTTGGATCTCATTTTTCTAGTCTGCTAACTAATGCTAGTTGACCCAGAGTTGATACAGAGGACTAAAGCCGAGTTTTTTGCACTAAAACACCTACACAAAACGTGCATTTTTTATCTATGGTCCATTTTTCTATTAGGTGACAGCTAAAATCGTTGTTCAGCGTATGTGTTTTTGTGTAATGTTTCAACAAAAACTAGTGCTGGAGACGCGGCTTAAGTTGTACAAAATTTTATTCGCAATCACCCAAAAGCCATAGCCAAAGCCAATATAATACCTTTCACGCAGGTGGAGACGAGAGAAAAATCTATAAACAATATTAAATCTACTCTGATAGAACATTCTGGTTTCTTTAATTTTCCTTTAGAGCAAGTACCTTCAAGTTATGTGATGCCTACCTCCTAGTTGTTGACACGGTTATGATATGCAGCTGGTGCTTTTAGTTAGTATTCACAACACAGCCAGTTTACACTGATGGTTACAAAATGTTTTGACAAGTTACCCATTGTGTGGTTAGGGCATTAGCCTCTGTTATGTGTTAAAGCGCATCGATATATTATTTACCTAGATGCACAGTTGACGCTCGGAAAATGGGACAGCAAAGAAGTGCTTAAGCACTCGTTTTGCCTACCGTCGGACGTCGATAAAATTCTAAATTTCAAAATTCAAATTAAAGAACGCTTGCTCATTTCGTTTAAAAACCTACTTTGTAACACGTGCTTAGGGTTATATTTGTGTTGATTTAATTACAACTTGTGATCGTTTTCTTTGTTTTATTTCTGAGACCACTTTTTAGGAGGATATTTGCAAAGAACTGTGCATCTAGGGTATAATATATTGATGGTTAAGCGATATATGCCAAAGTTCTAAGGTTTTACGACGGACGTAAAAAATAAAGATGGACGGAGCGCTAAGTGAAGCAGGGTTTTCGGCTCGATCTATCGACACATAATGGCGGCGACTGATCGAATGAGCCGGAAAGCCTGCTTCACTTTCAATGTACCTGGCGCTCCGTCCATCTTTTTTTACGTCCGTGGGTTTTACTTATAAATATTCTGTTATAAAGGTAAGGTTAAGGTGTTATTGTTGTAGTTATAATTAAATACCCGACTATCATATATGTATCATAAGTAAATACCCGACTGTTGCGTCTGTGGTAAAGGGGCAGCGCGGCGCGGCGTAAGTCTGGATGTTGATCGAGAGGTTCTGCATTCGAAATCCAGGTGGGGCGAATTGGTTTCTCTAACACGGTTTTCCGGTGCTGGATCACTTAGATTTTTCCTTTCCTTAGTGAATGAAATTTTCGGTGGCTCCAATCCGGCCTTCCTATTAACGCTATAATTAATTGTCTGGACTTTAAAATAGGCGATAGCCCTTGAGTTTGTTTCGGTATTTCCTCTCAGGGATAGCCACGAAATGGCGATGCTATTTTTTTTTAATTAACATGTAATAAGTTGTATACTAAAATATCCTATTTGCAGAATAAATGATTTAATTATTTCTTAAATTTATTTGGATTACCAATAATTGGGTACTTGACAATTTATTTAAAATTAATTTTATGTGTAATTTACGCCATCTAAAATATGGAACGCAAAGGATTATTGAAATATTCTCAAAAATAAAAAAATATAAGCATTTTAAATTTGGTGTAACCTTCAAACAGCGGGAAAGAGAAGTATCAGTAAAATCACGTCAGGGCCATAACGGTACGTGTATTAGAAAGGGATAACATGATATCCCCACTACATTCCCACTCTTGCTCATTGCAGATTTTAAAATATGAATTACTGACTCATTTTTCAACCAATTTCGATGCAGATTTCACAGAAGGGTTTCCTTTTTGTTTTATTTGCTAGTACATATAAAAATATGTAGAAAAACAAACATAGTCAAGTACCCAATTGTCACATAGATTAAAATTTGATGTTAACGTAATTCTGCAGTTGTTCTGCGTGGCTTGCCTGGTTACGAGACGGGTGTCGCAGGATGATGAGGCGCGGCTGGCGCTTCTGCTGCAGAAGCTGTCGCGAGAGTGGTCGCTGCTCACCTCTGTCACATGGGACAATGTGGGGGGCGCCTTCGCAGATGCTGTTTATGGAGGTTAGTCATATAGGGCTTTTCTTATAAAAACATTTTAGCTGAGTAAATGGCTAAGAATAGGCTGTCCCTTTTATTTTCACACAATATGACAGAACGAAAGAGTGATAGTCTATTCTTAACCATTTGCTCAGCTAAAATAATTTATAAGTAAGGCCCATGGTGTCCTTAGGTTTTTTTATAGCAGTCAAAAGAGCAGGGTCACCTGATGGTAAATGGTCACCACCGCCTATAGATTTATAGACATCCGTGATACCAAATCAGTTACGAATCAATGCGTTGCCAACCTTAAAGGAGGGGAATAGGGATCGGAAGGGGAGGGAAATTTGGGCCGCCGGAAATTTTGTTCACCGAACAAAAAGCTACAGTGAACTGCCAGTTAACGTTTGAGTGGTAGAGCCACGCTGTAGACAATTACGTCTACAGCACGAATGGGCCGGCACGACAGGTTTGATACCTCTGTCTCATAGAAAACCGACGTAAAGTCGCTCGCTGTCGCGTTTCGTTCAATGAGTGAAATTTCCGGTATCCCAATGCCCCCTCCCTTTCCCAATCCCTTTTCCCTCCTCTTCCATTCCATCCTTTTAGGTTGGCATCGCACCCATGATTCTTTTTGAGTCTCAGGTGTCTATGGGCGGTGGAGATCACTTACCATCTGTCTGCTCGTGTGCCAGTCTGCTATTATAAAAAAAAACGTCTTTTTTCGTCGGTATACGAAACTTGCCACTTGATATGCGGTTCAGGATGAAATTCGAATCGTTTCAGGTTACTTGATAATCACCTTCGGATTGATGGTGGGCAGAATATTCCAAGAGGTGCCGCGAGGAAGAAGGATACTTGAAGGATTCTTCCTCGGATTTGGCATGCTGTTCTTTATAGTGCTAGGTGAGAGTAATTTTAACAGAAAATACTAACAGGTCTTATGTCTCATAACATATCTCATACTAATATAATAATGTAATAATAATAATAATGTAATGCCCTGTAATATTACTGTCCCACTGCTGGGCACGGGCCTCCTCTACTAATGAGAGTGGTTAGGCCTTAGTCTACCACGCTGGCCTCATGCGAGTTGGTAGACTTCACATACCTTCGAAATTCCTATGAAGAAATTCTCGGGTATGCAGGTTTCCTCACCATGTTTTACTTCACCGTTATAGCAAGCGGTATTCCACAAAGAAAATACACTTAATTTTCTAATATAGAAAGTCCATATTTCGTTAAACTAAATTCAAAACTCTGTTTCGATATTACGCGAATCAATGAAAAAAGTAGTAACTTTCTACAAAACTGAATCCCAATGATTATGTCTTTTAACGGTATTTTGCCTTTACTTTCTAATCTTGTTTTATTTCTTCAATTAGGTGGATTGGAACTAGCATCGCTTGACTCCGTACCGCACAAGTTAATAGTAAATGCGGCAGTGCTCGGAAGCCTGTCGCTCTGTGTAGCAGCACTCTTCTTACTAGACCTCATGGGACCAAGAATCTACTACGCGACCAGACCAGCACAAACAGACACAATGATCTCTATTGTGTCATCTCCCAAAGCTGAAAAGAAGGTTTCCATCGTCCCATCACCGCCAGTCAACGGTCACTTAGCTGGTGATAAGCAAAATGGCCATGTCCCACCAGAAAGACCAGAAAGGCCCAAAGATTTAGACTTGGAAAAGAACAAACTGGAAAAAGATTTCGAGAAGAATAAGGAAGAAACAGACTTATTCGAAGAACCAAAATTGAGTTATACTAAATTTGATGACGTTGAAAAAGATGTTTTAGAAAAATCCAAGTTTGGGTCAGTTAGGAATGGTATAGAAGGAGGCAATTATGTGAGACTATCGGATCCACTGTCGGAACCAGACCGACTGCATTACGAGAGAGAATTGGCAAAATTCAACGAGAGGTACTTCAGAGATTACTTGGACAATTTTGCTGGAAAACTTTCTGTTAAAGAGAACTATCTACCAGAACTGCAAACTCCAGTCTTCGCCAAAGTGAAAACTGGCCGTTTGAGAAGTTTAAATGAAGAAACACCACCGTCATACGAGCTGAAGGAGATATCAAAATCTCCTAACAAAGCGAAAACAGTTAGTACTCCAACATTGCAGCAGTTAGAAGATTATTTGCGTGGCTCTGGTCGTTCGAAGAGAGCTGACACTCCAGCCTTGTTCCCCATGGAACCCATCGAGGAGAAAGAGCCGACGGACACAGAAGGCAGGGCTTCTGGCACGCCTACAGATCCTGGTTTCGTACAATACACGGCTAATCGATGGCCGGATAAGCGGGATTTACGTACTCCGAGGCACAGTCCGTCTTAATTTACGTAATTTGTATTATCTTTGATCCACCTAGTATGAGACATGAGTGTGTGTGTGCTCGATTACGACGTTGATTTTGTCGGAAAATCCACGAAACCATTGTGTAAGGTAAACTGACTGTCTATTTATAATTGTATGATATATTTTTAATGAACGCTTCAGAGACGTGCACAGACATTCGGAATAAGATAGACACATGTAATTTTCGCACTTAGATAGACACTCGCAATCATTATTATAATAATAATGGGTACCGTGTTGATTTAAAAATCGAGCGTGACAATTTTGAAAACATTTGTTTTTTTAGATTTTTTTTCCATTTATCAAATAATCAGGGTAGAGTATCTCTTTGTCTGTATGGTGTGCACGCCACTGTAAACGTTTAAGTACAAGACTTGTGTTTTTCAGTGTTTGTGCCGTGCGTCAGTTAATATAGTTTTTAAATACACCAACATAAAACAAATGAGTAATGCCTTTTAATTATTCCTAAAATTCAATTGTGCATTTTTTATGATTTCCCACCAGAAAATTTGTTTGGAAACAAAAGAATTAACGAGTTATGAAGGTAATGCGTCGGTTTCACGGATCCTGGTGGCTCGCAGGAAGTTCATTGGTCTATGTCGCGCCACACGTTAAGTGGTAAATTACAGTTAATTTAAAAATAATGATGTCGAGTGACACACGTAGTTAAATTCTTGTACAACTCGGTATCCTAAATCATGTCTTAATTTTCGGTCGTCGCAAATAAAACCATATTTAATATTGTTGGAATTACGTACCTAACTACTACTTGGAACCAATTAAAGTATGTTCAATGAGTTGTATCATGAAGCTTCATAAAAGCTAAGATAAGCTGCTCAGATGTTTAGATTTATCTTAGAAAATCGTTTTTTATTGGCCACACTGGGGTTTATTAAAACAGCGGCCTGAGCAGGAAAATTTCTGACAACCCTAAATGTATTCGAACTCGATGCGCGTCTATGAAATTTGTATGAAATATTAACCAAACGTCATCAGTGCGCAGCTTACTCGAATACATTTACATTTACATTAGTTTTTCGTGCTCGGGCTACTGTTTAGCTGAGCAACTGGCTGTCCCTTTTTTTCTTGTGTCACATTGTTTGAAAATAAAAGGGACAGGCTATTATTTACCATTTGCTCAGCTACACTGTTTTTATAAGTAAGCCCCTAAATACATAATCATAGAAGACGGATATTCTTGCCGACCAACATCTTCCGTATTGGACTTTTTCTTCCCCCCTGCAACTTGCTCTTATTCCACCTCAATGTAATTGTCAGTCGGCGCAACACATTTTTTTTCAAGCATCTTAGATTGTTTTTACCGGTTGCCTGCCCGAGGGCTTCCCCCTTTGATTCGATTCGGAATCGAACCCAGGACCTCTCGGTTCACAGCCCATATACACTGCCACTAACAAAGAGGCTACACACTTGCATAATTATGAACTTGAACAACCAACTTACTGAGTAGTAACTAGTCACTACCCATTGTTAATCCCCAACAAAACTGTCATGGTAAAAAGCACACAATGCGTTCTTGACATTCGCTAACATCGCTAATTCATTTGAACAGAACCGCGCCGATTCAATGGAGCGTGCGATACGACAAAGGTCTTTCTCATTAACATAGCACAACTAAGGCTGAGATTCATTCATAAAGGGTAAATGCCCTCGATGTTTCAAAAATAAATAAATAGTTTGCAGTGAAAATAGCCTTATTCCATTATAAGTTTTCAGCTTTAAGATCTTTAAAAGATGTCGGGACTATATTCTAATACTAAAGTACCTACCACAGACGTTAAAAAAGATGAACGGAGTGCTAGGAACATTGAAAGTGTAGCAGGGTTTTTGGCCCATTACATCAGTCGCCGACCGCTGCTAATACGTGTCGATAGATCGAATGAGCCGAAAACCCTGCTTCACTTTCAATATTCCTAGCGCGCCGTCCATCTTGTTTTTCACGTCCGTGGTACCTACATAAGTTATTTCTATAAGTGAATTATCGCCTCCTTGGTAAGTGGCAGCATATAAGGGCTGTGGACCGGGAGATTCTGGGCTCGATTCTCAGGTCGGGCAAAACGAGCTCTAATTTGCCCGAGACTGGATCTCCCAAAGGGCGGAGGCAGGTTGTAAAAGGCTGGTTGTAAAAATTAATCCAATTCCTTTCTGGGACATGGTTGAAAAAGTGTGTTGCGCCGAACTCACATAATAAGGTAGAAAGTATAACTGGTGTTTGTAACGCAAGGCTGTGAACCGGGAACTCCCGGGTTTGACTTCCAGGTCGATGGGTTGTTCTAGCTCGATTTGCCTGGGCCTGGATCCTCAGAGAGCACAGTCAAATACTTTCTGCATGCATCAAATTGTATTGCGCCGACCTCACATTGCTGTTACGTAAGGCCAGCTGGAAGATACTAGATACAATGATACATTATTATGGTTCACGCAGTATTATGTATCGAGTTATCGACATCTCTCTTGAGTTTTAAATCAGTCACTGATAACACCAGATTGGTAATGTAGGGTATCAGATTCCCAAATCTTATTCGAGATAAAGATATCAATTACCGAGTACTCAGATAAATCAACTAGCTTCTATAGAGGCATAACTAGCGCTGACGGCACGTGATTCGACAGCACTAAAACATTAAACAAAACAGGTACACAAAACATGTATTGTTTTATCTATGGTCCATTGTTCTACGAGCAAGAGAGAGCTAAAATCGTTGTTTTGCGTATGTGTTTTTGTGTAATGTTTCGAGAAAAACGACTGGCTCGGTGGCGTGGTGGTATTTCGGTACGACTACGGTTCTGAGGTCTCGGGTTCGATCCCCGGGCCGGGCAAAGTGATATTGGATTTTTCCATATCAGCCCGGAGTCTGGAATTTGTGCCCGATATGGCGATAGGCTCGCCCCCTATCACATCTGGGATGGAACTAAGCTCGGCGAAATGTGGGTGTTCTAGTTCGCTAGTGCGCCTCTGCCTACCCCTTCGGGGACACAGGCGTGAGCTTATGTATGTAAAAACTAGTGAGTTCATAAAGAGGATATCGAGTATGTAAAACTAACTGCTGGTAAGCGATCTATACTGCCGCTGCTTTCCTAAAGCTGCGTTTCCAGCACTAAAACATTAAACAAAACACCTACACAAAACATGGTTGCGCTACACATTTTTATGTATGGTCCATTTTTCTATCAACAGGAGAACAAAAATCACTGTTTTGCGTACCTATGTTTTGTTTCGAGAAAACCAGGTGCAGGAGTCAACCCTTTGGGCGATTCAGTCCTGGGCAAATCGTGTTAAAATATCTATCCGACCTAAGATTTGAAGCCAGAACCTCCTGGTCCACTGCCCCTATACACTGCTACTACACTACTATCAGAGACATTGATAGTAAGTACATAATGTGTATTAAATCTCCGCTCTAGACCAAGGAGGCGATTTTTCAAATCATATCATCATCATCTTCATCATCATCATCAGCCATAGGACGTCCACTGCTGAACATAGGCCTCCCCCAAAGATTTCCAGATCGACCTGTTGGAAGCGGCCTGCATCCAGCGACTTCCTGCAACCTTTATCAGGTCGTCGGTCCTTCAAATCATATAGTGATATTTAATTCGTGTCCTCGGTGATCGCCTCCTTAGTCGAGTGGCAGAATATATGGACTGTGGACTGAGATGTCATGGGTTCGATTCCCAGGCTAAGCGATTTTGCTAATTTGATTTGTTTGGGACTGGAAACTCCAGAGGGGGTTGACTTCAGTCAGCCAGACGATCGTAAAAAATAAGCTAAATCCTTTCTGCAACATGCTTTAAAAAGTGTGCCGACCCCACATTGTGAGATAAGGGCAGGTTGAATGAAAATATAGTGGTACATATTTAATTAATTATTTATTATTTACGTATGATGTGAGTTGTGACTTGTGACTCATGGTAATCAGGCGGGGTCGTAACGTGCTCGCTGTTTCATGTTTTTTATTAATTCCACGGATATTATTTCTCACGGCAATAACCTCGGATTACAATTGTTAATTAAAACCTCTGAAAATTCTCATATTTGCAGTAAAAATGTTCTAGGTTGTGTAGGCATAGTTAATTTAACATATAAGGTAAAATTAACTATGCCTACACAACAAAATAAAAAGTAAATCGCCTTACTGGTCTAGTGTATTACCCCTATAATACTACTGTCCCACTACTGGGTACGGGCCTCCTCTACTAATGAGAAGGGTTAGGCCTTAGTCCACCACGCTGGCCTATTGCGTGTTGGTAGACTTTACATACCTCCGAATTTCTTGTTGAGAAATTCTTGGATATGCAGATTTCCTCACGACATTTTCACCATTTTAGTAAGCGATAATTCACAATAGAAACACATAACATAAAAAAGTCAGAGGTGTATACTCCATTTTTGAGTTAGTCTCGAACCTCCGACACTCGTCTCGGCAGTCTGTACCATTCCCAAATGAGCCATCGCTGCTTTCTAGTCTAGTGTATACGGGCTAAAATCCTCATAAATTGAGGTCGCTTCGAGAAGCCTGTGGAAACCCTAGGAAGATCCTGTGCTTCTGGTCGGAGCTAACCTGGCTAAAATTTCAGCTGGCATTCACGTCATGCGCAATGGAGTATGGACCACTTTTTATGGAGCTGGGTGCGAAATTGAGCCCAGGCAACAAACAAAACAAGGGATATTAGTTCAAACTTCAAGCTAATATGTTGAAATATCACGCTCCAGTAGCAAACCACGGATGTAAAGAAAAAGAAGGACACCATCTCGCCTATGGTTAAACAGACTGCACATAGAAGCCACGCACACAAACTCGCCAGGACAAAAGTGCCCTACGCACACACAAGTCATTACGCGTCGATAGATCGAAAAGGCCGAAAACCTTGCTTCACATTCAATGTGCCTAGCGCTCCGTCCATCTTTTTTACATCCGTGTAGCAAATCTAGTGGGCTGTTGTATGTCCACAACACACGCGCCTACTTAGACAAATTATACACCTCCGGGGTCACACTGTCAACCTTGGTCACACAAAAGAGTTGTAACTTGTGACGTGGGAACCAGCGCGCGGAAACTACGCTCTTCACGGCGCGACGCAGCGGTTGAGGAAAATCTTTATGGAGATTTAAAAGACGTATGTTATAAAACTCCATTTGTTTTATGCCTTGGTGGCGTGGTATTTCGGTATAACCCTCCTGAGGTTTCGGGTTCGATCCCCGGGTGCAAAGTGATATTGGATTTTTCAATATGAGTCGGGAGTCTAGAATTTGTGCCCGATATGGCAATAGGCTTGCCTTCTATCACATCTGTGACAGAACTAAGATCGGCGAAATATGGGTGTACTAGCTCGGTAATGCGCCTCTGCCTACACCTTCGGGGATAAAGGCGTGAAGCTTATGTTGTGTTTGTTCTACACATGTTTATCTCGAAACAAAACACATACACAAAACAATGATTTTCGATTATTAGAACAGTTGACATTAGATAAAAATGTATATGTAAATGATAAACTACGTAAATTGGGTTGGAAATATTATAATACCAACGTATGTGAAGTAACATAAGCCATAATTCATATACTGCAGACTACAGGTTACCACATTGACCCCTAACATTGTGTTTAATTGGGCCGAATTTATTAAGTCCCCATTTAACAAGTAGGTGACAGCGCGTCCTAAATGCTGAATAAACAGCCCTTGACCACTTGTTTTACATATATGTAACTTTGTTTAAGATGTGGCGAAACTGAAGTATCTATTTATTGTATGGCGAAGGCAGCCCACCTTTTTTTTTTTTTTTTTTGTCGCGGGGAAAAGTGTTTTACCACTGCTGGGGACACCCGCACTGGGGGGGTGGACGCGGCGGGTATGTCGGGTTCGCCGGCCTTACGACCCAGCGCCGTGATGCCCGGGAGAGATGGTCGACATCCGGGCGACGCTGGGCCGAGTCCCTAACACTATATACACCCTACACCGGCAATACCGACTAAAAACCCCGCGGTGGCCTTCTTCGGCGCTTGAGTGGGGCGGTCCCGGGGTATCCGGAGATAGACTCGGATTGTTACCGGAACCGCCCCTGCGCGGTGCCGCCTTGCGGCCCGTCTACGATTTGGGGGGGGCTCAAAAGCCCCCGCCGCCGAAGGACGCCCTCGGCGTCTACGGCAGCACGAGGCCGACAGTCCGTGCTGCCGTCCGTCCCGGGGCCGCATGTACAATAGTACTAAAAGGGGCGCATAGCCCCCTGCTGCGCGCCCGCGACCCCGGAAGGCCCCCATTAGTCGCTTCTTACGACAGGCAGGGGAATTCTCCAAATGCCCCCATTCCACAGGGCGGGAGACGCCGGTCAGTCGTCCGCCCGACGTCTCCTTTGTCTCCTTTGACGGCGGGCGGGATCGTTCTGCTCACGATCCCGCTCGGCGCTCTCCTTCTGCGGAAGGCAGCCCACCTGACGGTCAGTAGCATGCAGTTCGTACTCCGTATAGACAAAGATACATTGTGCACCCTAACAAATTACATACTTTAAAAAAATCATCACCAAAAACAAATAAAGGAGTAGCGTTCGGACTGCTAACAGTTATAGAGAAGAAAGAATCCCGTCGGAGGCGGCATATGGGCCACCGGAGGCCGAGCCGCCCGTGACTATCTACGAAAAAAATATGCAATTATTTATGACTTCCCTAATCCGAATGTCTGTATACATGTAATGCACTACATGTAATTACAGATAATATATGACGACGTTTAATTAATTACATGCAATGAATTACATGTCCTTCATATATTTCTTTTTCAATTTAACTTGAGGTTAGGACTAACTGTAGGTTAGTAATAGTGGTGCAAGTCGCTCTACGGTATATACTGTTAAATCTCATAATAGCGGCACTGCGGGCTTAGACAAGTGGCTTATGCACTAATCGAATATAATAATAAATGTATGGGAATGACATAAGAGTACGCTACATGCGGCGTAATCTTATGTCATTTCCATACATTTATTCTATTTGACTCTTCTATTCGACTAACGCATAAGCGACTTGTCTAAACCCGCTGTTGTTGCCTGTGGAACGGGACCATGGGGCATGACTATGTATGTTACTGTTGCTATTGAACCCGTCGGAGGCGGCACATATATATGTTACATAAGCGTATGGGCCACCGGAGGCCGAGCCGCCCGTGACTGTTAAGGAGTTTGGGAAACATTAGACCAATAGATAAAAAGTGTGTGTGCAGTTTACTGTAAGTCAAACTTTAGAAAACTATGTATACATCGAGAGTAAGGACTTGACTTGTTTCACTTCGACTGCTTGTGAACTAATAATAATATTACTGTCCCACTGTTGGGCACGGGCCTCCTCTACTAATGAGAGGGGTAAGGCCTTAGTCTACCACGCTGGCCTAATGCGGGTTGGTAGACTTCACATACCTTCGAAATTCCTGTGAAGAAATTCTCTGTATGCAGGTTTCCTCATGGCGTTTTCCTTCACCGTTATAGCAAGCGATATTTCACAATAAAAATAGACTTAACATAAAAAAGTCAGAGGTGTATGCTCCATATTGGGGTTGGTCTCGAACCTCCGACACTTGTCTCGGCAGTCCGTCCCATTCCCAACTGAGTTATCACTGCTATCTGTGTGAACTACATACACAAAATTTTCGATTATTATCATCAATATATTGTACCCTAGATGCACAGTTCTTTGCAAATATCGTCCTAAAAAGTGGTCTCAGGAATAAAACAAAGAAAAAGATCACAAGTTCTAATTAAATCAAACACAAATATAACCCTATGCACGTGTTATAAAGTAGCATTTTAAACGTAATGATCAAGCGTTTTTAAATTTGAATTTTAAAATTTAGAATACTATCGGCGTCCAACTGTAGGGAAAACGAGTGCTTAAGCACTCCTTAGCTGTCCCATTTTCCGAGCATCAACTGTGCATCTAGGTAAATAATATATCGATGATTATTATCATTATCGAGTTTCAAATCACGATTCCAAAGAAGTTTTACTTTAACACGTCATAAATAAAAGACAATCATGTAAATATATTTTTTATTTCGTATCTACAATATATTCTCGTACATTGAATAATTCCATTTAAATATATTACAAGACAACAAATATCGTTATAAGTACAATAAACATGACTCCGACCGTTTTTGGTCATTACTCAATAATATAGTGTATAATTGACTTTATTATGTCATAAATATTTCGATAAACATAGCACCTTTTTTCACTCAAAGAAGACACATGTTTTATTTGAAGAAACAGTAAAATAATCCACGGTAGATGATGCCTGGTAGGACTAAAATATGGGGGTAATTTGGTAACAGCAGTAAATTTTGATCAGGAGGGTTACCACCACCTCTTATAGCAGGATTATTATAATGTTACTTGTACTGATTCCCATACAAAACAAACGAAGAACGATTATAATAATACTGCTATAAGAGGTGGTGGTAACCCTTCAGTAGAATAATTTGGCGTTTTGACAGTAAATGTATAAAAAATATCAAAACAAAATTTACGCAGAGATATTTCAAAAATCTGTCAAAATCGCAAAATTATTCCCAAGATTAAAGTTATCTGATTATTTAAAAATCGACCCTTAATAAAGTGTGTAGCAAAGTAACAAAGATTTTGGCTACATACATTTGACTGATACTTTATTAAAATGTTTGACTATAATTGAAAATATGTTTTTTTGAATACCACAAAACGTTGAAATAAAAATATTTTTACGGATTCTATAAGGATTTGGTATTTGATTTCTAATTTTTATTCCCGAAGTTTCGAAGGATCCAAACCAAATCCAACCAATTTGGAAAAACCAAATCGTGATAGAATCCGTAAAAATAGTTTATTTCAATGTATAACATTCGCGTAAGCTTAAGAAATCAGTATGTAAACCACAAAACATTGTCTATGGAAATAACAGTACTATGTAGATAATAATAATATGAATTCCATAACAACTATTATATCGATTTATACATAAATACTAACTACCTACTACATTACAACGAATTAATGTACTTAAAATTCGAAATGTATTTTGATGAAATATAAAACAATTAAAAAATGTAAAAGTATCACCGCTAATACAGACTTGATATGTCGTAATTTATGTTTACATAACCAGTGTTGCCAGCAATTCGAAACTACCAAATTACAATTATTAAATAGAATATTGCGGGAAAAATGTCCACTGTACTTGTGAATTGCATTGATATTAAAAAATAAGAAATAATTATTTTATCTCATTAAAATACATATAATATTTTGGTGGATAAATAAGCTAGGGAATCGATTATACATACTCATTTAATCCTAATATTTTTAACACGGGTTAATTCTAATATTAAAATAAATGACTAAAATGAAAATAGAAGTGTGTACCGACTAACATGACGCGTTCATTTCCAATAACAATGATAAAATAAAAAAAAAATACACCCAACAGTCACACACCTAGTCCTGATCCCATACTATGTATAACCTGTATCGTGGGTGTCAGACTATGAGAGACTTTCAGTCCCACAACACCCAGACTTGAAACAAATATCTGTGGGCCACACAAACATTTGTCTCAATGTGGGATTCGAACCCGCGGCCTCTCGCTTCACAGCCGGCTCGCCCGCTGCGCCACGGAGGCTGTCATCCAACAATTTTTACCCTAAACCGAAACAGTAATATAACAAGTTATTTTTATATACCATTGGTACTGGATAGACGCAGAATTGTTTGTGCCCTAAATCCTATTATCATTTCAATCTGGAATGATAAAACAGCTGATCGACATACCGAGTAAAGTCGTGGCTCTATAATAGTTTTACTCGTGGCAAAAAATGACATACGGACAAGCTTTACTCTGTATTTGGCGATTTTACTCGTATATCGATAAGCCGCTTAAAGCGGAATCCTCAACTTATCTTTTATCTACACGATATACAATAAAACCTATCAAATTTTGTTCGTTTTTACATTTTTGTCGTTAAAGTTACGTGTTGTTCTTTCAAATTTTTCACCAAAATGTAAAAAATAAACTTTTTGTAGTGTCTTGACGTTAGGAATCCAACTTAACACTAGATATGAGCTTGTATTGGACGGAATAGGTGACGATAGTGAGGTATGACGTCTTATAGATGAGTAATGTCGATATCGATATGTATAATATACACAACACTAACACTCGTTCCACTCAGTTCGTTCATCGCACGTCTCATGCGTTGAAAGCTGTAACAGAAAATATCGAAGCATTAAAGAAGCAATATCGAAATTATCAAAATTCGGTAGATATCGGAAAAAATTAAATAATTCGATAAATGGGTTTTATCGAATTATATAAAATATTTTTAAATGAAATTTACACTTATTTTCACTTTAAAAAGTGATTTTATCGATAGAATTATCGATATAAATTAAAATCATAATATTCTGACTAGGTACATAGTGTAAATATTTTTATGTGGTTAAGTGTAGTATCATACTCAACGTGTGATGCGTTGGTCGAACTGTAGGTCAACCATGAGGTTTTTTTGACATTACTCGTTAGCACAAATATTTGTAACGAAAACACTTGAACGCCTCTAGCGGTTACGTGGGAAACTGACGTTTTCCATACAAATATTTTACGTCCTCGCTCGCGTAAATACTTGCAACAAACTCATGGTTGAGCTACTGTATGCTGTTGCACTACGAGCAGCTAGCCGCATGTCACGTGCTGTGTGTGTATGTACCTGGCGAGTGTCGATGGTCCCTCTGCAGCGCGATGTACTGCCTGACGAGCCGCGCCACCTCGTGCGCCTGCTCGGCCTGCAGGCGCGTCACTCGCTGCTGCAGCAGGGAGCCGCACTTCACGTCCAGGAACAGCGTGCCGTCCTCAGACCGGACCTGCAACACAACATACATCTGAGGAGACAGTACACGTGGAGGGAATATAATATGAATAGGAATTTTTACTAAAGTGAAACATAAAAATAAAAACACGCAGTCGAAGTGAAACTTCACTTGTGAACTTTGTATGTATATGTGAATTTTAACACCGGATCTATCCTTCGGAACTACGGGGAGTCTCAGATATCGAGTTTGAAGCCAGGCCATATATTTTTTAATATTAATTTATTTAGATATTTAAATGGACCAAAAGCCTCACTTTTTACTACAGATACATTGTTCCATGAGCAAAAAATTTGTCTGAACCGAAACATTATTTTGTGTAGTATATCGAGAAAATCATGTGTAGGAGAGTCGCCCTATCCCACGGTACGTACCTTCCTGGTGGAGATGAGCTCCGCGTACGGCCAGTGCGTGTCGGTGTCGTGCGTGGCGGGGTGCAGCAGGTGCACGCCGCGCCGGTTCAGCGCCAGCACGCACTCGCGCCACTCGCCGCCGCCGCCGCCAGCAGCACCGCCCGCACCGCCCGCGCCCCCCGCACCTGCAGCACCACCCGCGCCCGTCACGCGACGCACCGCGAAGAACGACGAGCCGAACAGCGGCCAGCGGGACAACACCTGACAAACAACACAGGAAATATATCAAAATACAATCGAATCTTGATCAAGTTTATATGCGATCATATTCGCTCCACATTTGCTACAGATTTCAGGTTATAAAAAAAATCTTAAGAAAATTAAGAAAATTCTTCATTTGAAATTGGTAGATTAAAAGAATTTGACTTTCCTTCGTAATCTGTCAGAGAAAGACGCGTTGCGCTTTCGATTGCCACCATAATAGTTATTTCTGGTTTTGTAATCTATCGATAACTATCGATATTAACACTAACTGTATTCGATAGTGTAAAGATTAAAAAACATTTGTTTTTAATTTGTGTATTTTAACCATACCTGTAGTACTTTGGATTTAGCAGCAGCCGGTGTGAGTGACCTAGCATGTGGCCACTCTGCAGCCACCCACGTGGCCCATTTGGCGGGGCGAGGCTCCCTCAGCGCCAAAAGCGGCTTGGGCAACAGGAACTTCAGGTCACGTGGCGCAGGCGCCTCTGATAGTCCTGCGGCACGGTGCAAGAGCGACGCTACTAGTGCCGCGTCACGGAGCACTGGGGCTGCGGGAGCCTGCCCGCCCGGCAGGACTAGCAACAGACCTTCTAGGTAGTCGGGAGCCACCTGGAAAATAAAATGAGACCATGTGAAAAAAAGGGCAGAAGATTATAGAGAGTCTCTGTGGTGTAAGGCTGGCTGTGAAACAGTACGTAACGTACTCGCCGCCCGCTAGGGGCGTGGTGAGCTCGTCACCTCCACGATGCAGGACAGAGAGAACTGTACGTGATGGTATACTGACCTGGTTGAACAGCACCTCTGTGTAGAGCGGAGGAGCGTCAGTCCTCAGCGGCGCGTGCCACACGGAGCGGCAGAAGATCAGGTAGAAGGGATGGTGCGCGCGCTGCAGCTCGGTGGTGACGTCCAGCACGTACTCGTCGCCCGCCAGGGGCATGGTGAGCGCGTCTCCCGCCACGATGCAGTAGAGAGAGAACTCCGCGCGCTCCGACTCGCTCGTGACGCCGATCTGTGAGAATCATTACATTAAGCCAAGTGTTCTAGCACGAAAACTCAGATTCGACCAGACTTTTAAAGAAACTTCTCTCTAAGAACTGTACCTCTGGAGAGAAATAATGCTTTTCGATAACGATGATAGTTATTATTTTTGAGGAACGAAACCCATTCCAAGAAGTCGCAAACCCCTTGAAGATTGTAACAAAGATAAATAAGTAGCTGGGGTCGTTGACGTGAGCGTCAACCTGTCACCTGGAGAGACCTACTTCCTACATCGGACGTTAGCTGGGGTGGTTGACGCTCACCTGGGAAGACCTACTTCCTACATTGGACGTCAAGTTGATATGTGATAGATCAGTGAATGCTTACCAGTTCACAGAGTTCGTTGACGATGTCCTGCACGACGGTGGCGCAGCGCGTGTTGACGACGCGCTCGGCGCCGCCCGGCAGCCTGTACAGCTGCCGCCGCGCGGACCGGCCCGCGGACACGGCGGTCACCTGCACACACACACATCACATCACCTAATGCCCGTACAGAACAACCGAATCAAGCATTTCGGCGATGAAGACAGCACGTTCGCTCATCTTTGCTGATGCGTCCACATCCACACTCACTCGCTCGCCTTCGGTCGATTGATCTGGACCTCTCGACCCCGAAATGCCGAGCCGAAAGGCAACGCGTTAAGTCATTCCAGCACCAAAGCAGATTATCGCAATGCACTAAGTTAGACTAGGGTTTCTGGTGGGTAATGTAGATCTGATAAAGGTCGCAGGAAGTCGCGGGATGGAGACCGCTTCCAACAGCGGTCTGAAAATTTTTTGGGGAGGCCCGCTGTGGACGTCCTGGGGCTGATGATGATGATGTATTTTGAGGTTAATTCTGTACCGTTACCGACACCCAGATGGGAAGGTTTAGGAATCTGTCATAACCATTTTTTTTCTGTGACAAAAAATGTATGGCGGCAAATGTAGGGCTACACCAAAAAGCTCAGAAGAAGCTATAGTTCCATACCTCCTCGACACTGGGCACGTTCTTCCTGCCGCCGCAGCGCAGCGTCTTCCTTAGGTTGGCGAGGCACACGGACGCCGTGCCCTGGCAGGGGCGCCGCCGGTCCGCAGCCGCTGCCGACAGGTACTCCACCAGGAACGGCCTGAACGCACAGTTTTACTGCTGTTTCATCCATGAACAACATTCGTGTATACGATGAGACTCACATAATCAGAATTCACTCAAAGTCTTTTAAATAAATTAGATTAAAAAAATGATAATAAATAAATCCATAAACAATAGTGTATGCTTGCACAATTATTTTTATTTGCTAATACTAATGCTCCTCAACAGCTTTGTATTTTTTTTCCTGTTTATAAAAAAGGTAAATCAAATAGGATTCTATATTGACCTCGAAATGTCTTCGGACCTGTGCTACCTGTGATTAAGAGAAATTTACTATGTCCAATGGCGATACCTGTGATTAAGAGAAATTTACTACGTCCTGAATCTCGATTGAAGATAGATCAGTTTTATATTATGTGACTGATGAATATTACAAGCTTATATTTAGTTTCACTTGTCCCATTGTCTGTAATCAAATCTTGCAAGCTAAATTAGACCAACTTCACACCTTCTTCCACAATTTGTCCGATTGGATTCTTTGGTGTACTTATGTAACTTCGATGACAACAGAATGGTACCATGGAGCTGGTCTGATGACGGAACTTCTGAATTAAACAAGATAAACCCATCTTGTTTGGGCTCGATTGATTCGTCTTGAGAAGTACTTTACATATTCGTAGAATATTTTGAAACATCACGGCTACTCTAAAATACCCATAAAAAGCTTGTTTTCGACCGACTTCCCAAAAAGGAGGAGGTCCTCAATTCGTCGTTTTATTTTTTTATGTACCTATGTTACGCGATATCTCCGCCAAATGTGGACCGATTTTCAAAATTATTTTTGTGTTCGAAGGAGCTTATTTCAAGGGTGGTCCCATATAAATTTGGTCACGATCGGATTTGAAGTCGGTCCGTTAAGTTTTTAAACTTGTGATTATAAAAAATAGATTATTAGTATTATACTGTTTAATGTCTCTCATTATTAGGAACCCTAAGTAAAGAAATCGGTCAGTACACTTTGTCAAAAGACCTCACTAACCTCATTAAATTTTTATCAACGAACGATTTCTTAATCGCGGTTTATTGGCAACGTTATTGTTATATTATATTGAACTGATGCACGTCCACAGATCCAAGGCTGTATAAAAACTGAGCCATTGTACCGGATGGAGCGAAAAACACAAAGTATAAGATACAAAAAATTTATAAATACGACGACGGTAAAAAACTAACGCTAAATTACATTGCGTTAAACGGTGACCAGTGACAAATGGCTGTATTTTTTTATAATCAAGTGCGTTTTGACCTCGACATTAATTTGTACAAGGGCAGGGCTGCTGCAGTAGAGGGTGAGTAGTGAAAATATTCGTCCAAATTGTTATTTGTATAGGAAAGAAAATTATGGAAGCATAGTGGTTTGGTCTTTTATTTAAGTCGGGTTAACACTAAGAAAATCTCGATTGGTAATTTGAAACTTAACAGACCGTATTTTAAAATGTATCCGATCGTGACCAAATTTTAGACCACCTTTGGAATAAGCTCTATGGAACCCAAAAAGAAACTTAAAATCGATCTACATTTGGCGTAGATATCGCGTAACATATGTATGTACATACAAAAATACCCACGAATTGAGGACCTTCTTCTTTTTTTCTATGTCACCAACAAGTGTTCTAATTTGCGTTCTTAAATATGAGAGCTTATGTGTGTTTGTATTAAATTAAGTAACTTAATTGTTTACTATGTAATTTTTTTTAAGTACGAAACTGTATTTTGCATTGTGAAATAAATTATTTTGTTATTATTTATTTAATTTCATTTTTTTTTTTATTCAAAATTTTCTACTAATAGTAATGATATATCATTAGTAGAAATAGTAGTATTTCCTACTATAAACTCGGCTAAAATCCAGTTCGATTTGACATTTAATCGAGATTACCTTTTTGCAGACCTCGTGACTATCGCCCGAATGGTCAAACGTTATTCAACTTAAAGGGATTCTTACATTGATTTTCGCCATACAATTTAACAGATAAGGCGGCCTTAAACAATATAAGGCGACCTTAAGTGTATGAGCATTCGGCGGTATGATGAGCACATTACCTGAGCGTGTCGGAGCAGGTGAAGTACGCGGCGAGTATGGACATGAGTCGCCAGGCGCGCTGGCACGAGTCCGCCGCCTGCGACCTGTTCGACGTGGTCTGCTTCATCAGCTGGCAGTACACCTCGTCACGGAGCTCCGGCACCGAGTGGCAGTGCTGCAAGACAAGAACATGATGCTAATTTATCGAAAGTCATCAGGGGGGCTAGTTTTTTTTTATAGCAGAGACTGGCAAACGAACAGATGGGTCACCTGATGGTAAGTAATCTCCTCCGCCCATACACACCCAAGACATTATAAGAATCATGGGTGCATGGCCAACCTAAAAAGAGGAAATGGAAGGGGTAGGAAAAGGGATTGGAAAAAGGAAGGGGGGGGGCTAATGGGCTACCGGAAATCTCACTCACCGAACGAAACGCGACAGCAAGCTGCCACTTTACGTCGGTTTTCTGTGAGACAGTGGTATCCAACCGGTCGAGCCGACCCATTTGTGCAGTAGACGTTACTGTCTACAACGTAGCTCTACCACTCCAATTTGTAAAATGAAATCCGCAGTTACGGACTTCATTTCGGACGTTTTACTATTCTATGTGGCTCACGTGTCCCACCGATATCGGTGCTATAAGTTTCGTTTCGGAGAATGATAAGCTGTAAATCGTTTAACAGCCCACTCTTCGGTGTTTGACATTTATTTGATCCACGTGCATCTATATTAGTCTGTGCGGTAGAGTACCGGTCCGATATCGTTCATCCGATAACGTTTTATAGAATAGACACCCAGGTCCGTAAGCGATACCGATTCTAAAGGTCATAGAACATTTTATGACGAAGCAAATTCAGGAGACTCGAACTCTCGTCCCCTTGGTCATTTCGTGGGCCATGTTTATTACCATCATCATCATCATCAGCCACAGGACGTCCATTACGTTAATTACCGTACAATAAAGCATTTCAATCTTGATATGGTAGTATATGGACACAGGCATGTCTGTGGTAGTAGCAGTGAAGAGTTAACAAAAACATTACTCTCTTTCCGACACATTGAATGAACAAACTTAAACGCAGCCATTAATTGTAGTGACATTGCTGGATTCGTGATCTATACAAAACTCACATAAAATATTATCTAGTCTACTCATAGGCAAGAGCAGACTACCTGATAAAGGTCGTAGAAGTTTCTGGATGAAGGACGCTTCCAACGAATCGGTTTGGAAATATTTAGAGGCCTATGTTCAGCTGTGTACAATGTACATCTTGTAGCTGATGATGATAATAGTCTTTCTACCTGCCCTTATCCCACCTCAATGTGGGGTCGGCGCAACACACTATCTCAAGGATGATCTCTTGTCAGTGAGTTACGAATATTCAATGGTTCTTACCATGAGCACAGTATAGACGCATTTAACTTCAGTCAGGTCCTGATGCATGTTCCTCTCAGCCGGCTGTAGGTCTCCACAGTACGCCCTGATGCACGTGAAGCACTCGAGCGCTGGAGGCGTTAGCGCTGGTGGCAGACGCAGCAGCGGCGCTCGAAGCGGCGTCGCTTGCCATTTCACCACGTCGGTCTGCGCCTTCCATGTCCACTCGTTGCGTTTAGCTTTGCTCTTCAACGATGAATCCGCTTTTAGGATTTCTAATCTGTGAAGAGAGGAGACTATTAGCATAAGCTCACGCCTGTATCCCCAAAGGGGTAGGCAGAAGCGCACTAGCGAACTAGAACACCCATATTTCGCCGAGCTTAGTTCCGTCCTAGATGTGTTAGGGGGCGAGCCTATCGTCATATCGGGCACAAATTCCAGACTCCGAGCTGATATGGAAAATTCGATATCACTTTAGCTTTACTATTAGCAGACTATTAGCTTTGGATAAAAAGACTAAAATACATATACTATTACTAAATTTTTCTAATCCTCCTCATCCTCAATCATCCTGTCCATCCTATTGAACCCGAGACCCCAGATCGGTAGATAGCACGAAATACAGCTATACCACCGAGGCCACTTTTCTAACAGAGTTTTCAATAAACAACCACCGTGGCGCAGCGGGCGAGTGGCCGGCTGTGAAACGAGGGGCTGCGGGTATGATTCCCTCACCGAGGCAAATGTTTGTGTGACCTACATATATTTGTTTCGGGTCCGGGTGTTGTGAGACTATGAAAGTCCCTTATAGTTTCTGATACCCACGATACAGGTTAAACCTAGTGTGGAGTCATAGTGTGTGTGACTGTTGGATCTATTTATTTAACATAACATAACATAAGCTCACGCCTGTATCCCCGAAGGGGTAGGCAGAGGTCCACTAGCGAACTAGTACACCCACATTTCGCCGAGCTTAGTTCCGTCCCAGATGTGATAGGGGGCGAGCCTATCGCCATATCGGGCACAAATTCCAGACTCCGGGCTGATATGGAAAAATCCGATATCACTTTATACTTATTTATTTTATTTATTTATTAAATTGAAAGAACCTCCTCCTTTTTGAACTCAGGTCAAGAGTTTCCCGGAGTGAAAAATATTTGGCATGGCGATAAGATCGCCTCCAAGCTCAAGAAGGGTTGGAATTATACTCGGCAAAACACGGAGGTGTTGAATTTCTTTAGTTTACCTCTGCTTACTTCTTCAAGGATATAAGCTTCAGGTTATGTAATAAAACAATGGCAACGTTAATATTTCAGAATAGTGCACGTTTTCGTAATAATGTGAAGGAACATTATTAAGGCTGCCTCGGTGGCGTGGTGGTATTTCGGTACGACTACGGTTCTGAGGTCTCGGGTTCGATCCCCGGGTCGGGCAAAGTGATATTGGATTTTTCTATATCAGCCCGGAGTCTGGAATTTGTGCCCGATATGGCGATAGGCTTGCCCTTGCCCTTATCACATCTGGGACGGAACTAAGCTCGGCGAAATGTGGGTGTTCTAGTTCGCTAGTGCGCCTCTGCCTACCCCTTCGAGGATACAGGCGTCAGCTTACGTTACGAACATTATTAAATGTTAAATGCTTACATAATTATACTATTGTTCGTGTATATAGTATTTGCTTGTATACTACTAGATTATCTGTATAATATTTGAATAAATATTTGTCAATAAGCCGCTTCTGACAAAATTTACATTCTAGTTAAGCAAATTCTAGTATTATTTATTTCTGCATATAAATAAGTGATAAATAAATTAAGTCCTGATTCCTGAGCGAAATTAAAAAGAAACCTAGCACGTTTTGGTGACACCATCATTAAAAAATGCATAATGAATGTGATATTTAAATATGCACTAACAGAACAAGATTGAAACACTTTCTTTTTGCGTGCAAAATCAAAAGCAGGCGAGTGCCTATTGCCTCTTGGTGACAATCGAGAAATAATGTAAATTATAAATATTTTGGTTGAATACTATGAATAAATTTAACGCCGGGCTGGTAGCAAAAGTAAGACAAATTCTTTCTACAACATGCTTAAAAAGTGTGGTGCGCCAACCCCATATTGGGATGGAAAAAGAAGACTTTCTTTCTACCTGCCCTTATCCCACCTTAATATGGGGTCGGCGCAACACAAATTTTCGAGCATATTGCAGAAAATACTGTAAAGTTTTTATAATCGGCTGCCCCTGCCTGACGTCAACCCCATCTAGGGGTGGGTGGAAAAAGAAGACTACGAAGATAACATAACATAACATAAGCTCACGCCTGTATCCCCGAAGGGGTAGGCAGAGGCGCACTAGCGAACTAGAACACCCACATTTCGCCGAGCTTAGTTTCGTCCCAGATGTGATAGGGGGCGAGCCTATCGCCATATCGGGCACAAATTCCAGACTCCGGCCTAATATGGAAAAATCCAATATCACTTTGCCCGACCCGGGGATCGAACCCGAGACCTCAGAACCATAGTCGTACCGAAATACCACCACCCCACCGAGGCAGACTACGAAGATAAAAAAAGGTAAATTATTTCTGTACCGTGCTTGAAGAGTATGTTTGTATTTAGAATGCATTGAAGTATAATGGGTCCTTTAGCGGAAACATTGCATATAATTAAAATATAATTATGATATTTTCAAAAGAGTCTCCTTTTATATAGTTTGTTCATATATCATTTCGACATTTAAATTTGAATTTTAAAACAGACTGGAAATTACGCTTTTTAAATCCATTCATCAATTATCCAATTAGATTGTTCAATTTGTTCGTACGTCCATTGAAATTCTTACAGATAAGTAAGCACCGAGCTTTACTTTCTAAACGTGGCGAAATATTGGGCGAAATGCTTACTCATATCTTGAAATGCGAGATGTCAGTTACAAAATTTAAATGCCGATTAAGTATTATCGTGATGATCTTGAAGTATCTAATTTCTTACATCAATGAAAAAGCATATAAAAGTTACATGTCATCTCTTTCTATAAATATGGATTGTAATGTTTCGAAACTTTATATAATTATTTCGGATAGGAAATTGCGGTCAGGCCAGGCAGCCGGTCGTAAAAACTAAGCTGAATCCTTTCTGCAACATCTCCAAATTGGAGTGGAATAACACTGTCGCCACGCCTGGAGGGAGACGTGACAGCTATGTCGGATTCGCCAGTTTAACGGCCCTGCGCTATAATGCCCGGGAGAGATGGAAAACATCTAGGCCACACTGGACAGAGTATGTATACCCTACATCGGTAATACCGACAGAAAACCCCGCAGTAGCACTCTTCGGCGCTTTAGGAACTGCTCTGGGTTTTCCTAGGCGAGAAGCGCTCAGGTTTCAGCCGCTTTCAGTGCTGCCTTGCGGCCAGTCTCCGATTGGGGGTGGGGGGTTCATAAACCCCACCGCCGAAGGACGCTATCATCATCAATGACAGCACGAAGCCACCACCCGTGCTGTCGTCCATCCTACCAGGGTTCTTTAATTTAAATTCATCCCTCTGTTTGTTATGGTGTCAACAATTTCAAAAGTCAAAATTAAAATCCGTGAATAGCGCAATATTTGCAAACTTGGCGATGGAACGCAGTCTTACAATTTATTCATAAATATTTATAGACTTTGCAAATATGTGAGTAGGCGTATTATGTTGCACAATAGAATGAACTTTTAAATATATTCAGAATATTTAAAGCGTTTTGTCTCTAAAGATATCGGACTATGGAGGCACTATTCTAACTTCTTTATTAGTATACTAGCTTTTGTCCACGGCTTCGCTGGCGTTTCCAGGTTTATCTCGATGATCCTCTATAGTTTTAGCGTCTAGCAAGTCCGAGGATTTATGCTCTTCTTCTTTTTATGCAATTCTAGCAACTAGCTCATAGAAAGCTACGTGAAATGGTGGTTGTGCTACTGTTAAGATTGCTAGAGGCCCGAATCCCTCTCCTGTCACTTTCGTTGTCTTTCTTTAAGTTAGAGTCACGCTGTGGACAGTTATTGTAAATGTCAGCTTGCTGTGCGTTTAGTTGGGTAAGTAAGACTTCCGGGTGGCGCAAATCTTCATAATGGTTATGCCGAGAGGCTTGCGATATGTATGAATGGTTGGTTTGTCTGAGTATGGGAATTCATCTGTTGTCCCTGTGCCCGCATCAGTTATCCTGGCATAGGTCTGTCGATTTACTTCTTCCCTCTTCGGGTTTGAAGAAGCATTTATACCGGCATGATTCTGTTGATTACCGATGAAAACTCATTAGTTTTTTTATAGCAGAGGCTGGCACACGAGTAAAAGAAAGAAATAATTTAGGTGGGTCACTCGATGGTAAGCGATCTCCACCGTCGATAGACATTCAATACACAAAAAGAATCATAAGTGCGTTGCCAACATAAAAGGAGGGAAATAGGGATTGGGAAAGGGAGGGGGAAATTGGGATTGTCGGTGGTCGCTTGCTTCTTGGACGTCACCTTACATTGCTCTAGTCTAAAAGAATAAAAAATACGCCATCGTTGGATTAATATGAAAATTAGAGTCTAGATGGTCATAATATCAAATTGATGTCTATAAAATGATGCAATTAAAAACTAAACCAATTCGCTTGTTAAACTCAAATAAACACCGAATATGGCGTCTGGCATTTTGTTAATGTCAAATTGTCGTTATGAAACGCGGATTTGCGACTGGCAACTGGCGACCGTTGCATCATGCTCATGAGAAATAGGACATCTTTACTAACTCGATATGCTGCTAAAATGTTAAAAATTAACTGATTGAGCAATTTGGAATGTGAAACGCATGCCTTCCGGGATTTGAGGCGCTATTGTTTGTATGTCGGTCAGTTTGTGCATAATTTGTAAGTAGAATTGTTAGATTAGCATCGAATTTGATTGTTGCATTAAGTTTCATGCATTTGTATACAATTATATATATAGGTTTCTTTCTTTTTTTCTACCTGCCCTCATCCCACCTTAATGTGGGGTCGGCGCAACACACTTTTTCAAGCATGTTGCAAAGAGGATTTGGCTTAGTTTTTACGACCAGCCGCCTGCCTGACGTCAACCCCCTATGAGGGATCCAGTCCCGGGAAAATTAAATGAGAATATTTACTTTGCCCGACCTGGGAATCGAACCCAGGACCTCCCGGTCCACAGCCCATACATGCTGCCACTAGACTAAGGAGATGTATACAATTATATACCAAAAAAATAAAAAATAAGTAGTGAATTTCTTTTAGACCATTTTTTAGAAAAAGCACGGGACACAGTGTCAATTCAATAATGAAATATCACGCAGACACTTGTACGCAGATTCGATTAAATTCCTTCTAGATTGATAAAAATCTGATCCGCAAATTCCACGTTCCTTTGCCTATATCCATTTGCATAACAAAGGCCATAATCGACGATAATTTAAATCTAAGCATGCATTCTACGCCGGCATAATAGCTTTGCTATTGATGTCGCAAGGCCCACAACGCGATACAAAACAGATTGCTATCGTAATTCATAACAAACAGTAAAGTTGTTCGAGTACCGACTTGATTCCAAGAGACTAGAGGCCACTCCTTGTGGTTGTCCTTGCTCCCGGCGCGGCACAGTGAATGTACTCGAGCCATTGCCATGAGTTCACTGTTTGTTAGGATACTATAGTCGTTCATTATTAGCCTCCGTGGCACAGCGGGCAAGTAGCCGGTTGTGAAACTTGGGGTTGAGGGTTCGATTCCTGCACCGACACAAATGTCTGTGTGGCCCACAGATATTTGTTTCGGGTCTTTGTGAGACCGAAAATCTCATGTAGTTCCTGATACCACACAAGATTCGATCTTAGTGTGGGGTCAGGACTATGTGACTGTTGGGTGTATTTATTTATTATTGTGGCTAGTTTAATTTACATAAATAGTTTCACGCCTGTATCCCTGAAAGGGGTAGGCAATGGCGTACTAGCGAACTAGACACTCATTTCGTTAGCTTAGTTCCGTTCCAAATGTGATAGGGGGCGAGCTACAAATTCGGGCACAAATTTCAGATTCCGGCCTGATATGGAAAAATCCAAAATCACTTTGCCCGACCCGGGGATCGAACCCGAGACCTCAGGATAGAAGTCAGTTGACATTTCTGTACCAACTTATAAAGAAAATTCAAAAGTTGATTTGAAAGCGAAAACTAATGACGTCACAAGGTAGAGCTCATTGTATCAAACGGAAATGTTGTTTTATTTGATGCTAATGTCCACTGTCTAGTACAGTCTTTCCCAAAGTGGGCGCTAAAGGGGGGCGGTAAGAAACCCGGAAAAAAGGGGATCTCCGCTGATATAGCTCATCATCATCAGCCACAGGACGTCCATTGCTGGACATAGGCCTTCCCCAAAGATAAGTATATAGCTATTGTATAGCTCAAAATAATTTATTTAATTTGAAGTCATAGTGGTTTTTAAGTAGATAAAAAAATGGGGGGCGCTAAAAAATAATTTATTTTCAAAGTGGGCAGTAGACAAAATGGGTCTTACTTATAAAAACATGTTTGCTTCTCTTTTCGCTAAGAATAGCCTGTCACTTTTTTCTTTGCGTTACATTGTTTAAAAATGGAAGGGACAACCTATGGTTAAAGATAAGCAGCCCTTAAATAATGATTTATTAGGTTTACGCGAATGTTATTCATTGGAATAAAACTATTTTTATGGATTCTATCACGATTTGGTTTTAATTTTTATGCTCGACGTTTCGAAGCTTTGCAGCCTTCGTGGTCACGGGTCAGCGCTTAAATATTTTTATAAGTAAGGGGCAATAAGTTTGGGAACCTCTGGTCTAGTAGCTACCATTTGTATAACAATACGTTTAGTGTGCATCATCCGTGACAAATCAGTGCACTAACAAATACCGTCTGAATAGATTTATTATAAATGCGAAAGTTTGGCTATGACTACCTCGGTGGCGTAGTTGTATTTCGGTACGACTACCTGAAGTTTCGAGTTCCCTGCGGGCAAGGATACTGTTTTTTTTTTTTTTACAGTATCAGCCCGGAGTCTGGAATTTGTGCCCGATATGGCGATAGGCTATCCCCCTATCACTGGGACGGGATTAAGTTCGGTGAAATGTAGGTGTTCTAGTTCGCTAGTGCTCTGCCTACCCCTTTGGGGATTGCGTGAACTTATGTTTGGATGGATGTTTATTACTTAATTACGTCCAAACCTGGATTTGGCAAACCTTTGGCACAAAGATAGAGTTTAGTCTGGAATATCACATAGGCTTTTAACCAGGAAAAATGTACCGTACAAAAAAAAAACAAAAAACAAGCGTGACATTTGATAACGCTCGCTAATGTTTTTTTTGTGTCAACCAAGATTGGCAACAGTCACGTGACTTTTTGGACGCCAGTGTCAACTCCATACAAAATTAAATATGTATAATACCCGTCGCAGGCGGCACATATATATGTTACATAAGCGTATGGGCCACCGGAGGCCGAGCTGCCCGTGACTATTTAATTTATGTAAGCTAAATTCTCACTGTTGTTTACATGCTATAATCGGAAAGCGTTTTGTAAAAGGAAATGAGGAAAACCTAGTCGGGAAATCCTCGGTTTAGGTACGTAACTAATGAACCGTTGTTAACGCATTCTTATTATGGTTTCCTATTGGCGTTGTTTACATCCAATACGTATGTTTTAATTACAGTTTAAACTAATTACAAACGGAAGATAATTCATTAATTGTTATTTAAATGCCAACAAAACGGTCTTTGGGCAAAGTGGTCTTTCGACCAACACAAAAAAGGAGGTACTCAATTCGTCGGTATGTTTTTGTGTATGTATGTTATATAGCATAACATAAGCTCACGCCTGTATCTCCGAATGGGTAGGCAGAGGCACACTAGCGAACTAGAGCACCCACATTACGCCGAGCTTAGTTCCGTCCCAGATGTGATAGGGGGCGAGCCTTTCGCCATATCGGGCACAAATTCCATACTCCGGGCTGATATGGAAAAATCCAAAATCACTTCGCCCGACCCGGGGATCGGACCCGAGACCTCAGAACCGTAGTCGTACCGAAATACCACCACGCCACCGAGGCAGTATATTACGTATTTGTAGTTATATCTACGCCAATTATGAACAAATCAAGATTCTTTGTGTTTTATAAAGCTTATTCCATGACTCGTCTCACATAGGTACATTTGGTCAAGATCAGATAAATATTGAAATCGGCCCGTTAAGTTTTTAACACACTGACGGGTCATGAAATTAAGCTAAATCCTCTCTGCAACATGCTTGAAAAAGTGTGTTGCGCCGACCCCACATTAAGGTGGAATAAGAGCAGGTAAAAAGAAAAGATTATAAAGCTATTCCGAAACGCGGTTTCTCTGAATGACCCGCTATGGCAGGTTTTATACCAAATTCCTAAGGCGAGTAGGTACTAGCTAATGTAGCTACTTTTCAATGGCCTCAATATTCAATTTTGCAACACAATGCTATGTTTTTAGTATTGTATTGTAATGATTAAGCCATAATTATAATATTATGTGGTCGGTGTTGTTGGGTTCAATGACATCTGTAGGCAATAGACATAAGCTCACGCCTGTATCCCCGAAGGGGTAGGCAGAGGCGCACTAGCGAACTAGAACACCCACATTTCGCCGAGCTTAGTTGCGTCCCAGATGTGATAGGGGGCGAGCCTATCGCCATATCGGGCACAAATTCCAGACTTCGGGCTGATATGGAAAAATCTAATATCACTTTGCCCGACCCGGGGATTGAACCCGAGACCTCAGAACCGTAGTCGTACAGAAATACTACCACGCCACCGAGGCAGTGTAGGCAATAGATATTAAATTATATGTATATTTATATGAAAAACACCTAAATACCTCCAGAGGTTAAGTGGGGAATTAATGTTTTTCATATAAATAATAATTATTATTATCTTTGGAGGAGGTCTATGTCCAGCAGTGGACGTCCTGTGGCTAATGACGATGATGTTGATATAAATTATTGTACATAGTATTAGCGAGAAATGACAAAAAATAATCATGGTTGAGCATTTGCATCAATATAATATACCCTAGAAGCACAGTTCTTTGCAAATATTCTCCTAAAAAGCGGTATCAGGAATAAAACAAAGAAAAATATCACAAGTTCTAATTAAATCAACACAAATATAACCCTATGCACGTGATATAAAGTAGCTTTTTAAATGAAATGAGCAAGCGTTCTTAAATTTGAATTTTGAAATTTAGAATTCTATCGGCGTGGGACTGTATGCAAAACGAGTGCATAAGCACTCCTTTGCTGTCCCATTTTCCGAGCGTCAACTGTGCATCTAGGTAATTAATATATCGATGAGCATTGGGTTAAAATTCGATTCGAAATTTAAAATAATTTGTGCTCGGGCATTGTTTTGTAGATTTAAATCAAAACAGCATAGATGCATTATAAATGGCGCAAAACAATCTATGATAATTGAGGTTTATCGCCAAATTTCCCGCCAAATTTAAGTGGCCATAAAATAGTAGAATAAAAAATGATATAACCTATAGCTAAATCAGAAACTATACTAATATTATAAATGCTAAAGTTTGTATTGATGTTTGTTAATTTATCACGCCACAACGACTGAACGGATGTTTAGTACGAAGACACATTATAGTCTGGAATAGCACTTAGTCCATTTTTTCCCCGGATAATGTATGATTCCCGCGGAATAGACGTGTTAATAAATATCCTCGCGAACGAAGTCGCGGGCAACAATTAGTATAACATAATTATCCACAAATAACCTTCGAGTTTACGAAATAGGCAATCTGTAATTTAGAGAAACGACATATCATGTTGATTATATTTGATTGAGTGGAAGGGGTCACAGAAAGGTTAAAAGCACAAGGTTTTACTTAACTACAGTAATCTTTTTCTTTCTACTTGGCCCTATCCCACCTTAATGTGGGATCGGCGCAACACACTTTTTCAAGCATATTGCAGAAAGCAGAAAGGATTTGGCTAAGTTTTTACGATTGGCTGCCTGCCTGACGTCAACCCCGGGGTTGGGGTTGGTCTCGAACCTCCGACACTTGTCCCGGCAGTCCGTACCATTCCCAACTGAGCTATCGTTGCTATACTGCTGGATATAGACCTCCTCCAATGATTTCCGATCGTACTATGTATGATGTCAAATCTTGCTGTAGCGGTAAGCCCTCATTCGCCAAGAGCTTTTTCAACGTCTGTTAAAAAAGCGTCTAGACATGTCTGTTCATATGAATGCTTGAAAATCATTCTTGTCATGTTTCTAATAAGCCATATTCTACATACCATAAAAAACCGCCGCGTTTTAAAAGCGCCGGCGTTTGAATAGCTATACTAGAACTCCATTGTTCCACGAACGGCCGGTTTCAATAAACGATCTCAGTTTAGAGTGCAGATAGATCGCGATTATGAACCAATCAAATCACGTCATTTGACGGAGTCATGTTCAAACTGTTCTTATTGGTTAATTTTTGTAATCTATCTGCACATTCGAACTGAGATTGTTTATTGAAACCGGCCGTAAAACGCGTGTTAAAAAAGCTCTCTTGCGAATGAGGCCTAACTGATAACAGTATGGCTCTACCAGTCTATAAATTAAGTCGATTTCATTCGTAATTAAATGTTAACTAAATTCAAATTGAATTATTTTGCATTCTATGCTCCATTATAATCACACCGCGTGTTTTTACATTGTAAGAAAAAAAAAACTGTTAAACCACGAGGGGTCTAATCCCGGACCAATTTAAACTTAGATTTAAAAACTACCACAAAATGACAACACAAAAACAATTGGACATTTTGGCATAAAATAAAAAATGACAAAATTAAGAAAATTAAAACGTAGGTATATAGGTAGCTCTATTAAACGGAATGCTTACAGAATAATGCAAAAAAACGATAAATAAATTCGGTACTTATCAATTAAGGGCGACTTGCAGCGCTGTTACTAATCTAGAGTTGACCTAAACTCGATTCAACCCACAGTTCATTCCTATATTTAAATCGGGATTTGGGATAAACCGAGATTTATCCCAGTGCTGCAAGTTGCCCCAAGTGTTTGGTAATTAAAAAAAAATATAAAACATCCAATTGCAAAAGTGACGTCACTGTACACTAAACAATCACAAATGGAACGAATCTCACAGCATTTCATTGTGTTCATCATCATCACCGTTCGACAAACTGTCGCCGGAAATGTCGCCCGGTGTTCGCGAGGCGTTCGACATTATATCGTGAGTTGAACTGTGGCGACCGCGACCCGACCGCCGCGCTCGGCGAAAGTGACAACACTGAGCTGCTTTTGGAGTCAAAGCTCCTATTCTGTATTCGATTTTCAAATGTTGCTTGATTACGCGGTTATTATGGTTAATGAGATAATTGTCATCTATCATCTGGGACGAAAATAAGCTCGGCGAAATATGGATAAGTCACAGAGTCGTGAGCGTATGTGTATGCGGTAATTGTTGGTCTTGAAATTATTAATCAAGAACTCGTAACTTCACGACAAAGGATTCAGTTTTTTTTATGGCACAGATTGGCAAACGAGCAAGTGGGTCACCTGATGGTAAGTGATCTCCACCGCCCATAGACACCCAAGATACAAAGAACCATGGGTGCGTTGCCAATCTGAAAGGAGGGAATGGAAGGAGATGGAAAAGGGATTGGGCAAGGGAGGGGGAAATGGGCCACCGGAAATCTCACTCACCGAACGAAACGCGACAGCAAGCTGCCACTTGACGTCGGTTTTCTGTTAGACAGTTATCACGTTCGAATTCCCAGTAGGGTACGCGGTTTGCTTGGGACAGAAGCCCCTAAATGGGGTTGACGTAGGCGGGTTTTCTGAATTCTGAAGGTTACATTCCGGTGACCTAAATGCCCCGTTCCAATCACTATTCCTTTTAGGTTTGGTAACACACCTACGATTATTTGGTATCGTGGGTATCTAAATGTCATAGAGACCACTATAATTCGGTCCTACCTGCTCCTTTGTCTGTAAATACTACTTTCAGAATAACCATGGACGTAAAAAATGATGGACGGAGCGCTAGGAACATCGAAAGTGAAGCAGGGTTTTCGACCCATTCGATAGACACGCAATGGCGGCGACTGATCGAATGAGCCGAAAACCCTGCTTCATTTTCAATGTTCCTAGCGCTCGGTCTTTTTTTTACGTCCGTGATAACAACCTCAAATAAAACATGAGTACGCAATAAGCAGTAATAATAAATAGCAGCGATAGCTCAGTTGGGAATGGTACGGACTGCCGAGACAAGTGTCGGAGGTTCGAGACCAACCCCAAAATGGAGCATACACCTCTGACTTTTCTATGTCAAGTGTATTTTCATTGTGAAATATCGCTTGCTATAACGGTGAAGGAAAACATCGTGAGGAAACCTGCATACCTGAGAATTTCTTCACAGGAGTTTCGAAGGTATGTGAAGTCTACCAACCCGCATTAGGCCAGCGTGGTAGTAGACTAAGGCCTAACCCCTCTCATTAGTAGAGGAGGCCCGTGCCCAGCAGTGGGACAGTAATATTACAGGGCTAATATTATACGCAATAAGCATGAGTATGAAAAACCATTGTGTTTGCTATCGATATTGTCTGATTTTACGTTCTTCATACAATTTATATTTAATTGCCAGTCAAGTCTTTATTTACACACATTAAATGAGGAGTTAGCACGAACAAATTTCGAATAAATGTTCGAATCGAGAATGCTGAAGAAGAAAAGAAATAGAAATAAACAAACTTTAGATGTTTCAATACGAATGCTTTTTCGAAAGTTTGTTTGTACTAAGTACCCTGATCAAAAGCTTGTTTATAGCTGTGAGTGCTGTGACGCAGCAAAACTGAAGTAAAATCATTCTAGATATCTCTTTGGTAAATCGTAGAAATTCATTTGGTGCTAGAAAACGTTAATATAAGACTTTATGTTAAGGTTAAATGTTGTATCATTTTGAGATGTGATTATTATCAGAAGTTATAACAGGATACTAAATAAAGTACATATTGTATTTTAATATGCTTGGTTATAAAGTTTCCAGTGGCCCAATTCCAGGCAGTGTACTTCTGGTTCTCTCGAGGGGCTTGCGGCATGACTTGATGGTTGGTTGAGAGTGGTATGGGGGTATCCCTGTATCTGCATCGGTCATCAGCCTGTCTTGTCGCAAGCCCCTCGATTTGCTTCTTCCCTCTTCGGATTCGGAGTGTGAATAAGCATAAATAGGCCGGCATGATTCTGACGACCACTGTTATCAGTGGTGTCCTGTGTTTATACACAGTGTTTGCAGTGATCGCTAGTTTTTTGGACTGCACTACGCTTACCATCAGATGTAGTGTAGTCACTTTGCGTGCCCGGATAAAAAAAATAAAAAATTGGGCTTTCTTTCTTAGATGTGATTATCGGAAGTTAAATGACGGATCATGAGCCCATCCCACATAAAGGGGTGAAGGTTGTTTTTAAAGTATGGGTTAAATATATAGGAAAATAAAGCACAACATTAACGCAAATAGTCCTGATTTTAAATCTCTAATCGCTTGTGTCGTGGGTATTAGGAATTACGAAAGATTTCACAACTTCCAGACCAGAGACAAATATGGGGAAAGGGATTTTTTGAGGGCTAGGTTTAATCCCCAGGACTGGCAAAATTATATTAAGTTTTTCTATACAATGTCAGCCCGGAGTCTAGAATTTGCTAGATATGGCGATATTCCATCACATCTGGGATAGAAATCAGTAAGACGAAATGTGGGTATTCTAGTTCACTGCCTACCGCTTCAGGGATATAGGTTTCTATGTATGTATTACTTTACAGTTCTATAGAAATATTTCCTCACGCTTTCTATAAAGAACCTTATTACTATGTGTCCATTACACGCGCGATAGCTCATCAGCATTAAGTTTATGTAACCTAGTCTAGGAAATGGCGTTAGCTATGCTGAGCAATAGGCACATGCTAAAGAAAACTCCTAGTTCACGCATAGTACGTTGAATGCGTAAGTAATACTTTATGTTAATTAATTAACGCCATTTTCTTGTGGATTTCAACGATTACGTAGTTTGCAAGGTAGTTGGGGTTGCGCAAGTTGATGTGTAATCCAAATTAAATGTATACGTTCTAATATGTATACTAAGCCCCTTACTAATAAAAATATTTAAGCGCTGCTTATCTTTATACCATAGGTTGTCCCTTTCATTTTTAAACAATGTAACGCAAGGAAAAAGTGACAGGTTATTCTTTACCATTTGCTCAGCTAAAAATGCTGTTTTAAGAAAGGCCTTAAGTGTTCGTCTAGTAGTCGCAATTAGACCATAGGAAAAAATATTTCCTTGAATTTCCAACAGATTTTTTAAATTGATTATTATTACTTTCTTTCTGCCTGGCGTTATCCCGGCCTTCTGTCAGGGTCTACCTTCCTACTTAAACGCTTCCACTTCGCCCAGTCTTAAGCATCCTCCATAGTGAAGCCATTATCTTCCTCCAGAACGTCTAACCAGCGCTTTTGGGGCGTCCACGGGAACGCACCCCTGGTATGATTTGGGCCCGACACATGCGACCGACGTACTCCTGTGGTTTTCTCAAATTATTATTACCACCTATATTTATTCATCCTTTGCATTCAAATCATATCAGTTTTCTATATTTCCCGTCTACTCCCTGCTAACATTCCTGCCATGTCCTGTTGTTTCCTTTTCACAAACCACGACTCCTTATCTTACCTCCATAATTGTTATTTTATCTATACCAGCTTGTCTGAAAATCGATAGTATTACTATTTAAATGTAAACTTTGTTTCGATTTAACTTTGACTTGAATGAAGGAGAACAGTTCTAAAAATATAACCCTAAAGAGGTAAATGGGATGTCAAAGTTTGAAAAAACAATGGAAATGTGCAAAACTCCTATGCGGACCGAACCCCGACCAAATGCTAGTGTTCAATAAAACTATATATTTACATATTCTAACTCAAAATAAGGTAACTAGGATACTTGCACTCGTTTCTTGACGCGATTCGCTGCACTACAAGGCATGGCTTACACAAAATCACTAATATTATCACAGCCAAACACAGCACAGTATTCTAAAATAGGTCTATAATAAGCACTTCATAATATATATTGTCACTATTACGCTACAGGTAGTAACTATTAGGTAATCTGTACTAATGGTGCTAACGTTTATAGAACACAATACGCTACTTTAATAACTAACTAATAACGGCCGGTTTCAATAAACAATCTCAGTTCGAATGTGCAGATAGATTATAAAAATTAGCCAATAAGAACACAGTTTGAAAATGACTTCGTCAAATGACTTGATTTGATTGGTTCATAATAGCGATCTATCTGCACTCTAAACTGAGTTTATTGAAACCGGCCGCTAGTCAGTTTAATTATAATAAACACAAAAACCACGAATCTAATTAATCACATTACGTTATCCTAATCTAGACAACCAACAGGAGCGACACAAACGAAAAATAACGGACAAAATATTACACTAGTATTATATAAATAATTAAGTCACATGCACGCAAAGTCACTATAAACCTTCGTTAATATTAAGACCACTTTACACTACGCAGTCGTGACAGCAGTGACATGGCCGAAGGTTACTTGCCTTCTGCGGACGGTCTCGACCCCTATGTTCCACGCGAGCAGAGTACATCTCACTATTCATAGGGCTGCCCCACTTATTTTAAGAATATGTTTATATTTCATTGTTTAGAAGCCGCGTCCGTATTACCTAACTATTGTTGCGAAACTATTGTAACGACGCTCCACGGGAAAATGTGGTTATGAAAAGTACAAGTTTTTGGTTGCAATGAAACAATAATAGAAATGAGGACATTCAGGCTGAGATCTATAGAGCGACTTCGACTACGTCTGAGTCAAAGAAACGAACTCTGTGAGGATTTGGAATTTTTAAATCGAACTTCGACTTAGTCCGAGACATTTTTTACAAGAAAAACCGACTGACAGACTAAGCTAAGATTTTCTTGTATAAAATGACTCGGACTAAGTTAAAGTTCGATTTAAAAATTGCAAATCCTCACTGAGTTCGTTTCTTTGACTTACGACTTAGTTGAAGTTCGCTCTATAGATCTCAGCAATAGACTCACGCCATTTCCAATAGGGTTAGGTACTGAAATGGAACGTGGTACGATACTTGCACACCTCTTTTGCTTCATTCAGTCTTATTAAATTCTCTATGCATGTAGGGTATTTCAACGTGATTTTTCTCGAATATATCTACGACTTGGTCAGAGAAAGTTCGATGAGATCTTCCAGGATAAGACATTTATTGATACCTTTTTTTAAGCATGGGGCAGAAAGAGTCCGTCGTTGCGAATTGGATAACTAACTTTTTTGTGTGTGAGGTGTTTTCTGCTAAACTACGCTTCGGAGTGTGTTTCTGGAAATATATGTAGTTTATAGATACTATTTTTAATTTATATTTTTCAACGATTAACACTATATTTAGTGTGTAATATGGCACTTTAACACTGCTAGTTACATGTCTGATGAATTTATAGTTTATACTACATCTAAAAGAGTAAACAACTCATTAACGATCTTCATCTAATCATAGATTTAGCCTCAATATACAACAAGCACCTGACAAATATGTATCTATATAACACAGATTGGATGAAAAGCATGTCTGTTTACATAACGATTAAAGAAAAATAACTGCCATAAAAAAATATACAAGTTTTTACATTGAAAAGTTTGAAGCCCATTCCTGCATTTATATTTGATGCAGTGGTGATCATCTAAAATGCGATTGTGGAGTGTTCCGATTCAGCAAACAATCAAAGTGAAACATGAACAGAAGCATTGTAGTGTGGAAACTGGAAAGTAGTACGTCGCGTTACGTGAACATTTTATTATGATTTGACAACAAACATTCGGTTGAAGAAGTGCTTGCAACTGATACAGATTAAGTAGTCCCTGTAAAGATATCAGCATCCAAAATCATTGTTTTAATTATTTTTCTGATTATATTAAACTTCTGCCTGACTGCCTCGGTGGCGTGGTTGTATTTCGGTACGACTACCGTCCTGAGGTCTCGGGTTCGAACCCCGGTTCGGGCAAAGTGATATTGTATTTTTCCATATCAGCCCGGAGTCTGGAATTTGTGCCCAATATGGCGATAGGCTCGCCCCCTATCACATCTGGGACGGAACTAAGCTCGACGAAATGTGGGTGTTCTAGTTCGCTAGGGCGCCTCTGCCTACTCCTCCGGGGATACAGGCGTAAGCTTATGTTATGTTGTATTAAACTTTGAATTCAATATTTTACATCCCCATTTTTTAGCCTATAATATGCATATGACAAAGTCCTTCATAAGGTTGTGGGGTAGATATAGCTCTTAGGAATTATACCGCATTGTATTATAGATTAATAACATTTTATAGTTTAAGGATTTTCGAATGTATAGTACATTAAATTGGTGTTCCTAAGGACTTATCTTTTATCTAGAATCGAGGTGGTTTCTGAAGTATGATCACGGAGATATAGAGCAAATAAGACGAGGTGTGCGTCACTTTCGATATTATTGAAGTGAACTGAGGGACAGACGAGTGACAACACATCTATGCAAGGGTGTAAGGATTAGCTTTTTCCTTTAGTGCATAATATGCAATAATTATTCCCGCTTACTAATAATGGACTTATAATAAAGTTAGGAGGCGATTATACCTTTATCTATGGTCAATAAAATTGTAGGAAAAGCCGCGAAACTACTTTTTTGAGACTAATCATAAGTATATTGTGAAAGTAATTCTAATGATCAAAATAGTATATCACGGAAGAAAATAAAATTGATACGTAATTCTTGTAGAAATCATAAGCGCCTGATAGACGTGAATCAACATTGCTATTATTTTTTATACAGGCGCTTGCCAAGTTAGTGACAATGAATTTTAATTATTCTATGTAACGTTCAAATTCAACTAGAAATAGTGGGTTTGCCTCCCGTGCTTTTTACTTCATTCATAATTATTATATAGATCAGTTAAATTACTGAATGGTTAATTTATTTTTAAGATTTTCATAGCTTTAGTATGATGTATGTATGTTTTATCTGAAGAAGCTGCAGATGAAGGGAATCAAGCATTAAGACCAAATTATAATTAGCTACTCGTTATTTTTGTAAAATAGCTTGACCATTTTGCATTCTATAGATGATTATATGATAAGCGATGATAAGATGATAAGCGCCTAAATTATAAGTGAGAGCAACGCTAATCATACTAAATTAAGAATTGGTCTGTACACAGTGCGTACAACAAATATTTCTTTATTCACTTTCTTTTTACCTGCCCTTATCCCACCTTAATTACGGTCGGCGCAACACATTTTTCAAGCATTTTGCAGAAAGGATTTGGTTTAGTTTTTCAGAGCTGTCTGCCTGACGTCAACCCCCCTCTGGGTTTTACAAGTATTTCTTTACAAGAAATGTTTCAACCCTACCAGAAGTCATAAAACAGAGGAAAGTGGCCGATGGTTCGTGGAACAAGAATCCTGCATTCAATGTAAAGCGGGGCCCACGGTTTTTTGCCAACCATTGTGCTAGTGCGGTGCGCCATAACTGTGGGGAATTAAACAATTTACTCGTAATTGCATGATAGTATGTTGAACTTTATTAGATTCGTATAACGGAATAATTATTCTAATTTTTTTACAAGTTTTGATAGTTTACCAAAACGATTATCGTTTTGTTTTCGTACATTTGACTAGCAGCGCCTTTTGCGGCAACTATAACAAACTAAAATAAGTATTAAAAACAATAAAACTCATCGTTTTCTAGAAGTGAGAACTGTCAAAAATATTTCAATGGTTTCGTTTCCACCCGTTCTTTCTTTTTGGCAATTAAATCTTAAAGATATCAAAAATCACAATATTTGGTTTTGTATGATTATTATTTTTGATTTTTTTTTATTATATTATTATTTATATTTGTTCATAATTATGATTTGATTGAATAATATTTAGTTATATAAGAATTTAGATGCATATACAAAACATTGGATATATTTTCCGGTGATATTTAACTAAACATGGGCTCTTTCCCCTTTCATTCACATGTACTCGCATCTATGTAGAATGTCCCAAAATTACCAAGAACCGAGTACACCAGCAACCATTTAATCTTTATAATTGCTTATTTTGTTATGATGTGGACATAACGTGAGCAATTATGTTAGTTAACACGAGCAACATAGCGGTTGCTTAAATTATTTTTTACTAATTACAAATTAAGGTAATTTTGACATTTTAATTTATTAAGGGTATTTGCACTAGTACCTTGATTTGGTCTTTGATTCCAATATTTGCTCTTTATTTTATTTATTTTATTTTTATAGTACGAGTTAGTTTTGATAGTTATTACTTCTTGAAAAAGAAGAACGTTTTAATTTTTCCAAATATTTGTTTCGGATCTGGGTGTTGTGAGACCGTGCGTCTCTCGTTGTTCCTGATACCCACGACACAAGACTCGATCTTAGTGTGGGGTCAGGACTATGTGTGTGACTGTTGGGTGTTATTGATTCTTATTATTTAGTTCGCTATAGTTTCCATAGGAGGCGCTGCTAGTAAAATGAAATTATCGTCGTTATTACAAACTATCAAAGTTCGTACTAGACCCTGGTTTAGTAGAGGTAAAGTTTTTGGGGTATAATTAGTTCAATCTGACTTCGGAATTCCTCATTATGCAAGGTGTGATATACATTTAGCTGGTATTTAAAATATTTTTCGATATTAAGAGAACACATACTTCAGAGGGGATTGACGTCAAGCAGAATTGAAAAAGTGTGTTGCGCCGACCCCACATTAAGGTGGGATAAGGCAGGTAAATAGAAAAAGATTAAGAGGACAGATTAATTTGGTCCTTCGAGCCAGATTTTAACCAAAAATCCATTCACTCATGCATGACGGTATTCTGAAGTACTTGTGATATTTACAGCTTTGCTAATACATTTTTTTTATCCGAGCACGGCAAAGTGACCACACAACACCTGGTGGTAATTTTATACGATTGTCATAGTTATACATGTTAAGTCTCAACGTTGTTTGTTGAATGGTATTAAACACTAGAAGAAGCAAGATAAAACATTGTAAACTATGACAGATGTACAATAGTGGCGAAGCGACAATACAACACGATTCCTTCCGGCTTAACTTTGCCAAATTGTCTACTAATAAATAGGCATTAATTCAAAGAGAAATTGGCATCGGCTTCCTTTTCAGAAATATTCACTCTTCGCTACTGATGTACAGCGATAAATATCAGAAACTGGGCGTCATTTTATACTTTTTGTTCATGTGTAAATTGTTCATGTTTTAAAGTCATTGAAGTATACATTGTGCGAGCCTCAACGCATACAAGGCAACAGGCGTTTTGCAACATGTCCGCTCACCTGTTTCACTATCATTATGTATATCATATACGTAACGTGCCGTCCCTCCACTGTACTGTATAAACAACTTGTATGATCAACGATAAACTTTATGACACTGCTTTGAAGATGATCTAGTACGGTTGAAATATTTTAGAAAACTTGAATACACGCGCGTAACTTAATTTCTCAAAATAATAATTCTTTCTGTCTGGTTTTATCCCCGCTTTATGTCTTGTCCGTTTTCATTTAGGAGTTTTTATGTCAACCCAGTTTAGAGCATCTTTTAAAGGGACACTTTTACGAAAATGCCGAAATAAGTACAGTCAAATATTTTTTTTTTCTATTTTTACGTAGGTAACTGGTAGTCTTATAATCCTATATTCTGTTATAAGTATTTGTACTTACTCGGGGCTCTGTCTGAAATGATCAACAGCGAATTGCAGAAGCGGATGGCGGCCGTCGTGCTGCGGTGTCGTCTGTTCTCTTCTCTCTTCCCTCAACTCTCTCTCCCTCTCCCTATCTCTGTCCCTCTCACGTTCGCGGTCTCTATCACGTTCACGGTCTCGCGGCACTGGCGATGATGTCTGCGCTCTCCTCTCCATGTGCTCTCTCTCACTTTCGTCCCTGGAGTCTCTGAGCTCGCGAATTTCTCGGACATCACGAGAGTCTCTCGTTTCTCTTGAATCTCTAGAATCTCTGGTTTCTCTGCTCTCGCGTTCGGGAACACGCTCTTTCGCAACACCATTTGTGGTCGCCTTTGGTTGAACCTGGAACAAGTTAAATGATACGTTACTTAAAATTTTTGAAAGTGTTTTGTGATTCTGTTTTGACTTAGTAATTTAGACACACATAATATAACATAAGCTCACGCCTGTATCCCCGAAGGGGTAGGCAGAGGCGCGCTAGCGAACTGGTACACCCACATTTCGCCGAGCTTAGTTCCGTCCCAGACGTGATAGGGGGCGAGCCTATCGCCATATCGGGCACAGATTCCAGACTCCGGCCTGATACGGAAAAATCCAATATCGAATCCGAGACCTCGACGGTAGTCGTACCGGAATACAACTACGCCACCGCCATTATAGAGGATTACATTTCTAGATACCAATTAGGTATAGAAGTTAAATTGTAGGATGTAAACGGTGCAATCCGTGGTTTATTTGTTACAAATACAAGCCGCAATAAACCAATTACTGTTGTTACTGTAAATAATTTTCTTATAATGCAATTACAATGTTTTATTTCCGTATCTGCGTGTTTGCGGGGCTCGTTAGCCGGTTTGTTTATGTGTGCCATGAAACACGCAAATAATTTCAAGTATCTAACATCGGCACGGACATTCACGCTTTCCCGAACTGCAGAGATGTTAAACGATGCATCGACTCTCGGAGAAATATTTATTTTTATTTATTTATTTATACACTTCATATACAATGTGTATAGGCGGACTTAATGCCGAAGGCATTCTCTAACAGTGAACCTTAGGGTGATGCAGAGTTGAAAGAGAATAGGTGCATAATGATGAAGGAGAAAATTATATTATATGATAAAAGACGCATAAAATAACGTATACGTACAAAAATTATAATAAAAGATATTACTACTGACTAACTTAATATATAAATAACATAAATATATACTATATACTTATAATATAATATGGATTAAGATATTTTTATTAGGGATGGGTTTGTATGCTAGACAATGATAGTAGGTATTTTCGCCCGACTTCCAAAAAGGAGAAGGTCCTCAATTCCTCTGTATTTTTAATATATATTACGCGATATCTCCGCCAAATATGGATTGATTTTCAAAATTATTTTTGTGTTCAATAGAGCTTATTTCAAGGGTGGTCCCAGTTGGTTACGATCGGATTTGAAGTCGGTCCGTTAAGTTTTTAAACTTGTGATTATAAATCTTTGGCGGAGGTCTATGTTCTGCAGTGGACGTCCTATGGCTGATGATGATGATGATGATGATGATGATGATGATTATAAAATTGTTTTTTCACAAATTAACTGTTTAGCAACTGATATATTTTTTCTATTATTTAATTCGTTGTTATATTTATTGCATTTTCCTTTATTGATTCATATATAATTTTGTTTTGTTTCATGAGGTTTACGTAAAGCCGTATTTCCTGCACTAAAACATTTCACGACATGGTATTTCTACAATTTGTTGTCTATGGTCCATTGCTATATGAGCAGGAGACAATGAAAACCCTTGTTTTGTGTAGGTATTTTTAGTATTTTGTTTCGAAAAAACATGTGCAGAAGACGCGACTATACAGACTGTGAATTGGGTAGAATACAAGTTTCTATATATTGTAGCAAATGGAAAGAAAGACAAAAAGAGGAAAAAAATATACTATAGTTCGTCTCCTTGGTCTAGTGGTAGCATATATGGGCTGTGGACCGGGAGGTTCTGAGTTCGATTGCCATGTCAGGCAAACTAAATTTTCTAATTTAATTTGCCCGGGACTGGATGCCCCAGAGAGGGTTCACGTCAGGCAGGCCGCCGGTCCTAAAAACTTAGGCAAATTCTATCTTCAACATGCTTGAAAAAGTGTGTTGCGCCGACAGACAGAAAGAAAAATTATATATTTTCACTTCGTGCTTATTATTATGTGCAGAACGTTAGAGTATGTGAGTATAAAGTGCGTTGGATAGAGAAAAACAAAAAGACATGCCCATTAATACCTTTGGTTTTCGTTTCAAAGTTTTCCTACTCAACGTTCTGATCACACCGTAAATATTTTCCATTATTAACACAACCACAACACTTCAATCTAGATCTAATTGAGTAAATCGATTATTTTTGAATTATTCAGTATCGATTATTGGAACGCTGCCACATTAACACCGAATTTCGAAAAAAGAATTTCAATTGTTTCGATGCAGTTTCCGCACTGCATGGTAGGCGGCGGCGGGCGATGTGCGCACGCGCACTGCACCGCCATGCCATCTTCATTAATATTGATGCAATCTGGACGGGCGCGGGCGCGCTCCGATTCATCGCTAATTTTCTTTCGTAATTCGAATTCTTTAGCAGTTTTTTAACATTTTCCAGCTAACCGTTGGGGAATAATATTTGTTTTATGACACATAACATAAGCTCACGCTTGTATCTTCGAAGGGGTAGGCAGAGGCGCACTAGCGAACTAGAACACCCACATTTCGCCGAGCTTAGTTCCGTTCCACATGTGATAGGTTGTTTTAAGAAGTCAAATTTATTAATGCAAAAGAAAAGTATAGTATTTTTACGAGAAACTGTTCCATATTAAGTGAACTTATCTTTATGGATCTTAGGTTTTCTAAATAGTTAAGAGTGACTATCCATATTACTCTCGCTACTGCAACTATTATAAGCTAAGGCAATAGACGAGGGCCTACGCCCAAGAATAGACCACAAACAGACTACCACTAACACTAATGCTATCTAGCAGGTCGATTATCTAAGAGACACCACAACGTTGCGATCGACGACGAGCTCACGCAGCGCACATCGTTAAGATCGAGGGAGCGTCCAACGTTGTTGGGTCTTAGAGAATACCATTTTCCATACATTTATGTCAAACGCCCCGCTCGAGAGAGCTAGTTCGCATAAGCGCCGCAATCACGAATAGCGCTAGTGCGTGCGCTTTGTACCTTGCTGAATACAAAATTGAAAACATCGTTGCCGCAATGATGTTGCAACGTTATTTTCACAAATGAAAGCTTATAGAATCGACCTGTAGGTGTGTAGACGCCGTCGAGTAGGTACCGTAGTAAGCATGTTCAAATAACATATTACTATTGCGTGTGTTTATTCAACAGTTGTTCAGTCCGGTTAAACTAAACCCCTGGTATTTTATCAGAAAAACCCGTAACACTTGTAGTTGTTATATTTCTTTCTACTTATATTACCACTATTAACTTTCACGTACCTCTTTAAAAACCATTACGCCTTTGTTTTTAAGTGGACGGCAGATGTGCATTCTCATTTATTTAGTGAATGCAAAATTAAATCTCCAGTGTTAATTTTCGACCGACTTCCACAAAGGAGGAGGTCCTCAATTCGACTGTTTTTTTCGACCGACTTCCACAAAAGGAGGAGGTCCTCAATTCGACTGTTTTTTTCGACCGACTTCCACAAAAGGAGGAGGTCCTCAATTCATCTGTATTTTTTTTAGATTTTAGCTGCCTCCTGCTCATAGAACAATGGATCATAGATACAAATGTGTAGCGAAACCATGTTTGTGTAATATTTCAGTGTAGGAGACGCACGTGGCTTTATCTATTACAGCCTTAATGACCGACGCCCATCGATATAATTTATATCGATGCCGACGCCTCCTTGATCTAGTATATGAACTGTGGACCGGGGGACCTGGTTCAAATCTCAGGTCGAGCAAAACGGTTTTCTAATAGTTTTGCTTAGGCTGCATGACCCAAGAGGGCTTGACGTCAGGTAGGCGTCCGATTTGTCCGGTCGTAAAAAATAAAGACGAATGTTTTCTGCAGCATGCACATTGCAGTAGGATAATACAGGTGAAATGGATGTGAAATTAATCCACAAATCGATTAAAAAAAAAAAACTTTATTAATCACGTAGGCATATAAAAGCACTTATGACATGTCAAAAAAAGCATAATTTAGATTTAAGTATTTCTTATAATATTATTATATTATATTATATTATATTATAGAATGCTATGAATTTGGAATCAGGGAGGCAGGTTATACAGTTAGAAGAATAGGGTCCTATGGGGAAAGGGGAATGGAGAGGTTTGTGGACCGTGGAAAGGGAACGGGATGTGGCAGGTACGCCGACAGGGAAGCGACGGGGATTAATGGATTACGTCCTTAAAAATATTTATTAATCGATTATGAATAATAATATAAACTTACACGAATTCTAGCGACAATTGCATAATTCTTAGTGGATTGAAGAATCGGTTTTGAAATATAATCGATTATAATCCACATCACTAGTTATAACTAATATTTTATCATTGGTATTTCAGAATTATTTATAATGTGTAACTAACGCAATAAAATAAATAAACCTTAAAAACTTATCGCTTTAAAAACTATAAAAACAATGACCTAAATAAAATAGGAAATCAATAAAGAACATCTCGCCACGACATGTCGTGGCGAGATGTTCTTTATTGAATTGGTCATAAAGCACATAAACTCAATTGGCCGAGATGTTCCAGTATTTGTGATGCGTTTTAATGAATGTATGGGTCGTCAGTCGTCACTCGTCATTTATGATGGTGTTTACACCGTGCCTGCTGGTAGATCAATGGCACGGATGTGTCACGGACGGTAGGGCTGTCCCGAAATTATCAACTTGAAATAGGGAGAAGGTCCTCAATTCGTCTGTATTTTTTTATTGACATAGGCTCATGCCTGTATCCCCGAAGGGGTAGGCATAGGCGCACTAGCGAACTAGAACACCCACATTTCGCCGAGCTTAGTTCCGTCCCAGATGTGATAGGGGGCGAGCCTATCGCCATATCGGGCACAAATTCCAGACTCCGGGCTGATATGGAAAAATCCAATATCACTTTGCCCGACTCGGGGATCGAACCCGAGACCTCGGAACCGTAGTCGTACCGAATTCCACCACGCCACCGAGGCAGGCAGTTGATCGACCAACTTACAAAAAGGAGGAGTTCCTCAATTCGTCTGTATTTTTTATGTATGTTACACGATATCTCTGCCAAATGTGGACTAATTTTCAAGATTCTTTTTGAGTTCATTGTCTATCATCATCCATAGCCCATCTCATCCCACTGTTGGGCATAGGCCTCTCTTTTTTTTGCCATTTGCCTCGGTTTTGTGCAGTTTGCATCAAAAGTTGACCCGGAACATCGACAATATCGTCGACCCATATATTAATGATTGTCTATGGCTATAATAATTAGTTGTTGCGTTGCGCTTGCGTATTAAAAGGGAGAAGGGAAATGAAAAAAAAATATTTCTCTATTATAACATGGGTCTTAAATGAAAACTAAACAATAAATAAAAAAAAATAAAAAAAATCTCCTCCTTGGTCTAGTGGCCGCATAGGCTGTGCACCGGGAGGTCCTGGGTTCGATTCCCAGGTCGAGCAAAGCGAATTTTCTAATTTTATTTTCCGGGACTGGATCCCTCAAAGGTGGTTGACGTCAGGCGGGCAGACGGTTGTAAAAACTAAGCCAAATCCTTTCTGCAACATGCTTGAAAAAGTGTGTTGCGCCGACCCCAAATTATAGTGGAATAAGGAAGGGAGAAAGAAAGATTTAAAATAAAACCCTGACTGCGTAAAAAAATAGGAAAACAACCTTTCAAAAGCTTGAATACGAATAAGATGTCGCAGGCGAAATATTGAAAATATCCGGAATAAAAATTAGAAAGAAAGAAAGAAAGAAATAGAAAGAAATGTTTATTGTCACTGAACGCATGCAACATCAGTTACTAAATTGAACTTATAGATAATCAATTAATAAGCAAAAACAAATATATTACCTCTATATAATAAACATAGTGCATGCGTATTTTGTAACAAAAGGTGACCAACTCAGCATGTTGCTGTGTTATGATCAGAATCATAACACAGCGCTGGTTTTCAGTGGTCACCTTAATTAATCCAATTGTCACAGCCCTTACGCCGAGTGCGCGGCGAGAGTGCCCTAGTTCTCGGAAATACGGCTTCAAGTCCAGGAAATCGGCTGACGTTACACATACTGGGAGCAACCATTGAGTTTTTGTGCGTATGCGCGTCCGCCAGACGGCAGGGCGTTATCAAGATATCATGACATCTGTCGCGCAGTAGACGAGTTATGCGCAAGAGGTCGCGGATTCGATTTCCGTATAGAGACAAATATTTGTGCAGTTCATGGTTTGGTTTGTGTTCTTGTGTTAGCAGTGCCGAGGTGTATTGGCAAGTTGTTGTTGCGTTTCGGATTGATTTTTGGGGACCAAAAAAAATAAATAATTGCGCCTCACTTTCTGAAGAGAAGATAGGGCTTCTAAGAATAAGCTATGTATTCATGATGCTCTCGGTATTTGTACATAGGTATCGGATTATAGCAGAAATGTGCCGGCTCGACCGGTCCGATACCACTGTCTTAAAGAAAATGGAGGTCAAGTGGCAACTCACTGATGCATTTCTTTTGGTGAGATTTCCGGTGTACCTTATTATCCTTTCCCAGTTCCAATAGGAACTATAAGAAATAGTTGCCAACCTTAAGGGAAGGGGATACCCTTTCTTTAAGGTTGGCAACACACCCATGATGCATTTAGGGTACATGGACACTACTTTCCATGGGCGACGGAGATCACTGACCATCAGGTGATCCACCTGTTATGCCAGCCTCTGCTTTAAATATCTCATGATCTACTAAAACACTTTTAGAATTATTCATCTCAAACTAGTTCCACTAGAAAATAACTACCACGCTCATCAAGACGCACGAAATAATTGCATATAATCATATTTTCACGAAAACATCGGTTAGTGCGTCCTGCATTGCCTGCTAGTTATGATCGCATGAGCACGCGTGGCCAATGGAGCGCGTAATGTATGGAGATGTCGCACTAATGTGACTAATGTCTCCGTGAAAGTTTGTAATGCAGTTTTCCTTTGTCAGTCATGTTCCCTTGACGGGTATTTTATTATGGCGTTGTAAATTATATTTGTGACTTTCATTGAGTAGGAAAGTCTGGCTAATGAGTTTGAATTATAGGATTTTCGACACTTTTCGACACTATTTTTATTTGTCGTATCATTTTTAGGGTTCTCTGGCCATATGGTAAAAACGGGAGCCTTTTTTTATGGGAGAGTGTCCATTCGTATGTCACAACCATTTACTCGGAAATTATTGGCACTACATAAAATAAAGTATGGTAGATCTGTGATTTCTGTGAACCGCTATGCAAAGTTGGAGTAAAAATCGGACACATTTTTGGCGTGGCTGAGGAGCCAAGACTGAGGAGTCTTCATACACGTAACTAAGTAACGAAAATTCGTCCCTACTACGAAACCCTTCACTATGCATCAGACATATCCGTAAATGGTGTTCAAAACTATTGCAGACTATATACTGAAAATATTATTTTATAGTACCAGTTTCTTAAATTTAAATTATCTTCTCTAAAATATATTTCAGATGTCCATAAGATTATAAATTTCTTGAATTTGCACTGGAAGGCACTGAAAATGACCTGATTCAAAGGGCTTCTGGGGATGTCAAGGCACCGCACAGGACATTAAATATAGATAAAAACTTAACGGACCGAGTTCAAATCCGATCGTGACCAAATTTATTAAGAATTTTGAAGATCGGTCCACATTTGGCGGAGATATCGCGTAACATACATAAACCAAAAACAAAAATAAAGACGAATTGAGGACATCCTCCTTTTTGGAAGTTGGTCTAAAAAGGAGTAGTGTTTCCACTGAAAAAACTGTTGAAAATTTTCCAGGACTATTGTAGAGTTTATTACGACATTCCCATCGACCCTGTATCGGCATTCGTCACTGACCCGCGCTGACTTTGCAATTTAGCACTTTGTTAGCACATTTGCGACACATTCGCAAAATATAACGCGGCTAACACTGAAAAGCCATTGTCGCCATGAGAACACACTGAATGGCTTACTTCTCAAATTCCTCGGGTAGCATGCCAGTTATCTGACCCAGTTGCAAAAGTGATGTTTGTTTTCGTCTTGAAAATTGAAATGTTGAGACTACGTTTAAGATTATGTAGATTACCATAAAAATACTAGAAAACAAAGCAACGTATGCTTTTAAATGTATACGAGTATTATTGTAATAATAACATTCTCCTGTAAAGAGTATATTTTATTCTGAGTAAATCCTATCTTAAACAGATTTCCTTGTTGATGCCATTATAGTTTTAAGAATCTATCAGTAGAACTTTTGTTTTTTAAGTTGAATATTCTGGAAGTAGGTCTTATTCAAAGCATATTATCAATACCTAAATCTTTTCTCTCAAAACGTTTATGTGCACTCGTTCAATAGTAATTAATAAAGGAAACGGACATTAATTCCATCTATCATTACTTTTTTTTTTATTGTTATTACTATACGTAAGATCACATTGTCATAACGGATAAGGTACGATGGGGTTGGCGTACCTTTGTGGATTAAAACCCCTTTAAAAATAAAGAGAAAAAAAAATCTTTTGTTTGTGTCGTAGACCATAGTGACCAAGACTAGCTCTATCACTATTCAGACAGAAATAAAAACATTATCAATGATTTAATTATCCTTAATGTTATCACTTTGCTTAGGAATACATTTTTTTACATGCCCTTATCCCACGTTAATGTGGGGTCGGCGTAACATACTTTTTCAAGCATGTTGCAGAGAGGATTACACTTAGTTTTTACGACCGGCCGCCTGTCCGACGTCGACTCCCTATGAGGGTTCCATTCTCGGGCAAATTAAATTAGAAAATTTGCTTTCCCCGACCTGGGAATCGAACCCAGGACCTCCCGGTCTACAGCCCATACATGCTGCCACTAGACCAAGGAGGCTTAGGAATACATAATAAGAAATACAATAAGCATTGTTGCTAAGCATCAGGACTTTATGAATAACTATATTATGCGGAACTATGTAGAGATAGAACTAGTTTCTCAATGTAAGCGAGTTTTCCTGATTCAGTACGAATAGAAACTCGATCTGAGCACAGATTTAAGACTAATAAATATACTTTCCACTGCCAATGAGTTATTAACAAGTAACAACATAGTAATGACTATGAAATGATTAGAATCAAGCTTCTGAGACTGAGTATCCTGAGATCACGAAAGTTGATGGATATATGTACATATGGATTGTGCAAAGTATTAATAGTCTTTACCTATATTTGTTTGTTTCGCCGGGTCTTCTCAGGCAGGGCCACGTTTAGATCAGCGGCCTGAGCAGGAAAATTTCTGACAACCGTAAATGTATTCGAACTCGATGCGCGTCTATGAAATTTGTATGAAATATTAACCAAACGTCATCAGTGCGCAGCGAACTCGAATACATTTACATTAGTTTTTCGTGCTCGGGCTATAGGTGGTAGTTTTAAAAAAAATAAGTAGAATGTTTCAAATATATTTAAAAATGCTGTAATTAAAGTATTGACTAATTATTATGTTATACATAAGTTAATTTATATAATTATTTTGTTTTATTTTATTGTATTGACTTGTCATAAGAGCTATTTATTAGCGTACGTGATTAATAAGTCATTCCAATTCATTTCATCCAGATTATAATAAGGCAGGATGATACTACAGACATACATAGACTCACGCCTTTTTCCCATAGGGGTAGGCAGAGACAACGGATTTCCACTTGCTACGATCCTTACACACCTCTTTCGCCTCATTCAGTCTCATTACATTCTTCATGCATGCACGTGGGTTTAGGATACTTTTAACTTGACCTTTCTCGAGTAAATCTCTGACTTGGTCAGAGAATGTTCGATGAGGTCTTCCCCTTCCAACTCTACCATTCACACTTGCCATATATATTCGCTTTGTCAACCTCCTTATAATAATAGATAAGGACCCTCCTTTTGATGATACTAGCTTGAGTGTAAATGTCAATTTGATCAACTGATCCAGTTAAGAAAAATGCCGCTTCTTTGGTCTAGTGACAGCATATATGTACTGTGGACCGGGAGGTACTAGGTTCGATTCCAAGGTCGGGCAAAAGGATTTTTCTAATTTAATTTGTTTAGGACTAGATCCCCAGAGAGGAGCAGCAGTCGGTCGTGAAAACTAAGTCAAATCCTTTCTGCAACATGGTTGAAAAAGTGTGTTGCGCCGACCCCATATTAAGGTGAGTTAATTCACCGCCTTAGTTCGTCCTGAATAGTATTCACCGTACTGTAGTAGTGCATTAACTTTCACTGTCACGGTGTATGTGATGGTCGTGATGATGTCGCTGTACGCTGTGCGTCGTGTGCCGTGTAATATGCTAATTTAATATTAAGACGCATTGCGTTTGCACGAATTAAGCCATAGTTCTTCTGCTTCTTTTAAAAATAATGTTTTTCACGCATATGCGATGATTTAGCCAATGTCAAGGTAAATATAGCAAATATGTTTTCACAATGACCATGAGACCCAGATGTGGATGATCTCAAGGCCCTGCTGGGATTATGGCGGTATTTCCTTCCAGTGCGGTGCCCCTCAGATGACCTTCACTCGGTGAATCGACTCAACAAAGCCAGCCAACGCACCAAGCATAACTCATCGAAGGTCACCGGTTAAAATGTTTCCACATTATACTGTCCATCTACACTGAAGTTTGATGCATTAAACCACATCACTTAAAACCAACAAACACAGCTCTAGAGAATAATATGAACTAATTTTAACAAGGGATGCCCACCCTGCCAAAATCCCTATAAACCATAGTTACTTGGGTTGTTTATAAAGTGACTTACGCCCGGTTCCAAGAAACAATCTCAGTTCGAATGTGTAGATAGATTACAAAAATTAGCCAATAAGAACACAGTTTGAACATGACTCCGTCAAATGACTTCATTGATTGGTTCATAATCGCCATCTATTTGCACTCTAAACTGAGATCGTTTATTGAAACCGGCCGTAAGACTTTGCTCATACTATTATTTCAAATAAAAATAAAGAACATGGTTACATGCATGTTTAGGAAGAAACTATTTACGATATAGGATAAAATAATAAAGCAAATTTTCTAATTTAATTTGCCCGGGACTGGATCCCTCATAGGGGGTTGACGTCAGGCAGGCGGCCGGTCGTAAAAACTAAGGCAAATCCGATGTGCAACATGCTTGATAAAGTGTGTTACGCCGACCCCACATCAAGGTGGGATAAGGGCAGGTAGAAAGAAAAGATAAAATAAATCATAACAAGATATTCCCTCCAAATTCAAAACAGAAGCTCTTTAAAAAGTATAGACCAACACAAAATTATATCAAATTAACTTACTAAAGTTAGTAAACAATGATACGAGAGGAAGCTATAAATCTTGTGGGTTGCATAAAAACAAAATCCGTTCCTCATTAATAATCATGGATTGTTAGCAAACGCATAGGGTTGTCAGATCTTATATTTCGAATACCGGTCAATTTGGCTAGACATTTTGGTAATACCAGTTAACTCGACCATGATTTTTTTGACATCCAGGTTAGGTTCTATGTAAAATAATTTGTATGAAAAATGTCAGTTCCCCACGTAACCGCTAGAGGCGTTCGGTTGTTTTTCGTATAAATATTTTACGGAATCCCTAGCGAGAATTGTCCAGAAACCCATGGTTGACTTACTGGTGATAAGACCGCAATCGTGTCGAGTGGGCGAACAGCTGACTTTGAAGCGAGCGGCCACAGGTTCGACACTGCACCGAAACAATGTGATCCACAAACATAGCCGTACCCAGTTATGGGATGGTATGTAAATGTATGTATAAGGATGAAGGAATTCTTCTATTTCTTGACACTTTTAAACAACCCTTACACTATTAAAAAAAAAAGATTGTCTTCAAAACCAATTAGACCTGTTTCAAATCTCAACTAAAGTAACTTTCTGTTAAAACCAAATTCAAATTGGTATAGCCTCGTTTCGAAGCTATCAAGCTACAAAGATACATAGCTAGCTATACGCTTTGAACACCTTTCTTGAGATCTGGGTTTTGATCCAGGGTCGGGCAAAGTGATATTGGATTTTTTAGTATCAGGCCGGAATCTGAAGTTTGAATTGTGATATGGCGATAGATTCGCACTCTATCACATCTGAGACGGAACTAAGCTCGGCGAAATGTGGGTGTTCTACTTCGCTAGTACGCAGAGATATAGACGTGAGCTTATGTTATGTTGTTTTTATGTTAGGCTTTGAACATGTTCCTTTTTGGCATTCGGGAACGAAAAGACAGGATGGGTCAAACAATGTCCAGTTGTGTCTGCCTGGCAACCCTACCCGTCGCGAGCAGTCGACCGCTCCCATATACTGTTATAAAGTTCAACGTTTTGATTCAACATGCTTCCGAGTTCCGGATTTAATCACTTATTGTATCCTTAGACAACTGTATTTCTCTGAGAAGTAGAAGTTGATGAATATAAAGTGAACTTCGAGTAATCGAACTTGAGTCATTTTTTAAAAGAAAATCTCTGCTTAGTCTGTCTGTCAGTCTGTTTTTTATTCTTCGGTCTAAGTCAAAGTTCGATTAAAAATTCCAAATTCTCTCTGAGTTCGTTTCTTTAACTCAGACTTAGTCGAAGTTCGCTCTATAGATCTCAGCCTTACTTTGAAGCGAGGTTAAAGATTATGAATAGCGTAATATATTGATACAAATATTATTAAACAAAACAGATACGACGATTTTTGGTACCACTGTAACTCGAAGATTACATAGTAAAGGGCCTCCGGTGGCCGAGACACTTATGTAACATATACATATATGTGCCGCCTCCAACGGGTTTAAATACATAACATAAGCTTAGGACTGCATCGTTGTAAGGGTGAACTAAAATGCCGAAACATGCAAATGTCGCCGGATTTATTCATATGTTAAACCGAGCAATTCAAGTATCATTTTCCAATTTCAAATATTCAAACACAAATCTAGCCTAGCCTAGGATTTGAACCACACGATTCCTCTACGAGTCAGTATGCTATTCTTGAACCAAAGAAGATCCAAAGATAATAAAAAAGTGAAATAAGGACTCTATACAATAAAAAAAATGTTTATTCATCTGTATCTCTATTGTGTGGTATACTCTATTATATTGGTGAATACACTTTTCGTATTTTCTCCTAGTACTTCAAATCAGCTAGGTTGTAAACGTGTCTGAGCTTACTAAAATAAACAGTCGAAAAAACTCGTACGTCGCTCACAGTTTACGTAATATTTAAATGAATAAAATAAATCCAAACCCATGGCATATGGCAAAAGTGGAAAGCGAATGGTCGCCGGTCACGCTCTCAAACTCTTCGCAATTAGTCCCTCTGATACTGTCTATTAACGCGACGTACGGACGCACAATTCGGTATAATTTAAAGTCATTTTGTTGAGTGAGATTTTTAAACAACCCAGCGGTAGTTAATTGCTTGTGAAATTGATTATATCTATGTTCATGACATTGCGTGGACAATGGACATCTCTTGTTCTACCTACGATTATGTGGATCATAAGGCATTTATGTGGATTTTTATCATGAAATCATACAATCTTGGGGAAAAATGTTAGTTTAATCTCGAAATATCGATGCCTCGGTGGCGTAATGGTATTGGGTGGACGGTAAGACGTGGTCCTGAAGTCTCGAGTTTGATCACCAGGTCGGGCTAAGTGATATTGAATTTTTCAGTATTAATCCGACGCGTCGACGTCTGGAATTTGTGCCCGATATGGCTATAGATTCGCCCCCTAGCACATCTGGAGGGAACTAAGCTCGGCGTAATGTGGGTGTTCTAGTTCGCTAGTGCGCCTCTGCCTACCTGTTCTGGAATAAAGGCGTGAGCTTAGTTTAATCCTTGCCCGTTATTTATTTCTTATTTCACCTGCTGAATGTTTTTCACTAAGTAACTGCGTTTATTTTATAAGTTCGATTTAGTTTTTACAAACAGCTGCCTACTTGAAGTCAGCCCTTTTAGGTTAATTAATGGTGATTTTTATATTGTGATCAAACTAACCTTTTGATTGTAAGACATAGCATTCGATACACTCGTCTACTGCTGAACATAAGCCTCTTCCAATGCATACCATTGAGCTCTGTCTTTAGTTTATAGCATCTAGTATTTAACCGCCCCTTTCCGAAGGTCGTCACTCCACCTGGCCGCAGGACGTCCTACGTTTGCCTAGTGGTCTCCACTCAAGCACACGAACAGCCGAGCGGTTATCAATTCTTCGTGATATATGGACAGCCCACAGCATTCTATAGTACATGTTGTTTTTTTATTATCAAAGGATTCTTGTAAAATATAACGATTTACCTACAAACGATTGTGGCGGACTGTCTGGGTCATAGTATTATTATACAGACAGGAAGTACGGTTCAGTGCTCGCCTCGCACCGGCAAAACGGTTGCGTCAGGTGTCATCATGTTTTGGTAAACTAAACCCGCTTTTAGAATAGGGTAAACTTATTAAATTAGCTGGCCGTTGGAACGGATCTGTCAGATCTATGTGTCAATTCATTGTATCTAGGTTAAGTAAAATTATAACAGAATTTTAACGGGAATTCGGACAGAGTGGGCATCACATGTTAAAATTATTTCATTTTAATATCTAAAGTTGTGTTTGTTGTTGCAAAGTGATGTGGTTTTATGCACCAAACTATAGCGAAGATGGACAGTATAATGGATAATCTTTTTAATTGGTGATCCCCTCAGAGGGGGTTGATGTCAGGCATGCGGCCGGTCGTAAAAACTATGTCAAATACTCTCTGCAACATGCTTGAAAATGTGTGTTGCGCCGACCCCACGTTAAGGTGGGATAAGGACAGGTAGAAAGAAAAGAAAGATCTTTGATGAATTTTGTCTTAGCTGTGTTGGCCGACTTTGTTCGATCGATTTGCTGAGGGAAGGTCGTCTGAGAGGCATCGCACTGGAAGGAATTGCCACCAAAATTTCTGTAGGACCTTGAGATTGTACAAATCTGGGTTTCATGGTCACTGCGATAACTTGATACCAATTGCTCTATTGAAAAACATGCTATCTACTTATTGACATTGGCGAAATCATTGGAACGCGGTGGAGCCATTTTTATAATAAAAAGAACATTATGGCAATCATACATTTGTCCATGACAAGTAACCTGACGCAACGGACGAGTAGCCGGCTGTAAAACGATAGGCCTTGTGTGATTCACAGATATTCGTTTCGGGTCTGGTTGTTGTAGGACCATAAATCCCTCATAGTCCACGATACAGATTAAACTTGCTGTGGGGTCAGGACTATAATATGTGTGACGATCGGGTGATTGCCTCGGTGGCGTGGTGGTATTTCAGTACGACTACGGTTCTGAGGTCTCGGGTTCGATCCCCGGGTCGGGCAAAGTGATATTGGATTTTTCCATATCAGCCCGGAGTCTGGAATTTGTGCCCGATATGGCGATAGGCTCGCCCCCTATCACATCTAGGACTGAACTAAGCTTGGCGAAATGTGGGTGTTCTATTTCGCTAGTGCGCCTCTGTCCTACCCCTTCGGGGATACAGGCGTGTGCTTATGATCGGGTGTACATATTTAAAACAACTGTTTTTAAAAAACCTCCTTTTGAAGTCGACCAAAATAACTCAGTTTAAAATATTGAAGATTTGAGGATTTTTAAGATCACAAAAAAGTTTTTTAAAATAGCGTTTATTTATTTAATTAATAACATAATAAATTTAATCTCCTATTAAGGCTTAACCGCCGAATGTTATGTCCTTTAAGACCGCCTTATCTGTCAAAATTGTATGGCGAAAATCAATGTAAGAAGCCGTTAAAGTTGAGTAGCGTTTGACCATTCGGGCGTTAGTCTTTCTTTTGACATGCCTTTATCCCACCTTAATGTGGGGTCAGCGCAACACACCTTTTCAAGCATGTTGCAGAAAGGATTTAGCTTAGTTTTTACGACCAGCTGCCTGCCTGACGTCAACCCCGGTCTGGAAGATCCAGTCCCGGGAAAATAGTGTTAGGAAAACACCACGCCCGACCTGGGAATCGAACCTAGAACCCCCTGGTTCACTGCCCATATACACTGCCACTAGATCAAGGAGGCTCTATTAAGGCTTAAACAAGTTTAAAAACTTAACGAACCGACTTTAAAATTTATTCGATCGTGAACAAAATATGAGACCACGGCTTATTCCAAAGCTCTATCGAACACAAAAATAATCTTGAAGTTCGATCCACATTTGGCGGAAATATCGGGGAACATACATAAAATACAGACGAATTGAGGACCTTTTCCTTTTTTGTAGTCGGTCGATTATATTAGTACACGACCGGATGGCCAGACCATATTCATCGAGAGTAATCAATGCAGTTTCCTGTCACGAGATGTTATTCAATTGAAAGGATATTGCATGTCACTTGTCTTATAGAGAATTTGTTTGATAGCCTCTGTGGTGCGGACAAGTGCCCGGCTGTAAAACAATAGGCCGCGGGTTCGATCCCCGCACCGAGACAAATGTTTGTATGGTCTACAGATATTTGTTTCGGGTCTGGGTGTTTTGAGACCGAAAGTCCCTCGTAGTTCACAACACAAAACTCGGTCTTAGTGTGGGGTTAAATTATGTGTGTGACTGTTGGGTGTTATCATTCATATTATCATCATATACATCAGTCACAGGATGTCCACTGCTGAACGTAGCAATACCTCAAATATTTCAAGACCGACGGAGCGACCTGCGGCCCGGGCAGGAATATTTCTGGAGGAGGAGCTCGCTACGCACTGATGACGTTTACTGTTTCATAAAATTGTATGTTAATTGATATGAATTCGATTGTCAAAAATACTCCTGCGCGGGCTACTTTGAATGCGGCCTGCATCAGCGACTGCATTAGTCTGAAGTATTAATAATATGAAAAAGTGTTTGATTGTTATTTCGCGAATATTCTATAGGCCGGGCAGAAACTGTATTTTTATCTTAGAAATGTAGTAGGAAAGACATCAACGCGAGCGGACACTCTTGTTTGTCATTATTTTATTACGACCTTAGACGTTTGACTTGTAGGCTATTTATAGAAACAGAAATATATTTTTAAATGGGATGTGTGTTTAAGTTAAACCTTAAGGTACCTTTAACTAGTTACGGGCGGCTCAGCTTCCGGAAGCAGATACACTTATGTAACATATGTATATATTGCCGTCTCCAACGGGTTAAACATCAATTATATAAAAAACGACTTGTCAAAAAGAAAAGCGTCAAGGTCATTTAAAATTACATAATCTATTTCGTTCCTTAAATAAACCAGACGATATAAGAATTATTAGATAACATTCAGTCTTTGAACTTTAAAAACCAGATGTACCATTTATGGTCTACATTTTTTCAACTTCTGTGATATATGAGAAACATTGTTTTTTTTTTATTGGCTGGTATGAGAAACCTTTACAACTTTTAAAACGATAGCAAACAATAAAGTGTTGCCTTTGTTTAAGACTCAATTTTTATTTCGGCTGTGCACACTGGGAGGTTACCACCAACTCTTATAGCAGTATTATTATAATCTTACTTGTACCGATACCCGTACAAAAAAAACAAGTAAGTTTATAATAATACAGCTATAAGTCGTGGTGGTAACCCTCCTGTTCATCGATACATGTTGACCCCATTCGTAAATATAATTTTTTTGCAATAAAATGCAATACAAATGACTGCCTCGGTGGCGTAGTTGTATTTCAGTACGACTGCCTCCCTGAGGTCTCGGGTTCGATCCCCGGATCGGGCAAATTGATGTTGGATTTTTCCATATCAGCCCGGAGTCTGGAACTTGTGTCCGATATGGCGATAGGCTCGCCCCCCATCCCATCTGGGACGGAACTAATCTCGGCGAAATGTGGGTGTACTAGTTGGCTAGTGAGCCTCTGCCTACCCCTTCGGGGATACAGGCGTGGGCTCATGTGTTTACAAATGAATAAATTGCATTCAAAGAAGCACGACTGCTATATCGATTAAGAGTAATGATCGATTCTGATTACAATATTATTACTATGTGATCACAACATTCGTGTCGCCGCACTGTTATAAGGTACGATTCCGAATACTCGGCAAACTTATAAATTGAAAATGTACATGGCATGAGATTTGCGCCACATTCCATTTTTAAATCCATAAAACAAGCGATGTCTCTATGTTCTGTTACAGATGAATGTACTGCTTATTTGTTCTAGAGGAAGAATTTTTTTTAGATCGATTTAGTATCAACTTAAAATGTATTCATGATAGCCAGTAGGATTTTTAGTTTCGGCTGCGAATGCAAGTGTGAAGTGGTTGCAATGTGTCGCAATAGTCGTGTTTGGAATCGTACCTTATGTTAAATCACGTACGTTCCGATTTTGCGACTGAATTTTCATTTTAATAATGTACTCAATGGCATGTTAACGTGCATTTTTTTTTTAATAAATACACCCAACAGTAACACACCTAGTCCTGACCCCACACTAGTTATAACCTGTATCGTGGGTGTCAGAGGTTATGAGAGACTTTCGGTCTCACAACACTCAGACTTGAAACAAATATCTTTGGGCCACACAAACATTGGTCTCAATACGGGAATCGAACCCGCGGCCTCTCGCTTCACAGCCGGCTACTCACCCGCTGCGCCACGGAGGCTGTCAAAATGTTCCGAAATTTCAAATTCCGTTGCATTATCACTGAAATCTAATTTCAGTGGAATCGCATCACGTCACGGTATCAGTATGCAGAATCCCGCGCTAAATTGCCTCGTGTCACCTCTGCCGGAAACGGAAGCACGCTCCGCTTGAACATCATTGTTATTGAGGCCGGGTGTCAATGGGGATTGCTTGTATTGGAATTGTAAAACAAGCATGAACATGGTAACAAATGTTGGATGGAAAATCATGGTCAAATTATTAGCTGTACCATTTTTTGACCGAGTACAGCGCAAATTCCAGACTCCGAGCTGATAATGAATATCCAATATCACTTTGCCCGACGCGGGGATCGAAGCCGAGACCTCATGACGCAATACCGATACGTCACCGAGGCAGTCAGGGCAACAGCTAGAGAAGATTTAAATTTTCTCTTAAATCTTGTCTTAACACAAAAATATGTCAAAATTGCACTTAGCCACTGGAGGTCAGGTAGTGACGTGCAGTCCATACAGGCAAAGAGACACTGTCTACCCTGATACCCGGAATTACAAAAAAAAACATGGAAAAATGACTACGTTCAGCTTTTTCAAATAGAGATGGCGATAATTAAAATAGTTATTGAAACAACATTACAGCAATTTGCTGTCTACCCTAATCTGAACGTCTGTGCACGTCACTGGTCAGGCTACCTCAGATCAAAAATATCTTAACACCCAATAACCAATATAAATATCAAAGATTGATACAATACGACTATCATATAATATGTATTACGATTTACATAGCGAGTGCGTGCGTAACTTTCCCTTACTAGCCTCCCTCCACCCATTGTGATATTTTCTTTCACTTTTTCATAATCATTAACACATACATTTTCCTGTATCACATGGCACATCACAATGGATTGTTTGTTGTGTCAATTAAAATCGAAGATGAATGGGGTTACGTTACGATCCGATATTTGAGAAGAGTAATATATCGAAATAAAACTATTTTTACGGATTATATCACGATTTGTTTCAAATAAAAGTAATAAATAACACCCAACAGTCGCACACATAGTCCTGACCCCACACTATGATCTAGTCTTGCGTCGTGGGTATCAGGAACTACGAGAGACTTTCGGTCTCACAACACCCAGACCCGAAACAAATGTGGGCCGCACAAATATTTGTGTGCGGGAATAAAACCCGCGGCCTCTCGCTTCACAGCCGGCTACTCGTCCGCTGCGCCACAAAGGCTGTCATTAACTACGTTAAAGACGACTACGAATTTCCGGATGGAGATTCAAACCTGTGAATGCATAATAGTATTTTTTTTGGTATTTCAACTTATGCTGTTTTATACTATTGGGTAGGCTACCACATTTCAACCATAATATATTTAGATAGGCGGTGCTAGATGGACAGACGACCTGATAAAGGTCGCAGGAAGTCGCTGGATGTAGGCCGTTTCCAACAGGTCGCTCTGAAAATCTTTGGGGCCTATGTCCAGCAGTAGACGTCCTGTGGGTGATGATGATATTTAGATAATAATAGTACGATACGAAATTTACATTAATTGAGATTTAACGTATATTTAATCAAATACTTATAATAATGCGTGACATAACGGCGGACTTAATGCCGGCACCATTCTCTACCTGTGGGTGATACAGAGACGAGATAATGTTTAAAGCTCACATTACTATTTTAAGGTTCTTATGCAGAAATCGACGGCCCACGACGTCTGACGTCAACGTGAAACAGTTGCAACTTGCAGCTAGTTTTATACCATTTCCTCACTATAAGGATGTTCATAACATTAAGAATCTGCGTAGTAATGAGAGATCACCTGACCCGCGCATGCTTTACGTAAGTTCCGCCGCAAGTACACTAAACATGCTATTACATACATTGTAATGCTTCACGCCATAGTGACATGTAATAAAATAGTTTATGTAATGTTTGGTTCCTTCAAACAAAACTTGTGTTGCTTTAAAATAAATATGCATTGGCTAAAAGTAGCTTTTGTTAAATTTCATTCATCATCATCATCAGCCATAGGACGTCCACTGCTGAACATCGGTGATAGACCTCCCCCACAGATTTCCAAATCGAATTGTGGGCTTTGTTCATTCATATCCTTATAATTATGTATATCTTATTATCGAATGTTTTAAGATATATTTTTATACAAATATAAAAGTATTCCCCAGCATTGGCGAAGTTTAGGAACCAGGCTACTCAGATTAATCTCATATGCCTCAGAGGATTACAATACGTTCTGTGTTCAAACACGCTGCTTTCTCCTCACTCTTGTGTGCAAATCCCCTCACCTACTAAATATGATTTAATTATCAGCCACAGGACGTCCACTGCTGGATTTAGGCCTCCCCCAAAGATTTCCAGGTCGATCTGTTGGAAGCGGCCCGCTAGGTAGACAGACGATTGAAAAGATGATTTATTTTCATTAAATCCAACATAACATGCCTGACAATTTCGTAAGTGTTCATTAGCCATTTGCCGTCCACCCAAACCCGGCCTCTGCCATAAGAAACCTAGGAAGATACCAATAAACATTCCTTAGGAAACTAAGCCTTTATGAGATTGAATCTGCGATAAATTTATCTTAAAGCTAAGTCTATGTAGGATGAACCACCGCGCCCACATACCCCACAAAGTATGGCCTTCATCGAACCGTTATGCGATAACAGACGTAAGATTACTATGAACAATTTATGTTGTTTATTGAGCTGGTATATCAGCTTTGAACCTTTCAGCAACAACTGATTTCAAGAAAGCTTCTCAATTGGGTACTTGACATTTTTTTTTAAATAAATTTTATATAAAATTTATGTCGTCTAAAATATAGAACAGAAAGAAATATTGAAATACTCTCAAAAATAAAAAAGTTATAATCCTTTGAAGTTTGGTGTAACCTTCAAACTGCGGGAAAGAAGTATCAGAGTAATCACGACACGCCATAACGGTTTTTATATATAGGTTTATTTTTTGTTTTATTTGCCATTACATATAAATATGTGTGTTTAAAATCAAACATAGTCAAGTACCCAATTTTATTGATTTTATTTTATTTAACTAAATTAAATATGGTCGTCCAAAGACTTCCAGATCACAGGTCGATCTGGAAATCTGTGATCTGCATGTTCTGTCCGTCTGTCCGTCAGGTCGCAGTTTAAAGCAGAGATTATTAGAACTAGAACTGTGATATGGCATGGGTATACATATCAATGACACAGACAAAGTGGTAAAATAAAATGTTGAAAATAATTTTTCATGTGAGGTACATAATATTTCCTACACGTAAACTGGGGATATTTTAATCCCGATTATACCAAGGTGTCTGCATGCACTTGGCCGTTTTTTTGAAATTATACCTCTAACTTTATTACCAAGCTTAGATTTTCAAACCGACTATAGTTCTTTGTTATCACGTTTAATAACACGATGGTATTGAATCTTCGCGTGCTGCGACAAGTCGACAGTAGCTTTCCTTGACTTGTGAAGGGTCATGTTCGCGCCTTAGAGATGCCGATCGCGTGACTTAACTCACTTTATGTAACTTGGTAATTAGCTAGATTACTGACGACGCATTCTGAGATACTGCGGTTACGATGCAGTTAGGATGCAGGCTTTTATTAATCGGTCGCTGTTTAATACTAGAGACCAGCATTTGTCTGCTAATACGAACTAGTAAACAATTTGATAGCCTTCGTGGCGTAGTGAACAAGGGTTGAGCCGCTGGTTCGATTCCCGCGCTGAGACGGTTGTGTGATGCATATTTTTGTTTCAGATCTGGGTATTGTGGGTTGACATTGGAAGTGTCTCGTATTAATACCGACGACACAAGACTTTTAAGTCTACGATTGTGCTGCCATCATAAAAGGGGGGAAATAGGTATTCAGAAAGGAAGGTGGGATTTGGGCCACCGGAAATCCCATACACCGAACGGAACGCGACAGCGAGCTGCCATTTTACGAAAATTTCTGTAAGACAGTGGTATCAAACCGGTCGAGCTGGCCCATTCGTGCTGTAAATGTAACTCTCTACAGCGTGGCTCTACCACTCAGATTTATTAACAGTATCATCACAAAGAAATCACTTTACTTATGCAGTAAACCTCAACGCAGGCAAAACAGTCGTGCGTTAGAAAATTTCATAAAACTTTTACTTTATGATTAAAACGCCAACTTATTTAGCTTCGTTAATCTTATGAATATTCTGTTATATCTGTGCCACATTTGATACTATAGTGAAATGTAATAACACTTACCGAGTGAAATTGTATGTATTTACTTTTTAAATGACCGATGTGTGACCGCCAGTGTGTAGGACTGTAATTATGTAGGACGTTGTGTTTATGTGAGTTTGCATGATTTAGTTGTTTTTTAACATAACATAAGCTCACGCCTGTATCCCCGAAGGGGTAGGCAGAGGCGCACTAGCGAACTAGAATAGCCACATTTCGCCGAGCTTAGTTCTGTCCCAGATGTTAAGATGTTGTGTTCAGTTGGAAGCGACTTGCGTCCAGCGACTTCCAATGATGATGATTGATCATCAGCCACAGGATATCCTCTACTGGACATAGGGCCCAAAGATTTCCAGACCGGCCTGTTGGAAGCGGCCTGCATCCAGGGACTTCCTGCCTTTATCAGGTCGTCTGTCTGTCTGATGAATACGTCGGTAAAAATTCAATACCTGATAACTGATTATGCGGACCGTATTTGGCCAGTTACTAAAAGTCGTCCAAATCTGTTAGGACAACTTTCTTTCTACCTGCCCCTATCCCATCTTAATGTGTGTGCTACACCTTTTCAAGCATGTTGCAGAAAGAATTTCGCTTAGTTTTTACCGACCGACTGCCTACCTGACGATCCAGTTCCGGCGAAATTGTATTAGAAAAACACCCTACCCGACTTGGGAATCCAAGGACCTTCCATAGCCAGTTCACAGACCATATATGCTGCCACTAAACCAAGGAGGCGACATACTTAGGAAAACTGTTATTATTAATATAAGTTTTGTATATTATAACTTCCCATAGCACGGGGATGCTTTGTTATCAGTTGTTACTTCTCAGTCTCACATTTCTAACTAGAAGTTATTAGGCTTTCGTAATTTTAACTTCTGAGCCTTGTCTCGTACTACCGAATGGCACCCAGTCGGAGTTTGGTAAACTACCGCTGCTTTAAGTAAGCAAGCAAACAGCCAAGCTGAGTGAATTACATTTTGGAGGTTTATATAAACAAATGCTAGTCTCATTATTGCATACCTAATTATATGAAGTCCAGTAATCACAACTAATGAACAAAGCTAACATGAGAATGTGAGCGTTAGATAACCTCAACAATAATGAATAGAGTACATAAGCAACCAATTATATTTTGCAATAATAGGTTTGCTAACACGCGAATCGATTCTGACGACAATCGATTGGAAAGTATAATCGATGACGATGCACAAGACACGGATTAAAACATAATTCTTATAGGCAGGTTTTCAACATACTCAAAATGTCAAATGTGCAATTATCGATTAATAGTAATACGTTTTGTGATTGTTAGAATTATTCGCAAATGAATGATTTTTTTAAAAGTAACGCGTTTTTTATTGGATCTCCAATTAAATTGTAAAATAAGAACATTCTGGCCATTTATTAAAGTAATTATTACTTATTTTTGGACGTGGATATGTTTAACAGTTTAATCAAACGGTGGCTTTTAGCGGTCATTATAGTTATTACAAAGTATTAACAGGTTCTGAAGGGCAATCCACAGAACTTTGGATCCACAGAAGTTTTCCATTACTTCTAACCTATTTAAATGACGAAGAAAAGTTTTTGGGTGGTGTCTCAATTTTTTTGATTTCATTTATCCTTCGTCTAATCACTAGTGGCAACGTATAATGGGATGTAAAAAGTGAAACGGGAGGTCCTGCCCGCCTAGCATGCGCGCCACGGGATATCTCGATAATCAACTGTAGAGATGTTGTCTACAATATTGTATGAAAACAAACGTGGACGCATGTTAGTGTCCGTGACAAATAGAGAAAACCGGTTATAACAGGACAAAAAGGGTAGACAAAATGTTCTCGTGGCGCGCATGCTAGGCGGGCTGGCTTCGAATCTTGGGTCATTTTTGACACGATTTTCGGGGTTATGAAACTTAAAGCCAAATCATTTTAGTGTTACGCTGACCCCACATTGAGGCAGATAAGGGCAGGTGAAAATATTCCCTACACCCTGCGTATAACCGTTAGAAGCCACCTGTCACAACACTTGTAGGATTTCGTCCCACCTTAAGTCAAGTATGACTCCCTACGTCACGCCTTGGTAACTCCCCGAAATAGGACCGAAGAAACCCCATTTCCGGCATGAACTACTTCCCTATTTCAGGTTAAGATTGGTCACCGACTTTTACTTAATACTTACTTTTAACAGCGTCAGGCGATTACGAATGATCGACATAATCAGTATTTCGTGATTGCTAATCTTCATAATCGATTATGAAATCAGTATAATTCGATTACTGATATGTATATTATCATGTATAAACGTCGAATGAAAAAAATAATATTATTATTACACCCACAATATATGTTTATACATAATTTAGATTCCGGATTAATTTCAAATTCAGAAATTGAATCATAATAATTAACGAAGGTCGATTGTGAGATATACTGTTGGGGTTATTCGATCATCAAAGACATCTCGATTGTAAACATTAGTAATTAATAATTCAGTCCTACGTCTACGGATTATTTGGAGCTTTTCTATGCCTAGATTTATTTAGGTGAGCCTTTGGGTCAGTCCGTGAAAAGTGTTAATAGTATAAATATATTTGAATAAAATAAATAATACAATAATATTATTCCTGCAATATTACTGTCTCACTGTTCGTGAGAGGGGTTAGGCCTTAGTCTACCACGCCGGCCTAATGTGGGTTGGTAAACTTCACATACCTTAAAAATTCTATATTTAAATATTTCATTTTATTTATTTTTAGTGTAAGTTAACCTACAATTCAGCCAATTTACAAATCTATTTAATGTTTAAAAATAATATGAAATTCCAGTTTTTTGTGATTCCACTTAAATTCCACATGCCTACATGGACTAGTTAACGTGTATTTATTTAAAAACAATCGTACAACACATTTTAAGCGATATTGACAATTCTTTATGAACTTATGTATACATATATAAAACTATATAGTATAGATAGAATGCAAACAGTTCTGCCACCTATCACGTCTGGGAAACGAAACCGCACCTAAACTATAGTGATCTTATTGAGAATTGAACTTTGACCCCAATTACTAAATACTAGAGCGTTTGCTATAAAACTTGGTTTGCGAATGTTTCTCTTTATAACTCTCTACCCGCCTTTATCCCACATTCATGTGGGGTCAACACAAGTTTTTATTTTAAGTATGGAAAGTCTTGGCTTTAGTTTTTTAGACCGGTCATTTGCCTAACGTCAACACCCTTTGTTTAAATTTAAATTTTAATTTAAACCCAAATTGTGTTAAGGACCGACCTAGGATTTGAATCCGATTAGGATCCTCGGATATACAGAATAAACTAACGCCGGAATTTTCAATCACTTACTTAAAGTCGCAATACACACCAAAGCCGCCGACCCACCGGCTTATGTAGGCAGGCTTGTTGGCAGCTTCAGTCCTTGCAAGTCGGAAAACTTATAGGCCGCAGCGCCGGGTTGTGTCGGCAAGCTATGCTATGGGTCGGCGGCTTTGGTGTGTATTGCGCTTTAGGCCGCCTAATCTTTCAAAACTATATCATCATCAGCCATAGGATGTCCACTGCTGAACATAGGACTTCCCCAAAGATTGATTGATTGATTGATTGATGAAAGGTCGCAGGAAGTCACTGGACGCACGCCGTTTCCAACAGGCCGATCTGGCAATCTTTGGGGAGGCCTATTTTCAAAACTGTATGGTGACAAACAATGTGAAAGCCATTAAAATTGAGTAGCGTTCCAGTTTTCGGGCGTTAGGAATAGAACAAACTCCTCGTTTCTCTTTATAACATTTTTTTATTAAAATAATTAACTAAGTTCCTTGATTGTAGTCGAAGCGAATCGATGTTTTTTGTCGTTAAACAAACATTGAGAAATCAAGTTTTTTTGCATACTAATTTCAGACATCTTGCAACAACCAATTTTAATAGATTTTTATTCTATTTAATAATGTGTCTATTTTTGAAACAAAAGGTCACTCTGACTAGCTTGATAGTATAATATTTAAATATTTTAGATGAAAATTAAACCTGGAGACATTATGTACCTTTTAATACATTCAGCAAAGACCATCCGCAGCATTCTCGATTCGAATATATATTCGTAACATTCTTGCTACAAGCTCAGGGTTTACAAGCGATATTTCAATAATTTGTTAAAACAGCATTGCGTGTCTACAATAGAGTAATTTAGCAATACTTATAGATAAAAATTCAATGGATTGTGACACTATCTGTATTAATGTACGTGATTTATTTCAATTACGTTACGTTTAAATGTTAAGTCATTTGCAGTTTTCGTAAGAGACAGCGTAATAAAAAACTATGGTGTTTTAAAATGGTAGAGACTATAAACTCCGTAAGTCCTTCGTAATCAATCTAATTAAAAATAGTCTGGAATTATGACTAGGAGTCTCCGATTGTGATAGCTTGGGTGTATTCATTTGTTTAATGTGATGTACTTGGATCTCTTACATGAATTCTAGTGGGAGTTTGCTACTGATAAAGGAGAGGCTTTAGCTCGACAATGGGATGATGGAGGCTAGTAAGAAGATATGTATATCAATAGGATCTATCTTGCAGAATATTTATTGTTTTAGTTTATACAAATATTCCTCACGTTATCTTCTTTCTGGGTAAAATGGAACTCGTTTGTACTATGGTACAATAGAATCAGCTGGTCATTGTAGTCATATCACATTAACCCCCTTTAGCTTCGTCGTAGTCGAGTAATTGTTACTTACGCGTACTGAGAAGGAACACCGTGATGCGGCAAAAATACTAATTGCTTACATGTTGGTATACGTCAGCAAAACTGTTCTGTCCATTTATTATTATTGTTTGCAATAATAGACTACGCAACACAATTTTCAGTGGAAGCAGTTGAGGTATTAAATTGCTGATTGCATTAAATAAAACTGTTTCAATATTATATTGTATTGCAGTTTTGCCATTTGTAAATATTTATAGAAGACCATTGTTTCGTATTTAATCAAGGTCACCGCTGCATGATCGCGTAATCGATATCAGAATTTACAATATCCATAATCCAAGCCAAACCTGCTTCATATCCGATAGAACACAACACTCACATTTACCTGGACATCACACTTCTCCGTCAAGTTCTCGAAGCGAGCCAGGATCTCCTTCACAGACACTTTAGGCTCCGTAGTCTCCTCGTGTATCGTCTCCATGTGACCACTAGACGACGATGAGAAACTCTGGGGACACTTCTTCACACGCTCATGATTGATTTTACGCCGAGGCGGTTCTGGTTCGGCGCGGGTGTCTGCGCCAGAATCGGAATCGGCGGACGCGTCTGCGCTGGAGACGGCGCCTTCGGAGGAATTGATTAAGGAGTCCAGACTGGGGGCGCGACGGGGTGGCGAAAAGTCCTCGGTTTCGTCGATGCCGTAGATGCGCTGGAGGTGCCGCCAGTTGTCGCGCATCGCGAGCGAGAGGCGCGGGCGCGGGCGCTGCATGATGCGCGCGGTGGCGCGGCCGCTTGCTTACTGAACGAGGCGTCTCGAGTCGCGCGCACGCGCACTGTCGCACTCATCTCGGGTTGAGGTCGATCAGTTATGGTGCTATCACGGTGTTTTTGTTTAATGGTGAAAATAATCGACCACTGTGTTACTGGGCCATTTTCGACTGACATCCAAAAAGGAGAAGGTCCTCAATTCGTCTGTATTTTTTATGTATGTTACGCGATATTTCCGCCATATGTGGATCGATTTTTTTTTGTGTTTGATAGAGCTTATTTCAAAGGTGGTCCTATTTGGTCACGATCGGATTTGAAGTCGGTTTGTTAAGTTTTAAACTTGTGATTATATGAACTGGAGATGATGTGTCATTTGAAGATAGATTGGAAATGAAGATCGTCATGTAAAAAAGGCTAATTTTCGAGATGTTACGAAACGGACTTTAAACACCCATTATGTTTATTACTTATTGAATCGCCAAATCTGACCTTTAAAAGATTACTAAGTCGTTTTATTACATTTTAAAACAAGTTCTTAAATTGACATTGAATTTCACGGTACGGAGGCACCAGATCTTCACGCCACTGGCTTGTCTGTATACTGTGCGATCAAATGAATTAGATAAACAAACAATAACGGTGCATTACGCTGTGGGAAAATTACCTCCGTGGATTTAGAATAAACTGAAATTTAATTGAAGTTAGTCGAAGTCGATTACAGATTTAAAAGATATTATAAATTATAAAATGACATTATTTCGATTTTTTTAATGACAAATGTTATTATAGTATAAATGATTATCTCAATGATGCTAAAATGTAGAATAATTATGACATATTTTATTTCAGTTTCGATTATTAAATTATTGTCTGCTAATTATGGCGGGTCATAGCTGTACATTGTATATTACAGACTATATATAGCACCTTCATGTTGCCTATGTACCACAATAAAATTGATTGGATTTGATTTAGAACTATTACCTACGGTATCCAACAGCCTCCATGGCGCAGTGGTCGAGAAGATTGTGAAGCGAGAGGCAACGGGTTTGATTCCCGCACCGAAGCAAATGTTTGTGTTCTCCACATATATTTGATTCGGGTCTGGGTGTTGTAAGATTAAAAGCCTCTCGTAGATCTTGATACCCACGACATAAGACTCGTATCTTATTGTGAGGTCAATAGTCAAGACTACTATTTAGGTATTATTTATTTTGGTTAATTAGGGTTGAGACGAATAAGTAGGTACATATATCTTCTGTAGGTGGACTGCCTCGGTGGCGTGGTAGTATTTCGCTACGACTGCCGTCCTGAGGTCTCGGGTTCGATCCCCGGGTCGGGCAAAGTGATATTGGATTTTTCCATATCAGCCCGGAGTCTGGAATTTGTGCCCGGTATGGCGATATGCTCGCCCCCTATCAAATCTGGGACGGAACTAAGCTCGGCGAAATGTGGGTGTTCTAGTTCGCTAGTGCGCCTCTGCCTACCCCTTCGGGGATACAGGCGTGAGCTTCTTATGTAACCTCTTGTTGCCTGCCTTCAGCTTTGACAGCCTCCATGGCAACAACGAGTGAGTAGGCGACTGTGAGGCGAGGGGGTCGCGGGTTCGACCCTCCTCTGAGACAAATGTTTGTGTGACCTACAAATACTCATTTAAGATCTGGATTTTGAGACCGAAAGTCTGAAGTAGGTTAACTCAGGTCACTAGCTTTAGCTTGAAAAATAAACAGTACATCCGACACGTTGAAATATGACAAACTCCAACAAAATTGCTCTTTATACCGAACATTCATCAAATGTGTTACACAATAATGTGAATGTATTTTTGTCACAAGTCTATACATTCAAATATTATGTCCGTGGAGGAAATATGCCAATTTACATTCGCTTTTCCATATTCTAGGTGAGGCCATCGACCTACAGAGTGCTCCTTTCACATAGTCTATGAAAATATTGACATTCTATAAGATGATTCCACTAGAATAATAGGAAAGGAAATTTTTCTTTGTTTAGGTGGCATGTTAGCCTAAAAACATGAAAAAAAAATAGAGAAATACATACACACTCACGTTTTACTATTTACCGCTGAAGAAGTAAGCATAGGCATAACTAATGCACCCAGTTTCGGCTAAGCTAAATTCGTCCCATAATATGATGGGCGAGCCTATTGCCCTATAGCTCAAATTCTAGACTACGGCCTGATACTGAGCAGAAAAATCCAATGCTCCTTTGCCCGATCTGGGTATCAAATCCAAGATATCACGCCGGTAATTGTACGCACTAGAGCGACGCCATATTGACAATCTATAAGATTAATCCACTAGAATAAAATGAAAGGAAATCTTTCTTTGTAAAAAAAGAAAAATAGAAAAATACATACATACTCACGCCTTACTATTTACCGCTGAAGGAGTAAGCAGAGGCATAAAATGAATCTACTTTAGGCTAAGCTAAATTCGCCCCATAATATGATAGCTCAAATTCTATATTACGGCCTGATATTGAGCAGAAAAATCTAATGCCCCTTTGCCCGATCTGGGTATCAAATCCGAGACATCACGACGGATGTAAAAAAACGAGACAGTAAAAAACAATAAAACTAAATTCAGTAAACCATAAAGACGCGTCTCCTGCATAAAAACATGATACAAAACTTGGTTTCACTACACATATTTGTCTATGGTCCAATGTTCCATGAGCAGGAGATAGCGAAAAACATTGTTTTGTGTAGATGTTTTGTCTTTGTTTCGAGAAAAACACGCACAGGAGACGCGCCTTAAAATATAAATAAATAAATACACCCAACAGTCACACACATAGCCCTGACCCCACACTAAGATCGAGTCTTGTGTCGTGGGTATCAGGAACTACGAGAGACTTTCGGTCTCACAACACCCAGACCGAAACAAATATTTGTCTCGGTGCGGGAATCGGACCCACGACCTCACGTTTCACAGCCGGCTGCTCGGCCGCTGAGCCACGGAGGCTGTCTACTATGTTTAACACAACAAAGTAATGTTTAACAGACACCAAATTACGTACGATAGTTCTTAGACTATTACTTTGACAACAGCCGGCGAAAATTCTCACATGTGATGAATCTTAGCACATCTCTACATTGGCCATGACATTTTCAACACAATATTTTCACATTAAATAAGCTCATTAAACTACTTGCATTATGTCAAAATATTGTAACGTGTGTAATAATTTTTCGTAACAATGACACAATTATGAGAAAAGTACAATGATGGTAAACAAAAATACCTTTCACGTTGGCCCACTTGACACGGACTCTGTATTAATTAGGGGTCTCATGACCCACCGATTACATTGAGCAGGGCTGTCTTAAGACATGTCTGGGCCCCTGGGCACACAATAAATCGGGGGCCCTTGGAGTCTAGAAAAATTGGCTTCTTTTTTGTGTGTAAGTAATTATCAGCCTTCGGGGGAGGAGCCCTGGGCACGGGCCCCGTGTAACCTTATGGTAGAGACGGTACTGGTATTGAGGACTGTGCACAACGGATTAATTTAGAGACCTTGCATTACCCTATTCTATGTTTAAAGACATTTCTATAAGAAGATGTCAATTCTCAATATTTTACAGAAACACTTTTAAGAAAATCTAACATAAATTGCAGGCTTCATTAAGCTATTTATTAATGTATAGCATACATACTACAATTTTAATGCACATAAATTGGGTCGGATAAAAGTCCTAAATATCTTAATTGTGATCGAAATCCACATAGACAAGTTTGTTTGAGTATAGATTAACAGCCAGTTTCAATAAACAATCTTAGTTTAGAGTGCAGATAGATCGCGATTATGAACCAATCAAATCAAGTCATTTGACGGAGTCATGTTCAAACTGTGTTCTTATAGGCTAATTTTTGTAATCTATCTGCCCATTCGAACTGAGATTGTTTATTGAAACCGGCCGTTAGAGGTACATTATTATTTCCTAATGTAGGCACATTGACTCCCATAATATGCACCTAAATCCATGTCTGTACACAAACCTCAAAAAACCCAATCTTTATAATGATAAAAAGTGTTAAATCTATTAATCTAATTATTGGTTAATTATGCAACTGCCGGTTTAGTTTCATATTTGGTAGATGCTTCGCAAAAATAACTTAAATATTATGTAAGAATCGAGTTAATATTTTAAGACCTTCCGCAATTAGTGATATTATATCATAATATATCTAACACTACTGTAATAAAGAGAGGGTGTTATGGGTGGATTTTAAATAGTCACGGGCGGCTCGGCCTCCGCTGGCCCATACGCTTATGTAACGTATATATGTGCCGCCTCCGACGGGCATTCTTTCATCTACAGAAAGCTAAATTATTAGTAGAACACATACATAAGCACAACTAGAACACCCACATTACGCCGAGCTTATTTCCGTCACAGATGTGTAGGGGGCGTGCTTATCGCCATATCGAGCACATTCCGGGCTGATATTGAAAAGTCCAATATCACTTTGCCCGACAGGGGGATCGAACCCGAGACCTCAGGACGATAGTGGTTCCATGCACGCAATATTGTAGCGGTATTTCGTAGTAGCATAGACCATATTATATTTTCAAAATAAAGGATCCTTAAGGAAATTCTAACTACGGTATCAAATGTTCAAAACGAATGAGAAAATGTTCTTTACTTGTTCTTGCTTGTTCCTAATAATAATTCATTTGTTTTGATAGCTCAGTTGAGAATGGTACGGACTGCCGAGACATGTGTCGGAGGTTCTAGACCAAACCCAAAATGGAACATACACCTCTGACTTTTCTATGTTAAGTGTATTTTCATCGTGAAATATCGCTTGCTATAACGGTGAAGGAAAACATCGTGAGGAAACCTGCATACCAGAGAATTTCTTCACAGGAATTTAGTATGTGAAGTCTACCAACCCGTATTAGGCCAGCGTGGTAGACTAAGGCCTAACCCCTTTCATTAGTAAAGGAGGCCCGTGCCCAGCAGTGGGACAGTAATTTTACAGGGGTAATATTTTTTTTTTTTATTATTATAGGAACAGCAAAGTCACAGTTGGCAACAAAATAGGCGTCTATAGCAACATCGTAACCGTACATAACAACATAGCCTTAGAATAATCTGAAGATAACAGTAAACAAATAAATACAGACGCATACATTATGAACAATAATTAGCAGAAGATACTGCAAAACAATGACTATGTCGTATGTCGGTCATCGTCAGATGTAATCGTGCGTATTGCCGACGTCGTGATGACTTAATTATTGACGGTACTGTTACAAAACAAACATTACAATGTAAATACTAGCATCAGAATATTATAGAGGTAGATACGATATTCAAGGAAGAATGTAATGATGGCGTAAAACGAAAGATCTAAAACCGGTGTAAAAACGTCGACGAGAAACAATAAAATTTGTTCGGGATTTTATCATCATCATTAGCCGTCATCGCAACGCCATCAACGTCCTACGGGACGTCCACTGCTGCAGGGTTACCACCACCTCTTATAGCAATATTATTATAATCGCTCTTCGATTGTTTTGTACGGGAATCGTTACAAGTCAAATTATAATAATACTGCTATAAGAGGTGGTAGTAACCCCCCTGAACATAAACGGGATTTTATAAAACTGTCAAATCAATTAAACAATAATCTAGCAATAAATAGCTATTTATCTTGACCACTTTAGCTTTTACGTATATTTTGCAGTAAACTGTAAACACTGGATACAATTTCCTTTAAATTATACGTTAGGAGCATAGATGTAGATCAAAATAGACAACGCAAACACTTGAGTATGAAGAAAGCACAACACATTTTAGTATGTACATGCTTAAGCGTGTACTTAAATGATCAATTTTTAATGAGGTCTTTTAACAATTGTAGCAGCTTTTACAATATCTACTTTACGACATAAATTATTTTAATATTTTTAGCTGATATATCACATAAGTTCACGTCTGTATCACAGAAGGTATAGGCAAAGTCGAACTAGAGAACTAAAGCACCCACATCTCGTCATATCACTGATCGATTTTAGAGGACAGACTAAATCAGGTGAAATGCGCACAAGTTCTAACAACTTGCATAACATGCCAGTGGAGCAATAGAATATTGCTGGCACATCCTAAAATTCCACTAACGATCACCCAGATGTCTTTAACAAACTCTATTTTTTACAACTGAGAGTGTGAATTCAAATCCAGCCCACCTTAAAGGTTTTTCCCTGAACCTTCGTCATTTAAGGAGTGTGAAGTGGGTGCGAACTCTATTTAAACCTATGTCTATGGTTGGAGCGTCCTGCATTCTTGCAGAAGGTGTGGGAGATGCTTTATAAATTATCGGTCTTAGTACAACAGGTTTAAAATATTACAGTAAAATCTATTTAAAGGTTTTCTGCATTGACCGCAAACCAATTTGTGGTATCAAAAGAATAGCTCTGATGATTTTTGAAGTTCTTTAATAACTGCAAATGTTAAATATAAGAAATTAGTTATGTTGAAAGCAAGATTATTTTATATTGGTTTACGGAAGCAGGCGAGTAGGTTAAAGAGACAAGTAGACAGGTGGGCACCTGGTGGTAATTTTACCGTTGCCTATGGACATCAGCAATGCCAGATGCACAGCCAAGACAGTGCCTACTTTAATAAAAAACAGAGTAGGGATTTGACAGATAAAGGGATATTCGCTCCTCCAGAAACCAAAATGCAACAGTAACTTGCATTACGTTAGTTTTCTGTGAGATGGTAAAACATCCGGCCTAACGATTTATGCTATATGCAAAATTTTCTGTAGCGTGATTTTACTACTTTATAAATTAGGTTACAAAATAAATATTCTGCAAGACGAAACTCGCATTAAGTATAACAATTTCTAGGCTAAATGTCAGCTGATACAATGAGTGAGACAACATCTGGATGAGGTATAACGGAGTGCAAATGGTAAGTGCAGTACAGTTGACGGTAGCGGAACCGTCCACCTCGCTAGCACCGGTCACTAACGGAATAATACTCAATACTCTGCGCTCTGTGTTAACGGGAGCACGATTTAACACATTTTGAAGCATAATTAGGTACTCGGATGTATTTTCCTCTATGGTCTAGTGGCAACATACATAAGCTGTGGACCGAGAGGTTGATTTTCTAAAGCTGTTTTTTTTAATATGATTTGCGGGAGACTAGTTCCCTTATACATCTAGAGGACGTTAGGTATTCAGCCGATTGTAAATACGAAAGCCGAATCCTTTGAGCAAATTGCTTAAAAGTATGTTACGCCGACCCCACATTGGAGTGGTATGAGGGCAGGTGGATCGACAAGACGAAATGTTGACGAAATGACAAATTGGCATCTATATGGCAATAGGCTCGCTTTCTCTTAGGCCCTACAGATTTTTTTAACAATCGTTACACGCCAAGTCCTGCACTAGATAAAATAAAATGTATCGTGGGTATCACAAACTATGAGACTTTCGGTCTCACAACACCTATACCCGAAACAAATATCTGTGGGTCACAGAAACATTGGTTTCGGTTCGGGAACGAAACCCCGATATCTCGGCCTCTTGCTTCACTATTCACCCGCTGCGCCATAGGCTGTCAAAATAGATAGAAGTTTGGGCCGTATCGACCACGTTATCAGCAATTCAAAAATACCTTTATTTAATCGATCGACTTCCAAAAACGTCCTCAATTCTTCTGTATTTTTGTATGTATGTTACGCGATACTCCGCCAAATGTGGAACGATGGAATGGAATGTTTACAAGATTATTTTTGTATTCGATAGAACTTATTTCAAAGGTCCCATATAAATTTGATTACGGCCGGATCAAGTTGGAAGTCGATTAGTTAAGTTTTTACTCTTAAAATCGTGCATCAGCATAAATAAAGATCACTCTATGAGTAATCTTCATGGCAGTACCGACAGTGTGTAACTACATCCGAGTAACAGTACCAATTATGCACTTATTATAGAGAGCTCATTGAATTAATAGCGTTGTTAGATACCTAATTAGACGCCAACTATCTCACTCTATGGGAATGTTTATTAGATGCATATTTACTGAATATTGTAGCAAAAGAAGGCTAGTCTGCATTGTTCTTACAGCTTGTTAGAGCTATGAAGCCTTGATAATTTACCGACATGGTTTGATCTCTACATGTAGCACACACATACATATCGACGTATGAAAAGAATAAAGTTACATATATGATAATAAATCGAAATTGCTTTTTTAGTTTTCTGAGCTTAAATTGACATATTTATTTAACTAGTTAATTTTTTTAAGTTATGACATAACAAATTTAAGTTATGACATAACTTTAAAAAATATATTTTACTAGTTAATAGGTCAATTTAATTTAAGCTCAGAAAAATTAAAGTAATTTCGATTCATTATCATATGTAACTTTATTCTTTACATAGGTCGATATAAGCCCATGCCTGTATCCCCGAAGGGGTAGACAGAGGCGCAGAAGTGAACTAGTACACCCACATTTTGCCGAGCTTAGTTCTATCCCAGATGTGATACATCTTATCGCTATATCGAGCACAAATTCCAGACTGCTGGCTGATATTGAAAAATCAAATATATATAGATTCGGTTTGTGTTAACCACCGGCTGCTTGTTGGGATCAACCTTCTAGTGAAGAATATAGTCCCGAGTGCCAAATCGTGTTAGAAAAGCCGAACAATATCTTTATACTGCAAAATTATTTTGTATTTTTTTAGTATTATAAAAGCGTGTTTTTTTTTATTCTCTGAGACAGTTACATACATGTCTGTAGAGAGAGGTATACATAACTGGTTTATCGTTTTTAACTTCCTTTTAACCGAATGTTTACAGTCCGGATTAAATAATATCTTATCCAGCTGGTGGTGCATTAAATTATCGTAAAGTAACCTCGTCCGCATCGAAAGTTACATAAGGCCATACAATGCTTTTCTTTGCCACTCTCAATGAACTTTTGCTCACTTCAGAACTTGCCAAATCACATCAAATACGGATTTGCAAGTCACGCTTCAAACATCATTAATCTTATGTCGATAATGTTTTAGATTTTTGATGATTTGCTTTGAGTAAACATAACATGTTTTGAGTAATGTATAGATGAACGAAATATGAGAGCTGTTTGATGGATATTGGTTTATTGAAACATTGTTAAGCCTGAAGCAAGTAGATAAATAACTTCAATAAATAATATTTAACATTTTAAGTACTTACTTTACGGGCTATGTATGTAGATGGTTTTACGAATGAAACCAGTAGCCCGAGCACGAAAAACGAATGTAAATGTAAATGTATTCGAGTTCGCTGCGCACTGATGACATTTGGTTAATATTTCATACAAATTTCATAGACGCGCATCGAGTTCGAATACATTTACGGTTATCAGAAATTTTCCTGCTCAGGCCGCAGGAGGGTAACTTTTGCCACTGGATTCGATTGCGACTACGATTTGGTTTATTTATTCGAAATTGAGGTAAAAGTGCCCTAATGTCGTGTTAAAAATGACAAGTTCTCGAATCTAATGCGACTTTAGCGCAAATTTTCACAATTTTGGTGGAATTTTAAGTCAATAAATGAAACCGAATCGTAGTCAAAATCACAATTTGTTTTACCTAAATACTATTATTAGTATTGCTGCGACTACCACAAGTTGATTATAAGATTATTTGATTATGGAAATGTTTAGGGATATCCCGATTACAGCTATTAGTAATTATTAAATCGTTCCTCACACTAAGTGAGATTGAGACACAATCTAAGTATTATTATGATTATAAAATCTAGCGACAGAAAATTATTATTAAATTAATTATTAGGTAGTAGCTACTTAATATAAATATATTATTAATTATTAATTCTACCTCTGTGGCATGGCTCAATGACTGCCTCGGTGGCGGTGTGGTATTTTGGTATGACTACGGTTCTGAGGTCTCGGGTTCGATTCTCGGGTCGGGCAAAGTGAGATTGGATCTTTCCATATCAGCCCGGAGTCAGGCATTTGTGCCCGATATGGCGATAGGCTCGCCCCCTATCACATCTGCGACGGAACTAAACTCGGCGAAATGCGATTGTTCTAGTTCGCTAGTGCGCCTCTGCCTACCCCTTCGGGGATATAGGCGTGAGCTTATGTTATGATATATAATCCCACCATCAATTATCAAAAATAATAATCGGGATGTGTTTCAAATATCGATCTTTCATGATTATATCTTTACTATAGTTGTGGCCTACGTATCTTCGTAATAAAATAATCTCGAATATGTTAATCGATAGGCCTAACAAAATGCCGAATTATGGACGTAACTCACATCGTTTATACACTTCAACGCAAACGTAGTAATAAGACGATCTCGAAAACCTGTTCAGTTATTGTATAATTGTATGAGAAACTTATTGAGAAATTTCGGAAGAGGAAACAAGTTATTATTTTTTTCGCTTTTTTCGGCCGGTAAATTGCCATGCATGATAAAATTAAAGGAACCGACGAAAGTGATTTTATGCTTTTAAAGTATTATACGGATGTAACTTTTCTGCATGTTTTGTGGTTGATTAGGTAATATAAGATATTTCGGTACAATACTTATATTTATAGCAGTTGCGATTGTTGTATATATTGACAAAGAATAATGTGGTCAGTGAAATTATTGAGCATACAAATCCTTAAAATATTCAAATTTGCATCGCTGAGCTTCACATCTAGGTGTCTTGGTCACCTCTAATTTAAGTAACAAAGAGGAATTAAAATCTGACCTACTTAATCAAGACTTAATCAAATACTTATGTTCTCTTGTTTTGAAACAAAGATATTTAATATTATTAACTATAGAGTGGCTATCAAGCAAGTATTTATCAAAGTATTTAAAAGTAAAATGCTGGAATATCTAAATTAATATATTTTTACATGTCAAGCATAGTAAGAGTAACTGTTGTACTAATTCTTTGTCCATATACCTATTATATTATTATTGTTAATTTTATGATGTAAACTGACAGGTTTCTGTTTGTGATTTCTAAATATTGTACACTTGCTGGAATAGTTAAGGATTTTGTTATTTTATTTTATACTCTTGATATTAAGATTTAGTTGTAATATGTTGTCTTTTGGTAAATGCTGTGTATGCCCCTGTTTAGCGCACATATCAGAAATGTACCTACTTATATATAGAATTGATAATGTTTGTAATATGTAGTGCTGTGGGTGTACCTTGAAAATAAATAAATAAAGTTTCCATGCAAAATAATGAAATCAAGCGTCAGTAACGCCATCTACCACTTATTACATTACGAGGGCACTTATTACAAATTGCACCCTAGAATGTTCTAGAATCACGTTAGACAATTTTATAGTCTAATTATTACGCTGACACGACATTACGCGCGTGTTTCAAATACGACTGCCTCGGTGGCCCGGTGGTATTTCGGTACGACTACGGTCTGAGGTCTCGGGTTCGATCCCCGGGTCGGGCAAAGTGATATTGGATTTTTCCATATCAGCCCGGAGTCTGGAATTTGTGCCCGATATGGCGATAGGCTCGCCCCCTATCACATCTGGAACGGAACTAAGCTCGGCGAAACGTGGGTGTACTAGTTCGCTAGTGCGCCTCTGCCTACCCCTTCGGGATACAGGCGTGAGCTTATGTATGTATGTATGTAAATACGAATGAGGGGCTTATGACCACGGGGTCACAACTTTTGGATCACACGTTTCGAACTGTTGTCCCGCCTATGTACTTTTGAATGTCTTTGTTTAGAAAGAATATAACGAAATGCAAATATAAATAGAAACGTACACCTATCTATTATAAAATAAACACTCGTAATGCAGGGTACACACTAACCGAACGAAGGCGAAAGAAAGTTCGCGAAGGTGTCGGTATGGACGCAACAGCGAAGATTCGCGAACATGCAAAACGTTCAGTCCACATCGCCGATGGCCCTTCGCGAACATTAAATAATAATAAATAAATAAATAACACCCAATAGTCACATACACATACATAGTTTTGACCCCACACTAAGATCGAATCTTGTGTCGTGGGTATCACGAACTACGAGAGACTTTCGGTCTCACAACACCCAGACCCGAAACAAATATCTGTAGGCCATACAAACATTTGTCTCGGTGCGGGGATCGAATCCGCGGCCTCTCGCTTCACAGCCGGCTACTCGCCCGCTGCGTCACATTCTTTCGCATTCGTTTGGTAAGTGTGTACCCGCCATAACAACATTTCCGTCATCGTGTCTTTAAACTATGTGTTACTTTGTTTGCACAGCACGTATCCGCGTTGGCTACACGACGGTTACAAAATATGTTAATATCATCAATATTACTAGAACCGTGTCAATAATGTAAACGAGTTATGTATCGCCGCTCGCTAAGGTTATTACTTATGTAACTTATGAGTTTTATATTTCTAAGTTATGATATTTATATGATATGAGACCCTTGTCGCCTTTTAATCTAATGGCAATGCATATGGGTTGGGAAAGTATTATGATTGAAATAATAATAAATGGTAGAGTATGTGAATGGTAGAGTTGGAAGGGGAAGACCTCATCGACATCGAAACCGACTTCAAATAGTACGAAAGGGAATGCAGTGTTTAAAATGGACTTTTCACGAGAGGGAACGCATATTCCGTTTTCTCATGTGGTTTGTTTTTTAACCGACTTCAAATAATACGAAAGGGAACGTCGTTCTCATCCCATTCGTCCATTCATTTCGATCACTGTACGCCAATCGTGAGGTTTTTGACATTTCTCGCTAGCGACTCCGTAAAATACATACATAGACTCACGCCTTTTTCCCATAGGGGTAGGCAGAGACAACGGATTTCCACTTGCTACGATCCTTACATACCTCTTTCGCCTCATTCAGTCTCATTACATTCTTCATGCATGCACGACGGTTTAGGGTACTTTTAACTTGACCTTTCTCGAGTATATCTCTGACTTGGTCAGAGAAAGTTCGATGAGGTCTTCCCTTTCCAACTCTACCATTCACGCTTGCCATATATATTTGCTTTGTCAACCTCCTTTCATCCATCCTCTCTACATGCCCAAACCACCGCAATATTCCTTTCTCGATCTTGGTTACTATTTCCTCTTTCAAACCACACTGCTCCCTCACCATATAATTTCTTACTCTATCTTTCAAAGTTACACCACACATGCTCCTTAAACTCTTCATTTCTACTGCATTTATTCTACTTTCATTATTTTTCTGCCACACCCAACTTAAATAGTGCTGCGGTAAAAATATCAAGATTATTTAAACATTTCAATTCAATTAACCATATCATTTTTTCATTTTGTAAAGTCCAACTCAAAGTTGTAATTCCTGTCTAATGTGTTGTTAGTACTGCATGTCTTCTGAATTAAAGTTATAGTAAATTACTGCATGCTAAGTTATTGAATGTCTACTGGAATTATAGTCATCTACTGCGATCGCAAACTATTGCTAAATTATTGTTTCTTTGAATGATAAAAATTGAACTAGATCAATCACAATGTTTTGCAAGTAAGGAACATTATTTTGTAAAGTGACATTTCGATCTGTCAGTTTACTCCGTTTAATTAGCAATCGGACTATAGTCGCTAGCGTAGATGTCAAAAATCCGTTTTTTTTCAAATTCAAATCATTTATTCTGCAAATAGGATATTTTACTTACATGTCAATTACGAGTATATATATTGAAAAAATAATAATGGCGTCGGCATTTCGTGGCTATCTCTGAGAAGAAATGCTGAAATAAACTCAAGGGTTGTTTGACGTTTGACGGCTAAGGAAAAGGGCAGGGGGGGTTACCTGGTGGTAACACCCCTGCCCTTTTCCTTAAGGTGGTCCTCTTATAGCAGTATTATTATAATCTTTTTTGTACAGATTCCCATACAAAACAAACGAAGAACGATTATAATAATACTGCTATAAGAGGTGGTGGTAGCCCTGCAGATCTCTATAGTGAGTTGCAGTCAATTGACGGAAACTTCGTCCGCAAATTCTATGTACTGAACAGCCTGTCTACTAATACATAGAAGTCTTTGGTTATCGCCTCTTTTACTGACGGTCGAACACTGGTTGGACGTTAGTATTGAATGTTTCGCACTGACCTGCGTGTACTGCAGCGCGAACTCCGCGATGAGGCTCTGCGCGAGGTGCGCGAGCGGCACGTGCAGCGTGAGCGGAGCCTCGCGCGCGCCCGCCAGCTGCAGCGAGCTCGGCGCGGGGGAGGTCGCGCGCAGCCCGCCCAGCGACAGCGTGCGCCGGACCGACAGTCCCGACGGACCTGATCACGACCGGAGGGGTTACCCACCACTACCACTTCTTATAGCAGTATTATTATTGTAGGGACACATTGTATGTATTACGTAGAATTTGTATTTGGCTGACTTGCGAGAGTTCGCCTGCCAACACTCGCCAGTCGTTCCCCACCACGCACTTAGTTAACCCGTCGCTACCCAGTCTAACCCGTTACTAACTGTAAATTAATGTAATAGTATATAAAGTAATTATTGTACTACATTTGGTGACTTTAATATAATTGAAATACCGCACCACTACTTTCATTTAACAACCTTCTGAGGGTTATAGTTTACGTACTAAAGACATTTGTGTACACAGCACACTTACATTATAATCTTACATCATTTTTTTTTGTATAGGCATCGGTACAAGTAAGATTATAATAATACTGCTATTAAGGGACGGTTAGGGACATGTAGTGATAATGGTACGGACGGATGGAAGTGTAGTGGTAAGGGTGTAGCTGAGGTAGTATCATATAAGACTACCTCGGTGGCGTGGTTGTATTTCGGTGATACGACTACCGTCCTGTGGTTTCGGGTTCGATCCCCGGGTCGAGCAAAGTGATGTTGGATTTTTCCATATCAACCGGAGTCAGGAATTTGTGCCCGATACGGCGATAAGCTCGCCGTCTACCACATCTGGGACGGAATTTAGCTCGGCGAAACGTGCGTGTTCTAGTTAGCTAGTGCGCCTCTGCCTACCCCTTCGGGGATACAGGCGTGGGCTTATGTTATGTATTTTTAAAATTAATTTAATAATTTCGAGACGGAGCCAAGTATTTATGTAGGACGTCATTTAACATGGCAATAGGTTGTGATAACGCTTTGCAGAAATATACAGTTTAACATGTTTACTTTTGCGTGAATTCGATAGTTCATCATTATATAACTACTGTATTTTAATACATATTTTTTAAGATGACTACTCTACGCCATGGTAAATAGTGCAGTCAAACGGCATCAGCGACTGCTGACGAACATTGAGATTAACGGTGGTCACCATGCCAGTCTCTAATCTGTATAAATGCATCTTCACATTCCAAAAAGATGAGAGATAAATAGAAGAGCCTGCAACAGGACAGCTGCGTACCTTTAACCCCAATAGTGACGGCACTATGCGAGACCGCCAACACAGCGTTCTCGCCCGGCGGCACCCGCGCCGAGAACAGCCTCGCGAAGTAGAACGGCCACGAGCGCGCCAGCTCCACGGCCTGGCGCTTGGTGTGCGCCCGCGCCGCGCCCGCGCCCTGCGCCTGCAGCCACGCCGCGCCCGACCGACGCTCGCTCGCGCTCAGACGCAGGGACGGTTGGCTCGACTTTATGTCGTGCACTATCTGTATGGACGGAAAAGGTATTATAGAACCCGATCCAGCGGGATGTTTTCGACCGACTTCCAAAAAGGAGAAGGTCCTCAATTCATCTGTACTTTCGACCGACTTCCACAAAAGGAGAAGGTCCTCAATTCGTCTGTATTTTTTTTTGTATGTTACGCGATATCTCCGCCAAATGTGGACCGATCTTCAAAATTCTTTTTGTGTTCGATAGAGCTTATTTCAACGGTGGTCTCATATAAATTTGGTCACGATCGGATTTGAAGTAGATCTGTTAAGTTTTTTAACACGATTTGCCTGGGACTGGATCACTCTGAAGAGAATTGATGTTAGAAAGGCAGCCGGTCGCAAAAATTAAGCTAAATCTTTTCTGCGACATGATTGAAAAAGTATATTGCACCATCCCCATATTAAGGTGGAATAAGGGCAGGTAGAAAGAAAGAAAACATAAACCCGACTGCGTAAATAAGGCGAAAAACAAGCTCTCAATAGCTTGAACAAAACTAAGAGATAACTATTTTCAAACCAATATATAAATATATCTCTGTGGGAGGCCTACGTTCAGCAGTGGACGTCCTATGGCTGATGACGACGATGATGATGATATAAATATTTTCATAATTTCTTGATACTGATTACAAACAGAACAGTAGCATACCTGAGCATATAATAGGTCTAATATGGCGGGTTCTGAGTAAGTCTCTAAAGGTGAGAACACTTCTTTGCGCACGCGCAGTTTCCACGGCACGCGGCCGTACGTCAAGAACGATCGGTCGGACGACGGCAGGAACGCTGCGGGCGCGGGCGCATCACCTGTACCGATAACAAAAATATTAGTACAATGCAGTCTAATAATTTTGAATATTGATGTTTAATCAATACTCTACTATCATATTCAAAGAAATATTTGTGGTCAAATGAGGCCATCGAGGTTTATTATAATACGGCAGGTCAACCTCATCAGCCCGCGGTACTATATAAAGTGCACCCGCGTCGTAAGTTATTGTTAGAGTCGTTAGAGATCCATTGAAATGGGGAGGGCTTGTGCCCAGCAGTAGAAGAATATAAGTAAAAATATACTTACGCTCTATGTGATCTGTTTTATCCGTTACATGTGTCGAAACAGAATGTCGTCTCTCCGCTTCTAGTTTTCTATTCCTTTCTTTTTGTACCATATGAGTCTTGAACGTCGCTCGTTCCCGTTTCACGGTATCAGTATTCTCAGATGGAAACACTATATCTGACCGCGGGCTTTCCCTCGCCCGTCCCATCAGCATGTCTCGGGAATTCTTCCTACCGTCATATCGCTCAAAATCATCGTAAAATGGTGATCGTTTACGCTCAAACGTATCCATTCCGTTCTCTTCTTTCCGTCTCTCAGTTCTTGGTGGATGTAACTCGTATATTTCAGACGCTTCACGACCAGAGAAGTCGTCTCTATCCCTTCGATCTGTCGTGTCGAGCCCGGATTCCGAGTCCCATTCGTCACGACTTCTTTGACCCCTGTCGTCAGCGTAACTCTGGACCTCCGACTCATCACCCCAATCTTCTCTGACCCGGTGATCCCTGCGGTCTGCTGTCAAGAACCTCGTTGCTAAGTCATCTCTCGGAGGTTCTGAATCCTCGCGACGTCGAGAATTCCAGTTGGCCAGGAAGGCGTGACGGTCGTCCGCTTCTCTGTTCTGATGGACGCCGAATGTGTCCCGATCACGACGGAGTTGCGCGAATGTAGACTGGTCAGGGGCTGGCGGCGGAGGTGCAGGTCCAGCGGGAGGAGTGGGGGGAGATTGCGGAGGGGGCGGCGCGGGACCTGGAGGTGCTGGAGGCAGGGGTGGCGGGGGAGCGTCCCACCTCTGTCCACCTCCTAACTGACGCTCGAGCATCAATTTTCTAGTGTCTTCTAACTTGTTTATTGTTCGTGGAGTTTCCGTTGCTGATGACGTACTCCTCACAGAGTGATTAGCAGTAACCCGTTCTAGTCTTTGTCTCATTTCAGAGCTTAGCTTCAGTTTCCCTACACTGCCTGGGGAAGGTCTTTGCGCGCCGATCTCGAAGCTTCTTCGAGTTGTTCTTTGGCTTGGCGGTTCTCGGTTTGCTGGAATGCCCCCCTCTACTTCAAACTCCTCCCAATCTATGCTAGGGGTAACTTCAGATTTTGACCGACTCCTTGGTGGCTCGTGTTCTAGTCCATTTGTTTGTGCCTGAGGCGTGTGTCTCCTATGCATTTGTCTTATTTTGAATTTAGTAAAGTCTTCAGCTGTTTCCTGGTTGACAGCATCTTTGGGCGGTGGCCATCTCCACTTTCCTATGCGAACAGTCTTGGCTCTTCCGTATGGGTCCATGAACCCTCGGATCTCTGAAGGATCTGATGCATGAAGAGGTGGGGGCATTGGAGGTGGCGGGGGCGGTGGGGCCCCAGCAGACGAGCTTTCATTCGACTCACGTCTGGTCTTTACCGTATTTCTAGGTGGTGAATGGACTTGAGCGTGGACTACTGTTGAAGATCGCACTGGTGATGTGGGCTCAGATTCCGATGGTTCCACCACTTGCCCAGCTAATAAAGTCTGCAGTGCTTGGTTCTGAGCGAGCAACTGCTGCTGGATTTGAAGATTCTGCGCCATAGCGCTTTGTAAGAACGCCCGTTGCAAATTCTGATGATACGAATTGATATCTACTGTTCCTGGTGGTGGTAAATGGAGTCCTAAAGCTGCTGCAAGCGCTTCAGGGGTCGCTGGCATAGTCGGCGGCATCGACATTGAAGAGAAGCTTAAAGCAGACGTATTAGCTGATGCAGCTCTTGGAGTCGCACCACCACCTTTAATGGCACCAGATAGACCTTCACCATCGGTTAAGCGCTTCAAACTGTCATTCATGAATATCGGGTCAAAAAGGTTCGTAATATAATCATCTACAGAGTCGACACTTGATTCCTTTCTGCTTGTTTTGCCTTTGTCTTTCTCTTCCTTGCCTCCTCCTTTTATTATTGTCTCAATTTCTACTTTATCTAAATCTCCAATCTTCTCATTGTAATCACAATCCAGTACTGCATTCATAAAATCTGTATAAGTTTTACCGCCTTTAATACTGGCGGCTAGAGACCTAGCATCAGATAGTTCGTCGATGTTAGGGTCTAAGACTGGTGAGAACAAATCGTCTAAGAACTGATCAACATCGGAAGCTTGGCTCGGGACGCGCACTCGACGGACGTGGGACGCGAGACTCGGCGCTTCGGATGTGTCTGACATGGCGGATGACCTGGGCCAAAAAACAGTTATTCTCTACCGTGTATTTGAAGAAGGGTCGTTTTTGTCATCAATATGGAAAGCAAAGTGAAATAAAATATATTCGAATTAAATGTTGAAGTTATTTTGTGTACTTTAAATTTATCGATATTAGATTCGATACAATAGTGTTTCTAATATTATCAATATGTTTACCAAAACAAACTTTAGTATTCCATATATAAATTAATATATATCATTCTTACCTGACACCGCCAAATTCAGAGCTCTTCTCAATATAAGCCCGACTAGATTGTGATCCCGCCGGCGCACGTTTACCAGCGTACTGCGACTTTATATACCTCGACGGCATTACACGAGAACCAGTTCCATACTCCATTTCCATAGCTCCTTTACTACTGACTACGCTTGGAGCACCACCCAATCTTTCCACCGAGTGATATCGATCATTAAGTCGAGATTGGGATAGCCCCAGATCTGCCAATTTTGTCGGTTGTGGAGCAGGGTTGTCCCCTAGGAGATTGTCCAAAGATCGACTTCGGACTTTATCAGATTGTTGCTCGAAGTATCGCTCATTTAATGCTGATTCACGCGATAAAATATCGTGCGATGTTTTGCGAGAATAATCGTTGTTGTGCTTCGACATTGTATGCGATTCTTCGCGCTCCATTTTCCAGTTGTATTCGGATACCTCGTCAATGGATTCCTCGAGCATTCGCGGTATGCTTGGTGAACGTGATTTCGGTGGTTCGGGTGGCGGCATCTGGGAGAAAGAATTTAATTATTAATTGTATTGTATTTTTAAAATACAGGGTGTTGCAAAAAAGTAGTATAAAATTAAATACAGGGAGACCCAAGGGATATTTAAATTTGCGGATATCCGTAGCGCTGTGGCCAGTAGTCGGATGTGATTTAAAGGCTGTCGGACCGAGTCACGCACCGATGCAAATGTTTGTGTGTTTCATCTTGTTTGGCTGCTATGAAATCGAAAGTCTTTTGTAGTTCACGATGCCCTTGAGATGACAACATATTTTTTCACGACATGGCGTCAGGATTGTCTTCATTGATTATTATCGATATTGAGCGGGCGGCGTGTGCCGTCCCACGGCGCCGCGCAGGGGAGACCGGGCAGAGCGGACCGTGTCTCATCTCACCTGAGGTCTGGTCGCCTTGTCGGTGTCGACAGAGGAGGCGCGTGGCGGCGGCGCGGGCGGCGTGTGCCGTCCCACGGCGCCGCGCAGGGGCGACGCGCGCGAGCTGGGCAGAGCGGACCATGTTTCTATTTCTCCGATGGCGTCCAACGCGTACTCGCAACCCGCCCATTCTGTGGGACAAACATGCAATTCAATATATTTTTAGTCCATTAATTGTTTTCAAAGTTTTATTATTTATAGATTTTAGTGGTAAATACCTGTTTAAAACACCACCCTGTAAATTAGAACATTTTTCAACGCAAATCTATAGTATGATATTCCACCAAAAACACCATCTTTTCTTTACATACAAACCGGAATACTGATACATTATACAAGCTGATATTTTTGAACATATCGAAAACCAATAATGACCTGTGAGTTGTCCGTCGTGCTCCATGGTGAGCGACCAGCCGGCGGCGTCCCTGGCGAGCCCCGCGGCCGCGAGCGCCGCCGCCGCCGCCCGCTCGCACGTGGTCCATGACTCGACACACACGTGGTGCACTGAGTCTGTGTAATACACCATAATAAGTATCTGGTTTCTTCATAAGCTCACGCCTATATCCCCAAAGGGGTAGGCAGACGCCTACTTAGAGGCTTATTTATTTATTTTGATTTTTCACCATTATATTATTTTGGTAAAATAATGGAATATTACATGTTTATAAGGAAATATAAAAAGTATTCTTAACCGACGCGAATGTATGAAGAGATTGATGAAAGTAGATGAAGCGAAAGTGGTGTGTCAGAATCGGGCGAAGTGGAAATCCATAGTCTCTGCCTACCCCTATGGGATACAGGCGTGATATTATGTATGTATGTATGTAGTATAGCTTAAATGACGAATAAAACATTTTCACTTTGAAATGGATATGATGGATGGATATTCTATTGTATCAGTTGTAAACTGTGGTTAAGAACAAAATTACATCAATTATTTTCAAAATCTGGGTCTCTTGAGATTGCGTGAATATCTTTAGCCTTAATTTTAGAATATTTACTTTATGCATTCTTAACATATGAATGATTATTATCGATAAATGAGTCGCAATTATTTACGTGCAAGTGTAAACGTGATCGATAATAGTAGGTTACCGTCATAAAGCCAGAGCGGCAGCGCGGGCCTGGCGTCGGTCCTGGCGGCGCGCCACTCCAGCAGCGTGGGCGGGGCGCGGCGCGCGGGGGCCGAGCGCGCAGTGGCAGCACCCGCCGCGCGCGTCACCCGCGACAGCGCCGCGCGACGGGACGGGGGCGCGCGCTCCGACACGAAGCGCAGCAGGTACCTGGAAGATATACATACACGTAAGTATATAAGTATAAAGCAATGAAACAAACACTATGTATGGACTCATTACAATTTCAACTTAAAAATACTCAAACATATAAATCAGCCCACACTAAACAGCAGGGTCTACCCTGGTTGCACAGCTGCACCGGGATCTCGTCGCGGAGTCCACGGGATGCTATGTGATCTGTACTCACTTGTAGAGCGGCGCAGTGGGCTGGAAGGCGGAGAGGCAGTGCTGCATGAGTTGCCACACGCGCTCCGACGCGTCGGTCGCGCTGGCCTGGTTGCACAGCTGCACCAGGATCTCGTCGCGGAGTCCCCGGGATGCTATGTGATCTGTACTCACTTGTAGAGCGGCGCAGTGGGCTGGAAGGCGGAGAGGCAGTGCTGCATGAGTTGCCACACGCGCTCCGACGCGTCGGTCGCGCTGGCCTGGTTGCACAGCTGCACCAGGATCTCGTCGCGGAGTCCCCGGGATGCTATGTGATCTGTACTCACTTGTAGAGCGGCGCAGTGGGCTGGAAGGCGGAGAGGCAGTGCTGCATGAGTTGCCACACGCGCTCCGACGCGTCGGTCGCGCTGGCCTGGTTGCACAGCTGCACCAGGATCTCGTCGCGGAGTCCCCGGGATGCTATGTGATCTGTACTCACTTGTAGAGCGGCGCAGTGGGCTGGAAGGCGGAGAGGCAGTGCTGCATGAGTTGCCACACGCGCTCCGACGCGTCGGTCGCGCTGGCCTGGTTGCACAGCTGCACCAGGATCTCGTCGCGGAGTCCCCGGGATGCTATGTGATCTGTACTCACTTGTAGAGCGGCGCAGTGGGCTGGAAGGCGGAGAGGCAGTGCTGCATGAGTTGCCACACGCGCTCCGACGCGTCGGTCGCGCTGGCCTGGTTGCACAGCTGCACCAGGATCTCGTCGCGGAGTCCACGGGACGACAGGCCACGGGATGCTATGTAATCTGCCAACACCTAACACAAAAAAATAATAAGGTTAAATATTTTCACTCTTTTTTCCACATGTCCATAACTTTTAGTACATAATTCAAATAGCAATTATGCTAAAACGTATAACAACATTTAAGGGAATATAATGCCTCTTTAATTCATCACAATCTGTGTAGTTATTATTCACTTGTTCTTGCCAAGACTGTAGATATTTGAGCAAAATAAATCAAATTCTTCAAATTAAGCACAAAATAAAATTTGACTCACTTTTTGTCTCGCTTCATTGCCGGCAGCAGATTCATCGCACCATCTCAATATAAGCTTGAATGTTGCCACTGCGTCATTGAAGTCTTGATCTCTGAAAATAAGATTGAATTTAAACTAGTGCAAGAAGCAAGTAAAGCTTTGTCACTTATAAATAAAAAGTTTCTCGACGTTTATAGTTTACAAAAAAATTGTTGATCGGTAATAAGTATAATAAGATCCAATAGATATGCAGTGACTAAATGCGTTATCAGCAAATATCAAGAAATATCAAACTGAAATTAAGTAAAAAACAGTTTTGACTTTCGCGGGTCAGGGGAATGGTGTACTTTACTCTTAGTATACAATAGCGTCGCCACTCGTGACTAACTTCAGACCGGTAATCTTAGAACACAATAGCGTCGCCACTCGTGACTAACTTCAGACCGGTAATCTTAGAACACAATAGCGTCGCCACTCGTGACTAACTTCCGACCGGTAATCTTAGAACACAATAGCGTCGCCACTCGTGACTAACTTCAGACCGGTAATCTTAGAACACAATAGCGTCGCCACTCGTGACTAACTTCAGACCGGTAATCTTAGAACACAATAGCGTCGCCACTCGTGACTAACTTCAGACCGGTAATCTTAGAACACAATAGCGTCGCCACTCGTGACTAACTTCCGACCGGTAATCTTAGAACACAATAGCGTCGCCACTCGTGACTAACTTCAGACCGGTAATCTTAGAACACAATAGCGTCGCCACTCGTGACTAACTTCAGACCGGTAATCTTAGAACACAATAGCGTCGCCACTCGTGACTAACTTCAGACCGGTAATCTTAGAACACAATAACGTCGCCACTCGTGACTAACTTCAGACCAGCCGCGGTTCTTCACACCGTATTATATTCTCACCTGACTGCAGCCTTGGCTAGGAAGGGTCGTGTGATCGGATGTTTCCTGGGACTCAACTGTCCGCCATCAGCGAAATACACCGAACTGAATTTCGAAAACGCGAACTGCTGCAAATCTCGCGGGGTTTGTGTGCGATCTTCTTCTACGTATACGTCGCCTGACACCTGGAAATTAAACACATTAGTTTACTTACGCCCGAATGGTCAAACACTACTCAACTTTGACGGCTTCTAATTGATTTTCGTCATACAATTTTGACAGATAAAGCGGCCTTAAACGATATAAGACGACCTTAAGTGTACGAGCATTCGGCGGTAAGTCTAGTTCCCTAATGGTAGGTATTCGAGATTCCTTTTTATTAGGCAGTATTTTGTTTATTTAATGCCCTTAACAGAATTACATGACAAGACCAAACTTTTACAAATGTCAACCGCTGTTTGGGGATCCTCCAGCGGGGGTTAAGGTAGGCAGGTGACCGTGAAAATCTAAGCCGAGTTCGTACTGCAATATGCTTGAAATACTGTGTTGCGTCGATGCTGCATTAAAGGATAGTCTTGGTCTGAAGTGGGATGGGATTGGTCAAAAGTGGGATAAGAGCAGATGTAATGAAAGTGTAAATACCTTGACCAGATTCTTCCTGTCGGTATGTGGAGGTTGCCACTCGTCTAGTTTGGACAGTATGAACGCCAGCTCTGCCGGCACCTCCAGTACTTGCAGACTCTCTGCCTTTGCTTTCTCGCGTGCCTTTTCTTCTGCGGCGCGCCTTCTGTATTATTCAAATATATTTTTTTTATAATCAAAAGTATATTTTAATGTATGTTTTCCGTCTCTAGTCTGCGGGTTAGATCTCCGAGTTAGAGTAATACCGACTTTATCTGCTATCGATTATGATGCGACATATTTATCTGAAATTACAACACTCAAACTGGAAACATATTTGTAGATTACTAAAATTTGTCTGGTGCTGGGATCGGTACCAGCGATCTTTCGTCTTCTAGCCGGCTGTTTGCCGAACGCTTGAAGCTGTCAAGATAATGTCCTGCATTCGAAAGTATAACCCTGGAATACTGAAACGCTTCTTTACTTTAAGAGCTACTTACATTGTTTTGCGCCATACAGTTTTGACAATTCAGGCGGCTTCAAAGAGATAAGACAATCTTAAGTGTTTGAGTTATAAATAATAAATACACCCAACACTTACACCACACTACTATAACCTGTACCGTGGGTGTCAGAGACTATGAAAGACTTTCGGTTCTACAACACCCAGACTTGAAACAAATATATGTGGGCCATAGGAACATTTGTCTCAATGCGGGAATCGAACCAGCGTCTCGCTTCACAGCCGGTTACTCTCTCACTTCGCCACGGAAGCTGGAGTTGTATTTCAGTATTCGGGGGTATGTCTTATTTAGCCTGCCTCGGCGGCGTGGTGGTATTTCGGTACGACTATGGTTCTGAGGTCTCGGGTTCGATCCCCGGGTCGGGCAAAGTGATATTGGATTTTTCCATATCAGCCCGGAGTCTGGAATTTGTGCAAGATATAGCGATAGGCTCGCCCCCTATCACATATGGGACGCAACTAAGCTCCGCGAAATGTGGGTGTTCTAGTTCGCTAGTGCGCCTCTGCCTACCCCTTCGGGGATACAGGCGTGAGCTTATGTCTTACTTAGCGGCAGCCTGTTGAGCCTCAATCCTCCTCCGGTGCTGTTCCCGGAGCGCGGCGACCCGCTTCCTGGCGCGGCGGCCGCGGGCCAGCGCCTGCGCGCGCACCACGCCGCGGCGCATGCGCGTGTAGCGCGAGCGCGCGCGCACGCACCGCCACCACGACTGCACCTTCACCGCGGAGCGGCGCAGCTGGCGGTAACGCTTCCTGCAATAACGATGGACTTCAAATAACTGTAGCCCGAGCACGAAAAACTAATGTAAATGTATGCGAGTTCGCTGCGCACTGATGACGTTTGGTTAATATTTCATACAAATTTCAAAGACGCGCATCGAGTTCGAATACATTTACGGTTGTCAGAAATTTCCCTGCTCAGGCCGCTGGAATACTTACTATATATACTCGTCTATTCTTATGAGATGAAAGTTTGGATGCAAGTGAAATTATCAAGTAGTGATTAAACTGAAAAGTTAGGTTGTCTGGTAGAAATCGCTGTAAGCGATAAGACCGCCTATTGTCTACACTTTGTATTGCTTATTAATTTTTGTAATTTGTTTTTTTTTCTTGGTGTACAATAAACAGTTATTTATCTATCTATCTATAATATGATTTTGATAGTTCAAATCCAGGTAGACCATGTGACTAGGCGTTAATGGTAGCGAGGAATAATTGGAATTGAGCGATTAAAGCTCTTTACAATGACAATAAAATAATATTATAATTATTTAACAATTCCAAAAACCAATCACACTGTATAGTATGTTTATCAAAATGTTTTTACTTTTTACTGAATAACAAAAATCTTAAAATAATAATCAAATCTTTATAAAAAATGATGCATTAATGTATGTTTATCGTGGTACATTATATGTACAATTCGCACGCTTAGCCGTAAAGTAATGGAATAATAATCACAAGTTTAAAAACTTCAAATCCGATCGTAACTAAATTTATATGGAACCACCCTTGAAACAAGCTCTATCGAACACAAAAAGAATTTTGAAGATCGGCCCACATTCGGCGGAGATATCCTATAACATACATAAAAAAAAATACAGACGAATTGAGGACCTCCCTTTTGGAAGTCGGTCAAAAAAAGAATTAAATTTTTTGTGATTTGCCAAAAGATTCTTTTGAATTATATCGCGGGAGTTGTCTCACCTGGCGAGATATCCGCGCATATGTGCTTGTAGTGTAGTGGCCGCGGCGCGCAGCTTGTCGCCGCGGGCTCGCTCCAGCGCCCTGTGCAACGCCTCCCTTATGAACACGCGGGCAGCACCCAACTGGTAGTCAGCGCCAACTGGAAACAAAAGCAACGCTTACAAATACTGTCCAAAAACAATACATAATAAAAGGACCTACCGTTTCTTACCACCTGCCCTTATCCCACCTTAATGGGGGGTTGGCACAAAACACTTTTTCAAGCATGTTGCAGAACAGGTTTAGCTTAGTTTTAGATTTAGCATAACATAACATAATTTAGCTGGGAAATTAAGTCTAGCCCCCTGAATTTTGATGCTCGATTCGATTTCATTTACAGACTTAAAATTCCACCAACATAGAGTTAAAAAGTGCACTAATTTCGCGTTAAAAATGACCAAATGACAAGTCCTCGAATCCAACGCGACATTCGCGAATGAAATCGAATCGTAGTCGAAAGAAAATCAAAATGTCAAAATCGACCCTACTGATAATATTTGTTAGAAAAAAAGCGCTGCCCGAGCTGGGATTCGAAACCAGGACCCCCTGGTCCACAGTCCCTTTACGTTACCACAAAACCAAGATCATAAGCTCACGCTTGTATCCCCGAAGGGGTAGGCAGAGGCGCACTAGCCAACTAGCACACCCACATTTCGCCGAGCTTAGTTCCGTCCCATATTTGATAGGGGGCGAGCCTATCGCCATATCGGGCACAAATTCCAGACTCCGGGCTGATATGGAAAAATCCAATAACATTTTGCCCGACCCGGGGATCGAACCCGAGACCTCAGGACGATAGTCGTACCGAAATACAACCACGCCACCGAGGCAGTCAAAAGTTTTATTTCTGGTTTGAAAATGCCTAATTCCTTATTAACCGACGACAAAAAGGAGGAGGTTATTTAATTTATCCACTGAATCACATCGCACTCCATCCAGAAGCAACTCCTGGCCGTAACCAAAGGCGTACCCCTGTAGTTCAACCATAAGTTTTGTTGACATTTTACGTTAGCGACTACGTAAAATAATTTCTATGAAAAACGTCAGTTCCCCGCGTAACCGCTAGAGGCGTTCGGGTGTTTGTCATTTTTTTTACGGAGTCTCTAGCGAGTAATGTCAAAAAAACTCATGGTTGGCCTACGAACCAGGAAAATTATGATTTTGTAACACTATCACAATCACTCACACAGAACCATCGCCTTTAAAGTGTGTCCTTTTTTCCGCACGAGTTTCCACGTTTTTCCCATTTTCACGACGCGTGCGCATCACTGAACTTAGACCAATAGAGTGATCTAAGTATACAGTTCTGTTTGTTGAGATAAGATGTAGATAACGATCAATTAACTGGCGATAGTAAAGTTGATACGCTAATTGGTTCCGTCATTATGTGTAACTGTGCTCACGATAATTTTAGGTGAAAGTTGTTAGTGGGATGTAAAATGTCCGATTGGCGTTTTGGAAATGTAATTGCATCCCAATATGGCCCAAAATCCTAGTGGCGTGCGATTAATTAATTAATTCCATATAGATAAAGAGACACTATACGTCCTGCCATGTTGGCAATCATTACCAAAAACAGATTTTCACAATAGCAGCAGTCGGCTTATATTTTAAATCAATACGGGGATGATGAGGGTCGCAGTGACGCAAGAAAAATTCAAAAGTTTAAATATTTAATAACTTTAAAGTAGCGATAATGATCGATATAACTCTTGGAATAACCACCATCGAATACAAAAAGGATAGTTGAAGTCGATTGAGATTTGGCGGAGATATCACGTATACTGTAACATACTTACTAAAGAAACACCGACGAATTGAGTACCTCGAAGGGGTAGGCAGAGGCGCACTAGCGAACTAGGACACCGATATTCTGCCGAGCTTAGTGCCGTGAGCCGTCCTAGATGTGTTGGGGGCGAGCCTATCACCATATCGGGCATAACTACCAGACTTCGAGCTGATACTGAAAAATCCAATATCACTATGCCCGACCCGGGGAACAAACCCGAGACCTCACGATTACACCACCGAGGCAGTCATACAGGTTATGAATATGCGTTCGTAATATTCCATCAATGTTCAATTGACTCATCGATTCATATAATTAAAAGTGCAATCAATCAATGAATCACTTGATGGTGGGCAGAGTGTATAGAACAATAGACTCACCGGCGCCTGTGGGAGGCATCTCAGCTAATATGGAGTTGCAGATCTCTCTGTAGGGCGTGGCACGCGTCGGAGTTGTCGTTAGCAAATACCTGGCGAAATTAAATGTTAATTTGTAAATACATACACAGGCTGAGATCTATATAGAGCGAACTTAATTAGTGGTGTCTTGTGACATTCGATTCGATTTGGACTACGATTCGATTTCAATTTAGTAACTTAAAATTCAACTGAAATCAAGTTAAAAAGTGCGCTGATGTCGCGTTGGATGCAAGAACTTGTCATTTGGTAATTTTTAAAGCGACATTAGTGCAATGTTTAACTTGAATTCGGTGGAATTTTAAGTCACTAGATGAAATCGAATCGTAGTCGACATCGAATTGAGTGTCAAAATTTACCCTCCAGCGGGCTTAGACAAGTGGCTTAGGCGCTAGTCGAAAAGAATAATAAATGTATGGGAATGACATAAGAGTAGGCTATATATGGCGTACTCTTATGTCATCCCCATACATTTACTTTTCTATTTGACTAGCGCATAAGCCACTTGTCTAAACCCGCGGGACTATGTATGTGTCTGTTGGATGTATCTATGTTGTGGGACTGTAAGTCCTTCGTAGTTCCTGATACCCACGATACAGGTTAAACCTTAAACCTAGTGTCAGAACTATATGCGTCTGGGTCATATCCGCCGCGTCCACTCCCGGGCACGGCGGCAATGGTAAAACACTTTTCCCCGCGACAAGAAAAAAAAGGACTATATCACTCACCGATATCTCTCGACGAAGAGCTGGAACGGTATTCGTATAGGGTAGCCCATCTGCCTGATCTTGATGGTGTCCAGCATGCCTGTGTACCGCAGCTGAGCCAACACGCACGGCATGTCGAACTTCATGGGGGATTTGTCAGTGTTGGGCTTGATGCAGCGCACGAACCATGGGTTGCAGCGAGACATAGACTCCAGGAGCTGGTGGAGGCTGTCTGAGAACCTGGATAGAAAAATCAGATTAGAAAGAGATAAAAAAGCTGCCTCGACATCTACTACTTACAGTACTCTACTACATAGTAACTCTAGTACATACTCCTTACCTAGCGGCAACAGTAGGCGCCTGAGGCTTCATAGTAACAAACCGACCGTTAGCACCACGAGGCAACGTTTTGTTAGGGTCGTGTTGTGCCCTCAGCTGTGTCGACATCTATTACTATTAACACTCTCCTACTACATGATAACTCTAGTAGAAGCTCCTTACCTAGCGCCAACAGTAGGCGTCCGAGGCTTCATAGTAACAAACCGGCCGTTAGCACCACGAGGCAACGTTTTGTTAGCGTCGTGTTGTGCCCTCAGCTGTGTCGACATACACTACTACTGACAGTACACGACTACGTACTAACTCTAGTACAAACTTCTTACCTAGCGAGAACGGTAGGCATCCGAGGCTTCATAGTAACTAACCGGGCGTTAACGCCACGAGACAGCGTTTTGGTAGCGTCGTGTTGTGCCCTCAGTTGTGTCGATATCTATTACTACTGACACTCTCCTACTACATGATAACTCTAGTACAAACTTCTTACCTAGCGGCAACAGTAGGCGTCCGAGGCTTCATAGTAACAAACCGGCCGTTAGCACCACGAGGTAGCGTTTTGTTAGCGTCGTGTTGTGCTCTCAGTTGTGTCGACATCTCTGCTACTAGCGGCACCTCACTACTACATAGCAACTCTAGTACATCGGCTCGTAGCGCATCTCTATTTTTGTCTAGGAAACCTTCCACGTTGTACCACACTTGTCCAGCGTAGTGTTTGATCTAAAAAAGAAAAATAAAATAAGTAAGCTATAGAATTTAGTATAGTCCATACTTTTTTAAATAGGAAAATTTTCCTCGTCTCTCAAACAAAGTAGATAATATATTACTGTTAGTATTGTTAATTTTATCGTTTTTCATACAATCCTCACATAATATAGATTTTTCCCAACTTAGTAAAAGCACAGATTATCTAATAGTTACTACGTAATTAAAAGGTTCAAGCACGGACATCTTGCCAAATGAATTAGAATTGAGCTCGATGCTGGCTGTCATCAATACCACGTTTGTGAGAACTGTGAGTTACACGCTAGCGTCTACGTAAATTATTTGTAAGAATCTCTAATCTAAATGAGGCTTTCGTCTAATGTATGCACATACATACTTTAAACTTAAACACTACCATCAGTGAATCATCATCATCAGCCACAGGACGTCCAAATCTTTGGGGTAGCCCTACGTCCAACAGTGAATACTCACACCAAATTCATTTGCTCCAAGTCTTGGCCGTGAATACAGCTCGTTTAAAGCATGGTTATAATGGCACTTCTCTAGGAACGAGGCGTCTGATGCCCGCGGGAAATTGCTTTCATCGTCCAGCAAGTGCAGGATACCAACTGGCTTCTTACTCAACAACTGTATCACTGAAAGATAAAACGTATTTTAAATTCTAATGCTATATACATAAGATCGAATTTTAGATAATAATAAAGATTAATTTCATATACACACCTGGAGAATTATCATTCCAGGTCAAGTTAGACCATTCGAGTCTCTCCTTCTGATATTCTTGCTGCTCCAACTTAAATATGTGCTTATTGAAATAATGTTGCAGCGTTTCGTTAGCGTAGTTAATGCATAGTTGCTCAAACGAATTCTCTTCCAAGTCTTCAAAGCCAAAGATGTCGAGGAGAGAAATCCTGTGAGCGTCATGTAGTCCAGCGCGGTGGACTATGGAGTTTATTCGAAGTACCAGCCAGCTGAAAAGCGAAGAGTAGAGGGCCTTAGCGAACGCGTCTCTTGCGTCCAAAGCCTGGTCGATAGGCAAAGGGGACCGCATCAGTTCTGCCCTAGCTGCCGTCACTCGAGTGGTCAAAGCTCGCGCCAGTTCCTCAGCAGGGACCTTCAACAAATGCGCTGCCCATCGGACCTCAGCTCCACCACCTAATTGCACGCCTTCTTGACCGTGGCGGAGTTGTCTTCTGTGGAAGTATACGTTGCCTAAATGCAACACTGATGCTAGAACTCTTATTATGTCTTCTCTCTCAGCGTCTCCGATACCGAGGACTTGCATAGCGCCGCATAATGTGGACCAGTCTGCTCCAGCTCCTGCGCCACCAGAGTCCCCACCCTGATTTAAATAGAAATAATGTTCAGCCGTTAAAAGACCCCTTGATCGTCTTTGTTCCTCGTCCAATCCAGCCAATAACTCATAGAACACATGGTAGTTTCTTTCACCAGGTGACTGCGTAACTATCCGAGATTTCTCGAGCAGGTAATGGGCGACTCTCGCACCAGCCAAAGCGCCATCTTTAAAATATAATTCTAGAAGTTTCCCAAATCGACTAGAGTTGTGGTTTTTTGGTGTACGCGCGTTTCCGAATGCTTCTAACAGTGGTGCTGCTTCTAGTATTTGTTCGGAGACAGGAGCCCTGCCGGGTGGCGCTGGTGCTACTGCGGCGAGGAATTGAACAGCTAGTTTGGTTGACTCGGTTTTCCCTGCACCAGACTCGCCGGAGATGAGTATGGCTTGCGGCTGCGGTAAGGAGGAGCGGGCAGCAGCCGCTATTGCGAACAAATGTGGTGGAAGATCGCCTAATGCCTCAGCAGCGTGGTACCTAAAATATTTAAAACACTTTGAACTCGAACAACTCAATATTGGATTGAAAACGAAACTAAAGCTTATTCAATGTTTAGAGCAAGCAATCTTGATGATTCACAATTTTATTATGTAACCAAATACTCGTTACGCTTTTATTGTGTTATGTTTAAAAGGTGTTAACTTTTTAGCGCATCAGTTATAAAGGCTGTCTTTTATTTTTTATTGCACATTCACCGAATACAATGCTTCTCGTAAGCCATTCACTAAACCAACCTCCTAGCAGTCTGCAGTCCATACAGTGCATCGACCGGTCTGTAAGGGTTGACAGCTACAAGTATGGAACCGGCGTATGTATAAATTAGTCCCTGTTCGTATCTAAGCTTGAGGTTCCATAGCAGGGCTGCCTCGTGCAGGTCATGGAGACGCGTCATGTCTTCCACTCCAGTAGGACCGAGTTCTTCGCGCGGCCATACTGGATCACCTTCTTCCTCGCCATTGCCCATTTGTAGGGCGAATGTTTGAGCCTGTGGAGAGAAAATTGTGGTGATTAGATTGATATTGAAGCAAAAGATTATGTTTAAATGTACCCTGTGCCTACAAATCGACTACAGTAGCCCGAGCACGAAAAACTAATGTAAATGTATTCGAGTTCGCTGCGTACTGATGACGTTTGGTTAATATTTCATACAAACTTCATAGATGCGCATCGAGTTCGAATACATTTACGGTTGTCAGAAATTTTCCTGCTCAGCAGCCCGAGCAGGAGAAAATTTCTGCTCATAAGCTCTACATTAGTTTTTCGTGCTCGGGCTACAGGCCGCAGTTCTTGGGTGGTAATCTGATAATTTGTCGAAAATATGTTGTGTGTTTGTTCTGCAATCATGTACATATTTTGTTGATAATGCAACCTAGTTACACCGGGATGGCATCTCACTGAAAAAATAATTAACTTAGATAAAGTTCTGACTGGAGGTCCAAATCAGAATCTCTATGTATTCCCAGAATGATCAACAAATAACTAACTCGAAGCAACCGTTCACACGAAACGTAATCCATTTGAAATCTCGGCAAGTGTACTTTTCAATCGTCTCGTCTCGCACATAACGAACCACGACTTGCAAACGTGAGCTCGTTTGTTATAAAAAAATAATAAACAAGGTTTGTAGAACGTTATATAATATAAAAAAGATTACTGTGTATCATTGATGCATTTGGCGAAGACTTCAAGATTGGTATCTCGATTGATTACTGCAGTTATTGGATATGAAATTTATTATATATTATTGAGGTATATTGAGGCTTGGTAATGCTGTGTATTTCCAAGTAATGTCCTAAGGAATTATATGTACTATAATTGGATATTACTGGCTCTACATGGCCTTAAAGGAATTATGATTGGTGATAACGTATGACTATAATATGAAGCTAAGATATTTTTAAGCTTCAATTTAAAAAAGCTAACTCTTTGGATCCTTTAGAATCGACTGACTTGTTCTTATTTCGGTTCAGTGTTGGCATTAAGATTAAACTAATGAAAAAAGATTTCATCACGACCACGCATTTTACTATGTAAGTAATATAACACAAAACACCAACCAGACGGAAAATTATAACATTCGGAGTCGCAACAGTGACATAACTGCTCGTCATTGTATTCGACCCGAAGCAATGCGTTCACTGTCTACACCACTCGAATTAACTGATGCAACGCTCGCTCATTCACAACATTTCTTTTCTATCACCGTAATGAGAAAGCAATGAACTGTAAAACATTCTATTACGTGGATGAATCGTGGTGACAGACTGATTTGCATAGTTAGATTACGCGTTGCGCTCGAGTAGCCATGATCGATTAGCACTACTGTTACTGGCCCTCATATTAAAGCTGCTCATTAGCAAATAAATATGCACTCTTACGTTGCCAGTTTCGAGTGTGACAGTAACTGTTTGTGGGTCAAGGGAAGTGTGACAGCGGTGTAAATACATTTTGTTTTTATTGCATGCTAGAGGTATTTCTTGTTGATGTGATACAATACTATTTCTTATAATATGTTCTTGATCGATTTCAATGCTTACAATGAATTAGAATAACGCCAATTCAATGATGAAGCAGTGAATCGAAAAGACGTAATTTTAATCACCTTGAAATATGTTTTGTGTGGATGTTAGACAAATATCTCTAATGTGTATAAAATTATAAATACATATTATGCAAAAATCTTTACGGTCTGAAGCAAAACATCCAAACTCGAGTCCTTGACCAAAGGCACCGACACAGATCGCCGTCTTAATATTTTTTTATTCCATTTTGTTTTCGGTGATTTCACTATTCCATTCTTACATTCGTTTGGCGGTGTTCTCTGGCGACGTGAATGTATTCTACATGTACAATTTCTAGAATCACAAATAGCAATAGAGCGAAGTGATTCTAAAGAGCTGCAAGGTGTAAGTGCAAAATGCACTCGCATCGGCTACAAGCTGACACAAATTAGTTTTCTAGATAAATTTCTCGCTATATTTTCTCATTTGCTAATCATTATACCACATTGTTATCCACGTTATATCCAGGCTATGTCGATGGTAATTCACTGTTTTTCAATTTATATATCACGTGTTCATCAGTTCTCGACCACTCCCATGGTTTCTTTTATTCCAGTTTTGATACGATCTGTTAAACGAATGACATTTGATGGTATCGCCCGAAGAACGGTGTTGCTGTTGGTTGTTGTTAAATTATGGTAGACAACTGTTATATAATATTTGATATAATTGGTTTTAATCCAAAAATCCACTTGTGTATTCTAAATATTGTTTTTTCAAATGACTAACGTGACTTTATTAATTCAGAGTATTTCTGATATTTCTTGTCCTTCACATTTGTCTAGTACAATATTTGTTTCTTTTTCCATCTAAGCAGACACTTCACTTCCAAGACTTAATAGTTTTGTACCGAAAGAATTACTTTTGCGTATGTTTTCGCAGAACTGAGCACCGTATTGCGCCGCAAGTAGGAGATAACTGGCTGTACCATAAATGAATGCAGCTTAGTTTGTTGACTGTTAAGAACTGTTATGGTGAGCTAGCAGGACTTTAAAACCTGACAGGCTAGATTGCTCTTGACTATGTAAATTTTATAGCCTATAGATGCAAACATACTCAATGAAACAAGAGTGTTAGTTACTGTAGTAAATATCTATTATTCATAACATGGGTCACAAAATAAAAGACAGACATTAAAATAATTTGCCGTGACTTAGGACTAGACCTCAACCGATTACATAGTAATTACATCTGTCAAGGTCGGAATTTACAGTCAAGGGTAATTATTTCAAGTTAATCACTGAGAAATCTCTAGACGTAATATTAAAATTTAAACTTTTTATCTATCAAAATCCAATTATCCATTTTTTGTTGTAATTGTTCATTGAATTCACTTCACAAGATGATTCATGCTGCGATCATAGCAATAGATATTATCCAAATATTGTGTAATTCACAATGAAGCTGCCAAGGAAATGCACTATTATTGCACGATTATTGTTCAGAAAATGAAGCGTAAAATCAAAGACAAGGTCCGCTGGCCAAGCGCAATCTAAATTATCAACGGTTATTTAAATTCTTCATGCAGTTCAACATACTCAGAGATCACGTGAATAGAGAAAATCTGATCGTAAAAATGAAAAAGATATTCATATCGAAAATTCCAATCAGAAGTACTAGGCGGGCATAAATTAGCAACGATCGTTGAGACTCGACTCTCTATCGACATTCCACCGGCGGCCTTGCGTTCGACTGAATGCCTTTTCTCGCCAATTGTATGAGGGATCATTTCCTACACCTGATTTGTTACATGCTAGATGTGTACATTACTTTTTAAAACAGTATTCTTAAATCCTGAGTTCACGTGCCAGCTTCCTTACAAAGTGATGGTCTCTATGTACTTTATTTACTGTAACTTAGTTATGCAATTGTTCATATTTTTATATAGTTGACGCATCAATAATGCCTTTCTCAGGAGCCAATGAATAAGTCATATCAAATATTTTACGTATAATGTTCGTTTGTATATCTTTGCCTATTCTTTCTTCAACGTTTAAATTCTTGTGCGACAAATTGTTAGTACTAGCAGCTGTTTGTATGATTCCTTTATTTGTCAGCATTGTACCTGCATTCCGCAGAGGTCAGACCCCGGGTCTTGTGGTCTACTCACTTGTAAATGTGTGGTGCGTTATATCACGGCCTCGAGTCATTACGGTCCATTCCTCGCGGATTAGTTGTCCGACCTTGTGGATACCTTATTGATGGTGTTATTAAATGACAATGCATGATTTGTTACTTGCTTGCAATTGCCAATTGTATGAATAATTTTCGAATACATATTATTAGAATGAAGCATGGTACTTGGCTCACCGAATTTGTTTAATTACAAATATATCTGACTCAATTTTGGATACTCTACTCCAGATTTTATACAATAAATTTTTACGATAAGGCTAAAGCTATTGTCGTCATTGTGATTAAAAGTTTGGCTCAATCTGAAATAAAGTTAATGCTTACTAATAATAATGTAATCACTGACATTGGTCAGACTCAGAGTTGAAATGTGTTCATTTGTAGAGCACAGTTAACTGACAAGTCAATGAGGAAATTAATTATTCTTTACAGTGAAATTTCTCATGAACTAATTTATGATGTCAGTGAAATATAAGTGAATATTGAATGTCTATAATTTTTACTGTTCGCTAAAAGAAGTTAGATATTCTAGAAAAACGCAATATTATTAAATGTACAAAGTTGAGCGTTTTGATTAGTTAGGTTTTGCAATGAATATCGTGCAAGCAATTTTTTATATTGAATTCAATTTATTTTCCAGTTGAAAGTTATCTGATGTTTGTGCAATATAGCGTCTAAAAATTAAGGGTTTTTAGTTATTCGTTTTATTCTTGACTTAAACATAACTGGAATTTGAACATAATCTACTAAGTAAAAAATATATTATTCTGTAACGTGTTTGTACAATATTATAAAACATGGCGTCATAAGTATATACTTGCAGTAATAATCAATTGTAAAACAAAACATGTACGCGTGTATCCATCTTGGAGTTGTTATGTTGCTTTTGTTTTGTTATTAGCAGCTGGTTTCAAGGTTATTTCTATAGCTATAATTTCATTTTCGATTTTCTATTCTATCATTTCAAAAAGGTTTTCGCTAGTTACTTTATTTTATAATGTTTGCTCAACGTCCACTTTGAGATCCAAGATTAACAGAACCTTAATATATAACATATTTCTAAACAATAACATCAAAGACCTCATTATATACGCCTTCGTGATTTTTAATGTTGCATTTTACTGGTTGTACTCTTTACACCCGAGGGTCCGTCTGAGTAGGTGCCACTGGAATGTCTACTTGGACTGCCAAGCAGCATTGTGTATGCTATATTCAATTGCCGTTTGAAGGACATTGTAGCTAGTGAAATTATTGAGTAATATGTGATGGCACGAAATGTCTCGGGTTGACATACTTATCAATTATCATAGAAAGAACACCACTATTCAGTGCAGTGACATTCAGTAATTTGTTATTCAAAGTGGGAATGGTGTTGATACTATTTATGAGTATATTCATAGCTTACCATCATGCAAGTAGCTTGCTCATCTCGTTGTTTGATTACAATAAAAAAATTAATATACATATAGTGTAACAATCGTAATTCAACGCTCAACGAAACTTTCTTAGCTGATCTTCCGTGCAATATCGCCCCAATCCCATAATTTGTGTATGATGACCGTATACTATTGGTGGTATACCGTACCGTAAGGCCTATCTAGTGAAGACTAGATGGTAGCAATTCCCGAGGTGTTGTACTGTGTACGAACCTGTCCATTGACCACGGCGCTGACGAGCAACACCTTGGCGGCGCGGTGTACTTCGATGAGCTCGCCGGGCAGCGGGGCGGAGGCGCCGGCCGGCTGGAACCACACCGCCGCGCCCTCCGTCCACTCCGCGAGCCCCCCGGACCCCGCCATCCTGGACACAAACAAAATATCTTCATTAGCTGAGGATTTGTAATGCAGGAGTTGGAAAATTGACGCGAAGTGAGTGGTGTTTCTGTTGCTAATAATAGCACTAGTAGACTTGTCTTGTAAATGTCATATTCATTATTATTTTGGCACCATGTTTCTATATCGTTATAAGATTTATATGAAGATGTAATGAATTTTTAAAATAATAGAACTTGGTAATTTTTAATATATTTATTTTATTTCTATAACAATTACACACTAATTGAAACATTTGTTTAAATACATTATTATTCAACTTAACGATTACATTACATAAATAGAGTTAAATAGTGCACTGTGATAATTAACTAGTGGACATGCTGACTGTCACAAATAAAATGGCGAGCAGCCGCATGGGGGAGGAGGCGACTGGAAGCAAATAGGGGAGGGTGGAGGTGGCTGGACGCAGAACGGCTCAAGTGGAGGCGGCTGCACCATCAGGGGCGGAGGAGACGGGGGTTGCACGCAGACAGGAGGCAACGCTGGCGGTTGGACGGTGATCGGCGCGGGCGGTGGCGGCTGGACGCACATCGGCGGCGGACACGGCGGCTGGACGCTGATTGGAGCTGGAGGCGGCGGCTGTACCGTGATCGGCGGCGGAGGCGGCGGTTGCACCATGATCGGCGGCAGCGGCGGTGGCTGCACCGGCATCGGCGGCAGGGGAGGCGGCTGGATCAACACTTGACCCAGCGGAGGCGGCTGCACCACAATCGGCGGCGGCGGAGGAAGCTCAATTATTATCGGTGGCGGTAGTGGCAGATCCAACACCAGCGGCGGCGGCATCGGTGGGTTCACGTACATCGGGGGCGGAGGGGGCGGATTCACACATAGAGGCGGAAGAGGTGGCGGATTTACGCAGATCGGCGGTGGCGCTGGTGGCGTCACTGTGAACGGAGGTAGAGGTGGCGGGTTCACGTAGAGAGGGGGCGATGGTGGCGGTGATATCGTTATGGGTGGAGGCATGGGCAGCTCGATCATCAGAGGCGGTAGAGGTGGTGGTGTAACGCATATTGGTGCGGGTGGTGGTAACGATACATAGATCGGGGCTGGTGGTGGTGCTGGTAACGCTATGGGAGGGGAGCAGCATGAACATCCAGTTGAAGTCAAGTAGCCATATGGTGACAATCCATAGTACTGCGCATTTGTGTACTGTAACATAAATACAACATGGAAATTAGCCTTTAATGACTAATGAATAAAATACAAAATCTAATGATGTTAGTTTTCTAAAAGCCTCGATAGTCCACAGTCCAGCAGAATGTGTATTCTGGTGGTATTACAACCAGTACTTGAAACAAAATATATATTTAATTTTACTTACTTGTATTAGGAATGTCAGTAGAATAGAAATCTTATTCGCCACCCTCATGGTGACCGAATGAATAAACAAACTACGATAGAGCCCTATTTTATACAGACATATTACCCCAGTGTATGCAATGTTGTATAAAAATGCAATACTTATCGATTACATGAAGAAATTATCGATAATGATCTAGAAACATCGATACTAAATGCACGTAACTTGGTAGATTAGAGATAGATAAGTCATGTTTAGGATGCAGGTATGCGGTAATTATGTTACATCACAAAGTTATGTCAGTGGGTTGATAAGGTTAATAAAGCTCTTATCATGTTTATCTGTCATCTAAGTAGGATGAAGTATGAAGATGAATGCAGTGGCCAAGAGCACTTGAGCTAAGCAACAGACAGTCTTTCAACAGTATACTGAACGTATAAAATAAACCTTCACGTTTAAAAAAAAGGGATCGTTATTTCAATAAGATGGAGTCATAAAATAAATAAATAATACCTTACAGTCACCCACATAGTCCTGTGCCGTGCGTAGCAAGAAATACGAGAGACGTTCGGCCTCACAAAACCCAGACCCGAAACAAATATCTATGGACCGCACAAACATTTGACTCGGTGCGAGAATCGAACGGCCTCTCGCTTTACAGTCGGCTACTGTGTGGCTGTGCTAAGGAGGACGTCAGATAAAACACAGAAATCCCATTACACAAAATAAAACGCAGGCTATAAACCTCCCTTTATGAAAAACAACAAACTATACTTTAGCAAAACGATTTTTTATCTTACAATACAACTAAAAAATAAATAAAATATGAATGACATGTAATTAATTTATATATATTCTTCAATTAACTTGAGGTTAGGACTAACTGTAGGTTAGTAATAGTGTTGCAAATCACCCTAAACTTACAGTTTAAGTACAATGGGGCTTACTTATAAAAACAGTTTAGCTGAGCGAATGGCTAAGCATAGTCTGTCACTTTTTTCCTTGTGTCACATTGTTTGAAAATAAACGGGACAAGCTATTCTTTACCATTTGCTCAGTTAAACTGTTTTATAAGGCCCTACGTGTTAAACGGTTGTAAAGTACGCCAATCAATCAAACATAACAAGACTCGACAGGGTCCATCAAAAGTAAAATCGCGTCGGTAATCGATGTGAAATCCGCTGACAAACTAGTTCACGTGGAAATCTCCATACGACTTGTATGTAGGAAATACGGAGTTTCACTTTCTTCTAACGGCGGGTCGTGAGTAAACACGGCAAATAAGAAAAACTTGAGGCTTCGGGACGTGACGGCATTTGTATCCGGGCGAAGGTTATTTTAATGTTTTATTCTTTGATCATCATCAACCAAAGAATTAACAGTACATAGATGGGACAACAGTACGAAATATGTGATCCAAAAGTTGTGACTTCGTGGTCATAAGTAAATCGTCGTATTTGAAACATAGGCTCGTAAGGTCGTGCCAACTTAGACGATGTTTAAACAATAATCGTCTTACGTTATTCTTGAACATTCGCAGAAAATTCTAGAGCGTAAATTCTAATAAGCACCCTCGCATTGTAATAAGTGGCAGATGGAGTTACTGACGTTTGAGATTTTTTTGTATGGAAACTTGCTTGTTAGCCCCTCTATAGTTTATCAACCTACATTCCTCTACTGCCTCGGTGGCGTGGTGGTATTTCGGTACGACTACGGTTCTGAGGTCTCGGGTTCGATCCCCGGGTCGGGCAAAGTGATATAGGATTTTTCCATATCAGCCCGGAGTCTGGAATTTGTGCCCGATATGGCGATAGGCTCGCCCCCTATCACATCTGGGACGGAAAGCTCGGCGAAATGTGGGTGTTCTAGTTCGCTACTGCGCCTCTGCCTACCCCTTCGGGGATACAGGCGTGAGCTTATGTTATGTTATGTTATGTTATGTTATTCCTCTACTGTTTGACATAGGCCTCTTATTCACAAACATAAACAGTTCTTATCTTGATAACGACTGAGCCGATTTCGGTGCAAGCACTCCGGCCTGAGCAGGAATATTTTTGACAATCGAATTGGTAGCTCACTCGCACTAAGGCCACTGGTATCTAAGCTAAAAGACGTCTTGTGTCTCTAATATATAAGGACGAACATACATGACAACTCTAATTATGTATAATTTTTCTTTGGTTGCCGGATTGATAAAATTCTTAATAATCAGATAGAAGATTTTTTTTCTTGTGGTGCTTAAACACCATTGACCAGGCAATATAGATACCACTGATGACTAGCGCTCGTAATCACTAAATCTACCATAGAATCCTACTTTGAGTATATCAGCATCATTCCATAATCCATTATTCTCTCTAGCAGAATATGATGGGGTAATATGATTGGTTATTGTTTTGAAGTATAATACATTTCTGTTCAATTGAATATTCAATTCGACGAAGACTCATATCGTAATGAGATGCGGAGTTCGAATCGTGTTTTCCTTTTGCGTGGAATCGTGGAAGACATTTTAAAACTTTATTGTTTTCTATTACATTAAAAGGTAATGGTTTCCTAAAATAATAAGTTCAGTCTTACAGCGAAATGTTGAATTAAATGACTTTCATTGAATAAGAAATCTATGATACATCTCCGTGATAGCCTCCGTGGCGCAGCTGGCGAGTAGCTGCCTGTGAAGCCAGAGGCCACGGGTTCGATTCCCGCATTGAGACAAATGTTTGTGTGGCCCACAGATATTTCAAGTCTGGGTGTTGTGAGACCGAAAGTCTCTTATAGTCTCTGACACCCAAGATACAGGTTATTATACCTAGTGTGGAGTCAGGACTAGGTGTGCGACTGTTGAGTGTATCTAATATTATTTTTTCAACACAATACGCAAGTAATAAATAAAAAACGTATTCTAACGATAGGTATGCATAAACGGATCTAGCAAATCATCTGCCAACAATTAAAATAACATACATCGCATTTTATCCAAAAGCAATACCACTTTGCTACTTCTATTTAAGTATGCTACAACAATAACTGCGACTATAAACTATAGCACATTACATTATTCACATCTCTCAAACATGTAAGTAGCTCTCGACCTTATAAACCACATACGACCCGAAAAAGGTTCATTGAATCCGGGAAACAATGACACGACACCGCTTCCGCCTGCCGCAAGCACGTCTCGTGCATACCAACCTGTCTGCTATGCGGCTAAATGTGAAAGTGATCGCTCTTTAGGGCCGTCAAGTGCCCATGTGTCGTTACATTTGGCCGGGTAATTGTTTCACGTATTTGGGCTTCTGGCGATGCTTTCTACGGACGTCCCTCGATTTCTTAATTAGAATCTTCTATTATGAGAGAAATTCAACGCTAAAGCGTGTCTGGAAGATATATTCTTTGGTCTTAGTGTGTCTCGATGGCGTAGTTGTATTGCGGTATTGCGTCCTGAGGTCTCGAGTTCGATCTCAGAGTCGGACAATGCCAATTTTTTTATGAGTATCAGCCCGGAGCCTGGAATTTGTGTCCGATATAGCGATAGGCTCGTCCCTTATCACATTTGGGAAATAAGCTCGGTGAACTGTGCGTGTTCTAGTTCGCTAGTGCGCCTCTGCCTTCCCCTTCGGTGATACAGGAGTGAGCTTATATATGTTGTTTTGTCTTGTGGCAACGAGAACGCATCTTGATGTTGAGAGAAACCAGAAGACGGAGGCAATAGGTCTATTATTATGAACGCGGCCAAGAAGAGCAGGAGACAACCGCTTCATTGTTTGTCGCTGATCGTTGTTTTTTTAGACTGAATCGCCATCATTTATTTTTTGGCCACTTAAAATAAAAAGGTATACCTTTATTAACTTCTTCAATCATACTCACACACGACTCCGTAGAACTCAACTTTAGTTCCAGTTTTTTCAAAAAAAAAAATGTCGAAGGTTATGTAAAGGATTATAGAGCACATATAGAGGTAGATTTCATAATTGGGTACTTGACTATGTTTCATTTCTTAACGTAACTTTTATATGTAATAGCAAATAAAATAAAAAGAAACCCTTCTCTAAAAACCGCTTCGAAATTGGTTGAAAAATGAGGCAGTAATTCATATTTTAAATTCTGCAATGAGCAAGAGTGGGGGCGTAGTGCGGATATCTTGCTATCCCTTTCCAACGCACGTGCCATTATGGCCGTGACGTGATTTTACTGATACTTCTCTTTCCCGCTGTTTGAAGGTTACACCAAACTACAAAGGCTTATAACTTTTTTATTTTTGGGAGTATTTCAATATTTCTTTCTGTGTTACGTTTTAGATGACTTAAATTTCGTATAAAATCAATTAAAACCATTTGTCAAGTAATTGTAACCCAATTGTATGGACGATCGGAGTAGCCTACAGTATAGTTTTCCTATCTTCATTGCAGACAAAATAGCAAATAAACGATTAATTTTACGAAAGTGAATATCTCAAATTGCTAAAATTCATCAAACATTCGAAAGTGAAATAACTGAATCTCGTTTGAGTCGGTATAAAACAGAGAAATTATTAATTAACACACAAACGCGTCTCATAAATAAAAGATGAACGAGTCCAGATTATACTTACGTACCGGAAAGGTAATAGAAAGTTACGTTTAATTCTTAATATCGTTTGTATACGCAGAGTGAACAAATATTGAGGCGGCGAAATGTCTGTTACATACAGTAATGTCTAGTAACTTATTTGCAAATGGGTAGAATTTATTACTTTCGCGAATTATATAACTGCGTTATGTTTATAGCCGTGTGAAGATGGTTATCTCAGAGTATGTTGATGACTCTTGTGGGTGTCAGGACCTACAGAATTTAGATCTCACAAATCCAGCATAATAATTATTTATTATTATTTACTGTCCCACATTTATATCAGTTGCGCTTTCGTCAGTAGCAACTAGCTACATTTGTTTTTTAGAGTTCCGTAGACAGCTAAACTAACCCTTATAATTTCGTCATGTCCGTCTGTCCGTCCGTATGTCATGGACATTCTCTGAAATTAATAGCACTATATTTAGACAGCTTCCGTAGCGCAGCGGGCGAGTAGCCGGCTGTAAACATGAGGTCGTGGGTTCGATTCCCGTACCGAGACAAATGTCTGTGTGGCCCACAGATATTTGTTTCGAGTCTGGGTGTTGTGAGACCGAAAGTCTATCGTAGGTCCTGATGCCCACGACACAGGTTATACCTAGTGTGGGGTCTGGACTATGTATGTGACTGTTGGATGTTATTTATTTATTTATTTCAGTTCAGTCAGTAGTAACAAGCTATATTTGTTTTTTAGAGTATTCCGGTGACAGATAGCAAAAACTAACCCTTATAATTTCGTCATGTCCGTCTGTCCGTGCGGATGTCATAGACATTCTACTCTGAAATTAGTAGCACTACCTCTATATTTATGAGAACGAAACTTAATTTTTTCATCCCATATACAATATGGGTATCTATGAATAGGTCTTTAAATGTGATATCGAGGTGTCTTAAATGATAAATACTTATTTATGTAAATAATTGGCGAGATATTCGAACCTGAATTCGTAAAAATTATCCCCCAGCCTTCTAATTTTAGTACTACGAGATGGAAAAACAGAAAACAAGTTATACAGCTTAAAGAGTACTTTCAAGGAAAATTGGTTTGAATATGATATTGTGTTAAGTATGTAGTTTTGATAAAATGAGATTTTAGTAACTTTCAGAACCCTTTAACGCCCGGTTCCAATAAACAATCTCAGTTCGAATGTGCAGATAGATTGCAAAAATTAGCCAATAAGAACACAGTTTGAACATGACTCTGTCAAATGACTTGATTTGATTGGTTTATAATAACGATCTATCTGCACTCCAAACTGAGAACGTTTATTGAAACCGGCCGTTAGTAGTTTCTTTCTTCCTTTAATGTGCGTGGTCAGACACGCACTAGAATTATTTGTGATTATTTCAATGCTCATTACAATATTGACTGCCTCGGTGGCGTGGTTGTATTTCGGTACGACTACCGTCCTGAGGTCTCGGGTTCGATCACTGGGTCGGGCAGTGATATTGGATTTTTCCATATCAGCCCGGAATTTGTGCCCGATAAGGCGATAGGCTCGCCCCCTATCACATCTAATACGAAATTAAGCTCGGCGAAATGTGGGTGTACTAATTGGCTAGTGCGCCTCTGCCTACCCCTTCGGGGATACAGGCGTGAGCTTATGTTATGTGTTTTATGTTGTCATTACAATATCATCAATTTTAATGTTATTTTTTAAAATTTTCTGATCCAGTTCATCAAGATTCTTTTTTATAAGAAGCGAAGACAACTGGCCGTGACTAAACTATGCTTCCTATGAATACCCGGTGGTATGCTAAAGGCCGGAGCACCAACCGGATATCGAAGGCAAACAGCTATATCCACAATCTGTACGCCATAAAGGGCCTCTGCAAACGTGCGGTGCGTGACTTAGATTATAATTTTTCCTCTTTTATTGCTAATGCCTAGCTTTTACTGATACGACTTGAAATGGTTTTGGTACCTACTTGGTAGTTAAATCTTTTAGGCACTGAACAGACGATGTAGACGAAGAGGCACTGTCTACCCTCACAATTTACTAATTACATAAAGAGGGGTTATCAAGCAAGTTTCTATACAAATAATCACAAGTTTAAAAACTTAACTGACCGACTTCCAACTTACCGATCATGACCAAATTTATATGGAACCACCCTTGAAATAAGCTCTATCGAACACAAAAATAATTTTGAAAATCGGTCCACATTTGGCGGAGATATCGAGTAACATACATAAAAAAAAACAAAAAAAACCAACGAATTGAGGACCTCCTCCTTTTGTGGAAGTCGGCCGAAAAAATTATCTCAAACTTCAGTACCACCATTAACTACTTATTACAATGCGAGGGCGATAATTACAATTTACACACTAGAATATTTTGTGACGTAAGATAACTCTCTCAATATTATTTCACTTGCCGACCTGGCGCGCGTATATTTCATATAAACTGAGCGACTTATGACCACTAGGTCATAACTCTTGGATCACAAGTTTTGTGCTGTTGTCCATCTATATACTGTTGAATGTCTTTGTAAATACCACTTGAAATGGTTTTGGTACTTGATAGTTAAATCTTTCAGGCACTGAACCGTGCAGTTCGTATAGATCAAGAGACACTGTATGTCCTGACAATTTGCTAATTACATAATTAAAGAGGTTTATATTTTAAATTAAACATTAAGGTGATATAAGGGGAGGTTAAAAGATTGTCAAGAACATTTATTAAAATCAGGGGACCTAGATTGTAAAACCAAATCCACAGTTGCAGACTTTATTTGGACGTTTTGCTATTCTATGTAGCTCACGTGTCCGACCGATATCGGTGCTATAAGTTTCGTTTCGGAGAATGATAAGCTGTAAATCGTTTGACAGCCCACTCTTCGGTGTTTGACATTTATTTGATCCACGTGCATCTATATTAGTCAGTGCGGTAGAGTATCGGTCCGATATAGTTCATCCGATAACGTTTAATAAAATAAACATCTCAAGACTAATAGAGTAATAAGAAACAATGTTAAATAAATAAATGAATAAATACACCCAACAGTCTCACACCTAGTCCTGACCCCACACTAGGTATAACCTGTATCGTGTCAGAGATTATCAGAGACTTTCGGTCTCACAACACCCAGACTTGAAACAAATATCTGTGGGCCACACAAACATTTGTCTCAATGCGGGAATCGAACCCGCGGCCTCTCGCTTCGCAGCCGGCTACTCGCCGACTGTGCCACGGAGGCTGTCGATGTCGATGTCGATGTTGTCGATGTTGCGGGGATTAATACGATATTTGTACGCGCGGTGACAACACAAACGATTAATTATTATCATGCAATAAAATCGATATCATTCCAACAGTGCTGTAGATAATAGCTTTTGTTGCAGCTCGCGCAGACTCCGCTATGCTTGGATGCATCGCGGCATCGCATCCATAATGTAGTGGGTAGTGGGTTTTCTTATTCCGTGATTTGACCTACATACACAGCTTCCGAACTACTTTGCAAAAGATTTATGAACTTTTTTTTTATTGCCGTAGTGGATAGACGAGCTAGCGGGCCGCCTGTTGGTGAGCGGTAACCGCCACCCATGGACTTGAGCAATGCCAGGGGCACAGTCAAGCCGCTGCCTAGAACTGGTGAAAAAACTTGCTGGATATTCGGATCCCTCCGGATGGCGACCACATACACATGGTGCTAAAACCTGCCATAGTGAACCATACTCCTTGTGTGGTTCGCGTTCCAGGATCAGCCAGTGTACTTCCGAGTCCCTCGCGGGACTTGCGGCATGACTTGATGGTTGGTTGGGACGGGTATGGGGTGTCTCTGTGTCTGCATAAGTCATCCGCCTGTCTTGTCGCAAGCCGCTCGATTTGCTCCTACCGTCTTCGGATTCGAAATGTGAAAAAACTAAACAGGCCGACATGATTCTGGCGACCACTGATATACAAAATTCATTAATATCATCATCGTTCCAATTTATAATTAACTACAATCATAATACAACGTTTGAGTCAACCAAAAAAAATCTCGTATCGTTACGAGAAAGTTTTCAACGACAATCGACGAAATCTAAAATCTTTGTTCAGATTGTCATTGAAAAACTTCGCGTGATTATAAACATTACGGCGTTGCTCGTAGTCAGTTTTGCGCACCGAAATATTAACGAAGTTTGAAAATACAGGCGCGTAATAAGACAATTTTAGTCATAATATAATCGTAAACTATGGGAAGTGATAATTAATTTCGGAGTCCCTATCGGGAACCTTTGTGCTGAAGCAGCTGGACTGATGATATCCACTGGTTTAACACCCAATGACCCTGAACCGCGACACTCTATATCCTTCTTCTTCTTCTTTTTATAATAAATGGCTTCCCCGCATTTGTCACTCTATAGCCACTTTGTTTAGTTTTACAAGACATTATAAAAATGTACAGTCAGATAAAAATGTATCAGGTACCACAAGAATTTCGAAGGTTGTAGTCTACCAACCCGCATTTGGCCAGCGTGGCAGAGTAAGGCTTAACTCCTCTTATTGGTAGAGGAGGCCCGTGCCCAGCAGTGGGACAGTAATATTACCGGGCTATCTAAATATCAGTAACATCATATAGCATACGTACTCAACACATACGTAGTATAGGTACTCAATAAAATGTATTATTTTTTATTATTATTATTTTATCTTACCATTAGGGAATTCGATCCCAGGATCCCGAGATCGAATCCCTTACTTACCACCCTACAATACAACGAATCTTTATTATAAAAACCAATGATTACATGAAAAAAAAACGTAAGTGAAACTACAAACTACTTGTGGTTTTACAATGAGCTGGATGGGCGGTCTTATCGCTAAAAAGCGATTCTTCCAGACAACTATGAACACTCTAATGCATTGATTTCCATAGCGCTATCAAATGTTTATTATTTATGTGAAATACGTCCTGTTAAAAGGGCACGCGATTGCCGGCGATGCGCTTCATTGTGCATTACAGAATTATGTCGTATTGCTGCACTTGTCTACTATTTCATATTGATCGAAAACTTAACTGCCTCGGCGGCGTAGTAAGTATTTCGGTAGGACTACCGTCCTGAGGTCTCGAGTTCGATCCCCGAGTCGGGCAAGTGGTATTATCCATATCAGCCCGCAGTCTGGAATTTGTGCCCGATATGGTGGTAGGCTCGCCCCCTATCACATCTGGGACGGAACTCAGCTCGGCGAAATGGTGTTCTAGTTCGCTAGTTCGCCTATGCCTACCCCTTCGGAGATAGAGGCGTGAGCTTATGTTATGTATGTGTGAACCTGGAGAACTTGAGTTCCAATCCTAGATTAGGCAAAGTAGTTTTACTAATACGATTTGCCTAGGACTGGTGATCTAGTAGGGTTGACGTCAGACAGACGGTCTTAAAAACCAAGCCAAATACTTACTGCAATATGTTTAATGTGTGTTACGCTGAGCCTACATTTCAGGGGAATCATAACAGATCGAAGATGAAAGGAAAGGAAAGGAAAGAATCATTTATTGACAGAAGTGTGGTGGCGTACAGAGAGAGTTAATTAAAGAGAGTTAATTTTGAGATACGGGCGGTCTGGGCCCCACAAACCTCCGATTAATTCACTTATGTATAGCGCAAACGAGTTCTGACCTCTAGCGCGGCCGGTCCCGTTACGAGCTGCTCAAATTGTTGTCAGTTGTTAGTTTGTCACACATACGGAGTTTGTTACGCAGAGACTGACCAACGAGTAGATGGGTCACCCGATGGTAAATGATCTCCACCGCCCATAGACACCGAAGACAAAATAATCATGGGTGCGTTGCCACTTGCCAACTTATAGGGAGAGAAATAGGGCTTGTAGAAGTGAGGGAGGGAATTGGGCCACCGGAAATCTCACTCACCGAACGAAGCGCAACAGCGCGCTGTCACTTTATGTCCGTCGGTATCAAACCGGTCGAGCCGACCCATTTTTGCTGTCGACGTACATACATAACGGTCTAAAGCGTAGCTCTACCAATGTACTCTGGATGAAATGTTTGTAAATTATATTGTCGAGGCTTGAAAGTCACGGGAGATTTTTGGTCTCTCAACCAAACGCGAAACAAATGAGGGTCACAGAAGTTTGCCTCGGCGCGGAGATCGAACCCGTGGCCTCTCGATTCACTAAAGCCCATTTTATAACAGGTAAGACTGTATCTATCCCTCAGAAGGGGTTGAAGTCAGGCACACAGCTGATCGTAAAAACTAAGCACAATCCTTTCATACATTATGCCTTAAAAAGTGTCTCGCTGACCTCACATTCAGTGGGATAAGAAAGAAGGTTAGACCGTCGGTAATTATAATTTTTTCATAACTCGCAGCCCAGATAAATATTAGGTAATACACTCATTAACAGTGTAAAAATGTAATCTTAACTTATGTCTTAATTAAAATTGTCGAGTCCACCATAATTAGAGAGAAATAACAGACTTTCGTTACGTCAAATGAACCATTAGGCATTGCGCAAGATTACAGGCGAATCTAATGACTTTACGTAAACTGTGGATTGTGGAGTGAGCATAAGGAATGTTAGGCGACAAGCTATTAAGTACACGGTTGAAGATGTAAATATCGCTCATTTGCGACGAGTGTCTTTCTTGTAACTTTTCAAGCAAGCATCAACTATATAATTTACAAACATTACATCCAGAGTAAATTGGTAGAGCTACGCTGTAGACAGTTATGTCTCGAATGGGCCGGCTCAACTGGTTTGATACCACTGTCTCACAGAAAAGTGACGTAAAGGCATCTCGCTATAGCGTTTCGTTCGGTGAGTGAGATTTCTGGTGGAATTCCCAATCCCTATTTCTATCCTTTTAGCTATGACTACTTCGGTGGCATTGTATTGCACACGCGGTACGACTACCGTCCTGAGGTATTGGGTTCAGTCCCCGGGGCGAGCAAAGTGGTATTAGGTTCTATTCACATCCCTTTTTCTCTACCCTTCCATTTACTCCCTTTATTTTGGCAACGCACTCATGATTCTTTTTGTGTCTTGGGTGTCGATGGGCGGTGGAGATCACTTATCAGGTGACCCATCTGCTCGTTTGCCAGTCTCTGATATAAAAAAAGCGCCGAAGTCTGCAATTTTTGCTCGATATAGCGATAGTCTGGCCCCCTATCATATCTAAGATAGAAATAAGCTCGGCGACATGTGGGTATTCGGGTTCGCTAGTGCACCTCTTCCTACCCCTTCGGTGATACACGCGCGAGCTTATATATGACAGTCGAAGTTTTTTTATTTATTCCGCAATAGATCTGCATGTTTTGGCTGGGAAACTCCCAACAACTAGATTATATAATCGGTCGATAGCCTTCACCTTTGAAACGAATTTATACAACAAAATGAAGATCTGTCGTCCTTTCTACCTCAATGTAGGGTCGCCAAGCATTAAGCTCTAATCGGACATTTCCGGCTTCGTATCCAGCCAGTCCAAATTTTATCAGGCTTTTGGACGGCCGTTCCACAACGTGGCAGTGCAGTGCGGCAAACATAACCGTCAATTTGTTTTTCTACATATATACATAAGCTCATGCCTATATCCCGAAGGAGTAGGGATAAGTAAACTAGAATTCACATTTAGGAGAGTTTTTTTCATCCTAGATGTGACATGGCAAGCCTATCGCCATATGGGGCACAAATTCCAAACTCCGGGCTGATACTATGTAGAAAACCCCAAAAAAATGTTGTCCGGCTTTAAAATAACATAAAAGAATTAAAGTCTGGGTTTATGGCAAATGTGCAGCCAAATACAACACTGAGTCCGGCTTTTTTATTTTAGGGCATGGCAACCCTATTTCGGTGCCATATTGTTTAGGTCACCTTGCTTGTTTACTTTGGTGATACGTTTACATTTTAGATTACTCAACTCACATACGCCTCGTTGGTCTAGTGGCGGCGTATATAGACTGTGAACCGGAGTGCCTGGGTTCGAATCCCAGGTCGAAAAACGCAGTTTTTCTAACACAATTTTGCTAAGACTGGTTCAGTCCTGGAGTGGGATAAAGGCAAAATTCAGCTGGCGAGCAGCCATGTCCCGCTTTTAACTCAAAATCTGTACTTATGCCTTTAACTTAACCGACCGTCCGGATCGACTTCAAAATTTATCCGATCGTGACCAAATTTATATCAAACATAAATCTTGAAAATCGATCTTCATTTGGCGAAGATATCCGGTAACATACATAAAAAAAGCAGACAAATTGAGGACCTACTCCTTTTTTTAAATCGGTCGAAAACTGAGTTTATCTAGATAACACATCTAATTAGTGTTAAAAATATATCTGGTCAATCTAATTACTCACATTTACTTTTACTACGGTTAAATTATGAAAGCATTAACAAGTTATTTTTCTAAACTGTGTCCTACACCGGAACCACGCTCGTAATGGTTATAATTTTCCGCTATTTACACACCTATTAACAATTTGTTCACCACAAAACTAGGAAATTGATATGGAAATACATTCAAGGACAGATTATTCAATTCATCTAGTTTACAGTAATTTAACTGAAAGTCTAAATTCTAAGAACATTTTTGTAAAAAGTCTTTAGAAAAAATACTAAGAAATTACATTGAATTAGATTGCCCTATTCTTGTGTGATTGTTTATTTATGCTTTAAAAAGCAAGTTAACAAGATTTGATAGTTATCTTTAACATTAAATATATTTGAATGGATACATTATATGTTTGCAGAATTTTGCTCTTTCATTAAAACTTGTTTTTTTTGATGTCGTATGTATATTATTATATATCTGAATTCTTTATAATTAGGGATATATAATGATTTTGACATATGTTGCTAAAGGAATTCAAACTATGAAAGCGTCGTAAACCAAAAACGTAAATAATACAAAAATTTTAGTGGTAGAGTCACGCTGTAGACAGTTACATTTGAGTGGTAGAGTCACGCTGTAGACAGTTACATCTACAGCACGAATGGGCCGGCTCGACCGGTTTGATACCACTGTCTCACAGAAAACCGATGTAAAGTGGCAGCTTGCTGTCGCGTTTCGTTCGGTGAGTGAGATTTCCGGTGGCCCATTTCCCCCCCCCCTTCCTTTCCCAATCCCTTTTTCCCTCCCCTTCCATTTCCTCCTTTTAGGTTGGCAACGCCTCCTTTTGTATCTTGGTTGTCTATGGGCGCTGGAGATCACTTACCATCAGGTGACCCATCTGCTCGTGTGGCAGTCTCTCCTAATAAAAAAAAAACAAGTGGTTGTGGTCCGTAAAATTCACATGTTTAGCATATTTCAACCAGGAAACGAAACGGAAATGTTTCGCAAGAAAATATTTGTCGAGAAAAACGCTAAGATATTTAAAATGTTTCATGAATGAGGCAAATCGTATTTATTATACACAGACCGAAGTTTTTTTATAGACACCGCAAGTGTAATTTAATTTCATTAATAAAACCGGTTCATTTAACCAGCTTGTACTACACGAACTAAATAGGTATTGCGGTTTAACAACATTTTCTCCAATTTTAATTTTTTGACAAATAACATAAGTCTGTATTTTCAAAGAAGGTATCAGATATTCCACTTCCACCCGAGCTATCACTAATTTGTTTTTTGTTTGTTGTGTGGGCTCTATTTTCCGCACCCAACCTTACTAAGTCGTTCACAAAATTTACTCCACCTAGTATCGGAGTGAGTAACCATTCCCAAGTGAGCTATCACTAACTCCGATTCTATGTCTGATGATCTGATCTGATGTACCTATAGAGCTATAGACGTATACACGTAGTAACTCAGGCGTGAGTCGTGACTGGTTACACAGATTGAAACTCGGTGTCTAGAGTATAGCTTGGTCTATGTCCCACGCCCGTGTGTATGCCGCGCCGTGCTTGTGGCCCAGTGACACGGTTCCACAGCCACTCCTCGAGCTAACCCCGATCTCACACCACCACTTATGTAATGAAGACGTACGCTTACTGTTTCATATACTATACTTAAAAAGTATACTATGAAATGAAAGCAAGGATTTATTTAGTTATGGGAATAAAATTTCACAATATTCTTTATATGTTTTTGTATAATTCATACGCGGACGTAAAAAAAAACATCGTATGAGCCGAAAACCCTGCTATACTTTCAATGTTCCTAGGGCTCCGTCCATCTCTTTTTGTACGTCCATGAATTCAAGTTTCGTTTCTTTATTTTATAATGTCAGCACAAAAACAAAACAAAAAAGTTTTAGAATAATTCGACCATTCTATTGTAACTGGTTTGATGATTTTAATTATAGTTTTAATTAAGACAATCATAAATCATGTATAAGCAAATATCCAGTTGCCTATAAAACTAACAACAGTAATTAATAAATGAAAGTTATCCAAATGTAAGTACAAGGACAGTAAATCCATGCCGTTGCAAACAAATTGTCACCAGCAGTAAACTACAGCCGCCTCGGGGATGAATTAAGGGCTCCTTCTAGAGGAATAATTCTCGTACTATTTAACCCGTCGGGAGCGGCAAATATATACATAGTTCGGTTTGGATAAAATCACAGACATGGGAATAATACTAGGTAATTGAGCAGCGCGGCGGCCCGAGCAGAAATAATTTTGGCAATCGAATTCGTACCTAGCTCGCTGCACACTGATGACATTTGGTTAATATTTCATACAAACACAGACAGGCAACGAACTCGATTCGAATTCGATTGTCAAAAATATTCCTGTTCGGGCCACAGTATAAAAGATTTCAACGCGCTTGAAAGGGTTAAGATACATGTGAATTACGATAAGGTCTCACTGATGCAATTTGTAAAAATATGATAGTATCTTATGCTACTTTTAACAGCCTCCGTGGCGCAGCGGGCGAGTAGCCGGTTTGAAGCGAGAGGCCGCGGGTTCGATCCCCGCACCGAGACAAATGTTTGTGTGGCCCACAGATATTTGTTTCTGGTCTGGGTGTTGTGAGACCGTGCGTCTCTCGTAGTTCCTGATACCCACAACACAAGACTCGATCTTAGTGTGCGGTCAGGACTATGTATGTGACTGTTGGGTGTTATTTATTTATTTATTTATTACTATTTAGTGTTTACTATTACGGCACACACTATAAAACTAAGGATCACTTCTGCTAATTTATCGTACAAGGTTTTAGATTGATTAATCAATTTCGTACTTTCAAGATTTTCACAATATTTTACTCAGATGATATTATATAAGTAAAATTGTATTGAGCCTATTTACTGGGCATATACCATTAGTGCTCATTACTGTAACTGGTATGGGTCAGTAACAACTATATTTAAAAAAAAATGAAATTGTGAAACGAGATGCTGCGGTTTTGGTACCCGCATTGTAACAAAAAGTTCCTTGACCAACAAATATTTGTTTTGCATTAAAAAATGTGCCAAATTCCAAAGTAAAATAAAATTTCCGTCTGATTGGTGTATTATTATTATTACACTTAGCAAATTCATGCAATGAATTCGATTCCGGGGTGGGTGTGCCGTACAGCCCGGCCGCCCTGAGTCCGCCCCCTCGTGCTCAACTCCTGCATTTCATAACTTTCAAGTTGTGAACCGGTTGGACGTATCAATCCGCATCTACTTATTGCGATATAGCTTATGAAATGGCCGCGAATGGCAATTGTAACGAACCTTGTAATGATTGACGGTAATGTTAACATCTGACCGCTGATTATAGCTTAACTGGATCGTCTGATTTATATTATGGCAAAAAATTGGACAAGTGTGAAAAATTTTAAGAAGAATTCTGTATAACCCAGAGTCTAGGACTTAGATTTACTAGACAATAAAAGTTTTTTTTTTTTTTTAATAGCAGAGATTGGCAAACGAGCAGATGGGTCACCTGATGGCAAGTGATCTCCACCGCCCATAGACACCCAAGACACAAAAAGAATCATGGGTGCGTTACCAACCTAAAAGGAGAGAATGGAAGGGGATTGGGAAAGGGAGTGGGGAAATGGGCCACCGGAAATCTCACTCACCGAACGAAACGCGACATCAAGCTGCCACTTTACGTCGGTTTTCTGTGGGACAGTGGTATATAACCGGTCGAGCCGGCCCATTCGTGCTATAGACGTTACTGTCTACAGCGTGGCTCTACCACTTGGAGGAAGTTTGAGGAAGAATTCTGTATATAGAGTCTAGGACTTCAGCTTGTACTATAAAATGTACCCATAACGAATCGTTCAGATTATTCCAGATCCTGGATCAGTGGCTGCGCTAGGACAAGATTGAACGTCGGCGACATCAGCTTTGCGAGGCTCCTTGACTTTTCCAGCAAAATATATAGGCAGTTTTATCCGATGCCCCTTTGAAATCGGGTTCGAGGGTCCCTTAGGAGCGAGGCCATCATCGCTGACGCCTAACACCGCCACTGTGCCAGGTCAACTTGTATACATCCCGGATAACAACTAAACCGTAGAGACACAACCGCACTTTCCTACATCTGTGAAAATACTTACGGAACCCAAAATGTAATTTTTATTGAAAATCGTGACTAGGGTATTGGATGGTAAACGAACTCTGCCACCTATAGCCTCTGGCGATACGCGAGGTTAGATGATTGTAAGATTGATGAGTCTATAATGACTTAATGCCTGACCGAGGCAGGTGGCGTGGTTGCATTCTCGATTGCGAGTCTTGGATTCGATCCCCGAGTCAGGCAAAGTGATATTTGGTTTTTCAATTCAGCATCAGCTCGGAGCTTGGAATTTGTGCCCTACGTGGTCATGGGCTCGCAATCTCAAATAATAAACACAAATAATAATGAATACCATTTCCCCCAGAGGTTCTGACCTTGCTTATAAAAACAGTTTAGCTGAGCAAATGGCTAAGAATAGCCCGTCCCTTTTTTCCTTGTGTCACATCGTTTGAAAATAAAAGGGACAGGCTATTCTTTACCATTTGCTCCATCGATATGTTATTTACCTAGATGCACAGTTGACGCTCGGAAAATGGGACAGCAAAGAAGTGCTTAAGCACTCCTTTTCCCTACAGTCGGACGCCGATAGAATTCTAAATTTGAAAATTCAAATTTAAGAACGCTTGATCATTTCGTTTAAAAAGCTACTTTATAACACGTGCATAGGGTTATATTTGTGTTTGATTTAATCAGAACTTTTGATCTTTTTCTTTGTTTTATTCCTGAGACCACTTTTTAGGTCGATATTTGCAAAGAACTGTGCATCTAGGGTATATTATATTGATGATTTGCTCAGTGAAACTGTTTTTAGAAGTAAGCCCCTATATGTCTAGCTGGCAGCCGGCATGAAGAAGATTAACATGCAAAACTTCGAAAAGTAAGAAGTGGAAAGAAAGGCCTGGGGGTTCGAACCTGTGACCTCGATGCAGCCTAACCCACTCCTCGCTAGATTAATACATTGTTAAATAGATTGACTAGTCAGTTATCTGCATTAAAGTCACGCTTATTGTATAATTGTAGCGTTCAAATGTAGGCGTAAAAATTAATGTACGCCATGAACAATGATACATCCCACATGTACAAACTGCTGTAACCTACGACACGTCACAATGGCACATCAACTTAGCACCGCACTTTAAAACACGCAATTTTGAACTCTATATCCAAGCAATACGGATTAGTGTGAATGACAGTAACGTCCAGTGAACATAGAGCTGTGTGAAGTAATTAAACGCTTGTATTGTAGAACGCGTTTCGAAGCGCGAAGGTCATGGTATACTGGACAATGCGATTCCACCATACAATAGGATGATTTGTTTTCCGAGCAAAACGTTCTTTTGGAAGGTCAGCGTTTGTATTAATCACTTCATCAACAACAACGGAATATTTCTGAGGTCATTTTGTGATGACAGTTGATTGATGTTATAATATTTGCAAATACACACGAGTTACTATACCATCAGGTGACCCATCTGCTCGTTTGCCAGTCTCTTTTTACTTTCTTTCTACCTGCCCTTATCCCACCTTAATCTGGAGTCGGCACAACACACGTTTTCAAGCATATTGCAGAAATGATTCAGCTTAGTTTTTACGACCGACGCCTGCCTGACGTCAACCCCTTCTAAGGGGATCCAGTCCCGGGCAAATTAAATTAGAAAATTTGAAGGAGTTTCCTATTCTTGAATGGTCTTTAAATGCTCAGTTCAAACACACAGACACTACAGTTAAATATATGCGAATATTTGAAGTTTAGCGTTAGTTTAGTTTATTCGTCCTTAGTCGACTCTGGCAGCGTTAATGGGCTGTGGACCGGAAGGTACTAGGTTCAAAATCCAGGTCAGGTAAAGCTGTTTTTCTAAGACGATTTACCTGAGTCTGTATGTTTGAGTATACCAGAGATGGTAGACGTGAAACAGGCAGCCGATCGTAAAATCTAAGGTATCTTTTACCACTACTGTGAAGTAAGGGCAGTGGAAGAAGATAGCAAAAGTCTCAACCCTGTATGTAAGGTAAGATAAAAAGTTTAATGCAGGTCAAAGTTGAAGAACAAAAAATGGGGATCACGTAATTCGCACAATAGTAACAGTAAAATAGTGTACAATGACACGCACTAACCATAACAAAAACGGCACAGGGTCAAATCCAAGTGTGAGAACTTATAACGAAATAAGCTTGTAATGTTCCCAACATTGTGGCATATGATCATTTTTGTGGAATTAAAATTTGATAGGTTTAATGATAAAACGAGCTAATTAGATTTATATCAGCTATGTTCACATGGATTGCGAAATAAAAATCATTGACGAGACGGTGATACTGTGCCTCTAGAGAATGAATAATCACAAGTTTAAAAACTTAACAGAACGACTTCAAATCCAATCGTGATCAAATTTATATGGAACCACCCTTGAAAGAAGCTCTATCGAACACAAAAAGAATTTTGAAGATCGGTCCACATTCGGCGGATATCGCGTAACATACATAAAAAACAGACGAATTGAGGACCTTCTCCTTTTTGGAAGTCAGTCGTAAAGGTCATAAAAACAATTTACTTGTCCTAGCACAGATAGACAAATGAGTAAGAGTAAAGCCGCATATGTTTTTTCTAAACAAAACACCTATACAAAAAAGGTTTTCATCGTCTCCTGCTCATGTAACAATGGACCATAGGCAAAACAATTTAGAAATACCAAGTTTTGTCTAATGTTTACTGCAGGAGACGCGGCCTAATTTCAACAGTCAGCAAAAACGATTCTTGAGAAGTGTTAACAATCAAAACTAACTCGTACTAAGGACAGTAATAAACGCATTCTGTGGCACACGAAATTGTAGTACCTAATAGCTTCAGGCTGACATAATTCTGACGACCGCTACCATCGAGGCAACCGATGTTTTAAGATAGTTCATACTTGGGATGTATTGTATGAAGTCTGATGGAGTAACTTTAAAAACTCTAGGTTATTTAATTTTACTAATGCTAAACAAGGACAAAGTTAATATTAAATAGAATGATAATAAAAGGGCTCATGATACGGCCATCATAAAAAATATAAAACCAATAAAAAATATGATTTTACAGATGTAAATGCATGTATTTTTATCATAATCGTTATTAACAATCACAAATCAATTAGAAACAGCGTCAATCATACAAACAGAAAGCAAATTATTGGAATTGGAAATTAACATTTCCCCAAATCATTGCACAACACTTTTACGAATAAACCACGAGAACAATTTAACAATTAAGATTCATGCTGGTGCGTGGTGCGTGGTGCGAGTACAAGAATTTCGCATACTTTCTGTTAGCCGTGTCAAATGAGATGAGACGAAAGTTGGAAAGTGGCCGCGCCCTGTCGTCGTAGAATTGTAGACGTTACCTCACGAGGCACTTGTGCAATAGTAAATGCGACATGAAAGGTCACTCTTTAGTTTTGTTTTATAGCTCCTCATAAGAAAGTCACTTGCGAAGATAAATACACGTTCTAACGTTTAAAAACTTAACAGACCGACTTCAAATCCGATCGTGATCAAATTTATATGGTACCACCATCGATATATTATCTAGGGTATAATATATTGATGGGTACCACCCTTGAAACAAACTTTATCGAACACAAAAATAATTTTGAAAATCGGTCCACATTTGGCGGAGATATTGCGTAACATTCATAAAAAAAATAGAGACGAATTGAGGACCTCCTTTTTAGAAGTCGGTCGAAAAACGCAGGAGTACGTTGATCGCATCAAGCCTCGATCGTCTAAATCATGTTAGAAAAACCGCTTGGCCCGACCTGGGATTTGCACTTAGGTTTTCCGGTTCCCAGCCCGTATACACGAGATCAAGGAGGTGCCAAATAAGTGCATAATTTAATCTTCAAATATGTAAACTTAAAACTATCAGATATTAGGACCTAAATAAGCCATTAAGCTCATATTATTGGTATTTAAAAACATGTCGTTATTATTCACAACTTACATACACAATCTCCCTGAGGATAAGACAGAGATGCATTAAGTGTCTGGACTGCCTCCGTGGCGTGGTGGTATTTCGGTACGACTACGGTTCTGAGGTCTCGGGTTCGATCCCCGGGTCGGGCAAAGTGATATTGGATTTTTCCATATCAGCCCGGAGTCTGGAATTTGTGCCCGATATGGCGATAGGCTCGCCCCCTATCACATCTGGGACGGACCTAAGCTCGGCGAAATGTGGTTGTACTAGTTGGCTAGTGCGCCTCTGCCTACCCCTTCGGGGATACAGGCGTGAGCTTATGTTATGTTATGTGTTATGCATTAAGTGTACGCATACAGTTTTTTCCACTGCTTTATTCGCCCGGGCAAAAAATCCAACCCCGGGCAACCAACGCGACACAGACCTTAGTAAAGGGACTGTTTTGACGTCCTCTGTGATTGCGAATAAGAATCAAAACAAGGCTCAAAAAGTTGTTTTTAATTAATGATCTGAAAAAACTGCAGTTGTAACGAAAAATAACTTTCCACTAATTTATTAACTGACCTTTACACGTTTTGAGTTATAAAATGCCTGTAATTCGCAAAATGTAAAGGGTCTGTTATTTTGTGCAGTTGATTAAGTAACTACTGAATAACCTTTAATGAACTTTGTTCAGACTCGATTCATTTCGCAAACTGTAAATATTACTGGCGTGGAGTCATCAGTAACGATATTATGTGTCATTACTTGATATTACATAATCATTCGATATTATGGTTTTTGCAACTGCATGGAACCTCAGAACTTAATGAATAAGGGTATGGACAAACGAGAAGATGGGTCGCCTGATTGTGAAGTGACTTCCACGGACCATGGGAATGCTTTCTTATTCAGCATCATCATCAATCACAACCTGTTTTTATCCCATTGCTGGGCATAGGGCTCTTATATTGATATTAAATGAAAGACTTAGGGTAGTGTATTAGAGAGTATATCTCTCGGATCTCAGAACTTATCTCTATATTATATAGTTAAATGATTTTTTACGTACATTCAGTAGTTAATCAAACTGCATCTGAATGGTATTCCGTACCCCATAATGATGATAATAAACTCCACGGTCAAATTAGAAAACCGCGCCAGATGTTGGTCCAACTTACTAACTGTACCTCCGAGTATGTAAGATAACAATTTCCCTGTTATAACGATTGTTACGTACTAATGGGACAATAAAATGTGCTGCAATTTAACTATCAATTTTATGGTCATAAAATTTCAAGGTCTCTAACGGTACTTTTATTTTTTGAATACGAAAAAATACGAAACTAAATTTATTGGCTCACTTTAAAAGTATGATGAAGGATAGGTAATAAAAGGAAACTACCTGTTTAATCCAATTTTTCGAGCAAGGGAAAGTGATTCCACTACATCTCATGGTAAACACAGTGCAATTCAAAAATACTAGCGACCACCAATGAGTCAATGGGCATTGTCCATATTTTTTAATCCCTGGTTTTTATATTTTTTTCTAAAAATATAGACCAAATTAAGATACTAATTTGAATATTTTTGTTTTTAGGGCTGTAATTATTTTGTAATATTTTTTTGAAAATATCTTGATGATTCTACGTGATGACGTCATTAATGGCGCGAAAAGTGTTATTTCATTGCCTATATTTCTGCTATCTGTGATGTCAGCTGACGGATAAAATGACACTTCACACTGCTGTTAAGTAGAGATGCGCGATCATAAATGATGTACTAATCGAGATGTATCTAAATATCTTAATCGATTATGAAATTAGTAAATAATTTACTTTCAAAATGGGCTAGTATTTTTAATTTTACTTATTTGTACTATTAATCTTACATCATTATGAAGGTCTTAATTTCTGTTGGTCAAATCGTAAAATGTGTGTACAGAACGTGGCTTATACGATACATGATAAGGCAATGTGCATTATCCTACGTACGGATAAAGGTGTCAGCTTAAGTATGTATGGGACTAAAAAAGTTATTAATTAAATAAAGGTTATAATCGATATATCTCACTGCAGTTTTAAAATCGAATGATTTGATTCGAAATTATATTTCAGTCCAGGATCGTCCACCTCTATCGGCCATTGTGTCGTACATGTGTCGATCGATTGTAAACAACAATATTAAATTCTATAATATAATATTGTAAAATCTAGTGTTCGACAGTTTTTCAGACCAATAAGATATTGTTATTTAATTACAGTCGTGTTTACGATACAAATATAATAGATATCATAATAATATCTATCAATAAGACTACATTAATTATAAAACTGATTCAAAGATCTTTCGCAAGGCACTTACCGTAATGATATTGGAATACATCGCTATTAATAGCCTCCACAATAAGATTTATGTAAGTTAACTTCATAATTTACCTATTTACATGGTTTATTTCATGTAAGTAGTGTGTGTATTCAACATTTATTTATTTATGCTTGTTTCAGGTCATATATTGTTGCCAGAATAGAACAGTCGTTGAAAACCCAAGTTGCATCAATATGACTACATTAATTATAAAACTGACTCAAGGATCTTTCCCAATGCAGTCACCGTAATGTTATTGGAATACATCGCTATTAATAGCCTCCAAAATAAGATTTATGTAGGTTAACTTCATAATTTACCCATTTAGATGGTTTATTTAAAGTAAGTAGTGTGTGTATTCCACATTTATTTATTTGTGCTTGTTTCAGGTCACATATTGTTGCCAGAAATGCCAGAATAGAACAGTTGTTGCAAACCTAAGTTGCATACATGTATCTAATGTCAAATTGATGAACACAATAATGTCATCAGCTCAGATTGTGATGACTGGGCTGTTTCATGCTTCACAATAATGATGGTGTATTGATGCAACAAACTCAAGGGGTTATAGTGACAAAAAGTTTATATATTTACTAATACTTACTTAATAGGCTATATAGTAGTACAACTACATAGCATTGTAACAAACAAACAAGCAATAACTATGAGAAAAAATACAGGTATACATTAATCCGTTGGAGGTGGCATTATATATATTACATAAGTCACTATTTAAGAGATTTTATGGATCCAATATTGCTTTTTATTATTGTATTTAAAATGACTGGTGCTACCAAATAAATCATGTATTGTTATATTTTCTCATATTCATTGTTTGTGTTTTAATATATGTATTTAAATAAAAAAAAATGTGAAAATTTTAAGCTTTATTATTTATGATGCGGACATCTGCATTCACACAGACAGGTGATCAGCTCACCTATTAGAATGTTGTCACCCTTAATCCCAGTCTGGTTGGTATTCCACTTTGGCTTCGAAGATGACCAAGGTACACAGCAGCTCGCAAGAGGTGCTTCACCATTTGAGATTTTCTGTAGCTCAGATTAGCCTTTGAGCACTTAGAGGTTCTTCAGGTTTACATCTTTCAGATCCACCCACGGCTGCCCAAACACTCCCTGCCAAGCCAGTTGGTTAGGACCCCCGGGGTAGGGCCGGAGCATTGATTTTACTGGTGATCCTGCAGTATGCCTCCTACAAACTTTCCGAACCTTTTTGTGGGCCTTTTTATTATTTCAGCTCATATAATAATCATCCACAGAACAGAGAAACCAGTAATCATCCCACAAACTATGATGGCAATTTTATCTAAATGTAGCACATATTTATAATCACAGCACAAGGTTTCAATAACACAAAATTCCCAAGTACATGTTTAATTACATGTTCAAAACAAAATAACTCTTAAACTATCTATCACTTTTAAGTGCTTCTGTGAGGCTTTGAAAATTTGCTTGATTCTTGAATGCACACTTGGTGGCCTTGAGAGTCCAAAATTATGTGAATAAGTAGATTATCAGTTTCCTTAAAACCTCTATCCGCTAGTCCAATAGGATTTGGTTGTAAAATATACCGCAGATTACTTTTTTACACGCTTTATTCCACTGAAGTTATATTTGTATGGCATGTCGTGTCTTCAAGCTGAAGGTAATTTTTTCATGTTCGATTGAAATACTTCTTATAATATAACTTGTTATATGTATCTTTTGTTCTTGCGTGGTTCTATAATACGATGATTTACTAGAAAAGTATTTATTATTTACTCGTAAAGGAAGAGGTTATGTTGTGTAGGTACTAGTCTTGTGTAGTTCTCGAACGAACTAGGTCGGTAGACCGCTCCCACTGACAAAATGAACGAACTAGTTTCCAGATTTCTCGCTCTTTAGTTCGTTTGATATGTTAGATTCTAAATTGTATGATTGTATGTAATAGTGAACGTGAGCGAGAGCGCGGCGCTATCCGATGTCTTTCTTTCTGCCTGGCGTTATCCCGCCCTAATGCCTAATCCGCCTTCCTATTTAAACGCTTCCACTTCGCCTCGTCTTAAGCATCCTCCACAGTAAGACCATTGGTTCTCATATCATTTTCCAACACGTTCAGCCAGCGCTTTTGGGGCCATCTGGATTTCCTTAATATAACAGACTACTTATCGCACCCATACAGAAGGACTGACTAAATGATGGTCTATGAGACCTTAAAGTCTTAGGTAGTCTAAAGTCTAGTCTAAAGTCTTAGGTTTTCGTCACGTAGTCAATGTCTTCTAAGGAAATCTCAAGCTTTTTAGAGCTATATTCAAATATAGCCTGCAGCACTTTTTGACTCACAGATATTTTTTCTAATCTCTTTAGCAACACATATTTTTTCTAATCTCTTGGATAAAAAAAATAAAACATATTTATAAATTACTACGGAAAACTAGAGTGGGATGGGGGTCTTGGCATATACTACGGGTTTACTGCGAGGGGGGGGGGGTATAAAAATTAAAGCAAGTAGCCCATGCTGCGCCACTTCAAACCCTAACGTCGAAGTTAATGTTGCTAGGTACTTAAACTTGTCTGTTTTCACGTAAAGCTCGTATGGATACTATTCGGCGGCGGAAACGAACATAACAGTTAAAAGAGTCTGCAGATCCAAAAAACCGATATGCAGAGGCTTTTTTTCCGCTCTGCATGCCTCGCGCAACGATCTAATGACGTACACTGGGTACATGGTGCTGTCTGTCCTCCACAACCTGCAAGGCAGGAACCCAGGTTTCGCCAGCGCTTAGTCCGTTACTCAGAAGAGTGTACCACTTGCAGATGAGATTGGCTTAAACCTAAAGGTGTTGATGGCCTACCGTGAAAGTAGGCCACCGTCGTCGTCGTCGTCGTCGTCTAAGGAGTGTCCCTTAGACGACGTCACTACTCCCCAAGTATGTACAAGTAAAAAAATAACAGCATATTATTAAAGAAAAAAATGCGTGCGAATAATCTTTTTTGAGCCTTTCTTTGGTTCGAGACGAGAACTAAAATAATGAACTAGTTCTTTGAGGAGCCACGAACTAAAGTGACCGCTTGTTGTCGCGAACTATTAAGCGCACGTCTATAATGTGTACTTGACAAATGACAACTGACATATAAACAGTCGTCAGATTCTAAAAAGAAATCAGGCAATGAAACAAACGAATGCCATTAATGACGTCATTAGAGGTCAAACAAAGGGCAAATATATTTTGTTAAAAATCTTGGTAAATCATGATCCTTTTTCATTAAAAATCAATTTTCTGCAACAAGCTAAAGAAATTCTCCAAATGGTTTTTCATTTACACGTAATTTTAAAAAATGGACAATGCCCATTGGTTGTCACCTATATTATGCCGGCCTTGTATAAATGCTTCTTCATATTTTGCCTGAAGGACCCAACGTCCTAGGAGGGAGGCAGGAGAGCCGGCAAACTGATCCCTGTAAAAATTTGCGCACTTATTGATTCGAGCTGAGATGGAAAAGGTCATGCTGAAAAAAAAGCTATCGTCGAATTCGAGAAGCATGAACTGCCAACAAATACTAGCACTAGGTATACTGGTTTACTAAAACACAAACTAGGTAAATAAGTTGATATTTCTTTTCAACCGACTTCCAAAAAGGAGGAGGTCCTCATTCGTCCCTATTTTTTTATGTATGATACGCGATATCTCCGCCAAATGTGGACCGATTTTCAAAATTATTTTTGTGTTTGATAGAGTTTATTTCAAGGGTGGTCCCATATAAATTTGGTCACAATCGGATTTGTAGTCAGTCCGTTAAGTTTCTAAACTTGTGATTATTTATAGTTTATTTTGACAACAAAGACAAACAAGCAAAAACAGTAAGTAAAGCAAAACAAATCATGAATGATGAAGCAGCTCTGTTGACAACGATCAATCAAGTCCACGCCCAATGTAATTAAGGGCACAAGAAACGATCACCGGAGAAGCGCAAACATCTGAACGATGTTTGTCTGACCACAGACGATTTTTAATCGAATGGACGGAAAGTTGACATGACCCTTTGCTATGTAGCTTAGGACAGACTAGTCTGTAGAACATCTTTCGACTAGCTTTTCTAACAAGCTCTGTCCTAAGGTACGACTCAACCCATAGAAGATAATGAATTAGTGTGTTCTGGGGCACTGAATAATACTACACTGAATCCTTTCTGCAACTCTTAAAAATGTTTTTCGCTGAGCCCACTTTGATATGGGATAAGGGCAAGTAGAAAGAAAAAAGTTTCCGTAAGAGGCATTTCTAGTGAAATGTGATGGGAAAACGAAATCTATCATCGTTTTCTGAAACAGTCGAAACTCGGCCTAGGCCGCCTGGTAACACAACTCACAGTAGGCAGTACTGCCGCCATAAGGGAAAAGGACGTTCCTGTTATTCCGTCATAAGGGAAATAAGAAGTAACAGACTTTTTTCCCGAAACAGTTACGTCTTTTTTCTTAACGACAAAATGTCAGAAACGTCTTCTTTAGGAGCTTTCTTGCAGCCGTGCATCTCGTGTGCAGTCGCCCTACGCTAAAGCGTGTCGTGGGACCACACCTTCTACTTTCATCGTAACTTTTGGGCGTGATACCACTTTTTCCTTATAAATCAATGAGCTGACATTTATGATGCCATTCATCTGGCAGGCTTCTTTCGTAATATTTATTGAACCAAATTACCTGTTGCGTTCACATTTCGTTTTTGTTTGTACAAATAATTTTCAGTTGATATTGTGTTGCTTACACTTTCTTTTTTCACAGCTACTATTGTACAAGACAGAATATTTATTGTTTATAATAAATTCAATGCAGTTTTAATGTCAATCACAGCTTAATTAAGATTCTAAAACAAATTTTTATCGGACTGAATGCTGTAAGTATATGAGTTTTTAGATGAGAAAATTAAATACCTATTATAACTTTTCTACTAATAAGTTTTGGTAGACCCCCGCTGTACCCACTTAGTAGATGGTTATGTCTACAGGACAAATGGGTTACCAAACCTGTTGCTTGATAACACTTTCCCACAGAAATAGAAGCTTGCGGTTAAGTTTCTTTCGATGCTCGGTTCTTGGATACTTTTATATGAAAATATCCAATAATCATTAATGACACGCTAAGATACGAATTTAGTATCCTCTGGAGTGGGAACATAAGAGCCATTCGGTCTCGCAACACCCAGACCTGGAGCAAACATTTGTCAACCTGAAGTTACTGGAATGAATGTACTAACATTTTATCGCGAAGATATAACGAATTCGCGACTCATCGGACTGAGGTGTTATGCAGTAGGCAGCACTAGCTAATAGCTAGTAAAGTACAGACAACTTTGGCTTTCGGAAGTCTGACAGAAAAATTGTGTACCTAGTGAATATAGAGGTACTATTAGGCAAGTTTCCATACAAAAAAAAATTCTAACTTTGTGACGCCATCTACCGCTTATTACAATACGAGAAAGCTTCCTCATATTACAATTTACACCCTAGAATTTTCAATAACAATTTACACCTTAGACTGAGTGACTTATGACCATGTGGTCACAACTTTTGGATCACAAGTTTTGTGCTGTTGACCCGTCTACTGTTCTGTCCGAATGCCTTTGCTAGTGATGGAATTTCATTTAGAAGCAAAATGTATGGTATCAATGGTGAGTATTCTTGGTAAAACTATAACACCATCCCGTTAGCCAAGTCCCGAGTTGTCACAGTCGGCTGTCCCCAGTCATTATTGGACACGAGCTGTCATTAGCGAGGGAAATTATGTCAAGTGTACTGTTATGACGGCGTGGTGAAAAACTTGCGGTCGGCACTCGCCGTTGATCGAAACTCTTATGTCGATTGATGATCGACTTTGTACAATCGTGCTGGCGGTTCAAGTGATTTTAAATAAGTAAGAAGACCGGCATCGGCACAGGAAGCGGCATCGGGAACGACTTAAAAAAAACATATTTTTTAGTTGAAGTTATTTTTAAACTACCTTTTTCCTTCCGCAAATAAAATAAATGTCACTCAGATATACTTTTTAGAGATATTGTAGTGAAAGATATTTTGTTTAAATCGATTCAGAAATAAACTTACAAATTTTACATCTTCATAACACTTTCCAAGTTCAAATCCAATCTGTATATATACAACAAACAGATATGAAATCAGAGATGCTCCCTTCATTGAACGCTTTCTAAACAAACTCTTGTTGCCTACTTTTGTTCACACGAGAGCCGGAGGGCAGTGTGATCAGCGGCCTGCAACGGTTAGCTAGGGCTGACAATAGCTGCCAACCTTCAGATATGAAAAGACATTTATTTCGTGATTGTGTTGGGTAAGACTACAGGGTCCGTTAAGTTTTTAAACTTGTGATTAATAGAGATGACAACAAAATATCCCAGTGAGCTACATTGACTTGGAAGCGTCTAAGTATGACGGCCCTTAGCATTCGCCAGGAAGAAAGAAGAAAAACAATTGTGCAATGTGCATCCAATCACATAAACAGTAGCCCGAGCACGAAAAACTAATGTAAATGTATTCGAGTTCGCTGAGCACTGATGACGTTTGGTTAATATTTCATACAAATTTCATAGACGCGCATCGAGTTCGAATACATTTACGGTTGTCAGAAATTTTCCTGCTCAGGCCGCTGTAGTGAAAGACATTTAAAAGATATCTTACCCGCACTTTGTATAAAGATACGACAAAATTTCCAAGAGGTCAATTGATAAGTATCAGATATAGATCATACATCTACTTTACGTGGAAAGGCCATTAAAAGTAGCGTGCATAATGTCAATCTAGATTACGAACAATTTCTGTGAGTACCATAATTTAATATCTAAAAAACTTATTTAATTAAGAATCATCAAACTTTTTATATACTATCATATTCATACAAAGTAATCGATATTAATTGGCCGTATATGCTGCATAATCATTTAAAGTATAAATTGGCAAAGTATGGTACGGCTTTGTCAAACAATCATTGCCCAATTTTCTAATTTGGCAAATCATTTCAAGCATTTCTTTACTTGTAATTGGGTACTTGACTATGTTTGATTTTATACACATTTTCATAAGTAATAGCAGATAAAACAAAAAAGAAGCCCTTATGTAAAATGTTAATGCAGTAGGTAAATCATATTTTAAATTCTGGAGTGGGGGCATAGTGTAGATATCTTGCTATCCCTTTCCAACGCACGTACGGTTATGGCGGTGACGTGATTATACTGATTGTTATCTTTCGCGCAGTTTGAAGGTTACACCAAACTTCAGAGGCTTATAACTTTTTTATTTTTGGGAATATTTCACTATTTCTTTCTGTTTTATTTTAGATGACGTAAATTTAATATAAAATTAATTACAAAAAAATAGTAAAATACCCAATTCTGTCGTCTAAGTGACAACCCTAGATCCGAAGGGTGCGAGTGACCGGCCGTCCACTCCGGTCAAGGCGAGAGCTAGCTTTATAAAGGGTCTATGCTGATTGTTGAATGTAGGCCGTTCTTATGTTTCATACATGACTCACTGAGTAAAGGGCGAATGTCAATTGTTTTTTGTTATGAAGTGTTTCTTACCGCCGAATGTTCATACAGTTAAGGTCGCCTTATGTCGTTTAAGGCCGCCTTAACTGTCAAAATTGTATGGTGAAAATCAATGTAAGAAGCCGTTAAAGTTGAATGGCGTTTGACCATTCGGGCATTAGCCAAGCTTTTTAATGAGCTTATGACTATATTCGAGGCAGAGGTTCTGATTGCAACTAGTTTTTTATAACTATTTACCTGATGGTAAACGATCTCAAAAACCCATAGACACCCATGATACCAATAGAAAAATGGTTGCGTTACCAACCTTAATGTAAGGGGCTAGAGACTGAGAAGGGACGGGGGACTTGGGCCACCAACCAATGAAATCTCACGTAGCAACAAGTTTTTAATAAAGTACATCGGTTTTGCCGAGCTTCTTTTCATTCAATGATAGGTGAAAGAGTGTTTCCCCGACCCCACATTAAGGTGGGATAAGGGCAGGTAGACGGAGGAGAGAAGAATAGGTGAAGATCTCCCAGTATCGTCATATTCAGATAGCAGGCTATTCCCGTGTTTATTCGAATCGGAAACCTCAAACTGCGGTAATTTCCTTTCAAAATAATTTGACCTAGGTCCTAGCTGAAGTTAGTTACTTCGCCTTCTACGCCTATTCTATTGTCCTATTGTCTTCAGGGGAAGATCATATCTGTGACACCGCTCGTGACTAACTTTATATCAGTCACGTTATTTTGCGCGTATTGTTTTGGTATATGATTGAATGATCTCAAACTGTCTTTCAATATGGCCTTATTCTACATTGAGGGTCGGCGCACTGCGCAATACACTTTTTCAAGTATGTTGCAGAAAGGATTTGGCTCAGTTTTTACGACCGGCTGCCTGCCTGATGTCAACCCTCTGGAGGTTGCAGACCCAGGCAAATCAAATCAGAATAATACATTAGCCCAACGTGAGAATCGAACGCAGGACCTTCCGGTCCACAGTCCATATACAATTATGCTGCCATTAGACCAAGGAGGCGACTATATGCTGCCACTGGACCAATGAATGATTGAGGATTGGATGATCGGAAAACTATAAACTGAAAAGGATATACCCAAAGCAGGACTAGACAGCCCCGTCTGCTGGAGTTTCACTACACTGGCCTGATGGACACATCACATCTTTTTAAGAATTGTCACAACATGAATTATGCAAACTATTTCCCTCAAAACGGAACGGAATGAGGAACCTTGGCATGCTATCTAGCACATGGCATTGTGAATGGAAGCTGCGTGCGTGAAAGCAGCGAGGCAGCGAGGCGCTAGTGCAAGTCCTTTCGATACTTCGCTAGGCGTGTCGGCACGCGCGGAACTGGGACGGTGTTGGGCACAATAAGACATTTGCATATCGACTTGGGTTATTGACTTCGTATAAAAAGTGTTGTATTTTACACACAAAGCTTTGATTAGCCCGTTTTTTGTACGGATGGATCTGGCGCTTATGATTGGTGCAGAAAATAACTTGGATAACATCATTCAAATGCGGAATATATTAACATACATCTATATTGAAAGTAATTATAGTATTTCAAAGAAAAAAGGTTTACCTTTATTGATCAGTCTTAGAAATGTATGTGTGAACTTTTGTATTTTATTTGCAAAAAGAAAGATCCGTCGATAGCAAAACTATCGTGGAATGCAGAAATACCCAGTTGAATCCAAAATAAACATTGCAAGTTGAATACAAAGTTATTTTACTGGGTAGTTCACACAATTGCCATGCGTGGCAATGTTAGTTCCATTCGTAAAGTGACAATAAAATTTAAAAACGCTATAAAATGCGAATAAAATGTCGAGATTTAAGACAAAGAAATTGAACTTGGAGAAAATATAAACAGCAAGAGTACACATTACATGATAAGCATTTTAATGAAATTGAATAGCAAATAAGTTATTTTAACTCCCTTATTCCACTCCACTGCAGAGTCGCCGCAACACGCTGTTGTAAGCGTGGCGCAGAAAGCATTTAGCTTAGTTTTTGTGGTTGCCTGTCCACCTGCATCATCCCTTGTTGAGAGATCCAATACCAGATAAATAGTTTTAAAAAAGATTTTTCAGATTTTTTTAATAAGATTATTGAACGATCAAAAATCTCAGTTCCAAAAGCTGATTCGCTAGCAAAACGTGACGTTGATCTTTGTAGCTAAAAAGTTAGCTAGTTAAGTTAATTAGCAGAGTCCAGCCCAAGAGACGATCGTCCATGTAATCACCAATTGTATAGCTAACAATGCGAACAAAGGAGCCAAACTTGTAGACTGAGGTTTTTGAACTGAATCTGTCGTACACGTAGGTGGTGGAGTACCGGCTAGCGCAAGCCCCAAGCGTATCCAATGCGCAGCTGTATTGTCTGCACATAGTAACTTACGTATGTACAGACGGCGACACGAATGTTTATCGAGTAATAAAATATTTACGGCTTATACAAGCATCTATTTCCATGTTTTACTTCTTAACCTCATGATATATTCATGTTCTCTGGGAGGAATAATCATACTAAAAAGCATGCTTTTATTGTTTTTGCGAACGGATTTTATTTAATTTTCCAGCTTATCCGTAATATGGCAAGGTTAGAATGTAAGTAATGATGATATCAGATTTATTCGTTTCATTATTCTGATTGCCACTAGGGATATATCATTTAATATACCGGTGCTTCAGAAAAAGCAGTGTGCTTTTTCTGAGAAAAAGAAAGTTTGTTTTTCTACGTTTCAACGAATTTTGCTAAATATTTATACATATTTTCTGAGATCTGCAGTGTTTCGGCTCATTTCGTTTTAGATTAAAATAAACTGGATGGTGCAGGAACCATTTTTTGTTTTAATTATATATTTCATCGTGGTCAAAATTGCGTCATCGGATTTTAAAGGTTTTAATTTGTTTCCTTTACACACGACTTTTGCATGCGAACATACCAGCATGTCTAGTAAGAATTGGCAATCAGCCCACGCCACTTCCGACGTGTGGACACTAAGGCCTACATTTCTATTGTCCACAGTTTCGATACACCGTTGTTTAATAGAAGGTTGCCTTCTTGCCATTGTAACGGTTCATAATGTTGCCACTTAACACAACAAATTAATAATCACAATTTTAAAAATAACGGTCCGACTTCAAAACTTTTCTGATCGTGACTAAAATATGGGAACATCCTTGGAATAAGCTCTATCAAACACAAAAATATTCTTGAGAATAGGTCCACATTTGGCGGAGATATCGCGTAACATACATAAAAAACAGACGAATTTAGTATTGTTCTTTAAAGTTGGTCAAAAATACTAGATGTTTGATTAGTTACGTTATAAATCTGCAGTGGTTTGACACATTAATGTGGCAATTTTTACCGAGATGTTTAGGTTTCCTAGTCTACGTAGTTTGCAACAATATGAATGTATGCAGTTTGTTTGAACGCGAATGAAAAGAATATGAAAAAATCTTAACGGATCGATTTCAAATCCGATCGTAACCAAATTTATTAGGGACCACCCTTGAAATAAGCTCTATCGAACACAGGACACTTTTGAAAATCGGTCCACATTTGGCGGAGATATCGCGTATCAAACATTAAAAAAAATACAGACGAATTGAGGACCTTCTTTTTTGGATTAATCTTAGCATGAATGTTGAAAATAGAAGCAGCGTAAAAGCCTAAAACAGAGGATTTTGTCTTATTCAAGATAACATAAGCTCACGCCTGTATCCCCGAAGGGGTAGGCAGAGGCGCACTAGCGAACTAGAACACCCACATTACGCCGAGCTTAGTTCCGTCCCAGATGTGATAGGGGGCGAGCCTATCGCCATAACGGGCACAAATTTATTCAAGATAATGAATTTAAAATTCTACAACCCAAACGTAACTTTGCCCAAAGTGCAATCTTTACGAGGCCCACTCTAATGGTGTTTACGACCCATAAACACGTCAAGGTGTGATTTTTCCAATACCTATCTATGGTATGTGCCGAATTGTCCCAAATTCCACTCGATTCGTGTCCTAAAGTCGGCTCGCTTTTACGGCGCTAGTCATGTGTACCTGCTTTGGAATTTCGGCGCAAGGTTTTTTGGAGTTTAACCATAATTTGTTTGTATACAGGACTATGTTATTTTGGTAAAATTAATAATGAGTAATATTTATATCATATGCCTCGGTGGCGTGATGGTATTTCGGTACGACTACGGTTTTGAGGTCTCGTGTTCGATCTCCGGGTCGGGCAAAGTGATATTGGATTTTTCCATATCAGCCCGGAGTCTGGAATTTGTGCCCAATATGGCGATAGGCTCGCCCCCTATGACATCTGGGACGGAACTAAGCTCGGCGAAATGTGGGTCTTCTAGTTCGCTAGTGCGCCTCTGCCTACCCCTTCGGGGATACAGGCGTGAGCTTATGTTATGTTATGTTATATTATATTTTGATTAAATTATGGAGAATTACAAACACCTGTTCGTTCATTAAATTAAGAAGACAGAAAGAAAATGTAGGAACTTGGGACCAGCCGCAAAATACATACCAACTTACCTCAAAAAGTAAAATTAGGTCATCTGTAGCCGGTATAAAATCAAAATGATAATTCTGCTGTTAGTAATGAAGATTTACATCAAATAACATAATATAAGCTCACGCCTGTATCCCCGAAGGGGTAGGCAGAGGCGAACTAGCGAACTAGAACACCCATACTTCGCCGAGCTTAGTTTACATCAAATAATATAATAAATTAGGCAATTATAAAACTAATGATCTTGGAAAATAGTATTTAGTTTTGCCTAAATGGTAAAAATCTGATTTAAGTCAGTCTGAAGGCTGCAAAGCTTTCGAAACGTCGGGCATAAAAATTAAAACCAAATCGTGATATAATCCGCAAAAATAGTTTAATTTCAATTAAGTCAGTCTGTTTGGCTGCAGGCAAAATTCATAATTATATAGGTACCTATTATAGAGGCAGGTACCTATTATATAGGCAGGTACCTATTATATAGGCAGGTACCTATTATATAGGCAGGTACCTATTATATAGGTAGGTATTGAAATACATAGTATAAGTATGAAGAAGATCGAAGATGTGGGAGAACAACCTAGCGACAAGTCGCCTAACGGCCGGTTTCAATAATCAATCTCAGTTCAAATGTGCTGATAGATAGCCAATAAGAACACAGTTTGAACATGACTCCGTCAAATGACTTGATTTGATTGGTCCATAATCGCGATCTATCTGCACTCTAAACTGAGATCGTTTATTGAAACCGGCCGTAAGTGGCAACTTACAGCGCTATTACTAATCTAGAGTTACATCTTATCTCGATTTATCCTACAGCTCTGAGCTCACTTATCTATCTTTAAAACAAGATTTGGGATAAATAGAGATTTATCGCGGGGCTGCAAGTGGCTTAGGGCCACTTTTCTTTTAAAGACAGGAGTGAGCTGTAGGATAAATCGTGATAAGGTGTAACTCTAGATTAGTAATAGCGCTGCAAGTAGCCGTAGAGTATCATCTGCAAGTAGAGTATCATGACATCAGTACCCCTAGTACGAGTTTATTTTGACAGTTCTCGATTAACGAAATCGACGATACTTTGCGTTTTGTCCTTACATTTGACTAGCAGCACCACTTTGCGGAAACTACAATGAACTAAAAAATGTATGGAGAAACTGTTAACTATCATCGATTTTGAGAATCAAGAAACTCGTACTAAGGATACAGGCTGCAAATTCAATATAAAACTTACTTAACTTACTTCAATAACTTTTACACTAATCTCGAACGAATCTCATGAGATGTGTTGCAAGCGACAGTTGTTTCATGCATGTGCGACATTTACTTGCGTCTCGAACACGCAAGTATTTGTGAAACGTCTTAGCAGTTAGCATGTATATGAGTACGGCATCCTATTACGAAACCACTCGACTGGTATTTATTACCAATGGGTTTGTCATAGCTTTGAAGATACGTACCTTTTTGCTAGCAGCTGGAGTATGTCTGTAGTAAAACATCTTGATCGTTGTGTGATAAAATGTAAGGGGCGCAAAAGACGTTGACCGATGTGTACCAAAGAATATTTTCTAGCAGTGCGAAGGCTCCATATAACACGATCCTTACCGGCCTTCCATTGTCGTCCATTATTTTTTATATAATTACAAAAGTTACACTTCAAGAGACATTGACATTTTAAGACTTAAAATATTAAGGGGATTAAGCAACATTTACTAATAACAAATTCAAGGAAGCTAATTTTTGATATTTTCCCCGTTTATGTTAAATTCTTCTGAAGATTCAATCCCTAAAGATATCCAAAGAAACCAAGCTCTTTGATACGCAAATTCAATTTGAAATTCTTTAGATACTTGTGTTCTTTGCATTTATCATTCCAAGGTTAGCGATATCGCAATATGCATTACAAACAGTTTGAAATGCATTTACCTAAGCACTCTTCACGAGTTCATGACTCAGTGCTAATTTAAAATACAACCCGTTGACGTCACTAACCGAAATGAATGCAAAAACATGGCGACCTGTACAAGATGTTTTGCTTGTTTTTTATTTATTTTGTTATCATTTCAATACATTACATTGCTGACATCCAAAATATTATTGCAATTTCTCATTTAGATATCTTATAGCCTTCATGTCATGATTTTCAATGATTATGTAATTATTGTAAGATATGTTATAATGCTGTTTTGCATGCACCAGATACCAATTATTGGCTTAGATTTCAGGAATTATTTGCTATTCATCATCATCATTGGCTACAGGACGTCCACTGCTGGACATAGGCCTCGCGCGTGCGCCAAAAATTTCCAGATCGACCTGTTGGAAGTGGCCTACATCCAGGGACTTCCTGCGACCTTTATCAGGACGTCTGTCCACCTTGTAGGTGGGACGTCAAACATTGCGCTATTAATTATCAACAATTACCAAATTTTGCGATTAATAACTTTCTCTATTAATATTACTTAATGAGTATTGTGTAATCAATTAATTAGCAAGGATTTTTTGCAGTTAGTCGAGAACGAGTAAAAAATTCCGAAATTTAATTGCGCATGCGTGCAGCTGTCCAATTCAGGAGCCAAGCTAAAACATCAGTGTCTGCGTAGACGTAGAATAAATCGGTGAAATCAGTTACATGGTCCAACGTCTGGTGACGAGCGCTTTCTCTACAAATCTACGATACGAATCGCATCAAAATTATACAATCCGAATGATTTTATAATCTATCAATGTTACGACTGACTTTGAAGCATTAAGATAAGAAACAGATAAAAAAGAAATGGAATTTGTAAAACGCAATTCGCAGAATTAATTCGAAAAGTTTGTGTTCGCGTCTATGTGATTAAGCTACATTAATCTAAACTACCCTATCATTAATTTGTGTCCATAATCATGTGAAAACAACCTACGGATAAAAATGAAACGACTATTCCGGGAATGTCCCAGATTTCCCGGATTGCTGACCACCTTAGTTAGGCCCTAGTCCACCTCACTGGCTAAATTATGATTTAATAATTTCCGGACAATTATTGTAATAAATAAATATAATTTTCACAATTTCTTAGGCAGATTTGTCTGCCCCTTTGAGGATACAGTAAAAAAAGCAAGATAAGGGATAAGTGATTGTATGTAAATGTAATTAAAATACAAAAGCATGTGCCAGTAATCAACATCTTATTTGTATCAACCGCAGAGTAGGTTAATGAATAACCTTTGCTTTGTTCAATGCCTGTGTGCACCTCCCATAAGACCATGAGTTATTTCCAATGCGTTAACATTGATACGACCTTCGGTATAAGATGATCTACGACTATATTGGGACCTTGCTGTGCTTTATTAGTATAGGGAGTTCTAAGATAAACAATAAATAAACACAATCACACACCTAGTCTCTAAACTAGGTGGCGTAAGCCTCACAGTATGTATAACCTGTATCGTGGAAGAGACTTTCGGTCTCATAACACCCAGACCCGAAACAAATATCTGTAGGCCATACAAACATTTGTATCAGTACGGGAACCGAACCCATTCGCTGCGCCACGGAAGCTGTCGAATCGGAGATCGGTCTCAGGTTGATCGGATATTGCTTAAATAAACTGTTAAGCTAGAGACATTTTATTTTTTTTACAAATTGTATGTGGTTGGGACTCGGCGTCACCTTCTATGCTTCAAGATTCATTGAAAAATGTCTCAAGTTTCGCAATATTTTAGCGTTGTCGAATCTTTCACTTCGTCTGATCATATCCGAAATCATGACTGGCTTTGTCTATATTTAATTAAAGATCTCTAGACAGTCGAAATTACATTTAGATTAAATGTTTACCCATGAGATCCAATGCCGTGATGAGATTAAACCCCGTATCTACGACATTTGACAGTTTGCAAAAACGATGATAATTTTCGAGGGATATGTTAATTGATCTAGATATCGATAAAATTAGATAGTTTTGGACAAGTAAGGGCTGTCAAAACTAACACATACTAAGGGCCTAGGGATAAAGGAAAAAAAAATGACGCTTTGAAGTTCCAATGAAGAAGTGTAAGTACGTATTTAGAATGCACCTTGGATTTTACGTTTCATAAGGAAACCACAAAATGCGAAACAAAAAGATAAAATTTGAACAAAAAACCTCAAGTGGTGAATTTAATGCTTACCCAAATTAAATCCTCAATGATTTAATGACTCATAAAACATCGATTTTGACAAATATTTAGCCAATAGAGCCGTGAACTTTGCACGACCATCAGCTGACATCACCAAAGATTTTGGAGACCAGTCACTTTTACGCGTCGTAGATAATCACGATTCGTTTCCACCGGACGTGAATGAATCGAGAAACGTGACCTTACGTCATCTCTAGATCTAAGATGCCGGCAATAACCAAGTTAGAGGCAAAAAATATGGGCATGCATTTTTTACTTATACGCTGCGCTACATAATTATTATATTGTTAAGGACAGAGAGGTCTTAGTTTACCAGGTTCGAGGTTTTTCTAACACGATTAACAGGGATCAGATGATTAACGTTACGTAGGCGGCGGTCGTAAAAACAAAGCCAAAACCTTTCTGTAACATGCTACGAAAATTCATTGCGCCGACCTCACATTGAGGTGGGAAAAGGGCAGGTGGAAAACAGGATTTAAGAAAGATTTTCTGTTCCCTTTTCTAGGAATTAGCGGGCACGGAAAAATCGGTATCCAAAAAATATGTTGAAGTTTGGGGGCGTCCATAAATTACGTGAGGTGTTTAAGGGGGGGAGGGGGTCAAGTCGAATCTCATCTAATCTTACGTTGGAGAGAGGGGGGGTCTCGGCAAATATCACGCAATTTTTTTTCTGATTGAAACAAAAAAAAAATATACTATTTTGGTCCATTTAATCCAGATTATACATGCTTAAGATTTAATCTTAAGCGTAATCGTGATACGATTAAGATCATTTACTAATTCTTTCGAAAGAAAATAATTTCATTCATACTTCAACAAATATGGGTGGTTTGACAGTCAGTGTAATACATTTATATACATTATCTATTTTATTTATACCAAATAGCTCAATTTAATCTGAATTTACGGTACAGTGTAGCCCGTCCTTTTTGAGCTAATGAGTTACTTTGTGCAAGTGCCAATGGCTTAGAGTGGCTAGATCAGAACGAAGTTGAAGGAGCAGATGATTTTACTGAAAATCATATGGACATGTTGGTTCCAATAGTCTCTCTTGAGACCGTGCATGATTCTCCATGGACTGAATTAGAGTAGATATTCTTTTTTTAATCACAGTAGTTACGATTTAAGTATTCTATTGTTAAATTTGTATTACACTTATAATTAAACTCTCAGAAATATTGATTAACTTAACTAGTCTTAACTAGTCGTAAATAAAAGCACGAAGCAAATTTGTTTTTTTTTTTTACAATAACAATCCAACGCGTTTACGTAAGAAACTCACATTTAGAAAAATCTCACGTGAGATTGGGGGATGGGGGAGGGGGTTGAATAAAATCTCACGACATCTCACCAGGGGGGGAGGGAGGGGCAGAAAATTTAAAAAAACACCTCACGTAATTTATGGACGCCCCCTTTTGAAAACTTATTACATTCCGAGCAATGCGGGAATACCTACCTAACATTTTTATTATTTCTTATTCATCAAATCTTCGGTGGTCTAAGTTATTTTTGAATTAGTCGAAAACAAGTTTTTGTCATCAAGTGTTCGGTGGAGGCGGCAAACGGTACGGCACTAGCAAATAGTCCACCGAGTTAACGCATTCCGATACTTTTTATGGATAACTAATGAATATGGATGTCATATTAATATCGTACGAATTAACGGCGTGGCGAATCGATTAGCTTGGTCTATATTATTGTTAATGGTATTCCGCGGATAGTTTTATTATTGATGAGAACACTTCTCTCTTAGACTAGAAGCGCAGAGGATATTCCATAAGGACCGTTGAGGTCCACTGGATCTCATAATTCCCCTTAGTCATAAGCTAGAGACTAGATGGTTGCTGGGGCGTAACCTCAACCCAGTCATGTAATTTTGCGCCTATGGTACCTACGGAAGATCTACACATTCACATTCAATTGTGTTTTCAGAATACCACTTATAATCATTATTTTCGCCTTAAACAATTCGACTAAGCAACAATTACAAGAAACTTTTATGAATGGCAACCGCTCGTGAAGATGCTAGGTGAAAATTGAAACTACTTGAGGTGTAATATACCTACCTCAATGGATAGGTGTAATACACCTCAGTCAGTCATATTTTTAGCAGTTATTCTTGAACGAAAGCTTTTTTCCCTGAAGCTCATATCTAATAGATACCGAGCTACCGAGGTAGTGGTTTCTATATTTGACGCGTACTTATGGATTAATTTATGGTCGGTGTTTTACGGGATACAGAAAGTATCCCGCGCCTCCACCGACCTTTTCATTTTAAACTGAATAAAGACAACCAAATACCTAATTAGTTGTGTAAAATTATTGTAATGTCTTGAGCCTTCTTTAAAAAAGAAAAATTCAAGGTTATAGGAATTGAAGAGGACTCTTCACCAACCTTAACCAATGTCATGAAACAAAAATCTATACCTAGATTAAGAAAAAAGAAATTTATTACCTACTAAGGTACTACGTGCAGTGTAAAGATTTTTTATAACTTCAACATACATTGCAGCTACAATGCACTTTATTGGCGCCAAGGTCAATGACCCGGAGGTCGTAGAATGGCCCTTTAAAAAGGATACCAGTTTGATATAAATAAAACCAATTACTGTCGAACAACGGTAAACCATTTAAATTGTTACGAATTAATCAATTTCTACCGATAACTTACAGCAATTAAAAAAATCAATCGCTTTTGAAAACGGCACGCACGTACCCACTTCCGGCAAAAACCTTCGGAATCGGAAGTCCTAGAAACCAGTAACATCCGTTCAGTACGGACGGAAATTAGACAATTTTGTCCTAAATTTCTCAAGAATATATTTAAGTATATGTACCATGACCTTTATAATCATATTGCAAAAATTTGTGATACTGATGAATCATTTTTGCGACTATAACAAAATCACTAGGGTCGTCCCTTACATGAAAGCTGCCAGAAGACCGGTCTTTTGTACCGGATTATGTGAAACACGTATGATATAAGGCAATAATGCGAAATCCAACGTCACACAGACACGTAGGTACACCTTAACTCGACTTACAGGTAAATAAGCGACGAGACACCAGAGTTCCTTGAAAATCTCCGTCAACTTTCACTAAACTTCATAACACAACACTATTGTCACAACGCTATTCACTTGTGATTATCAGATAAACACCTCTACGTAAATAATTTACACACATATTTTGTTTAGTTTTATGTTCCAGCAATCGCGGTCCGCGGCCACCACAACGCTCTCGGAGACGAATAAAATGACTGGTTCGGAGTTTGCTTGCGCGAACGCAACACCGCATTCCAAGAGTGCTAATCGAGGCACGAAACTACTTTTGTCTCCCTTTAACGAATTGTATATCGCGTTGAGCAATAAAGATGTAAATACCCGCGCTACCTTTCGGTATAGGTAGGTAGCCCCGTTATTCATACACAGGTAAACGCTTTAATATATTAAATAAAAAATATGTTAGATTGATATAACACGATAATAGTTACGATGTTTATTATTGCAAAAAACTATTGAGTTCTAAGTTGTAACAATTACCTGTTTTAATCGCTAGCTTTATGTTAAAATTATTAAGTAATAAGTAGGTACATCTACATACATACCACCTACTTACATAGAAGGTATATGGGTAATGTAGGTCCATTATAGGTACCTAAATAGCGTAAATAGGTAACTTAGAGTGGACTTTCGACGTAATATTTTAGCAGACTAAGATTAATTCATAATATTAGATATAAAACTGATTGGCGTTGATTGGCCTGGGTAGGTATCTAATAATTAAATATCTAATAAATTATTTGCTCGAAGTAAATAATAATTATAACAATATTATTAGTTAATTAAACTCGTCTACAATATAATGGAATGGCTTGAAATTAATTTATACGCGTGTAATTTACGGAAATTAAAAACAATCATATTATAAATATGTTGTACAGTGTGCTATATATCTATAATATATGTATACCTGGGTACTCTAGGGTCACTATTTTAAAAATCAAATGCATATATTGCCAATTTTCTAGAAAACGCTAACGCCTGTCATAAATATACTAGCCAATTTTATTATGCACCGAGGAGTGAGAAATGTGATTAGTAATTAGTTAGGTCCGCGCCCGCCGCCCGCCTCATTGCTGAGCTTGGAAAACCGTGAGTTTCTGCCGTGCTGGAAACAATCTAATGTCTGGCAACATAAGTTTTTATTTGAAAAATAAAAATCACATTTATTCCATTGTGGCGGGTTCAGAGTTCAGGGCTGTCACTCTCGGTCACACTATGCTATAAGTTTACGCCCGGTTCCAATAAACAATCTCAGTTCGAATGTGCAGATAGATTACCAAAATTAGCCAACAAGAACACAGTTTGAATATGACTTCGACGAATGACTTGATTTGATTGGTTCATAATCGCGATCTATCTGCACTCTATGTCCGATCCCACGAAGGGGCGAAATAAACACTGCGAAATATTCACTAGTTACTAAAAGTCAGTAGTCACAGTAACTACTAGTGGGCCTCTGCCTACACCACCTGGGATGCAAGCATGAAATTATTATAATTTTATGTTATTTGACTTCGATGTTATGCTATGGCCATTGGGTGCGTTATCTGTAGATATATGTTTATTTTTATGAAGTAAGTACTATTACATACATAATATGGGTATTTGAATGAGAGGAGGACACAAGTATTAAAACAAATAAATAAATAATTTATTTAAATTAAACACTCGATTGCGAAAAGACTCTATGCTTAGTACTTGCTTTGCCTCTTTTTGCCATACTGTTTTAAAAAAACTGCAACTAGTGATGTCACGATCCGATTATTTTCATGTTCATCTTCATTGTAGTTTATTGCATAAACCTACATCACTTTTATGTCTAATTAAGCCGCATCTCCTTCATTAAAACATTACACAAAACACCTATACAAAACATGTTACTTCTACAATTTTTTATCTATGGTTCATTGTAAAGCCGGGTCTCCTAGTCACTAGCTATTTTGAAACAAAACCCTAAAAACGCAAAACAACGATTTTACCTGTCACCTGCTCGTAGAACAATGGAAAATAGATAAAAAATGTTTTTTTGTGTAGGTGTTTTGTATAATGTTTTAGTGCAGGAGACGTGGCTTTAGTTTATAACATTACGTACACTGGACACAAGATAAGATATTCGATTTTGAAGTATGTATGTATAATAATAATATCCACGTGCCACCAGCATTTTATATTATGAAAGACAAATCTTAAATCTTTTCTTCACTTAGATTTACTATTTAAACTATAAAGCATTATTTTTTCCAATTTGATAATTGTTTATCGAATTAATATAAAAGACCACAACTTTTATCATCCCTATAATGTCAAGAGTGAAGTGTCAACTGTCAGCTGTCAAAAGAAAACTGGAATCCTTCGAGAATTGGTGGAAGCTTGTTTTATGATCATCGAAATATAAAAATATCATGCCTAAAGTTCGTAGAAGTAGGAAACCACCGCCAGAAGGATGGGAACTCATAGAACCAACCCTGGAAGAATTGGAACAGAAAATGCGCGAAGGTAACATAACCTATATTGCAATTATACGTTGTTATTCACAATATAAACAATCAGTAATAAGTTGTGTTTTCCAGCGGAGACCGAGCCTCATGAGGGGAAACGCAAGCAAGAGTCACTATGGCCTATATTTAAAATACACCACCAGAAATCGCGCTACATATACGATCTTTTCTACAGACGGCGAGCGATCAGTCGCGAACTGTACCAATATTGTTTGGATGAGAAAATAGCTGATGCCAACTTAATTGCGAAGTGGAAGAAGACAGGATATGAGAATCTGTGCTGTTTGCGCTGCATTCAGACTAGGGATACTAACTTTGCTACAAACTGCATTTGCAGAGTTCCCAAAAGTAAGTTAGAGGAGGGGCGCATTGTAGAATGCGTTCATTGTGGCTGCAGAGGGTGCTCCGGCTAGCATTAACATATTAGAAGCATTTTTTTAAGCATGAACAATAGAATACCTTTATTGTGATAAGCTACATTCAATTGGTTGTATTATTTTTCAAGAATAATATTGCCAGATTCAATGTATACAATTTTAGGATATTTGGGATTATATGGAGTTTTATATTGTAACTGGATTGTATCTGGACTAGACGTATCGATGGCGGCAAAGAACAGTATCGAATCTGCCATACACCAAAGAACAGTATCAAATCTGCCATACAATGTGTATGGTAGATTCGATACTGTACTTTGCGGCCATCGGCATTTGTAACTTGTGAGTAAGTATGTCTGTCAGTAATGTATGTAATTATTATGTATTGATTTAAGTAATAATAAAAATAAATAATAACAGCCCTGTAAATATTACTGTCTCACTGCTGGGTCTGGGCCTCCTCTCATAATGAGAGGGGTTAGGCCTTAGTCTACCACGCTGGCCTAATGCGGGTTGGTAGACTTCACATACCTTTGAAAATAAATGTAATGTTATTAAAACAATTTTATAAATTACTAATTGGCATAGGTCTTCCTTCCCAGTTGGTTATTTGGTCTAGTAGCTGTGTCTATGGGCTGTGGACTAAACATGTCTTGGGTTTGAATCCTAGGGTTAGGAATCAAGCTATTTGTTTCTCTGACACTGCCTGGTACTGGGTTCAGGAGCTTTTATAGGAAGCTTCTGATCTCTTATGATCTGATGATCATATGAACTAAGGTCAAATCCATTGTGCAACATTCTTAACAAAATATGTAACATCACACTGAAGTGGGATAAGGGCAGGTAGAAGAGTAACACAGACTACTTTAGACCTACCTATTAACAAATTTACTGGGATTGTATGTATAGCAGTGAGAAAATTATTCAGTACTGGGAATTGTCATTGTAAAATGACATTCAATTTACATTAATATTATTTTTAGTAGTAATTGATATCTTGCTAGTTAAAATATGAGTAATTTTTCCTCAAACATAAGCTCTGTATCCCCGAAGGGGTAGGCAGATACTAGCAAACTAGAACACCCATATTTGCTGAGCTTAGTTCCGTCCCAGATGCGATGAGGGCGAGTCTATCACCATATCAGGCACATATTCCATAATCATTTTTCATTATGCATAATTATATCATGCTTGATTACAGATTACAATGCTAACAATTGTACTCTTGACCTCCATACAGGGCATGGCTACTAGTTTTGCTATTATCCTGATGTTTTCTTGATTATTTTTGTTTTAAAGTTAGACATAAACTTTCCTTCTTAGGCGGACAATATAACATTAGCATAATTATTATTATCTCAACAGTTTCTATATTTTAGTGTATGAAATACTTGTAATATAAACATTCTTTATGTCCAAAATTAAATGTGATTTATATCAATCAGGGTTTTAATTTTATTTAAACTTTTTATAATATACAAAACAGACATTAAATACTTCATACATATTCAAATATTGAAATCTGCAGACTTAAAAACTGGTTTTTCGACTAACATAGAATAAAAACCAAAGTATCTTCTTTTTGCCTGGTGTTATCGCAGTCTTCGGCCAGAGTCTGCCTTCCTACTTAAGACACTTCCACTTTGCCCGGTTTTGAGCATCTTTCATAATGAGACCCTTGGCTCTTATATCCTCCAGAATGTCCAGCCAGCACTTTGGGCTATCAATGGGAGAACACACCCCTGGTACGATCTGAGCCAGGCACCTTACTCAGACACTCCTATGGTTTTCCCAGAATGTGACCATATCATCTCAAGCTACCAATAAAATCAAAAGTATACTTTAACAAAACTTTATTTTATTATTCTAGTTTTTGTATACATTTATGCAACACTTGCAGTGGTTAACAAATGAACAAGGACGCTAGAGTAATTTATTATCACAGTATTCCTTGTTTCAAATCCATAATGTATTAAAGTGACAGAAAAGTATTATGAATAAGTTTTGAGACAAAACATAACTTAAAAATTTTATAGACAGCAATTGTATGAACATAAACATCTTTATTTTTAGAACAATCAGTTTAAGAATTTAGCAGAAATAGTTCGAAATATACATATGCTACATGTAAACTTATGTTTTATAACAATAGTGAACTACAAACAAATCAACAATCATTATAAACAAAAATAATTTCACAACCTTTTCAGAACGGACTTATTTCTTAATCAGTCTTGTACTCTTAGATTGTATTTTGTACATAAAGAAATAATAAATTTATTAAATTGGATCAGCTACACCATTATAGTCTTGTGATCTATATCTTTGGACAGCTCTATAATCAAATCTCTATAAATGATTGGATTCATGTTCTTGCCCAGCAAGTACAGAATAAACCAATCACCAAAACCGAATTTCCTAATGATTCGCGATATAAGGCTCCTTTTGACATTCTTGAGCTGTCCCATTGACATCATGGTACGTAATGGGGGCAAAGAAAAAACTAGCACACGGAAAAGAACGGCCAATGTGGATACAAATACTAGTGCTATGAGCCAGAACCATAGAATTACGAAAATCTTTTCGTTGACTATATTCAGTGGTAGGACGCAGAGACGATCTTTGATTTGCAGCGATCCAGAAGGTCCGTAGCTTCGGAGCCAACACTTGGTGAGCTTGGGGAAGAATTGGTCCATGGGGTTGACGGAGACGAAGTCTGTCATGTCGGCTGGGATACGCGGGATGTGAGTGAAGGCGGCCACTGCGGCGCCGTAGTTACGGAACGCGCCGCCGAGGAATACATCAAGCAGGAAAATCTGGCCAACCTGTGGATAACAATGTTGAGGTTGCTTTGCAGATGGTAGGGTCAGCACTTTTCAAACATGGTCAATAGGATTGAAATTAAGTCATAAATATAGGTTATTGAGAGTTGCTGGTTGCAAAAATTCAAACAACCCACAAGCAGAATTTGAGTTATATTATAACTAACTTTTTATAATTTGATTGTACACAGAATTCTATTACCAGCGCCATCTAGTTCAGCTTTGAAGAACCAATGTCCCATATTAAGATACAGATGACGACAATTTTAATAATAGCATGATAATGGTGAAATAAGCCATAGCACCTTGACAAGTTACTTGACACCTTATTATCTTAATTAATAGCATAATAACTATTTTCTATTAATTTGTTAGTAATAATGGTGTACAATAGAATACTTAATGCTTACCACATTCAGAAGATTCAGGATCTCACAGAAGGCATAGCGTAAAGCATACATGTTGTGTGTGTAAAGATTGGTGTGGTGTAGGTAAGACACAAGCTCCCCTCGACGGAAATCAGACCAATCTTTTGAGATTACTGGACTACCTGCAGATGCAGATTGAGATTGGTACATTATCAATTGGAGACACAAATTCTCCAGAAATTTCAAAAAAAATATGTTGGTTTACATCTATAGTCTAAGTCAACAATTCTGTAAATAATGCTGTTATTTATAAAATAAAAATGTACTGTCTCTTAAATAGTCACAGGCGGCTCGGCCTCCGGTGGCCCATACGCTTATGGAACATATATATGTGCCGCCTCTGACGGGTTAATTAGATCAAACTGACGTTATGTACAGTATTCTAATTTAAGAACAGTATAACTGTATTATACTATTTGCCGACAACTGCAACTGATGTGCATAAACATAATGGGCCTTACATATAAAAACAGTTTAGCTGAGCAAATGGCTAAGAATAGCCCGTCACTTTTTTCCTTGTGTCATAACACATAACATAACATAAGCTCACGCCTGTGTCCCCGAAGGGGTAGCCAGAGGCGCACTAGCGAACTAGAACACCCACATTTCGCCGAGCTTAGTTCAGTCCCAGATGTGATAGGGGGCGAGCCTATCGCCATATCAGGTACAAATTCAAGACTCCGGGCTGATATAGAAAAATCCAATATCAATTTGCCCGACCCGGGGATCGAACCCGAGATCTCAGAACCGTAGTCGTACCAAAATACCACCACGCCACCGAGGCAGTTCCTTGTGTCACATTGTTTGAAAATAAAAGGGACAGGCTATTCTTTACCAATTGCTCAGCTACAATGTTTTTATTAGTAAGGCCCAATATAATTATGTAGACCAACTTCCAAAAAGGAGAAGGTCCACAATTCATCTGTATTTTTACGTGAAATCTCTGCCAAATGTGGACACATTTTCAAAATTCTTTTTGTATTCAATAGAGCTTTTTTCAAGGGTGGTCACAATCGGATTTGAAGTTGGTAAGTTTTTAAACTTGTGATTATAAAGTAATCAATTTTATTTAAGACATATCCAGAAACTTATCCCCATAGTGTACATACCCAAATCAGCAGCTAAAGCCTTCAGCCGGCCTCCCTCCCATATTTTCCAGAGGTACCGTGGTGTGTAGAACATGACAGCCTGCCCAAGCAGCACGAAGCACACCCACTGATAGTAAGTGTGCTTGATCTGCTCATCATCATCAGACTTGTTTGGACCCACACCAAGATAGGCCATGTGTTTGCCTTCTACACCTGTATTAGAAGTTTCCCCATTTTTCAATTAATGTTTGTTTGAATATACCTAGGTGACAGCATAATGGTCTGGTGGCATATATCATGTTCTGTGAGCTAAGAGGTCCTGGGTTCACATCCCAGGTCGAGTAAAGCAGTTCTTCTAACATAATGTCCTAAGCAGGATCCCTGAACAGTTCACGTCAGACAGGCAGCTGGACGTAAAAATTAAAGCCAAATCCTTTCTGCAACACAGCTCCAAGTGTGTTGCGTTCACCATTAGAGTGGGGTAAGGGCAGGAGGAAAACATAAAGAAAAATAACAGAATGATTGAATCTCAGGTCTGAATACATAAAATCATTTTATAAGGTATAGTAGCGGCGTCATTCGATACTGAATAGTCGGGATTAAAGTTGCAATGTATATTATGAATAAGACATAGTTTTTAAAGTCGAAGTACCGACGAAGAACACTGACCATGGAATCTGCTCTTCAGCGTGTAAGTGCCGTATATCCAGCAGTAGCTGTTAACCGCCTCCCTGTCGTTGTCCTTGTCGCTGTCGCTCATGCAGTGTATTGGCTCACCGAAAAACTGTTTCGAAGTCACCAGCAATGTAAACACGAGAAGCATTATAACAGTCATCTTGTAATGCATACGAAACACATTGTTGTCCGTACACACGTTTTCAAACTTCAAGAAGGAACGAAACGGCATAAAAAGATCAATCATTTTGAATTATTACAGCTTCACACGCGGCGAAACTATTCAATTAAATACGACTACCCGCCAAATAATAATGGCGTTTCAATCAGTCAAATCGAAATTGTCAACTAAAAAAAACGGAAGTTATTAAATAACGATACTTTTTTAATATTCTATATTATTTTTTAATTACGTAGTACTTTGCATATAAAAATTTCTTTTCGTTATTGGAATTGTATAATAAAATTATTTAGTAGTCGCAGTGCTACAGATTACGGTAATGTTAAGGGTAAAAAAATGGCAAAAACAATATTTTTGATCGGAACTTCCGATACGGAAGTGAGCGATAGAGGCCATAGGTATGAAAATATGAAACTAACATTTTTCAAATGAGAAAACACAATTATTATCGTAATGCTTTTTATTGTTGTCTAGTTACAAAATGTATATATAATTATTATTATGTGAACATTTAGTTTAAAAGTTATCACACATTTACAAAATTATATTTAACTAAAAACAATAGGAATGACAAAATTCTACCGGTTTTAGCTAAGATTATAGTAAATTTACATACTCTCATAATTTTATAATCTTAATATTATAGTTGAGCAAACTATGACATAAATAAATAAAACTACGATCTTTATAAAACGGCCCATTTACGAAGTAAAAAAATGTCTACAACATGAATGAGCCAGTTAGACCGAACTATTACCACTAACCGCCAAAAAATCTGAATTGAAGTGACAGTATGCTGTTGCGCTGCGTATGGTAAGTGAGATTTCCGGAGGATTTACATTTCGCTTGATCTCAACCATCAAGGGCCTTATTTATAAAAACGTTTTCGCTTATCTTTTCGCTAAGAATAGTCTGTCACTTTTTTCCTTGCGTTACATTGTTTAAAAATGAAAGGGACAACCTATGCTTAAAGATAAGCAGCGCTTAAACATTTTGATAAGTAAGGGGCCAAGTTGCATCGAAGATTTTTGGGCTGCGACCTAGGGGGGTTCCCCTCAGAAGCGTGATCAAGGTCACCTTCACAGTTGATAGCTGATAACTGAACATACGGTGGTCATTGTTATTAGTCCATGTATCTAATATGGTTATTTGCACATTTTGATCATTATAAGTATAAAGAAATTTTCAAAGAAATTGAATTTCGTGGGCTATTTAAATTAGAGCTAGGACGCGGTAACGCACGTACAACCTAAAAAAAATATATTAATATACTCCTTAAAACTTATACACTCCATCTTAAATACTAATATTAATATGGCCATACTTAACCGCGTCTCCTGCACATGTTTTTTCGAAACGATAAATTAAAACACATACACAAAAAAACGTTTTTCATTGCCCCCTGCTCATTAACAATGGACAGGTTTTAGTGCAGGCGACACGGGTTCAAATTTTCCCCCTTTTTTCATGTCTATAGTGTCCTTAAATGTCTCCTCATAGCATAAGTATATATAAGTAAAGTAGGTGTCTATAAGTAGTAACAGTGGCGTAACTAAGGTTACGGCCTATTTTGCCAAGGTCCAATGATTCAGGGCCCGTGGCATTTTTGCCCAATACCACTATGTAATTGAGTACTTGATTAGTTGTTTTAAATTAATTTTATATTGAATTTACGTCGTCTAAAATATAAAAAAGAAAGAAATATTTAAATATTCTCAAAAATCAAAAAGTTATAAGCCTTTGAAATTTGGTGTAACCGTCAAACAACGCGAAAGAGAAGTATCAGTATAGTTACGTCACGGCATAACGGTACGTATGTTGGAAAGGAATAGCAAGATATCTCCAATATGCCCCCACTCCAAAATTTAAAATACAAATTATTGCCTCATTTTTCAACCAATATCGATGCGGTTTTTAGAGAAGGGTTTCTTTTTAGTTTTCTTTGCTATTACATATAAAAATGTGTATGAAATGAAACATAGTCAAGTACCCAGTTGTGTCTAATGTTATTATTTTATTTTAAAACACAATGGAATTAATTTTATTTTATTTTTATTTTAATTCAATTGTGTTTTTGTAAGGTGACATAACAGAATCCGTTACGTGGCAATGGGACTTTGTATTTTACTCTTATCTTATGAGAGGTCAGATTTAAAAAGAAACATAACATAAAACATAAGCTCACGCCTGTATCCCCGAAGGGGTAGGCAGAGGCGTACTAGCGAACTAGAACACCCACATTTCGCCGAGCTTAGTTCCGTCCCAGATGTGATAGGGGGCGAGCATATCGCCATATCGGTCACAAATTCCAGACTCCGGGCTGATATGGAAAAATTCAATATCCAAAAGCTCAAAAAATAATTTACCAGCGGACATCCTTTTTCTTTCTACCTGCCCTTATCCCACCTTAATGTGGGGTCGGCGCAACAAACTTTTTCAAGCATGTTGCCAAAGGATTTGGCTAAGTTTTTACGACCGGCTGTCTGCCTGACGTCAACCCCCTCTGGGGGAGCAGTGGACATCCTATGATGACGAAAAATAATAATTAAAAAAAAAGAGTATATTTGTTTACATTTTTGGTATAACGATCGTGAATACACTATACTTATTAGCATGAACCGTAGACCCTAGCACGAGTAATTTTGACAATCGAATTCGAATCGAATTCTACGACCCATCCCCAAACGAAACGAACATTTACCATCGGTTATAATTTACCAAATTAGATAACACTTTTCCCAACAAACATGAACATTTACTTTGGCTTATAATTTACTTTTAACGTTATGGTCATCGCCGAACGCCATGTTGCCGAGTGCGAAGATATTGTCCGGATCCAGGGTTTGCTTGGCAGCCATGAGTAACTGTCTCCCGGGTTCGCTGACAGTATCTGTGTACCACTTCTTGCGCAGTTTCCCGACGCCGTGATGATGTGATATTGATCCTGATGATAACAAAGTGAATTAGATTATAATCAGATCTTTTTTGAGTGGTAGAGCTACGCTATAGACAGTTACGTCTACAGCATGAATGGGCCGGCTCGACCGGTTTGATACCACTGTCTCACAGAAAACCGACGTAAAGTGGCAGCCTGTTGTCGCGTTTCGTTCGGTGAGTGAGGTTTCCGTTGGCCCATTTCCCCCCCTCCCTTTCCCAATCCCCTTTCCCTTCCTTTCCATTCCTTCCTTTTAGGTTGGCAACGCACTCATGATTAATTTTGTGTCTTGGGTGTTTATCGGCGGTGGAGATCACTTACCATCAGGTGACCCATCTGCTCGTTTGCCAATACCTGCTATATAAAAAAAACTAGGGGCGAGAGGGTGCACGTGCCCTGGATTTGGCCGGCGGCAAAACCTGGATGATGCCCTAATTTGGGGGCGGTAAAACTGAAGGCGACAATATGTGAATAGCCTTCATGTATACGCACGCTTACATGAAAAACTGAATATAATTAAATATTTCGCGGTCTTCCGTGGCACACGTTTCTAGAAACTGAGTTTTCATTTGACGAGACATTTAATATATTATATCAAGTTAATTTTGACATTAGTCTTGAAGAAACCAGGCTTTTTGAAAAAAAAATTGTTCAAGGAGGCGGCAAATTGGCAGCTTCCCCCTCCACCCTTTGAAAAAAAACTAGATCCGGTACTGTTTATAGCAAGAAAGAAAGAAGCATTTATTGACAATTTTATAGAAAAGACTAGCATTGTTTGCAGGTGGGTCATCTGATGGTAAGCAATCTTCACCGCCCCTAGAAACCTTCTATCATGCAATTCAACTTTTAAGTATGTTGCAGAAAGGATTAAGCTTCGTTTTAACTCCGACTGCTTATCTGACGTCAACCCTTTCTCGAGAATCCAGCGCCACGCATATCTTGTTAAAAAAGCACCCACCCGACCTGGAAATCGAACCCAGAACCTCCCAGTTCACAGCAGGCACATTTGCCAATCTGTTGTAAGAAAATAGTTTGTATGTTGTAACTCAGTAAAATTTGATGGTCTCACCCCCAGAAGCGATGATTTCATCTCGTGCGGCTTCCTCAATCGCCTCGTACGTAGCGACAGGGTCCTTACAGTCGCCCGCATAGTGACCAAAATAGAAATATATACAGCATCCAGCATCATATCTGTACATCAAAAGATTAAAACTTAAAATCGACATGAACACCCTATCACATTCTGACTGAATTAATATGATAGATATTAAACACAAAAATAATTTAGTAAATTGTTCACTTCACCGCATAAACTTTCATATAAAAAAAACTATTTTTCAAACGAAATAAATAGCAATATTTCGGTTAACAAATGTCATGCGTTATAAAACTAGAAATATACATGTAGGTAAACCTCAGTAGGTACGCGGCGCGGCGCTCGCATCCGAGTTATGTTTGTTATTGACAAACGTCCTTGACCGCTAATATCAGCTGTTTTAGGTCGCGTAACATACACCATGAGCAAAAATTGAGAAAACTAAAAATCGATCCTGCGGCTAAACTATTCCACCTAGTCGACTGATTTTTGGTGCAAGGCTTTGTAACGTTGTAAGGTATCATTATCATTATCAGCCATAGGACGTCCACTGCTGGATATAGGCCTCCCCCAAAGATTTCCAGATCGACCTGTTGGAAGCGGCCAGCATCCAGCGACTTCCTGCGCTCTTTATCAGGTCGTCGGTCCACTTTGTAGGTGGACGTCCTACGCTGCGCTTGCTAGTACGTGGTCTCTCAGGGTTGTAAGGTATATCTGGCATGACTTATTGTCGATTTCTTAAGTTTACGTGAATGCTATTCATTGAAATAAAACTATTTTTACGGATTCTATCACGATTTGGTTTTAATTGGTCACGGGTTGGACTGAGTCCAAATTCAATAGTTTGAGTCCAACCCGTGACCAAATAAAACCAAATCGTGATAGAATCCGTAAAAATAGTTTAATTTCAATGAATAGCATTCTGTAGTAGTGACCACGAAGACTGCAAAGCTTTTGAAACGTCGGGAATAAACATTAAAACCAAATCGTGATAGAATCCTTAAAAATAGTTTTATTTCAATGATTTAGTGTCGCTAGGTCGGCGCCACTCGGTATACGGGGAGGGTGTAATGTAATATGAAGTTGTACTAACGTCTGTGTGAGCCGGCACGAGATGTGGAACCGCTGTATCCCCCTGGCGAGGCACTCGTCTCTGACTCGTTTCTTCACGTTGCGACAGAGTGCGAGCGTGCGGTCCCACGGCACTGAAGTCTCGAACGACTCCGCAGCTATGTCGTATTGCATGGCCACGTCCTGGAATAACCAAGCCTGCTAGAAGAACTGCCAAGACAGATGTTGGTCTTCCAAGGGATTAAAAGATAGACAGGCCCCAGGCCTTCGTCCTTTTCCATATTCCCTTCTTTTCCACAATAGACATCGGCTTGACTCTGACCTTGGCGTCGCCCATGTCCATAGGCAACATCATCATGATGCAAGAATTGAGAAAACGAAGAGGCTTTACTGGTCAAAATATATCGATCATCGTTATCTAGAAACATTAACTCTTACCAACGTAACTAAATATGAGGGCGTATATAAGGAATAATATTAGGGTGCGGATTTTGGGGGGGTATGAACACCCCCCTTAAAATATAAAGTATTTCATTTACACCTGCCCCACCTAATCATCAATACATGCATTGTCGACCAGGGGCTGTACAAAATAGTCAGTCACGCCCAAATGAGAGCTATAGCAACTCACGTTCTTACTAGGGGCTCAGTACAATAACTCACCCTCAAGTAAGCAATGACGAATGTAAGCGTGTATCCAGTCTCGCCGTTGGTAGCGCCAGCAGGAATCCCACCGAACTGCGAAGCGATGCTGTTCAACTTCTTCTCCCTGTCTGCGACTTCTTCCGAAGAGCCCTCGATGAGAAGCGTCACAACGCACAGCTTCTGAGGGTCGAAGCCCTTGATGCGAGTGATGTAGAGCCTCTTGAGTCCGTCGAGTAGGACTCCGCCCCACGAGTTTTCTGGTTTTAATGCTTGGCCGAAGCGAAACTGTAAATTTTAGGAGAGATTTTATTACTAAAATCGAACTAGGAGAAGACCAATAAAAGGAAAGAGCTCAAAGAACTGAATTAGAATCCAGAGGATAGTTGAGATGTGTACTGAGGGATGAAAATTTGTATAGGGTAAATGGAAATAAGATGAGAATAAACACTCACGGAGGCAAAGCTGAGAGCATAAGCTAGTCAGATAAAATTCAATCAAAACCTATTCATCTGTTCAGGACCTACGATCCACAGACAGACACACAGATACACACCTAAAACTTATAACACTTCTTTTTTGGGTCTAGAGTTAAAAACAGAATCTGAATTACATAATATCTTCCACATACCTGCTCATTATCCATCAGACGTATACTGGAAGGTTGGAGACGTCTTCTAGCAACTTCCCTCTCGAAGTAGAAGCCAGAATCCCAGTCCGGGAACACCAGGGAGCCGTACCGAGTCACTTCGGGCACTGGACGGATTTTTATCGTCACCTTGAATAGTCATATTTTGGATTTAACTTCTTTATTATTGACGGAGTGATTGAGTGAGATTTCCGGTGGCCCATTTCCCCGCTACCTTTCCCAATCCCCTTCCATTCCCTCCTTTTAGGTTGGCTACGGACCCATGATTTTTTTTGTCTTGGGTGTCTACGGGCGGTGGAGATCACTTAACGTCAGGTGACCCATCTGATCGTTTGCCAATCTCTGCTATAAAAAAAAGGGATAGGCCCTAGTATATCACGCTGGCCTTATGTGGGTTGGTAGATTTCACATACCTTCGGAATTCGTGTCGAAAATTTTAGGTATGCAGGTTTACCTCACGATGTTTTCATTCACTGTTATCGTAAGCGATAATTTACAAAGAAAACATACTTTTTTCATAGCAGAGACCGGTAAACGAGCAGGTGAGTCACCTGATAGTAAGTGATCTTCAATACTTATAACCCATGGTATCAAAAGAATCATGGGTGCGATGCTAACGTTAAAAGAAAGGAATAGGGATCGGGAAGGGAAGGCGGAGAATTGAAACTCCGGAAATCTCACTCTTAGAAAAGGTCAGAGGTTCTTGCCTTCTTCTCGGGTGAAACTGGCGGTAAAGTTTACTCTGCCAAATATTTGACGTAATCTAGATTATATATAAACATTTAGGAATTCAATAAAATATTGTCTGCTGGTTTCCAACAGGCGACTACGGTCTCGGTATTGCAATTCCCACCAATTTCAACTGGACTATCACCGCAGTGCTACAACTTGGAGAATTCACAGCTATGCAAGTATCCTTATAATCATGGTAGTCAATGGCCATCAGAATTTAAAGGAATTTATGTTATAATATAGTCATAAAAACAGTGATAGCTCAGTTCGGAATGGTACGGACTACCGAGACGATTGTCGGAGGTTCGAGACCAACCTCAAAATGGAGCATACACCTCTGACTTTTCTATGTTAAGTGTGTTTCATTCAGAAATATCGCTTGCTATAACGGTGAAGGAAAACATCGTGAGGAAACCTGCATACCCGAGAATTTCTCAACAAGAAATTCGGAGGTATGTGAAGTCTACCAACCCGCATTAGGCCAGCGTGGTAGACTAAGGCCTAACCCCTCTCATTAGTAGAGGAGGCCCGTGCTCATCAGTGGGACAGTAATATTACAGGGTTAATATTTATAGTGATAAGTAAGACGACGCACCTCAGTAACAACTCCGAAGCATCCCTCAGACCCCATCACTATGTGTTCCCACTCAGGACCGCACGATATCCTCGGCACACGACAACTCTTCTCTATCACTCCACGAGGAGTCACCACCTGCCATCATTTCATTTACGAGAAAATATAATGATTTCTTAGGTTTACGTGAATGTTATTCATTGAAATTAAACTATTTTTACGGATTCTATCACGATTAGGTTTTAATTATTATTCCCGACGTTTCGAAGGCTTTGCAGTCTTCGTTGTCACGGGTCAGACTGAAAGAAGACTGAAGAAATCAGTATGAGCAGGTTAAGTTAAAATCAGAAGTTTAAACTTAATAACCGAATTTAAAATTTATATGCATGCATTTATAAGGGGGCGTCCATAAATTACGTGAGGTGTTTAAGGGGGGGAGGGGGTCGAGTCAAATCTCATCTAATCTTACGTTGGAGAGAGGGGGGGTCTCGGCAAATATCACGCAATTTTTCTTCTGATTGAAACAAAAAAAAAATTATACTATTTTGGTCCATTTAATTCAGATTGTACATGCTTAAGATTTAATCTTAAGCGTAATCGTAATACGATTAAGATCATTTACTAATTCTTTCGAAAGGAAATAATTTCATTCATACTTCAACAAATATGGTGGTTTGACAGTCAGTAAATGTCATTTACTGACTATCGAACCACCATATTTGTTTTATACCAAATAGCTCAATTTAATCTGAATTTACGGTACAGTGTAGCCCGTCCTTTGTTTTCTGTTTATTGTTAAATTTTTATTACACTTATAATTAAACTCTCAGCAATATTGATTACTAGTCTTATAGTCGTAAATAAAAGCACGAAGCAAATTTGATTTTTCCTTTTTACAATAACAATCCAACGCGTTTACGTAAGAAACTCACATTTTGTAAAATCTCACGTGAGAATGGGGTGATGGGGGAGGGTGTTGAATGAAATCTCACGACATCTCACCAGGGGGGGAGGGAGGGGCAGAAAATTTAAAAAAACACCTCACGTAATTTATGGACGCCCCCTAAGCATGGTCCATGCTTGGAGTAAGCTCTATCGAACACAAAAAGAATTTTGAAAATCGAGCCATATTTATCGGATATACCAGGCAATACCAATTAAAAAGATACTGACAAATTGGGAACCGCCGACTATCGAAGAAATTTGAAAAGTACCATTTATTTTTATTCTGTTGATTTAAATGAAAGGAACAACTTTCGATCTCTTTAGAGAACTATATCTATATACTGACCTTAGTCTGCACTACGAGGTCCTCGATGTTTCCATACGTGTTCTTCTTCATGCCGCTGGCCCTGGTGGCGACCCACCCGCCCAGTGTGGAGAACTCGAACGAGTCAGGTTCATGGCCCACTGTGAACCCTCGTGCACGCATCTCGCGCTCTAGGTCTTGGCCCACGATACCCGCCTGGTGAGGAACCAGTGACGTGCACAGGCATTAAAATTGGGGTAGACAAAAATTTAGCATAATAATTTTCTGCAATTGTGGCTCCACTATAACCATCATAATCATCCCCATAACGATTAAAAATATAAACCGAGCACTGCTATTTCGGAAATCTGTTTTGGGTGGTGATTTTTACTCTAATTACCTATGTAATTACTAATTATCAAATTGTTTTGGTAGATATTGTCTCTTTGTCTATATAAACTGCACGCCGCTGTGGGGAACATGGTGATATTTTGGAATGTTCAGAATACCATACTTGCCATTGCAGACATATAAATATAAGAATTATACTATAATGTTAGGGGCCCGTGGCAAATCCATTACATGGAGCCCTTTTCTTCCTTCCAGCCGGCATGGGACCCCTTATGTATGGTCGATGCCCATGGCATTTTGTCTGGCATGCCACCATGTAGTTACGCCATTGAAGTTACTCTATGTGGGGGACAACAAGTCAGCCAGAAACTGTGTTGTGATGAGAAGGATCGTTAAAGTATCAACAATATTTCAAGTGTCTAGTAACAGTAATCATGTAGCTGGTCGTAAAAAATAAGCCAAATTCTTTCTGCGACATGTTTGAAAAAATGTGCTGCGCCGATCCCAGATTGAAGTGGGATAAAGATTTAAGTCAAGTAGAAAAAAGAAAGTGAGTAGTGACTTATGAGAAGCTGTCTTTAGTGATAAGGGCCCTTAGATGCTAATCTAAATATTAATCTATCTATGTGACTAGAATCGTCTATCTACACGTCATAGATCCAGACACTGACGTGCCTCCACTGAACGGGATAATCACGAACTTGTGTCTCGACTCGCACATCAATCTCATCTCAGCCTTTCATTCAAATTCTCACCTGAACTCTCGCCAACAGCTGTTCTTTATCGAGCCACAGTATGGAGTTCATGCCGCTGGTGTCGAGCGCCACGATGGGCCGCGGCTCGTTCGCTGGACACGTCACAGATCCAGACACTGACGTGCCTCCACCGAACGGGATGACCACGAGCTTGTGTCTTGACGCGCACTTCACTCTCATCTCAGCCTTTCATTCAAATTCTCACCTGAACTCTCGCCAACAGTTGTTCTTTATCGAGCCACAGTATGGAGTTCATGCCGCTGGTGTCGAGCGCCACGATGGGCCGCGGCTCGTTCGCTGGACACGTCACAGATCCAGACACTGACGTGCCTCCACCGACAGAGATGATCACGAGCTTGTGTCTCGAAGCGCACTTCACTATCATCTCTACCTGTCATATTTAAATTCTTACCTATACTCTCGTCAACAGCTGTTCTTTGTCGAGCCACAGTATGGAGTTCATGCTGCTGGTGTCGAGCGCCACGATGGGCCGCGGCTCGTTCGCTGGACACGTCACAGATCCAGACACTGACGTGCCTCCACCGACAGAGATGATCACGAGCTTGTGTCTCGAAGCGCACTTCACTATCATCTCTACCTGTCATATTTAAATTCTTACCTATACTCTCGTCAACAGCTGTTCTTTGTCGAGCCACAGTATGGAGTTCATGCTGCTGGTGTCGAGCGCCACGATGGGCCGCGGCTCGTTCGCTGGACACGTCACAGATCCAGACACTGACGTGCCTCCACCGACAGAGATGATCACGAGCTTGTGTCTCGAAGCGCACTTCACTATCATCTCTACCTGTCATATTTAAATTCTTACCTATACTCTCGTCAACAGCTGTTCTTTGTCGAGCCACAGTATGGAGTTCATGCTGCTGGTGTCGAGCGCCACGATGGGCCGCGGCTCGTTCGCTGGACACGTCACAGACCCAGACACTGACGTGCCTCCACCGAACGGGATGACCACGAGCTTGTGTCTTGACGCGCACTTCACTCTCATCTCAGCCTTTCATTCAAATTCTTACCTGAACTCTCGCCAACAGCTGTTCTTTATCGAGCCACAGTATGGAGTTCATGTCGCTTGTGTCGAGCGCCACGATGGGCCGCGGCTCGTTCGCTGGACCCGTCACAGATCCAGACACTGACGTGCCTCCACCGACAGAGATGATCACGAGCTTGTGTCTCGAAGCGCACTTCACTCTCATCTCAGCCTTTCATTCAAATTCTTACCTGAACTCTCGCCAAAAGCTGTTCTTTATCGAGCCACAGTATGGAGTTCATGTCGCTTGTGTCGAGCGCCACGATGGGCCGCGGCTCGTTCGCTGGACACGTCACAGATCCAGACACTGACGTGCCTCCACCGAAAGGGATGATCACGAACTTGTGTCTCGACGCGCACTTCACTATCTTCTCTACCTGTCATGAATATATGGTTCACAATACAATGAATGAAAATCTTTATTGGTCATAAAAAAAACACTTATGGCAGGTCAAAACAAGCAAGGTTAAATATTTATTATATTACAATGCTATCGATTTTGAGACGAGCAGGCAGATAGATGTAAACACATTTAACAAGGATTAAGGGGTTTAATATAAGGGGTTGTGGATTGTGTAAAATGAAACGGGATATGACGGGACATATTGGAAGCTGGTGGTATTTTAAATGGAAAGGACGAATATGGAACTCTATAATCCCAACCTACTATTTCTTAGCCTAAGTATTAACATAACATAACAGTAATAACATAACATAAGCTCACGCCTGTATCCCCGGAGGGGTAGGCATAGGCGAACTAGAACACCCACATTTCGCCGAGCTTAGTTCCGTCTCAGATGTGACAGGGGGCGGGTCTATCGCCATATCGGGCATAAATTCCAGACTCCGGGCTGATAAGGAAAAATCCAATACGAAACAACAACGAATTATAAAATGTATGTAGAAACTGAAAACTATTGTCGATTTCGAGAGTCGAGAAAAACTACTAAAGGTACAGAATAACCCAATGTCACTTTACCTGACCTGGGGTTCGAACCTGAGACCTTGGAAGGTAGTCGTAACATAATACCGTACCACGAAATACAACATCACAGAGCTAGTAACAAAAAATACGAAAACAAATTACGTGATGTTGTTTACTATTTTTTATCCTTATTTGTACAAATAATTCATTAACGATTATTCATTGAAATCCGCTTTCCATGTGTGGTGATCAGTGGAATCTGTTTTTAACATTAAGTAAGTATAGTTAGACACTTAAATGGTCTTTAGTCTGGACATTTAATTTACAATGACGTGTTAAATATCAATAATTAGCGCCACGTTAGATATGGCGTATCCGCGGTCGTGGATTGTTTACTGTCGATCACACCATTTCGTGAAAAAACCTTGCGTCGACTAGGTTGTCTTTCTCTAAAGGCACTTCTCCTGCACTAGTTTTTCTCAAAACATTACACAAAAACACATACGTAAAACAATGTTTTTACCTGTTTCCTGCTCTTAGAACAATGGACCGTAAAAAATAAATAAATAAAATAAAAATGTTTATTGGTCACATAGGCATATCAAATACACTTATGACAGGTCACAACAAGGTCTAGATACATTTATATAGTAATAATTATGTTACAACACTATTAATTTAAAAAACAAGCAGGCAGGTATGGACACAATAACAAGGATGGGGCTTAGATAAAAGGCTGTGATTTGTAGGAAAGGGAACGAACGGGATATGGAAGGAATGCTAGCAGGGAATTGACGGGAAAATAAAATAGGAAGCTTGTAGGATTTGACTGGACTGGATTTGACATAGACAACGAAATAAAACTATTTTTACGGATTCTATCTACTGTCAGTTTTCATAAGACCCGTGACCACGAAGACTGCAAAGCCTTCGAAACGTCTGGCATAAAAATTAAAACAAATTGTGATAGAATCCGTAAAAATAGTTTTATTGCAATGTACCTCTATAACATTCGTAAAACTTAAGAAATCAGGACCATAGACAATTTGGAATGGATGAATGAATTTGGAAATACCATGTTTTGTGTAGGTGTTTTGTGTAATGTTCTAGTGCTGAGACGCAGCTTTACGCACTATGTTTTATGTTTCGTATATCTTGCTTTTTATTAACATCACTTTTTTCTCTACTCATGAAATAAAATATATAATCTTACTCACTTGCTCGTGACTTTCCGGCCAGATGACCGCGTCAGGTATCCTCGAGAAGGAGTTATGCCTGACATTGGACATATCGTACAACGTTTGCCCGTGAGCTCGTATCAGCCTGTCCATTCCATCCATGCTGATCGGAGCGATCTCTTCCAATTCCTCCTTGATAATTGGCGGTAGAATACTTTCGGGAAAGTTCGTCGGCGGTTCGGGAATGTTCGGCGGGCGCGATGCGTCTATACCGAAGTTCTCCGTCGCCCATTGTGATAGGTAAGGTAACGTCTTGCCGCCCAGGGAGTACCTGTAATGAAAAAGTTTTGATGTAGAAAATAATTGGTAGAGCTACGCTGTAGACAGTAGGATAACTTTTGACACTCGTTTTAATTGCGACTACGATTCGGCTTTTAATTTTTTGACTTAAAATTCCATCGAAATCGAGGTAAAAAATGCACTAATGTCGCGTTAAAAATTACCAAATAAGTTCTCGAATCTAATGCGACATTAGCGAACTTTTTAACTCGATTTCGGTGGTATTTTAAATCAATAAATGAAATCGAATCATAGTCAAGATCGAATCGAGTGTCAAAAGTCAAGGGGCAGGTCTACAACACCAATGGGGCCAGCTCCACCGGTTTTACACCACTGTGTCACAGAAAAACGACGTAAACTGGCAGCCCGCTATCGCGTTTCGTTCGGCGTGTGAGATTTCCGGGGGCCCAATTCCCCCTCCCCTTCCCGATCCATATTTCCCTCCGGTATACAATACCGATATCAAATTCCAACTTGCGGTGCGTTTGCTTTCAATTTTTCTTCGCAGCCCGTCTTTAGAGTGTCAATTTTGATATTTAATTCATAGAGACGATTGTGTAACTTTACCCATACCCAGGTGTTGATCCCAGCTGATACTCTTGTGTCAGCTAGGATCAACACCTCTTCGTCTATCCGTTTCAAAGAGTTCTGCTCCAAGATGATGCTATGCCATTACGAATGTGATTCTATTTTTTAATATCAAGGATGGAATCACATTAAATGGGTTCAGCTGAAAATCAGCGCTGTAACGTACTCGTTCCACCATTATGCTGAGTTGAGTCCATTTTGGTTTTTCAGTTCTTTTTTGTGTCTGTGGTTTTTGTAATATCTCTTCAGAAAAACCAATGAAATATTTTTTCTTTCTTCTTCTTTCTTTCTATATTTCATATAAAAATACACGTGGACAAACATACATGCATATATACATAAATACACTTATGAAATTTGGTACATCTGTTCAGAAGCCGTTATAGGCTAACATTTGCGAATACCGTGTAATTCTAATACTTATCGCCTTTTTTCAGTCGGATAAAAAGAAGTTTAAACGTAATATTCATGAAATGTACACACCTAAATAAATATTAAATTAATATTCTGAGACTTGTGTATATAAGTATGAAATAAGTATGTTAATTACACTATTTAGTAATTTTACATACACCATTTACACATTTCGTCTTTTGTTATTAAACTAGTTTGTTATGAATCATGGTTATTTGAAACAAAACACTAAAAACACCTACACAAAATAAGGTATTCCATTGACTCCAGCTCATGTAACAATGGATCATAGACAAAGTTTAGAAGTACCATATTTTGTGTAGGTGTTTTGTGTAATGTTTTAGTGTAGGAGACGCGGTTTTAGGCGGTCGTGTGCAATTCAAATAAAAAATTGTTGTCTATGCGATTTCCTTTGAGAATATGTTTCATTTTCAGATCGAACTGTTGGAAGCGGCCTGCATCCAGCGACTTCCTGTGACCAAACACACAAACTGCGAAAAACATGTCCATCTGGAAATCTTTGGGAGAGGCCTAGGTCCAGCAGGCAGGCATGTGGCATGGACGTCCTGTGGCTGATGATGATGATGATGATGATATTATGTTTCATGAATGCAATAAGATGTTCTGGAGGATATAAGACCCAATGGTCTCACTATGGAGGATGCTCAAGACCGGGCGAAGTGGAAGCGTTTAAGTAGGAAGGCGGACCCTGGCAGAAGGCCGGGATAACGCCAGGCAGAAGGAAAGAATGCGATAATATGCAAACTTTGGGCATAGAGAATCGAGCCTCTGGACGTCCATGACACATGTTTAATTAGATTTAGCTCATTGTAAGTTATACAATGAGATCAAACATTGACTCAGCAAACAAACAATAAACAATTGTGTCCAGCGATCAAACACATTGTGGACGCTGTGACAAATATGCAAACATGAAAATATGTCTTTGCGTTTGCGCAACGGTTCTTTTATGACAGTTTAGTATGATTTCTTAGGTTTACGTGAATGTTATTCATTGAAATTAAACTATTTTTACGGATTATATCACGATTTGGTTTTAATTTTTATGCCCGACGTTTCGAAAGCTTTGCAGCCTTCGTGGTCACGGTCAGTCTGACCCGTGATATAATCCGTAAAAATAGTTTAATTTCAGTTTAGTATGAGATGCGAGGATACCAAAACATCAAAGGCTATTCAGTCAAAAGTTGCCTCCTTGGTCTAGTGGCCGTATAATATGGGCTATGGAGTGTGGTCTGGGAGGTTCTGGGTCGAATCCCAGTTCAGGCAACACATCATCCTAATTTAGCAAAAACTACTGGGTGGATTTTCATGAAATTTGCTATGGAGGTTACTGACACCCTATTAACATAAAGGCTACTTTATTTTTTTGAAAGGTCCTGGGTCAAACCACAGGTCAGGCTACTCGTTTTCTGATATGGTTTCTTCGGGACAGGATCCTCCAGAGGTCGACGTCGGCCTGGCAGCCGGTCGCAAAAACTAAACCAAATCCTTTCTGCAAAATGTTAGAAAAAAATGACACGCCGATCCCACACTGGAATAGAATAAGGGAAGGTGGAAGAAAATGAATGGTCACTATAATAATGGCAAAAGCCTCTTTGATGGGATGAAAAATTACTTAGGGTTTTTCCCCAACATGGTAAAATCTCCTCTTTACGGCTACCTCCCAGCCCGAGGAGAAGTGGGATAGTAATGCAGGATTCATCGAAACATCGATACTACCGATGAAATGTCAAATAAACTGGTTTATTTAATTACAATTGTCTTTTAATCGATAGTAGCAATCTACTGAGTACTTAATAATACACTTTTGAAATAAACGTTAAAAAGACGTCACATAAATATGTTCCAAAAGCGTATGGGCCACCGGAGGCCGAGCCGACCGTGACTATCTACCAATAATTAAGATAACTTTGGGGAAATTCTCAGCAAAGTATAGTGCACTCTACGTTACTTACATAGAAAAATATTTACGCGCTTGTTATCTTAAACTTCTTACGCCCTTTTTCATAATAAATTAGTAGAGCGTAATAAGACCGCAATAATACGTTTCATAAAAATTGTATTCATAATAGTTCACTGGCGTTAAAACGTTCCAACGTTCGATAGTGAAAACATGGCCGATTCCGATCAGCTGTTTCAAGTTTGATATTCTTTCTTAATGACATTATTTTGTTAAAGTCCCTAGACTATATTGGGGGGGTCCTAATGGGGTCCTAACCCCATCCAAGATTGATATATATATTATGTTTTATTGATTGTTTCCAGCCAAGACTTCCTATTTGTTTCAAAGTTTGGCAGAGATAAAAATAATATAATGATTTCTTAGGTTTACGTGAATGTTATTCATTGAAATTAATCTATTTTTACGGATTATATCACGATTTGGTTTTAGAGTCTGACCCGTTACCACGAAGGCTGCAAAGCTTTCGAAACGTCGGGCATAAAAATTAAAACCAAATCGTGATATAATCCGTAAAAATAGTTTAATTTCAATAAAAATAATATTTTTTCTGCAACCAGCAACATTGTATTCGATAAACATATTTCAGTTCTCTTTTAGCTAAAGTAGGCAAAAATAGGGTTATGCGTTCGATAAGACCAGAATTTCATTATGAATAAGGGGGTTAAAGAATAGTTCGTCCCTTTCATTTTCAAACAACGTGACGTAAGTAAAACTTGACAAACTATCTTATAGATGTTGGCAAAATCATCAACAATCGATGGAGCCACAAAAAAGTTTTTGTCTTGTTATTCGCAGGATCTGCTAACGCGTCACAAAAATTTTGAAGACCAATATTGTTACGAAACGGTGTGAAATGATTATTAAATGTTCAAATACGACGTGCGTCGGTTGCCTAACTACTATTTTTGGAAGGCTCACGACATGCCGTAATATTTACAGTATCTTGTATCCATTAGTGTATAATATACCTTTAGTTCCTTTATTTGCTGTCCGTACGCAATGTTGACTAAGGGTGCCTCCGGGGTATCGAACCAGCAACTGTTTTGATAGCCTCATATAATGTATATGACTATTGCGTATTTTTTTAAGTACGAGACTTTGTATGCATATTTGATCCTTCATCTCGAAATATTTTCTTTTGAGCTTTGTATGCATATATCTTCTTTGCATCTTTGTATGCATATGTCTTCCTTCATATCGAAATATTTTCTTTAGAGCTTTGTATGCATATATCTTCTTTGCATCTTTGTATGCATATGTCTTCCTTCATATTGAAATATTTTCTAGATGCTATTTGATAGAGCGATAAATAATTGATATAGCTGAATGTGAAGATACAAACACTCCAACGTCTTCACCATATACGTTGCCAATACCCAAGTAATCGCTAAATTGGAGTCTGCCTACCCTTTTGGGGACACAGGAGGTAAGCTTTTGTAGGTATTTATGCCTAAGGAATTGAGGAGGATTGACGTCAAACAGGCATGCTTGAAAAAGCGTGTTGCGACTCTTCATTGGAGTGGAAAAAAGGCAGTGAAAGTTTGTAGAATGAATGGCATTGGAGCCCGATATGACGATAAGCTCGCCCCCTATCACATCTGGGACGGAACTAAGCTCGGCGAAATGTGAGTGTTCTAGTTCACTAGTGCGCCCCTGCCTATCCCTCCGGGGATACAGGCGTGAGCTTATGGTATACATAGAAAACTGTAAATCTTTTGTCATACTCCACAACAGTATTGTCAGTTAGGCTATTTATTGAGTACGTACGGTATTTTTTTCTATACAAACCTATTGTAAATTCAATGTTGAGTATAAATAAACTAGTGATAACATATATATGTTGCTAAACGTTTTTTCCTTATTATATTGTTCCCGAACAAAACGTATAAACCAGTTCTTCATCGTGTCAATGGTTGATAAATTATTATAGTCCGATTGCTAATTAGACGGAGTATACTGACATTTCGATTGCTGCCACTTTTTCATGAAAGTTAAATAGTGCTGCGGGGAAAAGATCAAGATTATTTAAACACTAGCTTTTGCCCGCGGCTTCGCACGCGTATTTTGTAGGGCCAACGGTAAAAACATTTGATTTGTCGATCCACCCTGTCGTTTTAGTCTAAATATTCTGCAATGCAACGGGGCGACTCAGATATCAGCCACACTTTCTTGCAATAGTTTTTCAGCTAGGATCGAAGAACAATTTAGATTTTTTGTAGTGGAAACCGGTATGTTTGTGAAAAAATTTTCAAAAGCCTTAGGTACATCTAAATCAGAATTTATTGATATATTATTATTTTTTAAACTAAACTCCGTATCACGTATTTAAGCTTTACCGGTTTCTGTGCTTATTACACTCCAAGTAGTTTTAATTTTGTTTTTGGAGTTTTTTATTTTACCACTTAGGTACAAAGATTTCGCACACTGACACACATTTTTAAAAATTTTAGAATATTTTTTAACATATCCCTTGAAGTCATTATTAAAATTGTATGATTTTTCAAAATAGAGATCATACAATCTCTTTCTACTTATATGAATACCTACAGTGGCCCAATCGCTGAAAGAACATTTCTTGTCGATAGGAACTAGTCTGGATGTAAAAATTGACTTAAATTCCTTACAAAAAGTGTTAAAAAAAGAATTATATAATATTAGGATCATTACTATTAATATTTAGATTACATTTATTAATTGAATTGGATTTAATTTTTTCTAAACGAGCTTTTGTTACTGGTACAATAGTGAGTTTCTTATTTGATGTAGTTAGATGTAGTTAATTTGCAACTAAGTGTGACTAATTGTCCGCAGTGGTCAGAGTCAAGATTATTAAAAATGTGTTTATAACTAGGTGCTATGTCTGTAAAGATATTATCTATACAGGAAGCACTTGAACTAGTTCTAGTTGGCTCAGAAAATAAAGGTTCTAAATTAAATTATAAAAAAAGGCTTTTTAATTTTATAGCCACTGCGTTAGTTTCTAGTATGTTGATATTAAAATCTCCACAAACCAACAGTCTCTTATTTGATCTACTCAATCTCCTCAAGGTTTCCTCTAGCACATATTCAAATCTTTCATAATATGAGGATGGAGGTCTGTATACACTTATTACAATTAGCTGCTCTAATTCAATACAAGATAATTCCACGATTTGCTCTACAAAGAGGCTCACTACATCCTTTCGTTCTTTAAATTTAATTTTATTATTAATAATTATGAGCAAACCTCCGCGTATAGCATTTTCTCTACAGTAGCAACTACCAATAATATGATTATTGAAGTTGAACATGAGCTGTTCAGTCCTGAGCCAGTGTACAGTAATACAAAAAATTTCTACTTCTTTGCAACTCATGAACAATTCCACCTGTAGGTCTTTGCCTAATATGCCCTGAATATTTTGATGTACTATATTTAAAGTATTAATATATTTATGAGTTATATTATCTTGAACAATAATAATATAATAATAATAATATTATTATTTTGGTCCAGTACTCAACCACTGCCATATATTTGACGTTAGGGATAAGAAATTACAGCTCAAAGCTTAGAGGTAAAAAACACAAGAAAGCAACAGCTTTCAGTCGTTGCTTTTACTTTATTCTTTACTTTTGCTTTTATAAGAAACTGGGGGTTAACAACTGCCACTTCTGTTATAATCATTTGAAATTTTACAACTACATTGACGGTTGCATGATTTATTACTTATGAGTTATGATCGGTTAAGGATAATCTTTTGTTATCCATAATGATACATTCATAGTCGTTGACACATCATGAGAGACTCGTATTTGCACTCAAAGTTATTGACAATACCCTTAAGTTTACTATAAACGATGATTACTACGCAGAAACAGCTATTGACATGGTTTTATGTATGCATTCAAAGCAATGTCCTCCAGACTTGCGATGCTTAAATTATTAAAACCACGATTTAGCGCGTTTGTGTGATGTTATATTAACCATAGTTTTATGATGTTAACATAATACGCTTTATAATCTCACGTTAAGTTAATTGTGTTTGTAAATTCTTATCTAGATGACTTGTGAAGTACAAATGATTAACTTGTTGCTTGTAAGTGTACTTCCTTGAGTGGAGTTATTTATAATCATAAATATAAAAACTTAACGGACCAACTTCAAATCCGATCATAACCATTATATGGGACCACCCTTAAAATAAGCTCTAACGAACACAAAGAGAAATTTGAAAATCAATCCATATTTGGCGGAGATATCGCGTAACATACATAAGAAATACAGATGATGACCTCCTCCTTTTTTTGAAGCCGGTTTAAACTGACAAAAATGACTCCATTTTCACTCAATTTCAAAGAGAAACAAAGTTTTTAGTGACTTATTTCGACGCCCATTTAAAGCTCATTGATAATTTCAGGCGACATAATACTACATAGACGGGACACCAGTACGAAACTTGTTATCCAAAAGTTGTGACCTCATGGTAATAAGTCACTCAGTCGTATTTGAAACATACGCGTGCAGGATCGTGCAGCGTAATAATGTATAAACATTGTATAATACAATAACATTGTGTTACGTGATTATTGATCATTCACAGTACATTCTAGGGGGTAAATTAGCGTCCTCGCATTGCAATAAGTTGTAGACGGCGTTACTGACGTTTGAAATCGATTTTTTGTATGAAAATTTGTATTGCTCGATATACTCTCTATAGTTAGTAATATTTAATCTCTTTGTGTCAGATCCTTATGCATTCCTGCACCAGGTTGGATCATAATTATATTTAGTCATATGCAGAGATTCGAATAGATCTAGAATTTGTTATAACTTTAAAGTGATATTTACTTGCGTGACTTGCATGGCACGCGTTCCAGAATGTTCGAATTTCGTCCGAAAACTGGAACGCTACTCAACTTACATTGTTTTTCGCCATACAGTTTGACAGATAAAATTATCATCAGGTCTTAAATAACATAATGCGACCTTAAGTGTTTGAGTATTCGGAGGATGTCTCTCCAAGAGCTCGTGACCTGACTTGATAGATGTTTGAAGAGGGTATAGGGGTATGTACATCTTTGTCCCTGGGCCCGCTTCGGTCCGCCTATCATGTCGCAGGTACCTCGGTTTGATCCTTCCTTAATCGGAGTGTGTAGAACCATTTATATAGGCCAGCAAGATTCTAGCGACCAGCGATAATATAATTATTTACTAGTGGACTCTGGACTGTACCATACCAGAAGTGGTGCAGTATTTGCCATGCTAAGATAAGTAAAGCAGTTTAGTTGCCTCCTTGATCTAGTGGCAGCATTTATAGGTCCTGTGTTCGATTCCCAGGTCGGGCAACGCGAATTTTAGAAGGGACTGGATCCCTCAGAGGAGGTTGACGTCAAGCAGGCAACCGGTCGTAAAAACTAAGCCAAATCCTTTCTGGAAGATGCTTGAAAAGGTGTGTGCGCCGACCCCACATTGAGGTGGAATAGGGGCGGGTGGTAAGAAAGATAAGTAAAGCGGTGGTTATGATCCAGGGATTCCATATTATTTTCAGAGTACAATAATGAAATGCCATCGCCTGACGCATCCTATGACACGTGTTGAGCGAATTAACGGGATGTATCAATTTAGCTGCCGCCCACGAGCCGCGCCAGTTCGGACCGAGCTGGTAATAGCCCGACGACCACTGTCTTCGCGTACACTTTGCTTACTACACTTAAGAAATCGAATTACAGATGTGGTGCGAGTTGCCACGTTGAGAGAGATTAAAAGCCAGTTTTTCATGCGTAGCTAAACTAAACGCTAAATCTTTTTCTAGATCATTACTGATATCATAAGCTCATAGTCATAATAATATTAGCCCTGTAATATTACTGTCCCACTGCTGGGCCTCCTCTACTAATGAGAGGGGTTAGGTTAGCTATGATAACATAATAAATAATAAAATAAATACACCCAACAGTCACATACATAGTCCTGACCCCACACTAGGTATAACCTGTATCGTGGGTATCAGAAACTACGAGAGACTTTCGGTCTCACAACACCCAGACCCGTAACAAATATCTATGGGCCACAGACATTTGTCTCGGTGCAGGAATCGAACCCGCGACCTCACGTTTCACAGCCGACTACTCGCCCGCTGCGCCACGGTGGCTGTCAAACAACATAAGCTCATAACATAGGTATTATTCACCTTTTTGTTTTGAAAATTGATCGAATTAAAAATAAAAGCAATTTTAGCTAACAGCATAAACCCATTCGAAAAAAAAAACGCATATTATCTGCAGTATCTATAATATCTATACTAATATTATAAAGCTGAAGAGTTTGTTTGTTTGTTTGTTTGTTTGATTGAACGCGCTAATCTCAGGAACTACTGGTTCGATTTGAAAAATTATTTTTGTGTTGGATAGCCCAATTATCGACGGTGGCTATAGGCTACATATCATCACGCTATGACCAATAGGAGCGGAGCAGAAATGAAAAATGTTTAAAACCGGAGAAGGCGATATCTCAGAAACTACTGGTTCGCATTGAAAAATTATTTTTGTGTTGGATAGCCTATTTATCGAAGATGGCTATAGCCTATATAACATCACGCTTTGACCAATAGGAGCGGAGCAGAAATGAAAAATGTTGCAAAATCGGGAAAATTTATATCTCGGACAGAAACTACTGGTTCGAATTGAAAAATTCTTTTTGTGTTGCCCAATTATCGAGGGTGGCTATAGGCTATATAACATCACGCTATGACCAATAGGAGCGGAGCAGAAATGAAAAATGTTGAAAAGACTATTTTTCAGAAACTACTGGTTCGAATTGAAATTTTTTTTTGTGTTGGATAGCCTATTTATCGAGGATGGCTATAGGCTATATAACATTACGCTTTGACCAATAGGAGCGGAGCAGAAATGAAAAATGTTACCAAATCGGGAAAATTTATATCTCGGACAGAAACTACTGGTTCGAATTGAAAAATTATGTTTGTGTTGGATAGCCCAATTATCGACGGTGGCTATAGGCTATATAACATCACGCTATGACCAAAAGAAGCGGAGCAGAAATGAAAAATGCTGCTAGCGGGGAATTTTATATCTCAGAAACTACTGGTTCGATTTGAAAAAAAATTTTAGTGTTGACCAAGGGGATGAATGATAGGGTGACTAAGGGGTGACTGACGAGGTGATTGATGGGGTGACTAATGGGATGACTGACGGGGTGACCGACGTAAGGAATGACGGGGTGACTGACAGGCTGACTGATGGGGTGGCGGACGGAGTGACTGACGAGGTGAATGACGGGGTGACAGATGGGGTGACAGATGGGGTGACCGACTGGGTGACAGCCGGGGTGACAGATGGGGTGACCGACTGGGTGACAGACGGGGTGACGGACGTGGTGACAGACGAGGTGACTGACAGGCTGACTGATGGGGTGGCGGACGAGGTGAATGACGGGGTGACAGACGGGGTGACAGATGGGGTGACAGACGGGGTGACGGACGTGGTGACAGACGGGGTGACAGACTGGTGACAGACGGGGTGACCGACTGGGTGACAGATGAGGTGACAGACGGGGTGACAGACGGGGTGACGGACGTGGTGACAGACGGGGTGACAGACTGGTGACAGACGGGGTGACCGACTGGGTGACAGATGAGGTGACAGACGGGGTGACCGGCGGGGTGACAGACGAGGTGACAGGTGGGGTGACAGGCGGGGTGACAGACGGGGTGACAGACGGGGTGACCGGCGGGGTGACAGATGGGGTGACAGGCGGGGTGACAGACGGGGTGACAGACGGGGTGACAGACGGGGTGTCAGACGGGGTGACAGACGGGGTGACAGACGGGATGACAGAAGGGGTGACAGACGGGGTGAAGGACGTGGTGACAGACGGGGTGATAGACTAGGTGACAGACGGGGTGACTAACTGGATGACCGACTGGGTGACAGACGGGGTGACAGGCGGGTGACAGACGAGGTGACAGACGGGGTGACAGACGGGTGACAGAAGGGGTGACAGACGGGGTGACGGACGTGGTGACAGACGGGGTGATAGACTGAGTGACTGACGGGGTGACCGACTGGGTGACAGACGAGGTGGCAGACTGGGTGACCGACTGGGTGACAGACGAGGTGACAGACGGGGTGACAGGCGGGGTGACGGACGTGGTGACAGACGGGTGACCGACTGGGTGACAGACAAGGTGTCAGACGGGGTGACAGGCGGGGTGACAGACGGAGTGACAGACGGTGTGACAGAGGGTGTGACTGACGGGGTAAGAGACGGGGTGACAGACGGTTTGACAGACGGTGTGACTGACGGTGTGAGAGACGGGGTGACTGACGGCCGAAGTAGATCATCCCATTACCTCTTTTAGAATTATTGTGCTATAGGTGCCTACGACTCACTCTTTCAACCCTCTCTCTCATACGCAGACGAAGTTGCGCGGGTCAGCTAGTCTTATATATATAAGGAATATGCGCAACAGGATTGAATTTAATTGACTCCGACCTTTTTTATAAATACTAGATATATTGTAGCAACACGATATATCTGATGATCACGATATATATACGATAAACTGAATAATCTAACCTTGACTTGCATGAAATGCACAATTTCAATGTTTACCAAATACCTAAAGTATATTCACAATTGTTTTATTAAGAAATGTAAATGACTGCATTGACGTCATATGCGGAAGCTTTGCTTAATGGGGAACTTGCACGAAAATTATAACGAGAAATTGTGTTGATAAATCAATAAACAAAACCTTGAAATGTGGTATGATGAAATTTGTAGTATAAAATAATTGATATTTTACAAAATATCTTAATTAGAAATTAAGTGTAACGGAACGTTATTACAAAACCCAAGTGACGTCGTTGCATTAGGCAGTGTTTCCACGTTGGGGTATTTTTCCCAATTTTGCGGAAAACTGTTGTTATGTTTAGTATGGTACTTGATGAATGAGATTTCAGAGGTCCTCCTCTTTCCAAATTATTTTCTTCATGTAACTTTCCCACCTCTCCGCTCAGGATTCAAGGGTGCAACTTATTTTTACTTCGTTATTTAATGAAATAGCTTCAACATTTTTGGGGAAATTTTTGTTCGGCATGGGGAAATTTTAAACGATAGGCAATTATAGCGGTTCCAACGTCATTCCAGACAATGTCACTAGCCGTCAGTGTCAACTAAGATGTCAACAAAAATGCATTTTTAAGCTGTGACGTCACGTCCTTTTTAAGCGCGGGGTTTTGTAAGTCATATTTAGACTTGCGATAATTAAATGATTTGTGCATATTTTTATGTTTTTGTTTCTGGTGTGTTTATTTGAGACGTAGTTCTTTGCAATGAACTAATAAAAAAATTACACGCAAGTTCCCTATTGACAACTTTACTTCAATTATAATTTATATATATGTCGGGAATTAGCCTTTTCGTTAATAACGTTGTGGGTTCCGCAGAAAATAATGTTGGTACCAACAGTAAAATTATTAATCTAGGTGGGTAGATAAACCAGTTGAATTTGTAGTGTGGGACGGGCGCTATAAAACAGCTCGACATTACAGTCGGAGGACACTCTGCACTCTGCATTCTGCAGACAACCATCACTATCAGTCCGTGGTCAGTTATTACCAGGTAGCGGTTATTGTTTGTTAACGGTTATTGGCTTTTAGCAGTTAGTGTCGGTTTGCCCGGTTGTAGTGCGAATTAATTGTGAAATAATTAGTATTGCGAAATAGTTATTGCTAAATAACTTTCCAGATCGACCTGTTGGAAGCGGCCTGCATCCAGCGACTTCCTGCGACCTTTATCAGGTCGTCGGTCCACCTTGTACACGTCGTACACCTAGTACGTCCTACGCTGCGCTTGCCGGTACGTGGTCTCCACTCGAGAACTTTTCTGCCCCATTGGCTATCAGTTCTACGAGCTTATCTAATCATTGGGGGAGGCCTATGTTCAGCAGTGGACGTCCTATGGCTGATGATAATGATGATGAAATAACTTTCACGGCTATGAACGCTGTTCCGCCGCATGACGGTATCACCGCTCAGCCATAACTACCTGGCAGCTTCGTCATATATTATAATGTGCGTTATTATCTCCTTACAACGGTAGTCCAACCCTATTCAATATTTTCGACTGACTTCCAAAAAGGAAAAGGTTTTTTTATGTATGTTACGCGATATCTCTGCCAAATGTGGACCGATTTTCAAAATTCTTTTAGTGTTCCATAGAGCTTATTTCAACGGTGGTCCCATATAATTTGGTCACGATCGGATTTGAAGTCGGTACGTTAAGTTTTTAAACGTGTGATTATTTTCGACCGACTTAAAAAAAGGAGAAGGTCCTCAATACGTCCGTATTTTTTTAATGTAGGTAGATTAGCTAGCTAGCTAGCTAGGTTAGCTAGGATAGGGCCTCACGCATCAATCCCAACTGCTTCCAGTATTTCCAGTCAATCCCCTGCCACCATTCCTGCCATATGCCATTCCCATACAATCCATTCCCTTACACTCTATTCCTATCTCCCCTTATCACCCTATCTCAGCCATCCCGTCGTTATTATGTCCATACTTGCCTGCCTGTTGTCAAATTCAAATATATAATGTAAATTATATTAATCCTAATTTAAAAATTTACTTGTGTTGACTTGTCATAAGTGTTTTTTTTTTTATTTTATTTATAATGTATGTTACTCGATATCTCCGCCAAATGTAGACGGATTTTCAAGATTCTGTTTTCGATGGAGCTTGTTTCAAGGGTGGTCCCATATAAATTTGGTCACGATCGGATAAATTTTGAAGTCGGTCCGTTAGGGGTTAGGTTACATAGGTTATGTTTTTAAACTTGTCATTATATTTCTAGGATAATTTAAATTATGAATATAATATACATAATAATAATTTTTACATTTGGCTTGTAAAAATGTATAATAAGTTGCTTTGGTATGACTTGATGGTTGGTTTGGGCGGCTATGGTGGTTCATTCCTATGTTTGGATCAGTTATCCGACTGTTTTCCGAAGCTCATCGATTTGCTTCTTCCCTCTTCGCAGTGTAAAGAAGTATAAAAAGACGCGCGTAATCCTGGTTGTCACCGATTACCTATTTTTGAATTTTAAATATTACAAACTGTTAAGTGAGTGCACTCTGCTTACCTGCTTCCCGTAAAAAATGCTGTTTCACCTTTTAGCTCGAACCCGGAGTCTTTGTAGCCCCATCCGTACCATTTCAGCAGGTCTTGTCTGAAAAAATAATAAATTTACATACATTCATAGATTTACAAACCCGATAGATAGGCGGACCCTGGCAGAAGGCCGGGATAACGTCAGACAGGAAAAAAGAAAGACATTCATTGATTCACGCCTGTATCCCCGAGGGGTAGACAGCCTGTCGCCTCGCTGGTCTAATGACAGTATATATGAAACCTATTTTTCTAATTTTGCCCGAGACTGGAACAAACAAAGGGAGTTGACGTCAGGCAGGCAGCCGGTCGCAAAAACTAAGCCGAATCCTTTTGCGCGTAAAAGTGTTGCGCCGACGCCACCATTGTGTGGGATAAAGGCAGGTGGAAGGAAGAACTGAAAACCAGCGCTGTTCGGCATACATGGCCGCACAGCACGATGTGAGCCGTGACCTTTTGTCGTTTTAGCTTCTTAATTGTGATCATTATGGCACAATGTTCAAAATTTTTGGGTTCCGTTGTTCATTTATTTCTTTCTTCCTTGGGGCTACCCGCCATCGGTATGTGTATGTGGTTGTACATGTATGCAAACATGCAGGTACACATAACATGCATCATAATAATTATGTAGTTGTACGGGTGTGCCTTTTTTTTTTTTTTTGTTGTCGCGGGGAAAGCGTTTTACCGCTACCGCCACGTCTGGGGGGAGACGTGTCGGTTATGTCGGTTTCGCCGGTCTTACGACCCAACGTTGAGCCGCCCGGGAGAGATGGAAATCATCCGAGCGACCGTTGGGCCGAGTCCCTAACACTATGTACACCCTACACCGACAATACCGATTAAAACCCCGCGGTGGCCCTCTTCGGCGCATTGGAACGGCCCCGGGTTTCCCTAGGCGAGAAGCGCCCAGGCTTCAACCGGGACCGTCCCTGCGCGGTGCCCCCATGCGGCCCGTCTCCATTGTGGGGGGCTCACAAGCCCCCGCCGACGAAGGACGCCCTCGGCGTCAACGACAACACGAGGCCAACCACCCGTGCTGCCGTCCATCTCGGGGTCGCATGTACAAAAGTACTAAACGGGGCGCTACAACAGCCCCCCGCTGCGCGCCCGCGACCCCTGATGGCCCCTATAAGTCGCCTCTTACGACGGGCAGGGGATACCGTGGTGGAATTCTCCAAACGCCCCCGACCACAGGGCGATGTACGGGTGTGCCTGTCCAACTGGGTTAGTGTTGGATCCAGGGAGGAAAGACGGAATATAAATGTATGTGTGTATGTGTATGTATCTGCATGTGGTGTATATGTACACATACACAATGTAATAATAGTTTGATATTATGATTTGTTTTTCTGTACTTTTATAGAATTAGGTGATTGTACCTTATAGTTAACACGCATTTTTTTTTTTTTTTTAAGAAAGAATATGTTTTAATGAAACATAAAGGGCCTTTCTTATAAAAACATTTTAGCTGAGCAAATGGTTAAGAATAGGCTGTCACTTTCTTCCTTTTGTCACATTGTTTGAAAATAAAAGGAACAGCCTATTCTTAACCATATGTTCAGCTAAAATGTTTTTATAAGTAAGGCCCATAATGTTAGCATTTATACTCAAAATAAACGTTACATTAGACCGTGACCCACATTTGCGATTTTTTTTAATTAACAAAGGCTCAATTTTGAGTTTCTTGACCCTTTCACTGGAATAGCAAAAAGCCGGGGATGCATTGCGGTTCAGTTGGGTTTGTACGAGTTTATTTTTCTCCTAACAGACCCCCAGCTAACTTTGAATCTTTTCTAACTCAGCTGGGGACCCTGGTTGTACAAGGCCAACCCCACCCGGTAATCGTCGCCGGCGACTTCAACGCCAAGCCTGTGGCTTGGGGTTCGCCGGTGAACAATGCGCGTGATGAGGTCCTGGAGGAGTGGGCGATTTCTACAGATTTGGACTGTCCTGAATAGGGGATCCGTGAACACGTGCATGCGGCATAACGGCGGCTTAATAGCCGATACTCGATATCTCGTTTGCGAGTCCTAGCGTCGCGCGCCGTGATCAGGGCTCGAGGGTCCTTACGGGCGTGTAGACGTTGTCGGACCTTCGATATATAAGATTCGACGTCTCCGCGTCTGTGAAGCTCGTCGATAAAGAGGCCCTAGAGCTTGCCGTTCTGGTGATGTCGTGGCTCCGCCAGTACGCTAGGCACCGTCGCCACCGACAACGGATGGAGGATTACGCGCACCAGAAGCGACAGCCTATGGCATGTCTAAACGGGCGAAGAAAGCGCTGCAGGCGGCTATTAGAAGGGCAAAGGTTGCGGCGAGAAGAGAATTTCTCCAGACGCTCGACAGTGAAATGGGCGATAAACAAGCTTCATCCAGCGGCGCCCACACTGTCGCAGGGTCTCCAGCCGGATTTTCTGGCCGAAGTCGTCGCGGCCTTTTACGTGAGACGTAGGAGGTGTCGGGTTGAAGACTGACCGGCGTCTCCCGCCCTGTGGTTGGGGGCGTTTGGAAAATTCCGCCACGGTATCCCCTGCCCGTCGTAAAAGGCGACTTACAGGGGCCATCAGGGGTCGCGGACGCGCAGCGGGGGGCTGTTGTAGCGCCCCTATTAGTGCTTTTGTACGTGCGACCCCGGGATGGTCGGCGGCACGTGTGTTGTTCTCGTGCTGTCGTTGACGCCTTCGCCTGTGGGGGTTTATGGGCTCCCCCACAATTGGAGATGAGCCGCAAGGCGGCATTGCGCAGGGGCACTTCCAACCGAAGCCTGGGCGCCTCTCGCCTAGGGAACCGCGGAACTGTTCTTAAAGCGCCGAAGAGGGCCACCGTGTGGTTTTTAGTCGGTATTGCATGTGTAGGGTGTACATAGTGTTAGGGACTCTGCTCAGTGTCGCCCGGATTGTTTTTCATCTCTCCCGGGCATTATGGCGCTGGATTGTAAGACCGGCGACTACGACACAACCGTCACGTCTCACTCTAGGCGTGGTGGTAGTGGTAAAACACTATTCCCCGTGATAACAAAAAAGGTGCGTGATTTGTAACACGGCCCATGAATGCGTTTTCTGTGCAACTTGCACTACGCGTTTTTAATGCAAAGAGAGATACTTACAAGCAACGTAAGAAAAGAACACGCCCTACTGCGCTACGCTGTAAATCTACGTAATGCGGTGCAGTGTGCGAATCGCCTTACGGCCGGTTTCAATAAACAATCTCAGTTTAAAGTGCAGATAGATCGCGATTATGAACCAATCAAATCAAGTCATTTGACGCAGTCATGTTCAAACTGTGTTCTCATTGGCTAATTTTTGTAATCTATCTGCACATTCGAACTGAGATTGTTTATTGAAACCGGGCGTTAAAGACCGTGGTACATAGACCTTCAATCATCTGATAACCAGATGAGACATATTTTCTTATCAAATATGTATTAATATACAAACACGCCTATAATAAGCTTGTCTATCGAAAAGTGTTCATGTTTTATTTTTTTTTCATGATTGCATTTGTATTTCAAATGTAGTTTTGCATGTTTTCGACAATGTGGCAATTTGCATTTGTGACCGTAGGTCGCATGCATTAATTTGAGGTTCCATTGTATTTGAAATAAAAGCGAATTTGTTAAATTTGGGCAAAGTTATGCACAATCATCATCATAATTATGCATTATGTATTCAAGTAATTTATTCTGCAAATAAGTTATTATATCCCTATCAAATCTGGGACGGAAATGCTCGGCGAAATGTGGATGCTAATTCGCCTCTGCCTACCCCTTCGGGAATACAGGCGTGATTTTATGTATGTATGTATATAATATCATTATACCTCTAGTTATATACTTGTATTCTGTGAAAATACAAACCTTAAATATAGAGGTACATACACATAGGCATAAGTTGCTTCCGCGGGTGTCTATACTATTATCTGATAGCGTACACACCTCGTAAATATTATTTCTAGTAAAAGTATGATATAATATGATAACTTCACTGGAATATCGGTCAGTCACGCTTTATCTTATCGTTTATCATAATTCAACCTACATTTTAAATCGTTTCGGAGTCACTGGCATGAGTTTTTAATTTTTCGTAAGTAACTTTAATTTAGTTTGTAATATTGTACTTGTCATGATTATTTGCTATCGACAATATCGAAGTCCAAATGAGATGATATTTCTCTAAAGCCGAGTCACCTGCGAACGTTTTTTCGAAACAAAAAAAAACACCCACAAAACAACGTATTTAGCTGTCTTCTGCTCATGGAACAATAAATCATTGGCAAAAAAATGTTGAAGTACCGTGTTTTGTGTAGGTGCTTTGTGTAATGTTTTAGTGCAAGACACGCGGCTTTAGTCATAATTATTATACCGAACAATCAATTAAACTTATTGTTTATTAATTTTCTCACACCATTATATAGGTTTGAGTTAAATTGTGCAAATAAATTACTCCAATTTACTCAATAATTGCTTTCAAAACGTTTCGTTCTTGAGTGTAATAATATCCGCTCTAGCAAAAAAAATACAGTTATTATAACGAGCGTGATCGATCGATTTTTCAGGATGAGACTAAGGATGAGTTACCTTGTGCTTCTGCCGCAAGTAGAGTGACTAAGCCCTAAAATAGAAAAGCCGGATTCTCTTGTTCAAAGTACTAGGGACTATGGTACCCGTCGGAGGCGGCACATATATGTGTTACATATGCGTATGGGCCACCGGAGGGCGAGCCGCCAGTGACTATTTCATGTTCCGAGGCCAAATGGCAATAATGGGACCTTGATAGTTTTGTCATTTCCGTCTGTGTGACCGCGGATTAGCCAAGAAACTTTTAGTACTAGAAATCTGTGATTTGGCATGAGTCAAAGAGATTTAATATTACTAACTATAGAGTGGCTATCAAGCAAGTTTCCGTACAAAGAAATTGATCTCAAACTTCAGTACCGCCATCAACTACTTATTACAATGCGAGGGCGATTATTACAATTTACACCCTAGAATATTTTGTGAATGGTTAAGAATCACGTAAGATAAGTTTATTCTCTCAATATTATTTCACTGGCCGAACTGGCGCGCGTATATTTCAAATAAACTGAGCGACTTATGACCACTAGGTCGTAACTTTTGGATCATAAGTTTTGTGCTGTTGTCCCGTCTATAATATACTGTTGAATGTCTTTGGCATGGGTATAAAAATTATAAAATAAAATCTTTAAAAAAAAATGTAGGGTACCTCCCCTACACGTAAAGTGTGTATTACTTTATTGGATAGGTCGTTCAAAAACATTTGAGGGTTAGCTTAAACTATTTTCCGATCCAAGAACTGATTTGTGAAATATTAAGCTTTAAATTTTTGTTAGAGTTTATTGTCCGCACCCCTTACCGGCTAAACAATTGGTCCTGGATGTAAACAAATCATGGTAGCCCCATATATACCGAATTTAAAAGGAAACTATCACGACTAAGCAGGCTTTACAAGGTAACGAGTAATAAAATTTCTATCAAATATCACATAAATGAAGTAATGTAAAACAAGTAATAAATGAGTAAGATCACGTCAAGTGGACCCCCCATTTACCACTTGATCATAAAAATTTAATCTATATATATTTTTCATAAGTACTTATGATGGAAAAATGATCCCCCAAAGGATTTTTAAAAATTTTGATTTTAACAACATTTTTTTTTACAATGAAAATTTTAAGCACTTTTAATTAAAAAATGGATTAAAAATCAACCGTAAGAGATAAATTCATGAAATTTTCAGCATCCATGGTCAAATGTCTATACTTTAAGAATATATTAACGACTTAAGATTATTTGTTTATTTTCGTATTGTTAACTAACTTTTAAGTTAACAAATGAAAATTTAACTCATTTCTTGGTAAAAAAATGCATTTTTTTTTCATCGGTCACATGCTTTATTCATTTAAGTTTAAGATTCCGGAAGAAAATTTCACTGCTCGCCATTAATTTAAACAAAATGAATTTATTTATGACAGCGCGCCAGCCGCCGAGCGCTGTGGAAGCGCCGCGCTACCGAGCGTCTCGTACTGAATTGAAGCTTTTATCAGTGATAATTTAAAATAATAATACAAAATATTATTATAAAACAAATTTTATTATTATTTACGTTATATTATTATAATTATTATCAATAAAATTTTATTTTTTGTTAACAATATCATAAAGAATATAATCATTTTTTTATATTATTTTTACCAAACAGCGTAAATTTAAAAATAAATAATCAATTAAAAATTCTTAAAACTGTTATGGTCTGTATTCACTTTTTTAGGTCATTCAGTAAATTATTATTTTTGAATTTTCTAGTCAACACTCCATCTTTAGTTAACAAAAGAAAAACCGCTCCGTTACGATTTTCATTTGTTTTTCGCGTATCCGAAAAATAATTTAATTTCGCGAATTTTTAATTGATTATTTATTTTTAAATTTACGCTGTTTGGTAAAAATAATATAAAAAAATAATTATATTCTTTATGATATTGTTAACAAAAAATAAAATTTTATTGATAATAATTATAATAATATAACGTAAATAATAATAAAATTTGTTTTACTATAATATTTTGTATTATTATTTTAAATTATCACTGATAAAAGCTTCAATTCAGCACGAGACGCTCGGTAGCGCGGCGCTTCCACAGCGCTCGGCGGCTGGCGCGCTGTCATAAATAAATTCATTTTGTTTAAACTAATGGCGAGCAGTGAAATTTTCTTCCGGAACCTTAAACTTAAATGAATAAAGCATGTGACCGATGAAAAAAAAATGCATTTTTTTACCAAGAAATGAGTTAAATTTTCATTTGTTAACTTAAAAGTTAGTTAACAATACGAAAATAAACAAATAATCTTAAGTCGTTAATATATTCTTAAAGTATAGACATTTGACCATGGATGCTGAAAATTTCATGAATTTATCTCTTACGGTTGATTTTTAATCCATTTTTTAATTAAAAGTGCTTAAAATTTTCATTGTAAAAAAAAAATGTTGTTAAAATCAAAATTTTTAAAAATCCTTTGGGGGATCATTTTTCCATCATAAGTACTTATGAAAAATATATATAGATTAAATTTTTATGATCAAGTGGTAAATGGGGGGTCCACTTGACGTGATCTTACTCATATATAAGTTTACGCATGAATATATTAAAATGATGTCCAATAAAGTTATTATTTCAGCATTTACATTTACCGTACTTCGGAACCCTGTACTGTGCGTGGTCAGATACATAGGCAGCATGCACTTGCCCGGTTAGCAATGTTTATGTCTGTTGTTTATAATATTTTCCAATTTTATTAGAAAAAATATTTTCCAATTTTATTGGAAAAATATTTTCCAATTTAATGGTACATGTGTGTTCTTTATCGTTTTCGACGGACTTTCAAAAAGGAGAAGGTCGTCAATTCATCTGTATTTTTTTGCTATGATGTTACTCGATATCTCTCCTAAACGCGGACTTCGATGTGAACTTTGAAAATCGGTCCACATTTAGCGGACACATTCTTTTTGTGTTCGTTAGAGCTTATTTCAAGGGTGGTCACTATTGGATCAAGTTAAGTTTTTAAACTTGTCATTATTCATTACATTAATCCAGGATCAGGGGGGTTACCACCACCTCCTATAGCAGTATTATTATTATATTGCTTCGTTTTTGTACGGGAATCGGTAAAAGTAAGATTTTAATAATATTGCTGTAAGAGGTGGTGGTAACCCCCCAGAGCGTGCGCATATTCATTGTATGTGCGAGTATGTTACAGTGCGTTTATTTTCGTACGTAGTGTAGTCGATGAATGAAACAACTGGTGTGTTGCGCAGAGTATTTGTAACATTAGGTCATAATATGTGGGTTATTTCAATTAGGTAACCGGCTCGAATCTACACACGTAATGTTAAATTAAAGGCGAAACCGTGTTTCATATTCATCCTTTTTTAACAAATCTACTTTTTTGTTCATCCGTCGTTAAGGTTGCTAGTTTGGAATGATGATAAATAATTACTAGTAAAAAAACGTGATTGCCACGGTGGCGTGGTTGTATTTCGAATCGACCACCGTCCTGAGGTCTCGGGTTCGATCCCCGGGTCGGGCAAAGTGATATTGGATTTTTCCATATTAGCCCGGAGTCTGGAATTTGTGCCCGATATGGAGATAGGCTCGCCCCCTGTCACATCTGGGACGGAACTAAGCTCGGCGAAATGTGGGTGTACTAGTTGGCTAGTGCGCCTCTGCCTACACATTCGTGGATACAGGCGTGAGCTAGAGCGGGTTCGAACCCGAGACCTCAGAACGGTAGTCGTACTGCACACGCAATACCACCACAGACTGTTTAATCTGGGGTATTTATCAAAATCATGTTATGCAAGCGGCAGGTCTGTAACCCTAATTTTACTGACAAAGGTTATTCTCACGTTGACTCTACATTTTTTTGGAAGGAAAATAATAATTTAATTAGTGATATAAAAAAACCTACCGATTTCAAAATTTATCCGATCGTTGCTTGTGGAATAAGTTCTATCGAACACAAAAATAATCTTGAAAATCCAAAGACACTTCTATGCCTAAGAATAGAAGTTTGTCAAATCAACTTTTGTCTAAACTAAAGACAATAGAGGACTGGGCATAACTACGGAAAAATGAGAACATAATGCATGGAACGAAACTACAATGGCGACTTTGGGAAAGAAAGATCCCATTATGTAACAGTTAGACATCTTCTTCAAATTCCGAAAGTAGAATTATCTATACTAATATCTATACTAATATTATAAAGCTGAAGAGTTTGTTTGTTTGTTTGTTTGATTGAACGCGCTAATTTCAGGAACTACTGGTTCGATTTGAAAAAATATTTTTGTGTTGGATAGCCCAATTATCGACGGTGGCTATAGGCTATATAACATCACGCTATGACCAGTAGGAGCGGAGCAGAAATGAAAAATGTTGAAAAAACTATATTTCAGAAACTACTGATTCGAATTGAATTTTTTTTTGTGTTGGATAGCCTATTTATCAAGGATGGCTATAGGCTATATAACATCACGCTTTGACCAATAGGAGCGGAGCAGAAATGAACAATGTTACCAAATCGGGAAAATTTATATCTCAGACAGAAACTACTGGTTCGAATTGAAAAAATCTTTTTGTGTTGGATAGCCCAATTATCGACGGTGGCTATAGGCTATATAACATCACGCTATGACCAATAGAAGCGGAGCAGAAATGAAAAATGCTGCTAGCGGGGAATTTTATATCTCAGAAACTACTGGTTCGATTTGAAAAAATATTTTAGTGTTGACCGAGGGGGTGAATGGTAGGGTGACTAAGGGGTGACTGACGGGGTGATTGATGGGGTGACTAATGGGATGACTGACGGGGTGACCGACGTGAGGAATAATTGCCTCTAATAATTAAAGTTCATTTTTTTATCAGAATCTGAATATTTGGAAAACAAACGTGTTAAAATTTTAATAAAAATAATAATAGCGACATGTTGGGGTCACTGATGCTGAATGCGATATCTCTGTAATTATGTTTTCGACGTTTGTTTTGTGTAAAAAATGAACAAAAATTTATGAATGAATGCACACAATTTTTACAACCGGCTGCCTGCCTGACGTCAACGCCCTTGCGGAGGATCCAGTAGCAAATGGTATTAGAAAAACACCCTGCCTGACCTGGGAATCGAACTCAGAATGCCACCTACGACAATGACGGTTATTACAATATTTGTCAGACTTTAGAACTTTATGTTATTAGTGGGACATGTTACTCGAACTCAGCCCGTTAAAAGTCGAAATTGTGCGTTCTGCAAATGCCAGCCTAACTCCGACCAGAAGCGCAGGATCCTCCTGGTGCCTCGACAGGCTTCTAGCGACCTCGGTCTACACAAAACATGGTATTTCTACAATTTTTTGTCTATGGTCCATTGTTCCATGAGCAGGAGACAGCGAAATACGTTATTTCGTGTACCTAGGTGTTTTTGTGTTTTATTTCGAAAAAATATGTGCAGAAGTCACGCCAACACTCAAACTAGTTTTTACGGATTCTATCGCGATTTGTTTATTATTTATAATAATCATATCATCATTATAATAATAATATTATTTATAATAAATTAGTTTAAAAACTTAACAGACCGACATCAAGTCCGATCGTGACCATATATGGGACCACCCTTGAAATAAGCTCTATCGAATACAAAAATAATTTTGTAAATCGGTTCACATTTGGCGGAGATATCGCGTAACATACCTAAAAAAATACAGACGAATTGAGGACCTTCACCTTTTTTGAAATCAGCCGAAAAATAATAGAAACAAATCGCGATAGAATCTGTAAAAACTAGTTAATATGTAATATTAATATGTAATATTCCATTAATATGTAATATGTTGAGCGTCGATTTCCACAAACACTTAGCAATAGCAATGGATCTGTTTGCAAAACTAATGTATAATTTCAAGTGTTTATTTAATTACTTGCTTTTGTTCGCGTCACCGACTGCATAGTAGTTTCCCTGTTATATTTCCTAGATAAAGTCAAAGATTTCTATGTATATTAGACAGGCTGTTCGGTACATAGAATTTACGCACTAAGTTTCCGCCATTTACTATAGAGATCTGCAGGGTTACCACGACCTCTTATCACAGTATTATTATAATCGTTCTTCGTTTGTTTTGTATGGGAATCGGTACAAGTAAGATTATAATAATACTGCTATAAGAGGTGGTGGTAACCCCCCTACTCTTTTCCTTAGCCGTCTAATGTCAAACACTCGCCGTAATGTGACACAATTTTACTTCTAAATAGCTTGTCTAGTAGTATGCATAAGAGTAGAAGTCTTTAGATAAAGTACAAATAAATAACACCCAACAGTAACACATAGTCCTGACCCCACACTAAGATCGAAACTTGTGTCGTGGGTATCAGGAACTACTAGTGACTTTCGGTCTCACAACACCCAGACCCGAAACAAATATCTGTAGGCCATACAAACATTTGTCTCGGTGCGGGGATCGAACCCGCGGCCTCTCGCTTCACAGCCGGCTACTCGCCCGCTACGCCACGGACGCTGTCAAAGTAGCCTATGTTCTCTACGAAACTGTCTATGAAAAACATGATAGAAAGAAAGAAAATCACCAAACATAATACCTGACCCCACACTAACTTGAACCTGTATTGTGGGTATCAGGAAATAAGTGGGATTTACGGTACACCCAGAACCGAAACAAATATTTGTATCTGTGTATCACAAAAACTTTTCGCAGCGTTTCGCAGTTGACTCGCCCGCTGAGATATACATCTAAAATAATGTATTTCATAAAGAAAATGTACTCGTTCTTCGTTTTCGACGGACTTCCAAAAAGGAGAAGGTCCTCAATTCGTCTGTATGTTTTTATGTATGTTACGCGATATCTCCGCCAAATGTGGACCGATTTTCAAAATTATTTTTGTGTTCGATAGAGCTTATTTCAAGGGTGGTCCCATATAAATTTGGTCACAATCGGATTTGAAGTCGGTCCGTTAGGTTAGTTAAACTTGTGATTATTACATAGTCCGTTTAAATTGCAGATAGAAGATAGTACAACGAAACTGATATTATATTATGGAATAGGGGGGAGTAGCAAGGTTGTTCTAAAATAATCATAAGTTTAAAAACTTAATGGACCGACTTCAAATCCGATCGTGATCCGATCGACCAAATTTATATGGGACCACCCTCGAAATAAGCTCTATCGAACACAAAAATAATTTTGAAAATCGGTCCACATTTGGCGGAGATATCGCGTAACATACATAAAGAAAATACAGATGAATTGAGGACCTCCTCCTTTTGTGGAAGTCTGTCGAAAAGTAATTAGTTCAGTATGATTGGGAATACCCTCCAGTGTTAACGTTAGGCAGGCGCAGGCAGTTGGTCGTAGAAACTAAGCCAAAACTTTTCTGCAACTTGCTTGAAAAAGTGTGTAGCACCGTCCCCACATTGTTGGGATAAGTTTAGATTAAAAGAAAGAAGAAAGATTGCAGTGCATTATAGCTAAAGGGGATTGGAATCAGCACACTTGTTTTTGTTTTGAAACTAACGGCTTTGTAGTACTCCCTCCTGTGGGTTGCTTCATGAGAAACTAGAGACAGCGGGTTCGATTCCCGCACCGAGGAAAATTCACGATCCATTTAAAATAATTGTTACGGGTCTAGGTGTTGTGAGGTGGAATGCCTCTCGTAGTTTTTGGTACCCGCAACATAAGACTGGAATATTACTACCTACATATAAGCAAATCGTTTGACCCGTTTTTGGAATGCGTCTCCTAGTTTTTGGTAACCGCGACACAAGACTGGAATATTTCCTATAAGAAAACCCTTTGAGCCCGTATTACATAAAAACAGGACTATGTGTGTGACTAGTATCAGGTATAGTTTCTAATCTAAAGAACGATATTTTTTTTAATAAAACTAGTTTTTACGGGTTTTATCGCGATTTGTTTTGTACTTTTTTTTCCGACCTGTGACCACGAAGGCTGTAAAGCTTTCGAAACGTCGGGACAAATAATAAAATAAATACCTAAGATAAATACAAAACAAATCGCGATAAAATCCGTAAAAACTAGTTTTATTTCAATGAATATCATTCGCGTAAACCTAAGAAATCATAACGATATTTTGTTCAAAACTAAAATAAATATTTATATTTCCGAAAAAAAACTGTGATAACGAATATCGTGCAGATACTGACATAGATAGGTACGTTTTATTTCACAATTTCCCGATAGATTAGATTAGACTACAATTAATAAAAAGCTTAAGTATCTATCTACTTATTTCGGAAAATATAAGTGTTATCTTTGACCTAATAAGCAGTGATAAATAACCCTGTACATTTGTGAGATGTCAGTAAAAAATCAGATGTGAAAAATTGGACTATTTTGGCGGGAACTACAAGAGGAGCTTTGTTGTGTACGAAAACTATAAATTGCAATGTTCTATCTACGGGATACATAGATATTTTTAGATTGGCGCTTGTTAATTATACACGAAAATCTGGAGCGAACCGGCGCGCCTAATTACATTTGCCGATTTGTTACGCCTTCTTTCGCACAAAAACTATGGGCGAAAATAAATTGCACAGGATTAATAAAATAATATTTTCTGTAAAACATAAATCGATAAATAAATCCTCACCTCCGCCTTGGGATAGCGCTTTTTACTTTAATAACCGTGCCGTTGGCGTTAGCGCTAGAGTCGTTGTTTATATTTTTATCACTCGAACTTTTATTTTTTACACTATCAACAGTTCTGTTTATACTATTAGTCTCTTTGTGTATATTTTTCATCGCGTCACTCGTGCTGCTCGCGTTTACAGCTGACATTTTTACAATGGGCGACGATTATGGATTTATGCTGGATAGCATTTGGAACGATTTTTATAAATCGCGCAGCCTGCCGCGCATGTGGTGACATGACTAATCGGTAAAACAGCATTGACGTTTTGCCTTACAGCGCCATCTGTTAGTTGTATGAATATGGTTGTAGCTGGATAGAAATAAATGTAGTGTTCGTATTATAGCCTAGATGGCAGCATGAGGTTTAATTGTTAGTGTTTTATTAACTTTACATAGAGTTTCTCTACAAGCCTACACATTGGGAATAATATGAAACCGTCTCATTTATAGTATTTTAAATGTTAAATATTTCTTGCTGATTCATGACATTATATTATGTGATTATCATTTACCAGACTTTATCCCGAAACAGTTTGCCACCGTCAAATTACTTATAGTTATTATCAAATTAGATATAGGATCATAGGGCTAAAATCTTAATAATACTTCAATAATTATTATTCAATAAAATATTTATTGTTCGAGTTTAAGTATGTTGTACAAAATATACTAACTAACAGCATAATAGAATTAAAGCATAGGCTTAGCCTTAAAAGACTAATCAGAATTTAGTCTGAGTCGAGACAAATTCTTCATAATAATGCGTTACGTACAAGTACAAAGGATATTTATTTATGTATATCTGTTGTCATCCAACGAAACTAAACGAAACCAAACTAAACTAATTTTAGGAATTGGTATGTTAGTCCGACTCTATGACCATAGTTCTGATTTTCAAAACGAGTTTATGGTACCTTATCCTTTTAATGAAAATGGTATAATATTTTTCCATACGAATTTCATTAAGGTAACGTGACACGAGTGGTGCGACTGTTCATAAGATCATAATGTTCAAGGCGCCAGTAAATAACAACTTATTATACCTGTAAGAATTAATTATCGCTAAATCTCCATACATTTAGCTGCGCCTGTTGCGGAAATTATAATGAACTAATAAACGTATTTTGATTTAAGAACATCGATTATCGTCATCGAAAAGCATTAATTCGTATTGGTAGAGACTACATCATGCCAGTTGTCGAACTAATAATAGAGTCATAGAGTCGTGTATATTTTGTATTATGACTGCCTCGGTGGCGTGGTTGTATTCCGGTACGACTACCGTCCTGAAGTCTCGAGTTAAATCCCCGGAACGGGCAAAGTGACATTGGTTTTTTTCATATCAGCTCGGAGTCTGGAATTTGTGCCCGATATGGCGATAGGCTCGCCCCTTATAACATATGGGATGGAACTAAGCTCGGCGAAATGTGGGTGTTCTAGTTTTCTAGTGCACCTGCCTACCCGTTCGGGAACACAGGCGTGAGCTTGTTATTCTATCTATTTTATTTTTCAGAGTTTCCCCGAGTGGCGGTTCTAACCAAATGTATGTACCAAAAAAAATAATTATATATCATTTTAAACAGTTGCAACTCATTTTAGTCTCTCCGTCTTTTTATGATTCTGTAACTTTTCCATCTAAACACAGAGTACTTTGACAACGATCTTACATTATAATTTTATTATGCGTTAACTACATTATAGTAATAAATACAAATAATAAATGCGAAGAATGGAACATTTATTTATTTATAGGGTTTTTCAATAATTAGATAACTTCTGAGGATTATTTTTATAGGTTATCTAGCTATTGAAAAATTAGCCATAAGCCAAGTTATTTCTAAAATAACTTGAGTTTGCGTTACTAGTTTATGAAAGATCAACTATAAGTTATGTTTAGAAATATCTCGTGTGTCCTTAGTCTTGCCTTGAGTTACATTTGTAATTATTTGCGGAAAAGTCCGTCGTAGACTATTGTAAAGTACAACGTAGCTGTCATAAAGTAAAAAAATAAAAGGTGATGTTTCGAATTTATTATACAAAATACCCTATCTTATCCAATAGTGCCAATATCACATCCATAAAAAATACGGAAAAATTATACATGTAAATAAAAAAAAATTGTAATTTACCTTTAGGAGTAACATACTCAAATTCAGAAGTCTTTCCATATAACTTCCTTTTAAATAATCTTTACAAATGTAACTAAGGCCTTATTCATACGAGTAGTTACATCCTAGCATAGTTTAAGTAAGGATTCTAAATAATTTAAATTCGTTATACAGTCTTACTAATATATCTAAGCACCTATCGATTACTTACAAACTACACGGTGTATACTGGACTTTATATACAAGTGAAGTTTAAATACATTGTGGATATGTGTTAGTACTAAACCATATTCAAATTTCAAGCTGTATTATGAAACATCTTGAGTTCAAAAAGCAATGACTTAATCTTTACAATTAAATGCTATTAAGATGTATCTTACATATTCTTATTAGCCTTATTGTATGCAAAAATATTAGAGCTAGGCGAGATAGGCAGTAGTTGAAATATACATATATTACGAATGACAATCTATTTAGGTGGATTTAGAACAAACGAATGCTCATTCTATTCTCACTCAACATTCTATTTCTTTCAGCATTTAAACAGAAATCGTGTATGCTTTCGTTGTAGCTAAGATTTTTTTTTACTTTGAAACGGACTATCGATGATCTTGTTCTATCTCTAGTTCATTGGTCGTTTGGTCTAAACGGTGACGCCGATGATGTTCGATTTTCAAACTTTTAAAAAATTTGCAACATTACGTGCCGCCATTTTTATTCTGTGATTTATGGTTTTATCATACAGCATTTTACTTTACAATACTAGCTTATATACTACCAGGCGTTTAGATTAAAAAATCAATTTTATCCATTGCGTTAAATTCTCAATAGCTTTTTCTTGAATTGTATAAGATTGTGTTACGTGACGCTGCGATATTGATGATTTTATGTCAATATGGGGAGTGTCACCCACGCGACGTTGGTTCAAGGATCCATCACTGGGGCACATTTTATGATTGAGTGCTCAGTCAATCAGCAATGTCCTGTGAGGCTGTGACTTATATTATCAACTATAACTTTTATTCATGATTAAAATGATACAGAAATGTTTTTATGAATCATAAATAGCGTTTTACACGAATTGGAATATTTTATTTATTCATACTAGCACATTTACGAAAATATAATTGATACATGGCTTCATAAACATAATTTTACAAATTGGCGCGAAAAGAACATAAAACGCCAATACCTTATGATGCATTAAAAATTACGGCAATAACCTATGGTACTGCGTGGATTTCTTGTCCTTTTCAATGACGTAGAAAGACTTTGGCTTTCCATTGCCTGAGAAGTACTTCCTAAACGATGTTTTCTTAGCTGGCACGTAGTACGCTAACGAATCTAATGAATTGGGATGATCGTTAGCACCTTTAGGCCACGTAGGAGTACTCTCTACATCAAGTAAATCATCGTCGAATCTAGCTTGAGGCCTGTTCTTCGCGAGTTTCTGCAGCACTGGTATATTCCAGTGGTAAACTCTGGCAGGCTTCCCATTGCTAGTCATTTGTAAGGGCAAGGTCCTGGCGGCTGCTGGCGCCGGCTCCGCATGCGAGTAGTAATTCATGTTTGGTGGTAGTTTAATCACGAACATTCTAGAATCTCCGGTCGCATGCCGCCGGCCTTGTTCGGCTAGTCGCTTCCTATGATGCGCAGCGGGGATCCTCAGTTTTTTCAGTCCAAGCGCGCTGAGCAGTTCGTGTGTGGTTGGTTCTTTTTTGTCTAAGGTCAGGTTGTCGTCGTGGCTGGCGGAGGACGCTGGTGCGCCGATCGCGGCTGTCACAGCGAGCAGTAGGGCTGCTATCCTGGAATAGATAACAAAATAATTGAGTTTTCCAATTTGTATTTTGTATTTAATTTAGTATGGCTATTGGACCGCTGCAACATGAATTTGAGAATTCAGAGATAAGCTCGATGGATTAAGGATGAGTGAGAACTGAGATCTATAGTAAATCGAGTAATTTTTTACAAGAAAAACAGACTGACAGACAGACTAAGCAAAGATTTTCTTGTAAAAAATGACTTGGACTAAGTCAAAGTTCGATTTAAAAATTCTAAATCCTCACTGCGTCCGTTTCTTTAAGTCAGACTTAGTCGAAGTTCGCTCTATAGATCTCTGCCTAAAAGCTCTTGTTGCTTCTCTGGCTAGTTTATTATAGATTTTTGGCTATTAAATATTATATGTCTATTAATCAAAATACCGTAATTAAAATCATTCCATTAAATCACATGATGATATATTATTTCCAAACTTGACTCTATCAAATCTTACATTGAGTCTACAGAATACTGTAAATCTAGAACTGTATTTTACAGATTCCACCATAGTTTAAAACATTTAGCTGCAACCTTTGGCTGCAACTGTAAAGGTATACTTTGTACTTTCAGTGAAAGAGTATGGAATGCTTTTTATCTAAACGTAAGATGAAAACTCAAATACGCGTGTCGGTAAAACGCTGCGGCTTGCAGCTGTTGTATGATATTTCAAAAGCAATTAGCATAGCTAAGGCTGTCGATACACCTAACTCTGATCTCTGATGGCTTTCTTTATAGCATAGACTGATAAACGAGCAGAGGGGTCATTTGGGGGGTTACCACGTCTTAAAGCAGTATTATTATAACCGTACTTTGTTTTTTTTATACGAAAATCGATACATATAAGATTATTATAATACACAGTGCTATAATACCTTGTGGTATCCCAATGACTGAAGAAAATATAACCCCCCTAATGGTAAGCGATCACTTCCAATAGACACCCATGGTACAAATATAATCATGGTGTATTACCAAACTTAAAGCAGGGGAAAAGGTATTAGGAAAGGGGAAGGGGATACCAAGGGGCCACCGGAAATACCTCACCGAATGAAACGCAACAGCGAGCTGTAAAACAGTGTTATCCAACAGGTCAAGCTGGCCCATTCGTGCTGTAAAGTCCAGTAGCCCGAGCATGAAAAACTAATGTAAATGTAAATGTATTCGAGTTCGCTGCGCACTGATGACGTTTGGTTAATATTTCATACAAATTTCATAGATGCGCATCGAGTTCGAATACATTTACGGTTGTCAGGAAATTTTCTGCTCAGGCTGCAGTTCAACGATATCGAATAAATAACAATAAAAAATAATAAAACCTCACTTAGTTCGTTTTATTCTCCAAGAGTTTGCTAAACATTAGAACATCACCAGGCTACTTGAAAATGTTTGGGTATTACTGCCTTGTTTCTAAGGCCGACTTGTAGCACTATTATTAATCAAGAGTTAGTCCTAAACTCGATTCAACTTACATGTCATTCCTATGCTTAAATCGATATTTATCTAAGTTTAAAAAAGTTACAGACACCAACGGACAGCTACGGACGAGGTGGACGGCCAAGAAAAAAATGTAAAGATGACATTGTCAGTTTTTGTTCTAAGTGGCAGGATGTAGCACAGGATCGGAGGAACTGGTGAAAGTCCCCCGCAACTTTTCTTTCTTTGCCCAGCAGTGGGACATCAAATAGGCAATTTAAAAAATATCAAGTACTAAAGACTACTGAGCTACCATGAGTTTTTTTGACATTTCACGCTGGCTACTACGTAAAATAATTTCTATGAAAAATGTCAGTTCCCCCCGTAACAGCTAGAGGCGTTCATGTGTTTGTCATACAAATACTTTACGGAGTCGCTAGCGAGTAATGTCAAAAAACTTATGGTTGGCCTACTGTACTTTTTAATTTGTCATCGTCGTTCCGTGTGCGGTGTGCCACAGCCGTTTCTTTAGCTGCACAAATGTGTTTGTCATAACTGAATAAGTTAGCGAGTTGGCTTGCATTTGCGAATGGTTTGTTACTAAGAAGTGTGTCGTATTGTTCGTAACTCCTAGCCCCGGTCAGAATGTAGGCTCGCAGTTAAAGCTTTCTTCAATACATTGTTGGGATTAGGTTACATTTACGACTATGTGTTACTTTTGTAAAATTGAATATGCGCCGTCATTGTTTTATTTGAAAATATTCTAGAAGTATCATAAAAATAAAATACTTACGAGGTTACTATATCATATCTGGGATGAAAATGGTTCGGCATAAAAAGTATCATAAAATAAAACAATTGATTTTGAAGTTACCCTTAGCTTAGCAAAACTTGGGTGTTCTAGTTTTCTAGTTCGCAGAGGCATTAAAAAGCTGACCCCTGGGTGAGCTTTTTATTTTTAATAATTTCGAAGTTATACGGAATCGAACTCATTCTTCGGTATCCTTGTAAGAATTATCTGTGCATCCATTTTATAGGCTTACCAAGGCAGACGAGCAGATGCCAGCACTGGCTGCCGTGATATTTAAATGAAGTTTTAACCAAAAGTCATCAGTGATCTGCGAACTCGAATCGAATTCGATTGCTAAACTATTCACGCTTAGGCCTCACAAAAGGTAGCCAAATACAGTTTTACGTTCATAATATTACGTACTATTAGATATAGATAGCTACGCATGACGTCAATACCGAATGAACTGCAACGAATGAAGACAATAAATTGGTCGATTAATTTGAGTATATACATACATGTATAATATATAATAGTATTTTGGTATTGAAATAAAACAATTTTATTTGCATTTGGGATTTTATCACTATTTGAGTTTTTTTGTTAATCCTGACGACGCTATGCGACTTATTCAAGGCTTTTCAGCTTCACGGGCAAAAAATCAGTAGACATTACCTTTTCGACGGACTTCCAAAAAGGAGGAGGTCCTCAATTCGTCTGTATTTTTTATGTATGTTAGGCGATATCCCCGCCAAAGGTGGACCGATTTTTAAAATTATTTTTGTGTTCGATAGAGCTTATTTCAAGGGTGGTCCCATATAAATTTGGTCACGGTCGGATTTGAAGTCGGTCCGTTAAGTTTTTAAACTTGTGATTATCCGATCTGCGGCCTGAGCAGGAACATTTCTGACAACCGTAAATGTATTCGAACTCGATGCGCGTCTATGATATTTGTATGAAATATTAATTAAACGTCATCAGTGCGCAGCGAACTCGAATACATTTACATTAGTTTTTCGTGCTCGGGCTACTGTAATATTCACGTAAACATAAGGAATATTAGGTGTAGTACGTAGGTATGTATTAATCAATGTAGAGTTTATTACTGGCCAAATTCTGGACACAAAGATTCTAAGAGTAGTAGAGTTGGGCGCGAAATTTTTTGATTAACAGGAGCACAGGATGGGGCGCATGCCGAAATCCTTGAGGAAGCCATCACTTACCAGTCGTTAATAGCCGCTTCCAATGATAAGGTACCCAAACAACATAACATAAGCTCACGCCTGTATTCCCGAAGGGGTAGGCAGAGGCGCACTAGCGATCTAGAACACCCACATTTCGCCAAGCTTAGTTCCGTCCCAGATATGATAGGGCGCGAGTCTATCGCCATATCGGGCACAAATTCCAGACTCCGGGCTGATATGGAAAAATCCAATATCATTTTTCCCGACCCGGGGATGGAACTCGAGACCTGAGAACCGTAGTCGTACCGAAATACCACCACGCCACCGAGGCAGTCAACAACACCCAAACAACACTTCTTTAACAAAAGCTACACTATCCAGTTTGTTGAAGAACAAGTCGACTGGTCTGGAATACACGAACTGCGTGTACCAATGGATCGAAGACCAGGTCAGGATCGGGGATACAGGCATGAGCATTTGTTTTTTTTAATATATGGCCGTGAAGGGAGCGTCGCTCTATTTGTCATCGGAGGCATCGCGTGACGGTCGTCGTTTAACAGTAATTACTAAAGGGTAGACGGTTCTCTAAAGTCGATTAAACCAAACCAGACGTTTAAATTATACGCTTTTAATATTAATTGAGTCCATACATTCTGATAATGGGTTTCATAGCCATTTTCTACATGTAATTTCGTGGCTCTATATAACTGCGTTACACAATATTTTTTGGCTTATGAAGGTACAGGAACTCTCGTGGAGAATGCTCAAGATTTGGCGAAATCGAAGCGTAGAAAGGTGGATCTTTAAATAAAATCTGGGACAAAGCGAGACAGAAAGAAAAGATTTAATTTCTTTACGATCCAATCACATATCCCTAACGCCGGAATGGTTAAACGCTACTCAACTTTAACGACTTCTTACCACGGACGTAAAAAAAAGGACGGAGCAATAGGAATATTGAAAGTGAAACAGAGTTTTCGACCAATTCGATCAGTCACCCACATCACGTGTCAATAGATGGAAAGGGCTGAAAACCCTGGTTCACTTTTAATGTTCCTAGGGCTCTGTCTATCATTTTTTACGTCTGTACTTCTAACATTGATTTTCGCCATACAATTTTGCTAGATAAGGCGGCCTTAAACTTTTTTGAGTGGAAGAGCCACGCTGTAGACAGTAATGTCTATAGCACGAATGGGCCGGCTCGACCGGTGAGATACCACTGTCTCACAAAAAACCGACTTAAAGTGCCAGCTTGCTGTCGCATTTCGTTCGGTGAGTGAGATTTCCGGTGGCCCATTTCCCTATTCCCTTTCCCAATCCCTTTTCCCTCCCCTTCCATTCCCTCGTTTTAGGTTGGCAATGCACCCATGATTCTTTTTGTGTCTTGGGTGTCTATGGGCGGTGGAGATCACTTACCATCAGCTGACCCATCTGCTCGTTTGCCAATCTCTGCTAAATAAAAAAAAAATTAAACGACATAAGGCGACCTTATGGGTATGAGCATTCGGCAGTAAGTAAGTAAATGCATCGAAGGTGGTCAATTAATAACATAACATAACATAACATAAGCTCACGCCTGTCTCCTCGAAGGAGTAGTAGGCAGAGGCGCACTAGCGAACTAGAACACCCACATTTCGTCGAGCTTAGTTCCGTCCCAGATGTGATAGGGGGCGAGCCTATTGCCATATCGGGCACAAATTCCAGACTCCGGGCTGATATGGAAAAATCCAATATCACTTTGCCCGACCCGGGGATCGAACCCGAGACCTCAGAACCGTAGTCGTACCGAAATACCACCACGCCACCGAGGCAGTGTCTGGTCAATTAATAACGTAATTAAATTTAAAAAGTGTAAATACAGTTGGGAGGGCAATGAATTTGTTAATGTAGGCTGTTAACGGTCTATATTGACTATTAAGTGTATACGGCATAAATCTTTTGAGCAGTTAACATTGCCGTGTTATAGAAGGCCGACAAAGTTGGTACATGTTAATTTACTGGCTATCTTTTTAATGGCTATTATCATCTAATAATTGTTAATAAAGAGCAATATTGGATTAGAATGTACATTTTCTAGAGTGATTAATTTTATAAGTAAATAAGCCCCAACTGCGGAATTGGGTACTTGACTAGTTTTTTTTATTTATTTTATATTAAATTTACGTCGTCTTAAATATAAAACAGAAAGAAATACTGAAATATTCTCAAAAATAAAAAAGTTATAAGCCTTTGAAGTTTGGTGTAACCGTCAAACTGCGGGAAAGAGAAGTATCAGTACAGCCACGTCACGCCATAACGGTACGTGCGTTGAAAAGGGATAGCAAGATATCTCCAATATGCCCCCACTCCAGAATTTAAAATACGAACTACTGCATTATTTTTCGACTTATTTCGATGCAGTTTTTCCAGAAGGGTTTCTTTTTTTATTTATTTGCTATTACATATAAATATGTGTATAAAATCAAACATTGTCAAGTACCCAATTGCCAAAAGTGAAGAAGTGGAAGATTTTAAGTTTTTTTTTTTTCATCAGCAGGCTGGCAAATGTGCATCAGTCATCTGATGGTAAGTGATCTCCACTGGCCATATACACCCGTGATACCAAAAGAACCATGGGTTTAATGTCAACCTTAAAGGTGGGGAATAAGTATTGGGAAAAAGTATCTGTGCTCTGTTTATCAGTCTGGTTTTCTTGAAAAAAATAGCTCGAACTAAGTAGAAGTTCGATTAATTTCAAGTCCTCACTGAGTTCGTTTCTTTGACTCAGACTTAGTCGAAGTTCGCTCTATAGATCTCAGCCTAAGACTTAAGATCATCGATATATTAATTACCTAGATGCACAGTTGACGTTCGGAAAATGGGACAGCAAAGGAGTGCTTAAGCACTCGTTTTGCATACAGTCCGACGCCGATGGTATTCTAAATTTCAAAATTAAGAACGCTTGCTCATTTCGTTTAAAAAGCTACTTTATTACACGTGCATGGGGTTATATTTGTGTTGATTTAATTAGAACTTGTGATCGTTTTCTTTGTTTTATTCCTGAGACCACTTTTTAGGAGGATATTTGCAAAGAACTGTGCATCTAGGGTATATTATATTGATGCTTAAGATATTCAGCGAAGTGCTCAGTGTTCAGCTTGCTTAGTATCTAACCTACATTTCAATCGTGGACATCGGCATTCAGTTACTTTTTCTACTGGTCCCATCTTATACTACATTGTAACGTAGTTAGAAACCACATGCCTTATTTGTTCAAGTTCCAGGAGTAGTTCCAGTATATTATGTATTGCAATTTACACGTGTCCCCGTGGCGAAGAGTGAAAAAATTCAAACGGGAATGCAACTGTCTTTGACGTATCTTTACTAATATTTGTTCACCATCTCTACTTATTACAATAATAAAACAAAAATTTAAATAATAAAACTTATAATAATAGCAGCGATAGCTCAGTTGGGACTAGTACGGACTGCCGAGACAAGTGTCGGAGGTTCGAGACCAACCACAAAAATAGCATACACCTCTGACTTTTCTACGTTAAGTGTGTTTTCTTTGTGAAATATCGCTTGCTATCACGGTGAAGGAAAACATCGTGAGAAAACCTGCATACCCGAGAATTTCTCTACAAGAATTTTGAGGGTATGTGTAGTGTATTAGGCCAACCCGCATTAGGCCAGCGTGGTAGACTAAGGCTTAACTCCTCTCATTAGTAGAGGAGGCCCGTGCCCAGCAGTGGGACAGTAATATTACAGGGCTAATATTCTACTTATAACGTCAAAAGTTCGTAAAGGTAAGTCAACATGAATTGTAGTATATGGAGCTCTCGCCACTACTGTCTAGACCTTTACACTTCAAATTCACACATGGTTTCTTGGAAGCGTGACTATTTGAGCTATTGGCAATTGATTTTAGTTATAATGCCTAAACGGTTGTATTACTTAAGTCCCGTTTCCACTCACGAGGTTTCCAGGGCCGCCGCCAGAGGGGAGGGCGGGGGCCTGGCCAGTTGACCTCCACTCCTGGGTCACAAAGCGGTCAACGCACCGGCGCGTGCGCACCATGCATTTGTCACGACAGCTTTCGTAACCATGACGGACTGCCATATTGGAATTCCTTTTGAGCGAGTTTGAAATTGAAAACCGTCAACCGATATATGGGCCGCATTCAGGGACGACAATGTGGGTCAAAATATGATTAAAATTTATATAAAATACTTAAATTGTAATGATCGATAGCATTGAAAATAAAAATAACTGAGTGGTTTTCTGCGCCATTAATATCGCGATAAAGTCGGCAGCTCAATTTATAGGCACTATATGGATCTTAATTCGCTGAGAGATGCATCAAGATTATAAATAGCACTCATATATTAAACAGGGTCTATTATTAAAACGTCTTAAAGTCCTAAGATGTGGTATTATGGTCATTATTCATAATTTTATCTGCAATTTTTCTTACTATCTCGTCTTGTAGGACACGACGGCATTCTTGAAGCAGCTGCTTTTTCGATGTTTAATGACGCAGTAATAAATTAAGTTTATAATATGGCAAATAGGTTAAAGATATTCAGTGAACCGGTTGAGTAAAAATATGCTTCATGCTTTGGTTCCTTCATTATTTTCAATTTATCAACGTAATGTGCTTTTTATAATTACTTTTGGGCTGTTTTTACTAAAACAACATGTTTTACAAGTTGATTTAAAAATAAACTTTAATTAAGCAACTTGGCTTCAATTGAGCTTAATGACGCCCAAAACTTACATTATCAGCGAACGATGATCGTAACCATTTTGCTGACCTAAAAATTACTATGTATTTAATTAAGTAGTGTAGTGAGGACCAAAGGCCTAGAGTGTCGAGATTATGGCCGAGATGAATGTCGAAACTCGCAGGTTTCAGGTTGGATCCTGTTACTATTCAGATATTACCATCGTTTTGACGTTTGGAGGGTGAATTAATTTCTAATTATCACTTGTTATAATGCTTAAGAAAAAAATTTAGGCAACTTGTGACGTAAAAGTTCTCAAAAAAATAAAAAATCTTTAAAAAGACTAAAGTCTGGCAGTTGATACAGGCAACAGTTTTATTAAAAGCTTATTCTCCGATTTGGTATTCAGCAAAGAAAGTGTCTTCAAAGTTAACGTAACACATAACATAACATAAGCTCACGCCTGTATCCCCGAAGGGGTAGGGAGAGGCGCACTAGCGAACTAGAACACCCACATTTCGCCGAGCTTAGTTCAGTCCCAGATGTGATAGGGGGCGAGCCTATCGCCATATCGGGCACAAATTCCAGACTCCGGGCTGATATAGAAAAATCCAATATAACTTTGGCCAACCCGGGGATCGAACCCGAGACCTCAGAACCGTAGTCGTACCGAAATACCACCACGCCACCGAGGCAGTCTAACGTAACTGCCTGTTGTTCATATTGCATCATATTACAAAAACCGAAGAATCATATTTATGATGTGTTTTTGCATTTTAACCACACGCGGCGGTCGCCGGTCGTTGTTCCATACAACCGCAGGTTCTTCATCCAAGTCACAGCTGGGGTATGTGAATTTGATGTCATTTATTTTATTATTTTGTTTAATATTTGTTATATCTAATGATGGTTGTGGTCATGTGGAATTTGTACTCAGCAAAAAACTGTTTTGACCATAATATGTATAATCTTACTTATGTCTTTCCATACTCAAGATATTAGATACACATTTGTCTCGGTGCGGGGATCGAACCCGCGGCCTCTCGCTTCACAGACGGCTAATCGCCCACTGCGCCACGAAGTCTATTTACACTAGAATGTCTACAGAAATATACTCACCGCACCATGTAAATTATCTATGCTACATTTCATTTTCATTGTCGATTTTGATCAGCGATAATAATTTTCAACCGACTTCCAAAAAGAAGAAGGTCCTCAATTCGTCTGTATTTTTTTATGTATGTTAGGCGATATCTCCGCCGAATGTCGACCTTCAAAATTCTTTTTGTGTTCGATAGAGCTTTTTTCAAGGGTGGTCCCATATAAATTTGGTCACGATCGGATTTGAAGTCGGTCTGTTAAGCTTTTAAACTTGTATATTTATATTTATTATTATTTTATATATATTTTATATAAAATATTATTATTTTATTTTTAATTGTACATGTTAAACATGGGGAGTTATTAAATCTTAACACTTTTCTACGATACAATTAAAATAAATGAGCTAAGAGGGAATAAAGCTTGTCCTAAGTCCGGTCCTGGCATTTAAAATAGTCTTTGTTAAAGTTGGAGATGCCTACTTGAGGACCATGATCGATTTTTTTTATTATTATAATAATGTTTTTTCAGATGCGTTGAGTGAAAGTTATGGGTACGGGCGAGGTCGTATCTGTGGAAACTGGAAAGCATAACCTATTTGAATCATACGGGTAGTCGTATTAATAAAAAAAGGAATGATAAAACTATGTCTCTCTATGAGTTTTCGACCGACTTCTAAAAAGGAGGAGGTCCTCAATTCGTCTGTATTTTTTTTATGTATGTTACACGATATCTCCGCCAAATGTGAACCGATTTTCAAAATTCTTTGTGTTCGATAGAGCTTATTTCAAGGGTGGTCCCATATAAATTTGATCAAGATCATATTTGAAGTCGGTCTGTCAAGTTTAAATATAACATACGCTCACGCCTGTATCCCCGAAGGGGTAGGCAGAGCCGCACTAGCGAACTAGAATACCCACATTTCGCCGAGCTTAGTTCCGTCCCTGATGTGATAGGGGGCGAGCCTATCACCATATCGGGCACAAATACCAGACTCCGGGCTGATATGGAAAAATCCAATATCAAGTTTTAAACTTGTGATTATTCGGGAAGCATTTCTAAGGAAGTAAATATTTCATATAGAGTACGTAGTTCTTATTCGAAATATTTTTATTTTTACTTTACAGTAAAAACTTTGAGTTACAATGGAGATTAGATATTTGTTGACTCTTTCTATGATTGGGTAGAGTAAAAGATTTGTTCATCGCGATAAGGCGAAGTACACACTTACAGCTTTGGAAGGAAATGTTACTGCAATTATGATGCAAGTCGGAATTATCAATTGATGGACGCAACACGTTCCGATATGTAAATTACATATCTAACGTTATAATATCGATGACACGTCGGTTTCTCACATTTTGAGCGTAATAACTCGAATAGCGCTTTTATTACATCTTCGGTATTAGATATTATCGGCGTCGGAACTTGTTTTTGCATCGGATATAAATAATTCATAGTGTAAGTGTTGAAATTATTATTCCGTTGATGTATCGGATAGGTTATTTTGAGCAGAATATCATGATCGGAATAAGTAACGATATAAAATAGAAAAAATATTCTATGTGGAATAAAAGTATCGTCCACTCTCAGGCCTGTCAACTTGGTACTTATCTTTGTGCAAAAAAAAAATAGTAATTTATGATTCCATGGTTCTGTAGTTGCAAAGGACAAACCAGCAAACACATTTTCTTACACACATTTTTAATGTTTGTTAGTATAATCATTCACTTCCCCATAGGAAGCTTGGCAGGTTGATAGACAAGCCGCCGCGCTGGTCGTAAAAACTAAGCCTAATCCATTCTACAATATAATTAAAAAAAAATGTTGCGACGACCCCACATAAGGACAGGTGGAACCATAAATTGAAATTATATTAAAAACAATGTAACATCAAATAAATTACAATTTATCAACGTTAATTTTGTAAGGCTGCAAAAACATGCGAGGCGATAAAAAGCAATCAGCGTCTCCGGCCAATGAATGTCCACAGATAAAATGTAAATTGCACGCGTTTCGTCTTTACGTTTAGTTACAAACTTGTTTCGTTTCATTTTTGCCGCTGCGGCCACTTTTCTAGTCTTAGTATAGGAATTAAATATAAAGCCTTCAGTAAATGGTTCAAAATAATTGTGATTATAGTCGTTGAGATATGGAAGATCATTATTAAAAAATATTCTTAAAAACAATAAAGTTTCTGAAAAAGAACATTTTTGAAAGCTCTTTATGTACTTTATGTTAAAACATGTGAGATTTCGAGATGAATTTACGACATTATACAATTTATTTATACGACCGGTATGAGTACTTACGCATAATTCTCTTTTTAGTGTACTGGTGTAAAGCACTTCATGATCACTGGTGAATTAACTATCCATGAAACCAAATTAATCAAATATCTGTTACGACATATGTTATGAATATATGTCTTACCAGATATTTATTTGATGGCAACAATACCATAAGCCCTAGTAAAATATTTACAGCTTATAAAAGAGGTTTAAATACAGCATTTGAATACGAAATAGACACCAAAGTTAATATATTGAGGCGGAGATGTAGGCGCGGTAGATTTAACTGGCCTCGGGTAATATTGAGGAATACACCACCTCTGAGTTTCGATAAACATTCAGTGTTAACGGCACTACGGCCTTTACATCTCTTTGAGAACGAGTGTTGCTTATAAAATAATTTAGGAATACAGTTTATTTATAAACTCCTTGTAATGAATGTTACAGTAACCTACAGCTAAATTATAAAGTACATAATAGGTAATGCTATTTTGTTTAATTTCACTTAATCGGTTTTGATCACAGTTTTGCCAATTAAGTAGGAAACTTTGTGAAAAGGCATTGAATATAGTATACGGCATTGTTAATATGCATCTTTTTAGTAAAAAAATGTCAGTTTTTTTAAATAATCAATTAAAATATGCATATTGCATAATAAATGCGTTGGCTTTAGTGTAAAAAAAAGAAATTTGCAAAATATTACTTGTTAGGAAAATTGTATGTTTCAATAGATTACGTAAGCTGCCAAGTACTAACTCTAGACTAACCATTAGGCTTGTGTGTTACAAGTATTTCCATGTCAGATTAACTAATACTATGTAATTAATGTCACAGTTGGTGTAGAACGCGCTCTATTAAGTTAGTCATAGAAACCCTTTATGTTATTGAATGTTTCATTTTTATACTATGTAAAAAACTTTGACTGCCTCGGAGGCGTAGTGGTATTGCTTGCGCGGTACGACTATCGTCTTGAGATCTCGGGTTCGGTCCCCGGGTCGGGCTAAGTGATATCGGATTTTTCAGTATCAGCCCGGAGTCTGGAATTTGTGCCTAATATGACAATAAGCTAGTTCCCTATTACATCTGGGACGGCACTAAGCTCGGTGAAATATGGGTGTTCTAGTTCGCTATTGCGCATCTGCCTACTCCATCGGGTATATAGGGGTAAGCTTATGTTATGTTATGAATCTTGGGTTCCTGGAATCAATTAGGAATGTCTTATTGCACGTAAACGCTCGCATCCTTTTGTGATACAAATAGCACCTACGTAAAAAAAGAAGAACCCCATCTCGCCTATAGTTAAACAAACGCCACAAAGAAGCCACGCACACAAAAGCGCTTATACAAAAATGGCTTACGCACACATTAACACTCATAAGTTCATAACACTGCCTCGGTGGCGTGGTGGTATTTCGGTACGACTACGGTTCTGAGGTCTCGGGTCGATCCCCGGGTCGGGCAGTGTTATTGGATTTTTCCATATCAGCCCGGAGTCTGGAATTTGTGCCCGATATGGCGATAGGCTCGCCCCCTATCACATCTGGGACGGAACTAATCTCGGCGAAATGTGGGTGTTCTAGTTCGCTAGTGCGCCGCTGCCTACCCCTTCGGGAATACAGGTGTGAGGTTAAAAAAAAAAGTTCGTAAGACGCTCAGTAGCCGCCATTACGTGTCGATAGATCGAATGAGCCGAAAACCCTGCTTCACTTTCAAGGTTCCTAGCGCTCCGTCCATTTTTTTTACGTCCGTGACAAAAAGATCTTATGTACTCATTTCCTCACACTTCAACACTAAAGAGAAACGGTCAATTTCTCCACATACGAAATTTGAATATTTTTTACCAGAATCGTGCGCTCGCGAGGCGTCCAGGATGGCGCATGCGATTTTCTCACTCGCTATGTATTTTTTTGTGTTGGATATGTTAATTTGTGAATTTATTCACGGAGACAATGCTTTTAGGCCGGCTGGTGGCTGAGCTAGCACGCAATCACTTGCAAGTTGCATGCATTTGACTTGGTCGACAATTAACTTATTAACTCGGTATTCAGAGCATAGTAATGGGAGAATGTAGTGGGGTCAAAACGGGTTAATGATTGTAATAATTGCTTGTAACTGTCTGTTTTATTAAAATAATGATGTTTTGTTTTAAATGATGCAGTGTACTCAAACTTCTGTAAAATCTTATCAAGTCAATGTAGGATCGGCGCAACATAACATGTTGCAGAAAGAACTTGAATTCAAAGTTTTGGGAACAGCCACCTAGAGATGGCCGTAGACGGCCTCTGGGAGATTTTAGGTAAGTCAGTTATAGTATACATAAGTATTGTATAGAAATTTGTTTCCAATTCAAAAGTAACAAGTATTGCGTTATGACGTCATAAAATAAATAAATGACAAATCATTTGAAATATAATCAAATTATGAATATTTGACTATTTTATTATGAGTCGGCTGTGTGTGACCTTTCTATATGATTTTCCATTCACTTAAGTTCTTTACATTCATAATTTCCAAACATTACCTAAGCAAGAAACTCCTAGAAACCCTGTATGGGTTCATTATTCAAGTAACTTCTACAAAATTCAAAACCATAAGCTATATCCTTTGGCTATATCATTTTATTTTTATTACAATAGATAGGACATTAAATAACAAAGCAATTCCCCTGAATACTATTAAACAACAACATGAATGGCACAATAAATCCTATCATAACTATTAGATAGCCTCCGTGGTACATTCCGCGAGTAGCCAGTTGTAATAGGAGAGGTCGCGGGTTCAATTTCCGCGCCAAGACGAATGTGTTTAAACATGCATAACTTTAAAGCGCGTCTACACTAAAACTTTACATAAAACTCCTATACAAAACATGGTTTCGCTACACATTTTGGTCTATGGTCCATTGTCCCATAAGCAGGAGACAGCGGAAAAAATATTTTGTGTAAGTGTTTTGTTTCGAGAAAAACACGTTCATAAGACGCCGATTTAGTTAATCTTCGTGTTGTGCCAGGTACTCCCGAATGGTCAAGTTCTACTCAACTTTAACGGCTTTTTAAATTGATTTTCGCCATACAATTTTGACAGATAAGGCGGCCTTAAACGTTATTACAATGCAACGCCCGTCATAAGTTGAATGTATGAACATACGGCAGATAGTCTCTAATAGTATTCACGACTCAAGTCTTGTATCATGGCGGGTATACACCGGGCCGAATGAAGGCGAATCATGCCTGTTTCATTCACACAACAGCGAAAGTTTGTTTGTGTGAACGCAACAGGTATAGATTCTTTCGCCTTCGTTCGGCCGGTGTGTACCCGCCATCAGAGGAGTCAGAGTTGTAAAATAATGTTTGGTTGTTGAGTTTCTTAATTATAGTTCATATAATTTATATAAGCATACATTTTTCATCACAATGATCATTCTATCTGCGAAAGTTTTAAATAGTTTTATTTATGTATTTTTAACTATATTTCAATAATATTGGTTTTGTACAAACATTCAGTAACTGTATTTCGACACAATAAAAATAAATAAAATCAGTCAATATTATAATAAGACCACCATCGAAGTGCCTAACTCCGCGCCTGGTCGGCCGATTTTATCGCCTTTTGGCAATTCGTGCGGGCAACTAGCGTGTGCTGTATATACAGCAATATATGCACACTTTGTGCATACATCACAACAACTGCACCTCCCAATAGAAATATTATTTTTGATTACTTAAAATGTGTCTAATCCTAATGATTTGATAGTTATAGTGGTCTAGGATTTATTTGAATATTGATTAAGTACCTATGCAAATGCATAATGATTATAAATTGTTATTAAAAAAAGTACCTACCTATGTAATTTTAATACTTGAATAAAAATAAATTAAAACATTTACTATACCTATGTTATATTCTCTATGCTGTATGATTGTGTTTAAGATTGTAATTACTAAATAAATGTTATTATTCTCAACGTTTTTACTATTTTAACAAAGTTTAATAATCTTTGGTCAGTTGAATGCATATAACAAGTTTTGATTCGAAATCCCTAATCTATGGGTTTAATGTTTAGTTATTTCTCGATTACCATAGACATAACACAAGTTCACATAACCCATTAATATAATAACCATAAAATTGAATTACATCAGGTGTATTTCCTGAGTGTTGGCAACACGTTGCTGGCCTATTTACATACGATGTAACAAGATTCACAGCAAATTGGATTCTACACTAGTAATACTGGCCGTTCTCACGACATCACACACAACATCGCTCGTTTGTGGAATATACGCCGAGAATTCCAAACAAACTGAATACATTTAGCTTTGTGAAAAATCTTTACCAATTTGAGACACGTGATCGATTTTATTGATTGTAATTGAATGAGATCCGTTAAAAATGGGGAAGTGTTTTTATTTACTGTACTGTAGTGAAATCCATCTAAGGTTAAAATACACCAAGCTATAGGATCAATCATCCTTGCTTTCTGCTTGACATTACTCTGGCATTGGGATCCAACTTCCTACTTACGTCTCTTATTTTTCTCGTCTTAACGTCTTTTACAGAAACTGTTTCGCACTAGGAATGCTGTATTCTATAATTTTAATAGTATTTAATTATCCTTGTTTTCCTCAAACACCGTTGGTAGAAACGCAGCTTAGTGTTAAAAATGTGTTTTACCAACCTCAAAAACTAAGTTATTTTAAATTCCTAACACCGTCTTCAAACTTAACGCCGTCTTCAGGTCTGCCAACTGTCAGTCAATAACAAAAAAGGCAATGTGCGTAAGAAACGAATTCGATATATAAAATTATTTTGAAATATGACCACAGAATATGACGCTTAAGGTCTAAACATGTCCAATGTCCTTAAACGAGTTTATTATAAGGAAGCGGTTAAGTACCACTAGGAGACTCATATTCCTAGTTTAGGTTAGATTTGACAGCTCTATTAGCTTCACTTAACTTTTTATAGCCATCGAGACGTGATTCCTGTTTTAAAACATCTTGAAAGGCCAGATATGGATTAATATTTTCCAAATGTGTGTCGTTTTCATAATACATCCAGGAAAGATGATGTTAATTCGCGTCTCCTGTACTTGTTTTTCTCGAAACAAAACCCAAAAACACATACGCAAAACAGTGATTTTCACTGTCTCCTGCTCATATAACAATGGACCATAGATAAAAATGTGTAGCGACACCATGTTTTGCGTAGGTGTTTTAAAAAGGTTAAGTTCATAGGCAAATACTGGATTGTATCGGTAGTAAGTGTAGTGTTAGAAACCCGTAGTACTGGTGTGGCTCGTTTGGCCTGACGTTAGGTATGCTAATGTTGGCTGCACTGGATCACAGTTTGTATGGTAAGAATGTGGTATGGAATAGAATTTATATTTAAATTCATACAGGCATTTTCTTCTTGTTTATAAAATCGCATTTAATGTTGTTTTTTTTGTTATTTATTTATTATCCTAGATAAGCAGCGATAGATCAGTTGGGAATGATACGGATTACGGAGACGAGGGGCAAAGGTTCGGACCAGCCCCAAAACGCAGCATACACCTCAGACTTTTCTATGTCAAGTGTGTTTTATTTTTCACGTTATCACTTGACGGTGAAGGAAAACATCTTATGGAAATCTGCATACCCGAGAATTTCTGCACAAGAATGTCGATGGTATTAAGTATATAATCTACCAACCCGTATTAGACCAGCGTGGTAGACTAAGGCCTAACTCCCCTCATTAGTAGAGGACGGTAATAATACAGAGCTAATATCATTTTATTATTTTTATAGTTTATTATCCTGGACTAAGCTCTGAATATAATTGCGAGCTTATTGCTATATCGGAGATACATTCCCGACTCCAGGCTGATACTTAAAAAAACCCTATTCCTTTGCTAGTCCGATGTTCACGCAGTCCTTAATGAGGTTGCATGTAAATAAACAACCTATATATATTAAAAGAAATAAATAAGACGATCTATGGTTGCTAGGTAATACATATTGACTGTGTGAAAAACTAAGACAAAAGCGAATAACTCTCGTGTGCTATTTTGTGTATATATTAATGGTGATTACCGATTAAAAGACTATTTGTGTTGTGAACAATATTCTCCTATTTTAGTATCTCACGTCAATTCCACTAGTTACCATTAGTAAGCCACCCTGTTGTAATAGTCCTCAGGACGGTAGTTGTACCACAATAGAACAACGTCATCGAGGCATTCACCAATTTCGATGTCGGCATTTATCTTTCTTGCATCATTTAGCAGTGGACGTCCTGTGTCTGATAATTATGATGATTTAACTTTCTTAAACACGATGGCGTATATTCTTTATACATTCGTATACTAAATTTCAAATGCACCTTACTTATCGACCGACTTCCACAAAAGGAGGAGGTCCTCAATTAGTTAGTATTTTTTTATGTATGTATGTTACTCGATATCTCCGATAAATGGGGACTGATTTTCAAAATTATTTTTGTGTTCCATAAATCTTATTTCAAGGGTAGTACCATATAAATTTTGTCACGATCGGTAAATTAGAAGTTGGTCAGTTAAGTTTTTAAACTTGTGAATATTAGTTAACTGATGTTCGCGTGGATATCCCATAGTAACCGTAGATTTTTCGAGAAAAAAAATAGCCTATGTTACTGGCTGATAATGTAGCTTTCCATAGTTGAAAGAATTTTTAAAATCTGTCCAGTAGTTTTTGAACCTTTCCATTACAAACAAAAATTAAAAAAAAACAACTTTCCTCTTTATAATATATATGGGCGCATCTGCATTACACCCTCAATTAAGAAACAAAAATATAAAGTTGTTACTATCTGAAAAACTAAGATCATTGTAATTTTGGAGTGAATTACGTTCTATTAATCATTTAATATTATTTGCTGTTTTATCTGAATGTTTAAATTGTTTTAAAGCTATGTTATAAAGTAACTTTCAGTAACCGGATATATGTTTGTGTAATAATTATTGAACTTATAAAGCATGTCGTAAATTTATGTTTTATCACTCTAAAGTGATTTTATATTTATCTGATTTTAAGGTTTGGATTACAATTAACCAATATCATACTTTAAATTAATAATGCTTGGCGGATATCCGCCGACTGTAATTTTATGTTACATTGTTATAGCGTTGTTTTAATTACGCTGTGAATTAATAACAATTCATTATTTAAAGGCCTAGAGAACTCTTAGTTTTTATAATAATTATTTGTCTTGTTTTAAATTCGTTTCAAAGAAAATCATTAATGTTATCGTTTATTAACAAAAACTCGGACGGTATTTCTATTATAAGTTTCCTATTTAAAGCCATCGCTGTCCAGCAGCAGTGACAGTAATTTTGTGTAAATGATGTTTAATACATCCAGTGCTACTTTGTGTAAATGTGTAATAATAAGTTTAATTGTCAAAAAGTGCTGTAAATCGTGTTGTGAACTTTTGTAGAAAATATGAAAGTGTTTAAAAGGACATGTGTTTTTGTATTACGCCATGAATATGGGTGGTTGCCCGATATGGCGCCGACAGCAGCGGTGGGATCGCACACTGGGCGATCCGGTGCCACGACCTCTGGAATCTACGAAGCAGGCAGTTGTGCCACTGTGCAGGCTGCAGAGTATATGGCTACAGCACGGACAATGTGTGAGGCCGGAATCATCGACCACGGGAGCTGGTCGAGGCTGTTTATTACCTTGTACAGGTATTTACCCAGATCTTTTTATTATTGAGTTATGCGTTATGCGCGCAGTTTCATAATTTATTTTTGAAAAACTTTTTGGATACGTAAAATTGGACAAGTTTAAAAATAGTGATCGAAATGGTTTTAAAAGGCAACATATTGTTGATTTGCAAAATTACAGATTTGCGAAACTACCCACTAAAATTGTTTTTATTGTATTGCTTTTCGTTTAATTATCCATTATATTATTGATGGTCTTGATTGATTTAAGAGTTTAAGTGTGGCTTAAGTGTGTCTTAAGTGTGTTGCGCTGACAACGCCTTAAGGTGGGTTAAAGTCAGGTGGGAGGAAGAAGGAATGGTTTTGATTAAGGGAGTTGTTGCTCCATGCTCTACAGTATAATAAAACTATTCTTTTTATTATTCAGCACATCACTTATGAATGTCTTTGATATAAAGTAAATAAGTGATCTTAAATAGAGAAATCCTGACAAATGGTTGTTCCTAAAGCATTCATATCGGAAAAGTTATTTGTGTAGGTTTGCCTATTATTTCAAAACCCCCATCCTAGTTTCTGATAAGTTTATTTCTATACTTAATAACTGAGACAATGTTACTGTGTGAATTATGTCTATGAATTTGGTTGTTTCCTAAGCAATCTTGTTTCATAATTCGTGTTTGGATAGGATGGACGAGCGATTTTGAAAAAAAAGAAAGTTTTCCCACGGGTAAAGCTTTATGATGGCACGCTAGTCTTTAACACTATTTTCTTTTTAACTATTTATCTAATTATCTTCTTTGCTCTATATTGCAGCGTATAGTGAAGGTATGCCCATGAAACAACAGCCTTTTTTTATAGCGTGGCGTGGTGCTATTTGTAACAAGCACCTTTCCGAAACTCTTACTGTGTTTATAGCGCTACATAGAAGTTATGTTTCCTCTTTTCAATATCGATCTCCGCAGATGGACTGATTTGGTTTGTAGTAACTGTTTCTTAAAACCTACCCCTTCAGTTTTAAATGAAAAATGACCGTATGGGCAAGTAATAGAACATGGGTCAGGAAAATGCTACTCCAGAATGTAGCGAATTGACTTTTCTTTGTTTTTTTTTTGTCTGAATTCAAGTTTATTTTTGTTTACTTATTTTAAATCTATCCAAAACATCCCTCCTTAAACGCTGGATTCCCACCATGCGTATCCTAGTAACCCGGTCTGAGTGGCTAGACCCCGGATGGGTGATGCCTTTTTGATGAAAATATTTTTGAGTGGATTACAGTTTATTTTTGTTTACTTATTTTTAAACCTATCCAAAACATCCTTCCTCAAACGCTGGTTGGCCACCACGCGTATCCTTGTCCCGGTCTGAGTGGCTAGAGCCCGCATGGGTGATGCCTTTTGGGTGGCTAGATCCCGTGATGGGTGATGCCTTTTATTTGGCTAGATTCCGTAATGGATGATGCCTGCTGGATGGCTGAACCCCGAGATGGGTGATGCCATGAATTTGGTTTTTCTTTATGCGCGCTTTTCTGTTTGTTTTTAATGTATTTTTATGTGGATTATTTTATATTTATCTCTACGTGTTATTTAACTCTTAGATAAGTTATTAGAGTAGTATTAAAGAAGCGCAGAGAGCGCGCTTCGGTCAGTATGGCCGTATGGGCGCATCTGCATTACACCCTCAATTAAGAAACAAAAATATAAAGTTGTTACTATCTGAAAAACTAAGATCATTGTAATTTTGGAGTGAATTACGTTCTATTAATCATTTAATATTATTTGCTGTTTTATCTGAATGTTTAAATTGTTTTAAAGCTATGTTATAAAGTAACTTTCAGTAACCGGATATATGTTTGTGTAATAATTATTGAACTTATAAAGCATGTCGTAAATTTATGTTTTATCACTCTAAAGTGATTTTATATTTATCTGATTTTAAGGTTTGGATTACAATTAACCAATATCATACTTTAAATTAATAATGCTTGGCGGATATCCGCCGACTGTAATTTTATGTTACATTGTTATAGCGTTGTTTTAATTACGCTGTGAATTAATAACAATTCATTATTTAAAGGCCTAGAGAACTCTTAGTTTTTATAATAATTATTTGTCTTGTTTTAAATTCGTTTCAAAGAAAATCATTAATGTTATCGTTTATTAACAAAAACTCGGACGGTATTTCTATTATAAGTTTCCTATTTAAAGCCATCGCTGTCCAGCAGCAGTGACAGTAATTTTGTGTAAATGATGTTTAATACATCCAGTGCTACTTTGTGTAAATGTGTAATAATAAGTTTAATTGTCAAAAAGTGCTGTAAATCGTGTTGTGAACTTTTGTAGAAAATATGAAAGTGTTTAAAAGGACATGTGTTTTTGTATTACGCCATGAATATGGGTGGTTGCCCGATATGGCGCCGACATATACCAACCTGTATAAACCATTTACAATCAGATCACGTCAACACTGATTTATACATAAAAAGGAAGCTTGCGCTCCACTATCCTCAACAACTAAACGACCAGTTTTTCACATTACAAGAAAACATAACCTCATTGCGCTTAGCAGAAATACTTTTACGTCACTGTCTATTCCCTAGACGGTTATTTATCACTATCCAGTCAGTAGAATTAACATAAAAATGCAATTGAACCCTATTCAATGGCCATAACATTTGCTCCCAGTAGCGCAAACTACCAATTAGCACTCAATCTTACCGCCCACTACTGGCTAGCGCAGGGTCACCTTCTGTCACTTTGTTATGTGGAATGTGGGACACATTTGATGGGGTTAGAGTAACATTAAATCTAGGCTAAGATCTATAGCGAACTTCAACTTAGTCTAAGTCAAAGAAACGAACTCAGTGAGGATTTGTTTTTAAATAGAACTTCATCTAAGTCGCAGTCATTTTTACAAGAAAATCTTTGTCTTAGTCTTTCTGTTAGTCTGTTTTGTTGTAAAAAATATCTGGGATTAAGTCGAAGTTCAATTTAAACATTCCAAATCCTCACTGAGTTCGTTTTTTTGACTAAGACTTAGTCGAAGTGCACTCTATAGATCTCAGCCCTAGTACGGAAAGCAAATGTTTTGGTTGCGAAGTCGAGCAAAAGTTTTATCAAATTTTAAACCCAAACAACTTTGACTGAAGTACAATAAACCATTTAAAAGACGAGAGATAGGCAAGCGCATAAAATTCCTTTTTTAAAATAAAACCGGCTTGCTCAACTCCCTCTTAACACATAATAACATAATTAAAATTTCTCGGAACAAACCATCCATATGCATTTATCGCGAACATCAATTAACCATAAACAATTAAGTGTCCATTATTGCACCTCAGACGTCCCTTCGTAGCGGCCCTGTCGCACTGTGCTCTCAAAATAGCTTTTTATAAATATCCCGTAGGTCCGGCCAGTTTGCGTTAATGTTAATTGCTGTCGCGGCACATTTGTATTTTTTTTGTAATTGCTTTCTGAACGCGATGCTTTTGCCTTTTGTCGCAGTCTAGAGCTGCAGACCGCTCGTGTGCCTATTTTTATCCAATCACGATCGACTACGATCTGTTAAGTTAAATGGAAATTCTTTATGCGATACGTAGGCAGAGATGTTGTGATTTAAGCGTGCTAGCTACTTAAATATTGTAGGGCCTTACTTAAAACAGCATTTTTAGCTGAGCAAATGGTTAAGAATAACCTGTCACTTTTTTCCTTGCGTTACATTGTTTAAAAATGAAAGCGACAATCTATGGTTTAAAGATAAGCAGCGCTTAAATATTTTTATAAGTAAAGGGCTACTTTTATTTTATTATAGGATTTCATTTGAATATACGTGACATTCTCTTTGTTTGTAGTTGGTTAAAATATTATACTGCTTTACGTAAGGCTGCGTTATCAAACAAAATTTAATTCTTTGTATTGTAAAATGTATTTTGTTTTCCATGGTATGACGGATAATTATTAATAAGATCTTGTGCCCACGGGTGACTATTGTCACTACTCCCCTGTATTAACATAAATATATACATGCATATTTATATGTTATTCTAGACTGGTCAAGAATCACGTAGTAACTATTAATATCTCTAACAAAAGTGACAAAACTCACCATTGCCCATTACTTCTTAACCAAACTATTCAAAAACAATTTAAGTCCTCACAAATATTCAAAGACACTCCGCCAGGGCTAGTTTTTTAAAACGTTTTGTTACGCGCAGTACGTCTCCAAGGCTTGGCTACTGCGTGTTGCAGACATAATTAATTGTAAGCAGTCTACGACCGGCAACAATGCCCGCTATTCCGTAATAATATCATTTAATAAGTCGCAAACTCCCGAGGCTTGTGGGGCGCTAATTTATTTATAAAACGGCGCAAAAAATAATATGGCGCGGTATGGAAATAGTCTCGTTTTGCGCTTTTGAAATGCCTCAAGTTTGTTTTAGAATATCGCGTAATTAAAATTCTTTGTAGAATGCTTAAAAAAGTACTGAACGCGTAAAATAAGACGAACATTAAATGCAGTTTATGCAAAGTGTTTACGCTAGATAAGTTTAAAAATTATATTTACCGTAGCTTTGCTGTCGTTATAAACTGTCATAATCTGCGTTATGTAAAATAATAAAAAACCAAAACAGAACAATTTTGTTGCAATTTTTTGAGTGGTAAAATATCCCTGAACACTTTAAAACGAAGGGTTCTAATAATGACATGACATAGGTATTAAAATTGTATAACATTAAAATAATAGAAGCTTTTAAAAGAATGGCAACGAGAGTCATGAGCTCATGCTAAAATCGACCGTTGTAACATTGACTGGAAAGTGGAAACAAAACGACTGACGGTGAAACATGAGTACCAAGACTCAGAGCGACTTACTGACAGCAGCTTACTAATAAGCTGATTACTGAGTGTTACAACACCTTTGGGTGGGTACAGTGGTACTCTTAGGCCCATAGACAAACAATGGGTTTATCGCTGGTCACCAGAATCATGCCGGCCCAATGATGTTGCCAGTCATTTTATCCTATCACATTTCGAAGATGGAAAATAATGAAACTTAAAAAATAAAACTTAAAATATTATGCATGAAATAAAATATTTACTATTTTGAACGTAAGTTGGGACAAAGTAAATGCGTTCTATTTTCAGCGTAAAAATACATAACTCAATAAAATATACTCACTTTATTCAGAGCTTTGTTAAACAGTTCGTTAGTCCATTTGTCATAATCACGTCCACTCCGAAGTTATTAAATCGGATTATGTCAGGATTGTTTGAATGGAAGTGTCCGTAATATCTTTATGAAATCTAACTTCGAGGAAACCATATCATTTATTAACTTAATAAAATGCTGAAAATATAAGAAATCATAGCTAACATTTATTCTTCTGCTTTTTTTAAAATTTCGATTTGATTAACACATTTTTATTTGCATTTAAAACTTCTTCTTTACTTCCATTGCACAAAGTCTGTGGATTTATGGTACGTTATCTTTATTTTTCTTGATATTTAAAAAAATAACAAGAAGTCTATGATACTAATTGACAGGTCCACAGATAAGAACTAGTTACGCAGCATGTAGGCTTAATAACAAAATTATGCAGATATTTTAATGAGTCATACACCATGGTTCGGTGGGCTTTGCACGTTTATGAGACATCGTTACCCGGCATTTACTATAAACGAGAAAATTGAATGCATGCGATCCCTATTTTTTAATGATTATAGTGTAAAATGAGGCTAAAGAGATTTTTAAAAGTCGTAATTATATACTATTACATCTTCTAAATAACATATTTTTCCTGCATTAATTAATATCAACGACAGACAGGCATGCCGTAAGAAATAAATCCGCAGCATGATAAGGACAGGTGGAAGAAGTCATATATATATTTTTTTAAATAAATATTTTAATTCAATGAAAAAAAAAACAGTTTATAAATAAATAAATACACCCTCACACACCTAGTCCTGACCCCACACTAGGTATAACCTGTCTCGTGGGTATTAGAAACTATGAGAGACTTTCGGTCTCACAACACCCAGACTTGAAACAAATAGCTGTGAGTCACACAAACATTTGTCTCAATGTGGCAATCGACCCCCGGTCTCTCGCTTCACAGCCGGCTACTCGCCTGCTGCGCCATGGAAGCTGTCTGTTTATTTTATTTTATCCTTGGAAAATAACATTTGCAATGGTTGACGTACCTAAACAGCAGCCCGAGCAGGAAAATTTCTGACAACCGTAAATGTATTCGTGCTCGATGCGCGTCTATGAAATTTGTATGGAATATTAATCAAATGTCATCAGTGCGCAGCGAGTTTACATTTACATTAGTTTTTCGTGCTCGGGCAACAGAACCAACTTTTATATTTGGCCGTATAGACAATCGCAAGTTGCTTCCACCAGATGCAATACGATTTTAATCATTGTTCATGATATATTATTGTGTTCGTAATTAGGCCTTTTTGCTTAATTAAACACCAATTAGAAACACTTATAATCATTTGCTCGGCATTTTTCTTAAACATCAATGACATACAACAGTATATAGACGGAAAAAAGCACAAAATTTGTGATGCAGAAGTTATGACCTAGTAGTCATAAGTCGCTCAGGTTATTTGAAATATACGCGCGGCAGGTTGGCCAGCGTAATAATCTTGAGAGAATAATGTAATACAGTAGTAAAGTCAGTCCAAACTACGAATAATCAACCACATTTTATATTTTCGACAGAGTAACAGTCTGATCTTCGCCTTGCGTACAACTAACTTACAATAATGTTTGCTACCCTATTTATACTTAATACAGAATGTCAAATCAGCGATACTATATTTCACTGTATAACTTTAGAGATGGTATGTTGTTTTATTAATAAATTTATAAAGCAAATTAGTAATTATAACGAATATCCTATGGTGCAATGACAAGGCATAATTACGATATTACAACAACCACAATAGGATGAGTATTTAGCACGGTTGGTACTTATTAAAACTATGAATAATCATAATATTGGAATTGTAATGATCTAACAATTATGTAGCACTCTTGGTACTTGTTAGCAATAAACTTATCTTACGTGATTCTTAATCATTCACAAAACATTCTAGGGTGTAAATTGTAATAATCGCTCTCGCATTGTAATAAATAGTTGATGGGGGTACTGAAGTTGGAGATCAATTTTCTACCGACTTCCAAAAAGGGGAAAGTCCTCAATTCGTCTGTATTTTTTATGTATGTAACGCGATATCTCTGCTAATTGTGGACCGATTTTGAAAATTATTTTTGTGTTCGATAGAGGTTATTTCAAGGGTCCCATATAAATTTGGTCATGATCGGATTTGAAGTCGGTCTGTTAAGTTTTTAAACTTGTTTGGATGGAAACTTGCTTAATAGCCCCTCTATAGTTAGTAATATTAAATCTCTTTGTTAAACATAGCAAATTTCTTACGGCAATTCAGTTGGAATTCCAAACAAAAAGTTTACTTTCACGGTCAATCAATCGTTTTGATTATAATTAAATAACAATGTACGTAACAAATTCCCTCTAACTACTGAATCATTCATTGATTGCGATACGATCTTCGGTTTGAAAGTAAAGTTGTTCTCATAGAAAGAAAGAAAGATATAAATTTTTTATTGTCACTGAACGCATGGAACATCAGTTAATGTTTGTTCATCATGTATGTTGTGGTATTGTTCTCTTCAATCTTAGAGCGACTTGCAGCACTATTATTAACCTAGAGTTAATCCTAAATTAAATTTAGCCTGAAAGTCATTTGTATATTTAAATCGAGATTAAGGATAAATCGCAATATGTCTATTTAAGAGCTGCAAGTCGCTCTCGTCTCTCAAACGAGGTTCGCAATTCGTCGGTATTTTTTATCTGAATTTTACTTTAGATATGTTGGGCCTTACTTATAAAAACATTTTCGCTTATCTTTTCGCTAAGAATACCCTGTCACTTTTTGCCTTGCGTTACATTGTTTCAAAATGAAAGGGACAACCTATGGTTAAAGATAAGCAGCGTTTAAATATTTTTATAAGTAAGGGGCGTTAAGTTTATTTGTTAAGCTTCCATAGTTTAACAATAACTTTTTCTTTCAACCTACCCTGATCCACAAGTTGTGCGTTTGATGATTGCAGAAACGATTTGGCTTAGTTTTACCGGCTGCATGCCTGACGTTAACCCCCTCTGAAGGCTGGAGTCTCAGGCAAATCAAATATAAAAAAAATACTTTCCGACCTGGGAATCGAAACCAAGACCTATATATCAAGGCCGTGACTTTACCAATATATATTAGCTGAAATCAATTAAAAAGACGAAAACGTTCACCAAAATGATATACGTGCAGACAAAGACAAAAAATGTTCTAAACTTTCGTATAAAACATAAGCGGATTAACCAACAAATCGAAGTTTACCGGACCGAAATAAAAATTGGATTTCAAAAATCAATTTTTACGGCAAAAGCGCCCATTGCAGCCCAGTGGTGCGAAAACAGCACTCGTGCGGACAAACTAACAACGTGTGCACACTGCGTCCATACTTGACTGCTTATACGGGCGTGATCCCAATTCTAACAGGAGGGGTGTAAATCAGGAAAACCATGAAGAAAATGCTTTTGTCCCGTATTTTTGTTGGTTGGAAATTTTTGTCTAATCTATACGGATCTTAAAAAAATACGTTGAAATAAAACTATTTTTACGGATTCTATCACGATTAGGTTTTAATTATTATTCCCGAAGTTTCGAAGGCTTTGCAGTCTTCGTTGTCACGGGTCAGACAACGAAGACCTTTTGTCTTCTTATTTCAATGTATAATATTCGCGTAAACTTGAGAAATCTGTATTTAGAAAATACGTCGCTTTGTGTAAATGAAGCCACGTCTCCTGTACTAAAACATTCCACAAAACACCTACACAAAACATGTATTTTTTATCTATGGTTCATTGTTCTACGAGCAGAAGACAGCTAAAATCGTTGTTTTGCGTATGTTTTTGTGAAACGTTTCGAGAAAAACTAGTGCAGGAGACGCGGCTTAAGCAGATCTATTTTTTAATGTGTACGTAGCTAATAGAATGTTAAAAGACCGTCGTCCGTCCGTCCATCCGGGTCCGATTAATAAAGACCGTTAAGTGAATAAACCTACTGATTTCTTAAGTTTACGCGAATATTATACATTGAAATAAAACTATTCTTACGGATTCTATCACCGGATATTCTGTCTGACCCGTAACAACGAAGACTGCAAAGCCTTCGAAACGTCGGGAATAATTATTAAAACCTAATCGTGATAGAATCCGTAAGAATAGTTTTATTTCAATGAATAAACCTAATTTTGAGACAAAAAAACGTAGAAAATAAACGTATGGATTTTCAAATGTTAACAAGTTATTTGACTTAAAATGTGATAGCCAAAGTCTAATTGTTGAATTTTCTAGATACAATATTAGCCACGTTTTGTTTGGTTAGTTACTTAAATCTCAAAATTATGTTCTCACCTCTTATAGCAGTATTATTATAATTTTACTTGAATCGATTTCCATACAAAACAAACGAAGAACGATTATAATAATACTGCTATAAGAGGTCGTGGTAACCCTGCAGGACGGCAAAATATTGAATAAGTCTTAAATAATTTACAGACCAACATTTCTTTTTCGACCGACTTCCAAAAAGAAGGTCCTCAATTGGACTGCATTTTTTTATGTATGTTACGCGATATGTCCGCCAAATGATATTAAAAATTATTTTTGTGTTCGATAGAGCTTATTTCAAGGGTGGTCCCATATCAATTTGGTAACGATGGGATTTGAAGTCGGTCTGTTGGTCACGATCGGATCAAGTTGGAAGTCGGCCCGTTAAGTTTTTCTTTAGTCCTATTGATTCTGGTACTTAGAAAAAATATGAAGTCTACAGACTTAATTATAATAAGTACATAAGTTAAAGAGACATGATATTATAAAATGAAATACCAGAGATTGTTATTAAAATAAATTGTCTTCCCGTTAGTGTCGAGTGCTCGACAATCCGGTTGTATGAAAAATATGTATGAAGATTAAATACAAACATAAACTCATCTCCGCAGATGTCAGTAGATAAGTGTTGAAATGTCTATCAGCCCGTATGTTTGTTTGTAGAAACATTTACTCGTAGTTTTCACTTCAAAGATAACCTACAGTTATGTCCACAGTTTATTTGAGAGATCTTAGATGCAGCACTTAGTAAATCTCGATTTATCCCAAATCTTGATTTAAAGGACAGCTGTAGATTAAATAGAGTTCGGGACTAATTCTAGATTAGTAATAGCGCTGCTATCGCCCTCAGAGTTGAACATCAGCAGTTTTATAAAAATCGGCGTGCTGTAACTGGGAAATGACTCAGCAAAATTAAAGGAAAGGGTATATTTAATAAGAATATATTTAATAGCAGGCGTGTAGGACATACCTTAACTTAAACTTTACTCTAACTAAAGTGCTTCCTTCACAATCCTTAATCCCTTTCTTTAAGTTTAAGGTTGGCAACGCATCCGTGGTTCTATTGGTATCGTGGGTGTCTGGGCAGAGGCGATCACTTACTATCAGAGGCCTTAGATGACCCTTTGCCATTATCAGCATCAGCCACAGAACGTCCACTGCTGGACATAGGCCTCCCCCAAAGATTTCCAGATCGACCAATTGGAAGCGGCCTGCATCCAGCGACTTCCTGCGACCTTTAATCAGGTCGTCTGTCACCTTGTAGGTGGACGACCAACGCTGCGCTTACCGGTACGTGGTCTCCACTCGAGAACTTTTCTGCCCCATCGGCTATGAGTTCTAGGAGCTATGTGCCCTGCCCACTGCCATTTCAGCTTGCTAATTCACTGGGCTATATCAGTGATTTTTGTTCTTCTACGGATCTCATTCTTGAGTTGATGGTGTAGAGAAACACCGAGCATAGCCCTCTTCATAGCTCTCTGAGTGACTAAGCTTCCTAATGCCTATAGTTAGTGGCCACGTCGCAACACACAGTGGTCGAAGACTTTTGTCTTCAGGCACTGAGGTATTTGGACGACAATATCTTGAGTAATTTCCTGAATGCTTCCCAGCCGAGCTGGATTCGACGAATGATCTCCCTCTCAAAGTTGGACCTGCCTAGCTGGATGGACGGCTTGTCCTAAAGCGTGGCGAGTGATGACATCCCCCCCGTATGACCCTTTGCCAGGCTGCTCTAAAACGACTAACGCCCGGTTTCAATAAACAATCTCAGTTCGAATGTGCTGATAGATTACAAAAAAATGCCAATAAGAACACAATTTGAACATGACTCTGTCAAATGACTTGATTTGATTGATTCATAATCGCGATCTATCTGCACTCTAAACTGGGATCGTTTATTGAAACCAGCCGTTAGTAGACAAAAGTAGCATTACCACCATGGTATGGTAGGTCAAGACCAAAATCTTACACTTGATTACATTACGTTACTGAAACACTGACACAGTTCGCATGTAGACCGGGTTTTATAAGAAAGTGATCAGTCATCGCCGGCATATTTTAGGCTCCACACGCGATGCTCGCACCGCGCCTAATTCAATTCTTAATTGATTCGCATCTCGCTTGCAAAAATTGATCTGAATGTCTTAGTAAAAGTAAAATCTTAACGAAAGTTCATTGTTAATAATGTGATTTTTAGGGTTAAAAATATACTGATTTCTTACGTTTACGCGAATGTTATACATTGAATTAAAACTATTTGTACGGATTCTATCACGATTAGGTTTTAATTTTTATTCCCGACGTTTCGAAGGCTTTGCAGTCTTCGTTGTCACGGGTCAGACTGATAGAATAGAATCATGAATAGAATGATAAAATATGATAGAATCCGTAAAAATAGTTTTATTTCAATGTTAAAAATATAGTTTCGCCATGTCCGTCTGTCTCCCTGTCTGGCCGCGGTTTATCTGAGAGACTAATATAACCAACCATGCTAAGAAAATTGTAAAAAAAGAATAAAAAATAGGGTATATTATAAATTATGAATGTAGTTTTCTTAGGTCATATTTCTTAAAAGATTAGTTAAATCAGGAATTACTGATAGTCTCTCATAGTTCCTCAAACCCATAATTCAAGACTCATATCTTACTGTCAGGAATATATGTATGTGTGATAAGACTGCCTCGGTGGCGTGGTGGTATTTCGGTACGACTACGGTTCTAAGGTCTCGGGTTCAATCCCCGGGTCGGGCAAAGTGATATTGGATTTTTCTATATCAGCTCGGAGTCTGGAATTGGTGCCCGATATGGCGATAGGCTCGCCCCCTATCACATCTGGGACGGAGCTAAGCTCGGCGAAATGTGGGTGTTCTAGTTCGCTAGTGCGCCTGTCTACCCCTTCGGGGATACAGGCGTGAGCTAATGTTATGTTATGATAAGACTTGTGTTATATATTATTTATCAAATCTTTAAAAAAAATCTTGCTCTACTAGTTTGACAGTTTATCGGTGAGGAACGGTGAAACTATATTACTTTTTTTGTCTACATTACCTACTTATCGAAGCTTGCAATTAATCAAATAGTCTTGTTATTTCTTCGGATATACAATTTTAGTCTATCTTAATGATACAAGGACGGGTCGGCATCAAACCGGCGACCCGGGGGTCGGCGACCGCCGAGTAGCGGGAAGCGGCAAGCCACGCGGCTATAGTACGCCACTTAGCGCGTGCCCACAAATGTGTATACTCATCAGTCATTAGTAATTATTAGTCAAGTCACTAAACTCACGCTATTATAGAGTACGGACCTGAAGGAGTAAAAATCAGTATCACATTTATGGTATAGTTAGTAAAAGCTGAGATCTATAGAACCAACTTCGACTGTCTGAGTCAAACAAACGAACTCAGTGAGAATTTGAATTTTTTAAATCAAACTTAGACTTAGTCCGAGCAATTTATTGCAAGAAAAACAGACTGACAGACAAGACTAAGCAAAGAATTTCTTGTATAATATGTCTCGGACTAAGTCAAATTTCAATTTATAAATTTCATATCCTCACTGAGTTCGTTCATTTGACTTAGACTTAGTCGAAGTTCGCCCTATAGATCTCAGCCTAAATATCTTTGATTGTAAGTCTACTAAAATAGTATACAGGCGCTGTTTATTAATATTGAGGCATATCCATAATGCTTCTCCAGTGACCACCATTTAACTAACTGAAGACTATTTCAAAAATCTTAATAAAATATTACGAACCGTACTAGTCTTAAAGATATTCATACTCCTAGCAATAGGCGTTGCTTTTTCGACTGTTTAATGTAGGAAACGCAAGGCAACGTGTTACGTGACTCTCAGGCTCTGTGATAGTCCTAAGCCCGTAGCACGACATACTTTCGATTAAGTATTCGAATTGAGCTAGTTACGTGCTCGTAGCATTTCTACATCATAAGTGTGTTATAACACTAGAACATTATACAGATTTCTTAACTGATTTCTTAAGTTTACGGGAATGTTATACATTGAAATAAAACTATTTTTTCAATTCACTACAACATTACACAAAAAACACCTACGCAAAACATGGTAGTTTTGGCTATGGTCCTTTGTCACATGAGCTAATGAAAAACCTTGTTTTATGAAGTTGTTTTTCGTGTTTTGTTTTAAAAAAACATGTGCAGGAGATTTTTATAAGAACAGCTGCAAATAATAGTAAAGGTTGGTAAACAAGCAGATAGGTCATCGAATCATCCCGTGATGCCCACTTCCGACTAGTAATAACTACTAAATAACCGTAGTAATAATATTCCGGCTCTACACACCGATATCGATTCGTATACGTACTCGAAAGTTGTGCGTGCTACAGCCTCTTGTTATCCTATAAAATCTGCGTGTAGTCTGTATTACAGAGCATGATCTAGGCTTGTACAAGTGCGTAAGTATTGGAATTACACATGGATATTGTTTGTACGTGACTCAGAATACCCGTTAGCGAAGATTGGACCGGTCTGGACGATCCTGCATGACTCAAAACTATACAATTTGAGGGCTTGCAAGGGAAGATGCGAGGATTATGAATCATAGATCTGTATTTTATTACTGTACTAACTTTTACTTGCAGTTCGGTTTGTATCGATGATTTTTGAAGGACCCTTATCACCTTATCACCCTTATCACCTATATATATATATATATATATATGAAATCCTTAAGCGCACGTCGAAAGGTTCTGGATGTGATGTTCTTGTTTAAATTAGTTAGAGGTCTAATAGATTCTCGTGAGCTCTTAGAGAAGGTGCATATTTGTATCCCACGTGCTAGCAGTCGCCTAATAAATAGAAGAACATTTGTTCTGCCTCATAGTAGAACTAATTTAGGACAGTATTCCCCCGTGTGCCGCATGCTCTCTTTCGCCAACACTATCCGAGGTGATATAGACATCTTTTCTAGTTCTAATGCCTCAATAAGGGCGAAGCTTAAACTACTAATTAATTAATTATTTCAAATTGTATTTCATTGGTTTTTTTATAGTAAAATAGGTATTATAATGTCTTTGTTAACATAAGCACGATAGATTCACATCGAGTAGATGACAATCAAACGTATGTATTTACATTATCTTTAATTATTTGTAGTATTTATGATTGTTCATCAGTTTTGTGAATAATAATAATAAAAAAAATAAAAAAAAATAAAAATATATATATATATATATATATCTATATCCCCGAAGGGGTAGGTAGAGGTGCACTAGCGATGTAGAATACCCACATTTCGCCGAGCTTAGTTCCGTCCCAGATGTGATAGGGGGCGAGCCTATCGACATATCAGGCACAAATTCCAGACTCCGGGCTGATATGGAAAAATCCAATATCACTTTGCCCGACTCGGGAATCGAACCCGAGACCTCAGGACTCTAGTCGTAACGAAATACAACCACGCCACCAAGGCAGTCGGTGCAGGTAATTTAAGATAACATTTTTTTTGTGTCGCACACAAACAGTTGTTTTGGATCTGGGTGTTGTGAGACCGTAAGTCTTTGGTAGTTCCTGATACCCACGACAGATGACCCGTTTCTGCAAGGTCCTGTCCATGGGTAAGAATGTTGGTTGTTGTTTTATATTCTTCTTCTTCTTTTAAAAATAATGGCTTCCACGCATATGCGGTGGTTTAGCCAATGTCAAGGTAAATAGAGCAATTATGTTTTCACAATGACCATGAGTCCCAGATGTGGATGATCTCAAGTCCTTGCTGGGATATTGGCGGTAATTCCTTCCAGTCCAGTGCCCCTCAGATGTCCTTCACTCGGCGAATCGACCGAACAAAGCCAACCAACGCACCAAGCAAATCTCATCGAAGATCACCGGTTAAAAATTTTCCACATTATACTGTCCATCTTCACTAAAGTTTGATGCATTAAACCATAACACTTAAAACCAACAAACACAGCTGTTGAGAATAATATGAAATAATTTTAACAAGCGACGCCCACCCTGTCAGACTTCCCGTCAAAATCCCTGTTTTATATTCGTAGACGATTCACAGCATCTGACGCTTTGGAAACCACTGACCGGAATATTTTATTACCTGAACATATTTTAACACAAGTCAGAAGAAATAATTAAGTTATATTATACAGCTCAGTTTAATTACACGTTGATTACACCACGCATCCAACTCCATAACACTTTATTTTAGCTATAAACATCGCAGGTGGCGAAATGATTTTTCACCAACTTATAAACAATTATATTTTATGAGGAATAAAATGACGTGAGCGCCTCCTTGGTTTGATGGTAGATGTGGTGATTCGTCATCACCCCAAACACGTTTTGGCAGACCCCAATGATCCCATCACAGTTGCTGTCAAAGCAGCCATTTCCCTTCTCAATACTAATAATTGAAATATTAACACCAGACCTCGACATCGGACCCGCCCGAGAGTCCGAAGATCTCCCAAAGCATACCCTCGGCATACTACGCAGAGATGATTTAATTTAATTGTAGTCCCCAGCGATAGTTCAATATGAGGTCTGAGCCTTCGAAAAGACACCTCTGTGTTCAATCGCAGTCAAATGAATATATTTCTGGCTAGAGCGCCATTAGCGCCAGCTAAATTCAGGTGAAGCTGTAAAAGCAATTTTGTTAACAGCACAAGCCCATTTGAAAAAAAAGATGAGGACTGAGGATCCTGCTCCCTGACTTTTGACACTCGATTCTAGTTTGAGTTCGATTCGGTTCCATCAATATCAAGTTAAAAAGTGCGCTAATATAGCATTCGAGAACTTGTTATTTGGTAATTTTTAACGCGACATTAGCGCACTTTTTACCTCGATTTCGGTGGATTTTTAAGTCAAAAAATGAAACCGAATTGAAGTTGAAATCGAATTTAGTATCAAAAGTGGGTTTGTAGTTAATTCACCTCTGCCTACCTCCGCGAGTATTAGAATAATAGAAGAAAAATCGTTAGTGTCAGGGCATTACCCTTTCTTCATAATAGCATATAATTTCATACAAATATGAGTAAGATGTGAATGCAGATAATGCTATTGTGAAGTTTCCATTGTTATTGTCCACAGATCTTGGTTCAGATAACAATGCAGTGCTTTATGCGTCTAGGGTCTATTAAACGTTATAATAGCTTCAGTATGAATGTGGGTAGTTATTAGGTATGATAAGCCTAGATTGGTGGGGGGAAAGTCTGAATTAGGAATTGTACATTTTGGTTAGGACCAAATATATGTAGGCATATATACAACGTTAGCCTTAATACATACACCCTAAACCAGAGAGTATTTTATTCAGAATCAGTTACATAATGCAATAACTATAGTTTTTAACTATATGTTGTATTTTGTCCTAAAACCAAATTAAAAAATCACAAGTTTAAAAACTTAACAGACCTACTTCAAATCCGATCGTGACCAAATTTATATGGGAAATAAGCTCTATCGAACACAAAAAGAATTTTGAAAATCGGTCCACATTTGGCGGCGATATCGCGTAACAAACATTAAAAAAAACAGATGAATTGAGAACCTCCTCCTTTTTGGAAGTCGATCGAAAATCCTTGCAAGTTAGATACCTATCTATAATGCTCGTTTCGAATTCGAAATTATTCCTGCTATGAGTTTAATATTTTCCGCTTTCAATATTATCCCGCTGTCATGTCATATTAGGCCATTGTGGTGGAAAATTAATTAAACATTTCTCCTTTATCAATAAGAATAACTATATAAACCCACGTTATACTGTCAAAGTTATCAGTCATTAACCTTAATTGAGCTATTTGTGTCTTAATCCATTAGATTTAAATGATATTATCGAAAGACATTGATTGAGTTGTTAACGGTCTAAATTACAAGATATAAGTAATGAATGAAAAATATATTTTGAGGTTAGAAATGATTATTGAATAAAATTAAAATGAAGACAAAAATCATTGTTAGATTAAAATTCAACCAGGCTTATAAACACATACTATCTTTTTGAAAAAAGAATCAATTTTATAAAAAAATAACATAAAAAAATAAGAAAAATAATAAAACAAAACATTTGAAACATTTTGTATTATTTTTATATTACTTCATAAGGTTTTAATTTTAAACAAAACTATTTTATATCAAATTAAATACTGGCAGCCCAAAATCTAGCAGTTCAATATCCATATCTATTATTAAATAAGGCCAAGCTAACCCATAGACAAGTTTAGATACACTTTCGCCATTATCTATTGACTCTCCTTTATTCAACGACACCAATTCTTATAAAACTTAATGCGGTCATGTAAGCAAATACACGCTTAAATTGATTAAAATTACATAAAAAATAGATTAAATACATATCAATAGAGCAACATCGCCCGCTGTCACCAAAATTGATTGGCATATTGTTACGGAATTTAGCACTGTCGAATCTTAAAGTAATCATCTGGTGAAACTTGAACGGCTAAAGCACTTTCGCTTCTGTATTCAATTATGAATCTGCTTTGTGTATTGAGGAAAATGACATTTAGTTCCATTATAACTATACATTTGATCTATAAAATAAATTTAGATAAATCTAACATAAAAATTAAGCTCACGTCTGAATTCCCGAAGGGGTAGGCAGAGGCGCACTAGCCAACTAGTACACCCACATTTCGCCGAGCTTAGTTCCGTCCCAGATGTGATAGGGGGCGAGCCTATCGCCATATCGGGCACAAATTCCAGACTCCGGGCTGATATGGAAAAATCTAATATCACTTTGCACGGGGATCGAACCCTATGCCTCAGGACAATAGTCGTACCGAAATACAACCACGCCGAGGCAGTTAGATAAATCTTTCAAAGTGGTATTGCGTGCGCGTGAGGACTTCCGTGTTGAGGTCTCCGCTTCAATCCCTGAGTTGGGCAAAGTGAGCCTATGAAATTATTGAATACAGTTTCCAATCTCGAAAAAATAATATTGATTTCAAACGATTTTAGTCAATTATTTCTTCATAAAAAAAGTTAATTCCGTTAACACTACCAACATGTTGATTTAGATAAAAGCAACAGTTACAAATTATAATAGCAAGCATGTTTTTATCGTGGGAAAACATGATAATAAACACAACATTTTTACAATGAAACTAATTATAAAATTAGCAGAATACCGCCGCATGAAAGAGAAAATGAATGTGCTGATATTAGGGTTACCAACAAAAACGGATTATTCTTTGCGTTCTATCTTTGATTTGTGATGTTGATATATCTAGTATCCCCAAGAGTTAAACCGATTTGGATAAATTTCGGCAAACCAGAAGACTTCTTGTGATCAGTCATTGAATATTCTTCTTCTTCAAGTGCCTCTCCATCACTGAAGGTTGGCAGTCAGTTCCTTGAACCTCTCCTTGTCCATAGCTAGACGGAACAGCTCTTCAACTCTTTTTATTCCGGTCCACTCCCTTATCTTACGCAGCCTTTTCCTGCTATTTTACACATCATGAAGTTTTGAAGCAGATAGTACACATCATGTCTCAAACTATGACCTAGGTACGAAACTTTCTACTGCTTGATGGTTTGGTCTTGAATTCTGTACTCTTCTCTTCTGCATTCGGGCTAGGACCTCAGCGTTAGACGCTTTGTTTGTCCATCTTAAACGTTCATCTCATTGAATATTATAAGAGTGTAATTAAGATTTCAATCGACTCCAAAAAGAGGACACTCTTAATTCTTCGGTATTTTTTACGATATCTTTGGCAAATACATCAAATGCATTCAGTCACTTCCTTGCAACATTGTTAAGGAGGCCGATGGCTGGCTGGCACATATGTCATACAGCATACTCGTAAATGGGTGCTGCAATATCTTTTAAGAAAAAACAAATAAACTTTTCTTTCTTTCTTTCATGTGTGGACTGATCTGTTCAGACTTTTATTTTTTGTATTGTATCTAGTTATTCATCCGTAAAATTTCCATTTATTCATCGTATTTGTGGGAGTTGCTCAGCAATCGAAATTTTATCTTTTGTAATTCGTTGGCTTTATTTTACATTATGGTAACATTATTATGGCTTAGCTGCTCTAATCTTATTTAATTTAATTAAAGGAATTCTTTTGTGATTGATTCTTCATTAATAATTTATTGTGAACTGCTTTTTAAAAATATTCTGAATACTTTTTTCTATAATAGTTCTTAATTTTTAAGACACACATAACATAACATAAGCTCACGCCTGTATCCCAGAAGGGGTAGGCAGAGGAGCACTGGCGAACTAGAACACCCCCATTTCGCCGAGCTTAGTTCCGTTCCAGATGTGATAGAGGGCGAGCCTATCGCCATATCGGGCACAATTAATTTTTAAGCTTTTGAATAAAATCTGCCAAGTGCCAACCCTATTAGTTCAAATATGTTACACTGCCCATTTAAGCGAACCATTTCTCTCGTGAGCAAAATTAATTTTAGAACTAATTTTAGATATGAGATTTATAACCATGTGTGTTGAAAATGGTAACTTATATCGACTCGTTGCCTTTATTTGTTACTGTGATATTGATCGTCGGATAATATGAGACCTCTCCATAAGGTAACATGGTAAAAGTAGACTTACCAAAGTCGCATATTGGTTTTCTACTGCATAAAAAAGAATAAACAAGACTTTCGTTAATACATTTAGTGTAATTTCTCGTTGCTACTGAATTAAGTGCTTGTGTCTTCTTATAGAAGAGACTGGCAAACAAGCAGGTGGATCACTTGCGTTGCGATCAGGAATATTTTTGGCAATGGAATTCGTATCGAGCTCGCAACGCACTGATCACCGTTTGGTTAATATTTCATACAAATGTCATACACGCATCTCGAATGTCAAAAATATTCCTGCAAGGACCACTGATGTTAAGTAATCTACACCGCCTATAGACATACCAAAAGAATCCCATTATTATTTTTTATTGCATAAACCCACATTACTTTATGTAACAAATTAGACTAGATTGTAGAGAAAACCAGCGAACCTTTTCACTGCTAGAATGGGAAAAGGGATTTGGAAGAGGAGAGCAATTGGGCTACTGGAAACATTACTCATAGAACGAAACGCAACAGCGTGCTATCGCTTCCTGAAGGGTTTCTGTGTGACAGTAGACAGTATCAAACCGGTCGACCTGGCCCATTCGTACCCACTTTACTGTCTACACAATGGCTCTACCACTCAAACAATGTCTTACTGCCTGCTTAACATCCCTAGAAGTTATATCTTGTGCAACCTCGCTAACATCAAGCGGGCTAGTAGACTTCTATATACCTTCAATATTCTTATGGAAAATTCTTTGGTAAGGTTTCTTTACGATGTTTTCCTCTGAACATTATTGACAGCCTCCGTGGCGCAGCGGGCGAGTAGCCGGCTGTGAAACGTGAGGTCGCAGATTCGATTCCCGTATTGAGCCAAATGTTTATGTGGCCCACAGATATTTGTTTCAAGTCTGGGTGTTGTGAGGCCGAAAGTCTCTCATAGTTTCTGACACTTACGATACAGGTTATACCTAGTGTGGGATTAGGACTAGATGTGTGACTATTGGGTGTATTTATTATTTAAATTCAGACGATTCAAAGCAGTCGCTTGTAAAGTTTTTACTCACTGATTTATAGAAATCGAAACCTTAACTAATTTCATTTGCATTTTCTGAAACCGAATTGAAGACGGGTAAAGGATTCTAGTTTTTTGGCTATTTTTTATCAAATCATCCGATATTTACAATTTTGACTTTCTCGCGGTGAAAGGCTTTTCGGTAAATTCATGTAAAAACTGGAGTGGATTGTATGAATAATTTTAGCGTGGCGATGCCGTGACATCTCATGATACCGAAATCTGGGCATTGATTGAAAATTCACGCCGCATTTTATCTACGGATTTACATTATTCAAATTCAATTTTGCGTATTTTTGGGTCGAACAAAAAACGACCTAATATTAGCAAGGTTAAACACTGGCTTATTTTTTAAACTATTTGTTCATTCTTTTTCTTTTTTTATTCATAAACTATTTATATTTGGAATTAATTTGAAAATGTTCTTTTTATTTCCGTTGGTGGGAAAATAATTTAAATTGATTTATTTATTTATTTATTTCACAGAAAATAGATTTACACTTTGGTCTTATTAAACTAAAAAAACTGATTTTAAATATAAAAGAACACTGTAGCTACATCTGCGTAATATAGTTTTCAAACCCCACAATATTTCATTACAGGCCGCTAACGTAATTATTCAAAATACATATTCAATTTCTAGTATTACCTACCACGAGTGAGGCATTAATTATATTCTGTAGAATTCTTGTTGATAATCCTCTAACATTACCTGTGTACATAGAAATTCTAATAAAAACGAGTTTTTGAACTGCGTCCGCGAGCTACTACTACGATATTCTAACACACATTTATTGCCTTCATTAAACAAAGTGAGATGTTTTTTACACACTTACATGCACCTCCGCGATCAACCTCTATTTATCCCAAATCTCGATTTAAAGATAGGAGTGAGCTGTAGGATAAATCGAGTAAAGGTTTAATTCTAGATTAGTAATAGCGCTGTAAGTACTAAATCCGAATCTTTTTGTACTAACATAATGCCCCTTTCTTATAAAAATAATTAAGCGCTGCTTATCTTTAACCACAGGTGCTCCATTTAATTTTTAAACAATGTAACGCAAGGAAAAAGTGACAGGCTATTCTTAGCGATAAGATAAGCGAAAATGTTTTTATAAGTAAAGCCCAAGATGTTTCGGGTCTGGGTGTTGTGAGACCGAAAGTCCCTCGTAGTTTCTGATACCCACGATAAAGGTTAAACCTAGTCTGAACTCTAGTATGGAGTCAGGACTATGTGTGAGACTGTTGAGTGTAGGTATCTATTTTTTTATTTATGCAATGTGCTTGAACGAGTGTGTTGTGCCAATCTACATTGGAGTGGGATAGGGACAGTTGAAAGAAGTACAGTCGCGAAGATTGAATATCATCAAAATGAAAGCAGCGTAGAAGAGATTTCGTCTATTTACTTCAACTTTTTATAAATAACTTTTATAAAAGCGGACTTTTATAATTGTCCGCTATGTATTCACAAAGCACATGTCTGTGATTATTTGACAAGTTCATAATAGAAAGTAGATAGGACTTATAATATTATTTTGGACCCTTCGCATTAATTTAATTCCTTATGCGTTAAGTAACATATCTCTTATAGTAGCTAATTCAACAAATGCATTTTCTTACTTTGGTGTAACCTAATAAGCAACTGCAATGGACCCCGTCTGACGTAATTGCTAATATATTGTTAGGACACACATAATTAAGTTTTGGAACCCTCGTACTACTTTATTTCCTTCTAGAACCATTTTCTACTAATAATGGACTATAATTATTGGCAAAAGACAGGCAACGAATAGTGCAAACAAAGATTTAATTCTCACTAAGTACGACAGATTGTCAACTGAACCCCTAGCTTTTTTTACAGTTCTCGCTAATCATTCACTTGTGGAATCTACAACGAACTGAATACCTATGTACAGAAAAAACGCTATCGTTTGTTTAAAGAGGCGAAAAACTCACGCTAGTCAAACTGATTTGTCCAAGTCTCATAACTTACATCAAGCTTTTACAGACTTGGAAAGAGTGAATATGCTTCGTATGAAAGTATTTGTACCTACTGCTTGATAGCTTACTCTGTTCTTCAGCGAAACTTAGGTTGAGATCTATAGAGCGAACTTCGACTAAGTTTAAGTCAAAGAAACGAACTCAATGAGGAATTGGATTTTTTAAATCGAACTTTGACTTAGCCCGAGTCATTTTTTACAAGAAAATTCGCTCAATAGATCTCACCCATATGCAGAATACACGTACTCAAAACTCGTAACGCCCGGTCTAATAAACAATCACAGTTCAAATGTGCATATAGATTACAAAAATTAGCCAATAAGAACACAGTTTGAACATGATTCCAAATGACTTGATTTGATTGGTTCATAATGGTGATCTGCACTCTAAACTGAGATTGTTTATTGAGACCGGCCGTAAGTCTCACTTGTAAATTTGTAATCGAGAATCACGTGAGATCAACTAGTAATGTTGTTATAGGGGTCGGTCTGCGCCCACACCGCGGCCCTGCTCCTGTGGTCACTCAACTTTGTTTTTCTACTTAGACACCACTACACATACGCAATTCTACCTCACTGAGTTTCTCAGGGGTTTCGATTTTTTGTTTGGGTATCGTGTTTTGTTAACTTAGAACTCGGTAAAAACGTTTCTGAGGGAATTATTGACTTGTCGATTGCCTTGATATAGTTGTATTTCGGTACGACTACCGTCCTGAGGTCTCGGGTTCGATCCCCGGGTCGGGCAAAGTGATATTGAATATTTCCATATCAGCACGGAGTCTGAAATTTGTGCCCGATATGGCGATAAGCTCGCCCCCTATCACATCTGGGACGGATCTAAGCTCGGCGAAATGTGGGTATTATATTTCGCCAGTGCACCTCTGCCTATCCCTTCGGGGATGCAGGCGTGAGCTTATGTTATGTTATTGACTTCTGAATTCTGATTGCTTGATGCTCCATAACATGTAAGTCTATACAATAAATGTACTTATCTTTATTTCCGAAATGCTGCATTTAATAAAGAACAGCAGAGACATTATTATATTTATTTTCCCGCCATTCAAAATTACCTACCGTCTGTGTTTCTTATATTTTTATTCCAATAGTATGACTAAGCGACCTGTGATAGCCCAAACGATAAACCATTGTCTTCAAATGCATACGTGACAGATGTAATCACGGTATTCAACGAATACAGCCAAGTCACGAGCATATGTTTCACTACCGAACGAAGGAATCCGTTTACATACTTGACTCCTTTGGCAGTATGATATAGGCTGAGATCTATAGAACGAACTTCGACTAAGTCCGAGTCAAAAAAACGAACTTAGTGAGGATTTGGAATTTATAAATCGAACTCAGACTTAGTCCAAGTCATTTTTCACAAGAAAAACTTTGCTAAGTCCAAGTCCACAAAACCTTGACTTCGGTCTGTCAGTTCGGCATGCAGTAATACCAGTATCGAAATACTGACATAAAATGTAGAAATTGTTTTATTCATTCTAACGTTTTTTAAATTAAAATACCAAAACTATTGTTAGAAAATGTTTAATAATTAAAGGTACGAGATTTTCTTATATTGCAGTACCGTTTATTATACTGTAAATCGATCTATTAATTATTAAAGTTTAACGAAAATAGATAATTTTGTTTGGAATAAACTTGTAACCCAGAAGATGCCAAAAAAATAGACAAATGTTTTGACAACTTCCAGTATTGTCCTGAATAATAATTAATATAACATTAAACCCGAAACCGTGCTCAGAATTAAAAAAATCGTTCTGCTGAGCCATTTGCAAAGCGCGAAAGGTGACCCGAGAACCAGTGGGAATGGACGGACGGCGGACTTCATCGCGGCGACCCACAATGCAACAGTGACCATCATGCTATTGCTCCAATAATATTATCATCATCATCAGCCACAGGACATCCACTACTGAACATAGGCATCCCCCAAAGATTTCCAGATCGACCGGTTGGAAGCGGCCTGTAACCAGTGATTTCATGTGACCTTTGTCAGGTCGTCTGTCCACCTAGCAGTCATATTAAACAGACAGTGAATCAGTGAATCAGTGAAAGTACATATTATATTAATTATTATGTAGTCGGCCTAAATAATGTATAGATATTTTGACAATGAATTGGTTACATGTTGTCAGGAAATTGATTTGCAGTAGGTAAATAAAATAATAATTATCATGAATAATATTTATTTATTACAATCTCTGATATTAACCTTTGTTTATTTGAGTGAGCATACATACATACATACATAGACTCACGCCTTTTTCCCATAGGGGTAGGCAGAGACAACGGATTTCCATTTGCTACGATCCTTACACACCTCTTTCGCCTCATTCAGTCTCATTACATTCTTCATGCATGCACGTCGGTTTAGGGTACTTTTAACTTGACCTTTCTCGAGTAAATCTCTGACTTGGTCACAGAATGTTCGATGAGGTCTTCCCCTTCCACCTCTACCATTCACACTTGCCATATATATTTGCTTTGTCAGCCTCCTTTCATCCATCCTTTCTACATGCCCAAACCACCGCAACATTCCTTTCTCAATCCTCGTTATTATTTCCTCTTTCAATCCACACAGTACATAAATGGTATTCTCAACTATTGTGTAATATACCTACTGCACAAACTACTGTAATATTGCTTGTGTTTGATAACTTGTTCCGCAGTTGGTTGCATGTGTGAAAATTTAATAACTTCAAAATGTTATTTCTGAAACAGAAGAAATAAATATCAGACAGAGTTTCCCTCAGATCTTTCATTATTAATCAGCAGATCACCACAATGGCAATTTGCATGGTCTAGCTGACAATAAGCTTGCCTGGCAGGTTAACCACTCAGATGGTACCCAGATGGTAATGCCTCAACAGTTTACCGCTGGCAGGTAATGTTAATAAGGCATGGTTTTGCTTTGGGCTTGCTGGCTGACTGAGATGCAATTTATACTCTACATGGGCTGCTAGTAAACAAACAGACAGACAGACAATTTGCTAGTAAACAGTCTCCAAAATACAAAATTCCCGTTTTAACAATTTTGATAAATTAATAAAACTTTTGTCAATATATTAATATGAAATAATGGCAGTGGATTAGCTAGAGCTCCAGGAATAGGTATGACAGAGTCGAATCACCTCACTCACTCACCTGATTGTGACTCCTGGCATATTTGAGCCCTTGTAATTCTCTTGGTGGTTTACACTTTACTTCATCATTTTAGAGCTTAGAATGCTTTTTTTATGTCATCATGTTTTCATCATCATCATCTTGTTTCTTCTTACTTTAAAAATTATGGCCTTCTTCAAAATATTAATGATTTTGCCAACAATAGTAATAAATAATAAATCCATGTTTTGACTATCAAATGATGATGATTCATGTTTATTCTTTCTTCTACCTGCCCTTATCCCACCTTAATGTGGGGTCGGCGTAGCAAACTTTTTCAAGCATGTTGCTGAAAGGATTATAATACGATTTATGTATAATGCGGTTTGTTTTTCACTTGACATTTCAAAGAGCGTCAGCCATTTTGTTAGCTGTTAATTACGTAATACGTTCCTTTACAACCTACAAATATAAAGGCGCGTCTCCTGTGAATATATAAAAATCTTACGTTTCTTTTGTCAAAGGAACTGCGTGAAACCGATAACGTCTGAGTAGACTATGCAAAGTCAAACTATGGCTAGCCTGAGTTCGAGTTCGAATTATAAATACGCAAAAGTTGACTTTCGCTTAGTTCACTCCAAAGACGACTACGCTGAGTCGACTTTGGTACAAGACTTAAGTAAGAACTATAGATTTCAGCCTTTATGAACTTGGTTTAATAACGAATGACTTACGTACATGCGTGAGTTAATTAAGCGATGTTCCGGCTTTGAGTAATGATTCAAGTCCATTGAAATTTGGGTTTTGTGACTATGGGAACTAGCACGAGGTATGTTAACAATGAATAATATTTAAATCGAGTTGTGCTACTGCAACATAAATGGCTAGTTATGTAAAAATGACAAACGTAATGTTATAATAATAAAAGAATAAATAAAAGTGTGAATAACTAGCTATCACGATGTAATGTACACAGATTTCCTTAGATCGGAGAAGAGTGACAATTGAGTTACGGTGACAAGAGTCACCTTTACGCGCTAGCTATAATTGAACGTACTGCACCCCTAGTATGAGCGAATGCTTCTCGGAAACTATGCGAGTTATCGTTAAAACTCCATACATTTGACTTGTGGCGCCGCTTGCGGAAACTACAATGAACTAAATAAATGTATAGAGATTTAACGATAACTATCATAGTTTTCGAAAAGCATTAAGGGTACTCATATGGCCCCTTACTTAAAAAAAACATTTACGCGCTTGTCTTTAAAAATAGTTTATCACATTGTTTGAAAATGAAAGGGACAAACTACTCTTACAGATAAGAAGCGCGTCAGTAATTGTATAAGTAAGGGACAAAGTGTGGAGCCTTGTCTGGGGTTTTGAGATTTTTATAATAGATAATCAAGATATTCGCCTGGCTTAAATAAAGATGATTATTACAAATGCTGAGTGTGCCAAATGACATTAAAAAGCATCTGTAGTTTCTGATACCCACGATACACTAGTATCTTAGGCTGAAATCTATAAAATGAACTTCGAATATGTCTGAGTTAAAGAAACGAACTCAGTGAGGATTTGGATTTTTTAAATCGAACTTTGTCTTAGTCCGAGTCACTGAGTTCGTTTCTTTGACTCAGACTTAGTCAAAATTCAAATCATAACATATAACATAAGCTCACGCCTGTATCCCCGAAGGGGTAGGCAGAGGCGTACTAGCGAACTAGTACACCCACATTTCGCCGAGCTTAGTTACGTCCCAGATGTGATAGGGGGCGAGCCTATCGCCATATCGGGCACAAATTCCAGACTCCGGGCTGATATGGAAAAATCCAATATCACTTTGCCCGACCCGGGAATCGAACCCGAGACCTCAGAACCGTAGTCGTACCGAAATACCACCACGCCACGGAGGCAGTCATAAATCAGTAAATTCAAATCAAATGAAATCAAATCATTTATTGAGTGAGTACCAAAAATATAGTAATGACAATAATATTTGTGAAACTGTCCCCGCACTAGGCGCACCCGTATATCGGGAGACCAGACAACCTGTCTGGTAACAGAGGTACAGAGTAATTTTACAATGTAGAACTAGATTGATCGTAACGAGCATCTTAAAAAAATATAAAATAGTTCATTCTATGGATCTCAGCCTAAATGTGGCATAAGGGCTATGTGTTGACTGTTGGATGTATTTATTTATTACTTATTTATCTATTATAACACATCTTAGTTATATTCAAGAAATGGTGTATCAATAACAGTACGTGACAGGGGTGTCCCAGCACAAATTATTCATGTCGCAGCGCCACATCTGCGTACAGACATCTAAACAGATTTATGTTTACAGATACGCAATACAAGGAATACCCAAGTTCCCGCGCAATGTCCAAGAATTCGCCTAAACATCTATCGATAAATATTTAAATATTTACAAATCGTCCACAGCAACGGTACAATTTCGCATGTTATAGGAATTTAGATACGTGGACGCGAAACTAAAGCAGTGCGGTGCATAAAAACTTACTTTATTCGTGTGAAATGTACGGATGGTGTGTTTAATATTCGAAACATGGACGATATGCCTTCAACATACTAATACGACTAGGTTTTTGATCTAAAACTATTCGTCACTGTCTTTTGTATGCGGTGGAGGGAGACGGAAAAGGATTTGCAGCAAGCAGGTTAATGCTTAGGATTTTACTGTCACGACTGATATCCTGTGGTACTGTGCTCTGAGGTCGTTGGACTATGATTAATTTAAACGGAACTTGAAATATGTATGACAACAATATTATGCAGGAATGTTCTTTTATATTTCCTTCCAAATAATTTGATCGTAAGTCGCATTCATTAATCTTAAATTCCACCATTATAATTCGAAATTAGTATTAGATAGTTTACTCGAATTATTAATCATCATCATCATCATCATAGCCAACGAATTATTAATAAACATGTTTAATTTTTTTCGACTCCTTGGTACTTGGTTATGGATTTGAAACCCAGGTTAGGCAACGCCTGTTTTACTGCAACATTAATTTCCCGGCACCGAGTCCCCTAGAGGGAATTCACGTCCGTCAAGCAGAAGAGCAGTTGAAGCCATGTCCTTGCTTAAAATTATGTCATGGTGGAAAGATTCGATTATATTCGAAATTTGAATTATTGCATGCCCATAGATTAAAAATAACCAGTAGGCGGTAATACTATAAAACTAACATAACATAAGCTCACGCCTGTATCCCCGAAGGAGTAGGCAGAGGCGCACTAGCGAACTAGTACACCCACATTTCGCCAAGCTTAGTTTCGTCCCAGATGTGATAGAAGGCGAGTCTATCGCCATATCGGGCACAATTTCCAGATTCCGGGCTGATATGGAAAAATCCAATATCACTTTGCCCGACCCGGGGATCGAACCTGAGACTTCAGGACGGTAGTCGTACCGAAATACAACCACGCCACCGAGGCAGTCTATCAGTACTATAACTGATTCAAAATATAACCAAGCATGCAATCGAAATGACAAGAAGGTCATTATTACCAAAAACGCAGTAAAATCGGAAATAGATTTATTTTTCGGTCCAACGGTCATTGGCTTATTGACATAAATCCTATCACGAATTGGTGATCACAAAAACTCGATCTGCCGATGAAAATGTCATGTCTCTGCGCAGTGTCATCAATTGTTATGCATAAATTATTTATCTTGACAAGTTTTTAAACTTGGCAAGCATATATGATGTTATTGCACTATCTTCTAATCGAAGCTTCAGCGTAGGTACAACACTGGCTCCTGGTTGAAAATAAACGAAGTTGTCATCTTTGGTTGGTTTATGTCTATGTAGATCAAAGACATTTAATAGTATATAGACGGGACAACAGCACAAAACTTGTGATGCATAAGTTATGACCTAGTGGTCATAAGTCGCTCAGTTTATTTGAAATATACGCGCGCCAGACAGGCCAGCGTAATATTGAGAGAATAAACTTATCTTACGTGATTCTAAACCATTCACAGAACGTTCTATGGTGTAAATTGTAATAATCGCCCTTGCATTTTAATAAATGGTGCATGTTGGTACTGAAGTTTGAGATAAATTTTTTTGAATGGAAACTTGCTTGATGCTCTTTGATGTAGATCTAAGGAGCTTTGTAATTATATTCTCTATAGTTTTAAATTAAAATATCATTGCAGTTCAATTATTTTGAACATATCCTCCTAGATCAAAACTAGCTTAATAAATCTTAATTATAATTTCTTTGGCCCCGAAATAATACTACGAAACGCTATGGAAGCGCTAAAGCTACTGCTTGTGTTATCATATTCGTGATGATGTCATTACGGTTTCTGAATACAATTTGCTTCGCGTGCCAAATAAACAGAAAAAATCAACCACCTTGTTATTTGAACAAATGATTGACACCGTATTGAACTATGATAACTAATCAAATCACAATGAACAAAAAATATGTTTTCGGTAAATATATTTTCGTCAGCAGGGCTGCCAGGGAAAAATGGCGCCATTTTGATTGTTCTACGTTGTCATTCAAAAGAGTATTTATAAAATCTCTAAATAATTATAAACGCGTTTGAAAGACTTGGGAAATTAAAATTATGCTAAGGCTTTTGAAATGTCAACTAAGTACTTACTGCAAGACAGCAGTTTATCGTAAATTCAAAAATACAGAGTTTGTATGAAAACTTTACACATCCGTAGAACATAATTATGATTATTATTATACTGAGATAACATTTTTTTCAACTGGTAACCCTGAATGCGATGATGGTCGGTAGATTAGATACATTCACGCTCCAATGAATCGTTGATACGATAATTCGTACAAATAGTAAACAGAAATGTATTTCACGCCCTGTTTGCGTGTTTCCTATGATTAGCTCTCGCAAAAACAATTCTATTAGTCATGATCTACATATTTCATCGTAATCCGCAGTAAAGTGTCAACGGCAAACCTGTTCAGATCAGCGTATGTGATGTCTGGGTTTGATCACCTTTCACAGATTGACATCATTGTATTAATTTAGGGTCGCACTACACTGTCCGTATCTTTAACTATGCGCTATGAAGCGTAATTCACGTTGTATAACATTTTAAAAATAGAACATTCTAAAAATGGAACATTTTTAAAATGGCGTTGGATTCTATATGTCCGTTATGCCGTGGCCCGTTTGCGCAGCTTTAAAAAAATGCTTTAGATTTTTTGTTTATTTAATTTTATAATCTCTTAATTTATATATTAACCGTCGCAATTTAATTCAAATTAATGTCTCGAATAAAGAACAAAACCTTTTAACCAGACATTTTGTTGAAATTATCATATTCCATAAACAAATCAGTTAATCCATATTCATTCAACGAGTTTCGTACAATTAACATTGCGCAATGGATACAGCGACCTTGAGTATGGTGATTTTAATTTTAACAAACCGGTCCCACATTCGATTCCCGTTTCGGTATAACGGTGCTTTGCGAGCGATGTAAAAACTGGCGTTATCCTTGTGAAGGTATCTCGTGATAGATTTATGATTTCTTTAGCTTTCCTTTTCATAGAATGCAGTTGGATTCTGGAAATCAAAGTCTTGAATTATCACGCCATGACCTTTTTACCCAACAGCCACGGAAGAAGAGTAATCTTGTCATTAATTTTAATGATACGACGATGATTAATAAAATAGAGAATCGAGTACATATCATGGTAAGTTCTAAGTTGGAATTACATTACAAAAAGTATCCGTGGCCTACGTAGTTCGTAAAAAGTAAAGCAAAAATTGGCAAGCACCAGTGGACGTCGATAGGCACATAGATAGAAAGGCAAAAATCTCACCGTGTCGCTGAATTGTACAGTTAAAAAAATGTTGCTTAGTTAATAAGGGCCACCTGCAGCTCCGCGATAAATCTCTATTTATCCCAAATCTTGATAGGAGTGAGCTGTAGGTTAAATCGAGTTAATGTTTAAATATAGATTAAGTAAGTCGCCCTGTCATTATTATATAAATAGCTCAAGGGCGTATTTATTTAATATATATAAGTGATACCGAAATTCCCATGCACCCATTGTATGCACTCATTGTTAAGTGGTGATCGCAGATTTGTTGACGTTTTATCTTCAAAATGTTTATAATGACCTAAATCTTCGTAGACGTGGCACAAATTGTAGGAAATCAATTACAGTAATTAATAAAATACTTTAACGAAAAAAGATGTATAAAATGAGGATAATGCACAAACATCAACTAATGAAGTAAGTAAAATCAAATAGATTGCTCCATCGGTCAGTGTCGACGCATAACTGCGGTCAAAAGCTACGAATTAACAGTTAAATAAATGTAAATGCATCTCAAAGTGACAGAACCATGTCGTTGATAATTTTGACTATGCCATGATAATACAAATGACATGACGCCAAATGAACGACCTAATTTTTTGCGTAGAGTTAATGACAAATCTCAGAATATATGCTTGATAGTTTAGCTATATCACAACAAACGCTTAAGTAAAAGATCGGCCTTATTGTTACAGCAGGAAAGTTCCGCTTTGCTTGAGGGTCTTGCGACATGATTTGATGGTTGGTTGTGGCGGGTATGTATCGGTCATCTGCCTGTCTTGTCACAGACCCCTGGATTTGTAGATAAAAGCTTGTAGAATTGATAAATAGGCCGGTGCGATTCTGGTGACCCCCGATAAACCCATTATTTGTCGGTGGTAGCTAGTTTGTAGACTGCACTACGCTTACCATCAGGTGAACTCACTTTTCCAGCCTCGGATAAAAAAGAGTGAAGTAAATTTGTATTAGGTACGCAGGCGGAGCTGCTAGTAAAAGGTTGTATTAAAATTCGATGCATACAAGTGCAATAAATTGTATGTCATTTGTCAACCAGTAGTTAACTGCCACGTCTCATAACGTACTGCCGTCAATCCGTCATTTTTTACTTAAATAAAAACTGACACATTTAGCGGAGCATCGTGAAAAAATTATTAACATGCCAGTACGTTTATAATTTTAAATTAATCTCGGTGAATAAGAACACAGTAATGAGGCAGTTTATTTGCGTGTCTTCAATATTCATTAAACGCTGAGTCTCTGCGATATATTAATTAAACAGTCTTGTTATATTTTTGTCGTGTAAGTAAATGAATATATTTATGAATTTTGCGTTGCGCGGCGCGACTAGGGATGTCACGAAGCACGTGATGGAAATTCTTGAAAGTGGAATATTATCGTAATCTATAGATTTAGATAGTGATTATTACAGTATACTCCAAACGAGTTAATGATCATTCCATTACATTTTATGTTCTCACTCTATAAAATACACTTTGTACATTATTCTTTGTTTACACTTAATTATCGACAAGATAAATAATTATCTTTTTGGTCACGAATTATGTTTAGCGCAAGGCTAACTTAGTTTCGAAGCGAAAGTAGCTTCGTTTAGCTCAGCGCGTAGTGTGGCCTGCGCTTTAATATAATTTAAATAGTTACGAAATATAAATGGAAATATCATATATTTATTCTTACAACGGGAAATAACAAAACACTATGATATTATGTTACAATAGGAACTAGAAAAAAATACCGTAACAAAATTTTTATATCGTGCGTAAACAATTTTTATTACTATAAGGAAACAACAGATAATATTTGTTTTTAGATAAATCAAAGCAATTTTATTTTATCAGAAGGTCTTTTATAAGTGTTATCCCCTGATAGTGATCACACTGTAGAACTGAAATGTCCCCTCGTCTTCTATCTGCCCTTATCAAGATGCCCTTATCATGAAGTGCTATATACATTTTGCCTTTACATGGAATATTAACTTATTACTGCATGGCCTACGTACATTTCCTAGTTCAATTTTCAGACATTTTTTTTTTACATTTGTTCCATGGGCTAAGATGGGAGACCATGCTGCCAAGTCATTAGTTACATATTTTTATTTCTAACTTAACCTAACCTATAAACTAACTATAACTAAGTTTCCACAAGAACAATGAAACACGGATGTGCCGATTTCAAGGTCTTGTTGGAGTTTTGGCGTCAATTCCTTCCAGTTTAATGCTTTTAGACGATTTTCTCGCAGCGGAGGAATCTAACATGGACGACCCATCCACCCGACAAAAACGTCTAAAATAACTTATTTCAAAGCTTCCATACAATGTCCATCTCCGTTGATGTTTATCGCATACGTTCACATCACATTTAAACAACAAGCACAACTTTAGACTAGCACCGTCAGAATTTCCGCCAAAACTCTTTAGGGATTGTTTAGATACAGTTGGTACGGGTTCCTTAAAAGTTATACTTGTTGCTAACTAGATATTTACACATTTTATCTATCAATAGGCAAAGAAAGTCAACCAACTACTGCTCAAAATCTAAGCGTCAATTAAAATGGAGAAATTACAACTGTCGGATAAACTGTGACGGGAAAGAAGTGTGGCGTTTATGGAGGCTGAAATTATCATAAGCCTTATACGTAGGCAGGCTGTAGGCAAGAATTTCAACATCTGTTTGAACGTGTTTAAGAAAAAGCGCTAATCAAAATTAGAAAGGCAATCGTTGGAATTGAACGATATCGTCTGATGCCTGTCCACTACCATCGGTTTACGCTAGACTCTCGATATGTCTTATCGAGTTATCAGTAATTGCATCGACTTGTAAAAACTAGACTTGAAGCCTACATAAAAATGTTTATAATTTTTAAGTATTAGTGGAATGGTAGCGTATATGGTATGTGGACTGGAAGATCCTGAGTTCGAATCCCAGATCATCGGTAGAAAATCAGTTTTTCGAACACGATGTCCCCGCGACTTCTACAAAGAGGGTAGACGTCCAATCAGGCAAGTAGTTGGTTATAAAAACTAAGTCGAATCCTAAAACATGTTGTGTCAAAACAACAAAACAATCCAAAAAATGTGTTGGACCGACTCTACAATACAGTGGAAGAAGAAGAAGATCTAGTGGCACGGTAATTAGGCCGATAAAAGTACTGGGTTCAAATCCAGGTCGGGAAAATACAATCTCTCTTGAGTATTTTGGTTAAAGTATCGATGAGTTAAGTTAAAATTCGTACCCACCACGTGGTATGGCTATAGGCTTATCCCCTATCACATAAAGTGACGAAAACAAGTTCGGCGAAATGTGGGTGATCTGCCTATCCTCTATACTTTAGGCGTGAACTTCTATGAGTGATATGTCAGTTTTATAATTTAACGACCTTTTTCTACCTGCCTTTATCCCACTTTAATGTGGGGTCGGCGCAACACAATTTTCAAGCATGTTGCAGAATAGATTTAGCTTAGTTTTTACGCCCGGCTGCCTGCCTGACCTCAACCCCCTCTAAGGGATCTAGTCCCGTGGAAATTGAATGAGAAAATTTGCTTTGCCGGATCGAACCCAGGACCTCAGTCCACAGCCCACATATGCTGCCACTAGACCAAGAAGGCGACTTTAACGACCAAAAAGTATAATTGAAATTAAACAATTTTTACGGATTCTATCACGATTTGGTTTTAATTTTTATTTTTTTATTTTTTTATGCCCGATGTTTCGAAAGCTTTGCAGCCTTCGTGGTCACGGGTCAGACTAAACGTAAAAATACGTAAAAATAGTTTAAATTCAATGAATAACATTCACGTAAACCTAAGAAATCATTACAAAAAGTATAATTCAAAAAGTGAATTTTACAATGTTTCATTCGAAAAGATTCATTATGCTGTGATATGGTATCCAATGGTAGTGGTCGGAAACAACCGGCACTGACACCGGTAAAGCATCGGGATGTTCACAAGAAATTCTTCAGTTTAGTAATACGACTGTATAGAGCCTTTAAAGGGTCACCTCGATGTAAATGTGTCTATTAACTTACACTTGACGTTTTCATTACGTCGCCATTTTATTTAATTCCTTTACATGGGATAGGAATTACGTTACACGCTAGTTACATGGCATACCGCCGAATGATCATACACTTAAGGTCGCCTTATGTCGTTTAAGGCCGCCTTATCTGTCAAAAATGTATGACGACAATCAATGTAAGAAGCTGTTAAACTTGAGTACCGTTTGACCATTCGGGCGATAGACGGCTAAAATCGCGAGAGTTGACATTTCACTAGAAGTGGTCAATATTATTTCCTTAGATTATTTCATTCTTAATGTAGGCGTAAATCTGTATCTCAGAGGGATACAATATTAACTTTTTTTTACCAATATGCAGTCTTTTACACCAATAGATGCGCAAAAATCAGATCTTTTCATGATAGATTCAAAATTGTACCGAAAATACTACGAAATAAATGTATAGTCAATAAATACAACAAATATCGCACACACTACCACACCGCCACACTCATTAGACTCTAGACACACTCTAGACACACTACTAGACACACTCCGACACTAGGTTCAATTACACGAAACAAAAATTTGTAGCCTCCTATATGGAACATACGAAGAATTACAACCGCGCGGGAGACGAACACACAGGCCCCCATTTCACAACTAGCTACTCATCTGCTGCATCACGGAATTAAAATTTTAATAATGCAGTGAAATTTTTAAATATTTTGTTTCACCTCTAATCTAGATCGATTTAGAATCATGAGTCGGACTTGAGTAAGCCTTTAACCGTAACGGCATGATAATTTTCGTAATAGATGTCCCTCCCAAGTGTCGGAGGTTCGAGACCAACCCCAAAATAGAGCATACACCTCTGACTTAAGTGTATTTTCATTGTGAAATATCGCTTGCTTTAACGGTGAAGCAAAACATCGTGAGGAAATCTGCATACCCAAGAATTTCTTCACTGGAATTTCGAAGGTATGTGAAGTCTACCAACCCGCATTAGGCCAGCGTGGTAGACTAAGGCCTAACCCTCTCATAAGTAGAGGAGGCCCGTGCCCAGCCGTCAGACAGTAATATTACAGGGCTTATATTATTATTATATGTCTCATCTTATATGTCCAATATGGCGCCTCGCGGTCATCAATAATCATCATCATCATCATCATGATGTCAATAATCAATCAACTAGAAATGTACACAGAACAAATAACTGTTAATATTGACAAAGCGACGAACAGCTTCAAACAAAGCCAATCATTCAGCCAATCAGCATTCCACAATGAGTCATTGAAAAGCGCGCGAACCACTCCAAAATTCATTCACACCTGTGTGGGCGTGTGAATTATCTTAACACGGTCTTAGCTCGTCAGTTTACATTACAGGGACTTGATTCTCCATGCCCATGGTTCAAAACCAGCAGGTAACGCACCACATCGCGTTACGCCTCAATCTATACTTACATAATCACGTTTAAAAACTTAACGGGCCGACTTCAAAAGTTATCTGATCGTAACCAAATTTATATGGGATCTGAAATAAGCTTTATCGAACACAAAAATAATTTTGTAAATCGGCCCACATTTAGCGGAGATATCGGGTAACATACAAAAAAAACAGATGAATTGAGGACCTCCTCCTTTTTTGATGTCGGTCGAAAATTTAATTTAAGTAGGCAGTCCTAAAGAATTATTTTTTGACACTTTTATCTTTTATTTATACTATTATTCTTGAATAAAGAATTTATCAAAATAGCATAGTATCTAGCATCAAAATAATAAACCAAAAATATCCCAACCACGACCAATCGATACACTGACAAAGCCGATGATAAACATAAAAGGAGCTACACATTTTACAAGTCTGCTATGTCATGTCAAAAGAGACTAACTGTAAATCTAGATAAAAACTTAAATACATATTCATTGTCAACTTAGACATAATAAAAACGGAGTTTTCTATACAAAATTCTCACCCTATTTTATATTACAACAATTTTAACGGTAAGTATAATGTTCCATTCTACATTATCTGTCGCATCGCTATGTAATCTGTGGTCCATACATGGCATCATCTTATCCAATATCTAACTTGTCTTCGATGTAAACTTTGTGAATCACGGGAATCAATAATTACGGGAACGTACAACTTTGAATGGATGTTATTGAAGTAACAACATAATTAATTTACCCCAAATTATTAGTATCCTACAAACAAATTACCTAATTTTTAATTTGTGCATTATATTAATTGTTAAAATAGTGAAGTCTGTCAAACAACATTAAAAACTCTTGCACTAACACATCCTGACTTTCTGCGGACTTTTTACATGGAAAAAGACTTAAACGATCTGAATATAGAACAAAATCCAGATACTAATTAATATATTATGTAAAATTATTCCTAAACGATTATAAATTAGGACTTAAATAATTTTTCAAACTAATTTAAGTTTCTGAATAGAATAATAACCCTTAAATTGAGTTGCAAATTCGCTTATTCCATTCTTAGTAGTCTGAACTTCCTCGCCTGTTGGCTTAATGCATTTGGAGTTAATGGAAGTTCTGAATATTATATCGCAGCAGTCACCCTGTCTCGGCGAATGTTTGAAACTTAAACATTGTGTTCACTTCGACTTGCTCTAAGATTGGAACTTGCAAAGATATTTCTGCGTCAATTTTAATTAGTTAAATCCGCTTGAGCCGAAGTCGCTTGCATTTACTTTACAAGTAGTACAGTAAGTTTAATTTTCTGTAAATTGACATAATATAATGTTTCCATATACTATTTGTTTTGAGGAAACCAAAAAGAGTACGTTGGTCGCATGTGTCATGAATTCAATATCAATCATCGACGTATTCATTACGTCTTTCGATATTATGTCTTCTTTATATGACATAAAGTGTTTGAGTAAAATTATTACGTACTTGGAACTGCCCTTAGTAGGTATGAGTTTTTTACAGTTCTTGCTTTTTGATAACGAAAATAGTTTTTCTCCATATTTTTTTTAAGTTCGTTGTAGTTTCCATGAGCAGCACTAGTAGTCAAATATGTGGATAAGACGAAAACAATCGTCGATTCAACGAACAATCGTGTCCCGGGTCGATCACTTCCCTGCAACGTGGTTGAGGAGGTCGATGGCTGGCACATGCGTCATACTCGTGAACGGGTGCTGCTTGTGGAGACTGGTCTGCCTGGACTGTTTTATTTCCCTTGTGTCAATTCAACTTGCCGTGGCTGCGGGGGTCGCTCAGTGTATCTTGTATGTTACTTTGTCCTATATTATTAGATGTCCTATACTATTGTTATCATGGTTTAGCTGCTCTAATTCAAGCTCTTTCTGTATCTGGTGCTGTACTTTATTAGTAGCTGACTGTAAATTGGTGTTAAAAAGAGCAACGTCAGAGTTTCTTGCCCGTTCTTCTCTGGCGAAACAGCCTTCCGAACAGGCGGTAGAGTTAAAATTTGACGGAATCTAAATAATGTTTGAACATTTCATGGATTCAATAAATGATTTTGATTTTGATTTTTGATTTTGATTTCGAGTCGCGAGAATTGTTAAAAAACTAAAGAAAGATAGTTTATTTGTGAAACCAAAAAAACGACAGGCAACAACTTACTTAAAATGCACAATAATTAGAAACTTTTCTGCTAAAACGTTCCAGGCTTTCATGGCGACATTTTCTTCATGCCTTCATAGGGGTAGGTAGGTACTATACAGTACGGTAAGTATACACTTTCAAGACATTGTAAAATTGCTAATGCTGAGATCTATAGAACGAATTTTGACTTAGTCTGCGTCAAAGAACAAACTCAGTGAGTATTTGGAATTTTTATATCGAACTTCACCTTAGTCCGAGCCATTTTTTACAAGAAAAACAGACTAACAGATAGACTAAGCAAAGATTTTCTTGTATAAAATTAAAAAGGCAATGTTCGATTTATGAATTCCAAGTCCTCACTGAGTTCGTTTCCTTGACTTAGTCGAAGTTCGCTCTATAGATCTCAGCCTAAGTAATTTATTCAAGACATGCTTTACGTCAGAATGGAAGTGATATATCGTCAAGATTTCTTTATTAGTTACGCTCCGTTTTTTTCCTGCGTTTCATACAATTACCAAAAGACATTAAAGTTGTCAAGCTCATCAGCGTGACCGTGGATCTACTTGTGCATAAGTTTATACAAATTTCTATGGAAATTCCGGTATTTTGTATACCAAGATGGTAGCACGAATGTGTAAGTACTATTTTTTTACCTAGTTTTTTTTAATTAGTGACGAGATAAATAAATGAAATATATACTCACACCTGTTATTCCAGGAGGGGTAAGTGGACGTGCATCTAGTGCACCCATTTTATATCACGGTTTTTTCCGTTCGGTAATTGGTAAAGAGATTTTAAAGGATACGTAAAGTCTGACTTTAATTTTATTTTAGAGGACGAATAAAGCTAATACAATAACAATTATTTATAACAATAAAACCACAAAGATAATAAAAATTACTACACAATTTTTGTATATGGATCCCCAAAATGGAGCATATACCTCTGACTTCTATGTTAGTTTATTTCTTTCTTCTTTCTTTCTATGTCATGTGTGATTTCTTTAGTTTCGCTTGCTGTAACGGTGAAGGAAAACATCGTGAGGAAACCTGCATACCCGTGAATTTAACCACAAGAATTTCGAAGGTATGTGAAGTCTACCAACCCGCATTAAGCCAGCGTGGTAGGCTAAGGCCTAACCCCTCTCTTTAGTAGAAGTGTCCCGTACCCAGCAGTGGGACAGTATTATTATAGGCCTAATATTATTTTTTTTTAAGTATTGAAGTTTTTTTTTGAGGTGGTAGAGCTACGCTGTAGACAGTAACGTCTATAGCACGAATGGGCCGGCTCGACCGGTTAGATACCACTGTCTCACAGAAAACCGACGTAAAGTGGCAGCTTGCTGTCGCGTTTCGGTGAGTGAGATTTCCGGTGGCCCATTTCCCCACTCCCTTTCCCAATCCCCTTCCCTCCCCTTCCATTCCCTACTTTTAGGTCGGCAACGCACCCATGATTTTTTTTGTCTTGGGTGTCTATGGGCGGTGGAGATCACTTACCATCAGGTGACCCATCGGCTCGTTTGCCAATCTCTGCTATAAAAAAAAAAAAACTTGGAATAAAACTATTTTTACGGATTCTATCACGATTTGGTTTTAATTTTTATGCCCGACGTTTATGTCCGTAAAAATATTTTTATTTCAATGAATAACATTCGCGTAAACGTAAGAAATCATTAATAATGTCTACTTAATAATAATGTCTAATTTGATAGTGCGTGATGTTTGCAAGAGCTACAAAATATGAGGTGACAAGAATTCCAAAGAATTCTTTACTGCGTAGCTAGTAGGTAGGTACAGTTTTTGCACTATCAAATTATCTGGTAGCTAGCAGTCTTTATTGTTACATTGCGTAATGCGTACGTTAAAGTTCTAGCGAGACTTGTTGAAAACCAGCCAAGACCACCCGCCTTTGACCATAAAATATAATCGCAGATATGCCGGAAGCTATCTTTACACTCATTCATTTGATAAAACCAGTAGCCTATTCTCAAACAAGTTAGCTTTCAACTTATCTCAATTAATCTATTGTATGTTTTCTATACTTTTAATAATGTGTATTAATAGTAGTTTTAACACTGATATATGAAAAGTTTAGTGTTAAGTGAAATATTGGTAAGTTTGAAATAAGTCAGAGCAAAGTCTAAGTGCAATTTGCAAACATCCTTAGTCTTGATTTAAATATTTTTAATAAAGTTATCAATCTTTGGAAATCTTTGGGGCAGGCCTATGTCCAGCAGTGGACGTCCTGTGGCTGATGACGATGATGATGAAGAATTTTAAAATCCTGTGTCCAAATTCCATGTCAATTTATGTTAAAACTTTCAATTAAAATCATTACCTCACTTCTTAAGTGTTAGAGCAATACTCTAGAATTCTATACAGTAATGTCCACAACTAATGGGCCAGCTCGACTCGTTTGATACCACTATCTCCCAGAAAACCGACATAAGTGACGTCATTCGGTTGCAATAAAAAGCCTCAACGCCAAATTGTGAAGTTATAATACAACATCGACTAAACAGCTATCCTTATTCAAAGAGAACAGTGAATATGATTCGGCCTACATTGATGCGCTTCAATGTCCACAAACTAACGGTCTTAAATTGTGGGAAAAGTGATTCATCGGTCCACAAATAGTTTTAGGAAACCAACACTTGAGCTTGAACACTTCTTTAAAATGACCGAGCTCATAAGTAAATAAAATTTCATTTATTTTCCTTTAATATTTTTCCGATGTAATATTTGACCCTAGCACTGTAAAGCGGGAGATCCTGGATTCGATGCCGAAGTAGGGCGTTTTTTTTAATACTACTAATCCGGAACTTGATCACTGAGAACCCTCTCTCCGTGTGTCCATATCAAGACACGTTGTCCAACCAGGGATGTGAAGTCAGGATCTCCTGATCCACTACCCATTTACACTAGAACAAAAAGGCGATGCCTTTTATCTACGAAATGACATTAATATTTTTAAGAAAGCAGATAATATATTCTTCCATGTAATGTCATATCTTCGTAGTTACACGTCTAATGTCCATGTTTTGTTTTTACGATAATTCCGAGCGTTATCCATTGCGTGGCGCTACTTCATGTTCTTAAACGCACGAGAATTAGTGATTTATTGGAATTTTAAGACTTCGTGTTGATTTATAATACACAAACATGGTATTTGATTTGTCTTGAATTGATGTATTTTACAGTCACGCGTGTTATCTCCGAAGGGGAGTTAGAGGCGCAATGACGCCAACTTTTAGGAAAGTGACAGATAATTTCCGTCCCGTACTGTGATAGGGGCAATGTTACACCTTTATTAGTATTTAAAACCATAGGGTAATAACATTTAACAACCGACATCAAACTTCATTATATTTTATTCAAATTAAATTTCCGAAAAATGTCGCGTAGCCCTATTTGGTCGTCAGGCGCCAATAAATATTACTCAACTGTTCTTTAATCTGATATACTCAATTCATTTGAGTGGTAGAGTCACATTGTACACTGTTACGTCTACAGCACGAATAGGCCGGCTCAACCGGTTTGATACCACTGTCTCACAGAAAACCGACGTAAAGTGGCAGCTCGCTGTTTCGTTTCGTTTGATGAGTGAGATTGCCGTTGGCCAATTCCCTCCCCGCTGACTCCCTCTCTTTCCTAGTCCCTATTTCCGTCCTTTTAGGTTGGCAACGCACTCATGATTATTTTTGTGTCTATGGGCAGAGGATATAACTTACCATAAGGTGACCCATCTGGTCGTTTCCAGTCTTTGCTATAAAAAAAAACTGATTGAATTATTAATATATCCTAGAAGAAAATATTAGACTAAATTGCACTGAGCACAAGATTTAAACAGACCAGAATTGAGTGTAAAAATTCCAAAGAACTTTATCAGGCAATAATATCGTGGAGAATACAAAGCGAAGTATAACAATGGGTGTTCGGGTGTCAACACTAACACCCGGATGTCTGAACGTAGCTACATTCGGATGAGCTAAGTCAAGTGCTCACTTCAGACTCGATTCTGCAAAGTACTTGAAAAATTTGAGTGTTTTTACTTTCTTGTTTTTTGAAAGGTTTGCTTTTACTTTTGTGATTTAGAGCGTAAAGTCCTAGTATTTTTTAGATTAATAGTCAACCCCCTCTGGGTGAAAAATTTAGAAAAACCGCTTTTCTAAACCTGGAAATCAAACCCAGGACCTCATTATCTGCAGCCCATAATGCGCTACCACTAGACCAAGGAGGTGCCTGAATGAAGTATCCGAATATATAATAATATTAGCCCTGTAATATTACTGTCCCACTGCTGGGCACGGGCCTCCTCTACTAATGAGAGGGGTTAGGCCTTAGTCTACGACGCTGGCCTAATGCGGGTTGGTAGACTTCACATACCTTCGATATTCCTGTGAAGAAATTATCTGGTATGCAGGTTTCCTCACGATGTTTTCCTTCACCGTTATAGCAAGCGATATTTCACAATGAAAATACACTTAACATAGAAAAGTCAGAGGTGTATGTCTCGGCAGTCCGTATCATTCCCAACTGAGCTATCGCTGCTTACGAATATATAAGCATAAAGTAATTTTATAATTAATTATATTCTATAAATAAACCTTAGCAGACACGACAGTAAATTATTATGAGTAATCCAATTTGGGCTCGTATACGTAATCATTTTACTAGAATCTATTAACAGAAAACCAATACTTTTTTTACGTTTATCTTTTTAACTTACTTTCTAATAAATTTTCACAATCTTATATAAGCAAATTTATTAAGGACAACTTGCAGCGCTATACTAATCTAGAGTTAAACCTAAATTCGATTTTTTTCCTACAGCTCACTCCTATCTTTATATCAATTAATTTATTTTTTATGTAATAATAAATAAATAAAATAAATAAATTAATTAAATTTGGGATAAATAGAGATTGATCGCGGAGCTGCAAGTGGTCCTTTTAATCTTTATAATAAAGACATTATTAGTCCACTGCCTCGGTGGCGTGGTGGTATTTCGGTACGACTACGGTTCTGAGGTCTCGGGTTCGATCCCCGGGTCGGGCAAAGTGATATTGGATTTTTCCATATCAGCCCGGAGTCTGAAATTTGTGCCCGATATGGCGATAGGCTCGACCCTATCACATCTGGGACGGAACTAAGCTCGGCGAAATGTGGGTGTTCTAGTTCGCTAGTGCGCATCTGCCTACTCCTTCGGGAATACAGGCGTGAACTTATGTATGTATGTATTAGTCCAAAAGTACAATCAAATGTAACATGGAATCAGCAACATATTAAACATGGGTTACTTCCATAATGTTGCTTGAGTAAGTTAATAATATTAGTGATTTACGAAGAAATTACCAATATTTAAACGCTAAGGTAAAAGTAAATTACACTAAACGCTTTGTAAAGCTATAATAAATCAGATCTTTGTTCAGTGTAGTTGTAAAGTTTATAATTTATGAGAGCCACTTACGAAAAGACATTTGAGGGCTAAAATATAGTAGTAGTATTACTGAAGAAGTTAAAAAGACGTATCTGCCATTCCGTCATAATAGAAAAAAGACGTATTGTAAGATGTATTTTCGGAAAAATATCAAATAAACGCCTTTTTTCCTTATGATGGAATATCAGATAACTATTTTTCTTTATACTCGCAGATACCGTCACAAGATTAAAAGACCCGACGCTTCCTCATAACAGTAAAAAGACGTAACTGCTTCGAAAAAATAATCAGACATACGCCGTTTCACTTATCCAAGAAAAATCGGAACCTTATCCTTTCGACGACAGAATAGCATATCAGCAAATTAAAACATCAACGACTCTACAATATCTTCGAAAAACATCGGCTTATGGAGTACACTAGTCAACGCAAACTAAGAGCAATGAGATAGCACAAAATTGCGTTACAGCGCAGTATTAACGGGTGTCAGAAATGCAATCAATCCCTTAGTAATCTCATTGAAAGTGGGAAGCGAGCGAGTGCGGCTGTTTACACTTTTAGTGCTGCGTCATGATAGCTAACCGAGCTAAGTAACAAGTTATTATATCTAAATATCTACATCATCGCATCATCGATAGGTTGCTGTTATCATAATTACTATGATTAAGATAGAATTTACTCTTTGGTTTATACTAAGAAAGTCATGTAAACTAGTGTTTCAATACATTTACTTTGAGTTGGTGCAGAGACATTAAACAGTAGTATATTGGTGTTATTATTGTGTTTTTGTTGACTTGTTTAATGTAGTTTGAACTTTTGCAAATGCATCTAGTCCTATTTTACACATAACATAACATAAGCTCACACCTGTATCCCCGTAGGGGTAGGCAGAGGTGTACTAGCGAACTAGAACACCCACATTTCGCCGAGCTTAGTTCCGTCCCAGATGTGATAGGGGGCGAGCCTATCGCCATATCGGGCACAAATTCCAGACTACGAGCTGATATGGAAAATCCAATATCACTTTGCCCGACCCGGGAATCGAACCTAAGCCCTCATGACGGTAATCGTACCGAAATACAACCACGCCACCGAGGCAGTCCTATTTTAATATAATTATTATCAAGTACTTAAAAATAGATGATATATTGAATAATTATTGAAATCCAACCACGCCTTAATTTAAAGGTTAGATTTAAGCTTGACGTAGCCTCCACTGAACAAGTATGTCACGTCAACATTCATTATTCCAAGTTCCAACTAATTAAACCCAATGGTATGCACGTAAGCTAATGAGTTTTCCACAGGACCTCCGCGAGTTTCTCTAATGAGTTTTTCTAAGGTTTTGTCAATACATTACCACTAATAGAGTTTAATAGAGTTGCGTGTAGGGTGGCCAGAAGCTAAAATAAAAATCGGACTCGGCGTTGTACTAGAGTAATAGGCCTTTAAAACAGGACATCATCTTTATCAGATCGTCGGTACACCTTGTAGGTAAACAGGACATCACTCACACATAATTAAAACTAGGGGTTTCATCATCATCATCATCATCAGCCATAGGACGTCCACTGCTGAACATAGGTCTCCCCCAAAGATTTCCAGATCGACCTGTTGGAAGCGGCCTGCATCCAGCGACTTCCTGCGACCCTTACCAGATCGTCGGTCCACCTTGTAGGTAAACAGGACATATATAAATATATGTTTCTACGTCTTGTACCTGTACGCCACCACACTTGTGTCAATAAATAATTCTTTCTTTCTTTCACTCACACATAAATAAAACTAGGGGTTTCATCATCATCATCATCAGCCACAGGACGTCCACTGCTGGACATAGGCCTCCCCCAAAGATTTCCAGATCGACCTGTTGGAACCGGCCTGCATACGGGTTCATTTCTATCTGTTATTGGTGTACCTAATACTAGTTGATATGTAGTCCAATAGTAATTCACATTATTTCTTTCTTTGTTTTACCAATTTGTTTCAGAGTTATTTTGTTGCGGTTGTGCCACGCATCCCTGCATCGTGGATCGGCATTTCCAAAAATATCGGGACAAACTGGACACCATCAAGCCGGAAATGTCCGACTAAAGCCTGACATGTGGCAGCCCTAGCTGCATGGCTCGAGCATAAATTACTAGAGGTATGGCACGGAACTTGAAGGAATACCGGGGAATGGGTACACGTACATACCGCTATTTAAACGTCTGGTCGACAAACACTTCAGCTGTCCATTAAATAACGTCTTATGTTTAGAGTCAGCCATTGTTCGAGTGTTGTTTTAGTATATTCTGACGTAAAATTGGAAATTTATGCGTTTTAGATGGTTGGTGGTGCTTTTAGAGGCATTTGTTGGTTTTGTTACAACTCTGCAAATTACTTTGGAGATTGTGCGTGCGTCGCTCGTGATTCAATTTGAGATACTATGTTTATGATTTTACTTGCGAAATATGAAATATTAAAATATGATGTAAAGAACAAACAGAGCAAAGCGACAGTATTATATTGATTGCAATTTGACCATTGATGGAACCAAGGCTACCATGTAGTGTCGGTGTAGGTAAATTGGTTAGGGACCCGTCCAAAGCACATACTTGCTGTGGACTCGGGCGCAAGACCGACGAGTCCGGCATAACTATCCCACCCCCCCCGGTAGGAGAAATCCGTAAAGACTGGATTTTTCTCCGTAGCAAAAAAATAGAACCAAACAACAATGCTACATTCGTAAAATCATACATTGAATCCTCTTTGAAATAAAACTATTTTTACGGATTCTATCACGATTTGGTTTTTTAATTTTTATCTCCGACGTTTCGAAGGCTTTGCAGTCTTCGTGGTCACGGGTTGGACTCAATTTATTTCAATGTATTATTTCATATGTATGTTTTATTTCAATGTATAGCATTCGCGTAAACTTAAGAAATCAGTTTCAATCCTCTTATTTTTGTCTCTCTCCAAACATTTTTCAATCAACTAAAGTAATTCCTGGTCAACTCATTAGAATTCTTAACCTCGCACATAGACGGTTGGACGACCAATTACAAGATTGGACAATTATGTGGACGCACGGCTGGACCGGTCGTGGATTTACGACAAGAACATAAAGATTGATAGGCATTAGCAAGCCATGTACGCAACTTTGAGTACTAACGTTTAACCCGAATGCCCCGGAAGGAGGATATTTCACAGATTTTTAGCGCTTTTAGAAAGAAACAAGGAACAAATTCAAAAAAGTTAAAGTTGTAAGGCTTTCTTTGGAAGGGTATAAATCAACCGTAAACGTTATAAGTGAACTTTTTCTTTCTACCTGCCCTTATCCCACCTTAATGTGGGGTTGGCGTAAACTACTTTTTCAAGTATGTCGCAGAAAGGATTTGCCTTAATTTTTACTACCGGCTGCCTGCCTGTCAACTCCCTCTAAGGGATCCAATCCCGGGCAAATTACATTAGAAAATTCGCTTAGCTCGACCTTGGAATCGAACCCAGAACATCCCAGTCTACAGCCCATATATGCTACTACTAAACCCAGGAGGCGCCAGTGTACAAGCGAAATCATAAAATATTATTAATAGATATTATAAAGAATTGGCCTGCTTTGGTTTGGGACGAAATTAGAACAAGATTTTTTCACTGAGATACAGTAAAATTACTTTATTTATAGTGTATTCTAAAGAAACTAAATATTTGTATACGACATGTGTTCCAAAACCCGATACAACGACCCAAAGTTAAAAAGAAATCAAAACCATAAATCATCGCGGACGAAAATAATCGCGAGAATTTAAAACTGTTATTGAGAGTCGCGACTCGCGTGTGAACTCCACGACACATGTCCCGGCGAAGTCCCGGGTTCCGAGAATCCCGGGCCACACGCACTGACCGCGCAGCGCCGCCACTACACAAATAATTAGTGTCCACACGACATCGTGACGCGCGGACAGATCATAGATTTGGATCTGTGTATGTTGTACCTTCATTGTGATCATGTCCACTGTGCTCTGTGTTACTAGTTTTTTGAATATTTTGTGCATATTATCTAAAATAATAAGTAACACCCAACAGTCACACACATAGTCCTAATCCACACTAAGATACTAGTCTTGTGTCGTGGGTATCAGAAACTACGAGAGACGCACGGTCTCACAACACCCAGACCCGAATCAAATATCTGTGGGCCACACAACGTTTGTCTCGGTGCGGGGATTAAACTGCGCCACGGAGGCTGTTAGTATTGCCAGTATAATGGGTTTTTCTTTCTGCCTGGCGTTATCCCGGCCTAATGCCAGGGTCCGCGTTCCTACTTAAACTCTTCCACTTCGCCTGGTATTGGGTATTCTCTATAGTAAGACCATTGGTTCTCACATCGTTGTCTAAAACATCCAGCCAGCACTTTTCGGGCCGTTCAAGGGGACGCATCCGTGATGGTAATGGGTACTAGGTAGTATTTTTCTTTTGTATTTATACGATGAAAAATGTTTTTTATCAAATGTCTGTAAATTATGTGTTTTTAATAAATAAAACATAGTTAATTATTGCATTTTTCTCGAATTAAGCAATACAAATATTGTATTCAAGCGCCTTAGAAGATTTTCCATTAAGCGAAACAAAAATATAGAGGTATATAAAAAGCCAATTAGATGCGTCACAAATGTCCTCACAATAATTCATTGAAAATAAATGAGACACAGATGCAGTGCGATATACTCGTAGAATAAAAATTGAAATATGGCCTCGCTTGAAACAATGGCCAATGGTGTCTGCCAAGTGCCAACAGAAGGCGGGTTAAAAGAACAGTAAATATTTCAGCCGTAACGGGTGCTTTATTGTAATCAGATATCGCACGTGACACTTCCCTTGCTACGTTTGTCAAAGTATTATGAAATATTGTTTATGTAGGTTTTCTTGGTATTTTCCTTGACATTCAGATTACTGTACACTGTATAATGTTCGCTTTAAAACTAGAAATATACGTAGGTACGGAAAGTTTGAGATCGGTCGAAGCAAAGTCTGTCAAAGATTTTGAGTATGTCAGAAGAATCTTTAATAATTGTATTATATTTATAACAAGAATAAGGTAAATTATGTTCTCGGCGTTGAAAATACGAATATTTTGTAGATTCTTTGTTTTTACGAAGTCCTGGATCCAGCATCAAAATCACAACTAAATCCAATATAAATAAACTCATTATGATTTTCTCCTTTTAATTACTTAGTTAGTATTACATGAACGTAATTTGATGTTAAGGTATTTTTACCATAATATTCTTTTAGTCCGACACATTACTCGTTTGTCCCGTAACTTGCATATTAAAGTTAATATTTTTTCTAAAGGTTGGCAGAACTGCCATTTGCGTTGGGGTTACAAGCTCATAATAATTGCATGGGACGGGTGTTGAAACTCTTTTACATTAACTAAAACACGTGTTTATAATTACATTACTGGACCATTAACGGTGTTTGGAAGGGTTCATGTGATAACATCTTGCCAGTTAAGTTAGGGCGCGACGACCGACTGGCGACTAAGTACCGTATACTGTTGACTGTGTTGTAACAAAAGTAAAAAGTAACTTAAAAAAAAAATTTCAACCGATTTCAATAAGAGGAGATTCTCAATTCGTCGTTTTTATGTACATATGTTACTCGATGTCTCCGACAAATGTGGACCGATTTTAAGGATTATTTTTGTGATCGATAGGGGTTTTGAAGCGGGTTTTTAAGATTTTATATGTAATAATTTCCACATTGTCTTAATACATTTTAAGGGTAGCTCGCTTTAAAAATAGCAATTTAATATTGCAATTAATTTTAACTTAAAATTTCGTTTCGTAATGTATTGAGCTTAATTAGATAGTTAAAAATGACTGCCTCGGTGGCGTAGTGGTATTTCGGTACGACTACGGTTCTGAGGTCTCGGGTTCGATCCCCGGGTCGGGCAAAGTGATATTGGATTTTTCCATTTCAGCCCGGACTCTGGAATTTGTGTCCGATATGGCGATAGGCTCGCCCCCTATCACATCTGGGACGGAACTAAGCTCGGCGAAATGTGGGTGTTCTAGTTCGCTAGTGCGCCTTTGCCTACCCCTTCGATACAGGCGTAAGCTTATGTTTATGTATAGTTAAAAATTTTACGACACAAAATATCAAAATGTAATTATGGGTATAAAGGAAACACCACCCTATTATCCCAGTCGCGTGTAAATTCAATCTACTAACTATCCTATGAAACCCCTGTAATTGCTGGAATAATGGAATATTAATTTCATTTTCGTGTCGGGGTTGTCAGCTTTAATAATGTCTCTGACTAGATTACAGAATAATAATTACTGGGAATACTTAATGTATTTAAAATAGTAAGATTGACCGTGTAATATTACACTCTCATTGCTTTGCAGGGGTTTCCACTACTAATGAGAGGGGTTAGGCCTTAGTCTACCACGCTGGCCTAATGCGGGTTGGTAGACTTTACATAATTATGTACCTTCCAAATTCTTGTGGAAAATTCTATGTAGTATGCAGGTTTGCTGACGATGTTTTCCTTCACCGTTTTAGCTAGTATTTATAATGAATACACACTTTACATAGAAAAGTTAAAGGTGCATGACAGATGCTCTTTTTCGGGGTAACCACTAAGAAACCTAAACTAAACTATAGTTATTTAAACATCCCGCAAACCATAGCACGATAAAAATAAAAGACAAAATACTTAAATACTCAAGCTATCTTCGTTAAAGAATCCTGTAGAAACCATTCATCAATATAATTCTCACATGTTCGCCGTTCGAAGCGCGATATTTCAAAACTTGTTCTATTTTTATAAGGAGATCGCGTTACAACTTCCGGTTATCTCGGCACCAAGGAGTTTTTGCTGTATTGTTATGATATATAGCGCCGGCTCGCGCAAAATGGTGGCTTCAATCAAACAGCCTATCTTGTTATACTAGTTTCTGTTCACAACTTCATCTCAGCTTAAATGAAGATGGTACGATTCTGAGAAATAACGTTACTGAAAGAATTTTCTTTGTTCGAAATATCATCCGTTTTTCAATTATTTTACTACTATCATGTGTATCGTGTGCGCGTTAAATTATGTTATATTGATTTTGAATTATAAAAACTAATATTATCTAATATCTAAGAACATAGGCCTCCCCCAAAGATTTCCAGATCGACCTGTTGGAAGCGGCCCGCATCCAGCGACTTCCTGCGACCTTTATCAGGTTGTCTTTGGAGGAAGCCTATGTTCAGCAGTGGACGTCCTATGGCTGATGATGATGATGATGATGATGAATACCTAAGAACTTGCCTCAACATATCTCAATTTGTCTAATTGGAATTTTAACATATAATAGATTGGTAAAGCCTTCTATGCATGTTGCAGAATTTCAAAATGGTTTTTTCTTAGCTGTGCAAAATAAATAGAATGATAAACTATTATGACTTAAATGGTGCCGATCTAATTAATTAGGTCACGTTTAATGTTAAACCATTTAAAAATAAGCCCACAAACCAAAATATTTATGATTTCATAATTATTTGACAGCACAAAGCTAAATAGTAGCGCCATCATCGCACGCACACAAATTACACAAGCTCATAACTGTTCTTTATTTAAAAAAGTTTTTTTTTATATTGCCAACCAAAAGCAAAAGACGGTTGAATATCACTTCAAATTTGTATTCAAAATTGGAACTGCAAATTTCACACTACGATAACTACAAATTTGGCGACAAGCACCGCTATTTTTTGAAATAAAAATATATCTATCTGTTTACAGTAAATGGCGCATTAATAATGATTTATATATCTATAGAAATGTAAAGACGCGTAGTTTAGAACAATACGTCGTACGGGCCTAGCCTAATTCTTCTGTGTCTATCAGCCGTCCATTAATTTTACTTTAGGCGCCGACTAAAGAGCTTTTAGAACTACTTATACTACCTGTATAAGCGTACGTCCTATTGCGGCACATATTTTATTTAAAGTTAACATATAAATAAATACCGAATCAAAAAATCTACATACATACTAAATTAAGCCTATGATAATGTGACACACATACTGTCATTAAATTAGATTATAGCAATATCTTTTCTATAATACTATCATAAGAATATAGAGTTTGTCCTCGTAATGCTTTTCAATTCCTCTCTAACACTATTAAGATCTCTGATATGTCTTATACCACTAACAAACGAAAGTAAATTAAGTTACAGACAGTAGATAAGATGTAATAAATTATAAAATTACAAAAAGTCGCTTACAAAAATTACACTTTTAAACTCCCAATGTTATTAGGTCGATCGTTACAAAACGCCGGAAGCTGTTTTTTCGTCTACAATAAATAAGTGTTTGCTTTAATACTCCGTCATTAGAGTCCCACTTGTGAATAATTTTCACACGCATTTATATCTGTGTGGGAAATCTTTCGGGTTCCGTTGTTCTTGTATGGGGGAACCATAACAAGTTATCGACAACTTTGAACCCTTGGGCGAAGTATGGATCGAATCAAAATTTCAAACACGAGGTCATACTGATTTCATACGAGGTCATAGTTAATTGTTATTAACATTTTTATTAATAATGTACAAAATTACAAACCAATTATCTTCAGCAATTTCCGGCTTAAACGAAATTAAGTATAAAAGGTTTATTATTCCTGTTTTACAGCATTAATTAGCGCAGTCAGTATACGTGCAGGAAAACCTTTGTTTACTTTTTTTTGCAAACTTTGTAGAGTGCAATACCCAGTAATAACCCCGTGTCAAGCACTCGATTAATCGATTAAAATCGCTTACCTCACTAGATTCCTCATGATGCAGCTGGCTGGTAAAAGAAGAAAAATAAAACACTCTCTTTCAAAAAATTAAATTTGGAACACTCGTGTTTCGCGACGTTCGGAAACCGCGAGCGACGTTCGCGTGCACTCGATACGAAAGCTGCGGCGTTTCTGCTCGGCCGCGAGACGCGTGTCTGCTCTTGAACTTGTGACTTGACAGGTTGCATTAGCCTGCACACTGATGCATTTTCGACGGTATATTTTCCTATGATTCCCTCTTTCTTCGCGTTCTCCCCTCTGACGCCTCCAAATTAAGGTATGGAGGGGTTGGAAGGTCTGACAGAATGGTTTTCGCGAGAGAAAGTGTTCTCTCACATGAAAAAATACTTTGAATGTGACTTACCATTAGGTCTTGCGTGAGTAATTAAAGGACTCTACTAAGAGTCGATAATTGGCTATAAATCAATTAGATTTATTTTATGCATGCGCCGTAAAAGTCTTGGTAATTAAGTGTTCAAAAGGCGAGTGGTTTTCTGTAAATTAATGGAGAATCTATCAAGATACAACATGGAATATAGATTAAAATATTACTGTTTTGGTTTTATTATTTTCGCAGGCCTGTCTCAGTGCACCGCTGGATAAGCGTTTAGGTAATTAACTATAAAACTTGCAATGAATGCTATTCCTTTTCCTATTATACCTAATAAAAACATAACACATAATAAAACAAAAAATATATTCTAAAACATATACATAAGCTCACGCCTGTATCCCCGAAGGGGTAGGCAGAGGCGCACTAGCGAACTAGAACACCCACATTTCGCCGAGCTTAGTTCCGTCCCAGATGTGATAGGGGGCGAGCCTATCGCCATATCGGGCACAAATTCCAGACTCCGGGCTGATATGGAAAAATCCAATATCTCTTTGCCCGATCCGGGGATCGAACCCGAGACCTCAGAACCGTAGTCGTACCGAAATACCACCACGCCACCGAGGCAGTCTAAAACATATAACATAAAAATAGATTGAAATAAAACTATTCTTACGGATTCTATCACGATTAGGTTTTAATTATTATTCCCGACGTTTCGAAGGCTTTGCAGTCTTCGTTGTCACGGGTCAGACGTCGGGAATAATAATTAAAACCTAATCGTGATAGAATCCGTAAGAATAGTTTTATTTCAATGTATAATATTCACGTAAACTTAAGAAATCAGTACATAAAAATAGATTCTAAAACATACTATGTGCCGTGACTATAAATAAACAAATATTGTGCAATTTTACCTCTTTGCTTATTCTACATTTTGTAACCCTCCATATTCCTTTATAGCTTTTACTATTAACAAGCTCTTTAAAATCAAACATTTAATATTCAAGGTGGACCAAAGACAAGAAAATTTATATCATCCAGGTGCTTGCTATTTGTAGTGTATTTCATATTCAATACACATTACTTTGTTATCATTCTACGTAACGCAGCATTATTTTTTCACATGCATACGTGAAAGAAATAGATTCGTTTGCTTATTGTTTCCTTATAAAGACTTATTATAGCATAAGTAGTAGTTATTGCATGTGGTTCCGCATGCGTAAAAAGTCTAGGATAAAACGTATTCCTTTTAATCACTCAATATATTGAGTGGTAGAGATTGGCGACACACTGTAGACTTTGAAGTCTACCTTACAGTACTGAGCCGGCTCGACCGGTCTGCGGCCACTATCTCACAGAATACCAACTTAAGTGGCAGCTCGCTGTCATTCGTTCTATGAATGAGATTTCTGGTGGCCCACAACCTCCTTCCCCTTCTTAATCTCTATATTTTACTTCGTATATGGTTAACGTGCATCCATGATTATTTTGATATCGTAGGTGGTCTATTGACGGTGGAGATCTCTTACCATCAGGTGACCCACTTGCTCGTTTGCCGGTCTATGCAAAAAAAAATGTACATAATTTACTAGTTTCGCAACAAGCATCCTTAAACAAATGAGACATTCGTCTTAAAAATAAATAAAAGTGAACTGAATTCCTCAATAAGTATCCACTTAAATGAAACTCAAATCAATCTTCAATAAAAAGTAAAAAAAACTCACTTAACCCCTATTATTACATATTTATACCAATTTGTACACATTAGGCTAAATTAATACGCTTTGAATGATGATGGAGTTTTAAAATCGTTTTACGAGGGACCATTATTTGTGCATTAGCATACTGTTATACTTTTACAGACAATTTGGGCGAAAGTATTCGTTTTTATCACAAGATCACTGTTAGATGCATTAACATTTACGATTTGGATCTAAGATTCGTTAATTGATGTTTATATTGTGGTGATTTTTGTGTAATTTTTCAATACATACATATGTATACATAATGAACATGACATCAAAATTATGTTTTTGTGTATAAAGCGGAGCGATTCCAACGTCATTGGTAAACAAACCAAATAGTTGTGAAAATTACTACTCGAGTGTTAATAAAAAAAGAGTAATTAACTGTCTAATTTCCGACACGAGACAAGATATCGGTAACTTCGTATCTACGAAAGACACAGTCGGCACTTTCTTCACACACGCAATAGTCAAGTTCTTTTCTTTCTTTCTTTTGGGTTTCATGTTTCTTTATTTGTTTCACTTGGGTCTGTTAAGGCGTGTCTCCTCTTAGTTTTTCTCAAAACATTACACAAAAACACAAACGCAAAACAACGATTTTAGCTGTCTCCTCCTGAAACAGTGGACCAAATTCCCGGTCCTGATTGCGTCTCCTGCACTAAAACACTGCACAAAACACGGTTTCGCTACACGTTTTAATGGTCCATTGTACTATGAGCAGGAGACAATGAAAATCATTGTTTTCCGTATGTGTTCATGTGTTTTGTTTCGTGAAAACCAGGTGCAGTAGCCTGAGCACGAAAAACTAATGTAAACGTAAATGTATTCGAGTTCGCTGCGCACTGATGACGCTTGGTTAATATTTCATACAAATTTCATAGACGCGCATCGAGTTCGAATACATTTACGGTTGTCAGAAATTTTCCTGCTCAGGCCGCAGGACACGCGCCTTTACGCACTCATCAATTGTGTAAGAATCTACCAACTTACTGCGACCACAAGTTTGTCGGACATGAGGGTAGATAAGGTTCAAGATTTATAACTTGGAGGGGGAAATAAGGTGAATACTAGAAAATTACAGTTTTGTTTGTACCCGTTCTTTATCGACGGATTTCAAAAAGAAGGTCCTCAAATCGTCTGTTTTTTTTATGTATGTTACGTGATATCTCCGCCGAATGTGGGCCGATTTTCAAAATCCTTTTTGTGTTCGATAGAGCTTATTTCAAAGGTGGTCCCATATAAATTTGGTCACGATCGGATTTGAAGTCGGTCCTTTAATTCTTTTCCATTGCATATTCTCCGTGTATGTTGTTTACTGTCGTAAATACCTTTGAAATGATTCTGAGAATAATAAAGATTATTGTAGGTACTTCTAATGCTTAGCCTTAATATTGAATCATAAATCAAGCATGCTTTGAAAAATCAAAGTTTTTCTGAGCTTTCATATACGACGCGGTATCTTACATATTAAAATCTTTCTTTCCTTCTTCCTGCCTTTTCCCACCTTAATGTGGGGTCGGCGCAACACACTTTTTCATGCGTGTTGCAGAAAGGATTTGGCTTAGTTTTTACGATCCACTGCCTTATGCCTGCCTGACGTCAACCTCCATCTGGACGATCCAGTCCCGGGAAAATAATGTTAGAAAAACACCACACCCGACCTGGGAATCGAACCCAGGACCTCCCGGTTCACAGCCCATATACGCTGCCACTACACCAATGAGGCGATATTACATATTAAAATACCTAACTAATTATAAAAAGCAACAATTTACACATAATACTGTATGCCTTTCTTTTCATTAATACAAAACTTTTACTTATTAACTGAATAATATAATTAAATTCTTATATAACCGCACTGAAAGACTTAACTGAGAAGGTAATTAAAAATAATAGCTCTATCTAGATAAAAATCGTTTACACTTAATTTATGTGCCAAAATAGCTTAGATTGTAATAATTAGAAACCTCGACTGCATAAATAACAAGGTATGGTAGATGAGTAACGTGTGAGTCGTGTACGTGGGATGAAAGAAAGAGTACAACGGAATTTTAGGTTTGAGTAATAGCCCCTTACTTATAAAAATATTTGAGGGCTGCTTATCTTTATACCCTAGGTTGTCCCTTTCATTTTTAAACAATGTAACGCAAGGAAAAAAGTGACAGGTTATTCTTAACCACTTGCTCAGCTAAAAATGCTGTTTTAAGTAAGGCCCAAATAGTACAACGGAATTTTGCGGTTTGTGTAATATTATCTTGCGGTATATAATACATAATGGGCCTTATAAAAACAGTTTAGCTGAGCAAATGGCTAAGAATAGCCTGTCCCTTTTATTTTCAAACAATGTGACACAAGGAAAAAAGTGACAGGCTATTCTTAGCCATGTGCTCAGCTGAGCTGTTTTATAAGTAAGGCCCAATAAGTACATTCGTCAATACGTAATTCACGGTGCAGTTTTTTTTTACCGTGATGACTTATGCATCTCAATTTAGGAATGAGCTGTACGATATATCGAGTTTCAGTGTAACTCTAGATAACTAATAGCGCTGCAAATCCCTCTAACAGTCGCATTTCTAATCAAGTACGTAACTACTATGGGCCTTACTTATAAAAACAGTTTAACTGAGCAAATGGTATAGAATACTCTGTCCCTTTTATTTTCAAACAATGTGACACAAGGAAAAAAGTGACAGACTATTCTTAGCCATTTGCTCAGCTAAACTGTTTTTATAAGTAAGGTCCTATTATTATTGAGTAAATGGCCTAATATTAATTTTAAGTTTTTGATTATTTGTGAAGGAAAATATTTTCTTAAGTCTCTAGAGGTATATCATAAGTAAATACTTTTGTTTTGGTTATACGATATTGATTTCTTAAGTTTACGCGAATGCTATTCATTGAAATAAAACTATTTTTACGGATTTTATCACGATTTGGTTTTAATTTTTATTCCCGACGTTTCGAAGGCTTTGCAGTCTTCGTGGTCACGGGTTGGACTGATTGGTTATACGAATGTAAAACGTCGTCTGTGTCTATTTCTAAATAAAGCCACATAAATATTGTCAGATTTTTATCGCAAGTTCGAATTATTATTTAAAAATAATTTAACGTACCCATAGTACATTTAAATTATTTAAAAATCTAAATTATTCAAAATGCATTTATAGACTGCCTCGTTGGCATAGTAGTATTACGATATGACTACCATCCTGAGGTCTCGGGTTCGATACCCGGGTCGGGCAAAGTGATATTGAATTTTTGAGTATTAGCCCGGAGTCTGGAATTATGGTGATAGGCTCGCCCCCTATCACATCTGGGAGGTAAATTAGCGCGGCGAAATGTGGATGATCTAGTTCTCTAGATCGCTTCTGCCTACCCCTTCGGAGATACAGGCGTGAGTCTATGTATGTATGTATGTATGTATTGATAGCTTCAAATATGCTATAAACCAATTTTACCCTCGAGGCTAAATCTTTTAGCTGAATCAGCATTTTTTCTCAAACAAGCGGAATCATTGTGGTATTACAAAATATTGCCTTTACTTCTACAGTTAACGATCATAAAGACAATAAACCCGTTACAATAAGCTTAACTCTGCCCACCGGAACACTGCTCACAAAAACCTTTGTGGATTCCATAATTCCGTTTTAAAAAAACCTTGTTAAAATTGGGTCCTGCAAACGAAGCGTGAAGAAACGACAGTTTTTTGCAAACTTTTGCAGAATTAACACACTGAACTTGATAGCAAATAGTGCAGTGAAATAAAAATGTCCACAACTATATATCTGCTGGTTTTAAATAGTCTAAATTCAGCTTTTAACTCTCGGAGAGATATTTGTTATCTCAAAATATTTGTGTTATGAGCCCGATGTACAATTTTGGCATTGGGAAAATGAAATGCTAAATTCCTGCGCGCACAATTTTCCTTGCTATTTTCTATTGGAAAAGCAAAGGGCTGAGCCGAGCAAAATAAAAATGAGAGTATTAAGTTGGCTGCTTTTTTGCGCGATGTTCATCTCTACTTCGCAAATAATGCGTTTCACATCATATGTCTCATCGGGAGAAAGGGTTTTTCATTTATACCGTGTATTTATAAACTCTTGGACAGCCTCGGTGGCGTGGTTGTATTTCGACACGACTGCCGTCCTGAGGTCTCGGGTTCGATCCCTGGGTCGGGCAAATTGATATTGGATTTTTCCATTGATATTGGATTTTTCCATATCAGCCCGGAGTCTGAAATTTGTGCCCGATATGGCGATAGGCTCGCCCCCTATCACATCTGGGACGGAACTAAGCTCGGCGAAATGTGGGTGTTCTAGTTCGCTAGTGCGCCTCTGCCTACCCCTTCGGGGATACAGGTGTGAGCTTATGTTATCTTATGTATTTAAAAACTTACTGTATAGTCAATTGTAGTTATTTTGGGATGACTTTGTCTTGATATTTATAATCTGAGGGAACATAATAACATAAAATGTAAATGTCCTTATAATCGGGGTTAACGCTTCCTGAATTCATGATTTTGTCTTCCGCTTTACTATAGATAGAGGGAAGAGGAAAACTTATTTTCAAACCTTATTTTTCTGTTGATTAATATCACTGCGAGAAAGAGTTTGCATTCCCAGAGACTCGCATACCTTTTTCTTTCTTTCTACCTGCCCTTATACCATTTTAATGAGGGGTCGGCGCAACACGCTTTGTCGAACAGGTTACAGAAAGGATTTGGCTAAGTTTTTACGACCGGCTGCCTGCCTGACGTCAACCCCCTCTGGAGGATCCCGTCCCGGGCAAATTAAATTAAAAAAATTGCTTTTCCCGAGGCTCGCATACCATTCTTGCTATTATAAATGCGAAAGTTTGAATGGAAGAATTGAATGTTTATTACTCAATCACGGCAGAACGGTTCAACAGATCTGGATGAAATTTGGCATAGAGATAGATTATAGACTGGAATAGCACATAAACTACTTTAATCCCGGAAAAATGTGCGGTTCCCGTGGGATAAATTGGACCGTGTTGTGCAGGAATGATCCAAGCCACAAAAAAATTAAAAATAAATTTCCACATCAATATGGTCTATTAACCGTTTAGAATTAGATCATGTTTGCATAAATATTGGTAGGATTGCTCCTCTTTATGCCAAATTAGACCAGCTTGGCTGTCTGGCTCCCTCGAGGCGATTGACTCCTAATAAAAAAAGTTTGTGGGTAGGTTCATTCCTGCACAACACGATCCAATTTATGAATACATTTCCACGCGAACAAAGTCGCGAGCAATAACTAATAAAATATACCAAATTTTACTCACACAGATACCAATTGCCAATTAAAAATGTAAAGGCGCAGATGAACATGACCATCTAATAATTAAATTTAGTAAAGCATTTAGATAATTATAATCAATCAAGGTTTGTTCGCTGCTCAATGAATAATGGAACCGCCGATTCCAATGAAATCATTGACATTACAAAATTCTTATAATTTTTGTTGGACAACATTATGCCAAGTTAAGCCCCTAACTATTTTACCATATTTCTTTCTGCTTGCCTTTATCCCACTATAATGTGGGGTCAGCGCAACACACTTTTTCAAACATATTGCAGAAAGGATTTGGCAAAGTTTTTACGATTGGCTTGCCTGCGTCGACCCCCTCTGGAGGATCTAGACCCGAGCAAATTAAATTAGAAAATTCGCTTTGCCCGACCTGAGAATCGAACCAAGGACCTCCCGGTCCATAGTCCATACATGCTGCCACTAAACCAAGGAGACGCCCACCTATTGTACTATAATAGGTTATTTCTTTCTGCTTTGCGTTGTCCCGGCATTATGCCAGGGTCCGCCTGCCTACTTAAACGCTTCTTAATAGAATAGGTTAATATTATTAAAATAAGCAACCAGCCACCGTGGCGTGCCGGAAGAGTACCCGGTTGTAAAGCGAGTGGCTGCGGGTTCGAATCCCACACCCTGACAAACGTTTATGTGACCCACTGATATTTCTTTCGTGGCTGTGTGTTGTGACTTCTGAGACAGGTTAAACCTAGTGTGGGGTCAGAAATATGGGATGGACTGTTAGGTATATTTATTTATATAACATAGAATTTTATGAACGTGAAACGATACACAGTGTTTATTATTTTAAATCTTATATTTGGTGCATTTTCGTTAAAAACACTTTCGTACCACCCTTACCCCACTCAATGTGGGGTGTGTAATAAACATGTTACAGAAAGGATTTAGCTTAGATTTTATATTCGGCTTCCTGCCTGACCCCATATTCAACTGGGATAATTGAAGGTGAAAAGAAAAACAGAGAACTATTTGTTATAAATAATCAAAAGTTTAAAACTTTACTTCGGATCGTATCCATATATTTGGGTTCCATGGTATAAGCTCTATCGCACTCAAAAAAGAATCATGAAAATCGGTCAATATTTGGGGAGATATCACGTAACATATTTTAGAAGTGGTAGAGCCGCGCTGTAGACAGTAACGTCTATAGCACGAATGGGCCGGCTCGACCGGTTAGATACCACTGTCTCACAGAAAACCGACGTAAAGTGGCAGCTTGCTATCGCGTTTTGTTCGGTGAGTGAGATTTCCTGTGGCCCATTTCCCCACTCCCTTCCCAATCCCCTTCCCTCCCCTTCCATTCCCTCCTTATAGGTTGGCAACGCACCCATGATCCTTTTTATGTCTTGGGTGTCTATGGGTGGTGGAGATCACTTACCAACAGGTGACCTATCTGCTCGTTAGCCAATCTCTGCTATAAAACAAAAATATATATATACATACAAAAACACACGAATTGAGTACCTCCTTTTTAAGTCGTGAAATGTGTACAATTTGAACATAGTCATTTATTGCATAACATAATCATTATAAAATAAACTTTCAGTATAAAGATCCGAAAGGTTATAAACGCCGTTAGGCCTGTATTTACGATCATAAAAATATTGAATAGTGATTTATGTAAATGAGTTTCTGTTAAAATATTTTACTGTACAAGCATTCGAGAATTGTTAAACGTGATGTCAATTATTAAAAGGTCGTAAGTGTAGAATAAAATACCGCACTTATATTATTTCGAGGCTTTAAAATGAAAATCATTTTTAAGACTTGGCAAATTTATGTGGAAAGAATGCACATATTATATGATATACCCGTACAGGTTTTTGAATTTGAAATATGGTCATGAATTCGCTACTTTATGTATGTATGTTACATACGAATATTTGACTCGCTTCGAAATTCATTATAAAATAATTTAAATAAATAAATACACCACAGTCACAATCAGTCTACGACAAACCTTGCGGCAATTGAATAATTAGGTACTGGGCTGTCTTTTCATTTGAAATTTATTCTGTGTTCTAAGCCGCCTTACTAAGTAAGAAGGAAAATAAACACAAAATAGAATATGCTTCGAAAAAACTCTATCTTAGTCTTAATGTTGTATAAACTGATACTGCCAGACACCTGGCAGCTTTCCAGACTTGCGGGCGTTTCTGGCAGAGTTCCTTTAACATTTTAACCCAATATACGAGCTAGTTCGTAACACAAGCCAGGCTTAACTCAGTAATTAAGTTTAAGTTATGACTATCATTAAGCGCTGGTTGAGAAGCAACTAAATATAGAGTGGTAAATTTTTAAACTGGGCTAGTTGTACACATTACAAATTGTAAACTGCTAGTTATTACTAATATTCAAGAAATATTTTATTAATAATATAATAATAGGAAGTCGCTGGATGCAGGCCGCTTCCAACAGGTCGATCTGGAAATCTTTGGGGAAGGCCTATGTTCAGCAGTGGACGTCCTATGGCTGATGATTATGATGATGATGATGATAATAATAGGCAACGTAATTGTGCAATGGATTTCTTCAATAATGTATTCAAAACTAATCATATAGATATTATTATCTGTGATTTTCGACCGACTTCCAAAAAGGAGGACGTCCACAATTCGTCTGTATTTTTTTAATGTATGTTACGCGATATCTCCGCCAAATGTAGACCGATTTTCATGATTCCTTTTGTGGTCGATAGAGCTTGTTTCAAGGGTGGTCCCATATAAATTTGGTCACGATCGGATCAATTTTGAAGTCGGTCCGTTAAGTTTTTAAACTAGTGATTATAAAATATATAATTTGTAGGTGTTTTTTATAGTTGCATGTTTTCTAATAAACCGCGATTCTTATTATTATTAACTTATTACCTTCATTCCCTCACATCTTATTTAGTAATTAAACACCTAAACATTATGTTTTTACTACAAACTAAACTCCTGAATCGGAGACATTGAAAGCGCCATCAAAACTAACAACACTATTAGTACAAACTGTTATAATTACTCAAATATCAGTGTTACCAGGCTTAAAAAATGTTCAGACAATCGTCACGGGAACCGACTTCATTTGCGGTCGTGGTAAAAAGTAAAAAGCACGGGCACGCAGGCAGCTCACAACGCGGCCGGGGCCGGGACGCGTTGGCATGTGCAAATTGATTCCTTGCTCCATCGTTAATCATACAACACGCATCCCGGGCCGGAAGTAAGCCCACTACAGCTAAGACACACTACGGCTAAGCACGCAGAAATGTCAGTTACCACCTTAATGTATAGCGAACCCTCGAGATACTTTCGATCTTACAACACCCAGAATTGAAACATGCATAATTAACCTCCGATTTCTGAAAGCAACTCAAATACTTGAGGTCGTGACAAGTCATTTCAGGCCACCTTATTTTGTGGCGCAAATCAGTGTAATTAACGTGTTTCTGGATATGGGGGTTAAACATACCTCGATGCGGGAAAAAAATCGAGCAATTTGATTTATTTATAAAAGCCGAATGGAACAGAGGCTGTATTTACTTTGGAAGTTGTTTTTTTTATAGCAGAGGCTGAATTGAATAGACATCGATGACACAAAAAGAATCATGGGTGCGTTGCCAACCTAAAATTAGGGAATGGAAGGGGAGAGAAAAGGGATTGGGAAAGAGTGGTTGGTGTCTACAGCGTGGCTCTACAACTCAAAGTTCAGTTTTTCTTTGTTTTCGGGTCAGTTTCTCAATAGCTAGATTTTTTAATTTAGGCAATAATTCTGACGTTTTGACGAATAATGTTTAGATTACATCTCTTTGGATAATGTATGGAACATCTATCAAAGCTTCAAAATAATCATGTAAAGTTATCTAGCTATTGAAAATCGCCCCTTACACACATTTCAAGCTTCCTAGAAGTTATTACTGAACAGAATATTGCGGAAGTCAACTACGGTGGTAGGGTGTTGGAATTCTGCGATATACAGCGAGATGGATTGCACTTTCAAACGATTCAACACTTAATCTTATTAGTAAGGCTTAACCCGAGGTAGTTACTTCTCGCGTCTTGCAGCAAGCTTAAAATTTTGTTATAACATTTAATTGATGATTAATGAGACATCCTCCGTGGCGCAGTGGGCGAGTAGCCGGCTGTGAAGCGAGAGGTCGCGGGTTCGATTCCCGCATTGAGAGAAATGTTTGGCCCACAGATATTTGTTTCATTTCTGGGTGTTGGGAGACCGAAAGTCTCTCATAGTCTCTGACATCCACGATACAGGTTATACCTAGTGTGGGATCAGGACTAGGTGGGAGACTGTTGGGTGTTTTTATTTAATTTTCAATGCAATTTTGTTATAACATTTAGAAGAAGAAGAAAGAAATATTTATTGCTACTAATATAACATGAAACATTAACTAACTAATTTAAAGTTTCAAAAACAACACAAAAATTAAATATACAATAAACGCATTTGTTAATTGCACGTGTTTTATTAATTGACGACTGCATACTATTTCTATTCCTATATGATAAATTAAAAAGTATCATGCAAAAGTCACTTCACGGCCATGAATTTCCCCGGGACAATAACCGGACCCGTAAATCTAGAGATACTTTTTTATTTGTTGTCTGTGGGTCTGTAGGCTCAATTGAATCTGTAAATCCTAATAACAACAAAAAATTACGTTAAATAATCACAATTTTAACTTAATCGACCGAGTTTATTTATTTATTTATTTCAATTAGCACTACCACATTATACATATTAATCATAAAGGAAAAGAACAAAACTTAAATAATACAATAAATTCAGATATGTATGACAATTATGGCGTACCTAACATTTGCCGCAAATGTGTTCGAAAATAGAAAATTGCGCGTCAAATATACCACAAGACTAGTCGCATGGGAGCAACCAGCCATGCAATGTACTTGCTGCTCTATACAGTTATAAAAGTAAAAAGAATCTTAATTTTTTTTTTGTCATTATAATTTTTTTTTTTTTTTTAGTTCAAAGTTTATCCCATCGTTACCAAAATAAGAGCTTATTTCAAGGGTGGTGCCGTATAAATTTGGTCACGACCGGATTTGAAGTCGATCCGTTAAGTTTTTAAACTTGTGATTTTCTTATGCATACTTAATATCTCCGCCTAATGTAGACTAAACGTAGATTTTTCGAGATTCTGTTTGTGTTCGATAGAGCTTGTTCCAAGAGAGCTCCTATATTTTGGTAACGATGGGATAAACTTTGAACTAAAAAAAAAATAAAATAAAATTATAATGACAAAAAACAATTAAGATTCTTTTTACTTTTATAACTGTATAGAGCAGCAAGTACATTGCATGGCTGGTTGCTCCCATGCGACTAGTCTTGTGGTATATTTGACGCGCAATTTTCTATTTTCGAATAGAATTTTCTATTTTCGATAGAGCTATCGAACACAAAAATAATTTTGAAAATCGGTCCCTATTTGGCGGAGATATCGATAACATACATAAAAAAATACAGACGAATTGAGGACCTTCTCCTTTTTGGAAGTCGGTCTAAAATACAAACGAATTGATTACCTCGTTCTTTTGAAGTCCGTTGAAAATCATGACGATGAAGTAATTAAACATAGCAGTCGCTACAGACAGGCAGTCTTTCATAATGAATAGTGTGGATTATAAATCATATCCTCATAAAGTGAATGCCAAGCTAAACGCAAATTGATCTACCTAGATTTATCTATACACTACCGACTACTTGCCATGATTGATCGCCCGATGCGAACTCTATTTTATTATTAAATCAAGAATGGCATCGCAGGCATCCGTCTTGATATATCCACTTTTTACGTTAGTGATTTTTTGCATCAAATAAATAATGACAATATTATGCTATCAGCGCAAATGATCTACTTTTAATAAAAATTGAGTAGTTACGACAAAAAATTATATTAAGACACAATTTTTTTCGTCACGAATCCCCTGGTCCTGTCTAATAAATAAGACTACTATTACAGGCCCATATTTTATTCTATTTTATAGATATTAGTTACTAAACACGGCAAAATGTGGTGTTCTGTTCGTTAGTGCGCCTCTGTCTACCCTTACGGGGATACAGACATGAGCTTATGTTACGTTATAGATATTAATTGCAAAATTTTTAGAATTAACATCTATGGTCATTATTTGGGTTTGTACACAGTTTAATGCTTTTTTAAAAACTGGATGACTATTTAAATGCTGTTCACTTTCATTTAATCCATTCACACCAACCGGGACTAGTCGTTAGCAACATTTTCTGTAACAATAATAAGATATATACAACTAATGGAGCAATATTAAAATATAGGCTTTTACACAATAATGATTTAATATATTTTTAAACATAACATAACATAAGCTCACGCCTGTATCCCCGAAGGGGTAGGCAGATGCGTACTAGCGAACACTCACATTTCGCCGAGCTTAGTTCCGTCCCAGATGTGTGTAAACATCTCTATTTTTAAACATCTACAAGAAAAACGGTTTTATGTATATTATAGGGTAAGAATGATCCCTAAGCATTAAAAGGTTATTCAATAAGGCTGCGTAGGGGATTTTTTGCGCGTCAATGTATTACTATCACGACACGGAGCGTTTTCTTGCCATTTATCCGAGTGATCCATCATTAGTTACACCTTCAGTGGTTTATACAGGCGATCACAAAAGTATTGTTTCAAATGCGGTCACAATTTTTTTCCATGAGTTCTTGGGGCACCAATGTGGGGTCCGGTCGGCGAAACACCATCTGTACATCTTTACATATAAATAAATTTGGAGTTTCTGTTTGTAATATTGAAATTACCGTTTTTTACTACATGTATATGAATATATATACCCCAAAATAACATTTTTTACAATTTTTGTCTGTCTGTCTGTCTGTTTGTTCCGGCTAATCTCTGAAACGGCTGAACCGATTTTGACGGAATTTTTATTGGCCGGTAGCTGATGCAATAAGGAGTAACTTAGGCTACGTTTATTTTAGACATAATAAAAAAAACTAAAAAATTAAAGAATCGACTGTTAGGCGGAACGAAGTTCGCCGGGTCAGCTAGTTTATTACCTCTATAATAATTTAATTCTAATGGCGTGTACACACCAACCGAACGAAGGAGAAAGAATGGGAAATTTTCTTGTCTTGGGTGTCTAAAAAACATGTACATAAAATTAGGCAATAGAAGTTATGCTCTTGCCAGTACCTATTACAATTAATGATAGCAGCTGGCTGCATTGAACGCGCCAATCGAACCGTGAAAGATAACAGGGGGCACTTCGGACCCTTGCGTACTGCCTACACTGCACTGCACTGCACTGCACTCCTTACACTTTGATGTCTCTGTTACTGATGGACGATTAGTTAATATTAAGCCGCGTCTTCCGCACTAAAACATTACATAAAACACCTGCACAAAACATATTTCTACATTTTTTTGTCTAAGGACTATTGTTATATGAGCAAGAGACAATGAAAAACCTTGTTTTGTGTAGGTGTTTTTAGTGTTTTGTTTCGAAAAAACATGTGCAGGAGATGCAGCTTTATTAAGTTTACGCTTTAATTAATTAGTGTACTTCCGGTTCTGCCTCGGTGGCGTGGTTGTATTTCGGTACGACTACCGTCTTGAGGTCTCGGGTTCGATCCCCGGGTCGGGCAAAGTGATATTGGATTTTTCCATATCAGCCCGGAGTCTGGAATTTGTGCCCGATATGGCGATAGGCTCGCCCCCTATCACATCTGGGACGGAACTAAGTTCGGCGAAATGTGGGTGTTCTAGTACGCTAGTGCGCCTCTGCCTACCCCTTCGGGGATACAGGCGTGAGCTTATGTTATGTTATGTTATGTACTTCCGGTTCTCTCGAGGGGCTTGCGGCATGACTTGATGGTTGGTTGAGACGGGTATGGGGGTATCCCCGTGTCTGCACCGGTCATCCGCCCGTCTTGTCGCAAGCCCCTCGATTTGCTTCTTCCCTCTTCAAATTCGGTGTGTAAAGAAGCATAAATAGACCGGCATGATTCTAACGACCATTGATAAACACAGTGTTTGTCAGTGGTCACTAGTTTTTTGGCCTGCACTACGTTTACCAATTGGTGCAGTGTAGTCACTTTGCCGAGCCCGGATAAAAAAAAATTAAAGCTATTCTCTTTCTTCGAAGTTATGTTATAATCGATGGCTTTTTCCTTTCTACCTGACCTTATGACACTTCAATGTAGGGTCAGCGGTGCACTTTTCAAGCATGTTGCTGAAAGGATTTGGCTTAGTCGTACGACCGACTGCCAGCCTAACGTCAACGCTCTCTGGAGATCTAGTCCCGGGCAAATCATATTAGAAAAATACCGCGCCCGATCTGGGAATCGAACCCACTCCACAGCCCGTATATGCTGCCGCTACCAAGGAGGCGACTTATGTAACTGATAGCTATTGTTCATAATTGAAGTTTGGTTACTTCAGGATTATAAACAAAGCAATTTGCAAAAAAACTGTATTTTGTGCTAATCCGCATAGTCATACTAAAGCGAATTGATCCGCTTAAATCCCAAAGTTCAATGACATTAATGCACAAAAAATAAGACGCTCATCCAGAATATTAAAATGTAGGTTTATGAGCCGTGAAGTAATATTCTATTAATGTTAATTATCCTAGTCATTTTCAGTTGTATTTATTTTTGTACGAATCGGTGTAGTCTTGACTGCCTTAGTGGCTTAGTCGGCATCAGGCATCAGTCAACATCAGGCAGGTAGGCATCAGTCGCCGCCATTACGTGTCCATAGATCGAATGGGCCGAAAAACCTGCTTCACTTTCAATGTTCCTAACGCTCCGTCCACCTTTTTTACGTCCGTGAAATCACGCAAGATAAGTTTATTCTCTCAATATTATTACGCTGGCCGGCCTGGCGCGCATGTATTTCAAATAAACTGCGCGGCTTATGACCACTAGGTCATAACTTTTGGATCACAAGTTTTGTCCTGTTGTCCCATCTACATACTGTTGAATGTCTTTGGTGTGGCAAATGTGTTGAGTGGCAGCGTATATGAGTTGGGAACTGGGGTTCCCTGGTTCGACTACCAGGATAGACAACGCATTTTTTAACCGCTTATCCGCATTACATCCCTTATAAGATTGACGTCAAACGGCATCGGCAGCTAAAGCAAGTGACGCCGACACCACAATGGGGAGGGATAAGGGCAAGTAGAAGTGTTATTATGTTTGATAGATGAAGATAAATAAAATAATCACAAGTTTAAAAACTTGACAGACCGACTTCAAATCCCATCGTGACCAAATTATTTGGGAATCAAATCAAATTATTATATGGGACCACCCTTGAAATATGCTCTATCGAACACAAAAAGAATTTTGAAGATTCGTCCACATTCGGCGGATATATCGCTTAACATCCATAAAAAAATACAGACGGATTGGGGACCTTCTCCCTTTTTGGAAGTCGGTCTTTTAATATAATATGGTGGAAATTACATCAATTTAGTATTGGTACGTGACGTCGCGTCTGTGCGTCCTTCATAAACGGAACATAATGTTGGCTCCAATTAACAGCAGGCAGCGATAAGCCTCAGACCACACCACATGATAGATTAAGGAAATTGATATTATTAAGTTTACGTGAATATTATACATTGAAATAAAACTATTCTTACGGATTCTATCACCATTAGGTTTTAATTATTATTCCCGACGTTTCGAAGGCTTTGCAGTCTTCGTTGTCACGGGTCAGACTGAGGTGTCATTTGTCCAAAAAAGGTTAGAGTTACAATATCTACCATCATTAAAAAATTATACAAAATCAAAAAAGGTTAATTATTTGTGTTCCGATTTATGCAGTACGAGCTCACTTTTTTTTTTTAACCTTCAAGCGGTCGCGCGGCGTCGAATCGACCGCCATCAATACATTTTTGTTTATAATAACAATAATTCTCGTCGCATACATTTCCTGTCCTTAGTAGCTTGTCAATGGATCACTGTGTACCAAATAAATTGTTTACCCGTACTCCCCGCACTCCCGTTACCAGACAAACAGCAATTGTTTTGGTCGCGGCTCAGGCGTCGAAACGACTCCGCGCGCCCGTCGTCAAAAAGGTTACGCGCGACGCTCAACGCGATATATTATTTTTTAGAATAGTACCAATTATGGTCAAAGCGTAAGTATTTACGTGAATTGAGCATTGATTTGACAAAAGAGTATGTCGAAAGAATATCTACAATGGTAAATCTTCCAAGAAAACTAAAAAGAAACATAAGATAACATCTGAATATGGATGTCGAAAATTCTTATAATGAAGCAAGCAAATCAGTGCTTGCAGTGCAGCACAATATGCAGAGCAACCTGCAGAATATACCCAGCATAAAAAAGAAGTAATTGAAAAAGACACTGAAGAAAAACCTACGCTACTTTCATGTGCAATGGTCGCGAAGACACTGATCCTTAAGAAAATTAGGCCCAGATGATGTTTTTTTTAATTACTTGATCTCATGGAGCTAACAAATTTCCTAGTTTCATTATATGTTACTAAGTACTATGTATATATAGATAGTTAGAGGCACGCAAAAAGATTTTGTGTTCCTAAATTGGTTTTCAAGTCAAAGAAAATTTGAGCTATGTTAAATTATTGATAAAGTTCTTTTTTTGTTATAAAGCATGTTTTATTTTATGGCTAACATTCCAAAATATAAAAAAATAAATGATTATTGATTAATAAGTGTTTTATTTCGCTTATATCGCTTATAGGTCTTTTAGGTTACGCGCGACCGCTACCGTTACAACGGACCGCGCGCCCGCTTGAAGGTTAATGATGGTAGATATTGTAACTCTAACCTTTTTTGGACAAATGACACCTCAGTCTGACCCGTGACAACGAAGACTGCAAAGCCTTCGAAACGTCGGGAATAATAATTAAAACCTAATCGTGATAGAATCCGTAAGAATAGTTTTATTTCAATGATATTATTAACATACATTCAAACGTACAATGTTATACTAGGTTTAATCCCCTAGGGGATTGACGTCAGACACGCGACTGATCGCAAAAACCAAAGCCAAATCCTTTTGCAACATGCTTAATCGAGATAAAGTCAAAAACTTAGGGCTCCGCGATAAATCACTATTTATCCCAAATTTGATTTAAAGATCGAAGTGAGGTAGGATAAATCGAATTTAGGTTTAACTCTACATTAGTAATAGCGCTGCCAGTAGCCTTTAAAACATCTCAAAACGCCAATTGCGAGTTTTATGTTTGTTAAGAAGTTTATTCCTTTATACCTCTATATTCCTAAGGTACCCCCTAAGTTAAACCTTTGTGTAAGCTCACCTTTGACACGTGTTGTATTGAACGGAAGGTTCGCCTAAAATGGGTGTTCTGTGATTTTTATCACATATAAAAAAAGTTTTACTCATATACGGTGGGAACACTTAAGTCTAACAAAATTATCAGTTTAAAGCTAAATATTGCCAAATTAAGAAATTGGAATTGGAATTGGAAAGCTAAATATTTCGCAAACGAAACCTTCGAAATACCTACAATATTTTGGAACAACCTATACGATGACACCCCAAACCACGGCATTGTCGAGGAAAATCAATTTCCTCCCCACTTTACGAGTAAAGGAGGCATCCAACCTCTTTTTTCAAAAATTTATTTTCCACTTTGTGGGCATGCTTTAATGGATACTCGTATCAAAATCCCGTTTCCTAGCACTATTTAATAGTCTCTTTATTAATCAACTACTTGGTATCTCCAGAATTAACGCATAATAATAACATCGCACAAAATTCAAATACGAAGAAACAAGTGCGTCATTATAACTTACTTTCGAAAAATAACTACATTTCGACTTTGCACATAACTTATACAGTATATTTGCACAGTTAATTTTACATTAGAAAATCTAGAGCTAATTTCCATAATCAGTCTAATGGTATCAAGTAAGATGTAATGAGAAATGCGTAGCAGATTATGGTCATAACTAACTAGTAACTAGTAATGAGTGGAAACCACGACCTACTGTACAACTCAAATAAATCCTACAATTCTGAACTGGAAAATGGATAATATTTACATTTCAAATTAAAAGTCAGATGTCTCAGTGGCCTAGTATTGTGTGCACGGTACTGCCCTGAGATCTTCGGTTATATTGGGCAAAAGGATATTGTTTTTTTTTCTCAGTATCAGAGCAGAGTGCAATTTGTGTCCGAAATGACGATAGACGCGTCCACTATCGATATTCTTCTATAGACAGTACCCCATAATGACAAATCGGTCATCATTATATTGTCACTTGGTTTAGTCTCAGCATAATGGTGTGGACCTCATAGTCCAGGGATTGAGTTCCAGCGGATTATCTAAAATGACTTGCCTGGAACTGGGTTTTGAGTTAATTACAGATAGATGCGACAGCTGAGGAATGAAGCCGGAACTACAATAAACACATTACTCGACTTGATAAGCGTGAAGGACGTTCTAAGAATGGATTTTCAATTGTCTGGTCGTTATCACCGAGATTAGGCGGTTTCGCCCGCGACTAATAAACTAGAACAAATTAAATAAATTAGAAACAAAGTGCATTTTGTTTAGAAAAATATGTAGAAGGTAGAGCTCAAGAAAAAGATAAATTCAAAAGGTTCAAAAGATAAAATTTTGTACTCAATAGACTCAACTCAAGGTAATCGACTCAAGTAAAGTTAACAGAAAAAACAAATCCTAAATATTGCATACTGAATAACAGATGGATTTCCAATTCCTACAATTCTTGCGTAGCTCTTTTGCCTCATTGAGCGGTAGAGCCACGCTGGCGACAGTTATGCCTACAACACGAATAGGCCGGCTCGACTGGTGATACCACAGTCTCACAGAAAACCGATGTAAAGTGGAAGCTCGCTATCGCGTTTCGTTTGGTAAGAGAGATTTGTAATTGTCCAAATCCATCATCCGTTTCCCAATCCCTATTCACCTCCTTTAAGTTTGGCAATGTACCAATGATACATTCGGTGTTATTGGTATTTATGGGTGGTGGATATCACTTAGCATCAGGTGACCCACCTGCTCATTTGCCGGTCTCTGCTATAAAAAAACTGATAAAGTTTTCGAAGTATATGATATACTCAGTGACTGAGACCGTGTGCCACACTTCGCTTGGCACCCAATGACTAAAGAAAAAATAAGATGACCTGGCATAACTACGAAAAATACGTATTTACTATGAAGCCGGTTCCATTAAATTTATTTTTTATATCAGAGACTGGCAAACGAGCAGATGAGTCACCTGATTGTAAGTGAACTACACCGCCCATAGACACCTACGAGTTACGACACAAAAATAATCATAGGTAGTATCATAGGGTAGGTTGGCAACCTAAAAGGAGGGAATGGAAGGGGAGGGAAAAGGGATTGGGAAAGTGAGGGGGGAAATGGGCCACCGGAAATCTCACTCACCGAACGAAATCCGACTGCGAGCTGCCCCTTTTACGTCGGATTTCTGTGAGACAGTGGTATCAAACTGGTCGAGCCGGCCCATTCGTGCTGTAGACGTAACTGTCTATAGCTTGGCTCTACAACTCCAAAATGTTACATGTTACATAAGAATTAAATAAAGTATTAATAATACTTAATGATTTTATTGTAAATACGGTGTTTTATATACAATAATATTAATTTCGGAATATAAAGAAGATGCCTAACTACTATATTAATGGGATCTTTATTTCGCAAGGTCGCCATTTTGGTTTCGTTCCATACATTAGGAATGCATCGTAGTTATGCATCGTCCTCTAACTTCTGTAGTTAAGTTGGCACCGCACGAGTCTGCAGAGCCTGCCATTTCCATGCATTAATTGTCAGGTGGGCCGGACATTCACCTTAACACTGTCGTCCGCAATAAAAGGCGCAAAATGATTTGCACGATAAAACATTACATTGTTTCTTTGCGTAAAGCAAAGACATCGCGATTGGTGTTACTTGGTAAGAAAATTACTTGAAAATTATTGTGTGCAATATTTATGGAACATGGCCATATTTGCTACATGACAACTACATTAATCAGTATGTAATAACTTTGTTTGCAATGGTTATATTACACTGTAATATATTTTTTTTACAGAGACTGGTAAACGAGCAGATGGGTCACCTGATGGTAAGTTATCTGCGTCGCCCATAGACGCCAAAGACAAGATAATCATAGGTGCATTGCCAACCTAAAAGGAGGAAAATGGGGAATGGAAAAGCGAGTGGGGGAAAATGGGCCCAGAGAAATCTCACTCACCGAACGAAACGCGACAGCGAGCTGCCACTTCACGTCGGTTTTCTGTGAGACAGTGGTATCAAATCGGTCGAGCCGGCCCATTCGAGCTGTTTTCAAATACATTTTCTATTGTAATAAAATCTTTATTAGGTTTATAATGTTCTTTACATTTTTTATAACTATTTACTTTCAGACTGCCTCGGTGGCGTGATGGTATTACTTGCGCGGTACGACTATCGTCCTGAGGTCGCTGGTTCGATCCCCGGTTCGGTTAAAGTGATATTGGATTGTTCAGTATCACCCCGAAATTTGTGCCTGATATGGCGATAGGCTCGCCCCCTATCACATCTGGGATGGAACTAAGCTCGGTGAAATGTGGATGTTCTAGTTCGTTAGAGCGCATCTGCCTATCCCTTCGGGGATACAGGCGTGAACTTATGTTGTGTGTTGAAATAACTTTTTTAGATAACTTAAACAAATAATTCTTGGTTCAAAGTTCATATACACTGCTATACGAAGTTATCAGGCAATAACTAATGATAGGAAGAGTCGCTATCACAAAAAAAGAAAATAATCAATTTGCAAACCATTTATTCCTTATTGGGATCCATTGTTCTAATACATAGTATGTCTTATTACACCCTTAAAAAATACATTAAATATGCAATTCTCAATCAGAATACAATATGTTCCCAAGTACCTATCTCATTATAAAGTGTAATGGGTCTGCGTTCGTCACACTTCATTGGTTCGGAACTATGATCAATGTTCAGAGAATTTCCGAAGTTATTAAAATCGCCCACAAATGTTACGAATGTCATAACTCATACCTATTGCCAAAGACTTCTATGTATTTACTAGACAAGCTGTTTCGGAGTAAAATGTTGGCACATGACGGCGAGTGTTAGACGTTTCGCGGCTAAGGAAAAGAGCAGATTTCTATATTGAGTTGTGGTCGATTAACAGAAACTTAGTGCGCACATTCTATGTACCGAACAGCCAGTCTAGCAGTATACATAGAAGTCTTTGCCTATTGCTTATAACTTTATGGAAAGTTTGTTTCTAATTTCGAGGTGGTAATTTTTTTTTATCCGGGCACGGCAAAGTGACACTGCACCTGATGGTAAGCGTAGAGCCGTCCAAAAAACTAGCGACCACTGACAAACAACGTGTTTATCAGTGGTCGTCACAACCATGCCGGCCTATTTATGCTTCTTCACACTCCGAAGCCGAAGAGGGAAGAAGCAAATCGAGGGGCTTGCGATAAGACAGGCGGATGGCCGATGCAGATACAGGGATACCCCCATACCCGCCTCAACCTACCATCAAGTCATGCCGCAAGCCCCTCGAGAGATTTCCCTATATATCTACTGACCATATTTTGAACATTCTGTCACTTTTTCAACCTCGTTTATCCCATTTTTAATTTGTGGTCAGCGCAATACACTTTTTCAAGCGTCTTGCTAAACGATTCAGCTTTAGTAACATATCTACGAGACTACGACTGGCTGCCTGACTGACACCAACCTTCTCTGAGAGATGCTGTTACGTATGCTATCCTTAATAGTCCAATTTTCTTATAATTATGAATCTCATAAGAAAATCACACTTAAAGCCGCCTGAATGATAATATTCATAAGAGTTTGAGACATTAAATTTCTACGTGGCGGGTCAAATTATTCACTTTCTCGCCGATGTCCCAGGCATAATTGCTGGCAAGGAAAGTTCCAGTTGCGACACAATTTTCTTAAATTACCATAGAACTATTACGTTGGAAACCTTGTTCTAAAAGACCATTTATTTTAACAGACATGTTACATATCCACCTATATACGAACTGTATTATCATCATCAGCCTCAGGCGTCCAATGTTGAACATAGACCTCCCCCAAAGATTTCGAAACCGAACTGTTGGAAGCGGCCTGCATCCTACGACTTTTTGCGATCTTTATCAGGGTCATTATTCGCTATGACGAAGCGTACATTTAAAGCTGCGTCTTCTGTACTAAAACATTACACAAAACACCTATACAAAACGTTGTTTCGCTACACATTTTTATCTATGGCCCCATTGTTCTATGAGTAGGAGAGCGAAAATCATTGTTCTGCGTATGTGTTTTTGTTTTCTTCGAGAAAAGGAGACGCGGTTTAACCCTTCGTAGGCGGCACATATATGTATATGTTACATAAGCGTATAGGCTACCGGAGGCCGAGCCGCTCGTAACTATTTAACACACTCACATCATGTTGCCTTTATAAGGAAAAGTAATCTTCTTTATACCCAAAGTTTATACCGTTCTTTTTATGTCCGTATTCATAAACGCTATTAGTAGAGTGTCTTACTGCCGGATGCTCATACACTTAAGGTCGTCTTATGTCGTTTAAGGTCGCCTTATCTGTCAAAATTGTACCGCGAAAATCAATGTAAGAAGCCGTTAAAGTTCAGTAGCCTTTGACCATTCGGGCGTTAGAGAATCATGCCCCAGGTCTTCTGTCCAAAGATTGAAGAAGTCACTGACATAGCCCAGTAGGTTAGCAAGCTGAAGTGGCAGTGGCTCATAGAACTATAGCCGATGGGACAGAAAAGTTCTCGAGTGGAGACCATGTACCGATATCTCTGTACGACTTATTGTGCAACACTGTCTGTCTGGAAGTGCTAAGCTTGTTCAAATAATAGAAAGTGGTGAAAGAGTATCATAACAAATGACTTCTTAAAAATCAATCACGCTGCTTAATAACACAAGCGTTTACAACATGGCGAATGTTAACCATTCATCAGTCATCATTTTTCATCAGTCACTTACCTACATCAGTCATCAGAGTCATTCATGACTATGACAAATTCGGTAGTAAACTAGAGTTTGACTTTCTTTTTATTCTATTTCAATTTAGAGACTTGTAGCCAGTCACCTCTTTGGTATAATAATAGCATTTTGGGGCTGTGAGTGTGATCGGGAGTTCCAAACTTCGATTCCCAGGTGTGGCGGGTATTTCCCCAAGCCGATTTGCTCGGGACTAGACCCTCCACACGGGTTAATGTCAGGCTGGCAACCGAGCGACAAAACTAAGCCGAATCCTTTCTGCAACAAGCTTAAAAAGTTAATTGCGTCGATTGAGTAGGGAGGGATATGGGCAGGTGAAGAGATATTGGGCCTTACTTATAAAAACATTTTAGCTGAGCAAATGGTTAAGTATAGTCTGTCACTTTTTTCCTTGTGTCACATTGTTTGAAAATAAAAGGGGCTGACTGTTCTTAACCATTTGCTCAGCTAAAAGCCCATAATTTATTATACGAGGGGTCGATCCCGGCTCCACTTGTAATGTTTAATATTAATTACTAAAAAAATATCTACGATGATCAATTTAATTGAAATAAACCCTAAAACTTTCTAAAACATAATACAACCGCAAATATTCATCAAAAACTCAGCAATAATTTCACCATAATTGGTTATAAAATCAGGCAAATTATTAATCAAATCTCTGTTTAAAAAAATCTACAGCCAAAAATATCCTTAATTACTAATCAAATGACGTTGATGGTATTGTATATGAACCGTGAAATTTTATATTGGGGTTTACAATTTTATTCTAATCTAGAGTTAATTAAGTTTTTATGACCACAATTTTATTCTCTTCACTAATATAAGTTACCGGACCTAAGAATAGAAAGTCGTAAATCAGGATATTGGGTATCCTAATATGGTAATCAAGATTAAAAACAACGAATTATTTTTGTGAAATTTATACTTTCATCGATATCTGTATTAATAAACCCGATTCCAAAAAGAGGAAATTAATTTCTGATTATTTTTGGAATCGGTGTCGGGGACAACGTAAATCAAATGGAAAATATAAGGTTCAACGCATATGCGATGATTTCGCCAATGTCAAGGTAAATAGAGCAATTATGTTTTCACAGTGACCATGAGACCCAGATGCGGATGATCTCAAGGTCCTGCGGGGATTATGGCGGTAATTCCTTCCAATGCGATGCCCCTCAAATGACCTTCACTCGGCGCATTCACCGGTTAAAAAGTTTCCACATTATACTGTCCATCTTCACTGAAGTTTGATGCATTAAACCACATGTTAAATATTACTCCGCGATTTGGAATTCAGCCCTGGCGTCTCGTTCCTGTGAATAAAAGTCTTAAAAATAAAATATAATATATATATATTAACTAAGCTCACCCTTAAACCCGTGGAAAGGTTAGCAGTCCAATAATTACATCTCCTGGATGTGTATATATAAATTCTTTAATATGATTCAGAGCCGCTGATATTTTATAGTTTTTCTGCTCCTTTCTTCTTGGTTCTTATTGCGATAATAAATTGACGCCAACTTGTCAACTACTTTCATTTCTCTTTTTTCAAATATTCGTATTCCGCGTTAGTATAAACCTCTTTTCCCCATATTAGAAAGGTTTGTAATAAATATATAAAATAATATTTTGTATTAAAATGTAAGGTGTGTAAATATTAAACATACCCCCGCCCGAGAAAGGCTAAAGCCTTTATCAAAAGGAAAACAAAACAACAAAACTTCTGTTTGAATTGCCGCATAATAATATACCGCGCCGCAAAATAAAAAATCAACTAAAATGAAACGTTATTCCTGGATTTAGTCCAGAGGCAGTCTTGCTATTTTTACAACTGGCCTCATAAAATTCCCTGAGAGAGTTTTAAGTCTGACAGCTCTGACAACCCCATCTTTTCCAGGTAATAAATCTATAACCCGTCCGCGTCTCCACTTAAGATCAGAAATATTTTCTTCTTTAATCAACACAAGATCCCCCACCTTTGGCGGATCCTTCGGTGTTGTCCATTTATTCCTATTTTGTAGACAGTGTAGGTACCGGTCACTCCACTGCCTCCAAAACCTTTGAGCTATAGCCTGAACTAACTTAAAACGACCTAAACGTGTATTAGTTACGTCCTCCAAATTTTACTCTGGTACAGACAGTAAAGGCTTGCCAACCAAAAAATGTGCTGGTGTCAGCACTTCAAGATCACTAGGATCATTTGATAAAGGACACAGTGGTCGAGAGTTAAGAACCGCTTCAACTCTTGTAAACACTGTGGTCAGTTCTTCGTAGGTTAAAATCTGCTCCCCGATCATCCGTTTGATTAATGTTTTAGCAGATTTAACCGCCGCTTCAAACAAACCCCCAAAATGAGGCGCCCCAGGAATGTTGAACAGCCAAGTTATACCGCTTTTGGCTGCGACATTCATGAGACTATCCGCAACTTCTCTATTTAATAGATATTTATTAACCTCATGAAGGTGTTTGTTTGTCCCTACATAATTAGTACCGTTATCAGAACGCATCACGCTCGGAAGTCCACGCCGTGCTGTGAATCTCATCAGAGCGGCTGTAAATGCGTCTACCGTTAAATCACTAACAACCTCTAAATGCACTGCTTTCGTTGCAGAGCAGACAAATACACATAAATATGCCTTTAAAACTTTAGCATTTCTAAGACGTGATGCTCTAATTGAAAATAAACCTGCAAAATCCGTTTGCACCGTATGAAATACACAACCCCGACTTGCCACGTCAGCAGGGTTAATTTGTGATAGTACATGCCGCCATTTTAATTCTAATCCGCAATTTACTATTTGGGATACCCGATTCCCTTCAAACGTTTGCAATGTATGAGGAGGCAATCGTAACCAAGAAAGAACAATAGTACTATCCGACCAACAATAAATATCTTTTATTTGAATGAGGTTTTTAATAGACTCAAATACATACTTTATAAGCCGAGTTAACAAAGCAGCGTCTAACAATTCTAGTTTCGGTATTATAATCCTTGACTTGGATGGTGCAACCCGCGATTTACCCATCATGATAGAAACCTTTACTGAGTTATTAACGTCCACAGATCTAAGATATACAACCGCGCTATATCCATTTTCAGAAGCATCAGAAAAACCGTGCAAAGAACAAATCTTCTTCGTGGTTAATGCAAAACGCTCAATACAAATGTTTTCGATCTTAAGTAAATCAGTTACAATACCAGACCATTCCGCTACCACATCCGGTGGTGGAGTTTCATCCCACGATGAACTTAACCTCCAAAGCCGCTGCATAAGAACCTTACACTAAGATAGCACTGGTGCTATCCAGCCCAAAGCCCGCTTTAAAAATACCGTGGTGAGGTATTACATAACCGATTCCTTCTGCATAATCGTCTGGTTCCCGGTCACAGACAGATATATGCCCCATACGTTCATAATCCCGCATAAATTGAATATACTTCTCACGCAATGGTGCGTTCAAAAGTAATCGCCTTTCCATTGACATGAACCGCTTCTTAGCTATTAAAATAGAGTCACCCAATTCCGGTCTATCCTCTAAAAATGGCAACCGCACCATGAATCTACCAGTCTCATCCTGCCGAAGATGAGTTTCCCTAAAATTCTTTTCACATTCAACATCTTTAGGGTTAATTACAATTTTATCTGGAATGTCTTCCACCTCCCAAAATTTCTCTAAAATTTGATCTGTGGTGACATGCGCCGAGAATAATTGTTGAGACCGATTACCAATAATCTGAGGAGCTGCATAGGTTACCGGGCCCATTATTACATATCCGAATATAGTTTTCATTGCGGACGGTAAATAATCATTGATTTTTACACAACCGCCTATCATTATTTCGCACATGAGATCCGCACCTATTAATATATCTACATGTCGACTAACATAAAAGTGATCATCTGCTAAATTAATACCTCTATACCATGTCGCCAAATTCTCAGATAGCGTTTCAGCTGGTAAGTTGTGGGTTATATTATTCAATACTACAGCATTTGTAACCAGTCTAGGATTTTCCGAAAACCTAGGACATAAAACTAAATTCACCCCTCCTTTACAATCACTTACTGGCCTTCCCCCTAATCCCGAAACGGAGACAATATCTGACTTAAATCGTTTTAAATTAAGCCTGATAGCACAATGTTCAGTGATAAAAGTGCTTTGACTCCCCCCATCTAATAGTGCGCGCACTTCATGAAATTGACCGCATCTATCCATAACACGCACTATAGCCGTCGCTAGAAGCACAGTCCGCCGATACCCACCTAAACCCTTCCTTCTGTTGAAGGCAGTTAAAGCCGCGCCGCCATCTACTACCGGTGCAGATGCGTGGCTTGGATCAACTCCCGATGCGCCTGACCGACTTGAGGCCGCATTATGTGTGCGAGATTCCCCGACCGCTGATGGAACCCCGGACACCCCCCTAGTCGCAGCCGCCACCGGCAAATCAAAATGAATAAGATAATGGTGCTTAGTGGATTTGCATTTAAAACACGTCCAACGCGACGGGCATTCATTAATACTGTGCTTTCCTAAACATCTAAAGCAAAGCCGAAATTCTTTTATATGATCTTTGCGTTTACGTGGAGTCAAAGCTAAAAACTGTTCGCATTTTGATAAATGATGGCTCCCCCGTTTACAAAATAAACACCCTATTGATTCAGTTATTGATGTTACATGGTGTGCCCGTGAACTCATTGTACCATCTTTACCACCGAAACTTTCACCACTAGATTCCAATATTCTAACCTCATTTTCTAAAAACTGAATCAGATCAGAAAAACTAGGTAACTCTTTATCAATTACTTTAGCTTCAAACCGTTTTTTCAGACTAGTATCAAGCTTTTGAAAATTTATGTAAAATAAAAGATAAGACCATGCCGAAACTGGAAATTTCATCTTTTCCAATCCCTTAGTATTCTCTATGACAGTATTAAGAAAAGGTTTCAAAGAGGAATAATTCTTTGTGACCCTCGTAGTACACAATAAATTATGTAATATTTTATCCGCTAATAATCTTGTATTGCCATATTGAGCTTTCAAAATATCTAAAGCAATTGAATAATTGTCCGCAGTAATAGACAAGTGTCTTGTCAGTATTTTTGGTTCCCCGGAAAGAGACCCAAGTAAATAATATAGCCTTTCAGTGTTTGATAATGTTGGGTCTTTTCCAACCAACGACTCAAACAAATCCATGAAAGATACAAATTCTTCTATTTTACCCGAAAAAGTCGAAAGCTGAACTCTTGGCAAGAGGGCCCGCTTGCCCCTTGGCTTATCCATTGAGGAAGCTGTACCATATTCAGAAGACTGACAGCTACCCTCCGGAAACAACTCTAAAAAACTTTCGTTTTACATCATAATATTTTTGATTGTATGCTACATATTTTTTCGTAAACCCTTCTAAATCATCACCTTCTTCCAGGTTAGCCTGGAGTTCAATATGACTGGATGTAAACTCCGTATATATATCTTCCAAATCCGCATACGTTACTTTAAATTCAATTTTTTCCGCTTCCGAAATGAACTCTATTTGTGAGAGCTCATAGAGTTTGTCCAAATTTAATGAAGCAATATCATACTTCACCTTTAATAGTTTAGGTTGGCCTTTAGGAGGCATTTTCAAAATATACCTATTAAAATATTAAATATAATCTCTCTCAAAAAATTAACAATAAACCAGCAATAAAAAACTACGTTATTTAATAATATTGCCAAACGAACAAAAAAATAATAAATCAACTGGATTTGAACCCGCGTTCAACATCCAATGATCTAATCACCGCCGAGCTATCAAACGTTTTATGTTAGCTGTCACCGTTGTCAATTTTATTGACAAAAACCGTATTTCGAATTGCCTGGTTTCTAAGCAACAGACAAAAATCAATAATTCAAACAAAAAATGTTTGTAATATTTTATTTTCTTGATGAATAAAATATTATATCCGCACCGAAAATAATTACTGTATGTTTTGTATGTATGTTCAAAATATATACTAAATAAAGGGAGCAATCTAATAAAATATATGTAGCCCTACCGCAATATAATATAATTTGAGTTTCTCTGTAGAGTGTTTAACGATACATCGGCCCCTAACCGCTCGAAGCCGAAAAATAAAATAAATTTATGAATTTTGAGCAATCAATATACTTATATCCGCCAAAGTATATTGTGCTATCCGCGTTTATGATACCGCATAAACTACAATAAGAACCGACCGCGACTTTTGTAACAGAACGAAACTCCAGGACTTGAGAATTCCAATGAAAACTATCCGAAATATCCGCTATAAAAATCCGACTCGAATTGGACCAAATGTTAAATATTACTCCGCGATTTGGAATTCAGCCCTGGCGTCTCGTTCCTGTGAATAAAAGTCTTAAAAATAAAATATAATATATATATATTAACTAAGCTCACCCTTAAACCCGTGGAAAGGTTAGCAGTCCAATAATTACATCTCCTGGATGTGTATATATAAATTCTTTAATATGATTCAGAGCCGCTGATATTTTATAGTTTTTCTGCTCCTTTCTTCTTGGTTCTTATTGCGATAATAAATTGACGCCAACTTGTCAACTACTTTCATTTCTCTTTTTTCAAATATTCGTATTCCGCGTTAGTATAAACCTCTTTTCCCCATATTAGAAAGGTTTGTAATAAATATATAAAATAATATTTTGTATTAAAATGTAAGGTGTGTAAATATTAAACACCACACCACTTAAAGTCAACAAACACAGCTCTAGAGAATAATATGAAATAATTTTAACAAGCGATGCCCACCCTGTCAAACTACCCGTCAAAATCCCTGTCGTGTTTTTCGACTTTAAAATTTATACGATCGTGAAATTTATATGGGACCACCCTTGGAATTTGTTCTATCTTTTTTCTTTCTACCTACCCTTATCCCACCTTCATGTGGGGTCGGCGTATCACACTTTTACAAGGATGATGCAGAAAGGATTTGGCATAGTTTTTACGACCTTCAACCCTCTTTGAGGGATCCAGTCCCAAACAAATTAAATTAGAAAATTCGCCCTACCAGGGAATCTAACCCAGGACCACTCGGTCCAGAGCCTATATGTGCAGCCACTAGATCAAGGAGGCGACATGGAATAAGTTCTATCGAACACAATAATAATCTTGAAAAGCGGTCCATATTTGGCGCTGATATCGACAAACATAAAAAAAAAACAAATACATACGAATTAAGTAACTCTTTATTTTGTAGTCGGTCGACGATACTTACATTCAGACGAATTGAGAACCTCCTTTTTTATATTCGGTTAAAAATAAAAATCAGAAATACCTAATTACCATCGATAAATACGAATAAACACGGAGGTGATCGTTAATTCATGAATCCGTAATTGGAAAAGACAATTGGTAAAGACATTAGTGGCCATTAGGCTCAGGAGATGCTTAAAATATAAGACGACAAAGGAAATAAATGGTAGTTATTACTGAACCTGTGGTGACAATGGAAGCATACATTTGGGTGAGTTAATAAAATTAATTACATTGTAAACGACTTAAAACCAACTTCAAAATTCAATATTAGAAGTTGACCAATAACACACCCTTGGAGTAACCTGAATCTAACAAAAAAAGAGTCATCCGTCATCGTCCCAAACACGTTTTGGCAATTGGCAGACCCCAATGATCCATCACAGTTGCAAGCAGTTCGAAACTGCCCTTTTCCTTCTCAATACCAATGTATCAACACTAGACTCCGACATCAGACCTGCCAGAGAATCCTTAGATCCCCCCCAGCAGACCTTCGGCAAACTGGTACGCAGAGACGACCTCTAATAAAATTCTAGTCACCAGCATTAGTTCAATATGAGGTGAGCTTTTGATAAAGCGCGTCTTTATTCAATAGCAGTCAAATTAATATATTTCTGGCTAGATCACCATAAGCGCCAGGTATAATTTCAGATGAAGCTGTAAAAGCAATTTTGCTAACACAAGTATATTCCAAAAAAACACAAAAAGAGTCTTGGGAATCTGTATAAACTTGCTACGAGATTTCGGATATATCGATAGAACGGGATATAAGATAACATACAAAAAAAACTATCAAATTAAGCAGTTCATCTGTTTGAAGATATTATAAAGCAACAAAAGTGCATTTAATCACTAAGTGGGTGTTAAAAGTGACCTAATTTTCACTTTAATTTAATTGAATACTGATAGCCATTTAAAAGCGAAAGTCAAAAACAGTTCGAGAACTTCGAAAGGCCACTGAGCCCTTTCTACGAAGCCTTTCTACCTGATAGAGCACATCATTCACTCGCATATATATATCAAACACTAGCGTCAATCATTTTAATGATTCCGTCATTTATAAGTAGGTAAATGAGTGGTAGAGCCACTATGGCTGTATTTAATACAAAAAAAAAATTAAGTGGTAGAGCCACGATGTACGAGCTCGAATGAGCCGGCTTTTTTTAAATAGCCCTGTCCCACTGCTAGGCATGGGCCTCCTCTACCAATGACAGGGGTTAGGCCTTAGTCTATCACAAAAATACCAAAAATGAAATAGATTACATGCTATCAACAACATCAAAGATATTCAAAAATCTCGAAACTTTGAACATAACATATCCTTCTGATCATCGCCTTATACGAGCTACATTAGAAATAACAAAACAAAAAAAGAGTAGGAGAAATTTTTGCAATCGTCTACCACAAACATTTAAGACAGAAAAAGAAAAAATTAAATACTTAAACAATCTACATACACATATAAAGACAATGCTACATACTACATCAACTGAAGATGAAACTATCCAATCCTACTATGACAAATTTAAAAGATGTATTGAATCAAGCATTGCCGTACCCAAAAATACAGATCTAAAAACAAGAAAATCTATAATATCCACGGAAACCCTGAACTTGATAAAAATGCGGCATTATTTACAAAATAAGAAACCCCTATCACAAATCGAAAAACAAGAATTAAAAAGATTATACAAATTAGGCAACAAGAAAATTAAAAGAGAATACAAACAACATAGAATTCAAACTATAGAAAATTGCTTAATAACATCTGGAAGCACAAAAAGAGCTTTTAAAGCTTTGGATACAAAGAAAAAATGGATTCCTAAGCTAAAATCGGAGACAACATGTAGAGAAGACAGACAAGACAGACAGACATTATTGAAATAGCGACTAGTTTCTATGAAGAACTATACAATACAAAAATGACAGATCGCAACCAATTTTTCTTAACTACAGAGTCACAAAATGTAAACTACATTGACAAATTAGAAATACTAAACCAAATAACAAAATTAAAATCAGCTAAAAGTCCTCGAATAACAAACGACTTGTTAAAGATCAGCTCTTCAGCAATTATAACCCCCTTAACTATACTATTCAACAAAATACTTCAGGAAAAAACTGTGCCCACTGATTGGACAGAGTCAGATATAATAATACTTTATAAAAAAGGGGATCCTACAGAGATATCAAATTATCGCCCGATCAGTCTTATGTCAAGTTTTTATAAATTATTTGCATCCATTATTCAACATAGAATAGCTCCACAGATTGAGACTTACATAAGTAGAGAACAAGCGGGATTCAGGAAAGGCTTTAGCACAATCGATCATATACAAACACTGGAACAATTGATCGAAAAATACACGGAATTTAGAAAACCACTTTATCTAGCATTTATCGATTATCAAAAAGCTTTTGACTCTATTGAACACATAGCAATTTGGAGAGCGCTATTAGAAGCAAAAATACATCCAACCTATATAGAAATAATAAAGAATATTTACGACCACTGTAAAAGCAGAGTGAGACTCGAACGCACAGGTAGAGACATTAAAATGAAAAGAGGAGTTAGACAGGGTGACCCTTTATCTCCTACACTTTTTATGACCGTCCTACAACACACATTAAATAAACTAAGTTGGCACGATAAAGGTATAAAAATAGAGTCAAAAATCTTAACACATTTATGTTTCGCAGATGATATAGTGCTCATAGAGGAAAATGCTACAAATCTTCAATTATTATTAACATCCCTGCAAAAAGAAAGTAAAGCCATTGGACTAGACATAAATCTCAAGAAAACAAAACTAATGACTAATCATGTTGAAATCATGACCACCATTCAAGGAGAGAAAATTGAATATGTCAAAGAGTTTGTATACCTAGGTAAACAACTGTCTTTTAAAGCATCCAACAACATCGAGGAAATAGATAGAAGAATCAAAAAAACATGGAACAAGTTCTGAGCGATGAAGGAAATTATGAAAAGTGACTTGCCACTTCAACTGAAAAAGAAGGTCATAGATTCGTGTGTACTTCCAACACTTACTTACGGTAGCCAGACATGGAAATACACAAATGTAGCTAAAAATAAAATAATAACATGTCAAAGAGCCATAGAAAGAAATATTTTGAAAATAAGACTGTGTCAAAAGATAAAGCACACACAAATAAGAAACGAAACAAAACTCATTGATGCTCTAGAATACGCGCTGAAATTGAAATGGAACTGGACAGGACATGTGGCAGGGATGCATCCGGACATGTGGGCAAAATCTACGACAATTTGGCCTGGGCCAAAGGGCAAAAGGAGACCAGGCAGGCCAAATGCACGCTGGTCGGATGACATCAACAGAATCTGTAAAAACTGGCAGAGCGTTGCCCAAAACAGAGATAAATGGCAAAAACTGGAGGAGGCCTTTACCCGAGAGGGGTCCTAACCATAAAAAAAAAAAAGTAGTATTAATTATTTAAATTTTGTTGTTATATATACCTACATATGTTCATGGTTATGGAATAAACGGGCTTTTTATTTTATTTTATTTTATCTATCACGCTGGCCTAATGCGAGTTGGTAGACTTCACATACCTTTGAAATTATTGTGAAGAATTTTCTCAGGTATGAAGGTTTCGTCGGAAGGTTTTTCGGACACTCGTCTTGGCAGTCCGTACCATTCCCAACTGAGCTATCGCTGCTTTTGAATTGAGCCGGCTTGACCGGTTTGACACCACTGTCATAGAAAGCTAAGGCAACTCGCTATTGCGTATTGTTGGCTGTGTGAGGTATCTGGTGACTCGATGCCCTCCTCCCCATTCTAATCCCTATTCCCCCAAAAGATTGGCAACGTACCCTGATTCTTAATATCGAAAAATATTTTAACTAGATTTTGTTTACAGCTCACGCTATCTCTAGCGGTCGTCGTCCATGGCTCACCGGTTCCAAATAACGACACCATCGAAATAAATGGAGATAAAGAGCCAAACGTGTCCGGCTTCTTCATCCCTATGGACACGTGGAACTCCTTCCAGAACCAGCTACAACCCAAGCCTAATGAACCAACTCCGACCAACCAAGACTCAAACGTGATTAAACTGCCAAACCAACCGTCACCTGACAACCCAACTGACGTGATAGGTGACATAAAAGTATATGGTAATGGTAATGTCAATAATATCCCTAAATTTAACAAGCCGGTTATATTCTCCCGACAGCCTGGTGCAGGTAACCCACAAGTGCTACAACCAGGACAGATTATAGTGAACCAGGATCCGAAAACAGGTCAAATGTATTTGATTCCAAGTGGCACCGTTCAAGGCAACCAGGCCCAAGTAAACAAACCGGTAATCCTCATGCCACAACCCGCACAAAACCCTATAGTGCTTCCTCAACAGCCAAGTCAACCTTTATATGTGCAACCAGGACAAAGTTTCGTCATTCAGAATGGGGTGGATGGGAAACCCATCTTGGTTGCTGTACCTGCCACCAATCAAGGAAGTTACGTTCAACCAAGTCAAAAACAAGGTCCAGTCTACACATTAGTGGTAAACGGTCAAAATCCGAATCCCAGTCAAAATGGAAATCTATACCCTAGTCAGAATGGAAATCTATACCCTAGTCAAAATGGAAATCTATACCATAGTCAAAATGGAAACCTATACCCTAGTCAGAATGGAAATATATACCCGAGCCAAAACGGTAATGTCTACCCCAACCAAAATGGGAATCTCTACTTAGTTCCAGTACAATCTGGAGGATCGAATCCAATTGTTTTAAGGCCTGCAAAATAAACCACAAAATTTAATTTCATCATAACCATCATCAGCCACAGAATGTCCACTGCTGGACATAGACCACGGTGGCATGGTCTCCCTCAAAGATTTTGTGACCGACCTGATGGAAGCGACCTATATCCAGCGACTTCCTGCGACCTTTATGCGAGAAATATTTATTTTGTTATAAATAAAGGAAATAATAAGTATCTGTCGTTTCATTTATTTTAGCGGGATAAAAGTAGCCTATAATGTGCAATGCCAGACTATAAATTATTTAGTCTAAGCTATAAATGTATCTCTGTGCCAAACATTCAAATGGCGAACAGTCGTTATGACGTGATTGATTATCAAATAACCATCCATCCAAACTTTCGCATTTATAATAGAAGATTATGCACTGAATAGAAACTAAATAAAAGTATTAAGTATAAATATTGCATTTATGGGTAAAATTATTACTTGTCTAAAGAATCTTTAGGCAAGTACATAAAATGGGAAACATCCTATTATTATAGACATCATTAGCTTTAAAAAGATAATCCTTCCCAAGCAATGGATATTTATTTAATTGAATGTTACATAAATCGCTGTGTGTGGGCTAATTGGCATTCATGCTAATGAATGTGTATTTTATCTTATTTTGTTCGCAATAATGCTGAATTTTTTTTTTAATTTTAATGAAACTCGGCAAGTCATGAACAGAGATATGTTTTTCTGCTCAACTTTTCAGGAATATAACTGTAGCTTATATTATGTTTAAGGGATTAGTATTTACGTAGGTATGTGTTTAGTTGCTTACCGATGAAGCTTAGTTCATTAACCAAAATATACCATTTTTAAAGATATTAAAAATTATAAAAGTATCTTCTGCCTGACTTTCGTAGCCTGCCTTGTTGGCGTAGTGGAATTGCGTGTGCGGTACGACTATCGTCCTGAGGTCTCGGATTCGATCCTCGGAAAGTGATAATGGATTTTTCAGTATCAGCCCGGAGTCTGGAATTTGTGTCCGATATGGCGATAGGCTCGCCCTCTGTTACACCTGGGACGGAACAAAGCTCAGCGAAATGTGGGTGGTCTACTTCGCTAGTGCGCCTCTATCTACCCCTTCAGTGATACAGACGTGAGCATAGGCATTATCAGTATATTCAAGTTACTCTATGATAGGTATCTTCTGCAAAAAAGATAATCTGAAACAGTCTTCGTTCTTCAGTTATGCCATCTACCGACAATAGGCAAAAATTATGTTTTATCTAAAAGATGCAATGATTTAAACATTTTGAAATAAATAAATAGAAATAAAATAATAAACCCGTATTACAATTATTGAGCTTACAACTTCAGTTATAAATCAACCAATATTTTTTTCATCAAGTCGTATTGATAGTATCAATGAATATCGACATTAGGATAATCTAAGATCGACATATTTTCATTTTTACATTTTGCAACACTATTTGTTGATTCAACATGGTGGTTAGTGCGGCTGTCATTACGGGTGCCAGAAATATTTATTAATTTTTAATGTGTGCTGTGGATCAGTCAATGACCCTCAATAAAATCATAAACAGTGTGTTCGACCAATTAATTATCAGTAGTTTTTTTTTTTCGGCTTGACACGCGGTACAAGCAGGATCTCTTCTGGCGATCTTTTCTGAAACCCCTTGTGTTGAGTTGTTATTATTTGTGTTTTGGTGGTGGTTTAACTTGTTGTGTGTCGATAACAAAACTGTAAGTATAATTTAATGTTTTCTGGTCCATAATCATCGGATTATGGACCCGAAAGATAAACCCCCCGATAAGGGGGTAGATTCAACTTATATTACAGATTCCGAAATGTCCCAATCTGTTGACCCAATATCCCACAAATCCTTAAAACGCACTGCAGAACAACCTTTAACCAATATTGGTAAAAAAAGCACCCCCCCAAGTGACTCCATACAGAGCGTTTATACAGTTCCTGGATTTGAAACTGAAACAGAATGGAGATATAGTGAAAAAGATTGTGCACCATTCTCTGTCCATGTTGTCAGAGTACAACCAGATCCCTCTGCTGGTTTATCTATAAGAATTCTTCGTTTTGCTCAATTTCTATACAAGCATAATATTTCCAATATAGTTGATGGGGGCATACGTGCCTTAGGACGAAATAGGATATCAGTTGATTTCAAAACAGCTGAGGCGGCTAACAACTTTGTGGGAAACCCCCTCCTTTCTGAACATAAATTTAATGCAACAATCCCTAAATTTCAGTTATCTAGAATGGGTGTAATTCGTTCTGTTCCAACAGACTGGACCCTAGAAGAACTGGTTAGTGGTATTAAATCTCCTTGTGGAAAGGTAATTAAAGCTAGACGTTTAAATACCAAAATGATTAAAGATGGTGTAGCATCATGGGTTCCATCAACTTCTATTGTACTTACATTTCAAGGACAAATTCTCCCCGAAAAAGTATTTTGTTACCACTCCTCTTTACCGGTATCTATATATCAATTACCCACAATACAATGCCATGCATGTTGTCGGTTTGGTCACGTCCGGTCTCAATGTAGATCCAAACCACGCTGTTATCGATGCGCTCAGGAACACACGGGTGATACCTGCGAAATCTCAGATGAAAAATCAACATGTCTACTGTGCAGAGGTGCACACAAAGCCACTGATATTAAATGCCCTGAATACTCTCGACAAAAATCAATTAAAATGCTCATGTCACAAGAGAATTTAAGTTACTCAGAGGCCTCTCAGCGTTTACCCCCTCTTGGACACTCCTATGCAGAAATCACCCGCTCTACTATACAATCCCAAATCCCAATAAACTCCCAGCTAGGACCTAATGTTCAATTTCCTCAAACTGCCTCACCTCGTCCCCTACCTACTATTGCGACTTCCTCTCATAAAAAAACTGTAACTAGTCCCTCTCGGCCTAGACCTGGACCGCAAAAATCACCCTATCCTCAAGCCCATAGAGAAATTATTGACCTTCCCCCCCCATCTATGCCAAATGGGTGCGCCTTTATAAATAACTCCCCTCAGGAGAAATCTCCTTCCCCAACCCTCAATGACAACTTAATAGAATTGCTTACTTGTGCTCTGAATAATAGACATTCTAAATTCTCTAATTCTCCTCTACCGTACAATGTTATAGACTTAGTTAAGAAACTCCTATCTTCTCTCGTGGTTCACAATGACGACTCACATTTTACAATGGAATGCTAGAAGTATCAGACCCAAGAAACATGACCTTATATACTTATTAAATCGATATAAGCCTAGCATCGTTGCCATCTCAGAGACTTGGTTGAAGCCTGGCTCCCCATTCAGGGTTCCTGGATACGCCTGCCTGCGGGATGACAGAGATGATGGGCGTGCAGGCTGCTTACTTCTTGTTAAAAGAACTATTACTTATTCTCTTATCACTATCCCTTTACACAGCTGTGATTTAAATGTAGTTGCTATCAAAGCTTTTAACTCCTCATTTTTCTCTGTTTATATTCCTCATCCTAATCAAATTAACATTTCTGAATTAAACTCAATCCTATCTACCATTCCTGGTTCTCAACTCGTTTTAGGAGATTTTAACTGCAGGCATACTCTTTGGGGTTCCAGCTCCATAGACACTTCTGCATCATATCTTTTAGATCTACTAGATGATAATAATTTATGTGTTTTAAATGATGGTACTCCCACACGTAGAGCAGCTCCTGATCAAAATAGTAATGCGCCTGATCTTTCCCTCTCATCTCCCTCTCTAGTATCCAATCAAACATGGTCTGTCCTCCCCTACTCTTATGGAAGCGACCATTTTCCAATTCTTATTTCTTTATTTAATAACTTCTCTCCTTCACCTAAGCCTAGCCCACTTTTAAAGTATAAACTTCATCGCGCAGACTGGAATAAATTTTCTTCTATACTTAGTAGTAAAATTTTAGAACTTCCAAAGATTGATTTAACCAATTGTTTTACATGTTATGACTCTTTTGTCTCCACTTTACATGAGGCTGCAGAAGAATCGATTCCAATAAAAAGACCCACAGATAAAATACCTTCCCCTCCTTGGTGGGATTCCGATTGTACTACTGCCATCCGAAATCGCAATTTAGCAGAAGATAATTTTGTCAAAAACGTAAATCGCGATAATTACATCAATTTTAAAAGAGTAACAGCCCAAACTAAAAGAGCTTTGTCAAAAAAGAAATCACAAGGATGGCTGAAATTTTGCGAGACTTTATCACCCCGTACCCCAATTACACTTGTTTGGAAGAAGATCAATTCCTTTAGAAGAGTGCAGTCGAATATCACCGTGTCCTCTAATGACCCTAGTCTTTGGCTGGACCAATTTATAAACAACCTTGCTCCCCCATTTGTCCCATCACTAGATAACTTTTCTCTATCCCAGCCTCGTGCCTCCCCTTATACCTCTGATAAAATGAACGATATTTTTTCATACTCAGAGTTATGCTGTGCTTTAGACCACCTGAGGGACTCCACTCCAGGCATCGATGGTATCCCATACTCGTTCATTTGCAAATCACCTATCGCTGTTAAAGAATACTTCCTTGATTTAATAAATTGTTATTTCATTTCTGGCTCTATTCCTGAATCATGGAAAACACAAATTATTATACCAATTTTAAAGTCAGGGAAAGATCCTAATTCTCCCTCTTCATACAGACCGATTGCCTTGTCATCCACTTTGGCTAAAATTTCAGAACATCTCCTTAAAAATAGACTGGAATGGATTGCAGAAAACAGAGGTCTATTGGCAAAAAGCCAGTTTGGGTTTAGAAGAGGTTTAGGCACAAGTGATAGTCTCAGTATTTTAACAACCAAAATTCGTACGGCGTTTTCAAATAACGAAAATGTAATTGGAATTTTTCTTGATGTAAGTTCTGCTTATGACAATGTCCAACTCCCTATACTCAGGGATCAAATGATCCAGCTGAATATACCGGAGAGGTTGGTCAATTTCACTTTTAACTTCTTATCCTGCCGTCACATTTCCATCCGCTGTAATGATTCCGTTTCCCCCTCACGAACTGTCTGGAATGGTCTTCCCCAGGGTTCTGTTTTAAGCCCCCTTCTGTATAATATATATACTCGTGATCTGGAGCTCTCAGTCAATAATTTTTCAAATATTCTACAATACGCTGATGATATTGCGTTATTTGTCCAATCTTCTTCTTTGAGTGAATGTACTAATCGACTTAATAGTTCCCTTTATTACCTTAATATATGGCTTTCTGAACATGGTCTTAGTCTCTCCATTCCTAAATGTAAAGCAGTTGTTTTTTCGCGTAAACGATGTATTCCCCCTATAGACTTACGTGTAAATAACGAAGTTATTCCAATCAACGACAAAGTTAAATTTTTAGGCCTTATCCTTGATAGTAAGCTTACCGGGATTCATCACATTAACCATATTTATGAAAAATGTCAGAAAAGTATTAACATTATGCGCGTCCTCTCTGGCGTTCGATGGGGCTCCCACCCCTATAATCAAAAACTACTTTACAATGCATTGATCAGGAGTCAGTTTGACTATGCCTCTTTTCTTTTAGAACCTTGCAATAAGTTAGCTCTTAGCAAATTGGATAAAATACAGTCGAAATGTTTACGCATTATCACAGGAGCTATGAAATCATCTCCCATCAATGCCTTACAGGTCGAAAGCCTTGATCCTCCACTTGCGTTACGTAGACAATACCTCGGAGATCGCTTTCTTTCCAAGGTTATCCAATTTTCCTCCCATCCTCTTACTCCTACACTTTCTCAGTTGGCTACGTCTGTTAGCGAATCAGATTTCTGGTTACATAAAGTTACCCCCCTTTTAATTAACAGTTATTCCACACTGAAATCGCTTCCATGTTCAATTATTCAATTTAACAAAAATCCTTTTTTTGAGAGTGATTTTCATTCTTTAATTTATCAACCCAAAATTTTGTTAAACTTTGGTATTGAGAAAAACTCTCCTGGTGCAAACCAATTATTCTGTAGTATCATTGATGAAGACTGGAAGGATTGGCTTCTTATTTATACAGATGCATCTAAACTGGCCAAAGACAAGAATGTCGGAATTGCAGTATGGATTCCTAAATACGAAATTGTTTTGAGTTTTAAATGTCCCTCTCAATTTTCTACATATACTGGAGAATCTATAGCTCTCATGGAAGCAGTCCTTTACTGCGAATCACACAAATTGAACAAAACACTGATTCTGTCTGATTCACTCAGTGCTTTAACTGATCTTGTTAAGTTCCCCTTCCATTCCAAAGATAATTTTAGTGTCACATTAAAAACTAAACAAGCATTATACCGATGTCATTGTATGGGTATAGAAGTCGCTCTTGCCTGGATCCCAAGTCACACAGGTATCACTGGTAATGAAGTTGCTGATCTCTTAGCCAAGGAGGCCGTTAATTATGGATTACCTACGCATTCAGCTGTATATGGTAGAGACCTTCAAACATATGCAAAATCCAAAATGTCAGAATCATGGACTAAATCGTGGGAGAAAACCACACAAACAAAGGGAAAGTGGTACAGTAGAATCCAACCTGACATTCCAACTAAACCATGGTTCTCAAAATTTCGTTCATATGACAAATGGGTCACTTCTGTTGTTATCCGTCTTCGCTTAGGTCATGTATGCTCACCCGTTTTTCTTGCCAAACTTAGAATAAGAGACAGTTCTCTCTGTGAATGTGGTCTAGAGGATGGTACCCTTGAACATATTTTCTTTAACTGTCAGAATTTAAATATTGCTCTGTATGATCTCCTCCCTACTGAAATTCCACGTCCAGTGAACCTGACATTCCTTCTAACACTATCCAACCCCTCCCTTATCGATTTCTTGTTTAGGTTTATATCAATAAATAATATTAGATTATGAAATTTAACCTTGATCCCCTGTATTAAAAATATGTCTGCCCCTTTTCATATATTCCTTAACCATATTCTATGTTGTATTGTTAAATAATGATGTTTGTGTCCATTACCTGCTACCCTTTTATAATAACTCAACCGTCCAATGTCCAAATTCAAAATCCCTGCAAACCGATTATTCAGTCTCGCCTTATAAGTCACTACAAACTTTGTTATTGGCAGAATCATCAATACCACGATGGAAGCCACCTTTTAAAGAAAGAAGAAGAAGAATGTGTGCTGTGTGTTTTGTGTACTAAAATGTCGTCAACAGAACCTTCACAGAATAAAACATGGGAACTTTCACTGTACGAATTACATCGAACACCACAAGAAGTGATTACAGATGCCACGGAAATAGCGGTGTCCCCTCGGAGTTTGCACAGCGAACTAATGTGCCCGATTTGTTTGGATATGCTGAAAAAGACAATGACTACGAAGGAGTGCCTCCACAGGTTCTGCAATGACTGCATAATAACAGCTCTTCGATCAGGGAACAAAGAATGTCCTACCTGTCGCAAGAAACTCGTTTCGAAGCGATCATTGCGGCCGGACCCCAACTTCGATTTGCTTATATCTAAAATATATCCGAGTAGGGATGAGTATGAGGCCCATCAGGAGCGTGTGTTGGCAAAACTGAGCATGTCGCACTCACAAGCATCGTTAGTCAATTCGATCACTGAAGGTATAAAATTGCAATCGCAGCACAGAACTCAGAGGTCGCGAAAAAATCAAGAAGACAACAGTAATACGTCTAACACTAACAGTAATGGTACCCCAGAGGCGCCACAGAACGGTGGAAGCACATCAGCGCCGAAAGAACCCGGTACCCCAGCCAATAATCCCACAGCTTCTGGACAGTCCACATCGAATCCTGCGTCAGTGCGAAGCACTCCCTCGCCCGTCCCGTCTAATGTTAGTTCAATATCAAAAAACACAAGCACCACTAAACGGGCAAAGTCAATTTTAACTTCAGAGAGAAGTGAGGAAAGTGAGTCTAGTGATGGCAGGTGTGTATAAAATTATTGGAATTTTCCATAGATTTATTTTGACAGTCAGAAGGCTGTGTTCACCAATAAATAGTGACAGGGGCTTGGTCACTGATGGCCGAGACACTTATGTAACAATTATATATGTGCTATCTCCAAAGGGTTATACTTGACAAATATATTATTGAAATATCCTCTATGTACTTCATGACATTCATTTTATTAAACAACTAGCTGGTGTTTGTGACTCTGTTCATGGAGATATTTCATAGCGACTGTACATTTTTACCAGAATTAAAGTAACCCATTTTACATGCTAATAATATAGTTTTCCATAAGTGAAAAGAAATTAAAAATTCATTCTGTAGTTTTAGAATTTATTAATTCCTCAAAAACAAATCATTACACTTTATAATAAAATAAGATCACGCCTGTATCCCCGAAGGGGTAGGCAGAGGCGCACTAGAGAACTAGAATACCCACATTTCGCCGAGCTTAGTTCCATCCCAGATGTGATAGGGGGCGAGCCTATCGCCATATCGGGCTCTCACAAATCCCAGACTCCGGGCTTATATGGCAAAATCTAATATCACTTTGCCTGACCCGGGGATCGAACTCGAGACCTCAGAACTGTAGTCATACCGAAATACCACCATGCCACCGAGGCAGCCGATAATATTAGTATACATAATATAATGTTCAGTAAATGATTATTTTGTGTAGCAAAATTAAATTGTAATAGTTTTAAATAAACATTTCAGAACTGAAGGTGAGAACTCTATGGACACTGAAGGTGAAGGGGAACCATTAAACCCCAATGAGATAGAGCTGGTGTTCAAGCCACATCCCACAGAGATGACCGGTGACAACCAGCTCATGAGGGCTCTGCGTGACAGCTCCGTGCGCTACTTGAAAACAACTGCCAATGCTTCTGGTAAGTTATTTCATTATGGCCAGTTTCAATATACAATTTCAAAACAAATGTTAAGATTTAAAATTAGCCAGTAACAACAAAGTTTGTATATGTCTTAATTTTATTAGTTTATATCAGTTTATAATCATTATCTATCTGCATATTCAGATTGAGATTGATGATTGAAAATAGCCAGTATCTATCTTTTAACATGCTCTGTAAGTACTAGTGTATTATCCAGCATATTAATTGATTAAAGAAAAAAACAATAAATATAAATTACTGTCTCATTTTTTAACCAATTTCATTGCAGTTTTTACAGAAGGGTTTATTTTTTGTTTTATTGGCTGTTGCATGTAAAAATGTGTATAAAATCAAACATAATCAAGTACCCAATTATCTTACCTAAAATTTAATGACATTCTGAATTTAACTGACTTGATTTTGACCACTAATGCTCGTTTTTCAGTTGACCACTTGAGCAAGTACTTGGCAATGCGGCTGACATTAGATCTGGATGCAGAGTTACCAGAGGCGTATCGGCTCCTCAACTTCTGCATTTATGTGGCACCATCGCCAGGCCAGTTTGTACCGCTGGCTGGCTCACAGACACTTAGACAAATCAATGACAAGTTCTGGAAGGTATATATATTAACGGTCTTATGGCGGGTACACGAACCGAACGAAGGCGAAATAATCTATACCTGGGTTACCACCACCTCTTATAGCAATATTACAATTATGTTATTTGTACCGATTCCCGTACAAAAAAAACGAAGTAAGACTATAATTATACTGCTATAAGAGGTGGTGGTAACCCCTCTGTTGCGTTCACCCATACAAACTTTCGCTGTTGTGGGAATGAAACAGGCATGATTCGTTCGCCTTCGTTCGGCCCGGTGTGTATGCGCCATTTTCATAATACATAACTTAGGGCGACTTGCACCACTATTACTAACCTACAGTCAGTCCTAACCTCAAGTTAAATTGAAAAACAAATATATGAAGGACATGTTATTTTATATATGTTATTAATTAAATGTCATCATATATTATCTGTAAATACATGTAGTACATTACATGTAAAGAATTACACGTCCTTCATATATTTCTTTTTCAATTTAACTTGAGCTTAGGACTAACTGTAGGTTAGTAATAGTGGTGCAAGTCGCCCTTAGTGGTGCTTATAAACTTTCAATAGTGAAAACATGGCCTATTTCGATCAGCTGTTTCATGTTTGAAGTTCTTTTTTTTCTTTCTACCTCCCCTTATCCCATCTTATTATGGGGTCAGTGCAACATACTTTTTCAAGCATTTTGCAGAAAGGATTTGACTTAGTTTTTACGATCGGCTGCCTGATGTCAACCCCCCATCCCTTTGTAAATTACATTCATTTTGATTAATTAGGCATGCCTCTATCTTTTCTTGATTTCTTCTCTATCTTACGGAAAAATGCTCGACAAAATGTGGGTATTCTGGTTCTCTAGTTGGTCTCTGCCTAACCCTTCAGATATGTTTGTATTAATCCGCGTCTCCTGCACTAAAACATTACACAAAACAACTACGCAAAACATGGTTTCGCTACACATTTTTAGCTATGGTCCATTGTTCTACGAGCAGGAGACAGCAAAAGTCATTGTTTTGTGTATGTGTTTTCTTGTTTTGTATCGAACAAAACATGTGCGGACACGCTGCTTTAGATAATTAACTTACACTTATTTTGATTTACAGGTCAACAAGCCACTGGAGATGTACTACTCCTGGAAGAAAACCTAGAAGTAAATGACATTTTAGTTATGTACTAAATGTACTGTAACTAAAATGGTGATATAATGAAATAATACGGTATACTCTTTGTATCGGTGATTTTATAAATTTTAAATGAGACATGGACTCATGTGATAAGATTTTATGGAATTAATCTCGAAATGTATGAAATATTTAATTAAGTAATGCAATAAATGTGGAATATGTTCTTATCGGATAATTTGTCACATGTCATTGTATGGCAATGCTAAATCGTTCAAGTTTTAGTCACGACTGCCTCCGTGGATTAGTGGTATTGCGTGCGCGCTATGACTATTGTGAGATCTCGGGCTCGATCCCCAGATCGGGCAATATTGGATTTTTCACTATCAGCCCGGAGTCTGGAATTTATACTTGATATGGTGATAGGCTCGCTCTCTATCACATCTGGGACGGAACTAAACACGGCGAAATGTGTGGGTTCTAGTTCGCTAGTGCACCTCTGCCTACCCCTTCGGGGATACAGGCGTGACTTTGTCATGCCAGTGACGAATCTAAAACGAGAAACTGCATTTACACCTACGAACGCAATGAGATATCTTACTAATATTGTAAATGCGAATGTTTGCATTCAATGTTTGTTATGTAATGCCATATTGGTTGAACATTTAGATAAAAAGTTTGGTAGGGATACAAAGAGATTTAATGAACTAACTATATAGGCGGTATTAAACAAGTTTCCATACAAAAATTGATCTCGAACGTCCATCTACTACTTATTACAATGCAAGGGCGCTTATTACAACTTACAACCCTAGAATATTCTGTAAATGTTCAAGTACCAGGTACGACAATGTTATTGTCGTAACTCGGTAACATTATTACACTGGCACGACCTTACGGCGAGTTAAAATACGACTGAGTGACACATATGACAACATTACTCACAACTTTATCACAAGTTTCATGCTGTTGTCCGTCTATGTACTGTTGAATGTCTATAGATATATTATAGTCTAGAATAGTACATAGGCTACTTTTTATGGAAAATGCGGTACCCGTAGCATAGATTTTATAAATAATCACAAATTTTAAACTTAACGGATCGACTTCAAATTTAAAATGGAAGATATTTCTCAATTGAGAATTATAATTGCGGCTGTTAATGTATTTATGGTACACGGACCATGGTACAACTGTATGTACCATGTCGAGAGAAACATTATTGACCGAGATCCGGCTGCAAGATCACTATGTTCATAATGTATGTAGTAAACATTTTTATTGATAATATAAATGTGGGAGTCTATATTTGCCAAGGTGCCAATCAAAGTTTGCCGGCGAGTATTAATTATTTTAATAAAAAAATACTCGCGGGCAAATTTTGGACTCTGTCTATTACCAAGTGGTGGTGGTGGTATCTGTAATCTACCACAATAATTTTACAAGAGCTTCGAGATTTCTGACATAGAACGACAAATTATTTCGCATAGTTCGAATATAAAATACATTGTAGGTTTTAAAACTATTTTAGAATAATTGTACAGTTGGAAGATGAGAATAAAATAAAATTTATTACTGAATTTACCATGCTTTGTTTTACCTATCTATCGTACCTGTTTGGTTCAGAAACCTACTTTCCTATGTGACATAGGATGTTGGTCATCATATAAGTGATAATGCCCCTTACTTATAAAAATATTTGAGCGCTGCTTATCTTTATACCATAGGTTGTCCCTTTCGTTTTTAAACAATGTAACGTAAGGGAAAACGTGACAGACTATTCTTTACCATTTGCTCAGCTAAAAATGCTTTTATAAGTAAGGTCCAATAAGTCCAATTAGATTAGAGAATAATGGAAGAATAATAAGAGAAAAATTATAAAAAGGGGCATTATGTTTGCTTCGTGTGTATAATAATGCATATAATTTGAAATCTTTCGCCTTCAACTAATAAAATTCATGTAAAATTAAAAATAATTTATTTCTCACTTTGTCTTTAGATAGAAGCATTCACATACATAATTAAAATAATGTATTAGATACACAATTGAGGACGGTCGCAAATTAAATTCCTACTCAACAAAAACATGCAACAAAACAAAGGTTTCCCTTCCCATCATTAGAAGGCGTGGGAAATACCAAACTTACCCTAAGCGTTTTACCACATTAACAAATAACTTAAGTTTAGGTACCTAATATATAAAGGACATTGATATTAAAGCATAGATGATTACTTTCGCTGTGTAAGCTACTAACATTGCAGATTTCTAGTATTTTTTATAAAAACACTCCATGTTACTTGAGATGAAAATTGTTTATAAATAGGGCCCAATATGTGCATTTGCCGCGAAAGTTTAAAAACATTTTTAATAATGTACCTACTCCAGTCTAATTTTATTTTGTAGCTACAAAGTGCCTTCTGAAAGCGCTGTATTCTCGTCGAAGTGCTTTGGTGGCTTCTATTTTAAGTATCTTTAATATTTCTGTGATTTCTTCTTTGTTTTCCGCGTCTCGTGCCATAGTTAGTTTTTCCATCGTTGCAAAGTCTAATTCTTCTATTCTTTCTGCGTCATCGATCAAACGATCTATGTCTCTAAGGTAACTACGGTACGACATGCTTTCTTCTGTCTCCTTGTATCCGAGTAATCTTTCTACATCTTCCCAAAATTTCAATGTTCGTCGCCCATCTTTCATTTTTGAAGTGTACATAAAATTCCTAAACAATTTCCTACCCTTATCATCATTGATTAGGTTTTCTATTTTATCCGTGAATCGGTCTAAGTCAGACTTTGTTATTCCTTCATAATCATCACAACCGCAAGCGACAAAGCATTTATCCATATTGTTTTTTGTACGATGTACCCATCTTTCTTAGGTGTCTTATCGATTCTTGTTTACTTCCATTTATGATCAGTAGGTATAGTTTAATTAAGTATAATTCTCGCTACGTACCATTTAATAGGGATAAAACAATGGTAGGTACCTACGTACTTTTTAAAACTTGCACATTTGAACTGTTTACAGTGATTCACTAGAGTTCATAAGTGAGGTTAACTTCAGAAATAGCACTGAACCGATTCCTTGTAAATACGTAAACGCCTGCGGCCTGTCGCGGGTTCTTTCTACTTCACGAAGTTCACGATGTCTGACGAATGACGATTTCCTGACAATGTTACCTACTTGTTTTCTGCGCAAGCGTAATACACATGCTCGAATTTTTTTTTAATTATATAATAATATTCAAGTTTCTATTGCCACATGTTTCCTCTAAGTACTACTATTCTTTATTAAAATTAGGAGTTCAAACGTTGCTCACAGAGGTGAGATTTTTGATTGTTAACAACGCAATGCATTAGATCACGCCGCGCAGGTGAAAAAAAAACGTATCGTGACCTCGAAAACTTGTAATGTACTCATGAGAATTAAGGCAAGGCGAAGACAATAGCTTTAGAACATTAGCAACGCGCCTGGGCCACTTACAAAGAATGACGGAGCCCGGAGGCCGGATTATTACATGTTTTGAATGTTTAATTGTGGCGTCAAAAGGCCATATTTAGTTATTGCAACTGCTACACTGCCCATTTTTATGCAACAATGGGTGGGCTACCTACAGTTGGAACTTGAAACTCAAATTCAAAATAAAAAATTACCTACTCTCTGCCGTAGTAATCGAGTGGGCAGTAAGTCACGAAATTATTATTATCTTTAAATTACTTTTATTTCAATTCCTTATATTTTTTTTTGCTTTTTTATTGGTAATATGCAACATGAAGATCCGTGCTTTAGTTTTTCTACAAACATGAATGATTAAAATCGCGAAATTTAATCGCCGTTTTCTCTAAATCGTGTTTTGGGACATTATGTTAATTTAATTACCACGGCAGCTCGTAGTAGATCATAGAGTGCTTGTATACTGTAAAGTTGTTGTAAGGTACTTGTACCTAAATATTAGTACATTGCGTAGCAAATTCGTCAAAGGTAACAACGAATATCTCTACTATACTTCTACGGTAACGATATCAATAATCTTAGGTCTGAACCATGGGTCCAAGTTATAACAGACTCCTTTCTTTCTTTCTGCCTAGTGTTATCCCGGCCTTCTGCCAGGGTCTGCCTTCCTACTTAAACGCTTCCTCTTCACCCGGTCTTGAGCATCCTCCATGGTGAAGCCATTGGCTCTCATATCTTCCTCCATAACGTTCAGTTAGCGCTTTTTGGACCGCCCACGGGAACGCAACCCTGGTACGATCTGGGCCAGATACAGCGACCGACGTATTCCTGTGGTTTCCTCAAAACGTGGCCATACCATCTGCAGTTGTAGTTGCATGCAGTTTATCTGCCGCGTCACGGACGCCAAGACTACCACGGATGTGCACGTTACGTATACGATCTAGTCATGTAACATTGCACATCCACCGCAGCGTCTTCATTTCCGCGATGTGGATTTGCCTAACATGGCGCCTTTGTTGCCTTCTTGGTCTACTAGCAGCATGTATCGGCTGTGGACCGGAAGGTCCTGGGTTTGATTCCCAGGTCGGGCAAAGCAAATTTTCTAATTTAATTTGCTCGGGACTGGATCCCTTATAGGGGGTTGATGCCAGGCAGGCGGCGCGGCCGGTCGTCAAAACTATAACAAATCCTCTCTACAACGTGCTTAAAAAAGTGTGTTGCGCGACCCCACATTTAGGTACGATAAAATAGTAAAAAAGACAGCGATCATAGCGACTAGTACAGTCCGACTATAGTGCGCCCGCCGTATAATAGTATTTATGTCCGCCGCGATCTATTCACCCTTCAATTTTTAGTTGACTGCAAAACGCAATACACCATACTTAGTTATTTTAAAATAATTCGCAATTCGCATAGACAGGCACCAGTAATACATAATAATTGGTACAGGTCTTAGGTACATCCTTAGATTATTCGAATTATTTGGGTACATCATTAGAAATGCAATGTCAATGTCGCCAACAAGGACGTTTTATGTATGGACTCGCCACGCACCTATTACTCTCAACGAAGTTTTTTTGGGTACTTGACTATAGTTACCAATATCAATGAATTTCTGTAGGAACACAGATTTATCATTGAAATAACGTGTTGAATATAAATTTATTAAAAATACTAGTAAGATAATTTTATTTGAGTAATTTAAATATTTAATTTTTTATCTGTGAGTCACGTGACTTTAAGCACCAATCACGATGCATGATGTCACATTACTCATTTTTCTTGCATTTTTTCGAAACGATACATGAAAAACACCTCCTGTCTCCTGGACAATTGCCAACAATGGACCATAGATAAAAAAATTAGACATACCATGTGTTCCCCAGCTCATCATGATTTGTGTAGGTGTTTTGTTTTTGCAGAAGACGCGGCTTAATGTACAACAAATTGTGTTCTATATCTTTTTGAAAATTTTAAATTCTTTCTTTCTTTCTGCCTTTATCCCACCTTAATATGGGGTCGGCGCAACACACTTTTTCAAGCAAGTTGCAGAAATGATTTGGCTTAGTTTTTACGACCGGGTTCCTGCCTGACAACCCCCTTTGAGGGATTATAAACCAAAAATAAACTCGTTAGTTATTGCGGTACTGACGTTTTTATTTAAATGTTTATTACCAAAGACAAATGAAAAATAATGTTATCCAACATGTTATCTCTGCCACTTACGGGTATATGCGCATAGTGGCTACTGGCTACTCTATTCATTTTATCTCTATGTGTCAACCTACGCTGCCAACATTCTGAAAAGCTGACGTTTATATCGGCCATTTTGCAGTTTATAAGGTAACTGCGGTACACGTGTTCTGTAGGTTTTTTCGTAAAATATTATTGAAATCCTCTTTAGATCAAGTGATACAACTAATTTAAATATATTTCAGGTGGCCATAATGGCAGTTACAAAGAAGCCCGTGGCTAAAAAAGCCCAGTTGCACACGAAGACTGGTAAGAAAGGAGTCAAAGGTGGTAAAATCCGCGGTAAAGGCATCAAGCGGAAGATTAACCTAAAATTCACGATTGACTGCACACATCCTGCTGAGGACAGCATCCTTGACGTGGGCAACTTCGAGAAATACCTGAAGGATCACGTCAAAGTTGAGGGCAAAACGAGTAACCTGGGAAATCACGTTGTCATCGCCCGGGACAAGACCAAGATCGCTATCAACGCAGGTATGTGGCTTCCAAAGTTCTCGTCGAGTGTGGTGATCAGTATCTTAGAAACAGAGCTCATATTATTTGTAAACATTTGGCAATTTGCACACTGACTAAACATAACCAAAAAATGTGTGTTGATTCGTGATTCTTGTAAGTTCCTTTCCTAATACTTGTAAGTTTCAAAATGCTTGTATGCTGGGCAGTGATATTATTTTATTTTTCAATTCAACATCAGCCTGGAGTCTAGTGCGCCTCTGCCTACCCCTTCGGGGATACAGGCGTGAGCTTACGTTATGTTATAATGTGAAGAAGGATATACACAGGCCGGCATGATTCTGGGGACCATTCATAAACTATGTTTATCAATGTTCGCTGTTTTTTTTATTGCACTGTGCTAGGTGTATCAGGTGTAGTATAAACAGATAAAAACAAATGTTTAGGAATGGCTAACATTTAATTTCATGACTGGCTTCCTGCCTGATGTCATAACCAGGTGCTTAAAGTACATACATGTACACATTTTTAATTGTACTGCCGTGATTGAATGAACTTTCCCAAAGATTACCAGATGACATCAATATGTTATCTACTACCAATGTAGTACCCTAAAATGTTCAAAACAATGCTCATCTTGATAGATTGACACTAGAATGGTCAAATGCTACTCAACTTTAACGGCTTCTTACATTGATTTTAGCAATACAATTTTAACAGATAAGGTGGCCTTAAACGGCATAAGACAACCTTAAGCGTATGAGCATTCGGTGGTAACTTAACAAACCGAGTTCTACATTCACCAATATCAATAGCAATCTGAACAAGTTTAAATTTTTTTTAAAGTTTTGACTCAATTGCCTGACAATTTTGTGGGTTACAGAATATTGAATAGTCTGATAAACACCCAGTTGATCTATCTGTGCTGTTTAACATATTAAAATGCTTCTCTTCTTTCCAGACATTCCCTTTTCCAAGAGGTACCTCAAATACTTGACAAAGCGCTACCTCAAGAAGAACAACCTCCGTGATTGGCTTCGAGTTGTCGCCTCTGCTCACGACTCCTACGAGCTGAGGTACTTCAACATCAACGCTGACAGTGACAATGAAGACAATGAGGAATAAGCTGTTGATATAATAAAATAGTTTTATACTATTTTTATTGTTTTATTTATTACTCTATATTTTGTAATGTGAACTCAAGATATTCTTTGATTAATCTTTATTTTACTAACATAGAATGCCTAGTTCGATAATTCTAAAACCATAACATGAGTTTATGTTATGTTTTTTAGTTTCGCCTGTAACCCCGGAGGGGTAGGCATAGGTAAACTAGAACTCGCACATTTCGCCGAGCTTAGTTCCGGCCCAGATGTGATAGGGGACCCGCCTATCACCATGCTGTTACCATATCCCGCCTATCATTTAGTTCGCTATTGCACCTTTGCCTACCCCTTCGGGGATATATGTAGGCGTCACCTTATATACATATGATTCGACTTACGATGTATCATGTAGTCTTATCTATATTTATGAAGACACCGCATTCATAAAGTACATTTCCTTACCGCGATTATTTTATTTGTGATAGGGATAACGCCTCCTTGGTACACCAAGGAGGTATGTGTGGTTGTGGTTCTACAGAACCAGCGTATATGGTCTGTGAACCAGGTAGGGGATCCATTCCCCATTAACGACGGAAGTTGGGATAGGGAATTCGCATCATCTGAAAACGCCTATGTTTATTTTTACAGACGAGTATTCATAAACCCATGGGTACTGTAACTCAGGTATCATTGAATACACCAATGTCATGTATTTCGGTAGTATTGCGAGTATTTATAATCTTGTTAGATGTTTTGTATGCTAATAAAAACTAAGCCAAATCCTCTTTGCAACATGCTTGAAAGTGTGTTGCGCCGACCCCACGTTAAGGTGGGATAAGGGCAGGTAGAAAGAAAGAAAGTATGCAGTCAATTTGAAGCCAGTTTCATCATGGTCGACCCGACTAGAATGCATTTTAACTATGATAATGATTTTAGTAAAACAACCATTATTTACTAGGAGTTAATTCAATTTTTTAAATGTTCGCTTCGCACTTTAATTACATTCGACAAGCCCTAACCTCAAGTTAAGTTGAAAAAAATAAATATGATAGTACAGTCATTACTGTAATGTACTATATGTAATTATAGAAAATATATTAATGACATTTAATTCATTACATGTATTTCATTTCATATATTCATATATTTTTTCAATTTAACTTTAACTGTAAGCTAGGTTAGTAATAGTGGTGCAACGCGCCCTAATAAAGGTATCCTGAATCAAACACATTAGTAACATAATGTAACTTTTATTTCGCAGTTCGGTAATTATTTACATAAATAATAAAAAACTGTGTATAATTGATGATTGAAACATTTCATTGTAGGCGAAAAAAATAACTTACACACTAAATTCATCTATTTGTACTACGCTAATTTAATAAGATTCACTGCCGTAGTATTGTCTGAATGAGAACAATGCGCTAAAAATATGGTTCATCTACGTGGTAACAAATTTCTTGCACCGGGCTTGCAGAAATTCAAGTTTTAGCATAATTTGAGCTAACATTTTAGCTGCTGAAATAAACTAAACCTACCGGCACTTAACATACGATGGCAACATTTAGGAACGCGCCCGTAACGTACGTACACGTAACGTATACGAGTATATTTCGAGTTCAGTAGGCCAACCATGAGTTTTTTGACGTTACTCGCTAGCGACTCCATAAATATTTGTATGATAAACACCCGAACGCCTCTAGCGGGAACTGAAGTTTTCCATACAAATAAATATTTTACGTCCTCGTTCGCGTAAATACGTGCAACAAACTCATGGTTGAGCTACAGTTTTTTTTGGTGTTGCCAGCGTAATAATCACATTAGTGCACAGGTCCAGTGCAAGTGGAACTAAAATTAGGGTGGTTCGTTCACTTTCCGCTGGCGATCTCCTTCATCCTGTTGAGGGCTGATCCTGCCCTGAACCAGCTGATCTGCTGTACGTTCATCGAGTGGTTCAACTTAATGCGTTCCGTGCTGCCGTCTTTGTGCTTGATCTCGCAGTCTACTTGCTGTAGAACAAAAATGTATTTATTTTGTTGTAATTTTTTTTTATCGCAGACTGGCAAATAAGCAGATGGGTCACCTGATGGTAAGTGATCTCCACCGCAATGGAAGGGGAGGGAAAAGGGAGGGGGGAAATGGACCACCGGAATTTTCACTCACCGAACGAAACGCGACAGCAAGCTGCCACTTTACGTCGGTTTTCTGTGAGACAGTGGTATCAAACCGGTCGAGCCGGCCCATTCGTGCCGTAGACGTTACTGTCTACAGCGTGGCTCTACCACTCAAATTAATTAGCTTTGTTCTAGTTATTTTTTTATTTTATTTGAATGTTACATGGTTTAATGGGCGGAGTATATAAAAGAGTATCATTAACAGCGGATAAGCTAATGATGTATCTTTATTCATAAAAGTTCGGTCGAGTAAAACTTCTTACGAGTCGGGCAATATTTAACTTTTGATATATTTGAATTCAGTTAGGGTTGATTAAATAATGAAAAGCAGAAATAAACATCAATTATTATGGTACCTTGCCAGGCGCGAGGTCTTTAAGTCCAAGGAGTGAGATTTTGTCAGTGGGCTGGATCTTGTCGTAGTCGGCGGCGTTTGCGAACGTCAGCGGCAACATACCCTGCTTCTTCAGGTTCGTCTCGTGAATCCTGTATACATTATATATTTTGATTGAATTACAATAGAAAAGTTTTTTAGTTAGAAAAGTTAGTTTATTTCTCTCGAGAGGCTTGCGGCATAACATGATGGTTGGTTGAGACGGGTATGGGGGTATCCCTGTATCTGCATCGGACATCCGCCTGTCTTGTCGCAAGCTCTTCGATTTGCTTCTTCCCTCTTCAGAGTGCGAAGAAGCATAAATAGGCCGGCATGATTCTGACGACCACTGATAAACCCAGTGGCCGCTAGTTTTATTTAGACTACACTACGCTTACCATCAGGTGTAGTGTAGTCACTTTATATTATGTTATTACATTTTAGTTTATAAACAGTTTTTAGTCTGCGAAATATTTAATAATAATAACCCTGTAATATTACTGTTTGGCACGACTCTCCTCTACTAATGAGAGATGTTATTATTATACAAGGTTTATTATAAAATAAAATGATTCCAATATTTATTAATTCTGCAGCATTACGCACCTAGCAAAGGACTTGACGATGATGGCGCGTCCGCCCAGATGTCTCGGCTCGAGCGCGGCGTGCTCGCGCGAGGAGCCCTCGCCGTAGTTCTCGTCGCCGACGACGCACCAGCGCACGGCGGCCGCCTTGTACGCGCGCGCGGTGGCGGGCACGGGGCCGAACTCGCCCGTCAGCTGGTTGCGGACCTTGTTCAGCTCGCCGTTCTCGGCGTTCGTGGCGCTGTGGGGAAAGTTGTAACATTATAATCGTTCGAAGGTGCAGCGTCGTGGCGATATTGCGGCCTATATTTGCGAGTGGGTACTTGACTAGTTTTTTTTAATTAATTTTATATGAAATTTACGTCGTCTAAAATATAGAACAGAAAGAAATATGGAAATATTCTCAAAAATAAAAAAGTTTGGTGTAACCTTCAAATTGTGGGAAACAGAATTATCAGTGTAATCACGTGACGCCATTACGGTACAGGCGTTGGAAAGGGATAGCAAGATATCTCCAATATGCCCCCACTCCAGAATTTAAAATATGAATTACTGCATCAGTTTTCAACCAATTTCGATGCAGTTTTTACAAAAGGGTTTCTTTTTTGTTTTATTTGCTATTACATATAAATATGTGTATAAAATCAAACATAGTCAAGCACCCAATTATATCGCGAACATACTTACCAAGGCGAACTAGAGAACTATTATTATTTGTTTTTATATAGCAGAGACTGACAAATGAACAGATGGGTCATCTAATGGTAAGTGATCTCCACTGCCCATGGACACCTAAGACACAAAAAAGAGCAAGGGTGCGTTGCCAACTTAAAGGGAGGGAAAAAATCATATCCCTAATGTTTTTACGTCTACAGTAGTCACTATCTAATAAAAAATATTGGCCTATCGTTATTTTTTTACATCATTCATCATCATCACCAGCCACAGGACGTCCACTGCTGAACATAGGCCTCCCCCAAAGATTTCCAGATCGACCTGTTGGAAGCTGCCTGCATCCAGCGACTTCCTGCGACCTCATCTTTACATCATTATGGTCTATTAATGGTTTAGAACATGTTGGCATAAAAAAAAACTTTTTTGTGGGTTGGCTCATTTCTGCACAACACGGTCCAATTAAGCTCGAATTTTAACTTTTTGAAGACGTCTTTCCGCTCATCACACGTGAGTGTTATTTTTTCACACAATAATTTAGAATTCATTTTTTTAATTACTTACGTGATAAACATGTTGTTAGAGATGTTGTCGAGATGCCCCCTGTATTTGAGCCAGGGTCCGGCGGCGGAGATGTGGTCGGTGGTGCACTTCCCCTTCACCTTGATGAGGATCGTCATCTCGGTGAGGTCCTTGCCGTCCCACTTGTCGAACGGCTCCAGGAGTTGGAGACGGTCGGAGGTCGGGGCCACGTCCACCTGCACCTCTGTAGAGAGTATGTAGGACATAAGCTCACGTCTGTATCCCCGAAGGGGTAGGCAGAGGCGCCCTAGTGAACTAGGATACCTATATTTCGCCGAGCTTAGTTCCGTCCCAGATGTGATAGGGGGCGAGCCTATCGCATATCGGGTACAAATTCCAGACTCCGGGCTGATATGGAAGAAACCAATATCACTTTCCCTGACCCGGGGATCGAACCCGAGGCCTCAGGACGGTAGCCGTACCAAAATACAACCACACTAACGAGGCAGTATGTACGATTATAGTATTTTCCCATTTCACCTCTATGGAGAGCTTGAAGCGATTACTTTTTTAAATAAAAAAAAAAAAAATGACTAAAGTTACTAAACTAAACAATAATAATAAATGTGTAGTGCATTTTAGAACCTGTGGTTATGGATTTATTTGTGATGCCAAAATTGAAGCTAAGTTGATAATTGTGAAAATTAAATTATTCTACTTCAAATTGAACTGGACTTGACTTTATAGAAATTATGATCTTATTGAAACACTTCAATATTCGTCCTTGTTTTATTATACATGAATAAATTTAATTAAATTGCGATTAACCCGAGAAATTTGAGCATATAAATCCATAAACCGGTATTTTGTTAGTTCAAAATTTCATTTGCTTTAACAACTGTGAGATTATTTTATGATCCTAGTATACTAACTGCTGCCGTCAGCTGGCGGGTGTTCGTATGTGTCCTGCCCGGGATCGAACCCCTTGGCGGGGAGCTCGTCTCCGAAGGGATCGGAGAGGCGGAACTTCTTGCCGTCCGCGCCCGTCAGCTCGTCCGATACCGGGTTGAAGTCCAAGCGACCTGTACACATCATTATTACATTTATTCACTGTATCACAGCTAGAATACAAATACACCCAACAGTCACATACATAGTCCTGACCCCACACTAGGTATAACCTGTATCGTGGGTATCAGAAATTACGAGAGACTTTCGGTCTCACAACACCCAGACCCGAAACAAATATCTATGGGCCACACAGACATTTGTCTCGGTACGGGAATCGAACCCACGACCTGACGTTTTACAGCCGGCTACTCGCCCGCTGCGCCACGGAGGCTGTCTAGAAATTATAGTGTGTTATATTAGCTCCATAGACAAGAATATCTAATACCTGACATCCTAATTTTGAATAATTATCAATGGAACTAAATGAGTAACTTAGGTTCTGAGATTTAAGTTAGAATAAAACGTAGCTCCATTATGTACTAAGATAAATATAATTAAAATCACTTGACAAATATTAAAAAATTAAATTTATATAAAATTTACGTCGTCTAAAATATAGAACAGAAAGAAATATTGAAATATTCTCAAATATAAAAAGTTATAAGTCTTTAAAGTTTGGTGTAACCTTCAAACTGTGGGAAACAGAAGTATCAGTGTAAATACGTCACGCCATTACGGTACAGGCGTTGGAAAGGGATAGCAAGATATCTCCAATATGCCCCCACTCCAGAATTTAAAATATGAATTACTGCATCAGTTTTCAACCAATTTCGATGCAGTTTTTACAGAAGGGTTTCTTTTTGTTTTCTTTGTTATTACATATAAATATGTGTATAAAAACAAACATAGTCAAATACCCACTTCTGAAGTCAACATCTATCGATGAAACTATTACGATTTATTAACTTTCTTATCTGAGACCATAGATTTATCATCCAATAAAATATCCTACTGTGGTATGCTATTTTATCGATAATAATGTTGGGACTAATGTCGATGAAAATCACATACCAGCGATGGACAGTGCGGTGACAAGCTCAGGGCTGGTGACGAAGCAATGGGTGGCGGGGTTGGCATCGTTACGTCCCGTGAAGTTCCTGTTGTATGACGTCACTATGGTGTTCTTCTCTCCCTTTTTAACATCCTTACGGTCCCACTGGCCGATGCAGGGTCCGCACGCGTTAGCCAACACCTAGGAAATATAAAGAAATAACAGTATGCAATGAGCTTATGTATGAACAGTTTTTTTATTTCTTCATTGGTCCAGTAGCATTTAATAATATGAGCGGCGGATAGCAAGGTCCTGGATTCGAACGCGTGTTTTTTCTGACAGGATTTGCTTGCGACTTCATTCCATAGTAGGGGGGTGTGGAAATCAAATGACCGATTGTGAAAACTAAAACCAACTCCATTCTACAACATGCTTAAATATTTCTTGCACTGGCCCTACATAGGAGTGGCATAAAGACAGATGGGCGGAGAGTTTTATTAATACTAATAAATAATTCGACCTGATAAAGGTAGTAGGATGTCGCTGGATGCAAGCCGCTTCCAACAGGTCCATTTGGAAATCTTTGGGTTGGCCTGTCCAGCAGTGGACATCCCATAGCTGATGATGATGACGAAATTATTCGAATAAATTCGATGTTATATTGCTATTGTTTATGGGCAGGCTTTAAGTCAAAATTCAGCTTTATCTTAATCTATGGTCGCCTCCATGGTTTAGTGGCAGCATGTATGGGCTGTGGACTGGGAGGTCCTGGGTTCGATTCCCAGTTCCGGCAAAGCAAATTATCTAATTTAATTTGCCCGGGACTGGATCCCTCAGAGGGGGTTGACGTCCGGCAGGCGGCCGGTCGTAAAAACTTAGCCAAATATTTTTTGTAACATATTTGAAAAAGTGTGTTACGCCGACCCCACATTAAGGTGAGATAAGGGCAGGTAGAAAGAAAGACATCCTTATTCATTAAGGCTAATAAAACGTGAACCGGTATGTACTTACAGTGCCTCCAAAGTCGCGGAGAGTTTTGGCGATGCCGTCCCTCTCGATGGTGGCGCGCACTTGTTCCGACCCGGGCGTCACGTTGAACGGAATCTTGGACTTCAGACCGTGGCCGAGTGCCTGATAGGAGAATTCTTAAATTATTACTCGTATTTTGACCCTAATTTTCAATTGTTTTCAAAAATGGAGGTTTATATTATTAGGGACCGACTTCAAAAGATAATAATTTTTTTTTATGTATGTAATGCAATAACTCTGGTAAATGTAGACTGATTTTCAAAAAGTTTGTGTTCGCTAGAGCTCACCGCGAGGGTAGTCCCATATCTTTTTATAGGACTACCCTAGGGGTAAAACTACCCTTGGTCGACCTTTATCAAGATCGGTTAAATTTTGAAGTCAGTTGTTATTTAAACTTGTGAATTTTCGACCGACTTCCAAAAAGGAGAAGGTCATCAATTCGTCTGTATTTTTTTTATGTATGTTACACGATATCTCCGCCAAATGTGAACCGATTTTCAAAATTCTTTTTGTGTTCGATAGAGCTTATTTCAAGGGTGGTCCTATATAAATATGATCACGATCGGATTTGAAGTCGGTATGTTGAGTTTTTACTGTACCTCCTTAACGATGCTGGCGCAGCGGCCCATGTCCTCGTATGAAGAGTTGGTGCACGATCCAATGAGTCCGACGCGGATGTCCATGGGCCAGCCGTTCTTCTTGGCCGCCTCGCCCAGTTTGGAGATGGGGTTAGCCAGATCGGGGGTGAATGGGCCGTTCACGTGGGGCTCCAAGGTAGACAAGTCGATCTCGATCAGCTGGAATTTTGGGGTTTGTTATATTTGCTTTTTGTTTATAATACACAATAATATTAGACCTGTAATATTACTGCCCCACTGCTGGGCATGGACCTTCTCTACTAATGAGAATGGGGCACAAAAAATTTTTTTTTTGCTCAAGACCATTTGCGAGTAAAAACTACGTGGCTTGTTATCAATCCTGTCGTTAATATAACCAGAAAAATGGATAATTTAATGTTCTTATATTACAATATAAGATTATATTACAAGATACAATATGATTTTTTTTTATAAACACACCCAACAGTCACACATCTAGTCCTGATCCCACACAAGGTACAACCTGTGTCGTGGGTATCAGAGACTATGAGAGACTTTCGGTCTCACAACACCCAGACTTGAAACAAATATATGTGGGCCACACAAACATTTGTCTCAATGCGGGAATCGAACCCGCGGCCTCTCGCTTCACACCCATCTACTCGCCCGCTGCGCCACGGAGGCTGTCTATTCTATATAAGAATGAAGGATGGTTTGCTGAGTTTTGTTTTCATATACTTCCTTTACGATAACTTAATGATTGTTAAAGATAAAAACTTGTATTCAATTTAATCAACCAGGTCCATATATTGTTAATAATTGCATTTTGTCTCACATCAATGGTATATATGAACTTCGAGGTCTCAATTCAAATTCGAATCTTATTGTCTGGCCATAAAGTGCTTTAGCGATTGGCGTGAAGTGCTTATACCAATGTCTTGATTTATTCCGTTTATTCAAATTGGAGTCTTATTACCTGGTCGTAAGGTGCTTTAGAGTCTGGCGTGAGGAGGTGCTTGTAGCTGTTCGCGGAGGCGGCGATGTCGTGGCGGCCCGTAGACTTCAGATACGCCTCCATGCGAGAATTGTACGGGAACACCTGACCAACCAAATATATTTACAAAAACTGACGAAAATGTTCTAATTGTGCATGAAATTATTACAATATTTACAGAACGAGTAAACACAACTGGTAAGAACAAAACGCCATGCTTGTTTTTCCGAACTCATCCTACTGTAGGTATCACAATTCAAACTCTCATGTAACATCGGTTTTCTAAGATAATTTCGTACAAAGCTGGTCTATACCTTCATTCTACTATTTTTTGTTATCGATTTATGTTATATACTGGCACTACACAACGGTCATATACTACAGTACAAGAGAGATTTCCAGAGGCCCAAATTCCGCCTCTTCATTCCAATCCCCATTCCCCTCCTTTGATGTTGACAACTTTTGGTGTTAGAGGTGTCTTTGGGCAGTGGAGATCACTCACCACCAGGCAACTCATCTGTACCCCTAGTACGAGTTTATTTTGACAGTTCTCGATTCTCGGAATCGCCGATAGGTTGCGTTTTTTCCATATATTTGACTAGCAGTGCCGCTTTGGGGAAACTATATATTAGCCCTGTAATATTACTGTCCCATTGCTGGGCAATGGCCTACTCTACTAATGAGAGGGGTTAGGCCTTAGTCTACCACGCTGGCCTAGTGCGGGTTGGTAAACATCACATACCTTTGAAATTCTTGTGAAGAAATTCTCGGGTATGCAGGTTTACTCACGATGTTTTCCTTCACCGTCATAGCAAGCGATAATTCACAATGAAAATACATTTAACATAGAAAAGTCAGAGGTATATGCTCTTATTTGGAGTTGGTCACGAACCCACAACACTCGTCTCGGCAGTCCGTACCACTCCCAACTGAGCTATCGCTGCTTTTTGCTGGAAACTACAACGAATTAAAAAATGTATGGAGAAACTGTAAACTATCGTTCATTTCGAAAATCGATAAAAACTCTTACTAAGGGTACTGCTCGTTTGCCAGTTTACTATAAATTACACTTACACTGGTAGTGGCGCCGATCTCAGCGCCCATGTTGCAGATGGTCGCCATTCCAGTGCAGGAGATGGAGTCGACTCCGGGCCCGTGGTACTCCACGATGGCGCCGGTGCCTCCCTTCACCGTCAGGATGCCGGCCACCTTGAGGATCACATCCTTCGGGCTGGTCCAGCCTTTCAGTTGTCCTGAGAATTAAATTTAGTGTTAAAAGCTGCGATAGTTCAGTGGAGAGTGGTATGGACTGCCGAGATTAGTGTTGGACGTTCGATACCAAAACCAAAAAGAACATGCACAGCCTGTATTCGTTATAGATTATTGTTTACTATAACGGTCAAAGGAAACAAGAATTTCGAGGGTATGTGAAGTACGGAGTAGGCCAGCGTGATTGACTAAGGCCTAATCCTTCTCATTAGTAGACGAGGCCCGTGCCCAGCAGAGGGACAGTAATATTACAGGACTGATATTAGAATAGTATGTAGTCATGGACTGTCTTTGATCTAGCGTATATGAGCTATGAACCGAGAGGTCCTGCGTTTGAATCTCAGGTACGATGAAGCGGTTTTTAAAATATGTTTTGCGAGGGATTAGATCTTCAGAGGGTCGACGTCAGTCAGGTGTGTGAGTGACCTATTATTTTATTATTATTTATTATTATTGATAATTTAATGCAGAGTGGATGCGTCATTTTTATCTGGCTCGCCCCCTATAACATCTGGGACTGAACTAAGTTCGGCGAAATGTGGTTGTTCTAGTTTGCTAGTGCGCCTCTGCCTACCCCTTCCGCGATACAGGCGTGAGCTTATGTCAATCAGATTCATTTGTACAATTGCGTAGTAAACAAATTATATAACCAGTGCGGACTAGATACGGAAAGTCACTGAATTTTTACGAGGTGTGACATTTTGATATGAGCATATAAAATTAGCATCAATCAAATTGTGCGCATGTTAGACGTAATCACGACAGTACAATGATAAAAAACATCGTTATGTTTATATAAAGATAATGGACTTTGGCTTTATGACATTGTACCGCGTCAACCCACGTGGTGCATGGGGCTAGTGGCCGCTACAAAACGAGAGGCCGTGGGTTCGATCCCCGTACACCTCTCATAGTTCAAAAACTGTATCAAGATATCAAAGCAAGAATGGCACAATAGTGTGCAGTCAAGACTATGTGAGTAATCGTTTGGTTTATTTATTAATCCCGTTCGCCAGTGTCTGGAAACTGGATGTGTACTCGAAATTACGAACCGCCTTTTTAAAAAAAATGAAATTAGTTTATTAAAGTTCATACTAAGTCACAAAACGACGGATGGAAGGCGACTGAGTGTGAGTACTGACTGGAGGAATGGCATGAGACCGGAGGAAGGGTGTCGAAATACTAAGTCAGCATTTCTGGAAGTTAAATGTGAACAGGAAAGGGCCACAGTATGAAGCCGCGTCTCTTTCAATAAAATGTTACACAAAACATTGTATTTCTACAATTTTTTGTCTATGGTCCATTGCTATATGAGTAGGACACAAACCTTGTTTTGTGTAGGTGTTTAAAGTGTTTTGTTTCGAAAAAACATGTGCAGAAGACGTGGCTTAAGATGGAACACGATCGTACCAGGGGGAGTGCATCCCCGTGGACGGGCCAAGAGCGGTGGCAGTTATTTAAAAAAAAAATCGGATGATCGGTTTGAAATAATTCATAGCAAAGTCTAAGGCCGCTCTTTAAACACAATTAGACGCTTGGTCACTCAGGATATACATTACCACAACGCATCTCATTGAGGCCACTTATAATGCATCCTGAACACTCGTTTACTATTACGTTACGCAATCGCTTGTAAATCTTCCGCTGAGTATATGGCGACAGTGTCACTCAACACTCAAGTATATTTACTCATTTGTCTAACATAACATAAGCTCACGCCTGTATCCCAGAAGGGGTAGGCAGAGGCGCACTAGCGAACTAGAACACCCACATTTCGCCGAGCTTAGTTCCGTCCCAGATGTGATAGGGGGCGAGCCTATCGTCATATCGGGCACAAATTCCAGACTCCGGGCTGATATGGAAAAATCCAATATCACTTTGCCCGACCTGGGGATCGAACCCGAGACCCCAGAACCGTAGTCGTACCGAAATACCACCACGCCACCGAGGCAGTCCTCTGTCTGTACTCATTTGTCTGTCATTCATGATTCTGGTGGATTTCAAACTACATGAGGATGCATTTCAATATAACCTTGATCTTATTTACTAATCTGAATGCAAATTCACTGCCTCGGTGGCGTATGGTATTGCGTGCGCGGTACGACTTGATTGTCTTGAGGTTTTGGGTTCGATCCTCGACTCGGGGAAAGTGATATTTGATTTTTCAGTATCAGCCCGGAGTCTGCAATTTGTGCTCGATATGGCGATAGACTCGCCCCTTATAACATCTGGGACGGAACTAAGCTCGGCAAAATGTGAGTGTTCTAGTCCGCTAGTGCGCTTCTGCCTACTCCTTGGAGAATACACGCGTGAGCTTTTATATATGTTGTGTATTATAAGCAAATTGCATAATGCAATACATAATATTATTAAATCAGCTCTAATTAATTGGTGATGCAAATTTTACCGCTATCTAAGACTGGATTAAAGGCATCATTATGTACGCTGATAAAATTCCAATGTCTAGCTAGACGTATATAACATAACATAACATAACATAAGCTCACGCCTGTATACCCGAAGGGGTAGGCAGAGGCGCACTAGCGAACTAGAACACCCACATTTCGCCGAGCTTAGTTCCGTCCCAGATATGATAGGGGGCGAGCCCATCGCCATATCGGGCACAAATTCCAGACTCCGGGCTGATATGGAAAAATCCAATATCACTTTGCCCGACCCGGGGATCGAACCCGAGACCTCAGAACCGTAGTCGTACCGAAATACCACCACGCCACCGAGGCAGACGTATATAATCTAGAATAATATGCACCGCCACTCAATTTTGAACCTTAAAATAATAACAGTTACCGCTGAATGTTCATACACTTAAGGTCGCCTTATGTCATTTAAGGCCGCCTTATCTGTCAAAATTGTATGGCGAAAATCAATGTAAGTAGCCGTTAAAGTTGAGGGGCGTTTTCGGGCGTTAGTTTGTATTTACTAATGAGAGATTAGGCCTAATTCTTAAGAGGAATTTCGTCATCAAGAAGTAAGAACAGAACATCGAAGTCAGTGGTAGAGCCACGCTGTAGATAGTAACGTCTACAGCACGAATGGGCCGGCTCGACCGGTTTGATACCAGTGTTTCACAGAAAACCGAAAAGTGGCAGCTTGCTGTCGCGTTTCGTTCGGCGAGTGAGATTTCCGGTGGCCCATTTCCCCCCTTCCTTTCCGAATCCCTTTTTTCCTCCCTTTCCATTTCCTCCTTTTAGGTTGGAAACGCACCCATGATTCTTTTTGTGTCTTGGTTGTCTATGGGCGGTGGAGATCACTTACCATCCAGGAGTCGTTTGCCAGTCTCTGCTATGAAAAAAACCCTTTTGTTTGGGTACATGACTCCATCTTCTTTTTAACGGCTGGTCTTAAGTGTTGGCTGAATAAAGATTCTCTTTTTTTATAAACAGTTTTAAACCTTATTGCATAGGAAACTGAATGGAACGTAAATCAATAGAGCTGATTTTAGAATAGCTATACACAAGTATCGGTACATCGCCAACGCGCAGATCGCACGTGATTTCCATTTAGAACGTAGTAAAACGAATTGACACACGAACGTCGTGTAGGTATTATATTTAATAACAGTGTGTTAGAAGGAATGCCATATCAATTGGTACAATATGAATGTTATTTTTGTCGTCTATATTCGGTGAAGGTTTTAAGTAGTTTAATATCCCCGTTGAGAATATTGTACGAAAATTGGCATCTAGATTGATTACCACTAACATGAAATGTTAGCTTCCCCGCCGTAGATTAGATTTTTTAAACTCTTCTCATGAGATACAATATTAATATTGGAAAATACAGGATTATGTCAAAATTTTTATCATGAAACATTTGCTTTTTCATTGCATTACGTGAATATTCCAGAATGTTCCAGAATACTTTGGTAGTTAATTTAGCCATAAACTAGTCTCCCCTATAGGAAAATGCATGAGCCTATGGACCTATGTACATATGTAAAATCATCATTTACTTTTGACCAAATGTTTTTCAGAAAATGTCTTTACATAAATAATACTCAACGTTTTACAGGGCTCCAAAAGTGTTTCATAAACATTTTTGTGCCTGTGGACTGCCACGGTGGCGTGGTTGTATTTCGGTACGAATCGATCGTGAGGTCTGGGGTTCGATCCCCGGGTGGGGCAAAGTGATTCTGGATTTTTCCATATCAGCCCGGAGTCTGGAATTTGTGCCCGATATGGCGATAGGCTCGCCCCCCATCACATCTGGGGCGAAACTAAGCTCGGCGAAATGTGGGTGTTCTAGTTCGCTAGTGCGCCTACCCTTCGGGAATACAGGCGTGAGCTTATGTTATTATGTGTTTTAGAAAAGTTTTGCATAAACTACATATATTTCGGTTTTAAACAATATGTCGGCGCGAAGTCTACCGTCGCCCACTTCATAAAAGTAAATCCTTCTTTAAAAATGTTATTCTGACATTGACCGGTTGGCGAGGCGCCACGCAAATATCACTCTATTTATAGAGGTACATGTTATTGTACGATACGTGTAGCTTAAAATGGTTGTACGTACACGATGGCGTTGATTTTTTCAAAATGTTTTTATAATGTCAGTATGCAGCATAATTAGGTCGAGAACCTGACTATCCTGTCGTCATAAAGACGTATGATTTTTTTTATTAAAAAGGAATATTTATTCCTTTATGACGGAATGTCAGATATGTCTTTATTTCTTTATGAACAAAATGTTAGATACGTCTTCATTCCTTGAAGACGGAATATTAGGATACGTCTTCATTCCTTTATAACAAAATGTTAGATACGTCTTCATTCCTTTATAACGGAATGTTAGATACGTCTTCATTCCTTTAGGACGGAATGTTAGATACGTCTTCATTCCTTTAGGACGGAATGTTAGATACGTCTTCATTCGTTTATGACGGAACGTTAGATACGTCTTCATTCGTTTATGACGGAACGGTAGATACGTTTTCATTCCTTTATGACGGAATGTTAGATACGTCTTTTTTCTTTATGAGGGCAGAATACGAGATTAAATTTTCAATTGGAATCAAAGTTTGTAAAAATGCACAATCCGGAGTTGGTATTTGCCCCCGGTAAGGCGACATGCTCGCCACGTCTCACGCGAAGAGATGCTTGCCGAATCCTTGGTGTACTAATTTTCTAGTTTGTGTCTACCCCTTTAGAGATATAACCGTGAATTTATGTATGTTTTTTATACGGTTAATGACATATGCAATTATAAGAGGTAAATAAGCTGTATGATAAAAGTTATCAATGCGATGTACTTGCAACATAATTGTAAAGTGTTCAAAGTGCATTGTATCGTAAACCTTTTAACCTGACATATTTCGTCACTACTATATTTTTTCGACCGACTTCCAAAAAGGAGAAGGTCCTCAATTCGTTTGTATTTTTTGTATGTATGTTACGCGATATCTCCGCCAAATGTAGATTGATTTTCAAAATCCTTTTTGTGTTTGATAGAGTTTATTTCAAGGGTGCCCCATATAAATTAGGTCACGATATTATCAAGATGGAAGTCGGTCAGTTAAGTTTTTAAACTTGTTATATAGCAAAGAATGACAAATGAGAGGTGTATTATGGTAAGTGATGCCATAGACACTCATGACTCCAAAAGAAATAGATCACTGGAAATTTCACTCATCAAACACAACGCAACAGTGACCTGCCACTTTGCGTCAGTTTTCTGTGAGACAATGGTATCAAACTGGTCGAGTCGGCCCATTCAAACCGTAGACATTACTGTCTTCAAGTATTTTACAATTATATTTGTCTTAAATACATTATTTGAGTTCCTTATTATAATTTTTTTTCCTATGTCTCTAATAGTGTAAGTAACAACTAACTACACTTTGATTAATTAACTACAAACATGTTATCATAAAAATTACTTGTAGCAATGATCGATAAAAAAAGTTCGTCATATCCATAAATTCAATGTCTGCCACACCCCCATGGGAACATAACGAAGTTTGGCAACAGTTTTGGCTGTGATCCAAAATAAGCTGTGTATGTATCGATTATATAAATATATTTAGCAAGAAAACTGTGACCTTATTGAAGTCGATTTGGCGAAAAAAAAAACATCACTACAAAAAATCCTACAACAGTGAATGGTCTCTACAACATTATGGGCCTTACTTAAGCATTTTTAGCTGAGCAAATGGTTAAGAATAACCTGTCACTTTTTTCCATGCGTTACATTGTTTAAAAATGAAAGGGACAACCTATGGTATAAAGATAAGCAGCGCTTAAATATTTTTATAAGTAAGGGGCTATATGTAAACATAACTTTTCTACGCAACCATATGGCGACTTCTTTATTTATTTTATAGCAATTATTAATCTGGTTTGTGACTCATAATGAATCTATTCCATAAACAACAAAATAGAGGATACACTATAAAAATAATTATTGTGAACTTTTATAGAGTTCTTTGTCCGCTTTATTTGTTTATTTCTATTTATAGTGAAAGTTAAGAATGCAGTTGGAGCAATGCCCAGTGAAATTGATTTGACATTAGTTATCGTAATATTAAATTGTTTTTAAGAGTATTGCTGTTCAATTCATACATAAGCTCACGCCTGTATCCCCGAAGGGGTAGGCAGAGGCGCACTAGCGAACTAGTACACCCACATTTCGCCGAGCTTAGTTCCGTCCCAGATGTGATAGGGGGCGAGCCTATCGCCATATTCAGCTGTTCAATTCAGTATTATATTAATATTGTTTACATGGTACCTGGCAGGACTGCCTCGGTGCCGTGGTTGTATTTCGGTACGACTACCGTCCTGAGGTCTCGGGTTCGATCCCCGGGTCGGGCAAAGTGATAATAGATTTTTCCATATCAGCCCGGAGTCTGGAATTTGTGCCCGATATGGCGATATGCTTGCCCCCTGTCACATCTGGGACGGAATTAAGCTCGGCGAAATGTTGGTGTTCTAGTTTGCTAGGGCGCCTCTGCCTACCCCTTCGGGGATACAGGCGTGAGCTTATGTATGTATCTACCTGGCTACATCCTACTCTGAAGTGGGATCGGTGTTACACAATTTTTTTAAATATTTTCTTTCTACCTGTACATATTCACCCTCAGTATACAATCGGCGCACACTCTTTTTTAAGCATGTCAAAAACACTGAATTGTAACTCACCAGTGAGCTTAACACCAATGACTTTTGGGCACTTCAATTCCCATGGGATATCTGCCATCACGTCGACCGCATCAGCACCACCCACACCTGCACAAAATTTTACGATTATTCTTCTTCCATTCTTATCCCACTCAGATGTGGGGTCGGCACAACACCGTTTTTCAATCATGTTTTAGGAATGACTCGGATTATTTTTTCGGCTACCTGTCAGATGTCTATAAAGTTATATTATACTTAAGTACGTTATTTTAAGCGGGTTTTAATAAGAAATCTAATCACGCAGGCGGAGACGGGAACTGCAGCTAGTATGTAATAAAAGATTACATCAAGAGGCAAGATAAAAATACGATTTCAATGCATTGCTTCTGAATCACGTATAATAACTTAGATATTCTATATGATAAATGTCATAAAATGATAACCGGTAATACAACAATAAAAGATAAAAATATACGAAAAATACAAGTTTTTATAACTCAAAGTTATAAGTAGCAAGATAACCAGAAAATTTGACAATGCTAGTTTGTGTTATTACATATAGAAATGGGTATTAAATTAAACACAGCCAAGTACCCAATTCATCAAAATCATCATCATCATCATCAGCCATTGGACGTCCACTGCTGAACATAGGCCTCCCCCAAAGATTTCCAGATCAACCTGTTGGAAGCGGCCTGCATCCAGCGACCAAATACAAAGTAAGTAAAGGATCCAAAGTACCTAACTATGTTAGTCTGATTGATTTTTCACCTTGCGACCCCATATTAAGGTACCCGAGATTCTCAGTTCTTACCAATGCAAAGACCACCAAGACCGCCTCCGTTCGGTGTGTGGGAGTCGGTACCGATCATGAGGAGACCAGGGAACGCGTAGTTCTCCAGGATGATCTGATGGATGATACCGGAACCTGGTTTCCAGAAGCCGACGCCATATTTAGCTCCAGCGGTCTCCAGGAACTTGTATACCTCTTTGTTGATGTCCTAAAGAATTATTACATACATGAGCTCACGCCTGTATCCCCGAAGTGGCAGGCAGAGGCACACTAGCGAACTAAAACACCCATATTTCGCAGAGCTTAATTCCGTTCCAGATATGATAGGGGGCGAGCCTATCGCCATATTGGGCACAAATTCCAGACACTGGGCTGATATGGAAAAATCCAATATCACTGCCCGACCCGGGGATCGAACCCGAGACCTCAGGACGGTGGTCGTACCGAAATACAACCACGCAACCGAGGCAGTCATAAAGAACGAGTCCTAAAGAATCATTTTAGTCAATAATATTGTTGTAGCAAGAAATAAGATTATTGAAGGACAAATAAATATTACTCATACTAATTAAAACTATTTTTATGGATTCTATCACGATTTGGTTTTTAATTTTTTTTTTTAATTTCATTTTTTTATTTATTTAGGGAATAAAAATTAAAAACCAAATCGTGATAGAATCCGTAAAATAGTTTTATTTCAATGTATAACATTCGCTTAAACTTAAGAAATCAGTATTACTCATACTAATGATATTTTGCAAGGGGCATTATACCTCTAAAATTTTAAACACAAGTCAAACACTTAAGGTTTTATTGTCATAAGTCATTTGAGGCCACCTTCTGTGAAGTTGTATAGCGCAAAATAATCTAAGTAGCCGTTAAAGTTGAGTAGTTGTTCTAAATTCGAGGGATAGTGTCTATAATGATATTATGTAATTTAAAGTTTATCTTGTCTGTATCGTTCCTTATTAAGGTGTTCAATAAAGAGTTATGTATCTATTTATGTTAAAAAAAACATTGGCTTCTTAAGGTGCAACAAAAAGCGAATATTAGTAATTGAAGTTCAGTTTGGCACAAGGGGGTTCACTTATAAAAACAGTTTACTGAGCAAAGGGTGGGATTTTGACGGGAAGTCTGACAGGGTGGGCGTCGCTTGTTAAAATTATTTCATATTATTCTCTAGAGCTGTGTTTGTTAGTTTTAAGTGTTGTGGTTTTAATGCATCAAACTTCAGTGAAGATGGACAGTATAATGTGGAAAATTTTTAACTGGTGATCTTCGATGAGATTTACTTGGTGCGTTGGTTGGCTTTGTTCGGTCGATTCGCCGTGTAAAGATCATCTGAGGGACACTGGACTGGAAGGAATTACCGCCATAATCCCAGCAAGGCCTTGATATCATCCACATCTGGGTCTCATGGTCATTGTGAAAACATAATTGCTCTATTTACCTTGACATTGGCTAAATCACCGCAAATGCGTGGAAGCCATTATTTTTAAAAGAAGAAGAAGAGCAAAGGGTAAATAATAGCCTGTCCTATTTCTTTTCTAACGATGTGACAGAAGGAAAATAGTGACAGCCTATTCTTCGCCATTTGCTCAGCTAAACTGTTTTTATAAGGAAGGCCCAAGTCTACTAGTGAATTTTGCTTGACCATAGTGTGCGCCAACCATAACACAAACAATTTTACAAGTAAACAAATCTATTAACACATTACTAGCGCCATTGCGTCCAACTATTTATTTGTTTCCGTGTTCTATTCCTGATGTTACAACATACCTAGTACATAATGTACAAGTGTAGTACATAATGGCAAAGTGATAACTCTCAAAAGGAAATCAACTTATCTCTTTATATTATGTTTTATGAGTTTAAAAAACAAAGCCAGAAGTTGTATTAAATAGTGACGGGCGGCTCGGCCTCTGGTGGCCGAGACACTTATGTAATATATATATGTACCGCCTCTAACGAGTTAAGGGATGAATGCACTTTGGAAACTTCTGCATCAACAACTATAGTCACCAATAAAGAGTAAATATATTGTGGATACAAACCTTAGCCCTTGCCAAGTCCTTGTCACCGCCAACCTGTGCTTCTATCAAGTGGTCACAGTGGATGGTGGATGGTACAGCGACGCGCGGTAACCCTGACGAGATGAACTGCAACATCGCCATCTGCGCGGTGGCGTCCTGCATGGCCACTCTGTCAGGGCGCAGGCGCAGGTAGCTTGTGCCGCGCTCAATTTCCTATTTGGGGATTTATTGTTAAAGCCTCTTTACACCTAACTGCCTAAAATTCGTAAAATTTAAAAATATTTATATTGCAGAATATAAAATGTCATCAAACTAACATGGTTCTTCAATTCAGTTTAAAAAAAATCTAGTTAATAAAAACTCGTCTAAAAAAATTACATTAAAAATATAATGAGAATCAATCAAATATTTTTCAAGGACACCAATTAATGATCAAATTCATATCATACATATTTAAAGTAATTATTATCTATCCCAATAACTTTATCTATAATATATCAATCAACATAAGAAAAAAACGGAACAATTATATTGATAGTAATTTGCCATGACTGATAAAATATACTTCTAATTAAAAAAAAACTCCTTGATGTAAATTATTCAGTCACCATAAAAGTGTTATTGACTTAAGTGAGATCTAATAAATTGAATAAATTGTGACAACAGGCATACATTTGGAGTGATTACTGGGTTGTTTATTTATGTTTTTGTCAAGTAAAAAATGACACTGTTTTATAAGTTAGATAAATAAATAAATAACACCCAACAGTCACACACATAGTCCTGACCCCACGCTAAGTTCGAGTCTTGTGTTGTGGGAATCGGGAACTATGAGAGACTTTCGGTCTCACAACACTCAGACCCGAAACAAATATCTGTGGGCTGCAAAAATATTTGTCTCGATGCGGGCATAGAACCCGCGGCCTCTTGCTTCACAGCCGGCTGCTCGCCTGCTGCGCCGCAGAGGCTGTCATGATGAACATGTTTTTGGAGATAATGACTAACAAAAAGTTGGTTCTGAAGTAAAACATTCATTCATAAATAATTCATGATCATAAATTAAATAGTCACGGGCGGCTCGGCCTCCGGTGGCCCATACGCTTATGGAACATATATATGTGCCGCCTCTGACGGGTTAAGCACTAAACAAGTTGCTTAAAATTGGAACACTGACATAATATGCATTATAATCACTTATGTAAATTGGTGCTCATTATTTTCAAGGTCATTATCATAGAACATTTTTATGAATGAAAGTGGTATGGTATAAGGGTCCATTTACCTGTCCTTTAGGGTCATCCAAGTGCGAGTAGAGCACTTTTTCAGATAGGGTCATGTCACGACCCAGCCTTTTCTTGACCACCTCCAGATTCTGCGTCAGTTTCGCGTACGGCAGCGGCGCTTTGTCGAATTTCGACATCGCGACCTATGATAACAGTACATTAGCCCAATGTAGTTGAAGGACATTTTCGATTTTCAGCAATTTTCTCAAAAACTTTCATAATAAAGCAATTAAAACATAACACGGCTCGATATCGCCATAAACAGATTCAATATTAGGTAAGAGACTCAATTTTCCTGCTCAAAGTGATTACATAACAACATTGAGTTTTCACTGAAAAGGCTGTTTTTGTGTCGTTTTCGAGGGTTTTACCGACCTGTGCCGCCGCGGCGGTGAGTGGGGACACGCTGAAGCATCTCTGCTGAATTTCCAAGAGTACGACCCTTGTCCTGCTACCCTGTGACGAAAAACCAAAATTTTAAAGAATCCTAAAAATAACCACTACTGCGCACGTTATCATAGATTACTACGTAGTAAATAACCGAAATCCTGTTTGATAAAATGCATATTAACCCCCACTGACCTCCAATAAATTATTTTACGTGCCCTGACCTTTCATTCAGAGGAATTTATCTTAATTAAAACAATCTTCACGGCGCCGATAATACAGTAAACAAATTGTATAAATAATTGAAACTTCCCATACTGATAATTTACAGGCAATTTCGAAAGAAATGTGTGAAACGTGGAATTACGAACATACCTGGCCATGCAAAACTCTCATACAGTGAGCCATGGTTGCCGGACTTCAGTATATAAAAACAAATAAATAACTAAAACTCAACACTTATATAAAGGAGCGCCACATGGGTCGATTTAAAATGATACCGCTTTAATTCACCGCCACAAATATTTCTATTTTATCACAGACCGCAATAGCCACCACCACCACTACGAAATTGGCAGTTTTGGCAATTTTTGACAGTTGATGTCGTGGGTTGCCGCGCTACTTCTATTTCAGAGGAAATATAGCCATTTTTAAAAAATGTTATTTTATTTTGGAATGTGATAGACCCTTAGACTAAATAGATAGACCCAATGCCTTTTTTAAAATATGTTGATTATTTTATTTTATTACTACGATTTGTTATAGTAATTATATTCTTTTTTATAGCTACTTTTGGATGGCCGTGTTAAGGATTTTCGAATACCGAATCTGGCTAAAAGACGTTGTATCCATGGGTATAACAATTTTAAAAAAATACAAATAACGTACCATTTTACGAAGAAGATGGAAAAATTAAATAATTAATAATTATTAAACATAAAATTAATGATATTTTAACTGCTAATAACAATATATAATATAGATCAAAGATATAGATTTAGTTCTTGTGTTAGAAAAAATGTAATATATTGTTAATTTATCAATAAAGAATATGGTTGTTTATAATATGAAAACATAAAATGTAAATGGAAATTGGATGATTTGGAATGTAAACGTCATTTTGCCTTGCACAGTGGAAAATTGCATCAAAAATTATTTGTTTTTGTGGAGAAAACCATATTATTTTACTATTTAAACCATTGTGATGATCAAAGTAGTTTTCATGTTCTATAAAACAGCTTAATAGAGACTGATTACGGTGTCCAGAGGATCAAAAATGAATGCTACAATTCAGGTGCACACCCACTTATAAAACTTTCCTATTACAAATATTTTGTTTTTAACCATTCTTTCTTTGATCTTTCTTTATTCGTTGTTTTTATCTATTACAGAATTTAACTACAGTTTTCGGAACAGTTGTAGTATCTACTCTATCCAAAATAAATAGATATAGACTTGATTTGTGTCGTGATATTTTAGGAAATAGAGGGCATTGATGATTACTGGGGCCCGGCATTCCGCTCGGTGTACGAAGGTGAAGGACATGAAGCATTCGTGCAGCAGCTCGATGAACGCATCAAGCAACATGACAAGGAGATTGAGAAACTGTGCAATTTTCATTATCAAGTAAGTGACAATAAACTTGACTGGTTTTTGGCTTCAGCTTCATTAAGAGTCATGCCACTTGGAATTAAACTACACTAATAAGAACTAGGTTTGTACTGTTTTTCTTTATGTATCATATATACAAACATTTGAATATATTGTTTTCTTTTATAATGTGGGTGGAGTATGAATGGTATCGCAGATAAAATTGTGAATTCCACACCTTCCTTTAACAGAGTGGACTAAGTAGCAGGTATGCACCTGTTGCATCATCATCATCATCATCATCATCAGCCATAGGACGTCCACTGCTGAACATAGGCCTCCCCCAAAGATTTCCATACTGACCTATTGCATACAGAACTTTAAATGTATAATAAACATTCCTTCTTTCCACCTGCCCTTATCTCACTTTAATGTGGGGTCAGCACAACATACTTTTTTAAAGCATCTTGCTGAAAGTATTTGGCTTAGTTTTTATGACCGGCTCCGTACCTGATGTCAACCTCCATCTGTCGGATCCAGTCTAGGGTCAATCTGGGAAATGATCCCAGGACCTCCTGGTTCATAGCCCACATGCTATCACTAGAATCACTAAACCGAGGAGGTAATATAATAAACATAATTGTAAAAATGTTTGATTACTTCCAATAGGGTTTCATAGATTCAATTCGTGAGTTGCTACAAGTGCGGTCTCATGCTGAAGAGCTACATGCTGACATATCAAATGTTGATGCTAATGTCAAGGAAACCACTGAAAGTAAGCAATTACATAGATTATAAATATTTGTAAAGAATATGAAAACAATACTTGATTTTGTAATGATCGATTTGTATTTCATAATGATATAATATAATAATGAAAAATTCAGAACTTTCTTTAGAAATTGCTTAATAATTATAGCATTAAAGTTAAACATAATCTAATCTAATTTAAACTTGAACCGAGATTACCTTATGGTGTAAAATGAAAATTATTCAGAACCTGTAACTCATTTATTTTTTATAAATTGTCAGGTCTCTGTGTGAGAGCAGAGGAACTGATCAGGGCCCGCAGAGTCGAACTGAACATCGCTGCAACCATAGAGAAGATGGAACTGTGTCTGCCTCTTCTTACTACATACTCCAAGTTGAAGACACAAGTTGAGGCGAAGAGGTAATTTAGTTAACTAGTATTATGCTTTATAATATCATGATCAGACATATCCACTGCTGACAACAGTGATGTGCGTCCACATTTAGATAAGGGTAGACAAAAATCGTTCATAATTATTTACTTCAATTCTTGCTTCACTACAACCATCGTCATTTTAAAATATAAACTGAGCTATGCTATTGTGAGCTGTGCTTTTGGGGATGATTTTTTTCTTAAATTATGTAATTGGCAATTGTCAGGGTAGACAGTGGGTCTTTGTCTATATGGAGTGCACACCACTGCATAACCTAACAGTCACTTAATCCTTACTCCAAATTGGCATTTTGTGCATTTCCCTGGGCCAAACTCAAGGGTATCACTTGTGGCCTCTTTTAAAGTTTAGACCAGCGGGCGGCAACCTTTTAGCAGGCAGGGGCCACAAGGTAGCAAAATATAGTAAAGACAGGCCTCACCTCATATTTTCTATATACAATTTTTAAAAATTTTAGATATTTATGAGTAACTAGCTGACCCGCACAACTTCGTCTGCGTATGAGAGAGAGGGTTGAAAGAGTGAGTCGTAGGCACCTATAGCACAATAATTCTAAAAAGGTAATGATATGTTTTGCTAAACTTCGAGAGATAGTACGTGACTTCGGTGCGGTTCCGTCAATCACCCCGTCTGTCACCCTGTCTGTCACCCTGTCTGTCACCCCGTTTGTCACCCCGTCTGTAACCCGTCTATCACCCCGTCAGTCACCCCATCAGTCACCCTGTCTGTCACCCCGTCTGTCACCCCGTCTGTCACCCTGCCTGTCACCCCGCCTGACACCCGTCTGTCACCCCATCAGTCACCCTGTCTGTCACCCTGCCTGTCACCCCGTCTGTCACCCTGTCTGTCACCCCGTCTGTCACCCTGTCTGTCACCCCGTCTGTCACCCCGTCTGTCACCCCGCCTGTCACCCATCTGTCACCCCGTCTGTCACCCCGTCTGTCACCCGTCTGTCACCCCGTCTGTCAACCCGTCTGTTACCCGTCTGTCACCCCGCCTGTCACCCTGTCTGTCACCCCGCCTGACACCCGTCTGTCACCCCATCAGTCACCCTGTCTGTCACCCTGCCTGTCACCCCGTCTGTCACCCTGTCTGTCACCCCGTCTGTCACCCCGCCTGTCACCCATCTGTCACCCCGTCTGTCACCCCGTCTGTCACCCGTCTGTCACCACGTCTGTCAACCCGTCTGTTACCCGTCTGTCACCCCGCCTGTCACCCGTCTGTCACCCCGTCGGTCACCCCGCCTGTCACCCCATCTGTCACCCAGGCTGTCACCCATCTATCACCCCGGCTGTCACCCGTCTGTCACCCCGCATGTCACCCGTCTGTCACCCCGTCTGTAACCCGTCTGTCACCCCGTCAGTCACCCCCTCAGTCACCCCGTCAGGTATCCCTTAGTCACCCCATCATTCAACCCGTCGGTCAACATTAAAAGAATTTTTCACATCGAACCAGTAGTTTCCGAGATATCAACTTCCCCGCTTTAAAACACTTTTCATTTCTGCTCCGCTCCTATTGGTCAAAGCGTGATGTTATATAGCCTATAGCCATCCTCGATAAATAGGCTATCCAACACAAAAAAAAAATTTCAATTCGAACCAGTAGTTTCTGAAATATAGTCTTTTCAACATTTTTCATTTCTGCTCCGCTCCTATTGGTCATAGCGTGATGTTATATAGCCTATAGCCACCCTCGATAATTGGGCTAACCAACACAAAAATAATTTTTCAATTCGAACCAATAGTTTCTGTCTGAGATATAAATTTTCCCGATTTTGCAGAATTTTTAATTTCTGCTCCGCTCCTATTGGTCAAAGCGTGATGTTATATAGCCTATAGCCATCTTCGATAAATAGGCTATACAACACAAAAAGAATTTTTCAATTCGAACCAGTAGTTCCTGAGATACCAACTTCCCCGGTTTTAAACATTTTTCATTTCTGCTCCGCTCCTATTGGTCATAGCGTGATGATATATAGCCTATAGCCACCGTCGATAATTGGGCTATCCAACACAAAAAGAATTTTTCAAATCGAACCAGTAGATACTAACGACACTCAATTGTTTTGCCTTCCCGGAACCTCTCCACTAATACTTGAACTTTATGGTATGGTATTAAAGTTCAAATTGACTTTTAAGTATTATTACGAATCGATTGTATGGGAGTACAGAAAAGTGTTGTTTTTAGACTTTTTCAGACAATTTTTCATTTTTTTCTCTCCGTAAGAACCATCCTCGTACTTCGAGGAATATTCTAAAAAAAGAATTAGCGAAATCGGTCCAGCCGTTCACGCGTGATGCCGTGACAACGGAAAACGGGTTTCATTTTTATATATATATAGATTTACAAAACAATCACGGGCCGCAAATAGGACATCCGTGGGCCGCATGGTTTAGACAGTCGTAGATTTATGAGATTAGCAATATATGCTATGGAATTCCTTTTGGAGAACATCCCTAAAACCTATAACTTGTTATAGATATTACCCAGCCCTCAAAACCCTGGAGCAATTGGAGCATGTGTTGCTACCCAGAGTGGGTCCTTATAAATGGTGCGCACAGATCTCGTCGGATATACCGCGGCTGAGGCAGGCCATACGTGATGCGTCCATGGCCGACCTGAGAGACTTTCTTGAGAACATACGCAAACTTAGTCCTCAGGTATGTATTGACATTAAAAATATGTTAAAATATTTTTTATACGTTAATATGTCTGGCATACATACAGGCTGTCCCAGATAGTATGGTCAAAACATAAAGTTTATGTTACATTTGATTGGTCTAAATTTAATATTAGTGTGCTTGATGTACGATTTATTCTAAATGTATATTTTTACTCTTGCAGGTTGGTGCAATGGCTTTAAAACAAACTCAGGATATGATGGGCAGAAGCTTAGCAAATATTGTTAAAAATAAAAAAGGTATCTTAATAATAGCGATTATATTAGTTATAGGTATTGTTATAACTGTTTGTTCTCAAAATATTGACAAAGTAAAGAGTAAAATTGTCTTAAAATATTTTCAGATAAAGCAACACTGGGAATATCGGCAAAAGAAACCACAGGACTGCAATGTCCTCACGAATTAGTTGACTTCAGTCCACTACATAGATGTCTACACATTCACAGTGTTTTGGGAGCCAAGAATGACTTCATACAGTATTACAGGTTATAAAGTATTTAATGTTTGCTTCCTTTATTGCATGAAAGAAATAATTTTCAAAACAGCCATGGGCAGGGCACTGGTTCTGATGGTAAATATGGGTATGATGGTTGCTACCCAGTTGGGATTTTGGGAATAAAAGTGTTGTAAGTGAAACTATCAATGAGTGTATTATTTTATCTTGTATTTGTAATATTGATGAGGTTTCATCTGCAGTTGAGAACAAGAATTGATTTGGATCTTGAGATTTTTTTTGCATCTACTATTTATAATTGCTTTCTGTAATGGTGAAGGAAAATATCGTGAGCAAATCTGCATACCCAAGAATGTCAAAGCTATATGAAGGCTACCAACCCGCATTAGGCCAGCTTGGTGGACTAAGGCCTAACCCCTCTCATGGGTAGAGGTGGCCCGCGCCCAGCAGTGGGACAGTAATATTACAGGGCTATTATTATTATTTATAACTGGCGGTCTTTGCGGTATTTCAATACTTCTCAATTGATCTTGAGACTTTATTGTTTTTAACACAGGTCACAGCGTAAACAGCAAGCTCGTTTAGTCCTAATCCCTGCATCAGCAAACCTTCACGACTCCATACAGAGTGTCAAAAACTATCTGAATGCGGTGCTCGGTTTCTTCATACTAGAAGAGCATTTACTAAGTGCAGGCGCTGGGCTCGTATCTAAGGACTGGCTTTTGGAACTATGGAGTATGTCGGTCACAAAAGTGGCCTCAACATTGAGGACTAACACTTCGTTGATCACAGATCCTACATTGATGTTGAGCATTAAACATCAAATTATGCTGTTTATTAATACACTCAAGTAAGTATTTTGTGTATCCTTAATTTTGATTTGTTGTAATAAATTTGTCAATGTATGTACAAGATGTTGCGAAAAGTCTGTATCAATATTGTAACTCTTAAGCTAGTGATGTTTATTTAAAAGAGAAAAGGAAATATAGTATAATGCCTCATAAAAATTATATTATAACGTTACATTCATAGTGATGCAGTACATCACTATGAATGTAACGTTTTTATTGTAGTACAGTTATTGAAAAAAATGCATGTTTTTACAACACACGACGTAATATTTTTATAACAATTTGTTTTTTTTGTGTTCTTAGATGCTACGGCCTTCCAACCGATCCGTTACCGACATTGTTACAAGAGATGGCCGAGCATTACACTGAGGTGTTAATGCAGAGATGGGTAGTTGTTTTCAGGGATATATTGGATAACGCCTCATTTTTACCTATTGAGGTAAGGTCCATCATAATATTATCTAGAATTGGATTTAATACCAATTTTTGTTGTAATAGGTTGTGATGAATACAGGTTTTAAAATTTATTTTTATCAGGTGGAAAATCAAGAGCAATACGATAGTGTGATGGATACGTTTCCGTACGACGGTGAAGAGTTGGAATCACAACCGTTTCCAAGAAAGTAAGTGTTTTAACAGGTCGATCTGGAAATCTTTGGGAGGGGGGGGCTATGTTCAGCAGTGGACGTCCTATGGCTGATGATGATGATGATGAAGTTTTTTGTAGATTTTTTTTTGTAACAACGTTTATAGTCCAGTTTGTTTAGATGTATTGAAACTGGCCTTCAAACTATTTCGCAAATCTCGGCTAACTCTCCGCGTAAATCCTTATGGTTTTCTCACCGCGCATCTGCCTACCCCTTCGGGGATACAGGCGTGAGCTTATGGGTGTGTGTGTATGTGTTATTTTTACAATAAAATTTCTGATGTATTTACAATCGTGAATTTGTTTGCATCCAGGTTTCCGTTTTCTTCAGTGGTTCCGGCAGTGTACGTGCAAGTGAAAGAGTTCATATACGCGTGGTTGAAGTACTCGGCGGGGGTGGGGCTCGGGGGAGGGAGACGGGCCGCCGCCGCGAGACAATCTGCTTCATTACTGCTGAGCCGGTCCTTCACTGGATGTCTGTCTGCGCTGTTCAGAAGACCGTTACCGTTGATGCAACTTGTGCAGGTTTGTGGTCATTGGACATTAGACATAGGTCAATAGGCATTGGTTAATAGATAACATAACATACATATATAAGCTCACGCCTGTATCCCCGAAGGGGTAGGCAGAGGCGCACTAGCGAACTAGAACACCCACATTTCGCCGAACTTAGTTCTGTCCCAGATGTGATAGGGGGCGAGCCTATCGCCATATGGGGCACAAACTCCAGACTCCGGGCTGATATGGAAAAATCCAATATCACTTTGCCCGACCCGGGGATCGAACCGGAGACCTCAGAACCGTAGTCGTACCGAAATACTACCACGCCACCGAGGCAGTCATGGTTAATAGATATTGGTCATTAATCATTGGTCGTTAGGCATTCTTTAGACCAGTCTTTCCCGAAGTGGGTGATAATGGCCCCTTGTGGGCGCTTTATGCCTAATGGAGGGCGATAAGAGACCCAGAAAAAAGAGGATCTGCGCTGATATAGCTCACAATAATTTATTTAATTTGAAGTTATAGTGGTTTTTAAATAGATACAAAAATGGGGAGCCGCTGAAAAATAATTTGTTTTCAGAGTGTGCAGTAGACAAAATAAGTTTGGTAATCTCTGCTTTAGACAATGGTCAATATACATTGGTCATTAGCTATTGGTCGTTAGATATTGGTCGTTAGTCATTGGTCAGTAGATATTGGTCATTAGTCATTGGCCATTAGACATAATCTGTGGTGTATCATATGCATGGAAATGGGACAATGGGGAATTCGTATACTCGTGGATTCGTGAGAAAAGCACATTCCGGATGTGAGTTTGGGAAGAGACAGAGGTTATGGTGTCAAGAGACCTCTTTTATGTAGATATGATTATTGATATAATGTAATGTAGGGTCATTTTTGAATGATCACACCAAAATAACATAACATAACATAAAATAAGCTCACGCCTGTATCCCCGAAGGGGTAGGCAGAGGCGCACTAGCGAACTAGAACACCCACATTTCGCCGAACTTAGTTCCGTCCCAGATGTGATAGGGGGCGAGCCTATCGCCATATCGGGCACAAATTCCAGACTCCGGGCTGATATGGAAAAATCCAATATCACTTTGCCCGACCCGGGGATCGAACCCGAGACCTCAGGACGGTAGTCGTACCGAAATACAACCATGCCACCGAGACAGTCTACACCAAAATAACGGCGCATAAAGTCTATGTTACAAATTATGTAGTAGTTGAAATTAGTTCATATGCGGTAATAATCTAGTTTTATTAAGTAAACCCATTGTTCACAGATTATTGTAGACACTCAGTACTTAGAGGACGCTACTGTATGTCTATACGAGTTTATCAGCAACATCACTGGATCGGAATTGGTGACCACACAGGTTTGGGTTTTATTCATTATGTTATACAGGGTGTTATAGAAAGTTGGGACATGGTATGACCCATATACAGGGAAAAATACGTTTTGTTTACCAGCAAAGGTAGAAAAGAAGAGGCGACTCCTTAGTCCATTGGCTTTGATTACCATTTCGAAAAAAAAAAACGAATTTTCTAACACAATTTGCTTGGGATTAGATTCTCCAGAGAGGTGATTGAGATCAAGCAGGTAGCAATTGTAATAACTAAGCCGTATCCATTCTGAAACATGCTTGAAAGTGTTGCATCGTTGTGTGTTTGATTGTGATGCAGGTGAAAGAAAAAAAGAAGAAAAGATTGTAGGCTTATGAGTTTATGTGATTATTTTGTTTTATATGTAATTTTTATAAGTAAGAGTATAAGTAATTTATGGCCACTTGCAGCGCTGTTATTAATCTAGAGTTAGACCTAAACTCGATTTATCTTATAGCTCATTCCTATATGTATATCGAGATCAGGGATAAATCGAGATTTATCTAAGTGCTGCAAGAAGCCCTTACTACGTATGAGCCGATTAGAACTTAAACTTATTTTTTTATTTTATTATATAAATTTAATTTTATTTTACAGAAAATATTTTCTGTGTCATAGGCTGCCGGTAGCATGTTCCAAGCGGCTCGGGATGACGCGGAGCAGCAGATTTGTGACAAACTCGAGAAGAAGGTCGACGAGTTCCTCGACTTGGAGAATTATGATTGGCTTTTGGGTAATGGGAGAACATTTTATTCCATATACTTAAATAATCACAAGTTTAAAAACTTAACGGACCGACTTCAAATCCGATTGTATCCAAATTTATATGGGACCACCCTTAAAATAAGCTCTATCGGACACAAAACGAATTTTGAAAATCGGTCCACATTTGGCGTTACATAAAAAAATACAGTCCAATTGAGGACCTTCTCCTTTTTGGAAGTCGATCGAAAATGGACACTAATCGTCAGTAAATACAGCTTTAGAATGAGATAATCGTCTGTTTTTATAAGCGACTTCTAGAGCGTCACTTTTGTCACACAAGCATCAGCCGATAGAAAAGTAACAAATCGATAGCAAAATGTTGTTTTACAAAGTAAACAAAGTCTTTCGTTTCTCTTTCTAAAAGTGGATGTGTAATATTTGTAACCAAGTATATGTATTTTTGGTGATTTATAAACTTGTTTGCAGTGGAGCCAACTGGTCAGGCGTCCTCGTTCGTGACAGACATGCTGAGCTACTTGTCCGGAGTGCTCACTTCACTGGAACAACTGCCTGAAAGAGCCAGGTATGTAATAATACATACATACATAACATAAGCTCACGCCTGTATCCCCGAAGGGGTAGGCAGAGGCGCACTAGCGAACTAGTACACCCACGTTTCGCCGAGCTTAGTTCTGTCCCAGATGTGATAGGGGGCGAGCCTATCGCCATATCGGGCACAAATTCCAGACTCCGGACTAATATTGAAAAATCCAATATCACTTTGCACCCGGGGATCGAACCCATGTATCACATCGCGAGCCTACCGCCATATCTGGCACAAATTCCATTTGTATGTAATAATCACAAGTTTAATAACTTAACAGACCGACTTCAAATTCGATCGTGACCAAATTTATATACCACCCTTGAAATAACTTCTATCGAACACAAAAATAATTTTGAAGGTCGGACCACATTTAGCGGCGATAAAACATACATAAAAAAATAAGACAAATTGAGGACCTTCTTTTTGGAAGTCGGTAGAAAATGGATTTTCATGACACAAATATAAGCTCACGCCTGTATCCGCGAAGGGGTAGGCACAGGTGCATTAGCGAACCAGAACACTCGCATCTCGCCATAACGGTACGTGCGTTGGAAAGGGACAGCAAAATATCTCCACTATGCCCCATTCCAGAATTTAAAATATGGGTTACTCAACCTCAAAATTTTTCAACCAGTTACGATGCAGTTTATACAGAAAAGTTTCTTTTTTGCTTTAAAATAAAATAAAATAAAAATCTTTATTAATCACGTAGGCATTTAAAAGCACTTATGACATGTAAAAAAAGCATAATTTAGATTTAAGTATTTCTTATAATATTATTATATTATATTATAGAATGCTATGAATTTGGAATCAGGGAGGCAGGTTATACAGTTAGAAGAATAGGGTCCTATGGGGAAAGCGGAATGGAGAGGTTTGTGGACCGTGGAAAGGGAACGGGATATGGCAGGTACGCCGACAGGGAAGCGACGGGAATTAATAGAAGTTGGTGGGATTGGATGAAAATACTACAGAGCCCTATCCTAGCTAACCTACCACCTTTATTTGCTATTCAATATAAAAATGTGTATAAAATCAAACATAGTCAAGTATCCAATTTAGACTTAGTCTAAGTTCGCTCTATAGATCTCAGCCTAAGATGAGATAAGGGCAGGTAGAAAGAAAGATTATTTAAAATGGTGCCCGGTAAATTTTAATATTTTTCTGATCCGTCACTGTTCGGTATTGACGATGTTATTGTTAATCCAGGGTTGCTGCAGTTCGTGCGGCGACGAACCGCATCGCGTGTCGGCTGCGGAACCTGCTGCTGGACCCCGCCGTGCGGCAGGTTTCGTCAGGAGCGCTCTATCAGCTCGACCTCGACGTCATACAGTGCGAGCAGTTCGCCGCCGGGGAACCCGTACCGGGACTCAAGGAGGGGGAGCTGCTCGAACACTTCGCCAGCTTACGGTACTCCAGCTGAAATAATCATACATAACATTAACATAAGCTTACGCCTGTATCCTCGAAGGGGTAGGCAGAGGTGAACTAACGAACTAGAACACCCACATTTCGCCGAGCTTAGTTCGTTCCGATGTGATAGGGGGCGAGCCTATCGCCATATCGCGCACAAATTCCAGACTCCGGCCATCATAATCATACATACATAAGGCTATACCTGTATCCCCGATAGACAGAAGGGAACTAGAACACAGACACTTTGCCGACCACATTTCCATGCCAGATTTGAGTAGTAGAGCCACGGTGTAGAAAGTTACGTCTACAGCATGAATGGGGAGGCTCGACCGGTTTGATACCACTGTCTTACAGAAAACGTATGCTCAGAAAAAATATGCTCGTTGGCCAGTCTCTGCTATAAAAAACAGATTACGCTTATTGAACATATTTATGTGACGCCTCCGACCGGTTAAGTAAACTCTATTAGACACAAAAATACCTAAAGACTTGCTAAAAATATCCAGTAACATATATAAAAAATAGAGACTTAAAATTCAAACACAAATTGTAATTACAACTCAACCCTCAACCCAACCTAGCTCCCATGATTGCTCAGCCCGGGTATGCTGCCAAACACTAACACTGCTGTTAAACAATAAAGTTTATAAATGCCATTGTTCACAGCCAACTTCTAGACCTGATCACAGGCTGGGACTGGTCATCATATCTTCACGACGTCGGCATCGAGGGCGGGAAATACGCATTAGTAACACCACGAGACGCCGCCACGTTACTAGAGAAACTGAAGGAGGCCGAACAAAAGTCTTCCGTCTTCTCCGTTTTGAAGAAGAACGAAAGAGACAGACGCAAGCTCCTCGACACCGTCCTAAAGCAGTTGAAGCAGCTACAGAGCCAAGACTCGTGAAGTCCAGCCCGCCAGAACCCCCTGGCGCAGTGGTTGAACACCAAACGCGGGGTTCTGAGTTCGATGCCCGGGGCGGGACAGGGTTGCCTAATGTGTGTACCTTCATTATCCGGCGCATATCGGAGATCTTCGTTGCAGAGTAACTGAAGTGAATTATAACAGAAAAAAAAACATATTCTGAGGACTGAAAATAAAATATATATATATATATACAGGGTGTTTCATAAAGTTGGTATCTATTATAACTACACTTATAGAGGGGATGGCTGGCAAACTAGCGGTAAAGTTTAAAATTCATAATGCTTGTAGTTTTTAATACTGGAAACTTGAATTTGTGACAAAAAAAAATCTGGCTCATTAAGTCAGCTGCAATACATTTGCCAACCACCTATGGGGTAATTCATTATTTTTAGTATACACCAATTGTTAAGGTAATTGTGACGATTTACAGGTCGCGTTCCTATTTTAAATCTTTCTTTCTGCCTGGCGTTATCCCGGCATTTTGCTAGGGTCCGCCTTCCTACTTAAACGCTTCCACTTTACTTTGGAAAATGAATAAAGTTTATATTGTGCCACTAGTGTGGTCTAGTACAGGTGTTATACCACACATTTATTACAATCTTTAAAAGTCATAAACATCTCCAAGAACACATATATAACTATGCAAAAAGCAGCAATTCTTAATACGCTTAAAAATTGATTTAAAAGTTCAATTTTTACTATTTAACTTTACCATTATGCTTTAAATAGTTCTCTTGTACCTATGTGGAATTGTTATTGGTACCAACTTTATGAAACATCCTGTATATTTATAAATACAATAGGTACTGTACGAATTAAAATTTTAAACTTAGTAACTTAAGTTTAAAATTTTTATTCGTATTGCTATTTTCTATGAGCAGACACTTACTGTTTGGCAAAAGAACTTTCCGTCTTATCATTTAAGGTAGATTTTTCAATAGCCAGATATTTTTACCTGAACGATAATTTTGTGCTTATGTCAAACATTTTGCTATGTGACGTGCACAGTAATTTAGATTTGGGTAAACAAAATACTTATAAAATTCTGTTTCTAGTTTTGCAACACCAGCACAGTGTAATCCGATAATCGATAAATAATTTTTCATCGATTTTATTTTCGATAAATACCAGTGACAAGACATACGAAGATTGTATAGTATATTTTTGTTATATTATTATATTATTTCGTCAGAGGCGGCACATATATATGTTCCATAAGCGTATGGGCCACCGGAGGCCGAGCCGCCCGTGACTATTTAATAGCGCTGAATATAAGGCAATATAGCTTATTATATCCACCTACTAGAATTAGTTGTAACCGACTTAAAAAAGGGGTTATTTATGTATACAATTCGTACTGTAGAGTCGAAGGTGTTTTTAAATTATCCACTGAGACCATAGCACGAATGAATTTCGTCTGTAAAATTCTTTATTGTATTAGAAAATGCATCATAGAGTACATAATATAGAAAAAATTAGAATATATTTTGCTAATTATAGCCGTGCATTTCACTGTAAAAACTAAGCCGAATCCTTTCTACAACATACTTGAAAAAGAGCAGGTGGAAAATCGTGTATCACACGATCTGAACCAATCTAAAAATATCATTGTACAATATGTTTAACTTGTAGTGATAGAAAAGCATTTAATGAATTTAGTATAGATGTTATTTATTCACCGAACAAATAAATTATTTTAAATAAACCTTGTCTTTTATTTAATACATGGGTATTTCATAATTTGCTTGTCTCCCTGAAATCACGTCTTGTCTCACTCGTTATCTTTATCTATACCGGGTGTTTCATAAAGTAGGTACTAATAACAATTCCACATATAGATAGGACGATTTAAAGCCTAATGGTAAAGTTAAAAATAAAAATTGAACTTAATTTTTTTAATAAATTATTAAGCATGGCAACTTTAAACTCTGAATGCGAAAAATGAAATCGTCTTAATTAGCATAGGCATGTGTATGCCAAAGAAGTTATTAATTTTAGGTGTATGCTAACAAAAATTAATTACTGCATATGTGATTTGAAAATGTACTACAACTGACCCAATGAGCCCGGAAAAAAATGTTCCGTCACAAATTCAAGTTTCCATTATTCAAAAACAATGAGCCTTACGAAATTTTCAAGTTTACCGCCAGATTTCTAGCCATTCCTTCTTTAAGTATAATTATTATTGATACCAACTTTATGAAACACTACTTTATATAAAAGGAGAAACTGACTGACATACAAATCTACGTGCAGCCGCAACTATTGAAGCTAAGAACGTGAAATTTTACACACGACTTGCATAAAAGACTCCTTCAGGATCAGTCGGTTATCAATATAAAATTAACTGAAAATATTACAATCATGCATAAAAAGGTGACTTCAAAGCAATTTTACTGTGTGTATTCTTTTTTACGCAAAATAGCCGACTTTAGCAAGCGTCAGGTACCTCGGTCAGTACGACATGTACGTACTCGAATTGATATAATTCCTAAACGAATGTAGCACCCCATTTACAATTTTTATTGTAGAATCTGTGTATGTCAAGCTTTATTTTCGAATAAAAAATATTAAAAATGTTGTGGTCCAAACTATTAAAATTTCGTTTTGAAATCTTTATTTCCGGTTTAACACATGATAAAAAATTTAAATTTCGAATCGGTTCAAAAAATCAAAAAGTCCATTAAACTTACTACCCAAAACACTACATTTGTTATTTTATTATAAATTACTTCAATACGGAAAATACCTCCCAAAGGAACCCTTACAGCGGTGAGGTCAATATTTTAGAAGGCCATAATTTGACAATTAAACCTTTTATAAAAAAAAATATTTCGTGTACACGTTCATACCCTCTAGAAGTATAAATAAGCAAAATATGAACGAATTTCAGAACTTCACTTTTTTTTTCGTTGCCCGCTTGACGTGAAATGCCCCATAGGTAAGTACATACATGATGAAGCAGCGAAGGCTCAGGTGGAAATGGTACGGACGGCCAAGACGAGTGTCGGAGGTTCGAAACCAACTCCAACATGGAGCATACACCTTTAACTTTTCTATGTTAAGTGTATTTTCATTGTGAAATATCGCTTGCTATAACGGTGAAGGAAAACATCGTGAGGAAACCTGCTTACCCGAGAATTTCTTCACAAGGATTTCGAAGGTATATGAAGTCTACCAACCCGCATTAGGCTAGCGTGGTAGACTAAGGTCCAACCTCTCTCATTAGTAGAGGAGGCCCGTGCCCAGCAGTGGGACAGTAATATTACAGGGCTAATATTATTATTAAGTACATGATCTGATATAGGTGAGCTACTTAATAGCTAAGACATTTAATGGTATTATAATACCTAACAAAATATTTTGACAATGCAGCCTACAGGCTTCAAGGAATTCGGTACTTAATTTCGTCATGCATGTCAATAAACATGTTCTTAGGAGTGTAGTTAATAAAGAGTATACAATGAACTGTATGCGACATTTCACAATCGATCTAGATTGACATTAGATCGTATCGGGGATTATTGAGACGCGTGCCGCGCCGCGCCGCGCCGGGCTGGTGAAGCGAGGCCGTGGCCTGCTGACCTTAGCCCAAAGTCCAAACGTAAGCTCACGCCTGTATCCCCGAATGGGTAACAAGATTCAACCGCCCACACCCGCCACTGTAACTCCTGCAAGCCAGGTTCAACAATAGCACGAAGTTTACGACGCCAAGCAATGAAGTTTGTTGAGTCTCTGGGAATGCAAAATTGTCTTTATCTCGCAACGAATTTAATTAAACAAAGATAGGGTGGACTTGTTATTATAAGTCTTCCACTCCCTTTGTTACAAAAAAAAAATGAATTAAAGAGGCATCAACCTCATACTTAAGGACATTTACAACTGGAGAGGCCAGATGTAAGGCACTACCACGGATATCATTGTAGTGGATCCTATCATGCGAGCTGGTAAACTTGATTCCAATAATAGGTACCTCGAAAGAGCAGGCAGAGGCGATCTAGAGAACTGGAACACCAACATTTCGCCGAGCTTGTTTCCGTCTCAGATCTCAGATCCGGCCTATCGCCATAACAGACATAAATTCCAGACTCCGGAGTTCCGGACTGATAGCAGCTAGATGTGATAGGGGGCTAGACTATCGCCAACAAATTACGGACTCCGGGATGGTATTGTGCAGAAAACCCCAATACCATATTACCCGACCCTTGAATCGAACCCAATTCCTCAGGACAATAGTCATACTACGCGCGCAATACAACTGCGCCACCAAGGCAGTAAATACTAGCGAAATGACTCGGCTGAAGTTGGTCACATCACTGTTTCTTTACGCGAGTTCTTCCTGATGGCCAAACTATATTTTCTTATCCGGGTACGGCAAATTGATTAGGAAGGTACATTACACCTACCACCGACAATTGGTTTATCGGTGGTCACCCAAATCATGGCGCTCTATATGCTCGATGATCAGCGATGGCTCATTTGGATGTGGTACGGACTGCCGAGACGAGTGTCGGAGGTTCGAGACCAACCCAAAAAAAAAAGGAACATACAGGTGTGGGGTACAGTGTTAGTTTAATGTTATATGACAATATGGTCAAACTATTTATTTATTTATTTACACTTGTTATACACGAAGTATAAAGGCGGACTTAATGCTACAAGCATTCTCTGCCGGTCAACCTTGGGGTGGTGCAGAGATTAATTTTTTTTTTTTTTACTATTGTAATTTGTCTGGGTAGTCATGCTCGCTTAAAGGTCTGTGCTTGTGGCGGCGTCGTGTGCCGGGTCGGTCACTTCCCTGCAACATGGTTGAGGAGGCCGATGGCTGGCACATGCGTCATACCCGTGAACGGGTGCTACTTGTGTGGACTGGTCTGCTCTGACTTTATTACATTCATTAATTTTATCCATCCGTTTAGTTTGGCGATTATTCGCCGTGCCTGTTGGGAGTCGCTCAGCAATCGAAATTGTACGTTTTATTGTTTTTATTTTACATGGAGGTTACCTTGTTGTAGATTGGCTGTTCTAATTTAATGTAAATTATTGAAATTTTTTGTTTTCTTATTTTGGTTGTCTATTAATATCTGACTGTAAACTGGTTATTATTCTCAAAAAGAGCAACGTCAGAGTTTCTTGCCCGTTCTTCTCTGACGAACCAGCTTTCCGAATTGGCGGTAGAGTAAACATTTTAGACGGAATCTAAACAATGTGTGACATTTTATGGATTCAATAAACGATTTGATTTGATTTGATGTACGTGGCAGGTGTAAAAGTAATGATACTGAGGGAACACAGGATATTAAAAATTCACATTAATAAGGAATCCAATATCCAAATCCAAATTACAAATAGCTATAGATCCAGACGGGAGTACATTTAGGCGGGCGCCACGCTGCGACGGTCGAAAATTTACCTTGCGGATAAAAAATATCTTTTCAGATCTCACTTGACCTATACGTAAGTTCGTCATATCAAAGCGCTGCTCGAAAATATCCAATAAATAACAGGCCACCTGGCAATGGCAACTTTAAGCCGTGTTACAATTAATATTGGACATAAGCCTGAAATGTGAGGCCGGCCTGCCAAACACACGCCTAGTATGAATAATGGTAGCTTCGCGTATGCAGAATGTTATCAGATACGACCTTGCGACGTCGTGACTAGCCCACGGCCCACACTTGACTACTCAGCCCGTTGCAGCAATCATAACGAACTAAATTAACTTAGCCCATTTATTGACAAGTATACGCGATACCCATCTGTACACTCCTTCATCCTTGGTATTTAATATTCTAATTTAATCTATGGTCATTGGTCATAGGCTTTTAGAATTGACGGCTGGTTTGCATTTTCATTATATCCATATCCAGTTCATTAACTTGAGATATTATAGTCACTGCTTCGCAGTTACTAATCTTGGATTTACAACAGTTGCACCCTTTTGTTTGACTATTAGGATAGACTAGTTTTATAATAAAATACGCATAATGTGAGAAAACTATTCCTTATTTAATTTTAAAACAGTTCTTTAACGGTTCAGAAGATAGGCTGAGGAAACTTTACAAGATCTCGTCTCTCGTTCTAAGAACGGTAAGTGTATAAAATACCCCGAGATATATTATACCTGTGATATCAAGGAACTTTGTTTTTTCTCTTATCGGAGTATGAAAAAGCATTTGTGCCATTTGTGGAGGTTCTGCATGATTCTGGCGACCACAGATAAGCTCCTTGTCAGTGTATAGTAGTCACTTGGCGTGTATAAAAATAATCTACTAATGAGAGGGGTTAGGCCTTAGTCTACCACGCTGGCTTAATGAGGGTTGGTAGACTTCACATGCCTTCGAAATTCCTGTAAAGAAATTCTCGGGTATGCAGGTTTCCTCACGATGTTTTCCTTCACCGTTATAGCAAGCGATATTTCACAATGAAAATACACTTAACATAGAAAATTCAGGGTTGTATGCTCCATTTTGGGGTTGGTCTTGAACCTCCAACACTTGTCTCGGCAGTCCTGACCATTCCCAACTGAACTATCGCTGCTTGCCGTGCGTAATAACTAATGCTGTGAACTACTGACCTTTATTTTGTAACTACCGCAGCACCTTAAAAATAATATTTAGACAGAGACATATGTCGCAAAATGGTCTTTTGTAGATCCGAATGTCGTTTTGTTATGGTGATCGGAACGTGAAATATTGCCTTCCCGGATACTCAATGAGGCGGAGTTAAAGACTCCAGGTGCATTTTTAATATGTTGCAGGCGAGTTGTAGGAGTTTTAGAAATAAGTATTTTTGAAAAAAGTCTGAAACCCATTAAATTAGCTACTCGGAAAAATAAAAGACTAAGGTATTCCGTTTATATTTCATCTGGATATTTTAATTGTATTTAAATGAATATTGCGCTATATTCTTATTTGATTACTTCAATAAGCTCACTTCAATAAGCAATCTGATAAAAACGTTGGCACGTTTACTTAAGTAACAGCAACTTAATTACAAATACGGTTATTTAATTAGAAATATGGCTGTTAGACTTCACCGAATAATCTAAGTATTTAGTATATTTTAATTCACATTAAGGGCCACTTGCAGCTCTGCGATAAATTTCTTTTTATCACAAATGTTGATTTAAAGATAGGAGTGAGCAGTACGATAAATGAAGATAAGGTGTAACTCTAGATTAGTAATAGCTTTGGAAGTCGCCCCAAGACGCTCAGGCAAGGGGATGGGTAAATACGCCTAAACCCTTAAACAAAAATATTGGAAGATTTCTCATATAACTGACTGACTGCCTCGGTGGCGTAGTTGTATTTCGGTACGACTACCGTCCTGAGGTCTCGGGTTCGATCCCCGAGTCGGGCAAAGTGATATTGGATGTTTCCTTATCAGCCCGGAGTCTGGAAGTTGTGCCCGATATGATGATAGGCTCGCCCCCTATCACATCTGGGACGGAACTAAGCTCGGCGAAACATGGGTGTACTAGTTCGCTAGTGCGCCTTTGCCTACCCCTTCGGGGATACAGGCATGAGCTTATGTATGTATGTTCTCATATAACTGAACATTTATTAAAAATCACTATTCTGCATCGTAAATGTGGCGGATACAACTTCTGCCTCAGATATTTTCAAGGTCCATCCGCCCACATCCGTATGCGCCGCCGTGGGAACTCAGAGTTTATTGTTACATGATAACATGATGTATGTATATCAATATGCTAATAACAACGTGAGAAATTAACCTGAACCACTATTATTTAGTTATAATTGGTACCTTAGTTATATATACTACTAGGTACCTCGACTGTACTGTACTGCCTTGGTGGCGTATTTGTATTTCGGTATGAGTACCGTCCTGTGGTCTCGGGTTCGATCCCCGTGTCGGGCTAAGTGATATTGGATTTTTCAGTATCAGCCCGGAATTAGGAATTTGTGCCCGTTATGGTGATAGGCTCGCCCCTTTTTACATCTGGGATGGAACTAAGCTCAGCGAATTGTAATTCGCTAGTGCGCCTCTGCCTACCCCTTTGGGGATACAGGCGAGAGCTTATGTATGTACCAAGTGCCATAATTAAGCAAAAACGTCGACTCTGATCAGTCAAAGTTTATTTATTGAATTGTTACGTATTTTAAAATTATCTATTAGTTATTAACGTAAGGTTCCTAGTATTTATTTTGGTATTTTCGGCACCGGTGCATACCGAAGAACGTGTAGAAATGCCCCTGGGATAAGTACTCACGCCTGCATCCGAAGAAGTAGACAGAGCTGAACTACATAACTAGAACACCCACATTTCGCCGAGCTCATTTTACAGCTTATATTCAGCTAAATAGGACTAGATTTATTACTTGCAATAATACCTCTACATATGCAATCCCCAATCGATGATGTCCCTAATCGATGATGTCTTCAACATCTCTCTCCCAGTGACCGTCCTGAACCGAGGTTCGTAACCCGTTAGTGGGTTGCCCTCAGCATGGTCACCTAACTTTATGGGTTCGCAACGCACCTGCGTTCACCCATCAGACCGGTGTAGCTGAGTAAGCCAACTCGGTCGGGCTGCCAGCTGTAGGGCAATAAAAAAAATACATATGCAATGTCCGTTAATTCGTATAAGTAATGGCCTCTATAATTGAACACTCACATCTCGCCGAGTTCATTTTTTAGCTTATATTCAGCTAAAAAGGACTAGATTTATTACTCGCAATAATACGTATGCAATGTCCGGTAATTCATATAAAGGTCTGTATAATAATTGTATTTTATGAATATTCACATACACATTCACGCTTGGTAACTCACGGTACGTGGACATGAAGACAACAAATAATTTAATGACAATTCTTTATACCACTGCTTACCAAGCATTTATTTAATTACTCATACGAGAGACTATCAGTCTCATAACATCCAGACCCGACATTATTATCTGTAGGCCACACAAATATTTGCGTTCGGGAATCGAACTCGTCGTCTCTCGTTTCACAGCCGACTGTTCACCCGCTGTGCCACGTAGGCTGTCAAAATATGAGTATATAGCTGGGATAAATAGAGATTTACCGTGGAGCTGCAGGTGTCCTTAAATGTTTTGCCTTAAACCTCTTTACCGTTCCTATCCCTTACTAAAGCCATATTGAAAATAAAAAATAATTATGCTCTAATCTAGGTCAATTTTTTAGTCTACTCTAAAGTAGTTTTAAAAACTCTATTTCAATTAATGAACAACTTAAGTTTGTTAAATCATTTAAACATTGTGTTTGAGCGTGTATACATACATATTATATTATTACGTCAATTAGCTTCACAAATTGATTTGATATTATCTACGACCTATCAAGTATCTAAATGTGATGTTAAAGATATATAAACAAAGTAATAAATTAAATTAATTGTCGAAATAAGGAAAGGTAAGACCGGTGGCGCCCACATCGTAATACGCTTTACCTATCATGTTCTTGATTGACGGTAATATTGCGTTGTTCGTTAAAAATATAGAGTACATTAATGGCGAGGGTTCCGTACGCATGAATTAGTTTTTTGGTTTAGTATTTACTCATTTTCTTTAAATATCAATGAGTTCTCGAATTAATTGGACCGTCATAGAGCAAAGTCAGACTTGCAATATCTTTAGGTTTTAGTAGAGCGGTCTTTAATATTATTTTTATCGTTCTTTTTATCTACCTAACCTTATCCCACCTTAATGTGGGGTAGGCGCAACATCCTTTTTCAAGCATATTGCAGAAAGGATTTGGCTAAGTTTTTACGACCGGCTACCTGCCTGACGTCAACCCCCTCTGGGTTTATTTTTACTCTATTTTTTGACCGACTTCCAAAAAGGAGAAGGTCTTCAATTCGTCTGTATTTTTTTATATATGTTACGTGATATCTCCGCCAAATGTGGACCAATTTTCAAGATTATTTTTGTGTTCGATAGAGCTTATTTCAAGGGTGGTCCCAGATAAATTTGGTCACGATCGTTAGTTTTGAAGTCGGTCTGTTTAGTTTTGAAATATCAATGAGTTCTCGAATTAATTGGATCGCCATAGAGCAAATTCGTCTTGCATTATCTTTAGGTTTTAGTAGAGCGGTCTTTAATATTATTCTTCTAGTTCCTTAATTAAATGTAATCTATGTACTAATTTAGTTCATTTCTAATTATTTGTCTGTTTGTCAGGGCATAGCAACATGCTAGTTAGTAATAAGATGTAGATTGAAAACTTTTTCAGCCTTACATTTTGATAATTTTATGCAGTTTGTAAAATTCATAAAAAAACGGCGTTGGTTTCTCAGGGCGACTTGCTACGAACTATTACTAATCTTAAGTTAGTCCTAAACTAGATTTAACTTACATCTCATTCGTATATTTAAATCGAGATTTATCTCAGTGCTGTAAGTTGCCCTTTAGTAAATAAAATAAAACTGTAACTGTAGTTTTTTAAATTATTGATTACAATAATACGCAAATCTTGAGTTCAAGATACATAATACTTTCATTTTAAAACTGAATTATTCCAAATTCAAATTTTAAGACCCAAATCACGCTACCTTAAATTGCAGATAATTTAAATTATTCCAAATTTAAATTTTAAGCCGTCAAATCAATTAAACATAATTTTAGTCAAAAATGACAATATGTCTGACAAAAAGAATTTCTTTGACAAGTGACTGTTTGAAAGCGGTCGCGGGCCGCCAAAACAATTTGATATGAGCGGTTGCGATGTTGATCTCATTTAATAAACTGTAGGTGTGAACCACTTTATTAAAGTGCACGCCGAAGGTCGTCGTACAATTTTGAATTTATCGATACGATTTATAACGATTATTACAAGGCATACTTGTTTCACTTATGTCTAATAATGTGTTTAGTTTATGAAGGCATTCATGTTATGATACTATGAGGCGTGTGTTTGGGATGGGTTAGTTCGGTGCGTCACAAAATATAAAAAAAATAACATAAGCTCACATCTGTATCTTCGACGGGGTATGCAGAGGCGCACTAGCGAACTAGAACACATTTCGCCGAGCTTAGTTCCGTCCCAGATGTGATAGGGGGCGAGTCTATCGCCATATCGGGCACAAATTCCAGACTCCTGCCTGATATAGAAACATACAATATCACTTTGCCCGACCCGGGGATGCAACCCGAGACCTCAGGACAGGTAGTCATACCGAAATACAACTACGCCACCGAGGCAGTCAGATATTTTATCAATGTGAAGATATTACATATATTCAACCAGACAATTTGTGCCCGATATGGCGATAGGCTCGCCCCCTATCACATCTGGGACGGAACTAAGCTCGGCTAAATGTGGGTGTTCTAGTTCGCTAGTGCGCCTCTGCCTACCCCTTCGGGGATACAGGCGTGAGCTTATGCTTATGCTTCAACCAGACAGAAGCATAAGCTTTTACAAAGTTAGTGAGGAGTTTACGTACACGCCGCTCTCATTACTTTAGTGTAAAACAAGCAAACTCTTTATTACGTGTTATATTATTTTAAGGAAGATTATTCATATTATATTTATTGAGATTAAGCCCCTTACTTATAAAAATATTTGAGCGCTGCTTATCTTTATACCGTAGGTTGTCCCTTTCATTTCTATACAATGTAACGCAAGGAAAAAAGTGACAGGTTATTCGTAACCATTTATAATATTAGCCCTGTAATATTACTGTCCCACTGCTGGGCACGGGCCTCCTCTACTAATGAGAGGGGTTAGGCCTTAGTCTACCACGCTGGCCTAATGCGGGTTGGTAGACTTCACATACCTTCGAAATTCCTGTGAAGAAATTCTCAGGTATGCAGGTTTCCTCACGATGTTTTCCTTCACCGTTATAGCAAGCGATATTTCACAATGAAAATACACTTAACATAGAAAAGTCAGAGGTGTATGCTCCATTTTGGGGTAGGTCTCGAACCTCCGACACTTGTCTCGGCAGTCCGTACCATTCCCAACTGAGCTATCGCTGCTATTATTATATTCGTAACCATTTGCTCAGCTAAAAATGCTGTTTTAAGTAAGGCCCTTAATGGTTGGATTTTGGGCTTTACTTATAAAAACAGTTTAACTGAGCAAATGGTAAACAATAGTCCCTTTTATTTTCAAACAATGTGACACAGGGAAAAAAGTAAGACTATTCTTAGCCATTTGCTCAGCTAAACTGCAGCCCGAGCAGGAAAATTTCTGACAACCATAAATGTATTCGTGCTCGATGCGCGTCTATGAAATTTGTATGAAATATTAATCAAATGACATCAGTGCGCAGCGAGTTTACATTTACATTAGTTTTTCGTGCTCGGGCTACTGTTTAAGGCCCGTGGCCCCTTACTTATAAAAATATTTAAGCGCTGCTTATCTTGAACCATAGGTTGTCCCTTTCATTTTTAAACAATGTAACGCAAGAAACAAGGTGACAGGCTATTCTTAGCGAAAAAATAAGCGAAAATGTATTTATAAGTAAGGCCCACAGTGTTTTACCTATTGCTAAATATTCAGTGTAAACCTTAGATTAAAGCGTAAACATATCGTCAAAATGTATGGCAAACTATTAAACTGCACCGTATGGTATGAAATGATATCTGCATTAGCATATAAATTCAGATTAAAATGATAAGTTAGGAACATTATGCTTGGATTTCTCACACACGACACACCTTTAGTATTTGTTTGCCATACTACAACATACATAGGCTCAAGCTTGTGTAGGTACCCAAAGCGGTAAGTAGACGCGTAATAGCGAATTAGAACACCCACATTTTGTTAAGCTTATTTCCGTCCCAGTTGTGATATCGCCATATCGGGCACAAACTCCAGACGCCGGGCCGATACTGAGAAAAATCCAATATCACCTTAGCCGAAACGGGAATCGAACCCGAGACCTCTGTACAATACAATAACGCCACTGAGGCAGTCTACGTGCTGCTGCACCTCAGCCGACCTCTGTGGGGATACATGCGTGAACTTATATAGATATCTTATGAGATAGGAGATTGTGACATTGCGAATAGACGCGCCAATTAAAATTAAAATACTAATCTTTAAAGCCTAAATAAAACAAGTTTGTAATTTAAAACTTAATTATTTTTTCCATTTATTATCATGTTCAGAAGCGATAGTTCAAGAGCTGTATCAAGTAAGTTCCGAATCCGACGAGGCCGCTATGAGTAATTCAAGTATGACTACATGGATTAATAAATCTATACTTACATATAAAAAAATGTGTCCTGATTAATAATTCTGTAAGGGGGAATAAAGGCCTATAAGCGGTGCGATTCCAAAGTCTCAAATAACAGAGCTTTCATATTTGACTGCGATGTCAAAATAATTTCGGTTCCTGCCTGCCTAGCATGTGCGCCACGAGATATCCCGATAATCGACTGTCGAGATGACAAATGTTGTCTACTGTAGCCCGAGCACGAAAAACTAATGTAAATGTAAATGTATTCGAGTTCGCAGCGCACTGATGACGTTTGGTTAATATTTCATACAAATTTCATAGACGCGCATCGAGTTCGAATACATTTACGGTTGTCAGAAATTTTCCTGCTCAGTAGCCCGAGCACGAAAAACGAATGTAAATGTAAATGTATTCGAGTTCGCTGCGCACTGATGACGTTTGGTTAATATTTCATACAAATTTCATAGACGCGCATCGAGCTGAAATACATTTACGGTTGTCAGAAATTTTCCTGCTCAGGCCGCAGGCCGCTGTTGTCTACAATATTCTTAGTACAATATTGTATGAAAATAAATGACGACGCATGTTAGTATCCGTAGACAAATAAAGAAAACCGGTTATAGTAAGACAAAAAGCGTAACAAGCGTACAAAATGTTCTGCTATGCGTATGCTAGGCGGGCTGGTTTCAAAAGAGTTGACCATTGTTTCTACTTGAAACTTGAAACTAAATACTTCATGTATATTTTTTATGTATGTTACCCGATATGTCCGCAAATTAGGGACTGATTTTCGGCCGACTTCCACAAAAACAGGAGGTCCTAAATTCGTCTTTTTTTTTATGTACGTTACTCGATATCTCCGCCAAATGTGACCCGATTTTCAAAATTCTTTTTGTGTTTGATAGAGCTTATTTTACGAGTGGTCCCATATAAATTTGGTCACGATCGGTAAATTAGAAGTCGGTCAGTTAAGTTTTTAAACTTGTGATTATCAATATTCTTTTCAAGGGTGGTGCAATATATTTGGTCACATTAGTATACATTTTGAAGTCGGTCCGTTAATATTGACTTTAGACTGGGCGTTAGGAAGATACAATTTTGATGGCAATCGTGATAATTTTAGTAAGGAAAAATATACTGATTTCTTAAGTTTACGCGAATATTATACATTGAAATAAAATTATTCTTATGAGAAAAAATTGATTTCAGCAAATTAAAACATGTAAGTAGTTTCATCTGTACTAAAATAGTAAGTTCCGAAAATATTTTTCCTTGAAATAAAACTATTCTTACGGATTCTATCACGATTAGGTTTTAATTATTATTATATTCCCTAATAATAAACTATTCTTACGGATTCTATCACGATTAGGTTTTAATTATTATTAGGGAATATAATAATAATTAAAACCTAATCGTGATAGAATCCGTAAGAATAGTTTTATTTCAAGGAAAAATATTTTCGGAACTTACTATTTTAGTACAGATGAAACTACTTACATGTTTTAATTTGCTGAAATCAACTTTTTCTCAAGAAAAAGCTCACGATCGAAGCCGTAGACAAAAGTTAGTCCATATAACATTATGAAGACATAAATCAGTGCTCTTTTAGATTGGTAATCCCAAGTAGCATTTACAGATAATGGAGGCACAACTTGCAATCAATATTTTTAAGACGGATTAAAGTTGATTTTGTGACAGATAAAAATGGTAGGTATGAATATATTATGTACTGATTTATTTATAAAACTATAAGGCTTGCCTGTCTGTTCGCAAATTATTTAACGAAAAAGTAATTAACTAGTTTAAGAAATGGTTTAGAGTTAAATTTAATAAATAAAGATAATCTTTCGAAATAAAAAATTTAAATTTTTTACAATTAAATTACTATGAAATACTTATCAAAACAAATCGACACTAAACAAATATTAGCTCGAAGCTGTAGTCATACCCGTAGCTCTTATATATTTGATTTTTATATAAATATGTCTAATATTAGAACATATAAGGTGCCGAAATAACATTGACAGATGACAATTGACAGCCTCCGTGGCGCAGCGGGCGAGTAGCCGGCTGTGAAGCGAGAGGCCGCGGGTTCGATTTCCGGATTGAGACAAATGTTTGTGTGGCCTACAGATATTTGTTTCAAGTCTGGGTGTTGTGAGACCGAAAGTCTCTCATAGTCTCTGACACTCTCGATACAGGTTATCCCTAGTGTGGGGTCAGGACTAGGTGTGTGACTGTTGGATGTATAAGGAAACCTTGCTTTTAAAACGTAATGATATTTACAGTAAAATGTTATTTTACTCCCAATTTCGGTTGATTAAACAAGAATTTCATGTTAATAAAATGCTTTACGTTACGAGTCGTGAAAGGAACAAAGTAATAAATTGTTTAATATATAGGGTCAGTACGTGATGGCATAATAAAACGCCCTTTATTGTCCAGACTAATTATATCTATATATAACTACAGTTATAAGGTAACTGGGCCGTTGAAGAACAAATTTCAAGTTAAACAACAGTTGAGGAAATTATTACTATATTAAGAAATCGAAATTATTGTGGTATTTGGATCAGATAACGTATGCCTTTAGGGCAAGAAACGACTTATTTTTTTGTAGGCACATAAATAACACAGAAAACCGACGTAAAGTGGCAGCTTGTTGTCGCGTTTCATTCGGTGAGTGTGATTTCCGGTGGCCCATTTCCCCCCTCCCTTGCCCAATTCCTTTTCCATCCCCTTCCATTTCCTCCATTTAGTTTGGCAACGCACCCATGATTCTTTGTGTCTTGGGTGTCTATGGGCGATGTAGATCACTTACCATCAGGTGACCTGCTCGTTTGCCAATCTGTGCTATATAAAAAAAAAATAACACCCAACAGTCACCTACATAGTCCTGACCCCACAGTAAGATAGAGTCTAGTGTCGTGGGAATCAGGAACTACGAGATACTTCCAGTGTCACAACACCCAGACCCGAAACAAATATCTGTGGGCCACGCAAATATTTGTCTCGGTTCGGGGATCGAACCCGCGGCTTCTGCCTTCATAGCCGGCCATTTAACAATAAAAGGCAAATTGGTCTTGAATACTGGAAGGAAGATGAGGCGAAATTAATATGATTTTTAGTTAGACGAAATATAATATCGTTCCAAAAATAAATATAACATTGTGTTATCATTTATTATTATTATACTGACGTTAATATAGTATTTACGGCATACAAAAACTTGTTTTTTAAATGCTTGCTTGTGCTTTATGTAATTAGAGTTAGACAGCTACGATCTAGGGAAGAGAAATCTGGATTTAGTAATTTTATATAAACGCGCTTAATGGCTTTAGTTCCTAAATGATTTTATATTATAACCAAAGAAGATTATACTTTAACTCCGTTTTTCTAATTCTGTCTCTTCATTTCCTAACGCTGTTCGAATATGGACAAATCCAGGTGGATATTTATAGCGATAATAAAACTTGAATCTATTAGACAATTTCATAATGTCGCGTCAAAACAAAAGCGTCGCGATGGCCTTGCGACGTGCGACGTAACCGTTTGCGCTCTAATTGCACCTCCGAATATAAAGATTAACTTAATCTGTATGTCGCATGTCACAAGAATCATGATTAATTGACGCAATATCTTATCTACCTATATTATCTTATTTGAATATTGCGTATAAAAGGGGAATACCCTACACGTATTGGTTGACTAATCCTAAAAAGTGGCCTGTATTTTCCTTAAACCACATTTAGGGTAAAAAAGGAGCGCGATGTAAGCCGCGGCTCCTGCACATTTTACGAAACAAAACACAAAACACCTACACAAAATAAGGTTTTTCATTGTCTCCTGCTCATATAACAATGAACCATAGACCATATTTTGTGTAGGTTTTAGGAGGGCCAGGCAGAGCCGGGCTCCTTAGGGATATTACTAGGTGGTGACACCAAAACAAATGTGTGTTCTTTAGTGCAATATGAATATATTTATTTAAATTTAGACTGCCTCCGTGGCGTGGTGGTATTTCGGTACGACTACGGTTCTGAGGTCTCGGGTTCGATCCCCGGGTCGGGCAAAGTGATATTGGATTTTTCCATATCAGCCCGGAGTCTGGAATTTGTGCCCGATATGGCGATAGGCTCGCCCCCTATCACATCTGGGACAGAACTAAGCTCGGCGAAATGTGGGTGTTCTAGTTCGCTAGTACGCCTCTGCCTACCCCTTCGGGGATACAGGCGTGAGCTTTTGTTATTTAAATCTACAAACAAGCGAGTGAACTGTCCCGTGGACACGTATGTACTGAGGCACCAGTGCTTTAGCGGGGTGAAAATGCTGTGTGTGCATTTGTGTAATTCACCTACAAGGTGTTTTGAGTAATGTTTTAGTGCAGGAAACGCAGTGCGTACACACACGATATACCTTTATTCATTTTATATAGGTTCACGCTTGTATCCCCGAAAGGGTAGGCCGTCGCGCTCAATTCCGTCCCAGATGTTATAAGGGCGAGCCTATCGCCATATCCGGCACAAATTTCAGATTCCGGGCTGATACTGAATAAAAATATCCAATTTTTTTTTGCTCTACCCGGGTCTCGAACTCGAAAGCTTAGGACGGTACCTAAGTACCTGTGAATTACATATATTCGTACGGTAAGCTTGTGATAAGTCAGAGGAAAGTTTAGTGCGCTCTATCTAATAGATGGACGTTAAATTTCGTACACCACATGCGAGGATAACAAAAAACTTTTGTTGTTGCGAAGATCAAATTGATATTAATGTCTTGTTCTTTGACCTGTTCTTACATCCAACAAATGTGGAGGAGAAGCAATACATTTTTAAGATATGTTACAGAAATAATTCAGCATACATTTTACAAATGCCTGCCTGTTTGACGTCAGATTCCATGACACGGTGGCTCTTTTTACTAAATATCTGACATGGCATACTTATTCTGGTGTGTGGTGTAATAGGTGACGAAATTTAAAAGAAAGTCAAATGTCATGTCACAATGTCGGAAGGGTGTGCGGATTAAATCGGCATTTAATTAAGTTTTTCTGGGACTTATTGGCAATGCCTTGATCTTTGCGAATCAACATGACATTAAAAAATAATTAAAAACGCGAGTAATTTCGGCTTTGATAGGTGACACGTATTTGTATGCTGAGCTTAGTGCCTATTGTCTGAATGCTAATTGAGGCCCAAAAGTATGTAATGGACTGTCAAATTTTATTAATTCAATAGTTATTTACCCCTTCTGAATCCTGTTGTGTTTTGACAGTGCTGTAAAATCCCATGCTATGTAAATTGAATGTTAATTTGATTCGAGTCTCTGGTTCGACCCCCGGGTCGGGCAAAGTGATATTCGATTTTTTCATATAAGCCCAGAGGCTGGAATTTGTGCCCAATATGGCGACAGGCTCGCCCCCTATCACATCTGGCTTAGTTCCGTAACTAAGCCTGGCGAAATATGGGTGTTCTAGTCCGCTACTTCACCTCTGCCTGCCGCTTCGGGGATACAGGTGTGAGCTTAGTATGTATGTAAATAAATATAGTTTAACAAAACTTAAAACCGCTTTCATAAAGATCAAATCGGATTTAAGCATTTCAATGCACGATTAGGTAAGTAGTATTATCGGTAGATATTTTGTGGTATGATTGCATTTACGAAGAAAATATATACAGTAACAAGTACCTTTCATAACAGAGCTTTATCTCAAACTCGTTTCGAATTCTCTTTTCTCATAGATATTTAATATAACTAACTATAGAGGAATAAAACTATTCTTACGGATTCTATCACGATTAGGTTTTAATTATTATTCCCGACGTTTCGTTTGTCTGACCCGTGACAAAGAAGACTGCAAAGCCTTCGAAACGTCGGGAATAATAATTAAAACCTAATCGTGATAGAATCCGTAAGAATAGTTTTATTTCAATGTATAATATTCGCGTAAACTTGAGAAATCAGTATGTAACTACAGAGGAGCTATCGCTAGCTAGTCGCCTCCTTAGTCTAGTGGCAGAATGTATAGGCTGTGGACCGGGAGGTCCTGGGTTCGATTCCCAGGTCGGGCAAAGCAAATTTCCTAATTTAATTTGCCCGGGACTGGATCCCTTGTAGGGGGTCGACGTCAGGCAGGCGGCCGATCGTAAAATGATGGCAAATCCTCGCTGCAACATGCTTGAAAAAGTGTGTTGCGCCGACCCCACGTTAAGGTGGGTTAAGGGCAGGTGGAAAAAAAAAATAGAGGAACTATCGAGCAAGTTTCCGTACAAAAAAATAATCTACTAACGTCATCTACTACTTATTACAATTTACAATTCGAGGACGTTTATTACAATTTACAGCCTATAATGTTCTGTGAATGTTTAAGGTCGCGTTTCCTGCACTAAAACATTACACAAAACACGATCTCACGCGAATGTGTGAAGAGATTGATGAAAGTAGATAAAGCGAAAGTAGTGTGTCAGAATCGGGCGAGGTGGAAATCCATAGTCTCTGCCTACCCCTATGGGACACAGGCGTGATATTATGTATGTATGTACAAAACACAATATTTTTTTCTATGGTATTATTGTTTCATGAGCAGGAGACAGTCAATACGTTGTTTTGTGTAGATGTTTTTGTGTTTTATTTCGAAAAAAACATGTGTAGTAGTCGCGGCTTAAGAATCGCAAGTTTCGCGCTTCTGTCCCGTCTATGTAGTGTTAAATGTCTTTGACTTTTCTTAAGCTTTGTAAAGGGACTTTCAACGACCTGTTTTGTAAGGGCTTGGCCAAATGTAAGTGAAACTGTTATCTCATGGTATTGTTAGAAAATAGTTTGTATAACGGCCTGAGCAGGAAAATTTCTGACAACCGTAGGTAAATGTATTGGAACTCGATGCGCGTCTATGAAATTTGTATGAAATATTAACCAAACGTCATCAGTGCGCAGCGAACTCGAATACATTTACATTTAATGTCTGTCAATTGAATGTCGTAATACACCTTTTTTATTGGCCTACGAAGGCAGACGAGCAGTTTTACGCTTATTTATTTAACACTTTTCAAGCATGCTACAGAGAGGATTCGGTTGAGCTTTTACGGTACACTGCCTGTCTGACGTCAACTTCCCTTCGAAGATCCACGGGCCAATCATGTTACAAAAACCACTATGTCCGACCTGGGAATCGAATTCATGATCTCTCGGTCCACTACTCATAAACGCTGCCACTAGACCCACGAGACGATCCTAAGCTTGTGTTAAGTTTTATTTTATTTTAAATACACAATGCTGTCGGTAATTTGAATTTAACAAAAAGTTTTTGCATTAGACCTTAGAGTTTAGACCATACTAAATCAAACCGGCCACGCCACCTGCCGGCGCTTTGCACAACTCCTTCCATTATTGAACTGTGGCGAAGGATCTATACAATACGGTCCTTACTGACTTCCCTCTAAAAATAATTTAAACATAACATACATAACATAAGCTCACGCCTGTATCCCCGAAGGGGTAGGCAGTGGCGCACTAGCGAACTAGAACACCCACATTTCGCCGAGCTTAGTTCCGTCCCAGATGTGATAGGGGGCGGGCCTATCCCCATATCGGGCACAAATTCCAGACTCCGGGCTGATATGGAAAAATCCAATATCACTTTGTCCGACCCGGGGATCGAACGCGAGACCTCAGGATGGTAGTCGTACCGAAATACAAACACGCCACCGAGGCAGTCAAATAATTTAAAAATGAATACTATTACACTGCATTCTATCTTATATAAGGTATTATTCAACTTACAGTAGGCTAAGCACGAAAAACTAATGTAAATGTAAATTATTCGAACTCGATGCGCGTCTATGAAATTTGTATGAAATATTAACCAAACGTCATCAGTGCGCAGCGAACTCGAATACATTTACATTTACATTAGATTTTCGTGCTCGGGCTACTGTTATCCCATCCCATTTTACGGTTTACGGTAAAAAAATTGTTATCGCTCAGTTACATGTATGAACCCCAAAGATATTTTACCTAATTTTACTCCACTTTTCACAGAACAAGCTTACTATCCATACATTTATGTAGTGCCAATAGATTCCAGTTTATGTAGTAGCATATAGACTAAGTTATGCAATGCAACATACGGACAGATGGACAGGTGGACTGATGGATAGACGAAGACATAGACGTCACGAAATTCAAAGTCTTCCGCTTTTCCATTGGGCTCCGGAACCCTAATAATCACAAGTTTAAAAACTGAACAGACTGACTTCAAATCCCATCGTGACCAAATTTATATGGAACCTTGAAATAAGCTCTATAGAACACAAAAATAATTTTCAAAATCGATCCACATTTGGCGGAAATATCGCGTTATATGGCGATAGGCTCGCCCCCTATCACATCTGGGACGGAACTAAGCTCGGCGAAATGTGGGAGTTCTAGTTCGCTAGTGCGCCTCTGCCTACCCCTTCGGGGATTCAGACGTGAGCTTATGTATATATAAATACAGACGAATTGAGGACCTTCTTCTTTTTGGAAGTCGATCGAAAATTAAAGCAATCGTTTGAGCGTCGCGTCGGATTACATAATATCCCTTCGCCACCTATCTATGTGACACGTCACAAAAGTCGTGGCACTTGTGTTGCGATACATTCGCTGAAAGGACGGCTGGTGTACTAAATGTACTGAAACGAGTTGGACCACAAATCCTGGCGCGGATTTCGTATTCTGTCGATAAAATCGGTCGTTAAGTTTGGCAACGTTACGTCACATAAATTTTAAATGCATTATTATATTTTTTTAGGCTCCCAATTTGGTTTTTAGGGTTCCGTGGCTAAATGGCAATATTAATTTTGTTTGCGATGCTCTATCCGTTTGCTGTATTAGTTTCTTATGTTTATGCCAATTAACATTAAATTAAAACTATTGTTTTAAGCATTTTATTGGGATTTGTTTTTATTTTAGTTTTAACATGATTTCGAAAGTGTTTCAACCTTTGTAGGCACGAGGTGGACAAGATAAATATGAAGAAATCGCGATAAAATCCGTAAATATAAATAAAATAAAAAATATTTTGCATCTTGAGGATGTCACCTCCGGCGACAGCCTAGACATAGTTCCAAGTAAGTATGTTAATGCACAAAAATATTGCATTAGAATTTTGCGAAACTGATGCTCATGTTAAGGAATCAATTGCTGTCGTATTTTCTAGTAATAAAAACTTAACGGACCGATTTCAAAACGAATCTGTAGCCCGAGCACGAAAAACGAATGTAAATGTAAATAAATGTATTCGAGTTCGCTGCGCACTGATGACGTTTGGTTAATATTTCATACAAATTTCATAGACGCACATCGAGTTCGAATACATTTACGGTTGTCAGAAATTTTCCTGCTTAGGCCGCTGATCGTCACCATATTTATATGGGATCACTCTAGGAATAAGCATCGTTCCACAATCGGTCGGTCGGCATCAAAATCGGTCCACATTTGGCGGAGATATCGCGTAACCTATATTAAAAAAAACATAATTGAGGCCCTTCTCTTTTTTTTAAATAGGACGAAAATGACTTAACTTGAAAAAAATATCAATGCCTTATTTAATGAAGATAGAGTTTTGAACCTCCTTGGTTTAGTTACTAGCTTTTTTGGTCTACTGACAGCGTATATGGGCCATGAAACGGAAGGTCCTGGGTTCGATTCCCAGGTCGGGAAAGCAATTTTTCTAAAACGATTTGCTCGGGTCTGGAATCTGGATACTGCAAAAGGGGTTAACGTTAGGCAGCCAGCCATAAAAATTAAGCCGAATCCTTTTCGTAACATGCTTGAAGTATGCTGCGACGAACCCACATTGGAGTGGGAGAAGGGCAGGTGAAAAAAAGAAGGAGTTTTGAAATTCTATCGCGATTTGTTTTCTATTTTTAGACCCGAAAGACGAATTGACGTTTTGAAAGCTTTACAGTGTTCGGGGTTTCGACAGTTTTATTTCAATGTATAAACATATGTATATGTATTACATTAGCATAATCCTAAGAAATCAATAAGAAGGAGTTTTGCACAAATACTTAACATAACATAACACAAGCTCACGCCTGTATCCCCGAAGGGGTAGGCAGAGGCGCACTAGCGAACTAGAACACCCACATTTCGCCAAGCTTAGTTCAGTCCCAGATGTGATAGGGGGCGAGCCTATCGCCATATCGGGCACATATTCCAGACTCCGGGCTGATATAGAAAAATCCAATATCACTCTGCCCGACCCGGGGATCGAACCCGAGACCTCAGAACCGTAGTCGTACCGAAATACCACCACGCCACCGAGGCTGTTACACAGGCACAAATACTTATAATAAAATAGGTTTCTTTACTCATAAAAACGAGAAGACGGAAGCCCTTTGTGTAGTATAAATGACGATGAAGCAAGGCAGCAAAAAATTACAATCTTTACCACACAAGTTGTATCTAAATGCTCTTTTTAACTTGAAGTTGACCCTGAAAATATCGCTCTACATGATACATCACACAGAGCGGACGAATTTCGAACAAGTTGTGGGGCAGGCGACTACACGCCTATAATTTATACGCATTAAACTATATTATTTTGACATATATATTAATATATCCGCTATTTGAGTTTTACAACACAAGAACGGATTAATATAAAAAATATTATTTTAATATATGAGTCATACAATGACACACGTTTTGTTTACTTTGCAAGTAATTTTTAATGAGCGTTGTTAAGGATTGTTTTTATGGAAATCATGTTTATTTTTACCCAACTGCCTCGGCAGGAGGGTTATGATTTTTAAAAGGCATTGAATCATATTTATGCTATAATTTGAGGCAAAGACAGTAAACTGGGTCAATCACTCCATTGTAGGTACTTGAAGAACACCAAAACAACACAATAGATAAAATAATCCATCAAAATCAATGTTATCATCTGTATTAATATCATAAATGTAAAAATAATTTGTTAGTTTAGAAAGATCGTTCAGAAACGAAGCAACGCACAAACATTATCTTTTTTGTAAAAATAGTATAGATACCCCTATACCATAACATAATATATAAGAGATTAACATCAGGTTTTTGCCGGGAAATTGTCGCAGCCTCGAGGAAGAACCAGTAGCCCGAGCACGAAAAACGAATGTAAATGTAAATGTATTCGAGTTCGCTGCGCACTGATGAGGTTTGGTTAATATTTCATACAAATTTCATAGACGCGCATCGAGTTCGAATACATTTACGGTTGTCAGAAATTTTCCTGCTCAGGCCGCTGATATCCCGGATTACGAACATGCATGTACAGTGGTCGCTATACGGACGGATATGAATACCTTATAACCAGCAAAGGTCAGCATTATTTATATGACGGTGAAATATTTATTTATTCCCAAAACAAATTCCTGGATCCCTCTCGTAAACAGAGCAACTCTTTCCACCCGAATGCCATTGTTTTTCTCAAGTGTCAGGTTGGTATCCCCTTCACTATGAACATCATGTTGGTCGAGTGATTCAGTTATTTGATATAATGCAACCGGTGTGCTCGTAGTGAATCATACTCGCAGCAGGCTGCAAAATGTCGAAGTTACCGGAACCTCGCAATCAGATTTTATATTTTTTATGCGTATTTTTTAATAAAATCTAGTTATCCTGTATCCCACGCTTGAATCCAATAACAAGTATAATACGCATAATATCTATGTATGTATGTATATAACACATATTACCGAAATAAACGTTTGTGGCCTACAGATATTTGTTTTGTGTATGGGTGTTGTGAGTCCAACAGTCTCTAGTAGTCTCTGATACCCAGGATACAGGTTATACCCTAGTTAGGGTAGGACTAGGTGTGTGAGTGTTGGATGTATTTATCTATTATCTAGTCTTGTTTGTTATTCGAAGTAGATATAAAAACATCTTTAATGGTCTCGTAGGCATTAAAAAGCACTTATGAGAGTCTACACAAGCATATTCGAGATATTCATATTATTTACATTATACTGCTATGCATTTGAAGACAGGCAGGCAAGTATGGACATAATAACGTCGGAGATAAAGGTGATATGAGGAGATAGAAATAGCGTGTACCTAAGTTGAGAAGCTTAATACTATATGTAAAAAAAACGATGTATAATGTTGGTGTTGTAGTTCCCTAGCTAGCCTCCGCCTACCTCTTCGGATATATATACTTGTAGTATGAGCTTAATTATTATTATGCTACTAATTTAAGATAACACCTAAATTATCGCTCGAAAATAATGTTGGTGTGTTAATTTTCGTAATTCAAAATCGAGCTTGGGCGGTGCTACGGTTTAAGGTATTCATTTGTTATTTTATTTGGACTGCGAGTGATGTCTTATTTTTTAAATCTAATGCAAATTCACTCTTCAACTATTTTGAAACTTCTTATATAATTTAGGTCATGCACACGCGTTCCGAAACCAAAAACATTACGAATTTAAATATGCGTCATACTCCAATTCAATTAGTATTGAGATCAAGTGATTCATAATATAACAACAGCCTGTTTCAACGTAATATAATGGCATTTCATATTATTCATGCATAATAGTGTATAGAAGGCCTTTACCTCGCCTGAGGCTGGTATGATTAACCTAACTCTTACTTCGTTTTGTAAGAAATTCCATTGAATTACGCATTACTGGTACATTTGCATAATTAATGAAGAATTTGATTACTTGACACCTCTGGTGTTAGTTAATTAGGCAATTTGAATAAAATGGAACGCCTCATAGCGTGTGTAATGACACCTGTTGGATCTGTGTACGAATAGATCATTATCAATTAAAGTTCTGTGAGTAATTGATCAATGGGTGTGTATCATAGAATTAGAAATGTCTAGTCTAAGAACTTTAAATCTGCTTGTTTTATCGAATTTTATCATAGGCTGACATGTTTAGTAATATGTTTATGTAGATGTAATTTTTGAAAAAAAAAGTGATTGAAAATTTAAATCCATAAAGTTTAACAAAAACTGACAACAGTCTTCAAAAACGAATACGAAAACTAAAAAATTATAACAAAATCTTACTCTCTTTGGAGTCGGTGCTGAGGCTGAAGCAGATTAAATGGAAAGGCACCGACTCCAAAGAGAGTAAGAAATTGTTGTTATTTTTTACTTTTGAGTGTTCGTTTTGAAGTCGCTTTTCAGTTTTTGGTTAAACTTTAATTATTATTTATCTATTTTAGTGTAATATTGAAAGAATTATCCACCAACTCCTAATAGTAAAGGAGTTATATTTTCCATCATCAGCTCAGCAACATGAGATGATGTGCGGCAGACGCAAATACCTGAATAGTTTTAAGAAATATATAAAATACACTATGGATCCCTATAAAATATGAGGGTTGCGTTCGATTTTTCTAGGATCTCATCCTGACTTGGTGCCAAAGGGACCACCTCGGAAGTATACTCTTTTAAACAAAAAAATAATATCTCGAATCGGCCCAGAAGTCTTCGAGTAGTCGGGGAACATACATAAAAAAAGATTCGGACGAATTGTTAACCTCCTCCTTTTTTTGAAGTCGGTTAAAAAGTATTGCAAAACCATTATTTCTATACTTTTAAGGCTAATTGTTATATTTTTTTTTGATAATGCTGTATTATATATATAATTCTGGGTGTATTGAAATTTACTATAGTATGCTGTGTTTAGAGATACAAACAGTTAAAGCTAGTTCAAGAGCATTCTTTCTGAATCAGGGTGGGTGTAATGGGGTAGGGTGGTGTAAATAAAGGGTGTACATTTCTAGCGTAAAAAAACTTAGAACAAGGAAAGAATGTTCTGCTTACACAAAAATAATTTTAAAAATCAATTATCGCCGATTTTTAATAGCGACATAACTTTAGTCTGGGGACATCTGAGGAATAGTTTGATGCCTAATGTATGAACATTATGTAAAAGCAAAAAAATCACAAGATTTTTATTCCAAGTACCCCAAAGTGTTTACACTACACCTGATGATAAGCGCGGTGCAGTCCGAAAAATCAGTGAGTCTAGTGTCATGCACTAGACTCATGCCCCCGGCCTATGTATGCTTCTTCATACTCCAAAAAGGCTTGCGACAAGACAGGAGGATAAAGAAAGAAAAAATAGTTTATTTTATGACAGCAGCAATTTGAGGGGCTTCTGAGAAGACAGGGGGATAAATAAAGAAATCGTTTATTTTATAATAAACTTTAGTGCATTTTTTTTTATAGCAACGACTGGCTGGCTGGCAAAAAGGAGCAGATGGGTCACCTGATGGTAAGTGATCTCCACAGCCCATAGACACCCAAGACATAAAAAGAATAATGTGTGCGTTGCCAACATATAAGGAGGGAATGGAAGGGGGTAGAAAAGGGATTGGGACAGGAAAGGGGGGAATGGTCCATCGGTAATCTCATTCACCGAACGCAACGCGACAGCAAGCTGCCACTTTACATCGATTTTAAGTTTCGACGGTTCATCATTATTATCATCATCAGCCATAGGACGTCCTCTGCTGAACATAGGCCCCTCCCAAAGATTTCCACATCGACCTTTTGAAAGCGGCCTGCATCCAGCGACTTCCTGCGACCTAAGTTTCGTCGGTCACTTAAAGATAAAAGTTAACTATTGAAAAATAGTCCCTTACTTAGTAACTTTATTTATCTAACAGCACATAGTTCGGACTGCGCATGTCACACGTGTGATATTGATACTGAGTTCTGTCCGCCACAATTTGGGTCACCGAATGTTTTTGAAAGTAGTACACCCAGATTCCGCGACAGAAAAAAGACATAAAGGCCATTATTACGTATAGTTAGGGTTGCCAGTTTTTAAAATAAAAAGCCGGTTTTATTTTAGGCCGGACATTTTATTCGCCTCTTTGGTCTAGTGGCAGCGTATATGGGCTGGGAACCAAGTGGCCCTGGGTTCGATTCCCAGGTTGGGTGGGTGTTTTTCTAACACCGTTTGCCGGGGATCCAACTGATGGGGTTGACGTCAGACAGGCAGCCGTCGACGTCAGACAGGGCGTAAAAAAATAAGCCAAATCGTTGTTGCAACTGCTTGAAAAAAGTGTGTTGCATCGTTCCCGAATTGAGGTGATGTAAGGAAAAGATTAGGTCTGTCGTTATACCCTTAAAGCAGGATACATCTTTAATTCTTGAAAGCCAACCATGCCTTTTTAAAGCGGGACATCACTTTTAAAATAAGAAAGGAGATTTTACCTTTGCCCCACTGCGCATCGCTGTAAAGCCGTACAGGCCGGACACGACTGCAATAAACCGGACATGTCCGGCTAAACCCCAACACCTGACAACCCTATGTATGTATGTGCAGCGCCGCGCGGGTTAGAATAGAAGCGCTTTGGGCGATGTCACGTAATCGTAACGTCACGATGTCTATTGTCGAGTTAACTGTTGTTATCGCATAATCTTGGTTCTTTTATTAAGTGCGATGATATATTGGCTTACGGTTTAATTGACTATGTTTGCCTGAGGAATTATAAAGGCAATTAATTTTGAAGCTGCCAGATGTGTTTTGGTGCTAGGTACTGCAATTTAAGCACAAATAAGTTTATTTTATTCGACTGCATTGAAAGAGAATAATGTTTTTCGAAATCATGTATACATATATAATTATTTCATTATCGTGCTTTGTAACCTAAACGACTTGAACGATTTTAACACACGAGTGAGCTTTCTGAATTAATTAGTCTCAATTTTTTAAATCAACACGAAAAACGTTACATTAAAATATACTCGTATTGTAATATATTTGATACTTTAAACTGTTTTATCACACAGGGTCAAAAAATCAGGTGACTGCTTTGCCTTTAATCCAGTTTTAATTTGATAGTAAACGATATCGTTCATTCTAAAGGCGTGAACTCACGAACGAATAAAACATGAACATGAACACGGAACAATTAATTTGTTCATGTGGATGTAAGTTAGCAAAGCGAACAGGAATAAAATATGAACGTAGTTCTACTTGTGGTCGCTCAATCGCCCCCTCTCTTTAGTAGCAGTCGATTCGCCGTTGGAAGTGCTCAACAAATAACAATGAACAATGTTGCATCAAACTCCGATCACCGTCCACACAGAACACCGAAATTGGATCGCCACGTATATTTTTGACAAACGAAGTGAATATAAACGAAGTAATATATGATGTCGGTTCTTTGTTGTAGGGACAGCGTATATGGGCTGTGAACCGGGAAGACCCGAATACGATGCCCAGGTCGGGTAGAGTATTTTTCAGTCACGTTTTGCCCGGGACTAGATGCTTGAAAGGGTGTGTGCTATGTTGTGCCGACCCCACATTGACGTTGGCTAAGGGCAGGTGCAAAGAAAGAACAGTTAACGCAGTAATTTTCGTTAATGGTACGCACATGTAAACAAAATGTTCATGTTCATCATGCTCATGATTGATCGTGTGTACGCTGCTTAACCTCGGACATTGACGGGTGGCGGAACGAGGGCATTTTAAATATACCAGTGCACTTCCTCACAACCGAGCTCTGAAAACTTGACCCTGAATTTGGGAAAGTAATCTCCAGTATGTGCAGCGGTTTATGCAAAACACTTTTGCATATGTATTAACGGTTAAGGCTCGTTTATATGAAGATAATTTATTGCAAATTTGAAGCGTAAATATCACAAACAATCTGTCATTTGTTCTAGTAGGGTCTATCCTATTTAAGTTTTTACCAGCCCTTATCTAATTCCCACGTGGGGTCGTTGCATCACTATAAGCATGTCGCAGAAATGATTTAAAATATTTTTTTACGAATGTCTGCCTGTCTGACGTCAACCTCCTCTGAGGGATCCAGCCTCAGGCACTTCGTGTCGTAAATATACATGTTCCCTAACCTGGAATTCAAACCTAAGCACCCAATTCAATTATTACCAATATTACCACCAGATACCAACCAATACACCAAAACCGATGGTGTCGCGTTTCGTTCGAATTAAATTTTCGAGAATTTCTAAATGAAAGCTGGCAGCAGCTAGGCTGTGTCAAAAATCTCGCCGCGATGCGATTAAATCTCTTACGGCCGGTTTCAATAAACGATCTCAGTTTAGAGTGTAGATAGATCGCGATTATGAACCAATCTAATCAAGTAATTTGACGGAGTCATGTTCAAACTGTGTTCTTATTGGCTAATTTTTGTAATCTTTCTTCACATTTGAACTGAGATTGTTTATTGAAACCGGGCGTTAATCTATATTGAGCTTTATATCGGCCAGTACGCCGCCAAATCTTATTATTTTTTTATCAAAACTAGTGCCATTTACTGATTTCCGTAATTTATATGTCAAATGAAAATAAGTACCGATAAATCGAGGTAGGATCAATAAATAATGATCAGATCCTTGATGGAAGTTGTAAAACAATTACTAATGAAGTTGCGTACATATATTTGAATAAATTTGATGATTGTTTATTAATCAAAACAAATTGAAAATGTGACGACATATTTTACTGGTAGTACATCAATATAATATACCCTAGATGCACAGTTCTTTCCAAATATCCTCCTAAAAAGTGGTCTCAGGAATAAAACAAAGAATCATATCACAAGTTCTTATTAAATTAACACAAATATAACCCTATGGACGTGTTATAAAGTAGCTTTTTAAACGAAATGAGCAAGCGTTCTTAAATTTTAATTTTGAAATTTAGAATTCCATCGGCGTCGGACTGTATGCAAAACGAGTGCTTAAGCACTCCTGTCCCATTTTCCGAGCGTCAACTGTGCATCTAGGTAATTAATATATCGATGTGGTAGTAGGACTTTTACCTTTACATATATGCGAGAGTCTGTCTGGACATGTACCATCCTTAACGTCTAATGTTAACTGTTTGAGTAGTCTTAACTCTTAACTCCTACTGTGACAGCCTCCGTGGCACAGCGGGCGAGTAGCCGTCTGTAAAACGTGAGGTCTCGAGTTCGATTCCCGCACCGAGATAAATGTCTATGTGGCCCACAGATATTTGTTTCGGGTCTGGGTGTTGTGAGCCCGAAAGTCTCTCGTAGTTCTTGATACCCACGACACAAGACTCGATCTTAGTGTGGGGTCAGGACTATGTGTGACTGTTGGGTGTATTTATTTATTATTGTTTATCATCAGGCAAGCGGTGTGTTATTGATGAAAATAATCATAAGATTATAAGAATCAACAGGCCTATAATACAAACTGAAGGTATTGATTACCAGGAAATGTCAGCTGACTCACATTTGAAGCTACAAAAAGGAGATCAGAAGTCTAAGAGAAATATACCATACAGGGAAGCTCTGATGCATCTCGCCTTTGTGAGTCGACATGACATAACGCTTATTATCAATAATGGAAGCTTAGTTCATGGTAGCTTGTGCTGCTACCAAAGGGCAAAATGAATTAAATAATTGAGAAGTGAAATTAATGAATAAAACAATAAAAGGCAAGCGCATTAATATCAAGTATAACTTTATATAGAAAAATATCACTATTTGACCACAAGATTTTAGCACAACTTTATTACTGAGCTTTTCTGGGCCCATAACCTGATATTATAATCTTATGATTATTTTCATCAGTTATGTATGGTGTGTTATGCGGTGTGTGTTCGTCTTGTCTTTCGGGACAATAAAAATATATTTAACTGTTATAATAAAGTAAAGGTTTAACGTGATATTTCGTTTTCTGCTTAATATTAGCCCAGATAATGGAATTTGAGGAATGAGATGGAAAATGTCTAATATGGCGAAAAAAGCTCGTCGAAAAAAGTGCTCCAGTTTAAATACGCTTCTGCTTACTTCTTCGTCGCTCTAATTTCGTAAATACTAACTAAATGACTAGCCAACAAGTGCTGAACCATTCTCGATGTTATAAAATTGGCAACTAGTTAATAAAAATAGAAAAGCAATAAATAATGAAACGAAACCATGACACAATGAGGTATTCACTTATAACTGTGCCAAGCGGCTTGTGAGATTATATTAGTATTTCTCAATGGAATAAAAATTTCCATTGAAGACGTGTGAGGATAATAAACTTGATTCACGTGTATTACTTTTGATAGCGGCCTTGCCTGTGAAGAACCTTTTTCGACAATATCGACATGGATGTTGTCGAAATATCAATAAATTCGGGGGTAATCCAGGATCACGCAATATTTTTCTTCCACCTGGGGAGTTAGATTATAATACTACTGCTATAAGAAGTTGTAGCCTATATTTATCCTATTCCAAAGTAGGATCTGCATCATACATTTTTAAAGTATGTTGTAAAAAAGGTTCGGCATAGTTTTTAGGACTGTCTGTCTGCCTTACCTGCAGGAGGATTCGGACACAGGAAAATTGTGTCAGATAAACCATGTTCCGCGACCTGGAATGCGTTCTTTCCCGGCTCACAGGCAATATAATATAAACTAGTAGTCTAATAAAATTGGACCGTGTTATGCAGAAATTATCCAACCCACAAAAAATAAATGTTATTGATGCCAACATGTTCTAAAGTCTAAACCATTAATAGACCTTAATGACGTCAACAATTTTTTTTGGTATTTTTGTGGGTTGGATCGTTTCTGCATAACACGGTCCAATTGATACCACAAGATATTAATTTTGAAACTTCTTTAAATTTTTGCATATTATGCAAATACTGTTTTATTTGTATTGTTTGTAACATAGACGTGAATAATTTTTACTGCATTGAATTGTTAAATACTAACCTTCTGAAATAATTTATTCAAAAGCTCCAAGCTAAGTACAATCTAGAGCAGGATAATAAAATATGATGTAAGCGGAATTATCGCGAATCTCCGAGATAAGCTTTGATCAAAACGAATCATTCATCTTTCTGACAACCTTTTGTAATACTATTAGACTCTTATAACATAGGTAACAATTACAAAATAAACTAAGCTAAAACTAAGCATTTGGACAGCGCACGAGACGCAAAAGACTGTCTTCCAGTGTCAGACGACCTAATAAAGTATATAGGAAGTGACTGCATGCAGGCCCTTTCAAACAGGTTGGTATAGAAATCTTTGGGGTGGACTATCTACGTAATAACCAAAGGATTTTCGGTGTTGCCGTCGCATAGAATAGCGGAACTTGATATGAAGCCGGGCAGAACCATAGCCCCTTACTTATAAAAATATTTGAGTGCTGCTTATCTTTATACCATAGGTTGTCCATTTCATTTTTAAACAATGTAACGCAAGGAAAAAAGTGACAGGTTATTCTTAACCATTTGCTCAGCTAAAAATGCTGTTTTAAGTAAGGCCCATATTGTCTCAATTAGGCAAAATCTTTCTTTTGTTCCCCTTGCCCTTAATTCCACCTCAATGTGAGGATGACGCAACAGCAATATTACATGAAAGATTTGGCTTAGTTTTTACGACTGGCTACCTGCCGTCAACTCCTCTTTATAATATGAGAACCAGACCTGAGAAAATCTGTGGGTATGATGAGGTAATGTACAGTAATAATGATGAAAGAAAAAATAATAGTTGTTAAATATACTTTCAGCCCAAACCTTTAGACCCAGAAAGCGGAAATTTTGAACAAAGATTAGCTTTATTTATAGAATATTGCCATAGGACGTCCACTGCTGAACATAGGGCTCCCCCAAAGATTTCCAGATCGACCTGTTGGAAGCAAAGCAGTGGACGTCCTATGGCTGATGATGATGGTGAAGGAATATTGAAGGATATTTCGAAATAAAAAAAAATCCATATTGTATATAGCATGGACAATGGAAATACGACGCGAAACGGCGAGTATACACTGGCCAAACGAAGGCGAAATAATCTATACCTGTTGCGTTCACACTAACAAACTTTCGCTGTTATAGGAATGAAATAGGCATGATTCGTTCGCTTTCTTTCGGCACGGTGTGTACAAAGACAAAAGACTCCAAATGTCCAACACGGACATAACTGCGAGAAAAACCAAAAATACAAAACATTTGGAAGTAGTTTACTGTTATAGGAAGTTATTATAAGCATACGAATAACACAAATGATATTTCCCTTCCACTAGTCATTGACGTAAGCTCGTGATGCAAGTACTCGTAAGCATGCAGTAATCCAGATCACAGGGGCGAGGTAATGCGATGATGTTTGGTAACCATAGGTAATATAATATATTGCATATATGTGTTAATATGTATGATAAAAGTGAAGTTGTGTAGTCATGACCTAATAGCACTCTCTCGATGAGTTAGGTGCAGATCCACGCTTAAAATGCCTAATTATGTCAGGCTTCTTTTCAGGGTTCCAAACCCAAATGGCAAAATATAGTTACATAATGTCAGTCTGTCTGTCTGTCCGTCCGTATGTTGTAGCCATTTTATTTTGCAATTATTGACGCTGCGTTTTTTGGATGGTAGATGTTTGGCTACCTTAATGAAAAGGAATTGAGTTTTTTTTAATAAAGTGTTATCAGAAGTGTCTCAAGCAAATGAGAGCACCTCAGGGCAAGTGTCGTCGTTCACCAACAGCGCAAATACCAGGGGCACAAATAAACCACTACCTACAGTGGAAAGGATAGAAATAGAGGTCGGAAGGGAAAGCAAAAAAAAAGGAAATAAAAAAGATGAAATGAATCGAATAAAATGTTTATGAATAAACCTTATCAGTATGGTATTTAATAATAATTTAATATTTTTAAATCTCGTATCACAATCATCATAATTCATATTTATCATTTTTGACAATTCATTATCTCTTTTTATTTAGAGTATTTGATTGACAAATTAAGCCTTTTTATCCTTGTGAATAGTATTGTAAAATATGGCTCGTAGCTTAAAATAAATTATAGGCACATTTTAGATTAATATTCGGTATTTCATGTGCATTTGCCTATTGTGTCATGTGATACATGACGTAAACTAAGGCAGTTTGCATCAATCATAATCACTATGCATTCAAGTATTATTTGACATGGGTTTGTAAATGTCGAGCAAATTTAGGCGTGGGCGAAATCTGACGGTGACCTTTGCCCAGTGCCTACATGATTCGGGTAATAGTATAGTAATCGATATTTTCGCATAATACATTTATGTTTCTGTTATGTCTCTTTGGGCTAAGGTCTTAGTCTTAGATCACAGACGTAAAAAAAAGATGGACGAAGCGAAGGTTTTCGGCCCATTCGATCAGTCGCCGCAATTAAGTGTCGATAGATCGAATGGGCCAAAAACCCTGTTTCACTTTTAATTTTTCTAGTGTTTCATCCATCTTTTTTTACGTCCGTGGCTTAGAAGTTGATATTTATGTATTTTGAGCTGTGTAAATTCATTTCAATTTTGCGCAGCATTCAGGACGGCATGATTCTGAGACCACAGTAAACTCATTGTAGTCGGGCGATGGTTTTTTGAAGTCCACTAACCAACAAGTGTCGTGACCCTATCTTGCCAGGATAATTGCCAGGATATATTTCGTCAAAATAAGAGTAATCATTAACGCAGACGCGTACAGTAATGTATCTTTTAGTCATACCCATCGCGACTTTAACCATTTTACCAATTAAATAAAAAAAAAACATTTTAAACAAGAAGGAGGCAAGGCATGGAGATCTTGTATTATACTATGTTATCATCTGTGAAAATACCTATGCTTACAAATAATTTTCGGCCGTCTTCCAAAGGAGGAGGTCCTCAATTCGTCGTTTTTTTATGTTTATTATTCGATATCTCCGCCAAATGTGGACCGATTTTCAAAATTATTTTTGTGTTCGATAGAGCTTATTTCAAGGGTGGTCCCATATAATTTGGTCACGATCGGTAAATTGGAAGTCGGTCAGTTAAGTTTTTAAACATGTGATTATTTTGATTTGATTTGATTTGATTGAAAAAATTCCAATTTCCAACAAATATATTACCAGTATACCAGCGCTATAGATAATTTCAATACTACCAGTAGATATGACTCGACAAAGCGATTAGCCTGAGGGCGCGTTATTAGTAATTGTAAGAAAAATTTTGGGCATGCCAACCTACGCGGGTTTTCGAAGTGGTCCACCTCTGGTTGTCACGCTGAGATTAATTACGTCATTATTGATACGAATCGGTGTTTGTTTATTAGTTTAAAATATTGGAAATTAAATGGTGGTAGACTTTAAGGTTATTGACAATAATATCCGGTAAAATTTCACACTTTTTAAATTTATGGTCATTTAAAGTATAGTTGTCTAAAGAGGTATAAACTGATTTAAAAAAAAGAGGGATGTTCTAAATTCCTGTATTTTTTAATTACTGTTTGTGACGCGATATCTTCGCAAATGTAAGCGCTTTTAATTTTTGTTGTTTGAGAGAACTGATTCCATTTTTTTTCCACTTGCTCTTATACCACCTCAATGTGGGGTCGGCGCAACACACTTTTTCGAGTATGTTGCAGAAAGGATTTGGCTTACTTTTTATCGTCCTGATGTCTCGGGTTCAAACCCCAGGTGGGCCAAAGTGATATTGAACTTAACAGTATCAGCTCGGAGTCTGGAATTTGTGCCCCATATGGCGATAGACTCGCCCCCTATCACATCTGGGACGAAACTAAGCTCGAGGAAATGTGGGTGTCCCAGTTCGCTAGCGCGCCTCTGCCTACCCCTTTGGGGACGCAGGCGTGAGCTAATGTATGTATTCGTATAGATTAGGGATGTCCTTAAAAGATTTCACGTCATTGTCACGTACCAGCGCCAATGTCCTTGACTCGATTGTATGAAATAACATAAATTTAAAAATCGAAACTCGATTCTTTCATCATTCGAACTTTTACCGGGTGCGTGCAAAAAGTCACGTGTTTAAAAAGGTAATAATTAAATTCTGTACCGAGGTGTCTCATTTGACGAAACATTTCGAGTGATCTCAATATTCGAGTTCTTGTGTTGTGCAAATTCGGATATTTGCATATTCCGCATGCAGTATTACATTATGATAATTATTACGCGTGCAAATACATTTTCGGTGACACTTAATTGCTTCATAGTATGGTTGATATTTAACCGTTTTGTTTGCTTTTTAAGCCGGAGACTTCAGTATTAAATTGTTGATTAAATTGCCTCGGTTAGAGGATCGAACCCGCGAGTTTGTTTTGGTATTTGGGTTCCTCGCTAAGTCCCGGATGATGAAAGATTTTAAAAGTGACCTGTAAATAATAAGTAGATCACTTAATAGTAAATGAGCTCATCTACTTGCCTTTTAATATCTATAAATGTGTTATCTATGAATCTTTTAAGGAATGACGATTAAGACAGTCTGGTACTTTTGTCTTCTAAACTTATTAAAAAGCAGCTATGGCTCATTTGGGAGTGCTAAAACTGCTAAAATTATATTTAAGAAAAACTTAACACATCGACTTTAAATCCGAACCCTTGAAATAATTAATAATTTTGAAAATCGGTCCACATTTGGCGGAGATATCGCGAACATACATAAAAAATTCAGACGAATTGAGGAACTTTCTCCTTTTTGGAAGTCGGTCGAAAAATTGGTATCTTTGTTAACTTCATCTAAAGAGAAAAGTATTTTTGATGAAATTTTATACACATTACGTCCCATATACTTTTCATCTGACCAGTAGGTAATTAGGACACGACATTCACGCGCAATGCCGCGAGCAAAGCTAGTACATAACCTCAAAAATTCAGCCTACACTAATGTAACAATTTGCCATCAATCCATCACCCTTGACAGTAGTCTTTGCATTCTCAGGTATTATCAACCAGTCGACTTCCAGTCCGATTTGTAACCTGACAATAGATAACATCTATTTTTACACTGCTAGGTGTGTGTCATACGGTCGGACCAGCTCCAAAAGGCAACGCGTTTGACCTACATCCATCACTTGTTACCAAAGACATTCAAGAATAAATAGACGAGACAGTACGAATATTGTGATCCAAAAGTGACCTTGTGGTCATAAGTCACTCGGTCGTATTTGAAACGACTGAGTGACGCGTAAAATCATAATGTTTACATACTGATTTTTTAAGTTTACGCGAATATTATACATTAAAATAAAACTATTCTTACGGATTCTATCACGATTAGGTTTTAATTATTATTCCCGACGTTTCGAAGGCTTTGCAGTCTTCGTTGTCACGGGTCAGACTGAGGTGTCATTTTTCCAAGAAAGGTTAGTGTTACAATATCTACCATCATTAAAAAATTATACAAAATCAAAAAAGGTTAATTATTTGTGTTCCGATCTATGCAGTAATAATGTCGGGAATAATAATTAAAAACCTAATCGTGATAGAATCCGTAAGAATAGTTTTATTTCAAGTGACGTGTTTCTAGAACATCTGCAGAACATTCTAGGGTGTAAATTGTGATAAGCGCCTCCGCATTGTAATAAATGGTAAATGGTGTAACTGGCGTTTGACATCAATTTTTTTGGAACTTGGAAACTTACTTGTTAGCCCCTCTATAGTAATATTATATCTCTTTGCTTGTTACCCATAACGTATGTGGCTTTATTTTGCTTGTAATGTATGACTGTTTCAATGGCGTAGTTACATTGGATACACAATAGAATTTTAGTCAATGTGCATTTGAAAAGGAAAATAATTTACTTTTCCTCTTTCTTGCTTTTATCAACTTACGTGATCTTGAACACAACACGAAATGGACGAAGATAATCTCAATATATTATAAGTTTGGATGGTATGATGGTATGACGTATGTTAAACTATTTTTACGGATTATATCACGATTTGGTTTTAATTTTTATGCCCGACGTTTCGAAATCTTTGCAGCCTTCGTGGTCACGGGTCAGACTAAGGTGTCATTTGTCCAAAAATGTTAATATTACATTATCTATTAACATTTTTGGACAAATGACACCTTAGTCTGACCCATGATGTCGCGGGCAATAGCTACTTTTACAATATTTTCTACATACCACGTTCTGAACAACAAGATCACATAAGAATGTGTTATAGAGTGTATGACCTCTTTGTTATAGCAGAGATAAAGCTCTGATAATAGCTGATAGCAAGACAATAGCAGGGGGTTGGTCTGTATGCTAAGCGGTTAAGTAATTATGCTAATAGCAGAGATTAGCCACATTTGGCATATGCCGGATTATTTATGGATCAATTGTTGCTAACACCTGACTATCTTAATCGAATTGGGTGTTACCGTGACGGGTATGTGTTAATTATTTGTTGAATACATAATAAACATAAGCTCACGCCTGTATCCCTGAAGGGGTAGGCAGAGACGCACTAGCGAACTAGAACACTCACATATCGTCGAGCTTAGTTCCGGCCCAGATGTGATAGGGGGCGAGCCCATCGCCAAATAGGGCACAAATTGGAGACTCCAGGCTGATATTGAAAGATATTGTCGCAGGAAGTTGCTGGATGCAGGCCGCTTCCAACAGGTCGATCTGGAAATCTTTGGAGGCCTATGTTCAGCAGTTGACGTCCTATGGCTGATGATGATGATGATAATGATTGAAAAAATCCAATATCACTTTTCCCGACCCGGGGATCGAACCCGAGACCTCAGGACGGTAGTCGTACCGAAATACAACCACGCCTCCAAAGCAGATTTGATGAATATTAGTTATAAATTAAGCTTTGCATACCTCGTTTACGCTTAGGTTTCTCACATAATTCTTAGCTGAGTCAATTCTGTTGTATGAATAAAGCAATAGTAATGTTGTGACCTCACATTAAGGTTGAGATTTATAGAGCGAACTTCGACTAAGTCTGAGTCAAAGAAACGATTTCAGTGGGGGTTTGAAATTTTTAAATCAAACTTCGAGTTAGTCCTAGACATTTTTTACAAGAAAAACGGATTGACAGAGACTAAGCAAAAATGTTCTTGTAAAAAATGATTCCGACTAAGTAAAAGTTCGATTTAAAATTCGAAATCCTCAAAGAGATCGTTTCTTAGATAGACATAGACTTAGTCGAAGTTTGCTCTATAGATCTCAGCCTCAGATAGAGGTACAAGAATTGTGTTATAAGTATCAGAAATTACATGGAATTTACAGCCCTACACCCAGTGGGGTTACCACCACCCCTTATAGCAGTTTTATAATCTTACTTGTACCGATGCCCATACAAAACAAAATTATAATAATACTGCTATAAGAGGTGGACCCGAAGAAACTTACATATACGTATTATTGATTCACGCCTATATTCTCGGAGGGGTAGGCAGAGGCGAACTAGAACACCCACAAACTTACCTACTATAAAAATTTAATTCAAAATATTTGTAGATTGACAGTGACTTTTTCAGTATTGTTTTAATATTATTTTCACCACCCTGATACCGATTAGCAGTGGGCCCAATTTCTGTATCCTTCCTTATTTCCCTCCTTTATTTATATTTCTTTTGCAGTCCAGTTTTCTTTTTTTTTTTTTCATTTATTATTATTATTTTATTTATTATTATTTATCCTTTCTTCTTCTTTTGAACGCGCCTATGCTTTTTCGGTGGCTATGGCCATCGAAGCGGAGATGGAAAACATTTAGTTAGTTTGGTCGTTTAGTTCTTATACCTTGCGTCTTGGCTTAGTGGCAGTGTATATGGTCTGAGGACCGGGTGGTTCTGGGTTCGATTCCCAGGTCGGATAAACCGTTTTTCCTAATTTGATTTGCCTGGGACTGGATCCCGCAGGGGTCGCAGAGGGCGAGGTTGATGTCAGCTAAGTCTAAGTCCAATAATCTCTGCAACATGCTTGAAAAAGTGCGTTGCGCCGACCACACATAGGGGCAGGCAGAAAGAAATTAGATTAATTCTAATCTGTGAGTCTGGCCCATGTCCATGAACAAAAGAAATTGTGATAGCGTGCTAGTGAGAGGGAGTTAACATAATTTTTCCCATTAAAAACGTGATATAATAGTATTACATAATAGTAAACCGTGATAATTGTGTCATTGTATGTGGGTTTCAACTTTTTAATCCGTCGTTGATACCAATCTGGAGTTGTTTTTGGTCGGTCGTGTATTTATTTTGGTTATGAGTTATGTTGTAAGTTAAACAACTATAAATATTGCCCCTTAGTTACAAAAAAAGTTAGGCGTTGCTTATCTTTAACCATAGGTTGTCCCTTTCATTTTTAAACAATGTAACGCAAGAAAAAAGTGACAGGCTATTCTTAGCGAAAAGATAAGCGAAAATGTTTTTTAAGAAAGGCCCATTATTTTTTGGTAAGCGATAAGTATATATGTACCAATTTATAAGATTCTTAAGTTCAATACAGCTTTTTTACTCCAAGCTTACTCCAAGGGGAAAAATATAAATTATCAAGATGACCAAGATCTGGTACAGAGGGTCGGTTAGGTTAAAGAGTTTATGAAAATTAGCAGTCTCCTAGGCGCAGCGGATGAGTAGCCGGCTGTGAAACCAGCGGCCTGAGCAGGAAAATTTCTGACAACTGTAAATGTATTTTAGCTCGATGCGCGTCTATGAAATTTGTATGAAATATTAACTAAACGTCATCACTGCGCAGCGAACTCGAATACATTTACATTAGTTTTTCGTACTCGGGCTACAGAGGCCGTGAGTTCGTTTCCCGCACCGAGACAAATGTTTGTGTAACATTTTTGCTTCGGGCCTGGGTGTAGTAAGTCCGAAAGTCCCTCGTAGTTTCGGGTACGCAAGATTCAGGTTGGTTATACCTAGTGTGGGGTCAGGACTATATGTATGACTTTTCCATCTTTCTACCTCCTTTTATCCCACCTTAATGTGGGGTCGGCGCAACACACTTTATCAAGCATGTTGCGGAAAAGATTTGGCTAAGTTTTTACGGCCAAGTGTCTGCCTGACATCAAACTTCTCTGAGGGATTCAGCCCCGGGCAAATTAAATTAGAAAATTTGCTTTGCTTTGCTAGATTGCGAACTGGGAATCGAACCCAAGACCTCCCGGTCCAAAGCCCATATATGCTGCCACTAGACCAAGGAGGCTACTAAAACTAAATAAATTATTTTAATTAAATGGTATAAATGTATTATGTAATTAGTAATTGATGTTACAGTAGCCCGAGCACGAAAAACTAATGTAAATGTAAATGTATTCGAGTTCGCTGCGCACTGATGACGTTTGGTTAATATTTCATACAAATTTCATAGACGCGCATCGAGTTCGAATACATTTACGGTTGTCAGAAATTTTCCTGCTCAGGCCGCTGCTCTGTCAGTTGCTGTCAGTGTGGATTATATTTAAAGAAAGATTTCTGCTTATTCGAAACCAATGATTCTTAGGTAATAGTTGCGTATAGTGAGACAATAGTACAGGTGCCCAATTTACATGTCATATTGTTGTGTAAAAAATGTGTACAATTGACAAAAACCAGGACTACATTTTAAAACCGTGACATGCAATTAGTGTCAAAAATTTCGGTATTGCATACTGAATATGTTTGCGTTGTGACAACTTGAATTTCTTTTTTGATATTTTTGACAGCCACCGTGGCGCAACGGGCGAGTAGCCGGCTGTGAAGTGAGAGGCTATGGGTTCGATTTTGGCACCAAGATAAATTATTGTGTGACCCACGGATTATTTTTTCGTAATTAATTTTGTATAAAGTTATGAGTAGTAGAGCCAAGCTGTAAACAGTTACGTCTACAGAACGAATAGGCCGGCTGGACTTGTTTGATACCACTGTCTCACAGAAAACCGACATAAAGTGGCAGCTTTTCGCGTTTCATTCGGTTAGTGAGCTTTCCGGTGGGCCATTTCCCGCCCCTCTCCCTTTCCTGTCCCCTTTCACTCCTTTTAGGTTGGCAACACACCCATTATTCTTTTTGTGTCTTAGGTGTCTATGAGCGGTGGAGATCACTTATCAGGTGACCCATCTACTCGTTTGCCAATCTCTGCTATACATAAAATTCAAACAAATTAGAGCATCAGCTGCATTTAGCTGCATGGAAGTTCTTTTGAATACGTACATACATACATAAGTTCACGCCTATATCTCGGAAAGGGTAGATAAAGATAAATTAGATAACATATCAATTAGGTTATTTTCAACCCTAGTGATAGGGGGCGAGCTTATTGCTATATCCCCATAAATTCCAGACTCCGGACTGATACTGAACCGAAAAATCACTTTTCCCGACCCAGGAATCAAACCAGAGACGTCAGAATAGTAGCTATACTTCGTAATACAATTACGCCACCGACGCAGTCTAAATGCGTAATAGGAATTATGGTAAATATTATAAGACAGCACAATAACCACACCTGTACAACTCAGTGCGTTTATATTACGTAACTGTTTAAACCTACTTTAGAGAAAGGTATTATTGTTTTGATATGCTACAAAAGGCTTAGTGAAAGTGACACTAATCCTGTAGTAATTAATGCTAATTATTTATGTATGTGATCTCGCATAGCACTGCTATTAATTCATGATAATGGATGTGTGTCATGTTAATATCTATTTGATGCAGACGTTTTTAATATGTATGTATGGGATTCGGAATTTTGCTGGGTAGGGCAGTAGGCTCGCATCTTCGTCATGGGATGGAAATAATGAATACTACTGCTGACGGATTACTGCTGTGTCGTGCTTGTTTCCCCTCCTGAGTTACACGCGAGAGCTTAGGGAACGTACCCATAGACATCCAAGATAAAAAAAGAGTCATGGGTGCGTTGCCAACCTAAAAAGAGGGAATGGAACGGGAGGGACAGGGGATTGGGAAAGCGAGGGGGAATTGAGCCACCGGAAATCTCACTCACCGAACGAAACGCGACAGCGAACTGCCACTTTACGTCGGTTTTCTATGAGACAGTGGAATTAAAACGGCTGAACCGGCCCATTCGTGCTGTAGACGTAACTGTCTACAGCGTGGCTCTACTACGCAAAAATGCTCTTCAAACCAGAACACAACATTGCTTGCACTGCGAACAAGCTGCTTGGTGCGCATGGCATACTCTTGCATGTGAGAGTTCTAACACATTTACGCTTACTCACTCCATTTTGAGTAAACTTGCCCTTTGTAAATGAAAGAGAACGAAACTATTATTCTAAATTTGAATTTGTTTCTATAAATCCCGCCCCTCCCTTGCTACACACCTCAGCTAGTAGTATGAAGTATTTCTATTGTGAATAATGGCTTATGACGTGCACCATGAATTGAATCGTTGATGATTTATAACCTAACCTATGACCTTCACCCGCCATACAAATCTAGAATACCACCAACTTTCTGCGCGACCGAACGACCGGAGGCGGTGAGCGAGCGACCTTGCCCGCCCCACGGCGCGGGGTGGTTATCTGCGGCCAGGCTCGCCACACCGCCACTCGTATATCGAACGACACGGACTCCGCGCGTCACAACCGATGGTCGCTTGAGCACGATGTGGGCTTGGTTGTTGTTGTTCGTGGTCGCCGCGCTCCCGGTCGCTGAGAACGCGGGCGCTGGCGCCGCTCGGCTCGTCTGTTACGCGGAAAACTCGCGCGCGGATGGATTTTCCGAGTGCACGCATCTTGTGTACGTTGGCAACGCTAGAGGAGACAAGTTAGACGGTATATTGAAGGAGTATAGGAAGAATAATCCGAGGGTGAAGATTATATTGAGGGTTGCTGAGGTCGATAAGGTAAGATTCTTTTCCACTGGTATTATGACAATAAAAGCATGCAAATGTCATGCCGTAAATTTGGTGTATTATATGTTCAAAAGCACCATAGGTAAAACAATTAACGCTATGTTGCCTGTAAAATATAAATCTAATATACAAAAATACTTCAATATTCCATTTAAAGTCCAAAACAAAACTAATTATAATAAAAATATGTAAAATGTAACAAACATTTCGAAAGCTTTACTGCTCAAACAGTTATATTGAAAACCGGTATTTCAATATTGACATATTTTACAAAGCTTAGAAGTCACAAATAATTAATAAGCACCTATTGAATATAATTTTTCCGCCCTTGAATAAAATAGGAGCTTTTAAATTTCTTCTGATTACAATGTAGCAACCTGATCAACCTTGCGTGAACTGTTTTATAAAATACTATAACATTGTTGGGTAACAGTACAGTAACAGTAAGTAATATTATACGCATTAAGTTATAGTGTTTGGATACCAGGATGTTTTTCTCCACTGAAGCAATTAATTTTCAAATTAATTCTTAGTAAAATAATTAAGATAATATCCCTACAGAATAGGTAAAGTTGCTCATACCATGGTCGTAATAAACCTTTTATTAGACTCTTTAGATTTTTTTTTAGCTTTAAGGAAAAACCTTTTTTTCCTTTCCAAACTAATTTTTGTATCAAACAATTTTAGGCGTGAATCGCTTGCTACGAATTTCGTAGAAGATTTCTCGTAGCATCCTCCTATCGTGTTATTGATTAATCTAAAAGCTCTATGCTTAGGCGTTAATTCAATCAATATCGTCTACATTATTAATCTTTTTCATGCATGTTGCAGAAGGGATTTGGCTTAGTTCTTATGGTGTTTTTCTAACCTATCCCCAACTTTAAACATTAAAAGTAACAGGCGTACTCATATAGTGATCAGTTAATTACGTTTATTTTTTTAAAACGTCACAAGCCATAACGTCTCTACAATAATTACGGATGTATTCGCAACAAAAAGAAACGAGTGCAATACTAGGTTTTTACGTTCGCAATTTAGTTTGTGTACAAATGTAAAGTGAGTGGTTACATTAAGAGCACGGATGTAAAGAAAAAGAGGAACACCATCTCGAGAAGACGAACGCTAGCGTTAATTTCGAGAAGAACTGTAAAAAAACTCGATTTGAGGTACAGTGACATCTAAATAATAGTGTCCACTGAAAACAAATGACAGACAAATTGTCATGTCTCCGATCTTCTTCAAATTCTTTTTTTATCTATTTTCATACATACTTCTATATACATATATAAGCATACGCCTGTATTCCCGAAGGGGTAGGTAGAGGCCCACTCGCGATACCCACACCAGATACCCACATTTCGGCGAGCTTTGTTCCGTCCCAGATGTGATAGGAGGCGAGTCTATCGCCATATCGGGCATAAATTCCAAACTCCGGGCTGATACTGAAAAATCCAATATCACTTAGCCCGACTAGGGGGTCAACCTGAGACTTCAGGACGGTAGTCGTATCGAAATACAACAACGCCACCGAGGCAGTTTAGGAAATCAGTCCAAATAATATCCACTGAAAACAAACGACAGACGAATTTTTGTGGATCACCGATCGAATCTTCTTCGAATTCCTTCTAAATTCAAATATTCATTATTCACGAAAACTATTTCAGAAGAAGGAAACTCGTATGGTCGCAGTTAGTTAAAATTCTCCGAAACAAACACCTCACTCGTTTGTTCGCATGAGGAAAGTTTGGCAAAACCAACGCTAATTGCTCTCATTGTTGTTACATTGGGATGCTAATAGCTGACTGAAATTTGTGTGAGAATTTTAGAATAGCCTCTAAATGTTGAATAGGAAAACTGAACAGAATATTCAATTTTTGACCGACTACAAAAAAGGAGAAGGTCCTCAATTCGTCTGTACTATTTTTTTAAGTATGTCACTCTATATATCCGCCGAATGTGGACCGATTTTCAAGATTATGTTTGTGTTCCATAGAGCTTATTCCAAGGATGATCTCATATACATTTTCGATCGGATATGTATCGAAGTCGGTCCATTAAGTTTTTTAATGTAATGTTTTGTAGAGGTATATTTATTTTATATGTACTCAGATTTTATGATTTAACAAAGTTTTGTTTTACATTATTAGAAACTATAAAAACACATTTAGTAATCACAAGTTTATAAACTTCTTTTACAATAAATGATTTCTACGCATTTGTCATTATTTTATAAACTTAAAGACCGACTTCAAAATGTATATAAAGCCGCGTCTCCTGCTCTAGTTTTTCTGGAAACATTATAGAAGTACATAAACACATACGCAAAATAATGATTTTAGGTGTATCCTGCTCGTAGAATTATGGACCATAGATCAAAAATACATGTTTTGTGTAGGTGTTTTGTGTAATGTTTTAGTCCAGGAGATGCGGCTTTAGATCAAATTTGGATTAATTTCCATTGAACACAAAAAAAACTTCAAAATCAATTCACATATACCGTCGAATTAAGGACTCTCCGTTTTTAAATCGGTTGAGAACATTGATCGTTGTCAAAGTGGCGTAAAATAATTCCAGTTTTTAGTTTACGAATTGGTTTACTGAACAGGAAAACGAAAATCCCTTTTAAGGGTTTTCCTGTCTTAATATTAAGTTGCTTTACTTTTTGCATTCCCACGGCATTAAACATTGAATAGTACGACATATACTTAAACTTATAGGGCCTTACTTATAATAACAGTTTAGTCTGTCCCGTTTTATCCTTGTGTCACATTGTTTGAAAATAAAAAGGAAAAACTATTCTTTACCATGTAGCAGCACAGTGCATTCTTGAACAATGAAGCATATCGAAAATATGTGTGAACCAAACTTGGATTAGTTTATACCCGTGTCAGTCACCTACTTAAGTATTGTACTTAATATGATTTGTTAATTTGTTTAGTTTCGTATTTACAACGTATTCTTTGTTCTCATGCATTCCTTTGTATTTGATTTGTTATGTTAATAAATATTTGGTGAGAGTGAGAGGCACAGCGACCCCTTACGGGATAGAGCAGTAAAGCAATCTCAGACTAGCCACCTTAAATACGGTGTTAGAAAATTCAGTTAACAGTATTCCATTTGCATTGATCACGCACGCATAGTTTGCTCTCTGAATCGCTCACACTTTACTGGCACCTAAGTCTTTCATTAACCATCAACATTACTCGATACAAGACAACTGCCAAAACCATTTGCCCAGTTAAACTGTTTTCGACCGACTTTCAAAAAGGAGAAGGTCCTGAATTCGTCTGTATTCTTTATGTATGTTACGCGATATCTCTGCCAAATGAGGACTGATTTTCAAAATTCTTTTTGTATTCGATACAGCTTATTGCAAGGGTGTTCCCATATAAATTTGGTCACGATCGGATTTGAAGAATGTTAAGTTTTTAAACTTGTGATTATTATAAGGCCCATTGTATAATAAACATAGTCATGTTTATCCTATTGAGTCTTTGAAGCTTATTATTTTTATCACTCGATCTGACATATGTTCTAACAGCATGACATTTATTGCATTGTCAAATTGTCAATGAATGTTAATGTATGAATTTATTCAAAGTATAGAACTAGGCTTACACAGTCAATAAATATTACGATCTTGCGAACTGGCAAATATTTATCATCTTACAACTCATTCATTTGTTCTTGACCAAATATATATGGGACCACCCCTGGTGTAAGCTCTATCAAACACAAACAGAAGCTTGTAAATTATCTACATATGTCAAAGACTTTTTTTATAGCAGCATAGCATTTTTTTATAGCAGCGACTGGTAAACGAGCAGATGGGTCACCTGATGGTAGATTTTTTGCACTACTTTTACCACCAGGTGCAGTGTAGTCACTTTTCCGTGCTCGGATAAAAAAAGTGATCTCCACCGCCCATAGACACCCAAGACATAAGAAGAATCATGAGTGCGTTGCCAACCTAAAAGAAGGGTAATAGGGATTGGGAAAGGGAGTGGGAATTGGGTCACTTACTACTACACTACACCTACACTTTACGGTTTTCTGTGAGACAGTGGTATCGAACAGGTCGAGCCGGCCCACTCATGCTGTAGACGTAACTGTTTACAGCATGGCTAACAACTACCACTAAAAAAGTAGCATAAATTACATTTAAAATATACCGATGAATCGGAAACCTCTTCTTGTTTTAATCCATTGAAAATAGCTTCGTTCTACCTGAGATTGAAACTCATCACTTTTTAGCCCACAAAATAGCAATATAAGTCGATAATTTAATGAATATATTTCATAATATGAGCAACAAGTTATAACTAGCCAAAGGGTAAATTGTATTTATTCTTACGAAACTCTCCAATAGACGCAAATAGCTTGTAACTCCGTAATGCAGTAGACTTTATTGTTTATGTTTAAACATTATAATATTGACATTATTAGACATGGTATATCGGTTACTTGTATTTGAGGATATGTGAGGCAATGATCATGTCATGAAGTGGAAGCAAAGACATTTAATAGTATATAGACGGGATAACAGCACAAAACTTGTGATCCAAAAGTTATGACCTAGTGGTCATAAGTCGCTCAGTTTATTTGAAATATACGCGCGCCAGGTCGGCCAGCGTAATAATATTGAGAGAATAAACTTATTTATACGCGATTCTTAATCATCCACAGAACATTTTAGGGTGTAAATTGTAATAATCGCCCTTGCATTTTAATAAATGGTGCATGTTGGTACTGAAGTTTGAGATCAATTTTGTATGGAATCTTGCTTGATAACCCCTCTTTAGTTAGTAATATTAAATCTCTTTGAGTGGAAGCATTAAACGGCTAGTCCCAAAAATTTCCATCCGAGTGTACAGATAGATTGCGGAAATTAATCAATCATTTATTTCTTTCTTTCTACCTGCTCTTATCCCACCTTAATGTGGGGTCGGCGCAACACACTTTTTCAAACATGTAGCAGAAAGGACTTGGCTCAGTTTTTACGACCTGCCTGTCGTCAACTCCCTCTGAGGGATCCAGTCCCGGGCAAATTAAATTAGAAAATTCGCTTTGTCCGAAATGGGAATCGAAGCTCACATATGCTGCCACTAGACCAAGGAGTAATATTAAATATCTTTGGTCACTATAAATCTAAAAACGGTCACTGGCTATACCTTAAGGAAATTAATGACTTCTAAACCATATAAAACTTGTATTCGACTTAGCCTAGATTCAATGTTATGAAACGATTAAAGTTTATCATACAATTCAGTCGCCTTCTTGGTCTGGCAGCGTATATAATCTGTGAACTTGGAGGTACTTGGGTTCGAGTCCCAGGTCAGGCGGCTGTTTTACTATACCGTTTCCCCGGGGCTGGATTCCTCAGCTGGGACGTCATGTCACGTTAACGTCACGCCAGTCGTAAAAACTAAGCAAAATCTCTGCATGCTTGAAAAAGTTTGTTGCGTCGATCCCAAGTTCAAGTGGGATAAGGGCAGGTAGAAGACACGTAGTAATTGAGCTATCAGTTGCATTTGCGCTTACGTAAGGCATTGCTTTGTGGGCCGCGATATCTGGATCACAGGTCGCGTCGCTTTACGCGGAATTACGTATTAAACAGGTATTATTTGTTACACCACTTCGGGAGCGGCGCGATTCGTCGGCGTGTGATCAGACTTTCTGCAACGTGTCGGTCTGATCGATGTATCGGGCTTTTGGTTTAAAATCGCTGTTGTAATTAATGACTTATACGTTTTTATTAAGAGATTATGCATCGTTACTCATACATACACATACATAAGCTCACACTTGTATCCCCGAAGAGATAGGTACAGACGAACTAAAGAACTAGAACACCCCCAGTTAACCACGTTTATTTCCGTCCCAGATATGATAGAGGACCAGCCTATTGCCATATCTAGCATAAATTCAATCAATTAATTAAAGCCTGTATACCCGAAGAGATATTTAGGTAGAGACGAACTAAAAATCTAGAATACCCCCATTTAACCAAGTTCATTTCTGACTCAGATATCATAGAATATCAAGATTAAATATATTAGTATATTAAGACCCAGATATCAAGATAAAAGAGCAACGCCAGACTTTCTTGCCCGTTCTTCTCTGGCGAAACGGCCTTCCGAACTGGCGGTAGAGGAACTTTGACGGAATCTAAATAATGTAGTAACATTTCATGGATTCAATAAATATTTTGATTTTGATTTTGATAGACGACCAGCCTATCGCCATATCTGACATAAATTCAAAACATATAACATATAGAGGTATAAGCTCACGCTTGCATCCTCGAAGTGGTAGGCAGAGGCGCACTACACACCCACACTTCGCTTATTAGTTCCGTCTCAGATATGAAAGGGGGTAATACCGCACGCAATACCTCTGCGCCACCACCGCCGCGCCGTCATAAACATCAATTAAATTAACAATACGTTTTAAGATACAATTTATTTCTACAATTAATTTATACAAAATTATGATAAATATAACATACGTTTCTTTGATCCATTTATTACAAATGTTTTATATAAATAATATAGTAATTTTACAAACTGACGAACTGTTAAATATGTATACAGCATAATATATAAATCAATAAGATTTCCCACGTTCGCATCTCCGGTGTAATTTATTGCGCGCTATCTTCTTGCCGCCACTCGACACTCCTGTCTTCTTTAATTGTCACACAATGTAAAGCGTTTTTGTGTTTGTAGATTGAGGATATGACTTATAACAATGTGTAGTTTGTATCATGTGTATTATACAAATTCTATAGTTTCTTATGTTAGTAGCATGACACAATTTTATGTGTATGACGATTGGTGCCAACCGTATTATACAATATTCCATATTCGAACATGCGATATTCTAATTGAAATAAATCTCGACCATATCTAGGGTATAAATAGAAAAGTATATTAATTTTAATTAAATGATCGTGATTTGAATATTAAAACTTGATTTTTAGTATAATCATTGGCGCCCGTTGAAATCTTTTGTTGGCGGTTTTCTGTTTTTGACGTGTAGCATTTTTATTTTGATTAATAGAAATGATTAATACATGTGATGAAATGTTATAAACTGCTATTGTAATGGGAAGTGAGCGAGTCAGCGAAAGCCTGTGCTCTCAATTTTAAATGTGAACTAACAATAAATATTAACCTTTACAAAATAAAGGAAATCCGAACACATAATCACACTTTACGAAATTAAGGAAATACGACGCCACAAAATTATATTTTGGTGGTTTTATCACGTTTTCGAAGAGTCGGAAACTATAAGGCTAATATATATTACTGGTCACAGGAAACTAATAAAATATTTATGATGACAAGCACACGTCTCTTTTCATTTATGGGTATTAAAATTGTTAAACTTAATGAATGAAGTGATTCATAACATCAAGTAAAATAAATGAAGATCTTATCTTAATTGCTTTTTGTGATACTATCATACTATGGTGTGATACCTGACAGTATTTATTAACTTGTTAATATAAGTTATTATTTTGATGGCCTCACTAGAATTATGATATTGTTCTTTTACTGAGAAAGTGGCGGGATCGTGGGCTCATATACATACCAGGGAGGCAATTCTCGCGCATTTCAAACTCTAACAAATAACAAATAATAACAATAATTGGACCGTGTTACCCAAAAAAACAAAAAAAAATTGTTGACGCCAATATGGTCTATTAATAGTTTAGAACATGTTGGCATCAATTACATTTATTTTTTATTTTTTGTGGGTTGGATCATTTCTGCGTAACACGATCCAATTTATGTTCGAGATTTCAATTTGTGGTGGTTGAAGCGGGGTCTTCATGAACTGTGGCCGTCTTTTGTCAGATCATTTTTTTACAAAACTTGTGGAAACTTAGCTGGCTCATGTGTTACATTTAGTGATTTAAATTACATTAAGGTATTGTATGTATGTTTCTCTTAAAAACTAATAAAATAAAAAAAATAATAATAAAAATCCGTTACTGTTATATTATACTTAAAAATAACTAACATAATTTTTTTCCATAAGTAAATTTGTATAAAACGGAACACGAAATTTAATTATCATGCAATAATTGAAGCTTAAATACTTAATTAGTTAATACATTAATAATAATCCAAAACACATTCGAGGTTGACTACGACTGAATTACACGGTTCAATTAATCGATAATTAAATCGATTTTGGATCAAGTCGATCAACATTTGGATCGACCGTGAGTGATCTTATTACATCAAAGCTTGCAATTACTTAAAGGTCGCATCTTACATGATATGCGGAAATATTAAGGTCATACCGGTAATAAGTAGGCATTTTTTACCGTATTTTTACGTATGACCTATGCTTTGTAAAAACAAGATTGGCGCTCTAAAGGCTGATAAATAAGATGCCATAAGTTTGTGTGAATATTGTAACCAAGATATTACAAGTTTACGGTTTTAAGTTTAATAAATAGGTAAAAATGTCAACACCTTGGTCTAGCAGTGTACATGGGCTGGGGACTGCGGCTGGGGACAGGGTCCACCATTTACCCGAAACTGGATCTTCCATAGTAGGATAATATAAAGCAGGTAGTCGCTCAAAAAAAAAAATAATCCGAACATTTTCATCAACGCCAAAGTGTGTTGCGCCGCCCCGGATCTGTCTTCGAGTGGTATAAGGCCTGGTAAGTGGTAGAAGATGAAATAGCTAAACATTGTCAGTGCCTTTATTTATTTTATAATATTAACCCTATTCTGAAAATTCTTTAACTAAGAAAAAGACTCGTTTTTCTTGATTGCCAAAGTTTTTATTATGTGTGTAAACATAACATAAGCTCACACCTGTATCCCCGAAGGGGTAGGCAGAGGCGCACTAGCGAACTAGAACACCCCAGCTTAGTTCTGTCCCAGATGTGTTAGGGGGCGAGCCTATCGCCATTGCGGGCACAAATTCTAGACTCCGGGCTGATGTATGTATGTCCAGGATGTGTGTATTAAGTTTATTTTCAGTGAGAGATTACAACATAAGACTACAATAAATAAAAGACCCAAGCTTTCAAGAACTATGATTTGGCAAAAGAGCGAGCATCTTAAAAAAAGTTCTACCGCAAGTAACACAAAAGAAACTTTACGTCACAAAGTTATATCATATTATTTGGTATTACTTTCCCATAGCCGAGTGTTCATTGTATCATCCACCTTTCGCTTGTCGATATATATCGTACACTCCTTTCTCTCAACAAATCTAATTATAATTTTTAGATCACTACTTAAAATATATTTGTTATTGGCCATTTGTGTTATGCATTCTAAATATACTCGTATTAGGTAACTACATAACTTTGTTACATAGTATATATAACGACCTTCTTAGTCTAGTGGTATACACTTAGGCTGATACCGAAGTCCTGGGATCAAATCTCGGGTCGGGTAATCACAATTTATGTTTAAGGTTTTAATTTGATTTTATACTAGCATTGATACATGAACTCGGTGTGAGGATAGTCTCATATTAAATTAACGTACGGAACAAAACTAGTCGAGACGCACGTTAAAATCCACCTCTTTTGAAGATATATAAATAAATATACACACCCAATAGTCACACACATAGTCCTGACACCACACTACGTTTAATCTGTTTTTTGGGTATCAGAAACTATGAGAGACTTTCGGTCTCACAACACCCAGACCCGAAACGAGTATCTGTAGATCGCACAAACATTTGTCTTGGGAATCAAATCCGCGGCCTCTCGCTTCATAGCTACTTGCCCACTGCGCCACGGAAGCTGTAATTTTTGATATCTGAGAACGCATCATATTTCAAAGAATCAAATTCGAAATTCGAACTAATTCGAAGCTTGATTGCATCTTCATTCAGAGTAATATTAAAATCACGTTTGTTGAAAATCGTTTAATAATCACGATCTTGTGTAAACGTAGCCTCATTTCGTGGTCAATCAATTTGGATCCTTCATTCCAAGTATATCGAAGTGTGTCAGCATTTTAATCATCAGTTTCAGCTCACGAGTTGTGCAACACAGAGTTGTTTCTGTCAGTATTCCGTTTAATGTTTTCGGACTGTCGGAGCGAGTGACAGCGCAATCGATGTGAATTAATCGACGGCAAATAAATGATTTCTATAAATTGTTTGCATGCGGTATTGGATGTGTAAAGGTTTCTGATAACTGCATACAATGACAAATATAAGCGTCAGTAAGTTTGCGCATGCGCGTTTATACTGTCACGCCTGCGCCTTTATTCGCCCCATTCGACTATGGGGTCAGCACAACACACTTTTCTAAATACGCAAAAAAGATACGGACTTGTGTTTTATGAATGGCTGCTTAACTTTAACATCCTTTGAGAAGCCCAGCAAAACGTGTTTGAAAAACAAGTGTTGGCCGACCTGGGATTGGAATCTTCAACTCCTCGGCCCACAGCTCATAAACGCTGCGCTGGATAAGGGCAGTTATCCGCATCAGACTGAATTTTCCTATTAAAATAATCCCATGACTCCATGACCCCACAATTGTTATAACCTACGGTTAGATCAGAGTAGCGTTAGGAGCATGTTAAGGTAGTGTAGCTTACATATTAACCATTAGGTAATCTGTGGTAGGGCTCATGTCCGGAGGCGGTAACATTCTGTTGAGGAACGAGTGTGTGCTCCTCCACCGGAAGGGAGGAGCCGCGGCGGTCAGACACTATACCTGACGACGAGATGACTGACGGTGTTCCTCAACAGACTGTTACCGCCTCAGCATATGAACCATAGCATATATTACCTATAGGTAATATGTAAGCTATACTACCTACACATCCGTTGCTCTACAAGAAATAGTATAAACATTATATTTACTCACTAAGGTAGTATAGCTTACATATTAACTATTAGTTAATCTGTGGCATGGCTCATATGCGGAGGCGAACAGTCTATTGACCGTGGCCGCGTGGGTTTGAATGCAAAGTGATTATTATTTATCGCTCTTATTATAATATGTAATCTATCTGTCCGCATATCTATTTCGTTGTGAGTTACTGCACACTATCATTCAATGTTCTATGATATTTGTATTTTTATTATTTATGCTGGTAATATAAATACGAAAGTGTGTTTGTTAGTTGGTGCTTCTTTAATGTGGTAAGCCACGACGATAATTTTGGCATAGAATTGCTTATTCTGAAGAATCTGTTATTTACTTTAATAGGTTTCTAATAAATTATAGGAATAGTATATAATGCTCCTTAATTATTAATAAATATTTGGGCTCTTCTTAACTGGAAAATTCGTTTGTCCCTTTCATTTTGACGTGACGCATGGAAAAAAGTGAAATAAAATGTTTCTAGGGGTAAAGGGTATTATGGTAAACCAAACCCTGAAAGCTATAACTTTCTCGAATCTCGAATCGATAAACCAATTTGAAACAAATTTTAGTCATTATAAATTCACGTACTAGAGGAAATTTTTTTTTTTTTATTTGTAATCAATAAGCTCCAAAACTGTTAAACTGATTTCTTTTTCATCTATGGAAAGGTTCAATCGCGAATAACAAAGTCTATTTTTTAAACATACGAGCGAAGTCGCGTGTTACAGATAGTTTAACATAGATGAATCGGCAAGCTTTTGGGTTTAAAACTCTAGAATCTATATTGTTGAAATAAACTATTACTACTGTTATAAATAGTTTAGGGTGAAAATGGGCTGTAATTAATTAATACACGCCTTGTTAAGTAACGCGACACTTTTATTATTCAAACAACCATAAACAACATTGAATCTGGGTTGCCACACTCTCCCCAGGCTCTATGCAACTAATACATAATACATACTATTTTAATACATATTAATATAGATACTTCTCAGGGCTTAGGTACTTATAAAATTACAATTACATATACTTTTTTAACAGTTGGTTTACATGCCTTTTCCATTTCAGGTTATCTACTTCTACAACATATGTAACACCATCAAACAAGACTTCAGAAATTGTACCCTCTGACCATTTCTGTCTATTGTTACGAAAATCTTTCGCCATAACTTTCTCCCCCAAATTAAAATGTACAAGCCTAGATCCTTTATGATAGCTTATTTGTTTTTCTTGTTCTGAACTGATTTTATCTGACAGAGGTGGTGGCCTCATTACAGTAAATCTATTCCTTAGGTCTCGACCAAATAACAATTTAGCTGGGCTTACTCCTGTAGTTTTGTGAGGTGTATTACGGTAGTCAAAAAGAAATAGGTCTACAGCATAATCCAATGACATACCACTTAACATAATTTTTGTTATTTGTGTTTTAAAAGTATCAACAATCCGTTCAGCAGCACCATTAGTGGCTGGATGGTATGGTGGTGTAAAACTTTGTCTTATACCAACACTTTCACAGAATTTTTTAAACTCATGGCTTGTAAAAGTTGTTCCATTATCAGTAACTAGTAATAAAGGATACCCGAACCTAACAAATATTTTTTTTTAAATTTCAATGGTTTTATTTGTTGTGATATTTGTCATTAAAAATGCCTCAGGCCATTTGGTATAAGCATCGACACATATAAAATACATTTTTCCTTTAAATGGACCCAGAAAATCGGCATGCAATCTCTGCCAAGCCCCGGAGGGAGGGTTCCAAGTACGTAAGGGTATTTGAGGTGGATTTTTTCGATTTTGGAGACAAATTTGACAATTACTAGTTATTTTTGTTATCTCTTCATCTATATTCGGCCACCAAAAATATGATCTACTAATTTCTTTCATTCTATTAGTCCCAAAATGGCTTGAATGTAGTTCTTGTAATATATACTTTTTTAATGAAACTGGTATTACTATTCTATATCCCCATAAAACACAATTCCTATCTACAGTGATTTCTAATTTCTTTTTAAAATATGGAATTAAATCTGCCTCCATCATATCTTTATCTGGCCATCCATCCATACAATATCGAATAACAGTAGTTAATATTCTATCTTTTAATGTCTCTTTCTGTATAATTTTCCAGTTCAAAGTTTTAATATCACTATTTTGAATATAATTTATGTAACTTATGTTAGCACTTTTGCAAATAGGGTGTTCTTTAGTGATTGGATATTCTGAGTCATTTATTGGGTATCTTGATAATATGTCCGCTGGGTTTTTGTTGGTACTTATGTGTCTGATAGTGTAATTAAAAGCTGATAAGTAAATAATAACGTATAATAATAATAATAATAATAATAAGAGCCAGATACAGAAGGCAGTGTTATTGGACACGGCCCGCATTGTGAGGCGGTTCCTCACTCTGAGCCCCTAACCACCGGTGGCTTGGGTCTCAAGCCTCGTCATCGGGAGGGTGATATTTATTTATTTTTATATTTTTAAATGTATTTATTTTTATATTATTTATATTTAAAAATGTAAAAAAAAAAAATTTGTTGAAATAAATGAGGAATAATAATAATAATTGGTGTCACATCCCATATTAGATTAAACTTGTCTTACGGGCCTCTACGTGTTGGCTTCGGCCCCACGCACGCCTACCAAAAGTCCGGGACTTTAATAGTCCCGAGATATGGAAAAGACAAACATAATAATAATAATAATAATAATATAATAATAATAATACGTTAACTTTAATGATTCTAACACGTATATTTAATAGGTGTAGTTGGAATTGTGCAGCACTCCGACCACACGTACGGTCTAGTATTTATTTAGCTTAATGCACGTTGAAATGCGCGTGAGTGCTGAGCCACATTATGTAAAATTATTTAACTGCTAACCCACTTCGTTATACTCAATAATCTAATGACATTTTGAACTCGGGTCAATGATTGGATTAAATTTTTTGTGTGTCCGGTCAGGCATTAATTTAATATAACTGTTCTTAATTAACTAATATCATATTGCTTAATGCATAAATGTATCAGGAAGAGTTAAATAAAAGACGGTTAACTTTTTTAAAGATTATAGTTATTATGGAGTGGCTTACCAAAGACAAAACATTACCCTCCTTCCGTGACAGTCGAGTAAAAATATATTTTTTGCTGGCTACAAAACGAATACTATGATATAATCTTAGCTAGGTATCTTGTAGTTGTTATATTATGAATGTTCATCGTGATGACGGAACCCTGTTATTATAGTGGTGATTTGCTGTTTTTTAATAATCCTTTGTCGTTTATTGTCTTATTGTGACAGGCAGCTCGCCCACCGGTGCCCGAGACGTTAATGTAATGTGTATTATGCCGCCACCAACAGGTTAACTCAACATCCCCATACAGAATGTAACTTCATGGAACACTCTCATGAATTATTTTATTACATACATACACACTCACGCCTGTATTCCATGGGGGTAGGCACAGACTATTGAGCGCCACAAGCTACGATCCTGACACACCTCTTTTGCCTCTTCCTCGGTCATACATCTTTTCATACATTTCCGCTGGTTGAGTGTACTCCTCACTTGCCCTTTTCGGAGGTCACTTATTTGATCTATGTATTATTAATTATTTGTATTAATTATTTCCAACATCTGGAAATCTTTTGGGGAGGCCTACAACAACTTTCAAACGTGTGCTGTGCACACCAACTCAGATGACAGTCAGTTTCTTTGCCAACGACGTCTGCATTCACAGCTAGCATAATAAGTATATATTTTTCAACCTAATCCACAATCTAAATTACTATCTGTCATACATCACTTGTTGATCTCAATCGTTCAGTCATTCACTCTTGAATGCGAGTGAGTCATAGCCTACAATAGCCGTTCTTGACCTTGGGTTTGACAGATCGTGTCAAGGCCGCCATATTGTTATTGACTATTGTCAAATGTGACAGCACTCTTTTTAAATTTGGAATGCGTTGAGCTTTTGTGTGTTGCCAGCGAATGAGTAAGCATTAATGATAACATCAACAGTTATAAACGTTTTTTGTGAAATGAGGTTGGCAGGTATAGGTCGCACGTATGTTAAATATCTGGCATGAAGCAGACGTGTTCGGCTTGTTAAAGTGTCGTAGAGTGCACTTAGTTCTTACGTCACTTTTGTGAGTGATACAGTCACACCGTATACGGTAACGTCTATAGCACAAATAGGCCGGCTCGGCCGGTTTGATACCACTGTCATAGAGAAAACCGACGTAAAGTAACAGCTCGCTGCTGTTTCGTTCGGTGAGTGATATTTCCTGTGACCAAATTCCTCCTCCCAAACTCGATACCCTTCCTTTTAGGTTGGCGGCGCACCCATGATTTTTGTGTCTTGGGTGTTTATGAGTGGTGGGCATCACTTACATCAGGTGACCCATCTGCCCGTTTGCCAGGCGCTGCTATAAAAAATAAAAATAATATATTAGAAAACGAAACGATTTTGGTGTAAGTTCTGGACGCTTGTGTGTGCTTAGTGGATACATTCTGATAATTGGGTAAGATCATGTTAGCATCTATAAAAAAACTTTTTTTGTGGGTTAGCTCATTTCTACACAACACGGTCCAATTATAAGTCACAAGTTCAAACCTCAAATACATTATTCTGACGGTCCATGCTGGGCTTTGAACTGACGATCTCACTGGTTTTTGAGTATGACTCATTACTCGATTGTGAACTATTGATGTCATAGGACATTGATTTCGAAAGGGAAATCTGGAAATCCTGAGTAAAAGACATCAACGCAATACTACTACTTTGTATAATATCATGTTGTTAACAAAGTGGGTCAATTGCCCCTCTACTATTTCTGGGTACGCCCATATTATGGTGCACAAACCCATATCAAATGAGGTGGAAAATGAACAAATGTCTACATGTACCAGTAAATATAACGGCTGTATAATCAATGCATTTCTTCACATGCTCTTTGGCAATCCTACCAAGAAGTAGGATTGGCTTAGCAAATGCAGTATGTAAACTGAAATACTCGTATCAATGTACGCAGCCTATATAAATTCGAATAGCTGGTTGTATATCTATAAGACTGCATTTAATTCCGCTCCGATACAAACGTTTTTTGATACATAAACATTCGTTCCGATTTTGTGATTGTAGGACTGAAGTTTCTCACTGCTGAAAGTTCGAAGATAGTTTTGTATTCCCAGACTCGCCAAGCTTCATTGTTTAGTGTTGACAAATTCATGTCATTGTTGATCCTGGCTTACATGAGTTATAGTGTGAGTTTGTCGGCTGGATAATTTCATAAGTTTGTCGTAGTTACTGGGTGTATTCTTTAAAATAAATACACTTAAGATAAGTTGAATATGTATTGTAGTTATAAGTAATAACGGGGGAATTACGGTCCCACAACACCCGGAACTGAAACAAATGACTCACATATACATTTGTCTCGGTGCGGGAATCGAACCCGCAGCCTCTCGCTTCACAGCCGGCTGCTCGCCCATTGCGCAATAGGCGTCAATATTTATATTAATAACAAGGAATCCGCTCTCCTCCGTTTATTAATTACGTATAGTCATACGTCCTGAGGTCTCGGGCTCGATCCCTGAGTCGGGCAAAGTCATATTTGATTTTTTCAGTATCAGCCCGGAGTTTGGAATTTGTGCCCGATACGACGATAGGGCGCCCCCTATAACATCTGGGACGGAAGTAATCTCGGCGAAATATGGGTGTTCTAGTTCGTTAATGCGCCTCTGCTAACCCTAAGATACAGGCGTGAGCTTATGTTATTAATTACCAGATCAATGCAATATGCAAATGTTTAAAAACCGCAAGGACCAGTGAAAGGTCCCATTATACTGGTCACGATTGATCACCATTAACAGCTTTGATGACATTGAGAACTTGCTCTGTAAACTAGTACAATGTTTATGTGGATTTAAATTCGCATTTGTCAAGGCGCGTGATGAGGTCGCTGGAGAGGAAATGTAGCAAAGTTTGTTAAGTTCAAGGAATAAAGCTAAACAACAACTTAACACGAACTTAACGCGGCTATTAGAAAAGAAGAACAAGAAACTATTATTATAATAATCACAAGTTTAAAAAGTTTACTGATCGACTTCATATTCATGACCAAATTTATATGGGACCACCCTTGAAATAAGCTCTATCGAATACAAAAAGAATTTTGAAAATCGGTCCACATTTAGCGGAGATATCGCGATAATAGATAAAAAAATACAGACCTTCTCCCTTTTGGAAGTTGGTCGATGATTTCGGTAAGGATGTCCTTAATAGGAACCTTCTTAAATGAATAGGATGGATTTGGAGCTTCTCAGTCGGAGTCGTCAGAGTTTCTTGCCCGTTCTTCTCTGGCGAAGCAGCCATCCGAACAGGCGGTAGAGTTAAAATTTGACGGAATCTAAATGATGCTTGAACATTTTATGGATTCAATAAATGATTTGATTTGATTTGATTGGACTTAAATGGATGGGAAATTCTTCATTGTTTACAAACTTACAACGATAATCACAAGTTTAAAAACTTAACTGACCGACTTCCAATTTATCGATTGTAACCAAATTTATATGGGACCACTTTTGATATAAGCTCTATCGAACACAAAAATAATTTTGAAAATCAGTCCACATTTGGCGGAGATATCGAGTAACATACATAAAAAAAAATACCGACGAATTGAGGACCTCCTCCTTTTGTGGAAATCGGTCGATAAATCTTTGGGGACTCTATGGAGAAAAGCGCATAATATTTTAAATTTGTAGTTAATTATTATTAGGTACGATTAATGCTTAAAGTTTCTACACAACAACCAAATTGCGAAGCGATATCAGCGGCTTGAGCAGGAAAATTTCTGACAACCGTAAATGTATTCGAACTCGATGCGCGTCTATGAAATTTGTATGAAATATTAACCAAACGTCATCAGTGCGCAGCGAACTCGAATACATTTACATTTACATTAGTTTTTCGTGCTCGGGCTACTGTTGTTGACTCCGTAACCCTTCCTCAGATCATGCGTCACTAATGTACAACATAAAACATTAGTGACGAATTATGATGGTCTCGTTTCGACCGACTTCCAAAAAGGAGGAGAACCTCAATTCGTCTATTTTTTATGTATGTTACGCGATATCTCCGACAAATGTGGACCGATTTTCAAAATTCTTTTTGTGTTCGATAGAGCTTATTTCAAAGGTCCCATTTAATATATAAATTTGGTCACGATCGGATTTGAAGTTGGTCTGTTAAGTTTTTAAACTTGTGATTATCTGAACTAATTAAAGTGATATCTATGAACAAATATTCAGAAACAAAGTGTCAAAATTTGCATCTTACTCTCTCTCTCTCTCTATCACCTCAACCTCACCTCATCTTACATCATCTCAGTAAATCCGAAATAGTCGATTACAAAATACATGATAAGCCTAACAAGCCGGTAACGAACTTGACCTTAATACCAAAACACCACTTTTTAATTAGTAAAAATGTTTCATGTCTCGTTAAAAGCACACGTTACGCGGTTGCGCAACCGGTCGGCATTGCCTCAGTGATCTTAAAACGGAAACCTGCAAGACCTGTGTCATGCGGCGCGGCGCGGCGCGGCGTGCCTGTCATATGGCACCACTTGTTTTTGTAACGCCGCCTGTTTGTTAGCCCTCATTGGCATGAGACCTTTTTTTCATGTTCATACGATTGCTTGAAAATAATTCCTGCCTCGTTTGTAATAAGGTGTATTTTACATACCACCTAAAAATAAAACGCCAGGTTTTAAAAGCGCCGGCGTGTGTATAACTGTACTAGAACTCATATGTTGCATTTCAACGCCTTTTTAACACGCGTTGAAAAAGGTCTCGTGCGAATGAGGCCTTATTTTATATTTATTTTTAAAAAATACTTTCATTTCATCATCATCATCATCATCAGCCATAGGACGTCCACTGCACATAGGCCTCCCCCAAAGATTTCCAGATCGACCTGTTGGAAGCGGCCTGCATCCATCCATGCCTTTCATTTACAATTGTCATTATTTTATGCTAATTGAATAACATAAAATAAATTCTGACTCTCTTAATGAAATATGAATAGTTTTCTATTTAAATAAACACCACATTGGACGCTCAAATTTACGTAATCATTATGCCTATAAATAGCAACGCCTCTGTACTAGAACATCTTCAACTCTTTATAGTTCATGGAGTACCTACTGAAAAATCCCCGTCCGCGATGACGCGCCAAAAACGCTTGATCTTTGTCTCGGCGCGGGACTCGAAGCTGCGGCTTCTCCATTCTTAGTCGTTTACACGTCCACCGCACTACGAAGGCTGTTCAAACCGTTACATTACAAAATATATTAATAATAAGGCACTCGTATGTAAATACGACTGCCTCGGTGGCGTGGTGGTATTTCGGTACGACTACGATTCTGAGGTCTCGGGTTCGATCCCCGGGTCGGGCAAAGTGATATTGGATTTTTCCATATTAGCCCGGAGTCTGGAATTTGTGCCCGATATGGCGATAGGCTCGCCCCCTATTACATCTGGGACGGAACTAAGCTCGGTGAAATGAGGGTGTTCTAGTTCGCTAGTGCGCCTCTGCCTACCCATTCGGGGATACAGGCGTGAGCTTATGTTATGTTATGTGTGTCGTACGTAAATAAAGCTTAAAATGTGTCTTCAAAGCAAAAGTACCGAATCATAAGCCATTTTGTTATATAATTGCCCACATCCGTTATTTCTGAATGTATCTAGTACACGAGTCCGGATGTATAGGTAATTGTACCTTACATTTAGTCGTGCTAGTTTGCCATGTCTAGACTTTTAGCGTGTTACTAACTTAGAATTATATGCGACTATAGCATAGTTATGTGGAATATAGCATAGGTAGAATATACATCATCATCATCATCATCAGCCATAGGACGTCCACTGCTGAACATAGGCCTCCCCCAAAGATTTCCAGATCGACCTGTTGGAAGCGGCCTGCATCCAGCGACTTCCTGCGACCTTTATCAGGTCGTCAGTCCACCTTTTAGGTGGAATATATATGGTAGAATATACATACATACATACGTAAGCTCACGCCTGTATCCGCGAAGAGGTAGGCAGAGGCGCACTAGCGAACTAGTACACCTACGTTTTGCCGAGCTTAGTTTCGTCCCAAATGTGATAGGGGACGAGCCTATCGCCATATAGGTAGAATATGTAGATGTGGAATAGAATCCTTACGCGTGGAAATTTATTATCCGGGATAAGAAGTAGCCTATGTGTTATTCTGATTATAATCTATATAACGGTAAAGTTTTATCAAAATCCGTCTATTAAAAACATCAAACATATACACCTTACAAACTTTCACGTTTATAATATTGGGGATTAAGTAGGATTATAATTAAACTTTATTTGATAATGTTATGTAAATACCAGCAGGGTTAGCAAGACCTCTTATAGCAGTATTATTATAATCGTTCTTCGTTTGTTTTGTATGGGAATCGGTACAAGTAAAATTATAATAATACTGCTATAAGAGGTGGTGGTAACCCCCTGGTCTGGTGACAACTTACGACATGGAATGGGAAGCCGAATACCAGACCAGCAACAATTTTCAGTTGTTTTGCTAACGCCACATATCCGGTATCCGGCAAAAGGCCGATCCTAAAACTTAAGCTGCATCCTTATTACAACTCATAAAAATGCGCCACAAAGCAAACAAAAACTTATTAAGTTGTTTGTCGTATTATCTTTTTGGGTCAGCGGCCTGAGCAGAAAAAATTCTGACAACCGTAAATGTATTCGAACTCGATGCGCGTCTATGAAATTTGTATGAAATATTAACCAAACGTCATCAGTGCGCAGCGAACTCGAATACATTTACATTAGTTTTTCGTGCTCGGGCTACAGATAGGTTACCTATGATAGGGCCTTTTAGTCCACGGGGTGATTTCCTTATTCAACTACTTCCATTCAAATCCTACCAGTTTCTAATATTTCTCATCTATTCACTGCGAACAGTCCTGCCACAGCCTCTTCCCTTTTCCACAAACCACAACCTCTCTTAGCCCTATCCTTATTATTGTGTCTGCCTGTTTGTCTTTAAATCATAGCATCATAACATAACATAAGCTCACGCCTGTATCCCCAAAGGAGTAGGCAGAGGCACACTAGCGAACTAGAACACCCACATTTCGCCGAGCTTAGTTCCGTCCCAGATGTGATAGGGGGCGAGCCTATCGCCATATCGGGCACAAATTCCAGACTCCGGGCTGATATGGAAAAATCCAATATCACTTTGCCCGACCTGGGGATCGAACCCGAGACCTCAGAACCATAGTCGTACCGAAATACCACCACGCCACCGAGGCAGCATTATAACATATATTATAATTAATACTGTAATACAATTCTTGTTTGTTATGATCATAAGGGCTTTTATATGCTTACGTGACCAATTATTATTTGTATTTTATTTATTTTACCGTGCGTAACTCTTTATATCTTTTGACACAAATAAACACCTACAAATAAATAATATTTTAAAATTAATTATGCATACATTTTCATAATTAGTTTAAAAATAACTGTAACTTAAATTCGAATGTAAACCAACCTTGACTTCAACTTTCTTAAGCATGAAACCGCAGTCGTAATTAATCTACAAAAGTTGTTCTTAAGCCCCATTTACGTAATATAAACAAACATTTGAACAGACATGCGCACTGTCCAGTAATAAACAACCTGCTTCTATTTACTTTGAAACGAGTCGTCGAGTTTGCGACACAAAATACTTGTACTACACAGTACACACCATCAGTTTGTCTTGAAGCCTTATAAAACCTAATGAATTTGCCCGATATGGCGATAGACTCGCCCCCTATTACATCTGGGACAGAAAATGGCTCGGCGAAATGTGGGTGTTCTATAGTTCGCCTCTGCCTACCCATTTGGGGATATGGGCGTGAGTCTATGTATGTATGTACATAGAACCTAATTGTATAATAGATACAAGTTAATTAAAACTTTATAACAAAACTTTACTCAAAGCGATTGACTTCGTTAAGGAGTGGAATAAAGGCAGGAGGAAGAAGAATACGACATCTATCACAAAAAAAAGTTTTTTTTTTCATTCAATATTTATCTACACTTGGTGCCAGACTTCGTTTTTTCCCGACTGCTCCGGAAGAAGTACGACATAGTAAGTTCATACTGTAATACAGTGGTCGGCAACCTTTTGGCAGGCAGGGGCCGCAAGGTGGCAAAATACAGTAAAGGCGGGCCTCACCTCATATTTTCTATCTATAGAGGTATAATCTATAACATTTTAGATATTTATGACTAATTTACAAAACAATAACGGGCTGCAAATAGGACTTCACGGGCTGCAAATAGGATTTCACGGGCCGCATGCGGCCCGCGGGCCACGTGTTGCCGACCGCTGCTGTAATACAAAACGAGCAGTTGCAACTAATGATGTAAATTTCTAGTGTATGCTTAAACGTGGTCACGTATCAATGACGCAATAATCTCCGTTTATGGTCAGCCTTAATTTTGCTACTGTTTTTAATCTAACTAGGCTTGTTCTGTAGCATTCTTTTGTAACTAAGGAGGCTTGTAAAATATCACATGCCAGTGCCAAGACTAATCTTCTACCTGCCCGTATCTCACTTCACTGTGGGGTCTGCATACTTTCTCGAGGATGCTACAGAAAGGATTCGACTGCAGTTTCTAGAATCTTTTATTTTAGTTTTGTCATCCCTCTCATTAGTAGAGGAGTCCCGTGCTTAGCTGTGGGACAGTAATATTACAGGGCTAAAATTATTACATTATTAATTGCACCTAGAAGAGGTTGGAGTCAGGTAGGCATTCGGTCGTAATAACTAAGACAAATCCTACTGCATCATGATTAAATTAATGTGTTCTACCGACACCATTGAGGCACGATATATCAGATGAAAATAAAGAAACATAATAGTAATCATTACACATACGTAGTTTCTGAACTAAACAACATATTGACTATTGACCACAATCAACTGTGACCCCAAATTACATAAACATAAATTTAAGCTCACGCCTGTATCCCCGAAGGGGTAGGCAGAGGCGCACTAGCAAACTAGAACACCTATATTGCGCCGAGCTTAGTTCTGTCCCAGATGTGATAGGGGGCGAGTCTATCGCCATATCGGGCACAAATTCCAGACTCCGGGCTGATATTATGGAAAAATCCAATATCACTTTGCCCGACCCGGGGATCGAACCCGAGACCTCAGAACCGTAGTCGCACCGAAAGACCACCACGCCACCGAGGCAGTTCCCCAAATTAATAATAATAATAACACCCATCAGTCACATACACAGTCCTGACCCCACACTAAGATCGAGTCTTGTGTCGTGGTTATCAGAAACTACGAGAACCAGACTCGAATCCAATATCTGTAGGCCATACAAACATTAGTCTCGGTGCGGGGATCGAACCCGCGGCCTTTCGCTTCACAGTCGGCTACTTGCGCGCTGTGCAACGGAGGCTGTCAAATTGGTATGTTAGTACGCCTATTTTCTGTACTAATCCAATATAGATGAAGTGAACGAAGGCGGTACTGCTGCTGTACAGCTTCCTATATGTTGTTTAATTAATCCGTGGGAGACATCACAATAGGTCATTTGGTGGAACTACTTCTGATTTATGGTGGAGCATTGTTTTCATTGTCTCACGTTATAAGAGTCGTATTGATTTATATTGTTTAAAACTATTATATTTAACATAAAAAACTTCAAAATAATTAATTTAATTATTTCTCACATGAATGGCAGTATTACTATATAAGCTCGAATACATTTACGATTGTCAGAAAATGTTCTGCTCGGGCCGCTGTAATTAAATACCTAAAAAACAATATACCTCTATTATTGATAAATTCGACCAACTGCTGTTCAACTATGAGCTTTTTTGCACGTTTCTCGTTAGCGACTATGTAAAATATTTGTATATCAAATGTTAATTCACCACGTAACCGCAAGATGCGCTGACGTATATGTCATTAGGATATCTCAAAAAAGCTCATGGTTGAGCTGTATTGAAGTGTTTTAGTAAAACCACGTCTCCTGCACTTAAACGTTACACAAAACATGGTTTCGCTACACATTTTTATCTATGATCTATTGTTCTATGAGCAGAAGACACCTTTTTTTTTTGCGTATGTGTTTTCGTGATTTTTTTCGAGAATAACTAGTGCAGGGGACGTGGTTTTACATTACTTTTACTGAGCTGTCATAAGCGTCTTTTTACATGCCGACCACGGACGTGAAGAAAAAGAAGGACACCATCTCGCGTATAGTTAAACGGACGCCACATTGAAGCCACGCACACAATCGCGCCTGTACATAAGTGCCTTACGCACACACACGCCATTACGTGTCGATAGATCGAATGAGCCGAAAACCGTGCTTCACTTTCAATGTTCCTAGCGCTCCGTCCATCTTTCTTTGAACGTCCGTGATGCCAACGTAGTTATTTTTATTTTATAATCAAGACCATGACGTGAGATCATGAACACGAACCAATTTGTATGTGGGAGCAATTAAGCGGCGGCAATTAGCATTGGTTACTAAGTCGCTATTTGCTGATTGCTAGTATGCCCACAATTAACACGAGCATGACATTTGACTGATTGTCCACATTTGTATCCTGTAATACATTAGTGTAATTGATGTAATCATTTATATTTTTGTATACAAAAACGACTTTAAAATCTCAGTGTTGACGTCTGCAGGATTACCACGACCTCCAGTATTATTATAATCGCTCTTCGTTTGTTTTGTATGGGAATATTGACAAGTAAAATTATAATAATACTGCTGTAAGAGGTGATGGTAACCCCCCTGTGCTGTTGTTTGTTGAGTTAACTTTGTATTTATTTTTATAACAGAGGCTGCTTACTATTAGGTATGTGATGTCCACCGCCCATAGACGCTTAATACGCAAAAATAATTATAGGTGTTTTGTCAAGCTAAAAGGAGGGGAATAGGGATTGGGAAAGGGTGGGTGAAATCAGGCCACCGGAAATCTCACTCACCGAACGAAACGCAGCAGCGAACTGCCCTTTACATCGGTTTTCTATGAGACAGTGGTATCAAACCGGCCGAGCCGGCCCATTCGTGCTATAGACGTAATTGTCTTCAGCGTGACTGCACTTTTTGGCGAAAATATCGCGTCATACAAAAATAAAAACATCACCCTCCTTCTGGAACGGTCGGGTAAACATTTTTGAAATCCGTTGGAAATCAAAATACTAAGACTATCCATTAATATTTTTTTCGTACATTCAAAAAAAATGGGATATTTTCGACCGACTTCCAAAAAGGAGAAAGTCCTCAATTCGTCTGTATTTTTTTATGTATGTTACACGTTATCTCTGCCAAATGTGGACTATTTTCAAAATTTTGTGTTCGATAGAGCTTATTCCAAGGGTGGTTCCTTATAAATTTGGCCACGATCGGATCACGTTGGAAGTCAGTCAGCTTAGTTTTTAAGCTTGTGATTATATTAAAACAAAAAAAAAACAACAAATGTTTCCAAAACCAGTATCAACATATACTGCTGTCCTGTCCATGTACAGTACGTAACAGTAAAGCAACTATCCCCGGAGATAGGCCCAAGGATAACCTATATCCCCACACACGTTGCTCAATAGATACGTTATCTACAGCCCACGAAACCATTACTATGCGCTGGCTATTTCGCAACACGCCTCGCTGAATGATTTGTAGCAAAATAGCTCTTATAAAGACATTCGGACTTAAGTTTATAGTCTATTATAAAATTTTATTTATATTTGAGTGGTAGATAGTTACGTCTACAGCACGAATGGGCCGACTCAACCGGTTTGTTACCACTGTCTCACAAAAAACCGACGTAAGATAGCTCGCTGTAGCGTTTCATTCGGTGAGATTTCCGGTGGCCCAATTCTCCCTTCCTTTTCCCAATCCCTATTTCCCTACTTTTAGGTCAGCAACGCATCCATGATTCTTTTTGTGGCATGGGTGCATATGTGCGGTGGGGATCCTTACCATCAGGTGACCCATCTGCTCGTTTGCCAGTCTCTCCTCTAAAACAATTGATAGCTTTTGATATCAAATTATATTAGCATAGTCTCCGTGGCACAGTGGGTAGCTGGCTGTGAAGCGAGAGGCTACGGGTTCGATTCCCGTACCGAGACAAATGTTTCTGCAGCTCACAGATATTTGTTTCGGCTCTAGGTGTTGTGAGATCGAAGGTCTCCGGTAGTTCTTGATACCTACGACATAAGACTCGTATCTTGTAGTCAGGACTATGACTGTTGGGTGTTATATATATTATAGTTATTACCAAATGTAAAGGTCACAGAAAGTCACTGGATGCAGACGCTTCCAACAGGTCGATCTGGAAATCTTTGGGGGAGACCTATGTCCAACAGTGGTGGACGTCGTGTATAATTATGATGAGTCCTAATGATAATTCTGCATAATATTGGATTTAGACCTTAATCTACTACGCTGGCTTAATGCGGGTAGACTTCACATACTACGAAATTCTTGTGGAGAAATTCACAAGAATGTAACCTCACGATGATTTCCTTCACCATTATATGCCGAATACGCACTTAAGTTACAAATATTATGTACCAAATCGAATACCAAATAATTAAAAGATTTACACGGTGCTTTAAAAAGTAACAAAAAGTAAGATAAGCTAGTTAGTTTAGTAAGTAAGTAAGTTTGTCGCCTCCTTAGTCTAGTGGCAGCATATATGGGCTGTGGACCGGGAGGTCCTGGGTTCATTTCCCAGGTCGGGCAAAGTAAATTTTGTAATTTAATTTGCCCGGGACTGGATCCCTCATAGGGGGTTGACGTCAGGCAGGCGGCCGGTCGTAAAAACTAAGCCAAATCCTCTTTGCAACATGCTTGAAAAAATGTGTTGCGCCGACCCCACATTAAGGTGGGATAAGGGCAGGTAGAGAGAGAGAGTTTAGTAAGTAAGTTTATTTATTTCTTTTCTTTCTTTAAAAAACACTTATAAGATGCCTTAAAAACACTTATTATGGGCCGAGTTCGAAAAACACGTAACACTTTAAAATTCATTTTCCCATATTATTTATCTCGATTATTGAATGAATCGTGTACTTAACTGTTAAGTAACATTTTGAGGCTGCGTCAATGACATTTTCACGATGTATGATTTACTACAGAAATATTTAAAAAATAGGTAGGTCAATACCGTACCGTCAACGTAAGTTAAATTTATTAAATGATTTCGCCTTATCAGGGTTAATAAGCTTAAAAGGTTTTATCGAACGTAATGTATGCGCCTGCGCCGGTGGAAATCGTGTACGTATGAAGAAAACAGTTGTTTAAGTAACTTTCCGGTTTTAAAGATTGTATGATTTTTGGGTTGAAGGATTTAGTTAAATTTTTCGTATATGGGTTAAATATTTTTTGATTATTTGAAGATTGTTTCATCTTTTTTGTATTATCAAATCAGCAAAATCTTCCTGAAGATTTGATGTTTACAATATGTAACCTTGAGTTTAATGAAGAAATGAAACAATCCTTTTATTAAATCAAAATCATTTAGTGCTAATTCTAAGAGCATTATGAACTTCCAAAAGTTTCTAAGGTTTGTGAACTATTATCGAAATTGATAGCATATGTTTAGTGCAATACAAATAATTGGATAATTTAAAATAACCACTACTGGAAGTCGAACCCGAGAAGGTAAACACTATGTTATCTCTGAGGTATCTAGGTCACCAACTGTAATCTCTTGGGATCGACATAACAAGCCCATTGATGCATAAACTAAATCAATGACATCTAATTACGTATATCTATAAGTAAAAACAGCTTATCTACACATAAATATTTTGAGCTCTCAATAAATAGTTGTAAAGTCGAATTTGTAATGCGAATACAAGAAGTTATGAGATTATAATACTAGTTGGACAGGTGTAGTGCAATATTTAATGTGTAACAAAATAATACCAGTAGTTACCGCTTACTTATTTATGTTCGCCTGGTACCTTGGAGTCTTACAACATAAATTATTAATGCGTTTAACAGCTAATTAAAATATATTTTACTATTATTTTGATAAGTCAACCGCCTGCGTGGTGCAGCGGACTAATTACCAATTGAGAGTCCTGTGTTCGATTCCCGATAAAGGGATTCCTAAGCTGGTATGCGGTGCGGACATTTGTCTCTAACAAAAATTAGCGCTAAAAGCCTGATGTTTCGCAAACGGACCCTTGGATCAATAAAGGATACCCCACACTGTAGTATAATAGAGAAAACAAAATTTATCCTCCTTTACGTGTAAGGAAAGTTCCCTAATTTTTTTTTGTTAATTTAATTTCACTACTTCGTCAGAGTCATTGATATGTATAACCATGCCGAATAAACCGCGGTCAGGCAGACAGACAGACCGACTTGGCGAAATTATAACGGTTTCATTTTACCATTTGGCTTTGGCTTTCGAGATTAAAGTTGTAATTTTTGATCCGAATTAATAACTATACATTTTAAGCTAATTCTTGTTTGGAACGCAATACGCACTAAAGCGTACATACCTAGCAACTTGATTAATGTCCACTCGGGCTTAGTTTAAACTATTACGAAAACAATAAATGCAAATAATGCATTTCCACCCAAAGGGCACTGGAGCTATTAAGGCGTGGTGTACACCTAAATAACATATTGTTTAGAGCATGTTACACATACCCGTTGATTTATGAATATCTGAATATGCATATTGCATATTCGCACATATTCGTGACTGTACGGGGTGAATTTAATTTATATTCAAGATCCGGTACCTTGGAATTATGCAGATGACAATCGCACTCGTATTGTTGTGCTTGATAACTGAAAATTAATTTATATATGTATTGCATGTGACAGTTTTGAAATATGATAATTTATTATATTATGCAACTTGTAGATCATGCAATCAGTCGCCTTCTTGGTCTAGTGGCAGTATGTATGGACAGTGGACCGTGAGGTCCTGTGTTTGATTCCCAGGTCGGGCAAAACTAATTTTCTAATTTAATTTACCCGGAACTGGATCCCCTTAGAAGACAGGCCCCGTCGAGCAGGCGGCCGGTCGTAAAGATTTAGCTAAATCATTTCTGCAACATGCTTGAAAAAGTGTGTGGCGCCGACCCCCCATTAAGGTGGGATAAGGGCTGGTAGAAATAAAGATCGTGCAATGACAGCTTCTGTGGTGCCGTAGGCTATAGAGGATGCGGGTTCAAACCCCGCATCGAAACAAATTGTTTTGTTTCATCCATAAACTTCTTCGGGTCTGTTAGTAGTTCCTGACATCTAGGAGACTCGCATATCCGTGTAGGGTTAGGACTCAGGAGTCAAAACGTTGCAAAAGTAGAGGCTCTCAAACCTGTCATCTGATGGTAAGCGATCTCCACCGCCCATAGACACCCAAGACACAAAAAGAATCATGGGTGCGTGCCAACCTAAAAGGCGGGAAATAGGGGAAACAGAGGGGATATTGGACCACCGGAAATCTCACTCACTGAACGAAACCCGACAACGAGCTGCCATTTTACGTCAGTTTTCTGTGCGACAGTGGTATCAAACCGGTCGAGTCGCCCATACGTAACTGTCTACAGCTTGGCTCTACCACTCAAACACTCATTCGTATGACAATATGTTAAAAATATACTTTAAAAATATTGAGTAACATGACTAAGCGATAAAAATTAATATTAACTTTATCTCAGATTGTCATTTATATTACGTCGCATTGTACAAAAGAAAAAGAAAGTTATCGATACTGGTTTTAAATGCAGTTATGAGTATGATGCACTTGTTGAGGTCAAACACAGATTAATAAGTCTGAAGACGCCACATGGAATATATTATTATTTATTATAAGTAATAACAATAGGTCATCAACGTCGTTTACTCTTATTAAGTTATTACATAATGTTATTATCTTAATTATTTATTAGCTGCATAACAAAAAAGTATTAATTCGGTCAGAAGCAATGTTTTTCTAGGTTTCTAGGTTTTGAAGTAAGGAAAATTCGGTTGTTTAAAAAGTATTGACAACAAAACTCTAAACTAACTAAAGGCGCGTCTCCTGCACGTGTTCTTGAAACAAATCATAAAAACACACAAAACACAAGCAAAACTATGATTTTCGCTGTCTCCTGCTTATAGAACAATGGATCATAGTTAAAAATGTGTAGCGAAACAATGTTTTGTGTAGGGGTTTTGTGTAATGTTTTTGTGCAGGAGGCGCGGTAATCCGGAGGGATAAGAGCGTGGGACGACGACCATTTCAATATGTATAAATAATGTAATGTTTTTTTTTTCTACCTCCATTATCCAACTAATGTGGGTTCGCACAAACGTTTCAAGCATGTAGCAGAATGAATTTGGCTTAATATTTACGTTCGGTTGTCTGCCTAACGTCAACTTCTCTCTGGGGATTCCAGTCCTGGTCAAATTTTTAAGAAAAACATGAGAAGAAGACGTGCCATAAAGTGGCGTTTTGTAGACTTATTCGCCTATGAGGTGACGAGATAATATGCCGCGACAAATGTCACGCGTGACAGTGCGAGCGGCGCTTCACGCTTCAACAAGCAGACGAGAATTGACCGTGTCTGTCTCAACGTCTCAATTCGCACGCAACATACGGACGCCATGTGAACTGACACAATATGTCATCATATAAACAGTGACTGCCTCGGTGGCGTGGTGGTATTTCGGTACGACTACGGTTCTGAGGTCTCGGGTTCGATCCCCGGGTCGGGCAAAGTGATATTGGATTTTTCCATATCAGCCCGGAGTCTGGAATTTGTGCCCGATATGGCGATAGGCTAGATAGTCACATCTGGGACTGAACTAAGCTCGGCTAAATGTGGGTGTTCTAGTTCGCTAGTGCGCCTCTGCCTACCCCTTCGGGGATACAGGCGTGAGCTTATGTATGTTATAAACAGTGAATCCTACTGCATCTTCGCATTCGAGAACTCTTGGTCTCAACTCACAAGTACCACGTAAAACCTTAATACTAATACTCTCTCTCTCTCCTCCCGGCTATTTATCCCACATGGTGGTGGAGTTAGCCTTCCGCAATCTCTTCCTCCATTTCGATCCATGACATCGTCGAAAACATTGCATTTTGGGCCGTCTGCGGGAACGTACACCTGGTACAATCTGGGCCAGACACCTGCGACTGACGTACTATTGTGGTTTTGTCAAAACGTGGCCATACCATCTTAAGCGACATTCCTGCAGTTTATCCGCCACGTCGGTCGCGGACATTAAGATTACACTGGATGTGCACCTTACAAATACGATGTACTGAAATAAGAAATCATGGCCCTTAGGAATCAAGGCTTAGGAAACTGGCTCCTGCAGTGATACTCAAAGCACACACTTAATACGTAGAATTCTCATGCCCAACCTAAATGAAGGGCTCAACCGAATCGATGAACAGCAGGGTTACCACCACCTCTTATAGCAGTATTATTATAATCGTTCTTCGTTTGTTTTGTATGAGAATCGGTACAAGTAAGATTATAATAATACTGCTATAAGAGGTGGTGGTAACCCTGCAGCTACTGTTAATTGGTAACAAAAGTTCGCACTAATACGAAGATTATAATTTTCCTAATCAACAGTCATCAGACTTAAGACATCAACTCCAAATTATTGATATTTGTCAGCAAATTTTAAAATTATATATCGTTTCTTGACGAAAGATTTACGAATCATCCTTTTCAATTAACATTGTGGCTATCTACTTAAAATGTATTTTTCGAAGGATATCTCAAAATAAAAAATAGGGGAATGACTTGCTGTTAAAGTAGTACATATGTATATATATATTATATACATATGTGCCGCCTCCGACGGGTTAAATTAATGCACAGACCTTACATGGAATGGAATAAAGGTACATAGATGCAAAGAAAGTATTTTTATTGTTTTATTTCGGCCTTTCACGAGACAAAAATAGTTTGATATTGCAACTATAATGTTTAACTTATCATTGCTTCTAGTAACCGGCAATTATCTGTATAAGAAAATACATCTGGAGAAAATCTGAACCACTATTTTAGGCCAAAATACTTAGCACTTATATGCACATTTCTGCCTGATTAATCTTAGAAATAATTTACAGCTATATTTCCACACATGGCTGACAGAATGATAAGCGAGTAGTTAAATCTGGAACTAATATAAATTGCAGCCAAATCGTGATGTTAGATTATATATAATTAATGCTTAACTTACTGCACGTTGGCGTTTGACGTGGATATATCCTCGTTTAGTAGAGTCGGTGGCGTGGCATCGCGTGCGCGGTTCGACTACCGTCCTGAGGTCTCGGGTTCGATCCCCGGGTCGGGAAACAGTGATTTTGGGTTTTTCTAATCAATCAGCCTGGGATTTGTGTCCAACATGGCGATAGGCTCGCCCCCTATGAAAAATTAGCTCGGCGAAATGTGGATGTTCTAGTCCATCTTTTTTTTATGTCCGTGCTATCGAAATAGCACGGACATAAAAAAGATGGACGGAGCGCTAGAAACATATCCATTTTCCAAAATCCCGTTCTTTACACCAATAAATGCGCAAAATCAAATCTTTATAATGGTCTCAAACACAAAAATGGACAGTTAATTATATCACTTTTAATCAAATTGACCAGTACTGGCTGCATACATTTGCGGCGCACATTTTCGGTTCTCTTGTAAAATTTGTGTTTTGGCGCTTGATGTTGTATGCCTCTGAGGTACAGAAGTGAACGTGAAGGAGGGTTTTCGGCCCATTCGATCTATCGACACGTAATGGCGGCGACTGAGCTTGTTATGAGTGTTAATATGTGCATAGAGTACTTTTGTACAGGCACGTTTGTGTGCGTGGCTTCTCTGTGGAATCAGTTTAACTATAGGCGAGATGGTGTCCTTCTTTTTCTTACGTCCGTGTTCGATAGATTACCTCTGCCCCTTCGGAGGTACAGACGTGAGTCTTGTATGTATGTATCTTTAAGCGATAAGACCGCTTATTGTTTACACTTTATATTACTTAGTCCTTTCGGCCGACTTCCCAAAAAGGTCCTCAATTCGTCGGTATTTTTTTTATGTATGTTACTCGATATCTCCGCCAAATGTGGACCGATTTTCAAAATTTGTGTTCGATAGAGCTTATTTCAAGGGTGGTCCCATATAAATTTGGTCACGAACGGTAAATTGGAAGTCGGTCAGTTAAATTTTAAAACTTGTGATTATAGTAATTTTTTTTTCTTAGTGTGCAATAAAGAGTTATCTATCTACCTACCTGTCTATGTATTTTGCTTAAATTTCAATAAACGCAACCATTAATGGCGTGTTTCCTTCACATAAATTAAAACGCCGACCCCATTTCGCCGTGTCGTGCGTAAATATACGTAAAGTGATTTACGGACACTTGACACTTGATAATGAAGTAATCGGGATGTGAAACCTTATCGGATATGTCAAAAATTAAATCACTGTTTGGTGATTTCGGTAATGGGAGTTACAAATGTGTTTTTAGTACGCAATAAACATATTGGAACATCTAAAGCCACGTCTCCTCCCTCCTGCACCTGAGGGGTGACTCCTGACGCTAGATTCGAACTTGAATTCGATTCCGTTTCATTTATTGACTAAAAATTCCACCGAAATCGAGTTAAGAAGTTAATGCATTTTTTAACTCGATTTCGGTGGAATTTTGTCACGTTAAAAATTTCCAAATGACATGTTCTCGAATATTATGCAACATTAGCGCACTTTAAAGGACGATTTCGATGGAATTTTAAGTCAATAAATGTAACCAAATCGAAATCACAATCGAATCGAGCGTCAGGAGTCGGCCCCCTGTTTTTTTCGAAACAAAACACCTAACCACAAGGTTTTTTATTGTCTCTTGCTCATATAACAATGGACAATTGTAGTTTTTTATTATATTTCTCATTTTTCTTTTTTTTTATTATTTTCTATAATGATTTTATTAGTTTTTATTTAAACATTATTTTCTTTATTTCTTCATTTTCTTATTTTTCACACGGTTTAATTTTTTTTAACCTTTTTCCGTTTTTGGATATTATGCAAATGCTGTTTTCAGTATTCATGAATTAGGTTTATGAAATAAGATACTAAAGTTCTTTTTTTTTAAATCATGGCATAATTTGAGACCAAGTAACAATACTCATTTTATTTACTATTAAATTACTTTTCATTTATTTTAGCTCTTGATTAAATTTTGTGTTAGAATTCTTAGTGGTTCGTGTGCGGCGAAACACCTCCAAATTTTGATGTAAATTCTGTTATAAACTAAAATTATCATTAAATTTTAGGCTAACTCAACCGTTTTATTAGCGGATACAATTCTCGTTTTTCTTAAATAATAACTTCTTAAATATATTTGGACTTCTTAAAATCTGTAGTTTATTTTAAGATCTCTAGAAAATAAATTAAAATTACACATTTTAATAATTTAAAATAAAACAAAGAATATCACACTACAATATACAAATACAGAAATACACCTTTATCATAATAAAATAAAATAAATTGCGTGCATAATATACTTTCTTTTCCTAAATAAATCAAATAAGAATGATCAGGAATTTTGTATTATGTAAGGCATTGTCTAACTAAATATTAAAAATGCGAAGCACAATTTTTTTTCTATGATAATGTTTCATATTATTTATTTCTTTTTATTTTTTATTGTGTTCTATAGTTCAACTATGAGTGTTTTTTGTCATTTTTAGCGGATACGTAAAATATTTGTTTGACAGACACCCGACTCCCTCTCCCCGCTTCTAGCGGTATCGGGAATTAATGATTTCAAACAAAATATTGTTCGTAGCGCTATTGAAAAACATCAAGAAATTCACCGTTAAGCTACTGTACTTTATTAAATAAAAACAAATTTTACATTTGTGTTATCTTAAAGATACGCCAATAACTTACAGCCCTTTTCATAATTCCAGGATCTCCGCACACTCCTCAAATCGAAGCATGTCCAAGGTCTGGAGATTCACGATGCCCACAAGACCCTAAACAGGACCACGGTGCTCGAAAAGGTGGAGGCGGCCAAGTCTGCCCTCAGCTCCTCTGGCGGAGGACCCTTGTTCCTCGCGCTGCCGGCCCACCCCGAACTCCTGGCGAAGTACTACGACCTGAGAACCCTGATGAAGAAGGTGGATCTCATGATGGTGCAGACCCACGCCCTGGGGCTGGTGAAGAAGATGACTTACCATCCTAGTAGGCTGAGTGGACTCTGGGACATGATGAACACTGTAAGTACTCTTGACCGTCTTGACAGTTTGAAACAGTCTCAGCGTCGTGGTTTTGTATCGAGAGTTTGCGGGTTCGATTCCCGAGCCGAGACAGTAATTAGTTGTTTGTTTGAAATATTCCGTATAAACATTACACAGTAGGTACAAGGACATTCAACAGTACATCGAGGGGACAACAGCGCGAACCTTGTGATTCAAAAGTTGTGACCTCGTGGTTATAAGTCACTCAGTCTTATTGGAAACATACGCGCGAAAGGTCGTGCCAGCGTAGTAATGTGGAGACAATAAAATTGGGTATTTGACTATAGTAACCTATATCAAGGAATTTCTGTAGGAACATAGATTTATCATCGAAATAACGTATGCAATAGCATTTTTTTTAAATACTCCTAGAATAATTTTATTTTAGTAATTTAAATACTTATTTTTTTGTCTGTGAGTCACGTGACTCTAAACACCAATCACGTTGCATGATGTCACATTACTCATTTTTCTTTTATATTTGTTCCACAAGAAATATCAAAGAAATATCTGCCTTTTTTTTTAGTTTGAAATCATAAATGTTATTTCCTCAATATCTTTTTTAAAAGCGATTTTGTATCTATGGTAAGGAACAATGACGTCACCCGTAGCTACAGTTAACAGGTGGCGTTTTGGCGGAAAACGAATTTGCTTTTTTAACTAAATATATGAAAATAAATTGCCAAATATTTTTTTACATGTTTAGGATAAACTAATAAACAGCCCTGTATACTTTTAAAAACATAGTCAAGCACCCAATCAAATGAAATGATTTAAATAAGAAGTAAAAAAACTATAATGATTGTAACCTTTTCCTGCTATTACGCTACGTATATTAATATATTCCATGAATATATTTAATAGCACGAAAATACGACTTTATTGAATATTATTTTTAATTTACTTGTCGACAATCATGGACGCACTTCATCTGCCCGCGGCCTTTTCATATCCAAAAATATATTATCAACAGCTATTACGAGTAATTAATATGGCAATGATGGAATAAATTTAATATTACGGTTGTACTTTATCAAGTAAATTCATATAAAAATTTCGTAAACTCTTTTAAGACTCATTGGTAATAAAATTGGTTTAAAATTTAAGTCGAATTGGTTAATATGTTAAGAAACAGTGCGTTATTAACGGTCGGTCTCAATAGCGTACTGACAGATGACTAACAGTTATAGTCCGATTGCTAATTAAACGGAGTAAACTGACAGATCAAATGTCACTTTCCAAAATAATGTTGCTTACTTTCAAAACATAGTGGTTGATCTAGTTCAATTTTTATCATTCAAAGAAACAATAACTCAGCACTAGTTTACAAAATTAAAATTTTATTGCGTATTTTTAGACATTTCAGCTAAACCCGTCGACTAAATGTCTATGTAAATAATTTTGAGTAAATAATCACAATAGCTACGCAAAATGATAACGATTGAAATTATAAATAAGTAATATTTATAATTTGAGAAAAATTACGTTCCGCACATTCATAGCTTTTGTAAGTTTTGTTTGTAATGAACCATGACTATAATTCCAGTAGACATGCCATAATTCAGCATGCAGTAATTTACTACGACTATAATTCAAAAGACATGCAGTACTAATCACACATTAGGCAGGAATTACGACTTTGACTTGGACTTTAGAAAATGAAAGAATGAAATTGTTCACTGAATTGAAATGTTTAAATAGTTTTGATCTTTTTACCGCAGCAATTTTTTAAATTTCATGAAAAAGTGGCAACATTCAAAATGTCAGTTTACTCCGTTTAATTAGCAATCCTACTATAAAATGCTTACATTTGTTGGTTACTTGTATTTCAATAAGGGCGACTTGCACCACTACTACTAACCAACGGTTAGTCCTAACCTCAAGTTAAATTGAAATAGAAATATGTGAAGGACATGTAATTCATTACATATAATGTACTACATCTAATTGCAGATAATATATGGTGACATTAAATTAATTACATGTAAGGAATTACATGTCCTTCATATATTTCTATTTCAATTTAACTTGAGGTTAGGACTAACCGTTGGTTAGTAATAGTGGTGCAAGTCGCCCTAAACAAGATAGATAAGTTTACCTTAACCATGACGTTTAACTGTCTGTCAAGAGACTCCGGAGGGTCGATTGCTTACCGTAGATATGTCATTTCATACAAAATATCAACAGAGCGTTTCAGAAGTCACTTTGTAATCTTCTGTTAGTAGCTCAAATAACAGAGCGTTTCAGTTTGCCTTCGTGATATTTCCCGTAAAGAATATCTTATGTATTTATAAACTATACTTTGCAGGCTGGTGCGGCGATTAAACGCCAGTGGACGTCTAAATACGATAAATAATGTATTTATGTAGTACTTATTGTATCGTGTTACATACTGCGGCGTTATGTTACGTTCCTAATGGACGGTACTATATGAATCAGTTTGTATCGGAATCTAGACCGAAAGGTTATTTAATATTGTCTTTAACTGTTATTAATTATATAGCGCTTTAATTTTTTATTTTAATTGGTTTTGTTCCCGACTGTGCTTGTGTAATTAGGTATCGGAATAAATCTTGCATTGCATAACATTTCTTCTAAATACAAAATGTGACCAATAAGCAAACTGAAATTCAAAACCTGACAAACATACAATTTACAAGATTTGAACGATTGTTTATATAACTTACAGTAATCTCTTCTAAGTCCTAATCAGAATAATTACTTTAAAGATTGAAATAATAACAATTATATTTGTTTAAAATATTTTTAAAATCAAATTATTTCTTCTCCACGGCGTAGGATCCTTTTGTATCTTTACGCCACGTATCAATAAAATAACGCCTAGACAATTTTTTAAACAAACAACTTTTGAAACCATGTAATTATATTGTAAAATACTTAAAATTCAAATTAAAGTTATGACTACTTATAAAGTTTCGCAACATTACCTGTAATAAACATCAAATCAATTAGTAGCTGACCAAAGTTATTTCAATGATTAAAAATCAATGTGAGTTAAAATTTATGTTTTATCTGTACTCACATCGGTTAAGGTGATCTGGTACTTGGACAAAAACGCTTAAATTCACATTGAACTTTATGTTATAGTATTAAGGTTGAATTTATAAAAGACTATATCAAATAAGCTTTGTCAGGATTAAGCAATTTCGAAAATTTAGGTCATTTACACAGGTGTGCATAAGGTGAAAATCTTCGTCAATTTTAATTGTCTTGATAAAAGTCGTAGGATATTGTTATAATTATGTTAATATTATTTATACTGATATAAAAGCGAAAGTTTAGATGCATGAAAGTTTGTTACTCAATGACACCAAAAAGCTGAACGTATTTGGATGAAATTTGTCACAGAGATAGATTATAGTCTGGAACAGCACATAAGTAGGTTAAATTTTATCACAAAAAATGTGATATGTTAATTTTCCACGCGAAAGAATTAAGAAGGCAACAGCTAGTTATTAATAATTTTGGAAACAATAATAGTGACAGGGTTTCGTGACAGGGTATGTAAACTGTGGAAAGAGAAGGTCTGTCTTCGAATATCAGGTTGAGCAATGTGGTTTTCGAATACAATTTGCGGGATTGACTCTAAGTAGAGGGAGTTGACGTCACGCATGAAGTTGGTGAAAATTAAGCTGAATCCTTTCTGCTATATGCTTAAAACATGGAGTAGAATCATAGGAGAGGAGCCTCAGTAAAATTAATAATCGGAATCACAATAATCATCATCATCAGTCATAGGACGTCCACTGCTGAACATAGGACTCCCTCAAAGATTTCCATATCGACCTAGTAATAATAAAATAGTAATAGTAGTGTAATCACAATAGTACAAGATTTATTTAAGTTTTTGTTGGCCACACCTGTTGGTTCACAAACACAGGTACGATGTAGTAACTAACCAGTAAGTAGTGAGTAATGACCTAGGTTCCATTACTTACATTGACGTCCGAGGCGTAGGTCACATACTTGTCATATGCGCCATAGTTACTTACTTTAACTTATTACCAAGTACCACCATGCTGGTCTCGTACTCCGTAACCGTGGGATCCTCAGTTTTATTACGCTGGAAAATATTGTAAGGCTTATAAGTCATGTTTGCTAGGAATTATCATACTTTTAGCTTTAATACGATTCACTCGATAACGAATCTAACTACATATCGCGATAAAAAATCTATTATCGAGCATGAATGATATTGACAATTGGAACATTTGTATAGAGTTCATTGCGCACCAAGAACATTCGATTCGAATTCGATTTCCAAAATTGTTCATGCTCGAGCCTCTGATGACAAGACGATAATTAGTAAAAACAACACTCAAAACTCATGAAGAAAACCAATATGATAAATTATGTTAATGGGTTGCGAAATGCATATAAATTAATAAACTTATATTCAATGTGTCCAGTTTTTAATTATTATTATGCAAAAACACACGCGAATCCAGTGTACTGAACTACCGAGACTGCTGTGCTGCGATGCTTAGTTGCGTAACTGTATCTCTACAGTTACAATAATTTAGGTACATCTCTATCTATCTTACCAACTTATCCAAGATTTATTCCACAGGACTCTGTAGTAGACCTGGTAGTAGGTCTTGGAGTACCAGCTTCCAAGATTGTGATCAGTCTACCGGCTACTGCGCGCCAGTTCACTCTAGTCAACGAAACTCTTAGTACTCCTGGAAGCCCTACTGCTGAAGACGAGCCCAAGGAGATAGACCAGGCTGAGCTCTGCAGGCAGCTGCAGAAAGGACGGTGGACCTTGGAAAGAGATCAGGACTTGTCAGCACCTTATGCTTTTAAGTGAGTTCTGTGCTCTGAGTGAATTTGCTATGATTTCATTTGTAGGTGTTTGTTAGTATCTGATTGAAGTCTTGCTTCTGCTTCCAATCGTTAATGGATGAGAAGAGGGAAAAGGGGTTTAATTATTTGGGAAATCATGCGATGCATAAGTATGAGATAGTGAGATATTGCGATATTTATCTGCATAGGTAAATATTTATAGAACATGCAGGGTTTTTTTGGCTTTTGCAACTTTTTATAGTCTTTTTCAAATCAATTTCAAACAGCATTTTTACATTCTTAGGGTATGACTAGGTAGTGACTAGGATGATTGATTAATATTAAACGTGGTATGGTCAACTCACAATATAGTAATAAGCAGGCTGCATTTATTTTAAGTTACATTTTCAATGCAGCAATGATGCTTTCGCTATGGAGAAGTATTAACTCGTAGAAGGGGTTCAGTAGGTGTTCGTAGAGCCTCATAGGTACAAACGTTTTTGTATTCCAGATTAAATACAGAGAGATCTAGGGATTGTGTCATGTACTCATTGAATTATAATTTATCTTATTTCTTTCCAGAAATACGATATGGGTGTCATTCGAAGACGCTTCCTCAGTGGATGTGAAGGGCAAGTACGCCCGAGTCCGTGGTCTCGCTGGTCTGGCGCTGCACAAGGCTGACCGCGACGTGGACACGCCCTGCGGACCGACGCTCAAGGCCTCGCTCTCCAAGGTCCTCAACCAACAGAGCAGAGCACCGAGAGCTGCTGTACTTAGGTATGTCGTGTTTAAAACCAGATTCTCAATTGTATGTTTTACATAATTGTTATCTTACATAATATTTCTGTTAGACGATATTTTTTATTGAGGCTTTGCTCCAAGATTGGTACCTGGTTCGAGTTGCCTGTTTTAGTCTCTTGTACCGGGTCTCTAACTCTCTACCGTACTGATTTCTTAAGTTTACGCGAATATTATACATTGAAATAAAACTATTCTTACGATTAGGTTATTAATTATTAATTAAAACCTAATCGTGATAGAATCCGTAAGAATAGTTTTATTTCTCTACCGTATTTAAATATTGCTAACCCACACTTATGCTGTGGTCATATCACCTATTCCTCTTCCTTTCATCTGTCCTTAGCTGCCTCCGGAGTGAGATCGCTGGCAATACACAGTTTAATGCATATTACTGGAAAAATTCGGTTTGATTTTTTTTGCGACCGACGCCCAAGACGCCTGACGTCAACCCAAGTACAGCTCCGTACAAATTGTATTAGACCAATTGCTTTTTCCCATTTGGAATTAGAACCCATAGTCCAGCCAAAGCTCGTAATATGCTACTAATAGACCAAGGAGGCGATGTAGAGGTAGTATCTTAATATATATTGATAAATATAATAATATTTATCGCAGGTCTCTGGAACACGAGATCCTGTCAGCTCCCGGACACGCTCGTGCCTTGGACGCTCTCCAAGTGTCGCCTTACCGAATCACGCAAGTTGTCGACTCCGATGGTGTTATTCACTCTATTAGAGAGGTAAGTTAACTAAGATGTATCTTCTTTCATCTGCTCTTATCTACTCAAATGTGGGGTCGACGCAATACTATTTAAGCATGTTGCAGAAAGGATTCAGCTTAGTTTTTATAACCGTCTGCCTGCCTGACAACCCCTTCTGGGGATAGATAATACATCTACATAGTAATTATAAATATAAAGTTAAATCGTAAATCTTTAACTAAAATCTGCCCGCACTCTTTGTTTCGAAATAGGCGTTCCTGTTAAGGATGTTTTCATCGGATTTTTTATATTTTTATTTAGGTAATATAATGTGGATGAATTAGTCAAATAAATCTTTTATTTTATATCATCAACATCATCAAGTTTCCCTATTACCGTCTACTGTTCGATATGTATCTAAGCTCATAATAATATAATGATCAGCCACAGCATATCCAGTTCGGAACATATATCTGATACTTAATTTTCGTTTGTGTTCAGGACACCCGTACCGAGTTCTCTTGCTCCCGACAAGGCTACTTCGTCCATCCCCGCTCCTGCGCCAGGTTCTACCGTTGTGTCAAATTTGATCAATATTCACCAGAATACACCGTAAGTACTAAGTAACTAAGTTTTGTATTTAGATACTTTACTTTAGATAAAAAAAAACATTAGCTTATTTCCGAGGCAGTCCGGTAATTACACAGCTCTTATATGCTGCCATTAGAATGCCCAAGAGTTTCATAAAATGTTTAGGTGCTTGACGAACTGTCTTCAGCATCAGAAATTTCATTTCAGTTGCAACATTTACTGAGTTTAATACCTACAAATTTCTTTGCCTGCTTCTAGGTATTCGAATTCGACTGTCCAGCTGGCTTGGCCTTCGACTCGCGTTACGAAGTGTGCGTATGGCCCGGTAGCCTGCCACACTCTCAGGCCTGTCCAGGTTCTTCTGAAATCGCCCCCGTGCCCAAGACTAGGTTTATCTGCCCTGAACATGAAGGTATGTACTCCCAGTCATAACTCGTCTACTTAACTGCAACATCGATTTGCTGAAATAACCAATTTCCAAAATCTTCCCATGTTGTTCCTTCTTGGATAGTTCTGCAACTGTTTATTATAGCTTCTTGTGTTTAATTTTATCATTGCTAATTTCAATTACTTTAATGAAGATTTCAAATATTTCATTCACGTCTTAGGAACATAAATAACGTCTTGTTATAAAATAATCTTTCATAAAAAAACAAAATTGTTTCTAAACAAATTATTCATTAAAATTCGATTACATTTTATTTAGGTTACTATGCTGATCCTGAGAACTGTCGGTGGTTCTTCGCTTGCTTGGACCACGGGAAATCTCCGCTGACTGCCTACGAGTTCCGCTGTCCGTTCGGTCTCGGGTTCGATGCTGACAAACTAAAATGCGAGTGGCCGTGGTTGGTCCCTGCCTGTGGAAACATCGCCAGATACGAGGCCGAGGCTTATGGATTCTCCGGTGCTATACTTACTGGTAAGTCAATTAATGTATCTGATTCTGAATTGAACTGACCTAAACTAAATTTATGTAAATCTTGTTAGTGATGGCTCGTATCATTTACTCCTTCATTCTAGTTCATGTTATAACGAAAATGTTCTAAGAATGGTTTTGATCCTAATCGAAATGGATTTACAACTCACGTTACAGAATAGATCACAGAAATAATTATTTTTGATATATGTTCATAATCCCATATCGTAACTTTGAGACATTATTATATTTTTCTTTTTAATTTCCAGGCGCAGCCGGTTTCCAAGGTCAGACTGCAGACGCTGTCAATATCGCCGCTCACCAGAGTCTCGTGTCCGGTGCGGCTCTAGACAACTTGGTTGGCATCCAAGGTGGATTCTTGACTAATGACGATGCTCTAGATGCAAACTTCATAGCTTCTCAGGAACTTGCTGGCGGAGCAAGCGGTAACGACCTCTCCTTCCAAGTAGGCCATGGATCTCTTGCTCACGGCCAGGCTTTGGACCATGGAGTCGCAGCTTCCCTTGAAGGTCAAGCATTAGGACACGGTATAGCATATCAAGCGGTTGACGCATCCGCTAACTTAGGTGTTGGCTTGGTTCAACCAACGAATTATAATAACGAACAAAAATACACAAGTGGTTCCTTGATCTTAGACGATTATAGGTTGCCAACGAAATCGAAAACCAGTCATGGAAAGATCCAAAATATTGTTGCAAGTCATCGTCAAACCGCAGCAAATGGAGCAGGACTTGAAGGATATTCGGGAGGGTACACAAAAGGACAAGATGGATACTCTACATCTTCATTCAGCTTAGGAAGTGGAGGGCAAAACAATGTCCAGTATCATAGCGGTGCTTACGAAGACAATTCTGGCGCGTACGTCCATGATCCCACTGGAGATTATGCCGAACCTTACAGACATGAATCTTCACCAGCATCTCCTTATGTGCACGATGACTCACCATACAAACATACTAAAGATTCATATGATCAAGGCAGATACGACGGTAAGTACACTGTAAGTGTAAATACTGATGGCGGATTTGCTGAGGACCATAGTGGACAGTACGTTCACGATAACTCTGGTGATTACGTGGAATCAGGCAGTTACGGTGGATATAAGGCTGGTTACTCTGGAGATAGCGGATCTTATGTTGCTTCCAGCGGTGGAGCATACAAATCTGATTATTATGGTGCTAGCACTGGCGGATATAGGGCTGATTTCTCAGGATCTTACTCCGGTGATACGTCGGGCGCATACATTCATGATGACTCTGGTAAATATGAAGCCGGAGTGTACAGGGAAGATGGACACATTGGTAGTTACAATGAAGGCGCTAACAGAGGACAAGTTAAGTACCAAGGCGGTTACAGTCAGGCTAATGCTGATAAATATCTGACCGATTCCAAACTCTACACTGGTGCATCCCATGTTCTAACTGCAGGAGCTGTTAATGTTGGACTCGTTGGAAAGACAACATTGGTTGATGTAGATTACAACGACCAAAATAACTATCATGGATCAACTCAGACTTCTTTCGGTCATCAGACTTTACACCCAGGTCACGTCTCGTTAGTTTCTCAACCGGCAGTATCGATTAATCACATCGGAACTGATGGAAACAACCTTGATGGTTATAGTTTCGTGACTACCCCTACGTCTTCAGGCGTCCCTACTACCGCTACTCCATTCGCTGTTACTACTGCTCTGCCCGCTGTCACTTCATACAAAACGTCATTTGTTCCTGAAGCTCCTAAGTCTAGTATTAAACAAGTGTTTGGTTATACGCAGCCCGCTGTAACATATGTTCAACCTACAGTCGTTGCTGTTCAGCAAGTTACTCCACAAGTTCAAGTAACAGACCACGGTCAAGGATTCAATTATCAATTTGAAAGCAAAGACTACTCTTCCATTCGCAATGGCGCTAGTTCAAGTCAGTCATCTGCAGCTAAGTCTGAGTCCACCGGATATGATTACTCTAAACCCAGTATTAAATTTGAAGAGGGTGTTACATACAGCACTGCAGCGCCCGTGGTCGTATCAACTTACAGACAAGGATTTGGCCACGGCCAGCAAACACTCCACAAAGTAGAGTCAGTCGGATTCCAATACTCAACACCGGTGCCGGTTACTGAAGAACCTTTCAAAAAGTTGGTAGCTTATACAACTGGTGCACCTGTGACTACTTTTGGAGCTAAAGAATACAGGCCACATGCTTACAGTCATCAAACCATCCACAAAGTTGAGACCAGTAATTACCCAACAGCGGAGATAGGTACTGGGTATGAAGCTAAAGTTGCATATGAAGCACCCAAAGTAGTTCAATACACTACAGTTCAACCAACAGTTGCCGTGCAACCTGTGGTATCCGTGCAACCACAAGTCGCCCATCACCAAACTTTACATACCGTAGACGCTAGTCAAATCAACACATATTCTCAAGCTAATTCTGGATCTTACTCCCATCAAAGTTCAGGCAGTTATTCAGAAGGAGATTCGGGCTATTCTTACGAACAACCCGCGATACAATACGAAGACGCAAAGACGGTAGTGCAATACTCCACGCCTGCACCTGTCGCAGTTTCCACTTATAGGCCACAATCCTACAGTCAACAAACTATCCACAAGGTTGAAAACCATGTTGTACCAGTCTCTTCTACACCGTTACCGAGTGTTGCAGTGTCATATCAAGCACCTGTCACAGTATACAAGAATCCTATTTTGAAGTACACTGAAGAAGTCACTCCTGTCGTTTATGAAAAGCCAAATTACAGAGGTCAGGCTTACAGTCACCAGACTATTCACAAGGTTGAAGAAAATAATGTATACACTCCATTAGCCGGAGCAGTAGAATACAGTAAATCAGTAGCTTACGAGCAGCCTCAAACGTTCTATTCGACTGTACAACCTGCCTTAGCAGTGCAACCTGTTATAGCAGTGCAACCTGCCGTAGCAGTGCAACCAGCAGTGGCTGTGTCCCACTCAAACGCCTACAGCCATCAAACACAACACAAGGTTGATGCCAGCAGACTAAACACTTATTCAGAAAGTTCTGATTCTGGATACACTTATGAGAAACCATCTGTACAATTTGCTGACATAAAGACTGTACAGTATGCAACGCCAGCACCTGCAGTAGTATCCACATACAGACCACAGGCTTATAGTCATCAAACCATTCATAAAGTTGAAACCCCAAAGATTGTTCCAGTTTCCTCTACCATCGCACCTATCGTAGACTATTCCTACAAACAAGCTGATGTATCAACTTATGAGAATCCAAGTCTCAAGTACACTCAAAAGGTAACTCCTCTTACTTACGTCCAGCCAACTGCCGCCGTTTTTACTCAAACTTATCAACCAATTGTACAGCAACAAGTAAGCCACGTCGTCAGCCAGCCAGTACAATACGAAGGTCAACAAGCTTATACAAAACAAAACTTACATATTGGCCAAGAAGGTTACTCATACAGTCAGCCTGAAATCCAAAGAAACATTGAAACATCGAACACAGCCAATTCCTACTCGGATGCTACGGTTGTTTCCCACCAGACTTTCCATCTCTCTAGTGGCAACGACCAATATAACTCCGGAAAGGATGTCGTATTAGTATCAACTACACCTTCAAGCATTGCCTATGAAGGTCAATATGTACAAAACGAAGCGCAGAAAAATATTAATACCTACAAAGCTCCAGAATATATTCCACCAAAGTCTGATTACGAGTATACCGTTTCAACCGCCTCAACCCCGACAGTCCAACAAAGTACCGTCTTCCACCAATCAAATGACGAATACGACTATAAACCTATCGATTATTCTCAACAATACGACACCGCCCAAGGTGCAGTATCAACTAAACAAGTGTCATTCAGCACATCTCATATTTCACAACCTACGAAGGTAGAATCTATTCATTTATCTTCCTTCCCTGGTACCACAGTTACCACGAAATACAATCAAGCGGCTTACCAAAATCCAGAAATCCAAGTAGGTTACAAGGCTGAGGAGTATATACCGCCCGCGGTATCTACCGTTGTTACACCCGTAGTAACGTCAACTTACAGACCTCGTACTTATTCCACTGTTTCAACTACAAAGGAGTACTTGCCTCCTGTAATTGACAATACTTATTTACCACCTTCAACTACAGCAAGACCATACTACAAATCTACGACCCCAGCATACCAACATGTTGAATCTCCGTCGTACAAGGCATCAGAATATTTACCTCCCGCAGAAGATGGTGGTGTTAAATTGGTCAATTTCGAAAGCTTCGGTTTTGATAACGGTGTAACTGCATCAGCTAAGATAAATCCTTACCAAGATTTCTCAGTACCAGTAGTGCCGACAGTTTTGACTCAAACTTTAGCGCCAGTGCAGAGAAAACAGAATATTGTGGTTGAAACAGCAAAGTCCCACTTACTAGGTTTTGGAACTGTTGGTCCTGATGCAGGCTTAGTTTCACCTGTAACATACACTACAGCTGCTCCCGTTGTTATTTCAACAACGTCCAGGCCTTTCTTCAAAGCAACTACGCATGAACCCAGCCACAATTATGTTCAATCAACTACGGAATATCAAGCGCCTGAATATTTACCACCCTCCGAACAAATTGACACTAACGTAAACTTTGAAAGTATTGGTTACAAAAACTCGGAATCTCTAGCCCAAGATGTAAATTACAATGCTTATAATAACGAAGCTGTTGTAGTTACATCCGCTGCACCAAAGAGGAAACAAAATCTTGTCGTTGAAACGGCTAAAACGCATCTTCTTGGTTTTGGAACAGTTGGACCTGATGCTGGTTTAGTATCTCCAGTAACTTACACTACTGCTGCACCCGCGATTGTCTCTAGTTCTGAATACCACTCTTTATCACCTCAAGTAGTAACATCAACATACGCACCTGTTGAGCAGGGACTATTCGAAGTGACGCCTTCAACGGTTCCTCTTCGTAGAACGAAACCACAAGTAGCTGTAGTAACTAAGATAAACGATTTCAACCCACTCCTAGTACGTAAGCTTGGAGCAGTGTGCAGTTGTCAATCACCCATCCTAACTCTTAAAGGAAGGAGACCCACTGTTCAGACACAAGAAATTGACGATTACAGTGACAACAACTATGCTACTCGCGGCGATGTCAATGATAACCAATGGGTTTTGAAATCTGAACGCCTTCAAACACCAACAGTCACTGTTACTCCCATAGTCACTTCCACTTTCAACCCTATAATTGTACCTGATGATTCATTCTACCAGGATTACCATGAACCGATTCAACATGAGGTAGTAGTGACACCTAAGAAGGAGATCTACTCTGAAGCAGTGATATCAAGTACACCAGTCCCAGTTTCATCTACAGAAAAGGTTTACACAATAAGACCAAGAATTAAACCAGTGACCGTAGCACCAACGTACAAAACTGTTATATTGGACCAAGAAGTTACACCAATTGCCGCTGTCGGAGCATCTGACGCTGCAGCAGCTGTCCTCGAATCTCAAGCATTCGACCGTTATGGACCAGGCGGATGGAGAAGCAGAGACGAAACACTTCAAGGATCGGTTGATTGCCAGAGGGCAGGTCTGTTCCGTCACCCAAAACAATGTAACAAATTCTACGCTTGCAGATGGGACTGTACTAAACAAAGGTTCACGCTTCATGTATTTAACTGCCCTGTCCAACTTAGTTTCGACTCTAGCATAGGCGCTTGCAACTGGCCCAGCCAGGGTCCAGCCTGTCAGGGAGACACTCTCCTCACCAACACTCTTTAATTTTATAGTCTTGTAAGCAAATCTCATTGTGCCATCCAAATTGTGATAAATTGTGATCACGGAATTCATTTCACATCTTTTCATGCAGTTCATTCGCCTCTCTTGTTTAAGACGCTTTTTTATAATTTATTTGTCGGTACTTGTTAATGTTACTTCATAGTTATTTATTTCATCGTACTTCTCAGCTTATTGCTTGCCAAGCATATTATTATGTTTCGATATTATCGATTGGAATTAAGAGTTACCATGTATCTAGTTCATATAGCATGTTAACGTTGTATAAAATAGTGAAGTCATATGTTTGTACGTTTATAAATTAATCTAGAAATAATATGCTGTAATTGTAAATATATAAATTTATTGAATTACATTGTTATTTCATTTTCAAATAATCATGTCTATTGAATTAGGATAATACATGTCATAAGCTTAAAACAATGTCAACATTATTATTAATATATCTTTAAATGTTCAAAGCAACTGGTTTTTCAACTTCAGCCAAAGCATCTTGGTACTTATATACCACGGGGTCAACTTCCTCCCCGATAAAATCTGTCACTTGTTCTGGAGCTCTGCCTATGAATGTAGATGCGTCCAGAATTTTATCCAATTGAGAAATAATGGGCGCAAAATAGCTGTCTTTCTTGATACGGTCGATCAAATCGTTGTCTTTACCATGTTGCTTCACTTGGGCTCCAGCTTCGTGAGACAAAACCCTGATTTTCTCGTGGCATACTTGACGATCTCCGCCGGCTTGCACCATTGCCATGATGATATTCTCAGTAGCCATAAAAGGCAGTTCTTGAGAGATATGACGGGCAATAAATTTTGGATACACAACTAGCCCTTGGCAAACGTTGAGAAGTGTCAGTAAAGTAGCATCAGCAGTCAGGAAAGCCTCGGCGAGAGTGATGCGGCGATTTGCAGAATCGTCTAAAGTACGTTCCAACCATTGTACCGCATGAGTGTTGGCTGCATTAGCATGCAGTGTAATTAAATGACGCGCTAAAGCACAGCAACGTTCAGATCTCATGGGGTTCCTCTTATACGGCATAGCACTGGATCCTATTTGAGATGTTTCAAACGGCTCCTCGATTTCCTTGCGGGACGCCAAGATACGAATATCTGAGCACATTTTGTGCACAGTAGCTCCCAGTCCTGATAAGGCAGCAATTACTTCCAAATCTACTTTTCTAGAATAGGTTTGTCCAGTCACAATGTACCTTTTGTCAAAACTGGCAAGCTCAGCAACGCGTTTGTCTAGAGCCCGTACTTTTTCGCCATCTCCTTTAAATAATTGAAGGAACGATGCTTGAGTGCCAGTTGTACCTTTTACTCCGCGGAAGCGAAGGTCGTCTTTTGCGCGGGAAAGAGCGCGCTCGTCCATCAATAAATCACTTAACCATAAGGAAGCTCTTTTGCCAACCGTCGTCAATTGCGCTGGTTGAAGATGCGTGAAGCCGAGAATTGGAAGAGACCTGAAAAATATAAAAAATACAATCTAAATATAACTCCTTTTAAAAATTCCATCAAAGCATTACCAAGGCCTAGTTATACCTTCCACATAAATTTTAATATAAGTAGGTACTAATGATTTTCAAATTAATCTTGTATGAAGGTAAGGAATCGCTCTACAACCTTACCGTAAGTTTTTGAAAAAAACATGGCAGATAATAATGTCACTAGAGAAGGATCAGGGGAATACAAGGACGCTGACATTAAGCCGGGATATTGCTGGGCAGAAAGAAAGAAATGAATTTTCAACAATATGATACAATTTATCATCACCAGATTTCATGAGATCACTTGCATTCCAGCCTCTAGGAAGCGATTTCGTTCTAACCCATTTGACATTGACCTATGAAGTATGTGCGATTTTGAGATCATAATTAAGTTCTCGTCGTTAATAAACAGTCAATTGACACATCCGATTATCACTCATTGTTCATGTCTGTTATAGCCGATTGTATGCAAAATAGAACCGATTCGAAAACAACTTTAAATTAAGCTTCATAAGCAATCTGTCTGTTCATTCTTGCGTAATTTATTGAAATTTCGTTAAGATTCTTTGTTGTTACAGTATTATTGGAGTTTAGTAAAATATACTTAACCGTCCTCAGCGAATTAATGTTCAATATGAAACATTGGGGTTCCTTCACAGATGAACAAAAATAATTGTTACTTACATTATTTATCTTTTGTGGGACACAAGTCCGCACTTTCAATTATATTATGGATGAAAATTGTAGTTAGAATGTATCTAGAGTAATAAAAACTCACTTGTATTCATCAGCGAATCTCGCCAAAGTACTGATAACTGCAGCCAATCTTGGCAGCAGTAGTTCTAGTCCATGCTTGATCACAATCAGGTCGGTGTTATCTCCTACATAGCAAGAGGTTGCTCCTAAGTGGATGATGGGTGCAGCCTTGGGACATCTCTCAGCCAATGTATGCACATGAGCCATGACGTCATGACGCACTTTCCTCTCATGTTCAGCCGCTGATTTGAAGTCAATGTCGTGGATAGCTCCTTCTAGCTCTTGAATCTGCTCGTCAGTGATGTCCAGACCTAATTCCTGGAATGAAAGATATTTGGTTGTCAGAATTGCATTATTTTATTGCCTCGTATTTCAAATATAAATAGGATCAACACGACGTCCGTCTGTTTATCAGAGATGTGATGATGAAGATGATGATGATTGGCTTAATAATTACGGAAGTTATTAAAATATATAATGGAAATACATTTTGTGATTGAGGAGACGATTATTGATTTATACTTCATGTTAGTCCACATCTCATTCATCCTATATTTTTAAACGCAGTCTAGAGCTCGCTTACTAACGTACTACCTAACATAGTATTAAAACTATACAATATCCAATGGCCATTAATTTAGTTTCCCATCATTAAGTCGCCGTTTGTCGGTATGTTGGCAGTATAATGGTGACTGTGGCGACCGTACACTATTTCATTATGGTATTTGGTACGCGTGCCGCTGTCCTACATAGAGACTTTAATATGTGCATCGATAATTCTACCTATCTTAAAAGCATTGTCTGTAACTTAGCCATGTTTCACGACTTCAAAAAGAAATCCTCAATTGGTCGGTATTTTTAAGTATGTTAATAAATATTTCTAGCAATGTGGAACGATATTCAAGATTGTTTTTGTGTTCGACAAGCTTACTCCAAACTCCAAAGGTGGTCCCATATACATAAAGGTCATGTTATGATGTGGTTGTAACGTCACACCGACTTTCAATTTTTAACCAAAGACTTCTATGTATACTGGCTGTTCGGTACATAGAATGTGCGCACTAAGTCTCTGTTAATCAACCTTAACTCACTATAGAAATCTGCTCTTTTCCTTAGCCGTGAAACGTCAAGCACTCGCCATCATGTGCCACAATTTTACTTCGAAAGCTTGTCTAGTAAATACATAGAACTCTTTGTTTTCAACTGATTATTTTCAAGACTTGCAAAAATGCATGGTTTCAATTTGAACACAATATTTTGTTTTTCTAATTTCATTTCTCTTTAACTTGCCCTTAACTCACTATGATATGTTCTAGGTACACTTTCTACAATTACTTTGAAGAAAGGATTCGACCAGCTGTAGACCTTATTTTAAGACCAGCTGGTTGTTTAACGTCAACCTCTTCTGGACGATCTCTTATTTGTATCATGATTTCTACAAATACATTTACTGGAATTTTTAAACTAAATCGAGAAATTGCATCATGTTATGATGAATGTTCAGACTATTCTAAATAATAATGACTTAATAATTTCTAAATAAGACTAACAGAAGGTGCTGTAAGTCATGAGATCAGAATTGTGTAAACAGCCCATGACTGTATCTCCAGAGGTTGTTTTATTAGAATTGTGGTTATAAACCGAACAAAGGATTTTATCTAAATTCACCACAAATACTTGGCGACAGTCTAACAAATTATTTTATGAATGAATATACTGCGCAGGGTCATATGTTGTTTGTTAATACAGTAGGTATGTAAACTTTGTATCGCATCCTTGGTCCAATGGCAGCGTATATGAACTGTGAACCAGGAGGTCCTGGATTCGATTCCTAGGTCGAGCGGGTGCTTTTCTAATACGATTTGCCCGGGAATAAACTCCCCAGTGAAGGGTTGACGTTAGACAGGCAGTCGGTTGTCAAAACTATTTTTTTTTTGTAACACGCTTTAAAAAGTGTGTGGCGTCGACCACAAATTAAGGTGGGATAAGGGTAGGTAGACTGAAGGAACAAGATATTAAGTTTATACTTTCCTTTAGTGGTATAAAGGCGTGGTCACAATAGTCATTCTAGAGCAAGCCAATAAATAACATTCCCGGATTTGACATACTGAATACCTCAAACACATCAAAGAGAATAGTAGCTTCAACGAAAATAGCAAATTAGTCAGATCTCAGACCAATACCAACCACCCAAAACGAACTCTATGCCTTTAAAACAAAGTGTAATTTAGATATAACAATATCAATAAAAGGTACATTGCAACCTGCCCTAGTAATTCGCTGGAAGAGATAAGATTAGAGGCTCGAACTCACTGATAAAGTGATACAAAACTGATAAACGACACACTGTGGAGGTCCGGTCGACAGAAACTCGCGTAGACAAAGAAAAATAAGTGATTTGTGAATTTTGGGTTTAAAGTGCAAAAACACAGTGAAAATGGTGTCTGTCCAGACCATAGCGACTATTGTCGTCAAAACATTCAAAATTGTGAGTATTTTAATATTTTTTGGTATCCTGTAGTCATACTACATCTGAAGGATCATATACTTCTTAATTATGTGATGTCTTTTCGGTGACATTAACTAGTTCTGGGGGGTTACCACCACATCTTATAGCAATATTGCTAGTACACGGTACAAGTAAAATTCTAATAATATTATTAGAATCTTACTTGTACCGATTACCGTAAAAAAACAAAATAAGATTATAATAATAATGCTATAAGACGTGGTAATAACCTGAAGCCCTTTGAATAAATTATCATATTCATAGTTAAGCGATGAGTAAAAGAAAGTGAATCTAATCAGGTATACATATACACATACGTAGTACCTATTATCCTAAAACGTTATGAGTTTTGTTATAAAAGGTTTTCCGATTGGTTACACATGGTTTACAACACAGTTTTTATTAGAAAATAGATTTTTTGTAGTCACGTTATATACGTATTTAATTAGTTTCAAACTTAGTTCCTGATTTATATTCCTACTTACACAATCACAAAACACATCCCAGGAGAGTAGGCACAAGCTACGATCCTGACACCTCATTTGAATTTTCGTCAGTAACACTGCGTACAACTTTTCATCCATTTCCGCCTCTACTTCTAAATTATTATCCTTTTCCGAGATCATTTATTATATTTACTTACTTACATATTATATTTACTTATCCATATAGGTTTTCCGAGGGCGCTCTCTTCTGACCCTTCCATTCGATTGATTTGTTTATGTTATAATACTATTAACACAACATACATAACATAGGCTCACGCCTGTATCCCCGAAGGGGTAGTTCCAGGCGCACTAGCGAACTAGAATTTCACCGAGCTTAGTTCCGTTCCAGGTGTGATAGGCGGCGAGCCTGTCGTCATATCAGGTACAAATTCCAGACTCCGGGCTGTTATGGAAAAATCCAATATCACTTTACACGACTCGGGGATCGAATCCGAGACCTCTATACCGAAATACTAATCACGCCACCGAGGCAGTCTACTAATAACACATTATGGGCCTTACTTATAAAAATATTTTCGCTAATCTTTTCGCTAAGAATACTCTGTCACTTTTTTCTTTGTGTTACATTGTTTAAAAATGAAAGGGACAACCTATGGTTAAAGATAAGCAGCGCTCAAATATGTTTATAAGTAAGGGGCTATAATGTTTAATACGCCATACTGATATGCACGTTTTATTAAAACCACCATGATAGACATGAGTAATCAGAGTGACACATACAAATATCAGGAGTACCTACCGATCCAGTGGACTTGTGTGAATAAATACATTTATTTATAAATATAATATCTAGGAATATTTCATGGTGAATAATGTTTTAAGTTAAAATACAATGTTACATCCGAGGTTTGGTATATAATTTTAGGTATGTACTCAATATTTTGTAATAAGAATTAATTTTCCTCATTTGTAGCTAACGGGTAACTAATAACTATGAATATAATGAAGAAAGGCAGCTATTATAAATCATATTAAACAGATAAAATAATAGAATGATTTTTCTAATTTGATTTGTTCAGGGTTGGCGTTAGGCAGACAATCGGTCGTAAAAAAAAACCAAATCCTATCTGCAATATGATTGAAAAGGTGCATTGGGCTGACCCCACATTAAGGTGGGATCTGGCAGAAAGAGAGAAAGATAAAATACTAGAACAACAATTAATAAAAACGTGCCATGAATACAAAGATTGATAATATTTATAGAACAATAATAAATCAATGCTTTAAAAATCCATTAAATACACATTATCTTCCAACCCAGGATTGAACCCCTTACTGTTTAAACATAAAGCCGCGCCTGCACGTATTTTTCTCGAAAGAAAACAAAAACAAATACACAAAACAGTGATTTTCGCTGTCTCTTGCTCATATGTCTCTTACTCCAGAATTGAAAATATAGATTACTTTATTACTTTAAACTTAATAATTACTCATTTTTCAACCAATTTTGAGGCAGTTTTTACAGAAGGGTTTCTTTCTTATTTTATTTGGTATTACATATAAAATTAGTCAGACTGCCTCGGTGGTATGGTGGTATTTCGTTACGATCACGGTTTTGAGGTCTCGGGTTCGATCCCCGGGTCGAGCAAAGTGATATTGGATTTTTCCATATCAGCCCGGATTGTGGAATTTGTGCCCGATATGGCGATAGGCTAGATAGTCACATCTGGGACTGAACTAAACTCGGCGAAATGTGGGTGTTCTAGTTCGCTAGTGCGCCTCTGCCTACCCCTTCGGGGATACAGGCGTGACCATATGTTATGTTTATATAAAATGTGTATAAAATCAAACATAGCCAAGTACCCAATTAAAGGTCAACATGACAGAAACTACTTATGCGGGCGGAACCACGTTAAAAATTGTAGTCCTTAATTATATCAGGTGAATGCCGACAATAGCTTCGACCAGCGACCTCATTTCCAATCTAATGATAACGCCACGCCTCGCGATATAAAACACATAAATGTGAAACAAACACCTTGGTGAATGGTATTCTACTATCTAGAACTCTATTGTTAGATGCGTAGAGTCGCAATTGGAGTCGCATTCGTTGATTTCTGCGTGTATCAAAATGATAATTCTGTACGAATGTTGGGCATTTAAATGTAGGAATCTGACAATGTTTAGTCTATTTCCTTACATGTCCTTTTAAGTCCCTTCTCCTATAAGCCTTTCCCCTTATAAGTCCCATAATTTCTGTAGACCAATAAGTTCGGTACAACTATTTCCCCTTCGAAATTGTACTTGCTATAAATTTTCTTCACAAAATACCTAACCGTAATCAATATTGATTCGAGAGTATAAAAATCTATACACAGAAATCCATAAATATAGCGGTTAAACTGTCAAAAGTATAATATAACGTTTTATGTTTAAAATGTAATACATAGGACTCGTACCAAAAAATCAATTTTAAAAATGTACTGTCTCTAATCTTCAAAATGATTTACGGAACTTTCACTGGCTAATGGCTGATACACATTTAAGGACGACTTGCAGTCCTATTACTAATCTAGAGTTACACCTTATCTCGATTTATCCTACAGCTCACTCCTATCTTTAAATCAAGATTTGTTATGAATAGAGAGTTATCGCGGAGCTGCAAGTGGCCCTAAGTAATAGAATTAGGGTTTAGGGTTGAATTCCACATGGAAGAAGTTTGGTTGCAAGGAAAATATATGACTAGTAGATTTTATAAAAACCTTCGCTCAAGGAGTCAAGGAGCAGATGTTGAAACGCAAACAAACACCTTATCTGATAGGGCGTTAGTCAGACTCGGTGCGGTTAGCACAATGGGCGCCATGAGTAATCGCTGACTAACTACGCTTGTGCGTTAGTTAATGGGATGACTATGGTGGCATAGTCCACTTGAAATCGAGAAATATGATGTTATTTAACTTTGAAAATATTAATCACAACGTACAATAATCTTTATGAAATGGAAAATTTAAATTGCTTAAATTTTTTACTTTCCACCTTCTGTTATTCTACTCTAAAGTGGGAACCCCCTCTGGGGAGGTCCAGTCCCGGGTAAGAAAAATAGCTGTCCTGTCCCACCTAGGATTCGAACGCAGGACCTGACGGTTCACAGCCCATTTGCGCTTTGATTTTTTTAACAAACTGTAGACACATTATCCGATTGGCATTCCAATCCACAAACCAAAACACAACAGCCTCCGAAGTCTTGGAAAATTAGATTTTTTTATTTTATTTCTATACTAATAATAATTGACAATCCAATCGATAAACGAAACACGACAACTTTCAAAATCTTAGAAAATTAGATTTTTGAGGGGTAGGTAGAGGCAAATTATAAAACTAGGACACCCTCATTTCGCTTATTACCGTCCCAGGTGTTATGTGAACTAATACTTCAATTTACCAAAGTTTTTGGATATATCCAAGAACTTTGGTAAATTGAATAAAACGTTGAATAAATAAAAAAACGTTGTATACAACGTAGCACAGTATATACGCAGTATTTTACGATCGTAACAAACTACGCATCGCAAACAATGGCGGTCCTCCGGGTGTATCACACAGTGCCACTGTTTTACCTTGGCCATGCGTATTATGGACTGCATTGTACGTGATCGATTTTCAATGTTCTTATTATTAGTTTATTGCTAGTTATGTGCTCTGTTTTATTAGATGATCCGAAGTATCTAAACACTGGCAGAATATATGATTTTCCTTTGTTCAAACCCTAGATTAAAAGTGATAATTCCAAATTTGAAAATTAGAAATCGACTGTAATAATACAGTAATAATAAATCATAAGATTTATGACGACTGTAAAGTTTTTTCATACAAGCAAGAACTTAAGCATGATTTTTTGACAGACAGACAGGCAGTGCAAAAATCAGATCAATCATTGTATATTAGATTTAGCGAGGAAGTTCAGTGAATAATTGTTTGAATCAAGGCTTCCTGTCGGCCCTTGCACCGACAATTAGACCGGTAATTATGAACAGTCGTCAGCTGTCGGAGGAAGAGTAGCACATGATTACAGACTCTACGTACCTAATTATTTCCTTGTGGAATATTAGGGCTATAATAGTAAGGTTTGACGCTCTTTAAAACGAAAGTAAATAACACAAGAGAAACACAAATTTAAAGCGCTAAAAACCGATTTTTAATTTTATTTTGGATCACACTTGGAATAATCTACGGAGCACAAAAAAAAATTAAAATCTTTACTCCATTGTTTAGATACCATCAAATTTTACTTTTCCAGTTCGCAAGGCCGTTTCGCTAGAAACAAGCGTTGCTCTTTTAAATGCCAGTTGCGAATCAATTACTAATAATCAGAAAAAAATGGTCCATATTTGTCCGAAATATTAAATAGTATAATACAAAATACCGGTCAATTGAGGCCTCTTTTAAAAATAGGTTGAAAATATAGAAGTGTTATCATCAGTTTTTTACCTTTGTCTGAATTTAATTATACAATGTGTGTTAGCCGATTGTGCAAACATATTGTTGAAAGGTTTCGGATTGTTAATTCGACCTGGCTAGCTGACGCCAACCCCCTATAGGGAATCCAGTCTCGTTGGAATCCAGTTTCGTGTTTGAAAAACCACATTTTCCGACCTAGAAATAAACCCAAAACCTCCTGGTCCACGGCCCATACATACTACCACAAGACCAAGAAGGCGCCATTACAATAAAAAAAAAAATTACAATAAAATAGATTTTGACATTAAATAATTATAATTTGTAATCACTGCCCACAATAACTAATGCAATTGCAACAATTTGGATTTCTAGTTTCAAGGTTCCGTGGTTACGGGTTTCACTCCACAAATGCGCGGATGTTGGCACTGATAAATTAGATTATAATCATTTTGTTTATAATTAAATTCTCTACACAACACTGATGAATCGCATTGTTTGAAAATGCATACACTTTGAAAAATAAGTGTCAGCATTTACATGCATAATAACACATCATGTCAGGCAGGCGGCTAGTCGTAAAAACAAAACCAAATCTTTCCTGCAACATGCTTAAAAAGTGCTGCGCCGACCCCACACTGGTTTGGGATAGGGGCAAGTGGAAATGAAAAGTAGTTAAGGCATTATATACCTCTACAATAAATATTATACGCCGAGATCCGGCTGCAAGATCGTTCATGTATGAAGTCGAAATCTAATTTTCATGTATAATTGGGGGAATCTATTTTTGCCAAGGTGTCAATCAAAATGCTCGGGCGTAATTTCAAACAATATTATTTTAATTTTAAAAATTTGATTTTGACTACATACATGAACGTAGTGAGCTTGCAGCTGGATCTTGGTGTATTAAGTGCATGCTCTGTTTATCATTACTCTGTGCATGTTCCTGAACCCATCCACGGGTGCGTCGCTTGACTGTATTAACTCCTGACCTGTCTCATAACGTTACGAGTATGACTAATGATAACGTAGGCTAATTGGCGTCCTGTTGGTTTCTCTTATTAATATTTATTAAAAATCATGTAGAGGTCGCCTCCTTAGTCTAGTGCCAGCATATATGGTCTGTTGACCGGGAGATCCCGGGTTCGATTCCTAGGTTGGGAAAAGCGATTTTTCTAATTTGATTTGCCCGCGACTGGATTCTCCAGAGGGGGATTTAATGTCAGACAGGCAGGCGGTCGTAAAAACTCAGCCCAATTATTTCTGCAACTTGCTAAACATGTAAAATGTAATGTGTTGCCCCAATCCCTCAAAGCTGGGATAAAAGCAGGTAGAAAAAAGATATCATGTAGAGAAAAAGGTACCCGGAAGTACGTCGTCTACCCTATAAATAAAGTAGGGGTAATAACTACAAGGTTAACAACTATTTCCTTAAAAAATCACCTGGTGTGAACAGCATGTTAACGTCAGATTTTCAAGCATTCATTAATTTGGAATTCGTTATTGTTAGGTAATTTTTATACTGAATTGTAATAGATCTTTCTTGAGTCTGATTTTGTGTTCCCTATTTATATTATATTTTGCGCTCTACAACCACTCTAGTTTCAGGAATTTGATTTTACTTAATGCTTGTCCAATATTTATCATTCATAGTTTTTTTGTAGTATTATGTAATCAACCTGAGATCTAGGTATGAAGTATTTAGAATCCATATTCAACCTATGAGCGTGAAGAAGTAACAAACATACAAACGCATTCAAAATACTTACGCCTTTATATTACTAGTGTGATGATTTAAGATACCATATATGTAACTAACATACCATCACACTAATATTATAAAGGCGAAAGTATTTTGATGTGTTTGTATGTTTGTTACTTCTTCACGCTCATACGGTTGGACCAATTTTGATGAAATTTGGTATAGAGGTAGCTGACACCCTGGATTAACATATAGGCTACTTTTATCTCGGAAAATAAATTTACACGCAAACGAAGCCACGGGCAACAGCTAGTAAATGATATAATAAAAACTTTAATACCGCCGTAACATATTGTAACATAACAGTAAATTACTTTCATCCATCAATTGATTGAGTGTGATTAATGCCCAACATTCGACGTGACCTCAAGGGTCGAGTCGATCTCGTCTATTACTGGTTTAATGTTATTAATACTAAAGGAATCTCTTTGCTTTGTATCAATATGACCATCATTGAAGGATGTTGTTTATGGGCGGCGGTGATCACTTAACATCAGGTGACCCACTTGCTCGTTTGCCCCCTCTTCTATAAAAAAAAAATCATAGTTAGGAGCAATATATGTATATATATTTGCAAAGTTTTTAAAAATTAGTCTCTCTAACCACACGCGCCATGTCACTACATAGTATAAAACAAAGTCGCTTCCCGCTGTCTGTCTGTCCCTATGTCCTTATGTATGCTTAGATCTTTAACTACGCAACGGATTTTTATGCATTTTTTTAGTAGATATAGTGATTCAAGAGGAAGGTTTATATGTACAATATATATAAACGGGATGTAATGGGAGATAAATGTTCTGACTTTCACGCGGGCATAACCGCGGGCAAAAGCTAGTTATGCATAACTGACAGTTTCGGGCAACTCATGGCTATTATATGTATAATCTTTCTTTGACCGCCCTAATATTTAATTTGAACAATGGACCGGCAACACGTAGGATTTCTCCATCCATCAGTTTGCTGCTACTATACTAATGAGTTATAGAGTAAGAAAAAAGATGGACGAGTATGTTAAAACCGAAAGATATCTACCTCAAATAATAAAGCTGTTATCAACCCCTACATATACTGAGCTTATGTATGCTACCTGCCTTCATAATTTGTTATTTATTTACATAATTGGGTACCTGACAATTTTTTTTTATTGATTTTATATGAAATTTACGTCATCTAAAACGTAAAACAGAAAGAAATATTGAAATACCCCCAAAAATAAAAAAGTTGTAAGCGTTTGTAGTTTGGTGTAACCTTCAAACAGCGGGAAAGAGAAGTATCAGTAAAATCACGTCACGGCCATAACGGTGCGTGCGTTGGAAAGGGATAGCAAGATATCCCCACTACGCCCCCACTCTTGCTTATTGCAAAATATGAATTACTGCCTCATTTTTCAACCAATTTCGATCCGTTTTTAAGAGAAGGGTTTCTTTTTTGTTTTATTTGCTATTGCATATAAAAATGTGTATGAAATGAAACATAGTCAAGTACCAAATTGTAAACGGTCGCAAATCATGCTCCTTGTAATATGACTAATAATAAAATCTTGGTCGTTTCCATTTGAATTTAAAGTTTCTTTATTCTTAGTTTACTTAAATCTATTTTAATTGATGGCGCCATTTTTTCATAGACATTGCGGTTGCCTCCTCCCACGTCTTCTATTGACCATCTGTTAGCTTAGCTTTAATAGGTAATTTGGTGGTAAACAAACTGTTGCATTGTTCTAGTGGAAGCGTATATATAGGCTGTTGATCCAGAAGTCCAGGGTTCGAATTCCAGAGACCAAAAAAAGGTTAAGCCACGTGTTTTTTCTAGCACAATTTGACGGGACTTAATTACAAGAAGGGGTTGATGTCAGGCAGGCAGTCAGTATTTCAAAATAAGCCGAATTCTTTCTGCTACATGCTCAAAAACTGTATTGCGCAGATTCCACATTAAGGGGCTGTTAAACTAACAATTTTATTTCGCTACAAAAACTAACTGAAAAGATGAATAAGGAACAAATCTACTGATTTCTTAAGTTTACGCGGATGTTATACATTGAAATAAAACTATTTTTATTTCAAGGAACAAATCTTGTATAACAAATGTTAATGTCATTTGTAACAAAATGAATATTAGCACTACAAAAAAGAATTCACTACAAAGAAGGCATTTCGCACTGTTCCGTCATTAAATTCCTATACTACAACGTAATGCTATTTATTTCTTGATATCAATAATCTTATCAATGTGTCATAACTCACAAGTAGCACGACAAATATTTTTTATCTCTGTTATTCCGAATTCTGTAGGAATTCATGAAAAGTTGTTTGTACGGATGTACGATGATGTTCCGGTTGCTTAAGGGTCTCAGCACACACTCCTTTTGCCAATGCCAAAAATGAATGATGAAATTAGTACAAAATGCCAAAAAATTAGTCGCCGCCTTGGTCTAGTGGCAGCACACATGGGCTGTGCACCGGGAGGCCGTGGGTTCGATTCCCAGGTCAGGCAAAAATAATTTTCCAATTTAATTTGTCCGGGACTGGATCCCACAGAGGGCGTTGAGGTCAGGCAGACCGCCGGTCGTAAAAACTTAGCCAAATCATTTCTGCAACATGCTTGAAAAAGTGTGATGTGCCGACACCACAGGGATAAGGGCAGGTAGATAGAAAAAAATGCCAATAAATCAGATAATTGGTAGGCCTATGTGCACTGGACTGATTGATACAGGTATTTAAAAACATACATACAGAGACCAACGCCTGTATCCCTGAAGGGGTAGGCAGAGGCGAACTAGAGAACTAGAACACCCACATTTCGCCGATATCTTTTCCGTCTCAGATGTGACAGGAGGAGATCCTATCACAATATCGGGTATAAATTCCAGACTCCGGGCTGATAGTGGGTAACAAAAAACCATATCATATTGCCCGACCCGGAGGTTGAACCTAACACCTCTAGACGGTAATCGTACCGTGCACCAAGCCACCATTTACCAACGCAGTTCACCACTTATAAATGATGTTGAATTTGTCATGTGCGCTGTGCCTTATGTTTTCTTAACTTTATCGAATTAATCAAATGGATGGTATGTGCAATAGCGCCCACTATATCGGAAATGATGATTAAAAGAAAAACAGGATCCTCATAAATGCCCGTAATGAAAATTACTTTGAACTAATTGAGTTAGATGATTGGTTGAAAGGATATACGGAATCTAGATAGTTGAAGTTTAGACATTAATAGATAGTTCCAATTATTATAATTACCTTCAATTACAATAATAGTTAATGCAATTTACATAACAAGAAATAATTTGTTTATGTTTTGGTTCGAATATAATCACCATCTTTAATCGATGTTGATTTTATTCTATCAGGTCATTTGTCACTTATGATTCATGATGAAATGAATAGGATACAAAAATTCATTTATTTTCAACCGAAATAAATCTTTTTTTTTATAGCAGAGACTGGCAAACGAGCAGATGGGTCACCTGATGATAAGTGATCTCCACCGCCCATAGACACCCAAAAGACACACAAAAAAAATCATGGGTGCGTTGCAAATCTAAGAGGAGGAAATGGTAGGGAAGAGAATCTTGATCTTTGGGGGAGGCCTATGTTCAGTAGTGGACGTCCTATGGCTGATGATGATGATCACGATGAAATCTTGCTGCAGGGAATTGTTTTACAGAAATATTGATCAGTTGCGTTAGATTAATTCATGGCCTATGTCTAACAGTGGACGTCCTGTGGCTGATAATAATTATGTTAGATTAATTTTGCCTCTTTAAATTTTCCTTTTATGCAAGTCTGTAGAATACTTCTACCACATAACAAGAGTCTGTAAGCGATATGGAGTGCCACTTTAAAGAAATTGAAGCTATTAGCTATCAAATCACTGGATCTAATGATACATCCTCATGATTTACCCACAATAATTCACCATAACTCTTATCTCCAGGTACTAAACATTATAATCCTGGTGCTCTACCGGACGGGCTTCAACGGCGAGTTCCTCGGAGTGGGTGGTACTTGGAACCTCAATGAGGAGAAGAACCCAGACGCTGAGATCGTCGCCTCCGGTGTTATTGTCGGCTACCTGATCTACACGCTGGTGCAAGTCGTTACTTTCCTCTTCGGAACGACGGAGCATAAGCGGTAAGTGGTAGATGTTTTGTTTTTTTTTGGACTTAAAGTAACTTTGGTACGGATTAGGATTTTTCAGGGATGTATATGTTCAGCAAGGGAAGTTCTTTCTATCTGCCCTTATCCCACCTCATGAGGAGTCTGTGCAACATACTTTTTCAAGCATGTTGCTGAAACGAATTGGCTTCATTTTTATGATCTTCTGTCTACCTGACGTGAATCCGGAGGATCCAGTCTCAGGAAAATCGTGCTAGAAATACACCTCGTTGGACTTGAGAATCAAACCCAGGCCCTCCCGATCCACAGCTCATATACTCTGGCACTAGACTAAGGAGGCGTCGCCCAGTAGGTGAATGTCGACTGATAAAAAATGATGAAATACGATTTCATACGTAATAAAGCGGAAATGAATCCTTCTTTATCTTGAAAACATTTACCAAAACCGATCAAATTGATTAGTTGCAATTATTACAACAGTTTTGCAACCATAAATTGTATGCAAATTGTAATTCGGCTTCCAAAATTATATTTTAGATACCAAATGGCTGTGTTAGAAAACTGGCAAGTTTTATTCTGAGTTCTTTTTTATGCAACCCAACGGATGAGCTGACGATGATGCAGATTCAAGAATAAGCCAGATGGAATACAAAGTATTGCGTGATGCTGTGCTAGGCTCAGTATTCTGAAACTTGTTAATCTCTACTAAGAGATACAATATTTATCACCAATAACCCAATTTGTTACTAAGAAGTAACAAATTGGGTTAATTACTAAGTTAACCCAATTTGTTACTTCTTAGTGCTACATATTCTGTCTTATTCTTTTTGTTTTCTCCTCCCTCTCACTGTTGCCTGAGACATTGGCTGTATAAAGTTTCTTTCTTTCTTTCATCATCAAGATTTATCCATCCACTTTTGAATCCGTAGGTTTCTTTAGCATGTTAGATCACCCCTATGTAGTTTCTATTGATAAAAGTACAGTTTTTCTCATAATATTGTCTGACCTCCAGGATGCTGTTTTATCCACATAATTCTTGCCTGCAGAATCTCTTATAAATCTCATGCTTAATTATTATATTATCTTCAATCTTCACCTTTGTTTCTTCTTCGAGTTTATACGCTGTTTCTTTTTACCTTCTTTTATCCTACGGGAATGTGAGGCCGAAACAATATACTTTTTAAGAATTTTGGAAAAATTATTCGATCTACTATTTAAGACCGATCGTCAGTTTAATTTGCTCAGGGAACTCTTAGGAATATAGTATTTAGAAAAACCGTTTTGTTCACAGTTAATTCGAAGTACTGCTAACCCACAGCCCATGCACACTACCACTAGATGCAAGAAGTAACCATATAAGCTATCGATAAATTATTTTATATTAAACATTCCAGCGCCATGTCAGAGATTGTGATGAACTTCGTGGGTGTGTTCCTGTGGATCGCGGTGGGGGCGGTGGCGCTGCACTACTGGGGCGGATACCAGGGGGAGCACCAGTTCCAGTTCGTCTTCGCTGAGAGACAAGTAAGATATGAATTTGGAAACGTTATATCATCTGGATGGACGCGGGTTGCCCAAAACCAGAATGGTTGACGCTCACTTGGCGACGCGTCGCTTACTTCTAACTGTGGCGGTGATAGAATAACAGCCAGTCTCAATAAATGATCTCAGTTTAGAGTGCAGATAGATCGCGATTATGAACCAATCAAATAAAGTCATTTGACGGAGTCATGTTCAAACTGTGTTCTTATTTGCTAATTTTGGTAATCTACATTTTCTTTAGTTTTTATTTTCAGTTATTCTAACAAAATTTCTTTGTACAATTTCAGGTCGGCCTTGCAGTGGGTGCTCTCTGCGTTATACAGGGTGCGGTATATCTTCTAGACACAGCATTATCTGTTATACACTTCACCAAGGAGATGTAATTTAAGCTCTTTTAAATTATCATAAACCGTTAATGAGCGCTAGAACCGAACGAGAATTTAACGAAACAAAAAAAAAATATTTAGGTCAAATTATATTGAAATCTGTTACGGAATATATAAAGGAATATCATAAATAATCTTTTTTTTTTCAGTAATGTAAAATAAACTCAAAATATATTAGCAAAGCTCTCAATATCCTTCTTCGCTTTCCCACCTTAATCGTAGTTAAGTATCATACTAATTTTGTATATCAATTTAATTTTATAATGTAATATTAATTTTGAAATAAACGTATAAATAAGCTGATTATTATTTCATTTGTTACGACTGGGGAAAAGTATGGTCCGGCGGAAACTAGACGGCCCCACGTGGGGTCAAATAGGAGTGTCAAATCGCCCAGGTCAGGGGCCAATTGTGACTGCCGTGCGATCTCTCGTGACTCCTGAGTCCTGACTCACTAGTCCCGCGACAGTCTCACGAGTGCTTGAGTCGACAACCTGAGGGAAAACGGTTTTTGGGTATTTTCCAGTAGCACTTCTTTGCAGTTGTAAAGATATTTTGTTCGCGGAAAAGCAAAGGGAAATTGATTTTTTTTGTTAAGATCCAAGCTAGATAAATTGGAAACAAAATAAAAACTTTTTTCTCTTTGGTTGTCGACAAAACAAATCTCATTAAATTCTTGGCTGAATAATCAACATTATCTCGCTAAGAAAAAAAGCAACACAATTCCTTGCTGGCTGTTGTCACGCGAAGAAAAAAAGAAAACGTAAGGTGGAGTGTCTGTACTGGAACTTAGTGACGATATCGCCCAGCTCGAAGGAATTCCTGTGCGAGTTGGATATAGAAGCCGACAAAATAGCTCCATTAACTGATAACGTAAGTGCGTTTTAATCACGTTAGTAAAAGTTGGTTTAGACCACACAAGCAAAGTGCTAAGGCCTTATTCGCGCGAGAGCTTTTCAACGCGCGTTAAAAAGCATTGAAATGGAACATATGAGTTCTGGTATAGTTGCTCACACGCCGGCGCTTTTAAAACGCGGCTTTTCTTTTTGGGCAGTATGTAACATTTACCTGAGAAACAAGGCAAGAATGATATTCAAGTACTCATAGGAACAGACATGTTGAGACGCTTTTTTAACGAGCGTAAACGTAAATGTCGCATTCCACCGCCATGTAGCATTGTTATGTTCAAGTTTGAAGGATATTGTGGTTAGTATAATTACTGAGCAGTATGTTTAACATACAATATCTCAGAGTGGTGAACGCAGTGCAGTGCCACTCGGTGCCTTGTTATTGACAGTGCGGGTGGTGTTGCTACTGTTTTGGTCTTCGTAGTCGTTTACCATCAGGTCAGCGGCTTGTTCGTCTCGTCATCCAGTTGCAATTAAAAACAATGCTCTGTTTCTGTTTACAGTAAGAGAATTTTATAGATCAAGCATAGAATAAGCATTCGCTCGTTTGGTCTAAACGAACCTTCACGGGTGTCAATAACAAATGAGTTTTGTTTATCTCGGCAGGCGACAGACTGTAAAATATTAGAAAATAATAATCTATTGTTCATAAACCACTACTGGTATTATCAAAGAGATTTAATATTAGTAACTATAGAGGGGCTATCTTCATAAAAAAAATCTTTCAAACGTCAGTAACGCCATCTATCGCTTACTACAATGCGAGGGCAGAATGTTCAAGAATCACGTAAGATAATATTATTACGCTAGCACGACCTGTGCGTATGTCTCAAATACGACTGAGTGACTTATGACCATGAGGTCACAACTTTTGGAATACAAGTTTCGTGCTGCTGTCTATGTACCGTTGAATGTCTTTGGGTATTATAAAGCTTAAAGTTTATTATCTCAATAAATGCTGCCTGATCAGCGTTATGTTTCACGGCATAGAAATTGCAATGAGAAATGGTTGTATTTGGAGTAGGTACCTCGGATTCTTTAGCCATTATAGTTTATTTTCATTTAGATAAGTTGAGCTTCGTCAAAAGTTTTGGCATGAAAGTTCTGTGTGACTGTGTTACTTGTAATGTAATTATTGATTTAAACACTAAGCATGATAATTCAATAACGGCCACTTGCAGCTCCACGATAAATCTCTATTTATCTCAAAACTTGTTTTAATGATAGGAGTGCTCACTCCTATCCCATTTATAAGATAAATTGAGTTTAGGTTTAACTCTACATTAGCAATAGCGCTACAAGTCAACCTAAATATTTGTTACCAAAAAAAATTTATCCAATTAAGTTATTCAAAACTGTCCTCATACAAACGACTCCTTATTGTCCAATCCGCCGTAGAAACTTAATATTACGTGAACAGCAAAAATAATTTTAATTTTCTCGTCTCCTTTCTGAGAAAGGGTTTTTATTATAACCACAATAACAATATGGACGACCTTTACATGACGAATCAATGTGGCCTCATTTTGTTATGAATTGTATCGAAATTCCCGGACAGGTTGGAGGAAAATGTTGCGTAAACTACTGTAACTACAGTTTGTGCGTGAGTACAGAAACCATTGAATAAACATCGCGCACGAAGATAGTCCAGGAGCTGGTAACTAGCAAATATAATAAATTAGGGTACTTGACTATGTTTGATTTTATACACATACATATGTAACCTTGCAGATACCTTGCTATCCCTTTCAAATGGCGTGACGTGATACTAATACTTCTCTTTCCCGCAGTTTGAAGGCTACACCAAACTTCAAAGGCTTTTTTTTATTTTTGAGAATATTTCAATATTTCTTTCTGTTCATATTTTAGATGACGTAAATTTCATATTAAATTAATTAATAAAAATTAGTCATGTACCCAATTATATACGTTCAATTCTAGTACTCTTCCTTTCTCGTCTTTATTCCTCTTTTAATGTGGGTTCAGCCCGAAGAAGTTGGAGAAAGGATTCGGTTTAGTTTTGATGACCAGCTACTTGACTTCAATCCCCCTCTAGAATAAATTATCCAAGCAAACCGTGTTAGAAAAGTGCTATTCCCGATCTGGCAATTGACCCCAGTATATCCTGGTTCACGGTCCATAAACCAAGACAAAGGAGGCGAGTTAACATTACAGATTATTAAAAACTGCTTAAATAGTCACGGGCGGCTCGGCCTCCGGTGGCCCATACGCTTATGTAACATATATATGTACCGCCTCCGACGGGTTAATATACTAACACTGATTATTATTTAAATCTCTACCTCGATGGCGTGGTGGGATTGTGTGTGCGGTGCGACTTTTGTCCTGAGGTCTCGGGTTCGATCCCCGGGTCGAGCAAAGTGATATTAAGTTTTTCTATTCAGTATCAGCTTGGAGTCTGGAATTTGTGCCCAATATGGCGATAGGCTCGCCCCTTATCAAAGGAAATGGGCGAAATTTGAGTGTTCTAGTTCACTAGTTTGCCTATGCCTTCGGGAATACAGGCATGATCCTATGTATTAAAACAAATAATTCTTCTTCTTTTAAAAACAAAATGGTTCCACCGCGTTGCAGTGATTTTGACAAAGTCAAATAGTAGATAGCATGTTTTTCAATAGAGCAATTGGTATCAAGTTTTCGCAGTGACATGGAACATATTTGTTTACAATCTCAAGGTCCTACTGTAATTTTGGCGGCAATTCCTTCCAGTGCGATGCCCCTCAAACGACCTTCCTTTCGACTACAAAGACTTCGACTGCAAATCGACCGAACAAAGTCGGCCAACACAGCTGAGACAAAATTCATCTAAGATCACCAATTAAAAAGATTATGCATTATACATCTTCGCTGAAGTTTGGTGCATAAAACCACATCACTTTAAACAACAAGCACAACTTTAGACGTTAAAATAAAATTTTAACAAGCGACGTCCATCCTGTCAGAATTCCCGTCAAAATCCTCTCAAACAAATAATTAAACAGACGATCATGTTCAACTCTCGCACCAAATCCAGGAGTGTCACGCATTAACCGCGTCAACGCACCTGTTCTATGGGGCATTGTAATACACCCGCCAACATTATTCACACAAACTGCATTTAACACACAATCTACTATAAACTCTATTGTATACACATAGCTTTTGAATTAGATTGCATAGATCATGTGCATGGGTCCAAAACTTATACGGCTCACTGTTTATTGCGCCATACGTAGAATATGAACTCCATGTCACGATTCTGATGAAATTGTTTGCGAGAACTGTTTATTTTATTGGAAATTATGATCAATTTATAAAAAAAATGTAAGTACTAAATAAACACATAAAACATAAACATAAGCTCACGCCTGTAAGTACTAAATGTAAGTACATAATACAATAATAAATCATCATCATCATCAGCCATAGGACGTCCACTGCTGAAAATAGGCTCATCGAACATCCTCTGACCAGTCAGATATACTCGAGAAACATCAAGTTAGAAATATCCTAAACCGACATGCATGCATGAATAATGTAATGAAACTGCAAAATAGGTGTGCAAGAATCGTAGCAAGTGGAAATCCGTTGTCTCTGCCTACCCCTGTGGGAAAGAGGCGTGAGTATGTACAAGTGAGTCTCAATCTAAAATCATTAGACTTGTCGGTTAGCTGGTCTGGAACACTGGATTTTAATAATATTAACATAAAATAACATAACATAACACATAACATAAGCTCACGCCTGTATCCCCGAAAGGGTAGGCAGAGGCGCACTAGCGAACTAGAACACCCACATTTCGTCGAGCTTAGTTCCGTCCCAGATGTGATAGGGGGCGAGCCTATCGCCATATCGGGCACAAATTCCAGACTCCGGGCTGATATAGAAAAATCCAATATCACTTTGCCCGACCCAGGGATCGAACCCGAGACCCCAGAACCGTAGTCGTACCGAAATACCACCACGCCACCGAGGTAGTCATAATAATATTAATACATACATTATGTATGATACATACCTGCGAATACTGTGTGTATTTTGACTAGGTTGTTTGTTATGAAGTAGGAAAACAAATAACAAATATAAGTCGTTTATTATTCTCTCTGTCTCTTATATTTTCTGCAACATTCACCCTTACAGTACAAATTACGTATTAATATCTTGAGTACCGATGTTTACTAAGCTCTTATCCTATTTATTAAAATCAAAAGTGTATTTGGGTTATAATTAAAATGAATGCGATCAAACTAGGAACTGCTTGGATAGGTGTTTTATTCAAGATTTTTTGGTTTCGGTACAATTTTTAGGTTGAATTAATAAAAAAAAAATGGGTGCGTGTACTTATGTACGCGCGTAAGAAGTTATACTTCTTTGTATAATAATATTTAGTGTTAATTATATTAAATAAAAGTATTTTTAATTTATATCAATAAATAATACATACGGATAGTTAACCTCAATTATATTGGAGCACTTGAAAAAGTATATAAGCACAATTTTTTTCACTAATATTCACAAATAGTAAGTAATATCAATCAAAATATTCAATTTAAATCACTACTGAATATAATTTATTAGCACATATATAATTCGCACTTGTATGAAACTAAAACACGTGTTGTGAATGTATAAACTAGAAACATGTTGATAAATATTATAAATATGAAAACAGTGATCAGAGGTGACGAGCGTACCAACATGCGCGACTAATATCGAGGTTCAATTTCTATTTTGTTGGTAGCTTTTTTTTCGAGACTTAATGAGCGGTTAAGCAGACAACTTCATACTGTAGATAACTTCATACTGTTAATTTTGTGTCACAGATGCGCGCGCATCTGAAAATTTCACTCTCATCATTTTTTCATAACGCGCCTAAAGAAGTATAACTTCAAAAATACTGTAAATCTCTTTGGAATCTTTTAGACAAAGACTAACAACCTACTTTCATCAATACAATTTCCTCAATTCGAATCAGATGATAAGATCTCATTTAATTTCGAGATGCCATCAGTACAGCAGGTCAAACTGATTTAAAGTGCTCAGCGGCTTTTATAATTTTACTTATGTTATTTGCTTATAATGACATAAGATTAGGGTTGTCAACTAAACAAATCGAACGTTTATTTAAAATAAATGTACTAACGCCCGAATGCTCAAACGCCACTCAATTTTAACGGCTTCTTCTTTATCTATGCCCCATCCTTGTTTTGTGTCCATACCTGCCTGCTTGTTTTCTAAATTGATAGTGTTGTAACATGATGATTATTATATAAATGTATCTAGACCTTGTTGTGACCTGTCATAAGTGCATTTGATGTGCCTACGTGACCAATAAACATTTTTTTTTTCTTATATTGATTTTCGCCATACAATTTTGAGAGATAAGGCGGCCTTATACGACATAAGGTGACCTTAAGTGTATGAGCATTCGGCGGTAAATGTGAAAAACGTATCTATCATAATATCATTGCATGTCAGCCGTTCGTATTTCCACACGGGGTACCACAGACCTTCGAAGGCAGCATGCAGATTAGAGTCTTCATAGATATTTGTTAGTTTTTTGGCGAATAAAGACTATTTTTCTTAGAAGACACTTTTTTTTTCTTATTATGACTGCCTCGGTGGCGTGGTGGTATTTCGATACGACTACGGTTCTGAGGTCTCGGGTTCAATCCCCGGGTCGGGCAAAGTGATATTGGATTTTTCCATATCAGCCCGGAGTCTGGAATTTGTGCCCGATATGGCGATAGGCTCGCCCCCTATCACATCTGGGACGGAACTAAAGCTCGGCGAAATGTGGGTATTCTAGTTGGCTAGTGCGCCTCTGCCTACTCCTTCGGGGATACAGGCGTGAGCTTATGTTATGTTATGTTATGTTTTTCTTATTATAAAATTATGATACTCATGTTTCCCTAAATTCTATTTTCAAAACAATTGACAGTCCTATACTAACCTAGTTCCACCGTTAACTGTACACGCGCGTAACGGTACGCCTAGTGCGTGCGCGTGCGCACTTCGCGTCAAGTGTGAAGGGCCCCTAATTAGCAACGAGGTCCGTCAACGAGCCTTCGTCTACTGCTTAGCACGTGCTATAGCTAGAGGACCTTATAGATAGAATGTCAAATTTCAAAATTCATTCATGCAGGCTTTGGATTCAGCCAATAAAGCCAAAAATGTCCGTCGACACTATACCTCTGTAGTAAAAGAATACAAAAATAAGTTATTTTATAACAGAGACTCGAATGAACAAGTCACCTAATGATAAGTTATCACCGCCGATAGACACCCATGATACCAAAATGATCATAGATACGTTGCCAACCTTAAAGGCAAAGGCCCGTTGAAAAACTCACTAGCCAAACGAAACACAACATCGAGATGCCCTTTACGTCGGTTGTCTGTGAGACAGTTGTATAAAACCGGTCGAGTCAAACTCTTTCATGACCTTTTTCTTTCTGCCCACATCCCATTTCAACGCGGAGTCGACGCAATACCCTTTTTAAGTATGTTGCAAAACGGATTTAGCTTACTTTTTGCGAGCGGCTGCCTGCCTGACGTCAACCTCTATCAGGGGAGGCCGTCGCGAGCAAATCAAGTTAACACCTACCCGAACTGAAAATCGAATCTAGAACCTCCCGGTGGACTGTGAGTTAAGACCATCAATATATTATACCCTAGATGCACAGTTCTTTGCAAATATGCTCCTAAAAAGTGGTCTCAGAAAGAAAACAAAGAAAACGATCACAAGTTGTAATTAAATCAACACAAATATAACCCTAAGCACGTGTTATAAAGTAGGTTTTTATACGAAATGAGCAAGCGTTCTTTAATTTGAATTTTGAAATTTAGAATTCTATCGGCGTCCGACTGTAGGGAAAACGAGTGCTTAAGCACTTCTTTGCTGTCCCATTTTCCGAGCGTCAACTGTGCATCTAGGTAAGTAATATATCGATGGTTAAGACCCTTAACCCTGCCACCAGACCAAAGAGGCGACATTTGCACACTACTAATTACTATGGGTAATAGGGACCCGACACGGTGCCAGATGATGGAAGTCGTGACTCAAGAATATCTATGACAGAATGGACAGGAATCACCAAGTTAGACGAACTATTCAAACTGGAGAATACTGAAGAATGTACAGAGGTGATCAACCGACATAGTGGAGAAGCACTGCAAGAAGCCGGAGAACGAACGAGTGCGTCTAGTGATCGCTGCTCTGGGGCACCCGTAATGCCAGAAGGATCTTGGGTGCGTAACTAAAAGGATAATGTTTAACAGTCACATGTGCACATAGGACCTTACTTATAAAACAGTTTAGCTGAGCAAATGGTAAAGAATATTCTGTCCCTTTTATTTTCAAACAATGTGACACAAGGATAAAAGTGACACACTATTCTTAACCATTTGCTCAGCTATACTGTTTTTATAAGTTAGGCCCATAGTCTACAATGTAAACTTTACATAAAGCTCACGCCTGTATCTCCGAAGGGGTAGGAACTAGAGAGCTAGAACACCCATATTTCGCCGAGCTTATTTCCGTCCCAGATGTGAGAGGAGCCGAGCCTATTGTCTTATTGAATAATTCTAGACTGCGGGCTGATACTGAATAGAAAAACCCAATATAATTTTGCCCGATCCGGGAATCGAACCACAGACCTCAGGACGGTTGCATCGTGCACGCAATATAACTACGCCACAGAGGCAGTTTACACATATAGTTTGTGGACAGTTAAGGTAAGAGATAATCACAAGTTTAAAAACTTAACGGACCGACTTCAAAAGTTATCCGATCGTGACCTTTATATGGGAATTTGAAATAAGCTGTATCAAACACAAAAATAATTTTGAAAATCGGTCCACATTTGGCGGAGATAACGCGTAACATACATAAAAAAATACAGACCAATTGAGGAACTTATCCTTTTTGGAAGTTGGTCGGAAATCTTAAAAAAGCGATTTCAAACCCTCAAACACGATACTATTTTTATGTTGACTAACGGCCGATTCCAATAATACCTCTATATTTCAACTCGAGGTCGATTGATCTTAAAAATTACCGAATCAAAAATCATTTGAGGCCGTCTGACAGACAAATTGAGGACCTTCTGCTTTTTGGAAATCGGTCGAAATTGGATTTTCACATACTACGATTCTTGCACACCTTATTTGCCTCATTCAGACTCGTTACATTCATGACGGCACGAGGGTTTAGGAGACTTTTAACTTGACCCTTCCCAATTATATCTGAGTCGGTAGAAACAAAGTACATATTCAAAGAAGACGCGCCCAAAAATTTATAGTTATAGTATTTAGAACGATAGGTCAAACGGACAACCTCAGTAAAGATCCGCTCTAACAAAGTAACAAGACTTAGATGCGGGCCGCTTTGAATAGTTTAGCCAATAGTCGGTCAAAATAAGCATATTAGCGGCATCTTACAAAACAAATTAGTCGACTATACCTCTACAAGGCATATAAAACTGATTGAAGATAATATACCCGTCAATCGTATTAAGTTTTAAATAACGGACCAATTTCAAATCCGATCGTAACCATATTTATATGGGGCCCTAAGAAATAAGCTCTATCGAACACAAAAAGAATTTTGAAGATCGGTCCACATTTGGCGGAGATATCGCGTAACATACATAAAAAAATACAGACGAATTGCCTCCTCCTTTTTGGAAGTCGGTCGAAAATAAAAAACAATATAAGATTTCAAATTCTTGCTGCACAGAATATGATTATGATTAAAAAAAATTGAAACAAAACTATTTTTACGGATTCTATCACGATTAGGTTTTATTATTCCATAAATATTTTTTTTTTTAAATTATTAAACCTAATCGTGATAGAATCCGTAAAAATAGTTTTAATTCAATGTATAATATTCGCGTAAACTTAAGAAATCAGTATAGAAAATAAAAAGAAATTATTTACTGCATCACGTAATCTGGACAGTGGAACAGTATGATTGTTGATTGTATGCACCCTACCCAATGTTAGTCAACTGTAGAGATACAGAATAGTTACATAACATAACATACCATACGTCACGCGCGTATTCCCGAAGGGGTAGGCAGAGGCGCACTAGCTAACTAGTACCCCCACATTTCGCCGAGCATAGTTCCGTCCCAGATGTGATAGGGGGCGAGCCTATCGCCATATGGGCACAAATTCCAGACTCCGGGATGATATGGAAAAATCCAATATAACTTTGCCCGACCCGGGGATCGAACTTGAGACCTCAGGACGGTAGTCGTACCGAAATACAGCCACGCCACCGAGACAGTATACAGAATAGTTGCTTAAAATCGACAGCTGTTTATCACTGACCATCAAAAATCAGATGCATTCGTTTATAAATCCTGTGACCGATTCAAAGCGGTCATCTGCATTCCCTCTACACTATATAGGACAGTCTGTCTGGAGCAAGTAGGTCAACCAGACAACCTCCGTAAACGCACCCCATCGTAAGAACTTTGGCGCCAAAAGTGGCGTCATGGCGGCGCGTCTGTGTGCCGCTTGGCGGGACCCGCCGATCAATTTAACAAACAACGTCACAGGGTGCTTAGGGCATAGATAACATGTTTTGTTTTCCTAAAGTCGTGTCTCCTGCGTATGTATTATCGAAACAATATACAAAAAACACTAACACAAAACAACGTATTTCGCTGTCTCCTGCTCATTGAACAATGGACCATAGACAATTTTTTTTAGAAATACCGTGTTTTGTGTAATGTTTTAGTGCAGGAGACGCGGCTTTGGGCGCCATATTCTTAGACGGTTTTAATATCTAAATGTACTAGCATTTTAATTTTATGACCTTAGCCTCTCGAAGGAATTTAGAGAATGCACTAACTGAGATATCTCTGGTTGAGGTTTGGGTCACGTAAGTACGATCTACAGATGGATCGGGTTTCATGTTTTTTAAAATGATAAGAATTTTAAAAGACTGTTGCTTTAAATTCATTGTTAGTAGGGACGTTTTTTTTCTCTAACAGTTTTAGCAAAAGCGTAGAACTTGCAAGCATGGGCACAGATTACATAAGAGTTCTTGCTTGGATGCTTTATATAGTAAAACAACCTGAAATAGATTAGCAGCGTAAAAATCATCGTTGCTGTATTTTTTTAAAAATAAGTCGCTAACTATATTGAAACAACTTTCAATAGTCACAACTCACAGTCATAACAGTCATTCCACTTACCTTCCCATTTCCAAAAAAACATTTAACCCTGATTTAAAATTTTAGAATGTGTTCAAGCTGGGGAAACAATGGCCTATACCAGCAGAATGGTCCGGGGTTCATAAACACGCATTGTTAGGTAGAAATACGTGCACTTGCCACGTAAATTTATGAGTACATTTTATTTTACTGTGTTTATAAATTCAATAATTCTTGTTAAAATATATCGTAGAACGTGTCACGAGCGTACGACCATATATAAAGTAATAACATATAGCTCTTATTCACGCAGTTACTTCAGCATACAATGTTAAAGGTAGTATATTAATGAAAGTTTTGAAGATTAACATGAGCGATCCTCCACAAAAAAGTTCTCAGAATTGTTTATAGTACGGTTTTAAAAAAGCTTGAAAAAATAATATAACAATTTATTTACAATTTTATCAATGCTTAATCATACACAAAAGTGTGATTCCAAATAGCAATAACATTTTAAAATTGTCGAAAGGGAAAAGCGGCGATTAACCTATCCTATCCGCCTATTACTGTAGTGGTCAGTTTTTTTAGAAAACAGACGCAGTGGCGGGACTATAAGGTGGTAGGACTAGCAAAATGCCACGGGCCTCTGGCCGGAGGGGGCCCACTACCCGAGGTGCCGCGAGCTTATGTTTTTTTTAACTAATTCAGGTGATTTATTGAAATCAATTACAACGTGACGATTTCCAATGAATTTGCCAAAAATGACAGCCTCCGTGGCGCAGTGGGCGAGTAGCCGGCTGTGAAGCGAGAGGCCGCGGGTTCGATTCCCGCATTGAGACAAATGTTTGTGTGGCCCACAGTTTTTTGTTTCAAGTCTGGGTGTTGTGAGACCAAAAGTCTGTCATAGTTTCTAATACCCACGATACAGGTTGTGCCTAGTGTAGGGTCAGGACTAGGTGTGTGACTGTTGGGTGTATTTATTTATTATATTATTATTATTATTTGCTACGGGCCTCAGATGGTAGGTATAGTTACGCCACTGAACAGACGTTTCTATGTATGTATTTTTGGAGTGAGCTGTATCAAACAAAATAATCTTGCACATTGTAAAATCAGTCTACATTTGTCGAAGATATTGGATAACATACATAAATAACGACGAATTCATAACCTTCTTATTTGAAGTCGGTTGAAAGGAGGAAAGTAGTATTTCAGAAGCGACTTTTGTATTTTTTCAGTGTTTTTCCGCTACATTATATTATATTTGCGGTACTCTACGTGACTGCGGACTAGCCAGTAGCCACTCATCTCAATATTACTCATCAAAATTTGTCCCATAAAAACAATATATTTTCCCTTATTCCGAACACAAATCTTATGAATGAATGACAAACGCTATGACAAACGGTTTCAATTAAGTTGATATATAAGTCATGGTTTATTGACGTCTGAAATACAGGAAAAATCTTTCAAAATGTATGAACACTGCGTTACGAATTATGACAAAATTTGGAGTAATAGCAGAGGCTAGCCAACAGGCAAGTCGGTCACATGAAGATAAGTGAATTATCTGGATATGAACATCTACAATCCTGGAAAACTTAGGTTACCGACCGTATTGGAAACTAAACAGTTAACCACTACTTTTCCAACACCACAACCCAACAACAGTCACATACATAGTCCTGACACCACACTAAGTATAACCTGTATCGTGGGTATCAGAAACTACGAGAGGCTTTCGGTCTCACAACACTCAGACTCTAAACAAATATCTGTGGGCCACACAAACATTTTTCTGAGTGCGGGAATCGAACTCGCGGCCTCACTTCACAGCGGACTACTCGCCCACTGCACGACGAAGGCTGTCTTCTCATCGGTTTTCTGTGCGACAGTGGTAATAATTCAGTCGATCCAGTCCATTTATGCGTTGCTCCACCAAATTTATCTAGGATTTTTTGCCGAGAAAAGTCCTAGTTAAAGTCGGTAGAGCACCAATAAAGCAAAATATTAATATAACCCAAACACTGATATGTTCCGTTTACCGTAAAATATGACGTAGTATGGTGGTATAGATATTAATTAAAACTTCCCATAATTATGACGTGTGTTAATTGTTCATTAGTTACATTTTCCTTTTAATCCTTGTATGAAGCGAAATCTCTTAGCTCTGCAAGCCGCAATGTTTGTAGTTAAAGAAAACTAAGAAATAGATTTTAAAACCTGTTACAAAAAAGGTTCGTCATAGTTTTTACAAATGATAATATAAAAACGATTAATTACAAATTCTTTAAAGCCTATGAACTGCCATTGTCTTTGGCATATATTTTTGCGCTCTACATCAGTACGTTAAAGTATCGATCATCGATTAATGAAATTAATGCGCCTTGCAAGGCGCGTGCGCGTGCACACGAGGCGAGTTATGCGCTGCCTTCTAGACCGGAAAACTCTAGAAAGTGGCTTTTCAATTTTCGAATAGCTACATAACAACGAATGTGCGCGTGCGTCCGCAGACTTAATCATTTTTGTTATTGTCAAATTCATCTAAAACTGTAGTTTAGTTTTTTATAACACAGACAGGCGAATGAGCTGATGGGTCACTTGATGATAAGTGATCTCCACCACCCATTGACACCCATAATATAAAAAGGATCATAAATGCACTGTCAAACTTAAAGAAAAGGTATAGGGGTGGGCAAGGGGTTTAGGCAACCAAAAACTACTCACTAAACGAAACGAAAAAACGAGCTGCCGCTTTACGTCGATTTTCTGTGAGACAGTGGTATCATAACCGTAAAGCCGATCCATTCGTCCTGTAGACATCGCTGTCAGCGTGAGTCTACCACTCAAATTAACCCAGTTACTATAAAGTTACCTCTGTAATGTTGTATGTAGATGGAGCACAAACATGAAGCAAAACCAAAAGCAAAAATAAGCTCAATAATGATTTATTTATCTTTAAACATCGGCAAGAAAAGAGGGCATCGTTTAGTATTAACAAAAATAGTTCGTAGAAATACATTTGTGACGCATTATAAAATAATAAAATTGTATTTTATTGGCAATAACACAAATGTAAATGAAAAATTTCGTAACGAACCAAATTGTTGTCATAATTTGTACTGATGACAGATTAAAGTCGAAATAAATCACTCAATGGCCGTTTGAAGGGATTCTTACCAGTTCTATAATAGGAACGATTAAACCGATCTCAATATTGAAATAGCATGGCGGATGCTTATCTTGAAACAAATATAATTATTGTTTTGTTTGTATAATAATAGGTAGCAGCACTAGTTCAGTTGGGAATTATACGGACTGCCGAGACGAGTGTCGGAGGTTCGAGACCAACCCCAAAAAGAGAACACACCTCTGACTTTTCTATCTTAAGTGTGTTTTTATTGTGAAATATCACTAGCTTTAACGGTGAAGTAAAACATCGTGAGGAAACCTGTATACCCGAGAATGTCTACACAATAATTTTGAAGGTATGTGAAGTGTACCAATACGCATTAGACCAGCGTGGTAGACTAAGGCCTAACCCCTCTCATTAGTAGAGGAGGCTCGTGCCGTTATATTACAGGGCTAATATTATTACTATTTGTATAATTAACACAATTATATCGTTTTTAATACTGCAATGTTAATGTTATCGTTAAAAGGAAATAAAGCAAAAAATACTATGAGGCATCTTCACTACTCATATCTTATTGTTCGTAAGTTTGTGCGTATTTGACTCACTTTTGAACGTCCTTTCCGAGAGACAATCGATCATAGTGATATAAGTTATAACATAACAGGCGCAACGCAGTAAAACACGAAATCGATATTTAAAAAATAACTATTAGATACAATAACATAAAATGTGTTTACTCGTAACTTACGTGACAAACCTAGGTACTACGGTTGAGGCATCAACCAGAACAATAAGAGCCTCCGGGCTCCCCTCAACACGCATAACAAAGGCGTCACAAGGGAGAATGTGACGGCCGTAACAGATCATCGGTTTGTTTTCAAATGAGCCATAGAGGGAAGTCGGGCGAGTCGGTGTCATAGTCGCTCCGCGGACAACGCCGAAAGCGCTCGTGTGGACAGAGCTTTGCAAAACCATCGGAAAATCGAACGCGCCTCCAATTTATTAATTACAGTGCAAGTGAATTTGAAAATAGAACGAATTGAACACCAGTGCTAATCGATTTATTCCATCTTATTCTCTTTGGTAAGATTTTTTTTATAATTTTATTAATGTTGACTGGTAAATATTTAAGTAGTATTTTTATTTAAAAAAATAAATTAACAATCGCACATTATTACAATAATTAAATTATTTGGTAGATACATACAATCAGTACACAATACTACACTACATTTAATATTTCAGTAGAATGTTCTCGAAGTAACATAAAATATTCAATTAATTACAACACATTTAATAATCATTTCTAAGTGGTAGGTTTAAATACTGAAGTACGGAATTTCGATGTTCCGCGACAGCGCATTGATGCGTTAAGTTTAGTTTTTATGCAACAGCCAACAATCCGCAGTTTTACTTATTACTAACATTATGTCCTGTTTATATTTAAGAAGGTACATTGTAAACTTTACTATTATTATTGCATAAGTATATGTATATTATTAATTGACGGAACTCTTATAACATTTATTATACTATTCTAATTTCGATCTAACAACGATTTAGTTTAAGGAGCTTTTGAAATGACTGAAATGACTCCACATTCTTATTTTTGTGATTTTACTTATTTAAGAATTATAGTAGAAAAATGACGTACTTTTTATGGATATACAGACGACATAAATTAGTAAGAGTTCACACCGTAATTCTCCATGATGAAGGTCTAACCTTAATCAAATATTCATATGGGAGCATCCCTGGCATAAGCTCTGTCGGACACAAACATTTTGAAAATAAGTCTACATTTACCGGAGATATCGCGTAATATACCTAGGGCGACTTGCAGCGCTATTACTAATGTAGAGTTACACCTTATCTCGATTTATCCTCACGCACTTCTATCTTTCAATCAAAATTTGAATTGAATTGATTTATCGCGGAGCTGCAAGTTGCCCTTTTCCTTCCCTTTGAAGTAGAAAATCGCTGTACATTTAGAGATGTCGCGTAACACCCTAAAAATATGTTTTCTACCTGCCCTTATCGCACCTTAAAGTGGGGTCGGCGCAGCACACTTTTTCAAGCGTGTTGCAGAAAGGATTTGGCTTCGTTTTTACGACCGGCCGCCTGCCTGACGTCAACCTCCTGTGAGGGATCCAGACTCAGACAAATTCAATTAGAAAATTTGCTTTGCCCGACCTGGCAATCAAACCCAGGAGCTCCCGGTTCACAGCCCATACATACTGCCACTAGACCAATGATTCGCCAACAAAAAACACACTAAAAATAATACGAATTTAAATCTCCTCCTTTTTGTCGTCGGTTAAGAACACAATTAAGTTCGTAATTACGCATAATCTTAGAGGGAATTACAGAATATTTTTTCCTTAAAGCTATTGTCATGTGTAACACTTTTAACCATAGCATTATTGTTATTTTTTACAATGATAAATTGTACAGTTTTTGTAAATAATACCTGTAATATAGATTACAAAATTCCTAACTTCAATATAACGTTTCGACTATAGCACAAAAAATAAGATCGAAAGATCCAATTCTGAAGCAATATAAATCAAGAATTAGAAATAAAGTTACATATTTTATCGATTTCACCAACTTGTTGCCAATATTTAAGAAATGAAGCCCCAGATTTTAATAACACAGTAAAAATCCAAGTTAGCATGTCGCAAAATAATTTGTGTCTAAAAGTAAGTTGCCAAGCTTAGTGAACTTAAGTTCAGGCCACTTAATTACGTGCCCAATTGCACAGATAACATATTGCTACCACATATTAAGATAGTCATTTCAAATTTGTACCAAACCAGAACATGTCAATATGCTTTTTTAATAATCTCAGCCTAAAGCGCAATGATTCATCAACAGTAACAGGACGTCTACTGCTGAACATTGTCCCCAATGATTAATTATTACATATTATTATAACTCTGTAATATAAAACGATGTCGACAAATAAACGCATATTTAAAAACAATTTACTTTTTATTCATAATCGTTAACTGGCCGTAAATTCCATTTTGTTTTTCGAATCGCGGAAATTAAAAAACAACTTCCAAATCTATGGTCAGTTAACGCTTCAATCATTGTTTTAAAAAAGTTGTAAATGATTGGAAAGTGCGCACGCACCGCGTTCCGATCCAGCGATTGGCATTCGCTTATGATTAATGTATCGGAGTTCTTCAGTAACATTCCTTGTTTCACGACACGCTTCGCTTTTACTTCATTGATTTAAAGACGGGTTGATTCAACTCAGGACTTTAGGTATAGCAGGCAAATATCACAGCAAATATTCATATTAAAATTTGTAGAATACCTATTCGTCAGTCATTTAATCATCACCAGAGGATAGTTATATTCATAGATGCACCAATGCATATATGCCCAAGATATGCCCAATACGGTGAGTTTTAGATTTCATGACAGTCAGGATGGAAATGCGTTTATCTATGTATTTTCTATTGGTCAATTTCAAAGGATGAACAGGAATAGATATTTGGATTCCACATTCGACTAATATTATTATATTGTGTCTGTTGATAAGTAGCTAATGACAGTAAATCTTTGTTATACTAAATTTATCTAGAAAATTGATAGTCATGAATGAAACTGGTAAAAAATCGAAGGAAAACATACACTTAAATATCAAATTCATAACAATCGTGGTGTCCTACAATGAGAAACTATTGAACAAAAAATAGACAGTACGAACAATTTCAATCAATTTTCTCTAGAAACCACGTTTAAAAACAACTTTTTTTAATTATGACACAGATCTCATACCTGAGTCACGCCTAACAAGTTAATGGCTGAATACACAGTAATTACAGCGGCCAGTACTAAAACTGGTTTGAATTCGAAATTCGAATTATTAGAAGTAAACAGTACAATCCGTGTACAAATATTGAAGCATCGATTGGAAATACCTTGTACCTGTTATTTGTTTACTGAATACCGACGATAGTTGGAAAGGAACATCTTTGCGACTCCGATCGGGACGAAGTTTGTAAACGTTGGAAATACGAGTGTTATGCCGTAAAGTTATAACTTATACTTGTGTTAAGTAGTAATTAGGTACTTCAGTTATTCGTAGATTAGTCGGTAATTAACGGCCGGTCTTAATAAACGATCTCAGTTTAGAGTGCAGATAGATCGCCATTATGAACCAATCAAATCAAGTCATTTGACAGAGTCATATTCAAACTGTGTTCTTATTGGTTGATTTTTGGAATCTATCTGCACAGTTGAACTGAGATTGTTTATTGAAACCGACCGTAAGTCATTAATACCAAGTTCTGGTAACTTGGTTAGGGGTCGTAACTTTTGACATATATTGATGTTTTATAGAAACTGACTAGTTTTAAAATAAATTATTTTGATAAAGTAAGAATTAAGATTTGTGATTGTGTAATCTTATAACAAGAGGGATTCGGCTTAGCTTTCGCGACGGCCGCCTGTCTTATCCTAAGCGTGGGTTGCCCGACCAAGACAGTTCATTGGTGGACCAGCCCGCCTAGCATGCGCGCCGCGAGAACATTTTGTCTACGCTTTTTGTCGTGTTATAACCGGTTTTCTCTTTTTGTCTACGGACACTAACATGCGTCCTCGTTTATTTTCATACAATATTGTAGACAACATCTCGACTGTCGATGATCGAGACATCTCGTGGCGCACATGCTAGGCGGGCAGGATCTTTTCTTTCTTACTTTCTTTCTTTCTTTCATATACCACTAGACTGAGAAGGCGACAACGGCCTAAGAAACTACGCATCATTATTTTTTCTGCATATTTAATCTGTTTATCTATTTACATAGGTTTCGGAGTACGGGGGCGGAGCGCGCGTGGTTTGGGCCATGTCGGCGGGCGACCGGGAGGCGGAGGCGCAGGCCAAGAAGAGCGACGAGGGCAGCAGCGACCGCGACAGTAGAGCCGCCGCCGCGCTCAAGCAGTACTGGTGTGTGGGCCTTAGGGTCCTTGAACTGGTGAGTCTTTCAGTATGAGGAATAGACTTTGCATACAATATAGGCTCACGCCCGTATCCCCGAAGTAAATAATAATGATTACATTAAAATAAAACTATTTTTACGGATTCTATCACGATTTGGTTTTAATTTTTATGCCCGACGTTTGGAAGGCTTGAGTCCAACCCGTGACAACGAAGACTGCTAAGCCTTCGAAACGACGGCCATAAAAATGAAAACCAAATCGTGATAGAATCCGCAAAAATAGTTTTATTTCAATTAACAGCATTCGCGTAAAATTACTTAAAGGTAAACACCACATTCGACAGCCTCCGTGGCACAGCGGGCGAGTAGCCGGCTGTGAAGCGAGAGGTCTCGGGTTCGATTCTCGCACCGAGACAAATGTTTGTATGACCTACAGATATTTGTTTCGCGTCTGGGGGTTGTGAGACCGAAAGTCTCTCGTAGTTTCTGTTACTCACGATACAGGTTACACCTAGTGTGGGATCAGAACTATGTATGTGACTGTTGGGTGTAACAAAACATAAATGTAACACTAACATATAAGCAACATCAGTAAAAGTTTAAAAACCAAAAAATAATATATATAATTTTATACATTCATGAAACCCCTTTCTGTTAAATATGATCAAACTTTTACAGGTATATAAAATCAATAATGCAATGGACTCAGGTACAAGCAATTTTCTGTAACTGTGGGAATCAAACCACTTGCGAAGTTGCTGCGAGTGCATGATGGTGTTAATATCCATGCCCTTGAAACTAATATCTTCCTTGTCCTACTCCGTTTTAATTATACAGCCTTTGTTATTCTATGTGCGTTTGACACATATCACTTATGTTATAGTTACGTGATGCATCGTCAAGGCGAAACGAATGTTCTAGATTAACTGTGGTTTGAAGTTTAACCAGGGACATTTTAAGGAAAGATTGTTCATGCTTCTGTTTATTAACCACTGTGTATGCGTTACACATAAATTCAATTCTTTCTTTCTTTCTATCTGCATCTCACCTTAATATGGTCGGCGCATCACACTTTTTCAAACATGTTGCAGAGAAGATTTAGCTTAATTTTTATGACCGGCTGCCTGCCTGACGTCAACCCCCTCTTAGGGATCCACTCCCGGGCAAATAACATTAGAAAATTTGCTTTGCCCGATCTGGGAATCTAACTTAGGACCTCCCGGTCTACAGCCCATACATGCTGCCTAGACCAAAGAGGCGACAATTTTAATTAAAGTTTTAAAATTAAATTCCCCAGTTAAAGTGCCTCAGAAATATCCAACGAAGTACATAGATAATGATTTCTTAGGTTTACGTGAATGTTATTCATTGAAATTAAACTATTTTTACGGATTATATCACGATTTGGTTTTAATTTTTATGCCCGACGTTTCGAAAGCTTTGCAGCCTTCGTGGTCACGGGTCAGACTAAGGTGTCATTTGTCCAAAATGTTAATATTACAATATCTACCTTCATTTTAAAATTATACAATTTTAAATTTAAAAAGTTAGTTATTTGCGATCCGATTTCTACTTGTAGAGGTATATGGCACTTTACAAGAACCAGGCGTGTATAAAATAGATTGCGACTGTGGTCTCTCTTATATAGGTCAAACCAAACGAAACATAGGGACCCGCGTAAAAGAACATATAGCTGACGTGAAACACCGACGCTCCACGAAGTCTGCAGTTGCTGAACATTCAGAGGAAGGCTCAAAACATTACCTCAGATTCGATAAACCACAAATCCTTGCCAAAGAACACCGATTCCTACCTAGGATGATACGCGAGGCTATTGAAATTAAAAAACACCCTAATTTCAATAGAGAAGATGGTTGGAAGCTTGCACAAACCTGTGACCCAATCATACATTTAATTAAATCAGAATCCAAAAGACCAACTGCCAGACCTCAAGACACCGTGAGCTCATACTGCGTAAATCGGATCGCAAATAACTAACTTTTTAAATTTAAAATTGTATAATTTTAAAATGAAGGTAGATATTGTAATATTAACATTTTGGACAAATGACACCTTAGTCTGACCCGTGACCACGAAGGCTGCAAAGCTTTCGAAACGTCGGGCATAAAAATTAAAAATTAAAACCAAATCGTGATATAATCCGTAAAAATAGTTTAATTTCAATGAAGTACATAGATTTTTATTATTTAACAGATTCAGAAGTCCAAATAACTATAACAGAAGTCATTGACAATGTTAGGAAATAAGCATTTCTTTTATATACGTATTGACATTAAAAAATCTATAGGATCCAAAAAGGAAGTTTAATCTGAACTCAAATAATGGAGTGTGGTAGTCATTTAAAACATTTCGCTTATTTCTTACACTTGAAACTACTAATAGTAAATACGAAAGTTACTCTGCATCTGTTACGTTTTCACTGTTAAACCATTAAACGATTTTCGTAAAATTTTAATCCAGAAAGTTTGAACTCTAAGGCATAAAAGAAAAAAAGAAAGAAACTTTATTCAGCAAATGTCTCAGGCAATATTGAGTCATATGCAAAATTTAGTCTTCACAAACCTGATCGGGATACAGAGATAATGAAAATATCCAGGAGCCCCTAACAAAATTTTATTTTAATAACGCAGACCACTCAAATATGCCGATTTATAAGAGTGACTCCGGAAAACCTTTCACACGATAAAAGCTAGCCATACAATTAACAAAAGACATGTGAAGAAAGATGCTGTGTCACGTATTTTAAACGTATTGAAATCTAACCATAAAACTGACGGTGAAAGTGAAAAGTCGACATTAAACGTTAAGAAAACACAACGTTTTGCGGTGTTACTAAACGAAGTAATGTGTTTTATTATATTCGACACTTTCACTCGTTCCGACCAGGTTTTATTATATAGGTACTTGTGCTTTCTGCGTTTTATTTATGATGTGTTTGTAATTTACTGGTTGTGTAACTTTTTCAATTATGGCATCATTACCTGAAGCTAGCGACTTCGTTGTTGTAAGAATTTATTAACAAATCTATCCCGCAAAAACCGAAAATTTTTACAGGATAAAATGTAGCCTATTAGCTATTCCAGACTATAATCTGTCTCTGTGCAAATTTCATCCATCCAATTTTTCGCATTTATAATAAGTAGTCAAATCTTGATAAATAACATAACTGATCAATTCAATTATTCAACTGTAATTGTAACAGGTGGTAGGCGTGTAGCCAATTTGTGAGACTGCAAAGGAACTATTATCACCTGATGATTAGGCATCACCATCGTCCATAAAACTGCTATGGATAAATCTTCGGTGGATTATTAAGGCGCAATTTTAAGCGATAGCCGCGAAATTCAATTTAGAAATTGAAAATTGCAGCTCGAAATTTTGTTATAATACTGATGAAAAACATTTTTCGTATATAGTTACTATATATCTAACAGATTATAGCCATAGTTATTACCCATAAAGCCTACAAATATGCAGAAATTATTTTTTTTACAAATTCACCTTTTCTGGTCGTTTTCTGACACTCAAAGCAATATTTACAATTTCCATTCTTATTGTTCGCATACGTGTTGTGTTTATTTTGGGAAAAGTTATTTACTTAAACATTCAGTCGAAAGATTGATTTGAAATTAACAAAAACATAACACAGTGCTGATCTTTCCCCTTAAGAATTTAATTAACAGGATACTTTTGTTGTCAGATCATCGCTATCATTGCCATTGGTTTGATCGTGAGTCCGCTGTACTCCCAGCACATGGTCCAGTCCGACCTCCGACACATCGCGCTCATCTATTCAGCCTACTCCAGTAAGTACAACAGTATTCTAGATTAATATCTAGTTCCTAAGTATCTTGATGCTATTGCTACATAAAGACTTATTATGACAATTTCAGATCACAATAATTAGATGACAATTCAAATAGCACTTATTATTGTTGCTGCCGAGATGAACAGTAGTGTTAGAATCTTAATACTCTTAAAAGTTTTTGAATCTTTAATATGGTCTTTACGTTTGACTAATAAAAAACAAAATGGATTAGGTATGCTGTTTTCTAGTGGCTTTTGAAGAATACGATTGATCCGGAAGTTAGATATTCTAGTTCTAATTTAGTTTTTGATATTCTAGTTTTGAAGAGATTGCAATACAAAGAGAAATACTATTTTGTTATTTGAATCAATAGGTACTTTTTAAAATAAGTAAATCAAAAAACCTTTAGAAATATCCGGAAAATTTTGACATTAGCACAATTTAGTGCTGCTAAACTATGATATTTGTTTACGTCCACCAAGCACGTACTCAGACAAAGCAGCAGATCGACCTTAGCGGTTTTTACAAAATCCTTAGCATTCAATTTTTGTCACCGACAAAAACCCTGACCCTATTACTACAGATACAATGGTGTTAGTAATCTTTCAATTTGTCGGAGGTTTCACGGCCGATCGATTAGCAAATTGTCGGAATTAGTCACTAGTGGGTGTTGGCGAGAATTATTTCAGCTTCCATGATAGTTTGATTAAAATGACTTTTAGTCTCTAAAAACATATATAAGAAATGCAATGCCTTTGCTTATAGGTTTTAACATAGAAATCGTACCTCAAAAAGACGATTATGAAGGCTAATGTTCTTACACTAAAACTTGAAACAAAAGAAGTTAATCGAAAAAATATAATACAAGTATTTTTACAATTGCTGAGTAATATTACAAGCCTGTTCTAGATATGAAGTATGCTATAGCTGTAAAATAACTTATGCATAATTTAAAATAATTGTTAGCTTTGAAAAACGTTATATAAAAAATCTTTTGATAAGTAGTTAGTATAAATACCGTGGGTATCATTTATGATATTAAAACTCTATCAACTACTACATAGGTAATAATAAACCATGGTCAAGAACTTAAGTATTAGTATACCCTTGTATTTTTGTATTCAAATTCAACTGTAAAAACAATGCAAAAAATAGTTAAAACATAATTTATGTCGTAATAAGATGTTACATTAAACAGAAGTTTTTGTTGAATGTCAAGACCTTAGTAACATGACTTAACATTTTTAATTCAAATCTAAATTACTGATTCTGACCACTTTTCTAATCAGTTTCAATTCGCCATGTTTTTATTTCTTTTTATGTTTTTACTTCATTAGATTAGATTTTTTGTTGATCGCAACTTTGAAGACTCCCTAACAACCTAAATTATTTCACAAAATATTTCCAACAATTACTTTTGGTACATAGATTCTCGTCACTAAACATTAATATAACCTACTTATGTCAAAATAATTTCAAAATAGATATTTATCTGTATAATCAATTTCCACCCATAGTCAGGCGGAAAATTAGTTCCATTGAACTTTGTGCGAAACCGAAGTCTGTAAAGTGCGGTAACGTCGACGGGTGATTTGCGATACTTCCTTCATTACATTATGCGGATTTAGAGTCGACGACCCCTGCTAACGATTGCATATAGTATATGAAAGCATTATAGCAATTCTTTGATGCAACTGCCTTGGTTGCATTAACTTTTGGCAGAAATGTTGCCAGCAAATGTGTTTTGTAGCGATGTCCAACACTTTTGATGTACCTAAACTCAATTTAATAAGTTTTACCTAATTTCAGGTGTGATTGTTTTTTGTTTGCCTTCGTTTGTATCAGCTCTATGGCATTATATTTCTCTTTGGTTTTTATCAGGAAATCACCGCATTATTGTTTTTGCTCCTAAGAAGTTTTCTAGTTATTTAAAATTCATTCAACCCTCAAAATATATCAAATTAGTAATTAACGCGATGGCCTAAGTCATTGATTATAACAACTTTTTTTGGGGATTTTTTGTTTAATATCGGTTTTTATACGAAGGTAATCATCTCATGTTGATTGCAGGCTTTATCATCATCACTGGTGTATTGATCGTGGCGCGAATGTTCGGCGAGTCTGCCGGCTGGCGCACTTCTATGGGGTTCTCCATCTTGGGCGCCATCATGTTTATCGCCGCTGCTGCTGTCATATTTTATGGTAGGTATTGTTGATTATGTAATATTATTGGTCTGGAAATTGATACTGGATTTTTCTCCTCAGTATTAGCCCGGAGTCACGAATTTGTGTCCAATATAATAGGCTCACAAGTTATCACATTAAGGGACGGAAATTATTTTGGCGGAAAGTGGGTGCCTGCCTACCCCTTCGGGAATAACAAGCGTGTGTGGATGTATGAATGTGTATGTATGGTTTCACAGTAACTATGATAGTGAAGGGTGTATGGATATGATGATATCTACCAAAAAGTTTTATTTCCACGCCTAAATAAATTATTTGTGAATGAAAAAATTCTCACGTATAAATATTAAAAGAAAACGTTGAGAAAAAACTTAGATATAAAATATAATACGCTTACATAACGCTTATTATAATGTAATTAGCATTCAAACCACGCCTCTAAAGTCGCTAGGATGTATATGGAAAGTGCCGTGGTCCGTTCAATTAAAAGTAACACGTTTTGTCTATGGGGAACCGTGTTATGGCTTCCGCCTGTTTTCTAATACTGTTGTTTATTACTATTATTAACTGCACATATTTATGTTACAGTTGAACAGTACTTAGATTTATTAATGCATTAAGTACCTATTAGTATCTACCGTTATGGTTTATATTTCTATAATACCATGAACTAGTACGCTTTTGAAGTTAAGAATCGCTAATGAAATTTCGTTACAGATTTTTTATTTGCTTTTTTTCCCATTCAGCTGAGAATTATTGCGTTAGATATTGAGATATATTGTGTGTGGATGTTGTTGCGATTGGATGTATAAGCTTGCATCTGAATGTTCAGAAGTAAGAACTATGTGTTCCTGAGTATCCTAATTTATATTACCGAAAAATCCACTATACGTTTGTTTTAAAAAAAGGCTGGAATTATAAGCATGTAAGTACTAAATACTCGTTATAGTTCGAAAAATACATTGTCATTTTAAACTTTTTTTTACAGATTGGCACCGATCTTATTATGCGAACCTACGTCCCAACAAGCAAACATACGATCTTTTCATATCATCTGGAGTGTTTGCGGTGATCGAAGTTGTCGTGTTTATCGTCCACGCCTTCCTTACATTCAGAAAGGAAGCAGATTATTAATTGGAAATAAGTTATTTTACCGATTTTTGATATTTGATTTCCGATTTACATCTCTACTTCGACAGCTGTCATTAGATCTTGCTGTTCTTTTTTCAAAATTCAAATAATCTAAATTCCATTTTGCAATGTTTTCCTTATTAGACGATATAATATACGTAATCTTTAACAAGCTAAGTCTAACTTCATCTTTATTTAGGTTCTAGTGTAAATTGTGTTAATAAAAAGTAGCGCGTAAGTTTTTATTACTAATGCTTTTTGTATGTATATTTCAAATTGAGTTGTCCTCTCGAGTAGCTAAATGTAACATTTTGAAATGGTGCCCCGTGTAGTAGCTAAATTTAATAACGTAACGCAGCTATTATTTATGTGATTCCGAGGCAACTATTTTTACGCTTTTTTAAGGCAGCTGCGTATTGGACGTTTCGATAATTGTCTATGGCAACTTTCAAGAGTATCTATTTTGGGCCTAATAAGTAATGTTTAGGTAATAAATATATTCGGAGCTATTTTTATTAAGACAGCTATTTTTACCATGAGAACAAATCGGCAGCTATAATTTAAAGCAGCTATATATTGCAGCATAAAAGGCAACCATTGATATATGTATTTAGGGACATTAGTTATTTCTAGCTAAATCTTAATCATCAATGTAATTATTGAAACTTATGATTAATCGGCAGCTATAATTTAGCTAGTTCTAAAGCAGCTATTCATTGTAAAGTCAAATAGTAGCTATTCGTATGTCTAAAGGCAGTAACTAATTTGTTAAATTAACCATTCATGTAATCATTGAAACCTAACAACCTTCGTGGCGCAACTGGCGACGTAGCCGGCTGCGAAGCGAGAGGTTGTGGGTTCGATTCCCGTATTGCAACAAATGTTTGTGTGACCCATGGATATTTGTTTTGACTCTTAGAACTTCAGCGTAAAAGAGCACCTTATCGTATGTTTGGAACCAACAGTAAATTCAGCTAACACATGTGGTCATTAATTCAATTATTGGACCTCATTATCTATTGGCAGCTACAATTTAGCTAGTTGTAAATTAGCTATTTATTGCAATGTAAAAGAGCAGCTATTCATTGCAGCGTTAAAGAGCAGCTAATCGTATGTTTGGAACCAACAGTAAATTCAGCTAACACATGTGGTCATTGATTCAATTATTGGATCTCATGATCTATTGGCAGCTACAATTTAGCTAGTTGTAAAGCAGCTATTATTGCAGCATAAAAGAGCAGCTATTCATTGCAGCGTTAAAGAGCAGCTAATCGTATGTTTGGAACCAACAGTAAATTCAGCTAACACATGTGGTCATTGATTCAATTATTGGATCTCATGATCTATTGGCAGCTACAATTTAGCTAGTTGTAAACAGCTATTTATTGCAGCGTAAAAGAGCAGCTATTCATTGTAGCACTAAAGAGCAGCTAATCGTATGTTTGGAATTAACAGTAAATTCAGTTAGCGTCATATGGTAATTGATTTAATGATTAGACCTTATGATCTATTGGCAGCTATAATTTTGCAGCGTAAAAGAGCAGCTATTGATATGTTTAGGAGTAATAAATTTAGTTAGTCATGTGGTCATTAATTTAATTAGACGGCCTCATGATCTATTGGCAGCTACAATTTAGCCAGTTGTAAAGCAGCTATTATTGCAGCGAAAAAGAGCAGCTATTGATATTTTTAGGATTAATAAATTTAGTTAGTCATGTGATCATTAATTTAATTAGACGGCCTCATGATCTATTGGCAGCTACAATTTAGCCAGTTGTAAAGCAGCTATTATAGCAGCGTAAAAGAGCAGCTATTCATTGCAGCGTTAAAGAGCAGCTAATCGTATGTTTGGAACCAAGAGTAAATTCATCTAATACATGTGGTCATTGATTCTATTATTGAACCTTATGATCTATTGGCAGCTACAAATTAGCTAGTTGTAAAGCACCTATTATTGCAGCGTAAAAGAGCAGCTATTGATATGTTTAGGAGTAATAAATTTAGTTAGTCATGTGGTCATTTATTTAATTATTCGGCCTCATGATCGATTGGCAGCTATAGTTTAGCTAGTTGTAAAGGAGCTATTATTGCAGCGTAAAAGGGCAACTATTCATATGTTTAGAAGGAGCAGTACATTTTGTTGGTCATGTCGACATTAATTTAATAAATGGACCTCTTGATCGATGGGCAGCTACAATTTAGCTAGTTGAATAGCAGCTATTTGTTGCAGCGTATAAAAGAAGTTATAGATATGGATATAAAAAGCAGCTATTTTTTAAACTCTTGATCACTCGGCACCTATGATAACTATATTCAATTAAAGCAGCTAAAACTAAATTATTAATTATGGTGCCTACGATACTTTTTGTTTTTAATATATTTTATTTTCTTTTTGGCCGCAAGTGCAAGTAAGCTTAGAAAGACATAAGTAACCAGTATTTTCAGAAAAAAATAGCTCTATGCCTGTTGGATTTATTTAGATTATAATTCATAAGAAAATATGATAAAGTAGTAGATTAAGTAATGCAAATAAAAAAAATGCTAACTTTTAAAAAGTAAAGCTAATTTTGCTAAAATATAACATTACTAAATGCTTTTTAAAATTAGAACCTAATATTAAGGTAGGTAATAATAATCCGTAACTACATTCCAAAATCAAAATTGTAATTTTTGCACAATATTATCTAATTTGATAGGTAATACTCGTCACCTATACAGTAGACCAAAAATAAAATAATTCAACAATTTGTAAAGGAAAATGATTATATTAAGACTACTTTTAGTGGATTTAACTAAGATAAACCACCGTTTTATTTGCTTATTTCTATGTATGTCGGGTGAGAGGTTGTAAAGTTTAAATCTCAAAAATGTTATGACTTATTCCGCTCTCAGTATTGTAATGGCAACTCTCTAATCATTTCGATTAATTAAATTCGAATGATAATCAATTAAGTTCGCACTCACGATCCCTTTGTCATCAATAACTAGGTACTCAAAATATTTACATTTATCACAATTTAATTAAATAAAAGTGTTTTGAGTTGTTATGAGTGCAGCAGTATCGATTATTATTTAAAAATAAGACTCACGTAAATGATTAGGAGGGACGCCCAGTATTTTTGTTAATTCTTAATTTAAATACTTTAATTGTTAAGGCGCGTCTCCTGCTAATTTTTTCCTCGAAACACTACACACAAACGTTTACACAAAACAATGTTTCAGAAATAAAGTACGCTCAAGGGATAATGTACCATAGACATATATTTGTAGCGAAACCATGTTCTGTGTAGTGTTTCGAGAAAAACATGAGCAGCAGATGCGTCTTTAGGCTTTAATATTTTTTAGAGGGTGAACCAAAGCAGTAATCAGTATCCGTCCAGTGGTAGTTAGGATTCTTTTATGACTATACTTTCTCAACTACACTGTCATGATCTGATTAATTTTCAATTTTCACTTATAATAATCCTCGTTTTTCTCCTTGGTTAGTAATAATTTGTCATAAGATTTTAAATCGCAAAATGTTTGTTTTTACGATTTCTTTGAACAAAACCTTATTTCGTAAAAGACCATAGATAAACATAACCACAAAAATAATAAATAGTTGTTGATTCGTATTCCTTTGTCGATCGTGTATTAAAAAACGATATGGATTTTATGGATTAAACAAATCTTTACGTAGCATAATCATCATCATCATTTTATAAGTTAATGGTATTGTAAGGTGTTAGAGTTAAGAAAATTATATTCCTAAGGTTTGTAAATAAATAATGATAGCCTATTTATCCGGCGCTAATGTTACCTTATTTATTCAAAAATAAAAGGTACTCGCGTCAATTTAATTAAATATTCAAGTAAAAGTTTATGTTTGTGTATCCGTTGTAACAGCATATTATTAAATAAAGATGATAAAAAATGTCTTATTTGTTTTCATTTACATACACAGGCTTATGTCTGTATCCCCGAATGGGTAGGCAGAAGCGAACTACCGAACTAGAACACCCTCGTTTCACTGAGCTCATTTACGTCCCATATGTGATGTCCACTAATAGAAAAGGAATTATTGTATACTATTACTATAAGACAGCCTCCGTGGCGCAGCGGGCGAGCATCCGTCTACGAAGCGAGAGGCCGCGGGTTCGACCCCGCACAGAGACAAATATTTGTGGGGCCCATAGATATTTGTTTCGGGCCTGGAAGTGACCAAAAGTCGCTCGTTGCACCTGATTCCCACGACACAAGGCTCGATCTTAGTGTGGGGTCAGGACTATGTATGTGACAGTTGGGTGTTATTTATTTATGTATTAACCATAACCATTGCTTATATAACCATTATTAACAATTATTATGGACAGCAATAAATTAAATAAATTGAATTGAATGTTAGTGCCAGCGTATCTATTGTATAGGCTGTGGACCAGGTAGTTCTGGGTTGAAATCCCAGGTCGGGCAGAGTAATTTTTCTAACACTATTTGTACAAAATCGGACCCTTACTGGTTGACGTGAGGCAAGTAACCGGTATTAAAAAATGAAGCCGAATGCTTTTGCAACATACTCAAAAAAGTGTGTTGCGGTGACCGCACATTAATGATGGATAAGGGCAAGTGCAAAGGTTCCCGAAAACTATATTTATATCTGCCTGGACAGCGACCAGTAGGTGGGTAACATAACATAACATAAGCTCACGCCTGTATCCCCGAAGGGGTAGGCAGAGGCGCACTAGCGAACTAGTACACCCGTATGTATGATAGGGGGCGAGCCTATCGGCATATCGGGCACAAATTCCAGACTCCGGGCTGATAAGGAAAAATCCAATATCACTTCGCCCGACCCGGGGATCGAACCCGAGACCTCAGAACCGTAGTCGTACCGAAATACCACAACGCCACCGAGGTAGGTGGGTAACTAGGTATATATTTGACATACTGTTAAATCCTGTCACAGTAACCCACAGTCCCTGTAAGAGCCACTCCTTGTTTCAACTAATAGAGCTTATATATTATGTCCGGTTCTATAAAAGTCGGAGGAAGTCGCTGTATGTAGGCCGCTCCAAGGTAGTTCTGGAAATCATTGGGGAGGCCTATGTTCAACAGTGGACGTCTCACAACAGTGTGACTGATGATGATGATGATGTCCGATTCTCCCGAGGGGCTTGTAAGGTACGACATGACTTGATTGTAGGATGGAGCAAGTGTTGGGTAGGTATCTACATCTTGATGTCCCTGTGCTTGTAAGTTGCAACCGCGGTCATCCACCGATCCTGTCGCAGACCCCCTTCATGGGTTCGAGTTACATTTAAATTGCATTGCGTAAGGAAATACGCAGTGTTAAGTCGTCATAAGTAAATAACGTATATTAAAAAAACATGTTGCTGAGCGGATAAAATCTAAATAGCAGTAGAATATAAGTTCAGTTTTCACCTAGGGATTTCAAGAGCGCACATACTAGCAGCTAGAAGTGGTCGTTGCGCAACGCAACTAGTTGACGCAACGGCTAACGGCTGAATCACTTGTAGCTAGTTGTTGGAATTCAACGCAACTAGCTAACAGCTAATAACGACCGCGCGGCTATAATAGCCGTCAACCGTCAACGCGGCAACGATCGCGATCATGACAACGCCGGCAACGGAAGTGATCACGGCAACGCGGCAACGACCCTGAATCACGACAACGCGGCAACGATCATAAGTACTCGGCAACGATCGTGATTCGTGAGTACTGAGCAACGAATAGTTGCGGCGCGGCGTTGCGTGGCGTTGTCGAAAGCCATGCCTGTTGGTTCATGCGCACACATATTGCGTTTAACCTTTAGCTTGACCCTGAACCGATTTTGATGAAATTTGGTATGTGGGTACCTTTAACCCCAAGGACCGACATAGGGTACTTTATTTTTTTAAATCAACCCCTAAAAGGAATGAAATAGGGGATGAAAATTTTTATGGGAGTTCTGGATCTGCTTAATGGATTTTGATCAAATTTGGTATGAGGATACTTTTAGACCTAAGGACAGAAATGAAATGGGGTGCGATATATTTTTAGCCCCATTTTGTTTTTCTTTGTTTATGGGCCGATTGACTTCAAAATCAATATCTGAGTTGCGCTTTAGTTACGAACAACAAATTTGGTGTCAAACTATGAAAAGTGGCCGCTATTTTGTTTTTCTTTGTTTATGGGCCGATTGACTTCAAAAGCGATATCTGGGTTGCGCCTTAGTTACGAACAACAAATTTGGTGTCAAATCTGTCAAAAGTGGCCGCTATTTTGTTTTTCTTTGTTTATGGGCCGATTAACTTCAAAATCGATATCTGGGTTGCGCCTTAGTTACGAACAACAAATTTGGTGTCAAATCTGTCAAAAGTGGCCGCGATTTTGTTTTTCTATGTTTATGGGCCGATTGACTTCAGAATCGATATCTGGGTTGCTCCTTGGTTACGAACAACAAATTTGTTGTCAAATCTGTCAAAAGTGGCCGCCATTTTGTTTTTCTTTGTTTATGAGCCGATTTACTTCAAAATTGATATCTGGGTTTCGCCTTAGTTACAAACAACAAATTTGGTGTCAAATCTGTCAAAAGTGGCCGCCATTTTGTTTTTCTTTGTTTATGGGCCGATTGACTTCAAAATCGATATCTGGGTTTCGCCTTAGTTACAAACAACAAATTTGGTGTCAAATCTGTAAAAAATGGCCGCCATTTTGTTTTTCTTTGTTTATGGGCCGATTTACTTCAAAATTGATATCTGGGTTTCGCCTTAGTTACAAACAACAAATTTGGTGTCAAATCTGTCAAAAGTGGCCGACATTTTGTTTTTCTTTGTTTATGGGCCGATTGACTTCAAAATCGATATCTGGGTTTCGCCTTAGTTACAAACAACAAATTTGATGTCAAATCTGTAAAAAGTGGCCGCCATTTTGATTTTCTTTGTTTATGGGCCGATTGACTTTAAAATCGATATCTGGCTTGCGCCTATGTTACGAACAACAATTTTGGTGTCAAATGTGGCCAACTTTTTTTTTTTTTGGACAGCAGAACAAGTAGCTACTATAGTAGCACGTTGCTACAACCGCTATTGGCGCGCAATAGCTAGTTTCGTTTCGCTAATCAAAAATCCCGCTATTACCCACCGCTACTAGCAGCGTCCTCTGACGGAATAATTTCCAATCTCTAAAATCTAATGACAAGTCCTTTACAATAGATGTCACTGTCTGTAAAAGGGTATATGAATGATATTTGAACCTTCGACTAATAGTTGAAACATAGATTGCACAACATGAGACCTTTTTATTTTTTTATTATTAATGCTAACCTTTAATTTTGTATTATATCTGAGACTCGATAGAAAAAAATATTACAGCCTGATTGTCGTGTTTGTATTCACCGAAATCCGAATGCTCTTTGGCTGAATGTTTTGGCCTTAATCACCGAACATGTAAAGAAGCCATTAAAATATAACCTACAAAAATTCTTATCACAAACTCAAAACACCACATATTTGGCTAGTTATAATTTTAGAAATAAAACTTACCTTTTCCGCTTTTGCTAAGTAAATCCAAAGTTTGCGCCATGTCGAAAACTTCTTCTGATCACTGAAATTGTATTGCATTTCTTTAGATGCATATCTGGTGCTTAGCGGCGACCTATAGTTGCAATATTCCGTATTTTGTATCTCAAGGGGAGCGTCTATCGAAAACATATCGTAGGAAGTGCAATTATAATATTTCAGCCACGACTTCTTCGATAAACAAGTGACAGATTACTAAACAGTGTACATAACCCGTCGATCTCACGACATTGGTTATAGCGGGAGACTCAAATTTCTGATAACGAAGGTTATCGATTGTTTGCTAGAGCATGTTTTCTGATGTAACTTGATATTGCTTACGAAACCGAGTCGACTCGCGAGTGGCGACCCCCTGTTCTCGATGACAACAGATTGAGCAATAAATTGAAATTTGTTGTAAGTAGGGTATGGGTAAAAAAGAATAAAGCACGAAAGTACATAGTACTTTTGGTAGTATCAGTAATCCCGAACTAGTTAGTAAAAAAATGGCTTGTTTTTAGGAGCTTACTAACATTCAAATCTACACTCAATTTCCAAATCTTCAATTTATATAAGTACTTATAGACATTCAAGGTCTTCAATAATATACAGATTATTGTATCGCCTTATCAACTACCGACGTGAATCCACATTTCACTTGTACATAAATGTACTAATGCAATACTTTTATTATTTATGTTGGTCATTCCTACTCAGACCTTGTTACTAAAGATATTAAATTACATAAGCTCACTCCTATATCCTCGAATGGGGGATAGGCCGTAAACTAGAACACCCATATGTCCAGCCAGTTTAGTTCCGTCCCAGATGTGGCAGGGAACGAGTCTATCGCCATATCAGGCACAAATTCCAGACTCCAGGCCGATACTAAAAAAAATCACTACCCAATCCGGGGATCGAACCCGAGATCTCAGAACGATAGTCATACCGCGCACGCAATACCACCACGCCAGAGGCAGGCGAAATTAAAGATTGTATTTTTTTTTAAGTATAAAAAAGCACATTGTTATTCAACATTTCCTAATTAACTTGATTGAATTAAAGTAGTCACATTTCTGGGGACAGAAAAATGACCAATATCAGTTTGGCCAAGTTTGAGTGTAATTTATCTTATATCTTCATTTTTATTCTTGTTTTATTCATAGGTACATAGACATGTTGAAAAGGATTTCAATTGGGAAAAGTTTAATGGACAAAAAAAAAACAGTTCACAATTTTATAACATTTCATACATAAAAATACAGTAAATTACACAAGTAGTATCTTTTTGGCCGTTGGCTTTCAAACTGTTAAGGCACTGTATTTATTGCATTCGAAATTAAAATTGGATTTCCAAAATTCCCATGACTTAATATGATAAGGTTATCTGTAGTATGTAACTATTATAATTTTTTATTTGTTTTTTGTGACCGTAAACTGAAAGCTTGAGGGTTTGATCCACACAGTCAAATGGTTGTTTGAGCCACAAATTAATATTTGTTTAGAGTATCCATATTCCGAGACCGAAAGTCTCGCATAGGTCTTGATACCCAGATATTCATAATTTTACTGTTCCAATCAAATATTTCTTTATTTATAAACTCTACTTACATAATATACAACATTACACATAATATGCATATTTACTATTCCTTGTTTATGTATACAAATTACCAGTAGATTATATAGGGCCTTACTTATAATAACATATTAGGTGATTATATGGTTAAGAATATTCTGTCCCTTTCATTTTCAAACAATGTGACAAAGAAAAAAGTGACAGTCTATTCTTACCATGTGATTAGCTAAAATGTTTTTATATGTAAGGCCCAATCCAATTCATCGTTAAGCATGATTCAGAAAAATACCGTTTGCGAGGCCGCATAATGCGATTTTCACTTCAATTTAATCACCTTAAAAACTAATTAGTCTTAAGAACACAAAAACAAAAATTGCATAATGCGGCCTCGGAAATAAACATTTTCTTTTATATCCGTGACAAAGTCGTGCAAATCATACTCGAATATCGAAAATTACATTTTTACCAATAAATACTGCCTAGAATTAATTGGTACCGTGTTACGCAGAAATGATCCAACCCACAAAAAATTTAAAAAATGTTATTGATGACAACATGTTCTAAACCATTAATAGACCATATTGGTATCAACAATTTTTTTTGTGGGTTGGATCAATTCTGCGTAACACGCATCAATATAATATACACTAGATGCACAGTTCTTTGCAAATATCCTCCTAAACAGTGGTCTCAGGAATAAAACAAAGAAAAAGATCACAAGTTCTAATTAAATCAACACAAATATAACCCTATGGACGTGTGATAAAGTAGCTTTTTAAACGAAATGAGCAAGTGTTCTTAAATTTGAATTTTGAAATTAAGAATTCCATCAGCGTCGGACTGAATGCAAAACGAGTGCTTAAGCACTCCTTTGCTGTCCCATTTTCCGAGCGTCAACTGTGCATCTAGGTAATTAATATATCGATGGTAACACGGTACAATTCATATAACTATTTGCAAGTCAGTCCTATATATTCAATGTTATTGTTTTGATATTATTATAATGTTAATCTATTTTCCATGTGTATACATTGCACCTAGTATATGTTATTTATGTACAATGCTATGCTTTGTTCTTCAATGATTGCATCATTTTCTCGAGCTTCATCGCTTTTTGTAAATCACCTTTGATCTTGAGCTTGCCCATCATGAAAGCTGTTGTGGGTTTCAGTTTACCTAAAAATAATAATATTAGCCCGGTATTATTACAACTACGAAAGATTTTCTCTACTAATGAGAAGTTATTTCCATTTAGGTAATAAATACTCTTTCTTTCTACCTGCCCTTATCCCACCTCACTCTGGGGTCGGCGCAACACGTTTTCACACTTTCAAGCATGTTGCAGATAGGATTTGGCTTAGTTTTTACGACCGGCTGCCTGCCTGACGTCAACCCCCTATGAGTAGTATTATTAGGTAATAAATATTAAATAAGGAAAAGAAAAAAAAATGAAACTGTCTCTGCCTCGGTGCCGTAGTTGTATTTCGATATGACTACCGTCCTGAAGTCTCGGGTTCGATCACCGAGTCGGGCAGTGATATCTAAGTTTTATCAATTCAGTATTAGCCTGTCCGTCTAGCATGCGCGCCACAAGATATCTCGATAATCGACTGTCGACATGTTGTCTACAACATTGTATGTTAATAATCGTGGACGCATGTTAGTGTCGGTAGACAAATAGAAAACCGATTATAACAGGACAAAAAGCGTAGACAAAATGGTCTCGTGGCGCTCATGCTAGGTGGGCAGCCCGCCTAGAATATTGATTGGAGTTTGGAATTTGTGCCCGATATGGCATTAGGAATCGTTAAGTTTTTAAAGTTGTTAACAGACTTCAAAAAAAGGAAGTTATCAATTCGACCCGTATGTATGTAATGTTGTCAGAATTGCATAATTTTGGGATATTTTAGTCAATGTGGGCTTTTGAACAAATGTGCCAAATTTCATAAGTGTATGTATGTATGTACATAATTCATACTTGTTATCTTGTTCGATTAGTATTTAAAGTAGAATTATTATAATACAAAATAATTAAAAAATATATCTATATAGTTCTGAGCGTATGGACAATCTAAAGCCATATATGCAATAAAAAAATATGACATTTTGACTTGTCTTTATATACGTCGATGTTTGTCCACGTATTATCGGAAACTATTAATCGGATTAGATAATTCTTTTTTTTTTAATTTAAGTCTGTTGTTGACGATACGAACCTGCGAACATGTCCGCGAAGTTCCCGCCGTCCATGGTGAGCGTCGCGTCGGGTGGATTCTTGGGCTCGCCCTGTCCACACGACCCGTCGCCGTTCTTCAGGTCGATGTGCCACACGCCCTCCTCCTTGCCTAAAATATTGTATTAGTATTTATGGAACCTACCCATACTACGTGACCCATTTTATTTATTTATTTATTTACACTTTGTGAATTTGTGCCCGATATGGCGATAGGCTCGCCCCCTATCACATCTGGGACGAAACTAAGCTCGGCGAAATGTGGGTGTTCTAGTTCGCTAGTGCACCTCTGCCTACCCCTTCGGGGATACAGGCGTGAGCTTATGTTATGTTATGTTTATTTACACTTTATATACATGGAGTATAAAGGCGGACTTAATGCTGTAAGCATTCTCTTCCAGTCAACCTTAGGGTGGTGCAGAGATATAATAGTAGGTGCAAAACATATATAAATGATAAGAAAAAGAAAGACATAATAAATACATAATACCTAATAATAATTCAATTTTTTTACCCCCTGCCCCCCTCGGTGACCACCCGTAGTATATGGCATTTATACATATGGTTTGAAATCTTTTTTTGTCCAAGAAAAGATAAAAACAAAATATTATGATGTGTTGGTCGCCAGAATCACGCCGGCCTATTTATACTTCGTCACACTCCGAATCCGAAGAGGGAAGAAGCTAATCGAGGGGCTTGCGACAAGACAGGCGGATGACCGGTGCAGACACAAGGATACGCCCATACCCGTCTCAACCAACCATCAAGTCATGCCGCAAGCCCCTCGAGATAACCGGAAGTACACTGGCTGATCCTGGAACACGAACCACACACGGAGTGTGGGTCACTATGGCAGGTTTTAGTACCATGCGTACGGTGGTGGCCATCCGGTCGGATACGAATATCCTACCACCAGTAACAGTGGCAACTTACATGGGCTGTGGTCCTGGACGTCCTGGGGTAAATCAAAGGTAAAGCGATTTTCTTCTCGGGTCTTGTACCGTCAGGATATTATATTTTTAATATATCCAGAAATCCTATGCGTATGTTTTTTATGACAGAAATAATCGAAGGAAATGATCACTAGAGTGGAGGTGGAGCCGTGAGTAAAAGCTAGTTAAACATAACATAACATACATAAGCTCACACTTGTATCCCCGAAGGGGCAGGTAGAGGTGCACTGGCGAACTAGAACACCCACATTTCGCCGAGCTTAGTTCCGTCCCAGATGTGATAGGGGGCGAGCCTATCGCCACATCGGGCACGAATTCCGGACTCCGGACTGATATGGAAAAATTCAATACATATCACTTTGCCCGACCCGGGGATCGAACCCGAGACCTCAGGACAGTAGTCGTACCGAAATACAACCACGCCACCGAAGCAGTCAGCTAGTTAAGCGTAATTTCAAAATTTCATTACCTTTCACATTGAACTGGTAAATTGCTTGTGTTTTCTTAACGAGCTCAGGTGATAGGTTTTTGCCGATTGTTGCAAAAAGTTCTGGGATTTGACCATCTGTACTTTCCTGCAAATGTAAAAAAAACATATTTACTTTTAAATGTTTAGCGGCAACATATTTACGTATCATGCAAAAATATCGAAATAATTTATAGTTTAATATTGATAATAAAAGGGATAGCTGCCTCCTATTAAAGTAACATAACTCTTAAAAAACATACAATTATCAAATAGCGTGTGTAAAAAAAATTAAACTATTGGCAGTATGCAGTGCGTACATCTATCTCTTTCGCACACCACGTTCATCAGGGGCGGTGACGTCACATCACTATTCATGTTACACGCTAAGACCGTGCACTAGATTTTAATCATAATCACGCAATTTTAAACTTTAATTATCGCAATTTTATTATTAAAGTAATTAAGCCCTATTGTTTCTGTAAATTATTCTGAACAAAGCATTCAAGCAACGACCATGCATTCGAATTAGTGGTCATAGATTTTTTTCAAATATATTTTTTATAATTTAAGCACCTTTTTAGATGTTTGATTGGCAACACCGGGCGCGTCCAAAAAGAAGTCGGGTAATAAATTGGCTATGTTACCTGCGAACAAACACGATTATCTCATTTGTTATTTTGGACAATCACTATGACCACTTATTCTTTTGTTTCCATAATGGTAGCTTTTCTGACTTCTGGCAACACTATGGTAATAATTTGAATAGTCTGGTAACACTGAATACCTTTTCTTTATAGTTGACGGCCGAGGTATGGTACCTCCTTTTAGAGACTGTATTGGAAATGGTGGCTTGATGTTGACTGATTGATTCAGCATCATCGAGGAATCCATCCAACAGAAGTTTATCGGCATTCTCTGTTAAAATGTTTACCTGATTTATGGGTATGTTTCCATTATTCCCCAGTAAAAATGTATACATCTCCATAGTTCTAGCTTAAGTTAATGGATATAATAGAATAAATATTTTGCGGTTTGGTACATCCCTTTGTTAATTGCATCGTGATTTTAGATCTGAGCGAATATAATTTTTAATATTAGACTCGTTAAGTATCATATGATGTGGCGAAAAAAAACTTGACAAACTGTAGATGTAGTAATTGCATCTTTACTTATATACTAATCACTTTGAAGATACAGGGATTAGGGACTATAGTAGATATGATTCTGTGACTGTTCGATGTATCGAAAGTCACCAATTTACGATTGTACTAGTTTCTCCGTACATATCCCCAGACTAGTGACAAAAAAGTCACTGTAACATGTCACTTGTGCACACTAACTCTTATTAATGAGTTAAGTACATTGAGTGTCACTTACTTGGATCACAAGCATAAGGTGTTAAGTCTTTGATGCCAGCCTCTTTGATCACATCTTCATCGATGGCAAAGTTGCCGGTGTAGTTTTTGGGATTTCTGAAAAATAAAATTAAAAACTTTGTTTATTTGAACCATTCTAATCTCGAAAGACGGAAACACAACTTTAAGAGCTATAATAATATATATATACAGTAATACCCCGCTTTACGCGAGGGATACGTTCCGAAAAAAATCGCGTTTACTGAAATTCGCGTATATCGAGGTTTATGATTAAACATAGTCAAAATTTAATACAAAAAAATACAAATCATTTTAATCAATCACTTTAATTCTAAGAACACTTTATGCAATACATACTCTTATTTTTTACGGAAAAATACATCTATTGTCTTTTGGGTAGGGTTTTGTTTACGTTCTTGTAAAATACGTTCATAACACCCAACACTGTTTTTAATTGTTTGACACACGGTCAAGACACGGTCGTCATTATTGTCTATACTCTGCAACTCTCAACTGCAGCTCTGTGAAACCGCGCGTAACGAGGTCGCGCTAAGCGGGGTATTGCTGTATATATATAAGACGATCGCAAATATTTGAGTTGCGTTTCGTAACAGTTTTCGTTTTTTGTAACAGTTGTTTTCACATAGATATTGAAAGCGTATTCATAATCAAGTAACTAATGAGTCTTCAGAAAACGTTTATTAAATGTGAAGGATAATATTTAAGTATTTACTTTTGCTTATTACGTACATACATAAGCTTACGCCTGTACCCCGAAGAGGTAGGCAAATGTGCACTAGCGACCCAGACCACCCACATTTCGCCGGGCTTAGAATAATTAGATCTATGGTGATACGTAAAGCAAAACGAGCTGCAACTTAGGAGACTTTTCTGTGAAACTGGTAATAGTCCAGTCGTGCCAGCTCATTTATACATTGTCTACCACTTATTGTATTTATTGTATTATTTTAATACCCTCGAATTATGAAACGTAACTCGAATACTTAGAAACTACGACATAGTCTTTTCTAATTTTGCCCTATATGTCAAAATTGTATGGCGCTAAACAATGTAATGATAATGGAATTTCTCACTTGCATAGCATGAGGTAAGCTGCATCAGATACGATCTCAGGCTTGCGGCTAGTGGACGTGTCGCCTGTCAACATCTCAATAGCTGCCGTTGCGATAGCTGAAACAAAATAGGTGTAATTTAAAAAAACCGAAACAGGGATGTACCTCCATATCCGTCCTAACCAATGAAGTCAAGTCGCAAACCTCTCGAGAACTGGGAAATACACTGGTATGACCATACCATTGTATTGTAATCCTGCCATAATTGGATTGGTAGAGCCACGCTGCAGGCAGTTTCGTTTACAGCACGAACGGGCCGACTCGACTGGTTTGATACCACTCTCACAGAAAACCCACGTAAAGTGACAGTACGCTGTCGCGTTTCGTTCGGTGAGTGAGATTTCCGGTGGCCCAATTCCCCCCTCCCTTTCCCAATCCCTACTTCCCTCTTTTGAGGTTGGCCACGCACCCGTGATTTTCTTGTCTTGAGTGTCTATGGGCGATGGAGATCACTCACTATCGAGTGACCCATCTTATTTGCCAATAATTGATTTAAAATAATCACAAGTTTAAAAACTTAACAGACCAACTTCAAATCCGATCGTGACCAAATGTATATGGGACCACCCTTGAAATAAGCTCTATCGAACACAAAAGAATTTTGAAAATCGATCCACAATTGCCGGAGATATCGCGTAACATACATGAAAAAAATTCAGACGAATTCAGGACCTTCTCCTTTTTGGAAGTCGGTCGAAAATAAAGAATTTGGGTATATGATATGGGAGTACATGTTTATAACTTTAATAGTAATTATTTACCTGTCTTGGGCCACAGAGCGTTGACGCCGATATTGAACGGTTTGAACTCCTCGCTCATACCGAGCACACACATGGACATGCCGTACTTCGCCATCGTGTACGCGACGTGAATTGAAAACCTAAAATAAATAACGAATATTAATCACATACTTAAGCTGTCACTAAGGTACCTCCTTGGTATAGTGGCAGCTTGCATAGAGGTCTTGGGTTCGATTCCCAGGTCGGGCAAAGATTTTACTAATTGAAGTGCCCAGGACTGGAATCCCTAGAAGGGGTTGACATCACGCAGGCAGGTGGTTGTAAAAACTAAGCCGAATCCTTTCTGCAACATGCTTGAAAAGGTGTGTTACACTGACACCACATTGTGGGCTACAGTACGACTACTGTTCTGAGGTGTCGGGTTCAATCCCCGAGTCGAGCAAAGTGATATTGGACTTTTCAATATCATTCCCAGAGTCTGGAATTTGTGCCCGATAGTGCTGGGATAGACTAAGCTCAGCAGGCATGAGCTTATGTTATAGTTTATGCTTAAGTTTGCTGGTACTAGGCCATTGCTGTATATATAACTGTCTACAACTCTGTAGACTTTACACCATTTGACAAGAAAAATACAATTACAAATTTAAACTTTATTGACTTACCAGTAAGGATTCATGTTGAGGGGTGGTGATAAGTTTAGGATGTGCGCATGATCACTGTTCTTAAGTACTGGCAGGCACAGCTTCGACCTACAAACAAATGTTATATTTTATAACGGACCTTCTTCAAAATTTATCAGATCGTGACCAAATTTATATGGGCCTACCCTTGGAATAAGCTCTATCAAACACAAAAAGAATTTTGAAGATCGGTCCACATTTGGCGGAAATATGGGGTACAAACATAAAAAAATACAGACTAATTGAGGAACTTCTCCTTTTTTTGAAGTTGGTCGAAAATTAGATAAAGTACTCTTAGACTACATCGGCGAAGTTGTATTGAGTGCACGGTACGACTTTCGTGCTGAAGGCTCGGGTTTGATTTCCGGGTTGGGCAAAATGGTTTTGAGTTTTCTATTCAGTTTCAGTCTAGAGTCTAGATGCCCGATATAGCGATAGCAGCCCAGACTTTGGATGCCCGATATTGCGATAGGTTCGCCCCCTACCATATCTGGGACGAAAATGAGCTCGATAAAAAATATTCCAGTTCGCTAGTTCACCTCTGCCTACAGCCAGGGATACAGGCCGAAGTATATGTATGTATGTATTCTTAGCTATATTGTGATAAAAATACTGCAGTTATTTTTAAAACTGCATAAAAAATTTGTCCATTTTATGATGGCCTACTCTGAGATTAGATTGTATCACACAAAATTTACTGTGAAATGACTTAAATCCTAAATATAATTACTAAATGATTTAACCTTTTTATCAGATCGTAATAGATATAACATGATAGCTAACAATTTAAATAACTTATCGCATGACCATAAACTTCCAAGGCCACTGCAAACTGCATGCATCGACGATTAATATGATATGAAAACATAATCATGGTTTGTTGTTTTCACAGGCATAAGCCCATAAGGTTCATTTATAGATGTATAATTTATCGACTTTTTCATGTGTCGGGATTTCTCGAATTATGGAGATTTTTTTTTTCAAATATATCATAAAATTACCTTTATAACTAGAAATTTTACGACTTTGGTCAAATAACCAAAAGTTAAAAACTTAACAACTTCTAAGTTCATCCACTCTTCCAAATTTATATGCACCATCTTTGGAGTAGATAAGCTCTATCGAACACAAAAAGAATTATAAAGAAAAATACCCGCAAAATGAAACCCCTTCTTTTAAGTCGGATAAAAAGTTAGGAAAGGTGAGGGGGTGATTAGGCCAACGTACTTACGCCAAAAACGTGCCCCTCGTGTTGATGTTGTGCATGAGATCGTATCTCTTCATGTCAGTCTGAGCGGTGCCGGTCAGGGATATCGCTGAAGCATTGTTCACCAGAATGTCGATCCCATTGAACTAAAATAATAAACAGAAAAATAATACAATACTAGGCTGTGGCGCATTTGCAGTGCTGGCCACCCTGTAGGTAGTAGGTACCTTCAAAAAGAGAGAAGGTCATCAATTTGTAGATAATGGAAAAATCGTCAGGTAAAGTGAAATTTTCTTTCGTATTCGGCCGCCCTATGGTCCGGCCCTAGTTCGCCTTAGTTTGCCAGTCTCTGCCATCAAAATAGAATAAAAAATCCGCCACCGATACTTGGTAATTATATTGATTTTAAATGGTTATATTTTTATAGAGTATCTATTGATATTACCTAAAAAATTCTTTACTTCAAAAAAAACCCAGCTCCAAAACCCCTTACAACTTGACCACATATATTTATATGGGACTACCCTTGGAATAAGCTCTATCACAAAAGGAATATTGAAAATCGTTCTACATACATTTGCCAAGATTTTTTGTGTTGATAAGAACATACACAAAATATTAATGACAAGTTTAAAGATTAAACATACAGACTTCAAAACTGATCGTGACCAAATGTATATGGGAATACCCTTGGAATAACTCTATCGAACACAAAAAGAAACTTGAAAATCCACATTTGGCGGAGATATCTTGTAACATACTTTCTTTCTGCCTGGCGTTATCCTGGCCTTCTGCCAGGGTCCACCATATCTCCTAACATATATAAAAAATACAGTCAAATTCAGGACCTTCTCGTTTTTTTGAAATTAGTCAAACAAATACTAATGAATTTAGAGCTTTATTTTGAGGATGATAAAGTTGGACATACATTTTCTTTTATTGCCTATGAAAAATAGTAAGCTCCTGATAGCAAGTGAGCATGGTTTTCCATGATGTCAGTGCACTGAAAAGCTGATCTTGGTATATTATGCTCTAAAATGACTACAAGGTTGGCCTTGAATAGTGTCGAAGCATTGACTTCTAATGGAACAAAAAAACGCACTATTTGCATTTTCCGACACATTACGCAACATGAACACAATAATCGTGAGAAAATCTGCAGTTCAGTGAACATGATTCCATTGTTTATATTTTCAAAGGTATTTAAAAGGGAAGACATTGACATTTTTATTAATATGATATATTAAGAAGTGTTTTTGTAGATCATGAAAGCAGGGCGAGTGCCATATATTCCATCCCCATAATCAAGAAAGACAAGCTTTAAAAATAAAAACAAATTGCAATAAAAATCCACAAGTTTCATTAATTTATAACTTGTGTAAACTTAAGAAATCATGTGAGAGCCTTCGTGGTGCAGCAGGTTCGATCCCGCACTTAGACAAATGTTTGTGTGGCCCACAAATACTTGTTTTGGGCCTGAGTGATGTGAGCCGAAAGTCTCTTGTAGTTCCCGATATCTACTATCTATGACACAAGACTCGATCTTAATGATGTCAGGACTGTGTGTGACTGTTGGCTATTTTTTTTCACTAAATATTAACTAATTTTCATATTTACTACCAAAAATTATTATTTTGATTTTCTTTGTGGTTTTGTTCATCAAACAGCATGGGAGAGCATTAAGATAATCCTCAATGCGATTCACATAGGATTTGAAGTTTAACAGGGTACTGTTAAACTATTGGCATCTTCAGGTCTTAGTGAAGTTGCTGATCAGTAAGTAACCTATGATGGTACATTTGTGATGATTCAAAATTTATTCATTTCATTCTGAATGCATTGTAAGATTTCCAGATTTGAGTTGGCTGAAGTGAGTGATCTAATGATGAAGTACAAATAAATATTACCTTCTTCACAGCATCGTCCACAGCTTTCTGTACTTGTTTCTCGTCCCTTACATCCACAATGCATGGTAGAGCCTTGCCCCCAAGAGCTTCAACTAAAAACATACACTATTTTTGAACCTTATCTTTTAACCAATAAGCCATTTTATCTTGAACTGTTTTCTCACTTGTGTCTCAGTTTTTATAGTGTTCATGAGCTCAGTGTGCCAAAGGCATCCTACACTAGTTATATTCTTTGCAATTTTCAATTATTTATTTATTTACGAAGGTCTTGTTCTTTAGGTCTTGCTGTTCTTAAAGATACATGATGTCTTATCTTTGGATCTTCTTTTTAATAATTCTATGTCCCGCATCATTAATTTGATGCCCCACTGCTTGGCAAAGGCCTCTGCTAATATATGCCACTTCTACCTTTACACCTAATTTTAGTTTTCTTTTTACACATTATTTTGTGTTGTTTTAGTAACTAGGGGCAATTCATTATTATTTTTATGTAGTATTCAATCAAAGAGATTTATTCAAGAATGCAACATATTTTCTAAGACACCTACTTCAATTTTTTTTATAATAAAGTAAATAAAATATTGAATGGTTATATGAGAGGTTTTATGGAAGGGCAAAAGTCACTACAGTTTATTATATACCTATGTACCCATATATACTTCATATTTACTATAAATAAACTGTCTACAAGGTTGCAACAGCTGTTAATTATGTACTCTGGTCAAAGTATACACAAGGTTCAAAGTCCAAACACACGTATGTACGCTTTCTCTTCTATTTGGGCGAATATTTGACACAAACACAATTTCAAAATGTACTCTAAGTTGTTTTATAGGTGATTTACCGTTATAATGTACTCACTTTCTTCGGCAGCAGTATAAATAGTGCCAGGCAGCTTTGGATGCGGTTCCGCAGTTTTGGCAGCTATCACCACATTTGCCCCATCTTTTGCGGCTTTTAATGCAATAGCTTTCCCGATACCACGAGAAGCACCAGTAATGAACAGCGTCCTACCAGCTAATTTACTAAAAACATTTTAAAACTTAAAAATTGGCACACACAAACACCACTTTCAAATATTATTAACCTTACCCGGTATTTGCTACCAAACTCATATTGGAGTGGTTATATAAAAAATATACTTAATTATAAATATTCAAATTAATTGTTAATGTTTTTCTGATTATAAACCAAACACGGAGAATTCAAATAAAATTCAAAAATCAAAAGATTCTTGTCAACGTCAGTCGTCACAGCCACAGATTGTTACAGCGCAGACTCGGCGCGGGCCGCGGGCAGTGTGACCACAACAATTTTTTTTGAAAATACCGAGGCCACCTCAAAAAATTACTGAAATATTCACTCAGCAGAAATTACCGAGAAATACTGATCTGTATAAAATAAGTTTTATTTCACAATCATCATTAAAGTATTTTAAAATGGTTTCTTATATTTTACCTGAACATTTACAATAACTTTGAATTCAAACAGCACAATAAAAATTTAAAAAAATGTTTATTTTGTTAACTCACGTCTCCTGCATTAAAACACCTACATAGACAAAACATGATTTCGCTACACATTATGGGCTCCATGAGCAAGAGTCACCGAAAAAATTGTTTCGTGTTGTGTTGTGAAAAAATATTTTTATGTTTTGTTTCGAGAAAAATATGTGTAGGAGGCTTTATCCTCGGAATAATAATCATAATCATGTTACTTTATTTTATGAGTTCGTTCTATCACAGCATAAAGTGTGTTTTTTTCCAACTGGGACAGTATGAGGATTTGGATCACTGGAAATCTCACTCGCTAAACCCAATGCAATAGTGAGTTAGGTTGTTCAATTGAATCTCAAAACGCCTCCTCCCCTTCTCAATTCCCATTATCATCCTTTAAGGTTGGCAACCTTAGTTGGCAACGCACCTATGATTCTTTTTTTCCACCGGAAATCACATTCACCGAACGAAACGCGACAGCAAGCTGCCATTTTACGTTAATTTTCTGTGAGACAGTGGTATCAAGCCGGTCGAACCGTGCCCATTCGTTCTGTAGATGTTACCGTCTACGGCGTGGCTCTAAACGCCATGACAACCTCCTAGTTTGCCTTAAACGCGATAAATCTCCTAACTTGGCATCAACTGTGCAATTTGTTCTCTGCGCAAGTATAGTGGCAATTTTTTTTTTATTTATTGATTTTTATTATTAGTCTCTTGTATTTTTTTTTTCAAAATATACCGAATAATTACTTACCTCCACCAATAAACCTATAAAATTACTGATGGTCCAAAAATACGTCAAAATATACTGAAAAAATAATAAATTACAGAAAACGGTCACATTGGCCGCGGGTTCAGGGTTAGTGGTTGGTCCATATCCATAGACTAACTTGGATTGGTCAGTGCAGTGGTAGCGATTAGGTTTGAGTCAGAATATCGATATATCACATTATCGATGTTTATTGTTTACTAATAATATGCATTAGAATTTATGCCCCTATAAAAATGTTTAAGCGCTGCTTATTTTTAACCATAGGTTATCCCTTTAATTTTTAAACAATGTAACGCAAGGAAAAAAGTGACAGGCTATTCTTAGCAAAAAGATAAGCGAAAATGTTTTTATAAGAGGATATTTGCAAAGAACTGTGCAACTAGGGTATAATATAGGTATTGATGTTTTTATATTCTATTTCTCCAGGTAACGACCTGATAAAGGTCGCAGGAAGTCGCTGGATGCAGGCCGCTACCAGGTCGATCTGGAAATCTTTGGGGGAGGCCTATGTTCAGCAGTGGACGTATGGCTGATGATGATGATGATGATGATGATGGGTACCTAAATAAGTTTCACTGATAGTATTGCATATAATTTCTTATCGCTTCGGTATCAATACATAACAACAAATACTCCGAACATTTCAACATTACTTATCTCACGCCTGTATTCCCGAAGGGGTAGACAGAGGTGTGCTAGCTTACTAGAATACCCACATTTCGCCGAGCTAAGTTCCGCTCTAGATGTGACAGCGGGCGAGCTTATCGCCATATCGGGCACAAATTCCAGACTCCGGCCTGATACTAAAAAATCCAACATCACTTTGCTCGACCCGGGGATCGACGCTCTTACCATGCACGCAATACCACTTCGCCACCGACACTGAGGCAGTCATAATTAATCACAGACACCGAGGAACAATTTAGTATTTTCTATTCGATGTGCCTTTATCATACGGGTATAATAATAGCTAAAGAATAATTAATGGGCTCCAGGTATACTGTGTGCAATGACCACAGTTGTGTGTGCCTGCCCGGTTGTGTAGTTGCATTGCGAGCACGATACGATAACCGTACTTCGAAGTCATACTCGATGCGAATATTCATGCATGCTAGTGCTCGATTAAGTATATCGAAAGTAACATGTAACGTATTAATATTTTTGGTGGGGACGTCTGCAGTCGCACAGACGGGTAAATACCTCACTTATTAGAACTATTTCATTTAATCTCAATCCGGATGGCCCTCCTTTGCTTCGGAGACTACCAAGAGGTGTTTCACCGTTGGGTTTCGGCTGTGCCTTTGAGCACCAAGAGGTCTTTCAGGTCCACCCACAGCTGCCCAGCACGGTCACCCACACACGTCCCGCCACGTCAGTCGGTTAGAACCTCGGCTGCAGTACTGTACAGACGGACTGCGCCTAGCCTATATGTACCTAAATACCTGCTGGAAGGCATTATCTGCCCACATACTCTCCCACTCTTCGGCGGAAATCTCCCAGTTAGGGTACAGCGCCACCGGCCCCAACTTGGCTAGTCATGGTAGCGTCCACTACCACTGGAGCACTGGTGGTACTCACCTACAATTAGTCGTTGCCTCAAGGTAAATTGAAAAAAAAAACATGAATTCATTACATGTAATGTACAAGTATAATTACAGAAAATATATGAATGACATTTAATTAATTACAAGTAGGTAATGAATTACATGTCATTCATATATTTTTTTTAACCTAACTTGAGTTAGGACTAACTGTAGGTTTGGCTCCGGTCGAAGCCTGGGCGCTTCTCGTCTAGGAAAACCCGGGGCCGTCCCTAAAGCGCCGAAGAGGACCACCACAGGGTTTTTAGTCGGTATTGCCGGTGTAGGGTGTATATAGTTAGAGACTCGGTCCAGTGTCGCTCGGACGTTCCCATCTCTACCGGGCAATATGACGCTGGGCCGTAAGACTGGCGACTCCGACATAACCGCTACGTCTCCCCCAGACGTGGCGGCAGTGGTAAAGCACTTTTCCCCGTGATAACAAAAAAAAAGGACTAACTGTAGGTAGTAATAGTGGTGCAAGTCGCCCACAGGTATCGTAACGTAATATTTTAAAATGTGTAGCGAAACCATGTTTTGTGTGGATATTTATGTAATGTTTTAGTGCAGGAAACGCGGCTTAAGCCAGAACCTACACAATTTTAAATTTCTGGTTATTTTATTTTTAAGTATGAAAACAAGTAACATTTTGAAATACATTTATTTTGTGCATCACTTCATATTCCCACTCTCTCTAACTTCTAATTTACAACACTGGATAGGGTGAATACATTACGCAGTAATCTAAAATAAAATCTATTTACTTTATCATAAGACATTTAATTAGGCTTCAATACAAATCGCGGTTATGGCTCGAATCACGGAAAATAAATTTCACTTTGTAACATTTATTCTAATTTACATTTTTTTTGTACACCCTAACTACAGAATTTACAGATTCATTAATAAAAACTGTAACAAAATCCAAGTTCTCATGAGTATTTATTTAACCATATAGTTATGTCATTATGAAAAAAAGTCTATTAAAAATTAAATAACAGAATACTTCGTTAGAGATCTATCTCAGTAGTATTTACTACTTATTATAATTATATAATTACGATTTATAGGATTATAATTATTAAGGAATATATTCCTGCATACATACAAACATAAGGTAATTCTGCATAAATAAAGTTCGTTACACAGAAAATTCATTAGATATAAATAAAAATATCTTGATAAACTTTGGGCGAAAAGGGACTGAAATATAACAAAATAACCCAATTTCTCTATTTATTAGAAAATATTTATGATTTATTTCAAACGAAACCTTCGCCAGTGTATACATTTCAAAAAATATTTTATTTTCACAGAGGACAATAGGTGGACAATACCTGATTACAAAAAATGTTGCCATTTAAAATAATGAAATAAAAAATCTTAAAGTTAATAATTTCGTCACTGGCCGGACATTTATTACAAATTAAAAATATCTAAGTACATTAATATTTTACAATTTAGTTTAAAATACTTTCTATACAATATAATAACTTTTATATTTATGTATTATAAAATACAATTTGAGAGTTCGAGTTGCCTTTAGAGTTGTCAAGAACATACAGTAGAAACAACGATAATTACCATTATTAACAATCGATAAAGTAAATCCATAGACTGCCTCGGTGGCGTGATTGTATTTCGGTACGACAACCGTCCTGAGGTCTTGGGTTCGATCCCCGGGTCGGGCAAAGTGATATTGGATTTTTCCATATCAGTCCGGAGTCTGGAATATGTGCCCGATATGGTGATAGATTCGCCCCCTATCACATCTGGTACGGAACTAAGCTAAGTTCTAGTTCGCTAGGGCGCCTCTGCTTACACCTTCGGGATACAGGCGTGAGGTTATGTTAAAGTTATATGTTAAATCCGTATAAATTATGTTGTGCATGTTGTTGATATTTAGAAAATTGGTTCAGATCAACACAATTATTCATTACTTTTGGTATGCCTACCAAAATGAATGAAGTTTATAATTTGTCGTTTCGCAATATGTAATGGAAATCATTATGTTTGGTACAAATAAAGATAGCTTTAGAGTAGCAACCCTGTTCACCTCAGAGATATGATTAAAACATTTTTGAAACAAATCAGGAACTTACACAATACTGCAATCTTTCACTATAAAAATAAAGTACAGAATTGTATATTTTTTGGACTGGCAATACACACGTATTCTTTATAAGAATGTACTTAGACTCTATATAGATTGGACTACACAAATACGAAGAAACCACCTAGACAGAGAAAAGCTATTTTGGTTAGCATTAATCCCTATAAACAGTCTAAAGAAATAATATTTTAATAGCTATAAGCTAAGAACTTTAAAATTGCTGTATAATACTGGTAATGTTTAATTTTTGTAGCAATGCTATCGAGATTTACTTTGGGTTATGAATATTGCGAGATGGTATTCTGATTGAAAATTGTAATATATACAGCAATCATGAAAGATTAAAGTTTAGAAGAGCATTTTAACTAATTCGTGAGAATTAAAAATGAGTACATAAGCAATACGGATCGCTGATAGACTTTAAGGGCCACTTGCAAAACTGTATTTATCCCAAATCTTGATTTAAAGATAGGAGTGAGCAGTAGGATAAACCGAGTTTAGGGGAAACCCTACATTAGTAACAGCACTGCAAGTCGCCCTTAATGGAACTTAACACCCATTCATGACAATGTGATAAGTAGAACTACAATAGGTATAGACTTTGGAAATCGACATCTAAGACATTTCAAGCGACATATTTTACAGTGAAAAGCACCATAAATTCTGTTATATTCACTATTATTACTCACAACTTTCACTTAACTATTTAAAGCATCAACATAATCAGAATATTGGCACCAAAATGAACCTTTTAAACTCCCGCGTTGTTTGGAAATAATTTAAACCAATTTGAGAATATTTAAAAAAGGACAAAAGACTTCTTGTCTTAATTAAAATTGTTTATGGTTATGCGTTCCATATTTAAATATAGGCGGGTTGTTTGGCAGAATGTTGCAATGCCGCCAAAACGTCGTGTTTGAGTCTTACGTATAATCTTCCCTTTCTCCACGGATTTTGGAGTTGTAATGGCCTAAAGTCGTCCCGAAGACATCGTTCTCGCGCGCCAATAACAGCAACTAAGCAGAAATCTTGTAATTTCTCCGGCCCGTACACAGGACCCGCTTTTCCTTTGAGCACGGCGGCCATGTTGAGTTGTTTGACAACTAGGTCGATGACCTCCCGTGCAGATGTTCGTGGAGTGACGTGAAGTTTGAGCGAAGTTCCAACTGCCAGTCCCGTCTCGTATGCTGCAAATACCTTGACATAGAGGAAGATTCGGATTAGCAAGACGTGTTCAAGCTTAGAGTAATAATGTATGTTCAAAATTATAACCGGAAGAGTCCTACACCACTAATTTGAGTTACAATATTATGAAACTATTTTATCGAAATAACTAGGTTTAAGTAACTACCTCAGAGCGACGTGCACCACTTTTACTAACAGTTAGTCCTAAACTCAGGTTAAACTGAAAAAAATATGTATGAATGACATGTAATGTACCACATGTAATTACAGAAAATATATGAATGACATTTAATTCATTGCATATTATGTGGTGCAAATCGCCCTCAATAAGTTAATTCGACATAGTCACCACATTATGTCATAATAATTAATCAGATAAAAAAAAAATGATTTTAAGAAAATATGGTAATGTCGTCTTAATTCTGATATACGAAAAGTAAATTTTAATCTAACCTGTAATATCCCCGCCTGATCAGGCGTTCGCTGTTCCGCCGGCGGCTTCACAATATGCTCGTTTTCCGTTCGAGTTTCCTCAGTCTTTGGAACCTTATTATTATACTCAGCATCCTCCTGTGTCTCCAATAACGGCTGTCTTTTCACACACAAACTGCTCTTCAAATACTCCTGCCCAGTATCAGTGTAATCAACATCCCCTGACTTAACACTTGTCATACTCTTCGAGGCTATGACGTTGCAAGCTCTGTACTGCTTCGGACGGATTTTCAAAGGAACCGACGTGATTGGACAGCTTTGGCTCTCGGAATCGCTGGACAGACTCTGGGCGGATTCTGAAACGTTGCTTTTCGACGCTCTGACGCTTATCATGCTTCCTGGGTAGTAGCCTTTAACTGTCAGTAAGGGACTTGAGGTCGTAGAAGCTGTGGTGATGCTGTGAGGACGAGCTTTCGGCTCGACGTTCTCATTCTGTAGTACGAGGGTATCCTCGCTCCTGGAGGGTGGGAGCCGATTGCTGCCAATGCTTGCGTGAGATTCCGACGACTTAATATCGAATTGTGAGTTGCTGCTCATGTAGTTGTTACTTGATTGCGTGAATTGCGAGTCGCCGCTGCCTTTTCTGAATTTGCTTGAATCGGTGTTGAGGAACTGCGAGGTGCTTAAATTGAGCGTAGACACGGATGTTTGACGCGGCGCTAGACTCAATTGCTGCTCAGATTTACTGAATTCTGGATGCAGGTTTGCGTGATTGCCGTTACCAGCTGGGCCGGGCCATGAACCCCTACCAGGCGACGTCTTCGTTATTTTGCCATCTCGAGATGGTATTTGCAAGAAATCAATTTTCAAATCGGAGTCTTTTTCGTTTGTCTCTGCGTCGGGAACGTCCATAGTTTGCGAGGGGGTTTTGTCTAAAATATATTTGAGCAATATACCCGAACTTTGGACCGCTTTGTCTTTGTCTCTCGCGAAGCCGATCAAGTCCATCAACCATCTCTCAGCTTTCCAAATTGTATTTAGATTGTTTTGTAGTTCTTCGAGTTTCGCTAGCCTCTCTTTGGCCGTTTGTAGTTCTGTGCAGGAGAAAGCCTCTCGATGCGAATGTGCCGCTAACGCCACGTCCAGTTCCAACACGCAACTGAGTTTCGAGTATTTATTCAGTATGTTATTATGGTATGTTTGTAGATGGATCATTTCGAAGGCCTGTATGGGCAGGCTGAGTAAATCACCTTTCTGTAGGAGTATTTCTTTCTGTCCTGGCACGGAGCATGCCTGCTCTGCTGGCGGGCATATCATGATGAAACTGACGTCATTGTTCAACTCTATGACTTCCAAGTCGTATATTCGGTGTGTGAGTACGCTCTCTATCGGCATTTCCATGTCTTTGAAGAGGCGTCGCGCGGCTGTCGCGATGTGGTCGAGGAACATTTCTTGAGATTCTGAAGGCTTCTCCTGGGCCGTGATCGAGAGGTTCATGTGTTGTGAGTCTTCTATTTTGCCTGATTGATTCTTTAGGTACTCCCATTCTTCTCTATAAATAGAAAGAAGAATATATTATAATAGTTAGTGTAGCATGATATTATTGTTGTAACACAGTTAATGTAGTATGTAAATGGTAAGTTGCGCTAAGGCCAGGCAAGTGTGGCGTAAAAACATGTAAAAAAACTTGGTTGGAATAGAGTTGGAGTTAGTTAGAGTTTGTAACGACATTAGAAGTAGTTATCTTTTTGTTTTTAATTAAACATAAAATGTAATAGAATCTGAAGGAGTTAGTTTAGCAATTTTGAGTTTCAGAAAGGGGATTGATGACAAGCAATAATGTAAGTGTAATATAAGTGTAGTAAGTGCTTTTCAGCATTTCGGAGGCATTGGTCACGGGCCCCGTGTCCCTTATGGTAAAGACGGTACTGAGTATAGTGTAGTGTAGTGTGTAGTGAGGTGTAGTGTAGTGTAGTGTGGTGTGGTATAGTGTAGTGTAGTGTGTAGTGTTGTGTAGTGTGTAGTGTAGTGTGGTGTAGTGTAGTGTAGTGTGGTGTAGTGTAGTGTAGTGTGTAGTGTAGTGTGTAGTGTAGTGTGGTGTAGTGTGTAGTGTGTAGTGTAGTGTGGTGTAGTGTAGTGTGTAGTGTAGTGTAGTGTGGTGTAGTGTAGTGTGGTGTAGTGTAGTGTAGTGTGGTGTAGAGTGTAGTGCAGTGTGGTGTAGTGTGTAGTGTAGTGTACGTACGCGGAGACGTGCGGGTTGTCGCGCACGCGCGTGTGCGGCGGCACGTTGGGCGCGTGCGCGGGCGCCACGAGCCGCACCACCTCCACGGAGGACTGCAGCTTCAGGTAGCCCAGGTACAGCCCGCGAGACAGCTGCACGCGCGACACCTGCACACATTAAAGGACGTCTGCTGTAAATGATTTCCTCGAAACGAAACACGAACACAAAACAATATTTTTCGTTGTTGCCCACGGATCAATGGACCATAGACAAAAATGTGTAGCGAAACCATGTTTTGTGTGTCGTTTTAGTGCAGGATACTCGACTTTAAATACACATACACTAATTGTATATATAAATTGTAAAAAATGGGTTACGTTGTATGGGTACATTCCCTAACGTTTATTACAATTAACCTACCTGATGATAAGCAATCTGCTCGTGCACAGACGCCATGAGCAGTTCTCCGATGGTGTTGTCTTCGCTGAGCACGCGTCTCCTGAGCTTGGTGACAGGCGCCCAGCGTGAATTGAGCGCCGATATACTCTTGGCTGACTTCACACTGTTGATGCAGGATAGGACCACCGTGCCGTGGGAGTCTCGGAGCGGCTTGTGGTATAGTTGTCCTGGGAAACATAGAGTCTCATAAAGGTGTCTTCTGATCATGTTTTTCATCCGTCTTCAAAAAAAAAAGGAGGCGGTCCCCAATTCGTCTGTATTTTTTTAATGTACTTTACTTTATTCTCGAAAACACGCCAAAAACACTGACACTACTGTCACGTCGTCTGAACACTGACGTCAACCCCCAATCTTGGGATCCAGTCCCGGGCAAACGGTGTTTGAAAAACGCTCCACGCGACCTGGAAATCAAACCCAGGGTCTCACGGTCCACAGCCCATATAACTGCCACTAGACCACCTCACAAGTATCCCGTTCGAAGGTGCCCCTCCATTTCGCTTCATGCCACAAGACCAAGGAGGTGACACTAATACTTATGCATAGGTACGTAGAATAAGAAAAATGAGAAGTATACGACGGACGTAAAAAAAAGATGGATGGAGCGCTAGGAACATTGAAATTGAAGCCCGGTTTTCGGCTCATTCGATCTACCGACACGTAATGGCGGCGACTGATCGAATGGGACGAAAACCCTGCTTCACTTGAATGTTCCTAGCGCTCCATCCATCTTTTTTTTACGTCCGTGACGTATGCATACCTAAATCCTGTATGCCCAGTGCGGATTGCATTTGAGCGGCAGCGGTCAGTAATTTGAGCCTGAAGTGTATCGATGAAGAGGTGTGTTTCTCCATATCCGACCGTAGCGCCTTCACATCGTCCCAAGAACACGATACCTGAATAAAAAATAAAGTTTATTGGTTCCTTATAAAATCTAGGTTCTTATTAAGATAGGTACTATTAATAGTAGATTAACAATATTATTTAAAAAAAAATAAGCCACTGAACGATTTATACTATTGTTGTGACACTATCGATCGATACAACTATCGATACGGTCGATAATCGATCATTGCTTCAGTATTATTGTTAAACTATTGATGGTGCTATCGATACTAGTCAGAATTTACAATATACTATTGACTAAATATATTAAAAAGATATGAAATATTTATTGAATCCATATTCTACCTACCAAATTTTTACTGTACCGCTAGTTCGAATGGTCGTCTCATCAGAGAAAAACGGGCAAGAAATAATAGCAACTATGTATTGTCTATTATAGGTAGGTAGTAATGTTTGTATCACTATCAGAGTTCAACTAATACTGCGGCCTTATCACGAATATTTTTGGCTATCAAATTCGTATCAAGCACGCTGCGCACTGATGACATTTGGTATGACATATTTCATAGAAGTACATCGAGCTCGAATACATTTACGATTGTCAGAAATTTTCCTGCTCGGGCCGCTGTCGATAACGTAGAACGATTGCAATCGTTTTGGCTTAAAACTGTGTAATTTTTTTTCTACGTGCCCTTATCCCACCTTAATGTGGGGTCGGCGCAACACACTTTTTCAAGCATGTTGCAGAGAGGATTTGGTTTTAGTTTTTACGACCGGCCGCCTGCCTGACGTCAGCCCCCTATGGGGAATCCAGTCCCGGGCAAATTAAATTAGAAAATTTGCCTTGCCCGACCTGGGAATCGAACCCAGGACATCCCTATCCACAGCCCATACATGCTGCCACTAGACCAAGGAGGCGACTATAAAAGGAAAATATATTAAAAGAGCAAGTTTACCTTCATAAGCCAGTGGAAGTCTGTATAGATGCAGGTGGGGTATGTTTCATCGACTTCGATGACGGGCAGGAACTCCTCACTCGTTACTAACACTTTGTCTTCGTGGTACAAGATGCATGCTAGATACACACCTCTGTAAAAGATAATTAACGCTGATGAACAATGATTTTTGTTCATTCGTGCTGTAGATATCACTGTCTACAGTGTGACTATGGTTTGAAAATCCTGGCAAAGCTCGAGTCATAACTAACAGCTTCCGTGGCATATCGAGCGGTAAGAATGTGAATGAGAAGGTTCGATTCACAGACCGTTTGTGTGTTCCATATATATTTGTTTCGGGTCTGGGTGTTGTGGGACCGTAAGTTGTTTCTAGTGGTTCCTGTTATCCACGACACAGTTTCAACCTAGTTTGGGACTGGACTATGTGTGTCAGTGGCGTGGACTAATAGGATAAAAAAAGACAAAAAAAGAAATGGTGACAATCGATGATGAAAAAAATAAGACTGAAGTTTCTTTCTGCCTCTCTTCTTCGGGTTGTCATCCGTAGGTAGCTAGAGAAAGGCTGATATGTTAGCTAGGATAGGGCCTCATACACCGATCCGATCCCAACTGCTTCCAGTATTTCCAGTTAATCCTCTGCCACCATTCCTGCCATATGCCATACCCATACAACCCATTCCCTTACACTCTATTCCTATCTCCCCTTGTCACCCTATCTTAGCCATCCCATCGATGTCCATACTTGCCTGCCCCCAAATTTAAAGCGAGATAATGTAAACTATATTAATTTTAATTTAAAATTTGTCATAAGTGCTTTTTTACATGCCTACGTGATCAATAAAGATTTTTTTTTAAGTTCCGTCCATCTTTTTTTTTACGTCACCAATAAACATTTTTATTATTAACTCGCATCAGCGAGGCCACTAAGTGCGTATGCCCACTGCGCCCACGCCTAGTTACGTCACTGATTTACCTGCGTAGATTCTTCTGGAACTTGCTGGCGGCGGTGAACAGCTGCCGTATGGTGGCGGTCTTCTTCCGCGGGTGTCGTGCGGGGGGCGCGGGGCGGGCGCGCGCCACCCCCGCCGCCGCCGACAGCGCCTCGAGCGCGGCCGCGCACCCCGCACCTCCCCCCGCACCGCCCCCCGCACCGCCCGCCGCACCAGCCCCCGCAACACCCGCACTCCCCCCGACACCCGCACACCGCGCCGCTACTGATGACACATCGCGCCAACCTGACGGGACAGTCTGAACGTGGCAGTCGGTTCCTACTTCTAAGGCCTCATTCACACGAGATGATGCCTTGAGAGACTGATGATTCGAGAGCTTTTTCAACGCGCGTTAAAAAGCGTTGAAATGGAACTTAAGAGTTAACGCGGAACTTAACGCGGTGTTTTATAACTGCCCCGCGTTGGGCGGTAAGTAGAATATACTTTATTATCAAGACAAAAATGGTTTTCAAGCACTCATGTGAACAGGCATGTTGAGACGCCTTTTTAACGTATGTTGCGATGCAAGCGTGTCGCTTCGAGTGCGTAGAGATTTAAATAGCGGTTGCTAAGCACTGAATACTATTTTATAGCTAAAGTCGCCGTCTCATTTTTGGATTGACAACCCAGATCCAACAGAGCAGTCTTTGTAATACACTTAACCGTTGACGTCAGGCATAAAAACTAAGCCGAATCTTATCTACAACACGCTTAAAAAGGCGGAGGACAGATTAAAGGTTCAAAACAGCTTAAGACTTAAGTAAAACGTGAGATAATAAGAGAAAGAGACAAAGAAAGAGAGAGAGAGAGCAGATAAAAGTCGGGCTTTATAACTGTGAAACGGTCAAGTACTACTAAACGTTTTCAAATAAAACAACGATCCAGGGTTGTATTCCCAGGTTAGACAGGTGTTGTTTTTTACACTTTTGCCCGGGACTGGATATTCCAGAGGGTTGACGTCAGGCAAGCAGCCGAACGTAAAAACTAAATCAATCCTTTAAAACGCAACGCAAGCAACAATACTTGAAAAACTTCTCCAACCCCACATCAGGCAGAAAGAAAGAAGAATCTGTATAAAGCAAAGTACTCACTGCTAGGCACCACGCTCCTCGGCACAGAGACGGTGTATGTGCCCCATCCCTTGATGTTCCCAGCCGCAGCCCTGAAGAAGTACCGTCGTCCTCGCGTCATGCCAGCGGCGAGCACCTTCGTGCCACTACTCAGACCTGAAGCTGCTACTTCTCGCGACCCACACACGTTGGAAAAGTCCGCTCTCGAAGACCATTCCACTGGAAACGTTAAAAAATAAGGATTTTTATATAGAATTAACTGTTGCTGGATTGTCCGTTCACGATAACCCATGAGAACTATACATTTTTCCAGAAAGGACTTGTCAAGCGCGACTTGGGTGCGCAGCCCGCGCGCCGCGTACGGCGTACCTACAGAAGTTTACCTACATGTAGATTTGCGCGCATTATACCGGTTTTACACGGTATAAATGGTCTTATTTAGTACCCGAACTTATAGTATTTACTTACTTTGAAAAAATAATTTATTTTGTGTTGATGTTACAGTTTTTTTGTTTGTGCGGCGACGTTTAAAAATACCTATGTTACTCATCATCAAAAATGTCGTATGTTGTCGCTACTCGGTATGATGCAATACGAGTACATTTACTAAATATCCCGGTTGTTGTAGACCTTTGGTGTAGGCTAAGGGCACCCCTCTAAAAATCAACTTTATATCTATGGTCTCACTGCTTACCTTTATATTTAGTGACCGGTGGGGGGTCCTTGGTATTGGTGGGGAGTCGGGTGTCCCTCAGCCGCACGGAGACCGCGTGCGCCCCACATACTTCCAGCTCGGGCGGCGTCGGAGCGGCAGGAACTCGGAGTTGTTGCCAGCCTAATACCAACCGTCTGTAACACAAAATAAAAGCTTTATTTGTATGTAGGTGAGCGAATAAACGAAAATTAAGTTATTGACTAATAACAGATAATACACGATCATCGCTTCCTTGATCTAGTGGCATATATGGCCCGAAGACCGGGAGGTCCTGGGTTCGATTCCCAAGACGGTGATAGCGATTTTTCAATTTTTTTCTGGCATTGGCTGACTGGTTTGGTGGTGACTCCTGACGCTCTATTCGAACTTGAAATCAAGGTAAAGAGTGCATTTATGTCACGTTAAAATAACCAAATGACAAGTTCTCGAATATTATGCAACATTAGCACACTTTAAAAGTCGATTTCGGTGGAATTTTAAGTCAATAAAGCTTCGCTAGTGCACCTCTGTCTACCCTTTCGGGGATATAGGCATAAGCTTAAGTTATGTTATCACTTAACATGTAAATAAATAAAATAAATAATAAATACACCCAACAGTCACACACATAGTCCTGACCCCACACTAGGTGTAACCTGTATCGTGGGTATCAGAAACTACGAGAGACTTTCGGTCTCACAACACCCAGACCCGAAACAAATATCTATGGGCCACACAGACATTTGTCTCGGTGCGGGAATCGAACCCGCGACCTCACGTTTCATAGCCGGCTACTCGCCCGCTGCGCCACGGAGACTGTCAAATAGTATCTACGTTAACCACTTACTTTAAGGTCCTAACCCTCCTTTCCCAATGCTGCGCTTGTTTGTCTTTCTCGGAGCCTGTCCCACCAGCGCAGCCCGTTGTACCCGCCTGACCACCAGCTGATGATCTGACGACAAAATTCACGAATTAGTACCATTGATTAGTACTGATAGTTTTTGTTGTCGCCTCCTCGGCATATTGGCTGTGGATATGGGCTATGAACCGGGAGGTCCTTGGAGCGATTCCCAGGTCGAGCGGGGTAATTTTCTACCACTATTTTCCCGCGACTGGATCCTAGAGTGCTTCTTATCGTGGATGTCTATGGGCGCTGGAGATCCCGAAACTCACCTGCAGCTGCTTTGCCAGTCTTTTTTATGGTATGGTCTTTTCTTTTTCTGGTCGGTTCTTTTTATGGTCAAAGAAAAAAAACCTATGGTCTCTGCTGTAAAAAAGTGTCCGTCGAGGGATGCAATTACAAATAATTATAAACAGGTTAACAAACTGGTACTAACACGTACCTGGTGCATGCGTCCTCTCGACAGGTCCTCTCCGGAGTGCATCCCACAGCCTCGTGTAATTTCGACTCAGCCTCTCGCGCCAGCCTCCGTAAATGACCACCCAATGTTTCCGAATTCTTGACTGAAACAATACAAAAATAGATACAAAAATAGACTTGGACTGTTTGATTTTGATTTTGATTTTTTCCCTATAATTACCAAATGTTCCAGAAGAACGCAGCAAACATTATTTTGAAGACATGCCAATGCCCTAAATCCTTGCCAAAGAATACCGATTTCAAACTATAATAATTTGCTATAGAATTGAAATTCATCTTAATACCAATAGAAAAGACGGTTGGAAAGTCTGGGATCCATTTAATTAAATCGGAACCCAAAATATCAACTAATAATTTATAAAAAATCGGGAAACGAGAACACCGAAATGTTCGGCCAATGCTTATATCACCTTTTAGAAACATTGTGTTTAATAAGCCGCGTCTCGTGCACAAAAACATTACACAAAACACCTACAAAAACATGTATTTTTTATCCATGGTCAATTGTGCTACGAGCAGGAGAGAGCGAAATTCCTTATTATGTGTATGTGTTTTGTTTCGAGAAAAAGACGCATGCAGGAGACGCGGCTGTAGGTGAACATACGATAAGGCATACTACGAGAAATGCATACAATATGTCAATCAAAGAGATTAAATGATACTATTCTGTTTAAAATATTTGATGTCAATCAACATGAATTCCACATCTCGATAGGTGTTAAAATAGCTAGACCAGCCCGGCTAGCATGTCACGATATATCTCGATAATCGACTGTCGAGATGTTGTCTACAATATTGTATGAAAATAAACAAGGTTGCATGTTAGTGTCCGTAGACAAATAGAGAAAACCGGTTAGAATAGAACACGACAAAAAAACGTGTGCGTCTCGGGACGCTCGACAGAAGTGATAAAATAATCAAGTTGAACTATTTAATATTGAAATTGTTTACCTTGAGAAAAGCTTAGGTTATTACTTAAACTGTATGGGCCTTACTTTTAAAAACATTTTCGCTTATCTTTTCGCTAAGAATATAGAGGTATATAGCCTGTCACTTTTTCCTTGCGTTACATTGTTTAAAAATGAAAGGGAATACCTATGATAAGGAGCCAGACAGAGTGGCGCCGTAACGCGTTATGTTACGAAGCGATTTACCCTCCCGTAAGAAGTTATCACTTCAAAAACGTAGATTAAATGTTTTCGTGGTGCGCATGCTAGGCAGGCAGGGACACCCGGAATAGCGACAATAGCGGCTAGGCAAGAATTAATATAGTTCCGTGCAGAGTCGGCAATCATTACATAAAGCCTTTATGTATTATACGGAAATATGATGAGGATTCGCATATTTTCCTATGTGTTATTATTCGTATAATTACTAGCCAAGGCGGACGAAATGTAGGTCGGGAAAATTAAGTAATATGTTAGTTTCGGTACGGCATAATTTCGTGGAAACACAATCTCCACATATTTTCCTTATTATGACAGGGAAATTATTTACCTGATGTATTCGTGAAAATCTGTTTTTATTATTTTTCCTTGTTACTGTTTTTGCAGCTGTTGCAGTGAACTACAACTCAGTTGCAAGTGGTATGGACTGTGAAGATATAACAGGTTCAAAACCAAACGAAAAATATCTTTGAGTTTTCTGAGTATAATATGTATATTATAATTAACCTTGTCGCCTCTTTGTTCTAGTGGCAGCATGTATGGGCTGTGGACAGGGAGGTCTTGGGTTCGATTCCCAGATCGGGTAAAGCGATTTTTCATATTAGATTTGCCTAGGACTGGATCCGCAAGTAGGGGGTTGACGCCAGGCGGGCAGCCGGTCGTAGAAAAACTAACCCAAACCCTTTCTGCAACATGCTTGAAGAAGTTTTTTACCGCGAACTCACTAAGGTGGGATAAGGGCAGGTAGAAAGAATTTGTAAAGGATATAAATAGGTTACATGGGCGTTTTTATCTTTTTATCTTTAGGGTCCATTTCCTTTCATCGTTAATGTATTTGCTCTGCCAAATTACTTTTGATTGAGTTTCTCCATTGAACATAGTCAATGGGTGTTGAATCGCCGCGTCGGTAAATAACTATTTGATCACCATTCATTCACAGCTGTGATGTAATTATACAGGCTGTTTCATGAAGTTGGTATCAATAACTACACTTAAAGAGAGGATGGCTAGCAATCTAGCGGTAAAGTTTAAAAGTTTGTAAAGCTCATAGTTTTTCAATAATGGCAACTTGAATTTGTGACGAAAAATTGATTTCTGGCTCATGGGATCAGTTACAGTACATTTGCAAATCAGCTATGGGGTAATTAATTATTTTTAGCATACACAAAGCCATTCCCATGCTTTTTGCGACGATTTACAGGTCACATTCCGATTTTAAAATCCTCACGCTGAATAATTAATTTAAAAAATTAAGTACAATTTTAATTTTTTAACTTTGCCATTGCGATTTAAATAATTCTCCCGGTATGTGGAATTATTATTGGTACCAAATTTATGAAACACCCGGTATATGGAGTTGGTATTCGGGGATTTACTGTCAGTGTTGTCACGTAGTGTGGTTAGCGCTAGTTACTTGTATTTTTGCTGCTTTACGGCGGGTTTCAATAAACGATCTCAGTTTAGAGTTTATAGTGCAGATAGATCGCGATTATCAAACCAAGTCATTTGACGGAGTCATGTTCAAACTGTGTTCTTATTATATACAATGAAGTAGCTCTCAAACACCGTGATATTGACATTTTCGGCCAGAAATATGTGCAATTTAAAAAAATTGTTAAAAACACAGTTACATAGTGTTGAATTTTAGTTGTTCATTTTATTTTTCTCATAAATAGTATTATAATTATCAAGTTATATTATGCATAATATCTAATGTACGTTATCTACTTGCTATTGTTTACACTGAGTGCATGCCCTTAGGGTTATTGTTTAGTTTAGAAACGTTTTCAAAGTAAAAAAAAAAACAATAACAATAATTTGTTGTATGTACCATATATAAATAAATAAATTGGCAAATTTTTGTAATCTATGCCCCTTACTTATAAAAATATTTAAGCACTGCTTATCTTTATACCATAGGTTGTCCCTTTCATTTTTAAACAATGTTACGCAAGGAAAAAAGTGACAGGTTATTCTGAACCATTTGCTCAGCTAAAAATGCTTTTATAAGTAAGGCCCTTTATGCACATTCGAACTGAGATTGTATATTGGAACTGGGCGTTAGAAGCAAATACATTCAACAGTACATAGACAGGACAACAGCAAGAATCTTGTGATCCAAAAGTTGTGACCTCGTGGTCATAAGTCACTCAGTCGTATTTGAAACATACACGCATCGATATATATACCTAGATGCATAGTTGACGCTCGGAAGATGGGACAGCAAACGAGTGCCTAAGCACTCCTTTTGCCTACAGTTGGACGCCGATAGAATTCTAAATGTCAAATTTCAAATTTAAGAACGCTTGCACATTTCGTTTAAAAAACTACTTTATAACACGTGCATAGGGTTATATTTGTGTTCATTTAATTAGAACTTGTGATCTTTTTCTTTGTTTTATTCCTGAGACCACTTTTTAGGAGGATATTTGCAAAGAACTTTGCATCTAGGATATATTATATTGATGCATACACGCGTAAGGTCGTGTCAGCATATAGTAATGTTTATATAATAAAATTGTTTTGTTATTCTAGAACATTATGGTGTAAATTGTAATAAAAACGCCCTCGAATTGTAATAAGTGGTTGATGACGTTAATAACTTAAGATCAATTTTCTGTATGGAAACTTGAGTGATAGCGGTATAATTGATACATCACGTAACATGGATAAAAAAATACAGAATTTAGAACATCCTCCTTTTTGTAGTTGGTTTAAACTTAAAATATAGCTGTTTGGTACACACTCTACATGGTAATACAGTCACGGCCTCAAAACCAATACATTTCATTATCAGTACCTGGAATCAACCAATTCCTTGAACATAATCGCGTCGAATATTCTAATATGATACATTACTAGCTGTTCATGTTTGCTATTCATTACTTCATCGAAAAGTAATTTACTTCGTCACGTCGACAATAAATACTCCGAATCATCTCCATTTACGAAAACACTTCTTTATTTACATTTTTATAACCGTCATAATTCCACCGGCATAGAAATATTTCGGATGATTCGGTGCGTCGTAAACAAATTTTGAATTATGATATTCCCAGTACTACATCAAATCTGCCTCGGGATGTATTCATTTCGAGACAGTAAAAAAACAAAAGCGATTTATTTGCGTTTTGCGGCTGGCGAAATAATAAAGGTTTTGTCACTTTCAACCAACCTCAAAAAGGGGGAGGTCCTCAATTAATGATTTATGTACGTCACGCAATGTATCGTAAGTGCGTAGCGTAAGTGTACCTAGATGATTTCTTTGTATGTACATGCCCTTATCCCACGTTAATGTGGGGTCAGCGCAACACACTTTTTCAAGCATGTTGCAGAAAGAATTTGGCTTAGTTTTTACGACCGGCTGCCTGTCTGATGTCAACTCCCTCTGGGGGATCCCTAACAAATTAAATTAGAAAATTCGCTTTGCCGGAATCGAACCCAGGGCCTCCCGCTCCACAGCCCATATATGCTGCCATTAGTAAAAAATGTATTCTTGTAAAAAATGGCTTGAACTAGGTCTAAGTTCGATTTAAAAATTCCAAATCCTCACTTAGTTCGTTTCTTTGACTCAGCCTTCGCCGAAGTTCGCTCTATAGATATCAGACTTAATGCGTTTGAGACACGCCTTCCATCAATGGCGAAGAGTACATAAAACACGATTCCTTCCGGCTTACGTTTGCCAAACTGTTTAGTGTTTAATACTAAGTAGGTATTCATTTAAAGAGAAACTTACATCAGCTTTTCTTTTAGAATTTTTAATCCTTCGCTACTTTTACCCATCCTAAGCCCTTTCGCATGCCTGGTAATTCACGAAGGCCGAACATAGGTACCTAAAACCTTACAAAGATGCCCAGTGTAGCGACTAACATTTTTGTTTTAGAGAATTTTCATTTAACTCTCATGAATAAGTAAAGCGCAAAATATTTGCTACTTTATACTGAAATAAATTTATATTCCAGTGTAGTAAAATATATACTACTGCCTGTATTCATAGAAACGTGTTTTTCTCCACGACTGAGACGTATTTGGCAATTTAAGTTACACGAAGAAATATGTCCCGTCCCTGCCGTATTCTGTGCTTCTTAATAAAAACTTTCGTCTATCTTTTGGGACAGTACATAAATAAGGTTTCTTTTATGAACGGCTACTGTGTTATATTCAATTAACGACTTTATCGCCCGAATGGTCAAAAGCTACTCAACTTTAACGGCTGCTTACATTGATGTTTGCCATACAATTTTGACAGATAAGGCGGCCTTAAATGACATAAGGCGACCTAACCGCCGAATGTTCGTACACTTAAGGTCGCCTTATGTCGTTTAATGCCGCTTTATCTGTCAAAATTGTATGGCAAACATCAATGTAAGCAGCCGTTAAAGTTGAGTAGCTTTTGACCATTCGGGCGATGTGTATGAACATTCGGCGGTATGACACTCATTGAGTTCAAAATGGCCGTCTTTAGATTTATATATGTGACGTGGACGCGATATCCTCGCCAATGAAACTAATTTTAGTGAACATACATACATACATAAGCTCACGCCTGTATCCCCGAAGGGGTAGGCAGAAGCGCACTAGCTAACTAGAACACCCACATTTCGCCGAGCTTAGTTCCGTCCCAGATGTGATAGGGGGCGAGCCTAACGACATATCGGGCACAAATTCCAGATTCCGGGCTGATATGGAAAAATCCAATATCACTTTGCTCGACCCGGGCGGGGATCGCACCCGAGACCTCAGAACCGTAGGCGTACCGAAATACCACCACGCCACGGAGGCAGTTTAGAGATTTAAAGATTATTTTTTTGTTTGATAGAGCTTACTCTAAGGCTTTTTTTATAATAATTTGGTGAAATAGAAAAGAAGATATTGAATAACGTTTTTGTTTGGAAGTTTTTAAAACTCGTTATTATCTAACGACGTGATGTTGGCGTTCTGGACCATAATCTTTTAGCTAGCAGATGGAATATCTATTAACATGCAAATAAGTAAACATAACAAAAATTTTGGCCACTATTCCGATAAGATAATCTCTGATCTCTGGACATGGATGTCGGTTTCAGAAATCACATTCAGATAAATTCAATCGTAAATATTGATGATGTAATGTAAAAAGTATTTGATGTTTCATCAGTGCCGCCGACAATTATTGGTCGACCATATCTATGGACTTTAGGCGCAGATTACTTTAGGTAAGCAGTTAATTATGTGATAATTTTATTCAACAGTATAAAATAATAATAAAATAGGTATTTTAATTAACTTCGGACGAAATAAAAAATGTTGACACCAATTTATGATTAGTTCAATATGACACGTCTCATGTCACGCGACTCGAATAATTACCCCAGTGTCTAACAGAAAATCGACTTTAAGAGACTCATTTAAAGTTGGATTTCACTTTTCCATTAAAAATTTAAATAAATCATCAGAATCGGAACACCGTGTCAAAATGTATCATCAAATTGAGAACGTCCACAATATATTTCAGTTTAAATATTTAAAAACAAAATTCGAATTCTAGAATTGAGGCAGATACATAGAAAACTATACCATATTTAGCGTTCTTTTTTATTTGTAGATAAACATAGATTTCCGACCTAAACCCGAGGGTATCACAAGTCGATAAATCAATAAACTTGGTTGACGACTTCTGTCCCTAGGGTTGTCAAAGCCTTCCTTACGCAGCATTTCGTATTATTGTTACGATTTGTTTATTTATTCTCTTTGGTATTGTGCGAGGTTGTTTGTCGTGTATAAAGAAAGAGGTCGATGTCATGTAAACCTCAGAGGTCCTGGAATTGTGTTCGCAAATGTAAATAGGGTTGCCACTGAAAATGTTATATTTTTTAAAGCAAAGGCGAATTAAGACTATTTATTTAATCTTTAGGGAGGCCGATTTTCAGCAGTTGGCGTCCTATGGTTGAAGATGATGATTTAACGCTGGCTGGACGTTCTGGAGGAGGAAATGAGAGCCAGTGGTCTCACTATGGAGGATGCTCAAGAACGGGCGAAGTCGAAGCGTTTAACCCTTCGGAGGCGGCACATATATATTATGTTACATAAGCGTATGGGCCACCGGAGGCCGAGCCACCCGTGACTATTTAACTACTTAAACGCTTCTACTTACCGCCTTCCTAAGAAGGCGGGGCCTGGCAGAAGGCCAGGTTAGCTCCAGACAGAAAAACGAATTAAGACTATGGTCGCAAGTTCGTTTTCAGTCTTACACTTATATCTCTTTCTGGTCTGTAAATCTATGCAATCTATGTAAATCTATACTTTTCGTGAAAAAGGGATCAACTAACAAAAAGATTTAATAACAAATATATAACACCCAACAGTCACACATATAGCCCTGACCCCACACTAAGATCGCGTCTTGTGTCGTGGGTATCAGAACTACGAGACACTTTCAGTCTCACAACACCCAGACCCGAAACGAATATATGTGGGCCACACACACATTTTTCACGGTGCGGGGATCGAACCCGCTGCCTCTCGCTTCATAGTTGCTACGCCACGGAGGCTGTCGAGTAATCCTAGCTGTCGATAACATTATCACATTTATAATATGAGTAGTGACTTACGTTATTTCTCTTATAACATTCATAAACATATGACGAAGTATCAAGTATTACCCGTTTACTACCATCTTATTGACACAGGAAGGAGATAATGTAAGTTTTAGTACTGTCATTAAATGGTCCGTAATGATATCATTAATTTATTTTTCGCTGTAGATATGCGCTAAAAGTAGCAAGTTTAGATTCATGCTTGAGTGTCGTTTTGTAATATGGGTCGAGATAAGTCCTGTGATCTAAAATTCACGGCAGTGGCACTGTGAGGCTTAATCTACTCAATTATTTGGTATAAAAACGCTTTTCTGGTAAAGACAGCGAAACATCACATATTATATTGGTTTCTTAAGTTTACGCGATTGCTATTCATTGAAATAAAACTATTTTTACGGATTTTATCACGATTTGGTTTTAATTTTTATTCCCGACGTTTCGAAGGCGTTGCAGTCTTCGTGGTCACGGGTTGGACTCCAGTCCGTCGGGAATAAAAATTAAAACCAAATCGTGATAAAATCCGTAAAAATAGTTTTATTTCAATGAGTTATATTATTACGTATTTTTGCTTGTCCTTTTTGACAAATAAACTTTCTTTCTTTCTTCTTTCTTTCTATTCCTTTATTTAATTTCATTTCTTAGTTTAATACATTAGTCAATAAAATCCAAAAACAAAACCCGGAACTATAAATCTTAATAGATCTTAAACTCATTCATAAAATATTATTTTATGCACTTTTTAATCAACTTTAAAAAAGTAAAATGTTACGATATCTATGTAATGCGGAGTTTTCGGTATAGACCGATTTCGATACATTCTGACTGCTTCGGTGGCGTGGTTGTATTTCGTTACGACTACCGTCCTGAGGTTTCGGGTTCGAACCCTGGGTCGGGCAAAGTGAAATTAGATTTTTCCAAATCAGCCCGGAGTCTGCAATTTGTGCCCGATATGGCGATAGGCTTGCCCCCTATCACATCTGGGACGGAACTAAGCTCGGCGAAATGTGTGTGACTAGTTGGCTAGTGCGCCTCTGCCTACCCCTTCGGGGATACAGGCGTGAGCTTATATTATGTTATGTTCGATACATTATTTCTTTCTTTCTTTTTCTCTGGCGTTATCCCGGCCTTATGCCAGGGTCTACCTTCCTGTTTAAACGCTTCCACTTCGCCCGGTCTATATACATACCGATAACGATCTTAATCGATTTAAAACTATATTATCTTTTCATCTTTATTCAAGTCATACGTAAAATTTACAGCTACCGAACAAATTAAGCAGAAATTGCATTCACATTTCGCTTTCCTTTTGAAATTGCCTTCAACCATAGAGTAATCCTTATCAAACAGATATACCTTTGTGCAAGCCAGCAAGGTTGGCTGCTAATTAGCCAGAGCCAATCCGGAGTGAGCTTTGAACGTTTCCCTGAATTAAAGGAAATGGTGCATTTCCACAGCTATCTAGAGATGAACCATTCATTGTATACATATTATACATACATAGACAGGTAGACAGATAGTTCGGCGTGATATTTACGCCCGATTTCAATAAACAATCTCAGTTCGAATGTGCAGATAGATTACAAAAATTAGCCAATAAGAACACAGTTGGAACATGACTCCGTCAAATGACTTGATTTGATTCGTTCATAATCGCGACCTATCTGCACTTTAAACTGAGATCGTTTATTGAAACCGGCCGTTTAACTTTAAAAATTTGACAATCGAATTCGAGTCGAGCTCGATGCGCATATTTATGCAAGCACGGCAAAGTGATTATTCTGCACCTGATGATAAGCGTGGTGCAGTCCAAAAAAAAACCAACGATCACTGACAAACACTGGGTTTATCAGAGAACACCAGAATCATGCCGACATTTATGCCGCTTCATACTCCGAATCCGAAGAGGGAAGATGCAAAACGAGGGTCTTGCGCCAAGACAGGCTGATGACCGATGCAGTTACAAGGATATCTCTATACCCGTCCCAACCATCCATTAAGTTATGCCGCAAGCTCCTCGACAGAACCGGAAGTTCACTGATCCTGGAAGGTGAACCACACACGGAGTGTGGGTCAGTATGGCAGGTTTTAGCACCATGTGTACCGTGGTCGCCATCCGGTCAGATACGAATATTCTACCACCTATGACATTTTTATGAATTATTAACCAAAGGTCATCACTGAGCAGCAAATTAAATGCGAAATCAATTGTCAAAATTATTCCTGCTTAGGCCACAGACAACTTTAAATGGGGTTTTGTTTAAAATGGCCAACGGGATTATACAAGAAAACTACAAAGGGCAAAGTATACTCACATTGCGTGCCTTCTTTGGCTCCAAATTCCATGAGCATCTTGACAAGCGGCCGGTTGGTCGAGAGCACCGCCACGTCCAGAGGCGACAGGCCATCGCCGTTGAGGCTGAAACAAAAAAAAATGGACCGACTTCAAAATTTATCCGATCGTGACCTTTATATGGGACCACACTTGGAAAAGTGACTGCCTCGGTGGCGTGGTGGTATTTCGGTACGACTACGGTTCTGAGGTATCGGGTTCGATCCCCGGGTCGGGCAAAGTGATATTGGATTTTTCCATATCAGCCTGGAGTCTGGAATTTGTGCCCGATATGGCGACAGGCTCGCGCCCTATCACATCTGGGACGGAACTAAGCTCGGCGAAATGTGGGTGTTCTAGTTCGCTAGTGCGCCTCTGCCTAGCCCTTCGGGGATACAGGCGTGAGCTTATGTTATATTATGTCACACTTGGAAAAAACTCTATCGAACACAAAAACATCACAATCATGAACATTGGTCTACATTAGGCGGAGATATCGGGGAACATACATTAAAAAAATACAGACCAACTGTGGACCATCTCCTTTTTGAAGTCGGTCGAAAATAATCACAAGTTTAAAAACTTATTAGACCGACTTCAATTCGTATCGAGACCAAATTTATATGGGATCACCCTTGAAATAAGCTCTATCCAACACAAAGAATTTTGATTCGGTTCACGGATTTTTTCATTCGGATTCGGTTTGAATCGGTTCACATTCGGCGGAGATATCGCGTAACATACTTAAAAAAATACAGACGAATTGAGGACCTTATCTTTTTTGGAAATCGGTCGAAAATCTTTAAAGACCCTTAAACGCGATGTCTATTTTAATGTTCACTAACGGCCGATTCCAATAAAATATTTCAATTCGAGGTCAATCGATCTTAAAAATTATCGAATCCAAAATCATTTGAGGCCGTCTGTACTTAATTGTTTTGTCTAATTTGTGGTATCGATCTTTACACTCGGATGAGGTTGTATAGAATCATAAATCAGATTTCCGGAAAACCGAATTGTTTTAACTCATAACATAACATAAGCTCACGCCTGTATCTTTAGAACACCCACATTTCGCCGAGCTTAGTTCCGTCCCAGATGTGGTAGGGGTTGAGCCTATCACCATATCGGGCACAAATTCCAGACTCCGGGCTGATACTGAAAAATTCAATATCTCTTTGACCGGGAGATCGAACCCGAGACCTCAGGACGATAGTCGTACCGTGCACGCAATACCACGCTAGGACAGGAGGCTTTCTCTTGTTTCAACTTCACATGTTATACTTTGAATACAGTTGTTTTGAATAGACGCAATTCCCAAATGGACACTCAATTCCGTTTCTAGTTGAAGACAAATTCAAAATTCAACTTGTGCAGTTTCGGAGTGGGCTGCGCCCGCTGAGGGTGTTTACCGATATCGATTGTCGACGGGTCTAGATTTTATCGATACTCTCCACGGTACAAACAGAAAGTACGGTTTACGAGTTCTCTACATGTGATTACTAGAGATGCTCGTAAAGATTTATTTTATTCCGCAATGCGATTTTCCGATACTCGTACATAAAGATTTGCATATTAGATTTCATCTTTTATGTTATTTTGTGTGCCTTTTATTCAAATAAGGTTATACAAATAATGACATTGTTGTTGTTTTTTTGCTATGAACTATGTTTTTTTTATAAATATATCTGACAAGATCAGGAATGAGAAAATCCGTATCTCAAATGGACAACATATCTCTAAACTCGCTGAATTTAGTAAGTTGAAGTGTTGAACGGTCTAATTTTTGTTGGCTGTTGGGATCGAAACATCCGTCGAGAACACATCTTATTAAGCCGACCTCGTTGACCTAGGACCCAGAGGGAAAATTTATGATAATCGTAAATGTACCTATACGAGCTTACTGCGCGCTGATGACATTTGGTTAATATTTCATACAAATTTGATAGACGCGCATCGAGCTCGAATACATATATGATTGTCAGAAATTTTCCGGCTCGGGCCACAGAATATTATATTGTAAAAGATTCTACTGCCAAGCATGGTACATAATAAAAAATAATTATAAAATGCATCGAATAAACACAGAATATTATCCAAAGGAAGTCGTGTCCGGATCGACACGCCATATTAACTGTCCTGCGTCGATTACAGACCCTAATATGGCGAACAAGCTGTTCCACATCTAATGGCGGGTACACACCGGCCGAACGAATGCGAACGAATCTATGCCTGTTTCATTCACACAACAGCGAAAGTTTGTTTGTGTGAACGCAACAGGTATAGATTATTTCGCCTTCGTTCGGACGGTGTGTACGCGCCATAATATGAACGGGAATGGTACGAAGTGGTCACTTCCTATGACTTATGCTTGAACATTATGGCTATGTATTTGTATTAATATTCAAATTTGCTAGTTTTTTTAGGTCAGAATTCGTGCTCGATATGACGCCGCTCGCCCCCTATCAAATGTGGGAACGACAATTAATTCTGTGAGATAGGGGTGCTGCCTGAGACATTGGCTATATAAAGTTTCTGTCTTTCTTTCTCTAGTCCAGATAAAATTAGCAAGTACAGGTCTATCTACTCCTTCGGGGATACAGCCGTGAGGTTTAGTGAATGTGTATTGTGATATTTACCTGTTGACATCGACGTCCGTCGATTCCAAGATGTTTCTCGCTTTGTCAAGATATCCATGTTCGACGGCGGCAAAAAGGGCTGCAACAAAATAATCATATCAAATCTCTTTACATTTTATTTAAACTTTTATTGTCAGAGCTCGCTTTAACATTCGAAAAATAATAAAATAATAATCAAATGATAAAATAATGATTAAATGATTTTATAAATGAAGTTTATAAAATAAAAAACTTGAAAATGAAATAAAAACTAAATTATATAAAACAAATCATAAAATAAAAAATACCGTGCAAATGTATGTTAACTTGTGCGATTTTGTCTTGTTGCGCGCGCGCATCCTTCTGTTGTCGACGCGTCGCTTTGTCGAGGTGCGGCGGGTGGGGTGCGCATGCGCTCAACGACGGCAGCTCACCCCCGCACCCTTCGAGCAGCGCGCCGTACTGGAGCTCTACACGACACGGAAACTTCATAAAATAAATAAACAAAAATAAACAAAACGCTGGCAAACAAGAGAAAAATAAAAATAATTCTGAATAAAATAATGTACATTTTTACATTTAAACTGCTACACCCATTTAAAGAATAACGTAAAAAAATAAATTAAGTTGTTTCCTTAACTTCATTTAATTCTGCGGGAATAATTAAAATCTTAATCCTCCGACATGAGAGACTTCATTACTAAAAAATTAACAGACCGACTTCAAACCTTGTCCGATCGTGACCAAATTTATATGGGGCCACCCTTGGAATAAACTCTATCGAATACAAAAATTTTAAAAATCGGTCCACATTTGGCTGAGATATCGCTTAACATACATAAATACAGACTAATTGAGGACCTTCTTTTTGGAAGTCGGTCAAAAACTGCATTACACATCATATTCAATTAATGTTAAACAATTCATCTCTCATAAATTGCCTTATTACAAGGTTCAATACGCTTCCTCTGCGAGATTGAAATAATTAGTTTTATTGAGAACTTCCATCATCCTACACAGATAATGGTCTGCAAGCCAATTTGTCAAAGTTACAACGGACGGCGGGTTTAAGGCTTATTCGTTCTTTACCAACGTTCCTCGGTTCAATGTCGTACATTGTATGTAAATGTATTCGTACAGCTTGCGAATGCATCAGTCTGATATAAATGGTGTCGTGCATCTTGGTTTGAACATTGGCTTTATATGGTGTAATACATCTATAATAATATTAGCCCTGTAATATTCCATTGTAAAATATCGCTTGCTATGACGGTGAAGGAAAACATCGTAGAGGAAACCCTAGAATTTCTCTAAAAGAATTTCAAAAGTATGTGAAGTCTACCAACTCGCATTAGGCCAACGTCGTAGAAGGTCTAACTCCTCTTATTAGTAGAAGAAGCCTACTGCTGGGCACGGGCCTCTTCTGCTAATGAGAGGGGTTAGGCCTTAGTCTATCACGCTGGCCTAATGCGGGTTGGTAGACTTCACATACCTTTGAAATTCTTTTGGAGAAATACTCGGGTACGCAGGTTTCCTCACGATGTTTTCTTTCACCGTTATAGCCAGCGATATTTTACAATGAAACCACACTTAACATAGAAAAGTCACAGGTGTATGCTCCTTTTTGGAGTTGGTCTCGCATCTCCGACACTCGTTTCGGCAATCGTTACTTTTCCAACTGAACTATCACTGTTATTAATACATCTATTAATAAAAAATAATATTAGCCCTGTAATATTACTGTCCCACTGCTGGGCACGGGCCTCCTCTACTAATGAGAGGGGTTAGGCCTTAGTCTACCACGCTGGACTAATGCGGGTTGGTAATACATCTATTGGTACAGAGATATTTAATGGTTGGTGACTCGGAATGATGCAGCGAAGATAATCGTAGATATGAGACAAATTGCACGCCTCCTCAAAGTATTAATGTCAAGCGTATGGTGCACATCAACAGAACAGAAAATAAGCAGTGTTATTACTCAATAATAATATAAATTATCCTGTATAAGGACTAAAAGTGATTATTAAATTTACTTGGTAATATTTATTCGCTTTAAAGGTAAACGATAATCACAAGTTTAAAAACTTAACGGACCGACTTCAAATCCGATCGTGACCAATTTATATGGGACCCTTGAAATAAGCTCTATCGAACACAAAAAGAATTTTGAAAATCGGTCCACATTTGGCGGAGATATCGCGTAACATACATTAACAAAATACAGACGAATTGAGGACCTCCTCCTTTTTGGAAGTCGGTCGAAAACACAACGAGGACATATGCATATGATAGTTACAGTTCTTCACAGTTTCGAAGTTATGAAGTCTAAAAACGTATCCACCATGTGCTATCCGATAGAACGTGGTGGATACGGTGCCAATATGAAGCAGCTTAGACGTCACCGCGTCGTGGTGGACAAAGGGCTAATTTCGTGAAAATCATAGAAGTCCATGATTGTTCTGGAGCAGCACAACTTTACATACACATTGTTATATCAAATACTAGAATAATACATTGATGAGATTTATTATAATCTTACTTTATTTTTTTTATATAGGAAACAGTTAAAAGTAAGATTATAATAACACTGCTATAAGACGTTGTCGTAACCCCGCCGAAGCTAAACTGCCAGACAGACATGGCGAAACTATAAGTGGTCCTTTTTTGCCAACCTTTTCAACACTTTTCTTTTTGCCTTGTGGCTTCGGAACCCTTGAAAATGATAAATAACTAATTCACGATTTTGTCATGGATAAAGCTAATTGAAATTAATAATCGACAAGCTATACCATTGATAAAGTAAATACGATATTTTGCAGATCGTGCACACATTACCTTCAAGTAATTTCAAGGCGAGTATAGAGGTACTGCCTTATTCGGCACCATGCATTACGATTAGCTTGAGCTTACAAATCACCGCTGCAAGGTGAAATGTCACCGCGTCGGAATATTGACAAGTGTCAAATTCTGATTCAAGGCACAAGTTGGAAGTGAACGTTATATCCTTATGGCGATTTTATTGGTGAGGAAAATATTGAAATTGTTGAACGTTTTGGGATTATCGACCGAGTTCCGAAAAGGAGAAGGTCCTCAATTCATCTGTATTTTTTTTATGTATGTTACGCGATATCTCCGCCAAATATGGACGGATTTTTAGTAAGTTTTTTTTGTATTCAATAGAGCTTATTTCAAGGGTGGTCCCATATAAATTTGGTCACGATCGGATTTAAAGTCTGTTAAGTTTTTAAACTTGTGATTATCAACTTAGTTTTTTGGTTGACTGCCTCGGTACGTGGTGGTATTGCGTGTGTAGTTCTATTGTCCTGAGGTTTCGGGTTCGATCCCCGGATCGGGAGAAGAATCGCTGGCACGACCTTGCGCGTATGTTTCAAAGACGACTGAGTGACTTATGACCATATGGTCACAACTTTTGCATAACAAGTTTCGTGGTGTTGTCCGGTCTATGTACTATTAAATGTCTTTACAGCACACATAGAAATTCTTTCGACGTCTTTGAGATAAGCGCGAGAAACAGAAATTCTTTTAGTTGTTTTTTCTTACGTCATAAATTACTAAGAACTCTATTACCATATTGTAATCATATTTAAGTATGAATTAGATGATATATCTGTTTATTTAATGATAGGTGTGTATCCTTTTAATGACGTATTATGATAAAAACATCGTTACGTTTATGACAACTAGAAATATGGGGATTTAACGCAAAACATTGTTTACTTTAAACTTGTTCTAAATCAAGTAGTTACCACTGTTACTTACAAAAATTAGAAGATTTAAACCAGAACCCACCAAACTTTTTGGTTGTGTATACTTTGACCTTGAAGACTTTGTGTCGTTATTCAGTTTTGGGTAGACCTTTTTTTTTTGTTATCGCGGGGAAAAGTGTTTTACCACTGCCGCCACGTTTGAGGGGGGGACGTAACGGTTATGTCTGAGTCGCCGGTCTTACGGCTCAGCGCCAAAATTGTGGTCTATATAGACTACTTTGGGTATCACCGATTTAAACAATACTTAAAGTTAAACAGAGTTTTGTAATAGGTAAGGCTATGTTATATGTTTCAGATTTTTTGTTATAGCAATGACTGCCTATTATAATAAAGATACCGTAGATTAGAATAGATTAGATTAGAGATACAATTAGATAGAATATAGAGAGGCCCAATATGCCGTCAAATAGGGTCTTGGACACCCAAGGCCTTACTTATAAAAACATTTTCACTTAACTTTTTGCTTAGAATAGCCTGTCACTTTTTTCCTTGCGTTACATTGTTTAAAAATGAAAGGGACAACCTATGGTTATAGATAAACCGCGCTTAAATATTTTTATAAGTAAGGGGCTTTATGTATACCTGAAATGCCGAACGAACTCAGTGTTTATCACCTCTTTTAAAATTATGGCTCATGGGCGCGTTGCTAGCTTTAAAGGAAGGTATACGGATTGGGGCTGGGGTTTGGGTCCCCAGCAACCTCACAATTACTACTTTTACTTTACGAACACATGAAAACAAAGCCTAACATACGAAAGCGTCACGAAGACGAGCAGGTGAAAGGTTCCCATGATTGTTTGCATTGACTCGTGACTGCTTTACTATAAAACATGAACAGTAGTGCAAGTCTGTTAACGCGGATGTCGTGCGCACGCTGTAACAGTATAATCGATATTAGATCGATGGTACGTGTTATATAATCGATTAATTGAGAACCAAGAAATTGTCGAATGAATCAAAGTTCATACAGCCCCGCAGCTGAAGTAGGTACAATAAATATACCATGTTGAAAACTCTTTCTTCATTCAAATTAAATATGCACATTGATCTCTCTATAGACGTTATCTCGTTATGTTCTAAAGTTTGACAGTTCGTTATCATTCATCGAGGAAGCCAGTTATTATGGTTTTAAAAGGTAGATGATATTGCTCCTTACTTATAAAAATATTTAAGCGCTGCTTATCTTTATACCATAGGTTGTCCCTTTCATTTTTAAACAATGTAACGCAAGGAAAAAAGTGACAGGTTATTCTGAATTTCCATTTGCTCAGCTGAAAATGCTTTTATAAGTAAGGCCCATTATGTCACGAATTTTGTAATTGTTTCAATTGTTTACGTCGAGGAAGTTATTAGGCTAATAAACAAAACCCTCTAGAAAATATTTTGCAATTAACATTGTCATGAGAAATTATATTGTTATTTAATTATTATGAAATCATTGTTATTACTTATTGCCAATATTAGTCATTTCATATCTAACAATAGCTTATTAATTGTGATGATGTTTATATCTGCATGTAAATACGTCTCTTATTCAGAAGCAAATGTTTTTATCTTTATGTTGTGGCGTCATATTATTTTTAATTTACAGGTGAAGTTGTTATACTGTTCATCATATTATTGATCTTACAATTTTTACCATGAACGTACGCATCGCGTGGATGCCTGATCGTTACTTAATGTATAAAAACTTGTTGAAAGCAACAGTCGTGTATTTTATTTTTTACTTGTACATAGGTAATTGTTACGCGGAAGATTCGTATTATAGCGCGGAACGTGACGTGTGATAGATGAAATCAAAGATATATGTAGGCTGAATTTAATAAGTGATTAGGCTTATTTTTAATTTTTAAAAAATGTTTATGGTACAAACCGTTGCTTTGAGGAAATAAAATGACGGATTTTAAATTACCTTGGCTTATTACAGAACATCTTTACCGTTGCATTTTCGGTCAATTATATCCAAAAGATTACATGCAAAATTAATTTTAATAAAACCAGAAGTTTCAACACTCATAACACAAGTTTTGTAGGTTGGCAACACAGAACATTAACGTCACTGGAATAAAAATAAATTAATTTTAAAAATAGAACTGACCACAAACTAAAAAGTCTAGCATGTCGCTCCATTGCAGTATCATCTTACGACTGAATAGGCTGCACGGTTTTGGCGCCCTCGTCCCATTGTGTGCAGAATCTCGATCTTCTGGCCCCTTGTTATTGTTGTGCTTGGGTCGCGGTCGTTCGAGCTTACATAATTTTCAACTCTTTGTATAATTTTTTTATGTGGATTTTGCAGGTAAAACGAATTCTTTAACTAATAAGTGGAAGGAATTGTCACAAAACTTAACATAAGCTCACACCCTATTCACATATCCTTAAAGGTGTCGGCAGACGCATAGCTATTATCTATACCTCGCCGAACATTTTTCTGTCTCTCCCTTATAATATTACGTTAAAACTTTATTAAATGAATCAAAATGAAGTGTTGGTAAATACTGTTAATTTTTCGACCGACTTCCAAAAAGGAGAAGGTCCTCTATTCGTCTGTATTTTTTTTGTATTTTACGCGATATCTCCGCCAAATGTGGACTGATTTTCAAAATTCTTTTTATGTTCGATAGAGCTTATTTCAAGGGTGGTCCCATATCTATTTGGTCACGATCGGATCCAGTTGGAAGTCGGTCAGTTAAGTGTTTAAACTTAGATATGATTATTCTACTATCTTCCTCATCGAAATCAAATGCAAAACAGATTATAAAATTTCGAAGTCATATAAAAAGATTGTTAAATATTTAAGAATTGTTTGATGATGAATTGCGAGGAAAAGTTATGTTCCAAGAATTATGACGCATGAAGAGAAAATGTATATGTACTAGACATATTTAGCTTATCAAAAACACCACATATGATTTCAATTATATCAAGTTATGCAAACAGGTGAACAATGGCTGAGAAATAACCGCGTTGTCGCCTTTTGTGTATTACGAAATCGGATGGTTACGTGGAAAGTAGCGGTTATGATCCTTTGGTTTATTTACTTTGTGTTGGGTTCTAATATGAGCTTTGTATTATTACATAAGCTCACGCCTGTATCCCCGAAGGGGTTGGCACAGGCGCACTAGCGAACTAGAGCACCCACATTTCGCCGAGCTTAGTTCCGTCCCAGATGTGATAGGGGGCGAGCCTATCGCCATATCGGGCACAAATTCCAGACTCCGGGCTGATATAGAAAAATCCAATATCACTTTGCCCGACCCGGGGATCGAACCCGAGACCTCAGAACCGTAGTCGTACCGAAATACCAGCACGCCACCAAGTCGCCTTCAAAAAAAGTAGGAGGTTAAAAATTCTGAATATTTTCCTACCGTCATCTCTTTGATCTAGTAGGCTATGACAGCGTAGATGGACTGCGGACAGGGAGGAAGTCGGTTCGAATCCTAGTTCGGCTCGTTGTTTTAACACGTTTTGTTAAGGACCAGATCCCCCAGAATCCTTTCTGCATGCAAGGAAAGGTTTCTAATCCCAAGCCCATAAGAGTGGGATTGGGAAAAAGAAAATAAATAAAATGCAAAACACTTCAACTTATTTCAATCTTGTTTATCATTGTAACGGTCATTAGTCATGTTATTATGTTTTTGAAATAGTTTAATTATTCTTTGAAATCACCTTTAAAAATTATATCAACGTATTTTTTTGATATGCAGTCATTTGATAATTCTGGAACCAACAGCTAAAAGTTTCTGATGTTAGAGCAACAAAAGAAAAATAATCATACGTGGTACCAACATACTGGAAAGTAACTAATATTCTTTATCAAACGCTCCAATTTTTCTTGTGACCGTCCCAATTACTAATGCACACAACACCGATAAAGATTGTTTTGCGTCTAAAATATTTAAGTTTGATTAATAACAAATATTTTACACTTTCAATAACAAACAGTATGAATGTAGAGTCTGACAATAGCCGTTTCTGTCTTTTCGACCGACTTCCAAAAAGGAGAAGGTCCTCAATTCGTCTGTATTTTTATTTTGTACTAGCTGACCCGCGCAACTTCGTCTGCGTAGGAGAGAGAGGGTTGAAAGAATGAGTAGTAGGCACCTATAATCCAATAATTCTAAAGGAGGTAATGGGATGATCTACTTCGGTCCGGTTTCGTGAGTCATCCAGTCAGTACCCCCGTCAGTCACCCTGTCGGTTACCCCGTCAGTTACCCCGTCCATCACTCCGTCGGTCACCCCGTCGGTCACCACGACAGTCACCCTGTCGGTCAACCCGTTGGTCACCCGGTTTGTCACCCATCTGTCACCCGTCTATCACTCGTCTGTCATCCATCTGTCACCCCGTTTGTCACCCAGTCAGTACCCCCGGCAGTCACCCCGTCCATCACCCTGTCGGTTACCCCGTCAGTCACCCCGTCCATCACCCCGTCTGTCACCCAGTCGGTCACCCCATCTGTCACCCGTCTTTCACCCCGTCTGTCATCGGTCTGTCACCCGTCTGTCAGCCGTCTGTGACCCCGTCTGTCACCCGCCTGTCACCCATCTGTCACCCCGTCAGTCACTTCGTCAGTCACCTCGTCAGTCACCCCGTCCGCCACCCCATCAGTTAGCCTGTCAGTCACCCCGTCATTCCTCACGTCAGTCGCCCCATCAGTCACCCCGTCAGTAACCCCATCAATCACCCCGTCAGTCACCCCTTAGGTCATAGCGTGATGTTATATAACCTATAGCCGTCCTCGATAAATGGGCTATCCAACATAAAAAGAATTTTTCAATTGACAAATACTGACATTAATATTTATACGATACTAACGACACTCAATTGTTTTGCCTTCCCGGAACCTCTCCACTAATACTTGAACTTTATGGTATGGTATTAAAGTTCAAATTGACTTTTAAGTATTATTACGAATCGATTACAGAAAAGTGTGGAGTACAGAAAAGTGTTGTTTTTAGACTTTTTCAGACAATTTTTCATTTTTTTCTCCGTAAGAACCATCCTCGTACTTCGAGGAATATTCTAAAAAAAGAATTAGCGAAATCGGTCCAGCCGTTCACGTGTGATGGCGTGACAACGGAAAACGGGTTTCATTTTTATATATATAGATGTATGTTACGCGATATCTCCGCCAAATGTGGACCGATTTTCAAAATTATTTTTGTGTTAGATAGAGCTTATTTCAAGGGTGGTCCAATATAAATTTGATTACGATCGGATGAATACGATTGAAGTCGGTCCGTTAAGTTTTTAAACTTGTGATTATTAATGTGAAGAAGATGCCTAACTGCTATATTACTGGGATCTTTCTTTCGCTAAGTCGCCATTCTTTCTCCATTCATTAGGCATACACGTTTTTTTCTTAATGATAAAATATTAGCCCTGTAATATTACTGTCCCACTGCTGGGCACGGACCTCCTCCACTAATGAGAGGTTAGGCCTTAGTCTACCACGCTGGTCTAATGCGGGTTGGTATACTTCACACAGGTACCTTTGAAATTCTTGTGGAGAAAATGGATATGCAGGTTTCCTCACGATGTTTTCCTTCACCGTTGTAAAAAGCGATGAAAACACACTTAACATAGAAAAGTCAGGAAGTATGCTCATTTTTGGGGTTTGGTCTCAAACCTCCGACCCTCGTCTGGGCAGTCCGTACCATTCCCAACTGAGCTATCGCTTCTATCCTAATCATACCTAGTCCTAATTAAAAAAAAAAATTGCATGTTTTTTTCATCCATGCTGCCATGATGCCATGCTGTCATTTTTCGTCGAGAATATTTTGTCTGTAGCGGCGCGTCTAGATATGAATGACTAGTATGAGTAAGCTTCATTTCAAACACAATCTGCATTACATTCTGACAGATCGCATACAAATATTTGCGATAGTTGATAAGTACGGCATCTTTGATGTTGTTATAGTTCATACTATTTGCATGAACTAGCAGACAATATGTACGCCGAGAAAGTGGTATATGGTAGTGATGTGGATAATCGATAATTTTTCCTAATCGATTATCCACATCTCTAAAAATTATACACTTGTCACTAGAATTCTTAGTAGATTTTCTTATGTAATGAATTACATGTCATTCATAGATTTCTTTTCAATTTAACTTGGGGTTGGGACTAACTGTAGGTTAGTAATAGTGGTGCAAGTGGGCCTTAATGTCAATAATTTACTCAAATTCTTACTATCTTAAATCGATGTATTTTCATAACAATTCCATCGACTCAGGCACCGACTCCAACGAGAGTAACAAAATGTGTTACTGATTTTTAAAGAATTTATTTTAGAGTCTGTTTTACTTCATTATGTGCACCAAAGGCATGTCTCCTGCGCTCTTGTTTTTCTCATAACAAAACACATACGCAAAACAACACACAACAAAATTGTATCTGTCTCCTGCTTGTAGAACAATGGACCATAGATAAAAGATACATGTTTTGTGTAGGTGTTTTGTGTAATGTTTTAGTGCAGGAGACGCGGCACCAATAATCGTAATAATAAAATCGTAACATAACCGTGACATAAGCTCAGTTATTGTTTGAAATGTGACGCAACGTTTTTATGAATTAAGGAAACTGTGTGAAAGTGGATAATGACTGGTTACGATATATTTTGTAACTTCAGTTCGATACGTGTTGGTAAGTATCGAAAAATACGTAATTTAAAATTCATACATATAGGGATGTCCTGTCTCCATTTTCGACAGTTTTATTCAATAAAATTCTGTAGTGATTTCTTAAGTTTAGAGTGTTATACATTGAAATAAAACTATGTTTACGGATTCTATCACGTTTTATTTTTATTTTTTTTAATTTTGTTCTATTTTAAAATGAAAGTAGATTTTTCTAACACTAACATTCTTGGACGAATGACATCTCAGTCCAACCCTTAGGTCCAACCTATGATCACGAAGAGTGCAAAGCCTTCGAAACGTCGGGAATAAAAATTAAAACCAATAATATGCAAATATTGTATAAGTGTAAAAGTTTTAAAGTTTGCGACTATGAATTTAAATACTGGTACATTGTCTTGTACATGTACAGCTCAAAAAATAACTATTACTTAACATTACAGAAACGATTATAAATGACAATTTCAAGTTTAGAATGCAAAAAAATGATAAAAGTAACGGCTTTTGTGATGTGTCAAACTTAACTGAAATGCTTTTATTTTATACCTTATTTGACTTTTGCTTTCGATGTGGAAACTAGGGAATCGTTGATTATACCAATTATGATTAAAGCCGCGTCACCTGCACTAGTTTTTCTCGAAACATTCCACAAAAACACATACGCAAAACAACGATTTTAGCTGTCACCTGCTCGTAGAACAATGCACCATAGATAAAAAAATACATGTTTTGTGTAATGTTTTAGTACATTTTAAGCCGGGTCTCCTGCTTGTAGAACAATGGACCACAGATAAAAAATGCATGCTTTGAGTAGGTGTTTTGCGTAATGTTTTAGTGCAGGAGACCCGGCTTTAATTTAGTTTTCAATGTTTTTTTACGCGGTTTTAAATTAAATATGCGATTAATAAGTATGCGACCTGATTTAAAATATATTGTCATCCTAGATTTTTTCGTGGTAGGAGTCGCGAGCAAAAACCAGTATATGAAATAGTGATTGTTATAGTCTCTTGAAAAGCAACGTTTCCTGCTATTGTTTTAAAATTTATTTATTTATTTATGAAATGGTCGTATATGATCCATATGAGTTACTTCCTTTTATTGTTGTTTCCGGGATAAGACATAATATAAAACATATTATAGACAATAATATCTATGTACAAGTTAACTATAAAAAACATTATAGTTACTCGTATATACTCGTTTTGCGGTAGTAAATTTTAAAGCTGGCAACCCTGTTTTAAACGCTGAATCTAATGACGCTATCAGGGCAATTGATTTTTTTCCTCCAAGCGCGTTCAAGTCGTCATAGTTTTTGTAATTTATTGATCACCATTTGTAATTGTAATTTAAATCGACGATACTCGGCAAAGCACGTTGTAACATTGAACGACCCAAGAAGGAAAGGCTACTTGACGATGGCTATTGATTAAAATACATGATTTGTAAATCTTTTATCAATAAATCCATTTTTTTGTATGAAATTAAATCATATTACTCAAGAGTCACTGGAAAAAGTGGAAGTGATGTAAAAAGGCGGAGAAAGAAATATTCGATTGTATGAGCATGGCGAGAAACGAATTTGGCTTAGTTTTTACGACCGGCAGCCTACCTGACGTCAAATCCCTTCCCTGAAGGGTCTAGTACCAAGCAAAGATTGTGAGAAGAATCGCTTTGTCTAACTTGGAAATGGAACCCAGAACCTTCGAGTCGTAACCAAGGAAGCAAAATTAATTGGAAAACAAATATAAGGAGCAGCGGGGATGGCCTGTTGGAACAGAAATGAATTTCGAGTTCGCAGTGAGTAGAATATTATATATAGTCATACCGAGAGATAATACAAATCATAGATATATATTACAATATTTATATAATGAAGCTGTTTCGCTGATGTGAGGACACCTCAGATTTTTGAAGTGAAAATTTCTTTAGCCGTGCTTAGTACTTTAATTTGTGGGTATTGAATGGGGCTGAGCGGTCACGTTCGGCTATGTAACGTTTGTTCGGGTAAAGACAGCTCGAGTCGACTAACGGCCGGTTAGTCAAAGGCGTTACTAGTATACTCATCTTACTAATAGCGAAATTTAACTTCGCCTTGATGTAGTTTTAATTTGATTATTATTTATCTAACTTTGATTGTAGACACACGTTGATGTAGTACCTATGTCGACAAAACATTAATATCGTGAACAACCTAAAATAATATTATATCGGCTTTTCGACAAAAAACATTAATGAAATCTTTGTAATTCAATTAGGGCGAAGATTAAGACGATTAAGCCCTAATCTCCTGTAGTTAGCATTGTTCACTGTCGGCAGTTAAACAATAAACTTTGATCTCCTAAATTCTTGTATTTTAGCTGTACGCCTTTAAATTTCTTGAATAAATAAGTTTTAAAGTATTGTTAGGAACAGTGGTCGCTATTAGACTTCTTCTTCTTTAAAAAATAATGGCTTCTACGCTTTTGCGATGATTTTGCCAATCTTCATAAGAGATTCGCAATGATCATAAGACCGAGATATGCACGATCTCAAGGTCCTGATGCGATTATGGCGGCAATTCTTTTTTTCTTTCCAGTGCAATTCCCCTCAATCATCAGATGACCTTCGGACTGAACAAAGCCAGCGGAAGCATCAAGCAAAACTGATCAAAGATCACCAGTAAAAAAAAACACATTATACTATCTATCTACGATGAAGTTTGGTGCATAAAACCACATAACTGTAAAGGAACAAACACAACTCTAGAAAATAATATGAAATAATTTTAACAAACGACGCCCACCCTGCCAGACTTTCGCCCAAAATCCGTCGCTATGAGACGGAACAACACAGAAAATCGACGTAAAGTGGCAGCTCTAGTTGTGTCTAGAGTGTCTATGGGCGGTGGAGTTTGCCAGTCTCTGTTATAAAAAATATATAATAATATATTTGGAGGCTTAAAAATATCATGGCCTTTCAAGTCTCTATGTCTATCTTTCTTTTCTTCTATATGAAGATTCAAAACTAGATTAATGCTTGTGTATCGTATGCTCGCCCCCTATCACATCTGGGACCGAATTAAGCTCGGCGAAATGTGGGTGTTCTAGTTCTCTAGTACGCCTCTGCCTACCCCTTCGGGGATACAGGCGTGAGCTTATGTTATCGTTTTGTAATGAGGCGTAATTTTAAATATACTATTTCTATAATATGTCGTGAGACGTGAGTGTATCTAAACATGCCAAGGAACTTAGTCTTTTTATTAGATTGTAAGATGAATCTCAATAGATTCAATAGTATTAGGTTCCTCGAGTATTAACTATTCATTCTAAAATATAGACAAAATATAAAGATTTCTTAGGTTTACGCGAATGTTATTTATTGAAATAAAACTATTTTTACGGATTCTAGCACGATTTGGTTTTAATTTTTATGCTCGACGTTTCGGGTGGTCACGGGTCGGTCCGAATAGTTATATAGTTTTATTTCAATAGAGGCAAAACATCTAATATTGAATGTATGAATAAGAGAAAAGTAAATGAGAATGGGTAAGGCATCTGTACAATCTTAATCTAAGCATTCAAGTTTATCATTTGAAACAACTTTATGGAAAATTTAGATGAGTGCATTATGATTTGATTTGACACTATTGTGATCGATTACTTTTACACTTTCTTTTAGGATTCCGAATAGAGATAGCAAGACTGAATCTTTGACACGGGGAAACACATTTTACGTAATACTAGTAACCTTGTAGGGGGGATGGAAGAGTTAGACTCCGCCTTTCTGATAAAGAATTATAGTTAGTGTCGGACCGAAAGTCGATTTCTGGCCGAAGCCGAAGCCGATTAATAGGCTTTTGCCACAACCTTCGGCTTAGGCCGATGGTCTCTTTGGACGATTTAGACAGATTTCGAGTTAAACTTGCCTTGAATGCGAACCGGTAAGCATGTTTTAGCATTTGAACGTTTATAAATATAGGGGTAAATTTCATACGCCTGATATAAGAATCTAACAATAAATACTGCAACACTAAGGATTTATATATTATAAGAATCTACATGGTACTGCTTTGCTTTTCATCTAGGTATTGCATATTAATTCGCAAAATGCATAATAATAACAAGTTAAAGCTTAGGGAAAACGTGTACGAAAATACCTATAAATACCTAACAGTCCCATAGATTGTCCTGATCCCACATCAAAATACGAGTCTTGTGTTGTGGGTATCGAAAACTTCGAGATAATTTCGGTCTCGCAACTCCCAGGCCTAAAATATTTGTGGGTCACAGAAACATTTCTGCGGGGATCGAACCCGCGGCCTCACGCTTTTCCACTTCGACTCGGAGACTGACAACTTCTATATACTATTGTCGTATGCAATTAGTGCATATAAACTATGTCAAATCCTTTTAACCCATTTAAATATTAGCATTAAAACGTGGGTATGATTGCCAATACAAATATGATATTTTATGTCAGTGACAATATGGCCTATATTATTGTTTACAATGTTCTGTGAATCTTCCATCAGCCCTTATCCCACTTTGATGTGGTTTCCGTGTAGAATGGGTTCAAGGTTGTTTCAGAAATGATTCGGCTTAATTTTATGATAAACTGCCTGTCGTCAACCCTCCCTAGGAGATAAATTGCGCGATATCTGGAGTTAGTTTAATTTGTATCTATTAACTTCAAATTACAATGTGTTTCTTTTGAATCGTTTTAATATGAACTGTATAAATCCTGATTAATTAAAGTGGTCAATAGCGTTTTAGCGTATATTAAGTTAATTTATTCCTTAACTAACACCATTAAATAAGCCATTTTAAAAAGACGCAGATTCTTCTGGTTTAAATGCTTAATTATGGTCAGTTGTTATTATATTTTCTGTTCGTCAAGGTAATCCTTTCGCTTATTAAAAGCTCATCAATCTCTTCTATAGCCTTTTGAAAAAGCACGTGTAATTAAGTAAGTATATTCAAAATTCTGTTATTATAATGTAGTTTGAAACTAAATTAAGTATATTCCAAAGTCAAATGGAATTTAGGCAAACTTTATCGGACTTAAGCCGTTTGTCATACAAGTATCTTAATTGTTTTTTCATAGTTTTCAAATTTGAATCCAGTTCTGTTGGCTGAGGTCAAAAAATATAAACCGCAAGAAGGCCACGCGTGTCACGATTGACATTAGCCAACAATAGCCTCATAGAGATTGTATCGCCATGGCTAACCTCATGGATTTTAGGCCAACAAGCACTCTTCATCACTTCGCCTAACAATTAATGTTTACGTAATTACGGTCGTGGGAAAATAAAAAAATGGTTCGTACGTACTCAAGTAGGCGGACGGAGACGTCGGCAGCTTTCTCTCCTTTGGTGGGGTGCTGTAAACAAACGCCGGGTTGACGCATCCACGTGGTTGTGGGCACATGTCACTCTCGGAGCCTCTGCGCACGCGCCGCTGCGACACCAACTCCGCCATCGACTTCGCCGACTCGGATTTTCCCATGCCTTTCAACTTTTTTTTCTTCTCTTTCTCAGGCGAGTGAATGTGCAAAATAGCCGCCGCTTTAGGTGGTATTTTCTCAGGCACTATAAGCTCTTTAGCGGACGCGCTCTTTTGCTTTTTATTCGTGAATAGATCACTGAATTTTTTCTCCACTTTCCTGGGCCTCTGTGGCTTTAAGTTCAGGTCTATGTCTCCGCTCTTCTTCCTCTGTTTTACGGGTTCCGGTTTTCGTTTCGCCATAGCTGGTGTTTTGGGCTTGTACGTGCCCTCGACGCCCGCGAACGCTACGTCGTAATCCTTTTCACTCAGAATCGGCTTAGTGAAGATCACACTGCTGTGCTTGATCTTTTCAATATCATCAATAGTTTCTTCATCTTTGGTAGATCGCCAGCGGTTTCCTATCAATCGTAGGGAAGCGCGGACGGATCTGGAACGTCGCAAGCCTCCTTGCTCCCTCTTGAACTTGTCGAGGAGGGTCTCCATAGCCCAGCGAGGGGTATCGGGGCGCGCGGGGCCCTGGGCATTGCACGACACGATCGACTTCGCGCACTCTATTCACTTGAACGATAGTTACGTGAGTCGCTCAACTCGCTTACTTCCCGACGTTCACTCGAAGCGGCGTCGGTTTATCGAATGCGTGCCTACAACGAGGTGGTAAATGGTAGGGTTCGTCGCAGCCTGAGACCTCGCAGTGGCCCGGAGTGTGCCGGCCGTCGCGCGCGAGATTGTCTGATAAACTGTTCTCATTTGCACAATAGTTTTGATTTGATAACTTATCTGTTTGGAATACACATTTCACGACATCCGTGGTCGAGATTTGTGACGTAGTAGATAAAGTTAAGGACGCAGTTACAATAGTTGCTCGCGCGCGGTGCAGTACAGACGGCGAGCATTACGTTTCGTTTGTTCCAGATTGCGGCTATTGATTATTTCGCAACGCTCGTGCCGATTCCGAACTTGATTTACGACAATGCAGAACAGCCTAGCCGCCTAGCGTATAGCGGCACCGACAACTGTTCTACAATCGATCATTCTGTTAATTTATTAGACATTGTCCGAAGTCAAGATTGATAGCACCGTGTGAACACCGCGAAGTTTCTTGTTTTTAGGGCACATAGTGTTAGTATAGAGGTACAATAAGATTTTTAATGCGAAAGCTTTAATAACATTACTTAACGTAATAAAATAAATTCATAGATAGATAAATTTGTTCTATAAAGTATTATCTTTTTTTTTTAAATACCAAACGTAATGGTTTCTTACTCTTACGCGAATAATACAAATTAAAATAAAATATTTTTACGGATATCAAAATTTGTTTTTATATAATTAGGTCCAAAGTCCTAAGTCTGCAGTTACTGTTCTTTTAGAGGAAGGGTCCAAAGTTCCAAACACTAAGCCTTACTTATAAAAATATTTAAGCACTGCTTATCTTTATACCATAGGTTGTCCCTTTCATTTTTAAACAATGTAACGCAAGGAAAAAAGTGACAGGTTATTCTTAACCATTTGCTCAGCTAAAAATGCTTTAAGTAAGGCCCTAGATATACATTACAAAGTACATTTAGGGCCTTACTTATAAAAACATTTTCGCTTATCTTTTCGCTAAGAATACCCTGTCACTTTGTTCCTTGCGTTACATTGTTTAAAAATGAAAGGGACAACCTATGGTTAAAGATAAGTAGCGCTTAAATATTTTTATAAGTAAGGGGCATAATAATTATGCATATTAAAGCTGGCTCCTATAGGCAAACAGTAGGTATCTGTTTTTCAGTAACTTGTTACTATTAATTAAATATTATCGGCTTAATTACCATGTCATAGCTCCGTTTAGAAAATTACACAAATGAGAAAAACTTCTTGAATATTAAATTTTATCAATAGTTGATTTTATTTTACGTTTATTCTACGTTTTTTGCTTAATTAAAGCTGGTATTGATAGATCAGACAAATAAAATTTAGTTTAAAATTAAATTGTATTTCTCAGTAAAATTATTTCAGATGAACGATTTTTGATAATAAAGCTGATGGCTTAGGCTAATTGGACAGCCTCCGTGGCGCAGCGGGCGACTAGCCGGCTGTGAAACGTGAGGTAGCGAGTTCGATTCCCGCTCCGAGACAAATGTCTGTGTGGCCCACAGTTTTTTTTCAGGTTCAGACCTGTGTTGTGAGAAAGAGAGTCCCTCGTAGTTCCTGATACCCACGATACAAGATTCGATTTTAGTATGGGGTCAGGACTATGTGTGTGACTGTTGGGTGTATATATTTATATTAAAAAATAAGTCGACAGTCACTATCTTCGTGTGTCTACGCCATTAACACAGTAAACACTGTCACGTCCCGCATCAATGATAACTATTATTTGCTTTTGTTTATTGTGTTCCTTCACTATTCATACGATTGTGCTGAAAGTTTGTTCAGATACTATGTGCCAGTTTCTTATTGTATGTCGGCTCTACAATAGCAAGTCTTCAGTGGATAGGTAGAGAGCATTAATTTCAGTGGCCTTTGTTTCTATGGCCTTATTCTGGCATCATAACATAACTAATGAGTTTTTACCTATTACAATTTGAGCTTTGAAAAAGAAAATAGAATGCCAATAAATTTTCAGTCAAACTCAAAGACAAATATTAGGGGACATTATTTTGACTGATAGAGCTGCGTTAAGTCTACAGCAGGAATGGGCTAACTGCTCCACTTAGATACCACTGTCTCATAGAAAACAAACGTAAAATGGCGCGTCGCGTTTTTCTTTTTTTTATCCGGGCACGGCAAACGCCCGGTTCCAATAAACAATCTCGGTTCGAATGTGCAGATAGACTACAAAAATTAGCCAATAAGAACTCAGTTTGAACATGACTACGTCAAATGACTTGATTTGATTGGTTCATAATCGCGATCTATCTGCGCTCTAAACTGAGATCGTTTATAGAAACCGGCCGTAAGTGATTACACTGCACTTGATGGTAAGCGTAGTGCAGTCCAAAAAAAAACAGCGACCACTGACAAACAATGGATTTATCAGTGGTCGTCAGAATCATGCCGGCCTATTTATGCTTCTGCATACTCCGAATCCGAAGAGGGAAGGTCAATCGAGAGACTTGAGACAAGACGGGCGGATGACCGATGCAGACACAGGGATATCCTTATACCCGTCTCAAACAACCATCAAATCATGTCGCAACCCCCTCGAGAGAACCGGAAGTACACTGGCTGATCCTGGAAGCGAATCACACACCAAGTGGGGGTCACTATGACAGCTTTTAGCACCGTGTGTACGGTGGTCGCGGAATATCATATCTCCAGCAGCTTTGTTTGGTGACTGAGATTTCAGGTGGAATCCCCCTCCCCTTCCCTAACTCTATGGCTCTTTCCTTGTCTTTTAGTGTGGTCGGTCGAGATCACTTACAATCAGGTGGGCTATCTGCTTGTTTGCCAGCCTTTGTTATAAAAATTAAGAATTTGCTCATAAAAGATAAGTAATCTTCTTTCCATATGCCTCTATCCTGCTTTAATGTGGAGTCGAAGATACAGAAAAGAACATGTTGCAGAAAGGAACTTGTTTTAGTATTTACGGCTGCCTGCCTGACGTCAGGCCCTTCTGGGGGATCCGGTATCAGACAAATCGTGTTAGCAATATCGCTTTTCCTGACCTAGGATTTGAACCCAAGAACTTCAGCGTGACAGCTGCATGCTGCCTCTAGACCGAGTAGACAACATAATAGAAATAGAAATAGAAATATAAAGGAAGATGCTGTGATAGGTAATATTTCAACCGTTGATGTAAATTAGTATTGCGTGTAGTTGAATCAACTGTCTTTAAACCCTAGTTCATCACAAAGTTAAAAGGATTGTTTCCATGTAAATTAAATGTACACAAGTTTAAATAGAGGGTACACGTTAAAATAGGTACAAGTGTCAATCATTGCTTTCATGATACACCCTTGGAAGTTGTTAATAAGAGGAAAGTTTGTTACGCACCGACTTTCCCTTTGAAGAACTCCTACGTTTCAAGGATAATGAAATCTTAGAGGCCCTGTTTAGAAATAGTTGACATGTATTAATATAATTTAAAGTTTTGTGAGATCACGATGTTTCTGAAAGGCATTTTAAAATTGATAGGGTTTCTGATATCCACATGGACTGTAAAATGTATTTGCTTAAGACTATAGAAAAAAAACCTCATCAAGAGGAGGTGACTTTTCGATATTATTTACCTTAGTCGACTCCCATTTTACTCAAACGAGCGTTACATAGTCGAGTGTGACGGCTCAGCCTCAATCATACAAACAAAATAAAAAGCTCTGCGCGCCTAAAGAAGTTCTCACTTAAAAAACTATCAACCTTTAAATGTGTCAATAGATGAATTATTGCCGAAGTACTTTAAAGGCCAGCGTAATATATCCTATAATTTGGCAGTGTCATATTACATGCCATTCATTTTTATTTAATATTTTTTAAATTTAACGAGCCATAATTATGTGTAAAGCACGGTTAAAATACTTATGATTTTTTAAATGTCGATTTTAAACGATAATGCAAATTTTTAAACTTTATTATTCCGATAATAACAGACTTAAAATGCAATAATCACGGCATAAAATGATATGGTACAGTATAAACATAAAAGTCATGCGTAATCATTCTCCTTTGCGACACAAAAGTCCAAAATTACTGCTAGCCTACCTGAGAGCAATTGAAAGGCATTCATTGGACGTAGTAGGACACTAAACAATTCATGTCCATCGAAACGAAACCGAATTCCCGCTTTAGAATAGAATTGATTAATCTCACATTCGTAGGTGTTTTTGCGAAGGAAAAGCTGTTTCGATGCAATACAGCGAGTAGGAGATACGGTTTTTGTCACACTAGTTTCTAGCGAGAAACGCAATTCAAAAATTGTACCGGATTTTGGAAACTGCATTGAATTTGAGCCGGTTTCTGTTCTAGTTTCTTGTTGCTTTTTAATCTGCGTTTTCACTTTGTAGTTTTGCGTTGGAAATAGTGTTTGATTAAATGATTCTATCAGTGTTGTTTAGTATAGCTTAGTCATCAAGATGTCGCCTCCTTGGTCTAGTGGCAGCATATATGGGCTGTGGACCGGGAGGTCCTGGGTTCGATTCCTAGGTAAGGCAAAGCATTTTTTTAATTTAATTTACCCGGGACTGGATCCGTCAGAGGGGGTTGACGTCAGGCAGGCAGCCGGTCGTAAAAACTAAGCCAATTATATCTGCAACATGCTTGAAAAGTGTGTTGCGCCGACCCCATACTAAGGTGGGATAAGGGCAGGTAGAAAGAAAAAGTCATCAAGATGTCATTCTATAATATATGATAGGGGATTTTGACGGGAAGTCTGACAGGGTGGGCGTCACTTGTTAAAATTATTTCATATTATTCTCTATAACTGTGTTTGTTGGTTTTAAGTGTTGTTGTTTAATGCATCAAACTTCAGTGAAGATGGACAGTATAATGTGGAAAAATTGTAATCGGTGATCTTCGATGAGTTTTGCTTGGTGCGTTGGTTGGCTTTGTTCGGTCGATTCGCCGAGTGAAGGTCATCTGAGGGGCACTGGACTGGAAGGAATTACCGCCATAATCCCAGCAAGGCCTTGAGATCATCCACATCTGGGTCTCATGGTCATTGTGAAAACATAATTGCTTTATTTACCTTGACATTGGCTAAATCACCGCATATGCGTGGAAGCCATTATTTTTAAAAGAAGAAGAAGAATGTATGATATTCATTTCAAAAATTATGTACAAATTGAAATATCATGCCTACTTGTATATTATTCTAGGAGACGGCGTAACTCTTTTCAAGCATGTTACAAAAAAAATCGGCTTAGTTTTTACCGCCAGCCTGAGATTAACAGAATGTAATCGTGTAAGAACCTTATTATCCTATCGGGAATTTGGGACATGTTGGTCCACAGCCCATACTTGTATCGTGTGCAATTTATTACAGGAATATTGTGGGGATAAAGTATCGCGTCTCTACCCTTTTCGACCTACTTAAAAAAATGGAGGTACCTTCTTAACTCGTATGTATTTTTTTAATATGTATAATAGGCGATATCTCTGACAAATACGGAACGATTTTTGAGTAAATTTGGTCTCAATGGGATAAATTGTGGTCCGTTAAGTTTTTTAATTTGTGATTATTAGATATTAAAAAAAAACTTGTCTTGCAGAAACGGTAGTTTTGTGGTTTGAAGTGAGCGAAAATACAAACAGAATTTCGACATTATTGCTTCCTGTGTCCATGAACAGGAAAGGTCGCACTGTGCATAATATATTTTTCATTCAAAATTTTGATTATAGGTACATGTACCACTTGGAACTGTGTGGCGAGGCTGGCGAGTAGGTGGGAAACGGAAGGCCGCAGGTTCGATTCCTGTACCCAGACAAATATTTGTGTGGTCCATAGATTTTTGTATACGTTTTGGGTGACGTAAAGGGAATAAAATTGTAGTTCCAAGTTAAGAGTAATCTATAGATGTGCTCTTTCTTCAATCTTTGGCTTATTCAAATTTATTATTAACTGCCTCGGTGGCGAGGTTGTATTGCGGTACGACTGCCGTCCTGAGGTCTCGGGTTCGATCCCCGGGTCGGGCAAAGTAATATTTTTCCATATCAGCCCGGAGTCCGGAGTTTGTGCACGATATGGCGATAGGCTCGCCCCCTATCACATCTGGGACGGAACTAAGCTCGGCGAAATGTGGGTGTTCTAGTTGGCTAGTGCGCCTCTGCTTACCCCTTCGGGGATACAGGCGTGAGCTTATGTTATGTCATGTAAATTTATTTTACGAATGTTTCATTTCATGCATAACTTTTAAATTTGTATCTACTTAAAAATAATTAAGATTTTTCTAATAGTTCAAAGGCTAGGACGTCAAGATTAAGCCAAGTTCTTTCTGCAACATGCTTTTAATAAAATGTGTTGCCCAGATCCGACATTGGACTGGGATGAGGGCAGGTGGAAGCAACGAAAGTGGAGTTTGTATAAAGTGATAATATTCTTGTAAGATTTGACTATAAGGGCGACTTGCAGTGCTATTATTAATCTAGAGTTAATTCTAAACTCGATTTATTCTGCAGCTCATTCTTATCTTTAAATCAAGATTTAGCATAAATAGAGACTTATCGCAGAGCTGCAAGTTGGCCAAAAAGATTTTTATTTATAAAAACCAGGCCAACATACCATATAGCTGTCTTCACTCTTCGCCAAATATGACCCTGGCTCAGACTTGATACTCGATTCGACTTCGATTCGATTTTTTATAGTAGAAACTGGCAACCGAGCAGATGGGTCACCTGATGGTAAGTGATCTCCACTGCCCATAGATACCCAAGACACAAAAATAATTATGGGTGCGTTGCCAACCTAAAAGGAGGGAATGGAAGGGGAAGGAAAAGGGATTGGGAAAGGGAGGGGGGAAATGGGCCACCGGAAATGTCACCCACCGAACGAAACGCAACAGCAAGCTGCCACTTTATGTCGGTTTTCTATGAGACAGTGGTATCAAACCGGTCGAGCCAGCCCATTCGTGCTGTAGACGTCACTGTCTACTGCGTGGTTCTACCACTCAAATAAAATTTCATTTAGTTACTTAGGGGGCGTCCATAAATTACGTGAGGTGTTTTTTTAAATTTTCTGCCCCTCCCTTCCCCCGTGGTGAGATGTCGTGAGATTTTATTCAACCCCCTCCCCCATCCCCCAATCTCACGTGAGATTTTTCAAAATGTGAGTTTCTTACGTATACGCATGTACAATCTGGATTAAATGGACCAAAATAGTATATTTTTTTTTGTTTCAATCAGAAAAAAAATTGCGTGATATTTGCCGAGACCCCCCCTCTCTCCAATGTAAGATTAGATGAGATTTGACTCGACCCCCTCCCCCCCTTAAACACCTCACGTAATTTATGGACGCCCCCTTAAAATGCCACCGAAATCGGGTTGAAAGTGCGCTAATGTAGCGTTAAAAAGTTCTAAATGACAAGTTCTCGAATCCAACGCGACATTAGCGCACTTTTTAACTCTATTTCGGTGGAATTTTAAGTCACCAAACGAATGAAATCGAATTGAACGTCAAAAGTTACTCTCCCTCATCAGTGGCCTGAGCAGGAAAATTTCTGACAACCGTAAATGTATTCGAACTCGATGCGCGTCTATGAAATTTGTATGAAATATCAACCAAACGTCATCAGTGCGTAGCGACCTCGAATATATTTACATTAGTTTTTCGTGCTCGGGCTACTGTCTTATTCAATTTATTTTCTTCAGAAAAATAATTGTTTTTCTTTGCTCATTTATCAAGTAACGTGATACTGCGGTCACTGCCTCCATATAAAGATTCAATCTGTCGCCATGTGATTGATACGAGTGCACAGTGTTACCAATTAATTAAAAAAACTCAGTGATGCCGTATTTCAATTAAGCTCGTCGATTGTAAAAAGTTTAAAATTCTGCAGTGCCTGTCACTCTGTTAATTAAGCATTTTACTATTGAAATATAAATCTTAGTATAACTTTGATTAACTTTAAAAAATATGTTTTATTTTTGTTCTATGACTCGGTGGCGTGGTTGTATTTCGGTACGACTACCGTCTTAAGGTCTCGGGTTGGATCCCCGGGTCGGGAAAAGTTATATTGGATTTTTCCGTATCAGCCCGGAGTCTGGAATTTGTGCCTGACATGGCGACAGGCTCGTTCCCTATCACATATAGGACGGAACTAAGCTCGGCGAAATGTGGGTGTTCTAGTTCGCTAGTGCGCCTCTACCAACTCCTTCGGGGATACAGGCGCGAGCTTATGTCATGTCATGTCGTGGTTGTAATTGGTCTGGACAGTCATGCTGGCTTAGAAAACTATGCTTAAGGAGCGGCTGCGTCATGTGAAGTGACCTTTCATATGGAGGAGGCCGGTAACTGTCACGTGCATCATACTCGTGAATATCATGCAGCACACGGAATGAGTGGATTGGTCTGCTCGGAGTGACAACCACGAGTAAGATAATAATCTAAAATATTGTAGTTTCGTAGAGTACTTTCTATCCTTTTAGCTAGAAATAGTGCCTTGAAGTGTAGGATGAAAGCCAAGTGATGCCTAAAGGTCAAGATACCCGGTAATATGTTATGTTTCTACCTTTTCTATAAGTGGATGGAGCCCGTGTCGTTCCTTCCTTAGTGCGAATATGTCTTCTACTTTATTAGAGGTAAATCAATTGATAGAAATATAACCGAAATGTGTCTTTAAAGTTTTATATTTGCCTCGGTGGCGTGGTTATATTTCGGTACGACTACTGTCCTGAGGTCTCGGGTTCGATCCCCGGGTCGGGCAGTTATATTGGATTTTTCCATATCAGCCCGGAGTCTGGAAGTCTTGTGCCCGATATGGCGATAGGCTCGCCCTATCACATCTGGGACGGAACTAAGCTGCGCTAAATGTGGGTGTACTAGTTGGCTAGTGCGCCTCTGCCTACCCCTTCGGGGATACAGGCGTGAGCTTATGTTATATTATGTTTTATATTTGTGAGAAGGTACATCAATCGAAAACTTTGAACACCTCTTTAAAGTAATTGCGCGGACGGATGAACGTAAAATTTGACAGTTAAAATTAATAATTATAGAAAGAAGTACACAGAGCTATTTTTTTATATAAAATACATTAGCAATGCGTTAAATTAATTAAAATAATTATGGTCCAATTTCGGCCCCTGGGCGACTACTAGTTTGTACTAAAACCAACAATTATTTACCTAGTCATATGAAACATAATTAAATAATTATTTCATATTCTGATTAACTATTATTACAATTTCCATTTATTTACTTTTATACTCGTAAATGAGTACTCAATTTATTGAAATAAAATTAAGACGTCTGGTAATTTCCATAAATTATGTAAAGATGGAAATATCGAAACATTCTTGAGCGATTATAATTATGTACATAAAGAAAAACAAGATTTATTGAGGTAAATAGGACTTTTCATTTGAATACAATTACCAATTATAGGTTCGATGAAGAAATACCGCGATATTGGTTTTTCCAGCCCGCCTAGCATGCGCGCCTCAAGATATCTCGATAACTGACTATCGAGATATTGTCTACAATATTGTATGAATATAAACGAGGACGCATGTTAGTGTCCGTAGACAAATTGAGAAAACCGGTCATAACAGGACAAAATGAGTAGACAAAATGTTCTCGTGGTGTGCATGCTCTGACACGACAAAGTTACTCCAGCGCAAAAACCGACATCGTAGAAATGCTTGCGAATCGAAGTTGTACGAAGAAACACGAATTACTCCACACTATCTTCCCCGGTTAACTTCGGGAACCTTCGCGTGTAGTGCTTCGCTTATGACATAAAGATATTCTATCCCTCAATGATGCTATAAAATCAGTTATATCACTGTACCACTTTAACGCTGGTGGAATTATAAGACACAGTTCTATCTAGCAACCGTCATCCATGTCGTGTCGATGAAAAATCATGCTTAAATTTCACTAACGGTTTAACGCAACAAGCTCGATGCTAATTTGATTGTCAAAAATATTCCTGCACGGGTCGCTGTTCCCATTATGTTTGATTTGTACTGTCTTTATTCCTGTAGTCATACATGTATACATAATGTCACGCCTGTATCTAAAAGAGTTAGGCAGATACTATGAATTTCCACTTCGCCCGAATCTGACATACTATTTTCGTTTCATCCGCTTTCATCAATCTCTTCATGCATTCGCGTCGGTTTAGGGTACTTTTGACCTGTCCCTTATATAATATGTCATCGACTTGTTTAATGTAAATCCGGTCGCCCTATACCGACTTTTTCATCCACACTCGTCTTGTTTATCTCTTTAGTCAATCTCCTATCATTCATGTCCAAACCATCTGAAAACAAATCTGCGTCTTTTCAAAAACAGCAAATGGATCATCAAGAAAGTAGAGAACAACTAATTAAGCTGAAAATAAAAAAACCTACACTCATTTTCATCGTTAAAGCTCGTTTGAAGCTTGAACTTTTTCAAAAGCCTTGCACTGCGAACGTTAAACAGTTTTTGCTTTGCCACAAAGAAATTTCTAATGCTGCATTTTCTGCACCGAGGCCCTCATTTCTACGGATTTCCTATATTTTGTGTGAGTTTTTGTTTCTTTATAAAAGGTTAAATATATTAGGGGTACTGATTACTCGAAAAAAAAAACCCGCGGCGAATGAGAATAATAGTGGTTAACTTCAAAATCAGTTCAATATTTTCGAGATTTGTGTGTACAAACAAACATTTCTGCTTCATAACCTTAGTTTAAAAATTCACATTCATTTACTCTACCAAAACGGAAAGTTGTTCAAATAATATTCATCCAAAGATAATTCCTGCAACTGCACTCGTTAATAATTGGTTTGTAAAGTTAACTAGGCGGTCGATCATTTTAAAGTCAAAATGTGTTTTAGCAAGTCACCTTGTTCCAAGTTCAACCTAAACTACACCAATTGATTTTAAGAGAATAACTAAGATTTTATCTGCGAAATGAGCTGTCGTAACAGACAGGCTAGTAATTCTGCTATTTATTTACTGCCCGATATTTATTTAATTGGTTCTGTATTATTAATTTCTCACAGCTGGTAAGAGATCTTAGGAGAGTTAAAAGAATGGTAACCAATTCCAATAAACAATATCAGTTCGAATGTGCAGATAGATTACAAAAATTTGCCAATGAGAACACAGTTTAAACATGACTCCGTCAAATGTCTTGATTTGATTGGTTCATAATTGCGATCTATCTGCACTCTAAACTGAGATCGTTTATTGAGACCGGCCGTAAGTCCAGCATACTTACCGGTGCGCGATATAGGTTAAACGTAGTGGTGGTCAGCAGGACAACCATGAGCTTTTTTGACATCACTCGTTAGCGAAACACCCGAACGCATCTAGCGGTTGCGCGGGGACCTGACGTTTTCCATACAAATATTTTACGTCCTCGCTCGCGTAAATACGTGCAACAAACTCATGGTTAAGCTACTGGACTCGGGAGTGAGGACTCAGAACTATATTTTTTTTATAGCAGACTGGCCAACAAACAGCCGGGCACATGATGGTAAGTAATCTCCACCGTCCATAGACACCCAAGACACAAAAAGAATCATGGCGGCGTTCTCAACGTAACGGGAGGGAATTAGAGATAGGAAAAAGAGGGGGGAGTTGGGCCACGGGAAATATCACTCACTGAACGAAACGCGACAGCGAGCTGCCACTTTACGTTGGTTTTCTTTGGGACAGTGGTATTAAAGCCGAGCCGGGCCATTCGTGCTGTACACGTAATTGGCTTTACTGCTCAAATATATGTGACTATGGGGTTTACGTACTTATATTTTTTTATGGAGAATTCCCTGATGCAAGATTCCTCGTAATTTCTTTATTGTTACATGCGATAATTGACAATGAATATTCATTCTTACTGTGTACTTATTACTTAGCAAAGTCAGAAAATATGGTACGATTTTGATTTTGCGGTGCTATAAGTATAGCCATTAGCCCGTTATGTAGTTAATAATAATCACTGAACAAAATTACCGAGATAACTGTAAGTTTGAGTAGACCAGGATAATGCCAAAATATTCTTAAGATCTCTTTTCGTGAATATGCGTTTCATATGAAAATTGCTAATTGTCTCCGTGTAAATCAGAACTCTCATTGCGCTTTTTGTCCTACATTATGTCACAGTCATATAGTGTTATTTTGATTGCAAATACTGGAATTTATGTAATGGAGGAAAATATTTTTTTCCTGTTATGTGGTTAATTGAATGTCTGAACCTCAACTACTAAATCCAGATTTCTGGTTCTCAATTATTTGTTTAGTATTACTTCACAATTTAACGAAATATTTCCACATTGGAGTTGGTTATGGCCAGGTATGATCAATCGTATTCGTAGATACTTTACTAATCGTCATCATCATAGGACGTCTACTGCTGAACATAGGCCTCCCCCAAAGATTTCCAGATCGACCTGTTGGAAGTGGCCTGCATCCAGCGACTTCCTGTGACCTCTATCAGGGCGTCGGTCCACCTTGTAGGTGGACGTCCTACTCTGCGCTTGCCGGTACGTGGTCTCCACTCGTGAACTTTTCTGCCCCACCGGCTATCAGTTCTACGAGCTATATGCCCTGCCCACTGCCACTTCAACTTGTTAATCCTCTGGGCTATGTAATAATACGAAAGTTTTAAGCCGTGTCTCCTGCACTAAAACATTACACAAAACACCTATGCTAAATATGGTTTCGGTACATATTTTTGGTCTATGGTCCATTGTTCTATGAGCAGGAGGCAACGAAAATCATTGTTTCGCGTATGTGTTTTTGTGTTTTGTTTCGAGAATAACACGTGCACACAGCTTTATAAAATCATGTTGCACAGTTTAACACAACAGTGGAATGTTCTTTGTACTTACCTCTAATACGAGGTTGTTTTTCGAAATCGACAATAGTTTTAATTTTCCCCATAAATTAGTTAGCTGATCCCCATAAATTATTTAGCTCATTATAGTTTCTGCAAGTGGCGCTAGAAGATAAAAACTATCTCGATTCCGAGAAGCGAGAATTTTTAAAAAGCCTCGTACTAGACGTATGGACATTGAAGTAAGTGACAGGGTCGTGACGCCTGAGCCCAGAAGGGTCCCAAACAGGTAGCAGGTGTTTCGGATTACAATGAATAGAACCCTCTTTTGTAATTTTTTGTAAGTGAAGTAGTTTTTTGTTAGTTGGTTGTGAGAATTCGGAACGGCAGTAGGAAGTCTTATAATAGTTACAGAATTTAAATAAGTGTTAAATTGTGATATTAGGTATAGCTTGATATTGGAGATGATTTATTTGTTAAAATTCTTAATGATTTTGTCTCATAAGCTCACGCCTGTATCCCTGAAGAATTACCTGAAGGCGATGTAGAACTCCCTGCAATAGCATATTAGATCTTACTCCATCATACCCAAAGACTTCTATGTATACTACTAGACTGGCTGTTCGGTACATAGAATGTGCGCACTAAGCCTCTGTTAATCGACCTCAACTCACCATAGAAATCTGCTCTTTTTCTTAGCCGTGAAACGTCAAACACTCGCCGTCATGTGTCACAATTTAAACTTCCAAACAGCTTGTGTAGTAAATAGATTATTTAGTCTAAGAAATAGATAGAAGTCTTTGATCATACCAAGCTATTATAACATACCATGAAACTGTTACACAGGTACCTATTACCGTTGTAGTAAATAGCATAAACATAGTTTATTAGTGTTTACTGTTAAATGCCGAAGATACTGTCGTGATCACGTGGACCGCCGACCGGCACGGCGACCTACTTGTTCAGAACAGACTTCAAGCATTTGCGTCTTATTAAATACGGCCCATTATTAGCATGATTTAAAATACTGTTAATTTTTATAAGACTACGACAAAGTCAGAAGAAGAGTTACAAAATGACGGATGAAATACGATTGTATGAAGCGGAAATGCGAATACTGAGATGGATGTGTGGTGTACAAGGATGGACAAAGTAAGAAATGAGTATATCAGAGGAAGCTAGAAAATATTTTTGTTGATGTTGTTGTATGTGTGTGTAGAAAATAAATGGTTTTAGTTTCCGCTAGTCAAATGTACGGAGAAGATACAAACTATCGTCGACTTCGAGAATCGAGTAGGTAGTGTCAAAATAAACTTGTACTAGGGGTACAGTGCTAATTCATTCAAATTACGAGTGGTGTTGCTACTGTTCATGGGTAGTCGCTTATCATCAGGCGAACCGCTTGTCAGTTTCATCATTCAATTATAACAAAAAAATTGTAATAGTAATATTGTTTTTGTCTCATCATTTCAACTGATACATGCCATATGGGTACAAAGTTAGAAACATAACACCACGAACCAAGATAAAACAAACATACAAAATAACCAATAATGATCGTTGTATAATCAATCCTCATTGCACCAATGTTTCCGAATAAATTGACCCTTAATCATGGAGATAAGAGCGAGACAACTAAATAAGCTATAACAGGGTCAGCATTTAATCAGCGGAGTTAGAGTGTATCAAATGATCGGACATTCGATCGTGTCGTCTCGTGTGCTTTTAACAAATTGATGTCATTATTGTTTCTTCTTTTGTGAGCCTATTTTCTAAAATGTGTTGCGACTTGTTACACAGGTCACATGACCATGACGTAAGTTTGAATGGTTTGTACAAAGGATTTATTTATGTCCGTGAACAACTGTAATACTATGGATAGGGGATTTTTTTCATTTCATTTGATGATTTTCCTGCAGAGCTGCTCAATTTCAAATGTTGCATGCATAGAATTCCGTTAATGGACACGGGCCTCTTCTACTAATCTTTCTTCTACCTGCCTTATGCCACCTTAATGTGGGGTCGGCGCAACACACTTTTTCAAGCATGTTGCAGAAAGCATTTGGCTTAGTTTTTACAGTGCCTGCCTGACGTCAACCCCAATCTGAGGCCTCTTCTATTAAGAGATCTTAACCCACCAGGTTGACCTAATGCCGACTAAATGCTCGAAATTCTTGAGGATAATCCTAAGGTATGCAGATTTCTCAGATGCAAATATGTTTATCTTCGGCCTCAACCCTCTTAAGCAAATAAAAAAAAACATGTGATACACAAGTGACATCCCCTTCCGTAATGGCCAGAAAATCTGAAGCAGAAAGGCTGGTATTTCTTAACCCTTATTGCATTACGAGTTTATTTGAAGTTATACAGGCACCTATTACCATCTTATGAAAAGGGAAAGTGCCCTTAGCAGAGTATGTTGAATGTTCAAAGGCATAATACTAGCCTACACATTTAATTATATCGCCGTAAGCTACAAAGCGAGTGGTACTAAGATTTTGTAAATAAATTAAGCCTTTGATTTTTCTTTAGCAGATGTGCGCCGAATGTAAGTTATTTTACTAGGATTTACGTATGCGGTCTCATTGTGATTAATAGTTTAAGATTAGTAACAATAGATAATATAGAACACCCCATGCACCAAAGCAAGATACATATCTTACCTATGTCGTGGGTATTTGGAACTAAGAAAGACGGTCTTGGTATTACAAAAGCTAGAAATACTAAATTGTGGGTGACACAAATATTTATCTCCGGGCTGGCATCAAAGCTGCGGTCTCTCGCTTCACAGCCTTCTAAACTGAGGAAGATATCATGAACAGACGGCGCTACCTTTATTTTCTCATATAAATAGCAGTTAATGTTAACGCTATCGAATTAGTATAATCACAAGTTTAAAAACTTAACGGACCGACTTTAAATCCGATCATGACCCAATGTATATGTGACCACCCTTGAAAGAAGCTCTATCGAACACAAAAAGAATTTTGAAGATCTGTCCACATTTGGCGAAGATATCGCGTAACATACATAAAAAAATATACAGACGAATTGAGGACCTTCTCCTTTTTGGAAGTCGGTCGAAAAATACATAAATAATATAATTTAACACGGGTAGATGTGCTTAATTATAGTTATCCTTGTACTCAATATGTGTGGAAATGGTTGACCGTTTTGAATGGTTTTAATTGATTCTAATAAGGATATAAAAAGGTGTCAATCACCCCAGTTTTGGTGCAATGTTTTTATAAACTCTATACCTAATTAGACTGAATTAACGAATGTATAAGTATTAGAATTTGAAAATGAAATAAACGGGTCGTAAATCGGTAAGTTCTGAAACTTCCTTCTTAGTACGTGGTTGTCTTTTTAGGGCATAATATGAAGATTTAGTTGTGTTTCAAATTATATTGACGCACCAGCGGGTTTAGACAAGTGGCTTATGCGCTAGTCGAATAGAAAAGTAAATGTATGGGGATGACAATAAGAGAATGCCGCATACAGCGTACGCTTATGTCATTCCCATACATTTATTATCCTATTCGACTAGCGCATAAGCCACTCGTCTAAGCCCACTGAGATTTGAACGTTCTCTGCCCAGGTTATACTTTAGAGTAATTAGCGACCTAAGTAATTTGTTTTCAATTTTCCGTATCTCACGATGGCCACGTTACGTGCAGTGCCTCATGTAGGCGTCAAAAGTTCCTACTTTAAGTTATACCTACTGTAAAATCGAGCAGCTTAATCAAATATTATATTTTATTCTACATGGACGAAGGAAGTGCTCAAGCCCGCTCCACCGGCCACAGGAAGCCAGGTGTAGATTGTAGACTTTTGGGGGAGAATTTTACCGAACGCTGCATTGATAAATTAGGTAGGTATAGTATCGATGATTTAATTTATGGATGATACCCTTTATTATTATTTATAAAGACAAACAGTATAGTAATCTCTTTGATTATTTATCGTATCATCAACGTTTCGGGAAGTTTTACTTTTTATAATTTTCGTTGATTAAATAAATAGCCGTAATTATATAATTAAGGTCTTGTACACAATATCCAAGCTTACGATACGAGATAAATATTCGCGATAAGAATCGTTCGAATAAACCTAGTTTATTTGAATTTCGAAGTCTAGCCTTCGAAGTTCGAACGCCTACTGCCATAAACAGTAGAAGGTCTCAGAGCGGGTTCTGCGAGATGTCAAGCTTGCGTGAGGTGCAGGGTCAAACCAGTCGGTTCATACATCCTCAATATAATACACCGCAATTATAATATTCACCTTGTTGCACTCACTAGCATCTAAATATTAGTTCTCACAAACATAACCACACTTTCACGACACATTGTTCACTATTTAAACATTCCATGAAAGAAACCACTCTTATTAACCCATAAACAATGGACATAATACAAAAACTTTTCTGTTCCATTTATAAAAGTTTCGAAACATTTTTCGAATCACAAACACAAGCAATACAACCGTTTCAAAACATAACTAACGTAACGTTCGCGTATAACCGCTGCGTAGCGAAGTTAGGCGTCAGTCATGCCAACATGGCGACACAACATGGCGTCAATGCTACCAACATAGCAAGCCGGTTTACGCAGCCGTGAGTCAACGGCCTTTGTTGGTAATGAATGGAAACGAGTGAAGTTTGACGAACTTGATTCAACGCGTAGAGACGCTTGCGCAATTATGTAAAATTATTGATTTATTATTTACTTTAATAACCTACATAATAATTTGGAAAGAAGTGCCGCCCAAAAATAAAAATAAATTATAATTCAAACAGCACAATTGTTAAAAAACATGTTATTCCACAATAAACTGTTTATACTAATAATTCATTAGAAATTAATTAATACTAATATTAATTATGTCAATTACATTTTTGAGGGCCTCGGTGGCGTGGTGGTATTTCGGTACGACTACGGTTCTGAGGTCTCGGGTTCGATCCCCGGGTCGGGCAAAGTGATATTGGATTTTTCCATATCAGCCCGGAGTCTGGAATTTGTGCCCGATATTGCGATAGGCTCGTCTCCTATCACATCTGGGACGGAACTAAGCTCGGCGAAATGTGGGTGTTCTAGTTCGCTAGTGCTCATCTGCCTACCCCTTCCGGGATACAGGCGTGAGCTTATGTTATGTTATATTTTGAGTGGTAGAGCCACGCTGTAGACAGTAACGTCTACAGCAAGAATGGGCCGGCTTGAACTACCTAAATAGCTAATCAAAAACATATTTTTGTAGATCAAGTTCCCCGTAAAGCAGCGTCTTCGTCTGAATGCAATTCATAATTTATTCAACCAGACACGAACTTCTTTACGAGTCGGGACTAGATTAGTTCTACAGCTGACGTTGTCTGTATTTGCATAAAGGATCTTTAATTTAACGTAGGTAGTGTATATATTTATATAGGTAATCTTTAATAATTAAATAAATAAAATAAATACACCCAACAGTCACACACATAGTCCTGCCCCACACTAAGATCGAGTCTTGTGTCGTGGGTATCAGGAACTACGAGAGACTTTCGGTCTCACACCACCCAGACCCGAAACAAATATCTGTGGGCCACACAGACATTTGTCTTGGTGCGGGAATCGAACCCGCGACCTCACGTTTCGCAGCCGCCTACTCGCCCGCTGCGCCACGGAGGCTTTCAATAGTATGTGGCAGAAACAGGCAAACGAGCTTATGGGTCACCTGATGGTAAGTGATCTCCACCCCCCATAAACACCCAAGACACAAAAATAATCATGGGTGAGTTGCCAACCTAAAAGGAAGGAATGGAAGTGTAGGGAAAACGGATTGAGAAAGGGAGGGGATGAATTGGGCCACTGGAAGTCTCACTCACCCAACGAAACGCGACAAAGAGCTGCCATTTTACGTTGGTTTTCTATGGAACAGTGGTATCAAACCGGTCGAGCCAGCCCATTCGTGCTGTAGACGTAACTACTAAATCTACAGCGTGGCTCTACCACTCAAAAGATTTCTCAATTCGGAGGCCAAGATCTATTTCGGGTCACTAAGTCAGCGGAGTTAGTTATGGCAATATTAAAGAGCCCTCAAAACACGTAGAAAAGAGCACTTCTTAAGCCAGGTCTCCTCAAATAAAACATTACACAAAACACCCTTAAAACATATACGTAAAACAACGATTTTAGCTGTCACCTGCTCGTAGAACAATGGACCATAGATAAAAAATGCATGTTTTGTGTAGGTGTTTTGTGTAGGTGTTTTGTGTAGGTGTTTTGTGTAGGTGTTTTGTGTAGGTGTTTTGTGTAATGTTTTAGTGCAGGAGACCCGGCTTTAAGCCAACACAATCGACAGGGAAGTTGAGAATAAACGTAGTTGCATAATCCAAACACGTGTTAAAACAGATAAAAGCAAATATACGGTAATTAAGTTTTTGTTTGCGGCGTACATTTCTCACGCACTGTATACGTCATGCACTCAGCTCACGAGTCGCACTCGCGGTAGAGAAGTGCTGATAGTGAAAGCGATTAACAATTAAACAAAGATTACGTAGGAAGCGATTATATCGTGATTAAATTATTACTAAGTGTGGTCAAGTATGATACTAATAGTCGTAGAATGCTCTTATAGTCTTCATAGTGCGCATTTAGGTTATGATCTATAGAGCGAACTTCGACTAAGTCTAAGTCCACGAAACGAACTCAGCGAGGATTTGGAATTTTTAAATAGAACTTCATCTTAGTCCTAGTCATTATTTACAACACTGACAGACAGATAGACAGACTAAGCACAGATTTTCTTGTAAAAATGACTCGGAGTAAGTCAAAGTTTGATTTAAAAAATCCAAATCCTCACTAAGTTCGTTTCTTTGACTTAGACTTAGTCCAAGTTCGCTCTATAGATCTCAGGCTTTAGACTTTGCTCTGGCTTATTTCACCTTACCAATATTTCACAACTGTCTTTGTTGTGTTGTAAATACATACATAGATTCACGCCTGTATCCTCGAAGGTGTAGGCAGAGGCGAACTAGCGAAGTAGACCACCCACATTTCGCCGAGCTCACTTCCGTCCCAAATGTGTTAGGGAGCGAGCCTATCATATCAGGCATAAATTCCGATACTGAGTAGAAAAACCCAATATCACTGCCCAACCCGGGGATGGAACCCGAGACCTCAGGACGATAGTCGTACCGTCTGTGGTAGCTATGTACATTAAGCGATATCCTTTGAAAAATATCCGACTTGGATGGATCGGCTCGTAGCACGTAGCATTAATGCGTAACAGAGCAGAGATCACCATCCACACTTGTAGCTTGCTACGCCGTGTAATATTCTCCTATAGTTCGATATTTGTCAGTTTCTTCGGTAGATTTGGGTACATCACATAGTAGCTGCAATATTCGCGTAGCAAATTACGTCCTCACTATCATAGTAGACACGCGTCTTTGCTACAGCTACAGAACTTTGTTCGGTGAAATGCTACAAGTCTGGACGTACCGTTAGATTTCACTAATTGAAATTAATTAAGACGTGTACAAAAATATTCTACAAATGCTTCATTAGGTGAAACATACTCGTAAATAAATATTTTTTAAACTAATAATCCACTTCCTCGCAATTAGACGTACAACACACATTTTTCTGACATTGATATAGGTAGTTATAATTTTATTTCCTACACATCATATCACGCAAAATCGTGTATTAAATGTATAACAAGCTTCCGAAAGGCGGTAGTTACTTTACTACCTATTCCTTTTAGCGCTATCATGCATCATCGAAATATCTTTTTAAAGCATATTTAATAAATAAATAACACCCAAAAATCACATGCCTGTCGTGTCGCAAACCTTGATTTGCATCTTCCCTCTTCGGATTCGGAGTGTGAAGAAGCATAAATAGGCCGGCATGATTCTGACGATCACTGATAAACACAGTGTTTGTCAGTGGTCGCTAGTTTTTTTGGACTGCACTACGCTTACCATCAGGTGCAGTGTAGTCACTTTGCCGTGGCCGGATAAAAAAAAACATACATAGTTCTGACCACATACTAAGCTAGAGTGTTGTGTCGTGGACTACGAGAGACTTTCGGTCTCACAACACTCAGACCCGAAACAAAATGTCTGTAGGCAATACAAACATTTGTATCGGTGCGGGGATTCGAACCCACGACCCCTAGGCCACAGCTAATATGTACCACTGAACATAGAAGCAGCTAATTGTAAGACGAAATTAATTCGAATCATACACAACGCAGTCATTGACATTCAAATAAATTCTGAAGTACAGAAACATAAAGAAAACATTGTTGCATATGAATTATAATAGATTACCATCCCGTCTGAGAAAATCCGTTATCGACTTTATTAAATCACTCAGAACAATGTTGCATTAACAATATGGGGTTACCAGACCGTAAAGATAAACTACAAAGTTCTTGGGATTTTATGTTTAATGAAATGTGAATCAATCCATTTGCTTTAAATGGATTGATTCACATTTTTGAATTCAGAATTGTCTGTATTGATTTTTGGTTAAAGACTTTCATAGACTAGGTAAGAAATACTTGTATAATGCTGATGTATTGTGTTATAAAATGAATAAACCCAATTAACTACCTACAGTATTGCTCATTAAAAACAGGGCTAGCGCCATAAAAGCGATTTCAATACATAACATTGAGTCATACCTAGCTTAATAAAGCTACAAAGACATTTAATTTTAACTTTTTGAAAGCTGCCTAATACATATTATACATTTTGTCACATTATCGATCTTTGATATACCACAATACCGTCACTACGTTAGCATAATTTGATTTGGTTCATACAGATTCAAATAAACAAAAATAACACTGGCCGGCGCTCCACTTTGAAGTGCAAAAGGGTCTCCCAAAGGCAAACAGTTTGCGGCTGCAGTTTGTGCGCGATGCGACAACAATCAGATCGCTTTTTATTTTGCTATATAACCAGTGCATGTATACTTTTTGCAAGAGTATGGCCATCAAATAAAAAGGACAGCATTTTTTTATCATTACTAAAGGGTGTAGTTAAACGATGCGTGATACAGTGATACGATCCATGACGAGGTGCAGTGCAGCTAAAAACCGGATAGCGAAAAACAGTGACTAAAGTTCATTTCTGGAAGTACGTTGCATGTGTGTAGATGTAAATGATTATTGTATTTTGGTCACGACGCGGCGCGTCTCCGAAAATACCGAAATGTTGTCGTCGCCCTTAGATAAATGATGTTTAGCTCATACGATCTAAACAGAATTAATACTTATGTAAGTAGAATTAGAATTAAAAGTAGAATTGTTACTTACCTATTATTAATACATAAATACTTATGTAAAGCCACGAATCGTCTGCGACTTGCATCATGATCCGTATAAATGGCCTTGCACGAGGTTTACGTTTACAAAAATGATGATAGTTTTCGTATTCTTCGTATATTTGACTAGACTCTTATGGAAACTAAACTGAACTAACACAAATTAACGAAGAAAGCTAAATCTTTTATTATTTTCGAAGATTGTTCAAACTAACTGGTATATGGAACAACGGACACTGTATAATAACGTACTAACAGACAATCCTAAACAAACCAGACAACTATGAAACTAACGTACCGCGAGTCGCGACCACTGATGGGTTAACTCAATTTCCCGGCATTGGCATTTCTTACCTGGCAACACTAACTGTGGGATTTAATTACACAACGCTAACCGTTCTTTGTTTTTCGAGGCTCTTCCGAAGTTTAGCGTGCCTACATTCGACTCGTTTCGAATAATAAAAGGGTATTAGGTGTGTTACGTAACTACAAAGAGATTTAATATTACTAACTATAGATAGATAGGCTATCAAGCAAGTCTCCATAGAAAAAAATATCTCAAACATCAGTAACGCCGTCTACCGTCTTTATTACGGTTTACACCCTATAATGGTCTGTGAATGTTCAAAAATCATGTCAGATAGTTTTATTGTCTAAACATTATGGGCCTTACTTATAACATAACATAACATAAGCTCACGCCTGTATCCCGAAGGGGTAGGCAGAGGCGCACTAGCCAACTAGTACACCCACATTTCACCGAGCTTAGTTCCGTCCCAGATGTGATAGGGGGCGAGCCTATCGCCATATCGGGCACAAATTCCAGACTCCGGGCTGATATGGAAAAAACAAATTTCACTTTGCCTGACCCGGGGATCGAACCCGAGACCTCAGGACGGCAGTCGTACCAAAATACAACCACGCCATCGAGGCAGTCGCCTTACTAATAAAAACAGTTTAACTGATCAAATGGTAAAGAATATCTGTCCCTTTTATTTTCAAACAATGTGACACAAGGAAAAAAGTGACAGACAGTTATTAGCCATTTGCTCAGCTAAACTGTTTTTATAATTAAAGCCCTATTTATGTTTCAAATACGACTAAGTTACTTAAGACCACGAGGTCACAACTTTTAGATCACAAGTTTCGCGCTGTTGTTCCCTGTATGAACTGTTGAACGTCTATGCGTCACTAAGGATTTTTGTTCTCAGAGAGGCTATGTTTATCTCATTTTGTTTGTATTTGTTTTGTGAGATACGAGAGTCGTGTGAATTTTAATGTGCGGTCGGATTGGGTACAGATGATTGTGGGGATGACATTTATATTACCAGCTTTTTTGATAGGTTCGTCTGGAATCACTCTCGTTTATATCGAGAGATTTGCGTAATTGCGGATACAATTTTCATAGGTGATACAAAAATCCCCTATAATATGATCCTCGTCATGTTTTTTTAAACAAAAGCCAAGCCAGTATCGCCAAAGATTAACTAATACCTAGTTAAGTAATTAATACATAGAATAGGTAAACAAGAATCTCTGTCACTTAAAAAGTATTTAACAGTAGTTCTAGTGCAGTTACTTATAAAATTAATCAAGATAAAATTATAATAAAACGATATCATTTATTTTATTTCTTAGCTCATCAAATAATAGACATCCACGAACCATTTTTGAGTTATATTTAAATAAAACAATCGCATTTGCATCTCCATCTTCATTGCAGCGCATAAGGGCACAAAAAGGTACGAGCGAGGTTAAAAGATGAGCAATCCAGTTAAAACTGAATTGCAAACGGACGGTTGAAATAACGCGATGAGCTAACGAGCGAAATATCATTGCTCCTTGCTGTTACATTAAATATGCTAAATACCCATATTTTTCACAGAATAATTAACAAGGTACTGACTGACATAGACTGCCTCGGTGGCGTGGTGGTATTTCGGTACGACTACGGTTCTGAAGTCTCGGGTTCGATCCCCGGGTCGGGAAAAGTGATATTGGATTTTTCCATATAAGCCCGGTTTCTGGAATTTGTGCCCGATATGGCGAAAGGCTCCCCCCTATCACATCTGGGACGGAAGTAAGCTTGGCGAAATGTGGGTGTTGTAGTTCGCTAGTGCGCCTCTGCCTACCCCTTAGGGGATACAGGCGTGAGTATATGTTATGTGTTATGTAATTAACAAGTTTTACATACGTCTCTACAATTAAACTTTTGCGAATTGGACATTCTGCGAATTAAACGTTCTACGCCTAAACACAATAAAAAACAAACCAGACATTGTTCCATTTTTAAACTCTCTATATCACGCACATTTTGTGTCTTTTTAGTAATTTTGAAATTATTGGTGAAATATTTTTTAAACCATTATTAGTTTAGTTTTAAAACACTGAATCGAACTCTAGTTTGATAGTACTTCAGGAACGGAGAGCTCCTTTCATATCTCAAGTACGTATCAACAATACAGCAGTAACTCGGAACAACTTCATTAATAAATAACGACCTTACTTCAAAAGGTACAAACAAACATAAAAGGTGAAATGTGCAGTAGAGTTATAACTCTACATCTGTATACAGCGGGTTGCAGAAGCGGCTCAAATAATGAGATCCATGAACTAATGAGACTGCAGAAACCACTGCCGTTTCAATCGGTGACCATACTTTATTCATTTTATTTTTTTATTTATTTCACAAAACCGATGTACAATTTTTATAATACCTTTATTTATAGCAGAGACTGGCAAACGAACAGATGGGTCACCTGATGGTAAGTGATCTCCACCCCCCATAGACACCCAAGACACAAAAAAATCATGGGAACATTGCCAACCTAAAAGGCAGGAACGGAAGGGGAAGAAAAGGGATTGGGAAAGGGAGGGGGAAAGAAATATTTTTTCAATAAAAAAAACATTGCAGCAACGAAAGTTTTGCGGTTATGGCCGGTTGGCGGTTTAGGTTTATGTCCGGATAGTCCCAGATTTAATAGTTTTTATCCGAGCAGGGCAAAGTGACTACACACATGATGGCAAGCCCAGTGCAGTCTAAAAAAAAACCAGCGACCACCCACAAGCAATGGGTTTATTGGTTAACCACCAATAAACCGGAATTATCCCTGCCTATGTATGCTTATTCACACACATTCCTCTTTCTTTTATGAGACAGTAGCCATAGTCTCAAATACTCAGCATAATGGTCACCCTAGTCATGAAATATAATTGGTGCTTCGAATGAGCCCTCTGTTCTCGGATACAATTAGTGACGCGTCAAACTGCCTTGTTGCCTATTACTGTGAATAAGTGACAGTAATGATCATTATGCGTTTCACTCAAGATTTTCTCCTTAGTTATAAAACTGTATAAACGCTTCTTAACTTTAAAATTTGTTTTTACCTTTCATTTTCAAACAATGTGACGTAAGAAAAAAAAATTACATTAATTAAAGATGATAACTAGTATATGTATATTACGACTGCCTCGGTGGCGTGGTGGTATTTCGGTACGACTACGGTTCTGAGGTCTTGGGTTCGATCCCCGGGTCGGGCAAAGTGATATTGGATTTTTCCATATCAGCCCGGAGTCTGGAATTTGTGCCCGATATGGCGATAGGCTCGCCCCCTATCACATCTGGGACGGAACTAAGCTCGGCGAAATGTGGGTGTTCTAGTTCGCTAGTGCGCCTCTGCCTACCCCTTCGGGGATACAGGCGTGAGCTTATGTTAGTCTATATTATTTTTTCTTGAAATTACTTAATTACATAAGCAGCGATAGCTCAGTTGGGAATGGTACGGACTGCCCAGACAAGTGTCGGAGGTTCGAGACCAACCCCAAAATGGAGCATACAACTCTGACTTTTCTATGTTAAAGTGTATTTTCATTGTGAAATATCGCCTGCTATAACGGTGAAGGTAAACATCGTGAGGAAACCTGCATACCCGAGAATTTCTTCACAGGAATTTCGAAGGTATGTGAAGTCCGCCACCCCGCATCAGGCCAGCGTGGTAGACTAAGGTTTGAACCCTCTCATTAGGAGAGGAGGCCCGTGCCCAGCAGTGGGACAGTAATATCACAGGGCTAATATTATCATTATTTTATTTAACTACATGTCACAACTCACAGTTTGAAACTTAAAAGGGCACTAGTAAGGTCAATGGATATCGGTTAAAAAACGTAATTTTATCATATTTTATCTATACCATAGGTCATGTATCTTCTTCTACCTGCCCTTATCCAACCTTAATGTGGGGTCGGCGCAACACACTTTTTCAAGCATGTTGCAAAAAGGATTTGGCTTAGTTTTTACGATCGGCCGCCTGCCTGACGTCAACCCCCTATGAGGGATCCAGTCCCGGGCAAATTAAATTAGAAAATGCCCGACCTGGGAATCGAACCCAGAACCTCCCGGTCCACAGCCCATACATGCTGCCACTAGACCCTAGGTTATGTATAAAGAAATAAAAATAAAAGACACAAAGGTCAACTATTTTCTGCGTAAAAGCCTGTATAATATGACCATTTTCAAGCAACTCTGTATAATAAAATGTATAGCTTAGGATAGGAAAGACACTTTTGCGGGTCAAAGAAAAAACCACAGCGATCCCTGTACGACCTGCAATCTACTTACAAAAAGGGTCAATGGAATAAAATCCTATCTCTTGAGATTACCATTTGAGTTTTTTAACCGACGTAGTACCGAAGACCTCTTGAATATTTCCTTTTTGGGAGACTAGATTATGCTTAAATAATCAAAGCCTGGTGATCAGATTATACTCAAAAAATTAAAAATCATGTATGTTGTGTTGTGTTTGTTGACAGCCTCCGTGGCGCAGCGGGCGAGTAGCCAGCTGTGAAGCGAGAGGCCGCGGGTTCGATCCCCGCACCGAGACAAATGTTTGTATGGCCTACAGATATTTGTTTCGGGTCTGAGTGTTGTGAGACCCAAAGTTTCTCGTAGTTCCTGATACCTACGACACAAGACTCGATCTTAGTGTGGAGTTAGGACTATGTATGTGACTGTTGGGCGTCATTTATTTATTTATTTGTGGGGTATAAGAGCCACATGCAACTCCGCGAAATAAATATTTATTCCAAATCTTGATTTAAAGATAAGAATGCGCTGTAGGATAAATCGACATAATGTGTGACTAGATTAGGAATAGCGCTGCGTGGCGGAGAGTGAAATTATTTTTAAAGGGAAGGTAGTGCTACTTTCTCCTCTAGATAATACCTATATAATGCTTATATATCAGCCTATAATGTGTATAAGGAAAGTCGGTAGGAATCGGGTTGTATGGACTCTTAATAACTTCTACTTGAGGCGATATTAAGTGCGAATAGGTCTGAATTTGGGAGGTTATGTTCAGCAATGGACTGTCCTGTGGCTGATGATAATGATGATAGGTATGAATAAAGAGTAAGGTCTTCGACCATTATAACGCCTCATCACCCGATCAGCTTCATCACTGCTCACGAATCAACAACAAAAACAACAAATGTTAAGGAAGCGCACTTGCTTAAACCATGCTTGCACACACGTTGCTTAAACCATCTCATGAATAGCTTCACGCAAAATTTTAATTAAAAAATAACAGTTACATACTATTACTAATTCTTTCTTTCTTTCTGCCTGCCCTTATCCCACCTTAATGTGGGGTCGGCGCAACACACTTTCAAGCATGATGCAGAGAGGATTTGGCTTGTTTTTTACGACCGGCCGCCTGCCTAACATCAACCCCCTATGAGGGATCCTATGAGGGAAGGGAGGGAAATACTATTACTAATTAGGTTGCTTTAATTAACAACTTATCCTTGAATCGAAATGTTCGTAAGCTTAGATAAGGTTTGAGCAAGTGGGCTCTATTTCGGCCATAGAAACAAAACAAAAACGCGTCACACGGAAATTAAATCACGCGTGGAAAGCCATATATCTCACAATTGGAAAGGAAACATTTTTAACGCGGCTCCTCTAACACGTATAAATCTTTCTTCCCTAAATGGATTACCCGGGTTACGAGTGAAAATTCGTTTCGCTGGCCGACGTTGGCCGAAAACGGTTTGCGACCGAATCTAGCCGTGAATTCTATTGGTGGTGATTGAACTTTGGGTTATAGGTCAGTGGATTGATAAACAACAAGACAACTTGTAAAAAACCAGGTCTCCTGCACTAAAAAATTACAGAAAACCTGAATTTTTTATCTATGGTCCATTGTTCTAAAACTGGTGACAGCTAAAATGTTGTTTGGGTATGTGTTTCCGGTGTTTTGTTTCGAAAAAGCTAGTGCAACAGACCCAGCTTAAGCTACACTGCATCTCGGAAGCTAAAGGTAGAAAGCTGTACCATTGATGTACCAAGGCTTTGTTGATTTTCTTTCGGGTGCATGATGTTATTTATAGATGGAGAGATAGCTTTATTGGGCAGTTCAACATTGGTCAACACGTATCTGCCCATATGTCAAGGATTGTATTATCAAGATTCTATAATAGACTGCCTCGGTGGCGTGGTGGTATTTCGGTACGACTACGGTTCTGAGGTCTCGGGTTCGGTGCTCGCCCCCTATCACATCTGGGACGGAACTAAGCTCGGCGAAATGTGGGTGTTCTAGTTCGCTAGTGCGCATCTGCCTACCCCTTCGGGGATACAGGCGTGAGCTTATGTTCTATAATATTCATAGACCTTATGACGAAGACTTAATTAATATTAATTAGACATCTAAAAATCTGAGTTCAAGATACGAAACAACTCACAAATCGACTGCATTTAAACCCGAAATCTATCTTCGAAGTATATAATCACAAGTTTAAAAATTTAACAGACCGACTTCAAATCCGAACGTGACCAAATGTATATGACCACCCTTGAAATAAGCTCTATCGACCACAAAAAGAATTTTGAAAATCGGTCTACATTTGGCGGAGATATCGCGTAACATACATAAAAAAATACAGACGAATTCGTCGGTATTTTTTTATGTATGAGTATGTATTGAAATAAAACTATTTTTACGGATTCTATCACGATTAGGTTTTAATTTTTATTCCCGACGTTTCGAAGCCTTTGCAGACTTCGTTGTCACAGGTCAGACTGAGGTGTCATTTGTCTAAAAAAGGTTAGTGTTACAATATCCACCTTCATTTATAAATGATACAAAATCAAAAAAGGTTAATTATTTGTGTTCCGATTTAATAAGATGTATAATTGGATCCCAGGTTTGTGCAAGCTTCCAACCATCTTCTCTATTGAAATTAGGATGTTTTTTAATTTCAATAGCCTCGCGTATCATCCAAGGGAGAAATCGGCGTTCTGATCGGAACACAAATAATTAACCTTTTTTGATTTTGTATCATTTAAAAATGAAGGTGGATATTGTAATACTAACCTTTTTTAGACAAATGACACCTCAGTCTCACCCGTGACAACGAAGACTGCAAAGCCTTCGAAACGTCGGGAATAAAAATTAAAACCTAATCGTGATAGAATCCGTAAAAATAGTTTTATATCAATGTATAATATTCGCGTAAACTTAAGAAATCAGTATATGAGTATGTATCCTCAATTGAGGACCTCCTCCTTTTTGGAAGTCGGTAGAATATCGAAGTTTTGTGTTTGAGTTTCTTGGAATGCATTCAGTCTCCGGCCAGAGATCCAGCCAGACAAGTAAACTTTGTGACTCACACGATAACTTGTTGTGATTTGATCGGGAGAGTAAAATTGCAGCTCGAGAAAGGAGTACAAACGACTGCATTGCCAGACTTTTAGTCAGTTCTAACCGGTCAGTGTTCAGCTCAAAATAATAGAGATAAGATAAGAGATAAACGTCGTCTCCTTGATCTAGTGGCAGCATGTATGCGCTGTCGACTGAGAGGTCTTGGGTTCGATTCCCAGGTCGGGCAAAGCAAATGTTCTTATTTAATTTGCCCGGGACTGGATCCCTCAGAGGGGGTTGACGTCAGGCAGGCGGCTGGTCGTAAAAATTAAGCCAAATCCTTTCTGCAACATGCTTGAAAAAGTATATTGCGCCGGCCCAATATTAAGGGGAGATAAGGGCAGGAAGAAAGAAAGATAAGGTCTATAAATATTATAAAATCTTGATAATAAAGCGATCTCTCCATCTATAAATATAACAATATGCACAAAAAGAAGATCAACAAACCCTTAGTACATCCTTCTACATTTAGCTTACGAGATACAGTGAAGCTTATACTTACAAGTGGTCTAGTTGTTTGTCAATTCACTGTCCTATAACCCGAAGTTCAATCACCACCAATAGAATTCTCGGCTAGATTCATGCATGGGGTTGAAACCGTGTGGAACAGCTAGTATATAACATAACATAAGCTCACGCCTGTATCCCCGAAGGGGTAGGCAGAGGCGCACTAGCGAACTAGAACACCCACATTACGCCGAGCTTAGTTCCGTCCCAGATGTGATAGGGGGCAAGCCTATCGCCATATCGGGCACAAATTCCAGACTCCGGGCTGATATGGAAAAATCCAATATCACTTTGCCCGACCCGGGGATCGAACCCGAAACCTCAGAACCGTAGTAGTACCGAAATACCACCACGCCACCGAGGCAGTAAGCTAGTAAGTTTGATATTTTTGAATAACTACGTTTATGCTGAGAGTAATAACGTTTTTTTTTACTTTGGATACAGAAAACAAGGACAATGTTCGATGATATTGCTTAGTTTCGAGTCGATTTTTAGTTGAAGATATGATGAATACATTTTAAGAACAATTTTTATTCAAATTCGTTAAAATCAGTAAATATGAATAATCTGTGACTCAGATATCAGTACGAAACCGCAAAAGTGAGTATATATATAAAGGTTATGTTATTATACTGAATAACATAAAAACGTAAATTCGTAATATTAGTAGTAGTTATACATAGAAGTGTTTATTATTTTTAATAAAATAATGCATTTTGGCGTCATTGAAAACTTTGGTAACAAAGAAATTATGTAAAGTTCACATGACGACAGAAAGACTAACGAAGCGCGCAATCTCATTTGATTATGTAAATTTAACCCCGCGGTTATTTGCACAATTCAATTTCACCCTTAATTAGGTTATAATGTATGTAGCAAATAGGGTGAGAGTTTTTATTGAGTATTGTTTTTATAATTATCACCCGAATGGTCAAACGCTGCTCAACTTTAACGGCTTCTTATATTGTTTTTCGCCATACAATTTTGACAGATAAGGCGGCATTAAACGATATAAGGCGACCTTAAGTGTATGAACATTCGGCGGTTAATCTGTCAGCGACCTGAACAGGAAAATTTACTGACAATCGTAAATGTGTCGTAAACGATGTGCTCTATGTCTATGTTTGTTTAAAATATTAACCAAATGTCATCAGTGCGCAACGAGCTCGAATACGTTTACGATTATCAGAAACTTTCCTCCGGGGCCCGTTGAACTCTGTTGGGCATTTTCAGATCACTCAGTTTGTCTCGACGCGGCGATCGAACCTGCAGCCTCTTGTATCACAGTCGGCTACTCGCTGCACCACGAAGGCTGCTAGATGGCTTTCTTTCTTTCTACCTGCCCTTATCCCACATTAATGTGGGGTCGGCGCAACAAATTCTTTCCAAATATGTTGCAGAAATGATTTGGCTTTTTACGACAGACTGCCTGACGTCCTCTCTGGGGTCCAGTCATGGACAAAATAAATTTAAAAAATCTCTGAAGACCTGGAAATTGAACCCAGGACTTCCCAGTTCACAGCCCATATACGCTGCAATTACACCAATGAGGCGACCAAGGAAGCTGCTAAATGACTATTCTATAAACACAACATAACATAAGCTCACGCCTGTATCCCCGAAGGGATAGGCAGAGGTGCACTACCGAACTAGTACACCCACATTTCGCCGAGCTTAGTTCCGTCCCAGATGTGATAGGTGGCGAGCCTATCGCCATATCGGACACAAATTCCAGACTCTGGGCTGATATGGAAAAATCCAATATCACTGCCCGACTCGGGGATCGAACCCGATACCTCAGGACCGTAGTCATACCGAAATACAACTACGCCACCGAGGCAGTCAATACTATAAGATAATGGGCATTTTATTGCCAAATCACGATCTCTTGATTAATAGGTATTATACGAGTATTTCTTATTCTACTCAAATTTTGGCGTTGACATCGTTCGGCCGTGAACTTTACAGGTCAAGTTCCAAGAAAGTCGAGGTACTAAAACTCATAATCCGATTAAAAAAGCTTATAGAATTTCCTGCTTTTTATATTTATGAAACGAGTCGTCTTTTATAGTTATTCATATTTACGGCAATTTTGCATGTATTTTTGAAAGCATGCAATATCTGTGACGCAGACGTCATAGTTAGGGCGAGGATTCTCTCCTTTTAGATTGGCAACGCACCCATGATTATTTTTGTCTTGGGTGTCTATGGGCGGTGGAGATCACTTACCATCAGGTGACCCATTTGCTCGTTTGCCAGTCCCTGCTATAAAAAAAAAGTGGAATGAAGCCTCACCTACACTTGGATGAATAGCCGGGAGAGAGACATTGGAATTTTGCAATTCTATTTCTATCACTAACCACCAAAGCAGGCAATGTTGTATAGGACATTATAGCCAATGTAACTACTGGGCATTTATCATCTGCAGGTCGATTTTCTAAGAAACGCCACATCGTTGCGATCGACGACGAGTTCCCGCAGCGCGCACATCGCACATCGTTGAGATCGACGGAGAGTTCAACGTTGTTGCGTCTTAGAGAATACCATATATTCCATACATTTATGTTAAACGCCTCGCTTTCGAGAGCTAGGCCGCTAGTTCGCATAAGCGCCGTCATCACACATACCGCTAGTGCGTGCGCTTTGTACCTTGCTGAATACAAAAATGAAAACATCGATGCCGCACCGATGCTACAACGTTGTTTTCACAAATGAAACCTTAGAGAATCGACCTGCTGGTCAAAGGCGGCGAGCGCAGTGCAGTTAGCAGTAGTGACATTCAGTGATTTCTGAGAGCCCCCGTGGCGGGCGAATAGCCGGCTGTAAAGCGAGAGGCCGCGGGTTCGATCCCCGCACCGAGACAAATGTTTGTATGGCCTACAGATATTTGTTTGAGACCGAAAATCTCACGTAGTTCCTGACACCCACGACACAAGACTCGATCTTAGTGTGGGTTCAGGACTATGTATGTGACTGTTGGGTGTTATTTATTATTATTTATTTGAAGGACATTGTAGCCAGTGTAACTATTGGGCACTATTATATCGACCTTAACATCTGAACAATTGTGGCGATCGCAGTGCAGCGCTACCCAGTGTTTTGTTATTCAAAGTGTTGGTGGTGTTGCTACTGTTCATCCGTAGTCAAATTTCTTACTATTGGGCGATTGGCTAGCTCATCTCATTTGGTTATTTCTACCTGCCCTTAACCTATTTCAATTAAGTGTCGGTGGAACATGTCGCAAAAAGAAATTTGGTTTAACTTTTATGACCAGCTGCCTGACGTCAACCCCACCCTGGGGATCCCGTTCCGGGCAAATCGTAGTAGAAAATCACCCACCGGACCTGTTTTTTTTTTTTCACCCACCGGACCTGGGAATCGAACTGAGGACCTCCTGGTCCTTAGCCCGTATACGCTGCCACTAGACCAGAGAGACGACTAGACTCATCTCGTCAACATTTCATTAATTAATAATTACTTTTGTTCATTTCGATTGTTTAATTACATAATTGGATTTTCGTTTGTTAAGTCCGGAAATATCCGTAACAAAAGTAATGAAAGTGGTAACATTAAATAATATGAGAATTAAATAATAAACATAATTAATTCGTTCAACGTTTATTGTTTGGCTGAATTCTTGCGAATTAAAATTATTATATTGTCCTCAAAATAGTAATTATCATTGCATAATGTTGCCAACATATTCTAATTATCTTTGTATACATGCAGTCACCTGTTCTCAAAGGGGTAGGTAGAGGCAGGGACGTGCACAAACATTCAGAATAGAATAGACACTTGTAAAGTTCATATTTTCAATTCTTGCATCACGATCATAATCATCATTCTTATTATCGTTATCACAAAATAAGCCGGCGCCAGGTCTTTTTAAACGTTGAGCGTGACAATTTTGAAAATATTTATGTTTTTTTTTTAATTGTCAAGGTAGACTTCTCTTTGTCTGTATGGTGTGCACGTCTCTGAACAGAGGCGTATTGCACCGAGTTTTTGCTAGACTAATTTCCGTCCCATGAGGGGGCGAGCCTACAGCCATCTTGCACACAAATCCACACTCTGGGCTGATACTGAGTTGAAAACCTCAATAACACTTCCCGATCCCGATATCGAACCCGAACAAAACGGTAATCGTACCGTGTACACATATACGAAATAACCTATACATCTATACAGTTATAAAGAGCCGGAGTATCAAATGACCTAATTAAAGTGGAGAAACTGCCTCAGAAATGTTCTGTAACTAAAAAGGCCGTTGCTTGGCAGGCGAGGATTGCTAATGTTTATGGCGTGGTGTATTTATGGTCAAGAGGGTCAATTTCTATCGACGTTTCACTTGTAAGAAACCGAATAGGACTCAACAGCCTTCCATGTTTGATGTTCGTAACATAAAAAGCGATCACGGAACTATACGATTGGATCGATAAAAAACAATACATATATGTGTATTTTCAATACATTGAAAAACATACTTAAATTATATATAGCACTTTGGGCATTTTATTACAATTATATGGATAGACTGCCTCGGTGGCGTGGTGGTATTTTCGGTACGACTACGGCTCTGAGGTCTCGGGTTCGATCCTCGGGTCAGGCAAAGTGATATTGGATTTTCCATATCAGCCCGGAGTCTGAAATTTGTGCCCGATATGGCGATAGGCTCGCCCCCTATCACATCTGGGACGGAACTAAGCTCGGCGAAATGTGGGTGTTCTAGTTCGCTAGTGCACTTCTGCCTACCCCTTCGGGGATACAGGCGTGAGCTTATGTTATGTTATGTTATATGGATAGTTTTAGAAGTAACTAAATAGTTAACATTGCTTCTTCCCTCTTCGGATTCGGAGTGAGAAGAAGCATAAATAGGCCGGCATGATTCTGACGACCACTGATAAACAGTGTTTGTCAGTAGTCGCCAGTTTTTTTGGACTGCACTACGCTTACCATCAGGTGCAGTGTAGTCACTTTGCCGTGCCCGGATAAAAAAGTTAGTTAATAATTCCAATACACAATGGTTGATACAGAAATGGCTGTGTAGACTTAGTAGACTGCCCTAGTAGAAAAGATTTCCCCCCTTTTTTAGGCAGTTGGGTAAAAAGTTCATCACATAAAGTTTTGATAAACAATATGCTACATGACCTAACGGCAGGCATTATGGATTCGATCGAAAGTAATTTTAATCTAATAAATATTAAAAAATACATCAAATAAATAAAACTTCTAAGATCTAATATTATGTCGGTTTTTGATAAATACAAAGTAAAGTACAACAAAGTTCCACGAAAGTGATATATTGAGTACATTTAAATAATTTATTATGGTCATAAAAAATAATGCTTAAGCAAAAATACGAATTCATATTTCATTAAGTAGTTACTCAAAAACATCTTTAAAAATTCTGTCGTCGCTTACGGTTATTATTATAAAACACCTACCTCTTTTCCTTCGATTAAGATTATTTACTTTGTGTTATAAAATTAATCAATTTCATATTCCGGCCTCTCAGTATTTTCTGATAATATAAAGGCTTAGTTGAATATTTAAAACAATTTGTGCCATTTTACCAGACGGGGTGAGCCCAGCTGTTTAAACTAAGCTCCATCATCATTTTATGCGTAATACTAATTTACATTTTCTTAGGATACTAAGCAAGGGCGCTGAGGAGGTTGATGACCCAAATTATAAGAGACATGTGCCATGTGCCTAATAAGTTTCTTATTTGACAGCCTCCGTGGCGCAGCGGGCGAGTAGCCGGCTGTGAAGCGAGAGGCCGCGGGTTCGATTCCCGCATTGAGACAAATGTTTGTGTGGCCCACAGATATTTGTTTCAAGTCTGGGTGTTGTGAGACCGAAAGTCTCTCATAGTCTCTGACACTCACGATACAGGTTATACCTAGTGTGGGGTCAGGAGTAGGTGTGTGACTGTTGGGTGTATTTATTTATTTATTTATTATTATTTGAATTAAGACTTTTAAGTGCTTTTGTACGCACATTATGTTGAGAGGGCGAAATCATAGGCTTTAACCAAAGATAAATAAAGTGAAATTGAGCAACTTAAACGGCTTTACGACGCAAAAGACACCCTCGCACTTCTTTTGTTTACTAAAGTTGATTTGTTTTAATTAGACCGAAATATATTTTCAATTCTATTTCATTCTCAGCTCAACACATTCTTCAGGCTTCAGGCCCTTTCTTCATATTTATAGGCTAAGATCACTTATCGTTTAAGACGTATAATAATATTATTATATCGGCATTTGTACAAAATATAGAGGTATATTAGGACGTCATTTATCACAATGACTGCATCGGTGGCGTGGTTGTAATTCGGTACGACTATCGTCCTGCGGTCTCGGGTTCGATCCCCGGGTCGGGCAAAGTGATACTGGATTTTTCCATATCAGCCCGGAGTCTGGAATTTGTGCCCGATATGGCGATAGACTCGCCCCTTATCACATCTGGGACGGAACTAAGCTCGGCGAAATGTGGGTGTTCTAGTTCACTAGGGCGCCTCTGCCTACCCCTTCGCGGATACAGGCGTGAGCTTATGTTATGTTTATCCCAATGTATTTCATATGAATAAACACGTTGTATTTAAATACCATGTTCTGGATGCCATATGGCCATATGCGACGCGGTTCCGTGCGCAAGGGGTTGTTTCGGGAATATTTGTATTTTCCCATTCCCACACATAAAATGACGGTTTAACAGGTGTTATTTTGTTGGGGGAGATAAATTGTTGGCACTTGATATGGCAGACTTATCAATCGATGTTACTTTTATGCTTGCCCTTATGTGTGGTGTCCACAAGTAATCAGAAGTTAAAAAACTTAACAGACTGACTTCAAATCCGATCGTGACCAAATTTATATGAGACCACCCTTGAAATAAGCTCTATCGAACACAAAAATGATTTTGAAGATCGGTCCACATTCGGCGGAGATATCGCGTAACATACATAAAAATAATACAGACGAATTGAGGACATTCTCCTTTTTGGAAGTAGGTCGAAAAAATTCGACGTTTTTGTTTCTAGATAAACGCTGCTAAAGTCCTGACCCCACACTATGTGGATATGAGACTTGCGTTCCAACACCCTGTCCCGAAATAAATAAATGTGGACCACACAAATGTGTGCCAAAAATCGGGATTTTGAAACAAACAAGAATGAAACAAAAAAAAAAATTTGAAATGAAACAGCGTAATTAGTCGGGACTAATTACGCTGTTTCATTCGCATAAACACGGAGGCCTATAATTGGCGTGTACACACTAACTGAACGAACGTTCGCGAATCTACGCCTGTTGCGGTCATACAAACAAACTTTCGCTGTTGTGTGAATGCAAGAGGCATAAATTCGCGATCTTTTTTTTTCGCGATTCGTTTAGCGTGTACGCAGCATATCATGTCGTCCTAAAACATAAGCTCACGCCTGTATCCCCGAAGGGGTAGGCAGAGGCGCACTAGCGAACTAGAATACCCACATTTCGCCGAGCTTAGTTCAGTCTCAGATGTGATAGGGGGCGAGCCTATCGCCATATCGGGCACAAATTCCAGACTCCGGGCTGATATGGAAAAATCCAATATCACTTTGCCCGACCCGGGGATCGAACCCGAGACCTCAGAACCGTAGTCGTACCGAAATACCACCACGCCACCGAGGCAGTCGTCCTAAGTTAATTCTAATTAATTTCGAACTAATTTTTTCGCTCTGTTTAAAAGTATTCATCACTTAGCACACATTGCTCATTGTTCCCCAGACCAAACAATGGCGCTTTGTTGCACAATACAATTGTAACAAAAATGTACGTCAAATTTTATTTTGCATTCATATGTGTTTTCTCTCAAGTGCCCGAACAAAAGCTGAAATATTTTATATGAAGATGTGGAATTGGGTTGGGTTAATTAGAAGGCGAAAGTATGTCATCTCAAAAATTGGTGTGACATTAGGTTTTTCTTTATAGCGGAGGCTGACAAACGAGCAGGTGGGTCGCCTGATGATAAGTGATCTGCACCGCCCTTAGACACCCAAGACACAAAAAAATAATCATGAGTTAGATATTCAAACTTAAAAGAGGAGAATAGAGATTGGGAATGGAAGAAGGAATAGGGCCACCAAAAATCTTACTTCCCGAATTAAACGCAACAGCATTCAATTCGACCCGAAGTCTGGAATTTGCATAGGCTCGCCCTCTATCACATCTGGAACGGTAATGAGCTCGGCGAAATGTTGTTCTAGTTCTCTAGGTCACCTCTGCCTACCCCTTCGGGCAACCATGCGAGTTACTATGTATGTAGTATGTACTGACAACTATGTATATATGTGATTATCCTAGATATAAAATTGCTAAAATAATATAAAACTAAAATTATATAAAACCAAACTCAACCACCCAAACCATAAAGTCGATATTGCTTTTTAATCTAACCACGCTGGTTTGTTTAAATTCTTCAATACAAACTAATGAGAGTCCAATCGCCCGTCAAACCAAATAGGGGTGGGCAATTTTGTTTTCGAACAGCTAGTGGTTTCAAAGGGTATCGACAGGTATCGATATGTATATGTATAGAAAACGAGCGCTTTCTCCTACGCGGCGCCGATTTTGGGTCACTTAACGGGCGATTGTAACGTTTTATTGCACGATTTATTATTGAATATATAATTTATCGATTCCAAATCGTTTTGGCGTATATTGAATGGTAATTTTATTAATATTGTCGATGCAAACGTTGTTAGTTAGTAATATAATAGCTTTAAAATAGCTGGTTACTTGATAATGACCATTGTTTGTTGTGTCATATTTTCGGCGGTCCAATTTCCCAACCCCCCCAAATCTCGATATGCGAAACAATGTATGGAGCCGTTAAAGTTGAGTAACGTTTCAAATTTCGGACGATATTGTGTTAGAAAACACAGTTTAGTCGACTTGTGATTTGAACCAAGGACCAGGAGGGTTACCATCACCTCTTATAGCAGTATTATTATCATCTTACTTGTACCGATTCCCATACAAAACAAACGAAGAACGATTATAATAATACTGCTATAAGAGGTCGTGGTAAGCCTGCTCCCCGTCCATTGCTGCCGCTAAACCAAGGCAACACTAACGGAATTTTAATAAGAAACAAAATATTAGTCGACAACAAGCGTACATAACTTCACTGACAGTTGTATGATTGATGACGTTGAAGCGTCCTCAACTCTTTGATAATGAAGGGAAGGGACATATGCGTCGGGCCTCGTCATGAGTCATCGCCCATTCAACACAAAGTATCTTTGTTATAGGCCCAGATTACTTAACAAGGTAGGCTCAGTCAGACGGTATGACGACCACTTTTAAGAGGTTTAAAAAAACAGAAGCTCGTCTCTATCCCCGAAGAGTGGTAGAGCCACGCTGTAGACAGTTACGTCTACAGCACGAATGGGCTGGCTCGACCGATATGATAACACCGTCTCACAGAAAATCGACGTTAAGTGGCAGCTCACTTTCCCGTTTCGTTCTCCCCTTTCTCTTCTTTCCCAATCCCTATTTCCCCCCTTAAGGCTGGCAACACACCCTTGATGCTTTTTGTGTCTTGGGTGTCCATGGGCGGTGGACATCACTTAGCATCAGCGGCCTGAGCAGGAAAATTTCTGACAACCGTAAATGTATTTCAGCTCGATGCGCGTCTATTAAATTTGTATGAAATATTAACCAAACGTCATCAGTGCGCAGCGAACTCGAATACATTTACATTAACATTAGTTTTTCGTGCTCGGGCTACAGGTGACCCATCTACTCGTTTGCCAGTCTTTGCTATAAAAAAAGGGTTAGGCAAAGGCGCCCTAGCACACTAGAACACCCACATTTCGCCGAGCTTATTTCCAGATGAGATAGGGGGAGCCTATCGCCATATCGGGGACAAATTCGAAACTTCGGGTTGATACTGAATTGAAATAACCTAACATCACTTTGCCAGACCTGCAGGTCGATTCTCTAAGGTTTCATTTGTGTAAACAACGTTGCGACATCGTTGCGGCAACCATGTTTTCATTTTTGTATTCAACAAGGTACAAAGCGCACTAGCGCTATGCGTGATGACGGCGCTGATGTGAACTATCTCTCTCGAGCGAGGCGTTTGACATAAATGTATGGAAAATGGTATTCTCTAAGACCCAACAACGTTGAACGCTCCGTTGATCTCAACGATGTACGCTGCGGGAGCGAGGCGTCGATAGCAACTTTGTGGCGTTTCTTAGAGAATCGACGTGCTGCTGAGGGAGTTAAATATTTGAGATTTCCTATTTAAAAATTGGCTTGTTGGATGCAGGCCGCTTCCAACAGGTCGATCTGGAAATCTTTGAGGGAGGCCTATGTTCAACAGTAGATGTCCTATGGCTGATGATGATGATGATTTAAAAAAATCATATTGAAATCTCGTTTCGTATCGCGAAAATAAGCTCAGTGTACAATAAGTACCCCAATTTCATATCTGCTTACGCAGGACATACCTTGTGAGTTGTAAATCAAGTACTGGAATCAATAGTACTATTATCTCAGAAAGGGACTAATTATTGTCTCTCAATACGGGCTTATTTCCTACATTGCCTATTTCGTTTAAACAGTACGATGAGACTAAGGATGAGACATTCCGATACTCGAGTCTTCTTCCTCAATAGTACCTGTTTTATTAATATTTTTTTTAAAGTTGTCAGCAAAGTAGCGCTGTGTGTGGTTAGCGCCACTGCACAGCATTATGCTGAGTGGTCACCCACCTATCACAGCCATGACCATACTTTTATAATTATAATTTTATATTAATTTGTTTTACGTTGTCATGGTGGTGATTAATAAATTGCTTTCCTTTCTTTCAATTTATCTATATGTTGTGCACCTAGGTATGATGGTCCGTGTTGTACGTCAACCATGGGGTTTTTAATATTTATCGCTAGCGACAGTATTATAACCACCAATTGTTTTTCAGTCTAGGGCTGAGACCTATTATTAATATTAAACAGCTCTAGAACTCAAAAACTTGGTGAGTCACTTCTTGAGTGGTAGAGCCACGCTGTAGACTAACGTCTACAGCACGAATGGGCCGGCTCGATCGGTTTGATACCACTATCTCACAGAAAACCGACGTAAAGTGGCAGCTTGCTGTCGCGTTTCGTTCGGTGAGTGAGACTTCCGGTGGCCCATCCCCCCCCCCCCTCCCTTTCATAATCCCTTGTCCCTTCTCTTCCATTTCTTCTTTTTGGGTTGGCAACGCACCCATGATCCTTTTTGTGTCTTGGGTGTCTATGGGTGTAGTGGAGATCACTTACCATCAGGTGACCCATGTGCTCGTTTGCCAGTCTCTGCTATAAAATAAAAAAACTCACTTGCCCTTATGCTTTTTTCCCCAAAGTATATCGTTATCATTTTTAAGTTAACAAAGTTATATTACGCGTAATTTCATTGTTGTTCTTTTTTCTTTTACACTTGTTTTATAAATCAAATCCACTTATAGGAAGAATTACAGCTAACTTAAAATACCATTACTTCACTTATTACTTAACTGTCTATTACAGTCAATTGTGTGTCCAATTATTGTCAAAATATGTATGTTAATGGCAGTTTCGCAAAAAAATATAAAACTCCGCTCGCTTGGTTTTTGTGTGGCCCACGCTTCGTTACGCCCATTCATTACATTAGCGTGTTACAAATCACTTGGTCTGTTCCATAGCATAGGTGGTGGCTTAGACAAGGGTTAGTACGTATTTAAAAAAAAACTCGAAAATTTTTGCTATTTTTATTTTTATACAGCTGAAAGGTTTTTTTATATTTATTTAATTCATAAATGTTTGAACGTAATCTAGATGCCATAAATTTTTTACTCTAGGTACTGTACTAGGCCCTGAGGGGTTACTCCTGACGCTCGATTCGATTGTGATTTCGTATTGGTTTCATTTATTGACTTAAAATTCCACCGAAATCGATAAAGTGCGCTAATATTGCATAATATTCGAGAACTTGTCATTTGGTAATTTTTAACGTAATATTAATGCACTTTTTAATTCGATTTCGTTGGAATTTTAAGTCAATAAATGAAACCGAATCGAATTCAAGTTCGAATCGAGCGTCAGGAGTCACCCCCTGCTGGAAGGCCGTTTCGCTAGAGAAGAACGGGCAAGTAACTCTGACGTTGCTCATAACAAAAACATCACTCAGTTAATTAAACAGTAGATACCGAATATATAAAAAAATAAATTGTTTGAATTCGCTAATCTCTGGAACTACTGACCCGATTTTGAAAATGTTATTACTCTAACGTTATCTTAGGGAAAATCGGTTAGGTTTTATTTTCAACAAACCCCGTCAAATTGGTAACAAGGATACAAAATTATTTAAACATAATTTTAACACAAAATAACCATAGTTTAAGCATTGCTTAGTATTTATAAGTGAGTAACTAAATCTACAAAGAAAGAAGCAATTGATACTTTCTATCAATCACTATAAAGTATAATACAATTATAATAGGTATAATTCAGAAAATGTGATCAAAGTATCATATTATGAACGTCCTATTCCTTATCCTTTCTGAATAATGAACATGCATCGCAACTCGCAAGCGACATTTCATAACATGCCTTCCTATTATTTGCAACACGCAAGACAGTTTTCACGTTGAAATTACAACAAAAATGTCATCAAATTCATGTTAAGTAGAGACCGAAAAACAGTGTTTAATTAGTGCAATTAGGTACGCCAGACGGTACTTATAACTTTGAATTATGAAATAATTGTTGTTTTTTGTGTAGTAATAGTTGTTGTTGAAAATTTATTTTCCTGGAACAATTGTAGCCTATGAGTTATTGTAATTTTATCCAAATTATCCAGTAGTTTTTACGTGAAATAGTAACAAACATACATCCATACAACCTCTCTAACAAACTTTCGCGTTTATATTATTAGTTAGATAATCTAATAAGTACAATAAGGCTAGCCTGTTATTATTCCTTGCTGAGTTTTACTTTAAATGTTGCACTATTTTGAAAACCAGAGAAATAAAAACGAAATATTATGTTTCTCTTACAGGAATTTATGTTAGTTACTTACATTTATTCATAATAACTGAGTGGAGCTTATAGATATAAACGTTCGGTAGTGACATCATAGCCGATTTCGATCAGCTGTTTCAAATTTGAAGTTCTTTTTATAGGCTTAAAATGCATTTTAACTAATAAAGGATTATACCTTCGATAAGGGATTTATTATGAATAAGACCCTTACCTCCTTATTCATAATGAAATCCTGGTCTTATCGAAGGCATAACCCTACTTTTGCCTACTTTAACTAAAAGAGAACTAAAATACGTTTTTCGAATATAATATCGCTGGTTACAGAAAATCATTATTTTTATCTCTGGCAAGCTTTGAAATAAGTAGGAAGTCTTGGCTGAAACAATCAATAAAAATATATATATCAATCCTAGATGGGGTCCTAGACTATAACAAAACGTAATTAAGAAAGAACATCAAACTTGAAACAGCTAATCGGAATCGACCAGGTTTCCACTATCGAACGTTGGAATATTTTAACGATTATGAATACAATTTTTATGAAACGTACTATTGCGGTCTTATTATGCTCTACTATGTTATTATGAATAAAGGGGTTAGTGAAGAATAACGATCTTCAGATTGAAAAGGCTTAATAATAGAGTGGCACCACCATTTGGGTACAGAAACCTTAACAATTGATAATAGGTATATGTTGCCATTTACTTAGAACTCATCCATGTCCCAACAGTTAATATGAGTCAAGTCATGTACGCCTATAAAGTATATTCATACACTGTCTGCAAATAATACGAAATGAATGGACGGTACATCGTAAACATATTTTATTTAATGCTTTGTAGATGTGTTTATGGCTAGAACTTTCTATTTGCCTTTGTTGGGCCATCTCTGAATGTTGATTACTTTGTAGTTAGCTTTAAGAAGTCTGCAAATCGATAGATATGTGGGTCACATATAACACGAATGAGCCGGCTGAACTGGCTTAATACCACTGTAAAAACGTGAGACAAAAGAAGATAGAAGACAAGGCATAACAACGAAAAAATGAAGCATTCATAATGTATGGAACGAAACTAAGATGGCGACATTTCGAAAGAAAGTTCCCATTAATATAACAGTTAGGCATCTCTTTTTAATTCGAAATTAGTATTATTGTAAATAAAACACCGTATTTACAATAAAATTAAAAATTGTTAATACGTTATTTAATTCTTATGACGCGGTGACACCTTACATGTAAATAGATCATACATAAATACATACATAAGCTCACGCCTGTATCCCCGAAGGGGTAGGCAGAGGCGCACTAGCGAACTAGAACACCCACATTTCGCCGAGCTTAGTTCCGTCCCAGATCACGTCCAGATCACGAAACTAAAATAGCGGAACCGGCTTCATCGTAAATACGTATTTTTTTTTAGTTATGCCGGGTCCTCTTATTTTTTTTTAGTCATTGATAAAAACCATGAAGTGACAGTTATTATATACCTCTATAATATAATATAATATTAGCCCTGTAATATTACTGTCCCACTGCTGGGCACGGGCCTTCTCTACTGATGAGAGGGGTTAGGCCTTAGTCTACCACGCTGGCATAATGCGGGTTGGTACACTTCACATACCTTCGAAATCCTTGTGAAGAAATTCTTGGGTATGCAGGTTTCCTCACGATGTTTTCCTTCTCCGTTATAGCAAGCGATATTTCACAATGAAAATACACTTAACATAGAAAAGTCAGAGGTGTATGCTCCATGTTGGAGTTGGTTTCGAATTTCCGACAATCGTCTCGGCAGTCCGTACCATTTCCAACTGAGCTATCGCTGCTTTATTACAGACAGTTATTGCGTTTCTTTTTTTTTTCTTTATTTGTATAGAGGCTTTTGGTCTCTATGGCCCATACCAGCTTCATCCTACCCTATTTTCTTTCCTCACACACTCAAACTCTAATATAAAACCAGCAGCTTGAGAATGAGGCTCGGGAAGGATGCTTTGAAATGCACCAACATCAAGAAGTTTTATATTATGCGTCCTGATTATTGCCTCACGAACAGTTTTAGGCTGAGATCTATAGTGCAAATTTCGACTAAGTCTGAGTCAAAGAAACAAACTCAGTGACGATTTGGAATTTTTAAATTTAAACTTCGACTTAGTCCGAGCGATTTTTTACGAGAAAAACAGACTCACAGACATACTCAGCAAAGATTTTCTTGTAAAAAATAACTTGGATTAAGTCAAATTTCGATTTGTATAATTATAAATTCCAAATTCTCATTGAATTCGTTTCTTTGACTTAGACTTAGTCGAAATTCGGTCTAGATCTGAGCTTTAGTCCAGACACATTCCACCAGCAAGTAATATACACCTCTGATTGTGCCACAGACATCATAATTTGGACTACTGCTTAAACCCCTTATATTTAAACTTGCCGAGTGGGACAGGTCCGGAACGTAGTCTCTGTGCCACCACAAGAAATTTCTATTGCGTTTCGTTCAGTTCTTCTCACTTTTTCCTTTCTTTAAGCTAAGCATCATCATGATTCTTTTGCTATGGGCAGGGCTGTGGTCGATCGAAATCACTTACCAAGAAGTGACCAACCTGCTCGTTTGCAAGTCTCTTACAAAAATGGTCTACCTCAGTTCAAAGAGTTCAGTGAGTTTCAGTTTCAATAGCGATGGTTGAACTAATCGCTCGTTTGGTCTGCACCTCCCTTTAGCCAAATTACATTAATGGGAAGGATACGTTGTAATACCTCACTGATTGAATCATACTTGACAATGGTAACAAATAATAATATAAGAACCTTTCATACCCGACGACTGTATCAAAATTTCTATCGTTTGACACATAGTAAACTAAAGCCATAGCTGAACAAAGTTACAAGACGCCATGTCACGTGAATTGTAAACTTATGACTTATTTTGTCGGTATTGATTGATTTAGTTTATAAAGTTTTTTTTTAATAATCCCTTTTAGAACCTGTTAATTACACATAACACACTGATGTTATCCCCCAGGGGGTAAGTAGAGGTGCAACTAGTATCTACAAATACATCAAAATATACTTAATGGAAAAGTGAGTGTGTTGTGTGTTCGTTGATATTTTTGGTATAAGATCTTTACTTATGTATTTAGGTTTGGATCACTCCTTTCATTTGCGCCCCCGCGGAAATGTTAAAATGGAAGTTGTCCATGTAAATCTAACGCCCATACTAAACTCAATTGAACTCCAAGAGTTTCTCATTGCAACAAGCCAAATATATTACATAAATGGGAAAATAATAATGTCATCATAGTTTTAAAGTTTTGAGTAGTTTTTCGCTATTTCGACGTTACGCGTCAGTCTATGTGTCGTTTTTAAGTTTATTGGTCTATAACTACAGTTCAATAACATACATACATACATAGACTCATTCCTGTATACCCGAAGGGGTAGGCAGAAGCGAATAGAGAACTAGATCACTCACATTTCGCCGCGCTAATTTAAGCCCCAGATGTGATAGGGGGCGAGCCTATCGCCATATCGGGCACAAATTCCAGACTCCGGGGTGATACTGAAAAATTCAATATCACTTTTCCCGACCCAGGGATCGAACCAAAGACTTAAGGATGGTAGTCATATCGTAATACCACTACGCCACCGAGGCAGTCTAATAACACATAGTTAAAAATTGAAATTTTGCCAGCGTATTGCGACGCGGCGACAGCTACGTCGTGCGCATGCGAAATGCGTTCGTTAGTGAATTCCTTAAACTATATTTGGTGTCGTTTCGAATTATAAACGTTAGGATTATGTTCGAGGAAACTGCGTGGTGTGAGGTATTATAGTAGTCGTCTGCAGGGTTACCAGCACCTCTTATAGCAGTATTATTATAATCGTTCTTCGTTTGTTTTGTATGGGAATCGGTACAAGTAAGATCATAATAATACTGCTATAAGAGGTGGTGGTAACCTGTAGGCGAAGGTCGTATATGATCGATAGATTAATAGGTATTCGGTTTTTATATAACCAAATATACGTAAATGACTTGTAGTCTTTTTCTTTCTACCTGCCCTTATCCCATCTTAATGGGGGGCGCAATACACTTTTTCAAGCATGTTGCAGAGAGGATTTGGCTTAGATTTTACGACCGGCCACCTGTCTGTCAACCCCCTATGAGGGGTCCAAATTAAATTCAAAAATTTGCTCTGCCCGGCCCGGGAATCTTTTTTTTATCTATTGGTTTGATCCTAGCTTACAGGAGTTACAGTGGCGGGTGTGTAGGCGGGACAGTCTCACAGAACGAAACGCGATAGCAAGCTGCCACTTTACGTCGCTTTTCTGTAAGTCAGTGGTACCAAACCGGTCGAGCCGGCCCATTTGTGCTATAGACGTTATTGTCTACAGCGTGACTCTACCACTCACATTGCACTTAGACATATTTTCTTCACAGTTATAAATTATTTGTTTTTATATCGTTTCAAACGGTGCATTAGTTATTGTTGAAACATTTTCGACGGCCTCCGGCCTCCGTGACGCAGCTGGCGAGTAGCCGGCTGTGAAGCGAGAGGCCGCGGGTTCGATTCCCGCACCGAGACAAATGTTTGTATGGCCTACAGATATTTGTTTCGGGTCTGGGTGTTGTGAGACCGAAAGTCTCTCGTAGTTCCCGATACCCACGACACAAGACTCGATCTTAGTGTGGGGTCAGGACTATATATGTGACTGTTGGGTGTTATTTATTATTTTCTGATTGGTAAATGACGTCATGCTAAGTTTTCGAAATATTTTCGTAATTGTTTTTCACATGTAGAACGATTAACAAATAAACAGTTAATTTTATATGGATTTACAATATTTGGAGCGTAAAAACCGAATTAATTTTGTAAACCGTGACGATATACGTGAATGTAACACGTATTTCGTGACTTGTTACGTTTATTATAACATTTTGTAAATGTAACCTTGTACTAATTACGTTGATGTTAATGCATAGATTCACGCCTTTGTCCCAAAGAGGTAAGTAGTAAATATTTTTATACTTAAGGGGCGTTATCTCTTAACCAGCGGCGTAAGTAGTGTTGGGGGCCCGTGGCAAAATCATTGGATGGATGTCTTTTTAGCCCTCCCTCTTTATGGTCACGGCTTTTTCGCTCCGAGGCCTCCTTCCGATCACCGCTGGGGGTGACCCCTATGAGCCGGGGCCGGGCATTTTGCCGGCATGCCACCCTGTAGTTTCGCCACTGCTCTTAACGCCCCTTACTTATAAATATGTATGTATGCGTTAAATATGTATGCGTTACTTATCTTTAGGATTGGCTTTTCCCTTTCATTTACAAACGATGTGACGGGAGCAACAAAGTAATAAACTGTAGTTAAGATAGGATGGGAAGATAAGCAGAAATGTGTTTATAAAGGCGCGTCTCCTGCACATGTTTTTTCGAAACAAAACTTAAAAAACACTTACACACAACAACTTCTACTCACGGAACAATGAACCATAGATTTTTTTTTTAAATAACGTGTTTTGTGTAGGAGTTTTGTGTAATGTTTTAGTGCAGAACACGCGGTTTTTGTAAGGCCCAATGTGTCTTCTTGCTTCAACTTTTCATCGAGCCTCTTTATATGCCTAAACCACCTTATCATTCCTTTCTCAATCTTTGATAATACATATTCTTTATAGTAGATAGATAGTCGCAAACGTGCAAGTGGGTCGCGTGATGGTACGTGATGTCTAGCACCCATATATACCATACCAAATCTTACTCGCCGACCGGAATGCAACTGCGAGACGGTTACCACCACCTCTCATAGCAGTATTATTTATTATAAACTTACTTGTACCGATTCCCGTAAATACAAGGTAAGATTACAATAATACTGCTATAAGAAGTAGTGGTAGCCTTCCAGGTCAGTTTTATGTGAGACAGTGGTATCAAACCGGTTCAACTGGCTCGTTGGTCCTGTATGCTTACCTGTCTACAGTGTGGCTCTGTGATTCAAGAAATTATTCGATGGATAAACTGTTTACATCTAAATGAGGTTTGAGAGCATATCAAAAATCTTCATTTGCTTCTCGGTCAATCGGTCCCAGAAATATATGCCTAGTTCAAATAATCAAATTCTAGGCATTAAAAATTTGCAATTACGTTTTCAATTTTACGGTTTTTAAGCTTGAGGTTTATTATACGACACTTATTACAACTTTAATGATGATTTAGGTATCCCGACTTGTATTTATTCTTATAATTTACAAAGTGATTGTACTTCTTCTTCTTGAGTCATAACAATATACTAAAGTAATAACTATTAAGTGATAATGTGAATTTATCTTTATAGTAATAATATAGTAATAGTAAATAACAAACTCTTGCAAAAACATAAATTAAACATGTACGTATTGTGGTACGTATGTATGTACTAGGATGAAATATAATCCTTTTATTATGTCACAAAAATGTGTTCTAATAGTCGTATTAATCTAATATTCAAAAGATAAAAGTTTTGTGTTAGAGTTAAGATTTTTTGATATATTTTTTTATATAAAATATTACGTAGATTTTATTAATATTTTAAATAATAAACAAAAATTATGTGTATTTACTCTAATTTTTTTTAAAAAAAAATATGTGTCTACGGAAAATATGTAAGAAAGCCAATAAATGTACGTAGGCTGTACAGAGTAAAGTACTTACGTTTTAGCTTTATCTTGATATTGTTTTTGGGACTCCAAGTGGAAAACAATCCGGGTATATCAACAATACCACGCACACTCATTTACTAACACAAACTCATGGTTTTAACACATACGCGGCCGAATGTATCACCATATTCACATAAATACACATCCCATGCACTTAGAAATACATTTTTATTCAATTACACGACGAATAAACGTTTTCTATACGGAACGTGACAAAGAACCCAAAGAACATGCGCATGGGCTACTGTCAACTGGTGTTCTAAGTTACCGCTAGTTGGCGCGACTAGCGGTTAGAGAGAGAGGGGGGATGTTTCCGTATGGGAGGGAGCGGGACGCGAACACATTATAGCCTTAAAAGCTTAACCCGAACTTCGACTTGGCCCGAATTAAAATATGCATGCAAGTAGGTGTAGCAATTCTTTTGTTTTGTTTATGAATACACGGCGCGGTTAGTCTTCCGTTGAACGATACTTGATACTTTGTTATGCAACGTAAGATTTGCTAGAAGTTTATAGTTACTATTTGCATAGTTAAATACATGTTAAAAAACACGTAAGTAGATTCAGCGGGGAATACTGTGGAACAGCAGTATTTTAAACGAGTTGGAGAAGGAATTTGGCTTAGTTTTACGGCTGCCTGCCTGCCGTCAACCCCTTCTGGGGGATCAAGTTACTCGTATAAGTTTTTTTAAGTCTCTACATATGGGACTGACTAGTAGAGCTCACGCGAGAGTAAATCGACGCAAAGTGGCAATTCGCTGCTGCGTTTCGTTCGGTCTATATTTTCGGTGGCTTTTTTTTTCTCCTCCCTTTCCTAATCCCTATTCCTCCCCTTCAAGGTCGGCATCGCACCCGCGATTCGTTTTGTGTCTATTTGTTATGGAAAGTAGAAATAACTAACCATCAGGTGACCCATCGGCTCGTTTACTTGTGCTATAAAAAACTATACTGTTAAAAATGTTTTTTGTATTGAGAAATTTCGCCAACATAAATAACGATTCTTCAGCCTCCGTGGCGCAGCGGGCGAGTAGCCGGCTGTGAAGCGAGAGGCCGCGGGTTCGATCCTCGCACCGAGACAAATATTTGTATGGCCTACAGATATTTGTTTCGGGTCTGGGTGTTGTGAGACCGAAAGTCTCTCGTAGTTCCTGATACCCACGACACAAGACTCGATCTTAGTGTGGGGTCAAGACTATGTATGTGACTGTTGGGTGTTTTTTTTTTTTTTTTATAGTTATACCATATTATAATGGGAGTACGTTTAAATTCCAAGGCAAAGCTAGTAATGTACAAATATTCGTAGGCCATGTTTCCTATCTTATTACTGTCAAACCTGTCAAAATAGCTTGTGCAATCGGTGTGGTTCGGCTTTAATTTATTGCTCTTTAAGTTCGGTCTTGTTTCATGTCATTTAAAGGTAAATTGAACGCATATTGCGTATTCAACGAAAGCAAAGGCATCGTAAAAAGTAAAGCCTAATATTTCCTGCAACGTGCTTGAAAAGTATGTTCTGCTACCCCATGTTAAATAAGGATAAGTGTTTTTTTTTTATAGTTGGCAAACGAGCATATGGATCACCTGAGGGTAAGTGATCTCCACCACCCATAGACACCCAAGACACAAAAAGAATCACGGGTGCGTTGCCAACCTAAAAGGAGAGAAAGGAACGGGAACGAAAAGGGATTGGGAAAGGGAGGGGAGGAAATGGACCACCGGAAATCTCACTCACCGAACGAAACGCGACAGCAAGCTGCCACTTTACGTCGGTTTTCTGTGAGACAGTGTTATTAAACCGTTCGAGCCAGCCCATTTCTGCTGTAGCCTTTACTGGCTACAGCGTGGCTCACTCAAAGGAGATTTTATTAACTAATTTAAAAAAGGAGGTTATCAATTCGACGATGGAATGGAATTTGTGCCCGATATGGCGATAGGCCCGCCCCCTATCACATCTGGGACGGAACTAAGCTCGGCGAAATGTGGGTGTACTAGTTGGCTAGTGCGCCTCTGCCTACCCCTTCGGGGATACAGGCGTGAGATTATGTTATGTTATGTTCAATTCGACCCGTATGTATATAATACTGTTAGAATTGCAGGATATTCGCATATGTTACTCTATATGGGCTTCTGAATAGACGTGAGCTTGTTATATTATGAACTCATATAGACAATATTCTGACCCATATTGGCTATAGCCAATAGTGGTAGGATGAGGTTTTTATGAGCACGTCGCCGCTCGCTATAACTGTATAACTGGTTGGTAATGAGCAATCCTGCGCCGATGTGAGCACCGCAATCTCGTTATTAAGGCATTTTTAAACAAATTAGAACTGGCGGATCTTCCTTTTAACAGTACTGACTCTATTTTATATTTTTTTTATAGCAGAGACTGGCAAACAAGCAGATGGGTCACCTGATGGTAAGTGATCTCCACCGTCCATAGCCACCCAAGCCGCAAAACGAATCACGGGTGCGTTGCCAACCTAAAAGGAGGAAATGGAAGGGAAGGGAAAATGGGATTGGGAAAGGAAAGAGGTAAATGGGCCACCGGAAATCTAACTCACCGAACGAAACGCGACAGCAAGTTGCCACTTTACGTCGGTTTTATGTGAGACCGTGGTATTAAACCGGTCGAGTCAGCCCATTCGTGCTGTAGACGTTACTGTCTACAGCGTGGCTCTACCACTCAGAATACTACAGTACACCGTCCATAGCCTATATACTTTGCCAATATACGTATAAGGACTGCCTCGGTGGCGTGGTGGTATTTCGGTACGACTACGGTTCTGAGGTCACGGGTTCGATCCCCGGGTCAGGCAAAGTGATATTAGATTTTTCCATATCAGCCCGGAGTCTGGAATTGGTGCCCGATATGGCGATAGGCTCGCCCCCTATCACATCTGGGACGGAACTAAGCTCGGCGAAATGTGGGTGTTCTAGTTCGCTAGTGCGCCTCTGCCTACCCCTTCGGGGATACAGGCGTGAGCTTATGTTATGTTATGTTATATACGTATAAGGTATAGCAGAGTAATTAAACAGCGAATGGTAGAGTTGGAAGGGGAAGAACTCATCGAACTTTCTCTGACCAAGTCAGAGATATACTCGAGAAAGGTCAAGTTAAAAGTACCCTAAATCGTCGTGCATGCATGAAGAATGTAATGAGACTGAGTGAGGCGAAAGAGGTATGTAAGGATCGTAGCAAGTGGAAATCCGTTGTCTCTGCCTACCCCTATGGGAAAAAGGCGTGAGTCTATGTATGTATGTATGTTAAACAGCGAAGACGACCGATACGTAACGGCACCCGATGCGGTAACGGTTGTATCGTGTCGCGTGTCAGTGAAACCTGGTCCGGCCACTGATACGTTTGAAAGTAAATCCATCGAGCGTGTCCGTATGACGAGCTATAATTAATCAGTTATGGTTGAATTGTTTAATATTAGTTGCTGGTCGTTGACCGGTCGACCCAAGTGCAGTGAAGTAGGCGTAGATGATATATTTCTTTAACCGACTTAAAAGAGGAGGTTATTGATTCAACCCGTATTGTTAGTATTCCAAATGTCATAAGTGCACGCAATTTTTTTTTTTTTAAGCATAGATTGCGCAATGGACCACTGGAAATCTCACTCACCGAACGAAACGCGACAGCGAGCTGCCACTTAACGTCGGTTTTCTGTGAGACAGTGGTATCTAACCGGTCGAGCCGGCCCATTCGTGCTATAGACGTTACTGTCTACAGTGTGGCTCTACCACTTTAAAATTATATTTATATGTATGTGCACGTATATCTCAGAAACTATAAATCGGAATTCAACAGATCTTTTTTATTGGACTACATATGTATCTTCCAACTTTATCAACATCAGTTCAATCGTTTGAAATATGTGAAAATGGTGAGGTCGATTCGAGTTTTTGTTAAACTTTAATTATTACAACATCTTTCTTCTATCTGCCCTCGTCCCCTGAATGTGAGGTCAACGCAACATATCTATTCAAGAACGTTGCAGAAAGGATTTGGCTTAGTTTTTACGACCGGCTGCCTGCCCTGACTTGAAACCCCTCTGGGGTAAAGTGGACGTGAAGTGAAAACCGACGTAAAGTGGCAGGTCGCTGTCGCGTTTCGTTCGGTGAGTGAGATTTCTGGTAGCCCAATTCCCCCTCCCTTTCCCAATCCCGTTTCCCTCCCCTTCCATTCCATTCTTTTAGGTTGGCAACGTACCCATGATTCTTTTTGAGCCTCGGGTGTGTATGGGTGGTGATCACTTACCATCAGGTGACCCATCTGCTCGTTTGCCAGTATCTGGTATAAAAAAATAATTGAAAATTCGCTCTGCCCGATCTGAGAATCAACCCAGGACCTCCCGTTCGGATACTGTGGGATATATTGGTTAATCAATTTTCACGCGAACGGAGTCGCCAAAAACACCAGTATATAGTAGTATAGTTATAAACAGTAGGTATAGTTCTAGATAAATTCTTATGATTTGGAATAGCCGCCAGATTCAAAGTATTCCATTTGACAACCAATCCATATCGGTCCCTTGCGGCTCGTAGACGCGAAACCTTTTGCCAAAACAACGATACACCCTTGAGGTCAAGAAAGGATCAAATTGAAGAATAGCTGTTCCCAACATGCTTGAAAAATACAATGAAATTCACACGTGAAAAGGTCCAGTATAACTTACGATTCGAGGTCATCGATATATTATTTACCTAGATGCACAGTTGACGTTCGGAAAATGGGACAGCAAAGAAGTGCTTAAGCACTCCTTCTGCATACAGTCGGACGCCGATGGAATTCTAAATTTCAAAATTCAAATTTAATAACGCTTGTTCATTTCGTTTAAAAAGCTGCTTTATAACATTTGCATAGGGTTATAATTGTCTTGATTTAATTAGAACTTGTGATCTTTTTCTTTGTTTTATTGCTGAGACCACTTTTTAGGAGGATTTTTGCAATGAACTGTGCATCTAGGGTATATAATATTGATGTTCGAGGTATTTAAAGCGAACTTATAGTCAAAGGAGCTTTCGCAAACGTGAGCTTTTGATATGTAAATGAAAACATTCTTGCATACAAAATAATTTCATACATTTCTATTGTGTGATGATTTTATTAAAGTAGAATTTAAAGTATTTATTGTAATAGAAACATTTCTGAGAATGAAAATAATAACATAACATAAGATCACGCCTATATCCCTGAAGAGGTAGGTGCTCTAGCGAACCAGAACACCCACATTTCGCCCAGCTTAGTTCCGTCCCAGATGTGATAGGGGGCGAGCCTATCGCCATATCGGGCACAAATTCCAAACTCCGGGCTGATATGGAAAAATCCAATATCACTTTGCCCGTCTCGGGGATCGACCCGAGACCTCAGGGCGGTAGTCATACCGAAATAAAACTACGCCACCGAGGTAGTGAAAATAAAATTAACATGCGAGTCTGTGTAGCTACCACTGCAATGTTTATTGTTCTACCCGCTACCGCAAAACAATATTCGTGGTGTGATTACTCACTGTTCCTAATCTAGAGTTAAACTTAAACTCGATTTATCCTACAGCTCACTCCTATCTTTAAAAGAAGGTTTGGGATAAATAGAGAATTATCGCGGAGTTGCAAGTAGCCCTTAATATCTAAGGTGTCGGGTTGATAAGCACACTGCAGTGCCACTTAGAACATTGTTAATTTAATATTGTAACTTAATATTGTAATTCAATTATTTACACTATTCTTACATAGATTTCTTACTTCTTTAATAGTAAAATCATAATTGTTACTGGTACCTTTGTTCGATGCATGCTGTGATGACCTTAAAAAGTGTTGTACTTAGATTTTAAGTTTTTTATTGTACGTATCAACCGAAACATCAGCGGCCTGAGCAGAAAAATTTCTGACAACCGTAAATGTATTTCAGCTGGATGCGCGTCTATGAAATTTGTATGAAATATTAACCAAACGTCATCAGTGCGCAGCGAACTCGAATACATTTACATTTACATTAGTTTTTCGTGCTCGGGCTACAGCAAACTGTAACTACTACTGGGTATTCATAAATAAATAATCAAAATCCCAGCAATACATAAACACATAAGTTCAAGCTTGCATCTCCGAGGGGATAGGCAGAGGCGAACTAGCGAACTAGAACACTCATGTTTCGCCGAACTTTTATCCTACTAATATTCCGTATATCAGAAAAGAACTCTATGTATAATATATAATATCTAATTAAGATACTGATTTCTTAATATCTGAATATTATACATTGAAATAAAACTATTTTTACGGATTCTATCACGAAGACTGCAAAGCCTTCGAAACGTCGGGAATAATAATTAAAACCTAATCGTGATATAATCCGTAAAAATAGTTTTATTTCAATCTAATTAAGATATTCGGATTCATTCGGAGTTTCCAATTTCGGTACAACCAGTATTGAAATTAGAGATCTCTTGTTCACATCTCAAGCAGTACAATGTAAACCTATACTCGTGTACATGATCATATAATACGTCGTTAAGTTAAATTAATTAATCAATCGAAATACCTGCAAATCCAGAATTAGATTACTATCTGGTATTATGTTATTTTGGCTATACATTTACAAGCCTTGATCTTTGAATTAGCGAATTGATCCCTTTAATTAAACTGTGTAAATAGACGAGATACGATTATTGATTTTGTTTTCCCGGTGATCGTGATTTCCCGGTAATCTCTACTTGCCGGAAAGCCATGATTTCCGGGATAATATCAAGGAAAAAGGGAGAAAAATGTTCAATAGGAAATCTACTAAATATTTGTTCTGATTAACCTAAATAATTTGGGTTTTATTTCTGTGAATGTAAGTAGCAGTGGAGATCATTGACCATCAGAAGACCTTGATCATTGTTTAATCAAACCTAAGACTAGGAAAGAAGCTAGTTCTACTTTTAGTTTATACCTCTGTTCGTACGTTCTTTTCCTTTTATTTGAGCACGTCAAAGTGACTACATTACACTTGATGGTAACCGTAGTGCCGACAAAAATGGGTTTATTGGTGGTTACCAGAATGATGTCACCTATTTATGCAAGCGCAGCGTAGGACGTACATCTACAAGGTGGACCGATGTGATAAAGGTCGCAGGAAGTCGCTGGATGCAGGCCGCTTCCAACAGATCGATCTGGAAATCTTTGGGGGAGGCCTATGTTCAGCAGTGGACTTCCTATAACTGATGATGCTTGATGAACTCTGATGAGGATGCAGACATAAGGATGTACACCCATACCCGCCCCAATCAACCATCAAGTTATGGTCGCAAGACCTTTGAAAAAACAAGATATAGATGATCCCTGGAATGTGAACCACACGAGGAGTGCGGCTCACTATCGCAGGTTTTAACACCATGCCCCTTACTTATAAAAATGTTTAAGCGCTGCTTATTTTTAACCACAGGTTGTCCCTTTCATTTTTAAACAATGTAACGCAAGGAAAAAAGTGATAGGCTATTCTTAGCGAAAAGATAAGTGAAAATGTTTTTATAAGTAAGGCCCCATGTGTACGGTGGTTGTCATCCGGGCGAATACGAATCCTACCTCTTAACACGGGGAAATTCACTTACGGATCTCCCCGAGACAGAGCTCGAAGGTATGACGGTCTCACCGGCCTAAGCCGTCCTGCCGACTAAAACCCCGCAATTGCCTCTCCCACCCTTGTGTCGGGGACAACGGGATACGCAAATGCATGCAGCCGTAGCCTCCGCAGGTATAGGGCCTTCTGCAGGGCCTCACTCTATTAGAACTTTAATTTCTGACGCAGCACAAAATGCGTTAGAAGAACGTGACAACCTTGTGCAGCTTAGAAGCTGAGCCCCTTCGCTGCCTTGCCGATTCACAGAGGCCGGAGATCGTCTCTTGACGCAACGCACGGTTTGGAGTATCTCTCCTTCTCCACCTGTTTTGCCCGGCGTTATCCCAGTCTTCTGCCAAGGCTCGCCTTCCTACTTAAACGCTTCCACTTCCACCGTCTTGAACATACCTACCACCACCTCTAAATCTAAACCGATATTTAGATGAAATGCCGTTTGCAGACGTCGGAAGGTGTGAGAGTTGTCACAGCCGTGGCACGTGTTCTCTCGCGCGACACGTTCCAGTAATGTTTGTGGCGCGCCGCATTTCACACCGTCTGGCGTTTCGTTTATGAGTTCGTAAATTGCGTTAGTACAATATGACACGATTTGTTTAGTTTTAATTGTATTTGTGTTGTAGAGAGGATTTAAACAAATCACACTACATTTATGTAACTGGAAGGGAAGCGACCGCGAGGGCGCGTGCCTAGACGATGGTCCGATCAATTAAATATATACACTCATTGAGCTCTTTGTAACAGTAATGAGACAGGCTAAGAACAAAAGAAAGAGATAAAGACAGATGCGATGAAAGTTTCAAAACGGACATGATATTCAATTATAAAGAGTGCGACCAAAAACATGCACCTGAATGAATTGTATCATAGGGATTTTACATCGAGAAATACATTAATCAATAATCGATGTTTGAAAGAATATAAGACAAAGAAAACGTAATATTGTGGGTGTAAATAGAATAAATAGAGTTGCCTGAGTAAAATGTTTCACTAGAAGTTGATAAATTAATATAAACCACATACGTGAGCGCCTGAACTCAGACACACAGCAATCAGTAGTGTTAGGATGGTAATGTAATTTACAAAGTTGCGCGTTGTAGACTTTGCGTATTGGATTTTACTAAAGTTTGTAGTTTTTAGTTTGGAGAATGACTTCTTACAAATACAAATGTTATAATAACATTTATATATTGCTATATAAGAAGCTGCGATAGCTCAGAAAGGACTTCGGGTTGGTAGTGGTACAGGCTGCCGAGATGAATGTCACAGGTTCGACATCATCCCCATGAACATGTACTTATGACTTTACTATGTTTGTCGGGGGTTAAAGATATGCCCCAAAGAGCATGCATGTCTGATTTTTATGAATTGTCGTTTGTTATAATGGTGAAGGAAAAATCATGAAGAAACCTGCAAACCTGAGGATGTCGCCATAATAATTTGAAAGATGTGAGCAGTCTACCAACCCGCATTAGACCAGCCTGGTAGACTAAGGACTAACCCCCTCATTACTAGCGGAGGCCTGTGTCCAGCAGTGGGACAATAAAAGTGCAGAGGTAATATTACTATTTTATTATATTGCATTAGGCATATCGCCCGTATCTCGTAGAAACTTGTCGCCTTCCACCCGTCTCTTACAAGGTGCTGCCTGCTGAGTTTAAATTATTCCATATTTTACGCAAATCTGCCCCAGAATGAAACATGTCATGCGCACTGATTATTATGCATCTTCGTATTATAATTTGATTTAATCATGTGAATTTATTATAACCGACGTTTAAAAAAGGAGGAGGTTAACAATTCGTCGGAATCTTTTTTTTAAATATAATATATTCCCCGATTACTCGGAGACGCCTGGGCCCATTCGGGTTTTTTTTTTGCTTATAAGTTATACTTCCCAGGTGGTCCCATTGGAACCACGTCAGGATCTGATGATCCTAGAAAAATCGAGGGCAACCCTCAAATTTTATAGGGTCCTATAGTGTGTTTTATATATTTTCCCAAACTATTTGCGTCTGTTACTCATCATCTCATGTTGCTGAACTGATGATGGAAAATATTACTCCTTAACTATTAGGAGTTGGTGGATAAAACTTTCAATATTATAGGTCGAATAGACCCAGAGCCGTCTTAAGGCATACACGCACCTGTATGTAGCCCGAGCACGAAAAACTAATGTAAATGTAAATATATTTGAATTCGCTGCGCACGTTGACATGACGTTTAGTTAATATTTCATACAAATTTCATAGACGCGCATCGTGCTGAAATACATTTACGGTTGTCAGAAATTTTCCTGCTCAGGCCGCTGGGCACACATGATTTGGGGGGCCCTTAAATAAGGCCCACGTCCTCTCTCGATGTATGCAAACCTACTAGCTTGCCTGGTGACGGCGAATTTTTTTTTGGCTGCCACTTTACGTTGGTTTTCTGTGAGATAGTGGTATCTAACCGGTCGAGCCGGCCCATTCGTGCTATAGACGTTACTGTGTGTGACACTACAGCGTGGCTCTACCATTAAAGATTATATTACTTTGGGTACACTACAAACATTTTTATCTAAAGCACTGGGGGGTTACCACCACCTCTTATAGCAGTATTATTATAATCTTACTTGTACCGATTCCCATACAAAACAAACGAAGAACGATTATAATAGTACTGCTATGAGAGGTCGTGGTAACCCTGCAGTTGATGTGAATTCTGTAAATCATAGAATGTCTACGACATGACAGCAAGCGCGGGCTCATTATCATATCAAAGCCCGAGAGACTTATTTTCAGTAGGTTTTCATTTTCTTTTCCGCTCGAATATTTCGCGTCAGTTTTAACAAGTAATAAACATAAACGTAAGCCAGCTTTAGTGTTTTTGTTTCCATTATATTTATTCTTACGTCGCAAAAAGCGTAGATGTAGATAAATCTCTATCTTGAGATGGTCAACACTCTATTAGCTTTTATTAGGAATAATTTGTTTTCTCGCCTCCTTTATCTAAGGGTAGTATAAATGAGCTGAAGACTGTGAGATCCTGCGTTCTAGTGGCGAAGGGTCCATACAACCCGATTCTTACCGGCTTCCCTTTGCCAGATTGTAGAGTAATAAATAAGTATTACCTAGGTATTATCTAGGACTGCCTCGGTGACGTGGTGGTATTTCGGTACGACTACAGTTCTGAGGTCTCAGGTTCGATCCCCGGGTCGGGCAAAGTGATATTGGATTTTTCCATATCAGCCCAGAGTCTGGATTGTTGTGCCTGATAGGCTCGCCCCCTAACACATCTGGGACGGAACTAAGCTCGGCGAAATGTGGGTGTTCTAGTTCGCTAGTGCGCCTCTGCCTATCCCTTCGGGGTGCAGGCGTGAGCTTATGTTATGTGTGTATCATCTAAAAGAGAAAGTGTCATTGGCTTCCCTTTTGAAAATTTTCACCCATCGCCACTGCTGCGTTTAAATTCCACGTCAGAGCTTTTTACTCACAAATTGTTTTCGGAATTGGATGGCCCCAATAGATTGAGTCATGCAGCCGGTAAAAACTAAGCCAAATATTTTCTACAACATGTATGAAAAAAAGTATCGTTTTTATACAATGTTGCATAATATTGAGTAGAGAGTTGAGTGATCAAACATATTTGAAAATACTCCTCTAAATATTCTTCTTGTAAGCTAAACCCATTAAGTTTTATGATATTTTTATACAAGGCTTATGCATCAACGGTTCTACGGTACTCTTTATGAAATACATACGCTTTTTGGTAGCATAAATAATATTCTAAAACCACTATCTTTAACGTGAATAAAGTATGAATACTTTTTTACTATAAACTAGAATCCAAACCCTTAATACTGATTTAAAAATGGGTACTGAAAAGTTATTAATAAAAATAATTCCTTACATAAACGATAGTCTACATATAAATTTTGTATTAGTGTAAGCAATTAACTTAATATTTATTTATTTACCAAGACAGTAAAGTTAGTTCTAGATGTCGAATCGAACTTGTCGCCTTGTTAAGTCCTCCTGCGATACAGGGCTAGAGCCTAGTACAGTAGCCGCCGTTTAATAATATTAAGGATTAAGAAATAATATACTCTTGTAATACTTAAAAATTATATTATTATTATTAATTAGGTACCACCCCTCTCATTAGTAGAGGCCCGTGCCTAGCAGTGGGACAGTATTATTACAGGGCTAATAGATATCAAAAAATTATGATAACTGTGTATGAAAATTACTTATGCTCGTACACTGAAATGAACTTAAAATTTAAGGTCGTCTTATGTCATTTGAGGCCTTATCTGTCAAAAAATGTATAGTGTATTTTGCATACCAATGTAGATAAGTGGCCTTTAAAGTTCAGTAGCATTTGTGTATTTGGGGAGTAGTATTATATATATTCACAGCTTTTTAATGAATTTTATTATTATAATCAATTACCGATCGTCTAGTTCAATAAATGAATAGTAGAATAGAGCTGATGACTTACGGCTCTAAAACGTGGTCTCTGTCTATGGGCCGCATTAGAAAGCTCACAGTCACTCAGCTAGCTATGGAGAGGGCTATGCTCGGTGTTTCTCTACGCGATCAAATCAGAAATGAGGAGATCCGTAGAAGAACAAAAGTCACTAATATAGCCCAGCGGATTAGCAAGCTGAAGTGGCAGTGGGCAGGGCACATAGCTCGTAGAACCGATAGCCGATGGTGCTGAAAAAAATCTCGACAACGTACCGGCAAGCGCAGCGTTAGACGCCCACCTGCTAGGTTGGCATACGATCTGATAAAGGTCGCAGGAAGTCGCTGGATGTAGGTCGCTTCGAACAGGGCGATCTGGAAATCTTTGGGGAAGGCCTATGTCCGGCTATGGACGTCTTCTGGCTGATGATGATGACGATGAGAGTAGTGCTCTTTTTGGTGCCGGTGCGGTGATGCGGTGGTAAGGGCGGATACAAATATCCTACCAGTCCACATAAATATTTACTTTCCATACATGCTAAGTTTTACTAACCTGCCTGCCCTCTCTGAGTCTTCGCTCGTCTCCCGACAACAGGCGAGGCGAGGCTGAATGCCCTGTCAGCTCTCGCAGGCAGCTGCAGGTTACTCGGCTGGCTCGGCTCCGAGTGACGAGCGCATATCGCCGCTTCCACCATGGAGTCGATGCTGGCTGAACGAGGCAGCTGCCCGCCTGACTCTCGTCTGAAAAAAAACATTTCTTAACTTCAAAAAGAGTAGGTTGTCAATTCGTCTGTCTTTTTATTTCTTTAGTTTGTTTAGTTCTGGTATCTTCGGGCTGCGTCGGTGGCGTAGTTGTATTTCGGTGCGACTACGTCCTGAGGTCTCGGGTTCGATCCCGGATCGGGCAAAGTGATACTGGATTTTTCCATATTAGCTCAGAGTCTGGAATTTGTGCCCGATATGGGGATAGGCTCGCCCCTTATCACATCTGGCACGGAACTAAGCTCGGCGAAATGTAGGTGTACTGGTTCGCTAGTGCGCCTCGGCCTACCCCTTTTATCTGGTTGTCTGTCCACCTTGTAGGTAGACGTCCAATATTGCATTTTCAGGTACATGGTCTCCACTCGAGACTCATGACACACACAGGTCGATCTGGAAGTTTTTGGGGAAGGCCTATGTCCAGCAGTGGACGGATCTGGAAATCTTTGGGGATGCCCTATGTCCGTGTTGTGGCTGATGATGATGAATAGTAGTTGCTTCACATATTCTTAAATATTTTTTACGTCTGGCTTTAACAAGATTTTATACAAAGGACCTAAAAATAAATCAGTACGTAGTTAATTAGATCTACAATAAAAATGTAATAATGAAAGCGAAAAGCACCATTGTGTGAACACTTTGTTATGCAAATTAAATTATCTTAATTTAACTTTGAAAGGGTTTGATGTACAATTGTTATTATGCGATATAAAAATGATTATTGTGAAATGAAAATAGTATTGCTTTTGGAATTTAAAGGTTATTATATTATGAAGGTTATTATATTATATTATTATATTACGATGCGATCAAGAAAACGTATGTATAGAGATGTAAAAAAAAGTTGGCATGGAATGAAAATATTAAATAGACATATAAATTTCTTAAGTTTACGCGAATGCTATTCATTGAAATTAAACTATTTTTACGGATTTTATCACGATTTGGTTTTAAGTTTGGTTTTCAGTCCAACCCGTGACCACGAAGACTTGCCTTCGAAACGTCGGGAATAAAAATTAAAACCAAATCGTGATAAAATCCGTAAAAATAGTTTTATTTCAATAGACCTATCATATTGAAACTTCATAATATGTATCCGCCTAAAAAGAAATGAGCATAATGTTTCGAGATTTTTTGAAAAAGTACCTTGGAATGGGAATCACTATTGAAGTACCTAAACTCATTCATTCGAACGTAAAAAGAGAATTGAAAATCGGGTCTAATTTTTATTTTAATAGTAGAGACTGCCAAACGAGCAGATGGGTCACCTGATGGTAAGTGATCTCCACCGCCCATAGACACCCAAGTTACAAAAAGAATCACGGATGCATTGCCAACCTAAAAGAAGGTAATGGAAGAGGAGGGAAAAAGGGATTGGGAAAGGAAGGGGGGAAATGGGCCACCGGAAATCTCACTCACCGAACGAAACGCGACAGCAAGCTGCCACTTTACGGAGGACTTTAATTTGTGGGAGATTTCGCGAAATATATATAAAAATTACCGAAGAATAAACAATATTTTAAATCTTTGAAGTCGGTTACAGACAGTGATTTTCGAAGTCGTGAAAACAAAGATCTTATAGGATGAACTTATAAATTATAATATTTTAATAAATAATAACAAATAAATACACCCAACAGTCACAATATAGTCCTGACCCCACACTAGGTAACCTGTATCTTATCAGAAACTACGAGAGACTTTCGGTCTCACCACACCCAGACCCGAAACAAATATCTATGGGCCACACAGACATTTGTCTCGGTGCGGGAATCGTAACCACAACCTCACGTTTCACAGCCGGCTACTCGCCCGCTGCGCCACGGAGGCTGTCTTTTTCCTTGTAGTTTTTTATATTCTCGCCTATACAATACAGAAGCGTTCTCCATCTAAATAACGCTTAATTCTCGAATAATCTAGAGAGAATTACTATTAATTACACACTTTTATAATACATAGGCGCCGGTTGACTGGCGTCGCGACGCCGAGCGAGTGTTTCACCCCATTTGCATTTTAATCGAACTAAAACTTATTCTATATCACGTGCTCAGTTCGGTGAGTTGTGTCACTTGTGTCACGAAATCTTTATCTTCTTTCTTGGACTTTCACGACCGTGTTAATTTTCAAGTAAAGATTTCTGTTTATATTTTATGTTTCCTCATAAAGAGAAGAAGATTAGATGGAAGGGCCCTTCCCTTAGAGGAGGATAGAGGAATGCGGAAATAATAATAATATTAGCCCTGTAATATTACTGTCCCACTGCTGGCCACGGGCCTCCTCTACTAATGAGAGGGGTTAGGATTTAGTCTACCACGCTGGCCTATGCGAGTCGGACTGCACATACCTTCGAAATTCCTGTAAGGAAATTCTGGGGTATGCAGTTTTCCTCACGATGTTTAATGCGGAAAATAGTAGTATTTAAAATCGGGCTTCCTGCATTACCTGCATAAGTGTTATAGAATGAAAATGCAGCTTCAAAAAATAACGCAAAATTTTACATTATTATTTCAGCGAACCGAGCAGGAAAATTTCTGACAATCGTAAATGTTGAAATAAAACTATTTTTACGGATTATATCACGATTAGGTTTTAATTATTATTCTCGACGTTTCGAAGGCTTTGCAGTCTTCGTTGTCACGGGTCAGACTGTAATCGTAAATGTATTCCGGCTCGCTGCGCACTGATGACATTTGGTTAATAATGTTACGACTACATACTAGAATAATCGCTAACCGAACGCGCCGCGCCGCCGATTCCATAAATGTGTCGAGCGTTCTAGTGCGTTCGAGCCGCGCCGACGGCCGCGTGACGTCACGCGCCGATAAGGGATCGACGAATATAAAAGGCGTGTGTGTGTTGGCGGGACACAGTGTTTCTTCGGAAGCGATCGAGTGCGAACAACGAGCGACAAGCGAATATTCGGAGCGATTATTTAGACGCGTATTCTGTGCAGTACAGTGTTTAATTTTAAATAAAGTGCTGAGTCAGTTTCGAGAACAGTCGGCGTTTAATTGTTTGTCCTGAACCCCGTTAGCCCGTAACATTTGGTGTCAGAAGTAAGGACAAATGCCGGTGTTCCCGAAAGACGACGAAGGTATCCGTACCCGAAGCCAGCGCCAGCAAGAGATGGACCGAGGGCGTTTCGAAGATAGTCCGGCACAAGAGCCGGTTTCGCAGCCAATGACGCAGACGACTGCAGGCCCATCTGGAGTGTCGCCGACATGGGCACCTAGTGAATTATCGGCCATTATGTCGATGCTGCAAGAGCAAGCTCGACGTCAAGAGGAGCAAGCTCGACGTCAAGAGGAGCAGGCTCGTGAGTTGAAGGAGCAGCTCCAACGTCAAGAGGAGCAAGCTCGACGTCAAGAGGAGCAGGCGCGTAAATTGGAGGAGCATCTGCAGCGTGGGCAAGAAGAGCAGGTCGTACTTATGAAGAATTTGCAAGCTACGGTCGGAAAGGAATTAAAAATCATGAAAGACCAAGTGGACCAGCATGAGCAGCGTATTGCAAAGGCCGAAGCCCAAATCGCCGACGTCAAACAACTTGTAGAAACACGTGTGTGTAGTGCCGCAAGTTCTGTGGTGGCTGCACCGTCAGGACGTGGTTTTAAAGTACCACCATTTGATGGCACATCATCTTGGTCGGCCTACAAAATTCAATTTGAGGCCGTGATGCAGGCAAACGGGTGGACCAAGGATCAAGCCAAGACTGCTCTAACCTTAGGTTTACGTGAGCAGGCCTTAACCGTCCTGGAGGCTCTTGGCGGAGATGTTACATATGACCAGCTGGTCGAGGCCTTGGAGTCGAGGTATGGTGATGCCCACCTGGAACACGTCTTTCGTGCTCAGCTTAAGGATCGAGCTCAACGTAATACCGAAAACCTACAGCAGTGGGCCCTGGAAGTTGAGAAGCTGGTTCGTAAAGCTTACCAGTCCACACCTGCACTGATTGATGGAATTCTAGTGCAGGCTTTCGTCGACGGAATCCGCGACTTAGAGGTGCGGGCTGCTGTGAGGCTTGGGCATCACGAGACCCTGAAAGATGCGTTGGCTCACGCGCTGGAAGTGGAGGCTGTACGACAAGACCATCGAGCTCACCGCATTAGAGAGGTTGTGGCATCACCTCCATCACGCAATCGTATTCAGGGGTACAGTCCGCGCTGCTTTAACTGCGGTGAAAGAGGCCACCTCCGCTTGAATTGTAGAAAACGACGGGATGAAAGAGAAGATAGACCTGACAATGAGAAGAGTAAAAGCAACTGGAGGCACAAGGTTAACACCGCCGAACAAGCAGCAGGGAAACGAGTAAAGGCCAGGACTATGGGGCGGGTGCTGGCCGGGGTCCAAGAAGCCCCAAGGGTGTTGATCTCACAAGCACATGGTGGGAATAGCTTAACCATTAGAGGCGAAGTCAACGGAACACCTTGTAAGCTGACGTTAGACACTGGAGCTTCCCGCACGGTTGTTAGTATCAGGCTGGCGAATCGGTTCCTTGGGGACTATAAAGGTAACCGTGGACATATAGAACTTCTAACAGCCACCGGTCAGCACATATCCGTCCAGGGTGAGAAGAGTGTACGGCTAAAACTAGGTGAAGTAATCTATCTGCATGATGTCATCGTGGCTGATATTGTTGACGATTGCATTCTGGGCCTGGACTTCATGCGAAAACATGGATGTGAAATCGACGTCAAACAGGGCGTGCTGAAATGCGGCTCAGAAGAGCTTTTTATGGAAGGAGCACCAACAGGAAAAGCATACTGCTTGAAGAAGACTGTGGTTCCACCTAGATCAGAAGTCATTGTACCAGTTAGTTTGCCACGGAATTCTGGTCCAAAAGAAAGGTGTGTCCTCATTGAGAAGATTGACAATGATCATCCATGGAAAATTGCGAGAACCCTGGTAAGGTCTGCAAATAAGTCGGCTGTACGCGTACTCAACCCCAGTACCGAGCCACAAATAATAAAAAAGGGGGTGGTAATGGGTTCTTGCGAGGAAGTGGATTGGATGCGCAAATGCCAAGATTTACCCACGGTGACGAGCATGGCACCTGCGAAATTCGACGTGTCATCACTTTTGAAAGACTGTGGTGAGTTGTCTTTAGAAGAGATTAACAAGGCCAAGAAAATGTTAACACAGTACGCCGACATCTTTTCTTCTAGTGATGCTGACATAGGAAGAACTAATTTGGTCCAGCACAAGATTAACACAGGCAATGAGTTACCAATTCGTCAGCGACCACGAAGACTGCCAGTTGCAAGAGAGAAAGAAGTGGATACCATGATTGACGGGATGCTGAAGGATGGTGTCATAGAGCCTTCATCTAGTCCATGGTGCTCCCCAGTGGTCTTAGTAAAAAAGAAGGACGGCAATATGCGGTTTTGTGTAGACTACCGTCGGTTAAACGACATAACAAAGAAGGACAGCTATCCTTTACCGAGGATTGATGATACTCTAGACACGCTTACCGGAATGAAGTGGTTTAGCACGCTAGACTTGAAGAGCGGTTACTGGCAAGTGGAAATTGACTCAAGAGACAAGGAGAAAACTGCTTTTTCTACTGGTAAAGGTCTATGGCAATTTAAGGTTATGCCATTTGGATTGTGCAACGCTCCTGCGACTTTTGAGAGACTGATGGAACTTGTACTTACCGGACTGATTGGGGACGCTTGTCTTGTCTACTTGGATGACATCATCATAGTGGGCCGCACATTCGAAGACCATCTTCGCAATCTTGAACGTGTCTTATCGAAGATCCGGGGGGCTAATCTTAAACTGAGTCCCAAGAAATGTTCACTTTTCAAGAAGCAGGTTAACTTCTTAGGACACATTATTTCAGCAGCTGGCGTACAAACAGACCCCGACAAAGTTGTGGCAGTCAAGGAATGGCCAGTTCCGAGAGACAAGACACAAGTACGTGCGTTTTTAGGCTTGTGCTCCTATTACCGCCGATTTGTGAAGAATTTTGCAGACATAGCCAAGCCTCTACATAAGCTTACAGAAGAGAAGAGACAGTTTTGCTGGGATGAGAATTGCGACACCGCATTCCAAACGTTAAAAGACCGTCTGTGTAATACACCTATATTGGGTTATCCTGACACTGCAAACGAGTTTATAGTGGACACAGACGCAAGTAATACGGGTATTGGCGGTGTGTTGTCACAACGAAAAGGAGAAAAAGAGGTTGTGATAGCTTACTTCAGCAAATCCTTATCTAAACCTGAACGGAATTACTGCGTCACAAGAAGAGAACTGCTAGCCGTAGTCAAATCACTGCAACATTTTAGTAAATATTTGCTCGGGCGGAAATTCCACCTACGAACAGACCATGCTGCCTTGAAGTGGCTACTGCAGTTCAGAAATCCAGAGGGTCAAGTAGCAAGATGGATTGAGTTGCTACAAGAGTTTGACTATGTGATAGAACATCGCAGTGGGAAATCTCACGGTAATGCAGACGCTCTATCAAGAAGACCTTGCGCAGAGAACTGCAAGCACTGCGTCAAACAAGAGGTTAAGGAAGAAGTGCCTGTGCGAATAATAAGGACAGACCTCAGCAACGAGTGGCGAGACACGCTACTGGAAGCGCAGGATAGTGACGCAGATCTTAAACCAATCTTTGAGCGGTTAAAAGCTGGTACCGCGAAACCTAAATGGCATGAAGTTGCAGCGTTAAGTTCTACTACGAAGAGCTACTGGGCCCAGTGGGACAGCTTGGTTATACATGATGGAGTACTGTGCCGTAAATGGGAAAACGCAAAAGGCGATCGATGTCATTTGCAAATGGTAGTCCCTAGAGCTAAGATCCCAGAAGTTCTGCAGCTGTACCATAACGGATGCTCAGGAGCTCACATGGGGGTCAAAAGAACTCTGCTGAAGATCCGTGAAAGATTTTATTGGATCCACTGCCGAGACGATGTTGAGGAATGGTGTCGTAAATGCACAATTTGCGCGGCTGTGAAGGGTCCTCATACACGAAGTAGAGGAGCATTAAAAATTTACAATGTGGGAGCTCCATGGGAGCGGATTGCTCTGGACGTAGCAGGACCTTTCCCTGCAAGTGACAGCGGGAACAAGTACTTCATGGTGGTCATGGATTACTTCACGAAGTGGCCGGAAGTATTTGCCATTCCCAACCAGGAAGCTTCAACAGTCGCAGATAAATTGGTCCATGAAGTATTCTGCCGGTTTGGAGTACCTTTAGAAATTCACAGCGATCAAGGACGTAATTTTGAATCCCAAGTATTTCAGGAAACATGTCGAGTATTGGGCATTCACAAAACCAGAACGACCTCCTACCACCCGCAATCTGATGGCATGGTGGAACGATTTATTCAAACGTTAGAGAGATACCTGGCAAAAGTTGTAGAAAGCAGGCAAAAAGACTGGGACAAGCACATTCAGCCGTTTCTCCTGTCATATCGTAGTGCGGTTCACGAGAATACGACGGTGACACCAGCTTTCGCTAACTTTGGAAGAGAATTACGACTGCCTGCTGACCTGATAACTGGTATCCCTCCTGACACCCCGCGTAGTGTAACAGACTACGCGGACGATCTGCGCAAGAGATTGAATGACGTATATGAACACGTCCGAGTATCAGGTCAGCAAATGTCCGAGAGGATGAAGACCCGCTATGACCGAAAAATGAACAACAGCGGTTTCGACGAAGGTTCACTAGTATGGTTGCACAACCCAGTTCGATGCAAAGGCAAGTCTCCCAAATTACAAGCGAAATGGGACGGACCCTATAGAGTTGTCACCAAAATTAATGATGTCACCTACCGAATCCAGAAAGGCCAGCGATCTGCACCTAAGATAGTTCACGTCGACCGTTTAGCGCGTTATTATGGCTGTAACAATGCTCGGGACGAGCATGTCTTAGGAGGGGGCAGTGTTACGACTACATACTAGAATAATCGCTAACCGAACGCGCCGCGCCGCCGATTCCATAAATGTGTCGAGCGTTCTAGTGCGTTCGAGCCGCGCCGACGGCCGCGTGACGTCACGCGCCGATAAGGGATCGACGAATATAAAAGGCGTGTGTGTGTTGGCGGGACACAGTGTTTCTTCGGAAGCGATCGAGTGCGAACAACGAGCGACAAGCGAATATTCGGAGCGATTATTTAGACGCGTATTCTGTGCAGTACAGTGTTTAATTTTAAATAAAGTGCTGAGTCAGTTTCGAGAACAGTCGGCGTTTAATTGTTTGTCCTGAACCCCGTTAGCCCGTAACAATAATAATAATAAATTAATATTTCATAGACGTGCATCAAGCTCGAATACATATACGATTGTCAGAAATTTTCCTGCTCGGACCGCTGGAGTCGGGGCACCATGTCGGGGCCAAATTCAATAAAGATACAGTTTTTGTTAAACATATTTAAAGTTATTTAGTAATATCAACATTATTTACTGCCTCGGTGGCGTAGTTGTATTTCGGTATGACTACCGTCCTGAAGTGTCGGGTTCGATCCCCGGGTCGGGCAAAGTGATATTGGATTTTTCCATATCAGCCCGGAGTCTGGAATTTGTGCCCGATATGGCGATAGGCTCGCCCCTATCATCACATCTGGGTCGGAACTAAGCTCGGCGAAATGTGGGTGGTCTAGTTCGCTAGTTCACCTCTGCCTACCCCTTCGGGGATACAGGCGTGAGGTTATGTTTTATGTGTTTATGTGCAACATTATTTAGCACTGGTATTGTATGTACTTACATCACAATATTATGCCAATCGCAACGTGTATAATTTGTGAAAGAGTTTTGTACCTATATGGAAATAATACTCTTTTGAACAAATAATCACAAGTTTAAAAACTTAACGGACCGACTTCAAATCCGATCGTAATAAAATTTATATGAGACCACCATAGGTATAAGCTCTATCGAACACAAAAAGGATTTTGAAAATCGGTCCATATTTTGCAGAGAGAAAAATACAGACAAATTGAGGACCTTCTCCTTTTTGGAAGTTGGTCGAATAGGATCATCCATATCCCGTCGGAGGCGGCACATATATATGTTACATAAGCGTATGCGCCACCGGAGGCCGAGCCGCCCGTGACTATAATGGGATAAGCAATTTTTTTTCCAAAACCACCTTTTAAATAAGGTTAGTGTGCTTTTGCCACCATTTAGTCTAAATATTTGATAACGCTACCCAAGTATAGATGTATATAGTACACCAAATCTTCGAGCTCTTGATTGCTCAATTGTAATTCATAAACATGCTAAAGTTAATTTTATAAATGGGACACAATCAAGGCACTGATTACGATCCCGTCTCATCCCAGAAACCGACTCCGGATGTATTAATAAAAGAAAAACAACTAATAAAACAAACCAGCACTTTTAGAAAAAACTCAAACAACCCAAGAAAACTAATTAGATTTCTTCTGTAAATAATGCTATTCCAAGATTTTTATTTATCAAGCTGAACTAGTAGAGCCACGCTATAGACAGCACGAATGGGCCGGCTCGACCGGTTCGATGCCACAGTCTCCCAGAAAACCGATGTAAAATGGCAACTCGCTCGCGTTTAGTTTGGTGAGTGAGATTTCCGGTGGACCGATTCCCCCCCTCCCGTTTCCAAACCCCATTTCCCTCATATTAGGTTGGCAACTTACCTATGATTCTTGATATCTATGGGCGGTGGAGATCACTTATCATTAGTTGATGCGATACTCGTTTGTCCGATTCTGCTTAAAATGATCACAAGTTTAAAAACTCAACGGACCGACTTCAAATCCGATCGAGACCGAATTTATATCGGACTACCCTTGAAATAAGCTGTATCGAACACACAAAGAATTTTGAAGATCGGTCCACATTTGGCGGAGATATCGGGGAAAATACATTAAAAAAAATCCAAACGAATTGAGGACCTTCTCCTTTTTGGAAGTCGGTCGAAAAATAGAAGGAATCACTTTCGACAATTGTATTTTTTTCGAATACGTATTCAATAGTAGTTTTTGCCCTCAGTTTATGTTGTATGGGATTTATGGCAGGGAAATCCAAGCCGAATGGCCGGCTTTTTCGAGACAGAAGTTGCGATTGCGAAACTATACGTAAATGCCCAAATAAGAATAATTTTGACAACCGAATTCGGATCGAGTTCGATACGCGCTTAGAACTTGCGTAGGCACTATACCAGACAAACTACTGGAAATATCCATCTTAGGGTTACTTGCAGCACTTGGATAATAAATAAATCGATTTAACCCAAATCTCTATTTAAATATATGAAAACTGATGAAATGTGAACGTCTGCACGTTTTATCTAACCCTATACTCACGGTACTTGTATGTAACCTATTTACTCTCTTGTATTTTCTCGTATGTCATGTCGTGAACGTTGTCACTTGATTATAATGATTTCTTAGGTTTACGCGAATGTTATTCATTGAAATTGGTCAGACTCTGACTCGTGACCACGAAGGCTGCAAAGCTTTCGAAACGTCGGGCATAAAAATTAAAACCAAATCGTGATAGAATCCGTAAAAATAGTTTTATTCCAATGACTTGATTATAAAATTATTCTATTAAATAGTCTCATTGAATTCTGGAGTTCTTTATTCTATCAAAAACGCTGTATAACACCCCTATGGGAAAAAGGCGTGAGTCTATGTATGTACCTATGTAATACACTGTAGGTTAAATGGAGTTTAGGACTAAATCTAGATTGGTAATGGTGCTGCAAGTCGCCCTTAATTCTTAACATAACATTTTATGTGTACTCTACTCAAAAGATCCAATTATAATTCGTAGGCACAATTTCCTCTCAAAACATTAAAAGTAACATCGCTTAAGTACTCTTAACAAACTCAACACCCATCCAATGCGTAAACCCCGACAGTTAAAAGGGTATGAAATGATTGTATTAGGAAGTTATTTCGTCGGCATCCTTTGTCGTTTCCGGGAGGGAACAATTTGCAATTTGCAACCGTCGCTCCACGATTCATAAACTAATTACATCAATACTCTGATAAAAAGACCTGAGGTTAATACGATTATCCACAGTTAGCAAAAAAAGACGATAGTTTTCGACCGATTTCCATAAAGGAGAAGGTCCTCAATTCGTCTGTATTTTTTCGACCGACTTCCACAAAAGGAGGAGGTCCTCAATTCGTCTGTATTTTTTATGTATGTTACTCGATATCTCCGCCAAATGTGGGTTGATTTTCAAAATTCTTTTTGTGTTCGATAGAACTTATTTCAAGGGTGGTCCCATATAAATTTGGTCACGATCGGTAAATTGGAAGTCGGTCAATTAAGTTTTTAAACTTGTAATTATTTTATGTAGGTATGTTACGCGATATCTCCGCCGAATGTGGACCGATCTTCAAAATTCTTTTTATGTTCGATAGAGCTTCTTTCAAGGGTGGTCCCATAATTTTGGTCACGATCGGATTTGAAGTCGGTCTGTTAAGTTTTTAAATTTGTGATTATCATTTTCTGCGTACATTTCACTAGCACTGCCGTCCTCAAGCTAAAATGCCGTTAAGTGAGTAAACATAATTTTGAGATGTCTCTAAAAACGTGGAAAATATTATCCTTAGGCTCAATTGCACCACTATTATTAACCTAGAGTTAGTCCTAACCGCAAGCTAAATTGACAGAAAATGTATGAATGACATGTAACTTAACTTGCGGTTAGGACTAACTGTAGGTTAATAATAGTGGTGCAATTGAGCCTTAGAGGTTTATTAGACTGTGGCTTTTATATTCAATAGATTGAATTACTCGATTACTTTAAGAATAAAAATAGCCCTAAGTCTAAATAAATAAATACACTCAACAGTCACACACCCAGTCGTGACCCCACACTAGGTATAACCTGTATCGTGGGTGTCAGAGACTATGAGAGACTTTCGGTCTCACAACACCCAGACTTTAAACAAATATCTGTGGGCCACACAAACATTTGTCTCAATGCGGGAATCGAACCCGCGGCCTCTCGCTTCACAGCTGGGTACTCGTCCGCCGCGCCACGGAGGCTGTCAATGTAAGGAGAAAACAAAAACTACGATTATTTTCGAGAACTATCCGTCAAAATTGACTCGTAGTACCTTCCTAGTCCATACATTAACGCACGTTAATTGAAGTGTCACAAGATGAATTAAATCTCAAACGTCGATAAGCGTCAATAGAACAAGATCCGTAACGTCCACTAGCCCCGCCGCCTACGAGATTTGATAAGGCATCCAATATCCGCGTCGATTTGATGAGATTTTATCTAACGCTTCAATCGGTCGCCAAATATCAATGACATTGATGAGCGCACCTATTCCTACACATAACTGGGTATAATGAGACTTAAAAAGACAAAGAGCTAAAGGCCGAGTTTGGGAGAGGCCTATGTCCAGCAGTGGACGAATATAGGCTGATGATGATGATGATGATGATGATGATACTTAACTCGGACTGTCTCGGAAGTGGTACGTGCGCGATACGACTACCGTCCTTAGGTCTCGGGTTCGATCCTTGAGTCGGACAATGTTTTTTATAGCAGAGACTGGCAAACGAGGAGATGGGTCACCCGATAGTAAGAGATTTCCATCGCCGATAGACACCTTAGACACAAAAAGAATCATAAGTGCGTTGCCATCCTAACAGGAGGAAAATAAGGTTTTGGGAAAGGGAGGAGGTTATTGGACCGCCGGAAATCTCTCTCACCAAACTAAATGCGTTAGCGAGCTGCCACTTTATGTTGGTTTTCTGTGGGATAGTGGCATCAAAACGGTCGAGCCGATCCATTCGTTCTGTAGACGTAACTGTCTACAGTGTGACTACCACGCAAAAACTGGCCAAAACGATTTAGACTTAGTAGAAAAGTGGGCGTATAATCATTTAATTTTCTTTTTCTCTTTGTTACGTGGGCTTAGAAAAAATCCACTACGGCTTTGGGAGACTAAGCTAAGGATTATCCCACCTCGTGCGTTCCAATAAACTTTTAATATGTACGAGTAACTTCCATTATCGATCGAAACGAGCGTTGCGTATAAATTGCCGTTTTATATTCTAGAGCGCTTTATAAAGAAGTATTAAATAGGCAATACATTACGAGTTTCATATAAAATTCTAGATAGAGCGATAAAGATGAATTTAAAAGATGGCGTAAACGTTGTAGCATGTAAATTACATAGACCCGCATAAGTTAAACTGTAGGTAGAATATATTTAAAGTTATGGCTTGGAAAATGAGTCGAAATAGTTCGTGTAATGTAACACTCGTGCCGTCGGATTACTAAAAGGCCGTTAGGTGAAACAAAACCGAGTAGTTGTATTACGTGCATGGTATAACTACCTTCCTGAGGTCTCGGGTTCGATCTCGGGTAACGCGAATTGGGTTTTTGAAGTTATACTTCTTTAGGCGCGTTATGAAAAAATGATGAGAGTGAAATTTTCAGATGCGCGCGCATCTGTGACACAAAATTAACAGTATGAAGTTGTCTGCTTAACCGCTCAAAGCTACCAACAAAATAGAAATTGAACCTCGATATTAGTCGCGCATGTTGGTACGCTCGTCACCTCTGATCACTGTTTTCATATTTATAATATTAAATAATATAATTAAAAACTATTTTTTAATGATGCCAAAGAAGTATAACTTCTCACGCGCGTACATAAGTACCCGCACCCATATTTTTTTTCTACTAAGTATCAATTTCGACTTTGTAAATGTAAACCTAATTTTGTATATGGCAAAAAACGTGAAATGTTGCTAGTTCATTACACTCATGGCTACTTATAAGCTTACCCAAGTTATTATATAAATACAAATACATAGACGGGATAAACAGCGAAGAACGGCGAAACTTGTGATCCAAAAGTTGTGACCTAGTGGTCATAAGTCATTCAGTCGTAGTTGAAACATACGTGCGCAATTTCGTGCCAGCGTAATAACGTTTAGACAATAAAACTGTCTTACATGATTCTTGAACATTCACAGAACATTCTAGGGTGTAAATTGTAATAAGCGCCCTTGCGTTCTAGTATATGGTAGATGGCCTTACTGGCGTTTGAAATATGTTTTAAACGCTTTAGGTATTTTGTATTCAAACGTGCTTGATGGCCCCTCTATACTTAGTAATATTAAATCTCTGATTATATATTAACTGATTTGGACTGCTTGGATTAGTTGTTTTACTTGCATGGTATAATTACCTTCCTTCGGGTTCGATCGGGTAACGCGAATTGGGATTTTTTACTTATTATCAATTTGGAGTCTGGAATTTGTGCCCGATATGGCGGTAGGCTCGTCCTATATCTACGGCATAAGCTCGACGAAATATGGGTATTCTAATTGTCTAGTTCGCTTTTCCAACCCCTTCATGGATACAGAAAAAGAAGTAAAGAAAGAAAAAAGAAAGAAAGATTTATTTAGCTTTATTTAGCTAAACTAAAACTTTATTTAGCTAAAGTCTTAGGCAGCAATGAGAGGGAATAAAAAAGAATAAGACAAAGAATCATTATGTAGTACTAAGAGGTTACAAATTAGTTTAATTAGCCCTCATTGGTCTAGTGGCAGCATGTATGGGCTGTGGACGGGAGGAGTCATGGGTTCGATTCCCAGGTCAATCAAAGCAAATTTAATTTGTCCGGGACTGGATCCCTCAGAAAGAGTTGACGTCAGGTAGGCAGCCGGTTGTAAAAACTAAGCCAAATTCTTTCTGCAACATGCTTGAAAAAGTGTGTTGGACCGACCCCACATTAAGTGGGATATGGGCGTTGGAAAAAAGACTAAGTGAGTACAAATATGTATGTGACGTGACCTTATATTATGTTTATCAATATGTATGTACTACTATAAAGAAATAAAGAAAGAAAAAAGATTTATTTGACCATTTCAACAAGGACAAAAATAATGAATATACTTTGTCTAAAATTGCGAGAAACTAAGAAGCAAGGAACAATTATATAAAAACAACATCGATATATTATATACCTAGATGCACAGTTGACGCTCGGAAAATGGGACAGAAAAGAAGTGCTTAAGCACTCGTTTTGCCTACAGTTCGACGCCGATAGAATTCTAAATTTCAAAATTCATATTTAAAAACGCTTGCTCATTTCGTTTAAAAAGCTACTTTATAACACGTGCATAGGGTTATAATTGTGTTGATTTAATTAGCACTTGTGACCTTTTTCTTTGTTTTATCGCTGAGACCAGTTCTTATGACGATATTTGCAAAGAACTGTGCATCTAAGGTATATTAAATCGATGAAAAACAACAATATAAAACAAGCTATAGCTAGTGGTGACCTGGACACGTTAAAACAACTTTCACTTTATCGTGTCCCTGGAATGGACAAAAAGGCCACGGGCTCAGCATTCGCCAGGTAGCAAAGTCTACCTGACACTAATTTTCAGCCAGGGCCTACCGAGTGAGTGTCACGGATGCTTGCTAAGTAAGTGACAAACAATATTTTATCTATAAAACTATAAATAACAATAACATGCATAGACAAGTAGAACAAACTTAGTTATAATGCGATGGAGAAAAATAATAATAAAAAAGTAACAACATATATGTACTGATTTCTTAAGTTTACGTGAATATTATTATCTTAGATTTGATAAACCACAAATCCTCGCCAAAGAACACAGATTCCTCCCTAGGATGATACGCGAGGCCATTGAAATTAAAAAACATCCTAATTTCAATAGAGAAGATGGTTGGAAGCTTGCACGAACCTGGGATCCAAATATACATTTTATTAAATCGGAACCCAAAAGACCAGCTGCCAGAACTCAAGACACCGTGAGCTCGTACTGCGTAGATCGGAACACAAATAATTAACCTTTTTTAATTTTGAATAATTTAAAAATGAAGGTAGATATTGTAACACTAACCTTTTTCTGGACAAATGACACCTCAGTCTGACCCGTGACAACGAAGACTGCAAAGCCTTCGAAACGTCGGGAATAAAAATTAAAACCTAATCGTGATAGAATTCGTAAAATAGTTTTATTTGAACATATATGTAGTCTAGCTTATTCGTCAGTAGCCAGCGATGACTACTCACTTCTCGGTAGTTCAGTACAGAGTTATGCAACACCTTCAAGCGAAAGTTTATTCCGCAATCCACGGATTATGTTCCAGAAAGTACAGCGGAGTTACTTGAAGGTGTCCCTGCAAAGCCGTCGGACGAGTTGTGAATACAAAATAAGACCAGTATAACTTGACACCAGCTTGCATCCATATGAGAATACACTGTGTACAAATATTTGAGGTCTCACGGGTCGTTTTATGTTGGAAGTTGTTTTGAAGAGTTTGTGTATACGAAATGTAGCAGTTAGTGCCTTAATGGCGCTGAAGGGTGATTAACTGATTAGAGTTGCTTTCGACCGACTACCAAAAAGGTGAAGGTCCTCAATTCGTCTGTATTTTTTATGTATGCTACGCGATATCTCCGCCAAATATGGTCCGATTTTCAAAATTCTTTTTCTATTCGATAGAGCTTATTTCAAGGATGGTCCCAATTTGGTCACGATCGGATTTGAAGTAGGTCAGTTAAGTTTTAAACTTGTGATTATTAATGTTATTTATTGTCAGAGGAGTCTGTGTGGAATGGCAATGTGGAAAGTTTAAAGAAGCTTTTAGGGCGACTTGCAGTGCTATTACTAATGTAGAAACATAACATAAAATATCATAAGCTAACGCCTGTATTCCCGAAGGGGTAGGCAGAGGTGCACTAGCGAACTCGAACACCCACATTTCGCCGAGCTTAGTTCTGTCCCAAATGTGATAGGGGGCGAGCTTATCACCATATCGGGCACAAATTCCAGACTCCGGGCTCATATGGAAAAATCCAATATCACTTTGCCCGACCCGGGGTTCGAACCCGAGACCGCGGGACGGAAGTCATACCGAAATACAACCACGCCACCGTATATAATTCATTAGTTATGTATGTAATTCAATAGCTATGTATTTTAATTATTTGCACATACTTTTTTTATTGGCATCCGTATTCCTAATGCAACTGTTTGATTATTTATCCGTGAATCCGTACCGCTCAACCGGTATTTAACCGTTTTATCGTGATTTAGGATGTTCGTGTTTATCCGGTCGCGTGGAATCCGGTTTATTGTGTCACGTAACTCAGGATATCCGGTTTCAGTGGACAATGGCCGATTTCGAAAAGAGGTCACTAATGGAGTTGACGTAATGACTGGCGTTTTCTTTTGATATTAATTTCTATTTCGTTTATAAATAAGTATTTTTGGGTTTGTAACTGGCAAAAGAGCAGATGGGTCACCTAATGGTAAGTGATCTCCACCGCCCATAGACACCCAAGACACAAAAAGAATCATGGGTGCGTTGCCAACCTAAAAGGAGGAAATGGAAGGGGAGGGAAAAAGGGATTGGGAAAGGAAGGGGGGAAATGGGCCACCGGAAATCTCACTCACCGAACGAAACGCGACAGCAAGCTGCCAGTTTTCGGTTTTCTGTTAGACAGTGGTATCAAACCGGTCGAGCCGGGCCATTCGCGCTGTAGACGTTACTGTCTAGTGTCTACGGAGTGGCTCTACCACTCAACGCGCTATGTGCTTTGCCCACTGCCACTTCAAATTGCTAATTCTCTGGGGATCTTTAATAGCCATGGGGTAAGGCAAATGTTCAGCAGTGGACGTCCTATGGCTGATGATGATGATGATGATATGTTATTGTGTGATATAGTGATATTGGGTTTTTTAATAATGACTGCCTCGTCATGGGTGCATTACAATACGACTACTGTCCTGAGCTCTCGGCTTCGATCCCCGGGTCGGGCAAAGTAATATTGGATTATTCCATATCAGCTCGGAGTCTGGAATTTGTGCCCGATATGGCGATAGGCTCGCCCCCTATCACATCTGGGACAGAACTAAGCTCGGCGATATGTGGGTGTACTAGTTCGCTAGTGCGCCTCTGCCTACCTCTTCGGTGATAAAGGCGTGAGCTTATGTTATGTTATGTCATTTATTAAAACAAAATACAAAAACAGAAATTGCGCAAATTCAAAGTAAACTGGCAAAACTACTCATGATAAAACAGTTCGAAAATGTTCGGTAAAGTTCGGCACGCCCCCGAAATGAGGAATTGGAAAGCTCAGCTGGGGTTTTCTAGACCTCATCAAAAATATTACTTTACTCTCAACTTAACAGCCCCTGTAGCGCAGCAAGGAGGCGGCTATGAAACGAGATGGGTTCGATTCTCGCACCGAGACAAATGGTTGTGTGGCCCACAGATATTTATTTCGGGTCTGGGTGTAGTGGGACCGTAAGTCCCTCACAGATCCTGATACCTATGGTGCCGGTTAAATCTAGTGTGAGGTGAGGACTATGTGTGTGACTGCTGGGTATCACTTAATCATGTATAATTTTATCTATTTTCTGTCCACCTGGTCCTAGGTTACTTTAATGTGGGGCTGACATAACATACTTTTGTTTGTTCCAAAAAAGATTCGGCTTAGTTTTTACGACCGGCTGTGCGACGTCTCTCGTTTTATATAACCCAGATAACGTGTTGCTTAACCCAAAATTCGAACAAAAGATCTTTCGTTCCACACACCATAATAAGGAGGCGATCCTAACGCTATTTGGGGCACAAATTACAGAGTCGAATTAGTAAGTAGAAAATTCAGTAATTCAATTTAGCAAAAAACCATTTGCTTGACCTGGTGATCGAACCCGAAAAGCGATCTCTTAGGACGGTTGTCGTACTACAATGCAACCACGTTACCGCGGCAGTCCTACACAACAAAATAAATTACAATTTAAACTCCAACCTCACTTAACCACGCAACCGATGCGTAATAGGCAAACACTCGATGTTACCAGTCGGCAACAGTATCAAATGAACGTAACCCCAGTTCATTAACATAGCCCGCTCCCGTGTTGATTTGATTTGATGTCGCGCTCTCCGCCCGTTAACTGGGTGACGTGAAACGGTAGGCATGTGTTGCCGCGCTGACGATGTAGCATAAGCCCTCATTCGCACAAGAGCTTTTTTAATGCGCGTTAAAAAAGCGTTAAAATGGAATAAATTAGTTATAGTATAGCTATTCAAACGCAGGCGCTTAACTTTTTTAACGCGCGATGAAAAAGCTCTCGTGCGAATGAGGCCTATAGTGTAGGCCTATACTGTCAAAACGTCAAAATTATTCTCCCAATGAGTTATTTGGCTATTGAAAAATGAGCCTTTAGGCAGACAATTACACATTTTTTATACGAGTATAAGTACCTACATTATACGAATATTGCCACCAATTTCGATTGAGTGTTCTTTAAATTGTACCCTAAGAAATTGTGCTATAAAATAAGTACAGCCAACAAAAATATTTTCCTTTGTTAATATGTTTTCGGTGAAACAATCACACTCTTTAAACTGGCAAATGCTGTTTAGCGTGCTTGCGGATAACATTTTGTTAGGCGTTTTAACAACTTTTATCCTCTACAATGCTAAAGCTTTCCTAGTTACAAATTTTGTTAAAATTTGTTCAGCGGTGTAGCCGTGAAAACTAATAAACATAATTGACGTTTATGATATATTTAGATGATTAAAATTGAAAATAAAGCGCCCGATAATATCTTCGATGTCTGATTTCATTTAAATACCATGTTGATTTATTTTAAACTGATGTTAAAATATAAACGAACGATCACCGTTCTTTTAAAAATGCAATAAACCATTCAGATTTATATTCTTTGTGATATTTAAGACAAAAAAATTGTCTGCATCAAGATATCTATATTTTATCGAACTTAGAACGATCGACAGAATTGCTTGTGGTAATAAAAATCATGATGACAATCTAGATTGGACATCTTTCGACAGCTTTAATCGAGATGTCGGCTTGCACAAATGCTCTTTATGTCACATTTACGAGGAATGGTCCCATTATTTTACGACGGAGGGACGTGACTGCAGTTTAAATTTTATGTAACGATATCTAGCGGTAAATATAGTACTTCTAGTGTAAAATAATCACAAGGTAAAAAACTTAAGACCGACTTCAAATCCGATCGTATCAAAGTTATACGGGACCATCCTTGAAATAAGCATTATCGAACATAAAAATAATTTTGAAACTCGGTCTACATTTGACGGAGATATTGCGTGACATAGATAAAAAATACAGACGAATTGAGGACCTTCTATGTTAATGACCTTCCATTCCTTTTTGGAAGTCGTTCGAAAAGATGATATTCTATTAACACCAACTACATGACCATACTACCCATACTAATATAAAAATGCAAAAGTAACATTATCTGTTGCGTTGTCATGCTTAAACAACTAGAATTATAAAAAAAAAATGAGAGAATCATGACTTGAAAGTCAGGATTATGATTTATCCAGGCTGCCTTTTGTCTCAAAAAACCTGATGGGGTGAAATAGTATAAAAGTTGTATAAGAACGCCCAACAGATTTTTATGCGCAATTATGCAAACTAGCAAATTACACAAAAAAGGGGCTTATAAAATAAAAACCTACCCAGCGGGTGAAGCTACGAACTTGTATACATAATTATATTTAAAATATTATTCATAACGACACATAAAATAAGCTCACGCCTGTATCCTCGAAGGGGTAGGCAGAGGCGCACTAGCGAACTAGTACACCCCACATTTCGCCGAGCTTAGTTCCGTCCCAGTTGTGATAGGGGGCGAGCCCATCGCCATATCAGGCGTAAATTCCACAATCCGGGCTGATATGGAAAAATCCAATACCACTTTGCCCGGCCGGGGCTCGAACCCGAGACCTCAGGACGGTAGTCATACCGAAATACAACCACGCCACCGAGGCAGTATTCACAACGAATTCAATTTAAAAACGAGATTTTCAGAGTTGAGTCGTTTTAAACATAAATTATGTCGCAACTCGAATGTTGCTGTCCCAGAGGCCCGCCTAGTCATCTGTCAAAGCAACATTGTAAGTTATTCAGATGTACTATTCGCTAAGAGCACATTTCGTGTGACCCAAATATTGAGTGGCTAATAGAATGAAAGTTGTTATTTGATGTTACGCGGATGTTTATGATCGTTGAAGGCACAAAGGTACTAAGTTGTGTTTAAAAATGTAGTAACGTATGAGTGGTAGAGCCACGCTGTACGCTGTGCGCGCCGGCTCCTCCGGTTTGATACCACAGTCTCCCAGAAAAACGAGCGGAAAGTGGCAGCTTGCTGTCGCGTTTCTTTTGGTAAGTGAGATTTCCGGTGGCCCAATTCCCTCTTTCCCAAGCCCTTTCCCCTCTCCTTCTATTCCCTCCTTTTAGATTGGCAATGCACCCATGATTCTTTTTGTGTGTTGGGTGTCTATGGGCGGTGGAGATCACTTACCATCAGGTGACCCATCTGCTTCGTTTGTCAGTCTCTGCTATAAAAAAAATGTATCTAAGTCAAAAAATTATAGACTTACAACGTCGTCCGTCGCGTGCTGTGAAACGAAAGGCCGCGAGTTCGAGTCCCATATCGCGACACTGTTTGTGTGATCTTCAAACATTCGTTTCGGATGTAACCGTGAGATAGAAAGATTATGTGAATAGTCAGGATTATGTATGTGTCTGTGGAACGTAATCATATTATTGTTCGACCGATTTCAAAAAAAGAGAAAGTCCTGCTTTTTATGTATGTTACGCGATATATCCATTGATATATTAATTACCTAGATGCACAGTTGACGCTCGGAAAATGGGACAGCAAAGGAGTGCTTAAGGACTCGTTTTGCATACAGTCCGACGCCGATAGAATTCTAAATTTCAAAATTCAAATTTAAGAACGCTTGCTCATTTCGTTTAAAAAGCTACTTTATTACACGTGCATAGGGTTATATTTGTGTTGATTTAATTAAAACTTATGATCTTTTTCTTTTTTTTATTCCTGAGACCACTTTTTAGGAGGATATTTGCAAAGAACTGTGCATTTAGGGCATATTATATTGATGGATATATCCGCTAAATGTGGATCAATTTCCATATTCTTTTTGTGTTCGATATAACTAATTGCAAGGGTAGTCCCATATAATTTTGATTACTATCGGATTTGAAGTCGGTCCGTTAAGTTTTTAAGCTTGTGATTATTATATAATTATATTACCCTGTGGCCACCGCTGTCTAGTGACAATTGGCAGCGAAAATGCGTTGTGAACTGGGAGGTCTTAGGTTCAATTCCCAGGTCGGAGTGGTTTTCTTACCTACTCAGTGGAAGGTTGACGTCACATAGCTGGTTGTAAAAAAACTAAAGCCTAATCCTTTCGGCAACATGCTTGAGGGTGTGTGGCGCCGGCCCCACATTAAAATGGTAGAAAGATATTAAAGTGGAATGGTAGAAAGATATATGTAATAACTACCCTGTCTCCCTGCTGGGCTCCTCTACTAACACCTCTCTAGCCTTATAATGCAATTATAATCTTCAAATTCAAAGAGCTTCATTTCGTCGCACTTAAATCTGTTGATTTTATCATAATTTACGGTCCAGCAATGTATGAACGTGTTATCTTAGTGGATCAGACGCAGACAAATGATTCAATCTCAGATAAGCGCATAGAGCTATAAGTCACTTAGAATAATCTAATTAAGATTCTTAAGCTTAACCCATCCCTTAGTTTAGATTTAAAATTACTAACGCTAAACACATTTTAATTTCGTAACTTTAATAGTTCTTTGATTAGGAAAATTAAACACAAACAATGATAAAATAACATTTTTAATTAGACTTTTATAAAGTAAAAAGCAATTTGGTTTTAATTAATTCGTATCACGTTAAGAGGGCTTATTAGTTTTTGGGGCTTCTTAAGAGTTTTAAGAATAGAAAACGGTCCTTAATTTAATGCTTGACTAAACATGTCCTTTAGGATAGCTAAATGGAAGTACTAAAGTGAGTTTTGAATAGAATTTGTAGCGTCTAATTACAGTTTTGTCCATGGTAAAGGTGTTTAATTTATTTCTTATAAAGTAGATATTAACTTTGCCGCCATAATCCCACATCTGTGTCTCATTGTGAAAACTTGATAATTGCTATACTTACCTTGACATTGGCTAAATCATCGCAAATGCGTGGAAGCCATTATTGTTAAAAGAAGAAGATATTAACTATTTATGTCCTTTTACAAAACGTAGACTAACAACAATCTTGGTTTAATGTTTATAACAAAGCTCTTTGTGTTGCCTTATGCTGATGGGGAGGGGAGAGGGGGGATGAGAATAAAATCATTATGTATTTTGTACCAATATGATACAAAGGGGACACACATATAGCTCACGTCTGTATTACCGAAGGGATAGGCAGAGGCGCACTAGGGAACTAGAACACCCACATTTCACCAAGCTTATTTCCATCACAGATGTGGTAGGGGGCGAGCCTATCGCCATACAAATTCCAGACTACGGATTGATACTGAATTGAAAAAACCCAATATCACTTTGTCCGAACCGGAGATCGAACCCGAGACCTCAGGACGGTAGTCATACCGAAATACAATTACGCCACCGAGGCATTCACAAAAGGGACATTATAAATTTAACAACGTCATAAAATAACAAATCAATTGAATGGGCATATGAAAAATGGCATATCTCTGAAAAATCTAAATATTAGATAAAGAATAACACTAGTTAGAGTTAATAGAGCAGTGAATTATACATAAAATTTATTTCTAAGTTACAATTTAATCCAATCAGCAATCCAGAAATCCAAAAAATAAGTCAATTACCAATCCAGAATTACAAAAAATATTTTATTATATTTAACTCTAATACATATATTTTTCTTATCGGTATATAATATACTTATAGATAACTTATATTTCGAGATGCGCTGTTTTCGAAACTGCCCATTCAATTAAGAAATTCCGAACTTTAAATAGAACGGAAGTAAACAAGTACAAATTAGACCAATCAAAATGTTACACTAATCAACAACACCGTAACTTTCCAAGTTAGTTAACTTGTTATTTGACAAGAATTTGTGTTCACAGCTACTGGTTAGTTTTAGTTGTTGATTACTCACCGAGTTACAATCTATGAATTAGAACTTTAGCTGCGAGAACAGGATTTGAGAGAAGAGGTCTTTGATTATGTTTAGTTTTAATTTTACGCATTGGTGTAAATTAAGTTGGAGTCTGTGATTAATTTAATTTTTTTTATAGCAGAGCTTGGCAAACGAGCAGATGGGTCACCTGATGGTAAGTGATCTCCACCGCCCATAGACACCCAAGACACAAAAAGAATCATGGGTGCGTTGCCAACCTAAAAGGAGAGAATGGAAGGGGAGGGAAAGGGGATTGGGAAAGTGAGGGGGAAATGGCCCGCCGGAAATCTCACTCACCGAAACGTGACAGGAAACTGCCACTTTACGTCGGTTTTCTGTGAAACAGTGGTCGAGCCGTCCCATTCGTGCTGTAGACGTTACTGTCTACAGCGTGGCTCTACCACTCAAACTGATTTAACTTTCTTTCTTTCTTTCTACCTGTCCTTATGACACCTTAATGTGGGGTCGGCGCAACACACTTTTTCAGCATGTTGCAAAAAGGATTTGGCTTAGTTTTACGACCGGCTGCCTGCCTAACGTCAACCCTCTGAGGGATCCAGTCCCGGGAGATTCAATTAGATCTCTTTTCCCGACCTGGGAATCGAATCCAGGACATCTCGGTTCCAGCCCATATATGCTGCCACTAGATCAAAAAGGCGACCGATTAATTGATTTAACTAACCATAAATATTTGTTATAGTATGAATGGCTTTATACAGATAATTAATTAATGCCGCATTTTAAACTACTTATTTTTTGGGGTGATACCTATAAATTACAAATTACTACCAAATCACGACATAGCTCGTGTAAAAGACGATTTATATTAAAGACGCACAATTATTACGATGAAAAATGACTTAGACGATACTTATTTTAAATCAGGTTAAGTAATGTATTGTTGCTACTCATCATTTCATAAAAAATATTACATTTATTAAAAACATTCAAATTAGCTCCTAAGGGAAATATCGCGAAAACTCCGAAATGACTACAGTCTACAGCACTTACATTATTCTAATAGCATTTCAGTTGTGTATAAATACGCAATGAAATGGATAGCTACGTGTTCGATCTTCGATTATTTGATGCTACGATTTGTTGCTACGTGCTACGCGGTGCTACGACTGGCTGGGCTACGATGTCTTCATAGCTCTACTGTTTTGTTTCGATTAACTGTTTTACTATCATAATAATATAGTGTAGCGAGTTAAAAAGGTAAAGACATAAATAAATACATAGAATCACGCCTGTATCCCCGAAAGGGTAGGCAAGAGTGAATTAGAGAATTAGAACAACCACATTTCGCCGAGCTCATTTCTATCCCAGATATATAAGTGTTATGGTGATAAATTTATAAAACTGCCTCGGTGACGTGGTCGTATTTCGGTATGACTAACATCCTGAAGTCTCAGGTTCGATTCTCGGGTCGGGAAAAGTGATATTGGATTTTTCAAAATCAGCCCGGAGTTTGGAATTTGTGCCCGATATGGCGATAGGCTCGCCCCCTATTACATCTGGGACGGAACTAAGATCGGTGAAATGTGGGTGTTCTAGTTCGCTATGGTGCATCTGCCTACTCCTTCGAGGATACAGGCGTGAGCTTGTGTATGTATTTATGTAAATTTATAAAAATATTTTTTTTTATATTTTAGTACGACCGACGGCTAACACGTATAATGTAAATTGATTTTCTGAAGTTACTTCAAAACTCCTTGTGTTCCCTTTGTTACCCTAAAATTATCCTTGAACCTTTGACTTACTCCGAAGTACTTGTGGCGCAGTTATTATGTTGTTTACTGTTACCTGTTTTCTGCGTGTACGTAAGAGTTTTCTATCTATCTATTTACTCGAGTTGATTCGCAGCTATGGTATGAATGTAAAAGTACGTAAGCGTAATTGACTCACCGTTCCCAGCTGAGTCGCCGCGGAGTATCACCTCCTGTCTCCTCAGGCGTGCCTCGGACTCCTTGCGTCAGAAGTCGAGCCAGCCTCGAGCCGGCGCTGAGGCTGCTTGTGCTCGACACCGAGCCGCGGGGAGTTGGGACTCTGGAACAAAGATTTAAAATTCGAACATTGAGTGGCTGGATTACAAGGATGAAACAAAAATTATAAATTTAAAATTGGAACTTCTGGCTAATGATTCACTAGACCTTGAAAGCCCTTGACTAGCACTGACTGGCAGCATGACTTGACGCAAGCGCTTCGATTTGCTTCTTCTCTCTTCGAATTCGGAGTATGAAGAAGCATAAATAGGCCGGCATGATATTGGCAATTGGTTCATCAGTGGTCGCTAGTTTTTTTTTCGCTTACCATCAGGTGCAGTGTCCCTTTGCCGTGCTCCAATAAAAAAAAATCACCTGAACACGGCAAAGTGCCTACTAAATGTTATGGGAAACGCATTGTAGTTTAATAACACCAACGATCACCGACTAACAAGTTTATGGTCACCAAAATCATGCCGGTTTGCAAAAACACTTCTTCGCTTCGAAGAGAGAAGAAACCACGAAGAGGCAAATCAAGAAGCCTGTGGCGGGACAAGCTAATGATCTGTGCGGGCACGACACAAGGATATATCCTCATATTTTAATTATTTTTTTTATTAGCAGAGACTGGCACACGAGCAGATGGGTCACCTGATGGTAAGTGATCTCCACCGGCCATAGACACCCAAGACACAAAAGGAATCATGGGTGCGTTGCCAACCTAAAAGGAAGAAATGAAAGGAGAGGGAAAAAGGGATTGGGAAAGGAAGGAGGGGAAATGGGCGACCGGAAATCTCACTCACCGAACGAAACGCGACAGCAAGCTGCCATTTTACGTCAGTTTTCTGTGAGACAGTGGTATCAAACCGGTCGAGCCGGCCCATTCGTGCTGTAGACGTTACTGTCTACAGCGTGACTCTATCACTCAATATTACTACCATTATTGATATACGACTTCACGTTAAGCAGTACGCACCAGTGGCGAAGGGTCCATACAACACGATTCCTTCCGGCTTGCTTTTCCCAATTATCTACTAATAAATAGGTATTAATTCAAAGAGAAACTAGCATCGGCTTCCTTAGAAATGTTCACCCTTTGCCACTGGTGAGTACAACGAAGTTTTCCAAGAATTTGATAATCAGACATTTCTTTTCACATTGGCTCACGCCTGTATCCCCGAAAGGGTAGGCAGCGGTGCACTAGCGAACTAAACACACCCACATTTCGCCGAGCTTAGTTCCGTCCCAGATGTGGTAGGGGGCGAGCCTATCGCCATATCGGGCACAAATTCCAGACTCCGGACTGATATGGAAAAATCCAATATCACTTTGTCCGACCCGGGGATCGAACCCGAGACCTCAGGACGGTAGTTATACTGGAATACAACTACGCTACCGAGGCAGTCTTTTCAATGCATTCAAAGTACCATTATCCGATTTAAAATTAATTTTCGGCTTCCAGAGTACAACATCCAGAAAGTTGAAATCCATCTTGGAAGGCACGTAACGGAGGAGGATAAAAACGCGAACTTCCACTCCGAGTTAGTTAATCAGACGAAGTTTTAATGAATAACAGTTGTAATCCAAGCGCTTTGGATGATCATTTCCGTTGTTCACGGAAATAATATCGTAACTCATTCTTTCTTTCTACCAGCTTTTATATCACCTTAATGTGGATTCGGCGCAACACACTTTTTCAATCATGTTGGAGAAAGGATTTACGAGCGGCTATCTGCCTGACGTCATCCCCTCATCCCCTCATCAGGAGGATCCAGTCCCGGGCAAATTCAATTAGGAAATTACCTTTGCCCGACCTGTGAACCGAACTCACGACTTCCCGGTCCACAGCCCATATATATCTACCTCGAGACCAAGGAGGCGACTAGAATTTCGTAACTCATATTAGGTCGTTATTAGATTGCTTGTCGCTGTGGTCTAGTGACAGCGTAGGGCTGATCCGAGAGGTCTTGCGTTCGATCCTAGGTCGGTCCAGTTCAGTTCAATTCTCAACCGTAGACTGACTATGATAAATGTTTATTAATAACAAAAGTATGAAAATACGTTATTTGCATCAGTAATGGCCCGGCTCGATCGGTTTAATACCTCTGTCCATCAATATAATATACCCTAGATGCACAGTTCTTTGCAAATATCGTCCTAAAAAGTGGTCTCAGGAATAAAACCCTAATAACTAACCTAATAACCCTATGCACGTGTTATAAAGTAGCTTTTAAAACGAAATGATCAAGCGTTCTTAAATTCGAATCTTCAAATTTAGAATTCTATCGGCATCCTACTGTAGGGAAAAGGAGTGCTTAAGCACTTCTTTGCTGTCCCATTTTCCGAGCGTCAACTGTGCATGTAGGTAAATAATATATCGATGCCACTGTCTCACAGAAAATCGAGGTAAACGACGAACGTATTGCTTAACAATAATTGATTCAAAAAAAGTCCATTTTTTATTTTTTAGCTTCACGATTACGCTTTAAATCGTTCTCCCTGTTAGATGGAATTGTTATTGGTATCAACTTTATGGAACACCCGGTATATTATGCTTCTTCACACTCCGAAGAGGAAAGAAGCTTTATTATTTGTGTATTATCTGTTTAAGATTTACTTAACAAGAAAGGTAAACGGCAGTAGACACTTTGCATGAATATTAATGTCAAGATAAACGAGATTTTATGTACTCAGGTAAAATTTTAGTCATCTTAATTTTTACGACACCTTTATCTTTGAGACTGTTTAGTGGGCATTTTTTGTTAAGCTGTAATAGTGTTGGCCCAAATATTGGATGGTATTTGTCATATTGCTTGGCCAAAAATAAACAAACACGTTTAGGCAGATTAATTATTCTACTGATAAAGAATTATTTTAATCGTTTCTTTGAGCTCATATCAAGTATTACTTTTCTATTTTCAAATTAGTTTCTTTTAAAATCCTTTCTACTTAATTCCCAAAAAAACCCGTTGGCTCAATTATGGGAACGATTCGTAGCGATTGGAAATTATCTGCTGCTTTTCATTACTATCAAAGTACAACAGCCAATTCAGCCAACCAGGTTTTTCAAATGTCAAAGGTATGTCAGGATCGTAGCTTGTGGCGCTCAATAGTCCTTGTCTACCCACATGGGATACAGACCTGCGTGTGTATGTATGTATATAAATGACATTAGCCCTGTAATATTACTGTCCCACTGCTGGGCACGGGCCTCCTCTACTAACGAGAAGGGTTTGGCCGTAGTCTACCACGCTGGCCTAATGCGGGTTAGTAGACTGCACATACCTTCGAAATTCCAGTGAAGAAATTCTCAAATATGCAGGTTTCCTCACAATGTTTTCCTTCACCGTTATAGCAAGCGATAATTAAGAAAACACACTTAACATAGAAAAGTCAGAGGTGTATGCTCGATTTTGGGGTTGGTCTCAAACCTCCGACACTCATTTCGCCAGTCCGTACCATTCCCAACTGAGCTATCGCTGCTTGTATGTATGTATGTTTATCAAATATAAGCCAATCCTTAATGTTGTTGGCGCCAAGTGGTACCAGCCCGCCTAGCATGCGCGCCACGAGATATACCGACAATCGACAGTCGAGATGTTGTCTACGTGTTGTCTACAATTTTGTATGAAAATAAACGAAGACGCATGTTAGTGTCCGTAGACAAATAGAGAAAACCGGTTATAACAGGATAAAAAGCGTAGACAAAATGTTCCCGTGGCGCTCATGCTAGGCGGGCAGGCAAGCTTATAGCTACTTAACCCTTAGTTAAGTACACTTTATTAACTCGGGCTATGATCTTCAGGTTTTAATTACTTTCCGCGGTTAGTGTCCAATTAATTTCATTACGAGCGGTTGTGAAAATTTTGGCGTTTTATGAGGCGTTAAAATTAAATCGTTGTGCAACTGTGTGGGGATAATAAAGTTGCTAAGCTCAATTTGGTAGGTGACCATAAATGTTCTTATACATACATACATAAGCTCACGCCTGTATCCCCGAAGAAGTAGGCAGAGGTAACTAGCGAACTAGAACACCCACATTTCGCCGAGCTTAGTTCCGTCCCAGATGTGATAGGGGCGAGCCTATCGCCATATTGGGCACAAATGAATGAAGTGAATTTTTGGATCACCGAAAATCAAAGAAAATGACGAAAATATTCTATTGTTCTGATCAACTCGGTTTCATGTTAGGATCATTTCATTGTATGGGAAGAAAAAATCGAGACAGGGAAAGTTGGTCTTGATTCGAAAAATCCATTTAAAGTAGTGCTGATAGATTTTAGAAGTGGGAAGTGTCCACCGCCACACACGTTTAATAAAATATTTTTCATACAAATTGTTAGTAATCCGATATTTATCTTAATAGTTTTTTTTTTATAGCATCGACTGGCAAACGAGCAGATGGGTCACCTGATCGTAAGTGATCTGCACCACCCATAGACCACACCCAAGACCCAAAAAAAAACATGGGTGCGTTGCCAACCTAAAAGGAGGGAATAGAGCGAGAGGGAAAAGGGATTGGGAAAGGGAGGGGGGAAATGGGCCACCGGAAATCTCACTCACCGAACGAAACGCGACAGCAGGCTGCCACTTTACGTCGGTTTTCTGTGAGACAGTGGTATCAATCCGATCGAGCCGGCCAAGAATTACTAGTTCTGTTGTTACAGTAAATGTTCAATATGACCTCAACCTTACAGAACGTAGGCACCGGCACATTTCAGGGCAGTTTTAGTGCCCTTAGACAACGATTTTCTATAGCAGAGATTAGCAAACGATTATGTGGGTCATCTGATGGTAAGTAACTAGTCAACTATACATAGTTTCCGATTCAGTAAAAAAAAAACACACTGTTGGTTCGTGCTCGGCCTTTGATAATCAAAAGTTTAAAAATTTAACGGACCGAATCAAATCCTATCGTAACCAAATTTATACGTAACCGCCCTTAAAATAAGCTCTATCGAACCCAAAAATTTTGAAAATCGGTCCACATTTGGCAGAGATATCGCGTAACATACATAAAAAATACAGACGAATTGAGGACCTCCTCCTTTTTGGAAGTCGGTCGAAAACCCCGACGTAGACAGGTATGTTCATCTTATGCCGTATTCTATACACGTCTGTTTTTGTAAGGTATTATAGTATTACTATCAAACACTAACAGAGATGTACAATGCTGTTCAGAATATTCTCGGCATTGCACGATCGCAATCGGAATTCGCATCCCGTCTCACTGTTAAAGTTTAGAGCTTCTAGCATACAGTTGTTTTGTCACGTCGGGCGTAAAGCGAGATGACACGTCCTTAGTAAACAGCTGCTACTAAATCCAAACGCTTTATCTACTTCTACCTACGTAGCAATGGTTTGGGTCTGGAGTTACATCAGTATTTTAAGCTGTGAATGTCATAATTATATTATACTCTATGAAATAAGGTTTAATTAAACTTCAAACTTGTTGCGTCGGTGGCGTAGTTGTATTAAGAGCAGTATGACGACCGTTCTGAGATTTCGGGTTCGATCTCCGGGTTGTGTAACATGATATTGGGGTATTCTACTCATAATCATAGGCCGAGATCCGACTGCAAGATAATTATGTTCATCATGTATCTAATTAATATTATTTTAATTAAAAAATACTCGCGGGCAAATTTTGATTGGCACCTAGGCAAAAATAGATTCCCCCATTTATAATTATTCATAAAACTTAGATTTTGACTACATATTTTATGAACGTAGTGATCTTGCAGCCGAATCTATTAGCATCGGTCTATTAGCTCTCAGTCTGAAAGCGCCCGATATAAAAAAAAATATAGCGACGTGCTGGCCCCCTATCACTTCTGGGACGGAAATAAGCTCAGTGCAATTTGGGTGTTCTAATTTTCTACCTACCCCTACAGGGAGGCAGGCGTGAGCTTATGTGTGTAAGTAAAACGTAAACATTGACTTCAAAAAGATAAAAAATATATTTATTTGAAGTCAGTGCTTCTTCGTTTGATCTGCATAGATAATGGCACAAACTCCAAAGATAATTTATTTTGGAAACGTAAAAAAGATATACAGACGATTAAGAACTTCGCCTTTATTTTTCGATTAAAAATAGTCATGCATCGCTCTATTGAGATTAATCTCTTAACACAGACGGAAGAACTATCAGTTGTTTTGCTTTTTTTTCTTTCTTTTTATTTGCCCTTATCCCACCCTAATGTGGGGTCGGCGCAACACACATTTTCAAGCAATTCGCAAAAATGATTAAGCTTAGTTTTTACGAACGGTTGCCTACCTATGTCAAGACCCTTCTGGGGATCCAGTCCCGGGCAAATCAAATTAGAAAATTTGCTTTGCCCAACCTGGGAATCGAACCCAGGACCTCCCTACACCCCATATATACTGTCACTAGACGAAGAAGGCGACTATTGCTGTAATTGAAAAATGTATGCCTTGGACACCTCGATGGATTACCTTAAGATTGATTTTGTTAGGTGACATGTTAGTGATTGATATGGTTCAACGAAGACTAAAATATCTGTATTTTTGTATTAGAATGAAGGTGAACGGACAAACAGGTCACCTGGCCCGGTGATAGATCACTTATCACCATGAATATCTCTTTGAGGTGAATTACAAATTGTACTTAAATGTTATTACGTTATCACATGTTTAACATACATAAGCTCACGCTTGTATTCCTTAAGGTATAGGTAGAAAGAAAGTAAGAGAAAAAAGGTTTTTATTGCCAGAGGCGCTCTAATGAACTAGAAAATGAACACCCACATCGCCGAGCTTAAATCCGTACCAGATGTGATAAGGGGCGAGCCTATCGCCATAACGGGCACAAATTCCAGACTCCGGGCTGATACTGAAAAATCCAATACCATTTTGGCCGACCCGGGGATCGAATCCGAGACCTCAAGACGAGCCAACCATAGTAACCACAAGCCACATAATTATATTATTATTACTTTAAATAAAACTTAAAATATTACTCTAGAAATGAACCAAATGAACGTGGTGCAATGGATTAATGCATGGTACGCGTATTGCACAGCTTTCATTAAAACATAATAATTAATTGTGCAAATAAATGAAAACAATTAAAATCAAAAGATAATTCGCGAAATAAATCTATTTGTTATTCGGGAATCCCGAAATATGCATTTGTATACTATTAATTATGAATGCTGATTTACAAAGTCACTAACGGCCGGTTTCAATAAACGATCTCAGTTTAGAGTGCAGATAGATCGCGATTATGAACCATTCAAATCACGTCATTTGACGGAGTCATGTTCAAACTGTGTTCTTATTGGCTAATTTTTGTAATCTATCTGCACATTCGAACTGAGATTGTTTATTGAAACCGGTCGTAAATAACAAATAGGTATCTGTCATTTGACATTTCACACTAGACATTCGTAAAATAATTTGTTTGACAAACAACCAAACAAGGGTTACGTACGTGGGGATTTGATGTTTTTCATACAATTATTTTACGTAATCGCTAGCGAGAAATGACAAAAAATGTCATAGTCGAGCTACTGATGACGTTTGGTCAATTTTTCTTACACGTGTCGTAGACATGCATCGAACTCGATTGACAAAATGTAACTGCTCACACCTACATAGTGAACTGTTACTAAGTACAGATTTTTCTATACCTCGACTTTTCTTTGTTCGTGTATTTATTATGAATTATTGCTTATTTATTTTTTATTGGCGAAAACATCGTGACGCTTAAGTGTTCTCTACAACAATTTTGAAGGTATTTGAAGACAATTCGAAATAGGCCAGCGTGGTGATTAACCTATAATTTGTAGAGAAGGCCCGTGCCCAGTACTGGGACGATAATATTACGGAGTCAATATTATTATGACAAGAACCCTACCATCATCTCCTTTGTTGAAATGAAACTTATGAAGTACATACTCTCCAGACTGACTTGCTAATGCAGTAATTAAAAAGTGTGACTCACCTTACATAATTAATGAAGTAAGTCTGACATAAAAGCATACAAAATGGTGTTGGAATTTACAGCTTCTATGATATACTCGACCCGGTTGCTTTATATTTCAATTTGGAAACTTTGTACGTATTTTATTTCTAAAATTCGCTTAAAATATGGTGACTTATTTACGACTACAGAGTAATGTGTTGGAAAAAGAATTGTAACATAACGACTTAAGTTTCCATTTTAAATGAAATTTGCATGCCCTTATTTGTGTGTTCATCAATGTAATTACAATTGCTGAATACAAATTAACTGGGAGTTTAAACTAGTCCCGAAATTCGAGTCTGTGAAATTAGTACTCTATCAGATATCTGATTGTCATCATCGTTGGCGTACCACCATCCAAAAACTTGTTAAAGCATTTGAGGATGCTTGTTTAGTGGCCCTTGATAGGAGACACCTGCTAATCAAATCAAAACCGAAACGTACCTATATCTACACCTACAATAATGCTGGCCAAATATATTGCTCCTTTTGTGATAGATTCTTCAAAACTAAGCTGGGTCTGGCTAGTCACATCACTAGACCGAGCACGAAAAACTAATGTAAATGTAAACTCGCTGCGCACTGATGACATTTGATTAATATTTCATACAAATTTCATAGACGCGCATCGAGCACAAATACATTTACGGTTGTCAGAAATTTTCCTGCTCGGGCTGCTGAGCTCATGAAAGAATTTAGTGGAAAAGCAAAAGGGTTCGTCATAATCGAAAACGATTAGGAAAACATTAAATTAAGATTGTCATAGAATTCAGTTACAAAAATAAGTAATGTTTTTTATATTTCGGTTTGTTTTTAAGGTGTGGTGCTCCGATGTAGAAAATTTTATCTAAACTCTATAGAGCTATCTCATAAATTTTACAGCTCAATTGAGATCGTCCACAAAAACTGATATAAATTCTCATCCCGCTGTTCTGTTTCGTTGGTGAGTCCCGATATACTACTCGCACAATTACCGAGTTCAATCATCGGATATATCATAGAAATAATGAATCATCGGATTTAGAAATTAGAAGACCAGACTTTACTCAAAAAGAATCGGAAAGAATCTTAGTTTTAAATTCGAAAAAATTCCATTACAAATGCAGAACGGAAAAGAATCTCTAGAAATACGCTCGTCTTTTCCCTGGAGATTGTTGCCCTACATCTACAAGTATGTCATAGATAAGCTATTTATATTGACATTGCATTCACGAAGCATGGCCTCGGCAACTATTTGTCGCTAGGTTACGCTTCAAAGCAGCTGTCCGCTCGACTAGCTTTCTATAGGCATTGAGTTGAGGTCACAATGGCGGATTCTGACCATCGTGCTGTATTTTTAAACTATTTTTTAACGCTTCAATGTTTACTTTGGTTTTATGCTAATTTTTGCTATTAAAGCTTATTATTTGAGATATAATGAGGAGCTGATCTACAAGGAGTTAATAGCTTTAATAAATATACCCAACAGTCACACACCTAGTCCTGACCCCACACTAGGTATAACCTGTATCATGGATATCAGAGACTATGAGAGACTTTCGGTCTCATAACACCCAGACTTGAAACAAATATCCGTGGGCCTCATAAACATTTATCTCAATGCGGGAATCGAACCCGCGGCCTCTCGCTTCAAAGCCAGCTGCTCGCCCACTGTGCCACGGAGGCTGTCAATGGAGTATAATTTTGCGACAGTATGACTAACTTTACTTTTGATATATATTCACTTTTTCTTTCCATCTACTCTTATCGCACTCAATCTGGGGTCGGTGCAACTCACTTTTTTGAATCACATTTCAGATTTTGGCTTAGTTTTTACGACCAGCAGCCCGAGCAGGAAAATTTCTGACAACCGTAAATGTATTCGTGCTCGATGCGCGTCTATGAATTTTGTATGAAATATTAATCAAATGTCATCAGTGCGCAGCGAGTTTACATTTACATTAGTTTTTCGTGCTCGGGCTACAGTTGCATTCCTTACGTCAACACTCTCTCGTCTCTGGGGATCCAGTCCCTGACAAATTATATTAGCAAAATTGCTTTGCCCAACCTGGGAATCGACCGCAGGACCTCCTAGTACATAGCTTACATATGAGACCAAGGAGATGACAAATAATTAAACTATTCTATAGAATGAACTATAGTTTAGATTAATTTAAAGAAGACGCATAATATTACTTCAGGTTTATATTAAAACATTATGAAAACCAAGCTTAGTTGTGATTTAGTACACCATTACTCAGCACGAAGTAGTCGACTTGCAAATCTTGTACAAAGTGAATTTCTTATGCAAAAATAAATACCGCAACACTTAAGAACCAAGTCATAAAATGCAGTGTAAATAAACTTACTATTCTAGCTTTTTCTCGTGACTTCACCTGCGTACATCCATAATGTCGTAATTGAAAGACGGGTTGACCAAGACTGTGTTTTATTTTACTGTATTCCATTATTCAAATAACAAATAGAATATAAAAGTAAGAAATAAAAACTAAGTCTCCGAAGTATACAACATGTTTTCCTTTTTTTTAATATTTGAATACAAATAACAAATAGAATATAAAGGAAGAATAAAAAACTAAGTCTACGAAGTATACACATAATACGGTCTACGTCATATTAGGTGTGTTCTGTCATATTACTGACTCAAGTGTCCCACGACAAGATTTAACTTATATTTTCAACACCTCCTTATATTTCTGCTTGATAAATTTCATTGAGAAATAAAGATTCATCTGTATACTACTAGACTGACTGAGCGGTACATAGAATGTGCGCACTAAATTTCGGTCAATTGACCGCAACTGATAGAGCTCTTGCTTTTTTGCTTAGCCATCAAACGTCAAACACTTGCCGTCATGTGCCACAATTTTACTTCTAAACAGCTTGTCTGGTACATAAAAGTCTTCAAGGAATAACGACAATTTTGCTCAGAGACTCGCCGAGTTTCCTTGCTCGGTGTCGTAAAATGCGTGTCATTGTTGATCCCGCCTAAAAGGAGTTACAGTGACGGGTGTGGAGCGGGATAGTCTTTTGGACATCTCTTGGACAATATTCACAAGTTTAAAAACTGAACAGACCAACTTCAAATCCGATCGTGAACAAATTTATATGGGACCACCCTTGAAATAATCTCTATCAAATACAAAGAATTTTGAAAATCGGTCCATATTTGGCGGAGATATCGCGTAACATACATCAAAAAATACAGACGAATTGAGGACCTTCTCCTTTTTGGAAGTAGGTCGATAAGACTTAAGAGTCCCTTAGGGTTTTGAGAGAACGCAAAAACGTTAAAAGGTTTTGTTTCTACATACATTTGATAAGTAAAGCCTCTACAAACTAACTACACTGAACTAAAATGTATGAAAACGAAAACTATCAATCGAGAAGTGAGAAATATATTAAGAGCATCCAGGACTCATCTCAGTCCGCCCTGTGGAATGGGGGCGTTTAGAGAATTTCGCCACGGTATTCCCTGCCTGTCGTAAAAGGCGACTAATAGGGGCTATCTGTCCATCAGGGGTCGTGGGCGCGCAGCGGGGGGGTGTTTCAGCGCCTGCACAAGACGACCCTAAGATGGACAGCAGGACGTGTGGTTGGCTTGGTCGCTGGCATTGACGCCGATGGCGTCTTTTGGTGTAGGGGGCGTCAGAGCCCTTCCTATAAACAGAGGCGCAAGGGCAGTTCCGGCTGAAGCCGAGGCGCTTCTCGTCTTGGGAAATTCGGAGCCGTCCTTAATGCGCCGATGAGGGCCATCGCGGGGTTTTGGTTGGTTTTTTCGGTATAGGGTGTAAATAGTGTTAGGGACTCGGCCCAGAGATCGCCTGGATGTCAATCATCTTTCCCAGGTGGTTAAATGCTGGGTCGTAAGACCGGCGAGCCTAACATAACCATTCCACTTTCCCCCGGAGTGGGTTGGTAGCGATAAATCGTTTTCACCGCGTAAACAAAAAGAAAAAAGGACTCATATCAGTGGTGAAGAGGGACAATGTTCAAAAAGGAAGCTGATGCTGCATTTTATTCTTATACCTATTTATCAAACCAATAATTTGACAAAGGTAAGCCGTTAAGAATCGTCTTGTATGGACTTTGCGCCATTGATTCAAACAATACCAGTAAAATACACAAAAATCTTGAAACTACCAGTTTCAGGAAATGTATTGCTTCAGTGAAATACAATTTTGAAGTCAAAAACTTGTGTAATAAATATTTTCTCACTTCCCAAAAAGATTTTCCGTGAGCATCTCTTCAAAGATGTTGATTTACTTTCAAGTTAATGAATTTTAAACTTTGGTCGTATCCGTGAAATTATCTTTTGCTTTTATGAAGCGAGGAATTAATTAAGAAGGCGGAAATAATGATAAAGCCGGTCAAGAGGTCTTTAGGAGTTAGGCCTTTCTCGTGTGTCAGCATGTTTTCATCCAGCAGGTCGATTCTCTAAGAAACGCCACAACGTTGCGATCGACGCCTCGCTCCCGCAGCGCACATCGTTGAGATCGACGGAGCGTTCAACGTTGTTGGGTCTTAGAGAAAACCATTTTCCACACATTCATGTCAAACGCCTCGCTCGAGAGAGTTAGTTCGCATAAGCGTCGTCATCACGCATAGCGCTCGTGCGTGCGCTTTGTACCTTGCTGAATACAAAAATGAAAACATTGTTGCCACAATGATGCCGCAACGTTGTTTTCACAAATGAAACCACAAATTAAGCCACGCTGTAGACAGTTACGTATACAACCTGAATGGGCCGGCTCGACCGGTTTGATACCACTGTCACTGAAAACCGACGTCAATTGGCAGCTCGCTGTCGCGTTTCATTCGGTGAGTGAGATTTCTGGTGGCTCAATTAGCAAATCCCTGTTTCTCTCCTTTTAAGTTGGCAACGCACACATTATTCTTTTGTATCTTGGGTGTCTATGGTGGTGGAAATCACTTACTATCAGGTGACCCATCTGCTCGTTTGCCAGGCTATAAAAAAAACTAAATGAAGGCGATTAATTTAAAACCTCAATCTGCTATACTAAGATTATTTGTAACAAACATTTTTCTTCACACAGAGGAATGAACACGTTTCGCACACATTTATTTCACGGTGAAAAAATATTCTCAAGAGGATTTCAAGCGAATTTTCTTCGAGATAATATCACCGCCTTATTGTATCACGTAACTAAAGACAAGAGCTGGTATTATTTGGCTTATTGTGGTCATAAGTTGGCATTTCACAGTCGTAATGGCGTTGTGCATTTATTATAGCGCGTCTTTCTTACATGGAGATAAATTTACGGTCAATAATATCGACTCATATTATATTTGAAATCATAAAATATTTGAGTGGTAGAGCCACGCTGTAGACTGTAACGTCTACAGCACGAATGGGCCGGCTCGTCCGGTTTGATACCACTGTCTCACAGAAAACCGACGTAAAGTGGCAGCTTGCTGTCGCGTTTCGTTCAGTGAGTGATATTCTGGTGGCCCATTTCCCCCCCTCGCTTTCCCAATCCCTTGTCCTTCTCTTCGATTCCCTCCTTTTAGGTTGGCAACGCACCCACGATTCTTTTTGGGTCTTGGGTCATCACTTACCATCAGGTGACCCATCCGCTCGTTTGCCAGTCTGTGTTATAAAAAAAATACATACTATATTCATGCTCATCGAACAACAAAAATAATATAACGAAACTGATTTTAGGCTAAGATCTATAGAGCGAACTTCTACTAAGTGTAAGTCAAAATAAGTAAGTCAGTGAGGATTTGGAATAGTTAAATCGAACTTTGACTTAGTCCGAGTCATTTTTTACAAGAAATACAGACTGACAGACAGACTAAGGATAGATTTTCTTGTAAAAATGACTCGGACTAAGTTAAATTCCTCACTAAGTTCATTACTTAGACTTAGTCGGAGTTCGCTCGATAGATCTCAGCCTAAATATGTTTACTTTTACGAACACTGGATTGGATACAATGACACGGGAGGACCAAACAAATTAGCTGGCATGACGTTTTAAACATCAAACGTCCTGCAGACCCTATTTTTCGTAATTTTTCGCATTTTTAAAAATATTTGTATTTTTTTTTTATTTTTTTTTTTATAGCAGAGATTGGCAAACGAGCAGATGGGTCACCTGATGGTAAGTGATCCACCGCCCATAGACACCCAAGACAAAAAAATCATGGGTGCGTTGCCGACCTAAAAGGAGGGAATGGAAGGGGAGGGAAGGGGATTGTGAAAAGGGAGTGGGGAAATGGGCCACCGGAAATCTCACTCACCGAACGAAACGCGACAGCAAGCTGCCACTTTACGTAGGTTTTCTGTGAGACAGTGGTATCTAACCGATCGAGCCGGCCCATTCGTGCTATAGACGTTACTGTCTACAGCGTGGCTCTACCACCTGTATGACAAACACCTGAACGCTTCTCCTCTGGTGTGTACGTTTATAACACCGAATTGAATAAGTTCTTTCTGCAGCACCCTTGAAATGTTGTGGCGATCTTTTATTAAAGTGGGATATGGGTATCTTTGGGGGAGGCCTATGTCCAGCAATGGACATTGGACATCCTGTGGCTGACGGTGAATTTTTTTCATTTTTCAGTAATATAAATAATAAAAAATTTAGAACTTAGACTTTAATTTATAAGTACGGTCGACGCATTTTTTGGGCGACAATGTATAGTAATAATAAATACACCCAACAGTCACAGACATAGTCCTGACCCCACACTAAGATCGAGTCTTGTGTCGTGAGTATCAGGAACTAATAGAGACTGTAGAGGAACGGGTGTCGGTGTTCGTCCACCAGAGGGGAGATCTCCTCGTCAGGCGGGTGTAGTGCCTGACCGCCGCGGCCCCTCCGATGGTTCATCTTCGGAGGTCGTATATATGCTACGTCTGCGGTAAACTTTGCCATCGTGATTTGGAATGTGATGGCTCCATCTGTTGTTCCGTAGCTGAAGCTAGTGCGCTGACGCTCGATGCGTGTTAGTTCGGCGCGCATTGCAGAGATGTCGCCACATCACTCCCCCCCGGAGAGCGGAGGTTGAAAGTCTTGAATCTTCAGCTGTCGATGCTTGAGAGAAGCTTGCCAGTGCCAGTAGAGTAGTGTCGGGAGAGTAGCGTCCCAGTGAGTTGGGAAAGTAGCGTCCCAGTGAGTCGGGAGAGTAGCGTCCCAGTGAGTCGGGAGAGTAGCAGTCGTAGTAGTAGTAGTAGTCGTAGTAGTAGTGCTGGCTGGCTGTGCGACGCTGAGTGCTGACTGGTTGGCTGTAGGGAAGTTAATGGTGATGTGTTATGTGGCGACGATGCTGGTGGTTGGCTGGCGATGCGATGTTGGCTGCAGGTTTTCGGCGTCCGTTGTCATCACGTCGGGGTCACCAATGTAGAGGAACGGGTGTCGTGTTCCTCCACCAGAGGGGAGATCTTCTCGTCAGGCGGGTGTAGTGCCTGACCGCCGCGGCCCCTCCGATGGTTCATCTTCGGAGGTCGTATATATGCTACGTCTGCGGTAAACTTTACCATCGTGATTTGGAATGTGATGGCTCCATCTGTTGTTCCGTAGCTGAAGCTAGTGCGCTGACGCTCGATGCGTGTTAGTTCGGCGCGCATTGCAGAGATGTCGCCACAAGACTTTTGGTCTCACAACACCGTATGTTGTTGTATGTATGATATGATGATTGTATGTATATATGATATTTCCGTATGTTTAATAGAAATATAACAGCTGTACAGTGTATACAGTTAAATGAAAGCGCCTCGTGTTGTTTTATTGAAATTGAAGTAGTTTGGGAAGTTGAAATTAGGAGCGGCGGGAATACAATCACGCGAATGTCAAAGCTATTAAACTTGCTAGGTTTATGACATTTCGGTCTTAATTACTCTAAATTATTGTAGTAAACGACTTGGGAACAACTTGGTCATTCTACGAGACTTACATGTTATAATCACATAGGAATTATAATGTAGATATGCAAAATTTTACACAAAAACAGTATAAAGGTTTGTAAGTCATTAATAAAAAAAGAGGACGAAGTTGTAGGAAGATTAAAAGTCAAGCAGGGTTTTCAGAGTGTTAATGTGTGCGTTGGGCACTTTTGTATAACACGATTGTGTGCGTTTAACTATAGGCGAGACGGTGTCTTCTTTTTTTATTCGTTCCTGCATGATAATTTCTGATTTAATTAATAATCCACATTGGTGTTAATATTTGATTTGCTTTTTTGTGTAACTCATTTCGTTTAAATGTAACATATTATGGAAGTGCCATACTCATAAGTAATTTATGATAAAAATATTTCATTAATTGCTTCATGACTGCCGCGGTGGCGTAGTGGTATTGCGTGCGCGGTACGACTATCGTCCTGAGATCTCGGGTTCGATCGCCGGTCGGGCAAAGTGATATTGAATTTTTCAGTATCAGCCCGGAGTCTGGAATTTGTTCCAATATGGCGATAGGCTCGCCCCCTATCACATCTGGGACAGAACTAAACTCGGCGAAATGTGGGTGTAGAACACCCACATTTCGCTAGAGATGTAGGCGTGAGTTTTGTTAATTGCTTCGTGCGTTAAGGAAGACAGACAGGCGTTGAACCCATAACATTCTTTTTGCGTCGTCTGCTAAAATCGATGTAAAATGCGAAAGGACTAAACTGCATTGTTTGATACATCAGTAGACGACATGGCAATAAACTCCCTCAACGTGACCTCACATAAATTGCATCCAACAAGCAGACGGCGACGAAATGTTATAAACCAGATAGATTTGACGGCACTCAATCGAAACATTGAGATTGCAGCTATTGTAAGGCCTCGGTTTTACTGGCAGCGATTTTTTTTTATAGCCGAGTCACGTGATGGTAAGTGATCTCCAGTATCCATCGCTCATAGAAACCCAAGACATAAAAAGAATGGGTGCGTTGCGAACCTAAAAGGAGGGAATGGAACGGGAGAGAAAAGGGATTGGGATGGGAGAGGGGGGGTAAATGGGCCACCGGTAATCTCACTCACCGAACGAAACGCGACAGCAAGCCACTTTAACTGTCTACAGCGTGGCTCTACCGCTCAAAAAATGTAAAATTCAAATCCGATCGTAACTTAATTTACATGGGACCACCCTTGAAATAAGCTCTATCGAATACAAAAAGAATTTTGAAAATCGGTCCACATTTGGCGGAGATATCGTGTAACATACATAAAAAATACAGACAAATTGAGGACCTCCTCCTTTTTGTAAGTCGGTGGAAAATGTGTTGTGCCGACCCCACATTAAGGTGGGATAGGGGCAGTTATAAAGAAAAAGCATCGAACTAACAATATACACTTTGTTTCAATAATATTGTAGAATTACAATAGAACTGTTATTACTATAGTTTAGCAACTATAATAGATACAAATAGTTATACATAAAGTAAGAAACTCGATGGAAGCAGGTGAATAGCAAACAACCAACTATCAAGGATTCCTTGATAAGTTTATCCACTGCATACATTACCCTGCAATTTCAAAGTTACGTCAAGCTGCAGTATTACATAATTTATCATCCTTATACGTGATATCAGTAAATATTTGCTTATTAGAATGTTGCATTTGATTTTTTTATTATTTAATTTTAGTACTATTGTCTGCCCACTACTAAAAGATGAAAAGAAAAGATAGATGATATGACGAAAAAGGGACTGAGTGCTGATATGACGGCTGATAGGAGGGAGTGGAAAGAAAAGACATGTTGCGCCGACCCCAAATAAAAGTGGGATAAGGGCAGGCAGATGATCATGATGTCTGCCCTCTACTATTATTACTTTGTCCAGGGGATCAAACCCGAGACCTCAGGCTATAGTCATACCGCGCATACAATACCACTACGCCATCGATGCAGTATCGTATTGGTATTGGTATCACAGGTTATGTGCGATGGAGATTACCACTGGACCCCGCAATTCTTCGCTATAAAATAATTATAATATTATTAAACGCTTATCGCTATCATGACGACCACAGCCCATTCTGAATGGTCGTGATTGAAGCGATGATGTAGTGGTATAAGTGGCAAATTTACGGGATTTGTGAAATTGTTCGATAAATTCGACACACGCTCTATGTTAATTTGAGCGTTTATTATCGTAAATTAATTGGCGTTCAAGCTGCCAACAATTAATATTTTAGTGTTAGACGACTCGCAGCAGCTTGCACAAGTGGTTTTAAAGTCAGAAGGGGACACAAAACTCTTACGACTTTAAAAGCGTATATCTGTTTATTTACTCAAACAAAAATCAATTTAGAAACATTGATATTGTTTAATATTTACACACCTTACATTTTAATATAAAATATTATTTTATATATTTATTATAAACCTTTTTAATATGGGGAAAAGAGGTTTATACTAACGCGGAATACGAATATTTGAAAAAAGAGAAATGAAAGTAGTTGACAAGTTGGCGTCAATTATTATCACAATAAGAACCAAGGAGAAAGGAGCAGAAAAACTATAAAATATCAGCGGCTCTGAATCATATTAAAGAATTTATATATACACATCCAGGAGATGTAATTATTGGACTGCTAACCTTTCCACGGGTTTAAGGGTGAGCTTAGTTAATATATATATATTATATTTTATTTTTAAGACTTTTATTCACAGGAACGAGACGCCAGGGCTGAATTCCAAATCGCGGAGTAATATTTAACATTTGGTCCTTCGAGCCGGATTTTTATAGCGGATATTTCGGATAGTTTTCATTGGAATTCTCAAGTCCTGGAGTTTCGTTCTGTTACAAAAGTCGCGGTCGGTTCTTATTGTAGTTTATGCGGTATCATAAACGCCGATAGCACAATATACTTTGGCGGATATAAGTATATTGATTGCTCAAAATTCATAAATTTATTTTATTTTTCGGCTTCGAGCGGTTAGGGGCCGATTTTTTCGTTAAACACTCTACAGAGAAACTCAAATTATATTATATTGCGGTAGGGCTACATATATTTTATTAGATTGCTCCCTTTATTTAGTATATATTTTGAACATACATTCAAAACATACAGTAATTATTTTCGGTGCGGATATAATATTTTATTCATCAAGAAAATAAAATATTACAAACATTTTTTGTTTGAATTATTGATTTTTGTCTGTTGCTTAGAAACCAGGCAATTCGAAATCCGGTCTTTGTCAATAAAATTGACAACGGTGACAGCTAACATAAAACGTTTGATAGCTCGGCGGTGATTAGATCATTGGATGTTGAACGCGGGTTCAAATCCAGTTGATTTATTATTTTTTTTGTTCGTTTGGCAATATTATTAAATAACGTAGTTTTTTATTGCTGGCTTATTGTTAATTTTTTGAGAGAGATTATATTTAATATTTTAATAGGTATATTTTGAAAATGCCTCCTAAAGGCCAACCTAAACTATTAAAGGTGAAGTATGATATTGCTTCATTAAATTTGGACAAACTCTATGAGCTCTCACAAATAGAGTTCATTTCGGAAGCGGAAAAAAATGAATTTAAAGTAAGGTATGCGGATTTGGAAGATATATATACGGAGTTTACATCTAGTCATATTGAACTCCAGGCTAACCTGGATGAAGGTGATGATTCAGAAGGGTTTACGAAAAAATATGTAGCATATAATCAAAAATATTATGATGTAAAACGAAAGTTTTTAGAGTTGTTTCCGGAGGGTAGCTGTCAGTCTTCTGAATATGGTACTGCTTCCTCAATGGATAAGCCAAGGGGCAAGCGGGCCCTCTTGCCAAGAGTTCAGCTTTCGACTTTTTCGGGTAAAATAGAAGAATTTGTATCTTTCATGGATTTGTTTGAGTCGTTGGTTGGAAAAGACCCAACATTATCAAACACTGAAAGGCTATATTATTTACTTGGGTCTCTTTCCGGGGAACCAAAAATACTGACAAGACACTTGTCTATTACTGCGGACAATTATTCAATTGCTTTAGATATTTTGAAAGCTCAATATGGCAATACAAGATTATTAGCGGATAAACTATTACATAATTTATTGTGTACTACTAGGGTCACAAAGAATTATTCATCTTTGAAACCTTTTCTTAATACTGTCATAGAGAATACTAAGGGATTGGAAAAGATGAAATTTCCAGTTTCGGCATGGTCTTATCTTTTATTTTACATAAATTTTCAAAAGCTTGATACTAGCCTGAAAAAACGGTTTGAAGCTAAAGTAATTGATAAAGAGTTACCTAGTTTTTCTGATCTGATTCAGTTTTTAGAAAATGAGGTTAGAATATTGGAATCTAGTGGTGAAAGTTTCGGTGGTAAAGATGGTACAATGAGTTCACGGGCACACCATGTAACATCAATAACTGAATCAATAGGATGTTTATTTTGTAAACGGGGGAGCCATCATTTATCAAAATGCGAACAGTTTTTAGCTTTGACTCCACGTAAACGCAAAGATCATATAAAAGAATTTCGGCTTTGCTTTAGATGTTTAGGAAAGCACAGTATTAATGAATGCCCGTCGAGTTGGACGTGTTTTAAATGCAAATCCACTAAGCACCATTATCTTATTCATTTTGATTTGCCGGTGGCGGCTGCGACTAGGGGGGTGTCCGGGGTTCCATCAGCGGTCGGGGAATCTCGCACACATAATGCGGTCTCAAGTCGGTCAGGCGCATCGGGAGTTGATCCAAGCCACGCATCTGCACCGGTAGTAGATGGCGGCGCGGCTTTAACTGCATTCAACAGAAGGAAGGGTTTAGGTGGGTATCGGCGGACTGTGCTTTTAGCGACGGCTATAGTGCGTGTTATGGATAGATGCGGTCAATTTCATGAAGTGCGCGCACTATTAGATGGGGGGAGTCAAAGCACTTTTATCACTGAACATTGTGCTATCAGGCTTAATTTAAAACGATTTAAGTCAGATATTGTCTCCGTTTCGGGATTAGGGGGAAGGCCAGTAAGTGATTGTAAAGGAGGGGTGAATTTAGTTTTATGTCCTAGGTTTTCGGAAAATCCTAGACTGGTTACAAATGCTGTAGTATTGAATAATATAACCCACAACTTACCAGCTCAAACGCTATCTGAGAATTTGGCGACATGGTATAGAGGTATTAATTTAGCAGATGATCAGTTTTATGTTAGTCGACATGTAGATATATTAATAGGTGCGGATCTCATGTGCGAAATAATGATAGGCGGTTGTGTAAAAATCAATGATTATTTACCGTCCGCAATGAATACTATATTCGGATATGTAATAATGGGCCCGGTAACCTATGCAGCTCCTCAGATTATTGGTAATCGGTCTCAACAATTATTCTCGGCGCATGTCACCACAGATCAAATTTTAGAGAAATTCTGGGAGGTGGAAGACATTCCAGATAAAATTCTAATTAACCCTAAAGATGTTGAATGTGAAAAGAATTTTAGGGAAACTCATCTTCGGCAGGATGAGACTGGTAGATTCATGGTGCGGTTGCCATTTTTAGAGGATAGACCGGAATTGGGTGACTCTATTTTAATAGCTAAGAAGCGGTTCATGTCAATGGAAAGGCGATTACTTTTGAACGCACCATTGCGTGAGAAGTATATTCAATTTATGCGGGATTATGAACGTATGGGGCATATGTCTGTCTGTGACCGGGAACCAGCCGATTATGCAGAAGGAATCGGTTATGTAATACCTCACCACGGTATTTTTAAAGCGGGCTTTGGGCTGGATAGCACCGGTGCTATCTTAGTGTAAAGTTCTTATGCAGCGGCTTTGGAGGTTAAGTTCATCGTGGGATGAAACTCCACCACCGGATGTGGTAGCGGAATGGTCTGGTATTGTAGCTGATTTACTTAAGATCGAAAACATTTCTATTGAGCGTTTTGCATTAACCACAAAGAAGATTTGTTCTTTGCACGGTTTTTCTGATGCTTCTGAAAACGGATATAGCGCGGTTGTATATCTTGGATCGGTAGACGTTAATAACATTGAAATGTTTGAAGGGAATCGGGTATCCCAAATAGTAAATTGCGGATTAGAATTAAAATGGCGGCATGTACCATCACAAATGAACCCTGCTGACGTGCAAGTCGGGGTTGTCGAGCCTCGGATTTGCTCACGAGTACCATGTGGTGGACACCTCAGTGGCTCAAAGGGGATAAAATAACGTGGCCAGTAGAGAAGCTTAGACAGGAAAAAGATTTACCGGGAATGCGGAAATCTTCGGTAAATGTTCATATGGGAATTATAGAGGTAGATCCGGATTCCATATTTAATAAGTACAGCTCACTTATGATGTTGCAGTCGGTTATAGCTTATTGTTTTAGATTTATTCACAATACTAGGAATTTATCTAGTAAAGTTTCAGGGGTTCTAACGGTAAGGGATCGCAAATTGGCTTTAGAACGTCTGGTTAAATTAGTTCAGCAAACGGACTTTGCTGACGACGTAGATTGTTTGAAAAGAAATAAACAGTGTTCAACACGGCTAAGGCGATTGCTTCCATTTTTAGATAGCTCGGGTTTACTGCGTGTAGGAGGTCGTTTAGACCGTTCAAACCTTTCGTTTCAAACAAAGCATCCACTCGTTCTGCCCAAGGATCACCCTCTAACTAGATTAATTATCGACCATACACACAAGGTTCATTGTCATATTGGAGCGACAGGCCTACAAGCTATTTTACAAAAGGATTTCTGGATCCTATCGGCTCGGCAAGCCATTCGAAGTCGTATTTTTAAATGTATTTCGTGTTTTCGATCTAAGGCAACGCCAGTGGAACCAATTATGTCTGCCTTGCCAAGTGACAGGGTAAATGCAACTGGTGTATTTCATACGGTTCAAACGGATTTTGCTGGTCCATTTTCAATTAGAGCATCACGTCTTAGAAATGCTAAGGTATTAAAGGCATATTTATGTGTATTTGTCTGCTCTGCAACGAAAGCAGTGCATTTAGAGGTTGTTGGTGATTTAACGGTAGAGGCATTTACAGCCGCTCTGATGAGATTCACAGCACGGCGTGGACTTCCGAGCGTGATACGTTCTGATAACGGTACTAATTATGTAGGGACAAACAAACACCTTCATGAGGTTAATAAATATCTATTAAATAGAGAAGTTGCGAATAGTCTCATGAATGTCGCAGCCAAAAGCGGTATAACTTGGCTGTTCAACATTCCTGGGGCGCCTCATTTTGGGGGTTTGTTTGAAGCGGCGGTTAAATCTGCTAAAACATTAATCAAACGGATGATCGGGGAGCAGATTTTAACCTACGAAGAACTGACCACAGTGTTTACAAGAGTTGAAGCGGTTCTTAACTCTCGACCACTGTGTCCTTTATCAAATGATCCTAGTGATCTTGAAGTGCTGACACCAGCACATTTTTTGGTTGGCAAGCCTTTACTGTCTGTACCAGAGTATAATTTGGAGGACGTAACTAATACACGTTTAGGTCGTTTTAAGTTAGTTCAGGCTATAGCTCAAAGGTTTTGGAGGCAGTGGAGTGACCGGTACCTACACTGTCTACAAAATAGGAATAAATGGACAACACCGAAGGATCCGCCAAAGGCGGGGGATCTTGTGTTGATTAAAGAAGAAAATATTTCTGCTCTTAAGTGGAGACGCGGACGGGTTATAGATTTATTACCTGGAAAAGATGGAGTTGTCAGAGCTGTCAGACTTAAAACTCTCTCAGGGAATTTTATGAGGCCAGTTGTAAAAATAGCGAGGCTGCCTCTGGATTAAATCCAGGAATAACGTTTCATTTTAGTTGATTTTTTTATTTTGCGGCGCGGTTTATTATTATGCGGCAATTCAAACAGAAGTTTTGTTGTTTTGTTTTCCTTTTGATAAAGGCTTTAGCCTTTCTCGGGCGGGGGTATGTTTAATATTTACACACCTTACATTTTAATATAAAATATTATTTTATATATTTATTATAAACCTTTTTAATATGGGGAAAAGAGGTTTATACTAACGCGGAATACGAATATTTGAAAAAAGAGAAATGAAAGTAGTTGACAAGTTGGCGTCAATTATTATCACAATAAGAACCAAGGAGAAAAGAGCAGAAAAACTATAAAATATCAGCGGCTCTGAATCATATTAAAGAATTTATATATACACATCCAGGAGATGTAATTATTGGACTGCTAACCTTTCCACGGGTTTAAGGGTGAGCTTAGTTAATATATATATATTATATTTTATTTTTAAGACTTTTATTCACAGGAACGAGACGCCAGGGCTGAATTCCAAATCGCGGAGTAATATTTAACAGATATGTTTACAAAACTCTTCATAGATACGTAGGTACTCATGATATGTGCGATGAAAATATTGTCATCGATGATTTTTTTTTATTTATTTATTCTTTATTTCAGGCAAAAAACCCATACAATCATGTCACCATAAAATATTGTGTTACATTCATATGATATTCCTAGTTTAGCGGTAGTTAATAACGTTAACATCACATCATAACTTTGAAGGTACTTTGTTTATCCCTCCCACTGAAGTGACAGTTCATTTTAATATAAGCGCTGGTTTGTCGCAGTGATTGTCATTCGAGTGTTAGCTTTCAGCTGGCTAGCGAGTATTGTGTGAAAAGTGTCAAGTGTTAAGCTTGTTAAAAGTGTATCGGAATCATCGACGATTATTATTGAGTAAGATCACGTCAAGTGGACCCCCCATTTACCACTTGATCATAAAAATTTAATCTATATATATTTTTCATAAGTACTTATGATGGAAAAATGATCACCAAACGATTTTTAAAAATTTTGATTTTAACAACATTTTTTTTACAATGAAAATTTTAAGCACTTTTAATTAAAAAATGGATTAAAAATCAACCGTAAGAGATAAATTCATGAAATTTTTAGCATCCATGGTCAAATGTCTATACTTTAAGAATATATTAACGACTTAAGATTATTTGTTTATTTTCGTATTGTTAACTAACTTTTAAGTTAACAAATGAAAATTTAACTCATTTCTTGGTAAAAAAATGCATTTTTTTTCATCGGTCACATGCTTTATTCATTTAAGTTTAAGATTCCGGAAGAAAATTTCACTGCTCGCCATTAGTTTAAACAAAATGAATTTATTTATGACAGCGCGCCAGCCGCCGAGCGCTGTGGAAGCGCCGCGCTACCGAGCGTCTCGTACTCCATTGAAGCTTTTATCAGTGATAATTTAAAATAATAATACAAAATATTATTGTAAAACAAATTTTATTATTATTTACGTTATATTATTATAATTATCAATAAAATTTTATTTTTTGTTAACAATATCAAAGAATATAATACATTTTTTTTATTATTTTTGCCAAACAGCGTAAATTTAAAAATAAATAATCAATTAAAAATTCTTAAAACTGTTATGGTCTGTATTCACTTTTTTAGGTCATTCAGTAAATTATTATTTTGAATTTTCTAGTCAACACTCTATCTTTAGTTAACAAAAGAAAAACCGCTCCGTTACGATTTTCATTAACAAAAAATAAAATTTTATTGATAATAATTATAATAATATAACGTAAATAATAATAAAATTTGTTTTACAATAATATTTTGTATTATTATTTTAAATTATCACTGATAAAAGCTTCAATGGAGTACGAGACGCTCGGTAGCGCGGCGCTTCCACAGCGCTCGGCGGCTGGCGCGCTGTCATAAATAAATTCATTTTGTTTAAACTAATGGCGAGCAGTGAAATTTTCTTCCGGAATCTTAAATTTAAATGAATAAAGCATGTGACCGATGAAAAAAAAATGCATTTTTTTTACCAAGAAATGAGTTAAATTTTCATTTTGTTAACTTAAAAGTTAGTTAACAATACGAAAATAAACAAATAATCTTAAGTCGTTAATATATTCTTAAAGTATAGACATTTGACCATGGATGCTAAAAATTTCATGAATTTATCTCTTACGGTTGATTTTTTAATCCATTTTTTAATTAAAAGTGCTTAAAATTTTCATTGTAAAAAAAAATGTTGTTAAAATCAAAATTTTTAAAAATCGTTTGGGGGATCATTTTTCCATCATAAGTACTTATAAAAAATATATATAGATTCAATTTTTATGATCAAGTGGTAAATGGGGGGTCCACTTGACGTGATCTTACTCATTAGAAGTGGTTGTATTAAAAGTGATTATTAAAAGTGATTGTGGTTTAAACATCTATTTATTTTACGAATTCCTTCTGAGCGCTTTTAGCTCAGAAGTGGGATTACAGCAAAATATACGTTTTTGCAACGCCCACGAATCGTCCGGCATTTCAAAGTTGCAGATGGAACCTAGTGACGAAATTGAGCAACATGGGCGAGAAACGCCTTCTAGGTGCCCTATGCCAGCGGATGGGCCAAGTTCAAGGACTCGTGAGAGTGAACGTCGTAGCCGTAGCCGAAGTCGCACTAGACGCGACATCCGTCGTTACAGTCCTCGATATCAGAGGAGTAGGAGTCGCAGCGTACACGACAGAGCTAGAAGCAAGCGAGACCGCAGCCACGATCTGCAGAGTAGTGACCGTCATCCTCAAACCTATAATCGAGGAGATTCAGACGATGAAGATCTGCATCAGAGATTACGTCTTTTAGAAGATGAGTTGTCAAAGCGACGAGAACACCGTAGACGCAATGAAGCTACAACAAAGTGCAAACAGCCAAGGCGCCAGGCGCGACAAGCATCCACCTCTCCTGGGAGTTACGTCTGGAGCCCTGAACAGAAAAGGTCGAGGTATGTTGATCGCAATGACGTTTTTTTAGAGTTCGTAAATTTTTTTAAAGATCGGCACAGTGAATCGTTTCTACCGTCTTCATTAAATAATGTAATCCCAGAGTTTGACCCACTCTTGAAAGAACAAACTATTAACGCGTGGTTGAATAAAGTAGATGAGTGTGCAGAGATTTATAACTGGAACGATAAGCAGACCGTGCACTACGCCTTACCCAAGTTGACGGGACATGCAAAAACTTGGTACCAGGGGTTACCTTCTATTAAGCATTCGTGGTCAGAATGGAAGCAGCTATTACAAGAATCGTTTCCTTCTACTGAAAATTATGCCGAATTATTAACAGAAATGCTTAACAGAAGAGCACGCCCTGGTGAATTACTTGAATTATATTATTTCTCGAAAATTAATTTACTTAACCGTTGTAAAATATTTGGGAAACAAGCAGTGGACTGCATAATATTCGGGATAGAGGATAAGAGTATTCGCTTAAGTGCACAAGCTGGAAAGTTTGATAAACCGGAGGAAACGTTAGAATTCTTTAAAACGGTTAAGAATCACCAATCACAGGACATTCATGAATTTAAGAAGGATAATATCCAATTGAAAGATGCGCGTTCATTAAATCCAAATCTACCTTCAACTAGTGTATCTCAGAGAGTTAATGGTACGTTGAGACATCGACCTAAGGGAGACATAATTTGTTTTAATTGTAATAATTCGGGACACATGAGCTGGCAATGTCGTAAGCCTATAAACAAGTGTTCGAATTGTAATTTTTTGGGTCATAATACAAATAATTGCCCAAAAGGGGATAATCTTAGCGGTTTTAATAAAAATAATAATCAAGATAATAATACTCAAAATAAAACTAAAAATGTACTAGAGGTTCTTATCGATGACGAGAAAGATGATAAATATAAAATCGCTATTAAAATAAATGGTAAAATCACTCCATGTCAGTTAGATTTGGGTAGTCAAGCTACATTGATCCGTGAGTTAGACGCTCGTAAATTAGAGCTTGTATGGGAACTGGTAAAGGGTCCAACATTAAGAGGATTGGGTAACGCGCCCTACCTGCCTATAGGCAAAGCACACGTCTGCATAGAGGTACAAAACGTGAGAGAAGAGCAAGTAGAAGTACTTATCGTTGACAATTCGCTTATTAATGTGCCTGTTTTACTTGGGCATAGTTTTACGGAACGCCCAGGGGTAAGAATAGTAAAAACCTCTTCAGACTTGATCTTTGAAAAGGTTGAATCTGGTGAAGTTGCCAAATTAGTCCTATCCACTACCGATGATATTGTTATTGAGAAGGGCGAGTTGAAAGCAATAAAAGTTAAAACTGACGATAGTTATAGTGGTAACGTCTTTGTAAGCGGGTCAATTAGGGGAAAACCGGGGATGGAATACTATGTTTTACCGGGAGAATATCAAATATGCAATGGTGTGGGTCATTTATTAATTCAGAATATTGGATTTCAAGCACTTAATTTCAAACGAGATTCCCTTATCTCTAGGTCAAGAGTCGTGTCGCAAAATAGCACCATCAATGTTTTAAATGTTAACCAAGAGACTGATACCTCTCAGCCTACAGACATAAATTGCGGACAACAGCTCACGCTTAACGAAAAACAGCAGTGTCAGGACTTACTGGCAAAGTATAAATATTGTTTTAGTACTGGTTTACACGATTTGGGTTTTACTACGTTTACAGAGATGGAAATTCATCTGTTGGATTCCACCCCAGTTGTTTATAGACCATACAGACTGTCTCATCCGGAACGTGAATGTGTTCGAGGGATGGTTGACCAAATGGTCCAGCATGGCATAGTACGCGAATCTAACTCGCCTTATGCAAGCCCCATAGTACTTGTGCAAAAGAAATCGGGAGAAAAACTTCTATGCGTGGACTACCGCGCGTTAAATAGACGTACAAAACGCGATCACTACCCACTTCCCCGCATAGAAGACCTTTTGGACCAGCTCTCTGGCCAGTCGTTGTTTACAACTCTGGACTTGGCTTCTGGGTACCACCAGATACCCATAGCCGAGGAGTCTAAAGAGAAAACCGCGTTCGTCACGCCTGATGGGCAATACGAGTATAATCGTATGCCTTTCGGGCTGGCCAACGCGCCTGCAGTATTTCAACGTGTCATCCATAAAATTCTCAATAAATCAAAAGTCCCGTACGTAATAATTTATATGGATGATATTTTAATCCCTGCACGAACCTTCGACGAAGGATTAGAGCGACTTGAGCAAGTCCTGAAATTATTACATGAGGCCGGTTTGACTTTAAAGATGGAGAAGTGTCGCTTCTTTCTGGAGAATATTGTTTTTCTAGGCTTTGAAGTTGATAAATCCGGTATACGTCCGGGAGACCAGAAAATTCAGGCAGTCTCTAAGTTTCCTATTCCACAAAATCAAAACGATGTTAGACGGTTTCTCGGTTTAGCTGAATTTTTTCGTAGGTTTATAAGAGGTTTCGCCCTTATAGCCAGACCTTTGACCAGTCTACTTAAGAAGGATTCTTCTTGGCAATGGGCGGAACCTCAGCAAAATTCTTTTGACGCATTAAAAAAGGTTCTTGTAGAAAGACCCGTACTTGCATTGTACGACCACAAAGCAGAAACCCAATTGCACACTGATGCAAGCAAGTTTGGTCTAGGTGGCATTTTGTTGCAAAGATCTGGAACCGATCCGTGGAGACCGATATCTTACTATAGTCGCCAAACAAGTCCCGATGAACAAAAGCTTCATTCGTTCGAGCTCGAAACGCTTGCAGTAGTTAGCGCACTGAGTAAATTCCGGACTTATCTCTTAGGTATTAAATTTACCATAGTATCGGATTGTAATGCCCTACGATCCACATTTACGAAGCGAGACTTAGTTCCCCGTATTTCTCGATGGTATACAGTTTTTAGAGTACGATTGCGATATCGAATATCGTCCAGGTGAAAGAATGGCACATGTGGATGCATTAAGCAGGGGTGCCCTATTGGAGACACGGGAGCCAAGCCATGTACTGGATATACTGACTGTGAAAGTTGACGACTGGATTTCAACAGTCCAGTCGGCAGACGATGAAGTTAGGAGAATTAGGGATATTATACAAGACCCTGAAAGTCCTAAGATTGCAGCAATCCATAGGGAATACCAAGTTAAAAATGGGCGAGTATTCCGTGTGATTGAGGATAACGAATTGAGGTGGCTAGTACCAAGGGGAGTTCGTTGGCAGATTCTAAAAGCCAACCACGATGATGTTGGTCACTTCGGATTTGAAAAGACCTTACAGCGGGTTAAGTCCTTATTCTGGTTTCCGAAAATGCGAAAATTTATCAGAAAATATGTGTTGGCATGCTTAGAGTGTGCACATCACAAGATCCCATCAGGACCTAAGGAGGGTGGTTTGCATCCGATACCAAAAGTGGACGTACCACTGCACACTTTGCACGCTGACCATCTCGGTCCGTTCCCTAAAAGCAAGCATGGTAATACATATATACTTGTAATTATAGATGCCTTTACGAAGTACGTGTATCTTTCAGCAGTACGAAGTACGAAAACTAAGGCAAGCGTCAAAGTTTTTAAAACGTATTTCAGTTTGTTTGGTTCCCCAAAACGCCTCATTACAGATCGAGGGACTAGCTTCACTAGCAAGAGATTTAAGACATTTATACAGGCTGTTGGGACTAAACATATTCTTAACGCCGTTGCGACCCCGCGCGCAAATGGCCAGGTTGAGCGGTGTAATCGCACAATCTTAGCTTCGTTAGGTAGTATGACTCACGGGAAGGCCGATGATACCTGGGACGTGTTTCTACCAGATGTGCAATTAGGAATAAATACTGCAATACATGACATTACAAAGAAAACCCCCACGGAGTTGTTATTTGGGCGAAAGATAAGCATTCCAACTGATGGGATTTTGAATGACCTTTCGGGCGAAATTGATGATTGTGCAAAGATAGGGGATATTGAAGAAATAAGAGCAGAGGCATGTGAGCAAATAGAACGAAATCAGACTAAAACTAAAGACCGCTTCGATAAACGCCGTAAGCCGGCTACGAAATATAACCTAGGTGATCTAGTCAGGGTGATCAGAAATATCGTAGGAGGATCAGGCAAATCAAAAAAATTGGAATCTAAGTGTCAGGGTCCCTACCGAATCAAAAGTGTGCTTCCCAATGATCGTTACCTCGTAGTTGACACACCACTTACTCAAAAGGGCCGACCTTACGAAAATATAGTGTCCGTCGATAAAATCTACCCATGGATGAGTTTTGATGCCCCAGCTTGTTCTTCAAGCGACGAAAGCGATGCTGACTAACTAAAGTTGTTAACATGTTTCATGTTAAATAGTCCAAAACTTTTAATTGATTATTGAACTTTTCATTGATTATTGAATTAAACAGTTTATTTAGGTTAATAGTCCAGCGCAATCTTAATACAACTGGAACGACTTTGTCTACGTAACCCAGAACCCGAGTGATTTAAGCCGAGCATGAGGGTTATGTTAGACAAGCCTAATCAAGTTGATAGTGAAAGAATAGAAGTAGCTATCCTCTTGTTGGGCTCTGATGATAACAAGTAGACAGTGAAAGAATAGAAGTAGCTGTTCTCTTGTTGGGCCCTAGTGATAGCAAGTAGACGGTGAAAGAATAGAAGTAGCCGTTCTCTTGTTGGGCTCTGGTGATAGCAAGTAGACAGTGAAAGAATAGAAGTAGCTGTTCTCTTGTTGGGCTCTGGTGATAGCAAGTAGACAGTGAAAGAATAGAAGTAGCTGTTCTCTTGTTGGGCTCTGGTGATAGCAAGTAGACAGTGAAAGAATAGAAGTAGCTGTTCTCTTGTTGGGCTCTGGTGATAGCAAGTAGACAGTGAAAGAATAGAAGTAGCTGTTCTCTTGTTGGTTGGGTTATGGTGACAACGGTTACATGACGACATTGAGAGCAAGTCGATAGTGAAAGAATAGAAGTAGCTATCGTCTTGTCGCATTGCAGTGACAGCGATTTGGCGGCGATAGTGTGGAATCAAGACGGTTATGAAAAAATAGAAGTAATTTCTCTTGCACACTTCATGTACCATTCATAAATCTTAAGTGATGCATATGACTTACCGCCGAATGCTCATACATTTAAGGTCACTTTCTGTCGTTTAAGGCCACCCTATCTGTCAAATTGTATGACGAAAATTAGTGTAAGAAGACGTCAAAGTTGAATAGCGTTTGACCATTCGGGCGTTAGTCTTTAGTACATTTGTAAGTAGTTGATTTCGGGCAATTTTATATTGTATTGCAGACTGTATATCTTATAATAACGAAGGGACTCGTTACTGTGACGGATGGCCGACTGTTACATTCATATGATATTCCTAGTTTAGCGGTAGTTAGTAACGTTAACATCACATCATAACTTTGAAGGTACTTTGTTTATCCCTCCCACTGAAGTGACAGTTCATTTTAATATAAGCGCTGGTTTGTCGCAGTGATTGTCATTCGAGTGTTAGCTTTCAGCTGGCTAGCGAGTATTGTGTGAAAAGTGTCAAGTGTTAAGCTTGTTAAAAGTGTATCGGAATCATCGACGATTATTATTAGAAGTGGTTGTATTAAAAGTGATTATTAAAAGTGATTGTGGTTTAAACATCTATTTATTTTACGAATTCCTTCTGAGCGTTTTTAATTGTAACAAATTAAAAACTAGTTAAAAAGAGACTATACCTCTATAATATATTATGTATAGAGAAATATTTGTATATTATTTCCTAATTTCATAATAATTATATCACTTTGCCCAACCCGGGAATCGAACCCGAGACCTCAGGACGGTAGTCGTACCGAAGTACAACCACGCCAACGAGGCAGTCTTTTTAAAAGTGTGTTAAAAATAACCTACAACAAAGAAAGTATGAATATTAGTAATAATATGAACAGTCATCAAAATTCTCTAATTTGAAACATTTGCTTTCCAAGCATTTAAATTAGGCCGTCTGTAAAATTCTGCTTAAAATATGTCAACCATTCAAAAATGAACATTCATTATATTCTTATATTGTAATAAAATCATTACGATAATAAAAGATAACCTGAATACTAACATTCTAGAAAGTTCTATACCACTTATCTACGAATAAATAAGTATAATTTGGGAACTTGTTTAGTAAATAATGAGCCACAAATTCCATCAATAGCATGAATATGACTAATGACTAATGAATAATGAATTCTAAATAACGTATTGTGCTTTATCGAAAATACTTCGTGATTTGAATAGACAAGTCAGATCCAGACGTTTGAAAATAATCGATTCGATTTGTTTACACAGTAACGACAAAGAATGGGCCGGTTCGACCGGTTTGATACCACCGTCTAACAGAATACCTACGAATTACGAAAAACGGCCCGCCCAATCCCAATTAAGGTTGGTAACGCACTCATGATTCTTTTGGTATCATGTGCGTTGGAAATCACCCTCTGACACCTGTGACCCTTTTGCTCGTTGTCCTGTCCTTTCTTTCTTTCTATCTGCCCTTTTCCCACCTTAATAAAAAAAAATAATGTAGGGTCGGCGCAACACACTTTTTCAAGCATGTTGCAGAGGGGTTTGGCTTAGTTTTGACGTTGTGCAGTCCATGACATAAAAATAAAACCAACTGTGCCACTACTGACAAATAATTTTACAAATAAACATTTTCACCTTGGTGAAGGTAATATCGCGCAACATACATAAAAATATAGCATCATTAAAAATGGCAGCTACAAACACAATAAGGCCGATATTTGTTATGGTACCTATGTTTAAAAAAACATTACATAAGCTCACGCCTGTATCCCTGAAGGGGTCGGCCGAGACACTCAAGCGAATAGAACATCCACATTTCGCCGAGCTTAGTTTTGTTCTAGATGTGATAGGTGGCGAGCCTAACGCCATATCGGGCACAAATTCCGGGCTGTTATGGAAAAATTCAATATCACTTTGCCTGACCCGGGGATCGAACCCGAAACCTCAGGACGGTAGTCGTACCAAGTCGTAAACATGATACCTCTTTTATATCGTTCCTAGATACATATTTTATGTAAAAGGGTTAAATAAACCAACTTATAAGCCTTATCTTCAAATACTTACCATAAAACGTCTATCTCGGACACAGATTTAACTTTAACTTTACCAACAACGAGATTGCAAGACTGTCAAAGTGCATTTACCGATCTGATCTAGAAAAACATCCTCCAAACTTAGGTCATAGGAGCTGATGTTCTCAAAACAATCAAATTAAGTAAGAAAAATGTCGCAAATCATTCAGTATTAGGGAAATCATTACTTTATGTCCCAATTTTCGTAAACTTAAGCCGCAAGGACATCTGCTTTTATCCTTGAATTGCCTCATTTAGAAAAGTGACAGACTTTTTGCAAGTCGCTCCTCAACAGCAATTTATATTCCTGTTTGGCCTGCTTAGTCCGTTTGTATGAAACGATCTCCACTGTCCTCAATGGAGCTAATTAGAGACAGGAGTTCATGTACTTAATAGGGTAAAGTTAATGTAGCTTACGTTACACAGCAAAGGTCTTTGGGATTGAAATATCCGTCGCAGTAGTCTAAAAACTTAACGGTCCGACATCAAATCTGATCGTGATCAAATTTATATTGCTCTATGAACACAATAATTTTTAAAATCGGTGACATCGCGTGATATCGCGTAACATACATAAGAAAATACAATCGAATTGAGGACCTTCTCATTTTTTGAAGTCGCTCGAAAAGGAAATAAATGTAACTTGTATAGATTTTATTGTATTGCACTTACCATCAGGTAGTGTAGTCACATTGTCGTGCTCGGATAAAAACAAACAAAAAAACAAAAGTCACAAGATAAATAAAATAGCGCATTGTAGCTGTAGCTTGGCTATCTAGAGAGAATGGGAGAGCATCGTGCAGTAAAAAGAGCATACCTGGGACGACCGATTGGAAGCAAAAAATACCGCTGGAAAGATGAAGTGGAACTTACGCGAGGTCTCAGCGACTGTGGCGAGAGATTTCGCAGGACAAGGAGAAGTGGCATCTTTTAGTGTCGGATGCCAGGATTTTGTTGCGCCAACAAGATAGATAGATAGCCGTAGCACAAAATAATCACATATAACGTTACTGTGACTTGTAATTACGGGTAGTCCCTACATCCATTTGCGAAGTAGTTCCCCGTTTAATTAAAGTTATTAATTACATACATACTACATAAGCTCACGCCTATATCCCCGAAGGGGTAGGCAGAGGCGCACTAGCGAACTAGTACACCCACGTTTCGCCGAGCTTAGTTCCGTCCCAGATGTGATAGGGGGCGAGCCTATCGCCATATCGGGCACAAATTCCAGACTCCGGGCTGATATGGAAAAATCCAATATCACTTTGCCCGACCCGGGGATCGAACCCGAGACCTCAGAACCGTAGTCGTACCGAAATACCACCACGCCACCGAGGCAGTCAGTTATTAATTAGAGGGTGAAAAATGGCACTCCCCGACACAGAGGCTTCCGCAATTTAATTATCAAGTCTACGGATGTTTATTTTAATGACGTCTGAACAATTTTTATGAGCATATTTATTGTAATGCGAACCCTTGTTCTAGATAATAAACATCCGTCCCACCAAATTTCAGAGGCATATAACTTTTATATTTTGGGAATATTTCAATATATTTTTTCTGCTAGATTTTGGATGTCTTTAGATTTTCCCTCCTAGCTCTCTGGAACAGCGGCCTGAGCAGGAAAATTTCTGACAACCGTAAATGTATTCGAACTCGATGCGCGTCTATAAAATTTGTATGAAATATTAACCAAACGTCATCAGAGCGCAGCGAACTCGAATACATTTACATTTACATTCGTTTTTCGTGGTCGGGCTACAGATCGTACCAAGGATGCGGCTCCGTGGACGGCACAAAAAGTACTAGCTGGAGGTTTCGGAGGAAGATATGAGAGCCAATAATTTCACTCTGCAGGATGCTCAAGACCGGGCGAAGTGGAAGCGTTTAAGTAGGAAGGCGTATCCCGGCATTGGGCCGGGATAATGCCAGGTAGAAAGAAATCAGTCAGTTCAATTAAACTTCAGCGTAAAAAAGTTAGCATATTAATAATTCGTACACAAGTTTGTGACCAAAATATGGGGTAGCGATGATGGCGTACGAATGTAAGAAGGTTAGGCGTCGCGGAAACGGAATATACCTCCCCGAAGTATTCCAGTATTTTGATTATGACCACTCATATAAATTTAGTCACGATCGGATTTGAAGTCGATCTGATAAGTTTTTAAACTTGTTATTATTTATACAAGTTTTAAAGACGCGCATCGAGCTCGAATACATTTATGTACGATTGTCAGAATTTTTCCTGCTATGGCCGCTGTGTTTCTTACAAAAATTATTTACTCAGTAATACAACCTCATTCCAGCTGTACAATATTTCATAGATAAACCGTGGGAGGTTCATAAATCGATGTCTACGAGTGAGATATAAATTTTACGAGCAGCTTTAATGCGATTGTTAAACAGTTTTATCGGTTCTACTGAGTTTTACGTGACGCGTATTTAAAATGACTTATTATGTTATAATTTAGTTTAATGTAACTAAACGGCTATATAAAAGAAATAATCACTAGTTTAAAAACTTAAAATCGACTATAATATTAGTCAGGCCTTGGTCTTTATTTGGAACCCTTGGAGGAAAGTCTATTGAGCATAAAAAGAAACTTGAAAATCGGTAAAAAAAAATTATAGCAGAGATTGGCAAACGAGCAGATGGGTCACCTGATGGTAAGTGATCTCCACGGTCCATAGACACCCAAGACACAAAAAGATGTTCATGGATGAGTTGCCAATCTAAAGAAGGGAATGGAAAGGGAGGGAAAAGGGATTGGGAAAGGGAGGGGGGAAATGGGCCCCTGGAAATCTCACTCACCGAACAAAATGCGACAGCAAGCTGCCATAAAAACGAACATAAAGATGCCGGTTACACAATGGGACAGGTGAAATTAAATAAAAGCTTATAAAAATGATGACTAATAATTAGTCATCATTTTTACAAGTAGGCTCTCAATTATTGAGAGGCTAATTTTTGATATCCGTTGGTAATAGTAAACACAACTCAACTGCGGCCTGAGCAGGAAAATTTCTGACAACCGTAAATGTATTCGAACTCGATGCGCGTCTATGAAATTTATATGAAATATTAACCAAACGTCATCAGTGCGCAGCGAATTCGAATACATTTACATTTACATTAGTTTTTCGTGCTCGGGCTACTGTTCTTATTACGTTTATTTGTAACCAAAATTTCCCAACCGTTCTCAACGATAAATGAATAATTTATACGCGTGTAATAAATTTTGCGTAGATTTTCATCAACCCCGCTTTAACACTTACTTAAAAATAAAATATTCAGTTATGAATAATCATTATTATATTTTCCTCTGACATAAAATAAATGCTGCGTTACTTGCGGCGATTTTATTAGATACTAGCTGAACCGGCAGACTTCGTTCCGCCTAACAGTCGAAACTTTAATTTTTGTAGGTTTTTTTTTTATAGCTGAGACTGGCAAACGAAGAGGTGGGTTACCTGATGATAAGTGATCTCCACCGCCCATAGACACCCAAGACATAATAAGAATTATGGGTGTGTTGCCAACCTAAAAAAAGGAAATGGAAGTGAAGGGAAAAGGGATTGGGAAATACGGGGGGGGGGGGAATGGGCCACCGGAAATCTCATTCACCAAACGAAACACGACAGCAAGATGCCCCTTTACGTCGGTTTTCTGTGAAACAGTAAGTAGTATCCATCCGGTCGAGCCGGCCCATTCGTGCTGTAGACGTTACTGTCGACAGCGTGGCTCTACCACTCAAATTTTTTATTATGATACCTACATAATTTCATTTTATTTTTACTTATTCCAAATTAAACTATATTTTTATTGACAATAGCTGTACCCGCGACTTCGTCCGGGAGGTGCCCGACGCGACGGCCCAGTGGTGGCATGCGCGTGAGCTGCTCTCGGTACTGGACAGTACTTGGATATTGCAACATTACTTTATTTTTCTAATATAAAAGAATTTTTATTAAATACACGTAGCCTAAGTTATTCCTTATTACATCAGCTACCTGCTAATAAAAGTCCCGTCAAAATCGGTCCAGTCATTTCAAAGACTAGCTGGAACAAACAGACAGACAGACTGTCAAAAATTGAATTAAAATATTTTGTATATATTACATGTAGTAAAAAACGGTAATTTCAATATTACAAACAGACACTCCAATTTTATTTATATGTGTGTAGATGTGTATAGATTATAAATTCATAAGCTCACGCCTGTATCCCCGAAGGGGTAGGCAGAGGCGCACTAGCGAACTAGAACACCCACATTTCGCCGAGCTTAGTTCAATCCCAGATGTGATTGGCGAGCCTATCGCCATATCGGGCACAAATTCCAGACTCCGGGCTGAAATGGAAAAATCCAATATCACTTTGCCCGACCCGGGGATCGAACCCGAGACCCCAGAACCGTAATCGTACCGAAATACCACCACGCCACCGAGGCAGTCGAGATTATAAATTCGTTTATGAAATAACTTAAGATTTAAGCCAATATCAAAGATAGCTGTTACTGTATTAAATTTTGTGAGCTTTAATATAGTGGTGTAGTACAAAGGTTAAACTTTTGAGTTACTGTACCCTGTGAATGAACTTTGCGTTAACTTATTATCTGTTAGAATATTTACAGCAAAATGATACTTTGTTAATAACATACATAATATAAGCTCACATCTGTATTCCCGAAGGGGTAGGCAGAGGCGCCCCAGCGAACTAAAATACCCAGATTTTTCCGAGCTTAGTACCGTCCCAGATGTGATAGGGGGCGAGCCTATCGCCATATCGGGCACAAATTCCAGACTCCGGGCTGATTTTTATTACTGGACTTTGTTATTTTTACGTAATTTTCTTTAAATTCCAAAGTTTTAATCAAGATATAATAATAAATAACACTTAACAGTCACAAAGTCCTGGCCCCACACTAAGATACGAGTCCTGTGTCGTGACTCGTGAGTATCATGAACCACGAGAGACTTTCGGTCTCACAACATCCAGACCGGAAACAAATATTTCGACGGTCCCTACGTACAAAGCGACATGTCAAAATGTCATATTTTGTATTGCATATATGGCTTTAGATTATCCATACGCTCATAGTCATAACTATATAGATATATTTTTTAATTATTTTGTATTCTAAAATTCTAATTTAAATACTAATCGAACAATATAACAAGTATGATAATTCTTAAACTTATAAATGAACTTCATTTCGTTCTCCTGAAAACCTCAGTTTTTGACATGTCGCTTTGTACGTAGGGACCGTCGATTTGTAGGTCACACAGACAAATGTCTCGGTACGGAAATAGAACCTGTAGCCGCTTCACAACCGGCTACACGACCGCTACGCCACTGAGGCTGATATTTATGCTTAGTTATTACTATAGCTGTACATGAAGAAACTAAGGGTTAAACAATCATCTTTCTTCTTTCTACCTGCACTTATCCCACCTTAATGTGGGGTCGGCGGAACACACTTTTTCAAGCATGTTGCAGAAAGAATTTGGCTAAGTTTTTACGACCGGCTGCCTACCCGACGTCAACCGTCCAGTCTCCAGTTCCGGGCAAATTAAATTAGAAAATTCACTTTTCCCGACCTGGGAATCGAACCCACGACCTCCCGCTTCACAGCACATATATGCTGCCACTAGACCAAGAAGGCGACATACAACAAAAAAGGAGTTAAACAATCATCAATAAATTGGGCAAGTGCATGCTGCATATCTGATCATGCATAGTACAGGATTTTGAAGTATGGGTACCTGTCATCGTCATCAGCCATAGGACATCCACTGCTGGACATAGGCCTCCTCCAAAAATAACTGTCACTTAAGTATAATTTTAAGTGTATGGTCCATAAACTCATATTTACTACCTGTTTTACATTACTGCCTCGGTGGCGTGGTGGTATTTCGGTACGACTACGGCTCTGAGGTCTCGGGTTCGATCCCCGGGTCGGGCAAAGTTATATTGAATTTTTCCATATCAGCCCGTAGTCTGGAATTTGTGCCCGATATGGCGATAGGCTCGCCCCCTATCACATCTGGGACGGAACTAAGCTGGGCGAAATGTGGGTGTTCTAGTTCGCTAGTGCGCCTCTGCCATCCCTTCGGGGATACAGGCGTGAGCTTATGTATGTATGTATGTATGTTTTACATTACTAACAACTTCATATAAGCAATATTGAAAATAACTTGTACGATTTTTTTCTTATTACTTTGGTCGTCTATTACTCATTAAATTGTAAAGCCTGGTTAGCCGCTATGGTTTTCCTTTGAAATTCATTATATATGCTGTGATTTTTTTCACCTGTTTCGGATATTACAGTTCAGTACTTATAGTCTCTGAGATAAACAGTGGTCAGACAGACAGATAGACGGACATGGCGAAACTTTATGGGCTCCTTTTATGCTTTTTTTTTATAGCAGTGATTCGCAAACGAGCAGATGGGTCACCTGATGGTAAGTGATCTCCACCGCCCATAGACACCCAAGACACAAAAATAATCATGGATGCGTTGCCAACCTAAAAGGAGGAAATGGAAGGGGAGGGAAGGGGATTGGGAAAGGGAGTGGGGAAATGGGCCACCGGAAATCTCACTCACCGAACGAAACGCGCCACTTTGCCAGCGCCCAGCTGCCACTTTACGTCGCTTTTGGCATCGGAACCCTAAAAAAAAACTCGGATCGTGGCGGCTGATCGACACAGCTTTCGTTTTGTCTAATAAAGCCACCGGGGGCTTTGTTTACAAATCTGGATTATCCGGAGCCTAACTGACGTGAGCGACATATGTATTTTACACGATATTGCAGACACTGATATATTGGGATCAGTGTTTTTTCGAACGACGAAAAAGGAGAAGGTCCTCAATTCGTCTGTATTTTTCGGCCGTTTTATGTATGTTACTCGATATCTCCGCCAAATGTTGACCGATTTTCAAAATTCCTTTTGTGTTCGATAGAGCTTATTTCAAGGGTGGTCCCATGTAAATTTGGTCACGATCGGTAAGTTGGAAGTCGGTCAGTAAAGTTTTTAAACTTGTGCTTATTATGTATATTACGCGATATTTACGCGGAATATAGACCGATGTTCAAGATTCCTTTTGTGGTCGATAGAGCTTATTCCAAGGGTAGTCCCGAATAAATCTGGTCATGATCGGATAAATTTTAAATATTTAATTAGTATTTTAAAAGTAGGTCCGTTATGTTTTTAAACTTGTGATTATATAGGGTATAATGACTACATGTAGACAAGTTTGATGTACGTCGACATGCGAGCTCAATCGAGCTCAGTGAAACTGTTCTTTTATGGTTTATTTCACGTTAAAAACTTCGATGAATGGAATCAATACAATTTTGGATTTATAAACGGTATTATATTCTTCCATATACATTCACGATCAAATTCATAGAAACTTATGTATTTCGATTAATCTCAAAGTCACGAGGCGTTTGTATTTTATAAAAAATATCTAAGTTACGGCGATCTCGATTCGAATAAGTATTCGAAAGAGTGCGGTTTAAATTATCGACTATCGAGAGACATTGCATTGCATTGTCGAGGCAATAGTTAAGCATTTTGAAGGTATGGAATAAGGGACCAATTTTTAAAATAATTCATTATTTCATCATCATCGTCATCAGCCCCAGGACGTCCACTGCTGGACATAGACCTCCCCTTAAGATTTCCAGATCGACATGACAAAGGTCGTAAGAAGTCGCTGGATTCAGGCCGCTTTCTATAGGTCGATCTGAAAATTCATTATATATTTTACCAATATTAGAACACATCCATAAAAAATCACCAAGATATTTATTTAACATCGAAATAAGCTATCAAATCGACGGGAAATTAATTTAATGGCTTCCTTTTGCAAAACAAAGGAGCTTAAGCGATGATTCTTAAAGACGTTGCGAAGCCAACATTTATTACAGTTTTATTAAGACTAGATCACGACATAATGGTTCCAATATTGTGTTGTAATAATTTAACGCTTTTTTAGAGGTCAAGTGTTCTTGTTGTTATTTTCAACCGACTACAAGATGGAGGAGGTTTTCATTATGTATTATGTAATATATATTAGCCATTGTTAACTATCGCGATAGAATCCGTATAAACAAGTTTTATTTCAATGTATAAAATTCGTGTAAACTTATGAAATTATTATGTTAACTATTCAGTTTTGTATTCAATAGAATTCAGGGACAATAAAAAAGAAAAAAGGTCAAAAGGAAAAAAAAAACAAAAAGAAAAGATCAAATTCTAATAAAGGAGAAAAACAATTAAGCTTCTAAAGCAGTGTCTCCTGCAATAAAACATTACACAAAACCCTTACGCAAAACATGGTTTCGCTATACACTTTTATCTATGTTCCGTTGCTCTGTGAACAGCGAAATCATTGTTTTGCGTATGGTTCTGTGTTATGTTTCAAGAAAAGCAAATGCAGGAGACGTGCCTTTAGGAAAACAGTAAACGTAGTGCAAAAATGATTTTGAAGTCGGTTCTGCAGGGTTACCACGACTTCTTATAGCAGTATTATTATAATCGTTCTTCGTTTGTTTTGTATGGGAATCGGTACAAGTAAAATTATAATAATACTGCTGTAAGAGGTGGTAACCCCCCTGTAGATTCTGGTTAGTGAGTTATAGGTATTTTTCAAACATTTATACTTCCTAAGATGTGTATAAACACTGTATCTATATATAATTATTTCACAATTAATCACTGTGATCAGGAATTTCGAAGGTATAAGAAGTCTACCAATCCGCATTAGGCCAGCGTTGTAGACTAAGGCCTAACCCCTCTCATTAGTAGAGGAGGCCCGTGCCGCGCAGTTAGCAGTGGGACAGTAATATTACAGGGCTAATATTATTATATTATTCACTGTACTACCTGATAAAGCGAAGTAATATAAAACACCATTCTATCAACGTCTTGATGAAAAACTTAGGTAATGTTTGCTCTGCGAAATGAACTTCCGACTTCATATGGGTGTAGGGTTACCATCCTTTCAGATTTATCTGGTCATGAACTGATTTTTTAAGCACCGTCAGGCGTACATGGAAAATTGTTCTTTCTGCCTGGCGTTATTCGGGCCTAATGCCAGGATCCGCTTTCCTACTTAAACCCTTACACTTACAAGGAAAATTCTTATCATTAATAAATCAATGTATTAGATCAATTGAAATCATTTATTGGATCCTTAAAATAGAGGTATATAATACCGCCGTTTTATGTAACTTGTACTTTTTAAGAATCGAGCAAACTTAATTTTTTAATATTAATTCCGTAATAAAGGCATGCAACGTTTCAGTATATAAGTTATTTTTTAATTATGTTTATTTTATGTAAGTAAGTTGTTTCCTGTCCTTTTTTTGGTTTGACAAATAAACTTTCTTTCTTTCTAATTAATGAATCCTAATATTTTGTATTTTATTTATAGATTTTCCAAAAATATTAGGAGATAAAATGCTCTTATACTGAATATTGGGCCTTTTGTTTTTGTAGAAAATTTTCAAAACAGGAAATTTTGTCAGGAATTTTCAAATTTTGAATTGGTAACCCTATTTGGTGTGACTTGCTTTAACTAACATGTATAAGATTTCACTATCAAATTAGTTCTCAAGTTCTTACGCCCCGTGAAATTTTCCTCATTCAACTTGCTGAACTAAGTTTCCAAGACACTGAACTTAAAAAGATTACTTTGGATAAACTTGTCAACGCAAATGAACTTTAAATTCAATTAGCTTTAAGTTTGTTTTTTAAATACCTTCGTACCGAGGGATTTTATAAGATAATCTGCTATTTAAATATTAAAGAATATTTAATTATTTTTTCTCAGAAGGTTTATTATCAAAGCAAATGTTTTTTTTAGATACTATTTTTGGTATTTTATGTGAAAACCCAAATAAATTATACCAGCGACCATCGATAAACAATCGGTTTATTGACGGTCTCCAGTCACGTCGGCCTATTTATGCTTCTACACACTGCGAAGAGGGAAGAAGAAAATTGACAGGCTTTCGACAAGACCGGCAAATGGCCGATGCAAACACAGGGATAGAGTGGTAGGTTTTAACACCATTTTTTTTGTAGCAGAGACTGGCAAACGGGCAGATTGGTCACCTGATGAGTGAGACACAAAAATAATCATGGGTGCGTTACAGGTTGGCAAAGGAGGGAATGGAAGGGGAGGGAAAAAGTATTGGGAAAAGGAGGGGGAAAAGGGCCACCGGAAATCTCACTCGCCGAACGAAACGCGACAGCGAGCTGATTTTACGTCGGTTTTCTGTGAGACAGTGGTATCACACCGGTTGAGGCGGCCCATTCGTGTTGTAGACATAACTGTCTACGACATGGCTCTACCACTCAAAACCATGTGTACGGTGGACTAGTATTCGGAGGTTAGTCTCTTAATATAATATCACTTACTTGAGTACTATCCCATCGCCCCGGTCCTCACTGGCGATGCTAGTCCGCGGCGAGCAACCAAGTCGACTGCTGGCCGACTTTCGACGAAGTTCATGCGGTTCTGTCTCATCCTTGGTTGTGAACGAGATACGCGGCGCATGCGCACGGAGACCACACACTTTGTGCGATGACACCCCACGGCAAAGCATTTGGCTTTGGGTTAAATCTGAAACAAAATTATCATCATTGTACTAATAAATGATGGTGGAAGTATATTTATTAGTAAATGGTAGTTCAAAGTTATTGTCAATTTTGCTACCAGCAAGTCGATTATCTAAGGTTTAATTTGTGAAAACAAAGTTGCGGCATCGTTACGGCAACGATGTTTTCATTTTTGTATTCGCTATGCGTGATGACGGCGTTTATACGAACTAGCTCTCTCGGGCGAGGCGTTTGACATTGTATGGACAATGCTATTCTCTAAGACTCAACAACTCTGAACGGTCCGTCGATCTCAACGATGTGCGCTGTGGGAGTTCGTCGTCGATCGCAACGTTGTGGTGTTTCTTAGAGAATCGACCAGTTGAATTCATCGTTCGATTCGACTAGATCTCATAGTAAACCGATATCACGAGGCACTTTGGGGGTAGCATTCTATACAGTAAATATGACTCCCGGAGATCTAAAATGTTTCATAAGTATGTTTAGTGTGTCTTTATGGAAAATTATGGCGTCATCTACGGTTAATAAATTAAACCAAAACCAATCAAGGATTTTGACGGGAAGTCTGACAGGGTGGGTGCCATATTGTTAAAATTATTTCATATTATTCTCTAGAGCTGTGTTTGTTGTCTTTAAGTGGTGTGGTTTAATGCATCAAACTTCGGTGAAGATAGACAGTATAATGTGGAAACTTTTTAACCGGTGATCTTTGATGAGTTTTGCTTGGTGCGTTGGCTGGCTTTGATCATCTGAGGGGCATCGCACTGGAAGGAATTACCGCCATAATCCCAGCAAGACCTTGAGATCATCCACATCTCGGTCTCATGATTATTGTGAGGACGTAATTGCTCTATTTACCTTGACATTGGCTAAATCATCGCATATGCGTGGAAGCCATTATTTTTAAAAGAAGAAGAAAACCAATCAAAAATGCAACCGAATACAACTCAACTCTAGGTACACACGAACTCAGTGAAATCTGTAAGCTTGATTCCAATTCAATTGTTATTTGTGTATGGGCTATATGCATCAATATATTATACCCTAGATGCACAGTTCTTTGCAAATATCCTCCTAAAAAGTGATCTCAGAAATAAAACAAACAAAACGATCACAAGTTGTAATTAAATCAACACAAATATAACCCTAAGCACGTGTTATAAAGTAGGTTTTTAAACGAAATGAGCAAGTGTTCTTTAATTTGAATTTTGAAATTTAGAATTCTATCAACGTCCGACTGTAGGCAAAACGAGTGCTTAAGCACTTCTTTGCTGTCCCATTTTCCGAGCGTCAACTGCATCTAGATAAATAATATATCGATGGCTATATGTTATTTGTCTCTTGAACTGGCGTCTTGTAGTGGAGTCTTAGTACTTTGTCGTGCCAGAATTAATATATGCCAAAGTCTCAACCCATATTAGTCAGATATTTGTAGAATAATTGGAATAAAAGTCAGGGCGAAGCAATAACTATACCCAATGCTTGTATTGGATCGCCTATAATTAAATTCCGCCCTTCGCCCGGTTCCGTAATGCGAAATAAACGAAATCATATCTTACGGGATCCATTCGATATTGCATTTCTTCAACATTTAATATGTCTGTATTTTCTTTAATTTGAATAAATTCTGTGGCGTATACTGACGATTAATTGAATTTGAGTTTTAATGCCTGAGTTTTTATTAATTTTAATGAGTTCTATGAATTTTATTGATACTTTAGAAAATTGGATTCTGCCTTTTTACGAAATAATTATCTTGGATTTCATTAATTCTAATAAATTCTAATTACAGTAACGGATAAGAAACTTTTATTTTGGTCTTTAATAAAATATGTCTGCGTTTTTTTTTATTTAAAAACGATTCAGAAAATTTAATTTCTCCTTTTAATAAAATATCTCGGAGTTTTTAATAATGTTATTTTGACTGAATAGTAATTTACAAATTGGTACTGCGATAGAATAATTAGTTCCAAAATCAATCTGTGACCAGCCTGATTTTTAAAAGATATTCTTTTAAAAAATATTAGAGATAATTTTATATAAATCATTATATTACTTAAGAAACTTTTAACAACAGTTTAAAACGGTCTATAAACTTAAGAATTCATATACAATGTTCCTCAATTTTCGGGGATTGACAAAGTCAAGTTCTGAATGCGAAATTGCTTCCCGGCGCGTTCCGAATTAATTTCCGAAACATTTGTAAATTCAATTGTCACTTAAAAGGTCCCTTTACAACAATTTAGAATTTGAATCAAATTATAATATTTAATGGATATAAAATGGGTATAGTCGCCTCCTTGGTCTACTGGCAGCATGTTATGGGCTGTGGACCGGGAGGTACTGGGTTCGAATCCCAGGTCGGGCAAAGCAATTTTTCTAATTTAATTTGCCCGCGATCCCTCATAGGGGTTGACGTCAGCCAGGCGGCCGCTCGTAAAAACTAAGCCAAATCCTCTCTGCAACATGCATGAAAAAGTGGTTTGCCCGCCGACAAAAAGTTGCACAGTTATAATATTATTTTTTAGGTAGTTGCTCTTGATGGCGTGGTTGTATTTCAGTACGACTACCGTCCTGAGGGTCGGGTTCGATTTCCGGGTCGGGCAAAGTGATATTTGATTTTTCCATATTGTCTAGAAGTCTGGAATTTGTCCCGATATGGCGATAGGCTCGCCCCCTATCACATCTGGGACGGAACTAAGCTCTGCGAATTATGGGTGTACTAGTTCGCTAGTGCACCTCTGCCTACCTCTTCGGGGATACAGCGTGAGCTTATGTTATTGTTATACTTGCTCTTGATTTTTGTGCAAGCCGTTTTCGCCTTTCATTGTAACGGCATTTAGCCTAGGTAATATTTATATCATGTATTTTTAGTTGCATTGAGGTAATGTACATTATGTTGGCGTTACTAAATAAATAAATAAACTTTTAGCCCATTTACCCGACTAACTTGGAAGGAGGGAAATGCTTTTAAATATAACGTGTGTGTAAATAGAATGTATGGGTGTTTATGTAACTCTGATTGGCACATTTATAAGAGTTAATGGCGGGCAGCCCCGTCCATTCCCGCGGGAAATAACTCTACGGTCACAAAGCGAGTGTAAGTTAATGCGTGTTTAGGTTATTTGTTTTGAATATTTGTGTATTTATGTTGAATATATAATTGTGTAGTGTGTGTGTGTGTGTAGTATATAGTGTATTTATGTTGGATAGGAGGATTCGGTTGGGCTGGGCGGCATTCGGAAAGCTACGCAATATTTTCGAGTCGTCGATCCCTCAGTGTTTGAAAACGAAGGTTTTCAACCAGTGCGTCCTACCCGTAATGACCTACGGAGCCGAAACCTGGACACTCACCAGCGGACTGGTCCGCAAATTCAAAATCGCTCAGCGTGCTATGGAGCGAGCAATGCTTGGCATTTCTCTGGTGGACAGAATTCGAAATGAAGTCATCCGCCAGAGAACCAAAGTGATTGATATTGCTCGCAGAATTAGCACGTTGAAGTGGAAGTGGGCCGGTCATGTCTGCAGACGGACAGATGGCCGGTGGAGCAGACATGTGCTGGAGTGGAGACCGCGTTTAGGCAGACGTAGTGTGGGACGCCCTGCTGCACGATGGACCGACGACTTGAGAAAGGTGGCGGGCAGCGGATGGATGCGGGCTGCGCAACACCGGGATGGTTGGCGCTCACTTGGGGAGGCCTACGTTCAGCAGTGGACGGCGATAGGCTGAGATAGTATGTTGAATAGAATTTTGGTAGTAGAACATACTAGACGCCTTATTGGTATGTGGCCCAAGCAGAAATAATTTAGACAGTCGAATTCGTATCGAGATTACTGCGCACTAATAATGACAAATAACATAACATACATAACATAAGCTCACGCCTGTATCCTCGAAGGGGTAGGCAGAGGCGCACTAGCGAACCAGAACACCCACATTTCGCCAAGCTTAGTTCCGTCCAAGATGTGATAGGGGGCGAGCCTATCGCCATATCGGGCATAAATTCCAGACACCGGGCTGATATGGAAAAATCCAATATCACTTTGCCCCACCCGGGGTTCGAATCCGAGACCTCAGGACGGTAGTCGTACCGAAATACAACCACGCCACCGAGGCAGTCTTTGGGTGTATTTATTTATCATTATTTATTTATATGATAATGACAAATATCATTTAAATAAATACACCCAAAAGTCACACACCTAGTCCTGACCCCACACTAGGTATAACCTGTATTGTGGGTATCGGAGACTATGAGAGACTCTCGGTCTCACAACACCCAGACTTGAAACAAATATCTGTGGGCCTCACAAAGACTTGTTTAAATTCGGGAATCGAACTCGCGACCTCTCGCTTCACAGCCGGCTACTCGCCCGCTGCGCCGCGGAGGCTGTGATATACGCACATCGATCTCGATTCGAATTCGATTGTTATAAAATAATCACAAGTTTAAAAACTTAATTGACCGACTTCCAATTTACCGATCGTGACCACGAATACGAATTTATATGGGATCACCCTTGAAATAAGCTCTATCGAACACAAAAAGAATTTTGAATATCGGTCTACATTTGGCGGAGATATCGAGTAACATACATAAAAAAATACAGACGAATTGAGGACCTCCTCCTTTTTGGAAGTCGATCGAATATCATTCCTGCCCGGACCTCAGTTTTAAATTCTAGACATCAGTAGGCAAACCATGAGTTTTTTAACATTACTCGCTAGCGACTCCGTAAAATATTTGAATGACAAACACACGAACGCCTCTAGCGGTTACGCGGGGAACTGACGTTTTTCATACAAATATTTACCGTCCTCGATCGCTTAAATACGTGCAACAATCTCATAGTTGAGCTACAATGCACTCTTTAACTCGACTTTGATGGATTTTTAAGTCACAAAATGAAATCGAATTGTCGAAATAAAACTATTTTTACGGATTCTATCACGATTTGGTTTTAGTTTTTATTTCCAACGTTTCGAAGGCTTTGCAGTCTTGGTAGAGTCACACCCGTGACCACATGAGTAGCATTCGCGTAAACTTAAGAAATCAGTAAATCGAATTGTATTCGAAATCGAATAAGTGTCAAAAGTCAAAGGGCAGGATTTATTATATTTCTACCATATCCTTTTTTCTCTCACAAAATCCAGACGTAAGCATTCCCACCTCAACTTAACAATTTAAAACTAAGCCGCGTTTACATTAAACAGGTAAAGTCAACAATTTTCTTTTACCGACTTTCAGGGTTCCCTCTTAAGGGACCAAGTAAAATAATCAAATACTTAACTTGAGCACAAAAAAGGCACAAATCCCCGACGAGGCTTTATAAATAAAATAACATTTAAGAACTTCGTTGTGTACGGAATTTGAAGGGACGAGAAAATTATTCCGAAAGTTCTTTTGTTCTTAGTTTTTTTGGAACTTGATTTTTGGCGTAGTTTTGTAAAACACTGATAGTTTGCTGGAGTTAATTATTTATAAGAATAGAAAATCGACGAGGCGCCCTAGAGATCTAGAACTTCGTAGATACAGGCGTGAACTTAACTTATGTGTAAGGCAACCAAAGATATTTAATATAATCACAAGTTTAAAAACTTAACTGACCGAATTCAAATCCGATCGTAACCAAATTTATATGGGACCACCCTTGAAATAAGCTCTATCGAACACAAAAATAATTTTGAAATTAGGTTCATATTTGGCAGAGATCAATCAATATCTCTCATACTTTACGCAATCGTAACATACATAAATACAGACGAATTGAGGACCGTTTTGGAAGTAGGTCGATTTCTAACTATCTAGGAGCTATCAAGCAAGTTTCCATATAAAAAAAAACTCAAACGCCATCTACCACTTATCACAATGCAAGAGCGTTTAATACAAAAAAAAATAATATTAGCCTTGTAATATTACTGTCCCAGTGCTGGGCGCGGGCCTCCTCTAGTAATGAAAGGGGTTAGGCCTTAGTCTACCACGCTGGCATAATGCGGGTCGTTAATTACAATTTTGCTAGAATGTTCTGTGAATGTTCAAGAATCACGAAAGTCAATTTTATTATCTAAAGATTGTTACGCTGGCACGACCTTGCGCGCCTCTTTTTCAAATACGATTGAATGACTTATGACCACGAGGTCACAACTTTTTGATGACAAATTTCATACTGTTGTCACGTCTACGTACTGTTGAATGTCTTTGTAGACAACGAATGACATGTCGTTTGTCATTTTTTTTGTTATATTTTTGTATGTTTGTTACTTCTTCACGCTGAAACAGCGGGACCAATTTTGATGAAATTTGATATGATGATAACTGACACTCTGTATTATTATCTATTTTTTATCCCAGAAAATAAATTTCCACGCGACCGGCGTTGCGGGCAAGATATTATTACATAAAACCTCAGTAATAATATCTTGCCCGCAACTCCGGTCGCGTGGAATTTTTTTTTTAACAAGAAAGAATAAATATTCATTGAATCCAAATAGGTTCCGAAGTTTTCTCTATGTATTATTACAATTAGGTAGATATACATTCTTTTAGTTAACATTATTTGAAAACTAGTAACACAATCGTTAAACAAAATAAAAGATATTCTCATACACGCGACTTAGAAAAGAGTTAAGCTACTAATAACGACCTACTTGAATAGACTTTCGAGCTAACTCAGGCAAAGTTGGGTGGAGGGATTCACTCGATATCCTGGATATAAGGGAATTACGGAGATCGTGCCTTGTGTTATATTGCAATACTTTTCTTTTATAATTCTGATATGCTCATAGATAAATTAAATCGAAAGTTTGGTAATATCTTGTCGGCGCCTCCTTGGTTTAATGGCAACGTAGGGCTGTGAATCGTAAGGGCCTGGGTTAGTTTCTAGGTCTGGTGGGTGTTTTACTAACACAATTTCCCTGGGAATAGATCCCCCATAGATATCAGACAGAAATCCATTCGTAAAAGAACAAAACCGCATCCATAAGTTGTCATATTTTATTCAGCACAGTGTACAATATATCCTTGTCGCCTCCTTGGTCTTGTGGCAACATATATGGGCTGTGGACCGGGAGGTTCCTGGGTTTGATTCCTCGGACGGGCAAGGCTATTTTTCTAATTTGATTTGTCCGGGACTGGATCTCTCAGAAAGGGTTGGGTCATGCAGGCAGCCTGTCGTAGAAACGAAACCAAATCCTTTTTGCAATGTGCTTGAAAAAGTGAAAAAAACTGACGTAAAGTGGCAGAGGTCGCTGTTGTTTCGATCGGTGAGTGAGATTTCCGGTGGCTCAATTCTGTCCTTCCTTTCCCGATTTCTATTCACTTCTTTTCATGTTGGCAACGCCCCCATGATTCTTTTTATGTCTTGGGTGTTTATGGGCGGTGGAGATCACTTACCATTAGGTGACTCACCTGCTTGTTCGCCAGCCTCTGCTTAAAAATGTCTGGAATTTGTGGTTGATATGGCGATAGACTCGTCCCCTATCACATCTGGGACAGAAATGACATCGGCGATAAATGGGTATTCTAGTTCTCTACCTCTAATCCGCCTCTGCTCACCACTTCGACGATACAAGTCTTTATGTATTTATGTTGTTTGGATTAGGTAGGTAATTTAGATAGCAGTTTTGGCAAAATATTGTCGACTTGTGAACTTATGCACACCTGCAACTGAATTGTTTCGTACATAAACGAACACCTAAACCACAAAACAGATACGTACAGAAGTCAATCTCGTATATTTTTTTTTTATCCGAGCACGGCAAAGTGACTATACTATACCTGATGGTAAGCGTAGTGCAGTCCAAAAAAAAAACAACGACCATCGATAAACATAGTTTATGAATGGTCGCCAGAGTTATGCCGGCCTGCATAAATTCTGCACTTCACTTTTCATACCTACGCTCGGCGGTCGCGCTAGGATGGTCAGCTTTGGCTTATGCAAAAAACTATCGTAGTAGTAGCAGCACTCGGCTCTAGTTGTTTGATTTGTTGTTGAGAACGAAAGAGGAAGAACGGAAATATAAAGCAATAATAACTAAAATATGCCTAATTACCCCTCAATTAAAACGACAATTCACCGTTTAAATAGTGAAATAGTAAAGGGCGGCTCGGCCACCGGTGGCCGATACGATTATGTAACATATATATGTGCGGCTTTCAACGGATTAATGTTGAATTTTAACAACCGTACACCGAACAGTTATAATAATTTTGGTGCACCATTTTTGCATAAAAATGTTCACAGATCCGTGTCTGATGACGGGTATACACCGGCCGAACGAGGGCCAAACAATCTATACCTGTTGCGTTCACACACACGAACTTTCGCTGTTGTAGGAATGAAACAGGTATGATTCGTTCGCCTTCGTTCGGCCCGGTGTGTACACGCCATCAAGCGGATGGCATTCGTGCTCGCACTGGTCCCAACAGGTTCGAGATATCGTGTCTCTGAACGGTGTCTATGTGTACGTTGCTCGTATGCACTTTGTATGTAGATTGACTTCTGTACCTATCTGTTTTGTGCCTAAACTCTTACTTACACCTATACTTATTTGTACTCAATTTACACTCAGTTATATTTATCTTGAGAAGTAACTTCGAACAATAGCACTTTGAAAACTTTCGGCTTCTAGTTTATTAAACTTGAGTTAAATTTAAACTGTCTCAGAAAGTTTGTAATGTATGTAAAATGAGTTTGTTTTATGACAAGTCGTAAGTAATCTAAACTTCTCCAATTATTTTGATATGCAAATTCTTGTGACTTCTTTGTAGAGTCAAAAATTGTCTCCTATCTTTCTGAGGATTATAGCATATAGTGTAACAGACAGACTATTACTTTCACATAATATTAGTATGGCTTATCTTGTGGATAATTTGTCGCCTTGGTGGCGTAGTTGTATTTCGGTGCGACTACCGTCCTTAGGTATTGGGTTCGATTCCCTGATCGGCAAAAGTGATATTGGGCTTTTGAATTCATTATCAGTCTGGAATTTATGTCCGAATGGGTATATCACCCCCTATCATATCTGGGGGCCTAGTTTGTAAAACGAAATCCGCAGTTGCGAACTTCATTTCGGACATTTTGCTATTCTATGTGGCTCACGTGTCCGACTGATATCGGTGCTATAAGTTCGTTTCTGAGAACGCATGATGTAAACCGTTTGACAGCCCACTCTTCGATGTTTGACATTTATTTGATCCACATGCATCTATGTTAGTCTGTGCAGTAAAGTATCAATCCGATATCGTCCCTCCGATAAAATTTTATAGAATAGACACCCTGAAACGGAACTAAGCTCGGCGAAATGTGGGTGTTCTAGTTCGCTATTGCGCCTCTTCGGGAAAACAGGCGTGAATTTCTGTTATGATCCTTGGTATAATGGCAGCGTGTATGGACTGTAAACCGGGAAGTCCTTGATTCGATTCTTAAGCCAGGCGGGTGTTTTTACTCACACGATTTTGGGTACTTGACTAAATTTTATTATTAATTTTATATGAAATTTACGCCATCTAAAATATATAACTAAAAGAATTATTGAAATATTCTCAAAAATATTTCAATAATTCTTTCACAGAAAACCGACGTAAAGTGGCAGCTTGCTGTCGCATTTCGTTCGGTGAGTGAGATTTCCGGTGGTTCATTTCCCCCTTGCTTTCCCAATCCCTTTTTCCCTCCCCTTCCATTTCCTCCTTTTAGGTTGGCAACGCATCCATGATTATTTTTGTATTGGCGGTGTCTATGGGCGGTGGAGATCACTTTCCATCAGGTGACCCATCTGCTCGTTTGCCAGTCTCTGCTATAAAAAAAAAAAAGTTATAAGCATTTGAAATTTGGTGTAACCTTCAAACTGCGGAAAAGTGAAGTATCAGTAATATCACGTCAGGGCCATAACGGTACGTGAATTAGAAAGGGATAGCAAGATATCCCCACTACATCCCTACTCTTGCTCATTGCAGATTTTAAAATATGAATTACTGACTCATTTTTCAACCATTTTCAATGCAGATTTGACAGAAGAGTTTTTTTTTGTTTTATTTGCTAGTTCATATAAAAATGTGTACAAAATCCAACATAGTCAATTCACACGGGACTGGATTGCACAAAAAGGGAGTCTAATATTTTGAAGGAATATTATATTAGAATAGATAATAAATATCCCATAATCATTCATTCGAATTATTTGGCCGTGAAAAGCAGAATATTAAGTTGAGTAACCCCATGTTTTCCACACGCCTGCCAAGGACTTGGTGTGCCAAATATCTATCAGTCAAATATATAATAATAAATAAATATTATCAGCCCTGTAATATTACTGTCCCACTGCTGGGCACGGGCCTCTTCTACTAATGAGAGGGGTTAGGCCTTAGTCTACCACGCTGGCCTAATGCGGGTTGGTAAACTTCACATACCTTCGAAATTCCTGAGAAGAAATTCTCGGGTATGCAGGTTTTCTCACGATGTTTTCCTTCACCGTTATAGCAAGCTATATTTCACAATGAAAATACAGTTATCATAGAAAAGTCAGAGGTGTATGCTCCATTTTTGGGATTAGTCTCGAACCTCCGACACTTGTCTCAGCAGTCCGTACCATTACCAACTGAACGATCGCTGCTACAGTCAAATATATATCTGAATCGAAAATCTTGCCTTTAGCTACACAAATGAAACTGGCGGGAACTGTTATTAATTGATGCCGCAAATTGTGTGAATGTTATAAACTAGATTTTTCGTGGCGCCGCCCGCGTGGGAGGTTCTTATTAATCCTTCTCTTCTATTAACGCCCGGTTCCAACAAACAATCTCAGTTCGAATGTGCAGATAGATAACAAAAATTTGCCAATAAGAACACAATTTGAACATGACTCCGTCAAATGACTTGATTTGATTGGTTCATAATCGCGATTTATCTGCACCCTAAACTGAGATCGTTTATTGAAACCGGTCGTAAAAGTGATTTGCGTAATTGCGCATACAATTTTGTAAGGCGCTCTTCAAAAATTGAATAGTGGTTTGGTATTAACTGTTACCTCTATGTAGAACAACATAATGTAACTACCGGGGGTCGTCAACGGCGGAACCTCAACAACTTAAACGAAAACCGACGTAAAGCTCGCTGTCGCGTTTCGTTCGGTGAGTGAGATTTCCGGTGGTCTGTTTCCCCCCTCCCTTTCCCAATCCCTTTTGCCTCCTTTTCCATTCCCTGCTTTTAGGTAGGCAACGCGCCCATGATTCTATTTGTGTCTTGGGTGTCTATGGGCGCTGGAGATCACTTACCAGCAAGTGACACATCAGCTCGTTGGCCAGCCTCTGCTATATATAAAAAAAACTTTCATTGTCTATTTCATCTCTTGAAGCCATCCAAGCGACTTCAAAAGAACATTTCAATATGTAATATTTTTATGTATGTAGGTCGCTTCCTTGGTCTAATGGCAGCATATATGGATTGATGACCGGGAGGTCCTGGGTTCGATTCCCAGGTCGGGCAAATCGATTTTTCTAATTTGATTTGCCCGGGCCTAGATCTCCCAGAGGAAGGTTGACGTCAGGCAGGCAGCCGGTCGTAATAACTAAGCCAAATCATTTTTACAACGTTTTTTTTAATATAGCAGAGACTGGCAAACGAACAGATGGGTTCTCTGAAGGTAAGTGATCTCCACCGCCCATAGACAACCGGGACACAAAAATAATCATGGTCGTGTTGCCAACCTAAAAGGAGGAAATGGAAGGGGGTGGAAAAGGGATTGGAAAAAAGAGGGGGGGAGGTAAATGGGCCACCGGAAATCTCACTGGGAACGACTGCAACATTTAAAAAAGTGTGTTGCGGCGACCTCACATTAAAGTGGTATAAGGGTAGGTTGTCAAATATGGACTAATTTTCAAGATTCTTTTGTGTTCGATTCAGATTCCAAGGGCGATCAAGATCCATATCTGTGGGTGGTCCCATGTAGAAAATTTGGTGGTACTGAATTTGGTTTTACATTTTTAAACTTTTAAATTACTATAGAAACAATAATAGTTGTCGTAGGGTTCAAGATTTCTTTATACCAAGTTTCATCAATATCGGTTTAGTGGTTCTACCGTGAAAATACAAATGGACAGAGTTACTTTCGTGTTTACAGTATGGAGTAATGTGTATTGTATAACCAATTATTTATCTCACTGAATCGAGTTTTAGATAAATATTATTGTGATGTTTTGTTCCCGTCATAATAATACATGTTGTTCTAGTGTTATAACAAATGTTAATGTGTGTTATGTGTATTGTAAATTATCTCTTTTATTTATTTTATTGTGTTTTATTTATTTATTTTTGAATGTTTATTTATTGTTGATTTGTGGCACAGTTTATATTATTTGTTTAATGTTACCTGTTTTTTTTCTGTGTGTGTTTACAATAAAGAGTAACTATCTATCTATCTATTTAGCTGCAAAAATAGAATGGACAAATACTGGTGCGTTAGTCTACGGGCTTGAGGTCTTGCATTCGATTATCGAGTTGGGGATATAGATATTAATGTGGATTAAAGTTTTTTTTATAGCAGAGACCCGATGACCGGTCACCTGATGGTAAGTGATCTCCATCGCCCAAAGACACCCAAGACACAAAAATAATCATGGGTTGCCAACATAAAAGGAGGGAATGGATGGGGAGAGAAAAGGTATTGGGAAAGGGAGGGGGGAAATGGGCCGCCGGAAATAACACTCGCCGAACGGAACGCGACAGTAAGCTGCCACTTTACGTCGGTTTTCTGTGTGACAGTGCTATCAAACTGGTCGAGCCGGCCCATTCGTGCTGTAGACGATTCCCAAGCATTAAGTGACGGGCTTTCATACTTTCACTGTAGATGAAGCCATAAACGGAAAGCTTGTTTTCTCACATACGCAGAAACAGTCAAACCGCAATATTCCATTATGATTCCCAAGGTCATTGTTCTAATTCCTTTATTTCTCGAGGAAAAGGAAGCCATTTTAGGATGAAATAGGAATGTTGTGTATGGCAGGCAAATAAAACTTTTGTTATTTTAGTACGCCGTCGTCTAGACCTGACTTTAAGTATCTATTAAAATCTTCCGGAGGGCATTTTGAGACTGGCAAACGATTAGGTGGGTCACCTGATGGTAAGTGATCTCCACTGCCCGTAGAAACCCATGACACCAAGAGATTCATGGGTGCGTTAAGCCACATCTCCTGCACTAAAACATTACACAAAACACCTACACAAAACATGTACTTTTATCTATGGTCCATTGATCTACGAGCAGGAGACGGCTAAAATCGTTGTTTAATTTATGTGTTTTTGTCTAATGCAGCGGTCGGCAACCTTTTGGCAGGCAGGGGTCACAAGGTAAAAAAAAAAAAAAAAGTGGTCACAAGGTTGCAAAATATAGTAAAGGCGGGCCTCACCTCATCTTTTCTATCTGGAATCTACAACATTTCAGATATTTATGACTAATTTCCAAAACAATCACGGGCCGCAAATATAACCGCGGGCCGCGTGTTGCCGACCGCTGGTCTAATGTTTCGAGAAAAGCTAGTGCAGAAAACGTAGCTTTACTAACCTTAGGAGGGGAATAGGAATTGGGAAGGGAAGGGGTAATTAGGCCATCGGAAATCTCAATCACCGGAACGCAGCAGCAAACTGCTACTTTACGTCAATCTTCTGTGAGACAGTGGTATCAAACCGGTCGAGCCAGCCCATTCAACATGGCAACCACTCTTGTCTGTACGTGACATTACAGCTTCCAAGGTTTGTCAGACTTGTGAGAAATATAAAGCAATTTCAACTCCAATATTCTTTATGGATGGCTGAAATATTTCAGGCGCGAGTTCATGAAACTGCGTGACTGATCGCTCATAATTAGTTTCTACGCCGCAGATGTTAGCCAACTTTTGTTTGTTTGTGTACATAATACATAATGTCATTCTGTACAGCAATGCGTAAGTAAAAGTGTAGGATGTAATTTAATTAATGAAAAAGATGGGGGAGTCTTTTGCCCCGCAGTGGGACAAATCGGATAGAAAAGAAAGACAACATAACATAAGCTCACGCCTGTATTCGCCTGGGTAGGCAGAGGCGCACTAATGAACTAGAACACCCACATTTCGCCGAGCTTAGTTCCGTCCCAGATGTGATAGGGGCGAGCCTATTGCCATATCGGGAAAAAATTCCATACTCCGGGCTGAAATAAAAAAATCTAATATGACTTTGCCCGACCCGGGGATCGAAACCGAGACCTCAGGACGGTAGTCATACCGAAATACAACCATGCCACCGAGGCATCCACCCGTGTATAATAAGCTCTATAAATCCAGTTGCTAAACAAACTGCTCAAACTTCCCAAAGTGATACAGTAATCCAATAGTCGACACCTAGCTTTATCAGGTAGCATAATTCCCAAGAAGGAAGCCTTTAGAACAATTTCCAACTCTACAAGGTTGGAAGTTTATTAAATATGAACTCCGATTAACACTCCCAGGCGGTTGTAGTTAAATTAAAGCGTATAGATAGAATATAGCTTAGTTCCGTCCCAGTTGTGATAGGGGGCGAGCCTATCGCCATATCGGGCACAAATTATGCTTTTTAAAGTCGGGTAAAATAAGACCTACAAACACTAAATCACACAAAAAAATGATAAAATATGTTATGTGCCAATATCAATTAAATCGTCAACTTCTTAAACTTGATGGCATAAAACATCTATTAATGTAGCTATACTGCCGCAATGGCGGCGTAATTGTATATTAGTACGACTACCGTCCTGAGGTCTTGAGTTCGAAACCCAGAACATATAAGCGTTTTGGTGTACTTTCACTGTTAGCTTGTATTTTTTAGCAGAGACTGGCAAACGAGCAGGCGGGTCACCTGATGGTAAGTGATCTCCACCGCCCATAGACCCCAAGACAAAAAGAATCATGGGTGCGTTGCCAACCTTGTAACATGTTTAGTAAAAGTGTAATGTAATGTAACAAGTGTACAGGTTAAAAACAAATTAAAAACCAAAGACCGAGATGTTCTCGTACAATCTATATATTATTAAAATATCACCATAATTACAATATTATTTTATTCTATATAATATTACTTTTATTCTTATAAAATAATTACAGAGCGGGTCGTGAGCCTACTGGATTTGCTATCGTTCAATGCTCGAGTACATTTAATTTTGATGTTATGATAGTAAACTGTTACCACAAATACAAATTTAAATAAAAAAAACTAAAAGGGGCGCCACCAGCCTCCGGGACAGACTGGAAATAAAATACGGAGGTACCTTCTAAAGGGGTTTGCGGAGTGGAACTCGCAGCCAACTCCGAGCACAACCTCATATAAAATGGGGTGATCCACCAAACACGTGGACACCAACACGACGCGGCCACGCGCTCCGAGTCACCCTCGCAGCCGGCCCTGGACCGCACCTGACCCAGGTAATGCAGTCCAGACCATGGAGACCATCCAGAAAGGATAGTAATATCCAAGAAGGCCCCTGGAACCAATAAATTCCAGGTTATAACCTTAGAAACACAAAATCACCATGTGATTGGTGACTACAAAGGAAAATACACGTGTCCATACCTTGAGGGAACGCGAAGGATGCCTATAGATGGATGTCCCAAGCTGCCGACCTCAGCCTTAGGACCTTCTCGTTATCCGCTGGTACCGAAGCGCTGCATGAGAGCGCTGTCGGTGTCGATCGGTCTCTGCTGCGGCCCCCGCCTTGAGGCACCAACGAAATCGATGCTCGCAGATCGAAGCTCTCAAAAAAGGGAACGCCCGATTGGGAGGCCGAGCTTTTTATACCTTTGCGCCAGGCAATAGACAAAACTCCATGACGCAAAACAAAAGTCCAAATCACAAATCGCAATTAATAACATGATTAACCATACCGATCGACATCTAAATAACTCAATAACTCATCTGTCAATCTGACAAAGCACAATGTCAAATGAACTCTTTTTTTTTTTAATTACCCAAGGAACACGAGTCGTTCTGCCAACGTAGTCGATAACATTTAACTAATCGATTACATTTTTTTTTATGTTTTTTTTATGTTACAGTACCCCCCTCCCTAGGGAAATTTTGCTTGCAAAATTTAACGCTGGTCCTCCAGCTCTCTACAACCCAAGACCACAATTGATCACAATGACACGACCTTACCAAGTCTGATCGTTGGTCAGAAGGGATGACTTCTTTCCAATCAAAATCAATAGGACAACGAAACTTACTTTTAGAATATCGATAGAGTTTACCATCGGCAATACAATAATTTGGACAAGAGGTGGGAAAAGTTTTACATTTTTGAAAAAGGTTGTTATACCATTCACATTTCTGGATTTCCAATACCGGAACAATACGCGATAACGCGTCGGGTACGACGTTTTCCTTCCCTTTGCGATGCACAATTTCGAAATCGTAAGGAGACAAACGACAACCCCAACGAGCTAATCTACCGGTGGGATTAGTTAAATTGAAAAACCATTTTAAGCTAGAGTGATCGGTAACTATCCTAAAACGTGGACCTCCCTCCAAATAAGGTCGAAAATGTTCAACTGCAAACACTACTGCTAGCGCCTCTCTTTCGGTAGCCGAATAATTGCGTTCCGCCCTATTCAAAGACCTGCTGGCAAAAGCAATAGGGTGTTCAAGTCCATCCTCCAAAACTTGGGTTAAAGTGCCCCCAATACCATACCCAGATGCATCACAGTGCACAGTAAAAGCTCTGGTGAAATCTGGACAAGCCAGAATAGGAGCAGAGACCAAGGCAGACTTTAATTCATGAAACGATAGATCAGCTTCCTCAGACCAAACAAAAGGAGGAGCGTTTTTGCGGGTACTAGTTAAAGCGTGTAGCGGAGCAGCTATTGAACTAAAATTCTTGATAAATCTACGATAATATGAAGCGGTCCCCAAAAACATCTTCACATCCCTACGACAGGACGGAGTCGGGTAATCCACAATAGATTTAACCTTTGATGGATCCGTACGTAAGCCTCTTTCGTCAACCACGTAGCCCAAATATTTCAATTCGCTACGAAAAAACTGAGATTTTGAAAAATTTACAGTCAAATTGGCTGATCTTAACCTGTCCAAAACCTGGGAAAGCAATGAAATGTGATCCTCAAACGTCGAACTGGCAACTACTATATCATCCAAATAAACGAAAATGCGACCATTAAATTCAGGGCCAAACAATTTGTCCATCAAACGCTGCTGCGTAGCAGGTGCTCCTGTCAAACCAAAACACATAACTTTGAATTGGAAAAGACCGCGACCTGGTACAGTAAATGCGGTGCGCTCTCTCGAACGAGGATCTAGTGGTATTTGCCAAAATGCACTTTTTAAATCAATTGATGAAAGAAATTTCGCGTCTCTAAGGCGATCTAAAATACTAGAAATGTAAGGCAAAGGATAGGCGTCATGCTTGCTCACTGAATTCAATTTGCGACTGTCGATACAAAAGCGAAGTTCACCGTTCGACTTAGGCGTGAAAAGGGTGGGGTTATTCCAAGCACTAGTGCTAGGTTCCACCACATCCTGTTTCAGCATTTCATCTAACTGCCTATTTAGTTCTACTAGGCGATGGGGTGAAATAGGATAATAACGCTGTTTAATGGGCAGACAGTCACCCGTATCAATGGTGTGAGAAACCAACTGCGTTCGCCCTAAACCTTTTTCCTCAAAAGATATGCTATTAAATTGACTAATAATATTATCGGCAACCACTCGTTGATCCGAACTTAAATTATTAAACGAAAGCAAGTGCACTTCCGACACGGTAACTTCACAACCTCCTGGCGAGCTTAAAGAGAATTCCTGGAATAAGCGAGGAGCTATGTTAAAAGCCTTCCAGAAGTCGACTCCCAAGATAAGTGAGGAAGTTACATCCGGTACTGCATAAAATTTTATAACTCGGGTCTGGTCTCGAACTTTGACCGGTAAGAACAAACAACCGAGAACCTTAGCCTGGGAGTTGTTAGCGGTAGCGATGTGCGTACAATCGGCACAAACTTCAAGAGAACAACCCCATGATAAAAATAAATCAGACAATTCTGAACCCAAAATAGATATAGATGCACCAGAATCTAATAAACCCTTAAATATCGTATCATAGATTTCTACCGATATATGTGGACGCTCATCCCTATAAAATTGACCATGCGGTACCGACGAAACACACGGCGAGACAAAAGCGTTAAGCTTCGTTACATTCGCACTACTCTCAGCTGCATTGATGGTATTCTCAGAAATACCACAATGAGAACCATTTGGTCTTTTATCGTGACGGTACCGGTTATCTAGTTTTTTGGTTTATTAGAAGTCTTTCTGAGATCAGAACCCTTCACAGAACATTCCGGACAAGTGCGACTTGTGAAACCCTTTTTGCCACAACGGAAACACACTTTTTCTCGGGAGGGGCAATCCCTCAGACTATGGGTGTTAACCCTACAACGCAGACAAGGATTTGTAACACTAGCCACTTCTACTCGGGGTTTTGAACTCCCTGCGTAACATAAGTCCCTAGCCAAGGAACAAGACGAGGGTTTCGGAGGCTCAATAAAAGAATCCGAGCGTTGCCAACTATCTTCCAGGCAACGGCAAACTCTCTTCAGTGCGGGCAAGTCTTTAACGGTATGGAGAGCTAATGGAACTGAATATTTGGGTTGAATACCATTAACAATGATGTCAAATCTTTCGTCCTCAGGAAGCGGAGTGCTAAGTCGCCCGAAATAATTCTGCATGACACTTATATAGGTAGAGATTTTCTCCGTACGACCCTGGGTACGATTGCGAATCTCCTTCAGCAAACGACGATCAAAATCGTAGGACAAAAATTCGTCTATCAAGGCCTGCTTCAATTCTTCCCAAGAAAAAATACTATCCTTAATCCCTCTGTACCACGTTAAGGCTTCTCCATCAAATAACTCGACCGCAGAAGCGAAACGGTTAGCGACTGAAATGGTACGAGCATCACAAAGTTCCTCAAGACGTTGCAGAAAAACTTTAATACACGATTTGCCATCATATTTTAAATTCAGAGAACTCACCATCTGGCTCTTATGTCTCACCAATGAAGCCTCAGGAACTGGTGCACACGCCTCAGCACTCTTAGACTGGGCAGGACCTGCCTGAAATCCAGCAACCATAGTGTCAAGTGAGGATAAGATCTTATTAAGCCTTAAGGTACAATCCCTATATGTGGCAACCTCAGAATCTATAGGTACAATACGTGACAAACGGTGGTATAAATGGTGTGACAACGCTTGGGCACGGTTTAAAAATTTTAAAGTTTGTGAACGCTTAGGTTCAAAAATTGAACGAGATAGCTCTTCCAGTTTTCCATTTACAATTTTTAATTCCTCCTTAATATCACCCTCAAATGTATCAACGGAACATGGAGGTAACTCCTTAGCTAATTGCCTAATTTGAAGTCTTAAACTTTTAACATCAGTGGCCGGGGCAACATCCCGAACCATGACTTCATACTGCAATTCATCCTTAAGTAAAAGATTAAAACAAATAGGACGTTCCTCCAACATGTTGATACAATTGATTTGAAATATGTTACACAATAAACAATACAAGCTCAAATAAAATAATTAAATTAAAATTTAAAATTATTTTTTTTTAAGTTGAGGGTAGTTATAAAAATTCTGGTACAAAATTTCTAAGTTGAAAATTATTAATTTAAATTTGCATTATAACAATTGAAATTTAATTTTATTAATACAAATCAATATTATTTTTAGATTCAGAAAAGCACAAAATAAGGTCATACAATATTCAAGGACAATACACAATCATTCACAACCTGTGTAAATGATTGTGAATGATGTTATTTCACTTTTAAATATATTAACATGTGGTATAACAAATTATTATAGTTACAAAATCATAAACATCAGTAAACGAGCAATGAACTATTCACCATAGCGGAATGACATGGCAAATGCTTCCAGTATTAAAAAGAAAGAAAGCCAGCCCCTAAGTTGGGTAGCCACTGTAACATGTTTAGTAAAAGTGTAATGTAATGTAACAAGTGTACAGGTTAAAAACAAATTAAAAACCAAAGACCGAGATGTTCTCGTACAATCTATATATTATTAAAATATCACCATAATTACAATATTATTTTATTCTATATAATATTACTTTTATTCTTATAAAATAATTACAGAGCGGGTCGTGAGCCTACTGGATTTGCTATCGTTCAATGCTCGAGTACATTTAATTTTGATGTTATGATAGTAAACTGTTACCACAAATACAAATTTAAATAAAAAAAACTAAAAGGGGCGCCACCAGCCTCCGGGACAGACTGGAAATAAAATACGGAGGTACCTTCTAAAGGGGTTTGCGGAGTGGAACTCGCAGCCAACTCCGAGCACAACCTCATATAAAATGGGGTGATCCACCAAACACGTGGACACCAACACGACGCGGCCACGCGCTCCGAGTCACCCTCGCAGCCGGCCCTGGACCGCACCTGACCCAGGTAATGCAGTCCAGACCATGGAGACCATCCAGAAAGGATAGTAATATCCAAGAAGGCCCCTGGAACCAATAAATTCCAGGTTATAACCTTAGAAACACAAAATCACCATGTGATTGGTGACTACAAAGGAAAATACACGTGTCCATACCTTGAGGGAACGCGAAGGATGCCTATAGATGGATGTCCCAAGCTGCCGACCTCAGCCTTAGGACCTTCTCGTTATCCGCTGGTACCGAAGCGCTGCATGAGAGCGCTGTCGGTGTCGATCGGTCTCTGCTGCGGCCCCCGCCTTGAGGCACCAACGAAATCGATGCTCGCAGATCGAAGCTCTCAAAAAAGGGAACGCCCGATTGGGAGGCCGAGCTTTTTATACCTTTGCGCCAGGCAATAGACAAAACTCCATGACGCAAAACAAAAGTCCAAATCACAAATCGCAATTAATAACATGATTAACCATACCGATCGACATCTAAATAACTCTTAGACTAAATATAGACTGGACAATCCTCACTGACACATTGAAGAAACGGGATGGTGCTATACGCATTTAAGTGTGTTGAACAAAGATGCTAATCTAGTGCTTTGTCTCGCGTCGAATACCCAGAAATTCTTGCTTTGTGCATTTGCTTTGAGCTCAGAATTTGACAGCATATTTTATTCTGCAGTTTACGTGGATATAAATCACTTATAATTATTCAATTCTTATTATTATATTGAAACAGTGAGTTTGCAGAGTCTCATAATGGTGGGATGTTGCATTCGCGGGTGTAAAAGCAATAACAGACGAAATGAAATTTGTGTTACATTTCACACGTAAGTAACGATGAAATCTTATTTCTGAACATTTTATTAGTATCGGTGTGATATATTGAAGAGTATTTAATAAGATATGTGGAATAATATGCATATAAATCGCAATATAACGTGAAAATATAATTTCCTGACGTAATCATGGTGTTACCGGCTACTAAAATCGTAAAATCCGTAAATTGGTAAATTAATAATTTCATTGAATATCAATTCTTTAATAATGTATAAAGCAATAAAACATTACTTATAGGCTCTATACCCTCGGAGGGGTCGGCAGAGAAACTATTACGCTCATTGTTCGCTCACGTTATTTCTGTCCCATTATGAACCTAGTATCTACTATTAATTAAATATTTATTATTTTTTTAAGGTTCCGTCCCTCAAAAGGAAAAAGCCCTTATAGAAACACTTTGTTGTCCGTCTGTCAAGACATATATCGGTATCGCAGGGAGGTATCGAGTTGAAATTAAAACCATATACGCAGATCTGTAGATGTTTGAAGCTTACTGACGGGGGCGTCGAAGTGTATTTGGGGGCGCACTGGATTTGGTGAGCGGTGTTGAAAAGGATTCCCTGAACGTGAGAACCCAGTATTTTATTTTGGAAATCCCCATACACGCCCGCGGCCGCGCCTCGTAACGTTAGCATTTATTTCAAAACTGACCAATAGAAGTCATTATGATAATAAAAATGGATATGCAAGTTATGAGAGTTTTTCCTTTTCGTTTTGATATTTGTTTTTACCGCCCCCTTGAACATGCCGCCCGTGTGCGGTGCACACCTTGCACGCCCGCACGTAACTCTTGCGGCGATTACGATCAGGTAAGTTTGGAGTCGGTCCATTAAGTTTTTAAACTTGTAACTGTTTTACGTTTTCTTCTTACTTTGTCATTAAATTATAACCAAATGAACATGGTACCTTTGAAATAATCTCTATCGAATACAATAGCATTTATCAGGATTGGTCCACATTTGGCGAAGATATCACATACACTAAAATAGTACAAACGAAGTACGTACAGTCTTTCTGCCTCAGTGGCGTAGTGGTATTGCGTGCGCGGTACGACTATCGTTCTGAGGTCTTGGATTCGATCCCCGGGTCGGGCAAAGTGATATTGGATTTTTCAGTATCAGCCCGCAGTCTGGAATTTGTGCCCGATATGGCGATAAGCTTGGCCCCTATAATATCTGGGACGGAACTAAGCTTGGCGAAATGACCTCCGATTTGCAAGAGGGATGACTGGACCGTGGGTAGCTTCACCTGGTGTCTGGGCCTAGAGCGTCGATTAAGAATGGAAGTAAAGCTGATTCGCATTCGTGATCCTTTTGGCCAGTGAGTATAACACACAGGAATGGAACCGGTACCCCGACCTAAGTGACCGTTGGGATTTCCAATATCGTGCTGTATTTTAACAGCGAACGGTCCGGTCAGTGAGTATCAGTACATAATCATTACTCTCCTGCGGTTAGGATCATAAGATCCGTATATAGATTTCTCACGCAAAGTTTAATAAGCAGTGTTGAATTGCATATATTTGTGTTTTTTTTTTTAATGTTTATAAATATTATAGGTACTAATTACATCGACAGCGTATTTTACTTACTTTGTGTTTACATATTTTTTACCTGAACTTATTCAAATCTTGATTCCAATTACAGAACATTTACATAAGTAGTTTTCATTCAACTTAAAAAGTAGGAGGTTCTCAATTCGTCGTTATTTTTAACGGGTGGCCTCGGGTTCGATCCCCGAGCCAAGACAAATGTTTATGTGATCACCAGATATTTGTTTCGGGTCTGGGTGTTATAGGACCGTAAGTACTGATACCTACGACACAGGTTAAGCCTAGTTTGGGGCCACGATTATATGTGACTGTTGGGTGAAAAAACCCTTTCATTCAAGGGCAGTTGTCTTGGTATGTTTGAATAACGTACCACAAAAAAAGCCTCATCAATATCCATAAGTATATATATTATAAGTTTTGTATATAGTAACAGTAGGATAATATATTACCAATAATATATAACTGAATATAATAGACAGGAATGGGCTCGGTGAAATATTGAGTGTTCTAGTTCGCTCCTGCCTACCCCTGAATACAGGCGTAATTATATGTATGTATGTACACTACTAATATTTCGATTAATATTCCCAAAAAAAAAACCTGAATTCAGAAATTCAGGATTTTTTTTACAACCTGACCACACAAGCGATGGCTCTCGCTGTCTCATGTGTCGGTACGACGTGGTGATATCTATAGGATAATCTAAGAAATAACTCAATAACTCATCTGTCAATCTGACAAAGCACAATGTCAAATGAACTCTTTTTTTTTTTAATTACCCAAGGAACACGAGTCGTTCTGCCAACGTAGTCGATAACATTTAACTAATCGATTACATTTTTTTTTATGTTTTTTTTATGTTACAACCTAAAAGGAGGGAATGGAAGGGGAGGGAAAAGGGATTGGGAAAGAGAAGGCCTACCGGAAATCTCACTCACCGAACGCAACGGGACAGCAAGCTGCCCTTTTGGGTCGGTTTTCTGTGAGACAATGGTATCAAACCGGTCGAGCCAGCCCATTAGTGTTGTAGACGTTTCTGTCTACAGCGTGGCTCTACCACTTAAATTGTGTTTGATTTTGTAATAAATAAATAATCTCTCTTTAAGTCAGGGGGGTTACCACCACCTCTTATAGCAGTATTATTATAATTTTACTTGTCAATATTCCCATACAAAACAAACGAAGAACGATTATAATAATACTGCTATAAGAGGTCGTGGTAATGCAGGTGGCATTTTGTTAAACTTCTAAAATCTATGATCGTTTAAACGTAATCTCTTAAAGATATTTTCTTAAAAAGTACCTAAAGTAAGTCGTGCGTGACAAAGTCTCTCTAAGCTTCGATTTAGTTGAAATCTGCAAACTTGCACCGACCTTGGCCCACTAGTTGACATCGTTACTAGCTTTGATATCTGAAGCGATTGCTCAGTGACCCTGTTCAATATTTCTCACTCAATAACATTAAAACCGTTTGACTAAAACTCAATAACAGTAAAAGAGTGTTATCTTAAAAAGCAAGGTTATCTTTTATCACAGTAACGACGGCTCAATATAATGCGATTCTTTACGGCTTATCTTAAAAAAAACAATCTTTCTTTCTTTCTACCTGCCTTTATCCCACCTTAATGTGGGGTCGGCGCAACCACTTTTTCAAGCATGTTGCAAAGAGGATTTGGCTTAGTTTTTACGACCGGCCGCCTACCTGACGTCAACCACCTATGAGGGATCCAGTCCCGAGCAAATTAAATTAGAAAATTTACTTTGCCCGACCTGGGAAGCGAACCCAGGACCTCCCGGTCTACAGCCCATACATGCTGCCTATAGACCAAGGAGGCGACTCAAAAAAAAAATAATAACATAACATAACATAAGCTCACGCCTGTATCCCCGAAGGGGTAGGCAGAGGCGTACTAGCGAACTAGAACACCCACATTTCGCCGAGCTTAGTTCCGTCCCAGATGTGATAGGGGGCGAGCCTATCGCCATATCGAGCACAAATTCCAGACTCCGAGCTGATATGGAAAAATCCTATATCACTGCCCGACCCGGGGTTCGAACCCGAGACCTCAGAATCGTAGTCGTACCGAAATACCACCACGCCACGGAGGCAGGCAGTTTGGTAGACTTCACATACCTTCGAAATTCTTATGGAGAAATTCTCGGCTAAGCAGGTTTCCTCACGATGTTTTCCTTCACCGTTGTAGCAAGCGATATTTCACAATGAAAATACGCTTAACATAGAAAAGTCAGAGGTGTGTGCTCTTTTTAGGGTTGGTCTCGAACCTCTGACAGTCGTCTCGACAGTCCGTACCATTCCCAACTGAGCTATCGCTGCTTAATAAATAATAAACAAATATTAAGTAGGAATTAAGACTTCAACAATTCGTCAAATACATCAGGAAACAATACAAATATTTACAGCCACAGTTAATTTGTTCTCGGCAGCGGTTTCTGGAATTAACGTTGAACATTGAGTTGTTATTTTCATAGTCATAAATACGCATTCGTTACAGTCTCATGGCACGTTTAAGATTTTCATGCAGCGTAACTCAAGTTGGCGCGTTAACTCCGCTATTAAATTTAATGGTTGCGGATATTGTGTGAGGTATTCGTTGGGAATACGGATTTCACGAGTATGGATAGGAAGAGTTCTAACACGTTTGGTAGTACACGTTCTGGTAGGTTAGCTAGGATAGGGCCTCACGCAACAATCCCAACTGCTTCCAGTATTTTCAGTCAATCCCCTGCCACCATTCCTGCCATATGCCATTCCCATACAATCCATTCCCTTACACTCTATTCCTATTTCCCCTTATCACCCTATCTCAGCCATTCCATCGTTATTATGTCCATACTTGCCTGCCTGTTGTCAAATTCAAATATATAATGTAAATTATATAAATCCTAATTTGAAAATTTACTTGTGTTGACTTGTCATAAGTGCTTTTTTACATGCCTACGTGATCAATAAAGATTTTTATTTATTATTTTATTTTATTTTGTTGTTTATGTGATAATGCGAAGATGGATTACAACCCCAGACAATGTCGTGTTTAGAATAATATAATGTGTTTAATCATATTAATAATCACAAGTTTAAAAAGTTAGCGGACCGACTTCAAAATGTATCCAATCGTAACCTCCATTAGAATTAGCTCTATCGAAGACAAAAAGAATCTTGAAAATCGGTCCACATTTGGCGGAGATAAAGGGGAACACTTCGTCTTCCATGCCTCGGCCACCACCCCGTGACTATTTTGCTCCACCGGCCCTCACATCGTCTGGCCATGTGCCCTGCCCAACTCCATTTCAGGTTCGCAACTGTGGTCCCGACGTCTCGAACAAGATGAGATAATGATGAGCAAGATGGTTTGTCAATGTTGCGGGTCGATTTTGGATACGAGCTGCACTAAACCGAGGTAAATGGCATCAAAAAAGAGAGGCCTATACCCAGCAGTGGTATGAGATGGGCTGTGGATGATGATTATGATGAAAGGGGAACATACATACATAAAAATACAGACGAATTGAGGACCTTTTTGCAGTCAGTCGAAAAAAATATATACTACATGATCATATATTTTGCATTTAACTATAACGCATATTCCGGACTCCACGGTCTTTCTATCATAACACCTAGACCCAAAACAAATGATGTAGGTCACAAAACATGTAACTCGGTGCGAATCAAACCCGCGGCCTCTCGCTTTACAGCCAGCTGCTCACCACGGAAGCTGTCATATTATACCTTATACATTGTTTGTAGCAATTTGTACCTATATTGATTGTAACCTGTTTTGTATTTTAAATAAAATAATTAAAAATAAAATAAAATACCACGAAAAGTTAAATAGTGCTAATAAGTGAGCTGTAGCCCGAGCACGAAAAACTAATGTAAATGTAAATGTGTTCGAGTTCGCTGCGCACTGACGACGTTTGGTTAATATTTCATACAAATTTCATAGACGCGCATCGAGTTCGAATACATTTACGGTTGTCAGAAATTTTCCTGCTCAGGCCGCTGAACACCCGTCTCTGCTACTTCAGATGTCCCCACCATAAATACCATTTACCACATGAACCTTATATCCAGTGCTCGCAAGGACGGGAATATGTGGGAACGGCGACGATCCCTCTCGTGAAATAACCGTTTCTTTTCGTACAACAATAATCTCACGGCGTTCCCTTTCGAAAATTACTGTTCCATTTCATAAAAATAGCGCTTTATAAATTCAGGAACGCAGCGGAAAAAGCGTTCTATCTAGTGATAAAGTCCATTTCGAGCCACCTTTATACGAAGTCGTTGAATGCTTCATACTGTGTAGGCGTCAGTACATTCTCACGAGAACAAGTAGACAAAACATACTCATTATCAACAAACATGCTATTAAAAGACTCTTTAAACATTTGTACAAATGTAGACTAAAATAACTTTAGCAATTAGAAAAGTATACTGGAGTCAAATGTTTGTCGTCTGCTTGTCCTAGTGGCAGAGTATTTAGTCTGTGGACGTAAGTTCTTGACTTAGAAAACCAGGTAAGCCAAAGTAGGGTGTATACACGGACGTATAAAAAAAGAGGACACCGTCGGGTCTATAGTTAAAAGGATGCCACAGATAAGTCACGCACACAATTGCGCCTCTACAAAAGTGCCCTACACAGGCTAACACTCATAACATAACATTACATAACATAACATAACATAACACTCACTCGCTACTATTACGTGTCGATAAATCGGATCTAACCCTGTTTCACTTTCAATGTTTCTAACGCTACGTCCTCTTTTCGATCGGCTTTCAAAAAGGAGAAGTTCCTAAATTCGTTTGTAATTTTTTTATGTATGTTACGTCGCCAAATGTGGACCGATTTTCAAAATTCTTTTTGTATTCGAAAAAGCTTATTTCAAGGGTGATCCCATATAAATTTGGTCACGATCAGATCAAGTTGGAAGTCGGTCAGTTAAGTTTTTTAAACTTACGATTATCTACATCTATGGGTGTATAGTATTTAGGGCTCAGCTCAGCGTCGCGTCGTTACTCGGATGTTTTCTCCCCGGGCATTATGGCGCTGGATCGTAAGACCGCCGAGCTCGACATAACCGTCACGTCAAACCCAGTCGTGGCGGCAATTTTCCCCGCGAAATAAACAGTTATATCAAAGCTATTCTTCTCACACGATTTGCTCAGGACTGAAAGTTCCGTGGAGGGTTTGTTAATCCGTTGGCTTATGCGCCTCTGCCTACTCCTTCGGGATAGGCGCGAGTTTATATCTGTACAAACGAGTGTAATTGCAGCCAGCTACTCGCCCTCGCTGTGCCATTGAGGCTGATGATAATCCGGCAGACCAGCGTAATAATTGAAGCACCCTGTACTAACCATCAAAATGTTACCCTATTCGTCGATTAAAATTCAAATATTATGCAAATAGGCCGCAGCGGGCGTCTCTACGTCTTAATTTGGACGCACCGGTGCGGCGTTTCGGCACCTCCCTATAAATATTAAAACATAAAGTGGCAACATGGTATCAGAATTAGTGACTTTTCTACAAAATGCAAAACGACCTATATAAGTTATTAATTATTAAACACATAAAAGAGATGTACAAGTATATATAAAACTCGCGTGATACAGCTTACTTAAAAATAGCGAAAAATAATTATATTACCTCAGCTTTTCTTTTCTCCACAAAAGATATACCCAGAATATTCTACATACATACATAAGCTCACGCCTGTATCCCCTTAGGGGTAGACAGAGGCGCACTAGTCAACTAGTACACCCACATTTCGCCGAGCTTAGTTCCGTCTCAGATGTGATAGGGGGCGAGCCTATCGCCATATCGGGCACAAATTCCAGACTCCTGGCTGATATGGAGAAATCCAATATCATTTTGCCCGACCCCGGGATCGAATCCGAGATCTCAGAACCGCGGCCTGCGCAGGAAAATTTCTGACAACCGTAAATGTATTCGAACTCGATGCGCGTCTATGAAATTTGTATGAAATATTAACCAAACGTCATCACCGCGCAGCGAACTCGAATACATTTACATTTACATTAGTTTTTCGTGCTCGGGCTACCGTAGTCGTACCGAAATACCACCACGCCACCGAGGCAGTCAATCTATATATGCCATACAAAGGTCTGTGTTGGCTATGTCACGTCAGAACTCCATCATTTAATTTCGGATTCGCGTATCAAATGAGAGCTGCAGGTCGATTCTCTAAGAAACGCCACAACGCGACGTTCCGATCGACGACAAGCTCGCGCAGCGCACATCGTTGAGATCGACGGAGCGTTCAACGTTGTTGTGTCTTAGAGAATACGATTTTCCATACATTTATGTCAAACGCCTCGCTCGAGAGAGCTAGTTCGCATAAGCGCCGTCATCACGCATAACGATAGTGCGTGCGCTTTGTACCTTGCTGAATACAAAAATGAAAACATCGTTGCCGCAACGATGCCGCAACGTTGTTTTCACAAATGAAACCTTAAAGAATCGACCTGCTGATCCTTAGGGTCTCATACTTTATGTTAAGACAATAAATCACGGCAGAAACGACGGATGAATTACTTTATCACTCTAACACCTGAAATATTGGAGTTTCTTTTAGTTATTATTTGATTTATGTTAGGTAGCCTACCCAGGTTCCTCTGTTTGGAGTCTTTTATTGGGTAATATATTTTTGTCATATTCGTTTAATTTGTTTCCTATAAAACAGGCTCAATATATTTAAATGTGAAACCAACATCGAAAACCATTGAGCGGTTACTTTTTTAGAATACATGGTTTAAAATAATGGGTATAGAGTATAGACTAGTATAGAAGACAAGACCCAAAACAATAAAATTTGTACCATCTGAAACCACGCTTGAAGTTTGGATTTCGTAAATTAAGTACTGAAGGCGTCTTGGAGCACTTGTATAAATGTCGTTTTTTTTATAAATTTAATTTGATATCAGCATATACTCTATTTAAAGCATTACATCGTCGAATTATCTTAAATCTCGATTTAAAAATACGACTGAGATGTATGTTAACTCGAGTTCAGAACTAACTCTAGATGTAATAAAAAACAATTTTAGTGATAATGCTGCAGTCGCCCTTACTTTTATATTAACGCTATGAAAATTACAAAGTTTATCACCACCACCACATCATTATCTTGGTAAAAAACTGCCACAAAAGAATACTGGCACAAAAGACTGCCTCAGTGGCGTGGTTGTATTTCGGTACGACTACCGTCCTGAGGTCTCGGGTTCGATCCCCGGGTCGGGCAAAGTGATAATGGATTTTTCCATATCAGCTCGGAGTCTGAAATTTGTTCCCGATATGACGATAGACTCGCTCCCTATCACACCTGGGACGGAACTAAACCGGCGAAATATGGGTGTTATAGTTATCTAGTGCACCTCTGTTTACCCCTTCGGGGATACAAGCGTGAGCTTATGAATGTATTATGTACAAAATAATTAAGAGTCGCCAGAGTTATACCGGCTTGATGTTATGGACGCTATCCTTAGCTTTTCACCAATAGTTCAACCATGAATTAACATATCTCGCTAACGATGACGTGAAATAATGTGTATGAAAAACATTATGCCCGTTACTTATAAAAATATTTACGCAATTACGTTAAAACTAGTTGTCCCTTTCGTTTTCAAACAATGTGCTGCAAGTAAAAAAGTGACAAACTAATTTTAAATATATGAAACGCGTAAATTTTTTCTGCACGTAAGCTAGAGGCGTTCATGTTTTTGTCATTCGAATATTATTTTTGATTTGTCGCTAGGGAGTAATTTCAAAAAAACTCATCAAATCGGAGATCCGTAGATCTATTACTTAGGAAGGTAAACGAAGTAGAAAGAAAGGAAAGTACATAAGTAAACATTCTTCTAACATTTTTCTTTTGCCTCCCCTGATCCTACTATGTAAGGAAAATTTTGCAAATACTGCATTGTCCAACCTTGGATGCGAACCCAGAACTTCCCAGTCCCCAGTCCATACATACTATCACTAGGCCAAGAATACACGTGTAAACATCATTAAATTATTCTCGCGTTATCATTGTTATCATGGCTCGTCCAATCAATAAGTTATTGATGCGTGAAATCCCATGTCAGCAGGACGGGACGTGACGAAGTTTTATCTTTATAAACGACTTCCAACCAAGAGTTCTCAATTCCTTTATATTTTTTGCTAGCTGCTTCGGTGGCGTAGTTGTATTTCGGTACAACTACTGTCCAAAAGTCTCGCGTTCGTGGAGTCTGTTTTTTTATATCAAAGGCAGGCAAACGAGCAAATGAGTTACCTGGTGGTAAGTGATCTCCACGGTCCATAGACACCCAAGACACAAAAATAATGATGGGTGCGTTGCCAACCTAAAAGGAGGAAATGGAAGGGGAGGGAAAAAGGATTGGGAAAAGAAGGGGGGAAATGGGCCACCGGAAATCTCACTTACCGAACGAAACGCAAAATCAAGCTGCTACTTTATGTCGATTTTCTATGAGACAGTGGTATCAAACCGGTCGAGCCGGCCCATTCGTGCTGTAGACGTTACAGTCTACAGCGTGTCTCTACCACTCAAAAAAGCCCGATGTAGCTATAGACTCGCCCCATCACATCTAAGACAGAACTATGTTCGGCAAAATGTGGGTGTTCTACTTCGCTAGTGCACCTCTGCCTACCCCTTCGGGGATACAGGCGTGAGCTTATGTATTTTTATGTATGTATGTAATTTTCATTTTGAAATATTGTAAAAAGATATTTTCAAATAAGTTTTATAGTCAGAGCTTTTTTAGTTTCAAAAACGAAATTCACTTGTAATATATCAATTAAGCTTAAAATAATATTTTTTGCGTTTATTTTTTATCAAAGAACAAGCGGTCTAAGTAAACATTATAAGATTGAAAAATCTTTTAGTCCTTTGAAATGTCTTATGATGTTTAGTTTGGCTCTAGGCAAAGAGCCAAACTAATCATCATATTTATGGTAGAGCCACGCCGTAGACAGTAACGTCTACAGCACGAATGGGCCGGCTCGACTGGTTAGAAACCACTGTCTCACAGAAAACCGACGTAAAGTGGCAGCTTGCTGTCGCGTTCCCTTCGGTGAGTGAGATTTCCGGTGGCCCATTTCCCCCCTCCCGTTGCCAATCCCTGTTCCCCACCTTTCAGGTACTGCCGTCCTCAAGCTAAAATGAAGTTAAACCTAATTTTGGGATGTCTCCAAAAACGTGGAAAATATGGTCCCTAGAGATTTAATAGATTTATGGTTATTTTTAATCTTAAAGTAAACAAGTTATTAAGTCAATTAAATAAAAGCCACAGTTTGATAAACCCTTATGGATAATATTTTCCACGATTTTTGAAGACATCTGAAAATTATCTTGCCATCGTGAAAATTATTAACCAGCCTCCGTGGCGCAGTGGGCGTGTAGCCGGCTGTGAAGCGAAGGACCGCGGGTTCGATTCCAGCATTGAGACAAATGTTTGTGTGGCCCACATATATTTGTTTCAAGTCTGGGTGTTGTGAGAACGAAAGTCCCTCATAGTCTCTGACACCCATAGTCTCTGACACCCACGATACAAGTTATACCTAGTGTGGGGTCAGGACTAGGTATTTGACTGTTGGGTGTATTTATTATTCATTTATTTATTTATTATCTTTATTCACTTAACGGCTTTTTAGCGTGTGGAGCAGGGTAGGCAACGCACCCATGATTCTTTTTGTTTCTTGGGTGTTTAAGGGCGGTGGAGATCACTTACCAGGTGACCCACCTGCTCGTTACTCAGACCCAGCCTCTGCTATAAAAAATGTTTGCCTCAGTATGGTATCGCTGATTTTTTCTCAATTTATGAGATCCTTTCAGAATAACCAGCTATTGGACGCGAGCCAGAACACTTCACACACCAGTTGGCAATGTCGCATTGCTATTTAAATACGTGCTTTATACGAATATTAATTGATTGGAAACGGTTGTTATTGAGTGTGAAGTGACTGCGTTTTGTGAGTTAATAGTTCTGTTGAAAATAACATAAACTAAATAAGCAAGTTTAAAAATGATTTCTTAGGTTTACGCGAATGTTAATCATTGAAATTAAACTATTTTTACGGATTCTATCACGATTTGGTTTCGGATCGAATGGAATCGGATCGCAAATAACTAACTTTTTAACATAACTTACGCTTGTATTCCCGAAGGGGTAGGCAGAGGCGCACTAGCGAACTAGAACATCCACATTTCGCCGAGCTTATTTCCGTCCCAGATGTGATAGGGGGCGAGCCTGTCGCCATATCGGGCACAAATTCCTAACTTTTTAAATCTGTATAATTTTAAAATGAAGTTAGATATTGTAATAGTCACATTTTTGGACAACTGACACCTTAGTCCGACCCGTGACCACGAAGGCTACAAAGCTTTCGAAACGTCGGGCATAAAAATTAAAACCAAATCGTAAAAATAGTTTTATTTCAAGTTTAATAATAATATACTGCCTCGGTGGCGTGGTGGTATTTCGGTACGACTACGGTCTCGGGTTCGATCCCCGGGTCGGGCAAAGTGAAATTGGATTTTTCCATATCAGCCCGGAGTCTGGAATTTGTGCCCGATATGGCGATAGGCTCGCCCCCTATCACATCTGGCACGGAACTAAGCTCTGCGAAATGTGGGTGTACTAGTTCGCTAGTGCGCCTCTGCCTACCCCTTCGGGGATACAGGCGTGAGCTTATGTTATGTTATGTTATGTTAAAAATAATAAGACCTAAAAAAATATAATAGAAAGTTATCAATAAGCATGGAAATATTTGTAATTTGTAATTTTGTGTTTTATATAATATTTTAGTGCAGGAGACGCGGTTTTATGAACAATGTATGCGCCTTTTCCCTTAAATTTATAAATAAATAAACCCAACAATCACACACAAAGTCCTGACCATGCATTAGTTAGAACTGAGTTATTAATCTAAGGTTAGAACATGTGTCGTGGGTATCAGTAACTACAACAAACTTTCGATCTCACAATACCCAGACCCGAAACAAATATCTGTGGGTCACACAAATATTAATTCGGTGCGGGAATCGAACCCGCGGCCCCTCGCTTCACAGTCGACTCGCCCGCTGCCATGGTTATCAAAATTAATTTACCTTTCGATCGACTTCAGAAAAGCAGAAGGTCCTCAATTCGTTTGTATTTTTATGTATGTTACGCAATATCACCGCCAAATGTGGACCAACTTTCAAGATTCTTTTTGTGTTCATTAGAGCTTATTCCAAACGTGATTCCATATAAATTTGGTCACGTTTGGATACATTTTGCAGTCGATCCATTAGGTTTTTAAAGTAAAACAACATTACAAAGTCTTTAAAAAATATGTAATTTTATTCACAGTGAAGTTGAGGAAACCACAGAAGTACGTCGGTCGCATATGTCTGGCCCAAATCATACCAGGGGTGCGTTCCCGTGGACGACCCAAGAAGTGCTGGTGAGACGTTCTGGAGGAAGATATGAGAGCCAATGGCTTCACTATGGAGGACGCTTAAGACGGGGGAAGTGGAAGCGTTTAAGCAAGAAGGCGGACCCTGGCAGAAGGCCGGGATAACGCCAGGCAGAAAGATTCACAATGAAGTTATAATTATCATTACTCTTTCAAGTGTAAAAGTTCAAAGGCTTGAAACTTTTTATGTGATATAAAATCTCTTAAAGCACCCTTCCGACCCTAAGGGAACGTGATTGAAACTTTTCCATTGTTTAAAAGGAGAGGGGAATAATAGAATCGGTCGAGAAAAGGGATTTATTGGATTGTCGAAATTTGGCTGAGTTGACAATGGCCTGTACAAATAATACTCAGCTTTTTACATTTTTACTTCGCTAACGGGTCACGATGCAAACCATAGTCCAAGTTTGACTAAAATTTTCAATTTTTTACACACGGAAAATATTTTTAACTTGTTAAAAGAAAGTTTGTCGCCTCTTTGGTTTAATGGCAGTGAATATGGTTTGAAAGGACCTGGGTTCAAAACCCAGGTCAGGCAACGGGTTCTTTGAGATGATTTTTGAGACCGGATTCCCCAAAGAAATTTAAAGTTAGGCAGGCGATCGGTCGTAAAAATTCAACAGACAATAGGCTTAAAAATATAGCGAATCTAAATATATTTCCAATATTCTAAGATCTAATTCCAAAATAGACAAATAATAAACACAAAAAAGCAGAAACTAGAGTCAATACAATAAATTTACTGTACTGAAGTTACCACCGATGTTAATAATTCTATTATAAAATAAATGCGCTCAAAATGTATGAATAATGCTGTGAATTTATAGTTGGGCTCGCGCCAGAATTTAATGTCATCCAGTATATTACATTATTGTGATGATAATATTGCATGAACATGAGTAATATTTCTAGAAACTAGACTGGCTGAATTAGAAAATCGATTTGCTGGAACTGCGAATCGAACCTAGGAATCGCGGTTCACAGCCTGTAAATGCCGTCACTAGACCAACGAGGCAACTCTTCCTCCTTTCTTTTCTTTCTACCTGCCCTTATCCCACCTTAATGTAGGGTCGGCGCAACACACTTTTTCAAGCATGTTGCAGAAAGGATTTGGGTTAGTTTTTACGACCGGCCGCCTGCCTGACATCAACCCCCTCTGAGGGATCCAGTCCCGGGTAAATGACATCAGAAAATTTGCTTTTCCCGACCTGCGAATCGAACCTAGTACCTGCCGGTCCACATCCCGTAAATGCGGCCACTAGACCAAGTAGGCAACCTATCAAGAGGCGCACTAGCGACCTAGAACACCCATATTTCGCCGAGCTTAGTTCCGTCCCAGATGTGATAGGGGCGAGCCTATCGTCATATCGGGCACAAATTCCAGACTCCGGGCTGATATGGAAAAATCCAATATCACTTTTCCCGACCCGGGGATCGAACCCGAGACCTCAGGTACCTAAATACCACCACACCACCGAGGCACTCAAATGTCCTATCAAAACATGTAAACACAAAAATTACTTCTGCAAAATATTATTATATAAAGTCGTTGTCATATTTTCATAAATAATATATTTGTAAGATTAACTTGTGAATTATTTAGTGACGCAAATACTTAAAAATACGTGAGTTTTTCCATATAATCCTTACATAAATATGTAAATATGATGTAATAAACTTGGATTTCCACGTCGTGATAACGTATGGAAACGGTGTTGGTGCTTTATTTATGATTTTAAAAACAATTATAATTCTTTTTATGATAATAACTTAAACGCTAAGTGCGACTTTTAACGCTATTACTAGTCTATAGTTAACCCTAAACTCCATTTATACTACAGCTCACTCCTATATTTAAATCGAGATTTGGGAGCGTGAAGACACTGTAATTATAGTTATGACACAGGACTTCCAAAATACTGTACTGAGATCGTAAATTCTCCATTACATTTGGTTACTTACGTTAGTTAGACAACACACATAAATTCACGCCTGGTTCCCCGAAGGGCTAGGCAGAGGCGCACTAGCCAACGAGTACACCCACATTTCGCCGAGTTTAGTTCCGTCCCAGATGTGATAGGGGGCGAGCCTATCGCCATATCGGGCACAAATTACAGACTCCGTGCTGATATGGAAAAATCCAATATCACTTTACCCGACCCGGGGATCGAACCCGAGACCTCAGGACGGTAGTCGTTCCGAAATACAACCACGCCATCGAGGCTGTTACTTAAAATTCCATCGAAATCGAGTTAAAAAGTTGAGGATTTAAATCAAACTGAATCACTTAATAAAGTGGTATCATTCTCGTATTATTAACTTACGGCAAGAGTGAGATCAAATAAAAATGCACAATTACCTTTTTATTACAAAGAACGGTATCCCTGAGGAAATCCTCGAGATTTAAAGGATATTCATATTTCATTCAACTTAATCTTATATTCGAGCGTTTTCTACGAAAAGATTTAATATTTGTTATCACTTGAGTCAGTAAACCTATGTAACTACTTTAACTCGTATCTCTCCACAGGCTACATACGCTCGAATGGTCAAACGCTACTCAAATTTAACGCCTTCTTACTTTGTTATTCGCCATACAATTTTGACTGATAAGGCGGCCTTAAACGACATAAGGCGACCTTAAGTGTATGAGCATTCGGCGGTTGGTGTTTTATTATTAACTAGCTGACCCGGCGAACTACGTTCCGCGTAACACTCGATTCTTTAATTTCCTTTTTTTTTATTATGTCTAAAATAAACGTAGCCTAAGTTACTCCTTATTACAAAATCGGTCCAGCCATTTCAGAGATTAGCCGAAACAAACAGACAGACAGACAAAAATTTTAAAAAATATTATTTTGGTGGACTGTTATGGCGATAGGCTCGCCCCCTATCACATCTGGGACGGAACTAAGCTCGGCGAACTATGGGTGTATTAGTTCGCTGGTGCGCATCTGTCTACCTCTTCGGAGATACAGGCGTGAGCTTATGTTATGTTAAATTGAAAAAGGGGTGCTGCGTTGACCCCATATTAAGGTGCGATAAGGGCAGATAGAAAAAAAGAGATATTTGATAATTCTTTTGGTAATTACACCTCCAGTGGTATTGAGTATGCATGAATCCATATAAATATGATTATCAATTGTATTGACAATTTGTAAATCAAATTATTAAAAAAGGAAAATAGACAAAAGAAAAAAAAAGAAATGGTGACAATTGATGATGAAAAAAATAAGCCCGGAGTTTCTTTCTGCCTTTCTTCTTCGGGTCGTCATCCGTAGGTAGCTAGAGAAAGGCTGGTAGGTTAGCTAGGATAGGGCCTCACGCACCAATCCCAACTGCTTCCAGTATTCCCAGTCAATCCCCTGCCACCATTCCTGCCATATGCCATTCCCATACAATCCATTCCCTTACACTCTATTCCTATTTCCCCTTATCACCCTATCTCAGCCATCCCATCGTTATTATGTCCATACTTGCCTGCCTGTTGTCAAATTCAAATATATAATGTAAATTATATTAATCCTAATTTAAAAATTTACTTGTGTTGACTTGTCATAAGTGCTTTTTACATGCCTACGTGATCAATAAAGATTTTTTTTTTATATCACAAAACTTTACGATAACAACAAAAATATTTTCCACGTTTAAAACTAGATAAATTCATGTCGTAAATAATAGCACTTCTTTGGTGGCATCGCGTGCCAGGAAATGCAGCGCCACCGGTTTGAATAACAAAAGATATAGGAACAGTTCACTAACACGCGAACCGTAATGGAAATTTCAAACTTACATTAACTGCACACGAAGTAGCACTCGCTTTATTTTTAGTTTAACTTTGCCATAATCGGTTGGTAACTATGAGTTTTCGATTCAAAAATCTCGATTGACAGTCACGACGCGACGTAAATAAGCATAATGCCCCTTACTTATAAAAATATTTAAGCGCTGCTTATCTTTATACCATAGGTTGTCCCTTTCATTTTTAAACAATGTAACGCAAGGAAAACAGTGACAGGTTATTCTTAACCATTTTCTCAGCAAAAAAGGCTTTTATAAGTAAGGCCCAATATGTGACAATTTACATGAAATGCGGCAAGCATTTCAAAACTTTTCTCGAAATACACCTATATTTGAGACCAGTAAATATTTCAATATTTGTTATATTACGAACGTGGTACGACTACCAACTTTAATGCTCGGTTTGAATAAATTGAATTTGGGTTTCGGTTCGATTTACTTTCAGAATTGTGGTTCAATATTATGATAGTCTCGTCTTTCATCACATCATGGGATGGAAATAGCCTTGATGAAAAATGGGTGTGCTAGTTGTACCTTTACCTACCCATTAGGGGGCAGCATGCGTGAGCGTGTATCAGAATGAAAAAGATATTATGAAAATGTATGATTGATTATTTGTGTACGTTGTGCATTATAAGGGAAAATGTGACACTTATTTATTCGGCAACCTACTGCCTCAATATTAGAGCACATCTGTCAAAGATGTGATGATTATTGATATCCAACCGAAAGTGTGTTGCGTGAAAGTATAACAATGTTATTATCAAGGATTTCCGCAATCTGTCCAATAATGTTAAGGAACACGGGTTTTGTCATTTAAGACTTTCAATTTACTCATATTTTAGGCCGCGGTCTGGAACTCAGCGGGCTGGGAGCGCCGCCTACCATTTACTATGTGTGGATCGCGTTCCATGGTCAGCCAGTGTATATCTGGTTCTCTCGACTTGCGACATGACTTAGGCTGAGATCTATAGAGCGAACTTCGACTAAGTCTAAGTCAAAGAAACGAACTCAGTTAGGATTTTGACTTAGTTCGAGTCATTTTTTACAAGAAAATCTTTGCTTAGTCTGGCTGTCAGTCTGTTTTTCTTGTAAAAAATAACTCGGACTAAGTCAAAGTTCGATATAACACTTCCAAATCCTAACTGAGTTCGTTACTTTGACTTAGACTTAGACGAAGTTCGCTCTATAGATCTCAGCCTTAATAGTGGGTTGTGGCGGGTATGGGGATATATATTATTCTGTTATCCGCCTGTCTTGTCGTAAGCCCTTGATTTGCTTATTCCCTCATTGGAGTATGAAGTAGCATAAATAAGCCGGCATAATTTTGGTGACCACCGGTCGCCTCCTTGGTCTAGTGGCAGCTTATATAGCTGTGGACTGGGAGGTCTTGGGTTAGATGCCTAAGTCGTGCAAAGCGAAGTTTCTTACTTAATTTGCCCGGAACTGTATCTTCCAGAGGGGGTTGACGTCAAGCAGGCGGCCAGTCGTAAAAACTAGGCCAAATCCTTTCTACAACATGCTTGAAAAAGTGTGTTCCGCCGACCCGACATTAAAGTGGGATAAGGGCAGGTAGAAAAAAATTCTGGTGACCGCCGATAGATAAACCCATTGTTTGTCAATGATCACTGGTTTTTTGGACTGCACTATGCTTACTATGCACACGTGCTCAGATAAAAAAAGTGACAAATAAGTGAGTTACAGTAGTAGGAAGCACTAACTGCAACGGCTTGTCTACACATAAAAACTTTTCCCACTAAGTATCCAATTTAGTTGTATGGTAAGTACATTTTAGTTACTACTTTACATAATGTCACGCTCGCCTACATGTAGTAAGCAGAGGTGTAATATTGCATGCACCGTTAGTCTAAATTATTTGTGCCCTAACTACTATGATGTGAATGTGATGCAAGATTATTTATCTTTTTTCGGTTCACAAACGGAAAGTTCCTTAAGACTGACACAGACCTTGGTTTATACAGTAGAGGGTGACGATTAAGGATATTCTTAAATAGTGAACACAACATGCACATATTATGGTATTTCAGAGTAGTTGAGACAACACCACCATGAAATGCCAAGCCCAAACTTATTACAAACTAAATTTTAAATTTTAATAGAGCACATAACTATTATACACTAAAACTAAAATAAAAAAAAGAAAACATAACACAGTCTATCCGCGTATTGATTTATAAATTTCGTTTTTAGCCTGTACCAATGAGCCGTGAAAGATATCAAAATCGTATCTAATGCTATTATAGCTGGATATCTGTAGAAAGGACTGTGGAGGCGAATATTAGTCCTAGATTGAGGAAGTAGGAACGACTTCCTGTTAGCCATCCTACTACTAGAGCGAGGAATAACTAAAGATAAATTTTGCAATAGTGCGTTACTATTAATCTGATTTATTATTATCATGATATTGAGCTTTCATTCCGTTACTAACTTCCCTTATCCCACATTAATGTGAGACCGGTCGGCATAAAATACCTCCCAAGCATGTTGCAGAAAGTATTTGGTTTATTTTACAAACGGCTGCCAGTCTGACGTCAAGCCATCTGGATGATGCAGCCTGAGCTAATCATGTTAGAAAAATACCTCGCCCGATTTCGTAATCGAACTGAGGACCTCCCGGTTCACAACGCATAAACTATGCTATTAGACCAGAGAGGTGACTAAAATACATTAAAATCTTGAGTAAAATGTGTGATTAATCACAAAGCTAAATCACAAGTTCTGTAATGTTTTACGGATTCTATCGCGGTTTGTTTTAATTTTGCATTTGCGATAGAATCCGTAAAGAATTATTTTATTTCAACAAGTTCTGATTGCTCTCTGATTTGAACCAAGACACTACCGCTAACCAACAAGGCTATTCATATTACTTTACGAGTTACTTTATCTCTATTAGCCTTACATTCGCTACCCTTGCTTATAAAGCGGTTTCTAAGCCGTGGAAATCCTTTTAGCTGCTTTCATTTTTCAATCTTGCCATAAAGGTAGCATCAACACGGGATAATGTTGGGGACGGGATGTTTTCGTTTCAAATAATAAATTATACAAACTTTTATTCACGTCAGAATTTAAGCCGCGAAAAGTGATTAAAAGCTCGTGGAATGATTTATTCGCGGTGTCATCTGGTTTCTTGGGAGTTTAGCCTTGTTCATGTCTCACAAATTAGTTTATAACTGCTTTCCAGTGACATTTCGACAGGGTAGACAAAAATCTTGCACAATAATTTTCTTCAACTTTTGCGGCACCATCACCATTATTATCATCTTCATGACGTTTATTATGTTTATGTTTTGTGTGTATTGTTTCAAATATAAGCCGAGCATTGCTATTTTGAAAATCTGTATTTAGTCATGATTTTAATTCTTTATTTATGGAAATAGCAAATAGTCAGGATGGACAGTGTCTCTTTGTCTATATGAACTGCACGTCACAGCTGCTTTCTATGTTATCTTTGTTTCCAACTCATTGTGGGGTTAGCGTAATACACTTTTTTAAGCATCTTGCATAAATACTTGGCTTAGTATTTCCATGAATGCCTACTTAACGTCAACCTCCACTGGGGGGATCCCCGTTACTATTAATTTTATCCTACCTCCTATCCTACCAATAAATAATAATTATCCTAGGTTATCGCAGATGTAATTAAAGGTCCCAAAATATACCCAAGCGAATTGACTCATGTTTGGTATCTTAAAACACCCATAAACAACAACCGACCTAAAAAACGAGGTTCTCCAGGTTCTCTCAGGTTGATCTACGGCCTGAGCAGGAAAATTTCTGACAACCGTAAATGTATTAGAACTCGATGCGCGTCTATGAAATTTGTATGAAATATTAACCAAACGTCATCAGTGCGCAGCGAACTCGAATACATTTACATTTACATTAGTTTTTCGTGCTCGGGCTACTGTTTATATGTTTAAAACCGATATCTCAAAACATGTTCGTTTTCAAGATTATTTTAGTGTTTATTAGGGATTACATCGAGGGTTAAATTTGATAAATATGATAAAATTTGACAAAACTTAATAAACAACAGCATAGATAAGGCGATTGGAGGTTTAAAGTCGATTTTCTAATTTAAAATTAGACTTACCATTAGCCCTCTGCGGGTCAATTTGGGCGTGTAGTATTGAGAAGCCGGGCGCTATGATGGCGGGTAGGGTGCGCGAGCGCAGCAGAGGCGGGGGCATGCGTCGACCTCCGCCCCCGAGCGCCTCCGCCGCCGCCGCCGCGGCCGCTGCCGCACTGAAAATAAGGATAATGTTAGAGGTTGTATCGTTGAACTTTCTGATGGTAAGATTCTCAGATGCAAAAGTCGCACGTGAGAGAGCTTTCCACCAACCCTTATCCCACTCCAAAGTAGAGTCCGCGCAAATTACTTTTTCAAGAACGTTACGTTACGTTTCAAGGTCTGACTTACGCCCGAATGGTCAAACGCTGCTCAACTTTAACGGCTGCTTACATTGATTTTCGCCATACAATTTTGACAGATAAGGCGGCATTAAACGACTTAAGGCGACCTTAAGTGTATGAACATTCGGCGGTTAGTGTTTTAACAGCTGGGTACTTGTTGATGTCAGCCGACTTTTGAAGATCTTTTCCTGGGCAAATTGTGTCAGAAAAACTACTTTTGTAGTCTTGAGGATCGAACCCAGGATATCCGATCCACAGCCTATATACACTGCCACTAGATAAGGAGGCGTCGGTACCAAACTAGGTCAATGAGGCGACGCTGCCCAACTGATCCAAGGAGGCGACGTGGACGAGCCCTACCATTAAATGTAATTTTTTCTACCTGCTCTTAACGCATTTTAATGTGGGATCGGCGCAACACACTTCTTCAAGCTATTTGCAGAAAGAATTCGGCTTAGTTGGCTGCCTGACGTCAACCCACTCTGGAAGATCTAGTCTCGCACAAATTCAATTAGAAAATTCACTTTGCCCGACCTGGGAATCGAACCCAGGATCTCCCGGTCCACAGCCCATATGCTGCCACTAGACCAAGGAGACGACCAGCGTGTGATCTTACACAATATTACAAACATAAGCCACACGTCCTACGTCGTTGAGGCACGTTCCAATTCTCCATTTCACAGTTACGTAACACCTTGGTGACACGTTGACATTTACCTCAGGGCTCAGACAATGCCCGCACCACCGTATAATGATACTCCGTGATAATAGAAAACAACCTTTATCTTCAAGGGCTTTGTTTTAATGGACTGAACCATGCTATTATACTGATAAAGGTTTTAGGTCGCGACAGACATGGTTCCAGAAATTACGCTAAAGCATAAGTAGCATTTACGTGGAATTGTATGAGAATTTTAAATAAGTAAATACACACTCAACAGTCACCCACATAGTCCTGTAGTCCGAGCACGAAAAACTAATGTAAATCTAAACTCGCTGTGCACTGATGATATTTGATTAATATTTCATACAAATTTCATAGACGCGCATCGAGCACGAATACATTTACGGTTGCCAGAAATTTTCCTGCTCGGGCTGCTGACCCCACAATAGGTATAACCTGTATCGTGGGTATCAGAAACTACATGAGATTTCCGGTTTCACAGCACCCAGACCCGAAACAAATATCTGTGGATCATACAAACATTTGTCTCGGTGCGGAAATCATACCCACGGCCTCTAGCCTGCAGCGCCACGGAGACTGTTTTCTTCTTAAATTTTATGCACTGACTACAAAAGGTGGAGACTCTCAAGTATTATCAGTATTTTTTATGTATTTTCGATATCCTCGTTAAACGGGAACCGATCAACAAACCAATAACTAGAACCAATTTTGATTGATTGTACATCAACACAATGTAAACAGAAAGTAAATACAAAGTTGAAATGGGTTTTACATTTTAGAAGAACGCGAATCAATTCCCGGAATCAGAACAATGTCTATTATTGTCCTCATTCAAAACTTTACAAAGAAGACAACTCTCTGGAATACAAGATATTTCCGGACACTTAACTTTTTCATTTGATCAAGAAGGAAACATTTCCAACAAAATTCCGTACTTTAATATGTTCGCTTCGAGTCTGTGAAGTTAACGGTCCTTGAAGACTTCAATTCAAATAACAATATGCCTTCTGTGATCCATTGTATGCCAAAATGTGGGTATATCAAAAGTTTTGTGGCATTGACGACTGAATTACAAAAGATTCTAGATTTATATTCATGGTTGTTATTAAATAACTTTCGTAATGTTTTACTCCGTCAATTACTGAGGTTGGGCCTCATTTACTCTATTAGGATGGAACTGGATGACAGAGGATGGACAACAAAGAGGATGAAAAGAGAGAAAATAAAAGAGGATGGAAAGAGTAGGGAAGAATTAGTGAATATCTTGTGTTGCCATTTATAGAATTATTTTACAGATTTTCTATACTATTGCTTGAAATCCGATTTAGATCAAGTTTATAATACAGACGTGTACAAAAAATCCTCATTAGAATTATATTTTCAAATTGTATAAAACTTCCTTCAACTTATGATGAAATTTCTTCATCTGAAGTGACCTAAATATAAACGACATTGTTATTACATGTTTTTTATTTATATTACATGATTACCATACCATTAACATAAAATGTAACTATTATAATAAATTGCAAACAATATATAATCCAATAATTTAATTCGGAATAGCATTAATGGTTACATTTTCTGGGACTGATACATTAGAAACTACATGAGTATTATTGCTAGTCTGTAGCACATCAATTGCAGTTGCATTCCCAACAGTTAAAGTATTGCTCAAATCGGCGCTTGTTACTTGTGCTTTATCCTCCTTGCTTTCAACGCCACTTCTACGAGTATCTTGTATCTTAGTAGTGTTATTTACTTGGTTATTTTCTTTTTCCTCGGTTTTAGTTTCAGTTTGTTTTCGGCACATATTTAGAATCGATCGACCTTGAAACGTGAGTTATTCAATTATCATCATGAGCTATGGTATATTAATAAAATGAAAATATTCTATCTAGTGATTCCAAAATATTTTAATTCTATAAAAACTTGATATCAGTTTAATGTGATAACGTATATGGCGATAGGCTCACCCCTATCACTTCTAGGACGGAACTAAGCTCGGCGAAATATGGGTGTTTTAGTTTGCTAGTACGCCTCTGCCCTATCTCTTCGGGGACACAGGCGTGAGCTTATGTTATGTGATAATTTTTATAACGAGACAATTTTTGTTAGAAGACTATTTATATCTTGCTAATTTATCTTAATTACTTCATAATATCGCCTTCTCTTGAAATTAAGTTTTTCTTCTTCATCTATAACATTTTTAATTTATGATTGTTTTACGAATTTTAACTGTTATAGCCATACTAGTATTAAATTTAATAAACTTCTATGTCCAATAATCATATCTCACCAACAAACAAATTTTCAAGTCCTGGAATACGAACTGCTCCCTCGTCAAGTCCCAATTCTACTCGCGCTTGACCCACGTTTGATATTCCACTAGCGTCCATATTTAAAGTGCCTTTTCCTATAAAAACAGACGTCCATTCATTTACAATACAAATATTTAATGAATCCTAAAGACTTATTGCTGTAGATTTATCAAAATTCAATATAACGGATAAATGTCTTCTTTAGGTAGACATTTTATCAAAATTTGGCATTTATTTAGCTCAGATGGCGTACTAATTAGAACAGATTTTATATTCTCAGATTTATTTGAAGTTGGGATTAAAGTTATGAAATGTCTAATCCCTACAGACCTAAGATCTATCAACGTCACAGATATTTAAAGGAGATTATGATTCAATTTAGTGATTTATTTGTAACAGGTCTGGTTTTGTGCAAACCAGATTAATGGATCCATTATACAACTAAATCGAACTCCTGAAACGTGGTCAAATAAGAACGAGCAACTTCTCTATATATAATTTGAAATCAGTTTTGAAACACAACACGCACGTCTATTTGTTATTTGAACGTTTTAGTAGAACTTAAATATTGTGCAAAACTATTTCATTATCCTCGTATAGGTACTATTTAATTTTGCAGACTCAACTTTAAACGGTATGAACATTGAACATTTAAATTGGACTTGTCGATGTTGACCGCACGAATTCGTTTTTGCAGTTTAACATTCATGACTTAACCCAGTTTCTAAAAGGGTAATCCAATTACCCTTTTTTGGTTTTGACTTTGACCCCATACCCAAAATAATTCTAGTTGCTAAATTCGTATGAACTGACCACACTTCTGGAAGCTAACACTGCCTGGACATATTTCAGATGCGTAAGTCGTTTAGTTCATTATTCGTTGATTAGCTTTCGAGATACCAGGCGCTCGTCTAACGTGATGAAATCAAAATGGTATTATAACGTCAAATCTTATTAGCTTGACTTGACTTTAATTAATACAATTATTTCCCTTAACATCACATGTGCGTGAGATTTCCTCAAGTTAATGAATAATGGAAGTATTAATAGATTAAATTCGTACAGCCTTTGGGACTTGCTAATATAATTTTGCCATTTTAGCTAAGCATGGTATGACAGTTTTGCTATTTCCAATTGGGAATTGAAATATTCCTAAAGGTTTCCAACATAAAATCTCTAAATTGCGATGTCTAGTGAAGCTGGTCTAAAAATATCGATTTCTATTTACAAGTTTCGCCTTAAAAATCTTAAAGTCATTTGGCCATGCAGATCATAATTATAGATTTGATGATAATTAACCAAGTCTCAAAATACTTCTTTAACATCATAATCAGCCATAGGACGTCCACTGCTGAATATAGGATTTCTTAATTCATCTTTATTTTATGTAGTACGCCATATCTTCAGCAAATGTGGGCCGACATTCAAGGTCCTCTAAGGGTTATTTCATTTTTGGTTAAGATCTGATGGATTGCAGAGTAAACACCCTTACAATCATCGTAGACGTTGCGACTGGTTTTGAAGACGGTTTTAAGTTGTTAACCTTCATTATAATTACCATACCCGTCTTCCCAAACTTCAGCAACATCTCAGCTTCCCCAATGGCGCTGATTCCACTAGTTTTAAAAGTCAGTTCTACATTTTTAGGGATCACGTCGCATTTAGTTTCTGAATTACTGTTCGCCGTTTTATCCGATTTCTTCTTCTTTTTATCTCTCACTTCTTTTAATTTTGACTCTAGCTAAAATATTGAACGTGTTTTAAAAAACGGCTATTTTATTTATTATAGAATTTAAAAAGTTAATATATTTTATATCAACGACAACATAGATATTATTTTTGAATGAAGAAATTTCTTTCTTTCTTTCTAAAACTTTATCTTAAATTGCATAGTACGAATTGCACTGCCCATATGACCTTATTGGGATACAAAAGGTGTCCAGTCTCTAGGTTTTAATCGTTTAAACAAGTATACAAAAGTAGGGACATTTTGACAGCAAAACAGACAGGTGTGGTAGCAACCTACATATATGTATTCTCGCATATAGAAAACTAACGCTAACATACAAAAAAGAAAAGTAATTTGCTTCCTAATCGTTAGTAGTTACATACCATATCTAACAGGACATCTTTTTGTTCCAAAAATGCTTCATCAACTAAATCGTGTCTTCTTTTAGGATCTAGTATAGCACTCAAATTTACTGAAGACGTGTTGGTCACATTTGCTCCGGTATTTCTAATCGTAAGCACAACCTTAAAGACAAAACATAAAAATAATAGTAAATAACACGCAACATCCCTAAAGAGGGTCCTCGTCGAGGGGTTGAAAAAGTCCTTTCTGCTTAAAGTGTGACAGTGTGTCGCACCAACCCACAATGTAGTGGGATAAGGACAGGTAGAAGAATAATAAACAACACCCACCAGCCCACATAATACTCACTTCATAGAAAGTCTTGTGTCCTGAGAATTGGGAGAATCAGGACAATTTACATGGAAAGCATATTTCATACTTTAAAGACATTCACACCAAAATACAAGCACAAAGCTTGATCATAATAACTATAACAGATTTATTTTCTATGAATCCAAAACATCCTTCACAGGGGTTTGATGTCAGGCAAGCGACCGATCAAAAAATTAACATATTTTCTACAGTATGCCCGAAAGAGTGTCGTGATGTCCCGACAGTAGAATAAGATAAGGACAGGACAGAAGAAATAATCACAAGATTAAAAACTTAACGAACCTTCTTCAAGTCCGATCGTGATATGGTACCACAATTGAAATAAACTCTATCAAACACAAAAATAATTTTGAAAATCGGTCCACATTTGGCGGAAATATCTATAGATAGATAAATTAATAAAAGTTAATAAACAGTTGCCCTTTTCCATTACTAAAATTGGAATGGAAAAATAGAATACACAAATCCTATAATGAGGAAAAAGAGCACAATAGGTTCATGTTACAAAGACAATTTATTTATTTTTATCTCCGGATTTGTGAAGGTAAAATATCCAATTTGTAAAACCATTTACCGAGAATCGAAACATAACGAAAAGGTGTTTTCGCCGAATATAATACAATAATACATAATTTTATTCCGATATTCTGGTATTTTTAAACAGAAAAAAATAAAAGCATGATCATGTAGGGATGAAAGGGAAAACAAATATCTAGGGGGTTACCACCACCTCTTATAGCAGTATTATTATTATCTTACTTGTACCGATACCCATACAAAACAAACGAAGAACGATTATAATATATATATATATATATATATATACTCTTTTAAACGAGTGCATATGGACATGACATAATGAACCTCATATGGGACATAAATTGCAAACTCCGAGCTGATACTAAAGAGAAAATCGCAATATCATTTTACTCGGTCTGAGAATCAAACCCGAAACCTCATAGCGAGTTGTACCACGTTATTGAACTACGCCACTACGCCACCGCGGTAGTCTACAAATAACTTTTCCTAAATTAACAAACTAAACACACAATATAGTAATGAACGTACCAATATAGCGAAAATAAATTGCGTGCACGCCATTTGTACGTTTTAGTATGGCGTGAACTGAACCAATAAGGCCGGCAATGTATCGACAATTTTACGAGCCGTTTCCGAAATCGCCGTTTAAGATTTAAACTTACGTCACGCCGCGCCACGCCACGCTGCGCCACGCCACGCTTCGGGACGAGTTTTATTTATGTTTTTTTTTTTATAGCAGAGATTGGCAAACGAACAGATGGGTCACCTGATGATAACTGATCTCCACCGCCCATAGACACCCAAGACACAAAAAAAATCATGGGTGCGTTGCCAACCTAAAAGGAGGGAATGGAAGGGGAGGAAAGGGGATTGGGAAAGGGAATGGGGAAATGGGCCACCGGAAATATCATTCACCGAACGAAACGCGACAGCAAGCTGCCACTTTACGTCGGCTTTCTGTGAGACAGTGGTATCGAGCCGGCCCATTTGTGCTATAGACGTTATTTTCTACAGCGTGGCTCTACCACTTGGAGAACTTATGTTTGTGGATGTGGTATATTTTTAATACTAAGGCTGAGATCTATAGAGTGAACTTTGATTAAGTCAAAGAAACGAACGCATTGAGGATTTTAACTTAGCCCGAGTTATTTTCTTTCTTTTCCGAGAAAAGTTCTCGAGTGGAGACCACGTACCGGCAAGCGCAGCGTAGGACGTCCACCTACAAGGTGGACCGACGACCTGATAAAGGTCGCAGCAAGTCGCTGGATGCAGGCCGCTTCCAACAGGTCGATCTGGAAATCTTTGGGGGAGGCCTATGTTCAGCAGTGGACGTCCTATGGCTGATGATGATGATGATGATGAGTTATTTTTTACAAAAAAAATCTTTGCTTAGTCTCTCTGTTAGTCTTTTATTGTAAATAACCACAAGTTTAAAAACTAAACCGACCGACTTCAAATCCAATCATGACCAAATTTATACGGGACCACCCTTGAAATAAGCTCTATCGAATAGAAAAAGAATTTTGATAATCGGTCCACATTCTGGCGGAGATATCGCGTAACATAAATAAAAAAACACGGACGAATTGAGGATCTCTTCCTTTTTGGAAGTCGGTCGAAAATGGCTCGGACTAAGTCGAAGTTCGTTTTAAAAATTCCAAATCCTCACAGAGTTCCTTTTTTTGACTCAGACTTAGTCTAAGTTCCCTTTATCTCAGCCTTAAAGATAAGAGTGAGCTGTAGGATAAATCGAGATAAGGTGTAACTCTAAATTAGGAATACCGCTGCAAGTCGGTCCTTAATGATAAAGTACGTTTGTACCCAGCCGCAGAACAGTAATATTGCGGGGTTAATATTATTTTGTTACTACGTTTACTGCATTACTAACTCGGCCTATTTATTATATTTGATGTGACCTCATTCTAATACTAGGCCTTGCTGTTAGGCAATGAAACTCAAATAATCACAAGTTTAAATACTTAACAGTCCGACTTCAAATCCGATCGTGACAAAATTTATGGGACCACCCTTGATAAAAGCTCTATCGAATACATAACATAAGCTCACGCCTGTATCCCCGAAGGGATAGGCAGAGGTGCACTAGCGAACTAGAACACCCATATTTCGTCGAGCTTAGTTCCGTCCCATATGTGATAGGGGGCGAGCCTACCACCATATCGGGCACAAATTCCAGACTCCGGGCTGATATGGAAAAATCCAATATCACTTTGCCCGACCCGGGGATCGAACCCGAGACAGCAGGACGGTAGTCATACCGAAATTCAACTACGCCCCGAGGCATCGAATACAAAAATAATTTAAAAAAATCTGTCCTCATTTCGCAGATATATCGCGTAACATACATAAAAAAATACGAATTGAGGACCTTCTCCTTTTTGGAAGTCAGTCGATAAAGCGTGGCATGGCATAGTGTTATTGAAATGTGTCGGCACCGTCATAAATAAATATAAATTTAAGTGCATTTTATTGCTTACATGCATGCCGCGACGCTGGAATGCACTCGCACAGAAAAAGGTAAATTATAAAACTACAATTCGCCATGGTTGTAAAAGAGTTCCTTCACCTATCGACAAGTAATCCATCTTAATTCAATAATCACAGTTTGTAGTATTCATACTGGAATCTTAGAGTAATAACGTATAGAGATATAGTCTCATACAAAATTCCTTCGGAAATTGAAGCCGATAACGATTCAATGTGTGCATCGTTGGCGCGTAACTACTTGAGCCGACACACACATACGCACGTGAATAGTGTTGCAAGTAAAAGACATTTTACCAACAAAATAGGGAAATCGAAAGTGTTCTAATAATGATACACTTGTTTTATTCTGAACTTAAAAAACATTTGTTTAGTTTTGAACCGACTTTAAAATAAAAAGGTTCTCAATTTTTCTGTATAAACATAACTTTTTTATCAATTGTTCGATAGAGTTGTTTGTAATGTTCGCGTTCGCTTTGTATGTGTATGCTTGTGTATGTATAATATTATGATTATGAATTTATTTATGTATATTATATGATTTATTCTTTTATAGGTATATTCGCAATGATATTTAATATTATGAGTATATGTAACATTATATTTAACACTACCCTCATTTTTATTTTCTTCATAAACACCCGCCTTGTCTTTTCTCTGCACCACCCAAAGGTAGTAGCGAATGCCGCTGGCATTAAGTTCGTCTAAACATATTTGTGTATAACGTCTTTGAAATAAAAAGGAGACGGAAACACTTCCATACAATCTTGGGCCTAGATTGTAAAAGGATGAAAGTAGTGTCAATTAATAGATAGTATATTATGAGATCATTACTGAAAATTTGGCAACTTTTTGTAATCTGAGAACACAGTTATGAGCCTCACTTTGACTTAAATAAACGTGAGATTATGGAACAAACTATACGCAAACAACTGATGTTTATAAGTACAAATCTTACCTATTGATATGTTTGAATGTAGATAACATACGCTCACGCCTATATCCCCGAAGGGATGGCAGAGACAAACTCGAACACCCACATTCGATAACTAAATGTCGATCACAAAGACGATTATTCTCAGGAACATCTACTATATAAAAATAAGTCGGGTTTTCCTTCCTGACGCTATAACTCCAGAACGCACGAACCGATTTCTACGGTTTTGCATTCGTTGGAAAGGTCTCGGGCTCCGTGAGGTTTATAGCAAAGAAAATCCAGGAAAAATTTCAACAGAAAAGCGGGAAAATCTTTTTTCACATACAGTGCCATCTCTGATACATAGCACGTACTACAAACCAATATTTTAAGTAGATGGCGCCGGTGCGTAATACATTGACAGACGGGGTGACAGACGGGTGACCGACGTGGTGACAGACGGGTGACAGACGGGGTGACGGACGTGGTGACAGACGGGGTGACAGGCGGGGTGACAGGCGGGTCACAGACTGGGTGACAGACGGGGTGACCGACTGGGTGACAGACGGGTGACAGACGGTGTGACAGAGGGTGTGACTGACGGGGTAAGAGACGGGGTGACGGACGTGGTGACAGACGGGTGACAGACGGGGTGACAGGTGGGTCACAGACTGGGTGACAGACGGGGTGACCGACTGGGTGACAGACGGGTGACAGACGGTGTGACAGAGGGTGTGACTGACGGGGTAAGAGACGGGGTGACAGACGGTGTGACAGACGGTGTGACTGACGGGGTGAGAGACGGGGGACTGACGGCCGAAGTAGATCATCCCATTACCTCCTTTAGAATTATTGGATTATAGGTGCCTACGACTCAGTCTTTCAACCCTCTCTCTCATACGCAGACGAAGTTGCGCGGGTCAGCTAGTAATATTTATACAAACTGAGCAACATTGTTCTAGTAGAAAATTATTTAAAATATGGAAAACACCCAAAACGCACACGCACGAAACAATACGAAAACGAAGCAAATGAAAACGATTATTAAAATGTCAATTCATAGTTTTTTTTTTTCACAGGGAACCAGCTAAGGTCTGAATGCATGCCATCTCATAATATATTAATTGACACTACTTTCATCCTTATACAATCTAGGCCCAAGATTGTATGGAAGCATTTCCCTCTCCTTTCATTTCTTTCATTCCGTATTTAAAAAATGGGTAAATTGGTTGGCATTATTGGCAACATTCATAATGATTCATAACGTAAATGGCGTCTGTCATTTTTACAATTTTATTTTTAGTTTTGTGAATGTTTTACTTAATATTAAAACATGTCAGCAATTGATTACTTGTGAAATTTTATCTTTATACTTCCTTGGTGCTTGTTCATTGTATTGTGACATCCTTTGATAGCGCAGTTCGTCATAATATAATAAAATTTGTGGGAGCTCTTCATACTAAGACTTGACCTAGGACACTGACACGCCGTGCGGCGTTTGGTGCCTAAAACGGCTCACCCGGAACGCCTTCACGCTGTGGCCGTGTACTGCGGTTCTATGTATGATATTTCTATGACTGGAATAGACTATAGAGGTATAGATACTTAAGTATATATTTTTTTATCGGGGCACGGCAAAATGACAGCAAAACAAAGCAGTCGCCTCCTTGGTCTTATGACAGCATATATGGGCTGTGGACCGGGAGGTCTTGGGTTCGATTCCCAGGTCGGGTAAAGCGAATTTTCTAATTTAATTTGCCCGGGACTGGATTTATCAGAGGGGGTTGACGTCAAGTAGGCAGCCGTTCGAAAAAACTAAGCCAAATCCTTTCTGCAACATGCTTGAAAAAGTGTGTTGCGCCGACCCCTCAATAAGATGGGATAAGTACAGGTAGAAAGAAAGAAAGCACGGGCAAGGGACTAAACCGCACTTGATGGTAAGTGTAGTGCAGTCAAAAAAAACTAGCAACCCAGTGGTGGTAATCAGTAGCCCGAGCACCAAAAACTAATGTAAATGTAAACTCGCTGCGCAGTGATGACATTTGATTAATATTTCATACAAATTTCATAGACGCGCATCGAGCACGAATACATTTACGGTTGTCAGAAATTTTCCTGCTCGGGCTGCAGTACAAACAATGAGTTTATCAGAGGTCGCCAGAATTACGCCGGCCTAATTATGCTTCTTTAGACTCCGAATCGAAGAGGGAAGAAACAAATCATGGGGCTTGCGACAAGACAGGCGGATGACTGATGCAAGCACAGGGATACCCCAGACCCGTTCCAACCAACCATTAAGTCATGCCGCAAACCCCTCGAGAGAACCGGAAGTATACTGGTTGATCCTGGAACGCGAACCACACACGGAGTGTACGTCACTATGGCAGGTTTTAGCACCATGAGTACGGTGGTCGCCATCCGGTCGGATACGAATATCCTACCAGCAAAATTAAAATAATTTATTTTGCAAATTAGCTTTTTATATATCTATTCACGGACGTAAAGAAAAAGAAGGACACCATCTATCCTATAGTTAGCGGACGCCACAGAGAAGCCACGCACTCAAACGCGCCTGTACAAAAATACTCTTCGCACACACACACGTCATTACATGCCGATAGATCGAATGGGCTGAAAACCGTCCGTGTATCTATCATATGTTTTAAAATAATGGCGCCATTTCATAGATATACCTGAGAAGAAATTTCGAAACAAACGAGCTACCTCTTTTAATGTCCAGACAATTATTACGTTGAGATATGCAAGTGCAATGTACTCAGTATGGCCATTTATGGATTGCATTTCCATAAATACGAATGCTTATCTAAATAATATTCATGTATTCTATAGTCTAAACAGCGATATCTCAGTTGGGAGTGAAACGGACTGCCGAGACGAGTGTCTGAGGTTCGAGACCGACCCGAAACAGGAGCACACACCTCTAACTTTTCTATGTTTAGTGTGGTTTTCATTATGAATTATCGCCTTTACTCGAGAATTTCTCCACAAGAATTACGAAAGTATGTGAAGTCTACCAACCCGCTTTAGGCCGGCGTGGTAGACTAAGGCCTAACCCCTATCATTCGTAGAGGAGGCCCACGCCCAGCAGTGGGACAGTAATATTATAGGGCTAATTATTATTTATATTGTTATTATTGTCTAATAATCCCTTAAATATAGAATTGCGAATTTAAATGTTTATAATATTATGTATAATATTTTTGGGTGAATGAACCATGCACAATTTACATCATATAGATATTTGGAATCGTAGTTACACGGACGTAAAAAAAAGATGGACGGAGCGCTAGGAACATTGAAAGTGAAGCAGGGTTTTCGACCCATTACAGGTGCGTTTGTGTGCGTGGCTCAGATGCCAGACCCAGTTAGCCTACGCCACATCTCTGTGGCGTCTGTTTAACTATAGGCGAATGGTGTCCTTCTTTTTATATGTCCGTGCGTATGTAGTAAAACATTCAAGGTGGTCACCCGTTAGAAACAATGTCCTAATATCCCTATTTATATAAGTTAAGGACACGGAAGAGTGACACAAGGATGAATGCTCCCTTTATTTTTATTACATTCCCCTCTACAGGAAAAACCGCACGCTTCCTCGTAACCAGGAAAATATTACCATCTGTGCCTTATTATGTCAAGGTTACGAAAGGATGAGAGTGAAACGCATTTCCTAAACAAATATTTTATCTCATACTCAAGATGTTTGTAAATAGTAGAGCGAATCAGATATAACATAAAACACCAATTTCATCTCTATTTTTATTATGTTTTTCAAACCACCTCTGCCTTACTACCTTAGAAATACAGACGTGAGCATGTGTTAAAATAATTTAAAAAAATTAAATGAGATAATATGTCCGAAATAAACGATTTTATTTATTTATGTCTACTTTTACCTGCCCTTATACCACTCTACTATGGGGTCGGCGCAACACATCATTTCAAGCATGTTGCAGAAAATATAGGGCTTCCTTTTTACGATGACCTGCCTGACTGGGGGACCCAGTCCCCCAAAAATCGTAGCTTTAACCCATCATAGCCCTACCAAAAATGCGACTGAGTCCATGTTAAGTAGGTAATCCTTCCAAAAATAAATTTATTTAGAAGGTTTAATCCTTTCAAAATTACAAGAAAGGCCTCCGGGCTAGTCAATACTTATTTATAATCGAGCTTGCAAACACTTTTTGCCAATTCCAAGGAATTCTTTGAAAAGAAAAATCCAAGTTCTTTGAATACCTTTACTAAGTAACTTTTAATTAGCTAAGGTTATTAAGAATAGAGATAATTATTATTTCTAAGTATTTCTTCACTGCCTCGGTAGCGTAGTTGTATTTCGATACCGTCCTGAGGTTTTGGGTTCGATCCCCGGGTCGGGCAAAGTGATATTGGATTTTTCAGTATAAGCCCGGAGTCTGGAATTTGTGCCCGATATGGCGACAGGCTCGCCCCTTATCACATCTGGGACGGAACTACGCTCAGCGAAATGTGTGTGTTCTAGTTCGCTAGTGCGCCTCTGCCTACCTATTTCCTTCCTTTTAGATTGGCAACGCACCCATGATCCTTTTTGTGTCTTGGGTGTCTATGGGCGGTGGAGATCACTTACCATCAGGTGACCCATGTGACGTTTGCCAGTCTATGCTATAAAAAAAATAATAACCCAATTTTGTTTTATATATAATACCTACCCCTTTGGGGATACAGGCGTGAGCTTATGTTATAATATATGGGATGATCCTGAAATAATATTCTTTCATGGGACCATCCAAATTGGGCCACACATGTCGGAATTATCAATGAATCTAAAATAAATATGTAATATACAGATTGATAGCCTCATCGTTTTTGAAGGTGGTTCATTATTTAAGACATTTTATGTAAACATACTTCAATAAAATAAATACAAAATGTCTAAAATGGAAATCTAAATTACAGTCCAATCGTGATACAATAAAATCGAAAAGCAATAAAAATGAAATAGAAGTTGCGAAACTCGCCCAATTTGATTTGTACTTTGCCAATAGAAGTTTATATTCTCAAATAACTGGAAGGTAAGCTACACTCCATTGCTCTTTAAAATGTTTTAAAAACTCTAAATCCATTAATGTTAGAAAGTTGTTACGTCTCACAAAGACAGCTGAATGAATAGAAAAATTCTTTCAAAGATCATTATGATCCTGAATATTCGAGGGTAATTTTATTTGTTGAAGTTTGGACTAATAAAAAAAGTTGTCAGTTTAAATTTATGGCAATGCTATGAACGTGTATAACTACATAAAATAAAGTTTGTTGGTTTGATTCCCTTACCGAGCAAATGTTAGGTTTAGCGGCTAGGTCGACTATGGAACAGAAGATATTAGACGATAGATTCTTCTACGTACGACACAAAACTAAGATTGCTGGTTGTAATTATTTTATATGACTATATTTATAAATGTAAACTGTCTCGGTGGCGTGGTTGTATTTCGATACGACTCGTCGGGTAAAGTGATATTGGATTTTTCCATATCAGTCCGGAGTCTGGAATTTGTGCCCGATATGGCGATAGGCTCGCCCCCTATCACATCTGGGACGGAACTAAGCTCGGCGAAATGTGGGTGTTCTAGTTCGCTAGTGCGCCTCTGCCTACCCCTTCGGGAATACAGGCGTGAGCTTATGTTATGTTATAAATGTAAACTCAGCACTGTATCCTATAACGTCATATAAATGAAATATGACCCATTGCTTCGATTAAATAAATGTATCTTTTTAGTAACATGGTACCACAAATTTTGATCCCACTTCTGATATGTCTAACTTCGGCGACATCTAGAGAAACTGGTAAAACCTTCAGGACAATGCCCACGATCAGCAACTCTCTGGTAAATCTAGGGAAGATGGAAATCTCTTTCTATTTCAATGGTAAACCAGGTAAACAATATTTTGTTGAGAAATTCGTCTGTTCCAGCATTTTCTAAAATATACAATATCTTACATTTCAATCTACATAAATTTCGACTTCGACAGGGATCTTTATTTACTATTTATGTAAATGCAACTCCTAGAGCACATTGAAGTAATTTATTCAAGGTTTATTGTATCTAATGTTTAAGAGAAAATTAACTCTTGACCACTAGTAATAGTAACGTTACAATATGATAAATTATAAAGTCAAGAATACGATAGGTAATACGATAAGTCGTAGATAATAAGAGATACGTGATCGTAATATATGAATTGTGGCAGTTTTTAACTATCCAAAAAATTACAATTAGAAATATAACTTTAAAGAATCTAAATTATGCTTATTAATCTTTCAGATACAACGGGAAGATCTGACCATATAATTCAACCGATATCTCCATTCACCCTTTCCAAACCAGAACCAGTAGACGAGCCATGTGTTTGCTCCAACCTTCGCAATATCAAAGACTCCTTATTCACCAACCCTGCTGAAATTATCAACAGAATATTGAAAAGCAACGATCTATTTTCCAACAAGGAACCAATAACATCCACATTATGCTGTGATACTCATGAGCATGAACAAACTGTATTTTTCGAAATTGCACCAAGTCAAAAGAAACCAAACCCCACGAGGACGAACTCTTTCCCTCCTTTTATATTCGACAGCATAATGCCAAAACCAATGTCGTCTCCTCTAAAGCCGAAAGCAGTTGAAATATTACTATTTCCTAAAAGGAAGGATATGGCGACATTCGATCTACCCAGGTTTCTGCCCAAGAAGAATGCTTTAATTAAAGACAGGATTCAAATTGTCGGTGATAAATACCAATCCGATATAAAGCCTGTTTCTTCATCTTCCGTGAAGAAAGATTTAATGGAGAAGATAGAGACAAAAGAAGCAAATAAGCAAGAAACACCAAAAGTAAAAGCTGACGCTATAGCCAAACCTAATGCATTGTAAAGACCATTTAATAAATATTTCTGTTTGAATAAAGTAAAATAAACATTGGTTTGCTTCAACCTTCATTCATAAAAGATGTTAAAGAAAAACTAGAGGTATAAATACGAAAACCAAAAATATTGTGCCTTAAATTCTTGAAAAGAACGTAAACGTTGAGTCGTAGATATGACGATAAAAAATAGGGACACTTATAAATATCTTTTAAGATGATAACTAAAAAGGCTTTAAAGTTTATATTTTAATCGTCTTCATGAAAATCTGTTGAACAATTCTGAATCACTTTAACGAAAATACAGATAAATTTCAAGAAGAGCTGTAACAATTCTAAATATAGAGATTTGATCGTAAAATACTGGAAAGTAATGGACAGAAACGTTAAGAGTAACTTATTACACGGTGCTTCGAACTTAAAATTAAATCGGAGAGCGGAGTTGGGTATTCAAAAGTACTTCATGGATATTTGATTTACTTTACCAGCCATGATTAATATGATTTAAAATATAGCTAGCACATGATGTGCAATAGTAGCACAATTTAGGGCAACAGGTACCTTTTTTATAGGTGGTGGTCACTGGTAATTTTACAGCATTTTATTTACCATCAGGTTTAGTGTACTTACAGTAAAAGTACAGTCTAGGCATTTCATAATTAACTACAAATACGTTACGGAGAAACACAAGAGCACGCTAGCTGTTTTATTTACGCGACTGTGATATGTAATATTAGATTGAAGCAAAGGAATGATAGGTTTTGTAATCTCAAAAAATATTTCTCAAATAAAGATGACACGTCCAAACGTTCCAGTTTCGTAACAAAAGAGCCAAATCAGAAATCAAAGTGCGAACGCACGTCCTTTCAGCTCCAATGATCAGGTCATAATGAAGGTGTTACGTATTGTGACTACTTTATCGCGGCGATTAAACTCGCTCATTCAGTATACATTGCTCGGTTTATGCAGCAATCCAGACCGAGTTAGCATTAAAAACGGCAATGGTTGGTGATGCTGTCGACATGCTTGGCAACAAGCAATATTGTCGTGGTCGTTTCCGATGTAAATGGAGAACGTGAGAGGAACATACAATATGTACAGGTACTCATTTGAATATGAATAGGCAAAGGAAATTTTATAATAGCAACATGACGTCTGATTGATGAAATAGATGATAATTGCGTATTAACGCCTCCTTGATCTAATGGGCAACGTATATGGGCTATCAATCATGATGTCTTGGGTTCGATTTCTAGGTCGGCCGTGGTGTATTACTAACACGATTTCTCTGGGAGTATTTAGCTCCAAGGGAATTTTCCCTAAAATGGGGTTAAAACCTACGGCCCGAGCAGGAAAATTTCCGACAATCGTAAATGTATTCGAGCTCGCTGCGCACTGATGACATTTGGCTAACATTTCATACTTTCATAGACTCGATCGAGCTCCTGCTCGAGCCGCAGGCAGGCGCTCGAAAAACATCAAGCCAAATCCTTTCTGCGCAGTGTTAAAAAAGTGTGTTTGCCCGACCCCACATTGAAGTGGGATAAGGGCAGGTCGAAAGAAAGATTTACCTTTCTTCTGAAGCAGTCGTGCCGAAGCCCGAATAATTTATTAGGCCCTTACTTATAAAAGCAAATTAACTGAGCAAATGGTAAAGAATAGCTTGTCCCCTTTATTTTCAAACAAGGTGGCACAAGGAAAAAAGTGACAGACTATTCTGAGCCATTTGCTCAGCTAAACTGTGTTTTATAAGTAAGACCCTGAATGGCGAAACCTTAGAGTGAAACTATCTAAATGACGTGAAACATGTATGAAGGTAATATGGATAGGTCTTGAGTTACATCTTTCAATAAATAAATAAATACACCCACACAGTCACACACCTAGCCCCTTACTTATAAAAATATTTAAGCGCTGCTTATCTTTATACCATAGTTTGTACCTTTCATTTTTAAACAATGTAACGCAAGGAAAAAAGTGACAGGTTATTCTTAACCATTTGCTCAGCTAAAATTGCTGTTTTAAGTAAGGCCCCTAGTCCTGACCCCACACTCGGTATAACCTGTATCGTGGGTATCAGAGACTATGAGAGACTTTCGGTCTCACAACACCCAGACTTCAAACAAATATCTGTGGGCCACACAAACATTTGTCTCAATGCGGGAATCGAACCCGCGGCCTCTCGCTTCACAGCCGGCTACTCGCCCGCTGCGCCACGGAGGCTGTGAAGTGTGGAGGCTGTGTGTGAAATAAAACAATACTCACTGTTTCTCCTTTCTTTGCTGTCGTTTCTTCTTAAAGGCCCTCTTGACCCTAAGAAGGAGAAAGGCGGCCCTGTCTATGGTGAGGACAGAGGGCCGCTTGGCAGCGCTGGGCTCGTCCATCCCCTCTTCTTCAGGGGCCTCATCGCACAACCTCAGGCCGAGCCATCGCTGCTTTGTCGCAGTCCTCGTTGTGCCGATTTTTTTAAATCCACAAACAAAATTATAGTTTTATTCACACACTGGCAACATTGCACTGAACTAATTTGAAAAACGAACACTGATGTTATCTATGGGCACTCAAATGTCAATGGATTTTATTTTTAACACGTTTGTGTAATATTTAGTATTTTAATTAAAGATATATAATGATTATATTTCACTGCACTATTTCGTTGACTGATCACCTGAAACAAAACAAAAAAAGTCAATAATGTTTAAAAAAAACAATGTCGTAGGTCGTAGCATATTTGTTAAAAGCGCTAGACACAAGACTCGTATCTTAGTGTGAGGTCGAAATTGTGTATGTGACTGCTAGGAATTTATTTATAGCGTGGATTAAAAAATAATGATCAATATGGATTAAATAAACGATAAAAGAAAGTCCACACAAATTATGTTTGTAGTATTCATTATTTTTATTGGCTTTAAAAAGGCCCGCTTAATGAAATATTTAACGGGCTCTTAAAAATGTTACACGATATTAAACTCATAAATAATAAAAGTTAATTAAATGTCTACATGAACAGTGGATAATTTAACGTTTTCCCTTGTGATATATTTATAGGTGTGATAAACGTATTTAAAGATTTATTGCACGTAAAAATGCCTTATAAAATATTTACTGCAGCACTGACGTATTTTGAGTTAAATAATTCTGAGAACGAATAACTTCGGTAATGGAATTCGTATTGATATTGATAGATACGCAAGCATTTGGTTCAAATTTCATACAAAAGTCATAAGCGCAATCTCGAATTATATTCTCAAACATATTCATGCTGGACTTGACTAATGACAAACAAGTTTATTCACGAATAATTTTCATTTGCGATATAATAACAAATAAATTAATACGAAAAATAAGATATCCTAGGGCCCTAAACTTATTTTAGTTACCGATGAATAATAAATGAATCAAAATCTAAGTAAAATGCTAGTAAAATCTCATACAATTATAAAAGTTTTCAGAAACATCGTTATCCTTATATCTAAATCTCACCGATTTTTTCTGAATGAAAATATGTCAGGGGGTGACAAAGTATTTTCAATAAACCATTCACGTAGATAAAGTTGAGAAAATGTGGAGTATAATAAAGTATGTCAGGCAGCTTATTCTCAAATTTGATAATCATAAGCAGGGGACTGTGTCGATACATTGATAAATCTGCCTCTTCTGTAGCCTAAGCACGAAAAACTAATGTAAATGTAAATGTATTCGAACTCGATGCGCATCTATGAAATTTGTATGAAATATTAACCAAACGTCATCAGTGCGCAGCAAACTCGAATACATTTACATTTACATTAGTTTTTCGTGCTCGGGCTACAGAACTCTTATCCCGCAAAACTAATTTATTAATAGACCTTACACTCCAGATCTTAACACATCAATAAATTTTTGGACTGCCTCGGTGGCGTGGTTGTATTTCGGTACGATTACCGTCCTGAGGTCTCGGGTTCGATCCCCGGGTCGGGCAAAGTTATATTGGATTTTTCCATATCAGCCCGGAGTCTGGAATTTGTGCCCGATATGGCGATAGGCTCGCCCCCTGTCACAAATGGGACGGAACTAAGCTCGGCGAAATGTGGGTGTACTAGTTCGCTAGTGCGCCTCTGCCTACCCCTTCAGGGATACAGGCGTGAGCTTATGTATGTTTTGGACTCTAGAAGCGAGGATAACCACTGTTCGGTATTTCTTTTTATTATAATAGTCATAATTTTAACATAATTAGTATGTTAAAACGATACATAACTACCTAATCCTGATCTGCCAGAGATTCAATTATGTTTATGTACCAATCATTTATGTAATATCAAGCAGTGATAGTTGGGAATGGTACGGACTGCCGAGACAAGTGGCCGAGGTTCGAGACCAACCCCAAAATGGAGCATACACCTCTGACTTTTCTATGTTAAGTGTATTTTCATTGTGAAATATCACTTGCTATAACGGTGAAGGAAAACATCGTGAGGAAACCTGCATACCCGAGAATTTCTAAGGTATGTGAAGTCTACCAACCCGCATTAGGCCAGCGTGGTAGACTAAGCCTAACCCCACTCATTAGTAGAGGAGACCCGTGCCCAGCAGTGGGACAGTAATATTGCAGGGCTGATATTACATATCAATCAATTCGAGAGACTAGATCACACAACACCGAGACCTGTATTTGTTGATCACACAAACATTTGTCTCCGCCGACTACCATTGAGGTCGGTTCATTAGGAAGACCCTTACAATGTCTGATAATTAATCAATCTCTTCTGTCCCCCGATAACGAATGTAGCTTTTCTCTAAAAGGATCTCGATACTTTTTTATACTAAAAGAAACGTGAACTGATTTTGCTTGAATGTAGTTAATTTTATTTTAGTTTTATAGCAGAGACTGGCATATGAGCAGATTGGTCACCTGATGGTAAGTGATCTCCATCGCCCATAGATACCCAAGACAAGAAAATCATGGTTGCGTTGTCAACCTAAAAGGAGGGATAGGGATCCGAAAATCTCACTCACCGAACGAAACGAGCTGCTACTTTACGTCGGTTTCCTGCGAGAAAGTGGTATCAAACCGGTCGAGCCAGCCCATTCGTGCTGTAGACGTAAGTGTCAACAGCGGTGTCTCTACCACTCAAAAATGATAGATAGGAAATCGTTCTTAAAATATCTTAACAATTCGTGAAACAAGCAAGCATATCTCCATATTTGTGAGTAATATAGCTGATGGTAGGATATGCGTACCCGTCTGGATGGCACAAGGAGTACACATGGTGTTAAAACCTGCCTTAATGAGCCACACTCCTTGTGTGGTTCGCGTTCCAGGATCAGTCAATGTACATCAGGTTCTCTCAAAGAGCTTGCAACATAACTTTATGGTGGGTTGGGGCAATCAGAGTTTATCTCCGGATACCCCGGAGCCACCCCACTCAAGCGCCGAAGTAGGCTACCGCGGGGGTTTTAACCGGTATTGCCGGTGTAGGGTACGGCAGAACTTCCCTGTGTCTGAATCGGTCATATGTCTGTCTTGTTGCAAGCTCCTCGATTTTTTTCGTACCTCTTCGGAGTGTGAAGAAGCATAAATAAGCTATTGTTTATCGATGCCTCGGTGGCGTGGTGGTATTTCGGTACGACTACAGTTCTAAGGTCTCGGATTCGATCCGTGGGTCGGGCAGTGCTATTGAGTCTGGCATTTACGCCCGACATGGCGAAAGGCTCGTCGCCTATCATACCCTATCATCTATATGGGACGGAACTAAGCTCGGCGAAATTTGGGTATTCTAGTTCGCTAGTGCGCCTCTGCCTACCCTTTCAGGGATACAGGCGTGAGCCTATGTTATATTATGTTTGTCGATGGTCATGATTTTCTTTGGACTGCACTGCGCTTATCATCAGGTGTGTTGTAGTCACTTTACCGTGCTCAGATAAAAAAAGAAACGCCACGCTGTAGACAGTTATATCTACAGCACGAATGGACCGGCTCACTAGTTTGGTATCAAGAGACATGGTATATTATGATTTAAGTAGATATTAATATTTTGCTTTTCAGCAGATAAAAATATTGGTTTACTTGCTACACTCAAAAGGTTCAGGCATCAATGATATTTGTCGATTCTTTATTCGATCTCACATTTATACTTCTCTATTAGTCTTTTCATAAAGCTTATTTTATGAGTCCATTGCTTCATTGGATAATAAACATTATTATCATTACAGTTCATAGTGTACCCGCCGAGATTTTCTTTAGAAAATAATGTGGAACGAGTGTTTTTCTCATCAATAGGATTCCTCAGATAGGCCTTAGAAAATGATATTGCACATACAATCACGTTTATTTGGGACATTTTTGACAAAATAGGTTGTTCGAAGCTCCAGATTATCGACACCGAGTGTTATAGCAAGATTTTTGAGCATCTACTATTATTCCATTATTTTACAACTCAGTCTTCTTCTACCTGCCCTTATCCCACCTTAATGTGGGGTCGGCGCAACACACTTTTTCAAGCATGTTGCAAATAGGATTTGGCTTCGTTTTTACGACCGGCCGCCTGCCTGACGTCAACCCCCTATAAGGAATCCAGTCCCGGGCAAATTAAATTAGAAAATTTACTTTACCCGACCTGGGAATCGAACCCAGGACCTCCCGATCCACAGCCCATACATGCTGCCTCTAGAACAAGGAGGCGACTTTTACAACTCAGTATACTACCAAAATTTAAGTTACGTGCTGCGGTATTCCTTATTTATTTCACAAATGTATACGCACGTGTCATGATCTAACACGCACCTCAACATTATATTAAGTCCGACTTAATTTTCTATAGATTCACTGATAGAACTCAAATCAGCTTTTGACATATAAAAATCAAAAATTCTAAAGCATATGCGTATAACTACCACTTTTAGGGCCATTGGCAGTTCCGCGATAAATCTCTATTTATCCCAAATCTTGATTTAAAGATAGGAGTGAGGTGTAGGATAAATCGATATAAGATGTAACTCTACATTAGTAATAGCGCTGCAAGTCGCTCTAATAATTAAAACTTTGTTTTATGGCCAGCATCAAAAATCCCGGTATAAAATTTATCGATAAAAATCATTGAGAGCACAACACTATACGCTGCGAGTATTTTTTCCGCAACGATTCCAAAGAATCCAGTTTCCCAAATTTCCCTGCTATGGTCTTATTATTTAAGAAAATACACTTATGTTTGGCACGGCCAATGAAACTTCATGTATCGTACAGAATTGGCCGTGTTCACGTGTATACTCAAAACACGGGCTCCGTTATATTATCAGATATTGATGCTTATGCTTATTTTTTTGCAACCTCAATTTCAAGCTACTTGAAAAAAAAGAGCTTCTCAAATCAGTATGGTTTTTATAGATATTATGCGATATATCCCCTGAATTGTTTTTCGACCGACTTTAATTTTTTTTAAATTATTATTTTTAATTAATCTAGTCGCCTTTTTGGTCTAGTGGCACCGTGTATGGGCTGTGGACCGGGAGGTCCTGGGTTCGATTCCCAGGTCGGGCAAAGAGAATTTTCTAATTTAATTTGCCCGGAATTGGATCCTTCATAGAGGTCGACGTCAGGCAGGCGGCCGGTCGTAAAAACTAAACCAAATCCTCTCTGCATCATCCTTGAAAACGTGTGTTGCGCCGACCCCACATTAAGGTGGGATAAGGGCAGGTAGAAAGAAAGAAAGTTATTGTGTTTTAGTTATTGGACGTTGGGTGTTTTAATTGTGCTTTCAAACGACTTATATAATTTCAAAACAGTTATATTCATTCGCCTAAGACATTCGCATAGAAGATATTTATGGACAGGAAAACAATCCGATATCTTCTTTTAGCGTCTTAATTGAGGAAACCCAACTCAAGGACATAATCCTCCCATAATAGATACTTTAACGTCATGTCTATCGGCATTAACCATTTTTATACTTCTTTATAGCAGACCGGCCCGAGTAAGTGGGTCACCTCATGGGAAGTGGTCCCCACGGACCGGTGACGTGCAATCTCTATAGATTAAGAGACGCTGTCTACTCTAAAAATTTAATATTTAGGAATTCCAAACATACCAAAATAGCAACACCGGGTTTATTTTTGAATCGACATGGGGATGTTAAAAAAATAATTATGCAAGTTTTTGTCTATTTTGATTGAAATGCCTGTGCACGTCACTGCCACCGCCGACTTGGGAATCGAACTCAAGACCTTCTAGTTCACAGGCCGAAGGAACAAGCTGTTGTTAGTCATAATAAATGAAACTGTAAAACACAATGGGCCTTACTTATAAAAACATTTTAGCTGAGCAAATGGTTAATAATAGTCTATCCCTTTCATTTTCAAACATTGTGATACGAGGAAAAACGTGACAGACTATTCTTAACCATTTTCTCCGCTAATTTTTTTTCTATGTAAGGCCCAATAAATGTTACAACAAAAACAAAGCCCTTCCAGTTTCAGTACACCATCAAAAATGTCTAATACACGTCATGTTCACAACATACCGTAAAACGTGTCGTTTGAACGCACCTTTAACCTGAAAAGGTGTAATAAAATACCAACCCAACAAAGGAAACCAAGGGGCCACCATAATTGACACAGCGAATGTTAAGCCGTATAAATTCTGTCGCCGAGAGAAAGAGTAGTCTAACCCCACAAAAATGAAAAACTGAGATGAAAAGAAATCAATCACACATCTAATATTGTGGGGAATGGGGTTATGATGAGGTTTTACGCGTATATTGCGTCTAAGTCGAGTTTGTGTAATATATATGCGTTGCCAACTTAAAAGGAAGGAAATAGGGGTTGGGAAAGAGAGGAGGGAATTCAGGCCACCGGAAATCTCGATCACTGAACGAAACGTGACAGCAAGCTGCCACTTTAGATCGGTTTTCTGTGACACAGATCACAGCTGTATCTAACCAGTCGAGCAAGCCCATTTGTGAGATTTCCGGTGGCCCAATTAACACCCCGCTCCCCCCCTTTACCAATCCCTTTTCCCTCTCCTACCATTTACTCCTTTTAGGTTGGCAACGCATCCATGATTATTTTTGTTTTGGATGTCTATGGGCGGTAGACATCACTTACCATCAGGTTACCCATCTGCTCGTTTGCCAGTCACTGCTATATAAAAAAAATCATTTACATGTTGCCAAATCAGATCTACAGAGATATATAGCAAATATGTAATGCGGATGGATATATTGGAGAGTATTGAAAAAAATATGTTATATAACCTCAATTTCCACATATCTAAACTTAGACAACTTCTCCACTAAGCGACTCAATTTGGGTAGTCATTTTATGTGCTTGTAGCAAGACGTCCGCGTCGTCTGCACAAAGGAGCAAAGGGTATCGATTCTATTGTAATCTATTTGAATGATCTAGTGATAAAGATCTTGAATCTTCGCTAGTGATGTAGCAGTTTATGTGCTTTTGCCATCGATATATTGTTTACCTAGATGTACAGTTGACGCTCGGAAAATGGGACAGCATAGAAGTACTTAAGCACTCCTTTTGCCTAAAATCGGACGTCGATAGAATTCTAAATTTCAAAATTCAAATTAAAGAACGCTTGCTCATTTCGTTTAAAAACCTACTTTGTAACACGTGTTTAGGGTTATATTTGTGTTGATTTAATTACAACTTGTGATCGTTTTCTTTGTTTTATTTCTGAGACCACTTTTAGGGGGATATTTGCAAAGAACTGTGCATCTAGGGTATAATATATTGATGGCTTTTGCCGTTTGTTTCGTCTATGCTGTGCACATAAGATATGACGGGAAGCCTTCGTCCCGGATTTTTTAATTTTAGGATATATTAAAACAAACTTCAGAGCAACGTAACGTAATGTATTAATGGCAATCTTAGTTTTTACAACTAATCGAGGAAAGAGAGAAGGGAGCAGTTTTTAATTAGCCTATCACAACGCCGTCTTCAATCTATCACGTCATGTGGACCCGTGCTGATTGGTTCGTTTAAAAATTTTGCTTCCTCATTCGTGCGGTTCACGTAATCGCGAACACCGTTTATTATTACATCAAAGACATTCAATAGTACATAGACGGGTCAACAGCGCGAAACTTGTGATCCAAAAGTTGTGACCTCGTGGTCACAAGTCACGGTGGTACACGACCTTGCAGTCGTGCCAGCGTAATAATGTTTATACAATAATTCTACTTACGTGATTCTTGACTGCCTCGGTGGCGTGGTGGTATTTCGGTACGACTACGGTTCTGAGGTCTCGGGTTCGTTTTTTGACGTCAACTTACATTATATACCAACATTTATGCCTACAGCTTCATCTATACGCGTTATTTTGAATTTAAATCTAAATTCTTATTATTTTTTTGGCGTGAAATTTATTTGACTGCCTCGGTGGCGTGGTGGTATTTCGGTATGACTACGGTTCTGAGGTCTCGGGTTCGATCCCCGGGTTGGGCAAAGTGATATTGGATTTTTCCATATCAGCCCGGAGTCTGGAATTTGTGCCCGATATGGCGATAGGCTCGCCCCCTATCACATCTGGGACCGAACTAAGCTCGGCGAAATGTGGGTGTTCTAGTTCGCTAGTGCGCCTCTGCCTACCCCTTCGGGGATACAGGCGTGAGCTTATGTATGATGTATGATGTATTAGCAGTGCGACGTGCTTCTTCAATTATAGGATGCCACAACGTTCTAATTCAAATTCATTCAAAGGGATTTCAAAGGTATTGTTTTTACTTGATGTTTAATGAATTTATGTTTAATACGTCCTATGGCTGATTATGATGATGATGATGATGAATCATTTGAAGCTGAAATACAAATGTCTTGACTGCCTCGGCGGCGTGGTGGTATTGCCTGCGTGGTACAAATATCGTCGGTCGAGTCTGGCAACTATTGGATTGTTCAGTATCAGCCCGAAATCTGGAATTTGTGCCCAATATGGCTGTTAAATATAAATCCGTGATTGGAATTCAATTATATGTATGAGTATATGCATCACAATGTACAAGTGTCTATAAATATTAAAGAATGGCGGTAGGCTCACCCTATCACATCTGGGACGGAACTAAGCTAAGCAAAATGTTGGTGTTCTAGTTCGCTAGTGCCTGTCTATCCCGGGGTTCAGGCGTGAGCTTATGTTATATTTATTCGAAGAAACAAGCGACAGTGGGCGTATCTTAGTTCCCAGAACCATCTTTATCAGAAATGGATTTCCAGAAAAAGTAATTTCAGACAGGGCAAAGTTCGCAAATAACGATAATAAATACTGAATACCAACATTACCAGAAGTATTATTTGTGCTGACCTATAAGGAAAATTACATCATACATAAGCTCACGCCTGTATCCCCGAAGGGGTAGGCAGAGGCGCACTAGCGAACTAGAACACCCACATTTCGCCGAGCTTAGTTCCGTCCCAGATGTGATAGGGGGCGAGCCTATCGCCATATCGGGCACAAAATCCAGACTCCGGGCTGATATGGAAAAATCCAATATCACATTGCCCGACCCGGGGATCGAACCCGAGACCTCAGAACCGTAGTCGTACCGAAATACCACCACGCCACCAAGGCAGTCATGATTTAATAAACATATTTAAAGATTTCACTGATGATTCATTCAATGAAATATAATTTAATACTGACTTCATATAGATCTTTACGATATGTACCAGCGGAAATGTGTCATAACTACAATCTTGCTAGACCACTAAATTAATAAAGTTGTCCACAAAGACCGGTAATTAAACATTTTAATCAACGTCTCGAACGTCACAAAACATCATAAATATAGCCGCGTCCTGCGGAAGCCAATAGCCAGTAAACACCAGGGTTGCCAATTCAAAACACGAATTTCCAGAATCTTGGCAATAAACTCGAAAATATGGAAAAATTTTGTACGTATGCTTCCAAGAAGTTCAATGTCAGAATTTTGGCAGGAATTAATAAAGTAGTTTTTGTGTCAGTCGACGCCAAGACATATCCGCTCATCAAAGAATGAGATATTCTTAGCTCTTATTGCAAATTAACTATTAGACAAATATAAAATATACAGGACAAATATTCACAATTCTTATCATGTTTACCCTTCGTTCTGATAGATTCTGTTGCTATGTGCATGTTTTAAAATAAATTTAACATAAGCTCACGCCTGTATCCCCAAAGGGGTAGGCAGAGGCGCACTAGCTAACTAGAACTACCACATTTCGCCGAGCTTAGTGCCGTCCCAGATGTGATAGGGGGCGAGCCTATCGCCATATCGGGCACAAATTCCAGACTCCGGGCTGATATGGAAAAATCCAATATCACTTTGCCCAACCCGGGGATCGAACCCGAGACCTCAGAACCGTAGTCATACCGAAATACCACCACGCCACCGAGGCAGTCAAATAAATTTCACGCCAAAAAAATAATAAGAATTTAGATTTAAATTCAAAATAACGCGTATAGATGAAGCTGTAGGCATAAATGTTGGTATATAATGTAAGTTGACGTCAAAAAGACAGCTAGTCATTAAAAGTCAGTCAAATTATTTCTGCTTCTTCTTCAGACCAAGGAGACCATAATCTAATTCTAAGGTAATAATCGTAATATTTCAGTAACATAATATGATTTAACTACTTAAATAAAGGAACCACTAGTTATTGATTGTAATATAAGATTATGTAGCTATTTCAATGGCATTAAAGTTCAAAAACCAAACTACCCCAAATACAAATGATTTTCCTTAACCGGTAACCCTGAATATCGACTACCTAAATATGATGTCGTTAAAGATACCTATACGGGCACATTTTACGACTGTTTTACGACGGAATGCACTCACATTGAAAGTATTTTAGATCATGCTAACTGATCACTCCAGAAATACCGGTTCTACGTAGCTCCGATTGTCATAAGACTGTATTTATGGATGCACTCTAAAACTGCAAAGTTTTGACTTAAGTAGTTAAATAATATATAAATAATAAATAAACACCCAACAGTCACATACATAGTCTTGACCCCACACTAATATCGAGCCTTGTGTCGTGGGTATCAGGAACTACGAGAGACTTTCGGTCTCACAACACCCAGACCCGAAACAAATATCTGTAGGCCATACAAACATTTGTCTCGGTGCGGGGATCGAACCCGCGGCCTCTCGTTTCACAGCCGGCTACTCGTCCGCTGCGCCACGGAGGCTGTCACATGTGCTATTTTACATAATTATTAGCCGAATTAAAATGGAAGAGGTTCTCAATTCCTCTGTATTTATTTGTTTAATGTGATATCTGCGATAAATGTTGACTATTTTTCTGTATTCATTGTTTTCAATAAAGCCGAATGTAAGGATAGTCCGTCATTGTCCTATATAAAATATTTTTTATATAATAATATTAAATTATTCGTATTATGTTTAAAAAATAGATAACTATATCTACCTAAAAAGCTACAAAATAAATAGTTTAATATAACGTATTCCAATATGTTTCTTAATATATCACAACTGCCTCGGTGGCGTGGTTGTTTTTCGGTACGGCTACCGTCCTGAGGTCTGGGATTCGATCCCGGGTCGGGCAAAGTGATATTAGATGTTTCCATATCAACCCGAAGTCTGGAATTTGTGCCCGACATGGCAATAGGCTCGCCCCCTATCACATCTGGGACAGAACTAAGCTCGGCGATATGTGGGTGTTCTAGTTCGCTAGTGCGCCTCTGCCTCTCTTCGGGGATACAGGCGTGAGCTTATATATGTATGTGTCTATATCACAAAATATACACATAATTGGAAAACTTGAAGCGCATAACTTTAATTGTTACTGTAGGAGAATATAGCATTTAAACTTTAATTAAAGTCAGTCTAGTAGAATTAATAATACAATATCACATAATAGATGACTCTAAATGGCTGTGTTATACAAATATGCTTGCAGATGAAGCCATAATCAACCTACAGATGTAATGCTGTTTATTCAACATAATTACAACAAACAAATTTAACAGAAGCGCAATAAACGCACCGAAGCCGCGAACTACATATATTCATTTATTAAACGAACCGCAATGTTTGAATACGTCTTAATTTTGTTTACCCTAACCAGTTTAAGAACTCTCTGATATACATTTTCGACTAACTTCGAAAAAGGAGAAGGTCCTCATTTCGTCTGTTTTTTATGTATGTTACGTGATATCCCTCCCAAATGCGGACTGATTTTCAAAATTATTTTTGTATTTGATAGAGCTTATTTCAAGGGAGGTCCTATATAAAGGTCCTATACAAAGGTGCGGATAATATCCTTATCGGATGCGAAATTGGTCTGTTAAGTTTTTAAACTTGTGATTATGACTTACGTGGTCTTCATCGGAAAAAAACAGTTTATTGGGTAAAAAATCAATACTTTCATAAACTGATGCTGACGTTTAATTTTATAAAAATTGATGCTTATTTATAATATACAATTTATGGTGTAACATTAATATTATTTTATTTATAATTTTATTTACAATTACGTATGAACTCTAACTGAAACGGTGCATTTTCCTATGCATCTTTAAATTACCTAAATATTAAATTTACACACCTACTGTCTACAATCACTACACCACTCTAGGTTGACTGGTAGACAATGCCTTCTGCATTAAGTCTGGTTTTAGAATATTTATGTAAACAATGTAATAATAAAAATTTACTAATGAGGAACTTGCATGTAATTTTTTTTAGTTCATTGTGAAGAACTGGATCTCAAATAAACACAAGATTTACAAAAGCTCGCGCTAAAAAGAGACGTGAAGTCACCGCGTTGATGTCGCATGAAATTGTTTTTCGTTGTCATTGATGGCTAGTGACATTACTTATCAACACGTAGGTATCATATAAAATTTCCCCATACCAAACAAAAAACACCCTAAAAATAAATAAGTTACACGCTTGAATCATGCTCGAAAAGGTGGTAAGATTACCAGAAGAAAGGAATTTGGAAAGAGAACCTCCCAAATCTCAATTACCAATCACCATGCTAAACAACAACAATTTTCCGCAAAATTCGGAAAAATACCTCATCCTGGAAACATTACTCCATGCAATGATGTCACTTGGGTTTTGCAATTACGTTCCATTATACGTAATTTATAACTCAAATATTTTGAAAAATTGTAGAAATACCATGTTTTGTGTAATGTTTTAGTGCAGGAGACGCGGCAACGGTTAACCTACAAAAACTTAACGGACCATGGAAATACTTCTAAAGAGCCTTGCGTACTCGAGTTATCTGTATTGTATGTCTTAAGCCGCGTCTCCTGACGTAGTTTTCTTGAAACATTACACAATAACACATACGCAAAACAACGATTTTAGCTGTCTCCTGCTCATAGAACAATAGACCATAGATAATCACAAGTTTAAAAACTTAACAGACCGACTTCAAATCCGATTGTGACCTAATTTATATGGGACCACCCTTGAAAGAAGCTCTATGGAACACAAAAAGAGAAAGAATACAAGAATTTTGAAGATCGGTCCATATTCGGCGGAGATATTGCGTAACATACATATATAACTAGAACACCCACATTTAGCCGAGCTTAGTTCCGTCCCAGATGTGATAGGGGGCCTCTGCCTACCCCTTCGGGGATACATGCGTGAGCTTATGTTATGCTATGTTATACGTATATAAAAAAATACAGACTAATTGAGGACCTTCTCCTTTTTGGAAGTTGGTCGATGAAACATCGATGAATTGAGATTTCATGAGATTTCTTCTCCCTTATAAATCACTTTAAAAAATATATAACACATTTGACCTACACGGTCGAAGTTACAAAGCGTTCACAGATTTTTATGCTTCTATGAGCATAATACATGCTTTGATGGATTCTCGAAGGGCACAGTATGAATCGATTAGATGCTTAACAAACTCGATTGCCTTCAATATTCACTTTATGCATGAATATATTCGTAAACTTTATTTAATTCGGTTATTTTTAACCGGCTTTAAAACAAGAGGAGGTTAACAATTCGTCGGAATATTTTTTTTTTTATTCTTTTTTTGTTTAAAAGGGTATACTTCCCAGGTGGTCCCATTGCCACCATGTCAGGATCTGATGATGGGATCCTAGAAAAATCAAGGGCAACCCTCACATTTTATAGGAGCCCATGGTGTGTTTTATATGTTTTCTAAGACTATTCAGGTACATGTTGCTGAGCTGATGATGGAAAATATAACTCCTTAACTATTAGAAGTTGATGCATAATTCTTTCAATATTACAGGCTACTGAACACTAAAATGAGATAAATAATAATTAAAGTTCAACAAAACTGAAAACCAACTTCAAAAACGAACACTCAATCAAAGTCAAAAATAACAACAATTTCTTACTCGCTTTGGAGTCGGTGCCTTTTCATTTAATCTGCTTCGGCCTCAGCACGGTTTTCAGTTTTGTTATTACAGCAGGGACTGGCAAACGGGAGTTGGGTCACCTGATGGTAAGTGATTTCAGCGCATAGACATGATAACAAAAGAATCATGGATGCGATACAAAATATTTTTTTTTGTATTCGTTGGAAAAATGAGCTACCAACGCATCCCGAGGGGAACTGGAATGATTATATTGAATTCGACCATACCCAATGTTCAGTCGCCTGGGAGATGGTAAACAACCAAGCAACCGCTGTGACAAGAATGTGGTGTCAGACAGTGGGATTATGTGTGAAAAATACGGACAGCCACCGTGGCGCAGCGGGCGAGCAGCCGGCTGTGAGGCGAGAGGTCGCGGATTCGATTCCCGCACCGAGACAAATGTTTGTATAGAGATATTTGTTTCGGGTCTGGGTGTTGTGAGACTGAAAGTCTCTCGTAGACCCACGACACAAGACTCGATCTTAGAGTGGGGTCAGGACTATGTATGTGACTGTTGGGTGTTATTATTATTAAATATTTCTTTTAACTTTTTCACACTTTTTTACTTTCAACACTATTCTTTCCACCATCATCCCACCTTAATGTGGGGTCGACATAACACACTTTTTCAAGCATGTTGCAGAAAGGATTTAGTTTAGTTTTTACGAGCGGTTGCCTGCCTGACGTCAACACTTCTCTGGGGGATCCAATGTCGGACTAACTGTGTATATAAAAACACCCTGCTCGATCCGAGAATCGAAGCCAGGACCTCCCGATTCACAATCGACAACGTTACTACTAGACCAAGGAGGCGACAATACTTTCATCATCTTCATCATCATCCACAGCCTGTAGGGTCCCACTGCTGGGCATAGGCCTCTCTCATATCATGCCATTCCTTACGATTCTGGGCCATATGCATCCAAGTTCGACCTATGATCTTAACCAGGTCGTCGACTTAAATGAGGACTTTTCCTTACAAAAATGCTCACAAAACATTTTTAAAGAAACTTTCACAGCTTTCGTCCATCTCGCAGGCAAGAACAATAGTAGTGCGTGACCCACACAATAGCTCCTTTGCGATGCCAACGAGGTGAATAGAGAGTACTTCAACTGTGGCCATTAACGAAGTCTCCTCGAGGCGTGTCCGCGTAAATGATTCGCGTTGAGCGTCTTTTCAGGTTTTCGACCTACTTCAAAAAAGAAGGTACTCAATTCGGCTGTATTTTTTTATTTATGTTACGAGATATCTCCGCCAAATGTGGACCGATTTTCAAAATTCTTTTTGTGTTCGGTAGAGCTTATTTCAAGGGTTCCATATACATTTGGTCACGATCGGATTTGGAGTCGGTCTGGGGGGTTACCATCACCTCTTATAGCAGTATTATTATAATTTTACTTGTACCGATTGCCATACAAAACAAACGAAAAAAGATTATAATAATACTGCTATAAGAGGTCGTGGTAACCCTGCTGTTAAGTTTTTAAACTTGCGATTATCATAAATACTTTGGAAGTAGACGAATATAAAATAAGTTATTTTATCTCAAAATTATTTTAACTTTGTTAAATATATGAATATAAACACATTCAAAATAAATGATTAATATTAATCCTGTAATATACTTGTCTCACTGCTGGGCACAGGCTTCCTCTACTAATGAAAGGAGTTAAGCCTTGGCCTAATACGGGTTGGTAGACTTCACAATCCTTCCAATTTCTTGTAAAGAAAATATCAGGTATGCAGGTTTCCTCACGATGTTTTCCTTCACCGTTATAATACATTAACATAGAAAATTCATAGGTGTATGCGCTTTTCGGGGTTGATCTCGAACCTCCGATACTTGTCACGGCAGTCCGTACCTTTCCCAACTGAGCTATTGCTGCTAAAACAAGAAGCAATCCTGCCAAGATGAATCATTGCATTTACTTCTATGTCTCCATAACTTAAAAAGTACACCTAGTTCAGTACACCTAAGTTCGCTCAACTTACATTACTAAAACACACAGTAGAACAAAGAGAAATCCTTTGATGTTAATGTATGTATAACACAAATTGATGTATAAATTATATTTACATGACTTTGAACATTGCAAGTTCGTAGTAATTTAGTTAAGTACAAAGAGAATGCATGTAACTTAGTTAATTGAGTAAGAGAGAGAGAGTAACTTCAGTAACTACAATAGCAGTTGCTAATGTTGTTAGAAATGCGTTTGAAACGTATGTTAAGTGAAATCAAAGTTTATTGTCTGTTTATGGTCTAGTGGCGGCTTACCTTAGCTGTGAAATGTACTCATAGGGTCTAAGGTTTGATTCTAAGTTTGAACAGTTATGTATTCATTCATTTATTTCTCAAAAACGGTCTTTCATTCTAGGTAGAAATAAGGGCAGGTGTCCTTATCCCGTCTTAATGTGGGATCGACGCAACGCACTTTTTTTAAAGCACTTTGCATAAAGGATTTGGCTTAGTTTTTACGACCGGCTGCCTGCCTGGCAACAACCCCTTTTGAGGGCTCCAGTCCCGGACAAATTAAATTATGAAATTCGCTTTGCCCCATCTGGGAATCGAACCCAGGACCGCTCCTAACCCATTTGAATTTTGAATTTGAATGTTTGTGCTCTTTTTTGGAGTTGGTCTCGAACCTCCGACACTCGTCTCGGCAGTCCATATCAACTGAACTATCGCTATAAAATAAATAAATAATAAATAAATAACACCCAACAGTCACACACATAGTCCTGACCCCACACTAAGATCGAGTCTTGTGTCGTGGGTATCAGGAACTACGAGAGACTTTCGGTCTCACAACACCCAGACCCGAAATAAATATTTGTAGGCCATACAAACATTTGTCTCGGTGCGGGGATCGAACCCGCGGCCTCTCGCTTCACAGCCGGCTACTCGCCCGCTGCGCCACGGAGGCTGTCAAGTATATAAGGTACTTATATAAAAAAAAACTATTTTTGTCTGTCTGTTCCAGCTAATCTCTGAAACGGCTGGAACAATTTTGACGGGACTTCCATTGACAAATAGCTGATATAAGGCAAAACTTAGGCTACTTTTATTTTAGAAAAATGTTAACCCGGAGTATAGATTTCCACGCGAACGAAGTCCCGGGCAACAGCTTTTTATTGATAAAACTATAAGAACTCCCTGAATCCGCACCTGTAAAAAAACCGCAATAGCAGACTAAACGAAGCCATTAGTTGCAATATAAAAATTCCATTTACTTTTTGCGAGACTTTTCAGCTGACGACATTATTATAGATAATTTAGTTGAAACGTTGCAAACTTTACTCGAAGAGAATGCGCTCTGGTTTGCTGATAAAGTTTTATTGCTATATGAACATAACATTACCGTTAAGAAGATATAATATAAGACTGCCTCGGTGACGTGGTGGTATTTCGGTACGACTACGGTTCTGAGGTCTCAGGTTCGATCCCTGGGTCGGGCAAAGTGATATTGAATTTTTCCATATCAGCCCGGAGTCTGGAACTTGTGCCCGATATGGCGATAGGCTCGCCCCCTATCACATCTGGGATGGAACTAAGTTCGGCGAAATGTGGGTGTTCTAGTTCGCTAGTGTGCTTCGGCCTACCCCTTTGGGGATACAGGCGTGAGCTTATGTTATGTTACGAAGATATAATTAGTTAATTTTATGTGTTTTAATGATTTCTTATGTACATACACACTGACGCCTGTATCCCATGGGGATAGGCAAAGAAGTTTGATCGCCACAAGCTACGATTCTGACACACCTCTTTTGCCTCTTCCACACTCATGCAACTTTTCATATTTGATTTGTACCAGATATGGCGATTAGGATGCGATGGAAATGAGCTGGGCACATGTGTGTAGTTCTCTATTTCGCCTCTGCCTACACCTTCGTATGACCAAAGACTTCTATGTATAATACTAGACAGGCTGTTCGGTACATAGAATTTGCGCACTAAGTTTCCGTCAATTGACCGCAACTCACTATAGACTGCTCTTTTAATTAGCCGTCAAATGTCAACTTGCCGCAATGTGACGCAGTTTTACTTCTAATCAGCTTGTCTAGTAGTATACATAGAAATCTCTGAGTATGACTAACAAATACTTAAGATGTGTCGGTGAAAAATCTAAGTATAATGTCCTTATCTTGAGCCCCTTGGTATAGGAGTTTATAGAAAGAAAATAGCATAAGCACACGCCACGGTAGGCAGAGGTGCACTAGCCAACTAGAACACCCATATTTTGCCGAGCGTGGTTCCGTCCCAGATGTGTTAGGGGGCGAGCCTATCGCCATATCGGGCACAAATTCCAGACTCCGGGCTGATATGGAAAAATCACTTTTCATCGAACCCGAGAGCTCAGGACGATAGTCGTACCACTACGCCACCGAGGCAGTCAATAAAAGAATTGAACAATACATCGGTATAGGTGATTGCACCCATTAATCCGCAGTACATTGAACGACGCGATAGGGCACTCACGGCGGGTCCCGTACAGCTAATCCAACAGAATTCCACTACAATTTATTGTACTCTATAAATCCGGATTCATTGTCTCGACCTCTAGTTAACAATCTTATTTATAACTTTCTATACGAAAACTTCTTATAGACAACCATGAGATGGGTATAAAAGAAAAAAGAGAAAGAAAGAACAGTCTAAAGTTAGTTTTAGGTAAAGTACGTTTGAATAAATATTACGTAACAATCAGCAATCGAAATTGTACATTTTATTGTTTTTATTTTACATGGAGGTTACCTTGTTGTAGATTGGCTGCTCTAATTTAATGTAAATTATTGAAATTTTTTGTTTTCTTATTTTGGTTGTGTATTAATATCTGACTGTAAACTGATTATTATTCTCAAAAAGAGCAACGTCAGAGTACCCCTCTCATTAGTAGAGGAGGCCCGTGCCCAGCAGTGGGACAGTAATATAATATTACAGGGCTAATATTATTAACAGTGCGGTCTTTTCCAGCCTAAGATAGTCTAGTCCTGTGTAGCCTCATAGGAATATTCAAAACCCTATGGAGATTTTATAACCTCTAAAAGTGGCGTAGCAACCAAAGAGCTTAATGAGGGGACCGTGGCTTATTCACCTACCTCTCACTTTACATAAATTGCGCAAAAATTCCGGCGTAATGAATCTCGAGCGACGTTCATAGCCACTCGGGTTGAATACAAAATATTTTTTACGTGAAAATAATGGTGGCATCGGGGCCCTTATTATGGGCTATGAACACGTAACAAGGTCGCGTTACATTTATTAAAATACTTATTTTTTTAGTAAAATACTTAATAAGTATATTAACTATGTTTTTTGACTAAAATACTTAGTAAAATACTAAAATACTTAATACATTAAGGCTCAATTGCACCACTAGTATTAACCTAGAGTTAGTCCTAACCGCAAGTTAAGCTACATGTCATTCATACATTTTCTGTCAATTAAGCTTGCGGTTAGGACTAACTCTAGGTTAATAATAGTGGTGCAATTGAGCCTTAGGGCGACTTGCACCACTATTACTAACCTCCGGTTAGTCCTAACCTCAAGTTAAATTGAAATAGAAATATATGAAGGACATGTAATTCGTTACATGTAATTAATTTAATGTCACCATATATTATCTGTAATTAGATGTAGTACATTATATGTAATGAATTACATGTCCTTCACATATTTCTATTTCAATTTAACTTGAGGTTAGGACTAACCGTTGGTTAGTAGTAGTGGTGCAAGTCGCCCTTACTAAAATACTTAACTACATACTTAATTTTTGTATAAAAAAGTATTCTATATGGAATTCTCTGTCAGTCTATATTGCTGTAGCTGTGAGGTTTTCAGATGGGTTTATTCATAAAAACTAAGCCGAATTCGTTTGTTATGCCGATCTCACATCGGAGTAGGATAAAGCCAGGTGTCAAGAGGTAAAAAGTAATTTTTAATAATACAAAAAAGATATCCGTAAATTTTTTCAATATGTATTTTAGATATCACTTGTGGTAAAAAGACGTGCGATATCGGCAATACTTCAAAAACCAAATTTGTCTAACATAACCTATGCGGGTTCGATTCCCGCATCGTGACAAATGTTTGTGTGACACAGATATTTATTTTGGGTTTGGGTGTTGTGAGACTAGAAGTCTCTCGTAGATTTTGATACATACGCTGCGCTGCATCTTAATAGTAAAACCATTTGCCTATATACAGATTACAATAACACGGTACGGTGCGTTACATACTCGTTATGAACTTTGGTAGAGAATTAGACCCCAGGAACGGTCGTTTGTACTTGGCGTGGGCACGTCCTAACAGTAAGGCGACACGAATACATTTTATCCGTGCCATTTACACGTTAAGTTAAAATTATTTTCTAGAAATACGAATACATTTTACTTTTTTAGCAAATTCAAAAAAGAACAGGTTCATTTAGCGCCACCGTACATGGCCTCTGAGAAATGTCCTATGTTTAAACCTCAATTATAATTAGAGTTTATTATTTTCAATTTCTCGACAAAACATAGGTTGAGTAAAACATGAGGCTAATCTCATAGCAAAGACTGGCAAACGAGCTGATGGGTCATCTGATGGTAAGTGATCTCCACAAAACGAATCATAGGTGCAATAGGTTGCAAACCTGAAAGGAGGGAAAGATTTGGAAAGGGAGGGGAGAGGGGGAATTGAGCTACCGGAAATCTCACTCACCAAACGAAACGAGACTGCGAGCTGCCACTTTACGATGGTTTTCTGTGTGACAGTGGTCTCAAACCGGTCGAGTCTGCCCACCCGTGCTGCAGACTTTTTCTCTTTTTGTATTTTTAGTAAAATAAAACAAAAGGCTTTAGATCTTGTCAAAGAAATAGACAAGCAAACCGTCCTTCCGGGCCAGTCACCTAAAAATTTACTAAAAGCTTATTTATATTTATATGAAAAGTCGAAGTGATTTACCCGAAATTGGCGTGTTAAGACATCATTTACAACATGAACACACCGAAACTGACGGCGGAGTTCACACGGCTGGAAAGCAATTTATTTCGCGAACCTTCTTTGGGTTAAACACACTGTTAGCTGATTTTTCGGACCTTAATATATGTAATGGTATGGGCTAGGGGTCAACATCTACTGGGCAGCAAACCCTCATTTATGTTCTCCATTTTAAAAGCTTTTTAGATACATACAGACTCACGGCTGCATCCCATGAGGGTAGACAGAAACTATTAAGCGCTACATACTACGTCTTCTTTTAAAAAAATGGCTTCATGGCGCTGCCGTTATCTTCCCAATATCAAGTAAAAGATAGCATGTTTCTCGATAGAGCATTTATAAATTCGCAATCAGTGACGTGCAGTCCATATAGACTAAGGGAAGCTGTCTACACTGCAGGTCGGTTCTCTAAGAAACGCAACAACGTTGCGATTGACGCCTCGCTCCCGCAGCGGACATCGTTGAGATCGACGGAGCGTTCAAAGTTGTTGGGTCTTAGAGAATACCCTTTTCCATACATTTATGTCAACCGCCTCGCTCCAGAGAGCTAGTTCGCATAAGCGCCGCATCGCGCATAGCGCTAGTGCGTGCGCTTTGTACCTTGCTGAATACAAAAATGAAAACATCTTTGCCGCAACGATGCCGCAACGTTGTTTTCACAAATGAAACCTTAGAGAATCGACCTGCTGGTAATTTGCTAAATCAATAATTAAATCAAAAAATTATCACCAAAAACAGATTGTCGAAATAGTAGTGCTCGGTTCATATTTTAAATTGCCACGGGGGTGATGATGAAAATTATACTAAAGCAAGAATTAAAGAAAACAATTATGCCAGATTTTAGTCTACCCTAATCTAAATGGCTGTGCACGCCACTGTTCGCAATCTCTATAGGACCTACAAATGGACGATCTCAAGGTCTGGAATTATGGCGGCAATTCCTTCCAGTGCCATGCCCCTCAGACGGCTTTCCTCTAGCGAATCGACTGAACACAGCCAGCCCGCCACAAGCTACGAACTTGACACACCTCTTTTAACATTTGAAGAATTTGGCATATCGACGATTGAAAGTATACTTGTAGTATCTTGAAAAATCCAACTTTACGGGAGAGCCAAAAAAATATAAGCTCACGCCTGTATCCCCGAAGGGGTAGGCAGAGGCGCACTAGCGAACTAGAACACCCACATTTCGCCGAGCTTAGTTCCGTCCCAGATGTGATAGGGGGCGAGCCTATCGCCATATCGGGCACAAATTCCAGACTCCGGGCTGATATGGAAAAATCCAATATCACTTTGCTCGACCCGGGGATCGAACCCGAGACCTCAGAAAAAAAAGACAAAAAAACTATTTATAAAATTCATAACCTTTAAATTTAAACCAAAAGAGATATTAACGCCATATTTAGAATGCGTATTCTTGGAATTACAATTCATTTTTTGGAATTGGTTAAATACCTCTAGCTCTAAAGTTAGTTTATCAATGACTTTTGATGAGATACAGCAACCTATAGAAAAAGCAGCAAAAACGTTGTACTTCTAAGGTGAGTTCTATGTGGACATCAAATCACTCTGAATTAACGTGAAACCAACGTCGTAACTATATTCAACTAGTTGAATATGTTGTACATACATCGTTTGTTGGATGTCTTTAGAAAATACTGGAAGCGATTTAGGCGTACTTGTTAAATTTTGAAAAGTGACAAGTTTTTTACTATTTACAGTGTTTATAAGTTTTTTTTTAAGTCGTTTTTTTCAACGTCGTATCAAAGTTTTTTTTAATCATAGAAGAACAAGAGTGTATTCGAATGTTTTCGAGATACGACAAGTATGCTTTCGAGCGGCGATATGTAAAATTATTCAACCCTTGTTATAAAACTGGGTGCTGACTACCACTTCACAAAAGATTTTCATGGCAGACCGGCATTTAAATGACATTTTCTTATTATGCATACAATAAAGCATTATTATTAAAGCAATTGTTTATAAAATAATCCGAAGCCATCTAAATCATAATGAAGACCACAGAGCTCGTAGATTTCAATTAAAATGAAAACAATATCACAAAGGAAATTATGTTCCAGTATATTTGAAAACAAAGCAATAATGCCGAGTCGCCGCCAGACAATCAAGAAAACATTTCCGTGAAATCAAAACAAGACTCATACAATATTCTGTTAATATCGCTGCACTTTCAGAAATACCTACATAGCCTCATCCCTTTTTTTAGGGGCAGGTAGGGGCGAGGAATTTACGCTTACTACGATTTCTGCACACCTCTTTTGCCCCATTCAGTCTCATTGCATTTTTCACGCAAGCATGTCGGTCTAAGGGTTCAGAAATATATTATAAATAAAATCAAGCCCGAGCTCAGTTGGGAGTCCATATATCGACAGTCCATAGACTGTCAGGCACGCAGCCGGTCGTAAAAACTAAGCCAAATCGTTTCTGCAATATACTTGTAATTTTGTGTTGCGCCGACCCACATTAAGGTGGAATAAGGGTAGGTAGAAAGATAGTTTTCACGCGTGGCATTGCCACTCAAATGTATGGAAAAACCCAATCCTATGGATTTTTGGAAACTGTCAAAACTGCAACTTTTTTCTGAGCACGGCAAAGTGACTTCACTATACCTGATGGTAGGCGCAGTGCAGTCCATCAGCAACCATCATCAGCAACCATCAGCAACCATCAGCAACCATCAGCAACCATCAGCAACCATCGACAAACAATGGGTTTAATGGTGATCACTAGATTCATACCGGCCTATTAAATATCGACCGACTTCCAAAAAGGAGAAGGTCCTCAATTAGTCTGTATTTTTTATGTATGTTACGCGATATCTCCGCCAAATGTGGACCGATCTTCAAAATTATTTTTGTGTTCGATGGAGCTTATTTCAAGGGTGGTCATATAAATTTGGTCACGATTCGATCGGTTTGAAGTCGGTCCGTTAAGTTTTTTTGTGATTATTATGCTTCTTCACACTCCGAAAAGGAATAAAGCAAATCGAGTACTGCAGCCCGAGCAGGAAAATTTCTGACAACCGTAAATGTATTCGTGCTCGATGCGCGTCTATGAAATTTGTATGAAATATTAACCAAATGTCATCAGTGCGCAGCGAGTTTACATTTACATTAGTTTTTCGTGCTTGGGCTACTGAAAGCCGTGAGCATGAATATTGACTGTCAAGGTTACCTTCTGTGCATTTATGAGTTCATGACATGTTTTGTGTATTTTTTTATATTTTTTTTATATCAGAGACTGGCAAACGAGCAGATGAGTCACCTGATGATAAGTGATCTCCACCGCCCATAGACACCCGAGACTCAAAAAGAATCATGGATGCATTGCCAACCCAAAGGATGGAATGGAAAGGAATGGAAAAGGGATTGGGAAAGAGAGGGGGAATTGGGCTACCGGAAATCTCACTTACCGAACGAAACGCGACAGCGAGCTGCCGCTTTACGTCGGTTTTCTGTGAGACACCACTGTCTGATACCACTATCAAATCGGTCGAGCCAGCCCATTCGTACTGTAGACGAAATTGTCTACAGCGTGGCTCTACTACTCAAGAATTAATTTTCAATCGATTGTTATGTGTGTAAGGATCTCGTTTCGAATAGATAGTTGATTATTCGTGCTTAGGCCCCTGATCTCGGAGCGTGACCGCTCAACTAGCCAGTGGATTACTGAGACGACGGACTAACAAACTTAACAACGCTACCAAGAACTTGCACTTGCGTAACTAGATTTAGATCTTATCATAATTACAGATAGTTTATGATTCTAATTAACTATTTTTTTTAATCTAGAATTTATTTTGGGGTTTTTATCCATAATGGACATGTCAACCCCATCATGCCTTGTTACAAGTATATTAAACTAAACAAAATTGGAAATATTTAAGTTTAAGACGATGAGTCACCGCTGAACGACGCGACTGTAATTAAGCGGCAAAATTTTTTGCCACATCCGATTTTGGCTTTGATAAAATATCTTGAATCAGACCTACATCTAGTTTATTTAATTTCAGTTCTTTCAACAGTGAATCTCGTTCATCTTTATTACGAACACATTCCATCAGCAAATGTTGTATATCTTCAATACTATTGCAGCTAATACAGTTAGGCGAGTTAGTTTTCTTCATTAAATAACTATGACTCTTAAAATAGTTTTTTATCTATTTCTTTCTTTCTATCTGCCCTTATTCTACCTTAATGTGGTGGTCGGCGCAACACATTTTTAAAGTATTTTGCAGAAAGGATAGTTTTTATGGACGGCTTGTTGCCTGGCGTCAATGCCCACTAGGGGATCCAGTCCCGGGCAAATCAAATTAGAAAAATAATGTATTCTTCGACTAAAGTGTTAAAAATAATAAATAATACCTATTGCCTCTGTAATTTTATTGTCCCACAGCTGGGTACGGGCCTCCTCTACTAATGAGAGGGGTTAAGTCTTAAGCTAGCACGCTGGTCTAATACGAGTTGGTAAACTTTACATACCTTCAAAATTCTTGCGGATAAATCCCCAGGTATGCAGGATTCTTCACGATGTTTTTCTTCACCGTTAAAGGGAGCTAGTCATATGATGATTAGGAACTTGACTATGTTTGATTTTATACGCATATTTATATGTAATAACAAATAAAACAAAAAAGAAACCCTTCTGTAAAAACTGCATCGAAATTGGTTGAAAAATAAGGCAGTAATTTATATTTTAAATTCTGGAATGGGGGCATAGTGGAGATATCTTGCTCCCTCGCTAGTCCCGCGCAAATTAAACTAGAAAATTCGCTTTGCCCGACCTGGGAATCGAGCCCAGGACCTCCCGATCCACAGCCCATATTCTGCAACGAACTATAAATGTATGGAAAAAACGTAACGTTCGTTTTTTCCATACATTTATATATTACATTTTCGACTTCAAAAGGTTATTTCTAATAAGCCATTACAGAAAAAACTCATCGACTCGGCCCAAAGCTAACCCCAAATAGATCGTGAAAATATATTTTGCGTGGAAAAAACAGAACGAGGTAATTAGTTACCGTCGGCCGTTAGCAACCGCATGATTAAGTAAACCACTCAGTACTTGCATGGCAAAAACCTTAGATGGTAAATAAACATCTTATTTAAACATTAACCCGAGCATGATTAAACTTTGATTACTGAATTAAGGTCCCTGCATGATCATGGCATTAGTTAAAGCTTGGGAAAAAGGAAAGAATTTTAGCCTCTAAGACATATGATTTTTTGAGTGGTAGAGCCACGCTGTAGACTGTAACGTCTACAGCTCGAATGGGCCGGCTCGACCGGTTTGATACTGTCTCACAGAAAACCGACGTAAAGTAGCAGCTCGCTGTCGCGTTTCGTTCGGTGAGTGAGATTTCCGGTGGCCCATTTCCCCCCCCCCACTCCTTTTTCTAATCCCTTGTCCCTTCGCTTTCATTCCCTCCTTTTAGGTTGGCAACGCACCCATGATTCTTTTTGTGTCTTGGGTGTCTATGGACGGTGGAGATCACTTATCATCAGGTGACCCATCTGCTCGTTTGCCAGTCTCTACACTATAAAAAAATGAATATAAAGTGTTGCTAAAATTTGTCTAGGACTGAATTCTCCAACGGGGCAAGTGTAAATGAAGATATTGCGGTGGATGTGCAATGTGCACTGGATCATATACGTAACGTGTAGATCCGCGGTAGTCTTGGTGTCCGCGACGTGTCAGATAAACTACAGGAATGTCGCTTGAGATGGTATGGCCACGTTTTGCGGAAACCACAGGAGTACGTCGGCCGCAGGTGTCTGGCCCAGATCGTACCAGGGGTATATTCCCGTGGACGGCCCAAAAAGCGCTGACTAGACGTTCTGGAGGAAGATATTAGAATGGTCTTTGGAGGATGCTCAAGACTGGGCGAAGTGGAAGCGTTTAGTTAGGAAGGCGGACCTTGGCAGGAGGCCGGGATAACGCCAGGCAGAAAGAAAGACTAATTGCCCCAGTAGGGGTTAACATCAGGCAGACAGCTGAAAGTAAAAATTTAGCCAAATCCTTTCTGCGATATTCTTGAAAAAGTGTGTTTCGCCGACCCTACATGGGATAAGGGCAGGTAGAAAGAACGAAAGACGTGTTAATCTCATAAGGAGACGCACTAGGTATATGGGTTACTATAGCATACGAGATGAAGATCAAGAAGGACACGAATATCCTACCAGCAGTATGTCGTATGTGATTGTTGCGAATTCGATTGTTGAAATTATTAGATCTAAGAACACGGTTGATGACATGACTTTACTGTATTTGAAGACTCAACAAAACTCATTGTCTCTATAATATAATACGACCACAAATCCCGAGTCCCGTCGTAAATACATCTCCCGATAAAACGAAAGACATTTCTAATACGTAATTGTAGATATACTATGTTTGCGGCAGAAGCCTCTCGGTCCGATATTGCTTCCGGACCGCAGAAGGGATTCCGATGACCAACGCAATTTTCCAGCACAGTTCTTTGTTTTCTGACAGTATTTACGATCTGTTTGGTATGTGGGAGTAATAAGGGTCGATGCTTATGTTAATACTGCGTGTAATCTATCTAATAGTATTAAGAAAGAGGTAGATAATTGAAGAAATCTCTGTGAATTTTAAAATTCTTTCACTTGAGAATATAATATCTTTGAAGAACGTAAGATACTTCTTGTTCCTAGAAACTAATGGAGAAAATCCAAAATAAATTTGAGTTCAACAACTGTTTCATTCAATAATCTAGGGCACAGTTATTGTAGATATAGGGAGGGCCTTAGTAATAGATCCATTTCAGTCAAACAGTATGTTTTAAAAATTTAAGCTATTAACGCAATACTGTATTTTCAAGAGACTAAAAAATCATGAACGATAAACTCTTTTGAGATACCCCAAAAAAGGGTTGACGTCAGGCAGGCACCTAATCGTAAAAACGAAAGCCAAATCATTTACACAAAAATGTGTGTTAAGCGACACATGGCCCCACAGTGTAGTGAGATAAGTGCACGTAGAAGAATAAACTTATAAGTATCAAATCAATACTTAATAGTTTAAATACACCTTAATCACTAGCAGCGGGCAGTGAAAGAAGATTTAAATACAACTAAGTGACTTGGGATTGAAACGAAAGCAACTTCTGTAAACGACAACTTACCTGTGCAAGACAATAAAAATAAATAGAACAATAGAAGTGAAGTACTTTAAAACTAGAAAGTTTAAACACTTTTTGAAGGATTTATGTAACACAAGCGACAGAACTGTGTTTATTATTTTTTTCCCGTAGATGTTATTGTAGTCTACAATCAAGAAGAATTTACTCTTTTTGAGCCCGATTAAAAAAGTAATACTAATTTAGTATATTTAATTCTTGCCCTTTAAATCGATATTCATTTCTGTGAACATAATCGATTCTGTTGCATTCAATATAATCGATTTAAGTTTATTCTCTTTCGACCGCATTTCCATACTATTCTAACGGCTTCTCCATTTCTGCTGAATGTTACTTATGAGTAAAGAGATCTAAAGTGCCACATTAAACTAATTCAATATTTGATTTATGGAGGAATACGACGAACGTTTATTTTAGTGATGTTGTTTTAAGCATCGAATACCGAAGCGATTGCTAATGTTAAGCAAAGATATTCTGGAACACGAAAATACACGAACGTTAATAGGAATCTTGAAAACGGTACGTATTGGGGAAATGGTACATACTAAAGGTACATACATAAACTCACGCCTGTGTCTCCGAAGGGGTAGGCAGTAGCGGACTAATAAACTAGAATAACATCACTTTGCCGAGCTGAGTTCCGTCCCAGATGTGATAAATGGCGAGCTTAAAGCTTTATCGGGTACTAATTCCAGATTCCGGGCTAGATACTATATCAACTCTGTAATAATGCTGTCCCACTGCTGGACACGGGCCTCCTCCACTAATGAGAGGGGTAAGGCCTTAGTCCACCGCAAGCATAATGCGGATTGGTAGACTTGTTGGTAGACTTGGGTATGCAGGTTTCCTCACGATGTTTTCCTTAACCGTTATAGCAAGCGATATTTCACAAGGAAAATACACTTAACATAGAAAAGTCAGAGGTGTATGCTCAATTTTGGGGTTGGTCTCGAACCTCCGCCACTTGTCTCGGCAGTCAGTACCATTCCCAACTGAGCTATCGCTGCTTTTTGATAATTATATAAAGGTCAATAAAATAAATATATGTGACACTTTCAAAATCATCGCCAGGGCGGGAGAGCCATTTTATTTTTAAAAGAAGAAGAAGAAGATTGTTCATGCAATACGTTTTAGTCCATTACAGTAAGCCGTTCCAATTTGTTCAGTCTAACAATCTGCGCAAAATCACATTTCCAACCATGTCGGTAGAGTCGATTACTTCTGATTGACTTTTACAGCTGTCATAACTCATAACCGATCCAAAAATAATTATTATAAATGCGAAAGCTTAGTGCGAAAGTTTCTTTATTTTCTTCTGAAGCAGCAATCATGATCATCATCAGCCACAGAACTTCCACTGCTGCACATAAGCCTCCTCAAAAATTTCCAAATCAACATGTTGGAGGCGGCCTGCATCTGGCAAGCGCAGCGGTGGACGTCGCTGAAGCAGCAATGCATTAACACATTTGCATGTTTTTGGTATTGACATATTATTTTATGAGCTGCGTTGTCATAGGTTAGTGTTAACCAAACAATTCAAGAGTACGTAGACGGGACAACAGCATGAAACCTGTGATCCACAAGTTGTGACCTCGTGGATTTAAAACATACGCGCGCAAGGTCGTGTCAGCGTAATAATGTTGAGACAATAACATTGTTTTACATGATTATTGAACAATCACAGAAAATTCTAGGGTATAAATTGGACCGTGTTGTGCAGAAATGATCCAACTCAAATTTTATTTATTGCAGCCAACATGATATAAACGACTAATAGATCATATAGATGTGAAAAAAGTTTTCTTTTGTGGGTTGGATCATATCTGCACAACACGGTCCAATTTACACCCTAGAATGTACTGTGATAACAATAAATAAATAAATAAATTATAATAAGCGCCCTCGCATTATAATAGGTAGGATGGCGTTACCGACGTTTGAGATCAATTATTTTATATGGAAACTTGCTTGAGAGCCCCTCTATAGCTAATAATATTAAATATCTTTTGTTTAAACACCAAAATATTTTGGAAAAGACTTCAGCCTTATCAAACAATGTACCGAATTATATCTCTAGCAAGTATATCTCCAGCAAATGTGATTTCAACATATTATTGTTCGATAGAGCTTTGCTTGTATGGAAGCGAAAGTTGGGTGTAGCAGAAAAAGAATGAAAGTAGAATAAATACGGTAGAAATGAAGAGTTTAAGGAGCATGTGTGGTGTAACTTTGAAAGATAGGGTAAGAAATAATGTGGTAAGAGAGCGGTGTGGTTTGAAAGAGGAAATACTAACGATCTAGAAAGGAACGTTGCGGTGGTTTGGGCATGTAGAGAGGATGGATGAAAGGAGGTTGACAAAGCAAATATATATGAATGGTAGAGTTGGAAGGGAAAGACCTCATCGAACTTACTCTGACCAAATCAGAGATATACTCGAGAAAGGTCAAGTTAAAAGTACCCTAAACCGACGTGCATGCATGAAGAATGTAATGAGACTGAATGAGGCGAAAGAGGTGTGCAAGGATCGTAGCAAGTGGAAATCCGTTGTCTCTGCCTAGCCCTATGGGAAAAAGACGTGAGTCTATGTATGTATGTATATAGAGCTTACTCCTAGGGTGGTCTATATCAATTTGGTTAAAAAAACGGAGAAATGTTGAAATCGAATTCAAGTTTTTTAGAATTTTGAAATCGGTTTTTAATATTCGAAAAACAATATTTTAATATCATAGATTTCCATTGCAAATTTCCATGAAGGTTTTTACCTTTACCATAAGATACCATTTTTAATCCAATATGAATCCAATCAAAATCAATTTAACAATTCGATGGATGCCTCCATCGGTTCACGAATTTTTGCGATCCGATGTCCAATCAGTGAATATCAGTTTAAATCGGAGAGGACGTGTGTCGAATTGTAAATTGTATTTTGAATACTAGCTGTTGCCCTCAACTACGTAATTATCCGGTATTTTTTTTTATAAAATAAAAGTAACCTAGTTCATCATCATCATCATCATCATCATCATCATCATCATCATCATCATCATCATCATCATCATCATCATCATCAGCCATAGGACGCCCACTGCTGAACATAGGCCTCCCCCAAAGATTTCCAGATCGACCTGTTGGAAGCGGCCTGCATCCAGCGACAACCTAGTTACTCCTTATAAAATCAGCTATCTGCCAGTGAAAGTCCCGTCAAAATCTGTCCAGCTGTTTCAGAGTAATCTCTGCTCTCTCCCAGCTAATGCCAGAACCAACAAACAGACAAACAGTAAAAAATGTTGATATAAGTACCATACATATTTCTAGAGGTATATTATACTTTCCATATTATGCATTTAGTGAAAAGCTGTTAATTTGAAATTACGAACAGGGGGGTTACCACCACCTCTTATATCAGTATTATTATAATCTTACTTGTACCGATTCCCGTACAAAACAAACGAAGAACTATTATAATAATACTGCTATAAGAGGTGGTGGTAACCCTGCAGACACTCCAATTTTATTTATTTGTATAGATAACAGTTCAAAAAATTAACTGAAGTTTTCAGTGGGCTTGCGTTAGCGATTTTTCCCTGTCTACCATACCTCGTTATGAGATCCTGACCAATAAGATCTGTGAAACCATGTATGTATAATATGCATCAATATATTATACCCTAGATGCACAGTTCTTTGCAAATATCCCCCTAAAAAGTGGTCTCAAAAATAAAACAAAGAAAACGATCAGAAGTTGTAATTAAATAAACACAAATATAACCCTAAGCACGTGTTATAAAGTAGGTTTTTAAACGAAATGAGCAAGCGTTCTTTAATTTGAATGTTGAAATTTAGAATTCTATCGACGTCCGACTGTAGGCAAAACGAGTGCTTAAGCACTCCTTTGCTGTCCCATTTTCCGAGTGTCAACTGTGTATCTAGGTAAATAATATATCGATGATAATATGAATAGAATTATCATAAGCACCAAATTTAAAAACTTAAAAGCTACACAAAACATAGTTTCATTACACATTTTTGTCTATGGTCCATTGTTATATGAGCAAGAGACAACGTGGATCTAAACAAAAACATTGTTTTGTGTAGGTGTTTTGTGTAGTGGTTCAAGAAAAACATGAGTAGGAAACTTACGTTTATCTTTTCTTTCCACTTTCCTTTATTCCACCTGAATTTGGGGTCGACACAACATTCGCTGCATTTTTTTCATGTTGCAGAAGGAATTCGGCTTAGTTTTCTACGATCTGCTGACTACCTGACATCTACCCCCACTGGAGCATCCATTCCCGGGCAAATCGCGTTTTAGAAACACCCGCCCGATCTGGGAATCGAACCCAGGACGTCCCGATTCTCATCTCAGATACGGCTAATCACTATGCCAAGAGGAGACTCGCCCTTATACACGTCGAAAATATTTACCACATTGTTCTCTAGAGAAACCGAAAACGTAGTTATTTCAGTATCAAATAACAAAACATTTCTGAACCTGGGAATCGAACCTAGGAACTCCCAGTTCTGAGCCCATATACAATTAACCACAACCAAGAGGAGACGTCTTTCTACGCGTCGAAAATATTTACCACATTGTTCTCTAGAGAAACCGAAGACGTGAGTTATTTCAGTATCAAATAACAAAACATTTCTGAACCTGGGAATCGAACCCAGGACCTCCCAGTTCTGAGCCCACGTACGGCTAACCACTATACCGAGAGGAGACTCGCTCTTATACACGTCAAAAATATTTACCACATTGTTATCTAGAGAAACCGAACACATGAGTTATTTCAATATCAAATAACATAACAGTTCTGTACCTGGGGAATCGAACCTAGTACCTCCCAGTACTGAGCCCACATACGGCTAACCACTATACCGAGAGGAGACTCGCCCTTATACACGTCAAAAATATTTACCACATTGTTCTCTAAAGAAACCGAAGACGTGAGTTATTGCAGTATCAAATAACAAAACATTTCTGAACCTGGGAATCGAACCTAGGAACTCCCAGTTCTGAACCCATATACAGTTAACCGCTACCAAGAAGAGACTCGCCCTTATACACGTCAAAAATATTTACCACATTGTTCTCTAAAGAAACCGAAGACGTGAGTTATTTCAGTATCAAATAACAAAACATTTCTGAACCTGGGAATCGAACCTAGGACCTCCCAGTTCTGAGCCCACATACGGCTAACCACTATGCCAAGAGGAGACTCGCCCTTATACTCGTCGAAAATATTTACCACATTGTTCTCTAGAGAAACCGAAAACGTAGTTATTTCAGTATCAAATAACAAAACATTTCTGAACCTGGGAATCAAACCTAGGACCTCCCAGTTCTGAGCCCATATACAGTTAACCACTACCAAGAGGAGACTCGCCTTTCTACGCGTCCAAAATATTTACCGCATTGTTCTCTAGAGAAACCGAACACATGAGTTTTTTCAATATCAAATAACATAACATTTCTGTACCTGGGGAATCGAACCTAGGACCTCCCAGTACTGAGCCCACATACGGCTAACCACTATACCGAGAGGAGACTCGCCCTTTTACTCGTCGAAAATATTTACCACATTGTTCTCCAGAGAAAAGCGAAGACGTAAGTTATTCCAGTATCAAATAACGAAATATTTTTCCAACCGAAGGTCAAACGTCACTGTTGACGGAGGTCTAATGATAAAACCGCGCGAGATGCTCGTGTGTTTCAAGGGCAAATGATATTTTCGCGAACGTTTTGTTTAGAGGTTGCCCTTGAAAAGGTTTTTCAACCAATTCAAAAAAGGGGTTTGTTTTTGCCAGCGGCGCGACGTCTCTGCCAAAAATAGACGTTGTTTTCACATCTCGTTTCACAGCCGGCTACTCTCCCGTTGTGTTATGGAGGCAGTGGCGTGCATTTCATATAGACAAAGAGACATTTGTCTACCCTGTCAATTTGCTAAAATAAAATAATGAAAGAAAAAATGGTAACTAAAAAGAGTTTTTCAAACAGCACAGGGTGAATTATTTTAAATTGACGTGAGAATTATTATGATGGTTAAAGTAAAGCAAGAATAAATTGAAGAAAATAATTATGCAACATATTTGTCTACCCTAATGTATATGCTTGTGCACGTCACTGCATGCAGGCTGTGGTTAATAGGTCTTTTTGGGCGACTTGCTAAGCTATTACTAATCTAGAGTTACACCTTATCTCGATTTATCCTACAACTCACTTCTATCTTTAAATCAAGATTTGGGATAAATAGAGATTTGTCGCCTCCTTGGTCTAGTGGCAGCATATATGGCCTGTGAACCGGGAACTCCTGGATTCGATTCCCATGTCGGGCAAAGCGAATTTTCTAATTTAATTTACCCGGGACTGGATCCCTCAGAGGTGGTTAGGCGGGCAGTCGTAAAAACTAAGCCAAATCCTTTCTGCAACATACTTAAAAAGCGTGTTGCGCCGACCCCAAAACCAACCATTTAGGTAATAGAGGGGGAGAGACGCCCCACTCTACCAAAAAAATTGCACTTTAAAGCTTAATATTTCACAAACAGCGCCTCGAACCGAAAACTAGTTTTCACACACTCGAAATAATTATTGAATGACGTTTTCAGCCTTTCTTAATCTACACCATGATAGTGGAAAAAAATGTCACCCTCACTTTAGATGTAGGAAAGGCACCTAACCCACCCATTGAGTGGTAGAGCCACGCTGTAGACAGTAACGTCTACAGCACGAATGGGCTGGCTCGACTTGTTTGATACCACTGTCTCACAGAAAACCGACGTAAAGTGGCAGCTTGCTGTCGCGTTTCGTTCGGTGAGTGGGATTTCCGGTGGCCCATTTACACACCCCCCTCCCTTTCCCAATCACTTTTCCGTCCCCTTCCATTCACTCCTTTTAGGTTGGCAAAGTGCCCATGATTCTTTTTGTGTCTTGGCTGTTTATGGGCGGTGGAAGGTGACCCATCTGCTCGTTTGCCAATCTATGGTATAAAAAAAAATTTTGTTAAATTTGATTTTACCGTTTTCTTAGCGATATGTATACTCATGCTAAATTACAGCTCTCTGGTACTAATAGTCTGACAGACGAAACTATAAGGTTTCCTTTTCGCCATTTAGTTTCGGAACCCTAAACGTACGTATACTCTTCTTGATCTCATTTATATATATATATATATATTTATTAAAGTATGTATGGTTTTATATTTATATATAATAGAATATGTATTAGTATATATTGGATTTATAATTATAATATTTAGCACCTTTCTCTTTCTATTTTAATTTATACACCTGCCTTGTTTATTCTCTGCACCACCCAAAGGTTAACTGGTAGAGAATGCCTCAGGCATTAAGTCCGCCTGTACATATCACTATGTATAAAGTGTAAATAAATAAATAAATAAATAAAACCAATAAACAAAAACCCACATTAGTCAAGCATTTTTAAATTTCCTGCACGCTTATACCCTTGCTTTAATTAAATAATTTGGTCCCTTTACGCAACCCACATGTGCTCAGGGCCCAGGCACCGAGTGTCACCGGGTAATTAGCCCCATTTATTATTTATACCATCCCGGACTACTACTGTTACTGTTACTAGGGTACAGTTTACGAGGAAGGGATGGCCTTATTAAATAGGCCTCAAGTCCATATTTTGTATTGTTCATAATCTGTGTTGAACGTTATAACTAGATGTTATGATTATTTGTCCATACTATTGTGTTATGATTTCGGATAATTGTTGTGATTTAGTACAAGTAATTCATAATATTTGTAGATCGTATTTCTTTATTAACTAAAGCAAATGGTATAAAAGAGCGGGAGCTATCATTATTGAGTTAGTCTCCCTTTGGAGCTGGAAGTGTACACAACTAGTTTGAGATATACAGTAAAGTTGTGTAGCGAATATAGTGCATATAAGAGGCACGTTTTAACAAAGTCTTTTACAATTGTTACAAAGAGGAAAGATTTGTTTTGTATTTTTGTTTGTAATTAATAAGCTCGAAACTACTTATTTTTTAAAATCCTATCACCTATGGAAAGTTTACCAGATAATAATATAGGCTACTTTAAATCGCCTGCCTCGGTGGCGTGGTTGTATTTCGGTAGGACTACCGTCCTGAGGTCTCGGGTTTGATACCCAGGTCGGGCAAAGTGGTATTGGATTTTTCCACATCAGCTTGCAGTCTGGAATTTGTGCCCGATATGGCGATAGGCTCACTCCCTATCACATCTGGGATGGAACTAAGCTCGGCGAAATGTGGGTGTATTAGTTCGCTAGTACGCCTCTGCCTACCCCTGCGGGGATACAGGCGTGAGCTTATGTTATGTTATGTTACTTTAAATCCCGGAAACCTCAGGGTTCGATCCCCGATATTAAACCTCTACTATTAAATTATTATCGATAATATACTATTAAAAATGAATGCGAAAGATTTGTTTGTGGGATTCTAATTAGATTTTTTTTAAACCAATAATTCTTATTTAATCTTTGCATTTATCGTTTTCATCTTTCTACCCCATATGTTACAAAAATAGTATTTATATGTTTTTATGTGCCACATACTTTATATTGCTGCATACATATATCTATGTAAAAATATCAAACCCTACCCTTATCCTTCTTCCGAGTCAGTTGGGTAAAAACTAAACCAGCAGATCGTTACGGTTACGTCCCGTGAGACGTGAGATACTTTTACTCAAACGAAACTTAGTTATATACAATTCTGTACAACTTTCCCTAGCAACAATAGAATAAACAAGAATCGTAAAAGCGGAAGCATTTTTCGCCACTCCCCCCTCCCGTTCACTCCCTCATTCGCTCCAAGAAACACGTTAGTGTTATTGTGACCTGAAACTAACCTCTCATATACAGGCACGTATGTTGGCTCGCGTGTCAAATAAGGTCCCACACTAAGAGGACGGATTCAGGTAGATATCGGGGCCCATAGCCACCGAGCAGGGAGTCAAAGATTAATTTTCAAACAACATACAATATACAACAATAATCAATTTACTTCAAATAACACAGCAAATTTGACAGCAGTAATAAAAAAATACTCAACCTGCGCTTTGCTAATCGCTCTGTCCAATATGGAAACCGAACTTAAGACCGGTCCAAAACTTATATACAGGTTGATACAAAAAGATGGTATCAATAATAACTGCAATTAAAGGGAACCACTGTTTCTAAACAGCGAATTAGCAACTAACATTTAAGGGCGACTTGCAGTGCTATTACTAATCTAGAATTAATCCTTAACTAGATTTAACATACATGTCATTCTTATATTTAAATCGAGTTTAGGACTAACAGTAACTCTAGATTAGTAATAGCTCTGCAACTTGCCAATAAGCCCCCTAAACCACAAACTGAGTCCATCCACCGCAGCTATACCGACTTGCAGTCGTAAATCGCACCCCGGCTCACCAGACAGCAATAGAGGTCGTTAACCTGAACCGTGCCGCGCAATTTGCCCTGACTTATTGCCTCACTCGTTAATAGTTGACACGGTAGCTTACCGTAATACGGCCCTGTTGTGGTAGCATTTAATAACAATGCTTATAATCGCTCATGCACTTGTGACAAGGTGTTATTATGGGTACATTTTTCATGACATCGGTTCATACAGTTTTATGTGGCTCAACATTGCTATAATCGATCGAAAGCCATTAACTATCGTCTATCAGACTTCACAAACGTCATGTCGTAGTGTTGTTGCAACATGATCGGAATCGAATTGGTTCCGATCGATTAAAATCGAATAAACTTTCGATTATTTTGCTAACTAAGCTCGGCGAAATGTGGGTGTTCTAGTTCGCTAGTGCGCCTCTGCCTACCCCTTCGGGGATACAGGCGTGAGCTTATGTTATTTGTGTTATTTTGCTCTTATTGCGATTAAAAGTATACATACATGTTTTAAAACACGTATGTACGAGTATGTCCTCTTTGAGGGTGGCACTTTTTCGACCGACTTCAAAAAGAGGAAGTCCTCAATTCGTCTGTAGGTTTTTTTATGTACATATGTGACGCGATATCTCCGCCAAATATGGACTGATTTTCAAGATATTGTTTTTGTGTTCGATGGACTTAATTCAAGAGCGATCTCATATCCCCCATATCCCAAAATTAATCACGGTCGGATACATTTGAAAGTCAGTCCGCTAAGTCCGTTAAGTCTATGGGCGGTGGAGATAAAAAAAAAGGTCGAAATTGATGCGCCCATATATTATAACTTAATATGTATCATTCTTTCTCGTTTACGTATCTCTGAAACATTTTCGAATGTTCCTTGATTCTATTGAAAGAAAAGTCAGCGAAATTCTCTTTCATAAACGATACTGTAGATAGATAGATTTTTTATTTTACGTAGTCCTTGACGATCCTAAAAAATAAATATTTCATACAAATTTCATAAAATCTCTTCACAAAATGCGAATATATTGGATAGGATATATCAACTGCTATGGCTGGCAACTTGTATTATTAAATATTGTACTCGACACAGATTTGAACATAACATAAGCTCACGCCTGTATCCCCGCAGGGGTAGGCAGAGGTGCACTAACGAACAAGAACACCCACATTTCGCCGAGCTTAGTTCCGTCCCAGATATGATAGGGGGCGAGCCTATCGCCATATCGGGCACAAATTCCAGACTCCGAGCTGATATGGAAAAATCTAATATCACTTTGCCCTACCCGGGAATCGAACCCGAGACCTCAGGACGGCAGTCGTACCGAAATACGATCACGCCACATCATCATTTATATGAACATTCTCAAATACGTTATAACACTGCTCTGCACTTTTATTAGGGCCAGACCGTTCACTTAAAAAAGAACACCTTTGTACAAAATTTCAAGCGAATATCAGCGCAAGCGTTTCTTTGTTCTTTTCTTTCAAGCTTGATTCGAATTCGATTAACAACATTTTCGATTAAAAATTTTATAAAGTGGTAGAGCCACGCTGTAGACAGTAACGTCTATAGCACGAATGGGCCGGCTGGACCGGTTAGATACCACTGTCTCACAGAAAACCGACAAAGTGGCAGCTGGCTGTCGTGTTTCGTTCGTTGAGTGAGATTTCCGGTGGCCCATTTCCCCACTCCCTTTCCCAATCCCCTTCCCTCCCCTTCCACTCCCTCCTTTTAGATTGGTAACGCACCCATGATTCTTTTTGTGTCTTGGGTGTCTATGGGTGGCGGAGACCATCAGGTGGCTCGTTTGCCAATCTCTGCTATATATAAAAAAATAAAAAATAACAAATAATTCGTGCTTAATCCTCTCATACGCTAAAGTCATAACACTGCACCTAATAGTACTGTGCAATCTAGATATAATGAAGTAAATACCTAAGAAAATGCCGACAGGCGAGAGGCATCTCAGGACCGTCGCCATAATTACACTGACCTGAATAAATTAAGGCGTAGGGGACGTTAATCGTCCCCTTGATCGTATAGAGGGTGATGCAGAAAGTTAGAACTAGTATTAATCCACACACAGAGAGAACGATTAAAAGCATGACAGCAAAGTCAAAAGATGTTCGTCTCCTTGGTCTAGTAGCAGTATATATGGACTGTGGACCGGGAGGTCCTGGGTTCATATCCCAGGACGGGCAAAGCGAATTTTCTAATTTAATTCGCCCGGGACTGGATCCCCCAAAAGGAGGTTGACGTCAGGCAGGCAGCTGGTCGTAAAAACATCTTTAAGAAGGTGTGTTGCGCGGACCCTACATTAAGGTGAGATAATGGCAGGTAGAAAGAAAGAAAGGTAAAGTCAATAGATGAAAATTGGTCATTATTTTTATTAAATCATGAAGCATAGTTTTCTTTAAGTCGTATGGGTGATAAACCTTTAAATGTAGTAGTAAATACATATAATTCAACGCACTAAAACTAAAAAAATAAGGTATTTATATAGCAGCTGCTAAAGGGCGTAAAATAGTTTTTTTTCGGTATCAAATTCTAATTATGTTTATAAAACTATGGTATTCACGGGATTTTAATAATTACTCATAAATTCCTAAATAGTGTAGCTTTTATTGATACTATTTTTCTGCAACATCCTGTATATCATGTTAGTTAAATTACTACATTGCAGAGCCGGGTGCACTATAATTTGAGTGGTAGAGCCATGCTGTAGGCAATTTTGTATACAGCATAAATGAGGAGATTGGCCGTGGCTAAAGTGGCTTAAGTTTTTACTTTCTTTCCTTCTTGCTGCCCCTTTCCCACCTTAATGTGGGGTCGGCGTAACACACTTATTCAAGTATGTTGCAGAATTGATTTGGCTTAATTTTTACACCCGACTGCCTGCCTAAGGTCAACCCCTCAGAGGGATCCAGTCCCGGGCAAATTTAGAAAATTTGCTTTGCCCGACCTGGGAATCGAACACAGGACCTCTCAGTCCGCAACCCATAAATGCTGCCACTAGACCAAGGAGGCGACTAGTTGACTGGCTCAAGTTTTTACGACTGTCATTTTTATTTTAACTCCCGACCAAAAAGGTTATAATTTTAACGTGTATATCTGTGTGCCTTTCTGTGGCATCGCAGCTTCTAAGTTGATGAACCGATTTGAATTTTATGCTTCTTTACACTCCGAAGAAGCAAATCAAGGGGCTTGCGAGTTGCGAATTGACATGCAGATGGCCGATGCAGATATAGATGTACAAATCCATACTCGGGGCTGTTACCAACCTTCATGTCATGTCACAAGCCCCTCGAGTGAACCAATACACTACTGATACTGATACTGATCCTGGAACGCGATTAATTTAAGGAGTGTGGGGTCACTATAACAGGTTTTTACACTATGTGTATTGCGTACGTTGGTCGCCATCCTACCACCAGCAAAGTTTAAAAGGTAATAAAACCAGTTTATATGTGAAAATCTCTTAGAAGCTGAAGAAAAAAGAAATAGTTTATTTGTAAAAGCACATACATACATAAAATTAGATATAATTAATGAACATAGGCCTCCCCCAAATATTTCTAAATCGACCTGTTGGAAGCGGCCTGCATCCAGCGACTTTGGAAATCTTTGGGGGAGGCCTATGTTCAACAGCGGACGTCTTATGGGTGACGATGATGATGATGATAAAAATAATGAAATAAGAACAACGATGTTATTATGTCCAAAAATGGCGTCACTTAACGTCACAAAAACGGCCCAACTCAACGTCACAAAAACGGCCTAACTCAACGTCACAAAAACGGCCCAACTCAGCGTATGCTGATTAAACGAAACAGCGCTGGTCTTCCGTTGAGCCGTTTAGTGATGAGCCGCAAACCAACAGATCATCTATAGAAGTAGTAGTGTGAAACTGCAGATTATTCCGAAAGTACAATAAATAACATCACAAACAAATTGCTGTACCAAACCATCAGAGCATTTTAATTGCAAATTTTAACCAAATACACGCAAAACGATGCAAATGGATACAACTAAAGTAATTGAGGCAGCGTCGAGTTATGGACACGGATTACCCTAATGATTTTGGATAAGGTTATGGCGGTGAGGTCATTTACGTAATGTAGTAGGAAACGTTTAATTGCCTGTTGCGTTGTAAATTAGTTTAATAGGAGTTACGAACTTTTAATGACTATTTTCTGTTTATCTATTTTAATGCTCTTATTTCAGATAAAGAAAACAGCAAATTATATAAATGAAACTTTATTTTTAGCCTTATCCCACATCTAACTTTAGATTCTCATAAGTTCTCAAATTATAATTGAAGTGAAAACAAACTGCCTCGGTGGCGTGGTTGGATGTCGGTAGGTATGACTGCTATCCTAAGGTCTCGAGTTCGATCGGTAAAGTGATTGATTTTTCTATATCAGCCCGGAGTCTGTAATTTGTGCCCGATGTGGCGATAGGCTCGCCTCTTATCATGTGGGACTGGAACTAAGCTCAGCGAAATCTGGGTGTTCTAGTTCGCTATTTCGCCTCTGCCTATCCCTTCGGCGATACAGGCGTGAGCTTATGTTATGAAAACAACTAGGTACAATCTATCGGCTGACCAAGGTTTCAATTTGTTACAGGTATATACATAAGGGGCATTTCACGTCAAGCGGACAACGAAAAAAAAGTGAGGTTCTGAAATTCGTTCATATTTTACTTATTTATACTTCTAGAGGGTATGAACGTGTACACAAAATATTTTTTTTATAAAAGGTCTAATTGTCAAATTATGGCCTTCTAAAATATTGACCTCACCGGTGTAAGGGTTCCTTTGGGAGGTATTTTGCGTATTGAAGTAATTTATAATAAAATAACAAATGTAGTGTTTTGGGTAGTAAATTTAATGGACTTTTGATTTTTTCAACCGATTCGAAATTTAAATTTTTTCTCTTGTGCTAAACCGGAAGTAAAGATTTCAAAACGAAATTTTAATAGTTTGGGCAACAACATTTTTATTGTTTTTTATTCGAAAATAAAGCTTGACATACACAGATTCTACCATAAAAATTATAAAATGGGTGCTACATTCATTTAGGATTTATATCAATTTGATTATGTATATGTCGTACTGATCGAGGTACCTGACGCTTGTTAAAGTCGGCTATTTTGCGTAAAAAAGAATGCACACAGTAAAATTGCTTTAAAGTCACCTTTATATGTATGATTATAATATTTACAGTTAATTTTATATTGATAACCGACTGATCCTGAAAGAGGATAATGTTTTTCGAGTATAGGTTTGTATTTATGTATGTCAATTTCTTTCGCACGCTCTTCAGCCCAAACGGCTTGAAGAATTTTAACATATGAGATGTCATTTCATTCGCCTCAGAAGTAGGAGTAAAATAAGATATTATAAAATTTTGATAGTGTTGCTATCTGACAAAAAGTTTACAATAACGATATAATGGCTTAGTTTTTACGACCGGCCGCCTGCCTGACGTCAACCCCCTATGAGGGATCCAGTCCCGGGCAAATTAAATTAGAAAATTTGCTTTGCCCGACCTGGGAATCGAACCCAGGACCTCCCGGTCCTCAGCCCATACATGCTGCCACTAGACCAAGGAAGCGACTTATAAGGTTATGAGTTTATCCTTAAAAAAATGCTTTAATACAAAACAAGATGCTATTTTATTCACTATGCTTTATAAAGGCTAGTAATAAGTTGTTACATTTCGAGCTTAAGCCGTGTGATAATCCGAGACACGTAAATTAGCTTACTAACCCGCACCACTCCGTTATAAATTGCTTAAGTCTCGTCTTATGTTTTAAGCATTCACTCAATTACCACACGAGTGTGAAATTGTGAAAGTTTCGTAAATTAAATGCAAACGTACATGTGCTGTCTTAATTAATAAGAGACGTGGATATTTAATTAGAAGTCCAAGCGAAGTAATTAATGTGTTGAGTTTGCAAGCATGTTGCACAAAGGATTTGGCTTAGTTTTTACGACCGGCTGCCTGTCTGTTAACACCCCCATGTGAGGAATCCATTCCTGGGCCAATAGTGTTAGGAAAACACTAGTACAACCTGAGAGTCGAACCCAAAACCACCCGTTTCACAGCCCATATACATTGCTTTAAAAGTTTGCTGAGCCGATCCCGTAGAAGATAAAGGCAGTCAGAAAGAAAATTAAAGTGAGTGCACACGTGTACGTAGAGTCTATGTACAAGTGTGCACTCACTTTAATTTTCTACGTCGTAGACAGTGGACACAAAGTCCGATGAGTCCTGCATAACTCCGTGGAAACAGCCTCCGTGGCGCAGCGGGCGAGTAGCCGACTGTGAAGCAATAGGCCGCGGGTTCGATTCCCGCTTTTTTGTATAAAAACACCCAACAGTCACACACCTAGTCCTGACCCCACACTAGGTATAACTTCATGGGTGTCAGAGACTATGAGAAACTTTCGGTCTCACAACACCCAGACTTGAAACAAATCTCTGTGGGCCACACAAACATTTGTCTCAATGCGGGAATCGGACCCGCGACTTCTCGCTTCACAACCGGCTACTCGCCTGCTGCGCCACGGAGGCTGTCATTGAGACAAATGTTTATGTGGCCCACAGATATTTCAAGTCTGGGTATTGTGAGACCCAAAGTCTCTCATAGTTTCTAATACCCACGATACAGGTTAAACCTAGTGTGGGGTCAGGGCTAGGTGTGTGACTGTTGGGTATATTTATGTTATTTATTATTATAACTCATTGATTTCCAGAGATTGTAATGATTGAATTTTTCCACGTGGCACAAAAGCATACTTTAACATGCAGCTACTTAGAAAGAAAGAAAGAAATAAATAAACGTTATTAGCCAACACTTGAGACCAGCCGTAAACAACGAAAATGGGTACAGGTATACTTAGGCTGAGAGCGAACTTCGACTAAGTCTAAGTCAAAGTCACGAACTCAGTGAGGATTTTTACTAAGTCCGAGTCATTTTTTACAAGAAAATCTTGCACTGCCTCGGTGGCGTGGTGGTATTTCGGTACGACTACGGTTCTGAGGTCTCGGGTTCGATCCCCGGGTCGGGCAGTGATATTGGATTTTTCCATATCAGCCCGGAGTCTGGAATTTGTGCCCGATATGGCGATAGGCTCGCCCCCTATCACATCTGGGACGAAACTAAGCTCGGCGAAATGTGGGTGTTCTAGTTCGCTAGTTCGCCTCTGCCTACCCCTTCGGGGATACAGGCGTGAGCTTATGTTATGTTATGTGTTATGTTAAAATCTTTGCTTAGTCTGTCTGTCAGTCTGTTTTTCTTGTAAAAAATGAACCGGGCTAAGTCAAAGTTGAGGTAACAATTACAAATCCCCCCTAAGTTCGTGACTTTAACTTAGAATTCGTCGAAGTTCGCTCTATAGATCTCAGCCTTAATATTTCCACTGTATATGCAAACTGTAATCACATACGAGTCAGTGTGATCGTTTACCATTCGATGTTATCTGATAACGCATTAATCCGCGGCCTCTGATCAGCTTCACTGCACACTAATTAATTTCGTAAATCGATTGTACGTACATGGCAACTATTCAAATGGTTTGAAATAGCAAGGACATACATAGCAAGGGCCACGCTGCTATGTATAAAAAACTGGCGAAGTGTGACAGGTTTAAAAAAAAAACTGGCATTACCCGGCTGTCTCGGAATGAGTATAATAGAAACATAACATAACATAACATAAGCTCACGCCTGTATCACCGAAGGGGTAGGCAGAGGCGTACTAGCGAACTAGAACACCCACATTTCGCCGAGCTTAGTTCCTTCCCAGATGTGATAGGGGGCGAGCCTATCGCCATATCGGGCACAAATTCTAGACTCCGGGCTGATATGGAAAAATCCAATATCACCTTGCCCGACCCGGGGATCGAACCCGAGACCTCAGAACCGTAGTCGTACCGAAATACCACCACGCCACGGAGGCAGTATAATAGAAAGAAAGAATAATAACGTTTTTCGAGTGTACATAATAAATTATGTATATAAGCGAGAACTGACAAAATTCAAAACGAATTCCTAGTAAAAGTAGTAAAGCAATCGTTTTTATTTTATTGGTTTTTGGTGATTTGACCCCAAAAATGATTGCAAAGTTTAAATAATTTATTAATTAATGGCCCACTTTACTTGAAGGTTGAACTTAGCCTAATAACTCTTGACAATGTTAATAAAACACGAGTTTTAAAAAAGTGTAAAATTCATCCTACAGGATATACAGACAGAATGGCGGCAGGAAGTTTTTACATAAGAACGAGCACTGGTAGGAGAAACCGTGGTACATCGACCTTCACTCATCTAATAACCAGATGAACCATATTTTTTATGAAATATCATTTATTTACAAACACGCCTATAAAAGCTTGCCAAGCGAAATGTTTTCATATTTTTTTTATTTTTTAAATTTTTCATTTGATTATCAGATGGGCTAAGGTCGATGCACAACGGTCTCTTAGACCAACAGGATGAGTTGAAAACTATTCGGCCATAAATTCATCCACTTAAATATAAAACGTCGTCCTCAACATATAAAAACACGATTATAAATCGCCAAGAAATACCGCCGGGATAAATCAACTTCATTGTGGTCCATTCTCACGAAGTATTAGGAAACTGTAGCCGTCATCGTCTCTCTCAACAGAACAATAACAATCTCGGTCCAGACTCACCCATTAGCCCGACATGAAAGGTCAATACGTCTAGATTTTTCTATAAACTTTCCTCAACTTTGGGTGACTTTCACTGACCAAAGTACTTTGCTGAATGCTTTTCGCCATTAAATAAGTAATGACGTAAAAATGCCTCTATGCCGTTGTATTTCAGCCATTTTCATTTTTGTGACAGCCTCCGTGGCGCAGCGGGCGAGTTGCCGGCTGTGAAGCGAGAGGCCGCGGGTTCAATTCCCGCATTGAGACAAATGTTTGTGTGGCCCACAGATATTTGTTTCAAGTCTGGGTGTTGTGAGACCGCAAGTCTCTCATAGTCTCTGACACCCACGATACAGGTTATACCTAGTGTGGAGTCAGGACTAGGTGTGTGACTGATTGGTGTATTTATTTATTTATTATTATTATTTCGGTACGACTACCGTATATAAATGTATTCAGCTACATACGTTTTTAGTCTAGTTTTAATTTCTACAAACGATAAACGATAATTTAATTTTTACAAACGATACAAGGATATTTCGCTTTGTGTACTGTATACGAGTATTATTAACCGACTTAAAAGGGGAGGTTAACAATTCAGCCCGTATGTATGAAGTACTGTCAGAATTGCATAATATTGTTATGTGTGTATCCCCAAGAGGTAGGCAGAGGAACTAAAACACGCACATTTCGCCGATCGCATTTCCGTCCCACAGATGGCAAGGGCGAGCCTACGGCCATATCGGACACAAATTCCACACTCCAGGCTGATATTGAGTTGAAAAACCTAATATAATTGGCCGAGCGAACCACATGTCACAGGACGGTAGCCGTACCGCACACGGAACACAACTACGCCATTGAAACAGTCTTATAAAACATACATAAGCTCACGCCTGTATCCCCGAAGGGGTAGGCAGAGGCGTACTAGCGAACTAGAACACCCACATTTCGCCGAGCTTAGTTCCGTCCCAGATGTGATAGCGAGCCTATCGCAATATAGGGCACAAATTCCAGACTCCGGGCTGATATGGAAAAAATTCAATATCACTTTGCCTGACCCGGGGATCGAACCCGAGACCTCAGCACCGTAGTCGTACCGAAATACCACCACGCCACGGAAGCAGTCAACACTAAGAACGAAAATAAAATACTGTTACAAAATAGCATTTATTATTCTAATTTAAAATCGCGAGAGTCTAAATAATCTTAGGCAAACAAAAATAAATAATACAAACAATAATAAACTAAAATCTTGTAGGAAGAATTTCATTCAGAGTGAGCATGACTTGTATTAGGTACAGTCGTACACATAAATAATATTCAACATAATATTGTATCATTATTAAGTCTTCCGGACGTTAAAAAAACATTAAAATAAATAAATATTATTATAAAATGCCACTTTGCCAATTTTACTTTAATTCTAAACAAATTTATCGGTCCATTCGCAGTTTAATTTATGCAATTTGGCAATCACTTTACTTTAAACAAATTTTCATTTTATCATACACACGTACATTAATAAAAAGAGTATGATTCGTTATTCAAATAAATACCTGTTTAACAGCGGTCATACCTCTGCCGTTCTTAAAATTACTCGTGAAAAAATTATGCTATAAATACAATACAAAAAATCCTTAACTGCGTCTAAAATAATTTTCATTTTTTAAGCAAACGTATAACTCAAATCAATCGTAAATTCCGAGCAAGAATTAACGAGTGACAACGAAACAGAATACGGAAATTAAACAAGGGCTTTATTGAAGTGCGAAGAAATACCAATAAATTCTTCCCATTCATCCTCTTTATACTCTAAACAATAAAGTCTATTTTTCTTTAAAACAACGCTGGGATCACCTTGTCCAAGCAAATGCTATAAAAATTGAATCAATTTACGTTAAGAGCGCACTGTAGAACAGGATTGGCAGTTTTTCTTTCTCTTTAATGAAGTTAAATCACTGTCCGTTGTTGCTTGTCTGATGGATTTTGACTCGAATTGAGAAACGTATATATTTAATATTTTTAGGTTAAGAGCTGTTACTTTTCGAATAAATAATCACTACTACAAAATATTTTTTTATACAGGGTGTTTCATAAAGTTGGTATCAATAATAACTTCACTTAAAGAAGGGATGGCTAGCAATGTTGCGGTAAATGTTAAAGTTTCCTAAGGTTCATCATTTTTGAATAATGGAAACCTGAATTTGTGACGAAATATTTTTTCTTGCTCATTAGGTTAGCTGCAGTATATTTGCAAAATACCTACGGGGTAATTTATTATTTTTAGCATACACAAAGCCATTACTTTGCTAATTGTGACGATATACAGCTTGCGTTCCGATTTTAAAATCCCCATGCTCAATAACTGATTAAAAATATTAAGTTATATTTTTATTTTTTAAATTTACCATTATGCTTTAAATCGTTGTCGCTGTGTATGGAATTGTTATTTCACTTTATGAAACACCCGGTATATTATCATTCTGATGGGAAATGTGCGCGATTACATTATAAAACCATCTTCTTGCAGAAAGAATTTTGCTTTAGTTTTTAAGAGTGGCTATCTACCTGACGACAATCCCCTTCGGGATCTATTTCCGGACAAATTGTGTCAGACACGTGTGGCCTTGGGATTCGAACCTAGGAACCTCAGGTCCCCTAGACCAAGGAACCGATCAGTGACAAAAAAAATATTAAATTAGTTTTTAATCTTTTTAGTATAATTTTTCCTTATAACAGAGACCGGCAAACGAACAGATGGGTTATCTGATGGTAAGTGATCTCCACCGGCCAAGACACAAAAAGATTCATGGTTGCATTGCCAACCTAAAAGGAGGGAATGGAAGGGGAGGAAAAAAGTATTGGGAAAGGGAGGGTGGTAAATGGGCCATCGAAAATCTCCACACCGAACGAAACGCGACAGCAAACTGCCACACGTCGGTTTTCTGGGAGACAGTGGTATCAAACCGGTCGAGTCGGCCCATTCGTGCTGTAGACGTAACTGTTTACAGCATGGCTCTACCACTCACAATATAAAGCAATCAATATCTATGAGGTAAACTTCACAAACACCATTTCTATACTCTAAACTTTTCAACGCGATTGTACAATTTGTAGGAAAACTACTAGAAATTAGATAGACGACAGCTGGTCGCAACTCGGGCTTGTTCACGATCGTTATAAGATCTATTCCAGCGATGCTGTCGACACAAATTATTTTAATTTATACATGCATGTGCAACTTTGGGTTTGACGTAAGCTATTACGTCATTAGGTGATTAATTCCAATTCTTGTTGAGACACTGTTTAAAGAAGTGACATTTATACAACTGATTATATATAATCACTTTAAAAACTTAAAGGACCGACTTCAAAACTTATCCGATCGCGACCAAATTTATATGGGACTACACTAAGAATAAGCTCTATCGAACACAAAAAGAATTTTAGAAATCGTTCCACATTTGGCGAAAATATCGTGGAACATACATACACAAAAATAATTACAAGTTTAAACAAACTTATCAGACCGACATCAAAGCCGATCGTGACCAAATTGAAATGGGACCACCCTTGAAATAAGCTCTATCGAACAAAAAAAAAGAATTTTAAAAATCGTTCTACATTTGGCGGAGATATCGCGTAAAATACATAATATAATTACAAGTTTAAAAACTTATCAGACCGACATCAAATCCGATCATGACCAAATTTATATGGGACCACCCTTGAAATAAGCTCTATCGAACACAAAAAGAATTTTGAAAATCGTTCCACATTTGGCGGAGATATCGCATCGCATACACAAAAAAAATATAGACGAATTGAGGAGCTTCTCCTTTTTGAAAGTCGGTCGATTAAATGTAACTCCCAAGATTGGTTTTTACATCAGGCATATCTTTTGTGGGTATACTTGGCGAATATGTTTATGATAGAAAGAAAGAAGAATGAAAGGAAGCAAATGTTTATTGTCAGTGAAGGCATGCAACATCAATTGTTACGTAATTATATAATAGCAACACCCTGTGGATTATATTAGTGGAACCGGTATGAAGATAAAACAGAATTGTCGGTTCAAATTTTAGTTCTACATTCCACGCCTGTAGATATTACCTAAATAAAAACAGCATGAAGCGAAACTTTGTAGTCGTGGTAAGGTCAGCACAATTACCAGATCAATTTCAAGCAAGCAATAGTATAAGTCCTGTTATATTATTGTCCCACTGCTGGGCACGGGCCTCCTCTTCTCATGAGAGAGTTTAGGCCTTAGTCTACCACGCTGGCCTAATGCGGGTTGGTAGACTTCACATAACTTCGAAATTATTGTGGAGAAATTCTCGGTATGCAGGTTTCCTCACGATGTTTTCCTTCACCATTATAGCAAGCGATATTTCACAATGTAAACATACTTAACATAGAAAAGTCAGAGGTGTGCTCGTTTTGGGACCAACTCGAACCTCCGACACTCGTCTCGACAGTCCGTACCATTCCCAACTCAGCTATCAAATTCAAATTCAAATTCAAATCATTTATTCTGCAAATAGTCTATTTTATACCACTTTCACATGTCAATTACGAGTATATTGATTTTAAGATATTGATAAAGTAATAATGGCGTCGGCATTTCGTGGCTATCCCTGAGAAAAAATGCCGAAACAAACTCAAGGGTTATGGCCTCTTTTAAAGTCCAGACAATACATGATATATAAAATTACAATTCAAAATGTCAACTTATTTCTAAATACAATAATATATTAATATTAATATCGCTGTTATAATATACAAAAGAATGACCCAATTATTTGTTTTACTATAAAAACATAGAAACAAGTGGATCAACGGATAAATTTTATTCCACAATCTCCTCAGACTAAATCTGTGTCAACAGGCATCGAGTGCTGACAGCACAACTTGGTACCGACTACGGACACTTTACAATGTATATTAATAACGATCGTATTTGTTGCCGTCTGGCAGGCATACATAAGCTCACGCCTGTATACTCGAAGGAGTAGGCACAGGCGCAATAGCGAACTAGTACACCCACATTTCGCCAAGCTTAGTTCCGTCCCAGATGTGATAGGGGATGAGCCTATCGTCACATCGGGCACAAATTCCAGAATCCGAGCTGATATGGAGAAATCCAATATCACTTTGCCCGACCCGCGGATCGAACTCGAGACCTCAGGACGGTAGTCGTACCGAAATACAGCCACGCCACCGTCTGGCAGCCAGCCGGTTGTAAAAAATAAGCCGAATCTATTCTGCCACATTTGGCGTAAAATTTAGTTTTATTTTAATAATCCATAGCGCCCGTTATGACAATAGGCTCGCTTTTACATTTGAGACGGAAATGAGCTCGGCGAAACATTACCCAAATTTCTAGTTGGTTATTTCACCTCTATCTGCCACTATGGGGATGCAAGCGTAAGCTTATATATGTACGGTAATTTATCACTTAGTAAGTTAACTATAATTCCATATAAAACCTTAATTTCACAGACCGCCTTGAAAGTAAAAAGAACAAAGAATTGTGTAAAAATTACGGGCACGTAGGAAAGCAGAGTGTTTCAGACAAGGGACTGCAATGCACCACACGCGATAAATTACCGGTGCCACGGGCATGTTCCAGAGATCTAAAGCGCACACAATTGTTCGTAACAGAGTATCACGCGAATATTCCGGCATAGCCTTTAAACCAGCCCGCCTAGCATGCGCGCCACGAGAAAATGTTGTCTACGCTTTTTGTAATGTTATAAGCGGTTTTCGCTATTTGTCTACGGACACTAACATGCGTCGTCGTTTATAGTAGGTAACATGTAGAGAACATTTCTACAGTCGATTATCGAGATATATCGTGACACGCATGCTAGCCGGGCTGGTGTTTCCAGACGTATTTTTGTCACGCCTCCCTACCATCTAAATGTATAACCGCCTCCCCCCGATGTATCTAAAGCTCGAAGCAGTTTTTCAGTTTTACGGTACTGAAATAAAAAACTCAATTCTTTAAATTTTCGACAGTTTGTTCCGGTTAATCTCTAAAACGGCTGGACCTATTTTGACGGGTCTTTCACTGGCAGATAGCGGATTATATAAGGAGTAACTTAGGATACTTTAGTTTTAGAAAAAATAATCCCGGAACATAAATTTGCACGCAAACGGAGTCGTCGGCAACAGCTTGCAAACAATAAATGAAGTATTGTCCGTCATATTTGTGGAAATATAAAATACAGTTGCATTGTTCACCCGTGTGAATACAAACGTTTGATTCAATGGTAAAATTCAATTTAAAATGGGATGAAATCCGTATTTTCCGCATCTGATTTATTATTGGACTATAGTAATATCTGTAGCCCGAGCACGAAAAACTAATGTAAATGTAAATGTATTCGAGTTCGCTGCGCACTGATGACGTTTGGTTAATATTTCATACAAATTTCATAGACGCGCATCGAGTTCGAATACATTTACGGTTGTCAGAAATTTTCCTGCTCAGTCCACAGCTCTGTATTGTTTCTGAAAATCCTGAATGTTGTCTCACAGTTAGGCATCATCATCATCAGCAGCCACAGGACGTCCACTGCTGGACATAGGGCTCCCCCAAAGATTTCCAGATCGATCATTAGGCAAAGGCTTCCTCTACTAAAGGTAAATTATCTTTTTTCTGGTGTTCTAGTCTTCTGAAGTTTTTCTAGACCCCCTTTTCTTTCGGCTTTGTTTATTACGACCAACTGCCTAGCTGACATTAATCCCCTTTGAGGGATTTAGTCTTGGGCTGATAAACTTGAAAAAACATCAAGGATTAGACCAACATAATCTAGAGGAAAGGTACGGGAATCAAACTTAATGTTGAGCTACGCGTGTTTTTCTTACACAATAATATCCTTGGGACTGAGTTCGAGATGGGGGTTCTTTTTAGCTGTCCTTATCCCACCTTAAAGTGGAGTCGAGGCATCAAACCTTTCAAGCATGTTGCAGAAAGGACTTGGCTAGGCTTCTATGACTGGCCGCCTACCTGACGTCAACCCCCATCTGGAAGATCCAGAAAGCAAATTAGAAAAATCACGTTGCCCGAACTGGAAATAGAAACCAGGACCTTCCGGTCCACAGCCCATATATGCTGCCATTATACCGAGGAGGCGACTAAAAAAACTAAACCTAATCCTTTGCTTAAGTCATGCAAGCCTTGCACTAACCCAACATTAGAGTGGGATAGATGTAAGTGAAAGAAAATGCAGTACATCAACCTCAACGATCTAGCTAGCTATCATTGCTACCAAGTAATAAATAAAAATTGAATGTTCAGTACACAGCAATTTAATCGTAAAATCAGCTCAATATCCGACCGCGACGCGTCGGCACTCGCCAAGATTTACGATGTAAGCATGGCGGAAAAAACGCAATCGCTGATTGACGCGCCAATATTTGTTTAGGGAATTGATGCTTTATGTCTTAATTTATTATTTATGATCTTTTTGCAGTGTATGGATTTTTTTGTACGAATTTGCCAATGGATTTAAAATAAAATAGCAGTTACTTAGAATACTATTGATTAAGCTTTTTTAGGAATAGGGTTTTGAAAATATTTTTTATTATTGCCTTTCTCAACAATTTATCGAAGTAAAATATAGTATTTTACATCCGAAATCTAAAAGTTTTTTACCAATGTTAGTTGATACGAGAAAAGCAAAGATTATATAGATTTATATTTATTTATTTTTTCTTTTATATTTATTTATATATTTAAAAAATAGTCACTCCAAAACTATATGTATAACATTTCACAAAGGCCCACTCAAAAATAATGAGCAGAACGCTCACTGAAGCTCCATTAACAACCTCTCGTATTATCTTACTAGTTACCTCTATTTATTAGTTACTTGAGATCGAAACTCATTTCTCCAGACGTAACCAGTGGCGATAACATGAATAACTTTCGAGAGCGTACTCGAAACCACATCGCTTAACTCAATATAATACGAGTATTCCGATATCATGCGCGCACAGTACATCTGATTCGACTATGAAATGATTTATGTACCTTTTATAAAATCCTACAATACTTTGTTCATGGATCCATCTCGATGGAGATGCGCGTAAAATGTATAAGGCGTTCCTCAACTTGTATCCTCTTTTTCGTCATTTAATCCAGCAGTATTTCTGCCTTTGTATTTTTCGCCTTCTCATACTAAATCTTATCAAAATAGGTTCAGTGGATGAATTTTCTTCAATTACACCAATTTATAACGTGACGAGCAAGTCGCTCGCCTAATCAGAAAACGACAGACGCAAAACTATATATACTACATGATAATGAAATATGATGAAAAATAATATAATAATCCTCGGAGGGATAAGCAGAGGCGAACTAGTGAACTAAAATACACATACATATTTCGCCGAGCTCATTTCTGTATTTTAGTCGCGATTGATCAATATATCAATGATAATTCTAGATTATTCTTGCTCTGCCACGACCAAAAGTCATAAATCTAAACACTGCAACTCATAAATCTTTTAGAGCAGAGGTTCCCAAACTTATTTTGTCTACTGCCCTATAAATAATAATAATCCATTTATTGCACACATATTGCATATAATAAACACAGTTGAAAAAAAAGGAACAATAATAAAATAATTAAATCAAATTTTAGTGCTCCCCATTTTTTACGTCTACAAATTCAAATTAAATAAATTGTTGTGTGCTATATCCGCGGAGACCCCCTTTTTTCTGGGTCTCTTACCGCCCCCTTTAGGCATACAGCGCCCACAAGGGGGCGTTATCGCCCACTTTGGGAAAGAGTGTTTTAGAGGATCAAAGAAATAATTTAAGTCCGTCCATAGCCATACATCATTTCTACACAATACAAGCTCCTTCCAATATACGTGTTATTAATTACAGCAATTTCTCTGCGCTGAATCACTGCGGTAACTTGCACTTTATGAGGTTTCGCTTTTTAAGATTTTGCTTGGTGTTTTCGGCTAATGGTTGTTAATTTTTTATATTAAATCTTAAACTCGATCGCTTAAAGATAGTAAGCGATACGACTACTTAAAGATTTGAAAGATAAATATCATTTATCTACAAAAGTCTGCAATTTTAACCGACTTGAAAAAGGAGGAGGTTCTCAATTCATCTGTATACAATTTTTTTTTCATGATAACTTCTAGAAAGTCTTCTGTGGCCCGAGCAGAAATATTTTTGACGATCGAATTCATATTGAGCTCAATGCGCGTCTATCACATTTGTATGAAAGATTCACCAAAGGTCGTCGGTCCACCTTGTAGGTGGAAGTCCTACGCTGCGCTTGCCGATACGTGGTCTCCACTCAAGAAATCTTTGGGGGAGGCCTATGTTCAGCAATGGACGTCCTATGGCTGATGATGATGATGATGATGTTAATGATGATGATTCACCAAAGGTCATCAACACGCAGTAAGCTTGATAGGAAATCGATTGTCAAAAATATTGCTGCTTGGGCCGCTGGAAAAATCCTCAGAAATGCAGGTTTCTACACGAAGTTTTTCACCGTTATAGAAAGTCAAGTGAATACACGCTTAATATAAATACTAATATTTTCGGTCGACTTCCACAAAAGGAGGAGGTCCTCAATTCGTCGTTTTTTTATGTATGTTACTCGATATCTCCGCCAAATGTGGACCGATTTTCAAAATTCTTTTTGTGTCGGTCAAAATATGAATGAATTGATGACCTTTTGAAGACGGTAGAAAAAAACATTTTATAATAATTTTTATTTAATGACCATCTATATCTCCGTCTTTTTTATAGCATATTGACTGCCTCGGTGACGTAGTTGTATTTCGGTACGACTACCGTCCTGAGGTCTCGAGTTCGATCCCCGGGTCGGGCAAAGTGATATTGGATATTTCCATATCAGCCCGGAGTCTGGAATTTGTGCCCGATATGGCGATAGGCTCGCCCCCTATCTCATCTGGGACGGAACTAAGCTCGGCGAAATGTGGGTATTCTAGTTCGCTAGTTTACCTCTGCCTACCCCTTTGGGGACACAGGCATGAGCTTATGTTATGTTATTGACAAACAAATAAATGGATCACATGATGGTAAGGATTCGCCACTCTATAGACATCCACGATGCCTAACGCCTCGTTCATACAATAATTATAAATGATGGAAATAGGGCTTAGGACTCAGGCCATAAGAAATCTCCCTTACGAAATGGAACGCAACAGCGAAACGCCACTTACGTCGGATTTCTGTTAGACAATCGTAAACCAGTCGAGCCGGCCCATACTCTCAACTTTCATACTGTCATCAGTGTGACTCTATAACTATATTTTATAACTTTAAATGTATATATTGTCCCTAATATCTGTAACATGTGTTAATTGGCCATGGTGTTCCTGTTTAATCAAACACATTCTCCTGAAATATTTCCTGGATAAAGTCACGACCGAAACCTAGTTTCAGATGTCATTTAATCCGACCCGGTAATTTCCTTCCTAATCCTACAAAAATTGCTCCGACATCCGATAACACACTGTCACAATAATTACTATGAGAGCTCTCTACTGCGTAATGTAATTAAGGGTTGATGGGATTCGGGTTTCATAAATACAATATACGTATTACGGTTGTTATTTATCAACTATATTTTTTTTATAGCAGAGACTGGCAAACTAACAGATGGGTCACCTGTTGGTAAGTGATCGCCACCGCCCATAGACACCCAAAATTTTTTCATTTCATTTCCAAACAATGTGACACAAGGAAAAAAGTGACCAACTATTCTTAAAGACAACCAATATGTTTTTATAACTAACGCCCGAATGGTCAAACGCTACTCAACTTTAAGTTCTTCTCACGTTGATTTTCGTCATACAATTTTGATAGATAAGGCGGCCTTAAACGACATAAGGCGACCTTAAGTGTATGAGCAATCGGCGGTAAGGCCCGTAGTGTAGTCGATCGAAATGTCTCAAAGCGTTCTCAAAATAATAATATAATAATAACACTCAACAGTCACACACATAGTCCTGACCCCACACTAAGATATTAGTCTTGTGTCGTGGGTATCAGGAACTACTAGAGACTTTCGGTCTCACAACACCCAGACCCGAAACAAATATTTATGGGCCACACAAACATTTGTCTCGGTGCGGGATCGAACCCGCGGCCTCTCGTTTCACACCCGGCTACTCGCTGCGCCACGAACGCTGTCAATAGTCGACATCCAACACAAATGACACCTCAGAGACTCTTCAAATACATTTATTCATCATATCACCATTGCGTCGTTCAGTGTATAAAATGAATATTTATTGAGAACTAAATGCAAATACTTTTAGTTGAGTTGCCTCTCGCGAGACATCGGACCCTCATAAATGTATTAGGGAACGTAAAATCAGCGACATTTTACCAAACTCACAACTCTATGTATGTGGTTGATTTGAATAAAAGTCTTACGGAGTTGTATAATGGGTTTATTTTTGGAATAGATAACATACCATCTTTGAAGGATATGATCATACATACATAAGCTCACGTCTGTGTCCCCAAAGCGGTAGGCAGAGACGCACTAGCAAACTAGAGCACCCACATGTCACTGGAGATTAAATCCGTCCCAGATTTGATAGGGGGCGAACCTATCGCCATATTGGGTAGAAATTCCAGACTCCAGGCTGATACTAAATTGAAAAAGAACAGTATTATTTACCCGACCCGGAGGTCAAATCCGATACCTCTCTGTACCTCTCATTTAAGGTTGGCAGCCATTATTTTTTTGGTATCATAGTGTTTATATGCGATGGAGATTACTTACTATCAGGTGACCAACCTGCCGAATTTTCAGTCTCTACTATAAAAAATATTATAAGCACGGCTCATACCTTGTTTATATCGATACTGAATGCGACCGATGCGCCATTTAGTATAACAGTGACGCGTTGAGTATATCTCTCTCACTCCTTTAGTCGAATCGAACCGATTATACCCGACCGTTACATAACCGAGCGTGACGGCTCATCTCATTCAATACCCGCAAAACAACGCTCAGCGCACCTAAAAAAGATTCCACTTCAAAAACTCATATAACCTGAAAGCAAATAAGGCCAATTCCACACTATCGATTGCTAACATTTCCAATGAGGCTATAAATAAGACATCTGTCCGAGACACGTTGCACCGGTCCTGCCACGTGATTTATTTTTTATTAACTCAGTAGAATAAAAGTTGGTGAAGAGTTTAGTACACAATCTAAAACCATGCCTCTGGGAAATTACGTAACCAGCAAATATTGCTTGCCCTAAACTTCTGCCCTTACTTTTGGTGTTATTTAAATGTATATTCGTTACATCTAATTACAGAATTATGGTATTAATTTATATCAAATGTGTGTGTGTGTATGTGTGTGTCTGTGTCTCTCTCTCTCTCTCTCTCTCTCTCTCTCTCTCTGTGTGTGTGTGTGTGTGTGTGTGTGTGTGTGTGTGTGTGTGTGTGTGTGTGTGTGTGTGTGTGTGTGTGTGTGTGTGTGTGTGTGTGTGTGTGTGTGTGTGTGTGTGTGTGTGTGTGTGTGTGTGTGTGTGTGTGTGTGTGTGTGTGTGTGTGTGTGTGTGTGTGTGTGTGTGTGTGTGTGTGTGTGTGTGTGTGTGTGTGTGTGTGTGTGTGTGTGTGTGTGTGTGTGTGTGTGTGTGTGTGTGTGTGTGTGTGTGTGTGTGTGTGTGTGTGTGTGTGTGTGTGTGTGTGTGTGTGTGTGTGTGTGTGTGTGTGTGTGTGTGTGTGTGTGTGTGTGTGTGTGTGTGTGTGTGTGTGTGTGTGTGTGTGTGTGTGTGTGTGTGTGTGTGTGTGTGTGTGTGTGTGTGTGTGTGTGTGTGTGTGTGTGTGTGTGTGTGTGTGTGTGTGTGTGTGTGTGTGTGTGTGTGTGTGTGTGTGTGTGTGTGTGTGTGTGTGTGTGTGTGTGTGTGTGTGTGTGTGTGTGTGTGTGTGTGTGTGTGTGTGTGTGTGTGTGTGTGTGTGTGTGTGTGTGTGTGTGTGTGTGTGTGTGTGTGTGTGTGTGTGTGTGTGTGTGTGTGTGTGTGTGTGTGTGTGTGTGTGTGTGTGTGTGTGTGTGTGTGTGTGTGTGTGTGTGTGTGTGTGTGTGTGTGTGTGTGTGTGTGTGTGTGTGTGTGTGTGTGTGTGTGTGTGTGTGTGTGTGTGTGTGTGTGTGTGTGTGTGTGTGTGTGTGTGTGTGTGTGTGTGTGTGTGTGTGTGTGTGTGTGTGTGTGTGTGTGTGTGTGTGTGTGTGTGTGTGTGTGTGTGTGTGTGTGTGTGTGTGTGTGTGTGTGTGTGTGTGTGTGTGTGTTTGTGTGTGCGTGCGTGTGTTTAAATGTATGAACACAAAAATGCCGAATGATCCATACAACACGATTCCTGCCGGCTTACAATACTTTGAAATAACACATAACATAACATAAGCTCACGCCTGTATCCCCGAAGAAGTAGGCAGAGGCGCACTAGCGAACTAGTACACCCACGTTTCGCCGAGCTTAGTTCCGTCACAGATGTGATCGGGGGCGAGCCTATCGCCATATCGGGCACAAATTCCAGACTCCAGGCTGATATGGAAAAATCCAATATCACTTCGCCCGACCCGGGGATCGAACCCGAGACCTCAGAACCGTAGTCGTACCGAAATACCACCACGCCACCGAGGCAGTCTTTGAATAGAATAACAGTAAATAATAACAAGTTTAAAAATGTTGTGGACCTACTTCAAATCCGATCGTGATCTTTATATGAGACCACCTTGAGATAAGCTGTATGGAACACAAAAAAATAGAGTTAGAAGTAAAACAATTTATTACAATAAAATGATAAGCTCCGCCGTATTTTTTTACGTCGGAAATATCACACGCCGGCCGCTTAGCCGTCAGTTCCGATTGTTTTTAATAAACATTGGGTCAGCGTGTTGACTTATAGCCGCATGGGCTGTGACAAAAATGTCAGATAAAATATATTGGGTCATTTACAAAGAGTGATGTGTTTTAGTACAACAGAATTATTGTGAATGTTATTTTTGTTTATTTTTTTACAGTAGATACTGGCAAACGAGCTGATGGGTCACCTGATGGTAAGTGATCACCACTGCCCATAGACACACAAGATTCGAAAATCACGGGTGCGTTGCCAACCTAAAAGGAGGGAAATAGGGATTGGGTATGGAGTGAAACCACTCACTCACCCAACGAAACGCAACAGCAAACTGTTAAACGGTTTTCTCTGAGATAATAGTATCGAACTGGTCGAACTAGCCTCTTCGTACTTTAGACATATCTAGAGCGTGGCTTTACCACTCAGAGCTTTGGGGGGAGTTACATTCATCTCACTGCAATGTAAGTAGGCACAACACATTTTATTTTATTTTGTAAAGGAAACATACAGTATTATATGTAAATAAATAAGTTTAAAATAAGCATATAGCAGAAAGAATTTGACTTATTTTTATAAGTGGCTTCTACCCTGACGACACCCTTGGGGGATCTAGTACCGAGTAAATCATGTCGGAATCTGGGGCGCAGTCATTATAAATCTAATTAATTGAAAAGCTGCTGTAAAACGTACATTGTACCTCTACAATTGATGCAAATCTATTTTGTTTGTGGACTACGCTCAATTTACTATTAGATTCCACAAAGTAACATTTTATGACAGAATGTAAATTGAACAAAAGCTCTATGAATACATTTGAGAAACAAACGATCCCAACATATCGCATCAAAGCTTTGGACCGTATAATAGAATTTTCCGGCATTTGTACAGAATATGTTTAAATATCCGTAAATTCAGGCAACTGATTTTAACCTCGGAGCATTTACAAAGTGGCATTTCCAAAGTTTAATTGTACTGAAATTGCCGGAACGTAATTAATATTCGTAATTCGCTACGAAAGGCTACGCAGTCGTAGGCGTTCGTAGCTATTCGTAGCCCCGTAGGCAGCGTAGCGACCGCAAGAATTTAATGACCATAATTTTATTATTGTAAATTTCATTAAAAATGAAACCAAAATTATAGGATATTCATTTATAGACAGCCGCGATAGCTCAGTTGGGAATAGTACGGACTGCCGAGACGAGTGTCGGAGGTTCGAGACCAACATGTTGAGTATATTTTCATTGTGAATTATCGCTTGCTATAACCGTGAAGGAAAACATCGTGAGGAAACCTGCATACCCGAGAATTTCTTCACAAGAATTTTAAACGTATGTGAACTTTACCAAACCGCAATACGCCAACGTGGTAGACTAAGGTCTGATCCATCTCATTAGTAGAGGAGGCCTGTACCTAGGAGTGGGACAGTAATATTACAGAGCTAATATTATTATTTTATTCATTTATTCATATTTATAATTTTAAATCTATTAATTTTGAACAAAGAATACATTAAATATGTTTCATGAACCGAGCCCAAGACCTATCGAATTGTAACCGACGCAGACATAATACTAGCGAGAGACACAGGAATCCACCAAAACTACTCTTAGTTATAAGATAACTAATATAACAGCTTCCTTATCCACTGATTTCTTAAGTTTACGCGAATGCTATACATTGAAATAAAACTATTTTTACGGATTCTATCACAATTTGGTTTTAATTTTTATTCCTGACGTTTCGAAGGCTTTGCAGTCTTCGTGGTCACGGGTTGGACTCAGTCCAAGTCAAGAAGAATAAAGACTGAGAAGAAGAATGCAAAGCAAAATAGAAACATCGGGAATAAAAATTAAAACCAAATCGTGATAGAATCCGTAAAAATAGTTTTATTTCAAAGCTTCCTTATCTTAAATTAACTTCTAAACCCATCCAATTACATTCCAATAGAGCCCTAAATTCCTAAAATAGCCATTATTTAAAAAAATACCCGTTTACTGCCAAAAATACCCTTTTATTTCCAAACAATACATTAAACGATAACGGATCAGTGGGCCCGTCCCACAATAACTTCCGGCAGGACTTGATCCTCCCACCTCCAAATTTGAATGGATGCTAAAATCCAATGCATATATTTACATATTGTGTACACGGCTTTAGTTATTAAACTGGTGTTGTTTTTTAATCAATATGTGCAGTGTATACAACAGTAGTGAAGAGTCTATACAACAAGATTCCTACCGGCTTACCTTTGATAAATTGTAAGCTTGATAAATTGTAAGTCATCATCATCATCAGCTATAAGACGTCCACTGCTGGACATAGGCCTCCCCCAAGATTTCCAGATTGACCTGTTGGAAACGGCCTGCATCCAGCGACTTCCTGCAATCCTTATCAGATCGATAAATAGATATTAGGTATTTAAAAGAAAATGCAGCATCGGCTTCAATTATTAAACTTTTCACCCTTCGCCACTGGTATACAAGTTAGTAAATAAGTTAAATTTACAACAATAACATATTTTAAACATAAACATAAGCTCACGCCTGTATCCCCGCAGGGGTAGGCAGAGGCGCACTAGCGAATTAGTACACCCACATTTCGCCAAGCTTAGTTGCGTCCCAGATGTGATAGGGGGCGAGCCTATCGCCATATCGGGCACAAATTCTAGACTCCGGACTGATATGGAAAATAGCAGTATTATACTTTTTCAGATTCAATTACTTAAATTCAGTTCTAAAACTTTCGTTAGATAGACATAAAAATGTTTAATGATAATATTATGGATTCTCTTTAAATGAATGTGTAATCTGCAATTTAGTTTCTATACAAAATTAAATGAGCTAAATAAACTCATATAAAACAACTTGAAATAAAAAACCTATTAAAGTTTTTAAAATGTTATTTTCATTTTGTTTTTTATTACTTTTTTAATAAGTTCAAGCTATGTTAAGCGTAATGGAGGCTTAAAATATTTTTTGATTAAACAAAAATATTTGACAACAGTAGCCCGAGCACGAAAAACTAATGTAAATGTACTCTCGCTGCGCACTGATGACATTTGATTAATACATACATACATACATAACATGACACATACATACATACACAACATTTCATAGACGCGCATCGAGCACGAATACATTTACGGTTGTCAAAAATTTTCCTGCTCGGGCTGCTGAATCATTTTAATCTTCGACTCGTATTGTTATTAGTAGTTATGTTTTTGTGTAAACTTTATTTTTTATTGACCGACTTCCCAAAAAGGAGGAGGTCCTCAATTCGGCGGTATTTTTTTTAATGTTTGTTACGCAATATCTCCGCCAAATGGGGACCGATTTTCAAAATTCTTTTTGTGTTCGATAGAGCTTATTTCAAGGGTGGTCCCATGTAAATTTGGTCACGATAGGTAAATTGGAAGTTGGTCAGTTAAGTTTTTAAACTTGTGATTATTACTCACCGATGTAAAGGTACAAGCTGCGAATTTATGTAGACTTTCTGTGAGACTATGGTATCAAACCGGTCGAGCCGGCCTATTCGTACTGTAGACATTACTGTCAACATTGTGGCTCTCAAAACATTCACTTTAATGGAGCTTCATTTTTTCTACAGACTTCCTAAAAGGAGGAGGTCCTCCATTCGTCTGCTTTTTATATGTATGTTACGCGATATCTCCGCCAAATGCGCACCGATTTTCAAAATTATGTTTGTATTCAACAGAGCTTATTTCAAGAGTAGTCCCATATAAATGGTCACGATCTGATTTGAAGTCGGTCCCTTAAGTTTTAAATACTCTATCAATTTAAACAGCAATATATTTTAATGCAGTAATCCAGATCTTTGGCCGAGGTGTACAATAAAGGTTGTTAAAGTAATAATAAAAGTTTTATCAGCACGACCACAGACTTAACGCACACAATCATTGTTTACGTTCGACACTAGATTTGCACCGCAAACTCTCGTTTATATACTTTGTATATTAGTTGTATAAACTTAAAAGTATTTTGATAGACTTAAGGAGCAATTATCATTCGGTTTGTATCTCGCTTTTTATATTTTAAGGTTTTGGAGCAAAACAGCAAAAAAACGGAACCCTTACAATTTCGTCATGTCCGTCTGTACGTCCATTATATTTCACAGCCATTTTACTCAAAAACTGTTGGGGCTGCGTATATGTTTGATTGATAGGTGTGTTCTATACGCCTGTACGCCACCACACTTGTATCAATAAATAATTCTTTCTTTCTTTCTATGAACGACTACCCAAAGATATGGTGAAGTTGGAAAAAAATTGAAGTGACATTCCATCTCAACTGAGCGGGGATTTTTTTTCATCGCATGACGGGTACACACCTGTCGAACGAAGGCGAACGAATCTATGCGTGTTTCATTTACACAACAGCGAAATTTTGTTTGTGTGAACGCAATAGGTATACATTCTTTCGCCTTCGTTCGGCCATTGTAAACCCGCCAGCACAGATGCGTTTATCTATGGATATAGGTCTTCAAAAATTATATCGATTATCGACGTTTCTAAATATTTTTTTTACTTAAGTCAATAAATAATAGGCAAGATATTCGCTTCTCAAGACGAATACAATATTATTTGATAGGGTTTATCTGCCTTCAGCTTTTGGGTTATTTTATTAACACGTATTATTGCATGAGTAGAACATACTATCATAAAAAATTTGGTGTAAAAAGATATTGTACAATAATAAGCCCCATCAATTTTTCGCATAATATCCATATTTTGGTGTTATATATCAAGTTTTGAAATGCTAAATTCAATCACAGACCGAAATCAATTTGGAATATCAATGTAGCAGCTGCAGTGAATTGAAAAGCATTCATGTTAAATTGAATTTGCTTAGTACCTAGTTGAAACGATAACAATTTTGACCTTAATTGATATAATAATAATTCAATGTTTTCGACCGACTTCCACAAAAGGAGGAGGTCCTCAATTCGTCTGTTTTTTTTTATGTATGTTACTCGATATTTCCGCCAAATGTCGACTGATTTTTAAAATTATTTTGTCTTCGAAAGAGCTTATATCAAGGGTAGTCCCATATACATTTGGTCACGATCGGTAAATTGGAAGTCGGTTAGTTAAGTTTTTAAACTGAGGAACTGAGGACGAATTGAGGATCTCCTCCTTTTGTGGAAGTCGGTTGATAAATTAGTTTTTACGGATCGTATCCTTATTTCTATTTTTAAGTCACTTATGAGCACGAAGGCTGTAAAACTTTTGAAACTTCGAGCTTGGTGAAATGTTGGTGTTTTTGTTCGCTAGTTCGCCTCTGACTACCCTATCGGAGATAAAGGCGTGAGCCTATATACATATGTAACCTTATCAAGGTAGTTTTTTTTATAAAAGAGCGGGAAACCTCGCGAGAACCTCCTCCTTTTATGGAAGTCGATCGAAAATCGAGGAAGCTCGAATCGTATTAAGATTTATAATTGGATACTTGACGTGCCAAGTGAAGTACTGAGCCTTTCAGGGCTCACTGGAAATGAGATCATTCCGCTTGTGCCTATAGCGTTTCAAGCTTATATTGTTTTACGCATTAGCATGTAACTCTGGTTCCTACTTCTTTCGCTTAAATTGCAGAAAGGATTTGACTTAGTTTTTACAACCAACTGCCAGCCTGCCATCAACCCGTCTAAATAACCGAGGTTCAGACAAATCGTGAAAAATAATTCTATCAACAAAAATTGATTGCGGTACTTCATGTTCCTTAGAGAGGTCCATGAAAACAACTGCCCTAAACCAACAACAATCGACAAACATCTCGAATGTTCGAAGCAAACAGCCCGGTGTTGTGTCTAACCACATATTTGTCTACAGAAAATACCTACTCGAGTTGGACCAAACAGCGCCAATTAAATTGATATTAGGTTCGTGGATAAGGTTTTTGGGTTTGATAAGTGAACACTTTGTGAGTGGTGACCAAAGAGATTTAATATTACTAACTACAAAGCGGCTATCAAGCAAATTTCCATACAAAGAAATTTATCTCAAACTTCGGTACTGCCATCAACTACTTATTACAATGCGAGGGCGATTATTACAATTTACACCCTAGAATATTTTGTGATTGGCTAAGAATCACGTAAGATAAGTTTATTCCCTCATTATTATTTCCCTGGCTTACCTAGCGCGCGTTTATTTCAAATAAACTAAGCGACTTATGACCACTAGGTCATAACTTTTGGATCACAAGTTTGCTATGCTGTTGTACCGTCTAAATACTGCTGAATGTCTTTGGTCGCGACTGAATAACTAGATAGTTCTATTAAAGTATTTGATTTATTAACCAACGTCAAATAGAAGAAGAAGAAGAGCGGAGGTTCTTTATTTGTTTATAGGTTTTATGTTCGTATCCGGCATGTTAATATCCGATAAATGTGAATTGATTTTGAAGACCCATCTGTTTTTTATTCAATATATATTTCAAAATTATAAAATCGATAGATACAGTTTATCCAAGGTTGGATAAAACTTTAGCCAAGATTTATAAAGATGTATGGAATAAAAATCATATAGGGGTCGCAGGAAGTCGCTGGATGCAGGCCGCTGCCAACAGGTCGATCTGGAAATCTTTGCGGGAAGCCTATGTTCAGCAGTGGACTTCCTATGGCTGATGATGATGATGATGATTATAATGGAATAAAAATAAAAAAGCCATTTGATTCCGGCCGGCATAATTCTAATAACCATCGAGATCAAATAAACTACTGCCAGTAAATTATATTCAAGAATAACAACTTTTATGATCAATAATAATTAAGGAGTTATTAAATTTAACCGGACTCCTGATTGCAATAACTGAAGACTGAAGAGTTTTCAGAACAGATGTTCCTACTTCGCTAACGAGATTAATTCTCCTTTGAAATTAATATTGCTATTATTAAATAGCTTTTCTTAAGTATTTAGGGCTACTTGCAGCTCCGCGATAAATCTCTATTTATCCCAAATCTTAATTTAAAGATAGGAGTGAACTGTAGGATAAATCGAGATAAGGTGCAACTCTAGATTAGTAATATCGCAAGTCACCCTTATTACCGAACACTAACGCCCGAATGATCAAACGCTGCTCAACGTTAACGGCTGCTTATATTAATTTTCGCCATACAATTTTGACAGAAAAGGCGGACTTAAACGACATAAGGCGACCTTAAGTGTATGAACATTCAGCGGTAAGCAATATCACTTTCTTTCTACCTGCTTTTATTTGATCTTAATGTCGGGTCGGCACAACACACTTTTTCAAGCATGTTGCAATAATAATTTGGCTTGGTTTTTACGACCAGCTGCCTGCCTGATGTTAATCCCCGTCTGGGGAGATACTAAACAATATCACTATCGAAATAAAAACTAATTTATACGGATTTCATCGCGATTTGTTTTTATGTTTATCCTCGGACCCGTGACCATGAAGGCTGCAAAGCCTTCGAAACGTCGAGTATGTATATGTATGTGTGTGTGTGTGTGTGTAATCCACGATATAAAAACTAGTGTTATTTTAATGTTTAACATTCGCGTTAACCTAAGAAATCAATATCAAAAGTAGAACTCTCAAATACAAGTACGTCTGGGCAGGCCCATGGTACCTATACCATGATACCAATTACATGACATAAGCTCACGCTTCTATCCCCGAAGAAGTAGGCAGAGTTACACAAGCGAACTAGAAGACCCACATTTCTCCGAGCTTAATTCCGTCCCAGATGTGATAGGGGGCGAGCCCATCGCCATATCGGGCACGAATTCCAGACTCTGGGCTGATATTGAAAAAAAATAATATCACTTAGACCGACCCGGGGATCGAACCCGAAACCTCAGGACGGTAGTCGTACCGAAATACAGCTACGCTACCGAGGCCATTTGAAGTCGGTAAACACAGTTGCAGTGTGCTTAAAAAATTACAAACATGCGAAAATATTTAAAAATATATCCGCTGTTTTTAAGAGTTCGCATGGAGTGTCTTTTTACGATATAATAAACGGTCCGCTGTTCTCGTTTGTTTGAAATGCAAAAGCTTTTAATAGCTACTAAATTTCCTCTTCAGCGGCCCGAGCAGGAAAATTTCTGACAATTGTAAATGTAAATCGAGCTGCATTTGTATGAAATATTAACCAAATGTCATCAGTGCGCAGCAAGCTCGAATACATTTACGATTTTCCTGTTCGGATCGCTGTAGTACAGTTTAACATAGGGGTGTTATGCCCCCGGTGTTTCGCCCTGAATACACTCCTGTAGAGTAACTATATTCGAAGGACAGATATTATCTAGAAAAGAGGGATTTCCAGAAAATTCCAAGAAGGGTTTATTTGCAGAGTATAGAGAAAGTCACTGTTACCGATGCATCTTTGCAAATTAGCTCTTCGAGAAGAAAATATTCATATTTTTTCTGAATATACTAAGGACAGCGTAGAACCATAGCTATCTTATCCTAAAATATATTATATTGATAGCCTCCGTGGCGCAGCGGGCGAGTAGCCGGCTGTGAAACGTGAGGCCGTAGGTTCGATTCCCGCACCGAAACAAATGTCTGTGTGGCCCACAGATATTTGTTTCAGGTCTGGGTGTTGTGAGACCGAAAGTCTCTCGTAGTTTCTGACACCCACTATACAGGTTACACCTAGTGTGGGGTTAGGACTATGTGTGTGACTGTTTGGTGTATTTATTTGTTTATTTATATGCGATACAGTGTTTGTGAAGAGACAACTTTAGCCATTGAAATTACACATAATTTCAATGGCTTAAGTTAAGTTAAGTTAACTTAAGTTCAAGCTCACATGCCGATAGATTAAATTAGCTAATGCATGCGACATGTTCATAGTATGAATAGATCGAAAGAAATTTCTCAATAGCAGCTCAGATTTAAATCAAGGATCTTCTCACGGTCACTACACGTCATCTCATATGGAACTTATGTACTAACATGCCACAGAAACTTCCCTAACCTTGATCTAAAAAGTAGCACAAGGTAAAATTGCTGTATCAGTGAAACATAAAATATTATAAAAAATATATTATTTTATTGTGGTAGGGTCATATCCCCAGACTAATTACTGAGTCCGTGTCTGAGTTAATTTTCTGCTTTTACGTTCAAGCTTATAATTATAAGAACTTAACAAGTGTTAGTTATGGCTTCAACTGCAGAATCGTGTTATACATAATGGTTATAAGAAAATCATTATGTATACGTTTGACAGCCTCAGTGGCGCAGCGGGCGAGTAGCTGGCTGTGAAACGTTAGGTCGCGGGTTCGATTCCCACACCGAGACAAATGTCTGTGTGGCCCACAGATATTTGTGTCGGGTCTGGGTGTTGTGAGACCGAATGTCTCTCGTAGTTCCTGGTACCCACGACACAAGACTCGATCTTAGTGTAGGGTCAATGTATTTATTTATTGACTTAAAATTCCGTCTAAAAATTGCTTGCTGTTGCGTTTCATTCGGTGAGTGAGATTTCCGGTGGCCCATTCCCCCCACCTTTCCCAATCTCTTTTCCCTCCCCTTCCATTCCCTCCTTTTAGGTTGGCAACGCACCCATAATTATTTTTGTGTCTTGGATGTCGATGGGCGGTGGAGATCACTTACCTTCGAGTGACCCATCTACTCGTTTGCCAGTATCTGCTTTAAAAAATGTGTATATATGTATAAATAATGCACAAACTCATTCTGTGTACTGCAATTTGCAACGAAGCTTTTAGTGTAAATATTTTGACTACTCCAGTATATCAAGTTACCAAAATAAACAATATGTGAGTTTATTGACGCTTACTGAACGAATTTTTACAACTTTCACGTTGTTACCAGTTTATGCACGGATTTTAATGTTCATAAAAGCAGAAAAAATGGCAAAAGTTATGTTGTGAGTGTTCCATACCTATGTAATTGTAAAAGTGATGTTATTTGACTAAACTTACCATAAATTTAGCCTATATCTACCTCAAACGCCGGCAACGCATCTATGATTCCCCCGGTATTGTGGATGTTTATGTGCGGTGATCACTTAACATCAGGTGACCCACTTGCTCGTTTGCCCGCTCGTTTATAAAAAAGACTACCTTGATAAGGTTACATATATAGGCTCACGCCTATATCTCTGATAGGGTAGTCAGAGGCGAACTGGCGAACAAAAACACCCACATTTCGCCAGGCTTCGAAGTTTCGAAAGTTTTACAGCCTTCATGCTCATAGGTGACTTAAAAATGAAAAACAAATTAGGATACGATGCGTAAAAACTAATTTATCGACCGACTTCAACAAAAGGAGGAGGTCCTCAATTCATCTGTTTTTTTGTGTATGTTACTCGATATCTCCGCCAAATGTGGACCGATTTTCAAAATTCTTTTTGTGTTCAATAGAGCTTATTTCAAGGGTGGTTCCATATAAATTTGGTCATGATCAGTAAATTGGAAGACGGTCAGTTAAGTTTTTAAACTTGTGATTATTTTAGTAAATAACATTCGCGTAAACCTAAGATAATAATAATATTAGCCCTGTAATATTACTGTCCCACTGCTGGGCACGGGCCTCCTCTACTAGTGAGAGGGGTTAGGCTTAGTCTACCACGCTGGCCTAATGCGTGTTGGTAGACTTCACATACCTTCGAAATTCTTGTGGAGAAATTCTCGGGTATGCAGGTTTCCTCACGATGTTTTCCTTCACCGTTGTAGCAAGCGATATTTCACCATAGAAAAGTCTGAGGTGTGTGCTCTTTTTGGGGTTCGTCTCGAACCTCCGACACTCGTCTCGGCAGTCCGTACCATTCAAAACTGAGCTATCGCTGCTTACAACCTAAGATATTTAACCGTAATTATGTATTTCTCTTTCATAGAATTAAAGCCTGGAAAATACTGTATAATTAAAAACACATAAAGCTCGCTCCGTAACCGCATTTCATTTGCAGAAAGAGTGCCTGTTTAGAATTATAATTAGAAAAAAGTACAAATAAGTACACTCTCGGAGCGGCGCGGGTCGCGTTTTAATTACGAGTATACTGTGTATCGGTTGTGATGGATTACGTAAGTTATTACACTCCGAGTTGGGGAGGAATCTTTTGCGCCTAAAATATTTAATAACTAGCTGACTGCCTCGGTGGCGTGGTATTTCGGTACGACTACTGTCCTGAGGTCTCGGGTTTGATCTCCGGGTCGGGCAAAGTGATATTGGATTTTTCCATATCAGCCCGGAGTCTGGAATTTGTGCCCGATATGGCAATAGGCTCGCCCCCTATCACACCTGGGACGGAACTAAGCTCGCCGAAATGTGGGTCTACATTTGGCGGAGATATCGTGTAACATAAATTAAAAAAATACAGGCGAATTGAGGATCTTCTCCTTTTTGGAAATCAGTCGAAAAAATAACAGCCAACAACATTTGCACAAACACAGCGTTCAAAGGGAGGTGTGACAACTTAAACGAGTGTGTGAAAGAAGTGAATAATTAAGCAAATAAGCAATAAAATAAGTAATTTATTTAAATAAGCACAATGTTTAAACTTGTTATCCATTTTAAGCAAAAAGTCCCATATCTACTGTTAGGTGTTATTTATTTATTTATCCATCCAAACTTTCGTATGTACATATAATAGCCAAAGAGATTTAATATTAATAACTAAAGAGGGGCTATTAAGCAGGTCTCCATACAAACAAAATTATCTAAAATGTCAGTCACTGCATCTACTTATTACAATGCGGGGGCGCTTATTACCTTTTACACCCTAGAATGTTCTGTAAATATTCAAGAATCACGTCAGACGATTTTATTGTCTAAACATTATTACGCTGGCACGGCCTGCAGGGTTACCACGACCTTTTATAGCAGTATTATTATAATCGTTCTTCGTTTGTTTTGTATGGGTATCGGTACAAGTAAAATTATAATACTGCTATAAGAGATGGTGATGACCCCCCTGACGCACGTATGTTTCAAATATGAAGGACTTATAACCACGAGGTCACAACTTTTGGATCTCAAGTTTTGTGCTGTTATCCCATCTATATATTATTGAATGTCTTTGATAATAGTAGTAAGATGATGGAAGTGAACCAATGGGTTATTATCTAAAACCGATACGATTTCTACTAACATATCACCTTGTGACGTCAAACCGAATCAGAAATAGCTAATAAGGTATCAACCACAAACATGTTTTCGTATAACAATGTGTTTATTCGGTTAGACCTTGAATTTTTATTGTTAACTTTGGCTCCATTGATTTATAGGTTATCGTCGAGGGAATGGGCTGTTTTTTATTAGGTACTTACGATTTTTTAAACTAATATAGATCACGGTCTATATAATACCTTGATTTTTATGTCATAGAGGGTGGTCCATAAAGTTGGTATCAATAATAACTACACTTATAGAGGGGATGACTGGCAATCTAGCGGTAAGGTTTAAAATTTCATAGTTTTTGAATAATTAATAATTAAGAATTTGTGATGACTTTTTTTTCTGGCTAATTGGGTCAGCTGTAATACATTTGAAAACCTCCTATGGGGCAATTAATTTGTAAGCACACATTAAGCCATTCCAATTCTAATTGCGGTGATTTACTTTTTAGTAGTTTAACTTTATTTAATATCGGTGTAATACTTGGTATAACCCTACAAAAGATACAAGATCGTTGCCCGCATAATCCGAGTGCGGTTTTGGAAACATTAAATCATATCATATAGACCTGAAGGTTATATCAGCTATAGATTCATTTTATTAGATATCGCTGGCGATTGCGCCCTCGTGGGAGTTTACCGTTTCTTTCCATTGATTCTCCAAAGAAACTTAGGACCCACATATCCCTCTCTTAAAGACTACACATAAGCTCACGCCTGTATCCCCGAAGGGATAGGCAGAGGCGCACTAGCGAACTAGAACACCCACATTTCGCCGAGCTGAGTTCAGTCGCAGATGTGATAGGGGGCGAGCCTATCGCCATATCGGGCACAAATTTCAGACTCCAGGCTGATATGGAAAAATCCAATATCACTTTGCCCGACCCGGGGATCGAACCCGAGATCTCAAATCCGTAGTCGTACCGAAATACCACCACGCCACCGAGGCAGCCTCTCTTAAAGACTAAATATCAAATAAACTATTCTTACGAAGAATTATTCTCATAAATAATAAACCCCAATCGCGACGTCGATTCTATTTTCTATTAAGCAGTTTACTCCGCACACCATCAGATCGTGACCAAATTGGGACGAATATTCGAACACAAATATAATATCGAAAATCGGTCCACATTTGACTGATATATCGCATAACATGTAACATAAATAATATTAAAAACTTAAAACCGACAATCAACAGTTCTTTCCAAAATATGGAACCATCCTTTAAGTAAGCTCTATCAACAAAAAATAATCTTCAAATCGGTCCGATTTACTGGAGTAACATACATAAAAAATGCCGTCGAATTAAGAACCTTTTTTATGAAGGCGGTTGAATTGACAAATTCAGAACCTCCTTTTGTAGTTGGTCTAAAAAATCTTCATTTTTTTATAACAGGGACTGACAAACGAACAGATGGGTCAGATGGTAAGTAATCGCTCATAGACACCCAAGACACAAAAAGAATGATGAGTGCGTTGCCAACCTAAAAGGAGGGAATGGAAAGGGAGTGAAAAGGGTTTGAGAAAGGGAGGGGAGGTTAATTGGCCACTGGAAATCTCATTCACCAAACGAAACGCAACAGCGAGCTGCCACTTTACGTCGGTTTTCTGTGAGACAGTGGTATCGAGCTGGTCGAGCTGGCCCATTCGTGCTATAGACATAATTGTCTACAGCATGGCTCTACCACTTGAATTTCAACATTCCATATAATATGCACTGACTATGCTTATTTCATATCTGCATATCAATCCGAGTCTCACCGGGACCGGTGCCAACTATTTACCTAAATGGACAACCGATAAAGCGCCGCTCCCTAATCAATATCATAATTCCTTTCGGATATAGTTCCGAAACAATCATTTATCATATCGGATAAACTTCGCAGATTTATTATAATCGTTGCTACAAACTTGCCTGTGTTGTGAATGATTGGTTTCTTTCATAGAAATACTGCAAGACTAAAGTATTAATGAAGTAACGCAAAATTATTTTATTTTGGATAATGACATACCTATTTTTGTAATTATAAAATCCTACCTCATCCTGCTAATATTTTAAACGTGAAAGTGTATATGTGTGTGTATGTTTGTTACTCTATCACGCAAAAACTACTGGAATGGTTTTGATAAAATTTTACTGTTATGTAGATTATACATCAGAGTAAACACATAAGGTACTTTTTGTCCCAGAAAATAATTTCTGGGACAAATAGTAATGAATAAGTTTCAATGTTTCACATCTGCCAGGCGTCCCGCGACCGCTCTTTTTTTTAAATCATGCATTTTCATGGCACGTAACCCGCGCATGCGCAAACGATGTGTTTCAATGAAACAAATACGCAAGCCATAATAGCAAAATGTGTAAGGCAAGAAAGTGCTGTGCTTAATCTAGTTTTAGATTACAATCACGGAAATCTTCTAAAATAAAGTGTGTTATCATTTTTGGATTGCACATCCAACCATCAGTAGCCCGAGCACGAAAAACTAATGTAAATGTAAACTCGATGCGCACTGATGACATTAGATTAATATTTCATACAAATTTCATAGACGCGCATCGAGCACGAATACATTTACGGTTGTCAGAAATTTTCCTGCTCGGGCTGCTGGTGTAGTGTGAACTGCCGTGCTCTAATAAAAAAAGTAAATACTAACCAAAAAACAAAAATATCTAACGCAAATCAATCAAAGAATGATCAATAAAACAAATAAAACATAATGGTAAACGCTCAATAATTTACGTAAAGGAATTCCTAAACATGTTTGTAGGGAGACTGAAGGAACTCTCGTTAACTTCAAGAGCCCATTGAATCCGTCTCTTTGATTACTCGCGCATAAAGCCTTTTGTCCTCCTTCAGGTAACATACCAAGAAAACTGATTCATCTGATATATTATGTATGAGTATGATGAATTTTTAACACATGATGGAATTTTATGGTATATTTCCACATGGACGAAACCGCGGGCTAGTGTTTCTATAAATAAATACACTCAATGGTCACACACATAGTTTACCCCACAGTAAGATCGAGTCTTGTGTCGTGGGTATCAAGAACTACGAGAGACTTTCGGCCTCACATCCAGACCCGAAACAAATATCTGTGGGCCACAAATACATTTATCTCGGTGCGGGAATCGACCCGCGACCTCATGTTTCAGAGCCGGCTACTCGCCCACTGCACCATGGAGGCTGTCAATATTATGTAGGAGTATGGTAAATTTTTTACATATTCAACTTTAACTGGGATATTTTTATTGCTTTGAAAGATTTACTTATTGGGCCTTACTTAAAACAGCATTTTTAGCTGAGCAAATGGTTAAGAATAACCTGTCACTTTTTTCCTTGCGTTACATTGTTTAAAAATGAAAGGGACAACCTATGGTATAAAGATAAGCAGCGCTTAAATATTTTTAGAAGTAAGGGGCAATATGTAAGGCTCATTATGTACCCAACATATCTGTAACATAAAAAGTCGTCATGTTTTCTCGTTTGCGACCCTGACTTAAGAAATAGGATGACATAACCTTGCAGTGTCCTTAATACATTGTCCAAGTATGACTTTATCCAGTTTTATAGCACTTTACGATTGCAGTTTTATCTACAGGAGTGAGAAAATAATGTTATTTTTATTGCCCCTATAAAGTGAAAAAAAGGATGTTGAATTGCGTATAACCTAGTTTATTTTTTAACCCGGCCACCGGAGGCCGAGCCGCCCGTGACTATTTAAACTGTAACCTAACTTAGTTAAGTTTGGGTGGTATGTTGAGTTTGAGCTATGTTGCTCATATGGGCCAGCTCGACCGGTCGGATACCATTGTCTTAGAAAAGCGACGCTAAGTGACAGTTTAGCATTTCATTTACTTAGATTTAAACCGGGTCGCCTGCCCCAGTTTTTCTCATAATATTACACAAAAACACATACGCAAAACATCGATTAACTGTCTCCTGTTCGTAGAACAATGGACCATAGATAAAAAATACATGTTTTGTGTTATGTCTTAGAGCAGGAGACGCGGCCTTAGAGTTTCAGTAGCCCAAATAATAATCTGTCTAATACAAAAGGATTACACCTGCAGCCTCCGGGCGCAATGTAAAACCAGGTATGAAATTATTGCGGGTTCAATTCCCTACTGAGACAAATATTGGATCCACAGATATTTGATCTGGATGGTCTGATGATGATCTGGTCTATGTTTATGTCGTAGATTCTATAAGTATTCACGAATCAAATTAAACCTGATATGAGGGCCTATGTGTGTGATGTAGGGTGTAGGTGTAGTGTATCGTTCGAGAAGTAACGCAAGTACTAACGCAAGTTTTCTATCTCGTCTTTAATTTTAAACTGTAATTCTAAATTTTAGTCTAATAACACTGTCAGTGGTTTATGATATACACTAGGGGATATGGTCTGATGGTCCTTAATACAGGTTACTCTGTAACCTAGCTAGGACATCAGGTGCTTTTATTGTTTGTAACCACTGATTTTTGTGAAATAAAGTTATTATTATTATATTATTATTAGAAGTGAGATTCCCGGTCGCCCATTCCCCCCCCTCCTCCCTTTCCCAATTCCGTTTCCCTCCCCGTCCATTCCCTCCTTTCAGGTTGGCAATGCACCCATGATTCTTTTTGTGTCTTGGGTGTCTATGGGCGGTGGAGATCACTTACCATCAGGTGACCCATCTGCTTGTTAGCAAGTCTCTGCTATAAAAAATATATAGATCGGGGCGATAAATCTGTTGTTTTTACCACAGCAGATATTTCAAATGACAAAACAGCAAATTATTCTCCTGATCAAAATTATCAAGCCATTCAAAAATTAAATAACCTCCATATAACACGCAATAACGTTCACTTTTTCCTGTTTTGTTTATTATTACATAATATTTACACCGAAAACCAACTTTTAGCAATATAAGTTGGCGAATTTTTTTCCTTATAAGTTTACAACTTCCTGTTTTATGTTCACCAAACCGCAATAAACTTTACGAACAAAAGCATCCTTCAAAAACTTTGGTACAAGTATGTAAATGTCAATTTACATATAAATGAGCTGTCATCAGCGTACAGTGAAGGGATAACTCCTATAGTAATAATTACATTGGATCTATTGGTAAATTCAGAGGTCGAGAAATTAGGGCGACTGTGCCGATAATTTATTGACGGCACAATTATAATCAATAAAATTATTTCAATTTATTCATATTGGTAGCTGTATATCTGTTTCATAAACGATTCCAATAAAAAATTGCTACTACCAATATCGGGTGATGAGGGCGTAATGGTCACATCTTTCTCTCCCTCGCACATACATATGTACTGTAAAAACCATGCACAGGCGTGACGTCACCACGATAGCTGTGCATCCTTTTCTCGTCATTTGACTTTGATAGATGTTTCATAGTTAACTTTATAAAATAATCTAAGGTTTAAGGGCGATTTGCAGGACTACTACTAATCTAGAATTAGTCATAAACTCAATCAAACCTACACGTTATTCTTATATTTTCATAAGGATTTAAGATAATCGAGATTTATCTAAGTGCTGCAAGTCGATCTAGCTGACAAAATGTTAAAATTATTACCCCATATAATCATCATATTGAATAATCGGCCGTTAATGAAAAAAATACAAATCCGAGTCGTCATCCGTGAACAAATCTTTACTAAGTTTCCACATACTTGTCAGGCATGGTTTATACATACCTAAATATTTTTTTAAAGCAGAGACTGGCAAACGAGCAGATGGGTCACCTGATGGTAAGTGATCTCCACCGCCCATAGACAAAAGACACAAAAATAATCAGAGATGGGTTGCCAACCTAAATTGGGAAAGGGAGGGGTGTGGTAATTGGACCACCACAAATCTCACTCACCGAACGAAACGCGACAGCAAACTGCCACTTTACGTCGGTTTTCTGTGAGACAGTGACATCAAACCCGTCGAGCCGACTCATTCGTGCTGTAGATAAAACTATCTACAGCGTCGCTCTACCACTCTAAAATATATCCTCGCCTATACAAATTTACTCGCATAAAAAATATAACACTAAATATTATGCAACTGTAACCTCTTATTTTTCAGATATTTTAGACCTAGGTCGAGTAAAGGCGAACAAAATGGAATATTACGTAGACTCCAGTCACGTTTGTTCAATAAATATAGTCAGTTGAATATAATCGCAACCTGTGCTTAATATATTGGACAAATTTACCCTCGTATACATGGAATAACCCTTTCTATACTCCTAATTCAATATAGAAATTTCTAAACAGATGTGACAGCAGATTGTGTCAACAATTTTGTCTAACTGCCTCGGTGGCGTGGTGGTATTTCGGTACGACTACGGTTCTGAGGTCTCGGGTTCGATCCCCGGGTCGGGCAAAGTGATATTGGATTTTTCCATATCAGCCCGAAGTCTGGAATTTGTGCCCGATATGGCGATAGGCTCGCCCCCTATCACATCTGGGACGGAACTAAGCTCGGCGAAATGTGGGTGCTCTAGTTCGCTATTGCGCCTCTGCCTACCCCTTCGGGGATACAGGCGTGAGCTTATGTGTCATTTATGAAACAGATATAGAGCTTATGTTATGTTATGTAATTTTGTCTAATTTTCGCAGCTGAAAGCCTAGTTTTGGTATTATAGCTGTGCAAAACTGAATTAGGATATTTTTTGCAAATTAACCACAATGTTCCCAAAATTTAAGCAAGCATCTACCAACTTATCAATGATGTGTATTGTGTTTGAAGTAATTTCATGTTTTTTTACATTCTTCGTAGATAGTCACGGGCGGCTCGACCTCCGGTGGCCCATACGCTTATGTAACATATACATATATGTGGCGCCTCCGACGGGTTAATGGTAAATACTAAGATTAATAACTGAATTATTTGGGTAAATGTAACTTTTAAAATACATACAGGTTGCAATTCTTTTAGTTATGGAATTTGTGCCTGATATGACGATAGGCTTAGGCAGAGGCGCCCTAGCGAAATGGAACACCCACGTTTCGTCGAGCTTAGTTACGTCCCAGATGTGATATGGGGCGAGCCTATCGCCATATCAGGCACAAATTCCAGACTCCGGGCTGATGTGGAAAAATTCAATATCACTTTGCCGGACCCGGGATCGAACCCGAGACCTCAGGGCGGTAGTCGTACCGAAATACAACCACGCCACCGAGGCAGCACTGGTAAATAGAACTTTGTAAATACATACATAGGTTGAATTCTTTTAATTATGGAATTTGTGCCCGATATAACGATAGGCTTGTCCCCTATCATATCTGGGGCGGAACTAAGCTCGGCGAAATGTGGGTGTTCTAGTTCGCTAATGCGCCTTTGCCTACCCCATCGGAGATACAGGTCCAAACCCTCAGAAACATATATAGGTACTAACAACACAAAATGAACACCAAATAAAATCACATTTCCATCGTTATGCCGCGAAAAAAGGAGAATACGAGCAGACAATAGCGCAATAATCACAGAGTCTTCACCTTGCTTATCTGAGCAGAAACAATCTTCATACAATGTTGTTTGAAGGTTTTCTATCTCTGTGTAAATCTTTCCACTCCTGTAAGTTACGTTTTTAGGGTTACGTTACAATAACAGCACCCTTACAATTTCATTTTGAATCTCCGAAATCTTTTGGCACTTCGTATATGAGATTTGGATAATATATTATATGCCAATAACCCAAAAATGTTTTTTTTTTCAGCTTGTATCAGAGAGCGTGGATGGCCCAAAAAGCGGTGGCTAAAGATTTTGGAGAAAGTTATCAAAACAGGATGGTCTCAAGAAGATGCTCAAGACTGGTGAAGAGAAGGCGTTTAAGTAGAAAGACGGACCCTGACATTAGGCTGGGTTAGTGCCAGGCAAAATAAATAAATAAAATAAAAATGTTTATTGGTCACGTAGGCACATCAAATGCACTTATGACAGGTCACAACAAGGTCTAGATACATTTATATAATAATAATCATGTTACAACACTATCAATTTAGAAAACAAGCAGGCAGGTATGGACACAAATCAGGGATGGGGCTTAGTTAAATGGTTGTGATTTGTAGGAAAGGGAACGAACGGGATATGGCAGGCATGCTAGCAGGGAATTGACGGGAAAATAAAATAGGAAGCTTGTAGGATTTGACTGGAAATGTGAGTAAGGAAAATCACGCCGTGGACTATAAGGCCCTATCCTAGCTAACCTACCAGCCTTTCTCTAGCTACCTACGGATGACGACCCGAAGAAGAAAGACGGAAAGAAACTCCGGGCTTTTTTTTCATCATCAATTGACTTTCCTTTTTTTTCTCAATTTTACAAGATACAACTCATTTAATTTTTACATTTTATATTTTATATTTTATACGGATTTATGCATTCTCAAAATACCACTAAAAGTATAAGTTACTGTAAGTATGATAGAAATAATGCAGCATTGTAGGATGCATAAATCCATACTTACAAAATATCCTTATATCTATGTCAAAACAATGTAAAACAAAAACATTACTTTTTTTTATTGGATGTAGCATGCATTCGTACATAAAACTAACAAACTAGAACACCGACATTTAACCGAGCTTAATTCCGTCCTAGATGCGATAGGGGGCGTGCCTATCGTCACATCAAGCACAAATTGGATTTAGGCCACTAGAAAATTTACTCATTGAACGAAACGCACAAATATATTTGAGTATATGCCCTGCCTCGGTGGCGTAATGGTATTTCTTTACGACTACCGTCCTGAGGTCTCGGTTTCGATCCCCGGGTCAGGCAGTGAAGTGGGGTTTTGTCAATATCAGCCTGGAGTCTGGAATTTGTGCCCGATATAGCGATAGGATCGCCCCCATCACATCTGGGACGGAACTAAGCTCAGCGAAATCTGGGTGTTCTGTTCGCTAGTGCGCCTATGCCTACCCCTTCGGGGATACAACCGTGAGCTTGTTATGTATGTATTGTATGTAAAAATGTAAAATGTCGAAATAATAAAGTCAGAAATGGTTGAATTCAATTCATTTTATGAATGCCTCACCTGAATACTTAATTTTGCAAGTAAATTATGAAACGGTATTTCGATATTAGGATAAGAAGCGACTATGAATTTTGTTTATGTAGCTCGCTATATAAACAAAATTCATAGTCGCTTCTTATATAGAGGTAGAAAGAAAGTTTATAGAACACGGGTTTATAGAAACTTTCTTTCTACCTGCCCTTATCCCACCTTAATGTGGGGTCGGCGCAACAAACTCCTTCAAGCATGTCGCAGATAAGATTTGGCTTAGTTTCTACGACCGGCCGCCTTTTTTTGTTATCGCAGGGAAATGCGTTTTATCACTGCCGCCACGTCTGGGGGGAGACGTAACAGTTATATCGGAATCGCGGGTCTTATGACCCAGCGCCATAATGCCAGGGAGAGATGGAAACGTCCGAGCGACACTGGACCGAGTCCCTAACACTATGTACACCCTACACCGACAATACCGACTGAAAACCGCGAGGTGGCCCTCTTCGGCGCCTTAGGTTCGGCCCCGGGTTTCCCTGGGCGAGAAGCGCCCAGCCCGCCTAGCATGCGCGCCACGAGATATCTCGATAATCGATTGTCGAGATGTTTCCTACGTGTTGTCTACAATATTGTATGAAAATAAACGACGACGCATGTTAGTGTCCGTAGACAAATACAGAAAACCGGTTATAACAGGACGAAAAGCGTAGACAAAATGTTCTCGTGGCGCGCATGCTAGTCGGGCTGGCTTCGACCGGAGCCATCTCGACGCGGTGCCGCTCATGCTTCCCCACCGTTGAAGGTCGCCCGACAACACGAGGCCGACCACCCGTGCTGACGTCCATCCCAGGGTCGCACGTATATAATACTAAGAGGAGCGCTAGGATTACCCGATGTCAACCCCTCTGGGGGAAATCCATAAGACCAATTAAAAAAGACCAATAACCTACATCATCAGCCTTTGCTGAACGTGCAAATATTTACCAAAAAAAATTATCACAAATTTTCAAGCACGTAGTCACCTAATCAACTTTACTTGAGGCGTACTTTTACTTTAATATCTAGAACACATACTTTTTATTCTATACACGTATTCCATACGTTCAGAGTAGGTACAAAATTCTAACACCCTAAGGACACATATATGTAAAAGTTGATACCTGTCATGAGCAGAAATTACGTTACGTCTGCCTACCGACCGCATTAGCGAAGGACGTCTGTTGCAGGGACGGACTAACGTTTAATTAATTAATAATTAATTTTAGTATTAATTATTTTGGACAACATATGTTATTGATTTCTTAAGTTTACACGAATGTACATTGAAATAAAACTATTTTTACGGATTCTATCACGATTTGTTTTATGGCCGACGTTTCGAAGGCCGAATGTTCCGTGGTCACGGGTCGGACTGAACGGAACGTCGGGCTTAAAAATAAAACAAATCGTGATAGAATCCGTAAAAATAGTTTTATTTCAAAACATATGTTGTATCTTGTGATCTCCATAGACACCCGAGACTCAAAAAAAACATGGGTCTTGCGGTTTAAACTTTCGGTCTCACAACACCCAGACTTGAAACAAATATCTGTGGCCACACAAACATTTGTATCAATGCGGGAATCATTAAATATTAATTATGAACAAAAATATTTTTTTTGCAACTCCAAGCTTATGGAGCTGCTAGAGAACTGTAGTTAAATTTATGAACTGTAATAGCTCAGACGGCTAAATATTATAATGAATATTATCCTCTAAGGAATTTCAATATTATTTTATGAACTGCCTCATGATGACTATGTGACTACCACGGTGGCGTAGTGGAATTGCGTGCGCGGTACGACTATCGTCTGAGGTCTCGGGTTCGATTCCCAGGTCGGGCAAAGTGATATTGGATTTTTCCATATCAGCCCGGAGTCTGGAATTTGTGCCCGATATGGCGATAGGCTCGCATCTGGGACGAATCGTTGAAATGTGGGTGTACTAGTTGGCTAGTACGCCTCTGCCTACCCCCTCGGGGATACAGGCTTTTGTTATGTTATGTTAGTCACGGGCGGCTCGGACTCCGGTGGCCCATACGCTTATGTAACATATATATGTGCCGCCTCCGACGGGTAAAATTCAAAAGGCATTCTAAACCCAGCCCTGCTGCTTCTAAATGATAATTTGAGGCCCTCGAACTTCGGTAATTTCTGGAATTACTAAATTAAGTATATTTATGTTTTATATTATAAACGTAAACAATTCGGGCGCCCAACAAAGTTGATACTTTGGTGTTTATTAAAAGGTCACGGAGAAATTAAACGTAATTAACGGGATCCGCTTATCTTAGTGTAGGATGGATCATAAATTGGGAGTTTTGTTTATCTTTATCTTTTTAGAAAAGATAAATAAAGTTGAGTATTTTGAGTAAATTACTTCGGTGTAAAGTGGTAATAATGGCTTCTAGTTATTTTCAATACAATCCCTGACAATCGCAGCATCATTATCAAACCCAGACAGGCAATTTTTGCGCATCGATTTCTTTTCAAATCCAAACTTATTTTTATCTGTTTTAGCCGAATTTGATTTTTTCGAATGCACGCAGATTGATTTTTCATACGAATTATTATACACAGTCGCTAGCGAGAAAGTAAAAAACACACGGTCAAGCTACAAGCTACTGGCGTCACGTCTCGTTGTATTCGTAGCACTCATAGCAATGCAAGGCCGGTTCAGGCTGAAGTCTGGGCGTTTTTCGCCTAAGGAAACCCGGAGCCGTCTCTAAAACGCCGAAGACGGCCACCGCGGGGTTTTTAGTCGGTGTTGCCGGTGTAACGAGTACACAGTGTTAGGAACTCGGCCCAGTGTCATGAAATTTTCCATATATCCCGGGCCATAATGCCCGTAAGACCGGCGAATCCGACATAACCATGCCACAGTCACGTCTCCTCCCAGGCATGGCGGCAATGGTGACACACTATATAATCAATAACAAAAAAGCTCTCATAGCAAGAATTTTTCAGCTACGTATTCGAATCGAGTTCGATTCTCAACACGCACTTAAAACATTTGTTAGGGAACGTACCCATATTACGTGCCCCGTTCAGGAGGAGGAGAGGGTCTTCAAAATACCACGCTTGGTCACATGGCCGGGGGGCCTTAGATTTTCGTCACGTAGTCAATATTTTCTAGGGAAATCTCGTGCTTTTTCGAGCTATATTCAAATATGGCGCGCAGCGTTAAGCACTTTTTAAAGTCACAGATGACACATCAACACATCATAATATTTTGTTTTTTAACTGTTTTTTGCCAAAAAAATATTTAAAACTATGGGCCTTACTTATAAAAGTATTTTTTGCTAAGCAAATGGTTAAGAATAACCAGTCACTTTTTTCCTTGCGTTACATTGTTTAAAAATGAAAGGGACAACCTATGGTATAAAGATAAGCAGCGCTGAAATATTTTTATAAGTAATGGGCTATATGTATAAATTACTGAGGGGGTCTTGGCATATACATCGGGTGGTCACCGAGAGGGGAATGGGGTATAAAAATTATAAGAAATTGGGTAACGTAATATGGGTACGTTGCCTTATGTAGTTTCGTTCAAATGCCTTGTGTGTGAGCTATGCTTGTTAGCGTATCCAAAACATACTCGAAAGTTACTGCCGCTACGGCCCCTACTAATGTATAAAACATTGTCGACGTCCATCTGAATTACAATAAGACATATCTCACCGCCGGTTTGTTGTGCCACCTTTCGATACTCGGCCATTGTTCTTACGTGTAAACATTCGTGAAAATGCGGTTCATCGTATGAGTAATGTATATCCCCGTCAAATACTATTTATAAGCGGGGCCATTACTGCCAAACATGATTTTGATACCTCAATTTGGTTGCGGTCAAGGAAGATTGTTGTCAGCGGCCTGAGCAGGAAAATTTCTGACAACCGTAAATGTATTCGAACTCGATGCGCGTCTATGAAATTTGTATGAAATATTAACCAAACGTCATCAGTGCGCAGCTAACTCGAATACATTTACATTTACATTAGTTTTTCGTGCTCGGGCTACAGGACCGAGAATCTTTATTTCTACCTGCGCTTATCAAACCATAATGTGGGGTCGGGCAACACACTTTTTCAAGCATGTTGCGCATAGGATTTGGCTTAGTTTTTACGACCGGCCGCCTGCCTGACGTCAACCCTCTCTGAGGTGCGAGCATATTATTATTTTTCGACCGTCTTCCAAAAAGGAGAAGGTCCTCAATTCGTCTGTATTTTTTTATGTATGTTACGCAATATCTCCGCCAAATGTGGACCGATTTTCAAAATTCTTTTTGTGTTCGATAGAACTTATTTCAAGGGTGATCCCATATATTTGGTCACGATCGGATTTGAAGTCGGTCTGTTAAGTTTTTAAACTTGTGGTTATTTTATAGCAGAAACTATCATACACCTTTAAATTCATAAAAAAAACCTTTATAGAAATTGTGAGCTTTTACGATAAACTTGCCAAACATATAATGGGGAACTTGCACGAAAATTATAACGAGAAATTGTGTGGATAAACCAATAAACAAAACCTTGAAATGTGCTATGATGATATTTGTAATATAAAATAATTGATATTCTACAAAATATCTTAATTAGAAATTACGTGTAATGGAACGTTATTGCAAAACCCAAGTGACGTCGTTGCATTACGCAGTGTTTCCAGGTTGGGGCATTTTTCCCAATTTTGCGGAAAACTGTTGTTATGTTTAGTATGGTGCTTGATGAATGAGATTTCGAAGGTCTTCCTCTTTCCAAATTATTTTCTTCATGTAACTTTCCCACCTCTCCGCTCAGGATTCAAGAGTGCAACTTATTTTTACTTTGTTATTTAATGAAATAGCTTCAACATTTTTGGGGAAATTTTTGTTCGGCATGGGGAAATTTTAAACGATAGGCAATTAGCAGTTCAAACGTCATTCCAGACAATGTCACTAGCCGTCAGTGTCAACTAAGATGTCAACAAAAAGTAATTTTTAAGCGGTGACGTCACGTCCTTTTTTAGCGCGGGGTTTTGTAAGTCATATTTAGACTTGCGATAATTAAATGATTTGTGCATATTTTTATGTTTTTGTTTCTGATGTGTTTATATGAGACGTAGTTCTTTACAATGAACTAATAAAAAAATTACACGCAAGTTCCCTATGGGATAAATGTACAGTTATACATCTGTCTAGCTCAGTGATAGTCTCATAAAAACATGATAAAACGATGGTAAACGCACTTCAAATCCTAAATAATCAATCCATTCATTGCACTCCGCTACTCCACTTTCTAACATAAATCATTTCAAAGAATCCATAAGTTTATTAACGTTTCAAAACCAACGACCTCGTTTCACAAATTCTATTCAAATAGTTATAAACTATTTATAAATTCCTCAAAATATACCACATCTTATTCATTTCATCTCATTTTGTTCAAGACAGACGTGTTTACATCGAACTCGTTCATTTTTATATGAACTGAATAAAATATTTGGTTTCAATCAATGTTTATGTAAATCAGAATATATGAAAACTTTATTTCTGAAAAGAACAATAACGTTATCATCTCAAAAACAAATGTTTTTATCGTGGAATGTTTATTTGTTTTCAAAGATATTGAAAAGTAGCTGTTGTTTGCTACTATATTCGCGGAGAAATCTTACAAATCTGGAAATCGAACCCATGACCTCTTGGTTCACAGCCCATATAAGGAGGCGACTACAACACTAACAACCCTTAAAACTGAAATGAATAATAAAATTCCTAACTGTTCTACGATCGAAAACACTATACCGAAAAACGGAAGCCGTTGTCTTCTCGGAATACTCTTTTCACCTAGTGTGGGGTCAGGACTATGTGTGACTGTATTTAAAAAAAAAAGAATAAAAAAATGATACTGAGCTATATATTTTCAAACAGTGAATCAATTTAAAAAAAATTATCTTTCACATTTTTTCTTTCTACCTGCTCTTATACCCCCTTAATGTGGGAGTCGGTGCAACACACTTTTTTAAGCGTGTTGCAGATAGGATAATTAAGTTTAGTTTTACCACCGTTTGCTGCCTGACGACAAGTCAGTGGTAGGCAACCACTGCATCCGACCTGCGGGTTTAGACAAGTGGCTTATGCGCTAGTCGAATAGAATAAATGTATGGAACTGATACAAGAGTACGCTATATGTGGCTATATACGTTATATAAAGATAGAATAAATGTATGGGAATGACATAAGAGTACGCCACATATAGCGTACTCTTGTGTCATTTCCATACATTTATTCAATTCGACTATTCTATACGATTAGCGCATAAGCCACTTGTCTAAACCCGCTAGGAATCTAACCCATGAGCGGTTCACAGCCTATATTCGTTGCCACAAGACCAAGGCGTCTAATGTACCATTCCGAAATTTCGTCGTCGGATAAAAACTACAGATAAAAATTGCGTCGCGTACCCGCGTCCCTAATTCTTGGTTAATGAAGATGAATCCGTGGCTGTGAGATAAACCGGAAAAAATCCGGCGTGCGAAATGGGCATTGTCCATATTTTTTAACCCCTGGTTTTTATATTTTTTTCTAAAAATATAGACCAAATTAAGATACTAATTTGAATATTTTTGTTTTTAGGGCTGTAATTATTTTGTAATATTTTTTTGAAAATATCTTGATGATTCTACGTGATGACGTCATTAATGGCGCGAAAAGTGTTATTTCATTGCCTATATTTTCTGCTATCTGTGATGTCAGCTGCCGGATAAAATGACACTTTACACTGCTGTTAAGTAGAGATGCGCGATCATAAATGATGTACTATTCGAGATGTATCTAAATATCTTAATCGATTATGAAATTAGTAAATAATTTACTTTCAAAATGGGCTAGTATTTTTAATTTCACTTATTTGTACTATTAATCTTACATCATTATGAAGGTCTTAATTTCTGTTGGTCAAATCGTAAAATGTGTGTGCAGAACGTGACTTATACGATACATGATAAGGCAATGTGCATTATCCTACGTACGGATAAAGATGTCAGCTTAAGTATGTATGTGACTAAAAAAGTTATTAATTAAATAAAGGTTATAATCGATATATCTCACTGCAGTTTTAAAATCGAATGATTTGATTCGAAATTATATTTCAGTCCAGGATCGTCCACCTCTATCGGCCATTGTGTACATGTGTCGATCGATTGTAAACAACAATATTAAATGCTATAATATAATATTGAAAAATCTAGTGTTCGACAGTTTTTAGACCAATAAGATATTGTTATTTAATTACAGTCGTGTTTACGATACAAATATAATAGATATCATAATAATATCTATCAACAAGACTACATTCATTATAAAACTGATTCAAGGATCTTTCCCAAAGCACTTACCGTAATGATATTGGAATACATCGCTATTAATAGCCTCCACAATAAGATTTATGTAAGTTAACTTCATAATTTACCTATTTACATGGTTTATTTCATGTAAGTAGTGTGTGTATTCAACATTTATTTATTTATGCTTGTTTCAGGTCACATATTGTTGCCAGAATAGAACAGTCGTTGAAAACCTAAGTTGCATCAATATGACTACATTAATTATAAAACTGACTCAAGGATCTTTCCCAATGCAGTCACCGTAATGTTATTGGAATACATCGCTATTAATAGCCTCCAAAATAAGATTTATGTAGGTTAACTTCATAATTTACCCATTTAGATGGTTTATTTAAAGGAAGTAGTGTGTGTATTCCACATTTATTTATTTGTGCTTGTTTCAGATCACATATTGTTGCCAGAAATGACAGAATAGAACAGTTGTTGCAAACCTAAGTTGCATACATGTATCTAATGTCAAATTGATGAACAGAATAATGTCATCAGCTCAGATTGTGATGACTGGGCTGTTTCATGCTTCACAATAATGATGGTGTATTGATGCAACAAACTCAAGGGATTATAGTGACAAAAAGTTTATATATTTACTAATACTTACCTAATAGGCTATATAGTAGTACAACTACATAGCATTGTAACAACCAAACAAGCAATAACTATGAGAAAAAATACAGGTATACATTAATCCGTTGGAGGTGGCATTATATATATTACATAAGTCACTATTTAAGAGATTTTATGGATCCTATATTGCTTTTTATTATTGTATTTAAAATGACTGGTGCTACCAAATAAATCATGTATTGTTATATTTTCTCATATTCATTGTTTGTGTTTTAATATATGAATTTAAATAAAAAAAAATGTGAAAATTTTAAGCTTTATTATTTATGATGCGGACATCTGCATTCACACAGACAGGTGATCAGCTCACCTATTAGAATGTTGTCACCCTTAATCCCAGTCTGGTTGGTATTCCACTTTGGCTTCGAAGATGACCAAGGTACATAGCAGCTCCCAAGAGGTGCTTCACCATTTGAGATTTTCTGTAGCTCTCAGATTAGCCTTTGAGCACTTAGAGGTTCTTCAGGTTTACATCTTTCAGATCCACCCACGGCTGCCCAAACACACCCTGCCAAGCCAGTTGGTTAGGACCCCCGGGGTAGGGCCGGAGCATTGATTTTACTGGTGATCCTGCAGTATGCCTCCTACAAACCCTCCGAACCTTTTTGTGGGCCTTTTTATTATTTCAGCTCATATAATAATCATCCACAGAACAGAGAAACCAGTAATCATCCCACAAACTATGATGGCAATTTTATCTAAATGTAGCACATATTTATAATCACAGCACAAGGTTTCAATAACACAAAATTCCCAAGTACACGTTTAATTACATGTTCAAAACAAAATAACTCTTAAACTATCTATCACTTTTAAGTGCTTCTGTGAGGCTTTGAAAATTTGCTTGATTCTTGAATGCACACTTGGTGGCCTTGAAAGTCCAAAATTATGTGAATAAGTAGATTATCAGTTTCCTTAAAACCTCTGTCCGCTAGTCCAATAGGATTTGGTTGTAAAATATACCGCAGATTACTTTTTTACACGCTTTATTCCACTGAAGTTATATTTGTATGCCATGTCGTGTCTTCAAGCTGAAAGTTATTTTTTCATGTTCGATTGAAACACTTCTTATAATATAAGTTGTTATATGTATCTTTTGTTCTTGCGTGGTTCTATAATACGATGATTTACTAGAAAAGTATTTATTATTTACTCGTAAAGGAAGAGGTTATGTTGTGTAGGTACTAGTCTTGTGTAGTTCTCGAAGGAACTAGTTCGGTAGACCGCTCCCACTGACAAAATGAACGAACTAGTTTCCACATTTCTCGCTCTTTAGTTCGTTTGATATGTTAGATTCTAAATTGTATGATTGTATGTAATAGTGAACGTGAGCGAGAGCGCGGCGCTATCCGATGTCTTTCTTTCTGCCTAGCGTTATCCCGCCCTAATGCCTAATCCACCTTCCTATTTAAACGCTTCCACTTAGCCTCGTCTTAAGCATCCTCCACAGTAAGACCATTGGTTCTCATATCATTTTCCAACACGTTCAGCCAGCGCTTTTGGGGCCATCTGGATTTCCTTAATATAACAGACTACTTATCGCACCCATACAGAAGAACTGACTAAATGATGGTCTATGAGACCTTAAAGTCTTAGGTAGTCTAAAGTCTAGTCTAAAGTCTTAGGTTTTCGTCACATAGTCAATGTCTTCTAAGGAAATCTCGTGCTTTTTAGAGCTATATTCAAATATAGCCTGCAGCACTTTTTGACTCACAGATATTTTTTCTAATCTCTTTAGCAACACATATTTTTTCTAATCTCTTGGATAAAAAAAATAAAACATATTTATAAATTACTACAGAAAACTAGAGTGGGATGGGGGTCTTGGCATATACTACGGGTTTACTGCGAGGGGGGGTATAAAAATTAAAGCAAGTAGCCCATGCTGCGCCACTTCAAACCCTGACATCGAAGTTAATGTTGCTAGGTACTTAAACTTGTCTGTTTTCACGTAAAGCTCGTCTGGATACTATTCGGCGGCGGAAACGAACATAACAGTTAAAAGAGTCTGCAGATCCAGAAAAGCGATATGCAGAGGCTTTTTTTCCGCCCTGCATGCCTCGCGCAACGATCTAATGACGTACACTGGGTACATGGTGCTGTCTGTCCTCCACAACCTGCAAGGCAGGAACCCAGGTTTCGCCAGCGCTTAGTCCGTTACTCAGAAGAGTGTACCACTTGCAGATGAGATTGGCTTAAACCTAAAGGTGTTGATGGCCTACCGTGTAAGTAGGCCACCGTCGTCGTCGTCGTCGTCGTCGTATAAGGAGTGTCCCTTAGACGACGTCACTACTCCCCAAGTATGTACAAGTAAAAAAATAACAGCATATTATTAAAGAAAAAAATGCGTGCGAATAATCTTTTTTGAGTCTTTCTTTGGTTCGAGACGAGAATTAAAATAATGAACTAGTTCGTTGAGGAGCCACGAACTAAAGTGACCGCTCGTTGTCGCGAACTATTAAGCGCACGTCTATAATGTGTACTTGACAAATGACAACTGACATATAAACAGTCGTCAGATTCTAAAAAGAAATCAGGCAATGAAACAAACGCATGCCATTAATGACGTCATTAGAGGTCAAACAAAGGGCAAATATATTTTGTTAAAAATCTTGGTAAATCACGATCATTTTTCATTAAAAATCAATTTTCTGCAACAAGCTAAAGAAATTCTACAAATGGTTTTTCATTTACACGTAATTAAAAAAAATGGACAATGCCCATTAAGGTGGGCGACAGTTCGGGAGCGAGCTTGACTGATGTCGTGTTGCTTTCGGAAAATCAGGAATAAGCTTAAAAATCTCGTATGGATCATTGAAAACAAGGATAGAGGTTTTAACTACATTGACAGCCTCCGTGGCGCAGCGGGCCACGATTAGCCGGCTATGAAACGTGAGGTCGCGGGATCGATTCCCGCACCGAGACAAATGTTTGTGTGGTCCACAGATATTTGTTTCGGGTCTGGGTGTTGTGAGACCGAAAGTCTCTCGTAGTTTCTGATACCCACGATACAGGTTACATCTAGTGTGGGGTCAGGACTATGTGTGTGATTATTGGGTGTATTTATTTATTTAATGAATGCGTGATTTAACTATGATTAGGTCATTAAACGGAGCTGTTCTAACGTCATTCGATTAGATATTTTTTTTAGTTTAGTTGTTTTCATTCTCTATAAACTTTTAGCACAAGCCATGTCAATTTTGTTACAAATTAAATATTTTAAAGTGTATCACGTGCCTGCCTCCTTGGTCTAGTGGCAGCATGTATGGGCTGTGGTCCGGAGGTCCTGGATTTTGATGCTCAGGTCCGGCAAAGCGAATTTTCTAATTTAATTTGCCCGGGACTGGATCCCTCCTGGTCCTAAAAACTTAGCTAAATCCCTTCTGCAACATGCTTGAAAAAGTGTGTTGCGCCGACCCCATATTAAGGTGGGATAAGGGCAGGTAGAAAGAAAGAAAGTTTATCACATGCCTGCCTAAATAATTTATCAATCATGGCTTATCATGGATTTATTTTATTTTCGGAAAAGGGAAAATACGTCTTGGCCTAAAAGTTTAAAAGCTTTCATAACCACCTATTTTCATACATCCTTAAATTTATTTCTTTATACCTGCCCTTATCCCACATCAATGTGGGGTCAACACATTTTTTCAGGCATGTTGCTGAAATGATTTGGCTTAGTTTTTACGACCGATTGCCTACCTGCCGTCAACCCCATCTGAGGGATCCAGTCCCGAACAAATTGTGTTAGAAAAACACCCCGCCTGACCCAGGAACTGAACCCAGTACCTCGCGGTTTAGTCCCTAAAGCAAGAAAGCGACAATACAATTTATACATTCCTAAACGAATCTCCATAAATAAGAACTAAACAAAACAATTGAACAAAAACATTATTCAAATGAAGTTACGATTCATAACAAAGTTGATTATTGAATGCGCTGAAATCTGACGTAGCAAAACAAAGCTAGCTTTAATTTGTAATTAATTCGATTAAATCTGATTACGGTCCAGTGAAAAAACAACTTTATGAGCATTTTTAACCTTCACTTATATCAGGAATTAAATGAATTTTAAACGAGATTAGTTGAAATGCTTTTAATTTATTATTCGCGTTGTGTTTTATTTTGAATTTAAACAAGCCACGAAATGTAATATTTCATTTTATATTAATTGGATTTCGTTCTAAACTAACACTGGTGAAATCTTTATTATTCAATAATATTTGTTTAATTGTGGTACTGCAATTGTCTAGATAGCGATGATTAAAATATTAAATGAATTTATATCTGCGCTTCTTTCTTTCTACCTGCCCTTATCCCACCTCATAACGCACCTTATCAAGCATGTTGCAGAAAGTATTTAGCTTAGTTCCTACGACCGGCCGCCTGCCTGACATCAACTCCCTATGAGGGATCCAGTCCCAGAATTATAAAATTCGCTTTGTCTGCCTTAGGAATCTAACCCAGGACCTCCCGGTCCACAGCCCACACATGCTGCCACTAGACCAAGGAGGTGACTATTATATATGCCCTTATCCCACTACAAAGTGGGGTCAGCGCAACACACTATTATGTATCTGTTGTATAAAGGAATCGACTTGGTTTTCACGTGGTCCAGTCTAGGCTATCGTGTCAGAAAAACACGCGTTACCTGACGTAGGAATCGAACCCCGGACCATAGTACACACTTGAAAAACTTTAAAACTGACTTTATTTATCTGATCATAAATATTAACCACTTGTACCAATGGAAAAAGCTCTTTCGCAAAAATAACATTGAAAATCGGTCCACATTTGTCGGAGATATTGTGTATCATACATGAACAAAGCGATAAATTGATTACCTCTTTCTTTTGAAATCGGTTGAAATAATCGACTTTATAGTCGATCGTGACCTTTATAGAGAACAATGTACAAGCTCTATCGAACGCAAAAAGAATCTTGAAAATCCATCCATTTGGCGGAGATATCGCGCTACATACCTACATACATTAATATAATCAGAACTTTAAAAACTAAACAGACCGACTTCAAATCCGAACGTGACCAAATTTATATGGGACCACCATCAATATAATATACCATAGATGCACAATTCTTTGCAAATATCGTCCTAAAAAGTGGTCTCAGGAACCAAACAAAGAAAAAGATCATAAGTTCAAATTCAATCAACACAAATATAACTCTATGCGTGTGTTATAAAGTAGCTTTTTAATTGTCATGAGCAAGCGTTCTTACATTTTAAATTTTGAAATTTAGAATTCTATCGGCGTCCGACTGTAGGCAAAAGAAATGCTTAAGCACTCCTTTGCTGTCCCATTTTCCGAGCGTCAACTGTGCATCTAGGTAAATAATATATCGATGGGGACCACCCTTGAAATAAGCTCTATCGAATACAAAAAGAACCTGAATATCGGTCCACATTTGGCGGAGATATCACGCAACATACATTAAAATAATCACAAGTTTAAAAACTTAACAGACCAACTTCAAATCCGACCGTGACCAAATTTATATGGGACCAAACTTGAAATAAGCTCTATCGAATACAAAAAGAATCTTGAAAATCCGTCCACATTTGGCGGAGATATCGCATAAATAAAAATACATAAAAAATACATAAAATATACATACAGTATATGTAAGTATACATAAAATATAACAACAACAACACAAAATATACATACAATATAAGTAACATACATAAAAAATACAGACGAATTGAGGACCTTCTCTTTTTTGGAAGTCAGTCGAAAAACACAAACGTATTTAGGACCTCCTCCTTTTTTTGATGTCGGTCGAAAATATACAGACATACTTAATACCTTACCCATTATTACGTCATAAATACCATCTGAACAAAACTGGAAGCCAACTTTACTAAACTTCTTTTTGTTAGCTTTGTATGTATTCTTTTTGATAAATGAGACGAAATGGAAGCTAAAGTTAGGCAGTAAGTAGGCACGCGAATTTATTAAGAGTTCGGTGGTCTAATCGCGACGTTTAAAAGTTTTTTAGGTAGCCCGAAACGACTAGAAATATAAGTTTACGTGAATATTATACATTGAAATAAAACTTTGCAGTCTTCGTTGTCACGGGTCAGACTGTCTGACCTGTGACAACGAAGACTGCAAAGCCTTCGAAACGTCGGGAATAATAATTAAAACCTAATTCGTGATAGAATCCGTAAGAATAGTTTTATTTCAATAGAAATATAAGATTTTATTTAGTTAAGCACAGACGTAAGAAAAAGATGGACGGAGCGCTAGGAAAATTAAAAGCAGGGTTTTCGGCCCATTCGATCTATCGACACATAATGGCGCCGATTGAGCGTGTTATGAGTGTTAATGTGTGCGTGGGGCATTTTTGTATAAGGCCGTTTGTGTGCGTGGCTTCTCTGTGGCGTCCCTTTACCTATATTGTCCTTCTTTTTTTTACGTCCGTGTTATTAAGTAACAAAGATAGGAGCAGGTGGCCTCTAATGTCAGAATATACGGACAGTGAACCGGGAGGTCATGGGTTAGATTCCTACGGCGAGAGAATGTTTGCCCGAGACTGGATCTGGATGGATCCAAAGGGGGATCGACGTTAGGCAGGCTGCCAGTTTTAAAAACCAAGCCGAATATTTTCTGCAATATTAAAAAAGTGTGTTGCGCCGTCCCCACCGTGATGGGATGAGGGCAGGTGGAAACAAAGACAGAAGTAGGTAGCATAAGTGATAAATTATTATCGTCGCCTATAAGCATTGACAATGGAAAGGTCCAACTCTGCCTAGCGTGGAAAGTGGACATTAATAAGAAAAGAGGATATTTACTGACACGTTCGTAAATGATAAACTGATGCAGATGAAAAACTGACAGATTTGTATTGTTATACAATTTCTTCAATCTTCGATTTGTACTAATGGATTTATAAAACACTGTTGTTGAGAATGATCTATCAATACTACATACTATAGAGTTGTTCGCATAAATATAATATAGGAACAACTCCAACGTAATTATTTGTTGGCAAAATCAAAGCAACTATAACGTCATTGCAAAATCGTCAGTATATTGATGGAGCCTTGTCTTTCTAACAGAGTTCAATTAGACAGTATTGTGCAGTAGTGATCCAACACACAAAACATTGTTTTTTTTTTAGATGCCAACGTGATCCAAATCATTAATAGACCATATTGAAGTGTTAAACCGAGTTCAATTAACGAAAGAAGAAGCTAGCTAGAAATTCAAACTATCCTACTAATATTATAAACATGAAAGTTTGTTTGTGCGTTTGTGTATGTAACCATACATACACAAACGCAAGTTACTCTTTCACGCAAAAACTACTGGATGGATTTTGATGAAACTTGACAGTTATATCGAGTATACAGCAGCGGTACTTTTTGTGCTGGAAAATAAATTTCCAAGCGAACGGAGTTGCGGGCAGCAGCTAGTAATATATAATATTCAAACTATAATGCATTTTCAAAGTTACGTGTAAAATATCGCTGTCAGTCGCAAAGAGCCGATATAAGCGACAATAAGCGAGAACATACAATGGAAATCTATTGGAAACTCCTACAATTCAATAAAATACTAGTAAATCTATTCCTAAATTGGAATTCCCCGCATCGATTCAAAAGGGTTTAGACTAGGAATACATATTACGAAGAACTATTCACACAAGGCCTACATTTTTGTCCCATTTTACTATAGCAGGATTGTTAATTAAACGGAGTAAACTGACATTTCGAATGTTGCCACTTTTTCATGAAATTTAAATAGTGCTGCGGTAAACAGATTATTTAAACATTTCAATTCAGTGAACCATTTCACTCTTTCATTTTCTAAAGTCGAACTCAAAGTCGTAATTCCTGCCTAATATATGATTAGTACTGCATGTCTACTGAATTATAGTCATAGTAATTTACTGCATGCTAAGTTATGGCATGTCTATTGGAATTATAGTCATGGTTCATTATAAACAAAACTTACAAAAGCTTTCTCAAATAATAAAAGTAATATTTGTATTTTTCATTTCGCGTATCTGTTGTGATTATTTACATAAATTTATTTACACAGAAATCTCTAAAAATACGCTGCAAAATTCTAATTTTGCAAGCTAGTGCTGAGTTATTGTTTCTTTGAATGATAAAAATTGAACTAGATCAATCACCAAGTTTTGAACGTAAGCAACATTATTTTGGAAAATGACATTTGATCTGTCAGTTTACTCCGTTTAATTAGCAATCGGACACGACAACAAAATGTTAGTAATTTAATGAATTTAAATTCATTTTCATACATACATAAACTAACGCTTTTATCGCCGAAGAGGTAGGCACAAGTGAACTAGAACACCATCACACACACATTTTGACAAGCTCATTTTCTATTCGAGACGTACTAGCCGGCGAGCCTAACGTCATAGCAAATATAAATTCTACATTCAAGACTGAAAAGTTGAACCCGAGACCTCAGGATGGTACGGCACATGCAATACAACTACATACGTGAACGAGGCATTTTCTTTTAAAACATAACATAAGCTTACGCCTGAATCCCTCAAGGGGTAGATAGAGGCGCACTAGCGACTAAGAACTCTGGGGTAATAGTAAGTAAGCCCCATCGAAAATGAAAAGAATCTTGAAAATCGGTCAAAATTTTGCGGAGATGTCGCATATCATACATACGAATATTATTATATACACCGATTAATTGAGTACCTCCTTTTTGGACACGTTGGACCAAAATCCACTTTGCCCAAACCGGGGATCGAATCCGAGACCTCAGCACGATAGTCGTACCGCGCAAATAATTCCACTACGTCACCGAGGCAGTCGCATTTCAGCATTTTATTTTAACTTTGTTTACTCCTCGAGTCATAATTTAAAACTAATAAACTAAAAATCGAATAACTATAATGTAATCTTAAAATATATCATTTACTCAATATTAAAATATCTGGAATATATAAGTATTTTCCAATAACTAATTTAGGATAAAGTATACCATATTCTAGTAAACGGCTACTAATAAATTGCCGCTCAAATAATTAGGTCCCCTTTGTAACGGTTTGGACGTGATGCTACAACAATGAAAAGGTCTGAACTTACATTTTTGGCAAGCAATTTCGATGTAAGCCCTAATCGGAAAGCCCGGAAGATGGTTAAAGATAATAAGAAAGATTTAGGACTATTTGGGTAAATGTGAACAGAATACTTTAATATCTAGAAACCTAATCTGTATACGAAATACAATATTGTCACGAAACCTTTTTTATCTTTTTAGATTGTTTTCGTGTTCGAAAGAGCTTACTGCGGGGGTGATCCCATAAATTTTGACAAGAATTATATTTGTTCGGGTAAGTTTTAAATCGGCATTTTGACGGAAAGTCTGACAGGGTGGGCGTCGCTTGTTAAAATTATTTCATATTATTCTCTAGAGCTGTGTTTGTTGATTTTAAGCGTTGTGATTTAATGCATCACACTTCAGTGCAGATGGACAGTATAATGTGGAAACTTTTTAACCGGTGATCTTCAATGAGTTTTGCTTGGTGCGTTGACTGGATTTGTTCGGTCGATTCGCCGAGTGAAAGTCATCTAAGGGGCACCGCAATGGAAGGAATTATCGCCATAATTCCAGCAGGGCTTTGGGATCATCCACATCTGGGTCTCATGGCCATAGTGAAAACATAATTGGTCTATTACCTTGACATTGGCGAAATCATCGCATATGCGTGGAAGCCATTATTTCTAAAAGAAGAAGAAAAGTTTTAAATCACTTTGATTATTTTAAAATAGAAGAACGTAGAAACAATAGAGATTAATCAATGCGTGCCTTTTTAAATTTACCTAAATTTCTTCTTGTTTATAATTTAACATATGAATGCATGATGAAACCATGTCGGTACCTACGTAGCGCCTAGCTAGCACTATAAATTAGTTGTAGCTACATAATTTAATTAAATACAAAGGTAAAAAGAATTTAATTAAAATAACGCGACGTACAAGTTGAACCTCTATACAAAAAGATTACTCCACTGCCAACATTTTCCTCCTTGGTTTAAAAAAAAAAACACCCACACTCGTGATACAGACGTGAGTGTTTTATTCAAATACCTCCGTGGAAAACACGTAAAAGGTCAAAAGTTAATTGAAAAATATGAAAATATTCACACCGTAATTTATTTAAGTCCCCACTGCCTTGAGACATCTTAGATTACTAACCGAAAATAATCTTAAGTCTACTTCATTTGAATGATAAAAAAAAGACTTGATATGACTACCAAAAAAATAAGTGTTCCTTATGTATGGAGAGAAACGAAAATAAATTAAAATGGTGGAACCAGCTACAAAGTAAAAACGTATTTTTTCGTAGTTAATCCAAGTTTTTCTGTCATTGTCATTGTCACTACATTTACTAGACTGATCCAATCGCAACATTAGCGCACTTTTTAAAGATTTCCGTGGATTTTTACGTAACTAAATTAAATTCAATCGAGAATCGACCCTGCCTGCCGACTGCCTCGATGGTGTGGTGGTATTTCGGTACGACTACGGTTCTGAGGTCTCGGGTTCGATCCCCGGGTTGGGCAAAGTGATATTGGATTTTTCCATATCAGCCCGGAGTCTGCAATTTGTGCCCGATATGGCGATAGGCTCGCCCCCTATCACATCTGGGACGGAACTAAGCTCGGCGAAATGTGGGTGTTCTAGTTCGCTAGTGCGCCTCTGCCTACCCCTTCGGGGATACAGGCGTGAACTTATGTTATGTTATGAGATCGAGCCTCAAGTGTAACACTACAGCAAGGCACTCCGACGGCACTCCGACTCAGACGGATCGTATGTGAGAGTCACAGTCATCAGTTTATTTATTATATTTTATGTTAAACACTATCTAACGCTTTGATATAATATAAATATTTAGATATTATGCACATAAATCTGTCTTTTATATAGAAAACATTGTTATTTCAGTGATGTCACGATGTTTGGAGTGGACAAAACAACTTTATTTTAGAGGTATAAACAAAATTGTATGTTGACAGATTTTCTTCTGATTTTCTGATCTGTTTAAGCACTATTATAAACATCGTAAATAAGGTTTTTAAATAGCAATTATAATGGTACGTGTACACAGTGGCGTGCAGTCCATATAGGCATTCAGACACTGTCCTGACAATTCGCTAGTCACATAAGTAAAGCATAAAAATGATGACCAAATAGAAATTTTAAAGCAGCAGCATTCGGCTTGTATTTTAAATCGACACGGGGATGATGATTATAATGAAGATGATGTAAGAGTTGAAGAAAATATTTTTGTCTAGCTTGCTCGGAATGCCTGTGCACGTCACTGTGTACATACGAGTATCGACACAAGACCCAAAACAAAAACCTGACAGACTCACGGCCGATTTCAATAAACGATCTCAGTTTAGAGTGCAGATAGATCTCGATTATGAACCAATCAAATCAAGTCATTTGACGGAGTCATGTTCAAACTGTGTGCTTATTGGCAAATTTTTGTAATCTATCTGCACATTATTATTATTGTCCGCTTCCAACAGGTCGATCTGGAAATCTTTAGGGGAGGCCTATGTTCAGCAGTGGACGTCCTATGGCTGATGATGATGATGATGATCTGCACATTTGAACTGAGATTTTTTATTGGAACTGGGCGTTAATGGCGTGGCGGACGAGTAGCCGGTTGTGAAGCGAGAGGCCGCGGCTCGATCCCCGCACCGAGACAAATGTTTGTGTGGCCCACAGGTATGTTTCGGGAATGGGTATAGTAAGACCGAATGTCTCTCGTAGTGCCTGATACCCACGACACAAGACTTGTATCTAAATGTGGGGTCAGGACTGTGTCTGTGACTGTTGGGTGTTATTTATTTCATACAATAGTCATGATTTGGGCACAGTTTCTGGAGTAGGAACAATCAAAAGTAGTTTTACTAAAATTAAAGTAAAAATTAAATTTTGTTACTTGATTGTGTCTTAGATAAATAACATTCTTTACATACTGAATTTTATCCTTACAATTGTGTTATATCTTTTCACATAATAAGTATTTATATGTGTATTATGAAGTAAAAAATAACATCAATATAATCAAAACAGAAGTCATTAAACTTGCTCGTTTGCCCCTCCTTAATAAAAAAACAACTACTTAGTTACAAACAATATAGACTCAAATACCTAGATATAAATGAGTCAATTTACGTGATATCACTAAGGTATTTTTTTTCTATAGCCAAGTACGGTTGAGTAAGTAAATATCTGCAATCGATTAACTTTTTGCGACTGGCAGACAATGTAACTGTTTTTCAAGCTCTTGCTGCGACCACAAAACCAAACCTGGTATTTTAAAAATAGACCAAACTTATCCAATAAATCACCTTTCAAAAGATTACAATCTAAAGTAATTTTAAACTAAACTTACCAATACAATCAGCGAATAAAAATTAAAATCCGCAAAATTAAACTCAAAACTAAACACTTTGCTTTAAAACTTTTTAAACAAAACCTTTTTACACGTCCATGCACAGGAATTCACACGATACTGGCCGTTCGGCCCCGTACGATTTAAATTAGTTCGAAATTCGAATTGCGCGGCAAAGCGTCCTCGGGCGAGCGTACGAAGCCGACTTTCAGTGAAACTGAAGGGCGGCGTGTCTGAATGGACGCGACGCCGCAGCACAGTCATGCGCGCTGCCATATTTCCACAACGGACTTTCAGCTTTTTCACAGTTTAGCTAGAAAATATATTTTCGGTCTTAAGTGCACTCGCCGCCTGGGGGTTGCTTCTAAAAGCTGAGAAAATTCAGTACACTATTTCGCAAGGTTGTTCGATGTAATGAAGAAAAAGCTCTTTAGCACCTTATTATTTCTGATCTTTTACTTACACTTTATGAATGTACCAAAAGAGAATATTGCATAAGAAAAACTTTCTAATATTGACTAATTATTTTTTACATATTATTTACGGAATTTGAGCCCGATATGGCGGTAGGCTCGCCCTTTATCATATCTGGGACAGAACTAAGTTCAGCTAAATGTGGGTGTTCCAGTTCGCTAGTGCACCTCGGCCTACCCCTTCTGGGATACATGCGTGAGTTTATGGTGGTTTAGCTGCTCTAATTTATATATCTTTTTTGTATATGGTGCTTTATAAGCAATTATTGTCAACTGGCATTTAAAAGAGCAACGCCAGAGTTTCTTGCCCGTTCTTCTCTGGCGAAACGGCCTTCCGAACTGGCGGTAGAGGAACTTTGACGGAATCTAAATGTAGTATCATTTCATGGATTCAATAAATATTTTGATTTGATTTGATTTGATATGTGAGATATTATCCATAGGCTACTTGCTAAACTAAGTATATACTTGTTCGTGAAATCTAAAGCTTACTAAGTGCTTTGCTTCCTTTATCCTGTCACGGCAGTTGCATGTAGGGTGGTCATGTACGTAACAATAGCTTTTGCCCGCAGCTTCGCCCGTGTGAGTCTGTTCCGTCGTATTGCCATTTTCACCACCTTAGGGGATGAATTTCCAAAACTCCTTTCTTTTTGCTCGCCTACGTCAAGCCTACCTCATAAAGGGAAGTGTAAAATTTTAAGTTCCTAGTTTCGGCTGTACGCTGATTCGTCAGACAATCAATCAATTTTATATACACAGATTATTAAAAAAAAATGTTAATATCGGCTAAAATTATCCATTCTTTCTTTCTACCTTTATCTCACTTTAATGTGAGATCGTCGCAACACACTTTTTCAATCATGTTGCAGAAAATATTTGGCTTAGTTTTTACGACGGACTGCCTGCCTGACATCAACCCCCTCTGGGTGAACCAGTCTCAAGAAAATTAAATTAGAAAATTATCTTTGCCTGACCTGAGAATCGAACCCAGAACCGGTTCACAGCCCATATACGCAGCGTAAATGGGCACTAGACTAAGGAGGCGAAACAATAGCGGCCGTACTAATGGCGAAGGCTCCGTACAACATGCATTTTCTCGGCTTCCTTCAGAGACTTTTTATGTATTCACGCTTCCTTCTATTCTTTTCGCCAAGTAATTAGGTACCGTACCACTATGTAAAAGTGAGCGAGCCTGTCGCAAGCATATCGGGCCCAAATTCAAGACTATATTCACAGCAGAAAAACCTAATATCACTTTACCCGATCCGGGGATCGAACCCGAGATCTCAGGATGGTAGCCAAATTAACATTTAGCACTATTAACATTAATATAATCTAATTTCACTTGTGAAATCTTTTTGTAACTAACTTCACTTTTTTATGTTAATATAATATATGCAAAATAATAACTATTAATAATGTTTCTGTCATACGTAAACCCGCGTCTCCTGCACTAAAACATTAACACAAAACACCTACTTACACAAAGCATGTAATTTTTATTTATGGTTCATTGTTCTACGAGCAGGGGAGAGCGAAAATGTTTTGCGTGTGTTTTTGTTTTGTTTCGAGAAAAACAAATGCAGGAAACGCGGCTTCACAAAAGCTACAAATGTGCGCAGTCAGTTTGAATGGTAGTCATGTTGTAGACAACATCTACAGCAAGAATGGGCTGTGTCGACCTGTTTGAAACCACTGTCTGACAGAAAACCGACGTAAAGTGGCAGCTTGCTGTCGCGTTTTGTTCGGTGAGTGATATTTCCGGTGGCCAATTCCTCCCCCCTTTCCTTTCCCTTCCCCTTCCATTCCCTCCTTTTAGGTTGGCAACGCACCCATGATTCTTTTTGTGTCTTGGGTGTATAGGGGCGGTGGAAATCACTTACCATCAGGTGACCCATTTGCTCATTTGCCAGTTTCTGCTATAAGAAGTCACTTATAATTAAATACACGTTCGCCAATCCCGTGACGCTGCGCCGCTCGCAACTCCGACTAGCCAAGTTGTTTTGCGGACCCATGTCTACAACATCGTCCGTGTCCGACATTATCAAGAGTGTTTTTATACTGCAACTCATTAGCCGGGTTTCCTGCACTAACGGCCGGTTTCAATAAACGATCTCAGATTAGAGTGCAGATAGATCGCAATTATAAACCAATCAAATCACGTCATTTGACGGAGTCATGTTCAAACTGTGTTCTTACTGGCTAATTTTTGTAATCTATGTGCACATTCGAACTGAGATTGTTTATTGAAACCGGCCGTTAAACATTAGACAAAACATGCATTTTTTATCTATGGTCCATTGTTCTACGAGCAGGTGACAGCTAAAATCGTTTTTCTGTGTAGGCTTTGTTCTAGGCGTTAAAATTCTTTGTTACACACAAATAATTTGCTTTCGTATGTGCTTTTAGAGTTTTTATTTAGAAAAAACAAGTGCAGGAGACGCGGCTTTAGTATAACATTGGCTTCAATTTTGCCAATTATTTACTATACGCTACAGTTGTAAATACAATAAAGTCAACCCTTTTGATATCATTTGATATGGCGTCCCTCAATGGCCGCCCAAGTTATGCTCGCGTAGTTCCTCGTTGTTCCTCTGGTGCGTCCACACCGGGCCAAACGAAGGCGAACGAATCATGCCTGTTTCATTCACACAACAGCGAAAATTTGTTTGTGTGAACGCAACAGGTATAGATTATTTCGCCTTTTACGCTACGGTGTGGACCCGCCATTACATACCGCAACATGAACGGTAGATCAACCATGAGTTTGTTGCACGTATTTACAGAGCGAGGACGTAAAATAACATAACACCTGCCTACCCCTTCGGGATACAGGCGTGAGCTTATGTTATGTAAAATATTTATATGGAAAACGTCAGTTCCCCGCGTAACCGTTAGAGGCGTTCGGGTGTTTGTCATACAAATATTTTACGGAGTCACTAGCGAGTAATGTCAAAAAAACTCATGGTTGGCCTATAGGTAATGTATCTGATTCTTTTATACTTCTCTCTTGACGACAGCACACTGGCTGCAGCTCTCGGTGATTCTTCTGGCATTGTGGATGTTTATGGGTGGCTATCACTTACCACCAGGATTACTTGCTCGTTTGCACCCTCATAAACAAAGTTGCAATAACAGGGAGCATGGTACACAAACAAAATCATAAATTCGTTTAACGCGCAGAGCTTGATCCCAATTCCTATGGGAAAGTTTATTGTGCTCGTGTTAATTATAATTGAATGAATTTTCTAAAAGGGCACGTCTAAGAATTCAAAATGTTCAAGAAACTATTTAACCTTTTCGAAATTACTATTATTATTATTTTGCAGTTTTTGAATTACAGAAGGGCCGGGCTGAAAGTCAGGCTGGCCCGGCCACCAAAATTTGTAATTTGAAAATCGGAGAGGTACATTGAAAATGAAAGCGGTACATAATTTTCGCAAGAAATACATTCGTTTGGTATACCTGTTACCACTAAAGGACGCGGGGCAAGGCGGGCCTGATATACGTAATTCAATTAGATTTCAAGAAATTTCAGCTCATTTCATTTCTGTATCAACTAGCGATCTTTTCATGAAATAAATTTACTAAAACAATGTGTAAATGAATACTTCTGGAATAGTTCTGTTTTTATATGAAAACCATTATTCTAGTTACCTTTTTTCTTTCTACCTGCCCTTATCCCACCTTAATTTGGGGTCGACGCAACCCACTTTTCAAGCAGGTTGCAGAAAGGATTTGGCTTAACTTTAATGACCGGCCGCCTGCCTGACGTCAACCCCCTCTGGGGGAAAACCATTATTCTTAACAATTTACAAGATTTGATACGATTTATATTTATTCGTCTATTTTCTGTCCAAGTTCTGTACAAAATCAAAAAGATACGTTCATCCGATATCAAAACTACTTGAATTAAAAAACGCAGTCTGTTGTAACATATCAATTTAATATGATTTCTATAAACACCTATTGTATAATTTATAAACCGAAGTATTACACTGAACATAACGAAATTTGTTTGTGACTACTTATTTTACGGGATTGAATATATAAAAAAGCCTTTATTCTGTCGTCTTGTTTATTAAAAACTTTATATCAGGGGATTCCCCGGCAACACCGGTTTCAAGGAGGTCGGAAGGTGTCCGACCTCAAACGTTCGAGCGGAATGGCGACTACTCGATGGTCGATTGTTCCTCTTTCACGAAAAATTCAACAACTTCTTCAACTGTGCTCGTCGGATCGTTGTCCAGACCATCTGTGTCGGTGTCTGAAAAGAACATATCAAATTAGCTTTCGATTCGATAGGATAGTTGAAATTATCCAACAAATCTCTCCCATGGGATCCATACATTTTTGGGGGGTAAAATTGCCTGTGTGCTGCTTAAAACTAATCTATCTCTTCGCCAAATTTCATCCGGATCCGTTCAGCCGTGGCGTGTTTGAATGACAAACAACAAAATAAAGTTATAAGCCTTTAAGTAGAAGGGGCAACTGCCAAATAACAGAAAAGTGAGGCATTAGTGAAATGTGACGTCACCGGCCATAACTATGCGATTATTGATCACTCTTGCTCATTGCAGGATTTAAAATATGAACTCTTCGTTTTTTTAATTTAATGTAGTTTTTACAGAAGGGCAGTGAATGCGAGCAGACTCTATTGACAATGAGACGAGTGAAATAAAAAGACATGATGGCGAGGCTACAATTGAAGAACAAAAGAGTTTGACAAGTTTTTGTCTACCCCAATAAAAATGCCTCTGCACGTCACTGCAGAAGGTTTACTTTTACTCGCTATTAATCTATACCTAAGCTTAGCTTCTAATATTTTCTCCAAAAGTCTCTCGTAGTTCCTGATACCCACGACACAAGACTCGATCTTAGTGTGGGGCCAAGACTATGTGTGTGACTGTTGGGTGTTATTTATTATTTTTATATTATGATATTACTAGCTGACCCGGCGAACTTCGTTCCGCCTAACAGTCGATTCTTTTTTTTATTATGTCTAAAATAAACGTAGCCTAAGTTACTCCTTATTACATCAGCTACCTCCCAATAAAAATCCCGTCAAAATAGGTCCAGCCATTTCAGAGATTAGCCGGAACAGACAGACAAAAATTGTAAAAAAAAATATTTCAATATTACAAACAGACGCTCCAATTTTATTTATATGTATAGATGTATAGATTATAATATTATTCCCTCATAGAAAAAAACAATATACATAGTATAGACTCCATGACTCACAAGATGTACGCAAGCAAGTACATTTTGTTCCTTTAGTTAAAATGTAAGTAACCATACCTATTATCTATTAATATAATTTATACGACAGTTAAACGGTAGCACCTTGGTCGTAAAATGTTTATCGTGGTGCAAGAAATATTAAACATCATCTTCACAGTATTGCAACAATGTTACATTGACCCAATATTGGGTATAACGTTTTTATGTGTTACGCATGCGTACTGCTTCTTAAGTATACATACATAGAATCACGCCTATATGCCCGAAGGGGTAGGCAGAACTAGAACACTCACATTTTGCCGAGCTTTGTCCGTCCCAGATGTGATAGGGGGCGAGCCTATCGCCATATCGGACATAAATTCCAGACTTCAATCTGATACTGAATAGGAAAACTCAATATCACTTTGCCCGACCCGGAGATCGAACCCGAAAGCTCAAGACAGTAATCGTATCGCGTACGCAATACAACTACGCAACCGAGGCAGCCTACTCAAGTGTTAAAATGAAAAATATTTTAAGACCACCTATAAGTTAATACTCACAACCTATTATTAAATTGACTGCCTCGGTGGCATGGTGGTATTTCAGTATGACTACGGTTCTGAGGTCTCGGGTTCGATCCCCGGGTCGGGCAAAGTGATATTGGATTTTTCCATATCAGCCGGGAGTTTGGAATTTGTGCCCGATATGGCGATAGGCTCGCCCCCTATCATATCTGGGACGGAACTAAGCTCGGCGAAATGTGGGTGTTCTAGTTCGCTAGTGCGCCTCTGCCTACCCCTTCGGGGATACAGACGTGAGCTTATGTTATTTTATGTTATGTTATTTTATGTTATGTTATTTTTACAATTATAAACTTAAAAACCGTTAACCTTCCCCCCTAGTCACCAAAAGTAAGTAAAGCTGTTACCCCCTCTCCCCCATGCTTACGAAAACATTAGTTCATACATTTTTGAATGTGTTCTGGTTTCTTAATTCAAAGAATACCCGATAAAGTAAAAAAAAAATACTGACTTTAATTAAGGAAAAACCACCTCCGGTAGTCAAGTACCCAGTTACAAAAATACGTACAGTTCCTAAGCTCGAGCCGGCGCGGCTTCTGTTCGTTCCACTCCTGAACCTTCGCCTCGCGGTACTCGATGTGTTTCTTCATCTGCTCGGTGCGTTTCGCCACCAATTCCTTCAATAAAACATTATAGATTAATCATCATGCTGGAAAATACTTTTCTAGATACTTTTATGAAATTCAAATAATTAAAATGAACTATGAAGTTCGACACCAAGCAATAGAGAAGTAATTGCTATGGATAGTTTTTTTTATTTTTATTTATAGTTTTAGTGCTAATGAGCTTTGTAACTTGATTATTCCCATAGCATTGCTCAAATCTATGGGTGGCGGTTATCGCCTACCATCAGGCGGGCCATTAGCTCATCGAGCAATAAAAAAAAGATGACGTCGACATACCTTGCTCGCCTTGCTGCTGCGCATACGGTCCTTAGACTCGAACTGCGAGTAGTACTTCTTGAGGTTCTTCTTGATCTCCTTCTGTTGCTTCTCGGACAGCAGCGTCGGCGGTCGCGGCCGCCAGTGGAACTGAGCGAAGCCCTCCTTCATCACTCTGGAAGTAATGAATATTGACAACAAATCTCAATGGAGCCACCTCATTGGTGGAAGAACCTCATTGGTAGGAACCACTTCATTGATAGAAGCCACTTCATTGGTAGGTGTCACCCATTGATAGGCGCCACCTCATTCATAGTAGCTACCTCATCAATAGGAGCCACCTCATTGATAGAAGCTACTTCATTGGTGGATGCCACCTCATTAATAGGAGCCACCTCACTGGTAGGAGCTACCTCATCATACATAGGCTGAGAAACTATGAGGTACAATTAAAATCTCAGATTAGGCGAGCTATTCGCCAAAAATAATGGACGCCAAAAGCGTTGGCTGCACCTACAATTTCTGAGCCTGTTATTGATCTACATTTGCACAAGACACATCGACTAATATAAAAAACTACTAAATGAGAACCTCCTCTTGAAGTTGGTTAATAAAATAAGATCTTACCTTCTGAGAACCTTGCCCTGGAAGGACCAGATGTAGTACCCGCAGTCCATCTTGCACTTGAGAGAGGACACCCCGGTGACTACGTACCGACCGGTCGGGTCCCACTCGATACCTGACATCTGTAAATACACTTTTATTATTTGGGAAACTCCGCCTGGTTTCACCCGTCAAGCAGCACTGCGCAAATAATGTTGTATTCTGGTTTGAAGGACATTGTAGCCATGTTTAAATCTCAGGCACAGGATATTTTTCTATTTCTCTCGCACGCTTATCTATAATAATGACTAATCTACGGCGTGATGTCGGTAGCTGTGCCTCCTTTTATCATGATTAAACAGTTATCCATTCTACCCTGATTTGTATATCTTATAACGGCCGGTTTCAATAAACAATCTCAGTTCGAATGTGCAGATAGATTACAAAAATTAGCCAATAAGAACACAGTTTGAACACGACTCCGTCAAATGACTTTGATTGGTTCATAATCGCGATCTGCACTCTAAACTGAGCTCGTTTATGGAAACCGGCCATAGAACTCTTTCAAGTTACGAGTCATCCATATTAGATCACATATAATATGATCAAAGATGATTCTTGAACCTTCATGGTACAATGATCACGACGTGAATTTTTATGGTACTACTTAACCCCTAAAACAAATATGCAAAAACAAACCTGATAATGCGCAGCCACATTCATGATGGTGAAGTCGTTAGTGTCGAGGAACTCCAGCGCCCCACCAGTGAGGCCCAGGTTCGCGAGGATGATGAACTGGCCCATAGGAGACCAGAACAGGTGGTTGAACGGCTTTCGTTCGAACTTCCTCAGCAGCGTGGGCGCCTGGCCCGTGTTCACTTGGTAAAAACTTATGCAGATGTTGGCCGGGTCGCCGTGGATGATCGAGAACTTTGATCCCACTGGTTCCCAAGCGAATGCCTACAAAATAAAGGGGAGTTGAGATTTCCTAAAAATCTAGAATAACCCGGGTCTAATGAAATACCTCAAAAATAATAGAGTGAAAGAATAGAAACTAATCTAAATAAAATAATTTGTCCTAACTCTCAACTATCAATGCACAACCAAAACTACAAGCCTAGAATGCTGAAATTTGGAATATAGGTTTATTTTTACCTGACTGCCATAGAAAAAGGAGATTAAGGTTTTTAGAGTATATCAAGTATTTGTATTTGACGTAAGCATCCGGTAAAGACTTTTGTAAATTTCAACTATAAGAGAGAATTGGAAAAGGGATGGAAATACGTCGGAAAAGACTACCATGTGGCCGAACAAAGGTCCCTGTTGCTGTTGTACGTTCGAAATTTAAGGGACCATAATTAATATATAATATTATGTAACTTAAATGTCCAATTAATATTTGATATGGCATTAAAAAAAACCTTACTTTATAGTGTAACACCAATGTTCCATGTTCCATTATTATATGTAAGGGGAAATTAAAAGTTTTGATACATGACAGACAGTAAAACGGTCCTAAAAAGTGTACATTTCTCATTTTGAGAAAGGAGACCCTACAAAATCTATGTTATAACCACTCACTAACCTGAATAGGCTCCTTAATCTCCACAGAATCGACCGGAATCTCCTTCTCCCTCATATGGAATATTTCAAAGTTGTAATACATTCCAGAATATTTAATTTCATTTTTGTCTTTCTTTACTTTGGAGTAGCGATCGACTTTGACGCAGAGGTAGTCGCCGCTCTTCTGCCAGTGGATTTTACAGTCCGCCACCGAGAACAAGTTCTTGGACCGTACTTCTGTACGGTTTGGCAGTTCGAGAAGGGTTACCCTAGCTGGTACGTCTTTATCTTCTGCCACCCAGTAAGCGACTATGTTGTCAGTCGGTGACCAACTGAAATCTCTGTAACAAACATGTGACCATTAGTTGTGACTAACGGCCGGTTTCAATAAACAATCTCAGTTCGAATGTGCAGATAGATTACAAAAAATAGCCAATAAGAACACAGTTTAAACATGAATGTCAAATGACGTGATTGATTGGTTCATAATCGAGATCTATCTGCACTTTAAACTTAGATCGTTTATTGAAGCCGGCCGTTATAGTACTTCGAGGGAGTCGTTTCAAAGGACACATGCGCACATTAATATATAATTATTATACATGAGCTCACGCTTGTATCCCCAAAAGCGTAGACAGAGGCCAAATAGAAAACTAGAACGTCCACATTTCGCCTTTTTTTAAACCATTTATTTTTCTACACACACATACATCGACAGGAACAAAATCTATTTACAGATCTCTCCATGCCGGAGCATGGATGTATGTTGGACTCACCGGCCCTAAAGCCATCCTACAGAACAAATCTCGCGGTGTTCCTCTCTCTCCCCATTACGAAGGTCACGGGGTACGCAGTTGCATTCAGCCGCAACCTCCGCAGAAGTCTTAAAGAACATCTTAAAGATAATGTATGTACCCTTAACCGACGCGAATGTAAGAAGAGATTGATGAAAGTAGATGAAGCGAAAGTAGTATGTCAGAATCGGGCGAAGTGGAAATCCATGTAGTATCTGCCGATCTGCCTACCCCTACGGGATACAGGCGTGATATTATGTATGTAAGATAATGCAGTAATGTAATCAAGTTCAATAACCTACGAGCTTAATTCTAGGCGAGTCTAGATGATGTTTAATGGACTAAGTGAAAGTTGCTAGACCAGTTTCAAACGACTTAGGACGCGAAATGAATCTCAAATATCTTAATGCAATGGACAGTTATTTATAAAGTAATCCAATGAAACTTAGATATTTAAATACACAAATAGATATTTTTTAATAATCTAATTTTTGTTTTTCATTTTTTTTTTAATAATTCAAACAGTACATAATATTCCTAGTGACTCATCTTTGTCTACTTGCCAAATAGTAAATTTAATAATGACTATTAAAATTAATAAGAGAGTAAGATCATTGTTTCCATAATAATTTTTTTACCTGTTACCACTGAAATATGCTTAGCTTTTAAGTTATTAATCCCACATTGGAATGATAAGGGGAGTCAGAAGAAAGAGGAATCACTAGTGGCGAAGCGTGCAAATTTTCAAAAGGGAAGCCGATGCTGCCTTCAGTTAAAATACAGTTTTATTAGAGGACAATTTCGCATAAGGCATGCCAAAAGGAATAGTGTTATATAGACTCTCCGCCGCTGGGAAATCACTTACCTAATCCCAGGTATCTTGATAGATTTCTTGTCGAGAAGCCCAAACCCTGGCGTCTCATAAATCGAGAGCACATCGGCTCCCAATCTAGCGAAGAACCGATCGTCCTTACTCCAGCGGAATATCGGCCACGTCACGTACTCGTCGGGCGGGGGGAAGCTACGTTTCTCTTGACCGGTCCTGTGGAAATTGTAATATTACTTTTTTTTATAGCAGAGACTGGTAAACAAGCAGATGGGTCACCTGATGGTAAGTGATCACCACCGCCCAGAGACACCCAAGACACAAAAAGAATCATGGGTGCGTTGCTAACCTAATAGGAGAGAATGGAAGGGGAGGGAAAAGGGATTGGGAAAGGAAAGAGGGGAATTGGGCCACCGGAAATCTCACTCACCGAACGAAACGCGACAGCGAGCTGCCACTTTACGTCGCTTTTCTATGAGACAGTGGTATCAAACCGGTCGAGCCCGCCCATTCGTGCTGTAGACGTAACTGTCTATAGCGTGGCTCTACCACTCAAGAAAAAGAAGTTTTCTAATACAGTAGACTAGCTAGTCGCCTCCTTGGTGGAAGCATCTCTCATAGGGGTTTGGGACATGACTTAATGGTTGGTTGGGACGGGCATGGGGGTATCCCTATGTCTCCATCGGTCATCCGCCTGTCTTTTCGCAAGGACCTCTATTTCCTCTTTGGATTCTAAGTGTGAAGAAGCATAAATAGGCCGGCATAATTCTGGCGACTACTGATAAACCAATTGTTTGTCAGTAGTCGCTAGCTTTTTTGGACTGCACTACGCTTACCATCAAGTGCAGTATAGTCACTTTGCCATGTCCAGATAAAAAATAGCATATTATGTGGCTTGTAAACTGAAAGATACTGGGTTTAATTCCCACGTTGAGCAAAGCGAATTTTGGGACAATGGGGTAACGTCAGAGAGGCAGTCGGTCGTAAAAACAAAGCTGAATACTTCCTGCTATATGGTTGAAAAGGCAGGTAGAAAGAAAGAATATTTTATTAAACACGGAAAAGTAACACTTCACATTATGGACAGCATTCGAAATTTTTGGCTTCAGACCATAAATAAACAAGTAAATATATTCGAAACAAGTATTCAGAGAAGACAATATAGAATACAAGATGACTGCCACTATCACTGTACCTTATTGAATATACCAAAAACCACAAACATTAAGTATATAAAAAAACAGTATTCTAGCTAAATAAAATAGAAGTATACAGACACTCTTATATACAAAAAAATACTTAAATATTATAACGGCCTTACTTATAAAAACAGTTTAACTGAGCTTATGGCTAAAAATAATCTGTCACTTTTTTCCTTGTGTCACATTATAAATGTAACACCCAACAGTCACATACATAGTCCTGATCACACACTAAGATCGAGTCTTGTACAGAGGCTGTCAATATTGTTTAAAAATAAAAGGGACTGCCTCGGTGGCGTGGTGGTATCTCGGTGCGACTACGGTTCTGAGGTCTCGGGTTCGATCCCCGGGTCGGGAAAAGTGATATTGAATTTTTCCATATCAGACCGGAGTCTGGAATTTGTGCCCTATATGGCGATAGGCTCGCCCCCTATCACATCTGGGACGGAACTAAGCTCGGCGAAACGTGGGTGTTCTAGTTGGCTGGTGCGCCTCTGCCTACCCCTTCGGGGATACAGGCGTGAGCTTATGTTTATGTATGTTGTAAAAGGGACAGACTATTTTTTACCATTTGCTCAGTTAAACTGTCTTTATATGGGCCTATATGTCTGGCCATTAGAGTAGTTGTATAAGTAATCACGCATTTTTACGTATTTAATGGTCGTACGTGCATACGATCCTAAAATGTGATGTATGTACACTGTACCTAAAAATGTTGCTAAAAGGCACTGCGTACAAGAATATCGTAAATATGACACGTACAGTGCTTAATGTGTGGCCGCCTTATAGGCACGTTTTGAAGTAAGCGACCGAGAGATGACAGCACTGGCAAATGCAAATGGTATGTAATTAGATGGAGAATGTAGCATGTCATACATATTCTGTAACTATAACCGCACGTACAGCACGAATGAGCCAGCTTGCCCGGTTTGATACCATTGTCACATAGAAAACCGACAATGACATAGCAGTCGCGTTTCATTTCGTGAGTGAGATTTCCAGTGGCCCATTTCCCTCCTCCCTTTCCCAATTCCTTCTCCCTCCCCTTAGGTTGGCAATGCACCCATGATTCTTTTTGTGTCTTGGGTGTCTTTGGGCGGTGGAGATCACTTACCAACAGGTGACCCATCTGCTCATCCCATTCTCTGATCCAAAAAAACAGAATAACATATTACATTCACTATGCATCGTGATAGCCTTTATCGCATATCAACCGTATGCTGCCAATAACTAACATTTTACCGAAATATTGTTTTTTGCGCTATCTGTTAGTCCTAATGGAACATGATATAAATATTTTCTTATTAGCAATACTAAACTACTGTAAAATTAATAAACTTGGGTGCATAAATATCATCTATATTTTTTAATATATCTAGTTTTTATTGTCTCCTATTAACTTGATCTCAAAGCACTTAGGAGGTATAGACGGCTTACGGTAGATATAACATACCTTAAGGCCATATTTTAAATGGCGATCATAAAAAACTTATAATAAGGAATTAAACACTCTAACACTCACCTAATATCCCATATAATGAGTTTCTTATCATCGCCTCTATCCCCACTCGGTGAAAAGGTAACGATATAATTCTCACACGGTGAGAATGATATGAACCTCGCCTCGGGATGGAAGAATTTCTGGAACTGCGAGAATTTCGGACCCGCCCACAAGGCGACACCTCGCCAGTGGAACGTAGCGAGGTACGTGCCCAAAGGAGACCATACCGCGTAAGTTTCAGTCCAATTCTAAAAACAGTACAAAGTAAAGGTGAAATGTATCTACCAATGGCAGCTGATCAGTTGTGTATGATGCAGACATCCACTCCATACATTTACAATCGTTTTTTGCCTGATATTCTGGCCTAATGCTAAGGTCCACCTTCCTGCTTTAGCTGTTCCATTTCGCCTGGTCTTGAGCCACATTAAGGCAATTACAGATAGATCATAGTTCATACATATACAATACAAACACAATAAAAAATATTGACTTTAAAATTGTTATTTATAACATACATTAACCTAAGCTTACGCATGAATCCTTGAAAGACACAAGGCGCACTAGCGAATAAGAACACTAACATTTCGCTGAGCTTAGTTTCGTCCCAGATGCAAAATTCCAGACTACTAATTGAAAAAACGAATATCACTGCCTAACCCAACCCGAGACCTCAGGGTGTCTATTTTATAAAATGTTATCAGATGAACGATATCAGACCAATACTCTACCTCACAGACTAATATCAATGCACGTAGATCAAATAAATGTGAAATACTGAACAGTGGGCTGTCAAATGGTTTACAGCATATCATTTTCCGAAACGAAACTTATAGCACTGATATCGGTCGGCCACATGAGCCACATAGAATAGCAAAAGTCCAAAACGAAGTCCACAACTGCGGATTTCGTTTTACAAACTAGGCCCCCAGGACAGGGGTTATACCGAAATACAACTACACCCCTGGGGCAGTCATTTATAACAGTATAATTTTTTTTTTTTTCCAAATATTTTATTGAAGTAGTGAATAGCAGTTACGACTTGATATGGTTTAATTTGTTAGTATTTAAACTATATTTGTTTTCATTGTTATGACCTATGATAAACCGGGAGTAAGATTGTATTAGTCATACAGACAATTTAATGTCTCATCTGTATTTAATTCAATTGCAGACATTTAAGTAAAAAGTTAAATAAATTCATTTTGGAATACAATATTAATGCAATTTCAAATGTAGACATTTTGGGAAATGAGATAGAGCCAAATTTGACAATTTGGGTATTGTACAGTAGACCTTATGGGATCTTATAGGAAGAAAATGTGTTAATATTTATAGAAGCAAAGAGTTTAATAATACTAATTATAAAGAAGCTACCAAGCAAGTTTCCGTACAAAAAATTGATCTCAAACTTCAGTACCGCCATCAACCACTTATTAAAATGCGAGAGCGATTATTACAATTTACACCATAGAATGTTTTGTGAATGGTTAAAAATCACGTAAGATAAGTTTATTTTCTCAATATTATTACGCTGACCGACCTGGCACTTATATTTCAAATAAACTGAGCGACTTATGACCACTAGGTCATAACTTTTGGATCACAAGTTTTGTGCTATTGTCCTGTCTATATACTGTTGAACCATTGTATAGAAGGCATTTATTATTACTTATTTAGGAATTTACTTAGCAAAGAATATACTCTAATGCTTACAGACAATTTGTAATTCAAATTCTATCATAATTGGGTACTTGAGTATCTTTGACTTTGTACACATTTTTATATGTACTAGCAAATAAAACAAAACAGAAACTCTTCTGTAAAATCTGCATCGAAATTAGTTGAAAAATGAGTCAGTAATTCATATTCTGCAATGAGCAAGAGTGAGGACGTAGTGGGGATATCTTGCTATCCCTTTCTAACACACGTACCGTTGTGGCCCTGACGTGATTTTACCGATACTTCTCTTTTCCGCAGTTTGAAAGTTACACCAAATTTCAAATGCTTATACCTTTTTTATTTTTGAGAATATTTAATTCTTTCTATACTATATTTTAGATGGCATAAATTGCATATAAAATTATTTTTTAAAAATTTGTCAAGTAATTAATTAACACTTAAATAGTAATACTCACAGGTCTCTCCTGTACCATGATGGGTTCTGGTAATGCATTTTGCCACACTTGCAGAGACACACCAGTGCCGATGCCCACCAAGAACTGGTCATAGGCATCAGGGTCCATGAGGTACCATTGAAGGTCTGACTGGACCTTGAACGGTTGGGGTGCTGGCGGCTCCCACTCTGTGGGGATATCTGCATATCTGTAAGGGAAATCCAGGAAAATCTTAGGCAGGTTTCAAATATCTTGTTTTATTCAATTTATACAGCATGTCTAATAGTCAATGTCAATTGTAATCAGAAGAAGCTGTACTATACCACCTCTAGGCAAAATAAGAAAAGAACATATCACATGTTAAATAGTCTCGGGCGGCTCGGCCTCCGGTGGCCCATACGCTTATGTAACATATATATGTACCGCCTCCAACAGGTTAAGTGATAATGTGCATATTTATGAAAAGGTTGAAAATTGACACTTCTTCTTCTTCTTTCTTTAAAAAGTAGCTTCCATCGTGGTATTGATGATTCTGCCAATAACAGTTTGTAGTGACTTATAAGGCGAGACTGAATGATCGGTTTGCAGGGATTTTGAATGAAAATTGACACTGTAATTCACATATTTGCTTACTGTGATCACAAAGAATAATGTCCAGATTTGACCTGTCAAACGTGTTGACATGAGATAATCTGTATATTGTTTTATATTATCATCATCATCATCATCAGCCTGATATGGAATTTGCGCCCGATATGGCGATAGGCTTGCCCCTATCACATCTGGGACGAAACTAAGCTCTGCGAAATGTGGGTGTTCTAGTTTGCTAGTGTGCCTCTGCCTACCCCTTCGGGGATACAGGCGTGAGCTTATGTTAATGTATGTTATGTTATGTCATCATCAGCAACAGGGCATCCACTGCTGAACATAGGCCTCCCCCAAATGGTTAATGGGTAGGAAGACTGATTGTGGATCCAAATACAAAAAAAAAGAAGTTTAACACTTAGATGAAGTTAAAACATTCCATAACTTATTCATATTCAAATAATTTATTCTGCAAATAGGATATTATATCACATTTACATTGGTATTTTGTGACTATTCATGAGAAGAAATGCCAAAACAAACTCAAGGATTGCTCTTTTAAAGGTATTTTCTATTGAGGTATGCAAGAGCAATGTATGACATGGAATGCCTTTTTGCAAACATTCATAGCAGTCAAGATTTCGAATAACCATATAACTTTTATATGACCAAGATTATGATTGCAATAATAATACTATCATAAAGTAAGGTTTTATAAATGTTTTAATATGAATTATTGGCTGCTAGACACATATGATGCTTAAAGCTTAAAATATATGCAAAAACCATATGGACGAAGCTACGTATGTATAATTTAGGAGGTGGCACTTACTTGTTAAAGTCTGTGAAAAGATTCACTAAAAATGTGTGCTGCTTATCTAATTTACAATTGTTTGTCGCCTTCACGGCCTCGGCGGCGTTCTGAGGATTGCTGTACTCCAAGAAAATGTAGCCATTGGTAACTCCATTCTCACTGGTAGGGTAATATTCGTTCACGATCTTCCCGAATTTGCTAAAAATCTTATTTATCACGCTCTGAAGCTTCTCCAGGCGCTCGGGCCCGACCTGAGGACACCCATCGACCACGACCACGTTCTCGTAACCGTCAGATTCCTTGGGTTTTTGCTCCAAGAGGTCAGCCAACAATTCTGCAACGTCAAAGTTAGGTTATGTTCCGTAACCTTTAATACAAACACTAAACAAAACACAACCTAAAATTAATTGCACTTGATAACGCATGTTACATCACGAAAAACGTATAAAAATAGTAACAATGTTAATGAAAAACTTTTTAAATGCGTGGGTGACGCATATGGCCGGTCAACTTGTTTCACTCAAAATGCCCACCTTCGTCGGGAATATCGTCCACGAAACCCTCTGGATCGTCAAAATCGGGCTCCTCGTCATAACTTTGCTCCTCATTATCACTTTGAGGTGTTTGGTTCACTTTTTCGTCGCCTTTTTTCTTAGCCATTTTGACGATTTAACGTGTGGTCGAGGAAGACACGCCATTAGTGACAGACCATAGAGAAGATTTTTTTTACTTTCACTAAAACGTTTTGTTGTATAAAATAAATACAATGTTTATATAAAAATATATTTTTAATAAAATAATACTATCACAGTTAGATTCTTGTCCAATTATAAGTAGATTAAAAATAGCCGTTGTTAAATATATGTAATTTAAAAATAAATAAATCATAGACAATTTTATAGTTTACAGGCAGCGCGGGAAATCTTAAAATATGTAGTAAAGTCATCGATATAATAATAGTAAAGTATGTAGAATATGTAAAGCAATTGCCAAACCTTAGGCGGTCGTAAAAAATAAGCGAAACCCATTCTGCAGCAAAACGAATATTTAAATTGCCCGTATGTAATGATTTCTTAGGTTTACGCAAATGTTATTCATTGAAATAAAACTATTTTTACGGATTCTATCACGATTTGATTTTTCATTTTTTTTCCGTATATCTAAGTAGTCTGTGAGGAATGTCTTTTTTTTTTTTTTTTTTCTCTTCTGGCTTCGCACGGCTTGTGCATTTAGCCAATGACAGGTTGGTAATTTTTAGTAATTTTGACTCGAGGAGAACAAAGGTAAGGAAACTATGAGGAAACAATTAAACACGGATCGGATTTTTGGAAAAACAAAAGGACTATCAGGAGAGTTTATGAAGAGGAAGGGAAAATTAGGTTTTATAAACAATATGGAAAAACAAAATACTTATTATTTACAAATAACTTGAAGGGCGAGAATAGAATATTTACAATTTTATGTTGTTGATGATGAAAAATGATGCTATACACTTATAAATTAAGAAATCGTTAGAAGAAAGAAGAGAGAGGATAGAGGAAGGAAAAGGAGTTTGGAGTTCTAGAAGCGAATGAATCAGGGGAATTCGGTTATGTTGAGAACAAGAAAACAAAATATGATTCAAGTCGCCGACATCCGCAGAACACGAACACATCGGACTATTAATTATATTAAGTCTGGCAAGATGAGCAGGGGCACAAGTGTGACCAAGTCTAATGCGAATAAGGATGGAAGTCTCAACCTTGCCAAACTTAACCCTAAAAAACCAAGGTTTTACTGGAATATCTGGTTGGATCAAAGAATAATATCGGCCCTTCGCTAAACAGTTAGATGCCCAAGATTCCCTCCAGGACTCCTGAAGAAAAGTTTTGGGCAACGTTTGCAAATCCTGACTGAAGTTTTTATATGGGAATAGATCACCACACTGCACCGCATCCTTGGCAAGACTGTCAGCGGTTTCATTGCCACCGATTCCACAGTGACTGGGAATCCAAGCAAAATGAAGAGAGTATCCCCTCGTAATGCACTCTACCGCCAACTCCCTTATCCGGAGAATAGCAGGCAAAATGCAGTTATATTTAAAAGGGAATTTAAAGATGGCTTGAAGAGCACTTAGGGAATCGGTAAAGATAAAAGCTTTATTTAATTTAAGTAAGAGCACATATTCTATTGCTTTAAGAATGCCAAAACATTCCCCAGTAAAAACAGATGATTCAGGGGGAAGCTTAATTTTTTGAACAATGTTGTATTGGGAGTGATAAACACCAATCCCAACACAGCCAGAATTTGTAAGTTTAGAAGCATCTGTGTAAAGGTGATGAAAGCCCTCACAATGCTCAGCAAGAAATGCGTTAAATTCTATTTTCACATTTGGAGCTGCTTTATTTACACAGTTGTAAAATATACTAGGAGAGAAGATTAAGGAGTTGTAGTTGTTAATAAATAAAGGGAATTTATTAAACTGATAAGTAGGAGCGGGAATGTAACAGAGTTTCTTGTAACTTATAATTAAGCATGGAAGTTTGCGAGATTGAAGGTTAGGTAGGTTTGTAAAGTATTTAGACAGAGAATCCAGAAGAGGAAAGAGGGGATGGGTAGAAAACTGTATAATTTTGAATAAAAATTTGTCAGCGAGAAATTGTCTTCTAAGATGTAATGGAGGATCACCACACTCGACTTGTAAAGCATTTATGGGACTAGATTTCATTGCTCCTGTAATTATGCGTAGTGATTTTGACTGAAGGAGGTCTAGTTTTTTAAAAGAGTAAGCAGTTCCTGGTTCCAGTATAAACGTCCCATAATCAAATATGCTTCTAATAATGGCATTATATACGAGCTTTAAAGAGTGAGGGTGAGCACCCCACCACACACCAGATAAACATCTTAACATGTTGATGTGTCGTTCAGCTTTACTTACAATATAGTCACAGTGAGGAGCACCAGTAAGTCTGGAGTCTAAGATTACACCTAAATATTTAAATTTATTATGAACAGGGATTGGAACATCTTGATAATTAATATTTAGTGCCGGTGAAGTTCGTTTTTTGGTAAATAAAACAGCTGCACTCTTGGGTGTGGAAAGGTCTAAACCATTATGGTGAAGCCATAGTGATAGAGACTGCAGAGCCGAATTTAAAACTGAACAAGCATGTTCCACTGAGTGAGAAGAGAAGTATAATAAAAGGTCGTCAGCATATTGTAAAACCTGAATGTTATTGTTACTGATAAAGCAGTCTAAGTCGTAAGTATATATGTTATATAATAGCGGACTAAGTACGGATCCTTGTGGAAGGCCTTTCCATACTTGGCGAGATATTTGTTTATCAGATGTCATAATACTGACTGTACGATCATTTAGAATGTTCAAAATTAAGTTTAACAAATTTGTTGGAACTCTGAGAGAATTTAATTTATTTTGTAGGATAGATATTACTACATTATCATATGCTCCATTAATATCTAGGAACACAGCAACTGTTGAAAAATTTTTTGAGAATGCTAAACGAACATCTGTAGTAAAAATACTTAAACAGTCTAATGTACTTTTACCTTTCCTAAAACCATATTGTGATTTGGCCAGTAGGTCATTGCTTTCTACATACCATTCCAATCTATTTTTAATGAGGTGTTCCGTTATTTTTATTAAAACTGAACTTAAAACTATAGGTCGATATGAAGAAATGTGAGATGGGATTTTATTGGGTTTGAGAATTGGCAATACTATATGACGTTTCCATTCCGGAGGAATGTTTCCTGTTGTCATTATGGAATTGATAAGAGATAAAAAGTATAATAAAACGGTGGAACTAATATTAGACAAAAATGAATATGGGATGCCGTCTATCCCTGGGGCCGAATCTACAGTGTTCGAAACGATGCCTTTCAATTCATCGATATTAAAAGGAAGATCTAATGACGACTGGTTCATAGAGGTTACATTTCCAGATTCTATATGTAATGGATGAAAAATAACTTCTTGGGGCACCCAAGGAGGAGCCAGGTTGACCAGGAAGTTATTCGCTAAGGTATCAGGAACATGAGGAGTGGAAATGTTTAAGAGAGCAGATCTGAATCTTTTTATGTTGCGCCAAACGATTGTGGGGTGTGTGTTAGGTGAAATTGTGGAACAAAAATTATGCCAACTTTCTCTTTTTTTTTTCTTAAAGAGTCGACGTGTTACAGAAATAATACTTGAAAGACATGTAAAGTTTTCCTGAGTCATGTTATGACGATATTCCAATTCGACTTCTTTGCGTTTTTTAACTGCCTCCGTGCACTCCGAGTCCCACCAAGGCGGCATAGGAATTTTTCTAAATGATGTGGTTTTTTTTACAGGGAAAACATTATCTGCAGCAGTAACCAGAATACGAGAAAAAGCATCAGCACAGACCTGCTCATTACCATTGGTCACAGCAGGAAGAGATGAAAGCTGACTGTCAACATTATTTTTATAATCCATCCAAGCGTTATTAGTTTTGTCTGGAAGTTTATATTTCAACTGGGACTTTCTATGTTGTAGGGGATTGATTTGAAATGGAAAAGAAATTTTGATTGGAAAATGATCGCTGCCAAATGATGAAGAAAGGGTACACCAAGAGAGGAAAGAAGCAAAATTGGGAGTGCAGATAGATAGATCTATTGCACTATTGTTCTGATTGGGATAACTACGGCGTGTGGGAGAACCAGAATTTAAAACACATAAATTGTGAATATCTAAAATATTGAGTAGTTCTTCACCAAGAGTATTAGATAAGGAACTACCCCATGATTGATGATGGCAGTTAAAATCCCCTAATAAAAGGAAAGGGCGAGGGAGAGAGGAAAGAAGAATGTTGATTTCATTAAGAATAGAATGTGAAGGATGGGAAATGTATATGGAAACAAGATAAATTTTATTAATATTAATAGCTACTATGGATATTTCTTCACTGTGTGCAGGAAAGGCAAACACACTGAAAGGAACAGATTCTTTAACAAGTATGGCGACACCACCATACCCATCAGATCTGTCCTCCCTTATAGATATGTAACCGTTAATTTTAAATACATTGTTGGATTTGAGCCATGTTTCAGATAGTGCAAGAGCCAATGGCTCATATTTATTGATTAAGTAAATAAGTTCACTTTTTTTATTCAGTGCACTGCGGCAGTTCCATTGAATTATGTGGACTTGATTGTCCATTTTGGGAAGGGGTGCAAGAGACAAGACTTTGAAGTGAGGCAACGTTGGACGGTGAAATATTAAAAGTGGATATGAGATTTAATAATGCTGTAAGAAGTTCTATTACATTAAATTGTTTAAGAGTTTCAACTTTAGATGTGTTATTATTTATAACGCAGCCATCGGTAGGTTCAGGGATTCTAAATTCATTTAATATGGCATTGTGGGCATCTTTATTGTATCCTTTAGAAGGAGTTGGGTGAGCTTGGGGTTTACGAAAGACTGTTTTTTTGTAGCTAGTTGAAGTTTGTTTAAATGTTGGAGCAGAAGCTTCCATATCTCTTGGAGCCTGGGATTTAAGTGTGTCGGCAAAAGATTTGGACACAGGTGGCAGTAATTTACTTGCTTCTGCGTAGGAGACTGAACTTTGAGCCATATGTGTTTTTATTTGTTTTTGGCGGGAAAACTCTGGACATACTTTGCTGGTTGCATAATGAAAACCTGTGCATAAACAACAGCTTGCATTGTGCTCATCCCTCTCACAAGTGTCGCCAGTGTGATTGTCACCACATTTGTAACATCTGGGCTTGGACCTGCACTGGATTTTAGTGTGGCCAAAACGGCAGCAGTTAAAGCACTGTATTGTTGGATATATGTATAGGTCTACTGGCATTGAATTGTAACACATAAAAATGCGTTTTGGCAAAATTTGACCGTCGAATGTGAAAACAACTGTTTGCGAGGGCTTCCAAACAACTGAGCCATCAACCATGGTTTTAAAATTCAGTCTGCGAACTTTTAGAATAGAGCCGCAACCAATCGGCACAGACGTGTTCTCAATAACTTCCTCTGGAGACCACTCTGCAGGCACTCCACGTACTAATCCCATTCTAGTAACATTGAAAGATGGAATGAAAGCTTTGTAATTGCACTTTGACAGATTCCCATTCGAAATAAAAGAGTTGGCGTCGGTAAATGAGGAAAAAGCCAAAGATATTTTATTCCTCCCGATCCTTTTCACACTGCCATTGATGATATTTTTAAAACTGCAACGTTGCAGAAATCTACCGAACGAAAGCGGATGCAGTGTGGTAGAATCATTATCCATATTGGTATTTTTTTGGACATGTATAACAAAGGGCGCGCTATCTGAACCATCGTAAAGCTTTCTGCCTACAGTTATCGCGGGAATAGGTGGATTTTCCAGAGGTGTAGTGTTGCTGACTGGTTGCGTCTGGGTAGTCTGGGGAAGATCTACGCAATCACAACCAGCTAAAGTATTTTCACCAGAGTCGTGTTTACGTCGTCTTTTGTTGCAACGCTTGCAAACATGTCGGCGACTTCTTTTAACCGGCCTGGCTGAAGCAGATGTATCTGTCTCCATGCCTGACTCGGAGACATAATTAGTCTTTTCAGTATCAATCGTAATAAAATTGCCCGCCGGGGGGACGAATCCCCCCGGATCAGGCGGTAAATTCATATGTTACAATATACTTAAAAAACTTACCACGGAGCGAAGAAAATGTAAATAAAATACTAAGAGAATAAAGAACTAAACTAAAATACAAATTAACTACAATTTACAACTCCTCTGATAGGATAAATTACTAAATTATCAAAATAAAAATAGAAAACACGAAAAACACGTCCACCGTCAACCGAAGTTTCCCGCGCTTTCGAGGAATGTCTTGCAAATAAAATTTCAATACATTTTTTTTTTAATTGAAATTTTATTTGCAAGATAACAAGATAATAACCATGTATTCAAAATATCTTTGTCCCTACTGATTTCAATCTGTTATTAATTTAGTTGCCGCAATTGGCTTTATTTTACATATAAGCAGTGCTCGAAATGACTTTTTCAGGGAAGCAACGTTTTTTCTCCTGCGTTCCTAAAATGAAACGTTGCTTTTATAAAACGGAACGGTTACCTATTTCATGAAATTGTACGGCGTGATTTATTTTTTACGAAAGGGAACAGTCATTGCACGAAAATGACCGCTGTTCCCTACTCCCGTCCATTTCGAGCACTGCCTATAAAGCCGCGTCTGCTGCATATGTTAAGCTGGGTCTCCTGCACTAAAACATTACACAAAATACCTACACAAAACACGCATTTTTTATCTGTGGTCCATTGTTCTACGAGTAAGTGACAGCTAAAATCGTCGTTTTGCGTATGTGATTTTAGTGTTTACCTACACAAAACAACGTATTTCGCTGTCTCTTGCTCATGGAGCAATGCATCCATAGCTTAGAGTAATAACGTATAGAGATATAGTCTCATACAAAATTCCTTCGGAAACTGAAGCCGATAACGATTTAATGTGTGCATCGTCGGCGCGTAACTACTTGAGCCGACACACACATACGCACGTAAATAGTGTTGCAAGTAAAAGACATTTTACCAACAAAATAGGGAAATCGAAAGTGTTCTAATAATGATACACTTCTTTTATTCTGAACTTAAAAAACATTTGTATAGTTTTGAACCGACTTTAAAATAAAAAGGTTCTGAATTTTTCTGTATAAACATAACTTTTTTTATCAATTGTTCGATAGAGTTGTTCGTAATGTTCGCATTCGCGTTGTATGTGTATGCTTGTGTATGTATAAATATTATGATTATGAATTTATTTATGTATATTATATGATATATTCTTTTATAGCTATATATCGCAATGATATTTAATATTATGAGTATATGTAACATTATATTTAATACTTTTTTTTTTCTTTTTATATATTATCATGCGATCAGTCACGAAGACTATAAGCAGATGCGGTGCAGTAGAATTTAACACTACCCTCATTTTTATTTTCTTCATATACACCCGCCTTGTCTTTTCTCTGCACCACCCAAAGGTTGACTGGTAGCGAATGCCGCTGGCATTAAGTTCGTCTGAACATATTTGTGTATAATGTGTTTGAAATAAAAAGGAGACGGAAACACTTCCATACAATCTTGGGCCTAGATTGTAAAAGGATGAAAGTAGTGTCAATTAATAGATAGTATATTATGAGATCATTACTGAACATTTGGCGACTTTTTGTAATCTGAGAACATAGTTATGAGCCTCACTTTGACTTAAATAAAAGTGAGGTTATGGAACAAACTATACGCAAACAACTGATGTTTATAAGTACAAATCTTACGTATTGATATGTTTTAATGTAGATAACATACGCTCACGCCTATATCTCCGAAGGGATGGCAGAAACTCGAACACCCACATTCGATAACTAAATGTTGATCACAAAGACGATTATTCTCAGGAACATAATATTTCTACAGACTGAGCAACATTGTTCTATTTAAAAGATGGAAAACACCCAAAACGCACACGCACGAAACAATACGAAAACGAAGCAAATGAAAACGATTTTTTTACAGGGAACCAGCTAAGGTCTGAATGCATGCCGCCAAGCTATTCAGTTACTGTTTTTTTTTTTCAGAACTATTTATTGTTAGTTTTTATGTTTTCAATTATTTTTACTTGAATTAATCATCCGGGTCTAACATTATATATACATACATACATATATACATACATATATACATATATATATATATATATATATATATATATATATATATATATATATATTTTTAACTCATTCATCTTAATCGGTAAAGTAATCGATTCTATTTTAATAATGTCCTTTACTTATTTTTCAGATATCTCATTTTCTAGATTGTGAATTGGGCAGATTTTTTTATATTTTGAAATAAAAAAAATGACAAATTTTTGGGCCATATCTCAACTAATTACATTTTGGCCCAAAGATCCCCGTCTCCTTTTGGTTTTTATTTGTTCGTTAAAAAAGATTAAAAAACAGAAAATCCTTTAGGTTTAATCATACCTATTTACATAAAAATCGGTACAGTGATATAACCATGAAAACGCAAAAAACACACTTTCCGATTAGAGTACGCATAAAAGTTGAAAATTATTTTCTTTAACCCTTACATCACCAATTACTATCATCATAATCCCCATTTTGATATCAAACATAAGCTAAGCTGTGTTATTTGATTTTGTTCATTATTTATGTTAATAGCAAATTGTCAGGATAGGCAGTGTAGCTTTGTCTATACGAAGTGCACGCCACTGCACAAACAGAGTTATCGCAGAGTTAATTAGTTTAATATGAATATAGATTTGCATTTTAACTAGAACATCATTTGTTTGCGTATAGTTTATTCCATAACCTCACTTTTATTTAAGTCAAAGTTTTAGTAATGATCTCATAATATACTATATCTATTAATTGACACTACTTTCATCCTTTTACAATCTAGGCCCAAGATTGTATGGAAGCATTTCCCTCTCATTTCATTATCCCTAATAGTATTTAAAAAATGGGTAAATTGGTTGGCATTATTGGCAACATTCATAATGATTCATAACGTAAATGGCGTCTGTCATTTTTACAATTTTATTTGTAGTTTTGATGAATGTTTTGCTTAATATTAAAACATGTCAGCAATTAATTACTTGTGAAATGTTATCTTTATATTTCCTTGGTGCTTGTTCATTGTATTGTGACATCCTTTGATAGCGCAGTTCGTCATAATATAATTAAATTTGTGGGAGCTCTTCATACTAAGACTTGACATAGGACACTGACACGCCGTGCGGCGTTGGGTACCTAAACCGGCTCACCCAGAACGCCTTCACGCCGTGGCCCTGTACTGCGGTTCTATGTATGATATTTCTATGATCCATAGATAAAAATACCGCATTTTGAGTAGGTAGGACGGTGTTTTGTATGTTTTAGTGAAAGAGATGGCGGTTTAGTAAAATTACGTTAGTTTAATCATAGTTACGTAGTACTTAAGTAATCTAAATAATAATACATTGTGGATGTTCTTTCTAATATGGTACACCACCTCAAAAGCGACTAAAAACCAATTCGCACACCCAATTTATTCTCATTCACCCAATCTTTTTTTAGACGTATTACTGTCTCATTAGGTAAGATGAGGTGGCAAGCGGCAGCTGACGGGTCACCAATTCACCACACATAAAAATTGAGGTCTGTTAACTGTCAAAATTGTATGTCGAAAAACAATGTAAGTTGAATAGGGTTCCAATTTTCGACGTTAATGAAGCCACTTTGCACGACAAAAAAAATTGAAATCTAAGTTGTTAGGGCTTTCAGAATATAACAAATCAAAATATTTTTACGCTTTCCTAATGCAGTTGTTAGCATTTTTGCTGGAGGTGCGATGCGACGCGGCGCATTCACATCCATAACCAGTGGCGTCTATTTCATATAGATAAAGAGACATTGTCTACCCTGACAATTTAAATTACATAATGAAAAAAAATGCTCATCAAAAATAGTTTTGCAAGCAGCGCTGGGCGTATTATTTTAAATCGCCGTGAGAATGATCATGATGGTTAAATTAAAGAAAGAATAAATTGAGGATAATAATTATTATGCAAGAATTTTGTCTACCCTAATCTGTGCCTGTGCACGTCACTGTCCATAACATACGTGAATTCGACAAACTATATATTATAGTATGGTTTATACATTTCTTTCTTTCTACCTGCCCTTATCCCACCTTAATGTGGGGTCAGCGCAACACATTTTTCATGCATGTTGCAAAGAGGATTTGGCCTAGTTTTTACGACCGGCCGCCTGCCTGACGTCAACCCCTATGAGCGATCCAGTCCCGGGTAAATTAAATTAGAAAATTTACTTTGCCCGACCTGGGAATCGAACCCACGACCTCCCGGTCCACAGCCCATACATGCTGCCACTAGACCAAGGAGGCGACAAGTGTGGTTTATACCATCATGGTTAAATATAATTATGATATATGCGTTCTATGCTATGGTTCGTGGGGGTATGCCAGCTTTGTACTATTTCTTTACTATAAGTATTCTATAACAAACGGATTGACACTGTCGATGCTACGGCACGGCGCGTATTGTTCTTGGAAATGTAGAGACTTTATAATGGCAAAGCATGACACAATAGAACCTTAATAGATAAGTTCATTATATAGCAATTTGTATGTATACTGATTTCTTAAGTTTACGCGAATATTATACATTGAAATAAAACTATTCTTACAGATTCTATCACGATTAGGTTTTAATTATTATTCCCGACGTTTCGAAGGCTTTTTCGGTTGTCTGACCCGTGACAACGAAGACTGCAAAGCCTTCGAAACGTCGGGAATAATAATTAAAACCTAATCGTGATAGAATCTGTAAGAATAGTTTTATTTCAATTTGTATGTATTTAAAAAAAGGTTTTCTCCAAATAAACATTTACGGCACACCTTGCTTTTTCCGGGAATGTGTGCCTGATAAAGCGATAGGCTCTCGCTCTATCATATCTGAGTCGGACAGCCTCCGTGGCGCAGTGGGCGAGCCGGCTGTGAAGCAGGAGGCCACGGGTTCGATTCCCGCATTGAGACAAATGTTTGTGTAGCCCACAGATATTTGTTTCAAGTCGGGGTTTTGAGACCGAAAGTCTCTCATAGTCTCTGACACCCACGATACAGGTTATACCTAGTGTGCGGTCAGGACTATTGGATGTGTTTATTTATTTATTTAATGAGCTTGGTGAAATGTGGGTTTTCTAGTTCGCCTCTACCTACCCCTTCGGGGGATACAGGCGTGAATCGCTGTATGTATGTATTTCTTTCCCGTGTTGTCTTAAAATGATTCATACCAATTAATTTTTTAGAATAGGTCTCTATGAAACTACCATAAAAAGGGCGTATAACTTTCCTTATCATGTTCTAGTATTTTATCTCGGTAAACACTGAACGAATACAAGCTCATGACACGGCGCGTGGCGTGCCACTTTCTAAGAGCTTTGCATCACAAAGATATCCACGTGAAGTGTACAGATACGGACTTAGAAAGGAAATAGGGCATCAAAATTACATAACTTTTGTAAGAGTAAGGCTGAGATCTATAGAGCGAACTTCGTAAGTCAAAGAAATTAAGTCAGTGAGGGTATGGAATTTTTAAATCGAACTTTGACTTAGTCCGGGTCATTTTTTACAAGAAAATATTTGCTTAGTCTCTCTATCAGACTGTTTTTCTTGTAAAAAATGGCTCGGAATAAGTCGAAGTTCATTTTAAAAATTCAAAGCCCTTGCTGAGTTTGTTCATTTGACTCAGACTTGTCGAAGTTCGCTCTATAGATATCAGCCATAGTGCTACGGTGAGACAATTTTATTTACAGTACGACCTATTACAAGGAAAACCATGTGAAATGACAACTCACTATTATGTTTCGTACTCTGCGTGAGATTTCTATATGCCCAAATACAAAATCCCCTTCAATCAATATTACATTCCTTTCCACAATAGGCAGCTACTTGGCTGTGCCGTGACAAGGCGGTCGACGATCTAATTATATTTCAGTGCTATAATTTTATATTCTTTTAGTCCAATATCATAGAATTGACATTAGTCATTATAATTATATAATATTTTTATTAAATTTTATAAAAAAAAGATTTTTATTATGTTATGAACATAATGTAAAATCTTTTTTTTATATAAAGTTTTTTATATAATTATTTGTGTCGTGTCTGTTACTTACTACCACAATATTGATATCGTTATACGGGGAGAAGTATCCACCAATTAACACCTTAGTACGCCCCAAACAACTTCACCCATTACCCATAGATGTCGGTCAGAGGTTTTAATGTGTTTCGTCACATTGCAGGGGCATTGACCGATAAATTATTGCAACTTTGATTGAAATGCGTCGAGTACACCTTTACATAACTACTATATAAGTGTTACGACCATTGATATTTATAAACAAACTTATCAAACGGTACCAAAAACTATGGTATTATTATCAGCTTACTTTTACTTCCCGAACAAAAAAGCAAGATTATAATAACATAAGCTCACGCCTGTTTCCCGAAGGGGTAATCAGAGGCGCCCTAGGGAACTAGAACACCCATATTTCGCCGAGCTTAGTTCCGTCCCAGATGTGATAGGGGGCGAGCCTATCGCCATATCGGGCACAAATTTCAGACTCCGGGTTGATATGGAAAAATCCAATATAACTTGCCCGACCCGGGGATCGAATGTCAGGACAGTAGACGTACCGAAATACAACCACGCCACCGAGGCAGTATTATAATAATACTGCTATAAAACGTGGTGCTAACCCTAACTCCCATCAACATCACATCTTCAGCATGTAGTATAGGTACGCTGCAAATAATAATGAATGACAACGAGTAGGTACGAAAGTATTAGTCCATTAGTCACTGTATACTTACATATTGTTTACTGACCGGTTTGGTTACTTTCTTCAGCTGTGCTAGATCTGATATTTAATTAATTACCTGAGGAGTAGGTACAATATGTGTTCTATAAAGCCTACTTTGTGGGATTTAAAACGTATTAAGATACGATTTTTTTTTGTGTACCTACCTAAGTATTTATTCGTTTAGAATGAAATTATTCTAAGAAATGACCTGAATTATTCTTTATTTTAACATAAAAACAGTTAACAGTTATTGCACCATAAAAACAAAGATTTAGCAGACCACTTCATCCTTTTTGCTATCGAGAATCGTATTTTAATCGTATGGACGTATCACGAGTCGTATGAACATGATTTATGAATCGAGCTACAGTTATCATAAGTGCGCTTCGAGCTCTGTGGTTCAAAATAATTCATATAAAAATACATAATCCCCGCATTTAATTAGGTACCTATTATTATACAAGCAACTGTCTCCATATACCTAAGTAAATCAAGAGTTTCCTAATATGCTATAATGGTATTCTCTGGCTGGCTGGACGTTCTGGAAGAAGGTATGAAAACAGAAGGTATCTCACCATAGAGAATGCTCAAGACCGGGCGAAGGGGAAGCGTTTAAGTAGGAAGGGAAGACCCTGGCAGAAGGCCGGAATAACGCCAGGCAGAAAGGAAGAAAGGTATTCTCTCAGAGAATTTCACAAAAAAACTCCACAAAAGCTATTACACGTTAATGAGAGAAGCAATGAACTTAAAGTTTAATGTACTTTTTGTTTAAACTAAAAATGTTAAGTTCACTTATTAACCTACGTGAACGGAATGCGAATATTTTTCGAGAAATCGCGCCATATAATTATTTAATTTTAGTTTAATTAATATGGATAGCGATGCTCCAGTACCTATGCTTCAAGTAAAATTGAATCCTATAACGGATTGATAAACATAAAATAACGACATATTAAGAGAAAAATCCATAGAAGAGACGAAGAACGAAGACGAAGATAGGTAAATAAATATTCACAAAATATTTTTTTTAAAATAGTCGTAGATATCATTAATTAAGTATATGGCTATTACCATATCAAGGATAATATACGAGTAGATACCGCTCTTCATGATTTTCCGAAAAAACATCGTTCCGAAATATGACGCAAATAGTAAATACTGTGGAAAGAGGAAAATATCAGACACATTTACGCATTTATAATATTTAGTCATATTGGGAAGAGAATATTTTTTATGGCCTTATGAGCCAAACAGCAGAGCTAATAGCAAGGAGTTACTATCTCCCATGGATGGCCCATGGACACAGCCAAGACAAGTGTCTCCAATAAAAAGCGAAAGGGGTGGGGATTTCGAAGCTGAGGCGGTGAGCCTCCATGGCTCTTTTTTATACGAAATTTATGTCATCTAAAACGTAGCACAGAAAGAAATATTGAAATATTCTCAAAAATAAAAAAATTATAAGCGTTTGTATTTTCATGTAACCTTCAAACTGCGGGAAAGAGAAGTATAAGTAAAATCACGTCACGTCCATAACGGTGCGTGCGTTGGAAAGGGATAGTGAGATATCCCCACTACATCCCCACTCCGGCTCATTGCAGAATTTAAAATATGAATTACTGCCTCATTTTTCAACCAATTTCGATGCGGTTTTTAGAGAAGGATTTGTTTTTTGTGTTACTTGCTTTTACATATAATAATGTGTATGAAATGAAACATAGTCAAGTTGTAGAAAAAAACACAAGTGACCTTTAACTAAAATTAAACTCACACAATTCGTCTCAATATTTTGTCACATTTGTTTCTGATTGATGGATTTGCCCGCCCTGGATTATTTCTATGAATATTTCATATCCGAGATTAGCTCACGAGTCATGACATATTAGCATTGTATTCAAAGCTTGCAAACAATTGTACCTAAACAATTTCAACAAGTTTCAATATTCATTTATATTGTAGAGCTACAAAAATCCACCTACCAGCGTCGTAAATTATAGGTTCCTTGGTCGCTAGTCATTGAACTTAGCTAGATTTTGGAATATCAATACATTTACAGTACGTCCCTAATCCCGATAATTACATATAATTATAGAAGAGTTTAGTTAGTAAAAGAAGAAAACAAAATAACTTAATCAAAAACTAAAAGCGGCTTCAAAACAAAACTTGAAGATTTTCTAATATTTTTACTTATTCGTCGTCATAAGATTGTAATCAAAATTCAAATGAATAACAATAATCGGTATAATACTTTTTAATTAATTGACAACACGTGTAAAGAGTAATGAAAATGTGATCAACGTAAACTCAACCTGTAATATATTACGACGGTCTTTATGACTCGGATATTATTATAAAATAATAAACTATCTTTGTGTAATTAGGAAGATATAAAATTTGTCTACATTAGCGTAAAACATCGAGAGACAACGCAAGGATATAGATAGAGAGATTTATAAAGAGGGCATTTCCGCGAAAAAAAAACGTCAGGTAAGTTACGTTAAGTAAATATAGGCAATGGTAATGACTCATATGACCATGGTTATGACAAACCCTTAATAGAATTATAATTAATAATTGTTATCTATGTACATAATATACTTTATCATTTTGATGGATTATTAATACTTATATATACGTGTCTCATGTCTTGTACGTTCATGCCATGCTATGCAGAGGATAGTACCCTGTACTATCTTCTGGGTTACCACCACCTCTTATAGCAGTATTATTATAATTTTACTTGTACCGATTCCCATACAAAACAAACGAAGAACGATAATAATAATACTGCTATAAGAGGTGGTGGTAACCCTGCAGGTGATTTCTGAAGTTATTTACATAGATAACAATCATTAATTGTAATACTATAAAGGGTTTGTCATTACCGTGGTCATATGAGTCATTACCATTACAACGGTAATGATTTTTTTTGCGGATATGCCCACGACTGGAATGATCTGCAGGAAAGGGCCGGCTTCATATATAATACAGTACATATAGGAGAGCCGACTCAAAGTGTAACTTGAATATACAGTAATTTGCTGGAGTAACAATGACTATCTCGTCAACAATAAGTAAGCCAGGATCAATGAGTTAGTGACACACAAGCCATTAAATCAAAACAAAATATTAAAAGTTAATGTCTTTGGGAATTACCTCTTTCTTACGTAACAGTTAATGATATACCCAAAAACTGCTCAATTATATAACCTCTTCTTTTTTAAATTTTAAAATCGCAGCCACACTTCGGCTGGTAAAAAGTCAACTAGATACATAAATGGGCACGCTATAAAAAGAAGGTACAATCGTACGACCAATTACATAGGCCGCACCGTTATGACTATTGCGACCAACAAATCTCCCTTTCTTTGAATTTCGTAACTTTTTTATGCACAATGAAATACCACCCGATACTTAAGGTCACTTGCAGCTCCTCTATAAATCTCTATTTATCCCGAATCTTGATTTATAGATAGGAGTGAACTATAGGATAAATCAAGATAAGGTATTACTTTAGATTAGTAAAGAGCAGCACATAGATAAATCTCGATTTAAATATACTCGATGAGATTTAAAAAAAAATATTGACTGTGTATAATATGTCTGTCCGTCTGTCAACACTTTTTCCCTATTAGGTACACCCTTGGAATGCGTTGTACTAAAACTTGAGCAATTTTTGTGATGTGAATGTGGTCGAAGTAAGAGATAATAAACGTTCGTTCTCACGTAATTTCATTGAATATATTGATGACAAAATAACAAGACAAACGGTAGGAAAATAGATCATACGGTTTACATCATTTTCTATAGCGGCTGTGGACGAGGCGGTGGTTTTACGGGTGAATAAACTGTGGGTTTAGACAAATGGCATATGCGTTAATCGAATAGAATAGTCGAATAGAATAAATGTATTGGAATGACATAAGACTACGCTACATGCGGCGTACTCAAATGTCATTTCCATACATTAATTCTATTTGACTTTTCTATTCGACTAACGCACATGGCTCAATTGCACCACTATTATTAACCTACAGTTAGTCCTAATCGCAAGTTAAGTTACATGTCATTCATACATTTTCTGTCAATTTAGCTTGCGGTTAGGACTAACTCTAGGTTAATAATAGATGTGCAATTTAGCCTAAGTCACTTGTCTAAACCCGCTGAGGACTTTGCATAAAATCGCATCGACATGCGATCGCTTATAGTTGCAAAATAGATATAGGAATTGACTAAAATGGGAAAGGGGCAGGTGGAAAGAAAGAAGTCTCTTATGTTGTCTTAATCTAATAACAACAGCCCAGAAGGGCTTGAGACAATTTTGTGGTTGGTTGGTGTTCTTCTTTAGAAAATAACATCATCATCATCAGCCATAGGACGTCCACTGCTGAACATAGGCCTCCCCCAAAGATTTCCAGATCGACCTGTTGGAAGCGGCCTGCATCCAGCGACTTCCTGCGACCTTTATCAGGTCGTCGGTCCACCTTGTAGGTGAAAAAATAAAAATAACCTAGTATTCCAAAATCATCCAGCTCTGGAACGCGATACACAGGAGGTATGTTGGTTACAAGTAGGTATGTATAGTGTGTACGGTTGTCGCTGTCCGGAAGTATATGGATATTCTACTAGGTATTACAATAATAAGTATAAAAATATAGATACTTGAGTATTCTAAAGTTTTTGAAGTTCACATTTATGGTACGAACATTATCAAACAAGCTATACCTGTTAGGTACCTCTATTCTCCAATAAACATGGATTACCTCATTCATTATGGTTAGACTTATAATGACGTCATCATGCATCATACACATCCACCATATAAACTTTATAAGTCCTTCGCAGTGATAACTTTGGTTAGTATTTCCAAGTTACCTACTCGTCAAATTACGTGTTATATTTCTTTATTTCTTTCTAATGTCTTGCTTATCAACGTGTTTAGTGATTTTATAACCATCAATTTCCATTTTAAGTAGACCTACCTACCTACTTATAGAATTCATTTGTCTGTTATTAATAGATGTTATTTATTATACAGTGTATTTAAATCCTACAAAGTTGGTATACAGTGAGCTAGATACATTTGTTTTAGTTGACGCCATAAACCAACTGTGTTAACACTGATTACTAAACCACCATAAAACTTACATTATGATCTATCAGTTTCTATCGCCACTATGAAGCAGTGAGCAATGTTTTTGAGGTTGTTCAAACGTTTATTCTCAAAAGCGAATGAGGTCCATCCAATGGTCCATCGCAGTAAAGCCAGCAAGCGGTCGAAATGCGCCTCGCAGTCAGTGCCTTCAACGACGCGTTCGAGAGACGACGCGACTCCCGCGCTTTCTAACCTAGAAACAACCGCCTACATTTATCCCGAATCTTCCCGCGTAAAGGTAACACTCCTTTGCGTTTTGTCGTTTTGTTGAAGTGCTACTTTGTGTTGTGAAAGATTTCCGCTAAACACACCGATCTGAGTTTGATATTTTCAATTGCGTTTGAAACCTGTGCGGTTGAATTTTTTTATTGCTGTTTTGTTACCATTAGTGAGAATTACGAAGTTTATAAAGCAAAGCATTAACCGTGTAAAGAGTTTATTCTGTGTAGAGTTGCAGATGTATTTATTACCTATAATAGGCAGTATGGTTATTTTCATACTTAAAAAGGAAATTAAAATCTCTGCAAAAACTTTGAGTAGGTACCTACCTATTCTTAGTATTATTATTTGCAGCTAGCTGTTTATAACTAAGTGTACCTATATTATGAATCGGTGATAAAACAAGTCTTACAAACGAATGTCATCTTAAACGTATTAAAATTACTAGTTACGTATGTAGGTACTTAAAATAATTTGACTGATGAAATATTGATATAATATCACAAAAAAAATCAACACTTTTATGTGAGCATATTTTATACTAATAACGAATGTACATAAGTGGAAAATATGGAAAATATTTATATTAGTAAAACATATTTTTCTTATGATTTTCCTAAATTCGAAATGTCTGACCAGAAAATCGTGCATTAGTCAAAAGACTCGAAATGTCCGATCAGATCCAGTGGGATTGTCACCCTACTATTTAGAGGTGACATAACGGCATGAAAGGTTTAATAAAAAGAGCGCAGTATTTTCTAATTAAAAATAATTCCTATAGTCGGAGATGGGGTGGCTCTTGTTTTCTCTGGTGATCCTGGCATCATCTGTCCTCGGCCAGGAGGAGACTTGTCTCTCAGCTGAAGAGGACCCATACTTCCTGTACGGCACGAAGACAGCCTATATCTTCGCCAACCGAGGAATACCTAACACAAAAATACACGACGTTCCTGGTAAGTACCGTAAATGATATTTTTTAAAGAGCAGACGTGAGACCGTCAGATAGTCCTGAAGCCCTGATGGTAAAACGTTACTGTCGCCCTTGGTTATAGCACACACACATATTTTGGTAGATTGATGAGGTATTCTGAAGAATTTTAAAGTTAAGCGTCGCGTTGTCTAACCGATTTTTTGACATTATTTGGTCGTAACTGAGTCTCCTAGAGGTGGTTGCTGTCAAGCAGGGTGCCCGCCGCACCGGTCCCTAAAACTAAATCAAATATTTCCTGCCACATAATAATAATATTTGCCCTGTAATATTTACTGTCCCACTGCTGGGCAGGGGCCTTCTCTACCAATGAGAGGGGTTAGACCTTAGTCTACTACGCTGGCTTAATGCGGGTTGGACGGCAGACTTCACATACCTTCGAAATTCTTGTGAAGAATCTTCTCAGGTATGCCGGTTTCTTCACGATGTTTTCCTTCACCGTTAAAGCAAGCAATCATTCAAAGTGAAAATACACTTAACATAGAAAAGCCTGAGGTGTATGCTCGATTTTGGGGTCGAACCTCTGACACTCGTTTCGGCAGTCCGTACCATTCCCAACTGAGCTATCGCTGCTTTATCCTGCTACATCCTAGATAAAATTTAGTCCAACGAGCCCATATTGTATCGTAGTGGAATATGGAGGACAGGTTGAAAAAAATGACGTCAAAATTAAAATCCTTGTGTAAAAAAAAAATAATGGAGATTAAGAAAGTGAGTCGGATTTTGTGCCGAAATCTTACCGGAAGATAATCAGCACAAACTGTCACTTCACGTCGGCTTTCTGCAACACAATGGTATCGAACCGGTCGAGCCGGCCTATTCGTACTGTAGACACAACTGTCTACAGCATGGCTCTACCACTTAACAAGGCACTATTCATCTTACAATTCCATACTTCAATTTTATTTTTAGAACATTTAATTTATTTTAAATCTATCTACAAAACATATATGTAGCCTTTGTATGTAGCTAAATTTTGTTGGGCGTACGTAAGTACATCAAACCAATTTTCCCAGACGCTAACCGCTTTATAAATACCGTTATTTTTACACGAATAAACCCAACAAAAGAGTTTAAATCAATAACGCATGAACGGTACCTCAGAAATGTATGTACTAGAAAAGCTTTGGTTGGAGAAAGTACAAAGTATTATGGTATGGTAGATTATATGGTCACAAACGTACCTTGACGACAATATTAGAGAGTAGCTTTCGTACGCAGCTTCACTTGAGATCCCAAAACATACATACATAATATCACGCCTGTATCATATAGGGGTAGGCATAGACTGGATTTCCACTTCGCCCGATTCTGACACACTACTTTCGCTTCATCTACTTTCATCAATCTCTTCATCACATTCACGTCATACATCTTTATACATCTCTTCATACATTTCATTGGCAAAATGCTAAATGTATGTTAAATTACTTCGCATCTTCCTACATCTTATACAGGCGCGAGAGTACCTTTGCATGTGTATATCATTGTCCACGAACCAATCTTAACATTATGAAGAAATTGATATATTTTTTTGAAAAATTACTAATAAAATTATCACAAGTATAAAAACTTAACGGACCGACTTCAAATCCGATCGTGAATTTATATGGGACCACCCTTGAAATAACCTCTATCGAACACAAAAAGAATTTTGAAAATCGGTCCACATTTGGCGGAGATATCGCGTAACATACAAAAAATTACAAATTGAGGACCTTCTCCTTTTTGGAAATCGGTCGATAATGGGATTTTAAAAGTCTTCCGCTGAAATGACATGGAATTTTATTTATTTGTATCTACCAGCGAAATTATTAATTTAACTTAGTAACACTTACAAGTATAAAAGTTTTATGAAAAGATTTTTCCTTGATAAGTTTTTTTTTTTTTTTTTTATCCGAGCACGGCAAAGTGACTACACTACACCTAATGGTAAGCGTAGTGCAGTCCAAAAAAACCAACGACCATCGATAAACATAGTTTATGAATGGTCGCCAGAGTCATGCCGGCCTGCATAAATGCTTCTTCAAGTTCTAGGTATTCCGACAATTCCACTCGAAATTTTTAAATACTTAAAGATTAAATATCAAATAAACTATTCTTACGAAGAATTATTTTCATAAATAATAAACCCCAATCGCGACGTCTATGCTATTTTCTATTAAGCAGTTTACTCCGCACACCATCAGATCGTGACCAAATTGGGACGAATATTCGAACACAATATAATATCGAAAATCGGTCCACATTTGACTGATATATCGCATAACATAAGTAATATTAAAAACTTAAAAGCGACTTCAAAATTCAAGCAAATCTTTGAGTAGATTCTTAGATCTTTGCTTTTACACAACTTTAGTAAAAAGTACAATGAATTGAAATTAAACTAGTTTCGAAAGCTTTGCAGCCTTCGTGGTCACGGGTCAGACTAAGGTGTCATTGAATGACACCGGGCAAAAAAGAAGTCGGCCATAAAAAAAAAATTAAAACCAAATCGTGATATAATCCGTAAAAGTAGTTTAATTTCAATGAATAACATTCACGTAAACTTAAGAAATCATTAAGTACAATGAATAAAAAGCACATAAACTGCAATAAGATATTTAACTGAGGTGAAAAATCTAGTGTAATTAGGATATTCACTCTTGAGCTATTAATCGCAGACATACGAAAACAGGCTGTAACATCCATGACATAAGTGTTAGAATTATGTTTGCAAAAAACAAAGGTCAACGCTCTCTGTTTGAAAAAAACAACAATTGCAGAGATGATCACGAAATCACAATCAACGCTTTGTGTGAACAGCGTTGTGTGATAATCTATTGTATAACCGTAACATTGAATGCGTTTGACAAACTAAAATAATATGAAGCATTGACCTCTGATAGAAAGGCATCGACGGCTTAAATTAGGACGTGCAATGACGTTGGAAGCACTCCGCTACTATTTCTATGAGGATACGTTTTATGCAATGATTCGAAATACAAACGGTTCATAACACTGGCTGAGGTGGGAGGCGGGGGAGCGGTATATATTGAATGCAATTCAAATTTAGAACAAATACAATACTTTCATTCATTGAATTGTTCATCAAAAAGAATGGCAAGGTTTTGTCGTATCTCCATACGTCATTGGCCGGAGTGAAGTTAGTAACAAGTAGCACCCCTGTAATCGTATTTACTATATGGATTTCACCGACTAATCCCTTTTTCCTGAAAGGGCGACCAGAACACTCACATTTCGCCGAGCTCATTTCTGTCCCAGAAGCGGAATATAATATATCGCAATAGCGAATAATCACATCACTTTTTTTAATTTATGTACTGAGTAGAAAAACCCAATATCACTGCTCAACCCAATCGAACCCGAGACCTCAGAACAATAGTCTTACCGCGCTGCAATACCACTAACGACCGGTTTCAATAAATGATATCAGTTTAGGGTGCAGATAGATCGCGATTATGAACCAATCAAATCACGTCATTTGACGGAGTCATGTTCAAACTGTGTTCTTATTGGCTAATTTTTGTAATCTATCTGCACATCCGAACTGAGATTGTTTACTGAAACCGGCCGTTAAACCAAGGCAGGCAGTGGAGGAATTAGGTAGAAATATATAAAAAATAATTCATGCTCATCATAAGTGCGTTTCCCTTCGTTTTACGACTTCAGCATGTTTAACATAGGCAATTTGAAACAGACCGCGATAATGTAGGAATGTGTCATTTGTAGGGCAATTACATAAAGTACTCCGACTAACGTTGACTAAACTACTTACGGCCGGTTTCAATAAACAATCTCAGTTCGAATGTGCAGATAGATTACAAAAATTATCCAATAAGAACACAGTTTGAAAATGACTCCGTCAAATGACTTGATTTGATTGGTTCATAATCGCGATCTATCTGCACTTTAAACTAAGATCGTTTATTGAAACTGGCCGTAAAACACTCACAACAAAGCTTATTAAAGCCTTCCACGACTTCAAGAATAATTAAATACAAGATATGTACAAGCAGTATTACCAATAGTTTGTATTGCAATCTATGCCAGGATTTTGGTAGTTACCAGTATCTCACATGAATATGACAAACTTTTAGACAGCGATTTCAATATCGGAGTGAGATTTTTTTTTTTTTTTTTTTTTTTATTTATTGTTCAAAAACTTATACAATTTTATTTTAACATGTTCTCCACGGAACTCAATCCATATACTGGTTTATGCGTCCGTGGCTTAGTCGCTTTAATCTACATAATAAGTACACTAATATTCGTATACATAGTTATTTGTTTAGTCATTATCCAATAAACATTACATACATTTTCATTGTTATATACATATGTAGCTATAGTTGATTACCCAATTTAAATACAAGTTCAGATACATGTTGAATTCTTAAGGTAATGCTGTTTTAATAGGTTCTTTAGCCGTATGTAGTTACTACCATTAAGAAACTCTGCTTGCAACTCCCTAGGCAAGTCATTTAAGGTGTTCGGTAATATGTACTGCCACATCCTTGTACCATGTGTGTTAGTATATTTTGGCAGTTCGTATGTTTTTAGGTAGGACAATGATCTCAGATATTCAGCTCTGTTTGTGTTAATAAGTTCATGTCTGTTATTGTATTCAGTCAACAAAAGTGAATATTTAAATTTGTCAAAGACATTTAAAATTTTACAGTATTCAAACAGACTTCCTTTATTTAAATGCAGCTTAAGACGAGTTTTTTTTGGTACAGTCAACTTAATTAAACGGTTTTGTAAGTTGTATATATTCATAAGATATGTTTTGTATGTTCTGCCGTAACTACTTATACCATAATTTATAATAGAATCTGCCATAGACATATAAAGCATTCTAAGTGTAGAAGTTGGTAGTTTATATTGTAAAATTGCTAATTTGCTAATAATGGATCTTAATTTATTACTAATATGCTCAATATGTGGACCCCAATTAAGTCTGTGATCAATAACGAGACCAATATAAGTGTGAGTTTTTACAAACTCAAGCGTTCCGCATTTGCACGGATGCGGCTGCAGGGAGCGCATGTGTAAGCATTTGTGATCGTGCGCAGTGATAACTGGTTGGGTATTATATTTATTATGCACTGTACATATATGCATAGCTTTACTTTTTTGTGCGTTTAGTATTAAACCGGTGTCATGCGTCCATTGGCATAGTAAGTTGAAGTTGTGTTGAATGAGACGTAATGCCTCTCTGATATCGTGGTGCGCGGCGATTAAACACGTATCGTCCGCAAATTGGTATACGGAACCATCTCTAAAAATATTGCACATATCATTCACATAGAAAAGATATTCCAATGGGGCTAAAATAGACCCTTGAGCGGTTCCTGATGTAGTGTTAATCATATCACTTAGTTCATTAGCTATTTTTACGGTGGTGAATCTATTTTCATGATAGTTTTGGAACCAACTAAGTAAGGGGCCTTGTATTCCGTTTTGTTTTAATTTATTATAAAGTGTATGTAAGTTTAGAACATCAAATGCTTTGCTAAAATCAACAAATACAATAATTACGTGTTTTTTTTCATTTAAGTAGCCATTAATTTCATTTGTAAAATTTGATAGAAGTTGCGTAGTGCTGCGTATTTTTTGAAAACCAAATTGGTGTTTACTTATTATTTGATTTTTAAATGTGTATGTTGTTATTTGTGCGCTTATAAATCTTTCTATGATTTTATCGATACATGATAATATCGTAATAGGTCTATAATTATTGATTTCTGCATAACTGCCTTTTTTATGGACAGGTCTAATTATACCTATCTTAAGCGTATTCGGGTATGTTGCAGTCGTTAGACAACTATTTATTAAATGTGTTAATATTGGTACTAACTCAGATAGTACTTTTATATCCTTCGCTCTAATTTTATCGAAACCCGGGCTTTTTTTATAGTTGAGTTGCTTAATTATAGCACGGATGTCACTTTCGGTTGCTTTAGGTAGTCTCATACATCGATCTGGGCATCTTTCATATGTTTTAGGATCAAGTAATTTAACACTGCAGGATGTCGTTTTTATTTTCTGGATGTTATCATTAAATTCGTACGCAAATTTATTTGAAAGTTCTTTTGGCTCCATCCGAAACGCATTCTGTAGTATATCATCAATTGATTTTGTTATTCTACCGCAAAGTGTATTTATTAATTGCCATAATTTTTTAGGATTATGAAAGTTATCAATTATGTTTTGTTTTATATATGTGTTTTTAGCCGTATTCACTGCTTTATTTGTTTTGTTCCTATATCTGTTGTATTTTAACCTATTTATTTTGTTGTTTTCGTCATCTTTCCATATTTTAAAATACTCATCTCTTTTTAGAATCATGTTATTAATGTTGCCGTTTATCCAGGGACATTTAATTATTCTGTAGTTATCTTTGCTTATTTTTTTATTATAAGTACATTTTTTATATATTTGTGTAAATATATTATTCATAAATTGTGTTATATCATTCGGATCTTGATAGGATAAGGCAATGCTCCAGTTAACGTTACGTAATTCATGCAGAACTCTATTGTTATCTAACATCGGAATAGATTTTATGTTTGAACCAATATGCGTTTTGTGACTTAGAAACGCGCATGCAGTTATATAATGATCAGCTGGCGCGGTACATACCACGGCCGTGTGTATTGTGTGGCACCCTACATATCTCACAAAGACATGGTCAATACAACTGCTTGTCAGATTATCTCCCCTACGTTCTATTCTAGTAGGTTGACTTATGCCGCACTCTAATCCTAGTCCACTGAGACAATTTAAGTAGTTCGAACGAGTTTGCGAAAAGCTATTCAAGTTAATATTCATATCGCCCATTATTATTAAGTTGTTTTTACACGTATGATGTAACCTGGTCAAATAAGTAATTTCCTCAATGAAGGCGGTTTTAGACTTATTTGGCGGCCTATATACTGTGCATATTGATATTTTATAGTAGGTGTTTACAACAATTTCTCCACTAATACACTCCATGTGTTTTGTATTTATGTTATTGCGTTGGAAAGATAAACTATTATGGATATAAAGCAAAATACCTCCACCAGATCTTGTTTTTCGTAATGAGTCATACATAGTATAGTTATTTATTTCAAAAAGCGATTGACAGCCTTCTCTAATATTTGCCTCTGTTACTGCTATAATGTGAATCAAACGTTTACTACTTGACACTATATATTCGAGGTATGCAAAATTTTTTAATATGGATCTAATATTTACATGACGGAATAAGATTGGGTTATTGGATTCGAACAAGTCCATAAACTCATTCCATGTAGCATAGTTATGTTCGAATAAGTTACGCGTATTACACAAGCTAGCCATAGATTTAAGTTAGTTTTACAATAGTACTTAAATATATAGTAATTGAAGAAGAACCTTATATATACTTATTGTGTAATATCGAGGATTCTTGGCGATCTCGTGCAAGTCTATCAATGTCATTCTGTGATTTTATAATAATCGTTTTACTTTGTTGACTTTCATCTTTTCGCACGAGAACCCGGCCTTGATTACACCAGACAAATTTGTATAATCCGGGTTTTTTTAAGTCCTCTTTGGTCTTCCATAGTAAATACGATGTTGCCGAAGTAAGGGCTTCTCTGACGTATATCTGGTTGTTCCCAGTGAACCCACAATCCTCAGTTGTGAGCTTGGAATGTTTAGCAGCTTGTATCCACGAATCTCTGCAGCCGTCTCGAAGCGTTACCGACAGCGACCGCGATAAATCTTTTGTTTTGATGTACTTTTTTTTGCGATATACCCTCACTATTTATATACGGATAAGGATACGTAGCAGATATGTCGAGAAAACAAACAACCCCACTTTCCGTAACAAAGAAAATTAAAAGAATTATTGTATCTTTTTTCCTAAATGAAACCCGTATATGGATTATATGGGACCCTATTTCTCTCTATGAATCTAAATTCAACTTGACAAAGCATTTCAACAAGTCTTTGATCATGAGTCATGACAAATATTTCACAAGTAAATTCCAGTCATGATAATTTTTCCACTTACCCGCTTCACTTTTTCACAAGTTTTTAAACATCTGTTTAAACTGCAAAATATGAATACACGAATGTTTAATGGCATGAATGCAGGTGTCTTAAAACATGATATAAAATATGATAATTACCTATATACAAATTATACTTAACTCTGTTATTAAATTTTAATTTAGAATTGTTGCAAAGCAAACTAAAATAAGTGAAATTATTTTCCCCCATATAGCCCGCGAGTGGAAATTTCCTAGGAATAGTGTCGGAAGGTCAAACTTAATTTAAATGTTGGCAGATATTTCTATAAGAAAGATAAATGATATAGGATCAGTAGGGTGCATTTCGCAATCTTTGTATATTTTGGAAATACGTAGCGTACGAAGCCTATGGGTATATATTAAGGCAAACGCCTTATAGGCATATTCCTATAGGGCAACCCTGGTTCTTTTGGTGGGTATACCCATAACAGTATCGCCTCCTTCGTCTAGTGGCAGCATGTATAGGCTGTGGAGTGTGGACTGAGAGGTCCTGGGTTCGATTCCCAGGTCGGACAAAGCAAATTTTCTAATTTAATTTGAGGGCGTTGACGTCAGACAGACGGCCGATCGTAAAAACTAAGCCAAATCCTCTTTGCATGATGCTTAAAAAGTGTGTTGGGCCGAACCCACATTAAGGTGGGATAAGGGTAGATAGAAAAAAATATGGGCGGTGGAGATCGCTCACCAGTGACCACCAACTTGCCAGTTTCTGCCATGAAAAAAAAACATTAATTGCATGGTCATGAGAATATTAGGTAGAACAGCATGTATTCAAATCACAGTGGCTGAATTAAAAAACGAAAACATTCCATATTTAAAAACGATATTGGAGCCGCCGACTTGATCGAATCCAATGAATTCTGAATGCATGGAAACAATAATTTACGAACAATTGTGTTTACACGTTATACACTGTAGAACCATGTTATTGTCAACTACGTAAACGTGTTATTTTAAACTTTTATTAGGACCTGACATGATCTGGAGCGAGTCCAACATTTCCACGTAGCCCTTGAGCCTTGTTACAAACAATGCGCCTTTGAAACTATAACCGAACGACGTCATCATGGTGTAAATTGTGTTGCTAATTATGTTGATTTTAGTACCTGAATAAAGATGTTACGGGTAATACGGTAACCTTGCTTGTCAGACGATGGCATCAAGGCTCCCCACATCGTCCAACAGGCCAACTGTTTGGCCAACCCTCCAAGTGTAAAAAGATAGTTCGTGAGGGATTGTTGTAATATGTTGTATGTTGATGTTTTGATCGATCCTGAACTGTTGGTAGTCTTGTTGATGTGAACTGTTGGACGTATGTGTATTATGTAGTGTCTGCGGAACATCTTTTCTTTCTACCTGCCTTTATCCCACCTTAATGTGGGGTCGGCACAACACACTTTTTCAAGCATGCAGAAATGATTTAGTTTTTACGACCAGCCGCATGCTTGACGTCAACCTCTTCTAAAGGAATCCATTCCCGGTCAAATTAAATTAGAAAATTTGCTTTGCCCGACCTGGGAATCTAACCCAGGACTCCCCGGTCCACAGCCCATACATACTACCACTAGACCAGTGTTTGCGGATCATTATAGGGAACAATTACTCCACATTTCTTTTTTATGGATTAGTGGAATTATAAATTAGTCCGACTTGATAGCAAATTAAGTAACCACCTAAACCATGAAAAGGCCATCACAGGGGCACGTTCAGACAAATCGCGTTCTGGAGTCAGCCAGTGGCTTCTGGCCAGCATAATTCTGACGACCGTCGCTGGACGTATGTAATGGTTCTAGACAGTCGACATTATGTCTCGATTCAACTGTAATATATAATTATCATTTGATAATGTGTGGCTGCCTCGGTGGCGTAGTTGTATTTTGGAATGACTACCGCTGAGGTCTCGGGTTCGATCCCCGAAACGTCGAAATGTGGATATTCTAGTTCGCTAGTGCACCTCTGCCTACCCCTTCGGAGATACAGGCGAGAGCCTATGTTATAGTATGTTGAATAAGTATCAGTTACTTTACCCTGCCACAACAAGAAAATCTAGGAACCATTTCTTCATTCCATCATCATTGAGATCATTTTCTCCCACGATTAATTTTAACCAGTAAAATGCACGACAGTAGGTACGAGTATATTAAATTCAACGAACTATTTGCAACAATGTAATTAATATGTAAATTGCAATAAGTATGCAAATATCTTCACAATATTTACCGCGTGGTATATTAATTTCGAAAAACCTAATACTCGTGTAGCGAGATAAACTACGTCACTTATATGTAACAGTTTTCCAATAATAGGTGTTGCAGCTGACCTAAATCGGACGTTCTCGCTCCAGAAGCTCCCTCGGGGTTGAAATTGTTTTATCCACTGTATGCACTATACTGTTTATACCCTATGAAAGTTAAAATAGCCCACATTGAATGGCAAGCTGTAGAAAACTTTCTACAGCACGATTAAGCCGGCTCGAACGGTTTGATACCACTGTCTCGTAGAAAATTGACGTAAAGTGGTTGACGGTAAGTTCACTGGTGTGTTTCGTTTGATGAGTGAGAGTTTCAGGAGCCCAAATTGTCACTTCTTTTCTTATTTCCTATTTAGGAGGGGCTTTAAGATTGACAAACAAAACTAACACTTTGATCTTGATCCCCCATAGGTCGCCCGGGCGACCCGTCGTTAAATTAAACAATTGCGTACTTGACTATGTCTGTATTTTATATTTTATACAAATATATGTAATAGCAAATGAAACAAAAAAGAAACCCTTCTGTAAAAACTGCATCGAAATTGGTTGAAAAATGAGACAGTAATTCATATTTTGAATTCTGGAGTGGGGGCATAGTGGAAATATCTTGCTATCCCTTCCCAAAGCACGCACCGTTATGGCCGTGACGTGATTATACTGATACGTACTTCTCTTTCCCGCAGTTTGAAGGTTACACAAAACTTTTTATTTTTAAGAATATTTCAATATTTCTTTCTGTTCTATATTTTAGATGACGTAAATTTCATATAAAATTAATTTAAAAATATTAGTCAAGTACACAATTTCTATACAAATTACGCCGTGGATTTATCATTCACTTGCAATTTGTGTCGAATGCGAATCGACCTATTTTATATATTCATTCTGACATAGTGGTCAAGTGATGCGGAAACAGGTAGAGGAACTGGTTTTTAAGTTATTTTAATGTTTGTGTTGCTCATCTGTAAGGTTTGTTGTGTTTTATTGTTCATTTACTAAACACGTGCAAAACTGTCGTGAATGGGAAGAATCATAAAATCCATATTTGGTAGATATTTTGTGTACAGTCATATATCATTTTCCATTACTCCACCGAAACACCGTTTAAATCTGCGCAATGACGTTGGAGGTTGGAAGTTGGAACCGCTCCGCTAATATTTCTATGAATCTGCGCTAATGTCGCATCAAAGGTTTCAAATTACAAGTTCTCAATTTTAATCGCAATCTAATGCTGAGCGAACTTCGACTAAGTCTAAATCAAAGAAACGAACTTAGTGAGGATTTGGAATTTATAAATCAAACTTTAACTTAGTCCGAATCATATTTTACAATAAAATCTTTGCTTAGTCTGTCTGTCAGTCTGGTTTTCTTGTAAAAAATAGATCTAAGTCGAAGTTCGATTTAAAAAAATCCAAATCCTTACTGAGTTCGTTTCTTTGACTCAGACTTAGTCGAAGTTCGCTCTATAGATCTCAGCCTAAGTGTCAAGAGTTACCCTACTAGGTCCCCCATTTCGACCCGGCGAGCAGTCGTAAGCTGTAGGGTAGTAACTTTTGACACTCGATTCGATTTTGACTACGATTCGCTTTCATTTATTGTCTTAAAATTCCACGGAAATCTAAGTAAAAAGTACGCTAATGTCGCGTTAGAAATTACCAAATGACCGTTACATTTGGCGTGCCAAAGAAGAAGCAGTGGATGGATAAAGGCTGATGATGATGATGATGATGAGTTCTCGAATCTAATGCGCACTTTTTAACTCGATTTCGAAACCGAATCGTAGTGAAAATCGAATCGAGTGTCAAAAATCAGGGGGCTGAACGCAGGCCGCTTCCACGATTGGTATATGGTTAACCTAAAATTCTACAAGATTTGGTCGTAGGTATCTGGGATCGACAGTTGACACCAACTATGTAAACTTGTAAAGTTTTACTTGCTCTTAGCCCAACCTGCAGGGTTACCATCACCTCTTAGAGCAGTATTATTATAATCGTTCTTCGTTTGTTTTGTATGGGAATTGGTACAAGTAAGATTATGTTAATACTGCTATAAGAGGTGGTGGTAGCCCCCCTGGGGTCAACATTGTGCCAACAATAAAAAAATAAGAAAGCCCGTACCACAGCCCTTATACGTTGCTACTACACCAAGAAGGCAACATTAAGGTCTATCCAAATGTTTTAGCTGCTAATCTAAATGTAAAACATCGATCAGTGTATAAGTCAGCAATGACATATGACCACTAATAGGCACATCAATCCTATGATTCATGAGGCCAGTTGCGGTTCACTCTATTAACACCTACCGACATGTTCATGTGGCTTAATCCAATAGGTATCTATAATAGGAATCGCGAATATTCTACATTTGTAGCCTTATTTTGCGAAATGATAAGTGGGGATTTGGCAGATGACCTTATCATGGCAACGGATGCTACTGAAGAATAAACACGCGCTTGTACCCACGAATGGGTAGGCTAAAGAGAAATAGAACACCCATATCTCGCCGTGATTATTTCCGTCCCAGATGTAATAGGGAGCGAGCATATTGAATATCAGCCATTTAAAATAACAGCAGCAGTACAGCATAGGTAACATTGCAGTATATAGTGTATGTATACGAGTCGTCTAATTTTAAAAACATCATTATAAGCCGTTTGGCAAAGCAATATGTCTTAGCAATATGTGTTTTATTTGTTGATTTACTATTTGTCAATAGTCATTGTCTTGTATGTGAAACATTGCCTCGGCAAATGACTTCCCCTTCCTTTATTTTATGCGTTCTACACGTCATAAACCCTAGTGATCATTGACGTATTTAGACTGATATTGTTTCATAAGCTTTTTAAGAGGATATGAGAACAAAATAAGGATTTTCACGAGCTTGGGTGTCCAAAAGTACTAAGATTACGAAGGTAATTTTTGGAAATGTATTAATAGACCATTTAACTTAAATTCTGTCGTGAGCAAAAACATAATTACTAAAAGTTTTCTCGATAGAAAAAAAATCCAAAGTTACCTCTCATCTGTTTTTGAAAAGCTTGAATCTTCCGTACGGCGAACGATATAAATTTGTAACTTGATTTACAACGTAGACATCAATATTAATTTCATTGTGTCGAAAAAAAAATTTCATCAAGTTAAATAGTTTTATCACAATAAGGAAAAAAATGGTTTTGCACATACGCTGTGGCATTACATCATTGTTTTCTGAGACGGCCCGTGTTGATTTCAGTCGTCCGGTAACCATTGAAGGGGAGGGACGTGCTCGACATTTTCAACTCTGATATTACGTTTATTCAGTTCTTTGTGTCAAATATTAGACATTGATAGTCTAGGAGTCAATCCATTTTGAAACTCCTTGATGGATTTCGATGAAATTTAGTATGAGTATATACTTTTGACCAAAAGGACACAAATTTAACAACCCTAAAGGGGTAAAAGTTTATATGGGATTGCAGAAACGGCTGAACGGATTTTTAAGAAAGTTGGTATGACGATACTTTTCTAGTCGCCTCCTAGATCTAGTGGCAACATATATGGGCTGTGAACCGGAAGGTTGTGAGTTCGATTCCCATGTAGGGCAAAGCGAATTTTGTAATTTAATTTGGGACTTGATCCCCAGAAGGGGTGGATGTCTGGCATGATCCCTATTTCAACCTACATATAAAGGGATGAAATAGGGATGGAAAATTTGTTTTTTGTCCTTAATTCGATTTACTTCAATATATCTGGGTCACCTCGTAGTTTTTAAGGACAGATCCAAGGTCAAAATCAAGAAAAGTGTCCGCCATTTTGTTTTTCTTTGTTTTTGGGCCGATTGACTTCAAAATCGATATCTGGGTCGCCCCGTAGTTGCTAACGATGAAACCGATGTCAAAACTGTCAAAAGTGGCCGTCATTTTATTTTTCTTTGTTTTTGGGCCGATTGACTACAAAATCGATACCAGGCCGCCCCGTAGTTCTAGTCTAATGAAGGAACTGATGTCAAAACTGTCAAAAGTAGCCGCCATTTTATTTGGGCATGTCGCAGCATATTTTATACTAGCTTTTGCCCGCTGCTTCGCACGCGTATTTTGTAGGGCCAACGGTAAAAACTATTATTTTTCGATCCACCCTGTCGTTTTAGTCTAAATATTCTACAACTCAGATATCGATTTTAAAATAAATCTGCCCAAAAAACAAAAAAAAAAACAAAATGGCGGCCACTTTTGACAGTTTTACATCGGTTCCGTCGTACAAAACCACGGGGCGACCCAGATATCAGTTTTGAAGTCAATCGCCCCAAAAACAAAGAAAAACAAAATGAAGGCCACTTTTGACTGTTTTGACATCGGTACGGTCGTTAGCAACTACGGGGCGACCCAGATATCGATTTTGCAGTCAATCGGCCCAAAAACAAAGAAAAACACAATGGCGGCCACTTTTGACAGTTTTGACATCGATTCCGTCGTAAGCAACCACTGGGCGGCCCAGGTACCTTTTGAAGTCAATCGGCCCAAAACAAAATGGCGGCCACTTTTGACAGTTTTGACATCGATTCCGTCGTTAGCAACCACGGGGTGACCCAGATATCGGTTTTGAAGTAAATCGCCCCAAAACAAAGAAAAACAAAATGGCGGCCACTTTTGACTGTTTTGACATCGGTTCCGTCGTTTGGAACCACGGGGCGACCCAGATATCTATTTTGAAGTAAATCGGCCCAAAAACAAAGAAGTACAAAATGGCGGTCACTTTTGTCACTTTTAAGAGCGGTTTCGACGTTTGACGTTCGTTTTGGAACTACGGGGGGACTCAGATATCGATTTTAAAGTCAATCGGATCAAAGATTAAAAAAAACTAATTTCAACCCCTATTTCATCCCTTTGCTGACTACAGTATTTTGGACATGTGGCTCGCCGGGACCCCCCCCCCCCCCAATTTGGAGAACTACTCTTGGTTGGAAAGGTAGAAGGGAAACGACCGCGAGGGCGTGTGCCTAGCCGTTGTTCCGATCAAATAAAACTACTCACGGGTCTCTCAGTAACAACACCAATGAGGCAGGCTAAGGACAGAAACACCTGGAAGAAGATCATCCGAGAGATGCGACGGAAATTTCAAGACGGACACGACCTTCAGAAATGAAGAGTGCGACCAAGAAGAAAGATTCATCCCTTTTTGCAGATAAACACATGTTTGCAAAACATCACATCCTCATACCAACTTATATCAAAATCCGTATAATCAGCGGTTTCTAATTTCCGATATAAACTTTTATCATCTATTTTTTTTTAAGAAAGAAAGAAAAGCAATTCATGCCTATAGGTGTTAATTTAAAAAAATAAACCCTTGTGTCCCTTGTGTCTGTCCTCAGACCAAAGATATCCTCATACCAAATTAAAAAAAATCCATTAAGTGGATTCTGAACTCCCATACAAACTTTCATCCCTTATTTCGTCCTTTTAGAGGTTAAAAAAATGAAGTACCCCATTTGAGTCCCTACGGTCAAATGTATCCTCATACCAAATTTCATCAAAATCTTTTAAGGTTTCCGAATGCCCAACCAAACTATCAACATGTATTTCATCCCTTTAGGGGTTAATAAAAAAAATTAAGTACCTCATTTGAGTCCCTAAAGACAAGTGTATCCTCATATAAAATTTCATCGAAATCTATTAAATTAAATTAGCTTTGATCGATCTGGGAATCGAACCCAGAACCTCTCGGTTCACAGCCCATATATGCCACTAGACCAAGGAGGCAACTGAATTAAATTGTGATTAAACAATTATTTCATCCCTATTAGGCCTGAATTCATAAAAATATCCTGTCTGCAGATTGAGATGGCTAAGATTATCCTCATACCCAAATTCATCGAAATAGGTTCATTTTATCAAATAGACCACTTAAGAATTTTAAGATTATTCCAAAACAACATTTCTATAATCTACTATATAAAAATAAGTCGGGATTTCCCTTCTGACACTATAACTCCAGAACGCACGAACCGATTTCCACGGTTTTGCATTCGTTGGAAAGGTCTCTGGCTCCGTGAGGTTTATAGCAAAGAAAATTCAGGAAAAATTTCAACAGAAAAGCGGGAAAATCTTTTTTCACATACAGCGCCATCTCTGATACATAGCATGTACTACAAACCAATATTTTAAGTAGATGGCGCCGGTGCGTGATACATTGTTTGACAGCTACTCATTGTTCTCTGCTCAGTTAATTTCATGTGACAAACCGGTATTGTGTTCACTATGAAATTGTGAAAAAAAAGTAAAAAAAATAGTTATTCGTTTCCTAACATTTACCATCAAATCAATTACGTGTATTGTGCAAATTATATGTTTACATCGTTTAAAATATAGAACAGAAAGAAATATTGAAATATTGTCAAAAGTAATAAGTAATAACTGACAGGCTAACTCATGGGGTGGCGGACGGGGTGACTGACGAGGTGACTGACGGGATGACAGATGGGGTGACCGACTGGGTGACAGACGGGGTGACAGACAGGTGACAGAAGAGTGACAGACGGGGTGACAGACGGGTGACAGACGGGGTGACGGAATGGGTGACCGACTGGGTGACAGACGGGGTGACAAGCGGGGTGACAGACGGGGTGGCAGACGGGTGACCGACGTGGTGACAGTCGGGGTGACAGACGGGGTGACGGACGTGGTGATAGACGGGGTGACAGGCGGGTCACAGACTGGGTGACAGACGGGGTGCCCGACTGGGTGACAGACGGGTGACAGACGGGTTGACAGGCGGGGTGACAGACAGTGTGACTGCTGGGGTAAGAGACGGGGTGACAGACGGTGTGACAGACGGTGTGACTGACGGGGTGAGAGACGGGGGACTGACGGCCGAAGTAGATCATCCCATTACCTCCTTTAGAATTATTGGATTATAGGTGCCTACGACTCACTCTTTCAACCCTCTCTCTCATACGCAGACGAAGTTGCGCGGGTCAGCTAGTAGTGGTATATGTTAAAAGTTTCAAAATTGTTGGTCAATATAATAATATTAACCCTGTAATATTACTGCTCCATTGCTGTGCACGGGTAATTAATAATTAATTATTAATTTAAACGAGTTGCAGATCGTTCAGTTATCTATTTAGGCTAGTTTATAAATGTTAACATAATATATAAGACACAACCTTTTTTTTCTTTTGAGCATCTAATCTTCATAATCCAAGAGGTCATGACGCGCGTTAGCATCTTGGCTCTTAGGCTAAACTGTTTAATGTCTTTGTGCTGACAAGTTAATATGTCGCGGGCATTACCGTGCTGATGCGCGCACCGGTGTGCGCGTAGAATACGTCAAAACCAGCCCTTCACGCTTTCATATTTTATTCTCATATCGTCTTAAATAGAACATTAATGTTTCAACATAAATTGTATTGTGTTATACATAGAACATTTCTATCTTACACTTTCTGTTATGGTGTGTTAAATACGTTACGATCTATTTCAAATTAACTGCCATTTTATTAACGGCCATTTTTAAATTGGTATTCCATTTTTAAAATCATAAAAACGTACCTTTAGAAATCTTGTGAGTCATAATACGAAGTCAGAGAGTTTAATCTATTCTTAATGGAGTTTGAAGCCTGTCGTGGGAAGTTGTACATATCTCCGGAGTTGATAATCTGGGAAACGAAGAGATCTGATAGTAAAACACATGAAGGGCTAAAAGAATTAAATAATACTCACATTATATCAATAAAAGTTTTAAATTATTAAAGTTAAAGTTATTAATTAAAGTTATTTATTCACGGTTCTAATTCTCTAATCAAAAATGTAAATATAAAAGTCTATTACCTTTTAAACAATCACAAGTAGAACCTGTTCATGACCTCATAAGTTAGACAATAACAGTCCTTTAGTTAGGTTTTGGAAGTTTTTTAAGTTTGCTATAAAATGCAAGTTTATAAAAAAATTACCTGCATCTAACTAATATTACAAACGCGAAAGTTTGTGTCTATGTCCATTTATGTACCTATGTATGATTGTTACCTTTTCATACTAAAACGACTAAATGGATTTTGATGAAACTTTACAGTTATAAAGATTATACATTAGAAAAACATAAAGGCTACTTTTATCCCGGATTAATGTACGGTTCCCGTGGGATATTTCCACGCGAACGACGCCGCGGGCAACAGATAGTTAAATATAATAAACATAGATACATGAGGTAGATATTTGTTTATATCGTGATTACTGTTTAATTCATTCATAAAGCTCAGATCAAACCGCTGGACCAAAGCGCTGGACCTAGAAAACTGTACCTACCTAATTTTCACGACGTTGACGTCAATCATTTTTTTCAGGATGTGAACCAGCTGCATTCTGGTTGCTAAATCGTCACGGTTCCCACAACCCAGAGGCGAGCGAAATAATAGAACTGCAAAAACTGACCGATTTCAAAAATACTATTATAAGAAACTACGAAGATGGCAGCTTTAGAAACAATAACGTGAGTGATATCTTGTTTTTAACCGAATTCGAAAAAGGAGGGGGTTCTCAATTCGTCTGTATATACTTTATGTATGTTCACTGATAACTACGAGATGCGAGGACAGATTTTGAAGATTATTTTGTTTCAAAGAGATTTCATTGTTGGTTCAAAAGACTTCCTCGGTGGCGTAGTTGTAACTTGTATTTCGGTACGACAACCTCGTGAGGTCTCAGGATCTATCTCGTGGTTGAATTAAGTGATTTTGTGTATTTTAATTCAGTGTCGGCCCGATGTCTGGAATTTGTGCCCGATAAGTATGGCGATAGGGTCGCCCCCTATCATATATGGGACGAAGCTCGGCGAAATGTAGGCTTTCTAATTCGCTGGTGCGACTCAGCCTACTCTTCGGGGACATAGACATTAGCTTATGTGATTCAAAGGAAGCTACGAACGAAATAATGACTAAGTAATTTATTTAGTACACTTATCTCATGTAAAGCCAAAATTGACTACGAATTAGTTAGTTTTTAGTTTAATCGTTCAAATTATACCTATTTGTGGATTGCTAGTCTACGATGGCGTATATTCAACTGATCTTAAATAAATAAGGAGCAAAAAACGAACCTAGAATCTTCTCACAAAGGAAACCTTGCATTGGGACATGCAGAGACTATTTTAAAACTGTTTTATTATGCAAATGTATATGTACCTACAAAACAAAGGATCTGATAGAATCACGATTAACCTTCAACTTGTCATAAGGAAAACTCCACTCCGAATAATTTAATGTCCATTAGCGTTACCGATTGTGCTATGCCCGTGAGGGGTAAGCAGAAGTATACTAGATTAGTTATTAATAAGCAGTCCCACAATTCGCGACCCCAAATATTTTGGAAGCCAATAAATAACAAATTCGCACTTACTCAAACCAATTAAAACATTCGTCCAATTTACATCATCAATATCAGGATTTGGTCCTTCGAGCCAGATTCTTTTGGATATTTACTAATTTTAAAACTAGACTAATAAGACTAAGTATTTTACCTCTATATAGCAATAGTGACTTGTATTTATTATTTCACCCACCCTTCATAAGACACATATTCAATAACTGTTCTTTCATTTTAGCAACGCGTATGCATCGCGGATTTGAACCTGTTGAAGCCGTGGGAATGGAACTACCGACACAACCTGACGTTCGCTGGAGACCTTACCAGTGACGGGTACATGACGACACAACAGTTGGCCCAGGCGTGGAAGCAGCGGTACCCTGGTCTGCTGACCACAAACCGGCACGATTATTTGGTAAGTTTCTTGGAGAACCAGTTACAGAGGCGGACGCTAACTTCGGCGTCCTTTTAACCAACCTAAAAAAGGATGACATACTCAAAGGTAAATCTCAATTAACAGATGTACGGACTGCCGAGACGAGTGTCACCGGTTCGAGAATCGAGACCAACCCTAAAAAAGAGCATATACCTCTGACTTATCTGTTAAGTGTATATTCATTGTGAATTATCGCTTGCTATAACGGTGAAGGGAAACATCGTGAGGAAACCTATACCCGAGAATTTCTTCACATGAATTTCAAAGGTATGTGAAGTCTACCAACCTGCTTTAGGCCAGCGTGGTAGATTAAGGCCTGATCCCTCTCATCAGTACAGGAATACCGTGCCCAGCAGTGGAACAGTAATATTACATGGCTGATATTATTATTATACCACCCATGTCACGCGTTAAACAAATCCATCTAAATGTGGATCGATTTTATGATTATTATTGTATTTACACCAAGAATTGTCCCATATTCCGATAAACAGACAATTAATTTTAATTCCTATTGTTCTGATGATTATTAGTGTTAAATTCGATCCAATTACAAAGACTCGATGACAAGTTAATTTAAAAATTTATGAAAATCAATTAATCAACATGAGAATGATGATGATAGTAATGGTTATGTAAGAGTCAAAGAAAATCATTTTATAAGATTTTTGGCTACCCTGATCAGAATGTCTGTGCACGACACTGACAGGGATACCCCCATACCCGTCCCAACCAACCATCAGGTCATGCCATAAGCCCCTCTAGAGAACCGGAAATTTAATAACTGATCCTGGATCGCGAGCCACACACGGAGTGTGGGTCACTATGGCAGATTTTAGCAATATTTATACGGTGGTCGCCATCCGGTCGGATACGAATATCCTCCCACCAGCATAATAGACTAATTTTGACCTATTGTTCTATTTTCAGTTCAAGTTCGTGAACGATCAGCGATCAACGTCTACCTTTAGAGCGTTCACTGAAGGGTTATTTGGAGCGCAGGCCGAAGGCTTTGATGTCCCTAGAGAAAATGACGAGAAACTGCTTAGAGTAAGATTTTTTAAATTAATATGAATCATTCATTGATGACCAAATGATGTTACCATTAATGTTACATAATTACGATATCATGTAATAAGGTGATAAAACTTAAAAGCTGCGATCTACAGAGTGAACTTCCACAAAATTTGTGTCAAAGAAACGAACTCGGTCAGGATTCGGAATTTTTTAATTGAACTTTGACTTGGACCGAGCAATTTTTTACAAGAAAAACAGACAGACTAAGCAAAGATTTTCGTTTAAAAAATTACTCGAACTAAGTCAAAAATCGATTTAAAAATTCCAAAGCCTCCCTGAGTTAGTTTCTTTGACTTAGACTTACACTAAACCAAATCCTTACTGCAACATGCTTGAAAGAGTGTGTTGCGCCTACCCCACATTAAGATGGGATAAGGGCAGGTAGAAAGATAGGGAATATCAATGTTAAATTTATAATAATTGTTACAGCCATACAAGTTCTGTCCACAGTGGACGAAACAAGTTGAAGAAAACAATGATACGTTATTGCAACGAGATATCTTCGAATCGAAACGGGAGTATCAGGAGGTAAACAATTTTATTCATTGACTTTTCCTTACGAAGTACGTAGGTACTGTGTTTTCCTTACAAGTTTAAGTTTGTATATTCAAAATATTTCATCAACTCAATTCTCGTGAATGGCAATTCATTCTTAGATATTAAGGGCCGTTCAAGTATTACGTAAGCAAATTTTTTATAATTATTAACCCCACTCTCCCGCTCGTTAGCAAAAGTTAGCAACGTTCTTACAATGCTTACGTAAATATTGGTACCTATAGGCATTTCACAATGTGTTTTTTTATTATAAGGAAATCCGATACAGTAAAAAAAAATACTGCTGACGTAATCACCATGGTAGTGGCTGATGATGATGAATCAACATCCAGACCCTCATCCCCGTGTAATCAAAAATAAGAAATGGCTACTCCGCTTCCCCCCCCCCCCTAGTGTTTACGTAATACTTGAATTGCCCCTTATAGTCCAATAAGCTATTTTAAAGCAAATGTAGAGTTTAGAGCACTAGCGTAACTATACTGTTCGGGGCCCATGGCAAATTTATTGGATGAAACCCTTTCGGGCGCGCACTTCCAAGGTCAAGTTTTTTTTGGTTCGGGCTTCCTTCTGATCGATACTGGGGCCCCTTATGGCCAGAGGCCCTTACCACCCTTAGTTACGCCACTGGTCTAGAGATAAATGTTCCTGTGTCCCAGTGCGAAAGGTCCATACAACACGATTCCTACCGGCTTACCTTTGTCGAATCTGCTTTACAAATAAGCATTAATTTAAAAAAAATGCTGCATGCTTCCTTTTAAAAAAAAAACTCCCGTCGCTACTGCTGTGGCCTATAACTAATATTATTTTGGATGACATTAGACCTCATTGTCTCGTAGTTTTCGACTAACGTCCAAAAAGGAGGAGGTCCTCAATTCGTCTGTATTTTTTTATGTACGTGACGCAATATCTCCGCCAAATGTGGACCGATTTCCAAAATTATTTTTGTGTTCTATAGAGCTTATTTCAAGGGTGGTCCCATATATTTGGTCACGATTGGATTTGAAGTCGGTCCGTTAAGTTTTTGATAGTCACGACAAGACGCGTGTGGTACTGCTTAGGACATTATTTATGCATTTATTGATCATTCAAAATACAATTGGTTCGTTCCAGATGATCAGCAACGTATCTCAACGTTTGGGCTTCAACTACGACTTAAATAAAGAGACGGTTCATCAAATGTATCAGATCTGTCGATACAACAAAGCTTGGGACGTCTCGCAAATATCACCATGGTGTGCGGTGAGTAAGAATTTGAAGTTTTTTTAATTACTTTTTTTTGGATACAAACGAGCAGGTGCATCACTAGTAGTAATTAGTAGTAATATTAGTTTAGATTGCCTCGGTGGCGTGGTTGTATTTCGGTACGACTACTGTCTGAGGTCTCGGGTTCGAGCCCCGGGTCGTGCAAAGTGATATTGGATTTTTTCCATATCAGCCCGGTGTCTGGAATTTGTGCCCGATATGGCGATAGGCTCGCCCCCTGTCACATCTGGGACGGAACTAAGCTCGGCGAAATGTGGGTGTACTAGTTCGCTAGAGCGCCTCTGCCTACCCCTTCGGGGATACAGGCGTGAGCTTTATATAAAAATATTAGTCAAGTACGTACCTAATTAATGTTCATACAATTTTACCTACTCGCTAGCGAGAAATGTATAAAAATATTTCACAGGTGTTCACGCGAGAGGACCTCAAACGATTTGAATACGCAGAGGATTTGGAAACTTTCTACAAATACGGTTATGGATCCAATTTGAATAAGAACATCGGCTGCACTCTTGTCAAAGACATGATGAATTTCTTCACCAACCATGCTGAACATGGTAAATATATTATGGGACAAACATTGTAACGCGTCTCGTTATAACATGATGCCAGTTCTTATAAGGTACCTACTAGCTGGCCCGACCAACTTCGTGTCGCCAAATAGTCAACTAATGTCATAATTTTAGGCTAGGAACCTTCGGGGGCGTCCCTATAACACCCTACTAAAGTTTCATCACTGCACAGTCGGATCAATGGTTTCAGAATGCATAGAGGACAAACACAAACATTGTTTTTAATTCCATAGATTTAATGACAAATAAAATGATCCCCAGATTGGCAGGTAGTAAAAACTAAGCTGAAAAGAAATATTGGGTTTTTCTATTCAGTATCAGACCGGAGTCTGGAGTCGACAGACTTCCAAAAAGGAGGTCCTCAATTCGTCCGTAGTTTTTTATGTAGGTATGTTACGCGATATCCCCGCCGAATGTGGACCAATTTTCAAAATTATTTTTGTGTTCAATAGAGCTTATTTATGGGACCACATATAAATTTAACCACGATCGGATTTCAAGTCCGTTACCTAAGTTTTTAAACTTGTGATATCGTTCTCCCTGTATGTAGTTATCATTGGTACCAACTTTATGTAACACCCGGTTTGAATACCGTAGAATCCACATTATCCGGATCGATTAAAACCTGAGGTAGACCGGAAAATCGAAAATCCGGATAATCGGTTACGTTGTGAAACCAAAGGAAATCTTACATTTAACCATAGATAACATAACATAACATAAGTTCACGTCTGTATCCCCGAAGGGGTAGGCAGAGGTGCACTAGCGGTCTAGAACACCCACATTTCGCCGAGCTTAGTTCCGTCCCAGATGTGATAGGGGGCGAGCCTATCGCCATATCGGGCACAAATCCATACTCCGGGCTGATACGGAAAAATCCAATATCACTTTCGACCCGGGGATCGAACCCGAGACCTCAGGACGGTAGTCTACCCGAAATACAACTACGCCACCGAGGCAGTCTAGTCTAGTTAACCATAGATACATATGTACATTTACAGAAGGCGTGCAGCATCCTCGCTCGATGATCCACTTCACGGATGCCCCGATGCTGCTGATGACGCTGACTGCAATGACTGCTCGCCAGGATACTGCGCCACTAACTGGAGATAACTACCATACAAACCTGATGCAGGCCCGCAAATGGACCTCGTCGACTATGACCCCCTTCAATGCCAACCTGGCTGCGGTACTGTACAAGTAAGTGATGCTTTTTACAATTCAACTTGACTATAGGTTTTTGGCGGGAATTCTGACGGTGCGGGTGCTCGCTTGTTTTAATGATTTTATATTTTAGTCTAAAGTTGTGTTTGTGGTTTAAATGTGATGTGTATCTAAGCAATAAACATCAACGAAGATGGACAGTATGTGGAAGATTTGAAATAAGTGATTTTGGATGCTTTTTGTCGGGCGGATGGGTCGACCATGTTCGATTCCTCCGCTGCGAGAAAATCGTCTAAAAAACATCAAACTGGAAGGAATTGACGCCAAAACTCCAGCAGGGCCTTGAAATCGAACACATCCGACTTCATTGCACTTGCGAATACTTAGATGTAGGAAAACAATTTCCCTAACTTGACATTGGCATAATGTATTTCAATTGCCATAAAAAAAAAACAACCAACCAACTTGACTATATGTATTTGATTTTACACACATATTTCGACGGTCCCTACGTACAAAGCGACATGTCAAAAGCTGAGGTTTTCAGGAGAAGAAATGAAGCTTATTTATAAGTTTAAGAATTATCATACAATGTTATCTTGTTCGATTAGTATTTAAAGTAGAATTATTAGAATTTAAAATAATTAAAAAATATATCTATATAAGTAGTTATGAGCGTATAGATAATCTAAAGCCATATATGCAATAAAAAATATGACATTTTGCCTTGTCTTTATATACGTAGGGACCGACGATTTATATGTAATAGCAAATAAAGCAAAAGAAACCCTTCTGTTAAAACTGCATCGAAATTGGTTGAAACTTGAGGCAGTAATTCATATTTTTAATTCTGGAGTGGGGGCATAGTGGAGGTATCTTGCTATCCCTTTCCAACGCACGCACCGTTATGGCGTGACGTGATTATATTGATACTTCTCTTTCCCGCAGTTTGACGGTAACACTAAATTTCAAACGATTATAACTTTTTTATTTTAGAGAATATTTCAATATTTCTTTCCGTTCTACCTCTATATTTTAGACGACGTAAATTTAATATAAAATGAGTAAAAAAAAGTACCTACCTAATTGTGAAGTAGGTACTTACTCTGTTGTCATTATTGCTATATCATTACTTTCTTTCTTTCTACATGCCCTCATCGCACATTAATGTGAGGTCGGCGCAACACACTTTGCATGGTGCAGAAAGGATTTAGCTTAGTTTTTACTAATAAGATTTACTAATAATTATTATTGTTATGTGTGTGTTGTCTTTCTTTCTACCTGCCCTTATCCCACCTTAATGTGTGGTCGGCGCAACACACTTTTTAAGCATGATGCAGAGGATTTGGCTTAATTTTTACGACCGGATGCCTGCCTGACGTCAACCCCCTACGAGGGATCCAGTCCCGGGCAAATTAACTTAGAAAATTTGTATTGCCCAACCTGGGAATCGAACCCAGGACTTCCGGGTCCACAGCCCATACATGTTGCCGCTACACCAAGGAGGCGAAATTACTGTCCCACTGCTGGGCACGGGCCTTCTGTTATACTGAGATGGGTTAGACCTTAGTCTACTACGCTGGCCTAATGCAAGTTGGTAAACTTCACATACCTTCGAAATTCTCGAGTATGCATGTTTCCTCACGATGTTTTCCTTCACCGTTATAGCAAGCGACAATTCACAGAGAAAACACACTTAACATAGAAAAGTCAGAGGTGTATATGCTCCATTTTGGGATTGAACCTTCGACAGTCATCTCGGCAGTCCGTACCATTCCCAACTGAGCTATCGCTGTAGGTCAAGATTTTCTACGATAAGTTAAAAATAATCTTACGTTCCACAGATGCACACCCAACGGCAATTTCCAAGTCAAAGATCAATACCAAGTATTATTCCTTGAGAACGAAAAACCAATGTACCTGGAAAACTGCAGGGTCGGACTCTGCGACTGGTCTGTGGTCAAAAGCAAATTCGGCGAAATCACCAGCAAATGCGATTTGGAATTCTGCAACAGCGCGACAAAAATCAATGGACTTTTAGGTGTTATTTTGGCTGTCATTGTATTCTTTATTAGGTATTAAGTTGCATTTATATAAGTTTTGTGTTGAAAATCTAGCAAAGAAGCTTTGTGTTTAATGTTACGTCATGGTAAAATGACAGCAATGGTTGTTAAAAGCAGGGCCGTATTCAAGGAACATGAAGGGGATCAAATCCCACTGGTATTATTAGTCATCAAGCATCATATCCTATCATCATATAGGACAATATAGCTTCTTCGATATTAGTTTGTTTTTATAGTAAAATAATAAGAATATTCCTAAATACGTGCTCGTAGCAGTAAAAATATAATATTATTCCCAGTAAAGTAGCAGTATGAGCCAGAATATTATATACCTATTAGATCAAATCAAATCATAAGCAACAAAATCCAGAATCAAATTATTAACCGTTAGGTACTTAAATTATTAAAAAGTTAGAAGTATAGTATAGGTGTTGTCAATATCAGAGCCTGACTTTTACTTGTGATTTCATCTTCAGTTATTTATAATTTCTGCAATATTTTATTCATATATATTTTTCTTGATAATGATGTTTTATTCTTAATTATATCAGCAATTTGATACCTTTAAGTTTCTCGTAAAACGTTAAAGTATTAAAGTGTCCCCATGTAATATTTAAGGTGCAAATCTTTTTTAAAAACGAACCTTCCTTAGGAGTGGCGTTTAGTTATTGTAAATAGTTTTATTTTTATAATCTCCATAGTCTATTAATAACAGATTGTTTTTATATACATTATCATTTTTATATTTTAGTTTTAAGTTTTCTAGTGATTCTGCCTCACGAACTTTTAATTAAATCAATACTTTTTTCTACCAATTTATTCATCATACAAATTACTTTTTACAAATTCCGAGTAAATAAAGAAAAACCTTACTATATGAATGTTATGTATATGTATTAATCTATTATGTGATTAATTTATGCACTAGACTTTAATGTTACGCTATTATAATAATTGTTGTTATTAGCACCAAATATGTTTTGTAGAAAATAAAATATGTGTTAGAAAATCGAATTTTACTACCAAAAACCTGAAATGAATTAATTTAAATATTCCCTAACACGTTTTTACCTTATAAAGATTCACTGGTCATTACAATTCTTCTACATAAAAGAAGCATGCACATTTATTAAATTCTCAGTACCACTTATGCAACATTACTTTTATAAATTAATGATACAAGCAAATTCATTAAATAAAAACTAAAAAGTTATTAAAAGTTTTTATTTCCTTTATAAAATACAATCAATAGTGTACAAACACAATTTTATTATTCCCGTATAAATCAGTTTTTAACTTACGATTATACGTTAAAATTTCGTTCATTCTAAACTGTCACTCTTTATCCAGGGCCGTATCTGAATTACGGTGTGGGGGGTCAAATTATCGTTTGATTTTTCACTGCTCACTCTCATCAATATATGCAACAACTTTAGTACTAGATTACTCTAAATACAAAATAAATAACAAAGTTAGATAAACAAATGTATTCAATCATGCCTAAAATTCATAACGCAAAACGTACCAAGTAGCTGTCTATAAGAGTATGCTTATATTATTTTTACAAAATAAATAATGAACTATTTTGTTATTTTACTAGTGAGGCTAAATTATTACACAGTAAACGATAACAAAACGTCTCTTCAACCACACACTGAACCTAACCATACAACAAGTTATAATTAAATCAACAGTTTGAAAATTATGAGGTTATATAGTTTATATTTGCTGTGATGTCATTTTCTAACTCAATGATATAAAACATAATATATAACAATAAACCTATTAGAAATATTTGTGCTTTCACAATTTATAAACTCCAGTTTATTTATTTCAAACAGATAGATGATAAAACTGTGTTATTCCCGATTTAGCCGCACGAACATAGAAAATTGTCAAATTCTAATTCATACATTATGTAAAATCTTACTGTCAGAACATGGTCTTAATATAAATCGTCGCTGACTATCTATGAGCACGAATAAATAATTACGATAGTCGAATTCGAATCGACCTCGCTGTGCATTGATTATACACAGATATATTATATTATTTGATAATTTTTCACACAAATATTGTAAACTCAATTCGTCAAAGTATTCATGTTGGAGATCAATTCTATTCAGCCACGTAACTATTAACGCTTTTTAATGTATTTGAACTTAACTGCACATTTGATGAAAGTTGCCGTAATTCAAATATTATAATTTAATATGGAATCGGCACTATACGAATGTTATGATTTCTTAGGTTTACGTAAATGTTATTCATTGAAATTAAACTATTTTTACGGATTATATCACGATTTGAACCAAACACGAAAACCAAATCGTGATATAATCCGTAAAAATAGTTTAATTTCAATATACGAATGTTTATTTATTTCGTCACCGAAGCAAAGTAATTGCGAGTAAATCCTAACCTATTATGTTGAAAACAGAGTGTTGATGTTATTTTAGCAGCACATATGAGCTACCAAATGGCTTTTTTCCTTTGAGTCAATAGTGTGTACAATAATTGTAGCAAGTGGAAATCCTTTATCTCCGTTTTACCCAAAAAGAATAGCCCATAGTCTGTTGTACACATCATACTGTGTATAACTTGGGCTTCTGAACTGGAAGACTCAGTCTTTATTCCTATCTAAGCTGGGTTTTAAGCAATTTTTCCACAGTTTTATACGTGATTATATTATAACCTGATTTGGCGATAGCTTACCTTCTACCATGTCATGGGACAGAGTTACCGCTAGCGAGATACTTGATATTATTATTTATGCAAAAAAACAGTATTAAGTTTGAAATAGATTTCATTGTTAGGGAATATAAAATTTTGGTCATTAGCTTACATTCTAATTTATACAAAATAAAAAACAGATTGTACTTTATCAACTGGTATACAATTATTGATATCAACGATGGTTAGCCACAGATATTTTATTTCATAGTGCTTCGATAATTACGTGCTTGAAAAAATATTTACAATACAATTGATTGGCAGCCTCCATGACGCAGCGGTCGAGCAGCCGGCTGTGAAACGTGAGGTGGCGGGTTCGATTCCCGCACCGAGACAAATGTTTGTGTGGCCCACAGATATTTGTTTCTGGTCTGGGTGTTGTGAGACCGAAAGTTTTTCGTAGTTCCTGATATGGATAGTCAGGACTATGTGTGTGGCTGTTTGGTGTATTTATTTATTATTCATCTCCATTTCAAAACATAAACTAAGCCATAATAAACATCCGTACATAATCATAATTATAACCCCACAATGGCGACAGCCGAAGATATTTAAATTCAGATAACAAAAACGATACAACACTTCATACATATACGTACATTCATGAAACAGTCTCATATCACAATAATAAACAGATGCGCTAACTATGGTCTAGCACAATTAACTTGATTGACAAATATGTTCGTCTCACTCTCGCACGAGCCTAAACCCGCAAGAGTGAGACAACATGATAATTTAAAAACCTAAAATCACTTTGATCATGACACTTCATTAACACTGCTAGAACTAACATTGCGTGTCCGTTTTCCAACTCCAGTTGAAGATTTGTTCTTTTGTTTTTTCCTATCGCTATCCTCCTCACTCACACTATTACACCGTGCTTTGGGACTCATCATGGTATCCGAACCGACTGAATCCCTTCGAGATTTCTTCCTTTGTCTTTTAGGTGTGGTTTCACCGATGATCAGCATTTCATTGAACTGCCTTTGTCGCGCTTCCCACGCGAGATTTTGCCGTTGGACGACATCGGGGTACTTCGCCTCGAAGGCCGTATCGGGCGGGAGCAGCAGTTCCCAACCGGTTTGAGGGTTGTACTTAGCCACAGAGCGCATGATTTCGAGCACGTCTGCTGGGGGCAGGCGTACGGCTGCGGTGACCTTCCGACGGTCAATGTACGCATGTTGGGTAAATAAATAAAGCTGGAAAGAAAGTACAGTAAAAATTCTTAGTCTAGTGACAGCATATATGGGCTATGGACCGGGAGGTCGTGGGTTCGAAAATTTTCTTATTTGATTTGCCCGGTACTGGATACCTCAATAGTGATGACGTCAGGCAGGCAGCTGGTCGTAAAAACTTAGCAAAATCATTTCTGCAACATGTTAAAAAGGTGTGTTGCGCCAACCACATTTGGCGGGATAAAGGCAGGTAGAAATAAAGAAGTAAAACTCGACCAAGATATTGGATTTACTGAGGATTCGAACCCTTTTCAACTTCAAGAATAATGGCTAAGAAAGTCAAATATAAACAAAAAAATCTATTCACACACGTACCACTGCCTTTTCAACTGCAAGAATAATGGCTACGAAAGTCAGAAAAAACAAAACAAACCATTCACACACGTACCACTGCCTTTTCAACTGCAAGAATAATGGCTAAGAAAATCACAAAAAAAAAGACAATCTATTCACGCACGTACCACGTGGTCCCTGGCGGCACACAGCAGGCGCGGCGGCGCGGGCGCGGCGCGCGGGTACAAGTCCTGCGAGCGCGCCGCCCACAGCCCGCGCACGCAGCACGCGCCGCCGCTCAGCACCGACAGCAGCGCCGTCTCGCCCAGCTCGCCGCCCTCCTCCGTGCGCACTAACGCTCGGAGGTCGTTGAACGTCATGAGTTTTGCTGCAATATAAACCTCATTTTAACCTAAATATGATAATCACAAGTTTAAAAACTTAATTAACCGACTTCCAACTTGATCCGATCGTGACCAAATTTATATGGGACCACCCTTGAAATAAGTTTTATCGAACACAAAAATAATTTTTAAAATGGTCCACATTTGTCGGAGATATCGCGTAATACACATAAAAAATGCAGACGAATTGAGGACCGTCTCCTTTTCGTAAATCGGTCGATGAAGCAACCGTGGCCATGAGGCTCCACATTATCGTCATAAGCTTCAGTCTTTATTCATCATACATAACATATAATGCATATATCACTAGTCCCGACGATCACTGAAACGCGAAAACTATAACACTATGTCATATAAACAAATATGTACCCCTGAACAACAACCAAAATACCAACCATGAGTGCGCCTCTATTTAATTTCACCACTATGTATCACACTCCACACTTCTAACATATTAAGCAAACCTATTTCATGATCAAGTTTAAAAACTTAACGGACCGACTTCAAATCCGACGAAACAAGCTCTTTCGAACATAAAAATATTTTTGAAAATCGTTCCACATTTGGCGGAGATATAGCGTAACAAAAACAGACGAATTGAGGACCATTTCCTTTTTGGAAGTCGGTCGAAAGAATATTAATTATAAAAATATATCATAAACCTACCGTTAATAAGTATCTCCTTCAATTGTTCTTGCGGTGACGGCCTCTTGGTCGGCGCGACGTCCGCTTCATCGGGCGGCGGCGGTGGTACCAGGGCGCGGATATAATCACGTGCCCTCAACGTCAACGACGAACCATCCGCCGAAGTCGCACTAAATAACTTGAGACGTTCCAACTGTTGGCCATTGAGGTATACAACTAGAGTAAAAAACCATCTTCATCGCGTCAAAATGTGTAATCACCATTATCGATGAAACCACAAAATACAAAATTTTTAGGACAATTTCAAACCTGACTATGGTTCAAAAGAGTTAACGACTTATTTACAAGGAAAGAAAATCACTTGCATGTTCTAAACATGAAGTTTGAAAATATTATTATAAAAATATATTATTATGGGGGGTCATGGACAGAGGTCTTCAAAATACGTCCCTGTTCTTATTCTAACAAATTATCGTACTTTTATCTAAATGAAAACTTACATCAGCATGATCTGTGTCCGAATGCTTCCACATCGCGTCGTGCCATGGCTCGTCGGATATCCGTTGCGATATCGATTCGTAAGATTTCTCGCGCGCTTTCTTCGCGACTTCAGTCTCTTGACGAGCGAATTTTACTGTGACCTGCAATACAGTCGTCAGTTTAAGCGTATGCTGGGATTGACCCTACCATACTAATGTACAAAGTGAAATTTAATTTAAAAGTTAATAAAAATTAAAAGAATTTTAACACACACATCCCGTAAAAATATCCTAAAGAGGAAAAATAATTAAATTGCAAATAACCTTTTTTGCTTCAGGTTCATTTTCTTCTTCATCAGATTTATCAGCCTTGTTTTTGTCACTGTTCTTCTTTTCTTGTTTATCATAATAGGAATATGACGGCCTCATTTGAATAATACCTAAAACATTTTTTTTCTGAGCATGGCAAAGTGGCTAGACTACACCTGAAGAATCATGCTGGTCTATTTATGCTTCTTCACACTCTGACGAGGGAAAAAGCAAATTGAGGGGCTTGCGACAAGACAGGTGGATGACTAATGCAGACAGTCAGACAGACATAAGCTCACGCCTGTATCCCCGAAGGAGTAGGCAGAGGCGTACTAGCGAACTAGAACACCCACATTTCGCCGAGCTTAGTTCCGTCCCAGATGTGATAGGGGGCGAGCCTATCGCCATATCGGGCACAAATTCCAGACTCCGGGCTGATATGGAAAAATCCAATATCACTTTGCCCGACCCGGGGATCGAACCTGAGACCTCAGAACCCTAGTCGTACCGAAATACCACCACGCCACCGAGGCAGTCGTCAGTCAGTCAGACAGACAGACCCCAATAAACCATCAAGTCATGTTGCAAGGCCCCTTGAGAAGCAGCCTTCCTTATCCTGCAATATACTGATTGATCCTGGAACATGAACCACACAAGAAGTGTAGATCACTATGGCAGGTTTTAACACCATGTGTATGGTGGCACCAACCGGGTGGATACAAATATCCCTCTGCCACCATTGATATAATGTTTTAGAAGATTATTTTAAAATATATACATATATAAGCTCACGCCTGTAGGGGAGCCTACCCCTATGCTCTAGAAGCAAACTAGAATACCCAAATTTCGCCGAGCTTAGTTACGTCCTAAATGTGATAGGGGGCGAACCTATCACCATATTGGGCACAAATGCCAGACTCCAGACGGATACTGAAAAATCCAATACCACTTTGCCCGACCAAAGCATCAAACCCGAGACCTCAGGATGGCAGTCATACTGAAATACAACCACACCACTGAGGCAGTCAAGATGCATTTAAAGATTTTTATTATGTATTTTAAATACATAAATTGCTAGAAAATCCTTTACAAACCTTGTATGGGTGTGCAGTGCAATTCCTTGTCTTGCAAGATAGCCACAGCATAATGCTTTGTGTCTATGCATGGTGTGCTGCTCTCATACACTATCTTATCCATCATCCCAGTCTTAAAATAGAGGGACTTATCCTTCTCCTTTATATACCATGATGATTCCTTGAAAGGGAAAATTACTGATTATTATTTTTATTTTGAGAATATGGCACTGTCTCTGAGGACAATTTTATACTGCCAACATGTGATATGAAGAGCATAAGAAATACGAGATGCCTGATTAATGTAACTGCATAACCAACTGGTCAACCCTGAAATTATGGCATAATGATGTCATAATGTAAAATATCCGACAGTAATATCCATGAGGATATTATAGTAGTATATGGATACTGAAATGCATCTCAAACTTCTGACATCATATTATGTCATTTGAGGCAGCCTTATTTGTCAGAATTGTATGGCACCAAACAATGTAGGTAGCCATTACCGTTGAGTAATGTGTCAGTACTTCGGGATAGATTATTTATTATAAATATGCTTAGTATTTCTGTATAGATTTTATTCATTTCTCAATTTTGTTGTTATATTTTGGATGATGTAAATAGACAAAACTATTAAAAAGAATTAGTCAAATATGCTATAAGTCAAGGGGATATTCAAGCCTCTGGAATATGGATAACTTGAGCTTATGTCAAATATTTTTTGTGTATACTTGGAAAGTAACTACATTGAGAAGAATCTGCTGGGGCTCCTTAAAGATATACTAAATCTATACCATTTTAAAAAAACCTTCAAAGATTCACATTGTCCAAACCAAAGCAATTTGAATCAAGTTTTAGACATTCTTGTTTTTTCTCTTGAATATTGAAATGCTCTTTCTGATCAGCTCAAACAGCTTCTACATTAAAAGTTTACTGCATTCCATAATAAACTTTATAGAAATATGATAACATTGTAATTATCCAGAAAATTACATCATACCTTATCTCATCTAATGCTATACAATGCCTGTTGTTGATATACCTACTTCATCTAAATATTTACATGTGTATGACTCACATCTGTACCCTGAAGGGGAAGCCAGGCTAAATAGAGAACTAGAATGCCCACATTTCGCCAAACTGAATTCTGTCCCAGCTCTTATAGGGGGCGAGTCTATTGCCACTATATATCTACGGATATATAAATATTTAACTGATATATGCATCACAATGTAAAGGAGCCACAATTACACAATTATCAAATCAAAACACTTAGACAAATTCTGAATACCAAGCCTGGAAGGTCAGCACAAGCAGTTAGATTGCGACATAATGCGGCGATAATACGGTATTAAATTGGTAAGTTTTCGTACATTCAATGCAATTTTATGCGCATTTCTGGCAATTTATCAAACTTTAACACATTTCTTTACCTGTTGGCCGTCTGTATTCAAAGCTATCTGTTCGCCTTTAGATGGACAATATTTATCACTATACGTATCTAAACCAACTTCCAGCCGCACCAGACGATTTTTTGGCTTAACAGCTGCGTTAACAATTTTAGCATCCGTCCAATCTCTATTAGCGGGTTTTACTGGATATTGGTACACATACAGGTTCTCTTTCAATGTCTGCGATAGGAACACAGGTATCTGTAACCAAAATATACTCGAAATTACCATAAAATCTTGTTTTTTGCACAATAACATAACCTTTGTTATTACCACGTTGTACGTCACTGAATATGGAATTTACCTCTTGTACGACAGGATCTTCTTCTTCCATAATGTTTACCGGGACTTACACGATCCAGTTAAAACATAATTTGAGGAATTCACTACATGGAAAAATATAAAAAGGAAAATCAGTCGGTCACTCGAGTTTTAATCTTTTGACATTTGCTACTTTTTTTTTTTTTTTTTTATTTTCCCTTTCGGGAAGGCAAAAGGATCTAGCCCATACAGCCTCGTCTTAAGTGCTTTTTATTTCTTTATTTGCTTATATCTAATTTTTCACAAGTGCAATGAAATCGGATGTGTTCGATTTCAAGGCCCTGCTGGAGTTTTGGCGTTAATTCCTTCCAGTTTGATGCTTTTCAGACGATTTTCTCGCAGCAGAGGAGTCGAACATGGTCGACCAATCCACCCGACAAAAAGCGTCCAAAATCACTTATTTCAAAGCTTCCACATACTGTCCATCTTCGTTGATGTTTATTGCTTAGATTCACATCACATTTAAACCACAAGCACAACTTTAGACTAGAATATGAAATCATTAAAACAAGCGACCATCCGCACCGTCAGAATTCCCGCCAAAAAAAACGACATTTGCTACTAGTGAATTAATGATGTACCAAGTGCCAACCACAACTGCCATCTAATCAGTTATGTAGACCCGCTGAATATGCACTATAGATATTAAATCGATTAAAAAACCTATATTAGTTTTAAAATGCATTTTATGTATAGAAAGAACTTCAAACTTGAAACAGTTGATCGAAATCGGCCGTGTTTACTATCGAACGTTTATAATAAGCTCCACTAAGTTATTATGAATAAGACCGTAAGAGTTTTCATAAAATAGTAATACATAATAATATGTATAATACTTTTTATCGTAACTTATTCTCTTTGCTACTTATAAGTTTTCTCTTCTGTCACTTTTGATTAATAATTTCAAACTGCAATTTGCCATATTTATTTTACACATTCGTTTTAATTTATTTCGAAGAATCAAAGATCATTGTTATATTTCATTTTTTATTGATTATTACAAATAATACTTTGCAGACATGTCTGATATGATAATAAACGGTAATTATACTATTTTTTTAACATTATAAAAAAACTACTTGTTTTTTTTTTGTTGTTTTATGCACTATGCAGCAAGCATTAGATCATATTTAGATCTTTTTCCAGTACGACTTGTAGACAGTATATTTACCTAATCAATTGAATCTATTTGTATAATTAAAAAAACAGTGTTGGTCTAGTTAGTATAGCTCGATGAGACGTTAATCGACCGATAAATCTATGAGCTCAACTACTTTGTTATTGGCAAAGTCTTCAACACCCTGATGGAAGCCATCTTTTATAGAAAGAAGAAAAATAATATAATTTAATGTAATTTTACTTTTACATTTTCAGATTCCGTCCCAGTTGACAAAAAATGGAATGAATTAATAAAATATAATATTTTTCTAATGAAGTTGGTAGAATTTGTAAGTATAATATTTTTATTGTTTCTTTACTTAGTTTTTCCTAAGGTGTGATAGTTTCACTGACTATTTATTCCTTATAGGGAATATCACTTCTAATTATTGTTTTACCAACATTAATACCAAAACCTCAAGGACACATGTACTGTATATCGACTGGGCCCACATTAATAATATCACTTCTGTTTGTTATACTTTATTTACGAAGAAAAGTACCGCTATTTATGGAGAAAATGTATCTCTTCTTTCAAATACTGTTCACATTTGGTGCTTTTATTCAATGCTTTATTCTAAATCTTGCTCGAGTCTGGTTATGGTTAATTTATGGTGTATGTTATTTCGCTCTGTTAACTGCATTATCCTTAGATTTATTTTTAATTGCCAACGAAAGAGGATGTACATTTAGTTGTGCCTGATAATATCACTACGTAAATAATTGTTTGTTTTGAAGTGAAAATAGTTAATAATATATCGTGTATATTATACAGTATGAAGAATTAATATATTTATGTTAAATAAAAATAATCCTTTTTTATTATATCTCATGAATACCTTAACTTTTAATGTAATCGATATTTAATGACGAAATTATTATCGATATTCTAACTAAACAACGTGAAGTGGCGTATGTGTCCCTCACTAATTTCTAAGTTTTATTTTGTGATCAGTTTCATTTATTTTTTCATTTTTTGTATACTATTTCTAATTAGTTTGTTTCTATTTCGTATGTTTTAAAACATATTAGTTTTTAAAAGCGATATACCTAAGCGATATACATCCACATTTTATCACAAAATAATGCATTGAGATTTAGGAATTTGGAGTAAAAATGACACACACAAAATCAGCAATTCTTTCTCATTCATAACAGAGATTTTACAAACAATGCCTCCAATCATAGGTAAGACGAGATTTTGTCATGGTATTATTACTTTTAGGTTATATCTATGCTACTTATGGTACTCCCGTTCATTCTAACCGAGGCCGATACGATGCACTGCCTGGCTGTCGCGCCGACTCTTATCATGTCGCTAATGTTCATCATCCTGTACCTTGTGGACCAAGTGCATGATCTAGCGGAACAGTTGTACTTAGGCGTACAGATATTTCTAAATGCCCTCGCCTTAATTGGGGCATTTTTAAAGACACACTCTTCAGAGACACTCTACGGAGTATTCTACTGTCATCTCTTACTTGCGTTGTGTATAGACGCTTACTATGTTATAAAAGAACGAGGATGTTCCATAATTAAAGATCCTTGATGTAATAAAATGCTAAAATGCGGTTGATTGTATTATTCAGTAGATTTTTGGAAGTGCTTTTTCATTATAGTCACGGGCGGCCTCGGTGGCCCATACGCTTATGTAACATATATATGTGCCGCCACTCACTTAGTTGCCATGCAATTTAAATATAGGCCTCCCCAAGTGAGCACCATTCATCCCAGTATTGGGCAAACCACATCTATCTTTTACCTTCCCTCCTTTTCAATTTGTTGTACCTTTTTACCTGCCTTTTTTCCACTTTGATGTCGATTAGGTGCGGCACTCAATTTCAAGTGTCAAAGGATTTAGCTTATTTATTTATGACTGGCTGCCTGCTAACCCCATTTTGGGGATCCACTACCAGGCAAAATATTCCAAAAATACTCCTCCCAACTTGGAAATCAAATCCGGAACCTGGTTCACAGTCTAAGTGTGCTGCCACTCGACCAAGAAAGCAACAAATAGCAATAAAAAATTTACACACCTGTACTAAAAGAAGCTCTATTGCCAGGCCATTGAGTGAATTAAAACATGACATACATAACATAAGCTCACACCTGTATCCCAGGAGGCGTAGGCAGAGGTGCACTAGCGAACTAGAACACCCACATTTCACTGAGCTTAGTTCCATCCCACTTATCAATATTACTCTGCCTGACCTGATCGAACCTGAGACCCCAGGGTAATGGTGGTACAGCGCAATACTACGCCACCAAACACAACCTTAATTATACTACTATAGACATAACACTGTAAAGTACAGCGAGTATATTACTTTTAGGTAGTGGCACTACTGCTGAACATAGTGCCCCACATAGTGGAGCCGGTGAGCACAGTGGGCTGCCTCGTCGCCGCACCCACTCTCATGCTGTCCACTTTAATAATGGTGCTGTATGTTGTCGACCAAGTGATGTATGAGGCGGAGCTTTATTACGTACTCATTGAGCTCAGTTTTACGCTATACGCTTTGTTCGAACTCTTTGTGTTGGGTAAAATGCAAGGAGCTATATACGGATTGTTCTATCTCGACCTAACTATCGCTTTTTGTATGGACTTGTACTACATGCACAAGGAGCGAGGATGGACTTTTTGATACAACTAAAACTATGAATACAAATAGTGTTATAATGCCAACATAACAGGATGTCAGTTAGCCGAATACATTTTCCTGTTACATTTGTATAGAAATTTTATAATGTGTGTTTCTCGTGATAAATGCAAGCATTATGTTATAAACGTCATGTTGTATACTTTCAAATTATTAATACGAGCAATGAAAAGAGTGGTTCATGTGACGGTACGAGAGTGTGTTTGGATATTTTTAATTGTGTTCATCTGTACGGTTTATTGGACTTATAATAATGGAGATGAGAAGAAAATGAACTCTCAAAACCCTGTGATTATTTGGTGGACTATGAACTTTCCTGGAACTTCGGAGACCAAAAATTGTCCAGGTGATATAAAATGTGACATATACAGCAATAGAAACTTGACCAAAAAGTATAAAGTAGATGCTTATTTATTCTATGGAAGTAATATCAAGTTCGACGACCTTCCTCTACCAAGAGAACCTAGAGATATTATCTGGGGATTATTCCACGAGGAGTCGCCGCGAAATCTAGAAGAATTGATGAGCGAAGATATATTAAAGCTATTTAATTTCTCGTCAACGTATAGTAGATACAGTGATGTGCCTTACCCTTTACAATACTTAGAATCGTTCCAAGATATAACAAGTAAGAAATATTATGTAGAAACTGCAGAGAAGAACAAACTTTTGAAAGATATAGCTCCTGTAATGTATTTACAGAGTGATTGTGAGACATCCACAGAGAGAGATGCGTATGTAAAAGAACTGATGAAGTTTATAAAAGTAGATTCGTATGGAATATGTCTTAAAAACAAAGAATTGCCCAAGAAATTCACCGAAGATTATTTGAACAATTTAAACGAACAAGAATTCTTAAAGTTCATCGCGAGGTATAAATTCGTGGTGGCCATGGAAAATGGCGTGTGCGAGGATTACGTTACGGAGAAATTTTGGCGGGCCATTAAAGTCGGTACGGTGCCTATTTATTTTGGCTCCCCGTCGATAAGAGACTGGTGTCCTAACGAGAAATCGGCAATACTGCTAGATGATTTCCCGACGCCTGAACTTCTAGCACAGCACTTACAGAAATTGTTGAGAGATGATGCATTGTATGAACAATATTTAGAGCATAAGACAAAGCAACTGATTTCGAACGAGCGACTGATTAATGAGTACAAAACGAGGCCTTACCAATTAGATAGTTTGAAGACGGTTGCAAAATTTGAATGTTTTGTATGCAAGAGGCTCCATGACAGACACAATGAGACAAACATTAGTATAGTAACAAAGGCTCACTATAATTGCCCTAAGCCTATATCAGCGTTGACATTAGAAGTAAACCCTCTTAATTTTTGGGTGTCTTCCTGGAACTTGGCTATGACGAGAGCTAAAGAATTATACACCAAAATTATGACTGAGAAATAGTATATTTTTGTATATTTATAATATATTTTTTTACAAATTGTTATGGTTATTGACATACAGCGTCTAGAGGGGATACGGGATGAACTTCGTAGTGGAGACCTCTTTTGATGACGTGAGGGATTTTCTTGGGGACCATCCTGAAAACAAAAACAAATTAGCTTTTAATTGTTTGGTATCAAATAATTTTAACCTTTAAAATCTTGATGTCCTACTGATTTCTTAAGTTTACGCGAATGTTATACATTGAAATAAAACTATTTAGACACCAGCCAGTCCGACCCGTGACCACGAAGACTGCAAAGCATTCGAAACGTCGTGCATAAAAATTAAAACAAATCGTGATAACATAACATAAGCTCACGCCTGTATCCCCGAAGAGGTAGGCAGATGTAAACTAGGTAAACTAGGACTTCAAATCCGATCGTGAACAAATTTATATGGGACCACCCTTGAAATAAGCTGTATCGAACCTAAAAAGAATTTTGAAAATCGGTTCACATTTGGCGGAGATATCGCGTAAGGGGGCGTCCATAAATTACGTGAGGTGTTTTTTTAAATTTTCTGCCCCTCCCTCCCCCCCTGGTGAGATGTCGTGAGATTTTATTCAACCCCCTCCCCCATCCCCCAATCTCACGTGAGATTTTTCAAAATGTGAGTTTCTTACGTAAACGCATGTACAATCTGGATTAAATGGACCAAAATAGTATATTTTTTTTTTTGTTTCAATCAGAAAAAAAATTGCGTGATATTTGCCGAGACCCCCCCTCTCTCCAACGTAAGATTAGATGAGATTTGACTCGACCCCCTCCCCCCCTTAAACACCTCACGTAATTTATGGACGCCCCCTAACATACATAAAAAAAATACAGACGAATCGAGACTAGAGATAAAGACGAGGTCCTCACCTCGTCCTTTTGGAAGTCGGTCGAAAAACACACACAATCGAAATAAAAAAGAATTCATTTTTCAGTTTGCCGACTTTGTTTCTATACAAAGACATTCAACAGTATATAGACGGGAAAATAGTACAAAACTTGTGATCCAAAAGTTAGACCTAGTGGTTATAAGTCGCTGAGTTTATCTGAAATATACGCGCGCCAGGGCGGCCAGCGTAGTAATATTAAGAGAATAACCTTATCTTACGTGATTATTAACCATTCACAAAACATTCTAGGGTGTAAATTGTAATAATCGCCCTCGCAATGGAATAACTGGTTGATGGTGGTACTGAAGTTTGAGATCATTTTTTTTGTATAGCTTGCTCATCGATATATTATTTACCTAGATGCACAGTTGACGCTCGGAAAATGGGACAGCAAAGGAGTGCTCAAGCACTCCTTTTTCCTACAGTCGGACGCCTATAGAATTCTAAATTTCAAAATTCAAATTTGAGAACGCTTCATCATTTCGTTTAAAAAGCTACTTTATAACACGTGCATAGGGTTATATTTGCGTTGATTTAATTAGAACTTGTGATCTTTTTCTTTGTTTTATCCTTGAGACTACTTTTTAGGACGATATTTGCAAAGAACTGTGCATCTAGGGTATATTATATTGATGAGCTTGCTTGATAGCCTCTATAGTTAGTAATATTACTCTTTGTATCTGACTGCGACTCAAACTGAATTCAAACTGATGACTCAAATGAAATAAAGTTTTAGGAATATACTTACGATATACAGTCGATGATGGGACAAACAGACAGACATAACGTGCAGCCAGTGCAGTCGTCCGTCACCCGAGGCAGATGAGTGTCCTCATTAAAACTGAAATAAAGACGGGCTTATAACGATACATGGCTATATGTATTAAAGGGGCAGTTATATTTAAAACGGCATACGTTTAGCCGAGCTTATTTCCGTCCCATTATGTGATAGAGTGCGAGCCTATAGCCATAACGTGTACAATTTTTAACCCTGGATAATTCATGCGTAATATTTCGGAAATGACAAATATGTACAACTTTTTAAACGATTTAAACTACACTACACTACACGAGTAACGCCCCAATACTGGAACGCTACTCAACTTTAACGAACGCGTTAAAGTTGAGTAGCGTTCCAGTATTGGGGCACACAATAACACATTGAATTTCGCCATACAATATTGACAGATAAAGCGATAGTAAATTCGTTTAAACGACATAAGGCGAGCTTAAGTGTTCGAGTCATCGATATAATATACCTAGATGCACAGTTGACGCTCAGAAAGTGGGACAGCCAACGAGTGCTTAAAATGTAAGTAAGCACTTGTTGGCTGTCAGTCGGGCGCCGACCATTCGTCTGTGAAGATGCCTAAATGCTCTGTGAAAGAGTGCAAAAATAACACTCTTACAAAGCGCAAAACACATGGGATTTCATATTTTAAGTAAGTATAATTCCCTTACTTGATTCTTAAAACCTTAATCATGTTAAATTAAGTATTAAACGTGTATAAATAATGAATTTAACGAATTCAGTTAATAAAATATTTTGTCCCTTTTGATACCATGATTTGGAACAATGAAATATATGGAGTCGTTTTTTTTGGAAATATATTATATTTATTTTAAATTTATGATTTTTTTTATTAATTACAGATTTCCATGAAATGAAATAGTAAGAGATAAATGGCGTAAAATTATTTCCGAAGAAAGGAGAGAAGAAAATTTTAAACCCAATTACTCAAGTGTGGTTTGTTCAGACCATTTTGCCGATTCCGATGGATATTATACAGAAAAAGGGATTAGGAAAATTAAAAAGAATGCTGTACCAAAAATAAAGGTGGTAAATTGTCATCAGCTACATTGTCCTTAACTAATGTTTACTATTTAATTTAACAATATGTATGCTGTTGGTGTACCTATAAATAAATAAATAAATATTGCCACATTTATTGACTTTATTTTAGATTGTCGTAACTACAAGTTTAAATGAGGCAGGGTGCAGTACAAGTGTAATAGCTGAAAAATATTTGATACAGAATTCATCAATAGCAAGCATATACTAGGTACATACTGCCATGTAAAATGACTATTTAATAATTTGCGGCTAATTCTAATAAATGTTTTAAATCAAAGTGTGCAGATCATAAAAAATTGCCAACATGAACAAAGTTGAACATTCCGCTGTCAAATAAGACGTTACTTTTGAAAGATAATTTGAAGGAACGCAACCAAAAATTTAAACTTAAATCTAATTGGTGCGACACTTAAAAAAGCAGAACAAAAGATCAAGAAAACGAAATGATAGTCTAAAAGAAATTATTAAGAATCTAAAGAGCAAAGGACGATCTTAGTGTGGGGCCAGGACTATGTATGTGACTGTTGGGTGTTATTTATTTATTTATGAATCACGCTAAGGCAAAACAGTGCTTATTTCATATTCATAACTCATAAGCTTCGTTATCTTCTAAACATTTATACTCTATCTATCTCTTAATGTAAGTAAAATTATTATAGAGATATCGCCATTCTCATCTACATTGTACGCCACGTGGTCAAAATTTCTCACAGATAAATACAAGAACTATTCGACTCCATTCAATCTTTGTCCAAGTGACTAGAATGTTTCTTTTAATAATGTCAAATTATTGTCAAATTCACCGAGGACACTGTTTACAATGATATTTGTATGGAACTGTGCATCTAGGTATATTATTATATCGATGGTTCGAGTATTCGGCGGAAGTTTTTTTTAATTATAAAAATAAAATAATAATATTAGCCCTGAGATATTACTGTCCCACTGCTGGGCACGGGTCTCCGACACTAATGAGAGGGTTTAGGCTCCACCACGCTGGCCTAATCCGGGTTGATAGACTTCACATACCTTTGAGATTCTTGTGGAGAAATTCTCGGGTATGCAGGTTTCCTCACAATGTTTTCCTTCACCGTTATAGCAAGCCATAATTCACAAAGAAAACACACTTAAAAAAGTATTTATATAGTCAGTGGTGTATGCTCCATTTTGGGACTGGTCTCGAACCTCGGACACTCGTCTGGGCAGTCCGTACCATTCCCAACTGAGCTACCGCTATTTTTTTAAATGTAGTAAAAAAATATATATTTATGACACAACCCCTAACACCCCGAAAAACCCCTATAACCCCGAAAATATGAAGGTTCCTCACTCAATAGCTTGATATCCGGAGTCTGCACAAGCCATGTAACACTTTCCACAATTGATGCACATGTCCTGAAACCATCACACAAACAAAATAAGTAGAGTCAACTGTCATTATTGTAAAATCAACACCAATAAAATCAATTTGATTGACTGCCTCGGTGGCGTGGTTGTACTTCCGTACAACTACCATCCTGGGGTCGCGGGTTCGATCCCCGGGCGGGCAAAGTGATATGGGATTTTTCCATATCAACCCGGAGTCTGGAATTTGTGCCCGATATAGCGATAGGCTCGTCCCCATCACATCTTGGACGGAACTAAGCTCAGCCAAATGTAGGTGTTTTAGTTCACTACTGCACCTCTGCCTGCCTTCGGGGATACAGCCGTGAGGTTATGTATGTATGTGTGTAGAATCAATTTATTGAGGGAGGCCTATGTACAACAGTGAGCGTCCTATGGCTGATGATGATGATGATCGTGATTTATAGAATTTCGGATAACATAACTACTTGTTTGGATAGCTAACAGGTGCTAGTAAGCGAAGATTATTCATCCTATTTGATAACAATGTTATAAGTATAGCACCGATAATATAACAAAAGTTTTGGGTTACTTTGGGGGCACCCTAAAACGTTTTTATTATAAAATCACAAGTTTAAAAACTTAACGGACCGACTTCAAATCCGATCGTGACCAAATTTATATGGGACTACCCTTGAAATAAGCTCTATCGAACTCAATGGAATATTGAAAATCGGTCCACATTCGGCGGAGATATCGCGTAACATACATAAAAAAAATACAGACGAATTGAGGACCTCCTTTTTGGAAGTCGGTCGAAAACCAGTATGTAACGCACCTCATAGCGTTACTGAAATTTAGACAATGGCATAAATAATATTTTTCAATAAGAAATTCATAAAGGTAATGTGACGCGCCCACGTTAGGCGTTTATTATGGTCATACTGAATTAGGGCCTTGGCCAGGATACATGCCAGGATAATAAGGTTAATACTAAACGGTCGTTCTGAATTACTGTAGACACTTACATCGTCAATAAGAGCTACGACTTGCTTGGTGTTGTCCAAGTGTTTATACGTCCCAACACGTGATAAGGCTTCTCCTAAGACATCTTGGATTCGGGGAATTTCCGAGTATCCATTGGAAGTGCCGTTTGCCAAGTAAGTTTGAACCGTATTGTCTTCTAGTAGGTCTGATTTTAGCCTTTTCTCGTGGAGTAGTTGTTCGCGTTTCTGGTTGTAAGGACCAAAATGAGCTAGCACCTGAAAAATGTATTGTAATCGAATGTTATTTTTTTAACCAACCACTATCTTCTGTCTCACGTCCCTTCCATAATTTTGACTATGGGATTTGAAAACTATTCCATATTTAGGTAACCAAACTATGTATTCAGAGACGAAATATTCTCTTTCCACCTGCTCTTATCCCACCTTAATGTGGAGACGGCATATCACACCTTTTTAAGCATGTTGCAGAAAGAATTCTGCCTAGCTTTTAGTAACGGCTGTCTGACTTGACCTTAAGGATCCAGACGATCGAGTCTCAGTCAAATCGTGTTACAGAAATACGCCATCCGACATGGGAATCGAACCCTGGATCTTCCCGTTCACTGCCTATACGCTGCTATTAGACCTAGGAGACCATTAATCCAACATAACATAACATAAGCTCACGCCTGTATCCCCGAAGGGGTAGGCAGAGGCGCACTAGCGAACTAGAACACCCACATTTCGCCGAGCTTAGTTCCGTACCAGATGTGATGTGTCCCAATATCACTTTGCCCGACCCGGGGATCGAACCCGAGACCTCAGAACCGTAGTCGTACCGAAATACCACCACGCCACCGAGGCAGGCACCATTAATCCAGATACAAAATTAAAGTATCTAAATGAAAGTATTCACCTTATTGGTTTACTTTGCTATTGACAAGAATATGTAGCTTTATATGCCCAATATGTTGATAGACTCGACCCCTATCACATCTGGGACGGACCTAAGCTCGGCGATATGTCTGTATTCTAGTTGGCTAGTGCGCCTCTGCCTACCCTTCGGGGATAGAGGCGTGAGCTTATGTATATGCCTTATTAAGAATTACTGGGACTTCTTTTTTATCTTTCTTTCTACCTGCCATTATCCTACCTTAATATGGCGTCGGCGCAACACACTTTTTCAAGCATGTTGCAGAAAGTATTTAGCTTACTTTTTATGACCGGCTACCTGCGTGACATCAACCCATTTGAGGGATCCAGTCCCAGGCACATACAATTAGAAAATTCGCTTTGCCCCACCTGGGGATCGAACCCACGACCCCGCGGTCCACAGCCCATATATGCTGCCACTAAACCCAGGAGACGACTAGGAACTTCTTTTTAATCATAAACTTAATACCTTTCCATCTGTATCATACAGCGTTTGCACCGGTTTTCCCTTTTGATGTTTCAATGTAGGGGGTGACTGTCCCATCCAATTATTTAAGCCTAAAGAACGTAAGTACAACAGCGCTTTTAATCCAGTAATGTAGTCATCTACCACTGTGAAGTCTTGATTTTGGACTGCACTGCAAATCTAAAAACAACCCAAATAGCTATCAACAAAATATTCACATTAATGATACTGCGAAAATGTATAAAAGTACAGGGCCGGCTGTTACTATTCAAGTGGGGTGCAAAATCACCAACGTTACAAAAGCGTACACTTCTGACTTTTATATCAAGTGTTTTTTAATGAATTATTGCTGACTAACGCCCGGTTCCAATAAACAATCTCAGTTCGAATGTGCAGATAGATACAAAAATTAGCCAATAAGAACACAGTTTAAATATGACTCCGTCAAATGACTCGATTTGGTTGGTTTATAATCGCGATCTATCTGCGCTCTAAACTAAGATCGTTTATTGAAACCGGCCGTATAACGGTGAAGGAATACACCGTGAGGGATCCTGAATACCTGAGGGTCATTAGTAGAGAAAGCCCGTGCCCGTGCAGTGAGGCAGTAATATTACAAGTCTCATATAATCATTATAACTATATGGGCTGGGCTGGTGTTCATTTTTATAGTCAAGGCGAGTAACTCCGTCTGTCTGTAACTCTCTTAACTGTGACGGACTTCCTCGCAAATAATAATCTATACCGTCGGGGCCGTTTTAAGGCACGCATGGGCCTCTGCACACACAAGAGTTGGGGGGCCTTTTGGAGAGCAAAAATAATTAATCATGTAAGTACGTATCAGACTTTCGGGGGCCCTGGGCACGGGCCCCGTGAGCTCTTGTGGTAAAGACGGTCCTGTTATCGTACATATTTACATTGACTTAAATATTTTGTTACCTGCACCACAGGCGCTCCACACATAATAAACTGTAGTGCAGAGTCAGCCGAGTCTATGCCGCCGATGCCTAATATTGGGAAGCCTGGCAATTTGTTACCAATAGCCGAAACAGCTCGGAGACCCATCGGACGAGTGGCGTTACCAGAAACACCGCCGTAGGTTGTGTGCTTCTCACGACCTAAAAAAGAAGACTCGTGATTATGCAGAAACGAACGAAAAAACCTGATAACTGAATTAAAAGACATTGATTCATAAGACAGCCTCGGTGGCGTAGTTGTATTTGGGTACGACTACCGTCCTGAGGTCTCGGGTTCGATCCCCGGGTCAGGCAAAGTGATATTGGATTTTTTATCAGCCCGAAGTCTGGAATTTGTGCCCGATATGGCGATAGGCTCGCCCCCTATCACATCTCGGACGGAACTAAGCTCGGCGAAATGTGGGTATTCTAGTTCGCTAGTTTACCACTGCCTACCCCTTCGGGGATACAGGCGTGAGCTTATGTTATGTTATGTAAGACATTAACGGACCAATTTCAAAATTTATCCGATCCTGACCAATTATATGGGACCACCCTTGGAATAAATTCGATCGAACACACAATTAAAAAAAAAAATACACAAAAAACACGATTTTAGTACATCTCTTTTTGAAGTATGTCGAAAAATAATGGGAGAATTTAGATGGGTTCAATTCTCAGATGGAGAAAAATAATTCCTAATAGATTTAAAACGCAGCTATAGCGAATTCATTAGCTAACCCCATAACCGGCACATGTCAGTCAGTGACTCAATAACATCGGTTCAGGTATACATAGTAGCAGGGAAAACCTTGATTAAAAGCATGTTTATCAATATAATTATCATAGGTGTAATAGGTAAGCCAAAATCTTACCCACAGCCGGCCAGGGTGTGCTATCTGCTTTGACAGTCATCAATCCTTGGACCGTGTTTATAGCAGAAACTCCACTAGCACCACCTTAAAAGTTATATACACTTTAAAACTTCGCTTCATTATTTTAATTTTCACAAGTTGATTTTAGAGATCACCACATTTCAATGTAATATAAATTAATGAGCTTGTAAAAGTATTTGTTTTGAAAACTTAAGAAAGAATTTTCATTCTATTAATATATACTAAATATAATAACTGAAAAAAAAAAAAAATTATAAAAAATTAGGTTCATCTTTCCAATTCAAATACGGGACTGGCTCGGTGGCGTGGTGGTATTTCGGTACGACTATGGTTCTGAGGTCTCGGGTTCGATCCCCGGATTCTGGAATTTGTGCCCGATATGGCGATAGGCTCGCCCCCTATCACATTTGGGGCGGAAGCGAAATGTGGGTGTTCTAGTTCGCTAGTGCGCCTCTGCCTACCCCTTCGGGGATACAGGCGTGAGCTTATGTTATGTTATGGTAATTTTCCCCCAGATTTAAATGTACCTTCATATGCTGCTACAGCAATGCTAACGATGTCCGTGATGTTTGGAGTCAGTTTGACGAAGAATGGTACCTTAATCGCCTTACGTACCCACTGCGATATGCCTTTTACGAGAATGGGGTCCTGCAAAATGATTTTGATTATTGTTAGTCTTATTTCTTAGACTGCCTCGGTGGCGTGGTTGTATTTCGGTACGACTACCGTTCCTTAGGTCTCGGGTTCGATCCCCGGGTCGGGCAGTGATGTTGGATTTTTCAATATCAGCTCAGAGTCTGGAATTTGTGCCCGATATGGCGATAGGCTCGCCCCTTATCACATCTGGGACGAAACTAAGCTGGGCGAAATGTGGGTGTACTAGTTCGCTAGTGCGCCTCCGCCTACTCCTTCTGGGTATAGGCGTGAGCTTATGTTTTATGATTCAATTATTAGAATAACAATACACACGATATACATAATACAATATAGAGGTACAGCCTTCATCACAAACATTACCATTATTCTAATCCGCCTCTGCCTACCCCTTCGGGGTAACAGTGAGCTTGTGTTATTACCATTATAGTCCTTAAAAATGAATGAACACTTTTAAGCGTAAGTGGTAATCATGAAAGCGCGTCACCTGTCCACAAGCCAGCCCCATCCCCGACTCGCCCATCCCGTGCGGACACGACAGGTTGAGCTCGAGCGCGTCGGCGCCGGCCGCCTGCGCCTTTACAGACAGCTCCGTCCAGTCCTCCTCGTTGTACGAACACATTATCGATGCTATTATAACCTATAAAAAAACATTTTTGAACATTATGTTCACGACATCTATTTCTTTCCACCTTTTTTTTCCTACACCGGCAATACTGCCTAAAAACCCCGCGGTGGCCTACTTGGGGCTTGAGTGGGGCGGTCCCAGGGTATCCAGAGATAGACTCGGATTGGTACCGGAACCGCCTGCTCTGAACCAATTTCTTACCACCATTCCACTTTAATGTGTGTTGCGTACACACTCTGTCTAGCATGTTGCAGAAAGGATTTAGCTTAGTTTATACTACCGGATACCTGTAACGCCAACCCTGTTCACCCTGAATACCAACACCCGATCCAGAACCTCTCTGTTCACAGCCCATATATGTTGCCCCTAGACCAGAGGTTTCCAAACTTATTTTGTCTACAGCCCACTTTGAAAAAAAATTATTTTCTAGCGACCCGCATTTTTTTAATGAAATAAAAACTACTATAACTTCAAATTAAATAAATTATTGTGAGGTATTTCAGCGGAGATCCCCTTTTTTCTCGGTATCTTACCGCCCTTTAGGCATGCAGCGCCCTTAATGTGGGGTCTAGGCGAGGGCGAGGTAATGGCGATAGTAAAAGAATAATAATTGTAGGTGCATAATATCACCTCTTCACATAATTATATACCTAACGATGTAAATTACAGTCGAAATATTTAGCTAATGATTAGTATAATATGTCAAGGCATTACCTGGTGGCGTCAGCCAATAAGCCACGGGGCAAGAGGAACAATAGACATGTAACCTGGTACAGACTTCAGGAGTCGAGATGAGTTAGATTAGCCTCCCTACCCCATGTGTCCATAGGTCGCAGGTTCAAATCCGGCTCGAAGGACCAAAAAAAATGTGCAAGTACCGAGCAAGGGTACGGTTGTTTGATATTAATATGATACGAATGTTTAAGATGTTGATATTTAATGTCCACTTTTACAAAAGTACTTTTTTTACATTTTAACATTTAGTTAAAATGTTTAAAAAAATGTTAAATGTTAATGAGACGATGACTGTACCTACTCAACTTGCGTGGTAACAGGCCTTTGATCGACTGATTTATTAATTTTACGTAAACGCGCAACGCGCCTAAATGCTGATTAAGATGTTCGGTAAAATTAGACCGAACTTCATGAATGTGTCACAAAACATTTTACCAATACTTACTTTGTTAGGGAAATCTCTTTTAAGTTCAGTGATGCTCTGACACCAGTAAGCTTCGCACTTCTCCGAAATGAGTTCGATGTTCAGGAAGGAACCTTGTCCCGGGCCGTAATTCTCGCCTGATGTCACTCCACGAACGATACGTGGCGATACATTGGTTACTAAGTCCTAAAATAAATTACAATGAAATTTTATGAGCAAAACAATGTAATCGTGGGTCACCCCCTAAAACAGCCATCATACCATACCAGATAAGTAGGTAAATAGAAAATCTTGGAAACAAGATACCAACTGCAGTTTACAGTTCCAACTGTACAAACTAGTGATGTGGATAATCGATTATTTTTTAAAGATGTATTATTATATCAATTATTAATCGACCAGGATGGTTGGCGCTCACTTGGGGAGGCCTACGTCCAGCAATGGACGGCGATAGGCTGAAATAATAATTAACTAACCGATTAATCGATAACGTCTTTAAATAATTAAATAATCGATTATGAAAAATAATCGATTATCCACATCACTAGTACAAAACTTTACAATTGGCTCGGTCCGAAAACGCACTATTGGATCAACTTCAGATGTCGTTAAATGGAACACATTATACGCCTGATAATAAGCGCAGTCCAAAAAACCAACGACCATCGATAAACAGGTCTATCAGGTAATCAGATATATTATACTGTTTGGACATTTCAAATAGTACTATTTCTATTTATGGACTATTTCTATTTAATAGAACTATTTCTATTTATGGAGGGGACGTCTGCCGGAGCACAGACGGGTCACCAGTTTTGTATTCAGAACCATTTCACCCTATTCTGAGGTAGTAAATTGACATTCTAATCTTACCTTATCCAAGCCGAAAGTCTTGGTAACAGCGAATCCCCATCCCTGCTCAAACGCCCTTCTAATCATAGCGGTGCTTGTAGTGGGGGGCGCACTAGCCAATCCGAAGGGGTTCTCAAACTTTATGCCGCACACTTCTACCGAGAGGTCTACGTCGTCGATCGGGCAGTGGAATTTTGGCAGCTCGACGGGCCCGTCGAAGGGTATGCCCTGCATAAATAATGGTTACTACCATTATCACCTTGAATACTACCCCGCATGAGCATAAACGTTATGTTCGAAATGGTACTGTTACTTTTTGCTAATATGGGATTTGCATATTTGGTAAAGAAAAATATATACTCGAGCACAAAGAAAATTGTAATAAAAACAGCAATAATTAAAAAATATATATAAAAAAGCAAATATATACAAAGAATATAAAAAAGCTAAATAAGTTGCAATAGGTCCATTGTATCGATTAACTAATCCATTATTGACTATAGATGAAGAAATAAAATTAATTAAAAGCTTTAAAGTTAAATGTACTAAATAACACAATACAACAATGGAAGAGAAGTTATTGAGATACCTGTAAATAACAGTGCATGTACCAAGCCGCTGTTTTGCCATCATTGACTGACTCAACAGTAGTTTCTGCTACACCAGCCAAATCACCACCGACAAATACAGCCGGGTTGCTGACGCTCTGCATTGTAGTTTCATTCACATCTGGCAGTCCCCATCTGTTCAGTTTCACGCCAGACATCGCATCTTTCACTGAAAAGAAAATTTGTGTTAAATTGATCGGGCTCAAAGGACCAGTTTTTATAGTGGTAGAAAAATCGTCTTGTCTTTAAGGAAACAGTGCTTAAATAATATCAAAATAACATTGTCAAAACTTAATTATACTATTCTAATGGTAAGATTTGAAACCCACAGCCAAACAATTAATGTGTGTGTGATCCCCAGATATTTGTCCTGGGTGTGGTTATTGTGAAATCGAAAGTCGATTCACGAAACAATGTTCGTATTTTACCGTAGAATTGACAATGGGCCTTACTTATAAAAACAGTTTCACTGAGCAAATGGTAAAGAATAACCAGTCCCTTTTATTTTCAAACGATGTGATACAAGGAAAAAAGTGGCAGCCTATTCTTAGCCATTTGCTGAGCTAAACTGTTTTTATAAGTAAGGCCTTATTGCGTGACAGTTATTTACCTACTTCTTATTATTTATTACATAGCATTTACCATCAGATTCATAAAGTCCAGAGCCGAAAGCAGAGATAATGAAATTGGTTTTCAACTGCATTATTTGATCGTAGTCTTCTATCCATTCGCCATTGTCTAATTGTTCCGTACGACACATCTTTAATCCTGTGATCTGTAAATAAAACGTTACATTTATTTTACTTTATTTCCACCTACCATTATTTCAAATTAATGTGGGGTTGGCGCAACACATTTTTTCTGGCCTCTTGCAGAAAGGATTCGGCTTAGTTTTTACGACCGTCTTGACGAAAAATCGCTTTGCGGAACGAATAGACGTTGGCAATAGACCAAGGAGGCGACGAATATCTAATACTTCTGCAATGTATAAGCAGCGAGCGAGTCGGCTGTGAAGCGATAGGCCGCAGGTTCTATTCCCGTACTGACAGAAATGTTTATATGTCTTAAAAATATTTACCTTTCCGCCTTTAACAATAATTTCCTGCGGGGACATGAACGGCACAAATTCGCATTTTTCTTCTTTAGCCAAATCAACCTGAAATCAATAAAAGTGATGTGCTCTATTTCAATTCTGTTGCAAAAAGTATTTGGCTTATTTCTTTACGACTTTCTGCTTGATGTCAACTCTGCTCTGGCAGATCCAGTTCCGGGCAGAGCGTGTTACAGAAACTGCTTTCTACTGCTTTTTAGGTCCAATGACCAAAGCTAAATGACAAAAGTGCATCGGTTTTGCCAAAAAAAAATTGAAAAATCAATTTTTAGGGTAGGTAGTAAGTATCTCTCCTACATGTAAAGTTGGGACCGAGATTTTTTTTAAATCTAATACCTACCTAACATACTAATTGTAATCAGTGGGGAAGGCTTTTACCCAGCAGTGGGATGATATGGGGCATAATATAAGAAAACCGTAAAACTTGTTAACTTTGGTGATCTTTGATGAGTTTTGCTTGGTGCGTTGGCTGGCTTCGGTCGATTCTCTGAGTGAAGGGCCTCGCACTGGAAGGAATTGCCTCCATAACCCCAGCAGGACCGTGAGGTCATCCAAATCTGGATCTCATAATAATTGCCAAAACTTGATAATTGCTCTATTTACATTGGCTAAATCATCGCAATGGTGTGGAAGCCACTATTTTTAAAAGAAGAAGAAAAATAAAGCGGTTTTTCTTCATAAAATATGGGTCCTTCGAGCCAGATAAACTCAACACGAATTTAATTTTTAGCGAAAGAAGTGAAGCTGGAACAAGCCTTTAAAAGAAGAAGATAAGAAGCCCGTAACAATCGCATTACCTCTTCAGGCACAGCCCTGATGTTAGTGAATCCTTTCCTGAAGACGACGTACACTCTGGTGGCGCCGCAGCGCAGAGCAGACGTGGCGCAGTCGAACGCTGTATCTCCGGCGCCCAGGACTATCACGCTACCGTGCAGCTCGGGGAGGGTGGGTTTACACGCACACATGCCTACAATATGATTAAAGTGGTAGAGCCACGCTGTAGACAGTAATGTCTATAGCACGAATGGGCTGGCTCGACCGGTTAGATACCACTGTCTCACAGAAAACCGACGTAAAGTGGCAGCTTGCTGTCGTGTTTCGTTCGGTTAGTGGGATTTCCGGTGGCCCATTTCCCCACTCCCTTTCCTAATCCCCTTCCCTCCCATTCCATTCCCGCCTTTTAGGTTGGCCACGCACCCATGATTTTTTTGTATCTTGGATGTCTATGGGCGGTGGAGATCACTTACCATCAGATGACCCATCTGCTCGTTTGCCAATCTCTGCTATAAAAAAAAATGATTATCACAAGTTTAAAACATAAACCGATTTGAAAATCCTAATCAATATTGGACCACCATCCGAACACAAAAAGAATTTTAAAAATCGATCCACATTTGAACCGCACAATTAAACCGACGACCGTTTGAAGTCGGTTGGAAAGGAAAGATGTCATCTTTATTGGGCCTTCATCACATTTCTTCAAATACACCGAATTGTTCAAAGTGTGATAAAAATATCACACTCTGAACAATTCAGTGTATTTTTCTTTTTTCTGCAAAGGAAAAGTATATCACGTCACCGCGTGTGTCCGACTCCGAAGTGAGCCTTTCAAGATAATAACAATTTAAATAAAATAATTAGGATGTGAAGACATGTAATGGCATTTTGGCTTCTCAGATTTCTACGCTACCGGAGGAAAAATGTCTGTAATAATATTGTTAAACCACTCGGTTATTAACTATTAGTAATTGCCACCACTTACATAAGTCTTTTAAATCTTTGGGGAGGCCTATAATCAGCAGTGGAAGTCCTGAGGCTGATAATGATGATGCTGAAATACTACATACCTCCATCCAACAGTCCAACATCTCATGAATCCAACCAGCCCCAAAGTACTACCGAAAACAGAATGTAGAGCCACGATAAAATGTTCAGAAAAGTATACATGAAAGGTTGGTCAAACAGTTTGATTGTTGGACGATTATGAAGTGCTGGTAATTATACCAACACAAGAGGAGTATTAACTTCGTAAAATAAACTTACCTTACTGATTTCTTAAGTTTACGCAAATGTTATACATTGAAATAAAACTATTTTTACGGATTTTATCACGATTTGGTTTTTAATTTTTATTCCCGACGTTTCGAAGGCTTTGTCTGACCCGTGACAACGAAGACTGCAAAGCCTTCGAAACGTCGGGAATAAAAATTATAAACCAAATCGTGATCGAATCCGTAAAAATAGTTTTATTTCAATAAACTTACCTTTTTTACTCCCCTTTGATACGAGAGGCAAGAAGTCTTTGCTAGTGTAGAATCCCATCTCCTGATTAAGTCCTTTGAAGATAGGTACGCTCTTCGGCTCGGGAAGACCGATACCAAGAAATACTGCCGCGTGTCCATCGTTCAGTAAACCCTAAATTTTTTTTAAATTGTGGAGACTACAGTCGATCAAGTACTAGCCACAATCATCCTATGTTCAACTGCCGCGTCTTCTGCAAATGTTTTTCGAAACAAAACGCGGAAAACACCTACACATAACAATGTATTTCGCTGTCTCCTACTCATGGAAGAATGGACCATAGACAAAATTTGTAGAAATGCCGTGTTTTGTGTAGATGTTTTTAATGTTTTGTTTAGACAAAACGTGTGCAGGAGACGCGGCTTTATTCGACACTACACAAGTATGAAGTATCTATAGCCTATAGGTGGCTGTACGAGTTAATACTTGTCGAAACATCACGCCTGTATTCCCGAAGAGGTAGGCAGAGGCAAATTCACGAACAAAGGATTTATGGGCCACACAAACATTTATCTCGATGCGGGGATCGAACCCGCGACCTCTCGCTATTAGCCGGCTAACTTGCCCACTGAACCACGGAGGCTGTCGTCATTAACTTGATGATGTGATACAACGCAAGCGCGTACAGATAAACATAAGCTCATAAGCTCACGCCTGTATCCCCGAAGAGGTAGGCAGTGGTGCACTAGCGAACTAGTTCACCCAGAGATAATATAGAGAAAAGCGTTTTGTCTCTTTAACTCTTACTTAATAGAAGGAAGAAAGGAACAAACTAATTTAAAGTTAAACACTGCTTAATTTATACTTAACCGGAGAGTGATAGAAATATGATAAAATAAACTCACATTAACAGTGATGTCTTGAGTAGAAAGTTTTCTACCATTAACAAATTTAACTCCCAAGTTCTTGACAAGATCGATTTCAAATTGCACCACGTCGTACGGCAGACGGTATTGTGGGATTTCTGATGAACTGAAATGATACATTTCATACATACATAGATTCACGCCTGTATTCATAAATGGATAAGCAGAGGTGAACTAGATGTGAGATTTGATAGGGAGCGAGGCAATTGCCATTTCGAGCACAAATTCTGAATAGAAAAATTCAATATCACTGCCCAACCCGGGGATCGAACCCGAGACTTTGTTTGTATAGACAAATGTACATGTATAGACTTACGCCTATATCCTCGAAGGGGTAGGCAGAAGCAAACAAGAGAACTACAACACCAAGATTTCGCCGAGCTCTTTTCCGTCCCAGATCTGATAGGGGACTAGCCGATCCTCATATCGGGCACTTACAAACTCTGATACTGAATAGAAAAATCAATTTTCGCGACCCGGCAATCCAACCCGAGGCCTTTGATTTTTTTTTCATTTATTAAAAACGTTTATTCGCTTAGCGAATATGCCACCCCTATACAAATTTCTAAATATAATATACATATATTAATGGATTTCTGTTATTAATTCCAAATTTCACCATATGCAAAAGTGGTATGATTGAATTAGCTAAAGGAAAAGCCAGTACAGCCTTACATGCTGCAACCGCCGACGCCTAAAAATTTCAAACTGGGGGTTACCACGACCTCATAGCAATATTATTACAATCTTACTTGTTCCGATTCCCGTATACAAAAAAAACGTAGTAAGATTATAATAATACTGCTATAAGAGGTGGTGGTAACCCCCCTGACCTTTGAACTCATGTTGCTTATCAAATGATTTTACCTTAATCCACCAAAATATTTTTCTTTTTCGTAAACCGTGATGTCCTTATAACCAAGCCTGGCGAGGAAACAAGCACAGCTAATACTGGCTGGTCCGCCGCCGACTAAAGCTATTTTCTGATTCCCGCCTTTTGGCAGAGGTTTGGTATTTGGATCTAAGGTTTGAGGTATACCCATCCTCATGAATACCTGGAAAAAATAACAAAAACTAAACTAATAGTCTGCCGGCTCGCGTATTCCCTCCCTCCTATGACATTGGAGGTCCTTTAAGCGAATCGTGAAGAAGCATTTATTCAGGCCGGCATAACTCTGGCGACCATTCATAAACTATGTATATCGATTCAATGGTCGTTGGTTTTTTTTTGGACTGCACTACGCTTACCATTAGGTGTAATGTAGTCACTTTGCTGAGCTCGGATAAAAAAATCAGACTTCATAAAGACAAAAATAAACTATGAGAGTTGTGTTATTGAGTCGAGTCTTCCCTTTTAGGGTGTAGGCAAAATGTTTCAATGGAGTTGTAACTGTGTACTAAAATAATCACAAGTTTAAAAACTTAAGGGACCGACTTCAAAACTTATCCGATCGTGATAATATGGGACCACCCTTGAAGTAAGCTCTAATATAATAATACCTATAAATATTATTAGCCCTGTAATATTACTGTCCCACTGCTGGGCACGGGCCTCCTCTACTAATGAGAGGGGTTAGGCCTTAGTCTATAAGCTCTATCAAACACAAAAATAATCTTGAAAATCGGTCCACATTTAACGTAACATATATAAAAACACAGACGAATTGAGGACCTTCTCTTTTTTTTAAGTCGGTGATAAAATACGGAAGAACCTCTTATTCAACCGCGTACACTTTGCCATGCTAGGATAAATTAATATTACACTCACTTTCTTTCCACTTGTCTTTATCCCACCACAATATGAGGTCAGCGCTATATACTTTGTCAAACATATTGCAGAAAGGATTTGGCTTAGATTTTTACAAAGAGCTTTATTATTACTACTACTATAGTTTTTGTTTTTTTACGACCGATTGCCTGCTTGACACCAACCTTTTTATAAGTGATGCAGTTTTTAGAAAATCGTATTAGAAAAACACCCACCGGCCTGGAAATCGAACCCAGGTTCATAGCTCATACACTGTCGCGTCGCTGGACCAAAGGGCGACTATGCTATGAGCTTATACTTACATCAACTGCAAAGTGTTGCAACCCGCCGATGTTAATCGCGCCTTCCTCGGTAGCGTGGAGGTTGCACCCTCCCACACAAAGGTCGCTGGTGGGACATACCATACCACACGTAAGACCGAGAGGATTGTCCGACAGGATAGCCTTTGCAGCTCCATAATAGTTCTAGAACATTGGAATTAAATCTAGATAGTAAATAGGTAACATAAGCTCACGTCTGTATTGCCGAAGGGCAGAGAGCGCACTAGCGAACCAACATACTACATTTTTCCGAGCTTAGTTCCGTCCCAGATGTAATAAGGGGCGAGCCTATCGCCATATCTGGCACAAATTCCGGACTCCGGGCTCCGGGCTGATACTGAATTCAAAAACCCAATATCACTTAGTCCGACCCGAGGATCGAAACAGAGACCTCAGATGGTAGTCGTGCCGAAATACAACTACGCCATCGAGGCAGTCTAGTCAGATTAATAGCAATTATTAAATGACCTATGTTCAGCAGTGAAGGTCTTGTAGCTGATGATGATGAGACTGATAGAATTCATATACATAGTCTTAAGCTACGTAGAGGCCAGTGGAGACATAGATGAAAACTTAAAAAAAAAAGTATTTTATTATTGAAATCGACAGCACCAGCTAGTGGCTATAATGATTAACCTAACCTAAACCTTACCCCTTTAGGTTAGCTTAGTATTTAAGGTTCAGCATTACAGCCTGCGATTGTGAGCCAGTGCAAAACACACATAGAGTAAAGACAAAACAAACTGGAAATACATTTAGATGAAGTCCATGATATTTCAAAGACGCACAAAGATAACTAAATAAATATTGGTAGAAACAGTTAGCAACTTTCGAAGGTCATCAGCACGCATGTCCCAGAGTAGTGAAAGGTTGTTTATTATCGTCTTGCTTCGTTACAAGATAATAACCGGAACACAAAGCTAGTTACTTCTAAATAGGCAGGTACTGCTCATGTGGTCGATCCAGCCATAATTATCTTAACGTGAACGCAAGGACGTTTGCCTCAAAACGAGAGTCGCTGTTGAATCGCATTCTTTCTACCCAATCCTCATGGCAATATCTTTGTCATAACAAGACTGCTTGTTTGTACATAGTATATGTTTGTCTTTGGTATTAACTCTATATGATTGAAGTGTTCTGATGATAATAAAGATAAAAATATGTAGCGAAACCATGTTTGCAGTGCAGGAGACGCGGTTTTATTGATCGACTGTCTTGGAAGGTTGGTATTGCCTTACCGTACCTTATTAGCTATGCTGGTGATGAAGCTCTTAACGTCTATCTGCGTAGGACAGGATTTTTGGCATGGAGCGTCTGCGCATTTGAGACATCTGGCGGCCTCCTTCAACGCGCCTCGTTCCGATAAAGTTGTGTGTTTTATGTCGTCGAAGTTTTTGGTTAGTGTCGGACATGCCTGAAAGCAGTTTCACATAAAAAATCTAGGGAAAGATATCAATTAATCTTATATTATAAAGACTAAGATTTATTTGTCGAACTTATGACGTTGGCGATGATGTAATTCGGCTAGTAAATTTTCCTGCTTGAGATCCAAGGCCTACTTCCGTGTGTGATCCAATACATTAATAATAATAGCCCTGCAATATTACAGTCCCACTGCTGGACACGGGCCACCTCTACTAATGAAAGGGGTTAGACCTTAGTCTACCACGCTGGCCTAATGCGGTTTGGTAGACTTCACATACCTTCGAATTTCTTGTGGAGAAAATCTCGGGTATGCATGTTTCCTCACAATGTTTTCCTTCACCGTAATAGCAAGCGATATTTCACAATGAAAACACACAACATAGAAATGTCAGAGGTGTATGTATGCCTCTTTTTGGGGTTAGTATCGAACCTCCGACACACATCTCGGAGTCCGTACGACACCCAACTAAGCTATCGCTGCTATCCAATTCATTAATCTCTCAGAAGTCTTTAATACTATCATTGGATAGTGGTGTTGAACTTTAAAACACGTAGGAGGTTATGAAATATAGAAATAGGTTTTCTTACATTGCATTTCCTATCGGCATTTCTCTTCCAATGTTGTTTATTCTTCTTGGTTTGAGCTGATGGCACTAAATTTGTGTACGGTTTCACTGTAGGATTCAGCCGTAACAGATTCTGTAAAAGTGAATTATTTTTGACACCTAGTGAAAGTGTACTTCATTCTATTGCTAGTATTCGTCTGTTCTAGTCATCTTCTCCCAACTCAATGCGGCGTCGGCGTAACAATTACTTATTTTAAGCATGTTGCAAAAATGATTTGGCTTTAGTTTTGCCGACCATACTGTCTGGCGGCAACCCCCTTTGGAGGATGTAGTCTCGGGAAAATAATGTCCAAAAAGCCTTGCCTGACCCACAACCGACCCCGACGATTTGAACCCAAGCACCTCCGTCCACAATCCATATAAGCTGCCTCGAGACTAAGGAGGCGACTCACTAGAATTGAATTCTAGTACAACTGCAAAATTTCCATTCGCGTCGCCTCATAAGTCATAACACGCGTGTATTATGTATCTACTTATTTTATATTATTGTATTCGTTATAACTACGATATATTTTAAATGCTGACCTAGGGAGCTTATCACTGGATATTAAAGCAATAAAATTTAATATACGACATTGCGCATATAAGATGACCTCTAACCTGGTAGATAATGACTTAGGTTCCACAAAGTATATTACATTCGAATCTTCGTAGTACATTATCAAAAATATTAGGAGCCTCACTGACTAAAAGAATTTGAATTTATTTTGCTAGTTGCTACGTTACGTTATTTGCTTGTTTAAGCTACCATCAGAGAAATTTAGCGATGCGACAACGAGGATGCTGTTAGAAGCTGTGACTTTTCAAATGAGATATGGGGCGATGCGTACTGCGGAGCCATGAACCGGTGTTATTGTAGAACATAATCAACAAGATTAAAAACTTAACGGACCGCCTTCAATATTTATCCGTCGTGACCAAATGAATGTGGGAATTCACCATTAAAACAACCTCTACCGAACACAAAATCTTGAAATGAGATATCGCGAACATAGATAGAAAAAATACAGACGAATTGAGGACTTTCTCCTTTTTTTGAATTTGGTCGAAAATATCTCGCTTTGCTCTTTACCACCAGAGCTGTACCCTGAGGGGCTTACTCGCCGTAAGCTGGCAACACCAATACCCACTATATCTGTATCATGATATAAAACACTCGATTTCGATAAGATAGTGTCATAATATTGAAGCATTTCATGGACTTACCCTACTTTCGTGTGCGCAAATCAGTCATCGTCATACACCCAACAGTCACACACTATTCCTGACCCCACACTAGGTTTAACCTATTGTGGGTATCAAAAACTACCAGAGACGCACGGTCTTACAACACGCAGTCCGAAATAAATATCTATGGGCCACACTAACATTTGTTTCGGTCTCGGAATCGAACACGGGACCTAGGGCCTCACAGCCGGCTACCCGCCCGCTGCGCAACGAAGGCTGGCACATCATGACCTTTTTGGTTGAATAGTAACTGATTAGGTACCTTAATAGGCTGTCAACTTTGTTGTCTGCTAAGATAAATCATAGGTTTTCTGCAAATACTTCTATGTATTCTACTGGACAAGTTGTTTAGAAGTAAAATTGTGGTACATTACGGCAAGTGTTTAACGCTTGACGGCTAAGGAAAAGAGAAGATCTCTATAGTGAGTTGCGGTCAATTGACAGAAACTTAGTGCGCAAATTCTATGTACCGAACAACCTGTCTAGTAGTATACATAGAAGTCTTTGGTTTTCTGTGATTATTTTATATCTTTGGTACAAGTTTTGACAATGCGCTAAATTATTCCATGGAATTAGTGGGATTTTCCACAACCTGCTAAACCTTTAACACGTATGGCAGCACACGTTTTAAAAGAGCATTTCAGCACTGCATTTTCATTGATAATTTGGCCCTTGATCATGCCTAAACCTTGGACCAGTGCCAGCATGCCTACATGGTAATGAAAAATATACCTTTACCAACATAAAGCACTAATGAACGCAACCTTGAATATTGTACGTGCATAATGCACTGATGTTGCAATAAACAAGTTATCTTATGATGATATTGTTATTGCATGATAAACAAAGACACTTCCATACCATATTTATCATTAATTTTATAATAAACAATTTTTTTTGTTTCCAACTCACCTCAATATCTGGCAATTCCTTGCTCAACAGTACCTTCGCCATATTTTTACATTTATATCACAAAAAGATGAGTTTAAAATACTTTTTCGCTTTTGCTCAAGCGCAGTCTGCGCAGTGGACTGCTCACTGGCAGTGCGTCACGGCGACTAAATTATTGAACCAAAAACAATCTGAACAGCGATCCTCGATTTCTGCAGTAATGTGGATCATAACTTATCAGTTTCCAATATATTAATATCTGTGTTAATAACATTGATTGCCTCGGTGACGTTTGTGTATCGGTACGCCTACCGTCCTGAGGTCTCGGGTTCGATCCCCGGGTCGGGCAAAGTGATTTTGGAGTTTTCCATATCAGCCCAGAGTCTGGAATTTGTGCCCGATATGGCGATAGGCTCGCCCCCTATCACATCTGGAACGGAACGAAGCTCGGAGAAATGTGGGTGTACTAGTTCGCTGGTGCGCCTCTGCCTACCCCTCCGGGGATACAGGCGTGAGCTTATGTATGTATGTTAAATAACATTGTATCTTCGTAAATGTTCTGCGGACTGAGCAGGAAAATTTCTGACAACCGTAAATGTATTCGAGCTCGATGCGCGTCTATGAAATTTGTATGAAATATTAACCAAACGTCATCAGTGCGCAGAGAACTCGAATACATTTACATTTACATTCGTTTTTCGTGCTCGGGCTACTGAAGTGGACAGGTCTGGAAGTTAATTTTATAATTGAGACGTCTTTCAAGATCATTGTCTACAAACAAAGTAGTATCTGCGCAGTATATATGACTATCAACTACCCATTACTAAAGAATTAAGCATATTTTCATATCAATAACGCACGATGAATGGATATTGCGCAATTTAATTTATAAGATCAATACATTGTGACATCTAACTCTGATTAGAACATATCACTCCTGTCTTTGACGTTATTCGTTAGTATATTATTTCTCCGATATTTATTGCACTTCATACCTATAATCATTACCTATTTCTCTCAGATCAATAATAATAAATAAAATAATACTATTCGCCCTGTAATATTACTGTCCCACTGCTGGGCACGGGCCTCCTCTACTGAGAGGGGTCAGATCAATAAGCTGCTATGAAACCAGTTCTGCTGTTTCGATCTCAAATTTTAATTATCATCTGATACATCATCATATTTTACGAGTCGCTTATCATATCTGAATATTAATATTATTTAATAACACTGATGACCTCTATGGCAATATATTTTGATGATAAAGTTGTTGCGACATACCTACTCAATTATTAGTTACTAACGCTAGAAGATGCTAATTGTTACTTGGGAATAATTGCAGTATCAAATCTAAATATTATTTCCACGCATCGATATATTATTTACCTAGATGCACAGTTGACGCTCGGAAAATGGGACAGCAAAGAAGTGCTTAAGCACTCGTTTTGCCTACACTCGGACGTCGATAGAATTCTAAATTTCAAAATTCAAATTAAAAAACGCTTGCTCATTTCGTTTAAAAACCTACTTTATAACACGTGCTTAGGGTTATATTTGTGTTGATTTAATTACAACTTGTGATCGTTTTCTTTGTTTTATTCCTGAGACCACTTTTTAGGAGGATATTTGCAAAGAACTGTGCATCTAGGGTATAATATATTGATGTTTCCACGTGTAGATTTATACGCTTAAATGATGAGGCAAGACGATCGCATCTCGGGGCCATCGCTTGAAGGTAAGCCTATTTACGCCCGGTTCCAATAAACAATCTCAGTTCGAATGTGCAGATAGATTACAAAAATTAGCCAATAAGAAAACAGACTCCGTCAAATGACTTGATTTGATTGGTTCATAATCGCGTTCTATCTGCACTCTCAAACTGAGAACTTTATTGAGACCGGCAGTTAAAGTATTAACTGCATGGAGCTATATTTCACTCGTCATAACAAGACATAGGGCCTTATAAAAACAGTTTAGCTAAGCAAATGGCTAAGAAAAGTCATGTCACTTTTTTCCTTGTGCCACATTGTTCGAAAATAATAGGCACAGACTATAATTTCCATTTGCTCAGTTAAACTGAACTGTAAGGCCTATAATATTGAAGTCTCTTATTGGTCCTTCGAACTGGATCACGACATAATGTCACTGTTATTTGACTAAAATATTTAACCTGTTATATTAAGATTTATAAAAACTGTCAATAAACAAGATCGACACAATTACGTTATATTTCCGACACGGGAGATGAAAATAAAACAAACACTTGAACAGTTAATATAAATATAATTTGAATTATTCAGAGGCTTTACAATATTTGGAAGAATTTACTTTCTCAGCGTTTTATATCAATCGGATTAGACAGCGCATCCCCATGAATACTATATACTTCAATTTGTATAAAAATAATATTATACAAGCCGTTATTTTAGTTTCAAAGCCCAGAATGCAGAATACACTTCATACGCGACATGTGGTTAAATTAGTTATACATTTTTAATAATACAAACAATCAACAATGCGACACACATTGTAGACATCAATCGAGACTAAAATGCATAACAATAAGGTAAAATTACATAATTTTTAAAATTTAAATACATTTTCTTTTTAATGTCATTGGAAATTAACAACAGAAGTGTCCGCCCTCATGGTTAAGTTCATACTTAACCGACTTCACAAAGAGTGTAAGAATTTAAATCAACAAAATAAAAACATTAAATTGATACAAAGCTCATCGAATATTAGTCTACGATTAATTCAAAGCCCCTATCAAATGAACCAGTTAGGTATATAAAAATGATATACGAATTAATGGTCGCTTTACATTTTTTGTATAATACTAATTACCGTTATTTACATGTTGATTCTTCTAAATATTTGCATCTGAACAATACGTACATTAAAATCTTATGGCTAGGGATGTTCTGTGCAATTGTTCGAGCTTTATCGACAACAATAACGAAACGTCAAACAAAAAAAACTCAAAAAAATATTTTGTCTATGGCATCAAGCGAATCGAACGTAAAATGTGCGTGTTGTAAGCAACAACAATTGCACACATCTTAAACTCAAAACTTACATGTACTATTTCACCTTACTTTAACATTTATAAAATATAAGGAGTGGATTTAGACATTAATTAACTTAGTGCCATTTTTCTTTTTTAATTTAAAAAAATAGCAGTACCATCGATCTACGACAAACGTGAAATTAGGCGAGTGTAAGGGAAAAGGTTTTAGTAAAATGCTCAAGGCCGTGTTGGTTGTACGCATTCAGATATTAGACACTAATTTCATACAGATTACAAAAAAATGTTTACCCCCGAATACTTAAATGCAACTCAAACACTTGAGATCGTGTTATGTCATTTGAGGCCACTTTATCTGTCAGAATTGTATGACGTAAAACAATGTAAGTAGCCGTTAGAGTTGAGTAGCGTTTTAGTATTCGGGCGTTAGTTTTCCACTTACATAATATTAAGATAATGATTAACGAAGAGATCTTGGGTGTTGTACATATTCAGTTGATAAAATAAAATTTAAAATTGTTATATTCTGCACATTCGACGCCAATTAAAATGTAAATCAAAAGACAAAACCATTGTGCTGTATGTAACTTTTCATATCCTGTACTTTTGTTAAATAAAATGTGAAGTTAATTTGTTCCCAAATAAAGAAATAAAATTAAGTATGTTACTTAATAAACTCTATAAATCCTCGACATTTCATTAAAAAAATAATTGCATTTAATCTACACACAATTGTTTAATGTCGAAAATGAATGCGTACTTTATAAATGCGACGGTCAATTAAAGCCTAAACCCGTTTATCACATATACAGCGAAATACCTCCCGTGTATCTGACGATCCATAGAGAACAAAGCTAAAAATATTTTACTTCATTTCATCGACTTGTATTTTCGGTAAAAAACGAATTATATGAGTTTTAACTTCACCAAACGGGTTTCTTTATATTCAGAATATTGTGACATTAATTTAAACCAAGTTTTGAATTTTTCAAGCGATGTTTTTTTATTGTAAAAGTATGAATTTTACAGTCAGTATTTACAAGACCCGTTCTCAATGTACCGTCAGCATTAACGACCAAAACGGAATGGTCGTTAAACGTGCCGACAGACGAGGCGACCATTTCGAATCGGTCGGTACAAAACGCTTAATATAATTGTGCGAAATCCACAATAGCCTTTGAAGACTGGAAACCTTTTGGGTGTCGTTGAATGCTGTGCTCACGGCGACAATTTATTTATTTTAATGAGAAACATTCGTCGTTGATTCTACTAAAGCTTTCATTGGGTGTAGCTACAGAGTTTAATGGTCATTGTTACTTATTGCAAAATATTTTGTATAAAATTCATCCAAAGAGCCAGTATAAAGGAAAATATAATACTTTGTTTTTTTTTATTCAGGCTTGGCAAAATGTTGGTTAAGGTCTCAACCTTCAATAATTGCCAGAATTATGCCGGCTTGAAGTTATTGTATGTACTGGCTGCCTTCTCCACTCTGAATAAATATTATCGATTATGAAATGCGCTCAAAATAATTAAATTACCGCCTCTTTGTCTATTGCTTCGTAGGATACGGTTCAGCAAACTTCCACCAACGATATGTATCTAAATTATTGGCCGTTCATTCACTCCTTATTGAAAGCTTCAACATAAACTCTCAATGAACCGAGAGTGTATTTGAAAAAGTAATAAAGTCGAGCAATAAAAGATACACTATTGCAGTTAGGACTAAATAAAAACTTGTAACGATAAAATATTGCAATCGATTCGACGACCCCGTAGAACATGGTCAAATATACTACCGTCATAAGAAAAAAGACGTATCTGACATTCCCTTATAAAGAAAAAAGACGTATGGGACATTCCGTCGTAAAGGAAAAAGACGTATCGTGTATTCGTCGTAAAGGAAAAAGACGTAACGGATATTCCGTCATAAAGTAACAACGTATCTATATCGGAAAAATATCTCGATAGGACTTTTTATGACTGCAGTCTAATGAACTTATGACTTTGTTCTTTGGAGTAATCGGATATCAAAAGCATTAAAAAAATGCATTAGAATTAAAATGACAGTGATTTCAAATACCCACTCCTCGGTTCCAAACGAGATTTCAATTTAAAAGAAGAACATCAATAGTTATTCAAAGCGTTATCTAAAACGATAGTTTTTTGCACTTAATTTAAAATGTACAAATTAACGTTAGGATAATACACATAGACAAGAAACGGAGATACATTATCGTAATTCTGTACTTATCGAGTCCGCTACATTAATAAATTGGGAACAAAATTAAAAATAATACGCTACCGTAAGCGGGGGTTATTTTGGACCTGTCATATAATTAAAAAATCACAACAAATTCTTATTTTTTTTTATTCTTCTGAGGGTTTGCAACATGACTGGATGGTTGGTTGATGCGGGTATAGAAATGAATCCTAGAGTCCCCGTATTTGCATCGTTCATCTGCTTGTCTTGTCGCAGACCCTGTTCAGAGTGATTCTGGTGACCACTAATAAAGTAGGTTTTTTTTTTATGAATGGCAACTGATTCCGTATAATTTCGGAATATTACTGCCAGTGTCACGTAACTAATTCACGTAATTACAAAAGAAAAATATAAAGTAGGTTTTTTAGTCACTTTGCCGTGCTCGATTGTTTTTTGTTACAGGGTTGAGGTCGCGTTCAAAATAACAAAATCCAAATTACAATTTGGTAGTGTGTTTTCAGTGCTTGTGACAGAGGCGCCATTGGCAAATTTTGAACTGTTACATAAGTCAATGTTACTGAAACTTTATTAAAAAAATGATTAAAAAGTAATGTATTGCAAATATTATAATTTATTTATTTCCCATAGCCGTCGCACGCACAGAAAAGATGGCCAAACTGCAATGATCAATTATGTCAAAAAGCGGACGTTACTAAAGTTACCAAGCTGACATAAAGTAACCCCCGATTACAATAATAAATCGAAAAATATAAATCTCTGCTCTAACACAAATTTGAACAATTCCATTTATTTTTCAACACCACATCAAAACGAACCGATGTGCTTTAGTTCAAACGAATCGAAAACAATTTGTACAGAACGTATAGTTACATCTGCAACAATGTAGGAATGTATATTTTATTTTGTATAATAGCAAAGATTGCGTTATTATAAAGCACCCAAATTTGAGTTACACTCTGAAAAAATGTTCATTTCAATTCACTGACAGATAATAGCTGGAATTCGTTTAAAATATTTAATTACAGATTTCATTCTTTATTTTTAAATGACCATAGACAATTTTTTTTCTACGCATCCTCGGCAAAGGTCACGGGAACATACAGCCACAACTGTCAGTGTCATATCAAATTTTCCAGACAATATAAAAAAGCGATACATTATTACTCAGGAGGGCCTCACTCACACCAACCCACGTACATATTAATGCGTATTTAATAGTAAATAGTAACACCTATAGTATGCGTTCATTGTGTATCATGCATATTGCAGTCCATTTTACAGCACACAGTTGTTTGTTGCGACACGACGTGTTTATTTTTAGTGCGCTCTATGGTTTTAAGCTATGCTGCATTAAACTGGCTTTAACAGCTCCAACGTCTGTTTTACACTACCTGAAAACAAATTATATAACCTTGAAAAAACTTAAAAAGTATCCATCGTGGTAAATACGAACCTACTAAGTACAATGCTAGCTGCATTGCGGCTGCATATCGTCAACCATTGTGAAATGCTGCCTATCATCAGTTTTCCATACATATAAATAAAATCTTTATTCTCCACTACATTTAGTTTTACTATGTTTGTATATCAATTAAAAAAGGTGGGTTCAAGATTTGAAAGGGATAGCAAGGGTAGGGCAAAGTGATATTGGGTTTTTCAGTATCAGCCCGGAGTATGGAATTTATGCCCGATATGGCGATAGGCTTGCTCTCCCATCACATCTGTGATGGAACTAAGCTCGGCGAAATGTTCTAGTTCGCTAGTGCGCCTCTGCCTACCCCTACGGACATACAGACGTGAGTTTATGTACTTAGGTAAAAACCAAACATAGGCCACTACCCTATTATAAAGAAGTAGTATTTGAGTGGTAGAGTCACGCTGTAGACAGTTACGTCTACAGCACGAATGGGCCGACTCGACCGGTTTGATACCACTGTCACTGCTGCCGCTCGCTGTCGCGTGTCGTTCGGTGAGATTTCCAGTGGCCCAATTACCCCGCCTCCCTTTCCCAATCCCCATTTCCCTCCTTTTAGGCTGGCAACGCACCCATGATATTTTTGTATTGGGTGTCTATAGGCGGTGGAGATCACTTACCATCAGGTGACGCATATGCTCGTTTACCAGTCTCTGCTGTAAAAGAAGTCTTACAAGTAGAGTAATGTATTACTAGTAGGTACCTGGTTGGTTTAGAGCAGCGCGCACCTCCGCTGCTTCTTGAGCGGCTGCACGGGACACAGCACGGCGCGGATGGCCTCGTCGAACACGGTCTTCAGCCCCTTCTGCGTCAGCGCAGAGCACTCCAGGTACTTCACCGCGTTGATCTCCTTCGACATGCCGAGACCCTGTGGACAAAACATCATCAGCACCTCAGTATCATCAGCACATCATAATTGACATCATCATTATCATTATCATCATCATCATCAACATAACCATCATCATTATCATCAACATAACCATCATCATCAACATCATCATCATCACTATCTCCATAATCATCATTATCACATCATCTCCATCATCATCACTATCATCACCATCATCATCATCGGACCTATAAACATAACCACCATCTTAATTATCACCATCATCATAGCCGTCAGCATCAATATAATATACCTTAGATGCACAGTTCTTTGCAAATATCCTCCTAAAAAGTGGTCTCAGGAATAAAACAAAGAAATAAATCACAAGTTGTAATTAAATCAACACAAATATAACCTTAAGCACGTGTAATAAAGTAGCTTTTTAAACTAAATGAGTAAGCGTTCTTAAATTTGAATTTTGAAATTTAGAATTCCATCGGCGTCGGACTGTATGCAAAACGAGTGCTTAAGCGCACTTCTTTGCTGTCCCATTTTCCGAGCGTCAACTGTGCATCTAGGTAATTAATATATCGATGGCCGTCAGCCACAGAACGTCTATTGCGGAGAATAGGCCTCCCCCAAAAATTTCCAGAGAGACCTGTTGGAAGCGGCCCAATCTTCAACCAACTGTACTTATCTAACCTCAAGGTGCTTTCGGATCCCACTTTTTTTCTTTTGAAAAAAAGTATTCAGGTATCCAGTCCCATGGGTTCAGCTGAAAATGAGCGCTGTAGCGTACTCGCTCCAGCATTATGCTGAGTTGAGTCCATTTTGGTTTTTCAGTTCTTTTTTGTCTCTGTACTTGTTCTTCTCTGTACGTTATTTTTTCTTCTTTTCTTTCTTTACAAATCATTGTATCATCATCAGTCACAAGACAACGCACATACCTGTGTGTAAGTGATGGGAGCTAGTTTCTTGTCCTTCAGTTTCTCTATGGTGTCTTTGTCTTCGCGCAGGTCGAGCTTGGTGCCGACCAGGATGATGGGCGTCGACGGACAGTGATGCCGGACCTCAGGGTACCACTGCAACCAACAATGTACCCGATTAAGCAATATTTACCTAAGTAATTAAGTTTAAAATGCATATTTATTTGTTTCTCGGAGTAATGTTTGACATTGCTACAGCAGCAATAAAAAATAGTATGTTCCAGATATAAAATATTGCTATAGAGACCCATTACAGTAACTAGTTTGTTCGCAATTTCGCCCACGTGAACCTCTTTTTACCCGGTTAAACCCGGTTACTTGAAAAGAGGGTAATTTTTTAGATAAAATACCCTATGTCCCTTCTCTAGGTACAAGCTATTACCGATATATAATAATTCTATTGACGGCTACACACCAACCTAACGAATGTTCGCCAATTGTCGCCTGTTGCATTCACACAAACAAACGTTCGCTGTTGTGTGAATGCAATAGGCATAGATTCGCTAAAATTCGTTCTGTTGGTGTGGACCCGCCATCAGTCATATAAAAACAGTGCGGTCATTATCAAAACTTTTCGAATAGTAAACCTCCGAAAAGTTTTCATATTATAATATGGATTCCTTATAGAAATTTAATTTCTATTTCAACTCTACGTAATATTTCTTCGTTGTGTCATTGTATGTATTATAAAAATACAGTAATAGCGACCGCCAAATGTGCACACCGTTTCATATTCATTGGGTGTATTTGAATACTGAGTCATGCAAGATTACGCATACGATCGGCATAGTAAAATATTTTACACTATAATGAATGAGTAATAGATTCAAGAGGTCATTAAAATCACGTACAGCGGACCTTTAAATGTTAGAAAGGAGTAAAAAAATGGTCGTAGAACCTCACGCCTACATCTTGGTAAGGTAAGCAGGAATCTAGAACTTCAATACCCACATCTCGCCAAGCTTATTTTCGTCACTTCGCTTCTGAGTGATAGAGCCACGCTGTAAACAGTTATGTACGTCTATAGCAAGAATGGGCTCGACCGGTTTGATATCACTGTCTCATAGAAACGTAAAGTGACAGTTCGTTGCTGCATTTCGTTCGGTGAGTGAGATTTCTGGTGGCCCAAAACCTCCCTCCCTTTCCCAATCCCTATTCCCCGGCAAGGTACCCTTAATGCTTTCAGTCTTGGGTGTCTATAGACGGTGGAAATTACTTGCCATCAGGTGTCTAAAAAAATCATTTAATAGTCGGCGAGATTATCGCTATACCGGGCATCTTGTGCTCATTGGCTCATTAGTACTATATTTCAAATTGAAAACTCAAAACGTGATTGCTCGACGTGGGATTTTAACCAAGACAATGAACAAAATGGGATTAAAGAAACTTGTTGATCTGTGGAGATGAAAACGGTCTGAGCCGATTGTAAGTTGTACCTTACTATTAACTACTGTATTAGTTCCGTACCTTAGCCCGAACGTTCTCGAACGATGCGGGGTTGACGAGCGAGAAACATATGAGGAACACGTCGGTCTGTGGGTATGAGAGCGGTCGGAGTCGGTCGTAGTTCCCTTATCCCGCCGTATCCCACAGGCCCAGGTATATGAAAATGTCCATCTTACTACTGACTACCATAGGAGTTTCATACCTTAGTCCGAACGTTCTCGAACGAGGCGGGGTTAACGAGCGAGAAACATATGAGGAACACGTCGGTCTGTGGGTATGACAGCGGTCGGAGTCGGTCGTAGTCCTCTTGTCCCGTCGTATCCCACATGCTCATGTATATCAAAATGTCCATCGTACTACTGACTACTATAGGAGTTTCGTACCTTAGCCCGAACGTTCTCGAACGAGGCGGGGTTGACGAGCGAGAAACATATGAGGAACACGTCGGTCTGTGGGTACGAGAGCGGTCGGAGTCGGTCGTAGTCCTCTTGTCCCGCCGTATCCCACAGGCCCAGGTTTATCGGCTTGCCGTCAACCATCACGTTGGCTGAGTAATTGTCGAATCTGTAATACGAGAAACAAATATTTAATATGCATTGAGCGGCGGTAACAAACTAGGTACCTTGTTAACATGAAATATATGTTATCACGCCTATATCCCATAAGGATAGGCAGATACTATAGATTACAACTTAAATAGTCACGGGCGGCTCGGCCTCCGGTGGCCCATACGCTTATGGAACATATATATGTGCCGCCTCTGACGGGTTAAAAATTATCTTGACAGAAAATAATCTGAATTTAATCGTTTTTTTTTATTACAGCAAATTAAGCTGTAAAACTAAATTATACCTTCTAAAGACCCTAAAACCTTTTTTAGTCTGTGGCTTATCACAATTTAAACTGTTTACGTGTTTGTAACTTGGTATATCTATAAACTATTTTTTCTAGATATTGCTGGGTGCGGTTTGCGGTTGTTGGTAAATATTTGGTTCTATCACCCGTTATTTTGCCCTGACCGCTAAGTTTCTTCTAATAATAGTTAAGTTTTTTAAAAGGTAGCAACTCGGAACTGATATACGAACAAGTGGGTCACCTGATATTAAAATCATAATTATTAACACCCATAGAGACGATATTAAAAAATCATGGGTAAGTTGTCAACATAAAGGGCAGGGAGAAGGGATTTGGTGAGAGAAGAATCTGGGCTATCAAAATTATACCTGTTTAGGGCGAAAGCTCAGCACTAGCCACGAAATTAATTTTTGACGATTTTTGGAAATTGCAGTTCTACGTTTTGTTGTCGCCTCCTTGGTCTAGTGGTAGCATGGATGGGCTGTGGACCGGGAGGTCCTGGATTCGATTCCCAAGTCGGGAAAAGCAAATTTTCTAATTTAATTTGTCCGGGACTCGATCTCTCAGAGGTGGTTGACGTCAGGCAGACGGCCGGTAGTAAAAACTAAGCCAAATCTTCTCTGCAACATGCTTGAAAAAGTGTGTTACGCCGACCCCACATTAAGGTGGGATAAGGGAAGGTAGAAAGAAAAAGAGCTTCAATTTAATAAAATAGATTGAATTACGCTGATTACTTCTGCGATTCAACCTTAAACAGTGGCTTTCAAATGACATAGCATTGTTAATAAATAAATAAATACACCCAACAGTCACACACATAGTCCTGAACCCACACTAGGTTTAACCTGTATTGTAGGTGTCAGGAACTACGAGACTTTCGGTCTCACAACACCCAGACGCGAAACAAATATCTGTGGGACACACAAGCATTTGTCTCGTTGCGGGAATCGAACCCGCTACCTCTCGCTACACAGCCGGCAACTCGCCCGCTGCGCTACGGAGGCTGTTGTTTCACGTTTGTTAATACGAATTCGTATCGCAGGTGTGCGTTTATCTCGACGCACTGCTTTGTTCGGTCACATAACACATTTATTGCATTGTTATGGTGATGACTGATGACTGTGTAACAACCTTTGTACAGCTTATCATCAAACATGGCTGGAAGTTGTAAAACATTGTATAAGTCGTAATATGACTATGAGTAATGTATACCTGAAGATAGCTTTGCCTTTAAATTAAGTCATACACATTTCACACCTGCCTATACGGTAGGGTAGGGAGCTTTGAAATTTCCTAAGAACGTTTTTTTTTATAGCAGAGATTGGCAAACGAGCAGATGGATCACCTTATGGTAAGTGATCTACACCGCCCATAGACACCCACAAAAAGAATCATGGGTGCCTTGCAAACCTAAATGGAGGGGGATTGGGAAAGGGAGTGGGGAAATGGGCCACCGGAAATCTTACTCACCGAACAAAACGCGACAGCAAGCTGCCACTTTACGTCGGTTTTCTGTGAGACAGTGGTATCTAACCGGTCGAGCCGGCCCATTCGTGCTATAGACGTTAATGTCTACAGCGTGGCTCTACCACCTCAAATAAACAAATAAACGATACCGTTAAATGAGGTGAATAGAAATAAATTGTTCTTTTCACTATTTAAACTGGATTTATATCTCTAGTTATCTATCAATGACAAAAATAAACAACATTATGCCTTCACGAATCATGATTTAGTTTATAAATTGATCAATCCATTTAAAAAACATATAATATAGTCACATTAAAAATCTCGTTTCTATTCACCCGCCGATTTCTATCGGCGATTTAAGTGGGGTAGGGTGGGGAGAGAGTGGGTAGAAATTAGTTTCGTTTTAGGGCAGGTGACGCGGCTTTACAGGCACATCAAAATAGATGGAAGATAAAACTATGGTTTCTTAACTCTTGTACGCAACTCAAAATATGTAGTACACATCGAAATAAAACTAGTTTTTACAGATTTAATCTCGATTTGTCCGCCCCGTGACGGCTAGCGGCTTTCGAAACTTCGGGATAAAAATAAAAATCGCGATAAAATCCGTAAAAACTATTCTAATTTTAAATGTAAATCTTTGTTGGCATTTCAAAAAGTCACTGCACGTACTATGACGTTACGTAAATATATCAAACCAGCACGCCTAGCATGCGCGCCACGAGAAAATTTTGTCTACGCTTTTTGTCGTGTTATAACCGGTTTTCTCTATTTGTCTACGGACACTAACATGTGTTCGTCTATTTTCATACATCTCTCCAGTCGGTTATCGAGATATATCATGAGTCGTTATACGCACGCTAGCACGCAGGCTGGATTGAAATAAGACTGAGTTTGGTAAAAGTGAAAATGTTATAGAAATTATAATTATTTACTTACACTGTGGGTATGTACTCCCCGGGGAAGGCATTTGTAGTGTAACTGATGAGCAGGCATGTTTTACCGACGGCACTGTGGACAAAAAGAAAAAATTGATATTAAACTGTTTTTAAAACACTGTTTGCCTCAGTAGCGTGGTTGTATTTTGGTACGACTACCGTCTGAGGCTCGGTTTCGATCCCCGGGTCGGGCAAAGTGATATTGGATTTTTCCATATCAGTCCGGAGTCTGGAATTTGTGCCCGATACGGCGATAAGCTCGTCCCCTATCATATCTGGGACGAAACTAATCTCGGCGACATGTGGGTGTTCTATTTCGCTAGTGCGCCTCTACCTACCCCTTCGGGGATACAGGCGTGAGCTTATGTTATGTATATAAAACACTGTTCCCTAATTCGGCTCTGCATACCACTTGGATATAGGTGTGAATCTATGTACCTACTTATGTTTAAAACACTATGCGCCGAATACTGTAAGGAGCCATTCAAGTTGAGTAGCGTTCCAGTATCCGGGCGTATTTTTTTCCACCTGTCCTTATCTATGTGGGGTCGGCGCAACAGACATTATAAAGCATGTCGCAGAAAAAAAATTGCAAAAATACGACCGGCTGCCTGGCTGACGTCAACCACACTCTGGAAGACCTATGTTTTAACACTAACAAAATGTATTTGCTAATAGTCAGGCAAAGCGGTTTTTCTAATACTTCATTTGACATGCGACAAATGCTGGATATTGGATGTAATATAAATAACACAAATATTATGGCCTAATATCATTAATATGCTGATAAGTTATAATAAAGCGTAATATAAATGCGCAGTTATTTCGAGATATCTGACACCTACATTAATGATATCAATTATATCATCATTACAATACTCAATAGTTATGAAATTACAGCTTAAAATATACATTTTAAGTGACATATATTTTAGAACCTTACCATGGCTACAAACAAGGTAAGGTTTGCTTGTCGCTATAAGGTAAAATGTATATAGCCATTTAGTATTAGGATATAGCAAAAATTAAAGGAATTCAGTGCGGATTATTGTTTTATTAAAAACAAACATTTGGCAGATGAACGCTTTAAACCGTTCAAGTTATTATACCTCTACATCCCATAGCGGTAGACGGAAAATATACATACATAGACTCACGCCTTTTTCCCATAGGGGTGGGCAGAGACAACGGATTTCCACTTGTTACGATCCTTACATACCTCTTTCGCCTCATTCAGTCTCATTACATAAAATATGGATTTCCATTTTCCAATTCGCCCGATTCGGACATAAGTACTACTTTCGTTTCATCTATTTTCATTAATGTGTTTATTTTTACTCATTTGTTTTTATCACTTCGCCCGATTCTGACAAAGGTACTACTTTCGTTTCATCTACTTTCATCAATATTTTCATTCTTTCTTATAGGTTTTTATCATTTCGTCCGATTCTGACATAGGAATTACTTTCATTTCATCTACTTTAATCAATCTCGTTCATTATTTCTCATAGGTTTTTATAAGGCAATGTTATTATTTTTAAATCTAGGAGTACTGAGTGCTGCTGCGTTTACCCAAAGGAAAAGGATAACACTCAAGTACGTATCTGGCATGCCCGAGATAAACAATATAAGGAGCAAAAATTTCATAAAATTCCACGTATTATGACTAAAAATACTCTTTCACTGAATAAATTCGGTGTATTTTTAAAACACCCATTATTACTGACAATAATGTTTTTATGTTTACACGAATGTTATACATTGAAATAAAACTAGTTTATACGGATTCTATCGCGGTTTGGTTTTATTTTTAGGCCCGACGTTTCGAAGGCTGTGCAACCTTTACGGACACGGGCGCTCACGGCTCGGATGCGATAGAATCCGTATAAACTAGTTTTATTTCAATTCACTGACCGTGTTAAAATTTCGTCATTCTAACGCTGACTACATTTGCGGTAAAATTAAAGACCGCATTCATCCACGTTTTAATCTTAAAACGTGGATGAATTTTAATCTTAAAACGTGGATGAATAGAAAAAAAAAGGTATGCGATTGAGATGACCGAATAGGTATAAGACGACAGAGACAAGTCTGTATGCAATAATATTATTGCTTTATTAAAAAAAACGCGGCATGAAAATAGATGTTTTTTTCAATTAAAAGTCAAAATGTCGAAAGTTAACAGACTCGGTAAGGTCTCCTGTCTCGATCGTTAACCACAACATACGTGTACTCAATTTTCACTATAATCCTACTAATATTACGATATGCAAACTAATATCTACAGCAAAGTATAACCTTAATAATAGACCTTTCCAATTCATACTTTTCCAATTGAAAAGTTGTGCTAAATTATAACGTCCTCCACGAAACACGTCTGGAGGTCAATGGAGGCGTACAATTTAAAATGGCCGTATAATAACACAATACCGATATTCAACCCTCGTATGGGTACAACAACCAGTTAGATATTCAGTGTAGGGTTGGCGAAACATTTGTGATATTATGCCCCTTACTTATAAAAATATTTAAGCGCTGCTTATCTTTATACCATAGGTTGTCCCTTTCATTTTTAAACAATGTAACGCAAGGAAAAAAGTGACAGGTCATTCGTATCCATTTGCTCAGCTACAAATGCTGTTTTAAGTAAGGCCCTATAATCACAAGTTTAAAATTTTAACGGACCGACTTCAAATCCGATCCTAACCAAATTTATATGGATCCACTCTTGAAAAAAGCTCTATCGAACACAATTTTGAAGATCGGTCCACATTTGGCGGAGATATCGCGTAACAACATTAAAAAAAATACAGACGAATTCAGAGAATTTCGACCGACTACCAAAAAGGAGGAGGTCCTTTTTGGTAGTCGGTCGAAAATTACGAGACATAAAAACATTATCCATGACAACAGGATAATAGACGATTTTACAAAAGTTTGGTTATCAACCATGTGATGACAGTCAACAACAAGGAAGCTGGATATCACTTACCATCAGGTGACATCAGGTGATCTGCTCGTTATCCTAGTTTAGTCTCTGATATAAAAAAAATAAAAAATTACAACAAAATATTCATTATAGGGGACTTTGATATGGTCACATTTTAAGGAAAACGCATGAGTCGGACGTAAGTTTTTGATCAACTCGTACCAGGGCTACATTTCCATGGACGGTCCAAAAACCGCTGCATAGATTTTTTTTTATCCGGGCACGGCAAAGTGACTACCAGATGGTAAGCGTAGTGCAGTCCAAAAAAACTAGCGACCACTGACAAACGCTGTGTTTATCAGTGGTCGTCAGAATCATGCCGGCCTATTGATGTTCTGGATGACGCCATTGATCTTAATGTGGACGACACTCAAGACAGGGAAAAGTGGAAGAGTTTGAGTAGAAGAAGTACCCAGGCACTGTTAGGTTAGATAACGCTAGGTAGAAAGAAAGTGTGATAAACGACATGATACCCAAAAAATTGTGTGCAACTTATATCTCCTATCAGCCTCCGTGGCGCAGCGGGCGAGTAGCCGGCTGTGAAACGTGAGGTCGCGGGTTCGATTCCCGCACCGAGACAAATGTATGTGTGGCCCATAGATATTTGTTTCGGGTCTGGGTGTTGTGAAACCGAAAGTCTCTCGCAGTTTCTGATACCCACGATACAGGTTACATTTAGTGTGGGGTAGGACTATGTATGTGACTATTGGGTGTATTTATTATTTATTATTCTTCTATCAAAATAGAGAAACAGAAAAAGAACACCAAAAGACCAATCAGTTAGATTCAATAGACGAATGGCGTAATCTTGGTATAAAAACACCGGAAACCTTTAGACTAAACACGTACACTTAAAAAAACGCAAACAGATAAATACATCGTTAGTAGGAAATAAATTACTGTTGTGCTTGTATTAGCCGTTCACTGAACATTACGTTTGTATCTCGAGGATTGCACGTCACCCTTCAATGATTTGAAATAATGATTACCTCAACAATCCGACCTTAACGTTCTTAGTATTATGAATAAACTCGGAAGTAGAAATATCATGGAACATAAAAATAACTTATTAGTAATATTTTTTCTTTCAATAAATAAATCCTCCTAATCTTGATTGAGAATTTGTTAGAGAAAATAAAAGGCGACAGCTAGGCTCTGCAACGTCTTAGAAGTAACACACATTCGCAATTATCTGCAAATCCTGTTTAATACCCACAATCTATATGGCTATAGGCTATGTTAACGAAGTCATTGTTATCATTTACAATTCTGATCATCTGATAGATCTTGAAGGCTCTTGAGCAGTAGGTTGTAAAAGCTAGTTTTATTTTTTCAGCCACATGCTTGAAAAATTGTGTTGAAAGAAAGAAAGAAAGACAGAAATTTTATTTGTCCATATACAAGGCACAAGTACAATTTATTCGAGCTAATATACTGTTACTACACTAAATTACATATATAAAAGGCTTAACGGGATATACCCAATTAATCTTTGCGACCTTGCAATGAACAAAAAGGCCACGGGCTCAGCATTCGCCAGGTAGGAAAAGGCAACCGATTTTTAAATCTGCCAGCCCTACGTGCATGGGAAACATCGCGGCCGGTGCCCGGTCCACTCCGTAACCCACGACCTGCCTCGTTCTCAGTACGCACCTTGCTCACTCTCCTACATATACACAAATTATGTAAATAACTGCAATCTGCGAGTTGAAAAACGAGTCAAACCGCATACCTCGGTCTCTAGCAAGATCTGTGCTCGTCTTTTAATTGCCGTTGAAAACTATTTTAATAATAGTAGCATACTAAATTGACCATAAGATTCTATAAAAATCATTACGATTTTGAGAGCTGTAGGCCAACCATGAGTTTTTGCACATATTTACACGAGTGAGAACGTAAAATATTTGTATGGAAAACGTCAGTTCCCCGCGTAACCGCTAGAGGCGTTCGGGTGTTTGTCATACAAATATTTTACGAAGTCGCTAGCGAGTAATGTACAAAAAACTCATGGTTAGCCTACCTCATGAGGCTTACCTTTACCAGTGGATGTTAAGTGAATGGTGATGATTTAAGACAATTAATCCCTAACCGAAAATCCTTGTGAGATTTTGGTAATCTAGTATTAATTTAAGTAGCCAATCGAGAAGGACGGATTTTGAATGAAAGTGCTAGTCTCTGGACTATATTGTTTACACCACTGTATCTACGTGAATCTAATCTTAAGATCGATAATAGGGGACCAGGGGGCTGGCTCCTGACACGATTCGAATTTGAATTCGATTCGTTTTTCATTTATTAACATAAAATTTCACCGAAAACGTGTAACAAAATGCACTAATATCACTTTAAAAATTACCAAATGACAAGTTCTCGAATCTAATGCGACATTGGCGCACTTTTAACACGATTTCGGTGGAATTTTAAGTCAATAAATGAAACCAAATCGATGTCAAAATCGAATCGAGTGTCAAGAGTAAAGGGGCTGGTTATGATTAAAAATACAAATCTACATAAAGATGCAAATATCGCAAACGGATTTAGGAAAATCGTGCTTACGATGCGCATCTTGGCCATGAAGACGCCATCGTTCTTTCGTATTTAAGGTCATCAAGAGGCGTCATTAGAACAATAAATACTCGTATACTGCGTCATTACCCAACGACATTGATATCGGTATCGCAGTGGCCTGTGATCCATGACTCACTGGCTCAATCAATATTATTGTGTAAATAAAAACCGTTTGATCGGGAACGATTTATTGCGATCCATCGTCGCGATAAACCCGATGCGACTGAATAACGTGAAATATTGACGTCTATTGTTTTTGGTACACCGTTGTCATCGTTGGCCTTTGGGCTATCAATATCCATTATGTTTATTCTTGTTGAATTGGGGGATTGTTTTTTTGGCATCTATTAGTAGACCACTCGCCGTAGGGAAATATTTTTAATAGAGAACATCTAGTGTTTGTAAAAATATGTGTTGAGCAGTATTATTATTTTTATATCAGATTGGTAATCTTGCGAAAATTATGAAGACTATAATAGGTACATAAAAAAGATAAAATTGCTCATATTTGTAGGTTTAAATTAAGTAGAAATATATTCAAAATGTAAAGCAACGAAACCATTTTAAACCACATAACATTAAATTAATATAATCCGGTGAAGGAAATCATCGTGTGGAAACCTGCATACCCGATTTTCTCCATTTCGAAGATATGTAATGTCTATCAATCCGCATTAGGCCAGCGTGGTCGACTAAGACCTAACCCATCTTATTAGTAGAGGAGACTCGTACCCAGTAGTGGTAGTGGTACAGTAGTACAGGACAAATACTATTATTCTTACATTAGGTATTATAGAGGTATTAAATGGAGACGAAACCCATATTAATTACATTCCTCATTATCCTCAATACATCTAAATATAAAATCGATGGTCAATCATACCCACATGACACGCTAGTCACCGAGAACAACCGAGTGATGACGTAAAGAGACGTCGCCTCGCAAAATCATAACACCGCGGGAGTCAAACTTACGATATAAATAATCCATTTAGACGCGTCTACACTTTTGTGTTATGAACGTATATTTTATATGGCAAACTCATTTTACTTTACTTATTTGACTGCCTCGGTGGCGTGGTTGTATTTCGGTACGACTACGGTTCTGAGGTCTCGGGTTCGATCCCCGGGTCGGGCAAAGTGATATTGGATATTTCCATATCAGCCCGGAGTCTGGAATTTGTGCCCGATATGGCGATAGGCTCGCCCCCTATCACATCTGGGACGGAACTAAGCTCGGCGAAATGTGGGTGTTCTAGTTCGCTAGTGCGCCCCTGCCTACCCCTTCGGGGATACAGGCGTGAGCTTATGTATGTATGTATGTAAACTTATTTTATTGTGAATCCATAATATGCTGTTTGCATACTTCTATTATTTTTGGCTTAACCAAAATGTACGCCAATTATCTAATTAAGTTGTCAGTCAATGTATCAAAATGCGGTTTTGGAACTTCGAAAACATATTCGAATCGAGTTCGCGGCGCGCTCATAATTCGCATATTCAAATATTACGGTTAGGTCTTTGTAAAGATGATGATGGTACTTTATATTCCATTGAATTACAATGAAATAAAACCAGAAAAATCGTTTAAACTAAATTTTAAAAAAATCTCCGAATCTCGACAGCCTCCGTGGCGCAGCGGGCGAGCAGCCGGCTGCGAAGCGAGAGGCCGCGGGTTCGATTCCCGTATTGAGACAAATGTTTGTGTGGCCCACAGATATTTGTTTCAAGTCTGGGTGTTGTGAGACCGAAAGTCTCTCATAGTCTCTGACACCCACGATACAGGTTATACCTAGTGTGGGGTCAGGACTGGGTGTGAGACTGTTGGGTGTATTTATAAAAAAAAAAATAATAGAACATCAATTTTACAATTTACAGCATTTACATTACGCAGAATATAAATAACATTTGAATAATAATATTCTGAAGTATGACATCAGCTATTAAGTATATAATTAGTTGTATTTATGCACTTATTATTATTTCACAAATTGTTATGAACAAAACTCGAGTTCGGTGCGATTTGCGAACTTTCGATTATGAATGTAATGTATGAGTTTTCAATCGAATCTCATGTTAAAGTGCACGGCGAGTTAGCTTCGAATACGTTGTCTTTAATTAATAGCTAAGGCCTCTGTACATGTTTTATTGTTATTTAACCAAGTGAATCATCATGGGAGTGATTCCTTCGTCGAGCAATGCTTTATGTACGAGTTATTTTAACCTCTTTAGGACGACTTGCAGCGCTGTTACTAATCTAGAGTTACACCTTATCACGATTTATTCTACATCTCACTCCTATCTTTAAATCAAGATTAGGGATAAATGGAAGTTTATCACGGAGCTACGAGTGCCCCTATGTCTATAACGCAACGAGGACTGAGGAGTAACCGGTATGGAATAATAGCCCGCGGGTTCGATCCCCGCACCAAACTAAACGTGTATAATTCGCAAATATTTGTTCCGTTACTGACCCAAAGCTAACAAGCATCCGATAATGCGTTTGATTGTTTTTATACCCAAAAACAAGATCATAATATGTATGTATAATCTATGATTATTAGAGTACATACTACCTTTCGCTCAGGGCTCCGTCCGCATGGGAGCTTTTTCTGGAAATATTATCGTCTGTTTTGTGATTGCAAATAACATTTTGTTCATCTTTCTTCATCCTTGTCAGGTTTTTTGGGACAAAAGTAAGTAGCCTGTCCAAGCTTTCTTCATACTAAAGTTATCAATTCAATAGTTACTAATACTAAAATATCAATTCAATAGTTTGACCGTGAACACCGCAAGAGACAAAATCACTTTCGGGTTTATAAAATTAGTATGTATATGACGACAGTTGCGTCGGATCCTTCAACACATGTCACAATTTTGGTTCATATCTTAGTTTTTCCTAGTAAAACACATTTCAAAGAACACGTCACATACATTTCGAGCAATATGATAACATCAGGGAGCTCACGTGTTGAATTTTGATGGAAATATCATCACTGTATCAATGTCATGTGACATCGCGGCATTGTTTTAACATTTTCTTTTAAGTTAGGGAAGAGGGGCCAACTAGCAAGTCAGTCAGTTGATGGTAACTCATCATCATCCTCCTGCCCTTATCCCAATTTTATTTGGGGTCGGCGCAACATGTTTTCGACTTCCATACATGCCTATCAGCCATCTCGTCATTCACCCGTTTTTCTTTCATGTCCTTCCTCACACACTACATCCACCTCTTCTTTGGCCTTCCTCTACCTTTCCATACATCAATATTCATATTCATCACTTTCTTACCCACGTATGTCTCTTCCCTTCTCATAACATGCCCATACCAAGACAAACGGTTTCCTTTCAATCTATCTACCACAGGTGCCACTTTCAAGCTCCCTCTAACGTGGTCATTCCTAACTCTATCCATCCTCGTCACTCCACACATCAATCTCAACATTCTCATTTCTGCTGCATACAATCGCTTCTCATCCGTCTTGTTAGTCCACTCCGATCCATACAATACGACAGGCCTTATGATGGTCTTGTAAAGACTTTGTAAGTTGATGGTGACTGATCATCGAGGTATTCCATAAAATATTAAAAGAAACGCAAATGTTACAATGTTGGGTTTGGCTTAGTTTTTACAATCCTGATACATAAACCTAAATCCTGATACATCCTTTAACTTTCAAATACTTAGTCCGATGACACTTTCTCTCCCAAATGAGATAATTGGGTACTTGTCTAATATTTTTTTAAATTAATTTTATATGAAATTTACGCCATCTAAAATATAGTACTGAAAGAATCATTGAAATATTCTCAAAAATAAAAAAGTTATAAGCATTTGAAATTTAGTGTAACCTTCAAACTGCGGAAAAGAGAAGTATCAGTAAAATCACGTCAGGGCCATAACGGCACGTGCGTTAGAACGGGATAGTAAGATATTCCCACTACGTCCCCACTCTTGCTCGTTACAGAATTTAAAATATGAATTGCGGACTCATTTTTCAACAAATTTCGATACAGATTTTACAGAAGAGTTTCTTTTTTGTTTTATTTGCTAGTACATATAGAAATGTGTACGTAATCAAACATAGTCAAGAACCCAATTATTTAAATCACTTTTGATCACACATTAATCATAACACATGTTTAGCTTCCTGATAAAAAAGACCAAGGAACAAAGTGTCGTATGACACATACACAGAGATTGCGCGGCTGAAGTCTGAGTCAAACGACACAACAGTTCCCAGTTGCCACTTCTTTCTCAAAGAACACACTTTTAGATTGTTTTTTAATGCGTTTTATTACTTTATTTAGTATCTCAGCAGTTTATTATGTCGGATGTTTATTTCTTTGTAATGTCGACTGTGATAAATTGTTTACGAGTGTTCAACTTTTATATAGTTTGTAAGTATCAAACGATCGAGATGAATGGAAAACGGGTAGAGACCTTTGCTCTAGAGAGGGACACGTCGGGCCAAAATTACAATAATTGTAAATAAGCAAGATGCAGGTTGCAGGTTTCAAAATTTCGACTCATGTGTCAAATATTAGGCATCCATTTCAAATCGTTGATACGTAAATATTACGATTTATAAGCATAGTGACGGGTATTATGTAATATATGCATATGTGCCGTCTCCAACGGGTTATGAATGAGGAAAACGATTAGACTCAATTTTTGATGGTTTTTTTTGTAATTTTTGTGCAATTAATTGTGCATGTAGAATTGTAAGTATAATATTATAGTTAAAACAAGCCAAGATAGTGACGGGCGGCTCGGCCTCCGGAGGCCGAGACACTTATGTAACATATGTATATGTGCCGCCTCCAACGGGAAGATAGAACCTTGTAAAATAGACCTTCTGAAATGAAATTAAATGTAGACACATTTCTACAATACTTTGTACTTCAGAAGTGCAAAATAAAAAAAGAACATCATCTAGATACCAACTTTTTCATTCATCAAAGGATCTTTACAGCCATACAACACAACACAATAGCCAACCTCTCAACTTCGATCCCGGCCCGGCACAATCGTGTAACCGAGATCTGTAATGTGTGCTACATTCGTATGTATGTTTTGTAAGGATGCCAGGGTCATTGCCCCGCGCGCCGGCTGACGGACAGACGGACGTTTTTAATCGGATTCACTTTATCACGCAACTATGTTTGTTGTACGTACAGTAACGTAACATTGATAAAGCGGAAATGACTGCAGGATAATGTATTACTTTCGAGTTTCCAGTAAAGTTTTCAAAACGGATATAACTAACCTTATATAAATTTGACAGCCTCCGTGGCGCAGTGGGCGAGTAGCCGGCTGTGAAGCGACAGGCCGCGGGTTCGATTCCCGCATTGAGACAAATGTTTGTGTGGCCCACAGATATTTGTTTCAAGTCTGGGTTTTGTGAGACCAAAAGTCTCTCATAGTTTCTGATACCCACGATACAGGTTATACCTAGTGTGGGGTCAGGACTAGGTGTGTGACTGTTGGGTGTATTTATTTATTATTTATTTATTTATTATAAGCTCACACAGTTGCGTAACTATACTATCGGGGCCCCTAGCAAATTCATCCGATAGGGCCCTTTTTGCCGTCGGTCTGCTTTTTGGCCTGTGTGGAGGCGGCGTTGGAGTGACGACCTTTTCGCTCCAGGGCTTCCTAGGGAGGCCCCTATGGTCGGAGGCCTGTGGCATTTTAAGCTCACGCCTGTATCCCTGAAGGGAGAGGCAGAGCCGTTTTATCGTAATTCGTACTAGAACACCCACACTTCGCCGAGCTCATTTCCGTGCTACATGTGATAGGGGAGCCTTTTACAATATCGGGCACAAATTCCAGACTATCACTAGAACCCGGTTTATTAAGTGATGATCAAATTGAATGAACATTTTATTTTTATTACTAAGTACTGATATCTAAAGCGTATACCGTGCTTATAGCACCTTTATTTGAATTGATATGAAGTTATGACAAATGTTAGGGTTGGCATTGATTTTATGTATGACCATTGGTCGGCCTTTGAAAAATCGTCCGTAAGATGTTTAGACGCATTGTAATTTGTAACATAAAACTATTTCATTGCATTAATACATTCCTAACAAGACAAAATATGTAAGGTAAAAAATCGAACGGTTAGATAAGATATGAATATCTTTCATTCGGAATCCCCATGAGTCATTGCGGGTCACGACACGCGAATCTAGTCAGTGTCGTACCAGAATGATTTTTTAATTTTTAACCGACTTCAAAAAAAGGAGGAGGTTAACAATTCGTCGGAATATTTTTTTTAAGTATGTTCCCCAATTACTCAAAGACGCCTGGGCCGATTCGAGAATTTCTTTTTTTGTTTAAAAGGGTATACTTCCCAGGTGGTCCCATTGGCACCAAGTCAGGATCTGATGATGGGATCCTAGATAAATCGAGGGCAACCCTCACCTTTTTGTATGTATTTTATAGTGTGTTTAATATAATGCCTAAAACTATTCAGGTATTTGCGTCTGATACTCATCATCTCATGTTGCTGAGCTGATGATGGAAAATATAACTATTAGGAGTTGCTGGATAATTATTTCAATATTATACTAAAAATAGATAAATAATAATTAAAGATTAAAAAAACTGAAAATCGGCTTCAAAAACGAACACTTAAAAGTAAAAAATAACAATTTCATACTCTATTTGGAGTCGGTGCCTATTCATTTAAACTGCTTCAGCACGGACTGCCACGGTGGCGTGGTGGTATTTCGGTACGACTATGGTTCTGAGGTCTCGGGTTCGATCCCCGGGTCGGGCAAAGTGATATTGGATTTTTCCATATCAGCCCGGAGCCTGGAATTTGTGCCCGATATGGCGATAGGCTCGCCCCCTATCACATCTGGGACGGAACTAAGCTCGGCGAAATGTGGGTGTTCTAGTTCGCTAGTGCGCCTATGCCTACCCCTTCGGGGATACAGGCGTGAGCTTATGTTATGTTATGTTCGTTTTTGAAATCGGTTTTCTGTTTTTGTTAATTGCGGGAGAAATTCCATAACTTACAAATAATAACTACAATTATCATAAACAATACTTTACTTGTATTTTTAAATTATACTGTTCTATAGACGGTTTAGGCCTAAGAGTAGCATTGTAGATTTCATAAACCTTCAAGTAGTTTTTTGAGAACGTTCGTTTTCTGATGATTTTTATTATTTGAGAGTTATAACCAAAATTTACATTACAATGGATTGATGTTTTTATCACTGGTACCAGTGTATTATAATATTTTTATATTGACATCACACTGTCACAATTTCCCTCGCCGAAATGTATCCACAGATGAAAAGTACGCGATATTTTTTTCTGCCTTAGTCATCGCAATTTCCAAGACCTAATAAAACTTACCTACAATGATTTTTTATTCATTTGCATTCCTCATTTGTTATTCTACCGATAAGCCCAGCCTTAGCCATAAGCCGTTTGTGCCTTACCGGTTGACTTGTGCATTGAGATTTATGCGACGATTGCATTTCCTTTCTCCCTCTGCTAATGCGTCCAACCCGTAGCCGTTACTGTCTGGAGACCGCAACGTGGAGGATTAATTTCAGGAATGTCGTTAAGGTGGCTTGATTAAGTTGTCACAAAGCCACAGAGAACGTTGGCAACTAGCAAGAAATTCCTTAGCTTGACCGTATCAAAATCAAAGACTTTGGAGACTAAAATGTTCCGTTCGAAATCGCTGAAAATTAGTATTTGTAAATTATTATTTCTTCCATACACCACATAAAATATACCTACACTCACATCAGTTCTCAGAAGTAATATCAAGATTTACAATCGACAGCAAGCTAGTGAACATTTTTAACGCAAGAGGTCATCGATATATTAATTACCTAGATGCACAGTTGACGCTCGGAAAATGGGACAGCAAAGAAGTGCTTAAGCACTCGTTTTGCATACAGTTCGACACCGATGGAATTCTAAATTTCAAAATTCAAATTTAAGAACGCTTGCTCATTTCGTTTAAAAAGCTACTTTATTACACGTGCATAGGGTTATATTTTTGTTGATTTAATTAGAACTTGTGATCTTTTGCTTTGTTTTATTCCTGATACCACTTTTTAGGAGGATATTTGCAAAGAACTGTGCATCTAGGGTATATTATATTGATGCTAGAGGTATACAAAATATGGTCCTTCGAGCCTTTTTATGGTCCTTCGAACCGGAATAAACCGAATAAATTCGGATTCAGTCGCATCATTTGTAACAACGGTATTGCTCATAAAAATAACTTAAATTACAATAAACCGGAGTCACAACCCACAGGATATGCCGCTTTCCGCTTTAGTAAGCCAGCATTTTTAAGTATGTCAGTACTTTCATACAATCCACGTCTCCACATAGGATTCAAAACATTATAATCGCATCCAAGTATAATAGAACTCCATAGAACTAGCATGAGTAATGCATGCGTCACTTGCTTCTCACGAACTTGTCCCGAGTCGAGTGCGTTTAATGAAATCAAATAAACGAGCACAACCGCCACTCACCTCGGCTTCAAGTGCGCATTAAATTAACGCACACTGCAATTTTATATGGGGGATCAAATACACTGTCGAGACTGGATTATCCGAATTAATTTGGCTCGTTAAATTGAAATTCTTGTACATATTACGTAGGGTCTAAATGTAAAAAAAAAACTAAAATTTGTTTCCATCATCTATGATAGATGTGTGTGATAGTTATGTTATGTTATGATAGAGAACGCCGTAGATATTTCTGTAAGATTATTTAGGGTAAAATAACGTAATATCAGATTAATAGTATTGTTTATTTTGTAAAGTTGTAGAGTTGCTTACTCCTACCATCCTCTAAATTTATTTCCCTGACCCTATTTATTCGAAGTTGAATTTATTCTTCGCCTCCTTCAGTAAGAATCTCCAAAATAAACGATGAAAAGTAAGTCTTCACAATCAACAAAAAAATCCAATAATCTTTTTTATAAATTTTACCCGATTCGAGGTAATTCAATTTACAGGGAAATGTACGTGATCTGGGAGTATTCTTAGAAATTCGTGCTCTTGTACAACCATACAACACTTGGAACAAATATTTATATCCAGATGCCGTTTGATGTTTCCTGCTTCATGAATCAACTTGATACAGATCACGAAAAACATTATTACATAACAATTTTTATGACTTATTTAGTAAATCATTCTACTTCTAGTAGAACAAATCAACGACACCGTTTACAATATAGTGCATAAAAACTTCCTTACAACAGTGGACATTTCTTAAAACGTCCTGCTATGCTATCATCAGCTAAGAAGATAATTCTTCAAAATAGGCTGCTCGAAACACTGATAAAGCAATTAACTTTTCTATAATCCATACATATTTCATGCGCTTCCTACATCTCCGATTGAGGATTAAGCCAGAGCACGAAGTGCTCGGTACAAACACAACTGCTTCTTCCACAGTCACTCTATTCATAATCCTCGTCTTTTACGAGGAGTCCAAACCACATAATCCCATATAATCTATTCAGAAACACCATTCACAGTCTATTAAACAGTTGAACATAACAATTTTGTATACACCTGCTACTATAACGTGAGATATGCTATAAAAGCTATGTAAATTCCATTAAACGAGCTCACACTGTCGTTTGTACAGAAGATAGCAAGTAATGGAACGGTATACACTATTAGTTAAATTGGGTTTAAGTGCAAATTGCTCCTTGCCATAATTTACTTAATAATCTCGTAGCTCCCGCTCGAACACTCAAATCGATAATTTAACTACGGTTAAATGTACCGACTTTATTACTATGGAACACTAATGTTCTCGTCCTATTTGTTATAGTGAAGATGTTTTAATGTGTTTGTAAGTGTTCGCTTTCAGTATGATTGAGCTTTCTTACGATCCGATCCTTTATTAGTTTAGTGATTAGTCATACGAATGTGCATCTTGCGGATGTGTCAATAAAATCATAAATGAATTCAATCAGATGATTAATGATGACGATTACATTAGTTTTATAGATCACAGCGGATGTAACAAATACTTAATAAAAATGTCACGAGAATTTATAGGTTAATCTGCAACATCGTTAAGAAACGACTCAGCTAAATTAAAATGATAATTATTATAAACATCCTATTTATTAATTAGTATTGGGGACAGGCTCTGTCTTTTGGGATAATTCTGTCTACATCAAGTGTGACAAATACACGCCAACAAATGAAGAGCATAAACCACACTTTGTGAAGAGAAAACAAGACACAACACACTTGAAAACACCAAAAAATGCATTTTATTCTGTAAGTGCAGTAAAATAATCCGTTTCATACCGTCAAATAAATAACAAAAGTGTTTAGTTTGCATGAACAGGATGGCATCAAACATGATTAATAAGAAAAATAATTAACACAGACATTTCAAAGAAGAAAAGAAAGAAAACCACTACTAATAACACAAAGAAACGATCAAATTACGTTTGAATGAAAACATGATTTGAATGAAGTAAATATTTATCGGAAAACAGGCAGACTGTACAGATCTGCGGCGGAACATTTGCGGGGAAAACAAGCGTAGACATAACGAGATGGAATTCAAATCGTATTAATGTAAAGACTATTTCACAAGGGCTTCAAAAACGCAGTGTCAAACGACACACCACATTGATATCAACTTTAATTAATATTAGGGGGCCGCCCTGCGCTCTGTTCTTCCGGTGCGTGATCTCCGTTTGAGAATCACTTCGCGCTTGATTCTGCGAATTGAAGCCACGGCTGATACTTCAATTTAATGATTGATTGACATATTTGTAACTGTTACTGTTAGGGATATGTTTATTTCACCTTATCATGAAAGAGAAATACAGATGAATGGATGGGTAGCTCATTAACCGCTGAATGTTCATACAGTTAACGTCGCCTTATGTCGTTTAGGGCCGTCTTATCTGACAAAATTGTATGGCGAACATCAATGTAAGAAGCCGTTAAAGTTGAACATCGTTTGACCATTCGGACATAAGTAATAAACTTTCTCATAAGAACCGGAGCGATTGTTTTGTTTGTAATTCCTGATCATTCTCGAATACCTCATTGAATGAAGTTCAACGTGGTACCTTACTTGATAAGACGATCGATTAGGTGATTTCTGACCAAAGATTAAGTGAAACTGGCGTATTATGGAAACGGTGAAGAGAAAGGCGTTATATTATGCTTATCGGCATATTAAGGTAAGAATGGTCGATATCAAACGATTCAATAACGCCGTAAACGTCGAGTCTCTAACGCTTATGTGCTCTAACCCTTAATGGTATTACTTCATCTTTTGCCAAGGTAAAATATTTGTAAAGCTCATTGTTGCCTTGAGATTTGCTATAAAGCTACGTTTACGATAATTTGTAAACATTACCAACGTTAGTATTACAATATATTATATCAGAAAATGCGAATTTATTTGTAAAGTTGTTGAATACAAAACGCGCTGTTCAACGCCCGCTAGAAGAATAACGTGGTGAGTAAAATCTTATTTGAGGTTATTCTTGTAGCTCACATAAATCAAAATATATCATTTTGCTGGTTAGTTTTTTTTATAGCAGACTGGCAAACGAGGCAGGTAGTTTACCTAATGATAAGAAATCGCCACAGCCCATAGTTACCCACAAAACCGAATTCTGATGGTGTTGGCAACATTAAAGAAGGGAATAAGGATGTGGAAGGGGAGGGAGAATTGGGCCACCGAATTATAACTAATCACTTACCAAAGGAAACGCAACAGCGAGCTGCCAATTCACATCCATTTTCTGTGAGATATCGAACCGGTGGACCTGCACTCCTACATCCGCGCCATGACAACATTTTGTCTACGCTTTTTGTCGTGTTAAACCGGTTTTTCCTATTTGTCTACGGACACTAACATGCGTCCTCGTTTATTTTCATACCATATTGTAGACAAGATGTAGACATGTCTCCAGTCGATTATAGAGATATATCGTGACACGCATGCTAGCCGGGCTGGCCTAATAGTGCTATAGACATAACTATCTACAGCGTAGTAGCCCGACCTACTCGGATTCGTTTTGTTATATTTACAAATTTTTAATTTAATCAAATCTGATATTTTCCACATGGCGAAGTATCTCATGTCGTTTTAAAATAAAGATAATTACATTAAGCATCTTCGTGAATATTACTGAAAAATCCTATTAAATTCCACATCAACGAGCTTAGACAAAAATGTATGGAAATGACATAAGAGTACGCTATATATGCGGCGTACTCTTATGTCATTCCCATACATTTATTCTATTCGACTATTCTCTTCGACTAGCGCATAAGCCACTTGGCTAAGCCCCCAGGTCACAAAGAGGACTTAGTTAATTACATACACAAGTACATGTGGGTGTTGGAAGTGACATTTGATCTTGATACTTAAGACATTATGTCAAGTTGTGACGTATCTTTTGTTCATTTACTATCTATCCCTCGTTGGCATCCGACAGGCACCGCGTTTGTTAGCAGCCTAATCCAGGGGTAGCGAACGGCTGGAATGAAACTCCGAGCAATATTACAATAGAGTTTATAAAAGTAAATAATAATAAATGTTGCTGAAGATACAAATACAGTGTTGCTTAGCTATTGTCAGGGATATTAATCCCAAAAGTTTATCTAAGTTATCTGTGACTCTGAGTCAAGCTAATCATGTGTTTAGTACTTTTTAGAATGTAGTCTGCCTACCTCTTCGGGGATACAGACGTGAGCTTATGTTGATGTATGTCTTTAGATTGTATGTCTGCACCACAAGTCGTCCAGTCAGTCTGGGCTAGGGTCATTCAGATTCGGGTCCATGACCCCAGACCATTTCAGCACAAACTGGCAAGTGGCAAAGAGCAGGTGGGTCACCTGTTAATAAGTGAGCGCAACTGCCTATAGACTTGCCATGATATCAAAAGAATCATCGTTGCACCATTTAAATACATCACGCAAATATTAAAATGCAAACAACAGATGAAATGTTCGCTATTCATGGACTATTCTCAAACGTCAGAGTCTGTCTGACACCACCCAGCGACCCACCCACCAACCATTGATTTATATAGAACAGGTAAATCATTGTTCATACTTCACACGTATGCTTAGACAAGGCCGTCGATGGAGCCAGATTGAAGTCAGTATAATGTGACAGGTGAGGGAAACATAATATACTATCACAAAAGAATTTAATATCTTTCTTTTATTAAATTTTTGTAAAAAGGATATTCTTCTAGTGACACAAAATACACGCTAATCTACAGAAAGTGACCATAATTATTCATAACAGTCAAAATGTACACTTATTGTTCCAAATAAGCTCATCCTTGTGATCCTTATCTTTATTATCATCAGCCACAGGACGTCCACAGCTGCCTCTTCTTAAGATTCAGGTCGACCTATGATCCTCACGTGCTACTAACAATATAACAAATATTTTTGAACTTCACTCTTTCTCTTTATTTTATTGCTGGCGGTAATGTGTTATCAGTGTTTCACCACCATTACGTGAATACGGACATTTTTGCAAATGGCCGCCAAAATGGCGATGTCGCGTCTATAGGAACTGTTGAAAGCGCGCGAAATGGATATTTATCGTTTATATTGCAGCAATACCATAACAACAGGGAGCCGTTTGATTCCCGTTGGATATGAAACTTTGATATGTATCCAACGTATTGTATTCAAATATTCTGATTTTAGGACCGTTTGTTACATTGTACGGGTTTATCTACAAAAGCGACCAAACCTGTTAAATACAGACTCATAATAGTGTTAAATAAATATGAGCGCTGGTGTAAGTTTAAAATTTCAGGAGCAAGTGTTCTGCGCCTATGACATTTTAATCTAAAGGTCTTTAGTCTTTTGCCTAAATGCATTTCATAAAGTTTAAGTAACAATCAACAAAGTATGAACTTTTTTAGAAGGCCTAAGTGGGACATGATAATACACTGTATTTGCAAATTAAAAAAGACGTAAGTAAATCGCGTATATAAGGTTGTATTTCGATAATACATAATAATCTGATACGAGTGAAATAAAGATCACTATGTGTCACTAAGTGTTGATTCAAAGGCTAAAGTTTGTAGATTGAAATTAATTCAAGGCATTTCAAGGATACATAAGATGCTTTACATTTGATAGAAAAGAGAATTATTTAGGCAGTGACCATAACGTGGTCTACTCGCTGCCACGCATTTGAAACCATATTATTCTCATATTGGGAGTCGTGATTTGAAAGTGTCTGTGATTGGAACCTGGTATTCTGTTCATCCTACATTTCTGTTGCGGTTATTCAGTCTTATAAGAAGATCTCCATTTTGTCATCAAAGAATATCGATTTATATAACTATATATAATAAAAATTGCAGTAGATCTATAACAGCTTAAACATCAGTCAAATTAGGTTTATTTTCGATCTCATTTTAATATACTAGAATTGGCTGTCCGATTCCATAACAACACAACTTCAGTACGATAAGAGCAACAACGCCGACACGGGAGATAATTTCGTTTATTTTGAGGAGAATGTACAGATATAAATATAACACGTTAGTGGGTAAGCGCATTTTATTGTTTCTATTTCTGTTGCTCGTAAGGTTACGTTACGGCATAGTGATTCATGTTTTAGAATAGATGTATTTTTGAGTTGTACAAAGTTGATTCGCAATTAAACTTGTTCATTCAAGAAAAACAACTATAACGCCGCGTCTCCTGCACTGAAACTTTAGACAAAACATGGTATATCTAATTTTTTTTGTCTGTGATCCATTTATGAGCAGAAGACAATGAAAAATCTTGTTTTGTGGAGCTGTTTTTTGTGTTTTGTTTAAAAAAACATGTGCAGGAGACGCGGCTTATACACTAGATAAATAAAAAACAAACTGACTATAGATAGAAGATATCGTGTGACTTACGGCTAGTTTCAATAAAGGATCTCAGTTTAGAGTGCAGATAGATCGAGACTATGATTACTAATCAAATCGAGTCATTTGACGGAGTATTGTTCAAACTGTGTCTTATTGGCTAATTTTTGTAATCTATCTGCTCATTCGACCTGAGATTATTTATTGAAACCGGGCGTTAAAATGTAGGGAAGGAGCGATTTGACGAGGTTTTAGGATCAAGCTCTAGCAAAAGCTTATATTTAGCAGTGAAATGACAAACTAGTGATGAGTGGACGGCGGCAACATAAAACTATTAGATGATTAAATCTACATACAACTGTTGATGTCGACACAAACTAAGTAAAACAGCTGGACCTAGCAGTTATTATGACTTTACAGATTTTGGATAAAAATAACTGCCTCGGTGGCGTGGTGGTATTTCGGTACGAGTACGGTTCTGAGGTCTCGGGTTCGATCTCCGGGTCGGGCAAAGTGATATTAGAGGTTTCCATATCAGCCCGGAGTCTGGAATTTGTGCCCGATATGGCGATAGGCTCGCCCCCTATCACATCTGGGACGGAACTAAGCTCGGCGAAATGTGGGTGTTCTAGTTAGCTAGTGCGCGTCTGCCTACTCCTTCGGAGATACAGGCGTGAGCTTATGTTATGTTATGGATAAAAATAATTTAGAACACATTTTTGCCGATTAATAAAGACGATAGCAAACATGCGATTGATACGCTGGCATGTGTTTCAGTTGTTATTCGACGCATCACGCCGCTATAAAGTGTAAACTTGCTGAACTGGTTATTTACGATATTGGTTGTTGGAGTTTGTTTTAAAATTTTAATCGTTATTTAATCCAAACACTCCGAAGATGCTCTTAGGGCGACTTGCAGGGATTTCACTATAATCGTCATTTTATTAGTCCCCGACTTAGTCCTAAACTTGATTAAAATCAAATGTCATATTAGTTGTAACGAATTCACTCGCAGCTCCGCAGTAAACCACGATGAATCTTATAATAAACCCCATTTTGGAATCATTTCAGTTTAACGTCTTGCACGTCGTCGATTTACCCCTTATCTGGATTAAAATAAACGACAAAGTTAAATCATCGGGGCCGCCGGTTTAAATGGCTAATCGCGATTATTGAATGTCAAACAACATAACATTTTCATATTATTTCTTGTTTTTTTATGAAAATAATAAAATAATAACACCCAACAGTCACAAACATAGTCCTGACCCCACACTAAGATCGAGTCTTGTGTCGTGGGAATCAGGAACTACGAGATACTTTCGGTCTCACAACACTCAGACCCGAAACAACTATCTGTAGGTCATACAAACATTTGTCTCAGTGCGGGGATCGAACCCGCGGCCTCTCGCTTCTCAGCCAGCTACTCGCCCGCTGCGCCACGGAGGCTATCGGCTGTGTGGTCGTCGCCACGGCACAGAGGAGTACGCTATATGCGTAACCTTATGTCATTTCCATACATTTATTCTATTCGAATATTCTATTCGACTACTACATAAGCCACTTGTCCTGCGCGGCGATCAGAATTCGGCACACGCACACAAACGCCTCAAAATTGGTGCAAGTCTACCTAAGCCTCGGTGGCGTGGTGGTATTTCGGTACGACTACGGTTCTGAGGTCTCGGGTTCGATCCCCGGGTCGGGCAAAGTGATATTGGATTTTTCCATATCAGCCCGGAGTCTGGAATTTGTGCTCGATATGGCGATAGGCTCGTTCCCTATCACATCTGGGACGGAACTAAGCTCGGCGAAATGTGGGTGTTCTAGTTCGCTAGTGCGCCTCTGCCTATCCCCTCGGGGATACAGGCCTGATGTTTTCAGGCATGTACTCCGCGATGTTCTCCTATTTTTAGGAGACAGGGCGGTTACCACCACCTTTTATAGCAGTATTATTATAATTTTACTTGTACCGATTCCCATATAAAACAAACGAAGAACGATTATAATAATACTGCTATAAGAGGTGATGTTAACCCTGCAGTTACGAGATGATAAATTCAGCTTGAGCTAACAAAGTGAAAAGTTACTCCTGGTAAATAGCCTCATCATATGTGTGATCGTATTACATGTAAACATTTGACGACTATTGACTTAAGAGAATCTAATGAAAAATCATATAAAACAAACTAGAATTCGTTTTATGCGAAATTGTTATGATAGATGTTTTGAGACGAAACTTTAGATATGAATCTAACGGACCGTAAAGAATGAGTAGTAGTAATGAAATCGCGGATCATTAATCTACACTCGGATTTCTTAAATCGAACCAGAAATGTGTACGTGCAATACAACTAATGGGACATTTGATTTAAATGACATTTAGGACTGACTCGTGTATTAATAAAACTGCGAATAGAGTAAGATGCAGTGTTGCAAAAGTGTAAAATTAAAAATCGTTAGATTTGGCATCTGAAAATCGGGAGATTTTTATTCGGAATGAAACACAAGTATTTTATGTTAATAATGCGTTAATTTGTTTAATTATAATCAGTAAGTTACACATATTATCATTTATAGTTTGATATATTATACATTGATTAATCATTTTCGTCTTCTTAACACCTATTTTCGTGAACATTTTCTCATCTTTATTAAAAATGTAACAACATTCATTGTTGTCTTCTATACATCTTTTTTTGTGTAGAAGACCTACCATTGACTTAGTGGAAAGTTTATTCCTTTATTTTTGTGCGAGCTCTTCGTAACTAAGTTTTAACCTTGGATGCTGACGCCGTGCAACGTAGTGAGACAATAATGTCTCACTTGGAAAGCCTTCACGCCGCGGCCGTGTACTGTCGTTCTATGTGTTATATTTCTATGACATGTGCATGCGATTCTATGAATGGACTATAATGAACGACTAAAGTAAATATAAGTTATCCACTTTGGGAAACAACCCGAACGAAGTTATCTTCAGAGACATTTGACAGCCTCCGCAGCGCAGAGGGCGAGCAGCCGGCTGTGAAGCGAGAGGCCGCGGGTTCGATCCCCGCACCGAGACTAATATTTGTGTGACTCACAGATATTTGTTTCGGGTCTGGGTGTTGTGAGACCGAAAGTATCTAGTAGTTCCTGATACCCACGACACAAGACTCGATCTTAGTGTGGGGTTAGGACTATGTATGTGACAGTTGGGTGTTATTTATTTATTTTCCCTTGTATACTCACCAGACAATAATAAACTCTATTATAAGGTATTTCAGTGCAATTTGCTTTAATGTACCGCGAAGTTGAATGGCCGTATTTTATTTATGTATTATTGTCGTATAGGCCGTATTGTATTGTATTGTATTACAGGTTTCTTTTAGTTCTGCCGTATTAATAATATTATTTTCCATTTTTTATAAGAATATATTTTTACATTAGTTGAAAATTCAAAAATTCGGCAGATATGACTGCTACATCGAGACATCGTGAGACAATGACCAAAATCAGTAGATATCCCGATAAATCTGGAACTTTTGCAACGCGGGCAAGATGCCTGCAAGCCTCCACTACTCCAAGTTCATAAGTTCCGTTTCACAAAATATATATAACCACATTCAAAATTCCGCATAAAAAAATATTTTTTGCATTTTAAAATAAAATAAATCCCAACAATTACTCATTATTTACGTTCCGTAAATTTCATATTATTATCTATAGTGCCGTCTCGCAACATCTATCATCACAATTTCGCGTAGAAAGAATTGTATTTTATTTTATATGATATTACAATAGATTATCTTGTGTCAATAGTTGTCAAATATTTAGTTTTCATTCAGTTTTAATACATGTAATATAAACACACATACGATGAGGCTGTATGTGCTTGCTTCCTTTGCCTAACTGATGAAAGGCAAAATTGAAAAAAATTAATCAGTGTCAGTTGTCTGGATTACGACTTGTCAACTAGACATACGTATAATATTTCGCGATAAGGAATGGTCACTTTAGTTCGCGGCTCCTCAACGAACTAGTTCGTTCTTTTAGTTCTCGTCTCGAACCAAAGAAAGGCTAAAAAAATATTATTTGCACGAATTTTAACCAACTTAAAAAAAAGGAGGAGGTGAATTAACCGACTTAAAAAAGAGGAGGTTAACAATTCGTTGGAATCTTTTTTATGTATGTTCCCGGATTACTCGAAGACGCCTGGGCCGATTCGATTTTTTTTATTCTTTCATAATATGCTGCAATTTTGTTTTAGTTGTACATACTTGGGGAGTAGTGACATCGTCTAAGGGACAACCCATACCAAACGAACCCAACGATGACGGTGGCCTACTTACACAGTAGGTCACCAACACCTTTAGGTTTAAGCCAACTTTATCTGCATGTGGTACACTTTTTTGAGTAACGGACTAGGTGCTGGCGAAACCTGGGTTCTTGCCTTGCAGGGTATGGGGGACAGACCATGGACCAAATGTTTGCCATTAGATCGTTTTGTGAGGCATGCATGTTGAAAAAGAAGCTTCTGCATATCGCTTTCCTGGATCTGCAGAAGGCTTTTAACTTTGTGTCCCGACGGGTGGTCTGGTGGACCCTAAGGTTCAAAGGGGTGCCAGAAGCTTATGTTGACGTTATCGAAGGCATGTTCTTCCGATCAAAGTCTTTGATTCGGACTGCTTTTGGCGTCAGCAAACCCTTCCCGTTCACTATGGAGATTCAGCAACCACCGTGGGTGTTCATGTACGCATATGTCTAAGACAAACAGCGTCTAGGGGCCGCTTGAAAATGGCCGACTGAAAGGAAATGTGCTAAAGATTAAGTACATGAGTTTGCGTACACGTAGTATTTTATAAATGTTTTCAAATATTTTTTATCGAAGAAAGTAAAAGAAATTATTATGATTTGTTGCCATCTATGAAACTAAAAAGTGCTGCGCAAAAAGCACCATATTTCCCTAGTGGTTATTGACTGCGTTACGAAAACAAGACCATCATTTGGCCAGTACTTCTGTGTATATGTACGATACGTGGTATGTCAGTGTTATTTTAAGAAAATCCAGACGACCCCAAAAGCGCTAGCTGGACTTTTTAGAGAATGATATGAGGACCAATGGTCTTACTTTGGATGATACTCAAGTCTTAGAATCTATCTAACTTATCAAACGAACTAACGAACTAAAGAACGAGAGTTCTGGGAACTAGTTCGTTCATTTCTTCTGTGGGAGCTGTCCTCCGCACTAGTTCGTTCGCAAACTATACAAGTCTATTGTCCACAATGGTAATTTCTATAATAGAGGTATAATAAAATTTTATCAAGAAGTAACTTTGCAATTAGTTAACTTAAGTGAAATTTATCATCTCGAAAACAACGCTCTCCTAGAAAATAGAATAACTAATGTACTTTGTAATAGAAGAACATTGCGGAGTGCGAGCGTGCACAAGAAAACAAGGTAGTCGCTGATGGTGGTGAACTAAGTGTGGAGTTGCGCCAGTTTCAAGGCGTTTGTGATGCGTGTGCCGAAGCCTATCCTGCACCGAGGTGCGACGAGACATCGAGGAAAACTTCGCCGGGTCGGGCGTGGGTGGTATACCACCGCTTCCAAGGACTAGTGCCACACGTGCGGACACAAATATCGTGCATAATAGTGAAGTGTTGTAATTATGTGGTTTTTCAAGAGATTATGTACATACAATGTTAGTTTGTAAGGTATATGTATGGGTTATTGATAATAAAGTACTCTTCGTAAAAAAAACTTGAGTTTTTATATATTTTACGAATTCATCATCCTTGTTTGATACCAAATCGTGTTCAGTGTAAAAAACAAAGCCATTTTTATCATAGATTTTCATTAAACAACAATAAATAATGTGAAATGGTTATGTTATTTGTCATTATAATCAAGATTAGCGACTTTAAACCGGCGGCCATGCCCATTTAAGTTAAACGTTTATTTAAATCGAGATGAAGAGTAAAACCACGACGTGCAAGACGTTGAACTGAAATGATGCCAAAATGGAGTTTATTTTACGATTAAACGTCGTTTATCGCAAGGCTGCAAGTCACCCTTAAACGTTAATTAATTACTTATTTCAAGAAATCCATTATTAAAGTATTTCATATTTCTTGGATATACTGACTCAAGTCCAAACAAGAAGATTCAATACTGCTGTACTTTGTACTTTAGCTACCAAAGGCAACTTACCTAGTTACACAAGTGCAATCTCACTAATTGCGTCAGTTATATGCTTTTGACTAAGAAGTCTCATTATAAAAGCAACTGTTTAATCTAATCTGCTGTTAAAGATAAGACTATGTGTCTTTCGTATCAAATCATCTAGCTAGTACCAGTCAAACCTAGCCCCTTACTTATAAAAATATTTAAGCGCTGCTTATCTTTAACCATAGGCTGTCCCTTTCATTTTTAAACAATGTAACGCAAGGAAAAAAGTGACAGGCTATTCTTAGCGAAAAGATAAGCGAAAAAGTTTTTATAAGTAAGGCCCTAATCTCCAGTATAATTAGTTAATATATATCTAATATCACAGAGATTCAGAAGTCAGAACTTATCACAACAATGCTTAATTATTTGTAAATCTGTGAATTCAGAGAGATTTAACATTTCAGTCGCAGATGCCTGCATACACCTCGAGAGGATTATGCTTTAGTTAAAGAAGATATAGGTCAACTTGTATGTAGACAGTAAAATGTAAACAGAAATCATGATGAGTGAATAAATGGAGACTTTACAAAGATTTAAAAACATAATATGCATGTAAATTTCCTTACATTATTAATAGTTATTTGAGGCGTAGTAGTAAAGGCTGGTCCACTGCAGGCATTAGGCATTAATGCAGTAGTAAAAAGATTTATTGTTTCAACTATATATTATTCAAATTTTGAAACTGATTCCTCTATAATATGCCTTTATATGAATATCGAAAAAGATTCTGACGAATTAATAGACATCTCTACCTACATTGTATTAACAACGAATGACCGAAGTGTTACGCAAACTGGGTTAAAACAATTAGCATTGCCGAAGGAGGCCATGGCTCATCCACACTTGCTTGAGTCACCTACCGTCTTGGATGTTTCTATCCTATCCATCTAATTTTCAATGCAGTTGCATAAAGTTAAAAGAACGATAACAAAACAGATCATTCTGAAACTATGATTGACGACAGCAGGTTTTTTTTGTTAAGTATAATCATCTCACAGAAACCTTACAAACGCGTCTGAATTTATGCTAGTCTAATTAGCTAGTAAAACCCACTTTTTGGTGTTCACGGCTGGTCTCAAATATTGGCTAAATAAAGTTCCTTTCTAAAGGATTAACATCTTTAAAGCTTGCTTGTATTCCTAAAGGAAGCTAGTGGAAGGTTACCTGATAATATTATGTCCGACTAAAAGCGACCATCTTAACTCTCACAAAGAGTTGTTCAGTTAGTGTTAAAAAAATACGGTAGTTTTTGATGTAACTTGTACAACCGATTTTGTTAAAAAGTTTACCGAGCTCACGAAAACTTTGGCCATTTTCGTATTTTCCAAACTTTTACTAGGGTCGAACGTTGTCAAATCCGCATGTCCTGTAATTTCAAGCCGGGCGTAGTTGTGGCGTATTTTGGGGAAATTTACTGCATTGTACTTACCGACAGGTCCAATTTACTGCAGCCGAAGTCGATAGATATAGACATGACCAATCACAACTACACAAAGATTACAACATCAGAGACAAATGAACTCGGATTTTCACCCAGAATACCCAAATTAGATTTGATCACAAAACCCATTCACGCAGCCACTGGAAGCGTTGTGAAGACTGTTTCCCTTGTAGACACAAGCGAAGTTGAGAACGCCAACAATAAAGCAAGGAATTAAGATAACGAACTCGCATCCTCTCGGCTGTTAAATTATAATAATGGCGCATCAGGAGAAGAGCTCACGTAGAATGGCGAAACAAAACATCGTAAAACCTCAGGTACAAGAGCACGTGCAAAAAGTTTGGCGGACGATCGATAGTCACTCGTCAGTTCGTCAGACGTGGTTCATGTAGGTATTCAACGGTTTTTGTGTGTTGCTTTTCATAAGTTTAATTTAAGATTGGATCTCCGAAGAGATAGGCAGTAGTGCACGATTCGCCGTTCCTATTTGTCTGATGTGGTAGGGTAGCAAGCGTATCGCCATTTAATTCTAATTTAATTCTAATTCTGGGTTTATGTATTGAATTTCTGAATATGTTTATTATTGGATGACATATTGGAACTCCTATTTGTTGATTTCTAGGCGATTAAAAAAAATGTCTATTGCAGTACAATCTTTGCTCAGGGACGAAATGCTTTATTAAATAACTAAAAAATAAAAATTATAATTTACTAAATCATTGTAAGCCTATGTTTTGGTGACTATGAATTAGTTATTTTATGAACATTTATTTCTATAGTTTAAAATGTTTCGTTCAAATTAATGATATAATTCAATATTTTCAGAATTGTTTACAAGTAGATATAATAAACAACTGGTTACCAAGCTTTTTCCGTTGATGGAATTATTTTTCCCTTTGACGACATAACAAACAACTAATACGCTATTAAAAATAATGAAATTGTTTACCAGAATTTAACTTGACAAAATCAAATTGCACACAATTACATCACAGCATCACAAACAAATGACATCAATAAATGTTATTCAATTTGATATCAATGGTTTTATGTCATGATTTTATGAAGAGATTGATGAAGAAAGTAATTGAAGCAAAAGTAGTGTGTCAGAATCGGGCGAAGTGGAAATACATAGTCTCTGCCTACCCCTATGGGATATAGGCGTGATATTATGTATATATGAAAACACTTTGAACAAGTTATTGTAGTTTTACTGTCTACGATTTTTTCACGAATAAATCTAGAATTTATTCATATAATGTGATTTCGAGCTTTGTTATGTGCTTGCGTTTTCTAATTTAGTGTAGATACATTCAACATTAGCTCAACAGACGTCCACAGGGTAGATGCCTTTTCATTTTATTGCATAAAAATCTTCAAGATAAGAGTAGAGCCCCGTTGTAGACACTTAGATAGCTATGTCTACAGCAAGAATGGGCTCGACTGGTTTAACACCACTGTTACAAAGAAATCCGACGCAAATTCGACCGAACTAGCAACAATAAATAGCCCACAGTTGCTCATTCCGTGAGTGCGATATCCGGTAGTCCAAGTACCCAAACCCTATTCCTTTCCTTTAAGCCGCCTTCACCTTTCAGATCACAGTGAATTCTTACACGTGAAGATTATAGGAGACTCGATTAGACTGTACAATGTTTTTTTCCAATAAAGTGAGGTGTGGTGGCCACCATCCCGGGTCGGATGAAGGTAACTCGATCTCACTCCTCACACACCGCACTCTAAAGCACTCTCGGGAAAGCTATTTCCACGTAACGACTTCTATTGGATACTATCTTTACTTCGTGTTTTTCTAAACAAAATTCTATTTCGGTATTTTGCCTCGCATAATGTTGCACTGACACGAAAATTGCATTAGAAAAGCAAACACTATTCGTGTTGTGGATGGCTTCATCATTTTTAACGTATGGGATATACAAAATATGTATGTAAAACAGTGCAGGATTCACCGAGCTTACATCCGTACAGTAATTGATACAAATTGCAATCACGACTACCTCGGTGGCGTGGGTTGTATTTCGGTACGACTACCGTCCTGAAGTCTCGAGTTCGATCCCCAGGTCGAGCAAAGTGATATTGGATTTTTCCATATCAGCCCGGAGTCTGAAAATTGTGCCTGGTATAGGGATAGGCTCGCCCCCTATCACATCTGGGACGGAACTATGCTCGGTGAAATCTGGATGTACTAGTTCGCTAGTGCGCCTCCGTCTACCCCTTCGGGAATACAGGCGTGAGCTTTTGTTATGGTTTGTGTTATGCAATCACGAAAATATCATTTTTGATTTTTCGAATAGAGAACGTAACTCTTTCACGTATCAAGATGACGAAAGAAATACGTAACATATTTGCATCATTAATGTAGACAGCCTCCGTGGCGCAGCGGGCGAGTAGCCGGCTGTGAAGCGAGAGGCCGCGGGTTCGATCCCCACACCGAGACAAATGTTTGTATGGCCTACAGATATTTGTTTCGGGTGTGGGTGTTATGAAACCGAAAGTTTCTCGTAGTTCCTGATTCCCACGACACAAGACTCGATCTTAGTGTGGGGTCAGGACTATGTATGTGACTGTTGGGTGTTATTTATTATTAGCTTCTTATTTAGAGCTAGGCCTACCTGGCTTCTGGTCTGTGGGTCACACAACATTGGAACAATGTGGAACACGCAATATGCAGATACAATGCCGACTGGGCCGCGTGTTCAAAGCATTCTACGCGTTCGAACAACGCAAACAAAAGAAAGTTTGACGAGAACGCCATCGAAGAATGTGAGCCATGCCTGCGCCATACATTTTGCTGGTTATATCGACATGTTTCGCTGTGGAGGAAAAATTGCTGTCATTCTCGTGGAACTTGATTGGAAAGGTTCGGTCCATTGTTATGTTAGATACCTAGAATATATTGGAAAACAGCTTAGGTTTATCGCAGAGAAACAGCTGCTTAAGGACGTTGATTAACATAACATAACATAAGCTCACGCCTGTATCCCCGAAGGGGTAGGCAGAGGCGCACTAGCAAACTAGAACACCCACATTTCGCCGAGCTTAGTTCAGTCCCAGATGTGATAGGAGGCGAGCCTATCGCCATATCGGGCACAAATTCCAGACTCCGGGCTGATATGGAAAAATCCAATATCACTTTGCCCGACCCGGGGATCGAACCCGACAATCGGACGTTGATTATTAGTAGTATAATCTTGTACTACTCTCACCATTGAATTCGAAGTAGCTACAGTAGAGATTTTTAGAACCTGTTTCACAGTACACACTGTGGTTCCACTGCGACCTTCTAACCTAAGTAATAATCCCTTGGTGATATCACGATTCAATTCATTGAGTCATCCAACGAAGCAGAACTTTCAGTAGCTCTAGTCAAATCATTCATAGGTAAAAACGATCATATAGAATTGACTGACATTCTAAGTAAGAATCTTAAATAATAACCCACGTAAGATATATACGCATACGTCCCAAAAACCTTTCCGTTTTATCAGTTCGACACCAGGCAAACACAATTTATAAATCGCGACCAAAGGATTGCGGAACTATAACATCGAAAAATTCATAGAAATTAATCGATATTCATTTGAAGCCACTTGAAATGTTCCATTGAGATTTATATGAGACGCTCAAAATTGCATCATCACTTATCTCCATGCCATAACAGCTGTAGAGGTAGAGATTACTAAAACATCTATCAACCATAGTATTTCCTCCTACTACTGTATAATTATTTACTTATCCCTCGTTAAACAACTTGATGAGTAAAAAGTAATTAACTGAAAAGATAAAAAGCGTAAACTGTTAAACTTTACGTCTAATAAACGAGTTAATATCCCTACGGACAAGCACCGTCTTCTTGGGTGGTGACTTGTTGAGGTACGAGGTTTTTTAATCATAATAATATTTACATTTCTTTTTTCAGATCACGTCCGAGGAAAACGGCAAGGAGAGCTGATAATACAATCAAAAATATCGTACAATTTGGGTCAGGTATTGATAAACCCCCGGTCTTAGATGTAACAATACGGAAACGAAATAAATGTAATCTCAACAGAGATACTCGACATTTATTTACGTAAAAAACTATTAAGAAAATTACCATATACGGTACAACAATCACGCGAAATAGTCACGGTCTAACGATAATAGCACACAATAATATAAAACCAAGTTGTAAACATTCATAACGAGACAGCACAGGAAACGTGGGTACTTGCACGTCTTGAATACGTTGAAAATATCCTCATTATAGCCGTAAGGCAAGTCGTAGCCATACTGGTGCGGTAAGCTGTTATTTTGAAAATCATAAATTCTGTGACCACAGTTTTGGACGAAATATTTTTTTATCCGAGCACGGCAAAGTTACACTATACCTGAAGGTAAGGGCAGTCCAAAATAAACCCATGTTTATCGATGGTCACCATGCCGACCTGCATCCTTCGATGAAGAAACATGATATATGTAAAGTTAAATAGGATAGGATATCTACAATAAACTTGTAAATTGTGATGTTTTTCCCTACAGAAGATATTCAGAAAATGGTTACAGATCATAACCTTATGGTAGTGTTACTTGTGGAAACAGCCGCAGTTATCAACAATAAATCTGATTGAACAGTCAAGAATTTTATTTGATTGCCATAAAAACGTAAAAGCACTCACAGTGTTTCGACAAGGACGACAAATTTGACGCTAATAACGCTTTTATTGCATTGACACAAAGCTCTTTCTGGCTGACTACCAGACTCCCCGTCGATAAGTGCATTTAATCCCTAAATCGTGGTATGTATTAAATGTAGATATTTCCCCATTTTTCATCTCTTTCAGTTACACCAAACCTTTACATTTCATATTATTTGTTTCACTAAATCCCATAACGTATGACAAGTTTTCCAAGTCACCTACTGTATCACGAGATCCTACACCCTCAACCCGAATTAATTCCAGGACGTGCCTCCGTGCGCAGGAAACTAGAGTCCTCGAGTGAGTTCTCGAGCCGGCTCCACGACTCACTGATCGATGAACAATGAAACCATTCACCTGATAACGACCTGTGTTAACACGTGTGTGGCAATCTATAGGAAGTGGTGTACGATTTTGTGGTACGTTAACCCGCTTTTATTTTTAAATCGGTAATCGATTGCCGGCAAATATGGCTGTGGTTATTGCAAAATCGTTAAAATTTCTCTATTAATAGCGTCTAGAACGTATATGGGTGGTAAAAATGATATGAATGAAGCCACAAATGGTTCAATAAACAGTATCATTATAGCTCGCTACTGATTGGTTTTGGACTGAAAGTTTGTGGAATGGCGTTTGAATAATTGATTATATCTAGAAAAGATAGGAAATATTCATAATTATTTAAGGAAGGGTTCGGTTTCACTGAAGAGATTTTTTTGTGAAAAAAATAAATATTCGAAACTTTAGTTAAAGATGCCAAACACACCGTTAAATACTGTGATGAAAAAGACCAAATAGGAGTTATTCTACACAAAATTTCTATAGATACAAAAAATAACAACATAAGCTGGCGCAATGCGGTTAGCCGTTCAATCACTGTTAATACATTTATCGATACAAAAACAAACGGTACTCTTTCAGACAATGTGCTTAGCCGTCCTTATGTCTTTACGACCCCTGTGACGTCAAGGGTTGAATTGGGGTTAGCCGCAATAGAGGTGACTTACCGCAGTTAATCTAGATCCCAGACATAACAAGCTAAACGGTTGTTGTATTGGACGCGAATTACACGCTCATACCACTATTACTTCAAAGATGAGTTTGACCTATTAATCTAGAATGTTCTTTATCATCTTCCATGGACTCTTAGGCACATGTTTACGTAATTACCATGCTGTATAACATAGATTACCGTGACGCTGCCTCGAAAACATAGGAATATGTGGCAATAATTATTTTATAAATACACAAGTTTAACTAGTTATAAAAGGTTGACAGAATGATTTATCAATTTTCAGTCTATGTTACATCGAAATATTCGTTATATTAGAAAAAGATAATAAGGATGCCTACTGATACAACATTTTTCCAAATTCAGCTAATAAAAATAATAACACAGTCAATTGACCAAAGAATAGCAATCAACTGCCATCTCTATATAAGAAAATACGAGAGAACCTCTCAAGGAACCAATCGAGCGACTTCACGGCCGACTCAATTTCCTTTGAGAGACGTCATTTACAATACGGAAAATTTCGGCTGCAAGTTTTTATTTGAAATTAGATTTCCCTCTGAAAGTTAGGTCCGTTTGACATACATTAATGACCAAATACAATTTTCAAACATCAATGGTTATCATTATGAGTCTTTTATATTATTTTTGTCGTTTTATTTCAAACAGCTAAATTCAAAGTTTTATTACTTAAGCCTTATTCGATCGCTGAAGACATGAACAAACTAGCACCATTACACAAGATTACGCCTTTATGAACACTGCCTACCCCGTGCCTTATGCACATCTACATCAAATTATACATTATACAAAAATCCCTATACTTAAGCTTGTGATAAAATATTTAGCAGGAGTAGTAATAACTAAAGTATCAAGAATCTAGTGCCAACTTAGCTGCAAAACCCAACTTCTGGCTGATTTTTCTTTTAAGAAACAAATATGCAGCTGTGGATAACATTTATATATAAAGAGCTCGTCTTTTAGATAAATTGAAAAACTGAATTGGTAAAATATTGATCCCAGGTTATCGCAAACTATAGAAAGCTCCTTTGCTTGATTTAGGAGTACGAATACTTGAGAAATAACGAAATACACCGCCACCCATCGTGCCAATAGACTTCGAAGACTCCATTTGTTAGCAAATTGGCATTTGGCAATATCTAAGTCACTTACGCGTAGGCGTGTCCAATGATGTAATAACAACATACCTGCAATGAACAATAAAAACATTAATGCCTGAACTAGTAGAGATCCACATATTTACTCTATGATAGAATAATAACAACGGCCCCGATTTGTAGCCGCAAAAATTTCAAGCAATTATTTTGCGAAGTCGGATTAATTGGTGTGAAGGTCGCATCTCTTAGTTCTGTCGTTGTTGATTAAATAATTTCTGCGGAAAAATAAATACGACAGATGGAAATAAAGACCACATGGATGAAGTAATTTTATTGATGGTACAACTAGTCAAACAATCTGATGTGTATGTAATGTATCCGGTCTAAATCTTTTGGAATAATAGTATTTTTGAAACATACCTATTTGGAAAGCGATTCAATATCATTTTCTCTACATAATCAAGATTAGACAACAAGCACAACATTGATCAGTTTACCACAACTAGAGTTAATTTAGTCTATCTTAACTCTGATGATGAGGTAAATAAAATACTTAATACGTTTTAAAATTAAAATAAAACCTAGTTACCCATCGGTATTAGTATCACAAAATCTGTTGAGAAAGACGTACCATGATGCATTGGTATAACCATTAACGTACTCCTCTCTTTATTTGAAGAAGCAACAACTACATTAACTTCCAGCAAGATCAAATTGCATCGCAACCTGGTGACTTGCAAATACTATCATGAATAAAAAGCTGCAATTCAACAGAATCAAACGCGTATTCCCGTTTGCGAGAGCATTCGATGCAGTCGTAGAGGAAGCAAACAGGTCAATCGAGTCGCTAGTGGGGATCAGAGCGCGCGGCACCGAGAATTAGGGCACCACTGTAATTACTTACACGCCCTACGGTCGCTAGGTTTGAAAGGGCTTTGTGACGGAAACGTTCTCTTGTTACGGTTTGTTGAGCATTTTGAGCCTGCCGGTCTACACGTACGGGAGGTTGTTGTTTTTTTTTTTCATTAAACTTCGCAGTACCGTCGTGTGTGGTTGCTTGTATTAAATTGGACGTGTAAATGTTTGGCCGAGACGGTTAATGTTTTGTGAGAATGTCGCATAATATTGAAGTCATATCTTGGATCGTTATACAAACATTTTATTCAGATATACGGTTTCCAACTTTTAGTGTACCAAAAATCAATTTCTCTGGATTATGTTCGTGTTACACATCGTAAATTTCACTCCTATGGAACTACTTACTTATAAAAACTTAAAGCTGCTCTAAGAATGCCCGTTTTCTCTTGCAGACAATTTCAAATGACATAAAAAGCGTCCACTAATCAATTTCATTACAGCCGACATTGAGTACTTCAATCAAAATAAGTGCTATGCAATCCACTTTCATAGAAAGTAGTATTGCGCATCTGGGCATCACCGCTTCGCCTACAATCGTAACTTGTTCTTGATTTACCACTATACCACGTCTAATTTCAACGTTCCCACTTCGGCACGAGTTTCGTAATTTGTAGTCGGTACTCAAATTAGCCGTATTGTGTTAGCCTTGACAAATCCTACGCGTTTAAAATCTAAAAGAAAATTCGGTCAACATTTTCTAATTTCGTTGACAGGTAATAAATTATTTGATGCTCTGACTTCTGAGATATATCAATAGCACGGACGCATAATATACCGATTAGGATATAGCTACTATAACTAAACTGGAAAACAGCTACTGTATCTCCACAATTTGTTTACTTTCCGTTCCGTTTTATAACCACTATAACCCTCGGCATTCATGGGGTCATAACCCAGTGGTTTCGCCATTGTCTTCACTAGAAATTCCGGTACACTCCGGATCGACCGGTTCCCGCAGGATGAGGGGAGAACAAGGTTACGACTGTTACGAGTTATTTAGCACGCACGTGCAACGAAACATTAAGTTTGCGACGAAATGAGGATTTACACTCTTATTCTTGGATACGTTTCGCCGAGGGTTATTTATGCGGATACAACACCAACGCTATTCTGCGATTACAACACAATCTGAAAACCTACTATTATTTTATATTCTTGTCTATTATTACTAGACTTCATGCATCTGAATTATGAAGTAACACGTTCAAAAGTATAATTTTCTATATTTGAAGTACAAATATAAAGTTCATACGAATTCCTCAATGTCCAAAAGCTATTCAAATTGATTTTCTACCATTTTCACATCAGTTACTATAAATTGTTAGGAGCGTGAATCAAGTCAGCTGCCGGCGCGGTAATCTTCCCACGCTCTCGACTGCTGATGTGAATTATGTATGTAATCGAGGATTATCTTGTACTGCAGTCTGCACTCGCTGTTATACATCTAAACAACTGTTAGATACGATTGTTACATTTACATCAACTGCTGTTACGTTTCTACGACCACGCATATGTAAAATTTCAACATTGTAGTCTATCTTTATCATTGTAAAAACTATTGCTGTTCCGTGACTGCACCTATTCAACTGATCTTCAACAGATATTGGATCAACTCAACAATATTGGAATGACTGACATTAAACACAGACCATAAATTAAATTTGATACTATAAAAAATAATACAAAAATATTGCTTTCCAAAGATGAAATATGAAACGGTAGCTCGACAAGCGGACGCATTAAAAAGTAAAAGTAAGATAAAAACCAGACACTGTAAAATATAAAATTTCGAATGCGTATATTTTTTATGGGTCGCAGACAATGTTCAAAGATGAATCAATTCATTTTATCGTGGTCACTGAAAGAAGCATACGTCCACACTCTACTTTCATATTATCGTTCTTGCTCGATAAAATTAATAACATCATTCATTCAATACCACTCAACCTCGTTCTAGATTTGCGACTCTAGAATTATACATTATACGTAATCATTACGAAAACATCACAAAATTCATATAATTAAAACTTAACATAGGTATTACAGCTGAAATATAAACAAGTAACATATAACTCGGAGCTGAGCGTTCGCTAACTTCAATGCAAATTGAGTGTAGTTTAACCGATACGATGTTCTAAACTAAATACAGTAGTTAACTGATAAACATCGAAAGACCTTCGACTACTACATCGGTAGTCCAACTGGCGCGTGGTTTACAGACATTCTATAAAGAACTCTTCAAAATTAAGTATAGCATTTACATAGCATCTTAACTTCGTCGTTAACACAGCGCACCTGTCCAGCATGGGATTCAAGACCCCTTATGGCCGCCAGCTGCCACTTAGTAAAAAAAACTCGTCCAGCGAGAGTGGAACTAACTCACTGTGAGTTCAGTACATTGCTCTCAAGATATTATGAAGAGAAATTGTCAGTTAATGAAAACCGGTTAAGCAAGATTCAGTTTTTCGGTGGTCATCTTGTTAATAAGAGTATCTAGTAAACTACTAAGATTTTTCAAGTCAATCGAAATCAATCAAGAAACAGTCAAATCAGCGCAATGTTTTATATTGTGCTAGATTTTAAAACAATAGTCAATGCCGGATGTATGTAAAATTTCTATTAACAAAATAAAAAAAAAACATTAGCTTAAACTTTCGTTTATAAATAATAATTGACAACTGACAAAATAATCGAGATCAACACAAAAGCAATATTCACATCTAAGCGTAGATTGTTTTAACTCTGTTAAGCATGAAAACGCTTCTTTTGAATTTTGTTTCACCAGTTTTCAATATTTAACACATTTTAATCAATACATATACAAGAGCGTTTTTAGAACGCTTTTACATTAAAATGACAAACGGTTTAAAACAGCGTAATCAAAATCTTGAACAGAAACAGTACCACCTACAGAACTCCATACAGCTGGTACCAGATCAACATTATCTGTATGATAGAGAACGTCACCTACAGGTAGCACCACGTTCACTACATTGTTCGACGGATCTCGGAGCCTTCCAATATCCGACTCCAAGCGCGGTGCATCCATTACATTGGAAAGTTTTACCGTTTTCCAAGCAATTTCCTTTATTTACACAATTGCCAGTCATTTGCATTTACACGAGGTTTGCGCCGTTTTGAAACACCAAATTTTAATCGGGAAACTTGTTAATCTATCAATTTGAGGAAGCTGATCTGGCATGCTAGTCTTATTTGGCGATATACGGATAAGTGTAGAATGTGCAGAACCGGTCATTTTTAGCTTATTTTTAGTATTAGACACTAAAATATACTTTTCGGTTTTTAGTTTTCATATTTTAGCCATGTGTCATTACTGATTTAACAAAGAATACCGTGCTAATGGCACCGTTTGATCGAAAAATATCCTGTAGTTTGGTAACTGGTGTGATTCCATGTCTATCATTACTTGACCTTTTATGGCACATAAAGCATTTAAAGAAAAGAATACAAGGCCCTATCTAGACTTTCAATTTAGTAATATTCTAAATTGTATGTACCAAGTAACTATGAGCTCGGACGCAGAAACTATGTATTCAACATTGGGTGTCACCATTCCCTTTAAAAGGTTGACATTGTTGACGTGTGTTCGCATAATAATTGATGATGTACTGCATGAGGTTATTAACACGAACGTAATGTTACCAAATTAGTGTTTAAGACTAACAATCAGTAGTTTTGTATTTGAATAATAAGTCTTTGATGGAAACATGAACTCGCGACTTACCAACATTGGAAGCAACTTTTGTGTGTTTCGCAAATATTTGATTCGGATTGACAACACCGAGGTGTTATGAGACAAATAGTAACTATCTATCGGATTTTCCAGATACTCGATGTAAGTAGGTATTTATAATAAACTCACCCCTTTATTCATAATAACTTAGTAGAGCGTAAAAGAGCGCAAAAGTACGTTTCATAAAAAATGTATTCATAATACCAACGTCCAATAGTGAAAACATGGCCGATTCCGATCAGCTGTTTCAAGTTTGATGTTCTTTCTTAATGATATTAATTTTTTATAGTCTACGACCCCATCTAAGATTGATATATATATATATATTTTAATAATTGTTTGGAAACAATTAATAAAAAATATATAGCCAAGACTTCGTATCTGTTTCGAAGCTTGCCAGAGATAAAAATAATATTTTTTCTGTAACCAGCAACATTGTATTCGATAAGCATATATATTAGTTCTGTTTTTGCTAAACTAGGCAAAAGTAGGGTTATGCTTTCGATAAGACCAAGATTTCATTATGAATAAGGGTCAGTGTATGCCAGTATTTATATAACGGGATTTATTATGCCATTGTGTCTAAATCTGGTAGGAAAATTCCACTCGAAGACCAAACTGAAGTACAGGAAAACATGACAAACACGCATAGTTAGTGAAATCTGTTTACATTAACCACATGCCATCAAAGGAAAACCACGGGGCTTTCAATAAGCCTTACTTTATGGGCATTGTACCTAAAGATTAGCTTTAACACCGTATTAGGGAAAAACTTGATAGCCACTAGTGTACAGTCATGAATGAATGTAAAACAATATGGGCCTTACTTAAAACAGCATTTTTAGCTGAGCAAATGGTTACGAATAACCTGTCACTTTTTTCCTTGCGTTACATTGTTTAAAAATGAAAGGGACAACCTATGGTATAAAGATAAGCAGCGCTCAAATATTTTTATAGGTAAGGGGCTATGTGTCCAGAAAATAACATTCAACATATTTCTACAGAAAGATACAAAATAAATCTTTTTTCATATCAGAAATATTGGGAAACCTGAAACAGGAAAATTTATACTAGTTTATCATATCGTAAGCCTCAATTAAGACAATAAGGAAAACAAATTTGTGTAGCGTGTAAACATCTGTTTTAAAATCAAGACACTAAACATCGTAGGTATTTAAATACATAAAATAACATAAGCTCACGCCTGTATCCCCGAAGGGGTAGGCAGAGGCGCACTAGTGAACTAGTACACCCACATTTCGCAGATCTTAGTTCCGTCCCAGATGTGATAGGGGGCGAGCCTATCGCCATATCGAGCACAAATTCCAGACTCCGAACTGATACGGAAAATCCAATATAACTTTGCCCGACCCGGGGATCGAATCCGAGACCTCAGGACGGTAGTCGTACCGAAATACAACCACGCCACCAAGGCAGTCAATGCCAATGGTATTTAAATACCAACCGATGCTATATTGTACTCCATAAATGTAATAGAGACCAAACCATCGTACTTTACACCGTATGACGAAATGAAATATTCCAAAAGGTAAACAAACCCTTAGAGCCTGTTTAGGTGATGTTACGTACAAATCTTTGAACATGACTCACCGGAGAGCTAATTAGAGGGCGTGCGGGGAAATGAGGTCGCGGTACAAGACACGAACCACCACGTTTGAAGCTAAATGGAAACACAGGACGCCGAACGAGTGCCGAACCAAGCCTTAATTAGCTCAAACGTTTTGTAATTTAGCTTAAAGGTATAACATAACATACATACATAAGCTCACGCCTGTATCCCCGAAGGGGTAAGCAGAGGCGCACTAGCGAACTAGAACACCCACATTTCGCCGAGCTTAGTTTCGTCCCAGATGTGCACAGGGGGCGAGCCTATCGCCATATCGGGCACAAATTCCAGACTTCGGGCTAATATGGAAAAATCCAATATCACTTTGCCCGACCCGGGGATCGAACCCGAGACCTCAGAACCGTAGTCGTACAGAAATACCACCACGCCACCGAGGCAGTCAAAGGTATACCTGTAGTAATAATCAGTAAATTCGTTGTAGACGAGCGTTAAAGACGCATCGTTCGTTTGCATCGTGGAATGATATCTGTGCACGGAAATATGCTTGTAAAACTGCGTCTGATGCTAATCTCACATTAGCATTGAGTTTAAAACAAACTTGTATAACTTATTGTAATCTGCATGTTAATGGGAACAGGAAACATACAATTTTGTATGTTTTCCTGATTTTGATAAAACTGTTTCAGCTAAAATAATTTATAATTACTGAAATAACGAAATGCCTTTTTACGTAAAAAGTCTCCCTTAAAAATTCGAATAAAAAAACGTTATCGTAACATGAAAAAAATATTTGAAACTTAAAACTACTAGTAAAATAGCCTCTTACTTATAAAAATATTTAAGCGCTCCTTATCTTTAACCATAGGTTACCCCTTTCATTTTTAAACAATGTAACACAAGGTAAAAAGAGACAGGCTATGCTTAGCGAAAAGATAAGCGATTTTTTTTTATAAGTAAGGCCTATAAAGTTTGTGATCTAATTTAGCTTTTAATAATTCCACAATGATAGTTGCAATCTTTACTCTTTTATCTTCAAAGGATCTCATTAGCGTCAATGACCACATTAAAAATAACAATAATAGCCACATGTGCTAACTACCATCAATCACTTAACAAAACCAATCGGATTTAACAAGTAAATCCCCACTCTAAAGTCAAAACCGGTGGTTTTACTCTGCACCGTTGCCAGGCACACTAATTTGATTATGTATCAAAGCGGGTTTATACAATGCGAGCGTCATTGTGCTCAAAGAAGCGAGAACTCGGGCCGTTTGTTAACAACACGTTTGTTGTTCAATCGTAAAGTTTAAACTATGGAATGCGGGTGCGACCTTCAGGTTTCATATCATGACTGGACAAAACTGGCGCACGAGAAGCGTTGGGACCTTGGTCAGTGACATGCACAGGTAGATACCCTAATCTAGATAGATTCTTGCATTAATTATTTTCTTCAATTTATTCTTGCTTTACTTTAACCATCATAAACATCCTCACGTCGATTTAAAATTATACACCCAGCACTGTTTGAAAATATCTTTATGGTGACCATTTTTTTCTTTCATTGGGTAATTTTAGCTAATTTGCAGGGTAGATAATTTCTCTTTGTCTATATGAAATGCATGCCACTGGCCTTGGTACACTTTAATGTCTGAGTAAGAACCATCACAATTTTAAATATTACAATTTTTATCCTTTATCCCAAATGACTGTGGGGTCGGCGCAACACTTTTTCAAGCATGTTGCAGAAATTATTTGGCTTAGTTTTTACGACCGGCTGCCTGTCTGACATCAACCCCACTCTCTGGAGGATTATTATTTATGAATGTGTGTAAAAATGTATTATAGGTACTTTATTTTGTTCAATTATCGATTATTGGTAATAATAATAATAAAGGAAACTTTGAAGTAAATAATATTATAATAATTAATAATGAGTATAATATTATTTAAGCATTATAGGTGATGACGAATATAGGTGGTAATATTTCCCTGAACCAACCACAATTTGATATAATCGAACACTCTGAAACCAAATTCGATGCGATTTATGTCCTCGCTTGCGTCAAACAATACCCCCATCAATTATGGTAATGGCCACAACGTAGCTCCACACACAGTAATATAGAGATATTGTAATGAGAAAAAGTTCATTCCGATTCATTATTTAAATGAATTCTATAGAAAGTGGTACAAGCATAAAGCAACTGTGTTTACTTAATTAACACCGCTATGGAATTCACAAACCCCAGATTTCACTGTAAATCGAATCAGATTTTTAAGTTACACGACCGGTTTTTTAAGCATGCGCTCGTCGAATCACTAACGCCCGATTGCAATATACAATCTTAGTTCGAATATGCAGATAGATTACAGTTGTCGTTGCAGCATTTAATCATCTAATAGTTTTATGTTGCCGCCGTCCACTCATCACTAGTTTTGTCATTTCACTGCTAAATATAAGCTTTTGCTAGAGCTTGATCCTCAAACCTCGTCAAATCGCTCCTTCCCTACATTTTAACGCCCGGTTGCAATATACAATCTCAGTTCGAATGTGCAGATAGATTACAAAAAATAGCTAATAAGAACAGTTTGAACATGACTCCGTCAAATGACTTGATTTGATTGGTTCATAATCGCGATCTATCTACACTCTAAATTAAGATCGTTTATTGAGATCAGCCGTAAGATGTTCAAGACAGACAGATAGGTGATTATTATGGGACTAACGCCCGAATACCGGAACGCTACTCAACTTTAACGACTTCATACATTGATTTTCGCTATACAATTTTGACAGATAAGGCAGCCTTAAACGACATAAGGCGACCTTAAGTGTATTCGGCGGTTAGAGATAAGTATAATATATTGTGGATATTTTGTAAAAGATCGACAATAATCATTCTATCTGGGGGTTACCACCACCTCTTATAACAGTATTATTATAATCTTACTTATACCGATTTCCGTACAAAAAAACGAAGTAAGATTATAGTAATAATGCTATAAGAGGTGGTGGTAACCCTACTGATGTGGTTGAACTCCGCTAAGGTCTGTATTTTATTATTTATCAAGAGGTAACAAATGTTATTTAAATAACAATAGAAAACAACCAGCCATATTTTCGCTTCAACGTTAATAGATTTTGCGATGTTTGTTTTTGCCTATCAAATCGCCAGCGTATCAGATAGCCTGTTGATAATGAGTGATAAGTTACCATTATCTATAAAGCATTATCATAATAAGGTGTAACGTATTCCAACGTTATTTGCTTGTGTCATGGTCAACCAATCGCAGCGTACTCATGGCCGATTTATTGTGCATCCACACAATCGTCCAACCTTCCGTTTGTTCGACTCACCGTTGATATTGAAGTGGTCTAAGGCTGAGACCTATAGAGGGAACTTCGACTAAGTCTAAGGCTGAAATCTATAGTTCTTACTCAAGTCTTGTACCAAAGTCGACTCAGCGTAGTCGTCTTTGGAGTGAACTAAGCGAAAGTCAACTTTTGCGTATTTATAATTCGAACTCGAACTCAGGCTAGCCATAGTTTGACTTTGCATAGTCTACTCAGACGTTATCGGTTTCACGCAGTTCCTTTGACAAAAGAAACGTAAGATTTTTATATATTTACAGGAGACGCGCCTTTATATTTGTAGGTTGTAAAGGAACGTATTACGTAATTAACAGCTGACAAAATGGCTGACGCTCTTTGAAATGTCAAGTGAAAAACAAACCGCATTATACATAAATCGTCTTATAATCCTTTCAGCAACATGCTTGAAAAAGTTTGCTACGCCGACCCCACATTAAGGCTGAAATCTATAGTTCTTACTTAAGGCTGAGATCTATAGAACGAACTTCGACTAAGTCCGAGTCAAAAAAACAAACTTAGTGAGGATTTGGAATTTATAAATCGAACTCAGACTTAGTCCAAGTCATTTTTCACAAGAAAAACTTTGCTAAGTTCAAGTCCACAAAACCTTGACTTCGGTCTGTCAGTTCGGCATGCAGTAATACCAGTATCGAAATACTGACATAAAATGTAGAAATTGTTTTATTCACTCTAACGTTTTTTAAATTAAAATACCAAAACTATTGTTAGAAAATGTTTAATAATTAAAGGTACGAGATTTTCTTATATTGCAGTACCGTTTATTATACTGTAAATCGATCTATTAATTATTAAAGTTTAACGAAAATAGATAATTTTGTTTGGAATAAACTTGTGACCCGAGAACCAGTGGGAATGGACGGACGGCGGACTTCATCGCGGCGACCCACAATGCAACAGTGACCATCATGCTATTGCTCCAATAATATTATCATCATCATCAGCCACAGGACATCCACTACTGAACATAGGCCTCCCCCAAAGATTTCCAGATCGACCGGTTGGAAGCGGCCTGTAACCAGTGATTTCATGTGACCTTTGTCAGGTCGTCTGTCCACCTAGCAGTCATATTAAACAGACAGTGAATCAGTGAATCAGTGAAAGTACATATTATATTAATTATTATGTAGTCGGCCTAAATAATGTATAGATATTTTGAGAATGAATTGGTTACATGTTGTCAGGAAATTGATTTTCAGTAGGTAAATAAAATAATCATCATGAATAATATTTATTTATTACAATCCCTGATATTAACCTTTGTTTAAAGCATAGTAAAGTACATAAATGGTAATCTCAACTATTGTGCAATATACCTACTGCACAAACTACTGTAATATTGCTTGTGTTTGATAACTTGTTCTGCAGTTGGTTGTCTAGGTGAAAATTTAATAACTTCAAAATGTTCTTTCTGAAACAGAAGAAATAAATATCAGACAGAGTTTCCCTCAGATCTTTAATTATTAATCAGCAAGATCACCACAATGGCAATTGGCATGGTCTGGCTGACTAAGCTTGCGTGACAGGCTAACCACTCAGATGGTACCGAGATGGTAATCCCTCAACAGTTTACCGCTGGCAGGAAATGTTAATAAGGCATAGTTTTGCTTTGGGCTTGCTGGCTGACTGAGGTGCAATTTATACTCTACATGGGCTGCTAGTAAACAAACAGACAGACAGACAATTTGCTAGTAAACGGTCTCCAAAATACAAAATCCCCGTTTTACCAATTTTGATAACAAATTAATAAAACTTTTGTTAATATATTAATATGAAATAATGGCAGTGGATTAGCTAGAGCTCCAGGCTATGGCTTCAGGTGTAGGTATCACAAAGTCAATCACCTCACTCACTCACCTGATTGTGACTCCTGGCATATTTGGGCCCTTGTAATTCTCTTGGTGGTTTACACTTTACTTCATCATTTTAGAGCTTATAATGCTTTTTTTATGTCATCATGTTTTCATCATCATCATCTTGTTTCTTCTTTCTTTAAAAATTATGGCCTTCTTCCTACAAATATAGAGAGGCCGGCCTACAAATATAAAGGCGCGCCTTTATATTTGTAGGTTGTAACGGAACGTATTATGTAATTAACAGCTGACAAAATGGCTGACGCTCTTTGAAATGTCAAGTGAAAAACAAACCGCATTATACATGAATCGTCTTATAATCCTTTCAGCAACATGCTTGAAAAAGTTTGCTACGCCGACCCCACATTAAGGTGGGATAAGGGCAGGTAGAAGAAAGAATAAACATGAATCGTCATCATTTGATAGTCAAAACATGAATTTATTATTTATTACTATTGTTGGCAAAATCATCAATATTTTGAAGAAGGCCATAATTTTTAAAGAAAGAAGAAACAAGATGATGATGATGAAAACATGATGACATAAAAAAAGCATTATAAGCTCTAAAATGATGAAGTAAAGTGTAAACCACCAAGAGAATTACAAGGGCCCAAATATGCCAGGAGTCACAATCAGGTGAGTGAGTGAGGTGATCGACTCTGTCATACCTATTCCTGGAGCTCTAGCTAATCCACTGCCATTATTTCATATTAATATATTGACAAAAGTTTTATTAATTTATCAAAATTGTTAAAACGGGGATTTTGTATTTTGGAGACTGTTTACTAGCAAATTGTCTGTCTGTCTGTTTGTTTACTAGCAGCCCATGTAGAGTATAAATTGCATCTCAGTCAGCCAGCAAGCCCAAAGCAAAACCATGCCTTATTAACATTTCCTGCCAGCGGTAAACTGTTGAGGCATTACCATCTGGGTACCATCTGAGTGGTTAACCTGCCAGGCAAGCTTATTGTCAGCTAGACCATGCAAATTGCCATTGTGGTGATCTGCTGATTAATAATGAAAGATCTGAAGGAAACTCTGTCTGATATTTATTTCTTCTGTTTCAGAAATAACATTTTGAAGTTATTAAATTTTCACACATGCAACCAACTGCGGAACAAGTTATCAAACACAAGCAATATTACAGTAGTTTGTGCAGTAGGTATATTGCACAATAGTTGAGAATGCCATTTATGTACTGTGTGGAAGAGGAAATAATAACGAGGATTGAGAAAGGAATGTTGCGGTGGTTTGGGCATGTAGAAAGGATGGATGAAAGGAGGCTGACAAAGCAAATATATATGGCAAGTGTGAATGGTAGAGGTGGAAGGGGAAGACCTCATTGAACATTCTCTGACCAAGTCAGAGATTTACTCGAGAAAGGTCAAGTTAAAAGTACCCTAAACCGACGTGCATGCATGAAGAATGTAATAAGACTGAATGAGGCGAAAGAGGTGTGTAAGGATCGTAGCAAATGGAAATCCGTTGTCTCTGCCTACCCCTATGGGAAAAAGGCGTGAGTCTATGTATGTATATATGTATGCTCACTCAAATAAACAAAGGTTAATATCAGAGATTGTAATAAATAAATATTATTCATGATAATTATTATTTTATTTACCTACTGCAAATCAATTTCCTGACAACATGTAACCAATTCATTCTCAAAATATCTATACATTATTTAGGCCGACTACATAATAATTAATATAATATGTACTTTCACTGATTCACTGATTCACTGTCTGTTTAATATGACTGCTAGGTGGACAGACGACCTGACAAAGGTCACATGAAATCACTGGTTACAGGCCGCTTCCAACCGGTCGATCTGGAAATCTTTGGGGGAGGCCTATGTTCAGTAGTGGATGTCCTGTGGCTGATGATGATGATAATATTATTGGAGCAATAGCATGATGGTCACTGTTGCATTGTGGGTCGCCGCGATGAAGTCCGCCGTCCGTCCATTCCCACTGGTTCTCGGGTCACCTTTCGCGCTTTGCAAATGGCTCAGCAGAACGATTTTTTTAATTCTGAGCACGGTTTCGGGTTTAATGTTATATTAATTATTATTCAGGACAATACTGGAAGTTGTCAAAACATTTGTCTATTTTTTTGGCATCTTCTGGGTTACAAGTTTATTCCAAACAAAATTATCTATTTTCGTTAAACTTTAATAATTAATAGATCGATTTACAGTATAATAAACGGTACTGCAATATAAGAAAATCTGGTACCTTTAATTATTAAACATTTTCTAACAATAGTTTTGGTATTTTAATTTAAAAAACGTTAGAATGAATAAAACAATTTCTACATTTTATGTCAGTATTTCGATACTGGTATTACTGCATGCCGAACTGACAGACCGAAGTCAAGGTTTTGTGGACTTGGACTTAGCAAAGTTTTTCTTGTGAAAAATGACTTGGACTAAGTCTGAGTTCGATTTATAAATTCCAAATCCTCACTAAGTTCGTTTTTTTGACTCGGACTTAGTCGAAGTTCGTTCTATAGATCTCAGCCTAAGTCAAAGTAACGAACTGAATGAGGACTTTGACTTAGTCCGAGTCATTTTTTACAAGAACATCTTTGCTTAATCTGTCTGTCAGTCTGTTCTTGTAAAAAAATACTCGGACTAAGTAAAAAGTTTGATTTAACAATTCTAAATCTTCACGAAGTTCGTTACTTCGACTAACGACCGGTTTCAATAAACGATCTCAGTTTACAGTTCGGATAGATCGCGATTATGAACCAATCAAATGAAGTCATTTGACGAAGTCATGTTGAAACTGTGTTCTTATTGGCTAGTTTTTGTAATCTTTCTGCACATTCGAACTGAGATTGTTTATTGTAACCGGGCGTAAGTCTGAGTGAAAGAAACGATCTCAATGAGAATATGGAATTTTTAAATCGAATTTTGACTTAGTCCGAGACATTTTTTACAAGAATAACTTTGTTGAGTCAGACTTAAGAAAAACAAACTGAAAGACAGATCTTTGTCTATTTTTCTTGTAAATAATGGCTAGGGCTAGGACTAAGTCGAAGTTCGATTTAAAAATTCCAAATCCTGACCAAGTTCAATTCTTTGACTCGGACTTAGTCGAAGTTCGCTCTATATGTAGATCTCAGCCTTAGACCGAACGATTAAAACGAACTTGGTTTTTTAAATCGAATTTAGTAATTTTTTTTTACAAAAAACTGACAGGCTAGAACAAAGACTTCTATGTATACTACTAGACTGGCTGTTGGGTACATAGAATGTGCGCATTAAGTCTCTGTTAATCGACCTAAACTCACTATAGAAATCTGCTCTTTTCCTTAGCCGTGAAACGTCAAACACTCCCCGTCATGTGCCACAATTTTACTTCGAAACAGCTTGTCTAGTAAATACATAGAAGTCTTTGGGCCAGAAGCAAAGTTTTTCTTGCCTTAGTGTTGGTTTGTTGGTAGGACTTAGCTCGATTCGGGGCGGGTTTTGGTTCTGTATTGATGGAAACCATTTGAGGTAGAAGAATCGTAACAAGTGGCATGATGTGTGAGAGGCCTATAGCAGTGAGACTCTACAGACTGTGGATGTTGATGATGATTAGAGATGAGAAAACGATCTTTTATCTTGAATATTGGATGAGTTCGTATTCTTGTGTAGATATTATATCGGATTGATAAAATTACATAGATAAAAAATATATTTGCAAACTCGAGCAAGATTTGGATGCAATATCGATTATATTATTATTCAATGACTTGATAACCTTCAGCAAAAAGGCGTTTTACATTGAGGACCTCGAAAATACATTTCAACTAGGTAGGTACCAAATACAAATAACAAGTTCACGCCTGTATCCCCGAAGGGGTAGGCAGAGGCGTACTAGAGAACTAGAACACCCACATTTCGCCGAGCTTAGTTCCGTCCCAGATGTGATAGGGGGCGAGCCTATCGCCATATCGGGCACAGTTTCCAGACTCCGGGCTGATATGGAAAAATCCAATATCACTTTGCCCGACCCGGGGATCGAACCCGAGACCTCAGAACCGTAGTCGTACCGAAATACCACCACGTCACCGAGGCAGTCCAAATACAAATATGAATCTTATATTTCGAGAAGTTGCACTACTTAAGCCGCGTCTCCTGCACATGTTTTACGAAACAAAACATAAAAAACGCCTACACAAAACAAGGATTTTTCTCCTGCTCATGTAAAAATGGACCATAGACAAAACGTTGTAGAAATACCATGTTTTGTGTAAAATTTTAGTGCAGGAGACGCTCCCTTGCAAGATCAAGCAGTCTTATCATTTCCTCAAAGGAAATTAAAAAGAAAGATATTAAAGACGCCACACTCTCTCTCTCTCTCTTCCAAGCTAGTTAACCCACATGGTGGTGGGGTCAGCTTTCCTTGTTTTTCTTTTCCACTTCGCTCTATCCATAACGTCGTCTTCGGATACCTCACACTCTATTAAAGACGCCACTGAGTACACAAATTACATTTCGAAAATCTAAAGATACGATTTCCAAGTATACAAGTACATTCAAATCATTATTTACAATGGGCATTCACAATATCCGATATAAATTAGTATCAAGCTATCAAGTACTATTTATAACCCAAATAAAATGCAATGAAATATGAGTCACTTCGTATGATTGTCTTTCCATCGCATGTGTGATAGTCGTAAATGTGAATAACGATTTTATTTTAAAATAAACAAGAATAGGCCGAAAGTATAGAAAGTAAGGATAACAGAACCAACAAAAGAAAAAATTGGTGATTTCGAACTTTTGCAATGTTATAACAAGTATGGCATAAGTTATGCCGCATAAAAGCAGCGATAGCTCAGTTGGGAATGGTACGGACTGCCGAGACAAGTTGCGGAGGTTCGAGACCAACCCCAAAATGGAGCATACACCTCTGACTTTTCTATGTTAAGTGTATTTTCATTGCGAAATATCGCTTGCTATAACGGTGATGGAAAATATCGTGAGGAAACCTACTTACTCGAGAATTTCTTTACAGGAATTTCGAAAGTATGTGAAGTCTACCAACCCGCATTAGGCCAGCGTGGTAGACTAAGGCCTAACCCCTCTCATTAGTAGAAGCCCGTGCCCAACAGTGGGACAGTAATATAGAAAAAATATAACAGCAGTCTTACTAGAAACCCAGAAAGCCCAATATACTTTAACGTCAAACGCTAATTCGTCGATAATAAATCATAAGTCCACAGGACACGCTTCTGTCGCATAGTAAACTTTCTATGCGTCAAGATTAATTGATTGATTGCCGTAAAATAGAATGAAAGTCACCAATATTCAAGAAGTGATAGGGCAACTTTCTGCCATTTAATCATCTTGTCGCCTCCTTGGTCTAGTGGCAGCATGTATCGGCTGTGGACCGGGAGGTCCTGGGTTAATTTCCCAGGTCCAGCAGAGCAAATTTTCTAATTTAATTTGCCCGGGATCCCCCATATTGGATTTTTCCATATCAGCCCGGAGTCTGGAATTTGTGCCCAATATGGCGATAGGCTCGCCCCCTATCACATCTGGGACGGAACTAAGCTCGGCGAAATGTGGGTGTTCTAGTTCGCTAGTGCGCCTCTGCCTACCCCTTCAGGGATACAGGCGTGAGCTTATGTTATGTTATGTGGTATTTCTAATTTTTCGTCTATGGTCCATTGTTATATGTACCTCTACATATGAAAATCCTTGTTTTATGTAGGTGTACTTATTTTCTTTTTTTCAAAAAAAAAACATGTGCAGGAGATGAAGAGAGAATGTCGTGATATAACACAATACTCCTCAAAATAAACTACACTGTACTAACAATAGAATATTAGGTATATTATACACAATACACATAATGATTTATTAGGTTTACGTGAATGTTATTCATTGAAATTAAACTATTTTTACGGATTATATGACGATTTGGTTTTAATTTTTAATTAACGTCGGGCATAAAAATTAAAACCAAATCGTGATATAATCCGTAAAAATAGTTTAATTTCAACAGAATACACATGTTAAATTTCATAGACCGTGACCTTCAACTGGAAACTTGTAATCACTGGGTAGATATAATACAAACACTGCTTTGTTAATTAATATCAGGTATGAAAATATACTATGGCCTGTATAACATTTAGGTGTGAATCTAGATACAATAGCTTTTCGCATGAGTATCTATTTATAATATGGGCTTAGGTTTGATTCTAGATTGATCTATGTTTGAGTTGAAAAACACAACATCAGTGTCCCACCCAGGGATTGAACCTGCAACATCAAAATCTTACTGCATACACCATACAACTGGAACACAGTCTCGGTATCGTAGTTTTGGATGTTTAAGTAAAATCAAGGGGTGAAGCAACCCATGCATAGTATGAATAACACCTCACACATAATAAAATCCATTAACAGGTATTTAATAAATATATAGGTATTTTGAGTGGTAGAGCCACGCTATTGACTCGTCATATATAGTGGCTTATTATTACCTATTATAAATTAGTGACTCTCACTTTACAGCCAAGCTAAATTGCATTTTGTTGACAAAAAGTCTAGCTTCAAGCTTGTTTATTATAAATTAAATGATGTTATTATTTATTTGTCATCATTTAGGTATTATAATAATTTATTTATAACTTAAAATGTATTATTATGATGTTATCCTGAAAAATAATATATGTTTGTAACATAAAATATTAAGCATAAATTACCTATTTTAACAGCCTAGTTGGTTGGATTGATTCCCCATGGTTGGTTTGATGAACCATATTACATGATATGGAGATAAAAAAACATTTATGTGACTCAAAAATAGGTATTTGATTTGGGTTTGTGTGAATCCAAAAGTCTCTTGTAGTTTTTTTTTTATAGCAGGTATCGGCAAACAAGCAGATGGGTCACCTGATGGTAAGTGATCTCCGTCGCCCAGACACCCAAGACACAGAAAGAATAATGGTTGAGTTGCCAACATAAAAGGAGGGTATAGAAGGGGAAGGAAAGGGAGGGAGGGGAGTGGGGGCAATGGGCCACCGGAATTTTTCTAATATCCACATGTTGTCAGAGAGTACACAAGACAAGACTAGTATCTTAGTGTGGTATCAGGGCTATAGGTGACTCTTGGTATTAGGTACAAATACTAGGTGTTGCCCGTTACTCTGTTTTCGACGCTTCCAGGATACTAATTTGAAGATCCTTGAAATAAGCTCTATTGAACACAAAAAGAATTTTGAAAATTGGTCCACATTTGGGGGAGATATCACATAAGATACATAAAAAAATGCAGATGAATTGAGGACCTTCTCCTTTTTTGAAGTCGGTACAAAATTATCCTGCTACAGTGGCGTGGTTGTATTTCGGTACGACTACTGTCCTGAGGTCTCGGGTTCAATCCCCGGATCGGGCAAAGTGATATTGGATTTTTCTATATCAGCCTGGAGTCTGGAATTTGTGCCCAATATGGCGATAGGCTCGCCCCCCTCACCCCTATCACATCTGGGATGGAACTAAACTCAGTGAAATGTGGGTGTACTAGTTGGCTAGTGCACCTCTGCCTACCCCTTCGGGGATACAGGCATGAGCTTATGTTATGTGGTATATTATGTAGAAAATTAACCTATGTGTTATTCTGATGTACAATCTACCTACATAGGTTAATCATCAAAATTAATTTAGTAGTATTGGTGGGAAAGAGTAACAAACATACAGACATACTCACAAACTTTCATGTTTATAGTAGGAATAGAAGAATTTGACTTTATGTGATTGAAACCCTAATTTCACCCACATACAGCAATATCCAATAAGCCACAATGGTATTGTATATTCAATTACACCATATCATGTTTCAAGGAACATGAAATTCTAGCCCTAGGTCATTTGTATTGTAGCTTGACCTATGTTCCACCAGGATGGTTTTACATCCAAGTTAATATTCAAGGATTTCTGTAAATTTTAATGGGTGTCAGTGTTGCTATTTAACATGATAACCAAAAACTGTTTACACCTACACAAAACAATGGACCATAGACAAAATAGTGTAGCTCAATTTTGTGTAGGTGTTTTGTGCAATGTTTTAGTGCAGATGTGCCTTAGGATACATTATATTTTGACATATAGCTAATAAAATATCAGTGTATACATTTGAGAATATGAATCAGAACTTTCAACAACAAACATCAGTACTTTCCTGGGGGCCTAGTTTGTATAACAAAATCCACAGTTGTGGTCTTCATTTTGGACATTTTGCTATTCTATGTGGCTCATGTGTCCGACCGATATTGGGGCTAAAAGGTTAGTTTCGAAGAATGATATGCTGTAAACTGTTTGACAGCCCACTCTTCAGTGTATGACATTTATTTGATCCACATGCATCTATATTAGTCTGTGTGGTAGGGTATGAGTCTAATATCATTCATCCGATAATGTTTAGACATAAGCTCACGCCTGTATCCCCGAAGGGGTAGGCAGAGGGGTACTAGCGAACTAGAACACCCACATTTCGCCGAACTTAGTTCCGTCCCAGATGTGATAGGGGGCGACCCTATCGCCACATCGGGCACAATTTCCAGACTCCAGGCTTATATGGAAAAATTCAATATCACTTTGCCCGACCCGGGGACCCGACATCGAACCCGAGACCTCGAGATGGTAGTCGTACCGAAATACAACCACGCCACCGAGGCAGTCAGCATGTTTCATAGAATAGACACCCTGATTCTATGTAATTATTCTTAATTATTGTGGGTACCAACTCCTTAGTACTTATTATGAATGTAAATGTAAAATCTATATGTAATAATTAAATAAACTTAAAAAAATAAAAAATATTATTACAATATGTAATCATGCAAAACAACAGTGTTTATTACATGTTTTTCAATTTCACATACATAACAAACACCAATAAAAATAACTACCGTCTCATTGTTGTTTTGTAAAAAACAGCACATGAGCGTTCCCTAGTATTATACATATGTACTTTTTATTTTTTCGTACACATGTGTACTAGCGGATGCACATTGCACTCGTAAAACACAATAGGAAAGTGATAACAGTAAATGCATTTTATCGCCCAACCAATCCAAGAGCAAGACTAAAAGTCGCGCTGTTCACTGTTCGGTAACATTATCGGTGCGATTCAATTTGAATTATGACGTCAGACCATTTACCTACCACACCACTAATTCTTTCATTACCAAGCGAAAATTAAATATGAACACAGAAAACTCACCCGTCTCCGACGACGACACACTTGATCGCTTGCATGTCTGCGTTCTATGTAGCCTTTGTCACAAAATAAAACACAACTTAACGGATGCTTCACAAATCGAGTTGTAAATGCACAAGTAACCACCTCTAGTAATCAATACACGTCGGCATCACAATCAACACTCCTACGAACGAACGGCACAGTATTTAGATAACAACAATAATTTCATATCTCTCCACTGGCGATAAGAAAAATCTCATAAAACTACTCGTTTCGTTCACTACGGAAACGTTTCGCCGATTACGTCCGTTCGGCTGTCGACATTAAAAAAATGTTGCTAGTAATAGAAGTGTGTTATCCTGGTTTTAATTTTTACCGACTTGTCTTTGGAAAACTTTTGTTAAGTGCAGCTTTGTTTAATTTGGCTATACTTGCTTTACTTAACTCCGAGAAAAAAAATTATAAACCTCACTGATGGATGAACTAGTTCATTAGTCAACCTTATAATTGTATTTTTTTTTTCAATAAAATATTCGACACAACAGCTACCTAATTTATTCAAATATTATTGTAATTTACTATTTGTTGGTATCACTGGAACCATAGACTTTATTTAGTTTTTTCCACTCAGAACTGGCTAAGGTATGAAATCATGCTGCCAAGTCTTAACAAACCATAGATTATAGATGCCATGCCGTAGAGCAGCATAATAAAATATCGCAGTTTTGGCGGGAATTCTGACGGTGCGGGTGGTCGCTTGTTTTAATGATTTCATATTCTAGTCTAAAGTTGTGCTTGTGGTTTAAATGTGATGTGAATCTAAGCAATAAACATCAACGAAGATGGACAGTATGTGGAAGCTTTGAAATAAGTGATTTTGGACGCTTTTTGTCGGGTGGATGGGTCGACCATGTTCGACTCCTCTGCTGCGAGAAAATCGTCTGAAAAGCATCAAACTGGAAGGAATTAACGCCAAAACTCCAGCAGGGCCTTGAAATCGAACACATCCGATTTCATTGCACTTGTGAAAAATTAGATATAAGCAAATAAAGAAATAAAAAGCACTTAAGACGAGGCTGTATGGGCTAGATCCCTTTGCCTTCCCGAAAGGGAAAATAATAAAAAAAAAATATCGATTGTTTTATGTATCGATTAATTATACCAATATCGATATGTTGTATATTTTTTGATATTTTTATTTTACATATTTAATAATTTAATTTTATGTAGCAATTAATATTTAGATTTTTATTTTATTGATTATCAGTTCGGAACTAAATAAATCCAACGCATCGAATTTACCATAAACTAACATTTATGTCGTGCAGCAGCCCTAGTGGTGCACGTTTTTGCGCGCTTGATTTTTCTATAATCTATGCTAATATGGCCACTTCGATAGATCGCATTGCGCGGTATTGCGTGATACGATTGTTGAGTTTTGTTTTATTATGGCTAAAGGTGATAAAGAATTAGAAAAACCTATAGTGAACAATGAGTTGCCTAATCCTGAGTGTAGAAGCGTTGACAATGACGACTCGGAGTCCACGCAAGAGCAGCCTTTGGACATCGGAGAACATTATTTAGTGCGGCGTTCGGATGAGTCATGGCACCCGGCTGAGATAATACAGACGCGGTACAATGCGGCGGAATCTTGTTATGAGTACTACGTGCACTATGTTGGTTATGACCGACGGCTCGACGAGTGGGTCTCCCGCCACAGGGTTATGTCAGACAGGTTCGATGTTTGCGAGCAGTCCAACAATAACATAAACTGCGACCACCTGCTCACCGACAAATCCGGCCGTAAAATAACCAGGAATCAAAAACGTAAACACGATGAAATAAATCATGTACAAAAATCTTACGCTGAAATGGACCCGACAACAGCCGCCCTGGAGAAGGAACACGAGGCAATAACAAAAGTTAAATACATTGATAGGATACAAATTGGCAAATATGAAATAGATACGTGGTACTTCAGCCCTTATCCCGACGAATACGGTAAACAATCGAAGCTATGGATATGTGAATATTGTTTAAAATATATGAGAATGGAAAAAACTTACAGATACCACCTCAGTGAATGTACAGCAAGACAACCTCTAGGAAACGAAATATATAGGAAAGGTACAATAGCTATATTTGAAGCAGACGGCAAGGAGCATAAAATCTATTGTCAAAACTTGTGTTTACTCGCAAAATTATTTTTAGATCATAAAACATTATACTTTGATATTGAACAGTTCTTATTTTACATATTATGTGAAGTAGATAAGCAAGGGGCGCATCTCGTAGGCTATTTCTCAAAAGAGAAAGATTCTCCAGAAGGCAATAATGTAGCTTGCATACTGACATTACCTCCGTACCAGCGACAAGGCTATGGCAAGCTGCTAATTGCTTTTAGTTATGAACTATCAAGACTAGAGCAAGTTGTGGGAAGTCCAGAAAAACCTTTATCAGATTTAGGAAAGTTAAGTTATAGGTCATACTGGTCGTATGTGTTGTTAGAAGTTTTAAGTGCCAGTAGAGGAACTTTAAGTATCAAGGATCTGAGTCAGATGACCGGTATATCCCAAACAGACATCATATCCACTCTACAGTCAATGAATATGGTGAAGTACTGGAAAGGGCAGCATGTAATTTCTGTCACTCCAAAAATTGTTTCTGAACAGTTAGCGAGTCCACATTTCAAGAAACCTAGATTATCCATAGACCCATCGGCACTGCGATGGACACCCCCAAACAAACAAGGGAACTCTGCTAAAGCTAAAAAGTAGTACAGGCTTACAGGCAGGGCTTAGAGAATGCACATCTTCAGTCAACCAAAGGAATTTCTCTAGGTGCAGGCCTGTTAATGGAAATAGTTATTAAGTCTATGCAGTGTGTAGATCAGTGCTAGAGTATTATAGGTTTACTTAATTCTAAGAATAAACTTGCTTTAACAATGTAATTTTCAAATGTAAACACTGCATTTGTGTAGATATACAATTCTGAGACATCCCAGTGAAAGGAATGGCGTTAAGCATTTCGAAATAAGTAGTATAGGCAAATCAAATGGAAAATCTAAAAAAAAGGTTAGCTTGTAAATTGAAATGTTATCCATATTTTTCAAATTTGAGAAGTGAGAATAATTATCATTCATAGTTCTAAATAGCATTCTTAAATTGTTGGATGTGGAGTTTGTTACTGACACATGTCTGTTGAATATTGTGAAATAACTATAGTTACAAATCATACAGCAATTGTTTTTACAAATATAATTTTATACTTGTATATTAAAATGTGAAATACCTCAAGCCTGTTTACTCGCCCATTTTTGCTAACCACAAAGCCCAGTAGTCTGTTTAATTTCATGAGACAATACTCTTGATTTTGAATTTTTAATTAGATCTGTGGATGCTATCTAACATCTCATTCAGTTCCTTTTGTACTGGCATAAGTGATATTATTCTTAAGTTTATATTAGTTTTGGACTTTGAAAACAGTGATTTTTTTAGACTTAGTTTATTTTTGTAAAGGGCCTTGTCATTTCGAGCCTGCAAGGGCTGTAAAACATCGGAGACTGAAGTCTATCATTACAGAATACATAAATCTAGTAGCTATAGAATATTGATGCTGTTCAAATAAGTCGTTATAAGTGATGTAAATGGGTCAAACCTGAGATGTACACTTATAGTTTTAAGGGTTTGGAAGGTACTTGACAAACCAAAGTTTGGTTTTCATTTTGTAGCTTAATTTATTTAATTGTTGCGTTCATACAGTAAGAGTCGCAGATTTCTATTTATGTGGAAACGACAATGGCCCTGCCCACACGTTTTGGACCAGTCCATGCAAAATTCATTAGCACAACTGTTATGAAGTTGAATGACTTTTGTAACTATGTCACATGTATTTGAAATGTGTCGCAAAATGTTTCGACACGCGTCTGCCCTGCGCCCTAAATAATTGAGTGTATATTTGAAATCATTGTAATGAACAATTTAGTATGATGATAGTAGGTTTAAGTTGAAATCTTGTGTATTTCTTTTGCAATGTAAGTGTCTATCTTTAATTACAATTTGCCGCGAACAATATTATCGTGTCGAATTGCTTCAATTAAGAGATCTTCCCATTGCAGCGTCGATTAGATTCTGTGAATCATCAGTTTTCACTGTTTATTTGTGATAATATTAATTATAAGTTTAAAGTGTCGAAATTCAGAAATTAAAGAAAAGATACGGAAATGTTTGTCGTATTTATTTCCATAACCTTTCACCTACAGGTTATCATGGATAAAGAATAATCATAAGAATATGAGCTTGAATTCTGCGACAGACCGCTGCCAATCGTGAAATAATAATTAACATAAGTTCATACATGTATGCCAAAAGGGGTAGGCAGACTTGTACTAGGCGAGAAGTACACATCGCGCCGAGGTTTCCGACCATGTAGTAAGGGATGACTTGGAGCCTAAAGCCTTACCGGGCATACTTGAAAATATGTACATAAGTCACCCCTGTATCCCTGAATGGGTAGGCAGAGGCAAACTAGAAAACAGTTTTCGCTAAGTTCCATCTCGGCGGGTATAGCGTACTCTTATGTCATTCCCATACATTTACTATTCTATTCGACTAGCGTATAAGTCACTTGGCTAAACCCGCAGATGTGATAGAGGGCGAGCCTATCGCCATATCGGGCACAAATTCCAGATTCCCGGCTGATATTGAAAAAACCAATATCACTTAGCCCGACCCGGGGATCGAACACGAAACCACAGTCGTAACGAAATACAACTACGCCACAGCGGCAGCATGAAAATATCGGTTTGGACGATTACTGGTGTGAAATTATATTTAAACATTGTAATATTTATTGTAATATTGTCCGACTTGAGATATGAACCCAGGATTTCACTATGCCAAATGAATAGAGTAACATCTACTAAGAGACAGTGTAATTTTTTTTAATGAAATTACGCCTGAAGATGTCGAAATGCATAAAAATCGGCAGGTGTAATTAGCACGTCATAAACAAGAGTAATGGCCAAACCCCCCTATAAAAATGTTGGGGGAAGCCTATGTTCAGCAGTGGACGTCCAGTGGCTGATAATGATGATGATGAAGCAAGATGGATGAATGCTTCAAGATGGAGGCCTATGTCCAGCAGTGGACGTCCTGTGGCTGATGATGATGATGATGAAGCAAGATGGATGAATGCTTCAAGATGGAGGCCTATGTCCAGCAGTGGACGTCCTGTGGCTGATGATGATTAAACAACAGTAGGTACTCGGACATTAAATCTAGATTCATGCCTAAGGGCTTGCAATGCTGTTATAGCAGTCTTCAAGTTCTTACTAATCTAGAGTTAATTACTGGATTTATCCTATCAATAAATAAAAATTTGGGATAAATAGAGATCTATCGTGGACTGCAAGTGGTCCTTAAGATTACTTACAGCATTATTAGTACACTCTTGATTTTAATAAATCTAAAGTTAATCCTAATCTAGATTTGACTTGCAGCTGATATGAATATTTAAATCGAGGTTTAATATAAATCGACGACGTGTATTACATTAAACAAAGTTTATGCTTCAATCGAGTTGATTGATGTTGAGTTGACTATGTCATTTAAAATACCTAGTTATATGTTGCATTGAGGCAGTAACATTACATACCTATATCAAGGTAAATACTGTATACCCCAAAAGGTAGGCATGGATAAATTGGACCGTGTTGTGCAGAATGATCCAACTCACAAAAAAAACTGTTAACACCAATATGGTTTATTAAGCTATAAGTAGATCATGTTCGCATCAATATTTTTTTTCCTTTTTTATAGGTTGGTTCATTTCTGCACAACGCGATCTTTAGGTTAGACTAGTCCCATTGAAGAAATTTCTCTTTACCGACACAGGAGTTTAACAAACCACACCGAGAACGCCACAACTCGTGTGATATCACTACATAGTATAAAACAAAGTAGCTTCCCGCTGTCTGTCTGTCCCTATGTATGCTTAGATCTGTAAAACTACGCAACTGATTTTGATGCGGTTTTTTTATAGGGTGATTCAAGAGGAGGGTTTATCTGTATAATACATGCATAATATAATAGAGAAACACTGATACTAATTTTAGAGGTTTCTAATGTGATGTAAATAAACACATTTTAAAATGAAAATTAATAAAATAGTGAATTGTACCCGTGCGAAGCCGGGTCGGGTCACTAGTTTGACATAAAAATAACTTATTACCTGAGCATTCAATGACCGAAATGAAAATGCTGCGCTGGTCGGGTAGCGACTGGCGTCGCAAGAATGAACAAAATAATAAAAAAGAGTTCATTTGAAGCACTTTTAAAGTCGCGCAAATCTCAGAATCAGATTTGCGCGATAGACTCTCGGTCTCTTCGATGGTATGGGCACGTCCAGCGTCGAAATGCCGACCATATGACGAAGAAAGTAATGGCAATCGCCACAGAAAGCAAAAAAGGAAAAGGACGCCCACCAATAAACTGGACTTCGACTATAAAAGAATTATATATTGACACAAGACTTATCGCCGGATATGGCAGAATGGGATAAGGCAAGGAAGAAGAAGGCAAGGAAGGCAAAGAAGAAGGCATTCAATCTAGAACATCAAATCAAAATATTTATTGATTCCATAAAATGTTAAACATTTAAGTAGATTCCGTAAAATTTTAACTCTACCGCCTGTTCGGAAGGCTGTTTCGCAAGAAAAGAACGGGCAAGAAACTCTGACGTTGCTTTTTTTAACACCAATTTACAGTCAGTTTATTATACAGAAATTACCTCAAATTAGAGCAGCTAAACCATGATAACAATAGATTTTATTAGATATAAGTCCAAGTACCATACAATACACACTGAGCGACTCCTCACTCCCATAAAAAAACAAATAGGATTCTTCATTGAAATAAAACAACAAACCCATATTGTTCCAATTATTTTTATTTACCATAATGTCATTTGCACATTTATCGAACACTTAATACATCGAGTAAGAATGATTTCCGAATATAGTTATGTTATGACCACAGACATTTGTGCGTTTTGTGTAGGAAGTAACGCATCCCTACCCACAAGAGTTTTACAATGTTCAATATAAAATTGGGGAGCTTGTACGATTTAATATAAGCAATTTCGTGTAAAACTAATCGTAGTCATTGAACGGAAAAAAAAATAATTTATCTAAAATTACAACTTTCTTTTCGCCTGCCCTTATCCCACCTTAATGTGGGTTAGGCGTAACACACTTTTTCAAGTAGTTGCAGAAAGGACTTGGCTTAGTTTTTTACGATCGGCTGACTGCCTGAAACCAACCCTTGGAGGATGCAGTCCCGGGCAAATCGAATTAGTAAGAATCGATTTGCCTGACTTAGGAATCGAATCCAGGATCCCCCGTCCCACATCCCATATATGCTGTCACTAGACCAAGGAGGCGATCAGTAAGTATGTATGTAATTATTTTAAGTAAATATTCGAAAAAGATACATTCAGACGGGTAAAATGTTTACCAATTTCCTCAAAAAATCTACGTCTTACAATGCAACGTACCATAATCACAAGTTTAAAAACTTAACCGATCGACTTCAAATCCGATCGTAACCAAATACAGACGAATTGAGGACCGTCTCCTTTTTGGAAGTCCGTCGAAAATATACCAATACATTTTATAATTCTCTCTAAGATTTGCGAACAAACGGCTAACTTCGTTATTTAAGCTAAATGTCTGCTTCACAAAAAACAGGCGATAACCAGCGATAAGCTATCGCGTTCCATACATGTGTGACTAATGTTATCTGAAGAAATTAGGTCAAAATTCGTGTCGACTAAATATTGCAATTACGATAACATGGGACGATTCGAATAAATCCTATACGGTTTAAATATTTTCCATAAAGTGAACGCAATTTGAGCTGATTGTCAATAATGTAACCCTGTCGGTGGTCCACCCATTTTTAAAAACTCCGACGTTTTATATTAAATCAAAATAAGAGAAAAAGAGTGGAATTTTCGTATTTATTTTTATTAATGTAGATTTTTTGTCTGCTTGTCGAAAATTAAAACTATAAAAACAGCTTTCCCAATGATCATTAACTAGATATGACAGAGTTGATATCGATAAAAAAATAATAGTGCACATTTGGTGTATCGATATTTTTAATTTGAAATCGATATATTATTGCATTCGCGACACCTAACCCGTCTAGGTCATGAAACTCATTATCTTTGTGTATTATATTAAAATGCACTGAAATATATTTTGAAATGTTATTTAATATAAGTTCTTCATATCTATGGTACATGTCATAACTATATTCCTAATGAAGAGCTTAACAACATTTTCGCAAAATCGACACATAAAATTAAACCATAACATTCGAAATTCACTTCCACATTAAGTACAGAAATTAAAAACAGAATTATAAGGATGTATTCCATTTCCAGCCTTTGGCTCAAGTAGTGTTCGCTGAAACCTGAGCTCGCAGGTTCCACCTCATATTGACAAAATATTTGTAGGATTGGTAAATATTTGGTCTGGTATTATTGGGGTCATAATTTGGGGTAAGAAGTTTTCTCGGACCATAACTTGGGGTAAGAAGTTTTCTCGGACCATAACTTGGGGTAAGAAGATTTCTCGGATCATAATTTAGGGTAAGAAGTTTTCTCGGACCATAACTTGGGGTAAGAAGTTTTCTCGGATCATAACTTGGGGTAAGAAGATTTCTCGGATCATAATTTAGGGTAAGAAGTTTTCTCGGACCATAACTTGGGGTAAGAAGTTTTCTCGGATCATAACTTGGGGTAAGAAGTTTTCTCGGATCATGACTTGGGGTCACACGGACTTGCATATTCTCTTGATTAATTTCTGCACCCTTAGCTTACTTTGGTAACTGATACTTTGCAAGTAAAACCCGGGCAATTACAGATTTGAATTAAAATGGCAACGACTGTCCGCGTCACAATCTTTACATTATAGAATTTATTTTTACTCCTCTAATTCTAGATGTAGAACACTCTTAATTCAGTATGCCAAATTCTTTGACATCGAATTATTGTACCAAGGGGTTGTCCATAAAATACGTCATAAATTTTCATTATGTATTTTACTCATCGCCGCCATTTTCATTTCCATTCTGCAATTCCAGGGTTCTTGCAAACATATGTGGGATACGAATTTGAAAATAATAACAAACAGCCTATACACTCTTAACATTAAGTATTTCACCAAACACTGAACGACTTTAGCTTTAATATTCAACACTTATTACAATATATTATTTAAAATAGTTTTCGCTTGAAACGCAGGCATTCGTCACATTACACCATTCTTTCTACCTGCCCTTATCCCACCTTAATGTGGGGTCGGCGCAACACACTTTTTCAAGCATGTTGCGGAATAGATTTGGCTTAGTTTTTACGACCGGCTGCCTACCTGACGTCAACCCCCTCTCAGGGATCCAGTCCCGCGCAAATTGAATGAGCAAAATCGCTTTGCCCGATCTGGGAATCGAACCCAGGACCTCCCGGTCCACAGCCCATATACGCTGCCACTAGACCAACGAGGCGACTGCGTCATTATGTGCGTATTATAATATATGCTTTGACTCGAGGTTCTGTTCGAAGTGGATGATTTTCTTGGACTCCTCTTTATATTTCGGATTTGCGTAATTGCACAAAAGTATTTTTAGGCGCTCCTGAACATCTGTCACTCCCTATTTCACCCCACCATACTAGATTTTTGAGACAAAAGGTTGCCTAAAACGAGTTATACAATAACAATCGAAGTGAAAATTTCATAATAACGTTCGAACACCCCACCAGTATTCCTAATTACAGTCCTGTTACTCCTGTATCAGTACTGTCATACATTTACCATAAGGGCACACGGGGCCCGCGCCCCACGAGCCCCCCACAGGCTGATAAGTGCTTACATTCTCTTATATGAACAATTATTTTTACTTTTCAAGCCCCCTCCCCCGCAATTCTTGTGTGCATCAGGGCTCTCTTATGCCTTAAGACGGCCCTGTCCTTTATACACGTTCGAATATGTAGTAATTATACAGGATTGATTTTTAAACAATTTATTCGGAATCGATTTTCCAAATTGAAAAATATCGATATTTCTCACGAAGAATCGCCATCCCTATTGAGAAATCAACACGTTTTATGGATTAATTATTAATGACGCATATACTATTCCAAACGCCTACGTTTTAAGCATAAACAATTATTATTATCATGAGAACAGATTCGACCTAACAACATAGCGTTACATTATCTACATCTATTATTAATGTACTACGTTACAGTAAAATTAGTGTACAGACAAATGTGTTTACAATCGTTAGCAAGTTACGAAGACACAGATCCAATAAGTATTGAGACGCCACGTACATCGAGCTTTACGTAAAACAGTTTGGGGCAAAAGCGTAGCGTTTCGATTGATCCACCCAAAAAAATCTGTAGTTCTATCAGCGTGTTCCAGAAATGAACACAAATATCTGGCCAATTTTCAAATAATTCCTTTTGAGTTTTTTTTGTCATGAGTTACAGTAACATACATACATAAGCTCACGCCTGTATCCCCGCAGGGGTAGGCAGAGGCGCACTAGCGAACTAGAACATCCACGTTTCGCCGAGCTTAGTTCCGTCCCAGATGTGAAAGGTGGCGAACCTATCGCTATATCAGGCACAAATTCCAGACTCAGCGATGATACTGAAAACATCCAATATCACTTTGCCCGAGCCGGGGACCGAACCCGAGACCTCAGGACGGTAGTCGTACCGAAATAAAACCACGCCACCGAGGCAGTAATTTACCGTATTATGAAGAAATCCACCGATTAAAGCGTGAAAAGTCGTGTGCACTGGCAATATTAGGCTACGTGCAAAAAAAATGTGGCGTCTCGTAGATTTATTTGTCTGTGTGAATAATACAATGTTCAATCATACAGTGGCTAAGGGCATGGCATCACTTCTAGTGGACAGTGGAGTTACTATTAACTATTAAATTTCTACCATTTTTAGCGTAAGTACACTACAATATCTACCAATTTGTGAACTTCGCTCAATTTTATTTTAACAAGTGGGTTTTATAACAAAATATAAAACCGAATGGTGTGCATTTTTTCATAGCGCTGGTAGAATGTGGTAGAAAATATGATCAATTTATTGGCAATCACATCTTAACTTTTTCAACAGAACATTTCAAATTTCCCGCCCTTATACACAAATGATATGATTTTCCAGTTTATTCAGATGTACTTGATTCTCGTAAGGAAGCTTTGAAACGACCAGCGCAGTGTTGCTAACAATAAATGTGAAAATAATTCTAAATGAGAAAACAGTACATCCAAATACATTTTAATATCGTGTAACATTTATTGCTAAGAATTCTTTACAAATTACAGTGCAAGCTATGGAAGTGATAAGGAACTAAAGAACCTGCCAGTGAATTATAAGCCGTCTTTGAGCAAATGTTGCCAATTTCAAATAAAATACCAAAACTATACTACAATTATTATTTTTAGTTGGATTGTTGCTGTCGAATAAAATGCTATTTGAATCGCAAAGATTTTGTATCGAGTTTTTTGGTCGGGCAACATTTACCATAGACTATAACTCATGAATTTACTAACAAACTCACAATCTAAGCGGATGATAACAGAGACACATTATTACTCAATAAGGTGTATCAAAATCAAATCAATCATTGATTTTATTGTAATTTTTTGTCAAGATCTAAATTGAATTACGATAAAAATGTGTCTCGAGACGTTTAAATAACTATCGATAATAAATACAGCGTATCTAGTGTTACATAGATATTAAAAAAATACTATATTTTGAGGTTAAAGCGATTAAGTAATACATTCACTATAATACTGAACATGACAGATCATTTTGTTAAGTATCGCTGGTTGGCGACTCATTTTTACTTGCTTTTAATAGCTATGTAGGCCTTTTTACACTTTAAATGGCAGGAACACACCGCCGAACGAAGGCGAAAGAATCTATGCCTGTTACGTTCACACAAACAAACTTTCGCTGTTGCGTGAGTGAAACAGGCATAGATTCTTTCGCCTTTGTTGGGCCGGTGTGTACCCGCCAAAAGAGAACCCATTATCTTTTTCTACGAATTAAAATTATATTAAGGGTTTTGTAGACTCTTAGGTGGTTTTTAGAGTCATTGATATTCATTTTTTCATAGTGAATTGGAATTAAACATAGTTATGATAATATTTATGTCAATTTTAAAATTAAAATCGACCTTTAGTACTTCCAATTTTGCAAGTAAAAATGGGCACACCATTCAAAAATATTATCCTAAAGCATATCTATGATAAACAATTAATTATGCCTACAATGATTAGTGATGTCAAGAACTTATGACTTAAACACAAAATATCGATATGCCGTTTTGAAAATTATGTCCCTAATATTATCCTAATGTAATAAGAGATATTTTTTGTCAAGCTTGAATACACGACGCGGTGTGATCGATAAAAAGAAATGAGATTCTAAACCTACAGCATAGTCATGTTGATGATAAAAATATCGATAATTTCATCGACTTAAAAGCGACGTTAATTATATACAAATATAGTTCCAATACATTGCCTTTATGTCCCTTATTGCCTGTATTATATATAATAATATCTTTGGTGACCCAAGCACTTACATTCGATGAAATAATATTCGAGATCCGATAGAAATTCTATCGATCACACCAATAAATTGTTTTCGATTATACTTTAATATCTTACACACAATCTACAATGAGGTATGACTTTTGGATTGGAAATATGGCGACAATATATTTAAGTTTCTCATAAAGCCCGACAGATGGCACGACAACATTTTGGCGCGAAAAATATAGCACGTTTACATGATTCACTTTGGTTATATAATTATTTTTTTTAATCATTTCCTTATATACACACATTAATTACATTACAATATTGGGAATATTGTTCGATTAAATACCCTACAAGCAGGTACTGTGAAGCGATACTGTTGTACCAAGTACACGACAGTTACATACAATATTCGACACTTATACGATGTACATTAGAACTATTTTAGTCTGAGATCTATAGAGCGAACTTCGACTAAGTCTGAGTCAAAGAAACGAACTTGGAATTTTTAATCGAACTTCGACTTAGTCCGAGCCATTTTATACAAGAAAAACAGACTGACACAGACTAAGCATAGATTTTCTTGTAAAAATGACTCGGACAAAGTTTGACTTAAAAATTCCAAATCCTCACTGAGTTTTTTGACTTAGCCTTAGTCGAAGTTCGTTCTATAGATCTCAGTAACATCGAAGCAAGAAGTAAGTACCTACGGTTTTTTTTCAAATAATACCTATACCACGAAATCACATTGTGGTCAAAAATAAATTATATTTGGACAAATAATACAATACGTATACTATTAAAAATACATGTCATTTGTATACGAACAAGCGGTATAATTGCAGTTATCGTCTACAGATACCATAAAGAATATCATAGTCATAGAGTATAGATATTTCGAGATGTTCACTTATGGATGCAATGGGGCTGTGCAACATAAATCTTTATAAGTGTATTGCATATAATTTAATAGGTCGGAGCTGTGTAGTCGATATTACCTGGAAATAAAAAGTATCATTAGGGTGATGTCGATATCAATCCACATATTTCATAAAAAATCTGACAATTTCAAATTACATAAACATAACATCACGCCTATATTCCCGAAGGGGTAGGCAGAGTTGCACTAGCGAACTAGAACACCCACATTTCGCCAAGCTTAGTTCCGTCCCAGATGTGATAGGGAGCGAGCCTATCGCCATATCGGGCACAAATTCCAGACTCCGGGCTAATATGGAAAAATCCAATATCACTTTGCCCGACTCGGGGATCGAACCAGAGACCTCAGGACGGTAGTCATACCGAAATACAACTATGCCACCGAGGCAGTCTAAAAAAATATATTTTATGATTTATCTTTATTTTATAATCGTTACATTTTTTACATAAAAAGAATAGCAACAATGAAAATATTTTAATATCTTTTATATTACACGAAAAGTCTATATTCCATAGATATTTAAATAATGTTTTAGTGTTAAAAAATCTTACGAACTTAACATAGCCATGAGATATCCCTCGCCCGGGTACGTGGGGAACCCGCCGGGGCTCCCCACCGTGCTCCCCATCTCGTACCGATCTATCTCACAGTACTCACCGGCAGTAGTAGTCTGCGAGAAGGGCGGGTCGCTGTAGGCGGGCTGCGGGTCGGGGCCGCCCGGGTACGTGGGGAACCCGCCGGGGCTGCCCACCGCGCCCTCCACCTCGTACGCGGGCGCGAACGCCGCGTCGGCTCCGATGCGGAACCGTTGGAATGCGAAGAACGCGCACGCCACCTACAAACACGCGTGTGACGTGACCACGATAAAGAAGATTCTTTTCTCCAAGAAGGTTAGAGTCAATTCAATACATTCCCGTAGCGCATTCTTCACGTACTCTAATGATCACAAGTTTAAAAACTTAACGGACCGACTTCATCCGATCGTAACCAAATTATAGGACCACCCTTGAAATGGGCTCTATCCAACACAAAAAGAATTTTGAAAATCGGTCCACATTTGGCGGAAATATCGCGTAAAATACATAAAAAAATACAGACGAATTGAAGACCTTCTCCTTTTTGGAAGTCAGTCGAAAAAAACATGATTTCTTTTTTATAACAAAGACTAACAAACGAGTAGATAGGTCATGCGAAGGTAAGTGATCTCCACCGCTCATAGACACCCAAGACACAAAAAGAATCATGGGTGCGTTGTCAACCTAAAAGGAGGGAATAGAAGGGGAGTGAAAAGGAGATTGGGAACGGAAGGGGGGGGGGGGGGAAATGGGCCACCGGAAATATCACTCACCGAACGAAACGCGACCGCAAGCGGCCACATTACATCTGTTTTCTGTGAGACAGTGGTATCAAACCGGTCGAGCCGGCCCATTCGTGCTGTAGACGTTACTGTCTAGAGCGTGACTCTACCACTCAAATATAACAAAGAGCCACATAAAATATAATAAAATTTAAAATATTCTTTGTCTTGTATTAAATGAGTAAATACGAGTATACCAATTTTTATAAAATAAAAAATAATATTAGCCCTGTAATATTACTGTCCCACTGCTGGGCACGGGCCTCCTCTACTAATGAGAGGGGTTAGGCCTTAGTCTACCACGCTGGCCCAATGCGGGTTGGTAGACTTCACATACCTTCGAAATTCCTGTGAAGAAATTCTCGGGTATGCAGGTTTCCTCACGATGTTTTCCTTCACCGTTATAGCAAGCAATATTTCACAATGAAAATACACTTAACACAGAAAAGTCAGAGGGTTATGCTCCATTCTGGGGTTGGCCTCGAACCACCGAACTCGAACAATCTCGAACAACTACACTTGTCTCGGCAGTCCGTACCAACCAATTTTTATATGATTCAATTAATATTTTTGAGAATGGTAATTAAGAAATGCGTCACGGGAACGAATTAACCTTCAGCCATTGATTGACCTTCAAGAATCGCCCTACAGATCTCTGTAGCGTATATACGCAGACACATACCAGTGCACTTGAATTACGCGAATATTAGTCCTCACTTCTAGAAAACGACGATAATTTTCTTAGACTGAGACTTAGTCGAAGTCCGCTCTATAGAAACGCCTAATATCCCAATGTCAAAATAGGATCTGTTGTATATATTGTCTTTATAAATGGATGGTCCGTACTCCGAATACTGCATTAGAAGTACATAAGTATACAAAATCACGGTCAAGGCTGCGCGTTAATGGTTTTCCTTTATCTTATCACGAGTTTTACTTACTCTACAGAGGTTCGTTTATTCTGTTTTGGGAAGTAAAACATTATAACAACCAGTTTTAGACTAAAACTGTACTTGTGGAATAAAACAAGCTCAAAAATCGACTTCAAAATTTATCAGTTCTTGAGCTTAATTTGGCGTAGTGGGAGCATCTTTCTATCTCCCTCGCACGCTTACATAGTAATGGTCATTCTGAGAAGTGAAGTCACGTCTTTTGTGCATTTCACGGTTACCCCTTCTAAAAATAATAATCTTAGCCCTGTAATATTACTGTCCCACTGTTGGGCACGAGCCTCCTCTACTAATGACAAGGGTTAGGCCTTAGTCTACCACGCTGGCCTAATGCGTGTTGGTAGACTACATATACCTTCGAAATTCTTGTGGAGAAATTCTCGGGTATGCAGGTTTCCTCACGATGTTTTCCTTGGCCGTTATAGTAAGCGATAATTCACAAAGAAAACACAACTACCATAGAAAATTCAGAGGTGTATGCTCTTTTTGGTCTCGAATCTCCGACACTCGTCTCGGCAGTCCGTACCATTCCCAACTGAGCTCATCCCTTCTACCGGATTGAAATGTCATAACTTTTTAATATTAAGCGAATTTTTAAATTCTTTCGAATATAGCTATTAAATTATGTTGCTTGTTGAATTCAATAATTTAAAAAAATCAGTCAACATCCCTAGTAATGAATTAATTTTGAATTTGATCAAACTCACCCAAGCGAAGATAGAGAAGAAGCAGAAAGCGATGGCGCCCTGCATGTTGTTGGCGGTGCCTACTGGCGGGTTGTCGGTCTTGCCCCATGCGTTCGATAAGTAGCAGAAACCGACGAAATATAGGAAGGCCCAGAATGCTGCAACAAACCACAAAGGATATAACAATATTACTTCTTCGTCTTTTAAAAACAATGGCTTCCACGCATTTGCGACGATTTAGCCAATATCAAGGTAAGTATAGCAATTATCAACTTTTCACAATGACCATGAGACACAGATGTGGATGATCTCAAGGCCCTGCTGGGTTTATGGCGGCAATTCCTTCCAGAGCGGTGCCCCTCAGATGACCTTTACTCAGCGAATCGACCGGACAAAGCCACCAACGCACCAAGCAAAACTCATCAAAGATCACCGATTAAAAATATTCGACATTATACTGTCCGTCTTTGTTGAACTTTAGTGCATAAAACCATATCACATTAAACAACAAACACAACTCCAGACAATAATATGAAATAATGTTAACAAGCGACGCCCACCCTGTCAGACTTCCCGTTAAAATCCTATATCAATATTAATTATGATGCCAATAGATTGATCACGAAGTAATAATAGTTTGTTAGTGTCACAGTGAAATAAAAAAGAACAAAGTTACTGGCGGTTAGCGGTAGCTGCCGCGGCAAGCTCATTTCGCTCGCTCGCTCTGCATTCGTTTAAATCTAACCTACTGTGTAGAGCGTGTCTGATCATTTTCAATATTCCCCGACCACATTACTTAGCTATCATGGGATAAGAAGCTGCGAAATATTTAAGAAATATTAAGATTTATATACTAATATGTGTTCACAGTGAATTTTGTTGGCCGTTCCATAAAATTCAAGCAATGAATGCATGCCATGAAGAAAACAGCCCGATGTACAAGTCTTCTTATCTCAAATCTATAGTACAAAATATCCTTACTCCATAGCTATACTGATCAGAGATATACATACATCTAGCTGCGGGAACAAAATTTACTGAAACTATAACACAAGGAAGAAACTGAAGTAACTACAACTAGTTAGTAACAACTTGTAATCGTCAAATACGGACCGATTTAGATGATTCCTTTTGTTTGATAAAGACTTGCAAGAACAGTCTCACTTAATATAATAAGGTTATGAATTCTGATGAGCTACGAGAGGCTATAAAAATTCTAATATGGAGTTTAACTAGTGGGACAAAAAAATCCTACCAGGGGGGTTACCACTACCTCTTATAGCAGTATTATTGTAATCTTACTTGTGGCAATTCCCGTAAAAAAAACAAAGTAAGATTATAATAATACTGCTATAAGAGGTGGTGGTAACCCCCCCAGTTCAACGAGTGAACTAATCGGTTGAACTAGTGGGAATGAATCAATGAATCAAAAACTCAACGGATGAAGCAAACGCACCCCAGTTTAGGATATTTGATAACAATTTCTATTAAGTCACAAGGAAAAGTTCATTAAAAGGAAAAAAATACTCTAAACTTTATCAAGTCAACACAAAAGGAATTCTTAGTAATACGGGGAATAAAGGAAAATGGGAAGCAAAAATGGCGCCCTAAAGAAATTTAATTTTAGAACAAATATTTTCCGCACAAAGGGATTGCTTATCGTGAATCGTAGATACGATAGCATCAAAGCAATTAAAAGAGGTATATAGACAGCGCTGAATCGTAAAGAATTCACACAATAACAAGTTATTGCTGAGTTTATGAGGCAGTAACACTTACACTAAACTGATTTGTAGGTGGAATGACGGCGTCACGTGACGCTAAGTAACTTCGACTTAGTCTTCTTCTTAGTAAGGAACTCAGTGAGGAGTTGGAATTGTTATATCGAACTTTGACTTAGTCCGAGTCATTTTTTACAAGAAAAACAGACTGACAAACAGACCAAGCAAAGATTTTCTTGTATAAAATAACTCGAACTAAGTCAAAATCCTCACTGAGTACGTTACTTTGACTTAGACTTAGTCGAAGTTCGCTCTATAGATCTCAGCCTTAGTTGTTTCGACATAAAGGACTTTATTAACCAAACTTCAAAAAGAAGTTTCTCAATTCGTCCGTATTTTTTTATAGCAGACTGGCAATCGAGCAGGTGGGTCACCTGATGGTAAGTAATCTCCACCGCCAATAGACACAAAAAAGATTCATGGATGCGTTGCCAGCCTAAAAGGAGGAACCGGGATTGGAAAAGGGAGGGAGAATTGGGCCACAGGGAATCTCACTCACCGAACGAAACGTAGCAGCAATCTGCCATTTACGTAGGTTTTCTGTGAGACATTATAAAACCGGTTGAGCCAGCTCAGTCGGGTTGTAGACGGAACTGGCTAGTGTCTACAGCGTGGCTCTACCAATTAAATGTATCTTCAGATATCTCCAGCAAAAATGGACCAATGTTTATCACTGTTTTATGTTTCATCTAAATCGATTCAGCTTATAAGTAATGATCGATTAATTAACATCCTAATTCATAATTCCTAAAAATCCAAACTTTTATTGTTGGTGCTCTGTAACCAGCCGGTTTCGATATTCTATGAGGTGACTATAGTTGACTTTTGTAGTTTACACTGCCTAGGGCAAGGGGTGGCCAACTTTATTCGATCTAAGATCTACTATTTTCTGACAAAACCCTGCGCGATCTACCAATTACATAGATACAAGATGATGGGCGCAGCAGTTGGTAATTACGTTGCACAGTCTGTTTTACGTATTTTTAACTATGAATGTTATTATTAGGTAAAAAGAAATTATATGTTTTTGCCTTGCCACTATCGACTGGACAAATACCCCTGCCCGCCTAGCATGCGCGCCACGAGATATCTCGAAAATCGACTGTCGAGATGTTGTCTATATGTTCTCTGTAATATTGTATGAAAATAAACGAGGACGCATGTTAGTGTCCGTAGATAAATAAAGAAAACCGGTTAGAACACGACAAAAAGCGTAGACAAAATGTTCTCGTGGCACGTATGCTAGGCGGGTAGGCATAGGGTATAGAGGCAGAGGTGCACCCGTCCATAGAGCCTTAATATATCGATTAATTCGATCAAAAATACTGTTCACCTGTCACTCGGCGCTTTGCTTACTAGTCGTGTATCGTTTATTCATGTCATCGTGAATCGATTTTTTAAAAATATCCCTGCCCTATTCAAAATCGGTAAACGATCTAAGTAAAAAGTTTTATTTCAGGGGGGTTACCAACACCTCTTATAGCAGTATTATTATCATCTTACTTGTACCGATTCCCATACAAAACAAACGAAGAACGATTATAATAATACTGCTATAAGAGGTGGTGGTAAACCTGCAGTACAATGTCAATATTTGATTAATAGTATAAACTATGACTTTGATAAATAATGTAAATAATACATTCGAAAGTAATTCCGTCTGAGACATCCTATTTTTTCAAGGGTAAATCACTGAACCGATATTGATAATATTTGGTGAATTAAAAAATGTTAAATTCAGTGAAAGCCTGAGCCCTAGGGAAAGGAAGGGTGGGTAAAATAGGCTCCCTTTTGAATAAAAAAACCTTTTCTTCACATCAAATTATTTCAAAATGGGCTCTATCATTTACGCTTATGGGCGATTTACAGTGTTATTACTAAACTAGAGTTAGTCCTAAACTCGATTTATGCTATAGCTCACTCCTATCTTTAAATTAAGATTTGTGATAAATAGAGATTTATCGTGGAGCTGCAAGTGGCCCTTAATTAGAGGAGTGAGCTGTAAGATAAATCGAGATAAGGGGTAACTCTAGATTAATAAAAGCGCTGCAAGTCGCGGTTATAAACTTAGGTCGACTTGTACTATTATTAATCTAGAGTCAGTCCTAAACTCGATTTCATTTACACCTCTTTCCTTTTTCTAAATCGTGATTTATGATAAATCGAGGTTTACCTAAGTGCCATAAGTCGCCCTTAGTATGGACACAAAACAGTTATGTATCTGTTTTTGGGTATGCGTATAGACTTACGGCCGGTTTCAATAAACAATCTCAGTTCGAATGTGCAGATAGATTACAAAATTTAGCCAATAAGGACACAGTTTGAACATGACGCCGTCAAATGACTTGATTTTATTGGTTCATAATCGCGATCTATCTGCACTCTAAACTGAGATCGTTTATAGTAACCGGCCGTTAAGTTAGGCCGGCGCAGTTGACAAGTATTTTAGACTAGTGGTATACAAGAGTATACAAGCATATTATTTATCAGAGTTGGGTAACCGCTAGCTACACGCGTTGAAGCATGACGTCGAATGTTGTGTGCACTGATGTGTTTATGATTTCGTAATACATTAGGAGTTAGGACCCTTCATATTTGAGTCAATTGGGATTTATTTTCCTCAAATATTTGTCAATTTTCGTTCAAATCTAATCAAAATAACACCTAAATAAGCTCACGCCTGTATCCCCGAAGGGGTAGGCAGAGGCGCCCTAGCGAACTAGAACACCCACATTTCTACGAGCCTAAATCGAGGGGGCGAGCCTATCGCCACAATGGGCACAAATTCCAGACTGAACTGAATCCAGTAGCACTTCGCCCGACCCGGGGATCCAACCCGAGACCTCAGGACAGTAGTCGTATCGAAATACAACCACGCTACCGAGGCAGTAAAAATTACAAGCTCTTAAGTTTTACACGACAATATGCTTTTATATTATATCACGAATAATTGCTGAAATATTATTTATTGCCTTCTACTGTTAATAGTATAAATCGGCCGATCTGGGATTAGAACCCAGGACCCCCTGATCAACAGCATATATGCCACTAGACTGGGCATGTAGAATAAAAGAAAGATACAAAACAGTTTCGTACATCTAAAGCCACACCAAGGATTTTGACGGGAATTCTGACGTCGCTTGCAAAAAATATTTCATATTATTGTCTAAAGTTGTGTTTGTTGTTTTAAAGTGACGTGGGTTTTTTTGCATTAAACTTAAACGAAGATAGACAGTATAAGTAGAAACATTTTAATTGGTGAATTTTGATGAATTTTGTCTTAGTGAGGTATTTGTGTGTCGGTAGTTGGCCTTTGTCGACTGTGTGCAATGCACCTGATACCCATCGCTGCGTTAATAAGGTCAATTACTGTGACCCCAAATAACAATTCATTGTAAATTGCATCTTTTGATTTTATGTGGTTTTTGTCCTGTATTTTATTATTTGAATTGCACTGTGTGACGACTAATTTGGAGGTAATCTTTACGTTTATTGTAGATACCGGTTTTATAAGGGTTTATTATTTTTTTCTATTTTAGTACCCTAAATATTTTTGATACAATGTTTATCAGTTTATATAAACCTTCGTATTTTTATAAATAAGATGGTTATTAATCCGATATTTGTATTCCTAGTTCATAAAAGTCCTAAATCCTACCGTTTATTTTAATTCTTTCCACCTTATCCTACCACAAAGTGGGGATGATGCAACCCATTTTTTTTAAGCATGTACCTGTATAACGCCAATAATCTCGATATTTTTGTTGGTACACAATTAATTCATGAAAAATGTTTTTTTTTTATAGCAGAGATTGGCAAACGAGCAGATGGGTCACCTGATGGTAAGTGATCTCCACCGCCCATAGACACCCAAGACACAAAAAGAATCATGGGTGTGTTGTCAACCTAAAAGGAGGGAATGGAAGGGGAGGGAAGGGGATTGCGAAACGGAGTGGGGAAATGGGCCACCGGAAATCTCACTCACCGAACGAAACATGAAAAAAGTGACAGTAAGTTTCACAGCATGCTGCAGAAACATTAAATTGAGACATAAATTAAACTGACGAAGATCAAAAAGCAGATATGGCAATAGGCATCCATTACATAAAATCAGTGTAAATGTCAACTGGCAGGGGTATTGTGTAACGGGCGTGGCAGAGGCAAGACGTAGTTTTTCATATGTCTGGCACGACGCCAGGTATATTGAAGGTTATATGAGACCCTGGCGTACGGAGTGCATTGCCTATTATGATAATGTTCAGGTAGTTTAGAAAGAAAGGATCTAGAACATTAAAAGCAGCGTAGCTTTTCCACTCAAATCTCCAATACTCAACAGCAACTCAAATATTCGATCGTGTAATTTTTTTTTTTTTATTTACACCCAACAGGTCACACACATAATCCTGACCCCACACTACGTGTAACCTGTATCGTGGATATCACAACACCCAGACCCGAAACAAATATCTCTGGCCACAGACATTTGTCTCGGTGTGGGAATCGAACCGCGACCTCACGTTTCACAGCTACACGCCCGCTGCGCCACGGAGGCTGTCAATATTCACTCACCAGAGAATCCCATATCAGCGAGGACGTAGTGCTTCCTAGTCTTGACGGAAGACATCTGCTCGAAGAGATACTCCCCGACGATGAAGATGATCGCCGCGATGAAGGCGATCACCGAGATGCCGACGCCGTAGTTGCAAGCGTTGGTGTCGTCGTTGTAGACGCAGTGCTCCTTGCCGTCCTCGGTGGTGCGCCAGCCCTTCGCCGATATGCACCCCATCACGATCACGCTGAACAACTGGCAACAATAGAGTGGATCTTGAGTGGTAGATCCACACACACACACACACAAGCTGACGCCTGTATCCCCGAAGGGGTAGGCAGAGGCGCACTAGCGAACTAGAACACCCACATTTCGCCGAGCTTAGTTCTGTCACAGATGTGATAGGGGGCGAGCCTATCGCCATATCGGGCACAAATTCCAGACTCCGGGCTGTAGTGAAAAATCCAATATCACTTTGCCCGACCCGGAGATCGAACCCGAGACCTCTGAACCGTAGTCGTACCGAAATACCACCACGCCACGGAGGCAGTCCAGGCAGGAGGTAGATCCACGCTGTGTATAATTACGTCTACAGCACGAATGGGCCGGCTCGACCGGTTTGATACAACTGTCTCACAGAAAACCGACGTAAAGTAACTTGAGAATCGAAGTCGAGACCTCAGGAAGTGCACAGGTATAAAGATTATGGAAAAAAAAACATGCGTGGTTGTATTTCAGTACGACTACTGCCATGAAGTAAAGTGATATTGGATTTTTCCATATCAACCCGTAGTCTGGAACTTGTGTCCGATATGGCGATAGGATCGCCCCCTATCACATCTGGGACGGAACTAAGCTCGGCGAAATGTGGGTGTACTAGTTGGCTACTGCGCCTCTGCCTACCCCTTCGGGGATAGAGGCGTGAGCTTATTTTATGTTTTTCTTGATCCTTAAAAATTTAGGTATTGGTTGGGATCTTTCTTTCTACCTGCTCTTATGCCTTAATGTGTGATCTGCACAATATTTTTAAAGCATGTTGTAGAGAGGATTTGGCTTAATATTTACGACCGGTTGCCTGCCTGACGTCAACCGCTGGGGGATACCCTGAAAAATCGCTTTAACTGATCTGAGAATTAAACCCAGGACCTTCCGGTCCACAACCTGCATATATGCTGCCACTAAACCAAAGAGAAAAGTCAACAATCTTATTGATATTTTTTTTTTGTATGACTGTCTTTTGGGACAATTTGCAATTTCTAGGCAATCATCGTGTGACAAAAATTGTCACATGTGTGTATTTAATACACATCAAGAAATTAAGAGCATAGATGCTCAAAGCGAGATGCTTGGTTAGTAAGCAATTGAATGAGCAATTTCGAAAGGGCACAGTCTGAGAATTCAAAACATTCACGTAATGATAAAATCTAGTTATTTTTAGACTAGCACATAAAATTTATTTTTAAGTTACAATTTTAGAGTCTATTAGCAATCCAGAATTATTACAAAAAAAAATTAAAAACTAATAGCTACATACTTATATTTATTTATCAAATCTAAGTACTTATATATAGTTAATTTATATTTCAAGACATGCCCTTTTTGAAATTGCCCATTCAATTATATTAAACTAGCTGTAGTTCAAGAACAGTGTCAGTATGTGATATGTCTGTTTTCCGAGACAGTGGTATCAAACCAGACGAGTCAGCCCATTTGTGCTGTAGATGTTTCTGTCTACAGTGTGGAGCTACCACTCAAGTACATGGGTAATTAAAAAAGGTTATAATTTTATCATTTGACTAGAAAATAAATATATTGTTGCGATCACATTTTTGGGCAACATACTTGCTGAAGATTTCTTCTAAAGAGATCTCAGGCTAGCCATCGGTATTCCGTACATTCCGTTCTGACTGGCAGCTAATGGAGAGGATTATGTCCATAAAAAGACTTAACAGTGTCATTAATTTAAATTGGATAGATATGGTGTTAGATGTTTTACAATTGTTGACCTGAGTAAAGATTTTCAAAGTAATCTGCAGTTATTTTATTTATAATTTTACAATATATATTTTTTGATACACAATTGTATAATTTAATTTACCCATAAGAGGTTGGGACATTCTGACATATAAACTAAGATAAATCATTTCTACAGTAGGTCTGGTAATTTGTTATAAATGGACATCATAATAGAGAGGAGTAAGAGCAGATAAAAAGATAAAAAATTACATATTCATATTGTAGTTAATTAAAATTCCACAGCTCAAGTAAATTTTGAAATCATCTTATTAATATGATGCAAATAGTTATGTGTTTAAGGACATGTATACTATCCAAAATAGATCATGTACCTATATGTGGATTAATAATCACTCTACTTAGGCTCAATTGCATCACTATTATTAACCTAGAGTTAGTCCTAACCGCAAGCTAAATTGACAGAAAATGTATGAATGACATGTAACTTAACTTACAGTTAGGACTAACTGTAGGTTAATAATAGTGGTGCAATTGAGCCTTAATAAATACTGATTTAATATAATGTTCTTATTTGAATTTGAATAGAAATCTTTGCTAAATAATTTACTTAAAAATAAAATAAAATAAAGGTCAGATATTTTTCTAATTTCTTTAATTTTTCATGCCGTTGTCTACTGCGATATGAATATATGATATTAGTAAACATAATTTAGTAAGAATCCAAATTACCGTTTGCGGACACAAAAAAAAATATTTTCCGCGACTAGTATAACTCGACATAGTGGAAATAATGTACTTAATTTTGCACAGGGAAAAGAAGTCATTATGTTGCATTTATATACGACGTAACTTACCCAGCATACCGCCCTTACAATTACTGGAGGCCTTTGAATGAAGGCCTGAGGATCAAATGCGCCTCCGGCCTTACCGCCTCCGTACGCCCCAGTAGAATCCATTCTTTACACTTTGGGATAAAACTTCTGATTGCACTACGGAAGCAAACGTTCCATAAATGGCTCAATAAAATTTGACCTCTTCTTACTCTAAATTCGTAATATCGATCGCGCAGCTGAAATTCACAGAATATGACAACAGGAAAATCTGATGATAGTGGTGCGCCCCTCGCAAGAATCAATGTTACATTGAATCGATAGGTGTATGTATCGATTCTGCTCTGAATTAAATGGAGTGAAAAAGTAATTAATATAGGAAATAATTAATATCGTCTTTCTCTATTATAGATATTTAATGACATTTCCCTATTACATGGGTATATTGTTCCTATAAAGAGTTGTTTGAGAAAATGAAACAAAATGTTAATTGTATCTGTTTTAAACGAGTATTTAGCGTGAACGCACAACACTATGAATTTTATGTTCTCTGTGACAGCGAAGTATTTATCGATTGCCATTGTCGACGTGTGATTGGTTAATATAAATTTTCCGGTTACAACCTACCAATAAGCACGACGGAAAATCTATTTTCAGTGGAATCGCAATAGAAATTTTCAGTCCGCAAAACCACGAACGAACTAGGGCATTAACTTGAGATGTCCAGTATTTTCGCGCCCCGTTACGTTACTATTTGAAATGCTTAGAAGCACGAAACAATCACAGACGGGAAGCTGGAAACTCTTGCGAACGCGAGAAGAGGAAACGACCTATTCCTATATTAATGGTCATACCATGTTGGCAATTTTTATTGTCGTGCTTGTTATTTTGAGATATCATCGATTGGCTTAATCATGATATATGTATAAATCGCTCTACTTTCATTACAATCAGAAATATAATTATATTGAATAAAACTACAAAAACCTGTTTAATTTCGATATTCCTTTGTAAAGCAGCAGCTGATGTCCATGTTGGGAAACCTTCTTATTGTAATATTCAGTCTTATTGTTTTATAGGGACGTTTTCAGCTGTGAACCGTTATATCCAGTTTTCTATAATATGTTGATATGCAGTAGCATCTTCAATACTAAATATTTTTTATAAAGTATTGTGCTGCTACTGTCCCTATAGGTATAGGGGCAGGTATAGTACATGACATAGGACCATTTTTTTTGTTATCGCGGGTAAAAGTGTTTTACCACTGCCGCCACATCTGGGGAAGGACGTGACGGTTATGTTGGTGTTGCCAGCGTCTTAATGCCCAGGAGAGATAGAAAACATCTCGGCGGCACTGGGCAGAGTCCCTAACGCTATATACACCCTACACCGACTATACCGACTAAAAACCCTGTGGTGGCCCTCTTCGGCGCTTTAGGGACGGCCCCGGGTTTTCTTAGGCGAGAGGCGCCCACGCTTAAGCGGGAACCGTCCCTGCGCGGTGCCGCATTGCGGCCCGTCTTCAGTTATGACATAGAACCCTGCTCTCTTGTCTCGTCATTCTGGCGCTTAAAGAAACTCTTGAGACGGTAAGTTAGGTCCTAGAGCACCGAGATATTCCTTTGTAATTTTTAAAATTAAATGTTCTTAATGTCCAATAGAGAAGTAAAATAATTGTACTTACTGCATAATTATTTTCCTACTGTTTTGGGTAATGCGTTTGAAATAGAATTAAAATTAAACTCGGGTTAGATATTACAAATATATTTATTCAAATAAGAACTGAACTATAAAATAAGTAAAAGTTGTTAAGCTGCTTTTAATAACATTCAATTAGGTACATTATTACAGAATATAATAAAATTACTAAACATCAAAATGCCGTCACTTGTAAATTAATTTTGACTAGTACAATGAACGCTAACTAAAACATATTTTGCGTAAATTATATCATTTTATTTCATGCCTAGCACCTTTGACGAGAAGAAGTGACGGCTGGAACTTGGACCGCATCAGAAAGAACCTGAGGTGTCTAGAAAACGATAGATTAGTTATGACTGGAATAAGATACCATCATTTATTTACGTTCGGTGGCTTTGTACAAAATGCACTGAAGGCGGAAGATCAGTAATTTGTGGCAATTTATTAAACATTCTTGAGCCCGATCTCACAAGCAAGCATACAGCTTGTTTTCACCGGCTCTTGGTTGCGAGTTCAGGTTAATATTGCTTTCAGGCCGCATGTCCGCTGGCGAACAATTTTGATAATCGAACCGTATCACGCTCGTTACGCACTCGTAGCATTTGGTTTCGTACAAATGTCATAACCGAGGATCGAGCTCGATTCAAATTTAGTTGTTTAAATTATTCATGCTTGGCCTCACGTGCTAACCGGAGTCGTAATATTAGGTATCGATTTTAAACATCGATCATAATAATTTGAGCACTTCCGTTTAGAGTCAAGAACAACTTTCACCAATCTTGGTCAGGACTAGTAAAATACATCCTTCAAAACATATATCAAATAAGATCAAATAAATGAAAAGTTAAAAATTTGTACGTTTTTTTACAAAGTTAGGTACAACTTTTACGAAGTACAAACAAAGCTGGAACATGACGCCGTCAAATGACTTGATTTTATTGCTTCACTTTAGCGATCTATCTATTCACTTAAACTGAGATCGGTTATAATATTGGGACCGGCCCTTAGACTTTAGTAAGTTCCTAAAAATATATCAGAAAGTTTCTTTAAAGTCTCAAGCCCTTTCCAATGCAGTCAAAGTCAAAATTAAAAAGAAGTTTACATTTCATTATCACGTAGGTATACAAAATGTCTAGAATATTACGAGCAGTTATCAAAGATTATCAAAGAAGACAGTATGGAAACATTGATCTGTATTAAATATTTACAGGATCAAGCTAACGTGCTACTTTTATTATTATGTAGTTATCTATACATTCGTGTTTATTTATAGGGATACATTATGGATTACTGTGTTTGTTGAAAATACAGTGATGGGTATACAGTATAGTTAAAAATATATCAAATGCATTCAATAAAAGCATCAGTAGACTCTTCATGCACGTCTTCAAAAATGATGGCGTTTATAATGTAAAACCACCACCAACTCCCAGTTTCTTCATCAAAAGCAAGTCAATTAAAGTTCATGCTAAAAGTACCTTTACAATATTAGCTGTTTTTATCGATACTTTTAAATCTTTGAACTATCATTTGCCAATATGTCCACAATCAAGTAAATAAATTTACTTTTACTTTAGCTTAGTTGTAACAGCTATACAGGAAGAAACTGGGGGTTCGACGTAAAAACACATCATTTAAGAGAAATAGTCTCTGGTATGACTGGAATAGCATACCTACGATTTAACTAAGCTATAAAAAACATTTCCCACATCACTGGATTATCAAAATACATGTTTATTAATTATGGCCGCTACATATCACGTTATATGGACTTGCTTAAAAGTAAAAAAGGGAGGTCCTAGCACTTTAATGTTCTTAGAAATTACATAACATTATCATCCAACGATGACTTCAGTTTAAACACCGTTTATTCACGGCGTTTTATGTTTCGTAAGCAATTTTTGTAGCAAAGCTTCAAGACCCGAGAAATTATTAGCACCCTCAGATTAGGACATCGACAATTTGAAAAGTATTTTAAAATAATAAATTCAGAGCTGTTTCTAAGATCATTATATTTAAATGAACAATAACATGGCATGTGTAATTTTTAACAAATGCAAGTCACAAATAAACACAAAATTCATTTTGCACAATATATGATATTTAACCGAGTTAAAAAACGAACGACGTCTAAGAAACTATCGTATTTTTAGAATATTCGATGAGCTCTTTAAGAGTGAGACAAAAACATCATTTAATTTATAAGTGGCGTATTCAGTGGGCTTAGCCAAGTGGGTTATGCGGTAGTCGAATATAATAATAAATGTAGCGTACCTACTCTTATGTCATCCCCATACATTTATTCTATTCGATTTTTTTATTCGACTAGCGCATAAGCCACTGGGCTAAGCCTGCAGGTGTGACTTGAAAAGCCATCAACCTATAACCCAAAAATAAAATGTTACTGCCGCGTCTAAGGAGACTTCTTTTTATGTAAGAACTGACACTATATAAACTGACATTAAATAGTAACAATAATTTTAATACATGGATATTCCCAAGAGATAATATTATATTTGAATTGTCGATGAAATCTTTGGGTAATGATTCGTGAAAGCAGATGTATCGATGGATCAAACGTCACGTCCCTAATCAGTACAAGATTGTTAACATACAAGTTCTATGAGGACTAAAGCTAATTTATATCATACTCTATGGTACATTAACTGCTAAATTTTCACACTAACGCTATTACTATTATCTGTATAAATTCTAACTAACTTCGCTTTCTAATGCAAGAACGAGTAATCTACAATTTTATTGTACATGTAAAACTAACTACTGGGCTGTATAATATTTTATCTATGACATAATTTAAGTAAAAACAATATTTACAAAAATAGCCACTTTCATCTGTTCATTTTGGATCCGTCTATGATCTAATTACATCCAATAGAAAATTAAAAAGTAACACAAAGAAGAAACTAATTCGTACAAACAGCGAAACAAACACACAGCTCACTAAAGTTTCCTAATTAAAACTATTTCATCCATTATTGTATAAAAATGTACTACACCGGTACAAAACGCTACAAAACTATAATATTATTATATTGTATCATCATAATTTGTATTATTTAGTTTTAGGAATAAGTCGATAGCGTGTGGCAGGATGTGATAGTCTGTCAGCGATCGATTGCTAAGCGAACGGCCTTATTGAAACGATTGCTTCCGTCATATTATTGCTTTAAAAAAATAAACGCAAACCACCCGGTTCCTGCCATAATATTCAATCAATGCCGATAAACGATCTTTGGAATTTATTGAATCGATTATTACACGTAGAATCGATTGTGAATCGATTTTAGGAATCGGTGAGGCCCTGACGTTTCTCCTCTTCCAACATGGCGTCGAGTTCGTCGGTGAGGTTGGCGAGCATGTTGCCGATGTCATTCAGCACGTCCACGGGCTCGGTGCTCTTCGGCTCCTTCTGGTCAGGTATGTGGGGGGCGGGGGGCTTCGCGTCGGCGCGGGGAGGGAGGGGTGCGAGCGAGATGCCCGCACGCCCGTAGTCGACGGTGTGCGGTCGCCCTCCAACCTGCCCGCGGTTCTGCTTTATCGTACCCGCATTCTCGTTCGCGAACGGGATGCTGTCCGATTCGGTGCTCGAACTCGACTGCGAACAAAATTGGAATAAATTATTATAACTTAACTGATTTGATGACCCTTCAAAACGTAATTTTAATTCACGTATGTACTTGATAAATATAAGCAAGTGTCGATTGACACATCGACGTTAAAAAAAATCTAAGTATGTTTAATGTAGGAGCACAAGAAAAAAATAGCATGATGCAGATACCGAATAATAGTCTCTTTACTGGTACTTTCAAGCGTTTACTTAATTTATCGACTTTAATTTTTAAAGCAAAGCACATATAGTTACCTTAAAGCTAGCATCGGATCCAGTCCTGAGTTTGTCGTCATCGTACCGACGTGGGGGTGATGAAGGGGCGGGCGGGGGAGGGAGCAGTCCCGTACTATCCAGCGACACGCTCAGAGAGTCAGAACTGGGATACGCAGGCAGGCTCAACGGCAAGCTCTTCTCGGGATGGATCTCCACCGTCGTCTGTCCGAAACGAGAGAACGGCGCATATTGGGAGCTCTGCCTTTTAGGAGGCTCTGGAGGAGGCTTCCTGGCCACGTGCGGACTCGCCCCATACGCCACGCGTTGTAATCTAGCAGAGTACGCGATCTCATCGTACGTGTAATCAGGCGATTTGTCTCTATATGCAGGTGTAGCTTGAATCTTGGCTACGGGGCGCGGGCGGACAAGTCCTCTCGGACGCGGCAATGTACCGCCTCCTTCGTAAGAGCCGTCGTTCGTGGGAGTGATGTCGCCGTCGTCATACGAACGTCTCCATTGCCCCGTGCCGTAGTAGAAACCCGCGTCGGGAGAGAACGTGGTGTGTGACGTTCTCTCTGAAGGGTCTTCGAGGCTTTCTAGTGATTTGCCGCGGGGGTGACGGATCTGTTGATGATGTATGATGTTAGGGATGATTTGGGTTCTACTATAACCGGTTTACAGGATGTCCATTAATTTATTATGACCAAAATATATTATTTATGTTCATTTTCTGTAAATTAAACAATACAAATTCCAGAAAGCATGAGAAATACAAAAAATATCGAATGGACATCCTGTAAATAGGTGGGTAAAAACTTGAATTTAAATATTATTTACTTATGAATCAACCATTAATCATTCACAAAATGTATTGAAATATTTTAATTTTAAACAGTAACAAACAAATATTTACATTAATTTCTGTATTAGGTTTTTTCGATAAAATCGCCTATGTGTACCATTCTTTTTCTCTCACCATGCCAGGCTTATTAATTTATTTTAAAAAATCTTGTATTTGTTTTATGCATATTAATCAAATTAATAAAACCATGCTCAGATATATAATAGTATTTAATAGGACCATGTTACTACCGTGCAGGCAAATGTATAAAAGTTCGAGCTTGTATAGATAACGCCCAGACAATCGACTTGCGGGTATCGATACTAATCGATACAAAAATCGTTAAAAAATCAATAAAGAAAATAGAAAAAAAAAACAAAAACATCGATAACAGCGTACAGTCAAACACAGAGGTGCACATAGAAGCGTTGTGCGTCGGGTGCGGACAGACAAGACCTTGTGCCGAAGGAGGTTCTCATACCTGAATTGGGACCAGATCAGTGGCACATAAGGGCGTCGGTAGGGCATCAAAGTTTAGGTCGGGGGATTTATGGTAACTCCTCTCCCACTGGTAACGCTCCCTCGGATATAAATCCTTTGGCCGATAACGTCCACAGTGCGGAATGTGTTTGGAAAAAGAAAATAAAACAAAACATTCACATGCTGCATCGGGCTTGTGGTATGGTGGATGCTAATGACTGTGATGTGTTGGCCGGATCGCGACTCTCGCGTTTTTTTACTTTTGCCTTTGCACATATTATTTTAAATAAAAAAAACATGGATGATTATTGTGGATTATTAAAAATAAGGCAAAAACATCAATTATTATGTTTACGGTTCTACTTTTTTTATATTAGCATAAAAATATGTTAATGTTCTAATAGAAGCAAATAAGTTTAATTCGATAAGTAATGATAGACTAGTTAATACGCAGAGTTGCTAATACATCCGACCAACGAAATGACATAGGCGATGGATAGGTATAGACCTAAAGTCTAAGCGAAATCATAATGTTTTGATCTGAACGCATCGGGAAAAGTTTCGTTTCTAAAAGAATAAATATAATATTCCTTTCAACGGTATTGATCTATACAGATCTTGCCATAAATACATTTTCCCAAAAATGTGTCCATTTTGGCTCGCAAACAAAACTTAATAGCCATATGTGCCGGGTTAAATTATCAATTACGGAACTAACAAAAATAGGCACTTTTAGTTCTGTGTCAAGCTCTAAACGCTCTTTGTTAAATAAAAGTTAGTAATTAAAAAGGAAAATTATTAAATCATCGATAGCTTTAAGGTTAGAATTAATTTTGGCGGCAATAAAAATTCAAGATGGCCGATGAGATGAAATGATATGTGTGAAATAAAAATAATCATAAAACAAAATTAAATCATTGATTTGAAGTGATGCTTTGAAAATAATCTGCTTTTTTATAGAAAACAAAATCTAATTGCCTTCTAGAGCACATTGTGTTATTATGAAAACGGATGGGCATAGACAATTTTATTATTTTTTCTTTTAGCACCCGCTGTCATAATTTCTAAGGAGTCTAAATTCTAAAACATCACTACAAACACGATAACAAAGAAAGCATGCATGTCTATGGTACTGACCTGGCCTGGTTGTATCCTTGGGAAGTCCAGGGAGCCCTGGGTACTGATGCTCCTTTTACCCGCCCTTATGTCTTTAACTCTTTTTATGGCAAGAAGTATTTTCTTTTGGTGCCCGAGACGGACAATGCCCATGTCTTCTAGATCCTAAAAACGACACTTATTAGATAAGTAGGTTCAATTTGAAAGTTAATAAAAACTGTCCATGTGTTTACAACTAAACATTAATAAAGAGCTTCATCATCATCATCAGTCACAATTTTCAGTGTTGAACGGTCTCCCCCAAAATTTTCCAGATCGATCTGCTAGAAGCGTTCATCTATGAGACTAGATTAATATCATACTCTAAGAAGAAAGAAAGAAAGGAACTTTATTCTCTCTATTATTTCTCTCTTTATTCTTATACTCTAGGGTTATATTACTAACTCCTGACTCCTGGGTCAGGACTATGAGTGTGACTGTGGGGTATTATTATTTATTATCTTCTCTGTATGAATGCAAGATAGGTATTTGTTTAAATACATACCTCCCAAGCGAGTTGAGTGACGTCATGCACAGTGCGGTACCCTTGGGCCACTAGTGCTGGGCCATATTCCTCAAGACGAAGCAATCGTAGCCATTCCTCCAAAGAGCCCTGGAATGAACAATTTAAAATGAGATATCATTTTAATTCCAAAGCGATATTTTCCTTGTGTGGTGTGTCAAATAGTTTCAGAGTGAAAGAGACAAACAAGTGTTTAAGTTCGTCATAGGTTTTTTTTTCAACCCACGTAAAAACAGAGTAGCTTTACACCAAAGTTTGAACAAGTACCGAAGCTTACAAATTGTTGTCATTTAAAATCAAGATTTATTTTTGAGGGTTCCAAATTAAGTGCTGAAACGAAGTTAATTTCAAGATTTGGTAGAGGCGCCCCTCTTTGCCTCTGTTCGCCTTATGGCATAGGCGCCCCTAACTTTCCTTCTTTCTGCTCGGCGCTATCCCCACATTATATACTTACGAAATAAAGGGCCGAAACGAGGTAATTTTAAAAATTTTTACGTGAACAGTCTTTTCTTCCCCTCTATACTCTGTATGGCAAGGGCGGCCCTACCAAAATTTTTATCACTCACCGGTATATAATCGGGCAGGTTATCCGGCACGTTCAGGTTGGCCAGTTCGGCCTTTAACCGTTTTCGGTGGTTGGGCTTCTTGATGCCGACGGCGGTGAGGTCCTCGGGGGTCATGCGCGTGACTGTGGGCAAGTCGTACCCGGCCTCTATGAACAGGCGCGAGTACTCCTCCATCTGCAGGTCGGCGAGGCACACGTGGATGATGTCCGTGTCCTGAGGAGACAATATGACATATTTTAATCGATTACGTCTTTAAATAATCGATTAAAGAAAAATCGATTATCCACATCACTAACTTTATGTATTACAGATAACTGGCTTCAAGCAGCTTGTGAAGTAACATTCAGTACTAGTCCGTACATCGCGATGTTAAGATTATTATTATAATTATATAATAATATATTGATGTTTTGTTACTGTTTAGTTGAGTTTTTTTGTACTGCTACAACAATTGGCAGAAAACCAGGTGGATTACAAAATGGAAAGTGACCTTTACTGCTCATAGGCACCCACAATATCAATGGTAGTGATGGTGGTGGTGATGCGGCATCCTGCCCGACGAGTGACGTCGCTACTGTGTATACTATACTCACAGGCAGTCCCTGCGCGATCATAGCTCTGACTCTATCGGCGAGGTCTCCGCAGTGACACGCGGCGTGGTGGTGATGCGGCATCCTGCCCGACGCTCTGCCGCTGTCGAGTGACGCTGACGAGTGACGCGACCCTGAGCCTGCTGAGCCGGACGATGAGCCCGGACTGTCTCGACCGGGACTCTGGAACAAGTTCATTTGTGATTGTCAATATGTGGTTTGAATTAAAATACATAAAAACTTTTTACTGCCTCCGTGGCGTGGTGGTATTTTTGTACGACTACGGTTCTGAGGTCTCGGGTTCGATCCCCGGGTCGGGCAAAGTGATATTGGATTTTTCCATATCAGCCCGGAGTCTGGAATTTGTGCCCGATATGGCGATAGGCTCGCCCTCTATCACATCTGGGACGGAACTAAGCTCGGCGAAATGTGGGCTGTTTAGTTCTAGTTGGCTAGTGCGCTTCTGCCTATCCCTTCGGGGATACAGGCGTGAGCTTATGTTATGTTATGTTTTAACATGTTATGTTCTGTTAAAACCTTTTTTAATGATAATTTTTTTAGTAATGCGGTTTAAGACTGTTTTACACACACACACAAGCTCACGATCACGACTGTTCTAGTAATTTTTCTGAAAGTCGATTAAGGAGCTGTAACTGCACAATCCCCCTTTTACCGGTTACCGTTAGGCAGGCAGCCGGACATAAAGACCAAACTAGAATATTTTCTACAACAATCTTGAAAGAGTGGGTCTACCCCACAGTCCCACAGTAAAGTGGGCAGACAGGAAAAGATCGATTTGGGTACCATTATATCAGTCCCCTAGACCATGGCTTTTCCTCAACCCCTACAATAGTTTTCTTACCTGTGTCATGTCGATGCCCTGATCATCACTCAATGCTAGCTGGTGATGGTAGTACACGGCTGCCTTGTGTGTGAGCGGCTGTGATGGTGGGGGGAATGTGAATGTCCCCCCTCCTGCGGGACTCTTGCCAAGGCTGCCGCTAGCGCCCGACACCCCGGATACTCCTGACACTGTGCTGCCATAGTCTGAGTGATCGTCTGCAATGATGATAAGGAAAATTATTTTGGGGTGGTATAAATTATTGACGTTGAATTCAGGTGGTTTGGCAAAGTACCAAAGAAAGTCAAACGAGCAATTGGGTCACCTAATAGTAAGATATCTTCACTGACCGCTCATAGATACTCATGTTTTTTGTTTTCGCGGGCAAAACGTTTTATTGCTGCCGCCACGTCTGGGTCGAGAATTAACGATTATGTCGGGTTCGCCGGTCTTACGTCCCAACGTTAAGAAGGCGCACGGGAGAAATGGAAACATCTGAGTGACTATTGTGCTCTACTTCTATTTACAACCTACACTGCCAATACCGACTAAAAACCGTGCGGTGGCCCTTTTTGGCGCTTTAGGGACGGCTCCTGGTTTCCTTAGGCGAGAAGCGATCAGGCTTCAGTCCGAACTGCCATCCATAAATAACCGCGATACCAGAAGAAACATGGAAGCAATGCTAACTTTAAAGTAAGGGAATAGTTATTAGAAGGGCAGGACATAGTATATATGGGCTGTTTTCTGTAAGATACATATATGGTTCGATTCCCAGGTCGTGCAAAGCGAATTTTCTAATTTAATTTTCCCAGGACCGGATCTTTCAGAGGGGGTTGACGTCAAGCAGGCAGCCGGTCGTAGAAACTAAGCCAAATCATTTTCTACTTGAAAAGTGAGTTGCGCCGACCCTACATTAAGGTAGGACAAGGACAGGTAGAAAAACTATTTACCTCTAGTATGTGAGGGCGTGTCAGGCGGCTGCGGGTACGGCTGGTCCTCGCACGAGGCGTACCCCTGCGAGCCGAAGCTGGAGCCGGAGTGTCTGTGCTGCGGCGTGCCGAACGCGTCGCCGGGCACCGCGGGCGGCGGCACGCGCTTCGCGGTCGCCGTCTTGCCGGCACCGCTGCCGCCGCGAGACATCCCGCCCACTGGAAATTACAAATTCATTTGTTAGGATGGCTATATATAACGCACAGATATTTAAAAAAAAGCATCCAAACCTAACGATAAAAAAGTGTTTTACAGGAATGCTGTTTTCTTAGTGCAACTTTCAGCACTTTTATTTAAGTGCTGAATATTGGTATTTTATCCTTACTCAGATTTAAATATAGGAATTAACTGTAGGTTAAATCGAATTTAGGACTAACTCTAGAATAGTGATAGCACTGCAAGTCGCCCTTACAGTTTTAGCTGTCAATTAAAAATCAGATCTACCGCCGAATGTTCATACACTAAAGGTGGCCTTATGTCTTTTAAGGCCGCCTTATCTGTCAAAATTGTATGGCGAAAATCAATATAAGAAGCCGTTAAAGTTGAGCAGCGTTTGACCATTCGGGCGTTAGTCTCTAGAATAGGTAAGTACCAATTTTATCTCGAATCACCTTGCAAGAAGATAAAGACTACGCTTAAATTAACAGACATTAAAGGCCACTGGCAGCTCCGCGATAAATCTCGATTTATCCCAAATCTCGATTTAAATATAGGAATGAGCTGTAGAATAAAACAAGTTAAGGCCTAACTCTAGATTAGTAACAGCGCTGCAAGCCACATTAAAATATCGATATCTACTACTTAACAAATGTCCGGCTTAATGAGGTTTCCAATTATTTATAAGACTCGATATATGAGTAACATCCCTAGCCACGATTGGCGATAGCCGATAAGCCTCGCCGAGGGAACATCGCTAATAAGCTAAAATCGTAATCAATCATTTTCGTTCGGTCCGAGAGCGAATGAATCGCATCAGTTAATTGCTGTACCGAATCGATAACTCTAACTAATGGGCGGGAAAAATCGACATCGAATTAATTGCGATGCAAACACTCGATAGCTAAAAAATGAGGCGGTGCGATTTATGTGCGAATTCTTAAACTTTTTTTCCTGTAAACAACTTGCCGGTTTGTGTGGACAGTTTGAAAGCCTTCAACTTTTTAATCGATATTCGAAAGTATTGAAAAATTTTTGGAAAGTACTGGTGGAGATAATGAAGTTATGTAGCACTAATTAACGTTTTTTGTTTCAGATGGAATTTCTATGTATTTGAAAAATAAATTCATTTTTGTTGTTACGTGTAATCGCAAATTGGTTATGTTAAATGGGTATCAAGCCCGGATTAATTATACGATTGGATAGAAGATATTATTTGATTTAAACAATTGATGAAAAATTTAAGTAAATAATCACAAGTTTAAAAACTTAACTGACCAACTTTCAATTTACCTATCGTGACCAAATTTTTATGGGACCACCCTTGAAATAAGGTCTATCGAACAAAAAAGAATTTTGAAAATCGGTCCACATTTGGCGGAGATATCGCGTAACATACATAAAAAAACCGACGAATTGAGGACCTCCTCCTTTTTGAGAACTCGGTCGATGAGCTACAAAACTGGAATTCATCACAATCTATTAATACAAATTCATATATGAGCCAACATTAACAAATGTCCAACAACTCTCGGCCAATATTCCAACATTACTTTCTACGTATTAAATTAATAAGTTCCATTAGCTGCACGCAAAGCTGTATTTAAAGTTTTAACAATAACATTAATGAAAAATTTTATGAGTGCACGCAAAAACCAAAGCGGTGTTAAATTGCACGTAATTGTTTCATTTATTTTTGTATGTGCCGTTGTTTTTACAGAATATGCTTGTAGGAACAAGATGTTTATCAAAAACGAAAGCAAAATTCTCACACAGCTTTTGGAAATCGAAACAAAATTATCAATGAATAAAAGAAACCCAACAAAAAAATCAAAAAATTATGAGGAAGTGGAATGGCATTGGATCGAGGGAAGTGGAAGGAGAGGGGGGAGACCTTTGCCCAGCAGTGGGATGATACAGGTTAAAAAAAAAATGAGGAAGTAATTTGGCTTAGATTATTGTTGAAAATAAAAACCATAATGACACTTATTATCTAACAGAAAAGGACTATGCCGAAAGAGAAAATGCTTAGAAGACATGCCTAGAGGACATGTTACCCCAATAGTATAATCTTCAATGAAAGTGCTTGCCTGATCACATTTCTTTAATAATCTCCAAGAGATGTAAAGACCAACAACTATAATTTAATATTACGAGGTTATTTCAAAATAGAATCTTTGCTCTCCAAAATACGATTACTGTTATGATGTATGTGACATGTGAGGTTTGATTGTCATTTATTTTCAGTCGAATATCTGAGATGATTTTGTTGTTTATCCGAGCACGGCAATATGACCACAAAACACCTTATGATAAGCGATGTGCGGTCCAAAAATACCAGCAACCACCTATAGACCTTGTATCCATCGGTGGCCACCAGTATCATGCCGGCCTGCATAAATCCTTTTTCACACTCCGTTTGAAAGACCCATTGTTGTAGAAGGGAGGGAATACGTATGCCGGCAAACTATTCCACAGCTTCACGGTACGGCAAAGGTAGGAGTTACCGAACTTCTTAGTTCGGGCCGAGATGATAGAAACCACGACGCTGTGGTTTCGCAAGTCGGCACGTAGCACGATGATACACTTCGTTTGCGTTAAAAATCCATAATTAATATCAATACCACCACTTATAATAACACTAATCACCATAATCTGAGCTATATAAAACACACAGACCGACGGCATCGGATCGTGGTTAATGCCTATTTGACGGTTAAACGTCACCTGCGGGATGTAAGTCTCAACGGTTGATCCCCTAATCCAGGGACATGTTTACTATAGTCTGTAGCCACCCACTCGACTTTATCGTCTGGCTTTGGGTCTTATTATTAACAATTAGGATTGGTTGTATGGGCGATGGCTTTAGCTCCATTATTAGGCTCAGGACTAAAGTTTATTTAGGGTTAATATGAACTCTTCAACATTTTACCTTTATAAATCTGGATTTAATGACGACAACGGTAATGTCTAATGTCTATCATTCCTTATAAAAGGTGTATTATATTTCATGGTTATAATTTATTTTTAGTATTGTTACTGATTGTGGACTTCTTTCTCCACAATCAACCCATTATTTGTGCCATTGTGCATGCTGTTAAAGCCAGCTAAAAATGTTGCCAGTCTAGCTTCGACGACTAACGTCTCCACAGGCTTATTTATTTCTTATAAAAGTACATTAAAAGTTTGATTATTGAATAGCAATGTCCGGTGGCCCAATTTCCCCCTTCCCTTTCCCAATCCCAATACCTGTTTCCCTCCATTTAGGTTGGCAATTCACCTATAATTATTTTTGTATCTTGGGTGTTTATGGGCTGTGGAGATCACTTACCACCAGGTGACCCATCTGCTCGTTTTAGTATCTGTTATAAAAAAAGCAACAAAAGAAATACCAAATAAAACAAGTGCCCTTTCAATTCTCAGGAAGCTATAGAGTCGTTGCTTACGGAGATCATATACATCTATAAACGCTTAAGTGCATCCGCCTCTCCTACATTTATATCTTAATAGTGATCACAGGACCACCTCATGGCTTGATGGATCGCGACGGCCTTGCTGACGATTACGACTCAGATGAAGGATAAACTTGTTATTTCGGTAAATTACCGTCCATAATTCTTTAGGTGCTAAAAACTTTAAAATCCGTGAAGGTCTTCCACGGAATATACCAGCGTTGCCAGTTGTGTGGTCAATTAAAATTATTTCCGTAAACGCAATTCTCTGATGAGCGGTGCTATTAATATTATGTGCGTGTGATTATTAAGCTACAGCATTTGAGACTCTTTAGTTTCTGGTTTTTAGTATTTCAGTTTGTCTACACTATTTAAATCTTCATGTAGGGTCAATGGGTTTCTTAGTAATTAATCAAGGCCTACTACACTACACTCAGCATTTAGAAACAAACCAATTAACCAACACTTATCCTTGGCTATGCTTATGGTTCAGTGCCTTTTTTGCATCAACGTGCGCTTTCTTCGACATCCTAACAACACCAATTAAAATCAATACAGACACCAGCATTAACTAAGTACATATCGATAGCAGACATAAATCGATCAGGATGGCGACCACGGCCTGCCGTTTAGTATAATAACAGCAATAAACCAGGCTCCGGCGACAAGATCCTAATGCGCGCCGGCATAACGTCTGATTATCGACAATTAACCGATCATTACCGTCACTCGGTTGGAATTCTTATTAACCTCGGATTCGATACTATGTTTTATATTTGACTTGGTCTACATAAATATCATTAATAATTGTATTAATCAGTTTATTGTGCGAAACAGTGTAATTGAAACAGTTTTTTTTTTTTAATTACATGTAATCTACTTTTAACCGCATTGTACTCTTTAAGAAGAACCCAAGATATTTACAGTTCTAAGAAAATAGAACTTAGACTGTGGCGAACTATAAAAAACAGGCATCCGATATAAATTTATTAGAAAGCGATTAAGTCTCATAGATTAGCCATGATAACTATTTACTAAAGATGGAAACGTTGAAAATCAATTAAAAGGCACCTACTTTTTCCTCTTATATACCCAAAAAATTTGTTCCACATAAAAAAAAACATAATACACACACTCACCGCACACACAACCTGTAAAAATATTTAGCATTTGTGTACAGTATTTCTCACGATCCCAACTGGTTGAGATTGTATGATCCGCACAAAACCAGTTAGATCCGGGACACTACTATTCAATTTCATATACAACCAGAAACAACTAAATTTAGTTTGTTCAATTTCTAAGCACCTATATGTTTCATTGAACAACTATGGACTAATATGTACATGGACGATGATGACGAAGTGTCATTCCACTACTAACAAGGAACAACATGATAAACAACAATTGAACAGGTCAATTAGAAATATTGCAAGGACGCGATGAGTGATGTAGGATCTAATACAACAAATCAAACATTTAATAAAACATCAATTAAAACTGTTGACAAAACGAAAAAGCATCTAGCGGCAGATATTAGAAATATCCCTAGGGTACTTTCACAAGTACCTGATAATTTAGACTTGGTGCTCTCAACAAACGAACCAGCAACTCAAATCTATGCAGTTAGCTCTGTTAATAATGCATCCAAAGCAGTGGTAGAAACGCACCTTGCGGCGACGAATCGAATTGATTAGGCACGTCAGCTCGATCTACGGTGCGTATTCTATTGACATTCACGGCGCCTACAGACGTTATTAAACACAATTATACGGCGCCGACGTTGCTGCACGTGTTTATTTTTAGAATGAACATGATCGTAGAGCGATGTTTGGCATGTTGTACTTGGTGCTGTCAAGTCTTGTGGCGCCTGAACAGCGGCTATCACTCATGCGGTGAAAGATCTGTCATGTTTACATGCTCCTGCAAGCTGTGTTAGGAAATTTAAAAGTTGTGTTTTCGTGTAGTCATTATCGTAGTCATTCTTTCTCATTAGATCGATAGTGTTTCGACTAGCCTTTGGTTTGCATTACTACAATTTAAATTACAAGATCATCGCATATAGTCAAGCACAACACACGACAAGAGAAGATAATATCCCTTTCGCTAACACTTTCAGTTTCGAGCCATTCCTCTACAATCTATGTACATAATGCTATATTTAGTTCATGAGCGTTTTTGACGCCATGAAAGCCGGTAGGCCAAACATTGTTTTTTGGCATTTTTCTCTGGCGACTCCGTAAAATATTTATATGAAATACACCCGAACGCCTATAGCGGTTACGTGGAGAATGAAGTTTTTCATAAAAAAATATTTTACGTAATCGCTAGCGTGAAATGTCAAAAAAACTTATGATCGAGCTACTGATTTCAATGAAAAATACGCAGATAGATAGTTAATGACGTAGAATTATGATTTAGGGTAAAGATAATAACCTGCCAGTAAATATTCCAGCTTCGTCGATAAGTTTCAAAGACTTGTGAGGAGCCATAAAACCACTGAACTAACACAATCAGCAGTAAAACCGTAAACTACGGTAAATGTAGTAAATGCTTTTACTTGTTCTCCTGTTTACCGTTCATGGAATAATAATGCAGCTTAAGAAGCGCTTTAGTCGCATGTCAGCACATAGTATATGCATTCTGATTTCTTAAGTTTACGCGAATGTTATACATTGAAATAAAACTATTTTGACTGCCTCCGTGGCGTGGTAGTATTTCGGTACGACTACGGTTCTGAGGTCTCGGGTTCGATCCCCGGGTCGGGCAAAGTGATATTGGATTTTTCCATATCAGCCCGGAGTCTGGAATTTGTGCCCGATATGGCGATAGGCTCGCCCCCTATCACATCTGGGACGGAACTAAGCTCGGCGAAATGTGGGTGTTCTAGTTCGCTAGTACGCCTCTGCCTACCCCTTCGGGGATACAGGCGTGAGCTTATGTTTATGTTTTTATGTTTTACGGATTTTATCACAATTAGGTCGGGAATAAAAATTAAAAACCTAATCGTGATAAAATTCGTAAAAATACTTTTATTTCAAAGTATATGCATTCATTGTCAGATGTATATCCAGACTGGTGTTTGTAAAGAAGATAGGCACAGCTATCATATCGTATGAATAGTAGAATATATATTTCTTATGGAGAGTGGGAAAACTAGGTACTTTATGAACGAATAAAACGAAATTACTAATAGGAGCAATTGGTTTTATTAATATGTACCTATTGGTTGTTGATGTGTATGTGTTTGTAATTTCATGTTTGTACAGGGTTTTTGTGTCTAAGGCTGAGTGAGATCTATAGAGCGAACTTCGACTAAGTCTAAGTCAAGAAAATCTTAGCTAAGTATAAACTTAGCAAAGATTATAGATAGCTGTTAGTCTGTTTTTCATGTAAAAAAAGACTAGGACTAAGTAAAGTTCGACCACGAAGACTGCAAAGCCTTCGAAACGTCGGGCATAAAAATTAAAACAAATCGTGATAAAATCCGTAAAAATAGTTGTATTTCGAAGTTCGATTTAAAAAATCTAAATACTCACTGAGTTCGTGCCTTTGAGTTAGACTTAGTCGAAGTTCGCCCTATAGATCTCAGCCTAAATGTGTGCGTGGCGTATGCATTGTAATAATATTTGTAGGTACCTATATCTGTGTGCTTAAACCCTCTAATTGTGTAAACACTACAGTTGGTGACTTGGAATAAACTATTTTCTGCATCGGCGACTACAATGCATTAGCATGGCGTGTAATTTAAGTTGTGTGTTTTACGATAAGTATATACTCGTTGAATGAGTTAATAAATCAAGCAAATATGCTTATTTACTCTTTTTATTGGTACCTACATCGGATCGAATAGTTTTGCTTTTTAAAGTGACTAATACCAATAAATAATTAACACTCAACAGACACATACATAGTCTCGACTCTTGACCCCACACTAAGGTACGAGTCTTGTGTCGTGGGTATCAGGAACTACGAGACTTTCGGTCTCACAACACCCAGACCCGAAACAAATTCACAGCCGGCTCGCCCACTGCGCCACGCAGGCTGTCTAAATGTAAAATTGTGTCACATTACAGCGAGTGTTTGACGTATGACGGCTAAGGAAAAGAGTGAACTATAAAGTGAGTTGCGGTCAATTGACGAAAACTTAGTGCGCAAATTCTATGTATCGAACAGCCTGTCTAGTAGTATACAAAGAAGTCTTTGATTTTATTGCATTGTTTTAATTTCCAAGGAATAACCCTAACAGATTAATGAAAATAGGTCTTACTCAATTAATTTCCGACATAATAAAACACCACTTTCACACACCCATACTTTAAAATCTCAATCAATCACACACAAAATTGATTTCACAATAATTTACGTCTATAACCGTAACCGTTATCGACGATTGTTTATATTAATATTATTTAAATCTATACTTCAATTTAACAGACCACCAAACATAAATCGAAAATGAATCGCCTCCGAAGCGATTTAATCGAAAACGTTGCTCAATTTTCTCCGTGTTTCTCTAATATTGAAATTGTTAATGGTTGTATGATGCGTGTTTGTTGTACATTAGATATTCTAAAATTGTGATAAATAATCTGTAATATTATTTAAACTTCACTGAATAATCAATGGTTCTGATGCGTAACTATACTGAATAACTTCAAAAGCATTTTGCTTGAGTATTGCTAAGAATAATAACGCCATAAAGTATGATAACGAAAAAAAATTATAACTGACCGATTTTCAACTTGATCCGATCGTGACCAAATTTATGGGACCACCCTTGAAATTAACTATATGAAACTAAAAAAGAATTTTGAAAATCGGACCACATTTGGCGGAGATATCGCGTAACATACACAAAAAAAAATTGAGACGAATCGAGGACCTTCTCCTTTTTGGAAGGCGGTCGAAAATGGTAGAGATAGAAGTGCAATCCACACTCCACCAAGTTATTTACGTCCTATAACGTGATGAGGAGTGATGGACCTTCGGACACAAATTCCAGGATAAGTCGACTTACTTACCTGAGTTTCACTCCACCAAGTTATTTACGTCCCATGACGTGATGAGGACTGAGGGATCATCGTAAACAAATTTTTTAATTATTTTTTCTTTTTTATAGCAGAGATTGGCAAACGAGCAGATGGGTCACCTGATGGTAAGTGATCTCCACCACCCATAGACACCCAAGACACAAAAGGAATCATGGGTGAGTTGTCAACCTAAAAGGAGGGAATGGAAGGGGAGGGAAGGGGATTGGGAAAGGGAGTGGGGAAATGGGCCACCGGAAATCTCACTCACCGAACGAAGCACGACAGCAAGCTGCCACTTTACGTCGGTTTTCTGTCAGACAGTGGTATCTAACCGGTCGAGCCGGCCCATTCGTGCTATAGACGTTACTGTCTACAGCGTGGCTCTACCACACAAATTCCAGGAGAAGTCGACTAACTTATCTGAGTTTATTATACCGGTCCAAACAAAGTAAAGTACAAAAGCGAGTATTCAATAACATTTAAAGTCATAATGCGTTTGAGTTAGTGCAATGATGGCAAAGGTTCCCGATACGATGCCGCGCCCCGGGCTATAAACAAATACATCTACATCTCAATCCCAACTTTACATTGCAAATGCGATCTGTAATTCGAATATTAGATTTTAGAGGCTTCATGGTATACCGGGTGTTTCATAAAGTTGGTACCAATAACCATTCCACATACAGGCAGAACGATTTAAAGCGGAATAGTAAAGTTAAAAAATAAATGTATTTATGTCTGACCCGTGACAACGAAGACTGCAAAGCCTTCGAAACGTCGGGAATAATAATTAAATCCTAATCGTGATAGAATCCGTAAGAATAGTTTTATTTAAATGTATTTAATTACAAGGTGGACCGACGACCTGACAAAGGTCGCAGGAAGTCGCTGGATGCAGGCCGCTTCTAACAGGTCGATCTGGAAATCTTTGGGGGAGGCCTATGTTCAGCAGTGGACGTCTTATGACTGATGATGATGATGAATTAATTATTATATAAATAAGTTGGTCGTAAAAACTTAGCCAAATCTGCAATATTCTTGAAAAAGTATGTTGCGCCGACCCCACATTACGGTGGGATAAGGGCAGGTACAGAGACAGTAGACAATCTTGAATCTCAGCCCTTCATGACTCATTATTGCTTGCACTTGATTGGCACCTGCGAGCGAATATATTGTCATCATGTGGACTTTCACCAACGTTTGTTTATCTATGGTGCTATTAGTGATGCGAAGGTACCTGATCTACTTGGAGCACAAAATAGGTAGTCAGTTCGTGACTAATGAGTGGTAATAAAATGATTTCGCCCTTTAGAATTGTGATAAAATAATTCCAAACATTTGTTACGTTTTAATAATAAATTACGTAACAAAATTTAATTATAAACGCTATGCTAGGACGACGAATTCTTACGGACGATGTCCTTTTAATAATATTACTGTCAGTAATATAATTAAACATCATCAGGGAGTATCAACTATAACAATTCTTTATAGTTTGCAGGAGCTTAAATTACCAAAATAATTTAAAATACCATTTAAAACTTACTGTTTATTAAGTGTTGATCTAAAGCTGGGATTCCTGCACGTGATTTTTCGAAACAAAATACAAAAAACACCTACACAAAACAACGTATTCCGCTATCACCTGCACACAGAACAATGGACCATAGACAAAAAAAATAGAAATACCATGTTTTGTGTACTGTTTTAGTGCAGGAGACGCGGCATTATTAGAACAGGCATATAAAGAGTTGACAAGTTCTAAACAGATTGAAAAGTCGTCGCCGGAATGGCTTCGTTGCACACACAACACTGCGCTTTGTTAATTGTCATTGTTTTAATGGCTTGGAACAATTGTGTTCCCCTCGACCTAATACGAGCATAAATCACGAGGTTTGACATTTAAAGAGTGCTTTACACAGTTACAATCTACACGTATACAGAAAGAAAAGATCATTTACAACATAGAATTCTACTGGTTTTTCAATGAGTATCGTATGTGGCCGTGACCACGAAGAATGCAAAGCCTTCGAAACGTCGGGAATAAAAATTAAAACCAAATCGTGATAAAATCCGTAAAAATAATTTTATTTCAATGAATAGCATTCGCGTAAACTTAAGAAATCAGTATCGTATGTGCTGTTCTTATACGACTAAAGATTCTTTCTATATTAAATGACTTTGCGATAAAATCAGCCACCTGACTTTTGACACTTGATTCGATTTTAACTACGATTCGGTTTCATTTACGGCCAGTTTCAATAAACAATCTCAGTTCGAATGTGCAGATAGATTACAAAAATTAGCCAATAAGAACACAGTTTGAACATGACTCCGTCAAATGACGTGATTTGATTGGTTCATAATGCGATCTATCTGCAGTCTAAACTGAGATCGTTTATTGAAACCGGTCGTTATTGACTAGAATTCCACCGAAATCGAGGTAAAAAGTGCATTACAGGCTTGAAACAGCGACGACGTCATCATCAGCCACAGCCCACAGGACGTCCACTGCTTGAATTGGTCGATATCAATTAATGTCATATTATCAAAAGTGTAAGAGTTCGTCGCTGCTTCAGCGCTTTTCGTAAAGCAATTTACACCAGATAACTCATTTCAATACCACATTTTCTTCAACAAAATGTTTAAATGAGCGGTCTATATGACTTCAAGACTCAAATATATCTTGATTATATTTTTGACAAAATTAAACATCAGACCGACTTCATTCGAGCTCGTTTCATCTCTGAATGTTTATTAACAAAATACTTCTTTGTGATACTTAGGTACTTGTTTGATTAAAACATTTTGAGATATTCCAGACGTAGGAGTATATATTGTAGATCTTTTATTTAACTTTTCGAGATGAGTTTTCTTGATTACATTATAAAATTCAACATTCTGTACCAACTATCTATGTCTAGACTGTAGGTAAATAGCAAAAATCTAATATTATAAACGCGAGAGTTTCCGAGGATGTATATTTTACTCTTTCACGCAAAAACTACTAAATGGATTTTTAACTTTACACCTAACATAACATAAGCTCACGCCTGTATCCCTGAAGGGGTAGGCAGAGGCGTCCTAGCGAATTGGAACACCCACATTTCGCCGAGCTTTGTTCCGTCACAGTTGTGATAGGGGGGAACCTATCTCCATATCGGGCACAAATTCCAGACTCCGGGCTGATATGGAAAAATTCAATATCACTTTGCCCGACCCGGGGATCGAACCCGAGACCTCAGGACGGTAGTCGTACTGAAATACAACTACGCCACCGAGGCAGTCTTTTTAACTGTTAACTTTACAGTTGTATAGATTATAGATCAGAATAACACATAGGCTACTTTTATCCAGGAAAAATGTACGGTCCGCGTGAGATATTACCACGCGAACGAAGCTGCGGGCAACAGCTAGTAGATATAAAATTCCCAACATTCAGACATGTAGTCCTGACCCGCCATACATACGAGTCTTGTGTCGTGGTTATCAGAAACTGCAAGAGACTCGTCCTCGCAACACATACACCCGAAACTAATATGGATCACAAGTCTCAGATAGCTCTACCCATACTCTTTCAAGAAAAACAAACTGACGAATAGACTAAGTAAACATTTTCTTGTAAAAAATGACTCGGACTAAGTCGAAGTTCTATTTAAAAATTCCAAATCCTCACAGAGTTCGTTTCTTAGACTTACCCCCTTATTCATAATAACTTAGTAGAGCGTAAAGAGACCGCAAAAGTACGTTTCATAAAAATTGTATTCATAATGCCAACGTTCAATAGTGAAAACATGGCCGATTCCGATCAGCTGTTTCAAGTTTGATGTTCTTTCTTAATGATATTATTTTTTTATAGTCTACGACTCCATCTAAGATTGATATATATATTTTATTAATTGTTTGGAAACAATTAATAAAAAATATATAGCCAAGACTTCGTATCTGTTTCGAAGCTTGCCAGAGATAAAAATAATATTTTTTCTGTAACCAGCAACATTGTATTCGATAAGCATATATTAGTTCTGTTTTTGCTAAACTAGACAAAAGTAGGGTTATGCTTTCGATAAGACCAAGAGTTCATTATGAATAAGGGGGTAAAAGTCGATGTTCGCTCTATAGATCTTTTTATTATTTTCTTAACTAGCCTTAGAGCCTTATTTTCTTTCCACTACCCTTATCTCATCTGAAATTGGTTTCGGCGCATTTTTTTATCATGTTGCAGAAAGGATTTGGCTTACTTTTTACGACCGGCTGGATCCATCCTGTAGCACTCACAAATCCTATAGTTCACCGTGTCAGCAAATGGTTAAAAGCGAATATAAAACCGTAACGTTAATCTTTGAACTTAAATGGATCTCCGCGAGATGTCATCACATGCTTTTGAAAGGGCTATTAACAGCTCAGCGTTATGTTTACTCCACTTCTATTATGAGATGAACCGGCATTGATTTACTGGGAAGTGTCAATGTCACTCGTTACCCCATTAGTAGTGGAGTGTTCCGGTTGGATGCGGGCACTTATTATCGTAAGGATAATAAAACTTTAAAAACGACTTCAAATACTTCCTTTCTTCCTTTCTTCAAAAATATTCCTTAAAAGTCAGCGCGTCTTCGTTTGATATGGATTGTTCTGGCACCGATTTTAAAAAGAATAAAAATTATATCTGACTTTTAAGTCGATTTTAAAGTAAATCGTAGGTAGTGAACTAAATTAAAACTTAAAACGACGTATCTGAGTTTTTTCTACAAACATGATGCCCCTTACTTATAAAACATATTTAGGCGCTGCTTATCTTTAACCATAGGTTGTCCCCTTCAATTTTAAACAACGTAACGCATGGAAAAAAGTGACGGGCTATTCTTAGCGAAAAGATAAGCGAAAATGTTTTTATAAGTAAGGCCCATTATAAGTTTTCATTCGTTTTTAGGCAATCGTAGACTATCACCACAGTACTTGTTTATACAGAAATGTCTAAGAAATCGTACTGTCTTTGAGACTATAAGACACTATGACATATCACATCCTGCTCCCATTCACGAAGAGTAAAAAATATCAAACGCTCCTCGTCGGGCGAGTGAGTGAAAACAAAGGCCACTATTACAACTCATTAGGACAACAATTAGAGGGCCCATCGGGGGCATTGTACGCTAATGGCTTAACCGTCGGCAATTAGTTTCAGTTGCGCAATACCTCCGCTGTAGGGCTGGCAGGACCAAAAAAGGATACTGTTCGAATTACACTAAAGACAAGCGCTCACAGACAAGCCCATGCTTTTGAGTGTTGAAAACATCAAGCGTAGATTTAAAAATAAAAAACGCAAATGGAATGCTATTTTAAATTTTGAATTTCGATTTTGGTTTCTGGTTGTTTAATGAGATTATTTTTTTTAGTTTAGTTGCAATCATTTTAAAAATTCACAACCCTCATGTAACATGACAAGTTCTTAGTGACAACCCTGCCGAATAACACCGGTACTCCACACAACGCGGTAAGCGACGCAACTCGAGTCTCGAGCTATGTCCGGAACAATGTCTCATTTACATAGCCTGTTAAACGGAGACTTGTAACCGCCTACGTTCCGCAAATTATAGGATGGGCACGAGTGACATGTTTTATGATTGTTTATTGTTTTATCTTTGCGATATCAGGGGAGGCCATGTTTATCGTCGCTTTATTTATGCTACGGAGTGAGTTGTAAGATGTGTAAATTCTTATTAAATATGACCAACAACTGTCATAAAGTATCAGCTACATTGCTGCATGGTACAAGTTTAATTTCCACAGAATTACTGACATATCCGGTTATGGTATAAAATAAAGAGGTATTTTGGTGCTAGTTTGTACTTCTAAAAGAAAAGAGGAAATAAATAAATAGGTCATAATTTATGTGAAAACGTTCTCCTTGTCCTTATCTCATCTTAATGTTGGGTAGGCGCAACACACTTTATAATCATGTTGCAGAAAGAATTTGGTTTGGTTTTTACGACCGGCTGCCTACCTGACGTCAACTGTCCCCTCTGAGGGATCCAGTTCCACGCAAATAATTTTCGAAAAACACCCAGCCCGTGCTGGGAATTGAACCCATAACCTCCCGGTTCAGAGCCCATATACGCTGCCACTAAACCAAGGAGGCGGAAGCAAGGAGGAAAATAATTTCTGTGGAAAGTGAAGCTATTATATAGATAATCGCAAGTTTAAAAACTTAACAGACCGACTCAATTCCGATCATGACCAAATTTATATGGGACCACCCTTGAAATAATCTCTATCGAATACAAAAGGCATTTTGAAAATCGGTTCACATTTACGGCGGAGATATCGCGTAACATACATAAAAAATACAGACGAATTGAGGACCTTCTCCTTTTTGGAAGTAGGTCGAAAATGCAACATTACTTGTTATTACACCTTAGTACTTAGTTAGTACTTAGTAACATAGTAAAACAACATTTTAGCGAGCAAGAATATTAGAAATGAAGGGACAATAACATATTTTTAAGCTATTAAAAAGCGACGCAAGATTCACCGTTAGTTCGCTCGTGGCAGTGGATGTAAACCTTTACTATACATTCAATAATAGGCGGAGGGTAATTTGGTTTTGATGCTAAAAACTTCAGCAAATAACAACCTTGCTTTTGGCCTACAAATACCTATTACTGAAGTGATATTTCGGGAATAAATGATGATTATGGATAATAAGGTTGAAGCAAAACTACAAACAAAAGAGGACAAGGAACTAACCGAGTTTGGTGTTTTTATTAGAAAATATACACAAAGAATTGCCTTGATAAAAAAAACAGAACCGTCATGGTCTAATGATACAATGTCACTATACATATAAAATATACTGAGGCTGAAATCTATTGAGCGAACTTCGACTAAGTCTAAATCAATGAAACGAACGCAGTGAGGATTTTGAATTTTTAAATCGAACTTCGACTTAGACCGAGTCATTTTTACAAGAAAATCTTTGCTTAGTCTGTTCTGTCAGTCTGTTTTTCTTGTAAAAAAAAGGCTCGGACTAAGTCGAAGTTCGATTTAAAAATTCCAAATCCTCACTGAGTTCATTTCTTTGGCTTAAACTTAGTCGGAGTTCGCTCTATAGATCTCAGCCTCAATGCTTTATTGCAAATACAATTGTAGCGTAACAAGATGGCAAAAATAGTAAATACACAATGGGTGGTATGATCATTTTATTTGTGCGATTTCTTCCAGGCAGTAGCATGGCACAATAGATTTAGGAATCCTTATCGATGGCATGAACCGTGATGGCGTTTTTGTTAATATTTGCACATTTTTCGATTCGCTATATCTTCTACTCGCGTTGAAGTTATAGCATATAGGCTATATTTTATTCCAGGATAAAATGTAGCCTATATATATGCTGTTCCAGACTATAATCTCTCTTTGTGCCAAATATCCAGATCAGCCGTTCTGGCGTGATAAGAGTAACAAACATAAAAACTTTCGCTTTTATAACATTAGTATAGAATTATATATATTTAAATCGCCACATACTTTCATATTTATAGCTAGGTATGTATGTATTTAACTTTAATTTCAGAGATATATCGCACATCTCCATAGTTTTAGTCCAAGAATTCTACGGATTGTGTATAATTTAGCACGCATGACATTCGATTAATGGCCGATCAAATTGTGCGATTAGCATTCCAACACGCGAATGTCGATGCAACATCGACCGATATCGATAGATATTTTATTACCAATATTAATAAAATCTTGTCTATCTGAAGATAAAACTCTGTGTCGATTGGTACGTTCAAAATTAAAACCATCAACTAACAAAAAAGCATCGCACAGTACGGGAAGGAATTGACGCCAAAACTCCGGCAAGACCTTGAAATTAGTTGAAATTGGCCACGTATTTTTTGTAAATCGATGATTAAAACGATGATTAAAAAAACTAAAGATAAATTAGCAACATTTTCAATAAATAAAGTCACACTACGAATCATTATATTGTATGTACAAACCTTACAGTTCGAAACAAAAAGCTGTATTCTAGATTTTTTTATATTAAAAAAATAGTTACAATAGGTAACTAATTACGAAAGAACCTTGTATTCTCGTTATCGATTTAAAACGCGAAAAAAAAAACAATATTTTAAAAATAGAATAAAAATGTTCGGGCTGCAACAGAAGCTGGCGCCTCGTTGGACAATGCCAGCTTGTTGCTCTTCACCCATCAGTCTATCCCATGATGCAAGGCATCGTGACGCTTGCCATCGACACCAGAATAATAATGGGAATAAATAAATAGACAAATTCATCGAGGTTCGAACACGCGAATCACGGCTCTTCAGCGCAATATTGCAGCGCGGAGCTAAATAGAGCGTTCGAAACACAAACGAAATAGCGATGTGCTTACGAGAATGATATCAGCGCCATCTGTTATCAATAGTATGTACTAAAATAAAAAATAAATGCAGCTTAATCTAAATTCTGCAGTTTTACCAACCTTCAGATATTGTTAAGAAATTAATACATAATACGAATCATGTTTTGTTTGACTGCCTCGATGGCCTAGTTGTATTGCGTACGCGGTACGACTATCGTCTCGGGTTCGATCCCGGGTCAGATAAGATGGTATTGGGTTTTTCTACTAAATAACAGCCCGGAGTCTGGAATTTGTGTCGGATATGGCGATATAGGCTCGCCCGCCATCACATCTGGAACGGAATAAGCTCGGCGAAATGTGGGAATTCTAACTTCTATTTCGTTAGTTTGCTTCTATTCCTCTCGTTCGGGGATATAGGCATGAGCTTATGTTGTTTATATTCTACCTTCATGCAAAGATAATAACAATTCTGTCATCCTTCAGGTAAGAATCAAAGTTCAAATCCAACATCTTTCACATAGAGCAAATGAAACAACATCACATCACTTGAATCATGCACCACGACTCTCCTTTTGATACGTATGTACTCACAATTATTGCATATTAATTGAATGGTACCGCTTAAGTGATTACTTGGGTACAATTTAATCATACTTCATACATAAAATTGCTTAATCTTAAGTTGATTGCTTGTTTGGAATGGGTCGATCCACTTATATCAGTGATATAAAGCGGACGTAACAATTTGCGGCGCTATCAGAATAAGTATGAAACAAATTAGAAGGTAATTTTCTAATGAAATTGATCACATAAACTGCTTTACATATTGAGATTACTGTATGTAATCCAGTTGGATATTATTTATCATTAATTAAATGAGAAAATGTTCTAATAAGTAATAAGGCGTGAGTAGACAATATAAAAACAATAATCGTTTTTGAATTTCGATAAGTGAAGACCATATTAGGCAACGTTTAAAAGCTTTCAAGTTTCAACAAAGAGAGTTTTGGCGGGAATTCTGACGATGCGGGTGGTCGCTTGTTTTAATGATTTCATATTTTAGTCTAAAGTTGTGTTTGTGGTTTAAATGCTATGTGTATCTAAGCAATAAACATCAACGAAGATGGACAGTTTGTGGAAGTTTTGAAATAAGTGATTTTGGATGCTTTTTGTCGGGTGGATGGGTCGACCATGTTCGATTCCTCCGCTGCGAGAAAATCGTCTAAAAACATCAAACTGGAAGGAATTGACGCTAAAACTCCAGCAGGGCCTTGAAATCGAACACATCCGACTTCATTGCACTTGCAAAAACTTAGATATAGGAAAACAATTTCCCTAACTTGACACTGGCATAATGTATTTCAATTGCCATAAAAAAAAAGTTTCAACTATTTAGGGGGACTTGCACAACTATTACTAACCGTATTTTTTTCAATTTAATTTGAGTCGTAACCTCAAGTTACAATAAAAAAAAAATGAGTGTTGTGTAATTCATTGCATGTAATGTATAAAACGTAATTCATATATTATCTGTAATTACATGTAATAAATTACATGTCATTTACATATATTTTTTAAATAGCTTAGTAGTTTTACAAGAATGTTCTTTATTCAATGGATGTTTTAATACATTTCATACCAGATTCTAAATTTGTTTGTGATTTTGTTTATCTATGTTTATATCTGTGTCAAATGTGGTCTGATTTTCAGGATTTTTTGTGTTCAGTAGGGCTTATTTTAAGGGTGGTTCAACATAAATTCGGTCACACTGGATACATTTTCAAGTGCGTTGGTGAAGTTTTTGGACTTAAGATTATTGTAAGAAAACATTCCAGATAATACAAAAGTTAAGAAGAGTCCATAACATATCAAAGATGGCGGCGTCATGGGCGGTGGAGGCACGACTCATCAGCGTCAGTGCCGTCAGTGCAATATCCCGCGTGTAATGGAGTGAGAGAGGCGAGATAAAGTCGGTGCGTACTAATCACGCTCCGATGGTTCCGTAGTCCTCGTGTCGCGCCCGCTGGCTGCTTCACGTGTTGGAGGGTACACACTAACCGAACCAAGGCGATAGAACGTTCGCGAAGGGCCCTCGGCGATGGGGACGGAACGTTCCCGATCATCCGCGAATCTTCGCCGTTGCGTTCACACAACAATAAAGGTTTGTTGGTGTGTATAAAAGAGATGTAATATTACTATCTATAGGGGGGCTATCAAGCAAGTTTCCATACAAAAAAAATATCTAAAACTTCAGTACCGCCATCAACGACTTATTACAATGCGAGGGCTATTATTACAATTTACACCTTAGAATGTTTTGTGAATGGTTAAGAATCACATAAGATAAGTTTATTCTCTCAATATTATTACGCTGGCCAGTATGGCGCGCGTATATTTCAAACAAACTGAGCGACTTATGACCACTAGGTCATAACTTTTAGATCACAAGTTTTGAGCTGTCCCGTCTATATACTGTTGGATGTCTTTGGGTGTATACATTAATTTATATCATACATACATTCATTTGTTAGGAGTTGTCAATCATAGCAAATATAGCAGAGATAATTATTTACCATTAAAACATTTAGATTAAATGAGAGATGGCGTTTTACTGCGAGCAAAATATGCCACATCCAATTTTCAAAATTCAAATATCGAACGGCACCTTTCCAATTAAAGTATTAAAGAAGCTATGGAAGCACTTCGCACGCTAATTACTTCAAAGAAATGGGCGTTATTAAATCGAAAGAGGCCGGTATCGATCCACGGCTTTATAGCGGGACTCATAAAATTTGATATTAAACGAGCTGATGTTTTATCGCTGACACGCCTGTGTGTGACGTAGCCGAAACTTTAATTGCCACGTCCAATATTATTAATTCGTGTTATTTCATTGTCAGTATTTTTATAATCTCAAATAAGTAATAAAAAAATAGAATAAAAAAAGTAATAAAGAACAACACATAAATACATACATATATTCATGCCTTTTTCCCATTAGGATAGGCAGAGACCAAGGATTTCGACTTACGTATAATCTTGAATAACAATTCAAAAAGTTTCAAAACATGTTAAAATACTTGTCAAACTTTCGTTTCTGTTTACGAAAGGGAAGGATGTTTCGTCTCTTCCCGTGGGAGGACAAGCGAAAAGGAATAATAGTCGCATTACACGTTTAACATACGAAATAAATTATGGTTGTCTATTGTTTGTTTTTATATTGTTCTAGCCATAGAGAAATTATCATCCAAATAGTATACTGAAATACTAAGCACTACACAAAATCAGCTACACAAAGCAATGTTTTGTTTAAGCCGCGTCTCCTGCACTAAAACATTACATAAAACAAGGTATTTTTGTCTATGGTCCAAAAAAATCGACGGAATTCAATTTCGTTATGCTTAATCAGGATGAAATGTAATATTAAATGCAATTTATTTCATTAAAAATATCAGCTAAACATCTGCACGACCTCAGGCCCAAGCACGAATTCATTTCGCCTACATATTCGACAACAGTTAGATGCATACGCAAGAATAATTATATTGTTTCAATCGAATACGTATAAGAAAGTTTATTGTTCTAAGGTCTTATATCACAAATGCACATGCCATGACCAAATCACGACAATTTAATACCAACATTAAAACACAAGTATAATTAAATTAAAAATAAATAAAACATTAACCCTTTAAACGCTTACATGCCACTTGTTCGCCGTGCCACCCAAAACTACATGCTAATAACGTTCGAGTAATATAATGCGGCGAAATTAAAAATTGTAATTAAATTGCCGCGATGCCTGCGGGCGACGGATTTCATTAAACGGTCGGCTAATTAGCAATTTCGTGAACTACCCATGTTCATTAATTGTTCGAGGGGTGAATTCGAAAGTGGCCAGTGTTACGCTTGTCATACAATCAAGTGCACCTCTTTGGTGTTATAATATTTTTAATCTGTTTTAAATAAAACACGAGAGTGCCATGATTCTGGGTTTACCCAGATGGATGCGACATTAATTTCTAGTCAATTAATTTTCCTAAGCAAATATACCGAGACTTGGCCTACAGATATTTGTACTTGTGCATAGTTCAACAACCTAGTTTCAACTTTAAATCACGTTTAATCAAATCAAATGCAAACGCATGTAATTCTGACATTTCCATTTGCAACAATTATTTAAAGATTACGCAGAACTAATTAATGTGTAGAAATAATAAATTTATAATTTTATAGTGGTCGCATGTCGTGTGGAGCGGTTTCTGTTTATTGCCGATAAGGTATTATTGTTCAATTAATTTCATTTAATTGGTATCGCGCGGTCATAGTTAATAGCTATAATTACTCTATTTTACTGACTGACAATTGTGTCGCAATTTGTGTCGAAATTGCGACAATTGTGTCGAATGAATTAATTTGTATTAAGCCTTGCCTAAACTTCAATTAATATTGTAATCTTTAATAGGATTAAATTCCGATCAATCCATTTATATAAAAGGGAAAACCTACTGACTGACTGACAACGTACAGCCGAAACTATTGGAATTAGGAACGTGAAATTTTATACACGGCCTTCTTTATGATGTCCGCGAGCACTAAGAAAGAGTTTTTGGAAATACATCCCCTAAAGAGTGTAACGGTGGATAAAAGTTTTTATTAAGAAAATGGGAATATGACGGAACGGGCTCTGACGCGAGTGTCACCCCAGTCAAAAGCTAGTTCTGGGATAAAATAAAACAGTTTTGATGAAAATAGTGGTAATAAATTAAAATGTCTTAACGAAGTTTGATTAATTTTCGTTTGAGAATACTAACGTCCACAGTAGATTGAAACTTACAGAAACCAAACTCCCTTATATTAGGTTACCATGACCCATAATATGGGTTATAATATTATGTTTTTATGAATTACCTTAGGTTATTGAACTATAATTTGGCTGTACTGAACAATGTATAAATTAAATAATTTTGTTGAGTTGGTGCTGATACCGATGACAGAATTGATTTAATGGTAATTATTTGGATCTTACCAACCTCTTTACGCGATCTAGTCTAGGGTCAGTGAATTATACAGGAACTTACCTGAAAGGAAAAAAGAATATTATTAGCATACATAATACAAATGCAAGAATGATTCACGTTTATGATTAGACACTGCAAAATATATCTTATCCTAGTATTGACGAAGCATAGACTTGCGTGTCTGAAATATGACTTTCTAATATAAAAGACTCGTACTATTGTATCAAAATTGCTAGTTGTATTCTCCATTTTATATGTATAATATGGTATTGAAATTAAACTATTTTTACGGATTCTATCACGATTTGGTTTTAATTTTTATGCCCGACGTATCGAAAGCTTTGCAGGCTTCGTGATAGAATCCGTAAAAATAGTTTAATTTCAATTAATAACATTCACGTAAACCTAAGAAATCATTATACAATATGGTAATTAATACGCTATCTCCATAGCTTTGTTGATCTAATAATGTAGTACATATATAAACTCCACAATAATAAAATACGCACATCTGACGCCAATTTTGATACATCATTGCAATTCGACTGCAAATTCGATTTGTCATCACATTGACGCTAGTTATAGAATAACACAACGACAGAAAACATTATTTATTTATTACATTGTACAATCCAATTACCGTAGATGCCATTCATTAATCGAAAACACCCAATTCACATGACCCAAACATAGAAGTGTGAAATGTATGTTAATACGTATAAAATTCGTGAAAACAAGAACAATATTGGACGCCAGTGCGTTGATTTACCGCTAAAGAAGCGTGAGTCGTCACTAGGTCAACACTTTATCATACTAGGCATTGCATCTTAGAAATTAAGCTTGAGATCTATGTGGTAGAGCGAACTTCGAGTAAGTCTTAGTCAAAGAAACGAACTCGGTGAAGATTTGGAATTTTTAAATCGAACTTCGACTTAGTCCGAGACATTTTTTACAAGAAAAACACACTGACAGACAGACTAAGCAAAGGTTTTCTTGTAAAAAACTATTAAGTCTAAGTTCGATTTAAATATTCCAAATCTTCACTGAGTTCGTTTTTTAACTCAGACTTAGTCGACGTTCGCTCTATAGATCTCAGCCTATAAATCCAGGATATTGATAAAAAATGGCTTCTTTTTAAAAGAAGGAAGGTATAGTAAAGCACAAACAAGCAATGTGTGTAGAAAACAATGCTACAAATGTTGGTTTTCGAATGGATCAGGCCGACCCTTGAATCTTTCTGACAACTCTAGACACTTACTGAACAGCATCTAGATTTCTCTATCTAATTTCTTACATACTTCGGTTCAAGACAAACTCCATTATGCACCTTTGACTTTCCTGTGTATTATGATGTGTATTCAACGTACACAACATCAGTGAAGGATAACATCGTGCAGTTTGCAAACCCGAGAATTTCTCCACAAGAATTTCGAAGTATGAAGTCTACCAACCGATGACCCACCTAGGTGACTAGGCCGGGGTCGTAGACTAAGACCTAACCGTTTTTATAAGTAAATGAGGCCTGTGCTCAGCTGAGGGAAGTAATGTAGCTAAAAGTCAATTTTAAAACAAGTACAAATCCACGTAAGCCCAAACACATGGAAGACTCAGTAATAAGTCTCAGCGTGTCTCGAGTACTTGTTCAACACGTACTGAGATCAAAAGATTACGTACACATAGGTGTTTATATGCAAATCACTTTAAACGCATCTGAATTGCCAATTAAGAAGCGTGACACGAGTGGAGACACAAAAGACACATCTCGAGGATCTTCAATCATGTAGGTAGGTACTTACTTTGTAGGAAGAAGTTTATGTCGAAATTCTACGAATTATACGCAATATCTATTTTTAAAAGAACTAGATAAGGTTTTATATTCAGCGTATAGCATTATATATGTAAACTGTATGTAAATATTGAAATAAAACTATTCTTACGGATTCTATCACGATTAGGTTTTAATTATTATTCCCCAAATGTTTTATTTCAATTTATAATATTCGCGTAAACTTAAGAAATCAGTATGTATGTACATATGTTATAATATATGTGTCCAAAATTTTCCGTATAGGTACATACTATAGGTACATGTTCAATATTTTTTATCTAAAACCAAACTGGAATTAAACGTTCATTCTTATTGTACACTTAGTTTATAATAATTATATTAAAAACATTTTTGATATCATAATGAGTAGACATACTTCATTGTAATTTCAATGATATTTTAATGCTAACATCATGTAATTATAATGAATAGATCTTATGGAAAGATAAAGATAATCTCCCTTACTTTGTGAATATTGAACGCACACAGTCATAAAATGTGTAATTAATCAATACACGTTGTGTCTTCAATATAATTTTATGAGACTATAAAATGTCTACCCACAGAGTAGCTATAGTATGTTGCTAATTCGACAATTCATTCCATATGAATTTAACGAAAGCGATTATACGTTACAATGTTGAATTTAATTCTATACACTGTGTGAATAATCACATCGATTACCGGTAAAAGTACCTCAAGCGCTTCTGACAAGTTTTGTCAATTGTCATTATTATAGGTTAGGAATTTTGGCGCCAATCGACTAATGGCGGAGAAAGCGTGCCGGCGACAAGCCTCGGGCGATAGCATTATGCGATTGGTGTCAATGCTCGGTGCAACACAAAAAAAAACAAGTGCTTAATGTGCTCGTAGTGCGTTCGCTATTTACGTATGTCAATTACTTTTTTATTCAAACGACTGTATTCATTTCGTGCTCGAGTTTAAAATGAATATTCAGTTAGAATGTTAAGTACATGAGTATGTGACTTAGCTATTGTGACCCGAACCCGAAATATTAACATTCCAAAACATATGCATCCATTTTAAACATTGCACGTATGTACAATAAAAGCCTAATGAATTGAGTTGAATTGCAGTCAGCCTACTAATATTAAAAGAAAAGAAAGATATAAGAAGTATAAGTATGAAAATTTGGATGCTTGGATGTTTGTGACATTCGATGGCATTTGGCATAGATACAGGTTTATTACAAATCACCTATCAAACAAAAAAAACTAAATCGAAATCGGTTCATCCGTTTAGGAGCTATGATGCCACAGACAGATACACATATATACAGAGTCACAGAGTCACAGATACACATGTCAAACTTATAACACCCCTTTTTTTGGGTCGGGGGTTAAAAATTAGACCTTCGTGACTTCGTACTTGACTATTTTTTTTATTGATTTTATATGAAACTTACGTCATCTAAAACACAGCACAGAAAGAAATATTCCCAAAAAAGGTTTTATGCCTTTGAAGTTTGGTGTAACCCTCAAACTGCGGGAAAGAGAAGTATCAGTATAATTACGTCACTGCCATAACGGTGCTTGCGTGGGAAAGGGATAGCAAGATATCTCCACTACGCCCTCACTCCTACTCATTGCAGAACTTTAAAATATGAATTACTGCGTCATTTTTCAACCAACTTCGATACAGTTTTTACAGAAAGGTTTAATTTTTGTTTTATCATCCGACGTCCAAAAAAGGACCTCAATTCGTCTGTATTTTTTTAAATCTTGTAATGCGATATCTCCGCCAAATGGCGGACTGATTTTCAAATTTTTTTTAAGGGTAAATTTCAAGGGTGGTCCCATATTAATTTGGTCACGATCGTATTTGAAGTCAGTTAAGTTTTTAAACTTGTGATTATTTGCTATTACATATAAAAATGTGTATAAAATCAAACATAGTCAAGTACGCAATTAAAATACATTCCACAGGAAAAGCAAAATCCACTCTAGCACTCTAGCACCACAAAGAATACTCGAATCCTCCATTTCTCGCTAACAATAAACATAACATAAGCTCACGCCTGTATCCCCGAAGGGGTAGGCAGAGGCGCACTAGCGAACTAGAACACCCACATTTCGCCGAGCTTAGTTCCGTCCCAGATGTGATAGGGGGCGAGCCTATCGCCATATCGGGCACAAATTCCAGACTCCGGGCTGATATGGAAAAATCCAATATCACTTTGCCCGACCCGGGGATCGAACCCGAGACCTCAGAACCGTAGACCTCGCTAACAATAACAGATGAATAATAGAAGCACACTATTAATATATCAAAACGTTGAATATCCGAACTAACTGGTCGATTTGTTTGTGACAGATTTTAATCTGAGATGAATGTGTCATTGTGTCCCCTTTGGCTCGATTTTGTGTACAAATGGCTCCAATCGTTCGCGTAAATCGATGTTATTTGTACTGAGACCATTTGAAAATTTCCGACAACCGTAAATTGTACAGATTTGTATAGGTATTATGTAAATCTTTACGTAATTGGATTAAATGAGATAGATAACGTTTTTGTGCGGTTCAGATTAGTTGGTTAATATTAATAGCTCAGTGATTGTATTCTAATTTCCTTAAAGCTTGTATTTTATTGAAATTTCGTAAAACTTGCAGGATATTATATTATACTACCATTTTTATTGTTGTTGTAGCTAAGCCTCTTTTGTATCCTGCTAATATTTGGCGATATAATTCATTATAGTTGTTTTATACTTACGCCTTAATCCCTAAAGAGATGGGCAGGGGGAAACAGAACTAAAATACCCACATCTCGTTGTTTTATTTCCGTTCCTTCATGTGATAGGGAGCGAGCCTGTCGGCATGCTAGACACAAATTCCAACTCTGTGTGTGATTTTCGAATTTAAATTCAAACATATTGTGATTTCCCAACCTGGGATTTGATTTCTAGACCTTATAGTTTTCGTTCTAAGTACGATGTCACTAAATAAAAAATCTGGTCCAATCTTTTCAATATGTAAAATGGTTCTATAAAATTGTCTATAATCTTATTCATCATCATCATCATCATCATCATCAGCCACAGGACGTCCACTGCTGAATATACTATGTAGGTCTACCCCAAAGATTTCCAGATCGACCGGTTGGAAGCGGCCTGCATCCAGCGACTTCCGGCGACCTATATAAACTTATTATTGATGAAAAAATAAATAAACGTAATTTCACATGGGGTTGTTAGTGGGAACTTAATAAGTGTCCTGATAACTAGCACTCCACTATGTTTCGTAGTAAAGTGAGCGATAAACATGGTGTTAACACTTATGGTGCCGTTACTTACCCATTGATGTTGATAGTCTATGACATGATTTGATGACATTTATGGGATGTAAATAAGTAAGGATTATAGGGATATTAAGCGCAATTTACACTTGCGTAAAGTGACGCGCCGCTTAGACGCGACTAAACGTTTACAACAACAGTTTACAATTACATTTTTGTAAATATGACGGGAATATTCTGTATAAATTATCAGAAATTTACGTATTGTAAATCCCAATATGAAACAACGACTCTACCTTTTCATTTATATTTCAAGAATCATGATAAAATATCTACCGATGATCACGATACGATGATACTTACATACCAAAACCACTCCAAAATTTCCGTTCTCTCCCAAAACAACTCATAAACAACCTACAACTCAATAAATAAATAAGTAATTTTCACCGAATTCCTATTAAATACCTATACCAAGAACATAATATCGTTTGCATAATAATTAGTTTGTAGATGTAATTACACGCGCGTTTTAGTCGCGCAAGTGTGTCTGGAGCTTTAGAATCCTTTTAGACCATTACACCGAGCGCTGAATAAGACTTTGTAGATTATTATTAGTGCTTAACATTTTATCGTGGGATTTTATAGAGTTTTTAGTACATTCAGAGATAAGCTCTGTTACATTTAATGCATTTACAGCCGCGTGGGCTCGAGAGTATTGAAATGAGATCTTTATGGGCCCGTAATATGTGTAATAATATCACCTGTTTAATAATATTACTTTAAACAATTGTAATAAAGCGGATTATTGTAGGGATATAGATTTTATGAAGTATTTTGCGTTTGAAATGAGCGCGTAAATGTTTTTAATCTGTAATCTATATACTCTTTATGGATTGACAGCCTCCGTGGCGCAGTGGGCGAGTAACCGGCTGTGAAGTGAGACGCCGCGGGTTCGATTCCCGCATTGAGACAAATGTTTGTGTGACCCACAGATATTTGTTTCAAGTCTGGGTGTTGTGAGACCGAAAGTCTCTCATAGTTTCTGATACCGACGATACAGGTTATACCTAGTGTGGGGTCAGGACTAGGTGTGTGACTGTTGGATGTATTTATTTATTTATTTATTTTAATTCAAGACTTTATACATGATCAGGGTTATTAAAACCCCCATCACGACGTCTATGCCGTTGTGTGGTGAGTTATAAATAAATACACCCAACATGTTACTTTCGCAATATAATGAATGGATGGATAAAGTAATTTTCCTAAGTGTAATGGTAAGTTGGTCTGATGTGCTGTAATTGGCATTGTACAAAGTCGTGAAAGTATGCGCAATTATAAATAAATAAATACACCCAACAGTCACACACCTAGTCCTGACCCCATACTAGGTATAACCTGTCTCGTGGGTGTCAGAGGATATGAGAGACTTTCGGTCTCACAACTCCCAGACTTGAAACAAATATATGTGGGCCACACAAACATTTGTCTCAATGCGGGAATTGAACCCGCGGCCTCTCGCTTCACAGCCGGCTACTCGCCCGCTGCTCCACGGAGGCTGTCAAAGTTGTTTACGCCGTACTACGCCACAGATCCTGATTGAAATTTATATGGAACCATGCTTGGAGTAAGCTCTATCGAAGACAAAAAGAATAATGAAAACCGATCTACATTAGCCGGAGTTCTTGCGTAACATACACAAAAATATAGAATTGAGAACATCTTCCCTTTTAAAGTATCATCTGCTTCACATACACACACGCACACACGCAAACATACTAACGCAAGTTTTCTATCTCGTCTTTAATTTTAAACTGTAATTCTAAATTTTAGTCTAATAACACTGTCAGTGATTTATGATATACCCTAGGGGATATGGGGCATGGGCTGATGGTCCTTAATACAGGTTACTCTGTAACCTAGCTAGGACATCTGGTGCTTTTATTGTTTGTAACCACTGATTTTTCTAAAATAAAGTTATTATAAAGTTATTATTAAAAAATATTGACTGCCTCAGTGGCGTGGTGGTATTTCGGTACGACTACGGTTCTGAGGTCTCGGGTTCGATCCCCGGGTCGGGCAAAGTGATATTGGATTTTTCCATATCAGCCCGGAGTCTGGAATTTGTGCCCGATATGGCGATAGGCTCGCCCCCTATCACATCTGGGACGGAACTAAGCTCGGCGAAACGTGGGTGTACTAGTTCGCTAGTGCGCCTCTGCCTACCCCTTCGGGGATACAGGCGTGAGCTTATGTTATGTTATGTAGTCTAATAATACTGTCAGTGATTTATGATATACCCTAGGGGATATGGGCTGTGGGTCCTTAATACAGGTTACTCTGTAACCTAGCTAGGACATCAGGTGCTTTTATTTGTAACCACTGATTTTTGTGAAATAAAGTTATTATAAAGTTATGATTAAAAAAAATCGGTTAAAATCAAGACTGAACTCTAAGCTTATTTCCAAGCAATGCCTACATAAATATAATTAAAATTACATTACCATAAGAAAAGTTGACACTAAGTAACATTGGCAACTTTCTACGATGCGGACTGAGATGGGGCCGCATGAAATCAATCAAGCGGTCTCATGCCATATTTACCATAATTTATTTTTGCCGCAGCATAGCCTCTGTTAGCTCGTCTGTTTAGTCGCCTCCTTGGTCTAGTGGCAGCATTTGGACTGTGGATCGGGAGGTACTGGGTCCGATTCCATCGGCGATGGAGACCGAACGTTTCCGATCATTCACGAATCTTCGTTGTTGGGTTCAACACACACACTTCACACAAGATGATCGAGAACATTCGGTCTCCATCGCCGAACGGCCCATCGCGAACGTTCTTTCGCCATTGTTCGGTTGGTGTGTGTGTACCCGCCATCACACAAACATCCTAAATCCGTGGTAGAGTAAATAAATAAATACACCCAACAGTCACACACATAGTCCTGACCCCACACTAGGTACAACCTGTATCGTGGGTATCAGAAACTACGAGAGACTTTCGGTCTCACAACACCCAGACCCGAAACAAATATCTGTGGGCCACATAGACATTTGTCTCGGTGCGGGAATCGAACCCACGACCTCACGTTTCACAGCCGGCTACTCGCCCGCTGCGCCACGGAGGCTGCCAGAGTGGTTCTTATCTCAACGACGCGAATCATATTCAAGTTGAACAATTTCAGAGCGAGCGCGGATAATTCTCGCCACACTGCAACTTTTTAGACAAAGATTGATAATAATTGCGCACACTTTCACGACCATCCGACCAACTTAAGATTACACTTAGGAAAATTACTTTATTCATTCATATAGTATATTGCGAAAGTAACTATGTTTGTTAAATTTTCGCGGCTAAACCACTGATTTTGTTAAAATGTTGTATTCAACTTTTGTCTCAAAAATCTTGGTGGGAGTAAAGTAGGGGATGAAAATCTTCACGAACGGTATATGCAATCATGCAAATACGCTTTATAATATAAAAATAAACTGTGCAGTCACAGCTTGCTGTTGAGTCTTTAATTTATTTCTCTGATTTTCATTCAATATCAGAGCTTCCATTAAAGATAATACGTATAATAATAATCACAAGTTTAAAAACTTAAAGGACCGACTTCAAATCCAATCGTGACCAAATTTATCTGGGACCATCCTTGAAATAAGCTCTATCGAACACAAAAATAATTTTGAAAATCGATCACATTTGGTGGAAATATCGCGTAAAATACCTACAAAAAAATACAGACGAATTGAGGACCTTCTCCTTTTTGGAAGTCGCTCGAAAAGGGGGTCAATTTATATTGCTAATGGAATAATGGGTTCGATCCCCGGGTCGGGCAAAGTGATATTGGATTTTTCCATATCAGCCCGGAGTCTGGAATTTGTGCCCGATATGGCGATAGGCACGCCCCCTATCACATCTGGGACAGAACTAAGCTCGGCGAAATGTGGGTGTTCTAGTTCGCTAGTGCGCCTCTGCCTACCCCTTCGGGGATACAGGCGTGAGCTTATGTTATGTTATGTTTAAACCTGATCACGCAAGCGAATCTGCGAACAAAAGCTAGCAATAATAAAGGACGTTTGTGTGGGAAACGCAAAACGCAGGTTGCGGCAAAACGCCAGTTGGTAAATCAGTATAATACGGTGTTTTGTTCCATACATGGTATGGTGTTGGGTCAAATGCTATCCAACAATCGTAACCGGATTGTTGTCGTCTCACAATGGTTCGCAAGATGCATTTTGCATTGCGAAAACAGTGTTGTTGTTTCTCGGCAGTTAAAATGTAGCACAAAGCTGCGCTGGACCAACGCCTTGTGGAAATATCGCAGGTCGGTGAAAGCTGCGACACATCCAATACCTTTAAAAGGTTTAAATTATTGAAATTAAACTGTTTTTACGGATTCTATCACGATTTGGTTTCAATTTTTATGCCCGACGTTTCGAAAGCTTTGCAGCTTTCGTGGTCACGGGTCAGACTAAGGTGTCATGTTATCGTGATAGAATCCGTAAAAATTGTTTAATTTCAATTAATAACATTCACGTAAAACTAAGAAACCATTAGGTTTAAATTATTTCGTAATTTAATATTGTAGGAGGTAATACAATTTAAGGAAAACCGAGGCTTTCTAAAGCTCGTGCATCGGAGAAATGCATGTTGTACGTAATAATAATATTCTACAAGTAAACAAAAGTGGAAGTCCTATGGCTGATGATGATGAAACAAAAGTGAATAACGCATGATTTGTGTCCTGCGGACAATATTGGTAACGACTACACACCTACGAAATACTATGGATTCTTAAAAAGACAAGTTTGCTCAAGATGTTTTCTGTGACCATTAAATTCATGACTATACACACCATCAAATTCATGACGTATGTGTGTATAACACATATCGAAAAGGTGTGCGCCCCAGGGAATTTTGAACCAGCTTAGGTTTTAACAGTCATTAGTCTACCATTTCTTCTTCTTTCTTTAAAACCCGTCTCTTAAGATTGTTTTTTTTACAAGTATCACCAAAGACCCATTTATTTCCTTCTCGTAGCGCCATCTTATCTCTCCCAACCCGTGAACGCTCGCTATATCCTATCGGGTATGTTAACAAAATGTTATCCGCTGTGACACGGAGTTGTTACGACCCTGCGACCAGAGACCTGCGACCAGCGACCAATATCTGGTATACACGCGAGCTAATGTTACCATGGGTGGTCCCAACCCGAACAATGGGTATCGATGTTTATTTGTTGATGAGATCGATCGAGTTTGTCTTGAAATGAGGGGAGATAGGGGCCTTTTGTTTTTCTAAGTAGCGTTTACATTTTATGGATTAGGGATGTTTGACGATTAATTTATCGATGATAAAATAAAAAAATATCGATGTTATGATTTTGACAGAACCGAATTCTGCGAACATCGATGATCGAATGTAAGTAATGTAATTTTTATTTCATAAAAAAACAACTTCAGAGCTCATCTGGCATGTTTCGAACGCATTTCACTCGCGCCAACTATGGCATAGATTAAACACCACGGGTGTTTGTGTGGCACGCCATAAAATGTGCCACGTGATTGCCATCAGCATTCCACACCCTATCGGCGGGTATTTACGGCGAAATTTTATCATCACACACCGATCCGATGCCAGGGTTGCTAGGTGCCAGTTGCCAATTGATTGGCTTCCGTTGACTCGTAATTGGCATTTTTTATTAAGAACAGTGTTATTTGTGCAGGTTATTTAAAATTAAATAATTTGCTGAGCAATTTCGCTTTATCACGAATTGTTTTATGTGATCGACGTTAAAAATGCTCGTATGAATTTAATTTATGATGCCATTTTTTCTTTCTTTTTTTCCTTTTTGAAACTCATTCCATTTTGTTAGGTTAAGTTAAATATTTTTGTCAGAATTGGTGATGGAATTTTTTATTTCAACCAGAATTTACTTTGAATGTTCCGTAAATCTACAATCATTACCAGTTTCTTAATCGTAATATTCCAGGAATGTGTTACGCAACCTGGCAACCCTTCAAGAGTCTATGGACACCAGACAGGTTCTGAAGACGTGGGACGGACGGGTCTGCGCCGGATTTCGACCGGTGTTCGACCAGTGTTATTCATAATTATTTAGAAATCAACGTTCATTTCACGTTTATAGGTCGAATAAAAATAACGGTTTAATATAATATAATTTTAATTCAAAAATTGACAAATAAAAGAAGATTGGTAATTCAACAGACTTAAGGTTACTTTTGCAAAAAAGGGGTATTTAAGAATACGATAAGTTTGAAATTAATATCGCAATTAATTAATATTAATAATTCAATGTCTAGCAGAATTTAACTAATATGGATTTATGTGAGGCTCTCCTTCCCATAAAAAGTAAAAATAATCATCAAAAAATTTATCGATTTAGCAATCTTAATAACAGTGATAGATTTATCATTTAATTACTGAGCTTTATAATTTAAATACTTGATATAATGGTATCAAAGGTGAAATTTATGCATGTACAATTTATTTACCACAATAACTTACAAAATATTTGGTGGCTTGTATTTGGTCAGACAGGCAACCAGTCGTAAAAACTAAGCTAAATCCTTTTGCCCGACCGGGTTTTTAAACTGGCACGGATTTGTCATTATTACTCGATATTCCGTGTACGAGTTTATTCTACTTTATTATACGATTATTGTCGATGTAGTTTATTGACGATTTATAAATGAACATCGCCAATAAAAACTTAAAGCCAAACTCATTAAACTGCTTTACGTTTATTTACCCAACGTGTCCTTGTTACCGATGATTAATGATGGCACCGATGCGACTCAATTTAACTGTACTTTTTGTCTTATTTTAATCATATAAGGCTCAATTGCACCACTATTATTAACCTAGAGTTAGTCCTAACCGCAAGTTAAGTTACATGTCATTCATACATTTTCTGTCAATTTAGCTTGCGGTTAGGACTAACTCTAGGTTAATAATAGTGGTGCAATTGAGCCTAAGCCGTATAAACATTATGTTGTAATGCCAAGATTTATATGGAGCTGTGCGTTATATGGCTAAAAAGAGATAGAAAGAATAGCAATCTTCTGGGGGTCAATTCTAAAAATCGGGCATTCAATTTCACCGGAAATGTATAGAATTCGAAAAATATTCCAATTGGCTTCTTGAATCTGAATGAAGAAATGCCAACTATGCTGGAAAGTCTACATAACATAAACGTTTATGAGCCTGATCCCAAAATGTAGTTCTTAAGGAAGATTATGAAATCAAATAAGGAAGGAGTTGAAAGCTGTCTAGGCGATATGATAATAAAAATAATCGATCATTAGATTTGAAGTGTGTTATTTGTTATAAAATATGAAATTGTCTTGTAATTAAGATGTCAATAGCCACATTTTATTGTAATGAACTCTCATAATGTCCTATTTCTAAATGTCTCATAAGCAATTACTGTCGATGGCGTTACAAAATTACCATTTATTCACACCCAGAGGTGTTAATTTTGTTATTTGTGACTTATTTATCGTACGACACTCAATACAACAGGTTTAGTGCGACACCGGGGGAATAACTATGTCACCAAGCAGACAAACTGTACAACCGAAATCATTTTGATAAATTGACGCATAGGCGCCATATTTCAATATGGCGGTGTAGATTGCGCGCGCGCTTGTTACCGGGTAATGTTATAGAGGTAATATACTAGACAACTGCCATGCCACACAATAGGGATGTTAACTCAGTGTTCTAATTGAATTAAATAAGCAACATAATATAATATCTATCATCCAAACATTTGTATAAATTCGCTCAACAATTAAAAAGTTATAAGACATTAAAACTTGGTAGATTCAACTACCCTATCAATGATGCATGAATGAAAAATATTTTTTCTCTTTCTATCTGTGTTTCATAATGTAAGGCATTATACGAGTACGATTCACATGCCACCAACGTATCACCTTAATATTTCACATCCATTTGCAGATCTGACCTACAGCGTATGCTCAAATAATCACAAGTTTAAAAACTTAACTGACCGACTTCCAATTTACCGATCGTGACCAAATTTATATGGGACCACCCTTGAAATAAGCTCTATCGAACACAACAATAACTTTGAAAATCGAGCCACATTTGGCGGAGATATCGAATAACATACATAAAAAATAACAGATGAATTGAGGACCTCCTCTTTTTGTAGAAGTCGGTCGAAAAGGTAGAAAAATATCGTATTTTTCCGTCCCTATCTTCCAGCGCATCGCATATTCGATTAGCTTACTTTCTCTATATGCCTTATCTCTACGGGTAAGGTATGGGCTACGGAGTACGGAGTACGGACCGCGTGCATTTTTCACAAACATGGCGGACGCACGTTTGCTTACGGCGCCAACCCACTCGATAATCGATACACCGATTTATGACTTTGCCTCGATTTTATTAGCATTGCATTCGGTCGTGTACCAGCTCAATCGTATGGTTTATTAAAAATAAATCACTCGGTCCCCGCCTTCACTATTAAACGGTTTAAATTACGTTATGATATGTTTCGGTCGAAATATAATGATTATTATGAATACATTATTGCAATAGTACTTTGGAATTGTTATTACGTTACGTGATGTTATGCAGGTGAAAACGATAAAGTAAATAATTGGAGCGGAAATAAACGCAATATGATTCGCAAGTAACATAAATGTTAGTGTGAAGATTGCTAAAAAAGTTTTACTTATTGGAAAAGCCGAAAAATTACTATTCATTGTTACCTCTACTTGCTTAAAAATATCGATGCTCAGTTTAAATAAACTAGATTTACAGATATCGATTTTATTGGATGAAAAAACATTTAGTTTTGTCTACAATTTATCAGGCGAAGGCTTATCCACCTCATTGCTTCAGAGATGTGCAGTACTTTGACACGTTTTTTACTTAACTGAACTTTGGCACCGATTTACAGATGTTTTGGATGGGTTCAACTAATCCACGTGGGTTTATAATGACCATATTTTTCACACGATTTATAGTTCATATTTATCGAAATAGTAAACACATGTAAAACTTGATTTATATTCACCGATATTGCAACGTGGGCGTCATATATTCATAAACATGTGCCAAAGATTCTATCTCTCAGTTTCATATCAAAGCATCTCTGGATCCAATAGCTCCCCGATACAGTGATTTATGATTTGTTTATACCCTTTATACAATAAAAGGGAAAGCATGGATCTATCAGCCATTGTTAAGTTCAAATTTAATGTTTATGCGATATTCAATGCCATGGGCGGAGATTTAACGATTAAAGGGGTGATTTATGTGACTTAGTATGTCGTAGTTTAGCATTACAATTGTAATCTGTCATGTGTATAATAAATAAAAAAAATTGTGTTTGGCCCAGATCGTACCAGAGGCCCTAGACAAAAACCAAGCGTCACGTTTGATAACGCTAATGTTTTTTGCGTGGAATTGACTGCCTCGGTGGCGTGGTGGTATTTCGGTACGACTACGGTTCTGAGGTCTCGGGTTCGATCCCCGGGTCGGGCAAAGTGATATTGGATTTTTCCATATCAGCCCGGAGTCTGGAATTTGTGCCCGATATGGCGATAGGCTCGCCCCCTATCACATTTGGGACGGAACTAAGCTCGGCGAAATGTGGGTGTTCTAGTTCGCTAGTGCGCCTCTGCCTACCCCTTCGGGGATACAGGCGTGAGCTTATGTTATGTTTTTGACACTGGCGTCCGAAAAGTCATGTGACTGTTGCCAATCTTGGTTGACATGAAGTCGGTCGCATACAAACATTTTCGAAAAGTAAGAACTGTCAAAACTAACTCCTACTATCTCCTGTTTCCGATGTATAGTTATTATGTCTGGTTTACAATCACGCGGCGCCTGGCTGTATGTACTAATGTACCACGTCGACGTCCAATTAGCGTCGGTTTAACTATTCTGTTACGTTATCTCGGTGTTTCTATACAATGTTGGACACCATTTTGTCGCCGGCTATCTAGTTGCGGAATCGTTTGAATGTCGAACGTTTGTTGACCGTTTGAAAATGTTAACCGCCTTCTTATCGACCGCTTTCCAAAAAGGAGAAGGTCCTCAATTCGTCTGTACTTTTTTTATGTATGTTACGCATCAATATAATATATCCTAGATGCACAGTTCTTTGCAAATATTCTCCTAAAAAGTGGTCTCAGGAACAAAACAAAAAAAAAGATCACAAGTTCTAATTCTATCAACACAAATATAACCCTATGCACGTGTTATAAAGTAGCTTTTTAATTGACATGAGCAAGCGTTCTTAAATTTGATTTTAAAACTTTAGAATTCTATCGGCGTCCGACTGTAGGCAAAAGAAGTGCTTAAGCACTCCTTTGCTGTCCCATTTTCCGAGCGTCAACTGTGCATCTAGGTAAATAATATATCAATGATGTTACGCGATATCTCCGCCAAATGTGGACCGATTTTTAAAATTATTTTTGTATTCGGTACAGCTTATTTCAAGGGTGGTCCCATCCATATAAATTTGGTTACGATCGGATTTGAAGTCGGTCCGTTAAGTTTCTAAACATGTGATTATTTTAAGTATGTTATGCAATATCTCCGCCAAATGTGGACCGATTTTCAAAATTATTTTTGTATTTGATAGAGCTTATTTCAAGGGTGGTCCCATATACATACGACCGGATTTAAAGTCCGCCTGTTAAGTTTTTAAACTTGTGGTTATTATAATTGTCATGTAAAACTTCATCATTTTTCTTCTTCTTCGTCATAACATAACATAACATAACATAAGCTCACGCCTGTATCCCCGAAGGGGTAGGCAGAGGCGCACTAGCGAACTAGAACACCCACATTTTGCCGAGCTTAGTTCCGTCCCAGATGTGATAGGGGGCGACCCTATCGCCATATCGGGCACAAATTCCAGACTCCGGGCTGATATGGAAAAATCCAATATCACTTTGCCCGACCCAGGGATCGAACCCGAGACCTCAGAACCGTAGTCGTACCGAAATACCACCACGCCACCGAGGCAGTCGTCATATAAATTACATTATCTTGGCCCAATACTCAGCAACTGTGCAAGATACTAGGACATTGCGAAAGTGATATAATGCAAAAGTTTATCTTCAAATTAAGTGACAAATTAAAAATCACACGGTTTCGTAACGAGACACGGTAGTCTAATTAATGTAAATTACAATAATTACAAATGCATGGAACCAGTTGAGCGACACATGTTGGAATATCGCAGTAATACAGGATAATGCAACTTTAATACAGACCGAGATTATTAAAGTTGTATTTGAAATGACAGAAATCTCAGCTAATACTGATAATTACGACATTACGGTTGTTGAACGCGTGTTTTGGTTGTTTATGCGTCTTGTTAGCGAGTTGGATGTCAGCGGTTTCGTTGATATGCAATGAGAGTGTATTATGTATATATATTTTATTAAATAGTTTTAAAGCTGTTTCGATCGTAATATCAGTTTTGAAAAGTTTTAGTCGCCTCCTTGGTCTAGTGGCAGCATGTATGGGCTGTGGACCGGGAGGTCCTGGGTTCGATTCCCAGGTCGGGCAAAGCAAATTTTCTAATTTAATTTGTCCGGGACTGGAACCCGGATAGAGGGTTGACGTCAGGCAGGCGGCCGGTCGTAAAAACAAAGCCAAATCCTCTCTGCAACATGCTTGAAAAAGTGTGTTGCGCCGACCCCACGTTAAGGTGGGATAAGAGCAGGTAGAAAGAAAGAGTGTGTTTTGAAAAAGGTGTGATAATTAGCTTCGTCACTATTTTAGTGAAACAATCATAAAGATATAGTATTGTAGTAAGACTGGAAACCTCGTAATGCTGTCATTGCGAACTAACTGTTACATTAAACTTAGTACAACAACAAACACAAGTAAGTGTTTCACCTGATAGTCAGTCACCTCCACGCCACATTCACAATACCAAAAGAATAATATATGAGTTGTCAACTTTATGTAGGCCGTCGGAAATTTTGGGTTTATTATAATATTCAACGACCCAAAATACATCACTGCTCCCTAATATAACCATTAACTTATGAATATAGGAACACATACGTATGTAGTCTTTTCTTTAGGGTTTCATGTTGTTGTTTTAATTTCGCAAGTTTGTCTTCTAACTCGTCTGAGTTACGACTGACACTTCAGGAAACCATAACAATATTGAATAGGTAACAATTATAATTTATCCGATAAGCACTAATTATAGTCGAGGGCTTATTCTAAATAGACAATTCGATACCAATCTGCAGGCCAAATGAAATTGCTTTGAGTTGGTTTTGTAAGCGTTTATTTTATTAACAGTTAAATGGTATCTCGTGACTATTGCATGCAGATATTTATTACTAATAATAGATTAGATTTAGATAAAAATATTGGTTAGAAAATAGAAAGACATGCGGGAAGCTTATTAAAAATATATATGCATAATAAGCTAACGACTAGAACTCCTAAATTTCGTCGAAATTAGTTCCGCCCTGGATGTGATGGGGACGAGCTTATTGCCATATCGGGCACAAGTTCCAGACTCCGGGCTGATACTGAAAAAAATCTTAAATCACTTTGCCCGACCCGGGGATCGACCCCGAGACCTCAGGACGATAGTCGTACCGCTCACTCAATACCACTACGCCACCGAGGCAGACAAAATACCTCTATATTTCATAAAATATAAACATGTGACAATGGGAAATTATCTTCATCACTCATGTATAAGTACTAAAATAATTATGTATGGTAAACTGGTAATTACTTGTATTATTTTTATGCGCCGACAAACCGCCGCAGAAGAACTTACGTTGGCAAGCTCGGTGGAAATTTCCCTGTAGCCTTAACAACATCGGTCTTATTAGTAATTGATATTAATTAATTATTCTTGTATTCAAGGAATGTCCTACATAAGTAATCGAACTCGTATAAAACCCGCCGCATCTCTGCATCTGCTCATCACAGCTTTACCAATTACCCCATTTACCCCGATGAGCGTAACTGTCACAATGTTCGAGCTTTATTGAACGCTATATAACGGGAGTACGCGCGGAGGCCGCGTACTAAACGAGCTATGTATCGTAAAAAATAATTGTTATCATCTCGCAGTAGGGGTCTTCGATCTCGTTTTATTTAGAAACGCGACGCACACAAACGTGTGTAATTGAGTTGAATTCTAAAGCCGGCGTTTATGTGACACGATCCAGTTTTATAGAGGCTGCGTACGCGGATAATTATTCGGTGTGTTGCCAGCAAAAATTCTGACAATCACAAAAAAAGAAAAAAATGAAAAGAGGTAAGTGCAATAATAAAAAAAAATATTCTTTACAGAATACGACTCCAAATTATATTCATTTTCTTATTCCAGAACCAATCACTGCTCAGAAATATCAATATAAATTATATTCGAATTCCGAATTTAAATTTTGCAATTACGAATCATGTCACCAACGGAAATCGCGTCATATAAAGCCGTGTACACATTGTCGGCCGTAAAGGCAGGTCCACGCGGGTGGCGTTGTCTCCATCGTCACGGGTCCCGTCTTAATTGATCGGACCGCAGCGTCACGCGCCATTGACTCGGCCAGGGCTGCCGCCGAGCCACATGCACCGTGAACGATGTGTTTAGGCGTTTGCCGACGTTAATTGCCAGGTTAGAGGACAAGGATGCTGTAGCAAACTGAGTGTACTTAAGTGATGGGTTAAATATTGAAAAAAAAACTATAATGATCGCTAGGCTGGATGCTCGTGTGCCACTTTTGGCAAGATGAGATTAACACTAATGTAAGACTGAAGAATTGAAAGAGTGTTTAATCGGTCACAGTTTAATTCTTAAACTTCCATTGTTTATTAGGAATGCACTTGCAGACTGAACATAAACCTTTCACAGGTATATGGGGTAACGAGGAGGCAGACCGTTTGGCAAAACTAGCAATAGAAGAAGGAGACAATGTTGATATCAAACCAGATTACACCGAAGTATTAAGTAAATTTAAAGCCCTCTGTTTCAATAAATGGAAATTATATTTTAACGATATTTCAAAAAATAAAGGAATATGGTATAAAACACTTCAGAGTGAGCCTCCTCGTATACCTTGGTTTGGCAATTATAATATTAGCAGACATTATATAAAAATAGCTCATAGATTACGTTCCGGACATTACCCAACAAGAAAATTTGGATATCTCATGGGAAAAACAAATTCAAACAATTGTGAGACTTGCCATGTAATCGATGATGTCCAACATTTATTATTGGAATGTGCTAAAAACCAACAAGAAAGAGAAAGAGTAGTTAAAAAGATCAAAATGAATCTCCTGGATATTGGTTCAATTCAAAGTATTTTGGCAAAGCCACTGTCCACTGAAGCTAAAATGTTGTATGAATTGGCTGCTTTGCGAGACTCCTAAACTCTTAATATTATATTAATTTTATATTGTGTCATTCCATTGGTTGTTGTTTATTTAGGTTAAGGTACGATGGGACTGACATATCCATGTTGGACAAAAGTCCCTTAAATAAAATAAAGAAAAAAAAAAAAAAACCTTTCACATTTCACTACAATGGAACGTCCTTGACTCGTACCCTTTCCTCAATCATCACACACTGCCACAACATCGCCAACTCGTTTAAAAATCATAAAAAAAACATCGGAACAAGTGTAACAAATCACGGGGTAACATGTAACAAATCATGCATCGGGGTATATCAAGCTGTCAACGTTTGCCTCGGGCGGCGCGCTTCGCCGAACTTGCAACTTCGTATTTTTTACATACTCGAGATGTGGATTGTGTACAGTGGAGGGTTAGGTCGTATCTCTTGATACGGTGATTGTTGGTGTTATACATGTTAAGTTTAATTATAAGCTGCAAAGGAATAAGAAAAAGGTAACTATCTCGATTATTATTTTGTTTTGTTGAGAGAACACAACTCGCCTTCGTAGATTGTAGATGCCGCAACCTTTATTGTGTATAAATAATTTAATATTAAAAAATGTAATTCTCCATTTGAAGTTTTTTATTATTATTTTTCTGGCAACACCAAGAATCAAAACAGCAAATCGTGAGTATTTTAAAGCTTACTACACATTATATGGCAATTCCTAGTAGCGACAAGCGGCCATCACAAGCACACTGCACATTTGTGTTGATGGCATATTGTGTTTAAACAGAGATTGTATTCAAACTTCTCGAATACGTTACCGAGTGTGTGTAGCTAACACGAGGACACTAAACGTTTGCTAAAAACTGTTTTATTACGATTTGTAACGTTTTGTTACTGACTGCAAATTTTTGGCGTTGTGTCTTGGGTCACATTTTATAATTCTTGCATCATACGCGCTTAGGGCGATTTGCACCACTATTTCTAATCTAAAATAACATCTTATCTCTATTTATCATACTGCTCACTTAGGAGTGAAGATAGTAAAGATAGTAAAGATAGGTCTTTAAATCAAGATTTGGGATAAATAGAAATTTATTGCGGAGCTGCAAGTGGCCTTTAATCTCAGACATATGTTGTTGCCATAAAGGCGGATTTGAACAGGCATAGCGGACAATTTCTCCATCATAACCAAATAAATCATGCTTCTGTAAATGTTATTAAAATCCCACTTTGGCCCATTGATATCGAAGAGATCTCATTCCCAGTCTCCTAGTGTTACAATAGTGACACTGAGCTTAATTCCCATTGTCCCACTAAACTGAATATTCCGGTATGTGCCTTTCCACTTACCATTCAATTAACACATTACTATCCTCGTCCGCGACATATGACTTGGGAGTAGGGTGACCATTTATAAATGTAAAATATCCTGACGTTTTACAAAAAGACTGGACATTGTAGAATAAACATATTTCAAATGATTCGTTGATTACGATTTTGAGAAAGTTTGCCGTATACTGACATTTTATTTACAGCATGATTTTAAGCGTTACTTTGTTTGAACATTAAATTAAGTCCAAAATAAGGGCTGCCCTTATTTTGGATTTAATTTAATGTTCAAACAAAGTAACGCTTTCCAGATTCTGATCTGGACTATACATAAAAAACCGGACATGTCCCCACAGATCCAGACGAATGGTAACCCTACTCGTGAAACTATCATGAGCTCCCTTAAATAGGGCTCTAAAACATCGTATATGTAAACATGTAGAGATTTTGATTAACGTACTGTCAAGTGGGTGTTAGTGTTGATTTTTCCTCGGGTCAACACAGAGTTAATTGAAGAAGTATTTTTATTGTAAATACGTTATTCTAGTCTTTACATTGTGTAGGAATTCGTATGTTGTACAATGTTATTGATCCGAGGAATTATTTTGCTGTTGGAAAACGCGCACTTATGTATATATGAAAAAAATCAAGATATAAAAATAATGTTTATTCTAGACTATCCCACACATGATCCCACACATAGGCATGGAATTAATAATATAACGTAAAGCTCACGCACACACAATATATTATATTACGTTTCGAGTTACATCATTTTCACGAATTATTTTCTTCAATTAAAGGCCAATGAATAAATGTTTAGTAAAAATACTTAAGTGGCAACCCTTAAGTGCATTCGGCGTCGCGTTGGGCGTGCCCGATTTACGTGTCATGCCGAAAATCGGACGTGCGATGCCGCGCCAATTTTTGCGAGATAAAATTCGTCTTGCCGCACGATGCGTTTTCCATACATAATGTTGCCGCATATGTTTTAAATATGTATAGTTTTCATGCGCTATCGCGGTGGAGCTTTGGAACTATTCCAGTTTTCATGTCATAAGGCACGTTATTTATTTACAAAATTTAAAATGTGTGTGTTTATCTGTGAAAACGCTGTCTTTGTATCACATTTATAGGTATTGTAAAAAAATGGAAAGTTTACCATTTGGTGCTACAGCATTCTTGAATGCTGCTTCAGGTATTCCAAAAGTTTTATGATGGGAAAAAAAATAAAAATCTTCAACTGATTGTGACGCCATGTGTGCGGCATACAAATAATAATGTCTATTTACTTATCCTGTGTCCTATAGGTTTCAATAAATTATCATCATCATCATCAGCCATTGGACTGCTGAACACAGGCCCAAAGATTTCCATATCGACCTGTTGAAAGCCGCCTGCAACCAGTGACTTTTTGCGACCATTTTCAGGTCGTTGGTCCACCTTGTAGGTGGCCTTCGTCCTACGCTGCGTTTGCCGGTATGAGGTCTGCACTCGAGAACTTTTTATTGCTGCCCCAAAGACTACCAGATCGACCTGTTGGAAGCGGCCTGCATCCAGCGACTTCCTGCGACCTTTATCAAGTCGTTGATCCACCTTGTAGGTGGACGTCCTACGCTGCGCTTGCCGGTACGTGGTCTCCACTCGTGAACTTTTCTGCCCCATCGGCTATCAGTTCTACGCGCTAAGTGTCCTACCCACTGCCACATCAACTTGCTAATCCGCTGGGTGACTATCATTCTTCTACGGATCTTCTCATGCCTGATTTAATCACTAGATATATATAATTTATAGATATAATAAATATTGCTTCCAGATAGTTAAACAGCTATCCTATCTCGTAGTACAAGTCGTGAAGATACGTCACACGATTTGTCCCCGCATTACTAGCCCACGCAAACGGCATCGCTTGCAAAAGCTAGTTTAGCAACACCTCTTACCGTTCCGACAACATTCATAGCTACTTACGCGAAAAATCACCAGTAATTTGAATAAAATAAACGAAACGCAGGTATTGGGTATCGCGTTTTATACCATTAACAAGCATTGACAGTCTCCGTGGCGCAGCGGGCGAGTAGCTGGCTGTGAAACGAGAGGCCGCGGGTTCGATCCCCGCACCGAGAAAAATTGCTTGCAGATATTTGTTTCGGGTCTGGGTGTTGTGAGGCCGCAAGTCTCTCGTAGTTCCTGACACCCACGACACAAGACTCGATATTAGTGTGGAGTCAGGACTATGTATGTGACTGTTGGGTGTTATTTATTATTATTATTTAACAAGTGTTTAAGTGATATACAATGTAAAATAAATGAATATTATTTTCATAAATATAAAAACTGATATACTTAAGTTATGCTCAAAATTTCAGATCGGCTTATTTCGTTTGAGGCCACTAGTCTGTTGAAATTATATGGTGCATAATGCATTACAATGTACGTAGCCGTGAAAGTTGAGTAGCGTTTCTGTATTCGGAAGTTAGTCATTTGTGAGAATAACCCGATAGCAAAGATTACACAGACACATTTAAATTTAAATTCAAAAGTACAGTGTAAAACGAAAATTAATTTCTACGATGAAAGTAAAAAATCGAATGTGTAGTCAGTTGAAAGACCTAAGTCATTAAACACTTTTAAAAGTTAAATCAAAATGCTATTTTAAGATTTCAAGAAACCTTTTTCAATTAAATTAAAATGCAAATAATAATGCACCAACTTCAAAAGAAAATTTCTTTTTTCACGGTATTAAAAACTTTTCAACAACTTTGCAGACGCACAAAGCTTCGACAGAATATTGAATCTTTAATTAAAACAACTTTTAATGACTAATAGTTAATCATAAAAACTACCAGATGTTTTAAAACAAGTCGTAGGTACTATGATATTACTAGTGTTTTTGATTTTTTTTAAGTAAATACACTTAACAGTCACACACATAATCCTCACTCCACACTAGGTTCAATACATGTCGTGGGTATCAGGGACTACGAGGAACTTACGGCCCCACAACACCCAGACCCGAAACAAATATCTGTGGATCACACAAACATTTGTCTCGACACAAGAAGAGAAACCGCAGTCTTCCACTTTACAGAACATTGCCCGCACGCAGCGCCACAGACGGTGTCAAATTAAAGTTTCAATTTATCTAAAATTGCAAATCAATATCTGAAAACACATAAATGACACACGAATACCGTAATAACATATCATGAGGACTCATCACACCGAAAGTCACTTTAGTAATTTCGCGAAATACAAAAATTCGACCACACATGATGCCATCGACAACACGTTTTCGACCACTCAAGATGATAATGAATTCCTCTCTAAGCCTTTATGGTTGATCCTTTGGCGTAATGGTGTTGGCATCAACATATAACAAACTAGTTGTTACTCGCGACTTCGTTCGCGTGGATATCCTACAGGATTCGTATAATTTTTCGTCATAAAAAGTGGCCTATGTTGCTTGCTGGCAACTTACGTATGTTACTTTCCACAGGTGAAAAATGGGAGTTTTTTAGTTTATTCATTGCAAATAAAAAAACAAAAAAAAACTTTATATTGTTATTGTATGGAATAAAATCACATTATTATTTGAGTTCCGGATGATGGCGTTGGGGCTTAATTGTGTTTTAATTTTCTTTTAAGCCTTGTTTATTGTTTCCTTCTCCATGTTTATATAAATTGCTTATCACATCTATCAACTGTGTTATTATTAAGCATTTTAGTTAGTGCTTAAGCCTTAAACTACTTATAACATCATTATCTCTTATTGTATAACAAACTCAATGTTTTTAGGTACTTACTTAGAGAAAAATAGAATTTAACACATATTAACTTCTCTAGAATAAACAGTCTTTCCTGACAATAGAGCAAACTCAATGTTTTTAAGGCTTACTAAAAAAAATTAAATGTTATACACAAAGGCCTTGTTCCGAATTGTCATCTAAATTACTTTATTACCAAAAACCCATTCTAATTTCCACGAACTAGCGCGAACACCTAAAGAATAATTTAAAGCCCTTACAAAAAAAACATCGCTTCGAATTAGACGCCAAATGATCGTATTAAAAACCTTAACGTATCAAAAAATGTATGAATTATCATACAAAAGGCGTTGCCTCTCCGCCACATGATGCGTTCGTGAGCCAAATGTTAAACCGTAATGCTTTGTGAATATTAATATTTTAATAACAATGTATGGAAATATCGTAAAATATATTTCACGGTGCATTGACTTAACTGTAAAGGGTGTTAACTTATACACACATCGTGTTGTGCATTCTTATGTTTTGGTTCGGGGTGTCATTAATCCTTTTCAGGGTTAATGCCAAATTCTGCGTATTTTGATATATTTTTTGCATCGACAATATTATTTATGATAATGAAGTTATCGTAGAAATTGACTACTGATTGTATGCACGAGAATTATATTAATGACTATAATCACAAGTTTAAAAACTTAACAGACCGACTTCAAATCCGATCGTGACCAAATTTATATGGGACCACCCTTGAAATAAGCTCGTTGAAATATCGTCCAATAATCCAACTAATCCCAACTCACAATCGACCAAAATAGGCAAAGGCCTATTTTATTTTATCACTTAGAGTAGTGCGATTTTTTAGTTTGCAAAAACAATCGATTTTCTTTTTTTTATACACCTGGAGCAGCACTTACAGAAACTATAGCGGACTATAATAAATGTATAAAAAAAAGGAAACTACCATCGTTTCCAAGAAGTGAGAACTGTCAAAAATATTTCGTACTAGGGGCGCAGAAAAGCTAATAGCTAGTACTAATGACAGTGTCTAACACCATAATTTTACGAACTGCACGTGGAGAGTTGGACGAACTGTTAGACTGCTCGCCGATTGTGTACAGCCGGAATAAGAGGCGCGTACATCTGCATACATCACGGGACATTAACGATTACATTTCGTACATAACTTTACGGTTGTCATATTTATTACTTAGAACTGATTGCGGTCAAGCATGATCTTGAATAATGCATGTAGCATTGCATAAGCTTACGTTTGTATCCTCGAAAAGGTAGGCAGAGGAGAACGAGAGCACCCACATTAAAAACAAAAATCAAAATGACCAGAAGCTATAAAGATATCGATAAGTTATATCGATTAAAAAATTCACACGGTAAAAGCATCGATTAAAAACCGATCACACGATAAACTCTGTCAATAACAGGAAAGGCTTGTCATACGAAAATAATTAAAAAAGAACAAACAAAAATTATGTAAACTCGTCACGGTATTCGAAACGACTTCCCGTAATCATTAAAATTGTTATTATGAACGCTACATTAATACAGTTAATAGCAGAACACTCGTTAACGCTGTAACAGCTAATTATTTTTGTACTAAATTCCAAAATATAACAGCTGCTGAGATTTTTATCGTCACTTCTGAGCGTTTCGCTTTTATCGCGACGTTTTAAAATGACGATGTTTGAAAGTCTTTGATATTTTCTTCGCAACGTTGGAATGAACTTGTTGCTATGGTAATTTTACCTATGAATTGGTTATTAATTATTCGACAAAATACTGTTTCACATTTAGGGTTCTGCACTCAAATAGAAAAACGGAACCCTTATAATTTCGTCATATCCGTCTTGTCATGTCACAGTCATTCTTCTTCTTCTTCTTTTAAAATAGCCATATATGGCTCCACCGCGCCAGCAGTGATTTTGCCAATGTCAAACAGTTGTTATAGATATTCTTGGTACGTCTCGACGTGTTCTTTGATGATAGCTTTATTTTTTTTAACAACTCGTAATAATTAACCCGCGGAGTATTTTTTTTATTTGTATTCGGAAATTAAAGATGCTAGATCGATGACATTTCCATGACCTCTATCCAAAGGAAAACTGTCTCACAGAAAACCGACGTAAAGTGGCTGTTCGCTGTCGAGTTTCGTTTGGTGAGTGAGATTTCCGGTGGCCCAATTCCCCCCCACCTCTCCCAATCCATATGCCCCACCTTTTAGGTTGGCAACGTAGCCTTGATTCTTTATGTGTTTTAGGTATCTATGGGCGGTGGAGATCACTTACCATCAAGTAACCCACATGCTCGTTTGCCAGTCTTTGCTATAAAAAATTGAAAATGTGAAGAAAAATCCAACGATTCGATTGTCAAAATTATTCCTGCTACGGCCACTGGTGTGGTCACTTCACCATGTTTGAATAATATTCATTTCAATACAACCATAGACCGTTTTGTTGGCGGGTCAAATGTTACGTACCGACAAAGATTCAAATTCCCTAAACAATATTTGTTCCTTTTAACGGGTGTATAAAATTAGCGACCCGCATGAGGTCCATCTGGACAATGCCATTTCAGTGTTGTCGCGGACCCAAAGCTGGTGCTGGTGCAAGTGCTATAGGACTTAATGGGTATCTTGTAAAAGTCGGATTTTATTATAAGAACAGATGTTTTTCATTAGGAGGTATGAAGTTATACTTAGTATGGAATATACAAGCTTTGTAGAATATATATAAGACAGCAAAACCAATCTGCTGAGTATGCAATGACTGCTGATAATCGATCAATGTGATTGAGAAACACATTGACATTTTTTTCTATTCCATCTTCGATAAAATATACCCGTAGCTAATCACTTATCCTTCCTTTTTTTAAACCTGTAATCTAACATAATTTAGAATTTCGTCGTTGTCAGACCAATATCTGCTATGTGCTTAAAGTAAAACTTTGAGATATGGGGTAAAAACATTCTTATATAAAACAGCTATTATTAGCATATTTTTCTAGCGCTCATAGTTCACCGTGTAATTATTATAATCACAAAGCGGTTGTTGGAATATCAAAGTTTGGGTGGCAAACTAGTCATAATAATCAAAATGTCTAATAAAATGCACATATGTAGCAGATATTGGTTTGACATCGACGATTTGCTGCGATGTTTAGGTATCGAATCAGGATTAATTGTGTTCATGTTAGAGTACTGCTTATACTAGCACCAAATATAAATTTCCAAAACCATATCAAATCTATTAAAACCTGAAGCGATCGGAATCGAATCACAATATGGAAAGCATCCATCTGTAATTTCTTTAACCGTTATCACCAATCAAAGGACATGAAAACCGAATAAATTATGCCAATCAAATATACACTTACGGAAGGCACTAAACAAGGTTCATTATTACGGAAATAGATGGACCTATTTAGTTGTTAAAACAGTTGCATCTAATATAAATGGGTGACATAAATTACGTATACGAGTTTCCTTACTATAACGTAAGGTATTAATTCCACTGAAGTATAGTAAGCATTTAAGAGATGAATAGCAAACACTTTATTGAATTGGCATAGAAGGAATGTGCAAGAAATAGAGAAAATACTTCTTAAGCTGTACTTAAATATCATCAATTTTATAGTTACTTATGGTTTAAATTACGATTGGTGGTAAAAATTGGTTTCGGTGCTTTAGCTAAACAAAATAATAAAAATAAATCATACAAGAACAAATGCTTAAGAAATAAAGATAATATTTATTTATCTGTGCTTACAATATTAACAATTTTAGGTTTACGTAAACTACATTATTTATGCGATTAATTGTGGCCTAAAGAGTTAAGTATTCAAAGCCTTAACCTAATAAAATATGCCAGGTTTATCGTTCTAGATTCCTAACCCTAGATAGTAAATTATTCAGAATGCCCTACTTGTTCACACTTAGGTCCCACCTGTTCCTCCCCGATGTAGCCTCGCCCATAGCCCATAATCTAATGATACCTAAACTCAACAAACTATGTCACAAACAGCTACGGCAATCTACGAAAGATAGATCGCCGATAGCAACGCCCTTCCAGTGGAATGTAAGCATTACCCTTTCAGTTTTTATAGCTCCATAAATAATGGCGTGCACTAAATCGATTCCTCTCTAATTGCGGACAGATGTCGCTGTACGAAAAATATTGTTACCATTCCAGTATCTTCCTCATATGGACGTCTATGATTGAGTTATAAATTTTTATGGATCTCCACGATCTGTTTGATTTATCTTTTGTTATGTTTTGTGTGCGTTTTATGGACACGAGATATTATTTGTGATATGTTAGTTTACTCTGTGGAGACATGCCTTACAGTTAGTTGACACGTCTGTTTGAATCAAGTTTTAAGAATGTTGTGGTATCGTAAAATCTCAATGTTGTTGGCTTTGATTTTAGCTGTACAGATTCTTTAGCTTATTCTTAAAAAAAGTTTAAATTTGTAATATAACTTAGAAAATTCAGAGGTGTATGCTCCATTTTGGGGTTGGTCTCGAACCTCCGATACTTGTCTCGGCAGTCCGTACCATTCCCAACTAAGCTATCGCTAACTTTTCTAAGTGTATTTTCTTTGTGAAATATCGCTTGCTATAACGGTGAAGGAAAACATCGTGAGGAAACCTGCATACTCGAGAATTTCTTCACAGGAACTTCGAAGGTATGTTAAGTCTACCAACCCGTATTAGGCCAGCGTGGTAGACTAATGATGGTGCTAAATTCATAAAGTTTTATTATTTACCTTGAATTCATTTATGTAAACATCATCATTAGTTAGTTATTGAAAATAGTTGATAAATTACGTGTGAGATTTTAGAAATTCTAGAAGTGTCTCATGATGTAAAACTTAAAACTCAGACCTAAGACAACAGCATACGTTTTCTAACAGTATAAACGCATCTTACGTAGTATATCGCGTTTGAAAGAAATTGCTTCACAGAGTGAGTCAATGGTCTCACAATTGCGGATGTGCAAGATGAGATGAAATGGGCGCGAGTTAGCGACGAGATGTTACTACTCTTACAGCTACCTCAGTACCTACTCAGTCTTATGTATGACGTATAATTGCTATAAATATTAAAAATTGCGATTGACGAATTTATTCGCAAAAGGTGTGGTAGCTCCCAAAATAAACTAAATCTAAGATATAAGGCACAGACGAAAACTGTAAATGTACTAATTATTTTTGTAATCAATGCAATATGTATTTGAAACGAAATGTTCTTTGACATTAAAGAGTTTCGCAATAAAAAAAGAGTTAAGAATTATTTTTAATAACTCTTTTTTTCTGCCTGGTGTTATCCCCATTTAATGTCCATGATCCAAGATCCGCCGGCTTAAATGCTTTTACTACACCCAGTGTTAAGCATAGTCTACACTGTAGACTCTATAGGAATACCATTGCGTCCCATGACATCCATGTAAACTAATTATAATAGGCCGAGATCCGGCTGCAAGATCACTACGTTCATAAAGTATGTAGTCAAAATATTTTTTAAGGTATAATTAAATGTGGGAGAATTGTATTTTTGCTAAAGCGCCAATCAAAATTTGCCCGCGAGCATTTTTTAACTAAAACAATAATAATATAGATTTTGACTACATACATGATTAACGTAGTAATCTGGCACACGGATCTCGGCCTATAATTATTTCCCACATATCTATTACTTGAACTATAAACAGTCAATTTCACAGAAACATCGATAGTTGACGATGTTATAACCTAATAGTAATTAGTTCATCTTGATAATAATCCCAATTTCGCGTGACATCATGCTTCGGGCGCAGTTCAACAGTTCCGACTATAAATTATAATATCGATACACAAAGTTCGTGATATCGATTTGTAAAGTCAATTTCTTAGTATTTACTTTACGACTTAGTAGTATAATTCGATAGGTTATCGTATTTTAGTGTCTTAGGGCGACTTGCACCACTATTACTAATCTACAGTTAGTCCTAACCTCAAGTTCAATTGAAAAAAATATTTATGAAGGACTCGTAATTCATTACAAGCCATTAATTAAATTTCATCATATATTATCTGTAATTACATGTAGTACATTACATGTAATGAATAACATGTCCTTTATATATTTCTTTTTCAATTTAACTTAAGGTTAGGACTAACTGTAGGTTAGAAATAGTGGTGCAAGTCGCCCTTACTGTCTGTTAACGTAAATACATATCTAATTATTGTACGCTCTATTTTCTAGTTTTACGTTCATATTCACCAATATTCTTGTAACTAACTAGACTGCCTCGGTGGCGTGGTGGTATTTCGGTACAACTACGGTTCTGAGGTCTCGGGTTCGATTCCTGGGTCGGGCAAAGTGATATTGGATTTTTCCATATCAGCCCGGAGTCTGGAATTTGTGCCCGATATGGCGATAGGCTCGCCCCCTATCACATCTGGGACGGAACTAAGCTCGGCGAAATGTGGGTGTTCTAGTTCGCTAGTGCGCCTCTGCCTACCCCTTCGGGGATACAGGCGTGAGCTTATGTTTATGTTTATGTGTCTTGTAACTAACTTCAGACGATCCGTAACGGGCACTAAGTTTTTTTTTAGCAGAGACTGTAGTAGATATGTAATAAATAAAGGGGACATTGAGAAGGACTTCAATCTTAAATAGGCTGGCATCCTACTGTTCCACGGTGGGTATTAACCGCAAGGATTCCTTGCATTAAAGTATGGTTGGTGAATCGCGAATTCGGAGTCCCATTTTCCATTATTTTTTTCTACCTTCCCTCATCCCGCCTAAACCGGGCATTGTCAGCGCAACACACTTTTACAAGCCTGTTGCAGAAAGGATACGGCTTCATTTTTTACGACGGGCTGCCTGCTCAGGCAAGCAAGCTCTGGGAGTTCCTAATTTTAATTACAATTACCAAGATTACAATAGCTTTACACATAACATAACACAACATAACATAAGCTCACGCCTGTATCCCTGAAGGGGTACGCAGAGGCGCACTAGCGAACTAGAACACCCACATTTCGCCGAGCTTAGTTCCGTCCCAGATGTGATTGGGGGTGAGCCTATCGCCATATCGGGCACAAATTCTAGATTCCGGGATGATATGGAAAAATCCAATAACACTTTGCCCGACCCGGGGATCGAACCCGAGACCTCAGAACCGCAGTCGTACCGAAATACCACCACGCCACCGAGGCAGTCAATAGCTTTACATCCCTATGTAATGGTGGGTAGGCTAGACGTGTCCATGGCATCGCTGTGAACGCTAGGCGTAGATGCATTTAATGCATGGAGTGAGAGCTACTTCAACAATGTTCTTAATGTACCGACTCTAGCTAGTTGAAATGTTCATTTCTACTCTAAATTCAAACCATATCGAGCACTATTATACCACCTACTGAGTTGAAACATATAAGGATCTCATAAACTACATCCATATAATTCAATAACCTATTATAGTGAATTTATAATAGAGATTAGTTTGCGGAGGTGGCACCGGCGGGGTCAAGTGAGGTGAGACGAGATATGATCTCAAATAATTTATATCCTCTAATTAGAACGGTTTGACATTAACGATGGCCGGCCAGTGTGCTTTTGTAAATGGGCCACCTCACGTATTCAGTCTGTAGGTATGTGGGATGCCGGTAACATGCATGAGTCAGTGAAACTTTAAGGCGACTTTCAGCACTTAGATATATAAATAATAAATAACATAATGATTTCTTAGGTTTACGCGAATGTTCATTGGAATAAAACAATTTTTACGGATTCTATCACGATTTGGTTTTATTTTTATGCCCAACGTTTCGAAAGCTTTGTAGCCTTCGTGGTCACGGGCCAGACTGATTAAAAATTAATACCAAATCGTGATAGAATACGTAAAAATAGTTTTATTCCAATAATAAATAACACCCAATAGTCACATACATAGTCCTGACCCCACACTAAGATCGAGTCTTGTGTCGTCGGTATCAGGAACTACAAGACACTTTCGGTCTCACAACACCCAGACCCGAAACAAATATCTATAGGCCATACAAACATTTGTCTCGGTGCGGGGATCGAATCCGCGGCCTCTCGCTTCACAGCCGGCTACTCGTCCTCTGCGCCCCGGAGGCGGTCAAATCTCAATTTATCTTAAATCATGAGTTAAATATTGGAATGAGATGTTAAATCGAGTTTAGAACTAACTATGAATTATTAATAGTGCTGCAAGTCTCCCTTGGACTGAAAATAGGGCGCACTTACTCAAACTTATCTTACAAATGTGTATTTTTTTTAAATAAACTTTATTAGGGGGCGTCCATAAATTACGTGAGGTGTTTTTTTAAATTTTCTGCCCCTCCCTCCCCCCCTGGTGAGATGTCGTGAGATTTTATTCAACCCCCTCCCCCATCCCCCAATCTCACGTGAGATTTTTCAAAATGTGAGTTTCTTACGTAAACGCATGTACAATCTGGATTAAATGGACCAAAATAGTATTTTTTTTTTGTTTCAATCAGAAAAAAAATTGCGTGATATTTGCCGAGACCCCCCCTCTCTCCAACGTAAGATTAGATGAGATTTGACTCGACCCCCTCCCCCCCTTAAACACCTCACGTAATTTATGGACGCCCCCTTATCGCCTACTTGGTCTAGTGGCATATATGGGCTGGGAACGGTGAGGTCGTGAGTTTGATTCCCAAGTAGGGCAAAGTGATTTTTCTAATTTAATTTGCCCGGGACTGGGACCTCCTGAGGGAGATGACGTCGGACAGGCTGCCGGTCGTAAAACTAAGCCGAATTCTTCCAACCCCACATTAAGGTGGTATAAGGGCAGGTAGAAAGAAAGTCATTAAAAAAGTATTAAAAGGTAAAATACTAATATTTCATCGTTAATTCTCAATTATATTGTTGCCTGTGAGTTTTTTATGGCTTAATATAAAAATGCCTATGATTCTTATTACAACATAGCAGATAATATTAGAACATGTAACCTTCATTTTATTATTTCTATGGGATTTAAAACATGGCCAAAGATCATAAAAACTCACATGTATGTATTGAAATCCTTCAATCGTTTCCAAATAAATGGTAAACATAAAATGATATTAAAACAAAAAATGTTATGCCTGTTGTCTACCGTGATAAACATTATGATTTAACGATCTAACATCCAAACACTTCGATTAGACTAAACAAATATCCCCAGACATTTCCATGGAAATGTATCATGTTTACACCATAAGGACGTTTGATCATCGGCGCGGTTAAATAAATTAATTACCGAAACATAACCTATTTACTCGTAACCTCAAAACCGTAACTAGGCCGGCATAAAAATGTTTTATTGACACGAAATTTAACCTTCATTAAACCGAATTCGGGACGCGGCGATAATTTGTAAATACACTGGTCACCGAAATTATTTATGTTACATTTGATGTTTGAAAATATTAGAGTTTTTATTGCTTTAGACACCGCAATGTGTACGCGCGATGGAGTGACTCATGGACCGACATGTAAGAAAAAAATATGTAAAATAAAATTGTAGGGTTACTTGTCATTTTTACAATATATCCATGATTTCATCGCCATCGTGGGTGTCTATGAGCGGTGGAGATCACTAACGATCAAGTGACTAAGCTCGTTAGCAAGTCTCTGCTATAAAAAAAATCTTGAATTGTTTCTTTTAACACTTGCCTCTTTGGTCTAGTGGCAGCATATATAGGCTGTGGACCGGGAGGTCCTGGGTTCGATTCCCAGGTCGGGCAAGGCGAATTTTCTAATTTGGTTTGCCCGGGACTGGATCCCTCAAAAGGGGCTTGACGTCAGGCAGGCAGCCGGTCGTAAAAGCTAAGCCAAATCATTTCTGCAACACGCTTGAAAAAGTGTGTTTTCTTCAACAGTCATAAACTATAACACATTTTTTAAAATTATTCAGTTTGTCTACTTAAATTATACTGCATACAAATTATGCAGTAAATTCCTCACTATAAGACATTTGCCGCACCACGAAGATATACCATGAATCGATACTCGATACCTGTTACTGGTATAAGCGGTATATTACCTCCAAACATAATTAAGAAAGTAATAAAAAAAGCTTGGCTGCTAATTAAGTAATAACCAAGAAAGGTATACCGCGGTATATAACGAGCTTCCAATAATGAAGATGTAAATTTACGCGTAGGCGAAATTTATTATTTGGAGTAAAATTGTGTAAACCTGTGTTTTCCGCCACTTTGTTCCTAATTTACGATTATGATTAACCGGGCCATTTAAAATACTCCTAATAAATATACATAGTGAGCTTTTTTTATTTCTGGATGTGATGTAAAAGCATCACGGATGGATAAAAAAAAACAACATAACTAACGTTTTCGTCACATACTTAAATGCAAAAATGTATTATAGTTCGAAATGATTCGAGAATAATTAAAATTTACTAGTATTATAAATGCGAAAGTTTGGACTAGTTTTAACCTGTATCGTCGGTATCAACCAAAGATATTCAAAAGTATATAGACGAGACAACAGCACAAAACTTGTGATTCAAAAGTTATGACCTAGTGGTCATAAGATGCTCAGTGTATTTGAAATACGCGCGCCAGGTCGGCCAACGTAATAATATTGAGAGAATAAACTTATCTTACGTGATTCTTAACCATTCACAAAACATTCTAGGGTGTAAATTGTAATAATCGCCCTCGCATTGTAATAAGTGGTTGGCTGACGTTTGAGATTAATTTTTTTTGTATGGAAACTTGCTTGATAGCCTCTCTATAGATAGTAATATTAAATCTCTTTGGTATCAACTGAACAATGCTATTATGTAGTTATTTAATTTAATTTACATTTCTCAATGAAAAACAGACCTCAAGTGTAATAGTGCAGTATATTACAAATGTTATAAACGCAATAATATAACTTAACTAAACAATAAATTGAGACACAACAGTGTGTAAAATACAGGAATCGACTCTGCATCCTGCAATAAATATTGTTTGTTATAATACGCTCGGACGCATAACTTATGTCGTTTTATAAGTTGCAAATGCTTTTAGAGACATATTTATACAACCGAGGTGTTAATTAAGTAATTAACGCTATACTGAATGAGCTTATAATTCCAACTCCTCCTTGATTAATTTCGTTGCGGGATGAAGACAATTTTGCATTACCTGAGACTCGCCGAACTTCATTGCTCGGTGTCGTAAAATGCGTGCCATTGTTGATCCTGGCTAACAGGAGTTACAGTGGCGGGGGTGTGAGCAGGACAGTCTTGTATACTGAATGGGATATGTTGCTTCCAATAAATCATTTTGATTTATTACTAAAACAATACAGGTTTCTGAATAAGAAGCGTTTAAATAAGCTGGGCACATAGCTCGTAGAACTGATAGCCGTTGAGGCAGAAAAGTTCTCCAGTGGAAACCACATACAAGCGCAGTGTAGGGCGTCCACCTGCAAGATGGACCGACGACTTGATGTCGCAGGAAGTCGCTGGATGCAGACTGCTTCAAACAGGTAAATTTGAAAATCTTTGAGGGAGGCTTATGTTCAGCAGTGGACGTTCTATGGCTGATTATGATGATGAAATAAGCTTGTAGAAACTCAGTTTTTAACTTACATAATAACAACGAATAAGAGTACCTACTCTAAACAGATTGATGAAAGTAGATGAAGCGAAAGTATTATGTCAAAATCGGGCGAAGTTAAAATCCATAATCTCTGCCTACCCCGAGGGGATACAGGCATAATATTATGTATGTATAAATGTAACCGTTATTTAAATATTTAGGATTGGTAAGTATTCCAGAACCCTGATGTAAGATTAGAAAGAGACATGAGATTGACGAGATGTATTGTTTCATTGTAGGGGATGCTGCTGTTCAGGCTAAGTTGTAAGCGTCTAAGAAGGAAGGCGACACCCTGGCATCAGGCAGAAGAATAGACGGTCCACCTGCTGGTAACTGGTTACCGTACAACCGTTGGCCATAGGCATCTAGAGGTATAATCATAAGGGTACAGCCAAGCTGCTGCCTAATATGAATAAGAAAACTATGGGGATAAGGAAGGGGAGCGGCTGCTTGGGTCTCTAGACAATAACATAATCATTTTCCAAGATATTAAATTTAACAAATTAATTACGAGTATCGTTTTCAAAGCGGTAAGTCTCGAAATAATTTATAATATCACGTTTTGATTTGTACAAGCTGTTTGAGCCGGACGGGTGTCAGTAAGGCGCCTTAAGCCACTTGACATGATAAGCCTGTCGGCGGCGATCATATAAATAGTTCAGTAAAACGAATTATTAAAATTATTTACAATAATTCAATTACCATTGTTTAGGAGTCTACGGCAAAGTGACTACAGAACGAGTACATGCACCTGATAGTAACCGCGACGAGGTTTAAAAATCATATTTCCAAAAAGAGTAAGAAGTTAAAGAAATAAAAAAGAGAAATTACGGGAGGCCTGCTAAAGGACAAGCGGATGACCGATTCAGGCACAATCACAAAAGAACGTATCCCCATAGTCGCCCCAACCAACCACCAAGTCAATACCTCAAACCTCTCGAGAGAAAAGTGTAAATCATTATAGCAGCTTAAACGATGTGTCCGATGATCTATGTCCTATAACCAATGTAAAGAAACGGGTGGCAGTGTTCCTCTACCGAAGTGGCCTTGGCCGTTTATAACAAAAACTGCCTGAAGACGAGCTCTCCCCTCTAATGGAACACTGCTACCGGTTCCTCTACATCTTTATTTTGACATCGAATGCAACTTGTTTCACATCGCATCGATTTGCTTCTTTCTGTTCAGAGTGTGAAGAAGCATAAATAGGCCGGCATGATTCTGGCGAACATACATAAACCTGTTGTTGTCGGTTGTCACTGTTTTTTGGACTGAACTGCATTTACCATCAAACGTAGTCACTTCGCAATGCTCATATAAAAAAATGTTCACGAAAAAAAACAAGAGTATTATGATTTAACGGCACGTTATTACCATCTGTCCGCGGACGCGTTGACAAATCGATTTTGGCAATGTTATCATTATTAATGATTCACATATCGATTCCCATTCACACCGCGTCGATCCGGTTTGTGCAGACGGAAATTAACATTTTTACACCAACTCCGGACCGGACCGGTTTTCGAATTGCACTTGATTGGAAACATTAGATGGTGTTTAACGTTTTTTTAAAGAACGAGGCGTAATGATTTATTCATATCAAAGTGGACGCCTTCAGACTTGACTGGATTTTCATTGTTTCTCTCTAATAACTTGCTATGGATTATGGTTTGGTAGAATATAATATTCTACATAAAAATCTATTTTTTGTCACGGGAAAAGTTCTCTTTGAGCGAAACCCGGAGTCATAGGCTAGCCGTAATTTATTTACCTAAGCAGATACTGTATGAAATTTGGCACTAGATCAGCAGGACAAATCTTCAAAGTCTTGCATGTTTGTTATTAGCTATGGAATCGTAACTAGAACACTCCTAAAATAGTTTGAATGGTTTAAAGTTAGTCACTTCATGCGCTTTCAACTGTTCTTCAAACAATAGCTCCAACTTAACTAACTTCAGACCAAGTAAAATTGCCCATGTTGTAATCAAGCCAGTTCACACCACTGACCATCTCTCCATCAAAATTATAGCTAAAATGCATTTGCAACTTAAACGCAAACGCAATTTCTACCGCAAGTCCCATTTACAACCACAACGTAATTTCTAATTCATATTTCCTCCCAAAGCTAGGTGTACTTTTCTCGTCCAACATTCGAAAACCAAATAATAAACAATCAGTTTGTGTAACATTTCCGGTAAAGTTTAGTGCTGATAATAATAATTTCGCACCTTGCCATTATGTAACACGCCGAATGCTGACGGTTGTACAGTGTTCCAGACTGCCTGTATAAGGAATGCGGGCCCGAACTTGTATGGAAATTTGCCAATCTCGCGTAAGATTAAATTCTTTACCTCTTTAGTTGAAGGAAACTTGAACATATTTTCGGAAACATGTAATACCACATTTTTGTAAAGATTTCAGAAAACTAATTGAAATCGGGCTTAAAACTTCCAAAATAACTGTCGTTGAGTGGTTTTGAACGAGATTGATGAAAGTTGATGCGAAAGTAGTATGTCAGAATCGTGCGAAGTCGAAATCCGTAATCTGCGTATTCCTATGAGGTACATGCGTGATACGATGTATAATATTTAGTATGTTGAATATCGAAATATTAGTATAGGTCGGTGATTTGATTATTTGCTTTGAAAATTTCCATTTGTTGATGAAAATGAAAGCAACCATTCAAATTTCACTAAAGGCCAAATAGAAAGCGCAATCACACGAACACAATGTCCGACTGGTGACAAAGAACACATTCCATCTAAATTAAAAAGAAAAGAAGAACAAAATTTAACACTGACCGTCACTAAAGCCGTGAAAAGGGGAGGCGTGGAGATATCTACGTTCAGAGGGACGCTTTGACGAGTAATGAAAGAAAAATTACACGAGCCGAGCACGAGGCCTTTGAATGGTCGCCAGTTTCATTTCGACTAAATTAACTTTCGGATGATTCGGGCTGGTCCACTCTCGACCACTATTTGAATCATGTGGTTTCGTTAAAGTAGAGATTGCCCTGCTTGTTATTAGACCGAAGGTCCAGTTCATCAGTAATGTTATTTACAGATGCATTTATGATATGAAATCAGCATTTCGCTTGCCATAAAGGAATAATTTATCATTATTAAAGATTAATAAAGAAACACGATGTCACACTTATATTAAGAAAACAATCAAAATGTTAAACAATTAAGAAAGTTTATTAGGCGAATCTTTACTGAAATGATTTTAGTAATCGAGAAGAAAATGAAATTTCTTTCAAAACAAAGAACGAAGGTCGTGTCTTCAAAATTCCTGCAAGACTTACACTACATAAAACCGAAAACATCCAGGGCGGAGGCGTATTATTAGAAGCAGCAATTTATTTCGACGAAATAATTCAATAGGCGAAAGGATAATTCTTGGAGCGTTCCGTTCTCATTCCGTCAACGTAATTCGTGCAACATTACAGGGGAATGTCACGGTGAATGGAGCAATGGAACATTGGAGCATTGGAGCCCCGCGTCTCTCCGGCAATAAGATTTTAAATGTGATATTCTGTGCAAATGAACTCCACATTGGCATTGTTGAGATTTATGCGTTACATTGACGAGTTGTATAATTAGAGACCTTTGTTATTTTAGATTGCACTCGTTAGATGAAGGGACATACCATATTTGAAATCCGTCGTTTGACATACATTAAACTTGTAATTACTACAACCACGATTCGTAAGATAGGAGACGACCAGCTTTCTCAATCTAATAACGCTGTCACTACATCTATTAGGTGATCTATCATATTGTCATTCCTATATTTACTTATGGCTCTATGTATGCAAATATATAAACGTATCATATTTCCAAATCGTTAGGGGATATTCCAACATTTTGACACGCAAATAATATCAAGTCAAGTGGATTTTTGGCGTATCGTTTGAAATTCGACCGTTTTACGATGTTTTGATAACTTTAAATCAACATAAGATAAGATATATGTTGCTGAAATAACGCTCCTTGCGATATAGACGTGTGAATGTGATAAACTATAAACATGTGCGTTTTATTCAACGGATTCAATTTAGGCGGGAAATGAGACATTTTAGGTTATGTATCATTACATTTTTTTATTCAAATCCTATTGAAATTTTGAACCCAATGGACTTCAAAAAATACCAATCAAATAGCAAACGTGTATAATGATCAAGAACTTGTTTTATTTTTAACCGACTACCTGTGAAGTAGGGTAATAATGATAATGAGGGTAAACGTATTACTGATTTCTTAAGTTTACGCGAATATTATACATTGAAATAAAACTATTCTTACGGATTCTATCACGATTAGGTTTTAATTATTATTCCCGACGTTTCGAAGGCTTTGCAGTCTTCGTTGTCTTCTTAAACGTCGGGAATAATAATTAAAACCTAATCGTGATAGAATCCGTAAGAATAGTTTTATTTCAAACCTATTACTGTTTAAATTAATAATTACACAATTTTTCATTTTCATTTTTCAACAACTGATCATCATCATAAATCCTAGATTCCCTGATCCTCCCTTATAATACTTTTATCTGTTGTTTCGTACTGTCAAATTGTTTCAAAACGTGCCTTCGTCAGAATTAACTTGTTCCGAACTGTCAGAGGAGATTCGCTTTAATTATTCCGCCCACGATTCGTACCGCAGACGGCGGAACTGTTGCGAACACCCAGTGGTATTTCCGCTATGATTTTTATTTCCTAGACACGACAGGTAACGGGGTCCTTTTTGTGATGGGTAAAAAAGTTTTAGCTAGTTTGAATAACGAATTCGGGGAAAAGTCACGATGTGAGTTGAAAATGGAATGGATGACGTAAAATATTTTGAGGAGTATAAATGAGTTATTAAAAAGCATACTATAGAGAAATTACTACTTTACTACTGTATAATAAATATTACTTAGCTGTACCATTAATTAAGCTGTGTAACAGTGTTATCATAGTGTGTGTTCCGTCTTAAGACATAAGGTCTTTTATGCAGTGTGAAGAAAGAAGTTATTAGGCAAGCCGGCATGATTCACTGGTAGTTTTTTGAACTGCACTGCGCTTAGCATCAGGTGTAGTGTAGCCATGTTGCCGAGCACAGATAAAAAAAATATAGAAGAGGGGACAAACGAGTAAGCGGGTCATCTGATGTTAAAAAAAAAACATAATAAAATACCTACAAATCACGCGTATAATAAACCATAAAACATAACCCTGCTTATTGTATTAAAAACGTGTACGGCAAAAAGCAAATATGGAAAAATTAAAACACCCAAATATAACATTGTACGTTCCACGAGCCCGCTGCCGTGGTTTAGTTTAATAATTTATATAAAAAAGGTTCTTTACACAAAAAATGGAAATACAAAAGTCTACTGATGAAATCGTCTAAACAAGTGGATCCTGAATAATTTATTCACGAGGAAAATGAAGGTCCCCGCTGTATTTGTGCTCTTGTTGATTTTCCACGGGGATTGCTTCCATCACCAACCTAATTCGCTCTCTTTCTCATGTACTGCGGGTGAGTGGGACAGAATACTTCATACCCCTCACAAGGCTGGATTGAAAAGGATTTGAAATTTCGGTGAAACGGAACGTTCGGACGGACGCCCGGACGGTCGGAAATAAAACGTCTTAAATGAATGTTTATATAATGTCTTAGTTTGTTTACGGTTCATGTACAGATTCCGCGTGAAACGAAACATTTTGACGCAGTGTTTTGTTGCCAATATTTCTTTATCTTAGAGAATTTATTTGATCACAATGAGCATAGCATTTCAATAATAAACATATTATTCGAGTTTGAGAAAAAACATTATTTGACAGACGGTCGTAAAAACTAAGCCGAATATATTCCGCAACATGCTTGAAAAAGTGTGTTGTGCCGACCCCATATTGAAATAGAAAGAAAGAAAGAAAGAAAGAAAGAAATGTTTATTGTCACTGAACGCATGCAACATCAGTTACTAAATTGAACTTATAGATAATAACTTAATAAGCAAAAACAAATATATTATATAATAAACATAGTGCATGCGTAAAGAAAGAAAGAAATAAACTTTAAATATTATAACTCACTATAAATAAACTTAGAAAGAAATCGGTTGAGCGAGGTTGGAGTGTTGGCCCGTTGGACGATAGTGTAGTGCCGGCATTAGCATCAATATTGTGCAATCAAATAGCTGAAAATCTAGTTTTTAATTAGATAATTTAGCCACATTAAAGCCTATATTCCTCTAACCTCAATTTACGAGTGATGCCGGCATCCACGCCGCATATCAGCTGAATTTAATTAGCAAAGCTTGTTAATTTCAATTAATTATACGCATTATTCGAGGTATCTTTAAGCCAGCCAGTTTGTGGTAATGTTTGTAGCTACTTTGGGAATTTCTGTATTTTGTTTATAATAACTTCCACGGGTAAACACTGAAGGTAAAATTACGGTTCGAAAATACTGATGGCATTGAAAATGTATACCATTTTACAATTCTCGTAAAATCTAAGCCGAAGTCGTACAGCAACACAGATTAGCTAATGTTTGAAACGATTACCAATTTTAAATAAAAATCAACGTTATATCTGAGTTTTATATATGATATGCGTGGTGCGAATTTGGATGTTCTAGTTTGCTAGTGCGCCTCTGCCTACCACTTTGGTGATACAGGTGTGAGCTTATATTTATATTGGATATTTTGAGGGGTAGAGCCACGCTGTAGACAGTAAAGTCTAGTGCACGAATGGACCTGCTCGACCCGTTTGATACCACTGTCTCATAGAAAACGGACGTAGTGTCAGGTTGCGTTTCGTTCGGTGAGCTGCCGATGGCCCAAATCCCCCCTCCCACCATTCCATACTCATAACATAAATCTCAACAAGCATACCATTAATTACAAAACTTCATCAACGTAACAAAGCTTAGAAAAACTGTTCCAGCAAACTTAGATCCAGACATTAAAATTTACCCTTATTCTTAGAAAGTTCGGACCGCAAACTCGGGATTACGTCATAAATATTAAAAAGTACAAGTCTTACGGCACCTAAGCATACACCCACGCGTGTTTCTGAGAAACAAAGCGGCCACCTTGCAAAATATCATGTGCAAATAGAAAAATAAGGATAAAATAGTGCCTCAACTCCTCAATATATAACGCCTTTTCACACGACGCGATTTACACCTTTTTTTCCGAGAACAGCAAAGTGACCACACATAACCTGATGGTAAGCGATGTGCGTCCAAAAACACCTATAGACCTTGTGTCCATCAGAGGCCACCAGTATCATGCCGGCCTGCATAAATGCTTCTTCACACTCCGTTTGAAGGACCCAATGTTGTAGGAGGGAGGGAATACGTATGCCGGCAAACTATTGGACCTGTACCTGTGTTAAACAGCATCTTAACGAAATAAGGGCTTTAACAAATTGGTTAAATTAAGTCAAATTGAAATACTAATTCGAAGCGTGTTGATATATAAAGTGTATCAGTGGTGAAGGTCCCATATAACTATTCCTACTGGCTTACCTGTATCCACTTACCAAGACGTAGACATACTTATGGCTAATCATTTACTGATTTCTTAAGTTTACGCGAATGTTATACATTGAAATAAAACTATTTTTACGGATTCTATCACGATTTGTTTTAATTTTTATGCCCGACGTTTCGGAGACTTTGCAGTCAAAATTACCCTACTGTTCCTATTTAACGAGACGTCATACGACGTCGTAGAATCGCGAGGACGTCGGCCCCGGGGCCTATCGCTGAATTATTAAACTGATTCTTGTTTAACATATTGCGTATGCTTTATAGAGCTAAAGTTAACTCTGAATACTTCTGCTCCATTTCAGAGTAAATAAATTTTTGTACGTAAAAGTTTATTCTATAATACATAAGCTTACGCCTGCATCCCCGAAGGGGTAGGCAAAGGCGCACTAGCCAACTAGTCCACCCACACTACGCCGTGCTTAGTTCCGTCTCAGATGTGATAGTGGGCGAACCTATCGCCATATCGAACACAAATTCCAGACTCCGGGCTGATATGGCAAAATCCAATATAACTTTGCCCGACCCGGGGATCGAACCCGAGACCTCAGGACAGTAGTCGCACCGAAACACAACCACGCCACCGAGAGCATTATTTATTCTATAATGTTGGAAAAAAATGTCGTAGAAGCTACAACCTGCAATATGTTGACTGGTCGAGATAACGGAGACTCAACTGTCAATACAGACATCTTATCTGAATAAATATTGCAACCAAGTAGTACACCTCGTATAAATTCTACTACCTACCCACTGCACTAAATAATATAGTAGGATTGCTAATTAAACGAAGTAAACTGGCATTTCAAATGTTTGCAGTTTTTCATGAAATTTAAATAGTGCTGCGGTAAAAAGATCAATATTATTTAAACATCTTAATTTAGTGAACCATTTCTAAAGTTCGATTCAAAGTCGTAATTCCTGCCTAATGTGTGATTAGTACTGCATTTCTACTGAATTATAAATATATTAAATTACTGCATGCTAAGTTATGGCATATCTACCGGAATTATAGTCATGGTTCATTATAAACAAAACTTTCAAAAACTATGAATGTGCCGAACGTAATTTTTCTCAAATAATAAAAGTGATATTTGTAATTTTCATTACTATAATTTTGCGTATCTGTTGTGATTATTTAGTCGCAGCGTTAAGCTAAAAAAATACACAAAGAATTTTGCAAGCTAGTGCTTAGTTAATGCTTCTTTGAATGATAAAAATTGAACTAGATCAATCACTATGTTTTGAAAGTAAGCAACATTATTTTGGAAAGTGACCGACCTGTCAATTTACTCCGTTTAATTAGCAATCGGACTATAGATATTGTGATATCAAGTGTGACTTTTATAAAATTACATTTTTATACAAAACGATAGTTACTTACTTATGTTGTTTATGTACACTATTATATATACAGATAGATAGATTTTATAACTTCTTTGTAGACATACAAAATAGATTTTAAGTTTATTAATATCAACTACTTACTCTTGTCCACGCAACTGGCTTGTTTACCTGAGTTTCATTTTCCAAATCGTGTAATCTGGGGTGTTTGGCGTTGTTAAGAAGTTGATAAGTACTTACCTGAAAAAACAAAATATAAATGATTTTTTTTATAGTAGAGACTGGCAAATGAACAGATGGGTCACCTGATGGTAAGTGATCTCCACCGCTCATATACATCCAAGACACAAAAAGAGTCATGGGTGCGTTGCCAACCTAAAAAGAGGGAATGGAAGGGGAGGGACAGGGGATTGGGAAAGGGAGGGGTAAATGGGCCACCGCAAATCCCACTCACCGAACGAAACACGACAGCAAGCTGCCACTTTACGTCGGTTTTCTGTGAGACAGTGGTATCCAACCGGTCGAGCCGGCCCATTCGTACTGTAGACGTAACTCTCTACAACGTGGCTCTACCACTCCAGAATCTAGAATAATTTCGATCAAAATTTGAAAAAAAAGGAAAAATATATATTAAATTAAAGGTTATGATAAAACCTAATACAAAGTATTTCACAGTCCATTTAGCAAATCAAACGACAGCTATAAAACAACAAAATTACACTGAACGTATCTATTAGGCGTAAAAGACCGTTTAACAATTTACCTTTTTAGTACATTTATCAGACATAATACTACTCAAACAGTTCTGTGAAATTGACGATATTATCCAATATAAATTATGGCCCAGCGTATAATTAGCTACCCACGCGCTCGTGGAAAAAGCGTATCTTTCACAATCCACGGGCGCCCACCTCAGTTGTGAATTGTGATCTAAGCCCGTAGCACGAAAAACTTTCGAGTACGTATTCCAATCACACGCATATATCACATTAAAAGAAATTGTATACAAATGAAAATCCGCACTGCTGAACATAGGCCTCTCTTAAAGATTTCCAGATCGACCTGTTGGAAGCGGCCTGCATCCAGCGACTTCCTGCGACCTTTATCATTACCTATGTTCAGCAGTGGACGTCCTATGGCTGATGATGATGATGATGAAAATCCGCAACGAACTTGATTCGAAAACATATTCGAAAATGATTCGTGCTACGGTACATATATAAAGGAATTTTACTTTCTCAAAGCTAAGGGCGTCGCAACGTTACAGTTTGGCAATCTTGAGTTTCTAAAAATAAAACGATTGATATGTTTGATAGTAACACATAAGCTCACGCCTGTTATCTCCGAAGGGGTAGGCAGAGGTGCACTAGCGAACTAGAACACCCACATTTCGCCGAGCTTAGTTCCGTCCCAGATGTGATAGGGGGCGAGCCTATCGCCATATCGGGCACAAATTCCAGACTCCGGGCTGATAGGGAAAAATCCAATATCACTTTGCCCGGGGATCGAAACCGAGACCTCAGGACGGTAGTCGTACCGAAATACCACCACGCCACCGAGGCAGTCGTGATTGAGGCCGTCATAGTAACACATATAATATGAGTAGCATAGATTTTCATTTTGTATGGACCTTGCTTATTGTGTATGAAAATATGAATGCATGCTAATGAAATATCTCGTGATAAAAGCGTCGATGTAAACATAATGCTAAATGAGTTACCAGTCTATCTCTATCTAGCCCTTTACTTTTAAAAATATTTAAGCGCTGCTTATCATTAACCATAGGTTGTCCCTTTCATTTTTAAACAATGTAATGCAAGGAAAAAAGTGACAGGGTATACTTAGCGAAAAGATAAGCTAAATTTTTTTTATAAGTAAGGCCTTATAAGAAACGAGCTTTAGTTCTTGGTATTGAAAAAATCAGCCTACACTCGTCTAAATACTGGACGTAAGGACAGATTAACTAATAATTAATATTTTACGTAGTTCTGTTACAAGAGGCGGAGGTGTTAAAAAAAAGAACTAAAACCTAGCAACAATTAAAAAAGAGTAGCGTGCGAACTTCCAAATATATTCTGATTTGCATCGGCGATAAGGTGCAGTGGCATAATGAGATGCGGTCGTGCGCCGGCGCCGGTAGATCTTGACGACGCGGCGCCACTGTGCCGGCCCACTTGCGCAAACTACGTACACGATTACCATCCCAAAGCGATTGTGTGGTAGATGCGGTAATACTTCGGAAGTCTAGACTTCTTGGACTGCTGGAGTTGTCGTAACCGATAAGCGTGTATGAAAAGTCTGATGACTGTGGACGAAGCGAAAGAAGCGTGGCTGAACCAAAGCACTTGGTGCTCCATAGTCTCTGCCTACCCCAGAGGCGTTAATTTATCAGCAGCCTCCGTGGCGCAGCGGGCGAGTAGCCGGCTGTGAAACATGAGGTCACGGGTTCCATTCCCGCACCGAGACAAATGTCTGTGTGGCCCGTAGATATTTGTTCCGGGTCTGGGTGTTGTGAGACCGAAAGTCTCTCGTAGTTTCTGATACCCACGATACAGGTTACACCTAGTGTGGGGTCAGGACTATGTATGTGACTGTTGGGTGTATTTATTTTATTATTATTTATGTATAAGTCTTGAAAGAGGTGTGTAAGGATCGTAGCAAGTGGAAATCCGTTGTCTCTGCCTACCTCTATGGGAAAAAGGCGTGAGTCTATGTATGTGTGTATGTGTAAGTCTTTAGAATACTAACGCTATTCTGCTAGGCAGAATACTTCAATGTGAGATCGACGACACATTTTTGGAGTTGTAAAAACTATTCGGCTTCACTCACGACCTGCCGCCTGTGTCACGTAAACATTATAAAAATCGTTTTTAGTGTTGTTATATTCGAACCAAAGGTCTCTCGTTCTACTATCCACATACGCCGCCACGAACCCAAGAACGCTACACCGAAAGCTATCTTTCTGTATATATTATTTTTCCAACCGATCTAATTAACAACATGTCAAAAACATCAGCCTTAATAATTAACGGTGCGGTCAAAGTTTTCAACGCCGACCGAAATTAATGAACAATACGTGGGCATCAGAGTAGCAAAATAATTGACAGCCTCGGAACGAAGTGGCCAATGGGCAAGTAGCCGGCTGTCCAAAGAGACGTGCCGAAAGGCAACGTGCAGGCTCGGTTCCGGCAGCAATCCAGAGATTACTCCGGATCCCCTGGGACCGTCTCACATGCGCTGAACAAGGCAACCACGGGTTTTTTCGTCGGTAGTGTCGGTGTAGGTATTTTGGCTAGGGACCCGTGCTAATACACATTTGCTGTGGACAAGGAAGACCAACCAGTCCGGTATAACCATCTCACCGCCCCTGGGTTGGGAGGTATCCGTTAAGTGTGGATTTTTCTCACTGACAAAAAAAATAAAATAAAAAAGTTGCCGGCTATGAAACGAGAGACCAGGGTCAATCTACACATTTAATCAAATTTATGTGTGATCCTCAATTAATAGCAATGGCGAAGGGTTTCTTTCAACTTACTTTCTTTATTAGAATATGTTTCTTACGGGCTGAAATTTACAGACATGGCATGTAGTAAATAGGTATCCGCGAGAGTCTGGCCCGTCATTTTTCCATTTTCTTTATACGAACTTTCATCCCCCGTTAAACCCCTTTAGGGGGATGAATTTCCAAAAATCCTTTCTTAGGCTGAGATCTATATAGCGAACTTCGACTAAGTCTAAGTTAATGAAACAAACTCGGTGAGGATTTAGAATTTTTAAATCGAACTTTGACTTAGTCCAAGTCATTTTCGACCGACTTCCACAAAAGGAGGAGGTCCTCAATTCGTCTGTATTATTTTTTTTTATGTATGTTAGTCGATATCTTCGCCTCTCAGAGTTCGTTTCTTTGAATCAGACGTAGTCGAAATTCGATCTATAGATCTCAGCCTTAGTGCTCGCCTAAGTCATAAAAGGAAGCCGTGTGTAAAATTTCATGTTCCTAGTTCCAATAGTTTCGACTGTACTCTGATACGTCCGTAAATCAGTCAATCAGTTTCGTCTTTTATAATATAGAAGACAGATAGAGCTTTCCATTATTATTATTTTTTCATATTTATCATTATTATTTAATTATGTTATCTTCTAGTATGATGACTGTGTAGTGTATTTTAAAACCATGGGAAAGCCCTCATCGCGAATTACACGGGTCACGTGACCTTAGCACCGTAATGTAAAATCATATTGTTTTATCAATACAATCGGTTTCCCATATTTATAGGGCCATATTGTGTTCAGTGTTCAGTGCTCACGACTCGACATTATCAGAACGAGCATTACCACCGCCATATACAGAGTCTATTGCGGACAAAACGTCGCGACCGGTCGGGCTGTATGGGAGAACGGTATCGAGTATTGGCAAATTAAATAGTTCTAGCTAAGGGCTCTTACCGCCTCGTTGGTCTAGTGGCGGCGTCCTCGTGCCGTACTGCGTTCAAATCCCAGATCCGGTAGTCACCGGGTCCTGACTCTAAACTAAGTTATGAGTCTTGGGTCGTGGGTATCAGGAACTACGCGAGATTTTCGGTCTCACAACACCCAGACTTGAAACAAATATATGTAGGTCACACTCGCCCGCAGCGCCCCAGAGGCTGCCAACTGAGTCTCGGAGAATACGGGTGTTGGGGAGTATCGTCTATATTCGTTGTCTCGTGCATATTCATCACAAAGAGTAATATAACCAAATTTAATTTTAACATAACATAACATAAGCTCACGCATGTATCCCCGAAGGGGTAGGCCGAGGCGCACTAGCGAACTAGAGCACCCACATTTCGCCGAGCTTAGTTCCGTCCCAGATGTGATAGGGGGCGAGCCTATCGCCATATCGGGCACAAATTCCAGACTCCTGGCTGATGTGGAAAAATCCAATATCACTTTACCCGACCCGGGGATCGAACCCGAGACCTCAGAACTGTGGTCGTACCGAAATACCACCACGCCAACGAGGCAGTCTCAATTTAATTTTAATCATGTTGGAGAAAGGATTTGGCTTTAGTTTTTAAGGTTGACCGCCTGCCTGACGTCAACCCCCTCTGGTGATTCAGTCTCGGGCAAATCGTATTTGAGAAACACGCGTTGTCTGACCCCAGAAAGCTCCCTGGAACTTAGGATCCCCGGTCGATAGCAGACCTCATATCATATTCATTACTCAGACACTAAACCGAAGAGGCGACGAATCGTGAATGGCCAATGGCCAAACAAACTCCAATAATTTAATAAACAATATCGTAAAAAGACTAAAATGAAAACAATTTATCAACAAATTAATTCAACCCGTGCAATGCCTACTGGCTGGTGCCTAGACATGTCACAAATCAGGCTACCTGTCACTCGTAGGTCACGGCTGTCGCCCACAACCGCCCACGGCCCACGGGCCACCGCAATACACCACTAATTTCACACAATTCACACATAAATATGCATTTGGGATAAAATTACACTTGCCCCCTTTCGGTGTCGTAAAATTCAATGTAGTTATGATTGAATTTTATTTGTGTAACTTATGTTTACTTGGTGATTAAATGTAAATTGTACGGAATATTGTTTTAAGGGCAAAGTGATGTTGGATTTTTCAATATCAGCCCGGAATCTGGAATTTGTGCCCGATATGGCGACATGCTCGCTAACTAAGCTCGGCGAAATGCGGGTGTGCTAGTTGGCTAGTGCGCCTCTGGCTACCACTTCGGCGATACAGGCGTGAGCTTATGTTATGTTATATTGTTTTATCTTCAGGATGCCACTATGGAAAAGTTTTTGGTCTTTGATTACAAAACAAAGACACCACAGCAAACCCGTCACTTACATACATAATGGTCCATGATCAGGAGACAGCGAAAAACATTGTTTTGTGTAGGTGTCTTTGTGTTTTGTTTCGAGAAAAACGCAGTTTTATATGGCATATTGATGCACACGGCATTAGTATGAATGCACCCTTAACGTTGACGGTATCGACCTAATAATTCATTCAATTGCACTAAATTCCAAACACACAGCAGTACACATCAAACTCGCACCAATCACCCCTACCACGAGATGTCGAAGTCACGTTCGAAACGGGACAATAAATCAAACGCTGGCGTCCACTTTAATTACGAGTCGCGCTTTATCTGCGATTCGATATTGCATATAGTTAGCGTGTCGCCCACGTACAGGCGCCGGCCCGGTGTCGCCGGAATGTACGGATACGCCGGATTGGCCGGACCCTCCGGAATGGCCGGTTAACCGTGGGTGGCGGTGAAAGGGTTATATTTATAGAAAACATTGAAAACTGTTTTACTTAGAGCACGTTTAAGGAAACCAAGATAGGGTAGCAACTAGCAAACAAACTACTGAACCTTGTTAGGGGGGAACTGCGGTGGGTAAACATCGCTTATTCGACGTCGTAACGTAACGTATGCGAGTCAATAGTCTCACCCCAGGTGCTAACCGTAGACAACTTGACGATACAAATTGATTTATGCATGAATCACCTCTTTTTCCACCCTTTCCGGCAAAGGAAAACATCGAGAGACTTAAAAAAGGTTGTATATGAATAAGATTTCATATTTTTTCAAATTTATTAACTAATCTAAATAACCAAGTTTTCATTATTTGTTAGCTTAACTGACAAAGTGTAACATTGTAAAAAATGAAAGTAAATTACGTTATCATTATTATGTACGTAACAGTATCCATTCATAAACAGAAACCAGATTAAAATAACACCCACGGAGCAATTTTATTATCCGACTCAATTTAAAACTGAATCCGTAGCACGAATATCTTTCGATTATCGAGATCGAACCGAGTTCGGTGCACGCTCGTGATATTTCAATGAGCGGTGCAACGGCTCGATTCCAATTCGTAAACGATTGTTTTCGAGCCTCTGATAGAAGTCTACAATGTATGAATAATAAATAAATAAATAAATAACACCCAACAGTCACATACATAGTCCTGACCTCACACTAAGATCGAGTCTTGTGTCGTGGGTATCAGGAACTACGAGAGACTTTTTTGGTCTCACAACACCCAGACCCGAAACAAATATTTGTAGGCCATACAAACATTTGTCACAGTGCGGGGATCGAACCCGCGGCCTCTCGCTTCACAGCCGGCTACTCGCCCGCTGCGCTACGGAGGCTGTCTCTGTCATAATGATGGCCACACTGGGTTTTGCTTCTGACCAGCATATCTTGACACGCAGCTAATGGCACGTCTAAACGCCTGTATTTATAGTATCTTACTTCCAAATAAAAGTAAATACAATATTCATAATATTATTATCCATTACAATATTCGAATATTTTGGTCACTTATATAATATTACATACATTACATAAGCTCACGCCTGTATCCCCGAAGGGGTAGGCAGAGGCGCACTAGCGACCACATTTCGCCGAGCTTAGTTCCGTCCCAGATGTGATAGGGGACGAGCCTATCGCCATATCGGGCACAAATTCCAGATTCCGGTCTGATATGGAAAATTCCAATATCACTTTGCCCGACCCGGGGATCGAACCCGAGACCTCAGAACCGTAGTCGTACCAAAATACCACCACGCCACCGAGGCAGTCACTTATATAACAAACATGCAAATAAATTAACAGTACGTACAGGGATGATAATTCTACCAAAGACACAAATACAAATCTTGAGGTATTTGGTATTCCATAAGTAAAAAGTTTAGAATACATTTCAACAAATATAGTACAAATATTTATCCCAAAATATTACCTTTGGCAGTAAACTATGAAACTTCTCCAACCAGACTTAACCAAATACAACAAAAATTCAAAGCGAAGGTGCAACGTAAAATGAGTCCAAAATAGTCACATGAGTTACGGCTATGGAGCGGGATATCCAAACTATAACAAATAATAACAACAAACAAAATTATCACTTATACCCTTGTACTAAGGTTTGTCACGTCGAAACAAGAATGAAAACCCGGCGCCCATGGCAAGCTCTCACGATGTCTTTGCCCACGCTCTACAGACCAGTATTTAATCCAATAATTCTATCATAACAGTGTGTCGGTGATTTATGGCGGACATTACTGTTGCGAGGGAGTGGTGGGGAAGCGAATAGCTACCACTGTTCCAGTTGGTACCTGCATAATTAGTTTTTGCTCCAGGGCTAACGATGATTTGAGGAATTTAGCTAATGTTGGTGAAAAATTGGTTCATATGTTATTATTGGAAACATTTTGGATTTTTTATTGATATTAGTGAAATAAGTATGTATTAAATCGTCATTTTGGATTTTTACTGATATTAGTGAAATAAGTGTTAAATCGTCCATGTTGCAAACATGTATCACTGAATTGTGTCTTAGAACTGTCAAACTTAACTGGTGGAGGATGACTTCGATGCATGCTGATGGATCCAAATTAGGACCTAACCTATTTTTTTTTTAAGTCTTATACGGACGTAGTTGGGAACAAAACCTGCATTGGATATAATGTTATATTTCTAGAGTCTATTGTTGATTGTCTATCTTTAATCATAAAGGCCTCTGTTGTATTCTTCCTCTCCTCTCGCTTGTGTATGAGTAAATCTTTGCCAGTTTTCACATCATATAAGGACATAAAGATTAAAGATAAATTAATAATTAATTTATGGTGTATTAATCTCTCTATCAACTATATTAATTTCATCTTATTACAGTAAACAAATTGTGTAATTTAACGCTCGATAATCAACAGTCAACGGATACAGCAAGAAGTTTTGTTAATTAACTAGCGCCTGCTGGACCGTAGTAAAATTTAATCTGTACCAATTTCATTTTACTATCTGAATTTACTGTTTCTATTTCGGTTATTATTATTGATTAAAGTTAATTAATCAAATGTAATGGACGGTTAAAGTAAATATTATATTTTATTTATAATAAATATGTATTCATTTGCTAACGTTTAATTTTGAAGTATTAAACTGGCCTGTAAATAATACAATTAATGAAAAGTTGTGTCAAACGCCATTCAAAGCCCTTATTAAAATATTATGCCATAACTAGCAGATTGTTACTGTTACTGGTAACCAAAGATGTTCACAAATAAAATCGACCATATGTTAGTAGACATTATACTGGTCAAGCGAAGCCAACTGGTCATTCAATTAATCATATGAATTGCGTAAAACAAACACAATAAAGCTAATGACAAAACCATGTAACAGCATCGCACGGACATTTTAAATGATGTAATAAGATATTCAAGATAACTGTGGCTTAACATAAGCGTTACATAACTGTGACAGTGTGGGAAACTCGGTACAACTATATGACTTACATTGCCGAGGCGGTACAGAAGGCGCAATGGTCCTTGGTGCCAGATGACTATAAATTATGGAATATTTGGGTAACAAAGCCATAACAAATTGAGACTAATAACACAATTGAGACTATAATAATTAGAAATAAATTTTAACGGCCAATGCACATTGACGAACTTTGCATTACAAAATTAAATTCGATAGATATCTAGCACAAAAAATTCACGAAGTTTATAAAACTAGGTAATTTAGAACGAATGCCGTCAAGCTATCCGTGTGGACCCTGAACTTTAAATCAATCAAAACCTTTAGCATATCACGCGACACATTAAGCATATCCAAATACTTGTTAAAGACAATAGAAATGAAACCACAAACAGTACACACGACTTGATTACGTACCGTCAACGTCAGTGCGTAAGATAAATCTGACATGGTTTTAAAATACATTCGCATTGTACTCCGATAAGATTTACCTACGCCTCCGCATTTAGACAACAATAGAGTTGTGCGTATCAATACTCTTGACAAGCCAATCAACATGGTCTGATGACAACGTGCAGGGAATTTAAACCATGACCAAGCTATGTAGAAACAAAGTCTATAAAAACCTTGGTTTTAAATTGTTTTTATTAGAAATACATAATTATGGGCATCACATCTGTCATCTTGTTTAAAGTTATGTTTATTTAACCCATTCTCCGGGTCATTGGTATCTCAGAAGCCAGCTTCATTTGATCACCGTCTAATCAGAAATTGAAAAAACTTTTTTAATTCGAAAAACACACTCGATCTCTCTCGCCCTCTCTCTCTGCAACCCTCATTTCATGTTGTTATATTTCACAAAGAAAACAGAGTGAGTGTTCTGTAATATATTTCTTTCACAAACTCCGCACCAGTTATGAACTGCACTACCTTGAGAAAGCGGTACATTCGTAATGATCTGCATGCATAAGACACCATTTGTAGAAAGTTTAGGATGCGGATTCCTAGAACACCATTTGGTATTGTGTAACTGTGGTCAGATGTCATGTGTTCATTTTGGATTCATTGTTGAATGGGGCAACAAGCAATGTAAGTAAAAATGGCACATGTTGTTATTCAGGATAATATTTTTTGTGTAAAAATTGGGTTTCCTCAAGGTCATAATGCATCAGATCCTAAAACAACATGTATAACCATACTGATTTTATTTATTTTATTTCAATGTATAACCATATTTGTATAAAAAATATTTTTCAAATCTTTATAGGTCTTGAGTTGCGGATATTCTCAAGAGAAAATAAAGATACAAAACCGTTGCTGACATTGTCTAGCTTCACCACTAATCATCAAGAACTACAATCTATTACTACAAGTCAAATAGAATACAATTTACTGGTCAGCACGTCAGTCGGAGTCAGTGTGTGGGGACATGTGGCCAATGCGGGACACATCACTCAAACCCGGACCTATTGTTCTGAGCGGACATCGACGGAATATGGATATGTGGCTTATTGTACGAGCGTTGAGCGTATGCACTCACTGCGGCTACAAACTTAACTTTAAAGCAATTGTGGCAATATATCACTCCATCTAATAACAGATATTTTTCATTTTGGGCGCGGCAAAGTAATTACTAACTTGGATTAAGCCAGCATAGTGGATTAAAGCCGACACCTCTCATTAGCAGAGACCCATGCCCAACAATTGGGCAGCAATAGGACAAATCTACACAAATATTTTTATTTAAAGTGACTAAACTGTACAGTGTCGACCGTCATGCTACAAGATTTTACGCCCCAGACCACCTAGAATTGTCTAGGACAGGGTCCTGGACAATTCCTTGTAACGCTTCATTTTAAATACTTATCTGTAAGTGAAAAGCTATTTTTTCACTTGAAAATGAAATAATATTTTAATATTTATGTGTCTAGACGATTGACTGAACAAAGAAGAGAATGAATAACTGCAAATTGAAAACGCTGCGCTGTCATTTTACACCAACAAGAAATAATGTGAAAACAAGCCCATTCTTTACATTTATTCATTACTTTATCCTGTATATTTAACTTAAAACAACTTACTTACGATGTAATACACATAAAACCGCATAAGACTGCGATAGTTATTGAGGCGAAAATATAAATTTACGTAAAACGCGATAAAGATATACAGCCACCTATATTTAATACTCAAAGGCTGCCTCGGTGGCGTGGTGGTATTTCGGTACGATTACGGTTCTGAGGTCTCGGGTTCAATCCCCGGGTCGGGCAAAGTGATATTGGATTTTTCCATATCAGCCCGGAGTCTGGAATTTGTGCCCGATATGGCGATAGGCTCGCCCCCTATTACATCTGGGACGGAACTAAGCTCGGCGAAATGTGGGTGTTCTAGTTCGCTAGTGCGTCTCCGCCTACCCCTTCGGGGACACAGGCGTGAGCTTATGTTATGTTATGTGTCAAAGGCTCCCTTTATCCGCTAATCGCCCACGCCACATCTCCTCCCGAACACCACACATCAGTGCGAGATGCCGTGTTGTGAACAGACCTTACTTACCCGTCAGGTGTATCCAGAATGGACGCGGCATTCAGCTCGCATCACAGACCCAATGTCCGCATAATTACTTTACTTACTTGGAACAGAATAGAATCTCATTACCATACGTCGGGGTTTAGTTTTGTATCATTAAAGCGGCCGTATGTTGGAAATGTTACGGCTTGACCGTTTCTATGAAATGTTTGGTTTAGTAAAATAATAGGATGGCTCTGTAAATATTGTTGTGTGTTATTTTAAAAAGCGCTGCCTAGGTTAGCTTTCTGAGAAAAAGAATGAGAGCCAAAGGACTCTTGTAACTATAGGATGCTCGGTACCGAGCGAAGTGGAAGCATTTGGGTAAAAGTAACAATAGAAAAGGGAGCCTAAATTGTAATAAATCATATGCGAAGCTAAATTCCAATTCAACAATATTGATGCCGTAAAAACTCGGAATTCTAAAACACTTGAAAACACAATATTAAGCTGAAGTACCATGTTTAGGAAACAGGTGAAATCAGAAACAAGCGTCCTAAACCGCATGTCGAGCTTTGGAAAGCAATGGATCATGTCATGTATATTTCGTAAAAGTTTATATAAACCGTTTAGTATCAACATCTGTTTGACGTATTTGTGATAGAACCAAATATGGTAGGTAATCGCTCGCCTTGAAGCTCGTACGTATAAACAAGTATAATAATCTGTACATGATTATCATAAATTACAATAATGTAGGGTTATTAATGATATGGCAACTATGTTATGATGAACATGACTTTTCCATTTGTGATGGGGATGAGCCTGCTCCATCTCTGACTTTGTAGTTGGCATATTTTACATTTTTTTATTATTTTCTACTGTCATCGCAGTATTCAAATTTATTCTTGCAAATGTCTTTCATATCCATGTCATTCATCATAGTTTTGCTCTACTCTTTTCGTAGCATTGTTTGTTTTTATAGTTATATTTGGCTACATGGTTGAAAAAATCTGTGCACAAGATTTACCAGACTATTCTTTATCATCCTTATTATCATCATTATTTTTAATACCAGTTCGTTCCGTATCTAGTACCATCCATAAACGTTAAAATTACGCATCACTAGCATCTTGAATTCATGATACGTTAAGAGTTGGTACTTACTCTAAACAGAATATACATATGCTTTCTTTTCCATGATCACAGAGGAGAACTACAACACTATAATCAGATTTATGCGACTTAAGTACTGTCTGCTTTAATTTTTTTTATGTTGTGTCTTTTCCCTAATGTCAGCTATAGTGGTCAAATCTTTTCTTTCTTTCATCTTTTATATATTTGTATTAGGAATCGCAGCTTTGCAATGCACTGACTAGTCTCCGTCGCGAGAACTTATTGGATAATTTGAGCGTGGTGTAATGTAGTCGACGGGGGAAGGCGCGCGACCCGATTATGCAAATTTACGGATAACCGGCCGAAGGTTGCCGCCATCACGGTCCTGATGCGACCAAACGACGGCTCCAATGAGGATATTGTGCAAAAATATAAGACGGACGGGATATTTGAGCTTCATGGAAAAATTATGCTGATTTACTTGGTCAAATTAACAAACTGTGGTAGGAAGATGGTTATTGAGATAAAGGCTAGTGATATTTCCAAAGGAGATTAAAGGCAGAATGATATAATGTTAAGTCAATGAAATTATATTATTACCGCATTTAATCGATACACTATACAGAGATCACGAGTTAAATATAAAACGTCAGCTGACCATTTGAAGTAAGTCTTTACCCAACCGAAATGAAGTAAAATTAAATCGCGGTGAACGGGCTCAGTGACTCAGGTAAAACAGAACAATGATGACACACCAGTGTGCACAAATAAAAATATTAGATTTGATCTTCTTCGAAATCACACGAGACTACATTTGGTAAGGATCAAGGAAAACCGACGCTCTCCGCCGTACATGGAAAACTTAATGCACAACGTGTTAAAATTACGAAAAAATATGCAGAAGTGCTAGGGATATGCTGGCATTTAAAGTTTTATTATATCCTCTTTCGAATAAAAGAGATACATCTTCAAATGAACATTACCAACTTCCACCAATTCTAGATTACCAATTCGCAGGATAGGGAACGTACCCATATTACGTGACCCGTTCAGGGGGGGAGAGGGTTGGTCTTCAAAATACCACGCTTGGTCCAGGGGCGTGGGGGGGTCTTAGGTTTTCGTCACGTAGTTAAAATCTTCTATCTTCTTCTTCTAGGGAAATCTCGTGATTTTTCGAGCTATATTCAAATGTGGCGCGCAGCGTTTAGCTGTTTTTAAATTCACAGATGGGAACATATCATAATATTTTTTTTTCAACAATAAATGATTTAAAAACATTTATAAATTACTACATGACAGCTAGAGAGGGAGGAATATACTACGGGTGGTCACCGAGGGGAAAGGTATAAAAATTGAAAAAAATGGGTCACGTAATATGGGAACGTTCCCATAGCGTGGCAAAGAATTTGTTCTACGGAGAACTTTTCTCCACCTTCATATGGTGATATACTATCAAAAACCTTACAAAACGCTTTCAATCATGCACACAATATCCATAGAACAGAACCACCATCCAATATCGAAGTATGCGTACAAATACCACTTTGCATTGAAAGCGTTGAATGCCTGCACAGTTGCAGGATTACTTATAAATAGTTCACGCACAATGACTTACCGACCCCTTATTGTAATTTTGTTTACAAAGTAAGGCTCGTGCAGATAAATGTTTTTCAGAGCCTTTTGAAGCTTTGCCTGAGGTTTAACGTAATAGTTAGCATGAATAAGTTATAAGGTGACATGTTTAAAGATCAGCTTTTTTGCGTTTACGTCGTTTATACTAGGCCTGAGGGATTGTTGGAGATTTTTAGCATATTTTTTACCTTCATTACCAGTCTTTTGTGGCTTTATAAAAGATAATGTCATATTAATTGAAATAATTTTCATAATGAGACGTGATTTATGTCATATTGTCTTTTAGATGAATTTGGAGTGATAATAATTAGCAAATTTAAAATTACTAAAAACGAAACGAAAACGCCATCTATGTATACTATAATAAATCATTCTGTAGATGCCTTTAGTGTATTCAAAATATATTTGCCAAAACAGAAATGACGTCAAATCAAGATCTACTTAGCTTCTAAGTCTACATCTAAAATCCTTTTGATCTTTCTAGAATCACATCCACTACACTTTACAAAATTAAGAACGCCGAGACACGAGGACTAACTAAAAGCTTTGAACGTGTTTCATCAATGCCACACTCTCGTTAGGACCTCTTCATACATTCTTATGAGTTCTTAAGAATCGTGGCAACCTGATTAGACCTATTCGTGGCTGTGCGGCCTACTTATTCGCAATTTTCATGCGTTCTTGTTATTCCACTTCATATGTGTACATGCAAACCCACTTATGGTGTGTAATTTACATTCAGATATGAAAAATGTATGTACAATTTTCCCGTGGCAATTTGAGATTTTGGGGCAGATGTTTGTGGTTATTTTGTGGTTAGGTATGCAATTAGACCTAAATTTTTTGAGAATGACTTTTTCAGGTTTATAACATTTTGTGTACAAAATAAGGAAGGCAACTAACAAAGCAGCTTAGGTTATATTATGATCTTTTCCTAGCTTCATTATTCAAGACATCACATCAAAAACGAGAGTAGAAATTATTTTTTCTAAATTAATTCCTAAATCCTAAATCCTCAATCAGAATTTGTGATATATGCGACCAAAACAGTTATCAACCTATTACAGGAACATAATAAGCTATTAGCGGACAACGCGTGGCCATGGAATATGGATATAGAGCTATTTACATAATCGCACAGCATACGGGGTGCAGGGCTGTGATAAGTATGAATTAAAAACAATTTTTTTACATGTTCATATGGAACTACTCTTGAGGAAATGTCTATTGAACACAAAAATAATTTTGAAAATATTTCACATTATCGTGTAACATACATAAAATAATACCGACGAATAAGAACCTTCTGCTTATGAAGTTTGTTAAAAATATGATGCTGAACTTCTTTAATACCATCATCAATACATGACAGCCTTCATGGTGCAGTAGGTAGTAACAAATGCTTTATAAGGATTATAAGGATATAGGATCTGGTTGTTATGAGATAGTAAGACCGAAAGTCTACTAATTTCTGATCTTTACGACACGAGTCTTGTATGGAGTTAGAAGTTCAGCAGGGTTACCACCACCTCTTATAGCAGTATTATTATAATCGTTCTTAGTTTGTTTTGTATGGGAATCGGTACAAGTAAGATCATAATAATATTGCTATTAGAGGTGGTGGTAACCCCCCAGAAATGAGTGTTGAACTGTATTTATTTTGTCGGATGTTATAGATTGTGTTTAGAAATGAAACAAATATAAACTCGATTTACAGAAATCAACGCATATAGGCATTTTTCGAATAACGATGGATCTGCATGAATCTATGGAAAAGTGCAATAATATAAAATCTATCAAGAATTTATCATGATATCGATTAATCACTTGAGCACGACATTCTATGTCAACACTAAAAGCATATTCACAAAATCACTAGATAATAGAATCAATTTTCATATTGGCGAACCAGCAACCCTGTGCATTATGTAGGTAGACAGGCGAATTATGCCACAGAACAGTTTGGCAGGCGACGTCGATAGTTTAACGTTTTTATCTCGGCAGATAATGCGGTTATAAAATTTTAAATAAACGCAGCTACAAGGCTGGGAACTTCGATGCACTACCTACGTGCTTCTGTGGTTAAGTGCTCATATTATGCGACAGTAACGAGCTTGGCATTTACTAAGTTGAAATACGAAATAGGATTATTGGGGATTTCTTGCCTTAATACAGATTGTCATATTATAAATGCAGCAATGGAAGATATTCGTCCGAAAATTGCATTTGCTAAGGAAGATAAAAAAAGAAAAGAAGCTTAAAGCAGATCTTACTTTTAAAAATAAAATTGTGTGATATGTGAATAAAGAAACAGATAATAATGTAAACAAATAAGTTGAAAATCTAGACAAAATTTGATCGGAAATAAAGAAATCATCTGAATTTTATTAACTGTCGTATGCTCACCTTTGGAGAATAAGTAATGTTAGTGAACTAAATAAAGGAACTGAGTCTAAGAAAGCCGGCAAACCCGTACGTTAACATATTACGCAGTCTATAGGACGCATGCAAATGATCCTTAATAGATATTGCAACAACTAGACAGAAACGGGGAGCTATCGCGGCTGCCTCGCGTATTGCCCACTTAAGGCTTTATTGCATTTGTTTTATTGGGTTCTAGTCTTGCAAGCTTCTGATCATAAGCATGTGAGTAAAACGCAGCGGGAGTAAGGCGAGGTCCGAGTTTGTATTATTATGGACATGTACATTAGACATGTACTGTGGATTCAACAAATATTATCGTAATAAATGATTATCGAAATTTAAATATATGGTCATTATCACGACATCCTATTGTTATTGATGACTGGATTGAACTGGATGTAAATAACGCAGGTTCAGGATGCAAGGTGACAGTAGAAAAAGGCCTACAGCAAACGGTTGAAAATGACTAAGATGAAGAAAATAAGTGTTGAATATATAATATAGACACAATTTGCAGCTCAATTAAAGTATCATGCAGCACACAAAAAGGACGAGACCATGTCAAGGATGCCTACATTAAAGAATATATTTTTCACAGTGGCATTAACGCTCTCGACATTAGCTAGTTACTATGAACACTACTTTACCCGGCATTAGACGAGGCGCCTCCACACGATTGTAATAACCACAGATAACATACCTTACAATCACATCAGTAGCCAGCTTCTGGATATTCAAGCGTTGAACATTGCCGAATGCATAAGATATTCGGTCCCGTGTGAGTGGAAATACCGCTTTGCATTTTACAACAAATTAATTTCCGATAAGAGCATAAGGTGTGTTTGTTTTTGTTTGAAAATCGTTAGAATTTGCACATAAACGTAGGCAATTTGCTTCTGTATTATAAAGCCAAGCGTTTAAAGATCGTATAGTAAGACAGCTTGCAAGAATTCATTATTCTTTCGAACAAATCGTCGTTTATGCAGAATAAACGTCCATCTTTCTAACTGATCATGCCTACTTATTCCTACGTTTAATCGGATTATAATTTTCTCACAGGTCTCGACTCCTTGTAAGCTGTGTTCTCGAATATTCTATCAAGACAACACTATGATACAAGGTCCGTAACTCGCCAAGCCCTGCTCCGCGGGGAGTCATTATCGCTTGACCAGACGGATGCTACTACAACTATGCCACAATATTATTTATAGTAGATATTAGTATGTATGGAGCTTGCTTAAAGTTATAAGTCATGCATGATACGATAGCCAATGATATTATTATTAAATTAACTTCCTCTCGTGGCCTCACGTGACACAAATCATATTGAATCGGTAAAATGTTATAAGGTCATTTATATCTTCAAATTTTTACTCTACCACCAGATCGATAAGCTGTCATGGACAAGAAACTCCAGCGTTGATCTTATAAACAATTACTTATAATATTCAGCTAATCTATATACAAGATTTAAAGATTTGAAATGCCTATCTCCCTATAGGATTAGAACTTTAAAAACACGAGTTCCATTCAATATGTCAAAGAGCATTTCTACCAAATTTGAAGCATAACAGGTAAAATATCCTAGTCCACCTATCACAACTTGAAAATCCAAGTTTCCTTACAAGAAATTCTGCAATTTCGGCAAAAATTACATGATGGACCCCCACATAAGGCTACTGTACGATAAGCATACCTTATTTGTGTAAATTACACACGCACATACGTAAATCAAACGTGATAATCTCGTACGCAGGGTTTTTAAAGCCACAATTAGGCGTAATCATTGGATTCCATGATATATTTTGCAATTCCGCGCGATAGTTACGGCTATCGTCCATCTACTTGGTAGTTTAATGGTCGCGCGGATGTTTTGTGTTTCGCCGCTTTCAATGTGTGTTGTATTATGACTTGCATAACGGTGTATGAGTTATCCTAGTTTTTTTTTTTATTTAGTAGCGGATGCAAACAAAGCACCTATTTTTTCGTAATTTAATCGGCGTGGTTGTGGAAACATGGAATTTAATGCTTATATGCTATGTTATGAATAAAGGGGAAAATATCAATTGGCAGACTATCCGTGTCGGATGGGTGGACGACATAGAAGCGATCTCAGAAAAAAACTGAATAAATAAATATGTACACCCAACAGTCACACAACTAGTCCTGACCCCACACTAGGTGTAACCTGTACCGAGGGTGTCAGAGACTGAGAGACTTTCGATCTCACAACACCCAGACTTGAAACAAATATCTGTGGGCCACACAAACATTTGTCTCAATGCGGGAATCGAACCCGCAATGCAATTAATTTTAGTTAATATCAGTGAGTCAAGGGTTAAAAGGCTTATACCCAGCAGTGGGCACACAAGTCCTAGTTCGCTAGTGCGCCTCAGCCTACCCCTTCGGGGATACATGCGTTATGGGCATACGCAAATTGAAGATAATGAAGCTATGTTGTAGATGTCATAAAACCAATGGAGCGAATCTACTATTGTACAGAAAAATTACAATTAAATTCTGACTCTGACATATAAATATACATGAATTGGTACAGGGAGGTTACCACCACCTCTTATAGCAGTATTATTATCATCTTACTTATACCGATTCCCATACTAAATAAACGAAGAACGATTATAATAATACTGCTATAAGAGGTGGTGGTAACCCTACTGATTTCCAAACTTTCCTACACCATAGTTTTGTTATGCAGGATGATCATAATTCCAACTAGTTATTCTTGAATATAATCCGGCAATAAATAAACAATTGTAGATATAGTGGACGGACGAGCGCCGCTCCACGCCGCGTGGGTGTGCCCGGAGTCAGGACTGGTTTCTGCAACCGCATTTTTTCGCATAGCTAATAACAGCATGAACTCATCGGTCAATAGCATCCAAGTTACTGTTTATGGGCACCTTGCAGCACTTCGATAAATTTTAGTTTATTCCAAATTTCGATTTAAATATAGGAATAAGCTGTAGGATAATTTGAGTTTAGGTCAGACTCTAGATTAGTAATAGCGCTGCAAGTCGCCCTAAGATACAGGTTTATAATTATTTTAATTAATTATTAATTTTGGAGCATACACCTCTGACTTTTCTATGTTAGGTGTATTTTCATTGTGAAATATCGCTTGCTATAACGGTGAAGGAAAACATCGTGAGGATACTTGCATACCCGACAATTTCTTCACAGGAATTTCGAAGGTATGTGAAGTCTACCAACCCGCACTAAGGCCTAACCCCTCTCATTAGTAGATGAGGCCCGTGCCCAGCAATGGGACAGTATTATTACAGGGCTAATATTATTTTTTATTATTATTTATTAGTTTTGGAAGACTCTCTACATATTTTTCTATAACATTGCCAATGTTACGACAATGTTACATTGGCATATTTTTATTATTCAAACGATATAGTTTACAGGTGAACACAGCACTATCCTTTAAAAAATTACAAGTATGTATTGTATTTAACTAATCGCGTTGCCAACGTATATAAAGCGGCCATATTTTTTTTATATCCTCAAAAATAATGCCATAAATCTATTCGAAAAATAGTAAAATATAATGAAAGCAGCGTATATTAAGCCTGAATAATTCCCAGCATTATATTAGACGCATCAATACAAATCATATAAACTATCAAACAAAATTTATATCTCGCATATTCACAATAAGCTTCATGAGTATTAAAGTATAACAATAGCTTCAAACACCACAAAAAATTATACTTGCACATAAAAATATCAATAACTGTCAATTAATATTAGAAAAGCAGTCTTTGTTGGGACTATCACAGCGGGACAGTGGTAAATGGTCACCGTTCACAATCAAACCAAATGGCGCCAAAATATTTATCATTATAATAAGAGTTTGTATGGTGACAAATGTACGAGGCTTCGATACCGAAGTGTTTATTATTGCGGCGAGGGTCTTAGTAAATTTGACAATTAAATAACGGGTCTCGACGGGAGATCGTTGCGCAGGTGTTAATTAAAATGTATGGGTGTATAAATATTGATCAGTTCAGTGGAGTGTTTGAATGCTAGTGTTGCAAGGATTGGCCCGTGAGAACGTATTGTCAACTTTAATGAGTTGAAAGGAATTGAAATGCTTTAAATGCGACTAAAAGGTAAAAATAGATCCGTAGAAGTTTTTGAACAGATCTATGCCGTTAGCTCTTATATCAATTACCTAACAATAAAGCTGGCGCTTGGTGCTATTATAAAAAAAAAAATCGGAAACAACTAAGCTATATATAAAGTATTTAGTTGTTATAAGAAAATGTAAAAATTAGGTATTTTTAAAAATTATAATTATTTTATAACACGCGAGATATAATTTGGGAATTTGTCATCTGGGACGGAACTAAGCTCGGCGAAATGTGGGTGTTCTAGTTCGCTAGTGCGCCTCTGCCTAGCCCTTCGGGGATACAGGCGGGAGTTTATGTTATGTGTTGACATAAAATAGTTTTTCATTACACTGATTGCAGCTACAGTGAGAGAGCAGATGTATTTTTTTTCTCTTTATTTTTCGAGAGGTTTTGGTCCACAAGGGTACGCCAACCCCATGTTATGATTTAAAGTTGTTTTCACAAACTAAAACTCAGATAAACTATTATTAAACAGAAAACGCAAATTAGAACCACTACTTGAACGTTACAAGTTATCAAATTGCAAACATGGCTCTATTAAATAAGGATCGTTTCATATTCATAATATGTATGATATTCATGTCAATGACATTTGTAGAGCGAAGTTGTAACTCGCGGGTTTTCTCGAGTAACTAACTCTACAATAATATTTTACGTAAACTTTCCTTTAGTTTCGACCGACTTCCAAAAAGGAGGAGGTCCTCAATTCGTTTGTTTTTTTAATGTATGTTACGCGATTTCTCAGCCAAATATGGACCGATTTTCAAAATTCTTTTTGTTTTCGATAGAGCTTATTTCAAGGGTATAATTTGGTCACGATCGGATTTGAAGTAGGTCCATTAAGTTTTTAAACTTGTGATTATGATTGATTACTATTACACAAGTAGTACTCATCAAAAATTATTATTTGTTTTTTTTTTCATACGTTTAGTTTAGTCCGTTGTAGTTTCCGCAAATGGCTTTGTTATTTAGCAAGTTTCTTTATTTCTTTCTATTTGAATGATGTAAAAGACGAAAGCTGTCATTTTCATAAATAAGAAAAGAAAGAAATAAATAAACTTTATTCAGCCAATGTCACAGGTAACAGTGAGTGGGAGAGAACAAAAAGAAAAAGACAATATGTAGCACTAAGAGGTAACAAATTGATTAATTACTAATTACGTATTGAATATTGTAAGAAAAATGAGCACACACAACACCATGAACGTGCTCACATCTTAAACAGTAAAAGCCGTAGTAAACACAGGTACATAATACAAGTTACAACATAAACAACGTTTTTTGTCACACACTAACATTTTTACTCGACTTAAGACTGCCTCGGTGGCGTGGTGGTATTTCGGTACGACTACGGTTTTGAGGTCTCGGGTTCGATTCCCGGGTCGAGCAAAGTGATATTGGATTTTTCCATATCAGCCCGGAGTTTGGAATTTGTGCCTGATATGGCGATAGGCTCGCCCCCTATCACATCTGGGACGGAACTAAGCTCGGCGAAATGTGGGTGTTCTAGTTCGCTAGTGCGCCTCTGCCTACCCCTTCGGGGATACAGGCGTGAGCTTATGTTATGTTACTAACATTTTTGTCACTTTTAAGTTTTTCTAACTACGTTTCTATTCACACACAATTCGAATACTTGGTCAAAAGTTTGTCATTCCACAGGCCTAATCATTAACAAAATAAACAAACCAACGCTCCGATTTACAATATGAGATATACTGATTATAAAGGCCAATGCACACCCCGCCCGGGTCATTATACGGCCGTTAAGCTTCTGTTTAGTGTGTCAACGCCTTATACGGGACCGAAAGTAATTTACTGCGCGCGTTTGTACTCAATGTATCTACTTTAAATATTCGTATGTGAATTGGTACGGCTCAGGATTTTTTTGAGGAATCGACATATTTGGAACAATGATATTAGGTACTTAACTACTTACGGCCGGTCTCAATAAACGATCTCAGTTTAGAGTGCAGATAGATCGCGATTATGAACCAATCAAATCAAGTCATTTGACGGAGTCATGTTCAAACTGTGTTCTTATTGGCTAATTTTTGTAATCTATCTGCACATTCGAACCGAGATTATTTATTGGAACCTGGCGTTAGTGTACAATATTGGTATTGATATTATCGAGCCTAGTCTATTCAACTGAAACTTTTTTATGAGAATGAATACGATATTTTATGCAATAAGTTACTCATTTAGTGAAAAATAAAAATGAAAACGTCGGCTTTGTAATATTACTACCCACTGTTGGGCACGGACCTCTCCTACTTAAAAGAAAATAAAAATTAAAAGGAACTATTCAATTCATAAAACGAATTCCTTTAACTTTTGAAGCAATACGTTACAAAAACATCGTAAATAATACGCCATAAAAAATTCAAGACATAAAATGATCAACCCCGATAGCCATTGATTGAAAGTGAAAACATTAATGAACATGCAATAAGGGACAAAGTTGGCGGACGAAGGCATGTAAATAAGCTAATTAAGGCCTGCCGAGATCGGCTTAAGCCATTAAAACTATAAAGGTCACAATTCTTCATATCACAGGTACCGCTTAATAGTTTCTTATGAATTTAACACTGGCTTATCTCAACGGTTTATGGACGGCTTTATCTTAGAGGAAATGTTGGATGTTTGCTTTAATTTCTTTTTAGAACGCCGCTGCAGACGCTCCATGTCTTGATTGCTTTATTGGGCATGAGAACTTGGTTTCATTACGATGGCTTTGTAATTAACTTATGTATATGGAAAGAACAGCAGAAGGTTCTGCCTGCCAAGTATCAATCGACGGACGTTAAAAAAAGAAGCACTTCGAATCGTCGGCGATCCCAATCTCATGGACAACGTGGAGGCGTTGGGGCTGCGGAGAGACTATGGGTATCTGTGTTTTTTACCGCCTCTATCACGGAGAATGTTCCGAGGAACTGTTTAACATGGTGCCTTCGGTACCATTTTACCATCGTACCACAAGACACCGTAGTAGAGTTCATCCTTATCACCTGGAAACAATCCGTAGCAGTACGGTGTATTGTACGGTCAATTGTTCTTTGAAGTAATTATTTTCCCATGAGAACGCTGCATCAACACATTCCGGCCGTTTCCAATAAATGTTTTCAATTAGAATATGCAGATAGATCCCGAATGAACCAATCAAATAAAGTCATTTGACAGCGTCATTTCAAACAATTCGAACTTTGTTCTTATTGGCTAATATTTGCGATCATTCTCCAGAATTGGATTGAAATAGTTTAACGCATCCAATAGACTAATGGGTACTGTCACACATACATATATAGACTCACAGTATCACCGAAGGGGTAGGCAGAGGCGAACTAAAGAACTAGAACACCCATATTTCGCTGAGCTCATTTCCGTTCCAGATGTGATAGGGGGCGAGTCTATCGCCATATCGGGCACAAATTCCGGACTCCGGGATGATAACATAAGCTCACGCCTGTATCCCCTAAGGGGTAGACAGAGGCGCACTAGCGAATTAGCACACCCATATTTCGCCGAGCTTAGTTCCGTCCCAGATGAGATAGGAGGCGAGCCTATCGCCTTATCGGCCACAAACCCCAGACTCCGAGCTAATGTGAAAAATCGAACATCACTTTGCCCGACCAGGGGATCGAACCGGAGACCTCAGGACCTCAGGTACCTAGTCGTACCGAAATACAACCACGCTACCGAGGCAATCGAGGCTTATTATGGAGGGGCAAGTAGTCACTCATAACGACAATTCACCTTTAAAATAGAAACCCTGCGGCCACAACACATTCCAATTTTAAAACTGCATATTCTTTGGTCCGCACCATATTTACACTCGATAGTAATATCAGGTGCGGTGTTGCCAGATAAGTTTCCCGACATCTCAATCCTCGGTAAGTGAGAGGCACGATGATTGCAGACCGGAGACAGATAAACGGCAGATAACAGGTATCTGAGCTCAATCGATGCGATAAGGGGAAACTGTCTGACCTGTTTGAGGTGGCGATTGATGTTAAATGTATTTTCAATGCAGTATACAGGAAAAAAAGTATTGAAATTGTTTGGGTATGCGACGATGATTTTAAGGACATAGAGACAAGAATTTTGGGATTAATATTTTCAAATTGAATTATTTTTTTTATATTTGACCATAAGCTTTATATTTTGTAATCTATGTGGGGCCAATTCCTTTTATCATCATCATCAGCCATAGGGCGGTCACTGCTGAACATAGGCCTCCCCCAAGGATTTCCAGATCGACCTGTTGGAAGCGGCCTGCATCCAGCGACTTCCTGCGACCATTATTCTTATCATGAATATGAAATTACAGATAAATTCTATTAAAAAATACACAACTGCCAAGCAGTATATGGTGTTAAACAAACTTCCCATTAAAAACGCTATTAAGGTATTAAGGTAGCTTTTACACAGTCGGCACTTAACACCTACACCTACACGGGCAGCATTATTACCAACAAAATTTAATTTAAAAAAATAGCCAATTTTCTCGTTTCTCTCACATTTTACGACTTAAACATGACTGCATCGCGCATAACAAAACCCGTTTAAAACGTCATATGGCACGTTTAATCTCAATTCATGTGGACATTGAGACATAAAGGAAAAGTTGAATTCACAGCGACCCGACGGATAAGGTCTCACGCACACTAACAACTTTTTACAATCAAAATAAATGTAGTTGTCGCGTCAACGACAAAGTTATAGCCACATGGATGTTGAAAAATGAGGTAATTTAACAAAACAACTAAAATTTTGGTTTGATTTATAATGACAGTTTATTATTAAATGATAAAATGGCTACAGCTCTTGGTAGGTACTTTAGTTCAACAAGTTTTTAAATACTCACAATACAAATCCACTAGCTTTTTAATAAAAACGCTTTTTCAATCTTTTACATCTTAAATCTTTTTATACGTCATGGCAAAGTTAGTATGTTTTAAGGTATGCAATCAAAATGGGATATCATGTCGCGCGTTGCCAGTCAAACAACACCAACAATCGACTTTTGAAATAACTTGGTGTAAAAATGCCTTAGGCTTGTGTGCTCTGTCACCTATTTCGCTCGTTTCGACCATTGTATCTGTTATCAACTCCAAAGTTTACCTTAAAAGCAATTACATTGGCGTTTATAAAACGCTGATAAAACAATAATCGACTTAAAGTAGCTTGTGTACACAAGCCGTAATTTGGAAAGTGTCAAAATGTGTGTAAACGGGCGGTTATTAATGTTCTTAATAAAGGTGATTTCACACGATAGCCACAGGAGGTGGACACGCCCGCGGGAGATCCTCATAAACCGGTACAGTTCGTTTTATCGAGATTTAATATACAATGAATGCCGTCGCTTATTACGAAACGTATTATGAGGATAACAGACGATCAACTATATTCGATAAAATTATACTTTTTAGTGACAGTTCGATAATTCGATAATCGAAATGTCAGTTTACACTTGCATTATCTTTACAGTATAAATTGATGTTATTTATGATTATTTCCATTCCTATAGTCATTCCTGAGTTGTCCAGGATTGGTGTGTCTGATATAATTATTATACCTATTCCATCCTAACTAATTAAACGACAGTTTAAGGTCGGCAAAATGTGGGGGGTGCACTGTTGCACTTCTGCTATACCCCTTTGGGGGTACTGTCGTTAGCTTACGTATGAAACAGCTTTTATCACTGGATTTTCGAATTATGTGAATAAAGAGGTATTTTTAAGAGATCGTAGACCCTTCCCATCTATCATAGATTTAGTCCAAAAAATAAAGCTGATTAAAATATATGTACATGTCCATGTTACACATTAGGCGAGCGTGATAGATTAAGCCATTAAGTAAGAGGGATCCAGTCCTGGGCAAATTAAATTAGAAAATTCGTTTTGCCCGACCTGGGAATCGAACCCACGACCTCCCGGTCCACAGCCCATACATGCTGCCACTAGACCAAGGAGGCGACCACTTATTGTACCACCCATTAAAAATAGCAATTATTTCTCAGAGAAAATAACCATACCGCTGGTATGTTGTCATAATTCTTAAAGTCCCGGAACTCTAAATTGCAACGTCAACGTTGAATGGTTAAGGTGTCTGTACATCCGACTGTGATTTATGTGTATATCAGTGAATGAATTGCGACGTCTGTATCGGAATAATGTGAAGTCGACTTAACGACTTATTATGGAGGGACAAGCTTCAAGGGCCGTGTAGATGGTTTTCTCCTGTGTCTACATTCTAGAATTTTTGAAAAGATAGATGTATTGTGGAGAGGGTCATGTGTGAAATTGCTGTAAGAAATATTATCATATCAGATTTGTGTTGACCGATAGTAATTCGAAAATTTTGTCAGTGATTTTTAACGATACTGCCCCGTTTACTTATTTGTAGTTGGAAATATCCATTGTTCTGAAATGGGTCAGAAGGTCAATGAAAGGAACTGAAGTCCAGTGTTACTTGGGTTTAAAAACTTGCTAATGATTACATGAAAACAAAAAAACAGCACTTCGGGAATATAAGTATAGAAGACATTACATTTATGTGATCATGTTTACTTTTAAAAACTTTCATTACGTTTCAAACCTATTTTATGTCATTCGAATACTTTATGCAAATTATAATTAGAGTTTAAATAAAATTTAATTTTAAGTACAAATTGAAAAAGCCTCCTTATAATGCATACAAAAAACTAATTTAAAACTTATCAATTAATATTTTACGAGCCATAAAATTGAGCCGGAATTCGAACATGAAAAATCAATTAAGCACGTAAGATGAAATTTTTATACTCTCCTAAAAGACGTAAAAAATGACTACTTAAGTATGAAGTTAATTGTCGTTTACAGTATTTAAGTAGTCGACATATTTTTTAGAAAGTGTCATGAGCGCAGGATCCAAAAGGAAGTTTATATAAAAAAATGTTTTTATAGCCCATTCCCACGGCGACATGCAGGAAGTAGTTTTTTACGGGAATCTTTGTGCGGGATGCGTGTATTTACTTATATTAAAAGACACTATACTAATAGAAAAATCCTGCAAAAAATCAGGATGTCCGCCAAGCTATAATACTAATATAAAAAAATCCAAAATGACTAAAATCTACAGTTTATTATCATGCGATAATAATATGTTTTGCATAATTAAGTAATATACTACCTCTAATCAACAAAGATATAAAAACCTTAACCATTCTAAGAACTAGTTTTTAAAATACCTATTTTATAAACATATACCACACATAATAATCAACTGCGAGTAAAACATTAGAGAAGCGTATCGCACAGTTATCGAGTTAAATTCTTATTAAGATCGCAGATTACAAGCTTTATGATAGCAAATTAATTCGATAGTTTTAATTAAACGACGGTTAAATATGCTTGTATTTTGTAGATATATTTTATAGATATTAGACGTACATTAGAATTTTAAAATTTATTTAAATACGTTTCGTTACGTTGAAATAAAACTATTTTTACGGATTCTATCACGATTTGGTTTTAATTTACGTTTCATTACGTGCATTAAAGATTAGAGCTTTTTTTCACTTAAACTTAAAAAAGCATCAAAATGATTATTAATTGTATTTATTTCGATTAATAACACCTATATGTTACACTAGATCAATCTTCATTTAAAAAAGCATTTGCGTTCAAACTAAGCTTGAATAATACTGAAAATGCAAAATATTACTTAATAGAAGGTGTTCTAAAGGTCCATTAAAGGCGACCATTTGTTTGTTAATATTTCGCATTAACAAAGAAATGGTATATTTTAAACATTTATATGATAATTAGACTATAGACAAATGTTTTTTTCGCATTATTCTTTATATATACATGTATATTAATATGAATAAGCAGAATTGTATTTAGTAGTTTAATGGCTTTAGTAAGAACGATGTTATCTTTGTTGTGAGATATTTGTAGCGCCGAAACATTTCTATAATTTACGAGCATAATGTATAATTTTAAAATTAAAGCGACTGTAGAATATTTATTTTTAAATAATTCTACGACCATAGTAATTTATTATTTATGTTAATTATTCCAGACCACTAATCAAAATATAAAGTATTTTCTAAAGACAATAAATTCCACAGATAACAAATATATTTTAAAATGTAAATTATTACCTTAGACAAATTAATGTATGTCAATATTTTTTCTTCATTATTTAAAACTCTTTTACTCTATGATTCCAACGTAATGTTGGCACCCCTGCGTACACTTCACATTCCTTACACCAATGAAAACCACAGAACCTCTTTAACTCAACCTTATATTTAAACATTCCAAATTCAAAACAAAACAAAACACCAACAATCACGTTCATATTCGCGATACGTAGGCAGAGGCGGTGCAAACAAAAAGCCGGCGCAAAGATGCAAGTTCCGAGAACATCACAGATCGGATTCAGCGCATAGCAAGAAACGAGGGACGTGAGATGCAATCCTGTCCGAGTGCGTTTCCATTATACGTGTTATGACCTCTGTATTAGGTAAACTATGTTCTATTTGTGATTTTTTTAGAATTGACGAGTTTCTTTTCGATTTACTCTCTGCAGTTTAAATCACATTAGCTTAGGGTTTATTGTAATTTTCTCCTTTGATTTGATTTTATTTTTTAATCTTCAAATTCCTTGGAAAAAAACCTTGATTTTGGAATCACGGTTTGATTATTAAAAAAAACATTTTTAAATTCCGTCATAAAAGAAAATAAATTCAAATAAATTCTTACTCAAACACACTTTCTTTCTAGTGTTTTCCGGAAGTCGATGAGGCAAAGTTTAATTATTATAATAAGATATTAGACTAGGTAATTGTTACCGGAAAGTGCATTTAAGCAAAGCTACAAAATAAAATACCTCTATATATAAGATATTTTCATATCATCCATCGTTTAGATTTGTAGGAAAAAATATTCAAACTCAGCTATCGTCGTAGTCTTAATTTCAATTTGCTTAAAAAGTTGGATTCAATTTCAACTTTTTTTTCTATTCAACTTCCAGTTCAATGAACAACAAAAGCAACCACCTATATACAAAAGGTTTCTGCTGATATAAATAATCACATAATTAAATCATACGGTCAAAAAACCTATCATCGTACTACAATGAGTACGATCATCGAATGTCATAAGAGATGACGTCAGGGCATAGACTAGCTGCCACAACCGGTTCACGTCCATTCATAAATAAACCAAAGAGTTTTTCTGTGCCGAGATCAACTTATAATCTCGGATAGATTAATTTCATACGTTTGAGCTATGATTGTTTTCTAGGAATATGTTTCACGACGGGCCGACTCGACCGGTTTGACACCACTATCTCACAGAAAACCGACATAAAGTGGCAGCTCGCTGTGCCGTTTCGTTCGGTGAGTAAGATTTTTGGTGGTCCAATTCCCTCCTTCCCATTCCCTATTTCCCTCCTTTTAGATTGGCAACGCACCCATGATTTTACAAAAAATAAAAGGTTCAGGTTTGATCTACTATAATCACAAGTTTAAAAACTTAACGGACCGACTTCAAATCCGATCGTAACCAAATTTAAATGGGACCACCCTTGAAAGAAGCTCTGTCGAACACAATAATAATTTTGAAAATCGGTCCACATTTGGCGGAGATATCGGATCCCTCACAGAGGGTTGACATCAGGCAGCCAGCCGGTCGTAAAAACTAAGCCAAATCCTCTTTTTACCATACTTGAAAAAGTGTGTTGCGCCGACCCCACATTAAGGTGGGATAAGGGCAGGTAGAAAGAAAGAAAGATTTGGCGGAGATATCGCGTATACATACATATACATTAAAAAAACAGACGAATTGAGGACCTTCTCCTTTTTAGAAGTCGGTCGATAAACTGTTTGACACTCATATTACGGATGGACATTATAATTTCATGAATTATATATCATTCGCTTCGATTTAAAAACAAAAATTCATGCCAAAGCTAAACTGGTGTCACGTAATCTTATGCAAACCTCATTATACGCTCATTATACGATAATGTGGAGAGATAAACAACTCCAAGAGCGATTGTGAATGGTGGTTTAATGGATGATCCCATTCATCTTGCGAGGAAATAATATTAACTTGTTTTATACACTGGTGATTTGTAGATACATAGAAGATCTTGCATGAACCAATCTAACTCCGACGGTTTGCATTTTTTTTAAAGCACCGACTGACAAACAAGCACGTGGTGGTATCAAACCGGTCAAGCCGGCCCATTCGTGCTGTAGACGTTATTGTTGCTATATACAACGCATGTATGAGATTTCCATTGTATAATTCTAGACAACTGGATGCAAGACTTAGGCTGCGTTACCACCTAAAATGGCACACATTTCTCTAGCATTACTTTCTCTGGTGAAAACGCAGCCTTATTCCGTAACGGTCCCCAGGCCTATACTAAAACTCTAGTGTAACTGCCTCTCGTATTTATTGCGATTATAATCCGTCCGGCTTACTTAAATAATATTGAAGCAAGTTTTACGGTTCAATATAATGCGGTTAGTTGAAGCATCGCATCGCGTCGGGTTTATTGCGCGCAGTTTGTTACCACTCTAGTAATTAGCGTCTAGTCACTAGCGCCAGTCACTTGCGGGAAAGTGTGTTGACATTCAATCAGTGGGGACGGTCGCGGTGTATTTACGTTTGGATTTGGATGTTTCTTGTAATCGATTGAAATTGAATGGTTTGTGAAAGTCAATATCACAATGAATATCCTGATCTGAAACAAATATTTGTAGGCCACACAAACATTAATCGACCTATCCAAAGAATAAAGTTACCTATGATAATGAATTAAAATTGCTTTCTTATTTTTCTAAGCTTATATGGACCTATATATTTAATTAGTATTTTTTTATTAAGTGATGACATAATAACAAGTTAAATTATACATATATAGACATAGCTTAAATATTTACTAGTTAAATATATAGGTAAATATAAGCTTAGAAAAATAAGAAAGCAATTTCGATTCATTTTCATATGTAACTTTATTCTTTGGATAGGTCGATTTGTCTCGATGCGGGGATCGAACCCGCGGCATCTCGCTTCACAGCCGGCTTCTCGCCCGCTGCGCCACGGAGGCATTCAATAATTCAGTGTTCTATTAATGTATTAGGCAATAAAATATTCACTTACCTAATGTCAGAGGAATTTGCGTCCGAGTATTACGCATTCAATATAATAAAGTATGCAATAGTTAAATCTATAATCCATACTTTACATATTGGCATTCCATTCCAACGGTAAGCACCTGTAACGCCATTTTTTATGTGCATGTTTGGTTTTACAGACATTTAGTATCAATTAATACAACGATCAGATTAGTCCCAAAACACAGTTTAACGACCAATTAAAGTATGCTCAAACCTATATTAACATAAGCGTTATTAATAGATGGCTTTGCATGTTTAAATTTCAGTTATGCCGAAATGTAGTTTTACGATGAGATTAGAAGAATCGACAGATATGTTAAAATGTGCATTACGTCATAATTCTTGAATATTTATTTAATGGACATAATATTATTGGCTATAAAACCTTAAAGGAGAATTAAAGGCGAGCGATAAAGTGAAACTAAGTATTTTATATTAAAGCATATTCCATAGGAAAGTCAGAGGTGTAATTAGCTCTTCTGCATACTTAAGATTTTTTTAACAGAAGAATCGAAATTTTGTGAAGTTTGCCAATAACCCTCTCCTTAGACGTAGCCCGTGTTTAGCAGACTATGTGGCGGGATCCCATAAAATTGATGTTTAAAATCTTTGAAAAAGTGTGTTGCGCCGACCTCACAGTAATGTCGGATAAAACAGGTAGAAGAAGATAGTATATTCCAGGCAGAAAAAATGAAATAATTATAGCACATTCAATCCGTGGCCTATTTTGACGTTATGTAAGTTTTTGTATATTTTGTGTTGAGTAGTCGTGTGGGGTATGAAAGCCCGCATGATTGAAATACGATAGTACTATAGCGGAACAATTATAAAGACATCACATGTCATTGCCACAGAGGTTTAATAAAATGTTTTTAAATAAAATTCTTATGTCGATAATAAAATTACATGTGAAAATTATCCCTACAGAATAATACTCTCGGGGCGAAATGTGGGTGTCCTAGTTCTATAGTTTGCCTGTGCCTACCCTTTCGGGGATAAAGGCATGAATCTATGCGTGTATGGCGGCCTCCGTGCCTCCGTGGCGCAGTGGGCGAGTAGCCGACTGTGAAGCGAGAGGCCGCGAGTTCGATTCCCGCATTGAGACAAATGTTTGTGTAGCCCACAAATATTTGTTTCAAGTCTGGGTGTTGTAAGACCGAAAGTCTCCCATAGTCTCTGACACCCACGATACAGGTTATTGTGGGGTCAGGACTAGGTGTATGACTGTTGGGTGTATTTATTTATTTATATTTATTTTTCCTTCAACAGTTGTAGTACCTACCTACTCTTGCATCTATTACAACAACTAGCTTAACAAAAGGCAGCATTCAATGAGCCATTCAGTTCTAAGAAAATCAATCCAAAATTCACCCACGTACTAAAAAACAGGCTTTGGGGAAAATTTCTCAAGGCTACTCGGAACTGCAAACAGGAAATGCTTGGCTGATGACTGTACCGTGTCTAAGGAGTGTACGATGACTCCGAACCGCATTAGCATTCTTTTGATTATCAACTTTTTGCCATCTGTTGCAGGTCGAAAATGGCTAAACATCTCAATTCTAGCTTGACATGAGATTTTATAGATGTTTACGTAATTTTGGCATTGATTAGCCTTGAGAAACCGAGCGGGAGAGGATGTTTTGAAATATATGGTTAATCATTACGTTAACAGATAGTGCATATTAATAATTTTGAACTCTGTAGAGTATACGGATTCATAAGAAAAATACAATATCATAATTTATTTGATATACCGGGATATTATTTTAGATATGTTCATCATCATCATCAGCCACAGGACATCCACTGCTGGACGTAGGCTTCCCCCAAAGATATTCAGATCGACCTGTTGGAAGCGGCTTGCATCCAGCGACTTCCTGCGAATTTTATCAGGTTGTCTGTCCACCTACATACAGTACATTTTCAGTAACATAAAATTCGTACCAACAATTGTTTCAAACACATCCCTAACGCTTTGTTTTCGCTTAAAATAAAATCAGTATTAGTACCCATTTAAAATTCGCTGAGCGTCGGCGTATCAAACGTAGAAACTCGCAATCAAGACAAGACTTGACTCGAGATAAAAGTACAACAAATCGCGTGCCACGAGCACTCCATACTCGGAGCCAGTTCGAGAATGCACCGTTACACCGCCAACACACTTGCACTCGTAAAACACGTTATTGTATCAAATGGCGAGTATAAATCGAGTTTTCGCAACAGCACTAGTAAGTTGGCAGAGTTAAAAGGCGACAAATTGGGAATGTAGGCGGGGGAGCTTCGTTGGATTTTTGCGAATGTTCGTGTGTCTGGATAATTGCGGTTAATATTTCATCTTGCTGTTGCGTTATAGCCAAGTTTTTAAAATATAATTGTTTTCTTAAGAAATAAATAACGCCGTGTTCATTATTATATTCATTCTTTGTTTCTTTCCTGCCCTTCCCGAGTTGATAGGGTCGGCGCAACACTTTTTGAAGCATTTTGCAGAAATTGATTTGCCTTAGTTTACACGACCGGCTGCCTACCTAATGTCAACCCCCTCTGAGGGATCCAGTCAGTCACCTGACTATAACTATTACTATTAAGTAAATCTTTAACTATTACTATTAATCTTTGGGGGAGGCCTATGTTCAGCAGTAGACGTCCTATGGCTGATGATGATGATTAAGTAAATGATAATATTGATCAAAGCCTTGTTTAGTCGTGTCGTTTCTGTTTTTATCTAAGTCTTTATACCTTTCTGCCTGGCGCTATCCCCGTTTTATGTCAGGGTCCACCTTCCTACTTAAACGCTTCCACTTCGCTCGATTTTGAGCATCCCCATACAATTAGGGTATCGAGAAGATACCTTAAATAGTTCAATAACAAATCTCAGGGTCATTTTCGAAAAAAAAGACATTTCGAGTATTCCGAATGCCAAACCTTATATGAGCTGTGATTAATTTTCAAGCGTCGCTCGTCCCCAATTTGGGAGTTCAGCGAACACCTCACACCACCATTTTGGGACGATATCTTCTTCGAAACAATTTACAACGTGAGTGGATAATTTACCCCCCTTTTTTGATTATCGTTAGTTTTTATTGCTTTCAATTTTATTCGAAAAGTCTTTCGAAATTGTTCATAATATGTTGTTCGTGTTTAAGGGTGTTTAAAAATGACTGTCAGCAAACTACTATTCTTTCATTACATTTATCTTTTGTGCAATTTCAGATCAGATAAATATTTAAACAAAGACATCACTCTCCTTCTGAGGCAGTCAGGTAAAAACAGATAATCAAAACCAGAAGTTATTAATTATTAAAAGGCCACAAAAACTAAAAATGAAATTGAATAAAAACTGGCAAGCTTAAAGTAATTTTAGCTCATATTATCTAAAACGTTGACCACAAGGATATGCAATTACAATTTGATAAGTCAATGACTGACAGCACCTTCTTTTTAGGCATGGGTTAATAATGATTCGCATACTAAATTATACTGCCTCGGAGGCGTGGTTCGGTACGACTACGGTTCTGAGGTCTCGGGTTCGATCCCAAGGTCGGGCAAAGAGATATTGGATTTTTCCATATCAGCCCGGAGTCTGGAATTTGTGCCCGATATGGCGATAGGCTCGCCCCCTATCACATCTGGGACGGAACTAAGCTGGGCGAAATGCGGGTGTTCTAGTTCGCTAGTACGCCTCTGCCTACCCCTTCGGGGATACAGGCGTGAGCTTATGTTATGTTAAAATATACTCACTCCAACACATAACTTATTGGCGTAATTCACGAACTTACCTGAAACAAATAGAAAATTATGTAACTTTGGTACAAAAACCGGTAACAATAAATGTTCAAACAAACGAGTACAGTACACGAATGGCAAACGGCCTCTTTGACTGATAAAATGTAATAAAACCTCAAGGCTGCCAACATAACGGAATTTGACGTTCCAACTTTTTGCACGCCTTTAAAGCTTGGCAAGCTTATCGATGCTCATAAGAGAGGCCATTAGCAAATTGTTGTCAGATATGTCATATGAGTGCATAGAAATATTGCTCGAAGATTGTTCTAGAATTGTTATAAAAAATAATAATGACTATTTTGTGATACTCCTTAATGTATTCTTTTTCAAATTTAGTTTTCCACAGATGCTAAAAAACAAACCATTTATAAATCTTGAAGTTATACATTGTTGTTTCAGATCTTGATAAGTATATAAATAATAGGAGATAACATACGATATGTAAAGGTAGGCCTATGGCCTAGCAGTGGACGTCATGTGGCTGATGATGATGATGATGATGGGTGGGTAAGATAATATTTAGGGTGAGATGGGGCCGGCATGTTGAAAATCGCATCAAAAGCTATCAAAGTAAAATAATAAATATTATTTACACAAAAATTATGTAAGCATGTTCTTTTTTTTAAGGACATAGACAGAGGATAAACGGCCTTGTCTTTGTGCCTTAAAATAATTTTGATTCCTCCCAAGGAGCAAAGACAAAATTTTCAATCATTACACAAATGGCTGTATTGTTATAGTCAGCTAAGCCCGAAGAAAAGTAAGTTAATAAAGAAGATACATCGAATATTTTGCAAATACAAGCTAAGCCAGATGTTCTATGCATAATAAACTGGGCCAAATCGGGGGAAACTCACAGCGATGGGTATCACAGATGGTAACTCCAGTTCCATGTGAGCAATTAGCGTGGTTCCCATGCGATGCCGACAATAGAAACACATTTGTACGTTCGTGGAAATGGGTAATTTGTTCTGGTAAATCCGAGAATACTGTAGTGTGAAGAAACTAAAAAAAACATGTATAGACATGGTGTTTAAATTTAGAATAAAAACATGCTGAATAACCATTATCTGAGTAATTTAAATAAAGAATTGTCATAATAAAATTATCATTATACTGTTACGTTTTACGCCTCAAATTTTATCGTTCCTTATATGAAAAATCCTAATCTAACCAACCGTGGTGATAGAAATATCGTGTATCCTAAGCAGACGTCATCGAAAAATAAACAAACAATAACTAGCATAAAATATGGTTTAAATTTACCATACGCTAAACAAACACGGTATTAAAAAACAAACATAAAATTGCAAATGCGTTGTTATCTGCTGCTCTTACTTAGTGTTTAAAGCCTGTGGAAACGCCTAACGGTTGGTAATTAGACGTAAATATTCAGGCAGAATCGAACCCACTATCTGCAGCCATCATGGCGTCTGCGCCCTATCCGGCCATCATTGTGCGCCTAACAAAGCGTGCTGGGGTTATTTTTTTATGAGTTTTGTGTCTCAAAATGTTGAGAATGTGGACGCAATAAAAGTAAGAGTTTTCGGGCGACGACGGTTCATAATATATGAATCCTTGAAAGTTGACCGTTTTGGGAACAACCTGTATATTTAATGGCGCTATTTTTACTTTTTTGAAAAGATAGTATGCCAGTATAATCGCTGCGAAATTCGAAAAATAGCAAATGAATAAATTAAAACGCATTAGAACTAAGATAGGCCAAAGACAAGGTGGAGAGATGTAGTACTAAGAGATATGAGAGAGTGTGAGGTCTCCAAAGACGACATTATGTATAGAGCGAAGTGGAAAAAAAACAAGGAAAGCTGACCCCACCACCTTATGGGATAAATAGTTTGGAAGAGAGAGAGAGCATTAGAACTCAGATACTTTTCATCAATAGAGGAGGCCCGTGATCAGCGGTGAGACCCTGAAGTACTAAGAGATTGATATTAACATTTTTACACGCATTAAGATTGCAGGTATAATACATATTTGCGTTGGCCTAATAAAATATTATATTTACTGTGTTCAAGTTTCGAGCATTTTTATAATAAACGACAGTTTAACGTCACGTCTCCTGCACATGTTTTTTAGAAACAAAACACAAAAAACACCTACACAAAACAAGGTTTTTCATTGTCCTGCTCATGTAATAATGGACCACAGACAAAATATTGTAGAAATATCATGTTATGTGTAAATGTTTTAGTGCAGGAGACGCGGCTAGCATAAACTACCCACTGTTTTGTGTAATAATACATTCTTTGTTTTACGTCGTGCTATAAAGTTGATTTTAAACAGATTTTCTCAAGAAACAGTTATTATTCACAGTCCACTGCCGCTTTATTAAATTAGATTAGATTAGATTATAACACTTTATTGAACACCAAACACACAAAAACAAACATAATAAGGTAACAGGCCAATAAAATATGTGTTACAATAGGCGGTCTTATCGCTAAATAGCGATCTCTTCCAGACAACCTTAGGATGGATATGTGGCGAAAGAGTAAAATAATTGATGGGGGTGTGTTGGATTTTCTAAAAAAGAAAATAATTTAATAATTACATAAAATCCAATATTGTGTGATTGAAAAATTATCCTATATGTACATAAATAGTAAGATAAAATAAATAGATAAATTATATACATAATATTTAATGAAAATTAAATTACATCCTGAACCAAAGTTGTACCTAATTATAATAATAAATAAACTATAATTGCGATGACAGATAAAACAGTTTCACCTGCCTCTTAAAACTGCCCAATGATGGAGCCCTGCGCACACACACCGGCAGGGTATTCCACAGACGAACAGCCTGGACGGTAAAGGAGCCGTCAAAGAAACCGCTTGTGTGCAACGGGGTTTTGAGTGTGAGATTCTCTGACGATCTCAACGAACGAGAATGACAGGTATCAAGGAAGCTGAAGCGATCCTTGAGGTACTGGGGAGATGTAGGATTAAATAGAATATTATGTAACAGGGACAATATGTGACAGTTCCGGCGAAGGCGAATAGGAAGCCACTTGAGTTTAGAACGAAAACTGGAGACATGATCATATTTGCGTAGTCCGAATATGAATCGTATGACGAAAAATTCTTCTTAATTAATAAATTCTTCTTTAAGAGCCTTGAAATAACCGTGTCTATCCGCTTAGTGAAATCCTATTAGTTACCTAAGCGTACCCTAGAAACTTCATTCGCCTCTAGAATTCTGCAGGTTCAAATAATCGTATACAAGGCACGGTCCCTACGTATATAAAGACAAGTCAAAATGTCATATTTTTTATTGCATATATGGCTTTAGATTGTCCATACGCTCAACTATATAGATATATTTTTTAAATTATTTTGTATTCTAATAATTCTACTTTAAATACTTATCGAACAAGATAACAAGTATGATAATTCTTGAACTTATAAATAAACTTCATTTCGTTCTCCTGAAAACCTCAGTTTTTGACATGTCGCTTTGTACCGTCGATAGCATCCTAATACCTAGGCATTACATGTCAGTTATTTAATAAAACTATGCAATGACAATTAGATTAAAAGCAGCTCAAAATTGCTTCGTTATTTAGCTTATTTCGGTAGTGTATTATAGAATAGTAATCAATAACTTAGAATTCCATTGCATTAATTGATAAATATCAGGAAATATTGCGTACTTCATCAATGATTTTTTTCTGTTCTAGTATTTTTACCTAACCTAACGGGCGAGAACTGCGAACATGATTTGCATTTCTATAAATATTGTAAAATATGAAGAATAAAATGTTAAATTTTTAATATTTAATTTAAAATATTGGCATGTTAAAGTTGTTTACGTTCTATCCTGTTTGTTTTCTGTATAAAAATATAACAATTATAATATTAGCCCTGTGATATTACTGTCCCACTGCTGGGCCTGGGCCTTCTCTAACAATGAGAGGAGTTAGGCCTTAGTTTACCACGCTGGCCTAATGCGGGTTGGTAAGCTTCAAATACCTTCGAAATTCTTGCGAAGAAATTCTCGGATAAGCAGGTTACTCACGATGTTTTCCTTCGCCGTTATAGCAAGCGATAATTGGCAGAGAAAACATACTTAACATAAAAAAGTCAGAGGTGTTTGCTCAATTTTGGGGTTGGTCTCGAACCTCCGACACTCGTCTCGGCAGTCCGTACCATTCCCAACTAAGCAATCGCTGCTTACCAACGTACAATAATAAAAACAACGTACAAATGACCAAAAAAATGTACAACGTACGAAAAAAAAACATTAATTAATTTCTAACGCTCCTCCTAGAAAAATTACGACATAAATCACCACAATGAAGTATACACGGAATTCAAACACTCAAGCTGTGCCATAAATATTTTTCGGCGAGCTCACTGGAATGTCAACAGATTTGGGCCCACGTGGATCGGAATCCACTACCTACGCGGCCGAGGCCCTGCGGCCATCAATCTTGTACTATTGTCGCACGGCTACAATGCGCAAGCCTGAATAAGACATTCGATTTGATGTCGAGGGATATTTACGAACTAATGTTATGTTAATTGAATTTATAGTGCCATAAATGACGAACACAATTTAATGCTAACTTTGAGTGGTGCATGTACTTCAATAGTGACCACCATGTATAAGGTGGAAAACCTGTTAATGACTACAGTTTATACTTTTAGGGTGCCGTACCTCAAAAGGAAAAAACTGAACTCTTATAGGATCACTTCGTCGTCCGTCTGTCTGTCTGTCAAGACCGTTTCTTTTAGGAACGCGTGGTGACATCAAGCTGAAATTCATATCAAATACTCAGGTCTACTGTCCCTTGGAGCTGTGAAAAAATCAAACTTCTAAGCCAACGTAATCAAAAGATACATCCGTTTATGCCGCAAATTTTTTGACACTCGTAAAGAAATAAAAACGTAACCTAACCTTGAAATGTGGTACTAAGCAACGTCTTATATCACAGATAAAGGAAAAAATGCGATATTCATTATATACCTACAGGTTTGTACGGAAATCTCGGTGCGCGAGTCCGTCTCGTACTTGGCCGGTATTTTTATTTGAATATGGTGATTACACTAAACATGATGGTAAGCACAGTGTAGTCAAACAAAGTGAATACACTACACCCCTAACCACCTGTTCCAATAAACGATCTCAATCCGAGTGTACAATTAGATCGTGGAAATGAACCAATCAACGTCAATAAAATTAGTGACGTCATGTCCAATGTTTGTTCTTATTGGCTAATTTTTATGGTCTATCTGTACTCGCAGATTAAAATCGTCTATTGGTATCGGCCGATAGTCAGCACAGAAAACATAAATACATACATAAGCTCACGCCTGTGTCCTCGAAGGGGTAGGCAGAGGCGCACTAGCGAACTAGAACACCCACATTTCACCGAGCTTAATTCCGTCCCAGATGTGATAGTGGGCGAGCGTATCGCCATATCGGGCACAAATTCCAGACTTCGGGCTGATATGGAAAAATCCAATATCACTTTGCCCGACCCGGAATCGAACCCGAGACCTCAGAACCGTAGTCTTACCGAAATACCACCACGCCACCGAGGCAGTCAGCACAGCGTAGTCAAAAAACACCAACGACCCCCGACAGTCTATCGGTAGTCACTAGAATCATGTCGGCCTGTTGAACTGGTACTTCTTCACACTCCAAAAAGGAAATAACCAAAACGAGGGAGTTGCGACAGGACATGCACAGTTATCGTAAGCACCTACGATATACCATGTATCAGTGGCGAAAGGTGAAAAGTTTAAAAAGTAAAGCCAGTGCTACTTTTTCTCCTATATACTACGTAGATAATACTTTTTTATTAGCCTGCAATCTGACAAAAGGAAGCCGGTAGGAATCGAGTTGTATCGACCCTTCGCCACTGCTATGAGAGTACGGTGGTCGCTATCCGAGAAAGATTGTTCTAGTACCAACATCACAAGACAAAGACAAAATATTCAATTCCACGACCAGTCATAGTTGACCTCTGATATCAACACACAAGTCGATGATCCAAACAGGATGAGCTACTTGTCTAATAGACAATACGACACTAAACATGTCACTGTAATATAGAGTAATGTTCGAATATGTCGGCATGCGTTAAAAATGTTTAAATTGATTATATAGAGGTACATCCATATAGGCCGGTTTCAATAAACGATCAGCGATTTAGAGCGCAGATAGATCACGATTATGAACCAATCAAATCAAGTCTTTTGACGGAGTCATTCCAGACTCAGGGTTGATTTTGAAAAATTTAATACCATTTGGCCGACCCGGGGATCGAACCCGAGACCTCAGGACGGTAGTCGTACCGAAATACAACTACGCCACCGAGGCAGAATAACGACTGCCCAAATAGGCTGGATCAACAATAACACTGATAAACGTTGTCTAACATCTCTAAATCAACATCTTGCGCCCTCAATAAAAAAATCAATCTTGCTTATCAATTGTTATAGTGATACCCAATAACCGTAATCGAAACCGAGCTATCTAATCGCAAAACAATCAACAGCGGGTCAACGACCGGCACTCAAATTCAGATTGAGTGTTGAACCCATAACCCTATTTAGAGAAATTTAATTTTAACGGCCTGCGTGGAGCAAACTGCCCCGTTAGGGTTACCAGCCGTAGAGATCTTTCCGGACATGTTGATTATTGATCTACTGTCTAGGGTTGACTTACAAGCTTATTGAAAAAAAAAAACACATCGTTTTTCGTCAGTATCCCCCAAGGAGTAGGCAAAGGTGAGCTAGCGAACTACATTTCACCAAGCTCTTTTTGTTTTTTTTCGGAAAAAAAAAAACAAAAAGTAAAAAGATGAAGCAGCATCACAAAGTGTAATATTTACGAAATAAATTGCGAAAAAGGTGGGTACAAAAATGTTAACACTGTTTAAATTGTAATAGTTAAATAACTAGTACAATGTCGCGAATAGGATGTTATTACTAAACATTTACAAAGAAACTTTTAGAAAATGTCAATTTTTTTAAATACTCGGTATTTCGTTGGGGATTTTAAAAAGTTAAATGGTAACTCTGTTCGTGGTTAGTTACTTTAGAGCCACATCGTCCCACACTTGCCATATTGGCTCGGAATCACTTCGGAAACACGCGCATTTTACGTTCAGGTGTCGTAAAAAAGCAGACCATTTTATTGTAGGGACCGAAATGTTTTAGTGGCGCGTCGTAAAATAAAAACGTTGTAAAATTCACGCATTGTGCCGGCCGTCCATGTTATATTTACGACTTTCATGCACATCCCCCGACGAAATTATCTATTTTGGAATGCCAAATCCTCATTTCGTGCAGTTCGCCCGTTCGTTGGGCTGTATAAGCACTCCTTCCCTGGCCTGGTCGGGTTATAAAAGCCAGCCAGTGCTGCACCCTAATTTTACAATATAAAATAAAACTCGGCCACAGACAATAAAACGTGACCTTTTATTTTTTTGTTGACAACACCACAAGTTCGAAAAAGGAACTTATTTAAGATTTATCGGAACTATTCAACTGGTGGTTCGAAAGAAATAATGAAAAATCATTCGACAAATAACTTATTATGATTTACGACATAGTAAATTGTTTAAAGTGCCGACGTGAGTCGTCTAGAAAATGGAGAAATGTCTTTAAATAGAAGTTTTATGGCTCGAAGAGAATAAAGAACTATAAAAGCGTATGTTTTATAAGGCGTTGGTTCGAAAACGCGATCGATGCTTGAGGGATAAATGTCAGGAACGTTCGAACCTGTTTATCGTTATTTATTAGCTGTTATATAATTCTTTATTTAAATGGGAATACTGTTTTTTTTTTCAATTGAAGAATGGGCAATGGACCTGAAGTTTTTACAGCCCGTGTTGTTCTTTGCTCGTAAAACGTAAACTGCAAACAATCAGACTAAACATTTTTACCGGACTACGGCAAAGCCTAAAGTAAGGGTTATAATTTTAGCAGTCTGCGTGTGTTTATTAGGGTGATTGCAACGCTATAACTAATCTGAAGTTACATCTTATCTCGATTTATCCTACAGCTCAATCTTTTAAATCAAGATTTGGGATAAATAGAGATTTATCGCAGAGCTGCAAGTGGCCCTTAAGTACTACGGTTTTGACTAAAATAAGCGAATGTTATGATCATTTTTTTTTATAGCAGAGACAGGCTACATTTTTAACCGATTTGAAAAAGAGCATTCGATTTCGTACTCGTGATCAGTTTGTAAACTTATTTCCCAATTCCTTCACGTCCCAATACCCAAATATGTTTAAGCAGGTGCCAATTACTTGGTATCCAGTACAAAAGTACGGAATGCAACATCGCAGCTTGTTCAAACGGTACTTTGACCACCTGTTGACAGTGGCATCAGTGAACTGGGCCAGTGGGAACACTGCAACAGGCCAGATCGATCATCATTACAACACGCTTTGTACATCTGTTTGTAATATACATTAATTGGAACGTGCTTTTGCTGCTACGGCGATATGCGTCGTTAATATTGTTATACTGCCTCGGTGGCGTGGTGGTATTCGGTATCGGTACGACTACGGTTCTGAGGTCTCGGGTTCGATCCCCGGGTCGGGCAAAGTGATATTGGATTTTTCTATATCAGCCCGGAGTCTGGAATTTGTGCCCGATATGGCGATAGGCTCGCCCCCTATCACATCTGGGACGGAACTAAGCTCGGCGAAATGTAGGTGTTCTAGTTCGCTAGTGCGCCTCTGCCTACCCCTTCGGGGATACAGGGGTGAGCTTATGTTTATGTAATATTGTTATAAAGCATTTCTTAAGACTTTATGTCAGCTTTTAGGCTGAAAATAGAGTGCACTTTTTTTAAATACAGTCACAAGTTTAAAAACAAAACGGACCGACTTCAAATCCAATCTTGACCAAATTTATATGGGTACCTTGAAATAAGCTCTATCGAACACAAAAATAATTTTGAAGATCGGTCCACATTTGGCGGAGATATCGCGTAACATACATAAAAAATACAGACGAATTGACAACCTCCTCCTTTTTTGAAGTCGGTCGAAAAAAAGTTGAATTCAAAATCACGGACGTAAAAAAAATGGACGGAGCGCAAGAAACATCCAAAGTGAAGCAGGCTTTTCGGCTCATGCGATCTATCAACACGTAATGGCAGCGACTGATCGAATGAGCCGAAAACACAGCTTCACTTTCAATGTTCCTAGCGCTCTGTCCATCTTTTTTTTACGTCGGTGCTTAAACTCTAGTTGGTATGCGGCATGGCAACGTGCCACTCCCTTTCTACCTATCCTTTTTTAATTCTTCTTCCACTTTCCAGTGCAATTTGGGGTCCAGAGCAAAACCCACTGCCCCGGAAGGATAGTCTTGTTTCCCAAATATGATGCAGAAAAAAAAATTGCAAAATTTTTACAACTATGTTTCAGTCCCGGTCAAATCATGTTAGAAAAACCGCAGTGCCCAACCTAGTATTCGAACCCAAAACCTTCTGGTCATACGCCACTAGACCAAGAATTATTATTAACTACGCAATAAAAACATACCACAACGAAATCACAGCAATTACACTAAACATAACCCTTCAACGAGCGCCGTTTATTTTAATCCTTTATAGCATTGCGGCAGACAGACAATTATTTAGGCATTTTTCATTAAAAATTCAATACTAGTGGCCGGCACCAGCGTGGCGGCTCGTTACCACTATTACTTCATGTGCTATTATACAATAAGGTGCCAATTAAAAGGCTCCAGTGGATCAATTACCGGCGCCTATTGGGTATTGAGGCGGCGCACGCGCATTCTAGAGATGTGCTTTATATTGTTATCGATTTATCGACATCATATTACTTATATGATGTCGATAAATCGATTTGGTAATAAAATACAAATAATCATATTTAAAATTATAATGCGAAGTGACGACGGTGTGTTCTGGTCATGTCAAAAAGTTTAATTCAAACCAGAAAAAACGCAATAAAACTTATACCTATTTCTTCGTGAATTGCTCTGTTGTTACACGCACAGAAAATTCAATTTTGGAATGTGGTAACAAATAAAAATAGCTACTTAACCTGTTCACAAATTGAATACATCGTAAATACCGAAATACTATAGACAAACGTACAACACTAGACGTACATATGATTGATACGGCGACGGTTCCAACCGGCCGTTGCCCATTGAATATCTTGTCCGCAACGTCACGGTTAACTAGCCAACAATGATGTATCTGCGACCTCACGGGTATAAGAGGCCGACATTGCTTCTGGTTTGGCGGGAACGGGTTAAGAGTAATGCTATGGATTATAGCATCATACCGCGGACCGTAGTACACCACAATAAAGATTGATCACTACTTTAATGTGAGATTTTTATAGCTAAGGGTCTCTATGACCGCTAATCCAGCATATTAATATTATCCGGTCAATATTTGAATGTTTTAAAATTCAAAGTTAATCTGATGAATTGACAGTGGACAGCTCCTGTCATCGCTATCACAGCAAAATCATAGCGGAGCTTTTATTTGAGTCGCTACTGAATAAATCATGTCATACGCAAACTCTCCGTTTGTATAGTTGTTATCTAATTTTAGTTAATAAAATCAGTCGTCCTATTCTGAACACCTCTATGGAACTTATAGCTGCTACGCTACTCGTGACTGAATTCACAATATTCATAAAGATGCCTTAAACCAATAAATAAATAAATATACGGACAGTCACACACCTAGTCCTGACCCCACACTAGGTATAACCTGTATCGTGGGTGTTAGAGACTACGAGAGACTTTCGGTCTCACAACAGACTCTCAACCCAGACTTGAAACAAATATCTGCGGGCCACACAAACATTTGTCTCAATGTGAGAATCGAACCCGCGGTCTCTCACTTCACAGCCGGCTGCTCGCCCGCTGCGCCACGGAGGCTGTCATGCATGGAGGCTGTTCCTTAAACCAATGACGTTAGAATCGCTCCGCTTCACTTACAGTAATATTTCTATGACTTAAACCCAAACTGTTAAAACTAGCGAGCAATAATATGTCAAATTTGAAAATCGAACCAGTTACATACTCTCATAAAGATTGGCAATTAGCATTCTGCATCACTAGCTTCTAAGCTTCTGTTACTAACTTCACTTAGCACACAAAACCTTCATTATAAGAAACAAATTACGCTTAATCAGCGCAGTTCAATCATTGAACCAATAGTTTGTACACAAACAGTTTCTAAATCGTAATTAAATCAAGCCCACTGAATATTTTCAACAATTTATATCAACTAAACGATCAGCGAACAACAATATTAGCGAGATTTATAACCGCGAATGGTAATTTAGATTGGTTTTAGATGGAAACAAATGCGGTGTGGCCGGAGCGGTGCGGCGCCGCCGAGGCGACCGTGTGGGAAGCAACACTACCTGGTGTAACTGTCGAATAATTTACCAATACAACTGGTGGAATGTTGCTGAAATGATCGGACGAGTTTCAAGATGACTAAAGTTCGTAATTTTCAATCAACTAACATACATACATAAGCTCACGCCTGTATCCCCGAAGGGGTAGGCAGAGGCGCACTAGCGAACTAGTACACCCACATTTCGCCGAGCTTAGTTCCGTCCCAGATGTGACAGGGGGCGAGCTTATCGCCATATCGGGCACAAATTCCAGACTCCGGGCTGATATGGAAAAATCCAATATCACTTTGCCCGACCCGGGAATCGAACCCGAGACCTCAGAACCGTAGTCGTACCGAAATACCACCACGCCACCGAGGCAGTCAATCAACTAAACAAGGTAAAAAAAGAATAGAAAGATTTAATATTATTCTTTCTAATTTATAAAATAGCTTTTCTACCTGCCCTTATCCTATCTTAATGTGTGGTCGTCGCAACACACTTTTTCAAGCATGTTGCAGAATGGATTTGGCTTAGTTTTTATGATACAAGCTCGAGAAAATTAAATTAGAAAATTCGCTTTGCCCGACCTGAGAATCGAACCCAGGACCTCCCGATCCACAGCCCATATATGCTGCCACTAGACCAAGGAGGCGACTACTCATGCTATCTCCTGTATCGCGATCGCTCTGCACACTCGTTTTTAGATCGTTCATTAAAACCGACTCTTAAGCCGAGATTTATAGAGCGAACTTCAACTAAGTCTGAGTCAGAGAAACAAAATCAGTGACGGTTTGGAATTTTCAAACGACTTTCGAAAAGAGAATTCGAGAAGGTCCTCAATTCGTCTGTATTTTTTTATGTATGTTACGCGATATATCTGCCAAATGTGGACCGATTTTCAAAATTCTTTGTCTTTGATAGAGCTTATTTCAAGGGTGGTCCCATATAAATTTGGTCACGATCCGATAAGTTTTGAAGTCGCTCTATTAAGTTTTTAAACATGTGACTATTAAATCGAAGTTTGACTTAGTCAGAATCATTTTTTACAAGAGAATATTTGCCTAGTCTCTCTGTCAGTCTGTTTTTATTGTACAAAATGGCTCGGAGTTAGTCGAAGTTCGATTTAAAAATTCCAAATCCTCACAGAGTTCGTTTCTTTGACTCAGACTTAGTCGAAGTTCGCTCTATAGATATACATATATCAGCCTTAAGGTATGTAGAATATATAACCAATACGCACTTAAATGATGAAAATAATAAAATACTTTTTATATCTTCTTAACAGACTACCAAAACACAATGGCCCGATGTTCATAAACCGGCAGAACACCACAACAAGAAGTAAGGGAGGTTTTAGGGCGCGTTCGTTTTATTTCCAAAATAATACAGAGTATATCGACATTGCGAACTTCACTCACGTACGCCGTTTACACCGACCTGTTTATTTTAAATAAGGTTTTGCTAAGTTACAGCAAGCTCGGGGGATTTCTTCGCCCACGGCCCGCCATCGAATGAAAAATTAAGGAAAAATATTCAGCGATTATCATCTAAAGGGAATTCTAAATGTCGTTGGATCGTTTGATACTTCTTTGGATGCGATTGTGCGGTAAGTTTATATCTTAATTTTTCTTTGATTCTTTTAAAAGGATACAATACCTAATTTTTCGTACGTATCTGCCGAAACCTAAACGGCTTCTTGATAAATAGGTTGATATTGGATTATTTTTGCCATATTTTCTGTAATTGCACTATCATTTGTCTTCATCTCAATACCCTTTTTGTGTGAATTATATTTGTTGAATGCGCTAATATATGGACCTATGCGATCATGGGATGGGAGCAACGAGCAACATCAGTCTAGTACAGTACACGGACGTTTAAAAAGAGGACACCGTCTCGCCTATCAGGTTAGCTACGCACAAAAACGCGCCTCTACCAAAGTATCCTACGCACACGCTTACACTCTGACTCGGTCGTCGCCATTACGTATCGACAGATAGGATCGGCAGAAAACCCTGTTTTACTTTCAATGTGCCTAGCGCTACGTCCTCTTTTTTCGACGTCCGTGTGCCCAAAAATTTGAGTTATACGGTTATCGATTATGTTACTAATTTGTACGAATAATGCAATCGGCTTTTGGACTTCCGACTCTGGCCAGTCTTCCAAAAAAAAAAATACAGTATGTAGGTAAAAGTATGTAGGTAAATAGTCACAGAATATTTGCATGAATTGAAAAGTTAATGGTATTTTAAGTGGTAGGTACGGATGTTATTAATGTGGGGTTCGGAAGTGAAGGATGCGGGTTGCGAGGAGTAATCGCTTCCTATTTAGTCGGACTTGCTCAAGAAACCGTTATGAATGAGGAGCTTAAGCATTTCTTATTACGATTTTATTTTAGGTAAACGTACCGAAAATCCAGGCAATTCAATGTATTTAGAACCACGTACAAAAATGGACATATCAAAATAAGTCCACCCAATTATGTTGGCAATCAGATACTGGAATTGTCCATCCCCGGAAAAGGATCAAGAGGGAGACCAAAAACAACATGGATAAGTGTACTGCAACGCGACATGAAGGTATGCAATGTTTCCGGCGACGATGTCATGGACATAGCGAAGTGGAGGAAGATCGTGAGGAAGGCTCACGTCACCACCATGTGGGATAAATAGCCGGGAGGAGAGAGAAGAGAGAGAGTATAAAAATATTGAAGATTCTAATATAAATGACAATGATGTAAACGTTGATCTTCGACAAATTGGTGTAGATTTAGCCTTTGATTTAGCTATTCTCTAATAACTTTACCCCAACAATAATTTCCATCACATTCATACGATTCACTATCGACCTTAATTAATAACCCACACGAGCCACAGACTGAGTAAAAGAAATCGTACAAATAAAATCCCTTACTAAGGAATCTCGGTCCATTGCGAATACATCACGCGGGCGCCGCCGTGGCATAACCGACGTTCTGTACTCTGTAACTGATTAAATTATCTGATAACTACGTGTCCGTTTCGTCACATCACAACTCACGCGTCACACCCCTACTAAGGGAATTTCGATGTTGAATCGATTATGTAGAATCTGGTTTATCGATTACACAAAATCGATAAAAATAAGGTCAATGATGTAAAAAATTCTGGCATACATCAAATGACAAATAAAAATTTGTATATGCATCTGGAGAACACTTGCAGATCCCAAACTTACTTCCCGGAACTGGCGACTATGAGGAATGGAGCATCAAGTCCTAGAAATAAGTATTGTGCATGCATAGTAAATGTTATAAGAGTCATTTATGTCAAATCAAATCAAACCAAAATATTTATTGAATCCATAAAATGTTCAAACATTATATAGATTCCGTCAAATTTTAAATCTACCGCCTGTTCGGTAGGCTGTTTCGCCAGAGAAGAACGGATACTCTGACTTTACTCTTTTTAACACCAATTTACAGTCAGTTACTAATACAGTACAACACCAAATAAAGAAAGACCATAAATTAGAGCAGCCAAACCATGATAACTACGTGTCATAGATTCGAACACACGTCGACTAAATCCATCAGGTACAAACCTTCAACTAGATAAAACTGTGGCGAATACACACATACTCATACAACAGCCGTGGACGACCCAAAAACGCTTAAAAGAGAAAACGCAAAATCAAGAAAGAAATTCAAGGCACAAAAACCAGCCTACCGAGCCTAGCAACAGCGGTAAAATCATACATAAGCCGTAAACCTGAGGAAACTTACGTATTCAGCCGACGTGCTGCACAACAAAGGTTAAGAATCTAAGTGCTTTATACTGAGAAGGCCGCACCTGTGTTATATTACAAACACGTTGCGATATGGGATGGAAACCTAAAACCTTTATATCAATATTCAAAAGTTCCCTAAAGGTAAGACGTTTTTGAAAGAATTATTGCACACGATATCTATATTACTGACACCGATGAAATATTAGATATCTCTTCGATATAAAATAGTATAAGACTGTGATGTAATAAACGGCTGTACTAATGAAAAAGCGGCTGATAAGCACTTGATTCCTTAACGAAAATCAACAAAAATCGCTCAGTCGCACTGAACTGCCACAGGAGTGAACATTGTGAAAGAATATTTCTAGGTTAAGAATCAAGAATTGAAGATTAAATTCGCGTTTCATTACGTCTCCATACTAGCCCAATATCACTGACCAGCAAACAAACACGACCATCCATTTAGATGATTAACAATTTCCCCTTTTATCTTCACGATGACAGAAAAAATGTAAACGTAGGTTAGTGTACGTCCGAAAACATTTTAATTTGATTAAGTACATCCGCGGAGACCAATAATAATTTTGGAAATGGATCCTTTACAACCGGCCATCAGGAGAAAGGATTGATTAACCTGTAGGCACATGCGGGTTCACCGACGGACATAGGGTTGTCTACAATTAAAAATATTACTTTTATGGTAGAGGTTGCTACTTTTTTAGATAAAGAGTTTTTGGAGAGAGAACCTATCACTTACGAAGTAAACAAGGTTTATTCTGATAATACTCCGCCTATTATTGCTGTTATTATTGGTGCATCAAGAGCAGCATGATAAAATAGGAACCGCAGTTTAATGCAAAACCCTCTGCAATAAAATTGAAAAGAGTTAAACAAAATAATGAGCAACAGTAAATCGATAATATAGGGGCTTGCTTATAAAAACAGTGAAATGGTAATAATAAATAAAAAATAATAAACTGAGCAAATGGTAAAGAATAGCCTGTCCCTTTTGTTTTCAAACGATGTGACACAAGGAAAAAAGTGACAGCCTATTCTTAGCCATTTGCTCAGCTAAACTGTTTTTATAAATAAGTAAGGCCCATAATGTTTAGATAAAATCATAATGATGAAAGACACAAATAAGTCCGTGTACTATAAGTATTTATTTTGGATGAGCAAAATTTTTCGTTCTGACCAACAGCCGTCCAGAAGGGTTACAGAACGAGTTCGCATTCGTAACAAATAGGGCTGAAGACAACAAATCATTCGGACGCGGGCCGCGGCCCTTCCCTCGCTTTCATTAATTATTCATCAACGATTCTCAGAGAATCAGTGTCGGCGTGTTTCCTTTGCTAAATTAGAGTTATGACGGTCGGAACGATGCGGCGTACCTTCTACGTGATCATGTCTTGTGGTAGAATCCATTTGTAGAAATCTGGAGTTACGTTGCGTTGTCTTGTTTATCGGACATGCTGTTTTTATATTACGTGGATTTAAGGCCGCCTTCCTCTTAGCACTATTCACTAATGTAGTTCATCCAAACAATATAATAATATATCAAGGCGAGACATTATCTTATTTGCACCTTCAGGCACGTTCTGATATGTAATCAAAAATAACTCTTTCCTTACATTCTGGAAATCTGAATCTTCAGAGGGAGGTGATGCCTGATTAAACCTTTCTAAAAAGAGGTTTGAAAATGTGTGTTTAACTGGGTTAAACACACATTTTGGTCAACGGTCAGTGTGGGCACTGGAGTGCGATAGGGGCAGATAGAAAAAAAATCAAGACAACCTTTAAATTATATAGTTATAAACCAAGATAAATGGTACTTTCTAAGAGTCCAAGATTGCCTCAACTAGCTTGTAAATATTGATACAGTTAAAACCGATTTTATACAATCGTTAAATTAATTTAGAAGCTAAAATTAGAATTAAGAGGTTTCCTGCCTACAAATATACTACTGATGTGAATAAAATTAATGCGCCTCGAATAATCTCGATGCTATCTCGAATATCGTGACAGACGATCGTGATGCGTGTGTGGTGCATTACGTGTAACACGGCCCATCTAGTAATGAAAGTGAGATCGACTTATCGATTCTTTGGCGTTAGAAATGGATTTTTGGATTTCGAATAGTCAATTGATTTTATACACAGCTCTCATAACTCAGTCATATGTACGTACTTTTATTGAAGCAATTTCGATTTTCAAACAATAACTCGAATGCATATACACGATTATCTGAATCAAGTGTCTCACTAACACCCACAGTGTCTCAGGCACCCTTGTATGTAAATGAATGTATGTAAGTATAATAATAATAAAAAAAAAAAAATCTGTAAGGCTTGACTTCTGTTGAGTAATATTACACAATTAATTATAGTAAAATCAATGTGCTGTGACATCATCACAAAAAGAGGCCCCAATTGAAAACCAGTGTCGAGGGCTATGATGACCTCGGCTTTATACTGAATTGGGACCTTTTTCATGACTTGACAAAACACCGTTTTTCAGCACTGTAAAATATGTTTGTACCTTTTTTGTGTTAAGTCAGAAATAAATGTTTTTTTTCTTTTCTTTCTTTCTAACAAAACACCATTTATTTTATAAATATTAGTAAATTTAATGAAACATTTAAAATAAAATAAACAAAAAATCGATCTTTAAGGTCATCACTAATACGTATATTAATACGATTTTATCGTATCGTATATGGTATATAATCGTATTTGATTTAATGAATTTCGATAAAAATCGCCATCCCTATGCCTGTGCTCTTCTAGCTAACAATTACTCCAATGGGATTACTTGTGAAGGTTCCAAGAACACTCGACTTGGAGATTTATTGCGAGAATCTATTGAAAACACTCAAACGGCTACTAGACAGTAGATTACAACAATCCGAGTATACTCGTGCGTACGTATAGGATTTGCGGGTTTATCCTTCAACACTATTATGGCTATTACCTAATCTTTTAGTTACTTATTGCAGTCGCTCGCAGCTGTACGATGAAGTTTTACGAGCATAAGAATAATAAAAAGTACGTCATCTTTTTAAGGAATTGATGTCACGCCTGATAACTTTTTTATTCTATTTATCGAGAACAATCCAAGATGCATACAAAATAGATAGTAGTCGGTACTATGTGAAGTCATAGCTATTCAAATAATAAATCACACGGAATTCCTTTTAACGCGTCATTTGAAATAAATCGATAAAACATTCACACAATTCATAATCGATTAATCGCGCCCAGTCCCGGCCCGGTATGTCGCCTATGTGCCGTACAAAAGAATCGATAGTCTATTGTGATTTCCCCCATTAAATTACATGCAAGGGTGCCTTACGCAGACATCTGCCGGACTGTAGGATGCGCCTTGTCAATATTTGCTTGTTTAAAGCCAGAAGTATTGTGTGCTCATGGCAATTAGTGATGGGAACAGTTTTATATTGTTTATTCACAGAACATAACATAACATAACATAAGCTCACGCCTGTATCCCCGAAGGGGTAGGCAGAGGCGCACTAGTGAACTAGTACACCCACATTTTGCCGAGCTTAGTTCCGTCCCAGATGTGATAGGGGGCGAGCCTATCGCCATATCGGGCACAAATTCCAGACTCCGGGCTGATATGGAGAAATCCAATATCACTTTACCCGACCCGGGGATCGAACCCGAGACCTCAGAACCGTAGTCGTACCGAAATACCACCACGCCACCGAGGCAGTCTCTCATTTACAGAAGAGCTTTGTAAATAGCGCCGATACTTTTGTTGTGCTTTAGCAGTGTGAGAGTTTCACAATTTAAGTCCCGAATATTTTAAAAATTATTATTGAGCTCATATTAACTACTAGATATAAAATAACAGACTGCCTGAGTGGCGTAGTTGTATGCCGTGCGCGGTACGTCCACCGTTCTGAGGTCTCGGGTTCGATCTCCGAGTCGGGCAAAGTGATATTGTTTTTTTTTAATTTAATACTAAGCTCGGGGTCTGGAATTTGTGCCCGATATGGCGATAAACTCGCCCCCTTTCACATCTGAGACGGAAATGAGCTTTGTGAAATGTAGGTGTTGTAATTTTGTAGTTCGCCTCTGCCTACCCCTTCGAGGATACAGATGTGATTCTATGACTATCTATATATGTATGTATGTATGTACAATAACAGCGTATGGTCGTAACTAACATAAAAAAGAGACTCTTTAAGACTAAAATGTTAAATGTAGAACACCACTTAGACCTATAAAATTCTAGACACCTACATTTAAAAATAAACATTCCCCATTAATCATGTAAATAGCCCGGGGCGTTTAGCTATAATAACTTCAGACATGACCCTGTTCCGACCACCGAATCTGAAACGATATTTCTAATGGCCATAATCCGTTAGCCTTTTATAGCCTATCATAACATCGAACTATAAAAAATCTGTGCTTTTGTAAAGAAGAATAAATGGTAGTAAACTGCCACACTCATGCTAACGCTACGAATTATTTATTAAACTAACGGTTAAAAAAGCATTGAAGTGTGCTTTTCAAGCATATTATAGAGAGGATTCGGCGTAGTTTTACGACTGGCTGCTTGCTAGACCAAGGAGACGACAATCTGGCTTGTTTATCAAAGATAGCGCATTTTTGAACATAAAGATAGAGATAGATCTATTATAGAGCACATAAATAAAATGCCTCGACTGCCTCGGTGGCGTGGTGGTATTTCGGTACGACTACGGTTCTGAGGTCTCGGGTTCGATCCCCGGGTCGGGCTAAGTGATATTGGATTTTTTCACATCAACCTGGAGTCTGGAATTTGTGCCCGATATGGCGATAGGCTCGCCCCCTATCACATCTGGGACGGAACTAAGCTCGGCGAAATGTGGGTGTTCTAGTTCACTAGTGCGCCTCTGCCTACCCCTTCGGGGATACAGGCGTGAGCTTATGTATGTTAAATGCCCGATAACCCGTCACAATCGCAGCCAAATTCAATCGATCACTCAATGACAGGGTTAGACTATTAAACTGTCAAATTATATCTATAAAGCCCGTACGATTTATTAATTACTCGAACGTAGCACGAGCCAAAATAAAACGAATACATACTAAACATAGTGATATGTAGTTAATGATAGCTTTCTTCTATTTGCATTTTAATTGAGTGAAATAAAAAATAATGATTAATTGTTATCGTTATCGTTTAGTCACTGTAAAATTATTAATGGGATCTGTTACGACATATAGCGAAAAGCTAATAGTCTAACATAGAAATAAAATAATAAATAAATACACCCAACAGTCACTCACCTAGTCCTGACCCCACACTAGGTATAACCTGTATCGTGGGTGTCAGAGACTATGAGAGACGCGCGGTCTCACAACACCCAGACTTGAAACAAATATATGTGGGCCACACAAACATTTGTCTCAATGCGGGAATCGAACCCGCGGCCTCTCGCTTCACAGCCGACTACTCGCCCGCTGCGCCACGGAGGCTGTCAAAACCAAAAAATGTGAATGAAGTTTACGGGTTAGGTCATGATTTTCAAACTTTCGCTCACTGGAATCTCGGATTTCGATCTGGTATTTTTCGATGCTATTGACACTAAATTGGTATTGCAAAATCCACATTCCACAATGAATTTGCTTCTCTAATTTCTATTTACATTATTCCGTATAGATCTATTTTTTAAGTGATATTGGATTTTGCCATATCAGCCCGGAGTCTGGAATTTGTGCCCGATATGGGATGGTTGGCGTTCACTTGGGGAGGCCTACGTTTAGCAGTGGAAGGCTATAGGCTGACATAGATAGATAGATAGATGGCGATAGGCTCGCCCCCTATCACATCTGGGACCGAACTAAGCTCGGCGAAATATGGGTGTTCTAGTTCACTAGTGCGCCTCTGCCTACCCCTATGAAGATACAGGCGTGAGCTTATGTTATGTTATTTTTTAAATCCAAATCCAAACTTAAATCCAACTTTAAACCAACACGGAAATCTAATAAATAATAAACAACTAGTAATTATAGGAACCCATCTTAAAAAATCGTGAGCAAAATTAAGATCTCTATTAAAAACTATATTTTATTTCAACATATAGTAATTATTGTTTTGGAGGCGAACCGCTACCTACTAGCCATAAAGTTACTATCATATATTCGTAACTATAATAATTATGTATTGATTGAATAACATCTCTATTCCAAAATAGATTCAAGTACATATCGGTTTTAAGAAACGAATACAAGGGCCAAGTGACAAACTGCCGCGATTGTAGTTTTATAAAACTTATTTTTTTATTGAAGCACAGTACAGTACTAGCAACAAGCATAAACGAACTAAGTGTAAGTCCAAGAATAGTATCGATGTGTATCTATTGTAGATCGCTAGAGTTTTGCTGTCGTGTCTAAAATAATCTTGTTAATAAAATACGTCGTGAAAAATTTGGAAATTAAAATGTCCTGATCGATACAAAATGTTATTATAACTAGCAACCATCATACTGCTGTCAATGCACTACGATTCTTTCATACACAAGAACCAAAAATCATGATTAATTTGATACATGTTATACTGAGACCGTTCATCAATCAAATTACTTTTAATGTATTGATGAATATTAAATGCAAAAACTTTCTTTTGCGATTAAATATGCGCCTGCTGTGAGTATGCATTGAATTCATTGTTATAACAAAAGTTCTTTATATAGATATATTTACATGCAAAATAAATAATGCGTCTGATTTTAATGACTGAAGTAGATACTTAATAATCTTGCTACATATTAACTACACAAAAATACTTTATTCTTAATAATATGTGTATCTATAAGGAAACAATGCTACTTTTCGTTTCAGTCTAGGCCACATTAATGATGAATGTAAACGGTTTTTGAATCAACCAAATCATACTTGTATTTTCTGAACATAATATTTATCGAGATCGCGGCGCGTCTAACAATTACACCGAGTCCTTTGTAATCCACAACCGCTTTGTCAATCCACTCGCATGACGCATATGCCATCAAACGACTTTCGTTTGTTTGATAAGATTAATCTCCATGCATATGCGGAAAGCATTAAATAAGCGATGTACAATAATCAGACAACACTAGATGCAAAATAAAAGGCGAATTTAAATGAAGACGTTTACATCGCCGCGCCTGATTGACGTCTCGACAGCCCGCAATTTACTTCCAACATTGCAACGTCTCGTAAATGGTAATGTATTCATTTACCGCAATTAAATCCGGTGTTGCGATGAAAAAAGTCGATTCTGATACAGATATCGGAGGAGAATCGTCGCGGGCGAAAGCAAAAGTCGGTGCTGAGTTCGGACTAAAAAACTCTGAAGTGCCGATACGAAAACCACGTAATATCGCAAAATTGACTACAGCCGATGAAGAAATTACAATGAACGATAATAACATAATTCACCAGCATGTAATTGAAGAGTCGAGATTTTTTACCATTAAATTACAGCTCGACACCTTTGTCGGGGGGGTTTTAAAATCTCATAAAGGGCATATGAAAGATCCGTTAAAACAAATGCAGAAATAACCCATACTTCTGTAGATTGCGAGCTTACGTGACTATCGTAAAGTTGAGAAACGCGGTGTACCTGTTCTGGTTTCTGTTGACATTTACAAAGCACTAGACGCAGACTTATACATCGATAATGTCCTGAAAAGCGAGATGTAGATTAAAAACGGGTCCACTTTACCAGTCGTAATATCTACTCGATGGCCGTCGTAAAAGAGTTTACATGACAATAAAGTTATTGGATTGGTTACAGTATCGACTAATGGTATGCACAACTAATAAAATTAATAAACAAACACGGTTCATAATTTGCAGTAAATTGTCAGTAGAGAAAATTATTTCCTTATACGTTTTTATTACTAAATTAAAGTTATACAATATACCCTTCTTGATATATCAGAAAATGATGGTGTAATTTATTGATTTCATCAACGTAAGTAAATGTCAAATATGTCTTTATTTTTCTCCTTATTTTAAGTACCCGTTTGGGGTCATGTTTTTCAGTTCACGTAACAGTCACTTTTGCATTATCAGATGTTTTTATGACCCGTACTAGCAGAACACCTTTTATGGTTAGAAAATATTCAGGAAGGTACACATAATCTAAACATAATAATAATCGTAATAATCACATAATCGTAACTAGTTGATTATTATATTATATATGTATAACTATATATATTTATTATACTATAACATAATATTACTCTTTTCTTTTCTTATGCACCTACCTTATTCTACTCTGCATCACCCTAAGGTTGACTGGTAGAGAATGCCTTCGGCATTAAGTCCGCCTATATACATTGTATATGAAGTGTATAAATAAATAATATTTTGGGTAAATTAATACACTCATTTCTATGTGTATAGATACTATTATAGACACTGCCTGTATACCAATGCGAATCTCAATCAAGTCTATAACAGCCAATCAAGAACATCCATTCCGGTCTTATTATATACATAATCGAAAATCAACATGATTAATAACTCAGGGATCGTATTCACCGTAGAAAGGTGTATCTGCTATAATGACTTCGTTTATTCGACATACAACACTCAATATCGCAATACATAGAGCTATGTACTCACTATTATACGAACACTTTGTACACATAGTATGGCGTTTAACATGTACACCAATCAGAATTATGTAATTATTCTAATTATGTTTCAGACACAAGTAATAATTCTATCGCAACGTTCTAGATCTGGAATAGAAACAGAGTTACGCGAAAAAAAAATCGCAGCAACGTTCCTTGTTGTTTAAAAACAAATAAATATATAAGGACACTATAATATTCTCCAAATTAATCGAGTGACAATACGTGACGTATCCGAAACTGTTGTATATGAATTATTATTCACTATCACCAGTGAATACGGCTTTATCCTCATGAGTCTGTTTACATACATCACTATACCGAGGAATATTTCCTCATGTAATGAGGAAATCCTCTTTCATTTATGTTTCCATTCATTACTAGACCGAGATTACATGTGTTCGGAACACTTTCCTTTTTATAAGAGATCGGCGCGGATTACTCCGCATTAAGTACCGAACAAAGATCTCTATGTGCTCGAGATATTATTTTCCTATTCCTCTTTTAATTTGACAGATTTGTTTGTATATCGGGGATTGTTTTGGAAAAACGTTAGACGCGTGTGTTAGTTAGATTGCTTTTTTTTTCCTCTCCAGGAGTGGTATTAAAATAAAGCTTATAGTTTTCGCTCTTTTCAGCTGAACGGTAGCAGACATACTCTAATTTAATTTAAGGCCATTTATATCCTATTCTGTTCTAACCTCCTCCCCACGCATGACGCCATGTGGTACTAGTTCTTGACAGAATAGATGATATAATACTTCCAGTACAGTGCGTTTCCGAGATCATTTTTCCCACGAACCTGCAAACTCTAGAATGAACTCCCCTCCACGGTGTTCCTGCAACGCTATGACAAGTCCTTCTTCAAACGAGGCTGTGCCCCTAGCATTGCCGATGTCCATGGGCGATGGTAACCACTTACCATCAGGTTGGCCGTCTGCTCGTCTGCCTTCGTTGACAAATAAAAAAATATAAAATGCACTCCCATCAATTGACATATCCTTTTAGAGCAGTTTTGTCGATGTGGGCAGTAAAGTTAATTTACCCCTAAAACTTACCAAAACTGCGTGCTTTCAACTATAACAGTTGTCAAGAAACAAAATTATCATTACATAAGCCCAATTGCTTAAACCCCGGTAATTGACAAAATAATTATTGTATCCCGTACTTGTACTCCCAATTTACCGATACCATAATAAGAACAACTAACGAGACGTTAATTAAACTTGGTTAGGTCATGGGTTGGGTTGGACCAATCGAAATGTCTTCATTCCGACCGAGATTTACTTAAACGAATGTCAATTAGTAGAAAATTGTCAACGAAATGGTCAGTGGACGATGAGAGAGTTCTGAGTGCTATCGGATGGCGGTAAAGAACACACACTAGAGGAAGCTGCATAATAGTTAATAACATAATCTCACGCCTGTATTCCTAGGGGTAGGCAGAGGCGCATTAGCGAACTAGAACACCCACATTTCGCCGAGCTTAATTCCGTCCCAGATGTGATAGGGGGCGAGCCTATCGCCATATCGGGCACAAATTCCAGACTCCGGGCTGATATGGAAAAATCCAATAAATTGAAAATCATTTTAATAATTTTTAGGTGCGCAGGTTTCCTTACGATATTTTCCGTCACTGTTCCGCAACGGACCACAGCACAGACGCTGCCACTAAACCCAGGAGGGAAATATTTTTTCCAATCGTTTAACCTTCAGAACCTTCTTTTAAGGTTCTAAATTCGTCGGTACAATTTTTTTTTTCTTTTTGTGGACCAAGTTTTAAGATTATTTTTGTGTTCGATAGAGCTTTTTGCAAAGTCCTTAAGGTCTATAAGTATTGCAAAGTCGGTACTCGGTACCTTATGATTTTTACGTTACGTATACATTGTCCACCCACATCCTTGTTGCTATATAAATGTATTACATTGCTATTATATTTGTTCCCATACAAAGAAGCGTACTCACGTACACAATTAAACCTTGAGTCATAGTTATACATTAAATTGTTTATCGCTTTCGATTTCTTCTAATACGCAACACGGTTCGGTCTCTGGGCGGTAAGTGAAAGTATTGTTCGAGTTACAATGGGATCGGTGAGTGTAATTGATTGGATTGCGTTTAACAAACTATTTGTGACAAGGGGAATTGCATTTCGATCCTTATCGCCTCTGTTATTTAATTGAATTTAAGAATCATTTTTGTATGTTTTTCAACCGACTTCAAATGGAGGTATCAATTCGCCTGTATGTCACGCGATATTTCTGGCAAATGTGGGCTGATATTCGGTTTGGTTTTGGTTCGATAAAGTTTATTCCAAGGGTGGTCCTTCCATTCAGTCATGATCGGATAGATTTTGAAGTCAGTCGGTTAAGTTTTTAATCTAGTATATCTTTCTACTTGCCCTTATCCTACTTCAACATGGGGTTGGTGCTACACACTTTTGAAAATCTATGTTGCAGAAAGGATTCGGCTTTAGTTTTTACGATCTGTTGCTTGTCTGCCACCTCCCTCTGGGGATTGGACAATAATGGGTATGTAGAAAATAATTCCCGCTAGATAACCGTTTCATTAGTTTTTCCTTTCCATAGTGGCTGGATGCTGACTGGCTGGCAGTAGAATGTCTTGCTATACATCCCTAGCATGCGAATATAAGCATGCAGACGAGGGGAGTAGTTTATCCCAAAACATTAAAAAGAACATAGACGAGACTACAGCACGAAACTTGTGATCCAAAAGTTGTTACCTGGAGGTAATAAACTGGACGTGACTTCAGTTTATTTTTGCAAGCATTTTTTATTTACCTTAATAATAAAACAACTAAATACTTGATTCTAGAACTTTAGGTGTAAATTGTAATAAGCGCTCTCCCGTTGTAATAAATGGTACATGGCATTACTGACGTATGCTATTATTTTTTCGACCGACTTCCAAAAAGGGGAAGGTCCTCAATTCGTCTATATTTTTTTTGTGTATGTTACGCGATATCTCCGCCAAATGTAGACCGATTTTCAAAATTATTTTGTGTTCGATACAGCTTTTTTCCTTTGGTCCCGTATAAATTTGGTCACGATCGGATTTGAAGTCGGTCCGTTAAGTTTTTAAACGTATGATTATATACGCTAGTGCGCCTCTGCCTACCCCTTCGGGGATACAGGCGTGAGCTTATGTTATATTGTATAGAAACTGAAAGCCCTTCTATAGTAAGTAGGTAATATTAAATATCTGGGTTTATCTGGCGGACAACATCTCTGGGCCCGTCACGGTAGGAGCATATAACTCTAGCCTCGAGCTATGGGCCTTTTGGTGTAAGTTATAGGCTCATTTCAATCTATTATGTAGTGTGTTCATTGTATGACTGAAGCTTCTCCCTCTATTAGAGGTATTATGAATAAGCTATTTTGTTGTGCAATCTAGCTAGTGTTTCTGCTATCCATACCCTTTTTTACACGCTTTATTTATAAATGATTACACTACATCTTTATGTATATATTTTATATATATAGTTCTATAATATATACGATATAGTAGTGGTATTTTATTTGTATGTAACTGTATATGTAGTTTTATATGTAGTGTATTTAATCCGTATGTTTAAAAATATATTTTTCTTTACGTCTATTTATATATACCCACATTGTCTCGTCTCTGCATCACCCTCAGGTAGACTGGTAGAGAATGCCTTTGGCATTAAGTCCGCCTTTATACATTTCATGTATATAAAGTTTAAATAAATAAAATAAATAAAATACATCTGATAGTAAGTATACGATACAGTTCCAAAATACCAGTATCGCGTCAGCATGCATAGATGCTTCTTTACACTCTCAAAAGGGAAGCAGCAAATCCTGCGACAGAATTTACTCTCAAAATGGGGTCGGCGCAACACATCGAAACATGTTGCATAATGTGGCGTAGTTTTTCGACCGGCTGCCTAAAGTCAACCCCACTCTGGGGGATCCCGTCACATGAAAATCGTATTAAAAACACCGGACCTGGAAATCAAAACTGGGAGTTCGAGTGACAGCGCTCCGAATAGACGTGTCCACAACTCTGTGCGAAAATTAATTAATAATTCGATTATTCGGGTTAAACTATATAGTGCTTTATTACGAGACTACGCTAGTACACAATTTTAAGTGCGGGAACTAAAGCGATTTACGACTAACTTGAATTGGAACTCCAATACGTTGCCCCTTCACCTCCTCGAGGAAAGAAGACAAGCTGCGCGTACGCAATAATTCATCTCGCTCTTTCATCGCTGCGAAGGCAAAGCTAGCCACTAAAAGGCAAGTACATACAATAGATACAAAACAATGTCTTTGCAACGATCACCGCCACTGCGGCGACCTATTACGAATCCTGATAGCAATAGCGACACCAATACATATCGCAGTGAATCCCAACCAGACTTGAGGCAAACTACACTATCTGAATCGGATAGTAGATTCACCACCTATCGAAAAAGAAAGCAACCAGACGATGAATTTTCAGAAAAATTTGAAAAATTCGAAGAAAAAATTACGACAATTTTAACAAACATGGCTAAAAATCAATCCGAAAAATTAGATGAAATATGTCAAGAACTATCTATGGTCAAAAAACAGATGAGTGAACTTAAATCTACTACAAATCAGTTAGTTGCAAAACAAAACAAATTCAATCAAGAGTTATCAGAAATAGAAACCTTCAAGACTAATATCGAGAAGAAGGTTGGACATATTATGGATGACATTGTTAATATTAAAGCAGACATCACCATACCAAAAAATGCGTCTAACTCCACTGCTAATGAGCCAATACCATTACCTTCATATGAAAACATGGTAATGGAAATTCGAGAGCGATTTAGAAGAGAGAAAAACATTATCTTCAGTGGAATCAAAGAGATTGATACTAAAAATGCATCAGAGAGACGGGACCACGACAACAATGAAGTGCATAAAATACTTAAACAAGCCGACTTAGATAATTTTGAACCTATTAAGGTCATTAGACTAGGAAGATATAGCACCAATAAATCGCGTCCAATTAAAGTCTGCTTCACCGCGGCCGAACCAGTCCAAATACTGTTACGTAATAAATCCAAATTTTTCCCTGAGGACAATAGCATAAAGTGCTATTCTGATCAAACACCCTATCAGAAGAAAATCATTGAAAAAATACGTCATGAACTCAAACATCGAACTGATAATGGAGAACAGAATCTGACAATCAAATTTATACGAGGAGTTCCTACAATTGTCCAACTCTCAGCAAAAAACGGAGATGAACCGCATCTGGAGAGGACAATTTGACTAACACCATCACACATGAATTGTCAGACTCTCATTCTAATGTAACTTTCGATACAAAATCTTTGAAATGTCTATACGCAAATGTGCGTAGTATAGTTCGGCCTGGCAAACTGGACGAACTTAAATGTGTATTACAAGCACTACCTAAAACAGCACATCTAATAATACTTGTTGAAACGTGGATTAAGAGCGATTCTGAAGCAAAAACTCTATCTATACCTAACTATTCTCATTATTACAACATACGAACAAATGGAAGAGGAGGAGGTGTATCCATATACGTACATAGTAACTTAAACCATACTCTTATCGAGGATCTTTATGAAGACGACAATCATTTTATCTGGATTCACTTACAAAGATTCTCAATTGACATTGGAGCCGTTTACAAACCCGAGAGGACAAATAATACAGAATTTTTAAACACTTATTCTGAGCAATTACTGAGGAGAAAAAGAGCTGTAGTATTCGGTGACTTCAATTACAATCTGCTGAGCAATGATCAACCAACCTCCACCTACAAACAAATGCTTCGAGAAAATGGATACAAGTTACTTAACAAAATCGACCCAACATATTCCACTCGTGAAACATCTACGACGAGAACTATTATAGACCATGTCAGCTCGAACTTAAAAAATGAAAATTTTCACATGGCGGTTATCCAATCAGCTATGTCTGATCACAAGCACCTTTACCTAGAGATACACAAGTATACGCCGCAGAAGATAAATAGGTCTAGTTATGTAGCAGTTGACTACAAGAAATTGTACATATCTGCTGAAAAATGGTTACAAAACAATACTGACTGCGTATACGACGAATTTGAGAAACAATTAACAAAAATAATTGAAAACTGTAAGACAGTAAAATACAAACTTCTAAATACACCTAGATGTGATTGGATAAACAAAGATATTATTGCAGCAATAGACAAAAGAAACCGACTATGGCATGAAAACTTAAGAACTACTCCTACTGACACCAAAATCAAAGAACTACATGATATAAGAAATGATCTCAGAAAAAACATCCAGACAACTAAAAGTAAATACTACCACAAGTTGTTTAAGAACTGCGACAAGAAACCTTTCAAGATGTGGAAACTATTACACTCTTTATGCACAAACAAGACTAAAACAAGCAGCCCTCCCTCCGAACTTGAAACTGAATCCGGCCCTACTAATGCATTGTCCGACATATGCAATTACTTTAACGATTACTTTGCTAACATAGGATCTGTTCTGGCCAACAAAATTCCACAAGTATATCATGACACCCTTACATACAACAGAATATACGATAAACAAAGAGATCTGACAACAAGCGAGTTAACGGCATTCGCCCCTACTTCAGTTAAAGAAATTGAAACAATAATACGTAAACTGAACTCTAACACTAGTACAGGACTTGACGGAATAACATGCAAAACAATAAAATGTGTTAAAAACTTAATAACACCCACATTAACTATTGTAATCAATAAGTGCCTGGAAGCTGGATATTTTCCAGAATCACTAAAAATTGCGAAAGTTGCTCCGATATTCAAGGCCGGCAACAAAAAAGACCCAGGCAACTACCGTCCAATTTCTGTCTTACCCGTTATTTCAAAAATATACGAAAAAATCATATACAACCGCTTAGATACCTACCTTACATCTATTAATTTTATTTATAAGAAACAATATGGTTTCCGCTCTAAATCGAATACTTTGTCAGCTTGTGTAGATTTAATAACTAAACTAAAAACTAACATAGATAACAAACAAATTGCATTGGGAGTTTTTATCGACCTGAGAAAGGCTTTTGATACCATCAGCCATAAATTACTTATAGATAAATTATTCAACGCTGGTATAAAAGGAACTGCGCTAAACATGATACAGTCGTATCTATCAAATAGACGTCAGATCGTGAAAATCATTAACACTCAAAGTGCGGCTAAATTAATTACCTTCGGAGTGCCCCAAGGCTCTATTTTAGGGCCTCTTCTATTTTTAATATATATTAATAGTATCCGTGACTTGAATCTATCTGGGGAAGTGACCTTGTATGCTGATGACACGTGTCTATTTTACTTTGGCAGTGATATCCAAACCATTATTAAACACGCTCAAGATGATTTGAATATATTAAATACATGGTTTCAGTATAACCTGTTAACTATTAATGTTACAAAGACTAATTACATGATATTCAGAGCAAAAAATAAGCTAATACCAGATCATCTACCTTTATTTATTAATAGTGAACCTATTGCGGAAGTACAGTCGGAAAAATATCTCGGACTTGTTCTAGATAGTTTTATCACTTGGAAACCGCACATAAAAAAAATACAGAGTAAGTTGACTTCAATAATGGGTATACTTCGTAGAACAATCCATTGTTTTCCTGGGTTTGTCCGCTATATTATATATAATTCCTTGATCAAGCCACACCTCTCATATCTGATTGAGCTTTGGGGCTCAGCGGCTAAAACCAATCTCAAAAATTTGCAAATAACACTTAACAAATTAATAAAATTACTTTTTAATTTAAATTTTCGCACACCAACTCGTACTGTTTACTGCATTACCAAACTTATGACATTATCACAAATGTATACATACGATACATGTGTCCTAATAAGAAAAATCCTAAGAAAAGATATACATACACAAATAGTTTTCACCAAAAAAGCACAAATTCAACGATATAGTATGAGAAATGCTAATAATATAATATGTCTCCAAAATCCACGTACAACCAATTATGGTATAAAGAATATTAAATATGAAGGTGTCAAACTATATAATAAGTTACCTAAGGATATTAAGGAAATTCAGAGTATGCCGCTATTCAAAAAGACGTTAAAATTTTATATCCAAAACAACATTTTCTAACAGCATCTATTTACATATCTATAGTACACTTCATTACTGAATACAAAAGCTACAATTTAAATGTTTACCAACATTTGTATCACATATAATAATAATAATAAAAATAAATATACATGAACACACGTTAATTAAAACTCATATTATAAATTGCATCATGCTCAATCATTACGTTTAAAAAAAAAAAAAAAAAAAAAAAAAAAAATTACCTACCATAACTAAATATTGTATAATTATTATTATATCGATGATTGTATAGCTTATATTCTAAAATGTATTTATTATTAATATGTATAAAATACTAATATATCAAGTTAAAAATTTCATTCGCTCTAAAACTATAAATAAAAATATATAAAAAAAAAAAAAAAAAAAAAAACCATAGCAATTACTATTGCTTGGTGTCAATACGTAATAACTCTGTGAAGCGGAGCTTGCCACTGTGCAGCGGTACCTACTGACTGATTCTTATTCTACCCTCACTTTAGATATTTAGACTTATTGCATGTGTACTCGAACTAGATTATAGATTATAACATTATTTTAAGTACCTACCTTGTATTTCTCACACAAATGAATTGTATTGTGATTCTTCTGAGAAATAAATGTCTTAAACCTCAAAACCTCATAGCCTAAAGAGGCGGTAATCCTGGTGAACAACTATTAATACGAAACAACTATTTTTTCGATAATCACGTAATCGCTTTCACCCATCTCATGGACAGAACCCGGCGCCTTCGTGTCCAACAAACGCGAGATGACGTCGATAACCGCACCACGGCGTGTGTTTACAATAATTACGCTGATTGCATCTCGAGGGTCAGGTGTGTTGGTCGACGGCAGACCTGACGGATGGCTCGACCCGCCAGACAATCGTGACCCATAAACCATATGGCCATATCTAGTCGAGATGAGTCTGGGTAACCTTTGTTGTGTAGAAAAATGTAATAATATTTAGTCGGGGATGCAATAAAATCGTTAATTGAATCCATAAAATGCTATACATTATTTAGATTTCGTCAACATTTTTCTCTACCGCCAGTTCGGAAAGCTGCTTCGTCAGAGAAGAACGCGTAAGAAACTCTGACGTTGTCTTGTTATAATAAAGAATTTCTTTCATTAAATTAGATGAGCTAGCTGTTCTATCTTCTATATCCACAACAAGGTTCCCACAAGCCGAAGCCCATGACAGAAGGATTGGGATATGATTGGTCTACAAGTCTCAAATTCGCTTGTATATAAACCAGACCATATGTATCAGGAACTAGGCTAAAATGTAGTCGAACAATAAGGCAATGTTATTTGGAAATTGAACATTGCCGATCCGCAATCTTGACATGACTCACCTCCCTAGGGATCGTAATTTATACACATAAAACATGGCTATCATTAGTTAAAAAAAAATCAAATAGCAATTATGGCATCTGAAATCTAACACACGACACGATTGACGAGCGATAGATCGACAACACGAACGCAATCTGTCGTCCTAAATCTCATAACAACCGGACGTCACTTGGTCAGGTGCATTGTTTTCGCTCTCTACAGACAATCGATTTGAATCTATTTGAGCGCCGAATCGATTCTTCTCAATCGATACGCGAGTAATTAAAAACAGATTCAATTATAATTATATAATCTTAATTCAATCGGTATAAGACATTTTTATGTTTGTTTTATGCACAGTTTAATTGCTATAATTTATAGTTATTGTTGGTTAATTATATTATATTTTTATAATTATAAATATACCTCCGATTATGTAAAATGGTTACACATAAAAATACATAAGATGGCACAAAAATTTGTCAAAAAATTTAAATTAATTTAAAGTATTGATGTTAATTTTATAACAAATGTTACGTACCAGTCGGAGGAAATGTATGTAAAATCAGCGGTAACTTACCTGAAAGAAGATATTTGAAATTAGTAAAAAAATAAGGTATTATTACACAACAATTAAATTAAGGCTTAAAAGGATATTAGAGAAAAAACAAAATTGGAAATTATTAATTCTAAACAAGTTTTTCGAAGAGGTAAAAACTATAATATTTCAAGTATCGATATAATATTGTCTTATGATCGTGTATATAAGGCTTTATATAAACGCCTGAAAATATATTTTATACTAATACATACTAGATGCACGATTCAAACGAAGCAAGCACAATAGTAAGCTGTCTATATACAGAGCAAAATATCAAATTATCAAAGTTCCTGTCAATTTACACTTCAATGGGCCAAATTTCTCATCGAGGACCCTCCATCCATTGTGATCGGGAACACGTGTGTCGCACGACTTTGGCTAATTCCCTGTTATAACCGCATCTAAACTTGTAGCTCGAAAATCGACTCTATTACAAAGCGAATATGGCTTGAAATTGATTTATTAAACAAAGTTTGGCTAATTCCCTGTAATATCTGCAGTTCAAGGGCAGTGTAGTAAAGTAAACTCTATTTCAAATTGTGTAAGGTGTAAAATAAATATTAGCGTCGAACAAAATGGCCAACACACAAGGGGTGCTAAGCGCAGTAAATTTAATATTGTGACTTTTGGGCACAGCAAACATTTAATATTTTCTTACACATTTTTTTATCTTGTTCAGATTATCTTGTTTTTTTATGTATGTTACTCGATATCTCCGCCAAATGTGGACCGATTTTCAAATTTCTTTTTGTGTTCGATATAGCTTATTTCAAGGGTGGTCCCATATAAATCTGGTCTTCATCATCATCATCAACAGCCATAGGACGTCCACTGCTGAACATAGGCCTCCCCCAAAGATTTTGGTCACGATCAGTAAATTGCAAGTCGGTCAGTTAAGTTTTTAAACTTGTGATTATATATCATACTGTCTTTTACGACTCGCAACTTCGTTTTTCTAAAGGCCTTTGGACCATTGAGGATTCTGTGAATAGTTTTTAGAACTATCAGTAATCCACAAATAACATTTACTCCTCTCAATAATTTGTATAGAACAATAGAGGTAGATAAATAATAATCTCAGATAATCAAAATTCACACAGGCCTTATATTTCACGTAATAAGCATGTCCTGTTTGACCACAAAGTAAAGACAACATACGACTACAAATATTCCCAAAAAATCGTAAACATCGCTTACTCCCTTTTACCCACACGTCCCGGGGACAAAGCCGTATGGGGGCGAACAATGAAAGGCATTGAAAGCCTGCAAAGGGCACGATGCTTTCAAATAATAGCGTAAAGAACCCGACATACCTCGATTTATAAGGGATCGGTATGTTTTTTTGCTTGATTTGCCGCTTCACGAACGCGTGTAAAACAAACCCGCTGATTCCTTTCAATACAAGGACGTTCGTTATGAACGAGTAATGATATTGAAATATGGAAACTGGTTGAGGAGTCTTGGATTATTTTTACGGATCGGAGTACGGAAGTACAGGATATATAGCGTTGCGATATGAAGCGGGGAACGAAATAGTAACCAGTGCACGGGTTGTAATCGGGTTAGGACTAGGTGCAAAACCCACATTATTGGGTTAACCCGATTATTGGGTTAATCAGCCTATTACAACCGGTTCAGAGAAAGTTTATTACGTCAAAAAAATAAGCAAGACAGTGACGGAGATAGAACCGGGAATAGGTCTTTTTTTGAAATTGTTTGAAGAATTAAAGAAAGAAAATAAGCACAATACGTCCATCGCCATATTTAACTCATCGGGCTTAAAATTAGACACGATCATTCTTAGAGTTATGGTTATTGGACAAAGAAGAGTAACGGGGGATGTAAAGGCCGAGTGAAATTACCTTGAGACGGTCAAATTATAGGTCTGGGCGGTGGACCCCTAGTACGAGTTTTGACATTTGCTAAAACTATGATCATAAACCGACGTGCATGCATGAAGAATGTAATGAGACTGAATGAGGCGAAAGAGGTGTGTAAAGATCGTACCAAGTGGAAATCCGTTGTCTCTGCCTACCCCTATGGGAAAAAGGCGTGAGTCTATGTATGTATGTATGATCTAGTTTTCGGTTTTCTCATTTGACTAGCAGCGTCACTTGCGGCAAATTCAACGGAGTAAGATATATGAACAAAATGTAAACTAACCCCATTTCTGGAGGTGTTACAACAGTTATCTCTTTCAGAATGTTTTCCAATTACTATAGGATTATAGGAATTTTCGAAAACACAATCCATGTCCTCATTATACACATACATACATAAGCTCACGCCTGTATCCCCGAAGGGGTAGGCAGAGGCGCACTAGCGAACTAGCACCCTCATTTCGCCGAGCTTAGTTCCGTCCCAGATGTGATAGGGGGCGAGCCTATCGCCATATCGGTCACAAATTCCAGACTCCGGGCTGATATGGAAAAATCCAATATCACTTTGCCCGACCCGGGGATCGAACACGAGATTTCAGAACCGTAGTCGTACCGGAATACCACCACGCCACCGAAGCAGTCCTCATTATAGTGAATAAATATATTGTCCGGCAATCCTATCAAATGCAAATCTGTTCCCAGCACTGCCCTAAAAGGGGAGGCACCGCCGAGTCGCGTCGTGCGGCAAAAACGAAATATTTAACTTTTTATAAACGTTTGCACGGAGGCTTTGTCCTACGCTCCGTCCACAAAAGAGGGGAATTCTTTTTTGGACAAAACCATTCGGCATTTATAAAAATATTGTCAACTTTTTGCAAACAGCCTGCGGTGAAGTCATTGTAGACATTCTGATGACAAACGAGGATTAAAATACAAATGCGTGTATCTATACATATACCTCTATAATAGAGTCAAAAATTCGTTTGTTTGAAAGCGTTAATCCATGATTCTACGGAACCGATTTTGAAAATGCTTTCACTATTGAGAAGCTACAGCGTTTGAGGTACATAGAATTTATCAAACATTCATACATAGACTAACTATTTTTATCATAGGGGAAGACCTGTCCTTGACTGCCTCGGTAACGTGGTTGTATTTCGGTACGACTACCGTCCTGAGGTCTCGGGTTCGATCCCCGGGTCGGGCGAAGTGATATTGGATTTTTCCGTATCAGCCCGGAGTCTGGAAATTGTGCCCGATATGGCGATAGGCTCGCCCCCTGTCACATCTGGGACGGAACTAAGCTCGGCGAAATGTGGGTGTACTAGTTGGCTAGTGCGCCTCTGCCTACCCCTTCGGGGATACAGGCGTGAGCTTATGTTATGTTATGGGAAGTTCCAGAGGCAACGAATTTCAACTTGTTACGATTCTTTCATACCTTTTTTGCCTTATTCAGTCTTATTACATTCTACATTTTGGTTCTACAGTAGGTAATTAGAGCTAATTATTTGTGGAAACTGCTGGCTCGTGTGTTACAATTAGTGATTTAAGTCACATTAGCTTTTGCCCGCGGCTACGTTCGCGTGAGAGTCTTGACAAACATTCATCCCATTACCTCCCTTTAGGGGATTAATTTATACATGTATTATACATATAATCCTTTTTGAATCACTCTATCTAATAAAAAAACGCATCAAAATCCGTTGCGTAGTTTTACAGATCTAAACATACATAGGGACAGACAGATAGCGGGAAGCTACTTTGTTTTATACTATGTAGTGATTAGGTTTTGTTTGTATGTTTCTCTTAAAAACGAATATAATAACATAAGCTCACGCCTGTATCCCCGACGGGGTAGGCAGAGGCGTACTAGCGAACTAGAACACCCACATTTCGCCGAGCTTAGTTCCGTCCCAGATGTGATAGGGGGCGAGCCTATCGCCATATCGGGCACAAATTCCAGACTCCGGGCTGATATGGAAAAATCCAATATCACTTTGCTCGACCCGGGGATCGAACCCGAGACCTTAGAACCGTAGTCGTATACCACCACGTCATATAGGCAGTATAATAAATATACATAATATGCACATTGCACGTCGGTTAAGGATACTACTGACTGACCTTTCTTGGGTATATCTCAGACTTGGTCAGGGAACGTTCGACGAGGTCTTTCCCTTCCAACTCTACCATTCACACTTGCCAGGTATATTTGGTTTAGCAAATAAAATAATCGAAAAATATATATTAATGTAGGATCTGTAAAATTATTTTTCAATATTGTCAATACTGCATGTAAAAGTTCAACGACACTCACCAAACATTTTAAACAATTATTAACGGAGAACCTTTTCTGTATAGGTCGTTGAACCTGTGGACATGTGTTATCGATTATGACACAGACACCTGGCAACAGCTATAACGGTCTCATTTCTCACGTGTACGTCAATTAAACGAAGTTATATACGAGCCGGCACAATGGGCCCTTAGCGGCTGAACCTTGAGGGTTTACGTGACGAGCGCCTGGACTTTACGATTGTACTTAGTGAATTAAAATAATCACAAGTTAAAAACTTAACAGACCGACTTCAAAGCCGATCTGATCAAATTTATATGGGACCACCCTTGAAATAAGCTCTATCGAACACAAAAATAATTTTGAAATTCGGTCCACATTTGGCGGAGATATTGAGTAACATACATAAAAACATACAGAGGAATTGAGGACCTCCTCCTTTTGTGGAAGTCGGTCGAAAAATATATACTGTTTCCAAGATTGTTGAGTAGTTGGCAGAGTTTAACATAATAAGTTTAGCATAACATAATTCCAAAAGTTGAAGCTACCGACTTCAATACTCTAATCATGGTGCGAATTAATTTAAGAGTTTTTTACATAACACAAGCTCACGCCTGTATCCCCGAAGTGGTAGGCAGAGATGCACTAGCGTCACTAGCTTAGTTCCGTCCCAGATGTGATAGGGGGCGAGCCTATCGCCATATCGGGCACAAATTCCAGACTCCGAGCTGATATGGAAAAATCCAATATCACTTTGCCGGACCCGGGAATCGAACCCGAGATCTCAGGGCGGTAGTCGTACCGAAATACAACCACGCCACTGAGGCAGTAAGATATTTTTAACCGACATAAAAACAAATATATTTTTATTTCTGCTACACGATCGAAAATACTTGTTGTAATCCACGTGTGGTCTATATATTTTCCAGATTTATTGACGTGGAGAGACAAAATAATCACAAGTTTAAGAACTTAACGTACCGATTTTAAAATTTATCCGATCGTGACCAAATTGATATGAGAAAGAATCTTGAAAAACGGCCCACATTTGGCGAAGTTATCGAGTTACATACATAAAAAACATACAGAGGAATTGAGGACCTCCTCCTTTTTGGAAGTCGGTCGAAAACACTCCTCAGCACATACGCACTGCGTTTTGAAATCAGTTGTCATAGCTTTTTGTGAGATTACTACAAATCTAGATGGGCATTTCCGCGAAAATAAACGTCATTACCGTCGTTAGGTATAGGCAATGGTAATGACTAATATGACCACGGTAATGACAAACCCTTAATAGTATTATAATTGTTATCTATGTGTATACTGTATCATTCTCATGGATTATTAATACATACGTGTCTCATACCTTGTATGTTCATACCATGATATGCCGAGGATAGTACAGGTGATGTCTGAAGTTATATACACAAATAACAATTATTAATTGTAATAATATTAAGGGTTTGTCATTACCGTGGTCATATGAGTCATTACCATTACGACGGTAATGACCTTTTTTGCGGAAATGCCAAGATACTCTCATAAACTTCATGTGAAGAAGCACAACAGTACTAACTGTTGTGCCTACTTACAAACAATAAGAAATCTACTTTTATTTTTCGTAAACGTTACGAATTCTTCGTACGGTGGAACCGTAGCTCCATTGTCTGCCTCTCTTAATATGATAAACAGTACGGATTTAAAAGTGGAACGTCTTGATAAAATCTCACAAACAATGTGGACTTACAATGACGCGCTCTTTACAATTTCGACTTGTATTAATACCGTAAAAGAAAGGTTTTCATTTACCACGGTCAAGAAGAATACTTTATGGCACACACTCACGCCCGAATGGTCAAAGGCTACTCAACTTTAACGGCTTCTTATACTGATTTTTGCCATACAGTTTTGACAGATAGGGCAGCCTTAAACGAAATAAGGCGACTTTAAGTGTATGAGCATTCGTGGCTGTGTACAATTTATGTTTTATCAAACATCATTAATTCCGAAAAAAATTGTTTTTTGTGCAAATAACTACTTCGTGGCGAACTTTATTCGAAATTCCAAATCGAATACTTAAGCGAATACTATTGGAGACGTGATACTTCTCAGTCGACCAATCGGAGTTATCATTTGTACATTCTGTGATATAATTGGTCAATATGTAAAATACGTTATTTAAAAATTTGAAATCGGAACTTTCTGTTACAAACCGTTACCCAAAAGCATATTCACTTATTTTGTGAAGCGTCTGACACCTTCAAAAAGCGTTTAATCCGTGAATTATATTGAAATCGATTATGATATAATTCAATGATCCGATATTGTAATGAAGAAAACCGTATTAATAATACTTTATTGTATTTACGACAGTTATTTATTACAGACATGAATCCCAATAATTTATTGCGCTTTTATAATCCGTTATTACGCCTTTTCAAGCGGCACATATTGAAATGCCATCTGAATATAAAGTAGAAATGGCTTCCAAATTTAATTTGCACATTCTTTAAAGAAAATTATGGGTATGGGATGTACCGTTTCACCTTATATGACACAACAATGGGGTATCCCATCATTTATATGAGTATCTGAGAAGACTAGTCCACTTGGCTCGTAAAGTGTATTTTAATAAAACGCAAATAAAATTTAAAATGAGAATTTCTTACTGATTTCTTAAGTTTTCGCAAATGTTATACTTTGAAATAAAACTATTGTTACTGATTCTATCACGATTTGGTTTTAATTTTTATTCCTGACGTTTCGAAAGCTTTGCAGTCTTCGTGGTCACGGGTCGGACTGGGGTGTCATTTGTCCAAAAAAGTTAGTGTTACAATGAGGATTTTTTATTGAATATAAGAAACTACATAACATGTATGGTTGGAGATGTAATTGTTTAGAGATTAAAACCTTAAGTATATTTTCTAACCGACGGCTTGTAAGCGTTGTACATCCAAAAGTTTGATAGATAACAGCAAACTATATTTAAAGAAATAAGACTCTAAGGGCCTCGTTCACCAACTCCAAGTAAAGTGTTGATTAGTTACTTTCTGACTAGCGTTAATTGACAAGTAAGAGTTGCGAGTAACTTCTGTTAATTTCACAAGCAAAATTAGAGCTCTGAGTAGCAACTTACTGGTTAAGTGAATGATATCACAAATCCTGCGTCCCATTCGTTCAATATTACGTCAAAAGTATCTTATTTTGGCAAAAAAAACAGTCGTGACTCGTCGCGGGTCCGCACCACATGACACAAAACCTACCGGACCCTTTTTTGCTATATAAATAGTTTCACAGGTACTAAATCGTGTGTCAATAAGGACGAGTTTTGCGTTGCATTTTATTTTTGTTGAAACTGCTTGATTTTTTAAATGAAAGGCTATTTTACAGTTAACACGTTCATTTAAAACGTTAAACATCGTTATTAAGGTATGACTACTATAATTTGATTTTATAGTTTATTTAACTACGATAAAATGTACAATTAACTGCCTACTTTAAACTTTAACCGTCAAGTAAACGCGCTACTTGGCATACGACATGGCAAGTAGCTTACTGGTCAGTTTAATCACAAGATGCATGTTACTCGAACGTCGTGAAATTCACACGTTCAGTTACGGGTGACTTTAACTGACGATTAGCCTACTTGACACTTTACTCGAGCGTGGTGAACGAGGCCCTTAGGCTGAGATCTATAGAGCGAACTTCGAAAGTCTAAGTCAAAGAAACGAACTCAATGAGGATTTCGAATTCTTAAATCGAACTTTGACTTAGTCCGAGTTAATTTTTACAAGAAAACTTTGCTTAGTCTGTTTGTCAGTCTGTTTTTCTTGTAAAAAAATGGCTCATGCCAAGTCGAAGTTGGATTTAAAACATTCCAAATTCTCACTAAGTTCGTTTCTTTGACTCAGACTCAGTCGTAGTTCGTTCTATAGATCTCAGCCTTATTTCAAAATGAAAACGCAGAGCATCAGTGTTCGAGAAATACGCAGGTTCCTCGGTCTGATCACTGTCATCAGGATTTATGATTACTAATCCAAGAGCTCGTGGAAAACCTTATTTATAACTTCATAGAACTACATTAGCATTAGATACATCGATTCACTAATAGAGTCGTACAAAATAAGGACAGATACAGACGTTACAATTGATGTATGCGTACAAACGTTCTTGATTGATTACAGGACACAAACGACGATCAATAAGCTCTCATACCGCTTCTTGTTACGAAATACGATCAAACACGCTCCGTCTCTCGGAAAATGTCAATTACACGGCGATGTACAATAAATCCGACGTTATTTAGTGTTGTACCTTAGTAAATCACTCTCGTTGTGGCCAGATGTACGCCAATCGATTTATTTGTACATCACTACGGTTAATTACTGGATTTTCATTGGTTTTATTACGTCGTATTAACTGTTAATTAGATTTGTTTAGGGCTGTCTAATATAATATGGTTTATTGGATTTGAGCTATCGTTAATTCGTACATTAATTTGACTAGCGACTAGCAGCTATATATGTATTTTAAATCGAGTTTAGGACTAATTCTACCTTAGTACGGCAAGTCGTCCTTAAACGTTAACTTTTTTAGGAGCCAATCAGGTAAAGAGACAGACACTGCAAAATCCGAATGAATTCTAAATCTAAGGTTAATCACATGCATTGCCGACTTAAATTAATTTAAGAGCTCACTGTTCTCTCACTTCACTCTAAATTCTACACAAAGACGTACGCAAACTTCCCAAATACGGTTCCACTGTAACAACGTAATATTAAATTAAATTTTCGAATCTGAGCAATCATTTATCATTTAAACATAGGACTGCCATTTGATTTTCTTTATTGAAGTTACATACTTTGCAACCAAAGGGTTTAATCATATATAAATTTAGTATAGCGCAATTTGCGACCCAAATTGTTTTTTTGGCAGTGGGCAGGACATATAGCTCGTAGAACTGATAGCCGTTGGGGCAGAAAAGTTCTCAAGTGGAGACCACGTACCGGCAAGCGCAGCGTAGGACGTCCACCTACAAGGTGGACCGACGACCTGATAAAGGTCGCAGGAAGTCGCTGGATGCAGGCCGCTTCCAACAGGTCGATCTGGAAATCTTTGGGGGAGGCCTATGTTCAGCAGTGGACGTCCTGTGGCTGATGATGATGATAATGACGATGATGATGATGAATAAAAATATTTATTTTTAATCCTCGATTACATATTTTTTTAATTACAAACTAATACATGGCAAGATTTAATGTACTGATAATAAAAATAATTACTTTCAAATACGTAATTAATTTTAATTTTTTATTCGTATTACAAAACGTTGACATATCCAGGTCATTTTAATTAGATTTCTGCTAATAAATGTAATTATTTTTTATTTTATTACATAAAGAATATCTGGGTTATTATATCACCGTTCGGCGTCGACAATTTAAGTGACAGATATTCAAGAGAGAACCAAGCTTATTCAATTTGCAAGGATTTGACTGCGGCGGGATAAATTCGATTTGTAAATGGATTTGAATGGACGCAGGTCCGAGGGTTTGTTTAATCTGTGATTTGTTGGCCTGCCGACTGCCGAGCCAGTTTGGAGACGACATCTGGACGAATGGCCGTATTTACAGAAGATATTGAATTCTATAGTTCCTTAGTGGAACTAGATTAATTAAATATTCAAAGTAATGTTGAAACTTTATTAGAATTAATACAATTTCAAGGGACATTTAGGCTGAGATCTGTAGAGCGATCTTCGACTAAATCTAAGTCAAAGGAACAAACTCGGTGAGGATTTGGAATGTTTAAATCGAACTCTGACTTAGTCCGAGTTATATTTTACAAGAAAAACAGACAGTCTAAGCAAATATATTCTTATTAAAAATTCCAAACAAATACTAAGCCCGGCGAAATGTGGGTGTACTACTAAGCTCGGCGAAATGTAGGTGTACTACTAAGCTCGGCGAATTGCGAGTGAACTATTTCGCTAGTGCGCCTCTGCCTACCTCTTCAGGGATACAGGCGTGATCTTATATTAATGTATGTAAAAATTCCAATCCTCACTGAGTTCTTTGACTCAGACTTACTCGTTCAGACCGTAGTCCGGACCGTTAAATGACTCCCAAATAAATCAATCAGTTGTACCTTCACCAACATCGCTTCCGGTCGATATCATTCCACACACAAGCGTACGAGAACAAAAACGAACATGTGCCGAGTCATTTTTTGCATTCATTGCAGATCTAGGCAATTTATCTAACATTTATCTATACGAGGCCGGTGGAGTGATGTGTCCGGTTGGAAATTGGTTGTGAGCGGGTGAAAGACTTGCTGTTGTTTGATTGTTAAAGATAAGTTATTTTATATATACATACATACATACATAAGCTCACGCCTGTATCCCCGAAGGGGTAGGCAGAGGCGCACTAGCGAACTAGAAGACCCACATTTCGCCTAGCTTAGTTCCGTCCCAGATGTGATAGGGGGCGAGCCTATCGCCATATCGGCACAAATTCCAGACTCCGGGCTGATATGGAAAAATCCAATATAACTTTGCCCGACCCGGGGATCGAACCCGAGACCTCCGAGCTGTAGTCGTACCGAAACCACCACGCCACCGAGGCAGTTATTTTATATCTAATCTAAATTCATTGCCCCTTACTTATAAAAATATTTAAGAGCTTCTTGTCTTTCAGAATAGTTTAAGAATTGCTATTGCTATGCTAGCCCTTTTATTAAGAAACAATGTGACAAAAGGAAAAAAGTGACAAACTATTCTTACATATAAGAAGTGCGTGCATTTTTTTTTATAAGGGGCATTTGCGCAAAATTACTGCGAAGTGAATTACATACTATAATATCTACCTGATATCCGCTTCTTCCACATGCCCTTATCCCACTTCAATGTCAATAGACGAATCATTGCCAAATCACGTGTTGCCGGACCTAGGAGTTGAACCTAGGACTTCCTAGTCCACAGAACATATATGCTACCAGTAGACCAAGGACTAACCGTCAAATGTTCATACACTTAAGGCCGCCTTATGTCGTATAAGGTCGCCTTATCTGTCAAAATTGTATAGCGAAAATCAATGTAAGAAGCCGTTAAAGTTGAGCAGCGTTTGACCATTTGGGCGTAACCCTCTCAGCCAGATTGTTACCCTTGAAACCAATAACTACGAAGTCAAGCGCGTGACTAACTACTGACCGTTTTAAATTGTGCGTATTGTAAGAACAAGTTTGAAAAGTGCATCTATTTCCCGACCATTGCCATCATTCGTCGTAATTATCTCAATAAACACTTCCACAACACGCGACACCATTACACAAATCTAGCTTTCGAATCGAATCAATTTATTCTTCGAATAAACTTCCGACGTAATGATCGACAGCACATGTTGATGTCTGAATAAATTAGCGAAAGTGTGTGAAATGGTGCAAGCGCCAAGTTCCCACGTAAAGGACATTCGAACAATCTAATTAAAACTCGTCGCATCAAAACTTTCACAGGTCCGCTAACATAACAGATAAAACACGAAACAACCCTTCGTCGCGGAACTTGGCCAACTTTAAACATTGGTAAAGACAAACGGCGGGTCGCGCGGGCCCTCGGTACGAAGCGCCAAGTCTCACACGAGCAGAGTTGCCAGATATGATTCAAAATTTCAGTATAAAGTCTTAAAGTAAGATCAACTAAAAATTGATATTAATTGTTAGTTTACAAAACTTGATTTGTAATCTTACTTTTTTTAAATCATCATCCACAGCCCATCTCATCCCACCGCTGGCTTCTCTTTTTTGATGCCGTTTACCTCGGTTTTGTGTGTGTTTTTTTTTTAAATATGTTGTTTATTTTAGTAACAAATAAGACGTCACGACCTCCAAAAATAGATTTAACATAAAGCAGATTTAGCAAAGAAGTCATTAGGCAATAAAAATCTTTTTTTTTATTTAAATATCTGCGGAAAAGTCGTAAGGTCTGGCAACTCTTCTCACAAGCGTCGTGCGGGTTAGCGTACGTGCCTTGCTGACCGGGGCCAGACAGACCGGCCGGTGTGGACCGAGGCCTGTCGGACCCGCCGGGATAACCCTGCGAATACGTGCACGGGAGTACACGACCGCGCAGATAAAAATAGATTAGCTGCGTTACGAGCGCGGACGTACTGGTTACAATATTAATACGTATTTTTGCAGGTCTCTCGCCGCTGCGGTGTGTTCGTGAGATGCTTTTACATGACATTCGTTGACTGTCGTTTAAATATGGAATTTATTATTGTTCACGACTGGACGCAATGGAGCGTCTGGTTTGGTAAGCAGACGTTGGACCATAGGTGACATATCACATGGCAAAAGTAAGGTTTTAAGATGAACAAGAGTGATTTTATATGAGTTAGCATTTAGCCAGTCTATTCGGTCTTGCCGTACCATTTTCCTCAAAATCAGCCTCGCGTTGGATCTTGAAATAGTGACGATCTCTATTGTATGAAAATTTTACGTTTTACCACTACTTCAGCGTCGAACGCAACGCTGGTATTTTTAGGAGTTTTTTTTATTAGCCCTCTGGTCCGTTGTCGCCGGCCTCGGTGGCGTGGTTGTATTTCGGTACGACTACCATCCTGAGGTCTCGGGTTCGATCCCCGGCTCAGGTAATGATATTAGATTTTTCAGTATCAGCCCAGATTCTGAAATTTGTGCCCGATATGGCGATAGGCTTGCCCCCTATCACATCTGGGACGGAACTTAGCTCAGCGAAATGTGGGTGTTCTAGTTCGCTAGTACACCTCTGCCTACCCCTTCGGGGATACAGGCTTATGTTTTGTTATGCCCTCTGGTCCGTATCACACGCTCCTAGGACATTTACGTTAGCTTACCGAAATCCTAAAGCCTCTCAAATAATGTTAGCATAACAAACACAGTATCGGTAAATTACAGTTGCAATCGCAATTTCACAGTCAGTAAAATATGTGTTAACTTGCTATTATATTTTACAACTCGGCATGAGGTGCGAAGTGTAGAGTACTATAAACTCACCAAGGTGTGGTTTGAGAAATTATAGATGTCTTAAGTTTCTTGTAGTTACATTGTATACTGGTTAGAACGTTAAAGTAATGCATAATAACTATCTTAGCTAGTGGGAGGGAACCAAGTATTAGCTATATAAGCAAGTATAAGTATGGCTGGCATATGCGTCATACTCGTGAACGGATGCTGCTTATGGAGACTGGTCTGCCTGGACTGTTTTGCTTGTTTGCTTTAGCTCAACTTGCCGTGGCTATGGGGGTCGCTCAGTGTATCTTGTATGTTACTTTGTCCTATATCCAATAATATCTATTATTGCCATGGTTTAGCTGCTCCTATTTTGTATCTGGTGCTGTACTCTATTAGTAACTGACTGTAAATTGGTGTTAAAAAGAGCAACGTCAGAGTTTCTTGCCTGTTCTTCTCTGGCGAAACAGCCTTCTGAACAGGCGGTAGAGCTTTAATTTGACGGAATCTAAATGATGTTTGAACATTTATGGATTCAATACACATTTTGATTTGATTTGATTAATGCCTATATCCAGTGGACCATGGTAAATACAAAAACTAAGTTTAATATACCTAATAATAATATTTATATATAAAAATACATAGAACAGTCTGCGTAACGTAATCACCAAACACTGCGTGAACCATTTTATATCATTGTCAATTCTGCAGGGTTACTACGACCTCTTATAGCAGTATTATTATAATCGTTCTTCGTTTGTTTTGTATGGGAATCGGTACAAGTAAAATTATAATAATACTGCTATAAGAGGTGATGGTAACCCCCCTGTTCCAGCATGTAATTAGTAGATCGCGCAGGGCTTCGTCAGTAAACATCAGATCTTTAATCCAATCAGGCCTATATGGAAAACGACAGTCGTATATGAAACGCCAAAAGCTTTAGTCTTTGAGGAGTTTGGTTTTAGTTGTGGATTACGGAATCGATTGGAATACAATATACATTCAGTAATTTAAGGCAAGCATATTTCTATCAATAGTCGATGGTCGGATCTTTCTCAATCTTTAAGCTTCTTTCTGCCTGGCGTCATCCCGGCATAATGCCAGGATCCGCCTTCTCACTTAAACACTTCCACTTGGCCCAGTCTTCGACATTATATCGGACTGCATTGTGCTCATTAAGTCTAATGCTAATATATTTCTGCAACAAGATAAATAACATAACATAACATAAGCTCACGCCTGTATCCCCGAAGGGGTAGGCAGAGGCGCACTAGCGAACTAGTACACCCACGTTTCGTCGAGCTTAGTTCCGTCCCAGATGTGATAGGGGACGAGCCTATCGCCATATCGGGCACAAATTCCAGACTCCGGGCTGATATGAAAAAATCCAATATCACTTTGACCCGGAGATCGAACCCGAGACCTCAGAACCGTAGTCGTACCGAAATACCACCACGCCACCAAGGCAGAGAACAAGATAAATCACAGCAAAAATAAAATTCCATAGACTAATCCTCTATTAACTCCCCTAAAACCCCCCATACACACCTGTAGTTATAACAAACAAAAGTAATTCCGCTAAAAGACACCCCAATGTACGTCTATGAATACACGATATCCGAAGACGTCTGCATCCCTCAAAAGCCACCCCTTGGATATTATTTTCGCTACCCCAAACGGAGCATTCATACCACGATTTAATATCGTTTTATTACTGGATACAATTAGTATGGAGTATTACCTTCGGCATCTGTTGTCTATTGTTATGGCGGAAATCCCTGTTCGTATCGATTTTCTGTTCAAAGACCCGTAAGGTTTCTAAACTCGGTGGCAAATCGTAACGTCATATACTTTGAAAATAATTTCATTGAAATATTATATACTAGAAATGACACCTCCTTGATCTAGTGGCAGTGTATATGGGCTGGGATTCAGGTGCCCTGGCTGCGATTTGATCGAGGTCGGGAGGGTGTTTTCCTAACACGATCTGCCTGGGACTGGATCTGCCAAAGTGGGGTCGACGTTAGGCAAGCAGCCAGTCGAAAAAACTAAGCCAAATCCTTTCTGCGACATGCTTGATAAGGTGTGGTGACGACCCCACATAGAGATGGGATAAGGGCAAGAAAAAAATAGGTACAAAATATTAAAATGTTCGCATATATTTTACTGTACCTAACTATACCCCACAGCATAATTAATATCTAAGCTACTAGCCTCATTTATAAATGCCATTAACAAGAACTATAAAACCACAACCCGCAAACTGACCTCTCCCGATCTACATAAACACACAACTGATATTAAAAACCACAGATTCAATGTCTGTCATTCATATCTTTACATGTAATGTTCCATGTTTTCCGTTTTTAAAATTGGAACAACCAGTGGTTCCACTTAAGCGTTGCCTTTGTTCTACTCGCGCGTGTAGACCCGGCGTAACGGAAAATTAAAAAGGCAATTTTCTTAATGAGACCACTCCCGTTGGAGGGTTAACGCGACACGAGCGCTGTGTAAAGTTGTAAACTCGCGTATTTAAAAGAATGTGTAGTGTGTACGCACCTTTATACGCATTTTTATGTTGTTTGCAATTATTTTTACAGCATTGAAATAAAACTATTTTTACGACTTCTATCACGATTTGATTTTAATTTTTATTCTCGACGTTTCGAAGGCTTTGCAGTCTTCGTGGTGACGGGTTGGACTGTTCAAATCGTGATAGAATCCGTAAAAATAGTTTTATTTCAATGTATAAAATTCGCGTAAACTTAAGTTATCAGTATATTTTTACAGCAAATAAAATGTTGCCTTATTCGACTATTGTATGGCACTGCTATTGCAGCCGATTCGTTGAACTAATGGCAGCGTGGATGCGCTATGGGCCGGCAGGTCTTGGGTTCGAATCTCGCGTTATTTTTTACATGATTTGGGATTGGATTCAACATAAGGGGTTGACGCCAAACAGGCGGCGGGTCGTAAAACCTAAGCAGAATTTCCGCAACATACTTCAAACGTATGATGCGTCGACCTCACATTGGCAGATGGAATGAAAAAAAGAAAAACTCAGTACCGCCTACTATAATGCTCTCACATTATTAAACTATTAATATTAAAAATGTATTCTAGAATTCTGATTGGGCTTATATTTCTGTTCTACTAATATTCCAATTATAACAAAAAATCCACATAGTTCCATAATCCGACTCACAATATAAATTATTTTGAATATCGTATTAAAAAAGAAGCAGCTTTTTTAACTTAATATAGAACAAACAACCATAAAAATTCAAACCAAAACTATAAACAGAATAAAATAAAAATATTTACATGGATATTTGTTTAACGAAATAATGTGTTTTGACCGTATAAAAAACAATTAATGTTGTGTTTATATCCGCTGCCTACACTCCTCGGTGGGCGAGCGCGGGGGCGGGTAACCTCAATGTGTGAATATAAAATTAAACATTTAATATTTGACCTTAGTTTCGAATCACGACCCTGTGGCACCGACATACATTTCTCGAAAAAATTACCTATTAAAATAAAAAAAAATAAAAAAAAATACACACAACAGTCACACACCTAGTCCTGACCCCACACTAGGTATAACCTGTATTGTGGGTGTCAGACTATAAGAGACTTTCGGTCTCACAACACCCAGACTTGAAACAAATATCTGTGGGCCACACAAACATTTGTCTCAATGCGGGAATCGAAACCGCGGCCTCCCGCTTCACGGCTACTCGGCGACTGCGCCACGGAGGCTGTCGTTTGATTCCCGGCTGAGGCAAAATTAAAGTAATACCAGCCGAAAAATCACACACAACATAAGATGCGAGTCTTGTATCATGGAAAGTACGCTGTACGGCAAATATTCAGTTTAACAACACCCAGACCAGAAACCAAAATTTGGTCGACACACATTTGTCTCGTTGTGGGAATGGAACCCTCGACCCCTCGCTTCACACCCCAACTACGCGCCCGTCCTCAAAAAAAATCTATGAAACATGCATCAATCATCTGACGTCCACTGCTGAACATAGGCCTCCCCCAAAGATTTCCAGATCGACCTGTTGGAAGCGGCCTGCATCCAGCGTCTTCCTGCAACCTTTATCAGGTCGTCTGTCCACCTTGTAGGTGGACGACCTACGCTGCGCTTGCCGGTACGTGTTCTCCACTCGTGAACTTTTCTGCCCCATCGGCTATCAGTTCTACGAGCTATGTGCCCTGCCCACTGCCACTTCAACTTGCTAATCCTTAGGGTTATGTCGGTGAGTTTCATTCTTCTACGACTCTCCTGATTCCTGGGGGGTTACCACCACCTCTTATAGCAGTATTATTATAATTGTACTTGTACCGATTCCCATACAAAACAAACGAAGAAAGATTATAATAATACTGCTATAAGAGGTGGTGGTAACCCTGCTGATTTGAGAAACATCTACAGTTTTAAGAACTTTAAGTGCGCATCAAATACGGTAACAATGTGTCCTTGCTTGATAAAATAAGAACCTAATTACGTAAATACGCGATTTTAAAATGAGTTTTGCAAGAATATTATCCCACGCGAGCAACGTATGTACCATAAATTATCATTATCCACTTAATGCTCTTATAATTTAATGTCTTTATTCAACAATATTACCATACGAAGAGCGCAAGTTGCATTATCATAATATGGAATTATTGACACATATCTTCAACTAGCTGTATTATGGATCCGTTCCTGGGATAAAAAAGGCAGCCAACGTCACTCCGACTATTTTCGTTTCTATAAGTGAAATTATTTTTTAAATCGGTCCCGAGATTAGCGCGTTAAAAATGTATTCAGCTGTTAAAAATCACGGACGTAAAAAAAATATGGACGCGGACGGAGCGCTTGGAACATTGAAAGTGAAGCAAGGTTTTCGGCCCATTCGATCTATCGACACGTAATGGCGGGACTGAGCGAATGAGCCAAAAACCCTGTTTCTCTTTCTTTTTACGTGCGTGATAAAAATAGGATAGAATATTTTATTCAGTGGGGTTACCACCACCTCTTATAGCAGTATTATGATAATTTTACTTGTACCGATTCCCATACAAAACAAACGAAGAACGATTATAATAATACTGCTATTAGAGGTCGTGGTAACCCTGCTGGTGACCAATGTGTGCGTATTCCATTGTTTTCATCTAATTAAACTAACTAACTAATCACACATAACATAAGACATAGTTATGTTTATGTTATGCAGTTGCCTCGGTAGCGTGGTTGTATTTCGGTACGACTAGGTCCTAAAGTCTCGGATTCGATCCCCGGATCGGGCAAAATTGATATTGGATTTTTCCATATCAACCCGGAGTCTGGAACTTGTGCCCGATATGGCGATAAACGCTAGTGCGCCTCTGCCTACCGCTTCGGACATACACCCGTGAGCTTATGTTATGTTATTGTTAGTGCCTAATGGAGGTAAAAATTACACAGACAATACCAACCAGTCAATCCAGTAGATGACCTGCATTTGACACACTCATCCAAATGAATATTATATTAACAATTAATAACAATCGCTCTCCTTGTAAGTCCTCATGCCTCCAGCAATTTCACAGATAATCTTATATAACATGTATAGCATGTATTTAACGTTACATCAAATTAATCTCCAAATACTTAAGCCTCAGTAAATCATTAAACGTAGCCAATTAATAACGATTATTCGCCATTACGTCAAACGTTATGAGACGTCGGTATCACTTAACCCTAAAATATAGTCACACGCTCTAATCTCATATTAATTGCTCCTATCGTAAACACTACAAACAATCGGTTAATTTACATAAAAGAAAGCATTTAATTCGGTTAAGCGTCGGTTAATCATAGATTCAGTGTAATGTAAGGCCATGGTCATTTGTACCCGTCGCACCAATAATTAACTCTGGGCGCGAGCTACGGACGGTTGACTGCTTTGAATAACAGAATAATAAGAGGAACGGTCCGTTTTCTAAAGGTTAACAGTTATTTACACGTATTAGGTACGTCTAATTAGTAGCTGAACACCGCAAATTAATAAAGCTGACAAGACCATCCGAGACTCACATAGCAAAAGGTTTTTCCAACTGCCTCCGAGGGCGCGCAGGCAGCGGTGGAGGCGCGGGGCAGGGGCGGCAGGCGGCGCGCGGGGAGGAGGCATCCGCACATCCCCTTCAGACGAACTCCTTGCGAGCAGTGATGATCCTCGATCTCTCGACAAGGACCTGCGTCGACCAAACGGCGCACCCCTGACTGTCGCGAAATTCTCTTCGCAAGTTATATTGAATGTGTCCATTGGGATCCCCTCTGGCTCTTCTCTGCGACTTCGCACTGAGAACGTTCGCCTGAACCCGTTCGCTAGACCTTCCATGGTCTTCTTTCTCGGTCGTTGTATTTCTTCGGAGCTTAACACTGTGATATCGTCCATGTTTTGTGGTTCATAGGTCCTTCGTTCAATACCGGTAAGGTCTTCAACGCCTCCGTGCCTGTACCTCAGAGGTCTGCCTCGGTCTATGATGCCGAGCTCATCGTAGCTTCTGTAGGTCGAGGATGCGCGTCTCGGCGCTGGCGGACGGCCGGCTCTATCTATTGTCATTTTAATTCAAGTCCAATTTATCGGTGACCTGACGAAGAAATACGTCGGTTAAGACATTGCATAGCTTGGATGACAGCGTGATCCTGGCTTGCAACGACGTCACTTCCGTTCTGATGACGTAAAAGGGATTATGATGGTTGACCTGAGTTGCTAATTTAAAATATTTCAAAATTAGAGGTTACTTTCTAAATGAAAAAACATCGATGGTTCTACACCAAATAACAAATTGATACTAATAAAACCAAAAACTATATTGGCTAGATCGTTCATGAGAGCGTCCAGAAAAAGCGTAGTTGACACTAAACAAAGTTTTAAAACAAAGAGCCCAACAAAAAACAAAACAAGTAGCTGACAAGCTCCGTGCATTCCTGATCGAAGGCATTGTAGTCCAAAACAAAGGTCATACAACAAAACCTGAAGCGTAAAACGTATTTTGTGTAGACAAAACTTTTTTTACCAAAGAATCTTAAAGACCAAGGTTGCATTAACTTGAGCCGTGTATAAATATCAGCAGCGCATTGTTATGCTAAAGGCCTCCTAGCTTTTGTTGGCAAACTAGTTTTTGAATCTCAGGACCGGTAGCTTGTTTTACTAGGCAAATGTGAATGTATTGCAATCTTTGGAGACGAACGCTGTCATAATATTTTGAGTTTATTTTAAGCATAATAATATTTTGGCTACATATTGCTAAAAAAAATTGAGGTAAAGTTGACGATCACGTTTATGTCGATATTTTGCATTTTAATTATTCAGACAAGATCAATATCATAATAATTTTATAGTAATCAAGTAAATACGGAAAAAATATTTTCAGAAAATAATTACGTTATATAATAGCAATATTGTAAATGTAGCCATAAGTGCGCAAACACAGAAATCCAAAACACAAAGTAGCATCACTCATAAAGCAAAACATAAAGAATAACAAAATCACAACGCTCTTGCGTGTTAAAACAAATCAAACACAAGAAAATTACTACACTCACAATACTTTTTTGTTTTTAAAGCGAGTCTAAACAATTCCCAAAGTTTCATTAGAGCACAGAGCATTGTTAAAGTTATAAGTCCAAAGTCCAAAGCGTTAAATGCGTGTACCGCGGCCGTTTTGAATAACAATACCGTGACTAGTAAAATTTATACAGGAACCGTTGCAATGTATTTACAAGTCAGGACAGAACTTATACAGGGCAATGTGTAGGAGGTATAAGTTTAGAAATGTTGAAAAAACAATAAGGAAAATTGTCTTCATTGTCAATATACACTACTTTAATATGTAATACATTAATGTCTCTTAACCTTATTATGAACAAAAACTCAGGTTGTACTACAAAGTCTAATTCTGTAAACAATAACGCTGGATAAATTTTCAATAAACATTGCCGTTTCTACGTTAATTTCGCGTCCCACGTTTAGTTATTAGTAAAATTAGCGTTTTTTTTTCACCAATTGGCATCATTATCTCAAGATTAGCCGGCTTGCAGGCAATTATCGAATTAGGCGTTTCCTGCACATCGAAGACATAAATGCGGATTTGTCCTCGATTGTCGCAGGCGGCTGCATAGAACTGATGTACTCAATTTCAGTAGGAAAATGTGTATTCTGATATGCGTGTAAATTCTAGCCCAGATATCTAATGAAGAGGATTCGCTATAAATTAGACAATTTATGTAAAGACGACCTAGAATTATGTAGATTAATATAATCAAAGTCAGGAGATTCATTAACAAGAATCTTAATATCTTATATGAAAACTATAAAAATGTGTACCTATATAGGTGCTAAGGAGAAATATGCTACAGAATATGCTATAGAATGCTACAGAGTCTGTCAATAATACTTAACTAAACTGGAAACTGTAAACATACCTTGCTCTATAAAGACTACAAACAAAGCTAATAACTCCTAGGGAACGTAAACCCAAATGGGAAAGAAAATGAAATTCCAAAGAAAACGAAAGCTCAAACATAACAAACGGCAGTTGCAAGCGATGTTTATACAAAGAATACTTGAACATAAGCACAATTAGTGCCACTCGAAGAGCAGTTAAATTTAGACGCGAGGCGAACGTAAAGTGTTGCTAGCTTTATCGATATATGCAGACCTGCCCCCTTACTTTTGACACTCGATTCGATTTTGATTACGATTCGGTTTCATTTATTGACTTAAAATGTGAACGAAAAGTACTGGCGGTGATAAAATATTACAGCTATTCTAAGCTTACAACAGCAAGTGGCATAGGATCAGCTGTCTCTCAGGAATGTGAAAGGTCTTAAGTTTAAAAAAATCCATGTGATTAAAAAAAATCAGATCTAAAATTTTAGAAAGGCTTTTAGAAAATATATAATTTATCTCTCTTCTATTCTATTCTATTGCTCAGAGAAATACCGGTGGAGAATGTGTCTTGCAATAAATCCATTTTTATAGATGTTATGTTTGAATTATTAAAATAGGTGAAGACTACAATTGATCCGTGATTTTTCTATTCCGGACATGGCAACACCAAGCGAGGCGGTTGCTCTCTCAAGTACAAATAATATGATATTGAAGGACGTTTTAGAACAAGAACAACCGACAACAAACTGGATGTTATTGTTTCGAACAGTGTAACATTGTTGATTCCTACCAATTAAGCTTCGTTGTACTGCGCAGTGCGGGAGTTATAAAAATTGACTAAGTGCTCTCTTCCCAATTTATGATTGGAGTTCTTGATTACCGCCAACACGTTTATGATTTGATACAGAGGACAAAATACATTAAAACTACAAGGATTTGGTTTGAGAATGAATTCCCAAACTTGTAAATCATTTAACAATTCTCTAAATATTGACATTCATCAAATAAGATTGGTGAAACTTTCCTTTAAAGTATAGGCCATAGAATCATATCGATATTAAGTCTCTTTCAAAAGTAGAATCCACTTCAGTACATGATAAAGAGTAACTGAATATCTTAATATCTATGATAACAACAACCAATTTAAAAGCAAGCTGGATAATCGATGCAGCGTTGACGTCGCTCGCAACAGCTTGACACAGCTTCAATTAGAATTGCTAATTAGTTGCGACGGCTGCGCGGATTCATAAGCTATTATCAATACATAAGCATTATCGACCGTAAACATGCCTTGGGATGATAGTCTTCAGTAGACTATAAATATACGTATACAGGATTTTCTAATTTAATTGGCCCTGGACTGGACCTTCCAGAGAGGCTTGACGTCAGGCAGGCAGCCGATCGTAAAAACTTAGCCAAATCCTTTTTGAAACATGCTTGAAAAAGTGTGTTGCGTCGATCCCATATTAAGGTGGGAAAAGGAAAGAAAGACGTTTACAGGATTATGTAAGAGGTTAATCTTAATGTTTGGTAATCAAAGTATTCATATCGATAATCGATTGCTAGAGAATATACGGGAAAAGGACCCATTAAAGATTGTATATGGTATTTGAGGTAGATGATCAAACTATAACGTCAGGTAATCAAGAAAGAAATGTAACTAATTGTCATCTTGACCACGACAAGCAAATTTTAATAGTACACAGTAAAAACCTATGCATATTGTATAAACTCTTCGGTTCTCTTGAGCTTATTATGAAAGAAGTTTATTGTATCTTTAATTCTGAAGTCTTCTTCTTTAAAAAATAATGGCCTCCACGTATATGCGATGATATAGCCAATGTCAAGATAAATAGAGCAATCATGTTTTCACAATGACCATAAGACCCAGATGTGGATGATCTCAAGGTCCTGCTGGGATTATGGCGGTAATTTCTTCCAGTGTGATGCCCCTAAAATGACCTTTACTCGGTGAATCGACCGAACAAAGCCAGCCAACGCACCAAGCAAAACACATCAAATCTCACCGGTTAAAATGTTTCCACATTATACTGTCCATCTTCACTGAAGTTTGATGCCTTAAACCACATCACTTAAAGACAACAAACACAGCTTTAGAGAATAGTATGAAATAATTTTAATAAGCGACGCCTACCCTGTTGACTTCCCGTCAAAATCCAATTCTGAAGTCATTCCAGCTTTGCTAGATCTTCCTACTCCACCTGTACTAACATTATGATTCCTCATAGAAGTGACAGTTGGTAATGCAATACCATCACAGCTAATACATTTAAAAAATACTGTGTCATTCTCAATTAAATCAGCCATAATACATTTTAGACACAGTACAGTCAACACCCACATTAACAATTTGACATTGGTCATTGACCTCAACAATGGCGCGTGGTTATGCAAGATACTATTTAATTGTCGTAATAAGGACGTAAATTACTAGCTACCACAAAGAGCTGTGACACCACTTTATCGCAAAATGTATTGTTTAAACACAAGTGTGATACCAGTACACAGTCACGTATACTAAGTAGTATAACTACCTACTACGTTTTCTACAGTAAATATTTATGAAGATGCAGTAGGGTAACTTTTGACACTCGATTTGATTTCGACTATGATTCGGCTTTATTTAGTGACATTAGTGCACTTTTTTACTTGCTTTCGATGGAATTTTAAGTCACTAAATAGAACCGAATCGTAGTCGTAATCGAATCGCGTGTCAAAAGTTAGGAGGCTGGTCGATTCCAACAGGTCGATCTGGAAATCTTTGGGGAGGTCTGGCCTGGACATAGGTTCAGCAGTGGACGTCCTGTGGTTGATGATGATTATGTTAATGATCATTTATTCAGCACCATTCATTCAATATTTAATTTTAGAAGGACTTAAGACCTATCTCTAGAGTCAAGACCAAGGTGAAGGGAAACGCGAGACCTATATGCGACCATTGTAAAGATTTTTGGTACAATAGGCGACAAATGTGGATAAAGGTAAAATAATGGCCATAGCATTTTTACAGTTAAAGGCAAATCAAGAACTGTGATGTCACAAACAATTTATTATCATAACGGAAGAAACATAAGATTTATATGACACAGGTTTAAACTACTTTGGTTGTCAAACTTATGATTAATATTCTTATAGTTTACTGAACTAAAATGAATCAAGAAGTTGGGAAACTTAAAATTAGTTAAGTCGACATAATTGCTCGAGATTTCAGTTTAATTACAAAAATGATCTATAGATCCTATGGAATTAAGCAAGTTTTCGATTCAGAAAACACGGCATAATAAAATCAAAATTCGGCAGAGAAATGCAAGCGCAGCCACAGTCCTGTATTAGCATACTATTACAAAGAGACCACTAGTAAGTTATAGTGACATTATGACAATTGTAAATAATTATCACTTCGCTCACTGCGATGTCTTTGAACTATAGTCGTCGCTCCGTCTGATACATAACTGCGTATTACATCGCATTCTAAGAAAGTGTATGTTATGACAAATTACTGGAAGTATTTTTATATCTACTAAGAAAATAAAATGATAACACTTGATATGAACATCCCGAGTATCCATAAATGATCATTCCAGGAAGAATATAATATTATAATATATATCATATAATAATATAATCATGGGAATCTGATAATTTTATTTCTCGATGAAATAATTACATTAAGCGCTTTGTTAGTTTTTCAAACTTGGTCGCTTTTATTATTTAAAACTAGTCCTTACAAAAATATAATCAAATGGTGGGTCTTAACTTAAGGGTTTCTGGCGAGGTACAACCGCTTCGACAATTTTTTTACCAATACTCAATGTGTAATCACTGATTATGTTCCGATTCGAAGTTGAATTTAGTAAAATTACAGAACAAAATAGGATTTACATAATATCATTACAATATCTCAACGTGACAAGGACACATTGTCATAGAAAGCTACATAGCTTGTAGTCTACATATTATTTCTTACTTCAGAGATCAGAGTGGAGGTACACCTTATTGGCGAGCGATACGGTATGTCGTTTCGTCATCGAGGCATTAAAAATCCAATCTTCGTCCATCTGTTCTTGTCTAACTAACCTCAATGTGAGGCGCAACATTTACTTCTTGAACATGCAATAAGGATTCAGCTTAGTAAAATCACGTTGCCCGTTGGAATAAAATCTAAACTAATAACAATTCATATTCTTCATTCAGGAGTAAAAGCTTCCGCGTCAATACGTACTATGGCTTGTCTGCAATCAATCTCGCCCATCATAATGTTCGTGACCACGTGATTCGTGAACATTGTACACAATCGCCCACAAGACGCGGATATAATTTCAAACTCCTACACAGGAAACCGTGTGTTCAATCTCGTTCAGCATTTATTGCATGACAGATTTATAAAGGCATTGAATTATCGAGCACTATATCGCTGATTTACTTTCGAATTTTATGTTTATAGCAAAGATGTAGGTATAACAAAAGATTTAATTTTAAACACCATATGATCCATTAGCGAGGCTAAAAACATCATTATCTATCTCTCTTAAGTTTTGCATAGAATTTTTATATTTTTAAGAGGTAAAGATCAAGTATCAATTAAATTTTAATAAGTATATCCCAATGATTAAAGAAAAAATAAGAAGACCCGGCATAACTACGAAAAATACTGGTACGTAGAAACTGATTCCGCCATTTTAGTTTCGCGATCTATTTATTGTAAATACGATATTTTATTTACAATAATACTAATTTCGGAATATGAAGAAGATGCCTAACTGTTACATTAATAGAATTTTTCTTTCGCAAAGTCGCCATTTTGGTTTCGTTTCATACATTAGAAATGCTTCATTTTTTAGTATCTATATCCAGTTCTCTATCTTCTTTTGTCTAAGGTACATCCCCATTATTTTAAAAAGTTCAGAAATCAACAAAATTTTTCAACGTAAACTTTTTCATTGAAGACAGCAGTACAGAAGCCAGTATAACTAGAACCTTCGCGTGTGCCTACCCGGGGCTGTTTAAAAAGAAGAAAACTACAAGGACACGTTTCCGAACGCAAATGTCATTACTTTCTTTTGCCTTTTTCAACTGTACCGTATCATTACCTACAACACAAAGTGTAAAAAAATATAAATATCATGTCGGCAATACGATAAAGCATTGAATGAATTTCGCGTGTTTGTAATCGTTGTCAGTTCATGTAATAAGGTGATTAAGGTGCGTGCCGAGTGGAAGCGACGGCAGATCGCATGACAGATCAGATCGCACGTAACATGCTATTGTTGGTAAAAGCTTAGTATCCATTTTAATGTTTAAGACTGTCCATATTGTTTGAAAATTATCATGCAATTGCTTCCATGCAGACTATTTAGTCTTTTAAAAAAATAATGAAAATTATTCAACAATTTTATTCCATGATTTTGGCAAGTACATAAATTTTGCGGTTGGCAATAGTATTCTATGCGTAAAAAAAGAATAACCGTTCTAAAATTAAATGATCATTTATGATTTGGAACCGCACCATAAAACTAAAATGTTTTTATACAATGACATCATCAGGCATTTCCCGATCCAAATATAATAAAGTCATGACAATCAATACTCATTAACATCCTTGCATTACTATTAAATCGTGCAAAAAAGCGATCGTGGTAAAATCGCCACTAACGTTTACACTAACCAAACATTCAAGTTTACTGACAAAATTAACGATACCACGCTAAAAGTCTCGTGTGTGAATACCTCTTAAATTCGGACACGGATTAAGCACCTATACGGTTAATCTTACATACACGAAGCTCAATACATGCGCAGATGCTAAAAGCATTGGATTTAAATAAATTGTAAATAATCAAACATTTACAATTGCAATAAAAACTTGATGGCAGACAACAGTCTTCGGCGTCAAAATGATAAATGCCAAGCGGGGTGTTATTGCAAAGATTAACACCGTCTGTAATGTGAACTCAGTTTTTCTTTAAACGGTACTTTTACAGCGAGGATCAAGACAAAACCCCGCTAACGAGGTGGCGTGACGCCTTCCATCCATCAGCGGACAGAGAAATCTACACGAGATAGTGCTAAATTGCCGACACACCCGCCTCACTGCTCAGTGCTCGGTGACCATCACCTGCCACCGACGACCAACAATACCTGACCCCGAGAGAAAGCAGCAATCGATTAATCTCCTCGCCTCCAGCTATCCAATAAAAGACTGTAATAACAGATCACATCCGAGTAATTGTTGCATTGACGATTCGCCTGACAGACCAATTGCCGGTTACGAGGCTCATATTTCCGTGTAATAACCACAGCAGCATATCGTTGACACTTTAACGAGGATGGTTTTAAGATGAATTTTGTGGTAAACAAGACGTGAGGGCGATGAAAGGGAAGCGATTTGTGAGGCTCAATAGCGGGGCATGTCGTGAGGTGTGAAGGGACTTGGGATGCGGGGTCATTCATCAATAGTGAAAGCGGTACTGATAGTCCTAAATTACCTCGGGCCACGTTGTCTACGCGCCTGCGCACTACGCTCGCCACGCTACAGTACCATCTCGGTTTTGCAAATCACTCGTCAAAGGTCAAACACGCTCGCCTCGACAATTCAACATTGACATTGTTGTAAAAACTGGTCGCTCAAGTTAGCACGATCAACTACATGCTATAAAAATATTGCATAATATATGCGATAATATTATACACGCAAAATTAACGGAGTGGGTGGCGCGAGCATCAATTTTGTCAGCTGCAGCGGTGCAGTTCGGCGAGTTGGCAATCTTCGCGGTCTCGTTTGCATTTGTAGCGGACTCGAGTGCCTTTATCTGACTGGACTGTTTAAATGAAAGGCAGTTTTTGCGCATTCCACTCGATTTTTAACGAGGTTTCTCCTGACAAAAACACGATGGCTTTGACTGTTATTTAAACATTCTCTCGTCCTGTGTCGACGTTTGTATTGTTTTTTTGTTACGCTCTTCACATGAGGTCGCGACAGACTGCCAAATTGTAAATACTGTTCGGTTGTTTACTTTTCACTTTGTACGCGTTTTGCAAGGATGTAATGATCACGGTGGAGTGTAATTTCCACGTAATCAGAGTCAGTTGTTTCCAGTAGTTAGCGAGTCGATGTGACACGGTTGCCAGCGCGTAACAGCCTGCCCATAATCGGCGGTAAATTATCGATTTTTTATGTACATTGAGGTGAAATCAGTTGATGCATAAAACGTTGTCATGACGCACGCATAATCATTATCTCGGATCAGATAAAAGCGTTCAATAAAGACAACATACCCATCAAATACTACAAAGCATTAGAAAGTTGGGTTCCGTTAAAGCGACTCGCAAACGTATTCGAATCGTATTAGAATCGTTAGTGGTAATTGCGTGCGATGCAAAAAGCGGCCGCGATGCGTGCAAAAACCACGCACGGTCTACAAACTCCGCGACCGACTAATGATTAATATAATTTTTATTTGCTTTGATTGTATGTGTTAACGTTATTCTATTCACTGTCAGGTTATTGAGAGGTTATTGACTGCGTAGAAACTTGATTGGAACTCTAGTAACTGTACACACGATGTTACATTTGATCGATTGGCATGTCGTGTGTGACCGCCGTACATCGTCGTCCAATTTCAAAAAGCTAATATTTATTATAGGTTTCGAACTAATCATACGTTCGGATCATGTTTATATTGGTTTCCAATTGGACCGTGTTAAGCAAAAATGATCCAATCCACAAAAATAACAAAAAATATTTTAATACCTATTAATGGTCTATTAATGGTTTAGAATAGTGGTCGGCAACCTTTTGGCAGGCAGGGGCCGCAAGGTGGCAAAATACAGTAAAGGCGGGCCTCACCTCATATTTTCTATCTATAGAGGTATAATCTATAACATTTTAGATATTTATGACTAATTTACAAAACAATCACGGGCTGCAAATAGGACTTCACGGGCTGCAAATAGGATTTCACGGGCCGCATACGGCCCGCGGGCCACGTGTTGCCGACCGCTGTTTAGAACCTGTTGGCATCAATAACATTTTTTTAAAATTTTTGTGGGTTGGATCATTTCTGCATAACACGGTCCAATTTAGAGACAGTATTGTTGGTAGCGGATATTATTTGAAGCATACCTACTAGTTATAAGTACGTGAATGTATGTTATTAAGTAGTTAGTTAATGTTCCGAAGCAGAGGAAATGAATATAATTGAAGTCAGCAAACAAATTTCATTTAATTAAACTGCATGAAGGATACTGTTTAAATTGTTCATAATCAATGAAGTTCTCATAAAGAGAGCAATAACTAATATCACTTTATGTGTACTTTCATAACAAATTACCATTATTAGATTGATACGTATAAATTAAAACATATTGGTTGGTAATAATAAAAACTTAATGAATTGGCAATTGATTACATGAGAAAGATGCCAAAATATACATAAGCTCACACCTGCATCTTCGAAGGGGTAGGCAGAGGCGCACTAGCGAACTAGAACACCCACATTTCGCCGAGCTTAGTACCGTCCCAGATGTGATAAGGGGCGAGCCTATCGACATATAGGGCACAAATTCCAGTATCCGGGCTGATATGGAAAAATCCAATATCACTTTACCCGACCCGGGGATCGAACCCGAGACCTCAGGACGAGACGTACCGAAATACAACCACGCCACCGAGGCAGTAAACCGACAGATAAACAAACATAAAAGTAATTTCCAAATTTATGATTCGGCTAGGTTCAAAATTTAGATGCAATAGGAACTGCTTCAAAAACAACGTCGTCCCTTTTAAAATAACTGAGCATCGTCAATTATAACCTAATAGTCTTATTGATGGTATCACACACCGTGAGAAGGGAGAAAGAATTTAACGAAATGACTAACGACAGACAATAGTTTAACAAAGTGAATTTATTAATCTGTCCCGAGTTGATGAAAGATAGCGTGACAGTATCACGTTACTAGCCCTACACAGCCCAGGGCAGGGTTGATGATGTCATAAAATAGAAAAGTCAACATCAAACGGTAACGCTGCACATGGAAGAAGTAAAACGTAAATGCGTAGAGTTCAAAAATAGTACAACAACAAAGAACAAAAAATAGAAATTTAGGATACAAAAGCCGACTTTTGTCGCATTAGTATGTTGGTCATAGGTGCCTAGGTCAAATCGTACCAGAAGTACGTTACAGCGGACAGCCTAAAAACCGCTGGTTAGACATTTTAAAGACAAGAGTCAATAGTCTGTTTGCTCAAGACCGGGCGAAGTGGAAGCGTTGAAGTAGGAAGGCGGACCCTGGCACTACGCTGGGACAACGCCAGGCAGTCAATAGTCTGACTATGGAGGCTGCTCAAAACCTGGCAAACTAGAAGCAGCAGTAGGAGGTACCATAGTTAGGTCGAGATAACGCCAGGTAGAAAGTAAGAAGGTGATATTTATGCTCATGTGAATAAGATCATGAGAAGTAGTATGCCTCCATACAACTAATGTCACTATCATCAATTTAACTGATCGTAGTGCCTAAATCTAAGCCAGATCGAAAATAGTCGTAACACCATGCCGTGGCAAAAAAGCTCCCTTAAATTCGAATACTAAATATTTGATGTCACTCCGTACGTGGATATTTCTCGCCAACCCTGCCCGACCCGATGCTAATCATCCGCCAGCGGTCGACACTATCGGATATAAATTGAGCATTCACATCGCGCGTCGTGTCGCATATAAATCTCCGAACACACATGGCGATTACTCGCTCATTGTTTACGCTGTGTCGGCTAAAAGGTTCCTACACGGTCAAGCACGAGCAAATTAAAAAAGCACGTACATTTATGAGCGAGTCTAACTTGTTTGATCGTTGTAGTATGCTTGACCCACGTTTGGTACGAAAGTTACATTTAGACATGAATTTCTTTTTTTAGAAAAATGACAACGAATAAGTGCATCGCTTGATACTAAGTAATATCCATCACTCATGAACACCAGTACCAAAAAAATCATGGGTGCGTGCACATATCTTAAGGAAAACAATTGTTTGGTTTGAGACTGATCCACTGGGAATATTAATAAACATAATCGTAGAAGTATCTTAGATTTTCTAATAAACTGAGGGTAGAATTGTTTACAAAATGGATCTACTAAGAAAATATTGATATTAGGCTTAAGCCGTAGTCAGACAGAACGCTCATGATGTAGAGAATAAATACGTACTCGTCAAGCCGCTTGACCGTCTCAAATCCCTTTTATAGTCGTTAGAACAGCTTTCTTCCCGAACCTTCTGATAGCTCAATCCTTTGTGTTATGTTTTAATTAGTTTTTATTGAGCTTTTGATGGTCTTGAATATTATCGCCCGCTTTGTGCTCGAAGTTCAATGGTTTTTTTTTAATTAATGCATCATTGTTTCTGAACAGTATGAATGGATTTACTTATAAATTTGTTAAAACTATTTGGCTTTAGAAAGTTTAACGATTATGTCAGGGTTTATTAACTTTCGTGCGCATATCGATTACAATATATATTGACAGAGTTAACCACTCGAGAAATTTGAACGGTTTAGTAATTCAACATAAGAAATCTTGTAGATTCATAAGAAAAGTTTCAAGTTTATAGAAATTCGAAGTGGATTTCATCCAAAAATTACTTCGTCTTTTATCCTATTTGAAAATAGAAATCTGATATACCGTTTTGATTTTTTAACGAGTGTAGTAAGTATGTATATGTTTATTTCAGCGTTAAAGTCGTTATTTTTAAAGTCGATTTATAAGTTTGTAATTGCTTTAACTTATTATACTATATTAAAATCCACTAACATACAACATGGATACTCTCAATGCCTCAAATTGCTAAAACCTGAGAAATCTCTTTTAATTTCTTGGCTAATGAGAACACTCGCATCTCGACAATTCATCTTAAACTCCGTCGGCATTAATCTAAAGTATTTTAAAACCCTTTCAACCGATGGCTACTAATATAAGTTTTTCCGTCTCTGGTAATAAATTAGTTTTGTAACTCACACCTTGGTAGATAAATCGTGACGGGCTACTCTCGTTGCTGCTAGGGTTGCCAGCCATTAGAATTTCCCCAGATTCTTGTTTAATTGACATACTTTTGTACACTGTAGGTGAAGTTTGTAGCCATTTAGTGTGAGGAAGGAAGAATAAATATCATTTGCCTAGTTGTAAACGAGACCGAGATCTGTGCTCCTATTATCAGGAACTAACTAGTAGCTACAAATGTTACAGCTCTGGCTCTAGATGTGAAATATTAAAAAGATGTCTTGGATGCCTAAATAAAATGTGTAAAATCTGTGAGTGCAAACTAGTGTTCTTTCTTAACAGTAAATTAATTTACATTTAACATTGCTTATTTAAATTTCAAAAAAGGTAAAGCCACGGTTTCTATACGGGTGTTGGTGGATGGTGTTGCGTGAAATTTGACAGTTGTTCAAGATAATTTAGGTATTCGTTTCGAGAAATGTCCCAAGTTTTCTATGTGTCTGCCCAGCATCTTTAATGAAGTGATAGCCCTAGACGCCACTGTAATGAATCGGACTAGATGCACGTGCGATGGGGGATTATTTATTAATACTGTAATTTTAATGGAAAAATTACTTATAAGGGATAATTTTCACTTATAAGGCTTAATTTATATTGTTTGCGGGTAATTTTAGCCGACACAACACGTGTGATTAAAGTTTGGAAATAGCAAGGATTATGCTACATGTTAGACGTGTGCGGTGTGGAATATGTGGATGTATTCTTCCGTAGGTACTGGCTTTACAGGTTCCAACTGTTTGTCCTACCTTGCGAACATAGATAGTTTGTGATGATATTACAGAGTCTGTTTCATGGATCGTGAGTTAGGAATCTTGACAATATGGCGATCATGTACTACCAGCTATAAATTAATACGTGGATGCAAAATAATTATACTTATCTCGTAAGATCTCAGCCAGTAATATCTAATGATTCGGAATTGTTACTAAAATGCTTACGTACATTATTTTGTTGCTTTTCATAAATCGAATAATATCCGACGCAATGCTTCCATTAATAATTCCCGCAATTTAATATAATCCCATACAATATCGCCAGTAATTAAATACACAGACAAGATTAATGGAAATCACTCGCGAAAGTACAAAGAACTTTCCAAATAATTTGCCGACGTCGAAGGCTTAATGCGCTAAATTCAATTTCAATCGCCTTTTGGCAGCCGTTCCAAGAGTTTAAGTAAGAAATCAGGTTCCTCACCGCTTTTAACTTTATTAAGATTTCTTTAACCAAAGATTAAATCCAGTTAAATCAACCATTGATTTATCACCGGTTATGGTGACAAATCGATCGAGATCTCGACGACTGATTTCAAAAACACGCGTGTTCCAGTGTAATTTCTGGATATTTCTTGGAATTCTAAATTAGATGTATCGGCTTACATCTGAATTGTAATGAGAATGTTCGGGTCGTACGATGTTTGACATTTGTGTTCAAAACATGTCTCGAATTAATTCGCGTTTCGGAACGCACGTAATTACAACATTCTAAATGCTAACAAATGACAATCATTAAGCCAATTCAAAAACATTATGATAATTTTGTTTTTCACTTAACTGCAGTGCACATAGATTTTTATTTTAAAGTTTACAGTAATTACCAACATAAGTTGATTAAAAATGGAGTGACCTGGCCCCTGACAGTAAATCGAACTAGCCCTCAATTTGTTTAGAAATTGACGTTCCCACTCATAATTTTCACACCGCATTTGAGAAGAATCTGACGGTAATAATTGCATTGGTATCTTCCATATAATCTTTAGCAAGACCTTGAGCACAACAGGAATTGTACCATACAATTGTCTTGATTACCTATAAGCTAACCACAGAACAACTATGATCTCACTGCAATTCCATATAAAGTGAAGTCATAATGCAGCGTTTTTATAAACAAAATAAAAAGCTACATTTATTGTGAGGTCATAACCAGTTTTATAAAAAATCTAAAGATCATTGATATATTTGTCAGAATGAAGTCAGCCCGTACGATATTACTTGTAGAAGCTAATGAAATGTTATTAGATAATGACTGGAAACTCAGAATATGAACTCTACTCCGCATAGCATAAGAACTCTACGTCGTGTAACTCAAAAATCATTGGTCCCATTCCTTAATCAATCCTTAATCAGCACAGCCCAGATACGCTGTCAAGAAACTAACGAGGTGACATGCCTATTCCTTACCTAAAAGAAGTTATTTGATCCGATTTCCTGCGTACTTTCTCGTATCTTTTATAATGAATGCAATGCGTTATTTTGAAAAGGCCCGCGCTATTCGCCTATCTAATCACAGTAAAGATAAGTGTATCTGCAATCGATAAGGGAACATAGAAATTGAGTATTAACTGGAATATATTTAGTCATTCAGTAAATGGAATTTGTATGGACTACTTATACGTATTTTGTCTTTAGAAAAGTACGTGTTGATGTAAAAGTTTTTGTAGAGGATGTTAGTATTGTTAATAGAGCAATGTTGTAGACGGAATGGAGCTTAGATGGATTAGCTTATACTTAGGCTAAAGAACTGGCCACTGTCTCCAAGAAAACAATCATGAAGTATTCATATATCTGGCGAGTTTCGTGCGGTGATTGATATTTCCGCAAGCCCAAACTCTTTTCTTCAAAGTTTCAATTTCTTTTCTTCAAAGTTGGTATTCAAGATTTTTGTTGTGTTGTGCGGGTTTATGGTCAGTGGAGATCACTTACCATCAGGTGATCTACAGGTTTATTGTCAACCAGTTTCTGAAAGATCAAATAAACGATCAATTTACAGATATTTGGTTTTGACATCGCTTTAAAACAATTCCAGATTCTAAAATCAAAAACGTTGCCGACGTTTCTAGCATTTCAATTTTGAGCTGACATCAGTTTTCACATAAGATCAGTTGATTTAAGGATTGATCAGTCTTCAAAAAACCAAATAATAGCCCATTTATTTTCAAAACTTTATTATTTTTCATTATCTTTATTCGAGTAAATTTCTTTACTCTTCAAACGGTCTTTGATAAATCTCTCTTATCAAAAACATGATTTTGTATGTTCTTTAGATAGTAAAAGCAATGAAAGACAACATCAATTCATGTAGAAAGCCAATTTATTCAAATAAAAATCAACCTTGTGACCTTACCGGTGCTTGATGCGTCTACTTATGTACATAGATTAAAGTATTTCGTTAACATACGGAATGCGTATGTTAAATATATTATTAACTTTTTTAACCTACGTAAGCTTGCTGAAGCACTTCGTACCTTGAGTGAGATTTCTGGTGAGTAAAATACTCACTCCCTTTCCAATCTTTGTCATTCCTAGAGTGAATATATCAGAAATATCTAAAGTTTTCTTTCCGTCTACCCTTATACCACTTCAATGTGGGGTCGGTGCAACACAATTTTTAAGTATATTGTAGAAAGGATTAAGTTATTTTACGTACTTCTACCTTCCTAACGTCACCACCTTCTGGGAGTCTAGTACCCGAAAAATCGTAGATAGAAAAACATTCAGCCCCTGGGACATAGGAATCGAACCCAGAACCTCCCGGTGCACGGCCCAGATGCACTGCTACTAGACACAGGAGACTATATTGTAATGTCATTATCACCGTTTCATCAAATTCTTAAGAAAAAAGTTAAATACTGTTTAATCGGTGATTAAAAATTATTTTTAATATATTTTTATCGCTTGTCAAAGACCATAAACAAATTTACAGTGATTTAACTATCCATTACGGATTATTACGTCATAATAAAACTATAAACAGCCTTTGTAGTCCCCGTATGAAATATAATGTAAACACAGACGCATCTGGTGATGACTAAGTTCCCAGTTCCCATGTATATTGTGAAGTTGAGATAAATCATAACGCACGGCGCTGACTGGACGTAAACAAGGGTTCAGGAATCGCAAACGATTCATGTAAATAAATAGATGATCGACTCACGGGATTGTATTGCATTAAACAAGTTGCAGATGCTAAGTGTACTGTTGGAAGAGAAATTTAAACTCTAAGAAGGTCAATTAATTCCATGGGTCGAAATAAATAAAAAACTATCAAACTAGACCGACAATCTCCCAAATAATTATTACGCATAAAATTATTTTAATATTTGCCTATTATGCAGTAAATCGGTATACATTAACATATCTCAAATGATTATTAAAAAATGCAGTATCTATTCAATGAACACGTATCGACAGCAATAAAACAGGCAATAAAAGCTAAAATTAATAAATATTAACAATGACCACGTATTACAAACAAGGAATCATTTCTTAGCTAAATTAATGATACCTTGTTTTTTTAAATAAATTATCTACGATTGTAATGGGTTATCTTAAAAAATCCATTATAAATTTTCATACGCTTCGGAAAATGATTATAAAATAACCAAAACATATCAATATAAAACATGCGTTTCAAAGAAATACAAAATAAATCAAAACATTTCGCTTCGAAACTACAATAAGTGCGGACATGCAACAAAAATATGCCAAGCAAACATGCAATAATAAACATTATTACAAAGATACAAGGTTCAGTTGCAGTTAAACATAATGATTACATGAAAAAACAAAACCTTGAAAATACACAATTAAACTGAGATGAAATGTGTGACAGCCAATTGCACGACCTTACAGGGCGAGATATAACAGGAATTCCAGATATGGTCACCTTGACTAATCGTCACGGTGAAATGGGCAAGAGTTGTGGTTTTATTGTTTGAATGGACACGGTTTTTGTTATTTATCAATTCGTATTTTTAATAAATAACTGCACCAACCAGCTTCAAGCTCATTTCAACATTAGCTTACATCCAATAATTCTGTAAAAAAATTGCATACTCTGTACTCAAGGGTGCAGACGCCGACAAACACACATTTCTTATTGTAATTTGTTCGATTAAAAATATTATTATTATAATTCTATTAATTGCTAAGGTATCACCCGCATAAATTTTTAAGCAATCTACTTCAGTAACTCTTTAAAAATTCTCAACCCGAGCATCGATTTAGTTGAAGATTTCACAAAATTTAATAGCACAAAAATTACGACACCACTTTGTAAAATGGTCATTATGGTAAAAGCGGGCAAGAGATTTTATGGCAACGTTCAAGATAACAATTTCACGGTCGTGATAATAATCGACCACCATCAAACACTTCAGCTCTCTTTTTAATATAAACTCTATGCAAATGAATTCTCTTTTTTTATCTCATACACAATCGTGAGGAATCTCCGACATGTCTAGTATTTAAACGAATATAGTCATAAATATAATTATACAGTTTAATTTAAATAACGACTAAAACGAACACGAAGAGACAATTTCATAGATTTATGTTATCTAGATAGAAAACAATAAATTGTATTAGATTGTGTTATGATAGCAGAAGATAGTTTTAGAAATCAGTATATTAAGTAGCAGTTTTATTTTATGTTCGCAGTTCAGCGTACAGGTAGTCTTTATCTACTGTGTAATAAAATTTGAATACGTATATCAAACGATTACAGAAAAACCTCACTGCGATAACCTATGAACATTAAATAACTATTAACCATCTTCCTTAACCTGTTGGAGGCGACATAAACGTCTCGGCCACCGGTGCCCGAGCCGCCCTTCACTATTGGCCAGAAAAAGAATTGACCAAAAAACTCTATACCACATCATTAAATAATAATGGCCGCAACTATAAAAAATATTCTTAATACAAAAGCATGATACGTAAACAACAAAACGGGAGATAGAAGGCGTTTAATTAAATCGCCAGTGGTGTTGCTAGTAATCCGCCGCCAGACGCAGACAGACTTGTTGCCAGTGTTGGCAGACTGCCAGGATGAATCGCAGACTCAAGCCACCTGCATCTCAGCCGACCCTCAAACCTCTCACACTTAGTGCCAGGAACACGCGGGGTGAATGCGAGAATGTTAAAAGATAGTTTGGTAATAAACTTGTTACGCAGAAAAAAGTTTTGTATTGTTTTAAACTGTCTTACAGAAAAAAAACTTAACTAAATAGTTTTCTGGTGTACGTACTAAGAACACAGTACACGAAGGTGGATTATGCTATTATATGGCAATGAGTAATATAAGCAGATTATTAATAATACCAGACACAGATGTCTGAACTTCTGCTGCGCATGAAAAAATGCATTAAAATTTGGGTTATAATATTCTAGATTAATAAATGGACACATTGTGGCTCCAAAAATCGGTGAAAGTATTTTTATAATCTTAATGACAACAATAATTTACACAGTTACCATAGTTTCATGGTAAAATCAACATCCATAAATAAACAAGAATGGAAATATATGAAAATTTAAGGAAATAATTCAGAATATAGAAATTGTCGTACATCCATTTAATCTGACACAAGAAAGTGTGATAAATCAAAAAGGTATCTTATCAAAGATCTGTTTTTTGCTATATTTTTTCTGCTTTACAATTGATGAAGTTCTGTCTGCCATCTCTGATGTCGTCAAACTTAGAGGTAGTTTTTCTTTTAATTTTTTTTAAAATATAAACTTCTAAAACACCAAATGTAATTAAAAGTAGATTACCAAAAGGATGTGACTGGCCAAAAAGTAGAATTGATATTGTAACGTAAAAAGTATTTAAAAAATAAAAACAAAGCAAAGGTGTTTACTGAAGATAACATATTCAAAGAAGTGATGGATATTAAGATGACGGTTGAGAGCAGAAAGCAATGACATTGGTATCTGCAGATAAAAAGAGTGCTAATTAAAAAAAGTATCCTGATAATATAAATACAAACTTTCTCTCACATAGAGATGACGAACAGACGTGTAAAACAATATAACATAATGAAGCAGATCATGTTACGAAATGATATTCAAAATTAAAGAAACATCGGTGAAAAGATAATTCACGTATCGGGTTCCATCTCTTTGTTCTGTTGCTTGAAATGTCGAAAATGTGACTCAACACGTATTTAAACAATTACCGTTTTGTATCGAGTTCTTAAAGACTTGGAGTAAGTTATTATTGTTACCAATTTTAATTCATTCTTGGTACACTGTGTCAACATTGTATATACTTTTATCTCGCTTATTGTCTTTTATGCCAGAATATTTATTTAATTATAAAACCATATTACTTACTATTTCAATCTGTCAAATACAACACACATAAAAATCAAATTCTCATCTAGGTAACTAATTGATTATCCAGTAATTTGTCGAAGGAAATGTGATCCCATGGGAAACTTATTTGTACAAACAAGGGTAATGTAAACCTCAGAGCATTTAGTAAATTGATTACGCGTGTTTATCCCTAGTTGACGTTTGAAGCACGACAAAAAATCTTGCCTTTAACTATACAAATAGAGGAAATTAAAAAAAACTAACAGCTGCGTCGACCATTCTCGTGAAAGTTAATTTATACCAAACAAACATCTCGACAAAAACTGCTGCAACCCCATCACTACGGTTTAAAAATAAAAATAAAGTCATATCCGAAGGATATAACGATGTTCGTCACAGGTACAATTAACCAGATACGGCTCCATTATCGGATGAAGTCAGTCACGATGAAAGATGAGGAATTGAATCGGAATTTAAACATGGAATGGATTTTACTAAGTTACAACTTATAGATACTAATAATCTACAACACTGCAGATATGAACAACTAATAGCTACAAATATAAAGTGCAGGAACGTACGTGAGCAAAAGTACTACGCTACGAACAATAGAGATAACATATTATTATCTAATCAACACATCATACATTTTAGAAAGATTGTAAAGGCAGGTCACGTACGCACTCTTACTAACATCATCGAAAATAGAAACATTACACTCGAAATCGAAACGCAATCTATTGACAATGAACGCTTTTAATTAACAAATATCATTTATCAACCGTCGTTGTTAGATTTTGTAATCACTGTGCGCATTCACATTGAAAATCAAAATTTCCTTCGCCAAAGAATTGGAGTGATTAACGATGCGATGTCACTGCACCGCCCTCTGTCCCTGTCGACCGACAATGTCCAAGTCATGCCACATAATGGCAATATCGTAACGCGTCTGTACAAAGTAAATTAGTTTGTGCGACGTAATTAACTGTTATTAAGTAAAATACTTCTGTTGGTCGGAAATTATAATGTCTTTAGCTTGACAGATGCTAAACAAGACGTTCGTTGGTCGTGGCACATCTCGACATTCGTAAATAATGATTATACCGTCGTTTTTCATCTCAGTGAGACTAACACTTCACGTAGTTCTCGCGTCTAATCAGTATCTTTAAAAGATACTTCGGCAAGTATCTGTTAAAGATACTGATTTCGATACACACATTTCGCTAGATGTATTGAATGAGAAATGGGAATACTGGTTGATAAGGATACTATACTTTTGAAATAAAACTATTTTTACGGATTCTATTATTCTATTCAGTCTGACCCGTGACAACGAAGACGTAAAAAATGTAAAAACGTAAACGTAACGTCGGTAATAAAAATTAAAAACCTAATCGTGATAGAATCCGTCAAAATAGTTTTATTTCAATGTATAACATTCGCGTAAACTTAAGAAATCAGTACTATACTTTTTATATTCATAATTTATTCAATCGTTAGACTGAGATTACTTAGCAATTAATGATAATTTCCCACACATGTCGCTCGTCGAAATGAATGAGAATGTACTATTCAACAGATACAATGAAGTCAATTCTAATTTAAGTTTTTGCTTGCAACAAAACTAACTTGAAAATAAAAGAAACACAATCGTCATTGTATCAAAAGAAAACGATAAAATCTAAGCACAAAAACCCACAATAAAGAACATCGAATATCGCGTTCCTGTCATGTCTCATTGAATTATTTCCGCAAATAAAAACGATCAGCTCGTTTAAAAGATGATGTCAGATTTTCGCTAACAGTGGATCGGCACAACAGGTTTCATTACCTCATACAGAATGTCTGTACGACAAATTTTATCAAGCGACACTTTATCTGCCAATCGCAAGGTCGTTGGTTTTGTCACGTATGCTATAATTACATCGGCGAATGTACGGGTTGTCTAGTGCGCGTAAATAGTTCGGAGCTATATGATTGCTCTAAAGAATATCTACATTTAACTCACTGACCTACCAAAATGCTGTAACACGATCCGAATCAATAACAATAGAAAAATTCTAAGAATTGTGTACTTCTGGAACTAACAACCGTTATTGATAGGCCAAGATCTTTAAACCTGTATTTATTTTGTGAAACTTTGCAAATGGCGCGTGAAATGTGAAAATAACCACTTATTGCTTCTAAGAAAAATATTCCTCGAGATAGCTTCGGGTCAACAAACTCAATAATGGCAATGACAAAGGTCAGCTTTCTAGGTTACATGGATTTAAGCCTGTGACAGACGGCCCAATTGAAAAAACGCTAAGCTGACACTGTAAATGCTTTCTTGTCGCCTTTGGCACAACCATTAAATTAAAAATATTTTTTTACATGTAGTTAAATATTAAGAAAGTTTAAGAATATGACTTTTTTGCAGACAATTCAGTCCCGTTCAGAGTAAGCACATTTTTAATGTACGGCAAAATTATTAGAATCATTAAAGTCACATCCGTGGACATTTTACTGTCTAATAACGTGAGAGTCACCTTTAAAAAGTTCCTGTTGCGATGGTCATTATTTATGTTAATAGAGATTTATGGCATTTCCTGACATTGTAAAATATATTTTCAAATACTAAAACCACTTTACCAGATCAACCATTTTACGTCAAAAATATCGTGGTTTTAAGCGAACGTCCACCGTAACTAACATATCGACGCACAGGATACGGTAATGGGTGGCGGAGAAATGGAAGGCGCTCGACTATTTTAGTATAAGTTCCGTGTAAGAGCGATTTATTTTCAGTTCTATTTCCTTTCCAGAAGCGACGTCGGGACGCGATATTACTTTTTACTGCATACTAGTTTTGGTCGCTCGGTTGTGATGGGATCTCTGAGATCACTTCTTTAAATATTGCAATATGTGTTTCGGTTTTAGTATTTTTACATGCCTCCGCCGTTTTTACTGCGCTTTACAAAGTTTTAAGTTCTATCACGGAATCATTATGAAAGTAGATAATATTTATTTATTTATTTATTTTAGGAAGATTTACAGACAAATTAATACAATATGTGTAGATTCTGTGAATAGGCCTATGCTAATTACAAATCTTCGCAAATGAAGAATAAATGTAAATTAGCTTCGTTCAACTCGTTTGAACGCGCGATTACATGTACATTTGTGTGTACATATATTAAGGGCCTTACTTATAAAAACATTTTAGCTGAAGAAATGGTTAAGAATAGTCTGTTACTTTCATTTTTAACAATGTGACACAAGGAAAAAAGTGACACTATTCCTAACCATTTGCTCAGCTAAACATTTTTTTATAAGTAAGGCCCAAATGTTTAATTATGTGTACTGACACGTCAAATCAATCAAAATGATCCATGTTCACGGAAATAATTCTATAAGTGCACAAACTATCTATAATTTAAACAACATCACACTTTAGTTGATCCGAATATCCATACAAAAATAATACAGCCGGATTTTATTTAATTAAAGCGTAAGCAATACACGTGTTTGTATTTATAGCCACAGTTACTACAGGATGAGCACGGTTACGTTCATTGAATTGCAAAATATGTTTTTGTATCGCAACAGGGAAAAAACTCGTACATTCATCACCGTGTTTGGGATCGTTGTTTCGTAAATCGTGACGTTTCTGACAGATTACAGTTGTTCAACCGATTTGAGGGTTTATTAACATAATTCTTTACCCCCATCCTAATTGTCTATATTAGACAAGATACCGAGTCTAGCATCTACATCTGAAAATATTCTACCGACGTTTGTTATTAAACTACATATTTCTAGACAGCATCTGTCTCGCCATATTTGCAAATGCTAGAATTCTTATTGCCAGTTATGGAATGGACATCAATAACCCCTCCTTTACTAATGGGATGAATTAGGCTTTCGTTCATCACGATACTTAATTAGTTTAGTGCGGGTTCGAAACATTTGCAGAGGTTTCATCACGATTTTTTCAATGTCTACGAAACTGAGATGGAATATTTATGTTGTTTGTTTGTTTTATTTTCCGCTAACCTATCGATAATAACTTGTTAAGCATGTATGTACAATAAAAAAATATATATGACGCTAGGTAGATGGATTACAAAATAATTAATGCATTAAAAATCAAACCAATCAGACTCCGATAGATACTATACGTAAGAATTTGGTTGTAATGGTGCTATAATTAATTAGACACGCCGAATCAATCAAAACGAACTCCAATAAATCAAACAACGACGTCTCGATCAAGGCCGTTCAGTCTAAAATAAGAATCCAAGCAAAAAACCTGTCAAAACGCCACATCATCTCTCCCAGACATTAAACTAAATTCATATAGAGCGCTTCTAAATGAAGTCTGTTTCAATTACTTTGAGAGGAAAACAGGAGATTAAAAGATGAGATTAATTATATAAGAAAAGGCCTCCTCGCCTCCGAGCTCTCAGAAGCAACATTTTTGCACGCATTTTGTAGAAATTAATTTTATAAATGAATTCGTCAAGATTCTCGAAGTAGATTAGGTTTAAATGAAAATTGTATTAGATCCTGTAACGGAGATGGTTTACAGTCTGCAGTCTGTTCCAAAACGGAATTTATTAATTCTTATTATGCTTTCAGATTCCTTCGTGAATTTGATTATTACCATGACGTTTATTTATTAAAATACTATACTTATTCATATTTACTGCCGCTCCTTCATCGTAAAACACAGTGGAAAGTATCAATTTGTCTAGCTCTACCTCATTTATTCAAGGAGCGCTCCCGAGATCAGCATTCCTATTCAAATATTTTCATACTTTGTCACTTTCATTATGAGGAAGTGGCATTGCTTGCTTCAAGATATATTTCTTAAGCAACGTTTATATTTTAGATCCATTTATTCGCGCAACATTTTGATCATTAAAATAAATTCCAAACAAGGCTGGGGTATTTAAAAAATCACTTAATCCTATAATCACATCCTAATACACGTAAATCAATCATGTGTCGTTATAATGCAGCCCATATATTTGCACCAATGGGAACGTCTGTCTTTGGCTAAGCATCAAGGCGGTAATTTTTCACAGTCAGATGTAAATTCGACACAGCTGTCGGACAGGTGATGGGAACGTGGCCAGTGTTCCAACTGATTACACCATGTCTACATACCGAAACCATACTTCGATGTAAAGTGTTGCACATTTTCGCAGCAGTTGTTTTGGCAAAAAAATAACTTGTATTCAACGATTTGCTCTTCTGTATATAGTTGGCGTGATCGGAATTCATTGGATTTAAAAGTAATTACGCGTGCTGTAGTGTGTTTATATCAATACGAAAGCAGATCGTGACGATAATATCAGAATCAATTTTAAAACTATATCATGTGAATGACTATGATCACATTTTCACGATGATAGGTTAACTGTTGTCGCGGATTCGATTTCGATTTTAATTATTATATTTAATGGAAGTATAAGTTTTTTCAATGCAGTAGTGTTTTTTTTTTTCAATATTTTAGCAAGCCTTGTCCGAAAACACCATCTGCGTATATATCATTCTAAGCCAAAAGTGAAGACTGAAGAAGTCTACGATATTTTATATCACTTTGAACTCTTCAGCTGTATCTCTTCATCGGTGCCATATTATTATTCATAAAACGTATTCGTGATTATTTCGAGTCCTCTGTAGAGTTTACACGTTTCGCCAACAGTTTGAGAAACAAGCTTTGTTTACAATGTGTTTAGCACGCCAGCTTACCGCATTACAATATCACAAATGGAAGTATTGTATTACACGGTTCGTTTTGCCACTTCACAGACTACCATTCATCTCGTTGTTGCATTTTACTGGTGCATAAAATTGCTATAGTTTACAGAGTTCGTTGTTTTCTTTACGATTCGTAATAACTGTACTATTATTTGCAGTTGATTTTAATCGGTTTAAGTACTTGTTTGGAGGAAGGTTGAATCGATTTGCATTAAGATAGGAAAAAATGTGATCAAGGAAATTATTGTATATACATTTCTAGTAGAGTTACAGCAGTAACCTATCAAATAGACAGACTTATTTGTACGCATATCGACAGCACATCGGTACTACAATTACTTCCAAGCCATGTAAAGATTAAAACGTCAAGAGGCGAGTACTCAAATGGTCGTGACCACAGTACTTTCAATGGATTCAAATCGAATAAGGATGGAGAAATTATGAAAACACCTAGAGAGTCGATAGTTATCTCTGAGGCCGATACCGATGTCGACTATCCCACAGTTGTCAGTGCACGGCCGGCGCTGGCGCAGGTTTCCGTAAAAGGCGATGACCGTCTACGAGATGCAGGCGATCATAATCGATGGAAAAACTCGGTCCCTCGATCCGGACTTGACCCCTTTAGTACTAACTAAAGCACTCAATGCAAGCAATGCTACTGCAGTGATTATAGAAGATGCCTATCGACATTTTTTAACGGTGTCAAGTTATCGGGAAACGTGACACGACGTATCTCAAATTTTGTGTGATCGTATCGAGTCCTTCGGGTGCATTCACTGCAGCAAATTGATCCTTCAAGTGCGCGGGAACCCAACGAGATCGTCAGATAAAGCAACATGCGGTTCGGAGATTGAGCGCGGGATGCGCTTGCACATCTGCCTGCCCACGTGCCCCCGCCCGCGCAGGTTTCTCTTTGTAACCTTTTTTTGTTTCCTCAACAAACGCATTCATCATTTCCAACAGATGCGCTCGGTAATAACAGGGTAACGCTAGGTAATTCATTCTTTAATTAAATTTTATTCTCCCCTCGGATTTGACTTGAACTCGAGCGTAGGCGTACGGACTACGATCGCGTTCGTTTTGTTTACCATCACGTCACTTTGTTCTTGTTTTTGTTTAGGAAACGAAACGTTACAGTCGCGCGAGATGCGCGTTGGCCTGAATTTCGGCGTCAATACGACACACATGTGCCGGCCGAAGTCTGTTTTTTGTCAGACGCCATTTGAGGTCTATTTGGTAACATGTGCGAAATGGATGAGCCGCCGTGCGAACAGGATGTTAGAGATTGTGCGGCTTCGTTCTTATGCCTCACAAACTCACAATGTCAATTACACCACATCTGGACGGGTTTAATGACGCTAATTTTACGGCCTCACGTTTGTATTTTGCAAACAAATTGAAATAATATTCAGAAACATTACATGACCATTAAAAGCGATCGTATATAAAACTGTCATCGTCGATCACATTGCAGGTAATAACGTAATAATAATAATAATATTCGCGCTGTAATATTACTGTCCCACTGCTGGGCACGGGACTCCTCTACTAACGAGAGGGGTTAGGCCTTAGTCTACCACGCTGGCCTAATGCGGGTTGGTAGAATACACATACCTTCGAAATTCCGTAATAGTGTATTGCGGATTAATTGATTAGTACCTACAATGCTACAAGCCAATATTGTCAATATTGCCTACTCTGAAAAGCCGATTGTTAGTCAACTAACTATGTGTGTTATCGTCGTCTGCTACTTCTCGAGCCACGGGCATGCTTATAGCTCTGTTGTGTAACCTCTATGGTGATTAAATCTCACCATTATTATTAACTGGCTCCATTCAAACACCCACTGTCGTTCTAGGCGGGTCGGAACTATGCCGTCCACCCACAGAGGCTGGTCCCGTAGGCGCACCAGGGTCACACACACAAGCCTGTATTCATATGTCGACTTCTAAACTCACTGTGTTCGATTGTTCGCTCTAACTCGAATTTACATTCGGAGAGTCAATGTCGTCTGAGAGGAGCTCGAACTCCGCCATTGTTTTGGCTGTTTCGGTGGTCCGGATGGAATATCGCCACGCTCATTTGAATATTTTATTAAACAAGCCCTGCTTAGAGCCGTCTCGTGCTGCCACAATAACTTTGTGCGTCGTGCAAACCAAGATCACCAGATCATCCGGGTAATTAACGGCATACCAGTGAAATTATCCATAACAATCATGCAAATGTTACTCAAGAATTTACCATTAATTTTCATGTTACTATTCAAGAGGACCATCGGCTCGGCTTTCCTGAACCGTGCAAACAATTTGTTTCAGCACTGAACACACATAACCAATGTCGTCGAACGTCACAAACACTTCAAATGATCTGATCCACTCGTAACCGGAGTGCACCAAGTTTTGTCACAAGTTGTCAGTCGCACGTTTTACAATCGCGGCACCAAGACACGCGTCCTTCGCGGCACGGTGCTAGCGGTAGACTGAGCGAGCGCCGCGGCCGGTGCTGCGGAGCCGGCGTAGTTGCCGTGAGACGCGCGGTAGCTCCCCCGTCCCTTCTCCGGAGCCGCACCTCATCACACCGACCACTGCACCCGAGTGCGACAAATCCTTCGCCGAGCGGGCTAGGCTTGGCCCAACTGCGCGGACCACGATAGATCATCCGAACTTCATATAAAATTGTTCTCATTTCCGAATATTCAGTTCGAGTAGGTTGTGATTTGACGGGCGCATCGACAAGTCGGAGTGTCGCGTGGGCGCCCGTCTCTCGATGTCGGCTCGATAATGTAATAAACTGATATTATAAATTTTATTTACGTTACGAACGATGCGAAACCGTTATCTGACGCCGGGCCCTCGACATTGCATCGGTGAGTGTGTCGATAGCGTTGCCACTTTAATCCAATGTAACGATATAAAAACGATCGAATGCAATAGGTACTGCACGTACCAACAAATTGTTTTGATACCCGCGTTTCAGTTCTTCTGCGTGCCAAGAACAATATTTTGTAAATGGATGAACTCTTCGAATAGAAAGCAGTGAAGATTGATGAAGTCCAAAAGTTTAATAAAGTCTCAATCGATAAATCATCGAAAACTCGAACAGCCATCAATCGTACATAAATTATACGGTCAGGAAATGTTGAAGAACGTGATAATGATTATAATCTTACTGTTTTTCGGATGGACGTTGTTACAACGGTGTTAGATTAAACTGATGTCGGGCTAATATCATTTGATGAAGAGTTGAAGCGCATTTCGCCTCGAGCCAATGTTTCAATTTGACGCGCGAGGATCTCTCCGCCCTCACGCTCCGTTATTATAACCTTAACGCCCATCGCGAACCTTCTTTTAGAACATCAAAGGATGCCAAGTTTGCGAAGGTCCCGAATTTAATTTAAATTTCAGTCAGACACAGTCCGATAACATAATTATTCATACCAAAACGATATCTTTCACTTAAGTAATTAGAGGCAGAATCCTTTCTACGAGAAGAGATTGTACAGAAGCGATAAATTGTTAAACTAGTTTGGATCGAGCCGTCTACGGGCCCGGGGCTCGTACTTTTAGTTTTATTTTCCGAATAAATTCTGGGAAGGTCGGCTGACGGCTCCCAAGGACGTCTCCTTTACGTATCCCTTGTTATGATTTCAAATTCTTAATCTTATTTGGAATTTTCTGGTTCGTTTTTACATATTATATTTCGACCCTACGTATAGTGAGTTCTAATTTTTTCGTGTATGGTATAAAACGTTTTGAATGTTTTTGTCGTCATATCCTTTCATTAAGGATGTGCTTAGCTGATAAAAAACCGGTCAAATTCCTTCGTTCGTTGTACCTGTGCAGTCGAAACGAAGGATATTAATGTTTCAAGAAATTGTTTTGCAATGAACTCTGTTCCAAATAAACACATTTCGAAAAGATGTTGATATCTCTATTAAAGAAGAAATGTTTCTTTAAATGTATGCTTTAATTTACTTTTTAAAGTGGTAGAGCCACGCTGTAGACAGTAACGTCTATAGCACGAATGGGCCGGCTCGACCGGTTAGATACCACTGTCTCACAGAAAACCGACGTAAAGTGACAGCTTGCTGTCGCGTTTCGTTCGGTGAGTGAGATTTCCGGTGGCCTATTTCTTTCCCACTTCCTTTCCCAATCCCCTTCCCTCCCCTTCCATTCCCTCCTTTTAGGTTGGCAACGCACCCATGATTCTTTTTGTGTCTTGGGTGTCTATGGGTGGTGGAGATCACTTACCATCAGGTGACCCATCTGCTCGTTTGCCAATCTCTGCTATAAAAAAAAAAAAAAAAAAAAAAAAAAAATGTAGGTATTCTTAAAGAGATGTTGTATTAAGTTTGCATGATGTAAAAAACAACAGTAACAAACAAACAGGAATACAGAATTTAAAAAAATGGTTGAAATGAAAAAATAAATAAAAAGCAATTTAGAACATATAAATAATGATAAATAAGTCAGAGGCAATTTAAGATTGATGACCCTGAAAGAATCTATAACTAGTATAGCTGTTAAAAAACAGTTATATTGCTGACTTCAATACACAATACATTATATAATATCATTGAGTATGGAAGGTTCTTCCTACGCCGCGTCGTTGTCTCAAATCCTACTTGCTAACTGCCCACACATTTCCATGTATTGTGCATAACTGTAATCTTTCGGCAATACAAAAAATGATTAATAACAACAATGCCAACCCACGTTCATTTGGATCTTCATTCATTACATTAACTTAATGTGTAAGAGCTTATATTTCTCAAGGGACCTAAAAAGTTATGTTAACTTCTATTTGTTTCATCGTTATATTGTAATTGGTTGCTTGTTATAACAAAATACATATAAACATTGAATTAAAATTGACTTCAAAATGGACACAGGACACTAATAACTTTTGAATAAAAACTGAACTACTGGAATTATAATCGATTATAATAATAATAATATAAATATAGCATAGCATATATAGCATATATTTTTATAGCATATGTATATTTAAAAATGTAAAAAAACTTTGAAAATAAAGAGTACTGAACATAATAATATTAGCCCCGTAATATTACTGTCCCACTGCTGAGCACGGGCCTCCTCTACTAATGAGAGGGGTTAGACATTAGTTTACCACGCTGGCCTTAATGCGGGATGGTAGACCTCACATACCTTCGAATTTACTGTGGAGAAATCCTCGGGTATGCAGGTTTCTTCACGATGTTTTCCTTCACCGTTATAGCAAGCGATATTTCACAATGAAAACACACTTAACATAGAAAAGTCAGACGTGTGTACTCCTTTTTGGGCTTGGTCTCGAACCTCCGACACTCGTCTCGGCAGTCCGTACCATTTCCAACTGAGCTATCGCTGCTAAGTAGTTTAGAGTAAGATAAAATAGAGCTTCCTGTCTACAATATTACTGTCTATTTGAGTATAAATGTAAATATGTAACTGGTATTTAATAATGCAGAACAACTACTAATCTTATCAAAGTAGACTGGATGAAATCAATATTTCTGATCATCATATCAGTACGAATTAGGATTTGGAACTAGGCAGATTAAAAACTAGTAAAAACTTGGTTTTACAAACTTATAAAAAAAAATGCTCGGTAGTGAGATTTCCGGTGGACCCAATCCTCACTCTCATTCTTAATCCATATTCTGCTCATTTAATATTGGTAACACGCCTATAATTATTTTGGTATCATTTGGTTTCCACAAACGAAATATTTTTTAAATGCGAGTAATGCGCGTTGAATGATCCCGCGACTGTTGCCCAACTTGACACGTAATTTTGACCTTTCATTTACACTTACTCTGTTGCTTCATTTCGCATGTAATTGTAGTCATACCTGGAACAAATAAAATTTTAATTAGTCGAGTTTCATATGCATTTTGTAACTTTGACAAAGATCTCGAGATCGACGATATGATGCAGAAACAGTGCCATGCAATATATATGATTCGACAACTCTAATATATGTATGGTTCAAACAACAGTAACACTAAAGATTTCATAAAATACGACATCCCCAAAGTGACCACAAAAGCTTTAAAATAAAGATACAACGATTTGTGTTTACTTAATTAGGACTCGCTTCTTAGGAGTCAAACGAATATAATCGAACAGGCCTATACATACACTCATCATCAGTCACAGGATGTCTACCGATGAACAAAGATTTCCACACCTACCTACCTGTTTTGGGAGAAGCCCATTAAATTATATAAAATATCCAAATAGGCAAATTCAACTTTCTTTTTTATCTGTAATTATAACAAAAGAAACAGGTCTGCAACCGTGTAGGCCACTCAATATATATTTTCATTGGCAAGCACAGATAAATTATTTTATACCCTTTTCAACCTTTCAGCAGACTCGAATACATTAAATAAATTAAGGAGTTTTATCAAACGTGCGTTTTTTTGTTCGAAAACATTCTTGTTGGTTTCGTGGTGGCTTTTACATTTTTAATGACACAACACAAAACCAGTTTAACATCAGGATTTTCGGCAAGTACATTAAGAGAACATGGTGGTTACTTATTTGGTTGCACCTTGACATCATTTAGGATTCACTTCCTAGCACGTCATCCTGAATATTCATCATGACGCGTTAATTATCGCGTCAACACTTCCATTCATTTATTTTATTGTATGTGTTGCATCCGCTTGATAACTTAAACCAAATCGTGATAGAATCCGTAAAAATTGTTTTATTTCAATTGATAATTTTTGTCAAGTTCCACTACATGCATGTTGAGTTTTCTTTTATTTGAACTAACATTAAAAGTTATGTATTAAGTGTTTAGATTAAGCAAGATTTTGTATTAATGTTATGTCTGCTGGAAAGCGAATTAAGTATGTCTTAAAATATTTCGATTTGCAGCATTTTCTAATCAATCTTTAAGCTAATTTTAATGCACTTTGCATGTAATATACAAACAACTTACGGGCCTTTACTGAGAACCACTGACTTTAATGAGTTCCATAACGTTTTATACAGTAAATATTCTGTTCAATTTAATGCCCTTACTAACAATAATGACTCCATCATTGATTTTACAAACTAATCCAACTTGTAATGGATTATATAACAATTAAATGTAATTGTGAGTGTTGTTGTTGTAAGTTGAAGAATGATGTGGTGACTAGGATTGAGAAAGGAATGCTTAGGTGGTTTGGACATGTAGAGAGGGTGGATGCAAGGCGATTTACGAAAGGTATTTATCGTGCTAAAGTGAATGGGCCAGAAGAGGGCGCCCGGCGCGATCCTATATGGATCAAATAAGCGATCCCGATAAAGGGCAAGTTCGGAGTACCGTCAACCAGCGGAAATGTATGAAACGATGCATGAACGTGAACGAGGCAAAAGAGGTGTGTCAGGATCGTAGCTTGTGGCGCTCAATTGTCTCTGCCTACCCCTATGAGATGCAGGCGTGAGTGTGTATGTATGTAAACGTTATTCTTATCTCACACAAAAACATGACCACGTTAATAACACATGTATCCCGCAGAAAGGTCATATAAGTACGAATGCATTTCGCACAGAAATCACTTACGCTGACAGATATGGAGAAGTTATATAAAACACAATTAATGCAGCAATAATAAACGATTTCTTTTGGGGGGGTTTTAAGGGCGTTTAAATTGTTTTATACCTTATTCGTATTCACACGATATCAGGAATTGTGTGTAAAAATTTGGTACGATGGTCGGTGGTCAAAATGTAAATTACCCTAACATGCTTTTGGGTGAATATAGTTTGTAATCATGATGCAAACAGCTTCCAACAGGTAGATCTGGAAATCTTTATGGGAAGACCTATTTCTATGTTCACCAGTCGACGTCCTGTGGTTGTTAATAATGATGACGATTTCATTGAATCATGATTTCACATAATCCCAAAGTATTTTGACGGCGCTGTCAAAATCTAAGCCATGTTAATTGATATTTACCTAAGTAATGACTAACCAGGTAATAATTTGCGAATACCCGCTAGCTAAGTGAAATGCGTCGCCCAACATTTGTCCAATTACTTCGTTTTTATTTGTCCATTGAAACAAGTGATCGGGCGCAGAGGATGAAGTAATCCACTTTTATGAACCTCTGCATTACCAATGCACGTAAATATTGTAAAAGGTCGTTCGGTTTGTGGAAATTTTCAGAGAATTAATTTGCTTTTGGCTGGGTGCATACGCTTGCGGCTCCTATAGGTAGTATAATCATATAGCAAAATATAACATTTCATGCCGTACCACATAATTTAGTGTATCACGTCTGTATCCCCGAATGGGTAGACAGAGTCGCACTGGTGACTAGAACATCCACATTTCGCCGAGCTTAGTTCCATCCAAAATGTGATAGGTGGCGAGCCTATCGCCACAACGGGCACTTCATAACTCCGAGCTGATAATGAAAAATCCAATAATTTAGCAAAAAGTATTCTTATTTACAGAATCAATATTGCGGAAGGAGTGAATGCTGTATCCTAAGAGACAAGATGCAGGTGATCGCTACCGCCCGTAGACACCCACGATACGTAAATGAAACGTAATACCACTTTACGAAGATGTTGATGAGGTATCAAACTGGTCGAGCCAGCCTGTTCATTTTGTAAACATAGCTGTCTACACCTCTGCCACTCAAAATCATCAAATCTCAACCACTTAATACCAGTAGATATCCAATCTACTGCTCCGTAAGGATATAACTCTACAGAACTAAATTTTGACGAGTTGGTTAATATGTCACAAGTACCTACTTTCCGACCCACACATTAGCACCTTATCACATTCAAAAAAGCAATTAGAATATGATAATTCGGTGCCGAAGCGTCTACCGCGTCAACATTTGCGTTCACATTGTGAAATGTTATCCACGGTGATTGATCGACCCTTATCTAATGCCGATAACGTGGAATTTATGTATGCTGGCACTTATTAAGCAACGGCTTTGATAACAGGTGGGTTGTGTGTAGTGACTAGTGAGCGGGCATCTTTATTAGTAAGCGATAGGCCTTGTTCACGAAACGGGAAATGAACTTTGTTTTATTTGCTTACAAATGCACAGGAGCAGATGACCCTCCTAATGGTAGATGGTTACAGTTTTCCATTGGACATCGGCAGTTCCACAGATATATCCAGCCTTGCCTTGTATAGAAAGGAAAGGAATGGAAGTATGTATAGTATATAGGGTTCTTTAAACTTACCCGAAGACCTTGTCATGAATCTCAACATAATAAAAAATAAAGCAATAACATTTAATGTCTAAAAAAGGCAATTTAATAAAAAAAGTAAATGACAAAAATATATTATTTCAATAGAACTTACGCCCGAATGGTCAAACGCTGCTCAACTTTAACGGCTTCTTACATTGATTTTCGCCATACAATTTTGACAGATAAGGTGGCCTTAAACGACATAAGGCGACCTTAAGTGTATGAACATTTGGCGGTTAGACAATTAAATCAAAATGTTCATTTAAAATTAAACTAAATGCAGTTTAAGATAAGGAGTATTAAATGCACATTATTACAACAATAAAAGCTCATAGTGACATACGAAACAGAACGTGTTTATACTAGAATGGAATTTATGAAGTACTTAGTTTTATTAGGCGGCATTTAAGGTCCTTTTCCACTAGGTTGTCTATGCAAATGGGGCTGAATGTCTCATGACACAATGTCCTTCATCATATACGGCACGCCGGCGATTGCAAGGGAGACATCCCGCCCACCATGCAACAAGAACACACAGAGCAGTTGCCAGCAAACCATAGCTTATAGTGTATTGATGGATATCATGGAAAGATATACCAGCATCGATGTCAATCGCGGCAGATTTCACACTTTCTATTTTCTCAGCAAGCTTTGTAAAGCCAGTCTTTAAATCGCTATCATCGATTTCTTCTTCTTTTGGAAAAGTCAAATTAACCATGTGATTGATCTGGTCGACCTCAGGCAGGTAAATATTAGGAGAAATTTCAATTTGGTTCGATTGTGTACGACGCGAATGCAGCGAAAAGTCTTTGCCTTTTATGACGCACTCCGGTGAGACTCTGATAATTCCAGCATGATTCAACTGTTCTGTGGCGAAGTGATCGTTGCATATTATTTGTATATCATACTCGTCGCAGTAGAAGTATAAGTACTGTGAAGTTGCGTTCAGTTCAACCCATTTGTTCTTGCACGGCATCTTTTCTATTTTACACTTGTGATTAGGAGTGTTATTATCGCAAAAATCTTTGTCATTTTCTATACGGAGAATTGGTTTTGAAATATCACACATATACGCTTCCACATGGTATAAACATTTATCTAGTTCATGAGTTGTAACGGTAAAGTAAGAATCATGTTGTAGGTTCACCGCGATATACTCCGATGCTGGTACCATGGTCACCATGCTGTTCTTCATTTGATGCGGAATCGGAATGAGTTTGTAAAGTTGGAAATCTTCTCTGCTGATCAATGGGAAAGTCACTTCAAATATGACGAATTTTTGAGTGACTCTTGCCTTTACTTTTAATAGACTGTAGATGTGATGAAAGTCAGTTTCGATGTTCTGAATCGGTAGTTTAAGGTCGTTGGCCGTCTGGCTGTTTATCACATGAAGTTCTGAGCGGAGTTGCTTCGGCGGTAGTAAATGTAGACTTATTTGACCATGGTAAATATCTGTTATCGTGTCCAACAATACCTCTTGTAGTCGTTTTAAACTCTGTAGTAAATTGTTCCCAGCCATCGCAGATAGAGTAAAATCTTGAATTTGTGATATTCTTTGCACCCATTCTTTGACGAATTTAGTAGCTTTCTCCAAATCACTTAATTTTGCCTCGATGGATTTGTGTTGTTTGTCTATAGTGGTTTGCATTATTTTCATCAGATTAAATTCTGATTCTATGAGCGAAGTATGGTTTTTCCACATGTTAAGAATGTACTTCTCGTTCGCTCTTGTAGATTCGATATCTTTAGTGTATTGTTCTGCGAAACGGGAGTCCAGTACGCCGAAAAGAAAATGTTGTGCATAACCAATACTATCTACGAGCCCACGCCGTTTACGATCACGTTTGGGACGTACACGAAAGTGTTGAGTGAGTAACAGTTCATTATAATACTCCAACTCCTGATAGTCATGTCGCAGTTGTGATACTATCATGTTACAATGTGACTGTTCATCCATAATAGCACACAGTTTATCTAAATATTGTGTTATTTTATTATAAGTTTTAATGCCTTCCCAATAAGGCTCCATGTCAAAGTAGACAATCAGTGTCCATTTGTCTCGAACAAGTTGTGCCTTCGCAACTGGATCGAAGTAGACGCTCTGGTTTGCTAAAAGTGGTTTGATGGTATGTGCGCCTTCCGATGGTGTAAAGATCATCATCAGGATTAAAGTAGTTGATGCAAACGTGGTCGCCTTTCGTCTCTTCATTGCGAATTTTGAATCTCCATTATGAATCTCTGGTCTATCTTGAGTTTCAACTTTCTGGTGTATTTTTGATATCAAATCCGAGCAAGCAAATTGCAGTGCGTTTTTTCGACCCATCTTGGGACTTCAACTTTAATAATTTATTTAGTCTCACAATCGAAAAGTCGTTGGCCACAGTAATTGGTTCAGATTTTTGCCTCATTCACATAACATATACGCAAATTTACTGTCTAAAACACTTAAAATAGATAGTTACGACGAGATATGGTGCAAATTAACACTTCACACTTATAAATGACGTATTAAAGAAATAAAAATTTATGTTAATCTCAGCAGTCGATGTTTTGCGAGTTACTGAGACAAAAGTACGTGGAGGTTTCTTATATAGGATGAGACTTTATCAAAGAAATGAACCAATGGGCGATGTAGTAATTTGTTTTGCGTAATTTCCATAAATGCATGAATAACATAAACCGCAAAGATCTAATATATATACATACATTACATTATAGCTTGTATAATTAATTGTTGTTATTTTTAATATTTAACCGCAAAGAGACCATTGATGTTTTTGTGAAGACTAGGATGACGCATAAAACCTCAGTAGACGTAACGTCTACGCATTATGATAAACGATATTTTAGTTCATATTTGCATTATTGTACTACGTGATCTTAGTCCCGAGTTTAGAAAAACCAACAGAAGGGTTTTTCCCATTCCTTGAAATCGGGAACTCCCGGATTATAGTTCCAAAATAAAAATAATTTAACATCTAACCATAAGGAAAACCGAAACAACGAAACTTATTTTTCATTATTTCTATTGAAAACAATAAATAAAGTGATGAACCAGTACTCTTAGAGGAATAAAAGTATTGTATAAATATAATAATATTTTATTTATATTGTGGTTATTTTGTCACTGCACTCATGCGTGATCCAAAACTTGGATTTTCATTTTTTCTCCTTCAAGGTTTGCGTCCTGTATCAGAGCAATGTTGCTATCACTCTAGTTACAGCGCTGCTTTTAGGTCCAAACTGAAATTCCAATATCCTAAAACGACAATTGAGCTATTCTAACTCTCGTAAACTGGCTACAACACCTGGGCCTCGTAATCCAATAACTGTAAATACACTAGTCTACTAAATAAATAGTCGCTTGGAAGTGATATATTCAAAATTAAAAGTGTCTCCGATAAATTTTAACTATAAATGTAAACTCGAAGCAATTTTCGCTTCCGAATTTCAATAGAGTTGTAACATCAACATAAAACGTTGACAATTATCGTCGGCCGTCCAAGTTAATCGGGGCCAATTGAATATAAACAGCACTAGCAATCGCCTGTGACTGCTCTCGCTGAATTTACGATATCCACAGAAACTGTATATGCAACCGAAATAAAGAGCATCGTAAATGTTAAGCCAGATCGTAATGCCGATGCTATTTTAATTTAAATCGATGTACATTTTTGGTGAATCGCAATGTGAGATGAGCCAAACTCTATAGCTTTTTAAATCGGTAAAGCGGCTCAAACATTCATAGGCTGAGATCTATAGAGCGAACTTCGACTAAGTCTAAGTCAAAGTCACGAACTTGGGGGGATTTGTAATTGTTAAATCGAACTTTGACTTAGTCCGGGTTATTTTTTACAAGAAAAACAGACTGACAGACAGACAGACTAAGCAAAGATTTTCTTGTAAAAAAAGACTTAGACTTAGTAAAAATCCTCACTGATTTCGTGATTGACTTAGACTTAGTCGAAGTTCGCTCTATAGATCTCAGCCATAGTTAAGGCAATTATTAATGCGGGCGACCGGCGAAGTAGAAGAGCTGAGGTAGGAAGGACCCTGAAATTAGGCCAGGATAACGCAAAGCAATAATCACAGGTTTAAAAACTTAACAGACCGACTCAAATCCGATCGTGACCATCCTTGAAATAAGCTCTATCGAATACAAAAAGAATTTTGAAAATCGGTCCACATTCGGCGGAGATATCGCGTAACATACATAAAAAAAATACAGACGAATTGAGGACCTCCTCCTTTTTGGGCGATCGATAAAACATAGCAAAACATGAAAACGTAAATGAAGAAACTACCGAGTACACAGACACCAATCAAATTGTATTATAGATGAAGTTGTTACAGACAATATCTATAGGAAATGTATAGGCGTGGCGGTCCGTCTGTGCATTGCGTCGGTTCCGTCTCATTTGACACAAAAACTCGGGTAACTCGATACAAAGTTTCCCGCGGCGGCTAATTGGCCATCGCTCCCGGTGTAGCATTACAAATGTAGGGTGTCTTTGCGTTTTGGCAATTGTGTACTTGCCTTTTTTTATATTTTATATGAAATTTACGTCGTCAAAAATATAGAACATAAAGAAATATTGAAATATTCTCAAAAATAAAAAAGTTATAAGCCTTTGAAGTTTGGTGTAACCGTCAAACTGCGGGAAAGAGAAGTATCAGTATACGTTACGTGCGTTGGAAGGGGATAGTAAGCCATAACGTTACGTGCGTTGGAAGGGGATAGTAAGATATCTCCAATATGCCCCCGCTCCAGAATTTAAAATATGAATTACTGCCTCATTTATCAAACCAATTTCGATGCAGTTTTTGCAGAAGGGTTTCTTTTTTTGTTTTATTTGCTATTAGATATAAATATGTGTATAAAATCGAACATAGTCAAGTACACAATTGTGGAATACGCGCGGAATTTCATTTGATGAGTTGCGATTGATCAAGAATAAATAAGTGCACTAAAAATAGCCATTTGAAAAAACATTGCCAGAAACATAGGAAAACCATGTTAAAGAATGCGAAATGAAAAATTGACTACTATTTTAATGTTTTTACAAAATAACGGGGATATGGCTCTATCCTTTGGGATAGTTCTGCGAACATCAAGAATGTCAGAAACTTTAATTTGGAGAATAATTTGACAGTTAATGTATGAAACAACTGTCAAGACAACAAAATGATACCTTAAAATAATGCTAACCGGCTATCTAAAACTTGACCCTTATAACAGTAAATTACACTTTTTCATTGAAACAATCTGAGGATATAAAATTTTGATAGTCACCTTACAGTGCGACATGCCGCCAGCGTGCGGCTATTTTCGTCAATTTTATTTACATATTTTAACGCTCAATTGATAGGGGTTGATCAATTTAGGGATGAAACTCAACAAAAAATTGCCTGCGAGTATTTTAATTAATATTATTTTAATTTTAATTTATAATTCTACATAAAAATTTGATTTTGACGACATACATGATGAACGTAGTGATCCTGCAGCCGGATCTCGGTTTCATAATAGAAGACTAGTCCTTGTATCTTAAAACAGTGTGGTCTACGTTATTAACTCAATAGTCAAGAAAAAATGTAGAAAAATGGTAGAGAATGCCTTCGGCATTAAGTCCGCCTTTATACATTTCATGTTTATAAAGTTTAAATAAATAAATGCATAATGTATTGCATTCTTCAGAAGACTACGCAACTAAAGGCAGCAACTAGATAAGCAGATACATTCACATGTTCGACTCCTAATGATAACATAACGCACTTTTAATTTCTCAAATATAACATAACATAACATAAAATAAGCTCACGGCTGTGTCCCAGAAGGGGTAGGCAGAGGCGCACTAGCGAACTAGAACACCCACATTTCGCCGAGCTTCCGTCCCAGATGTGATAGGGAGCGAGCCTATCGCCATATTGGGCACAAATTCTCAAATATAATATGTTGAAATCTTATTTATTAAAGCAAAAACGAATAAACAACCAGAAAAAATATCAAAATATTCGTAATAAAATCGCACAGCAATTAATTAAACATGGCGAAGAAATATTCTTTGCAAATGGCCGCCTTATTGTCAATTGTGGCACAAGTAAAAAGAGGCCCCGGCGACAGCATCGTGTGTCGGCTCAGTTGACAATTAAAATGATTGTGTACGTCGAACTTTTAACTTTTTATCAATATTATCAGAGAATTCGAAATGAATCTGAAATTATTCGTTATTTTTATGCGTAACACGGAACGCAAAGTCAACGAATGAAAATTGTTGTTTATGGTTGCCAAAGATAATAAAAATTGAACTGATAGCGATGGAAGGTCAAATAATTTGGTAATAACATAACTCTACCGTCTAACTTTGCGTAAATCGGAACGCAATGTCGACGAAAATGAATGCTTTATGTACAGGGATTTCACGGAATTTGCTTGGTACAATCATAAACAATAATACAAATAGACAAGCAAAAGATTTACATTTTTTTAAATATTTTATTTCGTGTATTGAGTACATCGGTGTCGTAGTTTTATTTCGGTACGACTATTTGCCTAAGGTCTCAGGTTCGACCTCCGGGTCGGGTAAAATGATATTGGATTTTTTCAACATCAGCCCGAAGTCTGGAATTTGTGCCCGATATGGCGATAGGCTCGCCCCTATCACATCTTGGACAGAACTAAGCTCGGCAAAACGTGGGTGTTCTAGTTCGTTATATGCTGTATCCTAGGGTAGGCAGAGGCCTATCCCTTCGGGGATACAGGCGTGACCTTATGTATGTATGTGTATTGAAACGTATCAGCGTAAAGCTGTTAAATTGAATGAGCTTACATTGATGCAATTATTAATTAATGTTCCATACTTTTCAGTTGATGATATATTTTTGACAAATACAGCAACAACGACTATGAAGGAAGACAGTAACATGGAAGAACCAAGAGAAGGCAAAGTCCTGAGAAACCAACAATTGCAGAGTGCAAACAGACTTTCTTAGCTTGATTATACGAAACTGGTGCTATAATTATATCGATAGATAAGAAATCTTTATTAGATCATTCCGAAGATTAGAATCTATTTTTTTTTGTTTATAGCAGTGATTGGCAAACGAGCAGATGGGTCACCTGATGGTAAGTGATCTCCACCGCCCATAGACACCCAAGACACAAAAAGAATCATGGGTGCGTTGCCAACGTAAAAGGAGGGAATGGAAGGGGAAGGAAGGGGATTGGGGAAGGGAGTGGGGAAATGGGTCACCGGAAATCTCACTCACCGAACGAAACGCGACAGCAAGCTGCCACTTTACGTCGTTTCTCTGTGAGACAGTGGTACCTAACCGCTCGAGCCGGCCCATTCGTGCTATAGACGTTACTGTCTACAGCGTGGCTCTACCACTTAGATCTATCTATCTCAATAAAGTAAAGAGAGATAAAATTTGCTTCAATAAATCACTTAAACTCGACTTTAAACGCAGGTTGACATCAAAAATAAGTCGAGGATGTAGTTTTTAACAAGCCAAAACGCAGTTCAAAAACACAAACGCAAGAAAACGCCCCTCATTAAGGCGAGGCGACACAAAAGCCACCGCAGGGAGAATCCGGTAAGCAAACATCAAAACTATTTCATCTGCCACACATGGAACTCACGGTCCAATTATAATAATGGATATTATTTTTACGACACATCCTAATGCGGACTGACAGACGTCCACCGTTTCCTTCGAGCGAGGAAATTAAAACAATATGGCGTCGAAGACAAAATGTCCGACCTCTGCGCCGTGCTGTGGTCATAGAAATGGTACTTTGGTCCTTACTAATAATAATCACAAGTTTAAAAACTTAACAGACCGACTTCAAATCCGATCGTGACTAAATTGAATCAAGCTCTATCGAATACAAAAACAATTTTAAAAATCGGTCCAAAATTTGGCGGAAATATCGCATAACATACATAAAAAAAATACAGACGAATTGAGGACCTCCTCCTTTTTGGAAGTCGGTCGAGAAATACAGACTATTTGAGGACCTCCTCCTTTTTGGAAGTCGGTTGAGAAATACAGACTATTTGAGGACCTCCTCCTTTTTGAAGTCGGTCTAAAACATTTTTGCTTAGCAAATTGTTAAGAATAGCCTGTCCCTTATATTTTCAAATAATTTGACACAAGGAAAAAAGTGATTGACTATTCTTTACCATTTGCTCAGCTAAAATATTTTATATATAAGTAATGCCCCATATGCCAATGGTATAGCTCAAACTTCGTAGGTATTTGGAAATTAAACCAAAATTGAAAATCGACATAAAGTGATAGCTTGCTGTCGCGTTTCGTTCGGTGAGTGAGATTTCCGGTGACCCATATCCCCCCTCCCTTTCCCAATTATTTTTCCCTCCCCTTCCATTCCCTCATTTTAGGTTGACAACGCAACCATGATTCTTTTTATGTCTTGGGTGTCTATGGGCGGTGGAGATCACTTACCATCAAGTGACCTATGTGCTCGTTTGCCAGTCTCTACTATAAAAAAAAAATAATAAATGTCTGACTTCCATGGTGACTATGAAATTTATTATATCAGAATACAAAATTATAACAAGTTGCTCATATGATATGAACCATTGTGTGGCCTAGGTTAAAAGAAAATCCTTAAACTGCGATTAAATTTCAACAATTTAGCTTTGTCGAAGTAGAGTCTCGCTGTAGACTGTTTTGTCCACAATAGAAGGCTGGTGCTATCGTACTCTCTTCCCTTTCTCAATCATCACTCCCTTTTTTAACTTTTTAAGGTAATCTAGTCAAAAACAACACTTCAAAAATACGGAATATTTTCATTAGTTGAATTATTTTTGCATTTATGAAACTCCCACGTAGTGATATGCCATTTACAAAAATCAATTAAAGGAAAGAGTGACAGCAGTCATATTTGCAGTCACAGTTATCAAATAAACAATCCATCATTTAAACATGAGTAAAACAACTACAATTCTACTACTTGCGCAAAAGAACTCATACATAAAATACTAATAAATAACAATACTACAATGCTTTGCTGGAAAATAAACAACCACCGAGAGTTTTGCTTACAAACAATATAAGAAAAATAATGCGTATAAAATCTAGGACACTGTAACAAGGACGCGCTTAATAACTGTAGGGAAAAGTAATTTGCGAATGGAACAGTCCTATTTTCTTCCTATGAGCACTTTTACTAACAAATGGCTGCGAAACTAGGGCTCGGCATATTTTATAAAGTGGTAGTGTATAAAGTGATCTAGTTTTTTTTTTCCCCCTTTGGTGAACTGCAGAACTGCAGGGGTCCCTACTAATGGGATACTGGAAACCCCTGCAGTATCTCACCATTGGGGAGGTGAGGGTAGGAAGGGAGTATTTGTTTTATGTGGAAGGGAATTAAGGGGTGCAAATGGGGGGAGTAGTCTAGTTTGCCTCTGCTTACTCCTTCGGGGATACAGGCGTGAGTTTATATGGGCCTTACTTATAAAAACATTTTAGCTGAGCAAATGGTTAAGAATAGTCTTGTCACTTTTTTGATTCCTTGTGTCACATTGTTTGAAAATAAAAGGGACAGACTATTATTAACCATTTGCTTAGCTAAAATGTTTTAATAAGTAAAGCCTCATATGTACATTGCTATTCTCTTCCCAATAACCATATTTAAAACAAATTGCTGCGAAACTAGGGCTCGGTATATTTGAAAGCGGTGTCTGCCTACCCCGAATATCCCAGATTGATGATACTACGGTGGTACATTGACATTTTACTCATACCACCGCGATAGCCTACGACCCTAGCAAATGCCAACGCACTTATAACAATAGTAGCGACTAGCGAGTAGCGACTGACGGCGCGTGCGAGTCAATCAATCGCTTTGACAGGCGCGTCCCCTTCTAGACGTAATGTTGTCACAGTTTAAAAAAACATAGTAAGTTAGGCTTGTTTTTTTCGACCGGCTTTCAAAAAGAAGAAGGTCCTCAATTCGTCTGTTTTTCGACCGACTTCCACAAAAGGAGGAGGTCCCCAATTCGTCTCTGTTTTTGCAACCGACTTTTCAAAAAGGAGGAGGTCCTCAATTCGTCTGTTTTTTTTTATGTATGTTACAATGTCTCCGCCAAATTTGGACCGATTTTAAAAATTCTTTTTGTGTTCGATAGAGCTTATTTCAAGGGTGGTCCCATATAATTTGGTCACGATCGGATTTGAAGTCGGGCCGTTAAATTTTTAAACTAGTGATTATTCTAGGTTCTGTTTATTTTAACTGGGGGTTTTTGCGAGTGGGATACTGAGACTCACGGTGTAATATATGAACAGATGAGAAGTGGAGACAGATTGGATTATATATTTTTACTATTATCTATATTAATGATGATATTTGTGTGTTGAGTTAGTGAAATTAAAGTATGATGGTTGGTAAAGCATACTTATCATTATGTGTATTGTGATATCAGGCTTTCTTACTTTGCGCAAAAGTACGCCTCGTAGCTAAAAATGCCTAATGTGCAAGTTTACGTTTGTGGGAATGCGGTGCAGGGCAATTGTCCGAAGTATGAATTAGTTTTGATACTTATCTTAAAGATTTCGTTTTCGCCATACGTATATTTTGACATTAGCGGTGGAGCAGAAAATTCTCACGTAGTTTTTCTACTCATATTATGGATACTCTATAAGTTATATAAAAGATGTTTTAATACCAATTACACTTAAATAGAGGAAAACTAGCAATTTCTCGACAGTGTTTATAATTTCTTTAATGTCATAATTTTTACTTAAATAATTTGAATTCGAATTTATAATAAAAAAAAAATCAAAATCATTTATTGAATCCATGAAATGTTCAAACATTATTTAGATTCCGTCAAATTTTCACTCTACCGCCTGTTCGGAAGGCTGTTTCGCCAGAGAAGAACGGACAAGAAACTCTGACGTTGCTCTTTTTAACACCAATTTACAGTCAGCTACTAATAAAGTACAGCACCAGATACAGAAAGAGCTTGAATTAGAGCAGCTAAACCATGATAACAATAGTATAGGACATCTAATAATATAGGACAAAGTAACATACAAGATACACTGAGCGACCCCCGCAGCCACGGCAAGTTGAATTGACACAAGGGAAACAAAACAGTCCAGGCAGACCAGTCTCCACAAGCAGCACCCGTTCACGAGTATGACGCATGTGCCAGCCATCGACCTCCTCAACCATGTTGCAGGGAAGTGATCGACCCGGCACACGACGCCGCCACAAGCATAGACCTTAAGTGAGCATGACTACCTAGACTGATGCAATGGGCAAATAAAGTACGCCACAATAATGGAAAAGTTTCACAAACTGTACGATATTTAGACTGTATTATTGTTTTATGTTAATAATAAAATGTGTTTGTCCGAATTGACATGTCAGTAACGCAACTTAGCATAGAAGGCTCGGAGTAGCTGCAGGGTGGCCACAACTGTCAAGATGTCAGTACCAGTTTTTAGTCACACAGTTTAAGCAGTTATTACACGAGGTAGAAGCCCGTGCAAAGTAAATGAAAGCACTTGAGTGAATGCAACGTTCAGTAGTTTTAAAGGTCTATATCAATTGTCAACCAGCGTCTCAAATGTTATCAATTTGGCTGAGGTATAGATTCGTGTTTAATTTTTATGATGTAAATCACAATTATTTCTTTCTACCTGCCCTTATCCCACCTTAATGTGGGGTTGGCGCAACACATTTTTTCAAACATGTTGCAGAAAAGATTTGACTTAATTTTTACGACTGGCTGACTGCCTAATGTCAACCCTCATCTGGGGGATCTAGGGAAATAGTGTTAGAGAAACACCATTGCCCACCTGGGAATCGAGTCCAAGACCTCTCGGTCCACAGTCCATATACTGCCACTAGACCAAAGAGGCGACTGAATGATGTAAATCACCATTCCAATAAAAATCAAACGCGTATACCAACGAACTTTTGAAACACGACAGTGTATATCATTCTAATCCTTAATGAATTGCGTCAATTAATAAAAATAATGAAAACACGTCATTGGCTGAGGCTCGGGCTGACGCGACGATACATATGGACGTCAAGGACGGGCGACACATCTGGCCAACGCCGAGCACTGATTGCAGTTCACACGATCACTATTCTACGCTAACTAGCTTAATTAACATTAATGAGGGCGGTTGTTTGACGCGTGTGATAAAATAACCGAGTCGTGGCACTAATTGTTTTTTTACTTTCATTGTATGCGGGGTTGCCTTTGTAAATGTTTTGAATAAATATACCTACATATTATGATCAAAACAAGTATCAACTTACCGTAATGCATTCAATATACGCCTCTCTCCCGCTCACAACGTTAGGGCGGTTATATCTATTGATTTAGTCAGAGACCAGGGAGTTTGACTTCTTAAAAAAATTAAATGGAGTTTTAAATGGGCGGGAAAGTAAGACTTGATAATTAAAATCCATTAACAAAATATATGGCGATGCAATGCAATGTATCAGTTATTTAAAATCTATACGCATCAATTTGATACACCTGGATTACAGCGAAGACTTATTGAACTAAAATATTTCGTGTAACATCATCAGACAGTGAACTACTAACCTAAGCCGGATTAGACTAACGTAGAGGAAAATATATTCCAATGCGAGGCAAGTTTTAATACATACGGCAGTAAATATGTTTCATTTAATTAAGGTTTACAAACACCCTAGCAATTTATGTAAATAACGACAGCATATAATAACAACTGAAACCGAGGTCGTACCGAACTATCCGAGGTACACCTGTTAGTAGGCCTTATAGACACTAAAATTTTGCAAGCTCAAACTATCATCATTCTAAGGAATAGTTTCCTTAACTTTAATGTCCCTAGAATACTATAAACACATACCCCTTTACTAAGTGCTATTTTACAATAAATTCGCCTTAAATTATCGAATTTGAGTTTGTGATTGATCTATATTACAAAAATGAACTCTACTAACTCTGAAATTGTAGGATCTTTCATCTTAGGGTTCGCGAACCACCTTTTAAGAATCGCTGATTTCGTAAAGTAAACTTTTAACAAGCCTTGAAATGTGCATATGTTCATACATATTACATACGTACAATGTAATTGAAATATAAACGTTTAATACAACACTCAAGTTCATTGAGTGCGTCTGTTAGTTACGAGTATTAATGGGCTACGAACACGACGGACCGTGCCGCCGCTATATATAGAGCCCTTGTAATGACTTGTATTTCCTTCCACACAATGTGGCAGGGAACACATAACACTGAAATGAATTAGTCACAAAAAGAATACATTTTTTTTTATTGTATTATAGCTACAAAGTTATCACACATCAGCTTTATACTAGTTGGCCAGCAGTACTGAATTTAAACTACTATGAAATAATTGCATTGCTGTACATAGGTACATCATACACTTAGGCATAGGCCTAAGTGTATATAAATCATCAATTTTAGGCATTCCTAATAATATTCGTTTATATCCATAAATATTGTTTTTCTGATTCATTAGTCTCACATTGTGACCGTTGGTATAATATACCGTAAAATTCAGCACAGTACACTCATTTGCCGAGCTCCTGTTATACTACTGCATACTTTATCCAGTTTTCACGGTCAGACAACATGTTATCTTACAAGCTAGACACCCTATCCACCAGTATGTGGAACATAATGAATCGTATTTCCTTAGTTTGAGCCTACACTATGAATTCCTTGTACTCGGCCGCGGCTGACTGATGGAACAATGCGCGCAGTTCGCATACAAATTATTAGTTCAAATCAACGTTGAATATTTTTACCGTGAGACCAGACGACGCCCCATTGACGGCTGAATGAGCGAATAAACGCTGTTTGGTCGAGCTCTGAATGCTAATGAAACTTGGTTATTTGAGATGGCCGTGTGTCCCGCGTTACGTAATGGTGACAATAAAATCTGGGGGGTTATCACCACCTCTTATAACAGTATTATTATAATCTTACTTGTATTAATTCCCGGACAAAAAGCGAAGTAACATTATAATAATACTGCTATAAGAGGTGGTGATGACCTGTTTTGTTTAGTACTCGGAGTTTGTGTCTCTTGTCTAATGTTTGATCCTAGGTTCGAAGTCTTAGGAGTTTCGTTGAAAGCCTCTGTGACGCAGCGGGCGACTAGTCGACTGTGAAGTGTGAGGCTACGGGTTCCAATTCCACATCGAGATAAATGGTTGTGTGACCAACTGATGTTTTTACGGGTTTCTTTCCTGACACAGGCTCCATCTCGTAGTAGGGTCATTACTAGGTGTGTGAATTTTGGGTGTATTTATTATTCATTCGCCGGTTGCTGTCTATTGTTTCATCGCTTATTTAATTTTTAAATATTCTTAAAACTTTTACAAGGTACCAACTTAGCACTGCCAAGATCATTGCAAAATAGAGGTATAATACCTCCCAATAATAAAATATTAATTAAACATAACATAACTCAACATAAGCTCACGCCTGTATCCCCGAAGGGGTAGGCAGAAGGGTACTAGCGAACTATAACACCCACATTTCGCCGAGCTTAGTTCCGTCCCAGATGTGATAGCGGGCGAGCCTATCGCCATATCGGGCACAAATTCCAGACTCCGGACTGATATGGAAAAATCCAATATCACTTTGCCCGACCCGGGGATCGAACCCGAGACCTCAGAACCGTAGTCGTACCGAAATACCACTACGCCACCGAGGCAGTCCAGCAGTACTAATTAAGCACATTTAAAATATGCCTAGTCGGGAATGTAATTCCTCTTTACGCAACTTGTATCACGCCTTGTTCGGAAAATTATAGCTTACACTTTATAGCACCCTGTATGTTTATTAATTCGTAAGGTTCAGTATACACCAAACCTGCTTAGTTATTTAAACCTAACATTGTCCAATAAATATCAACACATGTCCAAGAATCACCGCGACCGCGGCCGCCGGGCATTCTCGACTTAACCCTCGAACGCTCGAACGGTCGCCTAATTTAAATTTCATATCACCTCGGGGTCGTTTCCGCCAAAATCAACACTTACGCGGGCACCACGCGTGAACGGAGGTGCCTATCGAGCCCCATTGAAAATTCATACACGAAATGCACGCGGCGGGTCGATGCGTGTCTTTGCACTGCACTTGAATAATCAATTTAACGCGAATCATTAAAGCGGCTTAATAATGGCGCGTTAAGTTGCTTAATAAATAAAGTGTGAATTATAATTGCATTAAAGCAGTTAGCGTAGTGTAAGCGTCATGATGCGAACAAGTAGTACAAAGCTGTACTACCCAGTAAATTTCTAATTTGTACTATAAGGCTTACCGCCGAATTCTCATGCTTGATTTTGACAGATAAAGCATTTCAATTATTGGCAACCTTGGTCTAGTGGCAGCATATATGAGGTGTGAACCGGGAGGTCGTGGGTTTAATTGCCAGGTCTGGAAAAGTGAATTTTCTAATTGAATTTGCCCGGGACTGGATCCCTCAGAGAGGATTGACGTCAGTCAGGCAGTCGGTCGTAAAAACTTAGCTAAATCCTTTCTGCAACATGCTTGAAAAAGTATGTTGCGGCGATCCCGCATTAAGGTGGTATAAAGGCAGGTAAAAAGAAAGAAAAGGCAACAGTTGTCGCTATATTTTTCCATAAAAATTGCAATAACGTTAAAGCAATAAAATTAAGAACTCATTAAGCACACTAGACGTGAATGTTTCCTTAACCAAGCAGCTTTGAAGCAAGTATATTTACTTTTTCAATCCGTAAGTTAATTACATATGCACCATAGACAATGAAAAAAGAATGAAAATATCAACAGTCATTATATCCAACCAATGACTAAAGAAAATATCAGAGGACAGGGCATAACTACGAAAAAATGAAGCGTTCCTAATGTTTGGAACGAAACCAAAATGGCGACTTTACGACAGACAGATCCCATTAAAATAACAGTTAGGCATCTTTTTCATATTCCGAAATTAGTATTATTGTAAATAAAACACCGTATTTACAATAAAATCAATAAGTATTTATACGTTATTTAATTCTTATAACACGGTGACAAGTTACATGTAAATAGATCGCGAAACTAAAATGGCCGAACCGGCTTCATAGTAAACACGTATTTTTCGTAGTTATGCCGGGTCCTCCGATATTTTCTTTAGTCATTGTATCCAACATACAAATAAGCAAAGGAGATATCTCATTGTCAAAACAAGACTTAATAATGATTAATGTCTGATTTCAAATGACGGTGCAAATGTATAACAAAAAGTTGGGATTGTAAGATCTATTTTTTGCAAGACTATTGGAGCTAAGACCTAGATTTCTTGAGGACACAAAAAATATCCCGCAAGATGATATTAGACACCTCTAATCACTCCGACATGTCACTTTTAAATATATACATACATACCTTCGAGGTATATCGTATAGAAAAGTGTATTTTTAGAGGTAGAGTCATGTTGAATACAGCGCTCTACGTCTATAAACGAATTGGGTACTTGCCTATGTTTGATTTTATATACATTTTTATATGAAATAGCAATAAAATAAAAAGGAAACCCTTCTGTAAAAACTTCATAGAAATTGGTTGGAAAAAAGGCAGTAATTCATATTTTTTTTTAATTCTGAAATGAGCAAGGGTGGAGGTGTAGTGCGAATATGTTGCTATCCCTTTCCAACGCAAGTTATGGCCGTGACGAAATTATACTGATACTTCTCTTTCCCGAAAGAAGGTTACATCATTTTAATAATATTTCAATATTGAAATAAAACTATTCTTACGGATTCTATCACGATTAGGTTTTAATTATTATTTCCGACGTTTCGAAGGCTTTGCAGTCTTCGTTGTCACGGGTCAGACTAATCGTGATAGAATCCGTAAGAATAGTTTTATTTCAATGTATAATATTCGCGTAAACTTAAGAAATCAGTAATATTTCAATATTTATTTCTGTGCTATGTTTTAGATGACGTAAATTGCACATGAAATAAGTTATATTGAACATAAAAAAATCTTAAAAATCGGTCCACATTTGGGGGAGATAATGCATAACATACATAAAACAAACACAGACGAATTGAGGACTTTCTCCTCTTTTGACGTCCGTCTAAAATTAACCACAAGATCCTTATTGCACCATTTTAAACGAAACGTAATACAATCGTCGTGGATTGTCATATCACGAAATGTTTTCTTGATCTGTCGTAAATCAACTCAAAGTGGAGACATTACGTGGACTCCAAGGTATTGCAGCATGACAAAAGCCGATTGTGAAGGGATATCGTAAACATAGGAAATCAAACCCGATGTAGATAAATACTGGGTAATAAAGTACTAAACCTGTATGACTTTGTATGGAGATGTCTTATTCGGAAAGTTATTGACGTGTGATTTATTGTTTTTAGCTCAAAAATGGGATGGTAGTGTGGTAGAGCCACGCAGACAGTGATATTGAATAGATTGTGTTCACGATTGCAATTTAGAAGACTGCAGGTGTCATCTATCGCCCAATTAGCGAACCAAGGCGCTGACGGTTGCCCAAGGCGCGTCGTGATTGGTGTTTTTTGAAAGTCGTTCCTATTTAGTCCGCGAATTTTCATACGTTACCAAATGTTAAATTTTTAACCGATTTTTTCGAGAGTTGTCACTTGTTACTTGATTCTTGTTCGACTTGCCTTGTACCGTTGAGATCTAGCACAGTAAAAAATTCTATTGCGAAATTTAGAAGTTTTATTTTCAAGAAGTAAAAAATCCAAAGCAGCCTCTAGCCACTACACAATAAGCCGCAACAGATTGAGTCATTAAATTTTTCCTATACAAAATTTGTCCACAGCAAAGCTCTACCCTCAATAATAACACTGTATTCTACACTGAAATAAGACTAGTTTTCACGGATTCTATCGCGGTTTATTTTGTATTTATTTATAGTCCCGACATTTAGAAAGCTTTACAGCCTTCGTGGTCATGGGTCAGACTGTCGGAATCCGCAAAAACTAGTTTTATTTCAATGAATTACATTCGCGTAAACCTAAGAAATCATTACTGCAGGGTTACAATCGTTATTCGTTTGTTTTGTATGGGAATCGGTATAAGTAAAATGATAATAATATTGCTATAAAACGTGGTGGTAACCCCCTGTGTTCTATATTCACCACTTTATGTAAAAATATTACAACTAATTCAAACAAAATGAATGAGTAAACAGGAGACAATTCCAGTGCAAACAAAATTCTCCTCGCCAACGCACGATGTAAACTCCCATTACTGCCAACGCATTAAACCCCGAACGATGGCTAATTCGTCGTGACGCCTCATTTACACCGATCACTTGTAATGGCCACTTATCCGCCTGCAAGACGGCCAATCATTATGGATTTATGCGCGATAATAACTCGATCCTCGGCAGGATACGCCCACCCGGGTTATGTGGTCAGGCTAGACTTGCATAGGCCATGTGAAATAATGTTTAATTAACTGTTTTCCCTTGCTTACTATGTTTTAAATTTTGTTAATTTCATATATTTAACACGTAGAAACCCATTAATCCTCGTATTAGTTTTCATAGACTACAACTTGAAGTTTCTCTAGGTCTGTATCTTGTCTCATAAATTATTTTATTTCTATAAGGTTTTATCACTCTGTAAAAGAAATACGAACTGGGGGGTTTATGTACCGATTCCCATACAAAACAAACGAAGAACGATTATAATAATACTGCTATAAGAGGTGGTGGTAACCCTGCTGATTGATAATGAAATAAGATATTTTTAAAAGTTCTTTTTTCAAAATGTCTCGCTTAAGGTATTCACCAATCACCATCTATAACAATGTTTCCCATTATTTAAAGTTCAAAGTCATAATCGCATAATAATTGTTACTAACAATGAATCCATTACCAATTGAAGCACGAAATTATTCACCGATCAAAATCTTCGCTAAATAATTGACACCTAATCATAATCGTGTAATAATTTATCCGTCGCATTCACAATATTATGACATTATGCATCAAGTGTAATTCGTAGCTATTATCACATGAGTCATGGCGCTCTGTCGAAACGTTGCCAACTGCCGCAGGATTCCCTTCCTACGTATTGTAAGGTATCTAATACGAATGTAATTTACCGACTTCGCTGTTTTAAAATTGATTTTTTGAATCTGTACGTGGGGAAATTCTTTCTGCTGTCAGCCACTTTCTTATGGTGGCAAAAGAGACTGCGCAGACTTGTAAATAAAGTGCAGCCCAAATGGAATTAGTTCCGAATTTGATACTTTCATCTCCATAGACCTTATTATACCTAACTGAACTATCGCTGCTTCTAAATATAACAATACATAATGTTCCTCGAAGACACTGTGTTCCATAAAGATCATCAAAATTACTAATATAATTATTATATACTTCTACTCTTACAGGTTACTTAAAAGTTGTGCATGATAGGGAATAACATGAGCGCTTAAACCGATATTTACAAACGTTGTAATATCATTAGTGGCCAACTTCAGTCATCCCAAAATTGTTTTACTAAAGGTATAACATGTATAATTCAAAATGCAATTATATTTTAATGGTTTATTGGAATCTGCGTGGGCTTTATAGGTCAGATGAAAGCTGCTAATCTATATATTATGCGATAAAGTAGCAGCAGTTAACAGCATCGCGTGAAATTATTGTAATCAAGAAATAATTTGCACATAGATGACGTTTATTAATTTGTAAATATTGTAGAGAAGTCATTCAGCATTTTGGATGTAAATGAAGAAGAATCAATGAATAGTGAAGCACGTTTATAGTTTACTTGTTTATAACCCGTCAGAGGCGGCACATATATATGTTCCATAAGCGTATGGGCCACCGGAGGCCGAGCCGCCCGTGACTATTTAATCAATTTGAATCTTGTTTAAACAATCAACCATGAAACACATATAGACCTGTCTAATATACCTTTGGAAGATCGACAAAAAATGAAAGTTCCTGTCGAACCTCAAAGATACTGAGGATTTAGCCAAGTTTTAAGATATAAAAATAGAAATTAATTTATAATTTAAAGGTTATAAAACTGAACATCTCTTTTTCCAACAAAAGTGAACCTATAGACGCATGCTATAAGCCACTGGGTTTACACCCAAGTGCAGGTGATAAACACAGTACTAAAACTTCCACTTCATTAGCAGTATCTCAGTAGAGATTGCTTCTTTAATATCGGCGCGATTATGAGTTTTATAACGTACTACATTCGTGTATGGTGTTTTACGAACATATTTGCATTTGCGTTGGATTTTTTAGATCCGAGAGTTGGATAGCGTGAGCCATTTATAATGAGACTAAAGGTCGATTCATATCTATAAACATCGTAGGTACCAGCACACGACATCAAAACATTAAAGCCAAGGCATCTGACGGAACATCGGCTGCCATGGATTGACAATTCTCATAGTTAAATATCGATCATAATGTTTGTTAACTAACTAATCTGGAGAAAACTTTACAATTCTGGTATAAAACCTTCGAATTCCATAATCTTTTCTTAAGTTATCGCGAAAATTGAAATATTTTATTTCTACGGATTTTATCGCGACTTTTATAAAAGATTACTAGTTTTATATCCTCTAGATTACAATTCAGTAGTCCCATAACTTTCGAAACCACAGTTCATAATCAACAAATCCATATACCCATACACAAGATGACATTCAGTTAAGTCTCCGTACAGACCACATAACTCAAAACATTCCAAGAACAAAACCGCAGAAATAATCGCAAAATCTCACAAGTTCGATACATGTCGAACATAACTTGCGCCTCAACAATTCTTATAAAGATAAATCTCTCCGCCAGATTTACGACACAATAAACATACAACCTCATCAAACTTCTTAACTGCCTATCAGATGTTAATGTATGTTTCGGCAAGGATTCGGCAATTTTTTTAATGTCAAACCAACTCATGTTAAGGAATTGGGTGATGCGTGAACGTAAAATGGTAAGAGCATTTCCACTTTATGTTCGCAGTTTATTGAATTTGAAAAGTGAAGACAATTGTATTAACATTTGATTTGATTCTGCATTTTTTAGTTGTAGCAGTTGAAAACATATTCCTAGAAACCGTATCAACTATGGCGATAGGCTCGCCCCCTATCACATCTGAGACGGAACTAAGCTCGGCGAAATGTGGGTGTACTAGTAGGCTAGTGCGCCTCTGCCTACCTCTTCGGGGATACAGGCGTGAGCTTATGTATGTATCAAATTTTATGGTGGTAGAGCCACGCTGTAGACAGTAACGTCTATAGCATGAATGGGCCGGCTCGACCGGTTAGATACCACTGTCTCACAGAAAACCGACGTAAAGTGGTAGCTTGCTGTCGCGTTTCATTAGGTGAGTGAGATTTCCGGTGGCCCATTTCCTCACTCCCTTTCCCAATCCCCTTCCCTCCCCTTCCATTCCCTCTTTTTAGGTTGGCAACGCACCCATGATTCTTTTTGTGTTATGGGTGTCTATGGGTGGTGGAGATTACTTACCATCAGGTGACCTATCTGCTCGTTTGCCAATCTCCGCTATAAAAAAAAAAAAAAAAACTATGAAGCATAGGATAAACTTCAGTGTTTCGATGTAATAAAAGGAGAATACGATAAAAATATTGTGAATTGTAACACAAATACCGCTCCAGATTTAAAAGATCTACTTGAAGGACCCATAAATTTTCTAGCAGTATATAAAAATAACGGTGTATAAAGCAATTAACGTAGTCAACTTCAGTGTACCGAATACGAAAGAAATGTCACTTATGTGATGGTGACAAATGTCTGACAACTAAATCATTATTAGAAACAGATTAGATCATTATTATTCAAGTGATTAATATAAGTCTATAATACACCATTATCTACACGATTTGGTAACATGAAATCAAAAGTAATAACAGAATTTGGAACAATAGCAGCACAAGTAATCAAATAAATAAAATATTCATTAAGGACATATTCTCATTAAACGAGAGAGACATTTAATCCAAAATAACGTCTCATCTCGCAATACAAAACGAATGAAACATAATCATTATTAAGAGGATTCCTTTGTGTGCGTCGTTATTGTTCATGTAATAAGCACCAAATTAAATATCAAGTATCAACGCAGACAGTTGAACGTTCTGGCAAAGATTGATTCCAGAAAATTCCATTCAGTATAGAAAGTGAAAAATATTAAATTTCCAGACGCACGTAGGAGAACCTCGGTCTAAAGAATTTGTTTGAAACAGCGAGATTTTACTACATTCGTCTATTGTAGATTGTGTACTGCGTTTTAATCTGCTTTTAGTGTAGCGTTTTCATAATTATTACTACCTTAGTTAGCTAAAGCTTGGTTTGTTTTATAACATTGGTAAGTTTAATTAAAGATGTTAAACACACGTCTGAATGCATATGGAATGTGTAAACATGGTTATTTATAGCTAACGAGGGTAGGTGTATTTTTGAAATGGATGTAAACAAACAATGTTTCAATGTTCCCACATATATGGGCGAAGAAGTTTGAAATGATCAATGTATTTATTTGTCTGAGGAGATATACGCCTGCTATATATTACAAATTGTATTTGAGTTTCAGCGTAAACAAGTCAAGTTTTATAATAATTTGTTTGAAGAACATCAGTTCTTCGATATATGATCAAGGCATCATCTGCTGCCGTATTATCCGTCCGTGCTGTATAGTATATTACTGCCTTATTTTATTAGATCTTGATACTTTTAGTTAAAAGCTATCCTATTCCATAACACTTCCCAAGATTACATACACACTTTTTGCTTAGCAGACTACTACCAGATACTGTAGATATTGCAGAATGTCGCCCAACGGTTCTACTCTCCAGTCAACGAGATATTGATTGATTGAAGCAAAAACATTTGATGGGCTGTGTATAATGATATTCTATTATTTCAGCACCGTAATATGTAATCCAGTCATCTTGTCTTACGTAAATTAATAAATTGTGCGGCTTTATTACCTGATATTGGTTTAGTTCTTGCCATGACTCATGTATGTTGACTTACAACCAGTGGCGTGCAGTCCATATAGGCAATGAGACACTGTATACCATGACAATACTACTATTTACATGCATAATTATCATCATTCCAAACTTTTCTGAAATATTGCCAAAGTACAAAAAGTATATTTACGAATTATGGAAAGAAAATTTTGATCTCAGATCGGTTGATAAAGGGATTTGGTATAAAACAATACAATGTGTACCTCCTCCGATACCTTGGTTTATCGAATTAAAAATAAGTAGGAAATTAATTGTCACTGCGCACAGACTGAGATCGGGACACATGCCATTAAACAGTTTCGCTTATATGATGAAAAAAATAAATTCTCCAAACTGTGAACTGTGTGGAGTTGTTGAAGATGTCCAGCACTTACTGATGGAGTGTGTCCGGTTTCGGTCGAGCAGAGATTTATTTATAAAAAAATATAATCTGAACAAAGTAGATGTAGGCATGTTTCACAACATTCTATCGAACCCATATTCTAATAAAGCAAAAACTTTGTTCAGATTGGTAACTGCATGCATTATTAAAAGATAAAACAATATTGTAAATTTTAATGGGGCTGACATGTACAAATTGGTACAAAAGCCCCTAATAATAAATAGAAAAAAAAAACATACATAATTACCAAAAATTCACGACCACAATAATTTTTCAATATAGCGGCACTCGGCTTATATTCAAAATTATCAGGGATAATATCAGGGATGATGATGACTGTTATAGTGATGTGGGTGTTGAAGAAAATCATTTCGAAAGATTTTTGTCTACCTTGATCCTAATGTCTGTGCACGTCACTGCTTACAACCTTTAGTATACGGGGGTGTGCGATGTATATGGCTTAACCGTTTAATTTGTTGAAGTAGGTGGGATCACTGATATTATGGTTGAGTTATATCGCACGAGTACGTAGGAGCTGTAGGACGAATTTAAAGTTTAAAACCTTTCGCTGCTTGGTTGAACAAAAGAAGGTCGGTACAAAGACTTTCCCTAGAGATTTGATTCAAACAGATCTTTCTTCATATAAATCTTTAATCATTAGATTCAGATCTTCAGTTACATTATTATCTAGTCTTGCATCATCCAAATGTCATTGAAGGTTTAATAAAAAGAAATCAACTTGGTTATGAATTCTCGGGCTATCCATCCAAAGAAATTGTTGTAATTTCGATTGTTTATTGAGGTCATTCAAAGAAAACATTACATTAAGACATCGAACGATCAAACCAGTAGGAATAAACCATAAAAACTAAGGCAATTTCATCGCAAAAAATCACCCGTCCTAGAGCAATCCCCATCTTGGCGTAGCTTTTACGTTCTACCCACATTGCGTAGGTGTTTTCCTTTTGCGAACCGACAAATTGTTATCAGCTAAACAGAAATCTACCTTACGTGCGATGAATTAGGTTTATTTTAGGTTGTGAGTCGTTACGGTCATCAACAACACGCATGATAAAAGCCAGCGGGGTACAAGTGATTAAAATGAGTGAGGATTTAGGTGCGGTTACCCTAATGGGGCTGAAGACCCACCACGCCCCGGCACGCGTCCCAGGGTACAGAGTTGAATGTACTCCGCAGGGTAGTATTGAATTCGCCAAAAATACATTTTGAAATATAACATGGAAAACTGTAGATTTTAAGAAAAGTAATTCAATTTATAATACAACGGTGGATTATATGTTGATTGGCAAATAGACTCATAAATGGGTGATATAAATTAAACTTAAAGGCGTGATGAGAGCAGCACAGGGTAAAGGATGACTATGACCAGCAGTGGAGACTTATAGGCTGCGGGTGATGACAATCAATTTTCAATTTATTTAAAAATAGACAAAGAAAATCTTTTGTTTTACTATCTTACGGTCACATACTTCCCTAAATAAATCAGGCTTAAAAATAGCAGTGTTCAAAGAGCTTTTATTGAAATTAGTAATTCTTGGGTAGCCTACTAGTAGTGAGAGTAAAGTAGAGTTCTTCTAGTTTATCGCTCACACCGTGGCCATTTTTATTAAGATTAAGGTTTAGAATATGCCCAACTGCAGTTACGTAAACTTACGCAGCGGGACAACATAATTCGTAACCAAAACATTGAATAAATTATGCAAGAATACCATTTATTTTTTCCGCTTGAACGCTCAACGTGGCTCATTTTCAGCAGAAGAGATTCTTTACATTTTTTCCACGTTAAAAAACCATTAGTTCGTCACGTAGCACAATAGAAGAGACCGCATTTTGCTCACTTTTGAAGAGACAGTGGCAAACGCTCTCTCTTTCAAGGCATAAAGGGAAAATGGGGTAGGTCTCTGGTGTGGATAAACCGCGCGCGATTTTAATTTGAATACATTATGAATGTAAATGTGTTAATGACATCTTTCTTTATTACAACGGCCTTACAGTTCTTTGCAAAAAAATGTTTCATCAGAACGAACGTAACATTTCTAGAAAAGCCAGCCCACGAATAAATATCGAATATTCGTATAAGTATCTACCAAAGACTTTGACGGAGAAGGGCATTAAGCAAAAGACTACAACATACAACATAAGCTCACGCCTGTATCCCCGAAGGGGTAGGCAGAGGCGCACTAGCGAACTAGAACACTCACATTTCGCCGAGCTTAGTTCCGTCCCAGATGTAATAGGGGGCGAGGCAAAAGACTATGTTGGCTCTAACGCCTGTAATATTGTTATCCAGCACAAAGAAGAACAAAGGTTTCATTTATATTATCTCTCCACGCTTAGCTATATTTTAAAGAAGTTACTAGAATGAAAATTCTTGAAATTAAGAAGCAACTCGAATAAACCCTAAGAGTCCCCACTCTTCACTCCAGAGGAGGTAAGAAATGACGTTTTTACATTTGGTTGAAAGCTTGGCATGTCGCCCGCCGTCTACAGCGGTCATATTGAAACCGTGAATCCAAGCTTTACCTATGTATACTGCATATTAATATTAAATTCTAAGTTTAAGTGGTACCATGAGATGAATTGTCCATTCCTCTGCTTTTATTGGTCTAATAAAAAATAAAAATTCTGGAACAGTTGGGAAAATGTTAATGGTGTATAGTGGCTTGCGTCTATTTTTGTTATTAGACCGGACCCATACAATTTCTTGAATGAACCAAAGAATCATGCCAACCCACACAAATGTTTCTTCACATAATTATTTCGTAGGTTTACGCGAATGTTACTCATTGTCATAAAACTAGTTTTTACGGGTTTTTTCGCGATTTGATTACAGTATGACCCATGACCATGAAAGCTGTAAAGCTTTCGAATCGTCGGGACTAAGAAATCAAATCAAATCTCCATAGAATCCGTAAAAAAACTAGTTTTTGTTTTCAATGTTTCTTCATACTCCGCAATCCGCATAAAGGACCCAGTGTCACAGGAGGGAAAGAACACGTGAACCAGCAAACAGTTCCACAGCAAGCAGTAGTCAACCTCTTGATTCGAGTTGATATGGAAGAGACCACGAAGCTGTGGCCCAACATTCCGCTAGATCAAGATATAATTTCATGACAATAACATTTTAATCGGTCTCAGATAGCGGACGATTGTGACAATCGAACAGTATTAGTAGCGTTTGTAACGATGATGGATGGAGGCGCTAGTCGGCCGAGTATCGACCCTGATTGATAGTAAAACTTTATGTAGATAAACATCATGCAGTCTAATTACTTTACGCATGGGAGTGGCGCGTAAAGTGCGTGTGAGTCGTTAAAATTATGAAAGTGTAGGTTCAATTCCTACTATGGCCATATTTTGGTTGTGTTTTGTAGTTTTAAATAATTGTCTGATAAATGGAGCATGTGTAGAACAAGAGTAACTCTCTGACACAGTAATGAGTGGTTTATTTAAATCACCCACATACGATAAAATATATTTGCTATATATTTAAAATATACATTATATATATAATATGCGTCATACTCGTGAACGGGTGCTGCTTGTGGAGACTGATCTGCCTGGACTGTTTGTTTTCCTTGTGTCAATTCAACTTGCCGTGGCTATGGGGGTTGCTCAGTGTATCTTGTATGTTACTTTGTCCTATATTATTAGATATCTATTGTTATCATGGTTTAGCTGCTCTAATTCAAGGTCTTTCTGTATCTGGTGCTGTACTGTATTAGTAGCTGACTGTAAATTGGTGTTAAAAAAGAGCAACGTCAGAGTTTTTTTTTCCGTTCTTCTCTGGCGAAACAGCCTTCCGAACAGGCGGTAGAGTTAAAATTTGACGGAATCTAAATAATGATTGAACATTTTATGGATTCAATAAATGATTTGATTTGATTTGATTATCTTGGCGTTGGCACGGCCTCACAAATTAAACGAAAAGGTGAGGTTAACGTTTCAATCAACTATTGAATTCCCTACTTACTATAAAAGTAACAATTTGTCAAGTTTGTAAAGATAAGCCGATATATCAACCCTTCACCATTGTTAAATACCATTATGTTTATTTCAACCTAACAACCTAAACGATAACAAACCCAATTCACAATGTCCAAACACACACGGTAGCGCAGTGCGTATAGCAAAAACAATAGGGGGCAATCAAGAGTGATCGCCGCGGAGCCGGTCGTGTCGCGATAACCGATATCTGCCGATACCGTCGGGTCAAACTCATTAATCACATCGGTTTAGTTTGACCACCCTCTGGTATACAGTATACACACAGCCGGTGAGTTCGGACAACTTGAGCACCAACAAGTGTGTGGCGTTGACGATGATTTACGAGCGATGTAACTTGACTTGATCGATATTATGTAACAAGTTTTTAGAAGTGATTACAATGTTAATTACTTCACGTACAATAGATTGCTTTGATAGCAATTTTATCTGAATTTTTTTCACGTTTAGTAATACTTGCATTTTTTTTATTTACATTGTAGCGTGATGCGTGATAGCGTAGGTCGCATTGATTAATCTAAGCTAGCTTTATTGAACGATCTCAACTAGCTTTATTAAATTATGCTAGACTACGTAGTGCTTCCAAATTCAAAATTTTCCACATTCTGATTTCCATGCTCTGTAAAGAGCTACCTACGGCTTTTACGATTTAAAGTAACATCTTCCTAGGAGGGAAATGTTCCTAAATAAACATGTAATACGAATGTAGGTTGGCTGTCACGTCTTTCGGTCAGTATGTACGTCGTTCACCATACGTCTGGCCTGTGAAATGCATTCCCTCGTGATTGCTTTAACAAATCTGTCGGCAGTTTCGGTTCGGACGGATAGATTAAAGACTATATCGGCTTCACATGCTAGATTTATTGGCAAAGCTTGTACTACACTAACGCTTTATAGAGTTTTGTTCAATTTGACATTTAGATTTTTATCGTTCGCATCGAAGTACGGGGGTTATTTTATTAGTCAGTTATATTTTAATCAAAGACATATTTTATAAAGCAACGTAACGGTAAAAACAACCCGTGCTAAAGTGTAAATAGCCTACATTTATCACTATCACGCAGTCCTACATGTAGAAGAACTTCAAGGTAAGTATCACAAGTAGTCATTTTTCAAAATCGATGTTGTACCTATAGAGACGGCTTTTACTCATAAAAAATTATATACATAACAAACTGCTACATTACACGTTCCACCGACACATGAAAACTTTTTTTAACAACACAAAAATATTTAATTGACACCCAAAATTCTTACCTCTTACATCACCCCTCCATCATTATCCGTTATCACAGACGATCTACGGTTTTTATAGAGTTCGACACAGCTCGATAAGCTAAGGGATAAATCATTTTTACGGGCCATGTCTGCTTGTCTATGCAAGCTTTCACGGGACATGAATGGGGGACCTTTATGTCGCATCGGTATAGATAAACTGCTCGTAGTTTGGTGCTATTCTCAGCCGTGTGTAGTCACGATAGAGCTCGTTTTGCAGTGGACAGGTTATAAGGTGTGTACGCGCTGAAACGCATGCGTGGCTTGTTAATATCGCTGTGATGATGTAGTAGCTATAGAGATTTTTTTTAATATTCGATTACGGTGAACATAAAAGATAATAGTTTAAGATATGGTGTAAGTTATGTCGATAAGAGTCTCATTTTTTGACCATCGATTTGGACAGAGTCCAAGCATTACTGTGACCCATCATAAAAATAATATGACATCTGTTTTTCTTATAACGCCAGCATGCAAGCAAGTGGCTTATGTGATGACCACCGCATGTATAGGATGCCTTATGTCGTTTAAGGCCGCCTTATCTGTCAAAATTGTATGGCGAAAAACAACGTAGGATGCCGTTAAAGTTGAGTAGTGTACCAGTATTCGGTCGATAGAGGTAGAGCCGTTTGGGTGGTGCTTAGTGGGCCTGGAAAAAGATAAAACACTTTAAGTTAAGCTCATCTCGTGGCGTGATGGTATTTCGGCACGACTACGGTTCTGAGGTCTCGGGTTCGATCCCCGGGTCGAGCAAAGTGATATTGGATTTTTCCATATCAGCCTCCGCTAGAATTTGTGTCCGATATGGCGATAGGCTCACATCACATCTGGGACGGAACTAAGCTCGGCGAAATGTGGGTGTTCTATTTCGCTAGTGCGCCTCTGCCTACCCCTTCGGGGATACAGGCGTGAGCTTATGATATGTTATGTCATCTTATTTTTTTTATAAGTACCTAACACCCCCATTCTCTAAACAAAATTACTAACACTATCTATATTTTTATTTAATGCTGACTGTTTATGGTATAATTTCCTTTAATCGTAGTTTTATTAATCATTGTAGAAGTAAACACGGTAGTAAATACCAGCAATTGTTAAAAATCAACGCCTTTAATTTCTTATTCGTGGTCGGAATGATCTTGACATTTATCATCATCTATTATAACATCAATGGTGATTATAACGGTTAACTGAAGCAATAAAGACAATTACTTTAATTATAACCTCAAATGCATTGAAATAATATACCGGGTGTCATAAAATTTTTGTTTTCTGTAAATGTGACCACTCACAGGAATTTAAGATTTACAGCAGGAATTTAAATTAACTTGGATAAAAAAACGCATAGCATACCATAGTATAAGCTATGAAAACTATGAGCCCTACTTACAAAAACAGTTTAGCTTAGCAAATGGCTAAGACACGGACGTAAAAAAAAGATGGACGGAGTGCTAGGAACATTGAAAGTGAAGTAGCGTTTTCGGCCCATTCGATCTATCGACACGTAATGGCGGCGACTGATCGAATGGGCCGAAAACCCTGCTTCACTTACAATGTTCCTAGCACTACGTCCATCTTTTTTTACGTCCGTAGGCTAAGAATAGTCTGTCACTTTTTTTTCTTATGTCACATTGTGTGAAAATAAAAAGGACAACCTATGGTTAAAGATAAGCAGCGCTTAAATATTTTTATAAGTAAGGGGCTATATGTATATTGCAAATGCAATTAAAGTTTCAAGAATCAAGATATTAGAATGAATGCAATGTCACTCTCTCTTTGACTCGTTAAAACTTTATATAGGTTAGTAAACAAAAAACTGGCGACAATTTAAACAATTAATATACAAACAATGTTCATTGTCGTTAATTTTAAAAAGTTCAGCGACAATTTAAAATGCTCTCGCATTACAAACTCATTAAAGTTGAAAAGCTACGCCTCTTTGTCAAACGGGCCAGTTTACAATGACCCGCGCTTTCGCATATCTCTATACATTTTACCGTCAACTGTTCACAGTACCACGGGTCACTTTACATTGGACGGGTTACAATCACTGTCGCCGTTATCCCGTATATTTATTTAGGATACATCCCTCCTTATTTCCACGTGTACATTACACAATTTTAAACTTTAATTGCCTCGCGATAAGATACAGTTCCGATTGCATGTTCACGTATAGCGAGGCAGCTAAGAGGTTGTGACTTAAGGTATGCAAGGATAAACAAAGGGTTTATTAACCTTGGCGCTGGGCCAGATTGGGATGCGAGCGAATTAGACGACGGCGGTATAATCCGGCATGTGTTTAAGGCTTTAATGTTTATCTGAACGGGTTTTGCGGGTGCCGTTTTGTGAAAGTGTGCACCCACTTTACACATGCGATTTATTTACGGACATACAAAAATGCATGCATGAAGAATGTAATGAGACTGAATGGAAATCCGTTGTCTCTGCCTACCCGTATGGGAAAAAGGCGGGAATCTATGTATGTATACAAAAATACACCCAACAGTCATATACATAGTCTTGAGATGTAGCAAGACGGCATAGCACTCGCGCTATGTCGTCAACGGAATACTCATATTAGGAACTACCTCTACAAGTTATTATGTCTCACAACACAACACCTCGACGCGAAATTTTTTAAAATTAAAAATTTTGTGGCGTGTGTGGGAATCGAACCTGAGGCCTCTCGTTTCACAACCGATTACTTAGATAATAAACATATTTTTTAAGCAACTTTTCATATAATTTGACGTAAATAAGGTATCAGAATTTGACATAATATCGAAGCAAGTCACAAAACTATACAACAGAAAGTGCCAAAAAATTATTTCATCAACTTAACCGCAACCTAATCATTAAGTTATCATCCACGTCTCCATTATCCACAACTTTCGGTGAAAATTACGTTTACCAAAAAAAAAACGTAAAAAATTCGTCAGTCTCAAGGCGCGTCACGTTACGTAAAATGTAATTTAAAATTCATGCCTCTAAAAACAGCTTTCATCCCTTTAATGTAATACGTCACTTATAAGGTAAATAAGTAAGGCCTTTCTAGGCATATGGTGTGACGTTGTGAGCATTTTAAGTTGTAAACAATAATGTGTATTCGACTTTGTTTACAGGGGGGTTATCACCACCTCTTATAGCAGTATTATTATAATCTTACTACGTTTTTTTGTACGGGAATCGGAAAAAGCAAGATTGTAATAATATTGCTATAATATTCGATAATATAATGGTATTCGATCGACATTAATGCACTTTTTAACTCGATTTCAGTGGAATTTTAAGTCAATAAATGAAACCGAATCGAATACAAGTTTGAATCGAGCGTCAGGAATCACCCCCCTGGACAATAAAGATTAGTAGTAGAGCTAAGCCTTGGTCCCGGGACTAGTAGAAGCAGTGACAGCATATATGGGCTGTTGACTAGCTGTTGGTTCTAGCTTCAATTCTTAGGTAATAGATTTTACTAATCTACTTATCCCGGGACTGTAATTTTCAGATGGGGTTGACGTCCGGCAGGTAGGCGGTCGTAAACCAATCCAAATCCTTTCTGTAACATAGTTGAGAAAGTGTGATGCGCAGACCCCACAATAAAATGGGATAAGAGCAGGTAGATAACAGCAATTATCATTCTTTTCTGATTCGTGGAACTATCCTATCGCAAATTGTAAAGATACTAAAACAAGCACAGACAGACACATCGATCTCATTTTATGTACACGATTAATACGTGGCCAGACTCTTCGACTTTCTTCACGTTTCGTAAAGGGTGTACGAACTTCGAAGGACTTACTGTCTGTGTTTGCGTTTTAGAATAGATTACTCATCTATTATTATTAAAGCTTCGGATAAGCGATTTTGTAACTCAAAACATAGTTATTACGAGTATTTATGAATGTCTTTATTAAGCATTTTTACACTGCAAAGATAGAACTTTCATAATCCGCTTAACTTTGTTGTTGTTTTGACTACCTCGGTGGCGTCTAGAGGTGTCGAGTTCGATCTCCGAGTCGCGCAGTGATATTGGGTTTTTCTATACAGTATCAGTCCGGAGTCTAGAATTTGTAACCTGTATGGCGATTTTTTTTTGTATTTGACGTCCACCTACAAGGTGGACCGACGACCTGACAAAGGTCGCAGGAAGTCGCTGGATGCAGGCCGCTTCCAACAGGTCGATCTGGAAATCTTTAGGGGAGGCCTATGTTCAGCAGTGGACGTCCTATGGCTGATGATGATTATGATGATGATGATGATGGTGGCGATAACCTCATCGCCTATTAAATCTGGGACGAAAATTAGTGCCAAGAAATATGGATATTCTAGTTCGCCTCTGCCTACCCCTTCGGGGATACAGATCGAGATGTAGGATATTTTAAACAGTAAAATACAGAATGTCGTGAGCACTTGTGTTAGTAGAGTAGTCGAGACATCCAGTCTTTATTGGACAGACAGCTAAACGAGCGCACTGGGAGATATTTGCAACAATACTAATGTTCGGTGAACACTGGATCCACTTCCCCTATCGTTTACTCATACATAGTGATTGCTGACTATCATATATAATACACATGAAATGTTATTACATACATAATACATTTATCATCTAAATAGATACAAGAATGTCTGCTGTATAAAGTTTTTAGTAGAAATTACACTAAAAATAAAAGTGTAAAAAAATAACTCCCATTATTATGGTGGGGACGTCTGCAGTCGTACAGCAGTCCAGTACACGTGATAAGCTTTCTTATTAGAACTATTTCACAATCAACTTCTATGCTCAGTGGATTCCTACTACTCCTTTCTTTCAACCGGTCTTTATCCCAACTCAATATGGAGTCGGCGCAACTTACCTTTTCAAGCATGCTGCAAACAGGATTTGGCTGAATTTTTAGGCTACTTGAATCCAACTCTCTACGGGATCCAGTCCCGGGCAATAGTGTAAGAAAAATCACTTCAAGTTTTTATACTACTCCGACAGTATTTATTTATAATTTATGTGCGATGTCACAACTGAAACTTTTTATTACGAAGCTACATTGGCATCCAATTAAGGACAATGCACAGAACCTCCGCAGGATGAATGTATATTAGCCGTTGTCACGACACCACAAAAAGGGGGGTGTTCATTAACTAATTCGACGCGGTTGCGACTTGCGCCTTTTTGTCGTGCTCACCGATCGCATCGTCTCGAAAATTAGCTTTATGATTGCTTCAAATGCCAGACTGGAAGTAATTAGACCAGTTTGTTTTATTCGATCGATAATCTAACCGGATAGAGAACTCATTTGCAAACGATCCTGCATAATGCTTCTGGCTATATAACTGGCATTAAATATTAGGCATCAGTCTTGTAGTGATTATAATAATAATGAATGAGTCCTGTAATATTGGTCTCTCACTGATGTATTGGGCACGGGTATCCTTTGCAGATGAAAGGTGTTAAGCCTTAGGCCTTGCTTTTCTTTAATTCTTGAAGAAGATATAGGCTGTTCTGACGATTTTTGACAATGGTTTGGGCAAGCGTGATGAACGTAACATTCTACCTACAAATCATAAGTTTTGATATCGTTCAGCCATTGGGAACTCAGTTATGGCTGAACATAACATTGTATAAATGTTAAGAATTGGCGTTGCTCATCAAGAATTCAGGTGAAAATATTCTAGCAATACTGAAAATTTTCAGAAAAATAAACTAAGTTTAGAACGGAAAAGCTCTTGAACTCATAATGCAAAATACTTTCATCTCACCAATCTACAACCCACTTCAGATTACCTATTAATTAGTACTTGATGTACGTATAAAGCGCACATGGATCTGTAAAGTGCATGAGCCACAAGTTAGGCCAACAGCCCGACACGGCACCGCGGCACCGGCGCCGTACCGTTCCGGCGGCTTCCGGCTCCGCGCCGCGCCTCGCCCGACCCGGCCGCATCGCTTGATGCAATTTGTGGCGCCCGCACGTTTAAATAAACGGTATTCACATGGGTGATGTGAATATCGGCTATTTAAAACGTCGCTCGGTATTACAATAACTATTTTTAAAAAAATGTATCCATACATTATACGACTGATTTTTATTTCTAGTCAAAGGTTACTACTAAAGTTTAAACCGTTTATTTCTACATACACATACTACAACAAAATACGTGATGACACATAAACACGAAGTGAAAAAGCTCTTAAACTAGAATATAAAAAGACATATAAACAACTACAATATTACAGGTACAAGTTTAATAAAAAAATCCAAATGTGTATCGACAATGATTAATAAAGCAGTTATTAGTTATCCAAATACGTGTCTGACCTGACCACGCACAGTAGAAGGGATGAAGGTTCATGACAATAATTCCTAGTTAGCACAAATTACTAAAATCCCATAACTCGTGCCAATGTTTTACTATAACTGCAATACTCAATAGAAAACGTATAGATCTAAGTATAGTCCGGCAGTTGGACACTGCGGCGACTTCCGGACTCGCCGGCTGCTTGATACAATTTGTAACGCCGCGTTGCATTGCTCCGGCATAGCACGCGCATACCGTAATGTGAATTGTGAACACCGCTTATTTTATAATATAATACATCGCTATTTTCCAAAATGTTCTACTATTTTGTGGATAGCTTTAAAATAAATTGGTTTGCGTCGAAAAATTTTATATTTTGTGTACATTCGATGGTAACGTGTTATTGGAAGTTCATGCTGAAATATGCTAAATACGCATTTTAAAACACTGAACACAAATATATTTATCTACTAATAAATTCCATATCTAGTCGCTTTAAAATTTTGTACGAGACGACCAGTAACGGCAGTAATCTTCTAAAGTTGACCGAATCCACAATTCTAGTGAAATGCACGAACAACGTAACTAACGCAGAACCGGGGTCACCCATCCAGTCAACTTCCGCTAGCGCCTGGTGCTGTAGAAGTTAAGCCGCGTCTCCTGCACTAAAACATTACACAAGACATGTATTTTTTATCCAAGCTCCAGCTTGTAGAACAATGGAACATACCATTGTTCTACAAGCAGGAGACAGCTAAAATCGTTCTTTGAGTATTTGTTTTTGTGTAATGTTTCGAGAAAAACTAGTGCAGGAGACGCGGCTTTAGTTAGCTGCGTCGTATTATTAGAGTTGCCACTTGTCAAAACCGAAACTTTAAAAATATCGTCGCCAAAATTCCATACAAAAAAATGCCTTTACAACTGCGACTAATTTATTGGTTTAGTTGAACAAAATGGTTATTAATCTTTGTAACCGACTTCAAAAAGGAGGAGGTTAACAAATCATCGCAATATTTTTTTTCTATTAAAAATATCTTAACTTAAACAAATTCCTAACCGTTATTATTTTTTGTTCCTATAACACCCAAATTAATATGAATACCCTTAGAAAATTATTTACCTAAGAAACCTCACTCGCAGACATTGTAGAATACAACATTATTCACAAACCGCAACATCTTTATTTCCAACTTAAAGTGAAAAAGACATCATGACGCAATCCAAACCACAATTGTTCACTTTAATTACATTTGTACAATCGCCACGATCTGGGACGATGCACCTGATCGCAAAAACTTCGCCGGTCACAGCAACCGATTAAATGTGTACAGTTTGAACTTCAAGTACAATGCCACAGCAATTTGTAAACACAATTAAATAGACATCCAAGTCAGTACATTCTTTTGTGTTACAGTTGTTACAACACCACAATAGGTAAGGTAAAAGATGCGCTTTTAGGAGAAAATCTTATTACTTACAGGTAAGTACGAAACTTTTAGTAATTTACGGACACTTGTGTATATAAATTGCAGACCTTAAATAAAAGTTTAATAACGACTTTACCAGTTTCACACATTTAAGTCCATATTTGTTGCATTTTGTACTGGACTACGTATCTTCCAACTTAGGGAATAGTGCAAGTTTCATCAGTCGTTTTGACTGACTGACTTTACGTAGTCCAGTACAAAAAGATCCATCACAATCAGATTAGTAGTTTCTAAGATATACGTGGACAATCATACATACACTTATGAAATTTGGTACACCCGTTCAGAAGCCCATATAAACTAACATATGCGAATATTGTGCAATTCTAGCAATATTACATACATACGGGTCGAACTGATAACCTCCTTTTTTGGAATCGGTTAAAAATGTATGTGATTTGTAAACGTTGGATAGACTCTGGTAACTCCCACTTAAAAAGTTGCACATGTGCAGATATTTCGACATTTGTCAGTAAAAATGGCGATCTTTTTTGTACGATAACGTTTTTGTTATGCATTCTTAAAACAGGAAATGAATGCGATAGCCGATCAGCGACCATTCAATAAAGTGCTTTGTTATATGACTAACGATTGAAAAGCAAGTTCCATTGTAAAATACAGGATATGATTAAATCTAGATAACAAAATACCTTTAATTAATTATTTTGGGTATCAAATCCAATTGTTTATCGCCGATAATAACACGATAAATATCTGCATTTAGATCATAATCTAGAGTTTAATAAACCACATTTTGTACTAAAAAGGAAATGCAATCAGACCTATTTTTAGGTCCGAATATACCGCGACAACTGAAAAGAAACATGTATAAACAACTTGAAATCAATATGGCGTAACTATCTCAGAGTGCCTCGTTCAACACTGTCCACAGTAAACAAACGGAAGAATACATTAATATTCCGTGTAATAATCATAAACTGTGCATCAGTCATCACCATCTCGACCGACCGAACCGACACAATTACAATAATTGAATCAGGAAATCGTTCCCCTCCTGAGTGAAGTATAAATAAATCAAAAGGGCTCTCAGCGGCCGACCGACACTCGCTTCGTGCCTTACTTTACATAGAACTACTCTATAAAAAAATCCGACCAAAAAAACACATGCACGTGCGGTAGCGATGCTCTCTTTGGAAACGTCCAAACGTCATGCACATTGGTTCAAATGTTTGTCATGCGCAAAAACAAGTTTGCCAATACGACCGCGACGTATATCCAACGCACACATGCACAAATCGAACACCTGGGACACCGCCCGCGCCACGGGGGCGACGAAATCATTATTCATCCCCAACACATTGAGCGGACTTGAACAAAAATCGTTCAAAAACTCACATCCGAACGTAATCTCGTATATAAACAAATTCACAATGAAAAAGCTAAAAGGAAACGGCGGGAAAGTTACACGGGAACGGCGGCGTCCGGTCGTGGAATTTCTCTATATGGCAAATAAATCGCTTTTCCATAAATCTGAGTTTATTAGTCTCGTAACAACCGCTCCATAACAATTATATGGCGTGCCGTTTCGCCAGCGGTTATTTACGTTGCCACATACGAACACGAATCAATACAATTCGCAGATGAGTAATGTACTGAATGATATATTTCAATATACATTATCTAAGGAGCTAATCTTATCGATCGTAAATCACGATATGGATGTGTCTGCGATCGAGACAGATCGAAGTATAACAATTAACCATGTATGCGCTTTTGTGCGACTAGCGATGTTATAGTTAAGTAATTGCAGGGCATTACTCAAATAATTATGCAGATATAATCAATATGACATCCTTCATATTTATACCTGGGATTTAGCAATCATTTCCATATGTTAATATATCTATACTTCCTTGAATTTGGGCGCAAGGTGGTGTTGCGTCTTACGTCATCGTAGTGATTGTGAATGCAAACATACCTGAAACAAATAAATTACATCAAATTAATTCAATGTAATTATCACATTAATAAGATAGACTTATACTTCGCTATCAGTAAACTTGGGCTTGCGGCGTGACTTAATGGTTAGTTGGGACGAGTATGGGGGTATCCCTGTGTCTACATCGGTCATCCGCCTGTTTTGTCGCAAGCCCCTCTATTTGCTTATTCCCTCTTAGGATTCGGAGTGTGAAGTAGTATAAATAGACCGGCATTGTCTGGCGACCACTGATAAACCATGGTTTGTGAGTGGTCGCTAGTTTTTTTTTCACTGCACCACGCCACGCCCGGGTGAAAATATAACATACCAGATAACTGTCCATAATAATTCCGAAGGTATGTGAAGTCTTTGGTTACGCATTAGGCCTGCGTGGTGGAATAAGGCATAAGGCTTCTCGTTAGTAGACAAAGCCCGCGACCAGTAGTGGGAAAATGAATATAAATTAAACAGAGAAAGGAACGCCAACTGTCGAATTCAATTAGTAGAGTATTAATTGATATAATTCCTTTCACAGCACTTTTCAAAAAAGTCATAACAGATGTCGTAATTAAAGATTACATCAATAACGTGTGAATTAAAATCCGTGTGAATTGCATACGACAGAAGTGATGTTGGTCAGAACAAGATTTAGCTCAAGAATGTTTTTGTAAGCGATTTCAATCTTAACCAGTACTAAAATATCAGTGATTTTATTATTTCCCTTGATGCATTTGTTTTATAACATAAGCTCACGCCTGTATCCTCGAAGGGGTAGGCAGAGGTGCACTAGCGAACTAGAACACCCATATTTCGCCGAGCTTAGTTCCGGTCCAGATGTGATAGGGGGCGAGCCTATCGCAATATCGGGCACAAATTCCAGACTCTGGGCTGATATGGAAAAATCCAATATTACTTTGCCCGACCCGTGGATCGAACCCAAGACCTCAGGACAGTAGTCATACCGAAATACAACAACGCCACCGAGGCAGTCATTTGTTTTCTGACCCCCGAATACTGACCATTCCTTATTATACGGAGTATTGTAGGTGTTAGCAGCTGCTCCATATGAAAAAAAATTTTGAGTGGTAGAGCCACGCTATAGACAGTAACGTCTACAGCACGAATAGGCCGGCTCGACCGGTTTGACACCACTGTCTCACAGAAAACCGACGTAAAGTGGCAGCTTGCTGTCGCGTTTCGTTCGGTGAGTGAGATTTCCGGTGGCCCATTTCCCCCCTTCCTTTCCCAATCCCGTTTCCCTCCCCTTCCATTCCCTAATTTTAGGTTGGCGACGCACCCATGATTCTTTTTTTGTCTTGGGTGTCTATGGGCGGTGGAGATCACTTACCATCAGGTGACCCATATGCTCGATTGCCAGTCCTTGCTATAAAAAAAAAAGAATCCGCATAATGTAGTGTGTAAGCATTAGTATATAAGTTGTATGTACCATGTAAGCAAAGTGAGTTTTAAATAAAGTATTATACTAACAAAGATATTTAATATTACTAACTATAGAGGGGTTATCAAGCAAGTTTCCATACACAAAAATTGATCTCAAACTTCGGTACCGCCATCAACCACTTATTACAATGCGATGGCGATTATTACAATTTACACACTAGAATGTTCTGTGAATGGTTAAGAATTACGTAAGATAAGTTTATTCACTCAATATTATTACGCTGGCCAACCTGGCGCGCCTATATTTCAAATAAGCTGAGATACTTATGAGTTATGACCACGAGGTCATAACTTTTGGATCACAAGTTTTGTGCTGTTGTCCCGTCTATATACTGTATACTATTGAATGTCTTTGTATACCAACCACTGTCGTATCAACTCGTGTCCTAAATTTCTCCTGCCATTACAATGCAGAGTTTTAATGGTATTTAGAACACGTCGGAACTCGGCTTTAACATTAACAAAGATTAAAAACAAAGTTACTCAATCTTTATCGGAGGCATAGAGCATATATGCTAACTAGAGTATGAACGTCAATTTCCATGCTTTGGAGACATTTCAATGTATTTTTCCGATATTACACGATCGTCGAACAGGCCAACAATCCAACACGACTCTCACCTGTTATCATCGTCATCTATCTCCTACTCTGTCAACTGCTATACACTAAAACACAAAAACAGCATTGTCTTTGCCACGATTTTAGCGGAATAACACCTCTATCTTAAATGATAATCGATCAAAACATCGGCTCTCAACATCATCAAACATTCAATAATTAGCTCTCACACGTGGACGGCTGGACGAAAAGTTGGATTGTTGGACGATCGTGTGGAGTCGGTATAGGTTTTATAAATTCTTTCGTTGTTACAATATTGTTCAGTACGCCTCTCCTTAACACAAACAGCGGTATTTTGCATCGCGAGTCAACTTTCGCTAACGAATATGGTGGTGGCGTGTTTATTTCGACATTATATCGACACTCGACAGGGCTGGCGTATTCGGGCTACTCTCTCCGCCAAAATGTCGAACATTTAAATTATATTATTTGTCCGACTCAAAAGGGCGACGGCACTGCGCGTGATATTTTTTCGACAATTGTAGATCAATTGGCACTTTAATATTTGATGTGATACCTATATTGACCAATGTGTTACGAATAAATGCAGAAATACATCTATATTGAGTAGTATTGTTGGTTTGTTCTTTCACGCAACAGAGCGATTAATACGACATGATGCGGAAGACTTCAATCTTCCATACAAACAGGACCACGAACAAAACTCAGTATGGCACTAATATTTAAGTTTATTTTAATCCACTGATTAACTTGACTTGCGGTTTTTAAAATAGATTTTTCTCATGCTATGTATTCTATATCCAGCAGTGGACGTCCTATGGCTGATATTGATATTGATATTGATATTCACATGAGATATCGGGGTTTCTCGGGCCAGTTTAATATAAATCTTCATTCGATTTTTTATAATAAACTGGCGCCGAGAAACCCGTTGTTTAAAAAAGATGCGTACTAAAATCAGACTATCGATACGTACAAAATTGCAGAACAAATTCACTCAGAACTCGGGTATGTGCATACAAACGTGAAACGAGTGAATGTGTGAGAGACGAGTGCACTCTATTCACTGACGCGACGCGACCTACGGCCACTCAGCTCGCGATGTATGGGAAATTATTTCACATGCAAACCACTTTGAAGGTTAACATTACCTTCGATATTTTAGAGAAGATAGATAGTGTGGATGGACTGGAATTTGATATTGATGCTAGATGTACTTTTGTTCATAAATAAATATGGACCGTAAAAATCCAGAAAGTCCCAAGAATTTAGAAAACCTATGATAATAGGCTAGGGGATTTACAGATAGATGTACTTTATAACAATGTAGTACTTACGCCCAAATGGTTAAACGATATTCAACTTTAACGGCTTCTTAAATTGATTTTCGCCATACAATATTGATAGATAAGGCGGCCTTAAACGACATAAGGCGACCTTAAGTCTATGAACATTCGGCGGTTAGTATTGGATTACTAAGTAATGTATTATTATAATACAAAATCCAATAGCTTTCATATTAAATTATGCGTCAGACGCATACTCGTATACTACATTCTCAAAATACAACGGGAAATTTTCTAAGCGGGCAATGCCACAAGCAAAAATAATGTATACTTCTACAATAATAGGTAAAAGTTTGTACGTTGAACATTATATATGTACTAATTGATAATCTTCGAAACCTCTGAACCCTTGAATTAGTTATCTCCATCTCTGAGTGACATTGGATACTTTCTACCGCGAAGCAACCAGTAACAGCAAGTGAACAGTAAAATAAAGTTTAAACAAACTTTCCAAAGTCAAAAATAAATTACTTACCACCAGTCGGTGCTGAGGCCAGTGCAGATCGACTGAAAAGTCCCCAACTCCGAAGAGAGTATATTTTTTATATTTTGAAATTCGTTTTTAAGTTTGCTTAAACTTTATTTGTTTTGTAGCTTTTCAAAATTATGGGTGACCATGTTATTGGTTGCATGTCGGAGATATCGGCGAACATCAGACCAATTGAGAACGTTCTCCTTTTTTAAACTCGGTTGAAAGTATAATAACATCACATACAATGATATATGAGTAGCTACTTGTTATAAAATAGGTCGCAGTGTCATAACATCCCGTTTACTGGAGTTGCATAAATATGCGATGTGGACGTGCAGATCTCGTTACTAGTTACCTACTACCGACACCGAGTACCTACTTCATTCATGCGTTATGGTTTCACACAATCATAAAACTAAATGCATAGTGTTTATTGTCTTCATTAAAAATCCACATACACAGTATTATGTAATTGCGGCGTAGGTGGATTATTTTATATGACATGTTATAGGCTACGGGCCTTACTTATAAAAACAGTTTAGCTGAGCAAATGGCTAAGAATAGGCTGTTACTTTTTCCTTGATTCACATTGTTTGAAAATAAAAGGGACAGACTATTTTTTACCATTTGCTCAGTTAAACTGTTTTTATAAGTACGACCCTAGATGATATGGCACCGAAAGTCTGATTTTTTTTATTAATAGAGCCACGATGTAAACAACTTAACAATAACGTCTATGTGGCTCCATTAGCTGCAAGGCTGCAATGCCCCCATGATACTTATGGTATCGTGTGTCTATATATGGACAGTGGAGATTGCTTACCATCAGGTGACCCAACTGCTCGTTTCCCAGTCTCTAAATATTCGTTTATTGTTGGTCGCTAGAATCATGATCTATATAAATTCTTTTACACCGAAGAGGAAAGAACCAAATTGTGAGACCCGCGACACGACAGATGGACTGATGTACAATGTACCTGCTGATGATGATTACAATGACTGATGTATGTTTTCCCCACCAACTATCAAGTAGGATTTCGACGGAAAGTCTGACAGGGTGGGCGTCGCTAGTTAAAACTATTTCATATTATTCTCTACAGCTGTGTTTGTTGGTTTTAAGTGATGTGGTTTAATGCATTAAATTTTAGTGAAGATGGACAGTATAATGAGGATTTTTTTTAAACAGTGATCTTCGATGAGTTTTGCTTGGTGCGTTGGCTGGCTTTGTTCGGTCGATTCGCCGAGGGAAGGTCATCTGAGGGGCACCGCACTGGAAGGAATTACCGCCATAATCCCAGCAGGGCCTTTGAGATCATTCTCATCTGGGCCTCATGGTCATTGTGAAAACATAATTGCTCTATTTACCTTGACATTGGCTAAACCATCGCATATGCGTGGAAGCCATATTTTTAAAAGAAGAAGAAGTACTATCGAGTCAAAACCCCGTAGGGAGTACCGGATACATACTGGCTAAAAACTGGAACGCGATCCACACAAGGAATGTGGGTCTCTAAAGGAGGTATACACACTACGGTCCGGTATCCAGTGGTTATCCAGGCGGATATGTATTTTCTACAACCAGTAATTATCCCGGCACGTTTCCTTTAGGTCCGTCTCACTGGATCGTCAGCCCTAACTCAATCCGATATCATTCGAGCGAGTCAAGCGCAGTCTTAATTGAAAACTGGCTAATTACGATGCGATGCGGGCGATATTTTAACAAAGTAATCACCGATTGAGTTGGAAGTTGGACCGGTTCTGCCCAGTACCGACATGTTTCTCTCATTGATACCCTTTTAATATTCAAAAAGAACGTCATTTCTCGAATTCTCGTACGTTTCCTGTATCGGCGATATTATTGTGACATATCAGTAAGCCTTTGCGTGTGGGCGATTAATCCTGCTGATATTATAAATGTGAAATTTGTGGTTTTCAGTTTCTGATGCCATGATTTTGTGACATGTGACGTTGTTTCATTAATCATGTTGCAACTGTTATACCGATTAAAGTTAATTTCCGTTGGGACATAGAATTTTCATCTCAGCAGTATATACTCCGGTTGGAAACAAAAGAAGCCGACCTTTTTGATCGACTTACAAAACGGATAAGGTCAACTGCTGTACCGATTTTTAACAAATTTCAGTTGGGACATAGAATTTCATCTCAGCAGTATACACTCTGGAAACAAAAGAAGCCGACCTTTTTGTTCGACTTCCAAAGAGGAGAAGGTCCTCAATTCGTCTGTTTTTTTTTATGTATGTTACGCAATATTTCCGCCAAATGTGGACTGATTTTAAAAATTATTTTTATGTTCGCTAGAGCTCATTTCAAGGGTGGTCCCATATAAATTTGGTCATGGATCGGATCAAGTTGGAAGTCGGTCAGTTAAGTTTTTATACAACAGCATTACCATTATGTCACAGAGTTACATACACAAAACACATTAAACTAGTTTGTCCTTAACATACTAGTTTATATTAGGAAATTGTTTTATTGCGATCATGTTTACTGACCTAGACACAACGTCTGACTGACTGGTACGTCGTCTGTTGAAACATTTGTTCTTCTTCTTCTTTTAAATTAATTGGCTTTCACACTCAAAAGATTTAAGATCGTCTTATGTCATTTGAGGCTACCTAATCTGAATATGTACTGTATAGTGCAAAACATTGTAAGTAGCCATTTAAGTTGAGTAGCGTTTCAGTATTTGAGGTTAAGTGGTGCTGTATAAAAATTTCAAAAGGATAATCGATAACTTTACTGCGATATCTAGACTGAGTCAGTTGGACTCATGTCTCTTTTATCTACGTTTATACCACATCATTGTGCTGTCGGCTAAACACATTTTTCAAGCATGATGCAAAAATGATTCGGCTTTTTATTTACGACCGGCTCCGACATCATTTATCCCCAATCTTGATTTAAAGAGTGTGTTCTAACATAAATCGAGTTTAGCTTTAACTTTAAATTAGTAATAGCGCTGCAAGTCCCCCTAAACAATCTATTATCATCGAACATAATCCTAAAAGTAACCATCCAGCACTTTACACTTAGCACATAGTTGTGTAAACACAACATTAACTGTCTCACCGTATGCGCCGTGAATGTGAAATTTCGCACACAAACCGGGATGCGACTCGTAATAACTCCTTTTACTTAACAGTCTTACGATCCGGCCACACAGCGGCCGATGTAAATAATATATTCGTAAAACAACGACACCCCATAAAGATTTATGAGAAAGCCCTCCCATAAATAAAATATTTTAGCATCGAGTGTTTTCCTTACCCTGTTGAGATCAAACGGCTTTTTGTTTTGGTAATGGGAATGTATCGCCAGTATAGAGAGTGTACATGTGTCTTTTATTCAGTGACGTGCATAGACATTCCGATAAAAAATCTAAAACATTATCTTATTTTCTTACGACATCATCGTAGTAATTATCATCTCTGTATCAATTTAAAACACAAACCGAGCATTGCTATTTTGAAAATTTGTATTAAGCCATAATTTTATTCTTTAATTATGGAAACTGCAAATTGTTAGGGTAGACAGTGCCTATGTCTATAGGGACTACACGCCACTGCTTTCATTTGAGAAAAAAATAATTGAAAAAGTTCTAAAATTTCCGCCAATGATAAAAATAATCTCACAAATCCATTTTACCACACTGTTATATGTTGCAGAAAATGTAAATAAAATATGGAAATAGCATATTATAGATTCACAGTAGAGGTAGATATATTTATAAAACACTTCAATAATTGTGTTTTCCATGTTTGTTTAGATGCTATATCTATGATGAATCCCAAACATACAAATCTAATGTTCATTGCAGCCACATCTGGGAGCTACAACTGTGCATGTGACAGGAAAAAAATAGTATAAATCACAGTGGACCGCACATTACACGACTCGACCGTGGCAGAGCGCGCTGGCTCGCCTCTCGGGTTTTAATATCCTTGACAAATTATTAAGTCGTATTTCATGTGTGTTACAAAAATTGAATATGGTTTGTTTTTATTTTTATATGCACGCGCCGCGGCCGTCTCGAAACCCGAAAACATAATTATGAGGACAATAAAAGAAAAATGAGACGTTGTATCATCTCTACTTATGTTTTATTTTGACAGCTTCCGTGGCGCAGTGGGCGAGTAGCCGGCTGTGAAGCAAGAGGCCGTGGGTTCGATTCCCGCATTGAGACAAATGTCTGTGTGGCCGAAAGTCTCTCATAGTTTCTGATACAGGTTACAGGTTATACCTAGAGTGGGGTCAGGACTAGGTGTGTGAAAGTTGTGTGTATTTATTTATAAAAAAAATCGTCATAAACGTTTAAAGAGACTCCAAAAATATTAGTTTCGTTCATATAATGTATCAGATACCATAATCACTTCGTCACTTTTGCACTCGGTGATAAACCAAAAAAAAAAAATTCAACCCAATATTAAACAAAAATCAATTAAGAAATAATAAAAATCATCTTGTTTTTTTAACCGGGCACGGCAAAGTGACTACAGTACACCTGATTAAACAGTAATTTCGCAATATCAAATCCAATACATAATTCGTATCTACATCTAGGTACTCCTAAGAGCCGCTGGCAGGCCCGCAGATGTCAAAGCGGGTTTCAATTTAAAGACTAGTTCTACAATTTACCTGTCTGTTATCTGGCTGGTTTAATCCGTTTTATCTTAATTAATCCACTTCCACCACATTGTGGAGTATTTTGTTCTCTTTTCTTTTAAAAGTATTGGCTCGGGGAAGCTTATCTCTCGATCAATTAAGGCGTCAGGGAAATGTCGGTGTACAATGTTTTCTACGTTTCTACCGGTCCGTATTTCTTTCAATTTGAAGATATAAATAACTGCATAACTTTATTAATCATGTAGATTCATAGATAAAGTGATGTCCAAAGATTTTTTAACGTAGATTTCTTGTTATATGAACACAAAAAATAATATTTTATTTATTTTTTATTTATTTAACAAACAATGTTACAATGTTAAATGCATTAAGAACTATGGCCGGAACAAAGATAAATTACAATATATTTAACAATACGTATTACATAAGATCTGATGATCATTTTCACAATATAAAAAAAATAAGAAACATTTTTTCATAAGAAAAACTATGGGTTCCCTGACCCCCAAACTAGGTAAAAACCTGTATCTTGGGAGTCAGTGATTCCTCCGTATATTGATGTCTATATATTATGTTGCATTGGATTTGCAATACGGTTTATTAAGGTTACGGTTTATTTACGGTTTTAGCCTACAAAGATTATATATACATACAGATATGGGAACCCAAGGCCTCACAATGGAAGATGCCGATCTTGAATCCGGCGCACTGGAAGCGTTTAACTATAAAAAGATTAGGTGCCAAACAATCTTTTCGACCGATTTCAAAAAAGGAGGTCCTCAATTCATCTGTATTTTTATGTATGTTACTCGATATCCTCCAAATGTGGACCAATTCAAGATTCTTTTTGTGTTCGATACAGCTTATTTCAAGGGTGGTCCCATATAAAATTTGGTCACGATCGGTAAATTATGAAGTCGGTCCTTTAAGTTTTTAAACTTTATTATATCAACCGAGTTCAAAGAAGATGTTAGTGCATGTATCAAGTAGACTCCAGTACAATGTATACATTAGTTTTTCCACAACCAATAAATGTAGCTTCTTTCTTTCTACCTGCCCTTATCCCATCTTAATGTGGGATCGGCGCAACACACTTACTCAAGCATGTTGCAGAGAGGTTTTGGCTAAGTTTTTACGATCGGCCGCCTTCCAGACGTCAACCCTCTATGAGGGATCCAGTCCCGGGCAAATTAAATAAGAAAATTTGCTTTGCCCGACCTGGGAATCGAACCCAGGACCTCCCGGACCATAGCCCATACATGCTGCCACTAGACCAAGGAGGCGACAACGAATAAATGTAGCATTAAATTTAATTTGTGTTTACTCATAATTAATTTGTGTGTTAAAATGGACAGGCGACGAAAACCACCGCAGATATCGACGCGGGATGTTAATTAATTATTTTGACACCCGATCACAAGCAGTGATATGTAGTTATAGACATGAGAGAGTATCAATAATTTTGACTGAATATTTATTGATGCAATGTTTATGCGTAAAGGAGAATTTAATAGTTTTTGAGGAGCAAAGTCGAAAATTGATTCTCTTTGTAAGTCGCAATTGATTGCCGGTTTCCAGGAAGACTTATTTATAAGTAAAGGCAATCTCTACCAGGCAAGCTGCGGTGATGAGGAGTCACCACCTGCCAGAAAACCGACGTGAAGTAGTGTGCTGTTAGTTTCGTTCGGTGAGTGAGATTTTCGGACACCCAAATATTTCCTTTTCTTCCCAACCCCCGTTTTACATGCCTTTACCATAGGCGGACGATTGGATGCATCCTTGATTGCCGTTAGGTATGAACAATGGCAACTACATATGTACCATCAGCTGAGCCGCCTGCTTATCTGCCAGATAAAGTTAAACACACACTTCATACGAAGCGTGGCTAGATTCATTTTATAATGCAGGTTTCAGTCATCCAACTAGCAGATACTGGCATATGCACAAATTGCCAATTTGGTCTAAAACAAATATCACAAAATCACAGTAAGCTACTGCCAATTGTTGATTCACAACCTTTCGCCGACAGTGGCGAATCAAGCGTATTTTTCAACAGAAACAGATGCTAAATTTGCAAATAAGAGCTCGTATACGGGCGCTTACACTTCTAGACCAAAAAATTGTACACTCCAAAAAATATTTTTTTTAATGGGAAACTTTGGGAGCTTTGGGTCGCACAACACTCAGACCAGAAACAAATATCTGAGAGTCAAACAAACAATTGTCTCGGTACGGGAATCGAATTTGCAGGCTCTCGTTTCACAACCGGCTACTCACCCCCTACACCACGGAGGCTGTCATTACATTGCCACTAGTGATGAAACCAAGGACAAGTGACTCGTGAGACAGCTAATTTATATGATACTAGGTTTAAAGAGGCCATGATTATTATAATTCACATACTGCCATTCTCAAATTAAAATGCGGTTAAGTGAATAAAAGTAATTTTGATATATTTAAAAAAATGTGGAAGATATTATCCTTAGAGGTTTATTAGACTGTGGCTTTAATATTTAATAGACTTACTAACTTGTTTACTTTAAGATTAAAAATAACCATAAGTCTATGAAACCTCTTGGGACCATATTTTCCACGTTTTTGAGACATCTCAAACTTAGGTTTATTCACTTAAGGGCAAAAATGCCGTTATAGCTTAAGGCTAAAAAGCTTGAGAACGTCAGCATAGTACACACCCCAATGGCCAGCAGTGTATCCACGATCCATGCATCGCGCGATACGACACGAAATGATTTACGTAGTGAAAGAAGTAAAGGCTGCCGATTTGTTCGCCACATAAATCCCACGACAGGGTCTAAAAGACTCATACAATCACGTTTTCTGTTCGTTTTCGACGATTGTAGTGTAGTTATTGGTTGACTTAGTACGCCTTAAATTGCTACGGTGAAATATTAAAGGTTAATAAATAATAAGCAACAAGGGAGCGATAGCTCAGTTGGGTGTGGTACGGACTGCCGAGACGAGTGTCGGAGGTTCGAGACCAACCCAAAGGAGCATGTGACTTTTCTATGTTATGTTTTTTCATTGTAAAATAACGCTTGCTATAACGGTGCAGGGAAACATCATGAGGAAACCTGCATACCCGAGAATTTCTCCACAAGAAATTCGTATGTGAAGTCTACTAACCTGCATTAGGCCAACGTGATAGACTAAGCCCTAACCCCTCTCATTAGTAGAGGAGGCCCGTGCAGTGAAAGTGCAGTAATATTACAGGGCTAATATTATTTATAAAATAAATAATAACCAACAGTAACACATTAGCCTGACCAAATAATAAGTTAGGTACGAGTCTGGTGTCGTGGGTACGTGGAGCCGCCTACTCGGTAGCCTCACAGAGATTTGTTATTTTCATTCCTTTGAAATTTTATCCTTGTATTAACTAGATTTGAATATAAATGGCATATTAATGTTTTCATTATATCTGTAACAAGAATATATTTCTGAAATTAAAATGTACAGTGATCAAGATAATAAAAAATAAATATTAAAAAATATATTTTCTAGTTACTATCGATGAAATGATAAGGCAACTGAACAAAGTAGGTAATATGAAAATGTAATATGTGACATAAAAATAAATTAAATTTTATTAGAAAAAGAATGCTGAATTACTTTTAAATTACTAATGTTTTTGTGCTCTAAAATCACAATTCAAAATAATTAAAATAAGGAGTAAAAACTAAATGCCCATATTTGAAATGGTTATTTCATACTAGTGCCTTCAGCACTGAAATCAACAATGAAAGCTATTAGAATGTTCTCAAATACAGTTGCTTTCCACAAATAAAATTAAACAAAAGGAAACCCTTTCGTAAAAGAAAGTAGCGCGTGGAAAATCTTTTATTGCAGGCAAATTGGATGTATCCAAGAGACGCGGTGGATGCAGTTAGGGCTGCTATTTCTACCAACACATTTTCGACTGACTTTCAAAAAGGAGAAGGTCCTCAATTTGTCTGTATTTTTTTTATGTATGTTACGCGATATCTCCGCCAAATGTGGACTGATTTTCAAAATTCTTTTTATGTTCGATAGAGCTCGTTTCAAGGCTGGTCCCATATAAAAGTCACGATAGGATCAAGTTGGAAGTTGGTCTGTTAAGTTTTTAAACTTGTGATTATTACTATTTAATATTATAATTTAAATTTTACCTAACAAAATATGACTAAAAGTAACAGAAATTAATTTTATAGACTCGTGATTGATTATGTGAGCCGGTGCCTAATAAAAGTTCATAAAAATAGGCCTAGGCTTCGTATACATTGTAATTATACAACAAATTAATTATTAGTAATTTATGATAGTAATTTTTCGTCAAGTATTTCTTCTCGTTCTTAAACAAATATTTTTTCTACAAATAGAGAATCTAGTATATTGTGCAATTGGGTACTTGATTTTTTTAATTAATTTTATATGAAATTTACGTCATCTAAAATATAAAACAAAAAGAAATATTGAAATATTCTCAAAAATAAAGAAGTTATAAGCCTTTGAAGTTTAGTGTAACCTTCATACTGCGGGAAAGAGAAGTATAAGTATCATCACGTCACCGACATAACGGTAGTGCGTCGCAAAGGGATAGCAAGATATCTTCACTATGCTCCCACTCCAGAATTTAAAATATGAATTACTGCCTCATTTTTGAACCAATTTCGATGCAGTTTTTACAGAAGTGTTTCTTTTTTGTTTTATTAGCTATTACATATAAATATGTGTACAAAATATAGCAAGTGTCACCCCTAGGTGCAATAGTAAAGTCAGAGGCGGGTAAATAAAGATCTTTTGTACCACGCCCAGACAACTCGGTGCATCCCCGCCGCGCTGCCGAAACGAATGCGCTATTATATTTATCTAGATAGTACTTATTTACAAATAACACCAACCGTTTATTGGAACAAAGGGGCTGACTAAACTGTTTAAAATGGTACTCATACATTACACTCCAGGAGTGCGGTCCCTAAAAAGCTCTGGTTTGACGTTCTGGAGGAAGATATGAGAGCCAATGGTCTTACTATGGAGGATGCTCAAGGCCAAGCGGCACAATACACATTACATTAACGTCTCGGCCACCGGTGGCCGAGCCCCCCGTCACTATGTAGCAACGTGGATTCTAGCAGAAGGCCGGGATAACGTCAGACAGAAAGAAAAAAATGAACATATACATACATGGCAAATATTAGTCTACATACACACTCGCGCCTGAATCCTATGGGATCATGGGATGAGCCTATTGACTACAACTAGTAAGGAGAGCCTACTGAGCGTCACGAGCCACGATCTGGAGCCCTTCCGGACTTCTTTTCCCTATTCTATGTAGCTCACGTGTCCGACCGATATCGGTGCTATAAGTTGCGTTTCGGAGAATGCTATAGTGTAAACCGTTTGACAGCCCACTCTTCGGTGTTTGACAATTATTTGATCTACGTGCATCTATATGAGTCTGTGCGATAGAGTATCGGTCCGATATCGTGCATCCGATAACGTTTTATAGAATAGACACCCTGACACTCATATTTTGCCTCTTACACACTTTTACATGTGACTGCCTCGGTGGCGTGGTTGTATTTCGGTACGACTACCGTCCTGAGGTCTCGGGTTCGATCCCCGGGTCGGGCAAAGTGATATTGGATTTTTCCATATCAGCCCGGAGTCTGGAATTTGTGCCCGATATGGCGATAGGCTCGCCCCCTATCACATCTGGGACGGAACTAAGCTCGGCGAAATGTGGGTGTACTAGTTGGCTAGTGTGCCTCTGCCTACCCCTTCGGGGATACAGGCGTGAGCTTATGTTATGTGTTATGTTACACTTTTACATCGTTTCATACATTTCCGCCGGTTTGTCCCCGGAGGCCTTTGTCTTGCAGTGAAGCATATCAAATTAAAACAAAAATGTTTTATTTCCTAAAATCATTACCATATTAGTTATCAATGGCTAAGTAATATAACGACGATAGTGTTATTAATTTATTAAAATGTATTCAAAGTGTTTATCGGATAGTTTCGGTAAACATGTAAAGTGTTTAAGTGTTTTCTGTAAAACGTTGTCGTGTTAATTAATTTTGTAATAGTTACACATTATCAACCATGTGATTTCAAGTACGATGTGTTTGTAATGAATATTTTAAATATTTGTATGAATTTACATAATTTTGTAGGTGATTAAAGTTAGAAAGTCACTTTACGATATCTGTATTTTTCAATCTAAGAAAGACAATGGGTTTTAGGACTCCGTAGCCAAATTACAAATACGGAAGCCATATAATTTCGTCATGTCATCGCCATACCAGTGACAAATCCATCATCAATTCACGCTTGATATTCAACTAACAACTTCAACGCAAATTGTGATCACCCAACCAAAGATCTGAACCCAAAGCCTCACGCTTCCAAGTACTACCACTAAACCACCGGTCTATAGAAATTTATAGAAAATAAATCGATTTCCACACAAATCATCTGGGTGCACAATTAAATGGCACGCAACCGCGGCGTAATGCAGAAGCACGGTTTATTCATTCCGTTGATTAAACTAACGATAACTATAAAGTAAGAGTTTGGAGTAATTGATATTAGATCTTGAGGGAAAGTGGTCGGGCGGGTACCGCGCCGTCTCGAGTCTTGACTAGAATATTTTCAATATAGCCCGGGAAAACGATCGAGTTCCGTTAAATTAAGATGTAAATACTCGGCCTCAATGTGGCCAATTAACGGGGATCAGTACCTCGAAGATTGGCTTGGCTTCCTTCCTTGCGTAAAGAGTGTAATTTATATTGAAATATACGTTTTATTGCGTCGACGAATTAAATCAAATACACATTTTATATTAAGTAATTTGTTTTTAAAGTATATTATGTGTAAAACATGGTCCACAAAATCGTCTACTTGTTCAACTAACGAATTATAACTCAAACTTACAAAACGATATATAGAATATTTATATACAGAACACAAGTTTTGGGTTATAATTATGTTAAAAAACCTTGTTTTTAGCAATTTGTACCTATGATTTATTGTAACCTGTTTTGTGTTTTAAATAAATAAATAATCCTTTGCCAATGATTTCTAGAATTTAACCATCGATAAATCGAAAAATCTAGATTTCCTAGACACCGACATTTAGGAGGCTAAAACTAAGAAAACATTTTTCAAATAACATGTTAAAAATAAACCACAAAAGTAGTAAAAACATTTATTAGTTTTTTTGTTGGAGATATACAAGGCGATACATAAATCGATATAATTATAAACAGAAGAACCATTTTGCTAAATCTATTTTAGTGTAGAATTGGTAAGACGTGGGCGCTCAATTATCCAATGAAACATTTAAAAGGAAATCTGTTGTAAATACGGTGTGCAGACTAGTGTACAAAAATAGTAAAGACAATAAATTATAATTACAGCTTAACACATTAACAAAACGATTTAATAAAGCGATAAATGATCGAGCCACGCTGTAGACAGTTATGTCTACAGCGTATTAATCGTAAAGTTTTTGAAGTTTTTCGCTAGCAACTACATAAAATATTGACAATATTTTTTTTTGTCATACAAATATTTTATGTAATCGCAAACGAGAAATGTAAAAGAACTCAAAGTGGAGCCGCAGCTCCTTGCGTTTTGTTCGGTAAGTGAGATTTCCTGTGGCACCTCTCTTTTACAGTGTTCCCTCCCTTTTCCCCTCCTTTAAGGTTGGCAATGCACTTTTCATTCTTTTAGTGTCATAGATGTCTATGAACGGAGGAGTTCACTTACCGTCAGGTGACCCAACTGCTTGTTTATCAGTGTCTGTTAAAAAAAGTAAAAGTCCAGTAAAGCATGGAAACGTTTTCGAAAAGATACAATTTTAAAAAACGTTCGGTAAACCACAGGACCCATTATCTTCGAAACTTAACGAACCAATTAATGGAAAACAATAGGTAATTAAAACGAAAAGTGTTTAAATTAACGAAATTTTTATACTGAAACCGCGGACATAAAAAAAGATGGACAGAGCTCTAGGAACATTTAAAGTGAAGCATGGTTTTCGGCTCATTCGATATTTCGACACGTATTGGCGGTGGCTGGCGACTCGTCGATCGATCCGTCCATCGATTTTTTTACGGCCGTGACTAAAACGATGCGCCTCACCAAAAATATCTTCACATTACACCTCTTATTGTTGAACCCCATTCATACGTGTCATTGAACTCAATTTTAAAAAGATACGACATTATCATCCTAAAAAGGTAGAATCGTTCTCACATAAATGCAAATGAAGTGAACAGTAAAAACTTAGAGCCTCGTTAAAAGAGGGGTCAAATAAAAATTTATTACAAATATCAACGAATTCCCACTCACGAGTACGAAAAACTCTATAAATGAAATGAAACCGACCGAAATTATTCCTATAAAAGTGGATTACTACGAGAAAAGCCAGCGGTAAACGCGAGCACTAAGCGGTTTTCTCGAGATGAAGTAAAATAGTCTAATATTGAAACAGAAGATAGGTAACCTTGATCCAATCAAACATCAAAAAATGTAAATCGCAATGAAATAATTGAAGTCGCCTCCTTGGTCTAGTGGAAGCGTGTATAGGCTATGAACCTGGAGCTCTTGGGTTCGATTCCCAGGTGGTGTTTTTCTAAGGCTGAGATCTATAGAGCGAACTTCGACTAAGTCTAAGTCATAGCAACGAACTCAGTGAGATTTTGTAATTGTTAAATCGAACTTTGACTTAGTCCGAGTCATTTTTTACAAGAAGTACAGACTGATAGACAGTGTAAGCAAAGATTTTCTTGTAAAAAATGAATCGGAATAAGTCAAAATCCTCACTGAGTTCGTAATTTTCACTTAGACTTAGTCGAAGTTCGCTCTACAGATCTCAGCCTAAGACTATTTGCTCGTGCACTGATCCCCCAGGAGGTTGACGTCATGCAGGCTGATAAAAACAACCGAATCTTATCTGCAACCCTTAAAACTTGTGAAGTTCCGATCCCACTTTGAAGTGGGATGAGAGCATGAGTTTATATAGAAGAAAGACTTCGGCTAAAGCTATATTTACTGAGTTATATGGTTTTATTATTACCTACATATTCCTAATTATATCTATACACGTAGGCGTTAACATACGGAAAGTGTTACCATTAAATAATTTCCATATTCTGACTTTATGGCAATTTAACTATTATTCACTAATTCCATGCTCAATGTGTTAATATAAAATCTTTTGTTTCTTAAATTTCTATAATCTTTTGACTTTTGGGTGTTCTAGTTCGCTAGTGCACCTCTGCCTACCTCTTCGGGGATACAGGCGTGAGCTTATGTTTTATGGTTCTTAAACATTGAAAAGATTATAATAATTATAATTGACGCTCGGCCCGGTGACTTACTTTTCGTAGATTTTTCATAATTCGAGACAAAAAGAATTGTGAGTTTTAAGCCTATTGTGTTATGAGGTCTTTCTTCTGCAAGCTTCACAGTGTGCAGAAATGAAACCAGAGATGAAAAATTCATTTATTGTTATAATTCCGCTGGTGGATATTACGGTGGGCATTTTATAAAAAAGAATGAGTAAGTGGATACTTTGAAATAAAACTATTTTTACGGATTCTATCACGATTAGGTTTTTAATTTTTATTCCCGACGTTTCGAAGGCTTTGCAGTCTTCGTTGTCACGGGTCTGAACCTAATCATGATAGAATCCGTAAAAATAGTTTTATTTCAATGTATAACATTCGCGTAAACTTAAGAAATCAGTAAGTAGATACTTCTTATACAAACAAGCAATTAATGTAGACTTCATAAGAGGATTTAATTCAGTCAATCAATTCCCCATGTAACCGCCAGTGGTGTTCAGGTGTTTGTCATACAAATATTTTACGTAGTCGCTTGTGTGAAATACCAAAAAATTCATGGTAGAGCAGCCCGTGCTCCTGATGGTAAGTGGTTACCGTCACGCATGGATTTCGGCAATACCAGAACCAAAGCCAAGGTGCTGCTTATCGTGGAAATATTTTTAATATGTTTCGCGTCTGGGTGTTGTGAAACAGAAATTATTTCGTAGTTCCTGATGCCCATGATAAAAGACAAATATTACAGTCCGGGGTCAGGGATATGGGTGCGATCTTCAGGTGTTATTTATCTATTTACATTACTTTGCAACACAATATTTTCCAGGTTTAGTTAGAGTTTATAATTCAAAACGACGCGACGCGCTGGAAGAGCATTCATGGAAGGCGCGCGAACCCAAAGACTTCTATGTATTTACTTGCTGTTTAGAAGTAAAATTGTGTCACATTACAGAGAGTGTTTGACGTTTTACGGCTAAGGAAAAGAGCCAGAGATCCTTAAAGTAGGTTGCGGTCAATTGGCGGAAACTTAGTGCGCATATTCTATGTACTGATCAACTAGTCTAGTAGTGTACATAGAAGTCGTCGCGCGAACCCTATAAAGTTTGATGTCTGCGGAGTGAACATATGATTTTATATTATTGTGCTATTTACATTACCATCCGATAAAACCAAACACTCAACAGTACGATTGTTTTTCTTCAAACCTTTTACACATTTATCAAAGCAATCAAAACAAATTGAAAAAAAGTAAAAGGTCCCTCTCGGCTCGTGGAAGTAAATAATGTGAGGCGGGGGAGGGATCCTGGGTCCTCGTGAGTCACCGGTGCACCCTCACGCATACATCACATGTGCTCAGGGTTGCAACTGGGTTATTAAGTTATGTGAAACCAAAAAGTAACAACTAATCAATACATATATCCATGCAAGTAACAAAGCGGTAATGTTAAAAACAATCTATCTGCATTTCTAAAATCCGGTTGTCTCAAAAACGTACCCAAAAATGCATACCAGCTCTCAAAGTGCTAATAGAAAGAAAGACAAAAAATGTATTTACGTTATCTTACACAATATAAAATATTGTTAAATTACTATAGTAATAGTTTATACCTAATTAGATAATTCACTGGAGACTACATGGCAAGACAAAACAGGTATAATAAGCAAAGAGTACCGAGTGATCAGTTGTGTGAGGCCGCGAAAGATCCCATCTCAGCTTAAATGCTGCAACGTGTTAAGCGTTGAAGCGCTGGATATGTTTTTTAGTGCTTTACTTGCATAAAGCGTCTTCAAGTATGTACAATATAACCTTTGTTCTAATTTGTAAATTCATAAAGTGATAATTAATTATAAACATTTAAACTAATAATATCAGTAGAATTATAACTCCCATTCCCATTTTAAGTTTCCTTACACTCTGTTTTCCTCCTCGATTGACATATCCCTTAATTTATGGTGGTATTTTCCCCACACAAATTCATCACGATTGATGTCTCTGGCAACCCTATGTGACAGGGCTGCCCCGCCCTGCGTCATCTATTGTCTATACTCGGGTGAAAACTAGCGCTCTCGCATGCACTGATGACCGGATACACTAATTGGCTTTTTTAACTCTTAAAAATCTTGTTATGGAAAATGTACCGTTCAGTTTATTGTCGTTATAAATTATTGACACATTTTATATTTTTGAGAAAGAAAAAAGGATTGAAAGGCAGTAACGTCTACAGCAGGAATGGGCCGGATCAACCGATTTGATACTACTGTTTCAGAGAAAACCGACGTAAAGTGGCAGATGGCTGTTCCGCTGGTCCAAATCACCCTTCTTTTCCAATTTCACTTACCATCAGGTCACCAGTGCGTTTACCAGTCTCGGCTATAAAACTTAGTTTAGCAAGATCTTAAAATGTTCATATTGGTCATAGTCAAGCTTAAAATACTAATGCAATGGCTACAAATCAAAATTAAAATAATTAACAAAGATGCTATCAAATAGACACCGAATACTGAAATATTATTATTAACATTTAGACTTCTAAAATATTTATATAAAAATAAAAGGAAAACTAAAAATTTAACAAACAAACCACAGCAACCACAGTCCCAACAAATCACACTCCGACGTCATATAATAACTACTCGCAACAATTGTAGACGTGTTATTAATCACGAAGGTCCTGCACAATAATTACAATGGGTCCGAGACATCACAGTCTCATAGAGTTAAATATCGCCGTACAAGCGTGCGGGCTCGCGGCGTGCCCGGTGCCGTATTAAATACCAATTATCTACGTTTATCTTGCTTCATTATTCATTTATTAATATTTGCAATTGTTTGCAAGATTGTTTGTTACATTAGCCCGTTACTTATAAAACCATTTACGCGCTACTTATATTTAAGAATAATTTGCCACTTATTCCCTTGCGTTACATTGTTTGAACATGAAAGGGACAAACTATTACTTTTTGGTTTTACAAATAAACTTTCTTTGTTTCGAAACTGCTAGCGGTATGACACGTTCTTGCACAGGTATCTCTTGCTTTCTGTCGCTAATATATAGCTTATGATTTTCTTATTCGTACAATATGGTGGAGAGATCTGACACTGAGATCCTAAGGATGTCTTGTGGCATGCAAATCCAAACCTAACTAGACCAAAAACCACAAGTCAAGTTAAGTCTACAAGTTGATAAATAAAAAATGACAACAACAATATTCAATGTTGTGCAACATCAACATTAATTTACTTTAAATTCCAAGACAGCGTTGGGAAGGTACTTTGAACGTCACTCCCTATATTTACTGTAAATGAGAGAAGGTACTTAGATAGGACTCCATTATTTATAACGGTCCTTTAATTAGCAGTAATTTACGTCATTAGAAAATTAAACGGTATTTTCAATGCGACCGTTGAAAATCCTTAAAATACACAATCATTTCGAATACATTTTATGTTGTCTGCAAGTCATTTTAGGTAAATCACATTTCCAAGCTCGAATAAACCGTCTTGTCTACACAATTTAACCCTAATCGCGCCACCGTGTGGTACAAGGATCCAGACGAAAAAAAAACCTGCGAATTTCCCGAATAAAGTCGGCGCCCCGCGATCTTAGACAAAAGAAGATAGAGGACGGCGCATAACTACGAGAAAAAATGAAGCATTCCTAATGTATGGAACGAAACCAAAATGGCGACTTTGCGAAAGCAATATCACATTTATATAACAGTTAGGCATCTTCTTCATATTCCGAAATTAGTATTATTGTAAATAAAACACTGTATTTACAATAAAACCAATAAGTATTTATACGTCATTTAATTGTTATGACACGGTGACAACTTACATGTAAATAGATCGCGAAACTAAAATGGCGAAACCGGCTTCATAGTAAACACGTATTTTCGATCGACTTCCAAAAAGGAGAACGTCCTCAATTCATCTGTATTTTTTTTTATGTATGTAACGCGATATCTCCGCCAAATGTGGACCAATTTTCAAAATTCGTCGTTATGCCGGGTCCTCTTATTTTTCCTTAGTCATGGCCCGAGGGCCGCGACACATGTACCTAATGATACGACATGCTAACCCTCCAGACGGGTGCAAAATGAGCGCACTTCAAACGTACATCTCCCCGGCAGAATCCGTCGCCCCTCGAATGCATTTAGTTGCAGGTGCCTACAATTTTTCTTCTCAGACAAATTCGAATGGAGTTGTATCGTACACGAGTGTGTCATTGTGTGTCGCAGCGGGAGGAAAACTTCCTTTCATGTGTAAAACGCTTCGACGGTAGTTTTGATGAATAATGATAATGTATCTTTCAAAAGATTTTCCAGATACGTTTGTGTTTTTTTTTGCTAAATATGGGGTTCTTTGTGAAGAGGGAATTTATTAAGCTGTTAAGGGAGCAGTAGAATCTGTTTTTCAATGTAGTGTTCGATTTTTAATGAGTTTTGAATTCCCTCTGTGATAGAATGTGTAGTAAATACATTATATTAGATATTGATTTTTATTCTTGTACTTTTTAGTAGTTGTTGATGTTTAGATTGTTGCATGTTGAGACTAAGCCGCATGTCCTGTACTGAACCATTACACAAAACACCAACACAAAACATGTATTTTTTATCTATGGCCCATTGTTTTACGGGCAGGAGACATATAAATGATTGTTTTGCGTATATGTTTTTGTATAATGTTTCGAGAAAAACTAGTGCAGGAGACGCGGCTTTAAATTGGCTTTAAAAAGCACCCTGCATGATTTATCTTTTCACAATTAATGTCAGTTTGATTCGTACGAATACACTTAGGAGACCATCATGCTAAGAAGTAATAACAGTTTAATTTATCATACCGTATTCCCTCGGAATGGTCAATTTGATCACCAAACAAAACAGCCCAGTCGAGCGGCGCAACGTGAACGAATCTGGCGAGAGCTAAAGTCAGACATTCATTAGCATAATAAATACCTGCTCTATGCATAGAATAAGTGTCGCCGAGAGGCTGAGAGCGTACGAACAACTATTTGTCTCATGCACCTCCCCGTACTCTTGTGCTAATTTTCATTTTACAAATTGTATGCAGTCATTTGAACATTGATATAAAACGTAACATTACTTGCAAGTCTTAAAACCTCACAAGTCTTAAAACCTCATTTGTCACCTTTACAAGGTACAGCATAGTTGACGAATACAGTTGATTTTGTATGTAAATTGTTGCCTAAGATATTACAATGGTCACTAAAACCTTATCTTTTGCTGTACCATTAAGCTGTGGAACAGTTTGCGGCTCACGTGTTCCCTCCTGCAATGTTGGGTTCTTTAAAAGGTTGGCGAAGAAGTATTTTTGAGACTGACATGTATAATGTACATACTGCTGACCACCGCATCACCGATTGATTTACGGCCGGGTTCAATATATGATCTCAGTTTAGAGTGTAGATAGATCATGATTCTGAACCAATCAAATCACGTCATTTGACGGAGTCATGTTTAAACTGTGTTCTTATTGGCTAATTTTTGTAATCTATCTGCATATTCGAACTGAGATTGTTTATTGAAACTGGTCATTACTGTTCATCGGTGACGCTGGTATTTCTGAACTGCACAGCGTTTACCATTTGTAGTCACTTCGCCGTGCTTCGAAACACGTACGACTTGTACGTGTTTCGAAGCTTCAGGTGACGTAAACCCCATCCATAAAAATGACTTCCAAAAAATACGACAGCGTTAATTCAATCCATCAACATTAACCCTCATTCGATCATTAAGCAATAAGGACTATTTTATCTTGGCAGGGTGAGTTTTACGGGACGTTAGATAAAGCTGCATGGTCGTCGCGACGTGCGCGTAACGCGTTATAAACTATGATTTACGTCGGGTGCAGCGGGTAGATACGACTCGCCTGCGTTTTATAGGGTTAGGGAGGGACACTGGCGAAATGTTTCCGTCATTGCCACTTACAAAATATATTAATATAGGGTGGTTCTGAGGTTACGGCTCTTTACGGGTTGTTATTTGCAAAACATTTTCTAGTCACCATAAATAGTTGTTTTTTTTAGAATTTACATACATACATACATAAGCCTTCGCCTGTATCCCCGAAGGGGTAGGCAGAGGCGCACTAGCGAACTAGTACACCCACGTTTCGCCGAGCTTAGTTCCGTCCCAGATGTGATAGGGGGCGAGCCTATCGCCATATCGGGCACAAATTCCAGACTCCGGGCTGATATGGAAAAATCTAATATCACTTTGCCCGCCCCGGGGATCGAACCCGAGAACTCAGAACGATAGTCGTACCTAAATAAAACTACGCCACCCAGGCATTTTTAGAATTTAATAAAAATAAAAATGCGACATCAGTAAAGAGCATCACTACATACTATCAATTCATTATATTTTCGAATTGCTCGTAAAATATAGCATATCGAATTGCAGAGAAGGTGTAATTGTGTTTATGAATTTATCAAATTTTGTATTCAATGTAAATGGCTTTGACTTAATGTCTTGTGACTCTTAGGTGGGGCAGAGGGCATAGGGCGTCTATATTAAAGTTGATTGTATTTAATTTACCAATTTTATCCATCCTTAATGAGTAATAAATATAGAAAACATTTCTAATAGCCATGTACTTTCACTTACCATACAATAAAACCTACGTGAAAGATTACAAAACGTTAAATTAGCCTGCACTATCTAATCTCAGGTCATGAATTGCAAACGATAGACATTAGCGCTATCCTGCAAGAGCTAAACTGTACTGGCACTAAGAGACCTCATCTTTCAGACAGATAAGGCAATACATAAGACCTCAATAATTGTTTAGATATAATAAAACGATGTCGAAAGGTTACGCAGTACTCATTCTTCAACGGAGTTTAATCTAATGTAGATTTTGAATAATCTAGCTTAAACGCTATCATCGAATATCGAGCTAGTATAAACTAGCATAATTTAAATTATTATAAGAACTTAACAAATCCTATACCTGAAATATTGAAAGCCCAAAAAAATGTATATTACAATAAAATTAAATAAAGTGAAGTTGTAATACATCTCGAACAGTCGATAAAATCATCATCGTTGGCGGTTGAATTTATAAATACATATAGTTTACATCGATAAACAAACAAGATATTTCAGCGGCCCGAGCAGTAGACCAACCATGATTTATTTGATAATTCACGCTAGCGACTCCGTTAAATATTTATATGAAAAACACCCGCACGCCTCTAGCGGTTACGTGGGGAACTGACGTTTTTCATACAAATTATTTTACGTAGTCGCTAGCGTGAATTGTCAAAAAAAATCATGGTCGATCTACAGGAATATTTTTGACAATCGAATTTTCAATTAAAAAAATTCAACAGTGCGGCGGTACGAATTCAATTGTCAAAAATATTCATGCCCGAGCCTGAACACCTATTTTACTACTAAACCACTCTGTCATAAATTATAATTTACACAAACCATCTACATACACAAACCTTATTTTTACTAAGATAGTATTTAGGAGAAACATTAACTTCCGGGGCAGTCGGGTAAAAAGCAAGCAAAATCTCAAAACATTTAGGCGCCGTAGCCAACCCTAACTTTATAGACCATCAATTAAATGCGACATACATTTTAAGCAACATTAATGTGGGAAAATACACAAGCACATTAACCAAACATTATCAAAGATAAGTTTATATGACTACATCGATCGTTTTCTTTGTGGGGTTCATCGGTCTGTTATCAGCCAGGTACTGAGCCGCGTGTGTTGTTATCAGTGGGTAGCGTCTTTAAACTCCGCCAGTAGACGTTCTGTTTACCTTATCAATAACTTACACGAGTGCCGAGACGATGATCTGTATGTCATCTTGAGCAAATAAAGGAACTACTTACGTTTACACTTACGTTTACGTTACGTACGTTACTTACGTTTGACAGTCTTGCATTTTTGTTTTCTGCCATTATGTCAGTTCATTATAATATCCGCAAGTGACGGTGTTATACGAAAATTGTCATTGTTTTTACAAACTGTAAAACTTCATACTAAGGGCCTTTGTTATAACTTGTAAAGAATCGCTAGTAGCTTATAGTAAACCGAAATTTCTTACCGTGCAAGAGATATCTTCCTTGACTTGTTGAGGCGAAGTTCTGTACTTAATTAATGCTTATATAGCGGTTTAAACGTCATTGTGCTTACCTGGAACAGAATAGAATAATTATTGTAAAACGTTAAAATTATGAAATTCGTTACACTCCTAGTGATTTTTCCCCATACATTCTTCTATAAGCAAGATTATAAATTCCGAATACATGTTTTGGAACTGGTCTCCAATAAAAGAAAACAAACAATTATTGTTACAAAAGTGTTTCATTGTGAACGCGTTATCGGCCTCTCGCTCCGGTCGCCATGCCGTGTCAAATGGCGGTAACAGGTGACAGCTGTCACATTTCCCGCGCAAATGTAAACATGGCTACTTATCGGGCGTGAATTATTTCCTACACCAACATAAATACTCGTAAATGTGCTCAAATACCCATTTGTAATATTACAAGTGTTTTGTGTTTCTGTACATTGTGACAATAAATTGGACAATAGCACGCAGGAGTAAACTCAACATCATCACCATTCTGCTTTAAGATGTCCGCAGGCCGCTTCCAACAGGTCGACATGGAATTCTTTGGGGGAAGCCTGTGTTGTAAGAGTTAAAAATACGGAACTCTAAAATCCATTGCAGTTAGTAGTAAAACCAGTCGTTTCTAATGGGAACGTGTTTGGTCTTGGGACCGAGAGGTTTTAGGCTTGAAATCCAGGTCGGAAAGAATGATTTCTCTAACACAATTTCGACGATGAAGCCCCTGGGGATTGGGTCCCCAAGAGGGAGTTGATGTCAGGTAAGCAGCCAGTTGAAAAAAATTTGCTAAATCCTGTTTGAACCGTGTTTAAAAAGTATGTTGCCTTGAACAACGTTGGAGCGAAATAAAGGCAGCTCAGGTGAAAAGAAAAAAAAGTAACTAGACCTGATGGCAAGCATGCCGCATTCCAAGGCCAATGTCAACTATGAATAAATATTCTGTTCCTCGCGCCATAATTATGCCAAATATTTAAAATGTTTATAGTGTTCGATATTCAATTGTTTCTGATATTGACTTGAAAACGGCACCTGACAGTAATTTATTATACGATACCAGCTCAAAAAATCCTTCAACCAGACACCTCACAATCTTTTTTCCATTTTTATCTTATTCTTCGTACTATATTCCACAATGTCAATCATATGAATAAGAAACATGTGTATACAACTAGCGACACCAAATCGCCACTGCAACCAACAATTCTATTACATTTACAGAGTAGTGAGAGAAAACTGCGATAGTAAAATCAAACGACAGGAAGACGGAAGTGATGGCTGACATCAGAGGGGTGCGGTGAAGATTGTGAAAAGATTGTCAACTAAAAAAACAATATTTTACGGAAAAAAATACAACAAGAGCTCACATGTGTATTGCTCTTCATTTGTTCTGCAGTAAACTTGGTGTAGCATTTTACCTCTACATATATATGTCGTCGCAGCTATTTAATCCGTCTATTTATTATCAGATTTACTTTTTATAAGTCAATCTATTATTGTTAAAATCACTTCGTAAAATCGTATAAAGTATTTAGACGTCGAGGTGATGAAGTAATCGTAATTATTCTTACGTTTTTATACTATTGTTTGTATAATGTTATTGTCTCCGGATGTGATTGTGATAGTTGCGATCTAAAGGTTTATAATTGCTGAATTACTACTTATATGGTCTAGATAAAACCAAAGGTAATTTAAATAGCTCATACTGATTCACAGATTGCTTAATAGTTAAGATTTCAGAGTAGTGGTGGCACCCTAGCGGAAATAATCTTAATGATTGCCATCTAAAGCTTTTTAATGGGGAACTTGCACGAAAATTATAACGAGAAATTGTGTTGATAAATCAATAAACAAAACCTTGAAATGTGGTATGATGAAATTTGTAGTATAAAATAATCGATATTTTACAAAATATCTTAATTAGAAATTACGTGTAATGGAACGTTATTACAAAACCCAAGTGACGTCGTTGCATTAGGCAGTGTTTCCACGTTGGGGTATTTTTCCCAATTTTGCGGAAAACTGTTGTTATGTTTAGTATGGTACTTGATGAATGAGATTTCGGAGGTCCTCCTCTTTCCAAATTATTTTCTTCATGTAACTTTCCCACCTCTCCGCACAGGATTCAAGGGTGCAACTTATTTTTACTTCGTTATTTAATGAAATAGCTTCAACATTTTTGGGGAAATTTTTGTTCGGCATGGGGAAATTTTAAACGATAGGCAATTATAGCGGTTCAAACGTCATTCCAGACAATGTCACTAGCCGTCAGTGTTAACTAAGATGTCAACAAAAAGGCGTTTTTAAGCTGTGACGTCACGTCCTTTTTTAGCGCGGGGTTTTGTAAGTCATATTTAGACTTGCGATAATTCAATGATTTGTGCATATTTTTATGTTTTTGTTTCTGGTGTGTTTATTTGAGACGTAGTTCTTTGCAATGAACCAATAAAAAAATTACACGCAAGTTCCCTATTGCTGGATCACTTACCAATAGGTCTAGTTAAATGTAAAAGGAATTATAATAATGGTTTTATAAATAGATTTGCTTAATTATTGAATTATTAGATAAATTGTGCCGCACCTACCCGCACTCTGACGTAGAGAACGCAGAGGAAGGGATTCATGATAATATAATGGCTTGCAGACTGTTCAGAGTGGCTTTTCAGTTGTCGGCTTTCAAATAGATCACATCATAGTTCGGGAGACCATAGTATTTAGGGGTCGTTATGCCTAAATTATGGGCGACCTCTTATTTCCAAGTATTTAGTAATTCAGTGTTATATTTACCGTGACAATATACTACGGTTCTCAGTGCAAACGTTGTATTGACTATTCTAATGAAATGTGAAGTGTTCCGTGTTAAATCTATGGGTTTTCTTGTCAGGTCTTTCCCATAGCGTATTCCGAACTGACGGTAAATTAAATCAAGTGCATAAGACAAGCACTGAATAAACTGAAGTGATAAAACCTGTGTTTCTATCAATACCGACACATAACTTTCATTATACCGACATTTGTTGTGCTTTGACCTATCTGCTAGGCTCAGTCACTAAGTACATAGATCTACTGCGACATATACATTTTTAAGCGTAAATTAAGGTGCCTGTATTTGAGTACTTTCAAACCATTACGTTTGCATTTCCATCGAGGAGTTTATGAACTTTTTCTTGTACCTGGTTATACCTGGACTATTCTTAACCTCGTGGAATGAAAAATATCACAAAAGCAGTTTCGTACTTCCACAAGCTTCATCATCTTGCAAATGTGCTGAATTTATAATGATTAAAAAATCTCCAAAACTGCCCCCCGAGGGTTGGCAAACCCGCGCGCTGAGCTTGTCGCAAAGTGGCTCATATATCACGACATGGCGGTATCTGCGCCGAACGTCCAACTAGTTAGATATATGCGTGTTGCGATGAAATTATAAACGTTCCAAGGGGAAGGTTGATGATACCAACATTTATCTATTTATATAAATCTATTAAAATCCGTTATAATTTTTGTCATCTATATGATTGACGTAAGCATAATTAACTATTCATTAATATATTCACAGAAGTTCGAACGCGGCAATTTTGATAACAAAAACAAGCACAAAAAGTACTATCGAGCAGACCATATTGATGGTAAGTGGTGAACGTCGCGGCATATATAGATATCGACAATGCTAGAAGCAGAGCTAACCTGTTGCATACCAAATCGTTCATAAGTTTGTGAATTTGGTTCATTGTTAATCAATAAATTATGTTTTAAACGACAGAGCAAGTATGCATATCCTTTGGCATCCATAAAATCAGGATTCGAAGTTCCGCGGGATATAGCTTGCCAACAGAACCGCACGCGAAAGCTTCTGCAACATATTTCGTATCTGTAGGTTCATAAACAAACATTCCCGTTTCCACATAAGGTTTAGAGAGCGTCAGTACTGTACTGTACGTGCCGTGCCCGTGACACGGTTCGCTCTCGCATCGTTAAAGTTTTCGATTGTGACGGTCGTAAACTACCCAGCCCACGCGCTCTGACAGTGGGATTGTGAAGTTGTGCAGTGGGTCGCGGTGACGTATGGGGGCTGTATTGGAGAAAACTTTTTTTATTTATATAGCAGAGATTGGCAAACGAGCAGATGGGTCACCTGATGGTAAGTGATCGCCACCGCCCATAGACACCCAAGACAAAAAAGAATCATGGGTGAGTTGCCAATCTAAAAGGAGGGAATGGAAGGGGAGGGAAGGGGTTTGGGAAAGGGAGTGGGGAAATGGGCCACCGGAAATCTCACTCACCGAACGAAACGCGACAACAAGCTGCCATTTTACGTCGGTTTTCTGTGCTATATAGCTATTATATTTTACTGGTTAGCAGAGTTAGTAGAATGCTGGTGGTAGGATATTCGTATCCGACCGGATGGCGACCACCGTACACATGGTGCTAAAACCTGCCATAGTGACTCACACTCCGTGTGTTGTTCGCGTTCCACAATCTGCCAGTGTACTTTCGGTTCTCTAGAGGGGCTTACGGCATGACTTGATGGTTGGTTGAGACGGGTATGGGGTATCCCTGTATCTGCGTCTGTCATCCGCCTGTCTTGTCGCAAGCCCCTCGATTTGCTTCTTACCTCTTCGGATTCCGAGTGAGAAGCAAACATAGGTCGCCATGATTCTGACGACCATTGATAAACAGTGTTTGTAAGTGGTCGCTAGTTTTTTTGGACTGCACTACGCTTACCATCACGTGCAGTGTAGTCACTTTGCCGTGCTAGGAAAAAAAAAATTGTTGGTGTCACCTAAGTCTAGTGCCAGTCAGTGTCTATGAACTATGGACCTGAGGTCTTGTAGAGTCACGATAAGTCACTTTTCTTGGTCCAGTGGAAACGAATTGTGGTCTGTAGATCGAGAGTGGTGGGTTCGAATTCCATGTCAAACTCGTGTTTTTCGGACACGATGACCTTAGAAAGGGTTGACGGCAGGCGGGCAAAAAAGAACAGACGTCGCCAAAATTTGGGGGGTGACTCCTGACGCTCGATTTGATCTTGAATTCGATTCGGTTTCATTTATTGACACAAAATTCCACCGAAATCGAGTTAAAAAGTGCATTAATGTCACGTTAAAAATTACCAAGTTCTCAAATGACAAGTTCTCGAATATAATGCAACATTAGCGCACTTTAAAAGTCGACTTCGGTGGAATTTTAAGTCAATAAATGAAACCAAATCAAGAGTGCGTATCTTAGCTATAGGTCGCCAAAACCTGGCCTTTAAGCGGCTTTAAAAGCCAAATCCTTTTTTAAGTTTTTTCTTTCCTTTTCGATAAGGGCAGGTGGAGGGAGTTGTCACATTATATTTAAATAGGTTTAAAGAAAAGATTCTCCCGAATTCCCATTTCTTTCATTAATAATATCATGGAGTGTTGTATATTCGTCCATGCATTAAATATTTCCAATTGTTTTACTTCTTAATGCTCTTTTGCGTGCATTTTCGTGTAATGCACTTCGGAATCGAATCGTGATCTATCGATGATTGTCATAATTATATCGACTTGTCTAATTGCTTGTGTCCGTTGTAAAAGCTTTATGGCGGGTACACACCAGGACAACGAAAGCGAAAGAATCTATACCTGTTGCGTTCATACAAACAAACTTTCGCTGTTGTGTGAATGAAACAGGCATAGATTCTTTCGCCTTCGTTCGGCCAGTGTGTACCCATCATCAAACATTCACACGATCCGATATACTGATTCACAGGTTAATAAAAGATCATTGGCGAAGTATGTAAAATGTTCATTAGACGTAATTCAACGGCCTCGGTGGCGTAGTTGTATTGCGTGCTTGATATGGCTACCGTTCTGAGGTCTCGGGTTCGATCCCCGGGTCGAGCAAAGTAATATTGGGTTTATCTACGCAGATTTGGCGCGGAGTCTGGAATCTGTGTCCGATATGGCGATAGGCTCGCCCCCTTTCCCATCCGGAACTAAAATGAGCTCGGCGAAATGGGTGTTCTAGTTCTCTAATTCGCCTCTACCTACCCCTTCGGGGATACAGGTGTGAGTTTATGTATGTAGAGTAAGTCATTCAAACAGAGCTTTAGTCTTTAAATAATTCGATCTATTTGCTCTCGAAACCCACAACAGCTCCTTTACTCTTGACATACGATACAATTTGACTTCGATTCGGTTTCATTTATTGACTTAAAATTCCACCGAAATCGGCATAAAAAGTGCGCTAATACATATTGCATTATTTATTTATTAATGGAAACCTTACGGCTAATAAAATTTGAGTAAATTACAGTACTTATCTAACGTAGAGCCAATAACAAGTCCTCACTTTTAAACAAATAACTCAATCTAATGCGAGCAAACATAATACGAGAATCAAATAATTTAAAGGATAGCCGAAATTAATATTAAGAAACTACTTTTTGATAGTGGTAGAGTCACGCTGTAGACAGTTACATCTACAGCACGAATGGGCCGGCTCGAGCGGTTGATACCACTGTCTCACAGAAAACCGACGTAAAGTGGCAGCTTGCTGTCGCGTTTCGTTCGGTAAGTGAGATTTCTGGTGGCCCACTTCCCCCCTTCCTTTCCCAATCCCTTTTTCCCTCCCTTTCCATTTCCTCCTTTTAGGTTGGCAACGCACCCATGATTCCTTTTGTGTCTTGGGTGTCTATGGGCGGTGGAGATCACTTACCATCAGATGACCCATCTGCTCGTGTGCCAGTCTCTGCTAATAAAATAAATAAAAAAAACTAACGCTGACTATTGAAAAAACTAAGGCTCAAGCTCCTTCTCGCACAGACTATGTTCGAGGACTTGTAATTTGGTAATTTTAACGTGACATAAGTGTACTTTTTAACCCTATTTCAGTGGAATTTTAAATCTATAAATGAAACCGAATCCAAGTCAAATTCGAATCGAGTGTCAAAACTCAAGAATAAGCCCCCGATTTCCACCGAACGAAGCGGAAAAGTTTCACATTTAGCGCTTTAAACTTGGCACAAAAGAAAACTCATTATTTTCCCAATGCTGTCAAAGTTATTGCTGAGGAGTTTTTAATATTTTTTTTCATTGTAGTCGAGCCATCATATCTGAGTTTGACAGCGGTGGATAACTCGCGAGTGCCGCGAAAAATTCATTTCAACAACACAATTCAGAACAAACTTTTTGTTAAAGTTTCACTCCAAGATATGATTATGTTACAAATGGGTAAGGACGAAGTACATTAAGACTTAAGTACAAAAGTCGCATCTGGTCTAGTGACAGGATAAACGGCCTATGGACTAGGAAGTCTTGGGTTCAAACACCCGGCTAGGCAATACGTTCTGTCTACGAATTGTCCGCGAATGGATCCCCCAGAAAAACGTGACATCAGTCGGGCAGCCAGTCGTAAAAACTAAGCTGAATCCTTTCTGCTTCATACATGAAAAAGTGTGCTGCATCGACCCCACATTGAAGTGAGATAAGCTCAGATGGTAAAATCTCTAAAACTTCTAGCCAGCGCTTTTTAGACGGTCCTGTCCAAGCAGATGGTAAATTATGAAATATAAAATTAAACATTATGCCCCTTACTTATAAAAATATTTGAGCGCTGCTTATCTTTATACCATAGGTTGTTGGGTGTATTTATTATAGGTGGTCCCTTTCATTTTTAAACAATGTAACGTAGAGAAAAAAGTGGCAGGCTATTCTTAACCCAGCTAAAAATGCTTTTATAAGTAAGGCCCTATAATAATTTCACCAGGTGGCCTGGACATTAGACATAGAAAAAGATAAATTATTGCTCACAGTTTGGAAGCAGTTTAGAAAATGGCAAGAGAATTTTCACTATTATTAAATACAATGTAATTTATTTATAATATTTCATTTCACGGGCCATATATTTTCATTTATACAAGCCGCGGGCCTCACCTGCACGTATACAATTTCTCCTTTCGATTCAAGCAGGTTGATTCAAACCCAACCGACAAAAGTATATTGGCCGATTTATTTCCGTGTGGTGTGAACTAGACTCTGTCCTTGTAGGCAATTAGAGTGGCGACTAAGGAATAGTTCCGTGAAACCTTATCATTTGTGAGTCCAGACAATGAATCTCGAAAGTCGGAGAGCTAAATTGCTCTCCAGTTAGTATGCTAATAGGAGTAAAACTTAACAAGTCATTTGAATGTTTGTTTTGTTTTTGTGACACAGTTTGATGGACTCTTTAAATAGTGATGTTCATTAGTGAATGGAATAGATTGTATTGTATTTTTCTTTCAATGAAAACCTCGTTAAATGCTAACAAATGAGTGAATTTTAGCTATATTAGAAATTATTAGAATAGATAGGGGCCGTTTCGTCAACATGAGCCAATACAAAATAATTTATTTGGTGTTTACCATGAACGCCTGATTAACTTCAATCCTATCCAAAATAAATTAATTCAAAGCTGCAGCGCCACTTGCGGAAATTACAACAAACTAAGTAAATGTATTGAGAATCGAAAGGTGGTCCTTTTGCGACAAGTGAGAACTGTCAAAACTTATTTTCAGCTGACAGCTTGCTACGAGTCCTTATCCATCATAATGGATAAACGAACCCATAAAATTATTTACCAACTGAACTACACTTGTATGTCGCCTCCTTGGTCTAGTGACAGTATGTATGGGCTGTGGACCGGGAGGTCCTGGGTTCGATTCCCAGGTCGGGCAAAGAAAACTTTCTAATTTAATTTTCCCGGGACTGGACCCTCTTAGAAGGGCTTGACGTCAGGCAGGCGGTCGGTCATAAAACCTAAGCTAAATCATTTCTGCAACATGCTTGAAAAAGTATATTGCGCCAACCCCTTTAGGTGGAATAAGGACAGATAGAAAGAAAGAATTACACTTATGAAAGCTCTCTTTTGTAAACATAATTTCAATACGGACCACAATATTTATCAGGCACAATAACTAAAATTAAGATGTTCCGCGTACTTGCTAATGCGATGAAAATTCCCAGCAAACGATTCCTATTTGCATAAACGTACGACGCTATTGGTACAGCAATAAACCTGTTACTTCTATGGAAAACTTACTGAGAATTACTTATTATACAGTTTTCTGGAACAAGTCGCATTTTACGCTGGTTAACGATAACCACTGTTACCCATTAAGATGAATGGTGTGCTCAGGATGGGGAAATTTATTTTATTAGTGGAAATAAGGGTGTTGAGGCTTGGTGTCATGTCAGGCGGGAGACTACAGAACTGGAGCAACGCGAGATAAGGTATCGAATGCAGAACGGCAAATTCTTAATAGTTTTTATGCCTCAGACGCTTAGAGTAATTCTCAGACGTAAGAAAAATCACGATTGCCAGCCGAAAGTCATACAAAATATGCCTATGTGTATTCACACGGCTGATATACCGCTGGAAAGACCCAAGTAGAGAAGTGCGAACTCCAACTCTATGGCAGAAAATAGCGCAGGATAGGAAAACATAGTGTCAGAAGCCAGGACCAATTTTGGGTCTGCGCCTTTCAAAGTATTCACATATGGGCATTGGGCATATTTTATGTGCTCCTATCAGAGCATAGGTTTTTTTTTTTTTTTATAACATAGATTGGCAAACGAGCAGAACGGTCACCTAATGGTAAGTGATCTCCACCGCCCATAGACACTTTACACTTTACTTTTGTACTTTGATAATCACCAAATACAAATTAAAATAGATCATAACACTAATCGAGATGTGAACTAATGACACAATAATTTGTTTTCTTTAATAATCAGCAAATCGACACACCACAAATCCGGTTCCCGTATTCAATTTGTTTCAATTCCACTCATAAATCTCAACAGATGCTACTGTATTACTCCGTATCTTCAACTCACTATGCTCTCGCGTATTGCCCAGCTAGTTCTATGGCTGAGGTCTATAGAGCGAACTTCGACTAAGTCTGAGTCAAAGAAACTAACTCAGTGAGGATTTGGAATTTTTAAATCGAACTTCAACTTAGTCCGAGCCTTTTTTTACAAGAAAAACAGACAGACAGACAAAGCAAAGATTTTCTTGTAAAAAAAACATGTGCCTCTGGGGACGCTCGACAGAAATGATAACTTACCAATTTAAGTTGAACTATTTGATATTGAAATTATTTAACTTGAAAAAGTCTTAGGTTATTACTTAAACTTTATGTATATTAATATCATAAGAAGCCAGACAGAGTGGCGCCGTAACGCGTTACGTTACGAAGCTGTTTACCATCCCATAAGAAGTTATCACTTCAAAATGACTCGGGCTAAGTCAAATTTTGATTTATAAAGTCCAAATGCTCACTGAGTTCGTTTATTTAACTTAGACTTTGTCGAAGTTCGCTCTATAGATATCAGCCTAAGTTTAATTAACCGCGAAAACAATATACAAAACCGCCAGTACGACAACTGGAATATGAAAGCTCGAACTATGCAGACATGCGTTTATTACAAACCAGATTTTGTTTACAACCTCGTTTGAATGCATTTGTCATAAAAGATAAATTAACAGGTACTTCATTAGAACAAAATGGGAATGTTTCGATGCATAAATAAACGAATCGTTTACGTTCGCGGAATGTTGATTCGATAGGCATCGTGAAGGGTGAATTATACTTTCTAACTCTAACAAGACAATTTTCTGTTTTATGACACGATCGCTCTATGGAATGTACATAACTCGTCCTACTTTTACGTTACCTTCCCAGGATTTAAAAAAATGCTTTTCCGTATTTTAGTGAGAAGGAACACGGTGTCTGATATAATAACTACTTACTATATGAAAATTTCTATGACGTATCTCGTAAACCAAGCTCTTTTGAAATGTGTGTGTGATGTGTCAGCACTTTTATAATCGCACTCAGTGGGATTAAGTACTATCGGCGCAAAATAGCAAGCTTATTTAAAAAGCCGTTGTTATTTCACGTTATTAATTTATTTTACAATTGTTAAACTGCTGAAACCTTAAAAGATTCTAAAAAGTTAAAATAATCGTTATAATTATTTCTTTGCCATTCGATATTCGGTATCGAGTAGGTAGTTGCAAATATTACACCCTATAAAAGGAGTGTTCAGAGCAGATTCGACACAGTCGTGCTCCGGCACTCGGACTGTCCACATCCCTGACTAGACGGTGCTCTTGAGCACCGTTAATAAAGGGAGTTAGTGAATTTCAGTGTTCACTATTGATAAATAAGATGAGTAATCATCTTATTGTCAAAAGTGACGTCAGCCATGCTGACGTCACCGTTTTTAAAAACAACGTTAGCGTTGGCCCTCCGACATCAGAAGTGGGATCACAATCCCACTCACTTAACTTGAACCTTTCCGCCCTGATAATCGATACTTTAAATCCCACGGATACTTTCAATCCGACTATTTCAATTTTCAATCCGACTGATACTTTCAGTCCGACTGATATTTCAATCCGACTGATATTTCAATCCGACTTATACTTTCAATCCGACTTATACTTTCAATCCGACTGATACTTTCAATCCGAGATACTTTCAGTTCGATCGATACTTTCGAACTAGTTTTTCAGTGCCTTTGTGGACCACGGTCAATAATAAAGGCCCAGGCCACAGCATCGTCCTTCCCAGTTCCTTTAGAACCCCTGTGGACCACGGCGTAAAGGACCGCTCAGAACCACAGCATCATCCTTAACAAAAAAAAAAAACTGTGGACCACGGCGTACGGGACCGCTCAGAACCACAGCATTATCATAAGAAAAGTGCAAAAATGCGTGGAGCATTTGCAAAAAAAAAAAAAACTTTTCAGAGCCTCTGTGGACCACGGCGTACAGGACCGCTCAGCGCCACAGCATCGACCCTTCCCGTTCCTTTAGGAACCCCTGTGAACCATTATCCCCGTAAGAAAAGTGCATAGATGCGTGGAGCATTCGCACTCTGACTACTGATTCATAAAAAGTGCATTGTGTGGAACATTTGTACAAATGTTTATAATATGGTCTGGCAAGGCTGGTCGGATACCTCCTCTAAAAACCATATAAACCAGGGCACGTGGTGCACCTAAATATCCATATTTTAATTTGTGCAATTTCATCTCAGAATTCAATGCAAAAACAAAACTACCTGATTTATGGTCAGGATTGATCGAGACGGTGTATGTGACACTGTTGCAGTCATTTTTGAAGTCTAAATGTCAACGTTAGTGATCATCTTTAAAAATCATAAGTGGTCAATTTGAAAAATCCTGAGTGGTCAATTCGGAAAATTGTTTTGTGAGCTAGGTAATTTTGCCCGCTGAGTTTGTTTCGCCGGGTCTTCTCAGGCAGGGCCGCGTTTGGATCCGGTGGTAGATTCAAAAAAAAATCGGAATCTTAAATTCGCAATAATAAACGAGGCCTTTCAAAATGACCGTATCGGCGTACAACCATGAGCTTTCAATAAGAGCACGTGCTATTTCAAATGAAAAGAAAGAAAGAAAAAGAAAAAAAAAATTTGTTCTATGAGTATTCACAACAAATTACAAGGCTGGTGCAGAGCACGCACCGCCTATCAGAATGGCCGTATCGGCGCAAAATAGCAAGCTTATTTAAAAAGCCGTTGTTATTTCACGTTATTAATTTATTTTACAATTGTTAAACTGCTGAAACCTTAAAAGATTCTAAAAAGTTAAAATAATCGTTATAATTATTTCTTTGCCATTCGATATTCGGTATCGAGTAGGTAGTTGCAAATATTACACCCTATAAAAGGAGTGTTCAGAGCAGATTCGACACAGTCGTGCTCCGGCACTCGGACTGTCCACATCCCTGACTAGACGGTGCTCTTGAGCACCGTTAATAAAGGGAGTTAGTGAATTTCAGTGTTCACTATTGATAAATAAGATGAGTAATCATCTTATTGTCAAAAGTGACGTCAGCCATGCTGACGTCACCGTTTTTAAAAACAACGTTAGCGTTGGCCCTCCGACAGTACATATACTGATACGTGTTAGTACGTTCAAAAATGGAAAAAAAATATATAGTTCATAGTATAGTTAGCATAGTATATATTGTATAGAGAACGACCTATGGCTGATGATGATAGTACACGTTATGTAAACGTACCAAGTTTTGTCCTGATTGACCTCAACAATTAAGCATTGATCGGTACACAATGGCCACATCCGCCACGGTCTGCAGAATCCCACAATCCTACCGTTCACTATTCGCATTGTGACGCCGCGCCGTGATTTGTGATCGGATGCGACTGACTGTCTGGATTCCACCACCCGAAGCATTATCGACGCCATTCTGAATAAATAACTAACTGCTTTCTATGAGGCTCGGTTCATTCCGCTTTAGCGCTTATAGAAAATGTCCTATCAAATCTAGGCGTGGCGACTGTGAAAGTAATACATCGAGCGCATTTATTGGATGCTGTAGTGAATTTATTCATAACCTGGTGGTTTTATTTTTAGTTATTTAGATGTTACCGTTTGATTATTCCTTAGAAACCCTTAGAACTTATGTTAAGCTTATCTAATTAAATACATTATTGATTATCACATACAAATTGCTTCAATCATTGTGGAGATTAACATTCCTAAAAAAGTAAAAAAAAAATTACTATACAATTAAGTTAACATAACATAAGCTCACGCCTGTATCCCTGAAGGAGTAGGCAGAGGCGCCCTAGCGAACTAGAACACCCACATTTCGCTGAGCTTTGTTCCGCCCCAGATGTGATAGGGGGCGTGCCTATCGCCATATCGGGCACAAATTCCAGACTCTGGGCTGATATGGAAAAATCCAATATCACTTTGCCCGACCCGGGGATCGAACCCGAGACCTCAGGACGGTATTCGTACTGAAATACAACTACGCCACCGAGGCAGTCGTTATTTTACTGATAATATAAATTCTTAATGTAAACCATTGCCTCCCAACTTTTAAAAATCAAATCAAATTAATCAAAAGAATATAGAATGTAAAGGAATCCATCATTATCTATGATGAGATCAGTAAACAAAAACCCTCATTTAACAAGGAGCGTTCGTTAGAGCCAGGTGAAACACGATTGACAGAGCGTTTGAGGAAATTAAGTCATTTTTTTCACTGAATCCATTAAAATATTCCAAATTACAACGCTCTAACACAATTAAAGGCTCAAGGCAGCTGACCTCGTTTAACCCAGTACAAAAGCCGTAATTTTCTTTAAACCACTTTTTTTGGTATGAAATGAATCATTAATGTTAAGAAATCATTTACTCTTTTGAAATAATGAATTTTCGGTTCCTGATAAAATCGACATACAACTACATTCTAAGGCTGAGATCTACAGAACGAACTTCAACAAAGTCTGAGTCAAAGAAACAAACTCAGTGAGGATTTGGAATTAATAAATCGAACTTCGAGTTGGTCCGAGCCATTTTTTACAAAAAATACAGGTCGGACAGACTAAGCAAAATGATGAACTAAGTCAAAATTCAATTTAATAATTCCAAATCCTCACTGTGTTCGTTTCTTTGACTTAGATTTCGAAGTTCGCTATACATCTCAGCCTAAGTCAATCTTGTGACACCGAAAATCTCTGGTAATTCCCGATAGCCGTGACATTAACTCTGTTATGCCTCCGATTTGCTGGCTGTTGGCTGTCGATTTGTACATATATTACACATAACATAAGCTCACGCCTGTATCTCCAAAGGGGTAGGCAGGGGCGCCCTAGCGAACTAGAACACCCACATTTCGCTGAGCTTTGTTCCGCCCCAGATGTGATAGGGGGCGTGCCTATCGCCATATCGGGCACAAATTCCAGACTCTGGGCTGATATGGAAAAATCCAATATCACTTTGCCCGACCCGGGGATCGAACCCGAGACCTCAGGACGGTATTCGTACTGAAATACAACTACGCCACCGAGGCAGTCGTTATTTTACTGATAATATAAATTCTTAATGTAAACCATTGCCTCCCAACTTTTAAAAATCAAATCAAATTAATCAAAAGAATATAGAATGTAAAGGAATCCATCATTATCTATGATGAGATCAGTAAACAAAAACCCTCATTTAACAAGGAGCGTTCGTTAGAGCCAGGTGAAACACGATTGACAGAGCGTTTGAGGAAATTAAGTCATTTTTTTCACTGAATCCATTAAAATATTCCAAATTACAACGCTCTAACACAATTAAAGGCTCAAGGCAGCTGACCTCGTTTAACCCAGTACAAAAGCCGTAATTTTCTTTAAACCACTTTTTTTGGTATGAAATGAATCATTAATGTTAAGAAATCATTTACTCTTTTGAAATAATGAATTTTCGGTTCCTGATAAAATCGACATACAACTACATTCTAAGGCTGAGATCTACAGAACGAACTTCAACAAAGTCTGAGTCAAAGAAACAAACTCAGTGAGGATTTAGAATTAATAAATCGAACTTCGAGTTGGTCCGAGCCATTTTTTACAAAAAATACAGGTCGGACAGACTAAGCAAAATGATGAACTAAGTCAAAATTCAATTTAATAATTCCAAATCCTCACTGTGTTCGTTTCTTTGACTTAGATTTCGAAGTTCGCTATACATCTCAGCCTAAGTCAATCTTGTGACACCGAAAATCTCTGGTAATTCCCGATAGCCGTGACATTAACTCTGTTATGCCTCCGATTTGCTGGCTGTTGGCTGTCGATTTGTACATATATTACACATAACATAAGCTCACGCCTGTATCTCCAAAGGGGTAGGCAGGGGCGCACTAGCGAACTAGAACACCCACTTTTCGCCGAGCTTAGTTCCCAGATGTGATAGGGGGCGAGCCTATCGCCATATCGGGCACAAATTCCAGACTCCGGGCTGATATAGAAAAATCCAATATCACTTTGCCCGACCCAGGCTCGAACCCGAGACCTCAGGACGGTAGTCGTACCGAAATACATCCACGCCACCGAGGCAGTCAATATATTAGTTAGTCATATATTACAAGCAGATGAATTTTCTGCGGCTATCTTCGAAACCAACCACACAAAAAACTCCTTCACAACTCATTACACACATTCCCTAACACATTCATATTTGTTCAAAAATCTATTATTGTTAGCCGATATCAGTTTGAAAGTCGCGCCGGGCCGTTGCCAGCCGTGATTGGCGGATTGACCGCCGTGTGCGCGAATCAGCGCGTGGTGGCGTGCCGACGAGGAAGACGCGAACTACACATTCGACATAACAAAACACGGCACAGCGTTACTAATAATCTTCTTTTCCATAATCAAAAGATGTAAAAACAAATTCATTAAAAGTATAGTGTATTTCAAAAAAAGGATTTTCTTTACACCACCACTGCCGCAACATATGGACCTTCGTTACCGGATCGCAAGAATGAAGTCGAGCCAGCTACCGGACGACTCGGAAATCTCTGTAATGGCGGTGGCGGAGCGCTTGTATTAATTCGCAAAATGCAGTAACGCAGCGCTTTGGTAAGGTGTACCAGCCAGAATAACCCAAAAACCCACCAAATCGCCTGTCTAATGCTGTGAATTTATAAATTTCAGTGCTTGCATTTGTGCATGTTGTGCATTGCCTTCTACGCGTTATCGGGGGTGTGCGCATGCGCTTCAGCTCAAAGCTACGTGTTACGGCTTACGGTGTCCCGTGTCACGTAGGCGATTTCGTGAGTACCTACTACCTACGCGTTGGTAAAATCGTAAGTACATACCTATCTAACACTTGCATTCGCTCACAAAATGGCTACACCAGAGTTAGATCCTAAATTAGATGTTAAATTAAAAGAGCTTCGAAAAAAACGCGGATATGTTAAGGCCCGTTTAACTCATTTTAGAAAATATGTGAATTCGTTCGAAGATGTCGAGTTGTCTTGTCAACAACGAGAAGAGTTAAAATTGCGAGTTATAGGGTCGCAAAGTTTGTTAAATGATTTCAATAGTGTTCAGATGCAGATCGAGGATATCAGTCCCGAGTCTGAGATGCTTACGCAAGTAGAATCGCGTGAAGAATTCGAACAGGAATATTATGACGTGTTAGCATTTGCAAACTGTCTTACCGCGTCTTCTGATGAAGGGTCCGGCAATAAGTCAAGGTTAGATGATTCTAAGGCCAATGGCGTTAAGCTACCAACAATTTCTATTCCGTCTTTTGATGGTTCATATGAACATTGGTTAGAATTTCGTGACACATTTTTGTCTTTAGTGCATAATTGTAAAAATATTACACAAATTCAGAAGTTCCATTATTTGAAATCATCGTTAAAAGGTACAGGTAAATCGGTGATTGATTCGTTAGAATTTACTGCAGATAATTACGATGTCGCATGGGAGTTACTGACTAATCGATTTGACAATACAAAGTTGTTAGTACACAATCATATTAAGTCCATGTTTACAATGCAATCATTGACTAAAGAGTCGCCTTTACAGTTACGGAAGCTTATTGATAATGTTTTAAAGAATTTACGCGCTCTTAAGCTGTTAGGTCAGCCCACTGAGTATTGGGATACATTAATTATCTATGTCATAAATACAAAATTAGATCCAATCTCAGAACGTGAATGGGAGCAGTATAAACGTGTTACTTTAAAAACTGATAACAAATCTAAGTCGTCACTTAAGCTTGCCGATTTTTTAGAGTTTCTGAATGGCAGGGCTGATATGTTAGAAACACTTTCTATGTCACAGAATAAGTCTAATGCTCTCAAAGTTAATGACACCAAAAAACATAGCCAGTGTACCTCTGCCAAAGTTCATTGTAATGTGACATCTACCAAAAATAATAAAGCACAGGTAAAAGGCACACGAAAGTATAAACAATGTTTGTTATGTAATGCGTTGCATCCATTATATACTTGTCAGAAGTTTCTTGAGTTAAATACACAAGATAGATTAAAATTTGTCAAAGATAAACAATTGTGTATTAATTGTATGCGGGATGGTCACTACGTCGACACATGCGTGTTTGGAGCATGTCGTAAATGCGACCAAAAACATAATTCGTTACTTTGCGAAGTAACAGATAATATAAGTAAATCTGCAGTGACGCTCGAAAACAAGGGCCAAATAGATAGTTGTAGTAATGATACATATATAAGTAATACGCACGTTAAGTCATTACAAGCTCATTCAATTCAGAATAACATGGGTGACAGTAATGTACTCTCAGTAAAAAAGGTTTTGTTATCAACAGCTATTGTTGAAGTTCGCAGTCAATCGGGTAAGTATCTTCAAGCGCGCGCGATCCTCGACTGCGGCAGCGAACGTTCTTTCATTACGCAATCATTAAGTGATAAATTGAATTCGCAAATTATACAGTCCACTCAAAATATTTATGGTGTAGGTAATTCGATAACGCAGAGCACAAAGGCCTGCAATATCGACTTACGATCATGTAACGGTAGTTTTGCTGCTCGTGTTCAGTGTTTAATTCTACCAGAAATAACCTCAACTTTACCTATGTACGCTTTAAAGGTAAGTTGTGACATACCTAAAAATATTGTTCTAGCAGACCCACTGTTCTATGAAAGTCGTCCGATCGACTTATTGATAGGCGCGGATTTGTTTTGGGACTTAATTAATAAAGGTAAAATTCGATTAATATCCGGGCCTTTCCTTCAGAATACGCATTTAGGTTGGATAGTGTCCGGGGTTATTCACTCCGTAACGCATAAACAAACGGAGCGCGTCAACTGTAACTTTACGCAATTTACAGACACTGACGCATGTTCATTAGACCAATCATTACGCAAGTTTTGGGAATTAGAAGAATTACCTAACAATGGTCAGGAATTGGGTAGCGACGAAGAGCGTGCGTGCGAGGAGCATTTTATTCGCACGACAGAGCGGAACACTGATGGTCGGTTCACGGTTCGATTCCCGTTTAAGCAATCTCCTAAATTATTGGGAGAATCTCGCGCACAGGCTGAACGTCGCTTCTTTGCCTTAGAAAAGAGGTTACAACGTAACCCTAGTTACAAACGTTTATACACAGATTTTATACGCGAATATATTGACCTTGGTCATATGAGTCTTGTACATAATAATAATTATAGTACACCACATTATTTTTTACCACACCACGGGGTGTTTAGAGAACATTCCACAACTACGAAGTTGCGAGTAGTGTTTGACGCTGGCATGGCCTCTAGTTCCGGTGTGTCATTAAACGATTTACAGATGGTCGGTTCTGCTATACAAGGGGATTTAATAGCAATTTTACTAAGATTTCGCGAAAATAGGTATGTAGCTTGTGCGGACATTGAGAAAATGTACCGGCAAATATTGATAGCCTACGACGAGCGCGATTGTCAGCTTATTTTATGGCGTGATAATCCATCTGATCCATTAGAGGTATACCGTTTAAATACGGTGACGTATGGCACTGCTTCCGCCCCATTTTTGAGTTGTAGGTGTTTAAAACAATTGGCTCAAGAATCTGAGGTTCCGCATATTAAGGAAAATATTAATGAGAATTTTTATGTTGATGATTTAATTTGTGGGGCTAACAGTATCTCAAAATTGAACGAAATTTGTGATGATATTACACAATTACTAAGATCTGCACTCTTTACTTTACGTAAGTGGATTTTCAATTTTGACCACGCGAACCCTAATGATACCCAAGTTATTACGAAAATGTTTACATCAAATAATGAGGTACAAACTAAAACATTGGGTATCGGATGGAATAATAAGTCAGATGAATTATTATATTATTCACAAATTAATGGTAACGATAATAATATTTTAACAAAACGTGTAATTTTATCGAGTGCCTCTCAAATTTATGACCCTTTGGGACTGATTAGTCCAGCAATTACCATAGCAAAAACATTGTTACAAAAGTGTTGGTTACTAAAACTCGAATGGGATGAGCCGGTACCGCGCGACGTGGTACAAGTTTGGGATAAATTCATTAAGGGTCTTGCGTGCCTTGTTACGTTGCGAATACCGCGTTATGCTATGTGCAATGATCCTATATGTATAGAACTGCACATATTTACGGATGCCTCGCAAACGGCTTACGGCGCTTGCGCTTATCTTCGAACAATTTCTAGTCATTCAGTAATTGCTACGCATTTACTATGTTCCAAAGGCAAGGTTGCTCCTTTAAAACCTACCACTATACCTAGGTTGGAACTATGTGGTGCCTTGTTAGGTGCGAGACTATACACAAAAATAAGCCAATCTTTGCGTTCAAAATTAAACAATGTCGTATTCTGGACAGATTCCACAATTGTTCTGGGGTGGTTGGGCATGCCGACAAACGCGCTTAAACCATTTGTTCAAAACAGATCTGCTGAAATTCATAGTTTGACACAAGACAAGCCGTGGCGTCACGTACAGGGGAAGCAAAACCCAGCCGACTTAGTATCTCGGGGCCTTAATATAGATGCACTCAGTACATCCGATTTATGGTGGAAGGGTCCACAGTTTTTACAAGAACTACATTTGGATGTATCTTATTCATGTAAGGCTTCTAGTACAGATGAGTTACCAGAATTAAAGGCAACTGTAACATGTCACGTAACCAGTCAGACTGGCGATACTAATTTGTTTCCATTCGTTCGATTTTCCAATTACATAAGATTAAAACGAGCAATGGCTTACGTTTTGCGTTTTTTATATAATTTGCTGAATAAGGCAAATAGAAAAACCGGTTTGTTATCATTAGACGAGTTAAGACATTCGGAAATAACGTTGGCGAGGTTAAGCCAGCGAGAATCTTATCCTGATTTGTATGAATCTTTTCGTCAGAAGAAAGATGTTATATGTAATTCTCAGTTATCGAAATTACATTTATATTTTGATGATCAGAATATTATCAGAGTTGGAGGTCGTATTCAGTATTCAGCAGACTTTAGCTTTGAAAAACAGCATCCTATATTATTAAATAGTAAACATCATTTTACACTTTTATTATTTCGATTCGAGCATCAGCGGACATTGCACGCCGCACCACAGCTTCTTTTATTCACAGTGCGCGAATATTGGTGGCCCATCGGTGGTCGAAACCTTGCAAAAACCGTAGTTTACAATTGTATGAAATGCGCTAGATTGCGAGCTAAGGTTCTCAGTCCGATAATGGGAAACTTACCACGCGAGCGATTAATTCCGGGCTTTCCTTTCTTACGCTGTGGCGTCGATTTTGCTGGACCATTGTATATTTTAAATCGAAAGGGTAAGGGAGCTAAGGTGAACAAGGCGTACATATGTTTATTCATATGTTTTGCAACTCGTGCCATTCATCTCGAACTAGTGTCTGACCTTTCATCGGATGCTTATCTGTTAGCGCTCAAACGATTCATTGCACGCCGCGGAAAACCTATTGAAATCTTTTCAGACAACGGGCGTAACTTTGTCGGCGTAATGAACGAATTCGCACACTTTCTAGAAGGTTGTTCTGACAAGGTTAGGGACTACGCAATTTCGCAAAAGATTAATTTCAAAATGATTCCTGCGTTCGCAAGCCATTTTGGGGGCTTGTGGGAAGCTGGGGTGAAGAGTTGTAAGCATCACCTGAGGCGCGTGGTAGGCAATGCACACCTAACTTTTGAGGAAATGACTACGGTATTAACTCAGATTGAGGCAGTCCTAAATTCCCGTCCTTTGACTCCTATGTCTTCCGATCCACACGACTATCTTCCTCTTACTCCAGCGCATTTTCTGGTTGGTCGCCCGCTGACAGCGCCTGTGTTTTCCGACCTTCAAGAGGTCCCAGTTAACAGACTCACGAGATATCAAAGAGTCGAACAAATCCGCCAGCATTTCTGGAACCGGTGGGCGAAAGAATACGTTTCAGAATTACAAGTGAGAAGCAAATGGCAACACAATAAGGGAGATCTGAAGGAAAACATGTTTGTACTCATCAAAGATGACAATCTCCCTCCGTTGCGATGGAGTTTGGGCCGAATTATTAAAACTTATCCAGGCAAGGACGGCGTATCGCGGGTGGCGGATATACGTAAAGCTGATGGTGTGGTGAGACGGGCGTTTTCAAAAATTTGTCCACTTCCGTTACGCAATGACTAAGGACGTGGTAGCTGCCGGGAGCTTGCGTGACTACTTTAACATTAGAACCTGCTGTTTCCAAGGCCGGGAGGATGTTAGCCGATATCAGTTTGAAAGTCGCGCCGGGCCGTTGCCAGCCGTGATTGGCGGATTGACCGCCGTGTGCGCGAATCAGCGCGTGGTGGCGTGCCGACGAGGAAGACGCGAACTACACATTCGACATAACAAAACACGGCACAGCGTTACTAATAATCTTCTTTTCCATAATCAAAAGATGTAAAAACAAATTCATTAAAAGTATAGTGTATTTCAAAAAAAGGATTTTCTTTACACCACCACTGCCGCAACAATTATACACGCGAACAGTAAATCATAGTTTATCACCGTAGTTATGGCACACGGCTCCGTTGTTATTGTTCGAATAATATAAAGTCGTAAAGCACACGAGTACGGACATTATTCCGCTTGTATTCACGGTTGGTAGTGAAACTTGCGCGTAAGAATAATTACACCACAAGCCGACTTAAATGCGTCAGGCAACTCTATAATAGTGTAAAAAAAATTACTGCGAAACGTGTTTTGAACACGATTTCGTATTTACGTTTTAAAATTTGTTTATTTTACAAATTTACACTACTTAGGGCGACTCGCACCACTATTACTAACCCACAGTTAGTTCTAACTCCTAACCTCAAGTTAAAATGAAATGAAAAAAGGAATATAAGAATGACATGTAATTAATTAAATGTCGTCATATATTATCTGTAATTACATGTAGTACATTACATGTAATGCATTACATGTCATTCCTATATTTCTTTGTGAATTTAACTTGAGGTTAGGAATAACTGTAGGTTTGTAATAGTGGTGCAAGTCGGCCTTAGAATTTTACAAACTTAATGGACCTACTTCAAAACTAATCCGATCGTAAACAAATTAACATGGGACAACATGGCATAAGCTTTATCGACCACAAAAAAATCTTGGAAATCCACATTTATCGGAGACATTGCGTAACATACATAAAAAAATACAAACGAATTGAGGACCTCCTCCTTTTTTTTAATCGATTGAAAATACCTAAATACACCCAACAGTCACACGTCCTGGCCCCATACTAGATATAACCTGATCATGGATATTAAAAACTACGAGATTATTTCAGTCTCACAACACCACAACCCGAAACAAATATCTGGGTCACACAAACATTTGTCTCGGTGTTTCTAGTTTCTATTTACTAAACTGAGCTTTTTTAGTAATTATTTTTTATATTGAAGGTCTGACAATTTTATTTCCATTGAAAATATCATACATTCACATTAACTTGCACTAGTACTGCTGTTCAACTCTTCACGGATAGAGAGATAGTTCGTCAACGTGTGACGATATCAATGAGGCTGTTTTGATTAAACGCGAGTTAGGATTAAATAGAAATTAGATGATTCGTATAGTATCAGCATTACTCTTTTCCTGATGTTCATAATACAACAGACGTTTGCGCGGCAGCGCGAAACACTAAAATGTGCATCATAATATCGCGGAATACCGTGTACTGTCTGACGAACAAAACACGACCGTTAAAATGTTTACAGCGACGTTAAAGTAAACAAAATGAAACATTCTGCGTCCACCGCGTCCCGCCGCCTGTGTTGGCACTTGGCACTCGACGCGACCCGCTCAGCTCGCCCCGAGAGAGTGAGGTCAGGGTTGTAGCGGTCAGCGAGTAAACACGCGCGTAAGACCGGACTGAAGTTGGTCACTTCAACAGCCCTCTACGACGCTACTCTCTAGTCTATGAAAGGAATAACTCTGACGTCGCTTGTGGCTAACTTCAATCTGTCTTATTTATTGTATTTTACTAAAGGTAAGGTCCAAGAATTTTTCGAAGTATCTTTCGTACTGACTACTAACTATAACCGAGCATAACAATAATACTACGAAGCATACACACATTTTATTAAGCGAATGTTACATAAGTGACGCCTGGTGGTCTAACGGCAAATGGGTGGTTGTATTCAAATTAATACAACACAATAGGCTCATCAATCTTTGGAATACTAATTAACATATTATTTTCAATACCAATTGATTTTACTGGTGTTATAAATTCTATGGACCTTCGCTTCTATGGCATCTTCTATTTGGCATATTAATCAAAACTGCTAAGTGCGAACATATAAACCCAAATTGGTAAAGCACAAATAACTATACAATTTTGTATCAAATCAAGCTTTCATTACTTAAATGTCGTCTAAGTGGGGCAAACTATAATTATGTAGTTACTAAGTTATTGTTAATTTTCAATAAGTACAACCACTTGATCTCTATAAGGTGGCCTTATTTCACTGAGTGAACGATACGTTTATTACGGTGCGATTGACGCTGCTTGTCAAACGAAGTCACGTAGTGGAAACGATGTCCGTATTACTCCGTCCAATAAGTCACGTGTTTGGTAATAAGGAAAAAACGGTGAAACGGTATAATTCCTCGTGTGGTGCTGGAAATGTGCTTATACACTCAACTGTAGGAAACCGAATTACATCCACGTTGTTATGAACCGTTACTTTTTATTGTTGTCGATATATTGTGATGTATCTCAGTTGTGAGAGATATAATTTTTTGTAATAACTTCATTGAGTAGGACGTTTACGATATGATACCGTCTTTATTGTGAATCATGTTTCTTAAAGTAGGTCAGTGCTGTACGAGACTTCAATGTTTTTATATCTGTGGCTGATGACTTTATAGTCCATTTAATGATAGATGATAGGTTTCATCCAGGACTTCCTGCGACATTTATCAGGTCGTTTGTTCAACAGTCGATCTGGAAATCTTTGGGTGAGGCCTATGTCTAGCAGTGGACATCCTGTGGCTGATGCTGACGATGATTTTCGAAGAGGCAAAGCAAATCGAGGAGCTTGCGACAAGACAGGCGGATGACCGATGCAGATACAGGGATACCCCCCATACACGTCCCAACGAACCATGACATGATAGGTTTCATTAATGACAGAGCCTAAAGTTTCCTGCTAAGTATTATCCACACCACCACACCTCGTTTGAAATATAACAACGCTAAGTAGATACCGTGATATAATCCTTTACAGAGTATACAACCGCCGTGTCGCTTATCAGGCGACCGCAGCCTTACTAATGATGTATAAATTGGTTATTTGCTCAGCGGGCCAGATATTACGAGACATTGCATCGGCGTGTACTGAGCGATATTCAATTTATTGTGAGATTATAGGCCGTCACAGCGTGGCGTGGATTTATGACGAGTGCTCAGACTGATGCGATATTAATTCCACTGGATGATTAGTGCACCACTTGTGTCAAAACTGTTGCGAGACAGTTTTTCATTGGTAGACCATAGACCAGAGAGAGTGTTTTTTTTAGAACTAACACCTCGGCCTATGTAAAATTTTACATCATTGCTATATTCATAGTCTAGGGCACCTAGGGAATCCAATCTCGATCTCGTGAGGTCTGTCAACATCTCGATCCATTATTCGAGATTCAATCTCTTGGACAGTAAATCTCGATTTTATAAATATGATAGGTGGCAAACCTATTGCCATTTGCCGTGTTCCCTCTCTCCTATGACATTAGGACCTTTAAGCGAAGCGTGAAGAGGCGTTTATGCAGGCCGGCATGATTCTGGCGACCATTCATAAACTATGTTTATCAATTGTCGCGGTTTTTTTTGGACCGCACTGCACTGGATGGTAAAAGGCGCCCACCCCAGACAACTCATCTGTAAGTTTTCAATAGATAATATTAATACAAAATGTGATTACCTAACCTGTTATTCGAACCTAGAACGGCCTGAGTAGGCTTCCACTAGACCAATGAGTATAATACCAACCACTATTAAAGAAGATATTAAGGTTTGAAGAGTTGTAATGGTATCTTTAACTTCCTTCTAAGACAACGAGCAACAATAATTTACTCCCACACCTCCATACTAGGATTCTCTACTTGGGTGGCGTAGGAAATTATCGACGTGAACACCCAACATTTGTTCAAAATGTTTGCCTAGCCCGGGAACGAGCCACTGCAACTGACTCAAATGTAATGTTTATGCACTGTGGTGGAAATCAATTGCATAATATTGACATTTGGCGGCAAACTGTGAAGGGTATCAGGGAGTCGGGAAACTATTACGGCCATTACGATCTAATGTTTAGTGACAAATATGTGTTGTTTTGGATATACTTAAATGTGCAGAATATACATACATACATACATAGACTCATGCCTGTATCCCCGAAGGAGTAGGCAGTGGCGAACTAGCGAACTAAAACACCCACATTTTGCTGCGCCCATTTTCGTCCCTTATATCGGCCACAATAATTAACTTTTTTTATTTTTTCTAACCTGTACAATTCAAATTAACGTTTACTTACATAAAATCACGGCTATAAACTAAGATTATAAACCAGTGCATGCACATCGCCAATATTATTTTCATCCCTCTTCGTAGGGGAGCCCATCAAACACAGCTTCCAACCCCAAAAGTCGAACAGAGAAACGCAATTACAAATTGCGATTGGCCAACCTGGGATTTGTACCCTCATAATTTTTCACCTTAGAACGCTGCTACTAAGACAGTAGGAATAAACCTAAAGAATACCTTAAAATTTTCGACAAGAATTTCGCAAATATGTGAATCAATCAATCAAATCAAACTCCGTGGCGCAGCGGGCGAGTAGCCGGCTGTGAAGCGAGAGGCCGCGGGTTCGATTCCCGCACCGAGACAAATGTTTGTGTGGCCCACATATATTAGTTTCGGGTCTGAGTGTTGTGAGACCGAAAGTCTCTCATAGTCTCTGACACCCACGATACACGTTATACCTAGTGTGGGATCAGGACTAGGTGTGTGACTGTTGAGTGTATTTATTCTCATTACGCGAAGGTGTCATGTGTCCAGTAGTGGGACAATAATAAAGTACTAATATTATTCCCATCTAGACCTTTCCATCGAAGTTCTCACACACCCATCTCGTCAACTGGTCTAGAACCATATAACAATAAACTTCATCTGTATCTAACAATCGATCCGAAGTGACAGTTTATCACAATAGAAGTTGTAAAAGCTCAATAAAAAGGCTACACGTATCCAAAGAAATGTCCTCCGACAAAAGGTTACATTTTAATTCGGCGATAAAACATTTTCCCTATTACAATCGTACAATTTGACGAGTTCTCAGTACTTTCAGATTAGGGTTGTAACAAATAGGTCGAATTCTATGAAATAGGTAAGCGACAACTTAGTTTCACCCGATAAATCTTTTAGAGGTTTTTCTATTTAGAAACCGCCCCGGTTCTGGAATTAATGTTGAATATGGCGATAGGCTTTTTCCCTATAAGATTTGGTACGGAAATAAGCTCGGCATATTGAGGATGTACTAACTCTCTACGGGGCTACACATATGAAGTCTCATTTGTAACGATAATCAAAAAAATAAATTTCAACTTCTTTAAAACGTAAACGACGTCAAACCCCAAACTGTTGTTGGTTATGGAATTTACTCTGTACTCCTTTAGATCATACAAGTATCTCGTCTAAATTTATTTGGGAGCACCATTGAAATGAAAACATTATCAATTATCTTATCTTTAAGAATAGCTTGTCACTTTTGTCCCTGCATCACTTTGTTTGAAAATGAAAGGAACAAGCTATTCTCAAAGATAAGCAGCGCTTAAATATTTTTATAAGTAAAGGGCATAAGGTCTAATTTAACCACTATACACCACCACACAAAATAATCGGACACATCATTGAAAATTGTCTCAACATTTCAGAACGTAGATACGAACAAATCACAAATCAATACCAGGAGTACCAACACAAACAAAATTGACAGTATATAAAAAGTTCTCACACTGTTTTATCTAGACAAAGAGCTATTCTTTATCAAAGGCACAGGAGCGGAAATGAAAAAAATCCATTAATATCGTTCACGTGGAAAGAGCCGCTTACAAATGACTTTTAACACTTCAACGTGCGATAAAGGAGAAATGGGAACAGAATATGCGTTTTAGCGTTCATTTGTGTTCAGTACGTTTGTACTTGTATGCTAATGTATTCAATAATAAGGGATTTTAATAAATAGCATTCAGTCAAAACAATAAAATTACATTCTTAAAACTACCTGAGCAATGAAATTAAAGAGGTTCCAACTAAAAATATGTATTAGTTTTAGTATTAATAAGATCCAACTCGTGATTAATAAAATAATTATCTTTATTATTTACTTTTTTATTTATCTTTACATTTTTACGTATAAACAATTGTAAAGTTAAATGTAAAAGTAAAATTGAATGCTCATAAAATGTCACGTACAACCCTATAAAATACATGTTAATTTTCTGCTCAGAACAAATATCTGGATCACAAATTGTATCGACAAATAAATAACAAAAGTTCTTAAATTATTCGAAAGCGCCAACCCTATTTGGAGTTCTGAATAGCGACATCTAGCGGGAACTGTCAGTGCTCTTGTTTTATACTTGCAGGCGAGACCATAAAATCGTTGAAAGCCTATTTAAAGTGAGATGTATCGGGCTCGATACGAACATAATTTGTGATCCTTTACCACAAGCACATTAGAGATTAATTAAATGGTCAATAAAAATATCTGAGCTGTGGTGTCTCGTCCGCCATTAAACAGATAGGGTGAGTTCAAATGAACTGTGAAAGGACACAAATGTTCAAGATGATAACTAGGCTATAACTACAAACAACATAAAAACAAGACCCGATATTTCTCAATACATTAGATATTTATAAAGCTTTTTACAGACAAGAGTGCATTATCTACCACAAAAAAGTTAAATCAAATTGGCCTGCAAAATTGGCGCGGCTATTCGTCCTGATAGATATGTCTCTCGATGGCCAATACTCTGCACTTACCATTCCCCGTCATTATGTCGTGATAATTTATTTACAAATTGTAAATACACAACGATCAACAAACCTTCTCAATTTCATTACATATTGATTTATATCTTCAATTTCCGATAAATTGTATTCCTCACATTGTGAACGTAAAAATCATCATAACATTTACAAAGTAACTTTTATGTAATAGTATACGGAGCCCGTAGCACGAATTACTTGCGTCTATCGAGCTCACTGCGCCCTTGTATGAAATTTCAAATATCGATTCGAATATAGTTCATATGGTATTCGTGCTAAGGCCCCTCAGCGCTCACACGTCTACCGTCTCTATACTTTTACGATAATTCGTGTTGGCTTTCGACTGGTTCTTTATTGAGAGTTCAAGGTTTACAACCCGACGGAGACATCGACTCGGAGAAACTTTTAGAACTATTCTTAGTGCGTTCACTGGGTTTTAGTGCAACCATAAACTAGGGCATTCACTGAAGAACACTACTCGCCTTGATTCAACTTATGATACATTATTTTTTATTTGCAAATATTTGAAAATAACTTTGAAAATATTACACCAATTTATAAGCTAGGGTCATTATTAATTTATCTATAACCGCATATAGATATGCATAATGCGGTTGCGTAAATTAATGAAAATAGTATGGGAAAGTATTTTTTATGTCATTCTATTTATGTCTATATTTCATTAACACACCATAGTGGGTGTGTGCTATATACTTGTTTTGAACCGCGGGCATAGAAAATCATGCCGTAGGTCTAGCATTATCAAAGCCGACTGGCTTTTCTTTTCCTAAAAATATGGCGTCGATCAAAGATTTATGATTTTTCCAAACAGTGTATAAATACGTCTATTACTCAAAAACATAGCAAGCCAGACTTGACACTTGACAGATCTTGAAAATACCCAGCCGACTGGTTTAGGTAACGCTTCCTTTGAAGTAAGCATATTATACCAGTAACCCACATAACACTCGCATAATAATAATAAATAACGCCCAACAGTCATATACATAGTCCTGACCCGATACTAAGATCGAGTCTTGTGTCGTGGGCATCACGAACTACGAGAGACTTTCGGTCTCACAACACCCAGACCCGAAACAAATATCTGTAGGCCATACAAATATTTGTCTCGGTGCGGGAAACGAACCCGCGGACTCTCGCATCACAGCCGGCTACTCGCCCGCTGCGCCACGGAGGTTGTAAATATAATTATCTAGAACTTATAAATGAGTCGTATAGAAACATTTTTAATGTAGTGTAGCTTTGAAAATGTCATTACAGTTATATTAAAATTACATACTCAAGTGGTATAAAATTGGCATACTAACACAAGATTTGGTCTCTGTTAGATCATATTGCTAAAAAAAACATACACAATCGAAGTATCATTTTTCAGATTGCCGCCTTTGTTTCTATACGACTCAAATGTGCCCGTCTAGTAATTTCGATCCAGCGATATACCAACTACTAACTCTAAAAGGATGGTACTTAATCAAGTTCCTAACGATCCCGCCACCAAGACTACTAATCTATCACCACGCAAAAAAACCTTCGGCTAGTAAATAAAAGTCAACTCGCAAAGCACGCACAAACCGCAACGCAAGCAGAAAGCAAATTACAATAATCACACATGACCGGCATGAGTCCTTATCCAACGACGTAGAAAAGAAAGGGACAAACGGCCACCGTAAATGGAAGAGTTGATGATGCCTTCCGCATTGGATCCTGCGATGTGCTGTAGAGAATTCCCGGTGCTCGAAGTATTACGATACGTGTGTGCTGTTTTTGGCGAAGTTGCATTATTGAGATTCATTGACTGTTGAACAGGGCCGGATTAATCGAAAATCGTAAAGAGTAAAGCAAACTAATGTGTTTTATTACCATTCTCCAACTTCTCAACAAAAGCACAGAATTATTTTATAACAAATTAACAAAGTTGTGTTTGTGCCCAGAGGAACAGAACGCCTCGATATTAATTCTTGTCTTCGTTTTTTAACACAAACAAGAAGTAGATTGAGGCGCATCTAGTGCGCTTAGTTTTTGTCAAGATAATTTCTGTACCACGAGCAAGCTTATCGCCTATATCCGACATAAATTCTAGGCTCCAACACAATACTGACCAGAAAACCCTAATATCGCTACATATCATCATCAAAAATAGGCTTTCCCCAAACATTATTATATTCCCACAAAATTAATAAATAAAACAATGAACAAATGTACAAAAACATTACCTTTTCAAATACCTCTCTGCACACAAAAATCCGACATAATGACTTTGTTGTTTGGCGCGCCAGTTTTTAACAAGCTTGATTGATACTACAAAATGACTTTGATTGTATAAATTGTGAACAACTTTATCTGACACGCTGACGTGCCAATGGCCACATAACTCATAATAACGACACTTAAACTGCATAAAAAGTTGACTTGAAAGTATCGGTGTTACTTTTTAATACAATGTTTACTTGTTCCGTGAAGGTTCTTACTTGTATAGCATCGAGAACTACATGGTTGACGAAAATATATCTATTAGGACCGTTACAGACGTCACGTCATTTCAAAAGTTTGATCTCCTTGTTTGTACTATATACACACAGAAGCTGACGCTTGTATCCCCGAAGGGGTATATAGAGGTAGAGTCGAAACCAAAAACAGAATACCCATATCTCGCGGAGCTTATTTCCTTCCCAGACATGATAGGAAGCAAGCAACATCGTGCACTAATTTCACACAATCAGGGCTGTTATCATAGATACATATCTTGTAGCTAATACCGAACCCAATATCAATTTAACCGACCCGGGGATCGAACCCAAGAACTCAAGACGGTAGTCGTACCACCCCAACTACGCCACCCGATCGACCGCCAAAGACCAGAGACACGTGTCAATCCCATACGCTTTGGAATTGTTGGAATTGTCTATTGGCAATATCGCTAATGAAATGTGTCTCTCCCTAGAAGCTCTGATCCAGTAAACCAACCCTGGATTCAGACCGTACCTTATAATCCACAAATATGCTGCCAGTATCCCAAAAAGGTCATGAATTACTATACCGTTCCATATTACACCAGATAAATCGGGACGCTGATATCAACATAAAAATATGGAACCAGAAACCATAAAAAACAAATTTCAAAAATCTATTAAACCAAATCTAAATTGACCCATAACAGTAATCATTCCATATGTTATGGTTAATACTGGAGGATGTCATAAAATGGAGAGATGTTATCTTCACGCTGGACCACAACATCCTGACGAGGTTATTTTCGATTCTACAGACGCGTTTGCTGTTTACGGCTTCACTAACTTCGAATTAATAAAACAATTTTATGTTAGAGATTTTAGTGTGAAAAATAGAGTGGTTACCATGAGTTTATATTTATTGGAATCAGAATCAATTTTAATACTTTGATAGCGTTAGTGGCACAATGGGCGAGTATCCGGCTGTGAAGCGAGGGGGCCGCTGGTTTGATTCCCACACTGAGACAAATGTTTGTGTGGCCCACAGATATTTGTTTCGGGTCTGGGTTGAGAGACCGAAAGTCTCTCATAGTTCTTGACACAAAAATGATATGGATTTTTCTACTCAGTATAAGCCCAGACCCTGGAATTTGTACCCGATATGCCGATCCCAGGTTGATCGGTGTTATTAATCTAACACTATTTGCTCGTTGCTGGATCCTCTAAAGTGGATTGTCGTTAGACAGTAAAAAAAACACAGCCGAATCAGTTCTGCAAAGCTAAAAAAAGTGTTTTGCGCCGATCCCATCGATATATTATTTACCTAGATGCACAGTTGACGCTCGGAAAATGGGACAGCCTATGGGGACAGCAAAGGAGTGATTAAGCACTCCTACAGTCGGACGCCGATTAGAATTCCAAATTTCAAAATTCAAATTTAAGAACGATTCACGATTAACGATTATTTCGTTTAAAAAACTACTTTATAACACGTGCATAGGGTTATATTTATGTTGATTTAATTAGAACTCGTGATCTTTTTTTGTTTTATTCCTGAGACCACTTTTTAGGAGGATATTTGCAAAGAACTGTGCATCTAGGGTGATGGCCGTGATGGCCTAACATATTGATGGCCGACCCGATTAGAGTGAGATAAGAGTAGGTGTTAACTGTAAAGACGCATTTTCTTAGTAGGTAGTTCCTCCTACATACAAACTATATCTCTCTACAGTAAAGTCTGCGTAATATCAATAGTCTTTGGCCTTTATTCATAATAAAACCCCTAATGAAGACATAAACTTATATTGGTAAAAATGCATTTTAAGCCTATTGAAGGTTCGATAAAATTCTTTATTCATAATAGTTTACTATAGCTTCATTAACTAAAATATATTTACCGTGTCACAATGTTGCTAGTACATAGATAAAACGTGATTTTAACAAGTTTTGTCTCTGGAAAGTCATGGAACGATGGCCTAAAAAAAAACAATCATTCGCGCGCGACCATGGCAACCATGGCGACCAGTTTAGTTTGTTTATATATTTATTTAATTAATTTAATCAAAGTAAAACTATGTTTGTTGCATGTGAAGTGATTTTGTTTTATGCAATACCTAAACATCAACGAAGATGGGTAGATTATGGATATTTGGAAATGAAATTTAGATTTGGAGGATATTCCTTGGAGCGTATGAATGAAAAGAAAGGGGGCTTTCAAATCGTGTAAGAAAAATACCCCGCCTTCTCTGAGAATGGAATTCAGGACCGGACTTTCCAGTTCACAGCGGCTTCAACAGAACCGTCTAAAACCCATTGTATTGAAAAATAATTAGGCAACATGCGTGCATAAGTATTTTTTGTTAAATCAGATTTAATAAAATTCATCATTGTATTTTTGAAGTGTTTTATTTCTCATGATTTATTCATGTGACGCTATATTCGTGTTTAGATAATGATGATATTGAAGAAAAAGATGTTTTGTTGAAATCAAGGTACGTAATTAAATACCACACGGAAAATATTAAATACTAGCTGACTTCAAACAAATCTATCCTACGGAGACCCTACATTTTCTGGAAAAAATGTAGCCTATGTGTTATTCCTTTATAAATAAATACATCCTCGAATGTTCTGTGAATGGTGAAGAATCACTTAAGACAAGTTTATTCTCTCAATATTATTACGCTGTCCGACCTAGCGCGCGTATATTTCAAATAAACTGAGCGACTTATGACCATGAGGTCATAACTTTTGCATCACATTTATTTGTCTTGTTGTCCTAGACATTTTTATTCTAGACTATAATCCATTTCTTTACCGAATTAAATTCGGATCCGTTCAACCATTCTGGTGTGAAAGAGTAACAAAACATCCATACAACCTCACAAACTATCGTGTTTATAACATTAATTGCATTTGATAGAAGTCTCTCTGAAGTCTAGAAGACTGCCTTGATGGCGTGGTGGTATTTCGGTACGACTACGGTTCTGAGGTCTCGGGTTCGATCCCCGGGTCTGGCAAAGTGATATTGGATTTTTCCGTATCAGCCCGGAGTTTGGAATTTGTGCCCGATATGGCGATAGGCTCCCCCCCTATCACATCTGGGACGGAACTAAGCTCGGCGAAATGTGGGTGTTCTAGTTCGCCAGTACGCCTCTGCCTACCCCTTCGGGGATACAGGCGTGAGCTTATTTTTTAATGTTTATGATAGAAGTCGCAGGCACCCTCAAATTAATCCCAACCAAAACTGGTGGAACGTCAAATACGAATCAGTTGATCGAAATCGGCCATATTTTTTGCGATTGAAGCGTTAAAGTAGGGTGCCAGCTTCTATAAATTGCAGACATTTTATGGGAGATTTTGGGAACGTTTTAACGCTATTGAGCTATTATGAATAACAATTTTTCGGAAACGTCCTACAGCGGTATTATAGCGTCTCACTAAGTTATTATGAATAAAGGCCTTTGAATTTAGCTAAACTATATTTTCCGCAACTTACAACACAGTCATCAAAAATCGATAACTATACTACATTTGCCTGTTTAAAGATGCACTAAATTGCATCAGGCTTAATATTAATATAAGCTTACTAGTTTAATGGTCATTAAATTATATCCTTAAGACATAAAATATACATAAATTAAATATGCATTATTTAATCCATAGTTAAGAAACCATAAGGCATATTACAAATCAAAATTATCTCGACTCATACTTATTCAACAGCCTATTGTCAGTGTACTAAATCTGAAACTCGTTAGGTCGGATTTAAATCTATAACGTTTTTTAAAAACAGACTCTGACTGACAATCAAGCAGGTGGGTCACCTGATGGTAAATGATCTCCACTGCCTATAGTATAGGCCCTATAGACACCCATGATACTCAAATAATTAAGGGTGCGTTCCCAACCTTAAACGGGAATACGGCTTAAGAAGGGGAGGACGGAGTTGGACTACCGGAAATCGCACTCATCGAACGAAACGCAACAGCGAGCTGCCACTTCACGTTGGTTTTCTGAGACAATAGTATCAAACCAGTGGAGCAGCTCATACGTGCGGTACACTCAGGCTGATATCTATAGAGCGAACTTCGACTAAATCTAAGTCAAAGTTACGAACTCAGTAAGGATTTTGACTAATTCCGAGTCATTTTTTACAAGAAAATATTTTCCTAGTCTGTCTGTCAGTTTGTTCTTCTTGTAAAAAATGACTCGGATTAAGTCAAAGTTCGATTTAACAATTCCAAACCCTCACTGAGTTCTTTACTTAGACTTAGTCGAAGTTCGTTTTATAGAGGTAGATCTCAGCCTTAATGTCACGCACCATACAAAACATTTTACCGATACTTCTTTCGATCAATATTTTAATAGAGTTTCATTAGTAGTACTAGTAACTCAGATTTTCTTAGTAAAACGTATTACGTGAAACACCAATAACAAAACAAATATTCCTGAGTTCCAAAAATTTCATGCAACTTACCAACCGTGAAGACAAATTGGTCACCGCCTTGTTAAAAACGTTGACAGCCCGATGTAAAGTGAATGTTTTAGATATGAAGAAAAATGATGACAAACAAACAACTACGCGGACACCTCTCACTGCCGCGCCGTAAGTAGTCCGTTGATAATGTAAATTTTATTACCTGTAAACAAAATAAAAACAGATTACTGCTGTGTTTTAAGTGGCCAGTTAAAATGTTGCCATCGACAAAATAATTTGGAGTTACTTGGAATTTAAGTTTTATGATCAAAATTTGGTTAGCCTGTATTTTTAAAGAGCGATACATGTGAAGAAGCAATGACTTATTCAACATATTTTGATATAAAATAATATAATCAACTTTATGAGAAAATATCTAAATAATGTTTGTCTTAATTGGAACAATATATTATGTTGAATGATAATAATTAGTCACTTTTGCTATTCCCTTTCAATGATCTACAAAAATAGGTGTTTTACCTCATAATAAGATAGATATAAGTTCTAATGCTTAAAAATCCCGTTTCGCCCACCTGCCATTATCTCACTCCATCAACTGTGACGGAGCAATACACTTCAAGCATGCTGCAGAAAACATTTAGTTTACCTAGTTCTTACATGTCGCCTGCCTGACATCAACCCTCTCTGGGATATTACCCGACATGGAATCGAACTCAGGACTTTCCAGTCCGTGCAAATAACTACACCACGGAGGCGACGATGGTATTTTTATACGCTCAATAATAATTACCAAATCATAAAACACACTTCGAACTTCAATATAGCAAATAATTTGACCCTCAACAAGGAGCAAGCAATATGAATACATTTCCGCAATATTTTATGACAAAATCTCTCCTTTGAGAGTCTTGGCAGAAACTCCACTCCTCAGAGACTTGCCTCAAGGCTTTAGAATGGCTCTTGAAAATTAAAAACCAAGATCCACTCGAAACGCTACGCCACGTCGAGAAGGCTTTTGGGACACGGATACCAGTGTGTTATATAAAATTCAGAGTTTGCATTTATTTTTGTAATAAATTAGGGCAACAGGGACCCGGATAAATTGTTAACGGTTATCGACAAACAACTTTCGAATCGATTCGAAATACCTATACAAAATTTGTATGTAATTTAAGATTCGAAATTATTATATCGTTATAGCGCACTCGATTCGAATAAGTTTTAGGAAATTATTCGGAGTACACGAACAATCATAGTTCTAAATGTGACAGAGGCACATATGAGCATACAAAGTACGAATTTGCTTTAGGAATGTGATGATTATTGGTGGAAAATGTATCATGTAGTTCAGAAAAACAATCAAATTGTTACATCGACTTTACCAGCGGCAGAGCCAAGCCGCTGCTCATCATAGAAAGGAAAGAAAAGTCCCTCAACAATATTTTCATATATTCGAAACATAAATTGCGTGATAGAACTTGTAAGTGGACTGTATAACGAACAGTAATAGATTAATGGATAAGACATTGACTTCCCGTGTCCGAAGGCGAAGTTTCGAATTATACCGCAAACCAATGAGTTATTTGAAACTTGATATATGTTCACTAATCACGCTTCAGCGCCGTGAATTTTAATTCAACTTAACTGTCTAAATGTTAACAGAATAGGCAGTTAAGATAGTGATATTCTTTATCTAAGTAACATTTGGTATTCTTTCCATTGTATTTTACTTCTTTGCACCTAAATTAATAAATTTTGTTTTGAAGAATTGAAAGCATATCAAACCTTAGGAATTATTATGAATTTTTAACCCCAGAATAGATGTATGTAGTACCTACTTATAATCTGTATATTAATCGCACGTGCATGATCGTTAACTTTTATACTTGTTTGGTTAAAGGCATATGTGTTCCTTTTGTTGAGATAAACCTCACCAAAATATGCAGATCTGTATATAATACAGAAGGTTATTCACAACCCCAAGATGGAAGAAGCAGAAGTGTGTTATTTACATCACACAATACAAAATTTCCTCGACCTACATCCAAAACAAATGATCCAAAGAAAACAAGAACAAGGAAAACATTTTATATAATGCAGTACATTTCACTCAATTGGAATAATTTTATCGCACTCATACATTCGACATGCAACGACATTCGACGGACGCTGGAGAAAACCAACCTCTATCACGGGCATCACGGTTTTACAAACAGAATAATGTCTTCAAACATTTCCAATATTTGCAAAATTCAGAGCTAGAATATCTACATCTCGCCGAGCTTATTTCCGTCCCAGATGTGTTGTGGGCGAGCCTACCGCCATATCGAACACAAATTCCAGACTCCGAGCCGATTCTGAGTAAAAAATTTAGTATTAATTTACCCAACGCGGGGATCGAACCCGAGACCTCAGGCCGGTAGTCATACCACAAATGCAATACAACAACGCCACCAAGGTATACATACATACTTTCAATATGTTTCATACATCAAGATGATCCGGAGGCTTGCCTTCTCAATTCCTATTCTATAAGAAACGCTGGGCCGCGGCTTGGTTGTGTTTAGGACTGGCGATGTCACGGGCGGTAATCGTTTACCATCAGAAACGCAATCTCCTCTGCATTAAATAATACCGCAATCTGTCTACATAAGGCTCTGAAATATTTCTCTTTTACTAGTGCTGTACATCTCATGATAGACACAGTGCTTGGCTCTCAGACTTGATTGCAGGTATAATTGGATGTCACAACAATTACGTGGACAGTTGCATCAGACCTCTGTTGGAATTGATGTCGCGACTATGAACTGTAAAAACACGGTATTGTCCTTAAAGACTTTGCTTAATATGCCTTTTTAGGTCCATTCTAGATTATAGAAACAGCACATTAAAGTGTTATGGAAGGAAATGATTTCCTTATAATTTCTTTCTACCTCGTGTTATCCCGACCTAACAATGCCAGAGTCCGACTTCCTATTCAAGCGTATCTACAGTGAGATTGGACTCCCATATCTTCCTCCAGCAAGCCCACAAATTTTCGCCGATACTGTCTGAATTCCGAATTGAATTATGGAAGAGAGTTAATAACTTATATTGCGTCATTATTTCAAAACAAAAACGTCAAACATTAATAACAATATTATAATCAGTAGAAGTGAATTAAAATGTAATCGTAGAAGTTAAATGCATCACAATAAACAACGATGAAACGTTAAAGTGGATTTGGTTCATTTTCAAAGTTACGAGCGCAGCATGAGTTTTGAATTGTGTGAACCGCGGTGGAAGCACTGTTAGGACAACTTTGTAATACAAATAACATTTCAGATTTTCAATGTTGGTTTAACATCTTGAACTTAGTAAATATTACAAGTTACAATTTTAGAGTTGTTTAAGGATTTAATCAATACGTATAAAAACAAAAACAACTAACAATAAACTGTACCACGTAATCGTAAAACTAAGCACTCAAAATGGCATGAAAAACTAATACAATTCAAGTCACTATTTATATGGTGACGGGCGGCCTCCGGTGGCCGAGACGCTTATGTAGCATATTATGAATATGTGCCGCCTCCAACGGGTTAATATAACGAGAATAGTATAAATATGGAGATGGATTTCAACATCCATTCTTGCCTTTCTTATACATATCAGTTTACCATAAATTGATTAACAATGAAAATCTATTCGTACGTACTCTAAACCAAGTAGACCAAGTACATAAATACACCCAAAAATCAGAACATACAGAACGAATCCTCGCTGCCATCACCAATAAACATAGAGAAACACATCTTGCCCTCGCAAAAATCACCAACACCTTCGCCTAAATCTAAAGGTCAGGGAGTAACATAAGGCCGGCCGGGAAGTTGCCGAAACTCCACTCCCGCGGGATCCATGATTTGACCGCACTTTTGGAAACTTTCCTACGGCCTGTTTCGTTACAGTGCCGCCAAGTTCAATGGAATAAATCGTACATTTTTATTAGCTGGCCGCACCTTCATTTATCTACCTTTTTATTGGGTGTAAAGCAGGAGGAACGAAATTAGCTTTCTGGTTGCGTTTGATAATGCTAACGTAAAGGTGAGACGGCGAACGGTTAATAAATTGTGTTTATAGCTGGAAATATTACGCATAAATCAACTAATACTGTTTTCAGGCATAATCAGTATTATGAAAAAATATCTACATCGGGGGCGTGGTTGTATTTCGGTACGACTACCGTCCTGAGGTCTCGGGTTCGATCCCCGGGTCGGGTAAAGTGATTTAGGATTTTTCCATATCAGCGCGGAGTCTGGAATTTGTGATAAGGCGATAAGCTCGCCCCTATTACATCTGGGACGGAACTAAGCTCGGCGAAATGTGGGTGTACTACTTCGCTAGTGCGTCTCTGCCTACCCTTTCGGGAATACAGGCGTGAGCTTATGTTATGTAAGTATGTATGAAAAAATATATAATTCCATTGCACGGACAACGTTTTAATTAATCGGAAATTGTTTTGCCAAAGAAGTAACAAAGAATTCCTCTAATGTAGTTTCCCTTAATACTCCTCCTTTAAGACTTCCTTTAAGTAGTAACTTACGATACTATTAAGATATATTTCAAATAAAATGAATCACAAAGTAACTCCAAACAAGGCAGCAAAGAAAAATTCCTTATTCATTTTCATATATTTTTCCCACATACAATTCCATAACATATTACCATGTTGTCTTCAACAAAAGCACTCACAAGTCACAACTCATAAGAGCCATGACGGACGTTATACCAACAATGAATACATATTTTTTATTGTTACGCAATCCGAAATATCCAGCAAATGTATTACACAAGGGAAAATATATTGGAATGAATCCAGAGAGAAAATCGATGACCGTTTGACGGAGGCCTTCGCAGAGCTGAGATTTTGTGTTAAAGTAGGAAATGTGAATGACGATTTATGAAGAAATTCTTTAAGGTTGTCCACATACGATGGTTAAAGAAATAGTCTATAATTTTGAACACTTTTCCTGTACTACCGAAGGGGTAGGCAGCGGCGATCTAATGAACTAGAACACCTATATCATGCCGAGCGTATTTCTGTCCCAGATAAGTAGTTAGTTGTACAGACTAGCGTGTTTCACGAAAATTTTTACCTTTTTTTTTAAATACACCCAACAGTCACGCACCTAGTCCTAACCCCATACTAGGTATAAACTGTATCGTGGGTATCAGAAACTATGAGAGACTTTCGGTCTCACAACAGACTTGAAACATATATCTGTGGGCCACACAAACATTTGTCTCATTGCGGGAATCGACCTCGCGGCCTCTCGCTTCACAGCCGGCTACTCGCCCACTGCGCCACGGAGGCTGATTTTATTAGCTTTATTATTAGCATAGATATTATCCAGCCACAAACACCATAGATCATGAATTATTTCGTCCAACTTCATCCTTCATAACAAGTCCCCTCCGATGATAACAAATTCACAAGCTGTTAAAACAATGGCGTGCATTATTTACGTGAGGCTTAATTAGCAAACTCCTTCATTATTCAGTAATCAATATGCAGTAAAGGGGATGGCGGCTCTTGCTTACACCATTCATCATACCGTGGAACATATGCACCGCTAGGATAGGGGTGCCAGGTGGTACATAATCATGCCTGTTATCGCCGTATGAAAACCTAATATCCCTCTACCCGGGGGTCGAATCTGAGACCTCAGGACCGTAGTTCTATTGCGCATGCAATACAACGGCATCGAGACAGTTATTTGACTTTGCATTTGAAAAATCACGTATGTATTGCCTGGGGATAGAATTAAGCCAGATACGGCGATAGGCTCGCCTCTTATCACATGAAGGGACGGAAATACGCGAAATGTGTGTTCTAGTCAATACATGGTAAATAATCAAAAACGAAGACAGAACCTCCGTACAATCTTACTTTCTTTCTACCTGCTCTTATCGATGGCCTACACAATTTGTCAAGCACGTTGCAGAAAGGATTTGGATTAATTTTCCCGACCGACCACCTGCCTGACGTCAAATCCCTCTAAGGGATCCAGTCCCGGTCAAATTAAATTAGACAATTTGATTTTCCCGACCTGGGAATCGAACCCTGGACCATACATACTGCCACTAGACCAAGGAGGCGACCTCGGTACAATAACGACTAACTATTTTAAATAATGTTTAATTCTAATATAATAATAATATATGTAGACATCCTAGACATCAAAATTTTATACTATACTTATAAATCCCCCTTTTTGACAACCCTAAGTAGTGGGGGCGACGACCCCTCCGAGACGTCTACATCATTTAGCCGTTCGACGGTTCCGTATTGAAATTTGCGGTTTTTGGTCGCTACTCGCTTCTGAATGTTGGTACCGCGCAAATTGAGTGTTGCACGGTAAAACGGCCACGCGGCGGCGCGTCGGCCGAGTTGCGGTTACTGTGCGCGTATAACATCATAATTTCATATTTTAAACAATATTTTAGTAAAATTGTATAAAACACTGCTTGGTGCTGACTGCCTCGGTGGCGTGGTTGTATTTCGGTACGACTACCGTCCTTAGGTCTCGGGTTCGATCCCCGGGTCGGGCAAAGTGATATTGGATTTTTCCATATCAGCCCGGAGTCTGGAATTTGTGCCCGATATGGCGATAGGCTCGCCGCCTATCACATCTGGGACGGAACTAAGCTCGGCGAAATGTGTGTACTAGTACGCTAGTGCGCCTCTGCCTACCCCTTCGGGGATACAGGCGTGAGCTTATGTTAATGTTAATGTATAACAAAAGGTTATTAAATAAACTCTTTGATCTATTATTACAGCCTGGCAGCATATAATGAGTTGTGGACCGGGAAGTCCTGGGCTCGAACGCCAGGACAGGCAAAGCGGTTTTCTTATCATATGTCCTACACGGGATCCCATTCGGAGTTCAGCATAGTCGTCAGGCAGGCCACGATCATCAAACAAAAGACCAATCCTATCTAGAACATGCTCGGAAAGATTTATTGTCTCTGAAACATGTGATTGAAAAGTTTTCCGCCATATTATCACAGTAGAGAAGCTCATCACAAATTTGAACACCGACACAAACGTTTGAAAACGGAAAATACTCGTAGACCACGAACGACGCTTCAGTTCGCAGTATAGCGGAACCCCAAAAGTCGTATTATGAAATAAAACAACTTAAAAGCCCATTAATTAAAAATATAAACCAACTCCGCCAAAATATAATCATAGCCTAAGCCCAACCCTCGTCAAGATGAAAAGCGTAAGGTGAACCCTTTTTTACAATCGGTCTGCGTTAAAAGACACTGGACCGGCCTTAATTACCCCAAAAACCTCTTCTGAAACAGACCCATTTAATACCCTGATCGGGTTATTCAATTTCAATCGAAAGCACCCCGAACACCTTAAAACCCAATCAACGGGTACGCACCCGGTGTATTAAAGAGGGTTTAATTAGACCGTACAATAGTATAGGGTTATACGTTACGTCACAAATAAGGGTACACAATACGTGTCCGACCACAATGGACGGTGGATTTTAAAGGACAGGCACACTGCGTACGTCAAGAGTCAAGACACGCTCCGTAGCCTGTGGCGTTGTGAATCTTTGTGATATCTTATACTATAGACCTCTATAGTATAAGATATCACAAAGATTCACAACCTATACCTATACCTACCACAATATATACCTATATATTATCAGTATAACGCCATATTATGTACTGATTTCTTATTTATTTCTTATTTCTTTGCCATATTATGTGTTTCAAATGATTGAGGTATCTTTTTTTTTTTTTTTTTTTTTTTGTTTTCGCGGGGAAAACGATTTATCGCTACCAATCCACTCCGGGGGGAAGTGAACAGGTTATGTTGGACTCGCCGGTCTTACGACCCGGTATTCAGCCGCCCAGGAAAGGTGGTAAGCATCCAGACGGCCGCCAGGCCGAGTCCCTAACACTATTTACACCCTACACCGGAAATACCAACCAAAACCCCGCGGTGGCCCTCTTCGGCGCATTAGGGTCGGCCCCGGGATTCCCAAGACGAGAGGCGTCTCGGCTTTCGCCGGAGCCGCCGTTGCGCATTACCGCGTTGCGGCCCATCCTCATTTGTAGGAGAGCTCAGAAGCCCCCCATGCACCGAGACGCCCTTGGCGTCAACGGCAACAACGAGGCCAACCACCCGTGTTGCCGTCCATCTCAGGATCAAATAATGTACAAAGTACAAGTGGGCGCTAAGACAGCCCCCCGCTGTGTGCGCCCATGATCCTAGATGTTAGCCCCTATTAGTCGCCTTTTACGACAGGCAGGGGATGCCGTGGTGGAATTCTCTTTCGCCCCCATCCCACAGGGCGAGAGACGCCGGTTAATCGTCGCTCCGGCGTCTCCTACGTCTTCTTTGGCGGCGGTAGGGATCGGATAACTCCCGATCCCTCTCAGCACTCTCCTTCTGTGAGATGACCCGCTCACAGAAGGTGGCCACCGCACGCCAGGACCTCTTGCTGTCGACCATGGCTGATACCACAGCCGGCAGCGAAAGGTCCCTTCCCACTACTGCTACGAGAACGCTGCGCTCTTCATCCCAGGCTGGACAAACCTCCAACGTATGTTGGGCCGTATCTTGCGGGCAGTTGTCACAATGGTGACACACGGCCGACCGCTCCTTGCGGACTACACGACACAGGTACTCACCAAAGCAACCGTGGTCTGTGAGCACCTGTGTCAATCGGAACGTCGCTGCACCGTGGCGCCTGTCCAACCATTTTTGGAAAACAGGGCGCACCGCCGCGACGGCCCGCTGACCTCCCGAAGGATTATCCAGCCTGAGACGCCACTCCTCCACGGCGGCTCTGCGGAAGGAGCCACGATTGGCATCGACTTCTCTTGGAGCCGGTCTTTCTCCACGATTGAATGCAGCCTCCCGCCAGTGAAAAGTGGCGGACAGGGCCTTTGCCTCCAATGAAGAAGCCTCCTTGTGAAGAGCCACCGTCAAACCCAACCGCCGAATGCGGTTAACTACATAGGTGGTGCCAACTGTGGCGAGCATTGCTGCCTCCTCATAGGTCCTGCCAGACGCTGTAATCAGCGTATCGTCAGCGTAGCAGGTAATGCCGACGTCCCGGAGATTGGTACCACGAAGCACCCAGTCATAACCGATGTTCCACAGGAGAGGGCCAAGCACAGAACCCTGTGGAACACCACAAGACATTTGCCTTCGTTGCCACCCATTGGCGCCCGGATACACTACCTGCATGTCAGACAAGTACGAATGCACCAGGCACCGAAGATAAGGTGGAAACTCGTGGTACCTCAGTGCTTCTTCAATGCAGGCCCAGGGAAGGCTATTAAACGCATTGGCGATGTCTAAGGACACCGCCAATACAAGCCTGCCCCGAGCTACTGCATCCTCCGCATGCCTCTTCACCCGCAAAATCGCGTGTACCGTTGAACGGCCGCTACGAAAGCCATATTGGCAATCCGCAAGATTTGGACCAGCCCTCTCGAGATGCTCCACGAGGCGAGCGTGAATTATACGCTCGAAGATTTTACAAACCTCGTCGAGCAACACGATGGGCCGGTATGCCGACGGCGATTCCGCGGGTCGTCCCTCCTTCCTGAGCAGGACAAGCTTTCCGGTTCTCCAACGTAACGGGAAGATACCCTGCTCAAGGCATGCGGTAAAAAGGCTGCGGAGCCTCGGACCCAAGTATTTGACGACAGTTACCCAAATACGTCCAGGAACGCCATCAAGTCCCGGTGCCGTGTTCTTACCCCGCAACCGAAGCACTGTCAACCTGAGTTCTGCAGGTGAAACCTCCGGGATTTGCCCTGCCGAAATAGGAATCGACGATGGCTCCGATTGTTCTGGCGCCATCGGTGGAGGAGTGGTCTCTGAAGTAGCCGGAAACAAAGTCGCGACTACATTATTTAGTAATTCTGGTTGAAGACTCTCCGTCAATGGAGGCGCCGCTGGACGAAGTTTGTTCATCGCCAAGCGATAAGGCCGCCCCCATGGGTCATTGTTCAGAGTCTCCAAGAATTCCTTTCTAGCCACGACCTTCGCTCTCCTGATAGCTACTTTCAGCGCTCTCTTCGCCTCTTTATAGAGGCCATAGAGCAGCCGCTCCTGGTTCTGGTGATGCATCGACCTGAGCCGACGACGACGATGTCTGGCATAGCGGCGACGCGCAGCAACACATGAACTCCGTAATTGCGCTAGCTCCGCCGACCACCAGTACACCTGGCGTCGCGGCGGAAGGCGCTGAATACGCGGCATAGCGGCATCGCAGATATTTGACACGGCGTCCCCGAACCACTCGGCTTCTTGTTCAACTCGAACCGGTCCTTCCGGTACGGGGAGCCATGACATCACCAGAGCGGCTTCCTCTAGGGCCTCTTTATCCAAACGCTTTATAGCCCACCGCGGGCCGCTCCCATGCAGAGAAATCGGGCCACCGTTGGGATGATTGAGGTATCTAGCAAGAACGGTTTTTGAATATGTATTCCATAAAACAAAATCATCTCATTTCTATCACATTCATTTTCGACCGACTTCCCAAAAAGAAGGAGGTCCTCAATTCGTCGGTTCTTTTTTTTAATGTACGTTACGCGATATCTCCGCCGAATGTGAACCGATTTTCAAAATTATTTTTGTGTTCGATAGGGCTTCTTTCAAGGGTGGTCCCATATACATGGTCACTATAGTCGGATTGCTAATTAAACGGAGTAAACTGACAGATCGAAATGTCACTTTCCAAAATAATGTTGCTTACTTTCAAAACATAGTGATTGATCTAGTTAAATTTTTATCATTCAAAGAAACAATAACTCAGCACTAGCTTGCAAAATTAAAATTTTATTGCGTATTTTTAGAAATTTCAGCTTAACCCTTCCACTAAATGTCTGTGTAAATAATTTTGCTTAAATAATCACAAGAGATACGCGAAAGGATAAAAATGAAAATTACAAATATTTCTTTTTATTATTTGAGGAAAATGACGTTCGGCACATTCATAGCTTTTGTGAGTTTTGTTTATAATGAATAATGACTATAATTCCAGTGGATAGCCATAACTTAGCATACAGTAATTTACTATGATTATCATTCCATAGACATTCAGTACTAATCACACATTAGGCAGGAATTACGACTTTGAGTTGGACTTTAGAAAATGAAAGAATGAAATGGTTCACTGAATTGAAATGTTTAATAATCTTGATCTTTTTACCGCAGCACTATTTAAATTTCATGAAAAAGTGGCAACATTCGAAATGTCAGTTTACTCCGTTTAATTAGCAATCCTACTATACCCGTTGTGAAGTCGGTCTGTTAAGTTTTTAAACTTGTGATGCTATATAATTTCTTTTTACACAAGATTTAATGTTAATGCGGTTTTTTCAATACACCTAGGGAGGTGAATAACTTGAAGACAATGGATTTGTAAAATTAGATTAAGATAAAACCGAAGTTTTGGGAAACAAACAATACGTAAACAAACTTAAGACTAATCTCACACAGTCATACTCATTACATACGCAAAAATAGAGACAACCAGACAACATTTCAAGTAAGATCACGAAATTCCCTAAGCTAGTTTTTGTAAGGACCTTCGCTTTCATATATATCACCCTGACGTTATCAAAATGTTATGCCACCTCTGTGTCATTCCCTGATGTAAGACAAGTGTGACTACCTGCCATGGAGCTGCCATGACACAGGTCTCTAATACAGATAATACGTCATGAATACCACCTCAGTAGCTCGACCATGAGGTTTTTGACATTTCACGCTAGCGACTACGTAAATAATATCTATGAAAAACGTCAGTTCCCCGCGTAACTGCTAGAGGCGTTCGGGTGTTTGTCATACGGAGTCTCTAGCGATTAATGACAAAAAACTCATGGTTGGCCTACTGGTCGCATAAAGATTTAATACTTGAAATAATACCTTTGATTAGCACTCTGATTTTAGCTATTCATGTAAGAACTTCATTTCGCTCTCGGCTCCGCCCGCGTATGTTTTTTTTTCTTATAAAATACCTAGCTCCTCTTACATCACAAATTTAACCGATATGCGTGATTGCGTATAAGGGCTCCTGGACATTCATCTCTTATCTCATCCCAGTCAGGTTGTTTGAGACTAAAAGTAGCCTGGATCAAAGATTTCCTCATACGTCATGAAAACGTCACAGACAGATAGTTACTTACGCATTTATAAAATTAGTATGGATATAGTGCGATTTGGCTCCAGACTTACTATTCGTAAGGTTTGAACGCTGGCTCTTAGCCAGTGTAAGTTTTTCCTTGGCCGCCTCAACTTCCTTGTCACGCAGAATCAATACGATTTCAATAATAAATACTCTGTTACATTTTATATATCAAAAGATGAATAGGAAATACGACCTACTTATGAACTTTCTTTGTGCGTTAAGATTGAGCGTTTCTGCTGATTTTATTTTTTTCCAGTAAGATTTGTACTTATCCGTTATTGCTAATATTAATAATCAAAAGTTCAAAACTTATAACTGACTTCAAAATCTATCTGATTGTGGCTAAATGCACATGGGACTGCTCTTGAAACGACGTTTTATCAAACACAAAAATCTCGAAAATCGTTCCACATTTGGCCGACCTATCGCGTTACATAAATATACAGAAGAATTGATTACCTCTTTTTGAATCGGTCGAAAATAAAATATGTACACAGCTCATCAATATAATATACCCTAGATGCACAGTTCTTTGCAAATATCCTCCTAAAAAGTGGTCTCAGGAATAAAACAAAGAAAAAGATCACAAGTTCTAATTAAATCAACACAAATATAACCCTATACACGTGTAATAAAGTAGCTTTTTAAACAAAATAAGCAAGCGTTCTTAAATTTGAATTTTGAAATTTAGAATTCCATCGGCGTCGGACTGTATGCAAAACGAGTGCTTAAGCACTCCTTTGCTGTCCCATTTTCCGAGCGTCAACTGTGCATCTACGTAATTAATATATCGATGACACAGCTTGTGAAACTTATTCTTTCCATAAACCTACTTGAAGCATCTTTTTCGAATACTGGACATTACAAAAAATCAGCAATTACTTTTTTATCACACTACCATTTACTTAAATCGTTAAAGCCTTATTAAAGCATCATCCCTCACATTGTTAAATTAGATCGCCACTATAGATACGTCGGAATAAAGCTTTCGTCATTAATACGTAACTTATCGGAATCTTGAAAAAACACTGTTGATAACGAGCTTTACATTAGGGCAAAATAACTTTCACCTGATGAAAAATGTCGACCATCCATACAAGGAAGGCTGTGCGAAGAGGCCGTGAACCATTCGGCCATACTAAATATGCGTATTGATGTATGTTCGCAATTAAAATCTGCATCGTTAAGAGATGGAAATCTGAATCATTAACTGATGAAGAACGCCGCGGGATTTATTGTATAAATATTTGAGTTCGTACAAATGTCACTTGGGTTAACAAACATAATGTAATGCCGTAGTGCGAATGACTTTCGACTATGTATTCGAAAGTTGTTCGCGCTAAGTACCCAGTATTTTACTTCAGCGTCGACAGCAAAAGCAGCACTGGAGAAGGCGGTACGTAGCATGCAATTCAAAGTTGAAATAATGTCGACCGTCGAAAGATACCTAGAGCTTGTCGATCGACAGTATTATGCCAACTCAGGCTGAAATCTATAGATCAAACTTCGATTAAGCCTGAGTTCTGAGTTAGTTTCTTTGACTTAGACATAGTCGAAGTTCGCTCTATAGATCTTAGCTTCAATGTTATGACCAGCATCCTAGATCTAGATTTACCCGAACGAGCTACCAAGTGGTAGTTTACATGTGGTCTGGTCAGGTCTTAGGTCAGGCGCTAAGCACATTTGTTATACTCACAACGCCATCTAGTTTTATTTAAAAGTACTACTCATGTAAAATATGTTCTAGTTTGCCAGTGCGCCTCTGCCTACCCCTTCGGGGATACATACGTGATCTGATGTTTTTTTTTGTAGTAATAATTGTTATGTTAACATGGCGCCGCGCTGGGCTATATTTTTTAAATAAATCATATTCTTGAATAATGAAAGTTAACAGATTGATGCAAGACAGATACGTCGATTACGTAACTTGATAGTTTACGTAAATGTACTTAAGTTATATACGGGGAGAAAGGTCTGGAGACTATGATCGTTACTGCAAACAACCTTGCATTATTATAAAAGTAACCAGCCCTCGTTCGTTTCCGTGTAATTTAAAACATTTATGTATTTAACAACGAAAAACGTTGATTGACATTTCAGAATTTATCTATAATTAACATAGTTATACGTGACTATTAAAAGTAATTTATCAATTTTTAAACGCACTTATGTACGTTGCGTAAAAATAATAGTTAAACTATCAAGAGATAAAATTGAATAAATACACTTCTTGTATCATCATAATCGATCAACTTACGAAAACGTCCTTGCTTTCATCCGAGAGCAAATAACAGAGCGGCCATTTATAATTATGAATTTTACTTGAAGCTACTTAAGTTAATTGGACCACACCGGAACGCCTTGAATGTTTGCTACAAAAAACCATCGTTGATGGGGGGAGTGGGGATGTTTAATTGGAAATTTGTCATACTGGTCTGCGAAGTTTGTGCTCAAAGGCATCGCCAATCGCCGCCGCGGTTCATACTTACTTCTTATAAACTTTCGTGGCAGGTACGTAATTGAGATCTAGGACCTCCCCACTTTAAAAAACATTACCTTTCTTACGAGGAAGTCGGGTAAAAACGGATCGGCTTTATTTGTGGCCGTGCTTCGTGTATGGAAATATAGGGCCTTACTTAAAACAGCATTTTTAGCTGAGCAAATGGTTAAGAATAACCTGTCACTTTATTTCCTTGCGTTACATTTTTCAAAAATGAAAGGGCAACCTATGGTATAAAGATAAGCAGAGCTAAATATTTTTATAAGTAAGGGGCATTATGTCTTACTCTATTGTCGCTCTCTTCTATTACGTAAATTATACAAAATACGTCACATATATTTTAGAACACAGTCTAATGTAAATAACGAAGCCTCGTCTAATTTGAAACAGTACTATTACTAACCTACAAGTCTGACATAGATGGATAGTATGCAATAGGTAAATCATCAGCCATGTTAAGAATATAAAATTATTTGACCCCCATTAGTACTCTCGAGTTCACATCTGGGCCCTTCGAGGTCCTGACAAATACAAAACGTGCAACATTCGTCTAGACAAAACGCTTTCAGCGAAAAGTTGCTTTACATCGGTACCGCTGTAAGATATTTTTCTTCATCTTGGATTTTAAAAAGACTGCTACAATTTTTTTGCGAATAGACTACATGCTCTACTTCGTCACAAAGGGGAAAAATATGTTTTAAAAGATCAAAACTATTTCAATATTCTTGTCATGTAAAAAAAAACTCCCAAAAATGTATTACTTGATATACGCCGCCCTCAAAACATCCAAACAAAACACCCTTGAGCTTATACCTTCCAAGGTATTTGTCGCAATTTCGGTTAAGGATTTTCTCTGGTTTTCCACAAATTTTATTTTCGATAGTACCTCGCCGGGCCGGCTTATGAGAAAGGTTCAATGGCTTGACGGCAACGACAAATCCAATAAAGAAGTGTGCCTCCAAGAAATTTATGTTATTGACCGGATTATAGCGAGTGACGTGTGAGAAGTGGTGTCGGCGACCAGTTTGTATAGACCCCTGGACTTGTATACGTTCGAGTGGGGATTGTTAAGTGAATTGAGGTGGGGGGAGATCATGTAAATTGGTCGTGTTATTGATTGTTCGGAGCACCTTTCCTGATACGTCAGCGATCGGCCGCACGCGGGCCTTCTGCTCTACATATTACGTGCTAAATGAGTGAGGAAATTCGCTTGTCATTTTTGTGATTTAATGCTAAACGTATGGCCATGAACAGGAAAATTTGCTGGAAAAATATAACGAAGGCTACTATGGTAACATTGTCATTCACGAATATTTTGTAGGATATATTGTTTGACATCAAATTTCCTCTCAATTCAATATGAGTTAGTTCTTAAACCAGTAGGATACCTTTTGACACTCGATTAGTTTTGAACTACGATTTCAAAATTCGGCAAAATCGAATCGTGTGTCAAAAGTCAGGAGATGAAGTCAATTTAATTACAAGTACCAACAACACCATTGCGCCGGATCGGCAACCGCACACGTGTTCTCATGAATTAATAAAGGTAACATGATTATACTAATCCAGTATTCCCACTGTGCAATTCTAATTTCAGAAGCTAATCTCGGAACAAGCGCGGAACACGCCTCCGACGTGTACATGCAAATTGCATGATTTATTAATTAGAACACGCTGTATACATTTATACCTGACATGGACGATCAAGGAACAATAGATCATGCTGAACGGAATTGGTGTCAAAAAGGCCGGCTTCAAGAAATCACAAATTTTATCACTTGTAGTCGGTGCTGGGGTCAATGCAGATCAAATAAAAATACATCGAAATGTATTTTTGACTTCTTTAATATAATAGACATAGACTATAAGGTTTCTCGACGAATTCAGCCTAAGATGTAGAATAGCAAAATATTAACGTATATATTTTTGTGATGGATTATAAGGTTACATCCATCACAAATAAGAGATACACTGCGTAGTGTGTTTATAGACAACTCATCAGAAACAATGGGACAAAGTGTTTATTGTTGCATACTGTTCCCACACTCATAAACGCACGGTAGACATGTAGCTTTAGAATGCTTCACGAAAGAAATGTAAATAATATCATAATTTTAGCGAAAGTAAATTTCGTTAGGGAGACTATGTTTTAGAAGGTTACACAATGAAACAAATGTTGTATAAAAATCTCAATCTTAACCAGCCGACAAACTATTGCGCAGTTTGGCGGGTTTAAAACATAGTACATACCTAATTGTTTTCTTTTGAATAAATAACAAAAATAGAAGTTTAATAAAATCACATTACCTTCTAAACGTACTCTGGAACAAATAATATCAAGTCCATAATATAACATAAGCTCACGCCTGTATCCCCGAAGGGGTAGGCAGAGGCGCACTAGCGAACTAGTACACCCATGTTTCGCCGAGCTTAGTTCCGTCCCAGATGAGATAGGGGGCGAGCCTATCACCATGTCGCGCACAAATTCCAGACTCCGGGCTAATATGGAAAATCCAATATCACTTTGCCCGACCCGGGGATCGAACCCGAGACCTCAGAACCGTAGTCGTACCGAAATACCACCACGCCACCGAGGCAGTCGCAGACCCCCTAATAAGTCCATGCAATACAAAAATAGCCGGCGGCGTACAAATCACCGCAGCAAATTGACTTCTTTCGACCTGCAATTTTAATAAAGCTCCCAATATTATGTCACGAAGAAAACCCGATGAAATCATAATAGAAAAATCAGAGAGCTGTAGGGACGTAAGCGAAAGTTTCCTCTTCGGGAGGGTTTTGTTTCAAACCTCTTTTCATCGAGTCGCCAATAGTTTAATAAATAATGCGGGGAAATTGCCGTCATAGCTTATTATTTATGGCATTTTCGTGAGCTCTTTTCAAACGATTGAGGCAGTCTTGTAAGAAATTGCGATGAATGAAATGATTTTTTGTAAGACACTCTTTGATATTACAAATAGACTTATGAACCGGAAGGATTGATTAAATCGGAAGTTGTTTACGCGTGAAACGTTATACATGAGTAATTTTATTGAGTTTATATATTTGGCAATAATTTGGCTTTCAGTTTACGTGTCAAAGGGTTTAGATTAATCATATTTGACTTGCATAGTTAGATGTGTTTACGATTTTTATAATCGCTTAACGATTAAAATAATGTGAACAAAGATGTGTTGTATCTTTGTGTAAATTGATGCAGAACAACGAACAAAGCTCAAAAAGTATCGCTTACAACTAATCTATTATATCATACTAACATAAGGAAATTTATTGTCACGATCTAATTCAATTGTCCGTTCCAGAACATTCACTATGGTTATGATTAACAGGAGATTTGAAGCTCCTATGGATCTTGTAGCTATTTGAATTGCTATTTAAATTTGTACTGGCTACCTAGTATACAATATACCAAACACATTAAAAGCATATCCCTTCGCCACATATTGCGTTCATCACTGCGCGCGTTAAATCCAAATGATACCGTACGAATGCAAAATTAGCACTTTAAATAAAATTCACACCGGTGATGAATTAGTATGTATTGTGAGTAGCTTGTTGAATGGTGATATTTAGTGGCGTATCGCAATATCGTCCGTCCGGCCGTCCCCTGCGGCGACGGCAATTTGCGGACGAAATGCTTGAATTCTACGCAATTACAAGACCAGTGTATCTTGATCCGCGAATCGCTCTTACAATCTAGTGTTACAAACGAATTGTTGTTCACTCGTTTCGACAAACAAGCGACGTATCTATCATGTCGGGTATACACCAACTGAATGAACGATCGCGAATCTATGCCTGTTGCATTCACACAATATCGAAAGTCTGTTTGTATGAACGCAACGGAGGTAGATTCGCAAACGTTCGTTCGGTTGGTGTGTACACGCTATCAAACACGGGTTTCCATTCTGAGCGAGAACTGTCAGCCGATGAGATGTCTGCCTTAGAATTACGCAGTAGATATTTTCCTTCTGCGTGGAGGAGCCCACTGGATCGGATTATTTACCGTTGCATAGAAAATGCCATAATACATAACAGTTTGCTGTTGCGTTTCGTAGTGAGTGAGTTTTCGCCACTAAGCTTATGCCCTTATAAAAATATTTAAGCGCTGCTTATCTTTAACCATAGGTTGTCCCTTTCATTTTTAAACAATGTAACAAATGTAAAAATTTACAGACTATTCTTAGCGAAAAAATAAGCGAAAATATTTTTATAAGTATAAGTATATATCTATCTACTCTTACCTAAAGCTGAAAATAAACAACTTCTGCCAAATGCTCATACATTTAAGGTCGCCTTATGTCGTTTAAAGCCGCCTTATCTGTTAAAATTGTATGGCGAAAATTAATGTAAGAAGCCGTTAAAATTGAGTAACGTTTGACCATTCGGGCGTTAATCAATCCCCTTAAGATTAGTGGGCTATTGAAACACTACCAGCTTTTTCAACGTGGTGTATTAAATATAATCTTTCCGTATACAATTTGGTACATAATGGAGTTTCTAGGCTTATTTGCCTGTGCCAGTGATAATAAAACGCATACATTATTTTACTTTTAATAACACGGCTGATGGGAATGCCTGAACAGAGCGAACAGGTATTAATTTTTGTTTTGCTTTCCGATGGCCTCGGGCTATTACTGATTCCGCTTCATAGCCTAGTAATTTACAACTGATAATTTAAGACAATCTTGTGGGATAATCGGCGCGTACAATGTAAGGATATTATTTGTTTTGTAGTGAAATCGCATTGCATTCAAAATTAGCATGTCTCAGGAAAATTAATGCTAACCACTCTATATTCTCGATAACATACTATGCTAATGTTTCATCACGGACGTAATACAAAAGATGGACGGATCGCTAGGAACATCGCAAGCGAAGCAGGGTTTTCCGCACATTCGTTCTATCGATACGTAATGACGTGTGTGCGTAGGGCACTTTTGTACAGGCGCGTTTGTGTGCGTGGCTTCTCTGTGGCTTCCGTTTAACTTAACTATAACCAGCATAACTATAGGTGAAACGGTTTAACTATACGGTTAACGGTTTAACTATAGGCAAGATGGTGTCCTGCTTTTTCTTTAAGTCCGTGTGTTTCATATAAACATAGTATATATAGGTAACGGCGCGCATACACGATATGTCTCAATTTGCGATCGGCAACATGATAACTTAACGCGGTAATTGCATACATTTAGTATCTCATCCCACATAAATACCTTGAGAATGGACCACATCTCATAGATTAATGTTCATAACTGTCATTTCAAAGACATCTAATCAAAGGTTAACCTGGGTGCTAAGTCAGGTTAAATATTTTCGGTTTAATTGGAAAATCCTAACATAATACAACAAACACAATAAAATAAGGTGATTACAATTCGGGTATAGTAAACCAGTTTTGGCCTATAGTAGGTACATATTTGCATCGTAAAATAAGAATGATTTTCACGGGAAGTCTGACAAGGTGGGCGTCGCTTGTTGTTTATTTTATATTATTCTCTAGAGGTGTGTTTGTTGTTTTTAAGTGTTGTGGTTTAATGCATCAAAGTGCAGTGATAGATGGACAGTATAACGAGAAAAATTTTAAATCGGCACCGCGCTGGAAGGAATTACCGCTATAATACCAGCAGGACCCTGAGATCATCCACATCTGGGTTTCATGGTCATTGTGAAAACATAATTGCTCTATTAACCTTGACATTGCTTAAATCATCGCAAATGCGTGGAAGTCATTATTTTTAAAAAAAGAAGAAGAAAGGTGGCGTGTAGCATGTTTTCAAATCCCTTTCAACGACTGAATTTAAATTGAAATTCTAATGGAACTTAACTTTTATTTGAATTAATCAGCAACATTATAGTTTTTGCTGTAAGGGTTTAAAGTTTAACCGTACCTTATAATCCATTGAATACCTCTGGATCTAAAAGTGAACATTGCATAGTATCAAAGCTCATGTAAAACTGGACGGCAATGATTGTCCATTTCAGTCAATATGCCGCCTAAAGTTATTGTCGTGATAGAGCGGTGTTTCGTCACGTCAATCGTTCGTTTATCCAACTATCAAATAATTTGCAACATAATAATTCGGTATTATAACCTTAGAGTAATAACACTTATGATTATAAAACCACTCAGTTAAATAACAGTATATTGTTATAACACATATACGCTCACGCCTGTATCTCCGAAGGGGTAGGCAGAGGCGAACTAGCGAACTAGTAGAATATCCACATTTCGCCGAGCTTAGTTCCATCCCAGATGTGATAGGGGGCGAGCCTATCGTTGTTATGTGAAGTATAAAAACTTAAAATTTAATGTTCTGCGTTTAAATTCTTTGGTTCTATAGTAATTATTTGTTACATAAGCTTTGCTTAGGTGGCGTAGTTGTACTTCTGTACGACTACCGTCTTGAGGTCTTGGGTTCGATCTCCGGGTCGGACAAAGTGATAATGGTTTTTCAATTTAGTTTCAGCCCGGAGTCTGGAATTTATGCCTGATATGGCGATAGGCTCGCTCCTTATCACACCTGGGACGGAAATAAGCCCGGCGAATTATGGGTTTTCTAGTTCGCTAGAGTCTGCTTCCGTCTACCCCTTCGGGGATACAGTCGTATGTTATGATGTTGTTACATAAAGTTATTTATTTACAGACTAAACGGCAATTTAGTCAATAATACATCTCAACTATTCAAACTTTTCACGGCAATATTAATATCTTCAAACAGAAATCCACTGAGCCGAAGAACAAAACAACTTAACAGAGTGTGTCCCAAGACGGACCATTAGTTAAATTACTTTAAGCACTCGATCAATTATAAACAAAACTTATATCGCACCTGATCCGGGATTAAATTGGGAGGGATGGAGCGGTTGGCGTCCCCGGGGAATCGAAGCGCTGATCAAAGGAGGATTTAGTGTGACGCACATGAGTGCCCGGAACTGACCGGAGATGAAACTAGTCGTTAAACTTGTGGTTAAGTTAAAAATGGATTTGACGTTTGCTGGTGAGAGTTATGTATGTGACGTCATAATGTAGCTACAAGATTTTTATCTTTAGACTTAGTTCTTATGCTCAAATCAAAGAGTTTTGTAGTCGATCATGATTGCGTAGGATCAGAAAGAAGATAAGTTGCAGAAAGAATTTGGCTTAGTTTTACGACCGACTGCCTGTCTGATGTCAGTCGCCTTCTGGAAGATTCAGTCTCGGGCAAATGGTGTTAAAAAAACACCCCGCCCGACCTAGGAATCGAACCCAGGACCTCCCGGTTCACAGCCCATATACGCTGTCACTAAGCAGACGACCATTACACACACACTAAACTTATGAAAGAAACACGTTAGCACAACCTTATCCCAATACATAATTGAATGGTGGTATTAAAATGGATTCAGCCATTACGAAAATAAGCAACCAGAATAACAACACAAGTTTTGGGTCATAATTATGTTAAAAAACCTTGTTTGTAGCAATTTGTACCTATATTTGATTGTAACCTGTTTTGTGTTTTAAATAAATAAATAAAATACACAAACGAAAATGTCTCACTTAAAGATAAAATGCGTAGTACATAGCATACAGCACGTAAAGAAAACAACTGCATAATCATAAAAGAGTTAAAGAATTTAGATAATACGAGTAACTATAGCGTGACCTTGCGGTGACCTAGAAATAAATATCAGGTATATAATGATTATGCACTTATTAATCCTGCATTCTTCCATTATCATATCACACCTAATTTAAGATAACTAAACCCATTGACGTAATTGCATTTGCACCCGAAAATGTTTCGCGTGTGTACGAAAATATGTTATCACTTATCAGTGATAGTATTGATTTGTTCATAAACTCGGCGTTTTTTATCAGATATCCGTAGGCGTGTGCTGATCTTGTAAACTGGAATGTGTATCGGTAATATGTAAAATTCGACAATATATACAATGCTTATAAAATAAATGTGTAGACATTTAGATAAGATACATATACGCCGTGACTGACTCCGTGGCATGGTGGTATTTCGGTACGACTACGGTGCTGAGGTCTCGGGTTCGATCCCCGGGTCGGGCAAAGTGATATTGGATTTTTCCATATCAGCCCGGAGTCTGGAATTTGTGCCCGATATGGCGATAGGCTCGCCCCCTATCACATCTGGGACGGAACTAAGCTCGGCGAAATGTGGGTGTTCTAGTTCGCTAGTACGCCTCTGCCTACCCCTTCGGGGATACAGGCGTGAGCTTATGTATATACGCCTAATTTATATGGGCTGTGCAACGAGAGGTCCTGGGTTAAAATTCTAGGTCGGCCAAAGCGATTTCCCTGACACTATTTGTCGGGACAAGATCCTCGAGATCGATTTGACGTCAGCCGTTCGTAACAACTAAAAGTGGACTAAACTTTTGAATCATTGTGTTGTGCCGACCACACAGAATGGATACACTCATAAAGGCAAGTTCAATAAGATCCACAGTCACAGTTAATATCATCATCTTGACCCCACACTCAGTGATCATCAGAAACGAGTAGAGCCTTTCGATAATCAGATATTCTTCTGACACTTATATTATTAATCTAAAAAATATCAATTTTAGAAGATTACAACAAACAATGTAACTATTATTTGGTTTTTAATTTTTAATTTCATTTTTAAGTTCACACTGTCTCACAGAAAATCGACGTAAAGTGACAGCTTACTGTCGCGTTTCGTTCGGTGAGTGAGATTTCCGGTGGCCCATTCCCCCCCCCCTCCCTTTCCCAATCCCTTTTCCCTCTCCTTCCATTTCCTCTTTTTAGTTTGGCAACGCACCAATGATTCTTATTGTGCCTATGGGCGGAGATCACTTACAATCAGGTGACCCATCTGTTCGTTTGCCAGTCTCTGCCATAAAAAAAACATGACTAAAATTAAGTTTACTTCTTATAGGTTCATTTTTATATCCACATTCGTAAATATGTAGTTTTCTAGTCATATCTAATGATCCCACGATTCTCCACTTACATATCTAAACAGATGACTGCGAAATACCTGAACGCCACACTCTGCCAGCGACGCGGCAAACATGATATGTCTCACGTACACGGAAAACTCACGAAAAGAGCCATTGTTCCGCTATAAAAGATGTAAACACGCGTCGGTTGATACTGTTATACATTAGTTAGCAGAACGCGCAACAGTAATCGTGTTATGCGATATTTGATCGGCGGGGTTATGGCGTACGTGGGCCGCGGATACTGAGATCCCGAATGTTTCGCTGTGACGATGTTATTCGGGGATAACGTGTATTGTAGTCTATGTTTCCTCGTGTGTAAGTGTTGAAGAAACAACATTTGCGCCCTTTTTTATCCGAGCGCGGTGATGTGATTACACTACATGATAAGATTTTTGAGTGGTAGAGCCACGCTGTAGACAGTAACGGCTACAACACGAATGGGCCGGCTCGAACGGTTTGATACCACTGTCTCACAGACAACCGACGAAAAGTGGCACGCTTTCTGTCGCGTTTCGTTCGGTGAGTAAGATTTCCAGTGGCCCATTTACCAGTCCCTTTTCTCTCCCCTTCAATTCCCTCCTTTTAGGTTGGCAACGCACCCATGATTCTTTTTGTCTTGGGTATCTATGGGCGGTGATCACTTACCATCAGGTGACCCATCTGCTCATTTGACAGTCTCTGCTATGAAAAAATAATAATAAGCGTAGTGTAGCTACAAAAAACCAGCGACCATCGACAAACAGTGGGTTTATCGATGGTCACGGGACTCATGCCGGCCGGTTTCTCGGTCCTTAAGACACTTGTCAAATCCCAAATCAAATTCATATTTTTTAATGTTAATAAGCCAAATAAATGGGAGATAAATTACATAACATACCTAGTTATGAACCTTACTAAGCCAGTGATATAAAATTGCATAATTTTGTAATTCGATTTTAATATAATAAGACTAAAAACATAGGACTCCAAAGATTTCCAGACTCATGTGTTGGTAGCGGCCTACATCCAGCAACATCATGCAATCTTTAGAGGACTTCCTGTGGCCGATAATTATATTGATGATAATAAAACACATTTATTGAATCACGATCGTGTCATAAGATTTAATAAATGTATTTAGTACTTGCTTTACTGCGCAAATATCTTATGTTCTGCAATCTGGAGCATCTTTATTTGTTAAGAGGAAAAACAAATAAGTAACTTAGATAAATGTGACATGATTACATAATGTTATTGTTTTATGTTAACAACCCCGGAAGATTTGCAGTAGTTTACTACCAAATGTAGGCCATCCACATCTTAACATAAATAATGCAGTACAAAGAAGTCAAAAATAAACATTCTCATAGAAATATATGAAGAGCCATTAAAGATTATTAAGGTGTACCAATAGCGACAGAGATGATAGATATGTATGTTTATATTACAAACACTTAACAATAACATACTTAATAAACATTTTTCACGCACCTTCGTTAAGTACACTATAACTGATGATAGATGCATTAATTTGAGATCAATGTGGGATATGTCTCGTATGTACAAATTAAATAAAATTCGAAATTTAAAGTTAAGCTTTGAGGTATACCTAATACGACTAGCCCGCCTAGCATGCGCGTCACGAGATATCTCGATAATTGACTGTCGAGATGTTGTCTACAATATTGTATGAAAATAAACGAGGACGCATATTACGTGTGCGTAAACCAATAAAGAAAACCGATTATAACAGGACAAAAAGTGTAGACAAAATGTTCTCGTGGCGCGCATGCTAGGCGAGCAGGACAGCGGGTTTAGACAAGTGGCTTATGCGCTAGTCGAATAGAATAATAAATATATGCGAATGACACAAGAGTACGCTGTATGCGGCGTTCCCTTATGTCATCCCTATACATTTACTTTTCTATTCGACTAGCGCATAAGCCACTTGTCTAAACCCGTAGAAGAGGCTGAGGCGCGTGAAGATAACGACACCACTGCTTTGCATGCGTTTTGCAGTATGAGAGTGCGATCGAAAGTCAGAAGACAGCAACATGCGACATTTTCTATATACACAAGCACATAAGCGGACGAATCACTATCGTCTGACTCACATCTCTTGCCTAAAACCGCGCCTCCTGCACTTAAACATTACACAAAACACCTACACAGACCATGGTCTCGCTACACATTTGTATCTATGGTCCATTGTTTTGCGTATGTGTTTTTATGTTTTGTTTCAAACAGATGCAGGAGACGGGCCTTTTGTTAAACACTTCACAACCTGTCTTCAAGATTTGTTTTACCTTCTATTCGTTCAAGGTAATTACCCAAATCCCTCAGACTAATCGTCCACGACCTCACTTCTTAATGCAGGGTCAAGATCACTAAAGCCCACCCACACCTTTACATTAATTAAACTACAAAATGTGCAGGAACAATAACTCATTAAGGGTCATCGGTGGAAGAAAGCCCGCTGCCCTGCACCGGGCCAAACGATTAATGACTTAATTACAAGCTAACAAAGCTCTTAATCACTTGACACTGGACCTAGCGTGTACGGTAACCGAGATAAAACAGTTGCGGTGTATATACGACGAATATATTTACGAGAGAGAGACGAGAGACGAGAATTTACGATTCGCCACTTTCTAAGCAATATAAATAATATTATAATTCATAAAGGTTTATTAAGCTTATTGGTTAATTGGTGATGGCAATTTCAGTTAATTACTTTCCCACTATAAAAGATAATCGAAAATCAATACACAACATTTTATAGTAACAATTTTGACAGACATTATAGTCATTCTCTAGTAGACAATTATTGGGTTCGTACTGCACTTGCTATTACGTAAACGCAGCGTATTTTTATTATACTGGAACAACTTAACTGTTCTTAACATTCCACCCATGATTCTTATTGTGTCTTGAGTGTCTATGGGCGGTGGAGATCACTTACTATCAGGTGACCCATCTGTTCGTTTGCCAGTCTGCTATAAAAAAAATTAGAAAAATAATAACTCAATGTACTATTTTATGTATATGTGTATGATGATTATCTAATAGCTTAATTTACCTTAAATAACAATTAGCTATTCAACACGAATATTCGTTAGAAAATACGGTCAGAACAAATCAAAATTCGACGTTTAGAGCCAGTGCCTGGTCAAAACGTGCACAGTAAGCAGTGTCAAATGTACAGTCAAGTCATCGTTTACACGTGTACACACAACCCGTGTTTATTGTATGCATTACCATCTCCGATTTACTCGCCGAGTGCCCTTGCACATCGAATATTAATTACATACATTTATTATTAATCATCCATGATTCGTAATTATAGATCCATTTCGCTCGGCGCGGTGCGTTTATTCCCACGAAACTGGGTTGACTGGTATGAAAATATGTCCCTGGAACGAAAATAGCCTGTAATTTTACAAATTTTCATTATAACCATTCATAACGTAGACTTACCTATTTATATATATAAAGCTATGATAGGTTTCTTTTTTAGTGTCACCGTAAGAACCAATTTGGTATTTAATTAAACGCTAACAAAATATTTCATACTCTTAAAAAGCTAGAAAATATGATTTTGTAAAAGTTTTCAAGTTACAGTCGACCGAAACGTGAACGAATAACTATCGACTACGCGTTCGAATCGAGCTCACGTTGTGGCAAAAATCCATAGAAATTAACGAAAAAGCTCTAATCGATTTCAATATCGAATCGAATTCTGCCGTCAAAATTAATTCGTGCTTGGGCCTCTGTTGTTTTTATTGCGACCAGTTCTTGGGACGCTTAAATTTGAGACCTTCTAATTTATAGCTGCTCAAATTTCGCAAGGCTCTCGAATTCAAATATCGCATTATGTACGGCTGCGACACGAAATCATTATATTGGATCTTTACGGCGCAGTGTTCAAAGAGAAACCGAATCTCAATAAATATTGGCGAATGTTTTAAAGCTCTAATCTGAAACGATAAGTACAATACTATACATACTTTCGATATTAAAACTGTTAGCATTTGAAACATGCAAACTGCATTGTAATTCGCCAGCCAAATTATTAACTCACATACATACATACATAGACTCACGCCAGTCTCCCTCTGGGGTAGGCAGAGACTAAGGAGCGCTAATTGATTCGATTCAAGCACAGCTCTTTCACTTCTTCCACAGTCATCAGTCTTTTCATGCACGCTCGTCGGTTACGAGAACTCCTTATTTGGCCCTTTTTAATAGATCGCCAATTTGATCCATAAAGGTATGTCTAGGACGTCCTCGGCCGACGCTACCATTCACTTTCGCTACACACATTTCTTCGGTTGCTCTACTGTCATCCATCATTTCAACGTGGGCAAACCACCGAAGCATTCCTTTCTCAATCCTCCTCCTCCTGAGTCAACTTAATATAGGTTAAATTTCTACAGAAAACATCTATCTAAAGGTAGACTCTCCGATTTGATCTCAATCGGTCCAAAAACCTTATACAGGCTTAAGTATAAGGTTATATAAGCCCGCATAAGTTATGTAAGGTTAGCCCTACATAACTTATGCGGGACAAATAAGTGAAAAGGAATCGTCTATCGACGTCAGCACTCGTGCCCATTCGATCTGTAGCAAATATCCTCAGATTCCGAGCGTCCAGTATCGGACATGTCCTAACGATCGTCCGACGCACTCACAAGAAATTTGAATCCTTACAAAAAGGAACTTTTATAACTATTACCGTTACAGAATCACCACGGCCTTCGTTGTGGAAGTTTTTGCATAATATAAGCAAAATCCTACTGTCTAGTTAAGTCTGGTGATTTTGTGATGGCCGTCTAAAACAGACATGGCTTTACAAATTGCGCATCACTGGATATTATTATTCTGAAATTTACTTTTACTATTTCTGCACGCATCTACATAGAAATCCAAAGAAAAAAAATGGATTTATCGAAATGTAACATTCGAATTTTATTAGCGGCCATTTGATATACTGAATTGATATTAAAGGAGTAACGATTTTATAAAAATCTGCTTAGGGAATATAACATTTCTTGAACGCAACCTCTATGGTAAAAATACTAAATTAAATATCTAATACTATATTACATCAATTAACTAAAAAAACCCAAGGAACAATATGAATTAATGGAAAAAATAATGGATGTTTAAATATCAACACGGACAGATACTAAGTAGCGCTAGAAAATTTATTCCTTCATAGAAGTGCATCCTGTTATCCTATCCGCAATAATTTGGACTAAAATTATGCTAAAACAAAACAAACAATACAAATTATCCGGCTTTCTATTTAATACGGAAACTGGTTAAACGCCAGTAAACTGAACCACCAGATCAGTTGGAAAGTTCACATCCACTACCGGTCTTTAAACCGCAAAACAAATAAGTTTAGACAAACGTTCGCACTAGATTAATTCTGCAGTTGTTAATTGCTAACACGATGTGAGAGCATTAATCTTCCTGAACGTTCCAGAATTTTTATTAGCCGCTGTTACGTGGTTTTATGTTTACAAATAGATGAGACTTGCATTTTTCTAGCAGCTGCACCGTTCTAATCGCTTTCGAGTTAATTAATAGGGTTCGTTAATGAAGTAACGAAGAGAAACATAGTTTTAATTGATAAGATAGCAAAGGTAATGTAGGAGGTCCAATGATGAAATCACAAAAAGTAAGACAAATGATTTAAACACGTTTAACATTTATTAGTATGATAATGACGTCACTATTTTTCTTTCCACCTGTCCTTATCCCACCTTAATGAAGCTAAGCGGAAAACACTTTTTCAACATATAGCCGAAAGGATTCGACTTAATTTTTTACGACTGGCTGCCTGTCTAACGTCAACGTTTATTTTCGCTTCGATTCCGAAGTTTAGATTTATATCGACGTTGGCTGTAAAGGTTTTGGAATAATGGTGTTGAGATTAACTCCAACGCCAATAAGATACATAAATAACAACTTTTTTAGTCCTTGACATTAGTATTTACCGGAAAGCTGTCACGCGAGAAAATAGTATTATGTGGTAGACAGCAGAAAGAGAAGACCAGTGAACAGTGACCCATGAACATTCAACGCCTACAAATCCTGAAGTGTCACGAACGACTATGAGGGGTGGTCAAATTACAAGCCTCCGTCTTGACCATGTCATATCTGAGACAAGTGCAATTAAACACGTAATATCTTTTAATTATTCAAATTTTTGGGTGATGTTGCTGCTATTTCTGGGCAGTTTAACTTCTAAGATAGTGGATAAAAGTCTTTCTAACCCTTTGAATTATGAAAAGCATAACACCATATTTTTTTGAGTGGTAGAGTCTCGCTGTAGACAGTTACGTCTACAGCACGAATGGGCCGGCTCGACTGGTTTGATACCACTGTCTCGGAAAAAATAAACGTAAAAGGACAGATTGCTCTTGCGTTTTGTTCGGTGAGTGAGATTTCCAGTGGCCCATTTCCCCCATCCCTTTTCCCTCCCTTCCATTCCCTCCTTTTAAGTTGGCAACGCACCCATAATTATTTTGTGTCTTGGGTGTCTATGGGCAGTGGAGATTACCATCAGGTGACCCATCTTCTCATTTGCCAGTATGTGCTTCAAAAAAAACCTATTCCAATACAAGTACATAGCACTGTAGAAGAGTAAAGGCGACTACAAAACGCTTAAAAAAGGTTTGCAAACTAAACTTTATACTAGAATCCGCAACACAAAGGAATACATTGTGAAAATTGTTAGCAACTATTATTGCTACGGGCCTATTGGGAATCGGACTATAGCCGGAATGTCTGTATTCAAATGATTCATTGCAATATAAACAACGTAGTTAGTTTTGCATCTCTATATTGGAATTGATATTGGTTTTCACGTTAGTATTGTGCACATAGAAACGAAAATAATAAAAGTTAAATATTTTGCATCCACTGGAAATTTCAATGCTGTGTTTTAAGAATTGACGGACAAATTCATCATCATCAGAAGTGGCCACAGAACTTCCAATGCTGAAATAGTCCCCATCATACAGCCGTGAGCGTGAGCTTATGTTATGTTATTAATGTATAGGATTAAAGTAGTGCGGTTCCGCAGAGGTCTTAACCGACTGACGTGGCGGGGCTTATCTGGCGGACGTGCTGGGCATCCGTGGGCGGACCTGAAAGGTGCAAACCTGGAAGACCCCCATGATGTTCAAAGGCTAGTCTGAGCCGCAACCGAAACCCAACGGTGATGTGCCTCCTGGGGCTGTTGCGCGGCTCGGTTGCCTCCGAAGCGGAAGTGGAGTGCCACCCGGATTGGGATTAAGGGTGAAATAGCTCTGGTGAGTGAGCTGATCACCCGTCTGTGCGACTGCAGACGTCCCCACCATAAATAATAAATAATAAATAAAAGTAGTGCGGTCCAATGTATTTGAAACTTCGTAATAATGTTCTTTGAGACAATAAATAAAACTATTTCTGCATTAGAATTATTTATTATTACTATATAACACAACATTTTACCTTACAAAAGATTTTTGTATTTAAGTTTCTTATTAATTACCTACTTGATATTTAAGATTTTATCGCGATTTATTGGGCATTTTGATTGTTTTCAATATAGCAATATAGCACAATATAGTATAGAGGTAGAGACAATTACAACTTAGAAGTCTTATTTGTCTCATAGCTCATAAGTAACACATCCATGGTCCACGAAAACATGTCTAATAGCTTTCAAAACTTTATTACACGCCCAACCAAAACCAGTTGATGACTAATAAAAAAAATTAAACACCTACTAGCGTCCTGATGTTTTTTTAAATTACTCGTATGCTAATATGATAATTTTATTGGTGCTTTAATGTGTTGTTTTATCGTTAGATATTAATAAACACCGGCTAATGACCCTTATGTTTAATCGAAACCTGAGACAGGTTGAAACAGTTAACGAAACGTGAAACTGGTAATATGTGATGTTAATCTAGTTTTAGATGTTGAGATAATATGTTGCCGCGCATTTTTCTCACAACATATAGAAAAACCTTGCTTAATTGGATAAGATTTCTAAAAGCTCATGACTGTCGAGTTTTTCGATAGTTGATAGGTACCTTCATGAAAGCTTCTATGGCGCAGAGGACGAGGTGACGAGTGAAACGAGAGGTCGAGGATTCGATCCCACATTTTCTATCCACCTGCCCTTATCTCACATCAAGGGTAGGTTAGCGCAACTTTTTAAGCATGTTGCTGAAAGGATTAGGCTTAGTTTTTAGGACAAACTACCTGGCTGACATCAACTCTATGTGGAACATTCTGATCGATTCCCGGGGGCATATCGTGTTTCTGAACGAATCATTGTCGCTGGATTTGTACCATATAGTCGCAGATCACCAAGTTGTGGTAGAAAAGTGTGAAATACTCCCTCACCAACTATTCTACAACTTATATCTGTTATAGTACATTGTCGACTCCTTGGTCTAGTGGCAGCATATATGGGCTGTGGACCGGGAGGTCCTGGGTTCAATTCGCAGGTCAGGCAGAGCGAATTTTCTAATTTAATTTGCCCGGGACTGGATCCCTCAGAGGGGGTTGACGTCAGGTAGGCAGCCGGTCGTAAAAACCTCTCTGCAATGTGCTTGAAAAAGTGTGTTGCGCCGACCCCACATTAAGGTGGGATAAGGGCAGGTTGGAAGAATATCTGGTATAGCACATTATCGATCTTCAGTTCTTTTATACCAGCATTTATCAGCATCAGATACATTTCGATTTGATTTTATACAAAAACCAAGCATCGGGACGTTGCGACTTTGCGAGGTGTTGACTGTTGACTCCGGGGAAAGTGGCAGACAGCGTGACGGTGCTGCCGTCACAAATCGCAAATTATCCTTGGATCTCCCGATCTAGTACTATTTAGAGACAACAATTCATGGACTTGAGCGATAGAAATATAAGGCTTAATTTTTATGATTTGTTAGTAGTTGTAGATTAGTTGCAGATACATGTAAAATGGGGCTGTTTTGGATAACGTTGTTTTTCTGTAACATCATCACGCCATCACCACGACGTGAGCCGACTATTCGTCTATCTTCGTAAGCCAGTAATAACATTACCACGAGTATTTTGGTTGGTAGAATGCTCTAACACACACAATATTATGGATACTGAAGTATGACGACTGATTTCGACATACCTCCGAAACCCGTGCTTACTCTGACAGATGTGGAAATGAATAGCGTAAGCTGGTAAACTAGGACTGAGATCTATAAAGCGAACTTTAGCTTAGTCCGAATCATTTTTTACAAGAAAATATTCGCTTAGTCTGTCTGTCAGTCTGTTTTTCTTGTAAAAAAATGGCTTGGACTAAGTCGAAGTTCGAATTAAAATTTTTAAATCCTCACTGAGTTCGTTTCTTTGACTCAGACTTAGTCGAAGTTCGCTCTATAGATCTCAGCCTTAGTGATTTCAATTATACTATTCTGTATCAGATGTAACATAAAAGCACGTTTTAACGATAACACGAATTTCATCAACAAGAGTTCCGACGATATCTTATCTCCATAAGTAATGTTAACTTTCCTATGATTATTTAATCTAAAACTCGTTACGATGTATTTTGATTATCAAACAAATGCATCCGAAACTAATTTTTAAAACTAAATTAACATAACAATTTCTTGAAACCAGCCACAGAGGTCAATCAAAAAAGCATAATCAGTCGTTTGGATTCAAAACTACACTCGGTCGCCTCACGCTTAGACCACACCGGTTGATGTTAAAAAACATATCGTTATATTATCGGAGAAATGAAGGAAGTGTGAATGACAGTTCGTGAGTTCACCGCGCACGTTCCGAACATGCATAACAATATTCTCCAAAAGATTCGTGACCGTTCACATGTAAACGTATGGAGCGATGCGGATATGCTCTCGGGTGGGTAGGAAGTAGAAACTTTTCCCCATGCTCTAAATGCTTTCAACAATAGATTTATATTTTAAGTGGTAGAGCCATGCTGTAGACAGTTACAGCACGAATGGATCGGCTCGACCGGTTGGATACCACTGTCTCACAGAAAACCAACGTAAACTGGTAGTCCCCCCTCCCTTTCCAAATCCATTTTCCGTCCCCTTCCACTCCCTCTGTACAGTTTCCACTATACATTATTTGCTGATGCAGCGTCACGTCCCTTTACCGCCTACTTATATTTTACTTCACTGCAATTATAACCGCAGCCTTATACACACAACTACAGAACAAGGAAAAGTGAACTATATTTCCGCTGTATATTTGCTATAAATAAATCAACTAAACTAACTTCATCTTTACATTATCAAGGCACTCAACAAATTCTAGTGTACAAACTGTACACCCTCCTTTTAGGTTGGCAATGCAACCATGATTCTTTTTGTATCTTGGGTGTCTATGGGCGGTGGAGATCATTTACCACCAGGTGACCCATCTGCTCGTTTGCCAATTGCTGCCACAAAAAAATAAAATCAAGAGCTAGATTGTTTTTGGTTGAGGATGTTGTCGGGCAGGCAGCTGGAAGTAAAATCTGAGCTGAATCCTTTCTGCAACATGCTAAATAAAAGTTTGTCGTATAAGAAGAGCACGTAGAAGCTAGCTAGCTAAAGCTATAAGAAGCAAAATACAAAAGTATACACTAATTTAAGACTGATTTTAAACGCAATGCTACGTACGTTATGTTATGTTATGTTGTGCTACGTTGAAGTAAGAATCGTTTAGTGAAACATACAACCAAAAGCATTTACAAAGTACAAACATGAAAGACCGCCTGAAGCATAAACTAGAAAACAAATTGTACATTTAGAAAATTAATTAAAATCCACACAAGAGTTGAAACAAACCATAGCACCTGACGTTAGATTTAAAAAGTGTACATGTACAACAAATATAATTATTTCAGACAATCACAAACTTTTATACAGCTCTTGCATTTAAAGTACCACCGCGTGTCGACACAAAGGGTATTGTCATCTTCTAACCTGCGACTGACCGGGTGGGCGAGACAAGGACAGCGAATAAAATAAGAATTTATTATGGACTAGGAAGTCTGTCAACATCCATTTGTGGATGTCGCCCGCCGCGATGCACTCGCAACTCGCAAGGCGCTGGCCATGCAAGCACGTCCGGGTCATGAAACTTGTATTAGTTCTAAGTTTTAAACATCCATGGGGATTGTTGTGTTGTCTAAGTAGGTTTATAGAGTAGTTTAAACTTGGAAATGTAGTTTCAAGTCTGTATATTGTATTTCACTTGCACTTCTCTTTAGATATTTTTAATCCCTTACATTTCATTAGTGATAATTAGGGCTAAACCAGCCCCCTTGCTCTAGACATTCGAACTGACTTTGAATTCGATTCGGTTTCATTAATTGTCTTAAAATTACACTGAAATTGAGGTAAAAAGTGCACTAATGTCGCGTTAAAAATTATCAAATGACAAGTTCTCGAATCTAATGCAACATTAGCGCACTTTTTAATTCGATTTAGGTAGAATTTTATGTCAATAAATGAAACCAAATCGAACTCAAATTCGTATAGAGTGTCAAGGTCAGCCCCTGGTTCTTCAAAAGTAAATCGCCGCTAAATAATTCATTATTATTGTAACATTACAAATTTCGAAATGTTATTTCGACAATAGGTAGTTACATAGTTTGATAAATTCACAATCTTTCTCGAATATTCTGATATGTTCAAAACTTTTTTTTTCAATGAATTTCCTTAATTTTCATTACTTTCTTGAACTTTGAAAGCCAATCAGAAGACAACGCTCCTGACAGGGCTTAACGAAACTATTATTGTGTCCGAACTCCGAAGCATCCAAAGCAATTTGTGTACTTTTTCAAACTCAACATAACCATAGCAACAGACTATATTAAACTCGTTTCTTTCCTCGGTAATTCGATATACAGAAAGTTTACAAATTTTCCTTAGTCGATAAACGTCAATACGGTCTTTGTTACTGCTGTACTAAAGTCTATATTCGTGTGTGGAGCGGCGATGTCGTTATGATAAGTACCCAAGTTGGAATGGCGTATAAAGGGATCAATTACGCACTAGTCGCCAGTTGAGTGATATGGGTTTATTTATGTGTATTCAATAGAGCGAAATGCATTACAAGACGAGATGAAAGTGGCCGATTTCAAATCGATTTTGCTACTTCAGTTGAAAGTGGATGGGGTGAGACGAAGGTCACACTTCCTAACGTTATCTGGATTAGATTTATTGCCCTAAATAATACCGAAATAGAAGACATTACGAATAAAAAGGACATTGTTGGTTAAATCAACATCATAGTTACAGGCTTAAATTAAACTTTATCTATTACTGCAAAGTGTAAACAATTCATTATATTGCTTAATTTATCAACGAGAGAGATTTCCGGAGCTCCAAATACCGCCTCATCTTCCCAAATCTTTTTCATTACACTGCCAGCTAACAGCTGCTGCTTGGCTGTGCCCATGGCCCTACCATTGTAACCACTTAAGCCAATAATAAAAAAAACATAGTTGCAAAGCTAAATTAATTAAAATATATATCAACAGAATGTATTTTACGATTTTTAGCAACCCTATCGAGATTTTCACACCACTAACCAGCTCCACATAAAGCCAATACACAAGTGCCACACATACAAAAATAGTATCCCAAGGCCCCAGCTTAGCTCATAATCGTGTGAACATATCTTGGCCCCACATTTGTCACATCCGTCTCCGAATAAACTGTTCGTGTACTACGACCCTAGTGATTGCCTGACGAAAGGGATTAGGGTTGACACTTGACAGGGAAATTCATGTTGATACATGGATTTCGATTAGACACAATTAGCCGAATCTCTTTTTTTTTAGGAAATGAGAGTTTTGATAATATTCTTTCACGTGACATTGGCGGAAGAGCTTCATATGAAGCTCGTCATCATTAATCAAAACAAGAAGAACAATGCCCGACCGATTTAGGTGACCGTCGAAGCCGTTAATTTAAATAGGTATATTTATTTGTTGATTTTCAGATGTTACAAGCTGGAGTGAATAGCTTTTAGCGTATGGACATCTATCAATTCTATTCTATATGTTTTAGACTTTATCTCGTATTACATTCTTAATTATATTATCATTGATTTCGCACACATATTGATAAAACTATGAAATACGCATGAATAATCACAATTACATAATCTTATTAACCTAAGCTTCTGTTATCTGTATTTGTTTTGCCGTGACCTAGTCTGATGTAAATTATAATCTATCAATATCTAGAGCACGGCTTGCAAATTAATTTTCATACTAAACAGGTCTCTGACCAAAATATTATGCACAAATACTTATGCCGCTTTTATAACAATGTATATATAAATAATTGTCCACTGCTGGACATAGGCCTCCCTCAAAGATTGCCAGATTGACCTGTTGGAAGTGGCCTGCATCTAGCGACTTCTTGCGACCTATGTCCAGCAGTGAACGTCCTATGGCTGATGATGATGATGATGATAAATAATTGTAACATTCTGAAATACTGAGCCTTGGTTACATATCAAAACCCTGAAACCCCAAAAATATGAATAACAATTTGTTATTTAAATAAAGTTGACAACACTATCAAGAAGGAACAACCAGACTATCACCTCATCAATCAACACACAGAAATCATATCTGCAAAGTGTCAACCCTAAACCCGTTCGCAAACTATGTCCGCTGGCGGGGTCACACACAAACGAGCGCGCGTCAGTGCGTCACAGAGTCAGGGCTGACACGCGCGATTTATCCGCGACTTGACCCGGCGCGTCCGGTACCACCAATTGACACATTTGTCAAACTGATGACCGCCCTAGACGCCGGAATGTTTGACGGGCTTTTTGTTTAGGGGGTAAAGTATTGATCGTGAAGACTATATACAGACTATTGACTCTTCTGGTGACTCAGAAGATTTGTCCGGAAGTGCGAGTTAAAATTAACAGTAGAAAGACGCAGACTGTAGACAATTACGTCTACATCACGAATGGGCAGGCTCGATCAACTTAAAACCACTGTCGCGCAGAAAACCGATTTAAACTGCTACATGATTCAGTGAGTAAGATTTCCAACCCAAATCCTTCATCCCCGTCCCCAATAAAATTAGCATTGCATCCATCTTTCTCTTCCCTTTTTGGAGTGGGAAGAAGTGTTTATGCAGGCTGGTATGGTTCTGGTGGCCAGTGATAAACTATCACTAGTTTGGACTCCACTACGCTTACTAAAATATTTCAGTCAGATCTGTAGAAATTTCATTCAGGTAAAATAAATCACTTTAGTAACAAATGTATAATTTATTTACTGCACATTTACCTATCTGGCGCACAGGCGACTGAGGTCACAGAATTCATATCAGCTGTCACGGTATCAACCGGCCTCGATAGATAGTGTATATTAGAATACAAACTACATTCGGACGTGTCCATTTTCAACAAGATATAACAAAGCAAAAGTGTTCAAACAAAGGTGAAGGATCTTTAGGTGAAGATCTTTACAGTGATTATGTTGCGAAATTGTGTTATATGGCTATAAGGTGTCCCCGATTGTTAGTGGTTACAGTTTTTTTTGGACGTCGCGGCGTCTATATCAGGAGCTCTGAAGCTTATGACTGATACGGATATTATTAGATATATAATCATTAAGAATTAATAAAGCTTAAGAATTTAATTAAGGTTATCAAAAATCATCATCATGAACTTAAAATTCATATTGATATTTCAAAATTTACCATTACCATTCAGGCAAGATGCCCATTTTCAAAAGTAGTGAAATCAATACATATCCTAGTTGGAATTCTATACAGAATTCTCCAACGCGACAAAAACGTTTGTGTTTTTATTGCAATCCTAGTTCCATTTTCACGATCGAATTATTTCACCTGAATGCAACAGTCTGTGGTTAGCACTGGCGTGACCACTGTAATAATTGACTGGCTAGTCTTTTAAAACTCTCGATGCACAATACCAACAAAATACATATGCAAAAAACAGATAATTGGACTTTCCAGTTAACAAAGATCCAATGACATTGGGTTTTTCCAAGCATTACAAAAGAAATTTTATTGTACCTATTTCAATAGATCTTAGGATGATAAAAAACGTCTGCTTCTAAGATTACGTCACGCTCCATTGAACTATTGTTTAAAAAAGTCTCACCAATGCAGCTAGACTGGACGGAATTTTTGGATTTCTCTTTTCACAACAATACTGACCTGAAACAAAAAAAAATGCAAATATTTAGAAATTGCTACCAAAAGTTAACCAGCAACAATTAGGTACATAATATAAATTGATAGAGTTACAGTCATAAGTAATTTGGGAACAGTTCAGACACACATAATATTTTATATCATCTGCTATGAGGAAAATGATGTTTCATGTGATTGTTAATATCAGATGCAGTCTCAATTGTTTTTCTATCATTTTTACGAGCTATCTTCATATATGCCTTTCCACGCAACTCGAGAATTAACTATTCTAATTCATAATCAGGAACTTTACAACCTGAACCCAACTAAGCAAACATCCAATCTTCCATTCAGTGAACAGTAGCTTGAGATGTAAATATTGCAATTTCCAGCCGAGATATGGGTTAGGAAGTCGAGTTCGCTGTGGGTGAACCAGTTGGCATTACGATTTATGCAGGATTAGAAACGCAATGTTTTCCCTTTACCAATGTTATCGAGTTAAACAAAGTGCATACGCCGTGTTGTTCAGTTTTATCTGGTGTTTATAAAACTCATTTGTCTGAGTTCAGGTTTACGGCTTCTGTACGAGTTTCTGAGTGGTTTTGTATCGTACGTCGTTTGTTGTTGAATATGTGAGAACAATGATAAATGGAATTTAGTTAGCGTAATCTTTGAAGGGACTTTCTAATTAGGAAATGTTTGTATACGCTTATATTTAAATTATTAGAAATGACATTTTTATGCAAGGCATTAGGAGACATAATATTGTAAATTAAAAAATATTTTCACATCGATTTTAGAATATATTGAAAGAGATTTTAACAAAACAATGCCATAACGATACCATATACACAAATCAACAGTTGTGTAAAAACTTAGCCACAAGTAGCAAAAATAACAGTTAATAAACCATATACGTAACACATTTCAAAATGAATTCTAGGCCAAATTGTTAATTATGAATAACCACTAACCAGAGACAATAAATTACAGAATATTATGAATCTTTAACAAATCTATTATCATACTAGAAGCTGTTGACGTAGAAAACATCGTAAAAAATACCAGACGTATGGAGTATCGCATTTCAATATTGTCATTATAAACATTCAAAAAGAAATGTTCATAAAACTAAGAGGAAACTACATCTTTGGGTAATTTGAGAATGATATGAAATACAGTTCAACTAATATGATGTTTGTGGTGTTTACTATAAGTGCGTTTTCAATTTGTAAGTATTAAATGTCTCATTAGATAACTATAAACGTTTAAGGATTTTATGGTAATATCTTAAGCGCAACGAAAATAATAAAACATTTTATTTTAGTATCTATATATCTAGTGATTAGTTAGTGTTATCAACTCTATATATGATGTATCTAATGAATCAAAGGTTTTTAATGGTAAAAAATCTATAACATAATATACATGAATATTATATTATAGATATTTCGAATGCTCGAGATTGTGTGGTTTCCACTATGGAACTTCCACAGTATCATCGTCATCAGCCTACACTCGTCCACTGCTGGACATAGGCGTCTCCCAGTGCACACCATTATAAGAAAGCGAAATACATAGTAGCCACTATCATCATAACCAAGAGGTAAATTATATTAACAAGGTACTATCCATTCTTCTTTTAATATAAATGGCTTCCACGCATTTGTAATGGTTTAGCCAATGTCAAGGTAAATAGAGGAATTATGTTTTCGCAATGACCATGAGACCCAGATGTAGACGATCTCAAGGTCCTGCTGGGATTATGGCGGCAATTCCTTCCAGTGCGATGCCCCTCAAATGACCTACACTTCACACAAAATCATTAAAGATTACATGTTAAACGTTTCCACAATATACTGTCCGTCTTCGCTGAACTTTGGTGCATAAAACCACATCACTTTAAATTAAAGCAATAAACACAACTCCAGACAAAAATATGAAATCATTTTAACAAAGCCTACCCTGTCAGACTTCCCGACAAAATCCCTCAATTATGTTCAATATGCATTAATAATAAAACAATTTCATTAACTGTAAATGTCATTTTTTAATACCCAACGTAAATCAAAGTTAATAAGATTTTTTGATGGTACAGGTAGAATCACTGCAGACTTATTGTTTTTTTTACGACTTCTTACAGTCGAGACGATAAAATTTTGAGACTGACGAGCCATTTTCTAAATTAGTTTTGTTATTATCACCTGTACTTTTAATAAAAAGTCAATTACTACCTAATATGTACCATTAAAAAAACGTTTTAAAAATGTAGCCAATCATAATAATAATAATAAATAATATTAGCCCTGTAATATTACTGTCCCACTGCTGGGCACGGGCCTCCTCTACTAATGAGAGGGGTTAGGCCTTAGTCTACCACGCTGGCCTAATGCGGGTTGGTAGACTTCACATACCTTCGAAATTCCTGTGAAGAAATTCTCAGGTATGCAGGTTTCCTCACGATGTTTTCCTTCACCGTTATAGCAAGCGATATTTCACAATGAAAATACACTTAACATAGAAAAGTCAGAGGTGTATGCTCCATTTTGGGGTTGGTCTCGAACCTCCGACACTTGTCTCGGCAGTCCGTACCATTCCCAACTGAGCTATCGCTGCTTAATCATAGTTAATGTAAAATTGTGTACTTGACTATGTTTGATTTTGTATACATTTTGATATGCACTAGGAAATAAAACAAAAAATAAACTCTTCTGTAAAATCTGCATCGAAATTGGTTGAAAAATGAGTCAGTAATTCATATTTTAAAATCTGCAATGAGCAAGAGTGGGGACGTAGTGGGGATATCAGCTAAGTACTATTATTCACTTCATAAAAGCAAACTAATCTCTTGTAGGCCAAGGCCAATTGAATTGGTACCGCAGAATTGAAACCTAGAAGTCTAATTATTTATTACTTGATCATAAACCTAAAACAATATGGTACAGAAGATTGCCCAAGAGGTTGTGTTTAGAAATGAATGGATTAGATAATAAAATCCATTACTTTCTAAATAAAACCGTTCTAGAAAAATTAATTTTAATTTTATTGATTAAATAAAGCTCGATGAGGCTCTTATCATATGTAGATAGTTGTTTAAAAGTATGAGCGATTGTTATAGGTATAACTTTAATGTGGATCGTCATAGTCTTGTATGTATTCGTATTGGATTTTGATAACACTTTAACTATAGTTTGATAATTCGGATAATAGACTGCCCTACTTTTTGAGCTGACCAGAATTAGCTGGCAGAAGCTCGAAAACCTTATCATGGAAGACTGCATATGAATCGGTATGATCTATAAACCCATTGACAAAAGTTGATACGTCAAAGATAGACAGAACAAAAATAATTCGACTATATTTTCACAAATGGCATACCTCGGTGGCATGGTTGTATTTCGGTACGACTACTGTCCTGAGGTCTCGGGTTCGATCTCCGGGTCGGGCAAAGTGATATTGGATTTTTCAATATCAGCCCGGAGTCTAGAATTTGTGCCCGATATGGCGATATGCTCTTCCCCTATCACATCTGGGACGGAACTAAGCTCGGCGAAAAGTGGGTGTTCTAGTTCACTAGTGCGCCTCTGCCTACCCCTTCTGGGATACAGGCGTGAGCTTATGTTATGTGTTATTTTCACAAATTACTTCGCCTTATAAAATAAAAAAATACATACAAACATTCCCAACACACTTTCATTTCATTTCCATTCCCAAACTTACCTACAAAAAAAGAAACCCATAATGATATATTTTTCCGCTCTGTTTGCCGAAAATGTATTTTTTACTGGGCATAACCCAACAATAAGCTGGGTATATGACGTAAAGCGAAACAATTCTTTTGTTTGTCAGCAGATATGCATTCCGGATAAAGAGTGACGGGTCCGCCCCCCGTAATTAGAACCATTTTTTACAATGTTTTTTGTTGTCATTAATGTTTTACTCGCGGCGCGGAACAAATGTTTGTGTGGACTGTGCGATTCCACAAGATAACATTTCGGACATCTGGTACATTGTTTTCAGTAACAAAATTGAAATTCGTCAGACTGAGTCACATAAACTAACCTTCATCGTAACATTACAGAATACAGAATAACATTGGATTCAGAATGTTAAAACTTAAAATGAAACTTATAATAATTTCAAAATCATTGAAGCCTTTTTATAATACATATCTAACTTTTTTAATACAAAATAATTATGAATTCTCCTTGCACCAATAAACAAACTTCGTAATATGGCGAACGAGATAATCTTTACAAAATAATAATGTTCATCCTACAACTCTAAATTAAAGACCATATCCCAAAGGTTCTTCAGCATATCTGGCGCGCAGTCAAAAACAACGTATAAATTATGGTCACCATAGAATTTAGTTGGTCCCTTATAGAAAATGCTGACTGCACTCCTGTGCACAAATCACGGTATACATCCGTGGGAGTCTTTATTAACTTGCCAGCGAAATTTCAACTCTTTGTTATGTATTAGCCGGTCTAGACCTAAGACTTGCTGGATTAAAGCACAAGGAATACGTTAAAAATCACGTCTGAAGAGCCTTTTGTTGCTAACCCACGAATGAAATATGAAGTAGGAAACAAAGTTTGAATTGCTCGCGGCCATGGGGATATTTTGACAATGGAACTTTCTAAGGGATCAACATTTTCCTTTCTAAACAAAATGTTAAAAGTTTTCCGAAGATATTTGCTTTTAATCTGAAAGGTAAGAAAACGGTTCGTTGTACGGTGTAATATTCGTGAAAGCTTCGCTTGTTATGATTATAATGCAAACAAGTTTAGGTGAACATTGAATTTTTGTTCTCAATGTTTTAATGTTATTTGCTTGTGAATGGATGTTTTGATATCATTATAAGTTTTAATCATGTTTTAGTACAAAATTAGTTAACAAGAATATCTTTTGTTTGTGTCTAGTTTGCCAAAAAACTACAGCATCACACACATCGTCACCAAACACCACACATGGTTTAGCCTATGTTGTAACAGGAACTATCAGGGTCTTATAACAGGGGGGTTACCACCACCCTTTATAGCAGTATTATTTTAATCTTACTACGTTTTTTTTGTACGGGAATCCGAACAAGCAATATTGTAATAATATTGCTATAAGAGGTGGTGGTAACCCCACAGTTCCACAACAAAAACACCCGATCCAAATATCTGCTGGTCATACAAGCATTTACTTTGGTGTGGGAATTCTGAGTGGTAGAGCCATGCTGTAGACAGTAACCTCTATAGCACGAATGGGCCGGCTCGCCCGGTTTGATATCTCTGTATCACAGAAAACCGACGTAAAGTGGCAGCTCGCTGTCGCGTTTCGATGAGTGAGATTTCTGGTAGCCCAATTCCCCCTCCCATTCACAATCCCTTTTTCCGCCCCTTCCATTCCATCCTTTTAGGTTGGCAACGCACCCATGATTCTTTTTTAAGTCTCGGGTTTCTATGGGCGGTGGAGATCACTTACCACCAGGTGACCCATCTGCTCGTATGCCAGTATCTGCTATATAAAAAAAAACAACCAATTATTTGCTGGTCACACAAGCATTTACTTTGATGTGGGAATTAGACCAGAGCTGACTGCTTTCAACTACTGTGCTACCGACACTCAAATAGCAGTATGATGAAGGATGGCTGATGTTTCCATACAAGTGGCAGTGGCAGTGGAGAAGAGTGAAAAGTTTCAAAAGGGAAGTCAATGCTACTTTCTCTTCTATATATTACCTAGAAAATACATATTTATTAGCCTATAATCTGACAAAAGGAAGCCGGTAGAAATCGAGTCGTATGGACCTTTCGCTACTGAAACCTGGCTTTATCTAATACACTTATATCAGTCAAGACTGCCTCGGTGGCGTAGTTGTATTTCGGTAGGTCTCGCGTTCGATCCCCGAGCTAAGTGATATTAGATTTTTCAATATCAGTAGGGAGTCTGGAATCTGTGCCCGATATGGGGATTGGCTCGCCCCCTATAACATCTGTAACGGGACTAAATGTGGGAATCTACGAAATGTGGTAATTCTTGTTCGCTAGTGCGCCTCTGCCTACCCCTTCGGGAATACCGGTGTGAGCTTATGTGATCAGTCAACACTTACATTGAACCTGGTGCCAACAATCCGCGCCGAACGCCGTTGCCATTGAATTTCACGATTCCCAAACACAAAACGTATTTTGTTGTCACGCAATTTTTATGCCGAATTGAATTCGCGATTGTGACTTTTTGCACGAAAAACGCCGGCTAGTAATTCACTGGACGGCACGTTTTTCATTGGACCGCGCGTTTCTTTTGTGCTATTTTAAATTTAGTTTTAATTTTTTTTTAACAAGCCTGTGTGATAAACGTCGTTCCGCGAAATATGGCTTGTTTGTGTCGACGCGAATCGTATAAATCTAAAAAAAGAAGAATGCTACTGAAATCGAGACTGATAATGTATTTAACTTTTTATAGAAAAACGACAATAAAAAAGTTGATGCCTCCCAGAAGCGGGCATTAGAAGTACAAAATACCTATTAACTCGTAAAAATAGTTGTAAGGCCGCGGACACGAACTCAGCGGCACGGTAACGTACCGCTAGACCGGTCGTAAGCCGCTCTCCGCGCCGCTGCCTTCGAGGCTTTAAATCTATGCATTGCAACGCGCCGCCGTCGCTCCAAGCCCGCTGAGTTCGTGGCCGCGGCCTTAACCACGACGGACGTAACATTTACTGGCAAACAACTGGCGAATGACATTAAAATAATAGTCCAGCGTATCCAGACTCCATTACATAAGACATTGGAGCAAGGCCACGGATTTTTGGCCATGCTCCTGACATGACAGTAATGTTACGCTTCGTCTGGTGTTCATACCCATAAAAAGAGTCGGATATTACACATTTATTATAGCTCAGATTTGGCGCTTAGAATGAAATACGGTCAGTATTGTTATCGTAACACTTGCAGCCTAGAAGTAATGTACGTTATAATTTTCCGTGTAAACGTTGAACAAATGTTACACCTGATATTAATAATGAGACCATTAGTTTGCTGTGGAAGTAACCACTGCACTACGACATTGCGGTATACTGTATGAGGTGTATTCTGAAGCAAACTTTCTATTAACTCGTCACGTAGAATCTACATAACATGCTAGAAGAGCGACACACACTTTTTTCTATTAGAAAAACGTAAGTATTAATTGGGATTTGAAACTAATCATTTTTTAAAAACGGTAGATAGTCGCCTCCTTGGTCTAGTGGCAGCATGTATAGGCTGTGGACCGGGAGATCCTGGGTTCGATTCCCAGGTCTGGCAAAGCCAATTGTCTAATTTAATTTGCCCAGGACTAGATCCTTCATAGGAGGTTGACGTCAGGCAGGCGGCCGGTCGTAAAAACGAAGCCAAATCCTCTCTGCAACATGCTTGAAAAAGTGTGTTGCGGCGACCCCACTTTAAGCTGGTTTAAGGGCAGGTAGAAAGAAAGACTTTTTAAAAACGGTAGATCTGACAATATTTGGGGAAGCCTATATTCAGTTCTTCTGTTCTGTTGCTGATGAAAATGAACTATTTTCCATGCTGAATAGGCCAGTAAACCAGTAAACGATAAATATAATGAACATATCTTAAGAAATAAATCCCAGTCATAAAGCCCTATTTCCTATTTAGCTAACAATTTTCAAAACCACTGTAACACAAGATCATTTCACAAAAGTTAAGCTTTCGTGACGGGCATTTAGCAACTGTTGCGGTTAACGCGACAAGAATAGCTAAGCGGTTGGTCCCAATTTTCCGCATCTCTTAACCGGGCCACTTATGCAAATAGTTTCTTGATAACTTTAATGCAAAAGGGTTGGGGATAGCCGACGAAAATATAAACATCATTTGATGGTAATAGAAAACAGGTGAGTGGAATTTCATATTTTTAAAGATAGCTCAGGGGTTGACCCTTATTGCTTCTTGTTGTGTCAATATTGAGGCATTATGTGTGTGCACGTCTCTATAACACAGTACAATTTTATTGATGTTTGCATTAAGGCGCGTCTCCTGCACGTGTTTTTCTCGAAATAAAACATAAAAACACCTTCGCAAAACAATAATTTTCGCTGTCTCCTGCTCATAGAACAATGGACCATAGACAAAAATGTGGACCGAAACCAAGTTTTGTGTAGGTGTTTTGTAATTATACAAAACATAAGTTTTAGTGAGTGAGGAGACGCGCCTAGAGAAACTCACTTGCTTGTATCTCTGCTAGAATGAAGGTCCTTCACGTCCTATTTTTTAGATGAAAATAAGGCTATATCACGTCGGACATGTTTTATTGTTATTACATTATTGATATTGAGTACTTTATACTAGCTTCACTTACAAAAATGGCATAAAACGCCAACGTTAATTTGTATTTCCCGACTAACCGCAAAAAATAAACAAACAAGCAAAAAGCACAATCAAGGAATCACGTATCTAAATTCCGAGTAGCAGCGCTTTGTCGCGGCTGCGTGTTGCATCATCGGACCACCGATGACGGCGCATGAATTAATCGATCATTCCGATAGATCGTCGACAGCGCTGTTCAAACTGTTGATGTGGAATAGCATAGAATTAGGTGAGATATATAGGCGAAGAGAAGACTATAAATTAACCATTAAAATAAGATAGCTATAGAGCATTTACTTATTTGTTTGTTATTGGAGTAGTCAGCCACTGTGGAGAACTAAGTGCTACAATTGACATACCTCTTGCTTCTTCCTCAGTTTTCACTTTCACGAATAAGCCATCTTTATTTCTACCTGCCCTTATCCCACCTTAATGTGGGATCGGCACAACACACTTTTTCAAGCATGTTGCAGAAAGGATTTGGCTTAGTTTTTATGACCGGCTGTCTGCCTGACGTCAACCCCGTTTGGAGGATCCAGCCTGGGGCAAATTAAATTGGAAAATTCGCTTTACCCGACCTGGAAATCGAACCCAGGACCTCCCGGTCCACAGCCTACATATGCTGCCACTAGAACAAGGAGGCGACTACTTTCACGAATAAGCCATACATAAAAGTAAATTATGACAAAATAATAAAATTTTACAAAAGACGGTTTCATTCTTTGGCACTCATTATTTGTAGTCCGAAGCTAATAATGATATCTATTTGGCAACAAGAATCGACAATTTAATCACAAGTTTAAAACCTAAACGAACCTACTTCAAATCCGATCGTGACCAAAATGTGGGAACTATTATATGGGACCACCCTTGAAATAAGCCTATCGAATACAAAAAGAATTTTGAAAATCGGTCCACATTTGGCGGAGATATCGCATAACATATGGGGCATTTCACGTCAAGCGGACAACGAAAAAAAAAGTGAGGTTCTGAAATTCGCTCATATTTTACTCATTTATACTTCTAGAGGGTATGAACGTCTACACAAAATATTTTTTTTATAAAAGGTCTAATTGACAAATTATGGACTTCTAAAATATTGACCTCACCGGTGTAAGGGTTCCTTTGGGAGGTATTTTGCGTATTGAAGTAATTTATAATAAAATAACAAATGTAGTGTTTTGGGTAGTAAATTTAATGGACTTTTTGATTTTTTGAATCGATTCGAAATTTTATTTTTTTCTCTTGTGCTAAACCGGAAGTAAAGATTTCAAAACGAAATTTTAATAGTTTGGGCAACAACATTTTTATTGTTTTTTATTCGAAAATAAAGCTTGACATACACAGATTCTACCATAAAAAATATAAAATGGGTGCTACATTCATTTAGGATTTATATCAATTTGAGTATGTATATGTCGTACTGATCGAGGTACCTGACGCTTGTTAAAGTCGGCTATTTTGCGTAAAAAAGAATGCACACAGTAAAATTGCTTTAAAGTCACCTTTATATGTATGATTATAATATTTAAAGTTAATTTTATATTGATAACCGACTGATCCTGAAAGAGGATAATGTTTTTCGAGTATAGGTTTGTATTTATGTATGTCAATTTCTTTCGCACGCTCTACATACCAAACGGCTTGACGGATTTTAACATATGAGATGTCATTTCATGTGTCTAAGTAATGGGAGTAATATAGTATGTAATATTCAGTTGTTGCGACTGCGCATAAAATGGGAAAGGAGAATAAAAAAGTTTTTTTTGTTATTATATCGTTATTGTAAACTCGCAACACTTTTTATCAGATAGCAACACTATCAAAATTTTATTATACCTTATTTTACTCCCACTGCTGAGGCGAATGAAATGACATCTCATATGTTAAAATTCTTCAAGCCGTTTGGGCTGAAGAGCGTGCGAAAGAAATTGACTTACATAAATACAAACCTATACTCGAAAAACATTATCCTCTTTCAGGATCAGTCTGTTATCAATATAAAATTAACTGTAAATATTGTAATCATGCATAAAAAGGTGACTTCAAAGCAATTTTACTGTGTGTATTTTTTTTTACGCAAAATAGCCGACTTTAGCAAGCGTCAGGTACCTCGACCAGTACGACATGTACATACTCGAATTGATATAATTCCTAAACTAATGTAGCACCCCATTTACAATTTTTATGGTAGAATCTGTGTATGTCAAGCTTTATTTTCGAATAAAAAACAATAAAAATGTTGTTGCGCAAACTATTAAAATTTCGTTTTGAAATCTTTACTTCCGGTTTAGCACAAGAGAAAAAATTTAAATTTCGAATCGGTTCAAAAAATCAAAAAATCCATTAAATTTACTACCCAAAACACTACATTTGTTATTTTATTATAAATTACTTCAATACGCAAAATACCTCCCAAAGGAACCCTTACACCGGTGAGGTCAATATTTTAGAAGGCCATAATTTGACAATTAGACCTTTTATAAAAAAAATATTTTGTGTACACGTTCATACCCTCTAGAAGTATAAATAAGCAAAATATGAACGAATTTCAGAACCTCACTTTTTTTTCGTTGCCCGCTTGACGTGAAATGTCCCATATGTATGTATGTACATGAAAAAATACAGACGAATTGAGAACCTCCTCCTTTTTGGAAGTCGGTCGAAAATTATATAATGTGACTAATGCTCGTTAATTCGTTTTAGGTTGGCGCCAACGGAAGGATTCTACACATCCTATTCCGCATAGCTGTACTGTTTTTGCTTCTGTGATACAGCAGCACATATCTCAGATGTTATCTTCATCTCATTAGACATGTATCACAAAATTGTAGCAAGTTGTGCGAGATTGTAATAGTTTTATACAGCATTGTGTTATAACATTTGCGGACCACTTGGCATCTCGCCATCTATCTGTGACGGTAGACAAATAGGCGACTGTCCGCCACTTTGTTATTCGGTCAGGAGTATCGTAAGGGACACACTATGAAGTGATACTACTGAACTCCTTTTATGCTATGTTCAAGATAAAGTGTGTGCGTTTGAAAATAATAGAAGGTGTGAGCTTGACAGTAAACGTGACCAACTAAAAACCAAACCACCTTCTAAAATTCAGTACAACTTTAGTAATGGTAGCCTTACGTGCCCCGTTTGCGCTCGCATATTTAGAGCTAAGATAGGGTACGTTAGTCACATGAGAGCTAAACATTTGACTTGAAATTATAAATTTAAGTATGTGTATGTTATGCTAAACGAATGCCTTGTCACTTGAGCCGAAATATATATATATATATATATATATATATATATATATACTAGCTGACCCGCGCAACTTCGTCTGCGTATGAGAGAGAGGGTTGAAAGAGTGAGTCGTAGGCACCTATAGCACAATAATTCTAAAAAGGTAATGATATGTTTTGCTAAACTTCGAGAGATAGTACGTGACTTCGGTGCGGTTCCGTCAATCACCCCGTCTGTCACCCCGCCTGTCACCTCGTCTGTCACCCCGTCTGTCAATCCGTCTGTCACCCGTCTGTCACCCCGCCTGTCACCCGTCTGTCACCCCGCCTGTCACCCAGCCTGTCACCCGTCTGTCACCCCGTCTGTAACCCGTCTGTCACCCCGTCAGTCACCCCATCAGTCACCCTGCCTGTCACCACATCTGTCACCCCGTCTGTCACCCTCTCTGTCACCCCGTTTGTCACCCCGTCTGTAACCCGTCTATCACCCCGTCAGTCACCCTGTCTGTCACCCCGTCTGTCACCCCGTCTGTTACCCCGTCTGTCACCCCGTCTGTCACCGCGTCTGTCTTCCCGTCTGTCACCCCGTCTGTAATCCGTCTGTCACATCGGTTGACACCCCATCACTCACCCTGTCTGTCACCCTGCCTGTCACCCTGTCTGTCACCCCGCCTGACACCCGTCTGTCACCCCATCAGTCACCCTGTCTGTCACCCTGCCTGTCACCCCGTCTGTCGCCCTGTCTGTCACCCCGTCTGAGATAGGCTATCCAACACAAAAAGAATTTTTCAATTCGAACCAGTAGTTTCTGAGATACCAACTTCCCCGGTTTTAAACATTTATATTTCTGCTCCGCTCCTATTGGTCATAGCGTGATGTTATATAGCCTATAGCCACCGTCGATAATTGGGTTATCCAACCATCGATATATTATATACCTAGATGCACAGTTGACGCTCGGAAAATGGGACAGCAAAGAAGTGCTTAAGCACAACTTTTGCATACAGTCGAACGTCGATAGAATTCTAAATTTCAAAATTCAAATTTAAAAACGCTTGCTCATTTCGTTTAAAAAACTACTTTATAACACTGGCATAGGTTTATAATTGTGTTGATTGAATTAGAACTTGTGATTTTTGCCTTTGTTTTATTACTGAGACCACTTCTTATGACGATATTTGCAAAGGACTGTGCATCTAGGATATATTAAATCGATGTATCCAACACAAAAAGAATTTTTCAAATCGAACCAGTAGATACTAACGATACTCAATTGTTTTGCCTTCCCGGAACCTCTCCACTAATACTTGAACTTTATGGTATGGTATTAAAGTTCAAATTGACTTTTAAGTATTATTACGAATCGATTGTATGGGAGTACAGAAAAGTGTTGTTTTTAGACTTTTTCAGACAATTTTACAGAAAGAATTAGCGAAATCGGTCCAGCCGTTCACGCGTGATGCCGTGACAACGGAAAACGGGTTTCATTTTTATATATATAGATATAGATATATATGGCAAAGACAGTAACATAGTTGTTATTGTGAAAACCTTAACCGACGCGAATGTACGAGGAGATTGATGAAGTGGATTAAGCGAAAGTAGTGTATCACAATCAGGCGAAGTGGAAATCCATAGTCTCTGCCTACCCCTATGGGATATAGGCGTGATTTATGTATGTATGTGAAAAGTGCTACTGTGGCCACGTGTTTTTGAATCCATGTTGTATCAGGGCCCTTACTAAGAAGTTTTGCAAAAACATTATATAAAGTTTTTATGTTTGATGGTACTCATCTGTTTATCCACGGTTTTAAATGTTAACTATTTGTAATGTTAATTTTGGTATTATGTTATTATTTTGTGTTAACTGGACGTGCGACTCACTCGGACACGGGCGCCTGGCTGTGTGACGTAATACCGCACCGATGCACCGTGCGCGTGCCGCGCAGGCGCAACCGAAACGGAGTGGGGAACGTACATTTTGCTGCTTTTTTTCCTTCATTTTTTTTTAAACCATAGTCCCTAAGCTAACTGATTCAACATCCGTGCGTCACTTAAGGTGACCACTGAAAACCAGCGCTGTGTTATGATTCTGATCACAACACAGCAACATGCTGAGTTGGTCACCTTTTGTCACAAAGTACGCATGCACTATGTTTATTATATAATATATTTGTTTTTGCTTATTAAGTTATTATCTATAAGTTCAATTTAGTAACTGATGTTGCATGCGTTTAGTGACAATAAACATTTCTTTCTTTCTTTCATTAATAAGCGTCGTTTTCTCCATATCTATTTACCAGCAGCGCTTCTTGCGGAAATTATAATGAACTAAGATAAATTCACAGAGAAAATGAAAACTCACACCGTTTTCTAGATGTGTCAAAACTCAAAACCAACTCATACTTTCAGACATGCTCTGCGGCCTGAGCAGGAAAATTTCTGACAACCGTAAATGTATTCGAACTCGATGCGCGTCTATGAAATTTGTACTAAATATTAACCAAACGTCACCAGTGCGCAGCGAACTCGAATACATTTACATTTACATTAGTTTTTCGTGCTCGGGCTATTGATCCTTTGTGGTACCTTTTTTCTTTCGCCATTTCGCCCTAGTAATTGATCTCTTCGTAATTCTTATATAAAGTACAAACATACAATGCTTTTATACGTATATTACTAGAAATATGTATATTGTCTATTTTGTGGAACATAAACAGATCTCGCTTTAGTACTTAATCAAACAAATCTATTACATGATTCCGAGAAACCAATTGAGGCAATGAGCGGTAAACAAGACAAAATTAATCTTCACAATTTTCTTATCCATTTGTATATATATTCTACTCTGTCCCCTCATTACTGAGAATCGTAATTTCTTACAAAAAATGTATCTCTCCATTTGCTACGATTTCGCTTCATAGATGACCATGATCACTACCATAACTAAAAGTAGAAATAAAAATAAATATTGAAATTTTTAGGCCCGACGTTTCGAAGGTCCGACTCATGACCATGAAGGCTGTAAAGCCTTCGAAACGTCGAGTCTAAAAATAAAACCAAATTGCCATAAAATCTGTAAAAATAAGATTAATTTCAATGTATAATAACATTCGCGTCAACCTAAGAAATCATTATAAAAGTAAATATTTAACGAGCTTTGCAAATCATCTCAGAAATATAATTATATATATTATATTTATTAAGTCTGCAATTTCCTAAGAACACTTATGTAAATAAGGTGCAATTTACAGTTATGACAATTTTACGGTGCCTGATGGATAGCAATCGTCTTTTATCTCTTGTAAGAAATTAATTTGCTCGTAACTGGAAACTAGATTCATAATAACAAGAATTCAACTAACATTGAAATCTTCTTTTGTAAAGAATTTCCTGGAGTTGAAAGTAGTTAACAACACTTCTCATTAGTTTCAGTTTAGTATACCATTGTACAGGCATTGTATTGTATACATTGAGCAGGCTGCTTCCAACAGGTCAATCTGGAAATCTTTGGGCCTATGTTCAGCAGTGGACGTCCTATGGCTGATGATGATGATGATTATACCATTGTGACGACGATCATTTTGGATTTCAAGACATGATATCATTGCTGCCGATCCTATATAATTTACCGGCAAATTCTTTTATTTGCATTGAATAATTTTTTTTTAAATATTCAATTTTTTTTTCAGCATTGCATAGTAGTGAATGTACACCTCTGACTTTTCTCTGTTAAAGTGTATTTTCATTGTGAATTATCGCTTGCTATGACGGTTAAGGAAAACATCGTGAGGAAATCTGCATACCCGTAAATTTCTTCAGAAGAATTTCAAAGGTATGTGAAGTCTACCAACCCGCATTAGACCAGCGTGGTAGACAAGGCCCCTCTCATTAGTAGAGGAGACCCGAGCCCAGCAGTGGGCCACTAATATTACAGGACTAATATTTATTTAATAGTAATGAATATATCAATAAGTCGCCTCTTTGGTCTAGTGGCACCATATATGGGTTGTGGATCTGGCATGTCCTGGGTTCGATTCTCAGGTCGGGGAAAGAGAATTTTCTAATTCAATTTTCCCGAGGCTGGATTCCCCAGTGGGGGTTGACGTCAGGCAGGCAGCCGGTCGTAAAAACTAAACCAAATCCTTTCTGCAACATGTCTGAAAAAGTGTGTTGCGCCGACCCCACATTAAGGTGGGATAAAGGAAGGTAGAAAGAAAGTAATGAATATATCAATCACGTGTCACACACAGCGAAGGTAAGGGGGCGTCCATAAATTACGTGAGGTGTTTAAGGGGGGGAGGGGGTCCAGTCAAATCTCATCTAATTTTACGTTGGAGAGAGGGGGGGTCTCGGCAAATATCACGCAATTTTTTTTCTGATTGAAACAAAAAAAAATATACTATTTTGGTCCATTTAATCCAGATTGTACATGCGTTTACGTAAGAAACTCACATTTTGAAAAATCTCACGTGAGATTGGGGGATGGGGGAGGGGGTTGAATAAAATCTCACGACATCTCACCAGGGGGGAGGGAGGGGCAGAAAATTTAAAAAAACACCTCACGTAATTTATGGACGCCCCCTAACCCATATTCTGTTATTATGATCCACAACTCTTATCGGTTGTCAAAACCTGACATGTCCGATATGATAGCATCAGAAATTACTTACAAATATTTTCGATCAAATACACGAATTTATAGTCGGATATGTTTGCTCTAGAAACCGTTGACCGTTGGACTGATAAATTATGGAATAGCGTCCTATAACGCAAAGAATTTCATTATGATTGTCCATTGTGTTAAGTGCTTTCTGTCCTTCCAGCGGTTAAGTAAGGACTTTATTGAAGTTACATTTAAATACATAAATGAGGAATCGCTTACTTGGTCTAGTAGCAAGAGTTGGTTAGAGTGGTAGAGCAACGCTGTAGACAGTTACGTCTAAAGCACGAACGGGCCAGCTGGACCGGTTTGATACCACCGTCTCACAGAAAATCGATGTAAAGTGGCAGCTCGCTGTCGCGATTCGTTCGGTGAGTGAGATTTCCGGTAGGGCAAACCCCCCGCCCCTTCTTTTCTAATCTCTTTTTCCCTCCCGTTAGGCTAGCAACGCACCCTTGATATTTTTTGTGTCTTGGGTGTCCATGGGCGGTGGAGATCACTTACCAACCAGATGACTCATCTGCTCATTTGCCAGTCTCTGCTATAAAAAATGCATAGGGGTCGTGGACCAGGAGGTCCTGGGTTCGAATCTTAATCAGATCAAGGAATCTTAATCAAATGAGGTGAAGCAACGATTTAGTAACGGGATTCCCCAGCGGGCGTTGACGTATTGTGGTTGACCCATCATTGTGACCCATCTGTTCGCTTGCCAGCCTCTGCTATAAAAAAAAACTAGAGTAATACCTCGAAGTTAAAACAGATTCAGAAACTCTGGCCAATTTATTCAGGATGTCGGTATTTTATTGCACGCTAATTAATGCAGTGTGTGTCTGTGTATACGCCACGGCTATGCTGTCGATAAACACAGCTCTAATTACAACGCTACTAAATTGATGGACTCCATAATGGCCTAATGTGATGGCTTGTGGATAGGTTTGTGCATGGACGTGAAAGCAAATCCTCGATATTGCGAATTATTGCGTTGGGTAGTGATGTTACCGTAGCGTCATTATCGCCGTGTAACTGTGAGGGATATCTTAGATAATGCTTAATCAGGCCCAACTTCACTTTGTTTCGAATTCTTAATTTGAAAAGCCACTTAAAACCCGGGAATGTTACCTAGCACGGTTATAAAGTAAATCTTCTACATGTCCTTATCTCATTGCAATGTAGGGTCGGTGCAACACACTTTAAACTATGTTGCAGAAAATATTCTGCTCACTTTTCAGGACCGGCTGTCTGACTACCGTCAACCCCCTCTGGGGGATATACTACTTGACTAATTTTTAAAATTAATTTTATATGAAATTTACGTCATCTAAAATATAGAACTGAAAGATTTTTTTTAAATATTCTCAAAAATAAACAAGTTATAAGAATTTGAAATATGGCGTAACCTTCAAACTACGGAAAAGAGAAGTATCAGTAAAATCACGTCAGGGCCATAACATTACGTGCATTAGAAAGGGATAGCAAGATATCCCCACTACATCCCCACTCTTGCTCATTGTAGATTTTAAAATGTGAATTACTGTTTCATTTTTCAACCAATTTCGATGCAGATTTTACAGAAGAGTTTCTTTTTTGTTTTATTTTCTAGTACATATAAAAAAGTGTACAAAATCAAACATAGTCAAGTAAGACATCATCTATATCTCATCACATAAGACGAAAATAAGTTCGACGAAGTTTAGTTGCATATTTACCTTACTCTAAAATACTAGGCGTTTATAATATACAATGTTATCACTAGAATGATGTCGACACAAGACCGTCTTGCTTTTAAGGTCCACATGGGAACGGCGGAACATGTTTTACCCATTTTACGTTATGGTTTTACTATCAGTTTGACAAACATTAATAATACTTTATGGCAAAAGTAATTTTTATGACAAATCTTTTGCTATTTAACGTACAAAAAATATTATTAAGATTATAAATATCTTTCTTTCTACCTGCCCTGATCCAGGGTCGGCCAAACACACTTTTTCAAGCATGTTACAGACAGGATTTGGCTTAGTTTTTACGTCCGGCCGCCTGCCTCACGTCAATTAGTCTTATTGACAACCTGACGGATCCAGTCCCGGGCAAATTAAATTAGAAATATTGCTTTGCCCGACCTGGAAATCGAACCCAGGACCTTCCGGTTCACAGCCCATATATGCTGCCGCTAGACCAAGGAGGCGACAAAATTATAAAGATCAATGTACAAAATGACCCCAAAAATCACTGAGGTGACAAATATATCTCAGTTCTCAAAGTACACTCAATGTTACCCTAGGATTTTCCTCTCAAACAAAAGGTTGAAAAAGGCCAAAACAAGTATCGTTATCGGATCCTATCGCAGCCGCAATACCTATGAAATTGAAAACCTAACGCCGAACCCAACGGTCGCACTCAATCTAGATAAAATCAGGTATAGGGTATCTCACAAAATCCTAAGAACCGTTTAGTATAATAGTTTTCTTTTTATTCAGCTGGAAATGTTCAATGATATTGCGGCATTACAATTCTACTCATACAAATAATCTGCCACATATGTAAATATCTATGTAAATCACAAGTTTACTACAGTGATTTAGATATAAAAAGCGTGTATAAAAAGCGTCCAAATACGTGTCGAACGTGTATGGATTCGATAGTAATATTATCCATAGAGTATAAATGCTCACACAAGCCTTTAGAAAATGTAGAAGTGCTCATACTTATGTCGTTCTAATCACTTTATGATTAAGAACGTGCTTATCGACAAAATTAACATCCTATTTCAGTTTACTGACGTTTCTGTAGATTTTGTAAGTAAAGAATGCTTACAATACTTTTCAGAAATAGCAGCTTTATGTTTCGACGTATAATGGTCTAGCAAAATATTTACAATACTGATTTAAATATACCCCAAATCCACAATTGGTCGTTTCACTTCATTGACAAAAAAGCGTGAATGCACAAAATTAAAAAAAAAGCAGTAATCGCACGCACATTACATCTAAATTAGACAAATGGCCGATCCGACTTCAGTGGGTTCCCACACATTAGGCGACAAAAGAGCTACGGCGATGTTTAATTCATGACGCACCGAAGTGCAAGCGATGAAGCGCCACAAAACAACTGGAGAATGTTAACGTTCGGCGAAGCTCTTCGGATGATGTGACGAAAGACGGAAGCGGACGATGTGAATACGAATGCAGTTTTGTGGAAGGATTGTGCTCTGGTTTTGATGGGCTGATGCGGTTGACAGCGTTCGGAGCTTGAGCGCTCTTTAGCTGGAATTTTAGTCATAACGCGCAATTTGCTACACAATTGAATTCAAGGAGAAATAGTAATAACTTAAGTAAATACAGTCCAGCAGCTGGTTACTATGAAAAAGAAAGACAAAACCACAATTTCGCTGAATGATTCAAGAAGACTGACAGCCAAACCTTAATTTGCTGTACTGTAAAACATCAAAGCTAGAATACCACATATCCCCATAGTAACTAACAAACACGAAACGAGAACCCGTCGGTTAATCAATTGGGAGCGTGTCCGTGCCACGTGAAAGCCGGCGGCGTAATGATCAAGGCCCGTCTGCCTTCAATCACAACCGATTCATAAGTCGGTACAAATCAATTGGACGATTCATTACCTCGGCTGATGCTCGTGATCTCGCAAGACTTGGTCGGAGCTGATTGGTTTCCACCGTCTGTATTGCTTGGTATGGGGATTTGTTGCTTTAGACTTAAACGAAGGTATGGATGAGGCAAGTGAGCTAGAATGATGAAAATTACATACGTACATACACAAAAAAAAATTCTTAGTTTGTGAGAAGTAGAGCCACGTTGTAGACTGGTTTGATGCCACTGTCTCATCGAATATCGACGTCGCAGCAGCATGTCGAAAGTTGCAGCTTACTGTTGCATTTCGTTCGGTGAATGAGATTTCCCCCTTGCATATCCTTATTTCCTTCCTACGAAGTTGGCAACGCGTCCTTGTTTCTTTTGGTATCGAGGGCAGTAGAGATAGCTTCGCCTTGATTCTAAGTAAAAATGTATAAAAACAAAGGACTATAGTTTTACACTACAATTGTGTATGTCACATACATACATTTTACACTGGGTGGACCGCATACTAGTCCATGAGCTAACAGTGTCCTAGAAAATTTTATTCATACAAAAACAACTAAGCTTTTGTGAATTGTGTAACAAATTCATTTATTGCTGAAAATGGTGTACATAAAATAAAACTTTGTTTAAGGAATTCTGTTCAGCACAGACATAAAATAAAACAGACGATGGCGCTTTGGATGGCGCCAATTCCGCGTGTAACGATGTTTAAATTATCGCGTCGGCCGTTTCCCCGGTAGAAAAAGTAATAAAATAGTTTTTGTGGCGTCTGTTTGCTTGCACATCTAATGAACGCGTATAGATGAGCTTCGCCTAGTTAAAATAAGAGTTACTTTGAAACAGAATCCGTCCAGTGTAATCAATTGAAGTTGCAACTATGTGTAGATAATATAGGACGTAGGTTCCTCCTCGACTAATCTCGATGAACTACTTAATATAATAAAGACGGTTACAAGACATACCGCCGAATGTTCATACACTTAAGGTCGCCTTATGTCGTTTAAAGCCGCCTTATCTGTCAGAATTGTATGGCGAAAATCAATTTAAGAAGCCGTTATAGTTGATTAGCGTTTGACCATTCGGGCGATAATACCTACATAAGCTCTTAGTACTAGTCTTGACAGTTCGCAAAAATGATTAAAGATTACGTTTTTGCCATACATTTGACTAACATCCTATTAGTTATCCGTATCCGATACTTCCGAGAGTTTTACAATGTGACTTGATAGTTAGTTGGGACAGGTATAAGAGTACATCCATATGTCTCTGTGTCTGCGCCGGTCATCCTCTTGCAATCCTCTCGCTTTGCTTCCCTCTTCTAAGTGTCAAGATACAATGAAAGACCCAAAAACAAGGAGAGAAATCTTGGTTAGCGAGAAGACAAACAAATGTCGAAAACACAGGAATGGAAAGTGGGGAATCGAAACGAAGATGATTGAATTTAGAAAGAAGGGGAAGTTTAAAAATAAAATACAAATAAAAGCCCACGCTGCTTCCGTATATGATATATGTACATACGACACAAGACACTGCAAAACACGGTGGAATATGTATATTTCTCACGCACAATATGTTTATTTTGAACGCGATCCGTGCGTTATCCCGCGCCATGGGCGATGTGATGCGGTAACAAATATACCCGTGTTTATACTCGCACACCATCGCATTAGCATGTGAAGCGTACTCGTCACTCGTCAGTCGTCAGATACACGCGCTCGCAACGCGTCAGCGTCAGAAACGCGATATATAGCTTGGCAAACGTGTCTACGTGCGACGAAATTCGGAAACACCGTTTTAATATATCAATGGATAAATATTATATGTATGTAAACACGCATAGGCTCGCGCCTGCATCCCCGAAGGGATAAGCAGAGGCGAACTAGCAAATTAGAACACCCATATTTCGACGACCTTATTTCCATCTCAAATATTATAGAGGTGAGCCCATCGCCATATCGGGCACAAATTTTAGACGCCGGGCTGATATGGAAAAATCCGATATCACTTAGCCCGACCCGGGGATCGAACCCGAAACCTCAGGACGGTAGTCGTACCAAAATACAATCACGCCACCGAGGCAGTCCAAATTTATTTTACTACAAATTTTCCATTATTAAGGATTTGATAATCACACAATGTATCACTACCCCATGTAATCACTACCCCACCCGGGGATCGAATTCGAGACCTCAAAACGGTAGTCTTACCGCGCATGCAATACAACTACGCCACATAGGCAGGCTGTTTTATGTTTTATCGGTTAAAAACAACCTTAAAGCCAATTTCTACCGGATTAAATTTACCAGTGGCGCCACCGTCACACGCACAGATAGATTTGCCAAAGTATAACACGTGTATCACGTGACCCGATAACACGCTTCGCACTTGTACACATGTCTGACATCACCATTAGTGCTGTGTACATCCACTGTTACGAAATTGTAACGCAATTGGATAATGTATCGTGCCGAAGAAAGTGCTTATTGCTGACTAATTACTAATAGAGCCAATTTCTTTTTAGAATATTTGGACTGTCATTTTGTAAATGCTTTTGCGAAAATTAAAAGGACGGAAACGGTCTAGGGAATCAAATATCCAAGTTCATTTTTGTATTACCCTAGAAGCCTAGAATCTTCTATTAAATTTTAGTAGAATAAAAGTCAATTTAAAATTACCAGCGCACTACTTCCTGTTATACATATAAGCTTACCAAGATTACCTTACTGATTCAAACACGCTACATCTCATACAGCATTTAACACGCCGTCTTTAACTTCAAAAACGTCACGTCCTTATCAGCATGTGACATGACGTGCGTCGCCAACAAAACACGCGATTATTTCGTCGTGATTCGCGTGACAGCGCAGCCGATGAGACGTGTTACGTCACGTCACAATACTCGTTTTGTTTGTCAATGCGTGATAAGCCGACACGTGCGGGATTACATTTTGCATCGGATTATATTTACATGTCAGATTGTGTAGATGCGTATGGAGTAGATTGAATTTGCCTCAGCGTGAAAAATTGGCTTGCTTTCAACATGGCGGATTTTCGTTCTTCGTTACGTAAAGATGAGTATTGATGGAAACTCCTGTTATCTATAGGAAGGTAATTGAACATGATTGTGTTGATGAAATGTGAAATAAATCCACACACGCACACTGCACCACTTTAACCGCCGAATGTTCATACACTTAAGATCGCCTTATATTGTTTAAGGCCGCCTTATCTGTCAAAATTGTATATCGAAAATCAATGTAAAAAGCCGTTAAAGTTGAGTAGCATTTGACCAATCGAGCGTAATTCTTTTCAATAATTACAATCTTTTTCCTGAACTATGTAGTAAAAAGGGGTGGATAGAATATTAAAAGTGACCGAACGTTTTCACGTTAAAACAAAACGCACAATGTTAATTAAGGTTGACTTCCGATGGTCGCATAAGATGTCATTGTAGCTAATTATTGTTGTCAGTTTGATTTACTGGAGACGACAGTGACGACGTCAATGATGTTACTATTACAGGGTTTCCCATAGATTTATTTAGTACGTATTCTATAATACAGAACCACATACGCGGCGGCATTCTAGTCATTTGAGACTGATGCTTGAAGCGACCCTCCGGAGTACATCTTTCCAATACATAATAGGCCTTACTTATAAAAGCAGTTTAGCTAAGCAAAGCCTTGTGTCACATTGTTTGAAAATAAACGGGACAGACTTTTATTTACCATTTGCTCAGTTAAACTGTTTTTATAAGGCCTATAGTGTTGGTGGTAGAATATTCGTATCCGACCGGATGGCGACCACCGTACACATGGTGCTAAAACCTGTCATAGTGACCCACACTCCGCGTGTGGTTCGCGTTCCAGAATCAGCCAGTGTACTTCCGGTCTCTCGAGGGGCTTGCGGCATGACTTGATTGTTGGTTGAGACGGGTATGGGGATATCCCTGTATCTGCATCGGTCATCCGCCTGTCTTGTCGCAAGCCCCTCGATTTGCTTATTCCCTCTTCGGATTCGGATTTTGAAGAAGTATAAATAGGCCGGCATGATTCTAACGACCATTAATCAACCCATTGTTTGTCAGTGGTCGCTAGTTTTTTTGGACTGCACTACGCTATCAGGTGCAGTGTAGTCACTTCGCCGTGCCCGGGTAAAAAAAGTGTCAACTGTCATTTCATCGTTCTAGTACAAAGTTAATTTAAGAACAGGATAAACCGTGCATAAAACTTTGTAGTGGCACTTAAACACAGATAGGCACGCATCAATCACCGATAACCGAAGACTTTAATGGGCTAATGACAAGTTATCACTACATTACATACTCGTACGCCCCTACTTAATTACACACCGAAATAAGGTCTTAATTAACACAGTTTATTTGTACTGCAATTACTTTCGAATTCGCCGGCATCAATTCGATTACAATTATGTTGCTGAAAATGGCATTTCTCGCAAGTCACTCAAATCGCTGTCGTTTATTCTTGTATAGATAAACTGGTATAACTTGTAAAAAAAATTTACTTTTGCAATTTTTATATAAAATTCTTCATAATATTTCATAAATATCATAAAAACGTTATTTATGAATTTTTCAACTGCTTTGTTGTTGGTGCATCCTCTGGTATCGTTAAAATTTAATCAAATGCTTCATATTCATATTCAAATCGTTATTCCCCGAAATAGCAAAATTAATATAACTTTTACATGTTAATTAATAATAGCGTCGCAAAACCGACCACCACTACGCCCAAATTGCCTCTGCCAATACGTTTCAAACTGTTATCATTTATCGCCCATAGGATAACATAAACCATAACTCGCATTTCTTAGCCCTGAACCCGCTATGGTGCATAGTAACAATGTATAAGGTTCGTGAGAAGAGAATTACGGCCATGTTAGTATATAGGCCGAGGCGAGACATGGTTTTCCGTTCACAAACATTTTTCCTAGCAACACTGAACACTGACACGGAACGGTCGCGGGGCGGCGCGGCGCGGCGCCTGACCGCAAACCGATATGGTATGCCTTAGTCCGCTTCTCTGAACTCTATACTTTGTTATTACCGGTATTTCCAACAAGAAAGTTATGGCAACAATTTACTTTAAAAATAAGTTGGCTTAGTACAGGATGTTTTGGTATCTGTTACTTTAGGACAAACTCTATATACAAATGAATAAACAAATAACACCCAACAGGCATATACCTCTACATAGCCCTGACCCCACACTAAGATCGAGTCTTGTGTCGTGGGTATAAGGAGAGACTTTCGGTCTCACAACACCCAGACCCGAAACAAATATCTGTAGGCCATACAAACATTGGTCTCGGTGCGGGGATCGAACCCGCTGCCTCTCGCTTCACAGCCGGGTACTCGCCCGCTGCGCCACGGAGGCTGTCTGTCTGTGTGTCTGGTATGAAAGGTAATATCATTCACGATACTTTCTCAAGTTTTTTTTTACTGACCCGCACCATGCGCCTATGCGGCCCATCTGATGGCAAAATATTGCAGTCGTCTATGGACATCAACAACAAGCTTGGAACAAGGCCAACGGCTGCTGTCTCAACGAAAGTACTATTTAAGCGTTTTTTCAAAACCCACCGAGGAGTAAACTTCATTGCTGAGTTTGCAAGTGCGTGTGAAAAAGAGAATCAAGAAAAAGAGATAAAAGAAATCCGAACAATTGATTGAAATCAATTCACATTCTGCAAGTCCTGGAACATCATTAATTTAAAAAAAATCCGATCAGAGCTAAGCCTAATCAATGGAGATAACATATCGTCTACCATAGGCTTAAAAAAAGGCATTAAAATAAAATGCTGTTGCTATTTCCCGTCAGTGCCATCAATGTTCCGTGAAACCTATCAAGTGATATTCATCCACATGTCTGCATGCACAGGAGTATCTTTTTTGCTGTACTTCCCAGTTGGACGCATCGTTGATATCTAGTTAGTATGTAATGTCTTACCGTGAATTTGTCGCAAGAAAGTAATTACACAGATCCAATTTGCATATTTAGATTTACATGCGGTTTAAGTCTTATTGCCTTTGAATTATATTAATCTAGATTCTGGTCCTGGGTCTGAGTCTAATTCTGGTCAAATCCCAAATCGGGCAATGTTTATGCAATTCGAAAAAATTACACAGACTGGTGGCGCTTGAATTTTCTATGACGAAAAAAATAATTACATTAAATCCCACTTGAATTCTGTATGGCGAAAAAAAAATCAAATTCACATTAACCCGTCGGAGGCGGCACATATGTATATAATATATATGTTACATAAGCTTATGGGCCACCGGAGGCCGATGCCGCCCGTGACTATCTACATCCGATTTGAATTTTGTATGACGAAAAAAACACTTTACATTAAATCTCGGTTGAATTTTGTATGGCGAGAAAAAACAATTTACGTTAAAATTAAAATAAATAAAATAAAAATGTTTATTGGTCACTTAGGCATATCAAATGCACTTATGACAGGTCACAACAAGGTCTAGATACATTTATATAATAATCATGTTACAACACTATCAATTAAGAAAACAAGCAGGCAGGTATGGACACAATATACAATTCAAGTTAAATCCAAGACTTTGTGCTTCCCTTTTTGGCGACGTCACCATTAAACCATAGACATAATACATTTGTACAACGTCAATCACAAATTATCTAGATACCGAACCCAATAGCCTTCAGTGGGTGTACGTTAACACCGAACCTATGAGATAGCGTACCGACAATCTATCTTATCCCCATTGGCATCCCATTGTGTATTTTTTCCATCCACTTCCCATTCCTTATTACGGCTGCTAATGCCGGTAAGTACGTAACAAAAAGTTTCCAGTGGGCACTTTAGAAGCGGTATCTCCTTCTTTGGCATCGGTCACCGATCAAGGACCGACTGTCATGTCCGTTTGTTTTAATTATTCGCTCAGCTTTGAACGGTAAAAATACATAAGCTCACGCCTGTATCCCCGGGTAGGCAGAGGCGCACTAGCGAACTAGAACACCCACATTTCGCCGAGCTTAGTTCCGTCCCAGATGTGATAGGGGGCGAGCCTATCGCCATATCGAGCACAAATTCCAGACTCCGGGCTGATATGGAAAAATCCAATATCACTTAGCCCGACCCGGGGATCGAACCCGAGACCTCAGAACCGTAGTCGTACCGAAATACCACCACGTCACCGAGGCAGTCACCGGTAAAAATACACCATTTATATTATGTTGTCGTATGTTCCTGGTTGCAGCTTTATATATCAGTGTTTTTGGTCCGGGTTCCGCCCACATAAAGGTTTTTCTGGAACTTTTTTCTTTATATCAAAAAATTAACCCGATTTGTGAGATTGCGCATAAAATTTGTTAGGCGCTACTGGACAAATCTAATCTATGAAATAAAGGATAATTAAAGACAGTAGAGAACATTTTCAACCATCAAATATTCCCATGGGGTTAGAGGGCCGGAATCAGATTGTGATGTAATGAGAAACAAGCAAAGCCTTCATGATAAATAACTACCTTTTTTTTATGGAATGGCGTAGCAAACGAGCAGAAGGGCCACCTGATGGTAAGCGGTCACCTTCGCCCATGAACATCCACGATACCAGAGGAATCGTCGATGCGTTGCCTATACCCTATAACCTATATCCATTTATACACGTTTCACTGCGAACATTTTCCCTTTAATTGTAATGTCGTGTTTTATAGCGTTTACTATCAACAATACTGCTATAACAGCATTCAGGAATATGCACATTGTTCCTATAATTAACAAACATTTGTGCCAATTTGCATTATATGCAGTCAGCACAACAACCACTGTAATCATTGACACCAATTAAAACGCGGAATCATCTAATTTAATGAAATCGAAACGTAACTTATCTATTGAATAATATTGACACTATTCCAGAACATACTCAATTTGAAAAACAAAACGTGTACGATAAGATAAGCGACTTGAAAGAAAAATATATTGCTAACGAAGTAACAAATATTGTAATAAATATTGTCTGACCCGTGACAACGAAGACTGCAAAGCCTTCGAAACGTAGGGAATGAAAATTAAAAACCTAATCGTAATAGAATCCGTAAAAATAGTTTTATTTCAATGTATAACATTCGCGTAAACTTAAGAAATCAGTATATATTGCTAAAGCTTTAGCAGCAAGTTTGTCGCATCAACAAAGCCGTTGCCACATCTAGACATCAATAATGAGAGCACCCGAAGCGACAACAATCCAATCTCAATACATTTCATAATCAGCATACGCAGCACGTCGCACCTCATTCTTCCATAAAGAGATCCTCATTCTTCTGCACGCGAGATGCTAGTTATTAATGGGTGACAACATTATCTTCAGCATCTTGCGTGTGTCCCGCCACTTGTCCAACACGATCTGTATCTAAAGTTGACGCACGGGCCAGGGCCAATCTGGTTGCTAGTTGCTGATTGGCGATTGGTCAGGGAAATTACGTTCAACATGTACTCGGTAACGGTAACAAAAATTACACGAGGCTGTCTAATGGTGCTTGTATACAGATGTCTCTCAATTTGCACGGTATTTCTTGAGGTTATGCAGAAAATACCGATAAGTTTTTGCTATAATCACAAGTTTAAAAACTTAACTGACCGACTTCCAATTTACTGATCGTGACCAAATTTATATGGGACCACCCTTGAAAGAAGCTCTATCGAACACAACAAGAATTTTGAAAATCGGTCCACATTTGGCGGAGATATCGAGTAACATAACATAAAAAAAGACGAATTGAGGACCTCCTCCTTTTGTGGAAATCGGTCGAAAAGTAGCAAGTATTAGAACATAATTTTCCACATTACAAGCGCGAGCCATTGATAAACTTGAAGATAAACGTCACAAAATTCTAGTTCAACATAAATTATGAAGTGTTCACAGAGAACCGATTGGGTTCCCTCAGAGATGGTTGAAGTCAGGCAGGCTGTCGGTCATAAAATCTGAGCCTAATCCGTTCAACAAAATGCTTAAAAAGGTGTGTTTGGAATGGGATAAAACCAGCGCACATTGGAATGGGATAAGGGCAGAATAGGATGAACGTAAAACATTTAGATCAGATTTTCAATTTAACAAACCGTATCTTACCACTGCTCGACTAATTGAATTAGGAATTGATTTGTTGAAATCTAGAAACTCTAATAAACAGTTTAGCTCAACATTATCCTAAGATCCTCTGCAGTTCCTACACATAATTACCACAAATTACTTGTTAATAACATGAACGCTTATTACATGTTACATAAACATAATTTAGATAAAGCGATCAGATAGAGAGGGATCTATGTTGAACCACGCACGGCAACTATCTGGAAACCATTAAAATTAATAAACCACCTACACGTAAGTGGGTGTAGCCGTTTACCAAACAAATCGTCTTTTGATGACTACAATGTGACTATTGTAAAATAATATATCAACGTCAAAACTGTAACACGCCTTATGTTGGTCAATTTATACAACTTTCAAGTGGTAGAGCCACGCTGTAGACAGTAACGTCTATAGCACGAATGGGTCGGCTCGACCGGTTAGATACCACTGTCTCATAGAAAACCGACGTAAAGTGGCAGCTTGCTGTCGTGTTTCGTTCGGTGAGTGAGATTTCTGGTGGCCTATTTTCCCACTCCCTTTCCCAATCCCCTTCCCTCCCATTCTATTCCCTCCTTTTAGGTTGGCAACTCACCCATGATTCTTTTTGTGTCTTGGGTGTCTATGGGCGGTGGAGATCACTTACCATCAGATGACACATCTGCTCGTTTGCCAATCTCTGCTATAAAAAAAAAATTGAACAATTATTTTTGGTCTATGTACCAAAAACGTGTATGATAGATATAAGAATATTCTAGTTCGTCGCGAAAGACATTCAACAGTATATAGACGGGACAACAGCACAAAACTTGTGATCCAAAAGTTATGACCTAGTTGTCATAAGTCGCTCAGTTTATTTGAAAAATACGCTCGCCAGGCCAGCCAGCGTTTGCGGGCGGCAGTGCTTCGGCTGCGGGGCAAGAAAACCGCTCCAGGGCTCGATGGTATCCCCGGAAAAGTGTGGGTGTTAGCCGTCGAGCATCTGGGTGCGAGGCTCCGCAGCCTGTTCTCCGCGTGCCTAGAGCAGGGCGTATTTCCGTTACGATGGAAAACGGGGAAGCTCGTCCTGCTCAAAAAAGAAGGAAGACCCGCGGAGTCGCCGTCGGCCTATCGGCCCATCGTGTTGCTCGACGAGGTCTGCAAGCTTTTCGAGCGAATCATACACGCTCGCCTCGTCGAGCACCTCGAGAGGGTGGGTCCTAATTTGGCCGACTGCCAATACGGATTCAGGCGTGGTCGATCAACTGTCCACGCCATTCTGCGGGTCAAGGCACAGGCGGAGGATGCAGTGTCCCGGGGGAAAGTAGTAATAGCGGTGTCGTTGGATATATCCAACGCTTTTAATTCACTGCCCTGGGCCTGCGTCCACGAAGCACTGTGGTACCACGCAGTGCCGCCTTATCTTCGGCGTCTGGTGCAGTCTTATCTCTCTGAGAGGTTCGTCGTGTATCCGGGCGCAGATGGGTGGCACCGAAGTGAAATGTCTTGCGGTGTTCCACAGGGCTCAGTATTGGGCCCTCTCCTGTGGAACATCGGTTATGACTGGGTGTTGCGTGGTACCAACCTTGAGGGTGTAGGTGTCACTTGCTACGCCGATGACACGCTGGTGACAGCGTGTGCCAGGACCTACCAAGATGCTGCAGCTTTAGCGGCGGCGGGTGCCGGCCATGTTGTTAGCCGCATTCAGCGGCTGGGGTTGAAGGTGGCTCTAGAAAAGACGGAGGCCCTGTGTTTTCACGGGCCTCGGAAGGGACCACCGGCCGGTGCCCATATCTTTGTGAACGGGGTGCGGATTCCCATCGGCAAAACTATGAAATATCTGGGTTTGATTTTGGATAGCCGGTGGGACTTCCGCGCCCACTTCAAGAGTTTGGAAACCAAACTGTCCCGGGCAGCAGGTGCCCTTGGAAGACTGCTGCCTAATCTTGAAGGTCCTGGCATCCCTTGCCGAAGGCTTTACGCCGGAGTCGTGCGGTCTATGGCCCTATATGGTAGTCCCGTCTGGGCCGAGTCCCTGAGCGCACGATGCGTCGCGCTGCTGCGAAAACCACAGCGCGTGGTGGCGCAGCGTTCGATCAGGGGCTACCGCACGGTCTCATTCGAGGCGGCTTGCGTATTGGCCGGTTTCATACCATGGGATCTGGACGCCAAATCCCTCTCTGTCTTATTTCATTGGCGGGAGGAGGCGATCAGACGTGGGGAGAGGCCGGCCCAGAGTGAGGTGGATGCCTTTCGCGGCTCCCTCCGTAGAGCCGTCGTGGAGGAGTGGCGTCTCAGGCTGGAGAACCCGTCAGCGGGTCATCAGACCGTCACGGCAGTGCGTCCTGTCTTTCAGCAATGGTTGGACAGGCGCCACGGCGCGGCGACTTTCCGACTGACACAGGTATTAACTGGCCATGGTAGTTTCGGTCGGTACCTGTGTCGCATAGTCGGCGTGGAGGTGTCCGCCGTGTGTCACCATTGTGACAACTGTCCGGAGGACACGGCCCAGCACACCCTTGAGGTGTGTCCAGCCTGGGACGAAGAGCGCAGCGCTCTCGTAGCAGTCGTCGGAGGAGACCTCTCGCTGCCGGCCTTGGTTTCGGCCATGGTCGACAGTCGGGAGGCCTGGCGTGCGGTGGCCCACTTCTGCGAGGTGGTTATCTCGCAGAAGGAGAGTGCCGAGAGAGATCGTGAAAGATCAGATCCCTCCCGCCGCCAGAGGAGACGTAGGAGGCGTCGGGTTGACGACTGACCGGCGCCTCCCGCCCTGTGGTCGGGGGCGTTTGGAGAATCCCACCACGGTATCCCCTGCCTGTCGTAAGAGGCGACTTATAGGGGCCATCGGGGGTCGCGGGCGCGCAGCGGGGGGCTGTCGTAGCGCCCCTTTAGTACTTTGTACGTGCGACCCCGGGATGGACGGCAGCACGTGTGGTCGGCCTCGTGCTGTCGTTGACGCCGTTGGCGTCCTTCGGCGGCGGGGGTTTATGAGCCCCCCCACAACTGGTGATGGGCCGCAAGGCGGCACCGCGCAGGGGCGGTTCCGGCCGAAGCCTGGGCGCTTCTCGTCTAGGGAAACCCGGAGCCGTCCCTAAAGCGCCGAAGAGGGCCACCGCGGGGTTTTTAGTCGGTATTGCCGGTGTAGGGTGTACATACTAATAGGGACTCGGCCCAGTGTCGCCCGGATGTTTCCATCTCTCCCGGGCATTATGGCGCTGGGCCGTAAGACCGGTGACTCCGACATAACCGTTACATCTCCCCCCAGGCGTAACGGCAGTGATAAAACACTTTTCCCCGCGATAACAAAAAAAAAAAAAAAAAAAAAAAAAAAAGGCCAGCCAGCGTAAAATATTGAGAGAATAAACTTATGTTACATGATTCTTAACCATTCACAAAACATTCTAGGGTGTAAATTGTAATAATCGCCCTCGCATTAATAACTGGTTGATGACGGCACTGAAGTTTGAGATCAATTTTTTTGTATGGAAACTTGCTTGATAGCCCCTATAGTTAGTAATATTAAATCTCTTTGGTCGCGACATACTATAAGCATTGGAAAAATATCAGGAGTCAAATTCATATTGTACTGATTGGTAACTAGGCTATCCTTAATCACATTATACATGATACTGAACTTTTAAAAATTATCCACTTTCAAACTATTTTTGAGGGCAATCATTATTTATCATATACCGTTCGAAAATATACCTCCTGCATTCATCAATTCTTGTTTGCATATTATTCACAATAAAGAAACTACTTTACTTTTAAAATATTTCTTTAATTAATTCAATGTACAGTTCTTAAAACATCAAAGAACATAGCTTATTAGTATACTTACACGAATACAATTTATCTCATGAAATGCATGAAAATAATCTTATAAATCGAATGATTTATACATACACACATGATATTCTACATACACGTTAAATCCTTATCGTAATAGTTCAAGAGCAAAGTCCTCGTAACATAGACTGTTACGTTAAAAGATAAAAATAATAATGAATCACAGTTACGCTGATAAAGATTCAATATTTGCTATTTGATTCCACTGCAGTGGAAACATTCTAAAAATATCAACTTTCAATAATACAATAACTTTAACTGACGATGGATCCATTGCAACTTACGACCGGTCTCAATAAACGATCTCAGTTCAGAAGTACAGATAGATCGCGATTATGAACCAATTAAATCAAGTCATTTGACGGAGTAATGTTCAAACTGTGTTCTTATTGGCCAATTTTTGTAATCTATCTGCACATTTGAACTGAGATTGTTTATTGGAACCGGTCGTTACAAGTTAAATCAACCGACTTTTCTTGAGCTTTTGCAACATTCTTTTGTTAATCCGCCATGGATCACCACTGGGTGTCTCTTATCAAACCCAATATAATAATCACAAGTTTAAAAACTAACTGACCAACTTCCAACTTGATCCCATCGTGACCAAATTTATACAGGACCACTGTTAAAAATAAGCTTTATCGAACACAGAGAATTTTGAAAATCTGTCCACATTTAGCGGAGATATCGCGTAACATACATAAAAAATAGAGACGAATTGAGGACCTTCTCCTTTTTGGCAGTCGGTCGATATAATCACAAGTTTAAAAACTTAACGGACCGACTTCCAATCCAATCGTGACCAAATTTATATAGGACCACCCTTAAAAATAAGCCCTATCGAACACAGAAAATTTTGAAGATCGGTCCACATTTGGCGGAGATATCGCGTAACATACATAAAAATACAGATGAATTGAGAGCCACGGACGGACGTATTGATAGATCGAATGAGCCGAAAACCCTGCTTCACTTTGAAAGTTCCTAGAGCTCCGTCAATCTTTTTTTACATCCGTGTTGAGAGCCTTCTCCGTTTTTGGAAGTCGATCGATAAAATTCGTCGAGATTGTTACGAGTTATACGTAAGACTGCCTCCATGGCGTGGTGGTATTTCGGTACGACTACCGTCCTGAGGTCTCGGGTTCGATCCCCGGGTCGGGCAAAGTGATATTGGATTTTTCCATATCAGCCCGGAGTCTGGAATTTGTGCCTGATATGGCGATAGGCTCGCCCCCTATCACATCTGGGACGGAACTAAGCTTTGCGAAATGTAGGTGTTCTAGTTCGCTAGCACGCCTCTGCCTACCCCTTCGGGGATACAAGCGTGAGCTTATGTTTTGTATGTTATGTTATGTTACACGTAAGATCCAGATGAATTAAGAACATCCTCCTCTTTACAGTTGGTCGAAAAGATCCCATTTATACACTAGTGCAAGTGACAGATACGGCACTTGAATGAATCACACGAGAACCGCAAACACACTAATCGCACTGCAAACATTCAGCTCCGACCATTGTTTGAATGGTAAATGAGGTTTTTTTAAACCATCATAATTCCGAGGCGTTGGAAAAAACGTCATTGTTGTCTGTGACTTTTTAAAATGGACAGTGGGTTCTGTAATTTATGATTGAATTCATTTTTAATGTTTTTCGTATAAAAATGTAGTTTTATAACCACATATTGACTTTCACTTAAAATAGAAATTGAAAATTCATTAAATATGGAATTGAACCAGACCGTGAGAAGCTTGTGATAGAAAAAATATTTATGCATAATATTTAGTACCAATTAGTAAGGCACAATTTCATTACTACTACTTAAGCTTCGCGTCACCCAAATCCTTAATGATATTATGACTGTGCTCTCTTACTTAAGTAGAGATATCGACAGCTTGTTAGTCCATTAATTTATAAATCTGGACTTTGTAGTTATGTTTCCGTAGAATCCAAATTACGAGTACGAATGTTGTGAAGTAGTTTATCTGGGCAATCATTCCTTCCGGATATTTATTTTATTATTACAATCGTGGAGTATTAGTCGCCTCCTTGGTCTAGTGGCAGCATGTATGGGCTGTGGACTGGGAGGTCCTGGGTTCGATTCCCAGGTCGGGCAAAGCAAATTTTCTAATTTAATTTGCCCGGGACTGGAACCCTCATAGGGGGTTGACGTCAGGCAGGCGGCCGGTCGTAAAAACTAAGCCAAATCCTCTTTGCAACATGCTTGAAAAAGTGTGTTGCGCCGACCCCACATTAAGGTGGGATAAGGGCAGGTAGAAAGAAAGAATCGTCGAGAATTAACAAATATAAGCTAAAATCTGCTATGAGCCACTTGTAGCTTTTGATCGACTTGATTATCGATAGGAGTGAGCTGTAGGATAAAGAGTTTAGGTTTAACTTTACATTAGTAATAGTGCTGCAAGCCACAAAAATTAAAATAAAAGCTAAAATCGTTTGATCCTAACCAGACGGACTCTTGCGTGTGAGTTATAGCATAAGGAGTATTCAAGCCGTTTGCGGAATTCTTTGGTCCATCTTTTTAGTCATACTAACAACTTTATTTCCCAAGTCATTGTTAGATTATTTTCTTCGTACCCAACAAGGTTCAAGTGACTTGTAGAACTGTCGCCCTAACAATTACTTTTGGACAAAATAAATTTTTCAAGCGCCATTCTCACGTAATCTGTCCGGCGAGCTCGGCGTCCCTTAAACCCTTGATATATAATTCAGGAGCGGGAAACTTTTTGTAAGAGCCGCCCCATTAGTCTCCGTAGAAAAGACCTGTCGCCAAAACTGGACTAGTAAAGTAAACATTCGGTAATTGCCGACGTGGGTTAACACCTTTATAATTCAAGAGAAGTTGGCACTCTCGTAAGGTTTATGTGAAGACAGGTGAAACTGGATATTTTGTTCATAATTTACATACAGACAAAACACGCCTGTATCCCATAGGAGTTAACGCATACTATGATTGTTCACTTCGCTATATTCTGACATACTTTATCGTAATTTACTTTCATCAATCATTTAAAGTATTCTAGTCTATTAAGTGAGTACACTCAGAAGTATACCTGTCCTTTATTAAGAACTTTTGAAGTGTAAGGCTGAGATCTATAGAGCGAACTTCGACTAAGTAATAATAATAATAATAATAATTTATTTCAAACAAAGCCATACAAGTTCCTACAAACATACATGAGATAACTAAAACTAGTTCTTAAGGCAATAAAAAGGTTATAATCAATGCCTGTTGTCTCTCAAACTAAGCAAAGCTTGTATCTTGAGAGACAGTTTGTAATTGAACTTTTTCAGGTCAGAACCCGTGTGGTATATAAAACAAAATTACAATGTTTAGTTATACAAACTTTCAGAAGTATGAAATGACAGGTATACATTATTATGTAACTTAAAATAAATGAAAGAATGCGGTATATGTATGTGTGTGTGCGTGCGTGTGTTTGCGCGCGTGTGTGTGTGTGTGTGTGTGTGTGTGTGTGTGTGTGTGTGTGTGTGTGTGTGTGTGTGTGTGTGTGTGTGTGTGTGTGTGTGTGTGTGTGTGTGTGTGTGTGTGTGTGAGTGTGTGTGTGTGTGTGTGTGTGTGTGTGTATGTATGTATCTATTACAAATTATATGGATGTGCAAAGTGTGTGTGCTAAACTGACTTACAGGCGTTACAAGTAAAGTACTAAACCAAGAGTTCCTCCGTTGCATCATAGTCCAGACTCAATAACCAATTCTTTATTTTAGTTTTGATATCGTGCTTATTCGCCTGGTGGATGTTTAATATTTTATTAATTTTATTGTATAACCTGGCGCTTATGAACGGGTATTGGTTATGTGCAAACACGGTACTATGGGGTTTTGTTGGGAATACAATATCATTGCGGCGCTTATTTGACACTACGAGAGGAGTACGATGTTTCCTCAATACTGTATGTAAGATAAACAATTGCCGGACAGTCAGTATCGCATGATCTGAGTAGAGTTGATGGGTTGGATATCTAAAAGACCTAAAATCCATTACTTTCAGAATAGCTCTTTGAGCTCTTTCCAGCTTGAGGAGAGTGGTTTTATTAGCTCCTCCCCAACAGACCACACAGTACGATAGTATTGACTGACACAAAGTGTAATACATCATCTTTAAAATGTCTTTGTCAGCCGATTTCCTGACATTTATAAAGATGTAAATGAGTTTTCTCATTCGAACTACCAAGTTTTCTATGTGTGTATGCCAATTTAGATGCCTGTCCACATCAACACCTAGATATCGAATATTCGTAACTACAGACAGAGATGGACAAAGACATGATGAGTCTGAGTTACCACATGCATGAATTTTAACAATTATCGGGGTTTTTGGTTGTGTTTTATTGGAAATGGAAAAAGGAACAATTTTTGTTTTGCTTGCGTTAAGTGTTAATAGATTTTCGGAAAGCCAGTGTGATACTATATTAATGTTAGTTTCTGCAGATATTATTACTTCATTCCAGTTGTGGCCTTGCACCAGCATGACTGTATCGTCAGCGTAGGTCTAAGTCAAAGTCACGAACTCAGTGACGATTTTTACTAAGTCCGGTTCTTTTGTTACTAACTATGCGACTTATGACCACTAGGTCATAACTTTTGGATCACAAGTTTTGTGCTGTTGTCCCGTCTATATACTATTGAATGTCTTTGATGCCAAATGACTGCGTTTATTAAAATTACACTACATTTCACAAATAATCCAGTCCATCACTAATGCGCAGATAAAACAAAACTACGTTCATAAATAATTAATGCCGATAAGAAAAAGTAGCATTAATTTGTCTGATGTATGTCGAGCTAATTACACAATATTAATTTATCCATTAGCCAACCCGTCTACTGCTAAAATATGAGCATAAAAGTACATCAAGGTGCAACTTCGTATGAATATCTCGAAAGCCATGTATGGAGCAAATATTTACAATGGCATTTGTATTTGCGGCGAAAAAATCGCAACTCTGTGTCTGACATCCGTTTTATTGGATTCTGTTTTGTACATTTCAGAGCTCGAAAAAGTGGGCGTTGACGGGATATATTAAAAATGTGGGTAGATGGAATCGAATAATAGATAAAAAGATCAAAGAGAATTTTTATACAGTTGAATGTATTTGAGGAAGATCAAGTTTTCGGGGCCTCATTATTAAAGATAAGGGTCTATTGAAAAACAACAAACATATTAATGTTATATGAGTGTTAGACAATTGGTAAGTGTTGACATAAGCGACTATTTAAGAGGTTTTATAAAAGTTACCTTTCTCAGCCATTACATCTACAGGAGTTACTAAAGAAAGAAAACTATCGAAATGTTATCCAGAATACTATACCAACGTCGCCTCCTCAGTCTAGTGGCAGCATGTATGTGCTGTGGACCGAGAGGTCCTGGGTTCGATTACCAGGTCGAGCAAAGCAAATTTAAATTTCCGGGGCTGGATCCCTCATACGGGGTTGACGTCAGGCAGGCGGCCGGTCGTAAAAACTAAGCCAAATCCTCTTTGCAACATGCTGGAAAAAGTATGTTGCGCCGACCCCACATTAAGGTGGGATAAGGGCAGGTAGAAAAAAAAACAACGATTAAAAAGCAATACAGAAACTCAGTTCGAAACAACGGCTTCAAAAAAGTTAAAATAAGTAGCAGTTGAAGGACGCAACAAGTCAAGCTAGTGTGTGTACCGATGGAAATAATCTAACAGGCCACCGTCGATCACGACGCTGAACTTAAGGGCTGAGTGAGATAGGGGTGCGAAGAAAAACTATCGACATTGTCGATAATTAATTAAGGTGTTGTTTAAATTGTCTGCTAAATATACTTACATAATCGGTTTAAAACGAATTAATTTTAAGACCTGAACTGACGACCGTATACAATTAGACATTTAATTTTCTCATTTCGTTGTAAATCGTAATAAAAAAATACTAAATAAATACACCCAACAGCCATTCATTGTCCTGACCCCACACTAGGTTTAACCTTTGTCGTAGGTATCAGAAACTACGAGACTTTCAGTATCAAAATACCCGAAGCAAATATCTGCTACTGGCCCGCTAAGCCACACGGAGGCTATCAAATAAAATTATTATTATACAGAAAGTGAAAAAACCTATACACTACAAAAATTGAATGAAATTGTTACAATACGCAACGTCCATTCATAGAAAGACATTAAACACGACACCGAGAGAACAAACGCATTTACTCTCAATTCTCAAAACAAACGGGTGGACGCATGCAAACACGGTCGTATTCACGCGTTTCCGCTCGCAGCACCGATTCAGAATCACAAATCGAGCACACGAAACTCTTGTAACAACAATTCAATTAGGCTCATGCTACGTTGTAACAATTAATCGAATAAACAACGTAGCAAACGAGGTAATAAACTACTACAGGCGTCAACAGAGAAAATCTAGGGCAATAGTTAGTCCAAAGTTATTCGACCATTGCACTGGAATTTGGTCAAATAGCAACCCACATTGGAATCTACAACGATTAGTTATTAAAGAATTCAGATCCAATTTATATGGAGGAATTATTGACGTATCCCATTTCTGATAAATAGCAGCCATTAAAGTCAAAACTGAAACAACGAGTTTCAATATTATCAATAAGCTGGTCCCTGAACACACGAAATTGAGGAACAAACTACATAAAAGCAATACGGCACGTGGCCATTACGAAATCTAAAGCTCCATTGACCTAAATGTAACAATTAACGCCAGGTGTAATTGCGTAAATTTATGGTAATTACAACACACACGGGATGGTCGAAAACGAATAACAAGTTTGCGTGTAGAATGATAACAAAATATGTAATTAAAAAGTATGGCATTAGGTGTGGCCACTGGGGCTGAAAATGCTTAACTTATAAATTGGTAAAGCTTATTAGAAAATTGAGTGAATTTTCTCGTATACCTAACAGGTATTATTATTCGATCGAGGCTTTTGAGTAAAATTTAGTTTACCAAATCCTCGCAGTTTTAGTAATCTAATTAGCCGTATTTCCATTGTTTCTCTATTTATCTTGTTTTTAAACACTAAAGAGTTTAAGGCTCGAACTTCGGAATATATAAATATTAATCCCTGTGGAATATTTAAGTATCTGGGTCAAAGGTCTTTGGACTGGGCATTGAGGTGTCGATAAATCAGGACTTTCTTTTATATAACAAGGAAAGATTTAATTTTTACGTTTTTTTAAATTATATCGCTCGCAAATACTCACAATTTGCATAACCACCTCACAATTAATAATTCAATTATAAATAACTTTCACATTAACTCAACCATGAGAAAACTAGAGTTCTTAATGCAAAACCAGCTAAAAATTCATCGATATATCACTCAGTGGCGTCATCGCCTCACTAGACGCCTGTAATTCAATCCGGTCAAGAAGGGAGGGTGCTTAGCGTCCGGCTCTTACATACATTACACCTCTTGCATTCCGTATACGACTTTCGAACTTCTCTACCCCAATCCACTCGACAAGAACGTCTAATTAGGTCGGGGCACTGAATATTTGAAATGTCGGAACTCCCTTGAACTTGGCTTCATCACCTGTAATTAGTAGGTGGTAATAATTCAAAAGATATGAATTACTGAGCGGCTGCGAGGGTGTCTCGAGCACAGGCAACTAGGCATGTGCCGTCTAAAAGGGTTCCGTATGTACTACATTTCGTATGACGCGTTCGCAGGTGTTGGGTTGAAAATATTTTATGAGTTAAAAGGGCGTACAGCTTATGCGAAATAAAGGAAAATTTGCAAGCATAACACCTAAATATAATCAAACTGGATTCGCTTAAATTTTTCTTTCTACCCGCCCTTATAACCTTAATGTGGGGTCAGCGCAACACACTTTTTCAAGCATGTTGCAGAAGGGGTTTGGCTTAGTTTTTACGACCAACTGCCTGCCTGACGTCAACACCCTTTGGAGGATCCAGTCCCAAGCAAATTAATTTAGAAAAATCGTTTTGTCCGACCTGGGAATCGAACGCAAGACCTCCCGGTCCACAACCCATATATGCTGCCACCAGACCCAGGAAGCGACGATTGGCTTCTACTTTAATTTAAACAGTTTTACGTTGTTTCTTTTCATCAAGAATTCTATGTATTTCTTTCATTGAACCTTTCATAAACTCCACTACATTAGAGTTAATTAAAAACGTAGCATTTAAAAGAAACAATATAATTACTCTGATGTACACAGGCACATTACAAGAGCAAGAACATTTACGGTACGTTGGGCGAGCAGACACTTACAAAATAGCAAGGTTAGAGAAAAGTCGAGACACATCGATCACACGAGTCGTGACAAATGGACGAAATTACCAGGGGAATAAACATAACCAGCATACGCAAATTACAACGGAATAGATACTTTCATTGCGAAATAGTAAAACCATAGTACTGTCGAAGCTGATTGAGATGATGATTTTATTTAGAATCCAGACCTTAGCTGGAAGATCGTTCCATCTTAAATGTTGGAAACTATTTTGGTTAAGGTGCTTCTTAAATGTATTATTTAAACATATTTGTAACACTGTTTCCTGTACTAAATAAAATAAAATAAAATCTTCATTTAACATATCTGGGCATCGCTATGACGATTACTTACGTTTGATATATTATATTTCTTTTTTTTTATGACTGCTCTATTGGTATATTAATATATTATAGAATTTAGAAATAAGTTGACATTTTAAATTGTGATTTTATATATCATGTATTGTCTGGACTTTAAAAGAGGCGATAACCCTTGAGTTTGTTTCGGCATTTCTTCTCAGGGATAGCCACGAAATGCCGACGTCATCATTATTTTTTCAATATATACTCGTAACTGACATGTAAAAGTGATATAAAATATCTTATTTGCAGAATAAATTATTTGAATTTGAATTTATATTATTTCATGTTTGAAAGCAGGTGCGAGGACGACTCTCATGTACTATTTACTTCTATTATTGTTATTATTGTGACGATTTGGATTTGTCTGTAAGTTACTTGTGTAAATGAATAAATAAATAAATTACTATTCTTGCGATAACTAGGTACAACGAAATAAAGAAATGCATGACGATTCAACGATAACTATGATCGTTATCAAGAAGCATTAACTCGTACCTGACTACTAGGTACTGAATCACACTCAACACTCTTCAAGCCTTATTACAAGGACATACATATTATAATATAGCTGTTACCCGCCACTTCATTCGCGTAGTTTATTAACCTGTTAGAGGCGGCACATAAATATGTTACATAAGCGTATCGGCTACCGGTGGCCGAGCTGTCCGTCAATATTTATGAAATCTATCCCACGGAAACCGTACGTTTTTCCGGGATAAAAAGCAGCCTATGTGCTATTCCACACTATAATCTATCTGTGTTTTTCATCCAGATCCATTCAGCCCGGCGTGATTGTCTAAACATCCTTCCATCCAAACATTCGCATAACAATAGAAAGATGTTTAGTCAAAATACAGCACTTGCCCATAACACCGAATTCCAGACCCCACATACTGAGTCGGGAAGGGTCTTGAGTATTTTCCACTAAACGCGCGTAATAAGACGTCTCTTTGAAGTTCTCTCGGAAGTTTGTACCAATCGATAACAATATTTCGAACGGGGGTGAGACGAGTTTGCCGACTGCGAGACATTTTTCATTATAAAAGTTAGAATTTTGAGACGTTCCACGACCGAGGACTATTCTCGTAGGAAACTTAATATCTGCGGTTGCGACATTCAGATGAACTAGTTCACGCCACATCCAGACGTTGTATTATTCAATGTTATCTTTCAATGTAGGTAGAAATAAGTTTAGTAAGTACATAATATAAAACTAGATTTACCTAATGTTCGACAAAAACTTAAACTGCATACATAAACATAAGCTCACGCCTGTATCCCCGAAGGGGTAGGCAGAGGCGCACTAGCGAACTAGAACACCCACATTTTGCCGAGCTTAGTTCCGTCCCAGATGTGATAGGGGGCGAGCCTATCGCCATATCGGCCACAAATTCCAGACTCCGGGCTGATATGGAAAAATCCAATAACCAGACTTCGGACTGATATGGAAAAATCCAATAAACTTAAATTGCTACATGCTTTATAAAAGCATTCGTTCATCCTACTTCCTAATCCTTATTCACTAAAGAATGTAGTCACCTAATAATATTTCTTTCTACCTGCCCTTATCCCACCTTAATTTGGGGTCTGCGTAACACATTTTTTCAAGCATGTTGCAGAAATGATTAGGTTTAGTTCTTACGACCGGCCGCCTGCTTGATATCAATCCCCCTGGGGGATCCAGTCCCAGGCAAATTAAATTAGAAAATTCGCTTTGCCCAAACTGGGAACCGAACCCAGGATCTCCTGGTCCACAGCCCATATATGCTACCAATAGACCATGGAGGTGACATACATAGCTATATTGGTTTCTTTCGCCGAAAATTCGCAGGTCTGTTTTGAGTTTTAACTGTAACTAATAATACCTATATCATGACTAAATAAAAGTACTTACATATTGTTTAAGCATTTAATGCCTTTTTAATACAAATGAAAGAAAACAATATTCCTTAACATCATTCTACAACATTAAACGATGAACTGAACGTAACTACATCTTAAAACACAAACACTGTTAATTCCACATTATGTAATCAGTATGCGTTCCTGCGTAGTTTCTGATAAGCGAAATTATCAATAAGTCAAACAAACAGAACCTTGCTTAATTAGCATAACGGTAGCTCCTTGATAACTCACATAGGATTACATACTACATACGTAGTTACATGTTCTTACACGCGTAGGGAAAGTTTGAAGGTTGAAATTTAGTTTAAACAGATAACCTCTAGTAGGCAGGTTAAAAGCCGTCTCCTGGCGCCAGCTATTCCGATCTGTAATATAATATAGTCAATAATCATTAACTTGAAACATAAAATGTTGACGCAATAAGATAACATTTTGTGCGTATTAAATAATGTAATATGTACTTATATAACAAGATAATAGTTATTAAACAATATGCTTACGAATCGAACACTTAATATACCCTAATTCTAATGATATTAAAAACGAATTCAGACAAGCGTAGCTAATATTCATATGTTAGTCCAGAAATCAGCAACAAGTTTCGCAACAGATAAAGTACACATACACTTTAAAATTATCTTGAACCACAAAACCCGACATAGCAAGTCGCAACGTATTAACCTAAGCACAAAACACACGACTTTCATCATCATACCATTCACCATTACTCGCAGAACACTTAGACGCGAGTAATCTTAACAGTAAATCAAGAAATACGCGTCTCTCAAACGCTCAGTTGAAGAGCACTCGACATTTTGTCGCACGTCGTAGAGAGCACATTACGGCTAGCGCCTACCCCGACTCCGGTGATATGTGAGAGGAGTAAAAGGTTTCAAACATCTGAACCCCCTATATTAAACATCTGAGTGGGTGCGAGTTTATAAAAAGGTATTGTCGAGGGGGAGTATTATGAGGCACAGCGAAGTATGTTTATAATTTGCTTCAAAATCTCTGCTATATTAGGCTAGAACGGTGTTGGAGGAGTAATTTGAGACGTAGTTGAATCTGAGATCCAAGAAAAAGCAATTTGAACTCCGGGTATGGCATAACAAATGAACATTACTAACGCAAAGAAATGCTATTAACAGAAGAATTGAAGCAAAACCCAAATTGAAACAGAATATGCTAAAAAATGGAAGAATGAATGAATGGCCGCTTCCAACAGGTCGATCTGGAAATCTTTGGGGGAGGCCTATGTTCAGCAGTGGACGTCCTATGGCTGATGTTGATGATGATGATGATGCTAAAAAAGGTATTTTTCTAGTTTCCGAAATATGTATGACGAACTGTGGACACAGACCACTTTTAACATGGACCCGATTAAATGCCTCGACTTGACTATAACTGTAGGCACCTCAACTATACGTACATAATTATTATCGTATTCTCAGAAATGTTAAAAATCCCAACTACCGAACCTCATAACCACCGGCCTAACAACCAGAAATAGATTCACCAAATCACCGTTTTATCTACCAGAGCGTGAGAAAAGTTGGTTAAGTTAAGCGGCCACTCATACTAGTTGCGAACAAAACTTCCAACATTAAGTTTATTAATAACACTCTTATTCCCACGAAACCAAACCTGACAAAAACTTGTGTTTTGTTCGTCGTGAAAACTTTGCACGAAGTAAATAATAGATTAAGTGGACTGCATGATTTGTTGGACTAAGTTAAATAGTTTATAATATTTAGAATTTAAAAAAACTAGAGACAAAAAAATACTAAAAATTAAATTTAATTAAAAATTACCAAATGACAAGTTCGCGAATCTATCGCAACATTAGTGCACCTTTTATTTCGAATTCGGTCGAATTTTAAGTCACTAATTGAAACCGAATCGTAGTCGAAATTAAATCGTGTCAAAAGTCAGGAGGCAGAGTCTGCAACCAAATCTAAGATCTAGAATCGATTCGAAAAGTTCCAGCGTAATAGTGGGATTACAAGAAAGGAAACGGCGACCCAATTCTTTATTGATTTATCGTGTCGAAACAATGACTTTTATTATTACTTAAATTAAAGGTGATGCAACCATTCCAGACCTGAGAATGATATCATTTGATGGTACTCTAGCACAATATAAAAGTCATGGTTGGACAACCATTCCAATCTATTTGCCTACGTGCACGTAGCATGCTCTTATTTCGATTGTTATACTCACGTCAACACAGTAGTACAGCCACTTCATACGGTGGTACCGTTTTACTTTAAAATACCATCGTACCATCAGGGTTACGGCCGGGGGCACGGTGGATCTGAAAGGGGTCATTTCAACGCCGTTTTGGTAGCATGACGTGCATGTTAGTATATCATAGAAATTGGTAATTCAGTTAGAAATATAGTTCAAATACGCTACACTATAGGAAAGATTCAACCAAGAGAATACCATAGTCCAATTTGTCAAACGAGCCGTCAAATCCGCGACTTGAGACTCTTGAGAGTGCTTAATTTAAACGGACCTCTAAGCATACAAAAATTCTTATAAAAACAAAACTCGTTATCCCCAAACAAAATCGATAGCAGTTTATTTACAGAGATTAAATACATACCCTCGACGAATCGTAAGCAAGAGTAGCGGTTAAGTCCGTTGAAAAATTCACCCCAGACCGGGCCAACTTCGACCAATCCAATTACGGACGCGGAACTCTGGAAATTCTAAACCGATTATGCTGAATTGAAAACATTAAGTACTTTACGGATTTGGAATGGTTCCGGCCAAGGCACGTCAAACCTTATTGCCTCAGCATTGGCGCCACAATATAATGTGATTACGAAGCCAAAGATAGAACTGGGATGGAAATTATTTACGTTCAAACTCGCCATTTCGCACGCCACGCAAAGATGGTTATTAGAAAAGTTTTATGACTTTGCATTTTAGATAAACATCATTTCGGAAACATGATCGAAAATTGTCGACGGGGTATTTTCGTAGCGAGCGAAAAGCAATCGGAAGGGACGAGATACTTTAATTGCAAATGAAACAGAATTCTATTATTATTGAAAATACTCGGCGAGAGAATGCAAAGCGATTGCAGAATAAATCGATTTTACGTAATCTTATAAGTCAACCACAATCGAATTCGGTTACGATATTTAAGGAGATAATATTGCTTTTAAACAACAGCTTAAATAGGTAATCTTACATCAGATTTAATCACGTACGACTTCTATTGATTTAAATCCGATTTACACACTGATAGCAAATAAATGATTCAATCCAAAAAGTCGATAACGTCATCAATGTTATCTTTTAATCCAAATCGATTATGGCGTTGCTTAAATCTTTTTAATAACTGTAATCGAATAGTCGTGTCCCGACAGCTAGCTATGCTAATATTCGAGTGGTGGTATTAAAAAGTAGCCACTCCAGTTTGTTAATAACGAGATTAAGGCAATATATCAAGGGCTATCCTCACAGCTAATTTGCACCTTATAGATAAAGGAGCGCGGATAAAAGCCAACTATAGTTAATTTATGACGACGACGTGACCCTGCGTGGTGGAAGGAGGCAACGAAAGCTCGCTCCGTTGTCTTTGAGTCACGACTCGAAAGTGACAACTTACAATGTACACGTGGTGACAGAAGCGTTTCCAATATCCGGCTAATAAGACCGAATAAACTCGAGTACAATTTTATACTCACTCAATGAATCAATGAATCCGAAGTCATTATGACGTTTCTGCATTTTATTCGCCATAGTTTGAGTTGAAAACTTAGCAATTTAACACTATGTTACCGGAATAAAAATGCTACGGCTATGACTTATAGGTCACGTACGCTGTTCATTACCGGCAACCGGTATTTTTGAGATTTCAAAATTAGTCACTTGTCAGTCCATGCTCCTGATAATTCTGCCATACTTAGCCATAGAGGTTATTTGGAAGATGGATAGCACTGCGCCATAGTATGACGTATTACCAGAAACGTATTAAAGCAACCTTTCTTTCAATATTTCCTTCTCCCACTCATTGGTCGGTCGGCACAATATACTTTAACCCGTCAGAGGCGGCACATATATATGTTCCATAAGCGTATGGGCCACCGGAGTCTTTGGTGTCTATGAGTGGTGAAGATCACTTACCATCAGGTGACCCCTTCTGGTGATCCAATTCCGTACAAATCGTATAAGAATAACAGTGTTGCAACATGAAGTTCGAACCCAGGACTTTCCGATCCCCAGCCAGTACACCAAAAAGGTATAGGTAACCAGTAACTAGACTACTGATTTGTTCAATAAAACATATGTACACGATTGTACCTTACAAATCCCTTTTTAGTTACGGCTTATCCTGTTATAAAATTATTTAATGACGCCCTCTATTAGTATTTTATTGATCGTTTAGTAGACTTTGGGCCGTAAGTCTAACGGGAATTGGTTTATTAACACAAAACATGCAAACTTCACTCGGGAAGTAATATTTAAACACTAAACTACCTGCGGGCGTACTAACTTTTAATTAGATTGTATAACAAGTATTGTTCGTATACTAGTAAATACTGTTGTTGAATTATGACATAACTATTTTTGAATGTGTATGGGATCTAACAAACTAGAAATTGCCTGTGTACCGCACTGGGCGAGTAGCCAGCTGTGAGACGAGAAGTCGTGTCGGTTCGATCTTCATAAGTAAATATAAGAAACTCTTTCTCATAACAACCAAATCCTTAACACATCATTATTTGTTTCGAGTCCCAGTTATCGATATCCAGAATAAGTCGGAAAATCGCAATTTATGTGAGTTTTTCAATTTGAATTTTCCGGGACTGAATTTTGTACAGGCTCATCCTATCAGATGAAGGGACAGAAATAAGCTGTCCAAAACTGTGGATGGACAGGTCTCTCGTTCATCTCTGCCTAGACCTTCGAGAATACAAATGTAGTGAAAGGAAACAAACAATAGTAAAATTAATATCTAAGCAGTATCGATTTTGTATGAAACAGTACAACTATCCGCATCGCTTTGACAAGCACATGCATACGGTCTCGCAATACTGCTAGCGAAATAATTTAAACTGTACATAAATACAGCGTTAGTAGCTCTTGACATTCATTGTGTCCACGTTGACTTCGAATATTTGGTTTATTGATCCTCTATTTTGCGGTACAAAATTATGATAAATAGGCAAGTACTGACAAGGGGAAAATCATCGATATATTATTTACCTAGATGCACAGTTGACGCTCGGAAAATGGGACAGCAAAGAAGTGCTTAAGCACTCCTTTTCTCTACAGTTGGACGTCCATAGAATTCTAAATTCGAAACTTCGAATTTAAGAACGCTTGATCATTTCGTTTAAAAAGCTACTTTATAACACGTGCATACGGTTATATTTGTGTTTGATTTAATTAGAACTTGTGATCTTTTTCTTTGTTTTATTCCTGAGACCACTTTTTAGGACGATATTTACAAAGAACTGTGCATCTAGGGTATATTATATTGATGGGGAAAATACATAGAAACTCTATAATTCTTGAGTGGTAGTCACGCTGTTGATAGTTACGTCTACAGCACGAATGGGGCGACTCGACTGGTTTGATACCACTGTCCTACAGAAAACCGTCGTAAAGAGGTAGTTTGCTGTCGCGTTTCGTTTCCCAATCCCTTTACCCTCCCCTTCCATTCCCTCCTTTTAGGTTGGCAACCATGATTCTTTTTGTGTCTTGGGTGCCTATGGGCGGTGGAGATCACTTACCATCAGGTGACCAATGTGATGGTTTGCCAGTCTCTGCTATAAAAAAAATGACAGACAAACACGTAACAATAAACAACATAGCTTTGTTCCGGTTGAAATTTGACCCACAGTTTGCGGGGCTCTGCTTTAAAATAATCCATCATTTAAAATATGCCATCAACTCTGTAAAATTTAATAATTAAGTACATTGTTTTGACATAGATATAAGGATATTTTGTAAGTATGGATTTATACATCCTACAATGCTGCATTATTTCAATCATACTTACAGTACCTTATACTTTTAGTGGTATTTTGAGAATGCATAAATTCGTATAAAATATAAAATGTAAAAATTAAATGAGTTGTATCTTGTAAAATTGAGAAAAAAAGGAAAGTCAACTGATGATGAAAAAAAAAAGCCCGGAGTTTCTTTCCGTCTTTCTTCTTCGGGTCGTCATCCGTAGGTAGCTAGAGAAAGGCTGGTAGGTTAGCTAGGATAGGGCCTTATAGTCCACGGCGTGATTTTCCTTACTCACATTTCCAGTCAAATCCTACAAGCTTCCTATTTTATTTTCCCGTCAATTCCCTGCTAGCATTCCTGCCATATCCCGTTCGTTCCCTTTCCTACAAATCACAACCATTTAACTAAGCCCCATCCTTGATTTGTGTCCATACCTGCCTACTTGTTTTCTAAATTGATAGTGTTGTAACATGATTATTATTATATAAATGTATCTAGACCTTGTTGTGACCTGTCATAAGTGCATTTGATGTGCCTACGTGACCAATAAACATTTTTATTTTATTATTTTAATCTATAAAAATCTACAGCTTTTACGCGGCAAAACTGCAACCTCGATGTACTTAACCTTATTTAAACGGTTAAAATTACGCATTTCTATAATTGTTCGATTTCATCGATACACAAGTGGTAGCTTTAAAAGGTAGCTTTAAAAGTAACGGTAGAGGCCGTTAAGCCCACGTGGGTGTAGCTCTCACGCACTAATTTTTGCAGGGCTGCTACCGGAATTTAAGTAAGGTTGATTTAATCATTTTTGGCTTTGATAGCCTAAATCTAGTCGCCTCCTTGGTCTAGTGGCAGCATATATGGCCTGTAGACCGGGAGGTCCTGGGTTCGATTCCCAGGTCAGGCAAAGCAAATTTTCTAATTTAATTTGCCTGGGACTGGTTCCCTCATAAGGGGTTGACGTCATGCAGGCGGCCGGTCGTAAAAACTAAGCCAAATCCTCTCTGCAGCATGCTTGAAAAAGTGTGTTGCGCCGACCCCACATTAAGATGGGATAAGGACATGTAGAAAGAAAGAAGCCTAAATCTGCATCCCCTTCCCAATTCCTATTCTCTTCCCCTAAGTTTGTCAATACACTAAACACTGCAGTATCGTGGGTGACTAAACTGCTCGTTTGCAGGTGTCTGTTGAAAATATACCATTATTTCATTAATAGTCTTCATTATGTGTTAATTAAATATTTAATTAATATTAGTAGAACTAAGAGTCATCAAAATATGCCAATACAGGATAGCAACCCAAATGAGGTGTTCAACTATTTAGGTAGTTTATTTAGAAGAGGAAATTCTCACATCAGTATAAAAGGTCACTGTTCAGCAGTCTGACAGTATAGACAATGTTTGAATATAAAAAAAAAAATGTTTGAATATAGCTAGAACAAAATAATGTGAGAACTCCGAAACTTGATAATATATCCATAATTATTCAAAAAGACCAAAACAAACATGCAGTAAATCACCAACCACACCAGGACTTCCCGTTTATTGATTTTTAAAACCAAACCGTTGCAAATGGCACAAGCATAATTCTCGAAATTTCCATATAAAGCGGCTGGTCTGACAAGTCGCAAACAACGCACCGTGTAGATGAAACTAGCAGGTAATTTAAAGGTGGGTTTAGATCAAACGAGCTATCTATACTCGCTCTGTAAAATACTCCCTTTATAAACAGGAATAGAGCATTATTTTGCTGTTCTATCATTATTTTTAAGGTTATAATAAAGTATCGTTTACACCTACCGATAAAGAAAGAATACTATTATTCTACTGATAGCTGTTTTCTCCTGTTCAGTTCGCTCTTTTGTTATTTCGGTGTAAATCCACCTTAATGTAAATATCCGCGAATTTGCAATTATGACGATTGTTAATGTTTGATTTGGGCGTGGGAAGCAGGACGCAATGAATATGATAAATTCTCTCTCATTATCATGTAGGACTTGGGCGGAGATATAAAATATCTCTCGATAGATTTGCTCTCTATTGAAGGAAAAGACAAATCTGATGTTCAAGTTAGCCTGTAACTTGTTATGCCTTATAAGTACCGTGAAAAAAAACTTGCAAAATAATCCTATGATGGCGGGTACACACCGGCCGAACGAAGGCGAAAGAATCTATTCCTGTTGCGTTCACACAAACAAACTTTCGCTGTTGTGGGAATGAAACAGGCATGATTCGTTCGCCTTAGTTAGGCCCGGTGTATACGCGCCATGACATTATGAATGGAAAAGATTGGATTGTGATTCGTAGTACGGATAATATTTGTAAATATCGTGGAATAAAAGAATATGGCTGTGAAGCAAGAGGCCGCGGGTTCGATTCCCGCATTGAGACAAATATTTGTGTGGCCCACAGATATTTGTTTCAAGTCTGGGTGTTGTGGGACGGAAAGTCGCTCATAGTCTCTGACACCCACGATACAGGTTATACCTAGTGTGGGGTCAGGACTAGGTGTGTGACTGTTCGGTGTATTTATTAATTTATTTATTTGTTCAATACACAATTTCAATTTACCGACTGACCATTAGACATCGCCTCTAAAGCCATCCAGGTCCGAACTGTATACAGTTAATGCACCATAACCATGGGCACGGTAGCGAGATGGGGCGAGACAACCTCGTGACTCACGACCCACGCCTAATCAACCAACGAAAGTCATACAAAATGCTTATTTATTTGTTGAACATGACCCGCGGGTCGGGCTGAGGAACCCCAGCTTTGTCTGCGGCATGCGCTGACATTGATTTTTGAGGACAATGGGGCTTACTTATAAAACATTTTAGCTGAGCAAATGGTTAAGAATAGTCTATCCCTTTTTGCAAACAATGGACCTTACTTATAAAAACATTTTTGCTTAACTTTTTGCTAAGCATGGCCTGTCACTTTTTTCCTTTCGTTACATTATTTAAAAATGAAAGGGACAACCTATGGTTAAAGATAAGCCGCGCATAAATATTTTTTATAAGTAAGGGGCATAGTGACACAAGGAAAAAAGTGGTAGACTATTCTTAACCATTTGCTCAGATAATATGTTTTATAAGTAAGGCCGATTTGCTCAGCTAAAAAGTTTTATAAGGCTCAATAGATTTATCGGAGCTTTATTGGACATATTTAAAGTAGATGTCGAGTAATCCCATATATACATACATACATACATCATTCAAACAGTGAAAAGTGATAACTGAATATTCTTCTATTCAAATTCATTTATATTTATCATCAATTCATTCATCAATATTAGTCGTTGTTTTTGTATACAAAGTTGGAAATTACCGTTTGAGTTTTCGATTAGAAAAACGTCCAATATGGCTATAGGACCACCCATCGTAGTTTATCCACACTGGAACCATTATAATATCTGTTTACATGTTACTTATTGGGTTGGAAATATGATGGACTATACTAGCGACCTGCCCTTATCCAACTCCACTGATGAACGATAAATGATTAAAAAATACACATGACATATACTGAATGTTTCATAAAGTTGGTACCAATAACAATACCACATACAGGAAGAACAATCTAAAGCGCAATGGTAAAGATAAAAAATAAAAATTGAACTTATTTTTTTTTAATCAATTGAATGGGGCTTAAAACATTGTTTTGAACGGGAATTGTAATTGTTGCAATTAGCATGGGAATGGCTTTGTGTTTGCTCAAAATAATCGATTACCCCAAAGGTGGCTTGCAAATGTACTCCAGCTGACACAATGAGCAAGAAATCAATTTTTCGTCACAAATTCAAGTTTTCAAAAACTATGAGCCTTACGAATTTTAAACTTCACCGCTAGTTTGCTAGCCATTCCCTCTTTAAATGTAGTTACTATTGATACCAACTTTATGAAACACCCTGATCTAAACTCTACATATACCTCTATATAAGTAGCACAAAATTAACATAACATAACATAAGCTCACGCCTGTATCCCCGAAGGGGGTAGGCAGAGGCGCACTAGCGAACTAGAACACCTGGAATCTGGAATTTGTGCCCGATATGGCGATAGGTTCGCCTCCATCACATCTGGGACTGAACTAAGCTCGGCGAAATGTGGGTGTTGTAGCACAAAATTATTATCTTAATATTCGTATAACCGTTTGCGCATAATAGTAGGGGAGCCCAAGCGGGGATTTCGGGATTTACTAAAGCGCGACAGATTAATATACAGGGGGATACCTTGTACCCGGTTAAGTACCTCCACAAAACATGAGGCCCATATATAAGGCCGCCCGTGAAGGATACAGGATCAGATTAGTAAAAAAAAATTGACCATCAGAAATTCTCGAGCGCGTCAGATTAAGGTAGGGTGAGTTAATTACATCCTAAAAAGTGTATATTCCACTAATCTGACAATTTGAGAGTGACGTAAAAAAAGGGGAGGGTAACAAAGTTGTAAAAAAAAACGTCATCTCGACATTCTCGAGCGTAGCTAAATTTTTTTTTATTTTGAAGGAAATAATTCAAGAATAATGAAAAATATATAATCTGACGATTTCCGCAAGCCGAAATACTAAAAATTCGTCGATAAAGTTAAATGCGTGCAGTTGCGTGATGCCTACATTTCTTTCTCCGCGCTTCTATTCCTCTCTCACACTTTCTCTATCTATTACTCTCTCACTCCGTCCCCACTCTGGTTTCTGCTTCCTGAGCTTTTCAATTAATTAAGTTCAATGATTAAAAAAAAAAAATATATTTTGAAAGTGGTTTTTTTGGAATAACTTTTAACCGGCTTTATCGATCAACTTCAAAAACTAATCCGCCTTTGAGCTTGAAAAACCACGTCGATCGCCACCTAGCTGGTCAAAAGCGGTCGATTCGTTCGAGAGATATCGTGAACGAAAGAAACCCGAAAAAGGTTTTTTTCGGGATTACTCCGAAATTTGTGGTTCGATCAATTAAAATTGCAAAATTACTTATGAGGATGATAAAACTGCGTCGAATGCCGCCAACCGCGTGAAAATCGGTTGATCCATTCAAAAGTTATTGCGGTTTGAAAATTCCAAAAATAGTGTTCTATGAAATTTCTATTTCTTTGAACTCAGCGAGCTCAAAATATCACATAAATTATATTTTGAGCTCAAAAACGTCATAAGTACAATTTTAAGAGCCCAAGAATGGAATTAGCGGGAAGTTGCAGGGATGGCCTTTAAGGTGAACCGTTTTTCTAATTTTTTTTTGTCAGATCAGGCCAATCCCTCTAGATAATCGTCAGATTATGAGACAGTACGTTTAGAACATAAAGATGAACCATATATATCTTAATCTGACGCGCTTGAGTATTTCAAAATGGCGAATTTTTTTTGCACATTATGAAAATGGCCGCGAGTTTGCGTCCCATCGAAATCGTCAGATTAGTGAATGAGAGCTTTTTTTTGGTGCACTTAACACTCCGTTAGAAAATCTGACGCGCTCGATAAATTTTTTTTTTTTTTCATTTTCAACCCTTAAATACAATCACTCGCATCATGCAAACGATCAGATTAACATACGTACATTATTAAAAATACGTAGGGCATTGATGCTATCAATATCTGACGCGCTCGAGGATGTCCATGTAACAGTTTTTTTTTACATATTTAAAAATCTATAGCCGCTTCCCCCACCGATGTAAAGGTATATATCATATAACATTTTTTTCTTCATATCATCTAAGCTTTGCATCCCAATAGGTCTCTACGACGCTCGAGTAAATCCCCATTTAGCATCGTGGGCTCCCCTACTATAACAAATGCCCGACATTTCCACGTCACTACGGATATTAAGGCCGACGTACACTGCCATTGATAAATTAAGTCAATTTATAACTACGACTTATTAGTGTAAATCAGTTAACTTCACCAATAAATTACACAATACTTAATAGTATTAAACAACTTATCAAATGGGTACAATAAAAAATAGTGATTCATATTTCATAGAAGGATTTGCAATAATTAAAGGCTTAGAGACACCTACATTAGAACAGTGACATTATATCGTGGATATATCTAACAAATTATATGAAATATAAGAGTGTATTATATTTTATTACATTTAGGTACATTTTTATCAATATTTAATTTTTAACGGTTTTTTTATCTATGTATATTAAGTTAGCTAATGTTTGCGGCTCCGCTTCCGTGAATAAAGTTTTAAATGCAATAAAATGTAGTCTATGGCAGAGATAAGACAGCGCAGGTTTCTAATACTGAAATATTTTGTAAAATCGATCCGGTAGTTCTATGGATTACATAATTGAAATGGAAATTATTAGTGACATTGTAACGTTACCTACTCCACTTTATTCTTCAAAGCTCTCGGTTTAGAACATTATTATTTATTTTGAAAGAATATATCTAAACTTTTTACATCAAAGAATATTTTCACAAGACGCACACATACACAAAATGGAAACACCTGGCGACACAGTTTGCGGCATCCCACTTCTCACCTGACGATCTCAACTATAAAAAGCTTTGTGGCTAAACCAAAGACAAAAGACGCGTGTGCCACAGACAACGGCACAAAGAGGCCAAAGAGGCTTTTAGGTGAAGGTCGAGAAGAGTTGCAGGAAACGCTCGCATGACGTCACTTCCTGGGCCGTTGAACGAGTTACACTGTACCACGGTATTCGTAGCGATAACTCGATGTGTAAACAGGTATTAGAGTGGTTTTAAACGATTAAACTTGGTACTAATTTTAACTGTTGATTGACGGGTAGTGGATACATTCTTTTACTTGTGAATGAATAGCAAATAACGTGGAAAGGGTTGTGTTGTAGAACAGTTATATTATTATCGATACTAAATGTGTTTAACTCTAGTCTATGAATGAATGTCTGTTATTTTTTAAGTTGGGATTTGGTTCCAATAAGGTTATAAATTTGATTTTATTACGTTGCACCATAATAATATTGACAGTTGAGTGCGGTTAAAATTTGGGTCATAATGTAAACCAATCCTTATAACAACGATAGAAACCTCAAACATCATTATTATAGTGCTGGCTGTATAATTTGTATGTGTTTTTTTATCTCTTAATTTGAATAACGTTATTTGAATTCGACTGTTTTTAGAACGTGTAGTTCTTAATATAAATTTATTTTTTTGGCACTAAATTATTTTGTTTTATACTCTGTGCGACTGAACGTCCTCCAAATAAAACGTTTAAAACAACTTCAGTATTGAGTTCACATTATATCTATGTACAGTACAGTCACGATATTATTAAAAGTACATCAACATACAAACCTAGAAAATAGGAATTCCCGCAGATTACATCGTAGGCGATTGCTGTTTATGCAAAGCCTGAGGTACGTTTTATAGAGAACTTTACGACTAAATGCCTCATACAACCCTATAGCGATAAAATCGGCATTGTTGAACATGTGATCTTTGCATTGACCTCTACGCGAACTGCGACTATACAAAATGATGAACGGAATAAAAACAATCTCATTTGCATTCCGTGTGAATCGGCACTAAAAACAAGCGAAAGTGAGCCACGGTCACGTAAAACGGCTAAACATCTCAGGGTCTAGAACTCTAGATATACATACATTTATCTACATCTAACCTGACAATAAAAACTGTTTCAGACAAAAATGCCAACGAAGTTTGTTTTTTGTTTTGTTTTTATGGTACCTAAATGTCGCACGGTGAGTTATCAAGTTCTTTAGTAACTGGTAATTAAAAACAGATGGCGCTACGCGTTTTATACTGTTTGACATTCCATAGAGGTTTAGCAAGCAAATATTATAATGGCTTGAAGTTAACGTTAACGCGAGACTAAATGCGGTATTAGAAATGTGAATTTATTGAAAATCTAACTAAATAAATCAGTTACTAAAAAAATCTATTGTTTATTATTTTTATACAAAATCCAAATGTGTTACAAAATTACGATGCATTCGAAAATATGGCCTATTCATTTACCACGACATGTGTATAAGAGGTGATAATATGCTCCAAAAGTTTACAAAACACCCTCATAAACAATACATAAAACTGACAAACGCGACACATTTTGATCGTCTCGTTCCAAGAAACATGTTACACATAACAATGTTTACAAAACGTACGTTCCCAACACGCGTTTAAATTCAAATTTAATACATAATAAACAAGACGACGATGTGTTATCGAGCTGAATGCACAACACTAGAACCAATATCGATATCATCGTATCGACAAATACGAGGTGTCAATTTAAATGCAGATGTACAAAGGGCGGTGCGTGGTCCAACGCGCGCTTAGTTTATCGACGTTCATAAAACCGTAAATAGATCGAATGCAGTAAAACAGTGCAGTGCAGCGGGACCGGCACGCGGCTGTTTCCAATTTTCACTGCATTGCGATCGATAGAATTTCACCGCCGTGCCTCAGGATGCTCAAGGAGGTGGAAAAACGGCTTTATTTTCTATAAAATAGTTGAATAACAAAGTAAATAGTAATAAAAAGTAACAGAATAAAATTTACTGCATCAGTCTGTGGTCGATTTTTGAATGCAGCGAAAACGATACTTTTAATAATCAAACATTTGTAACCAATTTAAATACACATTAATTTGGATTAATAGATGGCGTTAATCGTTAGAAATCGTCATTTCACATTCAAAATTCTAATGGAATAATAACATTAGAAACGAATTTCTAATTAATACTAAGTGTATGAACCAGCACGCCATACAAAAAAAGCGTGGGAATCGATTATTCAGTGCCCAAAATTAATTCTAAACACCAACTTAATGACAAGTCATCCATAAAAAGTGTCAGTAGGAAAAAACAACGAGAACAGACCCCGGGGCAGTTAAACTCGTAGCTAATATGAGTACGGTAAAAGTTACATCCGGATTACAAGCAATTGATAAAAAAAAATACTATCGCGCCTACATCCTTGAAGATAAGCAAAATTCCACCGCAACATTTTGGTATTTCTAAGACATTATATGACGAGTCTATTGCTTTAGTACAAAGCCGACTCCATGCATGACTGCCTCGGTGGCGTGGTGGTATTTCGGTACGACTACGGTTCTGAGGTCTCGGGTTCGATCCCCGGGTCGGACAAAGTGGTATTGGATTCTTCCATATCAGCCCGGAGTCTGGAATTTGTGCCCGATATGGCGATAGGCTCGCCCCCTACCACATCTGGGACGGAACTAAGCTCGGCGAAATGTGGGTGCTCTAGTTCGCTTGTGCGCCTCTGCCTACCCCTTCGGGGATACAGACGTGAGCTTATGTTATGTTATGATAAAAAAAATACTATCGCGCCTACATCCTTGAAGATAAGCAAAATTCCACCACAACATTTTGGTATTTGTATGGCAATATATGACGAGTCTATTGCTTTAGTACAAAGCCGACTCCATGTAATTAAAACCTGCCCCCTTACTTTTGACACCGACTTTTGACGAGAACTTGTCATTTGGTATTTTTTAACGCGATATTAGTGCACTTTTCGACTGACTTCCACAAAAGGAGGAGGTTGAGGACCTCCTGGATCCGTCTGTATTTTTTTTTATGTATACAGTGACTCGATATCTCCGCCAAATGTGGATCGATTATAAAAATTCTTTTTGTGTTCGATAGAGCTTATTTCAAGGGTGCTTCATGTAAATTTGGTCACTATCGGTAAATTGGAAGTCGGTCAGTTAAGTTTTTAAATTTGTGATTATTACCTCGATTACGGTAGAAATTTAAGTCAATAAATGAAGCCGAATCATAGTCGCAATCTAATCGAGCGTCAAAAGTTAGCCTACTGATTGAAACAAAATCGAGCAAAAGGCGAGTAAATTATTGAGTCGTGAAGGCACTAATATAAATATCTTACGATTACTCGCAACGTTCAAATAACGAGAAAGTTCCTTGAGGGCCTTAACTTAATTAGTTTTATAATTAAAACTCGCGAGGGCAACAGCGCGAAATGTTAATCCACAAATTTAAGTAAGAAATTTTACTTTAATCCGTGAAATTATTTTTCAACTACACTACGTATGCTGAGAATTGTAGGAAATTAGACAAAAAGATTGGACAAAACGTGGCTGAGTATAATTTCGAATTTTAAAGATATTGATAAAATATAAATCTGTTGAAAACATATTTAATTGTATAGGTATGGATTTATATACATGTTTATGGATGTATTTGTATGTAGTACAGTGCGCCTTCCCTTATCCTACTCCATTGCGGGTCATCGGAACAATACACTTTTATGGCGCGTACACACCGGCCGAAAGAAGGCGAAAGAATCTATACTTGTTTCATTCGCACAACAGGGAAAGTTTATTTGTGTGAACGCAACAGGCATAGATTCTTTCACCTTCGTTCGGCCGGTGCGTACCCGCCATTAGAGCATCAATCTCCTATGTTACGTATAATAATCTCGAGCAAATAGTGTTACTAAAATCTATACCTACTCCGTGAATCTCAATCAAACTCAAATCCTCCCGGTCTAAAGCCCATATACGCTGCAGCTAAACCAAGGAGACGCCTCGCAGCGACGTAGGAAGGAAGAAGGAAGGAAGAATAATTTTATTTGGTTTTTCTGAAGAGATATTACAAAAGAAAAACTACAGACACAAAAAAGAACTGAAAAACCAAAATGGACTCAACGTAGGCGAGGCATATCTTACACTTAAATAAAGTGACAAATTTTGATTGTTTTTTTTATAGCAGACTAGCCAAACAACATTTAGTAATACTAACGGCAAGGAACTCAACCCGTATAATGAGATTACTTGTGACGAAAAGGACACAGTCGCAAACAATTAACAGCAAATAACAACAGCATTGTTCATCGTTTTTGGAATGCACGTGGCCTGACATTACAATCGACATCCATATAAAATATGGCACCATTATTTAAAAGCATAGAACTATAGTCACACCTTAAAACAACACCATAACATCTGTACCTCGCTTAGTGATTAAAAACCCATAGACACGTGTAATCAGTTTAACACTTGACAACGCCCCGATCCAGTCCAACATCTCAATCTCGATCCCGAAATGAGGCTACAATATTCCAAAGTTCACCGCCACCATATCAAGAGTGCTCCAGATAAATGGATCACGTTACTTGATTAACCGACGAGCATCCCTTCGTCTTATCACCCCTGGGAATATTTAAATGGGTCCCGAATATATCACACCCCTCCGAGTAAAGAGGCCAAGTATACGCGCTTACCTGCTCCTGATTGGGAATGTAAATTACTATATCTTCATTAGGAAGCGAATGAATGTTTTCGTTTAAGGTTTTTGACGCGGAAACTTGTCAAAGGGTGACTTACAACAGCTTACTTGTTACAACGTAACAACGGAGTGTTATCGAGGTGTAGTAGATGGGACAGTTTACTTGAAAAAAAAAACCTGTTTCTTAAATCATCACCATTTGAGTTTTTGAAATGGAAGTGAATTAATTAGAATTTACGACCGTGGTAAGAATGCCTTGCCGGATTGAATCCAATGGATAAACAAAGACTTATCCAGTCTGGCCATCAATTATATCCTAGATGCACAGTTTTTTTTACAAATATCCCCCTAAAAAGTGGTCTCAGAAATAGAACAAAGAAAAATATCACTAGTTCTAATTAAATCAACACAATCTATGTACCTATGTGTTATAAAGTAGCTTTTTTTAACGAAATGGAAAAAGATCAACAACCCTTCCACCAGCAATGAAACCAAAAATGTTGATGCCTCATACCTACGACACGAAAAAAAATACGCTGTTCTTACAACAGGATATAAACCTGTCAATACTTCAATTTAGTCGTAAAGCGTGGTGCCTATGATCGTTATCATCTTTTTATCATTAACAGGTTTCCGTTATTCAGTAGCCAATCAAACTGGACATCGGCATATATAAAAAGATTTTTTGTATTTGTTCTTAGAATTATAACTCAGGAAACCGTCATCACTGTAAACTAACAAAACAAGCATGTAGGTACTTAAACTCGTATTATCATTTTGCGTACTGGTTTCTGAGTACATAGCATCAACAACATTTAAATAAGTATTTAAATTGAGAAAGCTTTGCTCTCAATCCATTTTAACTCACTCTTTTTTGAATCACAACATAACCACTCGCCTGTATCACCGAAGAGGTAGGGAGAGTGGAACTAAATAACTAGAGCATCCATATCTCACCGATTAGTCATTGTAAACATTAGTTATCAGACCTAGGATTTGAAACTAGAATCGGCCACTGGACCAATGATGCAAACATTTTATGAAATATTACAAATCAACACTTCGACACGAATACTTCCTCGCTAGCTCCCCTGGGACCCGAGCAGGAATATTTTTGACAATAGAATTCGTATCGAGGTCGGTCCGCGTCTATGACATTTGTATGAAATATTAACCAAATGTCACCAGTGCGCAGCGAGCTCGATACGATGGTGAAAAATATTCTTTCTAGGGCCATTGGTCTCCGCGTTCAACCGAATTTGCTGCATCCATTATATGCAACAACACGCGTCAACACCTATAATTTGTATTGTCAACATTATTCCCGTCACATGCGAACTGGAGCGACAATTTGTGACAAACGTGTGCACTGCATCGTCATGAGGATCACGCACGGCGCCACCACTCCCAATAGCATCATATGCCATGAACATCAACATTCACGCAGCGAACCGCAGACCATGCCATGACTGGTTAACCTCGTTGATTTCCAACCAATGATCTATGTTAGCGATGTGCTGTTTCCGAGGCAATAGAGGAAATCCTTTTTGAGTATCCCAGCCAGTAATTGAGTACGGAAGGCATATTAGTTACTGCACGAGACCAGCACAAGTCTTTCTGCGTTTATCTATGAAATTAATTGATTAATAACCAAGATAAAATCAAAGTTATCAAGGGCATATTATTCATTCAGGTTAGGTATCGTTGTCACGGATTTAACCATAACTATGAAACAACAATAATACAATCTATACAGATCTGTCGCCTTGATCTAGTGGCAGCGTAATAAAGGCTTTGAACCGGAAGGTCTTAGGTGCAAATCTCAGGTTGAGCTATGTTTTAACACGATTTGCCCTGCACTTTTTCAGATGAGGTTGACGTCAGGTAGACTGCCGAACGCAAAAACTAAACCAAATCCTTTCGGCAATAGTCTTGAAAATGTGTGTTGCGCTACATTGGAGTAAGATAGATGTAGAATATAATCGATACCGATACGCCCCAGTCGTTATTTGGATAAAGCGATCACGCATAATTTGACGACACCAGACCGAGTGGCGCACACAAATCACATAATCCAATTTCGGTCTCATTTCCTTCAATAAAGGAGCAAACTTTTCGTCCAACAAACCATCTCAGTGTTTTCGAAAGCTATAAATCCTGCCAAAATCCTTGTCTCCGAGTCAGCCAAACTCATTCAAGAGATCAAGTGGCGAAAAAACTGGAGCAATGAACTGGCGGTCACGTAGGGAGCTCATCAGCTGCCGAAGCACGTATACGCGTCTAAACTACCGCTCATTGTCAATATTGGAGTGCTGTTCCGAACCACTGGTAAAATCAATAGAGCCATTATCGGTTATTAGACGTATGATTGCTTGAAATTGTTTTACTGGCTAATGAATAACAAACATGGAGACGTGCTGGGAGCGACGCGCGCGAAACATTATGAGGTAAATGAGCGGTGACGGATTTGAGCTTCTCCGTGAACTTGTTCTTGGAATGGGAGATCAATTTGCGCGTGAGAAGCATTTAGAATAAAATTGTATGTTTATGTACCATCACTATTTGAAAAACTTACGTCTAATTTAGCATTAGTTTTAACACTAGGAATTCACTGGATGCAGGCGGCCTCCTACAGTTAATTTGGAAATCTTTGGGGTAGTCCTGTATTCAGCAGTGAACGTCCTGTGGCTGGTAAGTGATGATGATGATTATGATGATCGACACTATACTTTACTACTGCTATTTTGAATCAAATTAGAAGATAAACATCAATATCATCAATTGGATCATTTGATCGCTATTGGTGTTCATCATCATCAGTCATAGAACGTCCACTGCTGAACATAGGCCTTCCCAAAGATTTCCAGATCGATGTTGGTGTTCGCTGGCATTGAATGAAATAATCATGAGCATCGAAAACTACAATCTTCCTATTACATTCCAAAATCAATATAAATTCCAACGGCAATTAAAAATCTGAATCCTGCCGCTGTCAATAAACAATAAAAAAGTAAAAAATCCAAGGCCCTGACTTCACAGACACATGACATAACCTCGGAATGTGTTTCCCACATCGGAATGCAAATTGAATAATGTAGGAACTGTTATTGAGTATGTAGTCGGCAGTCGGCACCGGTCGTCTGCGAAGTGGCTGCTTGCAAACGAACAGTTGTACCTACACACAAAGTGCAAGGCTACGTTCTGCGGAGTGCATCGCCGATAAACCGGAGATGAAAGCGACTGTTTATTTGATTTTCTGCCTGTACGACGTACGTGCAAGCTTATTAACTAAGCAACGGTCAATAACCTGAGTATTCTGCTCATTTGTACGAAATCATAGCACGTTTCGTTGTATTACTGTTTCATTTCACACTCCGTGTATTTTTTTAATAATCTTTACATGGTCATGTGCTACGGTTTACGCGTATTCATAAATACTAATTTAACGTACAAGATTCTAACTGGCTCTTTAAAAAGGTACTTTTCAAATATCCAACAGATATTTAGAAATTATAAAAAGTCCAGAAGGCTTTGTATAAACCAAAATTTCTAATAAAACATGTAACCATTTCGAACAGTCTCGACGGTGACATCAAACCAACGATGACAACTACTTCAAATGATAAATGATTTGTACGCAGACACCAAATGGTTCTTCATCGAGCCGTGTTATTAAAACAAATAGATACTTCGTGCGTTTTCTGTGTCGCAATCATTGGAACAATAAATTTTGTGCGCAGACCGAAAACGGCCGCTCACATGTCACATTCACAAAATGGATATTGCGAACGCACTGCGTGAAATGCGAAACGCGAAATGCGAAAATTAAAGCCCGTATCCCCAAACCGGCGAGATGCGATTTCATCATCAAGTATCAACATCCAATAAGACGTTATTTTTTATTATTTTTAATATCGTGAGGAACCTTGGCGAGCATTCACTTCTACGATTGTGAAATTATATCGGTGAACTTTTTTTTGTGTCGTTATGTTAAACTATGCGACTTTATATAGCTATTAGAATAATCGTAGTTGTGAATGGCATAGTAATATTATGATTACATAATTTTAGTATGCTTAATAGTATTAAGCATACTTAATTAAGTTAAGTCGACAAAATATTGACGAAAACACACGAGTCATGGCCACCACATCCACATTACAAGAACATAACATACATAACATAAGCTCACGCCTGTATCCCCGAAGGGGTAGGCAGAGGCGCACTAGCGAACTAGAACACCCACATTTCGCCGAGCTTAGTTCCGTCCCAGATGTGATAGGGGGCGAGCCTATCGCCATATCGGGCACAAATTCCAGATTTCGGGCTGATATGAAAAAATTCAATATCACTTTGCCCGACCCGGGGATCGAACCCGAGACCTCAGAACCGTAGTCGTACCGAAATACTACCACGCCACCGAGGCAGTCTCATTACAAGAATGTGATAATTTAACGAAGTTATACTTTGAATAGGTAGTATGCAATTTGTACGAAGATCTAATTCAAAGGTTCCTCTATGTCCTTAATAATAATGTACGTGCCTACGTATTTTATAACTATAACTCGTACTTACTGATTTCTTAAATTTGCGCGAATGTTATACATTAAAATAAAACTATTTTTACGGATTATATCACGATTTGGTTTTAATTTATATTTCCGACGTTTCTAGTCCAACCCGTGACCACGAAGACTGCAAAGCCTTCGAAACGTCGGGAATAAAAATTAAAACCAAATCGTGATAGAATCCGTAAAAAAATATTATTTCAATACATAACTCGTACTATATTGTTTGGATAACTAACTTGGCAGATATTTATTGATGACATGTGGTATTGTACTTATTTTATTTGCTTTGGTAGTATTATTCGCGTTGGTGGCGTAGTGGTATTGCATGCGCGGTACGACTACCGTCCTGAACTTACGGATTCGATCCCCGAGTCGGACAAAGTGATATTTGAGTTTTCCTATTCTGTATCAGCCCGGAGTCTGGAATTTGTGTCCGATATGGCGTTATGCTCTCCCCCAAAGTAACAACTATTCTTAAAGACAAGAAGCGCGTAAATTAGGGGTTGGGTTGATTGTTGGGTGTAAAAAAAATGTCTTAAGTAATGCATTATTACTTCGGAAGATAATTTTTCTACATATTCAATCCAGGTACGAAATTAAAACTGCTTTTCGGCATCACCACGCGGCTGAACTTTATCTGCGCACTAGCTTTTTCCCGTGGCTACGCCTGCGTGAGAGTCTTGAAAAACATTCATCCCCAATTACATCCCTTTAGGGGATGAATATATGCATGTATTATACATAAAAACCTTACTCTTAAAACTCCATCTATTGAAAAAAAAAACATCAAAATCTGTTGCGTAGTTTTAACGATCTAAGTATGCATAGGGATATAGAGCCAGACAGCCAGTGGGAAGCGACTTTTTAATCAACCGACTTCCAAATAGGAGAAGATCCACAATTCGTCTGTTTTTTTTTTTATGTATGTTACGCGATATTTCTGCCGAATGTGGACCGATCTTCAAAATTCTTTTTGTGTTCGATAGAGCTTCTTTCAAGGGTGGTCCCATAAAAATTTGATCACGATCGGATTTGAAGTCGGTCTGTTAAGTTTTTAAACTTGTGATTATACTATGTAGTATAAATATGATACTAACACCACAGTTTTACTTCCTGATGGAACACGATAGATAGACAACGTAGTTACATAACATAAGCTCACGCCTGTATCCCCGAAGGGGTAGGCAGAGGCGCCCTAGCGCACTAGAACACCCACATTTCGCCGAGCTTAGTTCCGTCCCAGATGTGATAGGGGGCGAGCCTATCGCCATATCGGGCACAAATTCCAGACTCCGGGCTGATATGGAAAAATCCAATATCACTTTGCCCGACCCGGGGATCGAACCCGAGACCTCAGAACCGTAGTCGTACCGAAATATCATCACGCCCCCGAGGCATGATTATACTATGTAGTATAAATATGATACTAACACCATAGTTTTACTTCCTGATCGAACACGACAGATAAACAACGTAGTTCTTTATTCAATATAGCCGTCAAAACAGGATCGAGACATATTTTGTCTACAATAGAGTATTGTAGTGTAGACAGATGCAGACGTCCGATTTCGCAAGTAGTCCCTCGTCCGTGGCACGTCGCGTCGGCGCTCGGCAGCCCATCAACCATCGTCGGATTACGTTTATGGACCATTTGTATGGGATCTGCTACGGTTAATGATTTTCGGCCGTTCCACCGTCTCTTGGGCAATTCTATTTCGATACACAGTTACTTAATAAGTTTTTATGTGCCCTGTGCCGGTGCACCTTTTGTCGACACGAATTTTCTTTACACAACTTTTGGTGTATAGTTATTGACATCGAATTGGGCAATTGCTCACAGTAATGTGAGCTTTAAAGGGCCTTACTTATAACAACATTTTAGCTCAACAAATGGTTAAGAATAGGCTGTCACTTTTTTTCCTTGTGTCACATTGTTTGAAAATAAAAGGGACAGACTATTCTTAACCATCTGTTCAGCTAAAATCGTTTTATAAGTAAGGCATATTATGTCGCCTCTTTTATCTAGTGGCAGCATATGGGCTATGGATCGAGAGGTCCTGGGTTCGATTTCTAGGTCGGGAAAACATAATTTTCTAATATAATTTTGACTGGAATCCTCCAGAAGTTGACGTCAGGCAGGCGGCCGGTCGTGGAAACTAGGGCAAGTCCTTTCTACAACATGCTTAAAAAGGTGTGTTGCGCCGACCCCACATTAAGGTAGGATAAGGGCAGAAAGAAAGAATGTGAGCCTTATAATATGCCACTGCCAGGGACACAGGCAATAAGAGAGGAGGGATCTCAGTTACCCACGTTGGATATGGGTTAGTAATGAAGTCAGATATAATATCTAGGTATCAAAGACTTCTGTTATACTTCACAATTCTAGACAAGCTGTTTAGAAGTAAAATGGTGTTACATTACGATCAATTTGACGGTTGACGGCTAAGGCAAACTCTATAGTGAGTTGCGGTCAATTGACGGAAACTTAGTTGGCAAATTTTATGTACCGAACAGCTTGTCTAGTAGTACATAGAAATCTGTGCTAGGTACCTACCGTTTCTTACTCCAAACCAGATATGTTTCAGATTTCGGTAATGCAGTTGCATCGCAAATTCAAAATCAAATTCGTATGTTAATTTGAATTTGAAAAAAAATCTAAATATTGCGAACAAAAATAGATAGATTAGAAAATAAGATAAATAAAAACAATTAGAAAGACTATCGTTAAAATCGATGTATGAAGTGGCGGTGACTTTCTCCCCATACGCCCCATGTTCACATCGTTACTCGTTACACTAACCCCCGAATATTGAAACGCCACTCAAACAATTGAGATCGTGTTATATCATTTGAGACCGCCTTATCTCTTAAAAGTATAATATATGCACAAAACAATTATATATTAAAGTTGAGTAGCGTTTCAGTATTAGGGCGTAAGTTATGTCACTGAGGCTGACTTAAGCTTCTATGTATGTAACATAATATACATACATACATATATAACACTGGTGAATTAAAGACAATAACGTTTATAACTTTATACAAATACACTTGTACCTACATACACACTCACGCCTGCATCCCATGGGGGTAGGCAGAGACAATTGAGCGCCACAAGCTACGCTCCTGACACAAATACACTTGTATAACTAAAAAATAGGTAGTCAGTTAAAATATAGGTATGTACGTACCCGGGCTATGGTACGATAATAATTTTAATTCACTGTGGAAAAGTGACCCCCGCTGTTATTATTACCAAAGGTGGTCCCCTATTAAATTACAAGCGCCCAGTGTTCTTGACATAATGGCTACCCAGCTTGCACAGTTTGCAAAAATTTTGTCGAGCGCGTTCAAAACATGCCGTATTATTACTGCATCAAGTTTCGACCTCATGACGTTATTTTTTGGTGCATAATCTTATACTTTTAATACATCAGCCGCTGACCGGACACACTTTGACCCGTTTTTATCAGTTGTAAACTTTTTAATAACTGTGTAGAATGTTGTAACTCTTGTAATTGTTGGTCCTTACCGTTTATTTTCCTCATGCCGGCCCTAGACCTTCACAGCACGGCCAAAATCCTGTCCTTCGAGTCAGCAACAACAAAACATGCACTCCGCTCAACACTTATCTTTAACGCCACAACGCACACTTTTGTAAACATTCAATTGTACGGAACGGTCGCGTTTTATTCATGCAGATAACAATAGTACACAATTTTGTTTAGTTGATAAGAAAGAAAACACATAAATTGTTTATCACGAAGCGATCTACACCCACGCAAACATGTTGCGGCGCGCGTCAACGCCGCGTGACTGCAGGCGTGTCGCCGGCTGACAGTTTGGCGCTGTCAGTAACGGCGTAACACGGAACTATGATTGTTTAAGCATGGTTATACACAGGTGGCGCTATAATCAAAATGTTTGTAATGTTTACTTCATTAATAATAGTTATTTTCTTTTTGCTCTAATTATAAAAGTAACTAAGTCTTAAAGGGTGCATTTCATCTAGGGCTATTGTTGAATCTCAATATTTTTATTGATCATTTAGTATAAACTGTAATTTCATAATAAAAAAAATATCCGCACAAGATACACACAGGCAATAAAATATACCAAAAAAGTTTTATATTACAATGTGATAACTTACCTTGCGACTAAAACAGCGTGGGCAATTCACACTGTGTATGGAGAAACAATAAAATAATATCACTTCACATTTACCATAGTACTGCATTTATTCAGCTAAGCATCGTACAGGTTACAGTGTAGTCCACTTGGTACGTACTCGTACAACCGCATTGAATGAAACGCCGGTCCTAAACAACTGAAATCACTAGAAGAACAACGCCTTTACCATACTTGGCTTATTACGGGGTTTTCCACAACGCATTACAATATAAAATGCACGGATTGAACAAGGCACACCATGAAAAGCGACCGATAACACTATCCATCACCCCATTATCCTTCGCGACTTGAAGTTAGCAGCGAGCGTGCACGTCAAAATATACCATAAATAACGTGGCACGTACTGCGGGGTGCGCCACCCTATGGACACCCTACTCACACCCTCCGCGGTAGCCGGTGGTGTAAACAGAGCTCTGAAGTGTTGAATTATTTAAAATTAAAAATCATTCAGTAATTAGGTACCAGAAAAGAATATTATTCAAATTAAATATCAAAACATTTCTAGAAAGTTAAGATTTTTCGATTTTTCACTAGGAATCTGTTTGGGTGTTGGGACATTTTAATATTTAACACAGCATTTTCATAATAGCATTGTGTAAAACAATGGTTATATAAATTAGGCTTTGTATGCTCGCTAAAACAAGATTATAATGTATTAGATTATGTTCATTTAGTTTTAATGTAATAGACATATAAATATGTACCCATTTTAAATATCCATAAAAGTTAATTTTATACAAGTGTAACAATAAAGCTTCACCTCAAATAAAAACATTCATTTGTTACAGCTAGAGGCAAAGTGCGATGAAAGGGAAAACCGTCAAAGGAAACCTTTTTAGGGACTGGGATAAGAAGCGACGGAAAAAAAAGAGAGCGACAATTTTTCCGGTTCATATCTTTCTCTATATTCCATTACTTCCGCTATGTATGGAGTTAGGAGTATGAACGTGGGCCTCCGGTCTCCATGACGTCGCGTTGCATCGTCGTCGGTCGCGCTCGGCTTTGTCCGAACGGCTTCGGGTAATTCCGGGGACCCAATCGATACACGTCAGGCACATCTCTGACTCTGCCTACCGATATGCTACGTTACGAGCTACGACCACGCGTCGTATCGTAGAGCTACTACGCGGAACCTTACGCTACGAGATGGGCAGTGTCATACTGAATTCCATCACCATCACAATTATTATTTATCAAATTCATGGACCTAAAATATAATTAATTATGGGTTATTTCTCACGACCAATGGCGAAGGATTAATCATCGTCTGTTAATCGGCGATTAATAAATACGTGATTTGATTGTTATGTATCTAAAAGAAACTAGCATTGACATGCCTTTAAAAATTTCATCTTCGCTACTGATCGCTACATTAAGTACAAGAAAGTTAATCCAGTTCATAATATTATCTTGAATAGCGCTCGGCAACCCAGGTGACACGACGGCACGCGGGCCGCATGTAGCCTTCGACGCTTTTCCATGCGGCCCGCGATCCCCTTAACACGTCTCTGTATCTTATCATTATTATCATCTTGCCGTCCACTACTCAACATACTGAGTCCATGTCAGTAGATGTCAATATCTCATACATTTTTTTTTTTATAAAAATAATTTTGTTTTTATAACAGAGTCGGATATCGGATGAAAAGATTCCGAGTTCCACCCACAGATTACTTATGGAAGCCTACGCGTTCCATCCTCGAAAATCAATTCTAATTTGTATAAGAATTAAGATATTTCCTTAATATTTGAAAACAATCTAAGGAAAAACTGTTCGTTGACTTCTTGACCACTCCTTTGAGCATTAAGATCCTTCTATAGCAGTTAGGCATCTTATTCATATTCCGAAATTAGTATTATAGTCATCTATTTAATATACCCTAGATGCACAGTAGGTACTTTACAAATATTCTCTATTCTGTTCGTTTGCCAATCTCTTGGTGGTCTCGATAGTCTTATTAAATAAAACAAAGATAAAGATCACAAGTTCTAATTAAATCAATATAAATATAACCATAAGCACATGTTATAAAGTAGCTTTTCAAAATTTAGAGATATTGTAAATTCCCCCAGAGCGGGTTGACGTCAGGACAGCCGGTCGTAAAATCTTAGCCAAATCTGTTCTACAACATGCTTGAAAAATTGTGTTGCACCGACCCCACATTAAGGTGGGATAAGGGCAAGTAGAAAGAAAGAAGTATGGAAAAGAATTTCTGAAATTTTATAATTGTCAATCCCAAAAATAAAATTATAGTCACTCGAACAAAGGCTCAGTGGAGTATCTATCTAGTTGGCGCAACGACCCAAAATGAGTCGGGGGGGTTTTAACCACCTCTTATAGCAGTATTATTATGTTTCAGTCTTACTACGTTTTTTTTTGTACAGGAATTGGTACAAGTAAGATTATAATAATATTGCTATAAGAGATGGTGGTAAATCCCCTGGCCTCCGACACTAAAAGACGCCACTTCTCCCTATCCCGCGAAATCTCTAAGTAGTTTGTTATATTTATTTGTAGGACACAGTGTAAACGTGGGGTACAAGAACGGTGGGTATTAATGATATCTGTATAATAAAATTGCTTACAGTAATTAAAACTATTTTATTACTTATAAAGCAAAACAATCCTTATTAATATGGTAGAAGTGTTTGCCTTTTTAGCGTAATTTAATTACTTAGAGGTACTGGTTTAGATGAGATAATTATTTATTTTCTTATTATAAAGGCAAAACATCATATAAGATTACTTATATATTTATTTAATTTTCGAAAAATATGTGAACGCAACAAATATAATAACTGTAGCATTTAAATTAGCAGTTGATAGTAACGGCCTATAAAAATGTGTTACTTATGAACTAGATGTATACCTCCATATATATATTTCAGACTTGTATCACTTTTCACTAAAGGTACCGATTTATTTTTTAAAGTCACACGTATTTTTCGTAGTTATGCCAAGTCCTTACATTTTTCTTTAGATCCACAACTAACTTGTCGGGCAATATTCATGCTTAATATACCAATTTTTGACGTTGGAATATTTATTCTAGGAGCTTAAGTCATTCTGACAAAACACGAAGAAAATAGTAATTGATGCAAACAGTGATTATTTTCGTTTTTATGGGCTTATTATGTAAAAAAAACTTCTAAATAACTACTGAACAGTCATGGATACACCGAGGATGTTATCGTATGTATTTTACAAGTTTTAAACTCTAAATAAACTAAATAAATAATTACCCTCACAAGTCTAGGAAAATATTGAAATGATTGTTTTAAAATACTATGTTTCCTATTTAGGGGAGAAGAATTGGTATCCAGAGGTGTTACGAAAAGCTTCGCTACTTTACCTGAGATTGGACTGAAAGATGTATTGCCCAATGGTTCGTGGTTGGAGCAAAAACAAATCCAAGCTGCTTTAGAAGCCAGAAAACATTTGGTTGAAGTTGAAAGGATAGAGAAATGGTAAGCACGTTGATTTTAGTATATAGTTGTTTTTTTTGTAAAGTGAAACATTAAGGATAAACTTTACAAAAATTACAGCAAAAATAATAATTGAAGTAATTACAAAAGCATGAGCTATCATAAACACTTTATTTTACTTATTGAAATGACATAATCAGCAAGACAGTGCAGGTTGACTTGCAATATTGTATATTTGGAATGTAACTATTGATTTGGGGAGATATCTCTGTGTCTGTATTGGCCTATCTTGTCGCATGCCCTAAGATTTGCTTCTTCCCTCTTCGCAGTGTGTAGGAGCACAAATAAGCTTATTATTCTAGTTATTACCGATAATCCTATTAACAAACAATTTACAACTGTTACACATAATTATTATACAACTATTACATTGCTTGTATTATGGCATGTACACACCTGCCAAACGAAGGCAAAAGAATCTATACCTGTTATGTTCACACAAACTAACTTTCACTGTTGTGTGAATGAAAAGGGCATGATTCTTTCGCCTTCGTTCAGCCCCGTGTGGACGCACCATTATATTTTGATTGTAAATTGTGATCTTTTCTATAAATTGATGTATTATATAAAGATACATTATAAACCTTGCAGTGGTACATTAAGCCAAGCAGAATGGAGAGATGACCTAAGGCTAGCTGAAGTTACCAGGCAAACAGGAAGCCACTGGCAGTACTTTGGTCATAGTGTTGGAAAAAAAATATACCTTAGATGTGAAGAAGCATTGTTTTTAATGGAGGTGGTGAGTAATCTGAAATGTTGGTTGTTAATTTAAATAGTTAGCTTAGACACTGGTGGCCGAGATGCATAAGTAATATATATAATGCTGAATCCAATGACTGACATGACTGTGACATTGATACAATAAGCCAATTGACTAACTTTTTATGATTTTATATTATGAAATTTATGTCATCTAAAACATAGCACAGAAAAAAATAATCACAGAAATAAAAAGTTATAAGCCTTTGATGTTTGGTGTAACCTTCAAACTGCGGGGTAAGAGAAAAATCAGTATAAACACATCACAGAAAGGGATAGCAAGATATCTCCACTTCACCACCACTCTTGTTATTGCACAATTAAAATATTAATTACTTTGTTTTTTTTCAATCAATTTTGATGCAGTTTTTACAGAAGGGTTTCTTTTTGTATTGTTTGCTATTTTATATAAAAAAATTATAAAATCAAACATAGTCAAGTACCCAATTAAAAGGTATCTGGGTAGTTGATTCTGTTTGATTTTATATAGTATTTTATATGCCAATTATTTCAAAGGCGTTAGATATTTGTTTATGTTTGTGGCATAAGGATTGAGAACACACTTTAGCTTGCTTGAGTAAACAAAACAAAACTTGATTATATTCTATAATAAAGCAAATCAATATTTTACAATAATAACATCAAGCATCAGTCTAGTGGACTAGCAAACTAGAACATCCACATTTCACCAAGCCATTGGGCACAATTTCCTGATTTCGGACTAACACTGAATAAAAAAAAAAAACAATAAAAAAACAATAACCACGCACGCAATATGACTACGCCATATCTATATTGTCATATACATAGTAATATTAATTATAATTTTATAACGTAATTGTAAATCAAATGATAAAAAAAAGGAAAAAAGACAAAATGAAAAGCTAAGCCCGGAGTTTCTTTCTGCCTTCCTTCTTCGGGTTGCCATCCGTAGGTAGCTAGAGAAAGGCTGGTTGGTTAGCGAGGATAAGGCCTCATACACCAATCCCAACTGCTTCCAGTATTTCCGGTCAATCCCCTGCCATCATTCCTGCCATATGCCATTCCCTTACACTCTATTCCTATCTCCCCTTATTACCCTATCTTAGCCATCCCATCGTTATTATGTCCATAATTGCCTGCCTGTCTCCAAAATTATATCGAGATAATGTAAATTTTATTAATCTTAATTCAAAATTAGCTTGTGTTGACTTGTCATAAGTGTTCTTTTACATGCCTACATGATCAATAAAGATTTTTATTTATTTTTATTTTATAATATAAATATTTATTTCCAGAATTGTTTACAACTAAAACACAATGATGTTACAGTATCATTACAAAAGGCATACTCTTTATTACTTGATGATACATTCACAATTAATCAATACAAAGTGTTTGCATCTCTCAGTAGATTAGGATATAAAGTGTTCAGACACAGAGAGGTAAATATAGCAATTGAAAAGGAAAAGGAATCTGATCCTATAATTGCAGAAAGTTCTAATAATGATAGTGCTACAATTAATCCAGAAAATGATAAAGTACTATCTATGAATACTATAAATAATACTGAAAAAGCCACTGAAAACAATGATGTGGTGAAAGAAAAAGGTAACACAGAAGGTGATACTGATGTGGAAAGTGCACTAACTAGTATCATTCTAGATGTTGGGGGCAAGCCTCATATTTGTGTTGAGGAAGAAAACACTAATACAGATATATCTGAAAAACAACAAAACAATAGTGGAACTGAAGTCCCAATAACATTAGATGAGGCTTGTGATTATGTGAATAGTAATAATGAAAGAGATCAGAATAGTGCGGTAAATACAGTGCCGAGTAATAATTTAGGTATGTCTATGTAGAAATATATCTTATTTTATTTACATGTACATTAGAATAGTCGCCCCCTTTGTCTGGTGGCAGCATATATGGGCTGTGAACCGGAAGGTCCTGGGTTCGATTCCACGATTGGACAGGTGTTGGGTAGACGGTAGTAAAAAAACTAAGTTGTACGTTTTCTGAAACATGTTTGAACAAGTGTGTTGCGCCACCTCCATTGAGGATAAAGGCAGATAGAAATAAAGTCTGTTTAAATAAAATTATTATAAGTAAGCAAAAATCTAATAGATTGTGATGGACAATATAAAAAGAGTTGTGAGCGTTGAAAAATATTAATAAAAATAAAAATAATTATTATTTTGTAAAATCTAATAGACTAACATTTCTTATATTTTCATACAGATGCAAAAAACACGAATTCGTCGGAAGGTGATACTAAGCAGCCTTATTTGGAAAATGTTGAAGTTTCTCAAGATAGTGAATGCTCAAATGCAAAAAAAGAAAGGAATAACAATAATAAAATATTTAAATATGAAATCAAGATATTAAAACTACAAAGCCGTAAACTTAGAGCAGTTAAAGAATTTCATAGATTTTTTGAAGAATTGCCTGAAATGGCGAGAAAAGACATCGTTCACATAAACACACCTGAAGATTTCTATATTCCTAAAAATATTTTTGTAAATAAAACTACTTACAAACTAAATATTGAAAGCATTAAAGCAAAGAATCCTGAACCATCATCTTCTGATTCCACTACATCTGATGAGGAAGATCAATCTCTTAGACGAATAAGGAATAATTCTAGAAGCAATACACCACAGAATATTACTGTAACACAATATAATCCGCACATGAGACTGCCGAGAATTAACCAGCAATTCCGTCCTTTCCTTTTTTGGAGGCCTAGACCTCATGTTATCCACTTTAATACATTTCACCCTAGACAATTTCTTCAGAATCAATTTCATCCAAGACTTCATTTTAATATAAGACCAAACCCATTTTTAAGACCATATCCCAACTTGAATATTTTTGATTCAAACAACGACAACACATTTCCCAGAGCCCAAAAAAGACAAAAAAATGCTAAACAGCATCATTTGCAAGCAGTTAAAAATCTCGCAACAAAAGTTAAAAATCATATATTGTCAGGTAATATAGTGATGCCAGGAAACACTCACATACAGACTATTCAAGCTCTACATAAACTTTTGTATACATATAATTTAAAATTCAACTCGAAGGTACGTCTTACGCCGCAGTTTGATTTGGTTGAAGAACCACATGTTGTAGAAACAATAGAGTTGGATCTTGATGACGAAGTACAAAGCAAAAGACCACGATTAGAAGAAAACACGTTTAACGAGAACCTTAACAAACTTCGAGAAATAGCTCTGAAATTAAAGAACTTGGAATTTAAGGGTACCTCCACTTCAAGACATAGGAGAGCTTTATCCAGTGCCATCAAAACGTTCAACAAGTCCTATAACGCCGATATTTACATAAATGGTAATTATGAATTGATCGATCGGAGACACATTACGCTAGATTCTAGCTCTGATAGTGACTGTGTCGTAAAAGAGAATAAGAAACGACACAAAAAGAAGAAACTTAGGAATCCGTTTTATATTTTGAAAAAACTTTCTGAATCACAGAGCAATGGACATGCCAGTACCAGTAAAGAGCATTCAGATAATGTTAAACAGATTGAAAAGACTTCTTCAGCTCATGATGATAAGCTTAATTTAGACACGATTAATGCCCATTGGCTGCCTAAAGACGAAGAGTTCGGCAAAATAGAAATTTGTCCCAAAAATGACTTAATCCCTTGTGTAATGAACAGTTGTGAAGATCAAATGGTGTATGATTTTATGAAAGGTCATTCGCAGGATTATGATGATTGGTTAGATGCTAAAGTAGCATTTACAAAGTATTTAAAAGAATTAAATACACATTATGAGACTGAACATGAGAAAATCGAAGTTGGGACACCTGACAGTCAGTCTGGATTACATTCTATAATAGGACCAGAAGATTGTTCAGACATGCCGACATTATTAAACAAATTAAGGATAATTAAAAATAATAAAACAGTGAATGCAGATACTAATATTAAGATCCACTTTGATGTTTATAATAGAGATGTACCAAATTTTAGGAAGACTAATCGACCAAGGCCACATTTTAGGATTATTTGTTATGAGTAAGTGTCTTTGTTTATGTCTCTTTAACTTGTTTCATTTTACTAGTTTGCGTGAACTCGATCTTCGACTAAAGCTTTTTTTATATAATTATATATTTATGTTTATCTGTGATCAGTCTGGTTCTGACTATAAGCAGATTTGTTGAGTGAAATTCGACTAAAGCTAAGTTAAACAAGTTAATTTTAAACAATTTTTAATTAGCAATTGTTTTCATTTTTTTTACATTTAAAGATTATAGAAACATTGCCTAATCTTATTCTTCTTCAATATGGTGTCGCAGAAACGATTCACGTTTTTTTTTACGAACGGCTATCTGTAGGCCAACCATAAGTTTTTTGCACGTACTTACGCGAGCGAGGACGTAAAATATTTTTATGGAAAACGTCAGTTCCCCGCGTAACCGCTAGAGGCGTTTGGATGCTTTACGGAGTCGCTATCGAGTAATGTGAAAAAAACTCATGGTTGGCCTACAGCTTCACTTAACCTAACGTTAACATCTAGAGGATAAAAGATGATTGAAAATAAAATATTTCATTTTCAGTGGAGCATCGACGTTACCTAATGGAGCTGATATAGCAACTCTCCACGCCAAATATAACGACGGGATACCTTCAGTATTTGCCATCGTAACTGTGGGATCCATATCATATTTACAAATAAACACTACGGACTTACCAGTGTACCTTCCAACAAATATGCAGTGAAATTGTTGTTCTCCTATGATTTAAACATTCTCAGATGTTCCTTATAAGTGTAAATGATTAAATATAGAAGAGTGGTTGTGATGAATGATTGCTAAAAATATTATGAAATCGGTTGCGTTGACCGATTTTCGTAAATGCTTAGTTTACATGTTTAGTAACGTGCTTAGTACTTGTGACATAAATATTAAGCTTGTAAACATACTGAATTCGTGCTTAGTATTAATTGTAATAAATAGTATGGAGAATAAAAGCTATAATATATAATGTAAGTTGTAAATAACAAGTACTAAGCCTGTGTAAACTATTAAAATACAGATTTATTTTTAAGCTATATTGCATCAAGCATTTGATTGCCTGAAGCCGCGTCTCCTGCACTAAAACATTACACAAAAAATCTACACAAAACATGTATTTTTTTATCTATGGTCCATTGTTCCGCGAGCAGGAGACGGCGTAATGCGTTGTTTTGTGTATTTTTAGTGTTTTGTTTCGAAAAAAACATGTGCAGGAGACGAGGCTTTAGTGACAATTGGTGAAAATAATTATTTCAAATGTTTGATTCAGTATACCCTAAAGGTACGGTTTCGAAGTCTACGACAGACCACAGCGACAGAGTCGCACAAAAGCAACATTTTTTTTATATACTATCTTCACAGATAATATTTGTGTTTGCTATTACATAATAGGTTTCATGCAAGTGTTTCATGAGTGTGATAAATCTTTAACGTTACCCATATCATTAATCGAAAGTAATTTATTCCGTTAAATTAATATTATTCCGCTCAAATATATTTTTCAATTTAAATCTAAATAAGGGCAATCTAGTTTTGACATGTTTTAACAAATATTCCTTTTTTTTATAGCAGAGACTGGCATACAAGCAGATGGATCACCTGATGGTAAGTGACACCATAGACACCCAAGACAAGAAAATCATAGGTGCGTTGCCAACCTAAAAGGGGGAACTAGAGATTGGGAAAGGGAGGGGTGAATGGGCCATTGGAAATCTCATTCACCAAATGAACCGCGACATCAATCTGCCACTTTACGTTGGTACTTTTCTGTGAGACTGTGGTAGCAAACCGGTCGAGCCGGCCCATTCATGCTGTAGACGTTACTGTCTACAGCGTGGCTCTACCCCTCAAAAATCTATTATAATAATCTAATAGTTCCTGCGGTCTGTAAACGCCGACTTTGAACTCGTACCTTAAAATGTAATTTTTGATGATCTAGTCAAAATATAGATCACATACATAGTTTATAATTTATATACCCGGCTGGCAGAGCCCAGAGTACGGTAATGTTTTTTTTTTCATATAATTTATTTTGTTTTTTTTTTGGTTATAACGCGTCTCCTGCCCATAGTTTTCTCGAAACACTACACAAAAACATCAACACTAAACAATATTTTTGTTTTGACACAAGTTGTCTGCTGCTCATGGAACAACGTACCATAGACAAGAATGAGTAGCGGAACCATGTTTTGTGTAGGTGTTTCAAGAAAACAACGAGCAGCAGATGCGCCTCAACGCAACTAAAGATTGCGTAGCTTACGACATGTTCAATAAATTACCTCTTTTCATATTTTTGTTGCTACATTACAAGAATTATTTTGTGATGAAACATTTTCTGTCCTTTTTCTTATACTTTTTCGTCTTACTGTCGAGTGTAGTGTTAAATTAAATGCTTTAGTACGAATAACTTATCACTACTTATCGATTAGAGCTCGTAATGAACTTATGACTCAAAATTTCAGTAATTATGTGCATCGAACTCTATTTCGAAAACGTAGTCGAAAATTATTCTTGCTACGGCCTCGGAGTGCATAAGTCCAATAAAATCACATTTTGTCACGACACTTAAATCGATTTCTATAATAAATTTATGTATCTACAGTTATTGTAGCCTTAGTTACTGCATAAGGAGCATTTATTTCATCGGTTACACATATGTTTCCCAAATATCTGAATAAAACCATAGATTAAAATGAATTTGTACAAAATTACGCACTCAATAAATTATCTTACTACTCAATTTTTTGTGCAATAAAGTTTGAAGTTGATTGGCCGAGAAAGTTGTTAAATGGTAAATATTTAACATAAATATTCCAACATACAGCAAAGTCTGCAAATACATCCTTGATGTTAAAAATATTTGTCTCAAGAAAATAAATCTATAAAATAATTACATATTGTTTCATTATGAATTTGTTATAATTTGGCAAAATCATCAAAATTACGTTTTTAACCGCCCTTAGGTCTCGGGTACGATACCCGGTGAGGGTAAAATAAAATAAGCTCACGCCTGTATCTCCGAAGGGGTAGGCACACTTGCGAACTGGAACTATTTTATCATTCAGGGGTTTATGGTGTAATAATAAACTGGGTTACAGTGTAACATTTATTTTTAATATACATCTAAAATATAGGATATTGCACTAACAAGCTTTTTTAGTAAAACAATGCATTTGTGGCGGACGGAGGCTGTACTCGTACACGTGAAAATTTAACCTCGCCCGTATGAAAACGCGCAAGCGACATAAAATAACGCATGATTATTTGGAAATTATGTTGAAATTCAATATTCTAACTTTAAATGCCCTAATTGTTTTATAGTGGTAGTTAAATTATTTTATTTTTATCCACTAGAAGAGGGTTGACGTCAGGCAGGCGCCCGGTCGTAAAAATTAAGGCAAATCCTTTCTGCAACATGCTTGAAAAAGTGTGTTGCGCCGCCCTCACTTTAAAGTGGGATAAGGGCAGGAAGAAAGAAAGAATGCAGTGACGGACTCTGAAATTATTTTGGGGGCAACGGACCCAGTCCTCATCCAACTCTCGAATATTATGCTACTCTATAATAATTACAGATATTAAGGCTATTCTTAATAGACAGGCGAATTTATACCTATAAAATGGCATTATATACTTAATACTATAATTACTGATCGTTTACATGACACAACCATCGTACTGCTAAACATATTTGATATTTAGCAAAATCGTTTTGACAATAATGCACATAGTCCTCACACAAGTTATCTATCGCCGTCAGTATTGGGTACTAGCAAACCGAAATGTGAGACCAAAAAGACTAAACAACCAGACAGACCCGAAACAAATATTTGTAGATTACAACTAAATATCGATCTTGGAGACGAATTTTGGACGTCCCATTTTACTGGCACTCATTACGTCCGTAGTAGTTGTCAAAATCAATAATCTGAATGGACTCAAATACATATTATAAAAATGAAAATTGTAACATAATAGTGTGATTTTTTTTCCCAAGGGTGTGTAATATTTGTTCACTTTGTTACGTAATACTTAATTCAATTCCAAGTAGCTATTTTTTCTATCTATCTCGCCTATTATTTATCAACTTGATATATTTGTTTGTATACTATTTTGGTTAAGTATAACTTATATTCTAAAATATTACCTATCTACTGTATTATTATATCAACCCAAAAAAATAAATGGAAAAACATATGATAAACAATAAATTGACATCATAAAAAGTATTAAAAAGTAACAATATATAATCTAAAAACAGTTTATATTGAACACATAACACTTATCAAAACAATTGTGATATGCGACTTTTTATTCAGTCTTTTAAACTTAAATACTGACATTGCCTTTGGAACACTCTTGTAAAATATAAATAAATAATAAAAGTGCCAATTAGTCATTGAAAATTCCCATTATTCGCATGTAGCTCAAGAATTGATATTTTGTGTTACTTGTGTACATAATGTACCTTAATCAAAATAACGTTGATATTATAATAATAATTAATCAAATGAACTAGAAAGATTGGAATTAACTAATATTGACACCTACCGATTAACCATAAATGTACCCCAAGCGAAATACTGAATGCGAGCCTGGTTGAAGCATAAAATACACGCCACCAAAATTATCACATTATTATGACTCATGGCATCAGTTTGGGTACACTGAAAGCTTTTCTTTAAAATATTAGCATAAACAATAACCTATCTATAAGGAAACTTCATAATCGTATAAATTATGAAGCGCATAATAAATGGCATAATTAGGAACGTTTTCATTAAAATTAGGAACAGGAAAGCGTCTACACTATGCTGCAATTATAAACTATGTATTAAATATATGGTAGATATAGCATGACTCGAAAATTATGTAATACAATAGAGATCCATTTGATAATACTGTATTTTCTTAATTAACAGGTAACATAAGAATATACTAACCCTAAAATAAAATGACGAGATTTCTATAATAAAATTAATAGATACCAACAATATTTTACATTACTGTCTTTAACTAAATAAATTATAAACTAAACTGATTGGAATCTTATTAGGACGAATTTAAAATTCTTATATATGGAATGAATGTGGTATTTTATATAATTAAATTATAACTAGAAATACAAGATGTTTCATTAACCTTATATAACCATAAGTGTTAATTGATAATTACTTCTTTTTATCAAGAATATATTGTGGCGGTACTCAAATCTGCAATAGGAAATAACCCAAAAATTCATATTGTTTTTATGAACTATCATTGAAATAAGCTCCAGATTAAAATCAATATTTAAAACTTAAACAATAACACAACTTCATCACATTACCATATACAGAGATCGCAAATCACGGCCATCCAAAGTTAATGCCAGCAAGTTGGTAGAATTTTTCATTGAATGGCCTATAGAATTCCCTCAATTGTTCTATAGTCTTCGGGTCTATGTGTGGGTGATTTCTGCCTTTTGTTTTGCCTAGACAGTGCGGAGTGGATCTACTCTCAGATTTCAAAAGGCACGGAAAACCTTTTGTTGAGTTGAAGTAGAAATGCTTTTCAGTTATCACTTTTTTAAGGCCGAGGAACTCCTGAAAAGAATGTTGATTTTAGAATTTTGAAAAAACTATATAAACAATATTGTTGATTACTTATTAAACATAAACATAAGCTCACGCCTGTATCCCCAAAGGGATAGGCAGGGGCGCCTTAGCCAACTTATACACCCACATTTCGCCGAGTTTGGTTCCTTCCCAGATGTGATAGGGGGCGAGCTCTATCGCCATATCGGGCATAAATTCCAGACTGCGGGCTGATATGAAAAAATCCAATATCACTTTGCCCGACCCGGGATCGAACCCGAGACCTCAGAACCGTAGTCATACCGAAATACCACCACGCCACCAAGGCAGGCAGTCAGGGAAAAATACATAATATAAAACAAAGTCCTCCGCCGCATCTATCTGTTCGCGATAAAGTCAAGAACAACTAAACGGATTTTTATGCGGTTTTCACCAATAGATAAAGTAATTGACGAGGAAGGTTTTGGTGTATAATATTGTACTTAAATAGGCGAAACTACAAGCAAAAGCTAGTATCTACAGAAAACAATCACCTGAACTTTAGCCATTTCAGCAGCCGGGTCACTGATGAGCTGTTCCCCACTGATGAACAGTATATTTGTGCGTCGGAACCTGCGCAGCCACCTGCTGAGCGGCCTCGCGTACACTCCGAGCCGCACGGGCGCCCACACCGCGTCCACGGCCGGCGCTGACCTGTTCACCAGGACTAACTCCTCGAAACGGGGAAGCGAAGGTCTTTTGCTGGAATAAATTATGCTATTAGGTATTGATGAAGGTATATTAAAATATAACCACCCACCCATACACCCAACAGTTACACACATAGTCCTGTAGCCCGAGCACGAAAAACTAATGTAAATGTAAATGTATTCGAGTTCGCTGCGCACTGATGATGTTTGGTTAATATTTCATACAAATTTCATAGACGCGCATCGAGTTCAATACATTTACGGTTGTCAGAAATTTTCCTGCTCAGGCCGCTGATCCCACACTAAGATCGAGTCTTGTGTCGTGGGTATCAGGAACTACGAGAGACGCACGGTCTCACAACACCCAGACCCGAAACAAATATCTGTGGGCCACACAAACATTTGTCTCGGTGCGGAAATCGAAACCGGGGCCTCACGTTTCACAGCCGGCTACTCGCCCGCTGCACCACGAAGACCGTCGGATATTGCGCTCTTTGCCTTTTCTAGAAACGGCTGATCTACTTGCCTTATTATCTAATATATAAAATTCTCGTGTCACAGTTTTCGTTGCCATACTCCTCCGAAACGGCTTGACCGATTTAGATGAAATTTTTTGTGCTTATCCGGTATCTATGAGAATCGGCCAACATCTATTTTTCATCCCCCTAAATGTTAGGGGTAGTCCACCCCTAAATTTTTTTATTTATTTTTTAGACAAAATTTTTAATTTCTATTTTTTTATGATACAACATACAAAAATACATACAATCCTCAATTTTCACCCTTCTACGATCAACCCTTATTTTTAATAGCCATTTTAGTAATATAATCATTTTTCCTCTCCGGTCGAAAACTGATCAATTGTCATTTAATTAGTTATCCCCGCCAGATGTCTACAAGTGTCACTTGACAGGCGGAGTGACGGACGTGGTGACAGACGGGTGACCGACTGGGTGACAGACAAAGTGTCAGACGGGGTGACAGGCGGGGTGACAGACGGAGTGACAGACGGTGTGACAGAGGGTGTGATTGACGGGGTAAGAGACGGGGTGACAGACGGTTTGACAGATGGTGTGACTGACGGTGTGAGAGACGGGATGACTGACGGCCGAAGTAGATCATCCCATTACCTCTTTTAGAATTATTGTGCTATAGGTGCCAACGACTCACTCTTTCAACCCTTTCTCTCATACGCAGACGAAGTTGCGCGGGTCAGCTAGTTTATGTATATAAGATCCTCGCGGCAAATAAATTCAACTAATTTTTATATTCAGTAAGAGATTAAAGTTTGAAATAATGGAAAATATAATCTTTGCCTAAACAGAGGATTGATTTCAATTTACTGAGGCGACTAACGACTGAGGGGGCAAGGACCCCCATATACATATTGCTTACCCCATACCTTTCTGAATCCGTCAGTGAGTTAAATTAATGAAAACATATCGCTCATTTGCGACGACAGTGTCATATCTTAGTGTATTATTATTATTATTATCTTAATGTGGGGTCAGGACTATGTATATGACTGTTGGGTGTTATTTATTTAATATATCTCGAAATCCTCGATTCTACAAATATCTCTTTTAAAATAAAGTTTTAAAATCGTTTTCTGCACAATCGAGGCTTTCGAGATATGACACTGTCGTCACAAATGAGCGATATTTCGCTGCTAAATTGTGATCTTAGTGTCGATATCGTCATCACCCTATAGTGGAATCCCGTTTTGAATTCAAATAAAAGCAGATATTATTGTCTGATAATTAATTGGCATTTTAACATTTTTAACTAAGAATCTCATGGTTTCCAGTCTATGTGCGACATTACTGGACTAATGTGGTGGTTTTTTGGGAAGTACATAGTCTACCTTGCAGACTGTGTGTAATCACTGATGGCCCGTGTGACTGGGTCGCGGACGACAGCTAACAGCTTCACTGATGGGTTCATGGCATACACTCGCCTTGGCGCTGATCGTGTTACCCAGTAAGAGGGGGTTTTCTCCATCGTGATCTGACCTTCAAGGGTTGGCGGCATTCGTTCCCTAGAATTAGGAAAAAATGTTAAATGCTAATATAATAAGTTGTAAGCCGTTGTGTTCCTTTGGTGAGTGAGATTTCCAGTGGCCCAGTACCCCCTCCCCTTTCCGATGCCTTTTACCCTCATTTAAGACACACTAATTATACCCACGAATCTTTCGATATCATGGGTGGTCGAGATCATTAACCATTAATGGCCGGTTTCAATAAACAATCTCAGTTCGAATGTGCAAATAGATTACAAAAATTAACCAATAAGAACACAGATTGAACATGACTCCGTGAAATGACTCGATTTGATTGGTTCATTATCGCGATGTATCTGCACTCTAAACTGAGATCGTTTATTGAAACCCGCCGTTAGTTATTCACTTGCTCCAGTTTGTGGTATAAAAATAGGTTCTTAAAATAATCCTTACCTATACCATTCAAAACCTTTGTGATAATATTTATCGAAGAAATGGACTTCTGATCCAGCAGCTCTGACATCTGGGTGTAACCTGAAAATTACATTATACATATTGTCATAATTTTAGAAAGAAAGAAAAAATATTTGTTTTTTTAGAGATTTTACAGTATATTAGATACAGACTCAGCTATAGATGGCCTGTCTGACGTCAACCCCCTCTGGGGGTCCAGTCCCGGGCAAATTAAATTGGAAAGTTTGCTTTGCCCACATCGAACCCACGACCTCCCAGTCCATAGCCCATATATGCTGCCACTAGACCAAGGCGGCGACAAACTCAGTGCAATTACCATAGAACATATTTTACATAGGCACATAGGCATGGTTTCCCATTACGGAATAGGTCTCTGTGTAACTTCTCCCACTTACTACAAGTATAATCTCTTTCAGCTTTGTTAGACTACTGGTTTGACCAGTGAAATCTTATAGCCTTTTTACTTCTGTTGTCTTATATCTGACAAGTAACATGAATGAATGAGACTGAATGAGGCGAAAGGTGTGTAAGGATCGTAGCAAGTGGAAATCCGTTGTCTCTGCCTACCCCTATGGGAAAAAGGCGTGAGTCTATGTATGTATGTAACATGAAATCCCCATATTTTATAATTAGTAACAGGTATTGAACCTGAGACTAGGATACTAGTTGTTATGCTCAAGCCGTCTCCTGAATATGTTTTTCTTGAAGAACAAAAACACATATGGAAAACAATGATTTTCACTGTCTCATACTCACAGAACAATAGACCATAGATAAAAATGTCATGGGAAACCTCGTTTTGTGTACTTTTTTTGTGCAGGAGATGTGGTTTTACGTCTACGGCAATGAGGCAGAATTTCAATTAACAAAGAAATTACCTTAAAAATTCCAATAGTGCCCTAGTTCCACATTTCTTAACACCTATGATCAACGCATCTGGTAATCTCTTGACTGGTACAGAATTTTGTTTCAGTCTCATATACTTGTTGTCATTGTCAAAGTTAAAACCGAGGAATGAAGCCAAACGGATTGTGGCACTTTTATACTTTGATATGTGGTTTTTTATGTATACATATTTTAGTGTCAGCTGAAAAAAAATATTTTATTAGGGCATGTACATAATTATGTAAGTGGCAAAGATCTTGATAAATCAGAAACTGGCATTGTCTTCCTGTTTGAACATTTTCATCCTGCACCACCCCTTTTATTAGAAACAAATATTGGAATAAAACTAGTTTTTACAGATTTTATCACGGTTTATACAGTATTTATTATATTTTTATTCCTGACATTTTAAAAGCTTTACGGCCTTTGTGGTCACGGGTCAGACGAAGGAATAAATACAAAACAAATTGTGATAAAATCCGTAAAAACTAGTTTTATTTCAATGAATAACATTTGTGTAAACCTAAGAAATCATTATACAAACAAATATAATAATTGAAATTATAAGTGCTTCCCGACTTGCTTGTTTGTCCGTTTCTTTACTCATCTGTCTGAAAAGTGGGTTAATGTTTACATAAGTTGCTTAGTAAGTTTATTTGTGGATAATTTCTGAAATTAGGTCCCTACAGTATGCCTCACAATGTTTTCCTTCACCATTATAGCAAGCAATAATTCACAAAAAAAATACACTTAACATAGAAAAGTCAGAGGTGTATGCTGGATTTTGGGGTTGGTCTCGAACCTCCGATATTTGTCTCGGCAGTCCGTACCATTTCCAACTGAGCTATCGCTACTTAATACACATACCTACTGAAAATACTTTCACCAATGGCAAGATAGTGTTCCCAAGACATATATCTGCAGCAAATTACCACTGAAATATTGGCTCATGCGAGCGAAGCCACGAAAAAATTTTGGTAATAGCATTTTATTTTATTTATTTTTCTTAGACAGGATACTTACCTTCGTTTCGTCAACTAAACAAGTATTCAGTGCATATAATGAATACAATAGAAATAATAATATGAAATATATAAACATAGTTCGCTTCGACAGCACTGGAATCCATTTCATTGCTGTTTTTGGGATTCATTTGAATTAATTTATTTTACGCCAGCAAACACCACATTCGAAGATTTTAAATACTGTTAACTGTAGTAAGGAGCAGGAAAGTTATGTATTTATTCGGAAAACTTTGAAGTTTTCCATTTCTACCTCACATCAACACTTATTGTTACGTATACATACATTACAATCTTGGGTTTACAACTTTTAATCAATCAATCGTACGAGTACGAGTGTAAAACGTTAATCAATGAAATGAATGAATTTTCCGGGGAAAATTGTTGACAATTGACAGACGGTCACGGAACTATTTTTATGTTGGTAGCACGCAACATAAAGTTTCAAGGTTGGCATTATTGTATATTTTTAGGCGAGACAAACACAGTCAAACTATTTTTGTAATGATTGTTTATTAAGCTATAAAAAAAATACCGAAATCTCACTTCAATATTATTTTTAGATTTAATTTAGTGGAATATTGGCTAAAATAAACAACAAATCAAAAGTGAACCCCGTGGATTGATCTAAAACCATAGATTTTGAAAATGAGTAGAGTTAATAATACCAACATAACAACAAAGCAAGAAACTTTGACAGATACAAGAAAATACAAAGAAATCTGATCGCGTTGAACTTTGAAGCCGTGAAATAAATTAAAATGACAGTCCAACAGCTCAACTCTAATATTTCTGACGACTCAGATGATATGGTTAGTTTACCATCCGAGGAAGAGATTTATAGGCGAAAATATCAGTTGTTGTTGGAACGATGTGAAGTGTTGCAACAGGATAACGAGAGAATCATTAATAGGTTTGTGTTGAGACGCGTTGTTCGTGTTATTCGAGTTTTGTGTGTGATATCGAGTTGCGCTGTTCCAGAATACACGAGGTGAAGAAGATATCTAAACGATATCGTAAGGATATTAGGTTATTGGCTGCACGATTGGACAGACATGGCGATCCTTTCCGTACTGTTACCTTGGAGGTGGAAACGAAGTCTGATGTGAACCCGAAGCCAGGCCGACCGTGTGTTAAGGCGCAACCAGTTAAACAGGAGAAACAAAACGCCACCACAAAGAAAGCTGGCACCAAGAGGAAAAGTAAAGCTGACAAGGTAACCTGTTCTTATCTTAACACATTAGCTGTTACTCGCAACTTCGTTCGCGTGGATATCCCACGGAAACCATAAATTTTAGCTAAGGTTACTTACTATTAATATTGCATTCCATATGTGACAGAAATTATAAATTGGTTCAGTAATGTTTGAGCCTGTATTATACAAAATAAAAAATACATAAAAGTCCTCTTTCTAGTACCTCTGCAGTTTTTTTTTCTTTATAGATTACTTCTGCCCAAAGGAATATTTGGTAAACCATATTTGAAAGATCTTTATATTAAAATATTGAATAGTTAAAAAATATACCTGTCTCATATAAGAAAGATTTAATAGTTTGACATTATTATTTTTGTTTGCCAATCATGGAATCTATAAACAATTTCCAGCCTGAAAAGGATCCAAATGCACCTAAAAAGCCATGCAATGCCTTCTTCCAATTCTGCCAAGAACAAAGGCCACTGGTGGTGGCCGAATCAAATTCGGATGCTGGTGCTGAACCTTCTAAACAGGAAGTCACAAGACAGCTGGCATCAAGATGGAGGGCACTAACCACTGATGAGAAAAGGGTATGTATTATAGTCATCAACATCATCATTATCAGCCACAGGACATCCACTGCTGGACATAGGCCTCCCCCAAAGATTTCCAGACCGACCAATGCAATGTCAGTTAAGGATATGAAGTCATTGAATTATTTTATGTATCACTTCACATTTGATAGTGGGCTGTGTAATCAACATTATAATCTATGTAAATAATTTTGACCTCCCTTTTTCTGATACTAGAAGAATACTGGTCATCCAATGGATTTAATTTTTTTTCATTTGAGCATGCAAAGTGACTGCACTACTATGGGTTATACCTAGTGTGAGCACTATGTGTGTGAATGTTAGGTGTATTTATTTATATATTATAAACTGATGTTTCCAGGTATATGTGGCTATGTTCGAGAGATCAAAGGAGAAATATGCAGAGCAGATGTCGGCATACATCAAGAAGGAGCAATGACAGTCCGAGAACACTAGCTCTTAAGTTCTCTTGTGATAGTCAGCTTTAAAATTAGGATAATGTCTATACTAATTATAAGTATTTTTATTAATACATGCTTTTATTTTCATAAGTATAATCCTTTATCAACCAGCAAAATAATGTTTTCACAAGGATAAGGGTGCGTCTCCTGCACCTTTTTTCTCGTAACAAAACACAAAAACATACACAAAGCAATGATTTTCGCTGTCTCCTGCTTGTAGACAATGGACCATAGATAAAAATGTGTAGCAAAACCAAGTTTTGACTAGGTGTTTTGTGCAGGTGTCTTTATGTGCAATGATTCTGTTTTTATCACTTTGCACAGGTTTCTCACTAAGGCTAAAGAGGGTATTAAAAGTAAAGCTATATAAAAATAATTTTATTATCTAACATAATATTAAAGGAAACAAAAATAAAACTTTAACCATATAAACCACTGAATAAACAATACTCCAAAGTAAACAGACCATTCGCACTTTCTATTTAACCCTTAAAATGGTCCTTCTCCAGGCGTATGGCTTTCATTGTCTCAATCGGATCTTGTTTGCCGGCATGCTGTTGTACGGAGGGCTCCTTAACTCTCATGAAAGGGTTATATAATTTCTCCTCGCCAATTGTTGAAGGGACCTACAACAGTTATGATTGAACTCATTAAGGGGGCACATATATATGTTACATAAGTGTCTCGGCCTCCAGAAGCCGAGTCGCCCATCACTCATAATGTTATAAAATTAAATATGAATGTGATAAAGTTTTCTCTGAACCACCAAATGCATGCTGCTTCACAAATTGGTCTGGGAGTATTTGAGCGTGGCCTATTTTGATCAGTAGATGTCCTGTGGTTCATGTTGATGAAATACCAATTCAATAAGTTGATAACATGATTTTTTTTAATGAGCTAAAATACAGCTGACAAGACATAGAGTGTAATCACTATAATATAATGAATATAGCTTACTGTAGGCTTTCCTTCCTCTCGCCTTTGTTTTGACCAGGATATTTTTTTCTGGACTTCTTCGTTTTTGGGTTCTACATGCGATGCGAACTTTAAGTTTTGTAATGAGTATTCATGGCCGCAAAATACGTTAGTCTGATCAGGAAGTTGGCTCAGAATGGCAATCAGAGCTCTATACATTTGATCAGCAGTACCTTCGAAGAATCGGCCACAACCCCCTATGAATAGTGTATCTCCTGAAAACAAAAATATTTAAGGCATTTACGCAAATTTGGATTGTGTAAGTAATGTAATTACATTACTATATTTTTATCCAAGACTCTAGGATAATAATTTTACCACTTTACAAATACAACTTGCTCAATAAGGCACCATTTTAGTTTAGAAAATTAAAGTTATCATCATACTTATATCAACCAAGTCGATTATATAATAAATAAGTGGCCTTAACCAAAAGGAATATATGAACAGATTGATAAATGTAGATAACATGACAGTTTCTTAAAATTGGGCGAAGTATAGATATAATATAGTGATAGTCTCTGCCTACTCCAGTGGGATAGAGGAGTGACAATATGTATGTGTGAAAATTTAAAACCTGTAAAAACAGCTGGGTCACTGCCTTCTTCAGGAGCTGTGACAAAATAGCAGATATGCCCAGTAGTGTGACATGGTGTAAACAAACATTGTACATTGAGGTTGCCTAAATTGAATTGGTAGTTGTGCTGAACTTTTTGTGTGAGTGCACCAATTCTGTCATCTCCACCATACACTTGCAAACCTGGGTGCTGCTTCACAAGGTCTTCGTTACCACCTGCATGGTCCCTGGAAATAGAAACAATAATATTCTTATTTTCTTCTTCTTTATTTAAAAAATATAGCCTCCATCAAAGGTTGATGATTTTGCCAACGACAGTGTTAATAAATCCATTACTCAAAAAAATAGCTCAGTCAGACATCTTGAAAAATCTGAGGATGTCCTAATATTCTTATTGGTTATAGAGAACTTCCTCTATTAGTCTGTTAACCTGTTGGAGGTGGCACATATATAATGTTCCATAATCGTATGTGCCACTGGAGGCCAACCCGCCTATTTAAAAGTTTGCTATTGTGCATGCCATAATATATGGACAAGGCAAAATTTATCAACATTTCCGAGAAGTAGAGCCTTTGCCCAGCAGTGTATAATATGGGTTAGTAAGAACTGTTAAAACTAAGTTTTAACTTTTATATCTGCGGAGTGACATTTTATACTACAGAATTCATTACTACTTACTGTTACTATTTTTACTCCTAAAGATATATAAAATAGAGTGCAATTTTGATTACCAGTGGTGGTGTGTAGTCAACACAGTGGTCAGGTTGACTCCATGTTGTTGCACTGCCTCTAGAACAGTCTTCGGCTCGACGGGATCGACAATCGCAGCCTCATTAGTCGCCTTGTCCACAATCAAGTACATGTAATTGTCTTGAAGTGCAGGCAAGATTTTAACATCCATGTTTTTGTATACAAAGTGTTCTTGACTGCTATGAGCACCTCGTTGGTTGCGAACAAGCGCTGAAAATTTCGTCAAAACCAATTTAACATGGTTTAGCATAAGATTTAGCAGTTATAGAGTTTTATGTGAAGTAGACGTTTATTAAGACTCGGAAAACATACCTTGAAAATATAGTTTGGTAATTTGTTGCGACAGCCCAAACGGCAAAGAATTAACGATTCTAGCGAGCATTGAACAAAATAAATATATTAAAAATGGGAGAAAAATGTGAAATATTTCTATCAGACTTTTTATCAGCACAAACACATAACTGATAACGGAGATATAAAAATAATACCTATTCGTAATTTTCTCTTGTCAGTAAAAGTTTCAGCTGATTTATTGACAGCCGGCTATCAATCAAGTATCAAGAATCAAGCTTCTGATCAACATTCAATTTGCTTGCGAAACCGTAATTTTCCTTAACATTTATAATTTTCAGATATCGATTATCGACTACAAACTATTTGTCTTTAGTTTGAAGCAGTATAATTCATAGTATCTCTATGTAGTTTGTGGTATAATTACATGTTCCATATCCCACGAAAATGAGTATTTTAATTTTTAAGCATGTATCTTTATTCAAATGTCAATTTCAGTTGACAAGTGCGAGTTTGCATGTGGGTTTATTTACAATTTACCTGTGATGGATATTATAGTAATTTATAAAAAATAAGGTAGAGTAAATAAAAATGAAGAGCAAACCAGTAAAACACAAGTCTACGAATACCTTTCGGGTGAGTAAGAACACAGTTTTGTTTATTTTTTAAGGTTATGTGTGTATTTTGACTATTTTATTATTTCTCACTAAAATGTAACACATTATCTGGTACACACATTTTCCTCTACTACATTCGTATCTTTATGAATGTGGGATTTCCACTACATCCTTTTGTAAGTATGTTGTGGAATATATTCGGCTTAATTCATATGACCGGGTGCTTGTCTAAGGTTAATCATTCAAGGGATACAGTCTCTGGAAATTGGGTTAGGAAAACTGCATTGTCCACCTGGGATTCGAAGAGTGGACTTTTATATAACCCATACACAATGCCACCATACCGATTGTATAATAATCATTCAACAGTGTAGAGTTGTCTGTTGTTGTAAAAATCTTCTGAATTATAATCAATCTGAAATATGAAATTAAATCTCAATGTTATTTTCAATTTACAGTTTGTACCGTTTGCCGAGCGGATCAATTCAATAGACATCCGCCATGCAGCTCTGTACCACATTGAGCACGCATACACCCAACACCCTGAAGAGAATGAGACTCACTTCCACTTGGCCATACAGAAATGGTACGCACTGAACTTGACGGAAAACTTTAAAAAGTTTAGAAAGGAAGTGTTTGGTATTGTGACAGTACCTCAACTGGTGCATAAAAAAGATGAAGTGCTTGAAATACTGGAGAAATATTTGAAATTGGAAGATCAGTTGTGCTTGCAACCCTTATTGGAGTGAGTATTAAGTAATAAGCAAGTTAAAGGATCAACTGCCTCTTTATTGTACTGTATCCTCATTATAACTACTATTCTGAGGTGTCCAGCTTCGATAGCTGAGTCAGACTGTTCTATTTCTAAGTTTTTCTGGGAAAAAGTAGCCTCAAGTAAAGATAGCCTTTACTTCTCAGGGATGGTGTTTCTAATGTATTAGATCAGTAATTCAGCAGTTTAGTGCATAGAATTTTTTTTTATATGCTTAATTGTATTTGAATGCAAATTGAACATGAAAATATTAAGTTTATGCTTTGATTTCAGAATTTTGGTATCAGTAGCAAAAGACCTTCGAGAAGATTTCTATCCTCACTTTCCAAAATTTCTTGATATTCTCATAGCATTGTTGAACACAAAGGATGCAGAGAGATTGGAATGGACCTTAATTTGCCTTGCCTTTCTTTTCAAAATCCTCAAACCCCATTTGAAGAAAGATTTGGCTGTTGTCCTCAAAAGGATTATACCACTATTGAGTGAAAGTCAACCACAATATATAAATAATTTTGCAGCAGAGAGCTTTGCTTTTGTAGCCCGCGATATAAGAGACAAGAAAAGGTTTATCAGTTTGGTGCTTAATTATTTGCGAAGCAATGATGATGTAAGTGTATTTATAATTTCTTGATATTTTTAGGGCAACTTTTAGGGCTTTCATTCTGATTCTGCATTAAGTTGTATGTATAAACACAATATTTCACCATTTTATAGTTTTACAATTATCTAATTCATTGCAATTTTGTTGCACATCAGTCATGCAATACTAGTAAACAATCAGATGGGTCACCTGATAGTAAGTGATCTCCACCACCCATAGACACCTCATTCTGAAATTATTTTTACACATCCTGAAAGTGCAAAAATACGCTACAAACCATGTAATTGTATTGGTTAGTCAATGTGTTAGCTACATTATGTGTGTGTGATCACCAATCATTGTTTTAGGCAATAACAGGATGTGGTCATCTAATGTTCGAAATTCTGAGAGGAGTAGGTGGTAAGTTCCACAGTTGCATAGAAACTTTTCTACCTTTACTACTACAGTACCTTAAGGAAAGCAAGGAACATCAAGAAATATTATTCAAAGTATTGACACAGACAATAGAAGATAGCTTACAGACCATCTCTCACAAAGAATTTGGTATATTCTGGACAAATGTCATTAAATACACTGAAGAGATTCTGAAGGATGATGATGAGAATAGAGGTTTGGAGTACATTCTTAGACTTGCAGGGCAGGTTGTTGAGCACCAACGAGGAAGATACTTAACCAATCCACCCCAATTTGTACTTTTGCTAGTAAAAGTGATATGTGAACAGTCATCAGAACCTGTATTAGAAGTGTGCGCACAAATTGGCGCCGTCTTACTTCTGTCGCCTAATCTATCGCTCTCCCAAGAGCATGCTGGCATTATCGTCAAAGTACTGCTGCCTCTACCATTCCCAAATATATTGATCAATTTTGTACAAAATGTGATCGATTATTCCCAGTTTGATATGCACATCCTACCACCATTTGTGAAATATGTAATTCAATCGGGATTTGACAATGATGCAATGTGTACTTTAAGTAAAATATGTCTGAGAAAATCAGCTCTATCCATGAATGGCATCAAATTGTTTGAATGGGTGAAATATCCTATTGATTTTGGGAACTATCTACCCAACTTTATGGAACATTTTACATCAGTGGTGAATGAAGATGTTGAAAATATTGTTGAGAATCCTGTTAAATTGGCTCATGTACTATTCTGTTTGCCTCATATAGAAAAGGTCAATGTTGACTACTGTATCAAGGAATTAAGTAAATTGATAACAAAATTGTTGAATGTATTGAAAAGTTACCATCTTGAGAGCCAAATTGGGGACAACAAATATCATTGTGAGACAAATGCTGTATCATGTTGTGCTAGAAAAATGTTGTTCATATTAGCAAATGCAATGGAAAGTGCAATTCACATATCGAATTGTAAGAAATTGAACGAGATTTGCGACATTGAGGCACTTTTGTTGACGATTCTTCCGTGTGCGGCGGATCCTAATTATTTGTGCGCCTTGCATTTGCTTGATTTGTACTTGACAGCATATGAACATGAAAATGGATTGACTTATCCATTCCTATCTTTAGTAGATTCATATTTGAAGACTAATGTGTCATCTCCATTCCATATTGTAAGTACAATATATTTAATATTTTTTTAAATTCTATAATTCAGCCTATGTAGCATCAATGTTATTAATTTCAGGTACGATTATTAACAACGCATATATACAAACAATTTGAAAATCTTACCGAATTCAGCAAAACAGTGACTTTAGGTGGGGAAGAAGAAAGATTCTCCATTTTCAGCAGATGCTATGCAGTCGAGTCAATGTCACCATCAATCCAAGAATACAGGGCGCAGATAAACATGTTACAAAAGATGACATTTAATACCACTCAGTATACTCTTGCAAAGGAGACAGAATTTCAACTTTTCCCTCTGAATTATATGCTAGGAGTCTTGTACGTTAATTTCAAGCTTCTGTGGGAGCCAGTTTCTGAATTCATTGCTGGTTATGGTAACACTCTTACAGTCGACGAATTTTGGCCTACCTTCCATACTGTATTGCAAACATCTTTTGTGAATGCAAAGAAAAATCTAAAACGATTCCAATTCGACAGCGAGATTGACACAGATTTTGAAACTCTCAAAGACCTTTACTCAGAATATAACAGTATAACTGAAAGGCCAGATTTGTTTAACTACAGAAACTTGTTGTTGAAAATTATGACAAACTGCATTCAGGTCTGTGAAGCTAGAAATCGTGATGTGGTCGTGCTGTTTTTGAATTTTATTGATGAAGAATACAGAAGAAATGATAACGCAAATGCCTTGAAAATTGATGTTGAGTTACATAATAAAATGGATGTTGATGAAGAAAATATTGGAGAGAATGCCGAAACTACGGAGGAAATAATTGAATATGATGATCCGAAGGAATCAGTTAACGGAAAAATAGTATTCAAGACGCTTATAAATGTAATGCAAGTGTTAGCACAGTTTAAAAATCCCAGAGCGTTACATAAAGAACCAATTTTCTGGGAACTCTACATGGAATTTTTGAAACACAAAAATCCAGGACTTCAGAAGTTCGCATTGGACTGCGTTTTGAATTACAAAAATAAAAGTGTTACTGCATATAAATCTAATTTGTACAATTTAATTGATGATAAAAAATTCAAAGACGAACTTGCATTATTCAAAATAACAGAGGATGCAAAAAGCATACAACCGGAAGATAGAGAGTATGTAATACCAATAATTTTAAGAATTCTTTATGGTAAAATGACTTCGAAATTGGGAGCAGATAAGAAAGGTGGTGGTCAAACACGAAGATCACTTGTCATGAGGTATTTGGCGGGGTGCAATGAAAATGAACTTAAAGTGTTCATAGAAATGGCTTTTTCACATTTTAAACAATACATGTCAATGAAACCTAAAGAAATATACGAAAATATCGTATCTAACTTAGATTTAAAATCTATAACAAGCCCTGGAAAATTGCACAGTGTATTAAATCTATTCGAAGTCGTTCGCGAGTATTTTGGGGGATACATGAAAGAACAATTACTATCGGAGCTATTTACTATATTCTTTGCAATTTGTTCAACATTTGCTGCAGTTTTGGCCCAAGGAGATAAAGTTCACGTGGGTTATATTAAGGTGATGAAAAATCTTAGAACTATTGCTATGGGTATTATGAAAAAAATATTCGAGCAATTCGATAAATACCCGTGGAGTAAAGATGAACTGTACGTTATATATGAAACCATGCTGTGGCCATTGATACCGAAACTCCATATTGAAGGAATTCATAGTCCAACAGCACTTTTAAAATTGTTGAATACATGGTGTCAAAATCCAAGATACTATGTTCTTCTTATTACAAAATCGGAGAAGGATTCAATAAGTCCGTTGCCAGCAATGTTTAAGTTATTATTAGCTCCAAAAACGACCCCTGGAGTTGTAAATATGATCTTGGACATGATTGAGAAGCTCTTAATGCTAACTGAGAGTGAGGAAGACAAAGAATTAACACCAATTCAGTCTTTCTGCACCTTAGAAGTAGATGAGCTCGAAGCATCGGATGTGAATAATATAAACTTTGGTAGTAAAATCTTGGTACCTCATATTCCAAGTATCTTGGAAGTAATGAAACGAAGAATAGCGAACTCTGCTAAATCAAATACTGTGAATAAAAGAGATTTACTAATTTTGTCTAGAGTTACAGAATTAGTTGCTAACCCTAAAATCTGTGACGAGCTTTTGAATTTGCTTCTCCCAATCTTAGTCAAGAAAGTTTGTGCGAATATGGCTGAAGGCAATATGGAGTATGCTGTAAACACGGTAATTAATCTTTTAGGACATAGCTCTAATCCGCAAATTTATGTTAAAAACATTGCAACTCTATTCAATAAAATTAGCCCTGTGGAAATTAGAAAGCTTCTTATTAAGTTGCTTACATCAATTGCTGATAACGCACCAACAAACAAGGAAGTTTTAACAAGAACGGCAAATGTTGTTACTGAAATGAATGCATACAATAAAAGGTGGATCGAACAACCTGATTTCGATCGTCGACTTGACGCATACAAGCAAATATACCAGCTTGTAGATAATGGCGAAATGGATGTAGATTTAACTATACTCATAGTAAATAATTGTTTCTACTTCATTCGCACAGAAAAGGACATTGGTTTACGAGATAGTGCGGCATTGTGTTTGAAAAAAATTCTGCCGAAGTTACTAATGAAATACAGATCTGCGACTGATGGCCAGTTTTTAGTTCGTGATACTGTCTTGTCGCTTATATCCAATGGTATCCGAGATGTCAAAAATGATTTGTTAAAAAATGAATCAATATCATTGCTAGGGGTTTTAGCTCGAGAGTGCCCAGATGCAGACGTAGTTTTGTCAGACTTAGCACACTTGACTAATAAAGAGGACATGGAGGTTGATTTCTTCGAAAACATGTGCCATTTGCAAATGCATCGTCGTGTTAGAGCGTTGTTAAAATTCTGCAAAGTTGCAAAGAAAATGTCTAAATGCCCATCGCCTAGAACATTAACTAATTTTATATACCCACTCGCTTCCACTTACCTCTGTGATGAGAAATATACAGATAAGAATACTTTGATAGACGCCGCCATTGATGTGGTGTCTACTTGCTGTAGACTTCTACCGTGGTACCACTACGAAGTCATACTTAAAGTTTATCTGAACAAAATGCGTCACTCTACAGAATACCAGAAGCAATTAACACGTATAATAGTAGGAATCATCGACGCATTCCATTTCGATTTTTCAAAAGTGGAAAATATTGAATTACCAAAAGCATTACTTGTTAATGCAGCCACAAATAAATCTCAACAAAAGGATAAGAAAATAGACAAAAATAAGGTAACAAATAGTATTGAAGATGGACAAAAGATGTTAGAAACGGACGAACAAAATAAAGATTCCGATGAAGACGGAGAAGAAAAAGAAAATGATGTCGAGGTACAAGATGTTGAAGCAGAATTGAAAGCAGCGGATGATGAAGCTGCGCAGGATGATAATTCTAAAGAAATGACAACTGTTCCTGCTTTTGAGAGAATAACAAGTGTGTCACCATCTGTTGCTAAGAGAATAATAAAGTCATTATCAGTTGGACTTCTTCCTCAGTTAAATAGGTTAGTAATATTTCAATGAAAATACGATAACTGTTCATTAAACAAAACTGGTCTTTTATACTGAATATAAGTATAGAAGGAATCTTGATTTGTAAAGTGATTAAATAGGTAATATATAAAAATATTGTGTTAATATTTGGACTAACACTAACATTTAAAAGATATTTTTATTCAGGGCAATAGGTAAGCTGACCGAACATGAAGAGGCACATAAAGTGAATCGCCGTCGTACCGGTTTTGAAAGACAAGAGGAGGATATGCTTCGAGTGCCGATAGCACTGGCGTTGGTAAAGTTATTGCAGCGCTTACCCGGAGATCTGCTACGTCTCCAGCTGCCTGGGTAAGTTTCTGGTGTGAACATTGTAAAAACTCTACAGTAGCGTTTAACTTTATTAATAGTGACGGGCGGCGCGGCCACGGTTATGTAACGCTTACGTTGGAGGCGGCACATATATATGTGCCAACGGTTTAAATCATTTGTGTGATTAAACATAATTTTATATGAGCTTCGATGACTAAACTATGTTTCGTGTTCATAACTCACCCATGTTCTTTAAATTGACTTGATAAAACACTACGAATACAGCGCTTAATTCCATAGACTAACCTAACCTTTTAAATACATTTCTTTGATGTACGAAATTCAGAAGTTAAACTTATTATTTAATATTCCAGAATTATAGTAAAACTGTGCTCATTTCTCAAGTCACCTTTGAAGCAAGTGCGTATAGCTGCCCGCGATATCGTCAAGAAAATTATGCTTACAATAGGCACTGCCTACTTAGGAATACTTCTGGAGCATCTAACTTTGCTATTAACTAGAGGATTTCAAGTCCATGTGCTAGTTGCAACTATACACACAGTTCTAGACGCGTTGAAAGCAAACTTTAAACCAGGAGAATTGAATGAAAATTTACATTACATACTTGATGTTTGTACAAATGATATTTTCGGGGCATTGTCAGAAGAAAAAGAGGTAGAGAAACTGCATTACAAAACACCCGAAGCGAAACCAAGCAAAAAGAGTTACGTTACTTTAATGATTGTATCGCAAAATATTACAGAAAGTTGTTTGATAAATCTCCTACTGCCATTCAAAGACGTGTTACAGAAACACCATTCAAAGAAAATGGTACTAAAAGTTCAGGACGCGTTGATGCATATTTCTAGTGGATTGGTCACGAACAAGTTCATAGATATCGAATCTCTTTTTGTGTTTCTCCACGGCATAGCTTCTGAAAGTATTCCAGAATTTGTATTAGGAGCACCTAAAAGATCAATAACCGAAGCGCAAAGGGAAAAAATGTTAAGAGCTAAACCAGATTGCTTCATAATACCAGAAACGCCGAAGAGGAATAAGGAAACACAAGCGAAACATGTTAAAGTATCTGAGAAAGCTAACGCTCACGTCTTAGTGGAATTCAGTTTGAACATTCTATATGTTATTCTAAAAAGAGAGAAAGTGCCACGAATGGAGTGCAAAGCGTTTGTGGACCCTCTCATACCGTTACTAGTTGACGCGCTAAAAAGCGACCATGTTAAGGTGACCACTGTTGCTTTAAAATGTATATCGACTCTATGGACTATTAGAATTAGTACACCTATTTTAGAAGAAATGATACAAGATGTTGTCAAAACAATATTTACAATTTTGCATAAATACGCGACATTTGAAATTAGCAAACAGAATGATAACTATAATTTAGTAAAAACCGCTTTCAAGGTGAGTTATAATAACTATAACTTATACATAATTATTTAAATTAAATAAATTCTATTTAAAATCTCTAGGAATCATTAATATACATATTATTTATTGCTACAAACTTAATTGAATGTTGAATAATATATCCTTTTACTTTTAGGCAGTAACAGTTCTAATACGCAACGTAAAATACCACAAAATAGAAGCAGATCAGTTAAAAACCCTTCTTCTATACGCTGAAGAAGATTGCCAGCATGATGAACGACAAGTGAACTCATTTCCCTTATTAAAAGCTATATTAGAAGCGAGACTAGTTTCTCCTGAATTGCATGAAGTCATGGAAAAGGTGGCAAGGATATGTATTTTAAGTGTGTCGGCGAAAGCAAGGTAATTTTGGCATGGCATCACTGAAGTATGAAAAGACGCCGCAGAAACGTGAGCTAAGCTAAACGAGCTAGTGTGGCCTGCGCTTTATCGTATTATGGTTGTCCATGGGTGATGTCTTATTTATGATGCTATTTTGCTATATATTTTAGGGAACAAGCGCGTGTGATATTCATAAACTACATAACGAACTATTCACAAGGCAAGCGTCTGCCGAAGTACGTCGAGTTCTTCGTGTCTCAGTTGAACTTCGAGCTGCAGCACGGCAGGGAGTCGTCCCTCAAGTTTTTAGAGATGATTATAAACAAGTTGCCTTCGGTGAGTTATTTTTTACTTCCTCGTTTATTTGCATGTTTTGTATTTGCTAGATTTTTTATACTGCTTCGTATTTTTTATGCTTTTTTATTTTTATAGATTTTACATTAAATCGTATTCTTAATTTCCTATACTACCTCTATTTTGCATTTTTAATACTTTTTATGCAATTTTGGCTGCTTCGGTGGCGGTGGCTTAGTCCTTTTACACGCACGGTCTCGATCCCCGAGTCGGGTAAAGTGATATTCGGTTTTCCTACTCGGTATCAGCCCGGGGTCTGGAATTACTGTCCGATATGGCGATAGACTCGCCCCTTATCGTATCTGGGAGGAAAATACTCTTTACTTTTAGTTCTCTAGTTGCATCTGCATTTCTTGATGTATATAGAGCTTATGTATATATATATGTATGTAATGGTAAATTAAGTTATCAATGAGTTTCATCATCATGTCACTAACCAGATCCAACTGGCGAAGTTTGGGGACCACTTACTCCTCACATTGGGCGCGTGCATGGTCAACGACCCAGCGCCTGAGTGTCGTGCATCCGCTGCCAACTGTATAGAGTCTATGCTCAAACGGTTTCCTGCACCGGAAAGGACGAAGCTTTTCGAACTGGTGCTCACTTTCTTCCAAGATAATCAGGTTTGGAATTGTGACTATTATTATTTTACTGTATAGTTATTATATTATTGTGGTTTCTTTTTGTTTCAATGTTGTGTCTCGATAATTGTAATAAATACTTGCGACTTAATTCTAATCATATAATAAAACTCAATTTAACTTAAAGTTTGATTTAAAAAGGGTTTATAATACGACATACATTGATTCCGGGACAACTTTTATCACGGACGCTGAGCCGCAAGTAAAAGCTAATCACATGTATTTCAAATTGAGTTGACAAATATTAAATGACCAAATGTAAATCTTTAATGATTCCTTGTTTCCACAGCCAGTACATTTCGAACTAGCAGCGCAATTAACCACTCGTTTCGTAAACGTCGAAGGCGATGAATTTAAAAATCGATTAAACACAGTCCTATCCCTAGTCAGTAGCAGAATACTACTTCTAAACAATGACATTACCGAAGGCAGATTCGTCAAATTACAACTACAAGAATCAGAAGATAAAACTGACGAAGAAAAGCAAAGTGAAAAAGACCACAGCCTGATACAAATACTCAATCTTATCGATAAAATAACCATCCATTGCGAGTCTAGTATGAAGAATAAGAAATTCATTTGTGATTATGACGAAATAGGGCAGCAATGTCAAGCGTTGCTTGCGTATCCTCATGCTTGGGTGAGATTAAAAGCTGCGAGGATATTAGGACAGTTAATCAATGTAGTGGACGCACAAGAATTAGAAACGATAGTGAGAAGTAACGAGGAGTGTGAGAGAGGATTTATTTACAACGAAACGGAGGCTACGTTAAGGAGTCTAATATTAGATTTATGCGCGCAGTACACTCCGTCTGTCACTAAAGAAATGGCAGAGCAAGTAATTATTTTTTTATATTAATAATGTAATAAATTGTCGCCGCCTTGGACTAGTGGCAGCATATATGGGCTGTGAACCGGGCTGTCGTGGGTTCGATTCCCAGGTCGGGCACAGCGAATTTTCTAATTTAATTTGCCCGGGACTGGATCCCTCAGAGGGGGTTGACGTCAAACAGACAGCCAAACGTAAAAACTTTGACAAATCCTTTATGAAATATGCTTGAAAATGTGCTTTGCACCGACCCTACATAAAGGTGGGATAAGGGCAGGTAGAAAGAATATTATGTAGCGTGTTGCTTCCTTGTGGCAGCTTATATAGGCTGTGGACCGGGATGTCTTGCGTTCGTAACTCTTTTCAGAGATTGCGGTTTATTTAACATTATTTGAACTTAAAACTTATTTTAACTTAACTGACCCCTTCCAACAGGTTGATCTGGAAAACTTTGGGGGAGGCCTATGTTCAGCAGTGGACGTCCTATGGCTGATGATGATGATGATGATGATGATTTGAACTTAATCCCCCAGCCCTCTAGGTGCCCCAGCCCCAGCGTCTACACTCTGGTCAACGGAGCTGGAGTCGCATTTTGGGGTCAGCTAGCCCATATCTTGTCTAGTAAATACAGTACTGCATAATTCTACAGACCATCGAGGAACACAATATCTTGACGGTCGATATTATTGGACTGCACTGCATTTCCAATCAGACCCAGTGAATCACTGTCATCATGTCAGTAAAAAAATTGGTCCTTCGAGCCAGATTTCCAGATATTAATGTTGTTATCCCATTTCAGGTTACAGCAGTACTCTTCAGGATATTAAAGTTAGTGCATTCCATGCCATATTTCCAGATAGGTAAGAAAATAGACAAAGAAAACGAAGACGCGGAAGGCGGTGGCAAACTTAACATTAGATGGATCCTGTTCAAAACAAGGAAAGCTATTAATGTTGAAGTCGCTAGAGCACCAACTTCAACAAACATAGTAAGTAGTTGTGGTATTTATCTATGTTATTAGTCTAGTCTAGGGCTGTAGTCATTCAAAACCTACGATGGAAAATAATTATTTATGCTTATGTGTGCCGATTCATCCAGAAGTTGCTTGGGATGAAAATAAAATAAAGGTTTAGTATAACTTAGGCTTTCTCTTTTCGCATACATGTTTCTGTTGTACCTATGGAATTAAATTTTTTTTTCTCTTGATAAATACTTATCAGAAATTATCACAAGTTTAAAAACTTAAAAGCTGAGTTCAAAGTGAATTCCATCTTGACTATTTTATATTATACTAGCTGACCCGCGCAACTTTGTCTGCGTAGGAGAGAGAGGGTTGAAAGAATAAGTCGTAGGCGCCTATAATCCAATAATTCTAAAGGCGGTAATGGGATGATCTACTTTGGTCCGGTTTCGTCAGTCACCCAGTCAGTACTCCCGTCAGTCACCCCGTCCATCACCCTGTCGGTTACCCCGTCAGTTACCCCGTCCATCACCCCGTCGGTCACCACGACAGTCACCCCGTTTGTCACCCCGTCAGTCACCCAGTCAGTACCCCCGTCAGTCACCCCGTCCATCACCCTGTCGGTTACCCCGTCAGTCACCCCGTCCATCACCCCGTCGGTCACCCCGTCGGTCACCCCGTCGGTCACCCCGTCGGTCACCCCGTCGGTCACCCCGACAGTCACCCTGTCGGTCAACCCGTCGGTCACCCAGTCTGTCACCCCATCTATCACCTGTCTGTCACCCCATCTATCACCTGTCTGTCACCCGTCTGTCACCCAGTCGGTCACCCTGCCTGCCCGATTGTCACCCCGTCTGTCACCCGTCTGTCACCCAGTCTGTCACCCTGTCTGTCACCCCGTCTGTCACCCGTCTGTCACCCGTCTGTCAGCCGTCTGTCACCCATCTGTCACCCCGTCTGTCACCCGTCTGTCATACGTCTGTCACCCCGTCTGTCATCCGTCTGTAACCCGTCTGTCACTCCGTCTGTCACCCCATCAGTCACCCCGTCAGTCACCTCGTCAGTCACCCCGTCCGCCATCCCATCAGTCAACCTGTCAGTCACCCCGTCATTCCTCACGTCAGTCACCCCGTTAGTCACCCCGTCAGTAACCCCATCAATCACCCCGTCAGTCGCCCCTAAGGTCATAGCGTGATGTTATATAACCTATAGCCGTCCTCGATAAATGGGCTATCCAACATAAAAAGAATTTTTCAATTGACAAATATTGACATTAATATTTATACGATACTAACGTCACTCAATTGTTTTGCTTTCCCGGAACCTCTCCACTAACATTTGAACTTTATGGTACGGTATTAAAGTTCAAATTGACTTTTAAGCATTATTACGAATCGATTGTATGGGAGTATAGTAAAGTGTTGGTTTTAGACATTTTCAGGCATTTTTTCAATTTTTTCTCTCCGTAAGAACCATCCTCGTACTTCGAGGAATATTCTAAAAAAAGAATTAGCGGAATGGGTCCAGCCGTTCACGCGTGATGGCGTGATCACGGGAAATAGGGATTCATTTTTATATATATAGATAGAATCACCTTTTATCGAACAAGCTTTATCGAACACAAAAATAATCATTATAAAATCGATCCATATTTGACGAAGTTATCGAGTAAAATACTTAAAAAAACCGTCGAATTTGGAACACACTTCTTTTGAAGTCGATTTAAAATATAAGCAAGTTAATGTAGTATTATGACTATGTTGGTAACCTATAGATATATTATTGCTCTCTATAGAGATATTTATTCAAATAAAGTACATTTAAGTGCAGTCAGATTGTAGCATTTCACATCTAAACACGAAACGGACAGCCTCCGTGGCGCAGCGGGCGAGTAGCCGGCTGTGAAGCGAGAGGCCGCGGGTTCGATACCCGCACCGAGACAAGTGTTTGTATGGCCTACAATATTTGTTTCGGGTCTGGGTGTTGTGAGACCGAAAGTCTCTCATAGTTCCTGATACCCACGACACAAGACTCGATCTTAGTGTGGGGTGAGGACTATGTATGTGACTGTTGGGTGTTATTTATTTATTTAATTAATGTGTCACTTTCCCCCACAGAGAATATCTGTATTCACGATGTGGAAGCACGTGATCAACTCGTTCGAAGTCGATGACATCAACAACATTATCGACGTGTTGCTGCCCCCTATAGTTCGCGAGATGTCCACCGGCGACGCGGCGGCGCCAGCGTCGGTCCCGAAACTACTCGCGCGACGGCTCGGCAGGAGATTGAGGAAGAAAATAGGAGACATTGAGTATAGTAAACTCTTTGCTGACGTGCAGACACGGTTGAATGTCAGGAGGGCGGAGCGGAAGAAGGTTAGTGATGTCGATAATTTTTATCGATAAAATATTTTTCTGTTTTTCGGTACAGTTCTTGTGAATTTCCGTGCTTGAATGATGAAAGTAATGAAAATCTAGTGATGTTATCGAAATGATAGCCTTTTGATACGTTTTACAATTTAAAATACAATTAAATTATTTAATTGTAAAAATTACTGTAACAGTTGACGTTAATGAAGTTCTTCTCGTAGGTATTGCTGCAAGAGAAAGTGAACAATCCAGAAAAAGCAGTCAAGAGGAAAATGCAACTGAAAGAAAAGAAGAAGCATTCAAAGAAAATGAAATTAGAAATGTTACAAGGCAAAAGGCCGAGGCCTAAGAAAAGAAAGGCCGAAGATATAGATCTCGAAGACGCATTGTTGAATGACGAATGAAATGTATATACTTGAATACTATATATTGAATCTTCGATATTTTATCTTGGGTATTCACACTGAATAAGAAAGGTATTTTTACCCTATTATCTACAATTAACGCCGAATACTCATACAATTGAGGTCGCCTTATCTGTTTAAATTTTATGGCGAAAAACAATTTAGGAAGCCGTTAAAGTTGAGTAGTGTTCCAATATTCGGGCGTTAGTGTGTTACCAAATTTTGCGAGCGTTCATTACAGAGAATCGAACACAGGACCTCCCGGTTCACAGACAATAATTATGGGATGCCACTGAGGCCTCTATATAAAATTCAGTACTGACTATTTTTTTGTGTGTACATATTAGGTTAATATATTTAATGTTATGTAATAAAACAAAATATTTTTTAATTTATCTTTTATTTCCTAACAATAAAACAACTTCTTATATACAAAATAATATTGCTTTATGCGTTCAAAGTACAAAAGAATAAACATCCAACATTTATTTGAAATAATTGTACACATCACATGAATATACTTTTTACAAAAGTAAAGCGTATATGAATATTTACAGCATATTCCGAAAATATAACAAATGACATGTGCAGAATTTTTCGTCGTAATTTTCAATTGTTTTTTCAAACTTACAACCTTTTTTAACAATACCCAAAAATTCAAATAATTTAGGATAAAGTAGCATTACCATAATATTTGGCGGAAAATGAAGGACAATGTGCGTATATATTGAAAAAATTTAAGACAGGCTTTGCCTCTGGACGCACATATAAATAACAGTACAGTTTTAATAATATCTTAATTTAGAAGGTAAACAACTTTATTTTGTACCTCGCTTTGCCTATTTTAATACAAGCAGGTAAGTTATCCGATAGCTATTATTGGGATATTTTCATTTCAACTATTTCATCTACATTCAACTATGACATTCAACTATTCTATAATTTCACAGCACCATCAACTTCCGATTTTCTTGTTATTACAATTATTTTATGCGTCATTTTTAGATTCGAATATAATGTTCGTGTAATCTACATTTAAGTGAGATATTTAGCCATGCATAAACGTGAGAATCATTAATAGTGCAAATACTTTAGGGATTGATTGAGTCGTTCTATTTCGAAAATCCGACATTTTCTTATATCAATGGAGTTATTAAAAGTATTAATCATCGTAAAGCTATAGTGTATTCCATCGGACAGTTCCAGAAATGTAAACAAACATCCACCCACAACAATTGGCAACTTGACTAATTTGTATAAATTAATTTTATATTAAATTTACATCTTCTAAAATATAGCACAGAAAGTAATATTTAAATATTTCTTTCTGTGCTATGTTTACTTTGGTGTAACCTTCAAACTGCGGGAAAGAGAAGTATCAGTAAAATCACGTCACGGCATAACGGTACGTGAGTTGGAAAGGGATAGAAAGATATCCCCACTCTTGCTAATTTCAGAATTTAAAATATGAATGGCTGCCTCATTTTGCAACCAATTCGATGCAGTTTTTACAGAAGGTTTTATTTTTTTATTTTTTTGCTATTTCATATAAAATATGTCTAAAATCAAACAAAGTCAAGTACCCAATTATATAAATTGTGTGTGGTGCCAATAACAACTGGACACGTGGAAAAATATTAACCGTTAATAAACTATTATTTCAAAACTGAGTAGATGTTTGAAATTTACATTTACATACATAATTAACATAGTATGTTAATGTCTTTTAACATACATAATAGAAATTTATATTTTTGGAACTGGATGATAGAATACACAATAGTATGTATTCAGGTAACTTATTCTCATTTATATGACATACCTGATTTACTTGCAAGGATTTCAGATTTCAACCACAACTGGAACGAGTATTCCATTATAAGAACAATAAAGCGTATAGATAAAGATTTAAAAAATTGTACAATTTATGAACTTGGTTGAGTAACAGGTACATAAGTAGGTGTAAATAGAAAGAAGTATAGCAATGGACGGCAGCAAGCTCGGCGGTTTTTATAAAGCTATTCAAATTCAAAGCAAAATTATGAATTTGTGTTTTGGTTTAATAGAATTGTGTCAAGGATTATTTTAATTATACAGTTTAAAAATAATATTTTTATAGTGTATTCAAGAGAATTATTTCAGCATGTAAACAAATATCTTCCCTCTTTAAAATGATTACTTTTAGAACCTGATTGAATTTCTGATTACCGTTTTTTTCTTTCTTCATTGTTTAGCCTCCATGCCATGCCTCGTCGTATCATTCTGATATCATAAGCATGATAACCGCAAACATGTATGTTATTATACATATACTGTATATAAAGTTACATTTTGCGGATTGAAGGGAAGTCTGACAGGGTGGGCGTCGCTTGTTAAAATTATTTTATATTATTATCTAGAGCTGTGTTGGTTGGTTTTAAGTGATGTGATTTGCATCAAACATCTAAGGTTATCTGAGGGGCATCACAATGGAAGGAATTACCGACATAATCCCAGCAGGGCTTTGAGATCATCCACTTCTGGGTCTCATGGTCATTGTGAAAACATAATTGCTATATTTACCTTGACATTGGCTAAATCATCGCATATGCGTGGAAGCCATGATTTTTAAAAGAAGAAGAAGAAGAAAGTTACATTTGGTTTTAGATCACACTAGATACAAAAAAACATGGTGGTTTGTGCTTTTCAATTGTTGGAGTGCATGTGGCAGAATTTTTAACCAGAAAAGGACAGAATCATATCCTCAAAAATAATAATTAAATAACAGATATAATTGATAAGTGGGTACATATTTGTTTACATTTTTTGTATAACGATGGTGAATACACTATACTGCCTCAAGGCCACTTGCAGCTCCCGGATGAACCTCTATTTATTCCAAATCTTGATTTAAAGAGAGAAGTGAGCTGTAGGATAAATCGAGATAAGGTGTAACTCTAGATTAGTAATAACGCTGCAAGTCGCCCTGGATAGTGATTTGTGGTGGGCCGTGGGATACTAAACTGTGCTCAGCAAACTTTTTTATTATTACATTAGGCCTGAAGGAAGTGCTTTAATATGAAGACCATTATATCCTATTTGACCTTGGGACAATGTCGGTCATAGTTTGTAAGATGTGAAACGTCGAAAATTAATTGACTACTACGTTGTATATTTTACTGTGGTTTCCAGAAATCTTATTTTTATGTTAATTTTGACGTACATAGGTATTGTACATGCAAACCGTTAAATTAGAAATTAGAACATTTTTTAAATCAAAACGTTACGTTACTTTATGAAAAAGTCATTATCCTTCAGATTTTTTGTCTAAAGTAAATGTCAAGTAAGGTTAGGTAAAAAGAAAAATCCACGGCTTAAAACACACTGTAGCTGTGTTTTTACCGTTACTTTTACCTTCAACTTTTAAAGTGTCGTTTTCCAACGTATGTGCGGGTTTAGACAAGTGGCTTAGGGCGACTTGCACCACTATTACTATATTACTATTAGTAATAGTGGTGCAAGTCGCCCTTATGTGTTACTCGAATAGAAAAGTCAAATAGAATTAATGTATGGAAATGACATAAGAGTACGCCGCATGTAGCGTACTCTTATGTCATTCCCATACATTTATTCTATTCGATTAGCGCATAAGCCACTTGTCTAAACCCGCTGTTATGTCAGCTATTACTCTAGCTCACGGACGTAAAAAAAATGGACGGAGCGCTAGGAATATTACAAGTGAAGCAGGGTTTTCGGCCTATTCGATTTATCGAAACGTAATGGCGTGTGTGTGCATAGGGCCCTTTTGTACAGGCGCGTTTGTGTCTGTGGATATTTCTTCTCTATGGCGTCCGTTTATACCTAGGCGAGATGGTGTCCTTCTTTTTCTTCACGTCCGTGTTAAAGCTATACATAAAGAAACTGAGGTAACTAGATCAACAGCTCAGAAGTTTCTGGAAACCACGCCTTAATTACGGAAGATTTACAACAGCATAGCAGATATGGGATTATATCTCATAATTTTCGATAGCATTATCCACAGTAACGAGGTGGTGGTCGCGAGGACCACGCCTCCCCACCCTAGTTCCAAAGACCAGGATGTGGAGAACTCCCTTGCGGAGAGGAGTGGTAGGGCTGGTGGTCGGGATCCCACCACTCCGTCTCCTGTGTCGTCTCCTGAGCTGCCGCGAGATGAAACACGTTGGACGCGTTTGAAGTGGATTATCATCAATGTGAACATCGCGAATAGTCCTGCAAATCATGTGAGTATTAGCTTTTACTCTAAATCCTGATTTGTAATATTTAACGGCCTGCCTCTGTGGCGTGGTGGTATTTCGGTACGACTACGGATCTGAGGTGTCGGGTTCGATCCCCGGGTCGGGCAAAGTGATATTGGATTTTTCAGTATCAGCCCGGAGTCTGGAATTTGTGCCCGATATGGTGATAGGCTCGCACCCTATCACATCTGGGACGGAACTAAGCTCGGCGAAATGTGGGTGTTCTAGTTCGCTAGTACGCCTCTGCCTACCACTTCAGGGATACAGGCGTGAGCTTATGTTATGTTATGTTAATAGCAAAAAGGAAGAAAAATTCTTTCTCGGCGGGGGCATCGAACCCGTGGCCTCTCGCTTCATAGCCGGCTTCTCGCCCGCTGCGACACGGAGGCTGTCAAAAAAGCAATAATAAACAGTAATGTAAAAACAGTAGGTATAATTGCCAACCTAAAAAGAGGGAAAGGAAGGCGGGAAATGGGCCACCGTAAATCTCACTCACGCGACGGCGACCTGCCATTTTACGTCGGTTTTCTGTGAGACAGTGGTATCAAACCGGTCAAGCCGGCCCATTCGTACTATAGACGTTACTGTCTACAGCGTGGCTCTACCACAAAAAATACCACTAGGCCTATGTGAAACGACATTTAAGAAAAACATATAACCAATTACTTATAAAAATATTGCGATGCTTATCTTTAACCATAGGTTGTCCCTTTCATTTTTAAACAATGTAATTCAAGGAAAAAAGGGACAGGCTATTCTTAGCGAAAAGATAAGTATAAGTGAAATTTTGTTTATAAGTAAAATAAATTAGTTGTAAATAATGTAGCTTCCGTTTAAAAGTGTGCGGTAATAAATACACATAGCGGCGGCCCTAATACAACCAGTTTGTGCCAAAAATGTTAACAAATACCCACTTTGTTAGTGACCAATACTTTGTTAATACCCAATACTTTGTTAGTGACCTATATAGAACATCCAAAGCAATACCTATGTAGTTGAAATGTGGGTAGTTATTTGTCGTTTTTGGCACAAAGTTGATGAATAACGGTAGAAACTCGCTTTGAAGGGGTAAAGGTTGGTGCCTAGTTAAGAGGCTACGTGAAACAGATAGTCATCTCGTTTTATCTTAGGGTCTCCGCTATACACACTCTTCGTTAAGAAGCGTTGTTGTTGCGCACTTTAGGTAGACCTGACAATCTCTTAAATGCCAGCTCTTAATCTAGGCGCGATATTTTACACACATATTATACCTTTTGACACCAAAAATCAGCAAACGAGCAAAAGGATCACAGGAAAAAGCATTGTGAGTGAATCCTTTATCCATCCGCCTTTTTACACATATTAGAGGAAGTAAAAGATTTAGAATTTAGGCACATATCAGAGAAAAAAACTCGCCACCTGGATCTAGTGGCAGCATGTATGGACTATGGACTGGGAGGTTCGATTCTCAGGTCGGGAAAGCAAATTTTCAAATTTTATATGACCGGGACTGGATCAGGCAGGCAGCCGGTCTTAAAACTTAAGTCAAATCCTCTGCAACATGCTTGAAAAGTGTGTTGCGCCGACTCCACATTAAAGTGAGATAATTAGGTAGAAAAAAAGGGCATGAATCTAGATTTAAAACTTATTTTTAACCAAAATAATCTTGATTTAAACGAGATTAGGTAAGACCTAAGTATCGTTTTGTAAAAGGCATCTTAATTTTAACGAGTCTAATAAGTGATATCTAATGGAGATTTTTTGGCATATTCTAGAAAGATTTATATGATCAAGGCATCTAGCCGGGCTGTAACAGTTTTATACCCCAAAATAGAACATAACATAAGATATATCATAAATGTGGTAGAGCCACGCTGTAGACAATTACGTCTACAGAACGAATGGGCCACCTCGACCGGTTTGAGACCACTGTCTCACAGAAAACCGACGTAAAGTGGCAGCTTGTCGCGTTTCGTTCCGTGAGTGAGATTTCCGGTAGCCCAATTCCCTCCCTCCCTTTTCTAATCCCTATTTCCCTCCTTTTAGGTTGGCAACGCACTCATAATTTTTTAGTGACTTGGGCGTCTATGGGCGGTGTAGATCATTTACCATCAGGTGAGCCACCTGCTCGTTTACCAATCTCTATAAAAAAAATGTGACATGTGACCATAATTTCCTTCGAATATACCTTACCTGCTAAAAGGTACATGACTCCTGTGATGAGGACGGCACTGATCTGATGCTTGCAGACTCCGAAGGCGCCAACCAACGCCGCGCTGCCCAACACTATGAGACACACCAGCGCGCACGATATGGACAGATTCTGCATTCCTGTAACAATAAGTTTAGATCCTTATCCGTAGTACAAATTTTCGAGTAGGTATTCGAATCCAGATGAAAAGAATCATGAGCCATGAGCACAAGCTCAGGGTTCTTTTTTTATCTTGTTCATAGCCATGGAAACTAAATCCTTCAGCCGCATACTTTTTGATTACATTTTTTTCCTTAGTTCTAATCCTACATCTAACTTTCACAAGAGCAATGATATCTGATGTGGTCGATTTTAGGCCCCTGCTGGAGTTTTGGCATCATTTTTTTCCAGTTTGATGCTTTTTAGACGATTATCTCGCAGCGGAGGAATCGAACATGGTCGACCCGACAAAAGCGTCCAAAATAACTTATTTCATATACTGCCCAAATTCATATCACATTTAAACAACAAGCACAACTTTAGACTAGAATATGAAATCGTTAAAACAAGCGATCAGTCGCACCATCAGAATTCACGCCAAAACTCCTGCTCATGATTCTTCGATACTGTGTTGCCAACTGCAAGGACGTGCAGCGAATTCGATTAAGTAGTTAATTATTATTCGGAGTACGGGGACAGTTTTTAATATCTATTTGATTATGGACATACCCTAACAAGAAATCCGCAATCTTTTCTGTTGATTGTGACACAAGATAGTAAAATTCCTCGGTAGCCCAAATCGCCCATCGCTTTCTCAATCCCTATTACCTTTTTTTAAGGTTGGGTAAATACCCAAGTCAAATGACTATGTTTGATTTTACATACATTTTTAAATGTAGTAGAAAATAAAACAAAAAGAAACTCTTCTGTAAAAATTGCATCGAAATTGGTTTAATGAGGCAGTAATTCATATTTTAAATTCTGCAATGTGTAAAAATGGGAGCGTAGTGGGGATATCTTGCTATCCCTTTCCAATGCACGTACCGTTATGGCCGTGACGTGATATCCTGATGCTTCTATTTCCTGCAGTTTAAAGGTTACACCAAACTTTAAGAGGTTATAATTTTTATTTTAGAGAATATTTCCACATTCTTTCTGTGCTATATTTTACTTGATGTAAATTTCATATAACATAAAAATAGTCAAGTAAGTACTCAATTCTGTTGATATCGTGTGTGTTTTGGGACGGTGGAGATCACTTACCATCGGGAGACCCATCTGCATATCAGCTATAAAAAAGATGTACTTATTGGAAGAATTTCTCATTCCAAAGTTCAATAAAAAGGGACCTACCTGCATTATTATTCACCTACTACTCTCGGAAAAATAAAACGCAATGTAATTCTATAGAAATAAATAACCAGAAATTAGTAGTAGAATACTACTCGTGCTATTCTTGTCCCAAATGAATAGCGTAATAATTGTAAAATACGAAGACATAACAAGGCATGTTTCCACTGCTCTAATGACGAGACTTTCCTTTGAAACCGACATTTTGAATGGCCTTTGTTTAACCGTCGCTGGAAGTGGCGTCCATACTTTTCAACGCTCATTAATGTTTCTTGAAAAACCTCGCTTGAGATAGCGTGGTCTTGTTTTGAGAAAACCACAAAAGTATCATGGTTGTATTTTACATCTAATTTAATCAAAGTATCTAATCTAATGACTAATCTATAACATGATAGAAAGTTTGTGAGTATGTACGTATGTTTGTTACTCTAGCACGCAAAAACTATTAAATGGGTTTTGATATACATCAGAATAACTCATGGACTACTTGTTAACCAGGATGCCGTGGATCCAGGATCCAGGATTCCACGCGGACGAAGTCACGATCAACAGCTAATTAACCCGTTGGAGGCGGCACATATAGAGGTATATGTTACATAAGCGTATGGGCCACCGGAGGCCGAGCCGCCCGTGACTATCTACCCATAAAACTTTTGTCCACTTATGTCTTTAAATAATTTTCTCATAATAATAAATAAATACCTACATACACCCAATAGTGACACACATAGTCCTGACCCCACACTAGGTATAACCTGTATTGCGGGTATCAGAAACTACGAGAGATTTTCACAACACTCAGACGCGAAACAAATATCTATGGGCCACACGAACATTTGTCTCAGTGCGGGAATCGAACCCGCGGCCTCGTTTCACAGCAGGCTACCCGCGCACTACGCCACGGAGGCTGTCAAATAATAATCTTAAGTTCGTAAAGCGAGTAAAAAGAATAATAAAAGTAAGTAGGTAAAGTACACTCAAGCCAAGCCCTAACGCTAGGAACCCCAACTTCGGATGTAATACTCGTTATTCATTCATAGCATGACTTATGATTCTTGAATATTTTAACATCTAGTTTCCATAATGGATACTTTATTAAGGCGGGTTGTAAACAGAAATTTGTCAAGCGGTAATAATTTGCAACGAAAGTGAATAATTCATTACAGATTAAATAATCACAACTCACAAGTTTTAAACTTAAGTGACCGACTTTCAACATGATTCGTGACCAAATTTATAAGGAACCACCGTTGGAATGAGCTCTATAGAACACAAAAATAATCTTGAAAATCGGTCTACAATTGGCGGAGATATCGCGTAACTAACATACATTTAAAAAAATACAGACGAATTGAGGACCTTCGAAACCGGTCGAAAAAATACAGACAAATTGAGGAACTTTTCCTTTTTTGAAGTCGATCTATTAAGCCGAATTCTTTCTGCAACATGCTTAAAAAAGTGTGTTGCTGACCTAAATTGAAGTGGGATATGGGCGGATAGAAAAGAGTCTGCATCAAGCATAGTATTAAGTAGTGATGTGGATAATCGATTATTTTTCATAATCGATGATTTAATTATTTTTAAAGACGTAATTATTAAATCAGTTAGTCAATTATTGTCTCAACCTATCGCCCTACATTGCTGGACGTAACCCTCCGCAAGTGAACGCGAACCGTCCCCGTCGATTAATAATTAATAAAACATATTTAAAAAATAATCGCTTATGATAAATAATCGATTATCCACATCACTAGTATTAAGTAAAGTATAAAGGCTATTTCTAATAGCTTTTCCAATTTACCTTAGAGTTCGCGAATGTTTGTATTGGTTTTAGACTAGTGGAACGGTGCGATCGATTTAATCCGACCACGACGGTGTCTAAAATTGAGTTTGGTTTGCAATTCAAGCTTGCTTAGGATTTTCTACTGAAAATCTACAACTGCTAGTTATTTTCTTTATAGTTCGTTTTTTAAATATTTGTATATCAATTTAAAATTAACCTCAGGTTTCTTTGCAAATATTTTTAATCATCTCTTGTTAGGGGTTCCTTTCGAATCCAAGGTTTTTCTGGAATGAGTGCCTTTATATCGGCAAAAGACGATTTGCTTGATTGCGGATAACATTTTGTTAGGCATATTAATTTTCATCCCTTACAGTTATTTGAGACTGCAGTTGGGCTACGTCGTTTCCTAGCGTAAAAGTTTTCGTCATACCAAATTGAATTAAAATCGATTCAGTTTACTCGTGAAAACGTAACAGACAGACAGTTACTTACTTATTTAAGTATGGACTAATAAATTATAATAAATAAGTAACATCCAACAGTCATAAACATAATTTTGTGCAGTGGCAGATTTTCACATTTCGCTTAATGGCATTTTAGCGATAGGAAGGCAAATAAATTTCGTTTAAGGTAATTGAATTCGAACTTACGATGTTGCCAGTCAGCTCTCGGCTCATATTCGTCGCTGTCGGCTAAGTAGTTTGTGCAGGTCGGTTGCGAAGGGAAACCAACTCTTGATAATATCGAAGCTTCTTCCTCTGTAACAACAGAATCATTTGAGAATGGAGATTCGATTTCTGCTGATGTTAGATCTTTCCTAAATGATAAGAAAATAACTTCTTTTGCGATCGTTCGATAAAGATCCCAATTTTTAGCAATAATTGATAGGACTTCATCTTTATTCTTTTAATCTTTCATATTTTTTTCAACCTTTGACTTTAACAAACTTTAAAAACTTTTACTTTAAATTTTTAAACTTTATTCTAACAGGTCGATCTGGAAATCTTTGGGGGAGGCCTATGTCCAGCAGTGGACGTCCTGTGGCTGATGATGATGATAAATGAATTGACAAAACTAAGTAAGGAAAGGAAATACCTTCTAATGACACGCACATGGTCCAAATCCCGCCATTCATTGGCACTAGGAACGTGCCACCGCCTTTTCGATTACTCGTGTCCTCGATCTGCGAAGAAACACAGTTTAATGACAACAATCAAAGGGATTGCCTTGTCATTCTGGAAAGCGATTAATAAATCATTCACGCGTTAAATGGTAAACCCGTGCCTAATGAAAAGCTTCCACGAGACTTGAATATTTAAAACGGTATTCATGAACATAAAGTGTCTGATACCTTATTCACTGTTTCTATGTAGCATTTGGTATAAGAATCTCGGTTATATTTCTATTTTCATATGGTTGCTTTTCGGTTAAATCAATCCCTAAATCCTATCCTAGATTTTCTAATAGAAGCAGATCGGTTACATAACGGTTTGATCTGTTTGATGTAAACATTGTCTGACAGGAAACCTACCGAAAGTGACAGATCGTTGTTGCTTGTCGATCGGTGACTGAGATTTCTGGTGGCTCAAATCCCCCCTATCCTTCCTAATTCCTACTCCTAAAGTTGACAACGCACGCACGACATATTTCGGATCTGGGTGTTATGGGACCGCAAGTTCCTAGAAGTTTCTGCCACCGACGTTACTAACTACCTACCACCTAGTGTAATCGTAGGTTTGTATGTGTTCAAAAAATGAAAATTTAAATTATGAATTATAATTATGATCCTCTTAACTACAGTTATCTATGCTTCCTCTCTCTCTTTTGTTAAAATTAATTCTAATTGCATCATGATGGGCTAAGACTGTGTTAAAAGTATACAATGCTTCTGGAATAGATTTGTAGCTTTGTTTTATTGTGTCAGGACTTAGATGTAAGTAATCTCTCGGTTCACTGAACTGTTGATACTCTAATCTATGTAATGCATCTCGTTGTGTCGCATAGAAATATTTTATGTCTCTTGTTTATAAATATGCTTTACTTATCTTTTCTTCAATATTATTTTACATTGACTATCAAAGAATGGGAAATATGACTTTTTTGTTAGTAATACACACTATTTATTTTTAAATAATTTCTATTTCAAATGCATTTTATTGCAGTTTGCTCATAATGCCCAATAATATACTGGCTACAATATCCTTCAAACCGTAACACATAACTAGCAAAGTGTTTTGGGGGTGAAACTAGATATTATTAAAGAACAAACGATTAACCAGAGCCTTCCGAATCTTCAATCAAAAATATTACATATATTACAAACCTAAAATAATTGCCAACACTTTTCCACACTTTACAAACCGCAATTTACATTTCCATTGAAATGGCCCATTTGAAAGTCATTCAAGTCAAAGGCGGTCATTATGCAGGCTCAGTCTATTCACGGAAAGCGGTGCATTCTTCAACAATTGCCTGATTACGAACGTTTAACACCGGCCTTGGCCCGAATGTCGTATCAATCGCCACCACCAACTGCTGTTTTCCAACTTTGAAACTTTTCACGAAGCTTAGTCACTTTGCTTTTACTTCTTTTATTACGTGTTAAGGCACCTTTAGTGAGGCGATTATTCGAATAATGTATTACAATTTAGTCGTAGTCACGGACGTAAAGAAAATGAAGGACACTATCTCGAGGAACGCCACAGAGAAGCAACGCATTTATTGCGTGTTAAGGCACCTTTAGTGAGGCACCTTCGAATAATGTATTACAATTTAGTCGTAGTCACAGACGTAAAGAAAAGGAAGGACACTGTCTCGCCTATAATTAAACGGACGCCACAGAGAAGTCACGCATACAAACGCGCCTGTACAGCCTGCAAGCGCTCTACGCACACACACGTCATTACGTGTCGATAGATCGAATGGGCCGAAAACCCTGCTTCACTTTCAATGTCCTAGCGCTCCGTTCATCTTTTTTTACGTCCGTGGTCGTAGTCTAGTTTGTGCAGTATTTGTTTATACCGGGTGTTTCATAAACTTGGTACCAATAACAGAGCGATAGCGATTAGCGAATATAGAGCGATTTAAAGCGTAGTGGTAAAGTAAAAAAATAAACATTGAACTTTTTTTTATCAATGATTATGCATGGGGATATTAAAATCGGAATGCGACCTGTAAATTAGCATAGTAAGGGCTTCGTGTAAGCTAAAAATAAATTAATTACCCCATAGGTATTTTGCAAATGTATTGCATCTGACACAATAAGCCAGAAAAAATATTTTCATCATAACTTCAAGTTCCTATTATTTAAAAACTATGACACGTACGAAATTTTAAATTTTACTTCTAGATTGCTAGCCATCCCCTCTGTAAGTGTAGTTATTATTGATACCAACTTAAGCCGGGTCTCCTGCACTAAAACATTACACAAACATGCATTTTTTATCTATGGTCCATTGTTCTATGAGTAGGTGACAGCTAAAATCGTTGTTTTGCGTATGTGTTTTTATGGTTTTTCGAAAAATCTAGTGCAGGAGAACCGGCTTTAATGAAACACTTTGGCCTTTATTCATAATAAAACCCCTAATGAAGATATAAACTCATATTGGTAAAAATGCATTTTAAGCCTATCGAAGGTTCGATAAAATTCTTTATTCATAATAGATTACTATAGCTTCATTACCTAAAATATATTTACCGTGTCACAATGTTGCTAGTACATAGATAAAACGTGATTTAACAAGTTTTGTCTCTGGAAAGTCATGGAGCGATGGCCTAAAAAAAAACAATCATTCGCGCGCGACCATGGCAACCATGGCGATCAGTTTAGTTTGTTTATATATTTATTTAATTAATTTAATCAAAGTAAAACTATGTTTGTTGCATGTGAAGTGATTTTGTTTTATGCAATACCTAAACATCAACGAAGATGGGTAGATTATGGATATTTGGAAATGAAATTTAGATTTGGAGGATATTCCTTGGAGCGTATGAATGAAAAGAAAGGGGGCTTTCAAATCGTGTAAGAAAAATACCCTGCCTTCTCTGAGAATGGAATTCAGGACCGAACTTTCCAGTTCACAGCGGCTTCAACAGAACCGTCTAAAACCCATTGTATTGAAGAATAATTAGGCAACATGCGTGCATAAGTATTTTTTGTTAAATCAGATTTAATAAAATTCATCATTGTATTTTTGAAGTGTTTTATTTCTCATGATTTATTCATGTGACGCTATATTCGTGTTTAGATAATGATGATATTGAAGAAAAATATGTTTTGTTGAAATCAAGGTATGTAATTAAATACCACACGGAAAATATTAAATACTAGCTGACTTCAAACAAATCTATCCTACGGAGACCCTACATTTTCCTACATTTTCTGGAAAAAAGTAGCCTATGTGTTATTCCTTTATAAATAAATACATCCTCGAATGTTCTGTGAATGGTGAAGAATCACTTAAGACAAGTTTATCCTCTCAATATTATTACGCTGTCCGACCTGGCGCGCGTATATTTCAAATAAACTGAGCGACTTATGACCATGAGGTCATAACTTTTGCATCACATTTATTTGTCTTGTTGTCCTAGACATTTTTATTCTAGACTATAATCCATTTCTTTACCGAATTAAATTCAGATCCGTTCAACCATTCTGGTGTGAAAGAGTAACAAAACATCCATACAACCTCACAAACTATCGTGTTTATAACATTAATTGCATTTGATAGAAGTCTCTCTGAAGTCCAGAAGACTGCCTTGATGGCGTGGTGGTATTTCCGTACGACTACGGTTCTAAGGTCTCGGGTTCGATCCCCGGGTCGGGCAAAGTGATATTGGATTTTTCCGTATCAGCCCGGTGTCTGGAATTTGTGCCCGATATGGCGATAGGCTCCCCCCCTATCACATCTGGGACGGAACTAAGCTCGGCGAAATGTGGGTGTTCTAGTTCGCTAGTACGCCTCTGCCTATCCCTTCGGGGATACAGGCGTGAGCTTATTTTTTAATGTTTATGATAGAAGTCGCAGGCACCCTCAAATTAATCCCAACCAAAACTGGTGGAACGTCAAATACGAATCAGTTGATCGAAATCGGCCATATTTTTTGCTATTGAAGCGTTAAAGTAGGGTGCCAGCTTCTATAAATTGCAGACATTTTATGGAAGATTTTGGGAACGTTTTAACGCTATTGAGCTATTATGAATAACAATTTTTCGGAAACGTCCTACAGCGGTATTATAGCGTCCCACTAAGTTATGAATAAAGGCCTTTGTATAATACCTACTACTTACTAGAGATTTATATATTCTGGAGACGTTTTATGATGTAGTGTTGTTTTCCTATGTGATGTGGGTTTCTTCAATTAATGTATTATGCGTGCATTGTGGTTTATATTTATTTATATACCATGCATATAAATAAATATAAACCACAACAGGGTTATGTGAATATTTTCTGTATCAATTTTTTCTATTGTTATTTGGAATTTGTGCCCGATATGGCGATAGGGTCGCCTCCTATCACATCTGGGACGGAACTAAGCTCGGCGAAATGTGGGTGTTCTAGTTCGCTAGTGCGCCTCTGCCTACCCCTTTGGGGATACAGGCGTGAACTTATGTTATGTTATGTAATTTTTGTTTACTTTATTTTCGCTTTATCATCTGATCGTGATCCGATGTTTTCCTTCATAATTCAATCTATTCCAACACGTTATTAATCACAGCATAACAAGGTTCCGACGCGACGTCAAGAACAAAAGAACACATTAATTTTCGCAACAAATGTTACACAACTCTCAACATGAAAATTGGTATATTTCTGTAAATTCAACCTAAACAAAAAGCAATAAAGTAAAAAATAAAAGTCGAAAGTAAAAGTAGGTTGAACTACGTCGTCGCTTCCATTTATACAGCGAATTTAATGCCCCTGCATGAATTATTTATTAATTATCAAATAAACCGAACCGAAATATATCTTTCTTTTTACCTGCCCTTATCCCACCTTAATGTGGGGTCGGCGCAGCACACTTTATCAAGCATGTTGCAGAAAGGATTTGGCTTAGTTTTTACGTCCGGCTGCCTGCCTGACGTCAACCCCCTATGAGAGATACAGTCCCGGGCAAAATAAATTGGATATTTCGCGTTGCCCGACCTGGGAATCGAACCCAATATTTGCAACATTTCAATAAAATATTCGTGTAAATGTACATTTTACTACTTCGTGATAGTGCTTTATTCCACATTATGAAGCACCATTAAAACTTCAAAGAGCTCACTGCATGTTCACTGCAAATGACACGTTAATTACGCATGTCTGAAAAGTTTTAAAACAGTTTATGCCTTTAACAACAAAGCATAATTGAGGTCATATATAAGTTTAAGGTGTAATCATTGCACATTAGTAAAGGTCATTTCACCTCCCTACTGATATTAATTGGTTGTTTGTGATCTTTGAGATTGGACATGTGGAGACACCTTTATCTTATATCGGCGACTTTGTACAGATCTCCTGCTAACAAAGCTGCATTTACCTCTACTATAATATAATAGAGGTACTATATAGTAGAGCGGGGTTTACTTCCAATGAGGCTATAAAATCATTCTAGTCATATAATTATATAATTCACATTCATTTTGAAACGTTTTTCATGGCGCATGTAGATATTATAAGCAGGTATCTATGGTATGTTATCATGTGTGAATTAGATAATAAATAAAAATAAATAAATACACTCAACAGTCACCTAGTCCTGACCCCACACTAGGTGTAACCTGTATCGTGGGTGTCAGAGACTATGAGAGACTTTCGGTCTCACAACACCCAGACTTGAAACAAATATCTGTGGGCCATACAAACATTTGTTTCAATGCGGAAATCGAACCTGCGGCCTCCCGCTTCACAGCCGGCTACTTGCCCGCTGCGCCACGGAGGCTGAATATGTCTAGAATAAAGTGTAATATTTGATTTCTATTGTCAAATGGTACTTCCGTGTATAATTTGCGCATGCGTATTTCACAAATTAAGTTCAATATCATTGCTAACTCCCTCGACTGTTGACATAACCTAATTCCATAATCCGTACTAGTTTAAAAACATAACATAACATAAGCTCACGCCTGTATCCCCGAAGGGGTAGGCAGAGGCGCACTAGCGAACTAGAACACCCACATTTCGCCGAGCTTAGTTCCGTCCCAGATGTGATAGGGGGCGAGCCTATCGCCATATCGGGCACAAATTCCAGACTCCGGGCTGATATGGAAAAATTCAATATCACTTTGCCCGACCCGGGGATCGAACCCGAGACCTCAGAACCGTAGTCGTACCGAAATACCACCACGCCACCGAGGCAGTTTAGTTTAATTCGCACTAATTTTGTGTCCACACTACATTCGTGTGTCTACTACTAGTTTTGTCAGCAACGTAACCAAGTAAACACTATGAATGTTGAAATTATACATCTAGGTCGCTAATAAAGTAAACTTAAGTAAATTAAAGTAGGAGAGATTTATTGGTACCAGCGGTCTAAATTCGACCATTATTTATTTAATTTATAAGTTTGAACTTTATTAGGTTTATTTTGTCATATATTATAATATTAACCTACAGTTTGACCATCGATTTTAACTACCTCTATAAACACAAGAGTGAGGAAGGTATAATATAATAATAATATATACCTCTAAACACACCCAACAGTCACACACCTAGTCCTGACCCCACACTAGGTATAACTTGTATCGTGGGTATCAGAAACTATGAGAGACTTTCGTTCTCACAACACCTAGACTTGAAACAAATATCTGTGGGCCACACAAACATTTGTCTCAATGCGGGAATCGAACCCGCGGCCTTTCGCTTCATAACCGGCTACTCGCCCACTGAGCCACGGAGTCTGTCAAGGTATGTAAGTGTCTCTCATTCAGGCAGCAGTGTATGTAATGTCTATTATATTTTATGTCTGTTTTAATTCATTTAATGTATTTCTAATGCATTATATATAAAAAATGGCTTTATGCACTTCTCCATATAAACTTTAACTGTGTCAAACATGGTCTTCCGTTCGCGCAATTCACTTAAAAAGGTTTAGGTATGTAGCGGTTTCCCGCTACTTCACTGCCGTCCCTCGTGCCGCGCAAGGGCACTCGTGCCTGATCGGCACCGCTCGGCGGCAATCGGTGCGAGTGGATCGCTCCGCATTCGCAGCGCCCTCACCGGCCGCGCTTCGTCGTGATGTGCGGCAACGGTCGACGCGGGCGCCGTATAGGCTCCCACCGATCTACACTTCGGCTCCTGTCGGCTCTGTTCGTGGAAGCCGATCTGAGTGGAGCGGCGCGGCGACGTGGAGCTGCATTAGGAGAACACGGCTACTGGCGTACACATGTGATCTGATATTTAACTACTCTCGCTGTATTCAATATTAAGTATAATAATTACTACAGTTTTGAGCCTGTGTTTCTTTTACCTTAATGTGGGAATCGGGCAAACCCCCCACATTAAATTGGTGACCCCGACGTGATCAACGCCTGCTGCACCGGTGAACACGTGCCGCCTGCCGACGTGATCCGGCGAAAACTTTGAAATAACATCGAATCGGTAACAATATTGGACTTTCATCCCCCGAGCTCAGAGGTAAGCGGATTCGTTTTATTAAAATGAGTGAGCCAAGCCCGGCAGACGTTCGCAAGGACGAGATATTACGCGTAGGAGTGCGTATTCCGCCATTTTGGCCAGAGGAGCCGGCCTTATGGTTTGCACAGATGGAAGGCCAATTCGTCCTATCTAAGGTCACGAGCGACGAGACTAAGTTCTACTATGTTATGGCTCAGTTAGAACCACGTTATGCTACAGAGGTTAAAGATATAATTACTAATCCGCCCGAAACGGGTAAATACGAAAAACTTAAATGCGAACTAATAAAACGCCTCTCAGCATCTCATGAGAAACGTGTAAAACAGTTATTAATGCACGAGGAGCTCGGGGATCGCAAGCCATCCCAATTCTTGCGTCATCTAACAGGATTAGCTGGTCCGTCATGTCCGCCAGAATTTTTAAATACTATATGGTCGAGTCGTTTGCCCCACAATGTACAGTCCGTAATTGCCCCGCACATGGAATTGCCACTGGACAAACTTGCCGAACTGGCTGATAAAATTCATGAAATCGCACCTACATTTCCCCAGGTAGGTACTTCGTCCATAGAAGCTTCACGCTACGACGATATGAGTAAACAAATTAGCGAGCTTACGCGGCAAGTTGCATTACTTACTGCTTCACAGGACAAAAGAGGGCGACCTCGCTCTCGTTCTAGACCTAGGAGGTATAACCAATGGCGTAGCCGTTCAAGGCCAAGGCAGCCACCACCAGATCATCCGCATTGCTTTTATCATTATAACTACGGTTCAAAAGCAAGGAAATGTAAACAACCTTGTAGTTTCAACGATTCGGTAAACTCTCAGGGCGGTCGCAAATAGCGGCCAACGACTGCCCTTCACGATCAGGCCGTCTCTTTGTGGTTGACCGGGCATCAAAAATGCAATTCCTAGTAGATACTGGCTCCGACTTATGCGTTTTTCCACGGTCGGCAGTTAAGACGCCCTGCGCCAGAACTAATTACGACTTAGTGGCTGCAAACAATACTGTCATACATACATATGGTCCACTACAATTACATCTAAACTTGGGTCTAAGGCGTGTTTTCACCTGGAATTTTACTGTAGCAGAAGTTACTAAACCTATAATTGGAGTTGACTTTCTTAGCCATTACAATTTACTTGTAGATTGTAGAAATCAGAGACTAATCGATGGCATTACAACAATTTCAGTAGCGGCCGTCCATGCAGAATCAGCCGAAGACATCGCTTCTATTAAGGCGGTCACTGGTGAGAGTGAGTTTCACGACATCTTACGCGAGTACCCGGATATCACGAGACCTGCAGGTATAAAATCCGAACCTAAACATAATACAGTTCACTACCTCAGGACGACACCTGGACCTCCAGTTTCATGTAAGCCTAGACGCCTAGACCCAAGCCGACTGCAAGCGGCAAAGAAAGAATTTGAGGATATGTTAAGCTCCGGTATAGCTAGACCTTCAGAGAGCCCTTGGTCTTCCCCACTGCATCTTGTGAAGAAGAAAGATAATGGATGGAGACCGTGCGGTGATTATAGGGCACTCAATGCGAGAACAATTCCTGACCGGTACCCAATACGTCATATCCATGATTTTTCCCATCAGCTGACAGGTTGTTCTGTGTTTTCCGTCATCGACTTAGTTAAAGCCTACAACCAGATACCTATGAACCCTGACGATATTCCAAAAACTGCCATCTCCACTCCATTCGGATTATTTGAGTTCCGATACATGACGTTCGGCCTACGAAACGCAGCGCAGACCTTTCAAAGGTTCATTGATGAAGTGTTACTGGGACTTGATTTCTGCTTCGGTTACATCGATGACGTTTTAATTTTCTCAGAATCTCCAGAACAACATAAAATTCATTTACGTCAACTATTTCAACGTCTTAAGCACTATGGGATATTGATAAACCCTGCTAAATGTGTCCTAGGTCAACATGAAGTTAAATTCCTTGGATATCTAATTTCAGCTACTGGAACCAAGCCTCTGGATACTAAGGTTGCAGCGATCAAGGAATTCCCTGTTCCAAGGACTGCGAAGGAGCTCCGACGTTTCTTAGGAATGATTAACTTTTATCGTCGGTTCATTCCTCAAGCTGCAAGACTTCAAGCACCTCTGAATGACGTTCTCGCAGGCCCAAATGTGAAAGGTTCGCAACCAATAGAGGTAACACCAGATGTATTGCAATCTTTTGAAACTTGTAAGCAATCCTTAGCGGCAGCTATTCTACTGGCTCACCCAGATCCATCTGCCGAACTTAACATAGTGACGGACGCCTCCGACACAGCTATCGGAGCTGTACTTCAACAACGAAATAAGGACAATTGGGAACCACTCGCATTCTTCTCACACAAACTAAGTACATCGCAAAAGAAGTATAGCCCTTATGATAGGGAGCTGCTCGCCATTTACGAGGCTATAAAGTACTTTCGACACATGGTCGAAGCGCGCAATTTTTTCGTATGTACAGATCACAAACCACTCATCTACGCCTTTTCTAGGAATAAGGAATCATGTACACCAAGGCAATTTCGGCACCTCGACTACATTTCACAATTTACAACTGATATAAGGTACATACCTGGGGAAAAGAACCAAGTCGCCGATGCACTTTCCCGCGTGGAGGAAGTCACTAACGCCATAGACTATAAGGAACTTGCACAATCTCAGGCAGATGACCCGGAGCTGCAAGATTTACTTCTACATGGCAAGACGCTCGATCTACAAAAGATTCCAACTTTAGACAGCCGCATACCAGTGTAGTGCGATGTATCTGTACAACCACCTCGTCCGTACGTCACGAAAAATCTCAGAAAGCAAGTCTTTGATATGTTACATAATCTCCACCATCCCGGAAGGACAGCTACTGTACGGCTTGTCACTGAAAGATTCGTGTGGCCGGGAATACGCAAAGACTGCAGAGAATGGTCCAGACAGTGTTTACAATGCCAAAGATCAAAAGTTATCCGACACACTACCTCTCCACTTTCCACATTCCAAATTCCATCCTCGAGATTTTCACATATCCATCTCGACATCGTAGGGCCGCTAACCACTTCATCTCATTACAGGTACTGCCTCACGGTCATCGATAGATTCACGCGATGGCCTGAGGCATTTCCACTTGAGAACATCTCAGCTGAGTCCTGCGCTGCCGCCCTCGTGTCTGGCTGGATAGCTAGATATGGTTGCCCTGTACGCGTCACGACAGACCGTGGTCGACAATTTGAATGTCACCTCTTCAAGACTCTCACCGCCTTGATTGGTGCCCATCATTTCCGTACCACTGCATATCACCCCGCTGCAAATGGTATCATCGAGCGATTTCACCGACAACTTAAGTCTGCTATCATGTGCCATACTACTGCCCAATGGACGGAAGCTCTACCGTTGATTCTTTTGGGCATACGAAACTCTTGGAAGGAAGACCTACAGGCAACTCCAGCTGAACTCGTGTATGGAGAATCATTACGCTTGCCTGGTCAATTTTTATCTCAACAAGACAATAATAACACAACAGACATCACTGAATATGCATCGAGGTTGAGACTATACATGAAACAGCTGACACCGAAGCAAACTGCATGGCATACAAGTTCCTCACCATTCTATATACCTAGAGATTTACATACTTCCTCTCATGTATTCCTTCGCCAAGACCACGTACGTTCTTCACTCGAACCGCCATACGCTGGTCCCTTCAAAGTCATCAAGCGACAGCAAAAGTATTTTACCATAGAGGTCAAAGGTAAATCAATTAACGTTTCTGTTGACAGACTTAAGCCAGCATACATGATGCGGGAGGTAAATGTTCCAGTGCCTGCTCCTCCAACTGCTACCCCTGAAACAATTACCAGAAGCGGTCGCCGCGTCAAGTTTCCAGATTTTTATCGACCGTAGTCCCGGTCTGAGCGGGGGAATATGTAGCGGTTTCCCGCTACTTCACTGCCGTCCCTCGTGCCGCGCAAGGGCACTCGTGCCTGATCGGCACCGCTCGGCGGCAATCGGTGCGAGTGGATCGCTCCGCATTCGCAGCGCCCTCACCGGCCGCGCTTCGTCGTGATGTGCGGCAACGGTCGACGCGGGCGCCGTATAGGCTCCCACCGATCTACACTTCGGCTCCTGTCGGCTCTGTTCGTGGAAGCCGATCCGAGTGGAGCGGCGCGGCGACGTGGAGCTGCATTAGGAGAACACGGCTACTGGCGTACACATGTGATCTGATATTTAACTACTCTCGCTGTATTCAATATTAAGTATAATAATTACTACAGTTTTGAGCCTGTGTTTCTTTTACCTTAATGTGGGAATCGGGCAAACCCCCCACAGGTACAAAGTTTCCGCTTCGCGTATAATAAGTATTAGTTGAAAATAATTTTACTGTCTTATAACTTTTTTTTGTGATTATCTATTCTTTTTTATACCAAAGTCTGGCAAACGAGTAAATGAGTCACCTGAGGTGATCCCTATCGCCCATAGACACCCAAGATACAAAAAGAATCATGGGTGCGTTGTCAGCCTAAAAGGAGGGGAATAGGGATTGGGAAAGGAAGCGGGGAATTGGGCCATCGAAAACCTCACTCACCAAATGAAATCCAACAACGAGCTGCAACTTTACGTTGGTTTTCTGTGCAACAGTGGTATCAAACCGGTCGAGCCGACTTATTCGTGCTATAGACGTTACTATCTCTACCGTTCAATCTACGTTCCCTCCGTAATCATCAAGCAGCTGCATGCTCGTTTCGTCATTTGGTCACAAAATTAAACTTAGTGAAACAGATCTTAAAATCCTTAACAAATCTGTTGAACATACTAACTCTACAATGTCCATAGATTTCGTGATCCGTAGCTTTCACTAACGCTCTTAGGAATAGGGCTTTGACACAACCCACTTTAATCTAATCCTACGATGGCTTTTGGGATTACTTCCTACGAAATCTAGGTCTAGTTGTGAACGTGACAAACAGCCACGTCGTCGTATTTCTGCTGGAACAATTTCTCTACGTGTGTTGGAAAACATTACGTAATTTCGTTGAAGTAAATTGTTATTTCGTGACCTATTTTAGATATGTTTTTCTGGAAAAATAACTAGTTTCTGGTCTTATTAGATACAACGTTTATCATAATTTGCTGAGGAACTAATTCATTTTTCTTCTCTGGGGTTGAAAGAATATTCGAATTTAAGTCAATATTCAATAATATTTAGTAAATATTTAATACTACACAAAACAATGTTTCTGTATAGACACACATAGTTTGCTGCTCATGGAACAGTGTACCATAGACAAAAATGTGTACCGAAACAATGTTTTTGTACAGTGTTTCGAGAAAAACATGAACAGAAAACGCGCCTTAAAACAAATAATAACAAACGTAGTTTGTAGACAAAAAACTTATTAATATTCGGTAATAAATTTCCTTTCCCTTAAAACCTCGTTCCCTAATATTTAATGAACATAAATCTTCGGATTCGAAATGATTTATCAACTTAATCTTTATTGAAGCTATTAACAAAGCTTAGGCCCGTTGGCGACAGGTTTTAAACAATATAACTTTTTTATTTAGCAAGTAAATGTTAAAATAAATACCTATCTATTTAATGCCGAAATGTATTTAGTCTGGAAGCACGGTATTAATTTTTACATACATACATAGACTCACGCCTTTTCCCCATAGGGTTAGGCAGAGACAACGGATTTCCACTTGCTACGATCCTTACATACCTCTTTCGCCTCATTCAGTCTCATTACATTCTTCATGCATGCACGTCGGTTTAGGGTACTTTTAACTTGACCTTTCTCGAATATATCTCTGACTTGGTCAGAGAAAGTTCGATGAGGTCTTCTCCTTCCAATTCTACCATTATTTTATTTATATTATATTTATATCATTTAATATAAAACTAGCTGTTGCCTGCCACTCCGTTCGCATAGAAATTAATTTTCCGGAATAAAAAAATAGGTTTAGTCTTAATCAGGATGTCAGCTACCTCCATACCAAATTTCATCAATATTGGTACAGCCTTTTTAATGTGAAGATGTAAAAACATACGAACACACTGAACAACATCTGTGGTGTCTATGGGCGGTGGAGATTACTTACTATCAGGTGACCTGGTGCTCGTTCTCCAGACTCTGCTCTAAAAAATAAGCTCACGCCTGTATACCTAAAACGGTAGACAAAAAAGATAGAACCAGTAACAATGTTTTGGACTTTGTTCTTATGTATTAAAGGATATTGCTATGAAAATCACTAATCTCGTCTGTTACAGGTTCACGTCAGTTAGGCAAATATCCACGATTCAATTCCCAACCCAGGCAACAATTATTTCGGAGTTTCGAGACCAACCCAAAAATAGTATACACTTCCGAGATTACTACGTTAAGTGTGCATTCATTCATTATAAATTATCGCTTGCTACCGGTGTAGAAAAATACCGCGAGGAAACCTGCAGGGCGTTACTTAAAAACAGCATTTTTTAGAAACATTGCAGCGCTCAGCGTGTTCTATCGTCTGTATCATGGTGAGTGCTCCGAAGAGTTGTTTGACCTGATCCCAGCTTCTCCTTTCCTAGCCAGAACCACGCGGGCCGGCTTACGAAACCACAGCTTGGTGGTCTCGTCCATCGCGGCACGAACCAAAAGGTTCTCTTCTTCCTACTTTTGCCGAACCGTTAAGCTGTGGAATGGTCTGCCGTCTCACGTGTTCCCTCCCTCCTATGACATTGGGTCCTTTAAGCGAAGCGTGAAGAAGCATTTATGCAGGCCGGCATGACTCTGGCGACCATTCATAAACTATGTTTATCGATGGTCGTTGGTTTTTTTTGGACTGCACTACGCTTACCATCAGGTGTAGTGTAGTCACTTTGCCGTGCTCGGATAAAAAAAAAAAAAAAAAAAAAAATTTTTGCTGAGCAAATGGTTAAGAATAACCTGTCAGTTTTTTCCATGCGTTACATTGTATAAAATTGAAAAGGACAACCTATGGTATAAAGATAAGCAGCGCTTGAATATTTTTATAAGTAAGGGGCGATATCTTAGAATTTCTCCACAAGATTTTCAAAGGTTTATGAAGTATATCAACCCGTATCAGGCCACTGTGGTAGACTAGGGCCTCTCATTAGTAGAAGAGGCCCGTTTTATAATTATAGCAACCTCGACTTATGTCAAATAATGTCAAAAGTTTGACAAAAGTGTCATGTCCTATAGGGCCTTACTTATAAAAAGAGTTTAGCTGAGCAAATAGTAAAGAATAGGCTTTCCCTTTTATTTTCAAACAATGTGACACAAGGAAAAAAGTGACAGACTATTCATTACCATTTGCTCAGCTAAACTGTTTTTATAAGTAAGGCCCAAGTGTGTAATTTACATCCCTGCCTACCATTTCAAGGTTAGATGGGTGAGCTTATTTCTTATAATCTAAGTACATTGCGTTCATAACATGCAACATTTTAATTAAATTAATGACATACATATCGCATGTATTGTAATTAATAAGTACAGCTCTGACATTCATATTACAAACAGAAATAGGTCACGCGATACGCGCCAGTTAAAAAATAAAAACGTACGAATTGTAAGTTTTTATTGATCGTTTTTTCCTTCAAATAGATGCTTTTTTTTAATTGCACAGACTGGCAAACGAGCCATGATGCTAATGGTAAGTGATCTCCGCCGCCCATAGACACCCAAGACACAAAAAGAATCATGGGTGCGTTGCCACTTGCCAACCTAAAAGAAGGGAATGGAAGTGGGGGAGAAAGGGAGGGGGGGAAATGGGCCTCCGGAAATTTCACTCACCGAACGAAACGCGACAGCAAGCTGCCACTTTACGTCGGTTTCTGTGAAATAGTGGTATCAAACCGGTCGAGCCGGCCCATTCGTGCTGTAGACGTTACTGTCTACAGCGTGGCTCTACCACTCAAATGCTCTTTGGCAAAGTTTGTGCGGAATTGGCAATGTCAAACATTAAAACCAAGTTTTATTCAACAAACGTTGAATCTGGATAGAGACATAAAGGTATTGATTTATTTATACTATTGCAACATTACGCTGTATGTGTCCATCCTTTTTAATCTAACTAAGGGCGATTTACACCATTATACTAACCTACAGTTAGTCCTAACCTCAAGTTAAATTGAAAAAGAAATATATGAAATTCGTTACATGTTATTAATTCAGTGTCTCGGTGGCGTGGTGGTATTTCGGTACGACTACGGTTCTGAGGTCTCAGGTTCGTTCCCCGGGTCGGGCAAAGTGATATTGGATTTTTCCATATCAGCCCGGAGTCCGGAATTTGTGCCCGATATGGCGATAGGCTCGCCCCCTATCACATCTGGGACGGAACTAAGCTCGGCGAAATGTGGGTATTCTAGTTCGCTAGTGCGCCTCTGCCTACCTCTTCGGGGATACAGGCGTGAGCTTATGTAATGTATGTTATGTTATGTAATTCAGTGTCGTAATATTATCTGTACTACTACTAACTGTAGGTTAGTGGTGCAAGTCGCCCTAAAAGTTATAGCAATCGACTTGAAAACTCGACACGTGGCAATCGTGGCGAGGATTTTCTACTTTCCCTAGTAAGTAATCTGTAAATCTTACATCGATCGTCAGAACGAGTAATTTGACAGTTCTAATTGAGCTCAATGCGCGGTTTTGGCATTGTATGTTTTAATCATGTGTCATCAGCGATTGGCAAAATTATTCAGCTCGGTCATATAATAATATGTTATTATATCGATGTCGGTCATCGATATAATTATTATTTACCTAGATACACAGTTGACGCTCGGAAAATGGGACAGCAAAGACGTGCTTAAGCACTCCTTTTCCCTACAGTTGGAAGCCGATAGAATTCCAAATTTGAAAATTTAAATTTAAGAACGCTTGATCATTTCGTTTAAAAAGCTACTTTATAACAAGTGCATAGGGTTATATTAGTGTTTGATTTAATTAGAACTCGTGATCTTTTTCTTTGTTTTATTCCTGAGACCACTTTTTAGGACGATATTTGCAAAGAACTGTGCATCTAGGGTATTATAATATATTGATGAGCTCGGTCCATAAATGTTCAAAGAATTAATAGGATCTTAAAGCAAGTCCTATGGGATTACAAACTTCCCTTTTTCCTATTGGAACCGTCTAAGCTCAGTTTAATAATACGGAAGTCTTTGTCAGTAGCATCGTACATATCCACTAAATAGAACTACTTTAACGTACAAGATGCTTTATAGGTTTACAAGAAAATTGTTATACTTCATCAGCTGGTTTTTAAGTAAAAATAAATAAATAAATACACCCAACAGTCACACACCTAGTCCTGACCCCACACTAGGTATAACCTGTATCGTGGGTGTCAGAGACTATGAGAGACTTTCGATCTCACAACACCCAGACTTGAAACAAATATCTGTGGGTCACACAAACATTTGTCTCAATGCGGGAATCGAACCCACGGCCTCTCGCTTCACAGCCGGCTACTCGCCCACTATGCCACGGACGATGTCGATAAATATGTGATGTGTGGGAAAATAACTTTACCAACCTTCAAAAAAAAACCTAAAAACTGCAGTTGGATCGAAATTATCATGATTACAATCTTCATGGTAATTACGGTACCCCATAAATCTCGATTTTACTGGTAGTTGAGGCTACAAGGGCCACCCTATCAGTTATCAGGCCTTGACCGTTCCGTGGTGTATTCGCGTGCAATATCACATCAACTGCAGCTTGGCCTTCATTTATATTTACTTCCTTTATAGGATATTTAGTGAAATTCGAATCAATTTAATAAAAAAAAATTATATCTTTGATTTTTATCTTACACAGTCACTATGGCTCAGTTAAATTCATTGGATACAACCCCTATTCGTAAACACAACTAATTTCTTCTGTTCATTTTAAATATTGAATCATACATAAGCTCACGCCTGTATCCCCGAAGGGGTAGGCAGAGGCGTACTAGCGAACTAGAACACCCACATTTTGCCGAGCTTAGTTCCGTCCCAGATGTGATAGGGGGCAATCCTATCGCCATATTGGGCACAAATTCCAGACTCCGGGCTGATATGGAAAAATTCAATATCACTTTGCCCGCCTCGGGAATCGAACCCGAGACCACAGAACCGTAGTCGTACCGAAATACCATCACGCTACCGAGGCAGTCTAACGTCTATATTGAATCACTCTGATTTTATATAATAGTCATACTCAACATATTGTAACTCAGTAGTCTAACTATGTTAATTTTAGCTTCTGATTTTCCTGTTACTGCCTCGGTGGCGTGGTTGTATTTTGGTACGACTACCGTCCTGGGGTCTCGGGTTCGATCCCCGGGTCAGGCAAAGTGATATTGGATTTTTCTATATCAGCCCGGAGTCTGGAATTTGTGCCCGATATGGCGATAGGTTCGCCCCCTATCATTTCTGGGACTGAACTAAGCTCGGCGAAATGTGGGTGTTCTAGTTCGCTAGGGCGCCTCTGCCTCTCCCCTTCGGGGATACAGGCGTGAGCTTATGTTATGTTTTTTCCTGTTAAATAAATAAATATTATAGTGACGTTTTAATTTAAAAAACCGGCCAAGTGCGATCAGACTCGCGCACCGAGGGTTCTGTACAAACCTGTAGGTTTATAATGAATTTCGCAATTTTTCCTTTATGTGTAGGTACTATAAGACGTGGCCTCTTACCAAATTTCAAAATTCTGAGTTCACGCGAAGAAGAAATTTGCGGCTAAACGGCTGTATCTTTGATTGCATTGGCTTGGAAGTTTGATTTTTTTACAGCTCCAAGGGACAGTAGACCTGAGTATTTGGTATGGATTTCAGCTTGATACCTCCACGTCCACGCGTTATTGAGAAAAAGGGTCGTGACAAACAGATGGACAACCAAGTGATCCTATAACGGATCCGTTTTTTTCTTTTGAGGTTCGGAACCCTAAAAAGAGTAATTTAATCAAAGATTTACATATTAAGGTAAAAAACCCTTACTAAAACACATTATAACTCAACTCAACTTTTTACTCATAATACTGAAATCCTTTTATAAACTTATAAATGTGTAATCCGTGATTAAATTGTACTGGGAAAGTTGTAACATGTACCTAATTCACATATAACATGAGAACATGACAGCCAGTCGAACGTTCGACATGAAACTTTGTCGGATCGTGTTCGAAACTCAAAATACAGTTCGGTAAAGGTAATTTCACGAACATAATGTGAAATGTTCTATTTGAAATAGGGATGTAACTCTTACAAAGCTACTGGAATTGGAATTCGTCTCTTGAATGGACGAAGCAATTATTTCAAAAAGATGGTGGGAAAATAGGGATGGTACTTAGATCCGATAATTTGTAGGGCTAGAGTTTGTAAAAGAAAACCTTTAAGGTACTATTAAATACATAAACAAGGTTATGTGGAAGTAACTTCTGAAACGATGTTCTATAACTAATTCCATTTGAAATTCTTTCACGAATATAAAGCTTCAATAATAAATAAATACACCCAACAGTCACACACATAGTTGAGATCACACTAAGATCGAGTCTTGTATCGTGGGTATAAGGAACTACGAGAGACTTTCAGTCTCACAACACCCAGACCCGAAACAAATATATGTGGGCTACACAGACATTTGTCTCGGTTAGCGAAATAATATTGATAGAATAAACTTATCTTACGTAATTTTTAACCATTCACAAAATACTCTAGGGTGTAAATTGTAATAATCGCTCTTGCATTGTAATAAGTAGTTTATGGCGGTACTGAAGTTTGAGATCATTTTTTTCGTATGGAAACTTGCTTAATGGTTTCTCTATAGTTACTTTAGCTAAAAATCAAGAATATTTTTCATAAGAAAGAAGCTGACCTTAATAATACCTTTATAAAACCTTTAGCTAGAACACATTAAACTAAGTCGCCTTCAAGCTCATAAAATAAGTTCAACATTTAGCATTTTTACGAGTATTACTTTATTCGCAAACGTAAAACTACAGCTTTTACTAATTTCCATTATAAAGGCTCGCGTGCGAAACTCCGTCAAGGTTACTTGAAAAATAAGCCATTTTTCAATGGAAATATGTCATGAATATTCACGAGGATGTTTTTCATTGCGTTTTTGTGCTGGTAAGTGTTATATTATTTCTTGACGCATTCCTTATAGTGCAGATGGCAGTATTTCACAAGAGTTTGATTAAAATATCATCTTTGTTTCCCGGAAAAATGTCCGTAGTACGTAAAGTTTGGATGGATGAATGTTTGTTACTCAATTACCCTACTAAGGGCGACTTGCACCACTATTACTAACCTACAGTTAGTCCTAACCTCAAGTTAATTTGAAAAAGAAATATATGAAGGACATGTTATTCATTACATGTAATTAATGAAATGTCATCATATATTATCTGTAATTATATGTAGTACATTACATGTAATGAGTTACATGTCCTTCATATATTTATTTTTCAATTTAACTTGAGGTTAGGACTAACTGTAGGTTAGTAATAGTGGTGCAAGTCGCCCTAAATAAATAAACCGGGCAAGTGCATGCTGCATATCTGATCACTCGCAGTACATTATTCCGGAGTAAGGGTAACAGTTACTTAAACATAATGTTATTAGACATAATTTTAAGTATATGGTCTATAAACTCATATTTACTACCTGTTTTACATCTTCATATAAGTGACATTGAAAATAATTTGTAACAATTTTTTCTTTTTACTTTGGTCGTCTATTACTCATTAACTTGTAAAGCCTGTTTAGCCGTTATAGTTTTCCTTTGAAATTCATTATATATGCTACTACTGTAAATTTTTTCACGTATTCAAAACCAACCGTTTCGGAAATAGAGGGGGGGAGAGACGCTCTACTCTATCAAAAATTTGCACTTTAAAGCTCAATATTCGCAAACAGAGCCTCCAGCCGAAAAATCATTTTTGCAAACCCGCATTGTTTTTGAAAGACTTATCCAAGAATATCCCACACCATAGGGTGGTAGAAAAAAACAAAATGTCACCCCCACTTTACATATAGGGGAGGCATCCTAAAAAATATTTTTCTAAATTTGATTCCACGAATTTCTTAGTATGATAAATATGTAGACTCCTGCCAAATTACAGCCCTCTAGTACTTATAGTCTCTGAGATAAACAGTGGTCAGACAGACAGACAGACGGACGGACATGGCGAAACTAGTATAAGGTTTCCTTTTTGCCATTTGGCTTCGGAACCCTAAAAATGATTCCCTTTAGCATAATGTCTATAATAATAGGAAACTGTCCAGTGAATGTCATTTCTATTGAAACGGTATTTCGTTTATTTCCGTAACTTGACAGTTGGCGGAACCCGTCACTGCGTTGGACACACAGACACAACAGACAACACTGAATCGCATTAGGGTTGGAATACATGTTTAAATATATTTTCTAACATGATTGTTGAATGAATATTCTTAATAAAATGAAATTCATAATCGAATGAACACGTTTCTGCCCTAGAACATAGGCTTACAAATTTTTGACATTGCTTTATGTCGTCCTATTTCTTTGTGCAAAAATATTCCTTAACAGTAGTTTCATGTCAAATTAACTGTATTATTATTCTGATTGTCAATCACTTGCAATTCGCATTTGAAATATTAGTAATGTAAAAACACTTTGCCTAAAAAAATTTCGAGCTACAAATTTGTCAATGAAAGAATCACTGGTATTTAAGGTACTAGTTTTAGCATTAAAGTGCAATTATGGAAGCATAATATAATATTTAATAGTAAGTAAATAGTACGTGATAAAAGTACGACCGCAAACTTATTTCGCAGGTAAACTAAGTCGGGGACTGTATAATGCGAGATTGTAAAAGTTTTTGAAAGTTTGTTTCGAATTTGGGACTCAATTTTGAACAGGATTTTCAGAGTAAATTAAGTGTTCATTTTTAAGTACATACCTAATATAACGTACTAGTAAAATTACCTCAGAAGCTACAGCCTGGATTATATAAAAAGCGTGCATTTTTATGGCGTTTATGCATTATTGAAATGCAATCATACTTAAACAGTTGACGGTAATTCTTTAACACAATTTCTAAATTCAATTTTTTTTTTCTAATTGACATGATATCGATGTTATTTCATCTATTCACATCACTATGTGCCTTTAGGTTCAGATTGAGCCGAAGTACACGTCTCAAACTATTCCAATTATCATAAAACTCGACAGACGTGGCAACTAACGCGCTAGTAATGTGAGGAGTTCGCAACTACCAACTAGCAACTACCAAATGATTGCTTCGATTAATAATAAAGTTAGTGAAATGTTCCATTACATGTTACAGTACGACTTGAGCCGTGTTCTTCGACAATAATAAAATAATAAACAGTTTATTTATCTCACATTAGTATTGATAGTTTATTGGAATCTATTATTCAATTGCTAATACAGATAAAAATGTAATACAATTTTTTTGTATGTTTGTTAGTCTTTCACGAAGAAACTACTAAGTGGATTTTGATAAAACTTTGCAGTTATATAGATTATACATCAAAATAATACATAAGCCACTTTTTGGCCCGGATAATAAATTTTATTCCGGAAAATAAATTTCCACGTGAACGGAGTCGCGGGCAACGGCTAATGATTTATATTTATATACCCTTTCAAAAATATTTAATAAGTGTGTTAGTTTTAAAAATTTAAATAATATTAAAGAGACTTGTTAAAACTTTGCGTATAAACTGCTAACTCGTTAAGCTTTCTGGGAATTTACTTTTAAAAGATTTTCATGATTTTTACTCTGTTAAATTTTTCTGATCAAAAATTGTGTCCAACATTTAAATGTGTCGGCTAGACCAGCAGGCCAACCATGAGTTTTTTTAACATCACTCGCTAGCGACTCCGTAAAATATTTGTATGACAAACACCGGAACGCCTCTAGTGGTTACGCGGGGAACTGACGTCTTTCATACAAATATTTTGCGTCCTCGCTAGCGTAAATACATACGTGCAACGGACTCATGGTTGAGCTACAGATTATTACAATTACCTCACAGAAAACTGACGTGAAGTGTCATCATGTACTCGTACGATGAGTAAGATTTCTGGTAAATTATTTGTATGACAAACACCCGAATGTCTCTAGTGGTTACGTGGGGAATTGATGTAATTCTTATAAATCGTTTTACTTAGTCGCTAACGATAACGATAGTCGCCTTCTTGGTTTTGTGGCAGCATATATGAGCTGTGGATTGCGAGTTCCTATGTTCGATTCCCTGGTAGAGCAAAGCGATTTTTCTAATTTGATTTGCCCTGAACTGGATCCTCCAGAAGTGGGTTGACGGCAGGCGGCCGGTCGTAAAAACTAAGCCAAATCCTTTTTGCAACATGCTTGAAAAAGTGCGCCGACCCCACATTAAGGTGGGATAAGGGCAGGTAGAAAGAAAAAAAAAGTCGCTAGCGAGATATGTCAAAAAAATTCATGGTCAAGCTTCGGGGTCAAGCTACAAGTACCTAGCGCGTCATACCTTAGCGACTTTTTCGTCAAGTAGCCACTGCAGGGGCGTGTTTGAAGCGTTGGCGAGTGCCGTGAGCGCCGCGCGGTCCCACACCACGTGCTCCCAGTGGTCTGTCATGATGGCAGCGCACAGCATCGCCGTGGAGCAACTGAAACAAGTTATGGGCATTATATACCTCGGACTATACTATACGGAATATTAACTCAATATTTTATATAACTTATAACTAATCCTACTAATATATATGAAAGTTTGTGAGTATGTGTGTGGGTGTATGTTTGTTAAGACGGGTTTCCAACACTAGCTTTTTCGAAACAAAAAACATACGCAAAACAATTTTAGCTGTCACCTGCCGTGTTACCACCACCTCTTATAGCAGTATTATTATAATCGTTCTTCGTTTGTTTTGTATGGAAATCGGTACAAGTAAAATTATAATAATACTGCTATAAAAGGTGGTGGTAACCCCCCTGCTCGTAGAACAATGGACCATAGATAAAAAATGCGTGTTTTGTGTAATGTTTTAGTGCAAGAGACCCAACTTTACTCTTCCACGCAAAAACTGGATGCATTCTGATGAACAGTTATATAGGTTTTGACAGCCTCCGTGGCGCAGCGGGCGAGTAGCCGGCTGTGAAGCGAGAGGCCGCGGGTTCGATCCCCGCACCGAGACAAATGTTTGTATGGCCTACAGATATTTGTTTCGGGTCTGGGTGTTGTGAGACCGAAAGTCTCTCATAGTACCTGATACCCACGACACAATACTCGATCTTAGTGTGGGGTCAGGACTATGTATGTGACTGTTGGGCGTTATTTATTTATTTACTTATTTATTTAGGTTATACATCAGAATAGCAAATAGGCTATCTACGATTGTTCTCGGAAAAGAAAATTCCACGCGAACGGAGTCGCGGGCAATAACTAGCATTATAAATGCGAAAGTTTGTGATGATGTATGGACGTTTGCTACTCTTTCACGAAAAAATTACTAACTTGATTTAATTAAACTTTACTGTTATAGGTATAGATTATACATACATCAGAAAACACATAGGCTCCTTTTTATTCCGGAAGGATGTACGGTTCTCGTGGGTATTTCTACGCGGACAAAGCCGAGGGCAACAGCACAGTATTATAATAAGTATTTATTTATTTATTATTTATTACACTTCATATACAAGAAGTATACAGGCGGACTTAATGCTAAAAAGCATTCTCTTCTAGTCAACCTTGAGGCGGTGAAGAGATTTAAGAGATAAGAATTATATTATTTAAGATTTACATGGCAGGTGTAAAGATGAAAAAAAAAAGGAAAATAAAAGTAACAAATAAAAAAAACACACGTTGAATATTATATACAATAATATTAAAATATTAATTAAAATAATAAATATAAGAAGTACATCAATAAATATAAATACATTGGTTAAATAAATATTGTGTAATACTATACATACCTACATACTATATTAGTACTGGGTTTTCGTTGTCTTTTTTATTTATTTCGGGAAAACAAACAAGTACACATACATTAACATAACAATTTTACATAGCTATTAATTTTAAATGTGTAACTAACAACGTTATCCCCAAATTAAAATTGTCTTCTTAGTTTGTGGTGGGTTCGAATTTCAATTCATTCGGAACGGCTTTTCTAATGGCGAGTATACACCGGCCGAACGAATGCGAAAGAATCTATACCTGTTGCGTTCACACAAACAAACTTTCGCTGTTGTGGGAATGAAACAGGCATGATTCGTTCGCCTTTGTTCGGCCCGGTGTGTATGCGCCATAATAAGATTTGCTGAATATTTATTTTCCCAAAGGGTTATCGATGATGAAAACTTTGATTAACATTTTCTGTGACATGCCTATACCTCTAGTAGTTATAGTGAGTTGTCCTATGTATTGTTTTTTAGAACCTGACATAATAATAACAATAAATAATATTAGCTCTGTAATATTACTGTCCCACTGCTGGGCACGGGCCTCCACTACTAATGAGACGGATTAGGCGTAGTCTACCACGCTGGCCGATTGCGGGTTGGTAGAGCTTGGCATACCCATGTTTTATTCACCGACTTCGAAAAATGGACGTTATCATTAAATGTATAACATGCTTCAGAATAAGGGCACTCTTCAGATAACATAAATTATTTATCTTTCTAAGTATTTAGGTATATTATTTTGAAGCAATTTATTCCATGAATTTTGTTACGAAATAAGATTCTGTTTCGTTGAATTCAGTGTAATTTTGTCTGATTTTTTTTTTGTAGAGCGTCCATAAACATCAGCTAATCTAAAGAAAACATTCTGAGAAAATTGGTATGGCATTAGCATATCAAATTTTGTATAAACATTTTTGGCGAAATCTCAGACTATTTTATATTTTTTTACATCTGACTCCAACGTTTTGCTTCAAAACCTAAGAAAAATTATAATATATCATCCCATTATGTAATCTCATATGCCCTTATCCCACCCAAATGTGAAGTCAGCGCAACACACTTTTTCAAGCATGTTGCAGAAAATATTTGGCTTAATTATTACGACCGTCTGTTTGACGTCAATCTAGGCCCGGGTAAATTGTGCTAGAAAAACAGTTCAGCCTAACCTGGCATCCAAACCTAGAATCCCCAGAACCCATACACACTGCCACTAGACTAAAGAGGTGACGCGTCGCGACGTATGTATACACAAAAGATATCGCATGCTACTATGTAATTTACCCGGTTCATTTCACTTCCAATATTGAGGTAAATATTCTAATGTTTTATTCACGAGGTATAGTCTAGTTGTCAGCTTGCTTAATGGGTATACTTCGTAACTCCCAAGGACATGGAAGCCATGATGGTTTTAATTACGATAGGTTTATAAGTACTCTACGTAGAATAGGATTGCAAAATGTTATCGTACATGCAATAGTATAAAGAACTTTTAAACCATTGAAGCTAAGTCGAGCGTAATTTTTGGACACTATTCTTTTATTTTTGTCTAACTACGGAGAATACGAGAAGGTGTTTGAATGTTACTTATTATGTAAGGGATCTACTATCTAACGTCAATATTCGAATAAGTATTCGAATCGAGTGGTTAGTACGCGTTTATCTTTATAATCCCGGCGTGTACTGTGGTCTGTTCGAATACTTATTCGAATTACCGACGTTTTCGTTACCGAATTCTTTTTACCGACGCCTTGGATTACTTAAGCTGAGATAGGTAATGTTGAGATAAAGACAAAGTTGTACGTGATCTCAAATAAAGTGTGTATAATGCGTATATACGTACAAGCTTGCTGTGAGCTTTTCATATAACCGTAATAAGCTTTTGTTTTGAAGATTAAGGTACCGTTATTTAGTGTTACTTTCTAACTTCAGGTGCTTTGACGAGATTTATTGAACTATAATCTTTCTTTGTACTTGCCGTTATCCCACCTTAATGTGGGGTCGGCGCAACACGCTTTTTCAAGCATGTTTCAGAAATGATTTAGCTGAGCTTTTACGACCGGCTGCGTCCAAACGTCAACCCCTCTCTGGGTGATCCAGTCCCGGGGAAATGAAAATAGAAAAATCACTTTGGGAATTGAACCCAGTACCCGGTATATGTTCACCACATACCATATATATATGCTGTCACTAGAGCTAAAGGCGGCCGATTAAAACAATACAAGAAATTAAGTATTAATATTTTTCGACCGACTTCCTCCTCAATTCGTCTGTATTTTTTGATGTATGTTATTTTTATTATTTTATGTTACTCTAGATATCTCCGCCAAATGTGGACCGATTTTCAATATTTTTTTTGTATTCGATAGAGCTTATTTCAAGAGTGGTCCCATATAAATTTGGTCACGATTGGATTCGAAGTTGGTCTGTTAAGTTTTTAAAAATGTGATTATTATTTAAGTAATAAAATATTTATAGTTATGTCATATTTCCGGCAAATTATGCAGTAAACTCTTCACAAAGGAACACCATATTTGTTGAAGTGTTCGAAGAAGCTGTCACAATAGTAAAAAGCTTCATCAAAATTAACAATTTCTTGTTCTGAAGTCAGTGTTTTATGCTTTGTTAAACTTTATATATAGTTAAGAATCATTTTATTAAAATATTATGGGCGGATTGCAGCCCATTACTAATTCAGAGTTAGACCTAAACTCGATTTATCCTTCAGCCCACTCCTATCTTTAAACCAAGATTTAGGATAAATAGAGATTTATCGCGGAGCTGCAAGTGGCCCTAAAATTCTTTAATAAAATATTAGTAACGAGTAACCTATTATGAATGTTACAGCCCTGATTAGTCTAGATTTGTGACAACCTCCGTGGCGCAGCGGGCGAGTAGCCGACTGTGAAACGTGAGGTCGCGGGTTCGATTCCCACACCGAGACAAATGTCTGTGTGGCCCACATATATTTGTTTCGGGTCTGGGTGTTGTGAGACCGAAAGTCTCTCGTAGTTTCTGATACCCACGATACAGGTTACACCTAGTGTGGGGTCAGGACTATATATGTGACTGTTGGGTGTATTTATTATTATTATTATTTATTATTTTTCACGAAAGAGACATAAAACAAAAGCGCTCTACTTTCGGGTGGACATTTTTCCATTAGGCCGGCTCTGATTTATGCAGGTAGCCTGTTACTGAACTTTACCTTTTGTAAGGGTATCCAACACCCAATTTAATGCTGCGTAAACAAGGATCATCCGGATGTATGGGATATTTCTTCTTAGACCAAAATGTTATATTGTTTACTTTGTATTCGGGTTTATAAATCGAAATAACTTTTGACTCCCTCGAAGGCGACGCTTTATTGCGGGCGCGGTACGACTACCGTCTTGAAGTCTCGGGTTCCATTCCGGGTCGGGTAATATTGGGTTTTCTATTCAATATCAGCCCTGAGTCTGGAATTTGTGCCCCCCTCTCATGTCTAAGACGAAAATAAGCTCGGCGAGACGTAGGTTCGCTACCTTCGGGATACAGTCGTGAGCTTATGTATGTGTATGTAATCACTCGAATATTTATTATTTCGCTAAAACAAAATATATACGTCCACTCATCCGTTTTAAAATAAGTACGACGCGCAATTTCTTCCAAACATACTGAATTAATCCTTCGAGAGTTGAAAAAGAACATAAAGTGAGAATTCCATTAAGAAAATTAATTGAAATCGATATGTGTGGATTTAGTTTTGTTTACAAATAGCTACCCATGATATCCATAGCAGCAAATTACTATGGATTGAGGTATAGTAACTATGGCAACGCTGTGTAGCGCATGAAAGCTGCGTAGCGTAGAGACGTAGACGATAAGAGTGTTATTTATATTCTCGTAGCGAACGTAGCGGCGCAATATCTACTACGCCGCGCTACGCCGCCAATCATCATTTGTTTTCGTAGCACATGGGACACGACATATTCGTAGCTTATTCGATTGGTTTCGTAGAAGTAAAATACTGACTACAGCAATCATCCAAGAATCTTTTGAATATGTTTATGGGACTGTTCTACAATTCATTGAAAATTCTTCATATTTATAGTGTAAAGCGACGTCATAGACAGTTTTCTTGGGTTTAGTTTGTGTGAATTGTTTGAACCCCTGCGAAAGTGTGTTAAACAATTTAACTTAGCAAATGTCAATTATTTTTTTGAATAAAGATATTTTATGCATCGGCGAGTGATTTTTTACCCAATAATATGACGAATACATCCACGCAGGCGGAATCGTGAGCCAAAGCTAGTATTTAAACAAACATTTACTGTACGTGTGCGTTATCGCTTTGGCAAGCTTTTGCCAGGGTTAGCCGGAATCAGATTACTGGGTCGAGGTGAAATTACTGCGGAAATTTCAATTTTTATACACTTTTATTATGCCACTGGGTTTATAAACACTTTTAAACATAGGTGAGTGAGGTGTTTGGACCGGAGAAAATATTTGCGGTTTGAACTTTAAGTTCAATTACCTTGATGTTTTTCAGATTTATACTTTATAATTTACTAGTTATGTGAAAGAGACAATTTAGAAGCACATATATTATTAAACTACTAAAGTCTCCGAGTAAAGTAGCTGTGACATAGGGACGGTCGGACGGACATGACGCAATTATAAGGGATCCGTTATTGCTAAGTTAACTCCGAGATGTTACATATTCCTTTATTACTTGCTTTTGAAGAAATTGGAAAGCTTAGGATTGAGTTGTGTGCTGGGCAACGCTCATCACTACTTAATTGTACGTTTCACAAAGACGCGTAGACTCCGAGCCTCATCGATCACAATATAATAATAATAATAAATAAATAAATACACCCAACAGCCACACACCTAGTCCTGACCCACTAATAGTCCTGAACCACACACTAGGTATCTAGGTATAACCTGTATCGTGGGTGTCAGAGATTATGAGAGACTTTCGATCTCACAACACCCAGACTTGAAACAAATATCTGTGGGCCACACAAACATTTGTCTCAATGCGGGAATCGTACCCGCGGTCTCTATTCTAGAAGATAGATGCTGCGGGGAAGGTGAATGTTACACGTCTGAATTGTATACGTAACGTGTACATCCGCGGTAGTCTTGGTGTCCGTGACGTGGCAGATAAACTGTAAGAATAGTATGGCCACATTCTGAGGAAACTACCGGAGAACGTCGGTCGGAGATGTCTGGCTCAGATCGTACCTGTAAGGATACGTTCCCGTGGACAGACCAAAAGGCTGGACATTCTGGAGGGGGATATGACAGCCAATGGAGGATGCTCAAGACCGGGCGAAGTGGAAGCGTTTAAGCAACAAGGCGAACCCTGGCAAAAGGCCGAGATAACGGCGGGCAGAAAAAAGTATTCTAGAACAATTATACTTAAATAATTGCGTCTGCGTCATCGATTTTAGGAGGTTGGCGCCTAAGTGTCTCGACAGAGGACAGCCATACATCAAATGTATTGTACCACAAGTGCGTCTGCTTTCAGTTTATTACACATATCCATTTTGGTTAGCGTAATTATAGACTACGTTCAGCTCGTGTTACTGTCCGCGTAAAAGTATTTAAAGATGAAAGTGGCCTACAACATAATTCTAAGAATAATTTTATTTCTTTATCGTAAATCGTAATCAATGTAATTATCTTCTTACTTAGTACTACTTATTTACTTGTTTGTTTAATTGTTTCTAAATCCGCTTTTATTGTTTTTGTTTTTTTTTATCACTACACTACACCTAATGGTAAGCGTAGTGCAATCCAAAAAAAATGTGACCACTGACAAACAATTGGTTTATCAGTGGTCACCAGAATCATGCTGGCCTATTTCTGCTTCTTCACGCTCCGAATCCGAAGATGGAAATTACTTACTCGAAATTAGTAATAATACACACATACAAGCTTACGCCTGTATCCCTGAAGAAGTATGCAGAGACGTACTAGCGAACTAGACCACCGACATTTCGCCGAGCTTAGTTCCGTCCCAGATGTGATAGAGGCTAGCCTATCGCCATACCAGGTACAAATTCCAGACTCCGGGCCGATACTGAAAATCCAATATCACTTTGCCTGCCCCGGGGATCGAACCCGAGACCTCTGGACGATAGTCGTACCGCGCACGCAATATCACCGCGCCACCGAGGCAGTCGCAATATTTGAATATAATAATCCTTATAATAATATCGCTCCAATCTGTGCCGGCGCGGCGTAAGCCGGATTATGTTTTCGCATGAGTTAACATAAACAGGCCATTGAATTGAACCAACTAGGGAAGGTTTAAGATCAACTATTACTTATTGCTTAGTTTTATTATATTCCGTATACATTTTTATTTTAATTCGTATATTTTTGAGTCTGGAGTTTTGTAAATTTTTCTCTCTTTCTATTTCGATGAGCGTGGTAACATTAATGTGCTTAGAATCTTGTCATGCGACTGCAGATCGGATAACCGGTATAGTCTTACCTATATCGTATTAAATTATTTTCATAATGACTAATACATCGGAATCGAACCCTGGACTTCCCGGTCTACAGTCCATATATGCTGCCACTAGACCAAGGAGGCGACGATATTAGTTTTATAACAGTATTATTTTACAATTTCTTTGTAAGACGGGCGTGAACATTGATCAACATTATATCCTAGTTTTAAAATCTACTGAATTAAAACTCTAACAAACGGATAACATTAATATCTCTTTGTTAACTATCTGCCTGAAACCGTTCATTTCGATGAACGTCCGCGGACGTGCGCCCTACTAATAAACCTCGACCGAATCTTTGTGGCCTCTGTAGGTAGAACGATTAAGGATGTCACTTTTAAGATAACCAGCGGGTTTAGACAAGTGGCTTATGCGCTAGTCGAATAGAATAGTTGAATAGAATAAATGTATGGGAGTGACATAAGACATGACATAAGGCGGCGTACTCTTATGTCATTCTCATACATTTATTCTATTCGTCAATTTTTTTCGGCTAGCGCATAAGCCACTTGTCTAAACCCCCAGGCCTTCTAGAATGTTCCGTATAAACGCTTACGCAACACGCACCTTCTTGGCGTTTAACTGTGATTGGTCGAAAGACAACCACGTGAGGTGTATTCGATCTTGTGACATCTCATCGACCAATCACAGTTAAACGACACGGAGGTGCGTGTTGCGTTTTACTGAACATTTTCGCCGCCCAGACATATTTTTATATGATAATACGAATTTTCTTATTACTTTCAACTAGTCAACAGTCTATATACGCTGTCACTAGAACAAGGAGTCACCATTAAGAATGTGTATATCAGCAAGGCGTCTCCATTTTGGTAGCGAGTATTTATCTTCGGTGTAAAATAGACGATAGTAAATACTTTAATGTTTACCTAACAGCTCATAAGGAACTGGCCGGTTTCAACAACCTTTTTTTCTACCTGTCCTTATCCCGCCTTAATATGCCGTCGGCGCAACACACTTTTTCAAGCATGTTGCAGAGAGGATTTGGCTTAGTTTTTACGACCGGCCGCCTACCTGACGTCAACCCCCTATAAGGGATCTATCCAGTCCCAGAGAAATTAAATTAAAAAATTTGCTTTGCCCGTACGACTTACACCCGTACGTACTCTGGTGTACTAGTTGGCTAGTGCGCCTCTGCTTATCCTTTCTTACATGCGTGAGCTTATGTTAATATTATTGATCATCATCATCGCCATAAGCCACAGGACTTCCACTACTGGACGTAGGCCTCCCCCAAAGATTAATATTAATTCTTATTATTTAGCGATAAACTGTTTCAGCTTTTAAGACAAGCTTCATTATTACAACTTTTTTTGACTTTGACAGCCCTACGGGTACTACGGCTAACCGTGTTTACCTCGAGGCTCGAAATTCTACGAAAAGGGACTGGGAAAGAGTTATTTAATTCAGGTCACAAGTTCCAGAAAGTTTATAGCGTTAAAATTACAACAGGAAGGCTTTAACATAGATCCGAATTTTTACTGGATACTTCCGCGCCGTTTTATTGTAACCGATTTAAATAAAAAGGAGGTTTTTATTTCACCGGTATGTATATTTTTATGTATGTTTACCGATAACTCCAACATGTGAGAATCAATTTTGATGATTATTTTTCGCATGATAGGGTATTGTTCAGAGTAGGTCCTGTATCAATTTGCTGAAGATCTGTAGCCCGAGCACGAAAAACTAATGTTAATGCAAATGTATTCGAGTTCGCTGCGCACTGATGACGTTTGGTTAATATTTCATACAAATTTCATAGACGTGCATCGAGCTGAAATACATTTACGGTTGTCAGAATTTTTCCTGCTCAGGCCGCTGATGACGGATTACGGATTAAACTAATAAACGTCAGCAGAGACATCGTAATTGGGTTATTGTGTTACATTTGGCGTATAAAAGATGTACTTAACACTAAAAAGCCACAAAATAATTGGAATTTAAAAAACTTAAAACTCAAATATCTTGGTCTCTTTCGACCCGGTGTTTTTCTCATTTGATCGGCATTGGCCCTGGCACTGTTAATTTTAATTTATTACATATATTCTCGCCTCAAACGCGTGATAAACTGTCTCCGTGTAAATCGGGCTTTACTACCAAGATATGCCCACCCATCTGTTTCCAACTGAGGTACGAGCCGACAATGTTTAATTAAAGTAGTCTGGAACAGGGTTTCCTTTGTCAACATAATAGCAGAGCGTACAAAGACACGCCCCGGCTGCTACTCCTATTTAGCAGATAATGCCCTTCTGTCTGGCTTAACAGTAGTTCAGAGAAATGCTACGAGATTGCTTATAGTCTGTTTACCATAATGTATATTGCTCTATTATGATAATGTTATACAGATTATTTAATTATATTTTATATTATATTCACGAATCTACTGTACTATAATAATGGCCTTGTTCTCTTCTTATTCTATAATTATCATATAAGCGTTTTGGTGTTCTGTAAGCTTGTATTGATATTATAATAATTAAATAAATAAATGCAGTCTCTGACATAAAAAAAAATGGATAGAGCGCTAGGAACATTGAAAGTGATGCAGGGTTTTCTACCCATGTGATCTATGGACACGTAATGACAGCGACTGAGCGTGTAAATGTGTAAATGTGTGCGTAGGCCACTTTTGTACTGGCGCGTTTGTATGCGTCCTTTATCTGTGGCGTCCGTTTAACTATAGGCGAGATGGTGTCGTTCTTTGTTTATACGTCCGTGTCCTCTATCTACTTTAATACTATATTCTTAGATATCTAAACCCATAAAAAAATATTTTCAATTTGCGAAAAAAATAGGACCTCTTCTACAAGTCTGTGTTATTGGCGGTACGACGGAGATTTTACGTTGCCTCGTTTCGTAGTAGCCATTTTGTATAATAAAATTAAATAATACATCGAAACGGCAAAGAGTGGAACACGTAAAGGCACTTTGTTTCGCACTGAGAAGAGCCAGTATTAAAATAGGTTTCTTGGCTAAGTAAAATCTGGACTGCTTTCTTGTTTTAGTATGTATTATAAAACCTTGACTTTAATTAAAACTTGTTAAATTTCGATAACATTAGTTGTACAATTTAGTGTGTCGACTTCAAATGGTTAATTAATATTTCGTCAGCTTAATTATGTAAGTTGTAATGTAAAATTCTATATGAGTAAGAAAAAACTGTTCAGTTTAATCGATATTAACTTTAATTGGAACAAAACGGTTCCTTGTGCGTCTTTTACTTTTATAGATTTTAAACACCTTACTTACAAAAACAGTTTAGCTGGGAAAATGACTAAGAATAGGCTGTCACTTTTTTCCTTGTGTCGCATCGTTTGAAAATAAAAGGGACAGGCTATTCTTTACCATTTGCTCAGTTATACTGTTTTATAAGTAAGCCCCAATGTATTTAAAATCTTTTTTTTTTCACTGGTGTTCACAAGCGAGGTTTCTACGACTTTTGACAACTATGCCGACGATTTGTCATATTATAATATCTTTTCTATCTTGTCTTTTCGAATGATTTCAAAAAAGGAATTCCTCAATTCGCCTTAATTTTTTTTATATAACGCGATATCTCCGCCAAATATGGACCGAATTTCAAGATTATTTTTGTGTTCGATAGGGCTTATTCCAAGGGTGGTTAAGTTTCGAAATCGGTCTGTTAAGTTTTGTTATTGTGATTATCACTAAATAATAAATAAATAAATACACCCAACAGTCACACACATTATCTTGACCCCACACTAAGATCGACTCTTTTGTCGTGGGTATCAGGAACTAAGAGAGACTTTCGGTCTCACAACAAACAGACCCGAAACAAATATCTGTGGGCCACACAGACATTTGTTTCGGTGTGGGAATCGAATCCGCGACCTCACGTTTCACAGCCGGCTACGGCCCGCTGCGCCACGAAGGCTGTCAAAATATGATTATGATCTAAAATTAAAATAAAATAGTATCTCTATAGTGTATAACGGCCTTTAATGCATCACGGGTCCTTAAATTGCGCAACTTTCCAATATTCGTTGAAACACAATGGATTGTTCACGTTAATCGTAAAAGTTAGCTCGCATGTTAGCGTTGAGGCAATACACGTAATTAGAGTTAGTTAAGCCATTTGCGAGCGAAAATGCTAATTCAGACAAAGGTTAATCAGTTATCCGACTGTGCTTGTGCAACCCACGCTTTTGTAGGGATATAAATAACACTGCCTCGACTGCCTCGGTGGCGTTGTTGTATTTCGGTACGACTACCGTCCTGAGGTCTCAGGTTCGATTCCCGGGTCGGGCAAAGTGATATTGGATTTTTCCATATCAGTTCGGAGTCTGGAATTTGTGCCCGATATGGCGATAGGCTCGCTCCCTATCACATCTGGGACGGAACTAAGCTGCGCGAAATGTGGGTGTTCTTGTTCGCTAGTGCACCTCTGCCTACCCCTTCGCGGATACCGGCGTGAGCTTATGTTATGTTATGTTATAAATTAACACTTCACAACCATATGCAAGGCTTTTTAATCGGTTAAGACATAGGTACAACTTTTTGGTATTATTTATAGATGGCATATATTTATGCATAGAATCACGCTTATATATCCCCGAAACAGTTGGCAGAGGCGAGCTTGTCGCCAAATCGGGCACAAATACCGGACTCTGGGATGATATTGAGTAGAAAAATTCAACATTTCGTTACCCGACTTGGGAATAGAATCCGAGACCTCATAACGGTTTTCTGGACTTTAAAAGAGTCCATAACCCTTGAGTTTGTTTCGACATTTCTTTTCAGGGATAGCCACGAAATGCCGACGCCATTATTATTTTTTCAATATATACTCGTAATTGATATGTAAAAAATATATAAAATATCCTATTTGCAGAATAAATTATTTGAATTTGGTATACGTACGGTGTACCGCGTACGCAATACGCCATCGAGGCGACCTTAACGTGCGTCTCTTGCACATATTTCTTCGAAACAAAACACAAAACCACCTACACGAAACAAGTTTTTTCATTGTCTCCTGCTCATTTAACAATAGATAAAAAATTTAGAAATACCATGTTTTGTGTAGGTGTTTTTACATAAACATAACATAACATAAGCTCACGCCTGTATCCCCGAAGGGGTAGGTAGAAGCGCACTAGCGAACTGGAACACCCACATTTCGCCGAGCTTAGTTCAGTCCCAGATGTGATAGGGGGCGAGCCTATCGCCATATCGGGCACAAATTCCAGACTCCGGGCTGATATGGAAAATTCCAATATCACTTTTCCCGACCCGGGGTTCGAACCCGAGACCTCAGAACCGTAGTCGTACCGAAATACCACAACGCCACCGAGGCAGTCAGTAGGTGTTTTTGTGTAATATTTTCGTGTAGGAACGCGGCTTTAGTCTTCCACGCTGGCCTAGGTAATGCGAGTTGGTAGACTTCACCTTCAAAATTTTGTGGCGAAATTCATAAATATGTAGGTTTCTTCACGATGTTTTTCTCCATCAACAAGCGATAATACATAATGAATAACATAGCCTTATCATAACGATAATTCTATTTCGCTATTTTCTTTAGTTTAACCAACAGGCCCAACTGTCTACATGAAAGGCGAAATTTATTTAGTTTATCGCGGCCATTTTCCTCCAGCGAACGTGTCTCGTTTCTTTGTTGCGTAATACATAAAGTTTATCTTGTATTTTCTAGCACAAAGGTAAGCACATTTTTTACGTGTACAGAGTAAATACAGACTGTGTATTCTTTTACATTTATCTTATTACGTCGGGAAACAAAGGCGTAGTAAAAGGTTGTAGACCATACATAGTCCCTACATATTTATAGTGGTAGAGCCACGCTGTAGACAGTAACGTCTACAGCACGAATGGGCAGGCCCGACCGGTTTGATACTACTGTTTCACAGAAAACCGACGTAAAGAGTCAGCTTGCTGTCGCGTTTCGTTCGGTGAGTGAGATTTCCGGTGGCCCATTCCCCTTTTCTTTCCTCCCTTTCCCAATCCATTTTCCCTCCCCTACGACTCACTCCTTTTAGGTTGGCAACGCACCCATGATTATTTTTGTGTCTTGGAAGTTGCTCGTTTGCCAGTCTCTGCTATAAAAAAAAACATATTTTACATTGCGAATGCATGAAAAGATTGATGAAAGTATATAAAGTGAAAGTAGTATGTCGAAGTGGAAATACATAGTCTGTGCCTATTCCTATGTGATACTGACGTGATATCATGTATGTATGTATGTATCTATGTATGTAATATGTATGTATGTTTTTCCTCCTATCCTTATCTCACCCCAATGTGGAGTCGATATATTTTTCAAGCTTGTAGCTGAAAGAATTCTGCTTAGTTTTAACGACTAAATCCCCTTTGGGTAATACAATCCCGAGGAAAACGTGTCAGACAAAACGCGTCATCCCATATGTTATCATTAAATCAAGAAGGTGATTATATTATGTTAAAGTTTATTAGCTAGCATGTTATTGACAGTAAATTGGTGATCAACATGTGTTATACTTATTAAGTTTTTATAACTTATATATACGTAAATTTGTGTAGGTGAGTTCCATTCGAATACATAGTCGTAACATATTCCCGCTACAGCTCGTCAATATGAACAATATTATTTGTAAATTCTACAAGCTTGAAATATTTCAAAAGCTAATTTCAATGAATTATTATATATTGCAAATTGCATTAGAGGCTTGAAAGTGCCAGAGGATCTCTGGCATTGTGCCAAGTTGCCACGCTCTAGTTACGTTCCTGGCATCACTATCAACGTTTGCAATAAAACGTTCCTACGATAAAATCACTAAAACATTGATTCATAGCAACAATAGCAATTTGCACTCTAAAGTGGATACGTAAGCATAAATGAATTGGATATAAGCTCACGCCTGTATCCCCGAAGGGGTAGGCAGAGGCGCACTAGCGAACTAGAACACCCACATTTCACCCAGTTTAGTTCTGTCGCAGACGTGATAGGGGGCGAGCCTATCGCTATCATCATCATCAGCCACAGGACGTCCACTGCTGGACATAAACCTCCCCCAAAGATTTCCAGATCAACCTATCGCTATATCGGGCACAAATTCCAGATTAACTTTGCCCGACCCGGAGTTCGAACCCGAGACTTCAGGACGATAGTCTTACCGCGCACGCAATACCACTACGCCACCAAGGCAGTCTTGATATCTAAATATGTTAAAATTGAATTTTATAGAAATACATACGCCCATAACCCTTAATTGTGTTGATACGATAAGCCACAAAGCCATGAGTGGGGCGGGCTAATGTGTTTTAAAAAGGCACACGCTAATGGCGGTGCCACACTAGCGTGTTTACACAAAGATATTCTGTTTGTGGCTGACACGTACTGTTTATTCTGTGGGCGTGGCGAATACGCTGCTTTTTATAATATTTTGTTTGTACAATGTCTATGAAAAAAAGAAAATCTGTGTGATCATTTATGACGATGAGACTACTTGGTAAATAAATTATGACGATGCGACTATTTGGTAAATAAACAAATTATGACGATGAGACTTGTTACTGATTAAACAAATTATGACGACAGGACTAGTTGATAAATAACAAATTATGACGACGAGACTAGTTGATAATAATTAAACAAGTTGGTTTGCAAAAGTAGACGAGCAGACGAAGGGATAAGGAGGGGTATTTTGTACCAGCAACTTATCAAGGATTAAATATTAGATTAGATCTATTACCTTTAAAACAGTCTCAAGGATTAATAGATTAATTAAAAAATCTATTACGACTAAAAATAAAAACCAAATCCCGATAGAATTCTTTAATTTTATTTCTACTTTAAAATTCGTTTAAGACTAGTCTCGAATCACCAAATCTGATTTTTTAAGTATATAAAAACCTTATGTAACAAGGTTTTCAATTGTGTAGTTTTAATCATACTACGAACAAAAAAATGGAAACACCTTTATTTTTATTCAAAATCGAATGAATGCAGCGCAATTAGGTCGAGAGTTGATTCCACAGCAAAGAGGTCAAGAGATGTAACGTTTGAAAGAGTTTGTGTGATACATGTAACAAAATATGGTTGATTCGTTAGATTAATATATAAGTCCGCGCCTGGACCTCCGAAGTGGTAGGCACAAGAGCATCTACAAGATTTTCCGTTCATGTGATTAGGGACAAGATTTTCACCATAATATGAAACTCACAACAAAATAAGTTTAAATTATATTTCAAATAATAGTTAATTCACAGGTTATTGTAACTTATGTATATTCAAAAATATTTCTTGGAAAAAATTGACAAAATAGCACATTTTAATTCTAACTTTTTGTAAAATCTAAAGCGTATCATCATCATCATCAGCCGTAGGACGTCCACTGCTGAACATAGGTTGCCTTAAAATTTTCTAGATCGACCTAAAGCTTATCCAAAGCTTATATTGAAAAATAATTTGATTTTGTATAACAGCTTTTTAAAATGAAAAACGAAAGCTTGCGGCCAAAAGCTTTCAGTTGCGATATCAAAGTTAAAAGTCGGTCAAAATATTTCTTTGTGTTTACACACGTAGCATTTCAATTTAAATTATACTATCTGACCCGAGAGACGTCCCGTCCTTCCATTTTTGTGATCGTTTTATTCTCGTATATTATTCTCTAGAGCTGTGTTGTGTGGTTTTAAGTGATGTGGTTTAATTCATCAAACTTCAGTGAAGATGCACAGTATAATGTGGAAACTTTTTAACCAGTGATCTTCGATGAGTTTTACTTGGTGCGTTGGGTGGCTTTGTTCGGTCGATTCGCCGAGAGAAGGTCCTCTCAGGGGTATCGCACTGGAAGGAGTTACCGCCATAATCCCAGCAGGGCCTTAAGATCATCCACGTCTGGGTCTCAGGGTCATTGTGAAAACATAAATGCTCTATTTACCTTGACATTGGCTAAATCATCGCCTAAGCGTGGAAGCCATTATTTTTAAAAGAAGAAGAAGAGCTTAAGTAGACGTTAAAGTTGAGTAGCTTTTCAGTATTCGAAAGTTACAATATCACTATGTTTGTTAACACAGTGTCGTTTGTTTCATATTTACATTTTGTGTTGACATTGTGTAAGCTCGGTGTACGCGTATGTTTTCCACGAACAAGCCTACACCATGTCAACATTAATTTACTTTGGACGTGAACACAGCGCGTGGGAAGTGGTGATTGTAAACAAAAGGGTTGAGAGATTATATCCAACCCTTTTGACATTAACGGGCCTTTGGTTTCGTATTCATTTGATATGCTTTCAAAAAGCTGGTCAATGCGGTGATATATTTTAGGTTCCAAGAGGTATTGAATGAACATTGAACACCGTACATACGTATCGAGAATTGTTATTGAAGTTCAAGGATTGACTTTTAGTTTATTTATGCCACGATAAAGGTCGCAGGAAGTCGCTGGATGCAGGCCGCTCTCAACAGGTCGATCTGGAAATCTTTGGGGGAGGCTTATGTTCAGCAGTGGACGTCCTATGGCTGATGATGATGATGATGATGATGATGATGAAATAAACAAAAAAGTCAATCATTGAACTTCAATAACAATTCTCGATACGTTTGTACTACATTACACACCACATCTTAAGCCACGTCTCTTGTACATGTTTTTAGGAAACAAAAAACACATACACAAAACAACATATTCCTCTGTCCCCTGCTCACGGAACAATGGAACATGGACAAAAATATCCTGTTTTGTGTAGGTGTTTTGTGTAATGTTTTAGTGCAGGAGATGCAGCTTTATTTCAACTTGTTCTTACCTTACTCCAATGCAGGTTACCATTCTAAGTACTACTATATTATTGAAATTAGTATATAGTAAGAAGAAGAAAGAGAAGAAGAAGACTGACTGCCTCGGTGGCGTGGTGGTATTTCGGTACGACTACGGTTCTGAGGTCTCGGGTTCGATCCCCGGGTCGGGCAAAGTGATATTGGATTTTTCCATATCAGCCCGGAGTCTGGAATTTGTGCCCGATATGGCGATAGACTCGCCCCCTATCACATCTGGGACGGAACTAAGCTCGGCGAAATGTGGGTGTTCTAGTTCGCTAGTGCGCCTCTGCCTACCCCTTCGGGGATACAGGCGTGAGCTTATGTTATGTTATGTTAAGAAAGAAGAAAGAAAGCACTTAATTAGTCACAGATACAGAGAATTATTGAGAAAAAAAACTTAATATAACAAATGTTTATTAAAGTTAGCCGTGATTGTGACAGGTTGGCGAGTAGTGTGGCGACAACCACAATATAACGCTGATTTATATATGTTAAAGGACCTTACTTATAAAAACAGTTTAGCTGAGCAAATGGCTAAGAATAGGCTGTCACTTTTTTCCTTGTGTCACATCTTATCATCTATCACAGGCTATTCTTTACCATTTGCTCAGTTAAACTGTTTTTATAGATAAGGCCCAATATGTCCTACAAACCCTGTCATTGTGTCCATGATTACGCTGTCAAGAATATAGGGCCTTACTTAAAACAGCATTTTTAGCTGAGCAAATGGTTAAGAATAACCTGTCACTTTTTTCCTTGCGTTACATTGTTTAAAAATGAAAGGGACAACCTATGGTATAAAGATAAGCAGCGTTTAAATATTTAGGCTCGCCCCCTATCACATCTGGGACGGAACTAAGCTCGGCGAAATGTTGGTGTTCTAGTTCGCTAGTGCGCCTCTGCCTACCCCTTCTGGGATACAGGCGTGAGCTTATGTGTGTGTAAATATTTTTATAAGTAAGGGGCTTAGTCACTAGTAAAGAAGACATTGTATAAATGTGTTTCATATACTGTCACCATCTTGAATGTAATAAAAGTTTCCGTATGTTTACAACTTCAGCATTAACCGAGATGTAGTTTCAAAGCTTTATGGATTAGGGGCGGTCCGGACAACACCCACATCTCTGGTAATTCATATTAGAGAAATGTTTGGCGTCTAGCCACATTTTTATTTACTTAATTTACGCAGAGTTTAAATTGTGTATCTGCTTTATATTTATATCTATGTACACATGACGCATATAACATGTATGTATGTTATATGCGTCATGTGTAAATTAAGTAAATAAAATTGACACATGACGCATATATACTATAATTTATATTTACAATAATCATCCACTGGATGCAGGCCGCTTCCAACAGGTCGATATGGAAATCTTTGGGGTAGGCCTATGTTCAGCAGTGGACATCCTATGGCTGATGATGATGATGATGAATCATCCACTGTTGGACGTAGGCCTCCTCAAAATATTTCCAGATCGACCAGTTGGTAGCCGCCTGCATCCAGCGACATTTACTATATGATTTCTTCTGATGATATGATATAATCTTTGGAAACATAACTGTCTAAGATTTTTGAACATAGATAAATATGCTTTTTATAACTTTATATAATAAAGAACACACGTTCTTTGACAACGTGATGGACAGCAATAAGCACGAAGAACTATAACAATCATGTCACAACCAAGATCACAACCCACGACCTCGGTGTCATTACATTTCATCTCTGGTAAAAGGACAGGAAACAACTATAAAACCTGATGCCTTTCTATTTATGCTTGTTTTGTAGATCCACTTAGGTGTACAGTCTCTGTATGACCTTCTTGTGGCGTCAGTTCTTTACGTCAGCAGTAACATTTTAGGTTACTTTTATAGTAGCCAGAAATTGGGTCACCTATTACGTGTTCGCCGTCAGCCATGGATACTCACAAACCAGATACAGATAGATAATGGATACCAGCAGTACAAGATTGAGTGGTAGAGCCATGCTGTGGACAATTACGTCTACAGCACGAATGGGCCGACTTGACCGGTTTGATACCACTATCTCACACAGAAAAGCGACGTAAAGTGGCAGTTCGGTGTTGCGTTTTATTCGGTGAGTGAGAGTTCCTGTGGCCCATTCCCCTTCTCTTCCCTCCCTTTCCCAATCCATTTTCAGGTTACCCACCTTCTCGTTTGCCAGTCTCTGCTATAAAAAAGTCCCAAAAGGAAACAATTACCTAAAGATTTACTATACTGGGTAGAGGATTTTGGACCTATGGTAAATCCCACTAAGCATAGGTATGAGAGCAACAGTAAACATAACTCCATCTCACTGTTCTTTGTCTCTATCTCTATCGTATTAACCCGGAACCACGCTCGCTGTATCTAACGGATCCCTGTTTTTTACACCCAACAGTCACACACATGGCCCGGATACCATACTCGGTTTAACCAGTATCGAAACTATGACTGGCTTTCGATCTCACAAAACCCAGACTCGACAAATATCTGAGGATCACACAAAAAATTGTCTTGGTGCGGGAATCAAAACCACGGCATCTCGCTTCACAGCGTGCTCCTCTCCCGCAGTGCCACGTAGGCTGTACTCTTAAAATCAAAGTGGTGCTCCTGGAGAGCCTGTTTTCTCTCTTAAACTCGAAACCCACTTGAGATAAAACCACTTACGTTGAGTGATATAATACAAACTTTGCACTCGAATTTTGTGTTTTTAACTTGTTTTTGTGATTATTTTTATACAAGCTTGAAACTAGTTACTCCCAGTTTCACTACCTCGTCTATTATTGCATGCCACTAAACCAAAGACAGATATATTGTTAATCATGATACCTATTTATAAGTACTGTACTGTACTGTATAAGACTGCCTCGGTGGCGTGGTGGTATTTCGGTACGACTACGGTTCTGAGCTCTCGGGTTCGATCTCCGGGTCGGGCAAAGTGATATTGGATTTTTCCATATCAGCTCGGAGTCTGGAATTTATACCCGATATGGCGATAGGCTCGCCCCCTATCACATCTGGGACGGAACTAAGCTCGGCGAAATGTGGGTGTTCTAGTTCGTTAGTGCGCCTCTGCCTACCCCTTCGGGGATACAGGCGTGAGCTTATGTTATGTTATGTTATGTTATGTATTTATAAGTGGATAATTTGTAATAGGTAAGCCGGTAGATATCCTCTTCTCCTAAACAAACCAAAAGCCGTAACTTTCAGACATTGACATAATGCTATACATTTACAAGTATAGTTTGTTAACTGCGTCATCGTTCATAATATAATGGCTGAAGTCTATGAAATATAGCATCTCTAGGAGGAGAGCCAAGTGGCAATTTGTACATGACGAGACGTCCTCACCACGAGATGAATATTGTTCAGTTTCGCGAATTAATTCCACTTTGTGATATTTTCATCAATTTATGTGTCAGAGGTGACCGGGTCAAGGAGCAATCAATTTTATTTGTCGTTATTTATATTCATTCGTTATTACTAATTGGTTTAAATTTCGCCTCCTTGATCTAGTGGAGGTGTGTATGGGCTGTGTACCGGCAGGTCTTGGTTTCAGATCAGCTGACTTTTTTAACGATTTTCCTGGGACAGAAAGTCCTGACGTTAGATAAATGGTCGGTCGCAAAAACTAAGCTGAATCCTTTCTGCAAGACACTTGATAAAGTGCATTGCGCCGTCCCATATTGTAGTGTTATAAGGGCAGATACAAAGCTATTAGTTTGATTTTGTGTTTTCCATATTTGACGTCATTCTTTATCTGTTGTTTACGTCTCAGCTCTTGTTCTCACACCGAACAAAATGCAAAAGCGATTTGCCACCTCATGTTGGTTTTTTGAGGACAATAATCAAACTGATCGAGCTGGACACTTGCACTGCAGCGAGGCTCTACCACAACTTGCGGCTCATTTTAAAAAAAATCTGAAACACGTTTACACGGAACAATGACTAATGTGCAAACGCGGTAAAGGAAAAAAGCAACATCTATAATATCTAGTATTACCTTTAAAATAAAACAGTAAACTCCCTCCACTCGCTCGTCTTCCGAGAAACATCCCGAACCGCAATAAATAAATTCTTACTTAAAACTTTGCCAACGGTAACTCCTCAGACAGTTATCGCGAGAATTTCAATGTAACTGAATAAAATACTTTACGCGATGTTATCAACTCGTCTGAGTCCGTTGGGAATTCTCTTGTTATTACAATGCTGCATTGCAGAGCTAGATCTTACGGATAGTTCACAGTAGGTATCCTTTGAAGATCTAGAGGTCAGACGCAGTGAACAATATTCTTGTTTGTGCTATTCGTTTATTATTCAGAATATTATTAAACGCAGAATAAGTTAAAGTGGTATATTTTTACTTTTGCATTTTTGTCTTTATGACGAACAACGGAATAACAATAAGAGTACGTACCAGAGGGTACTAGAGGAACGTCTCTGTGAAGGATACACAAACCGCTGGCTAGGCTTCGGGTTTAAGATATTTAGAGAAATATAACAACCGATGGTCCCATTGTAGAATGCTCAAAAGTGGTCACAGGACGTCTATTGCTGAATATAATTAGGCCTCATATTTTATTTTGCACATGTTAATAAGCGTAGTCCAATCCAAAAAGACAGTGACCACTGACAAACAATGGGTTAATCAGTGGTCGCCAGAATTATGCCGGCCTATTTATGCTTCTTCACAATCCGAATCCGAAGAGGGAAGAAGCAAATTGAGGGGCTTGCGACAAGAGTAGGAGAGGAGGATGACCGACGCAGACACCGGGATATCCCCATACCCGTCCTAACCAACCATCAAGTATTTACTGTAACGTCAACATTACGGGTCAATTTTGGATTGAATTGCATAAAGCGAGGTGAAAAGCATAACACAAGAAAGAGAGGTTTAATATGCACATCAGTGAAATGAAATACGTTGTGGCTGATGATGATGATTTTTTTTATAAATAAGTAAATTAAAGTCGTAAAGAAACCAATTTGTAATATTCTTCCTCAGCAGCTAATACTGAACGCAATTTAATTTCAAGATTACGGTTATCCCTACTTTTCAATTAAATTGCCAATATCAGATAACGGTGCCGCGTCCGCTGACATTTATTCCAGCAGGCGTCGACAGTGTAATATGAAAAGTTTAATTTGATTAATAGCTGGGTTTGTTCAAGAGATTATCTTACAACTTACTGTAGATTTAGGAAGATTGCTTAGGAAGCTGATGGATTCAAAAAGCAATTATTTTAACTTAACTTAAAAATACTTTGAAACATTTAAAGTTTTTTTTGCCCCAGAAAGGGTTCACAGCAGTCAGGCAGTAAGGCAAAAACTAAAGCCAAATCTATTCTGCAACCTACTTGAAAAATTGTGTTACGCTGATAAAGTTCGCAGGAATTCGCTGGATGCAGACCGCTTCCAACAGGTCGATCTGGAAATCTTTGGGGGAGGCCTATGTTCAGCAGAGGATGGCCTATGGCTGATGATGATGATGATACAGTCCAGTAAGCAGTGGGATAAGGATAGGTAGAAGAAGACGATTTTACGTCAGTTATTTTAGGTTGAAGTCCGTTATTTTTAATTTTACATTAAAGTTACTAAATTTTAATTTTAGTTCGAAGTCAGCAGTTTTTAATTTTAGTTTGAAGTCAGTAACTTTTGTTTGAAGCTTACAGACAACAGCAGCAGAAACTCATAGACTAGGAGTGTTCTTTTAATTTAGACGAGAAAAATGGTACATAAACATAACACATAACATAAGCTCACGCCTGTATCCCCGAAGGGGTAGGCAGAGGTGAACTAGTGAATTAGAACACCCACATTTCGCCGAGCTTAGTTCCGTCCCAGATGTGATAGGGGGCGAGCCTATCGCCATATCGGGCACAAATTCCAGACTCCGGGCTGATATGGAAAAAAATCCAATATCACTTTGCCCGACCCGGGGATCGAACCCGAGACCTCAGAACTGTAGTCGTACCGAAATACCACCACGCTACCGAGGGAGTCTAAAAAAAACTAAAAAAAAAATGGTACCTAAATAATATTATTACGGACTAATAACTAAATCTTTGTACGCATGCACTCAGAGATTTATGAGGCAGCTAGAGAAGCCCTTCCAATGCGATGTTATGACGAGCGGGTGCAAGAAATTCCCTGGTGACACCCTATCGTGTCATAAACATGGCTTACGATCACTATCCTTAGGTATTTGATTTTGAATAGTGTTTGAGGTTCAAACATTCGGATTGCAGATGGAAAAATCAAATTTAACTTTAAATTTGCCTGAAAAATTGAAAACGTCAAGGTATCTTAAGTATTTAAGCTACCTTGATTTTTATCAATTTTTAAACAACATCAACTTCAACATTAACACTCATTGAAGGGACCCGTAGTAGGGATAAAGGTTACTAAAATTCCATATTCTTTATACTACTAGACAATGTTCAAACCAATTTTCGTTGAGCAATGTTGTTGATTATATTGTGCGATTGTTATTTAAACGAGATATCTCCGGCAAATCGATTTTCAATATTCTTTTTGTAATCGACAGTGATTGTTCCAAAGGTGGACTTATATTTCGGTTATGATTTGATAAAGGTGTATGGAGTAAACTTCATGGAGTTGTCAAGTTGGTTTCTAAGATTAACCAGCTTCAAAAAAGGAGTGGTTCTTAATCTTTATAATTATTGATTGGTTATAAATATATTCAGTAGTAGAGCCGCTGTAGACAGTAAGTACCGCCTTCAGCACGAACGAGCCGGCTCAACCGGTCTGATACCGCTATCTTAGAAAAACTGATGTAAAGTGACAGCTTGTTGTTCTGTTTCGTTCGATGAGTGAGAATTCCGGTGACCTAATTCCCCTCTCGCCTTTCCAATCCCTATTTCCCCCTTGTAAGGTTGGCAACGCATCGATAATTGTTTTGGTATCGTGGGAATCTATGGGCGGTGGAGATCACTTACCATCAGATGACCCACCTGTTCGTTTGCCAGTGCCATAAAAAAATGACTCACCTGGTGAGCAGCAAAGTGGCCAGAAGGTAGAATATGGATGGATGCACACCGCACTCGCATTCAGCGTGAGGCGTGGCGGTCTGGGCGTCCATGCCTGCGCCTGCGCCGACTGCGTCAAGCTTGTGGTATGCGATGTACGCGCGCGCGGGACTGCCGTGTGGAGCAATTTTCGTGGCCTTCTCTTGTTCCGATACCAACTGAAACTGCTCATCTGGTCGCCGAGGAGTGGGAGCTCCTCACCTGTAAAATAAATTATATCAATAAATACCACCAACTTCACCAACAAAAATTAATTACAGATATTTGTTTCGGGTCTGGGTGTTGTGAGACCGAAAGTCTGTCGTAGTTTCTGATACCCACGATACAGGTTATACCTAGTGTGGGGTCAGGACTATGTGTGTGAATGTTGGATGTATTTATTATTATTATATTTAATTATATAACACCCAACAGTTACACACATATTACTGACCCCACATTAAGATACGAGTCTTGACTTCTTGAGTCGTGGTTACCAAGAACTACCAGAGACTTTCGGTCTTATAAATCCAGACCCGAAACAAATATATATTGGGCCGGTTGGCTATTTTTTCCTAGCAATATACCGAAGGTACGTAAAACAGTAAACAAAAAGCTGAGAGGGCCTGAACATTGAATAGCTATTTACAAATACAAACATATTTTTATTTAAATGCTAAAACACGCATCCGTCGCTACGCCATTTTATTAATTAGTGATCCGATTGACAAAACGTCTTCAGGGTTGATGATAATTGGTCCGAAAGGTTAAAAAGGGCTATGAATCATAATTAAGTTGACATTGAAGGAAAATATCCAGATACAACGACGAAACGAAACGGATTTTTTTATCGAAAAGTTTCTCTTGTGGAAAATTAATCACACTCAGATTTTCGATAGATAGTCAATGCCAAAACTAATTGAACACCATGTTAAATGTTAAGTTGAAGTATACATACATAGACTCACGCCTGTACCCATAAGGGGTAGGCAAAAATTGGTGAAGTGCGGACCGGACGAAGCAAATAGTAAGAAAAATAGCAAGAAGTAATTCAAGCTAAACATAACATACATAACATAAGCTCACGCCTGTATCCCCGAAGAGGTAGGCAGAGGCGCACTAGTGAACTAGTACACACACATTTCGCCAAGCTTAGTTCCGTCCCAGATGTGATAGGGGGCGAGTCTACCGTCGTACGTCGTACCGAAATACCACGGAGGCAGTCAAATCAATTCAAGCTAAACTGTTGGAACATAACATAACATAACATAAGCTCACGCCTGTATCCCCGAAGGGGTAGGCAGAGGCGCACTAGCGAACTAGAACACCCACATTTCGCCGAGCTTAGTTCCGTCCCAGATGTGATAGGGGGCGAGCCTATCGCCATATCGGGCACAAATTCCATACTCCGGGCTGATATAGAAAAATCCAATATCACTTTGCCCGACCCGGGGATCGAACCCGAGACCTCAGAACCGTAGTCGTACCGAAATACCACCACGCCACCGAGGCAGTCAAACTATTGGAATAAACCTGAAAGTCGTTTTAACGGTACTATGTTAGTAGTATCTGGTAGTAGTCTTTCTACCTGCCCTTTTCCCACCTTAATGTGGGGTCGGCGCAACACACTTTTTCAAGCATGGTGCAGAAAGGATGTGGCATAGTTTTTACGACCGGCTGCCTGCCTGACGTTAAACCCCTCTAAGAGTCGTGCAAATTAAATTATAAAATTCGCTTTGCCCGACCTGGGAATCGAACCCAGGACCTCCAGTCCACAGCCTATACTATGTATACGGTACTACGACCTAATAATATATATCTAAAACAGGCTATATAATGTATCATCATCAGTTCAGTATCTAATCTAATATCGTTCGCATGAACCCTCATAAACCAGTAAGTGCTACTTGAACAAGTCTTTGACCTCATGCCTCACATCTTGGCATGTTAATATGAACTTATTCACACGTGTGAATTTATTTCTACCGTTTTATTGCGATCTTTACTGGATTAAAATGTCTGGCTAACTTTTGCTGATGCCTTTACCCCATTCGAATGTAGGAGTTTCTCAACACATTTTTAAAGCATGTTGTGGAAAGTATTCGGATTCGTTTTTACGTCCGTCCGTCACGGTCGTCATCTGCTTACTACGGTACTATTTATAATGTAAAATTGGATGTACTTTAGTATTTTCATTAACATCAAATGTGACTGCCTCGGTGGCGTGGTGGTATTTCGATACGACTACGGTTCTGAGGTCTCGGGTTCGATCCCCGGGTCGGGCAAAGTGATAATCGATTTTTCCATATCAGCCTGGAGTCTGGAATTTGTGCCCGATATGGCGATAGGCTCGCCCCCTATCACATCTGGGACGGAACTAAGCTAGGCGAAATGTGGGTGTTCTAGTTCGCTAGTGCGCCTCTGCCTACCCCTTCGGGGATACAGGCGTGAGCTTATGTTATGTTATGTTATGTCAAATGTGATAATCAAACTATAACAAAGAATAGGTACGAATTATTTTAATCTAAAGTTAAGACGGGTTGTTCCATTTATGTACTAACTAGCTGTTGCATAAAACTCCTTACTCGTGGAAATTTATTTTCCGGGATAAAAAGTAGCCTATGTGTTATTCAGTACAATTTATATACCTAACTGTAGAGTTTCATCAAAATCTATTAGTTTTTGGGTGAAAGACTCTAGCAAACATCTATCCATATGTCCATACTCACAAACTTTCGCGTTTATAATACTAGCTGTTGCCCGCGACTCCGTTCACGTAAACATTTATTTGCCAGTATAAAAATATTTTTCGGTGTAAAAAGTAGCTTATGTGTTAATCCAGGGTGTCAGCTACCTCCATATCATATTACATCAAAATTGGTCCAGCCGTTTTAGCGCGAAGAAGTAACAAACACACAAACACACTCAATCTTTCGCCTTTATAAAATTAGTGTGATACAGATCGTTCATCATCTAAATTTCGTTCTGATTCACCCATTTTACTCTACCTAATTTCGATGACCTAAACTATAGGGACAGAAAATAAATGAGATAACCGTATCAGGTATTAGGTAATCTTAGGTCAGGATACTTTATACCACTAAAGCGGGCGTTGACTGGATCCTCTCATACCCTACCAACCCAAATATTTCATATAAAACTCCTCCACGCATAAAACGACTATATTCCCCTTTTCTATTGCGCTTTCACGCGGATAAAGTTACTTTAGCGTACAAATATTGCTTTAGGTTTCTTTTTATCAACAGTAGTAAGGTACGCCTACATACATAAGCTCACGCCTGTATCCCCAAAGGAGTAGGCAGAGGCGCAATATCGAACTAGAACGCCCACATTTCGCCGAGCTTAGTTTCGTCCCAGATGTGATAGGGGGCGAGCCTATCGCCATATGGGGCACAAATTCCAGAGTCTCGGCTGATATCAAAAAAATCCAATATCACTTTGCTCGACCCGGGGACTGAACCCGAGACCTCAGGACGGTAGTCGTACCGATAACCGAACTACAAATTTATCATGCCACCGAGGCAGTCTACATAAATAAAAAAAAAACTTAATATAATAGAAGTTAAGATTAATGAATGAGACCTACGGTTAAATAAAAGGTGTAATTTGGTTGAAGAAAACATGTATGATGATTTATTTTTGATATTGTCTTTGTTTCGCCTTATAAGGATATCATATTTTTTCAACGTCATGATGTATGTATGTGATTTAAAATTTTCATAGTTACTACATGCAGTATATTTTGTACTATTGTGTACAGTACAGCCCTTGTTTAACCGCTAAGAGCGACGACTTGCGGAACTATTACTAATCTACAGTTAGCCCTTGCATCGAGATTTAACATAAACCGAGATTAATTTAGGTGCTACTAGTCGCCCTGAATCATATTAGACTAACTACAACTACAAATGTAACCATTGCCTAAGATAATACGAGTACCTATCATAACAAAGAAACAATAAATGAGTAAGTTGTATGTACATGTAACCCTATTATATACATTAATTACAGGTATATATAGCTATTCATAAATGTTATATAGAGAGCTATACAAATTACATATGTATTATAGTGCTAGATAAATTATAAATAATATCACCCTATGATTGTATTATTGAAAATGATACGTACAGTAATAAAGATAAGTTGAAGAGAATAAAAATGTTGCTTTTGTAATCATTGTTATTGAAATAGTCAAACGACAATCCCAAAAAATACTAGAAACAAAAGCTAGACCGATCAATTACTATGAAACAAATAGTAAAAAAATTACACTTACGTTATGGATTTTTTTGTAGAGCATCAAATTATTTTGCTCGCTACATTTTCATAGAGAATGTTCGTGTTATAAGAACTAAGTGTATCGCGTGCTTTTAACACAATAAAGGGGGTGATGTCTCAAAAGCGGGCGCGACGTGACCTCTCCCTGAGACTCGCAGACACACTGAGGGAAAATGGGAAAATGAAGCGGTATTTAGAGATGAGAGTGATTGGGCGTACATTATCGATAGAGCTTCAGCTTGGTCTAGGCGACTTGTGCACCGACTTTATTCATCAATCAGTTTGAAGCCATTTCATGTAAGCATCTTGGGGAAGGTAAATAGGTGATCAGTAGATACGTTTCCAGGCATGGTAATAAAGTAAAAATTATGGTAACTTTGTAGATTTTATTTTGAAGCTTATGACGCTAATGAAGAGAACTTTATAGAATTGATATTGAAGCAAACGGAGTTTGGAAAGGTACAATGAAATGTTGCAATTTACAACTCTACGAGTACATCTGTAGTATTCATAAAAGTGTAGGTAATCTTTTTGCGCATAATCGTGAATTGCATATCCGTGTAAAAGGGACGGAATTCAATAACTTGTTAAAAAAGATGTTTGGAAAATTGAGTCGATATAAGTGTAATCAATTGCCTGATGCTGGCATTTACATGATTCAGATGTTTTCATTTCTAGTATAAGACCGGAGATGACTTTATTTCTTTAACTTTTAAAATCTATTATGAACAGTATCGCTTATATCGACCGCGTCACATCTCTAGTGGCCGATTGGGCGGGCAACCGCTGTGGGCGGGAGGGGGAAAAGTCGATACCTCCTCGTGTCATTACACGATGCACACTGCACCATAATTAATTAGCAATATCGATGTGTTATTATTCATAACAATACAATAGCAATCGAGAATAGAATTATTGGAAATTACGTATTCGTAATATTGTGTCGTAGTAATTTGAATACATAATTCATGTTTATTAACGATTAATGCAAAAATAGATGTTTATTAGTTGTAAGCCTATGTCGGACTGTTAATTTGGCTTTAGGTACTTTATGTAGAGCCAACACGCTTTAGACCGTTTTGTCTACAGCAAGTCTCGGCAATCTTTTATGAGGTAAAGGTTAAGTACATACCTAATAGTAAAATTTAAGGCGGGCCGCCTATGTTAAAGATTATAATTTTGACTTGTTAAATTAAATCTCTACAGCTTAATTGAAGCTACAGAAAGAATTTTGCAGTCGCGTTTTTAGAAGTTTGTGTCTTATATGGGTAATGGATTTTAATTTAAAAAAAATACTCTTCTTACGCCCGATTTCCCAAAATTCTAAATAATTCGGATCCAGAACTGTTTGATAGTGGTTTTAAAACTAAATATGTCAAATGTTAATTTCTTTACCCTTTCGGAAAACGGGGAAAATATACCATTCCTTAAAATCTACACGTCACTGTTATTTATCTGGCGTCAACGTTATGAATGAAGTCTCCGGCAAGTGCCGATAAATTATTGGAACACGGGAAAGATTGAAGGATATCTCTGATCATCAGCGTACGGTTTTCCCGCCATCCGTCAACTTCAGGGCTTGCCTCCATTCATAATGCACGCGCCGAGATAGATCGCTACATAGATTAATTGCCGAAAGAAATATTGTGTAAATGTGTACATTGCATGGAATTTGCGCCCGAAATGACGATAGGCTCGCCCTCTATCACATCTGGGACGAAAATAAGCTCGGCTAAATGTGGGTGTTCTAGTTCGCTAGTGCGCCTCTGCCTACCCTTCGAGGATACAGGCGTGAGCTTATGTTATGTTATGTGTACATTAACGTTTTGCACCTGCAACAAATTAAATAACAAATGCAATTATTTGCTATTTACTATCCAACTCTAAATGCTGTCACTTACAAACTTATAACTATAATTAACATACATACATAAACTCACGCCTTTATCCCAAAATTGGAAGGCAGAAGAGCACTAGCGAACTAGAACACCCACATTTAGCCGAGCTTAGTTCCGTCCCAGATGTGATAGGGAGCGAGCCATACCGGGCACATATTCCAGAATCTGGGCTGATACTGAAAAATCCAATATCATTTTGCCTGACCTGGGGATCGAACCTAGACCTCAGGACAGTAGTCGTACCGGAATACAACTACAATAATCGTCATGATACGACCTTCACCGATGTATTTTTTCGTACAAGCAGATAAAATAATGCCGTGGACTGTGTGGAAGAGTTGTAATTTATATTAGTGAAAATGTCAGACAATTTCAGCTTTGTCCTCAACGGAACTTTTCTCTTACAATAATCACTTGGAATTGGGGAAGCGGTGACCTTGCTCACATCACAAATAGCTGCTTCCATATACCGGTACCGTGTTGTATAAAGGTGATACTAATAACAAATCCACACACATGGAGAACGATTTAAAGCATAATGGTGAAGTTAAAAAATAAAATTATTTTTTTTATTTAAAGATTGAAATGCGCTTTGTTCATCGTCGGAATTAGTACAAGAACGGCTATAAGAACGTTAAACATAATTTATGACTATATAGGTGGTTTGCAAATATACCTACAGCAGTCTTTATGGTCCGAAATCGTTTTTTTGTTGCAAATCACACTTCCCATTATTAAAAAAACATGAATTCTACGAAATGTTGAACTTTACCGGTAAAATGCATTTAAAGGAAGGATGCCTTTAAATGTGTTTTTTATTGGTGCCACCTTCTTGCAACACTCTGTTTAATTACATGTTCAAAAGAGGTAAGTTATTTAAATAATAAATATGAAAAGAATACATAACTACGTATAGACTCACGACTGTATCCCCGAAGGGGCAATGGCGAACTAGAGAACTACCAAGAACACCCACATCTCGCAGAAATAATTTCGTCCCAAATGTGATAGGGGCCGAGCCAACCGCGATATCAGGCACTGGGTATTTGACTATATCAATGAATTTCTGTAGGAACATAGATTTATCATCTAAATAACGTATGCAATAGGAATTTATTAAAAATACTCCAAGGATAATTTTATTTTAGTCATTTAAATACTTATTTCAGCTTGCCGTCGCGTTTTCGGTGAGTGAGATATCAAGTAGCCCAATTCACCTCCCCTTCCTAATCCATATTTCCTTCCTTTTATATTGGCAAAGCACCCATGATGCTACTGTGTCTTAGGTGTCTATGGGCGGCGGAGATCACTTACCATCAGGTGACCCACTGGCTCGTTTCTAAGTCTGCTATAAAAAAAACAGGATTAATGTCTATATTTTTCATTTTTCCTTTTCGGGATTGCAAAGGGATCTAGTCCATACAGCCTGGTCTAATACAACTTGCTCATTTGTATCCATTTTCTAACCTAACCTTATATCTCTAACTTTACACAAGTGCAATAAATCGTCAAGTTTATATATTGTGTCAATGGCAAAATGATCGTGAGGCTGATAAGGATTTTAGAAAAAAAAAACTTTATGTTGTCTATGACTATCATAGACAATATGAATAATATCGTCATCGTATTATAAGAATAATGCAACTCATTTTTCTTGATTTTACAGTTAAACTTATAACTATATGTTAAATTAGGATTCATTAATTTAATTGGGTCGGGCAAAGTGGTATTGGATTTGTCTAGAATTTGTGCCCGTTATGGCGACAGGCTCGCCCCCTACCACATTTGGGACGGAACTAAGCTCGGCGAAGTGTGGTTGTTCGAGTTCTCTAGTGCGTCTCTGCCTACCCTTTCGGGGATATAGGCGTAAAGCTTATGTATGTTAATTGGGATAATCTTGGTATTATAGCTTTTAGCTATTTTTATTTTCTTCTAAATTAAATAACTAACTATAGCAAAGTGGGATTATAGTGTTGGTGCCATCGCGATGTTGCTGTCTGTGCTGATGATGCTGGTCAAGTGATAGGGCACCTTCTAACTCTGCCTGAGTTCTAACTCTCTCTACCATTATTGTAAGAAATTATTGTTTTTACAATAATTATCCTTTGATATCAGCTCGAACCCTTTTCTTCCATTAAAATTATTTTCTCGACGTACACAGACGTTTTGTGATAACTATAAAAATAAGTAAAATGACTTACACTATTCTGCTTATAGGTGAATATTTCATAATTTGACATTTCAATTCGAGTTTTGACTTTTGTTTGACATTTCTCTTTCAACGGACTGGCGGGCATATTTTGGAGGGCACGCTTACGTTGCTAAATTGCGGCTAATCCATTGATTTCTACTTAGATTTTACCACTACATCTTTGTGATTAGAAACGATAAGGTAAGTTTATTATTATATACAACATTCGCGGCTAAAGCTATTTCTACTTTGAGATTGTGATTTGAAAATTAAACATGTCGGTGTCTTTACGATTGTAATTTTGATGTAAATTACTTTGTTTAACGATGTTGTTGTTGTTTATAACGAAGAAAAGCACAGCCAACACGAATATAATGCCATCCAACGTTTAAAATATCTAATCCACTCAAAATATAGTTCGTGACGCTTTCAATTTACATTTCGAAAACGTGGGTTCTATTCAAACGCGCTTATACGCTCTTATTATGCTTACATTAATTCTGCTAATAACTAATTAAGCATACGAACAGAATCTTAAACTGTTATATGGATTAAAATTTGTACTACCTACCTGCTCAGAAAAATACATATTTGCCTGCATGGTGCATCGAATAATCTATTACAGTCTAATTCAATACAATTTATCACATATATTATGTCAATTTCTTTCTCCATGTACTTTTTAGTGGGGTCAGTGCAACACACTTTTTCAAGCATGTTGCAGAATAGATTGGCTTAGTTTTTATGACCGGCTGCCTGCCTGAGAGATCCAGTCCCGGGCAAATTAAATAAGAAAATTTGCTTTGCCTGATCTGGGAATCGAACCCAGGAACTCGTGGTCCACAGCCCATATATGCTGCCACTAGACCAAGTAGGTGACGACATATAGAATGTCGCTAATAACCATTAATTTGTGCACATTTATGATTTATTTGGTAAAAATTATACTTTAGTGTTCATTTGGCTCATCTGACCTCCATATTTGTGTCTTTGACTTATTTTCACTGAAAAATGATCCATAGATGTCCATCAAATAAAATTATTTTATGTTTTTTGCTGTTGGTACTGTTTGCAATAGGCAATAACCCATCGGAGGTGTCACATAAATATGTTACATAAGCGTATGGGCCACCGGAGGCCGAGCCGCCCGTGACTATTTAATAAATCGACTTATCCAAAGAATAAAATTACATATGATAATGAATCGAAATTGCTTTCTTATTGTTTTAAGCTTATATTGACTTGTATATTTAACAATTAAATATTTTTTTAAGCTATGGCATAATTTTACTTGTTATTATGTCATAATAAAAAAAAAATATTATGTCATAACTTAAAAAAGAAATTAGGTCAGAAAAATAAAAAAGCAATTTTGATTCATCATATGTAACTTTATTCTTTGGATAGGTCGAAATATATTAATCTTTATTATTACAAAAAAAAAATTAAGAAATATTACACATCACTTGTCTATATTTAGGATGATTATTAACTTAATATTTTCTATAATAAATATTTCATCACAAGATGGCAGACACTGCTGAAGTGACAACTTCAACTCCCACCGAGCTTCTTGCTGCTGGAAGACGTAATCTTGCTGTGAGAGACTTCAATGCTGCTGCAGAGGCTCTTGCTGAAGCTTGTGAGCTCCTGGCCAAGGAACATGGAGATACTGCTGACCAGTGTGCTGAGGCTTATCTCTGGTAATTATTATTTTATGATATCCTGAAATAAGTGAATCATTTTATGCAAAAATTAGTTAGGGTTGGATGAACCCCCAAAAATACTTTATGGATTTGTGAAATTGAGGAAATTATTATGTTGAGGTTCCTTATGTTAAGGTCCACTGTAATTGATACTTGCTAGTTAACACTTAGGGCAACCTGGATCACTATTACTAATCTAGAGTTAAACCTAAAATTGATTTATCCTACAGCACACTCCAATCTCTAAATCGAGGTTTGGAATAAATGGATATATATAGTGGAGCTGCAAGTGGCCAAAAAGTGGTTAAAATTTAAGTCATCAGCAAATAAAGATTTGTTATTTATGATGTTTAGATTACTAAAATGGTTTATAATGTTTTATGCCCAACACACCAACCAAATGGACGTTCGCACATATACGCCTGCTGTTCATACTATCTTTCGTCATTGTGTGATTGCAACAGGTGTAGGTTCACGAATGTTCGTTCGATAGGTGTGGACCCTGCATTAGAGTAGCACATAAAGTCTCTGTCTGTTTATTCTTGCAGGTACGGTAAGGCTCTTCTAGGTCTGTCAAGGGAGGAGAGTGGTGTCCTTGGCGATGGAATGCCTGGTGCTAATGCTGAACAAGATGATGATAATGAAGGTAAATACACTTGTTTAAAAACTTAGACTTAATTTGAAATTTAACTAAACATGACCAAATTTATATGGGACCACCCTTGGAATGAACTCTTTAGAACGCAAAAAGAATATTGAAAATCATTCCACATTTTAATGAGATATTGTGTAACATACACATCAATATATTTATACCCTAGATGCACAGTTCTTTGCAAATATCCTCCTAAAAAGTGGTCTCAGAAATAAAACAAAGAAAACGATCACAAGTTGTAATTAAATCAACACAAATATAACCATAAGCACGAGTTATAAAGTTGGTTTTTGAACGAAATGACCTAGCGTCCTTTAATTTGAATTTTGAAATTTAGAATTCCATCGACGTCCGAGTGTAGGCAAAATGAGTGCTTAAGCACTTCTTTACTGTCCCATTTTCCGAGCATTAACTGTGCATCTAGGTAAATAATATATCGATGAACATACATAAAAAATATAGACAAATTGATTATGTCCTTTTGGAAAGTCACTCAATAATATTGAGTACACATTAAAACTACATCATAATAAATATGATTCAGTATATTATTACTTTCCCACTGCTGGTCTTCTACTTATAAAAAAGGTATAGAAAGTATGTAGTGAGTAACATTAGGATATAAAGAACCCATAAATAGGCCAGCATTATTCTAGCGACTACAAATAAATGTATTGTTTGTTGGTAGTCATTGTTTTTTTGGGCTGCGCTTTGGTTACTATTAGTTGTAGTGTAGTCTTTACATTGCAAAGATAAAAAAAATTAGACTAAAATATTGTGTATGTGACTGTGAGCTTTCTTATGCGGCCCATAGTCAGAGGCCACGTTTCAGTGCCGTAGTGATAGCCGATGGGGCAGAAAAGTTCCCGAGTGGAGACCACGTATCGGCAAGTGCAGTGTAGGATTTCCACCTATGAGGTGGACCGATGACCTGATAAAGGTCACAGGAAGTTGCTGGATGCAGGCCACTTCCAACAGGTCGATCTGGAAATCTTTGGGGGAGGCCTATGTTCAGCAGTGGACATTCTATGGCTGATGATGATGATTATCGTGTATGTATCATAAATAGTTATTATTAAGTAAAGGAGGCCCCTCATTCGTAGAGGAGGCTCATGCCCAGCAGTGGGACAGTAATATTACAGGGCTAATATTATTATTTTTTATATTATAAACAGTCAAACATGAATATATTTGTTTAGAACAAGATGACAATGAAGAAAATGAAGCTGCAGAGAACAATGAACAACCATCTAAGAAAGAGAATGGTGAAATGGAGAAAAATGAAGTAGAATCAACCACAAAAGAGCCGGAGTCCACCAGTAAAGATGAAGCAGCTGGTAGCAGTGGTGAAGCTATGGATCAACAGGAACCAGTGAGTATATAAAATAATTAGACATATAAAGTAGTACCAACTACTTTTTATTTTTTTTTATAGCAGAGACTGGCAAACAAGCAGATGGGTCACCTGATGGTAAGTGATCTCCACCGCCCATAGACACCCGAGACTCAAAAAAAATCATGGATGCGTTGCCAACCTAAAAGAATGGAATGGAGGGGGAGAAAAAAGGGATTGGGAAATTGAGGGGGAATTAGGCTACCAGATACCTCAGTCACAGAACGAAACGCGACAGCAAGCTGCCACTTTGTCGGTTTTCTGTGAGACAGTGGTATCAAACCGGTCGAGCAGGCCCATTCGTGCTGTAGACGTAATTGTCTACAGCATGGTTCTACCACTCACACTTGATGTTAAGCCTGTTAGAAGCGCCCCTGTTATCAATAATAATGCATAAGTTTGAACATGACACCTTCACATGGATTGAGATTGTTTATCATTTATATCTATGAGATATATAAGTTTACTAACATTTGTATGAGTCTAACACTCGAAAACTGGAATGCTACTCAGCTTTGACAGCTTCTTACATTGTTTTTGCCATATAATTTTGACAGATAAGTTGGCCTTAAATGACATAAGGCAACCTTAATTGTTTGAATATTCGGGAGTAGATTGCTCAATAAATAAATTTTCTTTAATCTATTGGGACTAGTTCAAGGGTTATTTATGCTTTTCAAGTAGTTAGATAAAAGCTAAATACCTTACTTTTTTGTCTAGAGTACCACAAATGGTGAAGCAAATGATGAATCAACCATGAATGTGGATGGTGAGGATGAAGTTGATAATTTGCAACTAGCATGGGAAATGCTTGGTGAGTTTTGTAATTGTTGTCTTGTCTCAATACTGAATATTGTAATGTTATTCTGTGATGATATTATGAAACAGCCTTCGTGGCGCAGCGGGCGAGTAGCCGGTTGTGAAACGTGAAGTCGAAGTCGCGGGTTCGATTCCCGCACTGACACAAATGTCTGTGTGACCCACAGTGTATTGAAACGGGAAGTCTCTCGTAGTTAAAGTGATACCCACAACACTAGACTCGATCTTAGTGTGGGATCAGGACTAATGTGTGTAACTGTTGGGTGTATTTATTCTAGGTGTAGTCGCAGCGCATATGATCTGTGAACTGGGAGCTCTTGGGTTCGATTTTCAGATTTTCGGGCGGGGTGTTTTGCTAACGCTATTTGTCTGGGACTAGATTTTTAAGAGGGGGTCGACGTCAGGCACACAGCCGGTCGTAAAAATTAATACAAATTCTTTCTACAATATACTCGAGAATATGGGTGTTCTAGTTTTCTAGTTCGCCTCTGCCGAGTTCTTCTGAGATACAGGTGTAAGTGTATAGAAATCAATACATCGGTACACTTAACAGTCACATGTCTAGTCCAGCCCGCCTGGCATGTGCGCCAAAAGAACATTTTGTCTACGCTTTTTGTCTTGTTATAACCGGTTTTCCTTAATTGTCTATGGACATTAACATGTGTCTTCGTTTATTTTCATACAATATTGTAGACAACACGTAGAAAACATCTCGATGTCCATGTCGATTAATGGGTTATGCCGCGGCGCGCATGCTAGGCGTGCCGGCTTCACACTAGGTATATCCTGTATCTGAAACTACGAGAGACTTGGTCTCACACTGCCCAGACCTGAAACAAATATCTGTGGGTCACACAAACATTTCGACGGTCCCTACGTACAAAGCGACATGTCAAAAACTGAGGTTTTCAGGAGAACGAAATGAAGTTCATTTATAAGTTTAAGAATTATCATATTTGTTACATTGTTCGATTAGTATTTAAATTAGAATTTTTAGAATACAATATAATTAAAAAATATATCTATATAGTTATAGAGCGTATGGATAATCTAAAGCCATATATGCAATAAAAAATATGACATTTTGATATGTCGTTTTGTAGGTAGGGACCGTCGATTTGTCTAAGTGGTGGAATCGAACCCGCGACCTCTTGCTTCGCAGCCGGCTCCTCGCCTGCTGCTCCACGGAGGCTATCAAGCTGGGGTAGTATGTGTGTTGTGTTTGTTGCAGATCTGTCGCGCAGCATCCTGTACCGTCGCGTGCAAGATGTCGGCGGAGAGTCGGCGCGCTCGCTATTAGCGGATGCGCACCTCGCGCTCGGGGAGGTGGCGCTCGAGAGCGAGACGTACGATAAAGCTGTTATTGATATGCGTGAGTGTTGATGTTGCTTAGGCTTTTTTTTTATAGCAGAGATTGGCAAAAGAACTGTACGAGACAGTGGAACAAAATATTTTTTAATTTATAATTATAATATGAATACAATATGACCGCTTGTGTTCGCGCCGTGTCCCCGTCGTCGATTGCCGGCCTTCGGCCATACTCGGCGATCTTCGGCTCCCGATCGCGCGCTGATGTCTCGCGCCGTCGTGCCGTGTGCGTGTACACGAACAGATGGGTCACCTGATGGTAAGTGATCTCCACCGCCCATAGACACACAAGACACAAAAAGAATCATGGGTGCGTTGCCAACCTAAAAGAACGGAATGAAAGGGGAGGGAAAAGGAATTGGGAAAGGGAGGGGGGAAATGGGCCACCGGAAATTTCACTCACCGAACGAAACGCGACAGCAAGCTGCCACTTTACGTCGGTTTTCTGTAAGACAGTATCTAACCGGTCGAGCCGGCCCATTCGTGCTGTCTACAGCGTGGCTCTACCACTCAATAATAGTCTACAATAGTATATAACATATAGGTCAGTCTTTCCCGAAATGGGCTATAACGCCCCCTTGCCAATGTCAAAATAAACTCGTACTAGGGGTACTGCTCAATCCCAAGCATTTTTGTATTATAAATAGTCAACCCGTGTACCTTTGTTGTATTGGTGTTGTGATGTTTTTTCAGAAAGCTGCTTGGACCTTCAGAAAGAGCTATATCGAAGTGACGATAGGCGTATTGCGGAGACACATTATCAAATTGGTATGACGATTTCTTCTCACTAGTTTATGGGATTCTAAAATTGTGAATTTACAAATCTTATACCACACGACTTATGTGGCCTTCTTGGTATAGTGGTAGATATCGGTGTATATAACGTTTGGACCGGAGGGTCATGGGTTCGATTCCTATGTATGCATGGCGGTTTTTCTAATACGATTTGACTGGAACTGGAAGCCTCTAAACTAAGGCTGAATCTTTTCTGCAGCATTCTTTAAATATTGTGGTGTCCTAACCCCATTTTGATATAGGATTTTACTAAACATTTTGCCCCTTCATTGCTGCTTGAAAGCAGGAGGAATTCTAAAGTATAATTGGGTACTTGATTGTAGTAACCAATATCAGTGAATTTCTGTAGGAACATACATATGTAGATTTATCATCGTTATAATGGGTGCAATAGGAATTTATTAAAAATACTCCAAGGATAACTTTATTTTAGTAATTTAAATACTTCATTTTTTATCTGTGCGTCACGTTACTGTAAACACCAATCACGACGCATGATGTCACATTACTCATTTTTCTTATAAATGTATTCCACAATGGCATAAGACCTAAGATCAAAAGTCATACTGCCAGGTTATTTGGTATATATTTTCGTATTTTTGTATAAAGCTCAACCTTATTTTAACGCGGATGTGATCGACAATCAATATCTGATCGACGAAATGTCTGACCCATTTCTTTTAGTTTAAAATCACACATGTTATTTCCGCAATATTTTTTTAATGAGTGATTTTGTATCTATGGTCAGGAAAGATGACGTCACCCGTATCTATAGTTAACAGATAGAGTTGTGGCGGCTAATTTAATTACAAATTTCGAAATCTTTTTTACATGTTGATCCTAAACATGTAAAAAACAGGGCTATTGCCCTGTATACTTTTTAAAAAATAGTGAAGTACCCAATTGTAAACATTTGCATTCACATTTTCATATTGTTTACAGGTCTAGCCAACTCGCTCGCATCAAACTTCGAAGACGCCATAACTCACTTTAAAAACGCAGCCAACATCCTCGAAACCAGGATCAAGATATTAGAGAACCCCACAACGGCGAAGGAAGATGCCACAGTCAAGAAATTCACATCATCCGACCCGGTATACTCCATCGAAGGAGAGATTAAGGAGTTGAAGGAACTCCTGCCAGAGATCCAGGAGAAAATCCAGGATATGATGGACTATAAAGCTGAGGTAAGGCCGTGTGAATGTATTGAGGAGACTAGGAAGATGCTTCGGGGTATGATATTGAAGGAGCAGAGTAAATGTTACATTGACTGTCAGTCTTAAATAAGAGTATAAATTTTGTCTGGATCATTGCTGTCTATAATAAAAAATATGTATTATCCCTGTAATATTACTGTCCCACTGCTGGGTACGGGCTTCCTCCACTAATCAGAGGGTTTAGGCCTTAGTCTACCACGCTGCCTAATGCGAGTTGGTAGACTACAAATACCGTCGAAATTCTGGTGGAGAAATTCTCCGGTAATCCGGTTCCCTCACGATGTTTTCCTTCACCGTTATAGCAAGCGATAATTCACAAGAAAATACACTTAACATAGAAAAGTCAGAGGTGTATGCTCCACTTAGGGGGTTGGTCTCAAACCTTCGACACTCGTCTCTGCAGTCCGTACCTTTCCCAACTGAGCTATACTTGTATGAAATTGCCAAAAGGGCAAACTGCTAGCATTATTGTAAAGATGCCTTAAGACCTATAATACTACTTGAGAAGTTTGCGAATGGTAGGCATCGTAATTAATATTATGAATTCTTTGTTATGGAAACCTAATGGATATGAAAATTCAATTAGATTGTCTTGTCTAGAAGTATACCATTTTCACATTGAGTATATACACTGGCAGATTTTTTAATATGACTCGTATGAAATCAATTTGAGAATGATTTTTACTATCCAGTCATATTTATGTTTGTAAAATTTCGACTAAAACCGAGTCTAAAGCTATTTTTTTTTAAGCCTATGATATCTCTAATAACATATTGAGACTTAGTTGAACATAATTGCAATAGACGTGCACTAAAACATCACACAAAACATGTATTTCTAAAAAAATATTTCTATGGTCCATTGTTACATGACCAGGAGACAATGAAAAACCTTGTTTTGTGTAGATGTTTATGTGTTTTGTTCCGAAAAAACATATGCAGGAGACATTCCTTTATGAGAATAATGGTATGTATGAATAATATGGTAAGAACCATACATATTATACCAAAAATGTGGTTGTTAGAAATCACAACACTATTGATGTTTCATTGAATAATCCCAGTGAAATTTCTTATGATCGTTATAGATTTTTTTTGTTAAATTATAGTTTTAGTCAGCAATGATTCTAATAGTAGGGGAGCCCAAGCGGGGATTTCGGGATTTACTAAAGCGCGTCAGATTAATATACAGGGGGATACCTTGTACCCGGTTAAGTACCTCCACAAAACATGAGGCCCATATATAAGGCCGCCCGTGAAGGATACAGGATCAGATTAGTAAAAAAAAATTGACCATCAGAAATTCTCGAGCGCGTCAGATTAAGGTAGGGTGAGTTAATTACATCCTAAAAAGTGTATATTCCACTAATCTGACAATTTGAGAGTGACGTAAAAAAAGGGGAGGGCAACAAAGTTGTAAAAAAAAAACGTCATCTCGATATTCTCGAGCGTAGCTAAATTTTTTTTTATTTTGAAGGAAATAATTCAAGAATAAAGAAAAATATATAATCTGACGATTTCCGCAAGCCGAAATAACAAAAATTCGTCGATAAAGTTAAATGCGTGCAGTTGCGTGATGCCTACATTTCTTTCTCCGCGCTTCTATTCCTCTCTCACTCTTTCTCTATCTATTACTCTCTCACTCCGTCCCCACTCTGGTTTCTGCTTCCTGAGCTTTTCAATTAATTAAGTTCAATGATTTAAAAAAAAATATTTTGAAAGTGGTTTTTTTGGAATAACTTTTAACCGGCTTTATCCATCAACTTCAAAAACTCATCCGCCTTTGAGCTTGAAAAACCACGTCGATCGCCACCTAGCTGGTCAAAAGCGGTTGATTCGTTCGAGAGATATCGTGAACGAAAGAAACCCGAAAAAGGGTTTTTTCGGGATTACTCCGAAATTTGTGGTTCGATCAATTAAAATTGCAAAATTACTTATGAGGATGATAAAACTGCGTCGAATGCCGCCAACCGCGTGAAAATCGGTTGATCCATTCAAAAGTTATTGCGGTCTGAAAATTCCAAAAATAGTGTTCTACGAAATTTCTATTTCTTTGAACTCAGCGAGCTCAAAATATCACATAAATTATATTTTGAGCTCAAAAATGTCATAAGTACAATTTTAAGAGCCCAAGAATGGAATTAGCGGGAAGTTGCAGGGATGGCCTTTAAGGTGAACCGTTTTTCTAATTTTTTTTTGTCAGATCAGGCCAATCCCTCTAGATAATCGTCAGATTATGAGACAGTACGTTTAGAACATAAAGATGAACCATATATATCTTAATCTGACGCGCTTGAGTATTTCAAAATGGCGAATTTTTTTTGCACATTATGAAAATGGCCGCGAGTTTGCGTCCCATCGAAATCGTCAGATTAGTGAATGAGATCTTTTTTTTGGTGCACTTAACACTCCGTTAGAAAATCTGACGCGCTCGATAAAATTTTTTTTTTTTTCATTTTCAACCCTTAAATACAACCACTCGCATCATGCAAACGATCAGATTAACATACGTACATTATTAAAAATACGTAGGGCATTGATGCTTTCAATATCTGACGCGCTCGAGGATGTCCATGCAACAGTTTTTTTTTACATATTTAAAAATCTATAGCCGCTTCCCCCACCGATGTAAAGGTATATATCACATAACATTTTTTTCTTCATATCATCTAAGCTTTGCATCCCAATAGGTTTCTACGACGCTCGAGTAAATCCCCATTTAGCATCGTGGGCTCCCCTACTATAAGACATCGCTATTTTAACATTCCAATATACTCGTATTATAATGTATCGACATAATATACTCAACTTGTAATCGTGAATCTCCATCCTAGTGTAGTTAGTAGTAATATTTACTTCGGAATCTTAGGATATATCTCATTTTAAGATTAAGTGCCAAATTCAAAACTTGCCAAAATTTGTGATATGACGCGCCAAGCCAGTATTATTTTAAAATTTGGATAATTAATGTCAGTGCCTTAATTGCTACTGTTGGAAGACTGATTTTTGTATTCATTGTGATGGTAATATTAATTTGGATTGTGATTTTGTTGGATAAATCGTTGGTCAATGTTTTAATACTGTTAAGTCCAACAGTAGGGCAACTATTTTATTTAAGAGTTTTGAAAACATGTATTGATAAACTTAACTATGAAAAGCATCATTTGATGTATAGTTCATTGATATACATGTCAGTGTTATATATGTTTTGCATTTCTTAATTTGATATACAGGACTCATTTGATATCTCATATTTGATAAATGCAAAAGCATTTTGATGCTAAATAAAACTCATTAGAATACAAAAGAAAGGGGTTACATAATACAATTAAATAACATAACATAAGCTATGAACTAAGCTCGGCGAAATGTGGGTGTACTAGTTGGCTAGTACGACTCTGCCTACCCCTTCGGGGATACATGCGTGAGCTTATGTTATAATTACATAAATAATCAATTTAACATCTCAGGGATGTCTGTCTGTCTCATCGTTCATATCAATAATGCTGAGTATAACAATTATATTTAACTTATTGCTTGCCCCAACGTTTTAAAATACCATGTAAAATTATTGTTGCTGTACTGTTAGACTTTATAATATTGTGTAGTCCATATTAATCATGTTAGATGTAAGACACCACATGGCCATGTTCTGTACTGCGTTTTATGCTTAACTGAAATAAAATTGTTCAAAATTGAATACTTTTGTATAATTTCAGCTCGTATGAACACAATACATTAATGGCCATGTGGTTTTATTGTTTATAAGTTTATTTTGTCATGGCCATTGATGTACTCCGTGATTCTGCCTTTCTTGTTTAACATGATCAAATATCGTCTGTGGTTTGGTATACGTATGCTGAGAAACCGGTTGTGGGTTTGAATCCCGTGCAAGCACTTTTTCATTTGCCTACAAAGGCATACGTCGTCCTTGGTCTAGTGTCAGTGTATATGTATAGCCTGTGAACTAGGAGGTTGTGGGTTCGATTCCCAGGGCGGGAGGGTGTTTTACTAACACGATTTGTATCGACTTGCCCCAGTTGATGTCAGACAGGCAGCCTAGTACAGATTAGTTTAAAAGATAAATTCAGATGAGCTGACAACCCACATTTGTATGAAAAACACCCGAGCGCCTCTGGCGGTTACGGTGGGAATTAACGTTTGCCATATAAATTATTTTACGTAGTCGCTAGTGAGAAAACTTAAAAAATACTCATGGCTAAATCTCAGATGGTTAGAGATTGCCGATACCCATAGACATTAGCAAAATCAAGGGGAAAATTAACCCGCGACCTCTTGTGAAAAGAAAATATTACGAAGGATTAATAATATTAGCGCTGTAATGGCGCGTACACACCGGCCGAAAGAAGGCGAAGGAATCTACACCTGTTACGTTCACACAAACTTCCGCTGTTGTGTGAATGAAACAGGCATGATTCGTTTGCCTTCATTCGGTCCGGTTTGTACGCGCCATAATATTAGTGTCTCTCTGCTGGGCACGGACCCACTTTACCAATGAGAGGGGTTAGGCCTTAGTCTACCACGAAGGATTGGTAAGGGGTGTACATTATGGGTCTTTAGTCACTGTATGACACGTAACAGCAACGTGGTATAAATAGACATTGAATCTACCCAGAATTTCGCGGGTTAGTGCTGTGTATCAAACATAGGAAACTTTTATACATACATGGATTTTTCGGTCACATATCCCGAAGGGGTAGGCAGAGACGAAGTAGCAAACTAGAACATCTAAATTTCGCCGACCTCTTTTCCGTCCCAGAAGTGATAGGGGCGAGCCTATCGCCGTTTCGGGACCAAATTCCAAACACCGAGACACCGAGACCTCGGGACGGTAGTCGTACCGAAATACAACCACCAGTAGTGTACTACTGTATCACCAGTAATATGAGTCTACATAATATAGTATATTAACAGGCAGTTTCATATTATATATCACAATAAACTTCCGCAGACAATAAAACGAGTCCGCGAAACGTTGTGTCCGTCGAATGGCAGCTCGAGTGAGAACGGCGCAGGGCCGAGCTCCTCGGAACCCAAGCCAGCCGCCGCCGACATCTCGCATCTCATCAAGCGGAAGCGGAAGGCCGACGATGGCGAGGCCTCGCCCGCCAAGAGGGTCAACACGTGAATCATGACATGAAGATCTTAACGTGGGATGACAATATGAACGAGTTATGTGGTTTTACTCTTGTGATTTTTACGATTTATAAAATTGAAAAATGTCAAAAACTCGATAACTTACCGTGATTATAGGTACGGTGCACAAAAAAAATATACAGAGTGGTGCCAACATAATGACATTAAATTTGATAATGGGTAACATAGGTATTTTTAAATTTCCACGCAGCTATAAAAAAATTAACGTCAATACAGCAAAAAAAAAATTTAAGTACAAAATAAATAGCAAAAGTTCGGTTACTAAATGTCACACTATTTATACTGTGTAAAACCGGGATAACGCGCGAAAATCTACATGTAGGTATACTTTAGTAGGTACGCGGTGCGTGAATCTCGCATCCAAGGCATGCCGGGCAAGTCCATTCATGTTTGTTATCGACTTTGATTTTTAAAGTCTTTGGGCCGTAATATCAGCTGTTTTAGGTCGTCCCGAACGTCAACATGTGCAAAAATTGACAAAACTAAAAATCAATCCTATGGCTAAACTATTTCATCTATTCGCCTGATTTTTGGTACAAAGCTTTGCAACGTTGTAAGGTATATCTGGCATGATTTAATGTCGTTAAGTCGGCACCGTTCGTTTATAATAAATACAGTTCAATATTATCGACAAAAAATATTTAAAGTACATAATTTTCTAATGAGAACCGAAGAAACTTAAGTTAGTTGATATTGAAACTTAGGTTTTACCTAAATAGTGTGTGATCTAAAACGTGTCTTAAATACGTTATATATATAGGTTCTACTTACTTAATTAGTTTTTAACAACGGATCTTAAATACATTCTTATATACACCATGTTACGGGAGAAAGCCACTTTTGACAGATCAAACAAGCCAATTAGCCTTGAAATACTTAAACGTTATAACTCACGTTAAGATCTCTAACTCTATGCAGTGTATTGTACAAAACAATGTGATGTTATCCACTATATGATAGACGACAGTTTAAAGAAGTGACGATGTGTACGGATGTCAGTTCTGTTTGCTAAATTTGATTTGTATTATTTATAGGTTACTTCGAAATCATTTTGTACTTTTGGGAAATATATAAAAACTTAAATAAACATACCCAACAGACATAATATGATGTACGAATGTCGTGAGTATTGGGGACTACAAGAAAATTGCCTCAAAATATTTATGCATCAGACTACAACGCGGCTTATATGAATAAGGGCCTATTTTTAAATAGCCAGAAAACATTATTCTGGGTGTTAATTTTGTTGCCACAACACACGTGTCATACATACGTTAAAATAAGTCTCAAAATTATTCTCCAAATAAGAGTTATCTGGGCTATTGAAAAGTCGGTCTTAATTATACTAAATAAAAAATGAATACTATTTTTTGTAATTACGATTAAAGAATATTGGTATAAAATTATTTTGGAGTAACCGTGCATCTTTATGTATACTTAATTAATTAGTAATGTATTTTTGTAAGGGATAAAGATTTAATTTCGATCATCTCATATTAACTAATAATAAAGTGGCATTTTGTCCAAAAATTAAATTAAATCAAAACTTTATACGACTGTTCTGCTGATATAACATACAATACAATCTCAAAGGTCCGCCATTTTCAATTCCATTTTTTACTTATACATTCTGCTCCATTTTTGTAGTAGGTATGTAGTAGGTAACTTTTTCGTTACATCGACTTTGACGTTATATTATAATAAGAGACAGACTGAAATTAGTCCGAATAAGTAGATAATGTACGCAATAGAATCGTGTCTTGAAATCATAATATGTAGGAGTAGGTACGCTTTATTAGTCCTTATTTGGTAAAAAAACAAATTAACGTTGTTCTTCTCCCTTTAAAAAATTATGGCGCCCACGCATTTGCGATGATTTAGTCCAAGTCAAGGTAAATAGAGCATTTATGTTTTCACAATGACCATGAGACCCAGATGTGGATAGTCTCAAGGTCCTGCTGGGATTATGGCAGTAATTCCTTCCAGTGCGATGCCCTTCAGACGAACTTTACTCGACGAATGGACCGAACAAAGCCAGCCAACGCACCAAGCAAAACTCGTCAAAGATCACCGGTCAAAATGTTTCTACATTATACCGTCCATCTTCGCTGCAGTTTGATGCATTAAATCACATCACTTAAAAACAACAAACACAGCTCTAGAAAATAATATGAAATAATTTTAACAAACGACGCCCACCCTGTCAGACTTCCCGTCAAAATCCCCCTCATTCACGTTATACAATTGATAATTAGTTAAAATTTAGCAGCCAATGTTAGGGAATTAAACAAAGTCATTAAAAAGAATATATAATAGAATAGCAATTACAGATAAATAATGAGGTTTACAACATTTTTATTACCATACTTAAGTTACAAATGTGGAAAAGCAGGGCAGCATTTTTTTACTAGCAAACACAAATTTTACTGTTTCTGTTTTTTTGTTGGTATTTACTTCTGTGCTTAACCATAAGTCTTGCCCATCTGTCAATGTAACCTGTTAAAAAAATATTTTATTGACCACTTCCCGCGAAACGTCGTTTAGAAAAACAAAAATGCGAGATTTCCATTTGGGTAACACTTCTTATGTCTCTTTTTTGCAGTATTCTCAATGATATTTTATTCTTTAAGTATTCTCTATTTATTTATAAAACTCTCATAGATTTTTCAAAGCACTAGTATGTATAAAAGGTTGTATGTGTTTGCTACTTTTAATGCCATATAATTCCTTTTATAAACTACGAATTTTCTTTTTTTAGGTAAGTTTGACGAAGTCTACTTTCTTAGATTTAATTTTTTATTCAAGCTTAACGTTGTTTACGCTTTTATCAGATTGTAAAAAATCATTAACAGATAATAATATGATAGTTACATCGAAGCGTACAATTAGATAAGTAATTCTGATAGTATTTGTTAAGTTATTTGCAAATATTCGATTTATTGCGTCATATTTAAGAATTAGTAAGTCGATACTGTTATATTGTTAATTTATATAATCATATCTTAGTCTTCAAGTTTGAATAAAAAGTAATTTTCTTAATTATGTTTTTTAATGTGCTTGTCAGTTTTTTTCATATTGTCATTTTGAGCCACTAGCTATTCATAAAACAATTATGAATCTTAGATTATTCTCTTATGAATAGATAGATAACTCTTTATCGCACAACAACAAAGAAATACAGAAAAGAACAAATAATATAAGGTGTAAACATGTCTTATCGCTCAAAGCGGTCTCTGCCAGACAAGTGACAACCTTTCGATGGAGAAGATTTCAGAAAAAAAACCGATCGATATAGTAATTTTGGACTAGGAATGAATGCAAATCACACATAATTCAGAATTACTTTAATAATTCATAAATACAATACAGCTATTTCACGTCACAGTTTGACTACGGCTTTACCAACGTTGTCTCCAGATAACATACCAACAAACGCGTCGTAAATGTTATCAAAACCCTCTGTGATGTGTTCCCGCACCTTCAGCTTTCCACTAATGATCCAATTGGTGAGGTCGTTGAAAGCTTCAGGCCACCGAGTCAACCATTGGTGCACTAAAAATCCTTCAACCTTCAATTGTTTAAAGACCAACATGGGTTGTATAATGGTCGCTTTTGGTAGCTGTCGTGGATCACCGTTGTAAGAGCTGATGCTTCCGCACACGGAGACTCTCCCAAAATCATTCATCTGGCTCATGATGATGCTGCTTATTTCTCCTCCAACATTATCAAAATAACAATCGATTCCGTTCGGTGCCGCTTCTTTTAGTGCAGCGCTAACATCTGCTGTTTTGTAGTTGAATGCCTTGTCGAAGCCCAAATCATCTTCAAGCCATTTCACTTTATCATCAGACCCAGCAAAACCTATAACCTTACAGCCCTTGATCTTGGCTATTTGACCAACCAGTGATCCCACGGCTCCGGCTGCTCCTGTAACCACTACAGTCTCACCAGCTTTGGGTTTGCAGATTTCCAAAAATCCAAAGTAAGCGGTCGCTCCTGGCATGCCAACAGCACCGACGCCGAGGGATGGTGATAGATTCTTTAAATTCGGCAGCTTGTAGACGCGATCCACTGCCACACTGCTCTCTTTATTGGTGTCAATGATGCAATAATCGCACCAGCCCTTGTGAGATACGACTTTCGCACCAACAGGAAACTTGGGGTTTCTAGTGTCTTCAACTGTACCGACATGGAAACCGAACTGATCATACGGAACTGGGTATCGAGCACTGTAGGCGCGTTGGTACGGATCTACGCTTATCCACTCAACTTTAACAAGTATTTCTCCATTTTGGAGTGGTGGCAGCTCGTATTCCACTATATCAAAATCTTCGCGCTTCGGAAGTCCTTGGAACCGGTTTTTGACCACGTATTTATGTGCCTTCACCATGTTTGTGTCTTACCGGATCGCAACAGACTGATATGATTGTGATAATTTGTCAAAAATGTATTATCGTATCCTGTTATCTATTCCCTATCATATAAATAACCTATCGAACAGTCATCTAGCTCGTGCAACCTCTGCTGGTGTAAGCAGAGTGGGCTAGAGCTGATTACTCTTGATTACATATCTACATTGACAAACTAATTATTAACCAACTGATTTTATTTTATGACCTTTTCTAATATGTTAACATACCGATTAAAGGTAACTTCGAGATTATTGCAGTAATAAACGAAAAAGTCACAGTTGCCCATGCGCGCTAATGGGTAACAATTATTTGATTTGAATCACTTCTTTGGTTTTATAATATTGTACTTGACAGGAGGTCCTTTCAATTAAAGGTTGGGTAATACATCTTGTAGTTGAATTTTCTGTTTGAAATATCACGTGTGATTTTTGTGTTATTGCTAGGAGCTAAAATATACATATGTCCGGTATGATAGTAAACTCGCAACATGTTACATGAAGAGACAGAAACGACCTTAGCGAAATATGTGAGCACTAGATACGAACTTAGACTTTGCCTTTTGACGATAAAAGGAGAGATTTAACTTGTGGAAGTAAATGATTAATGAGTAAGATGAACGTTTGATAACTGTGAATTTCCACTTAAAATTAATGATATGTAATGGATCACATTCGTAATTATATTTCATGCACATGGTTGTATATTAAGGGCCACTTGCAGGACCGCGATGGTCTATTTATGCCAAAACTTTATTTAAAGATAGCAGTGAGCTGTAGGATAAATCGAGTTTAGTTTTAACTTTAGATTAGTAATAGGGCTGCAAGTCACCCTAAGATATTAAGGGCGACTTGCAGGGATTTCACTATAATCGCCATTTTATTAGTCCCCGACTTTGTCCTAAACTTGATTAAAATCAAATGTCATATTAGTTGTCCCGAATTCACTCGCAGCTCCGCAGTAAACCACGATGAATCTTGTAATAAACCCCATTTTGGAATCATTTCAGTTTAACGTCTTGCACGTCGTCGATTTACCCCTTATCTGGATTAAAATAAACGACAAAGTTAAATCATCGGGGCCGCCGGTTTAAATGGCTAATCGCCATTATTGAATGTCAAACAACATAACATTTTCATATTATTTCTTGTTGTTTTATGAAAATAATAATAATAATAACACTCAACAGTCACAAACATAGTCCTGACCCCACACTTGTGTCGTGGGTATCAGGAACTACGAGATACTTTCGGTCTCACAACACCCAGACTCGAAACAAATATCTGTAGGTCATACAAACATTTGTCTCGGTGCGGGGATCGAACCCGCGGCCTCTCGCTTATCGGATAGCCTTATCGGCTGTGTGGTCGTCTATCACATCTGGAACGGAACTAAGCTCGGCGAAATGTGGGTGTTCTAGTTCGCTAGTGCGCCTCTGCTTACCCCTTCGGGGATACAGGCGTGAGCTTATATTATGTTTTCTACCATGTCCTATGCCTACCATGTCATGTGCCTACTCCGCGATGTTCTCCTATTTTTAGGAGATAGGGGGTTACCACCACCTCTTATAGCAGTCTTATTATAATCTTACTTGTACCGATTCCCATACAAAACAAACGAAGAACGATTATAATAATACTGCTATAAGAGGTGTGTTAACCCTGCAGTTGTTTACGAGATGATAAATTCCGCTTGAGCTAACAAAGTGCAAAGTTACTCCTAGTTACTCCTTAATAAATATAAATAACTAGCCTCATAGTATGTGTGTTCGTATTACATGTGAACATTTGGCGACTATTAACTTAAGAGAATCTATTGAAAAATCATATATAATAAACTAGAATTCGTTTTATGCAAAATTTTTATGATAGATGTTTTGATACGGAACTTTAGATATGAATCTAATGGAACGTAAAGAATGAGTAGAAGTAATGAAATCGCGGATTAATAATCTACACTCGGATTTCTTAAATCGAACCAGAAATGTGTATGTGCAAGACAACTAATGGGACATTTGATTTAAATGGCATTTAGGACTGAATCGTGTATTAATAAAACGGCGAATAGAGTAAGATGCAGTGTTGCAAAAGTGTAAAATTAAAACTCGTTAGATTTGGCATCTGAAAATCGGGAGATTTTTATACGGAATGAAACACAAGTAGTTTATGTTAATAATGCGTTAATTTATTTAATTATAATCAGTAAGTTACATATAATCATTTATAGTTTGATATATTGTACATTGATTAATCATTTTCGTCTTCTTACCACCTCTTACTACCTATTTTCGTGAACATTTTCTCATATTTATTAAAATTGTAACAACATTGATTGTTGGTTTCTATACATCATTTTGTGTGCAGAAGATCTACCATTGGCAGAGTGGAAAGTTTAATCCGTTATTTTTGTGCGAGCTCTTCGTAACTAAGTTTTAACCTTGGATACTGACGCCGTGCAACGTAGTGAGACAATAATGTCTCACTTGGAAAGCCTTCACGCCGCGGCCGTGTACTGTCGTTCTATGTGTTATATTTCTATGACATGTGTATGCAATTCTATGAATGGACTATAATGAACGACTAAAGCAAGTATAAGTTATCCAATTTGGGAAACAACCCGAACGAAGTTATCTTCAGAGACATTTGACAGCCTCCGTAGCGCAGAGGGCGAGCAGCCGGCTATGAAGCGAGAGGCCGCGGGTTCGATCCCCGCACCGAGACAATTATTTGTATGACTCACAGATATTTGTTCCGGGTCTGGGTGTTGTGAGACGGAAAGTATCTCGTAGTTCCTGATACCCACGACACCAGACTCGATCTTAGTGTGGGGTTAGGACTATGTATGTGACAGTTGGGTGTTATTTATTTATTTTCCCTTGTATACTTACCAGACAATAATAAACTCTATTATAAGGTATTTTAGTACAATTTGCTTTAATATACCGCGAAGTTGAATGGCCGTATTATATTGTGTAGTATTGTCGTATAGGCCGTATTGTATTGTATTACAGGTTTCTTTTAGTTTTGCCGTATTAATAATATTATGTTCCATTTTTTATAAGAATATTATTTTACATTAGTTGAAAATCCAAAAATTCGGCAGATAGGACTGCTACATCGGGACATCGTGAGCAATGACCAAAATCAGTAAATATCCCGATAAATCGGGAAATTTTGCAACGCGGGCAAGATGCCTACACTCTTCACTACTCCAAATTCATAAGTTCCGTTTCACAAAAAATATATAACCACAATCACAATTCCGCATAAAAAAATATTTTTTGCAATTTAAAATAAAATAAATCCCAACAATCACTCATTATTTACGTTCCGTAAATTTCATATTATTATCTATAGTGCCGTCTCGCAACATCTATCATCACAATTTCGCGTAGAAAGAATTGTATTTTATTTTATATGATATTTCAATAGATTCTCTTGTGTCAATAGTTGGCAAATATTTAGTTTTAATTCAGTTTGAATACATGTAATATAAACACACATACGACGAGGCTGTATGTGGTTGCTTCCTTGGCCTAATTGATGAAAGGCATAATTGAAAAAAAATAATTAGTGTCAGTTGTCTGGATTACGACTTGTCAACTAGACATACGTATAATATTTCGCGATAAGGAATGGTCACTTTAGTTCGCGGCTCCTCAACGAACTAGTTCGTTCTTTTAGTTCACGTCTCGAACCAAAGAAAGGCTAAAAAAATATTATTTGCACGAATTTTAACCGACTTTAAAAAAGGAGGAGGTTATTAATTAATCGACTTCAAAAAAGGAGGAGGTGAATTAACCGACTTAAAAAAGAGGAGGTTAACAATTCGTTGGAATCTTTTTTTATGTATGTTCCCGGATTAATTATTTTTTATTCTTTCATAATATGCTGCTGTTTTTTTTACTTGTACATACTTGGGGAATAGTGACGGCGTCTAAGGGACAACCCTTACCAAACGAACCCAACGATGACGGTGGTCTACTTACACAGTAGGCCACCAACACCTTTAGGTTTAAGCCAACCTTATCTGCATGTGGTACACTTTTCTGAGTAACGGACTAGGTGCTGGCGAAACCTGGGTTCTTGCCTTGCAGGGTATGGGGGACAGACCAGGGACCAAATGTTTGCTATTAGATCGTTTTGCGAGGCATGCATGTTGAAAGAAAAAGCTTCTGCATATCGCTTTCCTGGATCTGCAGAAGGCTTTTTACTTTGTGTCCCGACGGGTAGTCTGGTGGGCCCTAAGGTTCAAAGGGGTGCCAGAAGCTTATGTTGACGTTATCGAAGACATGTTCTTCCGATCAAAGTCTTTGATTCGGACTGCTTTTGGCGTCACCACACCCTTCCCATTCACTATGGAGGTTCAGCAACCACCGTGGGTGTTCATGTACGCTGATGTCTAAGACAAACAGCGTCTAGGGGCCGCTTGAAAATGGCCGACTGAAAGGAAATGTGCTAAAGATCAAGTACATGAGTTGCGTAAACGTAGTATTTTATAAATGTTTTCAAATATTTTTTATCGAAGAAAGTAAAAGAAAATATTATGATGTGTTCCCATCTGTGAGACTAAAAAGTGCTGCGCACCGTATTTGAATATAGCTTAAAAAAGCACGATATTTCCCTAGTGGTTATTGACTACGTTACGAAAACAAGACCATCATTTGGCCAGTACTTCTGTGTATATGTACGATACGTGGTCTGTCAGCGTTATTTTAAGGAAATCCAGACGACCTCAAAAGCGCTGGCTGGACTTTTTAGAGAATGATATGAGAACCAATGGTCTTACTTTGGACGATACTCAAGACTTAGATTCTATCTAACTTATCAAACGAACTAAAGAACGAGAGATCTGGGAACTAGTTCGTTAATTTCTTCTGTGGGAGCTGTCCTCCGCACTGGTTCGTTCGCGAACTATATAAGTCTATTGTCAACAATGGTAATTTCTATAATAGAGGTATAATAAAATTTTATCAAGAAGTAACTTTGAAATTCGTTAACTTAAGTGAAATTTGTCATCTCGAAAACAACGCTCTCCTAGAAAATAGAATAACTAATGTACTTTGTAATAGAAGAACATTGCGGAGTGCGAGCGTGCACAAGAAAACAAGGTACTCGTTGATGGTGATGAACTAAGTGTGGAGTTGCGCCAGTTACAAGGCGTTTGTGATGCGTGTGCCGAAACCTATCCTGCACCGAGGTGCGACGAGACATTGAGGAAAACTTTTGACTGCAGTGCCGGGTCGGGCGTGGTTGGTATACCACCGCTTCCAAGGACTAGTGCCACACGTGCGCACACAAATATCGTGCATAATAGTGAAGTGTTGTAATTATGTGGTTTTTCAAGAGATTATGTACATACAATGTTAGTTTGTAAGGTGTATGTATGGGTTATTGATAATTATATACTCTTCGTAAAAAAACTTGAGTTTTTATATATTTTACGAATTCATCATCCTTGTTTGATACCAAATCATGTTCAGTGTAAAAAACAAAGCCATTTTTATCATAGATTTTCATTAAACAACAAGAAATAATGTGAAAAGGTTATGTTTTTTGTGTTTAAATTCTTTGGTTGTTTGTCAATAAAATCAAGATTAGCGACTTTAAACCGGCGGCCATGCCCATTTAAGTTAAACGTTTATTTAAATCGAGATGAAGGGTAAAACCACGACGTGCAAGACGTTGAACTGAAATGATGCCAAAATGGAGTTTATTTTACGATTAAACGTCGTTTATCGCCTAGCTGCAAGTCACCCTAAGGGCGACTTGCAGGGATTTCACTATAATCGCCATTTTATTAGTCCCCGACTTTGTCCTAAACTTGATTAAAATCAAATGTCATATTAGTTGTCCCGAATTCACTCGCAGCTCCGCAGTAAACCACGATGAATCTTGTAATAAACCCCATTTTGGAATCATTTCAGTTAAACGTCTTGCACGTCGTCGATTTACCCCTTATCTGGATTAAAATAAACGACAAAGTTAAATCATCGGGGCCGCCGGTTTAAATGGCTAATCACGATTATTGAATGTCAAACAACATAACATTTTCATATTATTTCTTGTTGTTTTATGTAAATAATAATAATAATAACACTCAACAGTCACAAACATAGTCCTGACCCCACACTTGTGTCGTGGGTATCAGGAACTACGAGATACTTTCGGTCTCACAACACCCAGACTCGAAACAAATATCTGTAGGTCATACAAACATTTGTCTCGGTGCGGGGATCGAATCCGCGGCCTCTCGCTTATCGGATAGCCTTATCGGCTGTGTGGTCGTCTATCACATCTGGAACGGAACTAAGCTCGGCGAAATGTGGGTGTTCTAGTTCGCTAGTGCGCCTCTGCTTACCCCTTCGGGGATACAGGCGTGAGCTTATATTATGTTTTCTACCATGTCCTATGCCTACCATGTCATGTGCCTACTCCGCGATGTTCTCCTATTTTTAGGAGATAGGGGGTTACCACCACCTCTTATAGCAGTCTTATTATAATCTTACTTGTACCGATTCCCATACAAAACAAACGAAGAACGATTATAATAATACTGCTATAAGAGGTGGTGTTAACCCTGCAGTTGTTTACGAGATGATAAATTCCGCTTGAGCTAACAAAGTGCAAAGTTACTCCTAGTTACTCCTTAATAAAAATAAATAACTAGCCTCATAGTATGTGTGTTCGTATTACATGTGAACATTTGACGACTATTCACTTAAGAGAATCTATTGAAAAATCATATAAAACAAACTAGAATTCGTTTTATGCAAAATTTTTATGATAGATGTTTTGATACGGAACTTTAGATATGAATCTAATGGAACGTAAAGAATGAGTAGAAGTAATGAAATCGCGGATTAATAATCTACACTCGGATTTCTTAAATCGAACCAGAAATGTGTATGTGCAAGACAACTAATGGGACATTTGATTTAAATGACGTTTAGGACTGAATCGTGTATTAATAAAACGGCGAATAGAGTAAGATGCAGTGTTGCAAAAGTGTAAAATTAAAACTCGTTAGATTTGGCATCTGAAAATCGGGAGATTTTTATACGGAATGAAACACAAGTAGTTTATGTTAATAATGCGTTAATTTATTTAATTATAATCAGTAAGTTACATATAATCATTTATAGTTTGATATATTGTACATTGATTAATCATTTTCGTCTTCTTACCACCTCTTACTACCTATTTTCGTGAACATTTTCTCATATTTATTAAAATTGTAACAACATTGATTGTTGTTTTCTATACATCATTTTGTGTGCAGAAGACCTACCATTGACTTAGTGGAAAGTTTAATCCGTTATTTTTGTGCGAGCTCTTCGTAACTAAGTTTTAACCTTGGATACTGCCGCCGTGCAACGTAGTGAGACAATAATGTCTCACTTGGAAAGCCTTCACGCCGCGGCCGTGTACTGTCGTTCTATGTGTTATATTTCTATGACATGTGCATGCAATTCTATGAATGGACTATAATGAACGACTAAAGCAAGTATAAGTTATCCAATTTGGGAAACAACCCGAACGAAGTTATCTTCAGAGACATTTGACAGCCTCCGTAGCGCAGAGGGCGAGCAGCCGGCTATGAAGCGAGAGGCCGCGGGTTCGATCCCCGCACCGAGACAATTATTTGTATGACTCACAGATATTTGTTCCGGGTCTGGGTGTTGTGAGACCGAAAGTATCTCGTAGTTCCTGATACCCACGACACCAAACTCGATCTTAGTGTGGGGTTAGGACTATGTATGTGACAGTTGGGTGTTATTTATTTATTTTCCCTTGTATACTCACCAGACAATAATAAACTCTATTATAAGGTATTTTAGTACAATTTGCTTTAATATACCGCGAAGTTGAATGGCCGTATTTTATTGTATGTAGTATTGTCGTATAGGCCGTATTGTATTGTATTACAGGTTTCTTTTAGTTTTGCCGTATTAATAATATTATGTTCCATTTTTTATAAGAATATTATTTTACATTAGTTGAAAATCCAAAAATTCGGCAGATAGGACTGCTACATCGGGACATCGTGAGCAATGACCAAAATCAGTAAATATCCCGATAAATCGGGAAATTTTGCAACGCGGGCAAGATGCCTACACTCTTCACTACTCCAAATTCATAAGTTCCGTTTCACAAAAAATATATAACCACAATCACAATTTCGCATAAAAAAATATTTTTTGCAAATTAAAATAAAATAAATCCCAACAATCACTCATTATTTACGTTCCGTAAATTTCATATTATTATCTATAGTGCCGTCTCGCAACATCTATCATCACAATTTCGCGTATAAAGAATTGTATTTTATTTTATATGATATTTCAATAGATTCTCTTGTGTCAATAGTTGGCAAATATTTAGTTTTAATTCAGTTTGAATACATGTAATATAAACACACATACGACGAGGCTGTATATGGTTGCTTCCTTGGCCTAATTGATGAAAGGCATAATTGAAAAAAAATAATTAGTGTCAGTTGTCTGGATTACGACTTGTCAACTAGACATACGTATAATATTTCGCGATAAGGAATGGTCACTTTAGTTCGCGGCTCCTCAACGAACTAGTTCGTTCTTTTAGTTCACGTCTCGAACCAAAGAAAGGCTAAAAAAATATTATTTGCACGAATTTTAACCGACTTTAAAAAAGGAGGAGGTTATTAATTAATCGACTTCAAAAAAGGAGGAGGTGAATTAACCGACTTAAAAAAGAGGAGGTTAACAATTCGTTGGAATCTTTTTTTATGTATGTTCCCGGATTAATTATTTTTTATTCTTTCATAATATGCTGCTGTTTTTTTTTTACTTGTACATACTTGGGGAATAGTGACGGCGTCTAAGGGACAACCCTTACCAAACGAACCCAACGATGACGGTGGCCTACTTACACAGTAGGCCACCAACACCTTTAGGTTTAAGCCAATCTTATCTGCATGTGGTACACTTTTCTGAGTAACGGACTAGGTGCTGGCGAAACCTGGGTTCTTGCCTTGCAGGGTATGGGGGACAGACCAGGGACCAAATGTTTGCTATTAGATCGTTTTGCGAGGCATGCATGTTGAAAAAAAAAGCTTCTGCATATCGCTTTCCTGGATCTGCAGAAGGCTTTTAACTTTGTGTCCCGACGGGTAATCTGGTGGGCCCTAAGGTTCAAAGGGGTGCCAGAAGCTTATGTTGACGTTATCGAAGACATGTTCTTCCGATCAAAGTCTTTGATTCGGACTGCTTTTGGCGTCACCAAACCCTTCCCGTTCACTATGGAGGTTCAGCAACCACCGTGGGTGTTCATGTACGCTGATGTCTAAGACAAACAGCGTCTAGGGGCCGCTTGAAAATGGCCGACTGAAAGGAAATGTGCTAAAGATCAAGTACATGAGTTGCGTAAACGTAGTATTTTATAAATGTTTTCAAATATTTTTTATCGAAGAAAGTAAAAGAAAATATTATGATGGGTTCCCATCTGTGAGACTAAAAAGTGCTGCGCACCGTATTTGAATATAGCTTAAAAAAGTACGATATTTCCCTAGTGGTTATTGACTACGTTACGAAAACAAGACCATCATTTGGCCAGTACTTCTGTGTATATGTACGATACGTGGTCTGTCAGCGTTATTTTAAGGAAATCCAGACGACCTCAAAAGCGCTGGCTGGACTTTTTAGAGAATGATATGAGAACCAATGGTCTTACTTTGGACGATACTCAAGACTTAGATTCTATCTAACTTATCAAACGAACTAAAGAACGAGAGATCTGGGAACTAGTTCGTTCATTTCTTCTGTGGGAGGTGTCCTCCGCACTGGTTCGTTCGCGAACTATATAAGTCTATTGTCAACAATGGTAATTTCTATAATAGAGGTATAATAAAATTTTATCAAGAAATAACTTTGAAATTCGTTAACTTAAGTGAAATTTGTCATCTCGAAAACAACGCTCTCCTAGAAAATAGAATAACTAATGTACTTTGTAAAAGAAGAACATTGCGGAGTGCGAGTGTGCACAAGAAAACAAGGTACTCGTTGATGGTGATGAACTAAGTGTGGAGTTGCGCCAGTTACAAGGCGTTTGTGATGCGTGTGCCGAAACCTATCCTGCACCGAGGTGCGACGAGACATCGAGGAAAACTTGCCGACTGCCGTGCCGGGTCGGGCGTGGGTGGTATACCACCGCTTCCAAGGACTAGTTCCACACGTGCGCACACAAATATCGTGCATAATAGTGAAGTGTTGTAATTATGTGGTTTTTCAAGAGATTATGTACATACAATGTTAGTTTGTAAGGTGTATGTATGGGTTATTGATAATTATATACTCTTCGTAAAAAAACTTGAGTTTTTATATATTTTACGAATTCATCATCCTTGTTCGATACCAAATCATGTTCAGTGTAAAAAACAAAGCCATTTTTATCATAGATTTTCATTAAACAACAAGAAATAATGTGAAAAGGCTATGTTTTTTGTGTTTAAATTCTTTGGTTGTTTGTCAATAAAATCAAGATTAGCGACTTTAAACCGGCGGCCATGCCCATTTAAGTTAAACGTTTATTTAAATCGAGATGAAGGGTAAAACCACGACGTGCAAGACGTTGAACTGAAATGATGCCAAAATGGAGTTTATTTTACGATTAAACGTCGTTTATCGCCTAGCTGCAAGTCACCCTTAGCATTTAAATTCTGATGTACCCGTATCAGTACCTTGATTGACGTCACTGAGATAAGCGTACGAAATCGAAAGCATAAAGCCACGTCTCCTGCACATGTTTTTTCGAAACAAATCACTAAAAACATTTACACAAAACAAAGTTTTTCATCATGTAACAATGGACCATAGACAGAATTTTTTGAAATACCATGTTTTGTGTAATGATTTAATGTAGGAGACGCGGCATAAGACATTCGTACAAATTGGGAAACCTGATGCGAAATTTTCAGAAGTTTCTTTGTTGCCACTTTCACTTACTTACAGACGCCACTGTAACTTATAAAAAGATCTTTGCTTATCTTTTCGCTAAGAATAGCCTGTCACTTTTTTCCTTGCGTTACATTGTTTAAAAATGAAAGGCACAACCTACGGTTAAAGATAAGCAGCGCTTAAATATTTTTATAAGTAAGGGGCCCAATCTGTATGTATCTAATAAGTTTGAAGTGTGGACGTTCGATGAGCAACCTCTTGCTTAATACATTACTGCTTTTCATGCATCAATTATATTGACGTCAATCGTTAGTTATTTAATATTAGTATTAAGTATTATACCTTTCGTAACATTCGTCGCCTTCTTGGTCCAGTGACGGTGTATATGGGCTATGAACCGTGAGGTCCTGGGATCGATTCCCAGGCCAGGCGTGGAGTTTTTTAAATCTATTTTCCCGGAACTGGATCCTAAGATGGGGGTTGGCGTCAGGCAGACAGCTGGTCGTAAAAATGAAGTCAAATCCTTTCTGCAACATGCTTGAGAAAGTATTATATCACGCCATAATCACAAGTTTCAAATCCTTCATAACTTATCCGATCGTAACCAAATATAATCCAGCCCGTCTAGCATGCGCGCCACGACATATCCCAATAATCGACAGTCGAGATGTTGTCTACGTGTTGTCTACAATATTGTATGAAAATAAACGAGGACGCATGTTAGTGTTCGTAGACAAAAAGGGAAAACCGGTTATAACAGGACAAAAAGCGTAGACAAAATGTTCTCGTGGCGCGCATGCTAGGCGGGCAGGGGTGGTCCCAAATATGAGGTATAATATATACCATAGGTCCCATATATCTTAACCATCGCGTCACTTTCTTTCTCTCTTTCTACCTGCCCTTATCCCACCTATTAAGGTGGTTATCCCACTTACATATACTTATTCCACATTAGTGGGCTCGGTGCATTATGCAACACTTACGCGAGATATCGCGTAACATACATAAAAATACAGACAAACTGATTACTTCCTTTTGAAGTCGGTCGAAATGTAAACAAGAATTCGGTCAAAGAATAATTCGGTATTAAATCTACTTAGCAGTAGTTACGATGTGAACAGAAAAAAAATGTGACAAAAAGGAAACACCTATTGTTATTTTATTATTTATTCTTGACTATTCTGTTATTGCGAAATCGTACATTCCTTAAACTCAAACCAAAGACATTCAATATTTGTAATATTAAATCTCTTTGACCAAAACATTCTTAAATTTTGACAACAGTTTTACCAATATTTTTACCAGCAAGCATTCCAACGAATGCGTCATATAAGTTGTCGAAACCCTCCGTAACATGCTCCCGTGCCTTTAGTTTGCCAGATTTAATCCAGTCAACAAGTTGTGTAAATGCCTCTGCCCATTTGTCAACCCAACGCCATACAAGGAATCCATCCATTTTCAATTCTTTGAATACTATAGCAGGTTGCAAGACGGTGGCCTTCGGCATCTCAGCAGGATTTTCGTTGTATGAGCTGATGCTTCCACAAGCGGCAATTCTTCCACACATGTTCATCTGGTGAATTATCTGACTACTAATTTCCCCTCCAACGTTATCAAAGTAACAATCGACGCCATTTGGTGCTGCTTGTTTGAGCGCTTCTGTCACGTTCACAGTTTTGTAGTTAAATGCTCGATCGAAACCAAGGTCTTGCTCAAGCCACTGGACTTTGTCGTCTGAACCAGCGAATCCGATGACTTTGCAGCCTTTGATTTTTGCAATTTGTCCCACTAACGAACCAACTGCACCGGCCGCTCCAGTTACCACGACAGTTTCTCCCGGCTTCGGTTTACAGATGTCCAAGAATCCAAAATAAGCGGTAACACCAGGCATTCCTACAGCACCGACAGCTAAGGATTCTGAGAGGCCTTGCATATCAGGCATTTTGTAGAGTTTTTGTTCCAGAGCGCCAGGCACGCTGGGATTTACGACGCAATAATTGCACCATCCTTTATGGCTGACTACCTTAGTACCAACTGGGTATTCGGGATTCTTGCTCTCTACAACTGTTCTCACCTGGAAGCTGTACTGGTCATAGGGCACTTTGGTGGAACTGTTGTAGGCGCGTAGATAAGGGTCCACGCTCACCCACTCGCCTTTGACAAGTATGTCTCCGTTTTTGAGTGGAGGTAGGTTGTATTCCACTATTTCGAAGTCATCACGTTTCGGCACGCCGTCGAAGTGTTTCTTGACAACATATTTGCGGGCTTTCACCATATTGGACACTGATTATTACGATCAACTGCAACAAAACAAAATTATTACGTATATTGGGCCTTACTTATAAAAACTTTTACGCTCTTGTATTTTGGTAAAAATACCGTCCTGAGGTCTGAGGGTTCGATCACTGTGTTGGGTAAAGTGATACTGGGTTTTTAAATAAGTGTCACTCCGGAGTCTGGAATTTGTGCCCGATATGGCGATAGGCTCGCCCTTTGAAGATAAGAAGCGCGTAAATATTTTATTTCAAGCTTTTATTTAGTTTCACCTGTACCATTATTACAAGCTTTTATTTAGTTTCTGTCCCGTTGTTACAAGCTTTTATTTAGTTACACCTGTCCCGTGGTCTATAATAAAATTTTGCAAGCTAAATTAGACCCACTTCCCGATGTCCGATTGCATTCAAATTTGGTGTACTTATGTATCTTCGGTGACAATGGAATGGTGTGGTACTATACTATGGAGATGGTCTGATGATGAAGATGGAAGATAATTACAGGAACTTCTGAACTAAACAGATAAACCCACCGAGTTTGGGCTCGATTGATTCGTCTTGAGGAGCATTTTACATATACGCAGAATATTTTAAAACATCACGTCTATTCTAAAAAAACTACGTACTAAAAAGTAAAAAAATAATTACACCTACATTTCGCCGAGCTTAGTTCCGTGCCAGATGTGATAGGGGGCGAGCCTATCGCTATATCGGGCACAAACATCAGACTCCGGGCTGATAAAGAAAAATCCAATATCACTTTGCCTAACCCGGGGATCGAACCTGAGACCTCAGGAATTAAATTTTTAATTAAAAGTAAAGAAATATTTAAAAAAACTTCTATGTAGACAAATGAATTATAAAGTTAAAAATAAATTCTAGTAAATTTAGGGCGTGTATGTATGTACCTACTTACCTATATTCTTAAAAGCTCGAGGCACAGAATTTCCGTACTTAACCTGTAACTTGTAACGGGTAGTGCCTCAAGCTTTTGAAAGAAAGAAAGAAATAAACATCAAATAAATCTCAGGCAACAATAAGTGGGGGAACAAAAAAAAATAAGACAATATGTTATTCAAATTCAAATTCAAATTCAAATCATTTATTCTGCAAATAGGATATTTTATACCACTTTCACATGTCAATTACGAGTATATATTGATTTTAGGATATTGATAAAGTAATAATGGAGTCGGCATTTCGTGGCTATCCCTGAGAAGAAATGCCGAAACAAACTCAAGGGTTATGGCCTCTTTTAAAGTCCAGACAATACATGATATATAAAATTACAATTTAAAATGTCAACTTATTTCTAAATACAATAATATATTAATATGCCAATAGAGCAAAGTCTGAAAAAATAAGTAATAATAGTGTTACGGGCTAACGGGGTTCAGGACAAACAATTAAACGCCGACTGTTCTCGAAACTGACTCAGCACTTTATTTAGAATTAAACACTGTACTGCACACAATACGCGTCGAAATAATCGCTCCGAATATTCGCTTGTCGCTCGTTGTTCGCACTCGATCGCTTCCGAAGAAACACTGTGTCCCGCCAACACACACACGCCTTTTATATTCGTCGATCCCTTATCGGCGCGTGACGTCACGCGGCCCGTCTCAGCGCGGCTCGAACGCACGAGAACGTTCTGTACATTTATGGAATCGGCGGCGCGGCGCGTTCGGTTAGCGATTATTCTAGTATGTAGTCGTAACACTGCCCCCTCCTAAGACATGCTCGTCCCGAGCATTGTTACAGCCATAATAACGCGCTAAACGGTCGACGTGAACTATCTTAGGTGCAGATCGCTGGCCTTTCTGGATTCGGTAGGTGACATCATTAATCTTGGTGACAACTCTATAGGGTCCGTCCCATTTCGCTTGTAATTTGGGAGACTTGCCTTTGCATCGAACTGGGTTGTGCAACCATACTAGTGAACCTTCGTCGAAACCGCTGTTGTTCATTTTTCGGTCATAGCGGGTCTTCATCCTCTCGGACATTTGCTGACCTGACACTCGGACGTGTTCATATACGTCATTCAATCTCTTGCGCAGATCGTCCGCGTAGTCTGTTACACTACGCGGGGTGTCAGGAGGGATACCAGTTATCATATCAGCAGGCAGTCGTAATTCTCTTCCAAAGTTAGCGAAAGCTGGTGTCACCGTCGTATTCTCGTGAACCGCACTACGATATGACAGGAGAAACGGCTGAATGTGCTTGTCCCAGTCTTTTTGCCTGCTTTCTACAACTTTTGCCAGGTATCTCTCTAACGTTTGAATAAATCGTTCCACCATGCCATCAGATTGCGGGTGGTAGGAGGTCGTTCTGGTTTTGTGAATGCCCAATACTCGACATGTTTCCTGAAATACTTGGGATTCAAAATTACGTCCTTGATCGCTGTGAATTTCTAAAGGTACTCCAAACCGGCAGAATACTTCATGGACCAATTTATCTGCGACTGTTGAAGCTTCCTGGTTGGGAATGGCAAATACTTCCGGCCACTTCGTGAAGTAATCCATGACCACCATGAAGTACTTGTTCCCGCTGTCACTTACAGGGAAAGGTCCTGCTACGTCCAGAGCAATCCGCTCCCATGGAGCTCCCACATTGTAAATTTTTAATGCTCCTCTACTTCGTGTATGAGGACCCTTCACAGCCGCGTAAATTGTGCATTTACGACACCATTCCTCAACATCGTCTCGGCAGTGGATCCAATAAAATCTTTCACGGATCTTCAGCAGAGTTCTTTTGACCCCCATGTGAGCTCCTGAGCATCCGTTATGGTAGAGCTGCAGAACTTCTGGGATCTTAGCTCTAGGGACTACCATTTGCAAATGACATCGATCGCCTTTTGCGTTTTCCCATTTACGGCACAGTACTCCATCATGTATAACCAAGCTGTCCCACTGGGCCCAGTAGCTCTTCGTAGTGGAACTTAACGCTGCAACTTCATGCCATTTAGGTTTCGCGGTACCAGCTTTTAACCGCTCAAAGATCGGGTTTAGATCTGCGTCACTATCCTGCGCTTCCAGTAGCGTGTCTCGCCACTCGTTGCTGAGGTCTGTCCTTATTATTCGCACAGGCACTTCTTCCTTAACCTCTTGTTTGACGCAGTGCTTGCAGTTCTCTGCGCAAGGTCTTCTTGATAGAGCGTCTGCATTACCGTGAGATTTCCCACTGCGATGTTCTATCACATAGTCAAACTCTTGTAGCAACTCAATCCATCTTGCTACTCGACCCTCTGGATTTCTGAACTGCAGTAGCCACTTCAAGGCAGCATGGTGTGTTCGTAGGTGGAATTTCCGCCCGAGCAAATATTTACTAAAATGTTGCAGTGATTTGACTACGGCTAGCAGTTCTCTTCTTGTGACGCAGTAATTCCGTTCAGGTTTAGATAAGGATTTGCTGAAGTAAGCTATCACAACCTCTTTTTCTCCTTTTCGTTGTGACAACACACCGCCAATACCAGTATTACTTGCGTCTGTGTCCACTATAAACTCGTTTGCAGTGTCAGGATAACCCAATATAGGTGTATTACACAGACGGTCTTTTAACGTTTGGAATGCGGTGTCGCAATTCTCATCCCAGCAAAACTGTCTCTTCTCTTCTGTAAGCTTATGTAGAGGCTTGGCTATGTCTGCAAAATTCTTCACAAATCGGCGGTAATAGGAGCACAAGCCTAAAAACGCACGTACTTGTGTCTTGTCTCTCGGAACTGGCCATTCCTTCACTGCCACAACTTTGTCGGGGTCTGTTTGCACGCCAGCTGCTGAAATAATGTGTCCTAAGAAGTTAACCTGCTTCTTGAAAAGTGAACATTTCTTGGGACTCAGTTTAAGATTAGCCCCCCGGATCTTCGATAAGACACGTTCAAGATTGCGAAGATGGTCTTCGAATGTGCGGCCCACTATGATGATGTCATCCAAGTAGACAAGACAAGCGTCCCCAATCAGTCCGGTAAGTACAAGTTCCATCAGTCTCTCAAAAGTCGCAGGAGCGTTGCACAATCCAAATGGCATAACCTTAAATTGCCATAGACCTTTACCAGTAGAAAAAGCAGTTTTCTCCTTGTCTCTTGAGTCAATTTCCACTTGCCAGTAACCGCTCTTCAAGTCTAGCGTGCTAAACCACTTCATTCCGGTAAGCGTGTCTAGAGTGTCATCAATCCTTGGTAAAGGATAGCTGTCCTTCTTTGTTATATCGTTCAACCGACGGTAGTCTACACAAAACCGCATATTGCCGTCCTTCTTTTTTACTAAGACCACTGGGGAGCACCATGGACTAGATGAAGGCTCTATGACACCATCCTTCAGCATCCCGTCAATCATGGTATCCACTTCTTTCTCTCTGGCAACTGGCAGTCTTCGTGGTCGCTGACGAATTGGTAACTCATTGCCTGTGTTAATCTTGTGCTGGACCAAATTAGTTCTTCCTATGTCAGCATCACTAGAAGAAAAGATGTCGGCGTACTGTGTTAACATTTTCTTGGCCTTGTTAATCTCTTCTAAAGACAACTCACCACAGTCTTTCAAAAGTGATGACACGTCGAATTTCGCAGGTGCCATGCTCGTCACCGTGGGTATATCTTGGCATTTGCGCATCCAATCCACTTCCTCGCAAGAACCCATTACCACCCCCTTTTTTATTATTTGTGGCTCGGTACTGGGGTTGAGTACGCGTACAGCCGACTTATTTGCAGACCTTACCAGGGTTCTCGCAATTTTCCATGGATGATCATTGTCAATCTTCTCAATGAGGACACACCTTTCTTTTGGACCAGAATTCCGTGGCAAACTAACTGGTACAATGACTTCTGATCTAGGTGGAACCACAGTCTTCTTCAAGCAGTATGCTTTTCCTGTTGGTGCTCCTTCCATAAAAAGCTCTTCTGAGCCGCATTTCAGCACGCCCTGTTTGACGTCGATTTCACATCCATGTTTTCGCATGAAGTCCAGGCCCAGAATGCAATCGTCAACAATATCAGCCACGATGACATCATGCAGATAGATTAGTTCACCTAGTTTTAGCCGTACACTCTTCTCACCCTGGACGGATATGTGCTGACCGGTGGCTGTTAGAAGTTCTATATGTCCACGGTTACCTTTATAGTCCCCAAGGAACCGATTCGCCAGCCTGATACTAACAACCGTGCGGGAAGCTCCAGTGTCTAACGTCAGCTTACAAGGTGTTCCGTTGACTTCGCCTCTAATGGTTAAGCTATTCCCATCATGTGCTTGTGAGATCAACACCCTTGGGGCTTCTTGGACCCCGGCCAGCACCCGCCCCATAGTCCTGGCCTTTACTCGTTTCCCTGCTGCTGTTCGGCGGTGTTAACCACCCTCTCCTCAGGTCTATTTTCTCCTTCATCCCGTCGTTTTCTACAATTCAAGCGGAGGTGGCCTCTTTCACCGCAGTTAAAGCAGCGCGGACTGTACCCCTGAATACGATTGCGTGGTGGAGGTGATGCCACAACCTCTCTAATGCGGTGAGCTCGATGGTCTTGTCGTACAGCCTCCACTTCCAGCGCGTGAGCCAACGCATCTTTCAGGGTCTCGTGATGCCCAAGCCTCACAGCAGCCCGCACCTCTAAGTCGCGGATTCCGTCGACGAAAGCCTGCACTAGAATTCCATCAATCAGTGCAGGTGTGGACTGGTAAGCTTTACGAACCAGCTTCTCAACTTCCAGGGCCCACTGCTGTAGGTTTTCGGTATTACGTTGAGCTCGATCCTTAAGCTGAGCACGAAAGACGTGTTCCAGGTGGGCATCACCATACCTCGACTCCAAGGCCTCGACCAGCTGGTCATATGTAACATCTCCGCCAAGAGCCTCCAGGACGGTTAAGGCCTGCTCACGTAAACCTAAGGTTAGAGCAGTCTTGGCTTGATCCTTGGTCCACCCGTTTGCCTGCATCACGGCCTCAAATTGGATTTTGTAGGCCGACCAAGATGATGTGCCATCAAATGGTGGTACTTTAAAACCACGTCCTGACGGTGCAGCCACCACAGAACTTGCGGCACTACACACACGTGTTTCTACAAGTTGTTTGACGTCGGCGATTTGGGCTTCGGCCTTTGCAATACGCTGCTCATGCTGGTCCACTTGGTCTTTCATGATTTTTAATTCCTTTCCGACCGTAGCTTGCAAATTCTTCATAAGTACGACCTGCTCTTCTTGCCCACGCTGCAGATGCTCCTCCAATTTACGCGCCTGCTCCTCTTGACGTCGAGCTTGCTCCTCTTTGTCACGTTGGAGCTGCTCCTTCAACTCACGAGCCTGCTCCTCTTGACGTCGAGCTTGCTCCTCTTTGTCACGTTGGAGCTGCTCCTTCAACTCACGAGCCTGCTCCTCTTGACGTCGAGCTTGCTCCTCTTTGTCACGTTGGAGCTGCTCCTTCAACTCACGAGCCTGCTCCTCTTGACGTCGAGCTTGCTCCTCTTGACGTCGAGCTTGCTCTTGCAGCATCGACATAATGGCCGATAATTCACTAGGTGCCCATGTCGGCGACACTCCAGATGGGCCTGCAGTCGTCTGCGTCATTGGCTGCGAAACCGGCTCTTGTGCCGGACTATCTTCGAAACGCCCTCGGTCCATGTCTTGCTGGCGCTGGCTTCGGGTACGGATACCTTCGTCGTCTTTCGGGAACACCGGCATTTATCCCACTTCTGACACCAAATGTTACGGGCTAACGGGGTTCAGGACAAACAATTAAACGCCGACTGTTCTCGAAACTGACTCAGCACTTTATTTAGAATTAAACACTGTACTGCACACAATACGCGTCGAAATAATCGCTCCGAATATTCGCTTGTCGCTCGTTGTTCGCACTCGATCGCTTCCGAAGAAACACTGTGTCCCGCCAACACACACACGCCTTTTATATTCGTCGATCCCTTATCGGCGAGTGACGTCACGCGGCCCGTCTCAGCGCGGCTCGAACGCACGAGAACGTTCTGTACATTTATGGAATCGGCGGCGCGGCGCGTTCGGTTAGCGATTATTCTAGTATGTAGTCGTAACAATAGTAAAATATAAAATTGTGTTGATACAGCCTTATAGTGTCAAGAGTGAGCTGCTCAATCCCAAGCATTTTTGTCTTGTAAGTAGTCCTTTACATTATAAAACCCTTTTCGGCATAGTTGCTGTTTAATTAATGATTTAAATTTATTAAGGCTTAATTCTCTAATATGACTTGGGATTTTGTTATAAAAGCGTATACTTTGGCACATAAAAGAATTATTAATTTTCTGGAGCCTTGTCTTAGGTAGTATTAAATTATTTTTATTCCTAGTATTGACCTTATGGATGTCGCTGTTCTTCATGAAAACATTAATATTCTTTTTTACATACATTAAGTTTTCATAAATATATTGAGATGCGACGGTCAGAACATTTATTTCTTTAAATAAATCCTTCAGCGAATGTCTACGGTTTAAGTTATTTCTTTTAAGGATACCTTTACGCCTACCTACACGCCAAATATTTACTAGAATTTATTTTTAACTTATTAGTTCATTTAACTTATTAGTTCAGTAGCAGCGATAGCTCAGTTGGGAATGGTACGGACTACCGAGACAAGTGTCGGAGGTTCGAGACCAACCCCAAAATGGAGCATACACCTCTGACTTTTCTATGTTAAGTGTATTTTCATTGTGAAATATCGCTTGCTATAACGGTGAAGGAAAACATCGTGAGGAAACCTGCATACCGGAGAATTTCTTCACAGGAATTTCGAAGGTATGTGAAGTCTACCAACCCGCATTAGGCCAGCGTGGTAGACTAAGGCCTAACCCCTCTCATTAGTAGAGGAGGCCCGTGCCCAGCAGTGGGACAGTAATATTACAGGGCTAATATTATTATTATTTTTTAGTTCATTTTTACACATAAAAGCTTGTTTCTTAAATTATTTTATTCATCATCATCATCATCAGCCATAGGACGTCCACTGCTGAACATAAGTCTCCCCCAAAGATATAAAGGTAAATATTTTATTTGATCTTATATATTTTTTAAAATATTTTATTGCTTTTAACTTATTTACTAGGAAGGTGCATTAGCGGTCGTGATATCAACTTGAAAAAAATATATTTATTTTTTGTTATATTTTACCATTTATATTGAGATTTTTTTTTTACAGACAGCATTCTCTGAGGTATACAAATATATTATTTAGAGGTACTTATTTTGAAAATTGATTTACACATAAAGCCGCGTCTACTGCACTAAAACATTACACAAAACGTATTTTCGATCGACTTCCAAAACAGGGCAGGGGGGTGACTCCTGACGCTCGATTCGAACGTGAATTCTATTCGGTTTCATTTATTGACATAAAATTCCACCGAAATCGAGTTAAAAAGTGCATTAATGTTACGTTAAAAATTACCAAATGACAAGTTTTTGAATATTATGCAACATTAGCGCACTTTAAAAGTCGATTTCAGTGGAATTTTAAGCCAATAAATGAAACCAAATCGAAATCACAATCGAATCGACCGTCAAGAGTAAGGGGGCTGGTCCTCAATTCGTCTGATTTTTTTTATTTTTTATGTATGTTACGCGATATCTCCGCCAAATGTGGACCGATTTTCAAAATTCTTTTAATGTTCGATAGAGCTTATTTCAAGGGTGGTCCTATATAAATTGAAGTCGGTCCGTTAAGTTTTTAAACTTTTGATTGTGTATCTATGGTTTATTGTTCTACGAGCAGGAGACAACTATAATCGTTGTTTTGCGTATATGTCTTTATGTAATGTTTCGAGAAAAACTAGTGTAGAAGACGCGCCTTTAATTGAACTATAATCAGTAGCCCGAGCACGAAAAACTTATGTAAATGTAAATGTATTAGAGTTCGCTGCGCACTGATGACGTTTGGTTAATATTTCATACAAATTTCATAGACGCGTATCGAGTTCGAATACATTTACGGTTGTCAGAAATGTTCCTGCTCAGGCCGCAGGCTGCAGCTCTATATAGGTCAACGACGCGTCGTGACCGTGAGTCGTGACAAACTATGGTCATAATTTGTATTCTACATACAATATAGCCATAAAAGCATATTATGTATCTAATTTGTGAGTTTGCCATCGCGTCGGTCTCAAAATTTATTTATATACATTACCTTCACGCACAATTAATACATACATATATAGGTCACTGGCAGTATGTTATGTATGTTTACTTAGGGCCTTACATATAAAAACAGTTTATCTGAGCAAATCGTAAAGAATAGTCTGTTCCTTTTTAACCGACTTCAAAAAAGGAGGAGGTTAGCAATTCGTCGGATTCTTTTTTTTTTCTATGTTCCCCGATTACTCGAAGACGCTTGGGCCGATTCAAGAAATTATTTTTTTGTTTAAAAGGGTATATTTCCCAGGTGGTCCCATTGGCACCAAGTCAGGATCTGATTATGGGATCCTAGAAAAATCAAGGGCAACCCTCAAATTTTATAGGGGCACGTAGTGTTTTTTTATATATTTCCTAAAGCTATTCAGGTATTTGGGTCTGGTACTCAGCATCTCATGTTGCTGAGCTGATGATGGAAAATATAACTCCTTAACTATTAGGAGTTGGTGGTAATTCTACTCTATTTAATATTCAATATTACACTAAAAATACAGATAAATAACAATTAAAGTTTAACAAAAACTGAAAAACTACTTCAAAAACGAACACTTTAAAGTAAAAAATGCCTTTTCATTTCATCTGCTTCGGCCTCAGCATCGACTCCAATGAGAGTAAGAAATTGTTGTTATTTTTACTTTTAACTGTTCGTTTTTGATGTCGGTTTTCAGTTTTTGTTATATTCTCAAACTATGTGACATAAGGAAAAAAGTCACAGATTATTAAGCGTTACATTAAGCGAGAATAGTCACGGGCGGCTCGGCCTCCGGTGGCCCATACGCTTATGTAACATATATGTGCCGCCTCCGACGGGTTAAACTAAGTGAACTTGGCTTAGTTCCTAGTCTACAACTGGCTTTATTAAAGCTGAATACGTAATGAGGTACGTAGTTCTATCTGTACGCATTACATCTGGGACGGAAATGAGCTCGGCGAAATGTGGGTGTTCTAGTTCGCCTCTGCCTACCCCTTCAGGAATTCCTCAGTTTATACAAAAAGTGAACAACTTAATCGACTGACCCACTATTACTCAGCTCCTATGACATTGCATGATCTGTCACAATTTTATGACACACCTATTCATTGTTGATGTGTTAGTATCTTATCACGATGATATTTAAAGGACGCCTAAAAATGACGGTGGTTTATTAATAGCGATTAGCGACTAGTGCAATTCATGTTATACATCGTGCCTTTGATATAGTACCCACTTCAATAGTCACATTATGTAATTATACCTCTATATATTATATACATACATATGTAGGCTATACATCGACTGCCTCGGTGGCGTAGTTGTGTTTCGGTACGACTACCGTCCTGAGTTCTCGGGTTCGATCCCCGGGTCGAGCAGTGATATTGGATTTTTTCCATATCAGCCCGGAGTCTGGAAATTGTGCCCGATATGGCGATAGGCTCGCCCCCCATCACATCTGGGACGGAACTAAGCTCGGCGAAATGTGGGTATTCTAGTTCGCTAGTTTACCTCTGCCTACCCCTTCAGGAACACAGGTGAGCTTATGTTCATGTTTATGTTTTTTATACATAGGCTCACGCCTACAGAACCCAAATTTTGCCAAACACATTTCCGTCCCAGATGTCATAGGGACATATCGCCATATCGAGCACTATTTCCAGATTCCAGGATGATACTGAATAGAAAAACCCAATATCACTGCCCGACCCGGGATCGAACCTGAAACTTCAGCGGCTCGTGCAAGAAAACTTCTAACAATCGTAAATGTATTCGAGCTCGCTGCGCGTCTATGAAATTTGTATGGAATAATAACAAATGACATCAGTGCGTAGTGAGCTGACTGAGACGATTGTCAGAAATTTTCCTGCTCGGGCTCAAGGACGATAGTCGTACCGCGCACGCTATAACTACAACTACGCCACCGATATTAAGTCCACCGATATTACAAAAAAATACACCCAACAGTCACACACATAGTCCTGACCTCACACTAAGATCGAATCTTGTTTCGTGGGTATCAGGAACTACGAAAGACTTTCGGTCTCACAACACCCAGACCCGAAACAAATATCCTATAGGCCATACAAACATTTGTCTCAGTGCGGGATCGAACCCGCGGGCTCTCGCTTCACAGCCGGTTATCCCCCCGCTGCGCCACGGAAGCTGCCTTCTTAGCAACATTGCAACATTGTTGTGAGACCGAAAGTCTTTCATAGTTTCTGATACCCACGATACAGGTTATACCTAGTGTGGGGTCAGGACTAGGTGTGTGACTGTTGGGTGTATTTATTTATTTATTATTTATTGCCCCTTACTTATAAAAATATTTAAGCGCTGCTTATCTTTAACCATAGGTTGTCCCTTTCATTTTTAAACAATGTTACGCAAGGAAAAAAGTGACAGGCTATTCTTAGCGAAAAGATAACCGAAAATGTTTTTATAAGTAAGGCCCATAATTCTTAGCCATGATTCTAAAAAGCCTGTCCAGTTCTTTTCAGATTTTTCATACTTCTCTCAGATTCGGAATTTACTATCCTGTGACGTCAACGATATTACAATAACGTAATAAACTTGATCTAATTCTGCAATATAACCTGGAATCAGCAGAATGTCCAACTTCTCACCGGTTTCGTGTTTGGTTTGGTTTAATTAGAAGGTTCTTAATTAATAGGTTATAGTACGAGTAGATGATTTGGGACAGGAAAGATTTATTATATTTGTGAGTTTGAGGCTTTTTTGTTTTTTTTTTATCTTCACCGTTCATTGATAAAATGGCCTAATACGATATTAAATTCGGAAAGCGAGATGAACGATAATCTAAGCCCAGAGTCGATAAAGTACTGACATGATCTAGGTATGAATCTAAGAGAATATAACTAATAAGTTTAATATAGATTCCTGCTACAGATCATAGGCCATAAAGAAGTTTTAAAACTTCTAAAGTCAATATGACATAGCCATTTCTGCTATAATTGTAAAATTTCCAGTACCAGAAGAATTAAATTGAAGATATGGCGAGCGGAGACACATCTGACCAACCGAAACACTTGACATACGCAAAATCTGATGTACCCGTGATCGGAGCGATGATTGACTTCATAGATACAAGCGTACGATATCTAAAACACAAAACATTTGCTCAAGCTGAGAAACTGAACGCGAAGTCTTCAAAGGCTATGTTGTCCGCCACTTTCATGGCCTCCGTTTGCCTCATGTTGGGATTTGTTAGTAACGTAAAGTTTGAAGTGGTGACGTTCGACGAGCAACCTCTGGCAAATGACTTGCATTTTATGTTGATGAGTAAGGACGATAAACTTTATGTCGATGATATCGATGTCACCCGTGAGTATGTTTCGTGCTTTCCGACCGATTTCAAAAAAGAAGAAGGTCCTCAATTCGTCTGTATTTTTTTTTGACAGCCTCCGTGGCGCAGCGGGCGAGTAGCCGGCTGTGAAGCGAGAGTCCGCGTTTTCAATTCCCGCATTGAGACCAATGTTTATGTGGCCCACAGATATTTGTTTCAAGTCTGGGTGTTGTGAGGCGAAAGTATCTCATAGTGTATGACACCCAGATACAGGTTATACCTACTGTGGGGTCAGGACTAGGTGTCTAACTGTTGGGTGTATTTTTTTGTATGTATGTTATGCGATATCTTCGCCAAATATGGACCGACCTTCAAGATTATTTTTGTGTTCCATAGAACTTATTCCAATAAAAGGTTCCATATAAATTTGGTCACGATCGGAAAGTTTTGAAGTTGGTCCGCTAATATTTTAAACTTGTGATTACATGTCGGTTTCAAGTTTACTAGAAATGGAATTATCATTGCACTTGATGACTAATTTTGTAACTTAAATGCATTTAGGAGACTATTTTCGGACTGTCTCGGTGGCTTAGTTATCTACTCCTAAGGTCTCGGGTTCGATCCCCGGGTCGTGCTGAGTGGTATTGGATTTTTCTATTCAATATCCGTCAAGATTTGGGCTCTATATGGCAATGTATTTGCCCCTTACCACATCTGGGACGGCAATTAGCTCGATGAAAAGTGATTGTTGTTATTCTCTAGTTTGCATCTGCAATACCCTTCACGCCTTGTATCCCACAAGGCGTTAGTATGAGTATCTACTATGTATGGACGGTTCGGATCATGTGACCCGTTTGCTCCTTTTTTATCTCTCCTATAAAAACGCTCCACTATTTATTAATATATTTTTCTATTTGGTATTAAGTACGCCTAAGGTGTCGCCTCCTTGGTCTAGTGGCAGCATGTATGGGCTGTGGACCGGGAGGTCCTAGGTTCGAAACCTAGGTCGGGCAAAGCAAATTTCCTAATTTAATTTGCCCGGGACTGGATCCCTCGTAGGGGGTTGACGTCAGGCAGGCGGTCGGTCGTAAAAACTAAGCCAAATCCTCTCTGCAACATGCTTGAAAAAGTGTGTTGCGCCGACCCCACATTAAAATAGGATACGGGCAGGTAGAAAAAAAAATTGTATTTAACCCGTCGGAGGCGGCATATATATATATGTTACATAAGCGTATGGCCCACCGGAGGCCCGCTGCCCGTGACTATTTAAGTACATGACACAAAATCTTTTTCAGGTGTTATGTGGTGTATAGAAGCTTCCGATATGCTTGTTCTACTCATGAGTTGCTTACTAATATGGAACTCGTCGAATGTTGTACGTATTTAAACAAATAATTACAAGTTTAAAAATTAAACGCATCGACTTCAAATACGATCGTGACCAAATTGCCGGACCACCCTTGAAAGAAGCTCTATCGAACACAATAAGAATTTTGAAGATCGGTCCATATTCGGCGGAGATATTGCGTAACATACGTAAAAAAAACAAAAAACAGACGAATTGAAAAAGTCGGTCGGTTAATATAAATCGACCTATCCAAAGAATAAAGTTACATATGATAATTAATCGAAATTGCTTTTATATTTTTCTGAGCTTAAATTAACCTATATATTTAACTAATACTAGTATTTTTTTTTTATTTATGACATAATAACAAGTTAAATTATGACATAGCTTAAAAAAATATTCACTAGTTAAATATACAGGTCAATAAATAAGCTCAGAAAAATAAGAAAGCAATTTCGATTCATTATCATATGTAACTTTATTCTTTGGATAGGTCGAAATATACCCAACACTGACTGCATCGGTGGTGTAGTGGTATTGCGTGCACGGTACGACTATCGTCCAGAGATTTTGGGTTCGATGCACGAATCGGGCAAAGTGATATTGGAATTTTCAGTATCAGCCCGGATTCTGGAATTTGTGTCCGATATGGCGATAGGCTCGCTCCCTATCACATCTGGGACGGAACTAAGCTCGGCGAAATATGGGTGTTCTAGTTCGCCTCTGCCTACCCCTTCGGGGATACAGCCGTGAGTCTATGTATGTGTGTATATACTGTGCGGGTTTGTAGAGGACTTGCTGGTATTTATTTGTCACTGGTATTGCTCACACCTCGCAATTAAAACTCTCATTAGGCCAGCGTGGTAGAGAGAAAGGCCTAAACCAGAGGTTCCCAAACTTATTTTGTCTACTGCCCACTTTGGGAGTAAATTATTTTTTAGCGCCCCCTATTTTTTTACCTACTTAAAAACCACTATGACTAAAAATAAAATAAATTATTGTGAGCTACATCAGCGGAGATCCCCTTTTCTTCTGGGTCTCTTACTGCCCCCCTTACTCTTACTCACTTATCATCAGGTGACCCACTTGCTCGTTTGCCCCCTCTTCTATATAAAAAAAAGGCATGCAGCGCCCACAAGGGGGCGTTATCGCCCACTTTGGGAAAGACTGGCCTTAACCCTCTCATTAGTAGAGAAGGCCCGTGCCCAGCAGTGGGACAGTAATATTACAGGGCTAATATTATTTTTATTATTTATTGCTCACAAGTCACACCTCCGGTTCTATGATAGGTGAGTATCAGAGAAGATAATTTTGCACGTGTTTATCGGATTAATAAATAAATAAATAAATACACCCAACAGTCACACACATAGTCCTGACTCCACACTAGGTGTATCTTGTATCGTGGGTATCAGAAACTACGAGAGACTTTCGGTCTCACAACACCCAGACCCGAAATAAATATCTATGGGCCACATAGACATTTGTCTCGGTGCGGGAATCGAACCCGCGACCTCACGTTTCACAGCCGGCTACTCGCCCGCTGCGCCACGGAGGCTGTCAATGATTGGAAATTGATTGCATTCAAATTTCATCTATGTAGATTGTATTACCAGTGCCTACTTTGGGAATAAAATAACTATGACACAAACGGACAGACTAGATGGACAGATGGCAGGGCAGATCACACAAGAATTCAGGGGCCCCTTGGAGAATAAAAATAATTGATCATGGAAGAGAATGTAGGTACTTATCAGCCTTTGGGGGGCCCGTGAGGTCCAGGGCCCTAGGTACGGGCCCCGTGTGCTAATGGTAAAGATGGTATTGACAGACAGGTGACAGGTGGACATGATCAGATATTATACTATTTGTATGGCTTACAGATATTTGTTTCGGGTCTGGGTGTTGTGAGACCGAAAGTCTCTCGTAGTTCCTGATACCCACGACACAAGACTCGATCTTAATGTGGGGTCAGGACTATGTATGTGACTGTTGGGTGTTATTTATTTATTTATTATTTATAAGGGTTGCGTTTTCATATTTGAGTACGGAACCCTAAAAATTAATACCTACAAATCTAATAGTCATTGCATACATGACGAAAACGTTGTGGTTTAAAAATAACATTATGTAAGCCTTTGGTCATATGATTATTGATTTTGATTCGTTAACACGCTGTGGTATGTCCGTTAGCTATTTATTTGCATGATTTGCTTTTTCTTTATACCTGTCCTTGTCTCACTTCAGTGTGGGATCGGAAGAACACATTTTTCAAACATGGTGCATTAAGGATTCGGATTCGTTTTTTACCACAAACTCTGGGCGATCCAGTCCAGGAGAAATCGTGTTAGGAAAACCGCGAATAGAACGCAAGTCTTCGCGATTCACAACCTATATGCGTTACTACTATATCAATGAGACGTCAGCATGACTTGCTATATTGCTATCTATGACTAATATAGTATTGAGTTAGACATTCGATGCCAAGGTTAGTTAGAACGCGTTGGTAGCTATTCTAATTTTTACATACATTCACACATACATATACTCACGCCTGTATCCCCGAAAGGTTAGGCAGAGGCGTGTGGCAATATAGAGAAGTTGCCACTCTCCTCTGGCAGAGGCCAAACACGTCGAACTGGGATGTGGCGACATCTCTGCCAAACACGCCGAACTCTGATGTAAGGACATCTATGCAATACGCGCCGAACTAAAATGCAAGCATCGCGCACCAACGCACAACGTCTAGTTACAAAACAACGGGCGGAGCCTACAACAAAAATACACTGATCAATGCATCCATCTTATATCTGTTACGAATTCGGATAATTGTTGTGATTTAGTACACGATATTGAGGGGTAGTATGTTAATTATATTTATATTAACTACCCTCCAAGTAATTCATAATATTTGTGGAAGGTATTTCTTTATTAACTAAAGCAAAAGGTATAAAAGAGCGGGAGCTATCATTATTGAGTTAGTCTCCCTTTGGAGCTCGAAGTGTACACAACTAGTTTGAGATATACAGTAAAGTTGTGTAGCGAATATAGTGCATATAAGAGGCGCGTTTTAACCAAGTCTTTTACATATCAGAAGCGGGATCGGCTTTAAAAGCCTATCATCGCCCACAAAATTACCGTGTGCCCCGAAATGGGGGCAGTTGATTTGTTTTCACGAGATTGTGGCAATCGATTTATATTTAGTATTTAGTGGTAGTGCTACATTATGGCTACCGTGTTTTTCGACGATGAAGGTCCTCAGATTTATTGAAGAGCCATGTAGGTGAGCTCAGATTTATTGAAGTCATGTAGAGATCAGATTTATAGAAGAGCCATGTAGGTGAGCTCAGATTTATTGAGTCAAGTAGTGAAGAGCCATGTATGTGAGCTCAGATTTATTGAGTCATGTAGTGAAGAGCCATGTAGGTGAGCTCAGATTTATTGAAGTCATGTAGTGATCAGATTTATTGAAGAGCCATGTAGGTGAGCTCAGATTTATTGAGTCATGTAGTGAAGAACCATGTGAGCTCAGATTTATTGAGTCATGTAGTGAAGAGCCATGTAGGTGAGCTCAGATTTATTGAAGTCATGTAGTGATCAGATTTATTGAAGAGCCATGTAGGTGTGCTCAGATTTATTGAAGAGCCATGTAGGTGAGCACAGATTTATTGAAGTCATGTAGAGATCAGATTTATAGAAGAGCCATGTAGGTGAGCTCAGATTTATTGAAGTCATGTAGAGATCAGATTTATAGAAGAGCCATGTAGGTGTACTCAGATTTATTGAAGAGTCATGTAGTGATCAGATTTATAGAAGGGCCATGTAGGTGCGCTCAGATTTTATAGAAGAGCCATGTAGGTGCGCTCAGATTTATTGAAGAGCCATGTAGGTGCGCTCAGATTTATTGAAGAGCCATGTAGGTGCGCTCAGATTTATTGAAGAGCCATGTAGGTGCGCTCAGATTTATTGAAAAGCCATGTAGGTGCGCTCAGATTTATTGAAGAGCCATGTAGGTGCGCTCAGATTAATAGAAGAGCCATGTAGTGCAGAGCCATGTAGGTGTGCTCAGATTTATTGAAGAGTTATGTAGTGAAGAGCCATGTAGGTGTGCTCAGATTTATTGAAGAGTTATGTAGTGAAGAGCCATGTAGGTGTGCTCAGATTTATTGAAGAGTTATGTAGTGAAGAGCCATGGAGGTGTGCTCAGAGTTATTGAAGAGCCATGTAGGTGTGCTCAGATTTATTGAAGAGTTATGTAGTGAAGAGCCATGTAGGTGTGCTCAGAGTTATTGAAGAGCCATGTAGGTGTGCTCAGATTTATTGAAGAGACATGTAGTGAAGAGACATGTAGTGAAGAGACATGTAGGTGTGCTCAGATTTATTGAAAAGCCATGTAGGTGTGCTCGGATTTATTGAAGAGTCATATAGTGATGAGCCATGTAGGTGTGCTCAGATTTATTCAAGAGTCATATAGTGATGAGCCATGTAGGTGTGCTCCAGATTTATTGAAGAGTCAGGTAGTGGAGAGCCATGTAGGTGAGCTCAGATTTATTGGAGAGTCATGTTGTGATCAGATTTATAGAAGGGCCATGTAGGTGCGCTCAGATTTATTCAAGAGCCATGTTGTGCTCCGATTTATTGAAGAGCTTTGTGGTGCTCAGATTTATTGAAGAGTCATGTAGATGTGCTCAGATTTATTGAAGAGCCATGTAAATGTGCTCAGATTTATTGAATAGCCATGTAAGTGTGCTCAGATTTAAGAGCCATGTAAGTGTGCCCAAGAGCCATGTAGTGTGATCAGATTTAAAGAAGAGCCATGTAGATGAGCTCAGATTTATTGAAGTCATGTAGTGAAGAGCCATGTATGTGAGCTCAGATTTATTGAAGAGTCTTGTAGTGATCAGATTTATGGACGAGCCATGTAGGTGCGCTCAGATTTATTCAAGAGCCATGCAAGCGTGCTCAGATTTATTCAAGAACCATGCAGGTGTGCTCAGAGTTATTGAAGAGCTGTGAAGGTGTGCTCAAAATTATTGAAGAGCCATGCGGATGTGCTCAAAATTAAGAGCCATGCAGGCGTGCTCGAAATTATTCAAGAGCCATGTATGTGTGCTCTTTAGGTTTACTTGAATTAAGTCAGATCTAGATGATTGACTTGTTATATTACGTGCTTAGTGCTTGGCTTTAATCGAATGAACACACTAGTAGGGTGTTCAATTATGACCTTTAGTTAGTCTAGATATATCTAGAGCCTATGGCCTGAATAAAAGCAGACGTGGTTGAAGTTAAACCACAAACTATTTCAGAAGTTGATATGGCGAAAAGACATTTGGCCGTAAGACTAATTTTAATAACGATGGTAAAAGTTAGAAATGACTTCCCAAGTTTACTCGGCCATATAAAATTACTAAATGTTTAACTTTTTCAAGAACCAAGAGTGTTATGATTACTTTATTGTGTACGTAACTACTAATATAGTAGTGCGTGCTCCGGAGATAGCACGGTATCGGATGGCCGAATGTTACGAATTCGGATAATTGTTGTGATTTAGTACACGATATTGAGGGGTAGTATGTTAATTATATTTATATTAACTACCCTCCAAGTAATTCATAATATTTGTGGAAGGTATTTCTTTATTAACTAAAGCAAAAGGTATAAAAGAGCGGGAGCTATCATTATTGAGTTAGTCTCCCTTTGGAGCTCGAAGTGTACACAACTAGTTTGAGATATACAGTAAAGTTGTGTAGCGAATATAGTGCATATAAGAGGCGCGTTTTAACCAAGTCTTTTACATATCACGATGGCAAAGTTTGGAGCAGACGTTGCATATATACAACCTCCGAAGCTCAACCATCAGCTCATTTACGTCTCAGATGTGATAGGGGGTGAGCCTATCGGCACAAATTCCAGACTCCAGGCTGATACTGAAAAATCTAATATCACTTTGCCCGACCCAGGGATCGAACTTGAAACCTTAGGACGATAGTCACGTAATACCACTACACCACCGAAGCAGTAAATTAAAATAATAGGTATACTAAATTGAAATACAAGTGCTAGGTATAGTATAGACTATACCATACTACAATATACTACAGTAGCCCGAGCACGAAAAACTAATGTAAATGTATTCGAGTTTGCTGCGCACTAATGACGTTTGGTTAATATTTCATACAAATTTCATAGACGCGCATCGAGTTCTAATACATTTACGGTTGTCAGAAATTTTCCTGCTCAGGCCGCTGTACACGAGATTCTAGGAGTATTAGCGCTCTAGGTAGGATTTGGTAAGTGGGAAACCCTTTTATTCTTAAATTCACATGCGAAAAACGAAAGAAAGAAAAGAAGGAAACTAAAATAATCATTTATTATCGGGATATCTGGCAAGGACATTGGATATATATTTCTTTATTCACATTATATATATTGTTGCTTACATCAATTTTGTCAAAAGTAACCTAAGATAGGACTTTAACGACAGCTTTTCCAAAATTATCACCACGCATCATTCCTATAAAAGCGTCGTATAGATTTTCTAAACCTTCCGTCACATGTTCTTTAGCTTTCAGTTGACCATTCTTAATCCATTTGACGAGCTGTTCAAAAGCCTGGAACCAACGATCATTCCATCGGAAAACTATGACTCCTTGTACAGATAGTTGTTTCATAAGGATAGCTGGTTGAACGAGGGGTGCTGAGGCCACTTTGCCAGGTTCATTGTTGTAAGCGCTCATGACACCACAAACAGCAACTCTTCCAAACTCATTCATCTGGTTCATTATTAGCGTGCTTATTTCGCCACCAACATTGTCAAAATAGCAATCAATGCCATTCGGGGCTGCTCCTACTAGAGCCTCGGTGACATTCACTGTTTTGTAGTTGAATGCTTTGTCGAATCCCAATTCCTTTTCTAGCCATTTCACCTTTTCGTCCGAGCCTGCAAATCCAATGACTCTACAGCCTTTAATTTTTGCAATTTGTCCCACGACAGATCCTACTGCTCCAGCGGCGCCTGTCACGACCACGGTCTCACCAACTTTTGGTTGACAGACTTCTAAAAATCCGAAGTATGCTGTCGCTCCTGGCATGCCTACGGTCCCAATGCCGAGGGAATCTGGCAATCCTTGTAAATCTGGCAGCTTGTATACTCCTCTATCTACAATAGGATTCAACTGATCCTCTTTATCATTTGCGATGTAATAGTCTCGCCAGCCTTCGTGAGAAACAACTTTTGTTCCAACTGGAAAGTTAGGATCTTGTGATTCCAGCACTGTTCCTATGTTGTATCCAAATTGGTCGTAGGGAAGTTTGTCAATTTTCAAGGGATGTTCCATGCCGAAACTGGTGCTGTTCAGGAGCCGTAAATAAGGGTCGACGCTTATCCATTCCACTTTGACAAGAATATCGCCGTCTTTAAGCGGTGGCAGTTCGTATTCCACTATATCAAAGTCATCTTGCTTGGGCCACCCTTCGAATTTGTTTTTTACAATATATTTTCTCGCTTTAACCATATTGTACGCTACTGCAGAACGGAATGTTATTACAAATGATATGCTTGGTATTTATTTTTTATTTTATACGATTAACAGTGATAAAAGAGCACTGTCCTGATATGGACGTACTTTGAATAATTTTTTGATAAGGAAAGCGTGCAGTGCTCTGTATTGGTATGTTTTATCTTCTGATGATTCTCAAGGTTAAATGTATTAAAACATCTTATTAACCTAGCTAATGCCTGCGAACTAGAACAACCACTTTTCGCCGAACTTATTTCCGTCCCAGATGTCATAGAAGGCGCATAGTCTATCGGTATATTGGGCACAAATCAAATTCCATACTACGGTCGGGCAAAGTGATATAGGGTTTTTTCAATTAAGTATCAGCCATACTGATTTGAAAAAACCCTATATCACTGCCCGGCCCGGGGATGGAACACGGATCTTAGGACGGTAGTCGTAACGAAATACAACTACGCCATCGAGACAGTAATTTGGTACCGAGTACCGGCCATCTACGTTAAGCGTGGTAAATACAAAATGATGTCAATTTTATTATTAACTGTAATGTGTTAAATTCAAATAATAATTATTAGGTTTTAGTATTCTACCAAAGAATACACAATTTAAATTGCAATAATTACCAAATTCTTTCTTTCTACCTTTAGGACTAATTAGGAAAACACATTATTGTTTTATTCGTTACATTGTATTCATTTTTTTGCAAAATAAATATATTTTTTTAACAAAATAGACGTAACACTTAAAAAGCATACAATTTTTAAAACTGAAACTTAATTTTAAATTTTGACAACAGCTTTGCCGAAATTTTTACCAGCGAGCATACCTACGAAAGCATCATATAAATTATCGAAACCTTCTGAAACGTGTTCGCGTGCCTTCAGTTTGCCAGATTTTATCCAGTCAATAAGTTGTGAAAATACCTCATCCCATTTTCCATCCCAACGCCATACCAGAAATCCTTCCATTTTCAACTGTTTGAATACCATTGCAGGTTGCAAAACAGTGGCTTTTGGCATCTCAGCAGGATCTTCGTTGTAAGAGCTGATGCTTCCACACACAGAAATCCTTCCGTACACATTCATCTGGCCCAATATCTCACTACTAATTTCTCCTCCAACGTTGTCAAAGTAGCAATCTACTCCGTTTGGCGCTGCTTCTTTGAGCGCTTCTGTGATGTTTACAGTTTTGTAGTTAAATGCTCGATCGAAACCAAGATCTTGCTCAAGCCACTGGACTTTGTCGTCTGAACCAGCGAATCCGATTACTTTGCATCCTTTGATCTTTGCAATTTGTCCCACTAAGGACCCGACCGCACCTGCTGCTCCAGTTACCACGACAGTTTCTCCGGGCTTTGGTTTACATATGTCCAAAAATCCAAAGTACGCAGTAGCACCAGGCATTCCTACAGCTCCGACAGCCAAAGATTCTGACAGACCCTGCATGTCAGGCATTTTGTACATTTTTTGTCCCGGACCTGCAGGTTCGCTGGGATTTACGACGCAATAATCGCACCATCCTTTGTGGGTGATTACTTTGGTACCGACTGGGTAGTCGGGATTCTTGCTCTCTACAACTGTTCCGACTTGGAAGCTGAACTGATCATAGGGTACATTGTTGAACCTGTTGTAGGCGCGCAGGTAAGGGTCCACGCTCACCCACTCTCCCTTGATGAGGACGTCTCCGTCATTCAGCGGAGGTAGCTCGTATTCCACTATTTCGAAGTCATCGCGTTTCGGCACGCCTTCGAAGTATTTCTTGACGACATATTTACGTGCTTTCACCATATTGGACGCTGATGATTACGCTCAACTGTAACAAATACAAAATAATTAAATTGGCGTTATCGCAACAATTATGTTTATTATCAATAATTTTAGTAGATAATAATTGATATGATGGGTAGGATAGTCATGTTCTTAACTCTATAATCTTTATTATTTCTTTTATATTGCAGAGATAATTTTTACAGATAACCGCGTCGTGTAAGCAACGCATTGTCGCGCTCTTTATATTGTACATATATCGTATACGTACTACAAAATTGTTTTTATATATATATATATTATTTTTATATATTTTTATATATAATATCTTATAATCTAATCAATTGTATGTATCAAAGAATTTTGTATGTATATTAACTGTCTAAAATTTATTTACATATTAACAAATATCTCATGGACAATTAATAACTATGTAGGTCACAGTCTACATGATTTTATTATGTAGGTCTGTGTGTCTTGCAGCCATATTTTTTAAAATATTGACTAAATTGTGTAGGTTATTCATGATACCTTATTTATTTACATATTAGTAAAATTATAATAGCTAGTTGGACTTATATGAGCGTCAAACAAAGTAAGTGTAATGGCAACTGTGATGTCTGTTAAGTGTAAAGGGTTCAAGATTTAAGTTACGGAACCCCCAAACAAGTGCTGGTGTGAATGAATACCCCAATATTTCTCTCTCTCTGGAGGTACGGGTGGTTATATCTAGGCTTAACCTGCGATGGCTGCGACTGCATATTATGGAATTTGTGCTCTGTATAGCGATAGGCTTGGCTTGTATCACTTGAAGGGACGACAAAATGTGGTTGTAGTTGGGTCTCTGTCCCTTTGATATAAGTGTGAGTTTGTTATAAAAATGATCCAGTTTACATACATAAGCTCACTCCTGTATCCCCGAAGGGGTAGGCAGATATGCACGAGCAATGTAGAACACCCACATTTCGCCGAGCTCAGTTTCGTCCCAGTTGTGATAGGGGGCGAGCATAACGATCCAGTTTATTGGTTTAATTTTATTTTAGTACATACTATAATTTTACATTTATCAGTACCTATTGTACCTAATTCATGTTGACGTATTTCGGTTATGTAATCTTTATCAGCGGTCTCAAGGACGTCTAGAAATGTGTTTTATTTAATTATACGGCAATTTACGGGTGTTTAGCATATTCTCAGAAAACAGTAGCAACAATCCAGTCGAGCTGGCTCATGCTGTAGATAGCGTGGTCTCTACCACTTATACACCTCTACATGTAGATATTTTACTAGCTGTTGCCCGTGATTACGTTCGCGTGGAAATTCATTAACAAATCTATCCCACGAGGACGGCACATTTTTCGGGATCAAAAATAGCCTATCTTCCATTCCAGACTATAATCTAACATTGTGCCAAATTTTATCCAGATCCGTTCAGACGTTCTGGCGTGATTGTGTAACAAATATTAGTGACGTGCACATTCAGATAAGGGTAGACAAAAATCTTGCATATTCGTCTCTTCAATTATTCTTCCTTTACTTTAACCATCATGATCATTCTCACGTCGAGTTAAAATAATATACCCAGCGCTATTTGAAAAACTCTTTTTGGTGGCCGTTTTTTTTCTTTCAATATGTAATTTTGCTATAACGGTGAAGGAAACCTGCATACCCGAGAATTTCTCCACAAGAAAATCGAAGGTATGTGAAGTCTACCAGCCCGCAATAGGCCAGCGTGGTAGACTAAGGCCTAATCCCTCTCATTAGTAGAGGAGGCCCGTGCCCAGCAGTGGGACTGTAATATTACAGGGCTAATATTATTATTATATTTTATTTTTATGTAATTTTAGCAAATTGTCAAGGTGACAATGTTTCTTTGTCTATATGAAATGCACGCTACTGACAAACATCCATCCAAACTTTCGCGTTCATAATATTAGTAGTCTAATACCTAGTAATATTACGAGTACAAATTTAAAAGCTTATTAGAGATTTGTCATTATTTTTATAATTCTAGAGATCCCCGCTTAGCGAATACTTATTCCTGCCATGGCTCGGGGTGACGCTGCGTGGCCTGTTCCTTCGTCAGGCGCCGACTGCAGCAGCCTTATTATACACCACGGCTGTGGTCAGTGGGATGATCAACCCTCTGTTTTTGACCGCCTTCTCTTTTCTTTTCCGTGAGTATTTGGATTTTTAATTACAGTAATACTAAATTGTGGAGAATGCTTAAGACCAGGATTTCTTTGGAAGGAGGACCTGACATTAGACCGGGATAGCGTCAAGCAAAACGAAAGATGATAAAACCCTCCAGAGAGTATTCACGTCAAGCCGGCAGCTGATCGTATAAACTAAGCCTAATCCTTTCCACCACATGCTTGAATAATCACAAGTTTAAAAACTTAACTGACCGACTTCCAATTTACCTATCGTGACCAAATTTATATGGGACCACTCTTGAAATAAGCTCTATCGAACACAAAAATAATTTTGAAAATCGGTCCACATTTGGCGGAGATATCGCGTAACATATGTACATAAAAAAAACAGACGAATTGAGGACCTCCTCCTTTTTGGGAAGTCGGCCGAAAAGCATGTTACGTCAACCTCACATTGGAGAAGAATACGGAACCAGCTATCCTAGCAAAGAGTACGTTGCATATAGATGGATGGAAGAATTTAGATAGTTTATGTTTGTTGTATTTACATCCCTATATTATTTTATTTTTGTTTTAAGTTTTAATGTATGAATGTATTGGTGTAACAATTGTATAGTAAACCTTTTAATAAAAAAAGACGAATATTTCATCAGTTTTAAAGATTGTGCATTAGTATTGCATGATGATTAGTAATGGACATAAATGGACAAACTCAGCTTGCACATAAAGATTAACCCTAACAGATTATCCTTGAAAGCGCAGCGGGTTATATCTGTATATCTATATTTGTTTCGGGTCTGGGTGTTGTGAGACCGAAAGTCTCCCGTAGTTCCCGATACCCACGACACAAGACTCGATCTTAGTGTGGGGTCAGGACTATGTATGTGACTGTTGGGTGTTATTTATTTATTTATTAGTATTTACACATACATAAGCTCACGCCTGTATCCCCGAAGGGGTAGGCAGAGGCGCACTAGCGAACTAGAACACCCACATTTCGCCGAGCTTAGTTCAGTCCCAGATATGATAGGGGGCGAGCCTATCGCCAATTGCACATTTTTACTGTCGGTCGTAAAACTGCATAGTAAAATATTTACACTAGATTAACAATGTGTTAATAATAGTGACATTGAAATGTGTGAAGAATAGTTTAGTCTAGACTTACTCATACTCTAGTGGCAGTATAGTAATTAGACCGTGGACCGAGAGATCGCGGGTTCAAATCCGACGTCGGGTAAAGCGGTTTTTCTAATGACGGGTACACACCGGGCCGAACGACGGCGAACGAATCATGCCAGTTTCATTCACACAACAGCGAAAGTTTGTTTGTGTGAACGCAACAGGTATAGATTCTTTCGCCTTCGTTCAACCGGTGTGTACCCGCTATAATACGATTTGTCTTACTAAATATAAAATACCACATTAGGATCCGCTATTCCCAAATTCACCCCTCACCACTGGGACTAGATATGTATATATATACCTCTATAATATGTATTATGTAAATGTATTATGTAATTGTTGGGTGTTGTTTATTATTTGTTAAGTTGTAAGATTAAGTGGTCTCAATTAAGATTGATAAATATTTCGCCAGTGTTAGAAGCGCGGATGTGGTTGGAGGTTGCCCGCCTGGTGCGCTCGCGCTGGGACCATCGAGACCACGCGGACTCGGCTCAAGACTCGGAGTACGAGGTCGAGACTCTCTGGAGCAACGAGGATGTGCAAAGCGTTGAAGTGCGCAATTATATTTATTGATTCTCCTTTACGTATTTTCTAGCTTTTGTTTTGTGAATAAATGCTTTTTATTTAATTTTAACGTGTTTTAATTAACAAAGTTAGAAGAGTCATACCTCTAGATAAGATATATGGCAATGTTTGTTGAAACAGAATTGTACCTGCAATATTGTAGATACCAAACATAAAGAGACTTGTGGTTTTCCGACAAAGTTATGTTTTATCTTGTAAATTACTGAAGTCAGAACTCAGAACACAAAAAATTATGGTGATAAAAATTAATAAAATGATGCACATATTTACATTTTGCATTAGCCGATAATATTGGGTAAAGGTAAAAAGGACAGATAAAGGTCGCAGGAAGTCGCTGGAAGCAGGCCGCTTCCAAAAGGTCGATCTGGAAACCTTTGGGGGAGGGCTATGTACAGCAGTGGACGTCCTATAGCTGATGATGATGATAACATTGGGAGCATGGACATAAAAAAAAAGATGGGCGGAGCGCTAGGAAAGCATTGAAAGTGAAACAGGGTTTTCGCTTCATTCGATCTATCGACACGTATTGGCGGCGACCGGCGACTGATTAAATGGGCCGAAAACCTTGCTTCACTTTCAATGTTCCTAGCACTCCGTCGATCTTTTTTTTACGTCCGTGATTGGGAGAGTTCATGCGAGTTCAATAACAGGTCCATTGTGGTCGTGGACTGTTTAACAACGAATAATAAAACGATCGCTTCCGATTTCTGCACAAACGATGAATTCGTAACACATATGTATGTAGGTACATAAACTAACACGTCTATAAAGTATATTTTTGAGCTGCAAGTAGCCATTCTGTTATTATTGTTTAAATAAACTTATACATATTATTATATTTTAGTTTGATTTAGTTAGGTTTAAGTAGAGTCTATCTTTACTTAAAACGATCGTCGAAATTAATTAATGCTTGTCGCAATTACATTTTTCACAGGTTAATTAGTGTAATTTAACGCGAAATCTGCTCCAGTCGGTATGAAACTTATGTTTGTTTATGAATACATATAACAAATTTTCAAGATGACTAAAACCACATGAATTTAAGCCAAAAATAACTCGAGTACCTTTTTTTATCGAGTAAAATTAAACAAACATATTGCACCACTTTTGCACACAACTGTGTCTAATTTAGTCGGTTAGCAATAACTACGTGTACGAATTATTGATAAGATACATACATGAATATCCAAATTGTGCTCTGATCCACACACGGCGACTCTACAAAATGATTAACTGCGACTGACTGACACCGGCGCGGCGCGGTGAGTTCGTATCGGCCGGTCGCGTCACGCGTGTTATTTACATTTATGGCATTAGATAATTGTTTAAATATGTATACGATAATATGGTGATCGTTTTATTTCCTATTGATTTTATTTATTCGCCTCACTGCCTCGGTGGCGTGGTTGTATTTCGGTACGACTACCGTCCTGAGGTCTCGGTTTCAATCCCCGGGCAATGTGATATTGGATTTTTCATATCAGCCCGGAGTCTGAAATTTGAGCTCGATATGGCGATAGGCTTATCCCCTATCACATCTGGGACGGAACTAAGCTCGGCGAAATGTGGCTGTTCTAGTTCGCTAGTGCGCCTATGCCTACCCCTTCGGGGATACAGGCGTGAGTCTATATATGTATGATTAGATTTGACTGCCTCGGTAGCGCAGTTGTATTTCGGTACGACTACCGTCCTGGGGTCTCGAGTTCGATCAATGTGATATCGAGTTTATCAATTCAGTATCAGCGCGGAGGCTGGAATTTGTGCCCAATATGGCGATAGGCTTACCCCCTATCACATCTGGGACGAAACTAAGCTCGGCGAAATGTGGGTGCTCTAGTTCGCTAGTGCGCCTCTGCCTTCCCCTTCGGGGATACAGGCGTGAGCTTCTGTGGATTATAGATTTTAGCCGACGTAAAAAGGTTTGTTCGACGCTCGTTATGTTATGGCCATCGGATATGGAATATTTATGGAAGGTTTACCCGATAGGGATTAGGGTATTAATATTAGTAGTAATTAAATTAGTAATTAAAAATTTAAATAAAAAATACGCTGGGCGCTTCTAAAAGAGGTATACGAGGAATTTTCCTCGATTGATAATATGAGATGAAAAGTGTTTTTATAAATAATCCGTGCAATTCTTATTTTAATTTGTAATAATTGTAACTTTAAATTGTAATATAATTGTTGTTTTGTTTGTTTTAAACATATATAAAGCAATGAGTCTGAAATAAAAGTATTATAATATTATTATTATTCTGAATGAATTGATAATATTAATCGATTTTTTCTCGTGTGTCAATGAATTAGGCACTTCACACAGAAGCAGAAAGGATTTGATGTGATTCGGAAAACTAGATGAACGATATATTTTTAAAAATAAAACAATTTGCTTATTTATCCATTTATTGTATAAAAATCTTAGTAAAATAACAATAATTATAAACAATAACATAGCCTAAAACATTTTACTACAATGTATTATCACAATCCCGATTTTATTATACATTTAAAGAATCATAATTGACATTTTCAGTCACCATTACATAGTCCTTAGCCCAGTGGCATGCCGAGTAAAACGCCACTAGCCGCCGACCACAGGGTGCCCCATCTCTACCGGAAAAATATCCCGGGCTCAAACCCCGGCAAAAAAGCCCCAACTGATGAATTTGCCACGGGTCCTAAACAGTATAGTGACGCCACTGATTTAGCTAGACATGTTTTACGCCGTACGGCTTTTGGATATATACAATTTCGATCGTAGATAATTTTGAGGTTAAAAAACGTATGTGTAAACAACATGTAATGAGTTCTCATTATATGTTCATATTCGCTTGACAATATTGCCTCTGTGCCGCAATTGTAGAGTAGGTAAGTACCTAGTTTGAGTTCTTTATCTATCTATAATATAATGAATCGCTGAATGTGTTGCTAAGCGCCAATCTCGAGAGCAGCTGAACCGATTTCGCTTATCCTTTTTTAGAATATCCCTTGAAGTACGAGGATAGTTCTTATGGGGAGAAAAATTTTAAAAATTGCCTGAAAAATCTAAAACAACACCTTTAATACTTCCATGCAATCGATTCGTAATAATACTTCAAAGTCAATTTGGACTTTAATACCATACCATAAAGTTTAGTGGAGAGGTTTCGGGAAGGCAAAACAATTGAGTGACATTAGTATCGTATAAATATTAATGTCAATATTTGTCATACGCAGATGAAGTTGCGCGGGTCAGCTAGTGTATAATAAATCCATGAGGCTTAATAAATTGATTCTGTTTAGATATATACTTTGGTGGAGTGAAATATTTGACTCTTCTGCCGCCTTCTACACTTCCCGATATCCTTGATTCAATAAGAATAAAATAAACGTGACGTTCGCGAGCAACATACTTCAATCTAGCGCGAATTGTATTATAAGGTCTAAATTCAAATAGAGTATTTTCTGTTCACTATAAAACCGTCACTGGTTTTCTAGAACTTCTACCAAACTGTACATTTATCTGTGGGGTTCATAGGAGATCCGGGCGGACATTTGAACTCTCGCGCGAAATCGTGCGAGTTTGACAAAGTGCCGATCACTCGGAACCGCCCTGGTGAATGCACTGCCGTTTTTAGTTTATTCCTCATAGCTTCTGGTCGCATCGCACCGCACCACACCTAGAAATATTTAAAGATGATAACACGAGAACATCCAGAAAGTCCTGAAATAATTACTTAACCTAACAGCTGGCAATGGCTAAGATTGCGTTGAGGACTTCTTTTAACTTCCTTTTATGCTTTGTCACATATTTTTATACATCATAGCTCTATCAGCTGATTTAATCAATGTATATGGAACCACCCAGCAGTAAGCTTTTCGAATACAAAAGAAATCATCAAAGTCAGTCCACATTTGGTGTACCTAGATATAACGTTACATAAAGATGACTCTTTTTCTAAGTCTAATTGCTTAGTTGGTTTAAAGTAATCACAAGTTTAAAATCTTATAACCAGACATCAGAATACATCTGATCCCACCCTTAGAACAAGTTCTATCGAAGACTATTTTTACAGATTCTATCGCGATTTGTTTTAATTTTTACATTCGTGTAAACTTAAGAAATCAGGAGACAAAAATAAAAAATCACACATAGAAAACTCTAGTTTTCCATGGTTATGGAGTCCAGAAAATTATGATTTTCTACTATAGTTCTTGTGCTAACCTGTGCAAAGTTGAGGAAGAAGAGCTGTGTGTGCGTGTGGTTGAGGCCGGGGAGAGTCTCGTCCTCGGCGCCGTGACGCTGCACCCAGTGCAGGTACGCGCGGAACGCTTGCTTAACACCGCCGTTGTCCGCTATATTTTCACCCTGATTTACCATACATAGCCTTATTTCTATATCCCCTAAGGTGTAGGCATAGATGAATTAGATAACTAGAACACCCACATTTCGCCCAACTAATTTTTACCCCAGATGTGATATCTATTTATGAGTATTAGTATATCGCCATATCGGGCACAAATTTTAAACTACGGGCTGATACTAATAGAAAAACCCAATATAACTTTTTGCCCGAGACGGGAATCGAACCCGACACCTCAAAACGGATCAGCCCTAGAGAGAGGAGTTGATCAGGTAAGCAGCAGGTCTTAAAAACTAAGCCAAATATTTTTTTGCAACATGCTTGTATGTCCAGCAGTGAACATCCTGTGGCTGATGATGATGCTTGAAAAAGTGGGCTCCGATGACAAAAGAAAGAAATATGAATGGAAATGCGACATGAAAGCTCACTATTACTTTCGCTCAGAAAGTGAGATCAAATCCATAAAATCTTCCTCAAATCTTTCTTCCTCTTCCCGAACAGACAGTACGCGAATTATTAGAGCACCTTCAAATTTATCACCGACTACAGTGACAAAATCTGAAGCGCCCTAAACATAATCTTCGAAGACCATACCTGTGTGTTCACTCCGTCCAACTTCATGTTCACTTCAGGGACTACGTATCGTCCATACTGGTCTATGAGACATTGTGCACGGTGGTGAAACGCTTCGATGGCAGAGTCTGACCACCAACGGTGCAGGTTACCGTCACAATCAAACAGACGGCCTTTATCGTCAAATCCATGGGTAATTTCATGACCTGTTGAAATAGAAAAAATAACAGGAATGTAGTTTCTACATTTTAATTGTTCCCATATTTGTAGATTTACTGGTAGATCTGATGACATGTGATCTTCACAATCAAAATACCAAAATGACAATCTTATGGGACTTTCTGGAGATCCAGTTCCGGATAAGTTCTCTAAGTATTCTGTGGTCCTGGGCAAACTGAGTTTGAAAAAGTGCGTTCCCAATTTTAACCCAGGAACATCTGGTTCACAGCGCATATTTATTGCCATTAGATCAAAGATAAATAAATCATATTAATTATATTATTGTATTATTCAAAGAAATATCAATTTCACAACGTCAATTCCTTTTAATTACCGCACCTATAGAAATTAATAACAGTATCATTAATTACAACTTATAAAGTACACATTCAATGTAAATTATATGCATGTAATGGCAGGGTGTCGTCTCTTCACTGTCATAAAAACATTTTACTTTCTCAGATTTGTTTGCATTGCTTTGTATACTAGGCGACCATTTTGCATTAGTTACTCATTTTCTTTTAAATTCTACGAACTTCAGGCGCCTATTTATTGATTTTTAACTTTATGAGACCTGTCGTCTATCTAAGCTGTAGTACTTATGGTAAATCTGTAGTATGTTGAGTGGATGGCCGTCGCTGTAGACGATTATGTGTTCAGCACGAATAGGTTGGTCCAGTCTTTCAAAACATCAACGTGAAATGGAAATTTCGCATTACGTTCGCTGAATTAGTTTTCTGTTGACTGTAGATCCTTTACCATTCCCAATCCCTTTTCTCATTCTTTAAAGTTAGCAACTTCTTTTGGCACCATGATGTCTATGGATCTATTCGTTTGTCAATTTCTGCTATAAATATATTTGTTGTAGACCAGAGACATTCAACGGTATATTATAGACGGGACAACAGCACAAGACTTGTGATCCAAAAGTTATAACCTAGTGGTCATAAGTCACTCAGTTTATTTGTAATATACGCGCGCCAGGTCGGCCAGCGAAATAATATTGCGAGAATAAACTTATCTTACGTTATTCTTAACCATTCACAAAACATTCTAGGGTGAAGATTGTAATAATCGCCCTCGCATTGTAAAAGTAGTTGATAGCGGTACTAGAATTTGAGATCAATTTCTTTGTATGGAAACTTTCTTGATAGCCCCATATAGTTAGTAACATTAAATCTCTTTGTTGTAGACACACTTACCTATCACAACCCCGATTCCTCCATAGTTAAGTGATCGCGGAAAGTGCCTGTGATAGAATGGCGGTTGGAGTATGCCTGCTGGGAACATGATTTGGTTCTTGTTGCGACTGTAGTAGGCGTTCACAACAGCCGGGGCAGTGTTCCATAACGTCTTGTTTACCGGCTGTCCGATACTGGAATGTAGAAAAGAATGAGCATTATTAGCTGATTATGCGATGCTAGTGTAGTCTGTACTGTGACAGAGTATATGGGCTGTGAACCGGGTGGTCCTGGGTTCGATCCCCATCTGTAATTTTGATCTTAGTAAAAGTCTTCACAGTTGTAAAAAAACGCAGTTACTTTTGTTTTTCTGCATTTATTTGACTAAAGCCGGGTCTGCTGCACTAAAACGTTACACAAAACATCTACACCAACATGCATTTTTTTATCTATGGTCTATTGTTCTACGAGCAGGTGACAGCTAAAATCGTTGTTTTGCGTATGTGTTTTTGTGTTTTGTTTCGAACAAGCTAGTGCAGGAGACCCGGCTTAACATCGGTTCTAGCGGCCACTACAACGACATTGAAATCAGAAAAACGAGAACTAACATCGTTTTCGATCCAAATGATGTGATCAAAACACAAACTATCTCGTACTGACGCATCTTGAACGTTACACACAGTTTCTCAGTGAAGTCCGCTGCTATGAAAATTGATAGCCTGTTCTATTAGAAAGAATATTTCAGTAGGAGACGGTCCCGCTTGCACACCTGCCACTGTAACTCCTGTAAGCCAGGATCAGCAATGGCACGCATTTACGACACCGAACAATGAAGCTCGGCGAGTCTCAGATAATGCAAAATTGTCTTCATCCCGCAACGAAATTAATCAAACAGAAAGATAGGGAGGAGTAGGAATTTATATATAGAATATTTCAGTAGTTGGTAAAAAAAACACAAACCGAATCTGTTCCATCTTTGTCAAATGCTGCAGTATATTCAATATATTCTCGAAGTACTTATCCGGGTGTATGATCACCTCTTTGTACCTTTCATTCAACTCTCTCTTATTCAGTATGAAATCTGGATATCCGATGCGTAACATCATTGCGTCTATTTTGTGCGCCGCAAGTTTTTTTGTTTTATCGTCTATCCAGTCAGTCCTATGTAGCAGTTCTTTAAACGATTGCTGTATCTCTCTGGTCATGAAGAGTGTATCATTTTTGCTTATTTCGTCGAAGTATTTTCTTACGAACATCGACCCTAGGGCCATGCCCATGTTGGAGTTTACTTGGGAGATGCAGTTCTTCCATCTTGGAGGTGCTTGTTCTCGACCGAATAACATGTAGTAGAATCTGTAGAGATGCGTAGTGTATTAGGGTAATTACTTTATTGTATGTCTACTTTTTCTTTCTACCTGCCCTTATCCCACCTTAATGCGGGGTCTTAAAGGATTTGGCTTAGTTTTTACGACCGGCCGCCAGCCTGACGTCAACCCTCTTAGAGGGATTTTTATTGTATGTCTACTATGCATACTGCCTCCATGGCGTGGTGGTATTTCGGTACGACTACGGTTCTGAGGTCTCGGGTTCGATCCCCGGGTCGGGCAAAGTGATATTGGATTTTTCCATATCAGCCCGGAGTCTGGAATTTGTGCCCGATATGGCGATAGGCTCGCCCCCTGTCACATCTGGGACGGAACTAAGCTCGGCGAAATGTGGGTGTTCTAGTTCGCTTGTGCGCCTCTGCCTACCCCTTCGGGGATACAGGCGTGAGCTTATGTTATGTTATGTTATAACAGTTATGTACAGCCTCGGTGGCGTGGTTGTACTTCGGTACGAATACCGTCTTGAGGTCTCGGGTTCGATCCCCGGGTCGGGCAAAGTGATATTAGATTTTTCCATATCAGCCCGGAGTCTGTTTGTGCCCGATATGGCGATAGGCTTGCCTCCTATCACATCTGGAACGGAACTAAGCTCGGCGAAATGTGGTGTACTAGTTAGTGCGCCTCTGCCTATCCCTTCGGGGATACAGGCGTGAGCTTATGTTATAACACTTATGTAATTCTGATTACATAACTGACATCATAAACCGGGAAATGATTTTATAAAACGTGAATTTTGTGGAAATACCTAAGCCATGAATTTTTTAATGAGTCGGAACAAAAAATGTATCTTAACTGTTTGTTATTAGACTTACCTGTGAAACAGGTACTTTTAACCTACAAAGAATCATTTACATAATCGTCATAATGGGCATTCATTATTACCAAGTGCCAGTAATAGAGTAGGTCATGCGATACTCACTGCTGTTTAGCCGATTGGAACCTGTCGTCGAGGTTGTTGACCCTGTGCCTCACGAATCTCCACATCAGGTAATTTGACAGAGTGCTCGCCTTCGTTTGTTCTATCAATTGAACTAAGTGCTGTAATACGAAAAACAAAACATATTGAGTGGTAGAGCCACGCTGTAGATAGTAACGTCTACAGCATGAATGGGCCGGCTCGACCAGGCAATTACCAATGTCTCACAAAAAACCGACGTAAAGTGGCAGCTTGCAGTCTAATATAGATAATAATGCTATTTGCAGAATAAATTATTTGAATTTTCAATACTGAAACTGAATGGCCCGCAACAGATTCATATGAACCTTTGGCAGTTGTCTTATATCGAGTAATGATTTCTGGTAAATGAAAGACTTGGGTGCCAGTAAAGTGTGAGCGATTCAGAGAGGCAAACTATGCGTGCGTGATCAATGCAAATGGAATACTGTGCGTGTGCGATCAATGCAAATGGTATACTGTTGACTGAATTTTCTAACACCGTATTTAAGGTAGCTAGTCTGATTCATTGAACTGCTCTATCCCGTAAGGGATGCTGTGCCTCTCACTCTCACCAAATATTTATTAAAATAACAAATTAAATACAAAGGAATGCATAGGGAACAAAAAACTCGTTGTAAATACGAAACTAAACTATTAACGAATCACTTAAGTACCGCGCACAAGTAAGTGGTTCACACGGGTAAAAAACAAATCCAAGTTTGGTTCACACATGTTTTCGCTATGTGTCATTGTTGAAGAATGCACTGTGCTGCTACAATACTCCCCCTCAAGCGAAGCGTACGGAGGGTTTCACTTGGCGTCCTGACCGTGTGACGTAGGGCTGCGTTGGCAGCGGCACTACCTCGGTCGATCGCGGTTCGATGTCGCTGTTTGTGGCAGGAAATGCACTGGTCGGTAAAGTACTGGCGATGTTCTCTTGGTTGTATAGATGTGCTGGTTTTAGTCGGTCTATAGATATTACTGTAGTGCGTAGTGGTAGCTGAATCTTGAAAATCTTGCTATTGCGTTCGATGACTTGGAAGGGTCCGTCGTATGGAGGTGTGAGTGGACTGCGTATTGTGTCGTTTCTTACGAAAACGTGGCTGCATGTTGAGAGATCTTTGTATATGAAGGTGTTCTTCTCTGTTGCGTAGTTTTTTTGGACAGGAGAGAGTGATGACATGGTTTCCGATAATTTTTGAATGAATTCTGCGTCTTCTATTTTTGGCTTGGCAGGCACAAAAAAATCGGACGGAACTCGTAGAGTGCAACCGTAGGTCATCACGTCGGGGTCACCAATTTGGCAGTTGTCTTATATCGAGTAATGATTTCTGGTAAATGAAAGACTTGGGTGCCAGTAAAGTGTGAGCGATTCAGAGAGGCAAACTATGCGTGCGTGATCAATGCAAATGGAATACTGTGCGTGTGCGATCAATGCAAATGGTATACTGTTGACTGAATTTTCTAAAACCGTATTTAAGGTAGCTAGTCTGATTCATTGAACTGCTCTATCCCGTAAGGGATGCTGTGCCTCTTACTCTCACCAAATATTTATTAAAATAACAAATTAAATACAAAGGAATGCATAGGGAACAAAAAACTCGTTGTAAATACGAAACTAAACTATTAACGAATCACTTAAGTACCGCGCACAAGTAAGTGGTTCACACGGGTAAAAAACAAATCCAAGTTTGGTTCACACATGTTTTCGCTATGTGTCATTGTTCAAGAATGCACTGTGCTGCTACAAACCAAATATACTCATAAAATTCCAACAACTTCTTTCTTTGCAGTTACCATTACATCGCATATAGTACTCATAATTATGTACCTATTAAACATATTGATTAGACTTACCCTGACGTAGTTAAGTGCAAATAATACAACAGTTTCATCAGAGTGTACGGTTCTGTTCATCACAACACATAGATACCGTCTCCATTTCACTTTGGGCACCAGTTCCTCTAGTTTGCGCAGAGGCATTCTTCGATACAATTCTGAAACGTTCCTTCTGTCTTCTGGTGCAGAGGTTATTTTTGCTAGTCTGCGGAAAAGTCCTAGAGTGTGGATAATTCTGATATGAAGCAATAAAAAAATATACCTATTATTTGTCATTATACTTTCAATTGGTTAGTTTTATTCCAGCCTAATGCTAAAGGTTTGCCTTCCTACTAAGACGATTCAACTTCGCTCTATCGCTTTAGTGTTTTCGATAGTATCTAAATATTAAATAAGCATCTATAGCGTCATAAAAAATTACAAATTTGATACAGTTAAGCACTGAAGAGTCTACATAAAATTCTGCATAAAATTCACGTTACGTGCAATTAATTTAATATTCAAGATAGATATAATAGATAACATAGATTTATTGTTTTATGATTATGTTGTTGTGTTACTGGCAGACAAACAATAAAAATAACATTTAATAAACTTGTAACAAAGATTACAAAATCGTACTTAATTTCAAAATTAATTAACTCTTCTGCACTGATCTTAACATGGTCAGGGTTACCGCCGAGTAACAGTGCGATCTTGGTTAAATAAATCTTATATGCTTCCAGATATATCTTATTGCTGTCTTGTAAGAAATAATCTCTCGTCGGTAAACCTGCAACAATATAACAACTTCAGTACGCTATTACCTAAATTGAGAATAGTTTTGCTATTTAATGCCACATTACCCAAACTCGTCTGATCAAATTGAATGACAAATTCGTCGGAATTCTTTATATCAGGGCCCACCCATTCTGATATGAGTATGTCATTGTTATACAGTCTAAGTTTGGCCATCAGCTCAAGCCAATCGAAGCTGCTTTCATTCCAATTTTGATCCAAAATAGGCCAGCCGCCTAATAAATTTAATAAATCCAATAGCGGTTGATGTCCACGTTTTTCTAGAATTTCGTAGTTCATGCACGATTTGAACAGAAATCTTGCTTTCAGTGCAGCGTCACCGTTGGCAGGATCTTGTTGGGAAGTATGGGTTTTGGGATTTCCTTTGCTTAAAATCGTTTCCCTTTCTTTTTTACGTTTTATTCTTTTATACATCTGCAACTTTCTACTAAACCATTGATGGGGAATGTTTTCTTTAGCGATATTTTTGGATTTTCTTTTAGCGACCCCTTTTAGGCCATCTCTTTTCAATCTACCTTTTTTAGATTTACTATTTTTATGAAACTTTTCCTTAAATTTCGTAATTGGTTTCATTATCTCTTTTGATTTCTTATCCAAGAATCGGCGTATACGGCTTACAATTTCAGAATTTTCAGCCTTAGCATTAACGTCATAGCGATAATCATCACCAGCTGTATCATTCATTTCTCTCAAGCGAGTATCAAGTGTTTCTAAAACTAAATTACTATACGATGCTTTATTAACTTCATTTATTAAATTGTTTCGTACATCTAGGTTTTTTCCTGGATATATGCTAGTAACACGTTCATTCGGTTTGAATTCAAGTTGCTCTTTGAGAACTGTATCAAGATTTTCCCTTAACATTTCAAAAGTGTCATAGCTAAAATCAAGATTATTATTGGCGGACCATAATGTATTTATTCATAATAAATTTTGCAAAATAATGATTCTACGTACCCGGCTTTGTCAGCGGGGATAGGATTAAGTGCAGCCCAGTTACCACAGGCGTACTGATAAAAATCGTGACACGGATCGGCCCCTGCGTCCATGTACTGTCTCATTATATTTGCTTGTGTTTTTCGAATAGTTTCTCTGTCACCTTGACCCTTCCAGAATGCATGAATACCTAAAAAGGATTGTTGTTGTTGTTATATTATGTTGGTTGTTGAACTACGCGAGAACTTATTCAAAGATCGATGGGCGAATAACCTTGACTAGTTTTGGTCAACGGTCAATTGAATAATTCGTCTAACAACTCGCAAACTACTGCCAATTTGCTTTGACTGTCTATAAATTGGTCAATATAGTTATGTTCATGCGTTGAAACAGTGTCCAGTAAATAAAGGACGTGGTTTATGACCATTTGTCTCACGAACTTGGGTAAATCTGTTTACATCTGTTATATATCGGCTTATATTTTTATGGGTTAATAGACATGGACCTAAAATATCCTTTTTATTGGTTCATGATTGTAGACTATAATTAATTAACTTCAATATAATACTGATTTCAATATAATAGTCTTGGTCTTAGTGACCCATGTTTTATATTAAGTATATAAATGTAAAATACGTGTTTGCTATGTATCTGATAGGTATTTGATAAGTATATTTTTTATTTCCACCTGCATCACCCCTTCTTCGACTTCAATGTGGGGTTAGTACAAAACGCTGTTTTAAGTATGTTGCAGAAATCATTTGGGTTTAGTTTTTAGCTCGGTCGGCAACCTGCCTAATGTCGAGCTCTTCTGGAGGATCCAATCCCGGAAAATCATGTTACAGAAACCGGTTTGCGCGATAGGGGAACTGAAACCCGAACCTTCAGGTCTACAGATCATATATGCCGACGGAGACCAATACCAAGGATGAATTCATTCGTAATCTAAATTCCTTTTGTTATAAAATACTAGTACCTCTATAAAATCTAGATGGTTTGTAAATAGGTGCAGATGATCCCATCTCGCCTTCTTCAAGTTCTGGTTGCCCTCTCACTTGCTCGACTACATCGTCTAAGGGCCCACGATCAACATGAGTCTCTGGCACCATACTGAATTCAACTTTAAAAATTAGTTTTAAAACCACACATCGATACTCCAGATTTTAAGTGTATTCATTAAAATAAAATAGAGTCACAGCATTATAAAATGTTCTGTAGGCGGTATCCTACATTACTCTAGTTTGATCGTCATCAAACTCGACAGGTAAATGTTTAAATTCGAAGGAAAGAATTTAGATCAATAATTATGTAATACACTCTTCAGTATGAGTGAGTGAATCGCAATCACCTTACTGACAACTCATCAGGGTATACCACGGGAAGTTGAATTTTATACTTTTATTAGTAGATTATAAGTGATATTTTTTTCTTTAGTCATTGACAATAACTGATTATTTGTATCCTTTCTACTTCAGACTTATATGCATCAAATATTACCTCTCAATATTTTCATCATCGTCATATTGATCGCTAACGTCTGAAGATTCATATTCTTCATCGATTTCGCTTTCATTTCCTTCATCATCATCTTCTTCACCACCTTCGTCTTTGGGTTTTCGATGTGATGAGACATCTTGACTATAACGTATTTGTTTAACGTAAGGAAGTAGGAGTTATTTATAAATTTAAAATAATTTAAGTGTTAAAAATGTTTCTAAATTGAACTTTCTAAATGATGCCTGGATGAGATCGTTTTCAGCGATAAGGCCGCCACTTGTGGCACTATTATTATGTTACTCACCTGTACCCGTTTTTGTGTGTTTCTATCTATCTATATATATTTCCAATGTATAAAAACGTTTTAATTTCAAGTTTTATTTTGACTTTAAAATAATTTTATACATGCCTATCCCTTACGAATAGAAATTGATAAAATATAATTAATTAGGTATCTAAAGAACCGACTTAATCATTATTATTAGGTATTTATAATTATAAATAGAGAGGGTTGGGTATACATTTTTAATATAGAGGTATATATATATTGCTATGAAAGTAATTCACTTACTCGTAATTCTGTGAAGTAAATGTAAAATGACTCCTGCGTTTCACCCTTGTTGGTGTACCGTATTGTTTATCTAATCCACCCCATATCAGAATATCACTAGTAACATTTCCCTCATAAATTTCATGGGTGGCCTTTGAATTACTGCGAGCGAGTATTATTTCTTCTGGCGGCAAGAAGGACGTTTTAAAACCTTGAAACACATCTCTATCCTCTGGGTCTGCATCTTCCAGTTGAGTGTATACTTTAGGAATGTTTTTCACCACAAACTGATCCGACGGATCGCCTAATGAGTCGTCAGGTTTTTTAATAACAAAGTACACAGCGGTGAGAAAACCAGATAAGGCGATCGCGGTAAGGAATCTGCAGAAATTAGCACTCTTTTGAGTAGTTTTGACGGATATGGTTTGTGGATTTCGCGTCTCCACACGCGTCATGGCAGATTCTGACTGACAAATCAACGACAGAGATTCGTAACTGGAACATCGTATACGAACTACGCGCTCATTATGATATTGACCTTGTTGTTACTGCATTACGCCCGATTTACATTGGTCAAGTGTTTAGCGAAGTAGATGAGTGTAGTAAGTACATTGGTCTAAGCCGACCGGACAGTAGCGATATAACTTGCCTTTGTAAACTGCTTTACAATTTGCCAAATAGAATAGCTTTCTATTGTATGTTGAAAATGCACCCGTCGCGCGCTCGTTCATGTAGGTATCTCCTCGCAAGAGGCTTAATTCGCTATTTAATGTAGTGTAAAAGTCGAATTTAACTCAGTTCTTAAGTGACAGTAGAATTTGCTAAAAATCGCACGTATGCTTTAACGTTTCATGTTCGTTTCGATGGAGGAATGTGACTTGACTCGCTGTAGTAAACAATGTATAGGTGCGCGCTACTCGCCTAAGGTATCCGGCACAAGTCACAACTTTTACTTGCTACTTGCCACAGTCCTCGACTAATGTAAATCGGCTCTTATGTTATGAAATTGGACGAAGGCAATGACACTAAGGTTACATACATTTTGACCTGAATTTTGATGATATAGAATCATAACGTGATCTTTTATAGGACTTTTCCGAATTTATATTTTGCAATGAAGGCGATATCGTTTGCGGAGTTAACGAATCAAGTTCATTTAATTAATGATATGATATTGTCTGATATGACGTGTGGTAAGTTTAATAAAGTACATACTTACATAAGCTCACGCCTGTGTCCCAGAAGTAGAGGCGCACTAGCAAACTAGAACATCCACATTTCGCCGAAGTTTGTTCCGTCCCAGATGTGATAGGGGTTGAGTAATAAAATATTAATAATATTATTTATCATTATGTTGAGATGAATATTTTATATTTTTATAATCAATAATTGGTAATGATAAGAAAGATGCAGTATCTTTCAAAATTATGGTTCTATTTATCATAGAAACCTGCCTGAATGTAATCACGTTTGTGTCGCATGTATGTTTTAATTGAGCGTGGGTTTCCTTGGCAAATATTCTTCATTATAGGGCATATGATTATATTATTCTAAGTTTTACACACAGTTATATATACCTAATACTGCCATCTCGCTTCCATTTCGGTTTAATTCCTGCCATGGGATAGGCAAAAATGGAAGCGACATTGATGTATTTTTATTATTATTATTCGTTATCTACACAATTTTCTATAAAAAACATTAGAAACAAAGCAAGAAAATAATTTATTATCACAAAAAAATGACAATTATGTGGCCAATGACGCATTGTTTTAAACATTACGATATAAGTTATTATTGTTTAAGGAAACGAAGATCCTTCAGAAGCAGCTCTTAACTTCAGCAGGCATTTGCTGGCAACTAAATATTGGTTCGTGCGTATATCTTGGGCGAACAAAAAACGCTACGTCCTAGCTTTATTGGAAGACGTAAGAAGCGCCTGGGCTCTATCATTGCTGTTGAAATCTTTGTGGAACTGTCGGCCTAAGGATGCAGTCATGTCTGTTTCTGAGTGAGTTTAAGGGGCAGTTAAAGCATCTTGTTAGCAAATTATATTATCCTGTCACAGGTGATTTACTTCTTCCCTCTCCAAGTATGAAGAAGCATTTATGCAGGTCGCTATTCTGGTTAATCTTGACCACGAATAAACTGATTATTTGCTGTTGGTCGCTGGGTTTTTGTCATTTTACTCTGATCGTGAAAAATTGCTCCATAATAAACAAGAATGGATGTTTTGACACCATTATGAATATTATCAATCACTTCTTGAGATGGTATGGCCACGTTTTGAGAACGCCACAGGAGTACGTCGGTAGCATGTATCTAGCCCAGATCGTACCAGAGGGACGTTCCCGTGGACGGCCCAAAAAGCGCTGGTTAAACGTTCTGGAGGAAGATATGAGAGCCAATGCCTTTACTATGGAAGATGCTCAAGACCGGGCGAAGTGGAAGCGTTTAAGTAGGAAGGCGGATCCTGGCAGAAGGCTGGGATAAAGCCAGGCAAAAAGGAAGAAAGAAAGACTTCTCATTTACTCATTTACTTATTCCGTTGAAAGAGGCTGACAATTTATATAGCAGCAGACATCAACATCTTCATCTTTACTCCCAGAAGTCAAAAAATCTCCAAAATAGATAATGTGTGTTGAAAATAAGTTTCGCTTTTATTTGCATCAACCTCTTTACAGTCTGTTATACACTTACTGCGATAAGAAGTAATAACTGAATTCGGCAGGTTTTAAGAGGCATCATGATTCATGACATAGCTTAGACAAGGTTTAGAGTTCCTCTTTATCCAGGATTGAACGTTTATTTTCGTCAATCCAGCATTATATCAAGGGCAAACATTTACAGCTAATTATAATTCTATACCAATATGCATTTTTAATTGGACGCCTTGTTAATATAGTATTTAATTAAAATGTTTAAGATTACTCAAGAATATTTTAAACAAGGACGATTTATGTTTCCTATTGTAATAAATAAAACAATACTGTGATTTTTTGCTAATATTGTATGCCACTGTTGGCTATCAAATGCAAAAGAATTTTGATTAGTTTTCCGCAAATGAACGTTTTAAACTAACGAATAGTTTTGTACAATCATCCAAAGTCAAAGTACCTAGATATCTAACAACAAATGCAACAAATACTTTATAACTATATGGTTATATCGACTGCCTCTGTGGCGTGGTGGTATTTCGGTACGACTACGGTTCTGAGGTCTCGGGTTTGATCCCCGGGTCGGGCAAAGTGATGTTAGATTTTTCCATATCAGCCCGGAGTCTGGAATTTGTGCCCGATATGGCGATAGGCTCGCCCCCTATCACATCTGGGACGGAACTAAGCTCGGCGAAATGTGGGTGTTCTAGTTCGCTAGTGCGCATCGGCCTACCCCTTCGGGGATACAGGCGTGAGCTTATGTATGTTATGCTTATATCGCCTGCTTGGTCTGGTGACTCTGGTCACTAGTTGTAGCGTAGGAGGCCTAATTTGTAATCACTGTTAAATGTATTTGAATCATATATCACCGAATGTTCATACACTTAAGGTCGCCTTATGTCGTTTAAGGCCGCCTTATCTGTCAAAGTTTTATGGCGAAAATCAATCTAAGAATCCGTTAAAAGTTGAGTGGCGTTTGACCATTCGGGCGATGGGGCCTTACTTATAAAAACAGTTTAGCTGAGCAAATGGCTAAGAATAATCTGTCACTTTTTTCCTTTTGACACTTTGTTTGAAAATAAAAGGGACAGACTATTTTTATAAGTAAGGCTCTATATTTCTAATGCTGACTGAGTATATTGTAGACAATATGTATGGAGCAGTTTCGACCAAATACCGATGGATCATAACAGAACAGCTCTACCCGTAGCAACACTGGCACAAGTAATGAAAAACGATCGAATGTGGTTCCTTACGCTGGATCCGGTATGATAGATATTTGAAGTATTTTTAACCCAAAAATGATGCTGGTTGCTCGTAATTGAGCTCCCTGGACGAAAAACTTTCTGGGCTAAAAAGTAATCTATCTCACTTAGGGATGATGAGTCATTCAAATTTCGATTGCATCGGTTCAGTAATTTCAGAGATTAGTGGCTTTTAGCTTTAATATTAATATACATACATGTTTGGCTATATTTGCAACTGGGATCTTTGATTACAAACAAATACATACCCGCAATATAGCAAAATCGATGCATTGTTACCAACTTTAGAGGAAAGGAATGGGATTCAAATTCCAGAAGGGGTTGTATCCCTCCAAGAAGGCTGACGTCAGGCTGGCGACTAATTGTAAAAACTAAACTAAAACCTTTCTGCATCAAGCTTTTAAAAACTGTGTTGCGCTGACGCCACATTGTATGTTGCGTCAGCGTAAAAGATTCGGCTTTAGAATTTATCTGCCCGACGTAACCTCTACTAGGACGTGTTCTCCCATTCCCATGTTCTTCCATAAAAAAAACGATTTTCCTACCTGGGATTTCAACTCAGGACATCCTAGTCTTCATTCCATTTACGCTGTCACTAGACCAAGAAGGCGACATCTTGTCTTCAGTGACACTTGTAATTGTAGGAGGCGCAAGCTATGGTGTTGTCCGAGTTGCTTACAGTAGCAGGCGGGCCGGTGATGTGGGTGGTGCTTAAACGAGCTCAGACCCTATACGAACGGTATCGAAACCAGCAGTTGCAGAACTTGCAGGAATGTATTGTTGTAAACGATCCACCGCCGGAGAAAGTGCAGGTCGCTCAGCCAGCGACGTCAGAAAAGGTTAGGACGTAGAGACATATGCCTACATTGTTGATCATTTTTCTATTAACAAGAAAATTACTTTAGAATCCAATACAAAATCTAAGAACAACAGAATACGAGAACAAGAGGTTTTTATTGGTCTAGAATTTAGTCTATCGCGAAATCTCTAACCTTGGTTTAAAAAAAATAATTCATAAGAATAATCTAGATTTGCCGTCATTTTGCCATGTTTAAATTTAATTATGGCGCCAGACCTGCATCTCAATCATGGAAAGAAAAACTTGCTTGTAGGTATTGATACCTACCTACCTGTTTAATTATAAAATGTATTTTACACCATAGTCACTGAAGACAAAAGCTGAGGACTATAGCTTAATTTATTTTTAGGGTAAAAAGGAAGCAGCACAAACACCTCGGGGTAAGAATTCTGGGGTAATGCCGACGCCTGATTCAGTAAAAACGGTTGCACCACCCGGGCAAGCTCAAAGGGAGGTTCGAATATAATTCTCACTATAAAATTATGACGAAAGCCTAGAGCGTTGGAAATAAACGCCAACAACTAGCAATGCAATGACATCAAGGCACTCGTCTTTCCTTCTAAAAATGTGATGTGAAGTAAAGAAAATTGTAGTAAGAAAACATTTTGACCTAAGAGTTTTCCTTAAAGAATTTCGAAGGTATAGTAAAAGTCCACCAATTCACTTTGGAACAACCCATTGTTGCCTGAGACATTGGCTAAATAAATTATTCCTTTCCTTCTTTCCATCCGACTACATTAGAAGAGTATGAACATTTCCAGCAGTTTAGTGTATAATAGCAGTTGCATTGGTAGTAATAAGTTGGTGGTAACTTTAGTAGTTGGTAGGATATTCGAATTCACCCGGATAGCGATCACTGTTATATACATTGTGTTAAAATATGCCACAGTAACCCCACACACCTTGTGTTCATAGCATTCCAGGATGAGCCAGTGTATAATAGTACATTCGTCCGAGGGGCTTGCAACTTGCAAGCCGTTTGATGGAATTGATGGTTGGTTTGTGCGTCCGGTGTATGTGTCTATTCTTATCTCATTACATTTTTATTTTCTAAACAGTTGGAAGCGAATCTAGCACAATGGAATGCGACCATAAAATCATTGCGAGATAGCTTGAAGTTGGAGGAGCTCGAAATGACGTTCAACGACGGCACTAAAAGGAAGATTTGGAAAGTCAATAGACCAAAACCAGAAGCAATTGAAACTGTAGACTTTGTGAGTAACGTACGGGACAGAGAACAGTAGCTCAACCATGAGTTTGTTGCACGTATTTACGCGATCGAGGACGTAAAATATTTGTATGGAAAACGTCAGTTCCCCGCGTAACCGCTAGAGGGGTTCGGGTGTTTGTCATACAAATATTTTACAGAGTCGCTAGCGAGTAATGTCAAAAAGACTCATGGTTGGCCTACTGATTAACAAAAAGTAAAAAATATTTCAAAGTGGTAAAACACCTTCGGTACAACTCGCAGTGCATCTTTGGAATAACTATTATGTATGGTGGTAACATATCCAATACTTCAACTTTTGAATTTACGAACGTTTAAATCAATAGCTTCATCAATTATCATCATCTAGCTATTTATTTCTCTACACGTGGAGCGTTGGAAAGTTGAACAGTTAGACGATCTGGTGCTGGGATTTTATACATATATGTAGATAATCTAATATATTTACGGGACTGCCTCGGTGGCGAAGTTGTATTTCAGTACGACAACCATCCTGAGGTTCCGGGTTCAATCCACGGGACGGGCAAAGTGATACTGGGTTTGGTTTTTCAATTTAGTATCAGTCTGGAGTCTTGAATTTGTTCCGGATACGGCGATAGGTTCGTCACCTATCACATCTGGGACGAAACTAAGCTTGGCGAACTAGGGCTAGCCCTTCAGGGGTAGAGGCATCAGCTATATTTTATGTTACGTGAGCTTACGTGATTGTTGTAGATCCAATTGCTGCCATCATCGATTGGCAAGCGCATTATGTCGTATCTGCCTCGCGCACAACTTGGAGACTATGCGCGTGTTAACAAATACTGGGCGTATCTCGTCGATGAATTCCGAGCTGAGCTGGCTGTTCGCGCCAAAATCACACTTGACTATGAAAAGTTGCACGTGAGAAATCTTCACTACTTCGTTAAAATATCGGTCGGTCGGGTTGTAGGGACTGGTGAGATGAGTCATAGTTTCGAAATCAACCCCAAAGCATGCTCTTCTGTTTATTCTTTCTTAATTATCAAATTGTATGTAATCAAATTTTGACTGCCTCCGTGGCGTGGTGGTATTTCGGTACGACTACGGTTCTGAGGTCTCGGGTTCGATCCCCGGGTCGGGCAAAGTGATATTGGATTTTTCCATATCAGCCCGGAGTCTGGAATTTGTGCCCGATATGGCGATAGGCTCGCCCCCTATCACATCTGGGACCGAACTAAGCTCGGCGAAATGTGGGTGTTCTAGTTCTCTAGTACGCCTCTGCCTACCCCTTCGGGGATACAGGCGTGAGCTTATGTTATGTTATGTTATGCAAATTTGGACCATTGCAATTCTTTCATTCCACTTGCTCTAGGTATCTATCCGTAACACACTTTTAAAAGTATGTTGCAAATAATCACAAGTTTAAAAACATAACGGACCTACTTCAAAACTTATCCCATCGTGACCAAATTTGACCACCCTTGGAATAAGCTCTATCGAACTCAAAAATAATATTGAAAATCGGTTCACATTTGGCGGAGATATCGGGGAACATACATAAAAAATACAGACGAATTGAGAACCTTCTCTTTTTTTGAAATCGGTCGAAAATATTGGCTTTAGTTTTTAGCCCGGCTGTCTGTTTGACGTCAATCCCTCAGTCCGCTATCACCAGGGAGACCACTATTTATTATATCCTAGGACAACATGCTTCGCCACGATACCAGCATGCAGTCGATCACACGGATCGACACTCACGCGGCTCCTCCGAGCTCGCTGGGCATCGTGAGCACTGCGGTACCTTTAACGAGAGCGAAGCAGCCACTACCAAGCACGAAAGCCAGCGAGAAATCCGGCGGAGCCTTCTCTATGAGGCATTTCTTGAATGACAAGCTTTCTAAGCCGAGTGTTGTAAGTAATTATTTAAATTCCATGAGAGTTAAGTTGGGAGAGGCATGTGCTGGCGAGACGAGGCGAATGTTGTTTGAAAGTTAAGTGTATATTATCGTTTGCTTTACCGTGTAGGAAAAAAATGTGTGGAATGCATATTATGAGAGAATTCTCCACGAAGATTACGAAGGTACTATTACGTATAGAGCCAGCGTGATGGACTTAGGGCTAACCTCTCTCACTAGAGGGTAAGCCTGGAGGAGTCTCTCTTTAGAGGTAGCTTGTGCCTAGCATTGAGACAGATCACTGTCCAGACAGATTACAAGGCTATTTATTACCTATTCTCTTTTTCGAGGTTCATCAAACTCCAATCCGCAATATGGCAGAGTTGACAGAAAGATTAGAGCAGCGCGGCGCTGCTGACGAAAACATATGGAAATGGTGCGATAATATACTTAATCACCCCAAAAAAACAGGCCTAGTTGAGAAAGTAAGTTTCTTAAGTCCACAATTAGTGTAATTTGAAACCATTTATAAAATTTGATGGTTACTAAAACCTTAATGGGTAAGCTGCAGTTTCATGGGTGGATGTCAGTGCCCTAGTACACAGGGGTTATCACCATTTCTTATAGCATTATTGTTATAATCTTACTTCGTTTTATTTTGTACGGGAATCGATACAAGTAAGATTATAATAATACTGCTGTAAGAGATGGTGGTTACTCCCAGGTTAGACACTTCTCGAAAACTATAATAGTTTTCGTATTCTCCTTACATTTAAAAGCTATTAATGTTTTTGCAAACCGGTACAACTTGTAGGCCTTGATTTTTCCATTTGATAAGCAGGCAGGTCTTCTGAAGGTTAACTCTAAGCGATGCTATTATGCTATGCTTAGTAAGCATGCAGCCTGCCTTTAAGTTTGTAGTATAAAATAATTGATATTTTACAAAATATCCTACTTATAAATTACGTATAATGGAACGTAATTGCAAAACCCAAGTGACGTATTTGCATAAAGAATCATAGAGCAGTGTTTCCAAGTTGGGTTATTTTTCCCAACTTTGGTGAAAATTGTTGTGTTTAGTATGGTGATTAGTGAAATAGGTTTCGGTGGTCCTTCTCTTCCTTATTTTTACTTTGTCATCTACAGAAATAACTAATATTTCTACGCCGTGATGTCACGTCCTTTTTTAATGCGAGGTTTTGTAAGTCGTATCTTGACTTGCGATAATTCAATGATTTGTGCATATAATAATGTTTTACTTTCTGGTGTGTTTATTTGAGACCTAGTTCTTTACACTGAACTAAACAAAAAATTACATCAAGTTCCCTAATAAGGACCGACAATATCTAATCAACATCAACCTAATAGGGAGCAACATCATCCAGAATAGACTTTGGTACTATAGTGCACTGAGTATCATTACGTTAATCTCATAGCCCCTTACTTATAAAAATATTTAACCGCTGCTTATCTTTATACCATAGGTTGTCCCTTTCATTTTTAAACAATGTAACGCAAGGAAAAAAGTGACAGGTTATTCGTAACCATTTGCTTAGCAAAAAAGGCTTTTATAAGTAAGGCCCTATAATGCACTTTTTCACAGGCACAATGTCCTGCAAATACTTTTAAACCACTTCGCGAGTATGAATGAGTCATGAACCGTTTCCTTTATTCTAGATTGCAAAGGAGGAAGAAGGTGTATTGTGTTTGGGCAACATACACTTCCCATGTCCGATGATGAAAAAAACCTTAGAAGTGCCACTTAACCCTCCGCTATACAAAGATCCTGCAGTTAGGTTAGTTGGAACCGAATATTCGCTGAAGCGTTTACACACACAAACCTTTGCTGTTGTGTAAACGCGACAGCGAAGATTCGCGATTGTTCGGGAACTTTCGGTCTCCATCGCCGATGGCCCGTCGCGAACGTTTTTTCGCCTACTTTCTGTTGGTGTGTATCCGGCATTAGTGTTTTCGTGGCGCAGCGGGCGAGTAGCCGGCCGTGAAGCGGAAGGCCGTATTATCAATTCTCACATGAACCGTGTGGTATGCGACTTTTATTAATATCGCGCAAAGGGCGAGTAGCCCGCTGTGAAACGAGAGGTCGCAGGTTCGATTCTTACACCGAGATAAATGGTTGTGTGACCCACAGATATTTGTTTCGGGTCTGGGTGTTGTGAGACCGAAAGACTTTCGTAGTTTGTGATACGATACAGGTACCTAATGTGGAGTCACGACTATATGTGTACAACTGTATTTATTTATTTACATAACTATGTATCTGTTTTCAGTTCTTCCATGAAACCCAGAAGAAATATATCTGATGCAACTGTATTACATGTTCCAAAAGAGCAAAGCAACAAACGATATAGTCTTTGGATGCGTGATTTTTCCGGGCTCTATCCAGTATTTAAAATTCCATCTCATCAATCACCGATCTGATGTAGTCAATAATATTTTTAAGGAATAACATTGGTTTAAAATTCCCAATAAAGTGTCAAAAATATTACCTAGTTTTTTTATTGCAATCGAATGACGAGACGAGCAATCCGCTCATTTGATGACCCATACCTTTTCGATTCGCACTTTCAATTACAAAATACTTGTTGGATTTTGATTTGAGTTCTAAAATTTTATATGCGAGAGCAGAAAATTTATGTAATTGCGTATCAGCGCCATCTTTTAAAGTATATAAGTATTATAACCTCGTGAAACATTGGCCCACATACGTTACCAGATGGCAGCACTGATTTAAAGAAGCCATTAGGGAAGGGTAAGTGACAATAGATATCGATTATTAGATATATATTATTAGATTATTAGATAGATAGATATTGGGATTTTTTTATTCAGTGGTTTTTTATTCGGAGTCTGTTTGTGCCAGATATTATGGCTATAGGCTCGCCCTCTTTCATATCTGGGACAGAAATAAGCTCGGCGAAATGTGGGTGTTCTAGTTGTCTAGTTCGCCTCAGCCTATCCCTTCGGGGATATAAACGTGAGTCTAGGGTGGGATGGGAGAAATCACACTGATTATTGCAATTATAAAATTTATTTTCCTTATTTTCCTTACAATTAATATGAAATATCTTTGTCAAAAATCAGCAAATATGTAGCTCCATTGGAATGTTCGGTGATTTGCCATATCAGAAATCCTAAACGTACAAATCATCTATCTATCATCTTCGTTTTTCATTATCGATCGCCGAACATTCCGAATGGAAAAGTATATTCTCAAATTAAAATATTATCCAAATGTATGTACAAGAATAATTAAGACAAATATCGATACTTTAGTCGAAAAATATCGATATAACGTTATTGAACAGCCCGCTGGCCACTAAAGACGTAAACAGACGTCAAAATTGAGCAAAAATGTCCAAGTTTAGCAAAATGTCAAATTCCCTATCAAAATATTTTTTCTAGAAGTCGGTGAAAAGAACATAGGAATTGTTTACGTATGAAAAACGCTTAAATATTCAATCGTGAGTTCATAGAATGTGATGTAAGAGTGAATTTGACTATCAATAATTGGTACTACACTTGGAAATATGAGTAAGCATATGTATTCTACTGCGAACCTTTCTGATAAAGAATTGAAAGAACAAGGCAATAGATTATTTAGCTTACGAAGATATGAAGAAGCTATGAGCTTTTACACCAAGGCAATTGTGAGTATTTAGCTAAAATACCGCTGGATTGTGTATTATGACTAAAATAATTGTAATCCTTGTCCTAGTTGTCTATTGAGCATACTAGGTAAGTAACTAAATTGTGCTCTAATGGCAGCAAAACAAAGACCAGTTCTATGTAATAATAATACACGCATATTGCCTAGGATATACTTATCTAAATACAATTGTTCCATGAATAACTTTCAGCTTTTTGGTTGAGGTCATTGTTAAAACACGTTTTCATTGTGAGTTTGCTATTTGTTTTTTTTAATTCATGTGACTGCCTCGGTGGCGTAGTTGTATTTCGGTACGACTACCGTCCTAAGGTTTCGGGTTTGATCCCCAGGTTGGCAAAGTGATATTAGATTTTTCCATATCAGCCAGGAGTCTGTAATTTGTGCCTGATATGGCGATGGGCTCGTCCCCCATTACATCTGGGACGGAACTAAGCTCGGCGAAATGTGGGTGTTCTAGTTCACCTCTCCTACCCCTTCGGGATACAGGCGTGAGCTTATGTTATGTTTTCTATTCATTTAAAAGATTTAATTAATTACATGCTTTTATTACTGCTACTAATTTGACTTGTCGATTTACATCAAATCATTCTGGTGACCTTCATATCTTAAATGAAAAAATAATTATTGTAGTTATTTGTAATTTGCCAAATGTTTTTGTTGTTTACCAATGTTTGATCCAAACCAGCTATCTGATAAACAACAGCCAGATATACATACAGAGAGTACAAACTAAAGCTGCAATGAAGTCAATTATTTGAAAATCTTTTTTAGACACACACATTAAGAATTTTTGTTGAATATTCTCTGGTGTGCAGGTGTCCTCATGATGTTATCCTTCATAATCCTTTATTGCTTTCATTTGTTTTAATTCCTTGATTTCCTACTTTAAGGCTGAGATCTATAGAGCAAATTCAACTAAGTCTGAATCAAAGAAACAAACTCAGTGATGATTTGGATTTTTTAAATTGAACTTTGACTTCGTCTGAGCCATTTTTTTTTACAAGAAAATAACACACCGACAGACAAACTATGCAGAGATTTTGTTGTAAAAAAATAAGTCAGACTAAGTCGAAATTCGTGTGAAAAAGTGTGTTGCAGGAAGGATTTGGTTATGTTTTTACAACTGGCTGCCTGCTTGACTTCTCCTTGGGGATCCAGTCCCGGACAAAGTAAATTAGAAATTTCGCTTTGAACTGAACTGGGAACTTGGAATCAAACCCAGAACCACCCGGTCCAGAGCTGTATGCTGCCACTAGGACCATAAGACCATTAGAAGGGAGGTGACACACTCCTTTCTAATCATGACAATATGTTTATTAGATTTTTAATTAAATTTTCAGATAAAAAACCCATCAGTGGCCACATATTTTACAAATCGAGCATTATGCCATTTAAAGATGAAGAGATGGGAGGCTACGTGCCAGGACTGTAGGCGGGCTCTTGACATAGACACAAATCAAGTGAAGGGACATTTCTTCCTTGGACAGGCTTTGGTTGAACTAGAATGTTACGATGAAGCCATAAAACATTTGCATAGAGGTAACGGATTATATTTGGGGAAACAATTGTTTACTAATGGTATTATGGTATTAAATTAGAGTGTTCAAACCACCTACACCTACACATTATTGTGAAAGTAAACTATTGATAATTCCTTACAATGAACTATAAATTTTGAGTTATAAAATCTATTTTACCTTGTTTCAACAGAAATAATTGTTTCTTGCTTGATGGAGCTTTCACAATACACTGTTAATATTACGAAATTTGGTCATTTACTTTGAATTTGTACCATATTTAACACGCAATATACAGCCGAGTCTTCTGCACGTTATTTTCTCGAAACAAAACAAAAACACCTACCCAATATAATGTTTTTTGCTGCTGATAGTACAAAAGACCGTAGATAAAAATGTGTAGCGAAACTACGTTTTGTGTAGATGTTTTGGATTATGTTTTAGTGCAGGAGACACAGCTTAAAACAAACAACAGCAAAAACTTTTTTCCGAATCCAATAACACAAACATAAAAATAATGATTGCCCAACCCAATACCTCACTGTTTTATCAGCTTAATGCTGTCAATAGTCTAATAAAGCTAAGACTGTATTGTATTATAGAATATTATAATTAATGTAGCAAACGACTTGGCGCGTGAGCAGAAGTTAAACTTCGGCGACGACATCGCGGCACAGCTGCGTCTGGCCAGGAAGAAAAGATGGAATGTACAGGAAGAGAAGAGGATCTCCCAGGAGATTGAATTGCAAACATATCTGAATAGGTATACATATATTCTACAGTTCACCTGCCAAGTTAGTAGTGGACCTCATGAGGGTTTTCAAAGCAGTCTATAGCAATACCGCAGGCACCTGTATGTCAAATAAAATGTCAACAAATAATTTAGGAATATTTTTTGACGAAATACACCTTAATTCTTCTATGTTTTTTAATATAGATAATGTATTTTTATAATGACCACTTCTCTTTCTGCAATATGACGATGGACCACTTTTAACTGTCAGCCTTTAAAATAGCATGTGAGAAAATAATAGGGATCTCAACTGAAATTACACTATAATTTTTATTTGGGAACTGATTTAGGACTGTCTTCTGTCTTGATGGCATAGTTGTACTGAGTATGTCGTTGACTACTGAGGTTCGATTCCCGGGTTTTAAAGTGATATGAAGGTCGACATCCCTACCAGATCTTGGATTTAAATAAGCTCAGCTAGTTTTGAGTGTTTCAGTATTTCGCCTCTACCGACCTCTTCTGGGAGAAAGGCGTGGTCCTGTGAGCTTATGTATCTATTTTTAGGTTAATAAGTGAAGATATGCAACGTAGAATAGAGTCTTTGAAAATAGAGAACAGTAATGAAGAGGAAATCAGTACGAAGTCATCGAAGATAGAAGAGGAATGTGTAAGTTGATATCATAGTATTTATAGTGGATTGTTCCATCTGCGGCCCCTAGCAGGAAGATTCTAACAATAGTAAATGTATATCTAACGGTGAAGTAAAACATCGTGAGGACACCTGCATACCTGAGAAAATTCTCCACAAGAATTTCGAAGGTATGTGAAGTCTACCAACCCGAATTAGGCCAGCGTGGTAGACTAAGGCCTAACCCCTCTTGTTAGTAGAGGAGGTCCGTGCCCAGCAGTGGGACAGTAATATTACAGGGCTTATATTATTGTAAATGTATTCGAGGTCGATGCGCGTCTATGAGATTTGTATGAAATATTAACCAAATGTCATCAACGCTTAAGCTCAAATAAATTTACAATGGGGAACTTGCACGAAAATTATAACGAGAAATTGTGTTGATAAATCAATAAACAAAACCTTGAAATGTGCTATGATGAAATTTGTAGTATAAAATAATTGATATTTTACAAAATATCTTAATTCGAAATTACGTGTAATGGAACGTTATTACAAAACCCAAGTGACGTCGTTGCATTAGGCAGTGTTTCCACGTTGGGGTATTTTTCCCAATTTTGCGGAAAACTGTTGTTATGTTTAGTATGGTACTTGATGAATGTGATTTCGGAGGTCCTCCTCTTTCCAAATTATTTTCTTCATGTAACTTTCCCACCTCTCCGCTCAGGATTCAAGGGTGCAACTTATTTTTACTTCGTTATTTAATGAAATAGCTTCAACATTTTTGGGGAAATTTTTGTTCGACATGGGGAAATTTTAAACGATAGGCAATTATAGCGGTTCAAACGTCATTCCAGACAATGTCACTAGCCGTCAGTGTCAACTAAGATGTCAACAAAAAGGCATTTTTAAGCTGTGACGTCACGTCCTTTTTTAGCGCGGGGTTTTGTAAGTCATATTTAGACTTGCGATAATTAAATGATTTGTGCATATTTTTATGTTTTTGTTTCTGGTGTGTTTATTTGAGACGTAGTTCTTTGCAATGAACCAATAAAAAAATTACACGCAAGTTCCCTATTGTCAGGAATTTTCCTGCTCAGGCCGCTGTTGATTATTGTAAATGTCATTTAATGTAATTCATGCTGTACATACGATTTAAATGAACCCTAGCTATACAAAACTTATTTTATATAAAAAAAAAATGTTTGTATCAAATCAATAATAATCACAAAAAAAGCTTAACTGACCGACTTCCAATTTACCGATCGTACCAATTTTATATAGGACTACTCTTGAAATAAGCTTTATCGGACACAAAAAGAATTTTGAAAATCGGTCCACATTTGGCGGAGATATCGAGTATAATATATAAAAAAAATACAGACGAATTGAGGACCTCCTCCTTTTGTGGAAGTCGGTCGAAAGAGATATGACTGCCAAATGAAATAACGTACATTGAATAAACATTGGAAATAAGTAAAATAATAAGCAAATTTATATACAAAAAAATCGATTAAGGGGAAATATTAATATATGAACATATTTTTGGAGCACTTTTTGAGACAGAAATGGGTAATTGAAAGTTTTTTTTTGTTTCAGAATAACTACAGTAGTGAGTTAAATAACCTATTCTCCAAAATGGACGAAAGGAGAAGGGTGAGCATTGTAGCATTTTATTTCTCAAATACACAATAATATAAGGAAGACTTATAGTAAAACTATTTTTACGGATTCTATCACGATTTGGTTTTAATTTTTATGCCCGACGTTTCGAGAGCTTTGCAGCCTTCGTGGTCACGGGTCAGACCCGGTCAAACGTCGGGCATAAAAATTAAAACCAAATCGTGATAGAATCCGTTAAAATAGTTTTATTCCAATGAATAACATTCGCGTAAACCTAAGAAATCATTAAGGCTTATAGTGATATAATTCACTTATTGTCTTATGCCTTGGTGGCGTGGTTATATTTTGGTACGACTACCGTCCTGAGGTCTCGGGTTCGATCCCCGGGTCGGGCAAAGTGATATTGGATTTTTCCATATCAGCCCGGAGTCTGGAATTTCTGCCCGATATGGCGATAGGCTCGCCCCCTATCACATATGGGACGGAACTAAGCTCGGCGAAATGTGGGTGTACTAGTTGGCCAGTGCGCCTCTGCCTACCCGTTCGGGGAAACAGGCGTGAGCTTATATTATGTTATGTAATTCACTTATTAATACTAGTGGCAAATAGATTTAATGTTACTAACTATAGCTGCATCAAGGCTATCAAGCAAGTTTCCATACAAAAAAATTATCTCAAATGTCAGTAACGCCATATACCACTTATTACAATTTACATTCTAGATTGTTCTGTGAATGTTCAACAATCACGTAAAGGCCTGTCGCCGGCACTAAAACATTGGCATAAAAATTGAAAAAAATGTGTCCCATAATATGGGTTTCCGTTAGTTCGTTACGTTCGTAACGTATACGTTCCCTTACTTTCTACCTGCCTTTATTCCACCTTAAAGTGGGGACGGCGCAACACATTTTCTAATATGTTGCAGAAAGGATTTGGCTTAGTTTTTACGACCGACCGCCTGCCTGATGTCGAACCACTTTTGGGGATCCTGTCCTGGGCAAATAAAAAAAAATGAAAATTAAACACTGCCCGACCTGGGAATCGAACCCAGAACCTCTCGGTCCACAGCCCACATACGCCGCAGTGGCTAAGGATGATTTTTTTCAAAAGGGAAGCAAATGTTACTTTGTATTCTAGATACTACCTAGGTTGCACTAATTTATTAGCCTACAATGTGGCAAACGGAAACCTGTTGGAATCGGATTGTATGGACCCTTCGCCACTGATAGGCCGCCATCTCATCTCTTTCGACTGCAAAAAATACTAGTCAGTGTACAGTTTATTTGTGTACCGTGATTTAATATTTATTTTTGTATTCCAGAAACGCGATGTGCCAGATTATTTGTGTGGGAAGATCAGTTTCGAGATTCTAAACGAGCCGGTGATCACACCGAGTGGCATCACATATGAAAAGAAGGACATTGAAGAACACTTAGAGGTAATATGTAGGATAGTCACGGGCGGCTCGGCCTCCGGTGGCCCATACGCTTATACATACATTCATAGATACATAAGCTCACGTCTGTATCCCCGAAGGTGTTGGGAGACGCGCACTAGCGAACTAGAACACACACATTTCGCCGAGCTTAGTTCCGTCCCAGTATGATAGGGGGCGAGCCTATCGCCATATCGGGCACAAATTCCAGACTCCGGGCTGATATTAAAAATCCAATATCACTTTGCCCGGCCCGGGGATCGAACACGAGACCTCTGGACAATAGTTGTACCGCGCATGCAATACCACTACGCCACTGATGAACGAGGCAGTAAAAAAAAAAATTTTTACATCGCATAAAATAATATTCCCCCAGATGAAGTGTCCGATAATCGAAAGATCTAATCCGAGTCCTTTTTACAGCATGATTGACACAAAAACACTCTTTCTACCTGCCCTTACCCCACCATAATGTGGGATCGGCGCAACACTATTTCAAGCATGTTACAGAAATGATTTGGCTAAGTTTTTACGACCGGCTGCCTGCCTGACATTAATCCCCTAGGAGGGATCCAGTCCCGGGCAAAATAAATTAGAAAATTCACTTTGCCCGAACTGGGAACCGAACCCACGACCTCCCGGTCCACAGCCCATGTATGCTGAGCCCACTAGACCAAAGAGGCGACACAAAAACATATGGAACGAAAAGTATAATATGAATTTTGTTGACAGCGCGTGGGTCACTTCGATCCAGTGACCCGAGTGAAGTTGACAGCAGACCAGCTCATACCCAACTTCACAATGAAGGAGGTTGTGGACGCGTTCCTTCAGGACAACGAGTGGGCGCTCGACTATTAGCGTCACAAATTATCGTTTAAGCCATAGCGAGTGTGTTTTTTCCTTAAAAAGTCTCAAATACAGCTCGGTAAAGTTTTTGGAGAGTTTCGGTCAACTGTGGAAATTTTATTATTCCTTTAAAAATATGGTGGCCTTCATCAATGATTGATGATTTTGCCAACAACAGTGGAAATTTAATTCATATGTTGCATTTTGAAAGTTAATGTATGAAATATATGTAAGTGTCAAAATTATTCCATAAATAAAGTTACCTGTCTATTAAAACACAGCATTTAGTAAGTCTTTGACTGTAAAATGAAAGAGATGGATAACGTGATTTTATATGTAAGTTGTACCTACATTCAAAGTGAATAAATTATTTAAGTCAAAGAGATCAAATATCACTAACTATAGAGGAGCCCCTCTAGCAAGCAAGTTTCCATACAAAGAAATTGATCTCAAACTTCAGTACCGCCATCAACTACTTATTACAATGCGAGGGCGATTATTACAATTGACACCCTAAAATATTTTGTGAATGGTTAAGAATCACGTAAGATACGTTTATTATCTCAATATTATTTCGCTGGCCGACCTGGCGCGCGTATATTTTACATAAATTGAGCCACTTATGACCACTAGGTCATAACTTTTGGATTACAAGTTTTGTGCTGTTGTCCCGTCTATATACTGTTGAATGTGTATAATTTAAATTCCATTCTGATTCTGCGCTTTCTTTCTAGTTTCTATTCCGATTCTGCGCACGATTCTGATTCTAATCATAGCACGCCAAAAGAGCTATGTACGATATCTATTATTTATCCGTGGTCTGAATAAAACTTCAAATATCTTTAAATTGTAATCCATGTTGCGTCCAGTAGAATTTAAAATGTTATTAATAATATTATGTTTAAATGATTGTATTCATACAAATGTTTTCTTTCCATGTTCTTGATTTGGCTGGTCTTAAACTAAAGTGGTCTAAGTAAGGTTTTTGAAGAAATCCACATTTTTGAACTTAAATATGATACATGCATCCATGCAAATATAAGTTATATATTAAGTCACTTTAAAATACTTAACATAAAACATACGTTATGAAGCACATATTAAATTCATGCGCGTTTTCTATTTACTCAAAATAAAATAGCAACAAAGACCACTTTAGGTTTAGACTAGATAATTATTTTACTAATGTCTTAAATGTATACAGACATTTTCGCTATGGCATTATTTATTAATCGATGTAACATATGATCCAAAAATAAATGTTTTTATCATTGGCCCAAGACCACGTGGTTTTATTCATATTTAGACAGCCTCCGTAGCGCAGCGGGCGAGCAGCCAGCTGTGAAGCGAGAGGCCGCGGGTTCGATCCCCGCACCGAGACGAATATTTGTGTGGCCCACAGATATTTGTTTCGGGTCTGGGTGTTGTGAGACCGAAAGTCTCTCGTAGTTCGTGATACCCATGATACAAGATCGATCTTAGTGTGGGGTCAGGACTATGTATGTGACAGTTGGGTGTTATTTATTTATTTATTTATATTGCAAAATATGGCGTGAAGTAGACAAAGTAATATTGTCACGTTTTCCATCTCTTATTTTACGAGATATTTCACATTATCGTCCATTATAACGTCTCGTATTTCAATCGATTAGTGAAAAATTAACCCTAAATTGTGTCGCCCACGATACATTTTGGATTGATAAGAAAATAGTGGTCAACGAGCGGGCAGCACAATTTTAAGAGGATCGAAATACACACTATATAATTTAAAATCGATTTTTCATTAGAACGAGACTTACGTAAAACAATAGTGGTGAATTGTGAAATTTTTAAATGGAAAGTCGATGCTTGTTTGTTTTACTACTAGTAAGTAGTAAATCATACCATCATTACTGAAACGTTTAAAATAAGCTTCTTTTAAACATTATTAAGAGGTGCTCAACTTTAAAATTAGCTTGTCCACTTTTTCTTTTCTGAAATAGTTTAGGTCGGAACTAAAGAAAAAATAAGGACCTGCCATAACTACGAAAAATACGTGTTCACTTTGAAACCGGTTCCACCATTTTAGTTTCGCGATCTATTTACACGTCAGTTGCCCTGTGTCATATATATATATAATGTCATATATATAAATAATATTAATAATTATTGATTTTATTTACAATAATACCAATTTCGGAATATGAAGAAGATGCCTAACTGCTATATTAACGGATTTTTTTTTTCGAAAAGTCGCCATTTTGATTTCTCTTCATTAGGCATGCTTAATTTTTTCATAGTTATGTCTCGTCCCTATTCTTGTGTCTAAGTTGGAAAAGGTAAAACACTCTTTAATTTTCCTATAATTAGTTAAGACGTAAAGAAGTCTTATATGGACCCTTTGTCACTGGGTCAGAGGGCTATCACGTTTAAATAACACCAGAATATCACGTAAAGTCGAGCTTTATTGTGATGAGTTGAGAGATAGGAGATTTTCAGAATGCTATTTAATTTTGCACATATTCTATTAATAATTAATAATATAAAATTAATATTAACCCTGTAATATTACTGTCCCACTGCTGGGCACGGGCCTCCTCCACTAATGAGAGGGGTTAGGCCTTAGTCTACCACGCTGGCCTAATGCGGTTTGGTAGACTTCACATATTTTCGAATTTCTTCTGGAGAAATTCTGGGGTATGCAGGTTTCCTCACGATGTTTTCCTTCACCGTTATAGCAAGCGATATTTCACAATGAAAATACACTTAACAAAGAAAAGTCAGAGGTGTATGCTCCATTTTGGGGTTGGTCTCGAACCTCCGACACTTGTATCGGCAGTCCGTACCATTCACAACTGAGCTATCGCTGCTTTTTCTATTAATTACTCAAATATAGTTATTATGTTTGCTGATTTATACCTTTCTACCATAACAATACTTGTATAGGCAATTTAACAATAGCACTATCTTAACAAGGAAAACTATTTGTTTGACTGAAATAAAACTATGTTTACGGATTCTATCATTTAGTTTTAATTTTTATTCCCGACGTTTCGAAGCTTTTAGTCTTCGTGGTCACGGGTTGGACTGAACCAGTCAGTCCAACCCGTGACCAGTCAGTCTAATCCGTGACCACGAAGACTGCAAAGCCTTCGAAACGTCGCGAATAAAAATGAAAACCAAATCATGATAGAATCCGTAAACATAGTTTTATTTCAATGAATAGCATTTTTGTTTGACTATTTTTGTTATAGTTTTAAGTGTAACTTATATTGAACGTAATAAATGTTTAAAGTTTGTTTGTATTTTAAATTTCACTCTCTTTGCCAATAGCAAATCCAAAATGCGTTTAGAATTGGGTTCTAGACTATTTTTTTAAAATAATTTTATATGAAAATAATCTAGCATAATAAGAAATATTTAAATATTTCCAAAAATAAAAAAAATATAAGCCTTTGAAGTTTGGTGTAACCTTCAAACTGTAGAATAGAAGTATCAGGATATTCACGTCACGGCCATAACGGTACGTGCGTTGGAAAGAGATAGCAGGATATACCCACTACGTCCCCATTCTTGCTGATTGCCGAATTGAAAATATACTGCCTCATTTTTAAACCATTGTCGATACAGTTTTTACAGTAGAGTTTCTTTTTTTGTTTTATTTGCTATTAAAAAAAATCAACTATAGTCAAGTACCCACTTTACAGAAGTTTTATTCATGGAAATACAATAAATGTGGAAACGATTAATTAGTTATAAAAAGTACAATAATTGGTAGTCGAGAGGCCTTTTCTCAAGGCTGTATTTGTAAAGTACCAAGAATAAAACTTCAAGTCCCTTTTAATGATATGTGATTGATTCAAGCATTTTATACGCGCAAAATAACTCCAAAGGCGTGAAGTTAGTCACAAGTTGTGTCGCAACTCGCGTACACTCCATGAGTTTTTGTACACCCGAAAACCGAAATTAGTTTTTTGAGAATCAGTACATACATAATACGCCTGTATCCCCGAAGGAGTAGGCAGAGGCGCCCTAGCCAACTCGTACACCCACATTTCGCCGAGCTTAGTTCCGTCCTAGATACGATAGAGGGCGAGCCTATCGCCATATCGGGCACAAATTCCAGACTCCGGGCTGATATGGAAAAATCAAATATCAGTTTGCCCCACCCGGGGATCGAACCCGAGACCTCAGAACCGTAGTCGTACCGAAATACGACCACGCCACCGAGGCAGTCCGGCAGAGAATCAGTAATATTCTCAAATATTATAGTTTTAACAAAGTTATATTTTGTACCCTAAACCGACGTGACTGCATGAAGACATAACATAACATAACATAAGCTCACGCCTGTATCCCCGAAGGGGTAGGCAGAGGTGCACTAGCGAACTAAAACACCCACATTTCGCCGAGCTTAGTTTCGTCCCAGATGTGATAGCGGGCGAGCCTATCGCCATATCGGGCACAAATTCCAGACTCCGGGCTGATATGGAAAAATCCAATATCACTTTGCCCGACCCGGGGATCGAACCCGAGACCTCAGAACCGTAGTCGTACCGAAATACCACCACGCCACGGAGGCAGTTTTTGTAGTCTGTCATTATGTGTTTTTTTTTTCTATATTTTAAATCAAGATTTAATTGAAGTGTTTGCGCTTTAGGGTTAACAAAAATCATGTACTTATATTGCATTCAAACGCAGTATCAGCCCGGAATCCGGCATTTGTGCCCGATATAGCGATTGGCTCATCCCCTATTACATCTCGGATGGAAATGTGTTTGTTGAAATGTTTAATACCTACTCCGTTCTCTGCCTACTCCTTCAGGGATACAGGCGTGAGTCTTAGTTGGTAAGAGCGGTGAAGTTATTTAGCGCGTTGTAATGTTTGTATTGTTTGCTAAAAACTGTATAATAAAACGTTATAAATATAAACGTAGTTTTTATTGATTTAAAGCCCAGTTGAGTGCACATTCATCTAAAATTCTGTCAAGTATAAATACATACTTGGATATCATGTAATACTTAGACTATAAACTATTAAGTGGTAGAGCCACACTGTAGACAGTAATAATAATAATATAACAGTAGTAATATATAATGTCTACAGCACGACAGGGCCGATTGGACCGGTTTGATTCCACTGTCTCACAGAAAACTGACGTAAAGTGGCAGCTCGCTGTTGTTTCGTTCCGTGAGTAAGATTTCTGGAAACCCAATTCCTACCTCCCTTTCACAATCCTTATTCCTCCTCTTTTTCTGTTAGCAACGCACCCATGATACATTTGTGTTTTGGGTGTCTAGGCGGTGATCACTTACCATCAGGTGCTCGTTTACCAGTCTCTGCTACTAAAAAAGTTATTGCATATCACGAATGAGGAACTTACGAATAACCATAACCGTCAGGCCTGGACCCGAGAGAATCCATACACACTCACGCCTCCATCCCCTGGGGGTAGGCAGAAACTATTGAGCGCCACAACCTACGATCCTGACACTCCTCTTTTTAAATAATAATTGTGAATTTAAGTATCTACCTGTTGTTAAAGTGGGTTTAAAGTTAGTTAACCAACAAAGAATGCTAGAACAGGGGCATTATTTTTGTGGTAGAGCAATGCTGAGATGATAGAGCGGCGCTTAAATTAAATTATTATTTCATACGCTATGAAATACAATTTCCGATAAACTGTAAAAAAGAAAGTACAGAGATAATAAATAAATAACACCAACAGTCACACACATAATTCTGACCCCACACTAAGATACGAGTCTTATGTTGTGGATATCGGACACTATGAGAGACTCGATCTCAAAAAACCCAAACCCGAAACACATATCTGAGTCATACAAATATTTGTCTCGGTGCGGGAATCGAACCCGCGGCTTCTCGCTTCACAGCCGTCACCCGCTGCGCGACGGAGACTAAATGAATGATGAATGCAAATTACCATAGTAACGTAAATTCACGTCGTATCAAATGTCGAATGCAAAGGCGCACCTCCTGCACAATATGTTTTAAACAAAACATAAAACACCAACACAAAACAATGCTTTTCACTGTTTCCGCATGGAACATACAAACCATAGACAAAAATGTGTAGCGATTTCATGTTTTATGTAGGGTTTAAGTACAGGAGACGCGGTTTATTAACCACTAACGGCCGGTTTCAAGAAACAATCTCAGTTTAGAGTGCAGATAGATCGCGATTATGAACCAATCAAATCAAGTCATTTGACGGAGTCATGTACAAACTGTGTTCTTATTGGCTAATTTTTGTAATCTATCTGCACATTCGAACTGGGATTGGTTATTGAAACCGGCCGTAAGTCCAGCGACGACATGATTGGCAAGATAACTATTAAGATCTGAATACGACAGCTCAGTGTAATCAAACTTGTTACCTGGCCAGTGGACACAGATGCAGCCATTCAGACCCAGTATCACATTCACCTACAGTAATTGATTTGCTTTGACGTGACTGCCTCTCGACTGTGGATTACATAGTTTGGCAAATATATCTACACGTGTGACGGAGGCGGCATAAGTTTAGTATTCTTTTTATCTGCCCTTATCCCGCCTTAATTTGGGGTAGGCGCAACACATTTTTTAAGCATGTTTCAGAACTGATTTGGCTTAGTTTTTACGACCGGCTGCCTGCCTGACGTCAACCCACTCTGAGGGATCCAGTCCCAGGCAAATTGAATTAGATTTTTTTTGTCTGAACCTGGGAATCGAACCCAGGACCTCGCGGTCCACAACCCATATATGCTGCCACTAGACCAAGGAGGCGACGCATAAAACACAAGTTTTAGTATTGAAAGGGATACATTTAAAATATAAGCGTACAATTTTTGATTATTAAATTATATTGTAAACTCTTATGATAGGTAAAAAGAGAGAGGTTCTACAGTAGAGACAAAGACAGGTAAATAACTTATTTGTAAAATCTACACAAATTAAAAACGAGTTAAATAAAAACTTCACAAATTACCATTATTAAAACTTTGGCTTACTGTGTGAGCAGGTATAAAAAATAATTATTTCGTATTTTCACATCACCATTCTTAATGAATAAAACCCAACTACCATACTATGGAAATCTCGATTATTATGATGTTTATGATGATTATGTACCTACTCCGAATAAGCGCCTGTGATGACGGACGCTCTGTCCGTCCAGCGGGCTTAGACAAGTGGCTTATGCGCTAGTCGAATAGAAAAGTAAATGTACGGGGATGACATAAGAGAACGCCGCATACAACGTACTCTTAGGTCATTCCCATACATTTATTATTTTATTCGACTAACGCATAAGCCACTCGTCGAAGCCCACAGAACAGAGACAGACAAACATATCGATATATGGATAGACCAACAGACGAACAAACGATGAGACGGGTAGACATAAGACATCAGTTTTGTCTCCAGAATCTTAAAACTTTATATCAACTTCATTGTAATTGCTATTAAATTCATCTAAAACATACACCTATAGTAACTATTACCTAAGATAATCACAAGTTTAAAAACTTAACGGACCAACTTCAAATCTGATCGGGACCAAATTTATATGGAATACCCTTGAAATAAGCTCTATCGAACACAAAAAGAATTTTGAAAATCGGTCCACATTTGGTGGAGATATCGCGTAACATACATAAAAGACGAATTGAGGACCTTCTCCTTTTTGGAAGTCGGTTGAAAAAGCCCCATAAGCCGTAATGTCAACAGAGAATTGGCACTGCGGTTCACATATGATAACAATACAAGCCTGTACACTGGATGGAGTGAGAACTGTTGCGTCTGGCGGCCATCCAAATGCGGTTCAGCGTGATATCATTCAATTATATATTACAGTGCAGTTTGCCCGAGCTCCCCAGTGTATTGGACACATTTCAATTGGACGCGAGTTTAATATATCATTTGTGTAGTCTAATTGATTAGGGATTAATAAATAAAATGAATAAATAACGCCTAAAAGTCCGTACATAGTCCGTACTCCATAGTCATGCGAGACCATAAGTTTCCCATACTTTCTGATATCCACGACACATCGTGGATATCAGAAAGTATGGGAAACTTATGGTCTCGCAACACCCAGACCCGACACAAATATTTGTAGATCACAGAAAACCCACGTAAATTGGCAGCTTACTGTCGCGTTTCGTTCGGTGAATGAGATTTCCGGTGGCCCGATTCCCCCTTCCCTTTCCCAAATCCCTATATCTCTCCTTTTCGGTAGGCAACGCACCCATGATACATTTATGTCTTGGATGTCTAAAGGCGGTGATCAATTACCATCAGGTGACCCACCTGCTCGTTTACCAGTCTCTGCTATAAAAGAAATCGATTATCTCGATATGGGGATCGAACTCGCGACCGCTGACCTTACAGCCGGCTCCTCTTCCGTGAGGCCACAGTGTCTATCGGGTTTGCAGTTTGCACTATTTTATATTAACGAAGAATAGGACGTCATATTACATACATATTGTCATAAAATACATTCAATATTATTATTCCACGCCTGTATCCCAAAAGGGGGAGAACTAGAGAACTAGAACACCGACATTCCGCCGAGCTCATTTCCGTCCCAGATGTGATAGCGGGCTCGTTCGCTATTCTCTATTGCCATATCGAGCACTAATTCTAGATTCCGGGCTGATAGTGAATAGAAAATGTAATATCACGGCCCTGGGATCTAACCCAAGACCTTGGACAGTAGTCATACCGCGCACAAGATAGCACTAGGCCACCGAGGCCCTCACCACATATTCTTATTTTAAAAGCCCACAGCCTCAAACCCACACTCGCACTGGAACTTCTGCATCTTCGGCCGTGGCCTATATAAAATTGTTCTTTTTCCACAAAGGCCATAGACTTGTGTGTAAAAAGTTATAGCATTAATGTTGTTACATGTGTAATTTTTCAACAACTTCATTATTTCTATACTTAACCTTTGAATTATTTGTAAATTGTGTAATTCCTAATTCCTAATTTGTGTAAAACTTAATTCAGTTTAAAAAATAAGTCAGTGAAAGAATAAATTACAGTTTACATAATCCAAACTATTTCCGAGTGGAGTAAACTTGAAATAAACAAAACTATTCAATCAACATGCGACTCTCATTTCGTCTTAAGGGGCTACGCGCTCGCTACGACGCTACGACGCTACGCCGCGCCACGCCGTAGCATAATACGCAGCTGATTATTCAACAAGCGTTTCAATAAGATGATTGAGCAAAGGAATCTGTAATGTACAATAATATGTAAAAAATAAAAAGTGTTTATATTTAAATTCATTTTTATTTATAAATTAGTATTTTGTTGTGTTGTAATTATTTGTAATTATGTTACTAGTGTAAAAGACTTGGTTAAAACGTGCCTCTAATATGCACTATATTCGCTACACAACTTTACTGTATATCTCAAACTAGTTGTGTACACTTCCAGCTCCAAAGGGAGACTACTACAATAATGATAGCTCCCGCTCTTTTATACCTTTTGCTTTAGTTAATACAGAAACACCTTCTACAAATATTATGAATTACTTGGAGGGTAGTTAATATAAATATAATTAACATACTACCCTTCAATATCGTGTACTAAATCACAACAATTATCCGAATTCGTAACACTAGTATGTGTGAAATTGGTAGGTTAAAGAGGTACTGTTTCGTACTTTATTTTGTAACATGAACAGACTTATGAAAGCGTGAGGTTCCTGGATTGGCGGAGATTTTAGTGAACTGTAGGATCGTCCTGCACGCAAGCGCTTTGAGGCTGCCCGCTCCTCTCCGTCGCCGCCCTACCGGATCTTAAAGGACATCGGCTCGATTATGGTGCGGGATTTATTCAGCACTTCCATTTATAACATTTCCTTCCGTCTGTTCTTGTCCACTTTAATGTAGGTTCGGCGTCATATATTTTTACCCGATTACCCGCGTAATGTTTTTGGTATGTTACAGAGTAGTTGGCTTTACAAACGGCTGCCTACTTGATGTCATCTCTTCAGGTGGACACAATCCAAATCATGTACGGTGCTACCTGCGGGCTTAGCCAAGTGGCTTATCTGCTAGACGAATAGAATAATAAATGCATGGGGATGACATAAGAGTACGCCGCATATGGCGTACTCTTATATCATTCCCATACATTTATTCTATTCGACTAGCGCATAAGCCACTTGGCTAAACCCGCTGGCATTCTACTGTTGACGAGAGGCAGAAAAACAGGTTGTAAAAACTACACTGAATTTTTGATATATGCTTTAAAAATGCTTTGTACCTTGAGTGTAATAAGGGCAGGTGGAAAGTAAAGTACGCAATAATTTATAGTACTATGTTGTCTTGATAGAAATTCAGTGGGCTTAGCACGGATATGTTTCGTTTCCTTATTTGAAACATTGTGTTCTTATAGTTTTGTATGAAATTTCAAACACGTAACGAATATGATTTGTATACGGCAGTCAAAAGTTAGTTATGCTCAGTCTACTAATGTATCCCGACACAACTCGTTGCTGTATTATGAATTCACCTCTACTTTAATGTAAGGATTGTTGTTAAAGGACGCACATAATGTGAGTGTAGAGGCAGCCGACAGGCTCTCGGCTCTAGCGTGGCGTCCCGGCGTTGTGCGCAGTAGGTCAGGGCGGGACGGCGGCGGCACATCGGAACATCGCGCAGCGCGATTCATGTTTACGGGGCTCGGCCGTCACCGCCGTCACCGCCGTCAGCTGTTCGCGATGAATGTGCCGCGCCCGCGCCGCGCCCGTGCCGCCGCCCGCCGCCCGCCGCGCATCGATTGATTGATACCTGAGAGCGCGCGGCTCGTGGTTCGCGCTCGTGGCTCGCGCTCGCGGCCACGTGCTCCTCGACTGCTCGGCGAGTCGCAGCGCCAGTCCGCCGCGGTCGCCGGCCCGCGCGCCCCGCCCGCGCACGCCGCTCTCTCGCTCGAGTCGCGCTCACTGCCGTCGCTCATCAATGGATTGCCCGAGGTGACCGGTGCCGGTGCCGCGAGCCTGTCCGCCTCCACCCGAGCGTGAGTACCGGACGCACACCGCGTAAACACGCACCGAATCAGTTAGTAAATAATGGCTTTTCCGATAGCATTAATAGCCGGGAGACAATTTATGCGACTGCGCCGTGTGGTGTTTACCGCGAGCGTCGGTGCCTCCTGGGCTCGGGATGTCTTCAGCCGGCTACGGAAACCGCCGTCGGATGGGAAGGTTCCATATCGATCGTCCAAACTCGTGAGGGATTTATAAAATTGTCTAGGTTTACGTAACCGAAGGAGAGTCGTAGTCGTTTGTTATTGGGAGTTGTTATCTGCGAGGCTCGCCGGCGGGACCGCTCACCGCGGGGACACGCACGCCTCGCTCATTACATAAAACATTACAAATGGCTTTTTTATCGATGCCAGACCGTATCATTACTTAGTGCCTTCGCATAAATATAAACACTATTTGTGTTAAATCCGTAGTTGCTGGTATGCGACGCGTGTATGTGTAAAATGATAACAAACTATAGGATGTTGCCAAAAAATGTATTTTGTTGTCGTTGTTATCTATAAAACATATCCTTGATGTCGATGTGGTTGTCTTATGTTCCAATTGTAAATATTTTTCTTTACAATATCTTCACTAAAACTTTTATTTAATCACATACAATTTCGTTCATCATTATCATTGCGAATGACCAATTATAGTCATTATCAATACCAGTCATAGTCATTGTAAGCGCCAATCAATATCATTGTCGTTGATGAACGCATTTCGGTCATTAAACATTGTAATGACCTACAAAGCACTAACCAAAAGTACATTAGTGCTATTATTCACTATATGTCGAAATGCTTTATAAAAGTTCTTCACAGTACGACATAAAAATTATGAATTATATTTTTTAGGGCGGGACACATCACATGATAAAGTAAAATAAGCTCAAAGATTAATAGCTGTAGACTATAACGTACTGTAACTCTGGTTACCGCTCTTGGATAGGTGTTATTATTTACAACCAATATAAATATACACTTTTACACATACCAATTAATTTCGATTAAATATTAAATGCATTTTCGGCCGACTTCCACAAAAGGAGGAGGTCCTCAATTCGTCGGTATTTTTAATGTTAGTTACTCGATATCTCCGCCAAATGAGGACCGATTTTCAAAATTCTTTTTGTGTTCGATAGAGCTTATTTGAAGGGTGGTACCATATAAATTTGGTCACGATCGAAATTGGGAGTCGGTCAGTTAAGTTTTGTTAAAATACGGTTGTTAACGTACATACATGTATATAGATTCACATGCCTGTATCGCCAAAGGAGTATGCCTCTGCCTACTCCGAACTAGAAAGCTAGAACATCCACATTTCGCTGCGCACTTTTTTGTCCCACATGTGATTGGGGGCGAGCCTGTCACCATATCGGGCACCAATTACCAGTTAACGTAAACAAACCCACATAATCACAAGTTTAAAAACATAACTGACCGACTTCAAAACTCCGATCGTGACCAAATTTATACGGGACCACCCTTGGAATATCATATACATATATAATATAAGCTCTATTGAACACACAAATAATGTTGAAAATCGGTCCACATTTGGCGGAGATATTGGATAATTAAAAAAATCAGACGAAATGAGAACCTTCTCCTTTTTTTAAGTTGATCGGAAATAAACTAGTATGTTTACATGGCATAAAACAAGTGTACACATATGTCAATTACTTAAAAACTGGTAGAAGTTATCGAGCACCATATCCGTCATGGTATGTTATTAAGTGGCTGTATTAATTGCCCTATTATACGCAAAAAAACGACCTACATGCAACTTTGAAATATAAAACCTATTCAAAAGTAGTGCCTACGCAATAAAACTTACAAGTGGGCCATCTGATCTGAAACCTTTTTATAAACTGTGCAAAGTAAGATTCAGTAGCAAGTTCTTGATAGCGCCGAAAAAAATCCTTAAACACCTCTCTTAGTTTCTGATACCCACGAGACAGGTAGATGTGCCAGCGTGAAATGTTAAAAAGCTCATTGTTGCTGTACATATAAATAATATCGAAAATAATACGACAATAATTATTATGCAATCACTTGTTTATCACATAGTATTACTTATAATAAATAATATTAGCCCTGTAATACTGTCCCACTACTGGGTACGAGCTTCCTCTACTGATGAGAGGGCTTAGTCCTTAGACTACCACGCTGGCCTAATGCGGGTTGGTAGACTTCACTTCGAAATTCCTGTAAAGAAATTCTCGAGTATGCAGGTTTCCTCACGATGTTTTCCTTCACCGTTATAGCAAGCGATATTTCACAATGAAAGTACTCTTAACATAGAAAAGTCAGAGGTGTATGCTCCATTTTTGGGGTTGGTCTCGAACCTCCGACAGGTAGATGTGGCAGCGTGAAATGTTAAAAAATCTCATTGTTGCTGTACCTATAAAATAATATCGAAAATAATTCGACAATAATTATTATGCAGTCACATGTTTATTACATAGTATTACTTACGTAATTATATTACGTGATTTCAATTGCCGGGCTGTGGCATTGCTCTACCTGTTTTCCTCTTTTTGCCCACTTTCCTTATTTCTCTTTATTATATTGTTTTACATGTTGTTCGTATTGAATACGTCTATTAGACCTTGATTTCGTTTTCAGACGATTCCTTTGCAAAATATCATTTATTAGCTGTTACCCGCCATTTCGTTCGTGTTCAATCTACGGAAACCTACATTTTTCCTGGATAAATAGCCTACATTTTATTCCAGATATTCTATCTCTGTGCTAAATTTCATACATATCTGTTCAGTCGTTCTGACGTGATTGATCAACAAACATACATTTAAACATTCTCATTTATAATTAGTGTAGATTCTCTAGTAAGTTATTTGTCTCTGTTATACATATTTTTTTATGGAATTGTGACACATTTATGACTGAATTATTCTGTATATATTAAAGTATATTTATTGACTAATAATAAAAACAAAACATATTGTCTATGGTACATGATACAAAGGCATTTTCAATCTCTGCTCGTTGTCAAAGAGAACACTTTAATTCTGTGTTAAAAAGATCGCCCCGGGCGTTTTCTTGCAAGCGTTTGAAATGGGTCGCTTCAATGTTTTTTTCTCGTAATTAAAAGATTTAGATATTGCAGATATGGACATATCAGTCGGAATTCAAGGCTTTGAATCAAGAGCCATTCATTTCTCAGTACTTGATAGCTTGGGCAGTTATCTCTGATAAAGTGTAAATAGGAAATACGATGCTATGTGTTATAAATGTGAATGGTGTAGCTTTCTAATATCCTTCTTTCTACCTCTCCTAATCCCAAATCAGTTTTCAAGCATGTTACTGAAAGGATTTGGCATTTTTATTAGACTTGCCTGCCGTCAACCCCCCTCAGGGGAATCCAGTCATGTACAAATTGTCTTTGAGCTACACCCGCCTGACTTGGGAATGAATCCAGGACATCTCGGGTCACAGCCCATATACATTGCCACTAGACCAAGGAGGCGGCCAACCTACTAAGTTCACGCTTGTAACGCTGAAGAGAAAGACAGAGGCGTACTAGAGAACTAGAACATTAATATTTCGCCATCCCTTTTCCATTTCAGATATGGTGGGTGGTATGTCAATATGGTGGGGAGCGAGCCTATCGCCATACCGGGCACAAATTTTAGACTTCGGGCTGATACTGAGTAGAATAACCTAATATCACTCTACCCTATCCGGGCATCGAACCCGAGACCTGAGGATGGTAGTCATATCTCGCATGCAATACAACTACTCTCCCTCTCTACTCTACCTCTCTCTCTCTATCTCTCTTCCAAGCTATTTATCCCACATGGTGGTGGGGTCAGGTTTCCTTGTATTTCAACTACTCTACCGAGGCAGTAAAAAATCTTTTTAAAATCATGTAACAGAATATAAATAGGATATTTTACGCCTCGCTCCCTTTACAAGAGATATGAAAGGCGTTCGTTTGCGGAACCAAAAATACACACATCAAAACTAACTTATAACGAGTTTCCTTACGATTTATCTCATGAAAAGCGATATTATACAAACCCCTTAAATATTCTTTGGAAGAATCCGATTGAGCCTTCTTGAGGAAACTGAAGTTCAAATCAGAGGCTTATACATAATACAAGCTGACCCCACTACGCGTTGTTGTGCCTATGTTGATTTAATATAATACTTATCAATATAATAATATGCACAGTTCTTTGCAAATATCATCCTAAAAATTGGTTTCGGTAGTCTTAATAAATAAAACAAAGGAAAAGATCTAATTCTAATTAAATTTACACAAATATAATCCTATGCGCGTGTTATAAAGTTGATTTTTAAATGAATTATGCAAACGTTCTTAAATTTGAATTTTAGAATTTAGAAAACTGTGCATCTAGGTACGAGTATAGAGGTATGATAATACTGAACTATTCACTGCAGTCAAATTAATAATATCCTTAAATAAGCAATAAAAATATAAACATTTATAACTGGAAATGCTAGAATATATGCACCACGGATGTTAATTAAAGGGTCCTGTCATGCGAGCTGTTGTCAGAACTTGATTACAATTTATGCTAGAGATTTCTGTTAAATATACATAAACATGATTGTCATACAGCCCAAATACGGGAAACTGCATCTCGAACACAAATAACTTTGTCAAACGAAAGCTCAATGTGCGATTATGACAGAATCTGTATGTTGGTTGACTTGAAACTAAGCAGAATCCTTCCTGCAACATACTTAAAAAATCTGTTGCGCTCACCCCACGTAAAGTTGGATCAGGGCAGATTTTTTTTTATATACAGTGTTCCAAAAAGTTGATATCAATAATAACCATTGCCTCTTCGGTCTAGTGGTAGTATGTATGGGCTGTGGACTGGGAAGTCCTGGGTTCGATTCCCAGGTCGGGCGAACCAAATTATCTAATTTAATTTGCACGGGACGGGATGCCTTAGAGAGGTTGGTTTCAGGCAGGCGGCCGGGCCTCACATTAAGGTGCGATAAAGGCAGGTAAAAAGAAAAGGATGTTTCAAAACGTTGGTATCAATAATAACTACAGTTAAAAAGAGCATGGCTAGAAATCTAGCGGTAAAGTATAACATTTCGTAAGGCTCATAGTTTTTTTTTATTAATAGAGACTGCATTAATTAGTGGCGAATTGGTGGCGGTTTTTTTTCCGGCTCATTAGTTCAGCTGCAGTACACTTGCATACCACCTATGGGTAATTAATTACTTTTAGCATACATAAAGCCATTTCTATGCTAATTGTTACAATTTAAAGGTCGCATTCCGATTTTGAAAACTCCATCCTTAATAATTGATTTAAAAAAATGTAAGTGCAAATTTTAGTTTTCAACCTTACCATTGGGCTTGCTTTAACGGCCGATTTCAATAAACGATCTCAGTTTAGAATGCAGATAGATCGCGATTATAAACGAATCCAATCACGTAATTTGACAGAGTTATCTTCAAACTGTGTTCTTATTGGCTAATTTTTGTAATCTATCTGAGCATTCGAACTGAGATTGTTTATTGAAACCGGCCGTTAATCGTTCTCCCTGTATGTGGAATTGTTATTGGTACCAACTTTATGAAACACCCGGTATAATCTACAACAATGTTGGAATAAATTGCGTGTCACTAATACTATGAGGATACCATCGATTGTATTTGTATAAATAACTATACATCCACGCTTACATATTATGAATATCCGATAGTGATTGTGATGGCTTGTGGCCGTTGTGACGTGGCATTCACAAAATTAACTCTAAATAACTTGATTAAAGTTATGAGTTAAGTTGGGTCTATTGTAATTCGGTTGAATGCTTTTTGCTAATTATTATCATTTCTCTTTTTCCTTCTTTTGTTGTTTATTTACATAAAAGGCCGTTAATAAAAGAGTTAATGTTTTGACACCAAAATATTACGTGTAAAATGTAAAGCTAATTAAAATGTTGGAATTGATCTGTCTTCGAGAAATCGGGCGTCTGTCTTGCTATGTTAAGTGACATTAAAATAACATATCATTCGAAACAAAAAGGAAATATTGTAGTTAATATGAAATACTAGATGGGGAACATTATGGAACTTAACACTCACTTAATATATTCGTGTAAAATGTGGTCAAAACTCAAGGCGAACAAAACGAATTAATAGTGCTAAACTACAGAAAAATTAAGTGAAAAGAACAAGAATAAAAAAAATATGTTTCGCACAGTAAAAACGAAACCTTAAACCTTTCCTGAACTTCCACAAATATTTCAAGATCAAAATTAGACAAATCGGGTCTGCCATTCTCGAGTTTTAGCGAGACTAACGAACAACAATTCATTTTTATAAAACTTTTATTTAACTAAGTCTTTTTAAACTTGCTATTATTAATTAATTGCAGCATGTTGTACACCAACTGTCATGGCAATTAAATAAAACCCAACAGTCACATACATAGTCCTGACTCCACACTAAGATCGAGTCTTGTGTCTACGAGAGACTTTCGGTCTCACAACACCCAGACCCGAAACAAATATATGTAGGCCATACAAACATTTGTCTCGGTGCGGAAATCGAACCCGCGGCCTCTCGCTTCACAGCCGGCTACTAGCCCGCTGCGCCACGGAGGCTGTCAAATAAACAACAATCAAATTATGAAGCCTTGAGAATGAACTTTCATTACCCAAATTGTATTTTGTAGCCAATTTGCAAGAAACATCTTTGCAAAGAGCGGTTGTTAACTCTTCAAAACTACGGTATTCTTGCAGCCAATTTGTACAAAATAACGGTTCGGTAGGTAAGTGGACAAATTGCAATGTATAGATAGACGCACCCAGCATTGTATTGTAGAGGTACAATCAGCAAGACTCGGTTCGTCTTTCGTGAGACAGACTGCGCTGGCTTAACTCTGCGAACTATGTACTTCCAGTACACAATAACTTCGTATTGAATGTAGGGCAACCATGTGCGAAAGAAAATATATTTGTCACAATACGTATTTAATGATTTCTTAGGTTTACGTGAATGTTATTCATTGAAATTCAACTATTTTTACGGATTATATCACGATAATGTTTTAATTTTTATGCCCGACGTTTCGAAAGCTTTGCAGCCTTCGTGGTCACGGGTCAGACTGTCGAAACGTCGGGCATAAAAATTAAAACCAAATCGTGATATAATCCGTAAAAATAGTTTAATTTCAACAATACGTATTTCCCATCAAATAGTATAGTATGGTACATAGTAAACATAACCTCACCCCAGTATTATCATAGTTGTAGACATAAGTGAAATAGTGAACTAGAACACCCACATTTCGCTGAGCGCATTTCAGTCCCAAATGTGATAAGCTAGTCGCCATACTAGGAACAAATTTCAGTCTCCGAGAATTAGCTTGAGCATCAGTATCAACTGATTAGAAAAACCTATATCACTTTACCCGACCCGGGGATCGACTTCGAGACCTCAAGACGGTAGTCGTACCGCGCACGCAACCTACTTGCCTATATAACATTATCCTGATTATAGAATTGGTTCTAGAGGTTGGCCTCTAGCTTATTCTAATGTTTTATATTTAAAATATCTCTTTTCTGTTATGCTTCAGATCCATTATTCCATTTTTCTAGGTTTGGACTTTGTGACTGAGTGATTTTCTATATTATAGACATATAATTCCGTGGCAGTCGGCAGAATGATACCGGCTTGAAGTTCCTAGATAACTTACGAACTATTCGGTTTTCCGTATGATAATGCAATCTCATAGAATAGAGACAAATCTCACCATAAAGTAGTTGTAAACAATACGGACGCAAATCGTACTTAACAAGCCAATATCACGTATTTTTAACTATATTTATTTAAAGTATGTCCGTTCATAACAAAAATATGTAAATACAGATTTATTTCACCATCGTTTCATTAGGTTCATTGCAAAGAAGAAATCTGTACGATATAATAGTTTGTTTCATAAACATAACATCAACATTCTGTGGAAACCACGCGTCACGTCATCTGGTTGTCAGCGGTAACCAACTAATCCACAAGGCGTATTCTTTTCATATTCCACCATATTTTTGTTACGAATGGACATACTTGTTTACACTATAAATACGTTACGTAAATGAGTTTGCGTTACGAATTTTAAACAGTATGTTGACCGCGTCGACCGCCCAGTACATGGTCACCCTAGTTGCACGAATAAGGACGCTACGGTGACCTACATACATGCAGCGGATCCGAGGCGTTTATCTGCCACTACGACAAACTACCTGATTCTTTGCGGACACAATTTTGGCAATAGTTCAGTGTGGACGAAGGTTTATGCCGGTACGTTGGATTTATGTAATCCCGTGAGGTATTTTGCATAACATTTTGGACTAGTGTGTTGAATTTTCACATTTTTTACTTGTGTGGAATGGAATTTAATTCTCATTGGGGTAAATGTTAACGGGTTTTATATAATGCTGTGTCGTATAAAATTCTTGGTGTATGTGCGTTTTCGTGTAAGTATTGATTGACTTGACCGATTGATGTCATATTAACAACAAATTTTATTAGTGACTTAAAAAACCGTGGCGTGGTGAATTTCGGTACGACTGCCAATCTGAGGTCTCAGGTTCCATCCCCGGGTCGGGTAAAATGATATTGGATTTTTCCATATCAGCCCGTAGTCTGGAATTCGTGCCCGATATGGCGATAGACTCGCCCCCTATCACATTTGGGACGGAACTAAGCTTGGCGAAATGTGGGTGTTCTAGTTAGCTAGTGCACCTCTGCCTACCCCTTCGGGGATACTGGCGTGAGCTTATGTTGTGTTATGTTGTTGATTTAAAAATACTAAAGTTCTATTTTCTGTGCATGTTGTTCATATCAATTTTCGTTGAACATACTTCATAAGGTCTACCTACTACTTTGATTTTGAATGCCTTTTAAAGGTTTACGATTTTACGCACAAACAGACGGACATGACGAAATTATAAGAGTTCTGTTTTTGATTTTTGCCTACGGAACTCTAAAATATATGAAGTAAAAAGCCGCGTGTAAAGTTCGTTTTGTTGTGTTCCGTGACGACAGTCTGTCTTATGTAATGCACTTCGCTCAAGTCGTAGGAAATTGCGCAGAAGTTCGTGTGCTTGGATGTGTTTTAAGCAATATTATTTGAGTAACAGTGTTTTAGTTTATTTTGATCTACTTCATATATCCATCCCATGTGATGGCTTTTCGCCATGCCGACAACAACTGCAGTTACAACAATCAACCACTCATGTTTGCAATTGCAACTTAAATGTTATACTTTTAAATAATAATAAATACACGCAACTGTCACATACCCAGTCCTGACCTCACACTAGGTATAACCTGTATCGTGGGTGTCAGTGGGTGTCACTATAAGAGACTTTTGGTCTCACAACACCTAGACTCGAAACAAATATCTGTGGGCTACACAAACATTTGTCTCAATGCGGGAATCGAACCAGCGGCCTCCCGCTTCACAGCCGGCTACTCGCACGCTGCGCCACGGAGGCTGTCTGTTTTATTATTTTCATTTTTTATAGCATAAACTGACAAACGAGCAGATGGGTCACCTGATGAAAAGTCGTCTCCACCGCCCATAGACACCCAAGACACAAAATTAATCACGAATGCGTTGCCAACCTAAAGGGAGGGAATGGACGGGGAGGGAATGGGGATTGGGAAATGGGCCACCGGAAAACTCACTCACCGAAACGCGACAGCGAGCTGCCACTTTACGTCGATTTTCTGTGTGACGGTGGTATCAAACCGGTCGAGCCGACCCATTCGTGCTGTAGACGTAACTTTCTACAGCGTGGCTCTACCACTCTTAAATAAATATATATCTTTATATATCACCTTAAATAAATGATTTGTGAGACGTGAGATTTTGAGTTTATCGAAAATTCCATCCAACAGTCCTAGTAAAATTCCATAGAAATCACATAATACATTGTAAGACTGTTGCTACGATCCGAACGTGCCAACAAAAGTTAATTTAGTGCAAAATCGATCACTTCTCTTAGTGAAACTTGGTATAAGTAAATCGTTCCCAGATAACCTATTCCAAGAGTTTAAAATGCACTCCGGGGTAATTCAGCGGTTAGATTGATGAGGTGTGCATAATCGGAAAGCGCTACCTAGGATGTTATAAAGAACCGAAGCACGTTATATGTATGGAAATTCTGAATTTGATATAGCGGTGTGCTCTAAATTCCTTGGTCTATTTGTAGGTTACATGGAATGTAACCATAGAGATCCTGAGTTTAATTTCTGAGTGGAGTTGGTGTTTTTCTAAACAATTTGCTCGAGACTGGATTCCCAGAGGCTTACGTCAGGCAGGCAGCCGGTCGTAATAAACTGAGCAATATAATAATAATATATAATAATATTACTGTCCCATTACTTTGCACGGGCCTCCTCTACTAATGAGAGGCCTAGGCCTTAGTCTACCACGCTGACCTAATGCGGGTTGGTAGACTTCACATATCTTCTAAATTCTTGTGGAGAAATTATAGGGTATGCAGCTTTCCTCACGATGTTTTCCTTTGTCGATATAGCAAACGATAATTCACAACGAAAACACACTTAATATAGATTAGTTAGAGCTGTGTGCTCTTTTTTCTCGAATCTCCGACACTCGTCTCGGCAGTCCGTACCATTCCCAACTGAGCTATCGCTGCTTCCTCGCGCTTCGTTCTATTCCCATCTGAGCTATCGCTACTTAGTGAGCTATATCCTTTCTAAAAAATATTACTTTCTCTGTCCAACTATTATTTTGCATTCTACGCCATCACCTAATCACGATAACCTCTAAGATTCCCCTGTCTCTTTGTATCAGTGTACACGTCTCATCCATAAGTTTTCTACTAATACTTTCGAATTACAACCGGCCACCCCGCCTAATGAAATGGCCGATCGTACGAGATTGTCTTAATATCAGTAGTTTCGGGCAGCGTCGATGATGGATGGCGCAGCGAAGCCCAAAGTTATTGTTCACATGAGTGGACAGTTCCGCTTAACTGATTTGCGATCGCCAACGCTTCCCCTCCCTAGATAAGATGATTAAGCGCTTTTTGGCTGTTGCGGAATTTGTAGTTCTGTCGAATTAATCTTGTTTTTCAGGTGAATCGATTTGCTATAGAGTTAGGACGGTGTAGCTGTTGTAGTAAATTTTTTTGAACCAATCAAACTAATGTAAATGAAAGAAATTGAGAGTTTAAACTCAAATCTTGGGTAAATCAATCATTATTCGGTTATGGATTTTTTAACATTATGCGAAAAATAGCTCGGCAGATGTGCATTCATTATATTACATAACATAATATAAGCTGACGCCTGTATCCCCGAAGAAGTAGGCAGAGGCGCATTAGCGAACTAATACACCCACATTTCGCTGAACTTAGTTCCGTCCCAGATGTGATAGGGGGCGAGCCTATATCGGGCACAAATTCCAGACTCTGGGCTGATATGGAAAAATCCAATATCACTTTGCCCGACCCGGGGATTGAACCCGAGATCTCAGGACAGTAGTTGTACCGAAATACAACCACGCCACCGAGGCAGGATCATTATATTGTTGCCTTCATTTACATGAAAAACCTTAATTCCCCACGTAACCACTAGAGGTGTTCGGGTGTTTTTCATATAAATACATATTTAATAGCGAGAAATGTCAAAAAAATTAGCAGCTTAAGCACGGTTACTACCACCTCTTACAGCAGTATTGTTATAATCGTTCTTCGTTTGTTTTGTATGTGAATCGGTACAAGTAAAATTATAATAATACTGCTATAAGAGGTGGTGGTAACTCTTCAGTGCGCAGCAAGCTTGATACGAATTCAATTATTGTCAAAATTATATTATTGGACCACTGATAATGTAGAAGCGGACAAATTCAATACAGCTCGTGATATTTTCTGAGCATAAAAACTACATATATCGGATCCTCGCGGATTCTTCTAACATGAATAAAGGAATTGTTTCATCCCCTCACACACATACTCTTGCCGTGAGATTACGTAATCAAATAACATGCTGATGGCTGTGACAAATTCCTTTTATTTACTTGTAACACACGCTGGGAGGTCAAACACTCCAAGTAAACATCGCCACACGGGGTCGTATCGAGGTGGCGGCGTGTGGGCCTCAATATTTGAAGATGATTCCAGAGGACGGGCCCTTTGGTTGCACGTGGGGTAATTAACTACACCATCATTGACTGATTTACACACCGTCAGATAACGTGGTCAGATACTCTCTTTCTTCTCATCTCTCTTTTCCATTACATCCCCTGTGTAAGGAAATAGCGACAGACTAGATTAGCATTTGTATTCAGAAAATGTTGTCAACAAAAAACACATTTCCCTAAAATCTGTTTTTTTGTTGACATGAATTACTTATTTTATAATTTCAAAATTGGTCTATTTTTAGTATTAATTTACTAAATCATCTTTTTCATCGTATTATTTTGGTTTCAAGGCTCTTTCTTATTATTAACATAATTCTGTTACAAAGGTAACAAACGTCTGTATTATCAGAGACTGAACACAGCAGCAGCACGGTGTTCTAGTTCCTTTGTGTTTAATATTAGACTAATCTTCAAGCGGTGTTAGAGCCCTTTTGATACCACGATAGTAGATTTAAAGCGCATTGTAAAGAGCTTCTTTGTCGCTTAGGCGGAAAATGCAAGTGACAGCAAATACTATTAAATAGATCTTTAAGCTTAGTTTGTGTTTTAGAGACCTACTTTAACATGATTGCTTTTTTATGCTGAAAGTTAATTTATATAATTTTTTTCCGGAAATATGAGCAACAAATACCTCTATAATATACTTCATTCTACGGTCGGGAGCAATATGTACAGCACGAGAGAGCATATTAATATCGCGACGTATTGTGTGTGTGTGTGTATGTGTGTGTAAAGTATTCACAGATCAACAAAACCTGTAAAGATTTTGCTTCAATAAAACATTGTAATAATCTATTGAAATATGAAATCTATAAGATCTGGAACGGGGACGTCGTTAGATTTAGCACTTTGGTCACATTAAATATGTTTTATCGCCAGCCTTCGATTACTTGCCAGATTGCCTTGTTCAGTTTCTTCATTACAGCTAAAGGCGCGTCTCTTTGTATTTATGCCACGGACGCCATGAACCATATAATTACTGACATGATGGATTGTAAAAGTAATGTAGATAGGAATTAGCGACGATGTTTATTATAAAGAGCTCTTGACGAGATTAATTGCATTGGATGTTAAAAACGATCATAATTATATTACTTCAGTCTTTATAGTGATTATTTTGAAGTATGATAATACTACAAAGCTTAGTTTAAATTAAAAATATTGCATTTTAAAACGTAATCAATAAATATTTCATATTTTTTTAGAACTGTAGATAAGAATTCAATACGGGTGTACATGAATGTGGGTCAGAGCTCCCTTTTCATCTAACTCCGTACCTGTAAAGAAGTCAGGTACACTAATAACATGCCGTATTGTATTTATGGTGCGTCCCGAATTATGGTATTCGACGAAAACTTCGAGTAGAGTATGTTTCTTTTAATCAAATCCTTCTAATTAGTTACGTAAAAGTTTGTCCTTATATTACATTGTTTGTTTATCTTTCTATAAGTTATTTTCTTAACGTAACATAACGCTTGTGTCGTCGAAGGGTTAGGTAGAGACATAACGAGTCTATGTCATATCGGACACTAATTCCAATCCTGGACAACACCTTTTTTAAATGACATGTCGAAATGTTCCAAAGGGAATCCTACTTATTAGGTTACAATCTAGCGAAGGGTTGTCGCCTACTTGAGGCGGGGGGTTCGATTCTTAGGTCGGGCAAAGCGATTTTTCTAACTTGATTTGTCCGGGACTGGATCCACCATAGGGTTGACGTCAGGCAGCAGCCGATCATGAAATTTAAGCCAAATCCTTGACGCTTGAAAAATTGCGTTGACGCCACATGTAGGTCGGATAAGGGCAGGTAGAAAGAAAGATGATAAAATATTTAAAATTATTCGTTGAATTGTGTACTGAAAATTTATAAAGAATTAGTAACATTTTTCTATGTCTAAAAGTTGTAACTTACAATTATAGACACTTTCTTTTCCCCCTATGAGGGATCCAGTCCCGGGCAAATTAAATTAGAAAATTCGCTTTGTCCGACCTGGGAAACGAACCCACGATCACCCAGTCAACAGCCCACATGTGCTGCAAAAAGACCAAGGAGGATTTAAGTATTTCGTCATATCATAATTTATTCAAACCAACATACAAATCGGATCACATACCAAAATAAAGAACCCGTAACAAAACAATAAAAAGAAACCCACCGATTTATATCTTATTTAAATGTATATTTACTTTGTAGTGGGAAACGAGGGGAAATACTTTCGTCCCCAGTAAATCTGTCGTAACTTCTGTTTGGGATAATATAAAAAGGGAAATATAAAATCAAGTGGCTTTATTAAGCGGGTATTATGCAAACAGAACGGCTATGGCTGAGATCTATAAAGCGAATTTCGACTAAGTCTAAATCAAAGTTACGAACTCAGTGAGGATTTGGAATTGTTAAATCGAACATATACAATACTTAGTACATAACAATACTTAGTACGAGTTTTTGTAGCATTTCCCTCTTCTGGAAAGGGACAATTCGTTTTCATTTTCTATCATTTGACTACCAGCGCCACTTGCGGAAATTACAACGAACTAAAAATAAAAACTACCGTTGTTTCCGAAAAGCGAGAACTGTTAAAAAACCCCGTATTTGAAGCTCAACCATGAGTTTGACGTTTCTCGATACCGATTATGTAAAATAATTTGTATGGAAACCCTTAATTCTCTATGTAACCACCAGAGGCGTTCGGGTGTTTATCATATAAATATTTTACGTTGTTGCCACCGCCCATAGACACACATGACACAAAAAGAATCATGGGTGCGTTGCCAACCTAAAAGAAGGGAATGAAAGGGGAGGGAAAAGGAATTGGGAAAGGGAGGGGGGAAATGGGCCACTGGAAATCTCACTCACCGAACGAAACGCGACAGCAAGCTGCCACTTTACGTCGGTTTTCTGCGAGACAGCGGTCGAGCCGGCCCATTCGTGCTGTACGTTACTGTCTACAGCGTGGCTCTACCACTCAAAAAAACTTACCTTAATACAGTTTTTCTCGAGAGAAAACGCTAATTGTAAACATTCTTATCCATCAAAACGGTTATGAATATGATACTAGGCACCCACATGGCCTTTTATAGCCATCAAAATACGCGGCAATATTTTACGAGCGCGGTACCACTGCAAACATTTGATACAATACGATGAATAAATGAACGACCAGCCTTGCCTCGCAAGGACTTTGATATACGTTTGGACAGTTACTGTTTTACCATAAGTTAAGATTAAATTAATTATTATTCAAATAACAATTTGATAAAAGGTTTTATAAAAGTATAATTCAATAATTTTATGATTAGAACAGCTTTTAAAAAGTTGAACTTTGAAAAAAATATAAATATGCAAATGTTGTTACATACAGGTAAATACGTATAAACTTTAACAAAAAACCAGGAACTAATAAACTATTTTATAAAATAATGTAGGAAATCTAACAAAAAACCAGGAACTAATAAACTATTTTATAGAATAATGTAGGAAATCGTCAATTCCCCACGTGACCGCTAGAGGCGTTCAGGTGTTTGTCATATAAATATTTTACGGAAGCGCCAGCGTTAAAATCAAACAAACTCAACGTCGAGCTACAGAGCATTACTACAATGTAGCGTTAAACAATCTTTACTTTGTACAGTCTAATAATAATCAATTCGTCATAGTCGTGAAACAGTTAAGGATCTGAAAATATTAAACTTTACAGGGCACCATTTCAAATTATTATCTTTTTTTTTTAATAACTTTTTAATTCTATATCTGTAGTTATGATAATTGGTATATATCTAAAATAAGTAGATTTTTTAATGTACCTAATAAAAATATTAAGGCAGTGTAGTATTCAAATATAGTAAAAAGTTTCGTTTTTTTTTCAGATCCGTCACTTTTCTACGACTATGACGACATGCTTACAAAAATTGATTTTGTGATTGTCGTAGAAGACTATACGAACGGAACGTGTCGCCTTCGTATTATAATATCGAAATGTCATGAACAAATCGTCGGAACTCTCATTCAAGCACGGCCCTCGAGTTTCTAACGATGCATTCAGAATTACGCGCGGACTCAAGCTCTTTGCGCTGAAATTTTCGTTCAAAACTTTTAAGCGAGTTCTTAAAGCAAGCGCAGTTTCCGCAACAAAAATCCACATTATCTGAGCTTAAAAACTCAAGCTTTCACGTTTAACATTTTTTGAACGCGCCAGAGCTGTTTGTTGCGATGCAAAGAGTTTTTTGCTCATTTCTTGATTACTTACATCTCGAGCGTCCCTCAGAAATGTGAGTTATTACCTCTCGTTGGAATTTGAATAATTTTCCTACAAATGTTTATACAAATTGTCGACGTTTATATTTTCTCATTTAAGTAATGCGAATGTCGTTTTTATGTGGAATTGCAGCTGAGGTTCAACTGTTATTATTTTTACTATTGTGTTTTTATTTCGGTTGTGGTTTTTCAAAATTAGAGGTAAAGCAGAGTTTTTTACTATTTTTAACCTTATACTTGCTCTTAGCCCACCTTAATGTGTGGTCGGCGCAAAACACTTTTTCAAGCATGTTGCAGAAATGATTTGGCTAAGTTTTTTATGACCGGCTGCCTGCCTGACGTCAGCCCCCTCAGTGAGATCCAGTTCCGGGCAAAGTAAATTAGATAATTCGCTTTTCCAGACATGGTTATCGAACCTACGACCTCCCGGTCCACAACCCATATATGCTACCGTCCAAGGAGGCGACTATTTTTAACCTGACACAAAATTCATTATAAATGTAAATCTAAATGAACTTCAAAATTCTTCGCGAGCCCCGATATTAACGTAAAGAATACGTAGGTACTATAATGACACTGACCGATGCCTTGATGACTGCCTTGGAACTTGGCCGTGACCTCCCAGGGGATGCGGTCATCTCTTAAAAAAAACAATACAGACGGAGAAATTGAATTCTACGAATTATCCAACTGTAAATGTGAAGTATGTACTTATTTGTCACCTTAGCCTAGTAGCAGCATGCGTCATGGGCTGTGAACTTGGAGGTTGACTTCGAATCCTATGTCGGGTCTTTCTATTTAACCAGCCTCCGTGGCGCAACGGGCGTGTAGCCGGCTGTGAAGCGAAAGGCCGCGGGTTCGATTCCCGCATCGAGACAAATGTTTGTGTGGCCCACAGCTATTTGTTTCAAGTCTGGGTGTTGTGAGACCGAAAGTTTCTCATAGTTCCTGATACCTACGACACAAGATTCGATATTAGTGTGGGATCAGGACTATGTATGTGACTGTTGGGTGTTATTTATTATACTTAAACAGCGTCGAACCGACACTGAAGTGACATGTGGAAGAACATTTATATCATGATATCATTCTGAGTTGCAATTTTGATTACAGCTACAGAGGTACAACCTTTTTATTATTTCTTTCTACCTGCCCTTAACCCAACTTAATGTGGGGTCGACGCAACACACTTTTTTAGTGATGTTGCAGAAAGGATTTGGCTAAGTTTTTACGACCGGCTGCCTGCCTGACGTGAACCCCCTCTAAGAGATCCAGTCCCGGGCAAATTAAATGAGAAAATTCGCTTTGCCCGACCTGGGAATCGAACCCACGACTTCCCGGTCCACAGCCCATATGTGCTGACACTAGACCAAGGAGGCGACTGGATACAACCTTTTTATTGTTTGAAAATAATATCAAAGTAGTTACTTCCAAGTACATTCATGCACCGTGATATGAAACATATTCAAACATTCTTCGAAATCCGACGATTGTGCTCCAAGTTTCATATTTCTTAGAAACTCGCAATAATGCAGTTAGAATATAGTAAGTTGCAATACAATGCATTTATTGAGTGAAACTGCACAGTTACCGAGCTTCGTAACAAGGTGCAACTCTGGTATTGTAGTATGATATTTGGTTTTTGTTACACAATGATATAAGATTTTTGTGTGAAGTGAAGGTTCCAAACTAATTTGAACTAATTTGAGAAAAAATTATGTCTGGCACATTTACTTTTTTGTAAGCTTTGATCACCATTATTGTGAATATAATTTATTAGATATACGATTGAAATTAAAATGAAATGAAATTATTTAAAATTATTGAAATGCAAATTATTTTTCATCATTTTTTATTTAAAAAATTGAAGTGGGATTTAAAAATAAACAGAATTAAATTTGAATTTCGCGAATTAGATCAGTAGCCCGAGCACGAAAAACTAATGTAAATGTAAATGTATTCGAGTTCGCTGCGCACTGATGAGTGATGACGTTTGGTTAATATTTCATACAAATTTCATAGACGCGCATCGAGTTCGAATACATTTACGGTTGTCAGAAATTTTCCTGCTCAGGCCGCAGCTTTAAATTATGTAAGTCATGCCATAGCATCTAATTTTTAAATTAGAAAGACGCATAAAACAACATCATGAGGATACAGTACGGACCTATGAATTGATTGTAAATAAACAAAGTAATCATCAATTTATAATATACCCTTCAGCCTTTTTATTTTTAAACATTACTCGGGAACAAATATATTATAAGTATCTTCGTGCAGCAAGTTTCCCTTGAGATTGCATTGCACTTAAATTTTTCATCGTAGTCGTTATCGCCACAAATTGAATTTACTATTACGGCTAAAAGCTCCTCCTCCTCCTGGCCCCTTGGTCTAGTGGCAGCATATATGGGCTGTGATACGGAAGGTTGTGGGTTCGATTCCCATGTAGGGCAAGGCGAATTTTCTAATTTAATTTGCCCGGGACTGGATTTACCAGAGGAGGTTGACGTCAGGCAAACAGTCGGTCGTAAAATCTAAGGCAAATCCTTTCTACAACATACTTGAAAAAGTGTGTTGCGCCGACCCCACATTAAGGTGGGATAAGGTCAGGTAGAAAGAAAGATTACGGCTAAAAGCTAAAGCGGCCACTTTACTTTCAAAAGAGAATATTACGCAATAATGATCTGACCGATCTTTTGTTTAATTTTTTCATTCATAACAAATAATGAGCAAAGGGATCTTAGACTTTGCAACCATGTTTTATTGATTTATTTTCTAGTAATTAAAACAAGAGTATATTGATTTTAATACTTTTGTAAAGATTTGAAGTATTTTGATTATTAAATTATCTGAATTGGTTATTGCTATGTTATAAACTGCACAGTATCAGTTTAGGTTTGGTATTGATTTTGAATAAATGATGTATACATTCTTAGCTTTACTTATGTGCCTTGACGATATGTATGTAACGTTATATTTTTATGACTTGGAAAAGATTACTGAGCGATAAAATTATATTATTACGCGGATATAATTCTATTACATGTGTATAAAAAATTGAATATTTTATGGTCTTACAAACATTAATACCTATTTTAACCTCTTTAAAAAATAGATCTCTATGTGTAATTTTATTTTGAAAATGGAATAAATGAAATAAACATCCAGCCAGACCTTAGAATTCCGCTCTCCAATATGATTAGAGAACTGTAGCGGGTTCCATCCGCTGTGGGCAACGTGGCTTTCATGATTTTATGCCTTTTTCTTTTTTAAATGACGTTGCGAAGGGAAAATGAACGTTTTATAATTCCTAGTTGGGATTTAAAATGGGAGTTCTAAAGCGATCAAAAGTGCAGAAAGATTATTTAATTATTATTAAAGGTCGCCCACTATCCGTAATTCGACCATGATTCTTTTAATTTTTAATTTTGAACTTTATTAGCGTTCTTTTGAAACAAAAGAGTGAGTTAGGTATGTATGCTGTGTGTGTGTAATTCAAGCAGTAGTGTATATAATGTTTATTTTAATTAATTTAATGTATTTCTAACGCATTTTAATTACAAAAAAATGCTTTCTGAACTTCTTGTCCATATAAACTTCAACTTTGTAAAATTTTACATTTATCCCTTCGCGCAATTCTTTTAAAAAGGGTTATAAAGATTCCGCTTCACGAAAATATATAGATTTTTCATTTGTAATGAATATATTCTAAGGTAGGTAATGTATGCTGCTAAATAAATATTTAAAATTGTATTAACATTCGTAGGTAAATGGACGAATGTGCTGATAATATGCTACTATGGCTTTATAATTCATAATATTATACAAAACTTTTACATCATAGCTAGAACCGCCATTTTTAACTGACTCTCGGAATGAGGGTAATGCTTTTTAATCCCATAGTCAGACTTACGGAAATTCAATTAGCTAAGTCGCGTGCAATATCTAAATGTCACATTTGCGAATGGCCGTAAGTGCTCCATTACGTAAACGAATACTCTTTTGTTTCGATTGTTAGAATTGACAAAGACATTTAACAGTACATAGACAGGACAACAGCCCGAAATTTGTGATCTAAAAGTTGTGACCTCGTGGTCATAAATCACTCAGTAGTATTTGAAACATACGCGAGTAAGGTCGTACCACCGTAATGTAACAATTTAATTGTCTTACGTAATACTTGAACATTCTAGGGTGTAAATTGTAATAAGCGCCCTCGCATTGTAATAAGTGGTAGATGGCGTTACTGACGTTTGAAATATTTTTTTTGTATGGAAACTTGCTTGATAGCCCCCCTAGTAATATTAAATATTTTTGTTAACTGGCCAGAGTCAGCCAGAGACAATTTATTTTTCATATCATAACTATTATTGCATTTGCAATTGGGGATTAGTCAAGCCTCGATGCGTTTGGGTTATGAGTTATATGTGGCATATTATGTACATCAATCAGGACAGCCTACGCGCCGCAGCGGGCGAGTAGCCGCGGGTTCGATTCCTGCACTGAGACAAACGTTTTTCTGGCCCATAGATATTTAAATAAATAAATAAATAACACCTAACAGTCACATATGTACATAGTCCTAACCCCACACTAAGATCGAGTCTTGTGTCGTGTGTATCAGGCACTACGAGAGACTTTCGGGCTCACAACACCCAGACCCGAAACAAATATCTGTAGGCCATACAAACATTTGTCTCGGTGCGGCAATCGAACTCGCGGCCTCTGTCTTCACAGCCGGCTACTCGCCCGCTGCGCCACGGAGGTTGTATTTCTTTCGGGTCTGGGTGTTGTGAGACCCAAAGTCTCACGTAGTTCTTGATTCCCACGACACAAGACTAGTATCTTAGAGTAGGCTCAGGACTGTGTGGGTGACTTTTGTTGTTTATTTATTTTAATCCTAAGTCGATTTGCATTACCATACGAATAGTTACCTACATGATTACATCTATAATCCATATAAAGCCGAATTGAATTCGTATCAGTGATACAGAAGCGTTATGCGTGAGATAATGTTACGCCTTGGGCTCAATTCAGAACTGATAAGGCAGTAATAATCATCAAAACTCATATTGGTTTAAGAAGTTCTACAAATAAGTGCTTTATCTATTCTATGTTTATAATGAATTTGATGTTACAATTTGAACTTTGTTTCCTTTGTGTTCTTAATAATTATTTTCCACACAAAATCAGAATAATGTGTCTTTGATAGGCTTTTTATTATGGGATTTAATTGAGTCTGCGGATACAGTCATTAAACGACACACAATAGAAACATATAGCGTTTCTCTGAGGGATCCAGTCCCGCGCAAATTAAATTAGAAATTTCGCTTTGCCCGATCTGGGAATCGAACCCAGGACCATAGCCCTTATATACTGGTCCAAAGCCCATATATGCATGCTGCCACTAAACCAAGAAGGCCACGATGTAAACAATAGTCTAACATAAAGAATAACAGTAGTCCTGTTTATAAATGTTAAGCTAATAAACTATTTATACCTTTTTTATAGCAGTAACTGGCGAACGAGCAGATGGGTCACCTAATGGTAAGTGGTCTCCACCGCCCATAGACACCCAAGACACAATTAATATATCGTGGGTGTGATTGGGAAAAAGAGGAGGGAATTGGCCACCGGAAATCTCACTCACCGAACGATACGAAGCAGCGAGCTGCCACTTTACGTCGGTTTTCTGGTATTAAACCGGTCGAGCCGGCCCAGTCGTGCTGTAGGCATTACTGTCTACAGCGTGGCTCTACCACTCAATAAATATAGGTACCTACGATGAAGGGCCTAAGCGCATTTTTTTTAACCCATATTATGCTCTTTTAAAATAACTCTTGGATCCAGAATGGCTTTATGCTGACACTAAATATCATTGCGTGACATTTACCTGGCACTTTTCATACTATACTATACCATTGTATATTTTATGGCTTTATGGTTTGATAACTACGGACATAGAAATGCGAAAATATATTCAGCACAATGTCAAATGTTATCAAAAAGTTATATTTTGTAATATTTTATTGAGTAAACTAAATGGGGTATCAAATCTGACTATACCATGCTAATACAAAACCGCTGTTAAATACATCTTGTCACAGTTAATCCTCAATCGCACGAGAGGTTTTTCAACGTCCGTTAAAAAAGCGTCTCAACATGTTTGTTCATATGACATAACATAACATAAGCTCACACCTGTATCCCCGAAGGAGTAGGCAGAGGCGCACTAGCCAACTAGTACACAAACATTTCGCCGAGCTTAGTTCCGTCCCAGATGTGATAGGGGACGAGCCTATCGCCATATCAGGCACAAATTCCAGACTCCGGGCTGATATGGAAAATCCAATATCACTTTGTCCGACCCGGGGGTCGAACCCGAGACCTCAGGGAGGTAGTCGTACCGAAATACAACCGCGCAACCGAGGCAGTATGTTCATATGAATGCTTGAAAATCATTCTTGTCTTGTTTCTAATAAGGTATATTGTACAAACCGCCCAACGCCCGCCGCGGCGTTTAAAAAACGCTCTGTTGGAAATCGTGTTAGAAAAATCGCTTGGCAGGATTTAGGAAACGAACCCAGGACCTCCACAGCCTGCATATACTGCCACTAGATCAAGACGGCAACTAACTATCATAGATGAAAAATTGTAATATTTATTGTATTATCGTACATATTGTCTCCCAAAGCACTGAACCGATTTTGAACCTTCTTTCTCTATTAACATAACATAAGCTCACGCCTGTATCCCCAAAGAGTTAAGCAGAGGCGAACTATGAGCTTATTTCCGTCCCAGATGTGATAGGGGCCAAATTCCAGACTCCAGGATGAAACAAAGTTAATAAACCCAATATAATTTGGCTGACCCGGGGTTCAAACCCGAGTCCTCAGGATGGCAGTCGTACCGCAATCTAACTACGCCACCAATGCAGTCTAATTAGTATGCCTAAAGGCCTTTATGGAAGCGCAACCGCGGGCAAAAGCTGGTATGAAATAATTGAAGACTACAATTTAGTTTCCACTCCGGGCGGTTAGAATTTATAATTCCATGCTGTTCAAACAATTGGTGTAGATTGAATATTATATTATGTCTAATAGTTTCCAACTGTTTTATTAATTTTGCTTAAATGCATTTTCCATTCTGTGGTTTTAGGGAGTGACCACACTTATCGCCGCGGTATTTGCGTGAAGCCGCATAGCTGGGAACAAAGAGCGGTTTTGGTAGTTTCGGTTTCGATTTCGATGCGAATAAGCCTTTTACGCCCTTATTGCAATAACATAAAGCCCTTTCTGTCCTGCGTAAACAAAATCTTTTTCAAGATTTTCTTTTACCTTTTTATTGGTGTGATTGATATATATACCCATGCCAAATAACAGCTTACTAGTATAGGTAGTCGTTGAGCTAAACCGCGGAGACACAGACAGACATACTGATATGACGAAACTATAAGGGTTCCATTTTTGCCATTTGGCTTCTTCTTCTTCAAGTGCCTCTCTATCACTGAAGGTTAGCAGTCTGTTCCTTGAATCTTTCCTTGTCAATGGCAAGACGGAACAGCTCTTCAACCGTTTTTATTCCGGTCCACTCCCTCATGTTGCGCAGCCATGACTTCCTTCTCCTTCCAACACCTCTTTTTCCTGATATTTTACCCATCATAATGTTTTTCAACAGATGGTACCATATCTCAAAATATGACCTAGGTACGAAACTTTCCTCTACTTGACGGTCTTGACTAATTCTGTATTCTTCTGCATTCGGGTTAGGACCTCAGCGTTAGACACTTTGTCTGTCCATCTTATCCGAAGCATTTTTCGGTACGTCCACATTTCAAAGCCTTCACGTCTTTTACGCAGGTCTTCCACTAAAGTCCATGCCTCACAACCATACAAAACTACTGGCCAAATGTAGCACTTTAGAAGCCTAGTAAGGAGTTTCAGAGAAAGTTGACGACCACAAAGAATTTTCTCCATCTTCATAAAAGATGACCTAGCAATTTCTATACGTACTCGGATATCAGTATCGCTTTTCCATGCCATTTGGGTAGAAACTCTAAAAAAATGAGTTCAAATAATTGTAAGCATAGAGCGTTTATGAGCAATAACTAGTTAAATTGATAGTTTTGATAATATTTTTATATCTTTCATCTATTTTAAAAGACCTTTAGGCAAGACACTAGCCTAACCTATAACCTCGGATATGACGTTATGATCCCCTATCTGATCTTTATTTTATTGGCCTCGACCAAAATATTCAACGCTATTATTGTTTTCGTCCATGAAACTCCGTTGTATGCATAAATCTTTTTTTTTATATTAATGATCTTTTCTGAAACGTAGACAAATTATAATCGAATAAATGCCAGGTATATATTATAATCTTTTTTTAAAATGACATTATTATTATTCTTTCTACAAGCGCACATACATTTTTATCGATCGATAGAGATCAGCTACCTGTCTGACGTCAATCTGCCTTGAGGGATCCAGTCCCGGGTAAATAATGGTAGAAAAACGCCTGACTTGAGAATCGAACCCAGGACCTCCCGGTTCACAGCCCATATACGCTGCCACTAGACCAAAGAGGTGACCAATATTATTGTTAATTGATATTGCTAACTAGCTGTTCCTTGCGGCTCTTTGGTCGTATATGTAATAAAAGTGATGATTTATATAAATTAATTTAAATTTACTAAGCGTAGAGAATAATAAGTTCTGAAAACGCAACACAAAGTCTATTTTGCATTGTGCCGATGTTGAATATGTTCGCGCAACTGCAAGTAATGAAAGAATCCGCAAACGAAAGGAAAATTAAGCGCTCTCGAAAAATGGAAAGGTGGGAATGATCCACTTTTGAGGTGTGCTTTAATTGGTAGATATTCACGGATTTTGGATGGCGCTCTTCACTCCACAGTGTAGGTTTAGACAGTACTTCAATGAAATAATAATAATAAAACCCTTACAGGGCTTGCACGATTAGCATTCATTATTAGGAATATCAGTAAGCATATAATAAGAGTATTTAGGCTTGGGATTTTATCCAATGTATTAATCATGTATGAATGAATGAATGAATGAAAAATTTATTTGTAAGAGTGTGGTTAAAATAGTTATTACAATTATGTCGTTACATTACAGTTATAATAATTATGTCACAATCAGATTCACACACTCTGTCATTTCTGACGTGAAAATATTTAAAATTATATCGTGTAGTTAATAGTTAATATTTTATCTAACCTAGCCTCTATATATGTTATTTGTGAAACAAGAGACCGGGATAAAATATAGTTTATATTTTATCTCCCACAAATAGCACCTGTATCACTGTTAGTTGTTAATCTGTGGCCGAAGAGTTAACGAGACGCATTTATTGGTGACTCATTTCGATTCGATTTTCAGCCACGAAATCACAATCACGAAAACCGAGGGCACTTTAAATTAATTGGTAGATAAAAAATATCTATACAATACATACTATGTACTTGTTTGACAGCTTCGTGGTGCAGTGGACTAGCCGGCTGTGAAGCGACAGGCCGCGGGTTCGATACCCGCACCGAGATAAATGTTTGTGTGGCCCACATATTTGTTTCGGGTCTGGGCGTTGTCGTAGTTCCTGATACCCACGATACAGGATTCGATCTTAGGGTGAGGTCAGTAGCTCGAGCACGAAAAACTAATGTAAATGTATTCGAGTTCGCTGCGCACTGATGACGTTTGGTTAATATTTTATACAAATTTCATAGACAATAATGAAATACAAATTTTATTTGATTATCATAACACAGGACGTCCACTACTGAACATAGACGTCCCCCAAAGATTTCCAGGGGGGCTACCATCACCTCTTATAGTAGTATTATTATAATTTTACTTGTACCGATTCCCATATAAAACAAACGAAGAACTATTATAATAATACTGCTATAAGAGGTCGTGGTAACCCTGCATAACTTGCATCTTATGAATCCAGAAGCGCCATTTATGACAGCCTCCGTGACGCAGCGGGTGAGTAGCCGGCTGTGAAGCGAGAGGCCGCGGGTTCGATCCCCGCACCGAGACAAATGTTTGTATGGCCTACAGATATTAGTTTCGGGTCTGGGTGTTGTGAGACCGAAAGTCTCTCGTAGTTCCTGATACCCACGACACAAGAATCAATCTTAGTATGGGGTCAGGACTATGTGTGTGACTGTTGGGTGTTATTTATTATTTATTATTTTTACTGTTATAAGAACCCTACAATTCGTGTAGGTCATGTATAAAAATACGTTATAGAAAGAGACACCGTTTCCGAAGACGTTTGTCGGTAATCTTTGACATGTAGCACAATGCATCCGCTTTTGTCGACTGTTGCGCACCCTGTGTGACGTGACCCCGAATGTAGTTTCATAATGTGTTAGGTTGGGATTTTGTTAATAAGCGACGACGGCAGCGGAGCGGGTATGGTAAATTGCTATAAATGAACTGTTAAAATTTAGGCTGCTTATAAGGTTATATTTTACTTTATTATACTTTCATGTGATATATGAAATTGTTGTATGTCTTGTATAATATCATGTAATAGCAGGAGACATGGCTTTAGAAGACGTTCCATAAACTAAAGTTTATAAGGTGTAAAGCTCATACGTTTTTGGGCGAATGATGCATTCTTTCAGTGATTCTTTATATAATGTAATTTATTTTGTTTCATGTCATTTCATTTTTTAGTACGTTAAATATATAAATTAACACGGAAAGCTCTTACTTATGATAATTCTGTGCAGCATCCCTTTTGTTAGTATGTTACTAAAAGGTATTGCCATTGTGAAATGGTTCAGTTCGTTACCTTACTTAACTACTGACACGGAAATCTTATTAGAGCAATTTAGAGATTTATAACCGAAGTGATAACAATAACAGATCATAGTGCTTATCAATTAAACTTCTGTAGCCCTAATGCCAATAATCAATGATATATGTATATACTATAGGATAAAATATAAATATTTTCTGTTATAATGAAACTTATATATTATACATAGGATTCAAAAATATGTGGCATCGCTATAATGGTATATAATGTTAAGAAAATAATGCAGGTAGCATCATACTGCACTTTAAGTGGAGCATCGAGATCACAAAGGCCACGCGAAGCGTATGAAATGTGTAACGAAGCCAATAATTCCAGTAACTACTCACGTTTACGCTCCGTCACACTTTTGTTTTCAATCTAGTTCAGTTTGAACGTGAGTTTTGCTAACTTTATGCATTCGTGGATGTTATTCAGATGAGTGAAATGTTCGAATATTTTATTTTGGTCTAATTTTCATTGAAATGCAACAAATAAATGAAGTTTTTTTACCCAAGCGCACTGAAGTGATGGCAATTAAGTTTAGAGTAGTCAGACGACAACTTTTAAACAATAAGGTGAGGCAATGACATATAAATCACCAGTTGCGGATCATTACTCGGTAATAATTATCAAGCGGGACCGCTTCCGTAATTACTTCTTCAATCTTTACACGACGAATATACAAATATAATTATATAAGCGCATACAATTATAACATATTATATTACTATGTTACTTACTTACTAAGACTTATTTAGATGTTCGGGTATCATTTTTGGATTGTATAAAATTACGTCAATTGTATATAATGGGCGACATTATTTAATTTTAGTCATACACATGAATGTAGTTGTTTTGTATTCTTTTCGAAACTGATAAAACCGCTACCGTGCACGCTCCGCTATGTTCCTATAAACGCTACATAATGAATGCAGGGGTGCCAACCGTACGAAGCGTGTAATTGGCAGTTATATAGGCGGGTGGTAGAGTCCGGGGTTTATTAGGCTACGGTCAGGCAAACAGAGCACGCGTATCGATGCGCATTAAAAGGGGCAATTAGGGTTAAATCGTGTGTGTATTTATTTTATTTTGCTACAGGGAATAGCGAACAGTTAACCTGTTATTACTTTATATCGATGTCATGCGTTCTAGTTACGGATTATTTTATATGGATTCGGTCATATTAAGACAAATGTCTGTGTACCCATAAATATTAGTTTCACGTCTGGGTGTTGTGAGACCGAAAGTCTCGTAGTAGTTCTTCTTATACCCTACCCTACCTAGTAGTTCTTATACCCACGACACAAGGTTCGAATCTCAGTGTGGTGTCGGGGCTATGAGTGATAGTTTAATGTTATCCGTTTATATCATGTAAGATATTATAAAGACAATATTATGATGAATGTAAGGTACTATTATGAATTGAAATTCGGAATCGACAGGAATGCATTGTTCGGTAAAATCGATGGTCAAATCTCGTGTCCATCTGTTTCAAAAAGCAATTTAAACTGCCGGTAACAGATGCTGATAAATGGCTGCATTCGTTTAGCTGCGTCTGTAGAAACGTAGTTGAAAAACGTAGCACTTGCCACTTGATATAATTATATAGTCACGCCTTTTTCCACGTCAGGTAGGTATAGTTGAGAAATAGTAAACCGAATCCTTACAGCAACATGCTTGAGTTGGGAAAAGGGCATGTGGAAAGAAAGATCACTATCGCCATACACTTGAAATACTCAGATCACAATTTTCATCATACTATATTTTTATTCTTTCAAGAGTCTATTAACACCTTATAAAAAAAAGGAACTTTGGACCCGATGTATTTCGATTTCGAAGTCATATTGGTCTGGAATTAATAATGATATAAGCTATATAATATAGACCCTTTAATTATAGACGTGATCCTACTTTACACATACCATCTATAAAAGAAAACTAACGTGAAATTAACTTTCATAATCACATTCAAGAAATAACGAATAAATCAAATATAAGATCGTTATCATTAGTCTCCAGATTAGTACAGTCATCGGAACAGTAACATATCAACTAATACGCTCGCCTCACAAATTGATTCTGCGTATCATGGATTGCTCAGCAAAAATCACTTTCTCACGATGCAGACGTTGTTAACAGTCGAACACTCTATAATCGATTGGCCGCTGAGACCGAGTGATTGATGATGTGGCCGGCAACTGTTGATTCTTACATATGTGAATATTTAATAATCGAATGTTTGTGATTTATCGATTATGACTTTGTAGGTTGCATCTCTAAATTATTGTTGTTACGTAATACAACATAACATCACAACATAAGCTCACTGTGTCCCCGAAGGGGTGGGCAGAGGCGCACTAGCGAACTAGAACACCCACATTTCGCCGAGCTTAGTCCCGTCCCAGGTGTGATAGGGGGCGAGCATTTCGCCATATCGGGCACAAATTCCAGACTCCGGGCTATATGGAAACGTAACTTTCGGTACGACTACGGTTCTGAGGTCTCGGGTTCGATCCCCGGGTCGGACTAAGTGATATTGGATTTTTTCATATCAGCCCGGAGTCTGAAATTTGTGCCCGATATGCGTGATATGCTCGCCCCTATCACGTATGGGACGGAACTAAGCTCGGCGAAATGTGGGTGTTCTAGTTCGCTTGGGCGGAGTCTGCCTACCCCTTTGATGATAAAGGCGTGAGAATATGTATTTAAAATTATTTAGGTACATGTCGTCTCCACTTCAGCAACCCTTTGACAATTGAGGCGAAAATTTTCCAACCAGTGTATCCAGACCTACGATCGGGGGCTGACTATTGTCACTCGTTTCGAATTTCAATTCGATTCGATTTCATTTAGTGACGTAATTCCACATAGAGTTAAAAATGCACTAATGACACGTTAAAAATCACCAAATAAGTAGGCCAACCATGAGTTTTTTTGACATTACTTGCTAGCGACTCCGTAAAATATTTGTATGACAAACACCGGAACGCCTCTAGCGGTTATGCGGGGAACTGATGTTTTCCATTTATAAATATTTTACGTCCTCGCTCGCGTAAATACGTGCAACAAACTTATGGTTGAGCTAAAGTTCTCAAATGTAATGCAACATTAGCGATTTAACTCGATTTCTGTGAAATTTTAAGTCAACAAATCGAATCGAAGTCAAATTCGAATCGAGTGACAAGATTCAGGGGGCTAGTTGCCACCGCTCATACAGACAATGCATAAATCATTAGACCAAAGGTGGGTCGCAGCGGACTGGCTTTGGCAAACAATACGGGCGGACTTTGTTCACTGTGAATTCACAGGTAATTTCCGAACGGCCTTTACTAGTATAGCCTTAGAGTCGAGCATGGATTGATTATTGGCTGTACCGGAGGTCTTGTTAATTTGGTTTTTACGCTGTTAACACCAGCCGTGATTGATGATTCATGACTGTTTACAAAATGATATAGGCGTATCTACGTGTAGTATGATGATTTTATTGATATACTCTATATACAAGTATTGGTTGACGTCAGGCAGGCAGCCGGTCGCAAAAACTAAGCCAAATCTTTGTACAACATGCTTGAAAAAGTGTGTTGCGCTGACCCCACATCAAGGTGGGATAAGGCAGTGGCAAGTAGAAAGAAAGAGTGTACATACACATATAAGCTCACACCTCCCCGAAGGGTTAGGCAAAGATGCACTAACGAACTAGAAGACTCGCATTTTACCGAGCTTATTTCCGTCATGCATGTGATAGGGGCGAGTCTATCGCCATATCTAGGCACAAAAAATTCAGACTTCGTACGTAACTGAAATGAAAAACCTAAGATTACTTTGCCCGACCCGGGGATGGAACCCGAGACCTCACGACGGTAGTCGTACCGAAAAACAACTAAGCCACCGAAGCAGTCGATATACTGTGTTTGAGGCATTAACCACCGAATGCTCATACATTTAAGGTCGCCTTATGTTGTTTAAGGCTTTGTCAAAATTATATGGCAAAAATCAATGTAAAAAGCCGTTAAAGTTGAGTGGCGTTTGACCATTCGGGCGTAAGTGTTAATGTACCCCTACGCTGAGACAAATGTTTTTGTGGTCTACAAATATTTGTTTCGGGTCTGGGTGTTTAGTAATTAGTAGTATTTTCTGATATCCACGACGTAAGACTTGAAATTTACTGTGGGGTCAGGACTATATTATGTGTGACTGTTGGGTGTTAATAATTAGTTTATTTTATAAAATATTTTGCTATCTATTTTTTTAAGTCTATGGATTTTGCATAAAAATAGTTAACTCTCCGAAGAGTGGCGATAGGCTCGCCCCTTATCAGTTTTGGGACGGAAATTAGTTCGGGAAAATGTGGGTGCAATAATTCTAGCTAGTTTACCTCTGCCTACCTCTTCGGGGATACAGGGGTGAATTTATGTATATAAGTCAAAGACTTCTATGTATTTACTAGACAAGCTGTTTCGAAGTAAAATTGTGGCACATGACGGCGAGTGTTTGACGTTTCACGGCTAAGGAAAAGAGCAGATTTCTATAGTGAGTTGAGGTCGATTAACAGAGTCTTAGTGCGCACATTCTATGTACCGAACAGTCTAGTAGTATACATAGAAGTCTTTGATATATGTATGTACTTTATAAATGATTTTACCATGGATTTTTTTAGTCCATGGATTTAAAAATAATTTATTGCCCGAAGTGATATTTGTCACTAACATACCGGAAAATATGACAGAAAAGACTCTCACGGGGACTATAGCCATTATAATAGAAAATCGCTATTGTTACGCGGTAGAAAAAAGACCAAAGATTTTCTCGCATTCAAAATACGTGGCATTAAAAAAAGACGTGGAATGTTTTTCCGGAGTGTTTTGTTCGTCAACCAAGTATTTTATTTACCCTTTTTTAACATGGTTCATTGTGCAAAGTACGAAATGGTAATAAAACAATTTTGGGAGGTGTACGCCGTTATTGTCTATGTCGTGTTGAAGCAATACAAAAACTTCCGTATAATATTTTATGGCAATTTTTATGTTTTTACTTGTACGGGTTAATACATTATATAGTAGCTGTTGCCTGTGTGTTGTTCGAGTGGAAATATCCCACGGATACATTTTTCGTGATAAACAGTACAGTAGTAAAAGTATTCCGTGTATAAAACTCTAACCGCCGAATGTTCAAATATTTAGGGTCGCCTTATGTCGTTTAAGGCCGCCTTATCTGTCAAAATTGTATGGCGAAAATCAATGTAAGAAGCCGTTAAAGTTGAGTAGCGTTTAACCATTCGGGCGTAAGGATTCATCAAAGTCCATTCAGTAGTTTTGCGTGAAAAAGTAACTAGATTGTTACTTTTGTAAGAAACATACTCAGAAATTCGCGATTGTAATATTAATTAGATTAAATAGAGTTAGATTAGTGTAAATATAGATTATGGTACTTCCTTGGTCTAGTGGCAACATGTATCGACTGTGGACTGGGAGGTCCTGGGTTCGAGCAAATTTTCTAATTTTATTTGCCCGGGATTGGATCCTTCAGAGGGAGTTGACGTCAGGCGGCCCGTCGTAAAAACGAAGCCAAATCCTTTCCGCAACGTACTTGAAAAAGTGTGTTCCGCCGACCCAACATTAAGGTGAGATAAGGGCAGGTAGAAAAAGATAAAAATCGAACCTAAAACGCTCTAAACAAAACGTACATCTGCGCTCATTTATTTCACTAACGCTTTATGTTAGTGGTTAAATAACAGTAAAGTTACCGTTGTATCTCGGATAATGTTTAATCCTGTTTGGAGCTACGTGATTTAATTAATTTATGGTATAGCACTTTACCTGCTATACTAGCAACTTGTTTGTTCTAATGTTGGGATGTTTTAGTTCTGCCGGGAAAAGATGATTGATCGTTTCCAGGTAACTTTGAGTTTGATGATTCTCTATGCTTTCGGTTTAAAAATAACGTGTCGTTAAGTTAATGAAATATTGATTTAAAGAGATGACTTGGTGACTATTGTAATAGGATAAGGAGAAACACAGAAGACAAGAAAAGAAAATAAACCTTTAATATGGCTTTAGCTCATAGCAGAAATAGCTCAGTTGGGAATGGTACGGACTGCCGAGACAAGTGTCGGAGGTTCGAGCCCAACCCCAAAAAGAATATACACCTCTTTTTAATCATAAATAAATAAATAACACCCAACAGTCACACACATAGTCCTGACCTCACACTAAGATACGAGCCTTGTGTCGTGGGTATCAGGGACTACAAGAGACTTTCGGTCTCACAACACCCGGACCCCAAACAAATATCTGTGGGCCACACAAACATTTGTCTCGGTGCGGGGATCGAACCCGTGCGCGGCGGCCTCTCGCTTCACAGCCGGCTACTCGCCCACTGCGCCACGGAGGTCTTAATTATCCATTCTAAAAATAATTGTGAGGTTTCAAATGATAAATGTCATCCCCTAATGCTGTTCCCTTAGTCGTAACTCGCAACATTTACACAATGTCCATTTGATTTGTGTCATTTGGTGTTTGAATCCGACTGCGGTGGGACAAGAGGGTCGCTTTATAAATATCAAGGTTGCATGGGTAAGAAGTATCATTAAATTTAATGATACTGAAGAGAATAGCCTGAACGCCTGTATCCCCGGAGGGGTAGGTAGAGATAAACTAGGACATACATACTTCGTCGAGCTCATTTCTGTCCTAGATTATCTGGACCAATACCATCTTTCTTTTTTTCTTTCTATCTGCCCTTATTCCACCTTATTGTGGGGTTGGCGCAACACACTTTTTCAAGTATGTTGCAGAAATGATTTGGCTTAGTTTTTACGACCGGCTGCCTGCCTGACCTCAACCTCGTCTGAGGGATCCAGTCCCGGATAAATTAAGTTAGAAAATTCGCTTTGCCCGACCTGGGAATCGAACCCAAGACCTCCCGGTCTACAGCCCATATATGCTGCCACTAGACCGAGGAGGCGACTCTAGACTAATACATATCGGGTGTAAATTCCAATCTCCGGAGCCATACTGAATATAAAAACTCAACATCACTTAGCCCGACCCGGAGATCGAACCCGAGACCCCAGGACGGAAAGTCGAGAAGTCGTACGCCAGGCAGTCTTACTACCTATTACGAAATAACATGTATATGTCTATAAAAAAAAAAAAATTTCAAACAATTACTAGCAAATGGAAATGAGCCCAAAGCTACATGGAGAATAAACCCATTAAGTCATCAAAATGGATATTTCGGAACGGAAAAATCCAGGTACGGCGTCCGCATGCATTTAAAATGCAATCGAGTTATCTTGTTTCGGATTCGATTCTCGTGTGTGGTCCGCACGTTTCAAATATCATTTCTGTCGACATTGTCACGAATCGAATGGAATCACTGCTACATTGTCAATTGTAAATCCCTTTATATTTTGATGAAGTATTGAATTGCCTTTGGCCTTGTGCAAGCGTTGTTGGAATAAGGGTAAATTTTTTATGGACATTTTGGAAAAAATACCGTTTATTGATGCCTGATAAATTTTATATGGGAAATACATAACACACATACATAACATAAGCTTACGCCTGTATCCCCGAAGGCGTAGGCAAAAACGCACTAGCCAACTAGAACACCTACATTTCGCCGAGCTTAGTTCCGTCCCAGATGTGATAGGGGGCGAGCCTATCGCCATATCGGGCACAAATTCCAGACTCCGGGCTAATATAGAAAAATCCAATATCACTTAGCCCGACCCGGGGATCGAACCCGAGACCTCAGACCGTAGTCATAACGAAATACAACCACGCCACCGAGGCAGTCCGAGTGTATGGGAAATAATTTTAAGATTTAATTTAAGAAACCCAAAATATAATGTGAGAGCAACATTTTGCTGGTGGTAGGATATTCGTATCCGATTGAATGGCGACCATCGTACACATGGTGCTAAAACCTGCCATAGTGACCCTCGCTTCGTGTGTGGTTCGCGTTCCAGGATCAGCCAGTGAAGTTCCTGTTCTCTCGAGATGCTTGCATGCCTTCATCGTTGGTTGAGGCGGGTATGGGGGTATCCCTATGCTGTCTTGTTGCAAGTCCCTGGATTAGCTTCTTTCCTTTTCGTATTTGGAGTGTGAAGGAACATAAATAGTCCGGCATGATTCTGGCAACCACTGATAAACCCATTGTTTGTCAGTGGTCATTAGTTTTTGGACTGCGCTACGCCTACCATCAGGTGCAGAGTAGTCACTTTGCCGTGACTAGATAAAAAAATCATTATTCCCTAAATAAAGTTTAAGCGAGTATAGTGACAATTGGAGAGATAGGTCTACGAGTATTGTTAAATGGTTTACATTTTTAGTAATACAACCACGCTGTGGATAGTTTTCTACAGGTGTATCTTGCTGACAGCAATTCGAAACAATTCAATTTGATTTCGATTCCAAATCCTATAAAATACGCGTAAGATACTAGGAATAGAAATTTGTGCTCCAGATGGCCCGGCGATAGACTTGCCCAGTTGATATATTTTAAACATCTTGTCCTGTTCTGTTATCAGGCATTTGCATGAAACTGAAATAAGCTCAGTGAACTTTAGCTTGTGTTCAATGCCTTCTGAATGTAAAATTGGATCCAAAGTCCGTTGCGATCCGTTCCTGACCTTTTTAAGTTGCACAGGAAGTATATTAAAAGTGATCTCTTATCTCTTGGAATTGGCTAAATAAAGTTTTTTTTCTTTCTAAAATGAATAACAATACTTGAATTAGGGCAAAAATATTAATCTAGGACATACACAATTTCAACTTCTCATTTGTAGCTAAAAAAGTCGACTTTAGCATTATATTTGAAAGCAAATATTTAAAATGTTGCGTTTATTTGTGCAAAATTATTTAGAGAGACATTTAGTCCAAGGATTGAAAATTTCTCTTTCAAAAGAAAAAAAAACAATAAAATTCGAATTTCGCGGGCGAGTGGTGGTCTTCTTTTTGTTTTTTGTTTTCTGTAATTGTTCTCTGTAACACTCTGTAATAATTCGCAATCCTGCATAGCCTGTATCCAAGGACATTATGTGACCTTTATCGTGCCATCCGGCTATTAACCGAGGGTCCTACACGGAAGTACAGCCCTTCCCTTTGATTAAGTACTAAAATTACTAACAAATGACTGATTTATTATTTAAGGTATATTGTTATTATTTTCTATGTTTTTCCATATTAAAATAAAAAAAAATAATCCCTCATAGGGGGTTGACGTTATCAGGCAGGCGGCCGGTCGTAAAAACTAAGCCAAATCCTCTTTGCAACATGCTTGAAAAAGTGTGTTGCGCCGACCCCACATTAAGGTGGGATAAGGCAAGTAGAAAGAAGATTAAAATTAAAAAAATAAGTGCAAAAAAGTTCAAAAATCTACTTCAATTATTAGATCTTGATCTCTGTCGAACACAAAAAGAACTTTGATAATCACAAGTTTAATAACTTAAAGGACCGACTTCAAAATTGATCCGATCGTAACCAAATTTATATGGGATATAAGCTCTATCGATCACAAAAAGAATCTTGAAAAGCGGTCCACATTTGGCGGAGATAACGAGTAACATACATAAAAAAATACAAACGAATTGAGGACGTTCTCCATTTTTTTAAGTTGGTCAAAAATCGGTCTACATTTACCGAAGAAATCGAGGAACATACAAAAAATTAAGACCTCTTTTTAAACCTGTTGAAAAACAAAACATCGTAATTTAATATTTTTTAAATGTTTAAGAAAAGTCGCATCTAGTGGTAGCATACATGGGGTGTGGACCGGGACGTCCTGGGTTCGATTCCTAGGTAGGGCAGGCAAAGCGATTTTTCTGATTTAATTTGCCCGGAACTGGATTCCCCAGCGGGGGGTTAACGGCAGTAAAATTTAAACCAAATCCTTTCTGGAACATGCTTGCGCCGACCCCACATTAAAGTGTAAGGATAAGGACAGGTAGAAAGATAAGAACCTCCGAGCGCTAAATTTCCTAAAAAAATACGAATTCGAATGAAATCCAGGAAAAACAAGTATACCGGTTGAAAGAGGCTTATTACTGAGATTATCCAAGTGGAATGGGTCTGGACTACGGCCAGGCCAACTGATTTAAGTGGCAGTGTGTACACGACTCAATACTTCTTTGTTAATTGAGTGATTCGGTCTGTGCTTGCATATTTTTTATTTTGTTTATTTATAGCACTTATTTATTCCGACTTTTATAATATTGAAGCTATTAAAAGGTTTTTTTTATGTCATTGAGGTAGTTGTGTGTTTTATTTTTTTAATATTTACTTTTAACAGAATATGTCTTCAGAACTGCATGAAATATTTATAAAAATATTTTCGCTTCCTTGGTCTAGGTAGCTTATTTGTGCAGTAATACGGAGGTCCTGGGTTCGATTCCTAGGTCGGGCAGGGTGGTTTTCTAACACTACTCTGCCCGGTACTGGATCCTCCAGACGATCCGCCAGGTCAACGTTAAGCAGGCAGCCGGTTATAAGAACTAAGCCAAATCGTTTCTGTAACATGTATGAAAAAGTCTGTCGCCTCGACCTCACATTAAGGTGGGATAAGGTAGAAAGAAAAAAGAAAGCTTACGTGGCGCATATTGAAATATATTTGTAAACTACAATCGTATGAGCATATGATTGAAAGAGCAACAGTTGTTCAAAAATGGCAATCTTCAATCATTCGAAGGCAGAGTCGAGTACGAACTGGGGTGTATGACATGCAAATGTCCCCGTCATATTGCCGCATTGACATTTGGTTGAGACACGAGTGGCTATCCACTTTTATCTAGTGGTATAGCGTCATATTGTTGAGTCAGGGATTTGTGTCAGTATAACATAAAAAGTGTTTCCTTGCTCTGACTTATCCCAAACTTAGCGAAGGAATGTTTCATCGCATGCGTATTTCTAAAATTTTTGATTGAATAAACTATAAGTAGATAGTGTTTAACTATTACTTTTCCAATAAAAAAATGGAAAGGTGTTGTGAAGAAGTTTTTGTATCCTTCCTTATATCCTTTTATTCCTTATATATATATAATAATAGATTTTATATTATTTGTATCAAATTTGCAAATCACTTTATACTCGTACACTGTTTATATATTGACAACTTTCGTAAGTCTGAGTCAAAGAAACAAACTCAATGGGGAATTGGAATTTTTAAATGGAACTTTGACTTAATCCGAGTATTTTTTATTCTATACTGATTATTATTGTTATTATGCGTTGTTTGTATGATTTATTTATTCGTTTTTATTCGTAAAACGACTATACACATAAGTATGTAAATTTTATATGATTAGAGTTTTCGCATTAAATATCGGCTTTGCAATGTACTTGATACGGTGTTTATGTAACAAGGATTGGTATAGAAAGTAGGTCACGTTATGTGGGGAATGGGGTACCTCGCGGCTTATATTCTGTTGCAGACTATCTTGTGTGGAAGTGAATTTTGCGTTCGACAGATATTGTTCAATCTCGAGATATTGGAACCCTTTATTATGATCGGATTACGTTTTAAATTATTATAAGTTGTTATCATGAGGTGATCTAATATTCTGTTTAGTGGCGAATGCTCCATATAATATGCGTGCTCTACCGACTGTTCCATGGTGAGTGCTCTGAGGAACTGTTCGAGATGATTCCATCGTCTCCTTTCTACTATCGCACCACTCGTCACCGGAGGAAAGTTCACCCATTCTACCTGGAACCACCAACTACCAGCACAGTGCGTTTCCAGAGATCTTTTTTCCCACGCACCTGCAAACTCTGGAACGAACTTCCCTCCTCGGTGTTCCCTCAGCGCTATGACATGTCCTTCTTCAAACGAGGCTTAAAAAAGCATTTTTCACAGTAGGCAGCGACTTGGCTGTGTCCCTGGCATTGCCGATGTCCATGGGCGGCGGTAACCACTTACCATCAGGTGGGCCGTCTGCTCGTCTGCCTTCTAATGCCAATAAAAAAAAAAAAAAAAAAATCTTTTCGACTTCTGTTTATGAATACTATTATACACTCTTTGAGTGGTGGAGCCACGCTGTAGACAGGAAAGTCTACAGACGAACGGGCCGGCTTGATCGGTTTGATACCACTGTCTCACAGAAAATTGACGTAAAATAGCAGATTGCTGTTGTGTTTCGTTCGGTGAGTGAGATTTTTGGTGGACCAATTCCCCCCGCCCCGTCCCCAATCCATATTCATCTCCTTTTAGGTTCGCAACTCACCCATGATTATATTTGTATTTCGTGTGTCTATGGGCGGTGATCACTTACCTTTGTGACCGACTTGCTCGTTTGCCAGTTTTTGCTGGTGGTAGGCTATTGGTATCCTACCGGATGGCGACCACCGTACACATAGTGCTTATGACCTGCCATAGGGACCCACACCTCGTGTGTAGTTCGCCTTCTAGAATTCAGTATACTTCCCAGGTGCTCTCTTGCGACATCACTTGATGGTTGGTTGGAACGGTTACAGGGGTATCCCTGTGTCTGCATCGGTCATCCGCCTGTCTTGTCACAAGCCCCTCGATTTTCTTCTTTCAACTTCGGATTCAGAGTGTGAAGAAGCATAAGCCTATAAAATAGGTCGGCGTGATTCTGGCGACCCATTATACCATCTAATAAACAGATTGTTTATCAAGGTGGTTGCTAGGTTTTTTTGGACTGCACTATGCTTACTATCAGGTGCAGTGTAGTCATTTTGCCGTGCCCGGATATAAAGAGGAAAAAACGAGTATAGCACTTCATTTCTTTGTGTTTCATCATTTCTTCGCAAGATTTTTTCCCGTCCTTCGTAACGTTGCCTGGTCGACAGGGTCCACAATTTTGTATCAACTATAAGTTATTGTAAACCCCATTTGAATGTGGAGTAAAGTTTTATTAAATTTATTTGATTTGAACCTTTCGTACATTATAGTAGACAGTATCGCCATTGTACCTAAATGGCATATATAAATTATTTACTTTCCTATGTATACATTGAATAGGTAAACAATAATTATTTAAGATTAAATAAAAGTTTATTTTCAAACGATCAATTTATTAAAGATTCAACATGAACCCTTTAAAAAAGACGGTTTCTGAAAAACATATTATAATTCCATACAGTGGCGAAGGGTGAAAATATCTAAAATGGAAGCCGATACTAGATCAATTATCTTTGAATGAATACCTACATATGTCGCTGGATGCAGGCCGCTTCCAACAGGTCGGTCTGGAAATCTTTGGGGGAGGCCTATGTTCAGCAGTGGACGTCCTATGGCTGAAGATGATGATGATGATGATGAATACCTATGTATTAGTTAACATTTTGGGTTTTGGCAAAGGTTAGTCGTATAGAATCCGTATTGTATCGTGTTGTGTCTTCGCCACTGATTCCATACTAAGTTTAAGCTAAATATTAGCTATTCGACTGCCTTGGTGGCGTAGTTGAATTTCGGTATGACTACCGTCCTGAGGTCTCGGGTTCGATCCTCGGGTCGGGCAAAGTGATATTGGGTTTTTCCATATCAGCCCGGAGTCTGGAATTTGTGCCCGATATCCCCTATCACATCTGGGACGGAACTAAGCTCGGCGAAATGTGGGTGTTCTAGTTCGCTAGTGCACCTCTCCCTACCCCTTCGGGGATACAGGCGTGAGCTTATGTGATTCCATACAAAGTTTAAGCTAAATATTAGCTATTCTGCGATGATAACCCCAATTTGACAACAAGGGGTTGTTAATAACCACGTTGGTTGCACGAAGGCAATTACAGAGACAAACTGTTTGTTATTGCAATTAGAGCGTTGTTATCGAAAACAAACAACGGCGCATGCACCACACTACGTATCTTCAAATATTCACCACTAATTGTTGCTATTATCATGGGAGTTATCGGTAATTATGCATTTTGAAATATAATCACAAGTTTAAAAACTTAACGAACCGACTTCAAATCAGGTGAGTTACCACAACCTCTTATAACAGTATTATTATAATTTTACTTGTACCGATTCCCATACTAAATAAACGAAGAACGATTATAATAATACCGCTATAAGAGTTTGTGGTGATCGTGACCAAATTTATATAGGACCACCCTTGAAATAAGCTGTATCGAATATAAAAAGAATCTTGAAAATTAGTCCATATTTGGCGGAGATATCGCGTAGCATACATAAAAAAATACAGACGAATTGAGGACCTTCTCCTTTTTGGAATTCGGTCGAAAAGAAACCTTTTATCCAATGTCTGTTGGTATTTGAGTGATAGAGCCACGCTGTACAGCATGAATGGGACGGCTCGACCGGTTTGATACCACTGTCTCACAGAAAACCGACGTTAAATGGCAGGTTGCTGTCGCGTTTCGTTCGGTGAGTAAGATTTCTGGTGGACCATTTCATGGGGCGTACGTATCGCCTAACTATAAATCAATTCATAAAATAACATATCATAATATACTCAAATGTATCCTTGTGTCCCAGTGTTTAATAGTTTAAAATTGCACGAAGATAAATGAGATTTCATTAGGGTATCCACACAAATGACTTGAGGGACGTTCCGCGTTCGCCTTGCCTCGGAGCCTCTGAATTCTTTATGCGCTAGACAAAAATACTGTATGCCTCCCTAATGAAGCGAATTGAAGGCGCATCGTACTAAGAAAGAAGAGAATGAGACTCAAATGAATGGGGTATTTTGATAAATTGTATCGCATTTTGATTTTATCTAACCCTGAGATTAAGCATAAATAAGCTCCAGGTCTTTATAGCTTTAGTCAAAATTGCGGTTGAAAAACACGCGATGTCCGACCCGGTATTCGAACTCAGTACTTCCCAGTCTATATACGCAATCGCTTGACCAAGAAGGCGATATGATGACTTTTTGTTAACTTAATACATTTCAGTGGCGGAGGGTGATTTTCAGAAGTGAAGCCTGTAAATGTCGACAAATCACTTAAGTTCGGTCTTTTCATATCAGTTTAATATGGACCCTTCGCCACTTATACATTTCAAATGAATGCTCCTTTTGATATATTCAATTTCTAATGTTAAACATTTCTATAAATAAAACTTTTTAGTTTTACAGATCCCACACATTTATTCTATTTAAAAGCCTCTCGTATTCGGTGTAAAATGTTTTTAAAACTCATTTATGTATTCGTTTGATACCAATTGAATAATGTATTCAATTTAAATTGATTTTTGTAATCAAACCAAATCATAATAACTTTCAAACAGTAATAAAATTATTATTTACATAAAACAATATATAACAGCTATAGCTCAGTTGGGAATGGTACGGACTGCCGAGACGAGTGTCGGTGGTTCGAGACCCACTCAAAAAATAGCACACACCTCTGACGTTTCTATGTTAAGTGTGTTTTCATTGTGAATTATCGCTTGCTACAACGGTGAAGGAAAACATCGTGAGGAAACCTGCATACCCGAGAATTTCGAAGGTATGTGAAGTCTACCAACCCGCATTAGGCCAGCGTGGTAGACTAAGGTCTAACCCCTCTCATTAGTAGAGGAGGCCCGTGCCCAGCAGTGGGACAGTAATATTATTATTATATTTTTATATAACAATTACAATCAAACAACAATCGACCCGACATAAATATTTAATTAAGCCATTACGAAAGTCAGAATTCGCATCATTAATCCCCGAGCTGCTGCGATGCACGGGTCCCAAGGCGGTGTAAACTCGACAGTGGATCGACTCGTGCCAGCGCTAAACCAGTTAACTCGAGTGTACAGATGGCGTAATACAATTACACTACGTAAGTGGCTAGTTGTAGAGGTAAAGGCGCGTCTCCTTTTTTTATAGCAGAGACTGGCAAACGAGCAGATGGGTCACCTGATGGCAAGTGATCACCGCCCATAGACAACCAAGACACAAAAAGAATCATGGGTGCGTTGCGAACCTAAAGGGAGGGAAATAAGGATTGGGAAAGGGAGGTGGGAGAATTGGGCCACCGGAAATCTCACTCACCGATCGAAACGCGACAGCGAGCTGCTACTTTACGTCGGGTTTCTGTGAGACAGTGGTATCAAACCGGTCGAGCCGGCCCATTCGTGCTGTACAGCGTAGCTCTACCACTCAACTCCTGCACATGTTTTTCTCGAAATTCTGTTAAATGTTACTTCGGTCTAAATCAACCTTAATGTGTAACGTTCGAAATAAAAACTTAGTTGGAAAGAGCACAAATGTGTTTGAGTTTGTAAAGCGCCAATTACTACACGCCCCGGCTATTGAAACCTTTGTACTGGTTTTAGAGTAAACTTTCGTTACTTCTCAACGGTGATTTAGGGTTCCGTAAATAAACATACCCAATAGTTATACATATTAAGTGACGGTACTATGACGGACTCAGACCCGAAATAATAATATTATTGGGTGGATCTTACAAACATTTGTCTCGCTGAGGAAATCGAACCCACACTGACATATGGAGTTTAAGCAAAAGGCATAAAGAAAAGTACTCCACAAGAATGTCGTTAAGTTTACGTAACGCAACCCTTATGGTAGGGGAGACCGTGGTACATCGACTTTCATCTAGATCTTCGGAGACTCATCTGATAGCTAGATGAGACATATTTTTTTATCAATTAACATTTATTTACCAACATGCTTATAATATCGAAATGGAAATAATAGTTCATAGATTTTTTATTAAATTAATTTTAATTAATTTTTTTTCACTCTTTTGATAGCCGTAAAAAATGGTAGTTTTTAACACGGAGAATATGCCGTGATAGGCTTGCCTACTTATTTTTCATGGCTATTTGGCAAGTAGGTCTGAACAATATAAGTAACTGTACCGATCTGATAAGCAATAACAATTGGTACCATAGGAAAGATAATTGAATTACAAAATCAATCGTATAGGATTGCCTGCAAAAAACCGTTATGAAACAAGATAATATAAAAAATAGCCATGAACACCTTTCGATAGGCTAGCTATAATTGACGTGTTTGTAAATGATCAATATTTGATAAAAAATATATCTTGTCTGGTTATCAGATCAGTAAAGTTCGATGTACCACGGTCTCTTAGACCAATGGAGGTTCAAATAATCATAATGAGTAAAGGTTTTATAAGAATATATTTTTGAAGAATTATCGTCCTACTGCTTTAATTTCGTTCAATTACAGAAATAATTTTATATAACATAAGCATAACATAAGCTCACGCCTTTATCCCCGAAGGGGTAGGCAGAGGCGCACTAGCGAACTAGAACACCCACATTTCGCCGAGCTTAGTTCAGTCCCAGATGTGATAGGGGGCGAGCCTATCGCCATATTGGGCACAAATTCCAGACTCCGGGCTAATATGGAAAAATCCAATATTACTTTGCCCGACCCGGGGAACGAACCCGAGACCTCAGAACCGTAGTCGTACCGAAATACCACCACGCCACCGAGGCAGTAATGTATATGTATAATTTTATATGTATTAAAGAAATAGAAAATAACAACTAATAATGTAGTTTTGTAGAATATAGAATAAGGTTTGTATGAACTGAACCTTTACAAGAAAATTCTTCTCAAGCCTGAAGCCAGCCAGTTTTCAATTATGCAGCGTTAGGAACGTAAAATAAACTGCACGGTTTGAAATCACGGTCGATGGCTTTTTTACTGCGTGATACTTCAATTTCGACAACAAAAAGAATCAGCAGAGTTTTCAATTCAGTTTGTTAAACAACAAATTGTTTTGACTGACGCTGACGGTTCGACGGTGTGTTCGGATTTTTAAAATGCCCTAGAACAGGGATGGTAAACATTTTTTTATCCGATCAAAAAAGTCATTAAGAATATAAAAGTAACACACTAACCGCCGAATGTTCATACACTTAAGGTCGCCTTATGTCGTTTAAGGCCGCCCTATCTGTCAAAATTGTACGGCGAAAATCAATGTAAGAAACCGTTAAAATTGAGTAGCGTTTGACCATTCGGAAGTTAGCACTAGAGCACTTGATGGTAAGCGCAGTGTAGTCCACATAAGCAATTAATTTATCGGTGGTCACTGGAATTGCTTGCGTAAATGCTTCTTCACACTCCGAAGAGAGAAGAAGCAAATTAAATGCTCTGCGACAAGGCAAGTGAAGGAACAGTCCAGGCATAAGGATATAACGAAATCCTATACCCGCCTCAACCAGCAATTAGTCATGTCGCAAACGCCTCGGGAAAACCGGTAAAATGGCTGATCCTGTAATGCGATCCACAGAACATGTCAGGTGGCATGTGCACAGTGGTCGTTATTCTGGCAGATATGAATGTTGCAATAGCTCAACTGATGAATTGTTTAAACACATTATTGTCGTGTTTCTCCATATATAACACACGCCATTGGTTCGCGAACCCTGATCTAGGAGGTATGTTTTAAAATTTAATGGATCAGCCCGGCACCGTGTACGGCGCATAAATGGTTTTTGTAGCTCAGATTTTATTTTCCATTTTCCTAGCTCGGTTAATTGAATTATGTCAAACTGACAGTACACGTGCACTGGAAAGCGCTTTGTAAACTGAGATCAATAATCTCAGAGGTCGCAAAAGAGTTAATTAGCTAACATACTCCTATGTTAGTAAATATGTTTGTTTTGCTGATATAGTTATGCATTTTATATTGAAATTATCCTAATTAATACTAAAGAAGTAGACAGAGGCACTAGCGAATTAAAACACCCACATTTCGCCGAGCTTATTTGTGTCCCATATGTGATAGGGTGCGAACCTACCGCCATATTGGGCACAGAGACCGAACTGATATTAAAAAAAAAACAATATCACTTTGCCCGACCCGGGGAATTAATAGTAGTTTAATACATATTTGATTATTTATAAAATATAATAATAAATACTCTATAATAATAAAAATGTCACCTCCTTGGTCTAGTGGCAGCATATATGGACTGTGGACCGCGAGGTCGTGGGTTCGATTTCCAGGTCGGGCAAAGTGAATTTTCTAATTTAATTTGCCCGGGACTGGATCCCTCAGAGGGGGTTGACGTCCACCGGAAATCTCACTCACCGAACGAAACGCGACAGCAAGCTGCCACTTTACGTCGGTTTTCTGTGAGACAGTGGTATTATACCGGTCGAGTCAACCCATTCGTGATGTAGACGTTACTGTCTACAGCGTGGCTCTACCACTCACCGTTATACCTATACACACAAGCGGAGCCGCAGACAAAAGCCAGTATAAACATATCATTCTAAAAGTAGTAGATATAGCCGGTGCTTGCCGAGTATCACTTCAGTTCAGCTGGATTTGCGATTTATACTTCGAGAGTTATCTAATGTCTGTAGCAAACCTTTAACTCATATAATCTGTGCACTTAGTTTGAGTTTTGACAGCAAAAACGATACGTCTTGATGACCAGTAGCGCCACTTGCGGAAAATAGGCACAACGAACAAAAATAAACTTACGGATAAAACGAAAGTTATCATTTTCTGCCAGAAGATTCAAGTTTTTGAGAGCTCGTTTTCATTTTTTCGCTGTTTTTTTCCTTTATAAAAGTAAATAACACATTAGGAAATAACAGAACAAAACTTTTTATTATTATTTCAGATGAGTACCAGTAGTTTTAATACTTATTTTGTTTTTATATTAGTAATATCGTTCGTATAAGCCGTAACGTTTTGACCTTTGCAACTCTAAAAAGAAACTCAAGTTATGTAATTCATCATTGTATTTATTTAGAGACTGAGCATACAAAATATTCAAATTCATGTTTAAGAACAGCGTCGTAGTCACGTTCGGCTAATCGCGCCTCTTGTCGGCGCACTCAAGTTCTGTCGACTTCGCAACTTGGACGTCGCAGGCTTTTGGAGTGTTTCAGACCACTTTGTGATACGATGTTTAGGAACTTGCAGCTGACCCAGTTGTTAGACGTAATATTAATAAAAAACATTATCTTTTCGAGGCAGTTAGGTAAAAAAGGTACTTGCAACTTTGCCTAACTTTATGGAGTACAGGTGTGAGCTAATGTCATGTTTTCTTAATGGGTTTGGCTTTAAGATAACTTTCGTGTGTATGAATCAAATTGATCAAATATTTACTACGTGCCTCGGTGACGTAGTTGTATTGCGTGCGAGGTACGACTACTGTCCTGAAGTCTCGGGTTCGACCCCCGGGTCGGACAGTAATATTGAATTATTCTAATCAGTATCAGCTTGGAGTCTGGAATTTGTGCCCGATATGGCGATAGGCTCTTATAACATCTGGGTCTGAAATAAGTTCAGCGAAATGTGGGTGTTCTAGTTCTATAGTTCGCTTCTGCCTACCTCTTCGGGGACGTAGGCGTGAGGCTCTGCTTGTATAGATATGGATGGTACGCTATGAGCAAAGCCAAGGCATGGAAACTTACCGTACTTTTTAATCAAATTATATTTCAGTAGGTGGTTTACATTGAACACCCACATTAATTTAATCTTTATATTATTATGTTATGTAATCAGCTTTAACTAGAAATTAGTTCGATACATAATTTTACACACTTTAGTTTTCTTGGAAGACTGGGTTAAGTTGTTTTTGATTGTATTGCTATTTACTACATACAGAAAGTTCTGCTAATTTCTAAGAATTTGCAGTGATTGATGTGAACACACTAAGTATTTTTACATTATGTTGTAGGTAATGTAGCGATAGCTCAGTTGGGAATGGTACGGACTGCCGAGACGAGTGTCGGAGGTTCGAGACCACTTCAAAGAAGAGCATATACCTCTGACTTTTCTATGTTAAGAATTATCGCTTCCTTTAACAGTGAAGGAAAATATCGTGAAGAAACCTGGATACCCAAGAATTTCTCCACAAGAATTTCGAAGGTATGTGAAGTCTACCAACCCGCATTAGGCCAGCGTGGTAGATTAAGGCCTGACCCATCTCATTAGTAGAGGAGGCCCGTGCCCAACAGTGGGACAGTAATATTACAGGGTTGATATTATTAATACACAGGTGAGCAAAGACAATTATATAGTCAGACCAAATATCTGAACCAAATTGCTTTGAGCACTGTCTCATATATCCGGTGGCCGATGATGTTACAAAGGCGATCTGAGGTCACAGCTGTTAGAGACGGAACTACAGATACTAGATTAACTGACATAACATAAGCTCACGCCTGTATCCCCGAAGGGGTAGGCAGAGGCGCACTAGCGAACTAGAACACCCACATTTCGCCGAGCTTAGTTCCGTCCCAGATGTGATAGGGGGCGAGCCTATCACCATATCGGGCACAAATTCCAGACTCCGGGCTGATATGGAAAAATCTAATATCACTAAGTGATAAAGTGACTAGATTAACTGAAAATTATTATAACCTTTTTCCCATAGGGGTAGGCAGAGACAACGGATTGCAACACTTGCTAAGATCCTTACACACTTCTTTCGCCTCATTCAGTCTCATTACATTCGTCATGCATGTACGTCGGTTTAGGGTACTTTTAACTTGACCTTTCTCGAGTATAAAGGGAAAAAGGCGTGAGTCTATGTATGTATTATAACCTAGCTATTACGTGCAGAATCACTCGCTATATAAATCATCAAACAGTTCTCTCGAATTAACAGCTTATGCAATACCGTTTTTTTTTGCAAACTGCAACATATAACAACATATAAGTTTATTCTGAAAATTAAAAGAATAAACTGCGCAATTTCATAGTGTTTTTATTGCCTTATGGATATACACGAGACAGTCTCATGGTAAGTGGTTGCAATCACCCAGCCCCATCATTCGATTGCTATATAACTGACCGACTTCCAATCTACCGATCGTGACCAAATTTATATGAGACCACCCTTGAAATAAGTTCTATCGAACACAAAATGAATTTTGAAAATCTATCTACGTTTGGCGGAGATATCGAGTAACATACATTAAAAAAATACAGACGAATTGGGGACCTCCTCCTTTTGTGGAAGTCGGTCGAAAAATACATGCTTGATGTTATTATTTTCCATGTTATACAAATTAGTCGTAATTATTTTAAAAAAAAGAAATTGAGAACTTTTTATATATGAATGCAAAAAGGTTTTTTTTATTCGAGTATTAAAATGAAATGCTTAGCTTAATGTCAGATCCACAAAGCCAATTAATTTATTTGCAAAACTAAATATGCTAAAGTTCGTAAGGAATTCCGAAAAACGAAATTTCCCTTTGAAGGTTTCTCGGAAAAACTTTTTTTTTTATTACATGAAGTTTGGTGGCAATAGAAGATTTCAACCATTGGGCTGTACTATGTGATTAACAAGCAATCAGTTATTAGGTAACAAAAACTCGACTATGGAAAAACAATTAAATTTCCATGGCATTAAACCTAAAATTCCTACCACACTTACTATCAAAAAAATATTAAAATTGATGGAATTCAGAGACCACGTGGCAGATAGCACTGAATCCCTTCTTAAAATTGGTTAAAAACGTAACCTATGTTATCCGGACTATGTTAACGAATACATTGATAATTCATTCATCAAAACGAGATATCATCAGATGAGTAGTTTAGGCGTTGAAGTAGAACTTAAGTAGACTGCTAAAATCATAATCCTCGCTTTTGGCGTTGTATTAGTCGGGTAAAAATGAACGATCATACCTTTTGGTTGGAAAAGTGCCAAGGAACAGTTTAAACCGGCGAAAATCCGTGTTGTGGTCATGTACTATTAGATCGTACGTCGTATCGTGCAACAAATTGATAGATATTGCAATAATAGATGTTCACATGAGGCAGGCGGCCGGTCTAAAAAACTAAGAGTGATAGAGTTTGAGTGGTAGAGCCACGCTGTAGACAATTATGTCTACAGCACGAATGGGCCGGCTCGACCGGTTTGATACCACTGTCTCACAGAAAACCGACGTAAAGTGGCAGCTTGTTGTCGCGTTTCGTTCGGTGAGTGAGATTTCCGGTGGCCCATTTCCCCCTTGCTTTCCCAATCCCTTTTTCCCTCCCCTTCCATTTCCTCCTTTCAGGTTGGCAACGCATCCATGATTATTTTTGTCTTGGGTGTTTATTGGCGGTGGAGATCACTTACCATCAGGTGACCCATCTGCTCGTATGCCAGTCTCTGCTATAAAAAAAAAAAAAAACTAAGACAAATCCTTTCTACAACATGCTTAAAAAATTATTGTGGGCCCAACTTCGGAGTGAAATTTGGGAAGATGAAATAAAAGAATACTAATTTATGTCATAATGCCTTCTACTGTTAGGTATGTAATTTACTAATGAGAGCACGAATAGGAAGTGTTATATGTTTTTTATGGTAGAGACTGATCAACGGGTAAGCGGGTCACCTGATGGTAGCGATACAGCGTGAACTTAATACCGTATCACTGTCGCGTATCACTATATGGGATCATCCTTGGAATAAGCTGTATCTAACATAAAAATAATCTTGAAAATTGGTCCTCATTTGGCGGAGATATCGTGTAACATGAAAAAAATTAAAGATGAATTGAGTAGGAACTTTCTCCTTTTTTGAAGTCGATTAAAAGGATTCACGTTTTATATTAATTGTCCCAATACTTCTCTTATTGGTCATGTTCAACACACATAACATAACATAAGCTCACGCCTGTATCCCCAAAGGGGTAGACAGAGGCGAACTTTGAACACCCACATTTCGCGGAGCTTAGTTCCGTCCCAGATGTGATAGGGGGCGAGCCTATCGCCATATCGGGCACAAATTCTAAATTCTGGGCTGATATGGAAAAATCCAATACCACTTTGCCCGACCTGGGGATCGAACCCGATACCTCAGGACGGTAGTCGTACCGAAATACAACCACGCCACCGAGGCACTCATATTCATCAGGTGATATTACCACTAGGTTACCATTTGCTCGCTGCCAGCGTTTATAAAAAGATTTAATATCCGCTATGCATGTTTGCGATTTGCTTTGTGCTGTCACCTACAAACATTTGCAATTTAAATGTCTCGTTTACATTTTCATTTTGTTATAATTCTTTTTTTTATGCAGTTGCGTTAAAATATCAGTAAATTTTTATTCAAATATACGCTGTTCTCACTTTATTGATATAAAAGTGTTTAATATTTATGTGTATTAATATAATGCGTGTAAAATGCCAATATGTAAATTAAATATACTTTATTCTTCAACAAGAATAATCTGTAATTATGGCAAAATTTAGATTTGAAATTTCTTTATGAAATATAAAATCTTATAACAATGTATCTCATGTTGGTGATCCTAAAACAAAATAAATAATTAAATAATAAATTTATTTTCTAAATTCAATAAAAATGTAATTGTCACTTTTTAATATTTTATTAAAAAAATCTTGTAACTTATTTTCTTACACTTTCTCCAACATAAGTATGTTGCAGAAATTATTTTAGTTTATTTTAAATAAAATCTCGTTAATAATTTTATAAAATAAATGTGAACTAAAATGTATCCAAACATCACTAGAACTGCAGTGAAATTCCCTCTTTAATCACAGAGTGATAACCCTAACGTAGTAAAAAGGCGCCAAATCTGGCTCACAGTGCCATGTAGTTGTAAAACCAAACACAGGTTATCACGCCGAGACCGCAACTTGTAGCGGTGCCAAGACATTGCATCTAACACTTACACCGCAAGATTTGGCTCTCATTCGGGCTTATTTAAAAAGTCGTTACTGCAACACTACATGTTATGAACTTAAATAATAATTATAATAATCAAGCCTCGTCATCATATATATATATATATAACATACATAAGCCCACGCCTGTATCCCCGAAGGGGTAGGCAGAGGCGCAATAGTGAACTAGTACACCCACATTTCGCCGAGCTTAGTTCCGTCCCAGATGTGATAGGGGGCGAGCCTATCGCCATATCGGGCACAAATTCCAGACTCGGGGCTGATAAGGAAAAATCCAATATCACTTTGCCCGACCCGGGGTTTGAACCCGAGACCTCAGGACGGTAGTCGTACCGAAATACAACCACGCCACCGAGGCAGTTTTTATATATATTTTATATATTTTTAAAAGTATTTTTTTTTTATATAACTTATATTTAAAAATGTAACAAAAAGATTAATTGAAATAAATGAGGAATAATAATAATAACAATATCAGCCCTGTAATATTACTGTCCCAGTGCTGGGCACGAGCCTCATCAACTAATTAGGTTGGTAGACTTCACATACCTTTGAAATTCTTGTGGAGAAATTCTCTGGTATGCAGGTTTCCTCACGATGTTTTCCTTCACCGTTATAGCTAGCGATAATTAACAAAGAAAACACACTCACATAGAAAAGTCAGAGGTGTATGCTCCATTTTGGGACTGGTCTCGAACCTCCGACACTAAAATCAGCAGTCCGTACCATTCGAACTGAGCTATCATTGCTTTTGAAAAACTGAAGCTTGAAGTTATGAACCTTTGAGTTGTTATTGGTGAGGTTACGTGAAAGATTTTTTAAAAAAATACTAGCTGTTGCCTGCCTGACTTATCTCGCGTGGGAATTTATTAACAAATCTATTCCACAGGAACCGTACATTTTTGGGGAATAAATGTAGTCTGTGTGATATTCCAGACTATATAGATTATAGCGATAGATCGCTGTACCAAATTTCATCCTGCTCTGTTCAGCCGTTCCGGCGTAACATCCATCCATCCAAACTTTTGCATTTATAATATTAGTAAGATAGTATGTATACGTTAGAATCACGGACGTGGAAAAAATAGGACGTAGCGTTAGGAACATCGAAAGTCAAGCAGGGTTTTCTGCCGATCTATCTACCGACATGTAATGGTATCGCCTGAGTGTTAGTATGTGCGTAGGGCACTTTTGAAGTGGCGCGTTTGTGTGCGTGGCTTATCTGTGGCGTCTGTTTTCTTAGGCGAGACGGTGTCCTCTTTTTTATACGTCCGTGGTGAGAAGATATCTTGTTTTTGAAATATTCACCAAAATAGTTACTGGATTGTCAGATATGAGATTGTCAGGTTGAGTGGTAGAGCCACGCTGTAGACAGTAACGTCTATAGCACGAATGGGCGGGCTCGACCGGCGGTTAGATACCACTGTCTCACAGAAAACCGACGTAAAGTGGCAGCTTGCTGTCGCGTTTCGTTCGGTGAGTGAGATTTTCGGTGGCCCATTTCCCCACTCCCTTTCTCAATCCCCTTTCCCTCCCCTTCCATTCCCTCCTTTTAGGTTGGCAACGCACCCATGATTCTTTTTGTGTCTTGGGTGTCTATGGGCGGTGGAGATCACTTACCATCAGGTGACCCATCTGTTCGTTTGGCAATCTCTGCTATAAAAAATAATATGTTATCGGTAGAACTAGAATAAATATTTATTGAGCTATTGACTTGCAAGTTGCAACCAGTCACGTTCCATTTTTAAATATTTTATGTCCGCCAAATTACACTTGTACTTCTGGTGTTCGTGACGAAAATTATTTGTGTCCCCACCATTACTTAATGGCAGCTAGAAGGTATTAAGAGGCAGGTAAAGTTACTACGGTTATGAGGAAATATTTTTTTAATGTACCATAATTCTCCATTCTCACGTGTTTAGCTGATTGCGAATCTAATGCATTTCTTAGGTAAATCGTAGGAGATTAATGTGGGCGTACTGATTGTGGTTTAAGTGATTCCATACTTATTTCAGTTATGTTGAAATAGTATTTTTTGCTTTCTGGCACAGAAGCAGGATTAGCCTGTTGATATCTCTGGATAGTTAGGTTAAATCTTTTAACTAGGATATAGGGGATTTATAACTATTAGTAACCATATTAGGTTGTCGACGGTATCGTATAGTGGGACGGAAATAAGATACATAAAATTCAACTTGTTGCGCCTTTGCCTACCCCTTCGGGACTACAGACGTGAGCTTATTTTATGTTAATATGCGAAAAAAAAATTGGGGAAGGCCTATGTTCAGCAGTGGACGTCCTATGGCTGATGATGATGATGATGATGCGAAAAAGCTTTGTTACAATAATGAACAACAAGGTTTAGTAGGTACTTTGATTTTTATTTGTATTTAAAAATATTTTTTGTGTGGAAAACCAAAGTTTTAAAGAATATTGAGTTATCTTTCTAATACACAACTTTGAAAAAGTTCTTTTGAACTTTTCAACTGCGGGCTTTACGTCACTTAATTTTAGGAACTGTCGTTAGCTATTCAATAAGTAAATTCATAAAAACATCAAGGACATAACCGAAAACCCGTAACGAGAAACGAAAATCGAAATTCGCGTGATTGTACCCTTTACATCGATACAGTCTGCTTCAACCAAAACTGACATAAAACATGCCGATTTATTCCAAATGGACGTGCAAAATCAGCGTACGGCGACTATTTATGTGGCGTGCAGTTCGATCGTGGCGAAGCAAGGCGCGGAGGAAACGTCAGAAAAATCGAATTTCCATGCCGGCAGTCGACGTTCAGGCGGCGTGGCGCTACATCGCGCACACAGCGCCCGCGCGCGCCCACGCCACCCGAGCACTGTCGCACGCCGCGCTCTCGCCGACAGGCTGCATTCGCCTTCCAATTTCAAAAGTTCAAAAACGCGCCATCACTTTTCAAAAACTGCCAGTGTTGTTTTGTGAATTAAAAAAGGCGCACATGGTGGGCTAATTAACGGATTATGGGTTTGGCAACGGCCGTCCCGATCGCGGGTCAGCTTGTTACATATAAATTCGTGCTTTCTTCGTTCTAAGGTGACGTCATTATCGTGCTTCATTACAGAGGTGTAATTAAAATATTTTCACGAAAAAATAGTTGCATTGTCTCGCTCGGCAAGTGGTGATGTCTTAGCATAAAATATAATCGGAAGACCTTCGAGTTTTATTGATTATTAAATAGGATTCTTGCAGTGTATAAAGTAAATACTGATGTATCATTTATGTACGATCAATTTGCATGTCAGTCCATTGTGGCGATCATTACAGGTACAGTGAATTCAGTATCATTAAATAGAATTTAAGTTATTGTAACCGACACAAAGAACAACTGAAATATGATATTCTCAGAAATACATAATATGTATAACTTTTTGACCGACTTCCAAAAAGGAGAAGGTCCTCAATTCGTCTGTATTTTTTTATGTATGTAACGCGATATCTCCGCCAAATGTGGACCTATTTTCAAAATTATTTTTGTATTCGATAGAGCTTATTTTAACGGTGGTCCCATATAAATTTAGTCACTATCGGACTTGAAGTCGGTTTGTTAAGTTTTTAAACTTGTGATTATTACTTCTATAGTTTAAAACAATGTCTCCATTAAGTTTACATTATATGACCCAAATAAAGATAATTTTCACATATGTAGAGCTACACGTTGCTACTAAATGTAGGAATTTGGGCGTCTATGTCCAGATAGCATTATAATAAATTGCCCTCATTGCGTATGTTGACGACTCACAAAAAATCTCGAGTAGCTACTTTTCGCAGTCTGACAAAACTGTTGAATACCACATAAATTTATACCATCGATAATCTATTTCGTTTTCTTCATATCTATGCGAACGAGAAAACGTAAAATTGAGACACCTAAAAATATAATAAATTCAAAATTATGTTTTATTATGTTAACTTCAATTAAAGTAAAGCAAAAAAAGTATATTTTTTTCATCAAAACTTTAGTTTAACAAAGAAATATACGTTTGAAAAACGAATATTCGTAGTCTATGGATATTAATAAAAACTGCAATAGTGTAAAAATAATACTGGCCACAATAAGTTGTGCGCTCTCATGAAAATTTAAACAGAAAAATAAACAGAAGAATGGACCGGGCGTATGCAATTTTGCATTTGAGTGCGTCAACATTGTTGCTGTACAAAAGATTGTAGTTTTTGTCTTGTTTCGGACATTAGGCAACTTCTTTTTAATCCGACTACATTCACTGTTTCTTGTTCTTTTTATATTTAAAAAGATGTCCATTGTAGCATAAGTTTCTCTACGTAACAGTGTTTTAATCTGCTGGCCATCTGCGGACCAATTTTTTTACTGATACTAAGATTGTAATAACAAAAGATGGTATTCAGTACATCATCACATTTCACATTGCATTCCATCGTTTTGATTTACCAGAACATTTAAACCATTTACCATTTAAACCATTTATTTTCTAAACACACATACATCGACAGGAACAAAGATACATAAACAATGTCATTTTAGGCGCAGTGACTAGGCGGGGTTGACATTCTGATTAATTCATTTTTAATGAATATTATTGGAAATCATGGAATCGCCTCTTTGGTCTAGTGGTAACATGTGTGGGCTCTAGACCGGGAGGTCCTGGGTTCGATTCCCAGGTCGGGCAAAACAAATTTTCTAATTTAATTTGCCCGGGAATGGATCCCTCAGAGGGGGATGACGTCAGGCAGGCGGCCGGTCGTAAAAACTAAGCCAAATCCTTTCTGCAACATGCTTACAAAAGTGTGTTGCGCCGACCACACATTAAGGTCGGATAAGAGCGGGTAGAAAGAAAGAAAGACGTCTTAAGATCTATGTTCAGCAGTGGATGTCTTATTGCTGATCACGTTGATGGTGATTATTGGCTCCCTATCCGATACAATAAAGAGCAAAGAGAAACATAAATAGGTACCTTTATAAATTATTTGATTGACACCATTGTTACAGCGTAGAATATTGCATTCATATAACATAACATAACATAAGCTCACACCTGTATCCACGAAGGGGTAGGCAGTGATGCACTAACAAACTAGAACACCCACATTTCGTCGAACTTAGGTCCGTCCCAAATGTGAAAGGGGGCGAGCCTATCGCCATATCGGGCACAAATTCATTCATGGATTCATATAAAATATTTTATTTACGATTGTGTTGCGGATCAATCTTTGTTTAGATTTCTGCAATAAATAAATAATACCTCAGACAATCACATACGAAATGCTGATACAAATCTGACAGTCTCTGGAGTATTGGAAACTACGAGAAATTTCCCAAAAATATTTGCGGTTCATACTCATTTCTTACCCAGATACTGCTTACTGCCTTGGGACCAAAAATAGGATGGAAGTGCATTCAAAGCACTTTTTAGGTGTTTACTTTATTGACTGCCTCGTAACGTAGTTGTATATTCGGTACGACTACCGTTCTGAGGTTTTGGGTTCGATCCCCGGATCGGGGAAAGTGATATTGGGTTCTTCTATCCAGTATCAGCCGAGAGTCTGGAATTTATGCCCGACGATAGGCTCGATAGGTAAGATAGGAATTAAGCTCGGAAAAATGTGGGTGTTCTAGTTTACTAGAGCGCCTCTGCCTAGCCCTTCAGAGACACAGGTGTGAGCTTATGTTATGTTATTTTTATTCATTCATCTACATAACTAACTTTATAATTTAAAAAACAAAACACTAACTATTATTCGAATATTTTAAAAGATTAAATTTAAATTCGCAAAAGAAACAAAAGAGTTCGGATGCGAATAGAGGAAGGTCGCGTTAATTAATTTTGAACATAATTGCATTTTGGTGTCATAAAACCCACTCATAAAATATAATCAGAAATAATGTCGTGATATTATGAAAAGCACTGTCACGATATTAGCTCTATCGCGTTTTGCAAAACAATTTATTTTATTAAATCAACATGGCGGACTGTTACTTGAATTTTTCCCGCGCTAGGTTTGTCTATGGATTGTAGTTTTACTTATGCAATGGTTTGTTCGAAAAACAGTAAATACGGTAATCGACCCAGATCCATATCAAGCATTACCTAATCATTGTGCTGGATGCAAAATATTGTATTCCAAATAAAGTTTAGTATCTATTATTAGCTAAACAATTTTGATCTTGGTGGTGTAGACTTAAGTACTGCGTTATCGATACGTAATCTCACCATTGTCGTGTTTTTAAATTTTATATTTCTAATAAATTTTATATTTCAAATCGTCTCAATGAAAATGACGTGTTTGTTATTCAAATATTAATCTTAGAGCACCTTAGTACAGCATTCAAAATTCTGTGTCGAAAGAGTTGTAAATTTTCAGATTTGACGATCTATATACGAGTAGAAAAGGTAGATTATTTACGCTCTTATAATTTGCATTTAATCGATAATATGAATTAGGTTCATTTCACATTCGTATGCCCTTTATTCAGATGTATTTAATAAACTAATGTGAATACATATTCAATATTCAAATGTGTAAAAAAACAACTATTTAGAAGCCATTTATGGTATATACGAGTATTTTGCATTTTATCTCAATGTGATGGGTGCGATATTTTTATAATCGACACTCATTTATTATTTATTATTACTTGTTATTTTATTATCATTTTATTTATTAGCTAGTTTTAAAGGTTCAAGGCCCTGATACCAATGTACTGTGGGGTCGATGAACTTTTTCAAGCATGTTAGAGAAATGCTTTAGTTTTTACGACAGGGTGATGGACTGACATCAACCTGTGAAATCCCGAGTTAATTGTATTACAAAAACCCCTTTGTCGACCTGCGATTTGAACCTGGAACCTCATGCTCCATATACATATACACATCGACTATACTAAGAACTCACAGTTCATCTACAATATACTATAATGAACTGTCTAGCAATGCAGTCAGCACTCAGCACCCTTACTCTCGACACTCGATTCGATTGTGATTTCGATTTGGTGTAATTTAGTGACTTAAAATTTCACTGAAATCGACTTTTAAAATGCGCTAATGTTGCATAATATTCGAGAACTTGTCATTTGGTAATTTTTAACGTGACATTAATGCACTTTTTTACTCTATTTCGGCGGAATTTTAAGTCAATAAATGGAACCGAATCGAATTCAAGTTCGCATCGAGCGTCAGGAGTCACCCTCCTGGAGGGTTACCACCACCTTTATAGCAGTATTATTATAATCTTACTTGTCCCGATTCCCATACAAAACAAACGAAGAACATAAAAACATAACATAACATAAGCTCACGCCTGAATCCCCGAAGGGGTAGGCAGAGGCGCACTAGTAAACTAATACACCCAAATAATAAACGAAGAACGATTATAATAATACTGCTATAACAGGTGATGGTAACCCCGCTGGTCTATGTTTCGTATTATTTAGTTCCCCATACGTTTTTGAAAGACCTTTAGCGGAAAATGAATATGAACAGGGTTAAGATATTTATAATTAATTAAATTATCGTGACGAGCCGTCCCTGCGGGCTGGGGGTTGATTAATAGCTCATTGTAACAAATATCTATTTACTGTTGCAATTACATTCGATTGGAATGTGCTAAATGATAACGTAATTAATGGGAACAGGGACCAAATTCAAATGCAACAGAAATTTAACAAAGCTTTATATCAATTTCCATTAATGCATTTAAGTCGAGATGAATATAATAGAATTCTACGAATATGATGGAATAGTTTGGGAATGGATGAATGTTACTCTTTCATTCAAAACTTCTGACTGCCTCGGTGGCGTGGTTGTAATTCGGTACGACTACTGTAGCCCGAGCACGAAAAACTAATGTAAATGTAAACTCGCTGCGCACTGATGACATTTGGTTAATATTTCATACAAATTTCATAGACGCGCATCGAGCACGAATACATTTACGGTTGTCAGAAATTTTCCTGCTCGGGCTGCTGTTCTGAGGTCTCGGGTTCGATCCCCGGGTCGGGCAAAGTGATATTGGATTTTCCATATCAGCCCGGAGTCTAGAATTTGTGCCCGATATGGCGATAGGCTCGACCCCTATCACATCTGGGACGGAACTAAGCTCAGCGAAATGTGGGCGTACTAGTGCGCCTCTGCCTACCCATTCGGGGATACAGGTGTGAGCTTATGTTAATACTTCTGAACCTATTGTGATGAAACAGTAATGTAATATGCTTAGAAATCTGAACCTAAACAGAGTTGACTGTAGGAAGCGGATATATGAAAAACATAAGTCGATTTCTTTATGCACACGCTTAAAACATCACAAGGCGGTAATTCATTCTCTAAGGCTCAATTGCACCACTATTATTAACCTAGAGTTAGTCCTAACCGCAAGCTAAATTGACAGAAAATGTATGAATGACATGTAACTTAACTTGCGGTTAGGACTAACTCTAGGTTAATAATAGTGGTGCAATTGAGCCTAAGTCTGTATGTTTTTTTAATGTATGTTATGCGATATCTCCACCAAATTTTAATGTGGACCTATTTTCAAGATTCTTTTTGTGTTTTATTTGTTTTTTTATTTGGGTCCCTTCTAAATTTAGTCATGGTCAAATACATTTTGAAGTCAATCTGTTTTGTTTTTTAACTTGTGATTATTCATGGCATTGAAGCCGTGACCAGAAGTAATAATATATTACAATAACATAATGGGGTTCTATATAATAGAATAATGAGATGACCAGATCGCTCGCTTGATGGTTGCCGCACCTACATATAAAATTGCTATTTAAAAATATAATGCTCGGTAATTTCAATGGCTTCAATATCCTTGAACCGGAATACAACAATGGTTACATAGAGGTTATATTAGGGGTGAACGACTATGGGATGAACTAACTGGATCATTCGATTATAAAAATCACAAGTTTAACTTAACGGACCGACATCAAAAATGATCCGATCATGACCAAATTATATGGGACAATGAAATAAAACTATTTTTACGGATTCTATCACGATTAGATTTTAATTATTATTATATGGGACAACTCTATCCAAAACAAAGAAGTTTGAAAATCGGTCCACATTTGGCGGAGATATCGCGTGACATATATAAAAAAATATTTAGAATAATCACAAGTTTAAAAACTTTACGGACCTACTTCAACTCCGATCGTGAGCAAATTTACATGGGACCAAGCTTGAAACAAGCTCTATCGAACACAAAAAGAATTTTGAAAATCGGTCCACATTTTGGAGATATCACGTAACATGTGTACATAAAAATAAAGACAAATTGAGGACCTTCTCCGTTTTGGAGGTCGGTCAACAATACAGATGATTGAGGACCTCTCCTTTTTTAGAAGTCGATCGAAAATGTATTGTATAGTACTTAATGATTTCTTACGACTCTATCGCGATAATACTTCCTTTACCAATAGAAAAACAATATAAACATTTTTGAAGTTATACTTCTTTAGGCGCGTTATGAAAAAATTATGATATTAATTTTTAATATTTGCTATTGAAAATTGAATAAATTAAATTGAATAAATAATAAATATTTATAAAAACAACTAAATCAATTTAATGAAAATTTTTTGTTGATTATCCTTTTCCAATCCTTCTATTATTTTATTGTAATTAATTATTTGCATGCAATTAAAAACTATTTTTTAATGATGACAAAGAAGTATAACTTCTCACGCGCGTACATAAGTACACGCACCCATTTTTTTTTTGACTGATAGACTGGCAATGGAACAAATGACATTTCTTTACCAGACGAATATATTTTCGTAAATATTCGTGCTCGGGCTACATATGGGTCATTGTTAAGTGATCTCCACCGCCCATAGACGCCAAAGACACAATAAGAATCATTGGTGCGTTGCCAACCTAAAAGAGGAAATGGAAGGGGAGGGAAAAGGGATTGGGAAAGAAAAAACCTTCAAAATACAAGGTTATAAAGTATGGTTGAAGTTCAACCATATTTTATAACCTTGTATTAACTCTGGCTATGTATTGATAGTAGTGAAGTGATTATTAAAATATCATTAGCACACCTTTGACGTGTTATAATACCAATAATATTGTATAGGTATAATTTGTGGAATTGTTTGTAAGTAGTGATACATTTCCGTGATTTATAGATCATCAGATGCCCGAGCACGAATAATTTTGTCAATCGAATTCGAATAGAGCTCGCTGCGCTGATGACAATTGGTTAAAGTACATAACACACATACATAAGCTCACGCCTGTATCCCCGAAGGGGTAGGCACAGGCGCACTAGCGAACTAGTACACCCACATTTTGCCGAGCTTAGTTCCGTCCCAGATGTGATGGGGGGCGAGCCTATCGCCATATCGGGCACAAATTCCAGATTCCGGGCTGATATGGAAAAATCTAATATCACTTTGCCCGACTCGGGGATCGAAACCGAGACCTCAGGACGATAGTCGTACCGAAATACAACCACGCCACCGAGGCAGTCAATTGTTTAAAGTTTCATATATATGCAATGAATACACTGAATGAATTCAGATTTGATTACCGTAAAACGATTGTTTGTATAAACAACAAATATTTGCTTTGGAGGTTCTTATGAAAGAATCTTGTAGTTCCTGATTCCCATGAGGCAAGACTCTTAACTCTTAGTGTAGAAGTTTGAGTGGTAGAGCCACGCTGTAGACAGTTACGTTTATAGTACGAATGGGCCCGGTTTACCACTGTCTCACAGAAAGCCCACGTAAAGTGGCAGCTTGCTGTCGCATTGCGTTCGGTGAGTGAGATTTCCAGTGGTCAATTGCCCCTCTTACTTTCCCAATCCTTATTTCCCTTCTTTTAGGTTGGCAACCCACCCATGATTATTTTGGTGTCTTGGGTGTCTATGGGCGGTGGAGATCACTTATCATCAGGTGACCCATATGCTCGTTTGCCAGTCTCTGCTATAAATATATATATATATATATATATATATATATATATATATATATATATATATATATATATATATATATATTTTACCCTTTGAGTGGTAGAGCCACGCTATAGACAGTTACGTCTACAGCACGAATAGGCCGGCTCGACCGGTTTGATACCACTGTCTCACAGAAAACTCATGTAAACTGGCAGGTCGCTATCGTGTTTCGTTCGGTGAGTGAGATTTCTGGTGGCCCAATTACCCCTCCGCCCTTTCCCAATCCCTTCTTCCTTTTAGGCCGGAAACGCACCCATGATTCTTTTTGGGTCTTGGGTGTCTATGGGCGGTGGAGATCACTTACTATCAGGTGACCCATATGCTCGTTTGCCAGTCTCTGCTATAAAAAAAACTTCTGAACCCGGTCCTGTGCGTGAGCATGAACTTGTCCGGTTTTTAAAATTCAATACGGCACCGAATGCACGGATTGGTTGGAGAGCAACGCAATTCCGTATTAATATCAGCTACAATATCGCCGGCCACTGCTGGGGATTTGCGCTTATTGCACTCTAAAATTGAGATGTTTTCGTATATGTGTGTTAATCCTAGTATTCGTAAACAACATAAGCTCACATCTTTATCCCCGAAGGGATAGGCAGTTGCACTAGCGAATCAGATATGATAGGTGGCGCGTCTATCGACATATAGGGCACAAATTCCACACTCCGGACTGATATGGAAAAATAAATCACTTTGCCCGACTCGGGGATCGAACGCTATCGAAACTCAGGATGGTAGTCGTACCGATATACAACCCACGCCACTGAGACAGACTCGTATATTGTACCTGTATAGGAACTTACTTATAAAAACAGTTTAGTTGAGCAAATAGCTAAGAATAATCTATCACTTTTTTTCTTGTGTCACATTGTTTGAAAATAAAAGGGTCAGATGACAGACCATTCTTCGCCATTTGCTCAGTTAATCTGTTCTTATAAGTTAGACCCATAATGTCAATGTGCAATTTTGTCTACAAATCGATGGACTACTAGCCAATGGTCGAGACGAGTTAGATTAGCCACTTTATTTTAGAATAGAGACTTTCATGTCGATGAAGCCGAGAAAAAACCTAATCCAAGAAGGCGAACCTCATAATTCCACACACAATATTAAAAACATTAAATCAGTAGCTCTCAGTAATATTTAATTAGTATGCGTTGATGGTTGCATTGTTAATTACTTATATGCCTGCTGTTACATCTATAGCAGAATTTTGTTCTCCATTTTTTAATGAAAATTCCTAGTAACGCCCACGTTTTCATTCGTAGAATTGAATGCAATTTTTTATCTTTATTAGCGATACGTTAGCATTGAATTCTTAAAATAGAGTTAACAGAATTCCTTCCGCTTCCCTTTTCCCTACCTTTAAGGTACGCAAATAATAATAATATTAGCCCTGTAATATTACTGTCCCACTGCTGGGCACGGGCCTCCTCTACTAATGAGAGGGGTTAGGCGTTAGTCTACCACGCTGGCCTAATGCGGGCAAAATACCAACGATTATTTTGGTATCGTGAATAAGCGATGGTGATCACTTACCATTCAGGTGACCCGCCTGCTCGTTTACCAGTCTGTAAAAAATCACTTTCTCTAGACATTTAGAAGCAGGTAGAAATAAACGTTAGATGTTATAAAAGCATCTACTTTTGCTATAGATTATGCAACGTAGACAATTCAAGGAAATATGTCATCGATCGGTGATATCCTTAGAACTTACATACCATCATTTTATTATTAGATTAAGCCTAGTATATTGAACATATTTATCTATACTAATGTTATTAGTATTGTTAAGAGAAAATATTTGTATTCTTTGCATTTTTGTTTGTAATGAAAGGGGTCAAAAACTACTGAACATATTTTAAAAAAAATTACCTATAAAGCCATATTTTTGTACTAATATTTTCTTACTTGCCTATTTTGTCATATGAAATAATACAACAATAAATATGTATGTAGGATACATTATATGTATGTACATAATATTACGTCATAAGAAAATAGATATGTGGTATACAAGAGACCATGGGTACGATTTTTTCGCCGAGACGATCGTATCAGAAAATTCACAAAATGTTCACTATAAATTTTTAAAATGGATGTTAAAATTACTTTTTTTAAGCTTCATTGTCAGCAAGCAAACATTGTCTTCACGTAATGAAACAAATGACCATAGAAAATTTGATTAAAATATTTCGTTACCCTCTATATTCTTAAATATATAGTTAAAATATTTAAGATAGGTTTAGATAAAACTAAAAAAAATAAGAACATAAAAAAATGCATTATAATAATAGGTGTAAACGATAGTTCATTTTCAAAAACAGAAAAACCACAATGTTTTATCTCTCTCTACCTCTTTTCACACAAAGATAATTTTATAAAGCGAGCATAATAAGCATTTGCTTTTTGGTCTAAACCTATTTCGCCAGCCTTGATCTTTCTACTCGTATACCAAAATAAACGCGGCAAAAAGTGTTGTAGCCGTCAATTTGACGTCTATAAAGGCAGATGTCCACGGGTGACAGTGACGTCATTTGAAACCGTTTAGCCGTTTAACCTATTTTGCGGTCACGCATTCGCCCAGCCCGCTAGCCCTTTGCTAATCTATGTCTCCAATATTTATTATTATTGTGTATTTGGTCTGTTAATGAGGTTTGAAATTTTATTTTTATACTAAAGTAGTAATCTTATATCGCGTTTGAGTGATTAAAAAATGTGTTCGTTGTAGTTTACCATACATTTGGATATTTAAAGCTAACTAAAGTTTACATACATACATATATAAGCTCACGCCTGTATCTCCGAAGGGGTAGGCAGAGGTGCACTAGCAAACTAGTGCACCCACATTCTGCTGAGTTCCGTCCCAGATGTGATATAGCCCTTCGCCATATCGGGCACAAATTCCAGACTCCGGGCTAATATCGAAAAATTCAATATCACTTTGCCCGATCTGGGGATCGAACAAAGACTTCAGGGCGGTCGTCGTACTGAAATACAACCACGCCATCAAGGCGTTAAAACGTAAATAAAGTTATATTTTACAAATTATTTAACTGTTAAGCCACTTTAAAAACTATTGTTTCTATTCGCTTGTGAGTTTCCATTTATCAGACGCTATTTAGAGTTATTTACAACCTAAGGTAACATTAGCTGTTGATATTTCTTCCAAATTCAAATTAAGTATTTGATTGCTATTTGTAAAAGTTATACTCAAACAACTTATTACACACTCAAATATATTCTATAAAAAAACACTCTTTTAAAATAATACAAATAATTAATATTTATACATTACTGCAATAAATCGTTCTACGTGCCGAGCAGAACGTGATCGTTAAAACAAAGTTTAAAATGCACATAAAATACACTTAACCCTTAATAATAGGAATGTATAGAGCTTTTGTTCTACGTCGCGATTGCTATAAGCAGTAACTCTCGCGTTTATTTAACTTATTCTTTTGTTTTCCGGGCCCGACAAAGTGACTACACTGCACCTGATGGCAAGCGTAGTATATTCAATAGTCTTTTTCGACCGACGTCCAAAAAGGAGAAGGTCCTCAATTCGTCTGTATTATTTTTTATGTATGTTACGCGGTATCTCCGCCAAATGTGGACCGATTTTTAAAATTCTTTTGTGTTTGATGGAGCTGATTTCAAGGGTGGTCCCATATAAATTTGGTTACAATCGTATTTAAAGTCGGTCTGTTGATATGTCAACGTGTGATTATTCGATTTTACATTTCATGGTAGTTCAAGTCGCCTCCTTGGTCTAGTGGCAACGTATATGGTCTGAGGATCGGTGTGTATGAATGTCTTTTCCCGTTTGCCCTGATCCTGCTTCAGTCTGAACTCAACGCAACGCAATTTTGAAATATTGCAGAAAGAATTCGGCTTGGTTTTTGCGACCGGCTGCCTTGTTTAACTCCCTATACTGGATGAGTTAGTGCTTGCAGCAATTTGTTACAAATGACTTACATAAAATAATTTATTGAATATAATTTATGTGAATTTGAATTGTGTATGGCGCATAATTTATAATCCAAACTGCGGTTGCGGTCCACCACAGATTAAATCTGACCCGTAGAACATTTTGTGAAACAACTATAGTGTAAATCAGTCATAGCTCACGCTTGTAGACAATATGAACTTCAGAATTTGAGTATAGTGAGTTTGGGTAAAATCTAACGAAGTATAACATGGAATATTGCTGAAATACTGCGAAACGTATTAACATGTTTTAGCTTTTACGTGAGTTGAGACTATGGGCGTCAACTTTTATGTTTTAAAATTCATTTTAAAATATTTCAAAGCTTCTCACTACTTGAGCGTTGTTCGTCTACACTTAGTCCGATATTACCCTAACTCATTCTACTTACATCTCACTGAGCTTATCCACATGACACGATTTTAAAAAATTGTATGTACATACTTAATAGCATATTCTTTGTTGTGCTAAAAGGTACTATTACGAAACAAGAAACTACTTTGGAACATTCAGTACCTCCCATAAACATAAATACCAATATCTACAATCGTAACGGCCTCAATAACAATCTACGGCTCAACAGACAGCTATTGTGTAGCCCGTAGCAACTGTAGCACCGGAGCACTGCTACGAAAGTGCTACGCCGCGCCGCGCAAATTCGCTCTATTTTATTGACGTAGCAACTGTATTGTACTTATTTGATTTTACTTTTCATAGCATGACTAATTTGATTACAATTTGATATTGAAATAGAAAGAAAATAGAGTATTTAGTTTTGGTACAATTCATGGATATAGTTACGAGATTTGTGTCGTTGACTTAATCCCTTCGCGATTTTAATGTGTCTTGTTTAAACCCAATTAAGATTAATAAAATTTCTATCATGCCATCACACGTAATGACTAACACATAAAAACCTCAATTTTGTTTTATTTTAATTTATTCTCGTAGTTTCAGCGGTTTCGTTGCTGCACGATATTTCTTTGTTATCGGTCGATCTAAACGTTCTTTGAACTTTTGCCGACCCCAGAATGTTGCTATAAAACAATTCTGAATTCCATTCCTGTTCCTAAACATAAAGTAATATTAAAATTGGTTCACTTATTGAGAGTTATGTAACTTCGTCTTGTAACAGTTTGTGCTTCCTCGTCTTTTATTACGTTTTGTAAGTTTGAAGTCATTATGTTGTATTATAATCTTATTATATACAATAATAGGTAACATTTTCAGCTGGAATTAATAAGGTCACAACCAAATAATATTTTATGCGTCTCTGAACTCTATGCTAAGACTTCATAAGCAATTACCAAAAACAAAATATATTGTATTATACATATATTGTAATATAACTCTCATCATGAGGATTAATGTCATAATACAATTATATTTACTATTTAAGTACAAGTATATTTATTCATCTTTTTTACGTATATAATAATTAAAACAATTTTTTTAATTTTTTAAGTTAGAACCTCCCAGCTTTTTGTAATTTGTTAAAATTCACTTTTTAGCCGATTAAAGAATTGTCTTACTCACCAAAATTTACTTTGAAATATCTCGCGTAGCATCCAAACGCTAAGCATACATTACTTTCATCCATCTGGCCACAGTACAGTAAATGAAAGCAAAAAGTTTCCGATGTGCTCGGTGACCTATGGCTCTGCTTATCCATTTAAGTAACGTGGGTGTTTTAAATGCCAAGTAACACGGATCAAATTCTAAACCTCAGGCAAGTTTCCTTAGCTACATTCAACGTGCTTAACCCACATGCAACAGAGATGCGATGCCCTCATTACATGTACTCTAAACTAATGTAAATGTTGATTCAGAACTCTGTAATTAGTCGTTCTGGAGTGTTTTGGCGGGTAGTTTTACTATTATTAGTGTTAGACGAATTTGTTTTAACTATCGCTAAGCTCTCCAATTCTTATTGTTTTGCGGGCAGCAATTCTCGCACATTTCTAATTGAAAAAAAAAAAACTTTAAATTGAAATAATCACAAGTTTAAAAACTTAACACACCGACTTCAAATCCGATCGTGACCAAATTTATATGGAACCATTTTTGAAATAAGCTCTACCAAAAACAAAAAGATTTTTGAAAATCGGTTCACATTTGGCGGAGATATCGCGTAACATATGGAGGTATTAAAAAAAATACAAACGAATTGAGGACCGCCACCTTTTTGGAAGTCGGGTGAAAAGTTCAAACTTTTTATTGTTTAAGTCGAATTTGATTTTTCCCCTGGACATTATTGTGAATCACAATGTTCCTGCAGAACACGCCCCGTAAACATCAAAATGTCTCAAGGTGATATACTGACCTTTGACAACAGCAAACACCTTAACCTGGTGTAAAGCCGCGTCTGTGTAAAACATTGTAAAACATGTTTTACACAGATGCGGCTTTACACCAGGTTCACAAAACACCTACACAAAACATGTATTTTTTATCTATGCTCCATTGTTCTACGAGCTAGAGACAGCTAAAATTATTGTTTTACGTATATGTTTTGGTGTATTGTTTCTTGAAAAACTAGTGCAGGAGACGCGCCTTTAAAGGCGTTGTCTTAACTGTCAACATGGAGCCTTACTTATAAATACATTTTAGCTGATCATATGGTTAAGGATAGTCTGTCCCTTTCATTTTCAAACAATGTGACACAAGGAAAAAAGTAACAGACTATTCTTAACCATTTGCTCAGCTAAAATGTTTTTATTAGTAAGGCCCACGATGTTGAAAATTATTTAGGGCAATCGGTGATTATGTAATAATCGATTTACATGACATCGATATTGTCTGTGGTCCCAGGTCACGTGACAGGCGAATGTTAAATTAGAGATGGTCCCGGAGGTATTGTACAAGATTCTGTAAACTCTCGCTTGTTCGGCATTAATTTAGATTGGCGGCTGCTTGTGGGCTTCGGCGCAATAACTAATTGTAGGCGCGGAGCTTGAGAGTCACAATCTGAAATTGGAAATAAATCAGGAACACCTTTTTGGTTTTACTGTTATAACAGGGTAAATGTCCAAATTATATGTCAAAAAGATGTTTCAACAGCCTCCGTGGTGCAGCGAACGAGTGTTGGTTATGAAACCAGAGGCAGCGGGTTCGATTCCCGCACCGAGACCAACAATTACGTGATCCACAGATTAAAAATGTGTTTAATGGAAGCTAGTTTCCTATTGGCGTGTTAGCCACACCATAAACAACAAAAAACATTCATAATGTGAAAGCGTTTGAAGGAACCCAACGACTCATTAATGAAACCATAATGAAAATAAGAATTCTTAATTTAAATAAATTTAATTTTTGTTTGAATTATTCAGATATTTACTCTTAATTGGTTGTTCTGGTATTTGTGTTGTGTACAGCTGTACAAACTTTAATAGAAATTAACATTCAAGTTAACAACAGTACTTATACGACCCCGTTGTGGAACCACAAAGAGTTAAGATTTCTGACCGACTTCTAAAAAGGAGGAGGTCCTTAATTCGTCTGTATTTGTTTGTATGTTACGCGATATCTCCGGCAAATGTGAACTGATTTTCAAATTTTTTGTTCGATAGAGCTAATTTAAGGGGTGGTCCCGTATAAATTTGGACACGATCGAATAAACTTTGAAGTCGGTCTGTTAAGTTTTTAAACTTGTGATTTTAATACATACATACACAGACTCACGCTTAAATCCCCGAAGAGGTAGGAAGTGCCGAACTGGAGAACTAGATCACTTCATTTCGCCGCGCGCATTTCCGTCTCAGATGTGATAGAGTCATATCAGGCACAAATTCCAGGCTCCGGACTGATTATAATAATCATAAGTTTAAAAACTTAATTAACCGACTTCAAAACTTATCCGATCGTGACCAAACTTATATGGGACCACACTTGGAATAAGCTCTATCGAACACAAAAAAAAAATATTTGAAAATTGCTCCACATTTGGCGGAGATATCGGGTAACATACATAAAAAAAGAATACAGACGAATTGCGGACCTTCACCTTTTTTGAAATCGGTCGAAAACGATAGTCCTATCTTACTGTTGACATTGTATTACTATTACACTTATTGTATGACTATTGGGTGTTATTTATTGCACTGTTTTTACATATTTTAAAATTCTGATAAATAAAAATATTTTCACTTAAAGAGGCGATATAAATAAAAAATACAAACATTTGTAGAGATAATGCAGCTCCCAACATTATCAGCTCTTGGACTATATCGCTGCTTCGATTGTTTATTCCATTAAACTTATATGGTAGTTCTAACGTAGACTTAGTTTTAATTTGGTTAGTTTGAATTACACTTCACACTCTCACGTGGACTTTAGATAGCTTACTAACTCGACTTCAATTTCTAGACCGGTGTCTATTTAACGCTCGTAAACTATTTTTATAAATTAGTAAAGGATTTGTCTATAATACTGCTTCGGTGGCGTGGTTGTTTTTCGGTACGACCACCGTCCTGAGGTCTCGGGTTCGGTCCCCGGGTCGGACAAAGTGATATTGGATTTTTCTATATTAGCTCGGAGTCTGCAATTTGTGCCCGATATGGTGATAGGCTTGCCCCCTATCACACCTGGGACGGAACTAAGCTCCGCGAAATGTGGGTGGTCTAGTTCGCTAATGTGCCTCTGCCTACTCCATCGGGGATACAGGCGTGAGCTTATGTTTATGTATGTGTCTATAATATTCTGTATAGTATTTTGGTGATTTTTAGTATTTTATATAAATTTAGCCATCGTTACAGATTCTAAAGATAATGTCTCCAGCAAACTTTGATAGGGCGTAGTTGTCGCTGTTTCAGCGCTGTACACTGTTTTTTGTAGAGCCTTCTCTATGCCCACAGATCAAAACGAGTGTGCAATATTTATGATGATACGATACGTAAAAAAACTTAACCAAGCGACTTCAAAATTCAACCGTCGTGAACAAGTATGGGACCACCCTTGGAATAACCTCTATCGAAAACAAAAATTGGCGGAGATGTCGCGTAACATACATATAAAAAAACATACAGACGAATTGAGTACCTCATTTTTGTGAGTCGGTCGAAAATAAACTTAAACAGAATTGCATAAAGAATATTTTAACAAACAAATTTTGCTAAGTCAACATGACGTGAGTGTTTTATGTGTTCGTTTGGGGACGCAATGTAGTTGGTCAGTCATGATCAAAATGAGTCAAGAAAAGAAATAAGGACCTGCGGGTTTAGACAATATTATGTCATTTCCATACATTTATTCTATTCGAATATTCTATTCGATTAACGCATAAGCCACTTGTCTAAACCCGCTGTTTAGTTTCGCGATCTATTTACATGAAACTTGTCAACGTATCATAAGACTTAAATGACGTATAGATTATAGTTACTTATTGATTTTATTATTAATACGGTGTTTTATTTACAATATTAACTTCAGAATATGAAGATGATGCATAACTGCGATATTAACTACATATATAGTGTTTCATCTCAACTCTTGGCCTCCGGAAGCCGAGCCCCCCGTCACTATTTATTGGGATCTTTTTTCGCAAGGTCGCCATTTTGGTTTCGTTCCATACATTAGGAATGCTTCATTTTGTCGTAATTATGCCTCTTCCTCTTATTTGTTGTTAGTCATTGGTTATCCATACTGAGCGTGTGTATTTTTTAGGTGCGCGTGAGTAAGGCACGGATGCGGTGGATGGGTGTGGCGCGCGCCTCTCGCTGCGAGTGCGGGCGCGGACGCTAGCCGATGCGCCGCGCTAGGTGAGCGGTGCGCGGCGGCGGTGCATGTACGCGGCGGCGGGCGGCGCGTCGCTCGCGGGCCGTAAGGTGAGACGACGTCCTTATTTATAAGGGTGATTACAAACTGAGTGTTAATATTGCATTATTATTCATAGATCGTACACGTTAATTCCGGCGTGGGAGAAGGGCTTCTTTCTACCTGCCCTTATCCCACCTTAATGTGGGATCAGCGCAACACACTTTTTTCAAGCATATTGCAGAGGGCATTTAGCTTAGTTTTTACGACCGGCCGCCTGCTTGACGTCAACCCCCTATTAGGGATCCAGTCCAGGTATATTAAATTAGAAAATTTCGAACCTAGATCCTCCCGGTCCACAGTCCATACTTGCTGCCACTCAACCGAGGAGGTGTACACGTTAATTCCCTGATGGATTTAATTATTTTTAAATATTTCTGACTGACTGAGCATGAACATTTCTGACAATCGTAAATGTATTCGAGCTCGATTTGCGTGTATGAAATTTTTATGAATTATCAACCAAATGTCATCAGTGCGCAGCAAGCTCGAATACATTTACAAGTGTCAGAAATTTTCAAGATTTTCTAATTTGATTTCCCGGAACTGGATCCCCCAAAGAGGACATACTACATAACAATAAATAATATTAAGGTGGGATAAGGTAGAAAGAAAGAAAGAAAACTATAGAATTTGTGTGTTGTTGTGCAGGCGCGCCAGCACGGCCGCCAGCCCGCGCCGCCGAGCCCGCGCCCGCACAGTCCGCTCCACCCGGCGCCCACCGGCGTCCGCGCCTACTCCTGCCAGCACTGGGAGTCGCGCCTCCTCGCGCCCCCGCCGTCGCGCCCCCTCACCGCACCTCTATCCGAGCCCTCGTCGCCATGCGATGTCGTCGAGGTATACCGCCTCTCATCTCTCAATGTGTAGTCATACTCATACCACGGGTTCGCACTTGGGAACGTTCACATGACATATTTGATAATGTATCGAAACGTGTTTGCAATAACATGTTGAAGTGAAACAAATATATTTACCAATGAATTAAGATGCAAATGAATATTTTTCGTGGTAGTGCGTATCAGTGGCAAAAGGTCCATTTAACTTGTTTCTTACCGGTTTACTTTTGGTAATATAATAGATACTAAGGCTGAGATCCATAGGGCGAACTTCGACTAAGTCTAAGTCAAAGTAACAAACTCAGTGATGCCAAATCATTTTTTACAAGAATAAAAGACTGACAGATAGACTTAGCCAAGATTTTCTAGTAAAAAATGACTCGGACTAAGTCTAAATCCCCACTGAGTTCGTTTCTTTGACTTAGACTTAGTTGAAGTTCGCTCTATATATCTCAGCCTAACTAGAAAATATAAGAAAAGCGACTTCAGCTTCCCTTTTGAAAACACTCTTTGCCATTGGTATGAACGCAATACCTACCACACATTATACATGTTTCGATGCATATGCCATGTTTAAGTGCGAACTAGGGGTAAGCATGCTATCATAAGGAACCATTGTAATGATGCGTGCGTGTGTAGACGTTGAGAATTCAGTAGCTACTGTCATTGGTACGTATTCAATGTTTAGTAATAGTTGTAAGCATGCGAGACAATGCAACTGGTAACGTTTATTTGATTCCGCTGTTGCCAACGTGTAATCTGTATGTCGCCTATCATTGGGAATGAACGATGTCTTGCTAGAATCCAGCAATAATATGTGTTACGTGAAAGTGTTGTTTAGTGAAGTGTTAATAGTGGGCCGGCCATGAAACAGCCCCTAGCAAAGTGTAGCAGATGGCAGGTGTTGAAGAGCCAAAGATTGTGCCTCGACCAACGGAATGAAACATGAGTGTTGGACAAGTGTAATATAAACATTGTACAAATTTAATTAAAAGCCAAATAGCGCTCGCTTCCATAAATTCTCTCACCAAAACATATCTTAGGCTAAGTGACGACCACTTCGATTAAAAGTTCAATTAGATTTAATATAGCATTTTCGCGCCTTTCTTGTGCCTATCTCGATATTCTAAAGCGTTGAGTTCAATCGAAAGTAATAAATTCTGTGATGGAACTAACATATGAGTGATATCGGTGTTTGGTGTATATTTCAAATAAATTAGATTCGTATAGTACGCTAGGTATAGTTAATTTTCAAACGCGATACGCCATAAGTGATATTAAGTGAATTCGGACTGACGTGCCTCTGGGCCTGAGTTTTCTACCGACGCTCATCCAAGGCCACAAACCTGGCAAGTATGCAGGCAGCTCTTATGCTAAGAGCCAAATCGAGGGAGAGAAGAAAACAGCGAATCAAGAGAGGGATAAAGCACGAACTGCCGAGCAATGTCGCCACGAAGACGATCGCACCGTTCCCGAGATATCCTCCTGCTTCATGGGTATGTTGCATGTACTGTATGTAGTTTAACTGTTATTGTATGAACTTCGCTTTCTTTCTTGTATATTTCTTCTTATCGCTAATATATTTTATGAATACTATTTACTGAAAAAAGTATCGTAATCTTGCAGAAACAGTTTCTACCAAGAGTAATGAGTCAGGTGTAATTATCTAAATGGAGGGTTTATACTTCTTCTTTCTTTAAAAATAATGGCTTCACGCATTTGTGATGATTTAGCCAATGTCAAGGTAAATAGAGCAATTATGTTTTCACAATGACCATGAGACCCAGATGAGGATGATCTCAAGGTCCTGCTGGGATTATAGCGGTAATTCCTTCCAGTGCGATGCTCCTTAGATGACTTTTACTCGGTGCATCGACAGAACAAAGCCAGTCAACGCACCAAGCAAAACTCATCAAAGATCACTGGTTAAAATCTTTTCACATTATACTGTCCATCTTCACTGAAGTTTGATGCATTAAACCACATCATTTAAAAACAACAAACACAACTCTAGAGAATAATATGAAATCATTTTAACAAGCGACGTCCTCTGTTAGACTTGCCGTCAAAATCCGGGTTTATACTTAAAAAAGTCTTAATATTTTCTATTATATTTTCGGTACTTCTAGTCTTTCAATATACTACTTTCTTAGAGTCTGTTAATTAAAGTGCTATAAAATTTAAACACCATAATCTGAATCACAAACACATAAAATTATTACGATAAGTTAAACCTTAAATACGTTCATTGAAAGCCGGAAATGTACACTTTGGATTTTATTTTATGTAAGTCGTGATAAAGCGATATTGCGGCAACAAATCACATACATTTTCTTCAATTGCCGCCGCTTGCAAAACACATAGATCTGTGCTGTTAACTGCGGCTGTAAAAATGATTAATAGATCTATACTAAGTGTGGGTAACTTATCTACCCGTTCCATTCATCGCAAGTGCATTGTGTTCCGGCAGAGGCATTGTGCCGGCTTTTATGCTCGTATGCTGTTATATTCCACTGTCTTTGAAAAAGTTTGCATTCAGATGCACTTTTTAATTGTGATTGTTTATGTAAAGTTAAGACTACAGATTAGAAAGTTTACATACCTATGGGTGATTTCACGTCAAGCGGGCAACGAAAAAAAAGTGAGGTTCTGAAATTCGTTCATATTTTGCTTATTTATACTTCTAGAAGGTGTGAACGTGTACACAAAATATTTTTTTTATAAAAGGTTTAATTGTCAAATTATGCCCTTCTAAAATATTGACCTCACCGGTGTAAGGGTTCCTTTGGGAGGTATTTTGCGTATTGAAGTAATTTATAATAAAATAACAAATGTAGTGTTTTGGATAGTATATTTAATGGACTTTTTGATTTTTTCAACCGATTCGAAATTTAATTTTTTATCACCTTTTAAACCGGAAATAAAGATTTCAAAATGAAATTTTAATCGTTTGGACCACAACATTCTTAATATTTTTTATTCGAAAATAAAGCTTGCCATACACAGATTCTACCATAAAAATTGTAAATGGGGTGCTACATTCGTTTAGGAAATATATCAATTCGAGTACGTGCATGTCGTACTAATCGAGGTACCTGACGCTTGCAATAGTCGGCTATTTTGCGTAAAAAAGAATACATACAGTAAAATTTCTTTGAAGTCACCTTTTTATGCATGATTATAATATTTACAGTTAATTTTATATTAATAACCGACTGATCCTGAAGGAGGATAATATTTTTCGAGTATAGGTTTGTATTTATGTACGGCAATTTCTTTCGCATGCTCTACAGCCCAAACGGCTTGACGGATTTTAACATATGAGATGTCATTTCATTCGTCTAAGTAGTGGGAGTAATATAGGATGTAATATTCAGTTGTTGCGCCTGCGCATTAAAATGGGAAAGGAGAATAAAAAAGTTTTTTATTATTATATCGTTATTGTAAACTCGCAACACTTTTTGTCAGATAGCAACACTCGAAATTTTATTATATTTTATTTTATTTTTACGCAAAATAGCCGACTATTGCAAGCGTCAGGTACCTCGATTAGTACGACATGTACGTACTCGAATTGATATAATTACTAAATGAATGTAGCACCCCATTTACAATTTTTATGGTAGAATCTCTGTATGTCAAGCTTTATTTTCGATTAAAAAATATTAAGAATGTTGTGGTGCAAACGATTAAAATTTCATATTGAAATCTTTATTTCCGGTTTAAAAGGTGATAAAAAATTTAAATTTCGAATCGGTTGAAAAAATCAAAAAGTCCATTAAATATACTACCCAAAACATTACATTTGTTATTTTATTATAAATTACTTCAATACGCAAAATACCTCCCAAAGGAACCATTACACTGGTGAGGTAAATATTTTAGAAGGCCATAATTTGACAATTAAACCTTTTATAAAAAAAATATTTTGTGTACACGTTCATACCCTCTAGAAGTATAAATAAGCAAAATATAAACGAATTTCAGAACCTCACTTATTTACGTTGCCCGCTTGACGTGAAATGCCCCCTATTTCAAAAGCACATTAGGATGAATTTCGCAGTTTGAAACGGTATGTTTATTTTATCATAGAACGGGAATTATGAGCAGTGATCTGAGGTAGATTAGATAGACTTCAGCTTACGATAATGGCCATACAGAGTGAGCTAATTCGCCTATCTACATAATTTATAAGATCACATTTGTATCTCCGGAGGGGTAGGCGGAGTACTCCGTGCGCGGTAAGACTACGGTCTTGAGGACTCGGATTCGATTCCCAAGTTGGGCAAACTGATATTGGGATTCTTTATTCAGTAAAAGCCCGAAGTCTGGAATGTGTCCGATATGGAGATAGGCTCGCCCCCTAGGAGGCTCATTTCTAGGACGGAAATGAGCTAGTTGTTGTGGAAATGTGGTTGTTCAATTAGTTAGTTTGCCTTTGCCTAGTTCTTCGGGGATGTAAGCCGTATAAGTGAGCTTATGTAAATTGTAGGTAAAGGCTCGAATTAAAATTAAAACCCGGTGTTAATTCAAGAACAATGAGATTAATAATAATTTATCTATTTGAATGTAGAGGTATAAGCATTAAACTAAATGGGTAAGTAAATAAATAAATAACACCCAACTGTCACATATATAGTCCTGATCCCACACTAAGATCGAGTCTTGTATCGTGGGTATCAGGAACTACGAGAGACTTTCAGAACACCCAGACCCGAATCAAATATCTGTGGGCCCCAAAAAAATTTGTCTCGGTGCGGGGATTGAACTCGCGGCCTCTCACTTCACAGCCGGCTGCTCGCCCGCATACACAGAAACTACTGCAAAGAGTTGACTGTTGAATCAAGTATAGAGTACTCTAACGTCCAGTCCACCTATACATATGTAAATATGTGTAGGTAAAATTCGCAGTGAGTCAGGATGTGCGTCCGTTGCATATTCCATCACAAAAACGAGGCCAAGTAATTAGTGAGAGTAGAGTTCCAGCTAAACGGGACTGTATTTATCAAATCACAAAACGTTTTTTAAATGGCTCATTTCATATTGAGCTTTGACGCTACATTTACATTGGACGAAAGCCAGCGATGCAGCGAGATAACAGTGAAAAAACGAAGTTAAAATGCATCACGATAAATAAAACGAATAACATTTTTGGAGGTGTTTTGATGATCCATTTAGATTAGATGATACGTTACTGTTGAAACAAAGGTTGTTACTTTTAGAGGCAAGCCAAGGCTGTTTAAAAGGTATCTGATAATTATCGTATTACCATTGAAAGTCAACACAATTGTGATTGAACAATAAAGTCTAAAACATTTGAAAAAGAATCATATTAGGTACCTACTAATAATCATGACCTGTCACCATGACAGGGGCTGGATATGTCCACCTGGGATCTGAACCGACAATCTCACGGTCCTTAGACTAAATAAATAAATAAATATAAATACACCCAACAGACAATTGTCTCGATGCGGGAATCGAACCCATGACCTCACGTTTCACAGCTTTCTACTAACCCGCTGCGCCACGAAGGCTGTCAAATACGCTGGTACTAGGCCTAGTTATACAAGGCCTAGGCCTAAGCTAGAACCAATAGGTTCTGTATACTAATAACTTTATGCAATAAATATGACCACAATTCGCATGTCATTTATCTAAGCAATAAATCAATATTACTTTGTAATGATAGTGGTTGTTAAAGCGTAAAAACTATCCTAAGCTGCTGGTATGATGTTACCACAGTATGCACTCTGCACTAAAATTAAATGCAGCAATAAATGCAAAATTGAATTCTATTCCGTTGAAACAAGCGCTATTGACAGCCATCGAGGGTGTTGAAAAATCGCTCACTTTGGTTAATAGTGTAAACTGTAAAGCAAGCGAGTCCGTCAGGCCCATTCAGCTATCACACGGAAGCTATTATCGCCTCGGCGGCTCCACACGCGCCAACCGCCATACCACAGGGCTGCTCTATACAGTAATGAATATCTATTTGCAATATTTTTAACGGATTTAAAAAAAAGGAGGTTATCATATCTACTTGAATGGTAGAGCCACGCTGTAGACAGTAACGTCTACAGTACGAATGGGCTGGCTCGACCGGTTTGATACCACTGTCTCACAGAAAACCGACGTAAAGTGGCAGCTTGCTGTCGCGTTTCGTTCGGTTAGTGAGATTTCCGGTGGCCCATTTCCCTCCCTTCCTTTCCCAATCCCTTTTTCCCTCCCCTTCCATTTCATCCTTTTAGGTTGGCAACGGACCCATGATTATTTTTGTCTTGGATGTTTATGGGCTGTGGAGATCACTTACCATCAGGTGACCTATCTGCACGTTTGCCAGTCTTTGCTATAAAAAAAAATTCGCCCCGTATGTATGTAATATTCTTAGAATAGCATGATATTCAGATATGTATTCTGTATGAGCTTCTGAACAGATGTACCAACTTTCATATATGTATGTATGTTTGTCCACGTATATCTTAGAAACTATAAATCGAATTACGATTATTCTTTGTTGGACTAGGTACCTTCCAACTAACGGAATAATGTCAAGTTACATCAAAATCGATTCAGTAGTTTTAAAGATATGGACTAAAATATGTAGCAATGGTGAATTTGGTTTTAAATTTTTGTTAAACTTTTTTGCATTTTAGTTCATATCTTCATAACATAAGCTCACGCCTATATCCCCGAAAGGGTAGGCAGAGGTGCACTAGCGAACTAGAACACCCACGTTTCGCCGAGCTTAGTTTCGCCCCAGATTCATATCTTCATGAATTATTTAAAATAGGCGTAGGTCCATTATATGATGCCTACTGCGGCCTGAGCAGGAAAATTTCTGACAACCGTAAATGTATTCGAACTCGATGCGCGTCTATGAAATTTGTATGAAATATTAACCAAACGTCATCAGTGCGCAGCGATCTCGAATACATTTACATTTACATTAATTTTTCGTGCTCGGGCTACTGGTATACATACGTATTCTTTAGAGCGGAACTCGCCTTACTTTTTGCAAGTTTGACTTTTATACTTACGCTCTTTTTCCCTTTGTCCTTAGGCTTTATGCCACTCCCACGTGGGGAAACAACACAAATTTTATAAAATATTTTGTTCGATATTTATATTTTCTAGTCTGACAACCCTATATCTAGCTGATGCATAATATAGAAAGCTTATAGGGCTTTAGTTACCTACGTAACCATATTATAAATATTTTATATTTTGAATCAATTATATTTGTTTACAGATCTTGATGGTAGAATAAATAACAGCCAACAGTCACAAGGGGCCTTACTTATAAAAACATTTTCGCTTATCTTATCTTTAAGAATAGTTATTCAGTTTTTCCTTGAATCACATTGTTTGAAAATGAAAGGGACAACCTATTCTTAAGAAATACTTAATATTTTATAAGTAAGGGACATAATCTTCACCCCACACTAAGATACGGGTCTTGTCTCGTGGGTATCAGGAACTAGGAGAGTCTTTCGGTCTCACAACACCCAGCCCCGAAACACATATTTGTGGGCCACACAAACATTTGTCTCTGTGCGCGATCGAACCCCGGCCTATCGCTTCACAGCCAGTAACTCGCCTGCTGCGCCGCGGCTATGTGCACGTACTGCAGGTCGATTTTCTAAGGTTCCATTTGTGAAAACAACGTTGCCACATCGTTGCAGCAACGATGTTTTTATTTTTGTATTCAGCAAGGTACAAAGCGCACGCACTAGCGCTATGCGTGATGACGGCGCTTATGCGAACTAGCTCTCTCGAGCGAGGCGTTTGACATAAATGTATAGAAAAGCAGCATAAGCAGCTGACTAGTTTTGTGCACCTACATAACTTGTTGTGCCCACTGCAGTCTGGCTTAAGGCCTGGCCACAGCACCGTGTCCGCTCTCCTTAAAGTGACTGGCGATATTAGAGCGGGTATGGAGAATACCAAAGTCACGGTATTGGCTTTGGTTGACTTCTCAAACGCCTTTAATACCGTCAGTCACGATATTCTTCTCTCTATCCTCTCCCATCTTTCGGTCTCTCCCGAGGCACTGGAATGGTTCTCTTCTTATCTTCAGGGGCGCCAGCAGTCGGTGCGCCTTGATGGTAAATCTTCGAACTGGTGCAATATCGACTCTGGAGTCCCTCAAGGCGACATACTCTCACCATTGCTGTTTTCTATTTTCATAAATCTCATCATTCAAAACCTTCAGTGTTCGTATCATCTGTATGCCGATGACTTGCAGATTTATGCTCAGACTGGCGTTGACTGTGTGGCCGAGGCTGTAGACAGGGTAAATGGCGATTTGGCACTTATTAAAACTTGGTCTCACAATTTTGGTCTAATCGTAAACCCCATCAAATGTCAGGCCATTATTATAGGAAGCTCAAGGATGATGAGCAGACTGGACATCTCAAATATTCCTGCTGTCATTTTTAATAACTCTGTCATCCCTTCGTGCCCCAGCGTCAAGAACCTTGGGCTCCACATAGATTCCACTCTGAGCTGGCGATCCCAGTTAACCTCTGTCAGTCAGAGAGTCACTGGTACCCTTCGTTCTCTTTATCGCCCGAAGAATTTGCTCCCTTGCAAAACCAAGACAATGCTTGTGCAGGCCCTTATCCTCCCTATTATCGACTATGGTGATGTGTTGTGCTATTTTAATCTGAATGCAGATCAACTTAACAAACTCGACCGTCTTCTAAATAACTGCATTCGATTTATATTCAACCTTCGTAAATATTACCACATTTCCTCTTTTCGCTCGCAATTGCAATGGCTGCCATTACGGCAGCGCCGTTCGCTGCGTGCACTTACCACTCTTTTCTCATTTTTAACGTCACCTTCTCCTCCCTCTTATTTATCTCCTTACTTTGAATTTCTCTGTGATGGTCATAGCAGGAATCTTCGCTCGTCTAACAATCTCCTTCTAAAGTGTCTTGCTCATAGTTCCGACTTCATTCACTCTTCCTTCCCTATTCAGTCTGTACTTCTCTGGAACGCACTCCCCCTCGAAATCAGGTCGTCCACATCTCGGTTAGCATTTAAAATTAAGGTTCGGCAGTTACTGTTAAATGAATTGGCGGAGTCATCTTCACAGTAATTCGTATTCCATGTATTATAATTAATATGTATTATATTATCCTAGTATGTATTACATATATTGATTATAATTATACCTAATATCTATATATTTAATTCATGTATTTATTTGTATTTTATTCTTCTTTATGTATTTATTTAAGTAATCAGTTTTTATTTAGGCTGATAAGTACATATTTCATGTCTGACTATATTATTTTTTGTGTTCCCTTTACCCTTCATTATTTTTACACCTGCCATGTACATTTCTGCATCACCCTAAGGTTGACTGGCAGAGAATGCTTTTAGCATTAAGTCCGCCTTTATACTATCGTGTATATAAAGTGTAAATAAATAAATAAATAAATAAATAAATGCTATTCTCTAAGACCTAACAACGTTGAACGCTCCGTCGATCTCAACGATGTGCGCTGCGGGAGCGGGAGCTCGTCGTCGATCGCAACGTTGTGGCGTTTCTTAGAGAATCGACCTGCAGATCCGATAAAAAAGACTAATAGAAAGCTGCACTGCCCCTGAGTGACACGGCTATTTTTCTAACATATGACAACACTTATATCATGATAGCCGTGAGAAAAAAAATGTTTCAAATAATTTATTTATTTAAAACACAAAACAGGTTACAATCAATTATAAATATAGGTATAAATTGCTACAAACAAGGTTTTTTAACATAATAATAACCCAAAACTTGTGTTCTAGAATTAACAAAGTTGTACGAGATATATACATGTATAATTAATAAAATCTTAGCAATGAAAACTAAGTAACGATAAACTGCCAATGCAATCAGATTTTGCTGAATCCGAGAGCAAGCGCCAGTTCTAAGTTCTCAATAAACTCAGCAATGCCTTTTAAGTACAAAATGAGTGTAATTAGTTCGTAATTATGCTATCGTCGAGTAAATAATGTTGTTAACATTGTTTGACTTCGCATAACGCCGTTCCGAAAGTCCTTAAACTCTTTAATCGATTCCGTTGTACAAACTTTCTTTATTACAATCGATTAATAAAGGCATTTGTGTTTATTATGATGCTGTATAATTTCATAAGTATTGCTGGTGTTACTAAGAATTGCTGTCGTCTCCTTGGTCTAGTGGCAGCATATATGGGCTGTGGACCGGGAGGTCCTGAGTTCGATTCCCACGTCGGGCAAAGCGAATTTTCAAATTGAATTTGCCCGGGACTGAATTCCCCAGAGGGGGTTGATGTGAGCAGGCGGCCGGTCGTAAAAATTAAGCCAAATCCTTTCTGCAACATGCTTGAAAAAGTCTGTTGCGCCGACCCCACATTAAGGTGGGATAAGGGCAGGTGGAAAGAAAGCTAAGTATTGCTATAATACTAATTGATACTCGCGACTCTGTTTCTATGTTAAAACTTTTTGCTCGGTATAAACTCATGTTCCCGATATGGCAATAGACTCGCCCCCTATCACATTTGGGACGGTATTGAGCTCGCTGAAATGTGGTGTTCTAGTTCTCTAGTTCGCGTCTACCTATCCCTTCGATAATACAGGCGTGAGTTTAATAAGCTTATGTCACCTTTGCTTGTGTAGCTTTTCAACCGCCTCAAAAAACGAGATTCTGAATTCGTCGGTTTTTTTATGTTACTCGATAGTTCTGGCAAATGTGGGCCCATTTTAGAGATTATTTTCGTATCGAGTAAACCTGTTTCAAGGGTAGTCTCATATAAATTTGGTCAAGATAAGTTAAATTATGAAGTAGGTTTTAAGTTTTTAAACTTCATTGACAGCCTCCGTGGCGCAGCGGGTGAGTAGTGGCTGTGAAACGTGAGGTCGCGGGTTCGATTCCCACACCGAAACAAATGTCTGTATGGGCCACAGATATTTGTTTCAAGTCTGGGTGTTGTGAGACCGAAAGTATCTCGTAGTTCCTGATACCCATGACACAAGACTCGATCTTAGTGTGGGATCAGGACTATGTGTGTGACTGTTGGGTGTATTAATATATTTACTATAATTTTTTTTAAAATCGGTTCAGTAGTTCCAGAGGTAAGCGCGTTCAAATAAACCTTCCAGATTTGTAATATTAGTATAGGTGAAACAGAAATAACAGTGGTTTAACTCTAATTAGTATTTTAACACATTAACTGGCAACTTCACAACGAATGGAGCATAATGTTGTCATCGGGCGAGACGGGCGAGCAGCCGGCTGTGAAGCGAGAGGCCGCGGGTTCGATCCCCGCACCGAGACAAATATTTGTGTTGCCCACAGATATCTGTTTCGGGTCTGGGTGTTGTGAGACCGAAAGTCTCTCGTAGTTCCTGATACCCATGACACAAGACGCGATCTTAGTGAGGGTTCAGTTCTATGTGTGTGACTGTTGGGCGTTATATTATATTATTATATCTATAAAATCAATGTACACAAGACACAAGGCATCGTTTCCTGAACTCGTAAACTGTTAACTATCCCCCTAGTAGGGAGAGTGATCTAACAAACATTATGGGAAGGCGTTATAGTCACAAATGCCATGATGTTTGTACTAAGGGTAACTCTATAAAGATATAAAATATGTCATTCGAAATACGCTTTCGAATTTCTTAAATATGTACTTAGAATGAATGAATCTACGGTCAATCATCATTTTATTTCAGATTTTAAAGTTATGTTTTTTGTTACTAAGGGTGAGTTGCACTTGCAGCACTATTACTAATCCAGAGTTTGTCCTAAACTAGATTTAACTTATAGCTTAGGGCGACATGCAGCGCTATTTCTTTAAATCAAGATTTGGGTTTGCCTCGGTGGCGTAGTTGTATTTCGGTACGACTACCGTCCCGAAGTCTCGGGGTTCGATCCCCGAATCGGGCAAAGTGATATTGGATTTTTCCATATCAGCCCGGAGTCTGGAATTTGTGCCCAATATGGCGATAGGCTCGCCCCCTATTACATCTGGGACGGAACTAAGCTCGGCGAAATGTGGGTGTTCTAGTTCGCTAGTGCGCCTCTGCCTACCCCTTTGGGGATACAGGCGCGGGCTTATGTACGTATGTTATATAATTCAAAAGTACCAGTATTAACATTTCCAAATAGTCTATTTTAATACATTATTCTCTATACATTATTGAAATATGCAACATAAGCTCAACGATAGTCTTGACAAGAATAATAACAAAAAGGTAAAATATAACAATACAATTCATTTCAATTCTAAATTTTAAGCTTGACGGAATGAATTAAAAATAATAATTAGAAATGACATTAATTGTACATAAAACATATATCAATAGGAACAACAACGAATAGCAATAAAATAAATAAAATAACAATAATATTAAGATTAACGAAATTTATAAATAAATATCTAATAATCTAGTTGTTTACAGTAATTAGATTAACACTAGTGTAAACATTATTGTAAATTGTAAACTGCGAATGAATGGTATATTCTCTGTTGTTAACTCAAAATAAACAAATAAACAATAGTAAGAGTAGTGGCAACCCTAGTACAATACAAAGCACGTGTCAAGGCCCTGCGCTATGCAGATATCGATGTCGCGATCGATAGCATGACTTATTCGATGACACACTATGACGTTACGATGATTATCTCTATTATAGGACATGACATGTCATATTCATGTTCAAAACAATGACGAAAGAAAAAATAAGAGGACCTAGCATAACTACGAAAAATACGTGTTTACTATAAAGCCGTTTCCGCCATTTTTCGCGATCTTCATATTAACATGTTTTCAGCGTATCATAAGAATTAAATAACGTATAAATACTTTATAATTTAATTGTAAAATACAGTATTTTATTTAGAATAATACTAATTTCGGAATAAGAAGAAGATGCCTAACAGTTATGTTAATGGGATCTTTCTTTCGCCAAGTCGCCATTTTGGTTTCGTTCCATACAGGAATAGTTCATTTTTTGTAGTTATGCCTCGTCCTCTATCTTCTTTTGTCTAAGGTTCAAATAGATTCCGAGGGGCGCAAATGATGCGGCAATATTGAAGCATTTAGCGCATACGTATCGTAGTGGCGAAGGGTTAAATTATTCTAAATGGAAGCCAAAATTACATTCTAGCTAAATCATATTCATGCTGTAAACATGACACAAAACAAGACAATAAATATATCCACTTATAATCACAAGTTTAAAAACTTAACAGGCCGACTTCAAAATTTATCCGATCGTGACCAAATTTATATCCTTGAAATAAGTTCTATCGAAAAATAATCTTTAAAATCTAAAAATAAACAAAAAAATAAACAAAAAATACTGCACATAGGCTGAGCAATCCTAATTATTTTTATCACGCAAGCTCACTCAACTTCTTAAAAAATTAACTACAAAATAATCAAAAAGAGGTACTAAGTACGCGTCCTTTGACCTTTGCGTCGACTTTCACAGCCGCCTTGTTACCAGTACATTACAAAGTGAGTGGCCTTTTGACACCTCAGCTATATTAATTGGGTTAATAGCTACAAACATAATTAAGTATAGTTTTAACGAGAGTACGTTTAAGAATTTTAATTTTATATTTACATATTTGACATCCTCCGTGGCGCAGCGGGCGAGTAGCCGGCTGTGAAGCGAGTGGCCGCGGGTTCGATTCCCGCACCGACACAAATGTTTGTATGGCCTTCAGATATTTGTAAGGGTTTGGGTGTTGTGAGAACGAAAGTCTCTCGTAGTTCCTGATACCCACGACACAAGACTCGATCTTAGTGTGAGGTCAGGACTATGTATGTGATGTATGTGACTGTTGTGTGTTATTTATACTCATACATACATAAAATCAACGATAGCTCAGTTGGGAACGGACTATCCAGACGAGTGTCAAAAGTTCGAGACCAACCCCAAAAAAAGCATACACCTCTGACTTTTCTATGTTAAGTGTATTTTTATTGTGAATTATCGCTTGCTTTAACGGTGAAGGAAAACATCGCGAGGAAACCTGCATACTCAAATTGTGTATTAATGGTTGTAACCTGTTTTGTGTGAAATAAATACCTGAGAAAATTCTTCACAAAAATTTCGAAGGTATGTGAAGTCCACCAACCCGAATTAAGCCAGCGTGGTAGATTGAGGCCTAACCCCTCACACTGGTAGAGGAGGCAGTGCAAAGTAATATTATAGGGCTAATATTATATTATTATTATATACATACATAAGCTCACGCCTACATCCCCGAAGGCATAAGCAAAGGAGCACTAGCGAACTAGAACACCTACATTTCGCCGAGCTTAGTTTCGTCCCGGATGTGATAGGGGGCGAGCCTATCACCATATCGGGCACAAATTCCAGACTCCGGGCTGATACTGAAAAATCCAATATCACTTTGCCCGACCTAGTTATCGAACCCGAGACCTCAGGACGATAGTCGTACCGCGCACGTAATACCATTACGCCACCGACGCAGTTGAGTATTATTAATACACTTTTTCAAGCATTTGCAGAATATAAATATAGAGATACATTATATTACTTTATTCAACTTTACATCAACTGAAACGCGGCAACAAATAGTAAATAAACAAATACTTGGAAAAAAAATTCTTCCATAAAAAAAATTACCTCATGCACCCGAGAATCCTAGCTACTATAAATCAAAATAACATCTCCATTCCACTTAATACTTACTCACACATTCATTCACCCTCCTATCCATTCCTTCAGCACTTATTCATTTATTACTCATTCATTCATTCATCTAGACAGTCGACAGTTACACTTAGGAATTGCAATGCCGCAGTTTCTTCAATACTTTGTGATTAAGATGCAAGATTGATAAATCCCGTATAATTTTTAATTTAATTATTTTTAATATTTTAGAACATTCTGACATATTTATGTAAATAAATAGAAAATATATAAATCACCCACGTAGTTCTGACCCGAACTAGGCTTTACCTGTATCATGGGTATCAGGAACTATGAGAAACTTTCGGAATTTAATGGCGATTTTTAGGTATGTAAACAAATGCACTATAGATATTATTACAGATATTATAATAAACTTAAAAATGCCACTGTCGAACCTTAAAGATCAACGACATTATTAAAAAAAAATGATTACGCGAATTTTTCTGGGGTTATTGACAAACTTTTTATGTCTAACAATAATACTAACAGCATTTTTTCTTGTTTTACACTCCCCATTCTTTATATGGCACTGACTTTTGTATGAGTCGGAATAAAAATAAAAGACGAGTGCACTAGAGTTGAGTAGTTCGTGAGTCATCACTGACAGAGGATTTTATACGAGCATTTAAAACATAAATTATGAAAGGAAAATGCAGGAAAAATAAACTTGTTCCAAACAATGATGGTCCCATATAAATGAACAGATAAATTTTAAAGATGAGTTTTAAGTTTTTTAACTTGTGGCTATCAATAAATGTAAGAAAGCTGCGATATCTCAGTTGGAAATGGTACGGACTGTCGAGACGAGTGTTGGAGGTTCGAGACCAACCACAAAAATGAGCATACACCTCTGACTTTTCTATGTTAAGTGTGTTTCCATAGTGAATTATCGCTTGCTATAACGGTGAAGGAAAACATCGTGAGGCAAACTCATACCCGAGAATTTCTCCACAAGAAATTTGAAAGGTATGTGAAGTCTACCAACCCGCATTAGGTCAGCGAGGTAGACTAAGGCCTAACCCCTCTCATTAGTGGAGGCGGCCCGTGCCTAGCAGTGGCGCAGCAAAATGCCTGCGGTAGAAGAAAAAGACATAGGGACTGAGAATGAGAGGAATTTTGCGAAAATCTCACAACGAAACACAGCAGTAAACTGCCACTTCAAATAAGTTTTCTATGACACAGTGGTAATAATACAGTCAAGCATGCTCATTCTGTAAGCGGAATTATAAACTAAGTGGCTCTATTTTTTAATTTGAATGCCAAGTTTGACGTGAGTCAGATTTAAACCCCTTTATAAGACTATAGCAAAAGCTTCTTACTGGAAAATATATAATGTAAAATTTTAAAAACTTTAATTTCGCTTTTTAGTCCAATGATTGAAGTGCGCCCAGATTTGTCAAAGCATCTAAAACAAGGTTTTTATTTTTTCAAACAATCCTTATCCGATTCCAATGTGAGGTTGGCGCTACACCCCTTTTCAAGCATATTGCAGAAATGTTATAGCTTAGTTTTTACGGCCGACTGCCTGCCTGACGTCAAACGCGTTCTGGTGGATTCAGTCCTGAGCAAATCGGGTTAAAAACAACCCGCTCGAGCTGGGAATCGAACCCAAGACCCCCCCTGGTACACTCTCTCTTTTAAAATACATATGTACATAAATGTAAATTTATCTATAATAGCTACATATATGCGTTGATTGCTAACAGATCGGGCCGCGTTTGACCTCGCTCTACAGGTCACTGATATTACGCGAGGGATGGTTTCATCAGATACTGTCGAGAACAAAATTAGTACCTATATAATTACAGTATAAAAGTGGTGAAAGGCGAAAATGTCTAAAAGGGAAGCCGAGGAAAGAAACTAGCAGAGTTTCTATTTGAATTAATATCTATTTATTATCAGACATTTTGGCAAAATGAGCCAAAAGTTACATATAAATAAAATTGGAGTATCTGTTTTTAATATTGAAATAATCGTTTTTTACTAAATGTATATGAATATATGTATATACGGTATATACACCAAAATAATATTTTTTACAATTTTTGTCTGTCTTTGTTCCGGCTAATCTCTGAAATGGCTGGACCGATTTTGACGGGACTTTTATTGGCAGGTAGCTGATGTAATAAGGAGTAACTTAGGCTACGTTTATTTCAGACAATTAAAAAAAAACTAAAAAATTCAAGAATAGACTGTTATGCGGAACGAAGTTCGCCGGGTCAGCTAGTTAGGTAGTAGGTCAGCGATATATAAAATTTATTATATCATAAGCCAAAAGGAATCTTGTTGTATGGATCGTTCGCCATTGCAGTATAATCACAAGTTAACTTAAAACTGACTTCAAAATTAATTAGATCTTGACGAAGGTACACTGATCCCGTGTAGATGTATATGCCTATTGTCTACCCCTTTGGGGATACAGGCGTGAGTCTATATATGGCGAACGGTGCATACAAAATGGTTGCTTCTTCTGGTTACTTTTGCCAAAATGTCTGCTAATAAATATATAATTAGGAATATGTACCTGTAGAGTTAAAAATATTAGAAATCACATTAGTAGAGTAATAGAATAATAGGCAAAACATACACGAGTGACGATTCTCACTTCAACTAAACCTTAATTATTCACTCTTACAATACGAATGCTTTAGTAACGACTATTCATTATGATTTCAGTATGTAAGAACACTTATTTACTTTATATGCAAGTCAAGAGATATTGGTAAATAGCTTTCTATTAGCAAACTGACATAGCTTCCGCGTATTATTTACTAGACGACTTGTTAACACAAACTGCTTGCTCAAATGTATTGTCTAGCCGTTTTATAGAAGCTGTGGCCCCATTATTTCAGGAAACTATTTATCTACCCACATAAATTAATAATTATGCTGTTGGTACCGACATTATTTTCTGCGGTACCCACAACGTTATTAACGAAAAGGCTAATTTTCCTAACAATTTATTAATTCAAAGATAAACTGTGCTTTTCTTTTCTCGGCTTCCCTTTTAGAAATTTTGACCGTCGCCGCTGGAGTTTATGTATGTATGTGTTTGCAAAAGATGTGATTATGTGAAATCATCTGAGTGTGCACCCATTGTGTGTACGTAGGGCCTATTAGTCGCAGTCTAAGCAATAAGGTGCATTTTACAACGACGTGAATGCTTCATTATACGTCTACACTGAGTTAATTATGGCGCCGAGAACATCCGTGCTATAATGGGATGCTTTTTACGCTAGTGTGACTAGAAATTACTATCCCGCAATCCCGTGAAATCTGCATTTTTGTGCCCATGAGATTACCTTAGGTGTTAATGACTAAACAAGGTTCAGCAATTCAGGCATCATAGCGCAGCGTGCGAGTGGCTTTGGAGGCCGCGGGTTCAATTCCAGTACGGAGAATAATTTTAATCCACAATTATTCATTTCGGGACTGGTTAAACCTAGTGTGGGGTCAGGATTATGTATGTAATTGTCATCACATTGCCACTCTGGGACTCGGCCCAGTATTGCCCGGATGTTTTCCATCTCTCCCGTACAATATGGAGCTGGGTCCTAAGACCGGCGACTCCGACATAACCGTTAAGTCTCCCCCCAGGCGTGGCGGCACTGGTAAAACACTTTTTCCCTCGATAACAAAAAAAAGACTAAGGCCTGACCCATTTTATTATCAGATAAACATAGCTGCATAACACAAGCTTAATATTTTAAATATATTATTTATTAATTGATACAAAACCATTTTATACGGATTCTATCACGGTTTGTTTTTATTTTTAGGCCCTTCGAAACGTTGGGCCAAAAGTTGGTAAAAATAAAAACTATTCATCATAGAATCCATATAAAATAGTTATATAGAGTTTTTAGTTTTCGGTTGGCCATGAATCTTCAAAATAAATTTATAATGTACAAATTCATAAATTATGGTTGATCTGTCTGACTACACGAAACTACACGAAATTGAGATTTTGGATACTCAGAGAAATGGTCTAAATGTAATCTTTAAAACGCTATCAAAAATTCTGTTACTATCAAAATGGGTTATAACTTGCAACTAAATAAGAATTTCACTTTGCGCATATCTTGGTACAATTTTAACGGTACGGTCTATGAAAAGATTTCCCTTTTTATACTAGATTGCTTCTGTCATTCGCTCACTTCCTTCCTCTGACCTGGCTACGAAAGGCTACGACTGCTACGCTTTAACGGAGCGGCTACAATTACGTTAAGGGTTGGCAGGCGTCTATTAACATGTCATAATATAAATTATAAATTATTATGTTGTTATATAATAATTTATAATTTATATTATGACATGTTTATATATGGCAATAAAGACATATGTACGTTATTTAATAATATAAATAACGTATGTCTTCTCCAAATATGAACTGATGCAAACCGAAGACAATTATTAGAGCATGGGTTACTTTAAAGTAATATATGTTATTTAAATAAATAAATAATACCCAACGGTCACGTACATAGTCCTGACCACACACTAAGATCGAGTCTTGTGTCGTGGGTATCAGGACTTTCGGTCTCTCAACACCCAGACCCGAAACAAATATCTGTAGGCCATACAAACATTTGTTTCGGTGCGGGGATCCGCCGGCGGCCTCTCGCTTCACAGCCGGCTACTCACCCGCTACGTCACGGAGGCTGTCAAAGTTTCACGATACACTTTTGTTTTCATGACACCATATCAAGGAACACAATTTATTAACGACTTAAAATGATGTTTGACTAATTAGTGCATCGATATATTATTTACCTAGATGCACAGTTGACGGTCGGAAAATAGGACAGCAAAGAAGTGCTTAAGCACTTTTTTTGCCTGAAGTCGGACGCCGATAGAATTCTAAATTTTAAAATTCAAATTTAAGAACGCTTGATCATTTCGTTTAAAAAGCTACTTTATAACACATGCATAGGGTTATATTTGTGTTGATTTAATTAGAACTTACGATCTTTTTCTTTGTTTTATTTCTGAGAGCACTTTTTAGGAGGATATTTGCAAAGAATATAGCTGCATAACATCTAACTGTGCATCTAGGGTATATTATATTGATGAATTAGTGTATCATTTTAGACAGTTTTATATCGAACATAATATTATTTCATGATTTTAAATATCCTTCAAAAAAGAAAAGATTACCAGTTTAGCCATCATTGACTATTTTATATTTCATTCAACAACCCTAAATAAAAATGTACTTTTATAAGTAGTACCATCTCTACATGCATAATTATGTATGTGCGGTGCTACGTTGCTACGTACTTTAATATGTTAATAAGAGCAAGTTTATTAATGTTATTTATTTGCATAATTGTGTTTAATTGTACATATGCCGGATATAAATTAATAAAAAAGGCAGAGTGTAGATTTTACCCGTCTGCCTCAGAAGGAGGGTAATATTTTTCGAGTATATACCTTGACAAATACCTTTGTTTTGAACATAAGCTCACACCTGTATCCTCGTAGGGGTAGGCAGAGGCGCACTAGCGAACTAGAACACCCACATTTCGCCGAGCTTAGTTCCGTCCCAGATGTGATAGGGGGCGAGCCTATCACCATATCAGGTACAAATTCCAGACTCCGGGCTGATATGGAAAAATTCAATATCACTTTGCCCGACCCGGGGATCGAACCCAAGATTGACTTCCTCGGTGCCGTGGTGGTATTTTGGTACGACTACGGTTCTTATTTTGAAATGTAAAAAATACTAATATTCGACAATTATTATTAATAGATCAAAAAACATTATCCTTATTTTGAAGCAGTCATTTAAATGCAATATTTTTCTTGATCTTAGACTTACTTTTACTTACCCTTATTCTTATCTCACTGCAATTTGAGGCCAGCGTAACAAACTCTTCGACCGACTTAAAAAAAGAAGTATGTCCTTAAGTAGTCTGTATTTTGTGTATGTTTTATGTTTGTTACGCGGTATCTGCGCCAACTGCCTCGGTGGCGTGGTGGTATTTCGGTACGACTACGGTTCTGAGGTCTCGAGTTCGATTCCCGGGTCGGGCAAAGTGATATTGGATTTTTCCATATCAGCCCGGAGTCTGGAATTTGTGCCCGATATGGCGATAGGCTCGCCCCCTATCACATCTGGGACGGAACTAAGCTCGGCGAAATGTGGGTGTTCTAGTTCGCTAGTGCGCCTCTGCCTACCCCTTCGGGGATACAGGCGTGAGCTTATGTTATGTTATCTCTGCCAAATGTTCAATTTTTAAGATTATTTTTGTGTTCGATAGAGCTTATTGCAAGGGTGGTCCCATATAAATTTTGTCATGATCTGATAAGTTTTGACGTCAGTGCGTTAAGTTTTTTAACCCGCCTACCTCGTTAGCATGTTGCCGATAGGATTCGACTTAAATCTTAAACAAGTAATAAACGTATCCAATATTAAAATACAGATGTTTACTATTATAACACTTTTTACTACTGCTGTGAATTTACTATACAACGCTTCAAATGTAATAAAATGCGTATTAAAATTTTAAATGCCGTTATGAAAATAAATTACACGAAAAAATTTCATTAAGTAATAGTTAATGATCGCTAACAGTCACTTGTAAGGTCACCTTAATACATTTATTGCTGTGTTACTTGCGACGAGGGGTCACTCACATGCAGGATAAAGCTCCGTTTAGTTGGAGTGAGATTCTCGTGCGACGTAAGCAATAAAATAGACGACCGTGCTGTGCCTAGAGCTGTGCGATCTAAATGAGTGGTACTCAAGAAAAATACATTAGTAATTACTATTAAAACACACAACAGTAAATAAATAAATAAACAGTCATACATATACTCCTGAAGCCACTATAAATGATTAGTATTTTGTTGTGACTTTCAGATACTATGAGAAACATTTGGTCTCACAACAACAAGGCCCAAATATCTCACTAAGACTCAGTAGTGACAAACGAATGAACATACTCTCGAAAACCATGACCTTCCTTCCAGTTGTACTCGAATAAAAAGCCCAACAAGAGGAAAGGCTAAAGAAAATGAAATAACACTTGAAATTTTATCTCCTCGCAACCCGTTGATTTTCCTAGCAGTTTTCTGGTCCAAACACAGCCTAGTAAATTACAGTCTTTAGAATATATCCTATCGCTTTCGCACGGTAACCTCTCCAAATCTGAAAGGGGCTTTAGTAATCACATATATGAACACTATATGTATAATCTAAACTATTTTTGTACCAATGAACGCAACTGAATTTGTAGTTAAAGAAGTTTTGTATTTCATTTTCTACAAACAATTAACTCTTGCAGAGTCTACAATGGACTAGAATGTAAGAAAACTAAAACTATAACCCTTTTTGAGAAGTGTAAAAAAACAAGTAGGTGAAAGGGATCCTGTACCTTTATGTTTTACTTACATACATACATAAGCTCACGCCTGTATCCCCGAAGGGGTACGCAGAGGCGCACTAGCGAACTAGGATTTCACCCACATTTCGCCGAGCTTAGTCCGTCCCAGGTGTGATAGGGGGCGAGCCTATCATCAAATCGGGCACAAATTCCAAACTCCAGGCTGATATTGAAAATCCAATATCACTTCTCCCGATCCGGGGATCGTACCCGAGACCTCAGGACGGTAGTCGTACCGAAATACAACCACGCCACCGAGGCATTTTTTGCTTTTGGAATAATAAACTGGACTGAAACCTTCAGAGGGGGTTGATGTCAGACAGGAAGACAGGAAGAGAGAATATGTTGTAAATGTGTTACCCCATCCCCACATTATGGCATATGGGCAAGTTGAGAGAAAATAATAATTTACATAATGATTTCTTAAGTTTACGCGAATATTATATATTGAAATAAAACTATTTTTACGGATTCTATCACAATAATATAATAATAATAATATCAGTCTGACCCGTGTCAACGAAGACTGCAAAGCCTTCGAAACGTCGGGAATAATAATTAAAACCTAATCGTGATAGAATCCGTAAAAATAGTTTTATTTCAATTTAGATAATACTAGGCGCGGAGTTATAAAGTTAAAAGTTTGTTTCATATTTCTAGAAACGTATTACGTAGCTGCGTGGATGTTACAAATTATAAGTAAGTTCCATACAGTCATTAATGTCCAAGTTTAGCACGTGCAGGTTAAATTAGAACAAAACTGGGAAACGTCACATGTAAGATCATAAAATGTGAGACTTTATGGCGTATGAAGTTATTGTGTTTTGTTTTGTTAACCAGTGGTTAGTTATATTGCAGATTGCTTTCAAAATTTTCCGACAGTATGTAAAATTCCAATGGGGAATAAAACGTAACTGTGTATTTAATACGTCAGAGCAAATAAATAAGCATAAAAGCGTTTATCGTGGTATTGAAGAATATATTTACTATGTTGGAAGTGGCCTGGATCCAGCGACTTGCAAAAGGTGATGAGGTGTGATTATCTCTAAGATGATCTCCATTTTAAGGGCGAATTGCACCACTATTACTAACCTAAAGTTAGTACTAATCTCAAGTTAAATTGAAAGAGAAATGTATGAAGGACATGTAATTCATTACATGTAATCAATTACATGTCCTTCATATATTATTTCCAATTTTACTTGAGGTGAGGACTAACTGTAGGTAAGTAATAGTGTTGCAAGTCGCCCTAAATAGATTTAATTACGATTAAACAATAAACAGTTTTTTTATTTTTTCCCAATTGGATGCTTGACAATTTTTTTTAAATTAATTTTATATGAAATTTACGCCATCTAAAATATGGAACTGTAAGAATTATTGAAATATCCTCAAAAATAAAAAAGTTATAAGCATTTGAAATTTGGTGTAACCTTCAAACTGCGGAAAAGAGAAGTATGAGTAAAATCACGTCAGGGCCATAACGGTACGTGTATTAGAAAGGGATAGCAAGATATCCCCACTACATCCCCACTCTTGCTCATTGCAGATTTTAAAATATGAATTACTGACTCATTTTTCAACCAATTTCGATGCAGATTTCACAGAAGGGTTTCTTTTTTGTTTTATTTGCTAGGACATATAGAAATGTGTACAAAATCAAACATAGTCAAGTAACCAATTATTATAGCGAAAGAAATAAGCGATATAACTTACAATTTACAGCTACTGTCCTTTTGAAATTCATTAAAAATAGATTTGAAGCATTCCCTGCATTCATTATTAAAAATCCAAACAAATTTATATTCAAATTCATACATTACATCTTTATTACATGTTATCACGAAAAACGGCATTTAATTTTCCGCGTGTCAATTAGCTAAAATAACAGGTAATAGAAAATAACAGGTATGCTTTAGCAACAGATATTTCACTACCCACGGAATACACCTGTGACCTAAATAACTTTGTGGGTGCATTAATAAAATATTTAACCCTCAAATTATTAACATTGCGCGGCTATTTGAAGTTCCTTAGCTGATGAGATAATTTACGTATATTACATTACTTTGAATTTATTGTTCACGTTTATTGTTAGCTTATAGCTAGTCGCCTCCTCGGTCTAGTGGGAGCATATATGAGATGTGGAGGCCCTAGGTTCGATTCCCAGGTGGTATTAAACCGGTCGAGCCCGCCCATTCGTGCTGTAGACTTTACTGTCTACAGCGTGGCTCTACCACTCACAAATATTCAATTCGATCTATGACTACCAAAGAAATAATTGTGAAATATTTTTAATGGATTCATTAGTGATACAATGGCGTTTTATTATTAAAATATGCGGCACAGAAATCGCATGATGGCGTGCGGCGCGCCTACCGTGTAATGTTTTTTGCCGGACATAAATCAACTTATAATAATTTGCGCAAAGAATATCAAATTAACATAGTACATAGTTCGCTGTTGGCTTTCAACGAGAATATCTTTAATGTTATACACATGTTGAGTTCACACGCTTGTGTGGAAAAGACGTTCTTATGTACTAACAAGCGCTCTATAAATTAACAGAATCACACGCCCTCATTCCTGCGTAGAGTAAATAGAGATGTTAGTGCTTTTTATACAAAGACATTCAACAGTACGTAGACGAGACAACAGTGCGAAACTTGTGATTCAAAAGGTGTGACCTCGTGGTTATAAGTCACTCAGTCCTATTTGAAACATACGCGCGCAAGGAAGTTTTATTTTATTTATTTTATTTTAGCAATTTGTGTCCCACTGCTGGACAAAGGCCTTCTTCTTCTCCTTCCACTTATCAAGGAAGTGCCAGCGTAATAATGTTTAGACAATAAAACTAATCACGTGATTCTTGGACATTCACAGAATATTGTAATAAATTTTAATAAGCGCTATCGCATTGGATTAGTTGTAGGTCGCGTTACTAAACCTACAAGTAATGTTAAGGGTGACTTGAACCACTATTACTAACCTACAGTTAGTCCTAACCTCAAGTTAAATTGAAAGATAAATATATGAATAACATGAATTCATTACATGTAATTAATTAAATGTCGTCATATATTATCTGTAATTACATGTAGTACATTACATGTATTCAAATCAAATCAAATCGAATTATTTATTGAAACCATAAAATGTTCCAACATTATTTAGATTCTGTCAAATTTAACTCTACCGCCTGTTTGGAAGGCTGTTTCGCCACAGAAGAACGGGCAAGAAACTCTGACGTTGCTTTTTTTAACACCAATTTACAGTCGGCTAATAATATTGAATTACATGTCATTCATATATTTATTTTTCAATTTAACTTGAGGTTAGGACTTACTATGGATTAGTAATAGCGGTGCAAGTCGCCCTAAGTCTCTTTGTTTTTATAACATAAACTGGTAAACGAGCAGATGAGCTAGTATGACAAGTGATCTCTACCGCTTGGATATCCACGATACCAAAAGAATCATGGATGTGTTGCCAACTTGCAACATCTTCACATTCGAACTTTTTTTCTTATTTTTTTTACGCAGTGAGGATATTTATTTTTATTGCTATCGAAAGCCGAGAAACCATATGACATGAAAAAAATAAATTTAATAGAATTTAAAAGACAATGATATAATTTATTAGCTAACAGGTGTTACTATACAACTGATGAGTTCCTTGCTAATGACTTTTAGATATTAAATAACAGCTATGACATTATATTTAATTACAACATTATCATTTGAATACTTTAAGACATTGAATTAATAATGTATTTTCAATTTTAAATAATTATATTACTATAGAAATTGTGTACACCCGACAGGGTAGGTTTTTTATGGAACTGTAATATTATGTAAAACATCTTCTGTACCAAAAATCACACAATAAAGATTGATTGATTGATTCGCTCGACTACTATTAAGTTATATGACTATGAACAGTAGCAACGCTTCTCACACTTGGAATAAAGCACTGAGTGCCACTGCACTGCTCTCGTCAGGACCTTTAATTATACATATATCTATTTTTTACGCGTTTCTTACCTTTAAAACTAGTATACACTTTTTACTTGCGTAAAATTGTTTGGAAATGAAAAGGACAAACTAGTTTTAAAGTTAAGTAGCGTGTAAATGTTTTTATAAATAAGGGGGGTAGATGCTAAGAGCCACTTGCAGCTCCGCGATAAATTTACATTTATCCCTAATCGTGGTTTAAAGATAGTAGTGAGCTGTAGGATAAATCGAGATAAGGTTTAAAACTAGATTAGCAACAGCGCTTGAAGTCGCCCTTAGTCTTAACTTAAGCTGAAATTAGTAAACTCAGCTAAAATATTTGCGTTCGAGTCTGAATTAATACTGTAGCCTTCGATATTTATTACGCACAATCATTTAACAATTTATGGCCTCCGTTGACTAAACCTCGTTGATTTGCATACAATCCAAGCTCAGCCGGCTTCAAATGAGAATAAAATAACTATTCGAGACAAACTATTCCTTCCAATCGAATTACGTAATAGTCTGATCCAACGGACTGTTAACATTGTTAAATAAATCTGTTGGTACTGTTTTATCTGGAAAAGTGGACAGTAATAATATAATAATATTATCCCTGTAATATTACTGTCCCACTGCTGGGCACGGGCCGCCTCTACTAATGAGAGGGGTTAGGCCTTAGTCTACCACGCTGGCCTAATGCGGGTTGGTGGACTTCACATACCTTCGAAATTCCTGTGAAGAAATTCTCGGGTATGCAGGTTTCCTCACGATGTTTTCCTTCACCGTTATAGCAAGCGATATTTCACAATGAAAATATACTTAACATAGAAAAGTCAGAGGTGTATGCTCCATTTTTGGGGTTAGTCTCGAACCTCCGACGCTTGTCTCGGCAGTCCGTACCATTACCAACTGAGCTATCGCTGCTAATTGGTCAAAAATCGTGGACAGTATTTTATGATAATCACAAGTTTAAAAACTTAACAGACCGACTTCAAATCAGATCGTGACTAAATTTACATGGGACCACCATTGAAATAAGCTCTAGAGAATACAAAAAAAAATTAAAAATCGGTCCACATTTGGCGGAGATATCGCGTAACACATAAAAAATACAGACGAATTGAGGACCTTCTGCTTTGTGGAAATTGGTCGAAAAGCAATTAGTACAGATAGCAATAGGCAGAAGATAGCACAAGATCGCAAGAAACTGCAAAAGTTGAGCGAGGCCTTTGCTCAGCAGTGGGATACTTTTTTATCTAGCTTATCCCGCCTCAATATGGAGTTCAAACAACATGTTTTTATCAGCATGGATTCGGGTTATTGTTTATGACCACGTGCTGCTCGACGTCAACCCGTCTGCGGGAACCAGGGGCAGTGGGACAGTTTTCCACATGCTCTCATCCCCCTTTGTTGTTGTATCACACTTTTTTAAGTATGTTGCAGAATGTATTTGGCTTTAGTTTTTACGGTCTGCTACCTAGCTGACGTCAACCTACTCTGGGTAATAAGTCCCAGTCTTAGAGGTACTTATAAAAAAAAAAAAATATTTACTGCATCGGTGGCGTGGTTGTATTTCGGTACGACTACGGTTCTAAGGTCTCGAGTTCGATCCCCGGGTCGGGCAAAGTGATATTAGATTTTTCTATATCAGGCCGGAGTCTGGAATTTGTGCCCGATATGGCTATAGGCTCGCCCCCTATCACGTCTGGGACGGAACAAAGCTCGGCGAAATGTGGCTGTTCTAGTTCGCTAGTACGCCTCTGCCTACTCCTTCGGGGATACAGACGTGAGCTTATGTTATGTTATGTAATATTTATTTTAAATTTACTAGTGTTTTGTTTAATTCACTTTCAAATTATGTCTCTATGAAGTACTTAAGCTAAGAATCAAAGGGATAAGCTAGGTTCAACCCCTGCTTAAAATGTTAATAATATAACGAGAAGCCAAGAGGTGACGTTAACTCATTTTTTAGTTAATGTACCCAAACCCGTGCTATGCAATTAACTAGATGGTATCGAAAATAACCTTGCTATTTAACAGTAAAGTTCCATCGAAAACTTAAACCATTGCTCGAAGAACCTCGCGTGACGTTAAGTAAATAAGTGATACTTGGCGCTCTGGATCGATGGGAATGCTTCCCGCATTTAGTTTTAATGACAGCAGTTGACGGGGTTGTTAGGTTTGCATTTTTTATAGCACAGACACACGAGCAGATGGGTCACCTGATGGTAATTGATCTCCACCGCCCATAGACACCCAAGACACAAACAGAATTATGGATTGCTAACCTAAACGGAGAGAAATAGGGTATAGGGTAAGTGATGGGGAGGGCGAATTGGGTCACCGGAGATCTTGCTCACCGAACGAAACGCGACAGCAAGCTGCCACTTTACGTCGGTTTTCTTTGAGACAGTAGTTTCAAAGTGGTCGAGCCTGGCCATCAAAAGAATGACAAATTTAAAAACTTAACGGACCGACTTCAAAACGTGACCAAATTTATATACGTCCATCCTTGGAATAAGCTCTATACACAAAAATAATCTTGAAAATCAGCCTACAATTGGCGGATATATCGCGTAACATACTGTAAAAGACTTGGTTAAAACGTGCCTCTTATATGCACTATATTCGCTACACAACTGTACTGTATATCTCAAACTAGTTGTGTACACTTCGAACTCCAAAGGGAGACTAACTCAATAATGATAGCTCCCGCTCTTTTATACCTTTTGCTTTAGTTAATAAAGAAATACCTTCTACAAATATTATGAATAACTTGGAGGGTAGTTAATATAAATATAATTAACATACTACCCTTCAATATCGTGTACTAAATCACAACAATTATCCGAATTCGTAACAATACATAAAAAAATATAGATGAATTGAGGACCTCTTTTTCTGAAGTCGGTCGAAAATAGTACCTACTGATAATAAAAGGTCGTCCATATACCGCTGTATTTTTATGTTGATGAAATTTTAGTGTTCTTCCACATTTTCTTATGCCACCCGATTGTGGACACGGCGTGGCAAACTTTTTTACGCATGTTGCAGAAAGAATTCGGACAAAAGGGACACCACCTCGTTTATAGTTTAACAGACGCCACAGAAAATATTTTGGGAGTGGTAGAGCCACGCTGTAGATAGTAATGTCTACAGCACGAATGCACTCCTTTGCCTAAGGAGTGGTAGAGCAACGCTGTAGACAGTAACGTCAACAGCACGAACGGGCCGACTCGACCGGTTTGATACCACTGTCTCACAGAAAACCGACGTAAAGTGGCAGCTTGCTGTCGCGTTTCGTTCGGTGAGTGAGATTTCCGGTGGCCCATTTCCCCATTCCCTTTTCCAATCCCTTTTCCCTCCCCTTCGATTCCCTCCTTTTAGATTGACAACGCACCCATGATTATTTTTGTGTCTTGGTTGTCTATGGGCGGTGGAGATCACTTACCATCAGGTGACCCATCTGCTCGTTTGACAATCTCTGCTATAAAAAAAAAAAAAAAAAATTACATATGACATGCACACAAACGCGCCCGTCCAAAAAGTGCCCTACGCACACACACCCCATTACGTGTCGATAGATAGAATGAGCCGAAATCCCTGCTTCACTTTTAATGTTCCTAACGCTCCGTCCATCTTTTTTTTACGTTCGTGTAGTTTCCATACGCTGTTCGTAAGCTGGGCTTGTTTATGATCGCATTTATAGGATTTTTATTAGTCACAGTCTCACAGTTCCCGGTCATGTTTGACATGAAATATTGCCAATAGTCGACGCGTTATACCCTTTCAAAATCCACAGGATATTGACCAGTATATTTTTGTTTATTGTCATATGGGTACGTGAAAAGTTTAGGGGTGTGTATGATCATTGCTGACAAAGTTATTATTTACCCTCTTATTTTAAAAACAAACGGCCATAAAAATGTTTAAGAGTTCTTAGTGAACCCATAAACAAGTAACAGCACATAGAACATTCCAAAAATATAAAATAGCAATTTCAGAACCATCGAATATATTTTCAGGTCCAGTTCATACCACCATAGACCACAGACTTTCCTCTAGCTGCTAGCACCTTCTTCAAATTATCTCTATCCCACTCAATATTCGATCGATCGGTGCAACGGTTTTTTTAACTTTTGCAGAAAGGATTCGCCGAAATGAGGGTGTTCTAGTTCGCTAGTGCGCCTCTGCCTACACCTTCGGTAATGCAGGCGTGAGCTTATGTTATGGATTTGGGTTGGTTTTTACGTCCTGACTGCATGACGTCAACTTCCGATTTCCCACTATTATTTCATATATGTTTTCGGGATATTTTATCTGTAGCTACAACGCTTCTCTCTACACTACATACTTCATAGTCTAGTCGGTTAGGTCAAGAGGCCATTGTAGGTAATGGGCATGCCCTATCTTAATCATGTCCCGCCGTTGCAGCGTCAGTAGAGACTCTTGACACACTGACGGTTTTTTGATCATCTTGGCTTCTCGACAAATTTTTATTTAAGCAGAACAATGTAAACACATATATTGAAATGTATAGCTATGTCATGACAATTGAAATTAACTTTATGAGTAGGAATTTGCCTACTTTTTTTAAATGTATTTTTTTTAATTAATAATTATTAATTACACTGAAATCAACTTAATTTAAATTCAGCTTTATCAAGCTTAATAAAAGCAAAAAAATATTTTTGACGACCATAATAAAATCGCACTAATTAATTTAGAATTACATGAGTATGTATGATAATGACCCGAATAAGTATTTAATTAGACAAATAATAAGCAAAATATATGTTTTTTTAAATTTTTTGTTTATAGTTAGCTAGGTAGAGCAAGATTAGCTACTATTTTATACACCTACCTACTTTGTCTCTTCTTTGCGTCTTCAAGGTTAACTGGTAGACAATGCTACAGGCACCACATTTATGCATTTGGATATTAAATTAAACAAATTATAAAATAAATAGGTAATAGATAATCTTCCTTTCACGATGCAAAATAAATTAATAACAATACAAGGTTCCACCGAGATTTGAACTCGGATCGCTGGATTCAAAGTCCAGAGTGCTAACCATTACACCATGGAACCAGCGAGTCACTTTGTTGAATACAAGTTACAATTGCCAATCTTACAAACCTCTAGAGTAAAATAATCTAGCGCAATACAAATCAAATGAATTCTCGTTTATCAAGAATTGATTGTTCATCAAGATTGGTCCAATATCGACAATCCTAGGTTACATATCCGTAAAATCAGGTAGTGAACGTGTTTCTTCACCTTTAAGTAGTGAACCTCGGTGAGTCTCTTTGATTACAAAACTGTCTGTATCTCGCAAGCTTTTTTTTTTTTTTCAAAACCGACGTAAAGTGGCAGCTTGCTGTCATGTTTCGTTCGGTGAGTGAGATTTCCGGTGGCCTAGTATCAGGGTCCGTCTTTCTACTTAAACGCTTCCACCTCGCCCGGTCTTTACTATCCTCCACAGTAAGATCACGGTTGTCATATCATCTTGTAAAACGTCTAGCCAGTGCTTTTTGGGCCGTCCACAGGAATACACTCCTGGACTCCTGGTACGATCTGGTCCAAGCACTTGCAACCAACGAACTCCTGTGGTCAGTGTCAGTCACTTGACTGCACTCACACAAAATGCCAACCTATTGCTGTAGATTCTAGATCCGGTCAGGGACATGTATGTCGTAGTCAGTTTCTAAATTCTGTATTGCAGTGCGCAGCTGGGCGCGCGGCGTGGCAGGAGGCGGCGGCGTTGTCCGTGGGAGGGGGTGGCACGGGCGCAGGCGGCGCTGCCCGGAGGTGCTCCGTGCTCGGAGACCATCCAGGATCCAGGAGAGGAGCAGGGGGAAAGTGGCACAGGAACAACAGGGTATGTACAGTGACTACGCCTATTACGGCATTAAGATTAGTGTAGACAAAAATCTTGCATAATTATTTTCTTCAATTTATTCTTGCTTCATTTTCACCATTATGGTCATTCTCAAGTCGATTTAAAATAATACACCTAGCGCTGTATGAAAAACTCTTTTTAGTGTCATTTTTTTCTTTCATTATGTAAGTTTAGTAAATTGTCAGGGTAGACAATGTCTTTTTGTCTATATGAAATACACGCCACTGGGTATGTAGAATCATTAGCCAGTTGTCACTACCAGCATAATGGGCATAACGCATTTTTTAAAATTAAGTGTAATTGAAAAACCATTTGGAGAGTTACTTTAGCTTGTAACAGAAAATAATTTTTATCGAAAAAACATCGTGATTTAAAGATTTTTAACAAAATATAATTGCCCTTTGTTTGACCTCAAATGATGTCATCAAAGGAATTAGCTTCTATAAGTCTTTGCCTGTTTTTTTTTTAGAAGAATACCAATATAATACCTATTACCTACCTCTAGAAAACCAAACCGTAAAATAGCTTGCAGTCCCATTTCAGCAGGTGGAATTTTCGAAGCCCAAATCCCTGATCCCTTTCCAATCTAAATTATTTTTCATTTCAAAGGTTATCATAATAAGAATACTTCTGGTATTTTCACCCGTCTATAATTAATTTGTATCTTCAAGGGACTGTCTCGATTTCATACCTCTACAAACCTCAAGACCCGTAGGAGACGGGTTAGTTATAATAAAAGCTTGACTGTGAGTTTTTTGACATTTCTCGCTATACTATAATAGCTGCTCGCATATAAATATTTTACCAAGTCGCTAGCGACAAATATCATGGTCGAGCTACCAGTGACGTGCATTTAGAGTACTACTGTTGGCCTACCTTAGCTTTGCCTTGTAAGGAATTGGATTTGTCTATAAGTTACTTGTGTAAATAAGTAAATAAATAAATAAATAGGTATTCCGATCAGGGTAGACAAAAATCTTGCACAATTATTGTCTTCATCTCTTGCGGCACCATCACTATTATTATCATCTCCGTATCGTTTTAAAACCTAGGCCGAGTATTGCTATTTTTAAAATCTATTATATTTAATCACCTTTTTTACTGTTTTGATTTTTTACTGTTTATTTATAGAAATATCAAGTTGTCAAGGTAGACAGTGTCTCTCTGTCTATATGGACTGCACGCCATTGCGAGCTACAGTTCTCACTTTTCGCAAATTATGTTAGTTTTAGTTACTGATTTCTTAAGTTTACGCGAATATTATACACTGAAATAAAACTATTCTTACGGATTCTATCACGATTAGGTTTTAATTATCATTCCCAATTTATTATTATATTCGTTTTAGTTTTCACCATACATATATTTTAGAATAGCGTCTCTTTTGACAATCACCTATCGTTAGCAGTATTTAATGGTAAATTGCAGGTCCGAGATGCGTCGTACGGCTCGTCGTCGGACTCGGACGGGGAGGGAGAGGGCCCCAACGGCGACACGTGGGGGGTCGCACGGCTGCTCTACGCGGGCCTGGGCACGCTCGCCGTCGGCCTCGTCGTCTACTTCGTCGGCACCGGGGACAAGGTGACATCCATAGTAATTACACCTTAAATTTTGCTATAATGGTGTAGCTAGGCGTGGGCGAAATGGGCCGTCGCCCACGGCCTCCCACTTAAAGAGGCCTCGCAAAGCCTCTTTAAATTCGATGCCCCTAGATTTTACCAAAGAAAGTTAATTAACTTGGTCATGATTAGGTTCGAACAAGATCGTCACGAATTTAAAAGCATGTTTAGGGTCAAGCAAGAAGCTTCTCTTAATGCGTAGATCTTGGGAACGAAAGAACAGGTGCCATGATCTAATGGTTAGTTGAGGCAATTTGCTGCTTCCCTTCTTCGGCATGTGAATAAGCCTATATGCAAGCTGGCAATATTTTGGTGACCACGATAAATCCTTTGTCGATGTTCGCTTGATTTATTTGATTGCACTGCACTTACCATCAGGGTGTAATGCTCTGATTAATAAAGATCCGCTAATTTACCTATATCTTCGTGAGCGAAAGTTCAAAGATTCTTATTATAATGTTCCAGGGTTTCAAGACACCAGCGCTGCGTCTGGTGGGGCCTTCGCTCATTGTCGCCGGTCTCGCGTGCTGTCTACTGCGTATTGCCTTTTGCATATTTGCGAAGCCTTGCTGTCGAAGGCGGACGAACTACAAGGAGAACAGAAGGTGGGGCTCTTGAATTTCATACAGATCATACCTAGTCCTTTTTATTAGCCCATATTTTATTAGACCAGTAGAACAAACCATCCACCCATCAGTCCAATCTGCTTTGCAACCAGTCCTTCTAGCCCTGCAATCGAATGACGATGCAAGCTTGCTCGTCTAATGATATGAGGTACGACAACCCATGAACAGTAGTAACACCACCAGAACTTTGAATAATAAAGCAATCAGTGCAGTGGCGTAACTGTACCATCTGAAGCCCGTGGCAAATTCATTGAATGGGGCCCCGTAAAAATCGTCATGTTGTAATTGAATTTTAATAAATCACCTGAATTAGTTAAAAACATAACATGAGCTCGCGGCACCTCGGGTTGGGGGGCCCCTTAGGCCAGGGGCCTGTGGCATTTTCCCAGCTCTGCCACCCTATAGTTCCGCCACTGAATCAGTACTGGTGCATGGTGGTTATGGTGCCCTCGAGACATTAGATGTTAAGTCTTCAATTAGTAATTACACTGGCTACAGTATCCTTCAAAAATTGCTTGCACAAAGCCGCTTCGCGTCAGAAATAGCCAATTATTGCAGTAGTTAGTCAACAACCCAGACTCCGACGTGGACTCTTGTCCTATCATCAGTAGTTCCTGGGCCAATACATATTGCCAGTCGAACTTTCGTATACGAGACTCTGACCGCCCCCACTGGTCCACCACGTTCCTGCTATACTGTTTGAATTGTTCCAGACTGTCCGGGGGCGGGGAGGGGGAGGAGATGCCCCTGGCGGGCACGGTGGGGGTGGGCTCGCGAGTGGGACCCGCGCAGTGCTCCCCCGCGCGCCGCCTCGACGCCTCCTCCTGCGACGTGTCGAGTCTCTCGAGCGGCGAGGAGGACGAGCGCATGCGCAGATACCGCACCGCCTCGCTGCAGCCACCACCGCCCGCCGTGCACCAGGTAAGGGGGTTGTATACATGAGATCAGCATAACCGACACTTGATAAGGTTTACTTGATGATAAGTGGACCATCAATGGGTTTATAAGCTGAAAAGACGTAGTCAGAAGTCACGTTGACGAACTTGAAGGCATGGAATGAGGATTGGGAAGAGAGATAGGGTGTATTTCCTCCTCCTCCTTTATCGTTCCCTGATGTTGAGGATCGTGATTCCGTACAAATGATTCCGTCCGACTTCGTCGATAGCCTTCTTCCATTTAAGGGCGTATTTAGTCCTTCGAAATGATCACTCGGCTTTTACGAAACTGAACAAAAGCTGCTGCTTCACGTTGGTTTTATGTAACAGTTGTTATAACCAATAACCATTGTAAGGTACTCTTCATTTCATCAGTATAATTGACCCGTTTAGGTACAGTTAAGATTCAGGAGAATCACATTTTCCAAAATTAATTCCGTAATGGTTAACTCGGTTAGGTTTAAAGCTAGGTTCAAGCCGTCGCGAGATTGACGACACCTTATAAAAGTTATATATTTTCAGGTCACAGCACATCAAAACATCGCGCAGCAAGGCACGTCGCAGCAGCGTCCTTCAGCGAGCGCGAGCGCGTCCCGGCAGAGTCCGTCGCCGGGGGGCGCCGCCGGGTGTGCGGGCGGGGGTGGGTGTGCAGAGGACGCGGGCGGCGCGGGGAGTGCGGGGGGCGCGGGGAGTGGAACAGGCGCGGGGGTCGCGGTGCCGCAGAGCGTCACTCTGCCGAGCGCGCTGGCCCAGAACGCCGCGTCGGGCCGCCGACCGCCGCCGCGGACCGTGTCGTTCGCGGGCGGGCCCGACGGCGAGCTGGTCCTCAGCCCCGCGCAGCTCCGCTCCTAACCTGAACCCCTCGGACGAACTGACGCACTCGATGCGCGCCTCGCTTCGGACGTGCTGAGCTGTCGACTCAGTGTTCGGATATCGTTGTGATAGCGTGACATTCTCTAATTGTTAAGTGATTTTCTATTTAAGCTACGAGATTGTCGATTATTTGCACGTTTGTTCAAGCTCCTGATGTTCGTGAGTTTTATTACCGTGGACCCGTTGCGATCACGTTGATTTCACCTCTAGAAGTTGGCTTTCAATGTCAGTATGAAGGAAGATTTCTCGTTCAGTTTTCGTGCCAGATTGCTTCGGTTGCGTGACGGAGCTAAGTTCAAGGAGCTGTAAGACCAGTGTGACGTCTATTGTGTGTAAACATTCGTGTGTAAATGGTCTGTCAGCGCCTTCACTATTTTTATCGTAGTACTCGTATCATATACCTAACTGTAAGCGTTAATTCTAACTCTGTAGCAATTTAATACTGAATGTGCTAGATCCATCCATTGAAGCCAACTGGTAGACACATCTGAACGAGGTATGGTTTTCACCAGTCATGTTTGAAATTCAACCGTCAATATTCCCGAATGTTTTGTAATTTTTTCTGTCAAGCTATATTTATTTTCAATTTTAATTAAGGATTGCATCAGTCCTTTCGGCTGTGAATATAAAAAAATATATATTTTTATTGTCATTACAATCATCAAGACCGTACCTCGTCGCAGTTTGGAATTAAATAGTAAAAAATATAAACAATTATGTTAAAACTGCCTATTAGATGCGAATTTATATTTAAATATATAAAAAAATCATAAAATAGAGTTATAACTGACAATAATGATTGTTAACTGATGTATAAAAATGTTATGGCGTATGTGCGTTATTTTTGTTTTAATTGTGTCTGATTGTATTTTAGTAGTTCACGCGCCGAGTGTGTACAATCCATTAAACTATTAATATAATTTTATATTCCATATATTTTGGTTTTCTACACCGTTGTGTTTAAAATTCAACGCGAAAATCTACTTATTCTTATTTATTTTATTACTTCTGGACGGGGACAAAGATGTGGCCCACCTGATGAAAGCGCACACGGCACAAGTACGCAGTGTCCAAAAAACATAATCATGGCCGTCCGTATAGATTGCTTTTTCACACTGAAAAGGTAAGAAGCAAATCGAGAGGCCTCCCATAGGATAAGCGGATGAGCGATATAGACACAAGGATATACCCCCATACGCCTCACAACTAACCATCGAGACGCATGGCCCTTGGAAAAATCTTCCCATTTTTTGTTATTTTTTCTGCACCTACTCATAATTTATTCATAAGTAATTGTATGCACACGGAACGGAAAATTATTTTTATCGGATTTTGGTCTTAGTAACTTTCTTGGCATTAATTTTACTTATATCTATTAGTAAATTGACTGATTTCTATTTCATTACTTGGCGTATGAACTACATATAAACACCAAAAATATATTAATATTTAAATAGTTAGTGAACATAAATGTTGGTGTATAGCTAGTGATACTGTCTGACAGTGATGTTTTTATGTGTAAGTTACTATAATAATACATAAATGTGTGTTGCGCGTGCATTGTATATGGCACAATATAGAAACTACCATTTATAAATATATTATAATATATTTTAGAAATATTTGCACCTTTAGTAGTGAAATATTAACATGTATATCGCAAATAGCTAGAGTACTTGATGGCAACACTGAATGGAGTGTCATCGACAACATATTTTGAAAAATTAAGTTTCTATAGACGAAACAGATATACTTATATGTATACATATTGTAAACGTTTTTGATTAGTTTTTTGTCAATTATACCTTCGTAATCAAATTAATGTGTAGTTATTTTGAATTGTTCAAATCTAAGAATTGTCAATTACTGATTGTTTTCGAGATAAGATTTCGCTGTTTTCATTTGCTGACCGCATCTAGCACCACCTATTAGCTTTAATCAATGCGTTTACACATACTTGCTATCTATCTTGTCACTGAACTTGTGAATCTTGCCGAATGACAATCTAAAATTTCTTTATAAATTTTAATCTTACCACTATAACAATATTCTATGAGAAAACTATTTGATTTGATACAATTTAAACAAAACAGAAAAATAGACAATTTGAAATTATTTTCTAAATTATGTTCCAGTATAGTATAATCGACGTACATAAATAGATAATAAGAAAAATAATGAGCTTCGTTTAGACTAACTGGCTTATGTAACAAAGTGTTGTGTACGTTAACGAAATAGGTAAACATCGTCTCATTCATTCCATTCGAAATTTGAAATTTTCCGTTGACTATCAACACTTTCATTTGTTTTTTTTTTCATTAAATACGAACTAAGCGCACATAAAACTGGTGACAGGGTTCATTTAATTTTTTCTACTGGCAGACGAATTTTCATTTACCACTTTATAGATTGTTCAACAGAATATTTAAACGTCACTTCTATTTTACGAGCGAAAATTCGTCTGCTTATTTATAAAAATATATAGATCGTTTTATAAAAGTAAATTCTATGTCATTTAATCTTTCGCTTCACAGTTCCCAAGACACCAATGTTTTAAAATTAGTTTCTAACGTCATTTTGTACATAAACGATACACATTGAGTATTATTATTCATTGTTAAGTCGATATTAAGTATTTCTGTTGGCTGGGTTGTAAAAAAGTTTGGTTTAGACAAGAAAATTATACATGTGGAGGAACAATTTTGCCTAAAAGACATTCATAAAATAGACAAACCGAGTTACAAATCCTACAACTTTTTATAATTTATGATGATGTTGGACAACATAATTTCTTTCTAAAAATGTCTTATAATTTTATAAATAATTTATGTGAAATTTATGACAGAATTTCAATAATATATATAATTTATTAAATCGCAACATCGCAAAGCCAATGCGATATCGCATTGCTTTGGTGTGCGCCGACCCGAGATACTCGGATAGTCTAGTCGGTGCAGTTATACTCGTATTTATGATTATTTAAAAATATAAAATACCCATGCTTATTCAATAAAAAAATCTAATAACTACTGTAAAATTGCATGGAATAATTTGTTCTGAAAAACCAAAGCACAGTTTATAAGTCCAGTTACACAGGCAAAATAAAAACAAAAACTTAACTCAAACAAATACACTAATACATGAAGATTTTTAAGAATTACACATTCCCTGCTTCCATTCGTTTTACTTATCTAATTAAACAACAAATCAGTGAAATAACTTGAATTTCCTGTATTTAATAATAAAAGAAAAGCAATATACTAACTTTTATGTGTACGTGTGTTGCAAGAATTAGTGAGCTCGGCTAGGACAGTAAAGATTGGCATTTTGTGTTCCTTAATTTAGACATAAGTACCCGATGGCTATATAATATTAATTTTATCTATAAGTAAGTGTGTCATGATTTTCTCGCATAATGTAATAACATTTTTTGTATACGTGCTTCCATGATAAGCTTGCATTGGATAATGCTTCTTTCGTGTTTCCTAATAAGTGCTACTTCATAGATTTGTACTAAGTTTATTTGTAAGCTAAGTTTAAGTTTGAAGGCCTAATGTAATTCAGAATACAATAGACCGCGGTGAAACAGAAATGAGTGTTATAAGATTTATGAGTGTTTATTAATTTTGTACATATTAAAGTTAATGCAATAGGCAATCACTGCAGTGAAGGGATCCGAATATTTTTAAGAAGATTTTGAGTTAACTTTATCTTTATTATAGAGGTAGTATGTACCTCGATAAAAAGGAGTTTATGAGTTCTATTTTAGACCCTTTGTTGTTTGATCAATGCCTAAGCCTATTTTAACGGAGTTTTCTTTATGAGAAAACTGATTTAATACAGAAAGGATTAATAAGTTTTATGAAAATCTGTTCATTCAGAAAACCATCTTAATTGACTTGGGTTAAGGGGTTTTAAAATTCAGAAGTTATTAAAAATCTGGGTCATCCTACCTCTTAGCAATTTTGTGTTAGAATAACAATTATTGCAGTATTCATTACGTTCAATTAGAGTATTTTATGTTGTAAGGAGGCTTGACTAGACACAAATAAATAAACCAAAGATTAGAATATTGTGTATTGTGTATTGTGTGGTGCCAACTTAACGACATTAAATTTGATAATGAGTAACATAGGTATTTTAAAATGTCACCGTATTAACAAAAAAAAAACTAAAACATCAACAATAAAGAAATAAATTTTGTGAACAAAAATAAATACCAAAAGTTCGGTTCCTAAATAAAACACCATTTATACTGTGTAAAAGCGGTAAATGCGGCCAAATCTACATATAGGTAAACTTCAGTAGGTACGCGGCGCAAGGGTTCGCATCCAAGTCGTGCCTGACAAGTCCCTTCATGTTTTTATCGAAAAGTCTTTGACCGCTAATATCAGCTGTTTTCGATCGCCCTGAACATACATGATGTGCAAAAATTTAAAAAACTAAAAATCAATCCTGTGGCTAAACTATTTCACCTATACGACTGATTTTTGGTACAAAGCCTTACAACGTTGTAAGGTATATCTGGTATGATTTAATGTCGTTAAGTCGGTGCCACTCGGTATGTGTATAATTTCAGGCAAAATTTAGAAGGTCCCTTCGCCTCAGTGTCGTTATGAATAAGTTGCGCCGACCAAAACACGTGGAATATGCTAAGAACTAGATAATAATTTGTATTGTAAAGTCGTTCCTTTCTTCAATGGTAATAGTTTTAAGAATAACAATGATTCTCTGTCACACGATCTTTCTTGGAATGCTAACAGCTGTCATGAAACTTCCGATTGGTTTCGATTGCTATGGGTCTTGGAGTCGACTAAGAAGATTTTCTTGAAAGCATATTCCTAACTTTCAAAAAGTAGTAAACTAGTGAGAGAGGAGTGCTGTACCTATTTTTATTAAAGAAGAGGGGGGAAACGAGGTTCACCCGATGTTAAGTGATCACAGCTGCCCATAAAAATCCAGAATAACTGTGGACTCGTGGACCACAGACCTTACCTTAGACCTTACAATAAACCTTACCTTACTGCTCGAGTCGGTCAACACAGGTGTACATTTGTATCTTTGGTTATTGCTTTGTAAAATTTCGTGAAAAAATATTAAAATAATATTAGCCCTGTAATATTACTGTCCCACTACTGGGCACGGACCTCCTCTACTAATGAGTGGGGTTAGGCCATAGTCTACCACGCTGGCCTAATGTGGATTGGTAGACTTCACATAACTTCGAAATTCTTGTGGAGAAATTCTCGAGTATGCCGATTTCGTCACGATGTTTTCCTTTACCGTTATAGCAAGCGATAATTCACAATGAAAACACATTTAACATAAAAAAGTCAGAGGTGTATGCTCCATGTTGGGGTTGGTCTCGAACCTCCGACACTCATCTTGACAGTCCGTACCTACCATTCCCAACTGAGCTATCGCTGCTTTATTGAAAAAAAGATTATAGACCGTAGCACAAACTTTAAACCTAATTATTTACATAACTTTACATAAAACAAAATCGAATTTCAAGAAAATCGTCTCAGTTGCCGACGTATCTCGCTTAACGATTATCGATATATCGACTATCGAATCGCATTTCGACATCGAATTGCGGTCTATATCTATAGTAAAATGTAAGAGTACTATCGGTGCAAACATAAGATAGAATGATCACTGTGATTTAAATGTTGTTCAAGGGAAATGTGAGACGTGTAACATAACGTTTAATTTCGTATATCGAAATTTGATGTCATTGCGCTCAAAGTCAGAAGTGTATTAGACTTTTTATAACTAAAAGAGCAATGGTACGTAAATTTTTATTGTGTTTAATGTAAATATTTTTCGTCATAGCCGTGTTGTTCATGACATCGTTTGTATTATTTATAGGCATTGGTGCATATCATGTGTATAGAGCAGATGATTAATCAAATAAATTAGAACAAAAATATAGTTGATAACAATGTTTTATTTTCTAACACCCTTTTTAATCGACTATGTCGTCGACTGAGTCTTTATGACAGTTCTTTCTTTCTTGACTGCCTCGGTGGCGTGGTGGTATTTCGGTACGACTACGGTTCTGAGGTCTCGGGTTCGATCCCCGGGTCGGGCAAATTTATATTGAATTTTTCCATATCAGCCCGGAGTCCGGAATTTGTGCCCGATATGGTGATAGGCTCGCCCCCTATCAAATCTGGGACGGAACTAAGCTCGGCGAAATGTGGGTGTTCGCTAGTGCGCCTCTGCCTATCCCTTCGGGGATACAGGCATGAGCTTATGTTATGTTATGTTCTTTCTTTCTACCTGCCCTTATCCCACCTTAATGTGGGGTCGGCGCAACACACTTTTCCAAGCATGTTGCAGGGGATTTGGCTTAGTTTTTCGACCGGCTGTCTCTGCCTGATGTTTATGAGAGTTAATAGATGTTTTTTTAACCGTGTGATTTTGATAGCAATAAGCTTCGTCAATGTTTTCTCCATACAAACCCACATAGCAAGACGTTGGAAACTAATTTAAATAGTCACGGGGGCTCGGCCTCCGGTGGCCCATACGCTTATGTTACATATATATGTGCCACCTCCAACGGGTTAAATAAATAAATACACCCAACAGTCACACACAAAGTCCTGACCCTAAACTAGATATAACCTGAATTTTGGGTATCAAAAACTATGACTGTCGGTATCATAATCCCCACACCCAAAAATATCTGTGGGTGACACAAAAATTTATCTCAGCGCTGGAATCGAACTCGCGGCGATTCGCTTTCGGTCCGTGGCGCAGCGGGCGGCTATTAATCTAATGAAAAATCTATTATGTTTAAATAGATCGTGTTTATCTATCATTTATTTAAATTCTTTCTTTCTTTCTACCTGCCCTTATCCCACCTTAATGTGGGGTCGGCGAAACACACTTTTTTAAGCATGTTGCAAAGAGGATTTGGCTTAGTTTTTACGACCGGCCGTGCATGACGTCAACCCCCTATGAGGGATCCAGTCCCGGGCAAATTAAATTAGGAAATTTACTTTGCCCGACCTGGGAATCGAACCCAGGACTCCCGGTCCACCGCCTATACATGCTGCCATTAGACCAAGGAGGCGACATTTAAATTGTGGCGTCAAATCTAAACAAAATCTTAACATGAGATATATTTTATTAAACTTCTACAATAATTTCCATTTTTTGAACATACAAATACCATTTATTTACATACAAAATTATTGCAACTCTTAAATAAATCATCACAAAGAAAACGATGGCCCATTTTCGACGTAAAATGATTATGATTAGAATGTGTACAACCAATAGTAACAAGCCATCCTACATAAAATAATACATCACAAAACATTTACATATAATATAAATAGTTAAATATAGAGAAAATAAATATAACTTAATATACATAATATTTTTTTTATGATTTATTAGGTTTACGCGAATGTTATTCATTGAAATGAAGTTATTTTTACGGATTCTATCAAGATTTGGTTTTAATTTTTATGCCCGACGTTTCGAAATCTTTGCAGCCTTCGTGGTCCGACCCGTGACCGTGGCTTTCAAAACGTCGGGCATAAAAATTAAAACCAAATCGTAATAGAATCCGTAAAAATGGTTTTATTTCAATTATATTTTTTTCTATTTTTTATTATATTATACATAGATACACACTCACGCCTGCATCCTATAGAGGTAGGCAAAGACAATTGGGTACTTGACTATTTTTATAAATTCATTTTATATGAAATTTACCTCGTCTTAAGTATAGTACAGAAAGAAATATTGGAATATTCTCAAAAACAAAAAAGTTATAAGCCTTTGAAGTTCGGTGTAACCTTCAAACTGCGGGAAAGAGAAGTATCAGTATAATCACGTCACGCCATAACGGAACTTGCGTTAGAAAGGTATAGCAGGTAATCTCCAATATGCCCCCACTCCAGAATTTAAAATATGAATTACTGCCTCATTTTTCAACCAATTTCGATGCAGTTTTTACAGATGGGTTTGTTTTTTGTTTTATTTGCTATTACATATAAATATGTGTATAAAATTAATCATACTCAAGTACCGAATTGAGCGCCACAAGCTACGATCCTGACACACCTCTTTTATATTATATTGTATTATTATCGTTGCACTAATTAATAGAAAACAGAGGTAGTATTTTTGAGGCTTCCTTAATCCTCCATTCGCCCGATATTGACATTTGTCCTCCATCTTTTAAATATATATAGAAAAAGCAATACATCTATAATGCCTTTATACTTGACTCTTTATAAAGAAAATGCATTATATTATGAGTCTTACACATATTAAGACAAAAAAATAATATAAACCCTGTAATATTTTCTGTCTCACTGCTGGGCACAGGCCTCCTCTACTAATGTGAGGGGTTAGGCCTTAGTCTACCACGATGGCCTAATGCAGGTTGGTAGACTTCACATACCTTTGAAATTCTTGGGGAGAAATCCTGGGGTATGCAGGTTTCCTCGTGATGTTTTCCTTCACCGTTATAGCAAGCGATAATTCACAAAGAAAATACACTTCACATAGAAAAGTCAGAGGTGTATGCTCCATTTTGGTGTTGGTCTCAAACCTCCGATACTCATCTCGACAGTCCGTACCATTCTCAACTGAGCTATCGCTGCTTTTAGAAAAGAGCTTTTTTGTGTTAAGACAAACTAAAGATGAAATAAAGCATGTAAAAAAACATTATAGGTACATATAATAGAAAAACCTGGCATAGACCCGAATGGCACTAAACAGATTAAAAAGATTTAGGACAGGCTTCAATGTCAGCTATTTATATTTAATTTTACGAGTAAAAATATAACGAAATATTATTTTTCATAAAAACTTAATTGTTTCATTAATTAGTGCAACGATGTGGAGTTTGTGTCTACACCGTGTTCAAGTAACAATAGTATTCGAAATGTCGATTTATCGTTAATATGAAAATGTCCTAAGAAACAGCAATTATGTTTCCAAACTCTTAATATTAGCTTTAAACGTCAATTATATTATCTGGATTAGTACAACGTTTCGAAATTAGTTTTAAACATATTTCGCAGTTCGATTAAGATTTATAAGAATTTAAAAATAGTCAAATGAGAGAGAGTAGAATTTATTCCAATCGTCACTTAAGTTGTATGTTATAAATTACCCACAGCCCCCTTAAATAGCTATATCTGTGCTTAATAGTACCATTATATTGGGATCGACTTGCAATATCAAATCGGTATTTAGTATTACTTTGTATTATAGACTATAGTGAAATACTCGATGAGTTTGTCGAGTTTTCTCGACGTATCGATGTCAGTATTGGAAAGAAAGAAATGAACTTTAATACGATGTTACGAGTAGATTACCCAAAATATTCTACGTCAGTTAATCGTCGTGGGCTACATTTGAACATTCAGACACAAACTCCATCTATAAACTATCGATTTCAAGTTCGCAGTATTTTAAAGTAGATTGACAACGCCTGACTGCGAACTATTTTTTTATTACAAGACGATTTCACACAAACATTAAAAGCTACTTGTGAGACCGTCTTTATTTTTTTACGTATCTCTTTATACATTACATGGACGTGAATAGAGATCCGTATTTTCAATTTTACAAAAATAAAATCCTTTAATTCAATTGTCTATCTAAAACTACTTCATATGGACTTTGTATCGACAACTCTGGAGTTTTATACCCAAAGACTGGATAGTTGAAGTATTACGCATTTTGTATGAATGAGGATTGTTATCAATTTGTTTTATTTATTAATCTCTGGAATGAATTAATGATTCTATCCTGAATTATAATGGTATATTTTATCGATATAATTACCCAAAGTTATCGATACAAAAATCATTATAAGAATTTCCTAAAGTCGATAGTAAATACATTCATTTTAATTTTAGATTGAGGTGACTGGTTAAAATTTATAGGCTTTGCGCCTTTATATGATGGTATTTATTTTCAAAAAGTTTTTATTTTAACCTTATACTAACATATTTTTATGATGGTAACTGATAATACTAATCAGGCGCCGAAGTAGGAAACTAATTAACGTTTAGCAATCCCTCAACGTTCTCTATACTAACCATAGGAATTCATCCTTATTGTCTCGAATACGAGCTTTTGAACTTCGGATGTACAGCCAGAAAAATCATCAGTTTTTTTTGTATTTCTGGTGTGGAACAACACTATTGTCGATGTTTTTATTACGTGTCGAAAAATATTAAGAAAAAGGAGAGATAGGTATATTATAATAGTTGTTCAATCAAATTTTGCAGTTAAAATAAAGCTTTATAACTTTGATGTAAGTTTAATATTTTCTTGTCACAACTGTTATCCATTTAACAAAGTTTCAATAACTTGTCTAATGAAAAATATATTTTAACATTAAATTCACATAGAATAGCACGAGTTATATTTGTACATATTTAGACAAAGATATATACGAATTCTCAAAATATTTGAAAAATAATTGGTGAAATTATAAATGCAGAACATGCTTTGAGTTAGTAATTAAAGAAAAAATATACAATAATAAGAATAGAAGGTTATCATCGAGAAATCTAACCCATTTCCTTCGTTTTTTTCAAACCATTCAAACTAAGTCGTGTTTTCATACAAAAAGTTAAATTAATTTGTCATATTGCACAAGTACAACACAAACGCACATAAACATTCATAACATTCATAATGCAACACTATCACATCGCAGACTATACTTTCTTAACCACAAGCCAAAACACTTACACCTTTACAATCCTTTGCAGTTTATAATATATTAAAATTTTATTTTATAGTATTTTTCCAACATTACTATACTAAAACCAACATGTTATATAGGAGTTACTAAGTCGATAAATTTGAGGCAACCCCATAATCACATTTAAAAAGTTCATACTGTCAGTTTTTACCAAAAAAATATTACTTACAAATATTTTCAATTCCATTTTCAATTATCGATTAGTTTTAACTGTACAACTCTTTTAAAATATAAGATTTTTTATCGACAACTTTATCTGACATCGATAGTTTACTCGTTAAACATAAAAGAGTTATATCGACATAATTATCATAATATTACAGTGCCTATTATTATATGGGGTTACTCGACTATCGATAACAGCTATCGACTTAGCGTCACAATATTTGAACACTACGCTGAAAGTTTTAACGCTGGTATATCTTACCTTCTGCGTTGTAGTTAATATCAAATGGTTTCGACAAGTCCTTTCCTCTTGGGTCGAGGTTCACCAGATATGAAAGAGGTTTCCTCTGACGAGTTGCTTATCACTTTTTGCAGTTGGGTTGATGTGCTTGGTTGGGTCTGAATAAAGAATAAAAAATACGCATTTTATTCAATATACGGCCTGCAATAGCAAGCTAGTTTTCACGTCGGTTTTTGGTCACGAAGTGAAGGCTAGCTGCTACCTGCTCTTATGTGGAGATGGCGTAATACAATTAGTCGAGCATATTGCAGATAGGATTATTACAATCTGCTAACGAAAAACGTCCACCAAACCTGGAAATCGAACTCGGGATTTCCGGGTTCATGGCCTATATAAGCTGCCATTACACCAAGGCGGCGCCTAAGTACAAACAAATCAAAACATAATAGGGAGACCTCGCATGCTTTAGTCGACAAAATTATATCGACTTGAATTTAATAGATATACACCAGCTGAGGCTTGAAAACGTTGTTTGGTTGACAAAATTATATCGACTTGAATTGACTAGATGTACACCAGCTGAGACTTGAAAACGTCGTTTGGTTGACGAAACTATTCCGATTTGAATTGACTAGATATACACCAGCTTAGGCTTGAAAACGTCGTTTTGTTGACAAAATTATGCCGACTTGAATTGACTAGATATACACCAGCTGAGGGTTGAAAACGTTGTTTGGTTATACCGACCTGAATTGGCTGGATATATACACCAGATGAGGCTTAAATACGTCGTTTAGTGATACCGACTTGAATTGACTAGATATATACACCAGCTGATGGTTGAAAATGAGTCAAAGGACAGTGCCACTAAACATACCTGTTGGACCGTTGGTGGTGGAATGGAACTGGCGCTCGCTGCGTTTCTCCTGATATCTTCGAGCGGTATTTCCTCTGACCTTGACCTTGGGGAACCCTCTCTGGAGCCGTGGGTGCTGCTACTTCGAGATACGCTGCTGAAACGTTCAAAACTGTTGTAAAGGTTGCGGTCATAAATTTTATTTTATTATTACTAGGTTTTGCTCGTGACTCCGCCCGCGTTGTTTTTTCTGGGATCCCGTATTTATATTACGTAAACGCGGTAATGTACTTTTTGTACATTGGCTCTTTACTCCGAGACATAAGATGTCCAGTAATTACACTAGCTATAATGTCCTTTCAACTGGAAATCAAGCTTGTGCAATGCTGTTTGGCAATAGAAATAAACATAACAACTTCTTATTACATAAAAAATATAATAATAATATAATAACGAACAGATTCTCACAATGCCGCGCTTGGCTTACATTTTAAATCGATACATCGATAATCATGGTGATGGTGAAGAAAGAATTTTTATTTTTGCAAGTTTTTGTCTATCCTAAAATGAAATTCTGTGCACGTCACTGCATAATACCTTTCTCTGCTGGTGGTCCGTTCTCTGTAGACAACGATACCGTCTTTGAGCAAATGTCCGCTTGGCCTTCGAAGTCGCCGTTCTACATCGTCACTGTCGCCTCCTAAATCAATAATAATCAAATCAAATCAAATCAAATTATTTATTGAATACATAAAATGTTCAAACATCATTTAGATTCCGTCAAATTTTAACTCTACCGCCTGTTCGGAAGGCTGTTTCGCCAGAGAAGAACGGGCAAAAAACTGTGACGTTGCACTTTTTAACACCAATTAACAGACAGTTACTAATAAAGTACAGCACCAGATACAGAAAGACCTTAAATTAGAGCAGCTAAACCATGATAATAGATATTATTGGATATAGGGCAAAGTAACATACAAGATACTGAGTGACCCCCATAGCCATATATAATAATAAAATTAGCCCTGTAATATTACTGTCCCACTGCTGGGCACGGGCCTAATCTATTAAATATTATTATGTTTTAATTAAAATTTACTGTTATTCTTTCGAAATGCTGTAAACCAAAAAACTATCACAATCCCGTAAATATAAAGAAAAAAACAAAAATAATATAATATTTATGCCATTTATGCCATATGCAAACAAGTTGAAACACGTTTAGTGCGTACTCTCGAAAATAATTATTTTGTAGTGTATAATAACTGCATTAGTAACATGGACCTATAAAGTATTTTTTTATAGCAGGGATTGGCAAACGAGCAGATGAGTCACCTGATGGTAAGTGATCTATACTGCTCATAAACAACTAAGACACAAAAAGAATCATAGGTGCGTTACCAACCTAAATGGAGGAAATGGAAGGGCAGGGGAAAAGGGATTGGAAAAGGGGCGAAATGGGTTACCGGAAATCTCACTCACCGAACGAAACGTCCACATAACATATAAGCACACGCCTGTATCCCCGAAGGGGTAGGCAGAGTCGCACTAGCGAACTAGAACACCCACATTTCGCCGCGCTTAGATCCGTCCCAGATGTGATAGGGGGCGAGCCTATCGCCATATCGGGCACAAATTCTAGACTCCGGGCTGATATGGAAAAATCTAATATCACTTTCGAACCCGAGACCTCAGAACCGTAGTCGTACCGAAACACAACCACGCCACCGAGGCAGCCGAGGCAGTCGAGGCAGTCGGGGCAGACGCTCGATCCCTAGGAACATTATGCTGACCTGTAGATCTCCTGACGGCGGAGAGTCCGGGCCGCGCGAACAGCGGGCGGTGTCGCGGCGCCAGCGCGGGCGCGCACATGCCCGACACCTCCAGCAGGCGACCGATCTGCTGCATCTTCTTTTGACGGGCTTTCGTACGGCCCTGTCGACAATTCAATCATAATTCACGTGATTGTTTTGTACGTGGTAGTGCCACGCTAAGTAGTCAACGACGACACACCTAATGGACGCCGCATTACAAGCGACCGACATTTGATAACACATCTGATTGTAAGATCAGCCCGCCTAGCATGCGCGCCACGAGAAAATGTTGTCTACGTTTTTTATCGTGTCATAACCGGTTTTCTCTATTTGTCTACGGCCAATAACATGCGTCCTCATTTATTTTCATACAATATTGTAGACAACACCTCTACAGTCAGTTGTCGAGATATATTGTGACACGCATGCTAGCCGGGCTGTTATAGCGGACCGCACAATACATTCAAATCAGATTTGACCGCATCTTCGAACCCTAAACACTTCCGTGTTAGCGAATTTAAAAAATCCGTATAAATATTATAATACCTACTTGAACAACACGGCGGTGTCGTTAAAACAACCAGATTTTGAGGAGTACCCCGTGTCCTCATACTTTAGCTAATTGGCAAACTTGGTTTGACGAAATATTTCGAACATTAAGTGTCTATTAAGGTAGGTCGTCGCTGTAAGTAGTAGAGCCACGTTAATAAGTGGTAGATCCTCGATGATGAGTGGCAGTTATGTCGACCTGTGGTAGGTACGTGGTAGAGTTACTTTTATAAGTGGTAGATCCGTGATAGTAAGTAGTATAGTCATGCCGATAAATGGATTGGTAAAGACACGCTCGACGTGGTATAATCAAGCTAATAAAAGGTAAATCTATGTTATGTGGTAAAACAGTCTATATGAGATGTAAAGCCACGTTGTACAGACAATACTGCCTTCAATCTTGAATAGGCCAGCTCAACCAAACTACATCCAATTTCACAAAAAATCGTCACTTCGGAAAGTCACCTTTGTTAGCCTTTGCTTAGCCGCCATACTTCTGATGTGGTCGTCGAATTTGAACTTGGCCCTCAGCAACACTGTCCTGGGTAGAGCACCGCTGGCGCCTATCCGGGGCTTGTGGATCGTGAGATGTAAGCATCGAGGATCTTCTTTGTCGCCTTGTATCTAAAATAATACACATTTTCTTTATAATCAGTTACAGAAGGTTTTCATAATGATTTCTTAGGTTTACGCGAATGTTATTCATTGAAATAAAACTAGTTTTTACAAATTTAATCGCGATTTGTTTTGTATTGATTTTATTTTTAGTTTTCGATACAAAACAAATCACGATAAAATCCGTAAAAACTAGTTTTATTTCAATAAAGGTTTATTAATTTACATACATTAGCTCATTAGCGAACTAGAACACCCGGATTTTGCAGAGCTTATTTCCGTCCCAGATGTGATAGAGGGCAAGTCTGTCGCCATATCGGTCACAAATTCCAAACTCCCGGCTGATTTGAATTGAAAAAACCCAATATCACTTTGCCCGACCCAGGGATCGAACCCGAGATCTTAGGACGGTAGTCTGAGCAGCAAATAAAGATTACGATTATTTCCAGTTTACTTTTTCAGTTAAAGGTCAAACTGATAACTGATAAACAATTTCGTGCAAACCTTATCACAGTATTTATTGGGGTAACAGATAATAACACAAACTAAATCTTATGAAATCAGTTCAATTCGTGTTTCGGGAATTTTTAATTTAACAAAATTTAAGACTTAATTGTCGATATAATTATTGATATCGATACCTGTTTTATTATCTTAAATAATTTAATTGCTATTTTAAAACATTTAAGATATACATAGCAACTGTTTACCGTAAAAATAAAACGTACCCTCGAATAATGAAACGCTACTCAACTTTAACGTCTACATAAATTGTTTTGCGCCATACAACTTTGACAGATAAGCCAGTATCAAATGACATAACATGAGCTCAATTGTTTGAGTTACGTTCCAGTATTCCAGGATTAGCATACTTACATCTAAGTCCTGCAAACTGCCGACTAGTTTGGCGACGCCCCATCCCAGCCTCTGTTTATCCGGCTCAACTAGTATTATTTGTATGTTGTCTACAGCCAAAAATCTATGCTGCCACGTCCCGTCCTTTTGTATTATATCACACGATATGAGATCAGAATCATCTGGAAATAATTGGTGACAAAATAGGTTTATGCGAAGTTTAAAATCACAAGCGGCTGTGCTTCAATATACACATAATAATAACATAACACATACATAAGCTCACGCCTATATCCCCGAAGGGGTAGGCAGAGGTGTACTAGCGAACTAGAACACCCACATTTCGCCGAGCTTAGTTCCGTCCCATGTGATAGGGGGCGAGCCCATCGCTATATCGAGCACAAATTCCAGACTTCGGGCCGATATGGAAAAATCCAATACCACTTTGCCCGACCCGGGGATCGAACCCGAGACCGTAGTCGTACCGAAATACAACCACGGCACCGAGGCAGTCATAATAATAATATAATACAGATAGTACTACTACTTATGTTATATTATTTTATCGATAATTCATATCTTCTTTGTTAAGGTGTATTTCCAATTATCGCATCAAACTTTTAAGAAGCGTGTCGATTACATCTTCATGCTATGGGTTACATAATTTAAGCGGAAAAAAGACAAAGTATTTTGGTCTAAATGTTAGGGACGTTTGTCGCGCTGTTTGAAAGTCTCCCTTAAGAGTATAATCATTTAGCAGGTATAATTTATCTAGTAATTGAAAATAAATCTTATTAAAACTTACTAAGGTCCAAAACGTCTCCAACTTGAACAAAAGGCGCAGGGTTTGTCAATGGCAGCTGATTTTCTTGCTTTCCACTTAATTTTAGATACAAGTCTCGGATGAGGAAAAATGTTCTTATCGCTCGCCGCGCTCTTTCCATCTAATTTAACAAAATAAATAAAAATTTACATCACTAGGACAAAAGCTTTTTTTTTCTTTTCGACCAACTTCCAAAAAGGAGAAGGTCCTCAATTCGTGTGTATTTTTTTTTATGTATATTACGCGATATCTCAGCCGAATGTGGACCGATTATCAAAATTCTTTTTGTGTTCGATAGAGCTTCTTTCAAGGGTGGTCCCATATAAATTTGGTTACGATCGGATTTGAAGTAGGTCTCTTAAGTTTTTAAACTTGTGATTATTAGAGGACAAACTTGTAAGTAAACACAACATTAATAAATGTAATAAATACATTGGCGTTTTTATATACATTATACAGGGTGTCTATTTGATAATTGTTTTTTTATTTGAATCAAACTAATTTTAATGACATTATGGAAAAAAGATCATCTTTTTTCCTACCTGCCCTTATCCCACCTTCATGTGGGGTCGGCACAACATACTTTTTCAAGCATGTTGCAAAAATGATTTGGCTTAGTTTTATAACCGGCTGCCTGCCTGACGTCAAAATCATGATAAATAATAACATAGGAAACTCACTTCTCCCCCAGGTAATCGCTTCGCAAACGCTATCCCCGACATAGGCGTCCTCGTGGGCGGCAGTAATATGGCCGCGTCCATACACAACCACTCCACATTCAACGGCCGCTTGCTCATCTCACAGTACCTGGTTGAATAAATAACATAAGCTCACGCCTGTAACCCCGAAAGGGTAGGCAGAGGCGCACTAGCGAACTAGAACACCAAAATTTCGCCGAGCTTAGTTTCGTCCCAGATGTGATGGGGAGCGAGCCTATCACCATATCGAGCACAATCTTATCTAAATAATACTCAATCAAAACAATTATTATTTTACATTAGTAATGTAATAAATATTAAGATAGTCATTTTTTTATTGGAATTAATTTAATCTAAATGTATTAAAAGTCACTGTTTTTTAAAATGCTTAAATACAAGGGAATGAAATTCATTCCATTACTGAAAACGTACTTATATAAAATGTAATAAACAAATAAAATGCCTATTTCAAAAGTCGTAAGAACTTCATAAAATAAAATCAAATATGAACACCATGTACACGATTATTAAAATAGACTGGTTTATTGTTTAGTCAACCGTAGTCCTTGACGGCATTAATTAAGATTGACATAAATCATATTGATTTCTTAAGTTTACGCGAATATTATACATTGAAATAAAACTATTCTTACGGATTCTATCACGATTAGGTTTTAATTATTATTCCCGACGTTTCGAAGGCTTTGCAGTCTTGAGCTCGTACTGCATAGATCGGAACACAAATAATTAACCTATTTTGATTTTGTATAATTTTTTAATGATGGTAGATATTGTAACTCTAACCTTTTTTGGACAAATGACACCTCAGTCTGACCCGTGACAACGAAGACTGCAAAGCCTTCGAAACGTCGGGAATAATAATTAAAACCTAATCGTGATAGAATCCGTAAGAATAGTTTTATTTCAATATAAATCATATTGTAAAAACAAACAAAAAAACAATGAGACTAACGGCTAAGGGCGACTTGCAGCTCTATTATTAAACTAGAGTTAGACGTAAACTCGATGCATCCTACCGCTAATTCTTATATTTAAATCAAGATTTGGGATAAATAGAGATTTCATAGGTATGTGGAGTCTACCAACCCGCATTAGGCCAGCGTGGTAGACTAAGGCCTAACCCCTCTCATCATTAGAGGAGGCCCGTGCCCAGCAGTAGGACAGTAATATTACATGGCTAATATTAGATATTTTAGAGATTTATCGCAAAGCTGCAAGTGGCCCTAAATCTTAACTAGCAAAACTATACTTACTCATCCTCAAACATGTCCAAGAATATATCGTCGCACTTGTAGAAGTTCCTAGCGAGCGCGGCGGCACGCGCACGTAACGCGTCCGCGGCGGACACGTGCCGCGCGGCCGCCCCGCCCCCCGCGCCCGCGCCCGCCCCCGTCCCCGCTCCCCGCGCACCCCTCACGCCCTGCATCGCGATCCGCATCAGCGTCACGCTCAGCTCCAGCGTCACCAGCCGGACCTTCGACGCTGCAATTACACCGCCAGTATCTCAAGTCATTGACTAGATGTTACTGTACACCGGTGACGTCATCACTCTAACCCAACTATAAAGAGTTTTGACCAATACATGCACGAGAAAATAACTGCACTATAGCAAAGTATCATAAACATCAAAGTATCGTAATTTACAAGTGAACACCACTGCGATGGAAACCCATTACGATGGTGGTGATAAACATTAGTGGCCACCAGAACCTAGATTGCATGAATTCTTCACACATCAAGGAGGGAAAGTAAAACAAAGGGTCTGCGACAGCACAGACCTATGCAGTTACACTGACACAAAATATCATAATTATATCGCTAAAACTAAATTCATATCAACGTTGACTTAAATACGTCTGACAAGTTATTAATTGTATAATAATTGAGATCTATAAGTTTCATGGAAAATTTACAAAAATATTTCTGGGTTTAGTGATTACAATCAAGATACACCATTGATTATGAGAAACAATAGAGCTTGCGATTCAAGAAAATTTTCCTTTAAGATATTTGAACTAAAATTAATAAAACAATTTAAAATAAATATGTGAAAATAGAGATGAGAATTACAGATACTTACTAGGTTTACAACTTAAGTTAGTGATAGCCATTAGCTTTGAGATTAGTAACTCGTTGAAACTCTGCTTCGGTTTTTTTACAGGCGACGATGATGCATCAGATCTAGTCTCGGATTCATCATGTTGACTTGATGCACTACTCGTATTTGGTGCATTCATCGCAATATTATCTTCAGACGAACATAGTAGAGTATCCAAAAGTTCTGTATTTACTCCTGAAATAGAAAAATAATGTGCAAATATTGTCCACTTATTAATAACAATAAGAAAATATAATACTTACCCACTAATGGCCCAAGTAAGCAAGTAGACGAACACAAATAAATAAATATTAGTAAAGATTTCATAAGCATTGTGTAATAGATGATTTTGTAATTGTAGTAATAGAAATTGTAAATGCTTATCTTTTCTGTACTCAAAAGATAAGTCACGCACTTCTATTAAGAGTAATAATTAACACAATACGGCAAATAAATATAAATAAAGAAATTCCTATTTCATTTGATATGAGTTTATACAAAAACTAGTAGAAAATTATAACTTAAATAATATTTTATCACTCACCTTTGTTATTAATCAATGCAAATAACAAACACAATGCAAACAGTGCCTTATAGTCGTTCTCACTGCAGTCCAATGAATCGAATATCGTTTTCAAGAAAGGTCTCTTTTCTATTTCTTTATTTTCTCTCTCTAATATGTTATCTAAGATTACCGTCCGTTCACTCGATGTACTAGGAGCGACACCTAACAATTTCTGTTTCTCTTCATCAGTTATATTGTTTAACTCTTGGCCAGTTTTAGAAGAACCCGATTCGATACCAGAATCAGGTAGCGGTGAGTCGGGCATATTTTCCGTAATTGCACTTGATTTTACTGAGTGTATTTGAGTAACCAAGTCTTCAGTCGAATCGTGTCCTATACTCGAAGTCTCGCTTATGTGAGACGTGGATGGAAGTGAAGTAGATACCAATTCAGGATCGAGATCGCAACTACTTTGATCCGTATCTTTATCGTCATAACCAAAAGATTTATTTCCACTGAATTCAGGAGTAGTATAGTCTCTATCGCTTGAGGTATTCTCTAAAGCCTTCTCCAGACTTAATTGCGGCTTAGAGAATTCTAATTTGACAATTGTTTTAGCGTTCCGTATGTACATTTCTAGTATCTTCGTCGCCCCGTCCTCGAACACCGATAAGTCCGATTGCAATATGATCCAGGCCAACGCGTGCACGATCGGCCCGTGAGTAATTATCAAGAAGACTTGCGATAACAGAAATAGGGCGACCACGCACGAGACCGATGGTTTTGATTCATCCTCAGACTCGGCTCTTTGTCTTGCGAAGGTCATCCTTGTTGGTGAAACTTCGCTGTTCTTTCCTTTTAGTATTGCTTCTAGGTTCCGTGTGATTACTTCTATGCTTTGTATATGATCTCTGTTGTAGGGTGAGGATGTTGTGGAACGCTTTATGGATTGTGAAGTGAGGGAATAGATGTAGAGTGGTATAAATAGTTTGTGCAACAGATGCTCCGTCAGCACATCATTTAGATCAGGAATGTTTAGACATAAAATATCGTTAATGTAATGTAGGTGGTCCAAGTGTTCAGCCACAAGATCGTCCAGCTTTTGTTGTGATTGGTGGCTACAAGAGAAAAAACTGGTTTAAATTGATATACCGATATTGAAAATATGTATTCCATGATCATCTGAAGAAGGTTAAACATAACTTACTCAGCATCGTTTCTGACGCATGCGTCCAATTCCAAAATGTGTTTTCCAATAAACCAAACTAAATTACTAAAATATGGCGCTGCCGTTCTGAAAACATTGAACACGGATGCTTTATGTCGAAAATTAGCCTAGTTTACTATAATACTGTTAAAAATTACGATATCAATTTAAAATCCCTTTTCTGCATTATAAAAATAGAAAGAACAGAATCACTTTTTCTGCTCGAACTGTGCAAAATCTCGATATTATTTTTCGAAATCAAAGTAAACGAAAGAAACTTCCTTCTTTATACTTAATCGTTTGGTAATATTGTTTATAATTCGTCTTACCTGTCCCTTATAAATCTAAGCATGCTCGCATCTTGTACTCGATATACGTTCAGCGTGAGTGTCCTTACTGCTATTCGCACCATTGATTCTGAGTGGTTGAAGAACTTTATAGCTTCGGTATATAAAGGGAAATCTTTCGTGTGCTGCAAACAATAATGTGATTATTTTACTACAATGTGAGGCCGGTGCAACACATTTTTCCTTTGTTGCAGAAAGCATTCGGCGTCCTTATTACGACTTGCTTGCCTGACGTCAACTACGTTTGAGGTATCCAGTCTCGAGCATTTGGCATTGCATCAAAAACACTAGATGTTCTAGACCAAAGAGGAGATTTTACTACATAATATACATGTGACAAATTGGAGTTCTATAAATTACTAACCATTTGCACCAAAATAAAAGTAAAAGTTTTTAAATTTATCATATCTATGAAAACAAAGTTCATAATTCATATAATGTTAGCTGACATAGAAAATTATTATCAAAGTCTAACGCCTATTTTGCATACACATACTGCAAATGATTCACGAGTCATTAGAGTGTCATTTAAACTAGTCATGAGATATTATCATACTATATTTACTATTGGGTCAGGAAGACTATACAAGTCAAGATCGTGGGGCAAAACGAATGATATCCGCATGAGATAATTTATATATGCATATAAAAAAGACATATCTAATTTTAAAATATTTATCATGCTATTTTAAGATTTTTTAAACAAGCCAGTATGTTTTTGTCTGTTATCTCTTTGCATCTATTTAGCATTCATTAAGTAAATAACAATATTTATTATCTATTCCTACCCATTTTGTGACAATGAATTTATACCTTTTTTATAGCAGAGACTGGCAAATGAGCTAGGTGGATCACCTAATGGTGATCTCCACCGCCCATAGACACCCAAGACACAAACTGAAGGGTGTGTTGCCAACCTAAAAAGGGAACTAGGGATTGGGAAAGGGAGGCGGGAATTGGGCCACCGGAAATCTCACTTACCGAACGAAAAGCGACAGCAACCTGCCACTTTACATCGGTATTCTGTAAGACATTGGTATTAAATCGGTCGAGCTGGCCCATTCGTGCTGTAGACGTATCTGTCTACAGCGTGGATCTACCGCTTAAAGATAAATTATAAAAAATATTTCCCCATGAACATTTCCTAAGATACTATTTTAAGTCTCAACAGACTCCAAATATCACTTCACAAAAACGCACAATAACGACATTACTCCAAAAACTTTATGGTAATAAAATAAATGAAATTTATTTTGAAATTGTATATTCACCTTGACTATGTATATTTGCCAAGTCTGTGGCCTTGTATTTTACTGTACACGGTACCTAATCAAATGTCCAAAAAAGAGTATACCTGCCCTGTATCATATTAAAGAGTATATACCTGAACAGATAAAAAGAGTATATAGTTTTTTTATGACTGCCTCGGTGGCGTGGTGGTATTTCGGAACGACTACGGTTCTGAGGTCTCGGGTTCGATCCCCGGGTCGGGCAAAGTGATATTGGATTTTTCCATATCAGCCCGGAGTCTGGAATTTGTGCCTGATAAGGCGATAGGCTCGCCCCCTATCACATCTGGGACTGAACTAAGCTCGGCGAAATGTGGGTGTTCTAGTTCGCTAGTGCACCTCTGCCTACCCCTTCGGGGATACAGGCGTGAGCATATGTATGTATGTTTGTATGTTTTTTTTATAAAATTAATATCATAGTTCAGGTGATCATCAGCAGTGCAGTCCATATAGGCAAAAAGACACTGTCTACGCTGACAATTTGCTATTTGCCCAAATAAAGAATAAAAATCATAACCGAAAACCATTTTAAAAAATAGCAGAGCCCAGCTTATCTTTTAAATCGACACGGGGCGATTGTGATGATGGTAATGTAAGTTTTTTGTCTACCCTGACCGGAATATCTATGCACGCCACTGATCATTAGTCTCCTCCTTGGTCTAATGGCAGCATGTATGGGCTGTGGACCAGGAGGTCCTGGGTTCGATTTCCAGGTCAGGCAAAGCAAATTTTCTAATTTAATTTGCCCCTGGATTGGATCCCTAGAGAGGGTTGACGTCATGCCACTGGTCGTAAAAACTAACCCACATCCTTTCTGCAACATACTTGAACAAAAATATGGAGTGCTGACCCTACATTGAGGTGTGATAAGGGCAGGTAGAAAGAAATAAAGACTACAGGTGATTATAAAAAAATTGAAAGGACAGATTATTATACTTTATTAACAAGTTATATTGACACTTTAAGAGTGAGAACATCACTTTCTTGATCTAGTGGTAACTTATAATTCGACCTATCCAAAGAATAAAGTTACATATGATAATTAATCGAAATTGCTTTTATATTTTTCTGAGCTTAAATTAACCTATATATTTAACAAATACTAGTATTTTTTTAAATTTATGACATAATAACAAGTTAAATTATGACATAGCTTAAAAAAATATTCACTAGTTAAATATACAGGTCAATAAATAAGCTCAGAAAAATAAGAAAGCAATTTCGATTAATTATCACATGTAACTTTATTCTTTGGATAGGTCGATGGGTTATGAACCGTGAGGTCCTGGGTTCGATGCGAACACAGGTAAACACCTCTTTCATCACACGTTTAAACTAGGCCGAATCCTCACTGCATGCTAGAAAAAGTGTGTTGCACACACCCCACATCACACAACTGAATAATAAATTCCATATTTTGATGACAGTAAAGTGCCTGTCCATCATCTAGTTTTCTGCAATAAACTGACAGTTTTAAGTGCACTTACCTCATTGTAAAAAAAGTGAATTGTGTGATTATTCAGTTTCAAACTTAGAGTCTTGAGAAAAGATATATAGTAAGCCATCACTTCTTCGTCCGAAAAATCGAATTTGTGAACGATTATCGAATTGACATGATTATTGCTCAATAAATAATCTGTAAAACAAACAGGATATTTAAGAACAAAGAAACTAGTTTTAATAAAAGAAAAAAATATATAAAGGTCATATTAGATCGTTGCTGAAGTTGACTGTCATGTCACAATAATATAATATAAAGACTTGTGGCTCGCTACACGATAAGCGCGTTTCACGCACCTGCGTAGAAAAAAGTCACAATATATGGCGGCATACGCAGGCCGTTTTAAGACAAGCCACGTCATGCACTAAAACATTACACAAAAAAATATATTTTCTGTCTATGATCAATGGTTCTAATAACAGGAGACAGCTAACATCGTTGTTTTACGTATGTGTTTTTGTGTAATGTTTCGAGAAAATCTGATGCAGGACAGGCGGCTTCAGTGCTACAAGAATGCAGAACTTTGTGTGTGCATAACGCTGACGAAAATACAACTAGTGTTTAGCCACAATCTTTCATAGTAGGTAATTTCAATAACACGCCTGGCGTGTGCCGCCGCATCCGAGTAGATTTTTGTTAAACACGCCTAGTGTGTAGCAGCGGCATAATTAAATAGAGTACACGTGTAAGTTGTGCTAATAAAACAAACACGTTATGAGCGCCGTTGTCAACGGATCGACAAATTATTCCTAAGGCCGAGGACACGAACTCAGCGGGTGAGAGCGGCGACGCGGGAAACGGTGCGTTTCAATGCATAGATTTAAATGGAACTGGCCTCGAAGGCAGCGGTACGGAGAGCGGCATACGACCGGTCTGGCGGTACGGTGCAGTGCCGCACCGCGCCGCTCCCTACGCCGCACCGCTGAGTTCGTATCCGCGGCCTTAGGATAGGCAGTTGCCGTGAATTCATCATAATACGAATTCATCATTTAAATGAGATGGCTCTATCTTAAGCTATAAAACTAGGACACTTCATATTATTGCTTATTTATTGTAGAATAAAGATAATAATACTATAGGAATATTAACAGGACATTAACATTAATAACATATAGGTAATCGGAAACTAATTGAAACACAAGCCACATTGTTGATGCAAATTCATTGACCTGTTATCAGGTGTTTTAGTTTTCCTACATTTCATATAGACCTTTAGTATATTTACTCAATCAATACAAATTATATTATGAATGTAACAATCTGTCTGTTTTCCATGGTGATACCACAGAACTTATTTGGTGTTTTATACTGCAGATTTTTTTTTACTTGCCCTTACTCCAATGACAATAAAATACACTTTTCGAACATGGCTGCCTGCTTGACGTCCACACCTTTGTGACGGGCAAAATGTGTTAGAAAAACTGCATAGATCAACCTAAGATTCAATCAAAGGATGACAGCCTCCATAGCGCAGCGGGTGCATAGCCGGCTGTGAAGCGAGAGGCCACAGGTTCTATACCCACACTGAGATAAATGTTTATGTGACCCACAGATATTGGCTTCAGATGTAAGTGTCCACACAAGGTGTGTGATTGTTGGTGGTATTTGTTATTATTAACCCGTCGGAGGCGGCACATATATATGTTACATAAGCGTATGGGCCACCGGAGGCCGAGCCGCCCGCGACTATCTAAAGTTGTGCATGTTATGTACTGCAGTGACTGTTAAATTGGGCACTTGACTAAGTTTGATTCTATACATGTATTTATATGTAATAGCAAATAAACCAAAAAAGAAACCTTTCTGTAAAAACTGCATCGAAATTAGTTAAAAAATTAGGCAGTAATTCTTATTTTAAATTCTAGAGTGGGGGCATATTGGACATATCTTGCTATCTCTTTTCCGCATTTTGAACGTTACGCCAAACTTCAAAGACTTATAACTTTTTTATCATCATCATCATCATGTCATCATCATCGACATGATGATGATGATGATGATGATAAAAAAAAAGAAAAAAAAATTATTATAGAAAATATTTCAATATTTCTTTCTGTTCTATATTTTAGACAACATAAATTACATATAAAATCAATAAAAAAAGATAGTCAAGAACCCAATTGGAAACCATAGCTGAAGAGTAGTATATTGTTTTAGTGTGTTGTTTGACCAAGTTTTAAATTAAATCCAAGTTTATTAAATTTTATCCAAGGTTGGTCAATAACTAATGTGTGTGAACTGATAATGTTGCTTTATCATGTACATTAATAAATGTAGTGTTAACCTTATTAATGAGATGTTCTATTTTCCTTCTCCAAGCTGTTGATTAATTACAGGAGTAGGTAAATAATAAGAGAATATAATAGCTTGTGTTTCATATTATGGGATACTTAGTTTTTTGTGGCTTCACCTGCATGTTAAGTTTCTTTGCAAAGAACATTATATTGGCAAAATCAAGTGATGTATACGTACAAAATAAATATAATATCTTGAATTTTACTTAGTTTTTTTTTATTTTAATTTATTTCCATAAGTTTATTACTTAAATCAAAATCTAGGAAAGCCCCCATTTCAATATCTCACTAAGGGCGACTTGCACCACTATTACTAACCTACAGTTAGTCCTAACCTCAAGTTAAATTGAAAAAGAAATATATGAAGGATATGTAATTCATTACATGTAATTAATGAAATGTCATCATATATTATCTGTAATTACATGTAGTACATTATATGTAATGAATTACATGTCCTTCATATATTTCTTTTTCAAATTAACTTGAGGTTTGGGGCAAACTGTAGGTTAGTAATAGTGGTGCAAGTCGCCCTAATGTGAATGTTTACTTAGCTGTGTCACATTCATCTTTGCCTTGAAGACATCTTTCTTGGAATTAATGCTTGTTCACATAAAAATATGCGACATTTCCATTATTTAAATAATTGGCTTTAGACGTTTAGGCATAAGCTTAAATATCTAAAGCCAATTATTCACAAATTACAGAACAACACTCAGGCGTGAATCTAAAGTCTAAACTTAAAGTTAGTTTATACATAATAAAATTTTGTTTTAAAATTAATGCCCGAGTATTTTTGTTTTTTATCTTTCTTCTTCGCCTTTTAGGGAGGCCTATGCCCAGCAGTGGACGTCCTATGGCTGATGATGATGATTGTTTTGTAATATGGCCTGTATTCTTTAGTCATTACAGTGATATTATAAACTGAACTTACACAAAGATGTTTCATTTCTGATGTTTTCAAACAAAATATTGAGTGTCTGTAGCAACTGCACACACACATATGACGATCCACCACATTTCTGCCTCATGATCCTCAGGAAATATGAAAGCATATTCTTCTCCAGGAAGAAACTAGAATTAATTATTTTCTCTGTATTATGAATATATGGATTAAGGGGTTATTTATATTTACCCATTTTTATCTATAATCTGATTGCTAATTAAACGGAGTAAACTGACAGATCGAAATGTCACTTTCCAAAATAATGTTGCTTACTTTCAAAACATAGTGATTGATCTACTTAAATTTTTATCCTTCAAAGAAACAATAACTCAGCGCTAGCTTGCAATATTATAATTTTATTGCGTATTATAGAAATTTCAGCTCAACCCTTCGACTAAATGTCTGTGTAAATAAGTTTGTGTAAATAATCACAACAGATATACGAAATGATAACAATAAAAATTACAAATATTACTTTTATTATTTGAGAAAAACTATGTTTGGTTCATTCATAGCTTTTGTAAGTCTTGTTTATAATGAACTAAGACTGTAATTCCAGTAGACATGCAATAACTTAGCTTGCAGTAATTTACAATGAATATAATTTAGTAGACATGCAGTACTAATCACACATTAGGCAGGAATTACGACTTTAAGTCGAACTTCAGAAAATGAAAGAATGAAATGGTTCACTAAATTGAAATGTTTAAATAATATTAATCTTTTTACCGCAGCACTATTTAAATTTCATAAAAAAGTGGCAACATTAGAAATGTCAGTTTACTCCGTTTAATTATTAGTTATTAGTCACCTCTGTGTGACTGTGGACCGGGCAGTCTTAGGTTCGATTCCCAGGTCAGGCGTGGTGTTTTTCCATCACTATTTCCCGGGATTGGATCCTCCAGACAGAGGTTGACGTCAGGCAGGCAGCCGGTCATAAAAACTAAACCAAATCTTTTCTGCAACAGCTTTTTCAAGGTTGTGCCGACCCCACATTAAGGCCTACCTTACTGTGGGGTCGGCACAACATGCTCGAAAAATATCCTAATAAGACCAGGTACAAAGAAAAAGCTCACATATATATCTGCATAGGGGTAGGCAAATCTGAATTAGAGTAATGTCTAGCAGAACTTATTTCATATGACCGATGGTGAGCTTATCACAATATTAGGCACAAATTCCAACTTTATATAGTTCTTATGTTCTCATATAGCTTACATGTTAGTGATAATCATAAAGGATATAAATCGATTAATGTATTGTAAAACATAATCAAGCAATAATCTTATCATAACACTGTTTTTAGAGCTATAAACAATCATAACCCTAAGACTAAAATTAAACATGCATGCATACTTACTCAAAGACTGAGCTATCATTCTGATCACCCCATATTAGTATCTCGGCTATACACCTCAAGGACTCTACTAATGTACCTCGATTACTCTCAGACACTGTTGTGTTCTTGCATAGAATGTTATGTAAATATTTCAACCTTTCTAAGGAATGGGGGTTTTTAGGTCGACCCCATGAGGCGCCAAACCAACTTCTACTTCGAAACATCACGGCACTAACACTCACGGCGGCTAAACAATAAAAATACTAGTCATTTACGCATAATCCACACATTTACGCACGTCGTCATTCGATACCAATAAGTAAGACGGTGAACGGTCCACTAATTTTCACCTTTATGAATACGATTGCACTTGTTTTTGTTACGTTGCAACGGTATATCCGATAGAGGTGTGTGTTTTGTTGCTTATTTCTTTTTTCCAATTCAAATGAGGTGTTGGTGGCTTTTATTTTTATATTTTTTACGATTAGATCGACAATAACCAGTGTAATTTTGACAACTTTGTGACAGTAACTGCCAGTGACAGTTAAACTAAACTGTCACATTTGACAGCTTCTTGCGTTCCGTTACACGAATAACTTTTCGTCACATCCTACTTTCATATATCAACACCGTAACAAACTTCTAATGGTAAAGTCAATGATGGACAACTTAGCGGGACCAGTCGCTCTCCAATCCCGTGCCGTTGTAAAAAGGACATTATCCGATGAATTTGCCATGGGTCCCAACAGTACTTATAGTTGCACTATTGGCTCTAATAAGTAATAACTTCTCTAAAAACAGTAGCTGCTGTGCAGTGCGGCGTCGCTCTTGAGGTCGAGATTATTTAGTCAGATCAAATAATGTAGAGGATATGGTTAACCTACACCGGATTCCGTATTCTCGGGAGAGATAACTTTTATACCAGAGCACCTATATGATCTACATCTAGCCGACTTTATTCGCCTTCACCTCCTATAATAGGAGGTCATGCAGCTAGACAAATTCTGACAATGAGGCGATCATTTTTAAGTATGCACCTACCTGCTTTTGAACCTATGCTTATTATATGACTAACGACGTTGGAAATTAGTGATAGATCCATGTTGTGTACTTGTCGTCAACCACCTCAGGAGGCAGTGTCGTAGCTATGTGTGGGCGAAGTAGGCCCTCGCCCTCGCCCTTACATTTGAAGGGGACTAACTCTTTTAAATGCGATGTCCCCAGATTTTACCACAGATGACTAATTAATTTGATCACTTTTACACTTTAGAGTCTTGAGAAAGTCTCTTTAAAAGCGTGTTTGTTTGGAGCATCGCAAGAAGCCCCACTGATTGCGTAGATCTTGAGAACAAAAAAAAAAGGACCTCGCTGATGCGACTTCGCCCACGTTTATATGTAGAGGTATAGTCCACGCTACGCCTCTGTCAGGAGAATCTGGATCCTCCTATTCCGGGACTGGTCCTGGACAAATTGTGTTATAAAGACCGTTTTGCCCGACCGATAGGATTCGAACCCATGGTCTCCCCATTGCACAATCCATATACCCTGCCACTGGACTCTAGAGTCTAGACCAAGGAGGCATAACATAACATAAGCTCATGCCTGTATCCCCGAAGGGATAGGCAGAGGCGCACTAGCGAACTAGATCACCCACATTTCGCCGAGCTTAGTTCCATCCCAGATGTGATAGGGGGCGAGCCTACCGCCTTATCGGGCACAAATTCCAGACTCCGGGCTGATATGGAAAAATCCAATATCACTTTGCCTGACCCGGGGATCGAACCCGAGACCTCAGGACTAGTTGTACCGAAATACCACCACGCCACCGGGGCAGTAAGGAGGCACAATAAATAAAACGCATTTAAATACGCAGTTACTTTTTTTATTACAATATTACTTTGTTATGTAAGTACATGTACCTCTAATCGAGTATCAAAAAGACAGATTATTTTCAGGCGAATACTTATTATGAAAATTAAATATCATTAAACGATTTAATTCTACAATTAAATTAATTAATTTATTGTGACATTATTTCACTTACCTACATATAATCAAGTAAATAAGTACTTATTCTACGATAAATATCATAGGCATAGCGACACCCTGTTTACACAAAGACATTAGTTTATCAAATAAATAGCAAAAATGTATTTATTTACAAAACTTGCCAGATTTTATATCGTAACGACTACACTATACTTATCTTTCTTAGTATTTTATGTTCTTTTTTATAATAATTTATGACTAACCACAACTTTTAATGCCATCAAATTATCGTTTGGTGAAGGGATTGATGTCTATTAAACACTAATACAAGCTCACGCCTGTTTCCTTAAAGGATAGACAGAGGTGGTGAGTTCGCATTCCCCCAGCTTGTTTCTGTCCACTTAGTCCTTACGTGATGAAAAAAAATCGCCTACGCCCAAAAAAAATCTGGCACATTTTTATTTTCAATCTCAACAGATATTTAATCGCAACTTCTATGTGTTATTCTGGTATCTACTCATCGAAAAAAATGGTTTTATTTCCTTTTACTAAGTCTTTCTATTTTACCAAATATTTGAACTATTAATTCAATTACAAAAAAAATAATTATCTCTTGATTCTATTCAATCGTTCAAATTACGATAGAAAAAAATCAAGGGAATTGTCTATAGTAAAATGATGGGCACCTTAGGAACATCGCAACTAAATTCATTTTTAGTTACAAAATCAAGGGCATTTAATAATTATGTATCCTTTAAATTGTGTTACAATTATTATTATGAGTAGCGATTGATTGTAGATTTTGGCAGTTTCCCAGGCCATATACCTATACAATCATTTTTCCAATAATGTTCGTAATAACTTTCAAATATGTTCATGTTTTCTTCAAATTAATTGCTAAGCATAATCCTCATTTCTATACCAAGACATGTTTACACTCAGTACCTACCTATAAAAAAAAATACCTACCTATATCTTGAGCAGATTATAAGATAGCATAAATAATTATAACAATAGGTATATAAGTGCCTATACGTCTAGTGTCATAGGTGATAAACAAACTTTTTAACATCCTTTTCAGAGTGGTGGCAATATTTTTATTGGTTTTCACGCGTTTTATGCATATATTTTCATAAAATTACAGCTTATTTATTAACATGCATTTTGTTGGTATAAGATCTATAAACTAATTTACAATAAGTTAAATTATAATAAATATTAGTTAAATAATAAATTAGTAATTAAACTAAGCGCTGACTCAAATTCATAATGAATGCTGGTTAGGCAAATAGCAAGAAATACTAGAGTACCTAATTCATAATATTACATAGTGAAATGTTCTAAATATGTAAGTTGTTTATAAGTACAGTACAAAAATAAATGCAGGCAAAAGTACTTATCTTAACTAAATTGAAATTAACACAGGCATTAGTATGAAACTAATATTGCAAGCACACAAAATAAAATACGATACCTAGAGAATAAACCACAAAAGAAAAGTTACACGAACTTGCATAATTAAATGCATGGATAGAGTTATAGGTGTCAGTAACATCAATAATAATACCGTATATTGTAGTTATGTGTAATTGAAATATTATTTAATATGTAACTTTTGCTTCGTGGGAAACATTAACTATTTATTATCATTTCCAAAATCGTTTAGACGACTGCAATTGTTCTTACAATTCAAGATGATGATTTCGTCTAACGCCATAATATATTTTGCACTTCTCCCAACCTCGCACGCGCCAATTGTTATGAGAATTGACAATTATTATCCACTCCTCGCAGATAAGTGTGTAATTGCATTTTGAATGCCATAAAGCATCACACATAATTTTATGGACATCGCGACTTTCCAAGTAATTTAAATTCTGACTCTCTATAGAAATTCTTATTTTTACAAGGCAAGTTGGTCCCCACATTGTCTCTAGCAGTTTCTAGCCTACATCGACTCGATACGAGCCATTCGTACCTATCCTAATCTAATTGAGTCACACTAAGGATAGAAGTTCTGGAGAGCATCCGAATAAATTGAGTTGTACGTGTCTCTAAGGACGTACACGTTTTCGCCAGGTTTGCCGTTAAACATGTATTGACCTTTCAAATTGGTCACTTTAGAATTGGACGGCGTTGGTTTAGGCTTTGGTTGGTAAGTTGGGACGTTGTAGCTTGGACGAGCTGGCATTATGGGCTGAGGACCGTAGCCAAATGGATCGACCATCTGTGGTACTTGTGGGTATGCTGGAGCGCCACTCCATTGATACACTCCAGTAGGCTTCCCGTTCGAAACGAAGTCAATGGGCAAGTTGATGAATGGGTCAGCCATTTGAGGTGGCACGCCCTGTGGCATCATAGGAGACATCGGGGGACCAATGCTGGGTGGTTGAGAGACGTAACCTAGACCAGGGACAAACATGTAAGGAGTTGGCGGTAATCTAATATAGAAGATAGGCGAGTTGTCGTACTGCAAAGAATTAATGTTATCATTGGGGTAAGTGTCTCCATTGCCGTTCTTTTTCTTATTCTGCTGACGGCGTCTTGTAGGGATGGTTCGAGAGATCTCTTCTTCTTCAAAGTTGTCGTCATTAACAGTGAAGTTGACGTCATCATCGTCGTCGTCAGCGTAGTCGAAGCTCGACGTCAGGAAAGAAGGATAGTAGCCAAATAGATTTAAAGCCTTGTTCCTTCTGTTAGTGGGGGCTGGTTGTGTGGTGGTAGTTGCTTCTTTGAATTCGTCTTGGAGCTTGCTGTCTCTGCTCGTCTCTTCTGGAAGTTGGGCAGCCCTTGATCTTCTCGGAGCGCATTGTGAGTCGATGACGAGGCTTAAGAAGACCACCGCCAGGAACAGTTGACTTGAATACTCCATTGTCAGTCTGAAATTGAAAAATAAACTTTAAAGTTTACATGTACAATATCAGAGCAATGTTGATGATTTTAGAAGGCGACTTTGCTTTAAGAAATCAAACAGGTGAACCTTCAGCATTATGGGCAATGAGTGTGACCCAAGATACGGTGTTATTTAAAATGTATTCAATTGAAATAATACTACGTTGGAGTGAGATACCAAAAGGTACATACGTACGTAAATTCACACCTGTATCCTCGAAGGGGTAGGCAGAGGCAAAATAGCGAAATAGATCACCTACATTTTGCCGAGCTCATATTCGTCCCAGATGTAATAGGGGGCGAGCCTATCGCCATATCGGGCACAAGACTGCCTGCTGATATTAATTAGAAAAACCCAATATTACTTTCCCGACCCGGGGATCGAAGCCGAGACGTCTAGTAGACGGTAGTTGTACCACGCACGCAATACCACTACGCCACCGATGCAGACACCAAAAGGTATTAAATTTAAATGTGGTGTACAATAATTATATTATGAGTGAAATAAGGACTACAAGAATCAAATAATACGTTCTAAAGTATTCTGAACCTTATTTTGATTCCATAATTGTGTTCGTTATACCTTAACATTTCTTTCAATACATTTTACTAAAGCATTAATATTTATCTTCATTTAATCGAAAAGTAATCCAATACATTTGTATAAATGCGTATTTAATAAAGGTCAGCTTTACTATACAAGGAATATTCTTTAACTTAAACGGACTTAATTAATGATAAGTTTATCAAATTAAAATTAAAATTACTTTGAGCTTTTTCTGAACATAGAGCGTACCAACTACCAACCAAATTGAATCGCAAGGGTAATAAGTAAATTGATAATAGTTTTTACTAATTTTCTTATCATTGTGTGTTAATATCTCGTGAAATAGATTTTTATATTTCTGGAGATTTGGACTATGTAAGAATCATTAAGACCGGTATGATAATGATCAGCGGCCTGAGCAGGAAAATTTCTGACAACCGTAAATGTATTCGAATTCGATGCGCGTCTATGAAATTTGTATGAAATATTAACCAAACGTCATCAGTGCGCAGCGAACTCGAATACATTTACATTTACATTAGTTTTTCGTGCTCGGGCTACAGTTAAATGCTGTCGTTTTTGTCCCATATCCGCATATTTATTCTGAGATCTACATATAGAGAGCGAAATTGGGTTAAGTCTGAGTCAAAGAAATGAACTCAGTGAGGATTTGGAACTTTCAAATCGAACATCAACTTAGTCCGAGACACTTTTTACAAGAAAAACAGACTGACAGACTAAGTAAAGATTTTTTTGTAAAAATTAACTCAAAGTCCAAGTTCTGTTTAAGAGTTCCAAAACTTCCAAATCCTAATTGAGTTCGTTTTTTTTACTTAGATTTATTCGAAGTTCACTCCATAGATCTCAGCCGTAGAGGCTAAGACAATCATAAAAATGAGTTGTCAAAAGGCCATATAATTATGTATATGCGAAATATACTTGCAGTAGGTACTTGTTTAACTATTATAACAACATTAATAACAGTTGTATATTACTGTTGGTGACAGTAATTGAAACGCTACATTTCCCATGATTAATGATCTGCCAAGAGTGCCGAGACAGTGCAATAACATCTCATTTACACTGGTGTAGTTTTTATTAACATCATGTTTTTATAACCGTTTCTCTTGAAAGAGGGTTGTGTATTTACTTTCTTAAATGTTAAATCCTTGCACTTAAATAATTGCATCTTTTAAAAGAAATTGACATCCATGGTGCAACTGGCAAGTCGGCTCCGTGAAAGAAGAGGCCGTGGGTTCGATTTCCGCACCAAGATAAATGTTTGGGTGATTCATAGACATTTGTTTCGGGTCTATGTGTTATGGGACCTGGTTGGAGATCTCGTTACACGTTAAATCTAGTGTGGGGTCGAGACTAGAAGTAGGTATTAAATACCTATTTATTATTTCATTGTCTGAACTGGGATACTAACCTCATACACTGTCTGTTATGCCCCCTCTCCATAAACTTTAAAATGATGAGGCGCAAAATCTGAAAAACGTCAAAGCTGAGTAATAACTCAACTTACTGACTCAAAGAGTACTTTAAATTTAAATTCGTTTGAACAAGATGTTCATTGTGTTCAGTTATAAATAATTTGAGAAAATAATATTTTAGTAATATTCATCCCTACTACGGAACCTTTTACTACGCATGGTTAGAAACGCACTTAGTTTTCTGCCGACTTCCAAAAAGGAGAAGGTCCTCAATTTATCTGTATTCCTTTTTTATTTTTTGTTTTACTTTGTATGTATGTTACGCGATATCTCCGCCAAATGTGGACCGATTTTCAAAATTATTTTTCAAGGATGGTTCCAATTCCAATTTGGCCACGATCGGGTAAAGTTGGAAGTCGGTCAGTTATTTATTCAACAATACATAGCCGTGTCTAGTCGGTATAAACTCGTACTCATTTTACCTCTATTTTTAGCGAGCAACTAGAATAAACAAGATATGGCAAAAAGAAGCCTCATATTCCCTGTGGCTTTACAAGGCCGGTCCTTACCCCAGCAGTTAATCTATTTATCCTTTAATGTTTACTTAAGTAATTAAATTGCATTGCAGTATAAAAGTCAACGATTTATGATAGCGACCTACAAATTAAAATAGGATTGATTTCTTAAGATATATTTTACGGATTCTATCACGATTTGTTTTAATTTTTTATGCCCGACGTTTCGCAGGCTTTGCAGTCTTCGTGGTCACGGGTCGAAACGTTGGGCATAAAAAAAAATCGTGATAGCATCCGTAAAAATAGTTTTATTTCAATCAAATAGGATTTTCCTTATTAGCATGGGCGTGTATGGGCGGTGGAGATCGCTTACTTAGTATAGATACCTACATCACACTTATAAAGGGGAAAGAAAAGAAAAAGTAAAAGATTGTGAGTGTGTAAGTATATATGTTTGTTACTTCTTCACGATCGAACGACTGGATCAATTTAGATAAAATTTGGTATGGAGGTAGCTGATACCCTGGATTAACACGTAGGCTACTTTTTATTCAGGAAAATAAATTTCCACGCAAATGGAGTTGCGGGCAACAGCTAGTTGTTTATAAAGTACAAAACTACTTACATATTATATTAGCAATACTTAACAAAAACGAACCTATCGCGGTGTTTTTGTTTTCCGACCTCAAGTAGCTCAAGTTTTATGACATTTCTTTCAAAACCAAAATCAAAGTTTACTTTTTTTTATAGTAGAGACTGGCAAACGAGCAGATGGTGTCTAAGTGATCTCCACCGTCCATAGACACAAAAAGAATCATGGGTGCGTTGCCAACCTAAAAGGATGGAATGGAAAGGGAGAGAAATGAGATTGGGAAGGGGAGGGGAATGGGCTGGCGGAAATCTCAATCACCGAATGAAACGCGACAGCGAGCAACCACTTTAGGTCGCGTTGGTTTTCTGTGAGACAGTGGTACCAAACCGGTCGAGGCGGCCCATTCGTGCTGTAGACGTCATTATCTACAGTGTGGCTCTACTACTCAAACTTTATTTCATTGGCCTAAATTCTCTAGCTAGCGACCATGTAAAATATTGTATGAAAAACCTGAACGCATCTAGCGGTTACATAGGGAATTAACATTTTTCATGCAAATTATTTCACGTAGTCGCTACCGTGAAATGTCAAAAAAACTCATGGTCCATATAAGGGTCTATAATGATTTTATGATTGATACTTAGGGTACTCAGTACCGAACATTATATTTTTTGAATGGTAGAGCCACCCTGTAGACAGTTTCGTCTACAGCACGAATGGGCCGGCTCGACCGATTTGATACCACTGTCTCACAGAAAACCGACGTAAAGTGGCAACCTGCTGTCGAGTTTCGTTCTGTGAATGAGATTTTCGGTAGCCCATTTCCCCCTCTCCCTTTCCCAATCCCTTTCCCCTCCTTATAGGTTGGCGACGCACCCATGATTCTTTTAGTGTCTTGGGTGTCTATGGGCGGTGGAGATCACTTACCATCAGGTGACCCATCTGCTCGTTTGCCAATTCCTGCTATAAAAAAAATCGTATATGTATTGAATCGTATATCGATATATCGTATATGACTTCCTCGGTGGCGTGGTGGTATTTCGGTACGACTACGGTTCTGAGGTCTCGGGTTCGATCGCCGGGTCAGGCAGTGATATTGGATTTTTCCATATCAGCCCGGAGTCTGGAATTTGTGCCCGATATGACGATAGGCTCGCCCCCTATCACATCTGGGACTGAACTAAGCTCGGCGAAATGTGGGTGTTCTAGTTCGCTAGTGCGCCTCTGCCTACCCCTTCGGGGATACAGGCGTGAGCTTATGTTATGTTATGTATATGTATTGTTAGATATCATTAACTGTATTGTTATGTCGCTGGTTAAATGTTTAATGATACCTAGATGCATCGATATAATAATATACCTAGATACACAGTTGACGCTCAGAAAGTGGGACAGCCAACGAGTGCTTAAAATGTAAGTAAGCACTTGTTTGCTGTCAGTCGGGCGCCGACCGTTCGCGTGTGAAGATGCCTAAATGCTCTGTGAAAGAGTGCAAAAATAACACTCTTACAAAGCGCAAAACACATGAGATTTCATATTTTAAGTAAGTATAATTCCCTTACTTGATTCTTAAAACCTTAATCATGTTAAATTAAGTATTAAACGTGTATAAATAATTAATTTAACGAATTCAGTTAATAAAATATTTTGTCCCTTTTGAAATCATGATTTGGAACAATGAAATACATGGAGTCGTTTTTTTTTGTAAATATATTATATTTATTTTAAATTTATGATTTTTTTTATTAATTTTATTTATTAATTACAGATTTCCATGAAATGAAATAGTAAGAGATAAATGGCGTAAAATTATTTCCGAAGAAAGGAGAGAAGAAAATTTTAAACCCAATTACTCAAGTGTGGTTTGTTCAGACCATTTTGCCGATTCCGATGGATATTATACAGAAAAATGGATTAGGAAAATTAAAAAGAATGCTGTACCAAAAATAAAGGTGATAAATTGTCATCACCTACATTGTCCTTAACTAATGTTTACTATTTAATTTAACAATATGTATGCTGTTGGTGTACCTATAAATAAATAAATAAATAAATAAATATTGCCACATTTATTGACTTTATTTTATATTGTCGTGACTACAAGTTTAAATGAGGCAGGGTACAGTACAAGTGTAATAGCTGAAAAATATTTGATACAGAATTCATCAATAGCAAGCATATACTAGGTACATACTGCCATGTAAAATGACTATATAATAATTTGCGGCTTATTCTAATAAATGTTTTCAATCAAAGTGTGCAGATCATAAAAAATTGCCAACATGAACAAAGTTGAACATTCCGCTGTCAAATAATAATTTTAATGGTTCATTCTCGCGATTTTTCATTTTTTAATTTTTCATTTTTATCTTGGATTCTCGGATTGAGATCATTTAATGGAACCGGTCAATAGGCATAATTACTACAACAGTAATTGTGGCGTCATCATTTATTGGTAACATATTCATTTCCAGGAACCAGCAATTGAACCAATAAATAATGAAGGATCACCAATACCATCAGAATTTTCATCAATCTTTAACACACCTAAGACGTTATTTTTGAAAGATACATAATTTGAAAGAACGCAACCAAAAATTTAAACTTAAATCTTGTTTAGTGCGAAACTTAAAAAGGCAGATCAAAAGATTGAGAAAACGAAATGATAGTCTAAAAGAAATTATTAAGAATCTAAAGAGCAAAGGACGATCTTAGTGTGGGGCCAGGACTATGTATGTGACTGTTGGGTATTATTTATTTATTTATGAATCACGTCAAGGCAAAACAGTGCTTATTTCATATTCATAACTAATAAGCTTTGTTATCTTCTAAACATTTATACTCTATCTATCTCTTAATGTAAGTAAAATTATTATACAGATATCGCCATTCTCATCTACATTGTACGCCACGTGGTCAACATTTCTCACAAATAAATACAAGAACTATTCGACTCCATTCAATCTTTGTCCAAGTGACTAGAATGTTTCTTTTAATAGTGTCAAATTATTGTCAAATTTAAAAACTAGTAGAAATTCAAAAATTTCGAATTTAAGAACGTTTGAACATTCAATTTAAAAAGCTACTTTATGCCGCGTCTATAAGGTCATATTTGTGTTAATTTAATTAAATTTGTGATGTTTATTTGTTTTGTCTGTCGAGGACACTGTTTACAATGATATTTGTATGGAACTGTGCATCTAGGTATATTATTATATCGATGCCCTAGATGTCTTATTTATGTGTATTTTATGTGAGGTACCCATTTGGCCATTTAATTGGCAACATTTTACGCACAATAATATTTTACAGCTTATTCCGTTATCGCGATAAATCTGACATGTTTTATTGTTTCAGTAGCAGTAATCATACAAAGTATATTATCTTGTTTTGTTGTAATTTATTCTATCTGCCTTTATGCCACTTTAATGTGGGGTCGGCGCAAGACACTTTTTCTTGCATAAAGGATTTGGCTTCGTTTTTATGACGGACTGCCTGCCTGACGTCATTTCCCTCTCTGGGGACCGAGTCCAAGGCAAATCGTAACCCAGCATTTCCCGGTTCTCAGCCCATATAGGCTGACCCTAAACAGAAGCGACGAATAAAACATTTATATCTATATTAACTCACACACACGTACACATAAGCCCACGCCTGTATCCACGGCAGAGGTAGGCAGAGGCGCACTAGCGAACTAGAACACTCACATCGCCGGGCTTACGAGTAGTTCCGTCGCTGATGTGATAGGGGTCGAGCCTATGGCTATGATGTGACAAATTCCAGACTGCGGGTTGATAATAAAAAAATCCAATATCACGTTGCCCGAGGATCGAACCCGATACCCTAGGACGATAATCGTGGAAAAACTACCTTTTACGTTTACGTAACTACATTATGTATTTTTGTTATTCTCATTACGATGCTGATTCCGCGAGTAATTATATAAACCTTTTTAATATGCTTTCTCTGTTTTTATTACCGACAAAAAAATTAGTCAGTGATTAAAAAGCTTTTAAAATATCCTTTTATATTACTACACTTAGCGCCATAAAATGGTTTTATTTCCAAATAAGTGTAATCGTAACAAATTACCGTACATTAGAGGAAATGGAAAGTGAGGACATTAAAACGCGATTTACATATTGTCGGAAATGAAAGCGAAAAAATATTTACAACGTACAAATTGCTCATTTGAAATTTTCTTGCAATCATTTGTGAGGCGTTTTTGTAATTATTTCCAACAGAAAACAAAGAAATTTCTTTTAACATCTTTAATATCATATTTTATATAACCCGCTTAAGGCTCAATTGCACCACTATTATTAACCTAGAGTTAGTCCTAACCGCAAGCTAAATTGACAGAAAATGTATGAATGACATGTAACTTAACTTGCGGTTAGGACTAACTCTAGGTTAATAATAGTGGTGCAATTGAGCCTTAGTGTTATGTAAAATCAAATATAAATAGATTTTTATTTCATATTTTTTTTAGAATAAAGTTACTTCATTTAGTACCTTTATTCTAAAAAGAATAATTATTATGTTATTCGTAAACTGCATTGCACTAAGTAGGTAAAGATAGGGAATTAAATATTAATAGATATTATAATACAGATATAATATATAATATGTGCAGCTGTGTTAGGATAAGAAAAATAGCTCGATGATATTTCAGTATATTACCTACTTATCATTTTTATTAAACCATAGACTGCAACTTGTGTTCTAGTTGGCCTTTGCCTACCCCTTTGGAAATATAGGCGTGAGCTTAAAATGATAGACTGTAACCAAGTTAGTAATAGTAATAATAAATTTATTTGCTCAAGTACACAGACAAAAAAAATATAAATGTTCCTATTTTAAAACCCATTTATGGCACCTATTATAAAAAGAATAAGAAGAATGAAGTACCTTAACTCCTTAGACATATTCGTACTAAACAGCCATATCTATACATTGATCTATTAAAATAGTTAAGAACGTGCATCACACTAATTAACGCCTTCGGTTGCATTAAATTACATACATGATTCATGTTTATAATTAAGGTGCGTAACATTTCACAACTGCAACTGCTTTTCATCAGACCCATCAAATTGCCCATCAAGACGCCGCGCACCATAATCATCTCACATTTTATAGTTTGTACCAAAATTAATAATATGGATGGCCACTTTGTTCGGCTCGGTTTGTACTGTGACGTAATTATTTAAGGGCTGCGGGTAATGAGAAGAGACACGGAATTTTTGATTCAGTTGTATTTTAAACCTTTTTCGTTTTATGATCTATAATTTTAGAGAAAAGTCGCCTCTTTGGTCTAGAGGTAGTATGTATCGGCTGTGGACTGGGAGGTCCTAGGTTCGATTGCAAGGTCGGGCAAAGTGAATTTTCTAATTTAATTTGCCCGGGACTGGACTCCTCAGAAGGGGTTGACGTCAGGCAGGCGGCCGGTCGTAAAAACTAAGCCTATACTTTCTGCAATATGCTTGAAAAGGTGTATTGCGCCGATCCCACATTAAGCTGGGATAAGGGCAGGTAAAAAGAAAGATCTATAATTTTAGAGAAATAATTTATTTAACTAGGCTACGTTGGAATAAACACGTCTTAATGTGTGCCTTAGGAAAGTTAAGCGAATTCGTATTTGTTCTAAGATAAATACTTATTGGGGGTATTAGGTGTCTGACTCATTAAAAAAAAAACATAAAAAATAATAAAAAATCCTGCCATAATACTTTTTTGGAAACATATGTTTGCTGCAACATACAAATAATACCTCGACATCAGCGAAACATGGTTATCAACACAATATATTTTCTTGTTAATTTAAAGAAAGAAATAAAAAAAAATATTTGGTTTTTCTGAAGAGATATTACAAAAAAAAACTACGAACAAAAAAACTGAAAACCCAAAATGGACTCAACGCAGCATAATGCGGGAACGAGAACGCTACAACGCTGATTTTCAGCTGAACCCATTTAATGATGATTCCATCCTTGTAGTGAAAAGTTAATAAAAACACATGCACAAAACAAGAAAAAATTGCATAGAAATGGATTGGATTTGATCCGCTATTGTAAAAAAAATATTAACATCAAAATATATAGTGATTAACACTATATATATAATGAAATTTCAGCTCTAATGTTAATAATGCTAATAATACATATTAATATTATTGGTCACGAGCAATAATGGTCACAAAAAATAAAATAATTGACAGTTGGCAACCCTAATCACTCATGCTGTCCGCATTATCATTAGACCAGACCTGACACTTAACATTGTAGTTATACCAATTTGTACGCGATATTTTACCAGTAATAAAATTATAATAAACGGTTGTTCTTGTTACGTTATGTAACGCGCTGGTGCTGGTGCTGGTTGGTTTGGAAGAAAGAAAGAAAGAAAGAAAGAAAGAAAGAAAGAAAGAAAGAAAGAAAGAAAGAAAGAAATAAAGAAAGAAATAAATAAAGAAAGAAAGAATGAAAGAAAGAAAGTAATAAAGTTTATTTGTCAAACCAAAAAGGACGGCATCAACTTCCTCACATAAAATAAACATAATTTAAAAATAACTCATACTAAAATGTTGCGTGCCTTCATGGCCACAAATGTGGTCAGCTCAGCATTATGCTGTGTTATGATTCACACTATAACACAGCGCTGGTTTTCAGCTGACCACCTAGTGACTGACGAATGCCAACTCAGCTTTAAAAGGAAGAAAAATAAAAAAACTCAGAACATATGAAATAAATAACTAAACAAATGTTAACAACTAGTTTCGTTGCGAATTCTAAAAAAAACAGTTTACTGGTGGTGAGGACAGTTCAATTCTTTCTTTAGTAAAACGGGAGGCTGCGGATTCGATTCCCGCATCGAGAGAAATGTTTGTGTGACCCACAAATATTTATTTCGAGTTTGGGTGTTTTGAAACCGAAAGTCTCTCGTAGTTTCTGATACCTACGACACAGGTTAAACCTAGTAACATAAGCTCATAACATAACATAAGCTCACGCCTGTATCCCAGAAGGGGTAGGCAGAGGCGTACTAACGAACTAGAATACCCACATTTCGCCGAGCTTAGTTTCGTCCCAGATGAGATAGGGGGCGAGCCTATCGCCATATCGGGCACAAATTCCAGACTCCGGGATGATATGGAAAAGTCCAATATCACTTTGCTCGACCCGGGGATCGAACCCGAGACCTCAGAATCGTAGTCGTACCGAAATACCACCACGCCACGGAGCTAGTCAAACCTAGTATGGGTACGGTATTTATACATCATGTTACAGCTGCTATACTATTATTACAGTAAGATTATAGACAATTGCTGGAAATGGTAATGTCAATTAAAATAGCGAGACCAAATTACCTCTTTGTTCAAACAATTTGGCCTGAATGCTTAATGTTTTGGAACTACGAATTTGTACCCACTAAATTCTTATAAATATATTAGTCAAAACACGTCACGTGAAAAATAACAGTAACTACTTGTAATACTTATTCTAGCCTTTAAAAAATATGAATACAATTTAAGTACCCGCAACAAATTGTTTTTGTTACGGTCTTATTAAAAGTCATAAAAGAAAAGATTAGTATATTAGTAGACACAATAAGACATAAATCGATGGTTCCACTCTCGTTGGAGATAGCACAAGAATATATATACAAATACAAATAATTTATTGAGTACCAAAAACATAGTATATAGTCTATAGAGATTACATTTACATTTACATTACATTAGCTTGTTTCTTATATAATGCGTTTGAAAATACAGCAGCGCGAACAGGAAAATTTCTGACAACCGTAAATGTATTCGTGCTCGATGCGCGTCTATGAAATTTGTATGAAATATTAATCTAATGTCATCAGTGCGCAGCGAGTTTACATTTACATTAGTTTTTCGTGCTGGGGCTACAGTTTTATTAACGTTTAACATAACATACATACATAGCATAAGTCCATGCCTGTATCTCCGAAGGGGTAGGCAGAGGCGCACTAGTGAACTAGAGCACCCACATTTCGCCGAGCTTAGCTCCGTCTCAGATGTGATAGGGGACAGCCTATAGCCATACCGGGCACAAATTCCAGACTCCGAATTGATATTGAAAAACATAATGTCATCAGGATGGCAATTCTACCGAAATACAACTACGCTAACAATGTAGTCTTTAAATTAGATGTAATATCAAAGACATTCAACAGTATATAGACGGGACAACAGCACAAAAATTGTGATCCAAAAGTTATGACCTAATGGTCATAAGTCGCTCAGTTTATTTGAAATATACGCGTGCCAGGTCGGCCAGCGTAATTATATTGAGAGAATAAACTTATCTTACGTGATTCTTAGCCATTCTCAAAACATTCTAGAAAATTGTAATAATCGCCCTCGCATTGTAATAAGTAGTTGATGGGGGTACTGAAGTTTGAGATCAATTTTTTTGTATGGAAACTTGCTTGATAGCCCCTCTATAGTTAGTAATATTAAATTTCTTTGTTTAATATGAATGAACCTTACTTTTGTACGATTTGCAATGTATTTCCGCGTTATATCCAAATTTGAAATGGCACACGGCAGTTCTGCAAATTATATATGAGCGCCTAAACATTTTTTTTTATTTATTTAACAATTTTAGAACGGTTTGTAAACCAATTACTCTAAAATGAACAAATTCGCACAAACTAATACTAATTATATTACAAAAACATCTGAAACAATAAATATGTAACTCTTCTAAGATACATTTTCGCAGTAACGAAGGCACACCGGCATAAGCTGACCCCACGTGCCCGCAAACAGATCGCAGTCGGGATTTGCCTCAACAAGCGAGTTTAGCGCAGACAATGTGCGAGGAATGGGGGGAAAAGTGTGAGCTACGGTGCGACACATGGGCACAGCCAGGAGTCAGTGCCTTCTACTTCGGACATAATTGTCAGGAACATATAACCTAACCAGCTCATTAGACAGGTCCGGGGATTCTATTATCCCACGAAATAATTTTTACAATAAATCAAATTAAACGCCGTTTTATAGAATTACTTTTAATGGAGAACATTACTAGAGTTTTTATTGCGATCACTAAATTATTTGGCAATTACCATTACGGACGCTTAACTGCTCAAAACAGTTAGATTTATCACCCGCGGCATGCGTGCTTCACATTTTCATATTATTTTTATAATTTTTGATTTATTGACGTCTTTAGGATTTAATGGTTTGCTACCTCTTCGGGTTGGTAATGGGGAAATTATAATGTACTAAAGTGACCTAAGTGACTTTTGGGTGGTAGAGCCACGCTGTAGACAGTTAAGTCTAGGTACAGCACGAAATGGCCGAAAATAATGAAAGAAAAGTTTTTACTGATTCTATCGCGATTTGTTTTGTATTTAAGTCTGGCAGCTCTTTTTAGAGACCAACAAACAGCGTGAGCTCGTACTGCGTAGATAAGACTGCAAATAACTAACTTTTTAAAGTATAATTTTAAAATGAAAGTAGACATTGTAATAGAGGGGGGTTGACAGGCAGGCAGCCGGTCGTAGAAACTTAGCCAAATCCGTTCTGCAACATGCTTGAAAGTGTGTTGCGCTGACCCTACATTAATGTGGGATAAGGGCAGGTAGAAAGAAAGAAGGTAGATATTGTAATATTAACATTTTTGACACCTCATTCCGACCGAGACCACGAAGGCTGTGAAGCTTCCGAAACGTCAGGAATAAAAATAAAATAAACAATACAAAACGCGATAGAATCCATAAAACTATTAACCGTTTTATTTCAATGAATAACATTCGCGTAAACCTAAGAAATAATTATAAAATAAATAACGAATAAATAGGTACAGCTAACATCACCCATAGTTCCGAACCCAAACTTAACTTATATCAGGAATATTATAATTACAAGACTTCCGGACGGTCTCATAACACCCAGACCCGAAACAAATATATCTGTAGCCCGAGTACGAAAAACTAATGTAAATGTAAATGTATTCGAGTTCGCTACGCACTGATGACGTTTGGTTAATATTTCATACAAATTTCATAGACGCGCATCGAGTTCGAATACATTTACGGTTGTCAGAAATTTTCCTGCTCAGGCCGCTGAATCATACATTTTATTTTTGTGCAGGAACCCGCGCCTTCTTGATTCATAGCCAGCTATAGGTATGAGGAAAATTACACTATATAATATAATGTCTCGTCTACTGATGCCAAAAATAAATATTCCTTACTTCTGTTTAGTTAATTATAAAATTGTGGTTTTGTAAGGTTTGTATTCTATCAGAATTCATTTTAATTCTGAGAAAGCTAAATGTTTATACATTTCCGAATAACATACAGTACACATGATAATACTTACAGAGAATTTTAATTACATTTAAGAGAATAGTACATCGAATAGTACATTGCCTCTGATTAAGGAAAATAATAATGCTCCAATGCATGTAGACGAAAGTGTATTTTGTTTTTATTATTCTAAAGGAAAGAACATGTTTTATCTTCTGGTAAGTAATACATCAGATTTTTTACTCTGTAAGTTACGCGAAACAAAAAGAAAATATCGAATTATATCCCAGGTTTCAAATTAGGTGGAGCTTGTGTCTCGGAAGCTGATTCTGTCATGCATTATTTTGTTTATGAAAATAAATGTCTAAATATTTAAAATAGAGATTATGGGTAAAGTTGCTTGATTTTCTATACTTAAGAGAGTGTTCTAGTTCGCTAGCACGCCTCTGCCTACCCGTTCAGGGATACAGGCATGAGCTTATGTTATGTTAAGAGTTAAGGATCACTTGCAGCTCCGCGATAAATCTCTATTTATCCCAAATCTTGATTTACAGGAGTGAGTTGTAGGATGAATCGAGATAACGTGTAACTCAAGATTAGTAATAGCGCTGCAAGTCGGTACCTAAGTCAATCGTAATGGCCCCTTAAACATTAAACAGTATTTTTCGGTCCAAATTAATTTATTTCAATACGTTATTTACAATTCTAACGGAAACTGAGTATCACATATGAATTTGCACTTTAATCTCAGTTTGCACAATGATTAATTAATCACATCACACAATCATTTGTATTAATCAAAGCCCACGCGTGACTTTTTACGTTCATTACTTCCTTAGCGGTTAATTTGACATGACAAATAATACCTATACGTAACAGAATTCATAATGCGGTGTCAATAACCGCCAGTGTCCGATGATTGGCACATACAGATAACCAATGGTTATGTATTAATGATCAGTAATGTTTGTGACGATTATAAACATCAGGGTTACACGCCCACTAATTGGGGCTCATTATAAGCCTTAGTTAGTGGTGTTAAACACAAATCGTTTTATTATAAATTACGGCTTAAGTATAATAAGTGTGATTAGAGGCCAATTTATGGAAATTTATTTGGAGTATCGATGAAGTGACTAAGGGTTTGTACACACGATCCGACGCTAGTCAGATAATAATTATTATGCGCGTCTATGACATTGGTATTTTTGTTATTTTAAAGCTTGTGATTACCTGTATGTTCTTTCGAGAAACTCTTTCTGTCTAAATAGGACTTTATCATATGGATAGTATGCAAATTGATCATTAATAAAGACATTACAGATTTATGATAATGCAATTATGACATAATTACAATTAGTGTTATAAGACATGGCGTGACAAACAATGAACACCGTGACACGAAGTTGATGCAATTAGAAACTAATCAGCCCCTGTGGCGCAGTTGCGAGTAACCGGCTGTGAAGCGGGGAGTCGCGGGTTCGGTTTGCGCACCAAGACATTTGTTTGTGTGGTCCTCAGATATTTGTTACGGATTTGGGTGGTGTGAGACCGAAAGTCTCGTAGTTCCTGAAACCTACGCGACGCGACATGATGATCATCGATGCGTTACTGACTTTTGAGGTTTTAATTATTACGTATTAACGCCCGAATGGTCAAACGCTACTCAACTTTAATGGCTGCTCACATTGATTTTCGCCATACAATTTTGACGGATAAGGCGGCCTTAAACGACATAAGGCGACCTTAAGTGTGTGAACATTTGGCGGTAAGATAAGTGGAATTCAAACGCAATATACATTAACAACTAATATTAGCAACTATTCCTTATTAACTTCAAACAAAGTCATTCAACAGTACAAAGACGGGACAACCGCACGAAACTTGTGATCCAAAAGTTGTGACCTCGTGGTCATAAGTCACTTAGTCGTATTTGAAACATACGCGCGCAAGGACGTCCCAGCGTAATATTGGTTAGACAATAAAATTGTCTTAGTTACGTGATTCTTGAACATTCTAGGGTGTTAATTGTAATAGGCGCCCTCGCATTGTAATAATTGGTAGATGGGGTTACTGACGTTTGAGATATTTTTTTAATGGAAACTTGCTTGATAACCTCTCTATATTTAGTAATATATTTGCCCTCACACTAGCCCCATATCTCATACCAAAATACATGTAATAAGCACCATGCAATTTACTATTACACGAAGTACTAAAATAAAGGGCTGACATATGAGTACCTATACAGTATACCAATCAACTGATGGCATGTTTACATAAATAATGCAAGCACTAAAGCTAACACCCGCCTGCTCATACCCCACTGGCTATTATTCAAATGAGCCAGGCAATGAGTCGGGGTTCGATTAAATACACCGGCGCCACCCGCTACCATATCGCAGTTGTCCTCAACATTGTTATAACTGATCACTATCAATCAATTATTTTATTGTTTTAAAAATTAAAATGTATGCTGCTGATATGTATATCTTCAAGTATGCAAAGTGAATTGAAAATTCCCACGAATTTATTTTCATTAATTACTTAAAAAACGACAAAAATATATCATAATATGGGGCCACGCTTGAAGTAAGCTCTATCGAACAAAAAATGTTTTTTGACTAATCAGAAAAACCTGTCAATTATCACCCTACCCGAACCAGGGATCGAAGCCGAGAGTTCGGGATGCTACTTACAATGAATTTCCTGGTTGGTTCTTTGGAAGCACAAAGAAAACGCTACGTCTTAAACAGGGTTTGGAGGGTTTAGAAAATGTTGACGATCTATAGATTTCGAACAAGCGACAAATAAATCGAGCACCTTTCGCACGCGTACAAGATAAAACACCCGCCACGGCACTCGACAGGTGAGGCGAAGTTAAAACATCTAGTGCTTAACATTTAATAATAAGGCGACGGAAAAAATGCAGTTTATATTTAGACAAGTCTTTTTTAGATACTAATTGCAATAAATAACTAAGACCTTTTTATAACAGCTGTAGAAATTCCTAAGGACAATGTAGTGTGTAACATTTAATAGTGTTTAGGCGAAGGAAATATGGCAGTTTATATTTAGATAAGACCTTTAGGGCCGTGGACACGAACTCAGCGGGCTTGGAGCGGCGGCGGCGGCAACGCGGGGAGCCTTCGAGCGGCGCGTTTCAATGCATAGATTTAAATAGAACTGGCCTCGAAGGTAGCGGCGCGAAGAGCGGCGTACGACCGGTCTAGCGGTACGTAGCCGCGCCGCTCCCCTCGCCGCCACCGCCGCTGAGTTCGTGTCCGCAACCTTAGAGTCGTTAGAGACCATTTTGAACGAATTGTAATAAATAACTAAAAACTTTTTGTAACTGCAATAGTAACCTGTGTATGGACAGTGCAGTCCACTAAAGATGGCAACTACTGGGCGTCTACTACCAAAAACGAAATCCGTAGTTTCAGATGACGGATCGCACCTTTTGGTACTACGAAGTGTTGCGGATCCGCTGACGGATTTGACGACGGATCCGATGTTTAGATTTTGACATTATTGACATTATTACTTTCGTCCGTCCTACTTGACTCTACTATGAAAACAAATGTGACGTGAAATACATCGTTTCTTCGTTCGGATCATAACCTCGATTGTACGAAAGCTCTAAGCCTATCGTTTGCTTTTCGTTTTGGTTTCGAAGTCTTCGAAATGGCTAGATTCCTTCTGTATGAAGAATTGTAACTTATTATAAGCTTACGTCTGTATCCCCGAAGGGGTAGGCAGAGGCCCACTAGCGAACTAGGACACCCATATTTCGCCAAACTTAGTTCCATCCTAGATGTGATAGAGGGCAAGCCTATCTCCATATCGGGCACAAACAGACTCCGGGATGATACTGAGTAGAAAAACCCAATATCACTTTGCCTGACTCGGGGATCGAACTCGAGACCATACATACTGCTTCCTCCAAAATAAAAGTTTTCTTGGTTCAGAAGAGAATGATTACAAGACTGCCAACTTGTTAAAGCAGCCGTGGCCAACAATATTCCCAAGTATAAGATACTCAAATACTTGTATACATACTCTCATGTCTATTATCCCCAAAGAGGTAGGCAGAGGCGCAACTAGAACACCTACTTTACGCCAAGGCTTTTTCGGTCTCATGATGTGATACTAAGCAGAAAATTTTGCCCGACTCGGGGATCGAAACCGAGAGCTCAATTCAATAATCTTACTGCTTACACAACACAACTACGCCACTTAAGCACTCAAATTATATGTATTTAGGAAAATAAAACAACTTTTTAGCAATTTTTTTTATTACAATTTTATTAAGGTCTCTCAACTCCCACTGAATGCCCTCCAGCAACTCCTTGTTTTTAGCTTCAAAGCGAAGGGCGCGATTACGGAGGTCTGCCTGCATCGCTGGTCGCACTCACTCGTCGTAATCTCCTTGAAACTGTTAGGGGAAATAATAAGTTAAATGTTAATTGTTTCAGACTAAATATCGTTATTATTACTCAAAAGAACAATTGCCTACATCAAAGCAGGTTAATGTGTGTAGTTATATAGTTTATGCACACACATTCAAAGCACATGCTATGGTAATGGGAAACAATAGGTGTTCATGCATTGATTGTAAAGTGCATCATAATATTATTCTAGTAAGGATATCATCTTCTTCCACTGCTGCACAGTTTTCATTGCGCCCTCCATGCTATTAAGGTGGGACGTCAAGGTCTCCTACAACCGTTTTGATTTCGCCCGCTCCTCCAGGCTATGCACAAACCCACGACCGAGACAGGGTTTTCCGTCATAAATTATAATAACGCCTCCATCTGCACGCTCGCTACAGTCATCTTGAACTGAAATGTTTTGAAAAATAGTCAAAAACATTATACGTTATTGTTATGTAAGTAATGATCATTTTTAATCGTTCAAAACACAGAAGTTGCATTTTGTTACACAGTAACTGCATTTAATGCAATGGATCATTCGTTTAAAGGGAATAAATAACACTTTTATAATTAATTTACCAACACATACTTGACCAACACAATGAATTCTTCTAGTCAACTTGTCAGTGTCAATCAAAAATTAAAAAAATGTCAATATTCCACAGATTAATCATAATGCAATAGACTAGGGCAGATTGCAAAATTAGCAGAAATATTAAATATTTTATATTCAATAATTATTTCGAAATATGAAATGATATACTTATTACATAAAACCTAATTAGAGATCTATTTTATATGCATTTTTCACAAAAATGTCACAATTGGTAAACATTTACGGTTTTTGAAGATATACCTCCCTAATCCGACACAATATGTTCATTCGAACGATTGTTTATGGCTCCGAAGCCAACGGTGACGGATCCGAAGTAATTTGGTAGTAAGGTTAAATAGGAAGTTCGTCGTTTCTTCGTTTTCGGCCGACGTTTCGGCGATCGTTTTTGGTAGTAGACGCCCTGATGTACGATTGTGACATTTCTCAATTACCAGAAGCCCAAATATAAAAATAAAATAAATTATATTGATCTCTTTTGATTTTATATTTTTATTCACATCGGATACATTAAATATCAATAGTTTTATTGTGATATTTTTAAAACCAACTATTTAAGTAGTCTAGGATTGGGAGATCTGATACCTGCCCTTATCCCATCCTAATGTCGGGTCGCAAGCACTTTGCAGAAAGGATTTAGCTTAGTTTTTACGACCGGCCGCCTGGCTGACGTCAATCCCCCTCTGGGGATCTAGTCCTGGGCAAATCCAATTAGAAGAATCGCTTAACCCGTCCTGGGAATCGAACCCAGGACCTCCCGGTCCACAGCCCATATATGCTGCCACTAGACCAAGAAGGCGACTACGCAGAGCTTATTATTCAGATTAACATAAAAATAGCTATATTTTCAAACATTGTCAACTTTGTATACAAAATTATGTTGTTGATACAGAAAGTTAGTGGTAAAATATTCTAAGCGAATTGGTCCTACTTACAACAAAACATTACAATATTATATTGGAAAATATTGCTCAGTTGGCTACAAACTGTTATGTCGAGAATTATTTTCTATGCAAATGGAAACATTTTACACCATAGAGAGTCTATGAATAGCGCTATAACAGAATCCATAAATGTAAATTCAGTTGTACGTAATAGAATTTTGTTCAAAATTCAGGCCAATATTACCGAATTCATTTTCGCTTATAAATAAATTATAGTCTTTTTGATTTTGTATGCCGTAGGCACAGAATAGATGTTTCATCCATGTCGCGTCTAGATACTAATAATCTTGGTATTATGATATTAACATTGTACAGACACTGTATTCTTGTAAACGCTCGTTACCTCATATTGGATTTCATTAGTTATTCCTAAACGACACACGTGAAAGCGTATATGTTTGGATCAGGCGGTCCTGGGTTCGATTCCCAAGTCGGTGAGGTTTTCCTAACACGATTTGCCTAGGACTGGATCCCCCAGAGGAGGACGCCAGGTAGGCAACCGGTCGTAAAAAATTAAGCCAGAGGCTTTGCGACATGCTTAAAAAGTAAGTTGCGTGGAACCCCACCTTAAAAATGGGATAATGACAAGTAGAAAGAAAGATATCAGAATTCAGAACCTATGAGAAACTTTCAATCTCATAATCCGGACCCGAAACAAATATTTGTAGGTCACACATTGTCTCAATGATGGATCGAACTCGCGAGCTTTTTACAACAACTCGCTCGCTGCACCAATGAGGCTAGCTTGTAAAGCTAGCAATATCAAGCTAAGCGACATAAAGCGGATAAATCTGATGTACCGCTAGCAAATAAACTACTGTGACTAAATCAAGCAGTGTGGCTAAATAATCTACTGTGGCTAAATCAACTTAGTTCAGCTACCGCTAGTTGGTGGGTCGTTTGAAGAGTACAGCTAGTTGTCAGCCATGTAAGATGTATGTAATGAGTAATCTGTTCTGGACGTGTCATTATTATAATTATGTAGTTAATTGGATACACTTTTTGCATGTTGAAGAAAGGAATCGGCTTTTAGTTCTTGCCTCCCTGACGGATCCCTCTGGGGGATGTATAATAATATTAGCCCTGTAATATTACTGTCCCACTGCTGTGCACGAGCCTCGTCTACAATGAGAGGGGTTAGGCCTTAGTCTACCACGCTGGCCTAATGCGGGTTGGTAGACTTCACATACCTTAGAAATTCCTGTGAAGAAATTCCTGGGTATGCAGGTTTCCTTACGATGTTTTCCTTCACCGTTATCTCTGGGGAATCAATTCCAGTTAAATCACGTTTGAAATGCGTACTGTTTTGAAAAACCAACTACTATCACAAAATCAAAAACATTTAACTAACCCCTCACGATGGCGAAACATTTTCGATAAGTAAGCACTAAAAATACAAACACATCGCGATAAAGTTCGTAAAACCTAGTATTATTTAAAAAACAATCAACACAAATAAACAAACGAATACTCGCGCTATGAAATACCACCCAAGCCCTACCACCAAGACAGCTCTAATCTCCAAAGTAACTGTTCTTAGAACTCAATATTAGATTTAGTCCGAGAAGGTAATAAAATAATAATGTGCCAAGAAATAAATAGACTATTAGACAAAGCGTGGAGACAGCTCCTGTTTAGATGTAATCTAGAAACCGTAATGGCTAAACCTAACACTGATTCGCGATTAACAACTAGCGAGCTAGAATTAATCTAATGGCTATAATGATAAGAGCGGATAGGCTTTATAGTCTACCACGCTGGGCGTTGGCCTAAAATTCCTAAGAAAAACAATATTATTCTTGTAAATAATCATCATCATCAGCCATAGGACGTCCACTGCTGAACATAGGCCTCCTCCAAAGATATCCAGATCGACCTGTTGGAAGCGGCCTGCATCCTACAACCTTTAACCTTTAGAAAACCATATAAGGATACATTACAGCAATAATTTTATTCACAAAGAATGTTTAGAAACTAAATCCTCACTTAACAAACAATGGAATACAAATAATACATATAAACGGAGATACACATAATATAGATAATCTCAAAATCAAATATATTGACACCAATAATGTTGCCAGTAAACAGTACCACAAATAGAGAATTGCTTTCTGCAACCAACTATTTGTGTTCTATTATGGTTTCAGTTTGAAGCCATAAATAAAACCAGGTTTCCAACTGTATGCCCACTGATATGAAAAGCATAGGATTACCATAATCTAAGCGGAATATGGTAAGCGGAGAATGGTTTTGTTAGAAATCTGCTGTTTCGTATATATAGAAGTGGCGAGGCGGCAGGCGTGCGCGGTGCGGCTATCGCCCTGAGGTCTCGGGTTCAATCCCCGGGTCGGGCAAAGTGATCTTGGATTTTTCAGTATCAGCCCAGAGTCTGCAATTTGTGCCCGATATGACGATAGGTTCGCTTCCTATTACATTTGGGACGGAACTAAGCTCGGCGAAATGTAGGTGTTCTGGTTCTATATTTCGTTTCTGTCTACCCCTTCCGGGATACAGGTGTAAGCTTATGTATACATATATGTGTATGTAAAAGTCTTAATATCATAATAATAATAAAAAGTAGGTACATAGCCATTCTTAAACTTGGACAAAATTATTTAAACCTCTTGTTAAAGTAAATGCACATAAATACACATTCGCTTTTATAAAGTAATAAACGGTTATCTGTGGTTAAAATGCTTTTGAATATAATAATAATTAATTAGAGTGGTTGTCTATGGTCGGTGGAGATCACTTACCAACAGGTGACCCATCTGCTCGTTTGCCAGTCTCTGCTATATAAAAAAGGAAGCAAATTAGCAATTCATTAAATTATTTTGCTTATATCGTAATATACTAGTAATCCACAAAAAAAATACTAAGATAATTTAGAATATTGTGAACAAGCAAATGGTTTATTCGTGACAATCTAATGACTTTACGAGGCTGTGTATGTTTTTGTTGAATAACAAACCCACTGTAATTATCATTAATACGAAATCATTATCAAAACTCCATTACGACGTATGCAAATGTGTTTAGTCTCTATAACGAATCAAAATATAATAAAATCTATATTTTAAGTCAGACTGCCTCGGTGACGTGCTTGTATCGTAATAATACAATAGACCTCAGACGGTAATCGTATCGCAATACGATTACCGTCTGGGGTCTCGGGTTTGATCCCCGGGTCGGGCAAAGCGATATTGGATTTTTCCATATTAGCCCGGAGTCTGGAATTTGGGAATCGATCCCAGGACCTCCCGACCCACAGCCCATACATACTGCCACTGGAACCATTAAGAAGCGACGATAAATAAGAATGTGCAAACTCAGAAAAAGTGAGACAACCAGTTTATATAAAATTATAACATTAACTATTATAACAAAAAAATTGCACTAAATGAAGTCAATTATTCTAAAAAAACTTAACTGACAGACTTCAAAATTTGTCCGATCGTGATTCATGACCGAATTTATATGGGACCACCCTTGAAATGAGCTCTATCGAACACAAAGAATCGTGAAAATCGGTCCACATTTGGCGGATATATCACGTAACATAGATAAAAAATACTAACGAATTAGTACCTTCTCCTTTTTTGAAGTCGTTTGTAAACTACTTCAGCAGGGTTACCACGACCTCTTATAGCAGTATTATTATAATCGTTCTTCGTTTGTTTTGTATGGGAATATTGACAAGTAAAATTATAATAATACTGCTATAAGAGGTGACGGTAACTCCCCAGGAGGGCCAGGTAGGGCCGGACTCCTTAGTCCTTAGGGATGTTACTAAGTGGTGACCCTAAATAAATGCGTGTTCTTTAGTGCAATAATTCTATTTATTTAAACCTACATACAAGCGAGTGAATGGTCCCGTGGGCGAGTATGCACTGAGCCATCACTGCTTCAGCGGGGTGGAAAATACTGTGTGTGCATTTGTACAATGCACCTAAACTGCCAACATTATGATTACATTATTTTACATTATTAATTAATAATGGTCAGTACTCTTTATTTTTAAGATTTTTTTTACAAGTTTAAATATATGCTATAAAAAATACATTTAAAAATATAAAAATATTCCCCTCCGATGGCGAGGCTCGGGACCCAAGCCACCGGCGGTTAGGACCCCAGAGTGAGGAACCTCCTCACAATTCGTGCCGTATCCAATAATACTGCCTTCTGCATTTAATAATATTATTATTATTTTCTTTCCAAATTGGTTCCAAAATCAAATCTAATATGAGAACATGGACATATGAATTAGAAAGCGGAACGAAAACAATTATTCGATATTACAAACAAGAGTCAAGAGTCATATTAGTGGGAACACGGAGTGTGACTATCTGATATCATCTTGCTGTATCATGATTAATTTGTCATGTGATAATCTAAGAGCTGGTTCCGGGTGTAACATTCATTACTTAACATAGAAATATGTTTACTCATTGTAGATCTACATAACTCGGTGCTTTAAAGTTACAATTTTGTCAGGAACTTTCGCGTCCAGCCCGCGCTCCTGTGCGAATGACAATTAATTATCCTAAGGTTCATCTAATACTATTAACATCGTTTATTGAGACTTGTCGTTACTCAGTGGTAATGTCATCGTAAGATCCCAATGTCCCTTAATATATAATTATTTTTAGTTATGCGTGATGCAACTTACAAACCTATATGCCTCAGGGTAAAAACATTTAAAAAAACCGGCCTAGTGCGACTCGGACTCGCGCACCAAGGGTTCCGTACAAACCTGTAGGTATATTATAAATTTCGCAATTTTTCCTTTATCTGTGCTATAAGACGTTGCTTCGTAACAAATTTAAGATTCTGAGTTTACGCAAAGTACCCTGTAGGTTTTGATTACTTTACAAATGTTGAAAATTTGCGGCATAAATGGCTGTATCTTTTGATTGCCTTGGCTAAGAAATTTAATTATTTCACAGCTCCAAGGGACAGTAGACCTGAGTATTTGATATAAACAGCTTGATACCTCCACGCGTTCCTGAGAAAAAGGGTCGTGACAGACAGATAGACGGACAACAAAGTGATCCTATAAGGTTTCCGTTGTTTACCATTGAGGTACGGAACCCTAAAAAGTTACATTTTCATAATTACTGCCCCAAGACGTATTTAGAAGCAAGTAACTTACAGAAATGGTTACACGACATGGTACGCAAAAAGATTAATGAATACATAAGGTATGTATTTCCAACATTGTTGCAAAAGTTGTTTACTTATTCTTGTTAAAAATGTGGTTAAAATAGTTTACGTACCTTTGTATTAAGTAATTATTCGTTGCGCAGTCTCTCCTTTTTAACTGTAAAGAAAATGAAGAAATTGTTATTCTATTTCATAAACAGGAAATCAATATAATTATAATTTTATTATGCATTTTTTATCTAATCCAATAGAGCTTCCTAAGGATTTTCTGAAGTTATCGGAGTATCCAAAAATATTTTCTTCAAGGAATAGAGAGTGATTCATTTAATAAACACAATTTCGAACGTAATTTTATTTTTGCTTAAATTAAGCATAATTTTATTATGATAAACTTGTCGGCATAGCATATTTAATAACATGTACATGCTTAAGTAAGTTTACAGTCTTATAAAGCGGGAAATGTAATGAATAGCGAATATGGAAAGGATAATATTATGTAATAAAAACTAATATAGTGGCGGGCAGGATGCTAAGCACTTTCTCTAATAATATTGATTTTTTACGAGTGACTAAAAATGACGAGCACGTACCGTTTGAAATAGTCCGTTAATATATGAATGGATATAACACACACAACATACCAGAAGCTGTTGCCTGTATCCCCAAAGGGGTTGGCAGAGTCCCACTAACGAACTAGAACACCCACATTTCGCCGAGCTGAATTCCGTTCCAGATGTGATAGAGGCGAGTCAATCGCTATATCTGCACAAATTCCAGACTCCGGGCTGATATTGAAAAGTCCAATGTAACTTTGCCCGACCCGGTGGTCCAACCCGAGACTTCAGGACGATGCGTACGCAATACCGAGCAATTGAGGGCTCTAGGATCATCAATCTGTGGTTGATTTACCAAGCTTCGTTTAAAGTAAAAAAGTAGTTCTATTATCCACCACCAGATGCCGCTGTTGTATTTGGGCCGAAACATGATTTTAATAAAATAAGTTTGACCTAAAAAAATATAAAAACGAATCACTGCATAATAATACTAAAAAAAATTAGTATAGAATTTCACAAAAAAGTATCTCCTAGGGGACACCCGGGTTTGAACCGGGGACCTCTCGATCTGCAGTCGAATGCTCTACCACTGAGCTATATCCCCGATATGTGTCATTAACTCCAATAACAAATATTTTTGACAATTTGTATAGCAAAACAAGCAAAAAATTCATTTCACAGGTAAGAAACAATCATTTTATCTGGAAGATAAGATATAGATAAAGGCAGTACTAGTTTCCCATTAGTGAACATAGTATCAATTAGAGCAGCCTGCAACCATGTAGGCATTGTAGGCAGAACATTGAGTAGGTATCTCCAAATCCATTTATATTTCATACGGGCTTCCAATTACCAGCTTCGAACAATGGATATCAATACTCGATGGACATGGAACGCGATGCCCTGAATTATTTAACAGGAATTTGCAATTTGATAACAAGTCTTCCGCGTTTCCACTAATTCGATTATGCTACGCTTAACAGGGTTGCCACTTAAACAAATGACATTATGATATGAGTAATGGATGGTGCTGTATGTTTTAAATTTATACTAATATTATAGCTCTTATAGTAATATTCGGAACTACTGAAGCTATTTTGAAAATTATTTAATCTATATACAGCTATCTACTACTTGTTATTGAAGCCAAAAAAATTTGGATACATGTGATTGCGTATTTAACAACCATCTCAAGTTAAATACCAAATAAATCCAACATCTTAATGCAAATTTATTAACAGTGCCACATTTTGACCACACTCATTATGACGTTTTAATCCCGACTCATGTAACGGCACCTTGCAGATCTGTGGCGATGTCGTGTACGGAGGGCCTAATTGCTGTATTTACATATAAATCGAGCGTGCTTTCGTTGCAGTTGGTTAGTGTAAAGCGATGTTAACACGACTTCTGTGCACGCAACTGTCGAAGATTTAGTGAGGTGCGGCGACAGTTAGGTTACATGTAAACCTAAAGCTGATATGAAAGCAGCTCCTGACAATTTATTTGTTTGTAAATGATTTTATGTCGCCTTCTTGGTCCAGTGACAGCGTATAAGGCTCCGGACACGAACTCAGCGGGAGCGGAGCGGCGGCGACCGTGGCGCGGCAAGCGGCGCGGCAACGTACTGCTAGACCGGTCGTACGCCGCTCTCTGCGTCGCTGCCTTCGAGGCTAGTTGTATTTTAATCTATGCATTGAAACGCGCCGTTCCCCGCACCGCTGCCGCCGCCGCTCTGCACCCGCCGAGTTCGTGTCCGCGGCCTAAGGGCGGAAAGTTCTGACTTATAATCCCACATCGGGCAACACGTATTTTCTGACGCGATCTGCCAGATATCCCAGAGGGTAGACAGTAGTCAAAAAAGTCGTTTAAGTGAGTCTTAAAAACTAAAGGTAAATCCTTTTTATCACCCGACAATAAAGAATGAGAGCAGGCTTCAATTAACAAACAAAATCATAATACGTTAAATGCTAATATTTTCAAAGATTAAAAACATTCTAATCAATCATGATCTGCATCAAAACAGTAATGAACTCAAAAGTCAAAACACTTCAATGAAGGATGCATCCGGGAAAAGTTTAACTCTCGTTGCTTCATAAACCAATCAAACAATCTTTAATTAAACAATTTCACTCGGCCTTCTCACTTTACCGTCTGTAAACGCGACCTCGGCGTCCCGCGGCGATCGATTTAGACCAAGAGCTCGATAGCAGATTAATATCAACTTTATACCAACATGCGATATAGCAATATTGTGTGTATCTTTGAGTAATTTATTTAAATTATTAGCAACTAAATTGAGATTGTGTGTCGAAATTTGAGTGGTAGAGCCACGCTGTAGACAGTAACGTCTACAGCACAAATGGGCCAGCTCGACCGGTTAGATACCACTGTCTCACAGAAAACCGACGTAAAGTGGCAGCTTGCTGTCGCGTTTCGTTCGGTGAGTGAGATTTCCGGTGGCCCATTTCCCGCCCTCCATTTCCCAATCCCATTCGTCTCCCCTTCCATTCCCTACTTTTAGGTTAGCAAGGCACCCATGATTATTTTTGTGTCTTGGGTGTCTATGGGCGGTGGAGATCACTTACCATCAGGTGATCCATCTGCTCGTTTGCCAATCTCTGCTATAAAAAAAATCATTTACCTGATATTTCTGTCTTTGATGAGCCCTTTTGAGAGCTACTACCTAAGGACCAGGTGGGGCAACTGATAGCAGTAGTACCCCCTGCCCATAGTAACTTACACCACTAAAGAAGGAAATAGGGATTAGAAAGGAAAGGGCTTAGGCTTTATTCACTAAACGAAACGTATCTAAATTTTTGTAAATAAAACTCACATTAAATAATTGTTGACTGCTAAAAACTTGATGCGAATCAGCGGGTTGCAGTTAACGCTAGGCTAACTGAAATAACTCTATTTTAATAGTTGTAACATAACGGTACCATATTCTAGTGGTGTCATTGATCACTGAAATAATATCGATAAAATACTTAAGCGCGTCAAATAATGGCGGCATCAAATAACGATGGAAAAACTTAATACGGTTTCTGAACGTAATTTGAAATTATAGCTGTCTCGAGTAAATGAGTTCTGTTATACATGATTAATGCAATGCACTTAAGTTTCATTTATACGTGTTTCAGTTATTAAACTGCGATATCATATCAATATTTAGTTCCATTTCATGATAGCGAAACGAGGAAATTTGTATTATTTGAATAAATAAACTATTAGCTATTAGTTCAATGAAAAATAGTTTGTTTCTTATTGATGTACGTTTTTCATTTACGACATTATTAACGCTGTTATTTTTATTTAGCGATATAAAATGAGGTAATATTATGGAATTACAATAAACACTAGATTATTTTGGTACGAGATCTCATGTATCATGATATTGTCTAGACTTTAAGAGTCTATAACGCTTGTGTTTGTTCCGGCATTTCTTCGCAGACATAGTCACGAAATGACGACGCCATTTTTTTTTAAATATATAATTAACATGTAAAAGTGATATGAAATATCCTATTTGTAGAATAAATTATTTGAATGCATTAGTTAGTAAATTAATTTGACTGACTGCCTCGGTTTGATGAACCCTCGATTTGACTGCCTCGGTGGCGTCGTTGTATTTCGGTTCGACTACCGTTCTGAGGTCTCGGGTTCGATCCCCGGGTCGGGCAAAGTGATATTGGATTTTTCCATATCAGCTCGTAGTCTGGAATTTGTGCTCGATATGGCGATAAGCTCGCCCCCTATCAAATCTGGGACCAAACTAAGCTCGGCGAAATATGGGTGTACTAGTTCGCTAGTGCACCTCTGCCTACCTCTTCGGAGATACAAGCGTGAGCTTATGTATGTATGTTAATCTAATTTTCTTAGAAGGGACAAGAATCACAACATGCAATTGTCACGGCTTGTTGAATAAACGTTAAATTAGCTGTATTGACAAGAAACATTACTGATCTTAACAGTACTAATACTTAAGCAGATTCTTCGTTATGCTTTATTCAAGATGCGTGACGAATTATGTTTTATGTGTTCTTTGACGTCTTGAAGCTCCTTGTTAAAATCTAGATATAAGACGAATCCATGTGGCATTGAAAATGTCGATGTCCTCGAGCAATTATGTAGATAAATATAGAAATATTATATAAAATGCGAAGTCTTATTATATTTTCTTACAAATTCCATTAAATATAATCACGCCCGCATGCCCATGGGGTAGACAGAGATGAAATGGAAAACTAGAATACCTTTATTTCGACATGCTCATTTCCGTCCCAGATGGGACAAGGGCGAGTCTATCGTCATAATCATCATCATCATCAACCACAGGACGTCCTCTGCTGGACATAGGCCGCACCCAAAGATTTCCAGAGGTGGACAGACGAAATGATAAAGGTCGCAGTAAGTCGCTGGATGCAGGCCGCTTCCAACAGGTCGGTCTATCGCCATATCAGGCACAAATTATAGATTCCGAGCTAAGACTGAATCGAAAAACCCAATACCATTTGGTCCGACCTGGGGATCGAACCCGAGACCTCAGGACGGGAGTGGTACCGTGCACGCAATATAACTACGCCACTGAGGTAGTCAGTGTTACAAATTCCCATGAAAATGTTATAAGTTAGGTTTACTGGCACCTAGGAAATCCCATATGGGATATCTAGAGGTATAATGGATTTTCTAGGCGCTGGTACTAAAATCAACATATTATTTACCATTAAACCATTTATAGTCTTCCTGTATTGGAACTGGCGAATGGCGAAGTGATTTATTTTGTAATAAAATAGGGCGAATAATAATGCGAGTTAACTTTATTACATATAAAATAAACATATCATCAGGATCTTGAGAAATAATATGTTACTGGTGTTAAAATTAGCAGACTAAGGCTCAACTTGCAAAACGCCACTCAGGCAATATAATATTATAATTGTACATACTAAAATATTGTTTTAATACTAGATCTGTATCGTTCTGTAATATTGGCCTTAGAGCGGTCTCGTAAAGCACTTTTATCCCAATGTGAAGTTGGTGCAATACAATTTTCAAGCGTGTTGCAGAAAAAATTTCGCTTAGTTTTTAGGACTGACAGTATGGTTAACGACAGCCCTCTTCTGGGGTATCCAGTTTCCAACAAATCGTGTTGGAAAAACATCCGCCTGACCTGGGAATCGAACCCACAACTTCCCGATCCGTAACCTATGCATATACATTATACAACTCGGGTTTATTATTTATTAAATATATATCATAATCCCATCTCATAAATTCAACCAAAATATAATTTGATCGTAAATGTTTTGTGCCGAGCTCTCGGTCTATCTTTAACCGAATCTTAATCGAACAAATCAAACAAATACGATATCTGTAATCAATCGGTCTCATTATCACAAGCGCTTTATTCAATTATACGAATCAATTGATTCAGGTCGTCGGTGAAACGTGCGACGTAGAAATTATGGTTTCTAATGATAAAATAGACGTTCGTAATGGGCAGTAAAGCGCAAATGTGTAATTAATTATATCTGCTCTGATTATTGTCTATTATTGAACTTTGCACTAAATGTCTAGCTCTTGTCTACTGATAATATTATTATGTACTAACATATACCGTTTTTAGGGTAGAGGAAGGCCAAAGGAAAAGTGGATCGAGTGTGTGAGGAAGGACGTGAAAGAAAAGGGGGTGAATGACGAGATGACGGCTGATAGGCGTTCATGGAAGTGAACATGTTGCGCCGATCCCAAATAAAATTGGGACAAATGCAGGATAATCATGATGATACCGTTTTTTTGTGAAGTAGGAATCAGGCCAAAAGATGGTAAGTGATTATCATCTACAGAATCCAGTCTTGGTTTCTGTCTTACTATCTTACCACCTCATGCATCATAATCAAGCGACAAAATTACGTCACTGGTCACAAGGGGCGGATTTTTTTTTTCGAAATTAGAATGTCGATGATAACCTGCTGATAATAGAGTAACTTTTGACACTCGATTCGATTTTGATTAGGTTTCGATTTCTTTCAGTCACTTAAAATTTTACCGAAATCGAGTTCGAATCTTAATCGAAATCGAATTGAATGTCAAAAGCAGGACTTGAGCAAGTTCTGTTCGGGACGGACCACTATAACGTATTTTAAGTGCTTATACAGTAATGTTAAAATGAAGATATAAAAATTTAAGTGGCGAAGACATAGCACATAATTTTTTCGACTTCCCTATTGAGACGTTTATCCTTCGCCACTGTTAGATCTAAAACAGTATCTTAATTAAGGTGTACATTGTATATCGAACATCCAAGACTGGCAGTAAATTGGCTTAAATCGGGATATTCGCCGCAACGCATCGACCATAAAACGCAGCACTTACGACTTACGAGTACACGACATTCTGAGAAATAACGCTTTCAAATAATACAATTCACATTGTTTCCTCACGCACATTACTTATGGCCAGTTATTTATGCTACTTAAACGTCATTTTAAACGCTATTTGTCGCTTTCTTTTGTTTATCGGCTTTTATATCAGTGTATATTTCTAAATACCTAACTAAAAGAAAAATTCGAAATTCCTAATTATTTTGAAATCAATTATTCACATCGCAATAAAAAGAAGCGAATCAATTATATTCATTAAGTAAAGGATGTACTAACTCACATTCATACTCTTAAAATAAAACTACTCGCTAGAAACGCATTAGAGAAACAAGTTTCTAGTCTACTAGATCACTCACCGCACAAAGGGCTCGATAGAAAAAAATCCCACCATTCTAAACTCCGTGTTACAGAATGGGAATGTAATGGCGATCGTCTACACGTAACTAAATTATGTGTTAAGCTACCAGATTCCGAAGAAGCAACAGATAGCTAGATTGCCAATTTACCATTAGAACCGCAAGTCGCTATGTAATCCCGATGGAATTGCTGGACCGTTTACGTACTCTTCACTGTCTTGTCCAATAAATATTGTGTGTAATTTGGAAAATATTACAAGATTAATCTTTGTAGCAACTAAGTAATAAACAAGGTATAGAAATGTAGAGGCCACATAAATAATGAATACTTTACAGATAGTAGAATAAGAAAATGATGAAATTGATGATAAAAATAACACTCATATAGAGGTATAATGAGGTAAAATCAAAAGTTATTACTTAAGAAAATATTTTCCTATAGAAACAAAAATCTGTCAATTTTTAAGACACTATTATTTGTAATAATGGTTACTTGATTATAAGTACAAGCATTGTGAGTATTTCAAATATTGTTTTGTTGCCTTTGCTTTAGACTTCACATAAAATTGTAGAAGACGTTCGAATTTTGATAATTACAATTCTAGAGTCAAAGGAAGTGAAATGCCATTAGATTGCATCACGAACGGACCCATCCATCTCATGCAGAGTATTACATGTCGAAACCTATGCAATTACAGTTTAAAGCATCACTTTAATACTTTTTTCATTTGCATCACACACTGACGTAGGTACACCAGTATTCCATGATCAGTCGAATTATTAACATTCTAACCGTTGCAATTACAGACACGCTGCAGCACGGTGTTTAACCAGGATCCCTTCTAGTTCAACAAGCGCGAGTTCTTCAAAGTGTAACTTATTTGTGTCATTTTTCTTTTTTATTACATGTTGCGTATGGTTGGCAAAAAGGAGAAGTGTTGTTACAACGTGTAGTTACAGTGATTTTGTAATGAAAATGTTTAAGTTTGTTCTCTATATTTTCTGAAGTATTTACAATATTTCATATTTTTTGCGGATAAGTGTGAAGGAGAGTAATCTAGAAAATAGTTCTATTTAATAATATTTTATAGTAATATCATTGGTAGAATCGTAATTCCTTATACACAAAATGTTAGGACACAAAATAGCTAGTTGCGTTTGAAGCACAGACATGTATATAAATTCGAACAGAATGCAAGACGAACTTGTGTTAAAAACTATTTTTAAATGAAATTCTCAATAGTCATTATGTCAACCAAATTAGTTTTATCGTAAACTCCTCAGAAAAGTCTAAGCTTTCTACTCACAATACTAGAATTAGAATAGACTCACCGACCGAGCTGACTACAAAAAGGCAGATTAGAAGTTAAATCTTATTAACTGCATTTCATTTCAGTTTTCCGTTCCAAATACCAACATTCAGTGTCACCAGACATTAAAAAAAGGCAATAGAATTTGCTTCACGACAGCCTGTCAACTGTATTGTAAGAATCATTATGTAGTTGACAGTCGATGTAAAAGAAACCGGCAAAGTGGCCACCAATTTAATTTCCTAATCATCAAATTAAATTTCGCCGTTCTTTGTGGTCGAGAGTGAGAGTATCCGAGCGTCCGTTTAAGTGAAGAATTGAATCAAATCGTCGTAATGAGTGTAGCACGTGACGGACCGGACCGCAACAAATGAGGTTCTATACTGATCAATGGGGATTCGTTTTGCTCTCATGAGAAATTCTAAGTTTGTTAAGTGGTTGACTTTCTTTCGCAATCCCTATGTTATCGCTTTTGAAGATTCTCGGTGTGAAAGCTAAGATAAATAGTCGAAGTGATGAAGTAGGAAAAATAATATAAGCAGAAATACTCTTGATTCAACCTGTGGCCTCTTTGGTCTAGTGACAGCATATATAAGCTGTGAATCGGGAAAAGAGTATTTTCTAATCTGATTTTCCCGGGGCTGGATTCCCCAGAGGAGCTTGCCGTCAGGCAGCTGGTCGTAAAACTAAGCCAAATCCTTTCTGCGACATGCTTAAAAAAGTGTGTTGCGCCGACCCCACATTAAGATTGGGAGAAGGGCAGGTAGAAAGAAGATTCCTGATTCAGTATCTGAGTGAGATCAGCTATAAGAGCTTTGTTTAAGTGCTAATGCTTGCATTCAGAATTTATTCCCACAGGATCCTCCAGGACCGTCTTACATCATAAGTCTTTTCTTTAATTATTTCCTGAGACATTAGCTGAATAAAGTTTATTTCTTTCTATCTTTCCGTATTCCTTTCTTTCTTTGTTTCTATCTTACATGAGTTGAGAACCGCCGCGCGATTTTTAGTCGGAAATCTAGCATTAATATCACCCTGCTCGAAGACTATGGCTACGTATTCAGCTGTTCCGAGATCTACGCGGATTCCATTTCTGCAAAAAAACAAATATTTGTGTTGCCCACAGATATTTGTTTCGAGTCTGGGTGTTGTGAGACCGAAAATCCTTGGTAGTTTCTGATACGGTACAGGTTAAACCTAGTGAGGGATTAGGGCTATGTGTGTGACTGTTGTATATGTTTATTTACTTACTGCCTCGGTGGCGTGGTTGTATTTCGGTACGACTACCGTCCTGAGGTATCGGGTTCGATCCCCGGGTCGGGCAAAGTGATATTGGATTTCCATATCAACCCGAAGTCTGGAATTTGTGCACGATATGGCGATAAGCCCGCCCCCTATCACATCTGGGACGGAACTAAGCTCGGCGAAATGTGGGTGTTCTAGTTCGCTAGTGCGCCTACCCCTTCGGGGATACAGGCGTGAGCTTATGTTATGTTATTTATTTACTGATTGATAACACTTACCTTTCAGCAATGTGACTGTTGGGTTTATTTATTTACCGATTTATTTCACTTATCATGGTGTAACGCACAGTACGGTAATTTGGTAAGAAAATTATACTACATAGCAGCAATACACAATAATTCTACTCCGTTATTGCACAATCGGATTCTAAAATACATAGAAATAATAAGCATACGAAATAAACTGTCATTACCACTGATACATGTTTCGTAAATTATTACTCTGCGTCCACAAAACAATATTGTACTACTGCACAATATCATTTACAATTACTGCATGATAATGGCATTTATAGGAAATCGATCTGTGTCGGTTTCTCTAAAGAAAAACGGATGCATTTTCACTGTTCATACCACACAATCCAGATATTATGTTACTGCATATTTCAAGAGACGTAGCTATTTTTATGGGGGAAATTAATGTCAATGGCTAAAATTAATCGCCTTCTACGTCTATTAGCAGCGTGAATAGACTGTACGTTTGGAGGTTCTGGGTTCGAATCTCAGACTGGGATAAGCGGTTTTTCTAACATTTGCTCGCTACTGGGTCCCCCAGAGGGGGTTGATGTGAGCCTAGCTCATTAAAACTAAGTCGATTTTTTTTTGCAAAATCCTTGCAAACTCGACTCATATGAGGATGTAATAAGGAAATAAATAAAATATAAGCCAAAAATCTATCAAACAATTCCATGAACTGCGTAAATAATGTAAGCTATTTAAAAATACTAATTTCTTAACGAAATTTCAATTATGAATTAACAAACGACTAAAGTAAAGTAATAAAAAATTCCTTTATTCCATTTTAATCGTATATCACATAATAAATTGGATATACGATTAAAATGGAATAAAGGAATTTTTTATTACTTTACTTTAGTCGTTTGTTAATTCATAATTGAAATTTTGTTAAGAAATTAGTATTTTTAAATAGCTTACATGCTATTTAAAAATACTAATTTCTTATATACACTCTTCTGGTATTATCTACAATCTTATAAAAATTTAATTGGTTTAATAAAGGTCGTAACTAAAGAATTAACTGGGTAATTGATACTTTGCTCTGCTCTAAGAGTATGGTATAAAAATAAGGTAATTACTCAAAGCTTTACGATAAGCCTTTGAAGCTTAGGGCATTCTAACTTAAAGGTACTTTCAACAGCTGCGTAATGTGGCGTACTCTAATTAAGATTCATTGTGCGAGATACTTGTCACAAAACTCTTTTACGCAGTCCTGAAATACTATCGCATTTAAAAATACTGTAGCCCTGTATTGACCACGAATTTTTTGACATTTCTCACTAACGACTCCGTAAAATATTTATATCAAAAACACCAGTAGCCCGAGCACGAAAAACTAATGTAAATTGTGAATGTATTCGAGTTCGCTGCGCACTGATGACGTTTGGTTAATATTTCATACAAATTTAATAGACGCGCATCGAGTTCGAATACATTTACGGATGTTAGAAATTTTCCTGCTCAGGCCGCTGAACGCCTCTAGCGGTTACGTGGAGTATTGACGTTATTTATACAAATTATCATTATAATAAATGAAATTGGAGCGACCGTTTGTAATATTAAATTAACACCTTTTGACTAAATGCATATGACCAAATTTTCAAAATGTTTGTCCACCTCTCTGTTTGTTTCGGCTAATCTCTGAAAGGGCTGGACCGATTTTGAGAAGACTTCCACTGGCAGATAACTTATGTTACAAGAAGTATCTTAGGCTTTTATTTTAGAACTATTTTATAAAACTGCATGTGTATAACATGAATATTACAAATGCAATTTCAATAATTTTACTTTAAAATAAACGCGTATCGTTTATCTTCAACGTGATGTATTTATCACCGAAGTGAAACGAGCAGAATGAAAATAATTTAAATAAATGTAATTGAAAAATGACGAAAATTACACAACACATTGTGTTTAACCGATATAATAACATGTTATTTAGTTATTTACATTACACCAACCACTGTAGCTGTTCTCAGAAACGGACAGCGTGCGAATTTTAAAAATATTGGTTTGTTTTTAAATTACAGATCCATACTTGGATATAATTTTGAAAATAAAGTGCACGTAAACACATGGATACTGAATAAAAATAGATACTATGAAAATTATGCTCTCAGAGTTATTTTTTGTTTCTGTTTCCCGACATTTTCGTTTATGAAAGCTTGATTCATATTTTTTTTAGATTTTAGTTGACTAAAATCGCGGTATTCACTATCATCAATAAATCGAGCTGTAATTTTGTAACAGTAAACGCGGCCTAGTGGGGACTTCCCTCCTACGAACGATTATACGATACGAAATGTTTCTTAAGACTGTTACAGATCTTAATGATAATTAAGTACATACTCATACATACATACATAAGCTCACACTTGTACCCCTGAAGGGGTAGACAAAGGCGCACTAGCCAACTAGTGCACCCACATCTCGCCGGGCTTAGTTTCGTCCGAGATGTGATAGGGGGCGAGCCTATCGCCATATCGGGCACAAATTCCAGACTCCAGGCTCATATGGAAGAATCCAATATCACTTTACCCGACCCGAGGATCGAACTCGAGAACTCAGGACGGTAGTCGTACCGAAATACAACTACGCCACCGAAGCAGTCATAGTAGTCAAGTACATACTCAAATAGTGAAAACAACATCCAAATGATGTATTACCCTGAATCCCAGATCGCATAAGATAAACGAAAGTAAAACGGGTGCAATAATAAAATCAGTTTGGAAAAAGAGCTAAATAAGTACGGTGTAAATTACCCTTAATGAGACTATGTTGCGAAAGGCCCTCGGTACGTGCACGGTCATTCAGCTTGAACGCGCAGCGTAGATAAAAATAACAGATAATGCAGACGATTGGAAAATAATTATTTAGGAAGAGTTGTTTGCTTTGTTACTCTGTGGTTGCTACTTGCATGATTGTTTTTTTTGTAGTACTTTTATATGCATAGTAGAAAGTAATAGAACAATGTAAAAGTAATGGTAAAAGAAGGGACGAATCTATTAATATTTGATACAAATTAAACTGCAAAAGCTAAAATACATATTAAGTTGTTAACATCGCTATGACATCTTACAATTTAATATTAGCACCCTCAAATCTCATTTTTTATTAACCTTATTAAAGTCATAAACAATAACGGCTAAAACCAATCCACAGTTAAAACAATGAGTTGGTGTACATTTGGCTTGGAGACGGAAGTATGCTCGACAGAATGTGGGTGTTCAGTTCGCTAGTGCACATCTGCCTATCCCTTCGGGGATACAGGCGTGAGCTTATATTTAATGTATGATGGGATCCTCCTATAAGGCGGACCGACGACCTGATAAAGATCGCAGGAAGTCGCTGGATGCAGGCCGCTTCCAACAGGTCGATCTGGAATTCTAGGGGAGGCCTATGTTCAGCAGTGAACGTCCTATGGCTGATGATGATGGGATCTACATACATTTGCGAAGGAACGTTCGCAATTCCAGTAAAATTAAAAACTTATTTTTTTCATTCAAGCCGAGTGAACCTCTGCGCGACAGTACTCTGTGTGGAAGACGTCGGTAGTTGCCGGTTGCGGGCACTGGCGGGTGTTGTATAAATAGCGCGGTCGACGGCCGGCCTCCGTGCGGCCTTCACTTTGAACAGTTGAACCACTAGCCGTCACGCTGGCGGCGTAAGGCGCTGTACACACTGAGCACAAAGTAAAAAAAAAAATAATATAAAAAGTAGTTTAATCAAAAATTTAAAAACAGCCTTCGAAATTCATCTGGTCTTGAACAAAATATGGGACCATCGTTAGGTTAAGCTCTATTGAACATAAAAATAATGATGAAAATTAATCGCAATCTACTGAAGATTTCGGCTAATATATATATGAAATACAGATGAATTGAAAACCTCTCGCTTATAAAACGGTTGAAAATTGAAATACCGACTTTAAAACTTCAATTGCGACGTGCTACTTTAAAGAGTTTACTTCATACTACTTTATCAGACCTTAACGAAATTTGTATGGGGGATTACCCTTGCGATAAACTATAGTGAACATAATCACAAGTTTAAAGATTTTACGGACCAACTTCAAATCCGGTCGTAACCAAATTTATATGACTTACCTTGAAATAATCCCTATTGAACACAAAAGGAATTTTGAAAATCGGTCCACATTTGGCGGAATTATCGCATAACATACGTAAAAAATACCGACGAATTGAGGACCTTCTCCTTTTTGGAAGTCGGTCGATAAAAAGTATCTTGAAACCGGCACATTTGCCTGTGATACAGCGTAATACCCATAAAAATACAGACAACTCATAAAAATACAGACAAATTGAGAACCTCTGAATTTTGGAGTTGGTTAAAATTAACCACCGATTTAACCAAGGCCTGAGCGTGACGATGGACCAGGTGAAGCGTGCTGAGTGACACGTGATCAATAAAGAGTTCATGTTTTTTTACGATCTGTTAATTTGGGAAATAAGTTACTTTACGAAAAAACTTACTTCCTACATTGGATTGGTTTCTCTCAAAATGATATTTCAGAAACAAATTGTTTTTTCTTTGTTTGGTATTTTATTAAGAGTATTAGAAAAATCGTGATTAATTCTTTTTAAATTAATTTAGGTATTTTAATTTTTAATCACGGTAGCTGCAATTTACTATGAATTCATAAAATTGTAATGCCATGTACGTTATATTAATTTTATAAATAAAAAAATATCAATAATGTACACATACCTTTACCGCACTACCGTGATTTTATGGTAGAGAGAGACATCACTATTCACTGTACTATTACTGCATCCTTGCATCAACGTAGGATGCATAAAAAAACCGCAATTGCCGCAACGAATTATCGCTGTTGCATAAATCGAAATATTCATGCGAAGGTATATTTGCATTGTAAAAAATACATTACATGTCCTTTCTTTTAAAAGGTATGAAGTCACGACGCGAACTGCCGTATATTTAAGCGATTGCTGTCTCTGATTTACTTTTGCATTGCAAATTCAGAAAATAAAAGAGTAGAGAACAAAAGAAAGAGTTCAAAAAAGCATTTATTTTCGGTTTTAAAAAAATCTAAAAGTGATGGTATCTCCATGGCCGTAAAAAAAGAGGACGTAGCGCTAGGAACTTTAAAAGTTAAGTACGGTTTTCTGCTGATCCAATCTATCGATACGTAAGAAATCAACTTAGTGAGGATTCGGAATTTTTAAATCGAACTTTGACTTACTCCGAGTTATTTTTTACGAGTAAATCTTTGCTTATTATATCTGTTTTTCTCGTAAAAAATAACTCGGACTAAGTCAGTTTGATTTAAAAATTTCAAATCGTCGCTGAGTTCGTTTCTTTGACTCAGATTTAGTCGAAGTTGGCTCTATAGATCCCAGCCTGAGTGGTATCCGTTTAACTGAGGCGACGATCCTCTTTGTTTATACGTCCGCGGGTAACTCATTCGAAATAACCTATGTACTTAAGTAAATTTTTTATCATCTTTTTATTCTAGGCAATGTATTCCCGCCATATTGTTATATTCCATTGTTGTCTGCAAATGTTCCATGACCATGACTAATAAAATTATGCTTTGTTAACATTCTATACAAGAAACTATCGAATATTATATTGAATAAATAAACACAACAGTCACATACATACATAGGTATGACCCTACACTAGGTAGGTACGAATATAACCTATATCCTGGCAAAGAGATTTAATAGTACTAATTAGAGAGGGGCTATCAAGCAAGTTTCCATACAGAAAAATTGATCTCTTCAGTACCGCCATCAACCACTTATTACAATGCAAGGGCGATTATTACAATTTACACCCTAGGATGTTTTATAAATGGTTAAGAATCATGCAAGATAAATATATTCTCACTATTATTACGCTGGCCGATCTGGCGCGCGTATATTTCAAATATAGTGACTGACTTATGACCATAAGTTTTGGGTCTTGGTCATAACTTTTGGATCACAAGTTTTGTGCTGTTGTCCCATCTACATATATATATGTTGAATGACTTTGTATCGTGGGTATCAGCAACTGCGATAGACTTTCGGTCTCACAGCACTCACACCCGAAATAAATATCTGTACTCACACAAATATTTTTCTCAATTTAGAAATCGAACCCGCAATCTCTAGCTTCATGGCCGGCTACACGCCCGCTGCGCCACGGAGCATATTCTGAAATATATTAAATATTTGGTCGATGAAAATCACTCTAATTTACATTTACACTCGTAAATAAAAAAAAATGTTACCAGGCTATTTTCCCCACTGAATGTGTAGTCAGCGAACACACTTTTTTAAACATGTTGACAAGATTCGGCTTAGTTTCTACCGACAACCGCCTGTATGAAAATGGAATATAGTAATAAAATACACCTTTATTACACTAAGAAGGAGACAAAATGAAAAAAAAAGTACAAAATGAAAATGAACATTTTATTTTAAACGAGAAAAAATAAACGTCAAAGAACGAATAAATAAGTAAAACCCGACAGTCTAATACACAGCCTGATTAGGTACCTAATCACAGGGAACGTAAATTCCATCAAATACTCGATCAGTTTTGAAGTGGTTTGTGTGGAAAAATATTATTTGATGTGAAGATATAGGTGGACATAAATTAAACCCCCAGGGCGCCCGTAAGTCAACAGAGCCCTGTAACGGTTGATTATACGATAATTGAATTGAAAACGCATGTAAATGTAAAGTTAAAATACTGTCGTCGTAAATCTGCATTGAGGAATCATGATTCCAGAAAAATATTCCCGTTTAAAAATACTCGTTTTGTGAAATAAGCTAAAATGAAAAGCACGAATTCTTATTTAAATACTGGCTGTTGGCTGCGACTCCCTTTTTTATAAAACAAAAGCAGCCTAAGTTACTTCTTATATCATCTGCTATCTACCAGTGAAAATCCCGTTAAACTCGGTCCAGCCATTTCAGAGATTAGCCGAAACAGAAAGTCAATCAGTTTTTTCAGTAACAGCCCGGAGTCTGGAATTTGTGCCCGATATGGCGATAGGCTCGGCCCCTGTAACATCTGGGACGGAAATAAGCTCGGCGAAATGTGGGTGTTCTAGTTCGCTAGTGCGCCTCTGCCTATCCCTTCGGGGATACAGGCGTGAGTTTATGTTATGTTTTAAGACCAGATGAAAAAATATATAATATAACCCTCTAGATAGATATATGCCAGAAATAAAACTACATTGACAACATTTCAACAAAAAGAACCACCAAGCCAAAGTTATTCGGCCAATGTTGAACGGACTTCCAACAAAAACACAACAGTGTACATTCCCATCTTCCTAATTTGGTAGGTTGTTGATAAAATCGGTGTGAACATTCGTAGATTTATCAGTGGAGATTTATGTTAGTCATCTCGAGTGGTGGGCAGGCGGCAGGAGCCAAGCCTACGTGGTAACAGCATAGATCGCTCTAAGATAGATTGTAAGTGTGGAGCATATTAATGCATTTTTGTTATTACAGTTTTCTATAATTTATTATATATGGCCACGTGTATGTTCTTTTACATAGTTTTTACCTGTATTTATAATTTTGTATATGTTACTATGTTTATTACTGCAGTAAAAATAGTGAGTACTTTTTTTCCAAACAAGGCGCTATAATTAAAACTCCTAAATAAATTCCTTTAAAAACTAGTTTATCGTTTAAACTTACTATTATTTATTTTATGTAAATAGATAAAGAATGATCCCCTTGGTATAAAGTGTATGAATAGTACAATTGTGTCAATTTTCTAAAAATCACAAACAATTTGACTGTAAGGTAAATTAATTTTTAATAGACTTCAATGTTTGTTTATTTCTAAAGCATTCTATGGAAATTCATTTATTATTTTATTTATTTATTACTTGAAGAAAACTTACAGCTATTACACTTTTTGGTCTTAAAAAAAATATTACAGATGGCCAATAACAAGTTTTCACAAATATAAATAACGTGTAGGTACAAATTGTAGGTGAACAACAGGTAAAAAAGTAGGTAAAAAAAAATGAATTAATAAAAAATTGAAACACTCGCATGCAACACAATATCTTAAAATATGGATTAAAAAAGGTATCGCTCATTTTCTTTTTATGTTTGGAAATACTAGTGTTAAATAAGTCTAGATCCAACTCTTGTGCTAATTTATTAAAAGATCTACTGGCTCGAATTAGAATGGAATTCTAATGGTAATTTGAGACGGCATTAGGAATATGTAACAAAAGTGGTTTTCTTAGGTAAGCCGAATATGTACGTAGTCCTGTAGCCCGAGCACGAAAAACTAATGTAAATGTAAATGTATTCGAGTTCGCTGCGCACTGATGACGTTTGGTTAATATTTCATACAAATTTCATAGACGCGCATCGAGTTCGAATACATTTACGGTTGTCGGAAATATTCCTGCTCGGGCCGCTGTTCTGCTCAACAATTCAAGGCAATCAACCGAACCATTTGCTATGCTTAGAAGATAAGTCAGATCAGCTATGCGTCTTCTTTCATGGGAGCATATAAATTTTTTTGCAGCATTTATTATCAAATAAATATCAGTTAAATAACTGAATACATAGATTCATACTAAAATAATTTTATTCTGACTAATTACAAATTTTCTCAATGAAAATCATAAACAGTTAATTGCAAGGCAGTCGCAACAAGACATGCTGTTAGTTTTATTCATTCAAACAGATTTGAACAGATATAAATGGAAATAAGTGTTATTTATCTTAATCAAAGCGGGATGAAGATTAGACGCACAGAAACGGATGTTGTGATATTCTTTATAGCAGAGACTGACTAACGAGCAGATGGGTCGCCTAATGGTAAATTATCTTAATTGCCTAAAGAAATGATACCAAAGAACCATGGGTGGGTTACTAACTTTTTATGTTTCCGCGGGGAAAAGCGTTTTACTACTACTGCCACGGCTGATAGACCCAGATCCGACTGCAAGATAGTGATCTTAAATAATATATATATAAATAATGACTTGACTGAAAGAGATAATGACCAAGTCAGAGATTTGCTCGAGAAAGGTCAAGTTAAAAGTACCCTAAACCGACGTGCATGCATGAAAATTGTAATGAGACTGAATGAGGCGAAAGAGGTGTGTAGGGATCGTAGCAAATGGAAATCCGTTGTCTCTGCCTACCCCTGTGGGAAAAAGGCGTGAGTCTATGTATGTATGTACTGAAAGACTGCCTCGGTGGCGTGGTGGTATATCGGTACGACTACGGTTCTGAGGTCTCGGGTTCGATCCCCGGGTCGGGCAAACTGATATAGGATTTTTCCATATCAGCCCGGAGTCTGGAATTTGTGCCTGATATGGCGATAGGCTCGCCCCCTATCACATCTGGAACTGAACTAAGCTCGGCGAAATGTGGGTGTTCTAGTTCGCTAGTGCGCCTTTGCCTACCCCTTCAGGGATACAGGCGTGAGCTTATGTTATGTAAATCAACTTTCACTACGTTGAACGTCATTACGTTGAAGGGACGCCTATGTTGATTTATTATTATGAAGAAAATGTTAATTATTTCCTAATTGAACTTCTAATTTAAACTCAAATTTATATTTATATCTACATTATCAATAAACATAATTATTTTTAATTTTTTTTCAAAATTTATTGTTTTAGTAAATTTTCCAAATGTATTACGGAATCTGGCGGTATTAGTTTTTATGCAGCCTTCTCTACTACGTAGGTGTATGTGATTATTTAATAAGAGGCTCATTTTTAAATCTCTGACGCAATATTACATGCACTGACTAATTACAGACATGGTATGGATATAATAGTTGTAATAACAGTATATTACACGTGTAATAGATGGAAATAGTTTGTCGGCGTTTATCCTCGAGATTGATTGTAGAGTACCAACAATAATAAATTCCAATAGCGTATTTTTACTTCACAAAGTATTAGGTATAAGTAGGTATTAGTCTATGTTTAACGCAAATAATCAACATTTTATTAACAATTGTAATTCGAGTCTTATGCGTACATTGTTAAAATTTCTATCTTTAATCCTGATAAGTACCTGATAGGATATCGCCTTCTTGGTCTAGTGTCAGCATATATGGGCTGTGGACCGAGAGGTCCTGGATTCGATTTCCAAATCGGGTAGGGTAGAGCGAATTTTATAATTTCATTTGGCCGGGACGGATCTCTCGAAGGGGGTTGATGTCAGGCAGGCAGCCGGTCGTAAACACTGAGCCAAATCCTTTCTGCAACATGCTTAGAAGAGTGTGTAGCACCGATCCCACATTAAGGTGAGATAAGGGCAGGTAGAAAGAAAAAAAGCCTAATGTACCTAACTTAAATGAAGACCATACGACAGAAGTAAAAAAATCATCAATGCAAGGTTATATTTCGCTATTAGTAAGATACAGCAAATATCTGTCTTGTGATCTTAACCATACTTATAAGAGTTTATCTTATGACGTTAGATAATGTCATACACACACGAATTTTGTCACATTTACATAATATGTACACACACGTACTTATAATATTGTCGATCGAGTATAGTCGTCACGCGTTAACTATTTCTCTCTCGCTCCCTTACGCCCGGTTCCAATAAACAATCTCAGTTCGAATGTGCAGATAGATTACAAAAAATAGCCAATTAGATCAAGTTTGAACATGACTCCGTCCATTGACTTGATTTCATTGGTTCATAATCGCGATCTATCGCACTTTAAACTACGATCGTTTATTGAAACCGGCCGTTGGTCGACTCGAGCCGACATTACCCGAACGAGCGTTACATAGCCGAGCGTGACGGCTCAGTTTCATCCAATAACACAAAATAAAATGCTCAGCGCGCCTCAAGAAGTTTTCACTTAAAAAAAGGTCATTGAAACCACCAACAACATCGTCAACATCGAGGAGTCTTCTGACTGCGGAGAGTTTAAAGGAAATACAAATTAACAGTTCCTAATGTTCCCAGACACATGTCAATCATATCGCTGCAAATGACATTGTACCTAGCACTAATGGCCGTAGCGTGTTGTTCCTTTTGCCGAATGTACGACACTCAAACTGACGTGTAACTCTAACAACAGGCATTTGCGACAGTCCCATGTTACGAGGGTATTCACAGCAACATTGAGTTACTGACATCTGTTACGTAAAGTTATAAAAAATATTTGTTTATTTTTTGAGGTTGCTTCCGACGTTTCAAGTATGTGCTTTGGTTATTAAAAAAAATACAGTGTCGATGACGTAGTTATATTTTGGTACGACTACCGTTCTGAGGTCTCGGGTTCGATCCCCAAGTCAGGCAAAGTGATACTGGGTTTCTTCAATTCAGTATTAGCCTGGAGTCTGGAATTTGTGTCCGATATGGCGATAGGCTCGCCCCCTATCATATCTGAGGCGCGACTAATAAGCTGTGTTATGTTATGTTTGTAGTACGCTAGTTCGCCTCTGCCAACCCCTTCGGGGATACCGGCGTGGGTTTGTGTTATTCAAACTGATTCGACTGCCTCTGAGGCGCGGCAGGCGAGTAGTCGGCTGTGACACAGATATTTGTATGACCCACATATATTTGTTTCGGTTCTGGGTGTTGTGGCACCGTAAACCCCTCGTAGTTCCCAGTACACCCACGATACAGGTTAAACCTTGTGTGTGACTGTGGGATATATTATTTATTTAAACGAGTTTTATTCTGATTTCCTTTTCGTTGTCCTTTTGTATTGATTATGTACGTATGATTCTAAGGTTGACTAGTAGAAACCACTTATAGCATTAGAGTCTGCGTGCTTATTACATACTCCACGTATTTGTACGATTAATAAATAAATTACTCTTCAACATTGTAAAGGAATTTTTGTAGGAAAAAATAGTGCAAAATATAACTCGGCTGATATTGAGCTGTCAGCGCGATGAACACCTGCTACGTTTGAAACATGGCAGAGTACTGGCTCTGTCTAAAAACATTTACTGCCTTTTCTGCACTTATTACTTTACCTAGCAGATGTTCTGAAGTGACGTCTTGAAGCTTTGAGATCGATGCCACTAGACAGGCACTTTTTTTTTATGGCAATTGAAATACGTTATGCCAATGTCAAGTTAGGGAAATTGTTTTCCTACATCTAAGTTTTCGCAAGTGCAATGAAGTCGGATGTGTTCGATTTCACGGCCCTGCTGGAGTTTTGGCGTCAATTCCTTCCAGTATGATGTTTTTTAGACGATTTTCTCGCAGCGGAGGAATCGAACTTGGTCGACCCATCCACCCGACAAAAAGCATCCAAAATCACTTATTTCAAAGCTTCCACATACTGTCCATCTTCGTTGATGTTTATTGCTTAGATACACATCACATTTAAACCACAAACACAACTTTAGACTAAAATATGAAATCATTAAAACAAGCGACCACCTGCACCATCAGAATACCCGCCAGAACTCCCGACAGGCACTTATGAGTAGCTACAGTCTCTTAGGGCGACTGGCACCAGTATTTCTAACCTTTAGTCCTAACCGAACAAGTTAAATTGAAAAATAAATATATGAATGACATGTAATGCATTACATGTAATTAATTAAATGTCGTAATATATTATCTGTAATTACATGTAGTACATTACATGTAATGAATTACATGTCCTTCATATATTTCTTTTTTAATTTAACTTGAGGTTAGGACTAACCGTAGGTTAGTATTAGTGGTGCATGTCGCCCCTATAGGCCGAGATCCGGCTGCAACATCACTACGTTCGTCTTGTCTGTAGTCAAAATCTATTTTTTATGGATAATGAATCATCAAACATCTGGGTCGGAACTAAGCTCGGCGAAATGGGCGAAATGTTCTAGTTCGCTAGTTAGTCTCTGCCTACCCCTTCAGGGATACATGCGTGAGCTTATGTATATATGAGCTTATGTTTTCCGTTATTTCGCCAGCACATTTTTTTTTAATAATGTATGTCCTCCTTACAATAATTATTTTAATTAATTCCATCAGAATGATCAACACTCGAATAAAAAATGTTCACGTCATAATAATTAAAGATAAAATGATCGGTGAAATCATGTAAAGGTCCCTTGTCAGATGAATCCTACCGATTGACCTACTAATGTGGCGCCAAAAAAGAAAGCACGTTCCAATGATAATTAAAAATCAAGCATATACATAATTTACCTTTATCACGAACAATTAAACACGAAACGCAAATATATCGATGTAAATAATATAGAATACAAATATGTATGTTAAAGTAATCACAATTTTTAAAACTTAACGGGCCGACTTAAAATCCAATCGTGACCAAATTTATATAGGACCACCCTTGAAAGAAGCTCTATCGAACACAAAAAGAATTTTGAAGATCGGTCCCCATTCGGCGGAGATATCGCGTAACATACATTAAAAAAAAAATACAGACGAAACGAGGACCTTCTCCTTTTTGGAAGTAGGGCGATAAGCAAAATTTCACAAACAATACTATTTTAACAGGTCTGTAGGCTAACCATGAGTTTTTTGACATTACTCGCCAGCGACTCCATAAAATATTTGTATGACAAACACCCGAACGCCTCTAGCGGTTACGCGGGGAACTGACGTTTTCCATACAAATATCTTACGTCCTCGCTCGCGTAAATACGCGCAACAAACTCATGGTTGAGCTACAGAAAAAAGTACGTTTTCGGTTTCGGCCGAAACTGGAGCAGATACCGAAGATTCGTTTTCGGTTTCTGTGGAATATCCTGTTTCGGTTGTACACCATTTACTTCGTGTTTATACTGGTGCATCTGTATTTTTTTAAATAGACATAATTCTTACACACCCTTGTAAAAGTGATGCTATGGATATTTATAATCAATCACTCCTTTGCACCTAAACCTAATTTGGATTGATTTTAAAGGCAAAACAATAAACTTGATTAGAATGCCTCGGTGGCGTGGTTGTATTTCGGTACGACTACCATCTTGAGGTCTCGGGTTCGATCCCCAGGTCGGGCAAAGTTATAATGGATTTTTCCATATCAGCCCGAAGTCTGGATTTTGTGTCCGATATGGCGATAGGCTCGCCCCCTATCACATCTGGGACGGAACTAAGCTCGGCGAAATGTGGGTGTACTAGTTCGCTAGTGCGCCTCTGCCTACCCCTTCGGGGATACAGGCGTGAGCTTATGTTATTTTAAGTTATGTTGATTAGAATATGGGCTACTATAATTTCTGTTTCATGTTTCTATTGACTTTCACGCGGGTAGAGTCGCAATGAAATTCTAATAAAAATATAGTTTAACACAATATCTTATCGTTATTAATATCCTCTATGGTATACGGTTTAAAACCATCATCATAATGTAATTAAAGGGAACAGAATGTGCATTAAATCAGAATTCAATGCAAGAACAAGCATGAAACCAGCTTAGCTTTCCCGAGCACCTGTGCGTTTAATTTCTAACAAGATTATATCAATTGCAATACATATGACGAATATTTCCGTTTTGTAATATAGTATTATCCATACTGCCTCGGTGGTGTAGTTGTTTTGCGCGGTACGACCACCGTCTTGACGTCTCGGGTTCGATCCCTGGGTCGGGAAAAGTTATATTGGGTTTTTCTGTTCAGTATCAGGCCTAGCCTAAGATGGAAATGAGGGTGTTTTAGTTATCTAGTTCGCCTCTGCCTACCCCTTCGGGGATACGGGAATGAGCCTATGTGTATATTATAATATACGTAATAACCCACGCTAGCTTTAATTCCATAGTAATACAAACAGCAGATCGTAAAGAATTCTTAGACTCAGATAAGAATCTAGATGGGTTTTCTCTTTACGACATTTTCTTAATAATAAAATAGTACTGCGTTTTGAATGAGGCAATCTGTCGAAGGCTTGATGAAGTAGAATGTATTATAAAACTGTATTAAGGAGCGTTTCGAGATATGCGACTAAGAGTCCAAGACAGGAGAGACTGCAACGCACGCCGTTGCCATGTCTGTTTCATAAGCGATTAGTTTCTACTCAGAGTCCAATCCGTTTGATAGTCCTGTCGTGTATGACGAGCAGTATAAGTAGTATCCTATGCCTTAATATGCCTTAATCCGAGGTCGCTCCGAGAAGTCTGTGGAGACACCAGGAGGATCCTGCACTTCTGGTCGGAGCTAGGCTGGCTAGATCTCTAGCTGGCATTGAAGACATGCACAATGGTTCGATTCTTTTAACGAAGTAAGTGCGGAAAAGGAGCCCACAACCAACAACCAGCCTTAGTGCCTTAATCAGCGGCCTGAGCAGGAAAATTTCTGACAACCGTAAATATATTCGAACTCGATGCGCGTCTATGAAATTTGTATGAAATATTAACCAAACGTCCTCAGTGCGCAGCGAACTTGAATACATTTACATTTACATTAGTTTTTCGTGCTCGGGCTACTCTGATCATTGTGTGCCAATGCACTTGTGCTATATTTTATTAACAAAAACATTTAAAAGTCGCATTTAGTGGTCTGCAACAGGAGACTAAAATGCGAAATACGTTGCGCGTCGTAGTCTTCTGTAGCACGAGATGATTTTTTTGGCATTTTACACTAGAGACCACGTAAAATATTTGTATGCAAAACACCCGAATGCCTCTTACGGTTACGCGGATAATTGATATTTTTCATACAAACTGTTATGGGGCGTCCACACCGGGCCGAAAGAAGGCGAACGAATCATGCCTGTTTTATTCCCACAACAGCGAAAGTTTGATTGAGTGAACGCAACAGGTATAGATTCGTTCGCCTTCGTTTGGCCGGTGTGTACCCACCCGCCATTGTACGTAGTCGCTAGCGAGCAATGTCAAAAAAACTCATAGTCGGGCTACTTACTGTTTGGGCTGCGTAAGTAAACGTACCTTTAGACATTCCATCACATTTAATAAATACATATCCTCAAGCCTCTACTTAAAACAGGCGAGAAATCTTCAACTACAAACAGTTATGAATGAAAACTGTAATACGAAGCGACATGTCTACATACAGCCTTACTAATTTACAATCTTGTTTTACAAACAAGCGAATACACTTCCCACAAGTTCCTGAAACAAAAACTAATTGTTTTCGACGTTTCATTAAATCATAAATTCCGTTTATAAAAACACGAATTATACAGCACATTAATGCTGCCCATTTGGTTTTCATGAGGCAAATTGATTTCCTCAAATGATTAATTCATCTTTTACAAAGTTTATCGACCTCATGTGATTTGTATTTAATACCTAATCGGTCTTTACCTATGAAGTTGCCGTTTTACGATACTGACACATTTGAAAAGTAATTTATGTAAGGCTGGCACTAAATTCTGAATTCAAATTTTATTTTAAAAATATGGAATTCTATTATCAAATTCAGTCATTTGTTTATTGATTCGTGTTTTGTTTTTACCACATGATGTATGAAGAGATTGATGAAATTAGATGAAGCGAAAGTAGTGTGTCATCGGGCGAAGTGGAAATCCATAGTTTCTGCCTACCTTTACGGGATACAGGCGTGATATTATGTATGTATGTGAATCCATGTGCATATTTTTAATCAATATGGACACGATAAAAATACGAGTGATTCACAGGGAGGCACACAATATCATTAATCGATCAAAATTAAAGGGCTGTATGAGTTGCAGTGAAATCTTTGTTTGAACAAGAAATAAGAAATACTGACCAAAATCTAAAAATCCAAAGCCACGGTTTAACGCGGTATTCTGGACATAGAACTGAACGACCAAATAAAGGAAAGTACTTTAGCGAAGTGTTAAAGGCAAATAGAGCGAACAATAGACGTCAATACTAGTTGCAGTCTGAAAGTTAGAATTTCTAAACCCATTTAGTGCGTTATTAAGTACTGTTAACGTTTTGCACATCTGCTTACAAAACTTTAGGAGAGTCTAAAATATTAGCGGTTTTACCTGAGGAAAGTAGGATACTAGGTACTTTTAAGGCGAAAGCTTAGCACCAGCTGCTATGTTGTAGTATTTTTTGGAAATCGCGGATCATCATTTTGTTATAATCTTTCTACCTGCCCTAATCCCAACTTAATGGGGTCGGCGCAACACACTTTTTCAAGCATGTTGCAGAGAGGATTTGGCTTAGTTTTTACGACCGGCCGCCTGACTGACGTCAACCCTCTATGAGGGATCCAGTCCCGGGAAAATTAAAGCAGAAAATTTGCTTTGCCCTACCTGGGAATCGAACCCAGGACCGGTCCCAGTCCACAGCCCATACATGATGCCACTAGACCAAGGAGGCGACCATCATTTCGTTATAATACTGACGAAAAAAAATGTTGCCCTTATGAAATATGAATCAGCATTCATAGTCAAACCTTACAATTAAACATTTCCGCTCTTTTACTAACCATAGACAATAATTTACAATTTTATTACAAGATATATTTTCGCCTGACTGCCTCGGTGGCGTGGTGGTATTTCGGTACGACTACGGTTCTGAGGTCCCAGGTTCGATCCCCGGGTCGGGCAAAGTGATATTGGATTTTTCCATATCAGCCCGGAGTCTGGAATTTGTGCCCGATATGGCGATAGGCTCGCCCCCTATCACATCTGGGACGGAACTAAGCTCGGCGAAATGTGGGTGTACTAGTTCGCTAGTGCGCCTCTGCCTACCCCTTCGGGGATACAGGCGTGAGCTTATGTATATATTTTCGCAAAATTATTTAAATAAGTACCTAAATAAATATTTTGTCGAAAGATTGAGCTGTTTCCGAAAAATATTTATTCTTCCAAAAAAAAAAAAAACTTTATGGCTGAAGCGTGAAGAAACATACTGTGTACATTGTACCTACAAAATATAAGTACTTTTTACGATGGCTAAACGAGATAAGCCATCTCAGATAACACTATCCTTCTAGCGCCGCGCCGACATGAAACTATTAACCATAAATATAAATTTATTCCCGAGAGAGATAATCCTTTTTAAGATAGGCGAGACGAAAGAAAATAATTTGAAATAAATGCGTGTAATGTGGCGATCATCATCATCTCTCTTTTTTATGCCATTTACCTCGGTTTTGTGCAGCTTGCATCCAAAATTTACCCGCAATATCGACAATATACCCTAGATGCACAGTTCTTTGCAAATATCCACCGAAAAAGTGGTCTCAGGAATAAATTAAAGAAAAAGATCACAAGTTCTAATTAAATCAACACAAATATAACCCTATGCATATGTTATAAAGTAACTTTTTAAACGAAATGAGCAAGCGTTCTTAAATTTGAATTTTGAAATTAGAACACTATCGACGTCCGACTGTGGGCAAAACGAGTGCTTAAGCACTCCTTTGCTGTCCCATTTTCCGAGCGTCAACTGTGCATCTAGGTAAATAAAATATCGATGCGCAATATCGACAATATCGCCGGCCCATCTTACTGCTTACGACCTACTTCGCCTTTCTTGCCTCGGCCACCATTCCGTGACTATTTTGCTCCAACGGCCGTCACTTCGTCTGGCCATGTGCCCTGCCCAACTTCGATTCAGGTTCGAATGTGGCAACGATCTTTGTCTTTCTAGTACAGATCCAATGTGGGCTAATACGACAGTTTATAAGGCATATTATCCAAAAATATAAATTATTTGTATCTGGGACGGAACTAAGCTCGGCGGAACTTATTTACTTCAAGTAAACTATTATAATTATTATTATAGCTTTTAACAGATATTTGTTTCAAGTCTGGGTGTTGTGAGACCGAAAGTCTCTCATAGTTTCTGACACTTACGATACAGGTTGTACCTAGTGTGGGGTCAAAACTAGATTTGTGACCGTTGGGTGTAATTATTTATTATTTAACAAGAAACAAACTCCAGTATTGCAAATGATGCTATAAGTAATAATAAGACCTAATGGAGGTGACAGACGCTGCTAGTGGCGGGCTTCTACTGGACAGGAAGGATTTGACTCGATTCTATAAGTTATTGGAGCCATTAATACGAAAGAAGAAGTAAAAATAGATCAACAACAAATTGGTAGGTCACAAATCTGAATACATTTTGATTAGTCATTACAAAATATGTTAATTCACATTTGAGCGAAAGCGAAAACCTAATTCGGAATGAAGAATTGGAAAAAAATCCGTCGGCCTCGGACATGACCGTGGCCGCCCAAGTTGCGGGCACTCCGGACAACCGTAACAATTAAATTAGGCTTTTTCAAACACTCTTTTGTCAGTGCTGCCAGATTGTAGAACCGGGTACAAAAATTGTATAATTTTGATACCTATCTTTTTTTCCACCTGCCCTTATGAAGATGGACACCTTAATGGTCAGTGCAACACACTTTTTCAACCAGGTTGCAGAAAGGTTTTGGCTTGGTTTTTACAATCCTCTACCTCAACCCCATCTGGGGGATACCTTTGTATCCTATTAAAAGATTACCTACCTTATATTATTTAAAATGTGTATTTTACTTCTAACTGTAATGGGGACTGTACAGAAGAAACAGCGCCGCAGTGTAATTAGCGAGTAAAAACCTTTACGAGTCTGAATGGAATAATATCTAATACATTTATTTGCGTTGTTTATACATTAGTTTCGCGTATTTTTGATCTTGAACAATTCTGTGGGTTTATAACTTAATAGTGACTTTGATTTTATATAATCACAGGCATCCAGTGATATAAAACATGTTAGCTCCGCTGGTAACACTATTTTTTATCCGTTCAATAAATTGTTAACGTTTTCAACGACGAAAGTGGTTGAAAAACGTTCATTATGTCATGTCTGTCCGTCGGTTAGTACATAATGACCGCTTCTTGTGTCCGCTCAGGCCTCTGCATATTTAACCACGTCGCGTGCTTGTAATTTACACTACAATTGTACATTCGGGTTACCAAAAAGTTCATTCGAATCTACGCCTAAAAAAACGACTTTGGCATCTCGAACGTTTTTATTCGAAATTCGAAAACCACTTTCTAAAGAAAACATGCGTTCTCTGAATTACGTGCGCTATACATGGGAAGATAATAAGTTGAGGAAAGGAAATTGTTAATGAGTATTTCTGCTTGGTTACAGCTATTCTGGTACGTAGACACTTGATACGCAGCGATGTATTTTGAAGAAATAATTATAAAGTAAAAAAAAATAAACCGATTTCAAACCCCAATCCCGACATCTATGCTGTTGTTTGTTAAGAGCGACTTGCACCACATTACTAACCTACAGTTAGTCCTAACCTCAAGTTAAATTCAAAATAAATATATGAATGACATATTATAATCATTACATGTTATTAATTCAGTGTCGTCATATATTATCTGTAATTACATGTAGTACATTACATGTCATTCATATATTTCTTTTTCAATTTAACTTGAGGTTAGGACTAACTATAGTAATAGTGGTGCAAGGAGTTTACTCCATTCTGCTTCATTAAATCTTGGCCAAATTATAAGTAACTACGAGTAAGGTCTACGGTCTGGAGAACGTTAAAACAATCTTGATAATCACAAGTTAAGTTTAAAAACTTAAAAAGAATTACTTCACAACTTATATATGATCGTGACTACAATATAGGAACATCCTTGGAATAGCTTTATCGAACACAAAAATAATCTTAGAAATCGATCTACATTTAGCGGAGAAATCGCGTAACATACATGAATAATCACAAGTTTAAAAACTTAACTGACCGACTTCCAATTTACCGATCGTGACCAAATTTATATGAGACCACCCTTGAAATAAACTCTATCGAACACAAAAATAAATTTGAAAATCGGTCCACATTTGGCGGAGATATCGCGTAACATACATAAAAAAAACCGACGAATTGAGGACCTCCTCCTTTTTGGGAAGTCGGTCGAAAACAAAGTTGAATTAGGTAACCACCTTTCTTTTAACTCGGTCGATAAAAGTTCATACGGAATTTCTTAAATTCCAAAGACATCCAATTGATCATTTTGCCGTCAAGATAATATCAAAACAACCGAACATCGACTACCATATTGTATTAGAGGGACATAGATCAAATCGTGTGGTACTCCGCCTAGGGATCGCGGATCTTCGACACCTCTTCACCATTGTTACTTCAACTGTTGATTTATGTCCTATTCACCGTGGGGAACTATCATAAATGTTCAAAGTAAATTTAATTTAAGTTTCACAAAGAGATTTAATATTACTAACTACAGAGGGGTTATCAAGCAAGTTTCCATACAAAAAAATGATCTCTGACTGACTTGACTGCCTCGGTGGCGTGGTGGTATTTCGATACGACTAGGGTTCTGAGGTCTCGAGTTCCATCCCCGGGTCGGGCAAAGTGATAATGGATTTTTCCATATCAGCCCGGAGTCTGGAATTTGTGCCCGATATGGCGATAGGCTCGCCCCCTATCACATCTGGAACTGAACTAAGCTCGGCGAAATGTGGGTGTTCTATTTCGCTAGTGTGCCTCTGCCTTCCCCTTCGAGGATACAGGCGTGAGTTTATGTTAAAATTGATCTCAAACTTCCGTACCATCAACCACTTATTACAATGCGAGGGCAATTAGTACAATTTACACCCTAGAATGTTCTGTGAATAGTTAAGAATCACGTAAGACAAGTTTATTCTCTGAATATTAATACGCAGACTGACCTGGCACTTATGTATATTTCAAATAAAGAATCTTCTTCTTCTGAAGAAGAAGCGATTTATGACCCTTAAGTCATAGCTTTTGAATCACAAGTTTTGTGCTTTTGTCCCCTCTATATACTGTTGAATGTCTTTGAAATTTAAGCTGTAAAGCTGAGCATAAGGCCCAGGATTCATTCTAGGTCGGGCAATGAATTACAATTTGGGCATCACAAAATGACAAGTGATTTTCGATTCGAGAAGTTAAATTAGTTGCCTGCAGGTTCCCCCTATCAGAGACAAGAATTCTTTATATCTTTTCTCTGGCCTCTGCCCCTATCAAGCTAAGGGATTCAAAGGACCAGTGGCGAAGGGTGAATATTTCTAAAAGGAATATGATGTTAGTTTCTCTTTGAATGGATACTTATTTATTAGTAGCAATTCGACAAAGGTAAGCCTAAAGAAATTGTATTGTATGCAGCCTTCGAGTCTGCAAAGGACGGAAATAAACTCGTCGTAATGTAGGTACCTACTAAAGTTAGTCGCCTCCTAGGTCTAGCGGCAGTGTATATGGGCTGTGAACCGGGACCTCCTGGGTTCGATTCCCAGATCAGGCAAGGTGTTTTCTAACACAATTTGTCCTGAACTGAATCCCACAAATGGGGGTTGACCGTCGTAAATATTAAATCCTTCCGCAACATACTTGAAAAGTGTGCCGACGAATGACGAGGAAGACAAGCTTAAGAAGAGGCTAAATACTTATGTATTACTTAATTTAATTCTATGAAATGGTACTTGGAATTACGACAAGCGCAGACAAGTAGACAGTATATTTCATGAAGTCAATGTTGCAACCAAACTTGGAATGATGATATGGAACCGCTATTCAAGATAATAAAGTAAGGAAAGGAATAATGCGATTCCGAGTACACCCTTTAATGTTTTGATAGACAGCCTTCGTGGCGCAGTGGGCGAGTAGCCGGCTATGAAGCAGGAGGCCGCGGGATCGAATCCCGCATTGAGACAAATGTTTGTGTGGTCCACAGATATTTGTTTCAAGTCTAGGTGTTGTGAGACCGAAAGTCTCTCATAGTCTCTGACACCCACGATACAGGTTATACCTAGTGTGGGGTCAGGACTAGGTGTGTGACTGTTGGGTGTATTTATTTATTTATACTGTTAAGCACCGATGGTAGTTTATTTCGTAGCATTAGGACATAGTCTACTTTATACGCGGAAAATATAGATTCTGATATCTATTGGCACGGCTCTCTCTTACTTTCTCTTTCTTTCCCGTTCCTCTAGTCAACTCGAGCCGTCGTTACCGGAACGAACGTTTCATAAGCGAGCGTGAAGGTTCGGGCTCAACAACCACAAAATAAAAGTTCAGCGCGCCTAAAGGAAAAAGTTACTCTTCGCCATGGACATATAAAAATGAAGGACACCATCTTGATAAAGTGTTTTTTTTCCCCTCTGTGTATTTTAATAGACCTAAGTACCTAATTGTGTAACAGCTAAAACGCAATAAATGTCATTTTTATTTTCATTTCATTTTCATCTTGCTTAAAGTTAAATGGACGTCACAGATAAGCCACGCACACAAATACAAAAGTGCCCTACGGACACATTAACACCCATAACACGCTCAATCGCCGCCATTACGTGTCGAAAGATCGAATGTGCCGAAAACCCTGCTTCACTTTCAATGTCCCTAGCGCTTCGTCGCTTTTTTTTTGCGTTCGTGACGTCTTAACTTAAAGGTACTCATATATAAGACTATAACTCGGCCTCTACTCCTGTATGGGTGCGTGACGTGGCCTGCCCATAAGCGACACGTTAGGCAAATCCACGTCGCGGAAATGAAGATGCTGCGGTGGATGTGCAATGTTACACGACTGGATCATATACGTAACGTGCACATCCGCGGTAGTCTAGGCGTCCGTGACGTGGCAGATGAAATGCAGGAATGTCGCTTGAAATGGTATGGTCACGTTTTGAGGAAACCACAGAAGTACGTCGGTGGCATGTCTGGCCCAGATCGTTCCAGGGTTGCGTTCCCGTGGACTGCCCAAAAAGCGCTGGCTGGATGTTCTGGAGGAAGATATGAGAACCAATGGCCTGACCATAAAGGATGCTTAAGTCCGGGCGAAGTGGAAGCGTTTAAGTAGGAAGGCGGACCCTGGCAGAAGGCCGGGATAACATAAGAAAGAAAAAAAAAGATCGTCGCTTGCATTGCTGTCTATTCCATACAAGCCAAATAGCGTTATTCCTCTAACGGTTACACCTCACATTAATACTAGAAAATGATTTCCTACTCGTTTATTACCCCTTCAGTTATATTTGAGACAAATGTCTTTACTGTGGTGGTCACGCGCCTTACCGCCGCACCGTCTATTATTGACAGTATGGTTACGGCTAAACGGGAATTATACGATTCAAAAGTGGCTGTTTTATGCGCTTTTTATATGCTATTTATCATCTAAACATGGCTTAGGGTACAAATCTTTTTAGAATTATACCGTAATTAAATTAAATTTAAATACAATCAGAAATATACATCTGTAGGAACAATCCGGGTGGCCGTTTTAACAATGATATTAAAAGCGATAGGAAATAAGTTGCTTACGAAAATTGTACCTTAAAAAATTATCATGTTTTTTTACTGACGACTGCCTCGGTGGCGTGGTTGTATTTCGGTACGACTACCGTCCTGAGGTCTCGGGTTCGATCCCCGGGTCGGGCAAAGTGATATTGGATTTTTCTATATCAGCCCGGAGTCTGGAAATTGTGCCCGATATGTCGATAGGCTCGCCCCTATCACATCTGGGACGAAACTAAGCTCGGCGATATGTGGGTGTACTAGTTCGCTAGTGCGCCTCTGCCTACCCCTTCGGGGATACAGGTGTGAGCTTATGTTATGTATGTTTTTTTACTTTTGTTTATAAACCCTTCGTTCTATTACGTTTGCATGGTGCGATGACACAAAATAAGTAACGTATCCAATATACTCTAAAAACAATAAATTTCGTGAAGATTTCTTAGGTTTACGCCAATGTTAATCAATGAAATAAAACTAGTTTTTACGGATTCTATCGCGATTCAAAAATAAATTCTTTTATTTTCCACAATTCTTATCGTAGTGGAAAATGTCCTGTTCCTACCATCGATATAATTATATCGATGGTTCCTACCTCCAGTTTCTTTATCGAAAGCAAAAGTCAAAGTAAGAAGATAAATTAATAGCAACCGCTAAAGATGGAAGACATAATTTTAGCTGTTTCTCTTAAGCCGCGTCTCCTGTACTAAAACATTACAAAAAACAACTACACAAAACATCTATTTTTATGTATGATCCATTATTCTATGAGCAGGAAACAGCTCAAATTGTTGTTTCGCGTATGTGTTTTTGTGTAATGATTCGAGAAAAACCAGTGCGGATTCATTTCTGCCCTAGGAGCTTTTGCCGGTGTATCACTAGCATCAAATAAAAGATTATTATTAACAACAACAGTCACACACATAGTCCTGACCCCGCACTAAGATCTATTCTTGTGTCGTGGGTATCAGGAACTACGAGAGTCTTTCGGTCTCACAACACCCAGACCCGAAACAAATATCCATGGGCCACACAGACATTTGTCTCTGTGCGGGAATCGAACCCGCGACCTCACGTTTCACAGACGGCTACTCGCCCGCTGCTCCACGGAGGCTGTCTTATCTGTTACTTTAGCTATACATGGAAATAAGCTATTGTATGAGTATTATAGTTCGCTAGTTCGCCTTACTGCCTATCCCTTCGGGGATACAAGCTTATGTACAATTCGAAAACTTTATTGAAATCGTAATGTCGTTACGAAAAACGTTCATACATCAGTCACAGCCGTGAGCCAAGTCAATGCGGTTTGTCACTTTACTACCAGTTTTATTCGTCGTCAGATGTTTTTATAGCCCGTCGGAGGCACGGTTCAGTTTATTGCGCGATCCTCGGTCGGGAATTTATCAATCGGTTTGTCTAAAAGGTGATAGAAAATAGCCATACTTGAAATTGTATTTCCTTATAGGTTTGTGGTGTTTTATAGCGGTATTTTGATAATAAATAACCGTTTATATATTTTAACGCTCTTAGAACTACGCCGAGAGCATTTTAAAATACCTTCTTATACTTTTGATAGCCTAGAAGTTGGAACGCTCTGAGTAAGTTAAACGTTTATTTCATTTCATATTGTAGGCCTGACAACTAATATAATTTGGGTCTTCGCCATATTTTTATTATAATGGCAAAAATCTTTGTGACAATTACATAATCACTTTACATAATAAAGATTTCTACTTATAAAACTTAGATTAATTAATGCTATCTACAATTTTGAAAATACCAAATATAGTTCGTGGTTATAAAATAAAAGTTGTTTTATGCATTATTTAACCCAAAATTGAAAGAAAAACTAAAAAACATTTCACCAAAATTGGCTGACATAAAGTAAAGTATTACAGTTAGTGACTGCATTAGTGCCAACGACTGCTTTTAGCGGCCTAATTATCCTTTATATCGCCCAAATGGTCAAACGCTACTCAACTTCAACGGCCTCACATTGATTTTCCATACAATTATGACAGATCAGTCGGCATTAAACGTCATAAGGCGACCTTAAGTGTACCAACATTCGGCGGATAGTCTTACACGAACTTTTGGTCGATGTAGTTATTGATACATATTTTCCCCTAACGATCCTCTGCTTTAGTAAATCTTTGAACCTATTACTTTGTCGATTATGTTTACGACCAAAGGAGATAGTGAAATAAATTGTACTAACAAATAAATTGTTGTCGTCAGATTATTTATGTTTTCCGTGCATTTAATATGCCCTGAGATCTACTGTAAAATATTTAGAAATTAATAAGTCAAGTTTTGTGATAACTTTACAATAATATGCATTGATTGAAATAAAAAGTTTTAAATTAAATCGATTTATATGATATGGATTTAAGAATCTTCTTACATCTGTACTTTCATGACAGCATTTGACAGCCTCCGTGGCGCAGTGAGCGAGTAGCCGGCTGTAAAGCGAGAGGCCGCGGGTTCGATTCCCGCATTGAGATAAATGTTTGTGTGGCTCACAGATATTTGTTTCAAGTCTGGGTGTTGTGAGACCGAAAGTCCCTCATAGTTTCTGATACCCACGATACAGGTTATACCTAGTGTGGGGTCAGGACTATGTGTGTGAATGTTGGGTGTATTTATTATTTATATCCATCCACCAGTCATGTCAAGTCATGTCACAAACCCCCGGGAGAACCTAAAAACCTAATTATAAATAAAACATAGTTTATAGTTAAAAATAATCTATCCAGTAGCTGCACTCATTTAAAGTCAAGACACTGGTAAGATTAATTATATTCCGCGCATAATTTGTGTAGTTACAATAATCTAATCTGGTTTAAGAAGCCGCCCATTAATTCATACGCCGGCTGAATTACAAGATATCCAGAGGCGACGGACGCATGAGAAACACCGAGCGGACTAATCGGTCATCTGTCCGTGATAAATCTTTGTTATTTTATCTTAGTTTTTCCAAGTATGAATTACTACGATACAAATTATATTTCTAATGGCAACGCTTGCGAGAATTGATTGTAGATTAGATATTTTGGAGACTATCCTCCCTACACACAACGGTAACTCCCGTATGCCAAAATCAACAATGGCATTTATCGACACTGAGCAAGTGAAGTTCAGTGAATCTGGGAATACAGAACTGTCTTTATGCCGTGCTGGAGTTTAAGAGTTTTAAGGAATAGGAGAGGGCTAACGGAAGATAAGGATAAGTGGAAGAGTAAAGAGGAGGCCTTTGCCCAGTAGTGGGACACGATGTAGGCTTGAAAAATAAAGGGATAGGAGGCAAACGAGGAGATTGGTCACCTGATGGTAAGCGATCAAATAACCTGAATACCAAAGAGATCATAGTGTAATGGAAACTATTGGGTTTTTTCTTGAAGGTCTCTAAGGCGTTTCGGTCCTTCAACAAATCTACTTATAAAATAGATTAAAAATCAACGATCAACGTAGAGAGATACATTAATTTTAAAACATAAACAATTAATGAGAAAATAATTCTAGAGAAAACACTTTTGGAATTTGCAAATGCTGATTTAAATCAACTGATGAATTTGCTATTAGATAAATCAAAAAGAATTCCTTAGAATTTCAGAGCATTTACTTTACTACCAAATACAAAAAAAGAAACATAATTCATACGCCAAAAAACCTAAGCTGACTTTACTTTCATATTAAAATATTTGTATAATTTTATCTGCTACTGGGTTTTACTATGGTTATAGATCATATCAATACAATTAATGAGAGCAATTTTTGTTATAATTCTCCAAAATCTTCTATAATATATTATGAAAGATGCATTTCCCTGGACGTAGAATGATTATAATAAATTTGAAACTGTGCAGAACAGAGGTTAAAGAACTTAATTAATAACTTGCTTAGCTCTAAAGTTCACAGGAAGTCGCTGGATGCAGGCCGCTTCCAACAGGTCAATCTGGAAATCTTTGGGGGAGGCCTATGTCCAGCAGTGGACGTCCTATGGCTGATGATGATGATGATGAAGCTCTAATTAATAGTTAAATACTACTTACTGTTACTACTGAATATAATTCCTAATAAACTGCTCTAAATGTCATCTTTTATCATATAGGTATAAGAAAATTAATATGACAAGAAATAAAAACTCAAAAGTTCGCCGATGTCGCCGAATTGATGTATTGGCAGCGTGTATTGGCTATGGCTTAGAAGATTCTAGGTTGGAATTTGAGATTTATTTTTAACTCATAATTGTTCACGTCAGGCAGGCACTGGGTCACAAAAACTGTAAATCGAAAATGAATCCTTTCTGCAACATGCTGACAAAAGTATCTTGCGCCGACCTTAAATTGGAATGGAATGAGAAAGTCAAATGGGTATAGCTATTGTGTTTTTGAGTAAACTCTACAAATCGTTATATTAAAACAATTCATCATCATCATCATCAGCCACAAGGAAAAACAATTACTTCATATTAAATAGTCGGTGCTGGTCTCCCGTTATTATCTTTTGACACAATAAACCGCGATTATTTGAACTCTACAAACGTTAGACCAGACAAAAAACTCTAATTTATCTAAATCCATGTCTTACGGTTTGCATTGTAGTGATCTGAGTTTCCAAATTCGTTGAGAGAATAATGTATGCCATTTATCATATCGGATCAACGACCTAACCTAAGTCGTAATATTTGAGTTTTTTTATAGCAGAGACTGGCAAACGCGCAGATGAGTCACATGTAACCCGAGCACGAAAAACTAATGTAAATGTAAACTCGCTGCGCACTGATGACATTTGATTAATATTTCATACAAATTTCATAGACGCGCATCGAGGACAAATACATTTACGGTTGTCGGAAATTTTCCTGCTCGGGCTACTGATAGTAAGCGATCTCCACCGCCCACAGACACCCAAGACGCAAAAAGAATCATGGGTGCGTTTCCAACCTAAAGGAGGTGAATGAAATGAAAGGGAATTGGAAATCTCACTCACCGAACGAAACGCAAGCAGTCTTGGGTGTCTATGAACGGTGGCGATCCACCTGGAACTAACCTCCAGGTGATCCATCTGCTCTTTTCGACCAACTTCCAAAAAGAGAAGGTCCTCAATTCGTCTGTATTTTTTATGTATGTTAAGCGATATCTGCGCCAAATGTGGACTGGTTTTCAAAATTCTTTTTGTATTCGATAGAGCTTATGTCAAGGGTGGTCCCACATAAATTTGGTAACGATCGGATTTGAAGTCGGTCTGTTAAGTTTTCGACCGACTTCCCCAAAAGGAAGAGGTACTCAATTCGTCTGTATTTTTTTTATGTACATATGTTAATCGATATCTCCGCCAAATGTGGGCCGATTTTCAAAATTCTTTTTGTGTTCGATAGAGCTTATTTCAAGGGTGGTACTATATAAATTGGGTCACGATCGGTAAATTTGAAGTCGGTCAAGTAAGTTTTTAAACTTGTGATTTTAATTAACTTGTGATTACATCAGTCTCTGCTATTAAAAACCTAGTCGCTTTCCCTTATGGGTATAAAATAACAAGTAAAAGTATTAAGCTCTATGGAAAATTCCTAAACAAGCTAGTTTTCTTATTAAGATTTATGCATATCAAACCTGCTGCAGATAATAACTTTATCCAATGCGCTGCGGTGGTCCGGATATTGTACTTTACATCTGTCATTTTCTACTAATCATGATAAACTACACTTTCTAAGCTTAGTTAAATACATACATACATAGACTCACGCCTGTATCCCAGAAGGGTTAGGCAGAGGCGAACTAGAGAACTAGATTTTATGATAGAGCCACGCTGTAAACAGTAAAGTCTACAGCATGAATAGGGGGCGAGCCTAACGCCATTTCGGGCACAAATTCCAGACTCCGGGCTGATACTGAAAATTCAATATCACTTTGCCCGACCCGGGGATCGATCGCCACGATCTCAGGATGGTAGTCATACCGTAATACCACTACGCCACCCAGGCAGTCTTAGTTAAATAATATTTTGTTTTACGTTGCCTTCTACCAGGAATTCTTTCTACCTTCACTTATCCCCTCTTAATGTGGGGTCGGCGCATCACACTTTTTCAAGTATGTTGCAAAAAGGATTCGGCTTAGTTTTTAGGACCGGTTACCTGCCTACGTCAACCCCCTTATGGGGGATCCATTACCGGACAAATTAAATTAGAAAATTCGTTTTGTCCAGCCTGGGAATCTAATCCAGGACCTCCCGGTACACAGCCAAATGTGCCGCCCCTAGACCAAGAAGGCCAGGCCTTCTACCAGGAATATGCCAGGAAAATAAAGTAATAGATAATATTGAACATTTTCCTGACACGTCACCCATTTTTTTCGCACATGGTGGAAAAGCAACGCCTCCTTGGTCTTGTGGAAGTGTATAATATTTGAACCGGGAGGTCATGGGTTCGATTCTCCAGTCGGGCGGGGTGTTTTTCTAACACTTTTTACCCGGAACTGGATCCCCCAAAAGGAGGTTGTCGTCAGATAGGCAGCCGATCGTAAAGACTAAGTCAAATCCTTTTTACAACATCCTCGAAAAAGTGGTTTGCGTCGACGCCACATTGTGTTTGACCCCAAAAAAAAAATATTCTGAAAAAGCAACCTTAAATATTAGTATTATATATAAGTTAGAATATGTCAGAAAAATATATCCAGAATTTTGATAATATTTTTTAGGAAATAAACACAGTTATGGAACTTGAGCCGCGTCGCCTGCACTAGTTTTCCTCGAAACGTTACAAAAATAGGCAAAACAACGATTTTAGCTGTCACCTGCTCATAGAACAATGGACCATAGATAAAAAATACATATTTTACATAGGTGTTTTGTCTAATGTTTTAGTGCAGCAGACGATTTTTTTTTATTCGCCCATAGTAGATAAATTAACTGATTCTATAAAACATACAATGATTACTGAGTATGTACAGTAAAACGTCATGAAAACAAAAGTTACGTACCTCACATCCGACACAAATTGCTCAGATGATTTAAAAAGAGCGATAAATGAATATTTAGATACTTATATGTAATCAACGCGGGCTACACGCAACTTTTATACCACCGCAATGAGAAATTACTTAGCCGATGTTTCCAGTCCATTCATCAAAATTAACTCTGTTCCGCGGAGGCGTTGTTACCAGCTTTAATTACCGTTATCCCATACGTAATTTGTTTTTATAAATGATGCGCTATAAATAAACAGTAAGTGTTTTCTATTTGGATTACGAATGGGTTTCTTCTGTGTTTGTGAACGGAAATTGGTTTTTGTTGAGTTTAATAAATTGTTTTATTAATTAGATTAGGTTTCGTCGCCGGGAATTTTCTGATATAAGTTTCTGATATTTGTAATTTGACAGTTTTCATATTTATGTGCAATTTGTGCCCGACAGAGAGATTCAATATTCAATGTCTTTGGTGCCCCTTAAGCCGATAGTCTTGCCCCATATCATCTGGATCGGAACTCAGCTCGGCGAAATGTGGGTATTTTAATTCGTTAGTGCGCCTCTGCCTACCCCTTCGGGGATACAGGCGTGAGCTTATGTATACACATTTATGTATCACATCAGGGAAAGACCTGTTTGTTGATACGTTCTTAAAAATCTTTTCTTGATACCAACTAAGTATTAGTTCGTTATGCCATAATAGCAATAAAAGACAAGCCTAGAGACCAGAAGGTACAGTAAGGTAATCTAATATGATTCGGGCCTGGATCCTCCGAGGGAGGTGGATGTGAAACAGGCAGTCGATCCTAAAATCTAAGCCAAATCATTTCTGCATATTTAAAAAAAATCTATGGTGCGTTGACTCGACACTGAAGTGAGTTTTTTTTTAATATTACAAGCAATAAGCAGCATGTAGAAACTGATTTCTTAAGTTTACGCGAATATTATACATTGAAATAAAACTATTTTTACGAATTCTATCACGATTAGGTTTTAATTTTTATTCCCGACGTTTCGAAGGCTTTGCAGTCTTCGTTGTCACGGGTCAGACAAGATAGAATAGAAGATAGATGATAGAATTCGTAAAAATAGTTTTATTTCAAGCATGTAGAAACTACAATATTCTCGAGGTTTGTTCACTTAACATTAAAAAAACTTGAGTAGTCTTCTTACTATACTTAAACATAAAATATGCTCAACTCAGATAACAAACAGACACCGTATCCGCTATAATTGAATAAACTAAACACTAATTCTCACCTTAATCTCGTATCTCGTAATCTGAAACAGATAACAGCAGGTTAACAATAGTTTAAGTGGCAAATGAGTTTGGAAAAATGCGTCAGTATCCCATATCATTGTTAGCATGAGAGAAGTACACCTTGTTTTATAATGAGTTAACGTAGATTAATAGTGACAGAACAAGTACATACAGAATTAAATACTGTGAGAGCTTCAGCAATCGTGGTTTTAGGAATTAGAATGGTCGATTCTCTGATTACTTACGTGGACGGCCCAAAAAGCGCTGGCTGGACGTTTTGAGGATGATATGAGAGACAATGGTCTTCTGTGGAGGTTGCTCAAGACCGAGCGAAGTGGAAGCGTTTAGGTAGGAAGGCGGACCAGGGCACTAGTCTGGGATAACGCCAGGCAGAAAGAAAGATTCTCTGATAATTTACGCGGGAGAATAATAAAACAGCCTCCGTGGCGCAGTGGGCGAGTAGTCGGTAGTGCAGCGAGATGCCGTGGGAGCAGGTTCGATCCCCACACCGAGACAAATGTTTGTCGGCCCATAAATATTTGTATCGGATCTGAGTGTTGTGAGTTCGAAAGTCTTTAGTAGTTACTGATACCAACGACACAGGACGTATGTGGGGTCAGAGCTATGTGTGTGACTGTGGATGATCGCGAAATCCGTAAAAACTAGTTTTATTTCAATAACATTCGCGTAAACCTAAGAAATCATTATGACGTTAATTCATTGCCAAACATCAACACTTGCAAATATTCCTGCACGAAATACCGCAAGATCGTGCGATTTTATAATGAGCGCATTACACGCCCAATTTATTTTGATACAAACGTGTAAAGAATCAGAGCACTACGCAATACCGTTTCGGACACACGAAATTTCTTAGTCGAAATTATGTTTAAGTTGTGTCGTTATGATATATTGTTTAAGATGGTATCTGCTGAGACGGTGATGTATGTACATGTATTCTAATTGTTTGAATCTAGATCTACGATAAGGATTTATAAAACGGATGCTGTAGAGAGAATGGTAAAATAAAAACAAATATAATTTACTGACTTTTCGACACAAGCTTTTCTAGACATTTTGGGAGAAAAAAATATTTTGTTCACAAATAGAAAATAGATTTTGTATTATAATAAACGCGTAAGTGCGTGTTTCATTTATTACGCCGAAGACCATTTAATTTATTATTATTAATTCCAGGATTCAAGAATTTATAATAAGAAGTCTTCATACATTTATAAACCACTTTTCATCTCATGAAATTCCCAAGTTGAAGTTGAAAATGCTATAAAAATAAGCTTTCTAGGTTAACTAATTTGTATGGATTTACAATTAATTAATCTTGCAATTATTCATAGAAAGATAAAAAACGTAAATTATAATAATAGGATGTTTCCAATTTCTTGATTCTAGCCTAGAAATCAGGCCTCTTAATTATAAACATTTTTAGGCGGTGATTAACTATAAAACTAGGTAGTCCTTTTCCTTACACCAAATAATGTGAGAGTGAAAAAGACAAAACAGTAATTAAGTTAAACAACGCATATTTTTTTATAGGTACGACTATTCGTACAGCGAACAGACTATTACCCTGCTGTCTCAATCATTAACATTGTTAATTGTTTACATAATCTTCCGTAAACAACAGTTCATAAATATTGATAGTTGAAGATTTCTCCCATGTCCACGATAATTTATCGACAATATTTCATATCTAAGTGACATTTTAATTGGTTCCATTTTGTTTCACAATTAAAGAGGTTATTATTTAGTAGGCGCGAACAAATCGGTACTACTGCCGTTGTTAAGGGCTATTCACATTAGATTTTTATAAGTTAATGTTCATCTTTGTACACTGAATAGGCCTAATTAACTTTTTGGGAAGTTTCCATTCGGGGTTTAGACTATAGGAATTCATTAGCAACCAAAATTCCTAGGTGGACGTTTTGGTAAAAAAACATCCCAGCTTCTTGTAGCAGCATAGGAACTTCAGGATTTTGTTTCCAAAATTTACTAATCCAAAAGAAGTTCGATCCTAAATAATATTATTTAACTACGGGATTAAACTCGCGACTTCTTAGAACGCGTGCAAGAACGAGTTACCTGCGGGCTTAGACAATCGAAGAGAATAATACATCTATGGGAATTACATAAGAGTACGCCGCATACAGCGTACTCTTATGTCATTCCCATACATTTATTCTATTCGACTAGCGCATAAGCCACTTGGCTAAACGCGCTGATGTTAAGTGATCGCCGCCTCCGCCTCCTATAATTACATACATAAAAATTATTTCAAAGAAACTATTAAACAACGTTGAAGACGCTTATCACGTCATTATAAGAATGATTTAAACTACTCATTGGCGTATGAAGAAAGTTTTTGTAGAACTGATGATCGTTATTAACATGATTTAATTTACAGCTTCATCGGCTTCGTACTTTTTCATAATATCAGAAGAATATTAGACTTTAATAGGAGGCACCTACACTTCACAAAACATTTAAACAATAAAGTTCCTTACTTATAAAAATAGTTTCGCTTGTCTTTTAGCTAAGAATAACCTGTCACTTTTTTCCTTGCGTTACATTGTTTAAAAATGAAAGGGACAATCTATGGTTAAAGATAAGCAGCGCTTAAATATTGTTATAAGTAAGGGGCATAATCTTTTGAGTGGTAGAGCCACGCTGTAGTTACGTCTACAGCCTGAATGGGCCGGCTCGACCGTTTTGATAGCGCTGTCTCTCAGAAAACCGACGTAAAGTAGCAGCTCGCTGTCGCGTTTCGTTCGGTGAGTAAGAATTTCGGTGGCCCAATCCCCCCCCCCCATTTCCCTCCTTTTAGGGTGGCAACGCACCCACGATTCTTTTTGTGTCTTGGATGTCTATGGGCGGTAGAGATCACTTACCATCGGGTGACCCATCTGTTTGGTTGCCAGTTTCTGCTATAAAAATCAAACAATAATGTCGCCTCCTTGATCTAGTATCACGGTATATGGAAGGTCCCAAATTCAATTCCTAGGTCGAACAAAGCGTTTTTTAACATTATTCGCACCGGATTAGATTCCCCGAGGGGTTCGATACCAGGCAAGCACCTGGTAGTAAAAAAATGAAGCCGAATCTATTCTGCAACATGCTTGGTTGTTGCAAAGGTGTGTTGCGCCAACCCCATATTAAAGTGGGATAAGGGCAGGTAGAAAAAAAGAACTAGACACAAATCTGGTGATGGTAGATTAATGTTTAAAACTAGAATAATAATGGGCATATAAGTATCATAACTAGTGTAAAAGGTTCGTAAGATCATCTCCCAGACTCCACTTAATTTTTTTCCTCCAAGCAAAAAGCGTGTGTAAAAGACCCTTTAATGCATTTGATTTATTACGTAGTGTTGCAAGGTACACATTATAGGGACGCGGTATTACCATAATAACTTAATTTCAGTGGCGGTTCTTACAAATCGACACTTTCACCAACGGGGCTGTCATGAGCACGATTTTATCGACATCTTGAGGACTTAACGTAATACATTTATTTTGGAGCGTTTGTTCAGAGTTTCGGGTATTGAATGGCATAGCATCTTCTTGTTCTTTTAAAAATAATGGCTTCCACGCATATGCGATGATTTAGCGAATGTCAAGGTAAATAGAGCAATTATGTTTTCACAATGACCATGAGACCCAGATGTGGATAATCTGAAGGCCTGCTGGAATTATGGCGGTAAGTCCTACCCGTGCCTCTCAGATGACCTTCACTCGGCGAATCGACCGAACAAAGGCAGCCAACGCACCAAGTAAAACTCATCGAAGATCACCGGTTAAAAAGCTTCCACATTATACTATCCATCTTCATGATCATTCATGACTGATCATTTCATGATCCAGAAATAAAACCCAATAAGTTACGTGAGAGGAGAGGAGATGGAGAGGGCTATGCTCGGTGTTTCTCTACGTGGTCAAATCAGGAATGAGGAGATCCGTAGAAGAACGAAAGTCACCGACATAGCCCAGAGGATTAGCAAGTTGAAGTGGCAGTGGGCAGGGCACATAGCTCGTAGAACTGATAGCAGATGGGGCAGAAAAGTTCTCGAGTGGAGACCACGTACCGGCAAGCGCAGCGTAGGACGTCCACCTACAAGGTGGACCGACGACCTGATAAAGGTCGCAGGAAGTCGCTGGATGCAGACCGCTTCCAACAGGTCGATCTGGAAATCTTTGGGGTAGGCCTATGTTCAGCAATGGACGTCCTATGGCTGATGATGATGATGATGATGAAGTTACGTAAGAACTATATAACTTAAATGATTGAAAATAACATAATATCCTCGTTAAAATGTTACATTTATTACAATGTGAGGCATACGGTACAGAATCATTATAGGCATGTGTTTAACGATTAGATGCACTTACTTGCAAACTATTAACAGTAGCTGAGGCAAAAACTGTGAGTTGTAACAGTGTTGCAAAAAGCACTGGCTTTATAGCGGAAGCTGTTTATGCTTATTTCATTCCCATATTGCTTGGTTTTATGATTTTGCAGCGCATTTAATTTGCTATATAGGTCAAGCTGTGCTTTATTTTGAAAGGTAAACTCTTCCAACCCGATTAAATATAGTGACGGGCGGTGGCCGAGACGCTTATGTAACATATATATGTGCCACCTCCAACGGGTTACATTATAATCACAAGTATAAAAACTTAACTGACCGACTTCAAACTTAATCCCATCGTGACCAAATTTATATGGGACCACCCTTGAAATAAGCTCTATCGAACAAAAATATACAGACGAATTGAGGACCTTTTCCTTTTTGGAAGTCGGTCGATAATAATCACAAGTTTAAAAACTTAACGGATCGACTTCAAATCCGATCGTGACCAGATTTATATGGGACCACCCTTGAAATAAGCTCTATCGAACACAAAAAGAATTTTAAAAAACCGGTCCACATTCGGCGGGGATATCGCGTAACATACATTAAAAAAATTCAGACGAATTGAGGACCTTCTCCTTTTTGGAAGTCTGTCGAAAAAGAAGGTGTTGCAGGCGGAGAAAACTACAATCACTAGTTTTGCATTTATTGATTCATCCCCACAATCTTTATTTCTACCTGGCCTTATCCTACCTTAATATGGGGATGCCGAAACACACTTTTTCAAGCATGTTGCAGTAAGGATTTGGGTTAGTTTTTACGACCGGCTTTTATTACCTGTCTTCGCTTGTCTTACCTGGGAATCGAACCCTGGACCATCTGGTCCACCGGTCATATATGCTGCTACTAGACCAAGGAGGCGAGTAAAGGTCGTCCCCACTTGCAATATCATAATTATAATGTACATGGTAACAGTTTTTTACGTCGAATTTTCGTTTTTGTAGATTTTCTTTATCACTCAGTTAATAGCCACTAGCTAAGTTATTTTCGCAGCATCTTTATCTCTAGTTACAAAATAATGTGTTCCTTGACCTTTATACATTTTCGTAAGTATATAATTTAGTTATTTTATCTTCAAAAACAGACGATATTTTAATGCAATATAAATTAAATGCTATTATTTTCTTTAACATGGCTTAAATTTTAAGTACTACACAACCACTTCAATATTATAATGGAGTAAATAATTGTAATTATAAAAATCTACAAGAAATATAATTAAACTTTATTGTTATTATAAAATATCTTGGGTGGTAGGTAGTCACGCTATAGATATTAACGTCTACAGGGGGGTTACCACCACCTCTTACAGCAGTATTATTATAATTTTACTTGTACCGATTCCCATACAAAACAAACGAAGAACGATTATAATAATACTGCTATAAGAGGTTGTGGTAACCCTGCAGCATAAATGGCCCGGCTCAACTAGTTTGATACGCATGTCTCAGAGAAAACCGACGTAGAGTGGTAGCTTGCTGTTGCGTTTCGTTCGGTAAGTGAGAGTCCCCAGTGGCCCAAATCCCCTGCCCCATCCATATTCCCCTCCTTTAAAGTTCGCAACGTACCCATGATTTTTTTGTGTCTTGGGTGTCTATGGGCGGGTGGCGGTTTGCAAGTCTCTTTTATAAAATTGCTTAAAAAAAAGATGACATTCACTTTCATTTATATTGTTTATGGTGAATGTAATATTAATGCAGAATAGGATATAATAATATAAAAACTGTACAGGAAATATGCTTGGCAATTAGAAACTCATTCATTATTCAAATTGTATTCAAACAAGTGTAGGCGGTTCGAAACCAATCCCAAAAGGAGCATACACCTCTGATTTTTCTCTGTTAAGTGTATTTTCATTGTGAATTATCGCTTGCTATAACTGTGAAGGAAATCATCGTGAGGAAACCTGCATACCCGAGAATTTATTCACAAGAATTTCAAAGGTATGTGAAGTCTACATACCCGCACTAGGCCAGCGACCACGCTTACCAAGACTAAGGCCTAACCCCTCTCATAAGTAGAGGAAGGCCGTGCCCAGCAGTGGGACAGTAATTACAGGGCTAATATTATTATTCAAACAAACATCATGGCGCCACGGTCTCATTACAGATAACTTTCAATTTAAATTCGATATTTATATGATCTATTTACTCTTTTTTTTACCTAAGAAATCATAAAAACCTCTAGAAATAATCACAAGTTTAAAAACTTTACGCACCGACTTCAAATCCGATCGTGACCAAATTTATATGGGACCACCCTTGAAATAAGCTCTATCGAACACAAAAATAATTTTGAACATCGGTCCACATTTGGCGAAGATATCGCGTAACATACATAAAAAAAATACAAAAATTGAGGACCTTCTCCGTTTTGGAAGTCGGTCGACAAATGGAAATTAGGAAAGAATTCATGTACCCGCTAGACGCGAATTAGAAATATTATAGCTAAGTAAACGGGAGTATGCTGCATAAAGCTATACATTTATATTATTATTCAAATAGTTTAACCATGTATCGCTGGACAGTTTTGGTACGTGCCCATTCCACTGTCCTCGATAGTTCCTTGTAGCTTGTCTCCCTTACATGGAAACTGGGTAAGTTTCAAACAGATACTGAAGCAATAACGAGGACAAGCGCATTAATCAAAAAATAATATTATTACTAAGAAATTAATATAATAGGTAATATAATAAACACGAAGATTTCCAGTTACATTGATAGATTTGCAAAAAGGAGTCTTCAAAATGTTGGTGCGTTTGCTGCTACACAATCTTTACATATATACACATGTGATTCACGCCTCTTTCCCATAGAGGTAGGCAGAGACAAGGTTTTTTTTTAAATAAATAACACCTAACAGTCACACACATAGTCCTGACCACACTCTAAGATCGAGTCTTGTGTCGTGGGTATCAGGAACTACAAGAGACTTTCGGTCTCACAACACACAGACCCGAAACAAATATCTGTAGACTACACTACAAACATTTGTCTCGGTGCGGGGATCAAACCCGCGGCCTCTCGCTTCACAGCCGGCTAACCGCCCGCTGCGCCACGGAGGCTGTCGTTCCGGATTCCCACTTGCTACGATTCTTTCACGCCTCTTTTGTCTTATTTAGTCTTATTAAATTCTTCATGCAATAGACAATTCAATAAGACGTTGGAACTGCTCCGCTTATAGCTATATTTTTTAACGTTTTTCATATCTTGTATTGAGATCCTAATATCTGACATTTTTATAAGAATCCAACCTTGGATTTATATAATATCAAAAGACCATTCAAACATAAGGTAGCATTACAATATTTTCGATATCGATATTAATTGAAAAAAAAATATATATAGATTATTAGATATGTTATAGCAATACATTGATAGATTATAATAGCCTCCGTGGCACAGCTGGCGAGTAGCCGGCTGTGAAGCGAGAGGCCGCGAGTTCGATTCCCGCATTGAGACAAATGTTTGTGTGGCCCACAGATATTTGTTTCAAGTCTGGGTGTTGTGAGAACAAAAGTCTCTCGTAGTCTCTGACACCCAAGATATAGGTTATACCTTGTGTGGGGTCAGGACTAGGTGTGTGACTGTTGGGTGTATTTATTATTTATTTTTACAATAAGATCATTTCAAAGTAATGTAAGTTACCGTGATTAGTCAAGATTCGTTACTGGTAATAGCAGCAATTAGTAAGTAGGCAATTTATAGTCAATCAAGTGAACGCATGATTAAGCTGTTCGTTTATGAAAGACGACATTTCCTAGATTAGTTAATTATTGTTATGAAGTATACAAGAGGTACTCAGTTATGTATGTACATAACTTTAAATAAATAAAGCTTAAATTTTAAAGCAAAATATGTTTTTTTTAAACACCCTACAGTCACACACATAGTCCTGATCCCACACTAAGATACTAGTCTTGTGTCGTGGGTATCAGGAACTACGAGAGACTTTCGGTCTCACAACACCCAGACCCGAAACCAATATTTGTGGGCCACACAAGTATTTGTCTCGGTGCGGGAATCTAACCCGCGACCTCTCGTTTCACAGCCACCTACTCGCCCACTGCGCCACGGAGGCTGTCATACAGATGTGATAAGGGTCGAGTCTATCGCCATATCGGGCACAAATTCCAGACTCTGGGCTGATATGGACAAATCCAATATCACTTTGCCCGACCCGGGGATCGAACCCGAGACCTCAGGACGGTAGTCGTACCGAAATACAACCACGCCACCGAGGCAGTCACTAAACTTTTGAGTAATTATCTTGTTTACAAAAATTACTTCATGTTGCTACTACGAGAACATAATGGCATAACTATACAAGTTATTTTCAACTGAGAAAGGCCAGGAGGCAGGAACACACTTTTGAAAACAGGAATCTTGTTTTACGCAGACGCCTCTTAAATCTTAATTATAAACCCTTGTTAAACCGATGCGGTTTTTTCGTATTCAGCATATTATTATCTTTATAAATGAGCGTGCAGTTAAACATGAACACTTATGTCAATAACGTGACAGTAAACAATTTTCAAGAGTGATATTTCGCGGTCGGAAGGTACTTGTTTTACACCCAATAATCACCCGTGGATATTTTTGTTTATTTAAAAAAGATGTCAGAAACCTGAAATAACTTACTTCCATATTTGTCTGAAGTATTGTCCCCTTTAACTACTAAAACCACAAAATTAAGGAGGAATTCTTATCGAATTGTTGGACCATTTACTAACTCTCATTTTAGTCGATAATTTTCTGTAATTATAACCTTAGTGCGATGCAATCTTGACATTGGCAGAATCATCGCAAATACGTGGAAGCCATTTATTATAAAAAGAAGAAAAAGATTTTTGGCTGAAGAATTGCTAATACACGTACTTTCTTTGAATTTCTTAACGTTCGCTTGACATGATTGGTTGTGGATATACATAATTATTATGACACATTGGGCCTTACTTAAAACAGCATTTTTAGCTGAGCAAATGGTTAAGAATAACCTGTCACATTTTTCCTTGCGTTACATTGTTTAAAAATGAAAGGGACAACCTATGGTATAAAGATAAGCAGCGCTGAAATATTTTTATAAGTAAGGGGCTATGCGTCAGCTGTTAACGTTACTATATCAAACAATGATTCACGAGATTTGAGATTCACGAGATTTGAGATTCACGAGGGTGTTGTGAGACCGAAAGTCTCTCATAGTCTCTGACACCCACGATACAGGTTATACCTAGTGTGGGGTCAGGACTAGGTGTGTGACTGTTGGGTGTATTTATTTATTTAGGGCCTTACTTATAAAACAGTTTAACTGGACAAATGCTAAATAATAGTCACTTTTTTCCTTGTGTCACATTGTTTGAAAATAAAAGGGACAGACTATTCTTTACCATTTACGCCCGAATGGTCAAACGCTACTCAATTATAATGGCTGCTTACATTGATTTTCGCCATACAAATTTGATAGATAAGGCGGCCTTAAACGACATAAGGCGAACTTAAATGTATGAACATTCGGTGGTTACTGAGCTAAACTGTTTTTATAAGTAAGGCCCCTACAGATTTTTGATAGGTTTAAAAATAAACGAAACAATATTCGGTGGGATAGCGCACGAATAACCGGATGTGAAGAGAGAGGCCGCGGGTTCGATCCCCTAATCGATACCGAAACAAATATCGTTTTGTCTGCTATTTATTTTTATATAATAGTTTTTTTTTATTATGGCACTTGAAATACATTATGCCAGTGTCAAGTTAGGGAAATTGTTTTCCTACATCTAAGTTTTCGCAAGTGCAATGAAGTCGGATGTGTACGTTAATTGATTTCAAGGCCCTGCTGGAGTTTTGGCGTCAATTCCTTCCAGTTTGATGTTTTTTAGACGATTTTTTCGCAGTGGAGGAATCGAACATGGTCGACCCATCCACCCGAAAAAAGCATCCAAAATCACTTATTTCAAAGCTTCCACATACTGTCCATCTTCGTTGATGTTTAAATATAATAGTAAAAAAAAAGTGTGTTGCGGCGACCCCCCATTAAGGTGGGATAAGGGCAGATAAAAAGAAAGAAAGTGGTGTGTTATAAAAGCGTATTATTTGTTTTTTAAAATATTATTTATTTTTATCAAGAGCTAAAAATGTTTCTAAACCTGACTCGGGAATTTCTTTATGTATATTCAGACTATGAAGGAAAAAAGTCTAAAACATAGTCGTAATCGACATTACCGCTATTTACGTAAATAACATAACAATTACACAACGCAAAGTTATGCCACGAAAATAACTTAAAATCCTCCATAATTAGTGACACCTCGATGATCACAAATGTTAATTATAAATACTGAAAAGGTTGATGCCCTTGTTTTGTAGGTACTTTATATTTTTGCTAAACCATGTTGGCAGTAAAAGCGGTTCCTTCATTTATGACACAGGATGGACCAAAGATATTCAACAATATTGTACGGGACAACAGCACAAAACTTATGATCCAAAATTTATGACCTCGTGCTCATAAGTCGCTCAGTTTATTTATAATATACGTGCGGCAGGTCGGCCAGCGTAATAATAATGAGAGAATAAGTCGCAGGAAGTCGCTGGATGCAGGCCGCTTCCAACAGGTCGGTCTGGAAATCTTTGGGGGAGGCCTATGTTCAGCAGTGATTCAGCAGTCATGACGTCCTATGGCTGATGGTGATGATGATGAAACTTGTCTTACGTGATTCTTAACCATTCACAGAACATTCTAGGGTGTAAATTGTAATTATCGCCCTCGAATTGTAATAATTGGTCGATGGCGGTATTGAAGTTTGAGATCATTTTTTTTGTATGGAAACTTGCTTTATAGCCTCTCTAAAGTTAGTAATATGACATCTCTTTGGGATGGACGTATCCAGTGAATCTTTAGCATGTTGTGAGTGAAAGTGATCGCAAGTTATAAAGTTCAGCCGTCGAGGGATCATATCGAACTACATTTACTTCCAAATTCGGATATATAAAAGGTTCTTTAATTTGTTTTTTTTAACTAAAAGTAATTATGATGATAGTGATAAATTATGTAATACATTTTTAAAATAAAATGCCATTTCATATTAAATATTGCAAGAGAGCGCGCCAACGTTTTTCCGTTCTATCATAGCCACTAGCTCTTTATCTAAATTCTTGGGGATCCAAAAATATTTAAATATTAAGCAAAATGTGAAATAAGGATACCTGAACTCTGCAAATTATTGACATACAACCTAGGTCTGGTTATCTGACGCTATCGAATCGTCCTCATATGGTATGAATGTATCAAAGACTTCGAATTTTCTTTCCTTGAGTAATAATATTTTTTAAAACCAATCGTCATAGCCGTAGAACCTAAGCGTAGAACAGTGACTGACCTGAAAAATATTTTTTTAAATTTATTTAACTGCTCTGGAAGAACATCCTTTGTACCCGTCTTACATATAGAAAATAAACATTAGTATTTCTAAAAAGTCTCAACCGAAGCGCGTATAAAACGATATAAATATCTATAAAGGTCTTCTCTTCTTAACATTTCTTCGAATACTGATTTCTTAAGTTTACGCGAATATTATACATTGAAATAAAACTATTCTTACGGATTCTATCACGATTATGTTTTAATTATTATTCCCGACGTTTCGAAGGCTTTGCAGTCTTCGTTGTCACGGGTCAGACTGAGGTGTCATTTGTCCAAAAAAGGTTAGTGTTACAATATCTACCATCATTATAAAATATACAAAATAAAAAAAGGTTAATTATTTGTGTTCTGATCTATGCAGTAGGAGCTCACGGTGTCTTGAGTTCTGGCAGCTGGTCTTTTGGGTTCCGATTTAATAAGATGTATAATTGGATCCCAGGTTTGTGCAAGCTTCCAACCATCTTCTCTATTAAAATTAGGATGTTTTTTAATTTCAATAGCCTCGCGTATCATCCTAGGGAGGAATCGGTGTTCTTTGGCGAGGATTTGTGGTTTATCAAATCTAAGATAATGTTTGGAGCCTTCCTCTGAATGTTCAGCAACTGCAGACTTGAATGAAACCAGCCACCGTCGAACGCGTCCCGGTCGTATTACCTTATGTAAGAGGAGTCACTGACAAGATTGGCTATATCCTGAGGCGTGCTTCTATCAAAACTTACTTCAAGCCGCCCAAGAAGATTAGTCAATTTTTACCATCTGTCAAGTGTCACATACCTCTGCAAGAACCAGGCGTGTATAAAATTTATTGCGACTGTGGTCTCTCTTACATCGGACAAACAAAACGGAATATAGGGACCCGCGTAAAAGAACATATAGCTGACGTAAAACACCGACGCTCTACGAAGTCTGCAGTTGCTGAACATTCAGAGGAAGGCCCCAAACATTATCTTAGATTTGATAAACCACAAATCCTCGCCAAAGAACACCGATTCCTCCCTAGGATGATACGCGAGGCTATTGAAATTAAAAAACATCCTAATTTCAATAGAGAAGATGGTTGGAAGCTTGCACAAACCTGGGATCCAATTATACATCTTATAAAATCGGAACCCAAAAGACCAGCTGCCAGAACTCAAGACATCGTGAGCTCCTACTGCATAGATCGGAACACAAATAATTAACCTTTTTTGATTTTGTATAGTTTTTAATGATGGTAGATATTGTAACACTAACCTTTTTTGGACAAATGACACCTCAGTCTGACCCGTGACAACGAAGACTGCAAAGCCTTCGAAACGTCGGGAATAATAATTAAAACATAATCGTGATAGAATCCGTAAGAGTAGTTTTATTTCAATTTCTACGAATGTCTTTGGTGGACCCTGGTTCGAGTCTATAATTTCACTAATAAGTGTAAGCCTTTCTATGTTAAATCCTGGACAGGACAAAATGATGTGGTCTTGATCTGCGGTGGTGAAAAATATTAAACTTTACAGGGCAGCCATTTCAAATAAATATATATATTTTTTTTTTACATATGTTTTTAATTCTAAATCTGTAGTTATGAAAATTTTATATCTAAAATACGCAGATTTTTTGAATGTACTAAGGACGACTGGCAGCGCTATTACTAATCTAGAGTTACACCTTAACTCGATTAATCCTACAGTTCAATCATATCTTTAAATCAAGGTTTGGGATAAATAGAGATTTATCGTGGAGCTGCAAGTGGCCCTTAGTGATAATATTTAGGTAGTGTAGTATTCAAATATAGTGAAAAATGAATAATATATAAAATAAATATATTTTTTCTGAACCGACATTATTTTACGATCATGACGCAATGAGCCTAGTGTATATATAACATATTGTTCATTAAGTTACTGCAAATAATTATTTCATAATTATTTTCTGCCTCGGTGGCGTGGTTGTATTTCGGTACGACTACCGTCCTGAGGTCTCGGGTTCGATCCCCGGGTCGGGCAAAGTGATATTGGATTTTTCCATATCAGCCCGGAGTCTGGAATTTGTGCCTGATATGGCGATAGGCTCGCCCCTTATCACATCTGGGACGGAACTTAGCTCGGCGAAATGTGGGTGTTCTAGTTCGCTAGTGCGCCTCTGCTTACCCCTTCGGGGATAAAGGCCTTATGTTATGTTATGTTATAATTATTTTCATTTGACAGAAGCCAGCTGCTCTTCAAAGAATTCCTGTTCTACGGTCATAAGTGTAGTATTCAAATATAGTGAAAAATTAACATAGATTTTTTTCAGAACCGACATTATTCTACGATCATGACGCAATGAGCCAAGTGTTTATAACATCTTATTCATTAAGTTACTGCAAATAATTATTTCATAATTATTTTCATTTGACAGAAGCCAGTTGCTCTTCAAAGAATTCCTGTTCTACGGTAGCTAAATACCTAAAACATGGTAAGACAAGCTAACATTTTATATTGACATTGAAGACAAAATAACGAGACATTAGCACGTCATCCTTCAGCTATATTCAGTGTATTTATTGTGTAGAATAATTGCTTTGTTCCGATAATTTACATCAAAACGACTTTATGATTGATGTTAACGTAAATATAGTTCCTGTGCGGAATTAGTAATAGTTGTTGTGCTATATGAAGATTTATGTTACGGACTTTCATAATACTGGTCTTTATGAAGTGTATTTATTTATAATGGGGCTTACTTATAAAACAGTTTTACTGAGGAAATGGTAAAGAATAGCCTGTTCCTTTTGGACCTTACGTATAAAAACATTTTCGCTTATCTTTTCCCTAAGAATAGCCTGTCACTTTTTTCCTTGCGTTACATTGTTTATAAATGAAAGGGACAACCTATGGGTAAAGATAAGCAGTGCTTAAATATTTTTATAAGTAAGGGGCTTTATTTTCAAACGATGTAACACAAGGAAAATCTGGCAGACTATTCTTAGCCATTTGCTCAGCAATATTTTTTTTATAAGTAAGGCCCAATATGTCTGTAATACATCAATTCCCTTTATTTAAGAATATTACAGGCCTGTGTATTTAGTAATTAATGTATTTTGTTACCTCTCGTTACTAGATAATTTGTTTTTTCTCTCGTTAGTGCCCGAGACATTGGTAAATAAAGTTTATTATTTTCTTTATTTACTTATTTTATTTTCCGATATTTCATTTTTCTATTTGATTTTACTATTAAATAAAATACTCTTTTTCTTTTACCTTTCCCTATCCCACTATATGTACGTTATAATTTTGGTTTTGAAGCATAAAGCAAAAAGGAATTGACTTAGTTTTTACGACTGGCTGCCTGTCGAAACTCTACCTGGAATACATACCTAGGATTCTATATTCTATTCATTCGTCCTGGTTCCATGAATCCACCAGAGGAGGTTAACGTCATGAAAGCAGTCCGTTGTAAAAACTTAGCCGTATCCTTTCTGAAACATTGGAAAATGTCACACCAGGTCTATATTGGAGTGGGATAAGAGAAGGTAGAGGAATACATCGTAAAAAAAGTTTAATTCAAAATAATTATATCTAATTACTTTTCTTGACTGTACCTACATAAAACTAGAAGCATCAAGCACCCTAGCAACAGCTTGTTCATTATTTTTCCATAGAATGCTAATTCAACGTCTTCACCAATTATGCTGTCTGGAAACACAAGGCACTAACAAGCCCGATAGCAATCCAGACTCACCATTATCTAGTTTTTCACGCTATAAAGGGTGTGAAGACAAAACGTTAAGACTAAACTCCGTGTGAAAGAACTTTACAACACACGCGCTATGAGACATGCATGGAAGTAGCCCGTATGCTACAATAGCTATTATTGTTATCACATTAAAGAATACAATAGCATATACATTCTATTTTATTTTTCTAGCAATTACATGAAATCACTGGAGCGTGCCAGTGAGATTAAGTTACCATCACATTTTCTATGTGGATTTTGATGCACAGATTAGTTCTTAATGTCATCATGCACTGTTTACTTGATGTAATTAAAATATCGTTTGTAATTTAGGATTAATTACGGTTTGTAAAAACAAATAGTCGTTGTTAGTTTTCATAATTCGATTATAATTTCCTTTACAAAAAATTGGACAATCATTACCCGTGTTAATGTAATTTACATTTTAATAAACTCTAGTAAACTTTAATATCATTTGAATTTCATTTTTTAGGGCCACTTACAGCTCCGCGATAAATCTCAATTTATGTCAAAACTTGATTTGAAGATAGGAGTGAGCTGTAGGATAAATCGAGATAAGGAGTAACTCTAGATTAGTAATAGCACTGCAAGTCGCCCTTAAAGTTTTAATATTTAATTATAAGTCTTTATAAATTTTAGAATACCATAATTTTACGTGTTTTGCCATGATTTTCCTTTCCCTGTTGAATATTTTGTATGTTCCTTGGTTAGTGAAAGGCTTTTACACTGTTATAAGCTTTTTATATTTTTGCAATATCTGATAGATATTTCATTCATTATGTTTTAAAAAGATAATCTCCGAATAATACAGGTCGATCTGGAAATCTTTGGGGGAGGCCTATGTTCAGCAGTGGACGTCCTTTAGCTGATGATGACGATGATGATTAATACAGGCATATGTAATTTGTGTTTAAAATGTATTAACGCTTTTCCTCTAATCTAAAGATAAAAAATAAATAATTTACAAATGTTTCAATCTTGATGTAATTGCTAATTAAAAATAGCAAGCTATGGACATAATGTTAACCAAAAAATATGTTAATTAATTAATATAGCATAACAAAGCGTACTTTGTTGCGCCTTATTATTTTTATGTATGGCAGACGAGCCGTGAAATACTTCTGTAATTAGTGTTAATTAAGTACATAATTTTAGCACTTTAAGTATAACTGTTCTTAACTTTCACCACAGTTACAAAAAACAAAATGGACATAATAAATTAAGATAAAGTGTTCCCTAATGTGTGGAGTGAGTCATACACATTAACGAAGGTAACAATTTTTATAAACATATTGCATAATCAAACATATACTCTCTCGCCTATTATTCCTGAAGGCGTAGATAGGGGAGCGATTAGTGTTCAGTTTCACCAACCTTTTTCCCGATCCATTACATGATAGAAAGTGATCTGTATATGGGACACAAATGCCAGACTAATACTGAATATAATATATCGAATCGAACCCGAGACTCGAGAGCGATGTACATAATACAACTAATACACCGAGATAATAGTGATTATTTTCGACTTTTGCGATAATTCTGCCAACGTCAAGGTAAATAGAGGAATTATCAAGTTGTGGCAATGATCATGAGACCCAGATGTGGACGATCTCGAGGTCCTGCTAGGATTATGGCGGTAATTCCTTTCAATGCGATACCATTCAGATGACTTTCCCTCAGCGAATCGACCGAAAAAAGCCAGCCAACGCACCAAACAAACCTCATCAAAGATCACCGATTTAATCTTGCATCTTGTGCTGTAGTTTGGTGCATAAAACCACATCACTTTAAAAGATCAAACACAACTAGAAACAATAATATGATTTTTTTTAACAAGCGACGCCTACCTTGTCGGATTTTCAGTCAAAATCGTAATCACGATTCATAAAATTTAATTTACCTTTTTCCTAACGTACCCAGACAGAATTATATAAAGGAAACTTATTTGCTTGTTGCCATAAATATTGTCACTGAAAAGCTAAAGGAAGCCATTCATTCGGCTTCCTGTAGAGATGTTTTTTTAAATGGACATCCAAGGTTTGTAATCTTGTATACTATAAAACGGTTTAAAACCTGCCATGTGAACGGTAAATATCCTGCAAGATAAAAGCCTACGAGCCTGCGGCTTGTTTGCGTCTATAACCTGTAACGACCGTCGACAGTAACCAGTGAATACCTTTATGATTTTCTTATCCGACGCAGCTTGAAAACATTTACTATCCCAGTCAGATTGTCATTGGAAATTGAAGTTTATTACAGAGAATTTTTTAGATACATATTGGATGATGGTAGTTTATTGAATAAAGATAAGATAGGATTATAATAAGACTGCCATAAGACGTGGTGGTCACCTCTCAGGTCATAAGAAACCTAAATCAACGAGAATGCATGAACATTTTGATGAAAGTATATGAAACGAAAGTGGTATGTAAGAACTAGGTGAAGTGGAAATTCATGGTCTCTACCTACCCCTATGAGATACAGGATAATATTATGTATGTGTATAATAAATAAAATAATATAAATAAATATTATCAATTGTATACTAACAGTCACATTTATGACTCCACATTAAGTACAAGTCGACATGATCCCTATAAACTGGTTGCTATCGATGGTAACTGATATTTTTTTGACTGCACTATGCTTACCAGATGTAGTATGATCAATCTTGTCCTCCTAATCGTTTTCGATTATGGCGAACCCTTTTGCTATTCCACTAAACCCTTTCATGAGCTCTGATGTGACTAGCCAGACCCAGCTTAGTTTTGAAGACTCTATCACAAGAGGAGCAATAGAGTTGGCCAGCATTATTGTAGGTATGATCACTCTGTGCTCGGATAAAATATGGCTCAATTTAACGATTTAGCTTTGCTGCGAAGAGTGATGTCCGATGCCCAAGCCCAGTGAACATTCTTAAACGTACATGGAACACTTTACAGGCGTTAAATTGATGCAAATACGAGTGTATGGGGTTCCATGAGATTCTGTTTCCCATGGCGTTAGGAATATTAAATTCGATACAATGTCGTCACCGCATTCAAATGGCGACGTAGAATACACGGATCGATTTTGTTGTGAATGGTTTTGTGCATTAGCATACATCACACATTTTATTTGGTTAGTCTGTTCGTATTGAATATAAAACAAGTTATAATTGTTTTATCTAAGTACAGACTACAGTACATCTTTTTCTTTTCTTCTGCCTGTCATCACACCAGCCTAGTAATGCTAAGGTCCGCTTTTCTGCTCATACGATTCCAATATGCCTACTCTAGATAATGAAAAATTAACACACTTTAATTTGTAATACTTTGTAACTTAAAAAATGCTAGTTTATGCTTTCGATAAAATCTTCATCTCAGCAGTCGCAACAGCTGAACGTCGTTGCTTAACAAATAACTCAAGGTTAGGCAAAGTGGTTTTTTAAATACTGATTGGACTGAAACCCCTAGAGGGGGTTGATGTTAGGCTGGCAACTGGACGTAAAATTGAAATCCTTCTGCAACATGCTTTAAAAGAGTGTTGCGCCGAACTCAAATGAATATAAGGATAGCTGGTGGAATTATTTGCTATTTATCATTCCCTACATAAATCTACAGTTATCCTGTGACTAGGCCAACAAGATTGTATTCAATAACAAATTATTCATGAAACTATCAAAGCTGATCGTGAGTCGCACAATGTGCGGAATATTTTGAACTTGTCAAAGCTGTAGTAGGAAATGCTCCACACTAGTAAGACTAGGGATGAGATTATTATTTGAGTTTATCGATAATTAGATACCAAAATAATAGAATTATTTGTTAGTTTATGAGTTTAGTTATATAGGTACGTGTCGTACATTGGATGGCGATAGGCTGAGATAGATAGTTATAAAATCACTATTGAAATGATTTTTTAAATTTATTCGCTTATTAAAATTACATTATCCCGGATTATTCTACAATCACCTTTGTCGCGGCTTATTTTTATGTCGAGGTAAAACTTTATCAAGCAACAGTTAGTAATCAATAATACAAATTAGTAAATTTAAACCGGTTTTTTTATGTAACAGTGAAGAACGCTGAGCACTGTAGAACCCGAATAAAGTTTTGGAGAAAAAAATATGTAATTAAGTGTTAATAATGTTAGGACGACTTGCAGCACTTAAATAAATCTCGATTTATCCTAAATCTCGATTTAAATATAGTAATAATCTGTAGAATAAATCGCGTTTAAGTCTATATTAGTAATAGAGCTGCAAGTCGCCGTTAATTTTATAAAGTTTTAATTATAATATTTTATAATAAATAATATGAACTGTATAAGTACTACAATAGAATGCTTAGTTGAATTCGTGGTGTTATAAAAGAGGGATGCAATTATAATTTAAAATACATGTAATTCATAAAAACTTCAAATTCACATTTTAAGACCCGATCGTCACTTTTCTCATCCCTAGTTAAATCCTTTCGAAACATCGTTTCGAAAGCTCAAGGTACGCGATTATAAAGAGTTGTGGCCTGCGGAGTCGGTATCATTTTGGCCCACAATCAGCATCACGTTCATTCGATATTCCGATTTGATAGTCGGTTAAATTATAAACGCGGCTAGTCATAAGTCATAACTACTTCGCTTGATATATTCTTTAGTTTCATCATTATTATTAATTTGTTTTTTGAACTACATACAAAAATCATTAAGTTAGTCGGGACATCTGCCTACTCTCTACATTACCTAATTTTAATATTAAAATTACACAGTATACTAATATATACTGCGATCACAGATAAAAACATAGATATATCAAGCAATCATCACACTTCGTAGATGCCATAACGAAAAATACGTAACATTTGTACGGTAAGAAAATATGCAACAATAAATAAAATAATAAAGAGGAGTATAAAAAACTAAGGAATTAACTGTAGTTATACAGAAGCAGTGGCCTAAAACAAGAAAGGAAGGATATCAATTGAAATTAATATTGTTGTCATAATTTGATAATCATAATTATATTGTCATAAACCATTATAGCGCTTCGCGATTGTAATTCCTAGATTTTCTTTAGTACAGACTATTAAAAATAACAAGCAAGATTACGTTATAAAATTATTTATAATTATTTTGATATTACACACTTTATTCATTTTATTCATTGACAAGAATTATGGAAAACCAGAAAGTAATTAATATGATTGAAGGACTGGAATAAATATGCATTTCCTCTATTTATTGACGACTCCGTAAAACAGGATTTAATAGCAAGAGACTTGCAATTAAACCGCCTTTATGACTTATGACAAATCTATGAATAATGTACTACAGGAAAATCTTAGCGACCATCTGTTAAAGTTATACTTGTACCAGTCTGAATGGAAACTATGATACGATATGGATTAAACTCATATTATGTTCATCTTAGGGCTACTTGAAACAGAACCTATCTCTTCACATTAAATGTAAGCAGGACCCAGTTTAAGGCCCGCTTATTTTGTAAAACGGCATGGCCAACAACTGCCTAACGTTTGACAGCTATTTAAGGCCCCCTTAACTAGCATTTGATCGAAATTAGTTTGAGATTGCCTGCGACTACTCTCAAATAAAACTAATGTTATAAACACGAAAGTTTGTGAAGATGTATGGATGTTTTGTTACTCTTTTACACCAGAATGGCTGAAGAGATCTGAATGAAATTTGGCACAGAGATGGATTAAAGTCTAAAATAGCACACAGGCTACTTTTTTCCCCGAAAAAAATTATGGTTTTCGTAGGATAGATGTGTTTAAATAAATAACATTTCACGCGAACGGAATGGCGGGTATAGGTTTGTATTTAATAATTTCCGTGTTCCGTGTAGTGTTTAATAATATATACCTACCCCTTGATTTCAATAAAATTTATTTTTCCTCAATATCATTATCTAAACTAGAATATAGCGCACTCGAAGAAGCCAAGACAAATAAAACACTTCAAAAATACAATGATTAATTTTATTAAATCCGATTCAACACTACTGCATGTTGCCGAATTCCTCAATTCTCTCCAATATAATGGTTTTTATATGGTTCTGCTGAAGCCGGCGTGAACTGGGACGTCCTGAATTCCTTTCTCAGATCGGGCCGAGTATTTTTCTTCACACGATCAGACACAGTCCCTGGCAAGAAAAATTCAAGAAGACTTCTTTCATTGAAACGCTCCAAGAAATATCCTCCATATCCAAACTTCATAGTTTCCATAATCTCTCCATCTGCGTTGATGTTTATTACATAAAACAAAATCACTTCACATACAACAAACACAGTTATTTAATTACGAAAATAAATATAAACAAACAGGTCGCCATTTGCCAAATTTTTTTTTTCAATTCTTCCACACAAATCATTGACTAAGGACGAAAGATACATACTGCCAAGTGGTAAATATTTTAACAAGATACTAATAAATTATAAAAAGATCCATTTTAAGTTCCGTTTCTATTATATAAAAATGTATAATAACAAAAAATAGACAGAGATAACATAAACATTACAGAAAAATTTACTACAGATGAAATATGATCGGAATGGCACATGGAATGCAAAAAGGTTAAATAAACATTATCGAATCATGTATTCTGTCAATTATTTATTATAATTATCTTTAAAAAAAACTAAATGAAATAAAATGATTCTACGTGAAACGAAACAAAAATATAATTTTATAAAAAAATTGTAATCGAGAACAAACTTTTATTATCTGTAGCAAAATGATTGATCCTCAGCTGATTTTTCCGCCAAGTCTTCTCAAGTGCGTACGACCATGCCGGTCAAAAATTAGTGGCTGCTTAACTTTGGGTAGTGCTCAAATGACTTGGATGACTGAGCACTGTTTGACCATTCGGCCCTAAGTCTTATAAATCGAGTCGCCTCCCTGGTCTAGTGACAGCACATATGGGCTGTAAACCGGGAGGTGGTGGGTTCGATTCCCAAGTCGGACAAAGCGAATTTTGTAAGTTAACGTCAGGCAGGCAGCCGGTCGTAAAAACTTAGCCAAATCCTTTATGCAACATGCCTGAAAAATTGTGTTGCGCTAACCCCACATTAAGGTGGGATAAGGACAGGTAGAAAGAATGGTATAAGTCTTATAAATCACATGTAGGTGTTTAAGTTGCCTAGTTCGCTTCTGCCTACCCTTCTAAGTTCGAGGATACAAGTGTTTGATTATTATCAACCTTAAAATACATCTCGTATATATAAATTTGACCGAAATAACTTCCCTTGACTAGCTAAATCATCAAAATGCTATTATGACAGGTTCCATAATTGTGTATGATGCTAAATTCGTTATTCAAAAAAGGCATAACTTATAAACAAACCACCCATTTTCAACGAACCAGCCCTACTGATCCGAAAACCGCAGCAGATATTTCCCACGTGCATAGTTGCGCCAAATAAATTCGGTCCTGCGCGTCGTGAATGCTAATCTCAGTTTATTTATCGTCTTGACATACGACGCACGCACGCATTCAATAAGCGCCAAGCAAATGAAGTGATAATTGTTTTCACCTTTTGTGTCGAAGCGTGATGTAGTTTTTGTCCTATGCGTGCACGCAGATTATTCCTTATTTGAATATTAATTAATATTTTACCGCCTTATTGTCAAGAATTGTTGTTTGAAAGATTGTTTTAGTAAAGTCGGATTGTCGTCATATGTGTTTAAGATTTTCAGCCTCGGTCTTGAAAATTCTGACCAAAATGGCGATAGGTTCGTCCTATCCAAAGAGATATAGGGCCGTCAAGCAAGTTTCCATACAAAGAAATTGATCTCAAACTTCACTTAACTTCTGATCATTCGATTATGTCCACAGTATGAAAATGTAAGCCAGGCTTTCTTTAAACGTGACACCAAAGAGATTTAATATTATTTTGTGAATGGTTAAGAATCACGTAAGATAAGTTTATTCTCTCAATATTATTTCGCTGACCGACCTGGCGCGCGTATATTTCAAATAAACTGAGCGACTTATGACCACTAGGTCATAACTTTTGGATCACAAATTTTGTGCTGTTTTCCAGTCTATATACTGTTGAATGACTTTGGTCCTATCACACGAATAGATAGAAATAAGCTTGACGAATGAATAGTTGCTGATCACCTCTGCGAGGATACACGCGTAAGCTTATGTATGTTATAAAAAATGAACCAATGAAGTGCCAAGCAAATATTTACTTACCACATGTTCAATCTAACGACAAGAGGACATAAAATTGTTTGAAAACACTCGTAGATAATGTAAACAGGGTTCCCGTTATGGACCATAGACTAGCGAAAAAGTTCGAGACGCATTCTAAACGAAGAAGGCGTGTGCTTTGAATTAATTTTCCTAGCCATAAAAGCACCGTGTCTATTTACGAGTCACGTACATTAGTTTATCGTCAGGTATTTTATTTATCTGTAAATATGTAATTTCCCTTAAGGCCAGAGATTTTTCGTATTTAAACATTAAACTTATGAAGTCGCTCAACTTACTTTTTTTCTACCTGCCCTTATCCCATCTTAATGTGAGGTTGGCGCAATACATTTTTTCAAGCATGTTGCAGGTATAATTTGGCTTAATTTTTACGACCGGTTGCCTACTTGACGTCAACTCAACTCTGAAGTCCAGTCTCGAGCAAATAGCGTTAAAAGAACACCCCACCTAACCTGAGAATCGAACCCAGGGCCTCCCTGTTCACAGCCCACATACGCTGTCATTAGATCAAGAGGACGAAGTCATTGAAATTACTAATCGGTCTAAATAAATTGTATAAAATAAATAGCTGCAATATTGTAGTAATAACCATAATATGAAAGTAATTTTGGTATTTATGTCTCATAATATGGTAATAGGTTCACCCCTTATCACCAACTAAATATGGATACTACACTAGTTGCGCCTCTGTCTATGTATTTAAAAATATAGTCGTGAAGGTTTTATTATTAATTAATGATTAAAGTAAAATGCTGCTTTAGATAGACAACATTGGAAGGAGTTAGAGGAGGCCTTTGCCGATAGGCACTCCGAAATAAGAGATATAATATATTAGATTTAAGCAAAATACTGTATTGTTACATTTTGGAAATAAAGGCTATATTATTATTATTAAAGTAAAATAAACATGAAAATGCATTCAAAAACAATCAATTTACTTTCCCAACCCTACTCAAGATGCAAATGTAAGCCAATCTCAATATATTATGATGGTTTTACTCGCCATCTCTTATCGCATAGGCCATGCGTGTTCGCGTGTTGGAATCTAATGAGCCGCCGTCGCGGGCGCCACTAAAATGTCGTCCGCCCGCAAAAACTCAATTCAATAATGTATTCAGATTAAGGATTCACTTCTCTTCCTATCGCTTCACATTACGTGACGATCTTTGCAATGAGAATAAAAATTTGCATGGGAAAAGACATCTTAAGGTGGCTACGTACTAGGAACAAGAAGTTATATGCAACCATCTCGGGTTAATATTTTACTGCAGTCGCCATGAGATATACAGAGCATAATGCTTTCTTTGTTACCTGTCATAAGCTACCCAAAAGACAAATACTTGCATTCCTACTTGATACGACACGGTTTAGTAAATGAATTAAAATATTTTACTTTTAATTTTGTCGTCAGTTTCAAAGCGTCGTCAGAGAGATTTTATAAATTAAAAACATTATTTGCATTACAGTAGTAGTGCACTGTAATAACAACTTTAAAAACTTAACTGACCGACTTCCAATTTACCGATCGTGACCAAATTTATATGAGACCGCCCTTGAAATAAGCTCTATCGAACACAAAAAGAATTTTGAAAATCGGTCCACATTTGGCGGAGATATCAACTAACATACATAAAAAATACAGTCGAATTGAGGACCTCCTCCTTTTGTGGAAGTCGGTCAAAAACTTATTCTATGACTCCTGATGAGCTGAGATTTGTTTTAAGTATATTATGATCTACTTGCTTTTGCGCTATGGTTGAACTTGAATACTCTTCTAAGGTATTATCTCTAGCTTCATCAACATTGGAGTCATGACAAGTTATTTATAATAAACTCTGGAATTAATTAAACAGTTTTCAATGCTCTCAGTCTGCCTCGATCTTAAAATCGATTCGTGGTGAAACCCGTGCAACGTTTAATGTACAAAAATGCAAAATAGTTGTTTGCACGTAAGATTACGTATGTTTATATACTGTGATGCAAATATTTAGTTTTTGTTCAAGCGATAAAATTAGGTGTCTAACGGTCCGCGAATTTTCCGTCTCATGCTTATTCATTGCTGTTTGCGTATGCTCTTATTTTAAGTGACTTTTTGCTTAGTCCTTTTTTGTCATTGTTTGTACACTTTTGTTACTCTGTAAACTCATGAATTTTGAGTTCTGTTTTTGTCGTGACTCGAGTATTATTTTGAAAGCAGAAAAAATCATACAGCCGCGCCGCCATACATGAATACGCGGAGGTGTATATTCAAATTTTGGTTCTTCTGTTTTGTAACATAATACAAGATAGGAATACCTTGAGAACCATATAGAAGACAAAGATATATTATAGGAGGTAAGCCTTTTGGCATACTGTTAACAAATGATTAATGTTCTAAATAATCACGTAAAGGCCTTAATAATAACCATATCGAATTCTCTTTGGAAAGAATGCCTGTGCCGATAGAAATGCATCTTATAAATCGGTTAAAATTTGCTGGAAATATCATAAACGCAAGAATTCAGAACTCCACTTTTTTAAGTCAGTTAAGTTATACTTGCGAGTTCAAGGATTCACAATCAGCATATTACTGCACTACGAAGCAATCATCTAGCTATATTAGTACCATATTTATTCCCAACCAATATACCATACTCTCAACTTATATTGATCATCAGCTCCACTTTTATGATTGCTTCATACCATCCATTCTAATACGACTTTATCGGAAAGTGTCAAGTGGCTCTCAGATTACCGTAATAAAATCAAATTACAGACGTAATTTGTCTCAAGATCGGAATGTGCTAATCATCCGAGAGCCTCCGGCGTCGACTTCCGCGTTGGTTAAGGCCGCGGACAGGATCTCAGCGGGAGCAGAGCGGCGACGGTGGCGCGGAGCGTTTCAATGCATTGATTTAAATGGAACTGGACTCGAAAGCAGCGCGTGGCGCGGAGAACAGCGTACGACCGGTTCAGCAATACGTTACCGCGCCGCTCCCCGCGCCGCCGCCATCGCTCCGCTCCCGCCGAGTTAGTGTCTGCAGCCTTACTCTTACAGTATATCTATTTGTTGAAATGGTGAAATTGTGACCATAGGAAATCAGGGATTGTAATAGGACGATTGATTACACAGCGGAATAGCTATATATAATAACATTGTAACCAGGACCTTCCCCATCCTAATGTGAGGTTAGCGCAACACTATTTTTCAAGCATGTTGCATAATGGATTTGGCTAAGTTTTTACGACCGGCTGCATGGCTGACGTCAACCCCCTGGGATCCAGTCCTGGGAAAATTCAATTAGACAATTTGCTTGGCCGACCTGGGAATCTAACTCACGACCATGACTGACCCCATATATGCTGTAGTAACGAGGATATTGAAATTAAATACAATATCTTGAGGGCTTGCAGTAGGTACTTAGATAAATCTGGATTTATCTCTAATCTCGATTTAAATCGACTTTCGGACTAACTGTAGCTTAGTAATAATGCTGCAAGTCACTCTAAAAGACTTTGTTCGCCTCCTTGGTCTAGTTGCAATATTGGCTGTGGATCCGGAGGACCTGGGTTCTAATCCCGGGGCGGGTGTTTACATAAGATTATAAGCTCATATCTGTATCCACAAGGAGGTAGGCAGAGGTGGACTAACGAACCAGAACACTCACTTGTCACCGAGCTTATTTGCGTCCCATGTGTTAGGTGGCTAGCCTCTCGCCATATCGGGCATAAATTCCAGACGCCGGGCTGATGCTGAACAGAAAAACTCAATATCACTATGCCCGGCCCGGGGATTGAACCCGAGACCTCAGGACGATATCATAATATTTGATGGTTAAATAATTAAATTATAAAAGGTAATTCTATGTATCGACTTGCAAATTCAAAAATGGTTAACTAAATGCATCAGTGAAATTAAACTATTTTTACGGATTCTATTACGATTTAGTTTTATTTTTTATGCCCGACGTTCAGTTCAGACAGTCTGACCCGTGACCACGAAGGCTGCAAAGCTTTCGAAATGTCGGGCATAAAAAATAAAACCAAATCGTGATAGAATCCGTAAAAATAGTTTAATTTCAATGAATAACATTCACGTAAACCTAAGAAATTATTATAAATGCATCAGTCCTGATTAATTCTAAAGGTATAATAGCGTATTTAAAATGCTTTTTAGTAAAAAAATTGCTCCAACTCCTATAGCCTGTTAACTTGCAAATGTCATTTGTATAAAAATCACTTAGCACCTTCTCTTCCCACAAAGAAAGCGATTGCAATAGATTTTTCAACAGGCTTTCATCTGATTTTATCTGTGCATTAATCTTGATGTAGTGAAATAGAATACTAAAAATAAAAATGCATCGCACTTGATCGCAGTTTCAGTTTAGATTTTTTCTATTTTTAATCCAAATAAAGTATTTCCAAGGGGTAAGTAGAGATGATAAAGGTCGCAGGAAGTCGCTGGATGCAGGCCGCTTCCCACAGTTCGATCTGGAAATCTTTGGGGGAGGCCTATGTTCAGCAGTGGACGTCTTATGGCTGATGATGATGATGATGATGATGAAGTAGAGGTGCCACTAGCGCATCTGAGGTTGGCTTAGCTTGCTTTGGTCTAATGATATGATAAGACCGATGATAGACCGATTCTCGCACATAGACAAACATTTGTGTGATCCACAGATATTTTTCTCAGGTCTGGGTGTTGTGGGACCGTAAGTACCTCGTAATCCCTGGTGCTAACAATACAGTTTCAACATAATATTGGGTCAGGGTACACACATTATGTAGGTGACTGTTAAAACAAAATTTACTATAGGTACACTACTTGATAAGTCTGGAAAGCTAAGCCGGTATAAAACAAATTATAATAAATAATGCCCAACAGTCACACACATAGTTCTGACCCCACACTAAGATCGAGTCTTGTGTCGTGGATATCAGGAATTACGTAAGACTTTTGGTCTCACAACACGCAGACCCGAAACAAATATTTGTGGGGCACACAAACATTTGTCTCGGTGCGGGAATCGAATACGCGGCCTATCGCTTCACAGCCGGTTACGCCACGAAGGCTGCCATTCTGCTGCCAATAGATCAAGGAGGCGACATTTATTTAATGCTTTCAACACTATGGTATAATTCCAGTTACCGATAATGTTTAAACTGTCCAAAGTGCCGCAAAGCATGCCTTCGTCCAAGTTTTATTACACCCAGCAATTACAATTAATTTACTTAAGTGTTCATATACAATTTGATCGGCGTCCAGGGAATGAATGGTTTTAGTTAATTTATAAAGAATTTATTGGAGTATGCCATTGTTTTACATCAGTTTTCTCGCGCAATTAAAGGATGCTTTTAAATAAACATTTTGGATATTCCAGATAAGTTTTTAGTAATGCATTCGGATATAAAATACCAGAGACAGTAGCATGAATTATTATCGAATACGCAATCGGATCGAGCTCGCTGGACACGCATGACATTTTTTTAGATGATTCATAGAAAATTGTAGTGAAATCAACCCAAAATGTGTTTCTCAGAGCTGTGTGATTTGACTCTCTACACCGAGATCTGAGTTTAGTTCTTAATTGATTTTAGCTATCGTTTTAACCCATCGGAGGCGGCACATATAACTCTATATGTTACATAAGCGTATGGGCCACCGGAGGCCGAGCCGCCCGTGACTATCTACAGCCATCTTAAAAGTAAATAACCCTCCTTCTGAAGCAGTCAGGTAATAAGAATCAAGATAATTTTGAAATAATCTAGCGGTCAATATATCGGACCTTTTCTTTATTTCTTTCTGCCTGGCGTTAAACCGCCCTTTTGCCATGATCCGCCTTCCTACTTCAACGCTTCCACTTCGCCCGGTCTTGAGCATCCTCTACCGTAAGACCATTGGTTGTCATCCATCGGACCTTTACTTTAATACTATAATACTTTCCATGCGTTTATGAGCAGATCCGGTCATCCTGAGCCGTTTTATTGCACGTAAATTTTCATCTACTGAGTGTTCAGTTACAAAGTTGTTTATTGTTTATAAAGTAGCGTTGCGGAAAGACTAATAGGCAACGTTGTTTAGAATTTCTCTTAGCTTTTACGTCGATTTTATAGTTTAGCGAGAGTAAAACGTTAAATGTTTGGTGCTAAAAATCATAATAAATCGAGTTAATTTAATTCAGAGCAAGTTGTGTGAATAATAAAAATATTATCTTGAGCAAATTTTGGACTAGTATGTCAACTGCGTCGAGTAGGCTTTACAGCCTACACACAGTTAATATATTATTTAAAAAGAGAACGAAACAGAACAGACTATAAAATAAAAATGACAGTCATTTATATTCTATGTCGCGACCGTTAATAAAAAAGTGTTGCCACGCCAATATTAAAAATTCTTTTTTTATTTTAAAAATCGTAACAATCCGTAAATAATCGCAAGCACGTAGCATTATTTACGTCTAGTTATTTGAAGCTAAAATAAGTATATTCTTCAATAAAAATAAACAACATCTTGATGCACTGGGCGATGACAGTTTTTTTCTGTCAGTAGTTCAGTGGCCAATTAGCTATACTTATTTACTGCATTGTCAAGATCGTAAACATTATTTACTTTTATTTTACGGTTAAGTTCGTTAAACTTTAAGTCGGCAGGGTATCAACTAGCCGCATATTTAGGTATAGTTTTAAAATGTTGCTATTATTTAAAGAAAAGACCCGTTACTCAATCAGCGGGATTTATTAGCGTAAGACCTAAAATACAAGCTCCATTGTGTTAAAATTCGTTGAAGAATTTTTAGTACAATTTGAATTTTCATTACATAGCTGTTATAATGTGCTAAATGTACGAGTGGCACCATTTTCGACCGAGTTCCAAAAAGGAGGAGATCCTCAATTCGACTGTATTTAAAAAAAAAAGTATGTAGGTATATTATGCGATATCTTCGCCAAATGTGGACCGATTTTCAAAATTCTTTTTGTGTTCGATAGAGCTTGTTTCGAGGGTAGTCCCATAACTAGTCATGATCGGATCAAGTTGGAAGTCGGTCAGTTAAGTTAGCTACCTACGTCTTTAACGCTTTTATAATGAAAATAATTCGATATATAATAATCTAACTCAACTAAAAAATATTTACATAGAATCATAGAAATTGACCCGTTCAAATCAGCAACATTTCACGTGGTATCGTGCTCGAGTAACATTATAATATAAATATAATGTAAGGACTTTTTCTTAAAAAAAACCGATGCCTTCTTTTTGGAGTTGTTTAAAATAGAATATAAATCGCAGTGCTCTTGTATCATATGCACAAAGTTACTTCGTTACATCAAGTATGTGAAAAACAACGCCAAAGACAGCGAATGTCGTCACCACGATTTACCGCGGTTACGCGATGCGATAAATAGGTATGACTTATCATAACCTGTTAGTTATTATCCAGACTATATTGTAGATATATGGCGAAAGGCTTTTTAAGAACACCTGCGGGCTTAGCCAACTGGCGTATGCGCTAGTCGAATAGAATAAATGTATGGGAGTGACATAAGAACACACTATATAGAGGTATAGCGTACTTTTATGTTATTCCCATACATAAATAAATAAATAAAATAAATATACCCAACAGTCACACACCTTCCAGTCCTTGACCCCACACTAGGTATAACCTGTATCGTGGGTGTCGGACTATGAGAGACTTTCGGTCTCACAACACCCAGACTTGAAACAAATATCTGTGGGCCACACAAACGTTTACTCTCAATCACTCACATTAATTATTTTAAAAAAATATATACTTTTCCGACAATAATCTGGCGATCAAGGTTATAGGAACCAAATTGATAATTTACACCAAACATTTACCTACTTACCTACTAATAAGACTTAGAAAACTAAGATAAATCAGAGAAGAATGAAGTACTAAGCCCTTGTAAGTAAACACTAATGATCCATAGTAAACAATCAAAGCCAAAGGTGCTTTGTAAACCCATAATAGGATTGGATAAATGTCACCGCCTATCTTACGTTTGAACTTCAAATAAACAAACGTTTGAAAATGACAGCCTTCATGGCGCAGCGGCCGAGCAGCCGGCTGTGAAGCGAGAGGCTGCGGGTTCAATTCCGGCATTGAGGCAAATGTTTGTGTGGCCCACAGATATTTGTTTGAAGTCTGGGTGTTGTGAGAACGAAAGTCTCTCATGGTCCCTGACACCCACGATACAGGTTATACCTAGAGTCGGGTCAGGACTAGGTGTGTGACTGTTGGGTGTATTTATTTATTTGAATAGGAAGATCATCATGAAACAAAGCCTATTTCGGCTTAGTGGTAAAGATTGCTATATTATATTTATAGCTAAGTACATAAACAAAAGGTCAAGCCTGTATCCTTGAAGAGGTAAGCAGAGGTGCACTAGCGAACTAGAACACCCACATTTCGCCAAGCTTAGTTCCGTCCCAGTTGTGATAGGGGGCGGCACTTGCCATGTCGGGCACAAATTCCAGACACTAGGCTGTTATGAAAAAATCCAATATCACTTTTTCCGACCCAGGGTGCGTGTTAATATTACTTATTATAAACACACATTAGCCAACGAAAACGTGTCGGAACAATAAATCGGGCAAATCATAATTACAAGTTATAAAACTTAACGGACCGACTTCAAAGCTTATCTGATAGTGACCATTTAGGCTTCAAATAAGCTCTATCAAACACAAAAAGAATCTTGAAAATCGATCCAAATTTGGCGGAGATATCGCATAACATACATAAAAATACAAATAAATCGAGGACCTTCTACTATTTTAAAAGAATTCAAAATAACTTTCTTTATAATTAACTAGATTCTTAAGTTTTTACGAGAAAAATGGAGACAATGCTTTGCGGTTTCAGACTATCAATTTACTGGAATGGGGTTAACAATTGTAACACCAATTATTCGGTGATTAAGATTCTCATAAAGAGTTAAAAAGTTGCTTGATCGGTACGATTTGCAGTATTTTGTGTCAGATTTCATGAACATCACCAGACCGTGATAAAAATAATTATATGGCTTATTGCAACGTTTCCTATAAACTTATGAACAATAAACTGGCGATAGGCCAGCCCTCTAACATACCTTGAGACCAGTGGCAAAGTGTCCATATAACACGATTCCTTCCGGCTTAAGTTGTCTAAATTGTTTACTAATAAGTATTACCTGATCGATCCCTGGGTCGGGCAAAGTTATATTGGATTTTTCAGTGTCAGCCCGGAGTCTGGAATTTGTGCAGGATATGGCGAAAGCCTCGCCCCCTATCACATATGGGCGGAACTAAGCTCGGCGAAATGTGGGTTTTCTAGTTCGCTAGTGTGCTTCTGCCTACCCCTTCGGGGATACAGGCGTGAGTTTTTGTATATATGTTTATGTAAGTAGTACCTAAGCAATAAAGAAGCTAGTAACGACTTCTCTTTTAAAATTCTGACTTTTCTCAATTTCATACTTTTTAAAGCCTCGATTAAATTTAAAAAAAATGTATTTATTGAATCCATAAAATTAAACATCATTTAGATTCTATCAAATTTTTACTCTACCGCCAGTACGGAAGGTTGTTTAGCCAGAGAAGAATGAGCAAGAAACCCTGGCGATGTTCTTTTGAACACCATTTTACAATCAGTGACAGCCAAATACATAAAAACTTTAAAGTAGCGCAAATTAACCATTCGTTAACTTGTGGTTACTTAAACCAACAATATTCGATACATCTCTAGAACGGGACGTGTTTAAAAATAACTCAGGTGGCGCCAAAGGCTTAAATAAACTCAAAGTTAACAGCCATTCTCCAGTCTGGTATAAAAAGATAATTGTCTCTCATTACCTTACTCATTCGCTTTATGTGCATTAAGACATAAATAATCAGAAATTAATATTGATGCAACAATCGTGAACGTATCGTAAAAGAGCTAAATGTATGTTTCATTTTCTCTTGAAATTAAATCTTTTGGGTTTTGTTTGTATTCTTTGTCTTTATGTAATGTTTAATAAGATTTATAGTATAATTACTAAGAGTGGCGAAGGGTAAAAAAAAGTCAAAAGGTAAGCCGGTGCTACTTTCTCCTCTAGATAAATACGTAGATTCTAATGCCTATAATCTAGGAAAGGGAAACCAGCAGGAATCGGGTTGTATGGACCCGTCGCCACTGAAAACTAGTGAGATATAACGGGATCAGCCTTGGAATAAGCACTTTTGTCTTTGTCTTGCACCTGCCCTTATCCCACCTTTACGTGAGGTCGGCGTAACCCACTTTTTAAGCACGTTGCAGGAAGGATTTGGCTTTGTTTTTACATCCGACTGCCTGACGTCAACCCATCTGGGAGATTCAGTCCCGGGAAAATTAAATTAGAAAATGGACCAGGAGGTTCTGGGTTCGATTCCCGTTCAGGCAAAGCGAATGTCCTAATTTAATTTGACCGGGACTGGATCCCTCAGAGGGGGTTGATGTTAAGTATGACGGTCGTAATAAGTATGCCAAATACTTTCTGCAACATGCTTGAAGAAGTGTGTTGAGCCAACTCTACATTAAGGTGGTATATGGGCAAGTGGAAAGAAAAAGACTTTGAAATTTATTTCTAGATATCTATCATGACGTAATCCAGTTCTATAGAAAATTCGATAGAGTAGCGCATTGAACGTGAGAGCATCAGACATTCAGACATTACGATATGTGTCTATGACGTTATGAGGCATGCGCATCTACTGCTACGCGTATGGCAATAGACTTTGGTCTTTATTAATATTAATAAGACAGAGCCGGATTTACTCCAACATGAACAAAACTACGGGTCCCGTTTTACTACGGTCGAAATGATACGTATCGACCGTTGATATGTTCTATTTTCAACGGTTCGTCACATTAATTCCAGATTTGTCGTAGTACGACGTGGTCATAAATATAAAAATTGTAGTCATATTTTCAACAAGAAACATTGCACATGAACTATACCATCAGTGATGCACTTTTGAGTATCTATGTCGTTAATTGACCTCTGTGATATTTAGGAATGAAGTGAGGAAAGTTAAGTAGTTAAACTTTAAAGTAGTAATACATAATATATTCGAAATTCTAAATTACACAACAACCGATTCAGAGGTATCAATTAGAATACGCATAGCTAATTTACGCTACAATCAGATATGCACATACGTTAAACTATCGTTGAAATTGATTCATGCATAATTAATTCCAATTGATTTTAAACTTAAAAAAATACCGACACTCATTAACGGCTTACAATCACCTAGCTAAGGGGGGCAATGTACCCCATCTGCCCCCTTCAATACCACACTAGCAACGTCCAAAGAAGCCCCGACGCACTGGCGGGCCGCGGCGGCCGTGCGAACTGAAAATTAAAACATCCGTAACGCGCTGCACGTGAGACGCCTAGTTAACCGTGTAACTGTGAGTTAAGGCCACTAGAACGGCGGGCGCCACGAGATTTCGACAGAGATTTGATTGAGAAAAAGTATCACAGATACAACGACCTAGGAATACTAAAGAGAGCTTGAGAGATACATCCGCCTCGAGATCGCTACAAAAGACTAAAATAAATTAAAATATAGTTTATATATGTTAAATAGATAGTAACTTACTGATCTGATAAAAGACAGGACTATATTCAATCTATGTTCGATCTATGCCATATTCAATCTACTGTGTACATCTAATCTTAAAATAAGTTATTTTTAAGGTAAGATGTAAGTGTAATCTATAATATGAAAAATCCTCAATTTATTTTAATTTGTTGAGATTTTCTCGAAATCGATACGACTGCCATTCCTGTAGGTCGCAGTATTTTATTAGTATTTGTGTCATAAGTTACTTTTTTTATTAAAATTCATGCCTTTCCTTTGCTTTATTACCTTATCTTTTCTTTGAATACATTGCGTTTAGTAAAAAATATTATAAACTGTTTTGTATTCCTAGGAACACAATAAATAAAATCAAGTTTTGTTAGAAGTTCATGAAATCAATTTTTCGAAATCGGTCAGCCCTTTCATTTCCCAGGCAACTGGCCCACCACGGAGGTCGCATCGATTATAATAATCGATTGTAATTCGTAGTCGATAAACACTAATTAAACGCTGTGAGAACCGCCGCCGCCTTACTCAGATTTATGTTATTACACATTGTAACATGCACTCATCGAGCTTTGCATACTAAACACTGTTTACTTCATTACAGTCGTACCTTGAGGGACAACGTGAAAGATCTTAGGATAAGTACCGCTAGTGTTGAGACTTGAGATAATAGGAATTTTGATAAAAAACATGAAGACCGCGTGCCGCGTACCTATTGAAGATTACCTACTTGTAGTTTACGCGCATAATACCGCTTTTACACAGAATGGTATTTATTACATTTAGGGCGACTTGCACCACTATTACTAACCTACACTAAGCCTTAACCTCAAGTTAAATTGAAATAGAAATATATGAAGGAGATGTAATTCATTACAAGTAATTAATTAAATGTCATCATTTATTATCTGTAATTAAATGTAGTACATTACATGTAATGAATTACATGCCCTTCATATATTTCATTTTCAATTTTACTTGAGGTTAGGACTAACTGTAGGTTAGTAATGGTGGTGCAAGTCGCCCTTAGTAAATTAACTTTAGCTATTTATTTTTTTGGAAAAATTGTTTTCTTTGATGTTGATGTTACAGTTTTTTTTATTGGTGCGGCGATATTTTAAAAATACCTATGTTATTCATCATCTTTAATGTCGTTAAGTTGGCGCTTCTCGTTATACATAAACTGCTAAAATAATAACACCCCTTTTGGCTATGCCAGAGGTGCTTAAAAAGTAAGACGAGCAAGTATGTGCCTTTGTACAAATCTAATTGTTGATGCAAATGACACTTCTTTCACCGTTACCGGACAGTACCGTGGTGACTGGTGAATCAACGACTCCGAAAGTAATAGCCCGTGAATTACTTTCCATAATGACATTAATAGCTAATAATAGCTACTGTACCATAAGTGCTATTTCTATACGTGATTTTGTAACTAGTAAGTTTAAATTACGGCTTTCATTTTAATGTGAACGAATATTATCCTCTTCGTTTAATTCCACCACTTCTTACTTTAGTGTGTCGAATCTTTATGATTCATATAATTAGATAAGTTTACTGCAGTATTTTAAAATGGACTCGGGCTTAAAGTCTTTATTCTTTCATTATATTGTAAAATATCTAATAATGTAATTTTCGATTGCATCGGTGGCATAGTGGCTTGCGCATTACGACTACCGACTTGATGGTGTCGGGTTCGATCCCCGGGTCGGGTAAAGTGATATTGGGGCTTTTAAATTCAGTGTTAGCCCAGAGTCTGGGATTTGTGCCGGATAAAGCGATAAGCTCGCCCTCTATCACATCTGGGACGATAAAAAAGCTTGGCGAAATGTGGGTGTTCTAATTCGCCAGTTAGCTTCTGCCTGCTTAATTTACTCTTATTTAATTTAACTCTAAGATTCTCGAAATACAAGAAATATGTAAAATAGTGTCCCGGTTAGGTTTAAGAGTAATATGTTTGATAATATTTTAATTAGAATAAAAACTTAACGGACCGAATTCAAAATGTATCCGATCGTGACCAAAAATTAAAAAAATACAGACCAATTGAGGATCTTCTCCTTTTTTGAAGTCGGTCGATAAAAAAAAATCTAGCCGGCAAGCAGTGGATTAGGCTCGCACAGAACCAGAAAGAATGGCGTGGTCGAAGGAGGCCTATACCCAGCAGTGGATGAATGAAGCTGATTATAGAGGTAATATATATAGAAAAAAAAACTAGAGTACACGAAAATTATATCAAGGTTACTCTTCATACATACATACATAAGCTCACGCCTGTATCCCCGAAGGGGTAGGCAGAGGCGCACTAGCGAACTAGAACACCCACATTTCGCCGAGCTTAGTTCCGTCCCAGATGTGATAGGGGGCGAGCCTATCGCCATATCGGGCACAAATTCCAGACTCCGGGCTGATATGGAAAAATCCAATATCACTTTGCCCGACCCGGGAATCGAATCCGAGACCTCAGAACCGTAGTCATACCGATATACCACCACGCCACCGAGGCAGTCTTACTTAGTCGAGGTTACTCTTCCTACCCAAAATACTACCTAAACAGAAAGTTATTGAGAACTACGTGTGAACTTACAAAGCTACCACTTAACAACCATTTCCTGCAATAAAATGAAATTGTACGTACGTGTTAATAAGATTATGAAGCAATTACGATGCATTGCGATCATTACGTGTCAAAAGTCAGGTCACGAGTTCAATAATACATCTATTTCGCCATTAAAAAGCCATAAATAAAACGAAAGTAGCTTTATAACTCACTTCATTTCGGACTGATTGTAGCCCCCGGATTTGCGTGGATGGGTAATAGATGTGCTTCGTTGCTTTTTTAGAGACAAAAAATGTGTAATCCGGGTTAGTTTTTGGAAATGGTGATTATTTTGATATTTGTTACAAGTCTCTTTGTTGTGAGAACGAGTGTTTCTCATGCCTATTAATCATAACTATTACGCAAAAAGGTAAAGGTCGCAGGAAGTCGCTGGATGCAGGCCGCTTCTAACAGGTCGATCTGAAAATCTTTGGGGGAGGCCTATGTTCAGCAGTGGACGTCCTATGGCTGATGATGATGATGATGATGATGATTACGTATGTGTCTTACTGTAGAGTGTATTCATTTTATAATTATTTTCGTGCCTTAAATATTTATATTCTTCTTTGCAGAATAAAACTGTAGGTACTTATACACCAATTTTAAGTGTTGTATTTTATAGTAGGGACTGGCAAACATGCATACGGGTCACCTGATGGTAAGTGATCTCCACATAGACACCCAATATGGGACTACCCTTGAAATAAGCTGTATCAAACACAAAAAGAATTTTGAAAATCGGTCCACATTTGGCGGAGATATCGCGTAAAAATTAAAATAAATACAGACCAATTGAGGTCCTTCTTTTTTTTTGAATTTCGGTAGAGCATCACGACAAAATTCAAAAAGTAAGGGTGTAGGGTGTACATTGTGTCAGGGACTCGGCCCAATGTCGCCCGGATGTTTTCTATCTCTCCCGGGCATTATGGCACTGGGCCGTAAGACCGGCGAATCCGACATAACCGGTCCGTCTCCCTTCAGGCGTGGCGGTAGTTGTAAAACACTTTTCCCCGCGATAATAAAAAAAGAGCATCACGACAGCAGAGAGGCATCTGATAGTCGATGATCGATACTTTACACCAGGTCGATACTTTAAATTCCGTTACGGTAATCGCGTGATAGTAAACTGGAGTACCAAATTCGACGTATCACCTAGCAGACCGATCGCCAGACGATCTGTTTTAAGTTAATCACGACGCCGCTTTCATTTTACTGATCTACTGACTACGATTTACGAATGTGGGATAAATCGCACCGTTATTGTATCGTGCGCAGAATTTATAAGGGTATGTAATCAGAGAAATAAATGAGCATGGTCAGATTAGAACATTTATTGTGAATGTCATAAATAGTTATTGCAAGGTATATGGAAGGCTTCACAGAACACGAAAATAAGCAAGGGAATGAATGAATTGAGAAATTTAAAATCGGGACGATGCGGAATGTATGTAATGTAACTCTATAAATTCATGTGCTATAAGTCTCCCTGCCACCTGCCTTTTTTTTTGCCATACCTATTATTGGAATCAAGTTTAACAGCTCGCATTATAAGACCCACTAAAATTAAAATTATTTCCGTGGTGCTTTACATCTGTAAATATCCCTATGTATGAGGCTAATGCCTCTTTAGTTCATTACATTGTCTCCTGCATTTTTATGGAGGGAAGTGGAAACCTTATAATTCCAACTCCTCCCTATCTTTCTGTTTGATTAATTTCGTTGCGGGATGAAGACAATTTTGCATTATCTGAGACTCGCCGAGCTTCATTGCTCGGTGTCGTAAAATGCGTGCCACTGTTGATCCTGGCTTACAGGAGTTACAGTTAGGGACAGTCTCTGCCACCTGCCTAATTTTTTTATGTTGTTCACGTTAAATAGCAGATCAAACGCATTTAATAAGTATATGAATTAATATTACACATATTACAATTAATGCACAATTACATCTTTAGTGGTATTAGGTATGCATGAATCCATATAATTAAGATGTTCAGTTGTATCGAGTATCTGTAAGTCATATGATTTAAAAAAAGGGAAAAAACAAAAGGAAAATGGTGACCATTGATAATGAAAAAAATAAGACCAGAGTTTTATTCTGCCTTTCTTTCTTCGGGTCGTCATTCGTAGGTAGCTAGAGAAAGGCTGATAGGTTAACTAAGATAGGGTCTTTTAGTACTCTCCGGTTAGGACCACGGCGTTCTTTTCCTCACTTGCTCTTTCCATGCACCGATCCCACCTGCTTCCAGTATTTCCAGTCACTACCCTGCCACCATTCCTGCCATATCCCATTCCCTTTTCCACAACCCACATCCCTTACACTATATTCCTATTTCCCCATATCTTAGCTCCATCGTTATTATGTCCATACTTGTTTGCCTGTCTTCGATTGTATAACGTGATAATGTAAATTATAATAATCTTAATTCAGAATTTGTTTGTGTTAACCTGTCATAATTATATATTTATTTATTAATAATTTGTTTATTACATAGCTCTTCGACAAAGCTTGGTTATGGATTTCTAGAAAAAAGAAGATTTTTACAATGAGTTGGAATATGTAAATGGAAAAACACTTGGGAAGTAATCATAGCATACAGTTGCAATTTGACCAGCTATATTATGGACCATTCCTCTCTCTAATTGACGATGTGCCAAAAGACTTTTATAGAATACAAAATTTTTAGACCGACTACCGAAAATTTAAATCCGGTTCGAAAACCTTTGATCAGGGAACTGGAACGGATTCAAGTATACTACTTTTTATGTTGAAGCCTGGGTTTTAATATTTATTGCCTCGGATACTATGCGAAATGGCTTTAGCTCTTGTCGATTTATTAACTATCGAAATACTAGTAAGGTTTTACCAAATTCAATTGATTTAAATCAATCATCGAATCTTGTCTGACAACTTTTTGGTTGTGTTATTTATTGCTCTATAATTTGTATTATTAACTTCAACGGTAATTAACACTCAGTAGTCAGTGTTCATTTTATTAACGGAATTTAGACTAAAGGATCTTTAATCAGGAGTCGTACCAGTTTGAGGTATAACAAGAATGTCAGAATAAAAAAAAATTTACTCATATAATTTTGACAGTACCAATAAATATGACACCTAGGCACTCAAGACAATTCTGTTGTCAACAAAAAACAACAATTTAATATCAAACAAAAAATTGATAAAGTTTAGTTTGGTTTTAGTTCAGTTATTACAATAAAATAGATATTTATCAAATATTTATCTTTTTTTTATATTTATCGCTGGATGCAGGCCGCTTCCAACAGATAGATCTGGAGGCTTATGTTCAGCAGTGAACGTCCTGTGGCTGATGATGATGATGAAGATGAGATATTCATCAATAACTCGAAACTACTCAAACAGCATGCACGAATTTCCAATGGCTTAAATCCCCCTCCCATCCCCAATCCCTATTTATTTCGATTCCTTTATGGTTGGCAACACATCCATGATTATTTTGGTACGTCGTGTTGATCTATGGGCAGTGGAGATCACTTACCATCAGGTGAACCATCTGTGGCGTGAGCAGGAATAATTTTAGCAATCAAATTCGAGCTCACTGCACACTATTAATATTTCATATAAATGTTGTAGACGCACATCGAGCTTGATTTGAATTTTTCTCGTTGCTAATATATGAGGATGATATGAGATTCAATGGTCTTACTGTGAAGGATGCTCAAGACCGAGCGAAGTGGAAGCGTTTAAGTAGGAAGGCGGACCCTGGCACTTGGTCGGGATAACGCCAGGTAGGAAGAAAGCTAATATATGCTATAAAAAGCATACAACAAACACAATTTATGATTCAATATACTCAAATTCTTGTTCTAGAACACGCGCCTCAAAACAGTAACTAATCTATCACTGTCAATCCATATTAACCTTTCCCCTTATAGCATAACAGCTTTCCGTGAAAATGAACATGAAAGCGCTTCCAGCGCTGACGTGATGGGCTCGTTTGGTGTGGATATCTTGACTTCTAACGACATCGTAAAGCGCTGCAATTCCACGTCCAATTACCGAAGGATTTATTTACACGACCACCTATCACGTGAGCTTCAAGCGACAGGAAGCGTAACGTTACTGTGTTATTAAGACCGGCTGCATAGAGAGGACTTAGCACCAGTAACTATCGCCTATTCGAATGAGATGGCTGTGCTGTAAAAATAAATTAATAAAATACATCCAACAGTCAAACTCATACGCTGAGATCTAGGTATAGAGCGAACTTCGATTAAGTCTAAGTCAAAGAAACAAACTTAGTGAGGCTCAGACTAAGTTAAAGTTCGATTTAAAAATTCCAAATCCTCACTGAGTTCGTTTCTTTGACTTAGACTTAGTCGGAGTTCGCTCTATAGATCTCAGACTTATTCTTGACCTAACTAGTTATAACCTGTGCCATGTGTATCAGAAACTACAAGAATTTTGGTCTCATAACATATCTGTGGGTCACACAAATATCTTTTTCGGTGCGTGGATCCAACCCGGCGCTTCACGTTTCGCAGTCGGCTACTCGCCCGCTGTGCCACGGAGGCTGTCCAAGGAAGATCTAATTTCAGCTTTCTAGGTGCAAGGGTTTAGGCTCAAATTCATACTTCATCAGATTTTATCCAAAACGGGGCTGCTCTGGGACAGCTTTCTCAAACACACAATTAATTGATCCTGACAATGAACCGTTGGTTGGTTTCCTCCCCCTTATTTAAGTCGGTTAAAAGAGCAGACTTCGATAATCACACAATAATTGTATTGTGTTATTAAGAGTTGTTGTATTGACAACAACTCTTTATTGTAAAAAACAATTATTACAGAAAATTACATAGGTGGAACTAAAAACTACTTGTGTTTCTACTATAAGCGGTCTTATCGCTAAGAACCGATTTCTTCCAAACAACCTTTCTATGTCTTGTACTATTTGTATTATCTCAGTGGCTAGAGCCCACACCACATTGTTTGGATTAGTCCTTAGTTGTAAGGAGCTAAGGAAGTCACGTCGTTCACACCTTTGTTGAATAAACTCGACGCTCTCACGCACGATGCCTTCGATAATAAAAATTGATTTAGAATTATGGTGTTTTGTATTGAATCAGTTATATACGGCGTTTTATTATTGCTTGTTGTATTTATTGTCCTGTGCAGTAAAAGCGGTGCATATGAATTCAAAGTACTTCTTTCTACCTGCCCTTATCCCACCTTAATGTGGGGTCGGCGCAACAAACATTTTCAAGCATGTTGCAAAAAGGATTTGGCTTAGTTTTTAAGACCGTCTGCCGACGTCAACCCCCATCTGAGGGATCCAGTCCCGGGAAAATAAACACAAAAACACCACCCCCGACCTGGGAATCGAACCCAAAACTTCCCGGTTTACAGCATTCAAAGTACTAATCAAATAATGTTTAAGACACCCATTATGGTGAATAAAATATATATCATACATGCATAACATATAGGCTCACGCCTGTATCCTAGAAGGGGTAGGCTGAGGCGAACTAGCGAACAACACCCACACTTCACCGAGCTCATTTCAGTCCCAAAAGTATTAGGGGGCGAACATATCGCCATGTCGAGGACAAATTCCAGACACTGGGCTGATACTGTGTGGCTGATATTGAAGTGATAACTTCTTATGGGAGAGTAAACCGCTTCGTAACGTAACGCGTTACGGCGCCACTCCGTCTGGCCTCTTATCATATTAATATACACGAAGTTGAAGTAATAATCTAAGTTTTTCTCAAGTTAAACAATTTCAATATTAAATAGTTCAACCTAGATTGGTTTAAGTTATCACTTCTGTCGAGCGTCCCGAGACGCACACTTTTTTTATGTCTACCGGACTTCGATAAATCTTTATCTTATAAAACCCATGAATTAGCTAATAAACACTCTGATAATGCATAAAATAGACCATATAAAAAAGAAAAACGGACTAAAATCGCGTAATCAACTTCACATGCTCGTAAGTACGTAGTTGTTTGTTTTTTACTAATTTCACATTCCTACAATTTTTATTGCCGATGCAATGTTCAAATATGTCGACGTCATAACCATTAAATGGAACAAGTATACTTATAAATAGTGGTAATCATTTGCCGGGCAACATATATAGCAACATGAACATGTAACATATAAGCGCATTTAAATTCCTGGACATGCAAGACTAAATTTAATACACCCTGTTTAAGACCACTCAGCACCCATTAGGTGGATTCGTGATGACGGTGTCCCGTATTATGAATAGGGTTGCTAGATACATCTAGGGCCCTTACTCGCTATAACCTTAAGAATGCGAAATAAAGTCGCGTGACGGGTCACATATATTTCATATAACAGAAAGATAAAAGAAGAAAAAATAAGCCCGGAGTTTCTTTCCGTCTTTCTTCTTCGGGTCGTCATCTATAGGTAGCTAGAGAAAGGCTGGTAGGTTAGCTAGGGTAAGGGCTTGTAGTCCACGGCGTGATTTTCCTTATCCACATTTCCAGTCGAATCCTACAAGCTTCCTATATTATTTTCCCATCAATCATCAAATTCCCTATAGCATTCCTGCCATATCCCTTTCTTACAAATCAACCCCTTATCTAAGCCCTATTCTTGTTACTGTGTCCATACCTGTCTGCTTGTTTTCTAAATTGATAGTGTTATAACATAATTATTATAATATAAATGTACCTAGACCTGGTTTGTTGTAACCTGTCATAAGTGATAAATAAGTAAGTGTTTCATAGAGATGTTATAACATAATTTTTATATAAATTTACCTAGACCTTGTTTGTTGTGACCTGTCATAAGTGATAAATAAGATAATTAAGTAAGTGTTTCATAGAGTTGGTACCAATAACAATTCCACATATATGGAGAACGATTTAAAGCGCAATGGTAATTAAAAAAAAAAAATTTAACTTAATTTTTTTACTCAACTCTTAAGCATGGCGATTTCAAAATCGGAATGCGAACTGTAAATCTAAAAATAAATAACCCCATAGGTAGTTTGCAAATGTACTGCAGCTGACTCAATAATCCAGAAAAAAGTTTCCATTACAAATTCAAGTTTCCATTATTCAAAAACTATGAGCCTTACGAAATTTTAAATTTTACCGCTAAATTTCTAGCCATCTCCTCTTTAGGTTTAGCTATTAGTGATATCAACTTTATGAAACGATAAGTTTATCATAAGCAATAAGTTTATCAGTTCTGTTAGTACAGTAAGGGCGACTTGCACCACTATTATTACTAACCTGCAGTAGCCCAAGCACGAAAAACTAATGTAAATGTAAATGTATTCGAGTTCGCTGCGCACTGATGACATTTGGTTAATATTTTATACAAATTTCATAGACGCGCATCGAGTTCGAATACATTTACATTTACATTAGTTTTTCGTGCTCGGGCTACAGTTAGTCCTAACCTCAAGTTTAATTGAAAAACAAATATTTGAATGACATGTAATTCTTTACATATAATTAATTAAATGTCATCATATATTATATGTAGTGAATTACATGTCCTTCATATATTTTTTTTTAATTTAACTTTAGGTTAGGACTAACTGGAGGTTAGTAATAGTAGTGCAAATTGCTTTTAATAGTTTACGTAGGTAGGTAAGTTACGGATTTGCCAAGCGGAGCCCGAATACAAAAAAAAACTTTATATGGAACATAACATAACATAAGCTCACATCTGTTTCCCCGAAGGGGTGGGCAGAGGCGCACTAGCGAACTAGAACACCCACATTTCACCGATCTTAGTTCCGTTCCACATGTGATAGGGGGCAAGCCTATCGCCATATCAGGCACAAATTCCAAACTCCGGTCTGATATGGAAAAATCCAATATCACTTTGTGCCCCACCAAGACAGTCAGTTGGAACGAAATCATAAAATATCCGTCTATGAAGTGTCAACCCTGTCTCCAGTCCTTATAGGCTCCCGGTCCTTGATACCATAGCATGTCTAAATCGAGTAACAACATGACTCTACTAGGAAAATAATTAAGGAATTAATGTGTTGAAAGGCAAAAATAACTGGTTATGCGACAAATGATACATCACTTTACTTAAATATACGAGGTAAATACAGACTTCCAAGAAGTTTATTAGTTTAACTTCAGCCTGTAGTTTGCTGGTGATGTTTTATTTTAGTTTTACCTAAGCTGTTCGATTTCGATTTCCCAGGTCGGGTAGTGATATTGGGATTTTCCATTGATTATCAGCCCGGCGTCTGTAATTTATGCCCGATATGGCGACAGGTGATCTTTGAGTTGTAGAGACACGCTGTAGACAGTAACGTCTACAGCACGAATGGGCCGGCTCGACCAGTTTGATAACTGTCTCACAGAAAACCGACGTAAAGTGGCAGGTTGCTGCCGTGTTTCGTTTGATGAGATTTCCGGTGGCCCATTCCCCCCTCTCCCTTTCTAATCCCTTTTCCTTCCCCTTCCATTCCCTCCTTTTAGGTTGGCAACGCACCCATTATTCTTTTTGTCTCTTGGGTGTCTATGGGCGGTGGAGATCACTAACCATCAGGTGACCCATCTGCTCGTTTGCCAGTCTCTGCTATAAAAAAAAGCCGCCCCTATCACGTCTGGGACGAAATAAGCTCGGCGAAATGTGAGCGTTCTTGTTCTCTAGCTTGCCTCTGCCTACCCTTTCGGGGATACAGGCGTAAGAATAAAAAAAATACAAAACAAATTTTACAATTTACACTGTGTAAATATAAATTACACACTATAAAGTAATATTGAATAGTAAGGTTACTGATTTATTGTTACATATTATCGAGTTGGTCTCATGCTTTTAACTGCCGGTTAATTTATCTCTTGTGCGTCGATACAGGAGACTGCATCGGTGACGTGGTGGTAATTCGGTACGATTACGGTTCTGAGGTCTCGGGTTCGATCCCCGGGTCAGGCAAAGTGATATTGGATTTTTCCATATCAGCCCGGAGTCTGGAATTTGTGCCCGATATGGCGATAGGCTCGCCCCCTATCACATCTGGGACTGAACTAAGCTCGGCGAAATGTGGGTGTTCTAGTTCGCTAGTGCGCCTCTGCCTACCCCTTCGGGGATACAGACGTGAGCTTATGTTATGTTATGTTTAAATTAATCTACAAATAGCGCAGAATTACCTGTGTATATGAATTTTACTTTTAAAACTAAACTCTAAGAGCTACTTGCGGCGATATGACTCTCGATTTATGTTACAGCTCACTTCTATGTTTAAATCAAGATTTGGGATAAATAGAGATTTATCGCGGAACTGCAAAAGGCGTATTATTTGTTAGGTCAAACAAAAATTATAAGATGAAACATTCTTAGCAGTTTTAAATCTTCTATTTTTAATACATAGCTAAAATGAACTTGACAGGTACTCAAAAATAAAAAGCTACATATGTTCGATTTTTTAACGACAGCCTGCAAGGAGTAGTTATATAGAATGTAGTTATGAGTAGGTATAGTTACGAAAAAATTAAATAGTAGGAATAACAAAAAGAACTGTTAGAAAACAAATATGAAGTTGAAAACTAAAATAGTTTTTCTTCGTGAGGTTACAACGATTACCGCAAATAAAACTTCAGTTATAAGTAATTATTTGCATGGCCACGCAAATATCGGTACGGTTCACAAAATCCTCACTTTCTACGTGGCCAGCCCGCTGTCCGCGCCCACCGTACCCACTTTCACGGAAACGCGCGTAAAACGATTTCTTAATCGATTATAGTCAAAACGGTAACGTTCATGAATGTAGAATAATTGATTCAATTCCATTTTTTTCATTCACAAAGCAAAGATAATCGATTGAAATAATTTCAGCAGATGAACTAGATCATTCACTTTGAACAGCTTGCTAATGTTATGCATAGGAGTTTCAGAATGAACCGTTGTTCTTATTAATATGAATTTATATTCATTCTGCTTTTTGCGGTAACTTACCTGATATTTTTTTATTGATTGTGAATATTTTTTAAATTAAGAACGCTGCTGTTTTTTAAATGACTATACGCGATTTTTTAAATTTGTTAAATAATATATTTTCTGTGACAAAAATCTTTATTACAATTTTTAGATACCTAAAAATAAACCATATTCCTCTGATATGCATGACAGAATTAAGTATGCAAATCATGACCGCATTTACCTGCTGTTTCTTTCATTACATACGCAATATTATCTAATTATAAAAACATGATAGTTCCAGAATGGTTTTCTGGAAAAAAATATGTATTTAATTTGGAACGTAATGAAAAATCATAATTTTATCGCTTATTTGAACATCGTTTTATGACAGATGGTTTTAATTACGCAATTCAAAATTAATGTATGCAAATGAATGTGTTTTACAATTACGATTGAAAATAAAATAATATCGATACATAACTGTCTTGTTACAAAACCATTTACTAATTTGAAAGATACCTGACCATAATTTTGATCAGCTTGACATGTACTTTAGTAAAGATTACTGCGGAGCTGCGATCATTAAAATTGCTCCCTCGTCTAATAAACCATGAGTGGCCGAAGCAGATTACCATAATTGAGATATTCATTTTATGCCAAGACTTTACATATGTGTGTTAAAATTTATGCACAGTAATTATGGCCGTAATAAAGAAACAATTTGTGCATAAATATAGTTATGCGCATTGTGTACTTAACTTTAGTACGTTTCTGTTGTCTTTAATCAGATGTGTTTTGTTTGAGAATTCTTCATGAATATTTATAATTCACGCGCAGCCAAGTTTTTAAATATTTTTATCACATATAATTATAATTATGCTAGAGTTTAATAGATATCCCTTAAAATTATTTTTAATTTGTAATACGTTAATAATTCCGCGGTTATATTTAAATTAATTTCGGTTAATTTAATACCTGTAATAATACCGAAACCATAATAATATAATATTTGTAATAAAAAAATACAACTCACCGGCAAAACACCTGTAGTTTGCTACCAAAAAATTATGTGTATAAATCACAATCAACACTTAATCGATACACTGTCCGTGCGCGTGCACTTCGTGTGCGCTTCGTGCGGTAGTTGCGGTATATGCGGCGCGTGCGGTCCGTGCGAGCCGTGCGGTCAGGTGCGCGCGTGCGCTGCGCCGAGCTCGGTCCGAGTGGCGCGCGACGACCACAGCACCTGCTTATACGGCCCCGACGGCTGTTGCACTTTCGCTTTACGACCAGGGAGGCTGCGCATTTGAGGGTTGATGAGCCTTGTTGCTAAGGACCTGTGAAGCCGAGATCTAGGTGACATGTAGAACTGACAAGAGATGGGGCCAACACGAGAGTTTATAGAATTAGTTACTGATAAATACGAAATGAAATATGTTGTAAGCTTTTTACCAATGCAGCCTGCAAACGAAATGTTTTGTTTGGGAGGTTTTTTTTTTATAGCAGACACTGGCAATCGAGCATGTCGGTTACCTGAAAGTAAGTTATCTCCACCGTCCAAAGACACTCGTGATACCAAAATAACCATGGGTGCGTTACCAACCTTAAAAGTGGGGAATAGGGATTAGGAAGGGGAGGAGGGAATTACGCCACCGGAAATCTCACTAACCGAACAAAATGCAACAGCAAGCTGCCATTTTACGTTGGTTTTTTGTGAGACAGTGGTATCAAATCGAACGAGTCGGTCTAATCATGGCGTAGACGTTACTGTCTACAAAGACTACTTTGTGCCGCAATTCAGCTGTCTATCTATGGATTTGATAATTGTTAAAGGTACTTCTCCACCTAGTCGATTAAACTCATTTGACTATGCCAATCTGGAGTAGTAAATCGCATTCGATCAAATATTGTATTGAATAACTATTCAACTAACTATTGACCACGGACGTAAAAAAAGACGGACGGAGCGCTAGGAACATTGAAAGTGAAGCAGGATTTTCGGCTCATTCGATCTATCGACACGTAATGGTGGCGACTGATCGAATGAGCCGAAAGCCCTGCTTCACTTTCAATGTTCCTGGCGGTCCGTGCTATTAACTACACGGTTGCGAAGAAGCATCTTATGCGACGCTACGTTCTACAACCGTAGAGTTCGGTCTAAAGGTGAAGGAAATAAAGAAATGAGATTTTTTATTTATTTATTTATTTATGGCAATTGAAATACATTATGCCAATGTCAAGTTAGGGAAATTGTTTTCCTACATGTAAGTTTTTGCAAGTGCAATGAAGTCGGATGTGTTCGATTTCAAGGCCCTGCTGGAGTTTTGGCGTCAATTCCTTCCAGTTTGATGTTTTTTAGACGATTTTCTCGCAGCGGAGGAATCGAATATGGTCGAACCATCCACCCGACAAAAATCATCCAAAATCACTTATTTCAAAGCTTCCACATACTGTCTATCTTCGTTGATGTTTATTGCTTAGATACACATAACCTTTAAACCAAAAACACAACTTTAGACTAAAATATGAAATCATTAAAAAAGCGACCACCCGCACCGTCAGAATTCCCGCCAAACCTCCTCAAGAAATGAGATATTACGTGTTCGAATTATGTGTGTTAACATATTAGATTTGACGGAATAAACAATTTTATGACTGGGATAAGGAGTTATGCTAACTATTGCGGACTACGTGGATTTAATTCTAGGCCATTTGAAATTATTCCACGATTTAAATTTTCTCTTTATGATTTCTAGTTTCGACTTCATGCAAAGTATCAAGAACTAAACTGGTTGAAATTTATCTCACAACTTGAATTTATACTAAGACGTTTATATCTAGATTTATAGATAAAAGTAATCTAGAAACTCTAGAACAGCAGCCCGAGCAGGAAAATTTCTGACAACCGTAAATGTATTTGTGCTCGATGCGCGTCTATGAAATTTTTATGAAATATTAATCAAATGTCATCAGTGCGCAGCGAGTTTACATTTACATTGGTTTTTCGTGCTCGGGCTACAGTGCACTGTTTTCGATACTTTGTAAACTGGAAGCCTCTGAGGCAAAACGGGCGAATAGCATTCTAGGATGGACATTACTCAATTTTAAGCCGGCCACAATTATATTTTTTCGACCGACTTCCAAAAAGGAGAAGGTCCTCAATTCGTCTGTTTTTATGTATGTTATATCTCCGCCAAATGTGGACTGATTTCAAAATTCTTTTTATGTTCGATAGAGCTTATTTCAAGGATGGTCCCATAATTTTGTCATGATCAGATTTGAAGTCGATATTTTAAATTTATAAACTTGTGATTATAGGATGGACATAACAAATTTTTTAAGCCGGCCACAAATGTATTTTTTTATAGCAGAGACTGGCAAATGAACAGATGGGTCATCTGACGGTAAGCGATCTCCACCGCCCATAGACACTCAAGCCACCGAAAGAATCATGGGTACGTTGCCAACCTAAAAGGAGGGAATAGAAGGGGAGGTAAAGGACAGGGGGGATTGGGCCTCTGGAAATCTCACTCACGAAACGCGACAGCGAGCTGCTACTTTACGTCTGTTTTCTATGAGACAGTGGTATCAAACCGGTCGAGCCGGCCCATTTGTGCTGTAGACGTACCCGTCTACAGCGTGGCTTTACCACTCATTATAATAAGTCTTTCTGCAGCTGGACCGTTTTTTGCACTCGCTAGTGAGTTTCCGGCGCCTCTAGCGGTTACGCGGGGAATTAAAGTTTGTCATACAAATGTTTTAAACTAAACTATAGACTCATGGTTGGGCTACTGATTCGGTTTCTCTATTTTGGTAGCCGATGACCAGCCACACATGTTAAGTTTTTGTTTCATTTGGTTTTTTGGAACTTTCCGTTTCCTTTCTTACTTGCAGCTTCGCGATAAAACTATTTATCCCAAATCCTGATTTAAAGATAAGAGTGAGCTGTAGGATAAATTCAGATAAGGAATGTCTGTAGATTAGTAATAGCGCTGCAAGTTGCTAACCGCCGAATGTTCATACACTTAAGGTCGCCTTATGTCGTTTAAGGCCGCTTTATCTGACAAAATTGTATGGCGAAAATCAATGTAAGAAGCCGTTAAAGTTGAGCAGCGTTTGACCATTCGGGCGTAAGTGTTTAGGATATCTGTAGCCTGAGCACGAAAAACTAATGTAAATGTAAATGTATTCGAGTTCGCTACGCACTGATGACGTTTGGTTAATATTTCATACAAATTTCATAGACGCGCACAGAGTTCGAATACATTTACGGTTGTCAGAAATTTTCCTGCTCAGGCCGCTGATGTAAAGTTATTTTGTGAAAAATTATATTATAGTAAAGATCGTTTTAATATACCTCTATAAGTCAGTTTATTATAATCAAATCAAATCAAATAATTTATTGTAATGTTCAAACATCATTTAGACTGCCTCGGTGGCGTGGCTGTATTTCGGTACGTCTACTGTCTTGAGATCTCGGGTTTGATCCCCGGGTCGGGCAAAGTGATATTGGATTTTTTTATATCATCCCGGAGTCTGGAATTTGTGCCCGATATGACGATAGGCTCGCCCCCTTTCACATCTGGGAACTAAACTCGGCGAAATGTGGGTGTACTAGTTGGCTAGTGCGCATCTGCCTACCTCTTCGGGAATACAGGCGTGAGCTTATGTATGTATCATTGTATGTTATGTTATCATTTAGATTCCGTCAAATTTATCTCTACCGCCTGTTCGGAAGGTTGTTTCGCCAGAGAAGAACGGGCAAGAAACACTGACATTGCTCTATAAGATTCATGTCCATCCACTTGATACTTATCACCACCTAGAACCTTTTTCTTTCTACCTGCCCTTATGCCACCTTAATATAAGGTCAGCGCAAGACACATTTTCAAACATGTTGCTGAAAGGATTTGGCTAAGTTTTTACGACCGACCGCCTGCCTAACGTCAACCCTCTCTGGGGATCCAGTCCTGGGCAAATTAAATAAGAAAATTCGCTTTGCCCGACATGGGAATCGAACCCAGGACGTCCCGGTCCACAGCCCATATATGCAGCCACTAGACCAAGGAGGCGACTAGACTTATGTCACCGAGAACCAATTACATAAAGACAAATAAGTGTTCAGTATAAATGGTTAAAAAAATTAGACAACACGATTAAATACGGGTTAACGGCCTCAACAAACTGCAGTAACTTATTTTACGAGTATAACTTCACAAAAAACCTTACTCATGGTTTTACGAAATAAATATAATTGACCAATTATAAATATCTCGCAATTTTCCCTTTGTGTTTGGTTCATAATTTTCGAGAAAACGAGAAGGGATTTCCGAGCCTGATAACAGATGAGTGATAACTCAGGGTTATCGTCGTTAACATACATACATAAGCTCACGCCTATATCCCCGAAGGGGTAGGCAGAGGCGCACTAGCGACCTAAAACACCGACATTTCGCCGAGCTTAGTTCCGTCCCAGATGTGATAGGGGGCGAGCCTATCGCCATATCTATTAATCATTCTAAATAGAACAATAAATAATCACAAGTTTAAAAACTTAACTGACCGACTTCAAATCCGATCGTGACTAAATTTATATGGGACCACCCTTGAAATAAGCTATATCGAACCCAAAAAGAATTTTGAAAATGGGTGCACATTTGGTGGAGATATCGAGTAACATACATAAAAAAAAATACAGACGAATTGAGGACCTCCTCCTTTTGTGGAAGTCGGTCAAAAACATAACATAAGCTCACGCCTGTATCCCCGAAGAATAGAAAGATGATAATATCAAATATCCTTTCATAACAGATCTTAACGTAACAGCTACCTTAAATGTTATAAAAGTACACTATATTATTAAATATTTCATGCATTTTAGCAAGTCGTAAAAACACCCCATAAAATGTTATAGTTCAATTTATGGTTTACTACTAAACGTTCTAATCAATGAATATCTTTATAAACTCCGTCTTCCATGGCTGCGATTTTTATGATTAATCAAAAATCGATCTCTCCATCATAAAATCGTGATAAATTAATCTAGCTACGCAGCCATAGACAAGTATCTACTGTATTTTCTGTGGCCATACTGTGTAAATTTTTAAGGTATCTAAAAAGTAATTCATATTTTTAATAGCGACTTTAAATCCGATTGTGACCAAATATATATACCTCTAAAATAATCACAGGTTAAAAATCTTAACTGACTGACTTCCAACTTGATCCGATCGTGACCAAATTTATATGGGACCACCCTTGAAATAAGCTCTATCGAACACAAAAAGAATTTTGAAGATAGGTCCACATTTGGCGGAGATATCGCGTAACATAAATAAAAAAAATACAGACGAAATGAGGATCCTTTTTGGAAGTCGATAGAAAACAAGCTTTTATCTGACAAATAACTAAAAGTTAAAAATAAATTGTAGTAAATATTTGGCGTATAAACCGCTATGTTCTTTATTAGTGGTAGAGCCACACTGTAGACAGTAACGTCTACAGCACGAATGGGCCGGCTCGACCGGTTTGATACCACTGTCTCACAGAAAACCAACGTTAAGTGGCCCTTTGCTGTCGCGTTTCGTTCGGTGAGTGAGATTTCCTGTGGTCCTCCCTTTCCCAATACCTTTTCTCTCCTCTTCCATTCCCTACTTCTAGGTTGGCAACGCACCCATGATTTTCGTGTCTTGGTTTTCTATTGGCGATGGAGATCACTTACCATCAGATGAACCATATGCTCGTTCGCCAGTCTGCTATAAAAAAACATTGTACCTAGTATATTTTTTCTCCCAGAAGCAGGTAGGTAGTAGCATGTTGTGTTAATTGATTTATGGTATAATAGGTGTAAATTAATTGAAAAAGGATCTAAAATCGCTGAGCGTTATTTAAAAGTGATCGCGCCGCTTAAGTTACTACAAGTTACAACTAACAAATATTTTTCACATTTGTTTTATATCAAAAACATTATTTCTTTCTATCTTTCTTTAACCTACTATGTGGGAGTCGGCGCGACACACTTTTAAGCATGTTGCAGAATGGATTCGGGTTAGTTTACGACCGTCTGCCTGACGTCAACTCCAATCTGGGGGATCCAGTCCCGGGAAAATAGTGTTAGAAAAACACCACACCCGACCTGGGAATCGAACCCAGGACGTCCCGGTTCACAGCCCATATACACTGCCACTAAACCAAAGAGGTTAAAGGACGGATATTATATTAAAATCTATTACCATAATCTATATATTTACCACAATTTACATAGATTTCTCACACTACTTTAGATGGATCTTTTTAAAATTATACTTCATAATTGCACGTAGTCGAGTTTCCCAAGGAACCTGTGTATCATTTAATGAGTAGGAGGGTATCGTTTTATGACTCAGTCCTGTGGGACTTCCTCTTGAGTTGTTGCCGACATCTCGTTCCCATGATCAACCTGACATACTTTATAAAACGGTTAACACGGTTAGAGACTGCCTTCTTTTTGGCGTCTTTTTGTTTAGATTGCTTTATTAGCCACGTAGCTTTTATATGCAAGATGCTTAGGATGGAGTTATAGTTTGTTAAGATTGGTTGTAAACTTTAAATGTTTTAAACCGCTACTTGTCTTCTAAAAATAATCAACTATATGTATTTAGATAGCTTATGTTCAGCAGCGGACGTCCTATGGCTGATGGTGATGGTGATGATGGTGTGATGTATTTAGACAGCTTATGTACATAGAGATAGATATAGACACATACCTAAGCCTTATTAAAATATACCATGAAGTAAAAAATCTATAACATATATAAGATCACAATAATATTATACACTTACTTAGAATAATAATTCTAACTACCTCTATAGTGTCGTATTAAATACATAATTCACTATGAGTCGAGAATCGAGATAGAAATAATCCATTGGTTTTGAATCAAATTATGTTGCAGTTAATTGTAAACAAAACAGATAAAAAATGCTAGGTTAATAAAAATGTTAATATCCATTACTAAGAACAAAAAATCAATTAGAAATTAGCTGACGCTAAAGGCACGATATGTGAATATGTGGGTTGCTATTAGCTTCATAGAAGTAATAATACTAGAACAAATAACTGCCATACCATTCAAGTGGTGGTAATGCATCCTTAAAGAGATATCAAAAATGGAGATGGAAACTATAAAACATGCATCTTTGTTTCATAACGCTTGCACATCTGTGGACTATAACATGTCCACAAAACTTTTATAAATCCTACCGTCTACCGCTTCTGACTAATCAGTAGATCGAACCTACTGCACATGCTCAATATAAAAGAGATTGTGAGAGAGATTTTTCTACTGGGACTTGGGGCATTGCGTTGCATCGCGTCGGCTGGGTACTCTATGAATATTATCTCTATGAATACCTTACCTTCGATATTACTAATATAAACTCTACGTGTCACATTATCTCGACCACAAAATATGCTTGATAAATACACAAAAAATCTTTATAAAACCACCCTTGCAGTATGTGAAGGTATTAAGTTATTATAGGATAGTTAGACGATAGCAATTATTATGAACACTATTTATACCACGAAGTGTCTGCGGCTGCATTCAAATAGGCATAGTTTTGTAAGAAATGTAAAGCAAATTTCTGCTTTAATGAATATCGTTTTTTCTTGGTCTCTTTGGTCTTGTGGCTGCGTATATGGGCTGTGGACCGAAAATCTTGTGTCCTGGGTCCGAATGCAAGGTTGGGCAATCCGGTTTAACAAATACGGTATGCCCAGGACTATTCCTCTGTAGACTTAGGTTGGCCTTAACCTATTGATATAACAAGGATTGATCCATATAAAGATAACCATACGTTAGGGTTTCTGAAAAACTGGGTAACCCTATAACTCGGTTAATAGCTCCATGCGTCAATATCGTCAATGGTACCTACTGTGATTTGAAAAAAGCACAAACCGATGAGATACGAACTTCGTATAAAATAGCGTAGTCCTCCCTTTTGCCGGATTTTCTACACCTCACGTCCAACCGGCGAACCTTTGTATTTTTACGGACAAACACGAAATAGGAATAGGTAAGCACAAGTTTGAAAACTTAACTGACCGTCTCCAAATCCGATTGTGACCAAATTTATATGGTACCAAGCTTGAAATTAGCTCTATCGTACACAAAAATAATTTTGAAAATCGGTCCACATTCGGCGGAGATATCGCGTAACATACATAAAATACAGACGAATTGAGGACCTTCTCCTTTTTGGAAGTCGGTCGAAAAAGAAACTCCGTCTTCTACGTTGTTAATTGTGGTCACTTTCTTAATTCATTGAAACAAAAAACTATCTGACTATAACAATATGCACATGCTAAGTGCAACGTATTGCTAGTGTCACACTATTTTCCTCGAAGTCGTAAACAATTTTTCTACTGCGGAATAAAAGTTAGTGGACCACACTACGAGAATTCTCATAATTAGAAGCAATAAACCTACATTAATTCAATGGATATATTATCCCGGGGCAATTCTGAGATTGTACACAAACACCGACAAGATAAATAAAGAATGGCTCGGTAAGCTAGCCCTTGAGCTAGCTATATTATCCATTAAACAATACAAATTGTGAAAAAAACACCAACTTCGTTTTATCGAAGAGTAATGACCATTATAAAAACGGGAATAGTATCAATTTATTTAAAGACTAATTAGAGTTTGACGGACGAGCAGTTCGGTCGCCTGATAAGATATCGATTAGAGATGAAACGGATATTCGGTAACTATCCGGTATCCGGCCTATCCGGCATTGTTTTCACTATCCGGCCGGATACCGGATAGTAAGTCGATATTCGGCCGGATACCGGATAGTGGAATTTAAAAAAATCTCATTATTTTAAACAAGGAAAATCATACCACAAGGTTATGGACACCGTTTATTTTTATAATGGCACGTCAAAAATTTTTGTTTTATTAATTAGTTCATACGCAAAATGAACAAGTGGCAAATTGTGGTGAATAAATACAAAATTTTCCGCATTTTTTTTATAGCAGTGACTGGCAAACGAGCCAATGGGTCACCTGATGGTAAGTGATCTCCACCACCCATAGACACCCAAGACACAAAAAGAATCATGGGTGCGTTGCCAACCTAAACGGAGGGAATGGAAGGGGAGGGAAGGGGATTGGGAAAGGGAGTGGGGAAATGGGCCACCGGAAATCTCACTCACCGAAAGAAACGCGACAACAAGCTGCCACTTTACGTCGGTTTTCTGTGAGACAGTGGTATCTAACCGGTCGAGCCGGCCCATTCGTGCTATAGACGTTACTGTCTACAGCGTGGCTCTACCACTTTAAAATGGTCACGACGTTATTTTTTTTTGTTTTGTTTATTACAATGTCCAATTAATTAACACTGTGGCGATGCTGTATGAGTTTAGTATGCAATGGTATGATGGTGGTCTCTTTCTATTGTAATCTGTGATCGGTCTAGGTAGTCATGCTCAATTAAAAGTCCATGCTTGTGGCGACGACGTGTGCCGTGTCGGTCAGTTCCCTGCAACATGGTTGAGAGGCCGATGGCTGGCACATGCGACATAATCGTGAACGGGTGCTGCTTGTGGGGATTGGTCTGCTCGACTTTTATATTATTTTACTATTTGTATCCATCGGTCTAGTTTATTGTTTATTCGCCGTGCTTGTGGGAGTCGCTCAGCAATCGAAATAGTACGTTTTATTGGTTTTATTTTACATTAAGGCAACTTTGTTGTAAATTAGCTGCTCTAATCTAATGAAATATGTTTATGATTTATTGTTTGTTTATTAATATCTAATTGTAAACTGCTTGCTATTACTTTTTTCTCGAAAAGCACAACGTCAGTTTCCTACTCGTTCTGCTCTGACGAACCAGGCTTCCAAACTGGCAGTAGAGTAAAATTTTTGACGGAATCTAAATAATGTGTGACATTTTATGGATTCAATAAATAATTTTGTTTTTGATTTTTTTTTATATACAGGTTCAGTTCAGGCCGAATATCCGGTAGCCGGATATCCGGCGCTCCGGCCTTGTAACTTGCCGAATATTCGGTATCCGGTATCCGGTCAAACCACTATCCGTTTCATCTCTAATATCGATGGTACGAAAAGAATGGGTACATTAACCTTAATGGTAGGGAATAGGGATTGGGTAAGGGAAAGGGGATTGGATCTCTCTATAAAAACTCACTCAACGAATAATAATCAGCTGCCTCCTCACGTCGGTTTTCTGTGAAATAATGGTATAGGATCGGTCGAAAAGGCACATTCGTGCTGCATAAAAAATAAAATAAGGATTAGTTTGGCATCCCTTTTGAAAATCTCTACCTCTATGCCTCTGGTAAAGTTCATTCTTCTTTCCGCTTGCCTACCCCTCTTTCAGCAACACACATTTCCAAGCAAGTTGCTTTCCATACCCGGGAAAATTGTGTTGGATAAACTGCTTTTTCGAAATTAGAAGACCAGGATTTCCTGAGCCAATCCATAACATAGCCAAGGAGTCTGATATGGTTCATGAAGTCCTATAGGTTACTGATATTATAAAGAGGAAACATTTGATTTGTTTGTAAAGGCCGATCCATTACAAACAAATCAAAAACTACTGAACCGATTTGGAAAAATCTTTCACCTACATATGTTACGGGATGGATATGCAACACTTCTCGCTGTATTTAGTTTTAGTTTAATTTAACCTGTAATATGTTTGTTAATGTTGCATGTTATACTAGTAGCAATAAACATTTCTTTCTTTCTATATGTAAACCTACATTATCAACGAGTAATATAAGCAGCTTTTATCCTAGAAAATGTTCAGTATGGTATAAATTTATGAATAAATTCCCACACGAACGTAGTCGCAAGCAACAGCTAGTATGAACATAAAGAGTCTACTTACTATTCCAGTCATACGAACCCAGTCTAGATTCATCCTGATGGGAAGTGGGAACTCGTCCCGTAACATCACACCAACACACGTACACAGATTACATAGCTTACTCAAGACTTATTTGCAATTTTGTGTTCGAGATATTACACCGATTTGTCGAGTTTATTATCTGTACGTTTTAGTGCTGAGCTAAACGTGAGCATAGAGATGACTTATTAATATAAATCACGGCATGGAAACAACATCCTCGTATAATGTACTTTAATCTTCACACTAGTTAGAATGACAATAAATGATGGTATATAGTTGGTTTTAATGACGGTGCCATTATTCTTCAGTTCTGAGAGCATCATCTTATAGCTATTAGATATGCGGGAAGCGGTCATCAAGTCTAAGTCTGGTAGTTTGTGCAATATTAAAAATATATCCAATTATAGCTTGTAGGTGCGGGCGCTGATATATGAAATCAACTGTATGATTGGACTGTTAATGAAATAAAGCTGGTTTTATGTATTTTCAATCGCATGTAAGCAATTCTCCACTATTCATCTCTAGTTAGAAGTTAGGAAAAATATTTAAAACGTCAACCACAAGCATATCCCGATATTTAGTTTTTTTTCATTGCAGAGACTGGCCAATGAGCAGGTGGGACACCTGATGGTTTTTGTTACAGATCAAATTATGTTATTTTAACATGTCTACAATTTTCATAAAAAATGACAGATATATTCGATTCTGAGGTACATCATTCCTTTACCTTAAAAAAGTAGAGCTGAGAGGTACCAATAATATATTTCAATTCTTCAAATTTTCAATAATTCTTCAAAGGAAAAATTAATGTTCAATAATCACTACATATATGTGGTCGCAGGAAGTCGCTGGATGCAGGCCGCTTCCAACAGGTCGATCTGGAAATCTTTGGGGGAGGCCTATGTTCAGCAGTGGACGTCCTATGGCTGATGATGATGATGATGATGATGAATCACTACATAGCAGCGATAACTCAGTTGGGAATGGTACGGACTGCCGAGACAAGTGTCGGAGGTGCGAGACCAACCCCAAAATGGAGCATACACCTCTGACTTTTCTATGTTAAGTGTATTTTCATTGTGAAATATCGCTTGCTATAACGGTAAATAAAAACATCGTGAGGAAACCTGCATACCCAAGAATTTCGTCACAGGAATTTCGAAGGCATGTGAAGTCTACCAACCCGCATTAGGCCAGCGTGGTAGACTAAGGCCTAACCCCTCTCATTAGTAGAGGAGGCCCGCGCCCAGCAGTGGGACAGTAATATTACAGGGTTAATATTATAATTACTACATATAAGTATTCTTCCATTAAACAACCTAAATTAAACGAACGTACACAAAAAGACGAAGAAAACTTCACTTAAAGATTGATACACGATCTAACTAACAGTCTCGAACACATACTAATAGCATTATGTTTAATTATAAAGATTGGAAAAAACATAAACCATAAAACAAGAAACCGTGACGGCGTGAATACTTGCAGAAGCCATAAATTTTAAGAGCGGCTTCAATAACCTCTTGCCGGTAGTATTCCGGTTGAAATGCCTTGTAAAAGATGCAATCAAAAATATCAAGTAGTATTGTGCTTCAATCACTATCGACCTGAATAAGTCAGGTTTTCACTCATTTGAACGTGGCCCTCTAAAGATTTGAAAGAGGTCAGCGTTATCCTTGTTTTATTCAATACTTGTATTGATTTTGATCATTTGATTGGTGCCTAAGAAGATGTTAAAGTAATCCTCAATATTAAACAATTGATGAAATTTCGTGCATTTTAATATCTTTTCTTTTATAGTTTCGTATGTCCGTCTGGCTGTTTGTCCGTTCGTATATCACAGCCATTTTACTAGGAACCTATATTGATGACTTTTCACTTTGTATAGGTAGTTAGGTCTTGCTAGTTGCCATACAATTTTGACCTCATCTTTCTTTAGTCTACTTCAGTTATTCTTCTTATTGCAAAAGCATTTGATAATATTAACTCGACTACGTTAAAAATAATTATGATCACTGATATTCTGTCGTAAATTGTGACCCATACATCGGTTATTTCTTACACTTCTTTCATTGTATTTGTATGGATTTTTAAACAAGCATAATTTTATTTGTCTGCATTCCTCGTCCCTTATAAAGTCAATGTTCTTAACACAATGGCAGAGTCCACGGAAAACATAGATTACTTTAATTGCTTACATGTCCTGAATTAGCATAAAGGATATTCCATTGACGGAAACCAACACTCAAGGAATAATAATTCTTGTGCGCTAAAACAATCGTCGGCAAATAACATTTGGAAAAGCGCTAAACTTTTTATTTATTTATTTACCATAAAAATTATATTTTTTAAAACATAAACAATACAACATTTAGACAAAATGAATTATCAATAAGTCTTCAGTTTACGGCGATTTCTGCACTAGGCTCTAGGCCTGTATCGCACAACATACCTACATTCATTAATTCATTCTTAACACTAAATTATTCGTTGAATTGTTTACTGAAAAATTATACAGAATTAGTAACATTTTGCTATGTCCAAAAGTTATAACTTACAATTATAGACACTTTCTTTCTACCTGCCCTCATCCTACCTTAATGTGGGGTCGGCATAACACGCCTTTTCAAGCATGTTGCAGCTTTCGGCTTTTCAGTTTTTTTCTCAGATTTTGCTAAGTTTTTACGACCGGCTGCCTGCCTGACCTTAACACTCTCTGAGGGATCCAGTCCCTCAAATTATATACAAAATTCGATTTGCCCGACATGGGAATCGAATCCAGGACCTCCCGGTCCGCAGCCCATGTATGCTGCCACTAGACCAAGGAGGTGACACTAATTTTATGTATTGTCAATAAAGTTGAAATTACATTATTAAAATAGCAAATTAAATAGTCACGGGCGGCTCGGCCTCTGGTGGCCCATACGCTTATGTAACATATTTATGTGACGCTTCCGACGGGTTAAATCCTTATCTAATTTATTTCTCGAATATCTAATTTCCTTGGCGATATTTTGAACCGCCGAAGTGTCACACGACACAGTTTCTTTTGGAATCAATTCATTAATTTTAATATGATATAAAAAATCATCAAAATACTTTCGTTATTCATACCATCAAAGGTATTGATAAAAAGCCGCATGAAAAATTTGCATAAAATACTAAAAAACGACAACAAAACCGCAAATAGAATACTTCACTTTTTATTGAAATTAAATTGCTCTTGTAAAAATAAAATTATGGTAAAACACAATGGCGCGTGATAAAAATCAATTGCAATTTATAAAATTGCATAGAATGAAAGGCGATCTCAAATAACGTAATGATGAGAATAGAATATCTTCAGTAGAAAAAAATAGAAACAGTTACCGCCTTTCTATCAATTTTAGGCAGCTGGAGACGATGGTTTTATTATAATCGGTATTGCAATCTTAAGATACTAGTAGGCTACTGCATTTTGTTTGCTGTCACGTTTTAAGAAAGCATGGCTTATACTTTCATACTGTGGCCATAATCGAATGTTCAGCGATAATGTCTCCTAAGAATTTTATATTCCAGACCGATTATCTAATCAAAAGTTGAGATATTATTTTTAATTATAAGTTAACGTACTAATATTATTGAAAATATATTATTAAAAAATAAATTCATTAATATCAATAGCCCTTTCCAAGTTTCATTATAAAGTCTAGAATAAAATGCCAATTAGGACATCTGCAAGCCGTTGCCAAAAAGAATCCAGCATTAGACCGTAAAAAAATGTTATTTGAATTTCCATCATTACCGCCGCATGTTCATACAATTATGGTCGCGTTATGTCGTTTAAGACCTTCTTATCTGTCAAAATTGTATGGCGATAATAAATGTAAGAAGCCGTTAAACTTACGTAGCGTTTGACCATTCGGGCGTATGTCATACACATCAATATAAATAAAACTACACACGAGGGAAAATAAAATAGTGGAACAAATAACTTAAGATATCGGTAGCAATAATGTAATAAAATAAAAAAAAAACTTTATTGGACACGTAGGCATGTCAAAAAGCACTTAGGCTGAGATCTATAAATCGAACTTCGACTAAGTCTAAGTCAAAGTCACGAACTCGGCGAGGATTTTTACTAAGTCCGAGTCATATTTTACAAGAAAATCTTTGCTTAGTCTGTCTGTCAGTCTGTTTTTTCTTATAAAAAATGACCCGGACTAAGTCAAAGTTCGATTTAACAATTCCAAATCCCCCTGAGTTCGTGACTTTGACTTAGACTTAGTCGAAGTTCGCTCTATAGATCTCGGCCTTATGACAGGTCAACACAAGCAAATTTTGAATTAAGATTAATATAATTTGCAGTATCACGCTATACATTTGAAGCCGGGCAGGCAAGTATAGACATAGTAACGATGGGATGGCTAAGATAGGGTGATATGAGAAGATTGGAATAGAGTGTAAGGGTTGTGGGTTGCGGAAAAGGGAATGGCATATGTCAGGAATGGTGGCAGGAGATTGATTGGAAATACTATAGTCCGATTGCTAATTAAACGGAGTAAACTGACAGATCGAAATGTCACTTTCCAAAATAATGTTGCTTACTTTCAAAACATAGGGATTGATCTAGTTCAATTTTTATCACTCAAAGAAACAATAACTCAGCACTAGCTTGCAAATTGCGAATTTTATTGCGTATTTTTAGCAATTTCAGTTTAACCCTTCGACTATATGTCTGTGTAAATAATTTTGCGTAAATAATCACAATAGATACGCGACATTATGACAATGAAAATTACAAATATTATTTTTGTTATTTGAGAACGAAATTTACATTTGGCACATTCATATTTTTTGGAAGTTTTGTTTATATTGAACCATGACTATAATTCCAGTGGATATGCCATAACTTAGCATGCAGTAATTTACTATTACTATAAATCAGTAGACATGCAGTACTTATTACATATTATGCAGGAATTACGATATTTAGTTGGAATTTAGAAAATGAAAGAATGAAATGGTTCACTAAATTGAAATGTTTAAATAATCTTGATCTTTTTACCGCAGCACTATTTAAATTTCATGAAAAAGTGGCAACATTCGAAATGTCAGTTTACTCCGTTTAATTAGCAATCCTACTATAGAAGCATTTGGGATTGGTGCATGAGGCCCCATCCTAGCTAATCTACCAGCCTTTCTCTAGATTCCTATGGATGACGACCCTAAGAAGGACAAAAATAAACTCCTGGCTTATTTGTATCTCACGATGCTTTGAAATCGATTCGAAAACATCTAGCGTCATCAACATGCCAGACACTAATTATCAAGCGCTAATTTCGGGCCAAATCCTAAAAGAGTAACCCAATACTAATAATGCGGTCTTCATTATGCACGTAGTCGTGAAAACTACCAATTAAAAATGTAAAACAACTCCATGCATACTACTGTAATTCGTGACAGTGAATTGGCGTGAATAAATTCTCATGCTGAAACTAATACGGCAATGATTGGCTACCCACTTTTCGGATATTTGCATAAATCATATCACGTTTACGGTTACCAACAACGATAGCTCAGTTGGGAATGGTATGGACTACCGAGACAAGTGTCGGAGGTTCGAGACCAACCCAAACTGGAGCATACACCTCTGACTTTTCTATGTTAAGTGTAATTTTCATTGTGAAATAGCGCTTGCTATAATGGTAAAGGAAAACTTCGTGAGGAAACCTGCATACCCGAGAATTTTTTTACAGGAACTTCGAAGGTATGTGAAGTCTACCAACCCGCATTAGGCCAGTGTGGTAGACTAAGGCCTAACCCCTCTCATTAGTAGAGGAGGCCCGTGCGCAGCAGTGGGACAGTAATATTACAGGGATATGTTCAGTACTCTTTATTTTAAAAGTTTTTTTTTACATTTTTAAATATACTGTTATAAAAAAAAAAATACATTTAAAAATATAAAAATATTTCCCTCCGATGGCGAGGCTTAGGACCCAAGCCACCGGCGGTTAGGACCCCAGAGTGAGGAACCTCCTCACAATTCGTGCCGTATCCAGTAATACTGCCTTCTGCATCTGGCTCTTGACCCAAACACCAACCGAGAGCCTCTTGAGGTGTTGGTCGAGGCTCAGTGGTATTAAACCATGGGCAGAAATGACTATCGGAACAATGATTGTTGAATCCACATCCCACATGCGAGTAACCTCATGTGCCAGGTCTAAATATTTCGACATTTTGTCTTTTTTTATTATTATTATTATTATATTTTTTACGGTTACCAGACTTTAAAATGAAGGAGGTTTTCCTTCTTCATTATCATGTTCTGCAATGTCTTTGCTAATGTCTTGTCGCTTCCTTGCTCTAGTACTAGTGCATATAGACTAGGAAGCCCTGGGTTCGAATTCCAGGGCAATAATGTTTTGGTAACACGATTTGCCCGGGACTGGATCCTCTAAAGGGATTCTACAACATGATTCATAACCCACATATAAGTAATTTCTAGACTAAGAAGGAACTATTGCCTATTTAAATATTTACCTTATATTACCTTAGATACCTTACTTTTCGCTCGACTTCCAAAAAGGAGAAGGTCCTCAATAGGCCTGTATTTTTTTATGTATTTTACGCGATATCTCCCCCAAATGTTGACCTATCTTCAAAATTCTTTTTGTGTTCGATAGAGCTTACTTCAAGGGTGGTCCCATATAAATTTGGTCACGATCTGATTTGAAGTCAGTCCGTTAAGTTTTTAAATTTGTGATTATTTTTATTTCAGATGCAGTAGAAACTTTCTTTCTGTCTGGCGTTATCCTGGTTTAAGGTCAGGATCCACTTGCCTACTTACTTCCACTTCGCCCGATCTTAAACATCCTCCACAGAGGATAGGTAGAGATATGACAAGATTTAATTTACCTCATGTAATTTAAAACTGCCTCTTTGGCGTATACAACTAATACAACTGTATTTTGGTACGACTACCGTCCTGAGTTCTCGGGTTCGATTCCCGGGTAGGGCAAAGTGATATTGGCTTTTTTAAATTCAGCATCAGCACAAAGTCTGGAATTTGAGCCCGATATGACGATAGGCTCATATCACACCTAGGACGGAACTAAGCTAGGCGAAATGTGGGTGTTCTAGTTCTCTAGTGCGTCCTTGTCTCGCCCTCTGGAGACATAGGCGTGAGCTTATGTATGTAAAATACATTTATGATCCCACAAATCATGGCCATAAAGCATCCAATTTTAGAGTCAGTACTGGAAAGTGTTGCTACCGCGATCTGTACACCGACAGCCACACTCTAGTTCTCAGCTCTAATCGCTCTGATCTTGTGAATTCACAGCGAAAACTATAAAACATGCCACGAATTTCACACGAAGAAAACGCACTACAGAAAACATGGTGCTAATTAACTTTTGATTAAAATCTCTAATTATATGAGCAGCCGTTTAAGATCAACCGTTAATGCATAAAGCTTGTTTTAAAAAAATAAGGTGGTCATACATCTGATGCTAGGATTATAATTTACATACGTAAGTTCACGCCTGCATCCCAGAAGGTGTAGGCAGAGACGCACTAGCGACGTAAAACACCCACATTTCGCTAAGCTTAGTTCCATCCCAGATGTAATGAGCCTATTGCCATTTCAGGCTCAAATTCCATACTCCACGCTGATATGAACAAAACAATATCACTCTGCCCGACCCGGGGACCGAACTCGAGACCTCAGGACGGTAGTCGTACCGAAATTCCATTATATTACCGATTATAATATAAACTTACTGGTATTTGATGCGATTTTGCCGATGGATAGTATAGGTACTGATACAGCGCATATGGTTCATGAACCAGGTTTTCCTGAGTTCGAATTCCAGGTCGAGCAAAGCGTGTCATAATTTGTCTGAGACTATTTCCTCCAAAGAAAGTTGACGTGAGGCATGCAACCAGTCGTAAACTAAAGCCGAATGCTTTCTGCAATATACTAGAAAAAGTTTTACGCCCATCCCACATTAGAGTGAGATGATTGATGAAGAACTGCATACGACGTGATGAAAACTCACAACAATGGCCTGTCTGGGCGAATCGCTTGGTGGATCAGTATAAAATGAAAATTGTGTAAATTGAATACTATGGACAGTAGTAAATAGATTCCAAATATACAATCTGCGGCCTGAGCAGGAAAATTTCTGACAATCGTAAATGTATTTCAGCTCGATGCGCGTCTATGAAGTTTGTATGAAATATTAACCAAACGTCATCAGTGCGCAGCGAACTCGAATACATTTACATTTACATTAGTTTTTCGTGCTCGGGCTACTGGTTATTATGAATGTAATTCTGTGTTTAACTTAGTAGTCAGTATCTGTACTTAATATTTTTTCTTTCTACCTGCCCTTATCCCACCTTAATGTGGGGTCGGCGTAAAACACTTTTTCAAGCATGTTGCAAAGAGGATTTGGAATAAAACTATTTTTACGGATTCTATCATGATTTGGTTTTAATGTTTATGCCCGACGTTTCGAAGCTTTGCAGCCTTCGTGGTCACGGGTCAGACTGAGTCCAAATCGTGATAAAATCCGAAAAATAGCTTTATTCCAATGAATAACATTCGCGTAAACCTAAGAAATAATTAAGAGGATTTGGCTTAGTTTTTACGACCGGTCGCCTGTCTGACGTCAACCCCCTATGAGGGATCCAGTTCCGGGCAAATTAAATTATAAAATTTACTTTACCTGACCTGGGAATCGAACCCAGGACCTCCCGGTCCACAGCCCATACATGTTGCCACTAGACCAAGGAGACGAGTATCTGTACTTAATATTAAAATAAAATAATAAAATGTTGAATTGCTTCAGATTGCCATAATTTCTTAGCGCTTATACTTGTAATAAAATTACAAACAAACATCTGCCTTAACTAATTAAAACACGTTATTAATCTAAGTAAAACACATTCATATTATTATTTTGGCTACTGAATAACACGAGGTCAACAAAACTCCCACCTCTAATAAGCCCATATTTAATTTTTCAAAATATTTTCCCAATATTGTTATCAAAATAAACGAACTAACCGGCTCTTCACACAATTTTCTTCTCACAATATTCGGGTATCATTAATAGTAACCGTAAAATGAAGAAGAGTTTATTTGAGATTCTTTATAAAAAGACATTTATGTATTTATTTTTTTTATAGAAGAGGGGGCAAACGAGCAAGTGGGTCACCTGATGTTAAATGATCACCGCCGCCCATAAACATCCACAATACCAGGGGAATCATGGATGCGTTGCCGGCCTTTGAGGTAGATATAGGCTCTTTTATTGAAGGTCCCTAACTCGTAATGGTCAGGAAACACAGCCGCCGAAAGCTGGTTCCACAAGCACGTTGCACGCGGCAGAAAGTTCCTTGTAAAACGCACTGTTGAGGAACGCCATTCATCCAGGTGGTAAGGATGAAACTTCAGCTTGTAGCGTGTGGTACGATAATGGAATTCGGCGGCTGGTATTAGGCCAAACAATTCCTCGGAACATTAGTATTAGTATTTGGTTCTTCAGAACAAGTATGGCCGTCGCCTTCTTGATCTAGTGGCAGCGTATATGGACTGTGGACCGGGAGGTCTTCGATTTGATTCCCAGGTCGGGCGAAAACGATTTTTCTGATTTGATTTTCCCGAGACGATCCACTATCCCTCCTTTTAGGTTGGCAACGCACCCATGATTATTTTTGTGTCTTGGGTGTCTTTGGGTGGTGGAGATCACTTACCATCAGGTGACCCATCTGCTCGTTTGCCAATCTCTGCTATAAAAAAAAGAAATAACTAAATTAATCAAACCAGTAGTTGCAATATTAAGGGCGACTTGCACCACTATTACTAACTACAGTTAGTCCTAACCTCAAGTTAAATTGAAAAAGAAATATATGAATGACTTGTAATTCATTAAATGTCGTTATATATTATCTATAATTACATGTAGTATATTACATGTAGTGAATTACAATTATTATTTTTTCAATTTATCTTGAGGTTAGGACTAACTGTAGGTTAGTAATAGTGGTGCAAGTCGCTCTAAACGTTTTCAACTCGATATACGTTATACAGATAAAATACATTATAAAGTCATTGATATCCATATATCTAAATAAGAATCGCGAATAAAAAGTGGCTTTATAACGAATGGTTAGTTAAAAACTATCATTATAAAACCGTTCGTAATGAGCGTGACGGGGAGCAGACATTAGCCGAAGTGAACCAAATACTGCACACGCGTGCAAAGTATTACAAACTAGCTTTTCCTCGGGGCTCTGTCCGAGTGGGTTTTTGTTTCCTGTCCATCAGTAATCGCTTATTTCGGGATAAATGTTCCCTATGCCTTTTAAAGAGTTCAACGTTTATTTGTATCGTATTACATAATAATAATAATAAATACACCCAACAGTCACACACCTAGTCCTGACCCCACACTAGGTATAACCTGTATCGTAGGTGTCAGAGACTATGAGAGACTTTCGGTCTCACAACACCCAGACTTGAAACAAATATCTGTGGGCCACACAAACATTTGTCTCAATGCGGGAATCGAACCCGCGGCCTCTCGCTTCGCAGCCGGCTACTCGCCGGCTGTGCCACGGAGGCTGTCTAAATCAGATGTGGTTTAGCCGTGAAAACGAAAGAAACAGAATTACTTACACATTTATAGTAGGTATTGGTATGGATATGGAAGTAATAGTAATAAAAGCTTTTACTCTCAACCCTGTTTGTGTGAAATTCTTATCCTAGGGGAAAAACTAACTCTTGAAACAGATACGAACTATTTGCGGATCTATTTTAATCTAGATATAAATAAAATAGATTTATAAACACTAACAATTTCGCATTTAAATTATCAATAGGTAGTAGGATACTAATAACTAAAGTTATTAAGTGTTAAATAATCGTAATATTTACCATCATCATCATCATCAGCCATAGGACGTCCACTGCTGAACAGGCTTCCCCCAAAGAATTCAAGATCGATACTGTTGGAAGCGGTCTGCATCCAGCGACTTCCTGCGACCTTTATCAGGTCGTCGGTCCACCTGTAATATCCATAGTAACTATTATTGTTGTCTTAAAGCTCAGTTTTGTTACAAAAGTTCCATGTTCTTGATATTAACATTATTTCTTAACCTAGCCCCTACTTTTAGTATTGACTAATCCATTACCTAAAACGAAGTCGATTCATGCATCCGACCCTTTTTACTTAGCCCTTGTGAGCAAACTTTCTACCTGTCTTCCATTTGATGAACAAACAAGTCTAAAACAAAGCGTCTACTTGCATAGCAAACCAAATTTTGTTTTTCAAACTAATTGAGCTACGCACAATTTCCTCTCTATGCGTGTATTGGCACCAAAATATTTTCTAAAAATTTCTCTTGTAATTACGCATATTTCGTAGGTATACTTTTTCAGTTTAAAAAATTATAAACTAATAATATTCTCTGAAATATATTTGCTGAGTAAATTAGAGACAGCGATCTTCTTAACCCCAATTATTAAAAATAAGATTTGTTTCACGATAGTTGAATTAATCAAATCTTTTTGAGAATAATTATTTTCCGGTGTCGATACCATCAATACCGCATTAGGTGGCACAAATAAAACTAGATCAGCGAAATACAAAACACGCCAGTCAATGAGATAATTACGATACTATCGTGCAAATCTCCAACTGTATTGTGAACTGACAAAACGGCGAGAAGATGAGAGGAAACTATCATTAGTAAGCATGGAGTGTCGACACCAGTCACGACTTCAGACAGATTATCTTTAACAACAAGTATCTCAGATAATATCTTTATTTGGCACCCGTTCATTGATTCTTCACTTTCATTCGGACCCCGTTTGTTTCTATTAACATTGCAAACTTTTTTATTTGTCAGATGGTCGATAGGAATGCGCTCATTTGTCGACACTTATTCATTTGTGTAGCTTTAAGATATTCTGGTCTTAATTTCCGGAATGTGTCTAAACCTTATCTAACCTATTTAGTATGAACGGGACTGATATTTGATATATGATAACTGATATTTTTTCCAGCTTTCTTTCTTTTTATATGATATGTTTTATCTAGGACTACAATATAATATACCACCTAGACTCGTACCACATTTGGGACGAAACTAAGCTCGGCGAAATGTGGGTGTTCTAGTTCGCTAGTGCACCTCTGCCTACCCCTTCGGGGATACAGGCGTGAGCTTATGTTATGTTATGTAGACTCGTATAAGATAATGAGTGGAAGGAGCGTAGCGAGCCCTTTTCCCCGCAATGGTGGGATGATCAAAGCTTAGTAAGAGCACAATGTGTTACCATTTGTGGTATACGTAGTATATACCTATCACGAATGGCTACACATTATGCTTCTTCAGGTTTATCATAATTAAGCTGGTCTGAACTTATTGAATACATTAAAAGAAGCGCTGCGCCTAGAACGTGATTCACCATCGATAAGAAAATCTGCGTACCTACAGCAGGTCCATAACCCCTTCGTAGTAATGGTGTTCATTGAATTTTACAACGGCAAGTACAGCTTCAGGCGCTCTAACCTGTATGGACTATGGAGTAACAAGCTCAGAGACACCTCTACAAACCTAACATTAAGTCATTTCTGTTAAGGAAGGAAAGTAGTGAAGGCAACGCACTTAAAAACTTGAAAAGTGAGTAAAATTCCTACAAATCATCTAACGGGTCCGATGGCATTCTTGCACAAGGTGATACAAGATCAGATCTGAATGAAGTCCCTACATTTGCGAGGGCTTTCAAATCTCCAAAAATGAAATTTGAATATTAATAAACGATGGAGATATTCACCTAATGTAATTTTATCACACGAGGATATTGCCCCATTATATTTAATCCATTAAAAACGATATGTCGTACTGTCTAATTCTTTAAATATTTATAGTAAATCAGTTTTAACTTTCGGAATAACACAGAAAACTAATGCAAAACTAATGTATGTACCTATAAGTGGTATTTTATTAAGAAATCTACAGAAATCATTAATAACAATATGTACATCACAGGTTATTTTAATTTACACAAATATTTAAGGCACAAATAATCCAAATTTCAGTTTAGTGTCTTTTATCATGGCATATGCAAAATAATAGCATACAGCGATAGTAACTATGCTGCACACGAGCCGGCAAAACCAAATGCATCCTAAATCACAACAAACCGGCCTTTGGTTTGGTTCTCGAACACGGATTTTTATTTTCTTCCTTGAAGCATTTTGTATTCTGGAAATAATAGTATTAGTTCGAGAATGTACGAAAAGAAAAAAGTTTGTCTGATAATTTTAATGCCTTAAATTAATGACCGTGGCTAGAATGGTAGTAAAACTTATCTAGGTACTATTAAAAATAAATTCAATACGTATAACAGACAATGCTCTATGAAAATATAACTAGCATAAGGATTAGATACCTTAATAATTCTAAAAACAGACAATAATTTAGAAGAAATTTTGGGCCATACGATTGATTATACTAATGAAGTCTTAATAATCATGAATCACATTAACGCTACTATTTTATAGGTCTACAATTTACAGTAGGAGTGGCATAAACCTTAAACACAGTAGCATCGTAAAAAATTTAATGGGATTTTAGCGTTAAATATAGAAACGCAAGAAACACTTACATTACAATTTTTGTTTTACTAACTGGTGGATCAATTTTGTAGCAGCCAAGTGCCATCAGCCATGTACCTGAAACATTGATTCAATATCATCATCATCATCATCAGCCATAGGACATCCACTGCGGAATATAGGCCTCCCCCAAAGATTTCCTAAAGGACCTGATAAAGGTCGCAGGAAGTCGCTGGATGCAGGCCGCTTCCAACAGGTCGATCTGGAAACATTGATTACTACAATTAATATCACATTTCTTTTTTCATTCGCAAGTCATTTTTTTCATGTTGCAGAAAGGATTTGCATTGTTTTTCGACCGTCTTCGAAAAAGGAGAAGGTCCTCAATTCACCTGTATTTTTTTATGTATATTCCCCGATATCTCCGCCAAACGTGGACCGATTTTTAAGATTATTTTTGTGTTGATAGAGCTTACACTAAGGGTGCTCCCATATTTTGTTCACGATGGGATAAGTTTTGAAGTCAGTCCGTTAAGTTTTTAAACTTGTGATTATTTTCAAAACATGCCCAACGTCAGCCGCCTCTGTGGATGCAATCTCGGGCAAATTATGCTCCAACACAAAAATGTTGATGGCATGGAAATCCAACCCAGGATCTGCCTGTCCTCAGCCCATTACGTGGTAACCGTGGTCGCCATTATTCTTGCTACATACATTATGATTCAATCTGACGCAACCTAGTCTTTTTGCCATAGGTATTTTAGAAGAGATTAATAAATTATGATGTATGTACCTACCTAATGTGATGCAGAATGACCATTGCTACCATTTTAACATAATAGTAGATTAGCTCTGGCAGTGTGCTTTTGTAACACAATTTGCCTACGACTGGATTCTCCAGAGAGTGGTTGACATGAGCCAGAGAGCCGGTTGTAAAAATTAAGCCAAATTCTTTCTGCGACATGTTTGAAGAAATTTTTAGCGCCGACCCAACAGCGGGGTGGGATTATAGCAGCAGAGAGAAAGAATTATTATTACCAATCCAAGTAGTTTGAAAAATTATCGTAATTGCCTTTAACGTTAAATTTCACTTACTTTTTCCTCATGTCGAATCTAATGTTGTATGACATGTAATGGAGCTCCGCTAAGTACAAAAATAAAATGAAGAAAGCAATCAGTATAGCTGCAAATGCAAAAAATTCTATGTACCACAAAACATTCGTGAAGACACCTTGCATTTTCTCTTCTTGTGTTTTGACAACTTCGTAACATAAGTTTATCAATAAATAATATGTTTTGACATTATTATTTGCTTATTTTAACCTCCTTATTTTGCAAAACCTCCTTATGTAAAATTGTGCAGGGCCAGATTTTCCTTAAACCGAGACAAATGCATTGATTTGTTCCTAAAGTGCAGAGAATCTGATGTGTACAGTGTACGTACATGCAACTAGTTTTGTAATGTAAATTCGATTTAAAAATAAAGTCTATGTGAGACTTGTAGCGATATTTCTAATCTAGAGTTAAACCTAAACTCTATTTATCTTACTCACTCGTATCATTAAATCAAGATTTGGGATAAATAAAGATTTACTGCGGAGCTCAAGTGGCCCTAATGGTATGATCATGAATATTAATAAAGCATAAGCAAAGGTATATTTTAACTTGAGTGCCTTGGTGACATGGTTATTTTGAGTAGGTACCTATGCGGTACGACTCTCGTCCTGAGGTCTCGGGTTCGAGCTCCGGGTCGGGCAAAGTGATATTTATTTGTTTTTTTTTTGCCCAATATGATCAATATCATTATGATGGTAAAGTCCTTAACGGAATGCCCTCGTTGCTTCTCTGCCTACCTCTTCGAGGATACAAGTGTATATGTAAATGTATGTGCATACATAACTTTCTGATTTAATAAGTAAATGAAAAAAAACAGCTAACGAGTGTCAGTAATCTGACGCGCAGAGCTTCACACTTCTAATTCAGGTTACAATTCATCAAACAATTTAATTTCGAAGATAGCCCGCTTGATAATGAAATAGATTTTCGAAAGCTAATTTTATTTAAACTGGCTACCCAGATCTACCTTTGTGTTAGCTACAGGTAAAAAGGATGTGTAAATGTTCGACTCGCTTATCAATAGATGCCATGATATTGATTTAAATTTAAATACGGCTAAAATGAGTGAGAGTGTGAGAATAATAAATGTATTAGGCTATTGAGTACGGATGTTTACGATGAAAAAAGAGAAAAAAATGATTGCATTGCCTGACTACAAAATGGTTCACTTTAATTTTATTTCAATTACGTTTTTTGTACAGGATATCCGTCTGAGAGTAATCACTTTTGGATTTCTTCATTCAGTGAAAGTTAAGTAACATTTTTTTTACATAGAATCGTGTGAGCACTATATTATTACTTTAATACGATCATTACGTCCATTACGTAAACGTCCTTTTTTGTTATACACATTAAGTAGGAGTTAGGATACATCTAACCTTTTTACAATGATAATTTTACAGAGCTACTCGACTAATTGCTAAGGGCCACTTGCAGCTCAGCGTAATATCTATTTATCTCAAATCATGATTTAAAGGTAGGATTAAGCCTTAGGATAAATTTTAATCGAGTTTAGGCTTAACTCTACATTAGTAGGAGCGCTGCAAGTCGCCCTTTAAGGGTAAAGGTCGTGCGAAGCCAGAAGAAAGAAAAAAGTGTAAAGGTACACAGGTGTCTCTCGTAGAGTGTATATTCCTTGCAGAAGTGTAACGTAGGCTAATATAGACGTGGGAAAACTCGCATCTTTCCCCCCTCGCATCTTGTTGCCCTTTTCTTTTCTTTCCAAGATCTACCCAATAAGAGGGGCTTCTTGTGAGGCCCCAAACATGTTTTTAAACTGACGTTCTTTTTGACTGACTTCCAAAAAGGAGAAGGTCCTCAATTCGTCTGTATTTTTTATGTATGTTACGCGATATCTCCGCCAAATGTGGATCGATTTTCAAAAATCTTTTTGTGTTTGATAGACCTTATTTTAAGGGTGGTCCCATATAACTTTGGTCGAATCAAGTTGTAAGTCGGTCAGTTAAGTTTTTAAACTTGTGATTATTCTAGCGTAAAGGTGATCAAATTAATTAGAGTAGAAATATCGTGTTTTGTGTAGATGTTTTTAATGTTTTCGACAAAACATGTACAGGAAACGCATCTTTAAGTTTTTAACGTCATTGTCGTAAGGTTTTTTTGGCGAGAATATTGAGAGTGCGGCCGGCCTCTCACTTTAAATTACTGTTTATCTAGCCCAAAGCTGTGTTTGTTGCATTGGTTTGTTAAAAAATGATGTGAAAGAAATATGAAATACCTAATTGAGAATTATGTCTTGGCAGAATAGTTTTAAACCTTAGCTGACTTCGCCTGGAACAAACTAAAAAATATTTATGGATGACCACAAGCCACACCCTTAGATTAAAGAGAGAGAGGAGATCGGTTCCCTTTCCATGACCTTGGCACTAGACTGGCAGCTAAAGATGGCGGAAAGTTTAGTGCGTAAAGTAATATAGTCGATGATTTGTCGATAAACATTTTTGTATTGTTTTTACAAAGCAGTACTTATATGTTCAAATGTGAATATTTTTATACGTTTATTATTTATTAGTTGTTTTTATTTGATTTATTTAAGATTATCAAACATTACGTTTATTATTTAGTTAAAATATTACACTATTATTGGCACAATTCGTTTCAATGATATAATCATCAGCAACAGAATGTGCACTTCAAACATTAACTCAATGACGACATCAATCATAAGAACAACTCAAAAAATCGTTTGTTATAAAAATCGTTATCTAAACGCACTAGAGCTTTTCTAATCATACGATTTAGAAAATTATAGTCTCTGCCTCCCCTTATTGTATACAGGTGTGACAATATGGATGTAATTCAAAAGAATATACCGTGAAATAACGAAATAAAACATTTTATCGATATCGATATTATACGCAATAAATCACGCCCCTGTCACTAGACCACCATTTCAGCTGCCGTATTATTATTACTTTGTTCCAAGGGCGTGGCTTATTGACGGTTGCGGGTCTCTAAAAACAAACACTTGTATATTGATCCTTCTTTACCTGCGTTGACATTTTAGTAAAAAAGAGATAGCTTTATTTTTTGCTGATTCTATCAAATTTTATACTCGATAGGTAGTAAAAGACAATAGGGGCCCCCCCTGTGCCACATCCTTAATGAGTTGTCACTGGTTGTCATAAATGTCAATTATTTGTCAAACACTATTCACGAAACACTTCGTGTGTTTCCAAAAAATAATAGTTTATTAATACTCCCTTTGTACTGCTTCACATATTAGAGTAGTAAATAAACAGAAAGGAAATGAAAGACAACGAGTTAGCATGTGTGTATTATAGTTCATTATCATTAATATAAGTACATAAATGTGTTAAAATGTGATACTTATCAATTACAGATCCATTCAAAAACGAAATAAATTCCACGTTTCCATCCATCACAATCATCGATTGATGTTTATAAGTCGTGTGATTTTAGAAAATTGTGATTTGAAGCAATATTTATGTGATTATTTTTTAAAATTGTGAGGTAACCTGAAATAGTGTGTAGCTAACACATATCCTCACAGGAGTGTATTAAGTCCATTTGCCTTTACTAGTCAAGATTCAATAGTGCTATAATGAAATAAAATATTATGTACGACTATTACGAGGAAGAAAGTAGAATGAGAGGCACCTTTCGCGATTGGCGTAAGGCGCTGCGGACGCCCGCCACGTACAGAGTCGGAAATGCCGTGAGAATACAACCTCAGTTCATATTACTTATTATAATCATAGGCATGTGTGTTATAATGTTGTTTTACTATAACTGGTGGTCATCACAAGTGCATCCTGCAGTTTTATGGGTCCCCACCACCAGGCAGTATAACAAAACATATCCATTAACACAACCTTTTGTGTCAGAAGGCACGGTGACATTCCGTATTGGCATTGTGGCCGACTTAGATAAGAATTCCAAGAGCAGTGTGGCTAAACACACTTACTATAGCTTTTTGAAAAAGGGGTTGTTAAGTTACAACCATGTTAAGAACCATGTATCTGTGTCATGGGACACACAGCCGGCTATGATGTTGACTTCAACATATTCACATAAGGGGCGGGGCATGGAGCTGTCAGAGTTGATTGTCTATGATGGCAGGCTGCTTACTTTTGACGATAGGTCTGGCATGGTGAGTGAGAATTCCATAGTGGTACTATAATAATTTTATTTTAGGGAGTGGCCACACAGTTGTGGAATCAGCTTGACAGGAAAAGGTTCATGTCAATTCTCTATGGGTTTTAAAATCCTTTCCCTATAATAATGATATCATTCTCTGATAATCAAGTCTAAAAACAAGTCAGATAAACAAGTCTAAAAACTTAATGGACTGACTTCAAAACTTACCTGATCATGACCAAATTTATTTGGGACCACCATTGGAGTAAACTCGTATCGAACACACAAGAATCTTGATAATCGATCCACATTTGGCAGAGATGTCACGTAACATACATAAAAAAAAACAAATACGAATTGAGGACCTCCTCCTTTTTTAAGTCAGTTGAAAATTATTAAATCGAAATGTGTAAAAAGTCATTTGCATTGTTTTCGTTCAGATCACATATTTGTTGCAAATTACTGTCTTATTGTATAGACATAAAGAATTTTTAACTGGCTCAATCAGATTCCACATGTTTTTAATCATTATAGACCCTTGGTAAAGTTGAGTAATCGGAAGCATAGGCTTCTGACCATAGAAACCTGAATTTTTGAAATTTTTGAAAGCTGAGTTGAAATTAAAACATTGACGCTTGATTTCTAAATTAACAATTTTGTTAAATATAATTTTTTGTACCTATTTAGCAAAACTATTAATTTTCATACAAAGATTTATAACAGCTGTATAATAATTTTAATTTTTATTGAAATATTCCAGGTATTTGAAATTATAAGCAACAAAATAGTGCCATGGGTGATATTGACAGATGGTGATGGACGTGTTGAAAAGGGGTTCAAATCAGAATGGGCCACTGTTAAAGATGACATCCTGTATGTTGGCTCAATGGGCAAGGAGTGGACCACAGGCAGCGGAGAATTTGAAAGTTTTGATCCCATGTGGGTAAAAGCTATTAATCTGCATGGAGAGGTAATTTTTTTATATATCTGAGGATAGCTCATAAACTCTATTAACACCGTCCGAAGCCTTTATATTCATATCTTGAGCGGTAGAACCAGTCTGTAGATAGTTGTCTACAGTACGAATGTGCCAGCTCAACTGGTTTGATACCACTGTCTCACAGAAAATGATGTAAAGTGGCAAATCATTGTTATATTTTGTTTGGTGAGATTTCTGCTGGCCCAATTCCTCTCTCCCTTTTCCAATCCCTGTTTCTCGCCTTTTAGGTTGTCAACCCACCCATGATTCTTGTCTCTTGTGTGTTTATGGGCAGTGGAGATCAATTACCACCAGGTGCCCCATTAGTTTGTTTGCCAGTTTCTGATATAAAAAATATAAGCCTAAGTTTATGCTCTTTTTTCACCCATACATACGACTTTGACAGGGGACTACAAGTAACTGTGTAAAAAAGTATATCATCATCATCATCATCATCAGCCATAGGACGTCCACTGCTGAACATAGGCCTCCCCCAAAGATTTACAGATCGAGCTGTTGGAAAGCAGCCTGCATCCAGCAAAATGAAATGGCAGTGGGCAGGGCACATAGCTCGCAGAACTGATAGCTGATGGGGCAGAAAAGTTCTTGAGTGGAGACCACGTACCGGCAAAAAAGTATATATTGAATGAATATTCTCCTTTTATACAGGTTCAACATTTAATATGGGTGAACCAATACAAAGCAATAAGAAGCTCTATAGGCATACAATGGCCAGGATACATGATCCATGAATCAGGCGCATGGTCCCAGCACAATCAGATGTGGTACTTCTTGCCGAGGCGATGCAGTCACGAGTCTTACAATGAGACCAAGGATGAAGTAATGGGATGCAATTATATGATAACTGCCAATGGAAACTTCAAGGATATTAAGGCTGTTCAGGTAAGAATTGTATGGCTTAATCAGTGACGGGTGGCTCGGTTTCCAGTGGCTGATACACTTATGTAACATATATATATGTGCTCCCTCCAACGGGTTAAATAATTTGGAATAGCATTATATGTATAATAGGAAGCATTATTCCCTAGTCTATTAAAGTGGGTTTGGGTGGAATACATCCTAGTGTCCACAGCAATGACTAAAGAAAAGAGAAAACTAAAGAATAATGAAGAATAAATAAGGACTCGGCATAACTAAAAAAACGTGTTTACTTTGAAGGTGGTTCCGCCATTTTAGTTTTAGTTTTATAAATATAGTCTTGATTGGATTTTAATATTGATACGCAACAGGCATAATCGAACGGAATTCTTTTATTTAAAAATAAGTCGTGCTCGTGTCGAATGTAAACAGAAAATCCCAGTCTCAATGTGTGACAATTGTTGAATTTACATCCACTATGGACCTATAAAAATGTAGGTTAACGACAAACTGTTTAGAAGTAAAATTGTGTCACATTACGGCGAGTGTTTGACGGCTAAGGAAAAGAGCGATCTCTATAGTGAGTTGCGGTCAATTGACGGAAACTTAGTGCGCAAATTTTATGTACTGATGAGCCAGTCTAGTGGTATAGAATTTAGAAGTCTTTGGTTAACGAATAGAATTTTATTTCAGATTTTTTTCTTTTTCTTGTTTCTTTAATATTTCTTAGCCTTCAATTATATTGCAAAAGGCAATGTTACACGCCACAAAAACACATAAAAATAGTTGTCACGCAATACCTTACGATTTATTTATATTAATAGGATACCGCATCCAAATTGAAAGAATATTTTACATATATTTTAGTCCCCGTCACTTATTGTAATTGTTACGGGAATGCGTGGTTACGTTCGAAGTTCGAACCCCGGGTCGGGATAGGTATTCAGCTCGGAGTCTGGATGCTGAGTCGGAGTCTGCCCCCTATCACATCTAGGACGGATATGAGCTCGGCGAAATGTGGGTTTTTCAGTTCTCAAGTTCCTTCTTTTTTTTCTTCGCTTCTCCTCTTTGGGGACGCAGGAGAGAGTATGTATGTATGTATTATGTCATTAGGTCATAGTTAGGTAAATAATTAGATAAAAATATTACAAGTATCTAGTAGTTAACATGTCAATTGTATACAGAACCCTGAACCCATAAATCGACTTTAGAACTTAAATAAAGGTTATATTAATATTATAAACACAATCAACTCTTAAAAAATAGCATCATTATTATAATAGCGCCCGACTGGATGATATCGATATAAATTACCATAATGTGTTCAGGTGTGAGACATCGTTTTTGTCTTTTTTAATGCCTGCGTGTTAGTCGTGACGGAATATGAGAACACCATTTGGATTTACATTTTAATATTGTGATGGTACACGATATGTTATTGAAAAATATAGTTTATTTATGTATTATTCTTAAGGCGTATGTAAATCATTTTACCGATATGGTTTACGGTACAGAAATATTGTTCAATTGGCGTAATAAAGCATTTTATAATGCAGCATACGCAGGCTATCTGATTGAAATTGATATTTGAAATAAGCTATATTGCTAAGCTCTATTCGTTTATTTTGACTGTATTGAGTAAATCTGAGGTTATCCGAATAATGAAACAGTACTCAAAAGGGTACTTAGTTGTTATGAGCCATAAATATACCACCATATGTGGCCTCAAATGGAGGTTGACGTCAGGCAGGCAGCTGGTCGCAAAAACTAAGTTAACCCCTTTTTGCAACATGCTTGAAAAAGTGTGTTGCGCCGACTCCACATTGAGCTGGGTGAGCAGATGGGAATAAAAGAATGCGGCCTCAAATGACATAAGACTTGAATGTTCGAGTAGCGTTTCAACATTCTGACATAATTCGTTACTAAATTCCTTGTAATTATCGTAATTGTCGTATAATTAATAACCCAATAAAACATCGCTAAAAGTCTATTTATATTGTTACAGATTACCAAACTACAGCCGAAGCATGGCTTCTCATCGTTCAAGTTCATACCTGGATCGAATGACGAAGCAATCGTCGCGTTAAAAACAACAGAGTTTGAAGGGAAAACGGCTACATACATCACAGCATTTAAAACAGATGGCACCGTTTTACTACCAGATACTATGGTGGAGAACCTCAAATATGAAGGCATAGAGTTTATATGATAGGGAAAAGTGATAAATCAATATAAATTATTATGTACATATGTAAATTATGTATTCAGATGTTGTTTTATTTATGCCTGTAGGTTTTTTTATTGACTAATACTGCAGATACTATAGTGCACCTGATGGTAAGTGTAGTCCAAGTAACAATGGGTAAAGCAGTTGTTCATGCGATTTTATGAAATAAGCGGGCCATAAACTGCGCCTGCTTACATTTCACGCGAAGATAGGTTGCGTTTCAACATGACAAATTGAAGAATAACGAGTGCTTAAATCGGTAAGGCCATCTTAAATATTTGGGTAGTGTTTCCATTCAGGCGATAGAATCGAGTGTCAAAAGAGACCCTATTGGTTCAGACACTCGACTCGATTGCAATCGATGTCATCGAACAAAATAATTAAAAACTATCTTTAGAAATTAATAACAAAATATAAATTTAAAAATAATTTTATTTCCAATAAAATATTACACCCATTAAAATAAGCTAATAGATTCTTCTATTCTAAAATTACGCTTAAAAATAAGCCCCTGATCTATTGGCTCTAAACTAAACACAATAAACAAATAAAACATATATTAAGTAGATTATACCCACAAAAAACATGAAAGAAGATCTAAAATTAAAGCATACATTTTTCAAAACAAAAGAGGAACTTTGTACCAAAAACTATAGCACCATCCCCACTTATAGTGGTTATACAGTAAGTTTGATTTCAAAAAACAAATATATATTCGATATATCATTTTAAGCCAATAGATCTAGTGATTTCTTCGAAAACTGTCCAAGCCATAGCCGCCATCAATGTTCTGCGAAGCATTCTTGGTACTGCGCCTTTGAAATAGCCCCTTATCCCGTATGTCTAGCAAAAAAAAAATGAATATTATAAATGATGTCACAAGGAAGGCGTAATAGTCACAGGTTGAAGCTGTTATAGGGTTTTTTTATAGCAGAGACTGGCAAACGAGCAGATGGGTCACCTGATGGTAAGTGATCTCCACCGCCCATAGACACCCAAGATACAAAAAGAATCATAGGTGCGTTGCCAATTTCAAAAGAGAGGTCCTCCAAAGGGAAAGGGAGGGGGGGAAATGGGCCACCGGTAATCTCACTCACCGAACGAAACGTGACAGCAAGCTGCCACTTTACGTCGGTTTTCTGCGAGACAGTGGTATCAAACCGGTCGAGCCGGCCCATTCCTGCTGTAGACGTTACTGTCTACAGCGTGGCTCTACCACTCAATAATCAATCAAAAGGGTTACTAATTCTTAGTCACTAGTAGCACTAGTACTAAGGGCCTTTGTTAAAATTCGTACCAGATCTCGTGGAACTTCGAGCTATCTTGATATGGACAATATTGGCCTGAGTTGTGGGATAATAAACACTGCACTGTGGGGTAACTTGTCCTTTGCCACTTAATTACGACACTAGCGTAACTCGACTTCGGTGGAATGTTAAGCTAACTAAATGAAATATGAATTCTCATGCCCCCTTTAAGATCTCAAGTAGGTATTTTGCAACATTTGACCGATTTTAAAAATGTCAAAATGTCGCTTTAAAATGTACCAAACGTAATGAATTACATGTCATTTATATATATTTTTCAATTTATCTTGAGGTAAGAACTAACTGTAGGTTAGTAATAGAGCAAGTCGCCCTAAATGAAACAGAGCATTACAATTATAGGACTACATTCGAACTTTTCATTTGGTAGATTTTAAAGCGATATTTTGACATTGTTAAAAGTTAGTTAATTAAAATTTCAACGATACCAAGTTATGCACTAATGTCGCCAAATTATAAGTTTTCCACTCCAATGATAACATAACATAAGCTCACGTCTGTATCTCCGAAGGGGTAGGTAGAGGTGCACTAGCGAACTAGAACACCCACATTTCACCGACCTTAGTTCCATCCCAGATGTGATAGGGGGCGAGCCTATCGCATCTATTTTAAAAATTAAATAAAATCAATTGTCAAGTTACCACACTGATCTTAGCCAGTCTGTCTTAGGCCATTACCCACTCCTACTGTTAGCTAAGTCCCCATGAGTGGAATGAGGGTAAGCAGAAATACAAACTTCAAATCTCACCTGATGTACATATACGGCCGCACTGAATGCATTTGGGAACTTGTCTGGGTAAAGTTGCATTTTAGTTTTGAGCACATCTGCCGGGTTGGTCGCTAACGAAGCCAATATGCCGGCAATGACGCCGCTTGTGAAGTGGATCGCACTCGCTGCACTGGCTGACTGCATCCATTCTATGGGACAAAAATTATTAATAAAATAAAAACTTATACAAGTGTTTCATAAAGTTGCCATCAATAATAACTACACTTAAAGAGGGGATGGCTAGCTATCTAGCTGTAAAGTTTAAAATTTCGTAGAGCTCATAGTTTTTGAATAATGGAAACTTGAATTTGATGAACATTTTTTTCTGGATCATCGGGTCAGCTGCTGTACATTTGCAAACTCCCAATGACGTAATGAATTGTTTTTACATAAACATAAACATGATATCACGCCTGTATCCCATAAGGGTAGGCAGAGACTATAGATTTCCATTTCGCCCGATTCTGACACACTACTTTCGCTTCATCTACTTTCATCAATCTCTTCATACATTCGCGTCGGTTAAGGGTACTAATTGTTTTTAGCACACACAAAGCCATTCCTATGCTAATTTCGAGGATTTAGAGGTCGCATTCCGATTCAGTCCCCATGCGTAATAATTGAACAAAAAAACTAAGTTAATTTTTAGTTTTTAACTTTACCATTGCGCTTTAAATAATTCGTATGTGGAACCGTTATTGGTACCAACTTTATAAAAAAACCGGCATAATACAAAAACAAAGACATTCAGCAGTACCTATATAGACGGGACAACTGCACAAAACTTGTGATCCAAAATTTATAACCTAGTGGTCATAAGTCGCTCAGTTTATTTGAAATATACGCGCGCCAGATCGGCCAGCGAAATAATATTGAGAGAATAAACTTATCTTACGTGATTCTTAACTATTCACAAAATATTCTAGGGTGTAAATTGTAATAATCGCCCTCGCATTGTAATAAGTAGTTGATGGCGGTACTGAAGTTTGAGATCAATTTCTATGTATGGAAACTTGCTTGATAGCCCTTCTGAATCTAGTTATTAATATTAAATCTCTTTGTACAAAAAGTAACACCTAACACTCATACTCATAGTCCTAAATCCGTGTCGTGGGTATCAGAATCTACGAGACTTTCGGTCTCACAACACTGATACAAGAAAAAGTATCTATGAGTTACAATTAGCTGAAGTTAGGTGCTTCATCCGCCCCCTATACCTTGCGTTATCTTTAGATCTATCTATGCCCTATGGAAAAAACATGAGATCACTCGTATCTAACTTCATACCAGTCGGTTAATATCGTGCGTACCTACTTGTAAGCCGGAAAGTACGCAGTACTTAATAATTATAAATTATCACAATAGATCACAATGTTATGAATTTGAATGGATTGTACTAATTAAGTAAAGTACCTTGATTCGAGCATTTGACCTGTGGCGCTGTGGCCTCACGTGATACAAGCGTGTATTGCGAATACCCGAGGTTGGAAGATATGGTTCATTAATAAAAATAATGAGTATGCGAGCATATATCGTAAATCGCAATTAGAACGGAAAATATAATAATGAGTTAAAAAAATAATATTTAATAGAGATTTAAGATTTGACAGCCTCTTTGGCGCAGCCGGCAGTAAAGAGGCCAATGGATCGATTCCCGCATCGATACAAATGTTTATATGACCCACAGATATTTGTTTCGTGTCTGGGTGTTGTGAGACCGAAAGTCTCTCGTAGTTTCTGATACCCACTATACCTATAGTATTATAACACAAGTACCTATATTATATAACTGTTACTGTTATGTTATATTACGTAGCAGACAACATATTATGATGTCTTGTAAGTATGCCATACTTACACTACTTAAGTTAAGTAAAGTCGGAATATAACAGTGTTATATAATATAGATACTTGTAATAAAACTATTCTTACGGATTCTATCACGATTATGTTTTAATTATTATTCCCGACGTTTCGAAGGCTTTGCAGTCTTCGTTGTCACGGGTCAGACTGAGGTGTCATTTGTCCAAAAAAGGTTAGTGTTACAATATCTACCATCATTAAAAAATTATACAAAATCAAAAAAGGTTAATTATTTGTGTTCCGATCTATGCAGTACGAGGTACTTGTGTTATAATAATGTTATAATGTTATACTAGGTAACGTTACCTAGTTACAGTTATCAGGAGTGGTTTAAATAAACAAAATACCTACATAAAATATCATAAGACACACAAAGCTATCATTTTAATCGGTTCTTATTATCTGATTGAGTTATCAATAGCAATTTTTTTTCAGTAAGTGATAACTTAGTTAACGCATTACATTGATTGATTGATAATTGGCGAAAAACATTAGAATTTTCTCGAAAGCAATTTTTTCTAAGTATATCACGAACGTAAAGAAAAAGGACACCATCTCGCCTATAGTTAAACGGACGCCACAGAGAAGCCACGCACACAAACGCGCCTGTACAAAAGTGCCCTACGCACACACACTATTACGTGTCGATAGATCGAATTGGCCGAAAACCCTGCTTCACTTCCAATGTTCCTAGCGCTACGTCCATCTTTTTTTACGTCCACGATGGTAACATACATAAAAAACAAGGAATTAACCTCCTTTTTTAAGTCTGTTAAAATATTGTAATTTGCTTACCCTTAGGAACTGCTTGCTTCGTCTGGGTGTAGAACATGAGATACAGTCCTGAGAATGGTGCATCCCTGGCCAAAGTTGGTCCAAGACCACACGACAAGCCTCGAATACCCTCCGCCTTATAAATCGCCTTCAGAGCCCCGCCCAAACTATTGTACTTGTACACGCCAGATTCGTATCTGCAAAGATATCGTATCTTTAATGCAATTTTAGGACAACGACAGGTGACGAGATTGTGAATTCGTCGAGCAAAGGGATTATTATATTTATCAACTGAGGAATTTATATTTCAGATTTCTTTGTTTAATGACCGTAGCGAAATATCGTTAAAGAACTATAAATACCAACTGTCTGTAATAAATCATCATCGTCTAATCAGTTAATTGAGCTTATTATATTCTATTTTCGTATATGAAATACCTACCTACGACAAGTAGATACTTCGTTAAAGAATGCCTTTCCATATAGAATGTGCGAGGTACGGTGAGAAAAGCGAGAACAAAGCTAGGTTTCAAAAGTGACTTCTAATAGCTACATAAACCATCTTAATTTCCGCTAAATCTAGCATGTAGGTGTATGAATTTTTTTATAGCAGATATTGGCAAATGAGCATATAAGTCAAGTCGCCCAAAACACTAAAAGAATCATGGGTGCGTTGCCAACCTAAAATGGGGGGATATAGAAATTGGGAAATCTGGAATTGGGTCACCGGAAATCTCACTCACCGAAGGAAACGTGACAACGAGCTGCCTCTTTATGTCGGTTTTCTGTGAGACAATGGTATCAAACCGGTCGAGCGGGCATTCGTGCTGTAGACGGTTACGTCTATGTGCAACACGAACGTGACTCTACCACTCAAAATCGAACAATGCAATTGCCAGATCTAATGTGATAATATCAGGAAAGCTTAGGTAACCAATATTAACATAACTGTATGTAAACGAAAGATTTTAATTTAAACGTAATTATTAGGAGGTTTCAATTATTTTAGCTGTTTTATAACCGAGTAACCAAAAAATCGGTAGGTATATGGCAACATTGTCACACACATTTCTTTTAAAGTTTCTAATGGAAGGCAACCTTAATAGCGGTTAGGCAACCTACATATCAGTCAATATAGTGACATTAATTTACATATTAATGTTTTGTAAAAGGGGTGCCAACTGTTCTGTTTACGTACATTGTTTACAAAAGTCAACTGCGTTTTGACCTCGAATTTACATATCGTATTGGCAATGTAGGGACAATGTTCTATTTAATTTGCTTATTGAAAACCAACATATTAGGTATTATTATATCGACCAGATTAATTATATCAACTTAATTGACATCGCCTGATATGACGTAAATTACATACCTTCCGATAAGAAAAAACGTATTTTGGAATTGTGATACCCCTAATTCTTCCTATTCTGATTGCAAAGGCTCTTAGATCATAGATCATGGCCTTTATCTTCATAATTAGTATGATAGATTATTTTATTTGCAAAAGGGAAAAGGGTTTTCCTGTTATTGATAATACTATTGTACCTAACAACAATAAAGTAGATACCAGAGGTAGATACTAAAATGTAGAGTCCCTTAAAGATGAAGAACTGTAACGAAGCAGTTGCACAATATTGAGGCATTGAGCAAATGATTGTTTTAGTTAATTGAAACGATGACACATCACCAAACGAATCGACATATGCGAATAAATCGATAACCTCCTAGTTTCGAAGTCGGTTCAAAATTTTTTCATTATTACCACAATTTTGTAATATATCAGTTATAAATGAAACTAATTTACCTACTTAAAATATTTTTTCACACTCACCTAGTCTTTATCACAGTCATAGGTATCAGCACAACACCGCTCATGGTTCTAGCAAGTACACCCAACATAATAGCTTCCAACGGTCCCAAATCTCCCTTGGTCTTTCCCAGTTTGGCTTTCAGCCAGTGCAGGGAGGAGAAGTAAAGTCCCACTCCAGGCACGCATCTGGCGATAGAAGGCACCATCCCACGCCATAATCCAGCAATATGCTCTTGGCGAACAATGTTGGAGAATATTGTGATCATGCCGGGTTGAATTCGACTGCTGTAAGATAAAACCAACTTTTTAATTTTAACTCTATTGATAATAATGTAGGAGTATTTTAGTTTATGAGCATTTGCCACATTCCGCAAAATAATGTTTGGTTGCAAATGATTGATATTATGGAATAATAGGTGAAATAGATATTTCAATAACTATTATTTTTATTGGTTTTCGTAATGGTAAAGAAGGATTTATATTAATGATGAATTTGAATAACTAGGTCAATAGAAGATTAGAATTAACAAATATTACTCTAACTATAATGTTTTTTTGGTAAAGAGTAATGGCCAATAGAGGTATAGGTTTTACGATTATCAAAATATTATGCAGAAATACAACAATGACGAAGTGTTTTTTTTATATAAAGACAGTACCTTGCATATTTTGAAGTTAATATTATGACTACAGATAAAACCAAAAATTTATTGAATAATTAACGCTCTTATTATTTAATATTGATAAAAGACATCCGCGAATCCGATATTTAAGTTTCAATGAACTGTAACATCACAGACAACATATTAGACAATAATTATCAAAGTCAATGTTAAGGATAAACTTTGTATTAATGATAAATGAAGTGATTAAAAACGTCATACCTACTCTTGTATATTACTCAATCATGTTGTACAAATACGTTATCGGCTACTTAGTAACAGAATAAAGATATGAATTGACTTTGCTTATGAAAGTGTTCAGATTGTTAAAAAGGGGCAACTTGGTAAGCGATAAATTAACTGCTGGGTACATAGAAATAGATTATTGGCTAGTATTAGCTAAATAATAGGAGACTACTAACCAATAGCTGAATCTCTTAGACGTAACAGCACAAACTTTGCAGTGCTTACTAAATTTCAATTAAAAATATCTTTATAAAATATTTTGCTAGTCAACACCTAACGCGACGTCCCGCATTCCATTCTTTAAAGGCGTACACGGAAATAAGCATAAGATAAAACGTACTTGACAGTCGCCGCAACAACATGGTGACTGGGGTTCTGAAGTCTTGTCTTCACCAAGTCCAAAGGCTGGAACAGTATGGTGCTAAACGTTCCAGAGAAAGACCCCGCAAGGAACGCCTTGAAAACTGGATGATACTGTAAATAAAGTTATAAATCAGCGAACTCAGTTTACTTAATCAAACCGAAGTAAGATAAACTACGACCTTTTCATGATATGTTTTAGTCTTACAATGGAAGTGTGTATCAATATTGAAACTTACATTTGCAACAATATCCATTCTGATGCAACGTCAATTCCTTCTTGATTGACTCCAAAGTTTTCTTCAAGTAATATCTTTGGGATATACGCCAAATTTATAGTACTCAAAATGGTAAAGCCAATGGCAGAGGGCACGTTTAGGTTGAAATAGTTTTAAGTAGAGTCCTAGATCGTATCCGAGTAGTCGGAATAGTAGATAGGGTTGATCCGGAACATTAAACCAATGGTCATTTTTTGCATGAGCTCGTTCGAATAATGCATGTATGATGCTACCAGCACGAATTGTAGAAAAATTAAGTCCACGAAAGGCGTGAGCGCTCGGAGCAGGCAGGCACTGCCTAGTAAAATACACGATGCACTAATAGGGGGAAAGAAAAACACAATTGATAAACTTAGCCATGAGGAACACGGAAACAAAATTGAACTCGAAAGTGGTATACACAAACGAAATAAGTAAATAATTGAAGTCAAGAATCACGACGTGCGCACTGAAAGATTTCTGACGGCAAACTGAACGATTGATGAGTGGTCGAGCGATAATAGCTAATTTATATGTCCTGTTATCGGTGGCAGACGGGGGGTTGCGGGCACTGCGCGGGGAGGAGAGGTGGGAGGTCGTGATCGTCAACCCCGCCTGATGATAAACTGTCCGTGCTTACTGACTAGGGGGTAATGAGGTATGTCCGATAAGTTAGGGTCGTCGCGTATGAAAATAATGTTATTATAAAATTGGTATACATTTTTAAGTCAAAATATAGCTTTTTAAGAATAGTATGGTCTAGAACGTGTATCCAATGAAGATGTGAGTATCTAGCTATCTACGTCCGGAAGGCATGAAAACCGAAGACGAGAATAAATTAGGTGTGAATACAAAAGTATATGTGTGAATAGCCAAGGTCGTAGGAAGTTGCTGGATGCAGGCCAACAGGTCGATCTGAATATCTTTGGAGGAGGCCTACGTCCAGCAGTGGACGTCCTGTGGCTGATGATGATGACGGTGATGAATAGCCATTCGATTTTAAATTGAATCTTCAGTCGGACGCCACCTACAAATTAAGAATTATCTCCAGAAACAGACAATATATATGTATAATAATTAGTATATCACAATTTTTAATTCCTAGACAGGCAATTGATGCTGCGGTGGATGTGCAATGTTACGCGACTAGATCGTATACGTAACGTGCACATCCGCGGCAGCCTTGGCGTCCGTGACGTAGCAGATAAATTGCAGGACTGTCGCTTAAAAGGGTATAGCCACGTTTTGAGGAAATCACAGGAGAACGTCCGTCGTATGTGTTTGGCCCAGATCGTACCAGGGTTGCGTTCCCGTGGACGGCCCAAAAAGCGCTGGTTGGACGTTTTGGAGGAGGATATGAGAGCCAATGGCCTCCCTGTGGAGGATGCTCAAGACCGGGCGAAGTGGAAGTGTTTAAGTAGGAAGGCGGACCCTGGCAGAAGGCCGGGATAACGCCAGGCAGAAAGAACAAACTTTTAATAAAGAAATTAGCAATAATACGGTCATTACTAATGTCTTTATACAATGTATTCACTCAACACAATCAAAATGGAGTTGTATAATGTAGGGTAGCAAGAAATTGTATCTTTCACTTTATTTGCAATTTATAATGGTTGTCATTATTATTTATTAACGAAAATTTATGTTCGAGAACTTTGCCGCTCATTTGGCGCTGACCCTTAGAAGACACATTTTAATCATAAAGGTTTGGTGTTCTTATTGCGGAAGAGATATCGAATGTTTAATTAAACTTATTTTAGTTATTTTAAGTGATCGAGAATCACAGAACTAATTAACAGATAATGTCTTGTTGCGTATGTTTAAATAATAATAACAATTTGCGCACTTTGCATACTAAAATAAAGCGAATGTGTATAATCAAATAACATTTGCCACAAAACATATCAATTTATTGCTTATATGAATGATGTAATAATGTTGAAATATTTGTATGGACATTACATAACAGCGTATAACTACACGAAGCATAAAACAAATTAAATAAAACAATCTTCAAAATCATTGAAATGCAAAAGACTATTATTGGTTTTCTCTATACCGCTGCAACTAATAAATGTGTTTTTAGTTAGTTTATGAGCTGGAGGGCGACTTATTATCCCAAAAAATATCAGGAATTGTCAGGCAGACAGAGGCAAAAAAAGAGCCAGTTAATTCCTTTACTTTGGCCATGGAGGACTACTCTAGGAAAAGGAAAGCCCGAATAGTGTCCAATGATAATAATTAATAAATCAACTAAATCATACATCTGGCACGCGAGGTTATGGAGATGCGGGATGTCTAACAGAGTATCTTTGTCCCGGAAGTCATATGTCAAGGGGGTTGATAACAAAAGCCTCGAACAACATATTCATAGCAATCGGTTATTGGGTGAAGAGCAACACACAAAAGGCTTTACCTATTCTGAAATACGACATATTGTGAGATTCCTCACTCTCAGAGGATTCTAACCAAATTTAGAGCTTAATGCATATGCCGTATTCTTAACGTGCCGACGACGCATATCGCGACGACACGCGCACGGCCCTGTACATGACTAAAGAGCAGATTGTTGCATTTATATCGGTTGAAACGGGCGCGAGAAGCGTCTTAAGGTCGTTGGTATCGCGTTTTTTTATATGAAACTTCACAAAACTGGTGAAAACGCAGATTTTCTATAACAATATACAAAATCTTTAACAAATATCGAAATCGAATCTAATACAAATAAGCCACGATGCCACCATTTTTTTGAATGTGTGCTAAGGTTTACTGTCTATGCTGGATTTCGTTAAAAGCGCGCGTGAGCACGCGTCATCTGCATGTCGTCGGCGCGTTAGTGAGCGGTGACCCTAATAGACAAACTTACAAATGCTAGTCTTATTGAATTATTATGAATTACCTATTAAGGCGTGTTTCCTGCACTAAAACATTACACATATACTACATAAAATATGGTTTCGCTACACATTTTTGTCTATGGTCCATTGTTCTATGATGAAGAGACAGCGAAAATGATTGTTTTGCGTGCATGATTTTGTGTTTTGTTTCAAGAAAAACAGGTGCAGGAGACGCGCCTTTAGTTCATCTTAAATTAAATATGAAACTGATTACATATTATGAAAGTATTTTCTATGTAATCTAACTCAGTCTAGTCATTATTACATTAGAACCACAGTAAAGACGACCAATTTCGGTTTGAAAAAAAATGTTTTCTGTATTTTAAATACCTATACAAAAACTGACACGCAGCATTTATTTTACTTAAGCTATAAGTATAATATGATGTGTCTTAATAATATTTGCCTCCTTGGGCTCGTGGCAGCACATATGGGCTGTGGACGGAGAGGCGGAAGCGATTTTTCTAACTTGATTTGCCCGGGACTGAAACCCTCAGAGGGGGGTTAACGTCAGAAGGCAGCTGGTCGTAAAATCTAAGCCAAATACTTTCTGCAACATGCTTGAAAATGTATGTTGTGCCAAATTCACATTAATGTGATATAAGGGCAGGTAGAAAGAAAATATATGTATTAATAATACCACTGTTGTTAACTAAAGCATTGATGAGAATCACAGAATAAATTAAAAGTATAGTCCACTTATAGCTAGGACGTCCTACTAAATTGAGCAATTATAGAGTGTATATCAGACAAAATTACACTTATGTGCATATCTTATTCCTAAAACCTCACAACGGGAGGAAGCAAGCTAATTGTCGGGATCTACTAGAAATTTGACCATTTACACCATTCACACTAATTAGAAATCCTGCAACCACATCGGACAAAGGAAAGTCCTGGTTGTCCGGAGTTCTCACAGTTGCAAAAATGTAACAGATTTAAACTTCAAACCAGGTGAACATACATACCTAATATTTAAAAAAATCTTATCCTCTGATATTATCCTCATTTGATTTTAGACAACCCTAAAATCATTATCTCCTAAATGTATAGGTACAGATAATATAAATATAATATTGTGTGTCTAAGTAATTGGCCCATTTTAGAAAGGTATCATTATTGATATTTTTTAAATGTTGCTACAAATTACAACCCTAATTTATTATGTTATAAATGTTGTTATAAGTTATGGCATATCATTTTTAAAATAGTGCAAAACATTTCTGATAACACAGATCAGACACTTGGGAGACCTCCCCAAGCTGTATATAAAGAAAACAATATTTATCGCTTCATTCAGAATGGCTATCTTGAATATTGTGTTTAGGCTAGCAACAAGTTAAATACGTATGTTATTATTTCTGATAATTTTCCCTGAACCAATCTTTTGAATGTATAATTCAGTGTAACTATTTAAAATTATACATCATTTTATTTCCAACCAAATATTGAAATGCTGTTACTGCTTGTATGGAAACATTGATAAAACTAAGTATAATGCAATAGCATAATGATTAAGAGTTTTGAGTCAAATACTATATTTCAAAAAATAAGTAGGTACCTTATGTACCTTGAGGAATGAGTAATGACCGATTTTGATATTATTATGAAGAACGGTACCTATAGAAAATTGTTAAAATTGATTTTACAGATTTTCATACATTGAAATATAAATGGATTATTAAACCACTGTACCGTTATTAGAAGCTTAAATAATGAGATAGGCATTCCCTATTTCCGTTGTATATTACCTCTCTTTCTTACTTATATCACTGTCTCTTTCGCACATCCGGTCCTAAAACAGGCGTGGAGGGGGTATTGCGAACTTTATTTTTGCAAACCGCCTTGTCCGTCATTGGCTTGAAAATTTCCGTTGTGGTAACTTGTGCTTAACAGTGCTATTATTATTCTCTTCAATATTTCAATACTTTGGGAATATTTTGTTCTTGTAATTTTTACAAGTAATCATTATTTGTTTCCTCAAAAGTGAAATATTAATTTTGAGTTTTACATCTCAAAATGAAGTGATACGTAAAACGCCTTGGTAAAAGTGTCTTTATAAAGTGTTACTTTTCGAATAGGAGTGACGCCGGCACGTAAGTTGCACAAGTATTATAAATATTTTAACGGTTTTACCGTTCGATATTATTTTATTTTTATAAACCACTAAAATGCATCATACATGCATTGCATAATTTTAATAACGATTTTGCTAATTAAATCGTTTTAATTGTTTGACCAAAGTGGTTTTAACTCTCTTTCTATTTTAATTTTCTACCCTCAAATAATAATTCGTGTCTTTTTTTCGATAGCAAATATTCTTTTTCAGCCTATTAAATAGCTGAATGACCAGTAATTCTGGTCTAAAATGTTATTTATTATAACTATATATGTCGGGCAAGCAGTTAGTAAACTGATAAATACCAGAATCCAACTGAAAAGTGGATAAATTGAAGAATTGTGTAGCTGTTCTTGGAATATTGCTTGTATGTCAGCTGATGTTGGTAATGATTGTACCGCATCCTTGTACCGCAGCTAAAGTGCATATATGCTACTGCATCTGGTTTTGGTACTTTTAAGTTCCCGTGAGACTGGAAATATCAGATTTTCAGATAAAAGGCGTAACATAACATATGCTCACACCTGTATCCCCGAAGGGGTAGGCAGAGGCGCACTAGCCAACTAGTACACCCACATTTCGCCGAGCTTAGTTTTGTTCCAGATGTGATAGGGGGCGAACCTATCGCCATATCGGTTTTATTTTAGGTGAGTTTATTAATGCTTTGACTGTACTGGAAACCATGGAACCTACCATAGTACTGATTATATAGACATACAAACTGCCTGCATGCAAATAGCAGAAATGCTTCTGAAGTGAAATTTGTTGTTTCTATACCGCACCCGCACAGGGACACGCCGGTGTTTACGTACCAGCGCATGGTACCTCTAGCAACCGCAGTGAGCCAGCGGCATGCTGCTTACATGCTAATAGCGGAATTGCTTTTAACGTGAACATATTTCTGTACAGTACCCCTCGCAGGGGGCTTGCCTCATTACTTACTAGCGCATGGTGGATAACGCAGTGAACCAGCTCGTGCTGCTTACATGCTAATAGCGGAATTGCTTTTAACGTGAACATTTGTTTCTGCACAGTATCCCTCGCAGGGGGCTTGCCTCATTACTTACTAGCGCATGGTGGATAACGCAGTGAACCAGCTCGTGCTGCTTACATGCTAATAGCAGAATTGTTTTTGAAGAAAAATTTGTTTATGTAAGGCACCCCTCGCAGGGGCATGCCTCATGACATATTAGCGCATGGTGGATACCGCGGTGAGCCAGCTCGTGCTGCTTACATGTTAATAACAGAATTGCTTCTGAAGAAAAATTGGTTCCTGTATGGTACCCCTCACAGGGGCTTGCCTCATGGCGTACTAGCGCATGGTGGACACTGCAGTAAGCCAGCTCGTGCTCCTTACATGCTAATAGCAGAAATGCTTTTGAAGCTGTATGGCACCCCTCGCAGGGGCATGCCTCATTGCGTATTAGCGCATATTGGTCACCGCAGTTAGCTAGCTCGTGCTGCTTAAATGCTAAAGCGGAATTGCTTTTGAAGACAAACTTAATTTGGCACCCTCGCGGGGCATGCCTCATTACGTACTATCGTATAGTGGATACTGTAGTGAGCCAGCTTGTGCTGCTCACATTCTTATAGCAGAATTGCTTTGAAGAAAAATTTATTTCTGTATAACGCCCCTCGCAGGGGCATGCCTCATTACGTACTAGCGAATGGTGACTACCGCAGTCAGCCAGCTCGTGCTGCTTACATGCTGTCAGTGGAATTGCTTTTATAGTAAGTTTTATTTCTATGCGGCGACCCTCGTAAGGTCATGCCTCAATAATACCAGTACTTAGTACCCCAAAATTACCACAGTAAGACAGATCGTGCTGTTTACGTGCTAATAGCGGAATTGGTTTTTAAAGTAACATTTATTTCTGTACGGCACCCTTGGCAAGGGCATGCCTCAATAGTACCAGTGCATATTAGGTACCTCTAACTACGGCAGTAAGCCAGTTTATGCTGCTTACATGCTAAGATTGGAATCGCTTAAGTAAAATTTGTTTTTATACGACAACCCTCGCAGGGGCATGCATCAACCTTATGATGGCGTACATTAACGTTATAATGGCGCCCATTAACGTAAAGGCATATAGGATGTAAATCGCCTTTAAAACTTCAGTTTCAATTTTCTAGAGTAAGGCACTCTAAGGATTTCGCCGCATTTTCAAATGAATAACCTAATCAACAGAATCGCATGGTAATTAAGGCGATCGCCATCGTACTTAAAAAACGACTGGAGATATTTGTACTCGTTTTAAAACTGCAAAGTGTTGTGTATGTGTGTAGCTCAATACGTCTGTACAGTCTGTGAATGAGCCTTTGGACATTCGTCCATTTTGAATGTGAAAAATTAAGATATCTAAACGCATAGGTATGATTTACATAAACAGACATTTGATAAGAAAGATAGACCTATCACAGGTCTTCAATCTGGCGACAGCCCAAATGGGCTAAATGTAAATACATACACGCTGCTATATGTATAGATGAAATATTCAAACTTCTTTCCTATTCAAAGATTTGTACATTACATTAACGTCTCCGGCTTCGGTGACTGAGCCGCCCGTCACTAATGGGTTGTTTTGTTGGAAAATTAAAAAATGCTAAGATCATAGTCTAGTTCTTGGGGTTTCCAAATAATTTAAAGTTCGTTCTCAACTCAACAACGTATAGTCTGAAATTAAAATAACTTATTTTGATATTTTTTTATGTTATGTGATCTGTGACTGAAATCACAAAACTACTGTCAGGAACAAAGAGAATAGCTTTCCTACAATGTGAACTTGCTTACCTCCTTAAAAGTTCTGAGAGTGCATGTGGCAATGACTCACGGTTCTGCTTGAATTTAAGTAGACAATCATTTAACGTTAGCTTATTTTTGCAACGAATGGGGGGGGGGGGCAATCCTCCAGCTCCTGTGAATAGAACGCTTCACACTCTGTATTATGCCCTAACGGGTGAAATCTGATCTACGTGCAAATTTTTTCAATAAAATCATGGATGTCCTAAAAACATGAACACGGACGCCTTTAAAACGGCACGACACGAGTAAATTGCCAACTATGTGTTCCGTATGCTTCTCGATCATGAAGCGCTTATTTACGATTCATTTAGTCCTTCAGAATTTTGTTCTATTCTTGAAGTTTTATTACCCCGTATCAGGTGATGAATATTTATATAATATGACTGCAATATTGCATTGTAATTTGTCACTTCTATATAACTATCTATACGTCTACATTACTAAAGTCTGAAACAGTTCCTTGTCGATGCTAAGGCTGGGTCCTGGTTGCCGTAAACAGGTACATACTGTATTTGGTTTTGAAGTTCTGAAAATGTATTAAATCCCAGTTATGATATGCTCATGATTCACGAAGCTATAATTGAACGTATAATTTTAATTTTCTTAGTGGCCTTCCACTTAGAAATCAATCATAAGTAAAGTTTCTGAACTTGTTCCAACAATGATGGATCAGTAACACACGAGTAGAGCAGCGTATACAGCCTTATAAGCTCCAACTCTTGGCAGGTTTAAAACCAATTTTAGGTTTTCCTGTAATACTATACATTCCATGAATCGGTATATAATGCCCATATTGTACCGAATGTTGTGATAAAGTAAGCAACGATGTTGTGGTTTGCCACGATCCAAAAACGTTTAATATGTTTCCGGAGACATAAATTTACTCAATGATTGTGTAATGACTTGATAGATGATTAACGATCTGTTCGGTATTTAAGAACATTATGATTATTATAACGTCAAGTCAGACGGGTGTGATAGGGGGAAGCACATTACCATATCCTGCTACAAAGTCCAGACTTCTGGCTGATAGCAGAAAAATCCAATATAACTTTGACCGTCCCGAGGATCGAATAAGAGACCTAACAACGTTAGTCGTACAGAGTATAAAATACAACTACACCACCGATAGTGTTTTATTATGAGTGATTGGCACCTTAACATATACATGATCAGGTGACAGTTTTAAGTTTGTTTCAATATAGAAAATGTTGATGCTGTTGGGTGAATGATGTAGGTACGTCCAGTTACCTGCTATAATTTATCAATAGTATCTAGTTATAAATCTTAAAATAATCACCGAATGCAGCAACTAACAATGTTATGTGATGAAACAGGATTCTTGTGAGTTTGCATAACAGAAACTGGATTACTGTCGTTTCATTAATTTCAGTTACTTTGATGAGTTTCAACAGGAACATTGTTGACATTCTAGAACACTCACTTATAACATCAACACTAGTTTTTACTTAATTTATAAGAATAAAAACTTAGTCGCAATTAAAATTTATTGTTGCTATCATTGATAAAATAAATTGGTGATTGATGTCACTTATTTTAAAGATGTTTGTTACACTCGCTTGGATTCTGCCTGGTCTCCCACCATACAGGTACTCTTAGTACGGGGATCGTTGCACAAACATCTTTGTTGCTATAATATTGAGTACCAAAACAGTACTCAATAATATGATTAATTTGTATTTGTACCCTTTTATAGGTACATATTTTTTAGTTATGTTTATTAAGAACAGTATAATTACACATAAATACGTAATATAATATTTCCAAGTGTCATGACACATTGTGAAATGTGAATTTTCTTGAATCAGAAATATTTTCTTTCGCACGTAATCTTATGTATTACCAAGTCACATTGGCGGTCCTACCAGGCGATAACAAACAGGTCTCATTATTTAAGCTTCTAATAACGGTACAGTGGTTTAATAGGAGCGTTTTACCTGAAAATAAAACGCATATTAAACTACTTACCTTATTAGAAGCTTATTTTTTATCGCTGCCTGGTATAATTCGACGCAATGACGGACAAGGCGGTTTGCAAAAATAAAGTTCGCAATACCCCCTCCACGCCTGTTTTAGGACCGGATGTGCGAAAGAGACAGTGATATAAGTAAGAAAGAGAGGTAATATACAACGGAAATAGGGAATGCCTATCTCATTATTTAAGCTTCTAATAAGGTAAGTAGTTTAATATGCGTTTTATTTTCAGGTAAAACGCTCCTATTAAAATAAACAGATTTAATTCCTGATGACACAGCTATATTTTTTGTATGTCTTCTGTTAATATTGCATAAACTGTAGTATCTATATTATCAGTGTTTCAACTGATAGTAAAATTGTAATTTCATAGTTCATAATTATGGCTAATTTTAATGTTTGATACACCAATGCTTGGCAAAAGTTTTACTAATATTGTGTTACAATGTTCATGTGAAACCGGGTCTTCTGAACTAAAACATTACACGAAACATGATTTTGCTACACATTTTTGTGTATGGTCCATTTCTCTAATGGAAGGAGATAGCAAAATATTTTGCATATTTTTTTTTATCTCATGAAAAATAGGTGCCGGAGACACACCTTTGATTATTTGGTATTATTGTTTGATAATGTTCATTCCTATAGAGTATACCTACTTATGGCTTGTCATAAATATTATTACATTCAGGAAATATAATAATTATCTTATCATATTATAGATTGTAACTTCTTTAGTAGGTATTTACCTTTGCCAATATACCTTCTTCAACTAATACTCATTGGATGTCAAAACATCATCATTCTGTAATTTTGTGGGATTCTTATTTTCAGTTTACATCAGTGATTCAAATGTGGTTCTAAAGTAATATGGTGATTTGCCAATATCCAGTGTTAAAATAATGAGTCACAAAAACAGTTTGAGTTATACCAGTACCAAAAAACAGGTTTTACCATACAAAATATGGACATATATGTAAACATTCTAAAAATAGGAAAGTAATGTTATATGATGAAATATATATTGTGGTCACAAAATAAGCCTGGTAGATATGAACATGCATACATTGAAGGCAATGTGACAAGGGTCAGGAGGAGGCATAATTATCAACACACAAACAACTCTGCAGGGGATCACTTACATCGTTATCATTAGAATTCTTGAGGTCAACGGGCGCCGTGGTATCAATCGCCCAACCGTTCGAAAACGCCTCCAGCGATTGCGACATTATATTCAAAATATTCGTAATATAATAAGATTTTTTCCACAAATGTATATCGTAACTTGTCCAACATCTTCACACTGTATGGCCCCGACACCGTATCTACGCAATCACATGTTTAGCTATGTATTACGGCGTGACGAATCGAAAGAGTAAGTAAACGTTATCTTAGATAAAATAATGCACAAAGTAAATGATAGTGAATTTTTCTTCCAAAACAAACAGAATGTCCTTGGCATTTTCTTTTGACGTTAGTTGTCAGCACTCAGCTGATTACGTCAAAATTTGACCAATAGAAAGGTCGGAATCTTAAAAAAAGTTTTCTGCAACAAACGCGTTATCGCTGCATTCAGTTTCAAACATGAAATAATATTTCAATTTTCATTGTACTTCTGTTCAAGACCGAAGTGTCGAATGTCCTTTTAATATTTTTTTATATTATTTACACAGACACCTAACACCATCTACCTATACTTGTGATGGTGAATAATAATGGACTCCGTTGCTATGTATAAAACGTCCTAACTCTAATATCAGTGGCGGCGCTAAATCGAAATTGATCGTCGGCGACATAAGCCTTGCGAGACCCCTAGAGTTTTCCGGCAAAATATATTGGCAGTCTTATTTGATGAGGTCCTATAATAATTGAGGATGGTTGCGAGGCTCCTCTAGGCGCGAGGCTCCTCTAGGCGCGAGGCGGTCGCCGACGCGACGTCACCGACGCGATGCCGTGGCGACTAACGCCGCCACTGCCTAGTGCATGACTTTCTCAACCACCATTGTGACATGCCTATAAAGAGCACTCCTAAGAACAATATCTAACAAAGTCACGACTAGGTAGGTAAAATAAAATACATTATTTCTACCTGACTTTATTCCATCTCAATGTGGGGTCGGCGCAGCACGTTTTTTCAAAGTTCTTGTAATAAAGATTTCACTCGTTTTTACGATCGGTCGCATATCAGGCGTCAGGCGTCCCCCTCTGGAGGATTCAATTAAATTCAGTCCCGAGCAAACCAAATTCGAAAAATTGCTTTGCCTGACCTGGGAATCTAAACATCAACCCAAGACCTTCCGGTGCTCTGCCCATGTAAACCACTAGATTAGACCAAGGAGGCCACTGACTTTAGAATATTGACCACTTACATTACATTGTTGCCTTTGGGACGGGAGGTATCATTGCGGTTTCGCGATGTGGTGGGTGTCGGCCCCTAGCTTTTGTAGCCCTTTAACATGTAAACAACATATTATAAGCAACTTACTTTTTTTTTCAATATCTATGTATAGGTACTACTTTACCTATATCCATACCATGATTGATGATTTTTATTACGAGCTGTGTTATGCTCACTTGCTTAATCATACGCAAGTGGAAATGATTTGCGTTTTTAAATACATTATTATATTAATCATGTCAATTATTATTTCCTAAACTTTCCATTAAAAATAGGACATTATCTTATCGCTAAAGGTTTTGATAGGCTCGCGAATCGTAGGGGGTATACAAAACATCACGCGATGTAAATACGTCTGCTCCTTCAGGGTTATCGTGTTTACACATTGAGGGCCATATCATTTGCGTAGTTAATTATAATGATATACGTAGGTACATACAGCATATATTCGTATGGCAGTATTTTCCGGAAGGTCTTCTTTATTAGATATTTTGTGTTCTAATTTGCACAGACGACAGACATAACATAAAATTTAATAGAGAGAGTTATGCCAATAAATATGATCAAGTAGTCCTGATCTGCAGTGATGGTATGTTAAGAATCTAGTCTGCACCGCAAAAAAATAATACCTACCCGAAAGACAGTGTCGGCACTGGGCACCGGCGACGTTGGCAACAGCCGATGGCTTCGTGCTTGAAGGGGCCTCGCACCCGCCACCGACAACAGCTGAGCGTAGCGGGCTGAAAATACCTCCACCCAATCAATTTGCCAAGGGCCCTCAACACTATAGTTATGCCACTGCCATTAGGGATACCTACTAACTACTACTTATACTACATAAATACAAAGTTACATAGATGATATATTGGAAAGGATGATTTGGGCAACCGAAAGTCTCATTAATCTTAGCAAACGTTCTAGCAATCTTGCAGACAAATAAATATACAGCGCAGCTATAGAAGCAAACAAGACAATAAAATAATTTATCACATGTCTTTGATCACAAATCACATTACACCAATGTTATAATGGCGAAAGTTTGTGATTGTGTTTGTATGTTTGTTATTTCTTCACGCTCACGCGGGTGCACCAATTTTGATGAAACTTGGTATGAGGGTAGCAGATACCCTGGATTAACACATACCTAGGCTACGCTAACGGAGTCACGGGCAACAGCTAGTAATGTACTAATGTATAAATATAAGAGCGCCTAATATATTCTACTTAGCAATGACACAATGCTGCTGTCGGCGTCGCCGCTGAATGTTGATTGCTGAGTGCTATAGTGCTGGCCTATATCCGGCAGTGGACGTCCTATGGCTGATGATGATGATGATGAAAGTGCTGGTAGCGTAGCTATAAAGACGACCTGCTTTTACTTATGTACTGGATGCATATGATGATATTTCGGGACCCATGTAAGGCTAAAGCCGCGTCTCCTGCACTAAAACATTACACGAAACACCTACACAAAATTATGGTATTTCTATAATAATTCGTTTGTGGTCCATTGTTATATATGAGCAGGAGACAAATGAAAGACCATGTTATGTATCGGTGTTTTTAGAGTTTTGTTTCGAGAAATACCAGCGTTTGCTGGCCTGTATACAGCGTGTGTAGGTACTAGTGGTATTACGTACGTACTATGTACAGTATGAGGTAAAAATAATGCTGTTTTTAAAATAAGGTAAAAATAATTTAGGTACCTACTACTTTCGACAGCCTCCGTGGCGCAGCGGGACAGTAGCCTACTGTGAAGCGAGAGGCCGCGGGTTCGATCTCCGCACCGAGACAAATGTTTGTGTGGCCCACAGATATTTGTTTCGGGTCTGTGTGTTTTGAGACCGAAAGTCTCTCGTTGTTCCACGACACAAGACACGATCTTAGTGTGAGGTGAGGGGTCAGAACTATGTGTGTGACTGTTGGGTTTTATTTAATTACCTACTACTTTAACAGTAATGGCATTAATGGTATAAGAGGTACCTATGTTATATAAGTTTTTGAGTAGTAGATCCATACTGTAGAGTGTAGATAGCTACGTTTACAGCACGAATAGGCCGGCTCGAACGTTTGGACACCACTGTCTAACAGAAAACCTACGTAAAGTAGCAGCTGTCAGGTTTCGTTCGGTGAGTGAGATTTCCGGTGGCCCAATTTATTATCCGTAGAAATAAGTATATGATTACCTACCAACACACAGGTATGGTTCGGCTAATGGCCAGCCATGGCTTGCAAGTTGCAAACATCTGTGATATTCAGAACAGTACCAATATGGATATGAATTCCGGATTTCATTATATTAAATGATTCTGACATTACCTCCATAAATATTGGACATGAAGCCTTTTAAACAGTAATACATTATTCATTGAATAAGCTTAGCTCGTGAGGCCTTGCCTTTTTTGTCTTAGGATCAAGACGAGCATCTGTTCAGGGTCTTTAGTACGAGCAAGTCTTGACAGCTCTCACTTCTCGAAAATGATTATACGAGTAGTTTTCGTTTCTCGATACATTTATTTTAGTTTGCTGTAGTTTCCGCAAGTGGCGCTGTCATTCAAATGTGTGGAGACAACAAAAACTATCACAGAATCACAGTTTGTCTGTCAAAGTTATCAAAACTTCAAAACAAAACAAAACTATCAAAGTTAAATTTCATCCTAGTGGTAATTACCTAACTAGAATTTTAAAATAGTAAAACAGACGATTATCAGAATAGTTACCGAAATAAAAATATCCTAAGACTTTGGAATTCCAGCGGCATGAGCAGAAAAATTTCTGACAACCGTAAATGTATTCGAACTCGATGCGCGTCTATGAAATTTGTATGAAATATTAACCAAACGTCATCAGTGCGCAGCGAACTCGAATACATTAGCTGGTAGGTTAGCTAGGATAGGGCCTCACGCACCAATCCCAACTGCTTCCAGTATTTCCAGTCAATCCCCTGCCACCATTCCTGCCATATGCCATTCCCATACAATCCATTCCCTTACACTCTATTCCTATTTCACCTTATCACCCTATCTCAGCCATCCCATCGTTATTATGTCCATATTTGCCTGCCTGTTGTCTAATTCAAATATATAATGTAAATTATATTAATCCTAATTTAAAAATTTACTTGTGTTGACTTGTCATAAGTGCTTTTTTACATGCCTACGTGATCAATAAAGATTTTTATTTATTTTATTTACATTTACATTTACATTAGTTTTTCGTGCTCGGGCTACAGGTTATTAATATCTGCCTGTGGACCATAGTTCATCATTATCATATTCATCATCATCGCAATCAGATCAGCAATTTGATAGCAAACAATTACCTAAATGTAGAAATGCATGTAGAATGTCTTGTTCTAAGTAGATAAAAAAAACAACAAATTATTTTAGCTTATTTTATTCTACGTACTTCCATAAAGCCGAAATAACTTTACGAAACTTACATGACTAAATATTACGGATCAATATATAGCTATATAAGAAAATATAGAAATACGTGAATTAAAAACATTAATCACAGTGTACTAACACATTATTAAATACATTTTGGAATGATTAAATTCAATTTTTTAATAAATAAGAAAAAATGGAAACCCTCATTTTAGTTCTAAAGAGAAATTTTTGTTAGACACCATTGGAAAACAATTTAATGGCTCTTAAAGAGCTTGAAGGCACGATAGTACTATATTATAAAATAAGTTATATTTCTAATAATTGTACTGTTTTACGGTTTTATTATAAAAGGTGAGAAACATTGGCACAATATTATGAGAATTATTACAAAAATATAATACGAAATAAGCGAATAAATTTTACGATAAAACTAGTTAATTTATAATCAAATGCTTGTTGACTTACACTTAAGACTTAGATTATATTGGAATATTTGTTGGAATTAACGCTCGAAATTTAATTGCGTGAATAAATCTCCCTTAATAAATATAGATTTAGTGATTGCTAAATGCAAATAAACGAAGCTAAAACGACCATATTAAGTGTTCTTATATGGAATGAATACGAATTAATGGAACCGATTATTGTGTTGACGAAAGAGATTCGTGTGCTGAGAATTTTTGATTTATATTCCCTCTAGTCTAATAAGTCGTTATTCACATGGATCTAGTAAGTACAGAACTATCTTATTTGTGTCTCGATGATTGATAGCTGCCGTTATACCCAAATAAAGTTATGAGTATAATGGCAACTAACTTATCAATTGTCAATAAAGGAAGCACTTGAAGTGCCAAAGGCAGTTTACATGTGCCTGGTGTTGCCAAAGTTGATGCCACTCTGGTTGGCTCCCTTGTTGGACCCGTATTGTAGGGAGATGACTCCTTGTCCCGCTCTGAGTTGCTCTTCTGAGAAGTTTCTTACATTCTTCTCAGCTTCTTTTGGCCCAATGGTTGGTTTGCCGAAGTTTCCAGCCTGAAATTTGAGAAAATATTATGGGTTTTATATTTTTTTCGAAAATATTATGGGTTTTATATTTTTTAACTCCAACAACACGGTCCCGAATCCTAGCATTTTATTGATACTACGCATCAGTAAAAGAGGTAGATTAAAGGTGCAGAGAGAGAGAGAAGGAGCGAAGCACTAGGCGTCCCTCCCAAAGTCGGAGAAGGGATGACCTTCGTAATAGGGAGAGATAGGAACACCGCGGGGTTTAGTCGGTAGGACGGCTTTAGGGCCGGTGAGTGCGACATACCTCCATGCTCCGGCATGGAGAGATCTTTAAATAGATTACCCGAGGAAAAAAAAGGTAGATGAAACCTGTATCTCAAATATCAGGAATTGTTACGAGACGAACGAACTATACCTATCTTACCGGAAATATCCTTTGATCGATACAGTGACTGGGTGTCCGCAATCTTTAAATAGCTAATATAACAAGTACCAATAGCTTTTTAATACTTGTTAAAATTATCTGTTCGCGAAACTCATAGTAATAGATATCAATAATAAATTATAATGTCTAACTGTTGTGTCAATTTAAAATATTGTTTTCGTAATAGGTCAATTCTGATTTATTTGATCTGAGGTCATAGCTTTAGAGCTAGCTATAACTATGCTATGATGCTTAGGCAAAAACTATTGCTTTCCTTTCGTTTATGGAACACGCCTAATGTATAACATGATGAAATACAGCACTTACGGCCTGTCTATTCCACCTTTCGCGTTGAGTTGTCCAACGACGGGACTAGTGAGACTAATTCATCCCACTAGTCCCGCGGGACTGATGAGACCGATAATTCGGTGCCAGTTGTCCCGTTAGTGACATCACCGTGTTATCTCTTTCAACTTTCATAGGTATGGTTACTGGGTGTTCATTATTATAGTCGTATTATTTCTACCTGCCCTTATCCCTTCACGTAGGGTCAGCGCAATATACTTTTCGAGCATGTTCTAGAAATGATTTGGCTTAGTTTTACGACTGGCTGTCTGCCTAACGTCAACCCTTCTCTGAGGGATCCAGATCCGGACAAATCAAATTAGAAACATCGCTTTGCTCGACCTGGGAGTCTACAGCAGGACCTCGCGGTCCACAGCCCTTACACAGTTTAATCTGTCTTTTAAAATATTGAACATCCTCACCTTTCTGCCAAGTGACTGTAGGCAGATGACCACGGAGTTCAAATTCTGCCTCTCCCAAAGGTCGACTGTCTGGAACGTCTCCTGCGCTGGTACTCCGAGATTTTTCGCTGCTTCTAGGAAAGCGTTGATGTTCTCCATGCACTTGAACGCCATTTTTGAGTTGTTCACCTTCTTCACCAAGTTTGGCTGGATGTTGTTTGCTAACCTAGAAACAAGGATTTACACTGTTATTTTATGTGTTTCATTCGATTGAATCTTATATTGCATACCTAATATAATAGATGTCAATATAATTAGTCTGTAGACTGTGAGCCTTCTAAAAAATTTTAATAAAATAATTGACTGCGATAAAAATATTGTAGATGATATTGTAAGTACAGACATCGTAGGTTTTAGTATTTTATGAGGAACAACAATCCACTCGAAGTCCTTACGCGTTCTCTACGAAGAGATGTAATGGGTTAATGAAAAATGTTATATATTCGGTTAGAGCGGGTCTTCGTGAAATGTACAAGCTACATTTAATTAACTGATTTTATTACTGGAACTATACGTTTCTGTAACTGGAACCTTCTTTATTGACATACATATGTGGGAGTGAATCTTCTTTGTATCAATTATTGTACTAGTTTAATCGCCTAGGCGATAGTTTTATTGATATGAAATTACTTTCAAGTGATATCCATTCAACTAATGGCAGTAGGTAATATCGATTTAATTGCATTTTAATGGTGGTCATTACTACCATAGTGTCTAATTGTTGCTACAATATAGTAGAAATGGAATTTCTAAACCAACATCATCTACATTTTATTACGATAATGTTACACTAGTACATAATATTTGCTAATATTTTTAAACTGAGCCCTCAGTAAGAGTTAGTTTTGATTTCTGGCCCTTCTCGAAAATGATGATGGATTTCGTTATTCGTTTCGTTATTTTAGTTCACTGTACTTTCCGCAAGAGGCGCTGCTTGTCAAATGTATGGAGATAATTAAGTTTTCATTTTCATAGTTTATGAAAATTCATATAAGGCCCCCTGTAAATGTAGTTGTAACCGAAATTATATTAGAAAGAAAATACAATATGTTTATGGAAGTTAAAAAAACGGCCTATCGAAAAGATAAAGAATCTTAAAAATCAGTTCACATTTCCCGAAGATAGCAAGTGATATGCATGCACTAGTATATAAAAAAAATACGAATTAAGAACTTGCTCTTTTTCAAAGTAAAAAATAAGACTGCAACTCACTTGCACAATAGCGTGCCGTCCTTAAGTACTTCGTAGAAGTTGTCCATATCTCCAGACACGTTCTCAGGCTCGCCGGTTATCAGCCTGATCCATTCTAATGACTCCTGCGCCAACTCTTCGCTGTATTTGCTGTTAATCTGAAAATAATCAGAAATCCTCGTTATATGGTTGTGATAACAGAGCATCTGAAGAGTAGTTTTTAAGCTGCAGATTTTTCTGAAGGAGTAATAATGCTAATAAATAACCCAATCAGGTTCGTTAAATCTATATTCAGATATTGGGCAACTAGTTTCACTTTTGCACTTATTGAGTCTACCGGTGCTGCGGTAAAGCCAGCTGGTCTATAAAAATGCACTAAGGCCGTATTATCAGCCTTTTGCACGTTCAATAATATTAGTTTGTTTTATGTATTTATTTTCTCAATAATCACCCTCTTCGCAGAAAACATCATCATTGTATGTACCAGTAGCTTAGACCACAAGTCTAAATTCTATTTCTTAATTTTGCATGTATGGCTTGGAGAAAACTATAATCGTTTTCTAAAAGAAAGTACTTTCAAAACTAATACGTACTAAGGGCCCTGACAACCCTATGTGTGGCTAAATATGAGTGTACTGGATTACATCGTTATCTGAGGTAAATAAAAGTGTTTTACGAAGACTACTTTTATCCCTTTTATAATTTATCTTCGTATCGCTTACATAAATAACAGTGAAGGTAATTTTAACTGCGAAGAAGCCGTGTGCGTGAATCGAATCGATTTGCCACAGTAATAAATGTAATGTGTGTTGTTTGCATACATCAATATGAAATATCTTGGATGAGGTATATCGATATGTACCTACAGCGGAATTAACACTCTGCTTTGGTTTTTATTGAGCTTAGTCCATTAGATATAAACCTGTAAAAGCCCCTCCGTGTATACTGTTGATCGATTAATCGGAAAACCAATGTTTTGCTCAAAGAATATCGATTTTTAACCTTCGTTGTGACTTGTGATAGATAAAAACGGTGAATCGACTCGAAATTCGATATTTCCGCACTTTGATCTTCCTATTACTTTTTGTTTTTTACATTATTCTCCTTCCATTATATATAGAGGTAGTATACTTAGATTAATAATTCACTAGTATAATAATGCTTATCTATGTTTGTAAAGTATGTCTATAGTTAGTTATTCATGTAGGTACCCAAGAAGTATTAGTTGTTAAAGTAGCATCGACTTTTCTAGAATAGGTAGCAGGTATCTACTATTAATTTGTATTTTGACTTCTTGTTCTTGTTTTGAAGCATAGATTCTCAATTAGTTATCCAATAACTAATTGAGAAGTTTTCCTTGCATCTCTTACATCTTAACCAACAAAGACCACTCTCAGTATAGATTTAAAATAAAATAGAAATCCGGAATCATTTCCATATTTGGTAGATTTTGCTTAAAATCAACTTTTTTTATTGAGTCATGTTTTAATAAAAGTCTATGATGTAGTTTGTCTCGCCATTAAAGTTAAAATAGGTATACATAATAAAAAAAAGTACTTCATTTTAGTCAGACTTCAAAAAAGCAGAAGGTCCTCAAATCGTCTGTATTATTTTTAATGTATGTTCCCAAATATCTCTGTCAAATGTGGACCGATCGCAGATTATTTTTGTGTTCAGTAGAGTTTATTCCAAGGGTGGTCCAATCTAATTTGGTCACGAATGTCACGATTGAATAAATTTTAAATTCGGTCCGTTGTTTTTAAACTTGTGATTAATTAAATACTAATTATTTTGTGCCACAGGCAGTCTATCTAGATTCTAGTTCATTCTAGTTCTATGTTAGAAATTCTCTGGGCAACAAAACGGTTTCCGTACGACCTTCGCATACCAATGGGACTAGTAACTCGCACAACATGCATTCTTTAGTTAGTAGCATCTTATACTTTTCGCCAAGGTTGTTTCAACGCTACAGAGCACACATAACGCTAATAAATACTAAATAGAGCTGTGTTTCCTCCTGAGCTTGTATTTTTTTTATGTATGTTACGTGATATCTCCGCCGAATGTGGAGCGATTTCCAAAATTATTTTTGTGTTCGATAGAGCTTATTTCAAAGGTGGTCCCATATAAATTTGGTCACGATTGGATTTGAAGTCGACCAGCCTGCCTGACGTCAGCCTTGTCTAGGGTATCCAGTCCTCGATACGATTTATCCTCGTAATACCGCAAATGAATATATAATAATAATAATAAGCCCTGTAATATTACTGTCCCCCTGCTGGGCATGGGCCTCCTGTACTAATGAGAGGGGTTAGGCCTTAGTCTACCACGCTGGCCTAATGCGGGTTGGTAGACTTCACATAATAAATGAATATACTACAAGGAAATTGTAAATATGTTCAGTGCATAACTTATTAACGGTAGGAACTGAAGGTTACTGATAACGAACGATTGAAGTTATTTTCCAACAATGTTAGTTCGCGTTTTCCTGTGTCGTCATATTTGGGACAATCAGTGCGATTGACAATATTAATTGTGCTTTGATTTCAAATAAATACGTCAATCCGCATATAAAAAGCTATACAGCATAAAAAATATAAATTATTAATCCACAAAAATAAAAAACAACATTAGTCTGTTCCCGATCCCTATGCCAGATTTTTTTTTATATCAGACTCTGGCAAACGAGCCGATGGGTCACCTGATGGTAAGTGATCTCCACCACCCATAGACACCAAAGATACAAAAAGAATTACAGGTGCGTTGCCAACCTAAAAGGCGGAAATGGAAGGGGAGGGAAAGAGGGACTGGGAAAGGAAGAGGGGAAATGGGCCACCGGAAATCTCACTTACTGAACGAAACGCGACAGCAAGCTACCACTTTACGTCGGTTTTCTGTGAGACAGTGGTATCTAACCGGTCGAGCCGGCCCATTCGTATTAACGTCCATAAACGTTACTATCTACAGCGTGGCTCTACCACTCCTCAAATTCATCCATTGTTGTCAATTATTATCCCTGATGCGATCGTGTTACCATCATCATCATCATCAGCATGGTAAATACGTTTACGATCTCACCGAAGGTTATCAAAGATCATGCGGAGGAAAACTATATTATCGAATGCAAGATAATAAGCAAAATAACATACAAGTGCAGGGAGATTATAGTAGGATGATCAAAGTGTGCGGTGACATTAAAATTTATTGTTTGATAATTGATTTAATTAGATTACTATATAGTATTTATGCCGTGACATTGTTTGTTATATAGTTAATGGTTTAAAGTCTTATTTAAAATAATTTACAAGATGCAATTTGCACATCATCATCACCCATAGGACGTCCACTGCTGAACATGGGCCTCCCACAAAGATTTTCAGATCGACCTGTTGGAAGCGGCCTGCATCCAGCGACTTCCTGCGACCTTTATCAGGTCGTCGGTCCACCTTGTAGGTGGACGTCCTACGCTGCGCTTGCCGGTACGTGGTCTCCATTCGAGAACTTTTCTGCCCCATCGGATATCAGTTCTACGAGCTATGTGCCCTGCCCACGTAGAAGAACGAAAGTCACCGACATAGCCCAGAGGATTAGCAAGTTGAAATGGCATTGGGCAGGGCACACAATTTGCACATTATATAAAAGTTATTCATTGCTTTCACTAAATTCAGTCAATAACATCATTGCTTATTTTTAGCCTCTAGCATATCATTAAAAATTGACTGTCATCTTATGTTTGTTCACACAGTTATCAAGAGGTCAGAAAATTGTGAATGTTGATTAGCAAACATATTAAACTTAATTTTATATTGACATTTACTAAAATATATATGATTCAGAACCGTGTTGTGAATCAAACTGGTTTGGAGATTGTTATAGAGTGAAAAGCGGATTGTGAGTGGTCTTCGAAAGATTAACGTTATTCTAACGGTCTTCATTTAATTTTATATTATTAATAAGTATCTAGTACAATACTTCTGCAGATTTTACTTGATTTGAGAGAGAAGAGCTTCTACTTTCTTAATATAACTAAGTAGTATATACATTGGCCACAACATCTTGTCAGATGATTGTTGCAGCGATTGTGATTGTGGAAATAATTGAGGAGTTAATGGTGAATAACACGCAGTCAGGACGTTCGTAGTCTGGTGCTGGTACATTTCCTCCTGTGGCTTACAAGGCCAATGGCAGCACGACATCTCTTGCCACATTCATCGCAGACAAACCGCGAAACTGAGGGAGAAGTAGTTGCAGCAGCACGGATCCTTTTCTGCTTAATCTTATCAAGCCAGGCTTCGAGGACTACGAGGACATTATTTGACTAACTTGTACCTAAAATTGATCAAGGTTCATCATCCAGAGTGATAAAATTCAGATGTTAAATCTCACAATCTCTGGTAATTTCATTGTTTGCACACTGCTGCTTTACTGTAGAGATAACTAACCTGTGGTATCTACCCATTCGGCTTCTTAATGCACTTATCACTTACGCCCGAATGGTCAAACGCTGCTCAACTTTAACGGCTTCTTATATTGATTTTCGCCATACAATTTTGACAGATAAAGTGGCCTTAAAAGACATAAGGCCACCTTAAGTGTATGAACATTCGGCGGTTAGTAAAGCAATTGCAAACTGGTGGTTTGAGCACATGTTTGAATTCATATTGTCAAGCTTAAGTTTTTCTATGACCTTAATTAAATCGTGTGTAAAATAATGAACAGGTGCCCCTAATTTTACACCTGTTCTATTTACCTACAATGTTTACACGAAAGGACGCACTGTCTGTTACTAAACGTACGTAACGAAATGCGGTCATATTGTATGCATAAATTAATATTGTTTGGATTCGTTTGCTACTGTCATATCAAATGACGTATGGAAAGTTATTATTATATCTCTTTTGGAATAAGTAGATACTCCATTAGTTTCGATAACGCTGCATACTTTTAGATCAAAAACTTGTTATGTTAAAGATTGCATAGGTAGACCTTAATTGTTGTTTCCTTATGGCGACTTGTAGCTTTATTACTAATTTAGACCTAAACTAGATTTGTCCTACAGTTCATTACTATAAATAAATCGAGATTCGGGATAAATCGAAATTTATCTAAGTGCTGCAAGTGTGATTTCATTAAAATAATGGATACAACTTTTTGTTTCCTCGTTAAATATTGATTTTGTTGTTTTCCTTCTTATACGTCTAGTGACTTATGTTAGCGCGTGGTCATGTTAACGTTGACTGGGATTGGGTATAGAAATAATACAGTTACAAGAGTCATTAATCTCACTGTGAAGAATGCCCAAGACTGCGCGAAATTAAGTAAGAAGGCGGACCCTGGATTAACGCCCAATAGAAAAAAAATTACAAAAGGTGACGTCATATTCTCATTAGAATGCAATCGAATTGGTATAAACTCACTCAAATTCATTTAGAACGCGATCAAATTAGTATGGAATCTCGATGTACCCTTAATACGAGTTTTTCTCGATTCTCAAAATCGACGGTAGTTTTCAGTATCACCATACATTTTTTAGTTCATTGCAGTTTCCACAAAGTGGCGCTGCACGTCAAATGTATGGACAAAACGCAAACCATAATCGATTTAGAGAATGGAGAACTGTCAAAATAAACTCGTACTAGGGGTACTGCGGGCTTAGACAAGTGGCCTATGCGCTAGTCGAATAGAATAAATGTATGGAAATGACATAAGAGTACGCCGCATATAGAATTCCCATACATTTATTTTAGTAGACTATTCTATTCGACTAGCGCATAAGCCACTTGGCTAAACCCGCTGATGTCTCATTTAATGTGAATAATTGATGAGCCCATGAGTTACATTTCATACGTTATCCTTCAACATTCAATTGAATCAACATTTACCAATAATATGACAGCATTGTTTTTGTATCGATGACGAATGGAATTACTACGAAAGATATACCTTCATTCATGGTTATTTTCAATTGATTGGCCTTACTATGAAATACAGGCGTTTGGAATTCCATGTTATTTTTCAATTTGACCTTACCATACGGGCGTTTGGAATTCCATTGATAGTTTCAAAAGCAGGAAAGAAGACCTCAGAGACCGTTGTTAAATTTATTAATTAATATAAATATTAAACAATGTTATTGCAATTACCAACATAATCATATTATTAAAGTAGTACACGTGGGAATTATCCTGTACCCCTAGTACGAGTTTATTTTGACAGTTCTCGATTCTCAAAATCGACAATAGTTGCTTTTGGTCCATGCATTTGACTAGCAGCGCGACTTTGCGGAAACTGCAACGAACAAAAAATTGAGAAACTAAACTATCGTCGATTTCGAGAATCGACAAAAGCTCCTACTAAGAGTACTGAACTACTTAATTAACTTCAATCAATGACTCGTTAATTATGAGTGCACATTCCAAAAACGACATGAATCAATAATTTACGAGAAACATCGATGCAAACCGTTTTGTAACTATTGGACTACCAAATACGAACAACATGACGTCACCTCAAAAAGATTCAGCCGTGAGTCAGCCTCCTTCGGTGCCAGACGTATCAAAAGAATACTTTGCACAACCGGATTTAAAGTGAGTTACATCAAATGTACCGTTCCTCAATAAATAGCGGTAAGTGTTCCCTTAAATTAACGGAATGAGCGCCCTCTGGACACGAATCAATATTTTAATTACTTAAATCCTGATACGGACACCCCTCGACGTCTAAATGGTTACCACCATAAATATTCCCACATTGATTATTCCCATGAGTTGTCTTTTAAAACGGGCTCCTCTATTTTTTTTATAGCCCAACTGCCTCGGTGGCGTGGTGGTATTTCGGTACAACTACGGTTCTGAGGTCTCGGGTTCGATCCCCGAGTCGGGCAAAGTGATATTGAATTTTTCCATATCAGCCCGGAGTCTGGAATTTGTGCCCGATATGGCGATAGGCTCGCCCCCTATCACATCTGGGACGGAACTAAGCTCGGCGAAATGTGGGTGTTCTAGTTCGCTAGTGCGCCTCTGCCTACCCCTTCGGGGATACAGGCGTGAGCTTATGTTATGTTATGTTTTTATTTCTTTTATATATTTGTTTTTATCCGAGCACGGCAAAGTGACCACACTACACCTGATGGTAAGCGATGTGCGGTCCAAAAATACCAGCCACCACCTATAGACCAGTATCATGCCGGCCTGCATAAATGCTTCTTCACACTCCGTTTGAAGGACCTACTGTATATTTTTATTAAATTATTTACATCTTATCAATGGTGGATATTGACGGCTCCAACGTCATTGGGTTGGGGTACCAAGAAAGATACTGCCGGATTTTAAGAAATCCTCTAAGAACCATTTGCAGCTCCGCGATTAATCTCGATTTATCTCAAATCTTGTTACAGATAAATCGAGTTTAGATGTAACTCTAGTAATAGCGCTGCTAGTCGTCCTACCTAAAATTCCAAAATTCGCCCGATTTTTTACGGAATTAGTTGAAATTACTTTTATTTTTGCGAGTCAAAATGACATGGTTTGGCTATGATCTTGTCACTATATCTCGCAAAAGTATTTAAATCTTTAGATTCAGTAATCAGACCATTAGGGGACTTTTACGCGTCATTGAATCACAATTTTGGATGCAATGGTTACTTAATTAGCTATGAAATGCATGTTTTACGTTTAACCTATCGTATTTTCTTAACAAACACGTTCACGTTTGCGTAATGGTCGTTTTATTCTCGTATGTTCTGTATATTGCAAAATACATTATTTTTTACAATATGTTTGTTGGAAATAGTCGTAGTTGCATACTATCTATTCACGTTCACGTTATCGTCTAGCTAAACAAGACTATAATATGACACGAGATGGTAATTTCCGCAATCTATTGTCTATAGTGCTGGAATTAATATAATTTGTAGTAAATATTTGGTTAGAAAATTACGATTTTTGTTCAAATTCAATATGAGACCCGCACCACTCATTATACGTGATGTCTACATTTGCATTCTCGATTAACTTTCTTTCTACATGCCCTTATACCATCTAAATGTGGTGACGGCGCAACACCCTTTTTTTCTAGGATGTTGCTTTGGAGGATCAAGGATTTGGCTTAATATTTACAACCGGCGGCCTGCAACTCAACACTCCCTCTGAGGGTACAATAATAGAAAATCGTATTCGAAAAGCACCCCACCCGACTTGGGAATCAAAACAAGGCCCTCTTAGACCAAGGGGGCGACCATATTCTCTTAAAACCTCACCAGACTGATATTTAGCCAAAAGCCCGCATCGTTGTTAAACTACCCCAGAAATGGGAGAACTTAAAAGAAAATATAGAATAAAAATATTAGCTCTGTAATATTATTGTCCCATTGCTGGGCACGGGCCTCCTCTTCTACGAGGGGTTTGTCTACCACGCAGGCCTAATGCAGATTGGTAGACTTCACATACCTTCGAAATTCTCAGGTATACAGGTTTCCTCACGATGTTTTCCTTCACCGTTATAGCAAACGATAATTCACAATGAAAATACACATAACAGAAAAGTCTGAGGTGTATTACCACATTCTCAATTAACGTTAAATTAATTTAAATGAGTCACTAGTAAACTTTTACCCACCTTTCACAAAGCCATCTTAGCTCTTTATCTGTTTAGAAACTAAACGCATACCTCATAATTATTCCGAAGCATTATCTAATTTGTGTTGGTAGACAAAGGAAGTAAGGAGTACCGTGTCCTTATTGGTTCGCTTCGTTACACCTGTCACTATAAAAATTGGAAAGGAAGTTGCTTGGCACGATAAGGAACACGTTTTTTGGGTCGGAATATATTTGGGAAAGTAGTTTGTAGTTACGGTTGAGTGCATGAGTTTGAGATATTTTAAAGCAACTGGTGACTTCTTACCGGTAAAAAGGTTTTATAAACGCCATGGCGCGTCTCCTGTATTTGGTACAGAAGACGCGCCATGGCGTTTACAAACAACATTACACAAAACACCTATAAAACTCGGTTTCGCTTCTTTTGTCTAGGTTCTATTATCCCATGAGCAGGAGATAGGAAAAGACATTGTTTTGTGTATGTGTTTTTATGATTTCTTTCGAAAAAAAACTGGGACAGTAGACGCGCCTTAACGTTGTTTTGAACATTGACATCCAGAAACTTTGGTTATGCTTCTTCACAATTCGAACCCGAAGACAGAAGTAAAGGAGGGGCTTGCGACAAGACAGACGTATGACAGACACAGGAATGTACCCAGTGCAATTATTGGACATTGTACAATGTACAGTGGATTGGTAACCGTTTAGCGCGCATCTTGTCCAGACATTCGATTAAAAAAAAATAAGACTACCTAATGCTAAACACTACTGATTCAGTATTGTTTTCTCGCATCTATTGACTTAGGCTGAGATCGAACTTCGACAAAGTCTGAGTCAAAGAAACGAACTCAGTGTGGGTTTGGAATTTTAAAATCAAACTCCTACTTAGTCTAAGCCATTTTTTACAAGAAAAACAGACTGACGACAGACTAAGCTGAGAGACTAAGATTTTCTTGTAAAAAATGACTCGGACTAAATCAAGTTTCTTTCTGGATTCGTTTCTTTAACTTAGACTTAGTCGAAGTTCGCTCTATAGATGTCAGCCTAAGACTTAATGCATTTGTTTTCTACTTTATTTTCATGGCAACTTGCAGCGGAGTTACAATTATAAAAGTAAGTGGTCAACAATTAAAATTTATAACGGTTTCAGAATATGTTTTGCATGCAAATAAGAAGAAATCCGTACATGGTTCATATTATAATAAATTGCATGTTTGTACGCATATATTGTATGACATAATGAGCTGAGGAAATGCAAATATCTTGAGAGTTATAAAGAGATTTCTAGAGTGTGAAGTTCTTGTGTTTGAGTAAAAATCATAACAGATGAGTAACAGAGTATGAAATCGTTTTTTTTAAATCCTCTTTTTTTTATAGCAGAGATTGGCTAACGAGTAGATGGGTCACCTGATGGTAAGTGATCTCCACCGCCCATAGACACCCAAGACACAAAAATAATCATGGATGCGTTGCCAACGTAAAAGGAGGAAATGGAAGGGGATTGGGAAAGGGAGTGGGGAAATGGGCCACCGGAAATCTCACTCACCGAACGAAACGCGACAGCAAGCTGCCACTTTACGTCGGTTTTCTGTGAGACAGTGGTATCTAACCGGTCGAGCCGGCCCATTCGTGCTATAGACGTTACTGTCTACAGCGTGGCTCTACCTCTATTGTCTCAAACAGTTTAAACAGTGACCGTCTGTGAGTTGCGGTTAAGTCTTAATTTTATTTCTAAGTATTACTTAGGTAAACTTAGTTATTTGTTAAAAACATGTCCTATCTACAGTGTTTAATTTAAAACCAGTTTTCGTATAAAAATGCTTACAAAACATATTGTATTTATTCGGAGATATTTTTTTTAATTTGGTTCACAAACAGAAAGTTTCTTAAGACTGACGCAGACACAGTTGGTTTACACAGTAGAGGGTGAAAATTAGGGCATTCTTAAATAGTGAACATAATATGCACATATCGACCTATCCAAAGAATAAAGTTACATATGATAATGAATCGAAATTGCTTTTATATTTTTGTAGCTTAAATTGACCTGTATATATTTAATTAGTGATTTTTTTTTAAAGTTATGACATAATAACAAGTTAAATTATGATATAGCTTACAAAAAATATATACTAGTTAAATATACAGATCAATTTAAGCGCAGAAAAATAAGAAAGCAATTTCGATTCATTATCATATGTAACTTTATTCTTTGGATAGGTCGATATGTATTATTGGCCGACTTCAAAAAAGGACCTACGCGATATCTCCGCCAAATGCGGACCGATCTTCAAAATTTGGTCACGATCGGATTTAAAGTCGGTCCGTTAAGGTTTTAAACTTGTGATTATGGTATTTCAAATAAGATGAGACGAATATAATTCATGAATGGACTATACTATAAAATAATTAGTATAAATTGTACCAAAAATATGATACATTTCCACAGTAAGTTGTAAGTGTTATCATAATATTAAAATAGAAGGTCAGTGGGTGAATTAGTTGCTGATAAGTTATCACTCTCGTTAGTTTTGCAACGGTTGACACAAATGCACATTAATTAATTTGATAACACATAAAACATTTGCAGTTTTGACATAACTAATTGGGCCAGCATGTAATTCGACATGATACATTTTTTTTATTTAAATTAAATACTTAATTCAGTCATTAGACCACTAGGGGCACTTTTTGACCAACTTCCAAAAAGGAGAAGGTCCTCAATTCGTCTGTATTTTTTATGTATGTCAAGCGATATCATCGCCAAATATGGAACGATTTTCAAAATTATTTTTGTGTTCGATAGAGCTTATTTCAAGGGTGGTCCCATATAAATTTGGTTACGATCGGATTTGAAGTCGGTCCGTTAAGTTTTTAATATTGTGATTATTAAATACATCATTTGACCCTATTACCGTTTCGGTAACACCAATTGGTTTGTATAGAAGAAACATAAATGTCTGTCAGTTTTACATTAGAATCATAATATTAATAAAAGAAAATATATTATATTACCTAAATAGACGGAGGGGGTTGACGGAATGGCGCGTTCCTGCACTAAAACATTACACAAAACTTGGTATTTCTAAATGTTTTTGTTTATGGCCCATTGTTATATGAGCAAGAGACAGTGAAAAACCTTGTTTTGTGTAGGTGTTTTAGTGTTTTGCTTCGAAAAAACATGTGCAGGAGACGCGGCTTAAGGCAGCAGCGGACAGTTAAAACGAAGACGAATCCGTTCTACAAACCCAATTCCACCATATTCGATAAAGGGATGAGGATGAGGGAATACGGGATAAACACAGGGCAGAAGAAGAGTTACCTACAAAACTTCTAGAAATATATCGAACAATCGCTACCATAATGAGCCGGGCATAATGTATTCGCTCCCAAATTTCGATTCTGAATATCAATAGACCATTAGTGATATAACAGCGTTCATTCACTGCTAATCTTCGATCCAGCCGTACAAAAACGGTTGTTGCCATAAATAACTATGATCCAATGTCAACGGTTCAAACGAAACGTTACGTCACTCTGATAACAAAGTGGGTATTCAAGCTATGGCAGTCTACACTGGTGCACAGAGTTTTAGATATGCACCGATTTTGGTAGGAATAAAAAAGTGGGGGAGGCTTATGTTCAGCAGTGGACGTCCTATGGCTGATGAGGTTGATGATGATGAAAAAAGTATCGGCAGAAATAAATAAAAAAGCTTTCTTTCTACCTGCCCTTATCCCGCCTTAATGTGAGGTCGCCGCAACACACTTTCTCAGGCGTGTTGCAGAAAGGATTTGCCTTAGTTTTGACGACCTGCCTGAAGTGGACCTCCTTTCGGGGGTTCCAGTCCCGGGCAAATCATGAAGGAAAAAACTGATTTCCCGACCTGGGAATCGAAAACGTCCTTCCGATCCACAGCCCATACACGGTGCCACTAGACCAAGTAGACGACGAGATATAATTAAAAAAACTATATTTTTGAATGTAGCTATTTCTTTTTTTGGGGTACTTAAAATACTCCTAACAAAATATGGCTATGACACTGAATTTATAATCTGTCCATGAACTATATAAAAAAACTTGTCTCATGTCGCTCGTTGGGTGTGTGTTAAGTAAATACACAACTGATATCAAATATATCCTCAAACAAGAATTTCCTGGTGGTTTCGGATATTACGGAGAATATCAAAATGTATTTGTTACATTAATTCAGCACATTAGGTACTTATTTTAAATTTACAAGGGTACTTGACTAGCTTTTTTTATTAAGTTTATGTGAAATTTACGTCGTCTAAAATATAAAACAGAGAAATATTGAAATATTCTCAAAAATAAAAAAGTTATAAGCCTTTGAAGTTTGGTGTAACCGTCAAACGGAGACGAGAGAGAAGTATAAGTATTATCACGTCACGCCATAACGGTGCGTGTGTCGGAAAGGGATAGCAAAATACCTCTAATATACCCCCACTCCAGAATTTAAAATATGAATTATTTTTAACTAATTTTGATGCTGTTTTCACAGAAAGGTTTATTTTTGTTTTATTTGCTAACACATGTACCAAATTATATTTTTTGTATTATACGATTACTGATTTTAGAGTTATGAGGAGGAATTAACATTGATCAAAAATAACATAACATAACCTCACGCCTGTATCCCCGAAGGGGTAGGCAGAGGCGCACTAGCGAACTATAACACCCACATTTCGCCGTGCTTAGTTCCGTCCCATATGTGATAGGGGGCGAGCCTATCGCCATATCGCGCACAAATTCCAGACTCCGGGCTGATATGGAAAAATCAAAAATATAATGCCCTATAAGTTGTCTAATTGACGTGTTTGTTTTTACGATGTAATAAGACAATGAAAAATGCGACATAACTACAAATAAAAAATTAAACAGGTATGATCCCAGAGGCTATGCACCTATCTAAAATTGTTGGTAGAACCTAGTGAAATAATAAAACTCATAATTACAGACTACGTGCACAAGATACAGACACAGTGACACAATATTCAATAATACGCACAAGAAATTTGATATAAGTACTGTGGACGTGGCGATTGAAATAAACACCTCAATAGTCAACAGTGTGATTGAAGCATAACGATATTGGTTCGTGAGATTAAAGTGGAATGGGGTTACTATTAGGCATGCTGCCAGAAATGGACAATAGAGCAAAAGGCCTTAGCTAGCCAACAAAGCAATAATATTGAAGTGACTTGACTAGTTCAACCAGAAATATCTGCATTCGCAAATTTCAATATAACAGTGAGGGCTAATTTCTCGATATCCAGATAAACTTCATCAAAAGAGAATAAATAATTTAGCATTTGACAGTTAGTATATGAAACATCTGTCAAACAAAATTATTATCCCGCAGAATATCAGTCTATTGAAAAATAGACCCTTCAACTTAATGAAACTTGATGTATGAGCATGATATAATTTTATAATTATTTTGATTAATTATTTGAATGAAATAGACAAATTCAGTTAAAGTTATTTTTGTTATCAATTTGAGTTTTTGCAAAGCTGAACATCAAAATCCACAAAACTTATGAGACACCTTAAACCTTCATTCTTCATACTTACAAATTAACGTCACAATTTTCGACAGTATTCGCAAACATGATTCATTAAGGATGGCCGTATCAAAAAGCGGAACGATGTCATGGCAACATTAAACTTGTATTGGAGTAAATCGTATGTGAAACGTGCAGCCTTGTTGGTCGCTCGTCTACAATGGCTGGTGACTTGTAAGGAAATCAGGAATGGGGTCGCCACGAGGCCGGCTGCCTCGCCCGCCGTACTTACTGCACGTAGCGAGTAAATCGATTTGCAAAAAAAGGGGATTATTTTAAGTCTGCACAACGTGGTGTCGAATGTTGTTGGCCAGTGTTATCGGACAAATGAAACTTTTGCATTATTTTTGAATATCGAACGTAGCATAGACAAATGTAATTTTTTAATTCATTGAACATAAGGCAATTTAGTTGAAAGCTTATGTACATTTTTAAAGACCATACAACCTAAGCATAAAACCAAAGACTTTTATGTATACTACTAGACTGGCTGTTCGGTACATAGAATGTGCGCATTATGTCTCTGTTAATGGACCTCAACTCACTATAGAAATCTGCTGTTTTCTTTAGCCATGAAACGTTAAACCCTCGCCGTCATGTACCACAATTTAACTCCGAAACCGGTTGTCTAGTAAATACATAGAAGTCTTTGCATAAAACAAAATGTATTTATTCAGATATTTAGACATCTACTTTGTTCATCATAATATTTATATTCACAGACGATAGGATGTTCGTACATTAGATTGGCTTCATTTTATTTCGAATAAGGCTCGCGTACAAAGATGGAGTATATTATTAGTTACGTCGATTGATTTATAGTTACATCCTATATGCGATGGTTATGAAAGTATGTTCAACATATTTTATGGAGCACGTTGTTTGCTTTTATGTTGACACAGCTCATTAAATGTTAATACGGCGAGACACGTTCATTACACCTACTCTAGAGAGGCTTGTAACTTACAGAGCTATAAAAAGATGTACCTACTTAATATATTATTTCTTATGTGTTATGAATTTGTTAGGATTAAAGGACATTGCCCTTGCCGGTACGTGGTCTCCACTCGAGAACTTTTCTGCCCTGCCCACTGCAACTTCAACTTCAACTTGCTAATCCTACAAGGTGGACCGACGACCTGATAAAGGTCGCAGGAAGTCACTGGATGCAGGCCGCTTCCAACAGGTCGATCTGGAAATCTTTGGGGGAGGCCTATGTTCGGCAGTGTACGTCCTATGGCTAACGATGATGATAGGACTTTTGACATCAGTTTTATAAAACATTGAATAAATTATTATTCGCACTTATCTTGCCACGTCATAGTTAACTGGAAGAACTTACAGGCGGCTTTATAATCATTGATCATTCACGATGTTTAACAAAAACAGTTTTGTTTCTAATAATAGTTACCTACTTGTCAGTGCGGATTGTGGGTATAACTTTTTATGTATGCCAATAAGAATGAGATGGCACAATTAGGCGGTGCTTTTAGCAATATCTGGTGTCTGAAGCTGCTCAGACGGCTATATTGTTTCCAATACCGTTAACCGTATAGTAAAACAGGTATTTACTTTGTGGGATGCAAAAGTGACAATGCATATGTATTAATAATTATAAGTTTAAAAACTTTACAGACCGACTTCAAATTCGATCATGACCAAATATATGGGACCACCCTTGAAATAAGTTCTATCGAATATAAAATTTTGAAAATCGGTCCACATTTCGCGGAGATATCGCGTAACATAGATCAAAAAAAAATACAGACGAATTGAGGACCTTCTCCTTGTCCGGTCGAAAAGAAGAAAAAGTTGTTTTCACATTATTTTATTCCAATAAACGCTCTCTATCCGTGAGTGCAGATAGATCGCAAATATTTGCCACAAAGAACAAAGTTTTAATAGAACACCTCAAATGACAATTTGATTGATTCATTTTCGCGATCTATCTAATCGGACAGAGTTAATTGAGAAACTGTGGTTTAGTTATCCAGACCAAGCAGTTACAATTTGTTTTTCAAGGTTTTTATTCACATCTGTATAAATATTGTCGTCTCTTGACTAATAGTAAAGTGATGCTTAGGAATTGTCAGCTTATAAATAAAATGGATATAAATAGAACTTGTCAAAGCTTATTTTCACGCTTGAAGCATTTTTCTGATTCAGCGATTAGGGTTTAAATTAATGAAGGTCACTTATAGACCACGGTTTTTAATACTTCTTCTCAGTAATAACATAAGCCCACGCCTGTATTCCCGAAGGGGTAGGCAGAGGCGCACTAGCTAACTAGAACACCCACATTTCGCCGAGCTTCGTTCCGTCCCAGATGTGATAGGGGGCGAACCAACAGTTTCATAATTATGTAAGTATTTTTTATTTATGCAACATGAAAAAGTTTTAGCAGGGTATAGTTCTGATACCCACGAGACAGGTTATACCTAGTGTGGGGTCAAGACTATGTTTGAGTACTGGAGGGTTACCACGACCTCTTATAGCAGTATTATTATAATTTTACTTGTACCGATTCCCATACAAAACAAATGAAGAACGATTATAATAATACTGCTGTAAGAGGTGGTGGTAACCCTTCTCATGTGATAAATGGCGAGCCTATTGCCATAGGTAATTGGGAACTAGACTAATTTTTTAAAATTAATTCTATATGAAATTTACGTCGTCTAAAATATAGAACAGAAGAAATTAAATATTCTCAAAAATAAAAAAGTTATAAGCCTTTGAAGTTTGGTGGAACCTTCAAACTGCGGGAAAGAGAAGTATCAGTAAGATCACGTTATCGCCATAACAGTACGTGCGTTGAAAAGGGATAGCAAGATATCTTCAATATGCCCCCCCTCCACCCCCAACTCCAAATTTTTAAATAAGAATTACTGCCTTTATCAACCAATTTCGATGCAGTTTTTATAAAAGGGTTTCCTTTTTGGTTTATTTGCTATTACCATCGATATATTATTTACCTAGATGCACAGTTGACGCTCGGAAAATGGGACAGCAAAGGAGTGCTTAAGCACTCCTTTTGCCTGTAGTCGGACGCCAATAGAATTCTAAATTTCGAAATTCAAATTTCAGAACTCTTGCTCGTTTTATTTAAAAAGCTACTTTATAACACGTGCAAAGGGTTATATTTCTGTTGATTTAATTAGAACTTGTGATGTTTTTCTTTGTTTTATTTCTGAGACCACTTTTTAGGAGGACATTTGCAAAGAACTGTGCATCTAGGGTATATTATATTGATGGCTATTACATATAAATATGTACAAAATCAAACACAGTCAAGTACCCAATTTGATATAGTATTTTTATATACGGCCGTTTGTCTACTAGCTAGTAATCCAATCAAGACAAGCCTGTTATGAAACAATAGAATAATAAAACATTTGGGTATGGTATTAAATTTCATGCCGGACCACACAGACATGTTTTTACTTTAGAAGACATATGTCTATTGTAATATAGTAGAATAGTTCTAAGCAGGCTTAATTTGGTAACCAAGTTGGCTTGTTATGAGCCTGTTAATAATTTAGAGACTTATGAAATTCCGTGGGAAATAAATAAAGTTGTATGAAGAAAAATATAGTCTTTATTTTCATGGCATAGTTTAAGAATACGCCTTTTATACGAAATTCAGAATTTTCAAAAGAGATATAGAGGTACAAATCATTATTCGATAAATGTAATAAAATTGTTGTAGGCAAGTGGCAACACAGTCCATACACTTGCACAAAAATTATAACGAGAAAATGTGTTGATAAATCAATGAACAAAACCATGAAATGTGCTATCATGTAATTTGTAGTATAAAATAATTGTTATTTTACAAAATATTCTACTTTTAAATTATGTATAATGGAACGTAATTGCAAAACCCAACTGACGTCATTATATAAAGAATCATAGGGCAATGTTTCCATGTCGGGCTATTTTTTCCAATTTTGCCGAAAATTGTTGTTGTGTTCAGTATGGTGATTAGTGAATTAGATTTCGGAGGTCCTTCTCTTCCTTATTCCTAATTTATACTTCATTATTTAAACAAACAGCTTTAACATTTCTACGCGATGACGTCACGTCCTTTTTTAGCGCGGTGTTTCGTAAATTAAATTTTGACTTGCGATAATTAAATGATTTGTACATATTTTAATGTTTTTGTTTCTGGTGTGTTTATTTGAGAGCTAATTCTTTACAATAAACTAAAAAGAAAAGTATAATTTCCCTATTATGATTAAAAAAAATTGGTTACACTCTTGAAATAATACTATTCTTACGGATTCTATCACGATTAGGTTTTAATTATTATTCCCGACGTTACGTTACGTTACGTTTACGTTTATATTCAGTCCAACCCGTGACCACGAAGACTGCAAAGCCTTCGAAACGTCGGGAATAAAAATTAAAACCAAATCGTGATAAAATCCGTAAAAATAATTTTATTTCAATGAATAAACGTACTTGTTAAATTCCATTACCTTAGATTATTTTAATTGAACTAAACCACGATCGATACGGCACGACTGTTATTGATAATTCCAATCGTTTGTTACTATTGTTATTACAGCGGAAGTTCACCATGCCATTGTTTTCATATGATAAAACAGTCTTCTATTACTGAGTCTAGCTTAGTTTAAGAACCTTTGAATGTCGATTATTATGGCCGAGATCTATAGAGCGAACTTCTAAGTCTAAGTCTTACCGCCGAATGTTCATACACTTAAAGTGGCCTTATGTCTTTTAAGGCCGCCTTATCTGTCAAAATTGTATGGCGAAATTCAATATAAGAAGCCGTTAAAGTTGAGCAGCGTTTGACCATTCGGGCGATAGTAACGAACTCAGTGAGGATTTTGACTTAGTCCGTGTCATTTTTTACAAGAAAATCTTTGCTTAGTCTGTCTGTCAGTCTGTTTTTCTTGTAAAAAATGACTCGGACTAAATCAAAGTTCGATTTGATAATCCCAAATCCTCACCGAATTTATTACTTTGACTTAGAATTAGTCGAAGTTCGCTCTATAGATCTCGGCCTAAATGTATGTATTAATAAATGCATATCTGCATGAATATTCTGTGTTATCCAAATCCGATGTGCAGTGTATAGTGAATTTACGATTGTTATTCCAAAAATGTAAACAAATTTTTGCCCAATAATCAATTATTTAATATGTAATTCCATGATTCCGTGTAAAAATGTAACCTTGTATACAATTTAACGGTTGCAGCTGTCTTCAATAATTCCATAATGTCTTAGTACTGCAGTCAGAAAAGGCGGCAGATATTTGTTTACATTTTTGAATGAGAATCGTGAATACACCATAACGACTACAATACTGAACCGCAACTCAAACACTTGAAAACTCGTCTTATCTAATTTGAGGCGACAAATTGCATTACAATAATCGCTAGTTTTTTCTGCACTACGCTTACCATCAGGTGCAGTGTAGTCACTGCCGTGCTCGGATTAAAAAAGTAGGTAAGTGACCGTTTTAAATAGCGTTTTAGTATTGGGACTCTAACTGTCAATTTCGCATAAGAAATATGAATAACATAAACATTACGCAAACTATAATGTCAGAGTGAAATTCACATGTCAATCTCAGAACATATGGCTTTTGAAAGTCGGTGTTTAAGCCATATAAAATCGCGTAAAGGCCGGGCTATATAAGGAGCGGTTCTGTGGACTGAGTCACCACTCACTACCAACATGTGTTGGCTTAGTTCGTAAATATAGTATTACACACATATATAAATAGATGTGGCATCATCAGTCTTGTCAAGTGTTTAGTAGACTTTGACTTGCTGACGTAAAACAGTTATAATGAACGCAAAACAATTAAATTACGTAGAGGGGTGAAATCTCTAATGGAATCTCATGCCAGTCGTCGTATCCCTGATCTAGTGACAGCGAATATGTCCCAACAAAGATATTTAATATTATAAACTATAGAGGTGCTATCAAGCAAGTTTTCGTACAAAAAATGATCTCAATCATCAGTAACGCCATCTTCCACTTATAATGCGAAGGCCCTTACTACAATTTACACCAATTTACATCTAGAATGTTGAATGTTCAAGAATCATGTAAGACAATTTTATTTCGTATTATTACGCTGGCACCGTGCGCGCGTGCGTATTAGGGCATGCAAAAACCGGATGTTTTAGAAACCGGTTTTTTCGGTTATTGTATTTTTAAAAAACCGGTTAACCGATTTTTTCGGGTTATTCGGTTTTCGGGCTATATTTTCGTTTTTTTAGTTTAAATCTTGATTAACGAGATGAAGTTGAATTTCTGCACGTTATTATTTTCAGTTCAGAGGCTCTACCGTGACTTTTTGACATTTCTTGCTAGCGACTACCTAAAATATATATAATTTATATGATAAACATTAATTCCAAACGTAATTGCTAGGGGTTTTCGGATGTTTGTCACACAAATAGGCAGTCGTAGTCGATAGCGAGAAAAGTAAAAATAAACACACGTTTTTTTTTTGTTTTTGCGGGGAAAACTATTTTACCGCTGCCGTCACGCCTGGGGGGAGCCGTGATGGTTATGTCGGATTCGCCTGTCTTACGACTAAACGTTAAGCTGCACCGGAGAGATGGACAGCATCTAGGTGACCTTTAGGTCGAGTCCCTAACACTATGTATACCGTACACCGGTAATACGGACTAAAAACCCCGCCGTGGTCCTCTTCGGCGCATTGGAACGGCGCCGGGTTTCCCTACACTTAAAGCGACCGGGCTTCAGCCGGAAGAACACTGATTGTTCTTGTTTTTCTACCTACCCTCATCCCACTTCACTATATGCTCCGCGCACCACTTTTTCAGGCATGTTGCAGAAAAGATTCAGTTGTCATTTTGACAACCGACTAGGCTATTTGTCTGATGTTAAGTGACAACCCTCTTTGGGGGCTCCAGCTTCGAGTAAATCGTATTACACAGTAAACAGTTATGCGCTTCATCTCTACAGCCTATAAACGCTGCCACTAGACCAAGGCGCGACAGGTTAATCCACCATCATCCTCGTGGCCTTGTCCCAATTTTATTTGGGGTCGGCGAAACATGTCTTCAACTTCCATAAATACGATCATCTCATCATTCACCCTCTTATCTTTCATGTCCTCCTTCACACTCTATTCACCTTTTCTTTGGTTTTCGTCAACCTCCCCATCCACCAACATTCACATTCATCAATTTCTTATCCACTTATTATATAGCTTCTCTCCTCATAACATGCCTATACCAAGACAAACTTGTTCCTTCTAATCTACCTACCACAGGTATCACTCTCCAAGCTTCCTATGTGCTTAATCCTTACTCTGTCCATCCTTATCACTCCATACATCAATCTTAACATTCTCATTTCTTCATTCCGACTTTTCAGTGACCCTAGTTAAGCTACAGTTTAATTCATACTAATATTATAAATGCAAAAGAAAGTATGTCTGTCTGTAGAGTTTTAACGGCGAAACCGCTGAACCGATATTGATATTTCATGTGAGGATAACTTTTAACTCTGCGGACGAATCTAGCTTACTTTATTATTTTAAATCAGCCCTCAATAAATCAGTGAAATAGGGGATCTGTAATAAGAAATCATTTATTTATTCAACCACTTTATGCAATATTCTACATAAAGGCGCATGCTTTGGATAAAATATAATTTTAAGTAATGCATAACTTTAAAATTATGCATTACTTTATTGTATCCTGAATATATAATGAATTTAATTGTATCCTGTTTTGCGTCTAAGCTAAATAAATAATATAAAACATATATAAATACGTACAATGTAACATATGAAAAATGGACCACCATTTTGCTATTACATTAACATGACAATAGTGTAGCTGCTTTATTTTGCTTTCTGTCTGGCAATATCATGGCCTAGTGTCAGGGTCCGCCTTCATACCTAAACGCTTCTACTTCGCCCGGCTTGAGTATCGTTTACAATGGGATACTTGGTTCTCATATCATCTTTCAAAACGTCTAGTCAGCGCATTTTGTGCCACCACGGGGACGCTTTCCTGTTACAATCTGATCCAGGCACTTGCGATCGACGTACTCCTGTGGTTTTCTCAAAACGTGACTATACCATTGCAAGCGATATTTCTGCAATTTATTTGTCACGTTGCATACACCAATACTACCTCAGATGTAAACGTTATGTATTGGATGCAGTCGTGTATCGTTGCCCATCCTCCGCATCATCTTCATACCCATGACGTGGATTTCCCTAACATAACGCTTAAGAACAGGCTACGTCTCACACCCATATAGAAGTACAGGCCGAATGATGTACATATAAAAGATCACAAGACCTTTAAGTCTCATATTAGTCGTATCTTAATCGCAAGTATCGCACCACTTGCAACTTAGCACAATCGGCGCCACTACGGGGCTTGACGTTGGAGTCGATGTCTCCAGACTCGTGAAGTATAGATACTAGATACTTAAACTCGTCCGTTTTTACAGCAAGCTCGTTCCTTATCATTGTCTATGCACTTAATTATACGTATTTACTCACAATTGATGTCAGGAGGAAAAAAACCGAAAACCCCGAAATAACCGGTTTTTTACACGAAGAAAACCGGTCATCAAAAACGGTCGGTTAATCGGTTTTTTCGGTTTTCGGTTAACCGGTTTGCATGCCCTAGTGCGTATATGTATGTATTTTACATACGACTAACGGCCGATTTCAATAACCGATCTCAGTTTAGAGTGTAGATAGATCGCGATTATGAACCAATCAAATCAAGTCATTTGACGAATTCATGTTCAAACTGTGTTCTTAATGGCTAATTTTTGTAATCTATCTGCACATTCAAACTGAGATTGTTTATTGGAACCGGGCGTAAGTGATTTATGACCACGAGGTTACAACTCATGGATCCCAAGTTTCACGCTGTTCTACTGTTGATGTCTTTGTGCCCTAAGGACCAGGAAGTCGTGAATTCAAAGTAATTCCAAAGCATACGTCTGTTTGTCGACAATTTCCTCTCGTAGGCTAATAGTACAATAAAAATCTATTTGCCCGAACTGGGATTCGAACACAGAACCTCCCGGATAACGCTGCCAATAAACCAAAGATGCAACGTTACACGTATTATTAAATCAACTCTGACATTTCACTAACTCTTTAAACATAGCTTCCAGTCATTCAGACTCGAAAGAAAGTTCCACACCAAATTTTTTAAACTGGTAACTGCTGAAGAGCCGCTTAACTTTTTCCATGGACCATTTCTCCCAAACGCCGTTAAAAACTGGTCTTCAAACTGGTTGTAAAAGAATTAACTGCGTCTCCTTGACCTGGATTTAGAACCTCTCAAGGAAGTTTAATGTGATTTAGTTATTAATCTATACTACTGGACTGACTGACTGGAACCCTCAGAGGGGGTTGACGTCAGGCAGGCGACCAGTCGTAAAAATTAAGTCAAATTCTCTCTGCAACCTACTTAAAAAAGTATGTTGCTCCGACCCCACATTAAGGTGGCATAAGGGTAGGTAGATAGAGTTATTATTAACTAATACTTAATATTATAAAGAGGAAATATTTGTTTTCTTGTATTATTATTTGTAATGCTGCTCAAAAACTATTGAACTGATTTTAAACATTCTATCATCTATGAAAAGTTACATCATAAGCGAGTATTACGGTACATTTATCCCGGAACATAACCCGTGGAATATCTACGGGATATCTAAACGAAATCGGGATCAACAGCTATTTTTGTAAAAAAGAAAACATTAATATTATTGCTGCAAGAACCACCTAATCTTGAAAGAAGGTACGAATAGCTTAGCAGTTATTTAAATTCATACCATATTCTTTAATAGAAAGTATTTAATCTCCGCTCTTATCTCAACACCTGCTTAATTTAATTAGGAATGTTTTTGAAGCATATCTTAAGTCCACTAAAATTTACTAACTGAAGTTTAAATTCATAAATTCTAAAATCTATTGAGTTGTTTAGTCGCAACTCGCACCTGGGGAACATCTTCACTACATAGTATAAAACGAAGTCGCTTCATGCTGTCTGTCTGTCCCTATGTATACTTAGATCTTAAAAACTACGTAACGGATTTTGATGCGTTTTTTTATCTATTGACACAGCCTCCGTGGCGCAGTGAGCGAGTAGCCGGCTGTGAAACGTGAGGTCGCGGGTTCGATTCCCGCATCGAGACAAATGTCTATGCGGCCCACAGATATTTGTTTCGGGTGGGTGTTGTGAGACCGAAAGTCTTTCGTAGTTCCTGATACCCACGACACAAGACTTGGTCTTAGTGTGGGGTCAGGGCTATGTGTGTGACTGTTGGGTGTATTTATTATTATTATTATTTATATAGTCATTCAAGAGGAAGGTTTGTGTATAATACATGCATAAATTCATCCCCTAGAGTGATGTAATGGGGATGTTTGTCAAGACTCCTACGCAGGCGTAGCCGCGGGTAAAAGCTGGTACTTATTATAATGCGGAAGTTTGTGTGGATGGATATTTGTGACTCAATCAGAACGTCTGACACTCGAGCCGATTTCATTTAGTGACTTTGGTGGAATGGAATGGAATTTTTCACCGAAATCGAGTAAAAAAGTGCGCTAATAATAATAATATACCCAACAGTCACACACCCCCACACTAGGTACATATACCTGTGAGAGACTTTCGGTCTCACAACCCCCAAACTTGAAGCAAATATCTGTGGGCCACAAAAACATTTGTCTCAATGCGGGAATCGAACCCGCGGCCTCTCGCTTCACAGCCGGCTACTCGCCCGCTGCTCCAAGGAGGCTGTTAAAATGCATTCGAGAACTTTTCATTTGGTAATTTTTAACGGGACATTAGTGCACTATTTCGGTAGAATTTCAAGTCACTAAATGAACGCCTGTATCCCATGGGGTTAGGCAGAGACTATTGAGCGCCACGAGCTACGATCCTGACACACCTCTTTTGCCTCTTTCATATCATTTCACTCATGCATCTTTTCATACATTCCGCCGATGACAGAACATTAAATACATACATTTACCTTTCAGATCTAAACGAAATTTGGCACATATATGCATTAACTATAGTCCAGAACAGCACATAGGCTACTTTTGATCCCGAAAAAGGAAAGGTTCTCGATGGTTAGATTTGTTATTTCCACGCGAGCAACAGCTATTTAATAATAAATATTTGCTATATATGTATTTACTTTAACATATTTTTATTATACATAATGTAGTTGGTATGTATGCAAAATATTCACATAGTTAGCACTTTGCAGGCGGTAGGCTTGGCTGCCGGAGCGTAAGCGAGTTAGGGCAACGACCGTTTGGGTATGGCAAATTTCAAAGTAAGGATCACCTTGCTTGTATGCAGTATACGAGATTTTATAAATAGTACTCGCTATGCCATTTGAGGCTCCGCGAAATGACAGAATTTTAAGTTGTGACGCACAAAACTGGCGTCTGGCACGGATGCTATACACTCTTTAGCATGTATGTATAGTTTACAGCATAGATGTATCAGTCGACTAACGTTTCATGTACATGGTATACAGCATACCAAGAAATGGGTAAATATGATTTTTAAAAAGTCATAGAGTTAGGTAATGCTATTACTTGACATAAACCCACAATTACTATTTTAGTACAGAAAAACGAAATCATTATTTTGCGACTATGTGAATTAGCTACAACTTCAAGATTGCATAACTTTTTGACACACAAAAATAAAGTCGTACCTACCTAAATACAACCGACATATTTTGTTTCATTTCACAAACATATTGGGCCTTACGTACATATAAAACATTTTCGCTTATCTTTTCCAAGCGTTACATAGTTTAAAAATGAAAGGACAACCTATGGTTAAAGATAAGCAGCGCTTAAATATTTTTATAAGTAAGGAGCATTATGGTTGATTAACGACCGAATGGTCAAACGCTACTCAACTTTAACGGCTTTTTACATTGATTTTCGCCATACAATTTTGACAGAAAAGGTGGCCTTAATCGAAATAAGGCCACCTTAAGTCTATGAGCATTCGGTGGTAAATAACCTAACCTAACCTAATGGATACAACATTGTGATAAATAAAAAGTAAAATCCAAAGCGGTTATAAAATATTGATAAGTAATTAAAAATAACCAACTAATAATAAGAATCACCGACAAAGGATATTAAAGGCTTGATCCCAAAACGGTTGGCATCCAGGCGGGCCCTACAACCCTAAGCAATTAATTCTACACGCTCCTACTTAAGCGATACAAGGCCCGTCATCTGAAAATAAACGCTCTTATACTTGCTTAATTGTTTTGTACTTGTTAATTGATATGGCAATGAGAAATATCACGAATCATGCGTTTATTCTGGATTTGATTTTAATCAAGCAACCTTTAGGTTGCAAGATTGAACACGTTACACAAGACACAAGACCAAGATTTGTCATATTTAAAAGAGGAAAGAATGAAAGACAGACTTTAGGGAGACCAGAAGGTAATATATACAACGTGATTAAGAGTGTCTTATGTCTGAAGGTAAATAAAAAATACGAGAGTTATAATCGAAAGCTTGGTTTTCGAGAGTTGTTCAATGATCCGTCAAGAGCAAAGGTCAACAAGTCAAAGGTCTTCGTATTTATTACAGAAAATAAACTTAACCAGTTCAAATTTCATCACATATATTTTTAATATAAATCTACTATCATCAGCCACGGGACGTCTACTGCTGAATATTCCTAAAACATCTCCAGACTGACCAATCGGAAGCGGCTTCCACCCAGCCACAAATGCACTATAACCCAAAATATTAACCAGGATTTATTTATTGAAATAAAACTATTGTTACGGATTCTATCACGATTTGGTTTCACGAGTCTGACCCGCGACCACCAAGGCTGCAAAGCTTTCGAAACGTCGGGCATAAAAATTAAAACCAAATCGTGATAGAATCCGTAAAAATAGTTTTATTTCAATTAATAACATTCGCGTAAACCTAAGAAATCATCCGGATTTATTTATTTGGCCAATTATATTTTAATTGCAAAAAAATACTAAAGTACTGCAATAACAAGAAATCATTTATGATAATTACACGTCAGGTGTTACAAAATTACGATTGTCGACGTTGCAGGCCAGTTGAAAATTACGACAGACTGACAAAACAAGATACCTGCGAGAGGATCTGACCTGTTTAATATTAAAACTAATATGGGATAGCTAGCAACGGCAACTGCAATTGGAACAGAAAAGTGAAACTTGATGGAATTTGAAGCAGATGAAGACGCAGAAATAAAATTAAATCTGTATAAACAGTAGTATGTAGTTGATACGTGCTGTTATTTCATAATATCAGTCCTGTATTATCAGGGATCACTTGATAATAAAAAGGAAGAAAGAAATAAAGGAACTTTATTTAGCCAAAACTTGAGACCAGCCGTGAACACCGAAAATGGGTTCAGGTGCACTTAGATAATTAACTATACTATATACTTAATAATTAATGAATAATCTAGAGTTCATCCCGCATGTGAACACCCCTCCCCCCCTCCCCGGCTCCAACCGTCTGTGTCTCAAGTTTGACCAAAAAGGCCACAAGCTCAGCATTTACCAAGTACATAGATTAATGTACTTGGCACTGGTATTCCGTTGACGCTTCGTCATTCCGTTATATTGGTATGACGCTTCCCATATTAATAAAAGCCAGTCACCTCAAAATTCAATCCAAGATCTCATCTCAGTCTACACTACCACTAGACTAAATAAGCAATAACAAACAGATAACACTAAATACAACAAGCAGAAAGACAGACAATTCAGAAAGTGAAATTACAGAAAGCACTAAAAATTCCAACCGCATAGACTTCAAAATCAATTAAGGATAATTAATTAAAGTTCCGTCTCCTAATTCCAGTAAAACATTTTGCTTCATTATTCCAAACCACGGTACTTATGATAACCTGAATCGAGCCACGCCCGAGGGATTGTCCCTTATAACCGACCATAATTTAGGGAACGTCCCTAATGACACAAGGGGTATTTTTACTGCTACTGGATTACGTCAGTATGAATAACTATACTAAGAATTTGTACTGTGTAGCTATGCATAGATACTTATGAAGTTACAAACTGGAAGAAAGTATAATTATTTTAAAAATATTATGTGTAACTGTGATATACTGGCAGCATATAAGCTATGGACCGGTTTTTGGGTTTGAATCCTAGGTTGGGCAGTGGTTTGAAACATGATTGATGTTGTGCCGATCCCACATTGAAGTGCAACAAGAGCACGCTGAAAGATTCAAAAATATGACATGACACACGAATAATGGGTTTTAGGATTTGGGTGATTATCATGAATCTCGCCAAAATGTAAAATAATTTTAATGAAATTGAACATGGATTCGTTTTGAAGGAAAAAATTGTTAGAGAAGATGTTGGGAGAAACGAAATATTTTGAGATAAGATGTTTATTATGTAGAGTCTACACAATAAACATCTTGTCTACACTTTAGACTAAAGGGTACAAATGCCTTAGGGTACTAAATGTAATTACGCGAGCGGAGCTGTGGGTAAAAGTGTGTATAATAGGTACCATTGTTATACAGTGTTATCTTCATAACAAGGATTAACAGATTGAGCTCCTCGCAGTTACAAGGTTTCTGCTTTACCTTGATAATGAAAAATTCTATGTTTTGGAAGGTTCTCTTACTAACTTTTTAGGGTTCTATACCTAAGGGATATAAAGCCATTACGACTATGTCCTACCTTTAAACGCATAAATGGGGATATCGAATATTTGGGCGTCAAATTCTAATCCTGCATAACATACCCCAATTTAATATCATTTAGAGCCACGGAAAATTGAATGTAATTCACCAGTTAAAAGGGCGACGATGTCCAAAGGGATTTCACTATATTAAATAATTCAGGTTTTGATATAAATTCTCCAGAGGGGTTACGGTGAAAAGGATGGTTTAATATACCTAATTGCTATGGTGTTCTTTATAACATTTCAATAATACATAAGCTCACGTCTGTATCCTCAAAGGGATAGGCACAGAATTAGAGAACTAGAAACCATCCCAGATGACAGTGATAGGCTTCGAGCCTATCGCCATTTCGGACACAAATTCCGGGGAACCGGGGATCAAACCCGAGACAAACCGCTCCCGCAACACAAATACACCATTAATACTATAATTAATATTAATTTTGTTAGTATAGTAACAGTAAAATGTTTTCTTAGCATTCACTCTATGAATCACACTAGTGTTATAAACGATGCACGATAGATTATACATATAACATAGACAAGTAAATATTTATTATCTTGCTTGTAATGGACTACATAATCGATTGCTGCTTGTCCCTTCCTCATACTAATATATAAATTATAGTATTTTTACATAAATACATGATACAAGCACAACACCTAGTTAATCGCAAAGGAAAATGTAGCTTTTAACAAAGGCCTATTGTGGTTTAATGGATTGCAGTGGCTATTAAAACCCTCTGCAACCAGCATCCTTTTAAAGCAGAATTCTTGATTACCTACTATTTTAATCAGAAAGCTTCTAGATTTTATACATAACCCCTTATTTATAAGAAATTTTCTCCCTTCTTATCTTTAAAATTAGTTTGTCTCTATTTCCTTATGTCATGTTGTTTTCAAATTGAAGGGATAAAGTAGGTTTAGAGTTAAGAAGCGCATAATTGTTAAGGAAAACCTGTATATAAGAATGCGTTCGCAAGACCTTATGACTGGGAAGATGATGTGCCATTTATATTACTGTAATTAGTAAAAAGCAGCGATTGCGCAGTGGGGAATGGTACGGACTGCCGAGACGAGTGTCGTAGGTTCGAGACCAGCCCTAAAAAGAGCACACACCTATCACATTTCTATGTTAGTTAAGTGTGTTTTCATTGTGAAATATCGCTTGCTATAATGGTGAACGAATACATCGTGAGGAAACCTGTATACCCGAGAATTCCTCTACAAGAATTTCGAAGGTATGTGAAGTCTACCAACCTGCATTAGGCCAGCGTGGTATACTAAGGCCTAACCCCTCTCGTTAGTAGAGCAGGCCCGAGCTCAGCAGTGGGACAGTAATATTACAGGGCTAATATTATTATAATTAGTACAACACACGATGTCATTTTTGATCACGTATTTTAGTGTAAGAGCATATAGAGTGATATATTATTTTATCAGTTTGACGACTGTTATCACACCAATTAATTTCCTATTAGTTTTTTATTGCCTATCCCATTATTAAGTGCCTATGCATGCCCCATGTTATGAAATATAAACAGTATGTTAACATAGTTATGAAATTCTCTAACTTTTGGTTAGCAAACGCAACCCTCCTACAAATAATCAAAAATTTAAGTGTGATATTAAATATTCGTATGGTAAGTTACAGCTAAGTCAGAGCAGTCAAGCCTGATTAGAGATCGACACTCAAACATGAATTTTCGTTTAAACCTTTTTATATTATATAGAAAAATCTTGTTTCACAGCGTAGTCACTGTACTAGCCTAAGTACGGTCTAAGCTAAGTGTAACCTCAATCAACGAACGTGTACAAAAAGGACGTGAACACATTTTAACAAGAGCCTTGTCGTTGTCATTGTTTTAATATATTTAGCGTTAGAATAAGCAATATGATTCATCACCAACCTTGCCTCAATGTAAACGTGATGCGCCAGCTATACTAATAAAACTAACTGTCTCGTCGCGACTTTGTTCAGAATTTAAATGGATGTTTCTAGAACAAATAAAAACAGATTTTACTAGATCTCACTTATATTCACTAAACAGTCTGTTTTTTTAATTAAATGTTAGAAATGTTCACGCTTATAACTTGTATTTTTTTTTAATTCACATTTCGTAGTTATCGTTATGAACTTAGTTTGTGTCCTGCCTAACTTTTTAATTTTATCAATTTTCATAACATTTAATTCTCGCACAAAGATGTACCTATACAAGAGTAGGAAGGGCGAACCCTGGCATAAGGCCGGGATAACGCCAGGCAGAAAGAAAGACAGAGAGATATAAGAGTCAAAAACCATCAAAGTCTGTGTCAGACCACTCTAGCGTGTATCCTGGATGCTATCTACATATATTGTTTTCGCAATCATGTATTAGGCATACTATAATGATCTGATGCTCGACTTGAGTGCCTATTGAATCCTTATCCTTCAAGTGAAGCATGACAGTCAATTGGAAGGTCGTAAAGATATCATTAGATATTGCAAAGTCTCGGCTGTTCATCATATTTGATGTATTCCTCTAACGAAATCACTTATTGAGTTCATTTATTTATTTATTTATTAGGACAACATAACAGATTACAATCACATCATTACAATTACAATACCAACTATATTTACAAACAATTTCATACTATTTCAATATTTACTCATTTTGCTTTAAGTGGGGAAATACAAGCTTTTCTTGAATATTTTGTATACACTAGGGACATTTTACGCTTACGCTTTACTTAACAAAAAAGTAAGTTACCGCAGAATGTTACTCGTTTAATGCCGCCTTATCTGTCAAAATTGTATGGCGAAAATGTAAGAAGCTGTTAAAGTTGAGTAGCGTTTAACCATTCGGGCGTTAGTAAAGCTGATTTAAATTACTTGCATTCTTAAAAAATACGTGATGAATACTTTAATTATACGATCAATGCAACGAAGTAGTATGTAACCTTATATCTATTTCCTTGGAATGTCTATAAAATGAAACGTAGTCGTATACAGACGTACAATTTATAGGAAAGGTTGTCTATGCAAAGTGCTGGGTTGAACCGGATTCCATTGTTAATGTAACTTTATATTAGTACGTAGTTATGCCAGTTGAATGTCTACGCACTTTCATGTCTCGTATCCTGATGCGACACAATGTCAAAAAGCCTTGAAAATAAAACGCACACACGACATAAAAAAAAATAGAAAAGATGTATTTTTAATTTAATTTACTTTAATGTAGTTACAACTTTGTTCGTTAATTTACTATAATGTTACAGATAAATAACATTACCACCAAGATTGTGACGAACTATTATATGCTTTTTGTCTGGCGTTATCCACTCCTTCTGCCAGGATCCGCCTTCTTAAACGCTTCGACTTCGCCCGGTCTTGAGCATCCGCCATATACTGATTTCTTAAGTTTACATAAACGGTTAACTTTTTAAAATCTGTATAATTCTAAAATGAAGATAGATTTTGTAATACTAACATTCTTGGACAAATGACATCTCAGTCCAACCCGTGACCACGAAGACTGCAAAGCCTTCGAAACGTCGGGAATAAAAATTAAAACCAAATCGTGATAAAATCCGTAAAAATAATTTTATTTCAATCATCCGCCATATATTTATTTATATACCTAAATAATACCACATCTGGGACGGAACGAAGTTCGAGCTTATGTATGTGTATGTGTATTTTATCCTTGTTTATCTTTTTACATAAATAATAAGGAAACAATACAACATTTTAAATAAGCGTAAGTACCAACATTCCGTGTATATAACTAGACAGTATCAGGTCTTTGGGGGAGTATGAAACAGGTAGTAAAAATAAAGTATGCATGCACTCTACTAGTACCAATTTTTGCATCGTTTAACGAAAAAAAAACTCGCAATGTCCCGACTCTACATTCATAGGAATAGGTAGAGTTGTCACATATTTGAGAACTAATGATAATTATTTGAAATTATTTAAAAAACTTATTACTTTATTTGCCTATTAAAACAGCTATAAACTAAAAATAGGCCTCACACGTCTGTCGTAAATAAAAATCCCTTTATTACACGAGTCATTGAGACGCATCAAAAATAACCTGCCTAAATTAAGTGGGCGGATGATCGAGTTTTTTTCGACCAAACCTGTTTTGGCCGTTTAGGACATCTATAGTAGTTAGGGTTGCCACTTGCCACATTTGTATTAATACGTGACCTAGCAAATAGGTCAGTCAATTAAAATAAATAAAAAAGTTGGTGCACCGAGCGATTCCAACGTCATTGGGTACACCCAACAGACACACACATATGTAGATAGATAATAAGGTCCTTATTCATAATAAAACCCTTATCGAAGGTATAAACCTATATTAGTTAAAATGCATTTTAAGCCTATAAAGAAGAACTTCAAACTTGAAACAGCTGATCGAAATAGGCCATGTTTTCATTATCGAACGTTTATAAGCTATTTACTCTATCTATTACTAAGTTATTATGAATAAGAGCGTAACTCTTTATTGTAGAAACACACAGAAAAGAGGTAACATTAAATATCATTAAAAAAACTGTGCCACAATTGCTAATTAAGTAATTAGGTATACGTTTTCCTTGCATAGTCGCTTATAGGTCTTAAGGAATTTTGCATCAGTAGCTCAAACATGAGTTGTTTTTGTTTCTCGCTACGACTAGTACGCTACATACGCATTTGTATCAACCGTTGAAGTTCTTTGGCTTACGTGGGGAATTAATGTCATACAGATAATTACGTAATCACAAGCGACAATCATTAAAAACTCATGGTTGCGCCCTTTCAACCCTACAGCGAAGAGGATTTATAATATATTCTGATATATCAGAATTAAATTTGAAAAGAAATCACTAGCACCATTACCTGTGTTTAAGTTTAAAATCACAAGTTTAAAAACTTAACAGACCGACTTCAAATCCGATCGTTACCAAATATGGGACCACCCTTGAAAAAGTCTATAGAATACAAAAAGAATTTTGAAAATCGGTCCACATTTGGCGGAGATATCGCGTAACATACATAAAAAAACAGACGAATTGAGGACCTTCCTTTTTGGAAGTCGAATAAAATCATAAAAACGAAATATCGATACTGAATTACATCAATAAACCCAGTAACCCGAGTTCGGACAACCCTAATTAGTCCAACCGACAGCTGGGGACACTGTACTGTGAAAGTCTTCTCCAATGAATATTTTAGATAAGGAACTGAATGAGGCTTTGAAATATGGATTTTCCAATGTCTGCAATTGCTATTCAATGGTTGTGCAGGTCAATGAACTTCGGCGGTCATCCTATACGCATACTGTTTGGAGATGTGTATTGGGTACACTACGGTACATTATCTTGCAACATACATTCACAGGTACGACCGTACGACTGGCCGCAGGCTGTATCGAGAATTTCGGGTCTGATATTGGCCGTACTTAGGTACGTACTTAGGTTTGGCGACAACTAATGAAATATACTTATTTATCTACCTTTTAATTGGACCGTGCTGTGTAGAAATGATCCAAAAATAAATCATATTGATGTGAAAAAAAAAAAGTTTTTTTACCATTCCAATTGTCTATGGTGTCTGCAGTCTACGGTGAAGAATTTTAATTATAGATTTTTTTTAAGAATTGTAAGTTGTAGGTAGGTGCTCTACCCCCAGTTCCATGTTAGGTGCACAGTGATTCTTATATTTTAGTTTAATCACCATAGATATCTACCTACTACATTTTTATTGAGTAGATGCCTAGGATTTCACTGTGATTTAAAAGTATAGGTATTCTTTGTCGAGTTTCTAATATTTAGGCTTGTTGAAGATTCTAATAAGAAATTAAACAGAGGATGTTTAAAAGAAGAAATTCATTAGTGGGGTATACAGGTAATCCCCTAACTTCACGAAAAAAAAACGATTTTATTTTTCTAGAAATAGGGTATATAATTTTTTCTAAAACTGACATTAAAGTTATTTTAATTTAAATTAAATTAATTTTAATTATGTCACAATCTCTACATTCTTGTTTCTTGCGACAAAATGCATTTGGAATAGAAAGTGTCTACTTAGCCATAAATGTAAGCAGGTACTCATTTCCATGCAAATAAGAATGCATTCTTTGGCCTGTACCTACCCAATAAGTTCGTAGGTAGGTATGGAAAATGATCTCAGCCTGGCGACCATCTGGCGCCCGAGTTTGTAATAGAAATGCCATGTGCCAAATGTAGGTCACGGACAAGTCCTTGTAACATCGTTTCTGGAGCTCACAGCATCCCGAATCGATAACTTAGTGCAACGCGACCTATTTAAGAACACTACCAACGCTCACTATTATAACCTTATATTCGACGTTTAAATAAGGCCGGGTAGCCGTTTGTCGGATTTCAAAATTGGAATAACTTACCTTTCTTTGAGCTTCGGCGGCAAATCCAGACTTGGCTGCACGGTTGTTGGCCATTATGAACTAATAACTATTTTATAATAAATAAATTAAATATATCACAAACACGGCACACCGTGAAGTCACTGTGTACAGAATGTAAACAGGCGCGCGGGTCAACGAGACACGTCCGAGTCAAACGCTATTCGATGTGTGAGTGTGTGCTTACTTGATGAATGACATCATGCAGCGCGGCCGCTCGACGGTCGGTACACGACTCTTGGCTAGACTAGTACTGCTAAGCCCTTTGTCGATAACTTATTTTCAACGTTAAAAATCAATTAGTAAATTACTTTATTTTTTGCCTATTGACATATAAGTACTTAACGAATCATTTAACTAATTAATATTTTAAGAGAAATAAATATCAACAAGGCAAGACAACGGTTCTATCTAGAATCCTATTAGATTTTGTTACCCATCTATAACTGGGACGTGATCAAATCCGACCAACATCATTCAGACCCTTAACCGACGTCTCCGGTCCAACAGACACCTAATAAACTCACGAGGTCAGTCAAGGTTTTCTTAATCGATACATTTTATTTTATGTATTTGTTACATCATTAGAGCTTATAAACGAATACAATGCTATAACGAATTATCACAAATTAATACTGTCTATGTTTCACATGCTTGTATGCTGCTTTAGTGAATTTCGATTGGCTACAATGAAATATAACGATATCTTTAAACATAACATTTAAAAATGTAATAGCCCGTGATAAAGTAGCACATTTAGACAATTTAATCCTGCTCTCGGGACGAGAAGTAATGGAGGACGGTGACACGAAAATACGTACATTTGGGAGAGTTGTTCTCAAAGTCTCTCAAGGATCTGATTAAAAATTATATGATAGGACAGAAACCAAAGTTTTCGGTATCATTATAGGATTAACAGGACAAATCAATAATTGCCTGGTCATACTAGTCGTCGAACTGACAATCACTATGTCACTACGCGTCCTTAGTGGAGACCATGACTTTGGAAACTTAACAGTAATTATAGTAGCTTTCCTAAAAGTAATAAATGGAACGATGTTAATACAATATATTAGAAGCTTTGTAATAGTTCGATACGGAGAGCCTAGAATCGTGCTAAAGGTTAGACAAACTATGAGGTTTGTCAAACTGTGAAGTATGTGAACTTATGCATGCTAATAATGATGGTGATGGATTAGGAGAAGCAATTGTGATATTAGTACTCATTGTATACAAGCGATGTGACCATGGTTGCAACCATCTCTTCTAAACTGTACGTGTCTCAGTGAGAATCTTTATTTTTTCATAACATAATTAGGAGGTAGGTAGTTGTACATGTAAGTTCCCAGGTTCCAGCGGTGAATACTGATCCTTTATATTATGTACTTAACATTCATATTGCAGCATTAATCACAAAGATTCCAAATGATAAAGTTACAAAAAATATATAATTAAAAGTATCGATAAAATACTAAGCATCATCACTAGGTGTTCAAAACGTAAAACGAAAACCAAGTATGGAATACAATGAGAGCGAACGAGTTGGCAATATATTTTCTCTCTCTTTACGTCTCGATGGCGGCAACTCATGGAGTGATCCGCGTATTCCGAAGGTAGATTGGAAGTTTGTTCGAGAGCCGTTTGTAACATAGTAACTTCTATATTATGAACAAGAAACATGTAACTACGAAGCTACTTCCGAGAACAAGAACCTCCAACTAGTTATAAGCTTCCTTAGTTCAGATGAATGAGCGACTAATTACAAAATGTAGAAGGAATACTGTATTATAGACAAAATAAAAAGAAATATTTTCATTATATGATGTTGAATCAGATTTTTAGTTGACAAATTCCATACGAATGATGCGGTAACGCCACCTATGATTCGTAATGTAAGTTATTAATATCAAAAGGCTTCTACGGAAAAAGAAGGTTGTACGAAACGTAAACTAGTAGTTTGTAAAGAAGCGCATAGATGTCGCTATATTACATTTTATTTGGTTCCGGTTCAAATTCTCTAGGGCATACCAGAATCTGGATGGATCATAGTATGTTAATATCTTTTGAAAATCATAGGCATAGGCTCAAGATTTTATCAATCAACTTTCAATATAAGCACATTTATGACGTCCCAACTACGAAGACAACTAAGAATTTCTGTACTTCAATGTGGAAGGGACTGAATTATACGTATGGTGGAGTTATAAAGCTAAAATACGTCCCAACTCCCATCACTATTCGTTGTCTCAAGTGCCATCATACAGTGTTGTTACTGTAATCTAATGATTTTAGATAAAATTAATCCTCATTTTATATGCTAGTTCTGTAATTATCTAAGGTGTAACCAAAGTTTAAAGCGAAGTAAATTTCGAATTAAACATAACATAACATAAGCTCACGCCTGTATCCCCGAAGGGGTAGGCAGAGACGCACTAGCGAACTAGAACACCCACATTTCGCCGAGCTTAGTTCCGTCCCAGATGTGATAGGGCGAGCCTATCGCCATATCGAGCACAAATTACCGACTCTGGGCTGATATGGAAAAACCAATATCACTTTGCCCGACCCGGGGATCGAACCCGAGACCTCAGAACCGTAGTCGTACCGAAATACCACCACGCCACCGAGGCAGTCGAATTCTGCTGTTGTTCTATCTTTATTTACGTTGAAAATGAACTGACGTCATACATCTTGTGATCTTGTTCTAGTTCTAGCACTTGGTACTTTAGTTTAAAGGTCTAAAGCCACCTTAACTACTTATTCAAAAGATCGTACTGGCAGAACTTTGAAAGTAAGTTTTTCTCGGAGACGTTTAATTTGACAAGGCCCAAAACAGTATTTGTCACAGAAATACAAAATGAAACATCATTGAAATTTAAAAAGTGTAATATGAACACATAAAAAGGAAAGCGAGAGTGGTTGATGAGGAAAATATAAAAATCTTCTCCTTCCGGGGCAGTGGAGTAAAAATGGATCACCGTGGAAGAAGAAATCGCAGGCGAAACCACTCTCGCTCTGATGTACCGATCCACCAGAGTAGCTCAAAATCGTGGTCATTCCTAAGCGGATTGTACAGTTTCATCATAATGAGTAGCCTGTTGGGACTAATTTATTTAATGTTGCAACACCACTGCCAAACATGTACTACAAAATGCGATCTTACTAATATAACAAAAAGCATTGAGGATATATCGGTAATCTATAATAATAATTATGTATTATAGAATTATGGATGCAAGCCGCTTCCAACAGGTCGATCTGGAAATCTTTGGGGGAGGCCTATATCCAGCAGTGGACGTCCTATGGCTGATGATGATGATGATGATGATGATGATTATAGAATTTTTAAGTGATGGGATCTTGCTGTAGAGGCATCAATGGGACGGCATGACCAGTGTAGTTGCAGCTTGCCTACATTTCCAGAGGCTATCTGATAAATCAAAAATATATCAAAAATCTAAAATATTATAAGCTGACGCCTGTATCCCCGAAGGGGTAAGCAGAAGTGAATTAAAACACCCATAATTCGCCAAGCTTAGTTCCGCCATATCCTATTTATATCGGGCACAAAGTCCAGACTCCGGGCTGATCTTGAAAATCCAATAACACTGCCAATCCTAGGGAACGAATCGGAGACCTCGGAATGATAGTCGAGCCGCGCACGCAATACCACTACGCCACCGAGGCAGAAAAATAATGTGTCTTATTCCTAATAATGATAAGTTTATAAAACAATGTACATAATTATGGTAGATTTACAGTAGAGCGTTAACACACTTTTTTTTATAGAAGAGATTGGCAAACGAGCAGATGAGTCACCTGATGGTAAGTGATCTCCACCGCCCATAGCCACCCAAGACATAAAAAGAATCATGGGTGCGTTGCCAAACTAAATAGAGAGAATGGAAGGGGAGGGGAAAGGGATTGGGAAAGGGAGTGGGGAAATGGGCCACTGGAAATCTCACTAACCGAACGAAACGCGACAGCAAGCTGCCACTTTACGTCAGTTTTCTGTGAGACATCTAACCGGTCGAGCCGGCCCATTTGTGCTATAGACGTTACTGTCTACAGCGTGGCTCTACCAATCAAATTACTCACTCACCAATTCAAGCATGTTAAATAAAGGATTTATCTTCAGTTTTAATGACCAGACGTCAATCCATTACATGGGGAATAATTATAATGCTCATCTGACAATTTCCTAAAAGATTAAATCCGGTCTAGGTCAAGGTAACGCCGCGCCGGTGTACGGCAAATAATGAGGCAGCATGCATTTTGTATGAAATCGCGTTACTCGGTACAGGGGTCTCAGCGCCGAGGCCGCTGTGCCTGGAAATACGGTCTGCATTTGACCCTGACCTAGCGGGATATTTTTGACCTTTAACATTTAAAAGAGAACAAGCAGACTAATTGATTGTCTTTTATGACTTTGAAGTTATGCTAAAAATTATGTTTTTTACAAAACCAAGATCTTTCCGAGTTGTATGGACATTCTAAACCGTTGTTTAAAACATTGTCTATATATAAAATTAGACATTTCATTGTAAATAATAGTCTGTTCATGATTTTTTTTGCAGAAAAACTTATCACTTATGAAAGATAGCTATTACGATTTGGAAAAAAAGATGGTCAAATTTTCCAAGGAATTACCGAAAATAGAAGGACAAATAGATTTCTTGGAAGCAATTGCTAATACTATGGAAAACAAAGAATCCCAATGGACTCCAAAGATCTTTACTTTACCTCCAGCTGACGTGGCATTCAATCACAGACTCGATGAAGAAGCTTGCAATTTTACTGCTCGCAACTTGAAGAATAGTCTTAAACCAGTCATTGTTAATCAAGCCTGACTAAATGAAAAATATCAGGCGCAAAGGAACAATTGTTTCGGTGTATTCTAATATTGTTTTCTATAAAGACGCATTAAACAACAATCACTAACACTATGTGTTTTATTTTCTACTACAAATAATTTAAGATAATCTAATAAAAAGTGGTATCTATGCTATAGATAGCTTTGCCTACAGTATGCTTGACCGGATAAATAAGAAGTAAGACATCTCCCTATATCGCAAAGGCAGTAGCTATGGAAATAACGTAAGTTATATTTAATTAAATTAAACATGGTATAATAGCTAATTTGTTATGTAAGCGACAATGGTCAGAAACTTATATATGAGACAAATTTTCAGATTTAATTTTCAAAAATCACACGAGGATCTCTACAATAATTGTTATAAACGTCATAGCATCTATGTGTTTTCCTTCCATGAGTATCTATATCATAACATTCACCATTGTTTGGATTTGCTCCAATACCCGTCGATTTTAGAGGGTATTTAGTAATAGTAGTAGCGTTTGCAGCAATAGGCTTAGCGTTTTTATTGTACGTCAGTTCTTTTAGTTTACCATGTGACATACCAACTCTTTCATTCTTAGCTTTTACCATAGCTTGGACTCTTATGTTATGAAGCGTTCGACGATCTAATGTACATTGGTCTTTATATTCATGTTCTGGTGATCTAGACGTTTCTAATGAGATGGTGTCTTCTGCAGCTTTAATGAGCCCTTTAAGATCTGTATGGAGAATGTCGTATGCATTGCCAATTTTGTTGATTGTTTCCTGTAATATTAATGGGCAATTACATTTGAGCTTAGCTGTATTATGAGGTATAAGTTTTTTTTATACTTTACTATAATTGATAGAAATATCCTTAGTAAGTACAGTGTAGACGAAATCTCTCTCACCGAACGATTCTATGAGAAAGTGGTATCGATCCGAGCCCTATGCTGATGCCAAACGAACTAAGACAAAAGTCTAAACTTGCCTTCATAGAGTGTAAGCTGTACTTCATGTGAGATAGTTCCGTCTGTATAACGTATCGTTCCCAGAAATTTATACTCAAATGTGCGACCAAAGCAAACAAACTCAGATATAACATGGTTTCAATTAATACGGTCTTCAGGGCTCTTCGTCGAGGCATGTTGAATGACGGCCAGCAGCGCTTAATAATTCACTGAATTAGGTCATTTCGAAAATTCTATCTCTATTTTTTGTGTTATTTTCTAATTCTTCATTGCATGTTGTGTAAAAGTTTGTGACATTCAATCATTTTGAAAATTTGACAATTGACGTGTGCAATGTCAAAAACCCAACTTAAAGCTATTTAATGGTATTTAAATCTCTTTGGTTTAATCCTGCATGGTTTTTGTCTGATGAAATCTTCTACCTTGGATTCTACACATCGAAAGCATCGAAATGTTCACTTTCACATCACATCATCAAACTTTACCTATATAATTGTGTGTTACTGTAGCAGCATAATTCTATTACTCTCCTGTGATTGAAATAAGAAACTTAATGGAGATTTAAATTTATTAGAAGAAACCCCTGTTTTTCATCATTTTAGACAAAAAAATTCAAAATTAGAAATTCACACAAAATTCTCTTAGAAAACCATAGTATTTTCAATTTATATTTACATTACTATAAAAGTTGTATCTATTGTATTAGCTTCAGTATTCAGATAGTTTGCTATTATTTTTTCGATGTTGATAATCAAATGAGTCCGTGTAGACGTATGACATGATTGCTATTTCCTGAAAATAATAACACAGGAATTTTCTTGTTTGGTATTGTAAACGAGGCCTAATACTCTGTAGACAGCTATGTCACAGCAGCAAGGATCGGCTTGACTATTTCGCTATCCCCTATCTCACAGAAAACCGACATGATGAGGCAGTTCACTATTGTGACCCGGTATAAGTGTGAGATTTGGTTTCAATACGTGGGGGATTTCTTTCGCTCATAAGCTCACGCCTGTATCTCCGAAGGGGCAGGTAGAGGCGCACAAGCGAACTAGTACACCCACATTTCGCCGAGCCAGATGTGATAGGGGGCGAGCCTATCGCCATATCGGGCACAACTTCCAGACTCCGAGCTGATATGGAAAAATCCAATATCACTATGCCCGACCCGGGAATTGAACCCGAGACCTCAGGACGGTAGTCGTACCGAAATACAACCACGCCACCGAGACAGTCAGACAGTCTTTCGCTTTACCCAGTGGTCATGATCTTCCTTCAAGCTTGGGCACATACCTATGTTTTGTTAGAAAAAAAATTACTGCATGGCAAGGTAATCGGCTCGGTATCTGCTTGAGTCGGTCAGAGTTGTCGTATTTTTAATAACGTCTTTAAGTTTTTATTGCATTGACATAAGGGCGTTTTTCACTCAAGCAGATTCGGCGTCGATTAGTGAGGTCGCCCCTTATACGTACTTTACGCGACGTATTCTTGGTCGGAAAAAATATTTTGCGAAAAAACCCAACTTTATTCTCAACTTGCACTGGCTCGGATCTAGTTGAACGCATGTTTTCGTTAGTTTGTAGAGAAAGATCGCGTAGGACTTTACACTGAAAATAAAACATAAAAATGAGCCTATGAAACCACAATCATGCCTGCCCAAACGCTTCTTCATATTCCGAAGAGGGAAGAAGCAAACGGAGGAGCTTTTTTTATCAGAGAACAGCAAAATAATAAATAATGGTAGAGGTACATACATGATACGACTATCGTCCTGAGGTCTCAGCTTCCATCCCCGGGTCGGGCAAAGTGATAGTGATTTTTCGGTATCAGCCCGAAGTCTGGAATTTGTGCCCGATATGGCGATAGGCTCGCCCCCTATCACATCTGGAACGGAACTAAGCTCGGCGAAATGTGGGTGTTCTACTTCGCTAGTGTGCCTCTGCCTATCCCTTCGGGGATACAGACGTGAGCTTATATATGTGTTTTATCCTTGTTTATCTTTAAATAAATAATAAGGAAAACAATACATTTTCAATAATAGTACTAACAGTTTCCGTGGCGTCGTCCCGCATCGTGCTCTGCAGGTAACATATTTCATTTACATCAGTCAAACACGCCGCTTCTGCGAGGCGAACTTCCTTCTGCCATACAAACATATTGTTTAATTAAATGTATTCGAACAAATATATTTCTTTCCGACCGACTTCCAAAAAGGAGAAGGTTTTTTTCGCCAAATATCGATTTTCAAAATTATTTTTGTGTTCTATAGAGCTTATTTCAAGGGTAGTCCCATATAAAATTGGTCACGATCGGATTTGAAGTCGGTCTGCTAAGTTTTAAACTTGTGATTATTTATTTGAGCACATAATACCAGATGGTAGGTAAGGGCTATAAAACTAGTGACCATGGACAAACCATTAGTTTATTGGATATCACCAGAATCATGCCGGACTGCATAAATGCGTCTTCACACTCGAAAGAAGAAGCAATTCAAGGGGCCTGTGACAACGAATAACCGATGCACATACAAGGACATTAGGAAGTCCGCACTAGAAAGGATTTAATATTACTAATTTTTGAATGTCTGACCCTCACCAACCATCTATACAAAAGTTCTTTTCATTTAGCTGTAAATCTTGGTCATTTTTAAGCCGGGTCTCCTGCACTAAAACATTACACAAACACCTACACAAAACATGCATTTTTTTCTATGATCGATTGTTCTACGCGCAGGTGGCAGCTAAAATCGTTGTTTTGCGTATGTGTTTTTAGTGTTTTATGTAGAAAAAAACATCGTTTAGGCGCAGAATGTCCAATTCGCAAAATGTCCAGCGTGAGAAAGACGTCCAATTCTCAGAATGTCCAATTCTCAAAACGTCCAATTCGCAAAATGTCCAGTTCGCAAATGGTCCAATTCGCAATATGTCCAATTCGCAAACGGTCCAATTCGCAAAATGTCCAATTCGCAAAAGGTCCAATTCGTGAAAGGTCCAATTCTCAAAACGTCCAAAACGCGAAATGCACTATTCGCAAAACGTCCATTTCGCAAAATGTCCAATTCGCAAATTGTCCAGTTCGCAAAATGTCCAATTCGCAAAACGTCCATTTCGCAAAATGTCCAATCCACACATATAATTTAAGCCGGGGTCACAAGTAAATTATATTAATATTATACTATGGGGACCTTGGTTCTTTTCATCACTATTATAACTTCGTCTTACTTAAACGGTACGTAACCCAAATAAAAATAATAATAATAATACCAGAGTTTTCTTGTACTTTCTAGGTAGAAATTAGTCTTTTCTAGGTAGAAACCTGCCCTTATCCCACCTTCAAGCATGTTACAGAAAGGATTTGGCTTAGTTTTCATGACCGGGTGCCTGCCTGACGTCAACTCCCTCTGCGGGATACAGTCCCGGGGTTAGCTCACCAGGCAAACTAGTAGGTTTGAACTTTGCATACATCGAGGGGGCGTGGCCTATGCGTTTAGGTAGTAGGGAGGCGTGACAACAATAAGCTTGGAAACCCCTGCATTACATTAACATAATTATTTGGTTTCCTAATTGTTTGAAATTATTGAACAAAAAAACGTGCACATGACTTATTTTTCCGCCTTTCCCTGGTTTGAGACAGGACTGACGAACTTAAAGAGCTATGAATTACACTAGTTCGCTAAGGAGCTAATAATTAAAACTGACCTCTTCTACTGAAGGAGGAGGAGGTAGGGCTGTCTCACAGAAAACCAACGTAAAGTGGAAGCTTGCCGTCGCGTTACGTTTGGTGAGTGAGATATCCGGTGGCCCATTTCTCTCCCCCTCCCTTTCACAATCGCTTTCCTCTCCCCTTCCATTCCTTCCTTTTAGATTGACAACGCACCCATGATTCTTTTTGGCTTGGGTGTCAATGGGCGGTGGGGATCACTTATCATCAGGTGACTCATCTACTCGCTTGGCAGTCTCGGATATAAAAAAAAATACTACTATTGCACTATTACAATCTACTACTCATTACGAACTGTAGTCTAATTGCACCGTATTCGATTAAACTATAAACTAGCTGAACTGATGATAAAGAAAACAAATTATTGTCAGTTCAAAAAACGAATCTTGGTGGGCTTTAAAACATTAACGGACGTACTTCAAACTTATCTGATCGGGACCAAGCTTATACGGGACCACCGTGGAATAAGCTCTATCGACACAAAAATAATTTTGAATATCGATCCACATATGGCGGAGATATCGTGTAACATACATAAAAAATATAGCCGAATTGAGGACCTCCCTTTTTTTGGAAATCGGTCGAAAAGGAAAGGATTTAAAAACCGTTTAAGTGTGCCGAACTTTTAATAGTGAATAGTGATGAAAAGGACCAAATGGGGACCCCGGCTTAATTTATGTAAGGATTGGACGTTTTGCGAATTGGACGTTTTGCGAATTGGACTTTTTCCGAATTGGACTATTTGCGAATTGGACATTTTGCGAATTGGACTTTTTGCGAATAGGACATTTTGCGAATTGGACGTTTTGCGAATTGGACATATTGCGAATTGGACGTATTGCGAATTAGACATTTTGCGAATTGGACCTTTTGCGAATTGGACTATTTGCGAATTGGACGTTTTGCGAATTGGACATTTTGCGAATTGGACGTTTTGAGAATTGGACATTCTGAGAATTGGACGTTTTGCGCACGCTGGACATTTTGCGAATTGGACATTCTGCGCCTAAACGAAAAACATTTGTAGGAGACCCGGCTTTATAGGCAATGAAGAATTTACTAAGCGATCACCTTCGCGGTCACCTTCATGAAATGATAAAAGGAGTACACAATATTTTCGAATTGGATCATACCGTATATGTCTGCTCTAAAGTTATGCCTCCTGTCACCTTTTGGTCTCTTCACAAACATATATCTGTGGGTCTCTCGAAATGCTGTGACTTTTCATGAGGCGTATTTTGAAGACAACTAGATACACTACTTCTACAGACTAAGGCAAAATAAACTTAAAATATTATTTTATATTTATAGTAGGGGTTGTTATGCTCAAAAAATTTATGATTCATTTGTAAATCAATTGAAATACGAGTAAATTTCTTACCGACATCAAATCCAAAACCTTCTTCATATCTCCCAGCTCGGTGGTGGCGTGTATCCTTTTCGATATGTCAGGAATGACGAAGCTCAGTACCACCACAGTGAATATTGTGGCCACTGCTAAGTAATTCCGGTATATGATGGTATGGATCGCCCAAAAACATCGTATAGTTATGTTGGTCAGCCATTTGAGGTTTTTTGTCCCAGTTTGTGGATTTTGTAGGACACTTCCAGTGTGTTGATCATAGTGCCCTTAAAGAATGTCACATATAATGTAATCTTACATTCCTGGAAGGAGTAGGCAGAAGCGCATCCATTTACTTTTCGCGAAGTTCCGTCCTATGATGTGAAGCAAGCAAGACTAACAGGCACAAATTCTAAGCTCTGAGCTGGTAATGAGCAGAAAAACTCAATATCACTTTACTCGACTTGAGGATCAAACCCGGGACTCAACGCTGATAGTAGCAACTTCAACGCGATAGTCAAGTGTATAGAAATATAATTTTAAACATAATCTTTATCTGATAACCTCGGCTTTTGTACCTAGTAACCAGAGACGAGACTGGTAACAATGTGTATGATATTGATGAGTCTTATAATGATACTGTTTTCTGAGGGGAAAATGATATTTAATTTTGTACTTTAAAGAATTCTAGTACTCCGATAATCAACTTTTTAAAATTATTTATTTTAAGAACATTCTTGGTATTCGTAAAATCTCTTTGGCCCCATCTTCATTGCATATTTATTGTTTCATACCATCTATCCATACTACCTCTCCGTTATTTGTCTTCAATATTATTCAGTGCTTTTATCATCTCGAATATCAACTATTATTGCCTGCCCACCTGGGCTTACCACAAATATTTCAAGAATAATAATGCTCTCATATCTTTGTACTAAAAATTCAACTTAATATGAATATGTCAAAGTATTTACCAGAATAAGTATGTCTAGCCATCATTATTCATATTTAATTCATGTTTTTATAAATATTTTACTTCGCGTTTTTAATAATTGAAGAAAAGCATTTTGATTGCATTTTGACACGAGCATTCAATTACATGCTCATGCTCTTTGCATTCAAGAGCATTTTAAAGTTATTTGACACATTTGAATACACCATAGATGTAGACATCGACTTTAGGGGTTAGTCGATACCTATATACATTGAATACACAAGAAAGTATCGATACATACATACATAGACTCACCTCTGTATTCTCGAAGGAACAGGCAGAGACGAGCCAACCACTATAATAATGCTTAGCTAATTCTGTAGACCATTGACCGAAGAATCAAACTTCATATTTTCCTTATCTCTACCTATAATATTTTCTTATATAATCCATAAATCGAGATGACCTGGGTAAGAGACCAGCGGGCTTAGCCAAGTGGCTTATGCGCTAGTCGAATAGAATAAATGTATGTGAATGACATAAGAGTACGCTCTAAATAGCGTAGGTAGATACGAATAAAAATATCGGAAGAAAATAGAACTAAACACATGAAAACTGATAATAAAACTTTATTGTCGACATAACAATATCACATACAAATTTTTACTCAAGACCTAAATACGGAAACGGCACAAATTCTAAACATTCTATGCGCCTGCGACTTAATACGATACGGTATATTCACAATCGACACGTATGACTATAGAGGTATATAACTGAAATGCACTTAAGAGACTTACAGTAAGTTCTTGCATGCAAAATACTACTAAAATAATGCTATTTGAGATTATTTTCTCAAATCCCTTCCTATTTTGGTTTGAGTGGATCTATCAAAATCTTATGTAGAAAGATATAATTTATTTGTATTGGTGTAAAAGTACATTTTCCAAATGATTTCTTTCTTTCTTTCATCGGGTGTCCTCGTCTGTACAGCACAAAGAACAACAAGACTTTTTTGTTGAAACTATTTTTGGACAGGTTCTTGGTGGTGATACACAACCTGTTGAAGAAGTATTTTATTTATTAACTGTTATGGATAATATTATTCCCCAGAAGGGGTTAACGTCAGGCAAGCAGCCGATCGTAAAAACGAAGAAGAATAATTTCTGCCATGCTACAAAAAGGATTGGAATGGGATTCTGGCACGTGGAAGAAGACGTGCATATTTAAGACATTTTAAATAAATTTTATATTAGGTAATACTCGTACAATAATATTTCCAACCCAGGTCAGGGATAGAACTCAATTGCTGCCACTTTAATGAGAGTTAGTTTATTTTAATGCTCGTAAGTACATATTAAGGAGTTCTCAGGTATACAGGCTTCCTTACGATGTTGTCTTGTACCATTAATGTAGTCAGTGGTTGTTTTGGTGTTGATACCGAACCTAATACTTTCGTCTCGGCAATTGGTTCCAATACACTCTAAGCTATTGCTATTTTTTTTTACTTAAACCTGAATCACTAATAAATTTAATACTAACGGTTAGTATAATTGGTAGGTAAGCTGGAAATCATCAGTCTGGAATAAAAAAATACATAATAAATAAAATAAAACTATATATCCAAGAAAAATCTGTTTGCTAAATTTTGTTAGAAGCGCATATTCAGCTGACGCAAAACTTTGGACTAAAATATTAATAACTGAAGAAGCTTACCTAGCAGGGGAGCCTTTTCGTACCAACGACCTTGTACTTGAAGGACAATTCTGCAAATAAAAATACATTATCTTTAGTAGAACTTTTAAACATGGGCTTCTCGATAGCCACAGGACCGCGCATTTGAATGGCAAAGCATATGACAGCCACATCTTTATGATGGAACTGGTGTACGACAGAAATATCATAGAAGCCACTGAGCAGGTACTGAAATCACGATTTCTTTTTCCTCTGCTTTCTTTCTTTTTTTTACTTGTCTTTATCCCACTTCAATGTGGGTTCGGCGCAACACTTTTTTTTCAAGCATCTTGCATAAAGGATTTGATTTAGTATTTACAACCGGCTGCCTGTCTGACGTCAACCTCTTCTGAGGGATCCAGTCCCGGGCAAATTATATAAAAAAAATCGATTTGCCCGACCTGGAAATCGAACCCAGGACCTCCCGGTCCACAGCCTATATGTTGCCACTAGACCAAGAAGGCGACTTCTTTTTCCTCTGCTCTTATCAAAAATCATGCTCGAGTTTTTGATTCGAAAAATCACACGAAACTTACTTGCAATTTTAATAGTTTATGATAAAAATAAAAAAGGGAAAGCGTGGTTGTACTATTTGCGCACCCTTCCCAAGTAGGTATATGTAATTATGGGAGTCTCTCTAAAGCGACTAATTAGTGATTAGCCTTACCTTACTGCAAGCTGACAACGAAACAGAACTCAATACTGCCTCATCATAACTAGGTTCACGGGACAGTGGTTCCGTATTTGCAGATTTATTACTCTTGGGGATGCTTCTAGCAGTCTGTAGGACAACATTACTCTTGCAACTTTTGCTGCACTTATTCTCTTTGCTTGCACTTCTATCTTCACGTCCTATGGGGCGTGATGGTGTTGTGTATCTTGACGGTGTGGTATTATATCTTGACGCCGCTGTTGTTACTTAACAGGATAAAGAAATTAGTTTTTTAAACATATACCAGCTACCGAGTATGCCGGCTATCTGATGGTAAGTGATTTCCACCGCCCATGGTTACAACTAAATGAATATATTTAAAAGTAAAGCAATGGTGATTGGGAAATGGAGGGCATTTGGGGCTCTAAAAATCTAACTCAAACCACAGCAGCGAGGTATTCTACGAGACAGTGGTTCATTTTTGTCTATTGGTTGGTCCATTTGTGGGTTCTTTATTCTAACTTGAATCAATCATAGTCTGATGGCTGACAGCCAGTCGTAAAATTTTTACCAAACCATTTCTGCAACATGGCTGAACAATTTCACTCCACCTTTGGGTTAATAGAACACACCTACCATAGAAATATCATATTCATTAGCATCAATAGTTCCGACTTCAGAGTACAATATGGACTGTGCTAGACTAGTTGACTAGTAGATAGTAGTTGACTAGTGACTAGCTGTGACAATGGGACATATAGACAGATGTCCAGACAGATGAACATGATATAAAGGTTCGGCTTTTGCTATTTGGTTTTTTAACCCTAAAACTTGTGTTGCGCCGACCCGAGATTGGAGTAGAGGAAGGTCAGGGGGGTTACCATCACCTCTTATAGCAGTACTATTATAATTTTACTTGTACCGATTCCCATACAAAACAAACGAAGAACGATTATAATAATACTGCTATAAGAGGTCGTGGTAACCCTGCAGTTTTAAAAGGATTATTCTTACTCGATTCTGGTTGTCTTTCGCTTACAATTTTCAGTGCGTACAGCAGCACTACGACGACTCCACCGACAGCTACTGTGATTATAACCAGTGATTGTTTGACGAAATCTTCGAAGCTGGTAACCAGTTCGTCCATATAACATTCTAAACGATCTACTAGAGCGACGTTCGTGCACATTTGTTTGATTATTTCTAGAATGTGTAGTAAATGTACCTGAAATAATGTACAACAAGTTTTATTAACAATTGTTTCCCTCATTAGACTACTGGCAGTGTGGCTCTGAACCGATGGGTTTGAATATAAGGTCGGGAAGAGGCTTTTTTCAGAAGGATCCCCAGAGTGGGTTGATGATAGTCAAGCTACTGGTTGTAAAAACTACAGTCAATTCCTTTCTGCAACATGCTTAAAAGGAGTGTATTGAGTCGAACTCACAATGGGATGAATGGGAATATGGAAGAAGTTTTACTAATAATTACGCAATGAGATGCCTTGCTAATAAGTTTTAATAAAATGAAATTAAAAATGATCGAAGCAAAGATTTTCAAAAGAGAGGTAATGATTTAAATGCAATAAATAGAAGGACTTGATGCAAAAGGACGACGGAAGATGTAATTTGAGCCAATCTCCGAATACGAATAATCTCATTGTTAGATTTGATCTTCCTGTAGATATCCCCAACTCATTACCTGTCGATTTAAATAAACGAATTCGATTGAAATTTACAAAAAAAACTCAAAAAGGAGCCAATAGGGATAATGTTTATTATCACGCGATCAAATAACTTATGTACGGAAGAATCTACACACTGGGATTTAGATCGTTTCATAAAACTATTTTTGCAGATTCTATTACGATATGGTTTTAAATTTTATGCCTGACATTTGCAGTCTTCGTGCTCACGGATTGGACTCAGTCAGCAGTCCCACATTCGCGTAAACTTAAGAAATCAGTAAAACTGGTCGAATGTTAAATTAAATTCCATATTAAATAGTTGTCTGCCAGTTGTTTTTCACACACTTTATTTCTGGTGAAATACATTATGACACAACGAAGAAGCTTGCAAGTCGCAAGTAATTACTAGCCACTTCTCGTTCTTGCTAATGCTTTAATGAGAACAAGCACTCAGTGTTTATTCCGTCACGAGAGGCAACACTCTTGTAGTGTTTACTCAGAACGTCTTAGTTTAATTTGTAGTAAGTAGGAGAATTCTATGACAAGTGCTTTGGGTTTCGTTGGCACGGAAATATACCAGTGCTATGTTACCTACATACATACAAAAGCTCACGCCTGTATCCACGAAGAGGTAGGCAGAGGCGTCCTAGCGAACTAGAACACCCACATTTCGCCTAGCTTAATTCCGTTCCAGATGTAATAGGGGGCGAGCCTATCGCCATATCGGGCATCAATTCAGACTCCGGCCTGATATGGAAAAATCTAATATCACTCCCCGACCCGGGGATCGAACCCGAGACCTCAGGACGGTAGTCATACCGAAATACAACTACGCCACAGAGACAGTCTATGTTACCTACTATGTATTTATTGTATGTTTCATATCAATAAGCAGTTATGTTAAAATTTTAAGATATTATGGTATACTTCTTTCTACCTGCCCTTATAGCAGTCCAATGTGGATACTGGGTAGGCGCAATACACTTTTTTATCATCAAGAGGTTACTAGAAAGTTTCCATACAAAAAAAGTTATCTCAAACATCATTATCGCTATCTATTGCAACCTATTGCAATGTGAGGACGCTTATTATAATTTACACCCTTGAATGTTCTTGGAATGGTCAAGAATCACGTAAGACATTTTATTGTATAAACATTATTACGCTGGCACGACCTTGTGCGCGTATGTTTTACATACGACAATGTAACTTATGACCACGAGGTCACAACTTTTGGATTACAAGTTTCGCGCTATTGTCCCGTCTAAGATAGTACGTCTTTGGGCATCATCATTACACTTTCCTGGTTTACTATCAAATCTTAGTACACACCACACAATCCTCTTCACATTTTTAAAATATTGTGAGTAATACCGTTTGTAAACGAAAACAGGGCGCATAGTATGTTAAGTTTTTATTAATTTTATTTACAAATCAAATGCGCATATTAACCACAACGATAGAACTGACGTGTAACTGACGTTTTCCCAAAGTGTCATGATGTTTTCTTTTATGATGTTTAAAGAGTAATTATGTCGCCTACTTGGTCTAGTGGGCTGTAGACCGGAAGGTTCTGGTTTCAAGTCTCGGTCAGGCAAAGCTGTTTTCATAACACGATTTGCTTGGGTCTGGTTCCCCGAGGGTTGAAGTCAGGTCGGCAGTCGGTCGTAAAAACTACAGCCGAATCATTTCTGCGATATCTATGCTAAAAAAATGTTTCACGCAAACCCCACAGTTAAGTGAGATAAAGGTGTAAAAAAGGTAGAGTATTAAAATATTGTGTTATATAATATCACCTTCTTTGATCACGGAAATCTTGTAAAGTAGTTGAAATAAAGGAAGTATTTTTTTTTCATTCGAATCCAATTTCATTTGTGATCGATAGAGCTTAGTGGGGTCCCATATAAATTTGGTCAAGCCGTGATGGGGTTTGACGTCGCTTTTAAAACTTTTGATTATCCAAGTTCCATAGTGAACCTACTCATGCGATTTCTCTAATCTTAAAATGAGGTCATCTCAAAAGACCCCGCTTGGACCAACATACCAAAATCCATAATAAACATAATATATCCCTCGGCCGAGTTGACAGCCTGCGGGACTTTCTATGATGGATCGGTGCGATCCCTTCACATCGATTTATTTCTCTATTATTACTAAAAACACCATTTTATTAGTTTTTTGTTCCAGAAAATGTTACACAACATAAATGATGCAATAAATAAATTCCATCAATTTCATATCAAGCATACAATTAGAATAAGTAGATGTTGTATTTGTTGTATAAAGTTTTATTGGTTTTATATTTATTTCAAAATGTACACCTTTTATTGTTGTATTCATCATCATCATTATCAGCCCTGTGGCTGTATGTTCACTGGCAAACAATATATTTTAATTGACTGCTTCTTCTAACAAACCTTCTTTACTGAACTTAGATACAAACTTAAGCTGAGATCTATAGCGCGAACTTCGACTAAATCTAAGTCAAAGAAACGAACTCAGTCAGTATTTGGAATTGCTAAACCGAGTTTTGAGTTAGTCCAAGTCATTTTTTACAATGAAAACAGATTAACAGACAGACTAAGCAAAGATTTCGCTCTATAGATCTCAGCCTTAGATTAATGACATGCGACCAATACAAAGCTATATACCAAGTAAGTAAACAATAATTTTGCACTTCAATTTCCACTTCAATATTATTATTATTATTACTAGGTCGATCTGGAAATCTTTGGGGGAGGCCTATGTTCAGCAGTGGACGTCCTATGGCTGATGATGATGATGATGATGACGATTATTATTATGTACAAGTGGCGTTTAAATTCTTTGGTACAAAACATAGGAAATATTCTAGCAGAATTTCGGGGTTTAATGAAAACAAATATCAAATAATATACTAAGGGCGTTAATATATCAGTGAAATGAAAACTTTGCCTGAGAGAACACTCTCATTTTCGACCGACTTCAAAATAAGAATAAATTCGTCTGTTTTTTTTTTTATGTATGTTACGCGATGTCTCCGCCAAATGAGGATCGATGTTCAAGATTTTTGTGTTCAATAGAGCGTATTTCAAAGGTGGTCCCATATAAATTTTGTTACAACCGGATAATTTAAAGTCAGTCCGATACATTTTTAAACTTGTGATTGTATTTATTCATCATCATCATCATCATGATCAGCCATAGGACGTCCACTGTCGTTTGTATTTATTGCTGATGTCTTATTTGGTTATTTCGAAAATAATTCTAAAACAATAGACTTCTTTTTTTCATAGCAGAGACTGGCAAATGAGCGGATGGGTCACCTGATGGTTAGTGAACTCCACTGCCCATAGACACCCACGACACAAAAAGAATCATGAGTGCATTGCCAACCTAAAAAGAGGGAATGGAAGGGGAGAAGGGTCTGGGAAAGCGAGGGGGGGGGGAACTGGGACCACCGGAAATTTCACTCACCGAACGAAACGCCACAACGAGCTGCCACTTTACGTCGGTTTTCTGTGAGACAGTGGTATCAAACCGGTCGAGTCGGCCCATTCGTGCTGTAGACGTAACTGTCTACAGCGTGGCTCTACCACTTTTACAGCTAATGGAATACTTAATTGTCCCTCATTATTGTGGCCCTATTTTGTCTACAGTATAAAATCCATTTACATTCAGCAGCTGGGTTAAGATTGATGGATAGGTTTCAAGAAGCTACCTACGAAATGTGAATTATTACTGATTGTTAGAACATTTTGATATATTAATGAGGTTTAAAAAGATTTATTTCACGAACGAAATACCAATTTCATTTACATGAGAAAAGATGCTGATGCTGACTGTCGTCCTTTGTCCAGTGGTAGTGTATATGGGCTATAGATCGGGAGGTCCAGGGTTCGAATCCAAGGCTGAGCAAAGTTGTTTTTCTAACATAATTTATCCGGGAATGGATCCTCAAAGGGACAATTCCCTTCGTCGGACATGTTCCAAAAAATGTGTTGCACTCATCCCACATTAAAGTGGGATAAGAGCAGCGGGAAACTGTACCGGAAGGTCCCTGATACCTAAAGAACATATAAAATCGAGATTATTTGTGACTAGGGAGTATATAATACATACCTACGTATTAAAGCTTAAGTTTCTATAGCAGAAATTCCTTTCATTACTTAAATATCCAAGCATATATTATAAATAACTACAAATCTACACACAAATCACCATACAAATCTACATCCTAAACTACACCGCCGTATTCCACATTCAAGTAGTATCGCGAGGAAACGCGGCGCGACATCCAGCCGTGGATAAAAGACGCTTCCGGTGGCACGAGCTTATTATCATCCTAGCGAGATGCGCTCCAACCTCGGTAAGCTCAGCGTATATTGAGGGACACATAGCTAAAGACTAGTTTACATGGAGAACGAAATGAAAATAGGCCCCAGTAGGCCAATGAGTTTTTTTTTAAATTACTCGCTAACGCCTCCGTAAAATATTTATGACAAACACCCGAACGCCTATAGCGGTTACGCGGGAAACTAACGTTTTTTATAGTAATTATTTTATGTACTCGCTGCCTAGATGGCGTAGTTGTATTTCGGTATGACTACCGTCCTGAGGTCGCGGGTTCGATCCCCGGGTCGGGCAAAGTGATATTGGATTTATCCATATCAGCCCGGAGTCTGGAATTTGTGCCCGATAGGCGATAGGCTCGCCCCCTATCACATATGGGACGGAACTAAGCTCGGCGAAATGTGGGTGTTCTAGTTCGCTAGTGCACCTCTGCCTACCACTTTGGGGATACAGGCATGAGCTTATGTTATGTTATGTTATTTTATGTACTCGCTAGCGTGAAATGACAAAAAAAACTCATGGTCGACATTTTTGACATTTCACGCTAGCGACTACGTAAGCTACGTAGGGAATTGAATGTATTTCGTACAAATTATTTAACGCAGTCGCTAGTGAGACATGTAAAAAAGTGACGGTCGAACTACAACAGGAATTTATTAACAATTCTCGTTGATATCTCCCCCGACGAGGTTGATGACAAGCAGGTAGTCCTAAAAACTAAAGCCATATGTTCCCAACTTAGGTTCCCAATTAACATTGCAGTGGGATAAGGGCCGTTAAAAGAACAAGACATATTAAAGTATTTTCTTATATGTAAAGCGGTATAAATCTCAGCTTATAAATTATTTTGTCAATGTGTCCATTCTTTACTGATACGGCTTGTACTGTGCGTTGCCTCGGATGTATTCATGTAAACCACCATCAGAACGAACATTTGGAGTTGTGTCGAAAGCAAGTCTGCATGTTATAAGATATCGTGAGAATCTCAGCGTGTCGACACATATTCATACTTTACTTACTGATTTTGGAATTCAGCGTCAATGTTTCTTCATTTACTTTTTATTCTTGTCATTGGCTTACGAAGGCAGATGAGCAAGGGTTTCTGATGGTAGGGAAGGAACTAGGAATGGCAAGTGGGTAGTGACCAGTTGTAAGGTCCTAATCAGGCCTTTCACTTAGCATTCCATCCCTATCATCTGGACGATTGGCGCTCCTCAACAGAGAGGTTTACGAGAATCTTTCTTCCCCGTACAACATCCATCTGGAATCAGCTTCCCCCGGCAGTATTTCCTGACTGATACGACATAGGGACCTTCAAGAAAAGAGCATATAGATTCCTCAAAGGCCGGCAACGTATCGAATATTCCTCTGGTATCGTGGATGTTCATGGGCGAAGGTGACCATTTACCATCAGGTGGCCCTTCTGCTCGTTTGCTACGCCATTCCATAAAAAAAGGCCGGCCCGGTCAAAACAATTATAGAATCAATTCATAGTAAAATCCATAAGTAGTATACTTAAGGGAGGCCTATGTTCAGCGGTGGACGTCCTGTGGCTGATAATGATGATGATGAGACTTAAGGCTGTAACCATTTGTCAGATCTGACTATGGAGATTGCCCTTTAATCGAACTCGCTATTTAATACGTAAGTACTCAAAATTTATGCACACCACGGCCTGACATTATAATAAGTACTAGGAAATAGTAAAGTATGACTTAAATATATTTATAGAGAAGGTAATTCTCTTTCTTTCGATTTGTTGCACTAATCACTTTTCAAGCATGTTATAAAAAAGATTCGTATTAGTTTTTACCACCGGCCATCTGCCTGACGTCAACCAGTTCATAGGAAAGATATGGATCGGAATTATTTACTCATACCGAAAATGGTGGCTACGATAATCCTTATCTTCACTGATTAGCACACACAAGCTGTATTTGGGTATTGATACACGTATTTGCAATCTATTTTTTATTCATATTTAGGTTAAGTTATGAGTTAAAACAAAGCTGTTTAGATTATACAAGTAACAAACATACTGTGATGTGGTGTGAGAATTTAAGAAGGTAAGTCGATTGTTACATAAATGTAACAACGAAAGTTTTAGACTGAGATCTATAGAGCGAACTTCGACTAAGTCTAAGTCAAAGAAACGAACTCTGCGAGGATTTGGAATTTTTAAATCGGGCTTCGACTTAGTCCGAGACATTTTTTTTAAAAACATTGCTTAGTCTGTCAGTCTGTTTTTCTTATAAAAAATTGCTCGGACTAAGACGAAGTCTAAATCATCACTGAGTTCGTTTCATTGACTCAGAGTTAAGACAAGCAAGCCACTCGCCTACTATCTACTACCCATGAAAAGTCGAAACATAAGCTCCTACATTAACATAAGCTCACGCTGGAACCCCGAAGGGGTAGGCAGAGGCGCACTTGCGAACTAGAACACCCACATTTCGCCGAGTTTAGTTCCGTCCCAGATGTGATAGGGGCGAGCCTATCGCCATATCGGGTACAAATTCCAGACTCCGGGCTGATATGGAAAAATCCAATATCACTTTGCCCGACCCGGGGATCGAACCCGAGACCTCAGAACCGTACTCGTACCGAAATACCACCACGCCACCGAGGCAGTCGGTCGTCGAAAAGTCGAAATATCACCCATATTTTAAATAACAAGTCACTGGCTGACACTATACTGCCCTCAAATGGTAGAAGAATATTCGTACGCGTCTGGATGGCGACCACCGTACACATGGTGGTAAAACCTGCCATAGTGACCTACATTCCTTGTGTGGTTCGCATTCCAGCCAGTGTATATCCAGTTCTCTTGAGGGGCTTGCGTCATAACAATTTGATGGTTCAAAATCTGAGCCAAATTTTATAATATATTTATTAATCGCCATACGATAATAATAATTTGATGGTTGGTTGTGTCGGGTATGGGGGTACATCCCTGTGCTTTGACATCAGGCAGACGGCAGGTAAAAAACGAAACCGAATCGATTTTGGAATTTGCTTAAAAATATGTTGTTCTGACCGTGCTCACATTAAATTTCAGAATAACTAACCACTATAAAAAAATAACTTGTTTTTATAATTACAGGAAAAGATGAACATTTTCAAACAGACTGTACATACGCACTCATAATTTTGAATCTTAGATCAATTATTTCTATTTCTCAATATAATAAATATTGCTGAAACTTAACAAAGTTACTCAACTGAGCACGAGCCAAAATCAAATTAAATTATTTAAAGATGATACCGAAACAGTCTTTATATTTTGCGCTAGGAGGATTCGTGATCTTTTTTATGTTCATAATGTGGACATACTCAGACTATCAGAACCAAGCAACTGCATTAAGAACTCTAGTGAACAAAAAGCCTGCAATTGATCCAACCAAGCTAGTAAATCATACACAATTAGTGAATGATACACCAATAGAAAAACATACGACCCACGCGCTAAAATACATATTAATATGGACGACGCCCCATAGAGACCCACTTATGTATTTAGAAGAGGGACAAAGAGTTTTTCTAAGAAAGAAATGTCGAGTAATCAACTGTTACGTCACGACGAACAAGACATTGATGGCATTAACTGATTTCGATGTTTTGTTGATCAATTCACCAGAAATTCATGCTAATCCAAAACCGATCTTACCACCCGCTCGTTCACCACATCAAATATATATATTTTCCACTGTTGAATCTGCTGGATACTATCCTCTTTGTACTAACCGATACGACAACTATTTTAATTTAACATGGACGTACAAACTTAATTCTGATATATTTTACGGGTACATGATTATAAGAAACAAAGAAGGTGAAATTATTGGTCCAAAAGAGATAATGCATTGGGAGAAAATAGAAGACATGGCTCCTATAGATGATAAAATCAAGGAGAAACTTAAAACTAAGAGTAAAGCTGCCGCATGGATCGTGTCGAATTGCAACGCACCAAGTGGAAGAGATATGTTTGTAAAACAAATACAAAGGGAACTTAATGTATATGGAATGACAGTGGACATATATGGCGATTGTGGAACTCTAAAATGTCCACGAAATATGATGCCCACATGCTTGGAGACAGTTGAGAGGGACTATTACTTTTATATGTCGTTTGAAAACTCTTTTGCTGATGATTACGTTACAGAGAAGGTGCTACATGGTCTTAACCATTATACAGTACCTGTTGTATATGGAACAGCGAACTACACACGGTGAGTCATCATTTTTCCATAGAAAATTTGGCTTTAGAATGAGACAATTATGACACACTTTCTAGAAGATACTTGAGAGAATGTAGCTGCCCTTATCTCACCTTAATGTGGGGTCGGCGTAACACACTTTTTTTAAACTTGTCGCAGAAAGGATTCAGCTTCGTTTTTATGACCTAGTGCCTGCCTGACGACAACCCACCACCGGAGGATCTAGTCCCGGGCATGTTGTATTAGAAAACCAACTGTTTCTATTTTAATTTCAATATGATGGTTTATAGAGTTGCAATAATAATATAGACTTTGTAAAAAAAATGTATGTGTCAGAAATAACGAAACTTTTATTTTCCAGTTTCATGCCAGACGGAATTTATCTAAATGCTAAGGAGTTAGGCGTCAAGGAGCTAGCGAAGCAAATGGTAGACATTATAAACGACAAAGACAGATATCACAATTTCTTCAAGTGGCACAATTATTATTCTTATCACGAAGTGGAAGAAACGCCTGAGACTGATTTCCATTGCAAAATGTGTGAGAAAGTAAATTCTAAGGAAATGACGGAAGGAGTCCATGTATACGAACATTTAAGAGATTGGTGGAATACTCAGCCGACGAGGCCCGGTGGTTGCCCTAGAATACCTATACCGTAAAACGGCTAATGACAGACGCAGGTGTGAATACCGACAAATTCGAGATTTTTGGAAAAGACAGCAAACGAGGTCTCTCCAAGTGATCTCCATCGTCCATAACCCACATGATACTTACCTAAGGATAGTTCGAAGTGGTCGGTTCTACTAATCATTGACTTCACTGGCTTTAACACTGTTACTAGACGAAAGAAGAAGACATAATATGGGTGGTATCTACCTAACAGAAAAGTAAACCTTCCAAGTCAAGAAAATGAAAGCTGATTTGGACAAGAACAAGTGAATTTATTTGTATTTTTATATATATCAGCAAACATAAAATTGATAAAACACCAAAGTTGACGTTTTAATTTTAAATCCGGGTCACGCCTTCCACGAAAGGTTCAGTGTAGCCACATAAAATAGTATCTATGTATATTTCTGGAGGACGTGCTTTTTCAAAATTCTGAAGTATATTCTTCCTGTTATTCCTATGGTGTATTACTATTCACCACTAGCTAAGTCGCTATAACAACTTGAAAAATATAGATACAATTATACACGTATTCATAATAAGCAATACGATTGGACTCCGCATAGAATGCACGAATTACCTCTAAAATATGTATTGTGTGTGTATTTCGGATGGCGAGTCAAATTCCCGGAGACCCTGTAATACCTTCCCTGCGCTCTCCTTCTTGAAACTCAGAAGAAGCATTGAAATAGGTCTTCTGATTTTTTCTTTTTTGCATATAATGTAAAAAAAGAATCCGGTATCAAACCTTGAACAACATAGACATCGATCGGAATTATTTCCTCATACAAAAAGTTATCTGTGATAACCCTTATCTTCCTCCATTCGTGTTAGTATGACGGATTTTGGTAATATTGTCACACGTGCAGTCAGTTCGTATTTTTATTTCCTTACATACTTATTATGATCAACCTTAGTCGAAAACAAAGTCAGCTGGAAGTCAAGTGAAATTAAGCAAGTTGTAATGTGGCGTCTACATGAAGCTTTAGCAGGATATAATTAAGAAAGGTGATAATAGTTAAAAAGGTGTAGATACACAATCTGCATTCTGCGAGCGGCATGTTAAAAGTAAGTTAGTAGGTATGTACAGTGACCGTTGTACACGTGGTGTTAAAATCTATCATAATGATCTACACTCATTATGTGGATCGCATTCCAGTATTATATACACTGGGTATATTCTTCTCTCTCGAAGGACTTTCGATATGACTTGAAAGTGGTTGAGTTATTGGGAGACATCCTTGTGTAATTGTGTCTTTGGCCAGTACCGGTTATTGGCTTATTCTTGGGAAGACATCCTTGTGTCTCAGTGCCAGTATTGATCATTGGTATGTCCAGTCGCAAGCCCGTTGATTTACCTCTTCTCTCTCCGACTATGAAGAATAGTTTAATTATGCAAGTCGCTATGATTCTGGTTACCACTGATTCCCATTCCAAAATTCTCGACTCCGGGCTGATACTAATTAACAAACCCAATCGCAATCTACCGAACCGAGGGTCGAACTCAAGACCTCAAGACAGTAGTCGCACCTCGCATGTAATTCAACTATGCCATCGAAGCAGTCAATAATAAATTATAGTAATCCTTTTTACTACGTCATAGTCGATGCGTATAAAAAAGTAAACTGTATCGATCAAAAAGAATATTAGTCATAGTTTGATTCTCTTTGATTGTTTGTAATACAAGCATCTGAATAATAGTTATTACCATAAATGGAAAACTAAACAATGTGAAATTTTCAACGGACTGCCCAAGAAGGTGGCCTTCTTAATTCCTGTGTATGTATTTACATTTTCTTTATATTAACTCAAATGTGAATTTTGATACGTCCGATAGAGGTTATACACTTATAGCAAAGTTATCCCATATTTTCATGAAGAACTGTTGACGGGGTTCTAGAAAAATTAAAAAAAACTTGTCAATGGATAAAATAACTGGCATAGATTGTAGGTATTGGGTCCCTTTGAAAAACTCTTATAAGTGTTTAGTAATAACTACTAGATCTATCCCTCAAGGGGGGTTGACGTCAGGTCGTAAAGATTATAGCCGCATCCTTTCTGCATCATGCTTGAAATAGTGTGTGTTAGTTGACTCCACAGAGGAGTGGGATCAGTGCAGGTGGAAGAAGTAATAGTAATAATATTAAGTTATCGTAAGTTGTTTTTACTAATTACAGAAAAAGAAGAGTAAATAAACCAAATATTTCTAGATGAGTTGGATGCGCTTATTGTTATTTTCTTCGATGAATATAACTCTACAAATATTTACCTGAAGATGATAGGCCATCCAATGTGAACGACAAATATTACAGTTGCCGATCAAATAACAGCAACTGCCATGCAAAGATGTTACCCAAAAAGTGTTTATATTTTACACTGGGAGGATTAATAATGTTGTATATGTTCATAATGTGGACCTACTCAGATTATCAGAGCCGAGCATATACGTTAAATGCGTTCTTAAATACTTTTAAAGCAGTCAACCCAACCACACTTGTAAATAACTCAGTTAAAAAGAGCAACAGTACGATGAAGTACATATTGATTTGGACCATGCCTCATAAGGATCCCCTAATGTACTTGGGCGAGGGTCAAGGTGTATTTATCAAAAAGAAATGTCCAGTAATCGACTGTTATGTCACGACGAAGAAGACGATGATGGAATTAACAGATTACGACGTTTTACTTTTCAATGTTCCCGAAATTAACGACAAACCACACCCAGTTTTACCACTAACTCGCTCACCGCATCAAGTATATGTATTTGCTTCGATTGAATCTGCTGATTACTATCCGCTTTGCAGTCATCGATTTGACAATTATTTTAATATAACATGGACGTACAAACTTAATTCCGATATATATTATGGGTACATGATTATCAGAGACAAAGAAGGTAAAGTCATTGGTCCAAATGCCATAATGCATTGGAAGAAAGTAGAAGACATGGCTCCTATAGATGATACAATTAAAGAAAAACTTAAACATAAAAATAAAGCTGCCGCATGGATCGTATCGAATTGTAACGCACCGAGTGGACGAGATGCCTTTGCGAAACAAGTGCAAATGGAACTACAGCAATATGGGATGATCGTCGACATATATGGCGATTGTGGAAAAAAGAGATGTGCTAGACAAATGATGCATGTCTGCCTGAACAAAGTTGAAAAAGAGTATTATTTCTACTTCTCTTTTGAGAATTCTTTTGCTGATGATTACGTCACAGAGAAGTTGCTTCATGGTCTTAATCATTACGCTGTGCCTGTTGTATATGGTACAGCTAATTACACTCGGTAAGTAACAAATAATTTCTAAGATACCAATGTTATCTAGTTTTGAATCATAAAATTTATTACAGATAATTAATGTCCAGGATATGATAATGATAAGATTAAAATAAAAACATTACCCTCCTTCCGAGGTAATCGGGTAAAAACTAATGAAGGCACAGAAAATCGCATAGTGCTTTACTCACGCAATTATTTTGTATCTTTTACGCATTATTCTAATAAAGCATTAAATATTTTTCTATTACAACAAACATTTAAACGTTTTAATTTCCTCAAAACATTTATCTCTTATTAATTATATTAAAGTAACATGCTATAATTGTTTTTACAGTTTTATGCCCGACGGCATTTATTTGGATGGTAAGGAGTTAGGCGCCAAGGAGCTAGCTAAACAAATGGCAGAAATCATAAACGACAAAGAGAGATATTACAATTTCTTCAAATGGCACAATCATTATTCTTATCACGAAGTCGAAGAAACTCCTGAGACCGATTTCCATTGCAAACTATGTGAGAAAGTTAATTCTAAGGAAGTGGCTGAAGGAACCAATGTATATGAACACTTAAGAGATTGGTGGAATACTGACAGAATACGGCCTGGTGGCTGTCCTTATAAAATTCCTTTTTTTTAACACTCATTGTGATGTTTTATTGGACTGATATAATATCTAAGAATAATTTGTAGGTAATTAAATGTAGTAAATAATTCTATCTTCATTAATCTTTTTGCGTTGTCTTTTATCAACTAGTAATTAATGCTACTACTATTTGAATAGCGAAAAAGGTTAGTGGTTTATAATTAGATGCCTAAAGAACCTAGTCAAATTGTATAGTAACGCGAATCTGTAATCTTTGGAAAATTTAAAGGGTCATATAAATAACCGAGGGCGACTTAAGCAGCGCTGTTACTAATCTAGAGTTACACGTTATCTCAATTTATTCTACAGCTCACTCATATTTAAATCCATTCGGCAGAAATAGAGATTTATCACGGAGCTGCAAGTGGCCCTGACAGCATTTTTACTAATCTGTAGTTAGTCTTAAACTCGTTTTTACTTATATCTCTTCGTTTATTTAAATAGAGATCTAAGATAAACAGATTTGTCTAAGTGCTCCAAGTCGTCCTAAGGCCCATATTACAAAATATTAGGTTTAAAACTAGGTTTTAAATAGTAAAATCTTGTTTGAAAGTCTTCGTGGTGCATCGAGTCAGTAGCAGGCTGTAAAAGAGAGACTGTGGGGTTAGATTTCCGCACTGAGACAAACGTACATGTTTTTTTTTATAGCAGAGACTGGCAAACGAGCAGATGGGTCACCTGATGGTAAGTGATCTCCACTGCCCATAAACACCCAAGACACAAAAAGGATCATGGGTGCGTTGCGGGAAGGAAAAGGGATTGGCGATGGAAGGAGGGCAAAAGGGCAAATGGGCCACCGGAAATGTTACTCACCGAAGGGAACGGGAAAGCAAGCTGCCACTTTACGTCGGTTTTCTATGAGGCAGTGGTATCAAACCGGTCGAGCCGGTTATCGGTCGACTAACGTCTTATATACATACAAGTCAAGCAAATATAAATCATAACATAACATAACATAAGCTCACGCCTGTATTCCCGAAGGGGTAGGCAGAGGCGCACTAGCGAACTAGTACACCCACGTTTCGCCGAGCTTAGTTAGCCAGATGTGATAGGGGACGAGCCTATCGCCATATCAGGCACAAATTCCAGACTCCGGGCTGATATGGAAAAATCCAATATCACTTTGCCCGACCCGGGAATCGAACCCGAGACCTCAGAACCGTAGTCGTACCAAAATACCACCACGCCACCGAGGCAGTCATCATATAAAATAAAAAAATCGTCCTAAAAACTATTGTATCTTCTAATTTGGAACAAATCACATAATGAAAAAATTAAGATCGGTTGAGTAGTTTGGAGTTTATCACGGATGAACACCGTCATATATTATTTTATACTGGAGAAACACCGTGATATTCGATTTTTATACATATTGCCCCTTACTTATAAGTTACTTAACTTTAAAATTAGTTGGTCTCTTTCATTTTCAAACAATGTGACAAAAGTAACAAACTAGTTTTAAAGATAAACCTCGTAAATGTTTTTATAAGTACGGGGCATACAAAGACAGACAGTAAATAGACGGGACAACAGTACAAAACTTGTGTTCCAAAAGTTATGACCTAGTGGTCATAAGTCGCTCAGTTTATTTGAAATATACGCGCGCCAGATTGGCCAACAAAATATTATTGAGAGAATAAAGTTACGTGATTCTTAACCATTCACGAAATATTCTAGGGTGTAAATTGTAATAATCGCCCTCGCATTGTAATAAGTAGTTGATGTCGGTACTGAAGTTTGAGATCAATTTTTTTGTACGGAAACTAACTTGATAGCCCCTCTAAAGTTAGGTTAGAAATGCTGGTAGATACTGGAAATAGCGCTGAGATCTATAGAGCGAACTCCGACTAAGTCTAAGTCAAAAAAAACAAACTCAGTGAGGATTTGGATTTTTTAAACCAAACTTTGACTTAGTCTGAGTCATTTTTTACAAGAAAATCAAAAAGAAAAAAATTGTTTAGTCTGTCTTTTTCTTGTAAAAAATGATTCGGACTAAGTCGATGTTCGATTTACAGTCCAATTCCTCACTGAATTCGTTTCTTTGACTCAGACTTCGTCGAAGTTCGCTCTATACATCTCAGCCTTTGCTACTTTTACGTCGAACTGTGACGTACTAACTGGCAGGCCGGAATTTGTTAACGAATTGGAAAAACATTTCTCCTTATTTTGTTATCAGTGAACATATGTACAAAGCTAAAACCACGCCTACAACGAAAGCAATTTGTGTCTGTTTTGGAATACCAAACTTGTGTCAATAAATAATTCTTTCTTTCTTTCTTTCTTTGATGACGATTATCTAATACATGACGATTACAAGCTAAGTTGCCCTACAACTTGCACCACTATTACTAATATAGAGACACACACGATTTATTCTACTACTGACTCCTATTTTTTAATCAAGATTTGGGACCAATATAGAGTGGTAAAGCCATGCTGTAAACAGTAACGTCTACAGCACGAATAGGCCGGCTCGACCGGTTTGATACCACCGTCTTACAGAAAACCGACGTAAAGTGGCAGCTTGCTATCGCGTTTCGTTCGGTGAGTGAGATTTCCGGTGACCTATTCCCTCCCTCCCCTTCCATTCCCTACTTTTAGATTGGCAACGTACCCATAATTCTTTTTGTGTCTTGGGTATCTATGGGCAGTGCAGATCACTTACCATCAGATGACCCATCTGATCTTTTCCAGTTTCTGCTATAAAAAAAAGAGATTTATCGCGGAGCTACAAGAGGCCCTTAAAGTATAAGCCTTATTTTTGTCTTTAGTAGCTTATGTTGAATCATCGGACATTGGATGAACTCGTCGGATGTTTATAGACTTGGGTAATAGAGGCTTAAATATTCAAGGCTATGAAATCACTGAAAATAGTGACAGATGAATTTAAAAATAAGGTCGCTGTGGGTCACCTTTAATCTTTGGACTATACTTAGGATATTATTTCCAATAAGCGTAGAAAGCGATTGTATTATAACCTAATTACTAGGTTTATACATAATTCAGTCGTATAGGACTAATCCTAGAGACATTGAATAAATTATAAATGTAAGTTTTCTTTAAACATTTGTTACTGCGGTTCAGAATGCTTGAATAAATAAAGAAAATAATGTTGAAAGAACAAAAAACGTTGTGTCTATTAAGTAATCGATTAAAATTAATTTCAGAACTATTCTTATATGCGCACTTAAGGTCTATGCTGGTGGCGGCGTCATGTGCCGGGTCGATCACTTCCCTGCAATGTGGTTGAGGAGTTCGATGGCTGGCACATGCGTCATACTCGTGAACGGGTGCTGCTTGTGGAGACTGGTCTGCCTGGACTGTTTTGTTTGTACGTGTCAATTCAACTTGCCGTGGCTATGGGGGTCGTTCAGTGTATCTTGTATGTTACTGTGTCCTATATTATTAGATATCTATTGTTATCATGGTTTAGCTGCTCTAATTTAAGGTCTTTCTGTATCTGGTGATGTACTGTATTAGTAACTGACTGTAAATCGGTATTAAAAAGAGCAACGTCAGAGTTTGAACATTTTGTGGATTCAATAAATAATTTGATTTTATTTAATTAGATTTATATGAGTATCTGGATACCTACTAAGTAATTGATTATAATTAATTAGATACAGATTTGTTTCTTATGAGTATGAGTATCTGGATACACAAAGCGATATCCGACGTCACTTGCGCTGCCTTATCAAGCTATAATGACAACGATAATTAACAAAACATCACACAAGATTTGTAAAACTTGTTTTCTTTTAAGCTGATAAACGCAATTTATAATCATTGCATGAAGTAAATCTAACAAACGTACACATTCATATCAAATGCAAACATAGTTATTTTTTAGTCCGTAAGGAAATTGTGCAAAAACGTACGTCATTTATGTGAATCTTGTTATTTATAATAAATTAAAATATTTTTTAAACAATGTTAGCCTTTAGAATTTTGTGATAAACCGGTTATTGTGCATGTTTACTATTATGTCAACGATAAAACGTGACTAAAAGTATTTCAGTTGACCGCTAAGTGCAAGTTGGTAGACACGCGTACAACGCGGAATGTAAAATGCCAAATAAATACGGAAAGATACTATTCTATTGCAGTGTAATGTTCTTATTTGTTATTGTGTATGTAACGGTGAAAGACTTGTTCAGTAACAAAGGTGATGTGAAATTCAAACTTGCAGATGGGAAATGTAATATGAAATATATTTTGCAGTGGACGTCTCCTTACAATTCACCATTCGTAGACATGGGTAAGGGCCAACAAGGTTTTATCGATAGAAATTGTTCGCACGTGAATTGTATAGTAACCGACAAAAAATCTCTTCTCGAAGATATAACGAAATTTGATGCTATAGCCTTCGCTGGACCTGAAGTGATAAAAATGACTAAAGAAGAGCTACCAAAGAAAAGATCACCGCATCAAAAATTTGTATTTGCAAGTATAGAATCAGCAGAGAACTATCCCGTTTGTTCTAATAGATTCAATAATTATTTCAACTGGACTTGGACTTATAAATTAGACTCTGATGTAAGATGGGGATATATCGTCATCCGAGATAAAGATGGAAATATAATTGGACCAAACAAAAATATGCATTGGCTAAATATAAATGACATGGACCCAGTTACCGAAGAATTGAAAACTAAATTAAAAACTAAGAGAAAAGCGGTAGCGTGGTTTGTTAGCAATTGTTTTACTGAAAGTCAACGTGAAAATTTCGTTAATGATCTTGAGACGGAGTTGCTCAAATATAAACACGTTATTGATATTTATGGGAAGTGTGGACTGATGTCGTGTGATCGAGATACGGGAGATAAGTGCAATAAATTGATTCAAGATACATATTACTTTTATTTATCTTTCGAGAATTCATTTGCTGACGATTACGTGACTGAAAAATTGCTGCATCCATTGCAGAATAATGCTGTGCCCATTGTTTTTGGAGGAGGGAACTACACCAGGTAAATAGTGGGATTTAATGACCAAGATTATATTGGGATAAAAGTCTTAGTATGTAATTTGAAAGAGAGTAAAAAATAGAATGATAACATCAAGGGTCAAACGTAAGGAGCATTCACAATTCCATGATAAGGCAACCTTAATATTATAGAAAATACTAGTAATCGCCGATTGAGGATCAATATGCTCTCAATAATTTAACACTGTATGATATACACCGGCACGTTTTATTAAAATTAACTTAATATATAGCTTACAAGATTCCGTCTTATAAACCGTATGTCATCTATTGCATGCTATTTTTTATTTTATTCCAGTTGTAGTTAAGTTCATTATCAATAGAAACAATTCAAGCACATCGTTGTTGAGTTGGGGCTGACCCTAATACCTATTTTTAGGGTTCCGTAGTCAATGGCAAAAACATGTAGTTTTTCAATTTAGTCTGTCCAGTATGTAACAGAAATTTTAATTAGAAATATTGGCATTACATACATGAAATTAGGACAGTAGATGAATGTAATCGACTGGCATCAATTGTCTTCGCCCTTTAACTTTTACTAGGGGATGGACAAATTTCAAGGTAATGGAACTTATAGAGTACTTTTAGAGAAAAAAATCCGAATTTAGTAATTTACTACGGAACCCTTCATTGTACGTCAAATGATAGGTACTTTGTCGGGTTTTTTAAATGACATTGCTCATATTACAAATTATTCATATTCCTAAATATACTCCAATGACAGAAGACAAATAAAGACTTGGCGTAACTACGAAAAAAACGTGATACTTTGAAGCCCGTTCCACCATTTTAGTGTCAGAAGGCTCAAGTAACGTATAAATATTTACTGATTTAATATAAATACGGCGTTTTATTAATAATATTACTAATTTCGGAATGTGAATAAGATGCCTTACTGCTATACTGGGACCTTTCTTTCGTCAAGTCGCCATATTGGTTTTTCTCCATACATGACGCATACAATACATGTTTTTTTCATATTCATGCAACGTCCTTAGTTTTCTTCCGTCATTTATATATGCATATTGCATGCGTTGATAAAAAATATCATTGCAGGTTCATGCCAGATGGAATTTATCTCAACGCAAGGGATCTCGGTGTTGAAAAATTAGCAGCAAAGATGAATGAATTGATACTCAATCCGGACAAATATTATGAATATTTTAAATGGAAAAATCACTATTCTTATCACAGAACTACTGATAGTATTGATACAAATGAGTATTGCCGATTTTGTGAATTATTGAATGACGATAAAGCAGTGCATACTACTTCGATATATGAAGATTTTCGCAAATGGTGGGATTCGAGTAAAATCTGCTGAAAACATTACCCTCCTTCCGAAGCAGTCGGATAAAACAGGATGACGGGTGTATTGTGATAACAAGTTGATATATTTTTCTAAGTACATTAAGATATTAATTATCAAAAGACTGTCCGATAAAAAAATCTACTAAATTCTAATGTGTTTAAATAAACGTGTATTTATATTTTGTACACAATTTAATGGGTCATCCAATTATCATTACTGTATTTTTAAGCCTGTCTTTATGGCGTAGTTGTATAGCAGCGCGATGACTTCGGTTGGGGTTTCGGGTTCGATCCCCGGGTCAGGCGTGGTATTGAGTTTTTCTACTTAGTATCAGCTCGGCTGTGGCTGATGTTGATGATGATTAGCCCGAAGTGTAGTGTGAGGAAAGTGTGTGAGGAGCATCGAATTTGTGCGATGCATTCATAGTATCAATGCGTTTCGACATGCATAATTAGCGAGCTCCTTTTGATGGTACATTTTCCCATACAACACATGTCTGTAGCACGATAATGGTGCTGGTAGGATATTCGGAACCGACCGCATGCCAACCACCGTACACGTGGCGTCTCATCTTCTCTCTTCAAGCATGAGGAAGAGTAAACATTAATTTCGTCTCAGTTAGTTGGAAGCATATTCATTACAGCCTCCGTGGCGCAGCGGGCGAGTAGCCGGCTGTGAAACGTGAGGTCGCGGGTTCGATTCCCGCACCGAGACAAATGTCTGGGTGGCTCATAGATATTTGTTTCGGGTCTGGGTCTTGTGAGACCAAAAGTCTTTCGTAGTTTCTGATACCCACGATACAGGTTACACCTAGTGTGGGGTCAGGACTATGTGTGTGACTGTAAGGTGTATTTATTATTATTATTTATTTATTTGTATCATACTGCTCGGTCTGTGAGACCGGTATATACACTAATTACCACGGGCCAAGTGGTTTTCAGCAGGGATAGAAGATATATTTAGGGTTATTATTACTTTTCATATAGAGCATCGCTTACCTTCTTCGTTTCCAGTGGAAACACAGTTTTATAGTTATGGCGAAATCCATTCGACCAACTAGTAACAACATAATACTAGAATCCAAAGCGTGAAATCACATTTATAGTTTGTTTGCAAACTTATTTCTGATTTTAGGAATACGTAAAATTGAACTAAGTTATTGGATTAGACAATGCAGAGTAAATGAAAGTTAGTATGATACATCTATAACTTTACTGCCTCGGTGGCGTGGTTGTATTACGGTACGACATCCATCCTGAGGTCTTGGGTTCGATCCCCGGGTCGGTCAAAGTGATATTGGATTTTTCCATATCAGCCCGGAGTCTGGAATTTGTACCCGATATGGCGATAGGCTCGCGATCTGGGACGGAACTAAGATCGATAAAATGTGGGTGTACTAGTTCGCTAGTGCGCCTTTGCTTACCCCTTCGGGGATACAGGCGTGAACTTATGTAATGTAATGTAATCTATAACTTTACTAATATATGTGAATGGCTGACCCCTTATCACATGTGGGACAGAAATGAGATCGGCCAAATGTGGGTGTTTTACGCCCGAATGGTCAAACGCTAATCAATTTTAACGGCTTCTTAAATTGATTTTCGCCATACAATTTTGACAGATAAGGTGGCCTTAAACGACTTAAGGCGACCTTAAGTGTATGAACATTCGGCGGTTAGTTCTCTTGTTCGCCTCTGCCCACCTACAGAAGAATAGGACGAGTTGTAAAACATGTCTGTGATTTTAACACGGGCGTAAATAAAAATATGGACGGAGCGCTAAGAACCTTTAAAGTGAAGCAGTGTTTCGGCCCATTCAATCTATCGAAACGTAATGGCGGCGACTGGGCGTGTTACGAATGTTACTGTGTGCGCAAGGCACTTTTGTACAGGCGCGTTTGTGTGCGTGGCTTCTCTGTGGCGTCCGTTTAACTATAGGCGAGATGTCCTTCTTCTTTTTTACGTCCGTAGATTTTAAATTTAAACTCAAGATTATTTTTTTAAGGGACCAATTATTATAAATATTCACGATTATTATTGTTTGCAGAGCGGATGCTCTCGTCTTTCATGACGTATGGTCTGTGAATAGATACAATGACTCACGTATCTTCACATAAGAGATAAAGTGTTATCTCTAGCTTTGTACCAAAAATCTAAGCAAATATAATCTGCTCTCCAACTATCTTAGTTATTATGGGCCTTACTTATAAAAACATTATCGCATATCTTTTCGCTAGGCATAGCCTGTCACTTTTTTCCTTGCGTTACATTGTTTAAAAATGATGTCCCTGTCATTTTTATGGTTCAATATTTTTATAAGTAAGGAGCTATATCACTTATAGCTATTGCTAACAGCTCTGTTATCATAATGATAGTTTTTACGTGAATAAAGAGTAGCCCGTAGTCGTGTCTTACATCTATAGAATACCCTACGTTAGGGTGAAATAGTTCCAGCCCACCTAGCATGCGCGCCACGAGAATATTTTGTCTACGCTTTTTGTCCTGTTATAACCGGTTTTCTCTATTTGTCTACGGATACTAACATGTGTCATCGTTTATTTTCGACCGACTTTCAAAAAGGAGGTGGTCCTCAATTCATCTATATGTCACGCGATATCTCCGCCAAATGTGGACCGATTTTCAAAATTCTTTTTGTGTTCGGTAGAGATTATTTCAAGGGTGATCCCATATACATTTGGTCACGATCGGATTTGAAGTCGGTCTGTTAAGTTTTTAAACTTGTGATTATCATACAATATTGTAGACAACATGTAGACAACATCTCGACAGTCGATTATCGAGATAGCTCGTGGTGCGCATGCTAGGCGGCCAGGAGGGAGAGGGAGCGGCCCGAACAGGAATATTTTTGGCAATTGAAATTCGTATCGAACTCTCTGCCCACTGATGACATTTGGTTAATATTTCATAGACGCACATCGTGCTCAATTCGAATGGAATTATCAAACTATTCCTGCTAGGACCGCTAATCAACCTTTATATGCTGCCACAGATGTCCCTACCTTATATAATAGGTAGGCTATGGCACTCAGGTATAGTATAGCTTTCAATGAAAAAAATAACATAACATACATACATAAGCTCACGCCTGTATCCCCGAAGGGGTAGGCAGAGGCGCACTAGCGAACTAGAACACCCACATTTCGCCGAGCTTAGTTCCATCCCAGATGTGATAGGGGGCGAGCCTATCGCCATATCGGGCACAAATTCCAGACTCCGAGCTGATATGGAAAAATCCAATATCACTTTGCCCGACCCCGGGGATCGAACCCGAGACCTCAGGACGGCAGTCGTACCGTAATACAACCACGCCACCGAGGCAGTAAAGTTATAGATGTACCATACTAACTTTCATTTACTCTTAAACACATTGTAATAAGCTAAATTCTTTCCGTAACATGCATAAAAACGTATTTACACAGACCCCACCTTGGTGTTGAATAACGATAACAGAAAACTACACCTATAACTGCGTTACTGTAGTCTATAATTCTAATGGAGGCCCAAAATTCATATTTGTGTATCAAGAGGTTAATGACCCCTGGTGAATATTAGGGTCAACCAAGTGAAGTCAGAGAAAACCGAATACGTCAGTCAAGTGGCAACAGCTGCTAATTAGATATGCCATTATACGTCACGTCAGAGGCTCTAGCACGTATAACTATCGACTGCAGATTCGAATCGAAACTTTTTTATTGCAGAGACTGGCAAACGAGCAGATGGGTCACCTGATAGTAAGTGATCTCCACTGCCCATGGACAAAGATACAAAAAGAATGATGGGTGCGTTGCCAACCTAAACGAAAAGGAATAAGGATTGGAAAAAGGGCGGGGAATTGGGAATCTCATTCACCACTTTACGTCGGATTTCTGTGATGCCACTATATCAAACCGGTCGAGCCGGCCCATTCGTGCTGAAATATTAAATGCATGTAGATCTACAGATGTAGAATAACTTAATATCCCAGACATTATCGACTGAGGACAAACATTTTTAAATTCAGTCTTAAAGCTTCTTTAAAATCAATTAATGTTTATTTACTATTTAAATTACTGCCAGTTTTTCTCACATGTACGGTTAATCAATCCAATTTTCCTCAAAAAGAACTACAAGATTTTAATTATATTGCCTATTCAACGAAGGCGACTAATTAAAGAGCGACCCTGGCTTTCATTCGTAATTTAGATTCTATTCATAAGGTGAACGAGTATTAGTAAATGAAAACACGTTTGAAATAGAAACAGAATGAAAACTGCGGCCTGAGCAGGAAAATTTCTGACAACCGTAAATGTATTCGAACTCGATGCGCGTCTATGAAATATTAACCAAACGTCATCAGTGCGCAGCGAACTCGAATACATTTACATTTACATTAGGTTTTCGTGCTCGGGCTACTGATAGAGTGATGTGACGAAACCTATACTTAAGAATTCTGAAAAGGATTTTTACGGAAAAGCAGCAATGGCTCAGTTAGGAATGGTAAGACAAATGGTTCCAGAGCAGACCTATTAGCATTTACATCTGAATTTTCTAAGTGTGTATTTATTTTATTTATGCCTTGCTGAATAAATAAAAAATACGGGGCAAAAAATACAAGACATAGTTGTTGACAAACGACAAACGATTGCCCCAGAGAGGATGATGTCAGACAGGTGACCGATGAAAAAAACTAAGCCAAACATTTACTGCAACATGCTTGAAGCAGCGTCCTCACATTGGAGTAGGATAAGGTCAGGTTATGAAGGGTAAAATAGAAGAATAGGTTAAATATGAATAAAGAATTTTCTAAATATTCTATATATCATTTCTACAAATCTGAACAGTAAATCCATGCCAAAAGCATATTAAGCTATTAAATTGACCCCATTTAAATAATGCAACCAATTTCTTTAAATTACAACTTCATACCAAATGGAATTTATTTAAATGAAAGACAATTGGGCGTGTAACCGTTAGCAAAGAAAATGAACGAATTAATCAGCGATCCTTAAAATTATTTGGGCTTTTTTAAATGGTTATCGCTAACACAAAGGGTTTGTTGATGAATGGAACAGTAATGTAATTTCTGCAATGTTTTATTTAACTATGACATTTTTAAAATAGAATAAACCTTCCATTTTGACAAAGTGATAATATTATAGAATTGAGCATACTTTGTTTTTTTTCTTTAATTTTTTTTTTATCCAAGCACGGCAAAGTACATACACTACACATGGTAAGCGCAATGCAGTCCAAAATACCAGCGATTACCGTCAAACACCAATTCTCGAGAGAAGATACACTGGCTGATTCTGGAAGGCGAACCATAGAAGGAGTATGGGTCACTATGGCAGGTTATAGCACCACGTGTACAGTGGTCGCCACGAATATCCTACCAGCAACTTATTTTGTACTCTCTGGGGGATCTTACCAAAATTGAATAGGAGTGTAATTTGATTCTTCGCTGAAAGAAGAAAGTAATTTGAAAATTCGATTCAACTTTCGGTCAACTTGTCAGTTGTTTGAAATGTATTGGATACAATTTTAGCAAACTGTTAAGCTTCGAAACAAAGACATCGAACATAAGCTCACGCCTGTATCCCTGAAGGGGTAGGCAAAGCTTAGTTCCGTCTCAGATGTGATAGAGAGGTGGCGAGCCTTTCACCATATAGGGCACAAATTCCAGACTCCGAGCTGATATGGAAAAATCCAATATCACTGCCCGAACCGGGGATCCAACCCGAGACCTCAGAGCGGTAGTTGTACCGACATAGAACCACGCCACCGAGGCTGTCTAGTCAGTCACGACATCGAATAAAACTTAAAAATCGGCTACTGCTCTTGAAGTTCTAGATAGCTCATATATTGAGCTATAAAGCCGGTTCAAAAAGAGCTGTTCAAATAAATGGAGTCTTATTTAGTTTATATTAATAGTAGATATAAAAGATGCAGTAGAACATAGGCATCATTCAATTGATTTAATTTATTTTGATCAGACAACCATCAAAACATCATCATCATCAACCACAGGACGTCTACTGGATATATCCCCCAAAGATTTCCAGATCTACCTGTTAGAAGGGGCCTGCATCAAACCCCAAGTACTTAATCACGTCACAATGTGAATTTATCTTTACGAAGCATAATGCCTCGAAAGAGAGCCGAAATGCCTACAGGCTCTTGAATAAGTAATGTTTGGTTAGGGAGGGACACTGTGCAGAAAAACAAAGCGATGAAAAACAACCCACTATAATAGAATTAAAGGACGAGCTAATGGTCTACTTGGTAGAGGTCTGAGGGTTGGGAAGGTTTGTGAATAATTTTAAATTAGTGCTATAATGTGTCAAATCTTTGACAATTTGGAATAAATGCTTCGATTACTATTATAGTAGTCGTAATAAAGGCGAACGTTTGTGTTTTTATGTATGTTACTTCATCAAGCTCAATTTAGACTATAGCTAAACCAATTTTAATGAAATTTGGTATGGAGGTAGCTCAAGAGGAGTAATCCAGGGCGTTGCATTAACACATAGGCTACTTTTTATCCTGAAAGATATATTTACACGCGAAGTCATGGGTCATAGCTAGTAGTATATAATTGTGAGGGATGGAGTTATGCTGCAGATTGATAACAATTTAGAGCTGAATGGATCAACTTGATCGGTTTGTTACCACTATCTAACAAAAAACCGACGTGAAATAAAAAATAGCAGTTTGTTGTTACGTTTGGTGCTTTTCCTAATCTCTATTCGATTTCATTAACATTGGTAACGCACCTGTCATCCTTTTGAATGTTAGGGTGTCTTCGAGCGGTAAAGAGTGATATTCAGTTAGCTGCAGGTAAGTGTTTACCTTCAAGTGACTCATCTTAAAAATATTAACTTCTGAAATTTTCAAAAGCCATGACTTTAATAACCTTAGTTATATTCCCATCCAACACAATGAAATAAGAAGTGGTAGAGACTTGAAGATAATTTTGCTACTGACGTAAAGTGGCAGCTCGCTGTCGCGTGTCGTTCGGTGAGTGAGATTTCCGGTGGCCCAATTCCCCCCCTACCTTTCCTAATCCTCATTTTCCTCCTTTTAGGTTGGCAACACACCCATGATTCTTTTTGTGTCTTGGTTGGGCGGTAGAGATCACTTACCATCAGGTGACCCATCTGCTTGCTTGCCAGTCTATGCTAAAAAAAAAAACACTTGAATGGGCCAGGTTGACAGTGTCATTAGTAATGTCTCATTACCTTAGCTCATCACAATTTTTGTGTATGTCCCCTGTTTTTTTATCCGAGCACGGCGAAGTGACTACACAACATGATGGTAAGCGCAGTGCAGTTAAAACCAGCGACCATCGACAAATAATGTGTATATCGGTGATCACCAGCACCATGCCGGCCTATTTATGCTTCTTCAGAGTTCGAAGAAAGAAGAAGCAAATCGAGGGCCTGGTGACAATACGGGTCATAAGATGATCCATATTGTCGATTGACGACCAAAACAATAAGGGAGTATCCATAGAATGTCTTTTATAGGAACGTTCGTTATGTATGCGTTTTCGGTTCGCCCATTTGGTAATCACTACGACATTATCATTTTATTAGCAAAGTTTACTAATAAAACTTTCCTTAACAAACAAAAGAATGCTACATTTACTCGTGTTATCTTCACAGATTTAGTAGATGTTGTTTGATCCGGAATCAGGTTAGAGGTGTTGTGAGCTGAGGCGTGCTTATCTGACGAATAGCAATCTACCGCTGACTACGTGTGAAACCTGCTTTACCTAGCATATTGTGATTGAATACAGGCAACAAGGCTATCTAGACAGGCACGGTAGTCTGTCAGCCAAGTTGGAGAAATAAATATTTATGGTTTAGTATTATCAGTAATCATCATTATCAGCCACAAGACGTCCACTGCTAGACATAGGCCTCCCCCACTGATAATTATCATTATTATCATCCTGTGGATGATGATGATGATTATCAGTAATGGTGATTCTGAATTTCTTTAGGGTAGTTGATGTCAGGCAGGCAACTGGTCTGAACATCAAAGTTGAATCATTTTTATAATAGGGTTGAAAAGGTGTTGCGCCGTCCCTACATTGGAGTGGGATAAGAGAAGAAGAACTATTGCAGTTTTCTTACACTCATTCTGTAATTATATATGTGTTTACATTTAAACACATATTACATTGGGTACTTCGGTGATCGCCTTTTTGATCCAGTAGTAGCGCAGTGAGGCCCAGTAACTGCGTGAAAATCCCAGATCTGGCTATTTACTATATATCCGAAAATCCCACAGAAGTTGGACTGTTTGCAGTGGGTACACTAGTTGCGCCGGCGTTTACTTCTTCAGGACAGTCGTGATCCTACTAATATTTCATATTAAATTATTCTTTAATAAGTTTTAATGTCTCTATATTTTTGAAAATGTTAGAAAGAGACTAAACAGTTTTATTTTGTAAAACCACAAACATTTTCACGAGCAACGTCAAAGCTTAATCTAAGATAAAAGGGATACTGATTAAAAATTAAATAATCATTTGCAACGAAAGACTGGAGCTTACCGTGTCGGCCTGTGAAATCATTCGTTCAATGTTAATTATCTGTGTTAGCTCATGAATGAACCAATTAGACGCGTTTTCTGGAACTCGATTTTAATTTGCTACGTAAATTTTACGAGTAGTATGAATTTTGACAGTTTGCAAAAATGATAATGTTCGTTCAGGGGGGTTACCACCATCTCTTATAGCAGTATTATTATAATTTTACTTGTACCAATTCCCATACAAAACAAACGAAGAACGATTATAATAATACTGCTATAAGAGGTGGTGGTAGCCCTGCACTACATTTGACTAGCAACACCACTATGGAAACTACGATGAACTGAAATAAATGTATGGAGAACTATAATCGAATTAGAAAAGTGAGAACCGTACTACGAATAAAGTAATAATATGGCTAGGCATACATTGGAATACATCTCACTTATCAATCACGATTCACGACGAACAGTAATAAGAGCCATATCTACGTTGTCAGTATGCCATGTTGTTTGTTTTTATAGTTATTTACGTACAACGCACCGCATCGCTGGCCCCTGTAAGAAACTACTTAACATAGTGAGGGAACGTACCCATATTACGTGACCGGTTCAGGGTGGGAGAGGGTCTTCAAATACCACCCTTGGTCACTAGAACGGGGGGAGGCTGGTTTAGGTTTTCGTCATATAAGCAATATCTGCTAGGGAAATCTTGTGCTTTTTCGGGCTATATTCGAATATGGGCGGCAACACATAATATTTCGTTATTTAATAATAAATTACTACGTGTACTAGAGGGGGGGACGGGGATGTCTTGGCATATACTACAGGTGCTCACCGAGGGGGGGGGGGGTATAAAAATTGAAAAAACATGGGTCATGTAATATGGGTACGTTCCCTAAGTTACACCTACTATTGACAACGTAAAGTAATTATTGGTTACCTATATATAGAGGTAGATGTTGATTAATCACTTGCAACGCAACACACATTTTAAACCATGTTGCAGAAAGGATTTGGCTTAGTTTTTACGACTGCCTGCCTGCCTGACGTTAACCCTCTCTGAGGGATCCAGTCCCTGGAAAATTAAATGTATGCTGCCCATATATACAGCCCATATAAGCTGCACAAGACCAAGGACGCGACGATATCGATGTTGATTCCAATGAATCACAAGGATCTAAAATGATTCTGGTATTTGGTACCCGTAATAGGTAAAAGTCACTTAGTATCAGGTAACTCACTTGCTCGTTTGCCAGCCTTTTAAAGAAGATGTTGTAGTTGTACTTTGTGAATGGTCAATATGTTTTTACAAGCTTTATATTAGCTTATTAATAAATAAAGTCCAGCTATTACTATCCATTACAGTTCGAATAAAAGATATGGGTCGAATCTGAAGTATGTTATTGATGGGCGCAATAAAAATATATATCTTATTTGGATCCGAGTAACTAGACAAATAAATGGCCCAATACCGTATTTTGTGATTTCGTCCTAATTTTGAAATAGGTTATGTCAGAAAGATAAAGATTGTGTCATTACTTATGGGCTGTTTGGGTATATATCTATGACTATAGAAAAATAAGAGGACCCTGCATTACTACGAAACATACGTGATTACTATGAAGCCGGTTCCGCCATTTTAGTTTCACGATCTATTTACATGTAAGTTGTCACCGTGTTATAAGAATTAAACGTATAAATACTTATTGATTTTATTGTAAACTAGCTGGCCCGGCGAACTTCATTCCGCCTAATAGTCGATTCTTTAATTTTTTTTTATTATACCTAAAATAAACGTAGCCTAAGTTACTCCTTAATACATCAGCTACCTGCCAATAAAAGTCCCGTCAAAATCGGTCCAGCCATTTCAGAGATTAGCCGGAACAAACAGACAGACAAAAATTTTTAAAAAATGTTATTTTGGTGTATATACCGTATATATATTCATATACATGTATTAAAAAACAGTTATTTCAATATTACAAACAGACACCCCTATTTTATTTATATTTATAGATACGGTTTTTTATTTACAATAATACTAATTTCGGAATACAAGAAGATACCAAACTGATAAATTAATGGGATCTTTCTTTCACAAAGTCGCCATTTTGGTTTCGTTCGATACATTAGGAATAATTCATTGTTTCGTAGTTATGCCCTGTCCTCTATCTTCTTTTGTCTAAAGTAACTGCACATTTCGAAAACTAATCTGATAAGAGTTGCCCTCGTAGAAAAAACTTAGTTTAATAGAAATAGTTCAGTTCTTACTCGATCTAAACAAAAGTCCACAGACTACGATATCAGAACTCTTTAGAGACACTGCCCTCTCAAGTTAGAATTTATTTCATTATGAGATTCAGTTATTCAGTTATTAGATACAATTATCAGTTTCGAAAAATAATGTTATGGAATGTGTTGAGAACTAGAGAGAATTGACTTAAGAATTAACATGTAAAAAACAGCAAATTTTTGAACAAACAAAAGATCACGCGCCCTTTTTTAGCCTTTCTCTGATTTGAGACGGGAGCTGCCGAACTGAAACAACGAACTAGTTCTCTGCGAACTAAAGTGACCGCTCTTTGTCGTGAACTATTATCTGCAAGTCTAAGGGCGCCTTGCACCACTATTACTAACCTACAGTTAGTCCTTAACTCACAATTAAATAAAAAAGAAATATATGAATGACATGTAATTCGTTACATGTATATATAGATAATTAATTAAATGGCATCTTAGCTTATCTGTAATTACATGTAGTACATTACATGTAATGACTTACATGTCATTCATATATTTCTTTTTCAATTTAACTTGAGGTTAGGATTAACTGTAGGTTAGTAATAGTAGTGCAAGTCGCCGTAAATGAAAGAAGAATAAATATACAGGCATTAGTTATCTCATTGAACTCTCGAACGAAAGTCGATATCGAAATAACGACTAAAAGTAACTCCTTCAAAAACCACGTAATTCGACCAAGGTCGTCAAAATATCTTCAAATAAAACATCCCGAACAGTATTTTAAGCGAAAATCAGTATTAAACATCAAACAACCTTATACATCTCCTCGTTATGGAATTCAGAAACCCTCGCTCAAAGAAACAAAAGTACAACTTCGCAAGAAACTTTAGCTGAGTCTTTAAATACAGTGCGCCGATGGATCCCATTGTCTTATTTTAATGAAGGAAATTATTCCGTTTTTAACTCAAAGCGAACACCAAGTTATAGTTTAATTGGTGAACTTTAAAAACATTGTTTATATTAATATTTAGCATTGAAATAAAACTATTATCACGATTTGTTTTAATTTTTTATTTTTTATGCCCGCCGTTTCGAAGGCTTTGCAGTCTTCGTGGTCACGGATCGGACTGTCGTGACCACGAGCCTTCGAAACGTCAGCCATAAAAAAATAAAACAAATGATAGAATCCGTAAAAATAGTTTTATTTCAATGTATAACATTCGCGTAAACTTAAGAAATCAATGTTTGGCATTTTATTTCCTTTAAAATGATAATATCGCCTTATTTTTTATAGAGTGTGATTTTTTTTTACAATAATTTACTTTCTCACATAATTTGCAATATCACGTTTTGAAATATCTCAGGTAATTTCTGCTTTGACAGCCTCCGAGAGACAGTGACTGACTAGTTGGCTGTGAAGCGATAAGCTGCAGGTTCTATTCCTGCAATAAGACATACGTTTGTGTGATTCACAGATATTTGTTTCTGGTCTGGGTGTTGTGAGATCGTAAGTCCCTCGTAGTTCCTAATACCTACGATACAGGTTCAACCTAATATCGGGTCAGTACTCAGTACTATGTGTGTGACTGTTGGGTGTACTGACTGACTAACTTACAGCCGAACTATTCGAACTTTGAAGGTCAAATTTTACACACCGCTGCCTTTTATGACGTAGGCGAGCACTAGGAAAGGATTTTTGGAAAGTCTTCCCCTAAAGGGGTGTAACCAACCTGCATTAGACCAGCGTTGTAGACTAAGGCCCAACCCTTCTCATTAGTAGAGGAGGCCCCTGCCCAGCAGTGGGACAGTAACATTACAGGGCTAATATTATTATTAAAGGGGTGTAACGGGGGATGAAAGTTTGTATAGAGAAAATGGAAATACGACGGGACAGACTGACGTGGGCGTAGCTGAGGATACAAGCTAATATTCCATACGTATTGATGCCTATATTCACAGTAACTAATAGTATGTCGAGACGAACAGTTAGTATTAGTTAATGATAAATGATGCCATCATGGGCGTAGCAAGTACAAAACCGGTATTGAACAAAATATTCATTTTCCGAATATTATTCATATTTACTGCTTTGGTGGCGTGGTGGTATTTCGGTACGACTACGGTTCTGAGGTCTCGGGTTCGATCCCCGGGTCGGGCAAAGTGATATTGGAATTTTTCCATATCAGCCCGGAGTCTGGAATCTGTGCCCGATATGGCGATAGGCTCGGCCCCTATCACATCTGGGACGGAACTAAGCTCGGCGAAATGTGGGTGTTCTAGTTCGCTAGTACGCCTCTGCCTACCCCTTCGGGGATACAGGCGTGAGCTTATGTTATGTTGTTGAATATGAATGTTACCAAACACATTAGTGTTATATTATTTTCTTGAAGAACCCAGATACATTAAAGTCGTTCTATTTTTTTTGAAACCCCTCGGAACTAAAACCTAGCTAGGCCGGTGGATACCATGACACTAAGCACATTACTTTTTGAAAAAGAAGCGCCGAATGTCTAATTTTTTTTTATATTACCGCCCATAGACATCCAAGACAAAAAGAATCATGGGTGCGTTGCCAACCTAAAAGGAGGGAAACAGGGATTGGGAAAGGCAAGGGGGGAATTGGGCCACTGGAAATCTCACTCACCGATCGAAACGCGACAGCAAGCTGCCACTTTACGTCGGTTTTCTGTGAGACAGTGGTATCAAACCGGTCGAGCCGGCCCATTCGTGCTGTTGAAGTAATTGTCTACAGCGTGGCTCTACCACTCAAAAATTTCGCTTACCACAACAATAGTAGCAATGTTCCCTGACACAAGTAAGCTGCAACCGAAACAAGCAACAGGCAGGTGTACCCGCGCTTACTAGTTGGAACTTAGAAACTTCACCCTGTGGCGTATATGTTTTGGATGTGTATATGTTAGTTCAGGGGAGACAAGCGAAGTTACATCTGATAGAGCTCATTCTACAACGAAAGTCATTATAATGTCTTCTATTGCAGTAATAGTAATAAATTAATATTTACTTACGGCCGGTTTCAACAAACGATCTCAGTTTAGAGTGCAGTAGCCCGAGCACGAAAAACTAATATAGAGGTAAATGTAAAGGTATTCGAGTTCGCTGCGCACTGATGACGTTTGGTTAATATTTCATACAAATTTCATAGACGCGCATCGAGTTCGAATACATTTACGGTTGTCAGAAATTTTCCTGCTCAGGCCGCAGATAGATCGTGATTATGAACCAATCAAAACAACTCATTTGACGGAGTCATGGTCAAACTGTGTTTTATTGGCTAATTTTTTAATTTATCTGCACATTCGAACTGAGATTGTTTATTGGATCCGGGCGTTAGTCTCCTCCTTGGTCTAGTTAAAGGCTTAAATGGGCTGTGGACCGGGAGGTCCTGGGTTCGATTCCCAGGTGTTTTTCTAACACGATTTGGACTGTATCCCCGAGAAGAAGGTTGACGTCAAGCAAACAGCCGGTAGGCCTACATGTATGCAGCAGTCGACGTCCTGTGGCTAATGACGATAGGCTTACTCCCTATCACATCATACGACAGAAATTCGCTTGACGATATGTGACTTGTTATGGGATCGTAAATATCATTTTTCTGTTCTTGTCTGTGTTGTCTGAATGAAGCTTTGTAGTAATCGAGAATCAAAATTTGTTTTCACTATTCTCATTGGGGTTTCAAAAGACTCTTTCATAAAGGGTTGAAAATTGAATTCGTGATAGGTCTTTTCACATTTGATTCTAGTTTGAAATAAACTTACTGAAGGTCTAGACTTTTGATAAGAACCCGATTCAGTTACCATTCACTTTAAATCTAGATCAAGATAAATGCTTCTGAAATGTAAAAGTTTTTGAGCTTTAATCTTGCTCTGTCCGAATGAAGTTGTAACAATGTTATGATTGTACTTTGTTTTACAGCTTCACCAAAGAAATAAATAATTGCAGTGGACAGAGTCCAATGGAAATAGTTGGAGGAGGCTTATGCCAAAAGGCACAGCAAGTTGAGGGGTATACTCTAAAATTGTATTTTATCAGTATGTAAGGGAATGTACCCATATAGCGTGACCCATTTTGATACCCCTTCTCCCCCTCGGTGACCACCCGAAGTATATGCCAAGAACCCCCCCCCCCCCCTCCTCTCTAGGTTTCACGTAGTGATTTATAAACATGTTTTTAAATCATTTTTTGACGAAGAAAAGTTTAAAAACAAAATATTATGATGCATTTCCACCTGTAACGTTAAAAAGTGCTAAACGCTGCACGCCATATTTGAATATAGTTCGAAAAGCACGAAATTTCCCTAGAAGATATTGGCTACGTGACGAAAACCTAAGAATTTGTTTAAGAAATTAACCTTCTTTCATATTTGAAATACAATTAATAATGTTTTAACTTATCGCTCCAATTTGTGTCTCCAAGAGTCTGAGTAATACAATTTTACTTTATTTCCTTCGGTATAAACAATATTTATAGCGACTTTTATGATTTAACGTTACATTGGACAATTTATATCTCTACTTGTTTATTTCCATGCCTATTAAAGAGAGATATCCAGTTTCTTTGAAACAAACACAATTAGACAAAAACTTCTAATTTAGGTCGAAGAAATTACATTTGTTTCTTCTTTCTTTTACTTGTTAATTTGTGATATAGCTATGTTAATTGCTAAAGTATAAAGTGATATTTCTGCACCAAAATGTATTTCTATTATTTTCATATCGATTCGTCACAATATGTGAGAACATTTAATTTTAAAATCGTAGCACCTCTTTTTCGTTTATCGTTTTGCGGAGGGTGTAATCCTTATATTATTTATATCCTTCATTATAATTAACACACATAATATAAGCTCACGTGTGTATCCCCGATGAAGTAGACAGAGGCGCTCTAGCCAGAACATCTATATTTCGCAGAGCTTAATTCCGTCTCAGGTGTGATATGGGGTGAGGCTATCGCCATATCGGGCACAAATACTCCGGGCTGATATTGAATTGAAAAACCCAAAATCACTTTGCCCGACCCGGAGATCGAACCCGAGAACTTTCGGTAGTCATACCGAAATACAACTTCGCAATCATTATAGTTGTTTTTGTTAATAATTTACGAATTAATGATGATATCAGCGGCCCGAGTAGGAAAATCGTAAATATATTCAAGCTGATATTTGATGCGTGTATATAAAATTTGTATGAAATTTTAACCAAATATCATCAGTGCGTTTCATTAAAATAGGGGTGTTAATCAAATGCACACTGCTATGAGATAATCTGCAGTCTGGAGTTTGTGCCCGATTTGGTGATAGGCTCGCCTCCTATCACATCTGAAACTAAGGTCGGCGAAATGTGGGTGCTCTAGTTCATTAGTGCGCCTCCGCCTACGGCTTTAGATATATAGGCGTGAGCTTATGTTATGTTTTTCAGTTTACTCTTATCTTCAATAATAAATAAAAAAAAGAACCACCGCACTAAGCAGTTTCAATATAACATATTTTTTTGTAATTCATTCTTTACTTCCACAACACGGACGTAAAGAAAAAGAAGGACACCACCTAACCTATAGTTAAACGGACGCCACAGAGAAGCCACGTACGCGTACAAAAGTGCCCTACGCACACACACGCCATTACGTGCCGATAGATCAAATGTGTCCAAAACTCCACTTTCAATGTTCCTAGCGCTCCGTCCATCTTTTTTTACGTCCGTGTTTTACAAAGAAATTCTGTTGAAGCCCGGCCGGATATTCGAGGGGCTGTGGCCCTCTCAATCATACTCTGTCCTCGTCTTCCATTGATTTTTCAATACCACAAAAGATTTCTAAAGGCTTTTGACACGACTTCTGGGTTCCATACATTAAAATCATAATTTATTATATACGCCACTGAGGAGCATTGATATTCAAGCATATGCTTGAATTATAAACTGCTTCGGTGGCGTAGTTGTATTGCGACACAACTACAGTCCTGAGGTATCGGGTTTGATGCTCGGGTCGAACTAAGTGATATTGTGATATTTAACTGCTGGCTACGGGCCTCCTCTACTAATGAGAGGGGTAAGGCCTCAGTCTACCATGCTGGCCCAATACGGGTTTGGTAGACTTCACATACCTTTAAAATTGTTGTGGAGAAATTCTCGGGCATGCAAGTTTCCTCACGATGTTTTCCTTTACCGTTATAGCAAGCGATAATTCACAAAGAAAACCTACATAACATAGAAAACTCAGAGGTGTATGCTCCATGTTGGGGTCGGTATCGAATCTCCAACACTCGTCTAGGTAGTCCGTACCATTCCCAACTGAGCTATCACTGCTACTCACTAATTACTATAACATAATGTTAAAATTGTGTACGAATCCATTGAAGCGTACTACAATAGCGCTTTGTTTCAAGTACCCGTACAAATGAGTTGCTTTCTAATTATATCGTACTCTTTGTTTACCTTTTATTAAAACTTTTATTATTTAGCTTCATTAGACATTAAACAGAATTGTTGCGATGATGGCATAAAGTATTAACTGTAGTTGGCTGGATTAACAATAAAGCATTGCTGGTGGTAGGATATTCGTATCCGACCGGATGGCGACCACCGTACACATGGTGCTAAAACCTGCCATAGCGATCCACATTCCTTGTGCGGTTCGCGTTCCAGGACCAGCCAGTGTACTTCCGGTTCTCTCGAGGGGCTTGAGGCACGATTTGTTGGTTGGTTAGGATCGGATTGGGAGTATCCCTGTGTCTGCATCGGTCATCCGCCTGTCTTGTCGCAAGCCCCTCGATTTGTTTCTTCCTTCTTCGGATTCGGAGTGTGAAGAAGGCCGGCATGGTTCTGGCGACCACTGTTAAACCCATTGTTTATCAGTGGTCGCCAGTTTTTTTGGATTGCACTACGCTTACCATCAGGTGCAGTGTAGTCACTTTGCCGTGCACGGATAAAAAAACACCATTTACATTTAAGGCCGAATGTGGATCCCCCAGAAGAGATTGACATAAGGCAGGCAGCTGATCGTAAAAACTAAGCCGAATTATTTCTGCAAAATGCTTGAAAAAGTTTGCTGCGCAGACCCCTACATTAAATGGGATAATGGCAGATAGCAGTAGTCTCCTTAGTTTAGTGTCTGCGAACCAGGAGGTCCTGGGTAATGGGTTCGACTCTTAGGTCAGGAGGTCGTTTTTCTAACAAGATTTGCGTGGGACTGGGTTCCCCCATAAAGGGGTCGATGTCAGTCAGATAGTCGATCGTAAAAACGAAGCAGAACCCTTTCTATAACATGCTTGAAAAAGTTTATGTTTATTATAAAAGATAAAGGCAGACGGAAAGAAACAAAACGCAATATGTAATCTAAATTTCACTCAAAGATACCCAAATTGCATCATCGTCTCGTGTGACCTACATCCGCCGGTGCAGAGACAATTCAGACATGGAAATCAGATAATTGAAGATGGCCTTACACCGCTATGCCCAAGGGTGTACTGAGTAATGTCGTTCACGTTGGAGATATTGTATTGCACCACTTAGTCCTAGCCTGGATTCCTGATCGATTAGAATTTGAATTAGTTTGATGAGACATGATAGGATTGTGTGACAAAGTGGTAAATTATTGGGGATCATTTAGAGACCATTACATTTCGAATTTATGTGGGAATGGAACGTGTGATGTCTGAGTGAAATGGAACTGAGAGTGAATGCATGAACGAGGAAGTATGATTGAGGGAATGAACGGGGAGTGAATGGACGTTGGTGAGACGGTAACGACGTACGGTGTTCAGAAATGGTGTAAAAAGGAAGATTAAAATAAATTATTAAGAAACAACGCATTTTATTGGGAAATTGATTTACCCGCTACTACATTTATGGTATGGTAATGTAACAATAATTATTCGTAATTTATTTATTTATTTATGAACAAAAAGTAGTTACACTTTGCCGATGTTTAGGTTGATACTTACAATAAAAAACTTCAAATCGAAGTGCACCACTTTTTAAGGTCATCACAGCATGCATCGAACAAAGAAAGGTACCAGTAACATTTATGATTATACTATTAAAGAAGTAAGAAATCTATTTAAGAATAGTGTGAATAATTGAATTACATTATTAAGTTACAATATTAAATAATGATTACAAATAAATACAAAGAGCTAAGTGCTAGCAAATGGTAAGCTTGTGTTGAATCAACTGTTTCCGTGTGAAGTTTTTAAACTTTCTAAGCGATACGCCAAGATAAGATATTTTATTTATTAAACTTAAGTATACATAATTAGGCATGTAAGATGCATGTATGTAACAACATAGTGATGGTAGAACAATCATGTTTAGCCATAACGGCGTACAAACACATCCAATTCTGACATTCTTCATCAATGACATTACTAATGACGACGATACGTATTACGTATACATTATTATGTGATTACTAAGTAAATTCAAGAACCACATTAAGTAAAAGTTGTTTATGATGAATGATGATATTTCTAAAATAGGTACAATTTTAATGGCTAAAGAAACAGATTTTCGGATGTCAAATCAAGCATCAATTAAACAGATACCAGAAACATGAACAGCTATCCAAGGGCTTTTAAATTGGCCTTGGCGAGCGAAAATTAAACGGTAATTGTCAATCAAGCGGTTCATTCGACAACGGATATCGACTGATGGACGCATCGAGTGGACAATTCGATAACTTGCAGATTGGACGCCTACGCCTTGCTGCCGTTGATTGGTGACACGTTTCGATTTTATTTCGTCAATATCAATCAGGTCATGTATTGTATGACAATAATTTCACTAATTAATTTCCACTAATTTGTTGGTGGTAGGATATTCGTATCCGCCCGGATGGCGACCACTGTACACATGTTGTTACAAACTGCCATAATGACCCACACTCTTGAGAGGTTCGCGTTCCCAGATCAGTCAGTGTGTTCTCTAGAGGGGCTTGCAGCATGACTTAATAGTCGGTTGGGGCGGGTATAAGGGACATCCTTGTGCCTGCATCGGCCATCCACTTCTTGTCGCAAGCCCCTCGTTTTGCTTCTTTCAATTCGGATTCGGAGTGTGAAGGAGCATAAATTGGCCGGCATGATTCTTGTGATCACTGATGAACGCATGGTTTGTCAGTGGTCTCTGTTTTTTTGCACTACGCTTACCATCAGGTGTAGTGTAATCATTTTGCCGTACTCGGAAAAAACATTGTGTTACGAAACGTTTGCATGTTTACAATGGGACTCTCTATCTTTTACCACCATATAAAATTAAAATAACCATTGTTGTTTCAAAATTCTATTTTTCTTTTCTTTTATAAGGGTGAAATGTAAAGCCTTGAATGCAGGACCTTTTGCTTTCTCCACCTAAGTGTTCTTCAACCTACCTTTATCCCAATCCAACATCGAGTAAGTAATATTTTTTTCAAGCATGTTGCTACATGGATTTGGCTTTAGTTTATATGACTGACTTACGTCAAACCAATACAACCATACGATACTGCTCCATTATTACTAGTTAATATTTAAAATTCGTTCAACATTCTATAATACGAAATACAAAATCCCTAAAAAATACACATACCAGCTTCATCCCGATAAAATAATCTCACCCCACAGTTTATAAAACTGCATAGTCACCAATATATTCGATATCCACAATATTGTACGTCTTTATAAACTTGGTAAAGTTCCCCATGCAGCCTGTTGCTTCGACGGCTGAACTTTCCGAATCTATCGACCGCTTCACGAATACTTCTTAAGATATTGCCCGCGGGCACCAATTGGATGTTATAGAATTCTCTGGAAAAGTTTTTTTACTCATTTTTATTCCCCTTTTGTGAGACTCTGCTCCTCTTTGTTATGGGCGTTTAATTAATGTTTCGTATGTCATCCGCGTACTTGTCATATTGTTCTTCTATTTGGATTACATTATTTATATATCAGCATAAAGTCGTCAATAAACATTTACTGTGGTGAACATGTTTAGAAAAATAATAGGTTTTTATTATGACTTCTCGCTTTCAGTAAAGATTATACTATTAACCTCCAAATACTTTAACGGCTACTATTGTTTTGCGCCATACAATTTTGACAAATAAATAAATACACCCAACAGTCACACACCTAGTCCTGACGCCACACTAGGTATAACCTGTATCGTGGGTGTCGGAGACTGTGGGAGACTTTCGGTCTCACAACACCCAGACTTGAAACAAATATATGTGGATCACACAAATATTTGTCTCAATGCGGGAATCAAACCCGCGGTCTCTCGCTTCACAGCCGGCTACTCGCCTGCCACGGAGGCTGTCATCAATAAGGTGGTCTCAAATGACGTATCATGGCCTCAAGTTTTAAAGTTGCGTTTCAGTATTCAGGGATTAATAAATGACACTCACAGTGATACATTCATTCAGACAGACATTCACAGTGCATATTGCTACTGTTCCGGTGTAGTCTTGTCGCTTATTATCAAGCACTGCTCCTTTTTTTTGTCGCAGGGAAAAGTGATTTACCACTGCCGCCGCGCTCGGGAGGGTGGACGTGGCGGGTATGTCGGGTTCGCCGGCCTTACGACCCAGCGCCGTGACGCCCGGGAGAGATGGTCGACATCCGGGCGACGCTGGGCCGCTTCCCTAACAAATTCAGCATTCCAGTCCGCAAATCAAGCATTACTCCTGCATTTTTCGTTTTTTGATTGGAAGAAGAAATTACACTGGCTTTTTTTTTCGGGCGGTAGGTGTAAAAAAGTATAGACGTTTTTCTAAATCAGCTGATATATTAAATAAAATATAATTATAAAGTTGGATATTTTATACCTTTTGTCGTTGATTTTTATATAACACAGTGTAATAGCACCACACTTATATTAGGAACACTGTGTGTAAGATAAATCATTAGCACACCACCTGCCAGCAAATAACCTACAAACTTCACTTCACATAACTTCAAGTAAGACAATGGCACAACTCGTTGACATCCAAAGCGCCCAGAACAGGTTGGAGGAAAGCTTCTCCACAAAGATGGCTGAGCTTGAGGCTAAGTTGCAATCTGGTGGGCAGGCCAAGGACACCGTTGCACGGGTTGCCGAGGAGTTCCGGACTTTTAGAGAACTTATGTTCGATATGCTTCGCCTGCTAAGAAAGCAAATAACTGATTGTGTTTCCATGGTTGACACAATAGAGACAAGGTATCGGCGCAAATCACTTCTTTTTCTTGGCGTTCCAGAGATTGAACATGAAAATTGCTCCACACTTATCCTTGACACCATTAACAACACTATGGTCCTAAAAGATATTGCGGCCTCAAACATTAATGCGTGTCACAGAATTGGAACAAAGAACCCAAATTATCCCCGGCCAATCCTTGTAAGGTTCTCCCAACAGGATCATCGGTCTTCAGTCTGGCGCGCCAAATCGAAGCTCAGAGGTGGACCAGTATCAGTACGAGAGTTTCTGACGAAGACCCGGCAGATGGTTTTTTCCAATGCACGACAACACTTTGGCGTGCGAGGATGCTGGACTCAGGATGGTGTTGTCGTCGTGAGATCGACTGATGATTGCCGTCACAAGGTCACTACCATCGAAGAGCTGAAGCCACTGATGAGTAAATACCCCAAATGGATGGAAACTTCGTCAGCGGGTAACAAGACGTCGGCGGCATCAGCTTCGGGCGCTAGCAACAAGACTCGTAAGGCTTAACACAAAATCGTGCATCATCAAAGTCCTCTGAACTCGTCTAATTTAGTTGGTACTTATAATTTCCTTTCTTCTCAATTTCACTAATTCACTTGTACTGTGTATTACCCCGAATTTTTGTACCTTTTGTTGTTATTTACCAAAACACCAAAGACAACTAAAATGTCAAGTTGACGTTGACACTTAATCGTTCGGAAACAAACTTTTTTATTTTTTGCATGTCAATACTTAATGTTTTATTTTTATTTATTCTTTTTGTGCTTAGATTTTTGTGTGAACTCAACCAGAACTTTAGATTAAAGTGAATTGTATTTGAGTGTGTAGGTTGGCTGGCGGGTGGTGCAGAGCGCACTATATTCGCTGTGTCTTATTATTTTTTTATATATATTTATATTAATTTATATCGTATATTTATATATAATATAGCATAATATTGCGCTATTATTATAATTTACCATAACGCATAGTATTATAGTTACATAGTTTCACAGTAATGTCCTCTGGAAGCGAATCTTTTCATTCCGCTGATGACTCCGCTACTCCGTCAAGTGATGATAGCTTCTGTTCCGCGTGTGATGGGCTTGGTGACTTGGTATGCCAGACGTTTAATCAGACAGAAAACTCGCACACTTTCAATGTGTGCCACATAAATGCTCAAAGTATACCAAGTCACTATAGCGATCTCACTGATGCGTTCGCTGATGCGAACGTCCATGCCGTCCTAATTTCGGAGACTTGGCTCAAACCTCATCTTTCTTCGACTGCATACCCCCTCCCTGGCTTTGTTCTAGTCCGGAATGATCGACTTGATAGGAGAGGGGGTGGGGTAGGCATTTATCTGCGCAGTGATTTTTCCTATAAACTGGTTACCTCTTCTTCTTCTAACTACGCCACTGCGGAGTATATCTTTCTTGAGGTTTGGGTCAAAGGAGTTAAAGTTCTTCTTGGCGTTGTTTATTGTCCCCCTACTGTTGATTACTTCTCCAGTCTCGAAACGATTCTGGAATCTTTAGGGTCGGAATATTCGCATCACATCATCATGGGCGATTTTAACACTAATCTCCTTTCCGTCAACTCCTCTCGATCCCGCAAACTCCTTGATGTCCTAGAATCGGTCAGTATGCATGTCTTGCCACTAAAAGCTACTCACCACAACATCGACGGTAATGACACATTACTAGACCTGATCCTTACCTCCACTCCATCACTTGTTTCCCATTTCGGTCAACATCCCGCTCCCGGTTTCTCTTACCACGACCTCATTTTCCTATCTTATAGTGTAAAACCTCCTAAACCTGTCCCTAAGGTGATGCATTTGCGTTGTTTTGGGCGCATTGATGCAGGTTCGCTTCAAAAAGATGCCGCTAAACTTAACTGGGCCCCTTTATTGGAATCCAATTCCATAAATGAAAAGGTAGACATCTTCAACCACCACATCGTGTCGCTCTACGACACCCATGCTCCAATAAAGAAAATTAAGTTGAAGCGTCCCCCTGCTCCGTGGATGACACAGGGAGTCCGGATGGCGATGAGGCGTAGGGACCGGGCCTTTCGCAAATTCAGAAGAGACCGCTCTGAGGACAACTGGGCTTCGTTCAAAATTGCAAGGAATCGCTGCAATCAGATGATACGTAATGCTAAACGCCGCCATATACTCAGTAATATCACCTTATCCTCACCTGCTAACATCTGGAAATTCCTAGGAACCCTAGGTGTTGGCAATAGGAAACCTCTCAATTTTCAAAGTGCGACAATTGGTTTGGATGATCTTAATCGTCATTTCACAACTTCTCCTCCGATCGATCACCAAACCATGAATCGCACTATTGATGCCCTAGCCAGCCTTTCCTCTCCTAATATTAAGCCCTTTTACTTTTCTCCGGTGTCACCTGTTGAGATCAAAAAGATTATCCTATCCATTAAATCTAATGCCATCGGTTGCGATAACATCAGCCGTCGCATGGTAATTCTTATCCTGGACCATCTTCTTCCTGTCATCTCTCATATTGTCAACTTCTCCCTCAGCTCTGGCTCTTATCCGACTTTGTGGCTGAAAGCCTTCGTGATTCCACTCCCGAAAATCCCTGATCCTACCTTAGTCACCCATTTTCGTCCTATTTCTATTCTTCCTTTCCTGTCCAAGGTGCTGGAGGCCTGTGTGCACAAACAGCTCTCGCAGTTTGTGCACTCGAATAATCTCCTAAGTCCGTTCCAGTCGGGCTTCAGGTCAGGCCACAGCACCACTTCCGCACTCCTAAAAGTGACTGACGATATTAGGGCTGGTATGGAGGACACCAAATTGACTATTTTGGTTCTTGTGGACTTCTCAAACGCCTTTAATACCGTCAGTCACGACATCCTCCTATCTATCCTTTCCCATCTTATGATCTCTCCAGGGGTGCTGGAATGGTTCTCATCTTATCTTCGAGGGCGTCAACAATCGGTGCGCCTTGATGACAACTTGTCAAGATGGTGCAATATTGATTCTGGCGTCCCTCAAGGCGGTATTCTCTCCCCTTTGTTATTTTCTATATTTATTAATCTCTTAACGCACAACCTTCATTGCGCGTATCATCTGTATGCCGATGACCTGCAGTTATATTCTCAGGCTGGTGTCGACTGTGTATCTACGGGCGTTGCCAACGTGAATAGGGACCTCGACTATTTAAAAGTCTGGTCCAACAGTTATGGTTTGGCAGTGAATCCCATGAAATGCCAAGCCATTATTGTAGGCAGTTCCAGACTTCTGAACCGGTTGGACGTGACGGCTATTCCGCCGGTTGTATTTGATGGCATAGCTGTCCCGTTTTCCGCTGCTGTTAAGGACCTGGGGATACATATCGACACTACCCTGAGCTGGCGGACCCAGGTAACTTCTGTTTGTCAGAGGGTCACTGGTACTCTCCGCGCCCTTTATCGCCTGAAGAATTTCCTGCCTTCCAAGACTAAAATAATGCTCGTGCAAGCCTTAATCTTCCCTCTTATCGACTATGGTGATGTATGCTATTTTGACCTGAATGCAGATTTGCTCAATAAACTCGACCGTCTTCTTAATAACTGCATTCGATTCATCTTTAATCTTCGAAAATATGATCATGTGTCATCTCATCGCCTACAACTTAAATGGTTACCGATTCGTCAGCGTCGCTCTTTGCGCGCACTCACCACTCTTTACTCGTTTCTTAATTCCTCATCTCCACCGTCCTACATATCTCCTCTGTTTCAGTATCTTAATAGTAACCATGACAGAAACCTTCGCTCTTCGAGCAATCTTCTCCTTAAATGTCCCCCTCATACTTCCGACTTTACTCACTCTTCCTTTACCATCCAATCGATCCTTCTCTGGAACTCGCTCCCTCTCGAAATTAGGTCGTGCACTACTCGCCTGGCTTTCAAAGCCAGAATACGTCAATTGCTGTTAGATGGAGTTGTGGAGTCACTTCGCTAATGAGTAATAATTGATTTTTATGTGTTGTGTGTACCTATGAATTTAAAATTATGTAATATATTTATTCTATTTAATTTTTTATATATTACGTATATATTATTGTATATATATATTTATATATGTATATATTTGTATGTATATATGTATGTATATATATTTATTAACACCTTTCTTTTCATACTTCATTTATTTATACACCTACCTTGTTTTGCTTATTCTCTGCACCACCCAAAGGTTGACTGGTAGAGAATGCCTCAGGCATTAAGTCCGCCTGTACATATTATATGTATAAAGTGTTTTAAATAAAATAAAAATAACCTTCAATCTGGAACACAAAATTGAGTGCACAATACTTGGCAATAATCCACAGCATTATACAAATTTGACATAACATAACACATAAGCTCACGCCTGTATCCCCGAAGGGGTAGGCAGAGGCGCACTTGCCAACTAGTACACCCACATTTCGCCGAGCTTAGTTCCGTCCCAGATGTGATAGGGAGCGAGCCTATCGCCATATCGGGCGCAAATTCCAGACTCCGGGCTGATATGGAGAAATCCAATATCACCTTGCCCGACCCAGGGATCTTACCCGAGGCCTCACAACAGTTATACAAGGCAGTTATACAAATTTAATACGATGTTTAAAGTCGATCACTTGACCTTTCGAACGCCCCTCGATCTGGCTTGCAAAGTTTGAATCTCTGCACTTCAAAGCGGAGTAACTTGGGGCTTATTTAATATTGAAATCAATTTTCAACTTGCAATGTCACTCGAAACCAGACCTCTTTGAATAAGCCTGCAGGTAATTTTCAACTAAATGCTAAGTGCTGATACCGACAGGGTTAATGCCAAAGGTTTTGATTAAGATATTATATAACATAAACTATAATAATATTAATATCTTACTTACGGCCGGTTTCATTAAACGATCTCAGTTTAGAGTGCAGATAGATCGCGATTATGAACCAATCAAATCAAGTCATTTGACGGCGTCATATTCAAACTGTGTTTTTATTGGCTAATTTTTGTAATTTATCTGCTCATTCGAACTGAGATTGTTTATTGAAACCGGGCGTTAGTATTACAATCTTCTGTTATAATCACGCTGTAGACAGAATTATGTTTACAACTCTAATGAGTTAAATGAGTGCCTTACAGTGACCGACGTCAAATTAGAGTTCGCTGTAGCGTTACGTTCGATTAGGGATATTTTTGCTACCCCATATCCATTCCATCCAGTCCCTATTTCCTTTCTTTTACGTTAGCAACGGAACCATGATTATGGAATCCATTGGCGGGGAGATATTACTCCCGATGATGGTGAGTCTGAGGCTTGATAAAGTGACCCCAGTGATCCTTTACCAGTATCTACTATAAAGCAGTGGGCGAATAGCGAGAGGCCGCGGGTTTTATTTCCGCACCGAGATAAGTGGTCATGTTGCCCATAGATAGTTGTCTCGGGTCTGGGTATTGTGAGACCAAAAGTCTCTCGTAGTTCTTGATACCCACGACACACCGACGTTTCGTTCGGTGAGTGAGATTTCCGGTGGCCCATTTCCCCACTCCCTTTCCCAATCCCCTTCCCTCCCCTTCCATTCCCTCCTTTTAGGTTGGTAACGCATGATTCTTTTTGTGTCTTGGGTGTCTATGGGCGGTGGAGATCACTTACCATCAGGTGACCTGCTCGTTTGCCAATCTCTGCTATAAAAAAAAAACAAGACTTGTTTCTTGTTGTGCACTATATGTGTGACTGTCGGCATTATGGCGCTAATCCGTAAGACTGTCGACTCCGACATAACCGTCACGTCTCCCCCCAGACGAGGCGGCAGTGTTAAAACACTTTTCCCCGCGACAACAAAAAATGATAGTTATTAAAAAATAATAAAAGTCGACTGTCGACTTTGCTTTGGAATTTTAAAGACCAGAATAAACCAAGAAGCATACACGTCTGTCTACCTTTAACCTTGACATTTAGACCTTCCAAACAACTCTGTCTAGATTCAAAATGCATCTCCTTTCCATACTACTGAGGGACAAATGAATTCATTCTGAAAGCGAGCCAAGGGTCGAGGTTAGACCGAGCGGGTGAGAGCGAAACGAGCTCATCTACATAATAGGTTTATGTGGTATAGACGTGACACCTCTCTGAGAAATTACGGAATTCACAATGCGACACCTAAGGACTCGTCTCCGATACTGTATACTGGCGAAGGGAATTAATACTATATCTCTTATTATCATAGGAGGCTGTAAAACGAGAAATTCACGTATGTATTCCCAAAGGGGTAGGCAAAGGTGCGTTAGCGAACTAGAACACTCGCATTTCGTTCCGTCCATTTTCCCAGTTCCGTCAGTTCCGTGCCAGATGTGATAGATGGCGAGCGTATCGGCATATCGAGCACAAATTCCAGACTCCGCGCTGATATTAAGAAAATTGAACCCGAGACCCAGGACAATAGACGTTTCGTGCTCGCAATACCATCACGCCACCGAGGCAGTCAATTAATAATAAATTCATAATACATCACTTTATATTATAAAGATAAACATATTACGACCTCATGAATCAATTTATATGAAAAATAGAGGCGCAATTTGCCAAATGCAAGCGTAAAGTGAAACCTTTCTTAAGGGATTTGTCTGTGAAGATTGATAACCACTAATGTGACCACAACCGTGCAATACACGTTGCTTTGATTAATGTACAAAGCTTTACACATGAGTTTTCTATTCAACAATGTTGAAATGATTTAATTTCAAAATAATGAATTTTCGAAAGAACCTAGAGATAATTTTGCAAACAGCTTCAATGTGCTGGCTTGACCGATTTGATACCATTGTTCCACAGAAAGCCAAGGAGAAGTAGCAGCTTGCTGTTGCGATTCGTACAATGAGTGAGATTTCCGGAAATCTAAATAATTTCTTCCCTTGCCAAATTCCATTCTTTAACTATAGGGTCGCTGACCTATTTTTTGGTATTATATTTACTCTGCCACTGCTAAGAACAAAGTATTGCGCTGTAAAAATCGTCTGTCACTACTGCATTTTGATTGTGCATCCTAATCCTAAAATAACAGAATCCAATACAGAGAACTATTAATAAGTAACTAAAGTAGTAATAGTCATGTTTACGTAACAGGCTTGTAGATTTCAAAGAAAATCAAAATAATCTTCCCATAACATATAATGCTACACATATGATGCTGCAGGTCGATTCTCTAAGGTTTCATTTGTGAAAACAACGTTGCGGCAACGACGTTTTAATTTTTGTATTCAGCAAGGTACAAAGCGCACGCACTAACGCTGTGCGTGATGTAGGCGCTTATGCGAACTAGCTCTTTCGAGCGAGGCGTTTGACATAAATGTATGAAAAATGGTATTCTCTAAGACCCAACAACGCGGAACGCTCCGTCGATCTCAACAATGTGCGCTGCGGGAGCTCGTCGGCGATCGCAACGTTGTGGCGTTTCTTAGAGAATCGACCAGCTGATGCTGATGCAACATTAATTAACATAGCAACTGGGAATATGTCATACATATTATCTATTGACACAGCAACGATACCCGAAATTCTTCACCACAAATAATTTATGTAGAATCAATAAGTCTAACGCTAAAGTGTCATCAGGATAGCTTGAGAAGTAAATTATAAGTTACTTTTATTATTCGCCTTTTGCAATCATAACCACACAATTATCTGGTACATTGTCAAATACAACTCCGTATTGTTTTCCGTATTCTTCATAGTTTAACTCGTGCACTGTTTCCCAACCATCACGCTTTGCAGCCTTCTGCGAACCAAATGATGTCATCCAGCCTCCAGTCAACGAGATATTGTGCTCTTTGCATGTTAACCGTCTAGAACAAATAGCGTATTTTTATTAAAGCTTTTGCATTGCTTTATTTTTTTTTAAATACATTTAACACAACCGAAAACCCCCAGCTTCTTCATATACAGCTGAAGTAAATGATAAAAAAAGGAAACGCAATATCTTTTACTTGTCATTCAAATTACAGTTCAAAGATTAGAAGTTTCCCTCACCTCATAACGATATAATCAATAGCTTAAATTGTGAAGTGTTCAAAGCCGTTGCTATAAAATCTTTTTAAACCGACCAGAAAGAGCTTTATGTATCTGAAATTACAGCAAAAAAGAACTAATGTTGTGGAAATGACTCAGAATTTCAAAGACAGAAAACTATAAACAAAAATATGTTAATTAAAATTATGTTTATTTAAAGGTGTATAAAATGCCATATATAATACATATTAACTAACCTCACTCTGAAGAACTCCTGAGCGATGCCAAGGCCTCTATATTTAGGTAGAACTACAACTCCTCTGTCGTCGTAAAATTTGTCTAAGTCGTATTTTTCTAAAATATCATACACGGCAACAAGACCCAGTACTATCTCTAGAAACTTTTTCATTTCATTAGTCTGAAAAGTATTAGAGAGTTTAAATGGAGTACAAAGCTTTTGTTTCCGTTCTTACTTTATACTCCAACCCATTATCTTGTTTATAAAAAACATGTCGGTTACATTAGGGGAATACAATTCATGTTAAACTAGTTTTGGTTGGCTGCGCCTATGTAGATCTTAATTTTGGGTTTATAAGCAACTACATCTTTATTTTTTCTAGGCACATCAAAGTAACTACACTACACCTGATAGTAAATGTAGCATATGCCGGCCTGCATAAATAATTTTTCAATCGAGGAGCTCGTGACAGGACGGCATCGATATTGGCACAAGCCTCAACTAACCACTAAGACATGTCGAAAGGCCCTCGAAAAATCCCGGACATACACTGGCTGATCCTAGAATTGATTCCACACCAGGTGTTAGGGTCACTATGGCAGTATTTTTACACCATGGTATCCCAACGAATATACGAATCAATATAACTATCCAACAACATCCATCATAGTTTATTTATATTTATTATTTTCACCTATTATTATTCAGATTTATTATTACAATTCATAAGTAGATATTAGAAACTTACGTTACATTCTATATTTGATAGCAATTCTTCAATCGAGTCGTCTTTTGTTGCTATAACCATAATAGAGGCGCCGATTATTTCATTGGTCCCCGACTCATCGTCTAAGACACAAATGGCTATATGATGCTGTTTTTCATTGAGTTTATCAGTATAAAGTTGTAGTATTTCCTTCATTGCTTCAGGGTTCTTGGATAAACCTTTATAAAAATAAAAAATAAAAATTTGTTTTAGATAAACTGGTTCGGTTTATCACACCTAGGTATAAGAATGTATAAGGCGTGCAAAAATAAACTGATTAACTTGGTTAGTGCCTACGAAGCTAGCAGAACAGATGACCTTTCTAATGATAAGTAGACTTATACAATGTGAAGGACACAGCCAAGCTGCTGGCTGCCGTGGGTAGAAAAGCGATAATTTTGATTACACTCTATAGCATGAATGTACTGGCTCGACTGGACAGACGTGCTTTAAAAATGGCTTCGTACACTGAATAAGTTTTTCGAGGGGTCACAATATACCCACTTTACTTCTAAATTCCTATTGCTTCTCATTATATGCTGGCGATGGATGGCTTGCTTGGTTGTGATAAAATATGACTACTTATCATAAAACTGATGGGCACTGATCTGTCTGCTCATTTGCTTTAGAAAGTCAAGGAAATAATCCCAAACTAAATATAATATAGCAATAACATACCTGCAACTCTATGGAATGATTCCTCAGTCACAAAATGGTCCATAAATAACTTTATGACTTCTTCTAGTCTGTCGTCTGGCATGTCTTGAATACGAAGCTTTAAAACTGTTCCATCTTTTGTTTTTGCAGAAATCCGAGACCACACTTTAGGAGATGACATGTTTAATCAAGTACAATTCTAATTGTGCCAGAAAATGATACAGTACTCACGGTCTTATCAATATACTTGATAATAATAATTGTGATAATGTTAATATCATTGTTGCTAATTACACATTTGGCCTATAAAACTCTGACGATGCATTTACGAATTACGAATCTTGCTCAATCTCCGGCAAATATGGGACCAGCTTATCTGAATGTTTAAAAACTTTTTGACTGACTTACAAAAGGAGGAGGTTCTATTTGAAGAATATTTATTGGTGAAGTGCAATGACTTTTCGACCGAGTTCCAAAAAGGAGGAGGTTTTTCAAGTGGTAGAGCCACGCTGTAGACAGTAACGTCTATAGCACGAATGGGCCGGCTCGACCGGTTAGATACCACTGTCTCACAGAAAACCGACGTAAAGTGGCAGCTTGCTGTCGCGTTTCGTTCGGTGAGTGAGATTTCCGGTGGCCCATTTCCCCACTCCCTTTCCCAATCCCCTTCCCTCCCCTTCCATTTCCTCCTTTTAGGTTGGCAACGCATCCATGATTCTTTTTGTATCTTGGGTGTCTATGGGCGGTGGAGATCACTTACCATCAGGTGACCCATCTGATCGTTTGCCAATCTCTGCTATAAAAAAAAAAAAAAAGGTCCTCAATTCGTCTGTATTTTTTTAATGTATGTTACTCGATATCTCCGCCAAATGTGAACTGATTTTCAAAATTCTTTTTGTGTTCGATAGAGCTTATTTCAAGGGTGGTCCCATATAAATTAGGTCACGATCGGTAAATTGGAAGTCGGTCAGTTAAGTTTTTAAACTTCTGATTATCCCAATTGTGAACTACATAGTATTGACGAGTGTTATAAAGTTTGTTTTGTAAGTAGTCATATGATTTTCAGGAATTTAACCGCCGAATACTGCACCAAATACTGAATACACTCAAGGTCGCCTTATGTTGTGTAAGGCCGCCTTATCCATAAAAATTTTACATATAGCGAAAAACAATGTAGGAAGCCATTAAAGTTGAGAAGCGTTCCAGTATTCAGGCGTAGGAATAGTAAAGTATTAGGTAAGTACTCGAGTGAAACTTCGCGACAGGTAGCAGTAAAAAATAATCGCCTCGGGACTACAGTTTTGAAGCTAGTTCGGATGCGTATATTATTTATTTTATTAAAGTGGCATATAAATCAGTCATGTAAAAATATGTCTCATGGCTACATTTATATTCCTGTTGAGTACTAAAGGATATTTGAAAGTTATGAGGGTTCGTGGACATCTAGAATTACGAAAACAGCTGCGGCCTACGACTGACTTTTTTTTAATGAAATACAACGTGTAAAATTTGCGTATTTTATGCCCATAAATTGCATTTTAATCTATCCTAATGTAATACATTTTTCAACAATTCTTCTGTTTTATTACATTCGCAAATTCAAAAATGTAGAGATTAATAGTTCTCTGAAATTATTTTACGTACGACCTGTTATTTAATACAAATTCTCGGGTACAATAAAATACGCAATAAACTAAAATAATAAACAAAGGAATTGCAACAGCGAGAAAACCAAATAAAAGTATGTGAGAACAAGTTAAATTATAGCCGGATCATAATAGTAATAAAAGAACAAAAAATACGCAAGTGATATATAACTCTAAAAGGGGTAGGAGCGAAGTATGTGAACAGATGGAAAACTTATGTTGTTATCAAAGAATTTAAACGCCAAGGTTGTTATGAATTCACCACTGGTCATAGAAGACAACTGTGGAACCAGCGACTGAAGGTGGCTAAAGTAGGTCTACATGAATGTCATGATTTTTACGCGTGGATTAGGTATCTATGACTTTATTAATCTAAGGTTGTTATGAATTTACCAGTGGCGCTAGACCAAAATTGAACGTCGGCGATGTCGGCTTTGCGAGGCCCCTTGAGTTTTCCGGCAAAATATATTGGCAGTTTCACCTTAGGAGTCCCCCTAATCTAGAGCGGATGCGAGGCCCTCTTAGGTGCGAGGCCGTGGGCTGTCGCTGACGTCGCTGACTCCTAACACCACCACTGGTATTTTCTTTATGGATAGTGGCTGATCTATTAAGTACTATTAGGCATCGTACTTAAAGTTAAAAGGGATTATGGTTTTCTAAATTCCATAAATCACAGTTTACCTTCTCGGAATTTGTGTAGATGTGTAGAACATCCTTGTTCTACCCCTGCATGGATATATGCCTGAGATTATTATATTATATTTAACATATCATTATCAATTCCCAGGTAACTTACAACAAATCGATCTGATGATCTGGGAGATTATACAATGGGCGTCCCGTGGTTGATGACGACGGTGTTAGTGATGGATAATTAAGGGTTTAAAATAAATTAAGATTTTAAAAATTAATAAAAACTTTTTCTACCTGCCCTTATCCCCCCTTAATTTGGTTATGGAACATATTTTTTCAAGCATCTTGCAGAAAAAAATATTTAATTTGCAAAAACGTTTGCATAAAAATATATATAATTTAAAAGCTTTCGTAATATAAATCATATAAAATCAAATAGCTATAAGCTTTCTGCATATTCACTTTGCTGTGTACTCCCAAATATCTGGGCTTATTTGTCGGCACTGGAATGAGATCAGGGTCTATGAATATATAGTAGTTGAGTCCTTTCACAACTTTTATGTATGTAAACTTGTTTGCACGGAGTTTTGGAAGCCTTTTTGTCAACAAGGGATGAACGGCAAATATGGATATCACACTAATATTATAACGATGAAAATTTGTGTATGTGTTTGTATGTTTGTAACTTCTTCATGCTCAAACGGCTGGCCCAATTTTAATGAAATTTGGTATGGTGATAGCTGACACCCTGGAGTAACACATAGGCTACTTTTATCCCGGAAAATAAATTTGCACGCGATCGGACTCGCCGGCAATAGCTAACATTATATTTGCTAAATCAATGTCTATATCTCTAACTTATATTGGAAAAATTATATATATTTATTTATTTGTCTTGTAAAGAATTTGAAACGATATGAGTAGCTTCGACTTTTATTGTCTTTATTCGTGTTATAACAGCCCGCCTTATTTTAATTAATTCAAAGTTAAATGCAATAAAAAATAAAGATTTAAATGAAATATACCTATACGTAAAATATTTTTTTTTAACTACAACTAACTCTACCTAACTAGGGTAAATATCCCAGGCCAGTGAACTGTGAAACTATTTACCTTAATGTTATGTAGCTTAAAGTACAATTTAGTTTGCTACAGTGAGTGACACACTCGTTACGTACATTATAATATTATGAACGTCTCGTTAAGGTTCACTCAGCTGTGAAAGACAACTTGTCTACTTTAAATATGCAAAATTAAGTCAGGGAGTAACTAAGTCTTAACTAGAAAATGTACTCACATTTTATTATACATCTATACTAGTTAGGTGATGTCGGCAGTATTATCGTGAAAGTTTTTAAGCGGTCAACCACCAACTTTTTTTCTGCAAACGAGCAGAGGGGTCACCTGATGGTAAGTGATCTCCACCGCCCATAGACACCAATACACAAAAGGAATCATTGGTGCGTTGCCAACCTATAAGGAGAAGAATAGGAATTAGGTAAAGGGGAGGAGGTTAGTTAATTGGGCCACCGGAAATCTCACCCACTAAACGAAACGCATCAGCGATCTGCCATTTTATTTTATTTTTTCTCTAAGATTGTCTAACACTGATGTCGTTCTTCCAATCATTAATGAAAGATTTCAAAATGATACTTTACAAAAGCTCAATCTCTACATGATATTGTGGGTCTAAGGGCGGTGGAAATCAAAATTATATTTGTTGCTTTTATCGTTACTGTCCCTCTAACCATTGAACTGTCATTTATCAAAGTATCCGTATTGTGAGTCAAATAAGTTGCCTTTTCTTTAACTCAGTAATTACTTAAAATGTGCATGAAGTCATTGGATGACGATGACAAAATGTATTCACTCAAAGAAGGTTGATGACAAGCAGCTCGCCAATCGTAAAAACTAAGCCAAATCCTTACGACATAAAAAGTGTGTTGCACCGACCCCATAATGGAGTGTGAAGGTGGAAAGAAAGAAAAACGATGACAAAATACAAATTGGCACTACAGCACGAGTACAGTGCGATGACAATTATTATCGAATGCAACTTAAAAATAAAATTCGTAGACGAGATGCACAGTAGGCCTATTTGCGAGCTCGACAGTCGACGATCGCAATTACGTATCGACTCGAGACTTCGCTAACGAGACGCGCCGTGTCACTGCACGAGCCTGAATGAATACTTTTTCCATTTACTATGATTATGTTTTGTAGGAATTGAAGACGAACGTCTGACGAGGTATACAGTTCTAGAAGATTGTATGAAAGATTGGTAAGAAGGTCTGAACCGAAACTCCTTTCAGCTGATATCAAACTCTCTGTTTCTGCAGCTTTACATTGTACATCCGCAGTGTTTAAATATATATAAGTGGACTTAATATTATAAGTATAGAATCTCCACCACACGTTATCTCCAAAAATATGGAAAATCAGTTTTTGTATTAAGAGTATAAAATATAAGAATTAAAACCTTTTAGAAATAACTTGATCTGGATAAATCAAAATTAGTTAAAAAATATTCCAAAGAAATAAAAAAAAACTATTCTTATCGCAAAAAATCTTTACTGACATGATTAGTAATTAATGGGCCTTACTTATAAAAACATTTTCGTTTATCTTTTCGCTAAGAATAGCCTGTCCCTTTTTTTCTTGCGTTACAATGTTTATAAATGAAAGAGACAACCTATGGTTAAAACTAAGCAGCGCTTAAATATTTTTATAAGAAAGGGGCTATAGGTACATGTGGTGATCTGCATAGCAACAAGTCGTATGCATTAATTTAGATTATTGGGCCCTAGCAATCATAAATAAGCAAGTCTCTGGCACATCGTAGAACACAACGCCCATTTCTTTTCCAAACTCTTCATAGTTTAACTCGTATACAGTTTCCCAACCGTCACGTTTAGCAGCTTTCTGGGAACCAAACGTTGTCATCCAGCCTCCAGTCATTGGGACATTATGCTCTTTGCATATTAACCGCCTGGAATCAATAGCACGTTAAACATTTCCTTCAGAACCACCGTATTCCGAGTACGGAAGGAAATTTTAAAGTAATACATCAATAGACAGCAGGTTGGGAGTACAATGGTTCTGATTTTGCAGCATCAACATGCGTTTATATACTAACAATAAACTAACGCTTTATTATACAGGACATCAGTCTCCCCTAATCATGAAAGGAGTTGGGCTTTAATGAGAATTTAAAAAGTAAATTAATCGGAAATTGACGGTTCAGTTTTGAATCTTACTTAAGATAGATCGCTCATTATTATAAATAAGCCATCAGGAAATATGGATAGTACGTATTCATGAGGTCATTACTTATCAGCTCGGAACGACACGTTTTCATCAGGCCAGACTACCCTTGGGAAACTCTATCTAGGCTAAGTATCTATATTCAACCATAAAACGAACTGGTCCCGAGGGATAGAAACATGAAGAAATCATAAGAAAACTACAACGCGGTTATAACCGCTAGCAAAAGTTTTTCTTCTTATGTAATAACTAACCTCACTCTGAAGAACTCCTGAGCGATACCAAGACGTCTATATTTTGGCAGAACTACAACTCCTCTGTCATCGTAAAAACTGTTTAAGCCATATTCTTCTAAAGCATTATACTTGGAAAATAGGCTTGTGATTATTTTGATGAACGTTTTCACTTCTTCAGTCTTTAACTGTAAAGGTAATGTGCATAAATATAGAATATTGAAACAATACATTCCTAAACAATATATTAACGGGTTCCGTAGAATGTGATACAATTATAATTCTGGCTTAATGATTAAAGCGGTCTCTTTTCTGTTAAAACTATATTTGAGTATTATTTTTCCTACATATAAAACAAATCCCCAAGTGAATCCATCTATATGAAATAGATCTCACAATAAAAAAAATGTTCGAACATTCGTAATATTATAAAACGTTTAGGAACACTACTTGGAACTAATTATGGAATAAATAACACTTATCTTAATGTCATTATAATATCATTATTAATTAGGAACGGCCGTTGGAAACGATTGCAAGACGATCTAGTTGAATTTGTATCACAATGACCGGTAATTGAACGGCATTGGAACGCGTAAAATAATAGCTCGACTATAAGTTTTTTTCATTTCTCGCTAGCGGTTACGTAAAATAATATGTATGAAAAACGTCAATTCCCTACGTAACCGCTACAGGCGTTCGTGTGTTTGTCATACAAATATTCGTGAAATGCTAAAAAAATTCACAGTCAAACAACAGGCCCTTTACCCAGCAGTGAGATGATATAGCATAGAAAAAAAATAACCATACATCAAGTTCTTTATCTTCAACAGGATCTTCTTTTGTTGCTATAACCATAAACGATGCGCCGATTACTTCTCTATCAGTCTCTGTTCCGTCGTCTAATACACAAATGACTACATGTTGTGGTTTTTCATTCCATAAGTCTTTATAAATTTCTAGTTGTTCTTTTACCGCTTCAGGGTTTTTGGCTATACCTTAATGGAAAAAGAACACAAAATGTTTAGATTTTTAAGGTTAATCATCGTTTTTTTTTAGTAAGCCACTCTTTACACAGTTATTCCGTCGACACCGACCGTCGACCGTTTACAGCACGAATGGGCCGTCTCGACCGGATTGATACCACTGTATCACATAAAATCCACATAAATTAGCTTGCTGTTCGCCGATTTATTGATTTTTACATATACATATATTAACAATCAAAACGACAAAATTCTAATAAAAAGTTATTTGGCTAGCTAGAAAACATGGCCCAAACGTATTTCTTTACCACATTATTTTTGGAAAAATTATAATGGAAAGCATCAAATCAATTTAAAATTCAATCAAAACTGTACCTGAAACTTTGTGCGTTGTTTCTTCTGTCATAAAATGAGCAGTTAGTAACTCTATAACATCTTCTAATCTATCATCTGACATGTCTTCTATACGAAACTTTAACACTGTACCGTCTTTTGTTTTTGCAGAAAATCGAGACCACACTTTAGTAGGTGACATGATTCGTTCACTGCACTTCGAACTGTGTCAAAAAATTATGACATAGCATTGGACGATAATTTCGTTAATTGTATTTACAACACGTTGTGATAGTCGTGTTATCATTATGGCAAAGCAAACAATGTTGATTGCACATACTTAAGCCTAATGATTAGGAGCTCTGTAAAAATAGTTGCTTATGAATTTTACTCACGCATCAAATCTTGTTTTTTTAGGTGTTTTTCTACTAAAAGAATGGTTAAAAAACTTAAAATATTGTTTCTGACTTTTTGACGTCGCGCGTCGATGCCAGATAGTGCAAATGAAAAGGCACCGCCTTCAAAGAGAGTAAGTTTAATACTAAAAGTTTTTTTACAATTTTAAATCATTCTTTCTACCTGACCTTATCCCATCTTAATGTGGGGTCGGCGCAGCACACTTTTTGAAGCATGATGCAGCAAGGATTTGGTTTCGTTTTACGACCGGCCGCCTGCCTGACGTCAACCTCTTCTGAGGGGTCCAGTCTTGGGCAAATATAATCAGAAAATTCCTTCGCACGATCTGGGACGATTCCCAGGTAGGGCAAAGCGAATTTTATGATGATTCGATAACCCAGATTTTTGTCGCCTCCTTGGTCTAGTGGCAGCATGTAAGGGCTGTAGACTGGGAGGTCCTGGGTTTGATTCCCAGGTTGGGCAAAGTAAATTTTCTAATTTAATTTGCCCGGGACTGGATTCCTCATAGAGGGTTGACGTCAGGCAGGCGGCCGGTCGTAAAAACTAAGCCAAATCCTCTTTGCAACATGCTTCAAAAAGTGTGTTGCGCCGACCTCACATTAAGGTGGGACAAGGGCAGGTAGAAAGAAAAAAAAAAATTCGATAACCCAGGACCTCCCGGCCCACAGACCATACATACTGCTACTAGACCAAAGAGGCGACTGATGCTATGAGGATATGACTCGAAATCGTTCAAAAATGTCAAGCATAAAATAAAATATCGGTCGGTATAATATAATGATGATAAAAATAAAGCTAAATCCTTTCTGCTTCATTCTACTGTTTCGTGCTTGGAAAAGAGTGCGCCGATCCCACATAAAGGTAGGATAAGGGCAGGTAGGCTAGTAGGGCGATATGGCGATAGGATCGCCCCCTATCACATCTGGGACGGAACTAAGCTCGGCGAAATGAGGGGTGTTCTAGTTCGCTAGGGCACCTCTGCCTACCCCTTCGGGGATACAGGCGTGAGCTTATGTGATGTATGCAATGTAAGGGCAGGAAGTTATAAAAAATATCTAACATTTCGTAGTTTTCTATAAAAACAACTTATACACTACATATATCGGCCTTAACTCTATCCTAAAGCAGTAAGTACGTGGTTATATTATACGATCGAGTTTGCCTCAAACCATTTCCATGTTTGAATCAAAAGGTTTGCTTTTAGGGCAAAGAGATTTAATATTGCTAACTACAGAGGGGATATTAAACAAGTTTCCATACGAAAAAAAAAAACTTAAGTAACGCCATCTACCAGAATACGAGGGCGCTTATTACAATTTATACCCTAAAATATCCTGTTAATGTTCAAACAATTCTATTCTCTAAATTTACAACTTACACCCCAGAATGTTCTGTGAATGTTCAAGAATCACAAGATTTTATCGACCGACTTCCAAAAAGGAGGAGGTCCTCAATTCGTCTGTATTATTTATGTATGACACGCGATATCTCCGCACAAATTTGGACCGATTTTCAAAATTATTTTTGTATTCGATAGAGCTTATTTCAAGGGTGGTCCCATACAAATTTGGTCACGATCGGACTTGAAGTCGGTCTGTTAAGTTTTTAAACTTGTGATTATTATCTAAACATTATTACCCTGGCACCACCTCAAGCGCGTATGTTTCAAATGTGATTGAATGACTTATGACCATGAGGTCACAACTTTTGGATCACAAATTTCGCGCTGTTGTCCCGTCTATGTACTTTGAATGACTTTGTTTTAGGGACATTCAGTGACATATTCCACCCACTTAATTTCCTTGCTGTCGTGAAAGACGGGCGTGATTTACTCAGTCTTAGCCTCATCAACAGTCCCTTCACGTAGTTAAGTAGGGTAGTGAGTAATGTGATTTATTGAGCTTCAACTACGGTTATAAAGGTTTTTTTTTTCAAGATTAATCGTACAATTTGACACAATTTGTCAAATTATAAAATTTTCTTTTTTTTATACATACATACATAGACTAACGCCTTTTCCCCATAGGGGTAGGCAGAGACAACGGATTTCCACTTGCTACGATCCTTACATACCTCTTTCACCTCATTTAGTCTCATTACAATATTCGTGCATGCACGTCGGTTTAGGGTACTTTTAACTTGACCTTTTTCGAGCATATCTCTGATTTGGTCAGAGAAAGTTCGATGAGGTTCACATTCCCTTTTTTATTTATTTGCACAAACAAACAACAATAAATTACATTATAAACATAAGTATATACTATAAACAAAAATAAATGTACCGTCAACTTCGTTTACCACGTATATATAGCCCGGTATATATTTTATATTATATTTATAGCAGAGACTGGCAAACGAGCAGATGGGTCACCTGATGGTAGGTGATCTTCACCGCCCATAGACACCCAAGGAAGACAAGACAAGTCGGTCGTAAAACTACGGGCATAATTAGTGTTTGGAGTATAAATATTTAGAGGTAGAATATTTTTGTAAAGTTTTACTGAAATATTTTATCTCTAATACGAGAAACATTAACGGAGACACTTTTTTAACAAACAAAAGATAACTTTATTCCAAATTAAATTTATTATAAGTTATTCAAGAAAAAACAGTTTCAAGTTGAATTTATATTTGAACGGACAAAACTCTTCAAAAGACTTTTATTGCCTAAACGTTTTAGCTATTTACGAATAAAACTCCTATCACTGCGAATCTTGATTTACGCGACCTTTCTCACAATTAACCTGGTGATTTCATCTTAATAGCAATATTATTCCCAGGATAATCGCCCGACTTGTCACTTTTATAGGAGTCTGTTTTTTGTAGAGTGTTTTTGTACGAAACAAGAGATATATTCGCGGTTAGAGGTTTTTATTTCTGTTTTGTGTTTACTTTTTTACAGTATTTATGTTTCGGAAGATTGGTTGAAACTTTATTTGTAATAAAGTTATGAACATTAAAGTTCACAACCGTAACAATATGAATATATTTAGGATTTTCCGAAATATTTTGTCATTGGTCAGCAGAGTCATTCGAATACATGGTCGATAGTTATTCATGCTAGCACCTTTAAAATATAAATAGTGTCATGCCTAAAAGTGCCTCGGTGGCGTAGTTGTATTTCGTTATGACTACCGTCCTGAGGTCTCGGGTTCGATCTCCGGATCGGGCAAAGTGGTATTGGAGTTTTCCATATTAGCCCGGAGTCTGGAATTTGTGCCTGATATAAATTGATAATAGCTGATATAAATTGTTCACAGAATATAGCATAAGATAAGCTCACGCCTGTATCCCCTAAGGGGTATGCAAAGGCGCACTAGTGAACCAAAACACCTACACTTCGCCGAGCCCAGTTCCGTCCTAAATGTGATAGGGGGCGAGCTCATCGCCATATCGGGCACAAATTCCAGACTCCGGGCTGATATTGAAAAAATCCAATATCACCGTATCGTACAGAAATACAACTATACCACAGTTGTTCAAAGTTCCGTTATGTTATTTGAAAGAAAACTGTCATTTTTACTACCTAGATAAAACATAAAGACAGCAATACACGGAAAATGGCGGATAAAACAAGAGCGGTCATGCACGACATTCGGATATAATGGAATGACAAAGTAATATTCCTCGCAAACAGAATTTTTAACGTCACCTCGCCATTTATAGAGCTTTGCTCAATTTCAAGAACGTTAATGCCAGTCGACATTTGTTTTATTCAAATTGATATAGGATCGCTAGAATACGGAAAGTTTTGGATCACTAATATCTGTTTTTGGGTAACGCGTTAACGATAATTGGGGTAGTCGGGGTTTGAATGGCCAAAAGTTCAAAATTTTACATCTCCAAATTACTCTTTAATAGGGCTAGTTTAATAATGTAAAGCCGGGTCTTCTGCCCTAAAACATTACACAAAACACCTACACAAAACATGTATTTTTAATAATGGTCCATTGTTCTACGAGCAGGTGATAGCTAAAATCGTTGTTTTGCGTATGTGTTTTCGTGTTTTGTTGCGAAAAAACATGTGCAGGAGATGGCTTTATTGAATTTGTTTTAAGAAAACTATAGACAATAAAATATGCAATAGTGTGACAGCCTCTGTGGTTTAGTATGTAAAAGTGATATACACTATCATATTCGCAGAATAAATTATTTTGAATTTGTGATTTTTTACTACTTTTGTGAGTGTATGCTAAAAAATTTAAACAACCACTATAATTATTGGTGTATTAACATTTGGCTGTAACCTTTGATCTTAAGCGAGAAAGGTTATACATCGGAATGGATTAAATAGTATTGGAAATGAGCATCGGAATGGATCGTACCGTTTGATTTGATGGGCATTAAGCAAATTCACGTTTATGGTTTCTATTTACGTCCCTACTTCCTAGCTTTTGCTCGTGATTCTACCCGCTTTTAATTACTTCTCGCCATATTTCTGAGTACATACAAACATAAACTCACGCCTGTATCCCATAGGCAGAGGCGCCCTAGTGAACTGGAACACCCATATATCGCCAAGCTTAGTTCTATCCCAGATGTGATAGGGGACGAGCCTATCGCCATTTCGGGCACAAGTTCCAGACTCCAGACTCATGAAATAGAAAAATCCAATATCATTCTGACCGAATATAATAATATGACACATAGTATAAACATATACGGCCTTGAAACTATCACCAAAAGGTCCTGTCAAAGGAAATTAAAAGGACAGTGTAAAAACCTTTTGAAGTCTACAACCATTTTTTACAACATTCTTAGTGGACCAGCTGTGCGTGATCGTGTAACTTTTAAACAACTTCGATTCAGATGGTCGTGATACCATTTTACTTTATGTCTAAATGGTATTCATAGAGCTATATAATATGTATAATTGATGTTACTATAAACTACAGGAGTATTATACATGTGAAACATTTTTTTTACTCAAACATCGCATACCGCCTTACCGTTTTCAATGACTTTTGGCATGACTTTTGACTGGGTTAGGGCATTACATACTATATTTATCAAATTTATATTTGGTACGTTCTTGTGTTATTTAATAACCATGATGATCATGCGATGAATAACTTCAGTGTATTGAATCGTTTCGTGTTAAAGACATGTACATATGGAATCATTCCAAATGACGAAAAGTTTGGGATAGTTTAAGTTATATCTGTTATATTTTTCTCAGAATTGTATGTAGAAGGAAATATATTATTTGTGCAGACGGGTCCCAGTCGAGTCTGTCTTTATTTGAAACATTTAAACATACGGTCATAGTTTCGGATAAAATTAGTTTCGGATATCCGATTGTTCATAAAATTACATCCCTATGATGCTCGATTTCCAATATAACTAAGCGGGACCCGATATATCTGTTTATATCATTACCTTTTGGTGATGCATTATTGAACTTTAATTAGGCGTTACATAATTCCACATTCAGCTGTGGTAAAGGAAATAGTCAAACCAAATGATTGATGATTTATTTGTTGCCACAATTAAATCCTATTGGTAAAATTTTAATAATTTATCACTGAAACCTGTGGCTCATTGATTAAATGTAATTTATTATTCAGTTCATTTGCTGGGCGTAATCAAATTTCTAGAATTGTTGTTTGGTTGGCATGAAATGAATAGTTAATTAAGCATTCAATTAAAATACATTTCCACTTTAAGCGGATATTTTTGAAACTATAGAAATAATGTTTCTGTGAAATGTGGAACGGAATTTTATTAACGGTATTTGTGTGTTATTTTAATTAAGTTTGTGTAATGTTTGGTATATCAAAAATACCTCTTTGTTCATTTCAAGCCAACATTTTTTTTTGTTTGCTTACGAAGCCACACCAATCGCTCCTTGGTCGTGTATCGTAAACTAAACAAAATGCTTTGAAATCAAAGACTTCTATGTATACTACTAGACAAGCTGTTTAGAAATAAAATTGTGTCACATTCAGGCGAATGTTTGATGCTTAAAGACTAAGGATAAAATCAGATCTATATAGTGAGTTGGGGTCAATTGACAAAAACTTAGTGCGCAAATTCTGTGTATCGAACAGCCAGTCTAGTTGTAACTTGGAAGTGTTTGATTAAAACATGCTTAAAAATGTGTTGTAATTTGCAACGACCCCACAGTATCTACTACCAATATTAAAGTAGCATACAAACTAGTATTCAGACAATTTATCAGTTTGTTATGAGCAAAATATAAAGGAATCCTTATATAATTATTTCGCAAAGTGAACCTTCGATAAAATCAATGACTAAAGAAAAAATATAAGAACTTGGCATAACTACGAAAAATACGTGTTTAATTTGAAGCCGGTTTCGCCATTTAAGTTTCGCGATCGATTAACATGTAAGTTGTCACTGTAGCATAAGTAAATAACATAAAAATACTTACTGAATTTATTATAAATACGGTGTTTTATTTACAATAATACTAACTTCGGAGTGTGAAGAATATGCCTAACTGTTATTAATGAGATCTTTCTTTCGTAAAGTCGCCATATTGAATTCTCTCAATACCTTAGGCATTATTTTATCGTAGTTATGCCTGGTCCTCTTATTTTTCTTCAGTCATTCGATAAAATTGATACTGCTTCAATGCAAATTAAATTAAAACTCGATACTTTTTTATGAGACGATGAATATTACTCGGAATTACTTAGGAAGCCACTTTGAGTAGTAATTTAATTTAATGGCGTATTTTTATGTCCTCTTTTCATTTCTTATATTTGAATGTATCAAGGGGTGATTTACGATTGGCTGCCTGTTTAACGTCAACCCCTCTAGGGGATCAAGGTTCGATAAAGTCATGTTAGAAAAATCGTGCTGTCCGTCCTGGGCATCGAACCTAAACCCTGCCAATACACAGCCGGTATACGCTGTCAAGCTGCCTAATGGTCCAAGAGCCCGTGCGTGCCAGACCTTCGGCTTTTAATAAAAGCTGTAAATTTTTCTATGTGTGTCCCTAGTACAGGTAAGAATGATCCCCACCCATGAAGCTGAGGCAACGGTGGCTTTGGCAGGTAACAGGTAACAAAGGTGTATAAAGTTCCATCTCAAATTTATCATAGAATAAAACTTAATTTTTTTATATTTGATTCATAATGATATCAAAACTCGCGTTGCTCATTGCCAGACAGTTAGTATGGTTGCAACCCTCTGCCGGACACCCTTAAATTATTATAATTTATAATTATACTTACGTTATATTATAAAACCTAAATTTTATATATAATTTTTTGGGGGCCTATTAATCTATGTTTACATAATAGCCGGACAGTTTCAACGGTTCTATCATCTTGCCAGACGCATTCAAAGTGAGCAGTAGTTCGGAGAGCAAGGAGCGTATACAGTAACTAGTGCGAGTGAGACAGAGCGCTTGGTCTATTGCAGCCATTCACTGCGCATCCACTGTTATTAAGTTCAAATTGTGCAGTTTATTTTTTTCTTAATCGAGAAATTTCATTGAATAAATTTTTACAGTTTGAATAACAAATAACCCCGTCTGTCACCCAGTCGGTCACCTCATCTGTCACCCCATCTGTCACCCCGTCTGTAACCCCGTCATTCACCTCGTCAGTCACCCCGTCCGCCACCCCATCAGTCAGCCTGTCAGTCACCCCGTCATTCCTCATGTCCGTCACCCCGTCAGTCATCCCATAAGTCACCCCATCAATCACTCCGTCAGTCACCCCTTAGTCACCCTACCATTCATCCCCTTGGTCAACACTAAAATATTTTTTCAAATCGAACCAGTAGTTTCTGAGATATAAAATTCCCCGCTAGCAGCATTTTTCATTTGTGCTCCGCTTCTAATGGGCATAGCGTGATGTTATATAGCCTATAGCCACCCTCGATAATTGGGCTATCCAACACAAAAATAATTTTTCAATTCGAACCAGTAGTTTCTGTCCGAGATATAAATTTTCCCGATTTTGCAACATTTTTCACTTCTGCTCCGCTCCTATTGGTCAAAGCGTGATGTTATATAGCCTATAGCCATCCTCGATAAATAGGCTATCCCCCACAAAAAAAAATTCAATTCGAACCAGTAGTTTCTGAAATATAGTCTTTTCAACATTTTTCATTTCTGTTCCGCTCCTATTGGTCAAAGCGTGATGTTATATAGCCTATAGCCATCTTCGATAAATATGCTATCCAACACAAAAAGAATTTTTCAATTCGAACCAGTAGTTTCTGTGATATCAGCTTCCCCGGTTTTAAACATTTTTCATTTCTGCTCCGCTCCTATTGGTCATAGCGTGATGTTATATAGCCTATAGCCACCGTCGATAATTGGGCTATCCAACGCAAAAATAATTTTTCAAATCGAACCAGTAGTTCCTGAGATTAGCGCGTTCAATCAAACAAACAAACAAACAAACAAACAAACTCTTCAGCTTTATAATATTAGTATAGATTAATCAAAGGGCAAAATTTTTTTTAAAATAAAAAAGTTACAGTGAAATACACTTATTTTAATTAAATTTTTAAACATTTTCATCATTTTCATCGTCGTCGTCAATACATCCATATTCCTCGTCACTATTATTCCATTCTGTGGATTGATTGTCTTCAATATCGCCTTCTTCATTACGCACCCATATTTTTTTTGTCTTGGGTGTTTATGGGCGGTGGAGATCACTTACCATCAGGTGACCCATCTGCTCGTTTGCCAATCTCTGCTATAAAAAAAAAATATAACATTCGCGTAAACTTAAGAAATCAGTATTTCAAACGTGTATATTATCAAGTTCAAACTTGGTTAGGGCATGATTTGGAACCCCAGGTATGGGGTTGGACAATACGAAACGATTTTCTGGAGCCTATCATGACAGTTTTACCACCTGCTCCAGAAGATTTGCTAAATACAATTTTCTGCAACTGCAAGAGTGGTTGTGGTTCGCGATGCGGATGCAGGAAAGCGGGCTTGCAATGCTCTTTAACTTGTGGCCAATGTAATGGGCAAGCTTGTCTCAATGCTCTACTATATCAGAGCGACATTAACGCCGGTCTTACGACCCAGCGCCATAATGCCCGGGAGAGATGGAAAATATCCGGGCGACACTGGGTTGAGTCCCTAACTCTATGTACACCCTACACCGGCAATACCGATTAAAAACACCGCGGTGGCCCTTTTCGGCGCTTGAGGACGTTCCGGGTTTCCCTAGGCGAGAAGCGCCCAGGCTTCAGCCGGAAACGTCACGATTTGAAAACCTATGTCCCGATCATTTTAACCTTGTGTTCCGATATTTCACACAATAGATCTGGCAACACTACTGTATACGCTCCTTGCTCTCCGAACTACTGCTCACTTTGAATGCGTCTGGCAAGATGATAGAACCGTTGAAACTGTCCGGCTATTATGTAAACATAGATTAATAGGCCCCCAAAAAATTATATATAAAATTTAGGTTTAATAATATAACGTAAGTATAATTATAAATTATAATAATTTAAGGGTGTCCGGCAGAGGGTTGCAACCATACTAACTGTCTGGCAATGAGCAACGCGAATTTTGATATCATTATGAATCAAATATAAAAAAATTAAGTTTTATTCTATGACAAATTTGAGATGGAATTTTATACACCTTTGTTACCTGTTACCTGCCAAAGCCACCGTTGCCTCAGCTTCATGGGTGGGGATCATTCTTACCTGTACTAGGGACACACATAGTAAAATTTACAGCTTTTATTAAAATCCGAAGGTCTGGCACGCACGGGCTCTTGCTCTATAATAGAAGAGACGAGACTGTCGAAAATTAAATACGTAATAATGTTGACGTCAGGCAGGCAGCCGGTCGTAACTAAGCCAAATCCTTTCTGCAACACTTAAAAAAGTGTGTTGTGCTGACCCTACATTAAGGTGGGATAATGGCAGGTAGAAAAAAAGCGTGCTGTAGGATAAATCGAGATAAGATTATAACTCTAGATTAGGAGACTGCCTCGGTGGCGTGGTTGTATTTCCGTACGACTACCGTCCTGAGGTCTCGGGTTCGATCCCCGGGTCGGGCAAAGGGATATTGAATTTTTTCATATCAGCCTGGAGTCAGGAATTTCTGCCCGATATGGCGATAGGCTCACCCCCTATCACATTTGGGCCAGAACTAAGCTCGCGCGAAATGTGGGTTTACTAGTTCGCTAGTGCGCCTTTGCCTACCCCTTCGGGGATACAGGCGTGAACTTATTTTATGTTATATGTAGATTAGTAATAGCGTTGCAAGTCGCCCTTAGTATACAAATTCTAAGGTAAGCATTTACCTATTTCAGTTATTCAAAGTTTGTTGTTTGCTGATAGAATATTAAGCATATTCAGTGCAATAGATAGATACAGTAACGACTGTGGTCGCCACGTTATCGGTTATCACGGCGATGCAGTTCGATTTTACGACGACATAACTAGTGTGCACATGTAGGGGTCAAACACAAAACTTAGCTATATGTTGATAAATTATATACATATGCTATAATGCAGACTAGTTAGAATCACAGTCCCAAAATTGAACACAACATTCGCTAGATTCTCCGCATTTTTATCCCCATACACTTACAACAAAATACAAAAAGTCTGTTGGATAAAAAAAGATTCTGCTCAGGAGGCTAAAAATAAGATTAAAACACACACACACAAACATACACACACACACACACACACACACACACACACACACAAACGCGCGCGCGCACGCGCACACGCACACACACGCACGCACGCACGCGCGCACACACAAAAACTCACTTCATTTATATTAGATTAATTATGTTCTGTAACTCAAATAAATTGTTTTGTTTATCTCTTTGGTTTATCTATTTATTTAACCATGTTTATTCGTTCTTATCTGTTATTCTCAATTAATTATTATGTGTGTTTGCCGTAGTTAATAAAAAAAAACTGCAAAGCCTTGGGAACGTCGAAACGTCGGGAATAAAAATTAAAACCAAATCGTGATAGAATCCGTAAAAATAGTTTTATTTCTATGTACCGATTTTTAAGATTTTTTTGTGTTCGATAGAGGTTATTTTAAGGGTGGTCCCATATAAATTTGGTCACGATCAGGTAAGTTTTGAAGTCAGTCCGTTAACTTTTTAAACTTGTGATTATTGATATAACATGTAAAATAGTAATGTCAATACATTTATTTGATACAAAACAGACTCTCCTTGTAAATACTTGAAGACATAAAATTCCACAATTGCCGCCCAAAATACACTTCAACCACCGATTTTTAATATTTTTATACAGGTTAACGACTGTTTTGCTCCGAATAAAAACAATCTTTGCCACGACCGTCGAATAAAGGTTTAAGGTGAACATTTTAAGGCGTTTAACAAAGTATTTGCTTTTAATTACGACCGAAGTGAAGCTATCAAAGAAAAACACCCGAGGTATCTTACTCCGAGTTGTTAATTAAGGATTTTTTGAGCTTTGTTGCCATTTTCGAAGTAGGCTGAAATAAAGGTAATTGATAGCTATGATCTTAGCAGGCATCTTAGCTGAATTTTTGAGCGAAGAATTTAGAATTTTGCTAATAAATTGTATTAACTAAAATCGTTTTACAATCCCAATTTATTACGTACAGAGGTCACTGTTTTTTTGGACTGCACTACGCTAACAATCACGTTTAGTGCAGTCATTTTGATAAAGAAAGGTACGCGTAATCGCCTCTTTGGTCTAGGGATAGCATACCTATATGGGCTGTGAAGGCCCTGAGTTTCTAGGTCCTAGGTCTAGACCTAGGCGTAACACCCTTTTTCCTTACATTTAAGACCGGCCGTCTGCCTGACGTCAACCTGCCTGAGATCCAGGCCCAGGCAAATTAGAAAAATGGCCCAGGTAAATTAGAAAAAAAACTACCTAGCTAGTTTGAGATTCAGGTTGACGTCAGGCAGGCGGCCGGTCTTAAATGTAAGAAAAAAGGGTGATACACTGATGCCTCGTTAAGGTAGGATAAGAGCAGTAGCCCGAGCACGAAAAACTAATGTAAATGTAAATGTATTCGAGTTCGCTGCGCACTGATGAAGTTTGGTTAATATTTCATACAAATTTCATAGACGCGCATCGAGTTCGAATACATTTACGGTTGTCAGAAATTTTCCTGCTCAGGCCGCAGGTAGAAAGAAAGATTGGTTGAATACGCGTCTTATTATGCGTCCTTGAGGTAATAATTTCAATAATAGAACCACGCTGTAGACAGTTGCCACAGTCCACAGCTTGACTGAACCTCTCTATATATCATACGCCTTATGCCAGGGTGCGTCTTCCTACTTAAACGCCTCCACTTCGCTTGGTTTTGAGCATCCTCCACAATGAGACCATTGGCTCTCATATCCTTCTCCAAAACGCCAGCGCTTTATGGGCCGTCCACGGGAACGCACCCCTGGTACGATCTGGGTCCGACACTTGCCACTTGTACTCCTGTGGCTTCCTCATAACATGACCATACAATCTCAAGCATCCTGTAGTTTGTCCGCCACGTCGCGGACACCAAGTCTACCGCCGGCGTGTACGTGTGTTTGAGTTGAATGTATATTGTTCCGGAATATAATTTCGTATCTTATCCAGTTTGTCCATTCCGTACATAATATAATAAGGACAGTAGACACAGCTCTTAGTCATTAAGTAATAGAATTATGTGATATTATAATCAAATATTCCATGTTCGTACGATCTCATTTGTTGTAAATACTTAATCAGCAATGAATACGTGACAACACTTGTATCTGTAACTAGCTTTTAGACCGACTTCTAAAAAGGAGAAGGTCCTCAATTTGTCTGTATTTTTTATGTATGTTACGCGATATCTCCGCCAAATGTGGACCGATTTTCAAAATTATTTTTTTGTTCGATGAGCATATTTCAAGGGTTGTCCCATATACATTTGGTCACGATCGGTTTTGAAGTCGGTCTGTTAAGTTTTTAAACTTGTGATTGTTAGATGAGCAAGCTGTCTGATGATAAGCGACACTATAACGGATTTGCCTTTCTAACATTATTTCTTACCGACTCAAAAAAATTAGGATATCCTCAATTTGTCTGTGTATATTAAAAAGTTATATATTAAAGACTGCTTCGGTGGCGTATCTAGTGGTAATGCGTGAGCGGTAACACGGTACGAAACCAAGACCTCCCGGTCCAGAGGTCCCATACACATATAAAATATTTAAGCGCTGCTTATCTTTAACCATAGGTTGTCCCTTTCATTTCTAAACAATGTAACGCAAGGAAAAAAGAGACAGTCTGTTCTTAGCGAAAAGATAAGCGAAAATGTTTTTATAAGTAAGGCCCTTTATTATTGAAATTTATTTATGTAACTACTTCATGTGGATCTTCTGTAAGTGGTAATAATCCGGTCGAGCTATGCCTGTAGACCAAATTGTCTACAATCTGAGTACAAAATATTCAAAGCTCATTCCCATAACCAAAAACCCCTTAATTTCCACACATGAAATTACGGTAAATAAATGTATTAATTAAGCATTACGTAATGATGAATGGCCGCAGTATAATATTAATCTCTTCCCGAGATTAGTCGCAAGTACCTGGATATTTGAGGGATTAGGAGAATTAATTAAATTAACAACATTGCTCCGGCGGCATAGCTATATTGTGTATGATATGAATACCGACTTCGAGTGGTAGAGCCACGCTGTAGACAATTTTCTACAGCACGAATGAGCCGGCTCGATCGGTTTGATACCACTGTCTCACAGAATACCGACGTAGAGTGCAGCTTGCTGTCGCGTTTCGTTCAGTGAGTGAGATTTTTAGTGGCCCAATTCCCCCTCCTTTTCCCAGAAATCCCTTTTCCTGCCCCTTCCATTACATCCTTTTGTATGGGGCAACGAACCCATGTTTTTTTGTGTCTTGGGTGTCTATTGGCGACGGAGATCGCTTACCATCAGGTGACCCATCTGCTCGATTACCAGTCTTGGCTATAAAATTTAAGGTCTCCATTCCCAGGCCGCATTTCCAGTGTATGGTTTACATAGTGTTAGGGATTCGGCCCATTTGCCCGGATGTTTTCCATCTCTCCCGGGCATTATGGCATTGAGCCGTAAGACCAGCGACTCCGACTTATCCGTTACGTCTCCCCCAAGGCGTGACGGCAGTGGTAAAACAAAACAACATCACATACAACATAGGCTCACGCCTGTATCCCCTAAGGGGTAGGCAGAGGCGCACTAGCCAACTAGAACACACACATTTCGTCGAGCTTAGTTCCGTCCCAGATGTGATAGGGGGCGAGCCTATCGCCATATCGGGCACAAATTCCAGACTCCGCGCTGATATGGAAAATCCAATATCTTTGCCCGACCCGGGAATCGAACCCGCGACCTCAGGACGGTAGTCGTACCGAAATACAACCACGCCACCGAGGCAGTCGTAAAACAAATTTTAACAAAATAAGGGTCTTAGTAAAGTGAAATTGCATTTTGCTGCCCAGTCTAGGTTTTGTGCCTATATTGGTGGAGATAGGGTTTTCCCCAGAAGTGGCTTGATATCAGGAAAGCAGGTCGTTAAAAATAAGCCGAATCCTTTAACCAAAAATTATGGGTAGGTAGGAAGGACTGGCGATAGGGCTAGGCCGCTTAGGACGGATGTCATTTCGGCGGGATGTTAGTGTTCTAGCTCTCTAGTTCGTCTCTGCTTACCCTTTTAAGAATATATTCTAGGATTTATTCAATAATCAGTGCAGGTATTTCGTTTTGTTTCCCAAGATGATGATGTTATCTAACTACTATTTTCTGATTTGTTACTTTCCTGACATTTGCAAGTAGTTTATTAAAAAAAACTACAGAAGATCGTCATCCTGACCTTTAAATTTAATGTTTTAATATTGCTGTCTTTAGTTGTATTTAAATTTAAATAGACGAAACTCTAAAACAATCAGCCAGACTCAACGTAAATTAATAAATACTGGAATAATAAATAAAATATCAACAACTAAAGTTTCTACTGCTATAAATACAAGCAGAGACCATTCATTATGGAGTGAAGCCAGCAGACAAACTTTGTTCGTTAATAGATTCGTTAGAAACAGCCAAAAGTTAGGAGGACAATGCACCGTGCTCTTGGCTTTGTGACAATGTAACTTCACTCCCGCTTTACAGGACATTTTGAGCTTATAAACTCCTCCATGGCGCAGCGGGCGAGTAGCCGGCTGTGTTCGATTCCCGCATTGAGACAAATGTTTGTGTGGCCCACAGATATTTGTTTCAAGTCTGGGTGTTGTGAGACCGAAAGTCTCTCATAGTCTTTGACACCCAGAATACAATACCTAGTGTGGGGTCAGGACTGTTGGTGTGTTTATTTATTTAACTAACTATAATGGAGGAGAGGGGTGTAGAGCTAGAAGGCAGTGACATTTACAGCACAAATCGGGTCGACAGGTTTGATACCACTGTCTCACAGAAGATCGACGACGTAAAGTGGCAGCCCGCTGTTGCGTTTCGTTCTGTGAGTAAGATTTCCGGTGACCCAATTCCCCCCTCCCTTGCATAAACCCTATTCCTCTCTTTTTGGTTGGCAACGCACTCATGGTACATTTGTGTCTTGGGTGTCTATGGGCGATGGAGAACACTTACCATCAGGTGACCCACCTGCTCGTTTGCCAGTTGGGACGGAACTAAGGTCGGCAAAATGTGGGTGTTCTATTCGTTAGTCCGCCTCTGTCGGGGTAAACAAGGGCGGATTCGGGAATATAGAAGTGAGCTTATGTTATGTTATGTCATGTTTTATCTAGAGGTATTTTCAATACTGCCTCGGTGGCGTGGTGGTATTTCGGTACGACTACGGTTCTGAGGTTTCGGGTTCGATCCCCGGGTAGGGCAAAGTGATATTGGATTTTTCCATATCAGCCCGGAATCTGGAATTTGTGCCCGATATGGCGATAGGCTCGCCCCCTATCACATCTGGGACCAAACTAAGCTCGGCGAAATGTGGGTGTTCTTGTTCGCTAGTGCGCCTTTGCCTACCCCTCGGGGATACAGGCGTGAGCTTATGTATGTATATTTTCAAGAAACCTTGTAGGGGCGCTCTCGTGACTGTCTCGGGATTGTGAAGAACGGACGTCAGTGAATTAAATATGACGCTAGACTCCGTCAAGCGAAACAATATGTAAATGAAGCAGGGACAATATTTCTTTTACTCATGGCGTTTTATGGAAAACGTTAGGGTAATGGTGTAAGGGATATTTGCTTGTTTCCATTTAGAAGAAGTTGCTGTGACAGGGTTTCGTTTGAGCAAATGTCTTTGATATGAATTATTGCATTTGGACATATTTTAAGCTTAACAATATATTTACGCGACTGATGAAATGAGGTCTAAAAAGATTAACCGGCATAATAATAGACTTTGGCAATGGTATTTGGTTTTTGAAGGATCTTTTCTTCTTATAATTAGGGCCTTATTTCGGCTGCCAGCGTCCGCCACTCTACTTAGACGCATCTTGTTACGAATTCGGATAATTGTTGTGATTTAGTACACGATATTGAAGGGTAGTATGTTAATTATATTTATATTAACTACCCTCCAAGTAATTCATAATATTTGTAGAAGGTATTTCTTTATTAACTAAAGCAAAAGGTATAAAAGAGCGGGAGCTATAATTATTGACTTAGTCTCCCTTTGGAGCTGGAAGTGTACACAACTAGTTGAGATATACAGTAAAGTTGTGTAGCCAACATAGTGCGTATAAGAGGCACGTTTTAACCAAGTCTTTTACATATCAGAAGCGGGATCGGCTTCAAAAGCCTATCATCGCCCACAAAATTACCGTGTGCCCGGAAATGGGGGCAGTTGATTTGTTTTCACGAGATTGTGGCAATCGATTTATATTTAGTATTTAGTGGTAGTACTAAATTATGGCTACCGTGTTTTTCGACGATGAAGGTCCTCAGATTTATTGAAGAGCCATGTTGTGCTCTGATTAATTGAAGAGCCATGTTGTGCTCTGATTAATTGAAGAACCATGTTGTGCTCTGATTGATTGAAGAGCCATGTTGTGCTCTGATTAATTGAAGAGCCATGTAGGTGTGCTCAGATTTATTGAAGAGCCATGTAGGTGAGCTCAGATTTATTGAAGTCATGTAGAGATCAGATTTATAGAAGAGCCATGTAGGTGAGCTCAGATTTATTGAAGTCATGTAGAGATCAGATTTATAGAAGAGCCATGTAGGTGTGCTCAGATTTATTGAAGAGTCATGTAGTGATCAGATTTATAGAAGGGCCATGTAGGTGCGCTCAGATTTTATAGAAGACCATGTAGGTGCGCTCAGATTTATTGAAGAGCCATGTAGGTGCGCTCAGATTTATTGAAGAGCCATGTAGGTGCGCTCAGATTTATTGAAGAGCCATATAGGTGTGCTCAGATTTATTGAAGAGCCATGTAGGTGCGCTCAGATTTATTGAAGAGTCATGTAGTGATCAGATTTATAGAAGGGCCATGTAGGTGCGCTCAGATTTATTAAAGAGCCATGTAGGTGCGCTCAAATTTATTGAAGAGTCATGTAGTGATCAGATTTATTGAAGAGCCATGTAGGTGCGCTCAGATTTATTGAAGAGCCATGTAGGTGCGCTCAGATTTATTGAAGAGCCATGTAGGTGCGCTCAGATTTATTGAAGAGCCATGTAGGTGCGCTCAGATTTATTGAAGAGCCATGTAGTGAAGAGCCATGTAGGTGAGCTCAGATTTATTGAAGAGTTATGTAGTGAAGAGCCATGTAGGTGTGCTCAGATTTATTGAAGAGTTATGTAGTTGAAGAGCCATGTAGGTGTGCTCAGAGTTATTGAAGAGTCATATAGTGATGAGCCATGTAGGTGTGCTCAAATTTATTGAAGAGTCATGTAGTGATCAGATTTATTGAAGAGCCATGTAGGTGCGCTCAGATTTATTGAAGAGCCATGTAGGTGCGCTCAGATTTATTGAAGAGCCATGTAGGTGCGCTCATATTTATTGAAGAGCCATGTAGGTGCGCTCAGATTTATTGAAGAGCCATGTAGGTGCGCTTAGATTTATTGAAGAGCCATGTAGGTGCGCTCAGATTTATTGAAGAGTTATGTAGTGTGATCAGATTTATAGAAGAGCCATGTAGTGAAGAGCCATGTAGGTGAGCTCAGATTTATTGAAGAGTTATGTAGTGAAGAGCCATGTAGGTGCGCTCAGATTTATTGAAGAGCCATGTAGGTGCGCTCAGATTTATTGAAGAGCCATGTAGGTGCGCTTAGATTTATTGAAGAGCCATGTAGGTGCGCTCAGATTTATTGAAGAGTTATGTAGTGTGATCAGATTTATAGAAGAGCCATGTAGTGAAGAGCCATGTAGGTGAGCTCAGATTTATTGAAGAGTTATGTAGTGAAGAGCCATGTAGGTGTGCTCAGATTTATTGAAGAGTTATGTAGTTGAAGAGCCATGTAGGTGTGCTCAGAGTTATTGAAGAGTCATATAGTGATGAGCCATGTAGGTGTGCTCAGATTTATTGAAGAGTCGTATAGTGATGAGCCATGTAGGTGTGCTCCAGATTTATTGAAGAGTCGTGTAGTGGAGAGCCATGTAGGTGAGCTCAGATTTATTGAAGAGTAATGTTGTGATCAGATTTATAAAAGGGCCATGTAGGTGCGCTCAGATTTATTCAAGAGCCATGCAGTTGTGCTCTGATTTATTGAAGAGCCATGTTGTGTTCCGATTTATTGAAGAGCTATGTGGTGCTCAGATTTATTGAAGAGCCATGTAGACGTGCTCAGATTTATTGAAGAGCCATGTAGAAGTGCTCAGATTTAAGAGCCATGTAAGTGTGCTCAGATTTAAGAGCCATGTAAGTTTGCTCAAGAACCATGTAATGTGATCAGATTTATTAGTCGTGTAGTGAAGAGCCATGTAGGTGTGCTCAGTTTTTTTGAAGAGCCATGTAGGTGTGCTCAGATTTATAGAAGAGTCGTGTGGTGAAGAGCCATGTATGTGAGCTCAGATTTATTGAAGAGTTTTGTAGTGATCAGATTTATGGACGAGCCATGTAGGTGCGCTCAGATTTATTCAAGAGCCAAGCAAGCGTGCTCAGATTTATTCAAGAACCATGCAGGTGTGCTCATAGTTATTGAAGAGCTGTGAAGGTGTGCTCAAAATTATTGAAGTCATGCGGATGTGCTCAAAATTAAGAGCCATGCAGGCGTGCTCGAAATTATTCAAGAGCCATGTATGTGTGCTTTTTAGGTTTACATGAATGTCAGATCTAGATGATTGACTTGTTATATTATGTGCTTGGTGCTTGGCTTTAATCGAATGAACACACTAGTAGGGTGTTCAATTATGACCTTTAGTTAGTCTAGGTATAGAGCCTATGGCCTAAACAAAAGCAGACGTGATTGAAGTTAAATCACAAACTATTTCAGAAGTTGATATGGCGAAAAGACATTTGGCCGTAAGACAAATTTTAATAACGATGGTAAAAGTTAGAAATTACTAAATGCTTAACTTTTTCAAGAAGCAAGAGTGTTATGATTACTTTATTGTGTACGTAACTACTAATATAGTAGTGCGTGCTCCGGAGACAGCACGGTATCGGATGGCCGAATGTTACGAATTCGGATAATTGTTGTGATTTAGTACACGATATTGAAGGGTAGTATGTTAATTATATTTATATTAACTACCCTCCAAGTAATTCATAATATTTGTAGAAGGTATTTCTTTATTAACTAAAGCAAAAGGTATAAAAGAGCGGGAGCTATAATTATTGAGTTAGTCTCCCTTTGGAGCTGGAAGTGTACACAACTAGTTGAGATATACAGTAAAGTTGTGTAGCCAATATAGTGCGTATAAGAGGCACGTTTTAACCAAGTCTTTTACAATCTAGTATAACTTCTGTAACAAAATTTATTAGAATAATAATTCTAAATGATTCTAATGATGAATAATGGTCGCCTCCTTGGTCTTGTGGCAGCATATATGGGATGTGGATCGTGAGGTCCTGGGTTCGATTCCCAGGTCAGGCAAATCGAATTTCCTAATTAAGTTCGTCCGGGACTGTATCCCCCAGAGAGGGTTGACGTCAGGCAGGCAGCCGGTCGTAAACATTAAGCCAAATCCTTTCGGCAACATGCTTGAAAAGTGTGTTTCGCCTACCCCACATTAAAGTGGGATAAGAGGAGGTAGAAAGAATCTCGTCTAAATTATTCAGAAATTGTTTTAACTAATATGAAACCCGCCTATGACTCAGAAGAAAGTTACATTCTTGTTACTTCGTCAAGAAACATTTGTGTTGACACAGAACAAACATTATTAGGAGCCGGGAGTTTAATGATACCCACACAGGCATTACACTTAGTTAAACGTGAACTGAGCGAAAGGCAAATAATGCGAGCAGTTGTGGACTGGAATATGAAAGATAAATTAAGGAACGTATTGTAACAATATATTTACGGAGGTTTATGACCAAGTTGTGGTTAACTAAGCATTTTAGTACATTTATACTGCCTTGGTGGCGTGGTGGTATTTCGGTACGACTACGGTTCTGAGGTCTCGGATTCGATCCCCGGGTCGGGCAAAGTGATATTGGATTTTTCCGTATCAGCTCGAAGTCTGGAATTTGTGCCCGATATGGCGATAGGCTCGCCCCCTATCACATCTGGGACGGAACTAAGCTCGGCGAAATGTGGGTGTTCTAGTTCGCTAGGGCGCCTCTGCCTACCCCTTCGGGGATACAGGCGTGAGCTTATGTGTGTTTAGTATATTTCATGCAAACAAGTAATTCCTACCCTTAGTAGTCCAAGTACCCTTAACTGACGCGAGTGTATGAAGAGTGATGAAAGTAGATGAAGCGAAAATAGTGTGTCAGAATCGGGCGAAGTGGAAATCTATAGTCGCTGCCTACACCTATGAGATACAGGCGTGATATTATTAGCCGGCTGTAAAACGAGAGGCCGCGGGTTCGATTCCCGCACCGAGACAAATGCTTGATAAATCGAGTTTATGTTTAACTCTAGAGCGTTGAAGTCGCCCTTAATGGTGAAGAAAAATGTCTTCTACGACATTTTACGTGTGTTGCTATGTAAATGAAATGCCTCATATCTAGAGGTATCATTCTCTACGCGAATATGTCTACTAATATACATTGGACCAGCGTGAAGGACTAAGGCCTAACCCCTCTTTACCGAAAACGGGGTCCATGTCCAGCAGGGACGGCAACGGGCTGTTATTCTTCTTCAACTTGCCCTTATTCCACTTTATTTGAGTCGGCGCTACATACTTTTTTAAGTATACTGTAGCCTAAGCACGAAAAACTAATGTAAATGTAAACTCGCTGCGCACTGATGACATTTGATTAATATTTCATACAAATTTCATAGACGCGCATCGAGCACGAATACATTTACGGTTGTCAGAAATTTTCCTGCTCGGGCTGCAGGAATCCAATTTTTTTTTCGAACCAGTTGCCTGCCTGACGTCAATCCCCTTTCGGGAATTGGCTGATATAGTTGTTGTTTATTTTCCATAAAACATCGCTAATTGCTCTTCATTTCATGTATATCCAAACACCAATATGCTCATGGTTACAATCAAAAACAGACGAAATGAGAGCTTTGTTTAAAGCAGCTTTTCTGTTTAAATATTTGGTTTTCAGAACAATGGCATATAAAATATTCACGTTGGCTTGTACTACATTACATCGGGTATTGTTTATTTTCGGTGGAAATTGTTCAGTTGTTTATAAATAGAAGGTTGTATGGTAACTTGACGATTCGATCTGTTTAATATTTGAAGAGAATTATTTCCAATATCTTAGCGACCAACTCATAAAAGTTGCTCGCCTCCTTGGTCTAGTGGCAGCATGTATGGACTGTACCGGGAGGTCCTGGTTTCAATTCCCAGGTCGGGCAAACTAAATTTTGTAATTAATTTGCCCGGGACAGGATCCCTCATAGGGGGTTGACGTCAGGCTGGCGGCTGCTCGTAAAAACTAAGCCAAATCCTCTTTGCAACACGCTTGGAAAAGTGTGTTGCACCGACCCCACATTAAGGTGGGATAATGGCAGGTAGAAAGAAGGAAAGAATCTTAGTTTATGAGTTGCCTGTATTGTTATACAGCTTTTTGTTTAATAAGTTAAGTTTATCAGTTTGATTGATTTCGGCGAAATTAAATGTTCTATTTCGCCTACCTCTCCGGGGATACTGGCGTGAGCCTATCTTCATGGTTGTTAGTAGATAGAGGCAGGATTGTGAGAAAGAAATGTAAGAATTCGGTAACCAACAAAAATGATTCTTTTTTACTTACATTTCTACATTTCAGCAATAGGTTACTATTGTCGCCTATTTGATCTAGTCCTAATGTATCTTTAGTAGTTTTTTCTAGATATCAAGGGATTGGATTCCTCAGAAGGGAGGTCAGGTAAACTACACGTGGTAAAAAATAATGTTTACTCGAGAAAAGTCTACAAGTACCTTTAACCAAAGTGCATTCATGAATAATGTACATACATAAGCTCACGCCTGTATCCCCAAAGGGGTAGGCAGAGGCGCACTAGCGAACTAGAACACCCACATTTCGCCGAGCTTAGTTGCGTCCCAGATGTGATAGGGGGCGAGCCTAATAATGCAATGACACTGAATGAGGCAAAATAGATTTGCAAGATTCGTAGCAAGTGGAAAACCGTTGTTTCTGCCTACCCCAATGAAAAAGGCGCGATTCTATGTATGTACCACTGGCGACGCGTTAACCATTTTATTGGAAAACCTCAAATTTCCTGACATTGCAAGCCGCAAAATTCCGTCTTATTACGAATAGGAAACGATAAAATGTTTACGATCCTTGGTTAAAGGGTTCCTCTACGTATATTGTGTATAGCCGATTTTGACATTTTATTAATATTGACAATAGTCTGAAAGTAGACCAGCAGAAGTGGAGGAAACTTCAGTATCAGCCCGAAGTCTGGAATTTGTATTTGTATCACGTAACATAAGCTCACGCTTGCATCCTTGAAGGGGTAGGCAGAGGCGCCCTGGCGAACTAAAACACCCACATTTCGGGCTTAGTTCCGTCCCAGATGTGATAGGAGGAAATCGCCGTATCGAGCACAAATTCCAGATTCCGAGCTAATATAAAAAGTCCAATATCACTTTGACCGACCTGAAGATCAAACCCTAGACCACAGGACGATAGTCATACCGAAATACAACTACGCCACATGCCACTGAGGCAGTCAATAGCAGAGCCTCGCTGTAGACAGTAACGTCTACAGCACGAATGGGCCGGCTCAACTGGTATGATACCACTGTCTCACATAAAACCGACGTAAACTGGCAGCCTGCTGTCGCGTTTCGTCCGATGAGTGAGATTTCCGGTAGCCAATTTCCCCCCTCCCTTCCCAATCCCTTTTCCTTCCATACGCTCCTTTTAGGTTGGCAACGGACCCATGATTATTTTTGTCTTGGATGTCTATGGGCGGTGGAAATCATTTATCATCGGATGACACATCTGTTCGTTAGCCAGTGTCTACTATAAAAAAAATCTACCTACAAAATGCAAAGCCATCAAGTTCAGTAGCCCGAGCAGGAAAATTTCTGACAACCGTAAATGTATTCGTGCTCGATGCGCGTCTATGAAATTTGTATGAAATATTAATCAAACGTCATCAGTGCGCAGCGAGTTTACATTTACATTAGTTTTTCGTGCTCGCGCTACTGATATAAAGCGTCTGACGCTTGGAAGATGTAGTTTGTTAAACATATATCACAAAATCCAAGGTGCCGCTAATGTGATTACATAGTTAAACAATATAGGGACTATCTAACCTGTACCTCTATAACAATTATCTATATTTAATATCGTTTAAAGTTGCACGTACGCCGCACGGTCGCATGCAACAGCTGAAGCGGCCGACCGTCTCCCTCGCCTCCCATTTTGCCGACCGCGATGTAAACTTTCACATAGAGAACTATGTTCACTGGAAGTAACAAGAAGGAACATAATTTAGCTTTAAAAAAAAAATTAAAAAACTTAAAAAATGTTTAAAACCCCAACTTGACCATTATTTTTTTTCTTTGTTTGTTAAGAGGCTTTTAGTCTCCCTGGACCATGCCAGCCTCATCGTACCCTATTTTCTTTCCTCACACACTCAAACTCTTAAATATAAACCCAGCAGCTTCAGAATGAGGCGCTGAAAGGACGCTTTGAAATATACCAACATCAAGAAGTTTTATATTATGCGTCCTGATCAGATCCTCACGAACAGTTTTAGTTCTGACACATTCCACCAGCAAGTGATAAATCCCCGATTGTGCCACGGTCCTCACAATTTGGACTACTGCTTAAACCCATGAGATGTTTAAACTTGCCGAGTGGGACATGTGAGGAACGCAGTCTGTGCGCCACCACAAGCAGTTTTCTGCTAATTTTATTGTTGGAAAAACAGGGGATATGAGGAGTAAGGTCTACGGAACATCGAACCTAAAATAATCTTGAAAATAGATTCAAATGCCTTTGACAAAATAATATTGAAACATCTACAATTACATAGGGATGAGAATACTGTCTTTCCACGACTTAAAATCTACTGGAACAGTTCTTCCTAAAACACGTGCCAGCTCCGATATAAAATTATTGTTGAGAATTGGGTCTCCGTCTCTACTATAGTTCGAGTATATTATATAGAAAAATTAGACGTTGCGTGATGCGTATCTACAAATAGAGATGATTCCTTTCAGCTGCATTTTCACCACAGATACGCGATGAAAATCAATGATGGATGATGATAGGAGACTGCGAGAGGCTGGGATGCTAAAGTGAAGTTATTGGTGAATTTATTCCTCGCACTTATCTAATGGAAACACAGCCTTCTCAGGTCGTAGCGTCATATCCAATTACCAATGAACAAAGTTACAGCACGAATGAACCAGCTCGACCGGTTTGAAACCACAGTCTCACAGAAAACCGACGTAAAGTGGTAATTTGCTGTTGGGTTTCGTTTTGTGAGTGAGATTTTCTGATGCCCAATTCCCCCCTCTCTTTCCAAATCCTGAATCCCCTTCTTTTAGGTTGGCAACGCATCCACAATTCTTTTTGTGTCTTGGGTGTCTATGGTGGTGGAGATCACTTACCATTGCCCTTAGTACGAGATTTTCTCGATTCTCCGAATCGACGATAGCTTACAGTTTCTCCATACATTTTTTAATTCTTTGTAGTTTCCGCAAAGTGGCGCTGCTAGTCAAATGTATGAACAAAACACAAACTATCATAGATTTCGAGAATCGAGAACTGTCAAAATAAACTCGAACTAGGGGTATAGGGGATAAAAATCCTTGGTCGCTTCTATTTATACAGCATCTTTGTTCATACAAGTAGGCACGGTCGCGTTACATACCACCGCGCCGTACGTAATGTATTCGTGCCACTAGATAAAGCAAGTGTAAACAATATGTGATATACATAAAATGTTACAAGAAGCTACATGAAACATATAAGTAAAATGTGCAAAATTCTGTCCGTATATTTGCTACGTTTTCACGTCTAAGGCGCAAATGCCTGTAGGTCAACCATTTTTTTTATTTCATGCTAGCGACTACGTATTCGTACGCGGTAGTCTTGGTCTCCGTGGCGTGGTAGATAAACTGCAAGAATGTCGCTTGAGATGGTATGGCCACGTTCTGAGGAAACCACAGGAGTATGTCGGTCGCAGGTGTCTGGCCCAGATCGTACCAGGGGTGCGTTCCCGTGGTCGGCCCAAAACGCGCTGGCTGGACGTTCTGGAGGAGGATATGAGAGCCAATGGTCTCACTATGGAGGATGCTCAAGACCGGGCGAAGTGGAAGCGTTTAAGTAGAAAGGCGGACCCTGGCAGAAGGCCAGGTATAACGCCAGGTAGAAAAAAAGCTAATGACTACGTAATTCTGCTTTCTACAGCCAACAGTCACAGTCCTAACTACACTAGGAATAACCTGTATCGTAGGTACCTATCAGGAACTACAAGAGACTTTCGCTCTTACATCACCGCGACCCGAAACAAATACTTGTTATACAAACATTTGTCTCGGTGCGGGAATCGAACCCACGACCTCTCGCTACACAGCCGGCCCACTGCGCCAAGTAGGCTATGTCTATCCTACTAACAACAAACTATTTTATTTAACAAAGTTTTTCGGACGTTTCACTCTATTTATCTTGGATCTCATTTATCAACCTAGCATGTGCTAGGGTTCGCCACAGGGTTTTTAAACGGACAATGTTTTAAATAACGATGTTTTTCGATGACATGGTACATTTTGAAGAACAATATAAATACTGATTTCTTAAGTTTACGCGAATGCTATTCATTGAAATAAAATTACTTTTACGGATTTTATCACGATTTGGTTTTAATTTTTATTCCCGACGTTTCGAAGGCTTTGCAGTCTTCGTGGTCACGGGTTGGACTGAGCTGTCATTTGTCCAAGAATGTTAGTATTACAAAATCTACCTTCATTTTACAAACAACGTCGGGAATAAAAATTAAAACCAAATCGTGATAAAATCCGTAAAAGTAATTTTATTTCAACAATATAAATTACAATGATTAATTTGACAGCCTCCGTGGCGCAGCAGGTGAACATCCGGCTGTGAAACGAGAAGCCGCGGGTAAGATTCCCGCACCAAAATAAATATATTTGTGATCCTTAGATACGAGGCCATCACATCACACCTTTGAAACATGTTGCAGAAATGATTCGGCCTAGCTTTTACGATCGGCCACCCACAATTTTATAACCAGCTGCCTGCTTGACAACAGCCTCTTCTGAGAGATCCAGCCCCAGAAAAATCTTTTTAGAAAAACCCTTAGTCTGACCCGGAAATCGAACCCAGTACCACCTGGTTTACAGCCCATATACATTTATACCAGACTAAGGATGTAAGCAGCGATAGCTCAGTTAGGAATGGTACGGACTGCCGAGATGAGTGTCGGAGGAGCGTCGAGTGTCGAATGTCGGAAAATGGAGCATACACCTCCGACTTTTCTATCTTACGTGAATTTTCTTTGTGAATTATCGCTTCCTAAAACGGTGTCGGAAAACATTGTGGGGAAATCTGCATCATCATCATCATCATCATCATCAGCCTGTATCCGTCCACTGCTGGACATAGGCCTTTCCCAGATTGCGCCAGCCTTGGCGGTCCTCCGCCTTCCTCATCCAGCCGCTTCCTGCGATACAAATTTCTACCCAAAAATTTCGAAGTCTACCAACGCGCATGGTAGACTAAAGCCTAACCCCCTCTCATTAGTAGAGGGGGCCCGTGCCCAGCAGTGGGACAGTAATATTACAAGGCTATTGTTATTATTTATTATAAGGATGTAAGTAATGCGTTCCTATTAATATACAATAACACATTTTCCGGTGGTATGATAATTGATAAATTCATCTTTTATCGGTGTTCAGATTTTTTGGCCTGCACTGCGCTGCGCATATCATCAGTAGCCTGAGCACGAAAAACTAATGTAAATGTAAATGTATTCGAGTTCGCTGCGCACTGATGACGTTTGGTTAATATTTCATACAAATTTCATAGACGCGCATCGAGTTCGAATACATTTACGGTTGTCAGAAATTTTCCTGCTAAGGGCGCTGGTGTAGTATAGGCACACACAATTAATAAAATTCTGTTACCAGTTGTAAGTTACAACTTGTAAGTATAACAATTTTAATAACAACGTTGCAAACTAAATTTAATAATTTTACCATGCGCGAAATGGGATTCATAACTCAATCGTAATTTAAACAAAGACATAACAATTTTGTTCGCGTCGACACGGCTCAAATTACTCCCCGCGGTGACGGGGATGAAAGTAAAAATTGTTAAGTGTCTCAAGTGCCACCCAACCACGGTGTTCCGTACAAAATAAAATTAATAAATATGGACCCCATGCAAGATTTTCGACTAGTCTTGTGTCATTGGTGACAAGAACCAGTACAGAATTTCAGTGTCGCAATAAAATCTTCGCAAATCGTCATCTGATAATATTTTTTGTTGAACACAATTTACAGGTCACATCACAAGTTTAAAAACTAAACTGACGGACTTCCAATTTACCGATCGTGACCAAATATATATGGGACCACCCTTGAAATAAGCTCTATCAAACACAAAAAGAATTTTGAAAATCGGTTCGGGATAGGAGATATCGAGTAACATACATAAAAAAACCGACAAATTGAGGACCTCCTCCTTTTTGGGAAGTCGGTCGAAAACTTTATTGGAATAAAAAATATTAGAGCTTCAAAATATTACCGCTGATTAAAATAACACAGATCTCACGCTCTTTCTGCCTGATGCTATCCCGGCCTAGTGCCAGAGTCCGCCTTTCTACTTAAACGCTTTCATCCACGGGAATGCACTTCTGGTATAATTTGACACCACTGACTGTACACTAACCTCACACTGAAAGTGGAGTAAACCTTGATATATCATGTGATAAGCGATAGCTCAGTTGGGAGTGGTACGAGATGAGTACGAGATCGAGATGAGCGTCGAAGGTTCGAGACCACCCCAACATGGAGCATACACCTCAGACTTTTCTGTGTTAAGTGTGTTTTCTTTGTAAATTGTCGCTTGCTATAGCGGTAAAGGAAAACAGCGTGAGGACACCTGCACACCCGAGAATTTCTCCACAAGAATTTGGAAGGAATGTGAAGTCTACTAACCCGCATTAGGCCAGCGTAGATTATGGCCTAACCCCTCCCATTAGTAGAGAAGGCCCATGCCAGCAGTGGGACAGTAATAATACAGGGCTAATATTATTTATTTTTTATTATTACATCATCATGATACGAATATTCAAATGATTTTAACACAAAAGGAACCCTAAAAGAGGACAGAACTGGAGATTCCAAATTGCGCACTATATTTCACGTGGCGGCAGCATCTGGCCACAGCAAATGAAACACATTAGACACTCAGGGAGATATTAAAATGCCGGCATTGCTCTCGTGATTTTGCACATTAAATACAAAACCTCCCTTTTTTACTCGGTTATAAACATGTGCCACCAACTCTTTTCAACCCGACTACCATAAAATATATTAATGTTATAAACTTTGCTTTAAAATCCCTCTAACTTGTTGAATGTTTTATATTCGGTGTTTAATGTGTCATGGGAGTTATATTTTTTATATTAAAGACACGAAAATGGTTACGAAAGGCTTCATAGAAATAAACCGACGTAAAGTGGCTTGCTGTTGCGTTTCGTTCGGTGAGTGAGATCTCCGGTGGCCCATTTAAATCCCTCTTCCTTCCCCTTCCATTCCTTCCTTTTAGGTTGGTAACGCATCCATGATTATTTTTGTGTCTTGGGTGTCTATGGGCGGTGGAGATCACTTACCATCAGGTGATCCATCTGCTCGTTTGCCATTCTCTGATATAAAAAGAATACCGTGGAAAGGAATAGGGAACGAAAAGTGGGGGTGGGACGGGATCTTGGGATAGATAAAATGATAATTATTTATAATACTCGTACACCAGAAAACAACATCGTCGCCTTCTTGATCTAGTGGCAGTGCATATGATCTGAAGACCGGGAGGTCCTGGGTTCTATTCCCAGGTCGAGCAAAACCAGTTTTCTAACACGATTTGCGGGACAATAGGCAGTTCACATTGGTATTTGGTAAAAACAATATCGCTAAGATCTATAGAACGAACTTTAACTTAGTCCAAACCATTTTTTACAAGAAAAACAAACGGATAGAAAGCCTAAGCAAAGATTTTCTTTTAACATAAGCCCACGCCTGTATTCCCGAAGGGGTAGGCAGAGACGCACTAGAGAACTAGAGCACCCACATTTCGCCGAGCTTAGTTCCGTCCCAGATGTGATAGGGGGCGAGCCTATCGCCATATCGGGCACAAATTCCAGACTCCGGGCTGATATGGAAAAATCCAATATCACTTTACCCGACCCGGGGATCGAACCCAAGACCTTAGAACCGTAGTCGTACCGAAATACCACTACGCCACCGAGGCATTTTCTTTTAATAAGTAAATGACTCGGACTAAGTCAAAGTTCGATTTAAGAACTCCAAATCCTCACTAAATTTGTTTCTTTGACCTAGACTTAGTCAAAGTTCGCTCTATAGATTTCAGCGTATGACTACTTTGTTATAGTCTACACTGCAGACAAAAGTATCCATAGTAAAGCTTACCATAGAGTAATATGATTAATCTACAAAACCCACGAGAATACAAATGGCTCTAACATCAATATTAGGTATTGTGTTAAAATATAATTCAATATCTTGAAATATCGATACATATGTGTAAAATTAGACGTAATGGAATAATATGATATCATCTTATACGTGATAGATCTTGTTGGATTCGAAAGGAGACAGATGGAAATTTATATCTGTTTTTACGTGGGACTGATTTTTGATATTAATAATATAACATCGACAAACTTTATATTGTCTTTCTACTGGCCCTTATTCTTATCCCACCTTAAAGTGGGTCGGCGAAACACACTTTTTCAAGCATGTTGCAGAAAGGATTTGGTTAAGTTTTTACGACCAGCTGCTTGCCTGACGTCAACCCCCTCTGTGGGATCCAGTCCCGGTCAAATTAAATTTAGAAATTCACTTTGCCCGACCTGGGAATAGAACCCACGAACTCCCGGTCCACAGCCCATAAATGGTGCCACTAGACCAAGGAGGCGACTTCAATCTTTATATTATAGGGGACATAAATCAAAATCTTTTTACTGGTCTACCAGCTATTGAAAACATTGTCCTAAATAAAACAATGTGCCCAACGGCCCTTATCCCACGTTAAAGTGGGGTCGGCGCAACACACCTCTTCAAGCATGTTGCCGAAAGAATTTGGCTTAGTTTTTTCGACCTACTGCCTGCCTGACATCAACCCCCATGTTTGGAATCCAGTCCCGAGCAAGTGGTGTTGTAAAAACACCCTGCCCGACCTGGGACTTGAACCCAGGTACTCCGATTTACAGCATAAATACGCTGCCACTAGTCCAAGGAGGCGACTACTAATGCGCATGGCACTAATTACCCTAAAATAATTTCAGACAGGTGTGCTAATAATTTAGTAAATAAGTCATTATTTCAACCCTTATCTCGCTGCATAAGGGACAGGTATATGAGTATTTTATAGTTTTTATTCATGCCATAAAAAATGGCTCAATTTTTAACGTCCAGCTAGCTGCCCGGCCATTAAGCCTCATAAGGGAATTTCATGAAATAGATACATTACCGAAATATGTTAATTATTAATTCATGGACTAAAATAATGAACATAGGGTGAAATAAAGAACACTCATTCAAATCATATTACAGCCTGCGCAATGTTAGGCGGAGGGCAATATGGCAATAATAATATAGTGTCTGTAATAAATATAGAAATAATGCAAAAACTAGCCACGTGCGTGTTGACCAGACACAGGGAATAAATAAATAAAACAGTGATTTCTTAAGTTTACGCGAATATTATACATTGGACAGATGACACCTCAGTCTGACCCGTGACAACGAAGACTGCAAAGCCTTCGAAACGTCGGGAATAATAATTAAAACATAATCGTGATAGAATCCGTAAGAATAGTTTTATTTCAAAATAAAACAGTAATATGAACCCTTTTCGACTGACTTCCAAAAAGGAGAAGGTCCTCAATTTGTCTGTTTTTTTTTTGTTTATGTATGTTACGCGATGTCTTCGCCAAATTTGGACCGATTTTCAAAATTATTTTTGTGTTCGATAGAGCATACTTTGGTGACCATTGGACTTGAAGTCGGTCCGTTAAGTTTTTAACCTTGTGATTATTTTTATTTATCAAAAACTTCTAGACACATCCTGCTTTTTTTATAGCTCAGACTGGCAAACGAGCAGATGGGTCTCCACCGCCCATGGACACCCAAAACACAAAAGGACAAGGGTACGTTGCCAACCTAAGGGAAATAGGGATTGGGAAAGAAGGTAGGTGGGGGGAATTGGACCACAGGACATCTCACTAACCGAATGAAACGCGACGGCGAGTTGCCACTTTACGGCGTTTTTCTGTGTTTCGGTATTTATTAAACCGGTCGAGCCGGCCCATTCGTGCTGTAGACGTAACCGTCTAAAGCGTGGCTCTACTATGGTAGTATACTTGTTGAAACCATATTCTGTTAAATGTACTACTCAAATCGTTTTTGAATTTTCCATCCCGTTGTTCAAATGTGAGAGGGGGGGCACAATTTTATTTTAGAAACAAATATCTCGCCAATTATTCATCCAAGGAAACGACCGATATGTCAAAATTGTAAAGTTAGGTATCGGTTTTGGCAATTCACCACGGTACCCTAAAAGTAAATAATATGCCAATGTAAAATTCTCTGTTGATTTTAAACTAAGCTTTAAAATAAACTCGGCCTTAAGAATTCGCACAGATATTTCAATTAAGAATAGCTATTAGCGCTACAAAAGGTATCCGGACGATTTCCATTTCGCTCTAGTTGAAAAATGCAGTGATTTTCCATGAATGGCACACTCGGTGCAAGAATGTGTGATAGCGCCCTCCGGAGACACAATCGTACGTTTAACGTACGCTATTTCACACGAATTTTTCCCAAGAGCACTGAAATTATTCAGCTCTAACGTTCACATGAAGTTTAAAAGGTGATATAGTAGTTATACGTGCTCGAAGTACATATTAAATTTTATCTGTAGTTGAATAAATAGATTATTCCCCAGAGGGGGTTGACGTCAGTCCAGCAGCCGGTCGTAAAAAATGAGCTTAATCCTTTCTGCGAGATGCTTGAAGAAGTAAATTGTGCCGACTCTACCCGAGGGCATAACATAACATAACATAAGCTCACGCCTGTATCCCCGAAGGGGTAGGCCTCTGCCTAGTGTGTTCTAGTTCGCTAGTACGCCTCTGCGTACTAGCGAACTAGAACACCCACATTTCGCCGAGCTTAGTTCGGTCCCAGATGTGATAGGGGGCGAGCCTATCGCCATATCGGGCACAAATTCCAGATTCCGGGCTGATATGGAAAAATCCAATAGCCGAGGGCAGGTAGAAAAAAAATTCAATAAAGACTAGATATGAAGCTCGTATCTTCTACATACATAAGCTCACGCCTGTATCCCCGAAGGTGTAGGTAGAGCTGCATTAGTAAATTGGAACACCCAAACGCCGTGTTCAGTTCCATCCCAGATGTGATACGGGGCGAGCCTATCGCCATATCAGGCACAAATTCTAGACTCCGGGCTGATGTGGAAAAATCCAATATCAAATCTAAAGTGATTATAATTTATTTAACCAACAATCACAAAAGTTACTTTGTAATTAAAACAACAGTAAACGTTATAAACACAGTATTTAATAAAGCATGTATCGACACAGTCACCGGGCTGGTAAAACCAGAACATCGCTGTTTTATTTGTCGTTTTTCGCAGGAAAGTTGGCCGATGTAATGAATATTTCAGTGCAGAGCAGACGTCACATCACCCCACGGACCGTCATGAACTTACCGTTACGCAATTATTCAATATAATCCAGGGTTTTTCATATAACATAGACTATAAATGTGTAGTTATACTCGTAGTGTGTTACGTAGTGGTGTTACGTGCACGGTACGACTACCGTCCTGAGATTTCGGGTTCGATTCCCGGGTCGGGCAAAGTGGTGAGATTTTTCCATTCAGTATAAGCCCGGAGTCTGGAATTTGTGCCCGATACAGCGATAGGCTCGCCCCCTATCACATCTGGGACAAAAATGAGCTTAGGGAAATGTGGTTGTTCTAGTTCATTTCTGCCTACTCCTTCTGGCATACAGGCGTGAGTTTATGAAGATTTTTTAAAAAATAATGACAAGTTTAAAAACTTAACTGACCGACTTCTTCCAATTTGACCCGATCGTGTCAATTTTTTTATGGAAACCTTGTAATAAGCTCTATCAAACAAAAAGCATTTTGAAAACTGGTCCACATTTGACGGAGATATCGCGTAACATACATAAAAAATACAGACGAATTGAGGACCTTTCCTTTTTGGAAGGCGGTCGATTATCATTTTATTCTAATTAAAAAAGACAAGACATGAATTTCGTTTGCAAATCACTTCTGCGAAAAACTCGTGATCCGAGCTCGGGAAATGTTAATGGTAAATTGGCCGGGTAATCGGGCACGCGAAAATCAATTCGATTTGTCCATCAATAGGTAGTACTTAGTTCTGGATGTTGAGCCGTGAGCGTACCTGTAGCAGGTGAGGGGTTCGCGGAGGAGAGAAGCGGGAGCCGGGATTCAGTGCAAGTGTGGCCACCGTCGTAGGAACACGCGCGCGCTGCCGCCCAAACGCGCGAACCACGAATCAAACAGTGGACTAGTGAACTGTTCTAGTGACGTGATATGTTATAAACAAATCGAGCTTCGTGTTATGGACGATACATTCAATTAGGTATGTTCATACTCATTTATATATAAAAGTTTTAACACTCGACTTTGACCTTTTGGTTACGGTTGGATTTTGCATCTCAAGAGTTTGACTAGTGTCATTAATGAGGGAAAAGCAACTCATTTTCCACTTGAATTTAGTCCGTAATGAGCATTAATTACATTGTAGTTGTGTAATTAAAAGCTCGCTGGCTTCACAAAAGCTTTAAGAGGCGACGCGAGCTTAACTTGTTGCACCTCGGTTGTAAAACGCTACGAAAGCTGTATTACTTAGCTTTTATGTAATATTTCTTACAGGTGAAACAAGAAACGCTTTGTTATTTACTATAAATATATTTAAAATAGATTTTGACCACATTTTTGTTCCAATAATTTGTAGAGTTGTAATTGAAAGCTCTGTTGCTTTGTTGAATATTCCAATATTCCAAAGATTTATATGAAACATTTTTTTTACTATTTGAAAATATTATTAAACATATTTAACATTCTTACATAATATATATTATGATTCATAGTTTTTAAATCAAATTTGAGGATATTAATACCAAAATTATTCGAAAATATTTTAATAATAGTTTAAACATATAGCCTCACATCATTATCATTGGAGAGATAGGCAGAGATGTGAATGATAATCTAAAAGTTCACGGATCATAATTTCTTCACTATTAATGTAATTAACTTCCTCTTTATACATGTTCTGTATATAAAGATTAAGTACCTAAATCAAAATCAAGTGTACTCGATTTAAGTATCTACATTTCAAATCGAAAAAACTTAAAAAAAATCCAAGCCTGAAAATCGGATTGAATCATCAAGATTCTCAGCCTAAATATACTACCACTGGAATAATGTGGTGACCACTTACCAGCACAATGTGACGAAGAATTTATGCAAGCCGACTCTTGTGTCTACGGATAACTAATTGTCGGTAGCTAAAGCTTTTCGGATTGCACTGCGCTTACCATTAAGCTGCGTCCTGTGTCGTCGTTAGGAGACGTCCTGCACTAGCTTTTTCGAAACAAAACACTAAATACACCTACACAAAACAAGGTTCTTCGTTCACTTCTGCTCGTAGAATAATAGACCATAGATAAAAAATACATGTTTTGTGTAGGTGTTTTGTGTAATGTTTAATGCAAGATACGCGATATTATGAACATAGCCACGTTACTTTTGATAAAAAAACACCTATAGAATACAAAAAAAAATCCAGAATAAACGGAAAACACAATTACTTCCATTACAACCAAACTGATCAACCATCAATAACGATTCCCGCTTAATAATGTCAAAGCAAAATGTTTACTCCAAAATTTGAAACTGCTTATAGTTTTCGGTAATAATACTGTTGGACCAAACAAGTTAAACTCTAGAGAGATTGTAACTTAATGCGGTTACAAAGGGCATTTCTTTAGGGACTGCTAATCTGTAGTTTGGCTTGTTGCCAATACTCTGGAGATTAGAAATGGAACTTCACCAAGCTTCAGTGTCATTAACTTGTATTCGTTCAAACATTGTAATAATGAAGTTATTTCTTAAAAGGCCTGACTCCTCTCATTGGTGGAGGATGCTCGTGCCCACCAGTGGGACAGTAACATTACAGGGCTTATATTATTATTCCCTTATTTTCATTATGTCACTTTTTTACACTTTTAAATATAAATTATATAAAAAAAATACATTTAAAATATAATAAAAATAATCACCCTCCCGATGACGAGACTTGAGACCCAAGCCACCGGTTATTATTATTATTTACCTTTTTTAGCTTTTCGCATCCCGGTCTTATAAGTCCGGTATATGTCGACAACTACGGGCCTTAGCCAAGTGGTATATTAGTTTATTAATAATATTCTTTCTACGTGCCCATGTCCCACTTTAATGTGGGGTCGGCGCAACACACACTTTTTCAAGCATATTGCAGAAAGGATTTGGCTAAGTTTTTACGACCAACTGGCCGCCTGACGGCAACCTGCTCTGAGGGATCTAGTCCCGGGCAAATTAGAAATTTAGCTTGGCCCGACCTGGAAATCGAACCCACGACCTCCCGGTCCACAGCCCATATGTGCTGCCACTAGACTAAGGCGGCGACAATTATTATTTTTTATTATTAATTATTTTAATATCATAATTGTAATGGAAATGGAATATCGAAAACGACTTAACGGTTATATTTCCTCGTAGTGTGTCTGCACCCTAAGGCAAACGTTCGAAAAGTCCAGAAGATTAATCCAAGTCGTTTGAAGGAAACAATTTGAAGTAAATATTTTGTTTTAATCTTGTTCCGCTGTGTAATTTCAGAAATCTTTAATTTAAATCAACTTTTGTTTGTTTAATTTCAAACATGTTTACAATATTTCATTTAATTATTCTGCAGTAATAAAATAAACACAATCTATAGTGAAAATTAAGACAAATTTCATACATAAATACATTCATAATAATGGCTGCCCACAGGAAAAGTAATTAAAATAAGAAAAATTGTAATGTAAAGCTAATTTTCTAATTTAATTTTTCCGGGATTGGTTCTCTCAGCCCTCTGGCTGAAGTCAGGCAGGCCAGCCAGTCGTAAAAACTAAGTCAAATCCGTTCTGTAAGATGCTTGACAAAGTGTGTTGCGCCGACCCCACATAAGATCAGGTAGAAAGAAAGAAATAATTAATTGTATTGTTACACATAACATTACATAAGCTCACGCCTGTATCCCCGAAGAGGTAGATAGGATCCCAGATGTGATAGGGTCGAGCCTATCGCCATATCGGGCACAAATTCCAGACTCCGAGCTGATATGGAAAAATCCAATATCACTTTGCCCGATCCGGGGATCGAACCCAAGACCTCATGACGTTAGTCGTACCGAAATACAACCACACAACCGAGGCAGGTATTGTAATTGTATTGTTAATTTTTTGTATCCGCGTTAAATGGTAGACAATCTACATCGCAAACTATAAGCCCGCTTGAACGGTAAGATCTTTGGTGGTACTAAACCCCCTCCCTCCCCTTCGTAAACACCATCCTCATTAAAGTAGAAGACAACATCCATGATTCTTTTTATATCGTGAGTGTATCTGTCTATCTACTTTGTACAGGATGTTGCAAAAGTTGGTATCAATAATAACTACACTGGAAGGGAGATTGGCTAGCAATTTAGTGGTAAAGTTCAAAATTTCGGAAGACTCATAGTTTCTGAATAATGGAAACTTAAATTTGTGTCGAAAAAATTGTTTCTGGATCATCAGATCAGATGCAATACATTTGCACACCACCAGTATGGCGTATTTAATTAGTTTTAGCATACACAAAGTCGTTCTTACATATGTTAATTACGACGATTAACAGGTCGCATTCTTATTTTAAAATTCCCGTGTTTTGCATTTTTTAATTTTATCATTACGGTTTAAATCGTATGTGATTTTTTTATTGGTACCAGCTTTCTGCAACACCCGTTATACTTAAATATATTATGTGGTATACATACATATGTTTACACACGAAACCTATTAGTAATTACCTCCTAGCTTAATCTTTCGTACAAGTAAATTATGAATGATAGCTCAAACCGCGGGGAGTTCTACAACATCGGGCCTCGCTTTCGATTTTCCCCTCCGGGAAATACCGTCGGAATTATTTATAGACATAGCCAGCTCAAGTGGCCCTATCTTGCGGATTCAGAGCTAAGAAACTTACGGGAGTTTATATGAAAATTCATTTTGAATGAAACATTCATAAAAGTGCCTATTGCCTTTGACAATATGCATTATGAATAATTTTAATAATTGCAAAAATTTATTCATTGAAGAATAATTTTATTTAATTTGCCCTCAATTATTCTACAGGTTCTCCTAGTTTGAGAGGCAGGGTTGATTAAGTTTGTTTTCAACAGATTACTATTTTTAATTGTATTGTACTGTAAGTTAATCTTGGGTTGTGAAATTATTTGTAAGTTTTTTGGGGTCTGCCTCGGTGGCGTGGTGGTATTTCGGTACTACTACGGTTCTGAGGTCTCGGGTTCGATCCCCGGGTCGGGCAAAGTGATATTGGATTTTTCCATATCAGCCCGGAGTCTGGAATTTGTGCCCGATATGGCGATAGGCTGGGACGCAACTAAGCTCGGCGAAATGTGGGTGTTCTAGTTCACTAGTGCGCCTCTGCCTGCCCCTTCGGGGATACAGGCGTGAGCTTATGTTATGTTATGTTTTTTGTTGTGAAATTATCTGTTACTTTTTTGGCAATAAACAATTACTATTATTATTATTTTGTAGTGTTGTTTGTTATTCATATAGCACTGGATACTTCTGCTGAAAGAATTATTAGAAGGAGGTATTCAATTCGTCCGTCGTCATTCGGTTTTTGGGTATTTTTCGGGATACAATTTTGTAATTGATTTGAAACCAAATTCACAATGCTATAAAAATATAATGGCGATTATGAGGCAAGTATTAGCGCCTACCAAACATATTACTTGGACTAAGCGACAGACGAACATAATATCCAAATCGTAATGGTTGTATAATTGCAATATAGTTACAAAACGCAAAAATATAATACCTAACTAAAAATCAAAACGTGGGCCATGAGAATTTATATTTATTATACGGAAAAAGATAATTTTAACATGATCATTTAATGCTGCCATAAATATTCTAGTTCGTGTAATAACTCCCTAGACTTTCCATTACATTCTAATGAAGTAAAATACTTATTAAAAATATGAAAATACTATTCTATTTTTGGCACAATTTCGTCCAACGGAACTTTATTACCGTGCCTACGCCGTCTGTCCTACATTATTTAAAGAGCTCTATTTTTTGAGCCGTAATAGGTAGCCGGCTGAAATATTCATAGAATGTAATAGCTGATATTCCTACAATCATTAATATTCCAGAAACTGTATTAATATATGAAATGATTATTGAATTTAAGTTATGTTTTTTTGTAGCTGACATAATATCCGAGGCCTACCAAGATATTTTTTTTCTCGCTAGCGATTACGTATAATAACATAACATAACATAACATAAGCTCACGCCTGTATCCTATATCTGTATATGTGTAAGGGGTAGGCAGAGGAGCACTAGCGAACTAGTACACCCACATTTCGCCGAGCTTAGTTTCATCCTAAATGTAATAGGGGGCGAGCCTATCGCCATATCGGGCACAAATTCCAGACTCCGAGCTCATATGGAAAAATTCAATATCACTTTGCCCGAACCATGGATCAAACCCGAGAACTCAGGACGGTAGTCGTACGCCACCGAGGCAGTCAGTTTATTTGCCAGTCTGCAAAAATCTTGATTTCATACAACAAACTCTATCTAAACCAACAAAGCTTTACAAGTATCAGTTCTACCTACTCCAGAACAATGGATAGTTACGTCGAAAAATCTCAACAACAAAACGCATTCAATATTTATCCAAACGATACACGAGATTGAACGCTCAATACTTTAAATAAAACACAAAGGTTGTTTTCCACTGTACTACGTGGAAAAATAGAAAACATACCATCGACATGAATATTTCATCAAGCTAGGATCCTATTCTAAGGCTAAACTTTGCATATTTCACAAATCCCGGAGCTATGATAGAAATTGTTCCTATAGGCAGTGGCGTGCAGTCCATATAGACAAAGAGACTCTGTCTACCCCAGTAACTTGCCAGTTACACAATTAAAGAAAAAAGTCATCACCAAAAACAGATTTTCACAATAGCAGCACTTACCTTGTATTTTAAATCAACACGAGAATGATAATGATGGTTGTAGTAAAGCAAGAACTGAAGAAAATGATGATTATGAAAGTTTTTTGTCTACCCTGATCTGAAGTTCTGTGCACGTCACTGCCTATAGAGTATTTTGTTTTCAGTTCATAATATTATTGTACCTTTGTGCAACATAAAATCCATAAAGGATTTGATTGCATTTTTCATACAGGTATTCCTTAGTGTCAAAGACATTCAACAGAGTATAGACGGGACAACAGCACAAAACTTGTGATCCAAAAGTTATGACCTAGTGGTCATAAGTCGCGCAGTTTATTTGAATTATACGCGCGCCAGGCCGGTCAACGTAATAATATTGAGAGAATAAACTTGTCTTAGGTGATTCTTAACCATTCACAAAACATTTTAGGGTGTAAATTGTAATAATCGCCCTCGCATTATAATAAGTGGTTGATGGCGGTACTAAAGTTTGAAATCATTTTTTGTGTATGGAAACTTGCTTGATAGCCCCTCTATAGTTAGTAAAATTAAATATCTTTGCTTAGTGTACTTGCTTGTTTGAGGTGATTGATGATTGACCCTCGAAATTTAAATATCTGCCTGGGGCTTATGCAGATCAAATAAAAATACACAGACTCCAAAAAAACTAAGAAATTGAATATATGAAGACGGTTTTAATATAAATAATATATGGGAACACCCTTGAAACAAGATCTATCGAACACAAAAAGAATTTTGAAAATCGGTCCACATTTGGCGGAGATATCGTGTAACATACATAAAAAAATACAGACTAATTGAGGACCTTCTCCTTTTTGGAAGTCGGTCGACAAAGATAGAATGAAGTAGGAGTGCTCTATCTCTGTTTTACATCAAGAGAATTTTATAAAGCGAGCCTGAGCATTTCCTAATTTGATATAAACCTGTCTCTAGAGTAGGAAAATTATCGTGGGGAATTATAAACCTAGTAGAAAATGACTGCCTTCCTTTTTCCTACCTTCACTATTGCTTCTTAAACATTTTGGTTAATACAAAATATGAAAAGTAATTTATATTACAAACGTATTTATTCTATTGATGTTGACTCTAATTTCCATAAATGATCAGCAGAATGTTTATATTCCCATATTTTATTAGTTTATTATGAAGTTCTTAAACTGGATATCTCAGAGGGGGTTGACGTCAGGCAGACAGCCGGTCGTGAAAACTAAGCCAAATAGTTTCTGCAACATGCTTGACAAAGTGTGTTGCGCCGACCCCACATTTAGATGGGATAAGGGCAGATAAAAAGAAAGATTATGAAGTTCTTATAATAATAATAATAAATAAATAACACCCAACAGTCACACACATAGTCCTGACCCCACACTAAGATACTTGTCTTGTGTCGTGGGTATCAAGAACTACGAGAGACTTTCGGTCTCACAACACCCAGACCCGAAACAAATATCTGTGGGCCACACAAACATTTGTCTCGATGCGGGGATCGAACCCGCGGCCTCTCGTTTCACAGCTGGCTACTCGCCCGCTGCGCCACGGAGGCTGTCGAAACAAAGCAATGTTAAAGTTTTTCGTTGTTACCTACATAAAAATGTACTTACTTTAGGTCTCTACATAAGCCTGTCCTTACATATTAAGAGGGTAAAAAGAGCTTTCATCCTTTCTTATATAGGTTTTTCGGTTTCACCACATTTATCAATGTATCCATGTGTTCGTGACACTTTTGTTTTTTATACTTTACTCTGATTTTATTCCTTATCTTCTAATAATGATACAATATGGTTTTGCGCACTCGTATAATGTGCCGTTCCTTAATAATATTGAAAACGGAAAGATGGTGCTTGATATAAAAAAAAAACACAATATTTTGTATTCTTCGAATAATTACTTTTTTAATTGAAAAAAGAATAAGGGACAAGCGAACAAGAGGGTCACCTTATAGTATTTAATGATCACCGTCGTCTGTGTCATTCTATCAAGAAGTACCTGGGTTTGAGGTAAATATTAATAATAATTCTTACTGCTTATAAATTAGGATTTAAGGCGATAGGCTCGCTGTAAACATCTTTATTTAAGAATACAATCGTGAATAAAATAATATCAGCACCGAATTATTGTTGTGCTGTTCATTCTTTACTTCTTTCTTTCTGCCTGGCGTTATCCCGGCCTAATGCCAGGGTCCGCCTTCCTACTTAAACGCTTCCCTTCTTCGCTGTTCATTCTTTACTAATAAGAATTTATGTTATAATATATTGACTACCTAAAAGTTGGCCGAGGACGGCCCAAAAGGCGCTGATTGGACGTTCGGGATGAAGATATGAGAGGACGTTCCGGAGGATGCTGAAGACCGGGCGAAGTGGAAGCGTTTAACTAGGAAGGCGGACCCTGGCAGAAGGCCGGGATAACGCCAGGCAGAAAGAAAGAAAGATATTGGTTAACTGAAAAACGAAGTGGATTTCCTTCATCTTATAGAGGTAGACATATATGTATATTATTACTCCTATAAACAATTTTATCCCGAAATTGTAACAAGATCTCGGGGCTATTAGTGCACAAGGCTGTAGAAATTGATATCTGGGCTGTGCTGCCGTCATTAAACCGATGTGCATGTATTTCAGGTTGGGTTGTAGGATGTATCTATTAATTTACATACAGTTTAACCCTGTACCTTGGTGTGGGTTGATTATATGGACTGAGGACCTGGGGATCTTGGGTTCGAATACCAGGTCGGTAAAACTGTTTGACTGCCTCGGTGGCGTGGTTGAATTTCGGTACGACTACCGTCCTTAGGTCTCGGGTTCGATTCCCGGATCGGGCAAAGTGATATTGGATTTATCCATATCAGCCCGGAGTCTGGAATTTGTGCCCGATATGGGAACAGGCTCGTCCCTTATCACATCTGGGACGGAACTAAGCTCGGCGAAATGTGGGTGTTCTAGTTCGCTATTTCACCTCTGCCTACCCCTTCGGGGATTCATTAAATAATAAATCATCATCATCATCATCAGCCACAGGACGTCCACTGCTGCACATAGGTCTCCCCCAAAGATCGACCTAATAAATAATTAAGGCTAATTGATAGTCTTCGTAGCGCAGCTGGCGTGTAGCCGTAGTTGTAAAGCGAGAGGCCGCGGGTTCGATTCCCGCACCGAGACAAATGTTTGCGTGACTCACAGATTGTTTCGGGTCGTTGTGAAACTAAAACTGTCGTTGTTTCTGATACCCACGATCCAGGTTATACTTAGAGTGGTCTATGTGTGACTCTGTTTTGATGGCCAAATTATAAATTACGAGTATATGAAAGCTACAATATCGCAACTGATCATTTAAAACTTCCAGGTGCTTAATATTTTTGGGAAATAATTACCGATGAACAGATTGGATGGGGACTGACGGGACATATTTAATATTTCAAACAGTTAGGGTTCCACGATTGGAGTGAATAAATAAATGAGAACCTTAACACATAGTGCCAGTTAGATGTGACTTTTTTCCCGTCTAAGTCTGTTTACTTACCCATATATGAATAATCACAAGTTTAAAAATATATCTGATCATGGCGAAATGTATATGGGACCACCCTTGGAATAAGCTCTATCGGACACAAAACATACTTTATAATCTATTCACATTTGGCAGAGATATCGCGAAACATATAAAAAATACAGGTGAATTGAGGACCTCCTACTTTCCTCCTAAGACTGCCTCCGTGGCGTGGTGGTATTTCGGTACGACTACGGTTCTGAGGTCTCGGGTTCGATCCCCGGGTCGGGCAAAGTGATATTGGATTTTTCCATATCAGGCCGGAGTCTGGAATTTGTGCCCGATATGGCGATAGGCTCGCCCCCTATCACATCTGGGACAGAACTAAGCTCGGCAAAATGTGGGTGTTCTAGTTCGCTAGTACGCTTCTGCCTACCCCTTCGGGGATACAGGCGTGAGCTTATGTATGTATGTATGTACTTTTTGTAAAGTCGGTCGAAAAGTGTCGTCAACCTCACCTTAAGAGGGATAAGGGCAGGTGAAAAGAAAGAAATAATTATAGTATATGAATTACTGTTGCCCGCAGCTTCGTCGCCGTGGAAATATCCCACGGGAACCGTACATTTTTCCGGGATAAAAAGTAGCCTATGTGTTATAGTTATATAGATTATACGTCAGAACGTATAATCTATATAATTATAACCTTATATAAAAATCATTGAGCATTTTTTGCGGGAAAGAGTAACAAGATTAGAGAGTACATTAATTCGTCCTCACAAACTTTTTCGTTTACAATATTACTTAAATCAGATATCCGGAACCCTCAACACCCGAGTCAGTTATGACACCTGAACATTTTTTATCATGTCGGATATAGCGTCCATTAGCTATGTACACATTGGCAGCTTATTTCTCTCACGGGCGAAGCGTTATGAATTTTTAAAATAATACAGCCCCGAAATAATAAATACCACTCTCGGAAATAGCCATTTAACGAACGTGTCCAAACAGTGGTAGACAGAATAAACGTTATTTACATAAGGGACATTTCCAGTTACAAAAATCAGTATTGTTGATTACTTAAGTTTACGCGAATGTTATACATTGAAATAAAACTATTATATACGGATTCTATCAGGATTTTTTGTTATTTTAGTCGGGCCTAAAAATCGTAATGGAATCTGTATAAAATATTTTTATTTTAATCTGTATTGTTGGTAAATAGATTACACCAAAGAGTTGCACACGTAGTCCTGACCCCACAGTAGGTCTAACTTGTTTTTTTTTAATTGCAAAGACTGTCAAACATGCAGATCGGTCACCTGATGATAAGTGATCTTCATCGCCCATATAGACACCCAAGACAAGAAAATAATGGGTGGGTTGCCAACCTAAAAGGAGGGAAATAGGGATCGGGAAAGGGCGGGGGGAATTTTAGTTCCGTTCATATAAAAAGGGGGAATTTGCGTGTTATTCTTAAACAACGTAAAAATAAAAGTGCTTTGATAAAAGGATACCTAAATTATACATTTCAAATCGAGGCAAAATTTCGCCTCTAATGGTATATTTCCCAGTTATATTTATATTTCAAACATGAAAACCAACCTCTCTCAATCTCGTTAGTTCTGACCTCCACTGCTTTTTGTGACAAAAGAACCCTAGATGCACAGTTTTTCGCAAATATCCTCCTAAAAAGTGGTCTCAGAAATAAAACAAAGAAAATGATCACAAGTTGTAATTAAATCAACACAAATGTAACCCTAAGCACGTGGTATAAGTAGGTTTTTAAACGAAATTAGCAAGCTTCCTTTAATTTGAATTTTGAAATTTAGAATTCTATCGACGTCCGACTGTATGCAAAACGAGTGCTTAAGCACTTCTTTGCTGTCCCATTTTCCGAGCGTCAACTGTGCATCTAGGTAAATAATATATCGATGCAAAAGAAGGACAAAATATGCACACTCACTTTCGTATTTATTAAGTCCGAGATCGGTTTGGTGAGTTCGCGTTGAGACCTTGACTAGGTCACCAGACAGGTGGTCGAGCTGAAAATATTTTAATACAAATAAAACTAGGAGCAGCTAGTTCAAGGACACAAACATAAGATTGGATTTGTTTATTCAAAGAATGTGAAACAACTTGGTTTGACGTCATTTGTTTGGCTGCTCGTGATCAGTCTTTTTTGCAGCACAGACTGTCAAACGAATAAGGCGGTCACCTTATCTGAGTGATGAACTATGATGAACTACTATGCCTAAAGGATCAAGGGGGAATGACTTCAACGGAACTTTATAAATCAAAGTAAAAGACAACATGTTACAATCATCATAAAGTTTGTATCTGTATGACATATGTACCAGCACTTTAGTTTATGTACTTTATTTGAAAATGTCGTATGTATTTTCTTTCTAACTGCCCTTATCCCACCTTAATGTGGGGTCGACGCATCACACTTTTTCAAGTATGTTGCAGTAAGGATTTGGCTAAGTTTTTACAACCAGCTGCCTGCCTGACGTCAACCCCCTATGAGAGATCCAGTCCCAAGCAAATTAAATTATAAAATTCGCTTTGCTCGATATGGGAATCGAACCCACGACCTCCCGGTCCACAGCCCATATATGCTGCCATATAGACCAAGGAGGTGACTGAAAATGTCGTACGTATACAGCAATTAATAAAATTAATATTCTAGTTCGACGTTAGGAGTTTTTGGTAAAGAAACTTTTATTACTATAAAAATTTAAGTTAAAATTGGATAAATTTTGAAAGTTCTAGTAATATTAGAATAAATAAATTTTGATCGTGGCAATAATCAGCAAAATTTTCTTACTTATGATAACAAGAGGTCCCAAAGTATTTTAATAAAAAAATATTTTATCCAATGGAAGAAATTTCAATGTAAAACATCAACATTATTTGAGTCTAGACTCAGACAAAAGGTAAGTGAAAAGTTTAATATAAGATGCTGATAAAATCATCGGAGGAAAGCTTTGTGCCTCAAATCAATAAGAGTTACGAAGTATTTCTCGATTATTTTAATGTAGCCTCTGTGAAATATTATTTAATTAAATGGAAACCGTCTGTGCTCATTTTTACCCGACTATCCCGGAAGGAGGGTAATGGTTTTCAAGTGTGTATGTAATTATTCGTCTTCTATAAAACTAACTAAAATTGGAGTATCTGTAATTTTAAACAGCTTTTCACTAAATGCATGTGTGAAGATTATACTTACATAATTTATTTTTTTATTTTTGTCTGTCTGTTCTGGCTAATCTCTGAAACGGCTGGACAGAAAATGAAATACGATTAACTGAAAATCAGGTATCTGTAATTAATTAGGTACTTTAATAAAAAGAGGCAAAATAATATAATTCTTGAGTTTGTTTCGGCATTTCTTCTCAGGGATAGCCACGAAATGCCGACGTCATTATTAAAAGTTCAATATATACCCGTAATTGACATGAAAAGTGAATTTGAATTTACTGATAACGCTTTTGCAGAGACTAAAAAATTAAAAAAAAATAATATTTAAAAAAATATATTTTTTTTAGTGCGGTGTGTTATAAAAGCGTGTTTTTATATTTCCTGCAAGCTGCATCCATTTTTCACACAATTTCACCAGTTATGGTTACATGTGAGGCATGAGAGCACGTTTACAAAAACTATTTGATTCGCCATGACCTCCTTCGTACAAACAAACCACACTTTCGATATATCGATTGACGCATTCAATCTGGCTACGGTATGATTAATGACACCAACGTCAAACCGTTTTGAAAAGTTACATGGAATTCCAATTGAAATCCGGGTTTTGGCAGCAAAATATCGGGTTAACCGTGGCCTATATACCTGGTTGTTAGAACTACCTGACTCCTAGCGCAACATACTTTTTCAAGCATGCTGCAGAAAGGAGTTGGCTTAGTTTTTGCCTTCATGACCCGAGTTGTACACATAAAATGTACAATTCAGTCCCGAGCAAATTAAATAAGAAAATTCGCTTTGCCCGATCTGGGAATTGAACCCAGGACCTCCCGGTCCGCAGCCCAAATATGCTGCCACTAGACCAAGGAGGCGACGAATACGATGATTCTTTAATAAAAAATCATATATGATATGATGATATGGGCTAATAAGATAAGACTGCCTCGGTGGCGTGGTGGTATTTCGGTACGACTACGGTTCTGAGGTCTCGGGTTCGATCCCCGGGTCGGGCAAAGTGATATTGGATTTTTCCATATCAGCCCGGAGTATGGAATTTGTGCCCGATATGGCGATAGGCTCGCCCCCTATCACATCTGGGACGGAACTAAGCTCGGCGAAATGTGGGTGTATTAGTTTGCTAGTGTGCCTACTTCTTCGGGGATACAGCCGTGAGCTTATGTTATGTGTTTCTGTTATGTGTGTGTGAGCGTGATGTTTTGACGTCGAATTTTTGCAAAATTGATTCCGTTATTATCTCCAATAATAAGGTATTCTCCTTGAAGTTCATTTTCAAATCCTAGTCGCTCCCATAAATTATACAAAATAAATAACTTCATCATACAACTCCTTCGGGTTTTAGTGAAATTGCTGAATATTTTAGTGTTTGCCAAAAGTTAAAATGTCTTTGCTCCGTTCGTTTAAATCTATACATAAATTATGAGCAACAGCATAGAACAATTGCCACGTTCTCAGGCCTAAGGGTGTGTTCACAACGCACTCATAGATGTGGGTTATAGTTAGACTTTATTTTAAATAGTCGTAATATAACATGTTTAACAGTTTAATCATGTTCCACCCACGTGGTAGATAACGAGCCTATCACTATTGTCCAATCACAAATTCAAATCCAGAACAATTACTGCGTAATTTTTTGAATCTAAAATCTCAAATACAAACTTCGCTCGGTCTTGAGCATCCTCCATAATAAAGTCAATGGTTCTCATATAATACTCCAAAACGTCCAGCCAGCGCTTTTAGGACCATCCACGAGGACGCCTGGTACAATCTTATCCAGACAGTTGCGACCAATGTACTGTTGTGGTTTCCTCAAAATATGACCATACCATCGCAAGCGACATGCAGTTTATCCGCCACGTCGCGGACATCAAAACAACCACGGATGAACACGTTACGTATTCGATCATATACGATATGATATTTAGATAATTACTATACACATTATAGTCTGGAATTTGTGCCCGATATGGCGATAGGCTCGCCCCCTATCACATCTGGGACGGAACTAAGCTCGGCGAAATATGGGTGTTCTAGTTGGCTAGTGCACCTCTGCCTACCCCTTCGGAGATACAGGCGTGAGCTTATGTATGTATGTATACACATTAAAGGTATATTCATCCGCAACTCAATTTCCATCGCAAAAACCGTTGCGTTTTTTCCTCCACTTGTAAACAGAGCCTAACGTTTCAAATATATTATTGGATTTATTTTCCGTGCCATGAACGTACGAACAAGGTTTCCGGGTCAAGAGTTTGAGCATTCGATGTATACGTGCAGTCGACGGATGGAGTTCTCGCTGCCCATTCCAGTTCCCAAATTATAATGCTCAGGGCATTACTTTGAGTTACTGTTTTACCTAACTACCTAACTGCGTAGTTGTATTTCGGTACGACTACCGTTCGGGTTCGATCCCGGGTTGGGCAAAGTGATATTGAGTTTTTTCAATATCAGCCCTACGTCTGGAATTTGTCCTCGATATGGCGATATAAAGGTCGCGGCAAATCTATGGATGCAGGCGGCTTCCAGGTCAGTCTGGAAATCATTGGGGGAGGCTCATGTCCAGCAGTGGACATCCTGTGGCTGATGATGATGATGGCGATTGGCTCGCTTTCTATCACATATAGGACGGAACTAAGCTCAACGAAGTTGCCTGAAGTTAATCTCGCCTAGGCGATACAAGTGTTTTACGTTAAAAAACATTATTTGTCGTAATTTTATGCAGATCTTAAATTATCTAGAATTCTATAACACTCAGGCTGCGGACACGAACTCAGCGGGAGCGGAGCAGCGCGGCTAAAGACCTATAATATTATTAAATCAATGTTACTGATGTCGTCACGAACGTCGCAAAGTTTCATAACAAAAAGATAAATTGCATGCAATAACTTTGGAAACTTTGATTGCAATTTTCTTTGTTTTATTTGTAGTGTTTAAAGAAATCTTGTTTTATGATAATGACATTATACTTATTAAATATTTTACATCATCGATGTAAATTAAAACAATAATATAAATACTAATTTCTTAAGTTTACGCGAATATTATACATTGAAATAAAACAATTTATACGGATTCTATCACGATTAGGTTTCAATTTTTATTCCCCTAAAAAAAAAACCTAACCGTGATAGAATCCGTAAAAATAGTTTTATTTCAACAATAATATAAATAATGGTCTTAGTGTGAATGAGGCACATTCCGTTATAAGACACGGCTCGCACTCCAGATTTTGCTAATTTGATACTTCACGCCATAAATGGAATATAGTATGCAACTTTGTTGGCAAAGAAAAAGTAATCTCTAATGCAGTTTATCTGGAAAGGAGAATGCCCATATCGAGTATACTTTGACAGATATATGTAATAGTTTGTGTCTCGATAATGATAACACTGGGAAAAAGAGGAAAAAAAAATCATAATGTTTGGTGCGAGTCTTAACTAAATCTGTATTGGGAATCAATAATAATTAATAGATTTCTGCAATAATTAAATACACCATTTTTCATTGTTACTATGGTAACTTGTCAATAATTAAATGGTCCTTGAATATATCAAATGTTAAAAGCTAGAGCACACAGATGACTTGTTACGATGACTCTTGTGCAGTCTCGAGAAATGCAAAGGAAAATGTTACAATGTCACCCAGTCGTCATCTCGTCGTCGCCTCGTAACTTCACGTATACATACGAGTACATACATCGTCTCATGCCTGTATCCCCGAAGGGGTAGGCAGAGGCGAACTAAAGAATTAGAACACCCACATTTCGCCGGCCGAGCTCACTTACGTCCCATATGTGATTTGTGAGCGAGCCTATCGCCATTTCGAGCACAAATTCCAGACTCCGGGATGATTGATGCTGAAAAATTCAAATTCGCTGCCCGACCCGGGGATCCAACCCGAGACGTCATGGCGATGTGCCTTCGCCATCATCAGGCGACTTTTGTCACAGTGATTGTTTCGCCTCTATGGACTGAAAATGTATGAAGGTGCGAGTATGGAGTCACATTTCATACATTTGATAAGAGTACCTACAAGAGTGACGAAAAATCACTCGTGCCCACATACCCTTATATTAAACAACCCTTTCTCGTAATTTTGACAGATTACCTGAATAGCAAACCAACGTCGCCGTAGCAACTGACCATAGTGTATACGTATCCAAAAAGTATACATTAAAGAGTCTAGATATCACATACTATGAATTAGAGATGTGTAGATTCATTACTTAGGTAGACATTATTATAAGACATTATTATATTATAATTATAAGTATTGACCAACTAGCATTTGCCCGTAACTTCGCTTGTATGATGAAGATTATCCCGGTAGCGTCTGCATACATTAAAATGGTCATCACGACTGGGGCGTAAAAAGAAAACAGAAAAACACTGACATCGTCACTGCAATCCTCACAAAAAATGTATTTAGCGAAGATTTAGCCTGGTTCGGTAGTATCTACCTATATATTCAAAGATTACTATGTCCATCCGCAGATTGAAAGTATTAAGATAGTAGTTACTTTAATGATGAACCGTAGCTGAAGTCAATAGTATAATTATGTATTAATTAATATAATGTAAATTATGTGCTGCGTCAGAAGAGGAACGCTAAGAGTTCTTGGTCAGGTTTTTTTCAGGTAAAAATGCATTCCGAAATAGTGCTAGATTTAAATAATAAGTAAAGGCAGCGCTTTTAAGCTGCAAATCTCCAGAACCTGGGTTCATTTCATTACTTTGTTTCATCTGCCATCGTCATAGACATCATAGCTTGTGTTTCAACTTTTTCAATTCCCAAAATCATAACATGAATTGCCTGAGATTAATTAATTGTTGCGACAGGCTCGTCCGAAGTCACTCTAAGCTACTAAAATACGCTCGACATGATGTGGGTGTTTTAGTTCACCTATGTTTATCCCTTCAGGGGCACCAGCATGAGCTTATGTAAAATAAACGAATCGACGAATAATTTATGTGTTGTTTAATATTATAAATATATATTTAATACTTGCATACAACTTGCAATGTGATAAAACTTCCACAATGAGTAAATCCACAAATCCGAAGAAAATGCAAGGAGTTTGTATGGTGGACGTAGTGGTTCAATTTTATTTTTCGCTATAAATAAGCCACCCATATGTAACATAATTCTTTGCATAACTAAAACACTCTGAAATCTCACGTACATTAGGACAGGCCGCTGTAGTCTCATATACATAAGTAATAAATAGTACCTATATTATATAAGGCCAACAAAAGTTATCGATTGATTATTGACGATATATTATGTAATTACATCCCTACTTTAGCGATCACGATAGGTTAAATACTTTTTAATGCCAAGCTGTTTATTTCAAGTCTTTCCAAAAAGAACAATAATAATGTCATGAAAAAGCATGAATGTCATAATATTGTTAACTGTCGTCCAATGGATATGAAGATGGTGTTAGAAATTCCCAATATTTTTCCTATTTAGATAGGTTTAAGCCATAGTTTCTTAATAATTGAAATGTGAATACTAAAATACCATTGGTGCATACGTTTTGCAATAGGAAATCTAGGATATTGCTTTGTAATTCAATTTAAGGTGTACGATAAACGTCAAAATGTATTTTATTTTATTTTTCAAATATTTCTTAAACTCTAATATCAATTGAACCCCAATTGCTACAGTAGTATTTATGGACATCTTAGAGTAGAATGGACATAATTTGATGTTGACACAATAATCCTGAGGTGAATACTTTTTCCCATATAGGATGGGCATTCTCCTTTGGTGATGACCTACTTCAAGCACTTAGTAAAATAAAAGGTTATTACAGTTTTATGGAAAAGCGGCAAACAAGCAGACAAACCGGCGTCGCTAGTAAACGATTATCGTACTAAATCGAGTCGTTTTACATTATTTTTCTCCTTTTTTAATTTGTTAATTGTAGTCGTAGGCTTTTGTTGAAAAGTTCTGTGGAAAATGAAACATTAGTACGGTAAGTATGATCTAAGTCAGAGCAAAGTCTAAGTGCTCTCTATAAAAACCATTAGCGACTTGGTGTGGTCGCCTCCTTGGTCTAGTGGCAGCATATATATGCTGTGAACCGGAAGGTTCTGGGTTCGATTCCCAGGTCGGGCAAAGCGAATTTTCTAATTTAATTTGCCATGGACCGGATCTCTCAGAGGGGGTTGACGTCAGGCAGGTCGTAAAAACTAAGTCAAATCCTTTCTGCAACATGCTTGAAAAAGTGTGCTGCGTAGAACCCACATTAATGTGGAATAAGGGCAAGTAGAAAGAAAGGTGTGGTATAACAATGTGGTAACATTTATATGTTTTGTACTTTTATACAATAGTAGGTACTCTCCTTGAAGTAGGTCATGTTGGACATAAATTCCTGTATAATAGATAGTTTTCCTTGTAAGTACCGTAGTAGGTACCTAAAATTTATTTTATGTCAACAATAGCGAAACGTATTGCAATATTAAATAGATATATAACTTTATTGTATACCAACAAAAATATTTACAAAAATAAAATTCGGACCAATAAATAATTGTAAAGATACCGATCAAGTATCAAATTACAATATAATTGAGCCAAAAAGCTTTTGATCCAAGCTTTTTGGCTCAATTCTCAATGTCCATATTAAATCTTCAACATTAGCAATTTAACACAAAATCAAAAATAGACACAAAGTAATCCAGGCACGTAATGTGACCCTACAAATCCGTAGGTGTTCGAATTCCACGCCACGAAATTAAAAGGTCACTAAACATTCGACAGGCGAAAATATCCGGCGTCAAAAATTCAATAAAAGTTGTTGAAAGTAATTCAACGGTCGGAGGTCTATGATTTCTGCGTCATTTGCTCAGCTGAGATGGGCTTGGCGGGATCGGTGATCTATTGTGCCATGACGTGTAGAATAGCGAATTTTTCGGCGTCGGTTAACCTCAATGTTATCGCATTCTGATTTTATTTTGTTGGTAAATCGATTTGTAAGCGCGTATGATTTGTTGATAAGCGATGTTAAGTGGTAGATTATGCGTACCTGTAATGCGTGATAAATATTCAATTAGTGACCACAATGATTTACGTAAATGTAGATATGCTGTTGGTTATACTACTGAGGGCCAATTAACAATAACCAAATAACTTTTATTTGGAGAATAATTTGAGGTTTTGCCACTCTTAGTTATAATTAAACACACAATAAGCCAGAAATCAATTTTTCATCACAAATCAAAGTTTCCATTATTAAAAAACTATGGGCCTTACGAAATTTTTAACTTTACTGCGAGATTGCTAGCCATCCTCTCTATAAATGTAGTTATTATTGATACCAACACTATAAAACATTATTATTAGTATATATATAACGGTTTAGTAAATGGTTGTCTGGTAGAAATCGCTGTAAGCGATAAGACCGCCTATTGTTTACACTTTGTATTGCTTATTCATTTTGTAATCTTGTTTTTTCTTCGTGTACAATATAGAGTTATCTGTCTATCTAAATATTATCTAATATTTATTATAAAAAGCCTTTAAAATAATCTGATCATGATCAAATTGATATTGGACCTCCCTTGGAATAAGCTCTATTGAACACAAAAAGAATATTGAAAAGGTAACAAACATACAAAAAAGCAGACGAATTACGTATCTCCTTTTTTTGAAGTCGGTTAAAAGTGAAGGCCTAATTGATAAATGGGGTCACTCAGCAGGACAGTGTATAAAACATGGCTAGTATTATTTATTGTTAATTGGAACAGCGGCCAAGTCCCGGAGCCCAAACCGAATAATTCCTTATTTTAATGGTTGTTACTTCTTTTACGACTTCGCCAACAATAACAGCCATAACTCCGCTGGACTAGCATACCGGATTTAAATCTGTATTTGTTTTCTTATCATCTGGATTACGCGGAAAATTACATTCGGTAAGTAACTGAAGTAAATAAAACGCGTAAGATATAGCATCTGGTAAAAAAACTGGGGTTCGATTATGTAAGAATTATACATTATGTATCCGAATATACATGTTATGATGTATGTACATATGTTACACATCGAGAAGTAAAATAAAAATAAATTAACATAACATAAGCTCACGCCTGTATCCCCGAAGGGGTAGGCAGAGGCGCACTAGCGAAGTAGTACACCCACATTTCGCCGAGTTTAGTTCCGTCCCAGATGTGATAGGCGGCGAGCCTATCGCCACATCGGGCAAAAATACCAGACTCCGGGCTGATATGGAAAAATCTAATATCAATCTGCCGACCCGGGGATTCCCTCGAGGGGCTTGCGGCAAGACTTGATGGTTGATTGAGACGGGTATGGGGGTATCCCTGTATCTGCATCGGTCATCCTTTTGTCTTGTCGCAAGCCCCTCGATTTGTTTCTTCCCTCTTCGGATTCAGAGTGTGAAGGAGCATAAATAGGCCGGCATGATTCTAACGACCACTGATAAGCACAATGTTTGTCAGTGGTCGCTAGTTTTTTTTGGACTACACTACGCTTACCATCAGGTGCAGTGTAGTCACTTTGCCGTGCCCGGATAAAAAAAAGAACCCGAGACCTCAGGACGGTAGTCGTACCGAAATACAATCACGCCACCGAGGCAGTCAAAAATTATTTATTCATTATATTTTGTAATTGTTCGGCATAGTGTTTACAACACAGACCCCTCCCTTTCCCAATCCCTATACCCCTCCTTTTATTTGAGTAGTAGAGCCACGCTGTAGGCAATTACGTCTACAGTACGAATGGGCTGGCTCGATTTCCGGTGGCCCAATTCCCCCCTCCCTTTTCCAATCCCTATTCCCCTCCTGTTAGGTTGGCAACGCACACATGATTTTTTATGTGTCTTGGGTGTCTATGGCTATTAGGCGACTCATCTGCTCGATGGCCAACCTCTGCTATAAAAAAAATTATAATGCCAAATTAGTTTAAACTATGTGATATACAGATTTACATGGAAATCGGTCTACCGCATAAGAATAATTTTGACGACTGCCGTATATTGTAGAAATATTAAGATTTCTTCCCCTATAATATCGTATTCATTAAAGGGTGTCGTAAGTACTATAAATCTGAGATAATGCATAAACTCTTGTTAAGAAAGTGCATACTACAGCAATTAATTTCTCGTAGCCTTATAAACTACAGATTTTTGTTAACTTCTCACCTATGCTGTACTAAAAAAACTATCTAAATGAGGCTTGATTATGTTGAGTCCAATATTACTTTTACAACGTATAAAAAATCAACAGTATTTATAGCCTGGAAAAATACGCGTTTCGCCATAGAGAGCAACTAATAAAACTATTTTATACGGATTCTATCACGATTTGTCCGACCCGTGACCACAAAGGCTGCAAAGCCTTCGAAACGTCGGGCATAAAAAAACAAATCGTGATATAATCCGTAAAAAATAGTTTTATTTCAATGTATAACATTCGCGTAAACTTAAGAATTCAGTAGAGAGCAACTAAATTACGCAACATGATGCAAGCGTCACTCGTAAATAGATCCATCGTTTGAACGCTATGACAATAAATATTTACGAATATCTTCTTTCAAGTCTAGAATTTCTCCGTCATAAAGAATTAATCATTTACGTAATTTATCTGAGAACCTCAATGAAAGACAGCAGTCGTTTTTCCATCAAAGATCACGCGGTGCAGACATTGTTTATTTGCTCAGACATTAAAACAACTTGTTTTATGAAAGCAAGCAATTGTTTTATAATGAAATGCTTTCGTTTTCAACCGACTTCAAATCGAGAAGGTTCTGAATTCGTCGGTATTTTTGTGGTCACTCGATATCTTTTGCAAATCTGGACCACTTTCGAGATTATTTTATTGTTCCAAAGGGGTTACTTATACCCTTATATATTTGTACATAAACATAAGCTCACGCCTGTATCCCCGAAGGGGTAGGCAGAGGTGCACTAGCGAACTAGAACACCCACATTTCGCCGAGCTTAGTTTCGTCCCAGATGTGATAGGGGGCGAGCCTAACGCCATATCGGGCACAAATTCCAGACTCCGGGCTGATATGGAAAAATTCAATATCACTTTGCCCGACTCGGGGATCGAACCCGAGACCTCAGAACCGTAGTCGTACCGAAATACCACCACGCCACGGAGGCAGTCTATATTTGTATCCTTAAGGATAGTAACAAATACATATATTTGATCAAGATGTGATGGGTTTTGACATCGGATATCAAGTTTTTAATTATTTGTAAGTTGGGGTCATCGATATAATAATATACCTAGATGCACAGTTCCATACAAATATCATTGTAAACAGTGTCCTCGACAGACAAAACAAATAAACATCACAAATTTAATTAAACCAACACAAATATGACCTTATAGACGCGGCATAAAGTAGCTTTTTAAATTGCATGTTCAAACGTTCTTATATTCGAAATTTTTGAATTTCCAATAGTTTCTGAATTTGACAATAATTTGACATTATTAAAGAAACATTCTAGTCACTTGGACAAAGATTGAATGGAGTCGAATAGTTCTTGTATTTATTTGTGAGAAATGTTGACCACATGGCGTACAATGTAGATGAGAATGGCGATATCCGTATAATAATTTTACTTACATTAAGAGATAGATAGAGTATAAATGTTTAGAAGATAACAAAGCTTATTAGTTATGAATATGAAATAAGCACTGTTTTGCCTTAACGTGATTCATAAATAAATAAATAACACCCAACAGTCACATACATAGTCCTGGCCCCACACTAAGATCGTCCTTTGCTCTTTAGATTCTTAATAATTTCTTTTAGACTATCATTTCGTTTTCTCAATCTTTTGATCTGCCTTTTTAAGTTTCGCACTAAATAAGATTTAAGTTTAAATTTTTGGTTGCGTTATTTCAAATTATCTTTCAAAAATAACGTCTTAGGTGTGTTAAAGATTGATGAAAATTCTGATGGTATTGGTGATCCTTCATTATTTATTGGTTCAATTGCTGGTTCCTGGAAATGAATATGTTTCCAATAAATGATGACGCCACAATTACTGTTGTAGTAATTATGCCTAACGACCGACCGGTTCCAATAAATGATCTCAATCCGAGAATCCAAGATAAAAATGAAAAATTAAAAAATGAAAAATCGCGGGAATGAACCATTAAAATTATTATTTGACAGCGCAATGTTCAACTTTGTTCATGTTGGCAAATTTTTATGATCTGCACACTTTGATTGAAAACATTTATTAGAATTAGCCGCAAATTATTAAATAGTCATTTTACATGGCAGTATGTACCTAGCATATGCTTGCTATTGATGAATTCTGTATCAAATATTTTTCAGCTATTACACTTGTACTGCACACTGCCTCATTTAAACTTGTAGTTACGACAATCTAAAATAAAGTCAATAAATGTGGCAATATTTATTTATTTATAGGTACACCAACAGCATACATATTGTTAAATTAAATAGTAAACATTAGTTAAGAACAATGTAGCTGATGACAATTTATCACCTTTATTTTTGCTACAGCATTCTTTTTAATTTTCCTAATCCATTTTTCTGTATAATATCCATCGGAATCGGCAAAATGGTCTGAACAAACCACACTTGAGTAATTGGGTTTAAAATTTTCCTCTCTCCTTTCTTCGGAAATAATTTTACGCCATTTATCTCTTACTATTTCATTTCATGGAAATCTGTAATTAATAAATAAAATTAATAAAAAAATCATAAATTTATAATAAACATAATATATTTAAAAAAAAAAAACGACTCCATGTATTTCATTGTTCCAAATCATGATTTCAAAAGGGACACAATATTTTATTAACTGAATTCGTTAAATTAATTATTTATACACGTTTAATACTTAATTTAACATGATTAAGGTTTTAAGAATCAAGTAAGGGAATTATACTTACTTAAAATATGAAATCTTATGTGTTTTGCGCTTTGTAAGAGTGTTATTTTTGCACTCTTTCACAGAGCATTTAGGCATCTTCACAGGCGAACGGTCGGCGCCCGACTGACAGCAAACAAGTGCTTACTTACATTTTAAGCACTCGTTGGCTGTCCCACTTTCTGAGCGTCAACTGTGCATCTAGGTATATTATTATATCGATGGTTGGGGTGGATAAAAAAATGTTTTCATTAACATATAAACTAGCTTTTTACAATAAAAAATAAACAATGTACTATCAACTTGAAACACCCATATTTTTATTTATAAATATTTTTATTCACTCACAAATTCCTTTTCACTTTTTCCTGTCTAGGGCAAACTATTTGATTGCGTATAAGACGAATCCCGTATCTCAAGAATTAATGTTGGATGGTAGAAGTCGTCTCGAGCCTCGAGGCCAAACGAGATGTGAACACTAGCGATTCTCTTTGTGAGACATATGCAGTGATTGTTGCTTGAAAAGTTGAAACTATACGTTGAACGTATTTTGCAAGTCTATTTTTGAAGATAATTTGAAGGAATTCATTGTAATTTTCTTTATTTGGAATGGTTTAGTACCTAATGAATACCTATAATTCTACTTTGGAAATCTGTAAAATTAAGCAGCTATAAAAATGATAATTGATAAGTACACTTAAAAATATATCTTACGAGTCACCAAGTCACGGGCGGCTCGGCCTCCGGTGGCCCATACGCTTATGTAACATATATATGTGCCGCCTCCGACGGGACTTGCAGCGCTATACCACTAATGTAAAGTTAATTCCAAACTAGATTTATCCTACAGCTCATTCCTATATTTAAATTGGGAATTTTGGATAAATCCAAATTTATCGATGCAAGTCGCCCTAAATCAAGCGAGGCTGCAGACGTAGCTCTAGGAGTAGCGGGTTTCTGGACAGGAAACACTTTACCCAAGCCGGTAATAGTCATAAGAGCCACTGACACAATAGAAGAAGAAAAAGAAGAAGCAAGCGATAATCATAAATGATTTAAAGATAGTTTTTACATAATTAAATCACGTGTAAAATATATTAATTCCTCACCAGCAGGGTTACCACCACCTCTTATAGCAGTATTATTATAATCGTTCTTCGTTTGTTCTGTATGGGAATCGGTACAAGTAAAATTATAATAATACTGCTATAAGAGGTTGTGGTAACCCCCCTGAGTATTGTTCTGTAAATATGAGTCTTAAAATAATCAGAGTTAAAATAAAAATGTGATATATATCTTCACCTAAGTAGTAGCTAAGTGTAATATAATCACAAAAATTACCAATACTATAGTCATGAAATGTACATCGTGGGTATCCGACAACCATCCCATCTTATTACATAATATATCCGAAGTCGACAGTTCACCCATTCATCTCGTTTTGGGAGCCAGATTGCGGAAAAAAGGACACGGCCTTTCCTGTTTCTTGTTTGTACTAAATTTGGTCCACTTTTGCTTTTATATATTTTTCATAGTTTCAGAATTACAAACTTTAATATAATATACGCGAGAGTAATCAGTAATCTTAAAATTGTAAGGTAGGTGACGTTACGTTACGCTTATGCTAGTGGTAGATATGGGCTTTGGATCGGGCGGTTCTGGGTTTGATTTCTAGGTCGGACAAAGCGATTTTTCTAATTTAGATTTTCCCTTTGAAACCACCATAGCACGCTGACGCTCGTAGCCGGTCGTAAAAAGTAAGCCGATTCCTTTCTGCAACATGCTCAAAAAAGTGTGTTGCTCCGACCCGACATTGTGGGATAAGGTCAAGTTCAAAGAAGTAAACTAACAGTCAACAAGTCTAGAATATTCGATAATTACTTAATTCCCCATCTTCCAAATCCTATGTTTAATAGTATGGATTTCAAAGTTGTGGTTTTAGACCATTTATAATAGAGACCAGTTAATAAAAGTTGAGAGAGTCTAATTTAAATTTTAATTGGAAACGTCTGGCTTTTTACATCCTTATAGTTTCGTTTATAGACACATATACAATATGGAATTGGAGTTATGAAGTTACTAAGTAAGTTGACTGCCTCGGTGGCGTGGTGGTATTTCGGAGTGACTACGGTTCTGAGGTCTCGGGTTCGATCCCCGGGTCGGGCAAAGTGGTATTGGATTTTTCCATATCAGCCCGGAGTCTGGAATTTCTGCCCGATATGGCGATGGGCTCGCCCCCTATCACATCTGGGACTGAACTAAGCTCGGCGAAGTGTGGGTGTTCTGGTTCGCTGGTGCGCCTCTGCCTACCCCTTCGGGGATGCAGGCGTGAGTTATGAAGTTAGTGAATATGGAGTTGGAATGAATTTTCACTTTTTGGAATTTTCTTTTCCCTAAAGTAAGCTGGATAAGCAGTTTGCTTTTGCATTTATTCTGCCTCCTCATGATTTGATAGAATTTTGAAGTAGTTGTAAGTAACTCATTTATTTCTTTGCTTTTGCGTATCGTTATCCTAGCCTAAGTTAAACCCACCTTTTAATAACGCTTCCACTTCACCAAATCTTGGGAATCCATCAAGACTATTGTCCCTCCTATCTTCCTTCCAAATGTCTAGCCAATGCAATTTGATGGGTATGTAAATGGATGGGTAAAGGGTGTGTACCCTTGGTATGATCTGCTTAAAACACTTGTGACTGACGTACTCCTGTGGCTTTCTCAACCGACTTTGCTATATTTACCACGTCACGGACACCAAAACTACTGCGGATGTACACGTTACGTATTTCGATTTAATCTTTAACATTGCACATCCACTGCAGCATCTTCCCATCCGCGACGGCGATTTCCTTAACATGACGGTTAAGGGCCAACCTCGTCTTACACGTAAAGGTTTTATCTGTGCCCCTAGTACGAGTTTGTTGATAGTTCTCGATTCTCGTAATCGACGATAGTTTGCGTTTTCCATACATTTGACTAACAGCGCCACGTTGCGGAAACTATAAGGAACTAAAAATGTATGGAGATACTTTAAACTGTCGTCGATTTCGAGAATCGAGAAAAACTCGTACTATGGGTACTGAATGCCTCAGAAAGAGTGTAATGTTTTTCAATTGTACCTAATATCATTTTATCCGCAATCATCATACCTCTAAGTTGTCGATCTTAAGGTGACCAGCAAAATCTTTTCAGACCGGCAGAGCCACGAGGAAAACCTAGTGATATATATGTAGATATGGACAACCTTGCACAAAGCAACCCTTTCAACCATTAAACAAATCAAACGGAGGAACAATAGGACTGATTGACACGGTGATCTCGCCCGGCTGGCTGCCATGTCACGCTGTCGATAATCGTTCAACGTAGTAATTATTTGGTGTACATATCAATTTAACCTATAGAGCATAAATAAACGTTTATTTAAGACCAGATTGTTATTTAGACCTGAAGCCTGTCTTCTGTGTCAGTATTGTGGTAGGGTATTCGTATCCGCGTTCCAGGATCAGCCAGTTCTCTCGAGGGGCTTGCGACATGACATATCTTTTATGTTATGTTGGGGCGGTTATGGGTACATCTCTGTCTTCATCGGTCTTCTACCTGCCTTGTCGCAAGCTTCTTCAATTACTTCTTCCCTCGGCATAGTGTGAAGAAGCATAAGCATAAAAACTCGTTGCTCAACTTTACATTAAAACCTAGGACCTCCCGGTCCGAATACGAGACCAAGAAGGGAACTAAAGTCATTTCCATTAATCATCATCATCATCAGCCATAGGACGTCCACTGCTGGACATAAGCCTCCCTCAAAGATTTAAGGCCTATGTCCAGCAGTGGACGTCCTATGGCTAATTATTCCGTTAATAACACATCTTAATTACTAGATTTCGTCGTTCGAAACATTGGGTCTTTTCAGATGATTAATAAATAGCCAATTAAATAATAATTTTATTTTACAAACCGTCACATTCTAGAACCTAACATATCATAGTTACCCATAGCATTCATAATATATTTCTAGAAATTTATATTAAAAAATTCAAACGATGTGTATACTAGTACGAATACATAATCAGAACGCCCCTATCACACATCAAACAAATCAAACAGAACAATAGGACAGCAATGCTCATCTCGCTCGATCGGTTGGCACGTCACGCGGCGTTCCACCGAGTCCATGTCACGTCAAGTCATGCTGCCGATAACAGTTCTACTGTGTAATGATTTGAAACTGTTTATTGATAGTAAATTAGGAATTCCTACAGTGAAATAAAACTATTTTTACGGATTCTGTCACGATATCGGCGCAAGTCAGTCCGACCCGTGACCACGAACACTGCAAAGCCTTCGAAACGTCGAGAATAAAAATCAAAACCCAATCGTGATAGAATACGTAAAAAAAGTTTTATTTCAATGTATAACATTCGCGAAAACTTAAGAAATCAGTATAATTAATACAGTTCCCAAAAATATTATACTAGTAGTAAATACAATTTCTCATTTCAATTTATCGGCTAGTACATCAAGTGGGGTATCGCAGTTTTTATCACGAGTCACGCTGCCGATATCCGATCGACAGTGTAATGATTTGGAAGTCTATATTAATAAAGATTATTTTCTATGAATACATCTTAATATTGAAGAAAATAACATTACCAATAAATCAACAACTAAAACTTTTATCAAATGTAATAAAATAATAGGATATTGCTCATCATGCCCCATCGACTAACACGAGATGCGCGTATCTCAAAGTTCGAAACTCATTGATGAATGATTTTTCTATATAAAGTATTTTTTCTATGAATACATCTTAATATGAAAGAAATTATAACATCATCAATTATTTATTAACTACTAAGACTACTATCAGATGTAATAGAACAATGGAACATTGCTTATCCCGCCTAATCAGCTGACACATCGAACTTTGTATCACAAAGATTGTCAGTGTAATGCTTTTACTGCATTATTAAGCCTTTTTTTCCTACGAGTACATCTTAATATGGAAGAATATGTAACATTACCAATTATTAATTGACTATCAAAACTATCATCAAATGTAATAAACGAACAGGACATTGCTCACTCCGCCCAATCGGCTGACACGTCGTCCGCGTATCACAAAGTCCGACAGTGTAATGATTTGGAAATCTATAATTTTCTTTTAATAACGGTTTTGCTATGGATACATCTTAATTTGAAAGAAAATATAACATTATCAATCATTAATTGACTACTAAAACTATCATCAAATGTAATGAAGAACAGGACATTGCTCATCCCGCCCAATCGGCTGACACGTCGACCGCGTATCACAAAGTTCGTGTCACGTCGAGTCACGCTGCCGATAAACGTTCCACGGTGTAATGATTTGGAAATGTCTATCAAATGAACTTTCGCGTGTTTAAAGGCTGTTGGAACATTCTAACTGTACTTTAAGTGTTCAGAAACGTGTTCAAAAGTTATAGTGTGGTTTCGTAATTTGAATACTAGTTTCATCGTTTAGGGTTAGCTTAGACATGCTAAGTCTAAGTGCGTTTAAATTTTATTTATTTATGCTAAGGCGTGTTTAAAAATGTATCTACTACTTTTACAAACTACGCATTAATCAAACAGAATAGTGGTTTTTTATGAAAAATTATTTATATTAAGCATTTTGAATGAGAATGGTGAAAAAAATCATGTCATCTAATAATAAAGGAACAATATATATTTAACAATAGGAACAATAATAAAAAATATGCTTACTAGTAAGTTCTTGTAAAATATATAAATTGATTATTTATTTTGAAGGAATTTACGTCCCGGATTTTCTTTTTGCCTTGGAACATTATAGAGGAGACTCCCAGAGAAATTGACGTTTCTAATTTATACAAACACATTAAAAATTCTCAAGCAAAAAGACTCTTAGTAAAGTGTCAGGAAACGCCCCTCTGTTGTGGCCAATTAGCAAGAGTTGCATTCTCGTGTCCTCTAATTTAATTAACCCCAAGTAAAGCCTACTAGAATATTCAAATAGCTCTCTCGAAGCTACAATTAGGAATTGGGTTGGTGTTACTTCTCAATTGTTAGTTTTAAATAACAATTGCTCACGAGTTTTGCAATTAAAGTAACTAATTGATTACAAACTCGCTCTGGTTTACAACTTTATTTGAACTTTTCAGAGAGAAGAAAATAGAAAAATCTTTCAACTTCACACACGCTACGGAAAAACGAATGAAATGATTCAGCTATTTCTCGAATGTACTAATTAAGAGTTTTGTACAAGTTTCAAAATTGGCTTTTAAAAGTTGTTTAAAGTACGGATGTTTTTGAATCTTTGAACGAATGAATTTTATAATGAAAATTATCATACATTAGTATAAGTATTTGTTCTAGCAATGGGGTAACGGCGAATTCACAAGCAAAACCAATACAACAATAAATTAACGTGTTATAATTTTTTAAGACAAAATATCTGGAAAATTAAGTATACTTGTCGCAAGATTTAGACAACAACATTCACAATTATATAGCCCTGTATCTCCCGAGAGGTATTCAGAATCTAACTAGAACACCTACATTTAGCCAAGCTGATTTACGTCCCATATTTGATAGAGGCGACCTACGGGCTGATATTATACTGAGTACAAAACACAATACCACTTTTCTCGACCCGGGGATAAAACTCAACACTTCAGGATGATAATCCTACTGCCATAGAACATACATACATACATACATAAACTCACGCCTGTTTCCCGTTGGGGTAGGTAGAGACTAAGAAGCGCCAATTGCTTAGGTTCAAACACACCTCTTTCGCTTCTTCTACAGTCATCAGTCTTTTCATGCACGCTCGTCGGTTACGAGAACTCCTTATTTGGCCCTTTTTCAGGAGATCGCCAATTTGGTCCTTAAAGGTACGTCTAGGACGTCCTCGGCCGACACTACCATTCACTCCCGCTACATAAATTTCTTTCGTCACTCTGCTTTCATCCATCCTTTCAATGTGGCCAAACCACCGAAGCATTCCTTTCTCAATCCTCGTCACTACATCTTCCTTCAATCCAACTTTCTCTCTTATGCTGTTATTCCTCACTCTATCATTCAACTTCAGACTTCAACTGCCATAGAACAGAGAGGCACAATACCACTACATCACCGAGGTTGTACAACCACAAGTATTTACACCATTTATTTGAGTGGTAGAGCCATGCTGTCGACAGTTACGTCTACAACACGTAAAGTGGAAGCTCGCTGTCGCGATTCGATCGGTAAGTGATATTTCCCGTGGCCCAATTATATCCTTCCTTTCCCAATTCCTATTTCCCCTCCTTTTAGGTTGGCAACGCACCCATGATTCTTTTGGTGTCTTGGGTGGCTACGGGCGGTGGAGATCACTTACCATGAGGTGACCCATATGCTCGTTTGCCAGTCTCTGCTATAAAATGTGTTGGAATAAAAAAAAAAAATTATATTAACAAAAACTATGGTCACGAATGTTCTCTCTTTTTTTTATCTGTTGTCTTTGGTACATTCTTTCTTAATCTGTCACAATGTAAAGTGTTTTTTTAGCTACTATTTTTATATTAAAATCTCTGCCGATCAACTAAGTTTTTCTAGTTATTTCTATATAACCCATCAGGTTATGGGCCCAGAGTGTGATATTCATACGAAAAATATATTATTTCGACGAAATATCCAGAAATAGAAAAACACGTTTTTTCGAGACCGGCATCATGTCAATTGATACGGCGGCGGCCAACACCAGCAAAATGAATAGCGGCGATGCCGTAAGCAGCCACGTGAATCACATACCGATAGAAAAATTAAAAGGTATTGGAGATTATCACAATTGGAAATTTGTCATGAAAATGGTTCTCATTCACGAGGATCTGTGGGAATGTGTCGAAACGGAGGACGCATGTACCGATAAAAAGAAGCAGATGAAGGCGCTGGCAAGAATCTGTCTCTCTGTCCAGAGTCCAGCGTATCCGCATGTAAGAAATGCAAAAACGGCGTATGAGGCGTGGTTGAATTTAAGCAAGGCCTATGAAGACAAGGGTTTGTGTAGGAGATTAAGTCTATTGAGAGATCTTTTCAGCACACGCTTGGATGGAAGCGAGATGGAGGCGTATTTGTCAAAAATAACTAGCAGCGCACAACAGTTGAGTGATATAGGTGCACCGTTGGAGGATGACTTCATTGCTGTGATCATGTTGAGTGGATTGCCACCTGATTATGACCCACTTATTATGTCATTAGAAAATAGTAACCTTAAGTTATCAACGGAGACAGTCAAAGCAAAATTACTCCAAGAATGTCAACGCCGTGATGATAAAACTCCAGCTACTGCACTGGCTTTAAGAAAAACACCAGTCAAGTGTTACAGATGCAAAAAACCTGGACATGTCATGAGATCTTGCCCAGATAAATTAATTAAAAAGGAAAGAAAGCCGCTGAACAACCCTTCAGCAGGTAGGGCGATGTTGTCAGCTTTAACAGTGTTCAAGAGCGATGCATGGTGTGTGGACTCTGGAGCAACCAACCACATGTGCGGAAATAGAAGTGAGTTTTGTGAATTTAAAGACATTCAACCAATTGAAGTGAATGTTGCAAACGGTGAAAAACTTTTGGCGATTGGTAAAGGTACTGTGCAAGTTAAATTAATTGACTGTTTAAGAACTATAAGTGAGGTTTATTACGTTCCTAAACTTACAGTGAGTTTGTTATCAGTAAGTGCTCTTACAAGAAAAGGTTTCACTGTATCATTTGATTGTAAAATTTGTAGTATAATTGACTCTACTGAGATAATAGCTACAGCGTCACACATTAATAACATGTACCAATTAGACATTGTAAAGCCAATAATGTGTAATGTTGCAGATGATAATGCCATACATTCATGTTGTTTATTTTCTGAGGGTAAAGTGACTTCCCAGTCTACCAGGTCAGGTGCAAGTGTCACACAGGAGACGTGGCATCGGAGGCTTGCTCATTTAAACTCTAGAAGCATGTATGTAATGAAACAAGGTATGGTCAATGGCATTAATTATGATGATACCAACTATCAACAATGTGTAGCTTGTGTCCAGGGCAAGCAAACCAAACTTCCTTTCCCGAAGGCATCTCATAATAGGTCAAATGAGATTTTAGGGTTGATACACACTGATTTATGTGGACCTATGGCACAATCATCTTTAGGAGGAGCAAAATATTTTTTAACCTTCACAGATGATTACACAAGAAAAACTTTTGTTTATTTTTTAAAAGCAAAAAGTGAAGTATTTGATAAATTTAAACTTTTCAAGGCTCTTGTAGAAAATCAGACTAACAAAAGAATTAAAATTCTGAGGAGTGACAATGGTCGTGAGTACATTAATACTCAGTTTCAGCAGTTCCTGGCCAAGCATGGAATTGTGAACCAAACCACGGTTCCACACTCACCAGCTCAAAATGGAGTCAGCGAGAGACTGAACAGGACAATCATGGAAAAGGTGCGGTGTATGCTGCATGATGCCTGCCTGGACAAGCGGTTCTGGGCAGAGGCAGTGCAGACAGCTGTTTACATTAAGAACAGGACACCATCAAAAGCTGTGATGGGGACCACTCCTGAGGAAAAATGGACAAATCAAAAGGTAGATGTTAGCCATTTCAGAATTTTTGGTTGTTTGGCATATGTGCTAGTAAATAATAGGAGTAAACTGGATCCTAAATGCAAAAAGTATATATTTGTTGGGTACTGTGAAGAAAGTAAAGGTTATAGGTTGATTGACCCTGAATACCCATCAAAATGCATAAAAGCCAGGAATGTATCGTTCTTTGAAAATCAATTTATTTCAAAAATTAAAAATAACTCACAGATAGATAATAATATGTCATATGATGATATTGTGGATATTACTGTGTCACCCTGTACAGTCACAACAATTGATGACGGTACAAGTAAACAGTCTGAACAATCCAGTATGGAGTTACAATCATTCAATGACCAGTCCAGTGCTGAAATGCCTGATGAAAAATGCCACTCTGATGACATATCAATTAAGTTAAAAAGACAGAGACGGCAAGAGATTTTTGAGACATTGAATGATAGTGCTCCAGAAGAGTCCTCTATTCAAAGCCCAGATAATGGCTTGGATGAAACTTACATTCCCTTTTTGGACCCTTACAGACTTACAGGTAGGACAAAAACCTGTTAAATGCAAATGGGTTTTTAAAGTAAAACGGGGCCTCAATGGAACAATATTAAAATATAAAGCCCGTCTTGTTGCTAAGGGATTTACACAAAAATATTGTGTGGATTACCAAGAAACATTTGCACCAGTAGTAAGATATTCTACAATTAGAATGCTATTTGCTATAGCGGTTGAATATAATTTACATATAGATCACCTAGATGTAAAAACAGCCTTTTTGAATGGCGATCTTCATGAAAATATATTCATGGAGCAACCTGAAGGATTTGTTTTAAAGGGGAAGGAAAGCAAAGTTTATAAATTAAACAAATCCATATATGGACTTAAACAAGCTGCCAAGTGTTGGTATGATAAAATAGATAGCCTACTGACTAAGAAAATGGCCTTTATGAGGTCGTCAGTTGAACCATGTGTATATTTTAAATCCCAACAAGGCAACCTGGCCATTGTGGCCTTGTATGTTGACGATATACTTTTATTCACTTCTTCAGACATGGAAAAGAAAAAGATAAAGGATCAGTTAATGACTGAGTTTGATATTAAAGACTTTGGCACTGTTCATGAATTCTTAGGAATGAGAATATGTAAAGAAAAAGATTCGATAACTCTTGATCAAACTAATTATATAAATAATATGTTAAGCAGATTCAAAATGGAGGATTGTAAACCTATTGCAACTCCGATGGAAGCTGGCATCAAGCTTACAAAAGCCGAGAAGAAGTCCGACTGTAAATACAGAAACTTAATTGGCTGTCTTATGTATGTCGCAGTTTGTACTAGACCAGACATTGCTCACGCAGTAAGTTTTTTAAGTCAATTTAATGAATGTTTCTCAGACGAGCATTGGAAGGCAGCGAAACGCGTATTGAGATATTTAAAAGGTACTATTAATCATCGTCTTATTATTACAAAGTCTGGTTTGAACATCCAAGGTTTCGTGGATGCCGATTGGGCCTCCTGTCAAATAGATAGAAAGTCGTATACAGGGTATGTTTTTAAGGTAGGCAGTTCAGTTATTTCATGGGAAAGTCGCAAACAACAAACCGTAGCTTTGTCTTCTACCGAAGCTGAATATATGGCACTTTCAGATGCATCCAAAGAAGCATTATTTATAAGTACATTTTTCAATGAATGCTTAAAATTAAAATGTGTACCAACTTTGTTTAATGATAATCAGTCTGCACAAAAATTATGTGAGAACTCTATGTTTCATGCTCGTACGAAACACATAGATGTACGACATCATTTTATCAGGGATATTATTTGTAAGAATTTAATTAATGTAAAATATCTTTCAACAGATAAGATGATAGCAGATATGTTAACAAAACCACTTGTAAGGGATAAGTTTGAAAAGTTTATGTTACAACTAAATTTAAGTCCCCTGTAATAAGATATGCTTTAATTTGTTAAACTCATTGTTAATGGTTATAAAGGGATAATTGTATTGTATCCAATTAGACTTAATAAGTTTTTGTTTAAGGGCAGGTGTTGGAATAAAAAAAAAAAATTATATTAACAAAAACTATGGTCACGAATGTTCTCTCTTTTTTTATCTGTTGTCTTTGGTACATTCTTTCTTAATCTGTCACAATGTAAAGTGTTTTTTTAGCTACTATTTTTATATTAAAATCTCTGCCGATCAACTAAGTTTTTCTAGTTATTTCTATATAACCCATCAAAATGAATAAAAAAGGCATATTAAATGCCCTTATGACAGGTCACAACAACGTTTAGGTACATTTATATAATAATCATGTTTTAACACTATCAATTTAGAAAACAAGCAGGCAGGTATGGACACAATAAGAAGGATGGGGCTTAGATAAAGGGTTGTGATTTGTAGGAAAGGAAACGAACGGGATATGGCAGGAATGCTAGCAGGGAATTGACGGAAAAATAAAATAGGAAGCTTGTAAGATTTGACTGGAAATGTGGATAAGAATATATAAAAACACATCTACAGTATAAACGTAACAGGGAATCCCAATGTTCTGCTTTACTTTACACTCGTGTAGGAAAAGACAATAACATAATTATGACGTTTGTTTTACAACATTATTTACAATCACGTCCTGTTTTGTTTCACCATGCATATACACCAACATTTTGAGTTATGTACGAGTGGGTGCATAATATATCATTCGGTACATTTTTTCGGCAAAAATAAACACAGGTCGTACCGTTTATTGCGTGTACGTGTAAGAGATTATAAGCGTATGCACACCACAGTTCTATCTTTGTTTATCTACTTTCGCGGTACGAATTCGTAAATAGTTGAATGTTTATTGAATTCCTATAACGCCTCGAGCGGAGCGTTTACAAAGTGCTATCAATACGAAATTCACATTGTTTTGTATAGGTTTAATTGAAATGCCGCCGGCGTGACCGTGTCACGTTCCGTGATCATTTTCGGCGCCGTTAATGTGGGTATTCCATTTTCATGCGACATCTTTTCGAGATGGGCAATTGTTTTATTTCGGCGATGTTTTCACGTACTGCGTGTTTCTTCAATGAAAAAGGTTGCTGATTTGCATCATCGGTTTTAAATATTCCAAAGTAATTTTATACGTAATCAAATAACATTCAAAGGTATATATATAATAAGCTCACGCCTGTATCTCCGTAGAGGTAGGTAGAGGCGCACTAGCGAAGTAGAATACCCACATTTCGCCGAGCTTAGTTCCGTCCCAGATGTGATAGGCGGCGATCGTATCGCCTTATCAAGCACTTATACTGAAAAATTCAATATCACTTTCCCCGACCTGAGGATCGAACTCGAGACCTCAGGACGAATACCATTACGCCACCTAGGCTCGGTTACATAAAATCTTTAAGTCCGTTAACATTCAAACCTATTATTTTTTTATCCTTCTTATCTGGAATTTAATAATTTAATCATCTACATACAATAAAAATTAGAATCCTAATTAATTTCCATATATTTATGAGCCTAGAACAATTTAAAATTGCTCAATTCATGAATAGTTTTAATTTTGTTACAAGATATCTTCGGCAAAAGTAGCTCGATTTTTTTGTAATGAATAAATCAATAAATAAATACACCCAACAGTCTGTCACACAACATCTAGTCCTGACCCCACACTAGGTATAACCTGTATCGTGAGTGTCAGAGACTATGAGAGACTTTCGGTCTCACAACAACTAACAACTCGGTGTAATAAAAACCTTTGAAGATACACCAAGCCTCATTGATTAATACCTATAGCATCTGAAACATTCCGTCCTGCTCCCTTACTCTTGCACTCGATTCGACTTTGAATTCGATTCGGTTTAATTTATCGTCTTAAAATTCCACCGAAATCGGGTTAAAAAGTGCGCTAATGTTGCATTAGATTCGAGAACTTGTCATTTGGGTAATTTTAACCGTGACATTAGTGCACTTTTTAACTCTATTTCGGTGGAAATTTTAAGTTACTAACGCCCGGTTCCAATAAACAATCTCAGTTCGAATGCGCAGATAGATTACAAAAATTTGCCAATAAGAACACGGTTTGAACATAATTCCGTCAAATGACTCGATTTGATTGGTTTGTAACGGCTATAATGCAATGTAAGCACATGCATGCTTAGTTGTTAGGACGAGTAGTTCGTAGAGTATTGTGGAGTCCAGCACTGTGTTCACGCGTATTGTCTGTCTTATTAATATGTGTTCTGTACATATACCATTTACAATAAACATTATTTCTATACAAACTTTGTGGACTTATTGTGTTGTCTAACTAATTTCCCCATTTGGTATATCACTATAATAATAATAACCGAACAGTAAGTGATACAGGACAGGTTCATAATTGCGATCTATCGGCACTAAACTAAGATCGTTTATTAAGACCGGCCGTAAATAAAGTCGAATCGAAATCAAATTCCAATCGTCAAGAGTTAGCCCCCTGGTTCCCCATCACAATTCAACCGAAAGCTCAGATCTCCAGGGAGCGGGCTATAATAATTGTCAGGCAGGTAATCATACTAGATTGCGCCTCTGAGCGACCACCGTGCGGGACGATTTATCAAACTTATTGTCCCGTTGGGACCGGAGCCGCGACTTCACTTTCCATTAGAACAGCCTGCTTTGTAACTAAGGTTATCAGATCGGAAATGGCGGTGCCTAAGAAGGAATCATAGTTGTTTTTTGGTTGAATACTTATATCATCACATCAGTTTAAAAACCTAAGAACAGACTACAAGATATATCCGATATTGACCAAATTTAAAGTAAAACAAGCTCTATCGAACGCAAAATCTGGAAATCGGTCAATATTTATAAGTAACATACATATTAAATTATATTACATTTACATACATATTGTTTCAGATGTTTTTGTCATATTAGTATTAGTTTTTTACGAATTTGTTCATTTTAGAGTAATTAGTTTACAAACCGTTCTAAAATTGTTAAATAAATAAATAAATAAATAAAAAAGAATATACAGACGAATTAAGTATCTCCTTTTTTGAAATTGGTAAAATTTTTGTTTTTGTTTTAAAATAACAGCCCTGTTTCGTCCTTGGTCTAGTGGTAGCATTTATGTGTCGTGACCCGGGAGGTCGTCGGTTCTGTTCCCAGGTCGAGCGGGGTATTTTTCTTACACGATTTGCTCGGGAACAGATCCGCCAGAAGGGGCTTGACGTCAGGCAGGCAGACAGACTAAAAACTAGGCCAAACCTTTTCTGCAACATTCCTGAAAAAGTATGTTGCGTCGATCCCACATTAAGGTAGGATAGGGGCAGGTAGAAAGAAAGCAAAGATTATATAACAGCCCAATTAGATACAACATAGAATGTATAACTTTACAAAAGTTTAATGGGATTTAAGCCGTAGCGGATTAAAGGACAATGTTTCATTATATTTTCAATTAAGTCAAGATTGTTTTCGTCGAGAATCGGAGAGTTAAAGTTGTTGTCTTGTCCTAGGGCTAAATCTTGCTGGCTGGATCTTGATAACAAAGGATAGTAAAGGTGCAATGTAATATAAATCTAAAAGATGTAAGAACAAAGCCTCATTCGGAATAAGAGAGATTGTCTTGACCGAAGCGGTAATAATAGAAAACTTTTAGTTACGAAGACGCACCACACTTGAAAACATGAATCTTATGTAGAAGAACCCCATAAACAACAGTTTTCTGTTATATTTTCATCTAAGTTTTAGAAGAAAGTATTCAATTAAGGACTTACATTTTGTATTACAAGACTATAAAAAAAGTATCTTGGTATATAATATAGTCCTGTTAAGGACTAATATGTTATAAATAGGATACTATTTTTGTTTATAATTGAGAACCTTCTTATATGTCTATCTAAGGCTGTCGAAAAGTTGCTCCAGTTTGTTTGAACATAGGAAACTGCATTACAGGTGTGTATTTACATATTTTATATTCCGATAGACTGCCTCCGCGTCGTGGTGGTAATTCGGTACGACTACGGTTCTGAGGTATCGGGTTCGATCCCCGGGTCGGGCAAAGTGATATTGGATTTTTCCCTATCAGCCCGGAGTCTGGAATTTGTGCCCGATATGGCGATAGGCTCGCCCCCTATCACATCTGGGACGAAACTAAGCTCGGCGAAATGTGGGTGTTCTAGTTCGCTAGTGCACCTCTGCCTACCCCTTCGGGATACAGGCGTGAGCTTATGTGTTATGTTATTTTATATTCTTATTTTGAATAAAATCTTATTCACAAACATTAACTCTAAATTCGCGTTTGCAAATCTAAAATACAACCGTGACATCACCAGGAAGTAGTATTCTCTAAATATCTAAAGCAACACCTGTTTCGTATCTTAACACATTAGCGGCCACAATGCTTGTTGTATCCACAAACGTCGTTTTATCTCTGAGTAAACTAACAGTGAGGTGCAATCTATATAGACAAAGATACACTCTACCGTGAAAAACTAATTCCATAAAGGAAAAAATCGTAACCTAAAATACATTTTCAGAATAGCTCTGCCAGTGACGTGTATAGATATTCCGATCGGGGTGGACTAAAATCTTACGCTATTGTTTTCCTCAACTCTTGCGACACCATCATAGTGATTATCATCTGTATCGACTTAAAACATAATCCGAGCATTGATATTTTGAAAATCCGTATTTAGTTACAATTTTATTCTTTATTTATGTTAATGGCAAATTATTAGTAGACACTGTCTATATGTCTATACGACTGCACGAATGAGCTCTGCTTATTATTGTATTGAAATCGATAAGATGACGTGCTCAATAATTTTGCAACATTTTTATCTATATTAATATGAGTATGCACTGCTCGCATGTGATAGCTCAGTTGGGAATGGTACGAACTGCCGAGACGAGTATCGGAGGTTTGAGACCAACCCCAAAAAGAGCACACACCTCTGACTTTTCTATGTTAAGTGTGTTTTCATTGTAAAATATCGCTTGCTACAACGGTGAAGGGAAACACCGTGAGGAAACCTGCATACCCGAGAATTTCTCCACAAGAATTTCGAAGGTATGTGAAGTCTACCAACCCGCATTAGGCCAGCGTGGTAGACTAAGGCCTAACCCCTCTCACTAGTAGAGGAGGCCCGTGCCCAGCAGTGGGACAGTAATATTACAGGGCTAATATTATATATGCACTGCTCGCATCAATTTTCTGATACAATCATAGTAAAACCCTGCATTAAATTTTCCGGTACGCTGAAATCATTACAAGAGCTTTGAAAATGCAGTGATAAATCTCCACTATGAAACACAAATACATATCGGATAAGAGTTGAGGCTAGCTAATGCATAACTTGATAACTAAAAGCTTTGGTACGTCACAATATAATTCTGAATATTGTGATGTTTTGAGCTACCTGCTCGTATGTTTGTTAAAAAGGATTTGGGTCAAACCGCAAGGGATCCTCGGTTGCTCTTTGTCGTTATTGTGATAATTCGTGTGCTCATTATAAAGATACTGTAAGGATTTGTGCCATACAATGATTCAGGTCGTTTGATTACATTTGTGGTCAGGTTAAAGCTTCAAGGTCTAGTTTACATTTGAATATTCTATGTACCAGAATTTATATTATTACGTCTTTGTTACCATGTTTACAATAAATTATAAAACAGTTTTGATTCTTCCCACAAAATTAATTTGTCACAGAATAATTTATATAATTTTGAGATACGGTAATCTTTCTTTCTACCTGCCCTTATGCCACCTTTTTTTTTTATGGCAATTGAAATACATTATGCCAATGTCAAGTTAGGGAAATTGTTTTTCTACATGTAAGTGTTCGCAAGTGCAATGAAGTCGTATGTGTTCGAGTTCAAGGCCCAGCTGGAGTTTTGGCGTCAATTACTTCCAGTTAGATGCTTTTTAGACGATTTTCTCGCAGCGGAGGAATCGAACATGGTCGACCCATCCACCCGACAAAAGGCATCCAAAATCACTTATTTCAAAGCTTCCACATACTGTCCATCTTCGTTGGTGTTTATTGCTTAGATACACATCACATTTAAACCACAAACACAACTTTAGACTAAAATATGAAATCATTAAAACAAGCGACCACCCGCACCGTCAGAATTCCGGCCAAAAACTCTTATCCCACCTTAATGTGGCGTCGCGACGGCGTAACACACTTTTTACGCGATTGATGTTGTATGCTTCTGAGGTACAGAATTGGGTACTTGACTAATTTTTGTTATTAATTTTATATGAAATTTACGTCATCTAAAATATAGAACAGAAAGAAATATTGAAATATTCTCAAAAATAAAAAAGTTATAAGCCTTTAAAGTTGGGTGTAACCTTCAAACTGCGGGAAAGAGAAGTTTTAATCAATTAAGTTTTTAAGTATAATCACGTCACCGCCACAACGGTACGTGCGTTGGAAAGGGATCGCAAGATATCTCCATTATGCCCCCACTCCAGAATTTAAAATTACTGCCTCATTTTTCAACCACATCACATCTGGGACTGAACTAAGCTCGGCGAAATGTGGGTGTTCTAGTTCGCTAGTGCGCCTCTGCCTACCCCTTCAGGGATACAGGCGTGAGCTTATGTTTATGTTTTTCAACCAATTTCGATGCAGTTTTTACAGAAGGGTTTCTTGCTATTACAAATAAATATGTGTATAAAATCTAACATAGTCAGGTACCTAATTGAATGTTCAAAGAAAACATATTCTAGTAATAAGTCGAGTGTATTTTATACCTTTATTTCAAACTGGAACATCTCTTGGTTTCGACCATGAAAATAGAAACTCTTTGTGCAATTCTGACATGTGTTCGCTATTTATTTGTACGAATTAGTAATTTATGGAGTGCATTACGGCTTGGGAGATGGAAACTACACAGCCGCTCCGCTGTTATAAAGCTTTATCTTTGATGCATTGACGCGAAGAATGCGCGTTATGGTGATATATTGCGCATTTTTGTTCTATGTATATATATTTTCTTTCTACCTGCCCTTATCCCACCTTGATATGGGGTCGGCGCAACACACTTTTTCAAGCATGTTGTAGGGGGGATTTGGCTTAGTTTTTACGACCGGCTGCCTGTCTGACGTAAACCCTAAGGGACCCAGTCTCGGGTAAATTTAATTAGAAAATTCGCTTTCCCCGTCCTGGGAATCGAAACCAGGACTTCCTGGTCCACAGCCCATATATGCTGCCACTAGACCAAGGAGGCGACGTTTATGTGTATACTATGTATGTATCAAAACTTAAGTCTTACTTATAAAAAAATTTAATGAAGTATCATTAAATTACTGTCTCTTTTTCTCTTCTATATATTTGACGCAAGGAAAAAAGATAACTAATTTTACGAAAAGTACTGCTTAAAAATTACTATGTAAGAAGCGTAGCGCAAGTAACACACATAACTTATTATTATTATTATAACTTTATTTAATTGAGAGTAGGTATAAAAAACATTTCATATTAGGTAGTATAAACTCCATGGAAACCGAAAATTCAACATAATATAATTTATATACAGATAGTAGGATCCCTCAGAGAGGGTTGACACCAGGCAGGCAGCCGGTCGTAAAAACTAAGCCAAATCCTTTGTGCAACATGCTTGAAAAAGTGTGTTTGCGCCGACCCCACATTAAGGTGGGATAAGGGCAGTTAGAAAGAAAAAGATTGTATTAATATCAATAAAATACTACGATTTCAAATAACTCGAAATAACTTTATATAGATTAAAAATGAATCATCTCAATTTTCGCTCTAATTCATCTCGAATACCACAGACGGAATATGCAAATGCTATTATTGCATTGCCAACGTTTCGACGCTAATGGTCTCAGTGGCGCATGATAGTGCAAACAGGCTTAAATTTAATCTGCTACAATAAAATACAAAGAACATTTTCTCGAATGATCACTTATTTTAGAAAATGTATGTGCGATAATGATATTTGATGGACTCTCAAAACGCTACGTAGCATTCAACATAGAGGTCGGTTTTTTAAGTTTGTTAGGCATTATTTTATTCGTGTTTTTTTTTAAATAATACAACATAAGCTCACGCCTGTATCCCCGAAGGGGTAGGAGGCGCACTAGCGAACTAGAACACCCACATTTCGCCGAGCTTAGTTCCGTCCCAGGTAAGATAGTGTGCAAGCCTATCGCTATATCCGGCGCAAATTCCAGACTTCGGTCTGATATGGAAAAATCCAATATCACTTTGCCCGACCCGGGGATCGAACGCGAGACCTCAGAACCGTAGTCGTACCGAAATACCACCATGCCACCGAGACCATAATAATAATAATAATACCCCCAACAATCGTATCAAATATTGTTCTCCAACTACTGTTGAGTGACTTACCGCCGAATGTTCATACACTTAAGGTGGCCTTATGTCTTTGGAGCCGGCTTATATGTCAAAATTGTATGGCGAAAATCAATATAAGAAGCCGTTAAAGTTGAGCAGCGTTTGACCATTCGGGCGATAATCTCAAAATAATTAGTTAGCTATAGCCTACTTTATAAAAATCTCTGATGGCGCTTTATTTTCCGTCGTCTATATCCAGCGCTAAATTTTGTTTCATTTTAATATCATTAAATATTCTAAAGCCAATATTAATATATTGCGAAATTCCTCAACTTGATTACACGACGAGTATTTCAAAAATTTAATTTTATACCTTATTACGGAAGTATAACGTCGATTTTCTTTATTTCAGGTAGCAGCCTCTAAGTGATAAAGGCACATTAAATTATCTTTAAAATAAGTGCAGTGTATAGAGTATCAGGAAGTTTTATCAAGTTACAGTCTTCGGTTATTCTCCGTTAAAGGTGAGTGGAAAAATGTACATATATAATTTTTTCTACCTCTAGACTAGGTAACTGTTCTACAGAAAAATAATATGCAAAGATATTATGTAAATAAAGGAATATTTTTTCCTCATTAGCTCGACGAACTAATCTAACATAACATAACATAAGCTCACGCCTGTATTCCCGAAGGGGTATGTAGAGGCGCACTAGTGAACCAGAACACCCACACTTCGCCGAGCTTAGTTCCGTCCCAGATGTGATTGGGGGCGAGCCTATCGCCATATCGGACACAAATTCCAGACTCCGGGCTGATATGGAAAAATCCAACATCACTTTGCCCGACCCGGGGATCGAACCCGAGACCTCAGAACCGTAGTCGTACCGAAATACCACCACGCCACGGAGGCAGTCTAATCTATGTAATAATAAATAATAATATTAGCCCTGTAATATTACTGTCCCACTGCTGGGCACGGGCCTCCTCTACTAATGAGAGGGGTTAGGCCTTAGTCTACCACGCTGGCCTAATGCGGGTTGGCAGACTTCACATACCTTCGAAATTCCTGTCAAGAAATTCTCGGGTATGCAGGTTTCCTCACGATGTTTTCCTTCACCGTTATAGCAAGCGATATTTCACAATGAAAATACACTTAACATAGAAAAGTCAGAGGTGTATGCTCCATTTTGGGGTTGGTTTCGAACCTCCGACACTTGTCTCGGCAGTCCATACCATTCCCAACTGAGCTATCGCTGCTGCTAATCTATGTATGTGGCGAAATTTGGAAACACAATCCTTTTATATAGTGTGTAGGAAAATGATTTATTTTTTATACACATTTGAAATATAACTATATTTCTTTGTACGTTATGAATTACGACGTGGAGAAACAAAATCTGGTGGTACGACTCTCATGTGCGGGAGTTCGACTGGGTAGGTCATGCGATATCTATTTTTATTGCCAATCAGTATTATGCAAGCACTCTTGTGTTCCAGTTTTAAGGACAGTGTAGGCAGTGTAATTACTGAGCATATGAGACTTAACATCTATAAAATTCTAATGTGTCAGGTTGACGAGCGCAGTGCAGTGCCACGCAGTGCTTTGTTATTCGAAGTGTGAGTGATGTTGCTATTGTTTATGGGTAGTCTTATCGCATATCAGACGAGCGGCGTGGTCATCCCATCATTCATACCTACATACACAAACACGCCTGCATCCCATGGAGGTAGGCAAAAACTATTGTGATTCAATTACCAAAAAAATCTACTAAAAATATTCACTCACGATGTTATTCAACAAACATAAATATGGCCCATTCGCCACATTCATAACATACATACATAAGCTCACGCGTGTATCCCCGAAAGGTAGGCAGAGGCGCACTAGCGAACTAGAACACCCACATGCAGAGATAATTTAGCCAGGCTACATATTCGTAGCAATTTCGTGGTTGTCGAGACATACATTATCATTAGCCACCATTATGGTAAAGGTCGCGATCAAATTATGCGGTTGAAGGATTATTTTAGGTCGATTGACATCGATTTATCGACCGACTTCCAAAAAGGAGGAGGTCCTCAATTCGGCTGTATTTTTTTATGTATGTTACGCGATATCTCCGCCAACTGTGGATAGATTGTCAAAATTATTTTTGTGTTCCATAGAGCTTATTTCAAAGGTTCCCATATAAATTTGGTCACGATCGGATTTGAAGTCGGTCTGTTAAGTTTTTAAACTTCTGATTATTATTTACTGAAGTTCAAGCCTCAACATAAGCTTTTATAGCATAATTAGATTTAAAACTTGACTGCCTCCGTGGCGTGGTGGTATTTCGGTACGACTACGGTTCTGAGGTCTCGGGTTCGATCCCCGGGTCGGACAAAGTGATATTGGATTTTTCCATATCAACGCGGAGTCTGGAAATTGTGCACGATATGGCGATAGGCTCGCCCCCTATCACATCTGGGACGGACCTAAGCTCGGCGAAATGTGGGTGTACTAGTTCGCTAGAGCGCCTCTGCCTACCCCTTCGGGGATTCAGCCGTGAGCTTATGTGTGTGTGTGTGTGTGTGTAGATTTAAAATCAGATTTCAAAACCCCAATCGTGACTTTTATGCTGTTGTCTATCAAGGAGTTAAAACTTATTACTCCGTACGCCTTCATCAGATATTAAGCACATTTATGACATCTCTTGGACTAAGCTCTATAGAACACAAATATAATTTTGAAAATTGAAAATTTACTGCCTTGTTGCCATGCTATGTGCTATACTCGCATGCGCGATACGACTATCGTTCTGAGGTCTCGGGTTCGATCCCCGGCTCGGGCAAAGTGATATTGGGTTTTTCTACTCAGTATCAGTCCGGAGTCTGGAATTTGTACCCAATATGGATAGGCTCGCCCTCTATACATCTGGGACGGAAATGCGCTCGACGAAATATAAGCCTATGTATGTATTAAAATTGGTCAATAAAGCATAACATAACATCATAACATAAGCTCTCGCCTGTATCCCCGAAGATGTAGGTAGAGGCGCACTAGCGAACTAGAACACCTACATTTCGCCGAGCTTAGTTCCGTCCCAGATGTGATAGGGGGCGAGCCTATCGCCATATCGGGCACGAATGAGCATCTTCTTTAAAAGTCAGTAAAAGCGTGCGCTTGTGTATGAACTTATAAAAGAAAGATCCCCTCGCTGTCTTCCCATCAGTCGTAACAAAAGTCTTTTGTTACCACATAATCAGTGCGCGATAAGACCGTGGAGATAGGCGTATAGCGACCTAGTTTACACCCGAGCGACACCTAGTTGCATTGAACGCTTTCTTCGGTAAGTGGGTGTTCCCTTGAATTTACAATGAGCTATGTAATACACTATATTGTGCGTTATGAATGATATCGTTTCTATTATGTAAGGAAGTGATGAAGAACAATCTATATATTTAACACGCTAGGAATGTCTATCATCACAAAGGCCCATTTAGACGAAGAAAGTTACTCGCACGTTTCGGTACGAGGAATCGTACGCAATTATCACAAGCAATAATCGCCATAATATTATCCGCCATAATATAATATATCGCCATTAATATACCTCTACAATGTTTACATACAGGCAAGAACTAAATTCTCATCTACGATTATATCATACGAGATTCGCAAGTCACTTATCGCTAGGCAATAATTTCCTGCGTCTGTTTAAACCGCGAAATTATAGTAAGAAGATTTTTTTTGCTCACGAAAATCTCGACTTGTATATACACGATCTCGTATGACATTTTTTCAAGTTCATACGAGTATAGCACGAATCGGTTTAAACTGTTTTGAGTGCGAGATTTGTCTTTCGAGATTATTTTGTTTACACCGATACAATCAAGATTTCATTGCGAGGTAATTATCGCCAATGTAGAAGAGCGAGAAGTGTGAATGTCTATACAAAGATACTTTTTATATTCTTTCGATAATCGTATCTTCGAGGCGAGTAACTCTCTCCGTCTAAATGGGCCTTTAGCCACAAGAGATCTACACAATAGTCACTAAAAGCTATAAAACCGAACTCAAAATTTATCCGATCATGACCAGAAACATAGGACCATCCAAGTTCTATCGAACACAAAAAGATTCTTGAAAGTCAGTGCACATTTGCAGGATATATCAAATTCTTCATGCATGCACGTTCCGACTTATCCTTTCTCGAGTATATAAATAAATACAGCCAACAGTCACACATATAGTCCTGACCCCACACTAAGATCGAGTCTTGTGTAGAGGGTATCAGGAACTACGAGAGACATTCGGTCTCACAACACCCAAACTCGAAACAAATATCTGTGGGCCACACAGACATTTGTCTCGGTGCGGTAATCGAACCCGCGACCTCACGTTCCACAGCCGGCTACTCGCCCGCTGCGCCACGGAGGCTGTCAATATCTCTGACATGGGGGGTGACTCCTGACGCTCGATTCGAACTTGAATTCGATTCGGTTTCATTTATTGACTTAAATTCCACCGAAATCGAGTTAAAAAGTGCATTAATGTCACGTCAAAAATTACCAAATGACAAGTTCTCGAATATTATACAACTTTAGCACACTTTAAAAGTCGATTTCGGTGGAATTTTAAGTAAATATATGAAACCAAATCTAAATCACAATCGCATCGAGCATCAGGAGTCACCCACATGGTCAGAGAACGTCTGATAGGTTCATTGTTTTTTAGTGGGAATATTAATACTATAAAAGTAAATAATATTAATATATTAAAATATTAATACTGATAAAGGTCGCAGGAAGTCGCTGGATGCAGGCCGCTTCCAACAGGTCGATCTGGAAATCTTTGGGGGAGGCCTATGTTCAGCAGTCGACGTTCTATGGCGTATGATGATGATGATTAATACTATAGAGGTAGATGTAACAGATATAAAGTAAATACTTTAAAAAATAACAAATATACTCGTATATACTAATAAAAATTCCAGGTCATACATATTTATAATAATCTAATATCGTAACACATTTTTTTATAAATATTCTTTCTATTATTAAATAACCTGAACAACATCGACACTACTCATCATAATATGGCTATTATTGTCACATATTCACAAAATTAAACATTTCGGCAACAGATATTATGGTGTTTTATAGGATAGTTACTATAATTTTTTATCATACTTTGATGTTAATATTTTTGTTGAAATATTTTAAATACATAAATAGACTTACACCTGCAGGTCGATTCTCTAAGGTTTCATTTGTGAAAACAACGTTGCGGCATCATTGCGGCAACGATATTTTCATTTTTGTATTCAGCAAGGTACAAAGCGCACGCACTAGCGCTATGCGTGATGACGGCGCTTATGCGAACTAGCTCTCTCGAGCGAGACATTTGACATAAATGTATGGAAAATTGTATTCTCTAAGACCCAACAACGTTGAACGCTCCGACGATCTCAAAGATATGCGCTGCGGGAGCTCGTCGTCGAACGCAACATTTATGGCGTTTCTTAGAGAATCGACCTGCTGTATCCTAGAAAGAGTAGGCAGAGACGAAGTATATATCCAGATTTCGCCGAGCTTATTTCAGTTACAGTTGTGATTGGGGCGAGCCTATCGCCAAATAAAGGGGTAACATTTAAATAAAATCGAAGCAAACCCTTCCAGACAACTAAAACATTTTGTTTACAATAGATATAAGTTATAACATCTTCATAAGTTCATTTTAAAATGAATCTGTTTATATCATTCAATATGATAATCCAATTTTACTGCAAGACACACATAACATAACATGTGCAAGAAGAGGCGATTAATAATAATAATATTCATCATCATCATCATCATCAGCCATAAGACATCCACTATAATATTACTGTCCCACTGCTGGGTCTCCTTTACTAATGAGAGAGGTTAGGCCTTAGAGAAGAAGAGCTGATTAAATCTTCGAAATATTCCTGATAAAAAATTACAGCAAATATATTTCCTTAATCATAAGAACATTATTGGAATTCCATAATGGACGCAACATACGCATATGATAATATCGAGTGAGTCTAACAATTTGAAGCTAACGAGTGTATCGGGGGCATGTGACTGGAACCATTACCTACTTATCGTATAGAATATTGGTACCATTGAATGTTAACGACACGTGAAATGTACGCTATTCACCAAATAATGTCATCGGATATCATTTTACGGTGCTCTCTTCTATCTACAATTGTGATTACATCTGTAAGATGGTTTCGATTTTTATAACATACCCATAATTTTTTTTGGGATAATAAGTAGCCAATGTTACTTAGTAATATGTAATGTATCTTTCCGTAGGTGAAAGAATTTTTAATATAAGTTGAGTAGATTCTGCGACTATACCCTTGGCCCAGTGGCAGCATATATGGGCTGTGGACCGGGAGGTCTTGGGTTCGATTCCCAGGTCGGGCAAGCGAATTTTCTAATTTAATTTGCTCTGGATTGGATCCCCCACAGGGGGCTTACGTCAGGCAGGCAGTCGGTTGTAAAAACTAAGCAAAATTCTCCTCATTCTACAAAATGTTTAAAAATTTTATTGGCCCTCTAGGGGATCGCGTCCCGGACAAATCGTCTTGGGAAAGACTCCCGTCCGACCTAGGAATCGAACCCAAGACATTCCGATCCCGAGTCCATATACGCTGCCAGACCAAAACGCTTCTTTACACGCGAATAATAATCGTAAATCGCAGTTAACAAATGTGTTCCTCACTCGGTCGATACGAGTTATTCAATTGCGCATTGTACCAAGTTCGCCTAATTATTTAGCAACAACTAACAACCATTGTACTACGGTTTAGAAAGACGTAAATCTCTAGATTATTTGGCATTTTCCCAGTGTTCTGCACTGAGACCAACACTTCGTAAATTAACATTGAATATGTAGCCATGTGACTTATGTTTCCAGTTTACTGTACGTCGCTAAGGTTATTAATCAGTGTTACTGTTTGTTGTTCTAGTCGCCTTGGCCTATTTATTGGCATATAGGCTGCGATTAGGAGGTCCTGGATTCGATTCCCAAGCGAGGCCGGGTGTTTTTCGTTTTTCCTGAGACTGGATCCCCTAGTGGAATGCTCGCGCAACGCTATCAATCGAAGTCGGTGGAGACGCGTCGTGAAGGCTACTGTTTCAAAGGATTTAAAATAATAATAATAATGATCGACAACCCAACACCGCTCATCATTAAACCACGACCACCCTGTCAAGAGTGTACGACTGAAGAGAGAGAGAGAGGATCCCCTAAAGAGGGGTAGACGTCAGGCAGGCAGACGGTCATGGAAAGTAAGGCAAATACTTTCTGCGACATGCTTAAAAAGTGTGTGGTGACACCCGATATTACGACTGATCGCGTACCCCACATTATGTTGGGATAAGGCCCGTGCTCAGCAGTGGGATAATGAGTGATATTACAGGGTTAATAATATTATTATTATTGTATTATTATTAAAACCAACACTTAGAACCCATCAAAACATGTTATACAATAATCTTTTATACTCTCTATTATACAAGCATATGCTATCTAAAGCTTTTAATCGCCTCCTTGATCTAGTGATTGCATATGTGGGCTGTGGACCGGAAGCTCCTGGGTTCGAATCCCGGGTCGGGCAAAGCGAATTTTCTAATTTAATTTGCCTGGGACTGAACCGGGGTTGACGTCAGGCAGCCGGTCGTAAAAACTAAGTCAAATCCTTTCTGCAACATGCTTGAAAATGTGTGCTGCGGCCATCACATATTAAGGTGGGATAAGGGCAGATAGAAATAAAGAAAGATTATGTCTAAAGCATATTACAAGTACAATTTCCAAGTACATATTAAATATCGTAAATATGTATTACGGAAACATATTAAGTAATATTCGAAAAGACAGCTGACACAAGTAGATATCTCAAGCCAACAGAATTTCTGATGATCGTTCAAGCTCTCACTTTCCTTACATAAAATGGAGGGAAACTAATCAGTATGCCATTCCTCACACTTCACCGATCCCGACTTTATACAATTCTTTCAAAGTTTCAATTAGCTTCGGCGAAATCTTTTAACAACTCCTTTAATCTCACCAGCTGTTACGTTTTCAACAACCATTTAGCCCAATATTGGTTTTGCTAACAGACTTCTCGATGAATCACAATTTTTCTGTTTATTGATCCTATAACAAACGCACTTAGTATTGACACCTAGACGTGTTTTTGATAATGCGTATTATTCCGACTTCAGCGGCCTGAGCAGGAAAATTTCCGACAACGGTAAATGTATTCGAACTCGATGCGTGTCTATGAAATTTGTATGAAATATTAACCAAACGTCATCAGTGCGCAGCGAACTCGAATACATTTACATTAGTTTTTCGTGCTCGGGCTACTGAAATGGAGGAGTTTTCAATCGTCTTTTTTTGTTGTTTTCGCGGGGAAAGCGATTTACCGCTACCGCCGCGCCTGGGAGGAGACACGACGGTTATGTCGGGTTCGCCGTTCTTACGACCCAACGTTGACCCGCCTGGGAGAGATGGAAATCATCCGAGCGACCATTGGGCCGAGTCCCTAACACTATGTACACCCTACACCGACAATACCGACTTAAACCCCGCGGTGGCCCTCTTCGGCGCATTGGAACGGCCCCGGGTTTCCCTAAGCGAGAGGCGCCCAGGCTTCAACCGGAACCGTCCCTGGGTTTTCAGTCGTCTGTATATATTCTTTATGTATGTTAAACAATAACTCTGACATTATATTTACCTGTTAGGATTTTGTGCGAAGTGGAAGCATTTAAAGTAGTAGTAATGGTAGAGCCACGCTGAAGACAGTACGTCTACAGCAAGAATGGGGCGGTCCGATCGGTTTGATACCACTCTCCCATAGAAAACCGACGTAAAGTGGCAGCTTGCTGTCGCGTTTCGTTCGGTGAGTGAGATTTCCGGTGGCCCAATTCTCCTTCCCTTTCCCGATCCCTTTGCCCTCCCCTTCCATTCCCTCCTTTTAGGTTGGCAACGTACCCGTATGATTCGTTTTGTGTCGTGTGTGTCTATGGGCTGTGGAGATTACTTACCATCAGGTGACCAATCTGCTCGTTTACCACTCTCTGTCATAAAAAAAATAGGAAGGCAGAGAGAAAGAAAGATTTAGAATTGGTAACTAGAACCCTTAAAAAAATTATTAATAAATAAAGATTAACAAAACAAGTCCTATGGCTGATGATGATGATGATGAAAGATTAACAAAACTTAAGTCAATTCAGATCAAAAGTAAAGCCGCCAATAGTAAAGAGAGTAGGGAAATTTTCGACTATTTGATTTTGGTATTTTATATTCGAATATCTGATAGTTTTATTTTATACTGCGGCTTAAACATCAATTTGGAACAGTTTTGGGGCTCTGCGTAAGTTTTTCGACAAGAAATTTGTATTCCAGTTCAGTCTATTCGGTGTGTTTACTGTTTTTTTATTCAAATTATGTTCCTTTATCTCTTTCGGACTGTCGTCAACGGCACGCTTGGTTACCTTTTTATAAATGGTCTGTCTTTTACGAAGGATTTTTTCCGGAAATTTAGTATACTGATGTGTTTGAATTTTTTTTCGTGCTTCGTTGTTGATAGATCTATTGAATGTTTTATCATATTATAGTATAGATACATATACTCACGCCCTTTTCCCATAGGGGTAGACAGAGCTAACGTATTTCCATTTACTGCGATTCTTACAGATTATATTATATCTTTTGTCTTATTTTATCTTAGCACATTCTTCATACATGGACGTCGCTGGTATTCGTGTAGTTTCCAAAATAAATAATTCTACAATCGTACAGCTTTACAAATTGACGAAAGCTGACGAACCTTTTTCTCCTCTATAATATCTGTTTTTTTTTTGTTTAGTAGCTATCGACGAGCGTAAATGTTATCAATAGAAAATACATATTTACTAAAAAAAAATGTAAGTTATTCAACATGAGGTTCAATTAAAAATATCATTTGTGTGAAAAAGCTTCTATATTTAATTGAAAATAAAACTTTCTTTTTTGATAACAATAATTTAAAAACATTAATTGGCGCCTACATATTTAAGATTTCCAAAGCTGTCCTCATTGAATTTAGACTAGATCGAATAACTGGTTGTACAAACAAACGTTTGATATTAGTTTTATCTATTATTAATAATAAAATATATACGCATGCTGACGCCCACTTATGCGTTGAGATTTACGCTATCGACCTCTGTAGTTATGATAGCTATAAACGATAAAATGCATTTGCGAAAAGAATTTCTCGCTTTCACCTGGAGCATCAGAACTGCGGTAAAACAAAACACTTATCTATTTTAGAAGCGTTTTTATGGATATTATACGGGACATGGGGACCTTAATGGCTCTCCATTAATTTTAAGTGTTCTGCACCAAAAATGCTCTAACGCGTGTAAGCCGTTGTTAAATTACTTTCATTTTCTTATTTCGAATTTGGTATAGTCCAAGTATAGCATAAAAAAAACAAAATTATCAAATATGAGTCATTTTCTAAACTATTTTAATCTGCTACGATTGTTTCTTGTTTTTAGCTTGGTATATTTTATTCTTCAATCCACAAAGGGCTTCCTATTTGAGATCATCTGCTCAACAATACATAAGAAAGCTATATCTCTAGAGATTCCTAAGTTTTTTGGAGACGTTCCATTAAGGAGGATAAGAAGAAAGAAAGATTAGCAAGAACTATAGGCACTCTCAATAGCATAAAAAAAAATTACGTAATTTCCCATCAAAGCATAAAAAACTTCATGCAAGATTTTTCACGTAAAGTATTACTAGACTTGGGTGTTTAAAAATAAAAAAGTGAGCGGTTGAAAGCTTGCTCATCGCTCGGAGCCAGCCGAGCGGGATGTTCGATAGAGCGCAATTCATAATGTACGAGCTGGATTTACATCGGCTCCGTGTAGTATTACAGGTACGAGGAAAATTATTATAAAACATTTCAGTAACTTTATATTGAAAGTGTTATGATCGGGGTAGTATTTGCTCATGGCCTTCATATCCACCCTGATAGCGACCAAAGTACACTGTATGGTCTTAAAAAATAAATAACATAATGAACATAACGACATAAGCTCACGCCTGTATCCCCGAAGGGGTAGGCAGAGGTGCACTAGCGAACTAGAACACCCACATTTCACCGAGCTTATTTCCGTCCCAGATGTGATAGGGGGCGAGCCTATCGCCATATCGGGCACAAATTCCAGACTCCGGGCTGATATGGAAAAATCTAATATCACTTTTAGACACTTTTTAGACTGAAAGTGTTATGATCGGGCTAGCTTTTTTTTGCTGCTGGTCTTCATATCCACCTTGATAGCGACCAAAGTACACTGTATGGTCTTAAAAAATAAATAACATAATGAATAAAAAATATTTTATAAGAAATCATTATGTTATGACATAATGATTTCTTATAAAATATTATTATCTTGTAAAAAATGGTTCTGATTAAGTCGAAGTTCGATTTCAAAATTCCAAATCCTCATTGAGTTCGTTTCTTTGACTCCGACTTAGTCGAAGTTCGCTCTATAGATCCCAGCCTAAGATTTACGGGCAGGTGTAGGTGCTAACTACCAGGTGATTTAATTAGGCAGATACCTTTCAACAAAGTACTTACACAGGTGCGATCGAGTTAATATTTTCAGCACTATGTTTATAATAGTTAACTAGCGGAAGAGGCTGGCAAGAAAAACAAATCGTGCGGGTTTTTTTTCGTGGGATCTTTATATAATTTCGATGGAATGTAATCATAAAGTTTAAAAACCATATTTTAAAAACGCAGCAGCGACGGCTATGATTTTTGTTAAGGAGTTTACCTCGTACTGCTTCATCAGATGTGCCAGCAGTTGGAACAGAAGCTCAGCCATGAGATTTTTTACATTTTTCGCTAGAGACTTCGTAAAATATTTATATGAAAACACCTTAACGCCTCTAGCAATTACGTGGGGAATTAATGTTTTTCATACAAATTATTGTACGTGTCGCTAGTGAGAAATGTCAAAAAACAGCATCAGGAATATTTTTAACAATTAAATTTGAATCGAGATCGGTCGCATCGTAACATTTGTATGCAATATTAACCAAATGACTTTAGTGCACAGCAAGTTATCTATAGCTCGACCACGAGCGGTTTGACATTTCTCGATAACGACTATAGAATAGATTATTTTGCTCCGTCATCTATCTATTCTGTTCTGTAGGTATATAAAAATAACTTAATTAAACGTCGCAATCGGATTGAGTTATTCTTCTCTAAATGATAACCGAATGAGGCCAACTGTGAATAGGGCTCTATTATGAGCCTCATACACGCTTTCTTCTATAGGTGGATTGCCATAATGTATTATGAATTTCACTCGACGCCTCGCCCACAGCACCGGGACTACGTAACCGCCAGTAAAAGTCGCGAATCACCGATAAACTTTTACAAGCTACAATACAAACTGATGTAGAAAGCCAGACCACCCTAGCTGATTTATTAGCAACATTCCGTCATGATTTAGAATACACAGAAGCACTTAATCTCATAAGAAAAGATAGGGAATTGAATATTGTAACAATAATATCTGGTATAATATGTACAGAGCTGGTTTATCCGAGTAAATAAATGGAATTGTTGGAGGGTTGCCACGATATTGACAAATAAATTGCTCGCCCTTGATACCATTGTTTAAGATACGGGAATGCCTGCAATGTTTATTTAGCTTATTCATCATTGTGGCTGATTAAAATTGCTTCCGAATGCTTTTTCTGTTGGATTAGAACATCTGGTAGCGGAATAATTCTTAGCAATATATTTACTACTAGATTTGCTCTTTACTGCCTCGGTGGCGTAGTTGTATTTCGGTACAACTACGGTCCTGAGGTCTCGGTTCGATCCCCGGGTGGGGCAAAGTGATATTGGATTTTTCCATATCAGTCCGGAGTCTGGAATTTGTGCCCGATATGGCGATAGGCTCGCCCCCTATCACATGTGGGACGGAATTAAGCTCGGCGAAATGTGTACAGGCGTGAGGTTATCTTATGTATGTGTTGTTAATTGCCTTATTTATTTATTATGCGTCGTACTTACTGTGTGCAACGCATATTATGTACTTAGACATAACATACATAAGTAATTATGTACTTAGTCTGTTAAGAAATTGTTTTGCTGGCTTTTGCCCGTTCGTCACTTGGGGTGTCCACTGAAAATCAGCGCTGTGTGTGGTTAGCGCCACTGCACAGCATCATGCTGAGTGGTCACTTACTTATCACAGCCATGACGCAATACTTTTATAATTATAATTTTATTTTAAATTGTTTTACGTTGTGATGGTGGCGGTTAACAAATTGCTTTTCTTTCTTCTTCTTTCTTTCATTCTTTCTTTTTTAGGATCCGCTCGCGTGTGTCAAGTTTTCACACACATGGGCTAGTAGTTTTTTGTACGTTTGTCATTAGCGACCTCATGAAATATATGTATGGCAAACACCTCAACGCCTCTAGCGGTACTTTGGTAGAGCTCCGGTGTAGACAATTACGTTTACAGCACGAATGGTTCGGCTCGACCGGTTTGATACCACTGTCTTTCAGAAAATCGACGTAAAGCGACACCTCGCTGTCGAGTTTCGTCCGGTGAGTGAGATTTCCGGTGGCCCAATTCCTTCCCTTTCCCAATCTTATTTCCCTCCTTTTAGGTTGATGTGTAACTCTAGATTAGTCGCGCTGCTAGTCGTAGATCCGAATTCAAAAGGTCGTTATAAACTTTCACACTTATTTAGAGGACAGGATAGCAGACTTTACGTTTCATTTAAAGGATGTGATGATATGGGAGGCCCGGAAGCCTATTCTGCGCTCTCATAAGAGATAATAATATAAGCCCTGTAATATCACTGTCCCACTGCTGGGCACGGGCCTCCTCTACTAATGAGAGGGGTTAGGCCTTAGTCTACCACGCTGGCCTAATGCGGGTTGGTAAACTTCACATACCTTCGAAATTCCTGTGAAGAAATTCTCGGGTATGCAGGTTTCCTCACGATGTTTTCCTTCACCGTTATAGCAAGCGATATTTCACAATGAAAATACACTTGACAGAGAAAAGTCAGAGGTGTTTGCTCCATTTTTGGGGTTGGTCTCGAACCTCTGACACTTGTCTCGGCAGTCCATACCATTACCAACTGAGCTATCGCTGCGCCGCTCATAAGAGATAGGATGGCTTATTGTTAACACGGTGATCACATATTCTTACACTGGTTAATAAGGTTTCTGTTCAAAGAGATTTAATATTACCAACTATAGAGGGGCTATCAAGCAAGATTCTATACAAAGAAATTGATCTCAAACTTCAGTACCGCTATCAATTACTTATTACAATACGAGGGCGATTATTACAATTTATACCCTAGTATATTTGATAAAGGTCGCAAGAAGTCGCTGGATGCAGGCCGCTTCCAACAGGTCGATCTGGAAATCTTTGGGGGAGGCCTATGTTCAGCAGTGGACGTCCTATGGCTGATGATGATGATGATATTTTGAGAATGGATAAGAATCACCTAAGTTAAGTTTATTCTCTCAATATTATTTCGCTGGCCGAACTGGCGCGCATATTTTCTAAATAAAATGAGCGACTTATGACCACTAGGTCATAACTTTTAGATCACAAGTGTTATGCTGTTGTGCCGTCTATATACTGTTGAATGTCTTTGTTTCTGTTTCGCTTTTATTTATAGAGCCTTACTTAAAACAGCATTTTTAGCTGAGCAAATGGTTAAGAATAACCTGTCACTTTTTTCCCTGCGTTACATTGTTTAAAAATGAAAGGGACAACCTATGGTATAAAGATAAGCAGCGCTTAAATATTTTTATAAGTAAGGGGCATAGAGTTTACGTCAAAAATACGCCAGATAGAAGCAAGGTAGAAAGAAACTTCGCCTTTGTTCCGTAGGCTACGGGGAAAAGCCATAATGGTAGATTATTACTGCTCTACTTATCCTGTTTTCCTTATTGTTAAGAATTGTGATTCGCAATAATCACTTTCTGAATTGGGCCATATTTTATTCTTGTATTGTCCAGTTACTTATATTGACATAAGTGATATAAACAAGATCAGAAACTTAGTTACCTTGTTTCTTCCTGGCATGATATGGGCGGAATTACGGAGTCCGCTTTTCACCATTTATCGTCATTATTTATCGTCATTATCAGTTGTAGTGAAGAAAATAATACTTATGTCTTAAATAAATAAATAAATAACACCCAACAGTCACATACATAGTCCTGACCCCACACTAAGATCGAATCTTGTGTCGTAGGTATCAGGAACTACGAGAGACTTTCGGTCTCACAACACCCAGACCCGAAACAAATATCTGTAGGCCATACAAACATTTGCCTCGGTGCGGGGATAGAACCCGCGGCCTCTCGCTTCACAGCCGGCTACTCGCCCGCTGCGCCACGGAGGCTGTTCATGTTTGCAATAAACTAAATTGTGAGGGAAACAAAACATTTCAATTTATGCAGCGATTGCGTCTATAACGGTATTACTTCAACTTCATTTTAGATAAAAGTTTTTTGCTGCGTAGACAAACTTAGTTTATGAGTTAATTTAGCTTCAAATTATGCCATAAATCACACCCTTTTCTCGATTCTTTCTACTTGATAGTACAATAAAAATTCCAATTATAATGAAGTCGTTAACAAAATATTTTTATTACAAAAATTAACTCTGAAATTGCTTTGCGACAATTTTTTTCTATTGGCTTATTAATCAAGATATTTTTTTTATATATATGGACCGGCTTGTCCGGGTAAATACCACTGTCTCACAGAAAACCAACGCAAAGTGGCAGTTCGCTGCTACGTTTTGTTCGGTGAGTGAGATCTCCGATATCCGGTAGCTCAATTCTCCCTCCTGTTCCTAATCCCTGTTCCCCACCTTTTAGTCTGGCAACACATCCATGATTCGTTTTGTGTCTTGGGTGTCTATGGGTGGTAGAAATCACTTACCATCAGGTGACTTACCTGCTCGTTTACGAGTCGTTGTAATAAAGAAAAAGAAAACCCAGTAGATGCCTTGCCTGATGGTTACCGTCGAAAGGGTACCGTGAAAGTATTGCTTAACGAGGAAAGGATTCGAATGTGGATTAGGGATATTTGTATTGAGGTTGCATGTAAATAAACAACCTATATATATTAAAAGAAATAAATAAGACGTTCTATGGTTGCTAGGCAATACATATTGACTGTGTGAAAAACTAAGACAAAAGCGTATAACTCTCGTGTGCTATTTTGTGTATATATTAATGGTGATTATCGATTAAAAGACTATTTGTGTTGTGAACAATATTCTCCTATTTTAGTATCTCACGTCAAATCCACTAGTTACCATTGGTAAGCCACACTGTTTCAATAGGTTACGGGCCCAGAACTGACAGAGAATTAAAGATTAAAATGGAAGGGTTCTCAGCGAAAATACAGATCGGAAACCTAGAAGGAAAGGAGAACTGGCCTACATGGAAATATAAAATTTCTATAATGTTGCGAGGCACTGAAGGTGCAATGGAGGCAACTGAAGGCAAGCTCATAAAGCCAATCCTTGCAGAGGGAGCAGGTGACGCAGGCTTAAGCACCTACAACTTAGCAATGGCGAAGTATAGGAAAGCTGAGAGTAGCGCTCTGCTTATAATCACCACGAATATGTCAGAAGGCACATTAAAGAAGGTCATGAGATTTGAGACAGCATTTGAGGTATGGCAGGAGTTACATAGGTTATTTGACGGTCAAACAGAGGATAGGGCTTATAATTTATGCATGGAGTTTTTCAGTTTCAAACATAATAATGAGGATGACATTTCAACTCATATGTCAAAGTTGAAAAACATCTGGAATGATTTAAATTTAGAAATTGTCAAAAAGGATGCCAATACAAAGCTACCTGATTTGTTCCTGATTTGTAAAATCTTAGACACCCTGGATGAAAAATACTTTGCGTTCAAATCTAGCTGGTTTTTGTTGAACCAAAATGAAAGGACCATCGAGAGTTTAACCAGTCACATATGTGCATACGAAAGAGCTTTGCGTAATAACAGTATGCAAGAAGAAGCTCTCGTCGCGAATTTTAGTGGAACCCCGTCTGCTAATGAGAAGAAGAAGGACAAGAAGTTAAAATGCAACTACTGTCATTTGATCGGGCATCGTGTCAGAAATTGTCTGAAATGGATCAAGGATGGCAAACCCCCGAAGAGTAGTAATTCGCAAACAACGCCTACAACTTCTAAATCCGCGAATATGATACTAATGTCTGTAGAAGGCACGGAAGTTTTCTCGATCGACCGTGATACCGAAAACTGGTACGTGGATAACGGCGCCACGAGCCATGTGACCAATCGGGCTGATTTATTCCAAAATTTTGAACATTTCGACGGAAATCGTACTGTAACGACAGCTAGTGGCAATTCAATTCCGGCCAAAGGCAAAGGTTCAGTAACAATCGAGGCAAATGTTAAAGGGAAGTTATTTCGAATTACCCTTCAAGATGTTTGGTACGTGCCAACCATAAACAAAAATTTATTTTCGGTTTTAGCTCTACACGACAAAGTTCCGAACAGCTTATTCTCATCAACGACGACAGAATGTACAGTCTGTGTCAACGGAGAAGCAAGCTTGATAGGAAAACGACAGAAACATGGTGGATTATACAGACTTGATATCCAGAATGTATCACCAGTTAATCCCCATGAAGTCTATGCGACATCAACAACGATGCAGTTATATCACGAAAGGCTTGCTCATCAAAACAAGAGGCACGTAAAAGCTACAATTAAACGCAAATTGGGGCTAGATCTTCCTCTTGATAAGGAGACTTGTGATGGCTGCATATATGGGAAAGCCCATAGACTTAAGTTCGGTACAAGAACTAGGGCATCAGCGCCAGGAGAACTTATACATACTGATGTTTGTGGACCATTCCAACCAAGTTACTCGAAGTTACAGTATTATGTTCTATTTAAAGATGACTTCACAGGCTACCGTATGGTATTCTTTCTGAGACACAAGTCCGAGGTCAAGGATAAGCTCGCCTTGAAGCATCAAGGCGAGCTTATCCTTGACCTCGGACTGTTTTTGTCGCTGTTTTTGTCTGAGCTAGCAAGCTCAGACAAAAACAGCGGGACATACTGTGAAATGTCTACTTAGTGACAACGGTGGAGAATTTGACAACGAGTCTATTCGAAAAATTTTAAACGCACACGGAATACAACAGAGACTCGTAACTCCGTACACGCCCGAACAAAATGGTGTAAGCGAGCGTGAGAACAGAACCCTCGTCGAAACTGCACGTTCGATGATGTATGCTCACGAACAAATGCCGCAACAACTTTGGGCTGAACTAATTAACACCGCTGCGTATATCTTAAATAGAACAGGTCCAACAAATAAAAATGATAAATCTCCTTACGAACTTTGGTGTGGAAAGAAACCAATTATAAAACATCTCCGTATAATAGGTTGCAGTGCCTACGTCCACATCCCAAAGCAAAAGCGGAAGAAGCTTGACAAAAAAGCCATCAAGGGCAGACTTGTCGGTTATGATGAAGATGGCTACCGTGTCTGGATCACTGACGGAAAGAAAAATACGCTCGTCCGTTCGCGTGATGTAATTTTCAATGAGGAAATCCTCCCCATCGCCGATGTTGACCCACCTTGTGTAGAAACCGACACAAACTCGAGGGAATATACATTGCAACTGCCGATAGATAACGCCACCGGTAACGAGGAACCAACTTCTCATATGGAAATACAACATGATCCATTGACAACAGAATCCGAGGGAGATCATGGAAATCATGAGCGAACGACGAATCATAATCATGAACGAACAAGAACGTAGTCTCGAGGGAGAATATCTAGAACAAGTTCGTGAAGGAGACCACGTTCATGATGAAAATGTAGAAGAACAAGTTCAGGAATACCCCGTCCATGAACCTATTCTACAAGAAGACGAAGAAGAAGTTCAGGAATACCCCGTCCATGAACCTATTCTACAAGAAGATGAAGAAGAATTTCATGATGCTGAGTCACCGCGCTATAGTCTCCGTGATCGTAGCAAATTAAAATGTCCTGAAAAATTTAATGATTATGTGTGCGTTACCGAATCATTTCCCACAAGTTTTTCAGATGCCATGAGTCGAAATGATCACGTAGAATGGTTAAAAGCGATGGACGATGAAATGAAATCTTTAAAAGATCTAAATGTATGGACGCCTTATAAGTTACCAAAAGGTAAAAAGGCTCTTCCCTGCAAATGGGTTCTTCGTATAAAACAGAATCCTAATGGCTCAATTGACAAATACAAAGCTCGACTTGTCGTTAAGGGCTACAAGCAGAGAAAAGGACAGGACTATGAACAGACGTTTAGTCCTGTGGCACGTCTTGCAACGATAAGGGCGTTACTGAGCGTCAGTGCACAAGAAAACTTGCACCTTGTACAATTTGATGTCTGTACGGCGTTCCTTCATGGAAAGCTTAAGGAGGAAATTTATGTACAACAACCGGATGGTTATAGTGACGGAACATCAAATGTCTGGAAGCTGAATCGCAGCTTATATGGCTTAAAGCAGGCTCCAAGGTGTTGGAACTCTTATTTTGAAGAAATTTTATTAGATATGGACTTCAAACAGTGCGAGGCTGACTCTTGTCTTTATACCAAAAATGTTAATGGCAAGAAGCTACTCATTACGTTGTACGTTGACGACGGTTTGGTAGCTGCCACGGATGAGAAATTAGCTAATACCTTCCTGAACGATTTAGGGAAAAGGCTGCGGATCACAACGAAGCCCGCAACATATTATTTGGGCCTACAGATCTTTAGAGAAGAGGATGGCTCCATTCTTATCAATCAAGAAGCTTACGCAAAGAAAGTTTTAGAGCGTTTTGGGATGGCTGAATGTAATCCTGTCACCACTCCTATAGAGAAGGTAACAACTTGTTCAGGGAAAGCTGGAACAGTTGAAAACTTTCCTTACAGAGAAGCTGTAGGAGCTCTCGCTTATTTAATGGTCGGAACACGTCCGGACATTGCTTATGCCGTGGGAGTTGTCTCCCGGAAATTGGAATCTCCGTCCAAAGAAGACTGGCTCAAAGTCAAAAGGATCATGCGTTATATCAAGGGCACATGTTCCTTTGGAATCAAATATAGAGCACAGTGTCTTCCCGGCATATTAGAAGCATTTAGTGATGCAGACCATGGAGGAGACAAAGAGACCGGACGTTCCACAACTGGAGTTGCATGTTGCTACTCAGGTGGTGTCATTGCATGGCTTAGTCAGAGACAAGCATCAGTAGCTATCTCTACGACAGAAGCAGAACTAGTAGCCGCTAGCGAAGCAGCTAGAGAACTAGTCTGGTTAACGAGAATAATGGGAGATCTAACTACTCTCGTGAAGACTCCTATGCTGAGTGTGGACAATGAAGCTGCAGTTAGACTTGCCCACAACCCAGAATTCCACAAGAGAACCAAGCACATTCGCATACGACACTTCTTTGTAAGAGAATTGGTTGCTGAAGGTGTTATCGAAGTGGAAAGGATAAGTTCAGCAGAACAAGCGGCGGACATCCTTACGAAAGGGCTGGCCCGTGCAACATTTACTTCATTATGTCGCAAACTGGGTCTCGTATTTCTTTCAATAAGGGAAAGTATTGAGGTTGCATGTAAATAAACAACCTATATATATTAAAAGAAATAAATAAGACGTTCTATGGTTGCTAGGCAATACATATTGACTGTGTGAAAAACTAAGACAAAAGCGTATAACTCTCGTGTGCTATTTTGTGTATATATTAATGGTGATTATCGATTAAAAGACTATTTGTGTTGTGAACAATATTCTCCTATTTTAGTATCTCACGTCAAATCCACTAGTTACCATTGGTAAGCCACACTGTTTCAATAATTTGGACTTCCGAAGATCTCATTAATTGTATGAAAAGCAACAGCAAGCTCATTTCACGCCGGATTTCTATGAGACGTGTGTTATCCGTGTCTACATTTAAAAAAGTATGTACTCTGTACAGTGCTACTGTTTCTAAGGTTATGCCGCCAAATGTCATATACTTAAGTTCGCCTTATGTCTGTAAAAATTGTATGGCGAAAATCAATGTAAGAACCCTTTAAAGTTGAGTATCGTTTAACCATTCACGCATTAGAGTTTCACATTACAGATTTAATAACATATTTGCCATGCACGTCGCGCCAGTTGCCACCCAGAGCTCTATCTCAAAATTATTCAAAATTCACCTAGCCTTCTAATCACCTTCAGTCGTTCATGTCTGTCTGGTTGTCACATTTGGTATGAATACTTTATTGTCAATATACACGAAAGCCTCCGTGCATTGAGCCATAAATCTTGGACACTGTTTAGCAATTACAAAGTCTGGGCGTCGTCAAAATACATTTTTTATAGATCAGACAGACTCCGTGGCCGCGGGTTCGATTCCCGCACCGAGACAAATGTTTGTGTGGTCCTGTCTGGGTGTTGTGAGACCGAATATCACAGTATCTTTGCGTGGGGTCAGGAATATGTGACTGATTTTTATGCATACAAAAAGACTTGACAAGAAAAAAAACTACCATAAAAAATATATGACTCATTTCATCTATAAGTACTAATATTATAAATTCGAAAGTTTGTATAAATGTTTGTTACTCAATTATGTCAGAACTATCAAATGGCTCTGGATGCAATGTCGCACAAAGATAACATTGCAGTCTAGAATAGAACATGGAATAATACATAAGCTACTTTTTCTCCCGGAAAAATGTATCGCTCCCGGGGTTAGATTTGTTAATAAACCACCCAAACGAAGTGGCGGTAAACATATTTAGCTGTTTCAAATGGCGATAAACAGTAGCCCGAGCACGAAAAACTAATGTAAATATAAATGTATTCGAGTTCGCTGCGCACTGATGACGTTTGGTTAATATTTCATACAAATTTCATAGACGCGCATCGAGTTCGAATACATTTACGGTTGTCAGAAATTTTCCTGCTCAGGCCTGGTATGTTATGTTCGCGCGTAACTTATCAAATCTATGTATGTAATTTGATGATGGACATATCGTAGCAACTAACTAGGTAGCACCTTTTTTTGTAACAGAGACCGTCAAACGAGCAGATGGGTCACCTGATGGTACATACCATCGCCCATAGATACCCAAGACACGAAAATCATGGGTGCGTTGCTAACCTAAAGGAAGACAATAGGGAAATACCTAAAAGGAAATATCTAAAATAGGAAATACCTAAAAGGAGGAAATGGAAGGGGAGGGAAAAGGGATTGTGTAAGGGAGCGGGGGAATTGGGGCACCGGAAATCTGACTCACCGAACGATACGCGACAGTGAGCTACCACTTTACGTCGGTTTTCTGTGAGATAGTAGTATCTAATCGGTCGAGCCGGCCCATTCGTGCTGTAGACGTAACTGTCTACAGCGTGGCTTTACCACTAAAAAAATCTACCCTTATTAATATATGTAAAAAATATAAAGAATGGGGACCTCCCTCTTTGTGACATGGATGAAAAATAAAATTTATTTTACCCTTGGACCACCCCGTACGGTCAGCTGCTCGCCACAAAAAGTTTAGGGGGAACCCTAAAACTCGAAAAAGGTACAGCGGTCATTACAATAAAACGCTTTCTGCGGTTTTACTGTACTCGCTCGCTTGATGTAAACAAGCACTCTGCTCTAACGTCCTTCGTGTCATGTTGAGTATCTGAGAAATGAACAAGAGTTGAGTTTTTTCGACCAATTTCAAAAAAAGAGGAGGTTCTCAATTCGTCTGTATTTTTTATGTATGTTACGCGATATATCCGCCAAATGTGGACCGCTCAAAATTCTTTTTGTATTCGATAGAGCTTATTTCAAGTGCGGTCCCATATAAATTTGGCCACGAGCAGAATTGAAGGCGGTCCGTTAAGTTTTTAAATTGCTAAACTTGTCTGTACATACATAATTCTCACGCTTGTATCCCCAACGAGGTAGGCAGAGGCAATTATGAATATACTGGATGATGGTCGGGACTACCTTCGCGTGTAAACTTGTTTTCAAAAAGTAGCCTATGTGTTCGTTCAGAGTATCAGGTACCGCCATACCGAATTTCATCAAAATTGGTCCAGCTGTTTGAGCGTGAATAAGTAACAAACATACACACACGCTCACAAACTTTCGTCTTTATAATATTAGTGTGATTTGATTATTCTACAAAACATTTTGTTGTATTATATCATCAGGCGAGATATAGATGCTCGTCTCTCCATTCAATTTCACTAAAAACATGCTATCGAGAACAATAAAGTAATCCCTGTCGCATTATTCCTGCTCTTGCATTCACGGCTAAAGCAAAAGTTGCCTATAAAATATGATGTGCAAACGATTTGCGAACATTGAGCGGTGGATCGACGTGAAAAATTCAAAACCAACCCGGTTACAGTGCCCTATCACAATAGAAGAATATCATAGTCGTGTTTTGAAGCCAGCGTATTGGCCAAGTAGGGATGTCACGTGGTGTAAATGATGTATATACCTCTATTAATACGTGAAGCGAATCTTTATACACTATAAAAGAATAATTGAAAGAAGAAAGAAAGAAAAGTGTATTGCGGCATCTCATACTTAAACATGATACAAATAATGGCAATTTACTTAATTATACCTAGAATAGTCTAATACAAAAACAAAGGAAACTAGTTATCAACAGGTAAACTAAGCAAATTATGCCTAAAGATCTGTAGCCCGAGCACGAAAAACTAATGTCAATGTAAATGTATTCGAGTTCGCTGCGCGCTGATGACGTTTGGTTAATATTTCATACAAATTTCATAGACGCGCATCGAGTTCGAATACATTTACGGTTGTCAGAAATTTTCCTGCTCAGGCTGCAGTTGTGTGAGGCCGCAAAAGGTTCCATCTCAGTTTAAAATACTGCAACGTGCTAAACGTTGTAGCGCTGGTTTTTAGATGGAAACCCTGGTGAGTCACGAACAGCACTATTTCTCATATTCTCAATATATTCTATGTTATAATAATAGGATTTTTGCATTTAAATATATATTTATGTTTTTATAGTGTACGACTATATAAGGAAGAATTGCGCACGGATCAACGTAACATTTGACACAGTTAAAGTTTATATAGAGAAGAAGTGCATAAAGCTTTTTTTATATAAAATGCATTAGAAACACATTACATTAATTAAAATAATTATGGTCTAATTTCGACAACTGGGCAATAGTTATATTAAATGTTCTCGATCAAAAAGTTTTCTGGTAGAGATATCTTTTAGCGAAAAGAAAGCCTATTATTACACAATCTTAATTAATATCATTATTATTATTTATGTTATGTTCTTTTAGAAGAGAGTTTCGCTGAAAATTGGCGCGTGTTTAAAAATCAATATGCTTTTCCCATGTAAGGTTGCGATAATTACGTAAACGAGAAATGTCCATTAAAATGCACCCCATACAATTATTCGTTTGTGGTTGGTAATTGGCACAAAGTCAGATTGGCGCATCACCAGTAACCAAGACCGGACGTGACAACAAGCATTGTCTTGCGACTATCCCTGACCGGAATTCAGAGGAATCCAGTTATTTGGACCACATATCTGACTATGGATACGGCTACGGATGTTTAGGTGAAATAAAATCACTATAAAGTTAAATAATTACTAAATTTTCCACCGACTTCCACAAAAGGAGAATGTCCTCAATTCGTCTGTTTTTTATGTATGTTACGCGATATCTCCGCCAAATTTGGACCGATTTTCAAAATTCTTTTTGTATTCGATAGAGCTTATTTCAATGGTCCCATATAAATTTGGTCACGATCGGTAAATTGGAAGTCGGTCAGTTAAGTTTTAAACTTGTGATTATTAAAACTTAAAAACTTACTTCTAAATTCATTTAATTAATTCCATTGGAATAAATTTTATAGAATACAAAAAATACTACGAGCCTGATAATTTGTCTCATCATTATCATTAGCCACAGGACGTCCACTGCTGGACATAGGCCTCCCCCAAAGATTTCCAGATCAACCTATTGGAAACGGCCTTCAAATCTAACTGTCCAATCTCGGGGACAGATTAAAACATAAACATATTACTTGGTGACCTTTGGGATTTTCTTTTGTCGTATCCACGTTTTAAATTAACGTTTTTACAACCAGTTGCCGCTTGTGTTGGAGGTTGTACGTAAGTTAAACAGCATTTTAAAAGGTGGGGGAGAAGTTAAGTGTCGCTGTGTTACGTGTAATTAACAAAGATGTTTTGTGATTTTGAAAAGCAATTAGCTTTATACTAAAACACTTTTAATTAATTAAATATAGGTAACACTAATAATGTTACACACGATTTCTATATTTGCAAAAATACAAGCAAATTGGTGGTATAACCCCTTACTTATAAAATTATTTAAGCGCTGCTTATCTTTAACCATAGGTTGTCCCTTTCATTTTTGAACAATGTCATCATCATCATCATCATCATCAGCCATAGGACGTCTACTGCTGAAAACAGGTCTCCCCCAAAGATATCCAGATCGACCTGTTGGAAGCGGCCTGCAGCCAGCGACTTCCTGCGACCTTTATCACGTCGTCGGTCCACCTTGTAGAAAAAAAAACAATGAAACGAACAATGTAACGCAAGGAAAAAGTAACAGGCTATTCTTAGCGAAAAGATAAGCAAAAATATTTTTATAAATAAGGCCCATAATGACTAGACAGAAATAGTACCACTGTCTTACAGAAAACTGATATGAAGTTGGAGCTTGCAATTACTCCGGACAGTCTCCGTGGCGCCGCGGGCGAGTAGCCGACTGTGAAACGTGAGGTCGTGGGTTCGATTCCCGCACCGAGACAAATGTCTGTGTGGCCCACAGATATTTGTTTCGGGTCTGGGTGTTGTGAGGCCGTGAGTCTCGTAGTTTCTGATACCCACGATACAGGTTGTACCTAGTGTGGGGTCAGGACTATATGTGTGACTGTTGGGTGTATTTATTTATTTTACTTTGAATTACTTCATAATTACTAGTTCTACCTATCTATAGCTATAATTCTGGATACTGGATAATCGTTCAATCGTTATACAAGATTAACGATTTAAATATAACACCTAAAACAGCCTTTTTCCGAACCCTGTTAATAAACCCATTCCATTTTGGCAAAAGGCCTAAATAACTTTGTAACAATAAACAGTACACGGACGTGCGAAAAAACACAACAAAATACATCAAACCCGCCATAAAATGACATAACAAAGGCACACGTGAAAGCTAAGAACTTCTCGGGATTATAAGGCCGCGAAACAACCCTTTCGGCAGTCACGTTTTCAATCGAAAAAATATATTTCACATTATTTTAACACATACTCACGCTTCTCTATTTCGGAAAAGGTACGTAGAAACACAACATGTGAAACCAGCTGGGAATAAAAAAGTTGACATTTTATATTTTTAATTGTGATTTCTTTATTATATATTGTCTGAACTTTATATGAGGCGATAACCCTTGAGTTTGTTTCGGCATTCCTTCTCAGGGATAGCAACGAAATACGGACGCAGTTTTAACATTTTTAAATATATACTTAACATGTAAAAGTAATATGAAATATACTATGCAGAATAAATTATTTGAATTTGAGCTTTCGCGTTGGACTCTCACATATTCTACTGCGGCCCGAGTAGGAATATTTTGAATTAACCGACTTCAAAATAAACTATATTGCCTTTATACTTGACTTGCTGTTGCTCGTGACTCCGGTCGCGTGGATATCCCACGGGAACCGTACATTTTTATAGGGTAAGAAGTAGCCTATGTTACAGGCTGATAATGTAAGTTACATTCAAATGGTTTTTTTTAATTGGCTAAGTACCTTTTTGAGCCTATTCATTATAAACAAAAAATTCTAAAAAATCTTTCCTGTTTATAATATTAGTATAGACATTAGACATGTATCGTAGTTATATTATAGTCTATCATATTATTTCACTTTTTTTCTCTCCGCCTGGCGTTATTCCGGCCTTATGCCAGGGTCCACCTTCCTACTTGAACCCTTCCACTTCGCCCGGTCTTGAGTATCCTCCACAGTGAGACCATTGGCTCTCATATGCTCGTCCAAAACGTACAGCCAGCGCTTTAGGCCGTGGACGCACTCTTGGTACGATCTGGGCCAGACACCTGCGACCGGCGTACTCCTGTGGTTTTCTCAACTATATTCTTCATGATTCCATAATTTATTATAAGTTAAAACCAATCAAAAGGTACAAGTACACTCACAAACTAAACTTCAAACATGTTACTTTGTTTTCACAAACAATTCCAAACACTGAACACCGTAGAAATGGCTAACGTAAACACTAATAGATTAGCTCACTCACAAAAGGATAGCTCTTGGTCCGATTGGATTGTGCCTCGAGTGCCATCGACGTCTCTGGTTTGTTCCACGGCTTGGGAGTGAGGTAAATGCATCCATTATGTTCTTTGTTTTCCTTATTATCGGTGCTTTGATTGTCATTTTGTATCTTTGATATAATAAATAGCAAAATATAAGGAATTATCAGAAGTAAATATTTGTATATTGTGGGAAAGATTATATAATAATTGAAAATATAGGGAATTAAAAATACTACACAATCAAAGAGATTTAACTGTAATAACAAAATAGGGGAATTTCCAATTTATATTTTTCCAGAGATCTCTACAGTATTCGAATTCCTCACGATATTTTGCTTCAACGTTAAAATAAGAAATAATTAACATCTTATAACCACGTATATTCTTAAACCGAAACGACATGACTTATTACAATCAGTTGCTTATTAATAAATACAAACTCCTTTTCCATTAAATTTGATCTTTGTTTTCTACTAAACATTCCAACCTTTCCACAGCTCGTTTATAACAATGGGCTATAACTCGTAATCTGCGGAATATTCCAGAAAGATATTTTAATCGATGGACATTTGTTTTATTACACACTAGTTTAATGTAATCAAAGCACTGTTGGACTGACCGTCGAATTATTTACTCGAGAACAGTCGAGTTTCAACAATAGAGTTGCCTTTAGTTTACGTTATAAAAATTAACTAAAATACAGTTTATGTTAAAAGCAAATAAAAGAAAAACCAAATAAAATAAAAGAACGTTGATGTTTAACGTTTGACGTACGCTGATAGTTTTGATTGTATGCCATTTCAAAGATAAGAAGCCGAAGAAGCATCAGGAAGCATCGCCTACACATCAAAATCAAAATCATATAAACCATTTCTTAATTGTTCAGTTACCCAAAGGAGTAAACCCATCTGATGATAAGCGGTTACCTTTGTTAATGGACTTTAACAATGCCAGGGGTCAAGCCGCTGTCTACCGTGAGGTGAACACTATTTTTAAGCTTCGTTTAAAGGACAAGTCAGGGTACACTAAAGAATGGCGTTCATTCTTGCACACGCATAGTAAAAAGATCATTAGAATGTTGCTTGGCGTTCTGTTTATATAAATCAGTCCTATAATAAATTTAGTAATTAACTTAATGTTATTATGATATATACAAACAAGCAAGAAAGTTATTTATTAGTAAAATAATATATACCATCCTTCATCCTTCATCTCCAACCCGCATTAGGCCAGCGTGGTAGGCTAAGGCCTAACCCCTCTCATTAGTAGAGGAGGCCCGTGCCCAGCAGTGGGACAGTAATATTACAGGGCTAATATTATTATATGCCATCCTTCAAACCACAACATTAATAATGTTAGTTTTATTATATTTATGTAATATCTGGAATTGTGGAATCACTTGAATCATGTCACATAGAATTGGGAAAGGTTGTTCCCTACAAACTGTTGCTTCCAAAGCCTTTGCTACGCAACATATACTTACAAACGTAGGCATAAGATTTGTTTATAATAAACATAATGTGGTTCCTCTAAAGACATTCAATGGTATGTACACTCGTTACTCTTTTAAATTTCTTTAGTTTTTTCATAATTTGTATCGCACGTGACCTTATGTTTCTCGTAAACTAAACTGCACAATATGAATCGATTTTATAAATAGGCTAACTTTTGTTATTACATTCCTTTGAAATTTTTAAGATGCCACAAGTTTCCGGTAAGAGCGGTGCACTGAATCGGCCTTCCATTTGGCTAATCTTCAAGACAGTTTGCGGTCGATGACACACCTAATGTAATGATCACCCCTTTTATATACGTTGTAAGGTTCATTATTGAGGTTTAATTTCACATTTGATGCTTGTAAGATCATTCATTGACATTCATTCAGGATTTTTACTGTCGCTATAACCATTACAGTGTTATGAATCATGGACAACATTGCTATGGTGTTTCATTGCACCTTCATTTAAGCATAATTTTGATTATTTAATAGTTACTATTAGGGCTATAATATTTTATGTCGCTTTTAAATACATTTGACCAAACCTGTCAATTAGTGCACCAAACAAACGTAAATAAAGTAACGATATTTTTACATTTAATGTGACATGGTTAAAACTTGTGTTGCACCGACTTCACATTAAGGGGTACAGACAGAAAGTAAAAGTACAGAAGTTAGCAAGAAAGACTAACTAAGGATATTCTGTCAACTTTTCGAGTTTAATAAAACAATAAGTAATGTCGCACAAGAAATCCGAGGAGGCGTTCCCTAATCGATGATGTCTTCACCCTAATCGATGATGTCTTCAACATCTCTCTCTCAGTGGCCGTCCTGAGCCGAGGTTCGTAACCCGTTAGTGGGTTGCCCTCAGCATGGTCACCTAACTATGGGTTCGCAACGCACCTGCGTTCACCCATCAGATCGGTGTAGCTGAGTAAGCCAAAAAGTAGGGTAGTAGGGTAGTAGGGCCAAAAAAAAAAATAAAAAAAAAAGAGAAGGCGTTAATGTAGCAACAACTTAATAAACGGTAGATGGACATATTGTTCAACATCTAAGTGATGACGAGACAATTAATGACAACAAACAAGAATTGAAACAGCCCAACGTTTAGTATCATTGTCATCTGAATATAGATCAAAAGGAAGGAAAAATATTTACACTGGATTTGTTTAAAACCCATAACATTGCTGTCATATCTATTTTCCAACACATTACACGCGTTATTAATAACCATATTGGTTGTATTTTAGTTGTTTTTGACGTCTCATTTGACCTCGTATCCGTTTGATCCATTGTTATCGTGTCATCAACCTGGTCCACGGAATTCAAATTCACGCTTCAAGTACAAAGAAATAGTCTTTAGATCAAAGGGATTCCCGAATTCACCAAAATTATTGTCGACTATTTGCGAGCCGCCGATCATAGCACTTCCTGCAAGAGCCGTATCAGTCGCCATACGTCTTTCAACTGTTTTCGGCGGAAGACTAAAATGTGTTGTAATAAAACTCGTTTCTTTCAATACGTTGTCAGTTGATTAATTTTTGTTTGTTGAAGTAAGAACTGGAATTTGGCTAACAACACTTAAAATGAAATTTATATGTATACGTGTTGATAATAAACTCCTTTAAATAATAGAGCGAGCTGTCTAATTGCCAATCTCCTGTACTCGGCCCACCCGAAATAATCACACTTTTTATTTTAGACTTACATGTCTATTTATTTTAAGCTGAATTTAAATTGTGACTCACGGGTGCACCTTTTTAACTTTAGTGTTAAGATTCGTTGAAAACAGAATAATGAACTTTTTGAGTCACGTGCTTTAATGCAGATTGTGAGCTAAGATTACAAATATTCGTGTGATTCAATCTTCAATTATTCTTGATGTGAATAACTCAGTACATCGATTTATCGTACTATATCAATATAGTAAGTAACATTGATCCCATAATATTACTGTCTCACAGATGGGTTTTGTTTCTACTGATGAAAGTGGTTACACCAGATCACCATGCTTATTTAATTAGGACTTCACAAACTTTCGATATCTAGTTGAGAATTCTCAGATATGACGATTTCCTTACGATGTTTCTTCGCCGTTAAAGAAATTAATAATTCACAATGAACAACCCTCAACTTACAAAAATCAAAAGTGTATGTTTTGGTTAATTTCAACTATTGTTACTATCGTATAGTAACAATTACAAGAAAAATTACCTTTTTATTAGATGCTGTAAATTTTTATACGTAGTGAAAATATCACTGTTAGAACTTGTGCAGTACAAAGAAACAGTTTAACCACTAACAACATAATACAGAACACAATTCATAATACAACAAAGGGATTTCGCATCATTTATCTTAGTCATCACATCTGTAAACAATGTAATTTTAGTTATAAGAGATAATTAACTCCGCCAGATTTGCTTAATACCTCGAGGAATCATGTCTGACTCATCATTAATATGGAAATAGTTTTATACCATTTCATAGTGTACTGATCATGTAGGATATAGCCTACCTACTCATCTAGATTCTAGTCTATAGGGTAATCCAAGCCTTGGTCCACTACTGTGCTAAATTTTATACAAATCAATCCAGTCAACGAGATATGATTAATAACATTATCAAACCCCCAAACTCATATACATCTGTCATTATCATAATCATCATTATCGTCATCAACATCATCATTGACATTGTTATCATCATTATCAGTCACAGGAAGTCCACACTCAACATAAGCCTCCTTCAAAGACTACCAGATCGACCTGTTACATATTATTATATCGAAACATTGTCTTAGTTACTGTTGCTTTAACAAATAATTTTCTACAGTAATAATAGAATTTATAACAGAATTATTGACATATCTATAAGAAAACAGATAGGAAGCAATATCTTTAGATCTCACGATATTGTAGGAAGCTTACAATGACAATACATTTTTCCTTTTAACTCCAAGTTAACAAATGCTTATACCAAGAGTTCTACCACGAGAAACTACTTCATTATAATGCAAAGGTTTTGGTTGTTACTATTGAGTGTAAAGAATTTGGTACTTTATAAGAAGGTCTTAACTTAAAAGGGCGTTATTTTGACCTTTGTGTCGAAAATAATTATAGAATAGTTATTTGATTCATTCCAAAATTTATCGAATATCTACATGTTTACATTTTCATCGGATTGAATATGGTAAGAAGAGCTTTTTCTAGACTAAATAAAGGAAGCTTTAATCAACAAACAGTAACATTTAGATACGTAAAAAATAGTTTTTATAATGATATGGGATTCCAAATTAATAATAGTCAAAATTGATGATGAAAATGATATGAATGATTTTATTGAGTAATAATAATGATTTAAGTGGTAGAGCTGTAGACAGTAACGTCTATAGCACGAATGGGGCGGCTCGACCGGTTAGATACCACTGGCTCACATAAAACCGACGTAAAGTGGCAGCTTGCTGTCGCGTTTCGTTCGGTGAATGAGATTTCCGGTGGCCCATTTTCCCACTCCCTTTCCCAATCTCTTTTTCCCTCCCCTTCCATTCCCTCCTTTTAGGTTGGCAACGCACCCATGATTCTTTTTGTGTTTTGGGTGTCTATGGGCGCTGGAGATCACTTACCATCAGGTTACCCATCTGCTCGTTTGCCAATCTCTGCTATAAAAAAAAATGAAATACAGCTATCGTATTAATACGCCAGAACTGTTTCTTTTAGCTTCAGTAAACCTAATGAGCTTTTATTAATTTACATCTTTAACCTATAAAGGGTAAAAGTACGTGAACCATGTGAAAAAATATCAGTGATTTATTCTAGGAATAGTTCATAGTTTTATTACGTTACATAGATCGTTGAAGATCAAAGTTATTTATCTAACAGTTAATCTATTGTAAAATGTTAAGGAATTACGCGTATTTTAATATTATACCATAACGATATCAATCGTAATCAAATTTACAAGAATTGCAGTTCCTGGCTCGGTGGCGTGGTGGTATTTCGGTACGACTACGGTTCTGAGGTCCCGGGTTCGATCCCCGCGTCGGGCAAAGTGATACTGGATTTTTCCATATCAGCCCGGAGTCTGGAATTTGTGCCCGATATGGCGATGGGCTCGCCCCCTATCACATCTGGGACGGAACTAAGCTCGGCGAAATGTGGGTGTTCTAGTTCGCTAGTGCGCCTCTGCCTACCCCTTCGGGGATACGGGCGTGAGCTTATGTTATGTTATGCAGTTCCTGGCAAAACATCAAAGTAACTTTTAGCAGAAATATCGAATGACATTGAAAAACTATCATGAAACCTCCTCTTTTTTAAAATCGGTTGGAAATCATCAAACACCATTCATGCATCTTACGAGAGACAACGGCTTAATATCCCAGACAGGTATACACAGAGTAAAACATACGTATGGACGTAGAAAAAAGAGGACGTAGCGTTACGAACACTGAAAGTAAAGCAGGGTTTTCTGTCTCTCGGATGTATCGACACGTAATAGCGGCGACTGAGAGTGTGTGCGTAGGTCACTTTTGTAGATGCGCGTTTGTGTGCGTGGCTTATCTGAGGCGTCGGTTTAACTAGTCGCGACGGAGTCCTTTTTTTATACGTCCGTGAACAGACGCTTCTAACTCGACCTTTGTGTTTGAAAAAATGTTTATCCCGTCCGGCCGTTACCATGATTCATGGCAGATTCGCCAAACGCCTAGCTTTCGTCGAAACAAAAATGTGCACTCGATAAATCAAGCATCATAACAATCGGTGCGGGAGTGAAGTAAATTGCGAACGAAGAAAAATCTCCGCTGACCTTGTGCCAACACGCGTAGGGTTGCTACAGCTTTTAAACATTTCCGGGAACGTAATCCGCCAGTAGCGTTGGTAAAATGAACGGACGAAATTACAGCTTCAAACCCTATCGATCGGCGCTATCGAACTTTTATTAAATGACTATTTTAGGGTTCCAAAACCAAATGGCAAAAATGGAACCCTTATAGTTTAGCTATGTGTGGGTGTGGTGTGTAGCCATGGGTGTGTCTGACCATGGTTTAGCTAGACTAGAAAGTTGTAATTTTAATTTTTTATGCATGTTAATTACGCCTACAAAAAGTGATAAAATAACATTGTGCTCCTGCATGTACAGTAAGAGCTATTTTTTTTTCGTTTACCCATTATCGAGTAAAAAATTCGACCAATGTAAGAAGTAAAATTTCGGATAAATTCAATAAAACCATCCCGTGGTGTGGTGCGTCGTTTGATACGTCGTTCAAAAATATTGCTGGTTTGTGAAAACCATTTTTCGATTCAAGTAACCGTTTAAAAACTATAAAAGCTTTAACCCGTTGAATTCAGCACACATAATTATATGTTACATAACCGTCTCGGCCACCGGTGGCCGAGCCACCCGTCACTATTCATAGTACTAAGTTTTGATCAAGTGAAGGTAAACGTAAAAGAAAAGGTAAACGGTTGTTTCAGGATATGTAAAACAATCGTAGTAGGTAATAGTAACTATATGAATTTTAAAGAAAACTATCACTGCTAAATAGAATACCAGTTATTGAGTAAAAATGGTCGACCAATTTAAGAAGTAATAATCACTTAACAGACCGGCTTCAAATCTGATCGTGACCAAATTTATATGGGACCACCCTTGAAATAAGCTCTATCGAAAACAGAATTTTGGAAAACGGTCCATATTTGGTGGAGTAATCGCGTAACATACATAAAAAATACAGACTTTTGAAGACGAATTGAAGACCTTCTCCTTTTTGGAAGTCAAAAATATCAGAAAAATTCAATAAAATCTCACTTAGGTAAAGTTGTTAGTTTTGAAAAACACATAGTCAATATACTTATTGTGTTTACTTAAACATTTATCCCTACTACGGAACCCTTTACTGAGTTTGCATAGTCAGACATGTGCTTAGCCAGTTTTTATTGCGTGTTTCTATTTTGTACATGTACGACAATTATTTTGCTAGTTGAGCGTATGCCTTTAATACATTATACATAAGCTCACGCCTTTATCCCAAAAGGGGTATACAGAGGCAAATTAGAGAATTAAAACACCATACCTATCTCGCCGCACTGATTGCCTTCCCAGATGTAATAGTGGTGTATTTAGCGTATCGGGAATAAAGTCGAGACTCCAGGCTGATTGTGCAGAAAAACAGATGCACAGTTAACGCTCAAAAAAGTGCGAACGCCAACAGAATTCTAATTTTCAAAATTCAAATTTAAGAACGCTTGCTCATTTCATTATATAAAAAGCTTCTTTATATTGTGCATAGGGTTAAATTTTTGTTGATTTAATTAAAACAAGATCACAAAGATCTTGTTCTTTGCTTTATTAATATCACACACCGAGCCCATTTTTAGGAGGATATTTTCAAAGAACTGTGAATCTAGAGTATATTATATTGATGAGGAAAACCTAAAACTGCGTCACAGTCAGTCAGCATGAACATCCAATTGAAAGTAGTTTAAACAAGCCGACAGACTAATTACAATACCTCTGTTCAAAAACTTTGAGTTCATTACATTATTAATATAAAATTAAATAACGCCCTTGAAATTTAACTCTAGTTTATTCTAAACAAATGTAAAGTTTTATTACCCGGCAACCCTACGCCACACGGCTGAGTAACGCTGATTGTTTACACTGTAAGGTCTTACCGGAGTTGAAAATTTAGTGGTTACTGATTTAAATAATTCATGTTTCAAATTATAGCAGGTAATTAACTACGGGTACTACTTCAACGTTGTACTACGAATGAGGAACTATATAGGTATTTTGTTTTCACATTGTCTTTCTTTTCAACTACCCTAATACTCCAATATGTGGTCAACAAAATACACTTTTTAAGCATGATTTTTATAGCAGAGACTGGCAAACGAGCAGATGGGTCACCTGATGGTAAATAATCTCCACCCAGATAGACACCTAAGGCACAAAAAAATGGGTGCATTGTAAACTTTAAAGAAGGGAAGTAAGGATTAGGAAGTGAAGGGCGGAGGAGGAATTGAGCCACTGGAAATGTTTCATAAGAATTCGGCTTAGTTTTTAAACTCGTATTACAAAAAATATTTAAAAATTTTAGACTGTATTATTATTAATTGCCCTAGATGCCTTACTTCATAAAAGGATGTTGCCCGATTCTGAAACTATATTTTCGCTTTATCTAAATAAACCAAGCTTTTCATACATTGTGGTCCTTTTTAACTGACTGAGTTTACCTGAGCTTTATTTTGACCTAAGCCTTTACAATAATTAGATCTATAATACATTTGACATTTATTATATGTATACATTTGGCATTAATAAAACAATTGGGTAGTTGACTGTTTTTTAAAAAGTCTACAGGGCTATTTATTAGCTTAACCTAAACATGTAAAAAAATATTTTGTAATTTATTTTCATATGTAGAGTTAAAAAATATTATTTATAATTTAGTTGCCGCCAAAACGCTATCTGTTAACTATAGATACGGGTGACGCCATTGTTCCTTACCATAGATACAAAATCGCTCACAAAAATACGTTGAGGAAATAACATTTGTGATTTCAAACTAAAAAAACAGCGGGCTTAGACAAGTGGCTTGTGCGCTAGTCGAATAGAATAGTCGAACATAATAAATGTATGGGAATGACATAAGAGTACGCTATATGCGGCGTACTCCTAAGTCATATCCATACATTTATTCTATTCGACCATTCTATTCGACTAGCGCACAAGACACTTGTCTAAGCCCGCGGGTCAGATATTTCGTCTATCAGATATCGATCGTCGATCACATCCGCGTTGAAATTAGGTTGAGCTTTAAACAAAAATACGAAAAAAATATATCAAATAACCTGGCAGTATGACTTTGGAACTCACATAGGTCTTAGGGCCTTCTGATTGATGTTTGCAGTCACGTGACTTACAGATAAAAAATTGTATTTACATTACTAAAATTAAATTATCTTTGAATTATTTTTAATTTTATATTGCACACGGTATTTCGATGATAAGTCTATGTTCCTACAGAAATTCATTGATATTGGTTACTATAATCAAGTGGTACTGCCTCGGTGGCGTAGTGGTATTTCGGTATGACTACGGTTCTAAGGTCTCGGGTTCGATCCCCGGGTCGGGCAATGTGATATTGGATTTTTCCATATCAGCCCGGAGTCTGGAATTTATGCCCGATATGGCGATAGGCTCGCCCCCTATCACATCTGGGACGGAACTAAGCTCGGCGAAACACGGGTGTACTAGTTTACTAGTGCGCCTCTGCCTACCCCTTGGGGGTACAGGCGTAATCTTATGTTATGTTATGTTATGTTAATTAAGTACCAAATTATCTGGAATCTACGAAGTCAGTAACCACAATCATCAACGCATAATCGTTGGCACTGATCTATAGTGGTTATTGCAGTGATGGAATGATAAATAACGTACTAATTTATCCACACGTAACACAATGTTGAGAATGCGACTGACTCATCTAGGAAACAATCCCTTGATCATTCGTCTACACTTTTCCATCTGTCAACACCGTTTCGACAAAGTTCATCGGGATTGCTCGCCTGCCCTCATTATGTCGTAGTGAATAATTACATTGAAATGTCATCTCGTAAAACAATTTATTGCTGCTATCATCTGGTAATTCGTTATCATTTCTAGGGATCTGTGGTGGAAAATAAATCTTTACTGGCGATGGAAAAAGTTTCTCGTAACTACAACTGGCGACAAGGTTGCCAGATGTTGGGGACATTTGGCGAGTCGTCCTGATGATGATCGATCGATCGATGTCATACAGCGGCAACGATGTTTTCATTTTTGTATTCAGCAATGTACAAGCGCTATGCGTGATGACGGCGCTTATGCGAACAAGCTCTCTCGAGCGAGGCATTTGACATAAATGTATGGAAAATGATATTCTCAAGACCCAACAATCTTGAACGCTCCGTCGATCTCAACGATGTGCGCTGCGGGAGCGAGGCGTCGATCGCAACGTTTCTTAAAGAATCGACCTGCTGATCGATTATTTCAAAACATATCCGACAGTAAATTTTAAACAAAATTTATATGGGACCACCCTTGGAATAAGCTCTATCGAACACAGTATCTTAAAAATTGGTCATACATAAAAAAATACAGATGAATTGAAGACCTTCTCCTTTTTTGAAGTCGGTCGAAACGATCTCCCTTTTTAACTCTGAAAGGTTTCAAATCTCTACTTATTCTTACTTTACCAATGTTATACCATGATATCGAAATCTATGGAAGATCATTAAAATTTTATTTTACTTCCAAGAATTATTATCTATGGCAGAATTTCGACAGGAGCCAATCACACATACATTTAAACTTCATAACATATGATTTGAGATATTTTGACAATGATCTTTTACCTATTTATTTCTCAAAGCTCACGTTATATAATTGCCCATGACATAATGTATTTTCGTAATATATCTCATGGTATGTCATAACATATCCATCCAAAACCTAGGTGTTAATTGGTACAAAAATAAACAATCCAAGATATTGACAGTATCAGAGATGCTGGCTATTGGAGTTTGGCACGTGTTTACATCTTTCCAGTTTCTAATATATCAAAGTTACGTACATTCTTAGAAATGTGTTTGAAAATCCTCTAAATTATTCTAATAGAAAAAGTCATGTGAATCGCTGTATTTTTACGTCTTTTTTCAATTTTACAAAATATTGCATTATAAAACAATTTTGCAATTGCATTTAAAATATATTTTCGCATAAATATGAAAATATAAATTTATAAGAAATATGAATATTCAACAGTCTTAACTCTTAACGCTTAGCAAAAGTGGATTTTCCACTGTATTAAAAAATATATCGCGTCATAAACTATTATTACAGTTATTCGTAACGCGTGATACTAGAAAAACGTTACACATAAAATATTAGACAACATAAGTATTCCTATCAGATATGAAGGTGAAAGAATTTTTCATATCGATTTTTAAGTATAAACATAGGAGAGAAATTGCTTTTAAAATCGTCTGGAACGGCCGATTCAATGATTTAAATGCACTCAGCGGCTTTAAAAAATCTTTATGTATTTATCTTATGTACATGTATTGAACTATTATAATCAACATCAATAAATGAAATATTTTGTAAATCTCAAAAAGTACAACTGAACGTCAAAACAACCACTTTCTGGAATTGCCATAACATATTTATTGAATTGTTTTAGATATAATAAACCTCTTTTAGATGCATAGAATTTATTGTGTATTCGAGGTGATCACTGTTTTTTGGGACTGCACCACGCTGCCATCAGGTTGTGTAGTTGTTTTGAAGAAAGAAATAAATTTGTTACTAGACTAAACTACACATATCAAATATACCAAAAAGACAATAGTAATAACCATTCGTGCCTAGATACAAAAAATCCAATTAAATTCTCGCCTGGAACCTCCCGAAAATCTTTCCATCTAAATGGGGCTTTAGAGGAAAATAGATTTCGAAAACTCTTTGAAATTTTCCTCCTAAAATATGCGTCAACTTCTTATATCATAGTTTTCCGGAATACTGTATTCCAACTTTCAGCGTATTCGAATGTTTTATACTATTTGCAGAACTACTAACAAGTTCCTAGTTTTATTTTTATTCAGTACAGTATACAGCAAATTGCACTGAGAACCTTCTGAAAATAGTAGTTGTCATATCCGAAAAACTTTTTGTTTATTTTCCTTCCACTGTCCTTTATCTCTCTTAATGTGGGTCGGTGCAATACAATTTTTCAACAAGCAAAAAAAATACTGAATACAAGCAGATCTGGAAACCTTTGGGGAAGGCCTATGTCCAGCAGTGGACGTCCTGTGACTGATGACAATGATGAATAAGAAATTAAGCGTAATTCTTAAAATAGATAATGTTTACCAATAAATAAATAATACCCAACAGTCCTCGCCTCCTTTTTCTAGTGGCAGTATATATGGGCTGTGGATCGGGAAGTCCTGGATTCGATTCCCACGTCGGGCAAAGCGAATTTTCTAATTAAATTTGCCCGGGATGAGATCCCTCAGAAGGGTTTGACGTGAGGCAGACAGCCGGTCGTAAAAACTAAGCCAAATCCTTTCTATCACATGCTTGAAAAAGTGTTTTACGCCTACCCCACATTATACGGCAGGATAAGGGCAGGTAAAAAGAAAAGACATATACATAAATCCTCCTCCTTTTTAGAGTCGGTTAAAAATCATCATCATCATCAGTCATAGGATGTGCACTGCTGAACATAGGCCTCCCCCAGTCGGTTAAAAATAATTCATTCATTTTCAAATTATTAGTGGGTTCAGTTTCCCCTTGCGTCTATTTCGGTGTTCCCTTGAGCGAACCACTTCATTGATACCACACGTTGAATTTACGTTTTGTTTCTCGCCTCGGTATGCAACGAACGACTGCTTGTTTACCTACTAATCATCCTGTGTTTCTATGATTATGTTCTATTTACCTAAGATTCTATTCTGAACTAATTTGACAACGATTTTGTTAGATTCATGGTCATTTGTTTCTATGTTGACGTTAAAAGATTTAACTAACGTTTTATTCGTAACCAATTTGACAACGATTGTTTATCATCTCTGATTGATCCTCTGATTGGTTTTGAAATATTAAAAAATGCTCAAATTAAAACTATAAATGAAACGGGTCCAAAGAATGTCCAGGAGTAGAATAAAAAAGCTGTGGAAGATAATGATGATAATTATTTTCCCTATACCAACATTTTTGCCCTTGAACGTTTTAAATGTTATTATGGCGTTTGCATCTTTTTCCTGTTCAATGTAATGTGTATCACCTAACTATGTAGTTGCCAGTACTTTTCTTTCTATTTTTCTTTATAATAGGCAGTCGTAGTCGCTGGCCTATTGCGTTTAGTCCATTTAAAATGATTTCAAAATGATTATTGAAACTTTAAAAATTATTATTCAGGCTCCGGGCTGATACTCAAAAATGCAATATCACTTTGCCCGACCCAGAGATCAAACCCGAAACCTCAAGACGATACGGCACCACGCCACCGAGGCAGTCCTTTTTAAATAATTTAAATAAATACTATCTGGAACTATGATAGTCTAATCAACGGCAGGACTAGCCTCTTTAGTACACAACGATATGTCACTAAAACCCGCCCTGACGGCACCATTCGATTCTGGCTTTACTTATACGTGTTCAAAATATTTAAAAATTCTTCAATATGGAATATATCCAAGTATTGTATGACACGTAAAACGATTATATATGGCGAATGTTGCCTTTACAACATTCGAAAATTTCTACCATCACTGCCTCCTCTCGGAGACAATGAATTCGATCTAGACAACTTATAACTGTATTAGTTGTCTAGATTGAATTTAATTTTTGTTGTCTAGATTCATTGTAGTATATTAATCATCCTCGACCACACGTAGTAAATAGTAGATGCAACGTTCATAACAAAGCGTATCTATTGTTTGATGAGGTACGTAGGACGGTCATTATTTGTGTAATAGACAATTTCATAGCACCGAGAGGAGCCCACAAAAGACAGGCACGACCGCAAGCGGTCCGCGCGATCGGCCCTCTCACGCCGCGGAGTAAACACAGCTAACAATGGCCAGATGATGGACAGCGAAAATAGAACGTAAAGTAAACAATCGCCGACAAAGCGAGCGTTGCGAAGCCGAACAGTGAGATTAACCAACGTCGAGCAAGCTTTTGATATCCTGTAACGTCATGCGGGCTGCACGTGCTCAGCCAAAGCTCCGATACCATGCACTTCACTAACGACATTTGTTATTGTATTTCTTTGCGCAAATAGTGCAGCTACGTCATAGTGACGTGTTGGTGCTTCTGCTGGATTATGATTGATTACGTCATTTAATATTTCGTCATGCGAGTGTGTAATTTCATCGAGTGTCATGTAATATGGTACTTGGACTAAATAAAATGGGTATAAAATAAAAATAGCACTGGTTGTTTCATCATAAATAGAGAATGCTTCTTCACTCTCTCCACAATCCATTGGATGCGTTCACATCACCTTCATTTGTATAAATGAAAATACTGTTATCCCGATATATATCTTATAACTTTTAATAGAAACTGACGTTCTAATCACTTTCATAATTTTGCTAAAAGGCATTAATGCCTCCACTTGCGTTCAAGCAATCATATGTGTTCGGATATCAGTTTAGCTTTTCATTGGCCATTCCGCATTCGTAGTATAGCATTCGGACAGCGTAGATAATCCAGTTATGAACAAAACTAACACACTCAACAAAGTAGTCCAGTATCGATCGCCAGTAAAGCACGATAACTCGTTTCAAAGCCGACGGATAAGTGATACCGTTCATTTTGTTTAATTTTTTCAAACGGATCTGATTCATGAACTGAAATATTTCGTTGTGACTCAATCGTTCGTTCAATTGCGGCCATTTTGGTGTTGATATAAAACACCTGACCACCAGTGTGGTCATGTTTAGTCATGTTTGATGGAAACATTTTAATTGGCTCATTATAATGTAAATATTTAACAGTAAGTTAAATATTTTCATTATCGCATTGTTATTTTACATACCATAAACACTTCAATAGTACAACCTTGACATTTAACAATGTAAATTATTTTTGAAAGTTTAAAATATATTTTTTTTAAAACTGATTAGTTAGCCTGACAAATTACTAACTTTACCACGCATATGATACAGGACTAGTACCCCTTCTATAAATACACGTAGGTACTCTATTTTTGTAAGGACCAATGTAATCGGGTATAGTATAATAACATTATTATCACCATCATCATCATCAGCCATAGGACGTCCACTGCTGAACATAGGCCTCCCCTAAAGATTTCCAGATCGACCTGTTGGAAGCGGCCTGCATCCAGCGACTTCCTGACATTATTATGCTGTTTATTAATTAGTTTTTCCGTACCCTAAACAAATTATGACGAAACCACCCGTGGAAGTCTCTGTCGAACACAAAATCCTGAAAATCGATCCATATTTAACAGAGTTATCACTTTGAAATATATGTATATACAATATAAATGTTATATTTTGAAATTAAACTATTTTCACGGATTTTATCATGATTTTTGGACGTTTCGAAGGCTTTGCAGTCTTCGTGGTCAGTCCGACCCGTGATCACGAAGACTGCAAGGTCTCTAATCACGATTTGTTTTAATTTTTATGCCCGACGTTTCGAAGGCTTTGTAGTCTTCGTGGTCACGGGACGGAAACAAATCGTGATAGAATCCGTAAAAATAGTTTTATTTCAATGTATAACATTCGCGTAAACTTAAAAAATCGATATAGAGTTATCACATAAAGAACTTACACATACTTGTCTAAAAAACCGACGAACTGACAATATCCTTCTGAAGTCGTTTAAAAAGTTTATCAGACACCTACCAGATCGTGTACCTATGTAACCAAGCGTTGATTGCATGCTGTTTCCAAAAAGGAACGGTTTAATGAAACAGAATGATTCGTGAGTCCTCGTACACGTGCCCACCACACACGATTGGTATTGACAGCAGCATGTTTACTAAGCCCGTACACAACGTAGCGGGCTGAAATAGGCGCAATTAAAACCATTCGCGTGACATCCAACCATTTCCGATTCGGAAATCAACGTTAACTATTGTTTTCGGACACGTATTTACACAACACGGTGCCTTTCCGTTTAATTTCCCGTGGGTTTGCGTAATTGATCTGCATAAACATAAATCAAACTTAAACATTTTGAATTATGTACCTAAGGTATTTTATATTTGTTAAACAGTAAAAGCTCTGAGTGCAAAGAAAAATATTTTACAGTAACCCAATATTGATAAGAAGCTGCTGATTATGATTAGTTTTGTGATGATTTTTTTTAAATGATGTAACGACTACAAACGTATAATACGTACGCGTATACAAACACCACGGTTGTGTGATGCCTTTTCCCAAGCTTTGCACTACGCATGCGCGCACTTTTTACTGTCGCTTTTTCGTTTCATCGACTTTCAAATCACAACGATGCTAAAGAAGTTTTCACTTCAAAAATACAGACGAATTGAGGACCTCCTCCCTTTTGGAAGTCGGTAGATAAAATTAAATCAGTTAATCTGGGAACATATTTATTTGAGTACTATCCATCTCAAAAATCCATTTTAAGATATACAAATAAAAAATTAAATGTCCGACGCAGGTAAATCATGTAGATGGTAATCATAACTTTTAAATATTATAACAAAAATAATAAAGTTATAAATCCAGTCATTTGAAGGTTATTAACATTTTCAAGGTTTTAAAGTTTCACAAATTGTAATTAATGACAGGAATGATGGATTATATTTTGATAAAACTTGATTAAAGTAACTTCTAAATAATAAAGATACATACTTTGTATTCAATTATATACGAAAAGTTCTATTTTATGCTAAAATATGATATCTTACTGTGTAACTCAAGCCATACTTGGAAACTATGATTACAGAGTCATAAGATATTAAACTAACTATTGGATTTATCATAATATACATCCATATATACATAGACTCACGCCTTTTTCTCATAGGGGTAGGCAGAGACAACGAAATTCCACTTGCTACGATCCTTACACACCTCTTTCGCCTCATTCAGTCTCATTACATTCTTCATGTATGCATGTCGGTCTAGTGTATTTTTAACCGGGCCTTTCTCGAGTATATATCTGACTTGGTCAGAGAATGTTCGATGAGGTCTTCCCCTTCCAACTTTACCACTCACACTTGCCATATATATTCGCTTTGATAATCTCCTTTCATCGATCTTTCTACATGCTCAAACCACCGCAACATTCCTTTCTCAATCCTCGTTATTATTTCCTCTTCCAAACCACATTGCTCTCTCACCACACTATTTCTTATTATACCCATATATTTACTATTACATATAAGTTACTTGGAAATTACTTATTGTTATAATCTAAGTTATTTATCTTCCAACTGGTCGATCTGGAAATCTTTGGGGGATGCCTATGTTCAGCAGTGGGCGTCCTATGGCTGATGATGATAATCTAAGTACTTATTTAATTTAGAAGCACTGACATTATAAATACAAACGTAATTTGTAAACTAGAACAAAAATTATGCAAGGTTCAACAACAACTGGGTTATCTTAAAACAGAGGATAATTGTCACATGCCTGGGTGAAAATTACCGTCCAATAAAGCAATTACGCGTTACAGAATCTACGCCTTTGTTCTCTCTGACCATCTTGCTCACTTCACCTCAATATCACTTAGTTAATGAAACAGGTGCGTCGCAACTGGCTCTAGTAAGGTATTTTCGTGTGTTACTGAATCTGTACTGAATCAAGCTCTCTGCCGCATCTAAAAATAGTGGAACAATAGTCGCATTTCTAGACTCCCACACTGTGTACGACTGTGAATTGGAAAAAAGACCTAGATTCTATTAGTGATTAGATTTTGTGCGCAACTACCTTGGTTAGGAAACAATATTTGATATGACATTTTGAATAGGATCAGTTTATTAAGATAATATATTTTTTTAAATAAAACTATTTTTACGGATTCTATCACGATTTGGTTCCATAAAAATAGTTTTATTCGCGTAAACTTAAGAAATCAGTAATATTAGTTTTTGTCGTCAATTATCACATTATAAGAATCTTTTTAAATGGGATATGCAATATACTAAAAACATAATTTTCAAATAATTCTTATTTTTATAATATACTTATAACATCAAAGTAATGATAACAAACCCCATCTTGGGATAAAAAAGATTGATGATATCGGGAAACATTTTAGGAATAAAATAGTCTAACAGGAAAAGGCTGAAACAAGTGCTGTTGCTGTCTTAACAAATGTAATTCCAAACCCCCATCAAATACTGAAATTGGAATTTAGAATAGTCTTTAATAAGGACAAACCAAACAATTTCCTGGTTAAAACCACGACCAAAGACCTAGATAAACTGATCATTAGAATAGATACCGCATGCTACAGTTGGAAAGCAATTCATCACTATGTCCACTGTGGCACGTGACTACTGAGTGACCACTAATGGATTGTGGTCGATGTCACCGCACAAACTATTCCAACTTGCCTGTACTTTAGAATAAATGATGTAGGTGAAACAATGAATTTGGGACGCTCTGTGCGTTTAATGCATTGTTTTTAGATTTAGATTTATTGTTGTTGATTTATTGAGTGATTATGTTCTGCAGTGAAACTCAGTTTAAATTATAATTTAATGATAGTTTCAGAATAGGAATATTAATTACCAAAACATCTTTTACAATATTTACCTTAAAAGGAAAAATATAAACTTTCCAAAAAATTGTATATTCAATTTTTTTTCAAATGTTAAAATTTTTATAGCACTGAAAACAATCAAAAGAATATTTTAATATCTTGTTAAAATAACTTTAACCGAAGATGGTACAGTTTTATTTAAGTGTAAAAAAAACTTGTTCATTGAAATAAAACTATTTTTACGGATTCTATCACGATTAGGTTTTAATTAGTATTTTAATTTTATAATTTATAATTTTTTAATTCAGTCTGACCCGTAACAACGAAGACTGCAAAGCCTTCGAAACGTCGGGAATAATAATTAAAACCTAATCGTGATAGAATCCGTAAAAATAGTTTTATTTCAATGTATAATATTCGCGTAAACTTAAGAAATCAGTATGAAAACATTGTTCATAATCAAAACTGCTTTCAAAGCTACTAGCGATGCAATCCACACAAATAAAGACAGGTACATCTAGTACAGCTGTTACTACCCAAGCGATGTGTCTGGTTCCGCAGACGGCCGTACAGAAATAACGCTAACCTATTGTGCAGCATACATCACGCATCGGTTAATGTACGTTACTAATAAGAATAGGACTGACAGATCTCGCAAGGCATTTTTATTGCAATCTGGTAATGAGTTGAGTACACTCATTAAACTTTGTTTTGGGTTTACTAACTGCATTAATCAGGAATCTCTCGTCCCAGAAGATAGAACCATATCCCCCAAAAAAATAAAAAGCCGCTCGAATACATTTACGATTGTTAGAAATTTTCATGCTCGGATCGCGGTAATTACACTGGCTGCAATGTTCTTCAAGCAAGAATACAATATTAAAAGTAATACAAAAAAAATCGCATTTTGGATTTTCTACGAATTTTGTAAATATTAATATAATGACTAATAACAAAAATATCATAATAATCGTAAGCTTACCATTAAGTACGTATCAATAAACAATCAATAAATCTACTCCTTTGAGTGAATGCTTTGATCTGTTTGCACTGTCAGCAAAGATCATTCAAGATGTGCCGACTGGCGTTCAACCCGATGAACTCAAACAATAGATTTCATTGCAAAAGAAAACGGAAAGAAAACTGCGTCTCCGTCCTCCACTTTTACTATATCAAGAAATGATACTTTGTGAAAAATAATGTTCACTTTTTCAATGTTATAATTACTTTTGCATTATTTGTATTACATAACATAACATAAGCCCACGCCTGTATCCCCGAAGGGGTAGGCACAGGCGCACTAGCCAACTAGTACACCCGACTCCGAGCTGATATGGAAAAATCCAATATCACTTTACCTGACCTGGGGATCGAACCCGAGACATCAGGACGGTAGTCGTACAGAAATACAACCACGCCACCGAGGCAGTTATTTTCATTATAGTGTAATGTCTTTTCTATTTCTTTTTTAATGATGACAACGCACCATGGGCGTTGGAGAGCCGCCGCCTGTTTGCTAGTCTTTGTTAAAAAATATTCATATTAAATTATTGACTTCATTTCTTCGTCTCTTCTACTAATAGAATATTCCATAATTATTTATCCGACTGCCTCGGTGGCGTGGTTGTATTTCGGTACGACTACCGTCCTGAGGTCTCGGCTTCGATCCCCGGGTCGGGCAAAGTGATATTGGATTTTTCCATATCAGCTCGGAGTCTGGAATTTGTACCCGATATGGCTATAGGCTCGCCCCCTATCACATCTGGGAACCAAGCTCGGCGAAAAGTGGGTGTACTAGTTCACTAGTGCCTCTACCTACATGATACAAGCGTGAGCTTATATATTATATATACCTCTATATAGATATAATTATTCTTATCAAAACAAGGAAAATCAAATTGAATTGTTTGTTGCCATTTCGTAGTTAGTCGCCCTATCTCTCAAAGCGACAGGTGCTGAGTGAACGTCATGGACTGGAGGTTTGAAGCATGCCTGTCAACCAAAGCCACTTCAGAGTGCAAACGCTGATTTCCTCGTAAATTGATTAGCAATATTGTTGTAAAGAATATTGATATAATGCATTTTCGTTATATTCAAAATGGACGTAAAAGTTTACAAATTTTAAAAGCTTTATACCGAGTTTTTTTTGTTTTTTTTTTAGATAGCCGGAGTTGACATACAACGTACAGTAGTGGATAGGCAGGCACCAATGACGTTTAAACCGCTATACAGGCGCCGCAAGAGAGAGAGACAGATACAGAGCCTGATACATGATTAATCAAATAATGTATTTCAGTTTGCCGATACGAATGGGGACTGTAAAGTGTTCTATCAACTTCGTAACCCTTCAAATACCAAAGTTCAACGACCTTAGGTTCAATAGTCGCATTCTATCTTTAACGACCCAACAATAAAGTAAGCAAGTTTTCGTCACATTGTCACAATGAGGAAACCCGAATTAACTGGGCGCCCACATTTCGCTAATAAATTCCATACAAAACATCCACAAGTTGTGTCTGTCAAAATAATAAATAGCTGGAAACTTTTATCTCGAAAACAATATAGCCAATAAAACCGATACGTGTCGGAGTTTGGAGACTGGCACGGAACTCCCGAATATTCGAGGAAACAATACGCCACGACACTGAATAAAATATAAGAATTTCACTTATCCTGGCTTATGGAACGGTTTGCTTGATTTATGACTTCAACGTGTTTGTTTGCCGATTGACGAGCTTCGGATGAAGTTGTTGGTTCATTTGAATGATTAATATAGCGGTACAGTGTATTCACATGGCGAGTGACACGCTTTGATGTTTTCACAGCGGAACATGTAAAGTTTTATGAATGGGCTTGCCGCAATTAGTTTTGTTGATCGCTTCATCTTGTATTTTGAGTATGAAATGTGTATGTTCTGTACATACACATACATACATAAACTCACGCCTGTTACCCGTTGGGGTAAGCAGAGACTAAGGAGCGCTAATTGCCTCGGTTCAAATACACCTCTTTCGCTTCTTCCACAGTCATCAGTCTTTTCATGCACGCTCGTCGGTTACGAGAACTCCTTATTTGGCCCTTTTTCAGGAGATCGCCAATTTGGTTCTTAAAGGTACGTCTAGGTCGTCCTCGGCCGACACTACCATTCACTTCCGCTACTGTATATAATACTGTAATATAATAATATTCATCTCAAACCTCATTAACTAATTTCAAGCGATTATTCTCACAGATTAGAATAAAGCCGTTCTCCAAAATTACTTTGTAATCACTTAGAGTTTACAGTTACTAATAAAATCTGAGGTACTTGATTAGATCAGATCTTTTAATATCTAAGAAGATATTGTATTAGATTTCATAATCCCTAATCCTTATGAAGGGGAAATCCAATATACCCAAAATAAACTGAAAGCATAATGATTACTTTAAGCCAATTAATAGATTCAGCTAATTGGTTTGAACAACAGGTCGATCTGGAAATCTTTGGGGGAGGCCTATGTTCAGCAGTGGACGTCCTATGGCTGATGATGATAATGATGATGAATTGGTTTGAAATACCTCCGAAATTAGTTTGTCCTACACGCCCTTATCCCACCTTAATGTGGGGTCGGCGCAACACACTTTTTTAAGCATGTTGCAGAAAGGATTTGGCTAAATTTTTACAACCGGTTGCCTGTCTGACATCAACCCCCTCTGACGGATCCAGTCCCGGGCAAATTTAATTAGAAAATTCGCTTTGCCCGACCTGGGAATCGAACCCACAACTTCCCGGCCCACAGTCCATATGTGCTGCCTCTAAACCAAGGAAGCGAAACTATTTTCAGTATTCAACTTTAATATTGTCAGACAATCAACTCTGATATGAATAGAGTGTCTTCAAGGTTCGCTATTCAAATATCATTCAATCTCCTAAAAGAAGCGACGTATTCACTGCATCTCATACATCAAGAGCGAACAAAACTCTTCATTGTGGCCCAGATTCTATTTTCAGAGTTTAATAACGGAATTTGATATATTCATTGAAGCCAGAGTGTTATCGTGCGTACCTTTATGGCCATAATACCCAGCATCATATGAGCCGCTTTTCCCCCATAAACCCGAGAAGTGGGCCAGCCACGTTAATTGCCATACCTTCGCGGCGTTTGCCAAAAGCACTTGGTTTAACGGGATCGGCCATGTCGTACCGGCGACTGTTAAATTCCAGTATATTTTTTAAGTTCGCTTTATGGCGTGTACACACCAACCGAATGAAGGCGAAAGAATGATCGCGAGGGGGTCGGTGTGGGCGCAACACTGAAGCGGTACGAACGAACGAAATGTTACTGTTAAACGAAATGTTGTTGTTATTCGAGGAAAACATCTTACATTTCTGTACTAACATCATCTCGACTCTTTAATCCCAACTCAAATAAAATCCATTATTGTACGGCTTTAATATCACGTATATTACGTGGAACTGTGAGATACGCCGTTACGTGTCTCGGGTACAAAAATTTGCGTTCTGTCCCATTCGGTCGTGCGCATAACTGTTGTGTGAACGCAACAGCGAAGATTCGCGAATATTCGGAAACGTTCGACCTCCATGGCCCTTAGCAAACATTCTTTCGCATTCGTTCGGTTGGTGTGTACACACCATTATATGAGCCGGCGCCGATACGTCATTCGGTTCGTTAAAACATATATTTTGTTCCTTTGATTTGTTTTATCAAAGAATGTTTGTTTAGTACGGTTGCCTTATGGCGTGACTCGTCAGATTTAAAAAGTTTTTGTGCATGTGCACGTAAATGTTATGTAACATGACACGTGGATATCTTGGCATTAGATCAGAGGCCCGAGCACGAATAATATTGACGATCAAATTCGAATCGAGCTGCATACTAATGAGATTAAAATTTCATACAAACATCATGGTCGAATCGTAAGTGCTGAATGTATTCAGCTTCATCGAATTGTTTCTCTTCGTATCATATTTAAATAGAGCAAACTAAGCACCACACTTAGTATGCGGTACTATGCACTTTACAAAACACTTATGCGCTTTTAAATTTTAAAACTAGTTTGTCCCTTTCGTTTTCAAACAATAGGGAACTTGCGTGTAATTTTTTTATTGGTTCATTGCAAAGAACTACGTCTCAAATAAACAAACCAGAAACAAAAACATAAAAATATGCACAAATCATTTAATTATCGGAAGTCTAAATATGACTTACAAAACCCCGCGCTAAAAAAGGACGTGACGTCACAGCTTAAAAATGCCTTTTTGTTGACATCTTAGTTGACACTGACGGCTAGTGACATTGTCTGGAATGACGTTTGAACCGCTATAATTGCCTATCGTTTAAAATTTCCCCATGCCGAACAAAAAATTCCCCAAAAATGTTGAAGCTATTTCATTAAATAACGAAGTAAAAATAAGTTGCACCCTTGAATCCTGAGCGGAGAGGTGGGAAAGTTACATGAAGAAAATAATTTGGAAAGAGGAGGACCTCCGAAATCTCATTCATCAAGTACCATACTAAACAAACAACAGTTTTCCGCAAAATTGGGAAAAATACCCCAACGTGGAAACACTGCCTAATGCAACGACGTCACTTGAGTTTTGTAATAACGTTCCATTACACGTAATTTCTAATTAAGATATTTTGTAAAATATCAATTATTTTATACTACAAATTTCATCATAGCACATTTCAAGGTTTTGTTTATTGATTTATCAACACAATTTCTCGTTATAATTTTCGTGCAAGTTCCCCATTTATCGCAAGGAAAAAGTTACAAACTAATTTTAAATTTCTTGTACATACGTGTTTTTATAAGTAGAGTCTATGTACTGATTTCTCAAGTTTACGCGAATGTTATACATTGAAATAAAACTATTTTTACGGATTCTATCACGATTTGTTTCCGTCCCGTGACCACGAAGACTGCAAAGCCTTCGAAACGTTGGACATAAAGAAATCAAATCGTGACAGAATCCATAAAAATAGTTTAATTTAAATATAGGGTGTATGTGTTGCCGCCTCCTTGGTCTAGTGGCAACATGTATGGGCTGTGGACCGGGAGGTCCTGGGTTCGATTCACAGCTCGGGCAAAGTAAGTTTTCTAATTTAATTTGCCCGGGACTGGATCCCTCATAGGGGGTTGACGTCAGGCAGGCGGCCGGTCGTAAAAACTAAGCCAAATCCTCTTTGCAACATGCTTGAAAAAGTGTGTTGCGCTGACCCCACATTGAGGGATAAGGACAGGTAGAAACGTAGGGTTTATGTGTTGTAACTGCAAGATATCTTATTTATTTATATTTTGACTATATACTTATACACACTGCCCTGCTTAAATAAAAAAAAGGCAAACAAAGGAAATCAGCTGAAGACATTTCGTTCGATAATAAGCCGCATTTAACATAAGAGGTTAACAATACAGTATAACAAAGAGAAATGGAACAAAGAAAAGCGTTTCCTGAAGAAACGTGGAAAAATGTAATGGAGCAATAGTTGCGGTGACAATCGATTTGCCGGACAAATGGTGAGACCATTGCCTTCGGCTTGCGATCGTAGTGGACCAAAGATATTCAATAGTACATAGATGGGACAACAGCGCGAAACATGATCCAAAAGTTGTGACCTCGTGGTCATAAGTCACTGAGTCACATTTGAAGCATACGCAAGGTCGTGCCATCGTTATAATGTTTAGACAGGAAAATTGTCTTACGTGATTCTTGATCATTCACAAAACATTCTAAGGTGTAAATTGTAATAGGCGCCCTCGCATTCTAATAAGTGATAGATGGAGCTACTCACGTTTGAGATCAATTTTTTTGAAAACATGTTTGATAGCCCCTTTCTTTCTACCTGCCCGTATCCCATCTTAATGTGGGGTCAGCGGAACACCCTTTTAAAGCATGTTGCAGAAAGAATTTAGCTATTTTTTACGACCGGTTGCCAGCTTGACGTCAACCCCCTCTGAGGTATCCAGTCCCGGGCAAATTAAATTAGAAAATTAGCTTTGCATGACCTGGGAATCAAACCCCGGATCTCCCGGTTCACAGGCCATATATGTTGCCACTAGACCAATTAAGCGACTAATAGACTAATATTGATAGCCCATCTATCATCATCATCATCAGCCATAGGAAGTCGACTGCTGGACATAGGCCTCCATCAAAGATTTCCAGATTGACCTGTTGGAAGCGGCCTGCATCCAGCGACTTCCTGCGATCTTTATCAGGTCGTTGGTCCACCTTGTAGATGGACGTCCTACACTACAGACCACGTACCGACAAGCGCAGCTCACCACCACGCACCTCTATAGTTAGTAATATTAGATCTCTTTGTAGTGGACTATTTATTTTTGCGCCCGAGACACGTAAGGGCGTATCTCACTGTTTCACGTAATATACGTGATATTGAAGCCCTACAATGGATTTTATTTGAGTTGGGATTGAAGAGTCGAGATGATGTTGGTACAGAAATGTAAGATGTTTTTCCTCGAATAAATCAGCAACATTTCGTTTGGTTTTCCATAAATAGCGAATTTATTTGGAATTAATAAATTTCCATATGTAGCTTTGTCGATAATGGTTTGCAGATGAAATACTTTGTTAAAGTTCGTCGCGAAATGTGACTATCATCATCATCATCATCATCATCAGCCATAGGACGTCCACTGCTGATAGGCCTCCGCCAAAGATTTCCAGATCGACCTCTATTACTATATTAACCATGAATCAAGGTTTAATATTTTTTTTATGATTTTCTTCTTCTATTTAAATCGCAATGCAATATGAGGCCGACACAGTTTTTGAGCACGTTACAGAAAGTATTTTTCTTTAGTATCGGTCGCCTGCCTAACGTCAACGTGGCTGAAAAGCTCGCAATGCCCGCCCTGGGATTCGAACGCAGGACCCCACAACTTATATTCTGTATCACTAGACTAAGGCTGACTTTATTTTGAAATAAAATCGGCAAGTTAATTTCGTCTTCTTAGAGCGACTTGCACCACTATTACTAACCTACAGTTAGTCCTAACCTCAAGTTAAATTGAAAAATAAATAAATACACCCATACAGTCACACACCTAGTCCTGACCCCACACTAGGTATAACCTGTATCGTGGACTGTATCAGAGACTATGAGAGACTTTCGGTCTCACAACACCCAGACTTGAAACAAATATCTGTGGGACACACAAACATTTGACTCAATGCGGGAATCGAACCCGCGGCCCCTCGCTTCACAGCCGGCTGCTCGCCCTCTGCGCCACAGAGACTGTCTAGAATTCATTACATGTAATGAATTAAATATATGAAAGACATGTCATTCATTACATGTAATATACTACATGTAATTACGGATAATACACAAAGACTTCTATGTATACTACTATACTAGACTGGCTGTTCGGTACATAGAATGTGCGCACTAAGTCTCTGTTAATCGACCTCAACTCACTTTAGAAATCTGGTCTTTTCCTTAGCCGTGAAACGTCAAAGACTCGCCGTCGTAACAATTTTACTTCGAAACAGCTTGTCTAGTAAATACATAAAAGTCTTTGAATTATCAAATCATGTATTAACATGATGGCATTTAATTAATTACATGTAATGAATTACATGTCCTTCATATATTTCTATATCAATTTAACTTAAGGTTAGGACTAACTGCAGGTTAGTAATAGTGGTGCAAGTTGCCCTTAGTCGTTTGAGGGTTAAATAAAAATAGAATACAAAATACGATAGAAATTCTAAACAATAAATCCATCCATTTTCGATTGAGAAAGTAATCCTTTAATATTTAAGAACTCTCGGCTTGTCGGAATAAAGCCGGTACAGAAATTATATATAAAATTAACATTTCTCGCGACCCTAGATAAAACCTTGTCGAATGTTACATTGAAAAGGATATTTATTTTGTAAAGCGGGAACAAACTTTCAAACCGTAGGCGGGATCAGGGCTTTGGGTATTACGATCAATAACTTCTAAATATAATGCCCCAATATTGATTAGAATCAGTGGCGTGCAGTCCATATAGACAAAGATACACTTTGCTAACAATTTGCTATTTCCATAAATGAAGAATAAAATTATGACTAAATACAGATTTGCAAAATAGCAATGCTCGGATTATGTTTTAAATCGACACAGAGATGATAATCACTATGATGGTGTCGCAAGAGTCGAAGAAAATAATTGTGTAAGATTTTTGTCTACCCTGTGGGCTTAGCCAAGTGGCTTATGCTCTAGTCGAATAGAATGGTAAATGTATAGGAATGAGATATAATTACGCTATATGTAGCGTACTCTTATGTCATTCCCATACATTTATTCTATTCAACTAGGAAATAATCCACTAGAATAAGCTCGCTGATCGGAATGTTTATGCACATCACTGATTAGAATGTTATGGTCACGTACGCGAGAAACCGTTTGGACACTTGAGTAACGCCATGCTGTAGACTATAGACCGTAACGTCTACAACACTAATGCGTCGGCTCGACCGGTTTGATACCACTAACAGAAAACCGAAAATGACAGCCAATTCCACCCTCTCTCTCCCTATTTCCGCAACGAGATTTTATTTTTGACTTTTTGAAATCGGTTTTTAAAAACAGTAATATGCCTAACTCATTTATCTTATAGACGATCCATAGTACCCATTCAAGAAATCATCTATTTGGAATTTTCCAAATTTGTACTTACATAAAAGAACCAATTTCCGTGGCCATTTTGAGATCTCGGACCATTTCGCGATTTCCAACAGGAATGGACGTTGGTTGCTGAGAAATGAGTCTCGTTTCGTATCTTTACATTTTTGTGACAGTTCCAATTTTATTCTCTACAATTTACCTCATTCTCAAGATTTATGCGACAAATTGCTAATAATTCTAAGGGCGACTTGCAGGTGTTAGATAAATCTTGATTAATCCAAAATGTCTATTTAGATATACGAATACACTAGTATAAATTGAGTTTAGGTCTAACTCTAGATTAGTAGTAGCTCTGCAAGCCGCCCTAAATGTTTTTCAGTTTTCAGTGGTGATAAAAACATTATTAGATAAATGATTTCTTAGGTTTACGCGAATGTTATACATTTGGTATTGGTTGTGAGCTCCTTTCTCCGCACTTTATTATTATTATATTATCTCAGCCTATCGCCGTCCACTGCTGAACGTAGGCGCTCCCCAAGTGAGCGCCAACCATCCCGGTCTTGCGCAGCCCGCATCCATCCGCTGCCCGCCACCTTTCTCAAGTCGTCGGTCCATCGTGCAACAGGGCGTCCCACACTACGTCTGCCTAAACGCGGTCTCCACTCCAGCACATGTCTGCTCCACCGGCCATCTGTCCATCTGCAGACATGACCGGCCCACTTCCACTTCAGCGTGCTAATTCTGCGAGCAATATCAATATCTTTGGTTCTCTGGCGGATGACTTCATTTCGAATTCAGTCCACCAGAGAAATGCCAAGCATTGCTCGCTCCATAGCACGCTGAGCGATTTTGAATTTGGGGACCAGCCCGCTGGTGAGTGTCCAGGTTTTGGCTCCGTAGGTCATTACGGGTAGGACGCACTGGTTGAAAACCTTCGTTTTCAAACAAAACTCCGCACTTAGTTCATTAAAAATCGAACTATCACGCGTGTATTAAATTTCAGCTAGAGATCTAGCCAGCCTAGCTCAGACCAGAAGCGCAGGATCCTCCTGGTTCTCGGAACTTTTCGGAGCGACCTCGGTGTGTTGAGGAGTTCAGCCCGTTGTGTAGCTACAACTTCGCATTCCAGGATGACGTGGGAAGCTGTTTCATCGGCTAACAGACATCCCCTACATAGGGGGCTGTCAGTCATATCTGTTTTGTTATACACTGAAGAAACTATTTTTTTTAATAAAAAAACAAATTGCAATAGAGGATTCTATCGTAAAAACTAGTTTTATTTCAAAGTTTGCTAGCAATCGCCTACCTACTCCGAATTAATGAAAACACAAATATAACTAAACATAACATAACATAAGCTCACGCCTGTATCCCCGAAGGGGTAGGCAGAGGCGCACTAGCGAACTAGAACACCCACATTTCGCCGAGCTTAGTTCCGTCCCAGATGTGATAGGGGGCGAGCCTATCGCCATATCGGGCACAAATTCCAGACTCCGGGCTGATATGGAAAAATCCAATATCACTTTGCCCGACCCGGGGATCGAACCCGAGACCTCAGGACGGCAGTCGTACCGAAATACCACCACGCCACGGAGGCAGTCCAGTCAGTCAGTCAAATATAACTAAAATGCCAGGCAATAAAATTAATTCCTAATTTTCGAATTACTTATTTCAAACACAAATTATTATTGCGCAACATGCAGCTAGGACTTTAAAAAAACTCTTAATGGACATTATTTAAGTACAAAAACTTAAAGGACTGACTTCAAAACTTTTCCGATCGTGACTACCAAATTTGGACTACACTTGGAATAAGCTCTATCGAACACAAAATAATTTTGATAATCGATCCACTTTTGGCGGAGATATCGGGTAACATACATAAACATACAATAACATACAATACAGACGAATTGATGACCTTCTCCTTTTTTGAAGTCGACCGAAAACTAATACAAAGGCAAATGGATGTGAGTCTGAAATGAGATATGCATAAAAGATAGAAGATATACGCAGAAACGTGTAGAGTTTTGTTACGGTCATACGTTTTATTGGGTGGCCGATTACGTATCCGTGTTTTATGTTTTCTCCGGATTAAAGCGAAAAATATTAAGGCAATTTGATAAACAGATTGCATGCGTAAAATTTTACGATGTTCGAAACGCCGGTTCCGAATGTGTTATTATGAGGGTCAATCGAGCAGTTTCAATACCTTGGATCTCTAATACTTTGTTACAGTTTAAATATAGAGGTAGAGTAATTAACTTTAACAACTCTCTCTTCCTTGTAGATATAGGGCCTTACTTATAAAAACAGTTTAGCTGAGCAAATGGCTAAGAATAGAATGTCCCTTTTATTTTCAAGCAATGTGACATAAGGAAAAAAGTGACAAGCTATTCTTAGCCATTTGCTCAGTTAAACTTCTATTTATAAGTAAGGCCCATATAGACTAGCATAATCAGTATATCATCCGGTTTCAAGTCAATGTTAAAATTAAATAAATACCTGTCAAACGATATAGAAACTCAATTGAAATTTGATACACATAACTGAGCAACGCTTTTAAACTTTCATTTAAAAGTATGTTAAACACACAATTCAAATACAGACAACGAATCAAAAATTAACCAAATACGTAAAAACGCCGTAAGAAACGTAACAAAGAACTGCGACAACAATAATTTTCTGTAAGACAGGTCTCGGGCTCGATTCCCGGATCGAGCAAAGTGATATTGTATTTTTCAGTATCAGCCCGGAATCTGGAATTTTGGAAAATTTCGATAGGCTCGCCCCCTATCACATCTAGGGCGGAACAAAGCTCGGCGAAATGTGGGTGTTCTAGTTCGCTAGCGCATCTCTGCCTACCCTTTCGGGATACAGACGTGACTTATGTTATGTTTCTATGAGACAGTAATAATCTATAAACAGCATAATCATAGCGTAGCCTACCAATCCGTTATATACATATTTTCAATGTCTCAAGGTTAATAAATTACGATGATCTAAAAGATACACCCCTACTATTTGCTTACGATGTAAAACGAAGCGATGCTAATGCGACAAGATTATAGACCCATTAGATAAAACCACTGCGACCGCAAACAGCACTACTTCTTACACATAACGATATAAACCGTTTAATAAGCTCTCGACGTCATTTTAATGAAGACAGAGTGGTAAAGTTTGTCGATTTTGTATTTTTGATATTTGCAGTTGATTAATAAGTTACGTTCAATCAGAGAAATCCAAAAGAAATACCCCTACTATTTGCTTACGATGTAAAACGAAGCGATGCTAATGCGACAAGATTATAGTCCCATTAGATAAAACCGCTGCGACCGCAAACAACACTACTCTTACATATAACGATGTAAACCGTTTAATAAGCTCTCGACGTCATTTTAATGAAGACAGAGCGGTAAAGTTATTCCCGCAACAACTACGTATAAAATTAGCGTTGTAATTCGGCATCAACGAGGGCGACTTAATTGCTGGTTGTAAAGTTTTGTTTGGCCGACATCTGCTTCCGTATTACTGTGATACCTGATTCTTTTGGCACAGTACACTGGTGAAAATCCACCGCGATGACTCGGTCGTTTTTGGGTCAGAAAAAACATAACCTGACCTACGATAGCAGTAGACGAACCATGAGGTTTTTTAAGTTTCTCGCTAGCGACTAGATAAAATAATTTATATGAAAAACATCAATTCCCCACGTAACCGCTAGAGGCGTTCGGGTGTTTGTGATACACAAGTTTTACGTAGTCGCTAGCGAGAAACGTTAAGAAAACTCATGGTTGAGCTACAGAAGGTTTTCCCACGCATTTAATTTAAACCCTGGAATATTACCCTCGATTATTATGGAATATAACCCTGGTATTTAATTTAAACACATTTAAACCCTGGAATAAACTTCCCTTCTCGATATTAGCTCAGTACTTTAACTTGTATGTGTATATTTATTTATTATAAAATACACTTTTCTATCTATGTACCTACCCCTCATCACACTTAGGGCAACTTGCAATACTTTGATCAATCTCGCATTATTTAGATTCAAATATAGGGGTGAGGTGTAGGATAAATAGACTTTAGGTCTAACTCTAGATTAGTATTAGAGTTGCAAATCGCCCTTAATGTGGAATTGGCGCCACACACTTATCAGTGTTAACGACTAATATAAAATATGCTGTTGCTAAGTACAAAATACTAGAAAATACACTGTTTAAAAATTTTAAGATAATACTTTTACTATAGCAGTACGAAAATAAACATACGAAATAAAATAAATAGTATTCAGTTTTATTCACTTATCTTATATCAGGGATTGTTTAATGTATAAATAGAATTTAGTGCTCCATTCGATTTACTGGCTGTCTTTAAAATATTTATTAGTAAAATGGATGTTTCTTGTATGAACTAAATTATTCTATAGAATATAAATGCACTTTTTTCAACATAACAAGATAACAATTTTAGAAATATGTTTAGGTTGAAATTTATGGAGCGCACTTGGACTTGGCCAGATTTTTCTGTAACTTCACGCTTGACTTTTGTTTTTAATTTTTAATATGGTGATAAAATCTGTGCCCGATATGCCGATGGGCTCGCTCCCTATCACACCTGTGACAGAAATAGGCACGGCCAAATGAGGATATTCTAAATTGCTAATTCGCTCCTGCCTTCCACTTCGGGGATGCAGGCGTAACTTTATGTACCTACCTAAATTAAATCTGTGTCACTGTTGCGTATAATTCGATTCGATATAATCGATAATTAATAGACCTCTTTGTTTTTTAGATTGACTTTTTGAAAGATATTTGTATCATCAAAATTTCTGGAAATTGAATCGATTGAAAATTACTATATTGAGATTTAAAACGCTTGCCATGTTTTGAAATAATAATAATAAATCTTTGCCTACAAAAAGCAGTGGTGCATCTTTGTCGTCAAAAGTTAGTAACGCATCTTTGCTCACAAAAGTAAAGCCGTCACAGGAACTAAAACATTACACAAAACATGTATTTTTTATCTATGGTCTATTGTTTTAAGAGCAGGAATGAATGAAAAACCTTGTTTTGTGTAGGTGTTTTTGTGTTTTGTTTCGAAAAAGCTAGTGCAGGAGACGCGGCTTAAGCGGTGCATATTTGCCCACGAAACTTGATGGTGCATCTTTGCCCACAGACAGTAATGATAAAAATATGCTCAATGACTTTGGTTAGTCATTACGTGAAATGGGACCAATTTGTTCACGTCTACCCTCGGCTATAGCACGCGAGAATTCTATAAATATTTTATCGCTTCCTCTGTGTACACGAACAACTCATTAGTCATTTTTGTCGTATTCATTATTAACCAGCTAATTTAACCTTTCTACGAAAGTATTCTGGGGGTTCTTACTTTTATGAAGCAGGTGGGTCACTTGATGTTGTGATCTCCGATGCCTATATACACCCATGATGATAAAAAAATTATGGGCGGGTTACCTTAAAGGGGAGGAATAGGGATTTTGGCTATAGATAATTTCACTCAGCGCACAGCAGCGAGCTGCCACTTTCCGTCGGTTTTCTGTATGACAAATGACTGACGAGACGACATATTCCTGCTGTAGACGTTACGGTTTACGGCGTGGCTCAATGACTCAGTAAAATATATATAATTGCATAGAAAATTAAAGCATAGCTCAGTAGCCCGAGCATGAAAAACTAATGTAAATGTAAACTCGCTGCGCACTGATGACATTTGATTAATATTTCATACAAATTTCATAGACGCGCATCGAGCACAAATACATTTACGGTTGTCAGAAATTTTCCTGCTCGGGCTGCTGAAGTTTACGTACGTATTTCTTTAGCAGACTCTGGCAAACGAGCATATGGGTCACCGATGGTATGTGATGCCCATAGACACCCAAGATACCAAAAGAATCATGGGTGCGTTGCCAACTTAAAAGGAAGGGGGAATAGGGATTGGGAAACGGAGGGGGGCAATTGGCCCACCGGAAATCTCACATAATGATGGAAACGCGACAGCGAGCTGCCACTTTACGTCGGTTTTCTGTGAGACAGTGGTATGAAACCGGTCGATCCGGCCCATTCGTGCTGTAGACGTAATTGTCTACCACTCATACATTTATTTTTACGACTCTTTTGAACGTACTTTTATATTAAGTCAGGTAGTCAATCTTCGTAATAAAACATCGAAATACGATGACTAGTATGAAAACATTTAAGATGACAAACTACAAAAATGGAATTTTCACATGGAAAGACTACCACCTTTATTAAGACGTAACGTATGACCCAGTGATTCATCTCTTTCTAGGGTCGAAATACTTAGTACCGGTAGCATCTGTAGTAGATAGGTAATAGGGGTTTTACCTTTCCATTCTTCTTCGTCTTGTCGATGGTTTTTATAATCATACTATTTTGGCTCAATAATTAGCAACTGCCACACCAGCGGGGGTAGCCGCAGCAAGGTCTTCAGCAGTGCAGGAGCTAGGGTACTGCGGACATGACAACAGATGTGACATAGTTTGTGGGGCTTCCCCGCAGTCACACATCGGTTCCCCCATTTTACCATATTCGTTTTGCAGCGGCCAACCTTTCCATTGATAAAACTGCGGATAATATTTCTTGTTCCTTATATTTACTCTATAAAACGTTGTTTTACAAACAAAATTCTCTAGTTAGCGATAATTTAGTCGGACTACGCATCTCACTCCGCGCCCCCTCCTCTAGCAGTTTATCCAACTGACTAATAGTTTATTTCTTTTGTTCCAGATACTTCGCACGCGTTTCAATCATGGAGTTTCCTACATGCGTAGTGCGGGAGCAGTCAAAACACACGCTGCCAATACAAACGGACACATATTTATATAGTTGAGCAAACGTTAAGATGTAGTGTTAAAATAAACTGTTCAAGTGATACAATGAGCTTATAAGTTTAGTGGATGTCGTCCGACATGCCATATTACGGGTACAGGGAGAGGGGACCTGAATCAGACTCTAGTGGGGGGTGTTCTGAGTCCGAAGGGGGGGAGTCGGACTCGGAAGGACTGAGCACGGAGAGTACGGTAGGCCAGGGGTTACCGTACCCTGGCTTTACGCCTGTAGCCCTACGGTACCTGACGCAAGAAACGAGGCCCAGGAGTTGGTGTTTAGCACTCATCACTAATCCATATCCTTTTCAATATTAGTGTAATCTGTAAGTATATAGCATTAAAAGTTGTTTCTGCATGGCGTTATCCCGGCCTAGTGCCAGGGTTCGCCTTCCTACTTAAACGCTTCCACTTCGCCCGGTCTGGAGCATCCTCCACAGTGACAACAATGGTTCTCATATCTTCCTCCAAAACAGCCAGCGTTTTTTGGACCGTCCACGGGAACGCACACCTATTACGATATTGCATTAAAAGATCAAGAGGCAAAAATAAGGAAGATCAAAGAACAAAATGGTATTAAAGTTGCATGTTTGTTCCTTTCTTGCGTATCTTAATGGATCGTATTCTTGTTATTAATGTGTTATTTTGTGTACTAATAATATTGATGATAAACATTGTGCGGAAAAAATAATCGTAAAAATATTCGAAGTGAATTTGTCATACAAACGTGGAGCAAAATACTCAATCTATCTCCCTCTCCTCTCGTATATTCATCCTACATGGTGGTGGGATCAGCCGTCTTCGCACTTTTCATACACTTGACCATATCCATGATGTCATCCTCGTCATCACATAGCATTCTATTATATCTACTTAGTTGTGGCTTGCATCCAGTGTGTTCCTGTAACCTTTATCAGTACCTCTAGTATAAGTTTATTTTGACAGTTCTTGATTCTCGAAATCGAGGATAGTGTGCGTTTTGTCCATACATTTGACTAGCAGTGCCACTTTGAAACTACAACGGACTAAAAAATTTATGGAGAAACTGTAAATAAACGTCGATTTCGAGAATCGAGAAAAACTCGTACTAAGTGTACAGTTCCACTATCTGCCTTCCAACAGCTTGATCTGGAAATCTTCGGGGAGGCTTATATAATATAATGGTATCTTACATCACATTAATCTATGCAGTTGTCTCTTGCCGTGGAACAAAATACTAAGTTGGATAATTAGATAAAAGTTTAAAAATGAAATTGTTTAATTAAATACTAAATCTAATTAACTCCTAAAACAAGTAGAAACCCGTCAGACACCAGACACATGTTTTAAAACATATTTTGGCGCATATTACACGGAATATGAAAAGTAAATTTAAAATATTAATGTGGCGTGCTATTTCAAAAGTCCACGTGTAAAATATCCACATTAAACCTTCGTTAGTACTAAGAAAACAAAGTAGGTATGCGTAGACTGGCTTGTAACAAAGTACGGGAATTAAGAAAATGTAAACTCATAGTTTTAGGGTTGTTAAAAATGTCTGAAATTGATTTATTGAACTCATATTTTTGTTTTAATACGAAGAGATTTCGTTCCAATCCTACTAATCTGGGTTGAAAAAGATCACGAATATTTCTTTCGTATTTATGAAAATATATTTAATTATTATTTAAACAGCGGCCTAGCAAGAACATTTATGACAATCGTAAATGTGTTCGAGGCCAATGCGGGTCTATGAAATTTGTATGAAATATTAAACAAATATCATAAGTGCGCTTGAATACAATTGTCAGAAATTTTCATGCTCGGTCCACTGGTGAACATTCTTGCAATACTTTGGGAAAACCTGGCAACCCTGAAGTAAATCGGTATGAGATCATGTTATGGAAAATAATTATGGATTATACACGCCTTTAGGTATAGATGGATTGGGAATTTGATAGTAAACAGACACACCTACATATATAATTTATGAAGTTTTCAATAGCTGCGGAAAACTCCAATAGGTTATTCTTCAACGATTTTGCTTTGATGCGATCAGCGATGCTTGGTCGTACAATAGCCTAGCCTCTCATAGTGGTAGAGCCACGCTGTCTACAGAACTGTCTACAATTACGTCTACAGCACGAATGGGCCGGCTCGACCGGTTTGATACCACTGATTCACAGAATGCCGATGTAAAGTGGCAGCTTGCTGTGGCGTTTCGCGTGGGTAAGTAAGATTTCCGATGACCCTCCCCTCCCTTTCCCAATCCCTTTTCTCCCCGTCCATTCCCTCCTTTTAGGTTGGCAATGCAACCATGAGCCTTTTGTGTCTTGGGTGTCTAATGGCGGTGGAGATCACTGACCATCAGGTGACCCATTTGCTCGTTTGCCAGTCTCTGCTATAAAAAAAAGTCGTCTACTCGATCGACTTACAATCGTTCTGATACGAAAGGTCAGTGAACTAGTCCTATTCTAAGAAGTTACGAAGCACTTCTCCAAGTATCCGTTTTAATCTCATTACAATTCGACAATAGGGGTCACCGTTATCAATTAATACCACGCTTGCATTGTTTGCATTCAACCTTCTCAGTTCGTGAATGAAAATTAACTGGATATTGAATTACGATTTCATCTACATCTACATATAGTATTGTGAATACGATATTTTTTTGTTTTGTCCTTTATTTATTTGATTCAGTAATAGGTATTTGACGGACTGTACTTATGTTTTTGCAGTTAAGACTGAGATCGGATTATGGTAAGTTTGAACTTAAAAATTACGGGCATGGATGGGAATAGACGAGGAAGACTTAAAAAACGGGCGGAACTATGAGGGAAAGGAAGTGTTTTCATAAGTGCAGCAATTTCCAATACTTTCGATCGCTTTCAAAAAAAGGAAGAAGTCCTCAATTCGTCTGTATCTTTTATATACTTATAGGTATTACTCGATATCTCCGCCAAATGTGGACCGATTTTCAAGATTATTTTTATGTTCGATAGAGCTTATTCCAAGGATGTTCCCATATAAATTTGGTCATGATAAGATAAGTTTTAAAGTCGGTCCATTATAAATGCAACGGTTGATGAAGATGAAAATTTTCGAAAATGTGAACAAATAGACGAGGCCTGAAACATTCCTATCTATTTGTTGATTCGTAAAGATCAAAGTACACGTTAATGTTTCTTCTTCAAATAAAAATGTAATTCTAACTTCTAGCGCCACGTTATTAAAATTTGAAATAAAATATATTTTCTTCAATTTAAAACAGTCGTAAATCAATTAGGATCACAATAAAATAAGTTTTTAAACACGTTATAATTAAATTTTATCATCTGAACGTACAAAAAATAGACGACTGGACTTTCTTTTGATATTTTATCTGTTAATTTTTATTACACTTTTATAAAGTAAACTGAGTCTCGAGTGACACCTTTCATCTTTGTTACAATTAGAACTAAAATAAAGTTGACGAATTTGAAAACAATGAAAAAACCAACCAAGATTTTCGTCCAAGTCATTTCAAAGATTCCAAATCTTCTGCGAGTTCGTTTTTTGACTCTGAGTTATTCGAAGTTCGCTCTATAAATACCAGCCTAAATAGCTTAGTTTATATTTGGTTTTCCTAAATCACTTTGCAACCTAAATTGGACCGTGTTGTGCAGAAATGATCCAAGCCACATTTCTTTTTTACATCAATATGGTCTATAATGGCTTAGACTTTAGGATCATGTTGGCATCAATAAAAAATGTGGGTTGGATCATTTCTGCACAACACGGTCCAATTATGCTGTAAAAAAGATTAGTTTGTATGTATCTCGATTACCCCAATCGAGATCAACTCATTTGAAAAAAATACACTGGTAAAATGTCATACTACCTCTCACTCCTATTTCTTTATTGAAAAGTAAAAGTTAAAATAAGGTGTATGCTAAAAAAAGCACCGAGTTCAATAATAGCTGTTGCTTTTATCATTACTATTGCCTTTAACCTTTGCCAACGTATACGTTATGTTAAGTAGAAGATATTACTTCTACTTAAAACAAAATAATTAATTAATTACTGGCTCGGTGGCGTGGTATGACTACCGTTCTGAGGTCACGGGTTCGATCCCCGAGTCGGGCAAAGGATATTGGATTTTTCTATATCAGCCCGGAGGCTAGAATTTGTGCCTGATATGGCGATAGGCTCGCCCTTATTATAACTGAGACGGAACTAAGCTCGGCGAAATGTGGCTGTTCTAGTTCGCTAGTGCGCCTCTGCCTACCCCTTCGGGGATACAGACGTGAGCTTATGTATGTATGTTAAAATTACATTATACTTTAGCAAAATATTGGAGATTGGTATCTAACATAAGTGAATTTCTCTCAGGAAAATTCTTACTGAGCAACATTACGAGCAAAAGGAGAAGTTATACTTGAAACTAGAATACTAATATATTATCCGAAGAGAATTTGCAAACATACGAGTACATGCTCCCTAGAGGCATTCAGTTATAAGACGCGACTACATTTCACAAAGGCCAGCTTTTAGTTTTATACCTCTCTATGGACCGGTTCTTTGAGTGCATGTATAATATGCATAATACTATGAAGAACAATTTACATGATTTAGTTATGGGCATATTTTGAGGTTTCCAAGATTATATGCATATTTTACCTACGAATAAACAAAGACATAAAAATAATTTTGTGAAAGATTTTGGTCGTCCGAAAATAAAACATGTCGTATCTCTGTAAAAATAGTTAAACTTTTAAAATTAACACGTAGGGCCACTTGCAGCTCCGCCATTAATCTCTGTTTATCCAAAATCTTGTTTTAGATATGGGAGTCAGCTGTTCCTACATCAGGATAAATAAAGGCAAGGTGTAACTCTAGATTAGTAGGTAATAGCGTTGCAAGTCTAATCAAAACAATATCTTGGTTTTACTAAAACTAGAGTTAGGTCCTATATCTCATTCGTATATCTAAATATAGATTTAATATAAAACGAAGACGTGCAAGACATTAAATAGTGTTTATGTATAAATAGAGTTCATTTTAAAATAAATTGAGATTATTTAAGTCCTGCAAGTCGTCTTTAGTAACAACAATTTCTTACTCTCTGAAGGCAGAGCCCTAGCCAAAACAGATCAAATTAAAACATTATTCGCTACCATTTTAGTTTTACATACATACATAATCTCACGCCTGTATCCCCGAAGGGGTAGGCAGAGGCGGACAAACGACTAGAACACCCACATTTCGCCGAGCTTAGTTCCGTCCCAGACGTAGGGGGCGAGCCTATCGCCAAATCGGGCACCAATTCTAGACTCCGGGTGATATGAAAAAAAACAATATCACTTTGCCCGACCCGGGGATCGAACCCGAGACCTCCGAACGATAGCCATACCGTGCACGCAATACCACTACGCCACCGAGACAGTCACTACCATTTCAATTTTAATTGAAATAAACTACGTAACCCTACCACTGTTAACGAGAAAATAATGGCCCTTAATTAGGATACGATTATGCAGAATGTGCAAGTAGTTAGGTTGAATTTATAAGGGTACGGCCATAGTACAGCTTAGGGAATTGGGAGACTTCGGCTTTGTAGTAGCATTAAAGGGCCGAAAGTCATACTGTGTTGTCCTAAATATGTGACTTTGGGCATTCTGCAGTAATTTATAAGACATTTTGACTGGAAATAAAAAGTATTTTAAAAACAAATCCTCAAAAGTAATGTGATATGACTTTCTTTCTTTCTACCCGCCCTTATTCCACCTAAATGTAGGGTCGGCGCAATACACTTTTTTGATACGTGCGATGAGCACTATACTTCTCATTTGGTCAATTGGATTATGTTAACTTTGAATTAAAACAATAATATTATTAGCGCTGTAATATTACTGTCCCACTGCTGGGCACGGGCCTCATCTACTAATGAGAGGGGTTAAGCCTAAGTCTACTACGCTGGCCTAGTGCGGGTTGGTAGACTTCACATACCTTTGAAATTCTTCTAAATAAATTCTCGGGTCTGCAGGTTTCCTCACGATGTTTTCCTTCACCGTTGTAGCAAGCGATAATTCACAATGAAAATACACTTAACATAGAAAAATCAGAGGTGTAATCTTTTTGGGGTTGGTCTCGAACCTCTGACACTCGTCTCGGCAGTCCGTACCACTCCCATTTGAGCTATCGCTGCTATTTAACTTTGAAGTAACTATGATTAATTAAAACATTTGATGTTGGAAATATCTACAATCTTCGTCTACATCAAATGCAGATTCAAAACGTCTCGGGGGCTAAACTGGCCGAATCCAATGTAAACGGTTTGTTTGACTAGTGGTCTGACTTATGGACTGGTGAGGTTTCATAATAAATATAAGCTATTAAGTTTCTCCATTAAAGACGAAAGTAGCACTTAGATAAATCTCGATTTTAGTACAAGAAGGAGCTGTAGAATAAATACAGTTTAATTTTAACTTTAGATAGTAATAGAGCTGCAAGTCGCCAAGGCGTTATTTTCGAAATTAATATAAATCAATTAATAAATCAACTTCTTTAAAGAAAATTAAGATAGGCAAGCCACTACAGGGGTGTTTGTAAATAAATTATATTTGATAAAAATATGTTTAATGGTTCTGGATGAGTGAAGGTTGATGTTCCAAGGTATCCCCTACCACCATATCAACCTACCTTAGCCCTTGTTAGTGTCGATACCTGCCTGTCTGTTTTCAAGTCCATAGAAGTATAATTAACAACTAAATCTAGATTTGTCTTGTTCTAACCTAGCATAAGGGCCTATATACCTACGTGACCAGTAAAGATCTTTATTTTATTTTATGTATATTTGGATTAGGGGTATTCGGTAACGGTTAGTTTAGATCTCCAGCGGCCTGAGCAGGAAAATTTCTGACAACTGTAAATGTATTCGAACTCGATGCGCGTCTATGAAATTTGTATGAAATATTAACCAAACGTCATCAGTGCGCAGCGAACTCGAATACATTTACATTTACATTAGTTCTTCATGCTCGGGCTACAGATATCATGTAGTCATAGCATGAAACGCTACAATAAACCTAACTCTACTTTGGTTTTCAGAGAGACAATGGCAGTAACCCGGTCGAGCCGGTCGATTCATGATGTAAAGTCTACAGCGCGACTTTCATTCATTGGTTATAATATGAATTTCTATATTATAGAACATTTCAGGATATAACACGCCTTGTTGCCTCCTTGGTTCATTGGCAGCTTACATGGGCTGTGGACCGGGAGGTCCCGGGTTCGATTCCAAGGTCGTGAAAAGTGAATTTTCTAATTTAATTTGCCCGGGATTTTATCCTCCAGTTGACGGAGGTGGAGTTGGTTGACGTCAGATAGGCAGCCGGTCGTTAAAACTAAGCCAAATCCTTTCTGCAACATGCTTGAAAGTTTTACGTCGACCCTACATTAAGGTGGGATAAGGGCAGGTAGAAAAAAAAGAATATAACACGGAACTCCACAGACGAAATCTACTTTCAAAGAATCAAATTAATTTTCGTTTAACGTTCAAACAAAAAGTTCAAAGTAACAATACCAAGCATACCGCCGGTACACCCGGAGCTAACTATCATATAAATTATGAAAAACATATCTGGTTAACATCATGTAGAGAGAACGTTAGTAATGAATCTTAATTGTTTTGTACTATGGTACAAATGAACGCATTTTGTACATTTCCCAGCGATATAAATGATCGTCGTCTGTCGAAGATAGTCAGTCCTTGGTTTAGTGGCAGCATATATGAACTGTAGACCGGGAGGTCGTGGGTTCTATTCCTAGGTCAAGCAGTGATTTTTTGGTTATGGTCCATTGTTACGTGAGAAGACAATGAAAAACTCTGTTTTATGTTTTTAGTGTTTTGTTTCGCAAAAACATATGCAGGAGACGCGGCTTCAAGCACCCAGACGTAAAAAAACTAAGCCGAAACCTTTCTACAATGCTTGAGAAGATGTTGCACAGATCCCAAATTGAGGTGGGATAACGTCAGGTAAAAAAAAGAAAAATAAAGGATTTCTTTCATCTTCAAAATGGAATTGAGGTCGGAAGGAAAATTTATTTCAATTCAGTACCACGACCGTGATCCTTTAACGTAATAGCTTCTTTTGTAAGACGAAATAAATTCCAAAGTTAACCGGAAAATTAAAGAGTGTATTTAATAATCCTATTTCTTCAACATTTTGCACTTTAACCATAAGCCCTCATTCGCACGAGATCTTTTTCAACGCGCTTTAAAAAAAGAGTATGTGTGTTTAGCGTGGTAGCCTAAGGCCTGACCCCTCTTATTAGTAAAGAAGGCCCGTGCCCAGCAATGTGACAGAAATATTATAGGGCTATAAGTTAAAAAAGCGTCCAACATATCTGTTCATATGAGTGTTTGAAAATAATTCTTGTCTTGTTTCTAATGAGATATATTCTACATACAGCCCAAAGCCCGTCATTTAAAAAATGCGGCGTTTTAAAAGCCCCGGCGTTTGAATAAACTAAAACTTATATGTTCCATTTCAACCGTTTTTCACGCGTTGAAAAGGCTCTCATGCGAATGAGGGCTAAGAATTTGGCAATGCTTTTATTTAGCTTCACTGAGTGAATACCTACAAATACACTAGAATATATATGAAGAGCAGCGATAGCTCAGTTAGGAATGTACGGACTACCGAAAGCAATGTCAAAAGTTCAATACCAACCAAGAGCATGCACCTTTCTAAATTAAGTATGTTTCAGTATGAGTTATCGCTTGTTGCAACGGTGAAGGAAAACATCGTGAGGAACCCTGCATACCTGAGAATTTCTCAACAAGAATTTCTTTGAAAATCTTTTTGTGTATCTATGGGCGGTGGAGATCACTTACGATCAGGTGACCCACCTACTTACCAACCTTTGGTACAAAAATGTTAATGTTTTATTTTAAATCAGCCCAAGTTCCTCGCTTGAACCGCACCAGTTGTTTATAAAAACCTAAATTAACTCGCCGGCGTACCTACCGCAATCTGCTATAATATGATAACAAAACAATGTTTAAAGCTTGATACACGCACTTGGTCTGGCGCAGTTTTATGCGTAGTTAAATCGAAGAGCGGGTGCGTAAAAGAAAGCAAAAAGCTCTGGACCTAGTAACACGTATAATTTTGAAGAAAGTAATAGGCTCGGGCGTAAAAAAAATCACTGCTGCCGCGGTGGAGCTATATTTAAAAAAAAGAAAAAGAAGAAAGAAAGAAAGTAATAAATTGCAACTTTTTCATTTCCACAAACAAATACCTAATACCACGGACGTTAAAAAGAGATGGACGGAGCGCTAGGAATTTTGACAGTGAAACAGGGTTTTCATCTCATTCGATCAGTCGCCGCCATTACGTGTTGATAGATCGAATGAGCCGAAAACCCTGCTTCAATTTCAATCATCATAGCGCTCCGTCCATCTTTTTTTTTACGTCTGTGGTATTAGGTATTTGTTTGTGGAAAAGAAAAAAGTAGCAATTTCTTTCTTTCTTTCAATTTGTAAAACTTATGTGAATTAAAATAATACTGCCGCACATTAGTGTTTATTATTATCAACCGCCTCCTGCCTAACGTGTACCCTCTTAGAAGGATCCAGTTCCTGGCAAGTAGTATTAGAAAAACGCATTTCCCAAATTGGTATTCGACATTAAGAACTCCGATCAAACTAAACCAAGCCAAAAAGGCGTCATTTTTTTAAATTTATTAAATAGACTTTATCGCTAAGCAACCACATCTTACAAATTAAAATACATACAATATTAAGGGCCACTTGCAGCTCCGTGACAAATCGCTATTTATCTCAAATCTTGATTTAAAGATAGGAGTAAGCTGTATAATAAATCGAGTTAAGGTGTAATTCTAGATTAGTAATAGCGTTGCATGTCGCCCTAAGAATTACATTTTAAATATATATCAATATTATCAGCCAACCTAGTTATTAGACCAAATCGTTGGCCTCTTTTGATGACGGCAAATCCAAATGCCGTTAATAAAGCCTATTTGTATAGTTATTTTAAAATTAAAAGCAGCTTATTCAACAGGTCGTCTCCTTGGTCTAGTGGCAACATGTATAGGCTCAGGATCAGGAGGTCGTGGGTTCAATTCCCAGGTCGGGTAAAGCAAATTTTCTAATTTAATTTGCCCGGGACTGGATTCCGTAGAGGGGGTTAACGTCAAGCAGGCAGCCGGTCGTAAGAACTTAGCCAAATCCTTCGTGCAACATTCTTGAAAAATTGTGTTGCGCCGACACTACTTTATGGGCAGGTAGAAAGAAAATAGCTTGTTCACAGTGGCGTGCAGTCCATATAGACAAAGAGACACTGTCTACCTTGCCAATTTGCTATTTACCCAAATGAAGAATAAAAATCTTGTCAAAAAAGTTTTTCTCAAAATAGCATCATCATCATCATCGCCAGCCATAGGACGTCCACTGCTGAACATAGGCCTCCCCCAAAGATTTCGCAGAAAGTCGCTGGATGCAGGCCGCTTCCAACAGGTCGATCTGAAAATCTTTGGGGGAGGCCTATATTCAAAATAGCATCGCTTGCTTTGTTTTCAATCGACACGAGGATGATGATGATAGTGATGGTGCTGTACGAGTTGAAGAAATAAATTATCTAAGTTTTTGTCTACCCTCATCCAAATGCCTATGCACGTCACTGCTTGTTCAACTGGAAGAATTCACTTTTCTAAATAAAATAACAAATCCCTGTGATTTTTAGCTATTTTCGCACTAAAGGATGTTTATCTTCGTTGCCGCAAGTCATCGTTTATAGAACCTTGCAATAATGACTATAATACAGTCAGTGTTACAGCTTCCTTAATTATTTAAATTCCGTACATTTTGCGTAAAATTGCCCTCGTAAATCGTGAGTTTCCTGTTTATACAAGATCGACACTTGTTTATGAGTAATTAAAATGTAAAATCATTTTACAGCTTAATTTTGTGGTCAGTAGGCATTTATAATAAAGAGTTTTTCACAATAGCATGATGTGTAAAAATAAGAGACAACGCATGCTTGTTTTAAAGAACTAGTTTTAACAATATTTTATTTTATTATTTATATTAGCCCTGTAATATTACTGTCCCACTGCTGGGCACGGGCCTCCTCTACTAATGAGAGGGGTTAGGCCTTAGTCTACCACGCTGGCCTAATGCGGGTTGGTAGACTTCACATACCTTCTAAATTCCTGTGAAGAAATTCTCGGGTATGCAGGTTTCCTCACGATGTTTTCCTTCACCGTTATAGCAAGCGATATTTCACAGTGAAAATACATTTAACACAGAAAAGTCAGAGGTGTATGCTCGATTCTGGGGTTGGTCTCGAACCTCCGTCACTTGTCTCGGCAGTCCGTACTATTCCCAACTGAGCTATCTACCAACCCGCATTAGGCCAGCGTGGTAGACTAAGACTTAACACCTCTCATTAGTAGAGAAGCCCCGTGCCTAGTAGTGGGACAGTAATATTACAGGGCTATTGCTATTATTATGTTGCTTGGCCGTAGAAAAAGACATTGCAATGGTACTTACCCGGGACTTTCGCATGAAAATCCTACCTAAAATCTAGATTCATGCCTGACTGATATTGCCAAAGACTTCTACAATATTACCTAATCTACTCAAATAATGGGGACTTTCAGATTTAAAAATATCGCCTTAATTCTAAAGATCGATGTTTTCAAATATTCAAATACTGTGAGAGGAAATAGTATTCAAGCATAGCTTAGTTATGGAATTCAACTGGTATGCCGGACTGGCGCGAAATTCGCGTAGGTGATGTCATAATTTATAAGGCACGGAATTTCAATATACCAGCATTTGAGTAAACCTTCGTTGTATGAGAAGTGCCGCAGAAGCCAATATTCGTTGTATTAAAAATACTGCAAATGAAATTAAAATAACGCTTTGACTGCCTCTGCGGCATAGTTGTATTGCTGGTGTGGTAACGCCTAACGTCCTGAGGTTCGATACCCGGGTCGGGCTAAGTGATCTTTTTTTCTAACTGGCCTTATCCCACCTTAATGTAGGGTCGGCGCAACAATTTTTTTTATGTTGCAGAAAGGATTTGGCTAAATTTTCACCACCGGCTGCCTGCCTGACGTTAAGCTCCTCTGAGGGATCCAGTCCCCGGCCAATTTAATTAGAAAATTCGCTTTGCTCGACCTGGGAATCGAACCCACGAGCTCTCGGTCTACAGCCCCTATATGCTGCCACTAGACCAAGGAGGTGAGGCCGGGCTAAGTGATATTGGGTTATATTCAATATCGGCCCGGAGTCAGGATTTTTATCTATCAAATTTGGGACGGAAATGAGCTCGGTGAAATGTGGGTGTTCTAGTTCGCTAATTCGATTATGCACTTCGGATATAGAGGCATAAGATTTATAGCTTATATAATATCACGATAGCTATGAACTTATTTCTTATTTTTATTCGCGCACGGATGACTTTTATCACTACCTCTACTCAACGCACATCACGAAGTGACTACAGAGGCAACTTTCGACACATTTCCATACGTTTGGCAAGTCCAAAAAAGTCCCGATAACAAATCACTCGTGTGCCTAGTTCTAAACGTTACGGTATAATAGATGACACTGCATCGAACCATTTAAGCATTTATGCAGGCCGGCATAACTCTAGTAACCATTCATAAACTATGTTTATCAATGGTCGCTAGTTTTTTGGACTGCACTACGCTTACCATCAGGTGTAGTGTAGTCACTTTGCCGTGCTCCGATAAAAAAAAAACGTACAATGTTCGTCTATAGCTCAATGTTTGACAATTTCTTCGGGAGTTTGGAACGGATCACATCGTAGCTGAAGTTTTTACACGGCAAAATTAAGACCACACTATCGTAGCAGACACGCGTCATTGTCACAGCACAACTTGGTCGGTGAAATGTTACAAGTCTGGACGCACATTTACAGTCGTGTGGTTTATCATTTGTTTCCAATGAGGTAACACTTCATAACAATGTTTGATTGACTAGATGTTTGTCATTTGTTGCCGAAACCGTTGCCGGCGCTGATGAAATGGCGCCTCGTCAAATCAAACGCGGTACGCTTGGAAGCGTCATGAGTCATGACCGTACCGTCATGACCTATAATTTAGGTTAATGTTGCATCGCAGTGCTACTGTATTGCATTTTATTAGTACATAAACCATACTTAGTTTATGTACCAATATAACATTGTGACTATACCTACGGCTTCGCTGTGCCTCTGGCATTGCTTATGGCTTTAGGTAGGGGATTTGATTAAGGGCGGCAGTTATCACTTACCATAAGGCGAACCGCTCTTCTACTCACTTAACTCTAGCAATAAAAAAATAGTATTTGCCACTCTGTAAACAGTAACGTCTACAGCACGAATGGGCATTCTCGATTAGTTTGATACCACTGTCTCACAGAAAACCGGCGTAAAGTGGCAGCTTGCTGTCGCATTTCGCTGGGTGAGTGAGATTTCCGGTGGCCTATTTGCCCCCTACCTTTCCCAATCCATTTTCCATTCCTTTATATTAGGTTGGCAACGCAACCATGATTATTTTTGTGCCTTAGGTGTCTATGGGCGGTGGAGACCACTTACCATCAGGTGACCCATCTGCTCGTTTGCCAGTCTCTGCTATAAAAAAAGTGCATAAGGTAACAAGTTCACGTCGGAGTTTCTGAAGGATTGAAAACCTTCTTTTTTAAATGGGTTGAAAAACAGTGATTACCAGACTTGAGATTTGAACCCTGGACCTTACGGTCATCATCCGAGACACGGTGCTACTAAATCAATCAACCTGTAAATTCATTTCAACCACTGCTTTACATCTGACAAGCGCAAAGTAATTTATCTTAGTATATAAGATAAGTTGAAATTCGAAGTTCTTGTAACATAAATCTTTTAATGCCAAATGGATTGAAATCCTTAATTAAGTCTCTAAACTCAAAATGGAATTAATATGTCACCACTCAAAACACTCAAGTTCACGAAATTCTTAATCTTAATGCTTTAATTAATTAACCCCTTTATGGCGTCAAATTAAATGAAAATTTAATTAAGCAGCAATGAATTGAGAAAGGGTTTGAGACTCAAAAGTATCGAAATACAAATGAATGTACTGTAATTAATTTATTAAATGATAATATTGATTTGTAAAATGATAAACAAAGATATATTATAATTATGTATCTTAATTTTTTATAAAAAAAGAAAATTAATTTATTTGATTTTAAGAAAATCTCGCCTCTTAAAAGTCCTCTCCTTTAAGAAAAAGCCGCCTCCTTGGTCTAGTGGAAGCATAGCATTAGTTTTGTATATAGGGATTTATGACAAAAGAAAATTTAAAAAAGATAATAAAAGAAATAAAGAAAGGAACTTTATTAAGGCAACATTAATGAGACGGTACGATAATCGCATGTTGATAGAGTTCATACAGCTTCGAATTTCATTTGAGAGAAATCTGTATACCCATACAGAATTTATCACTATGTTATACCTTCTTTACCGATGTCTCCTCCTTGGTTTACTGGCAGTCTGTGGACATATGTCTGTGGACCGGGAGGTCGTGGGTTCGATTCCCAGGTCGGGCAAAGCGAATTTTCTAATTTAATTTGCTCGGGACTGGATCCCTCAGAGGGGGTTGACGTCAGGCAGGCAGCCGCTCGTAAAAAAATTGCCAAATTCTTCCTGCAACATGCTTGATAAAGTGTGTTGCGCCGACCCCACATTAAGGTGGGATAAGGGCAGGTAGAAAGAAAGGTACTTCACCGATAAAACAAGATATATAATTAACAATTTATCAAAAGGTACATAACTCAGGGTGACTTGTACTATTAATTATTATTTATCTAGAGATAGTCTTAACCTCAAATTAACCCACATGCCGTTCTTATATTCAAATAGACATTAGGAATAAATCGAGATTTATCCAGGAGCTGAAAGTTGCCCTTAAAAAATCAGAAATGTAAAGCCTGACGGAATCAAATCCGCGACATCCTGGTAGCCGATTACAGTCTGCACTAGGCCATCGCTGATTTATATCTGACTTATTTTACAGTGCTGCTAGGTCTATAAAAGCGTCCATAACAAATAAACAGCACCACTGGCGAATATCCAAGAACAAAAATTGTAATGTGTTTAAATGATATCGGGTTATACACGTAATGTTAACAATGGCTAATGAGGTTACTGAGGAATAGTCTGGTATTTTTGGACTAGAACTTGTTAATTATAAATAAATAAATAATAAATACACACACGTCACACACCTAGTCCTGACCCTACACTAGGTATAACCTGTATCGTGGGTGTCAGAAACTATGAGAGACTTTCGTTCTCAATACCCAGACTTGAAACAAATATCTGTGGGCCACACAAACATTTGTCTCAATGCGAGAATCGAATGTTTTCTTTCTTTCTGCCTGCCCTTATCCCACCTTAATGTGGGGTCGGCGCAACATACTTTATTAGGCATGTTACAGAAATGATTTCTAAGTTTTTATGACCAGCCGCCCGCCTGACGTCAACCGCCTATGAGGGATCCAGTCCCGGGCAAATTAAATGGGAAAATTTGCTTTGCCCGACCTGGGAATCGAACCCAGGATCTCCCGGTCCACAGCTCATTCATGCTGCCACTAAACCAAGGAGGCAACTAATTTCAGCTAGACTAGACTAAAATAAATGTTTCGTATAACTATCTCCCTTGTAAACCCTCAAACAAAGATTAATGTCTAGAAATACCCTTGAACTGAGCGAGGGCTTAACTTGTCCCAATTAACTGTTTAAACCACCTGAGGACATCAAAATACGGCGCGTTACTAAACTGAACATAAAGTTAAACAGTAGTTAAAAATGTTAAGCCTACATCACTGATCAATGATTTCCATACTTTTGATACATGACATAAGCTCACGCCTGTATCCCCGAAGGGGTAGGCAGAGACGCACTAGCGAACTAGTACACCCACATTTCGTCGAGTTTAGTTCCGTCCCAGATGTGATAGGGGGCGAGCCTATTGCACTATCGGGCACAATTTCCAGACTCGGGGCTGATACGGAAAAATCCAATATCACTTTGCCCGACCCGGGGATCGAACCCGAGACCTCAGGACGGTAGTCGTACCGAAATACAACCACGCCACCGAGGCAGACACCTTACCAGTTTTGATACGTTGACCTGATAAAGGTCGCAGTAATTCGCTGGATGCAGGCCGCTTCCAACAGGTCAATCTGGAAATCTTTGGGGGAGGCCTATGTCCAGCAGTGGACGTATGGCTGATAATATGATGATGATGATGATGATACGTTCGCTCTTGTATGCTGAATTATCTTAACAAAGGAAGATGTCACTTATTTAAACGCACCCTTATTAAACCTTTAGATAAATTCGTAACTAAGTGGAAAATTCACCCTTATTTTAGTTCTCCACCTCCTTGGTTTATTGGCAGCATATATGGGCTGTGGACCGGGAAGTTGTGGTTCGATTCCCAGGTCGGGAAAAGCGAATTTTCTAATTTAATTTTCCTGGGACTGGATCCCTTACGTTGACGTCAGGAAGGCGGCCGGTCATAAAAACTTACCCAAATCATGTCTGCAACATGCTTAAAAAAGTATGTTGCGCCGACCCCACATTAAGGTGGGATAAGGGCAGGCAGAAAAAAATAAAAATTTTAGTTCTTCGACACTTGAATAATATATCTACTTTGCAATAAAAGCAGAAACCGAAATCGGTACGAAAGCAGAAAGTAGCCCATTAATGTATTTTTACTAGAACAAATGTCGAGCACCCTAGAGGTCTCTTATCTCCAGGCGCATTGAATAAATTAGGTTGTTCAGTGGAAACAAAGGTTATAAGTGGAAACTAGGCCTTCATTATTTGGTCGGTTAATATTCTCGGGCGGTGTAACGATTGCCACTATTACGTTTCCTTACCCACGTACGCGATAAGGGGTTGTTATTAGGGTTGTCACGGTTTGTGAAATCTGCACGAATTAAAATTGAACACGTTCAGATAAAAGGAATTCGGAATAATGTTACCGTAGAATCAGCAGTGTAAGTGTTGATTTTAGATGAATTCGGAATAATTTTACCGTAGAATCAGCAGTGTAAGTGTTGATTTTAGATGAATTCGGAATAATTTTACCGTAGAATCAGCAGTGTAAGTGTTGATTTTAGATGTCATTTTTTTTAAATACACAACCAAACAGTCACACACATAGTTTTTGAGAGGTAGAGCCACGCTGTAGACAGTCATGTCTACAGCACGAATGGGCCGGCTCGACCTTGATAACACTGTCTATCTAAGCTTTATCGAATACAAAAATAATTTTGAAAATCAGTGCTCATTTGGCGGAGATATCGCGTAATATAAATAATACACCCAACAGTGACATACATAGTCCTGACCCCACACTAGGTGTAACCTGTATCGTGGGTATCAGAAACTACGAGATACTTTCGGTCTCACAACACCCAGACCCGAAACAAATATCTATGAGCCACACAGACATTTGTCTCGGTGCGGGAATCGAACCCGTGACCTTACGTTTCACAGCCGGCTACTCGCCCGCTGCGCCACGGAGGCTGTCAATATATGCATAAAATACAGACGAATTGAGGACCTCCTCCTTTTTGGACCTCGATCGAAAACAATGATGACATAAACTCTGTCCGCACTAGATTTTACTTTCTATATACTACCATAATACAGTTAAGCTAAATGCACACAACCGAAACAAAAGCTAGCGTAAACATGCATTCGGATTCCTAGCCAGACCTAACTGGAAGCGTTCCCGCAATCCGCATCCGATCGTCGATTGTTACCGCCAGACGTGCGCCAGAACGATGCCTTGTATTTGTTATCAACGCCATACAATCTCAGTCGGCAAATGCAACGCTAGTTATAAAATGCAAACATGTACTGGTAGGTAATATGAATAGAAGGAGAATGTTTAAAGGCGGGTACACACCAACCGAATGAAGGCGAAAGAACGTTCGCGAAGGTCCATCGGCGATGGAGACCGAATGTTCGCGACCATATATATAATGCGAATAAAATTAAGATGGTAACACAACAGCTTATAAAAAAATTTGGTCTTAGAATTGAAGCTTATAAATATAACACAGTAACCAGTAGACTAAAGCCTAACCCCTCTCATTAGTAGAGGAGGCCCGTGCCCAGCAGTGGGACAGTAATATTACAGGGCTAATATTATTATTATTATTATTTTAACCAGTTATAAATGTTATCGCTCGTTAAAATATACCTCAGGAATCTTTTTCTTTTTATCTGCCCTTGTCCTACCTTACTATAGGGTGTTGCACCTTTTTCAAGCTGTTGCAGAAAGGATTTGGCTTAGTTTTTACCACAGACTGCCTACCTAACTTTAACCCCCTTTTAAGGGATCCAATCCGGGGATAATAGTGTTAGAAATATACTTCGTCCAACCTGGGAATCGAACCTAGGCCCTCCCGGTATACAGTAATTTAAAGCAGCTATTTAAAACCTACAAGGTGGACCGACGACCTGATAAAGGTCGCAGGAAGTCGCTGGATGCAGGCCGCTTCCAACAGGTCGATCTGGAAATCATTGGGGGAGGCCTATGTTCAGCAGTGGACGTCCTATGGCTGATGATGATGATGATGATGATTTAAAACCTTCAATACAACCACTTATGGTATTTTTATACCAATAATTTGAAGATACATACACAGGACTAACGCCTGTATCCTGTATCGAAAACTAGAACACCCACATTTCGCCGAACGTATTTCCGTCCTAGATGTGATAGAGGACGAGCCTATTACCATATAAGGATTTGAGAATTAAATAAAATTAATTAGGTTTTCGAAATGAGTGCAAAGCAAAACAATTTCCTATATAAAAATCTATTTGCGGCGTTGTCTCAACTTGTTGACATGGCAAATCCAACGTAATTTGACGTAAACACGGCCACCTGCCTAACTCTGGGACGCAGGCCACAGCTGGAAGCTTTCTTCGAACGGTTGTTACCTTTTATACAACCTCAGTAGCCCGAGCACGAAAAACTGATGTAAATGTAAATATATTCGAGTTCGCTGCGCACTGATGACATTTGGTTAATATTTCATACAAATTTCATAGACGCGCATCGTGTTCGAATACATTTACGGTTGTCAGAAATTTTCCTGCTCAGGCTACAGGTCCAAGTCTTTTACTCGTAACTCTACAACCACGTAAAATTGTAGAAGGAATTGCAAAGCTTTCTTCGTGTTGAAAATTGCATATTACATACATAAAAAGAGTAAAGAATATCCAGTTCAATTCTTTTTTAAACACAGCAATAAATACACGCTTGAAGGATTTTAAATTATGACTACACATGGGATCATTACTTTATGAGACACTTTACAGAATAAAGATAGAAAGATTGAATACATAGCTTGAGAACCTTATGGTTTTAAGGTCCTGGGTTCAAATACCACGACGGGCAATCAAAATTTAAGAGTTTTTTAATTTCAAAAAACATAAATAAGTTGCCCTATATGATGATAGCTACCTTCCTATCATATAAAGGAAATAAGCTTTTCAAAATGTGGATAAACATAAAAGTTTCAGAAAGCGCATAACAACACACGTGAACTCCCCTACAAATATTAAAACAATATTGATCTGAAAATTGCTACGTTCCCTTCTGTCTATTGCAATGGCCTTATTTATAGAGGGTTGAAACCAAATATTATGAAGGGAAATTCCATTGTACATTTACCCTTAGCATGTTTGAAACGCTTATAGCGTTATTTTAAATTATTGGAACAGTCTCGTAATGGATTAAAATATCACTTAAAACCAAAATAGCTATAAGAAAATTATGTACCTGCTAGACTGCCTCGGTGGCGTGGTGGTATTTCGGTACAACTACGGTTCTGAGGTCTAGGGTTCGATCCGCGGGTCGGGCAAAGTAATATAGGATTTTTCCATATCAGCCCGGAGTTTGGAATTTTGTGCCCGTTATGGCGATAGGCTCGCCCCCTATCACATCCGGGACGGAACTAAGCTCGGCGAAATGTGGGTGTTCTAGTTCGCTAGTGTGCCTCTGCCTACCCCTCAGGGGATACAGGCGTGAGCTTATGTTATGTTGTATCTGCTACATTTCTAATTTAAAGGATATAAACAGAGGATTAATGAAATTTCTACCAATTAACAGCAATTAAGAAAACAGCAAAAGAAACACGCCTGTATCCCCTAAGAGGTAGGCAGAGACGCACTAGCGAACTAGTACACCCAAATTTATAACAATTATAATTTAGGTAATTTTTGTTTAGATAAAAGCTAACCCAGTTCATATATGTCCCTCTATATAATAAAAAAGATGTTTGTTTCTATCTCATTTTACATTTACTCCATTAAACTAAAGAAGACTAACATTTCATCAAAAATACATAAGCTCACGCCTGTATCCCCGAAGGGGTAGGCAGAGGCGCACTAGCGAACTAGTACACCAACGTTTCGCCGAACTTAGCTTTAGATATGGAAAAATCCAATATCACTTTGCCCGACCCGGGGATCGAACCCGAAACCTCAGAACCGTAGTCGTACCGAAATACCACCACGCCACCGAGGCAGTCATCCAAAATAAAACGATCCTTAAGAAAATATTGGACTAAAGAGGAATAATTTGGATTCATTTAATACTATAAAAACATACCGAGATGAGGGCTATTAGGTGGGTTAGTGATGATACGGCAAAACCGATATAATATTAAGATTTTGGGTCCGGATCTCCGGTTATTGCCTTTCAAATTGATTGGATTATAACAGTTCCTGTAAACCAATTTGTGATATTGGGAATCTAGAATATATAAAAGGAAACATATTATATCTAAAATCCGTATTACAAAATACTCAGGCATTAATATTATAAGGAGATTTCTGTTAAATACATGTATTTATTTTTATTAATGTTTTATACAGATTCCAAAGTTCTAAGTTTCATGATATCAAGGAATTTAACGATTCTAATTTATTGCTGAATTTTGCCACTTCATAATATTGTGAATGCTCTTTTAGCTTTAAAAAGTTTATCAAGTAAAATAAGTAGGTATAGAATAGAAGTAAGTACAATAAAAGTAAGGTTAAAGATCTAATAACAATTGCAAAGCCATTTTATTAATAGCTCATTATCCCTAACGACCAATATTTCTGACACAGATGGTTGTTATTAAAAGACAATTAATTTTTATTTGCTATAAACCACAATTAATAAACTGTAGCATGAATACGCTTTCAGTGAAATTTATTTTATTTATTATATATACTTTATCCCCTTTATTCATAATAACTTAGTAGAGCGTAATAAGACCGCAATAGTACGCTTCATAAAAATTGTATTCATAATCGTTCAATAACGTTAAAACATTCCAACGTTCGATAGTAAAAACATGGCTGATTCCGAACAGCTGTTTCAAGTTTGATGTTCTTTCGTAGTGATATTAATTTTATATAGCTTAGGACCCTATCTAATATTGATATATATTTTTTAATAATTGTTTGGAAACAATTAATAAAAAATATATAGCCAAGACTTCCTATTTGTTTCGATGCTTGCCAGAGATAAAAATAATATTTTTTCTGTAACCAGCAACATTGTATTCAATTAACATATATTAGTCCTCTTTTTGCTAAACTAGGCAAAAGTAGGGTTATGCTTTCGATAAGACCAAAATTTCATTATGAATAAGGGGGTAAATATTTATTAAACAACGTTGCCTATAGGTACAATTTCTGTTTTTCTTTAAAATTGACCCCCACACTAGGCTAATAAATAAGAATCATCATCATCATCATCATCAGCCTATACTCGTCCACTGCTGGACATAGGCCTCTCCTAATGCACACCATTGAGCTCGGTCTTTAGCTCTTTGCATCCAGTTTTTGCCCGCCGCTTTCCGCAGGTCGTCACTCCACCTGGCCGCAGGACATCCCACCTTACGCTTGCCGAGGCGCGGTCTCCACTCAAGAACACGAACATCCCAGCGGTTATCGGTTCGACGTGATATATGACCAGCCCACTGCCACTTCAGCTTGCTAATGGTTTGAGCTATGTCGGTCACCTTGGTTCTTTGTCGGATAACCTCGTTACGTATTCGGTCCCGTAAAGAGACTCCAAGCATAGCTCTCTCCATAGCTCGCTGAGCAACTTTTAATTTGTGGACTAGCCCTACTGTGAGTGTCCACGTCTCGGCACCGTATGTCATGACGGGTAGGACGCACTGATTAAAGACTTTCGTCTTGACGCATTGTGGAATAGACGACGTGAAGACCTGACGAAGCTTGCCGAATGCTGCCCAGCCCAGCCGGATCCTTCTACTGATTTCCCCCTCTAGGTTGTCTTTGCCAAGTTTTACTATTTGGCCAAGATAGGCGTATTCATCAACGACCTCGAGGGGTAAACCGTTAACAGCGATTGGCTCCGGGTGGACAAGGTCATTAAACATGACTTTTGTTTTATCTATGTTCATCCGGAGCCCGATGCGTCGAGAAGCATCAGCTAGGCCAGTCAACATCCATTGCAGATATATAGAATAAATAAGAATAACATATACATTTCTTAAGTAAAACTAGTAATTTACATAGTTTAGGCCTTGCGAATAGAACAAAATATCAGCCGTTTTTAACAAAATTAGCTTGTATTTTATACGGGCAAGGCAAAATGACTACACTACACCTGATGTATCTGCTTATATCTGCTTCTTCGAATCCAATAAGTGAAGAAACAAATCGAAGGGGCTTGAACAAGACAGGCGGATGACCAATGCAGATACAGGGATGTACCCCCATACCCGCCTTAATCAACCATCAAGTAATGTCGCAAGCCCCTCGACAAAACCGGATAGACATTGGCTGCTCCTGCACGCGAACCACACAAGGAGTGTGGGTCACGACGTGGATGTCAGGCAAACTGAAAAACTGAGCCGTATCCTTTCTGCAACATGCTTGAAAAGTGTGTTCAATCAACAGTATATAATCGGCTCAGAACCGGCATTATTTAAAAGGAATGTTATTGTTTTTCTTTAGGGAAATTATTAGCAAATAAATACGTACACAGCGAGGTGAAAATAAGACATAATACTCTCTACTTGCTTTGACAATAGTTTCCTAATCAGACAAGACGCCTGCTCATGTCTACACATGTTAACTTGACCCAAATACTAACAGTTTTGTGCCACATCTCTTTTATTACCGAAACTCGATTCAGGTTGTCTGGTAAACAAAAATACCTCAAAACGTTTTATTGTATATATCTAACCTTAATTCAATGGTTTTACAATCTATATCCTCCGTAAAAATGTACTTTTTATTGCAATGGTTTTATAGCAGAGACTGGGTAAGGTGGGTCACCTGATGGTAAGTGATCATCTCCATAGGCATTAATGATATCAAAACATAGACGGGACAACAGCGCGAAACTTGTGATCCAAAAGTTGTGACCTCGTGGTCATAAGTCACTCAGTCGTATTTGCAACGTACGCACGCAAGGTCATGCGTAATAATATTAAAACAATAAAATTGTCTTACGTGACTCTTCAACATTCACAGAACATTCTAGAGTGTAAATTGTAATAAACATCCTCGCATTGAAATAAATGATAGAATGAGTTACTTACGTTTGAGATCAAGGTTTTTGTATGGAAACTTTCTTGATAGCCCGTCTATAGTTAGAAATATGAAATCTCTTTGCACCAAAACAACCATGGGTTGCTGAGTTTAAAGAAGGGCGTTGAAAAAGGGAGGAGGAATTCTCAATCACCGAGCTACTTTACGTCTCATTTCTGTGTGATAGTGGTATCGAACCGGTCTGGCCAACTCATGCTGTATACGTTATTGTCTGATGTGATGACTTCTTAGCCGATTTCGGCCACAGCGACTGCTTTAGGACGTGAGTATATAGGGAAGTCTATAACACGTGGACTTGTTGGTCACCTCGGCGACGGTGTGCTCGCTCGTGACTAACATAACCGATTTTTGTGGAGAATGTTCTGCTACAATTCGGGCAGGTCAAAACACCATTTACGAAATTGTAGGAAATGGCCGCAGGTGGTCGGGCCTTTATCGCATCTCGTTTCCGATCAAGTTCATCACATCTTACTGATTCAAAATCAGACACATGCTGACTAACAAGATGCCTCCACTCCGGGCGCTGAGCTGCTTTCTCTTCCCATCCAGATGGTTCAATGTTACATCTTTTCATATGTCGTTTCGTTATTGTCTATAGCGTAGCTCTACCACTACAAAAATTAAATGACGTGCTGAACAAGCCGTTTACCAGATGAATTGATGATACTCATGACGACTACCCAAGAACAGTATCTTGGATTTCGACGGGAAGTCTAACAGGGTGGCCGTCGCTTGTTAAAATTATTTCATATCATTGTCTGGATTTGTGTTTGTTGTTTGATGTGATTTGGTTTTATGCACCAAAATTCACTGCAGATGGACAGTATAATGTAGAAACTTCTATCTATATAGTGGAAGATCTACACAAACAACTTTCGCGTGTGAAAGTACGACTCTCACCAGTAGATACTACATACTTTTGTTGTATATTTCTAAAGCAGAGCATTTTGAATAATTTACATTTCATTAAAGTAACCTTTTAAAACTCACTGCTTACATGTTTTAAAAGAGTGCAGATGCGCTGAACACGAAAATAACAGTACACGTGTGTGCTATATAACTAGCAATGTAGCATCAAGCTTTTACGTTATCTCCAACAGCTGAAAAAAACTAAAATTAAAAAAGTTCGCTTTCACAACCGCTTTTTATGTTATATGAGCACTCGCGATGAAACGTGCGATTGAAACGGGTACATAATGTACGGAAATATACTTTCTGAGCACACTTCATAATGCATTGTTGTTGAGGCGTTTGGCATTTTTGCGACCTTCATAGGTAAGATTTTTCTCTCAAAAGGTCCTTCATAACGGCCGCTGGAATGTGATTTCTTATTTTTTTAATATTTTTTTCTTTCATCGTTCAAGTCCTTTTATGTTCACTTTGATCTTTTGTGGTTTAATATAGGATTATAAGTACGTACTAAATCTCTGAAGTAGTTTTATATCTACGTATAAGTACTAAGTACGCACATAACTATGGCTTTTATAATCAGATATACGGTTATATAGATCATAATTAACACACATATTATAATTGATCATTATATGAAAAAATAGCAATAAAAAAATGAAATTGCTATCTTTTCCCTCCTACCTTTATCCCACTCCAATATGGAATCGGCACTACACAATTATTCAAGCATGTTGCATAAACGACTCGGCATAGTTTTAATTACCCCATCTGACATTAAAATCTTCTGAGGGATGAGATAACTAATGTAATGAAATTCCATTTTTAAAAAACGATTATGTATGTAATTATGCAGCAAGTGCAATCCCAAAACCCACGCCAATTTTTCAGGTGACATTTAGAATTTTCCAACTCGTAACATGAAACTTGACACTGAAATATGAAAGAGCACCGTGAATCGTGCTGCTTGTTATTCTTTTCGGCGTTTAGTAAAAAGTGTAAAGAAAACAATGCATCGTTTGACAACACACAATTTTGGCTCTTATACTGTTGTCTTACGGTTCACTATCGCGGGAATTAGATGTGAGATTTCAAGTGCAAAGCTTTACTTGTCCTTTGGAATATGTGCTACAAACGTGCGGCGAACGATCAAAGGTGTTCTTTGAAACGCGCGGAAAATTCAAGGTTAAAAACACGGACGTACAAAAACGATGGACGGAGCGCTAGAAACATTGAAAGTGAAGCAGAGTTTTCGGCTAATTCGATTAGTCGCCGCCATTACGTGTTGATAGAATCGAATGAGCCTGAGCTTCACTTTCAACGTTCCTAGCGCTCCGTCCATCTTTTTTTTACGTCCGTGGTTAAAAACTTTATTGTTTATTTATTGGACAACTGATTAATGATCTTTACGAGTTTTTTCGGCTTTGATAAACATATGTAAGTATCGCAATTAAACTGACGTAAGGTAATCGCCAGTATCGTATCAGAAATGTAAGCAATTATCAACCCACAAAACCCACTTTCTTGACTCTGGACTGCTTCGGTGACGTGGTTGTATTTCGGTACGACTACCGTCCTGAGGTCTCGGATCGATTCGATCCCCGGGTCGGGCTTTGATATTGGATTTTTCCATATCATACTGGAGTTTGAAATTTGTGCCCGATATGGCGATGGGCTCGCCCCCTATCACATCTGGGACGGAACTAAACTCGGCGAAATGTGGGTGTTCTAGTTTGCTAGTGCACCTCTGCCTACCCCTTCGGGGATACAGGTGTGAGCTTATGTTATGTAAGACCCGCTTTTCAATTAATAGTATTCACAGCGATTAAGAAGTACTAATAAAGATTGTTATATAATAATAATACACCCAACAGTCACACACATAGTCCTAACCCCACAATAGGTTTAACCTGTATCATGGGTATCAGAAACTACGAGAGACTTTCGGTCTCACAACACCTAAACCAGAAATAATATCTGTGGATTACACAAACATTTGTCTCGGAGCGGGAATCAATCGGGCTTCTCAAATGAAAAGAAAAGTGGACATGTATTTGTTTACATTAACTCAGTGATTTCTTAGGTTTACGCGAACGTTATTCATTGCAATAAAACTATTATAACGTCGGGCATAAAAATTAAAACCAAATCATGATAGAATCCGTAAAAATAGTTTTATTCCAATTAACTCAGTGAGTCGCAGTGTGGTGATTCAGACCTTTGTCGCTTCCTAGGTATATGGCGATCTATATGGACTGTTAACCGAGAGGGTCTGGGTTCGATTCCCATATCAAGAAAAGCGATTTTTATAATTTCATTTGTCCTGAACTGGACTGGAACCGTCAAAGGGTATTTTTTTTTTTTTTTTTTTATAGCAGAAATTGGCAAACGAGCAGATGGGTCACCTGATGGTAAGTGATCTCCACCGCCCATAACCACCCAAGACACAAAAAGAATCATGGGTGCGTTGCCAACCTAAAAGAAGGGAATGGAAGGGGAGGGAAGGGGATTGGGAAAGGGAGTGGGGAAATGGGCCACCGGAAATCTCACTCACCGAACGAAACGCGACAGCAAGCAGCCACTTTACGTCGGTTTTCTGTGAGACAGTGGTATCAAACCGGTCGAGCCGACCCATTCGTGCTATAGACGTTACTGTCTACAGCGTGGCTCTACCACTTTAAAAATTGACGTCAGGAAGGCAGCCGATCGTAAAAACTAAGTCAAATCCTTTCTGCAACATGCTTGAAAAAGCGTGTTACGCTGACCCTACATTAATATGGGATAAAGGCATGCAAAAAAAAATGACCTCGACCTAAGCCGTGATCAACAATAGGACAGAATATTACAGACCATTACTAAAGGGACTTTCTTTCTGTTGTTGTCCCGGCCTTCTGCCAGGGTCCGCCTTCCTACTTAAACGCTTCCACTTCACCTGGTCTTGAACATCCTCCATAGTGAGACCATTGGCTCTCATATCTCCAGAACGTCCAGCCAGGGCTTTTTGGGCCGTCCACGTCCACTCACCGAACGAACTAAAGGGACTATAAAATATTTACCCAACATTTAATTTAATCAGATCGATAAATCAATTGCCACAAGAATAATTTACGGACCAAGATTAATGTTCTCAGAAGAAAGATCATTTCAACTCAGTATCAATATTATGACCAAGAGATACAGAGTATCCAATAAAAGAATGTTAATGCAACAAACACCGTTCGGATTAATGAATACCAATTAAGATGTCTGTGTTTCAACTCGAATGGATTGCGTTCAATTAACAGCGACTCCACTCTGGATTTGTTCGTTATTAAATGTTTACCGATGTTGCTGGTACTGAAAAATAAATACGCTTCTGATCACATTGTTTCAAAACAACATAATATTGTACTTCTAATATACATAGTCTCATGTTTCAAAACAACATAATATTGAAATATAGTCTTAGCGTAAAGATTGACGGTCTTAATCATAATAACTTAGTGGAGCTTATAAACGTTCGATAGTGAAAACATGGCCGATTTCCATTAGCTGTTTCAAGTTTCAAGACCCTAAGGCCCTTTCATAATAAAACCCTTATCGTAGGACGAAGGTATAAACCTATATAAGCTAAAATGCATTTTAAGCCTATAAAGAACTTCAAACTGCTGATCGAAATCGGCCATGTTTTCACTATCGAACGTTTATGAGTTCTTCTAAATTAATTATGAATAAGCCCGTCAATGTTTTTTATAATTAAACTAAATACAAGGAAAGCAGGATCGTTGTTTATGATCATACTGTAAATAGTAAATTTAAGGAAATCCAAAGGAAATCACAATACGATAACAATATTACTTACATAATACGTATTAATTATCATCATCATCATCATCATCAGCCATAGGACGTCCACTGCTGAATATAGGCGGATAATAGGCCTAGATTTCCAGATCGACCTGTTGGAAGCGGACTGCATCTAGCGACTTCCTGCGACCTTTATCAGGTCGTCGATCCACCTTGAAGGTGGACGTCCTATGCTGGGCTTGCTGGTACGTGGTCTCTACTCGAGAACTTTTCTGCCACATCAGCTATCAGTTCTACGGGCTATACATAGCTCGTGCTAGTTAATTGACAGACCTAATGGTTTATGATTAACAATTAGAGCTTCAGCAGCATATGCTAATAGCGTCAGAAGAAAATTTTTCGCCAACGTGGTCTCATTTACTTTTTTGAGTTTATAAAGATTTCTCAGTATATCGGGGTTAAGCTTTCACTTTGTTCGTTCAGCTCTCTCTATTATATATATAAAATATAGATATTCAATTCACATGAAATTTTATATTACCTCGTTGGAACAAGAAACAAATTGTTAAATACTAATATTGTTATAAATATGACTTTAAAATAAGAAGTGACAAGACTTTTAAAAATAATTTTTAAAGCGGAATACTCAACGGTCTCATTGTGCTAGTTTCACTATGCGCAACTCAGTTGCAGAATAGTTCAAAGATTGCAATTCTATTGTTGAAAATTAATTGTTCCCTTATTCCAAACAGAACTAGGTCTGGCTGTCAACAACACGCTTCGCTAGCATCTACGATATTGCAAGAATATGAATTCCACTCCAAATGAAATTCCGTTTCATTTTCACTTTAAGTGCTGGAATAAAATCATTGGAAATAATAATGGTGTTGACTCACCGTTTTTCATTCGTTCAAAAACGTCAGTCCATTTGTAAAGAATGAAATATTAAAGCGAGGGACTCGATGATTTGAAATCAGAACTCGCGATCGTAAGCTTCCTGACTTTAAGATAGTGCCTCGTTTGAACGGACACATGTCTACTTGCTGCTATAATACGAGAGAGACTTTCGGTCTTACAATACCCAGACCCGAAACAAATATCTGTGGGCCACATAGACATTTATCTCGGGGCGGGAATCGAACCCGCGACCTCACGTTTCACAGCCTGAGGCTGAGGCTGTAGGCTGTCTAGAAAATTTGGCACTTAACTAAAATATGCCTCGACATCAGTATATTTGAAATCAACGTACTTTTAGATGGAACTGATATAGCACGATTACCTATACCGCAAGCGTTTTCATCCCAAAATATGTATGCTACATTTTAAGCGATAGCATTCTTTAGCAATTTAAGCATGTTTTCTTTTACACCTCAAGGTAGATCGTTCATTCAGCAAATAAGCGGATATGATTCACATATTATTTTAGCTAAAATAAATTATTGAACAATTACGTAAACAAAAGTGAAACAGAACGTGCGGATTTACGGCCGTTTTACTGCCAGTAAAACCCGAATCATGCACAATCAATGACAATCATTCAATGAGTGTGCCAAGTAATATTCGCCTGCTATAATTTCGTGAACATGGAAACTGGAAAGTTATAGTTGCTATGGAAAATTAATTGACAAGCAATATATTTTTTTAGGTTAGTAAATACCGTGTGGCTGTCAAAGCCGTAGACTGGGAGGTACTGGGTTCAAATCTTAGGCGGGGCAAATAAGTTTTTCTAAGACATTTTTTTCAGACTTCTGACCCGTGACCACGAAGGCTGCAAAGCTTTCGAAACGTCGGGCATAAAAATTAAAACCGAATCGTGATAGAATCCGTAAAAATAGCTTAATTTCAATGAATAACATTCACGTAAACCTCAGAGAAATCATTTTGAATTATTGCCTCATTTTTTAACCAATTTCGATGCGGTTTATATGGAATGGTTTCTTTTTTGTTTTCTTTGCTATTACATATAAAAATGTGTATGAAATAAAACATAGGCAAGTACCTAATTCTTTCGCCTTCGTTCAGCCGGTGTGTACGCGCCATAATGCAAACGGTCCACCAATGTCGCTTGTTAGGACAATAGGAGCCGTGCCGCTTCCCTCTTGTAATACAAACCTATTGTGACATTGGTGCTAGCACTGCTGGCCGACATAATGCAACATCATTCATTGTAAACGCTTTATGTTTTTCTTTAATAATAGAAGGTATATTACGTCGCCTCGTAATGGTTGTGTAATTCTTAGGTTCAATTCTCAGGTCAGGCGGGGGGTGACACGATTTCCCCAGAGTGGATTCCCCTGAGTGAGATTGACTTCAGGGAGGTAACCGGTTGCAAAAATTAAACCAAATTAATTCTGCGACGTGCTTGAATGAATATGTTACGTCGACCCCACCCCACAATGGTGGGATAAGGATAGTGGAAAGAAATATATGTGGAAGGGAGGTGGTGAAGGTCTTATAGTTTTTAACCGACTTTATAGCAACAATATGATATAAACCCCACTTTGAGTAGCTCATTCAAGCTATTTGCGTTCGGGGATCAGCCAGTACATATCCAGTAACCTCTAGGCACTAGGCAGTATAACTCGAGAGAAAACGTAGGCTGAGATACCTACAGCCAACTTCGACTGAGGCTGAGATCTATAGAGCGAACTTCGACTAAGTCTAAGTCAAAGTCACGAACTCAGTGAGGATTTTTACTAAGTCCGAGTCATTTTTACAAGAAAATCTTTGCTTAGTCTATCTGTCAGTCTGTTTTTCTTGTAAAAAATGACCTGGACTAAGTCAAAGTTCGATTTAACGATTACAAATCCCTCCTGAGTACGTGACTTTGGCTTAGACTTAGTCGAAGTTCGCTCTATAGATCTCAGCCTAAGTCTGAGTCAAGAAAATCTTTGCTTAGTCTGTCTGTCAGTCTGTTTTTCATGTAAAAAATGGCTTGGACTAAGTCAAAGTTCGATTTAAAAATTCCAAATCCTCACTGAGTTCGTTTCTTTGATTTAGACTTAGTCGAAATTCGCTCTATAGATCTCAGCCGTAAGCCGTAGTTGGCGTATTTGAACGACACACGGCCGAATATTCATACACTTAAGGTCGCCTTATGTCGTTTAAGGCCGCCTTATCTGTCAAAATTGTATGGCGAAAATCAATATAAGAAGCCGTTAAAGTTGAGTAGCGTTTGAACATTCGGGCGACATTGTAGTATCAGAGCCACGCTGTAGAAAATTATGCCTACAGGCCGGCTCGACGGGTTTGATAGTATTGTCTTACAGAAAACTAACGTGAAGTGGCAGCTCACTTCTGCGTTTCCTTCGGTGAGACTTTTAGTCATGGGTGATGCCGTAAATCCCCCTCCCCTTCCTAACCCCCTATGGCCTTTCTATAACTACGCACTCATGAATTTTTTGATCATGAATCATCAGGTTACACATCTGCTCATTGGTAAGAGACTGGTAAGTCTCTCTTATAAATATATCTCTAACTTGTATACATTCTCAGTCACCTCCTTGATCTAGTGGCAGCGTATATGGGCTGAGAACTGGGAGATCCTAGGTTCGATTCCCAAGTCGAACGTTTTTCTAATTTAATTTGCCTGGGACTGGAACCTACAGAGAGGCTTGTCATCAGACAGGCAGTCGGTCGTAAAAATTAAGCCGAATCCTTTCTGTAGCATTCTTGTGAAGATGTGTTGCGGCGACCTCACATTTGGGATAAGGTCAAGTTGAAAGAAAGTAAATTTTTTTTATTGCAGAGACTGGCAAACGAGCAGATGGGTCACCTAATGGTAAGTGATCTCCACCGCCCATAGATACAAAAGACAGAAAAAAACAGCTAAAAGGAGGGAATAGTAGGGGAGGTAAAAGGGATTGGAAAAGGGAGGGGGGAAATGGACCATCGGAAATATCACTCACCGAACGAAACACGACTGCAAGCTGCCACTTTACATCGGTTTTCTGTGAGACTTGTGTACATTCTATAAATACCATAACTATTTTTTCGTATTTTAAACACAAAAACTAAAACGTTTTTGTACACAAAAATGCGGTTTACTAACTTCTCTTATGATTTCATATAACAAATAACCACAAAAAATATTATTCGCCTCTTTTGTGTCCCTTCGCGATTTGAAATTTTCGCCCAAACAAAGGTCGAAATGGTTTTGTTTACCCTTTTTTCTCTAATGGCCTGTAAAATGAATTCCAACGCTTACGACCGGTTTAACGGTTCATAACCTATAAGGGAAAATAATTTTTCACTTTATACCCTCAACAAAAGAGTGTAAATGTAACTTATAAGTAATAGTAGCGCCTTGAGATTATCCACGTACCCGTTACTGTAACTTCTGTGCCAAGTAAGAGTTGCACGTCTTCTGCACCTGTTTTTCTAGAAACAAAACACAACATAGATGCGCAAAACAATGATTTTCGCTGTCTCTTGCTCAAAGAACAATAGATAAAAATGTGAAGGGAAAGTGTTTTGTGTAGGTGTTCTATGTAACGTTTTCGTGCAGAAGACGCTAGATGCGAGTGGCCCTGCTGGAGGGCCGACTCCTGCGGAGGTTGCGGCTGAATGCAACTGTGTACCCCGTGACCTTCGTAATAGGGAGAGAGAGGAACACCGCGGGGTTTAAGATTCCTCGAGGAAGAAAAAGTGCAGGAGACCCGGCTTTTTTTTTTCCCTTCTCACTTCTCGAAAACACATCACGTATACGGATAACCAAAGACTTCTATGTATACTACTAGACAGGCTTTTGAATTTGCGCACTAAGTTTCCGTCAATTAACCGCAACTCACTATAGAGATCAGCTATTTTGCTTAGCCGTCAAATGGCAAACACTCGCCGTAATGTGACACAATTTTACTTCTTCTAAACAGCTCGTCTAGTAGTATACAAAGAAGTCTTTGGATTCTTTTGGATAACAAACAATGTGTTTATCACGCCAAAATCATGCCGGCCTATTTATGCTTCTTCCACTTCGAAGAGGGAGCTTATCGCCAAACCTTTTCATACTGTAAAAAAATTGAATGCTCTACTAAACATCTTTCGATTTTATTCAATTCGTAGCAAACAGCATAGTTTAGCAAAGAGCATTCCATGAAAGTAAAAAGGAGACAGACGAAGACTACTTTTAAAAGTTTATGGAAGTAAAGTTTTCAAAACATTAGGCTGTCGTAGTTATCGGAGTGAGTTTACGTCACGCTCGGTTGCACATACAAACAAACTTCGTCCTGCGGCCTGAGCAGGAAAATTTCTGACAACCGTAAATGTATTCGAACTCGATGCGCGTCTATGAAAATTGTATGAAATATTAACCAAACGTCATCAGTGCGCAGCGAACTCGAATACATTTACATTTACACTAGTTTTTCGTGCTCGGGCTGCAGGACTGGCGGATGATATTCGATTTAACGTTATTTTGTCTAATAATAACATTAAATCAAATGCCTCGGTGGCGTGCTTGTATTTCGGTACGACTACCGTCCTGAGATCTCGGGTTCGATCCCCGGGTCGGGCAAAGTGTTATTGGATTTTTCCATATCAGCCCGAAGTCAGGAATTTGTGCCCGATATGGCGATAGGCTCGCCCCCTATCACATCTGGGACGGAACTAAGCTCGGCGAAATGTGGGTGTACTAGTTCGCTAGTGCGCCTCTGCTTACCCCTTCGGGAATTCAGGCGTGAGCTTATGTTATGTTATGTTGTCTAATAATGTAAAATCCGCAAACATTTAATGGACCAACATATTTGACATAAGCTCACACTTGTATATCCTCAAAAGGTATGCAGAGGCGAACTACATAGTAAACTGGAACACTCACATTTCGCCGAGCTTATTTCCGTGTCTTATCGGGCACAAATTCCAGACTCTGGACTCGTAGAGTCCCCCTGCTTTTGGGATCTTAGGTAGTAGATATCTTATAGTACGAGAAGAAAAAAGTAAGCTGTGACATGACACTCTTGTCGGTTTTCTCAAAGACAATCACCTTCTTTACGTAGAACATATTTTTGTATATTTATTTATTTTAGATAAACTTACAGATCACTGTACTTGCATCAACAAGTTAGAAATAGAAAAAAAATACAACTATACACTAATTACATGTTTCCAAGGATAAAAAAAAATATAAGAAAAGAGTCTTACTTTAATAAACAACATAAATAACAATAGTGAGATTATATTCTTATACAATTTCTAAAGCACATACATACACACAAAACAATCGATTAACAACATAATATCTGATTACCTAACAGCTAGAGAACAAATACCTTGTTAATGTCTTCTTAAATAGTGGTTTAGTATTAAATAAATCAAGACCCGAAGATTCCACAGCGTTTAGCTCTATTACGGCTCAGATGAAAAATGCATTATATCTATAATAATTGTAATATTCTGTTCATATTAAGAAAGTTAAACAATACTGCGCACATTCCATAATAAAACGCAATTTCATTTCCTATCTATTCGTATAGCTCTTAAAATATTGAAATATGTCAAAGAGAAATCACAACGGAATCCACAAACAAAAGGAAAATACATAAGTCTCGTACACAACGAAGGTTTCGAGGCCACTTCGAGGACCGTTGACGGGAAAAAAGGAAAAATGTCGACGACAAGAAATTTACAGAGGTACAAGTGCGGTACTTTACAAAACAGATGTATTTACTCGTCCGACTAATGTAGTAAAGAAGAGAATATTGTTGTATTTTTACATTACATAAAATGTCTTCAACAGGTATATAATGTATTTGTGTTCTTTTACATTTGAACAATTAAAAAGACTTACTTTTTTGATACTTGTGGATATTTCCAAATGCCTCTGTGGCGTGGTTGTATTTCGGTACGACTACCGTCCTGAGGTCTCGGGTTCGATCCCCGGGTCGGGCGAAGTGATATTGGATTTTTCTATATCAGCCCGGAGTCTGGAATTTGTGCCCGATATGGCGATAGGCTCGTCCCCTATCACATCTGGGACGGAACTAAGCTCGGCGAAATGTGGGTGTACTAGTTGGCTAGTGCGCCTCTGCCTACCCCTTCAGGGATACAGGCGTGAGCTTATGTTATGTTATGTATGTTATGTATTTCCAAATCAACAGTGTCTTTGTGTTTATTAACATTTTATTAACGTATCATAAGTTCCTGTAGTGGTTATTATAGTATTTTATCATTTAACAGCCGGTCCTAATAAATGATACTATTTTGTGTAAACGATCTCCGTTTGAGTGAGCAGATAGATCGCGAAAATTGACCAATTAAATAATCACATCTTTAAAAACGTAACAGACCGACTTGGAATCCGATCGTGACCAAATTTATATAGAACCACCCTTGAACTAAGCTCTATCGAATACAAAAAGAATTTTTAAAAATCGGTCCACATTTGGCGGAGATATCGTGTAACATACATAAAAAAATACACACGAATTGAAATAAAAATAATATGAAATAAAAAATTTCATTTTTTTTTTGTGTTCGATACAGCTTATTCCAAGGATGGTCCCATATAAATTTGGTCACGATCGAATAAATTTTGAAGTCCGTTAAGTCTTTGTAAGCTGCACACTCGAAATGAGATAGTTTATTGGCGAACTCGATACGAATTCGATTGTCAAAAATATTCCTGCTAGGCCCACCGCAAGAATCTTTGTAATAAGTTTCTTATTAGAAACATTACAAAAGAAAAACGCCGCTTTTATATACCTACAGTTACGAGATTTAAGAACCATATAAAGTTAATTTCAACATTACATTCAAAGGAGAAACATACTGTTATGCTCCACATATAACATTCTATTGAATCAATTATGCCCTAATTCCACGTAGGCTTTCTTTAATTTGCTTCATTCCAGACATACCGATGAGAGTGTATCAGAAATCGTAAACCATTGGGTTAAACACTATTATAACAAAAATATCAAATTATGTTAATTTAACTGGTGACTCAATACCGGGCGATTTCAGGGAATATTTTTTTTGCATTAATATTCGATTATTGATCACTATAGATTGTGGAAGAGTCAATTTTTTTTCACATACAGTGATCAGCCACGCTATCCAGGCTTTTTTTGCCGAATTCAAATGTTAATCAAGTTCCCAGATTAACCGGTTTATAGATATAAGAATTTCAGGCAGACATAATTCCATCTATATTGGATCAACATCCCTCGACGGTCATCATTATATTTGACTAACAATTTAAGTAATTGTCATCAGGTCACATTGCCGCGACAGGATAAAAAATATTATTCCGGGACATTCGGATTAATAGTACCATTGTTTATAGCTTATGCACATCACAGATTTTTTATTCAACAAAAATAAAACTCGCCCGTGACCCAAAGTTTATCACCCCTGGTTTAGGTCATATAAAACACGCCTGAGACATCGCGTGTCGAAAAACAACGTTAATATGTGAATTAACCTTGCCTCTTGCTACATAAAAATAAAAGGGTCAAGTTTAAAGGCGGGATGTTACGTGAATTTTATGAATTCTATTTAGGTATATGAGAGATGGATATCCGTAAAATGTAGCGATAAGAAAACTTTTTATTTCTCATGGAAATATTTTTTATACCAATGAATTTGTTTTAAAATATATAATAAAACAAATATTTCCTTTAAACTTAAAGGACCGAATTCAAAACTTATCCAATCGATACCAAATTTAAATGAAAATAAGCTCTATCGAACTCAAAAATAATTTTGAAATTCGGTCCACATTTGGCAAAGACATCGCATCAGATACATAAAAAAATGCAAACGAATGAAGGACCTATTCCTTTTTTGATAAACCTAAAACTGTATTTTAATTCAATGTAACATAAAATTAATCCCGTCTTGGTCTAGTGGCAACATATATGGGCTGCAGACCGGGAGGTCCTGGGTTCGATTCCCAGGTCGGGCAAAGCCAGTTTTCTAATTTAATTGGCCCGAGATTGGATCCCTCAGAGGGAGTTGAATTCAGGCAGACAGCCGGTCGTAAAAACTAAGCCAAATCCTTTCTGCAACATGCTTGAAAAAATGTGTTGCCCCACATTAAAGTGGGATAAGGGCAGGTAGACAGAAAGACAGTAATAACTTTCATTTATTTTAGCATAATCATAATTATGCCCACTTTATTCTTCAGAACTTATCCTGATTAATAAAGAATATTAAATCACACAAAAGTGCCACTTCACCTAGAAATATGCGGAAAAATCCACTACCAACATTAGAAAAGCAATAAAATCTCGCATGTATCAGTGATTGCCCCCTGTCGTGAACATACATATCTATAGACACGAGATTCCAAGCATTTAACGACAGTTTTATAGTCGCCTGGAGCCGAGCTGACTCAATGTCAGTATCGGTTCTCGGCCGACGTTATGAAATCTTTGTAAAAACTATACTCATGACAAAAACTCTTGTCATTGTGGCCGTTTCTACAGGGATATCAGTACCTATGATCGGACTTTAAGCAGATTGCAAAAAATATTTTATACATACTTTTTTCTTTCTACCTGCCCTTATCCCACCTTAATGTGGGGTCGGCGCAACACACTTTTACAAGCATGCAGAAAGAATTTGGCTAAGTTTTTTCAACCGGTTACCTGCATGACGTCAACCCCCTCTGAGGGATCCAGTGTAGGGAATATTAAATTAGAAAAATAGCTTTGCCCGACCTGGGAATCGAACACACAAACCTCCCGGTCCATGAAGAAAACCCAAATTTCGCCGAGCGAGACAGAGAGGACAAAAGTCCCAAATGTGACAGGGGGCAAGCCCATCGCCATATCGAGGACAAATTCCAGACTCCGATCTGATATTGAAAAATCCAATAAGACTGCCCGACCCGGGGATCGCATCCGAGACCTCTGGACGGAAGTCGTACCGAAATATAACTACGCCACCGAGACAGTCAGGCAATAAAATAAATGTATGAAAAAAAATTATCAGCGTTTCCGGGAAGTGAAAACTGACAAAATTAAATCGTTCTAGGAGCAACACATACATTTAGTTGTTATTCAAACTATATTTTACCCGCTGATGGAAATGTATAGGTAGAAAATATTCGAATTTTTTTATTTTATTGTTTGTAAAGTCAAAATAAAAAAAAAAAAAATACCATTGATAATCAGCATCATCATCATCATCAGCCATAGGACGTCCACTGCTGAACATAGGCCTCCCGCAAAGATTTCCAGATCGACATGTTGGAAGCGGCCTGCATCTAGCGACTTCCTGTAACCTTTATCAGGTCGTCGGTCCACCTTGTAGGTTTATTGATAATAAAGTTTAACAAAAAATCAAAAACGAATTCACAACTGAATACTTAAAAGTAAAACATTTCTTACTCTCTTTGGAGTCGGTGCTGGGACCGAAGCAGATCAAATGAAAAAGCACCGACCAAAAAAAGTACGAAATTTCGGTTTTCAGTTTTTGTTAAACTTTAATTATTTTACTTATTTTCTAGTTAGGCATAGATATATGTTTATTGGATGGTTTATTGTATGTAAATTCAAACACTTATTACATGTCATTGGAACACATTTAAGTCCATATCTTGAAATACTAAAACCAATTATAATGATACTTGCACTATTCCCTACGTTAGAAGATCCAATAAAAAAAGAATTATCGAAATCCGATGAATAGATTCTGAGATATATGTGGTCAAACATACATACACACATACACTTATGAAATGTGGGACATCTGTTCAGAAGCCCTTATTACTTACTTACTTGCTTAGACTATCATATCCGAATATTGTGCAATTCTGACAATATTACATATATACGGGTCTAATTAATAACCTCCTTTTTTGAAGTTGGTTAAAAAGGCCAATATTATTTTTGTTACGTAGTGTATTGGGCGGGAAGTTATGCGACACGGTTCTTGACTTCTAACGATGCATGTAATAAATCATGTGAATGCATTAGTCACTGTAGTGCTGATGCATTAAACCGGTGTTCCACTTGTGACCAGTGTTGCCAGATAAATATGTTTATCCAATAGGTGTATTATTCTAAAAAAATGTTTTTTCCAACTATCTTTATGCCACTCGAATTTGGGTTCAACTTAACACACTTTACTAATACAGAAAGGATCCAGCTAAGTTTTTTGCCATGAAAACCCTTTCTCAAGGATCCAGTCGGACATTGTCATTATCTTTTATGAAGTTAGAAAGAAAGAAAGGTTACTACTATCTACTTTAAGGTCTTAACCAAAAAGGACCTGCAACAACTTACATTTTTTTTTTAATTAGCAGATACTGGCAAACGAGCATATGGGTCACTTGATGGTAAGTGATCTCCACCAACCATAGACACCCAAGACACAAAAGGAATCATGGCTGCGTTGCCAATCTAAAAGGACGAAATGGAAGGGGAGGGAAAAAAGGATTGGGAAAGGAAGGGGGGAAATGGGCCACCGGAAATCTCACTCACTGAACGAAACGCGACAGCAAGCTGCCACTTTACGTCGATTTTCTGTGAGACAGTGGTATCCAACCGGTCGAGCCGGCCCATTCGTGCTGTAGACGTTAGTCTACAGCGTGGCTCTACCACTCACAAACTACATTTTACAATAATCCAGAAACATAATTACAATCACGTTGCATGCCTGGTGACAATAGGTGGCCAACGCATAAACACTGCGCTGGTTTTCAATGGACCAGCTAAAGTTACTAAATAAAACCCTTACAAAAAGACCAGCCGTCGCTTTAACAACTCAGATTTAAACTAGTAGAAATTTGTATATTACAAGAACCACTTATAGCACTATTATCTACTAATCTAGAGTTAGTCCTAAACTTGATTTAATCTACAAGTCATTCATACGACCTGCAGAGCACTATTACTAATCTACAGAAAATTCTAAACTCGAAATAATCTATGCATCAGTCGTATATTTAACTCGAGATTTAACTTGCAGAGCACTATTACTAATCTAGAGTAAACCCTAAACTTGATTTAATCTACGCCTCATTCGTATATTTAACTCGAGATTTAAGATAAATTGAATTTTATGTAAGTGATGCAAGTCGCCCTTAATATTTACACCTTACTTTGTTTACAAAACTCATTTCAACTCAATATCAAGCTTTGCTATATGAATTTACCCTTACTAATCTAGGCATACGGCGTAACCCATAAGCTAATTAACTCCTAAAGAACGGTCCTTGGGTTCACAAAACGACAAAAGCAGATTAAACTAGGATTTGATGAGTTTCCTGGGCATTTAGTTAAATTTTCATAGCAGAACATTGTGTTTTAGGCGGTCTGAAGGAAACACTCGAATCTCATTACCTTATAATTACTTATTCCCTTTCCAACGGTTTGTTATCAAAATTTAACTATATTTATTAAGATTTTGGTGTTCTCTGAGAGATGAAAGGCCACTTGCGGCTCCGTAATAAATCTCTATTTATCCCAAATCTTGATTAAGGGCAAGTCGTCAAGAATTTAACCTAAACTCGATTTATCCTATAGCTCACTCCTATCGTTAAATCAAGATTTGGGATAAATATAGATTTATCCCGGAGATACAAGGGGCCCTTAAAGTTAGGATTGAGCTGTAGGATAAATCGAGTTTAAGTCTAACTCTACATTAGTAATAGCGCCGCAAGTCGCCCTAAGGAAAGTCTTTAACTTACTGACCCGGTGGCGTAACTGTATTGCATACGCGGTACGACGACCGTCCCGAGGTCTCAGGTTCGATCCCCAAGTCGAATATTCTGCTCAGTATTAGCCAGGTGTCGAATTTGTGCCCATATCAGGTCTGGGACGGCAACAAGATCCGCGAATAAATAACTTCGCTAGTTCGCCTCTGCCTATCTCTTCGGGGATATAGGCGTGGGCTTATGTTATGTTACTTACTTTAAACTAAAATTTTTGAGACGTAGAGCCACGCTGTAGACAATTACGTCTACAGAACGAATGGGCCAACTCGACTGGTTTGATACCACTGTCTCACAGAAAACTGACGTCGCGTTTCGTTCGGTGAGTGAGATTTTTGGTGGCTCAATTCCCTCCTTCCCTTTCCCAATCCCTATTTCCCTCCTTTTAGGTTGGCAACGCATCCATGATTCTTTTTGTGTCTTGGGTGTCTATCGGCGGTGAAGATCACTTACCATCGTTTGCCAATCTTTGTAAAAAATGAAAAAATTTTCCGAAATGTTCGAATTACTTATTTACAAGAGCACGTGTTTTTATCGGTTATTGCCAGGGTTATATTTCTGTCGAATGGGTGATAGACATCAGTTAATGGCGATCCGAAATTGTAGTTTTCGGTAAACAATAATATTTAGTGGGAAGTAAAAACCGCGGAATGCCAATGGCCTTCTGGTCGATTTGAAACTTTTATAACGGTTCTATAATTGTAATACCTTTGAAATCGTCAAATAAACATTTACATAATACTTCGTAGAACGGAGTATGTTACATACATACTGTATTCATGAATTAAGAGTCTTTCCTCTATAGCCCAATAACTTTTATCTGACGGATAACTTTGGGGCTTTTATGTTTCATATATTAACTGACAAAACGTCAGAATAATTCTCCTGATAAAAATTGTTTAGCTATTAAAATAATCATAAATTACAAAATTCATCCAATCGTGACCAAATTGGTCCACCATTGTGGATCACCCATGGAATAAGCTCTATCGAGTACAAGAAGAATCTTGAAAATTGGTCCATTTTTGGCGGAGGTATCGCGTAACATACAGACGAATTAAGGATCTTCTTCTTTTTTGAAGTCGGTCGAAAATTAATCCTATTTCTAAACAATTCCCGATGAGGAAAATCTCATAGAATCCAAATACTTACTGATTTCTTAAGTTAACGCGAATGTTATACATTGAAATACAACGCTCTACGAGGTCTGCAGTTGCTGAACATTCAGAGGAAGGCTCAAAACATTATCTTAGATTTGATAAACCACAAACACTCGCAAAAGAACACCGATTCCTCCCTAGGATGATACGCGAGGCTATTGAAATTAAAAAAACATCCTTATTTCAATAGAGAAGCTTGCACAAACCTGGGATCCAATTATATATCTTATTAAATCGGAACCCAAAAGACCAGTTGCCAGACCTCAAGACACCGTGAGCTCGTACTGCGTAGATCGGAACACAAATAATTAACTTTTGAATTATTGTATAATTTAAAAATGAAGGTAGATATTGTAACTCTAATTTTTTTGGACAAATGACACCTCAGTCCGACCCGTGACCACGAAGACTTCAAAGCCTTCGAAACGTTGGGAAAAAAAAAAATAAAACCAAATTGTGATAGAATCCATAAAAATAGCTTTATTTCAATCCAAGTACTACTTGAATGAAAATCGATAAATTAATGAATTTGTCTAGTGACATTATAAATCTTTCATGTTGAGTAAACACAACATAAAATAATAAATAATAATATTAAATTCCGAAGCCTGTACTTGGCACTAGCAATCAATTTCCTTATGTATAAACGTACTTGAAAAACTCAATCTCCGAGTCTTTTGATCATGCTGTATAAAATAGAATACAAGCAAATTACCCCGTTCTGATTAATGAAATAAGCACGTTGGAGCGTTCGCCTTTGTAGGAGCATTGTGGGGCCTTTTAGCAGTCGACTTGTATAATGAAAAACGCAAGTAATCCAGTCGGGCTTTCCTGCTTTCTTGGATGTTCCGGCGTGTTCGATTAAGATAATCTTTTTGTAAACACGTGTCTGCCTTTGTGTGTGTTTGAGTTCATATATGATAAGCGAGTTGTCATCGACTTTTGTTATTTTCATTTCTACTAAATAATGCCGTCAATTTATTATTCGTCGAGCACTGTGCATTTAAAAGTCTTACCACCGAATGTTTATACATTTAAGGTCGCTTTATCTCGTTTAAGGCCGCCTTATCTGACAAAATTTTATGGCGAAAATCAATGTAAGAAGCCGATAAATGTAAGTTGCGTTTGACCATTTGGGCGTTACCCCCTAATACTTAAACACATAAGGTCGCGTCATTAAATGTTGAGTAGCGTTCCAGTTTTCGAGCGTAATAATTAGTTTTAGATTTCTAATTTACGATCCTAAAATGGAATTCATTTTGTAGAGCGACACTGTCGATAATTCTGGATCTTAAATAAGCACGCCTCGGTGGCGTGGAGGTATTTCGGTACGACTACGGTTCTGAGGTCTTGGGTTCGATCCCCGGGTCGGGCATAGTGATATTGGATTTTTCCATATCAGTCCGGAGTCTGGAATTTGTGCCCGATATGGCGATAGGCTCTCCCCCTATCACATCTGGGACGGAACTAAGCTCGGCGAAATGTGGGTGTTCTAGTTCGTTAGTGCGCCTCTGCCTACCCCTTCGGGGATACAGGCGTGAGCTTATGTTATATTATGTTATGTTAAATAAGCACCTCTTTTCAAAGTCGACTCCTTGATCTTAGTGGCAATGTATGAAGCTTGTCGTGACTGTCTTGACTATCTTTGGTTCGAATTCGAATTCGTCTTGGTAAAATGTAAGGGTTTTGCTAAGACGATTTACGGGATAGGATCCCTAGAGGGAGTGGCATCAGTAAAAACGAAGTCGAATCCTTACTGCAACATGTTTCAAAAATTGTGTTACGCGCCAATGGCATAAGAGCAGGTTGAAGAATACGATATTCATGATGCTTTGTTTTACAATAAAATCGGAATCATTGTTGTCGAATTTCACAAACATGTAATTTCTCAATGCACTGATAATATATTATATAGTAGAAAAACATAAGCTCACACCGGTATCCCCGAAGAGGCAGGCAGAGGCGTTCTACTTTGCTAGTGCGCCTCTGCCTACCCTTTACAGACGGATTTACGGATACAGACATCAGCTTATGTTATGTTTATATTATGTAATTAATTTTAATAGGTACATTCATCCCGTTTATGTTTTTTCACAGTACGTTTACGAGTTCAAACGCAGAGCAAAGCTCAGTGATCCTCTGCGGTTAGTCCGGGATACTGACTGAGCACCTACTGTTGTGGCTTGTCTGAGGTTAGGGTATTTGCTTTGTGATATGAGTACTATGAACTATATTTACAGAGTCGAGAGTAGTAATTGTTTTTATTCTAATTTGGGAAACCAAACATCATATAATAACAATAATAAATAAGGTATTATTGGCTATTATGACAATCAACAATTGCTATAACGGTGAAGGAAAACATCGTGAGGAAACCTGCATACCGAGAATTTCTTTATAGGAATTTCAAAGGTATTTGAAGTCTACCAACCCGCATTAGGCCAGCGTGGTAGACTAACGCCTAACCCCTCTCATCAGAAGAGGAGGTCCGTGCCCAGCAGTGGGACAGTAATATTACAGGGCTAATATTATTTATTTATGAAAATCAATAGTTCGGTACAATAAAAAGTAACGGGAATTGGGAATAAGAGGAGTTAGATATATTTGAGCTCCAAAATATTTATGATCAAGGTACAAAACGCAACAACAAGCAGCCAATTCACGTCACGTCAATTATTGCTAGGAAGTTTTTGTTAATACACATATCAGTCATAACTACACACATTATTGAAACACCCTGTATAATGTATTGTCTATTGAATCTCGCTCAAATAAAACGAACTACGTGAAATCACAGTAAGCCGACTTGTATCCAAATATTTGTTCAAACACGGAAATTGTCTTCACGCGTCTCACAGATATTCGTGTGTGTTCAAGGAACATTATGAATCTCTATTTCATCGTTATTTAGGTATTAAATGGACCGTGTTGTGCAGAAATGATCCAAGCCACATTTCTTTTTTACATCAATATGGTCTATAACGGCTTAGACTTTAAGATCATGTTGGCATCAATAAAAAATGTGGGTTGGATCATTTCTGCACAACACGGTCCAAATATCCAAATAATGTACATTTCATTTTCGATTTAAGAAGCATACTTGCAGTACTATTATTAATCCTAGTTAGTCCTTAACTCGATTTAACCTACATTTAATTCGTATATTTAAATCGAGTTAGAGATAAATTGAGTTCTATCTAAGAGCTGCAAGTCGCCCTTAGAAGATAATATGCAAGTCAAAGACAATGAGCAATAACAAAATTGGAGGGAATCTTTAAATGGCTTTATTTAAAAAAGAAATACAAAAGGGTTAAGTGACTCAGCGATGGGTTTTCCACAACGGACTCATCGATATTCAAGTGAGTGAAACTTTCAAATAAGTGAGTGAAACGTTGCAAGGGAAAACTTACTCGTTTCTTACAGTTACTTAAAACTTGCTGTACAGTTTGATTTTTTTTTATAGCAGAGACTAGCATACGTGCAGGTGGGTCGTACAGTTACGTCGGCTTTCTGTAAGATAGTGGTATCAAAATGGTCGAGCCGGCCCAATCGTGGCTCTACCATTCAAACTTGAATAAAATGGGTTGAATGTTTGAAGGGAATTTCTACGATCTTCAATCAAAAGATTGGTCTTCAAATATTAATTTAGTTTACGTGGCATTTTAACTATTATAATCTTATTATGAATGGAACAGATTATATTGAAATAAAACTATTTCATACGAATTCCGTCACAATTTGTTTTTATTTTTAGGCCCAACGTTTCGAACGCTCTGCAGCCTTCGTGGTTACAGGTCGGACTGGGAAATATAATAGTTTTATTTCAATATATAGCATTCTCGTAAATTTAAGAAATCGCTATGGAACAGTATTAAGTTTGGACGTCATACCACCATGTCCTGGACTTTCTTCAACTCATAACTTTTTTTATGCCAAGAGCAGCGCTTGCTCCAACCACATATCGCGTTGTTCAGAATGGTCTCGGTATAGGTAGATAAGTAAAAGACAAATAGAAAATAGCTATAGCTCAATTCAAGTTTAAAGCACCCACATTCTAATCTGCACTGCAGTAGCATATTGGTGCCGATACTAAAGCCAGACGCGTTTCATTCCACGCTTCGAAATTTTCGCCATAGTACGGTCTCATTCCCCGCCTACTGTGGAGGGCGGACCACATGCTCCATTCATTCACGCAATGTACACGCTCAACGTACGTGATCTACTTGCTTGGATCTGAATCCATTAGTGGCATAAAGGATCTGAACACGCGTTTCTGTTGGCGCATGAGCAGTTGCAACGGTTATTAGATTTCTTACTTTGAATTACTCCTACTATTGGCAAAGATTCAATTGAATGGCAACTAAATAATAGAGGTATATGACTGCTTTGGTAGAGTAGTGTTAATGAATATGTACGTTGTCTGACTACCGTCTAGATGTCTCAGGTTCGACCCCTGGTCAGATAAAATAATTGGTTTTTGTATTACCCAGGCGTCTGTATTTTGTATTACCGAGGCCGCTCTGAGAAGCCTGTGGAGACCCTAGTAAGATCCTGCGCTTCTGGCCGGAGCTACGCTGGTTAAACTTTTAGCTGGCATCACGTCACGCACAATGGTCTACTACTATGAAACTGATTGCGAAAAATGGAACACAACAAACAAACAAACAACCCAGGCGTCTGGAAAAAAACATTACTTCTCTTCTGGGACCGCGGCAACCAAAAACAATAAGAAGTTGAGTGAAAACACCGTGTACTTTACACTTCATTTCCATAAATATGAATATACAGAAAAATGCTTAATAGGAAACGTAATTTATGAATGTAGCATAATACCTATGATAAAAGGAAACATTAAATTACCACATAAAGTGCCTCACATCTCATTTTCATAAAAATATAAACCAGAAGATTATAATAATACGTACCGACAATGGTAAATACTCCGTCTATACAAATGTTATTTTGTTTAATTTTTTTTTATTTTCTCTTTCGGGAAGGCAAAGGGATCTAGCCCATACAGCCTCGTCTTAACATAACACAAGATCCCCGTAGGGGTAGGCAGAGGCGCACTAGCGAACTAGAACACCCACATTTCGCCGAGCTTAGTTCCGTCCCAGATGTGATAGCCTCGTCTTATGTGCTATTAATGTCTTCATTTGCTTATATCTAATTTTTCACAAGTTCAATGAAATCGAATGAGTTCGATTTCAAGGCCCTGCTGGAGTTTTGGCGTCAATTCCTTCCAGTTTGATGCCTTTTAGACGATTTTCTGTCAGCGGAGGAATCGAACATGGTCGACCCATCCACCTGACAAAAAGCGTCCAAAATCACTTATTTCAAAGATTCCACATACTGTCCACCTTCGTTGATGTTTATCGCATAAATTCACATCACATTTAAACAACAAGCACTGCTTTAGACTAGAATATGAATTCAAAAAAACAAGCTTAACTCAATTAATATGAAATAGTGGTTGCCAAGTGAAATTCGACCATAATTGATAATTCCAGAAAGAAAGACCATAGTACATACATAATATGTGTGTGTAATGTTGATTTTAATTAATTTTATATATTTCCAATGCATTTTATATAAAAAAATATTTTATTGCTTTGCTTACTTATAGCATAAAAACTTATTGTAATGTTATTTATGATTTTTAAATTAAACGCCGTATTATAATCGATATCAAGTGAGTAATAAGACCTAGATGTTCTACTGTACACCGTTTTCAGGATATAAAGATTTATTTTATAACCATTGAATGAATCAAAGTTTAACCGACATAAAAGTTCGACTGCGTTTATTCCGTTGTTTTTACTCCATACTCCTTCATCAGATCTTCTCCTTTATACGAGACAACTTTGGACAAGGGTTTATTGAATATAAAACTAATGTTAAAATCACCATTAAGGGAACTTTAAGAAAAGAGCCTCTTCCTCTTATGGCAGGTACACACCGGCCGAACGAAGGTGAAAGAATATATGCCTGTTGCGTTCACACCAACAAACTTTCGCTGTTGTTTGAATGAAACAGGCATAGATAATTTCGCCTTCGTTCGCCCGGTGTGTACATGTCATTACCTCAAACGCCGGCAATGTATGATTTATTTGGTATTATGGATGTAATTAGATCGTATTATGGATGAGCAGTAATGTAAGTGTAATGTTTGTTACTCTGAGATGGACCCATTTGCTTTTCTAACCCCCTTTCTATAAAAATTGGCTAAACCACGATCAGGGAGGTTACCACCACCTCTTATAGCAGTATTATTATAATTTTACTTGTACCGATTCCCATACAAAACAAACGAAGAACGATTATAATAATACGGCTATAAGAAGTGGTGGTAACCCTGCAGACAGACAGACGGGCGGACATGACGAAACTATAAGGGTTATATTTTTGTTATTTCGCTTCGGAACCTTAAAAAATAAAAATTAAGTTTCAGTATCTTATCCTAAGACGAATAGAATAGGTCGAAAATAGGTTGAAGGTAGACAAGGCCAGAGCGTTTGTCCGGGAGTTGCGTGCATTAATTACAAATCCGGTAGCTTGATTACGGTTTCCGATGTTTGCTCTCTCTGTGATGATGTGGTTTCGCGGATGCAAAGCTAATATGATAGATGTTTTGAGATTTAACCCGAAATACCATGTTGTTAATTTGTTTGTAGTTTGGAGAGCTTAACGCGGGATACGGGTTAAATTGGATTTCAGTGATATCAACATATTTACTAAATAAATTGTTTTGGCGTAGTTGTATTTCGATAAAATTCATATGAATCATCATTCATATCAATTCATTGAATTAATTTAATTTCTATTTTTATAATGATTTCCCTAACTATAATATTATACATGGTTCGAGAGGATATCGATGCTGGTAATATTATTAAATTGCGTGACACTGGGAATGTACCAGCCTTGCGTCGACGATCAGTGTGTCACAAACAGATGCAAAATATTACAGGTATGATATTTTTTTATTTTTTGCACAGATCCTTATTGCAATTAATTAATTATATTATTGTTGCACTCTGTTTTACGAAATTAATAATACTTTTTTCATTCGCGATCACCTTTAAATTCAATAGCTGCCACAATGTGCCATATTCTTTTATTTTTAATATTTAATTTTGTTCTTTTCACCAAGGAGGATAAACTCATCCTCTTTTAAAATCTTAGCGGGAATTTTTAAAAAACGAATTCCTCTCACGCCGGAATGTTTTATTAAATTTTTTTATTTCACATTTTAATTTGTGATGTATGAAATTAATTGCTCATTCCAGGTATTCGACGACATAATTTTTGCATTTTTCACGCTCGAAATGACAATTAAAATGGTGGCGATGGGTGTGTACGGCCACGGAACGTATCTTGCCGACTCATGGAACAGACTGGATTGTTTCATTGTTATGGCTGGGTAAGTGCTCATAAGGTTAATTTTTATTCTTAAATCCTGATATTGGGCTTTTAAACAATTTAAATACGTCGTCTTCTTGGTTCAACGGCAGCGTACATCATGGGATGTAGACCGAGAGATCCTGGGTTCAAATCCCAGGTCGGGCAAAGTTGTATTTCTAACACAATATACTCGGGACTTAATCCCCCATAGAGCATGATTTCAGGCAGGCTGGTCGTAAAAATTAAAACCAAATTATTTCTGCACCATGTTTGAAATCTTGGAGAATTTCCCCACAAATATGAAATGTTAACACATTAAACACGTCCATTTTAAAATGATAAAAAACAATAACTTTCTTTAACAAGCTGCTGTTGATCAAAGGATTAAACAATTTCTATAAGTTTACTCCTAGAATCTAGTATTATAAACACCGGTTCTACATTTAATATCTAGGGAACAGTCACATATAATAAGAAGTTTAAAAAATATAACCATAAGATCGGAAAATGCAAAGTTCCATCGTCTGAGTTGAATCCATAATTTCTTATTCAATATTAAAGTGAATTTATTTTGCAATTTAATTATTTATAAATGGAAATCCTGTTTGCCCGAACTTTTCCAAGCATAAGCTCGACAAATGACGTCATAAAAATCGTTTAAAGTACTACTATTTACTTACATGTATATTTAGCATAGAATTTCTAAACCACTGGTCTTTGTAATCAAAATGCGAGGTTATTTTTTTACAATCTCCTAGCAGGGAGTTTGACGAGACAATTAGTTTAAACCCCATAAATTTTAATGTTATAGCTTAGTTAACTCGTACTTAACATTTTCTTGCGCGTCTGCATGCGTGTTTTAAAGAATTCTAATATGTCTCAACTCCCATTCCAAGTACGACATTCTGGAATGGACGACGTGAAGATTTAACGAAACTTACGTAATGCCCACCTGAATCCTTACTGATCTCCCTCTCAAAATTCCTCGATTTGAAGATATTCATGATCAATTTAAAAAAAAAAAGTTCCGCATGAATAAGAAGATCATTAGACATCACTTTTGTTTAACATTTATTCGAAGGCCGATGTGTCGGGAACCATCAACCACGTCAGTCATATTCTTTACGCAATCACCAAAAGTCTGTTGAACAATAAAGCTGAACCTGAAATTGTACGTAATTACATTTTGGCTTCAATTTCCAACTTCATAATGACCAAACACAAATATTCATAACAACCATTCACTCATTACACTCGAACAAAAAGGTGAAACAAAAACAAAACAATAACAGTTATCACAAATGGAAATTCATAACAAAGTTTCGGAACGGACCAACAAAACAAAGCTAGAACAAATTTTCATCGGTTAGGGTAATACCTAGATCACAAATCCGTGTATTTGCAGCTTAAAGGAATAAGTTGCACAAAATCCTAAACAATCGTTTCTATTCTCGTTGGCAAAAATATGACATCACGATTTTCCAATAGCTGACAAAAAGTTCTCCAAATAAAAGTTATTTCGCTACCATCGACAAAAGAAGAATAATAGCTATTGAAAAAACAACCCTTATTTTTTTTGGGATATGGTCGGATATGGCTCTGTCCTTTGGGATAATTCTGCCAACATCAAGGGTGACAAATAAAGAGCATAAACAATCAAACAAATGAAATGCCCGGTTTGGTGAACCCAAAACGAAAGATCAATGATCAACTTACAAAAGTAAGTTTGACGTCCCGCGCTTTTGGCGGACCGTAACACCCTGTCTTGTCTTTGCAACATGTTCAATTATTACACGGACTTACAACATTTTCATGGTCTAAGGTCTAAGACAAACCACTCGCAACCATCTTTGTAATCAATGTACTGCCTCTGAAGTAAAGGAATGGGAAGTATTACACAGAATTTTATTTACATATTCGAACCGTGCCCCACAGTTTAGACAATAAAAAAAGCAAACGTGTGGCACTCGGGGACTGCCACGGTAATTCTATTGCATAGCATCCAAAATCAATACACCTATATTCTTTCTCACAAACAGCTGATTACGCATTCGTCCGATTTCGGAGCAGCTCGTCTCGATTCGTGCGAACTTCGTAAAGTCGTACCATGAAGTAAATACAAAGAGGAGGTGCCCTAACGCCGAAACTCTAAGCAGGCATGAGTCACCAGATTGCGGGGCGAAGAGGGAGATTACGCATGCGCAGTAACGCCGATACAACCAATGCCACCTAGAGGCGAGTTGCTGAACTAAAGAGACAAGCGTGATATTTCAAAAAAGTCATTAAAAGTTCTGCTATTCATCGATAAATGGCAAAACTAAAAAAGTATCACCGCTGTGCCGGTCGGGCGTTAGGTTATTTTCGTTACGGAATTTCTGGATTCGGTCTCCACGCTCAGGCCCGCGATAGAAGCTATGCAATAGCTTAATTGTCTTACGACACACAGAGAACATTCTAGGGAAAATTGTAATGAGTGGTAAATGGCATTACTTGACGTTAGTGATCATTTTTTGAAACGGAAATGGATCATTGGAAACCTGCTTGATAGCCCCTCTATAGTTAGCAATACTAAGGGCGACTTGCACCACTATTACTAACCTACAGTTAGTCCTAACCTCAAGTTAAATTGAAAATGAAATATATGAAGGGCATGTAATTCATTACATGTAATGTACTACATGCAATTACAGATAATAAATGATGGCATTTAATTAATTACATGTAATGAATTACATGTCCTTCATATATTTCTATTTCAATTTAACTTGAGGTTAAGGCTAACTGTAGGTTAGTAATAGTGGTGCAAGTCGCCCTAAATCTCTTGGGATATTACAGATTTACACAACGATTATTGGTAAGGCTTTAAGTAAAATGAAACTTTATAATTCCCAGGGCGTTGGAGTACGCACTTAACGTCGAGAACATCAACTTATCGGCGATTAGAACTATCCGAGTTTTGCGACCTCTAAGAGCCATTAACAGGATACCAAGTAAGTGATTAGAGTTATAAACTTACGAGTATTAACGACAGTGTTTTAGTAAGTATTACAAAGTAATCAGTATTTTGATACTTTGTTGTTTGTTTGTTTTCTTTATTACTAGTTCCGATATCTTCGTGTGTGTAATGACTAATGAATTACATATTTGATTATCAATGTTTCGGATTCTCTTAAATATTAGTGACATCAGCATTAAAAAATTATAATATTTACTATTAGATTGATCCCTAGTCGGTTGTCTTTGTTTGGAAAAACTAGTCTAGTGGCAGCATATATGGGTTGTGGACCGGGAGGTTGTGGGTTCGATTCCCAGGTCGTGCAAAGTGAATTTTCTAATTTAATTTGCTCGGGACTGGATCCCACAGAGGGTGTTGATGTCTGGCAGCCAGCCGATCGTAAAAACTTAGCCAAATCCTTTAGCCGACACCACATCAAGGTGAGATATGGTCAGGTAGAAAGAAATAATTAACGTGGAATATTAATTATTGAGGCCTTGATTCGTAGTGAATTTACTGTCGATTCCCTAGAATTAGTTTGTACATGGACGTAAAAAAAAGACGGACGGAGCGCTAGGAATATTGAAAGTGAAGCAGGATTTTCGATCGACACGTAATGGCGGCGACTGATCGAATGAGCCGAAAACCCTTTAACCCGAAAATACTTTGTAACTATGATGATGTACTTTGAATCTCACATAAAAATATAAATCAAAACAACATAAATCACATAATGCATAGCAATAATTTTCTAGAATATAATTTTATTATACGGACATTATATACATACTTATTACATGCCCTTTTGCCGAATTTATTACATCACAATAACATCACTGAAGACCCAATAAGCTAGGCAACAAAGTTCATTCTGTAGCTAAAACATTTCCCTTGTGAAAACAACTCTGAGAAACGAAGAGCCCTATAAAGCTATTAACAACATCTTTCTACTTGTTACGAAACAGAGCAAATAAGTGCTCTTTATATGAGAACTTTTTTACTATAGGTAACCCTGTCTAAACTACATACTTTGTTAGGCGAACTTAATTTATTTTCTTTATGAATATTCTGTGTAGTTTACTGGTGACTAAATATTTAAAAAAAAAAGTTAAATCATTTTCTGCATAGTAAGTCCCTGCATAATGAATTTAACATTTACATTTCATGTCTTAATTAAATTATTAAAAGTATCCTGACGTTTTCTGCACGTTTGCAGGTTTTCTTTTTTTCTGAGGTTTTGTGCACTATTAATAATAAAAAATAACACCCGACAGTCACATACATAGTCCTGACCCCACATTAATGTCTAGTCTTGTGACGTGGATATAAGGAACTACAAGAGACTTTCGGTCTCACAACACCAAGACATAAACATATTACTTCAACATATTCTTTATAGAACGATACAAAAATATGATTGTCGTAACTTTGCCTACAGTGGGACAGTGTAGGTTAAGTAAAACAAAAATTTCCTTAATTATCATCAAAATTGCAGAAGGCTGCTATAATAAAGCAAAAAGATAGGGTTTACTTTCTAAAAACCCGTTTATACAGTTTTAGAAATAAAAAATGTAACTGACCAGTGAAACTGAAAGCACAAAGAAATCCATACGGTGGGTGGCAGATACGAAAATTAACTGCGCGTTTCGGCGAGTGCGGGCCGCGATCGATCGCAGCAACAAGTGAGCCAAAGGCCTGTGACGTCGGCTTAACGAGTGCTGCCATTTCCACGAGACTACAGTTACGTTACAAACAGATAAATATTGTTTACACACAATTTTTTACGACTTGCAGCTTAACAATAAATAAATACACCAACCGGCGGAAATGTATGAAACGATGCATGAACGTGGACAAGGCAAAAGAGGTGTGTTAGGATCGTAGCTTGTGACGCTCAATTGTCTCAGCCTACCCCTATGGGATGCAGGCGTGAGTGTGTATCTATGTATGTATGTAAATACACCAAATAGTGACAAATAGACATACATAGCTTTAACCTGTTTTAGGAGATTCGCTGGTGGTAGGATATTCATATCCGACCGGATGGCGACCACCGCTGGTGCTGAAACTTGCCATAGTGAATCACACTCCGTGTGTGGTTCGAATTTCAGGATTAGCCAGTATACTTCCGGTTCTCTCGAGGTGCTTGCGGCATGACTTGATGGTTGGATGAGACGGGTATGGGGATATCCTTGTATCTGCATCATTCATCCACCTGTCTTGTTGCAAGCCTTTCGATTTGTTTCTTTCCTCTTCGGATTTGGAGTGCGAAGAAGCATAAATAGGCCGGCATGATTCTGACGACTACTGTTAAACCCATTGTTTGTCTGTGGTCGCTAGTTTTTTTCGAATGCGCTACGCTTACCATCAGGTGCAGTGTAGTCACTTTACCGTGTCCGGAAAATAAAACGATCATACAAACACTTGTCTCGGTACAGGAATCGAACCCGTGGGAATTCTCAGTACATATAGCTGTTTTCGCCCACTGCGTTATCGACGCGATTTCTGTAAAAATATTCCATCGCGTATACATGATCGTATTTTTCTTATAATCATAGTTATTATGATTTTAAACAACCCAATAGGTATATAAATGGAATTAACCCAGTTATCCAAATTACTTTAACAGCGGGCAGTAATATCGGTGTTTAATGTTCGTATTACCAAATTAGTAGATACAGAATAGGTACATAACTAGATATTGGACGAATTATTGCAACCGGTCAACACAATGGTACACTAGCACAAGTATAAATTATGTTTAGCATCTGTGTTTGGATTTACTACATTAACTAAATAAATATGTTATTTTAATCATAATATTATGCCTAATCACAATGACTAATAAGAACTGCTTACTCTATAAGTTAAGAATCTTAATTATATTACGTAGTTTCTTTTTTACTTACCTAATCATAAATATTAAAGCATAAATTCCCTTAAAGATGTGCTTGTCAATCCCTTTAACTTCCGACGATTCTTGAACAAAGGCCACTAATTATCTTGTCTGTTCCACTCTTGTCACCCTACACATCCTTGCACTACAATCTTCTAAGTTTACGTGTGATAAAGCTATTAACTTCAAGCACAAGACATTAATCATGGTTGAATTATCTCAAAGACGGAAATTAACTCAACTTTACAAAGAGCTGGTACCTCTCACTGAACTCTTGCCTTATTCATTCGTATAACCATTAGAATTGAAAGGAACAATCAGCAATTACAACGCTCAAAGAAGGTATTTCGCAAGGGATTCATTTTCTGCTTTCATTAATTTAATTAAGAGATCGTTATTGAAATAGAATATCACATAATATTAGATAAGTAAGATCAAATCATTAAATAGTTACATCGATGTTCCTTAAAACTGTATACGAAACAAATAACTTCGTTTAAACTCTGGATGCACATAACAAAACTTTATCCAAATAACTAAACTTACCACAACCAAATTGTAACGTAACCATTGAAATTCAATAAATCATTGCAACGAAGCACGGAAGCCGTCACGACTTCCAAACGGTTAGCATTGAACATTCAAACAAAAGACGGGCACGCGCGCTTAAAGTTTTGCACAAAACCCCATCTGGGTCTCGCAAACAACTGGCACAATGCAACCCGCCCGCAAATTAAATCGAGCCACGATTTCCCGCGGTTAGACATACATCGGCACTAATTTGCTCTTCGCACAATTTATTACCCCCACGTGCCTTTTTATCCCGTTAAATTGAAATGCAAATTTTGATTTATACCTTACGGACTCCATGTTTTATCTTCCTCTTGATTATTTCATTTCCTTTTCATTTAGGATCACCAAATATTGTTATTTGAGTAAAGCGGTCTGTTTTGGTATTAGTATCAGACGATTAATTAAGGTAGTTTTATCTACAAACTTCTGTTTGGTATTCAGTGCTTCGTGTTGCGTTAGAGATCAATGCACCTCTTTTGACAACATGAATGGGGCAGGAATTAATTGAAATCACTCTGGTTCTCTCATGTGAAATTGCACTTCAGCGGTAAATGAATTCACAAGGTCTAGCAAATTGCTATCAACACACTCAGTTTTACATGGTTGCCATTGCAACGTCAAGTGCAAGGGAGCGTGTAGTGACTTTTCCATTTGATGTTTCAGTTTAGCAAATTTTATGTTTGTGAATTACTTTTATAGTAGACCTAGGTCACTCGATAGTAATTTGTGTGATTTACCCTAAAATATTGTATTATTGTACTACTAAAGATTTAAATGTGTTGTTTTCAGGTATGCGTATTCTAGTGATGCTACTATTGGATACTCTTCCCATGTTAGGGAATGTATTATTACTATGTTTTTTTGTCTTCTTCATATTTGGAATCGTCGGTGTCCAACTATGGGAAGGAATCTTAAGACAACGCTGTGAGCTAGTCTTACCACCAAATGTACCAAAACCAAAGTAAGTTTCACATTTATTCACGAGTCACAACCTCAGACTTTGTTTGTATATTACCGTTCCACCGCGACATGGTGACGCGGGCTCATATTAGTAAACGTTAATTAGCATTGAATAATTAATGTAACCGAAATTGTATGACACAGCGGACTGAGTGGAAATGTTAAAGTTTTGGATGAAACGAGTTTTACATTTTGCTCCATTTGCTCGAGAGCGCTCGTCTTAGAGGCACGTTCCATTGCTAACGTTGACTGCATGCAATATTTAACGCTTATGTCCTCAACGAGCACATCCACAGCTGCTCTATACGTCATTTTAACATTGTTCATTTTATTATTGCATATTGTATCAGCACTGTTACTAACATTTGTCAAACGCGCATGAGAAAAGATTCAGCTTTTCGATTTAACAACAACACACTTAAATATTGCATTCCGTCAACACTTTACAAAATTGAAACCTGATAACACACGCATGTGGAACCATTTATGTATCAAAACATACACAATGTGTAGACGTAAAAACCTTTACCCAACTTACCACTTTTGTTATATCTAAATGGTTCCTAAAATATCTACCTGATCATAGTACGAAGTAGATAACCATCATAGAGAACGAAAACCAACAATAGCCACTCCTATTTGGAAACATCCTAATGTTTTATACTTAGGACATATAGTTACATCCATAAACGATACTAAGAATGTTGTTTAGCCGGACGTGGCCAAGATCTGTAACATCTTTCCGCTGTAACTACATTCTTAGTTTTATGAACTTTTGGAAGTTACAAAGGTACATAACACCCGTCACGGCTTCCTCAATTTGTGTTCCAGAGACCTGTCCGAATGGTACAGAGTGCGCGTCAGAGTCAACTCGTAAGAATTTGCGATCAAAATTAATGTGTTTATATTACAAATATTGCGATCTGTTGTTACGTGTACCTTTACACATCTGCCGTCCAGATGTGCTATCGTGTTTGCTTTCCCTTTCGCGAATTGGCAGTTTTATAGGTTATTTAGGAAGTTAACTGTCTTTACAAATTATTAAGTTAAAAAAGTGCACGTTAAATATTATATACTAGAACTGCCAATTTGTATTACTGAATTTATGGGTAGTTATTTCAACTTCCTCTAAATACGTAAATATTATTTTGATTATCTAAATTTACTTTCTCTGAAATAGCAATCTTCGTTATGATTTTGCTGAGACTAAGTAACCTTGCAAATACGAATCGAAAATGATAATGTTTCCGTGAACTGTACCATTCTTTCCAATGACAGTTATTCAATTATTCCACTAACACTTATTCAATTCCACAAATCACACAACATTGTCCAAATGTGTGCATAGTCATGTAAGCATTGTTTTAATATCTGCTTGTGGAAACTGATTTCTTGAAACACATTGCACAGCAATTTATTTCATACAATGTCGTTCATCACTTAAACATCGATGAGACATTTTAGACTGAAGTTGGAGACCACAATAAAACCCTTATGACAGTCATCAAGAGAACAAGCCCCGAAACGACCGGGCGCCCTAAATGATGTGGGTTACGAGCATTACGACCAGCGTTCATGTTCCAACGCATGTGTACTTCGTCGTTAACGAAAGCGACCCGAAAGCTACTGATGTTAATCTCTTCGATTCAATGCTCGGCTTTACTAAGCCATCTTTATTAACGCTACCATTACCATCAATTCGTACAGCTGATAGATTTGCCATTACAAACCGATTCTCGCCTTCATTTCAGCATGTCGCATGAATGTTGAATGTTGCTGTTGTCTGCATGTAATCGTGTCTAATTATTATTAGAACTTTGCTTCTTTGTTATGTAAATGTATCGATACTATACAATAAACTGACTGAACATTATTGACTTCTCTGATATTACCACTATTTTTAAGTTTAACTAAATTTCTTTATTTAGTGTACATAAATAGTGACACACACATAATTCTTGATGTTGTATCAATGTTAATCGATGTTAGGTTTTATTCTAAGATTACATTTAGTATTTGAGTAAACATTGCATCTACCAAGAACAATATGGAGGCATTAATACATAATGCGCCTTTATGAATAAAACACTCGTTGTTTCTCATAATCAAACCCATTAATCATTGCCAGAAGAGTGTCTTCCCTACTGGAGTAAAACTTTTCCATATTTTATTCGCTCACAATAACCGCTTCTGTTTTTGTAGCATATCGTTTCATTACGAATTCTCCAAAGAATTGGACTACATTTGCACAACACCAGAAGACAGTGGGATGCATCAGTGTGGAGACTTCCCTCCTTACCGATACGGACCTTTGGTTTGCAATGAATCAGCAAGACCTTACTCGTATAACAGACCAACTAACACTTCATGCGTGAATTGGAATCAGTACTACACTAACTGTACGCAGAGAGGAGCCAATCCATTTCAAGGGACAATTTCCTTCGACAATATTGGTCTAGCTTGGGTTGCCATATTTTTGGTAAGTTATTATACAGTGAAAATATAACCAAGAATTAGTATAAAGGTAGTTGATCCTCTGAAAAGACACTGGTATAAATTAGGAATTAAATTTTAATCAATAAATTCCTTTCAGGTGATATCTCTAGAAGGTTGGACAGACATCATGTACTACGTGCAAGACGCGCATAGTTTCTGGGACTGGATCTACTTCGTGTTGCTCATCGTGGTAAGTTTTGTAGCTCGTAAACGTAAAAGGATTTCGCAATGTATCGTGACAAGGGTGTGATGGAGCCGACCCTAATGTTCATTACACATCTTTTATTTTTTGGAAGAAAGCCTTGTGTCGTTTACTTGAGATTATTTATGTAGCAGTACGTTTCTTTTGTTTGATGAATGTTATTTCCTCGAGTACATTAAATGATGTTGACGGCTCTTGATATATTAACCATTTTAGTTTAACATTTGACTGATAGAATATCATAGATAAACTTATAAGATATCGCGCCATAAAATTATGATATTTAAATATAATGAGATGCCCTCATAAATGTTACTTTTCTGTTATTATAAAAAGTGTCGAACTATCAGAGATCTTATTTAGTTATCTAAGTTACTACATATTTTATAATTTTTGTATTAATACGAGAACATTCCATGAGAGTTCACATAAACTGTGTAATCGGTGAGTGTAGTAGTTGTACTTGACCAATCTCTCTGAGAGTCCAAAGCTTATGCTATGAAACTTCAGGCATGATATTTTTATTGCAATTCATTGGAGCTGCTTGGAGGACTGTGTTAAGCCTTTAAGCTGATTATCGAATGTGATAGTTTTCTGCCTAACAATATCTTTGTACATTAATATTTTGTAGAAAATATTGTAAACAAAATATTAATGGTTTAAAATTTTGTTTTGCATAACACTTGGTTTTATAGCACAATGTATGTATATCTATTATTCTCAAAGTTTAAAGTATGTACAAATTATCTTAATTTAATGTACATGTACATAGATTTAATTTAATTTTGGGCAACTTCTAGTAAAGTTTAAATTAATACGAAGTTAATTGAATGATCGAATTTGTTTTACCCCTAATTGATAGATTACTTACACAGCAGAAACTAATAACAATTAATTTTGTGTTGTCATTAATTAAAAACATTTTTTAAAAGCTAAGTTACCTATCCATATTAGTGGTTTTGTTCATAACAGATCGGGTCGTTCTTCATGATCAACTTATGCTTAGTCGTCATAGCAACACAGTTCAGTGAAACCAAAAAACGTGAAATGGAAAGAATGCGAGCTGAACGAGCTCGATTCACATCATCTTCCACATTAGCTTCTTCGACAAACAACAGCGAACCGGCAACTTGTTACGCAGAAATAGTAAAATACGTCGCACATTTGTGGAGAAGATTCAAAAGACGAATGGCCAAAAAGATTAGGTAAGAAATCCTCTTTATTTAGATTATAAATGGCTTTTAAACAACGTCCTTCGGGAATCAGACCCTTTTGCGGATAAAACATTTTATTATTGAGATATAAGAAATCAATTTGTTAGTAATTCAGTCCAGTCATGTTTTGGTTTGAATGGGATCATTATTGGCTGAGAGAATAATTCGAAACACGACTGCTGATGATCCTTATTGACTGGGTACAAAAAAGCAAACTACTGCTACTCTCTCATTAGAGTATCATTCATAATAATCCTTGTCAGACTAGCAGTTCATTAATGCCTATAGTCAAAGTTTTTAACGTGTAGCTAGAGCGTAACTATAGTAATATCTCTTGATTTTCCAGTAGATTTATTTTTTCCAAAAAATGCACCATTGTTTTTTTACAAAACCGATTTTCTAATAAACCTACTATTTTTTTCGACTACTAGGTCTTGTTCGGTCATTAGAATTCCTAAATCTGTGGTAAAAATATATTGGAAATTTTTATACAGTTCAAATTTAGTTAAGTAAAACTATTATTTTTTTGCTCCAATAAATTTATTGATTTTTAGACCATTTCTAGTAATATTTTTCGATTAATCTGGCAACTCAACAGCTAGCAAGTACGGCTAGATATATTGGAAAGTCTCATTAATAAAGCTTTCATGGAATTAGGGAATACATCACATTTGTTACATTACTAAATGAAAATTGATAATAACTTTCGTACTATACTCGTAATGTATGCTGAGGATAAGCTATAAATGCAAAGTTGAGGTGACTATAATCCCTATCCACTCAGTTAGATAACAATGTAAATGTATGAATAAAGGTAAATAGATTAAACGTTAAATTTGTTAGACGGCAGTTATCTACTAAATCCTCATTTGCATGATTTTAGCGTCTAAACATTGTTGAGTTTGTTAATCTAATTCTCGTACGCGGCTCTCGATGTAGCTTCAAATCTCATAGTTAAGCTAATATTACGCTTTGCTGTTTTCGTAGATTTAAAAAAATTATCATTTCATCTGCTTGTTCATAATAACAATTCTCACTCATCATAATTAAAATCATTATTATTAATTATGAACAAATTTCAATTCTTAGCGCATAAAGTAGCTATGTATATTGTTATTGCCACTTATATTTACATATTCGTTTCTTAGAGTGTATAAATACCAAAGAGCACAACTTCAGTGGAGGACGAGCAGGGAAACTCTTCAGCTACCAGCTAACAAGCCAAAACAGCATCATCCTTGCTGTCCAAGAGTTCATCCTCAGGTATGGTATATTTTAATTTATCATATGTGATTTATTATTGTAGGGTCGGCGCAACACGCTTTTTTAAGTATGTTGCTGAAAGGATTTGGCTTAGTTTCTACCGGCCGCCTGCCTGACGTCAACCCCTTCAAATTAAATTAGAAAAAATACTTTGGAACTGGGAGTGGAACCCAAGACCTCCCAGTCCACAGCCCATACAAGCTGCCACTAGACCAAGGAGACGACTAATTGAAACTAAACAATGGTAAATTTAAAAAAACATAAAAACAACGATGCCACTTAGCTTTCAAATCCTTTAAAATTGCCGTGAGTACCATAGAAAGAAAATTAGCCTCCACTGGGGTTTCGATGTATATTGATGGTGTCACGTAGGGCAATGGCGCTAAGGTTGTGGAGGAGGGCGGGTGTGCGGGCGGCGGGGACGAGCCCCTCAGCCGACCCAGCCTGTTGCGCGTGCCGTCGCTCTCCGCGGCCGACCTCGAGGTACGAAAATGTTTTAAAATAGGACCCTTGGAACAGATGGTGGATTTATTATCGCATTGATAACTGTGGAAGTTTCAGCGAGTTTGAAGTTAAGTTGATAAATGTGGTGATTAATTTAATTTCGGATGTAATTAAAAAGGGTGTTAGGCTGTTGCATGCATGTAAACATAAATTGCTACTATACAAGTAGTTTTACGAAATTATATTTTGGTTATACATAACGTATTGTGCAGTGTGGTATTATGGAGGATGTTCAACACTTTTTAATGAAATGTGCCAGGACGAGGCCTTTGAAAGAGACTGACAAATGAATTTAAAATAACTTTTTGGACCTTGGGACCTACCAAAGTATATTTTCGGAGCCTTTATCTGGGGTTAGCTGTATATAAATTTGTAGGAAATAACATAGGATAAGTAAGAGTAAGACAGTGTTCGGGATACGATGGGGTTGGCATGGTGTAAATGTCATCAAAAGCCCCTAAAATATAGAAGATTAAAAAAAAACGTATTTTGTGCTTTGAACATCAGAACCATCTGATTCATGATGGTATGCAAAATAAAAATACTCATCAATCAACTATTGAATTAGCATTAGATTAAAATGATACAAAGAAAATAGAAAGATCAACATAATTTTTCAATACAGAATGCTTCAAACCTATCCCTTCTGTCGCCGCCATCTTTGGCTAGAAGAAGATCATCAGTGATGTTCAGTGACACGGTACTACTGCACGCACCAAATGCACCACACGTCGCACACCCGCATAACGTTTGCTCTTCTGAGAAGATGACACAAACAGGTGATGTATCTAAGAAAATGAAATTGATAATACTGTATACTGATCTTGCAAAGCAAAATGTACAAATCAATGGAACTAAAAAATAATGCAATAATAAATAAAGCAAGTGTTGTCGCGTATTACCGCTACTAAATTTCTTGGCAGTCTAATAACTTTACTTACATCTGGCACAAGCAAATTAGTTTCAAAAATATCAAGCTTACTTAGAAAATATTACTTAACAGTTTGAATAAATATTTGTAGATTCATTGTGCCAACGTGACTGGCTTAAGAGCCAAAGTGGTGAGTCTAGAGGAGGTAGATCTAGACAACGCTATTAGACGGGCATGTGCAATCTGATTTCAATTTCTTGCTTCCTTCCACTTTTCCTTCATAGAATATTCGGCTAAAGAGGATTAGGAAATTACTCTCAAGACGAACAATTCTCTCAATTTGATTTACGCTTACCCCTATCCAATATAGGTTAGAATTTTTAATCTTGTATGTGTGATTTTGTACATATTTTGTGTTTAATCTATATACTTCAAAAGCATTTATCAAATTATAATTTTTAACATTTGCGTTAATGTTAGAACACAATATCATAAATCAATGAAATTCCAATATAATGAAATACAAATTAATTTCCTAAAGATGTTGTTGATCCAATACAACATAATTGCCCATCTTGTCGATAAATTGTGTTTCTTCTTTAATTATGATATTGTACCTCTAGTAAATAACTTTTGAAAGTATTTTATCAACCGTATTCTACAAAATTAAAACCTAAAATGCTTTCGAAGTATACTAAACAGCACAAGATCAGATGAGTGACACTTATTCGGGGTCGTAGAATTCGACTTGCCGACAGGCGATACGGCGGAAGAGAGAGCCGCCGCGGGTGGGACTATGTCTTGTCAAGAGCTGCTGGCGCTTTCTGGTGCATTATCAGCTGCATTACCGACTGGACAAGTTGCCCTGGATTCATTTTTTGAAGAACTTACTAAAGGAATAAGTAAAAGAGCTGGGGAGGATAAAATCGATACAAAGGTAAGAATTTTCAAATTTCAAGATTTTACTCTTTAATCACTAAATAATCGAAAATATAAGTTTTTAATAAATATTGGATTGTTTGTGACATTGTTGGGCTATTTATTTAAAATTATTTTTGTAGACAGTAGAAATAGAAGATTTCTCGTGCTGTGCGGATTTGTTGGCGGCGGAAGCAACCGCAAAGGAAACAAAAAAAGGACGATTCACAAACGCATGTTCAATGTTCTGGAAAAGGATATCGAGATTTTTTTCGTTACTTCGGAAACATATCAAAAATATTGCCGATCATAAATATTTTCAGCAAGGTAAAGATCTGTGCTTGTGTTGAAGAACAAATCATTTATGTTTAATGAATATCTCTACAGATACAGTATTCTATTTTATTTGTATTTTCATTAGTTGTTATATCAGAGTTACAATAAATAGCTTTGATTACAATAGTTGTGAAAATGTTTCACAAGCATATCTCTATTTCACAGGTATTTTGCTGGCGATTCTCATCAATACGCTTTCAATGGGCATTGAGTACCACAATCAGCCCCAGGAACTCACAGTAATAGTTGAAATCAGTAACATTGTGTTCTCCGCAATATTCGCCATTGAGATGATCCTCAAAATCGTCGCCGAAGGTCCATTCAAATACATATCCAATGGATTCAATGTGTTCGATGGGGTTATTGTTATTCTCAGGTATGCGTCTCTACTTCTTCTTCAGAGTATATTAATTATAGATATTATGTCACAGTTTATTAATATAATAAAAAAAACTACCTGGAATTAATATATTTATTTTTCGTCATATTTTAAGCACCTAAACTTTGAAGTGACATGAAATGTTTACAACGATAAATTTGTATTGGTTCATGTAGTGACAATTTCATTAACAATGACGTGTACGATTACAACAGCGCGTTTGAACTGACGCAAAGTCTAGGCAACGAGCAGGATCTCGCCGGCAGTTCTGGTCTCTCCGTGCTTCGAACCTTCCGACTCCTGCGCATACTCAAATTGGTTCGGTTCATGCCTAACCTGCGCAGGCAGTTGTTCGTCATGTTGCGCACCATGGATAATGTCGCCGTCTTCTTCTCTCTACTCGTCCTCTTTATTTTCATATTCAGGTAACTATAAAACTTCTATTAGAATAGATAAAATATCAAAGGAAGTAAAGCTTATAAAAACATCAAAAAATACATAAGCTGAAATATTGTATAAATTGAATTTAAAACTGCATGAATTAAAATGTTATTAAGTACAAAAAAATAAGTTTTATTTAAGTTTCTTAGTATAAACGGTTATTTGAGTTTATGCTGTATCTTCGAGAGACATTATAATTTTATTTTTCTTTACCTGTCTTCTAGAGATTTAAAGCTAAAACTGATTAAATTTATTTAAAAGAAAACTATTATATCTTTCTTTGGTTTAATTTATTCAATAACCTATTTATTTCCGAATATCTTACGAAGTAATCATTGATGTACTTAGTTATAAACTCGCCCTCAGAGTTTCCTAAACGTTTATTTTGTTCATAATTATCCTTAATGTTTCTCATGTCTATCTTTCATACATCTACTGTAGACTTAGCTATCTAGTAGACAAACGTCACGGGAAAACAATTGCTCACTGATTGCTCAATCAGTTGTTTCATTTTTCCGTAGCCGAGAAGAGTCACGCGACTCTCCGTTAAATACGAAATTCTGAATATTTCTTCTTAACTGTCACACCCGCATCCTTTAACCTGTGCACTAACTGTGAGTGATCTGTCCTAATTTCTTTCAATCTTTTCCTACCGTTTGTCAGCCACTTCTGTCTTGGACATTCCACCCACTACACACCGCCACTATCCACACTATCTACAACTTTTCTCTTCTATTTATAATATCTTTATTAATCATAGTAATTTTCACGCTTTTGTGCTTTTCGTCCACTTCAGTTTATCACACTTGCACTGCCACTTATTTCTTTAGTATGTACCAACGCATTCTTATGTCTCCTCATAGTTCTGTATCTCCTCCTGTTGTGTGTGGAAAGGATTTTGCAGTAACAGTATTATTATCTAATGGTATATTGCGTGGTAACGTTCAGCATCCTCGGTATGAACCTCTTCGGGTGCAAATTCTGCAAGAAAGACGAGCATGGCGAACAAGTGTGCGACAGAAAAAACTTTGATACGCTCTTGTGGGCCTTTGTCACGGTGTTTCAGGTATTCAATATTTTAAATTAAAATTCCTAACAGACAATCCAGAAACAGACTGAACTTGCAACATTTACTAAACGCTTACAAAACGGGTCCGTCAGCAGTCAACACTCATGACAGTATGACAATCCCAATAACAGAAGATTGTCTTTGTGACGGCTAATCGACTAACCACGCGAGTACACAAACAACTGTTCACTTTGCTGCAAGATGACATCTGCTACACGGCTGTGTGATAACACTTAACGCTGGCCCGAGTATCGATTCCCGCTTGCAGCATCGTGCGTTGTCAAACAGCGTTCAGTCGCGTAACAGCTACCATAGAACCCGCGTAGAGAGATCTAGTACCATCAGTAACAGATTTACCCAACATCATCTAGTGTCACGTTCACGTTGTCATGTTGTACCGTACGTATGAGAAGTTGTCGAGAGCACATTAGACAGAGAGCTTGGTTGAACGTAGGTTAGTTTGAGGTCGTTCGGAGCCGAGACGTGGGTTAACCTGTTCGTCAGTTCCTCTATTCCCATACTACTACAGCTGCACTCAGTTTAAACAGTATCTCTTTCACTTTGCATGCTGCTTCTATATTATTTAGGATTTATTTAGAAACGAAACTAATGGCTATTTGTTATAAACAATCTTTTTTTGTTGATTGCACGGAATTCCCATTGGTTTCGTTATTAAACCCAGCATCCTTATTAACTTCAGTAATGATCTAATTTTCAATTACTTTCCCTTTTCTTGAACATTTTAACTTCCACTTATTAATAACTAACAAATTGGGCTACTCATTTAAGTTTCCTTCTTCTTATTTCACCTGCATACCTCAGGATGAAGTTATTTATGAAATTAATGCATTTTAATTTGAATGATATTTGCCACGAGTAATATTATTGAACAGTTATGAATGATTATTATCTTAAATACCTTTACCGCACTTTACTTTCGCCTATTTTATCTTTCAGATTATTTTAATTGCATTTACCTTTTTATTATAATCATGAGGCAGTATATAAAGAATGATATTAATACCAATATGAATTATATCAAAGAACATGCACTAAATAACACGATGATAATGAAAGTATTTGTTTAATTTAGAGTAATTAACAGAACCGTTGGTGGTAGCGTACCAACGGCGATAACACTGCTTAACCACTTAGCTTTTAATTGTTAATCAATACATCACCAACTGAGACCATGTAGTCGAAATAAAACTAATATTACGGTTGTAATAAATTAGAAATAACGTTACTCACGTATATTCAATGTTTGTTGTTGTTAATCCACACTTATATCTAATGTACAAACGATATAATGTATTATATTGTATAATATATGGCACGTTATCACTTGGGTTTTGGGAGCACTACTTCAGTGGATTTTAGGAATAGTGTACATACAATGTGCACTATAGAGAGTGCAGCGCGCGGTCGGTACTTCACCTCCGTAAAATTAGAGTTATTTCGGTGAGTCTGCGGTGGTGAGGTTGCAGTGTTACCGTCGCTCACGCATCACAGGTCGCCAGGAATCGGTCGCGGCGTGTGCGCATAGCATTTTGTTTTTCTTTCATTTTTCCATCGAACCCGCGACGCGCAGTATTCTGGGCATGTATCTATTCGGTGGTAAGTTTTGCAAGTACGTTGAAGACAATGGCAGCGAACGAGATTGCACCTGCCCCGAAATCGTCTCGCATCATCCGAAGTGCGAATGCGACAGGAAACATTTTAATAACATCCTATGGGCCACGGTCACCGTGTTCCAGGTAAGTGGCGGCAGGTTAGAATCATTAGGAATTGTAGTCGGTTTATTTGCGATCCCGTTTGATATGTTGTTAGAGGCTAGAAGGCGCGTGTTTCTCGTAACGACCAATATGAACTGATTTGATCTGATTGGAACTGTAGCCGTCTGACCGGTTTGACAACTATGTTCAATTCGTCAAAATATTCAAAATTATATTGACAAAGTCTTTTGTACCATCAAACTTGGCACAAGCGAGAGATCCGCCAGATTATATTTGTTTACTAGTTATGTTTAAGTATTGCATTTTACGATGAGCGCTCTGTAGTTAGTTGCATCTTGCTTCGTAGTGAATAGTGTTAGTAAGAAGTGCTGGACCCTTACGCTTGTGTACTCAACCGCCGTCTGTGTATGTTACCCTCCATGTATTAGTACACACTAACAAAACAACATAACACAACTAACACGAACACGCTGATTAATAACATGTGTTTTATGTTTTGTATAATTTGTTATGATTTATTAACATTGAAGTAACTTACAAACACCAAAAGGCACGACTTATATACAATATGACAGCACACCTTGCTTATTTTGATTTATTAAAGAGAATTAAATATTTGGAACATATTTTGATGTGGTAGAGCGGTTTGCACGCTTGGGCTGTCTCCTCACTTTACACGTAAACGTTTCAGGTTTTAACCCAGGAAGATTGGAATGTTGTGTTGTTTAACGGTATGGAAAAGACGAGTCATTGGGCCGCGTTGTATTTCGTTGCCCTCATGACTTTTGGCAATTACGTACTGTTTAACTTACTGGTGGCTATACTTGTTGAAGGATTTAGTTCTGAGGTGAGTTTGATTGGCTCATAAGTTGAGGAGCTCCTACAAAATTCATGAACAAATTCTCATGTGTTATTCAAATGTTTTAGCGAAATGAGAGGAGGGAGCGTGAGCAACGCGAATTGGCAAAGTCGAAATTGTCAAGCGAATGTTTCTCTGACAATAACGAACTGCAATACGACGAGTCGAATTCGGGATCTCATTCCAGTGACAGTTTCTCGCAGGTAGCATCCGTAACCATCGTCCGTAACTGCCAGTCGATTTCTCAACCGTAACAAAAGACCGTCGATATTGAAATCGAACGTGTGCTTAGATTATTCGTCAATGTCACTTTGAAAAAGCATTTCGAATATCTAAGCAAATCAATACTTGATGTGGTTTTGTTTTTATTTTACCAGAATTTAACTCACGATCGTGTTCTTTCAACTTGCAAGGTTACTTACGTCTTCGTCTGTTGCGCAACATACGTATCTAAATTAGTCAAAATAAGGAATTACATGAACAAATATGCTATCTCGGAGAAGATCATCAAAAGAAATATCGACTTGTAAGTTGAAAGGACATGAGTCAAACAATGTCTAATGATCTTTATTCCACTTGCCATTATCCCACTTTTATGTGGTTCGGCGCAACACACTTTTCAAGCATGTTATGTATGCAGAAAGGATTCGGCTTAGTTTTTTTACAACTTGCTGTTTAACTCCTTCTGGGGGATAATAATATTTTTTATATAAATATCACTTCATGACAATGTATTAGTAAATTCTTGCGTCATACAGAACGAAATAAAAAACTATTGGCGCTCAGCGGATGACGTCAGGAAAGCCAAAGACGACGTGAACGGACATAAAGACAAAACAGCCAGAACGAGACGTAAAACAAAAACATCCTCTCATCACCCGACTCTTTGTAAGGACTGTGCGCAATCGAACAAATGCAATCTACAAAAGGTAGGTGAAACTACTGATAATATCAGTATAGTAAGGAGTGATTTTACAAAAGCCAGATAACTTTTGTTCGGAAAACAATTTCGACGTTTTTACAGTGAATGTACAAAACATTACTTATAGCAATAAAATTATCTCTCAAATATAAATTATGTGGTGTGAAATTGAAAGAACTCCTATAGAGATATTACACATAAAACGGTGTGATAATAGTTATGGGTCTGTTGGTTTTACTTACCTACGTGTTGTTTTTTCATTTATTTTTCATAAAATTTTAATTTCTCCATTTAAATATTAAGTACAAAATATGATGATGATAACATTTTTGTAATATACAAAATAAATCTTTTCTCAAAAGCCAAGACCAAAAATCACTGTTTGTATTCTGTTGTGTTAAATTGTTATAACCACATAGACCTACATTAAGAAACAAATATAATTATGTTTATATATTATTTATGGGTATTAATTGTTAATTTAATACCTATATCAATCTGTTAAATAAACTAAAACACAAAATAAGTGAACGAAAAATTGGGCTGAATTTAATTAATTTCCAGTTTCATATTTCAACGCTTGAAAAGAAGCTGCATAGAACTCATAGCGGCCTCGGTATAATTAACATTTTTCATCTCCCGTTCTTTGTGTCACAACCGTGTTTATTTATTCATGTTTTTTACTAATTATACAGTTATTACATTAATGAGCTACGACTATTCAGGCAAACTAGGTGAATAACTCCGTGTACTTAAGATAAGTTAAATTAAATTAGGTATTATAAACGAAATAATGCATTAAAGTAGATTAAAAGATGATTATTATAAACTTACTAAGTTTGCAATAATATTTTTACTTTCAAGGAGATCAGAAATGTCGTAAATACATCAGTATAACGACCTTTTCAGAATATTTTATATAATTATTAAAATCTATTCATACTGAAATACCGACTACAAAGAATCGCCATCAGATATAATATTTAAAAATAAATTCACACCTCTTTAGGAATCAAAAATGCTAGCAAGCAGTGCAGGATTGCCAGATACACCAGCAGTACCCATGATAACTCATACAGCTGCCACTCCTCAAGACTCTCCCTCAACAACCCTGGAACCGGGTGCATCGTTCAGAGATTTCAACATGGCTTTAACTTTGGAGCGGTCGTCGATGCTGTCCAGTTTGGATTCTATTGACAGAACATCGGTAAATATATTCTGCTATTTTCTTTAATAGGTACATAATTTTAAAAAAATACTAGTGTAACTCAATTATAACAATTTTCTCTAAAATATACAGGCTAACAATATCTTTACAGTGTGCCAGTATACCAGGACTACTTAAACCACCAAACAGCTACACTTTGACTCTCCATTCAGTTCAAGCTCAATTAGGAGCTGAAAAGGCTCGTCTTCCACCCATATCCCTAGCTCCACCTCCTTTGACCTTGGCACCACCTCCTCTAAGGTCGATAACACCTTCATCGTCGCCAAGTACTCCTAATTCGACGCCATCACCACTTCTACCAGAAAAGAACCTCCAAGTCACGATAGTGAAGGATGAAAATTGTTTGAACACGAACGATAAATCGAGTCTTTTGAGTTCTCAAAAGTAAGTGGAGGAAAATAATAATTTGGTTAAAGACATGTAAAATATAATATAATCTTATCAGATATGTGTAAGGATAATATAAAAAATAAATATTTCAGAAATGTAAGTGTAGTTAGCAGTACAGTGAATGGAGAAGATAAATGTAGAGTACAAAGAGGGTACAGTTGGCGACTATCAAGGCCTAGCTTACGAAGGAAACCAAAGCAAAGAACTGGATCAGATTCAGATGCAGTTGTCCTCAATAATGGAAGAGATCATGCTGTTTGTAATGGTGAGAAAAAATAATATATCAGAACATACTCCGTTCAACAGACCCAACTTCGGCAATGTAACAACGAAAAATTTAAACTTAAAAATTGTTGTGTCAAGTTCAGTTCAGTGATATACTCACTATTTCCTTGTGATAAATCCATTCAATTTGGATGATCCTCAAGGTTTCTACAAGTAATATTATTCCACAGGATCAGGTCTTCGCAAGAACGAGCTTCTTCTGTCATCATCAATGGTTATCAAAAATGACACGCAATCAGAATTACCTAACAACAGGTCTAGATCTCAGCTACCTGCTCCGAGAGTTCTAGCTGCTCCTGCGAGAAGAGTCTCAGCTCATAATGCACCTTTACTGCCTGATGTAAGTACTACTTCGAATATTATTGCGGCTCGGTGGCGAAGTGGTAATGCTTGGGCGTTACGACTACCGTTTTGACTGAGGTCTAGAGTTCGATTCTCGGAATGATGATGAAGAATGATTGCAATGTATTGAATTCTTTTTTGCATAAAGATTTTTAAAGAATAGGACCATAAGTCGCAAAGGCGTTGTATTCTGGTACGATGGGATTGCTTCCACATGTAGGAGTTTCATAACTTTGTTCATATAAACGCTAATATTATAAAACGTATTATAAATCCACCAAACATGTATTCCAAAAGTCAGTAGATAATAAATAAATGACATAGTTTTTCCTCTCCATCGCTGATCGTACCCAGGTGTCATGGAAGGCGCCCGAGGCTGGCTTCTCAACAGATTCAACCGTGCGACTCGACGCCGTCAAACCGCCACCTCACAGGCTCTCACTCACGAACGACTACTTGACAGGTAACATGTTATCCGTCTTTATTTATAAGATTTCTTTTATCAGGATTGGAAATATTTTTATCTGCTATTTGGAAATCTATTTGTAGTTTATGCGTTGTTTATATTCAAAAACTAATCATACCTTAACATTTCTTGAAATTTACTATGACAATATTGATGTTAGTATTTGGGTAGGTAACATTTTTTTTTGAAAAGCTCTTAATTAAATTGATTGCAATGTTGATCGGTGTAGAAATAAATTTCCTCTACAAAGTGCTAACAAGTAAACAACTATAAATAGATCTCAAGTTTCACAAAACCAATACGAAACATTATTCCTGTAGTGACAACAGTATCAGAAGTGAAAGCGAGTAACTTAACGCCAGTACCTCCACAACTATCCCACACGACACCATCACCACGACCAGCCAGGAACGAAGTTGCAGTACTACCTACGAGACCTAACAACCAACCGCTGCCTTTGATCAAACAAATCAATGAGGAGGTAAGCTATAATTATTGATCGTTTCTTTAACATTTCATCTAGTAATTTAATATCAGTATCCACACAACTACACATGCCAAAATTAAGTAACAACCCAATAAATGAAGCAACGATGTAGATTATGAAAAAGAACTTTATTAATTAATACCGATGCGCTTACTGTCTCGTATGCTACTCGCACTACAGCTAGGTATAAACCAACTAAACAACCAACTGCTGATTTTGATCAGATTAATAAAGACGTAAATTGAAAACTGAAGCTGTTTATTAAATAAATATTTCATAATATATTGCCTTAATAGTAGCGATAGCTCAGTTGGGAATGGTATGGACTGCCGAGACAAGTGTCGGAGGTTCGAGACCAACCCCAAAATAGAGCATACACCTCTGACTTTTCTATGTTAAGTGTATTTTCATTGTGAAATATCGCTTGCTATAACGGTGAAGGAAAACATCGTGAGGAAACCTGCATACCCGAGAATTTCTTCACAGGAATTTCGAAGGTATGTGAAGTCTGCCAATCCGCATTAGGCCAGCGTGGTAGACTAAGGCCTAACCCCTCTCATTAGTAGAGGAGGCCCGTGCCCAGCAGTGGGACAGTAATATTACAGGGCTAATATTATTATAATATATTACCTTACGATTTAATATACGGTTAATAAGCTTATAACTGTATCGGGTGATAACTGCACCGCGACTTATCATCACCAATGTTAGATTATGTTTAGATTGGTAATGATAATGAAATAAATGATAATATTAACACTATACTATCCAAGAGTGTCAATCAAAAACATAAAAGGTATAAAAATAAATTCAGCATTACATCTTATCAAGCTTATGTCTAAGATGATAATAATGTAATATAAAATCCAAGTTATGTTCGTAAACATAAAAGAGATGAGGTACAAAGAAGAAATGGCTTACATCGTGGAGAAAATTGAATTCGCATGTATGGAGCGAAAAATATATCACTTGTGACATACTAGACTTTGTAAAAATAAAATGAAAATCTGTTTGTAGTCTTCACATTAAAGTTTAACTTTATTATCTTTCATAAAATACTGATCAAGAGAATTAAGAAGCATCATTGGAACTAACCACAATGTTTGTCTTATAATAAATAATCAGTTTAAAGTTGGTCGCCTCCTTGGTCTAGTGGCAGCATATATGGGCTGTAGACCGGGAGCTCGTGGGTTGGACTCCCAGATATTTTTATTTAATTTGCCCGAGACTGGATCCCCAGAAGGGGTAGACGTCAGGCAGGCAGCCGCTCGTAAAAACTTAGCCAATTCCTTTCTGCAACATACTTGAAAGTGTGTTGCGCCGAGACACCTCATTAAAGTGGGATAAGGGCGGTAGAAAGGAAGAATAATAACATATTAAATTTGAAGTCACCATATACAAATTTTAAAAGTGTGGGTTTAATGCATAGAAACATCTTTTTTATACCTCTACATATATATTAATGTTGATGAGATTGTACAGCGAATAAAAAATGAGAGTCTCGAGAGCTTTAAAGAAAAAAATACTTAAAGACTCGGTTATTTTAGGTGACAATAAACAACAATGTGTGCATACTATCATCAAGATTCGACAGAAGGACGTTCAGATTCAAAGACTTGTTCCGGTTTATGGAGCCAACAGGATGCCTCAAGGAAAAAGAGCACTACTCGTTGTACATTTTCGCTCCCGACAACAAGTAAGGCAAGATTTTAATATAATAATCTAAGATGTGAAAGAAATACGCCTCGAATCATAAGATTTTGTAGAGCAAAAGTCACCTGAAGCAGACGAGGCCTCGTTAAATTAATTCGCGTTTTATGAAATTCTGAGATATTTTCAGAGAATATCTTCGAAGTACTGAGCATCTTCGTCTAGAACCCTACCATTTTAAGTGTAACTGAAATAACTCAAGATTCATTTTAACATTTAAAATTTATCTTACTAGAAAACTTTTGGCATTCTCTGAAAAAGCACCACCTTTATAATATTTAGTTGTGGTTAATGCCATATTCAAGTTAATGTACCTAACTACTATTATTTTTGTTATTCTTAGTAAACAATTAAACTGTTTATTCCTAGAAAAGTAATAAAATTTCTATTTTTGTATTTTATATGTATATGAGAATTATAATAGTAGAATGTGTTCTACAACCCTTTTTACCCAGCAATTTCGTGATAAATAAATAGCATTATAAATTACGAGTGGATTATCCTAATGCAATTAATTATAATTATCAATTTAAATACTAAAATGATTATTACTATAAAGGTAAAATAATAAAGGTGAAATGATAAAGGTCACAGGAAGTCGCTGGATGCAGGTCGCTTCCAACAGGTCGATCCGGAAATCTTTGGGGGAGGCCTATGTTCAGCAGTGGACGTCCTATGGCTGATGATGATGACGATGAATTATTATTATATTTAGGAAACTTTCAATGTTTTCTTTCTTTTTATATAATAGCATAAGAAGATTCTGCACATGGGTGGTAACAAGAAGCTGGTTTGACAATATAGTGTTACTATTCATTGCATTAAATTGCATCACATTAGCTATGGAAAGGCCGAACATACCGCCAGATTCTAAAGAAAGAGCATTCCTAGCCACTGCTAATTACGTGTTTACCGGAGTGTTTGCTGTTGAAATGTTTATAAAGGTGGGATAAATTAATATGTACTGTTGTGTCTTATATGTCAAGTACGTTTTTTTTATCTAGAATTTATTTTGGAGTTTTTATCCATAATGAACATGTCAACCCCATCATGCCTTGTTACAAGTATATTAACACAGTCACACAACCAACCAAACTAAACTTTATTATAAACATTGATAAGTACTTTAAGACGATGAATCACTGCTGAACGACTGTAATTAAAGGGAAAAATTTTTACCACGTCCGATTTTGGCTTTGATAAAACACTTTGAATCAGACCTACATCTAGTGTATTTTATTTGAGTTCTTTCAACAGTAAATCTTGTTCATCTTTATTACTGTGTCAAAAGTACGGTTATTGAAACTTTATCATTTAACTGTGATATATTATCATTAAAATGTCTTTATTTTAGGTAGTCGCATCTGGTATGTTCTATGGTCAAGATGCATACTTCACTTCTGGGTGGAACATAATGGATGGATCATTAGTAATAATATCTATAATTGATTTACTAATGTCTTTGGTGTCAGAGTCCAGTCCACGAATATTCGGAATTCTCAGGGTGAACAATATTTTTTAAATATTTATATTCTGTCTTGTATTATAAAAATACATTCCTTCACAATACATATTTCATTTCTTTTCAGATTTGAAATGTACCGTAAGCCGGATTTTGATTAATTTCTCGTTTTCTCAGGTTTTTAGGTTACTTCGATCGCTACGCCCCCTGAGGGTAATAAACAGAGCTCCAGGGTTGAAGCTGGTGGTACAAACACTACTCTCGTCGTTGAGGCCCATCGGAAATATCGTGCTCATTTGCTGCACGTTTTTTATCATATTCGGCATTTTGGGCGTACAGGTGATAACTTTCTCGTATATTATACCCATAGAATTTCTATAAAAAAATTGAATTATTCTGGTTTTTAATTTTTTGACAAAAAGGAATAATTTATTATAAAGAGCATTTCCATAGACAAAAGGGAAGACTTTTTTTTACTTTTTTAATGCATCATAAGTAATGATAAGTCTAAAAATTTAAGTTATTTTGTAATTCTAAAAAACGTGTCTCAAACATTCATAAATTTCGTAGACAGTGTCCTTATTACTATAATTTCTAGCTACCCCGTCGAGGATATAGATGAAGGGAAATGTTACGTTAGAATTTGTGTAGATCTATCGAATTATATTATTATTAATTTACATAATATTGATGTTATGCAGACACACTTAATTGTTACATGTTACATACGGAACAATCAAACATAGCAGAATTCCCATGAGTTACATTAAATTCGGCACGATAATTTAACTATATTCGAGACAAGACGTATATTGCCGTTTGTTTTGTTATGGTAACATTTATCGTAAATCTATCCATTTTAGTAGAGAGTAGTAATAATAATAATATCCATATCAATAGGCATTAATATAATCGATATAATTATAAAATCAAACAGCAAAATAAAATAGTGTCATTTTATGATTAAGAAATTGCTCCAACATCTCAATTTAGAATCCACCTAGGTGACATAGGTAATATGTCGTAGAGTGAAAACGGTTAGAACGTATAAGAAAAACAAAAAAAAATATTTTATCAAAAACATCGCTTATAAAAGTATCATTATTAATTACCACTGGAATAGTACCACCTACTTGTAATTTTATCTTAACAAAGTAATTTAGTATTACCCTGATTATAAGTATAATACAGTCCAAATAGGTAGGTATAAGAGACATTGCAAATCCTTGATGGTTTTTATTGATGAATTGCTATAACTTCTAGAATATGCCGTGTTATTTCAGCTATTCAAAGGAGCATTCTTTTACTGCGAGGGAGCTAACATTAAGAGTGTAAAGAACAAATCGGATTGCCTCGCTATAGATGGTAATGTTTGGGTGAATAGGAAGTATAACTTCGATGACCTGGGCAAAGCGCTGATGTCCCTCTTCGTGCTCAGTTCTAGAGACGGTTGGGTCAACATTATGTATACTGGTCTAGATGCTGTGGGTGTTGATCAACAGGTAATCACCGAAATCTAGTTTAATGCAGAATGTTATGTTACTCTTACTAGTAATGACTGTGAATAAATCAATCTTAATAAAATATAATAGAAACGGAAATTACAGCTACATTGATTCATATTACTGAAAGTAAAATAAACGTAATAATTTGGCATTCATTATTGTTGAATAATCACTGACCCATAATAGTTTAATTGGCGAGACAATCTTAATTTGTTAAGCAAATTTGTTTGTTGCCAGCCAATCGTGAATTACTCGGAATGGAGGCTGCTCTACTTTATCGCTTTTATACTTCTCGTGGGGTTTTTCGTGTTGAACATGTTTGTGGGGGTCGTTGTGGAGAACTTTCATCGATGTCGCGAGGAACAAGAAAAGGAAGAAAGAGTGAGAAGGGCAGCTAAGAGAGCGCTTCAGATGGAGAAAAAGAGACGAAGTGAGTACAATTCCATTAAAATTAGTTTAAGAGGTTGTATAAGATGCGGAAAGGTTTACAATTTACTTTTAATTGCATAAGCACATTTTAAATTTGCTACATGTCAATATAAGAAGTGTACTAATGCTGCTAACATTCCACACTTTTCCTATCCCTATTCTACTGTGAATTAAAACATTTATGCAGAAAGGTTTTAAGAGTAAAACATGAATAAGATATATGAATTATAATGATGCAGCTAGGTATGACTTTACAATATACTCGTTTATGATTCAAGCTTGTTACAGTGTGTTTGTAAAAATAATGCCTAAGGTTTACGAGGGTTATAAATTACTATCATTCAGTAATAAAGCAATCAGAAATGTAGACCACATTAGTAGTTTATCTCTCACATCGTAACTATAATGAAACCGACACGAATGGAAATTGTATTCATAGAACAGATCTTCTACTTAACATCGTCTAGACAAAACGATTTAAGTTATTGCTTCATAAAGTCCACATAAACTCAATAAAGATATGCAAACTTTTATTATTGTTATTTTTATTCCAGAAATGCACCAAAGACCATATTATGCTGATTATTCACAAACACGACTCTTCGTTCATAACGTTGTTACGTCAAAGTACTTTGATTTGGCTATTGCTGGAGTGATTGGACTCAATGTTGTAACAATGGCTATAGAGTATTATAGAATGCCACCGGCACTGCAATATGCATTGAAGATTTTTAACTACTTTTTCACTGCTGTTTTCATACTGGAAGCAGCAATGAAACTTGTGGCACTAGGCTTCAAGATATATTTAAAAGACAAGTGGAATCAACTGGACGTCATAATAGTGATATTATCTATAGTGGGGATTGTTCTAGAGGAATTAGAAACGAACATAATTCCAATAAACCCGACGATTATGAGGGTCATGAGGGTACTCAGAATTGCTCGAGTTTTAAAACTACTGAAGATGGCAAAAGGGATAAGGGCGTTGTTGGATACAGTGATGCAAGCTCTTCCACAAGTTGGCAATTTGGGACTGTTATTCTTTCTACTATTTTTCATATTCGCGGCGTTGGGTGTCGAATTATTTGGAAGACTGGAATGTTCAGATGATATACCATGTCAAGGTAATCCAATCAATTCAATTAAGTATTATACTTAAATGTAGTTACGGTACACACCAAACCTATAAGATCTTCCTACATAATTAACTGTACTTTTATTAAAGTTTTAATTTTTTTTTCTAGGATTGGGAGAGCATGCCCATTTTGCAAATTTTGGAATGGCTTTTTTAACATTGTTCCGTGTCGCGACTGGTGACAACTGGAACGGCATCATGAAAGACACTCTACGAGAGGATTGCGACAGTTCTGTCGACTGCGTGCGCAACTGCTGCGTCTCCACTATAATTGCTCCAATATTCTTCGTCGTGTTCGTACTTATGGCTCAGTTCGTGCTTGTCAACGTCGTTGTTGCAGTAAGATTCAATCTGATATATTATGAAATTAGAAATATTATTTTAATATGATCCATACGTTAATTTGACAATTATTTAACAGGTACTCATGAAACACCTAGAAGAATCCCATAAACAAATGGAGGACGAAAACGACATGGACGTGGAATTAGAGCGTGAGTTAGAAAGAGAGGCCGATGATGAGGAAGACCGAGCTCTGTGTCGAGCGCTGGAACAGTGCACGAGCCCTCCACGACCTCTGAACAAGGTACCCTCCCTCCCAGCTAACTTCACGTACAGCGAACCAAAGCAGCCCATACCATCTCCTGCACGCCGCCGGCGCACGTTGCACTCTCACCACGCTTTGTTACCGAGCGCACTACCTCCGAGAAGGGCGTCTTTATCACCCCATGCCTTTGGGCGACGTCGACAGGACTCCACCTCGGACGCACCAGCTGCTCTCTACGAGGAGGATGCGAGGTTCATCGACGCTGACGACATCGATGAACTGGAACCTGGCAGCCCTCCTAGACGCGACTCCTTCGCGCAAAATCGAAGACAACGCGTCGACAAACGAAATTCCTTACGAGGCGAAGATGCAAGACTTCTTCGACCGGCGTTATTGGCAGTGCCCTCGACGAGGCAGAGTTTGAGACTAAGTGGACCGAAGAGAAGACTATCGACTGAATCTGCGGGCGCCAGTGATACGAGTCATCTGTCGCTGCAATCTCAAAACCAATTAACGCCCGAATCTTCAGATCTTCCAATTACAGAAGAGGAGAAGATACGAATAGTAATAGCAGAGAGACGGAAAATGGACGTGACGAAGCCGGAAACGGATGATGCTGTAGAATTATCTGAGCGTGGCTCCTAGTCCAGGCGAAGCCGGCCGCAGCAACACCACGAAGTTTACATCTAAACGACGCTCAAAGTGTCGTCCGGATGTTCCCCGCTCCCATCTACCTGCGCTCCTCTCACGTCTATAAGGTCTTGTCTGCTCAAGAAAAAGTGAAAGATTGAACTCGGTTGCACAACAATGCCGCAGTGACATTATACTGTACATTGTGTTTGGAAATACTTTGTTCTAGTGACGCATTCTTGTTTCAACCGATATTGTGTGATGACATTTGAAGTTTAATGAATAAATGTGAATGTTTTCTAGTTTTTACCTTCACGCATCCAAACTTATCCTCTACAGTTGTGGCCGGTTCAACTACTACATCAAGAGACTTTAATAAATTTAGTGTAAACTAAGGTGTATAAAATTATGTAGATAGGTATTAGAACTAGTCAATTTGTTGTGGTGGGATGTTTTCTACGAGAGCTAAAGTTCACTTCGTAATTTTATTATTAGTATGGTGCTTGCTGTTAAAGTATTGTATTATTGATTATTTGTAATAACATAGTTTACTCGTACTGTGAGAATTTCCAAAACCTCAACGAAAATTGATTTTTAGCCGTTAAGTGATGTTCTAGTTTATGTTTGTTGTGCATTTGTGCTCTTGTTTAAAAGTTGTGTGTCAATTTAAATGTTAGATTTTATTTATCAACTAAGGACGGGTTTCGGATCATTGAATTGTAGTATTGTGTATACAGTTTATAATCCAACGACATCTGCAAAGCCTAGAGTATTATGTTTCAATGTATGTGCTTAGTTATTATTGATTCAAGTGAATTTTAGTCAACGATTACCGTAGTCTCGTAGCAATTTGTTATTAGCTAGATTTTTGTCAATGTAACTATTATCTGAATTGGAACCAAACGTTCGTGAATTGAGAATTGTTCTCTATAAAGACGAAATATAATATTTTCTAAATAAATAAATCCTATTTTCTTACAGACTCATAACGTAAATTAGACGTATAACAGGCAATACGCACATAAGAATTAGACACAGTAGAATATTAAATGTAGACGTGTGACTTACGACATCGCATAACCAAAACAGTTATACTAGACGTTATGTCTACTATAGTGATTTGAGGATATTTTAGAATAATAATATCTTATTTATACAAGTCGCAATCTGTCACTAGCCGTGCCAAATCTACAAAATCCTTTTAAAATTAAGTAAACATTTTATAAGCATATTTAAACGAATGAGTTTGTCTAGTCGCCTATCTTTTATAAATTTCCTACTTCTTGGATTGTTCAGTGAGGACGTCAGAGATCACGGCGGACTTTTGCTAAAGCATCCAAATTGTAAACAATTTTGTTTAAAACGTAACTGCTAGATTTACAACCAAAACGTGACTCTGAAATTCCTGTTGCGATGATGGAACACACCTAGTTAGGGATGTCAGCAATAAATTTTATACTTCGACTGTGCCTTTCCTATTTCTAACGTGTTAGCTTGTCGAATTGAATGTGGTTAGACTCTGAAATTAAATGTATACTGTAGGAGTTGAAGGGTAGACACATATAAATAATTCTTGTTGAAAGTTTATTAAGTTTTCGTTGTGTATGGTCATGTGTAAAGTTTTGTACATAAGACAGTCTCTCCCGCAGAACAGTATAAACTTAATCATTCCGAAAACAAACGTAATTGTTGTTTCTAATAAACACTGCATTATGGACTTTGCGATTTAATATTGCTTTGGTATCTCTTTTACATTTAGTTACATTCGATATTGTGACGAAAATAAATTTCGTGTTTACCTTTTTTGTATTAAAGCTTTTTCTTCCATTAGATGCTATCTTTTGATTAAAATGTCTTCCAACTTTACTTAATGTACCATTAACTTTAAATACTATCGATTGAAGATTTAATCAGTAGTAACAATAGATGCCTTGTGTAATAGACAGTGGTCAGTTTTGTTTTGTGTTTTCATTCGATTGTTTAAAGTGAATTTAGTAAATTTAAGTATACCTAGTGTTTTCGTGATAAAGAGTAAACTTCGTGATAATGATGAATAAATTGTTTTGTCGGTACTGACTGTATGATAATTTTTAAGGGGTATGAACAATGTTCATAGTTGAGTACACCTGTTATGTTAGCTGGTGATCTGTCAAGTTCCGAAAGTTACGACGATGTTAGGTTGAAAAAATAAATCTAAACATTAATCTGTGTTTCAATTCAACCATGTAACCGAACAAAACAAGCTCCTAATTCAATGAGAAAGCAGTTCAAGATGCAGCTAATATAGAAATGATTGCAATTTCATTCTCTATTGCACTCACATATACGTAAAGCTGGATATTTATCGTATAAGACATACTAATAAAGCAATTGAGTAGCGTTATAAGGGTTCATAACTTTCGAAACGAATATTTGAAATTGTTTTAGGGAGTAGGTATACTTTATTCTTTGTTTAATGATATAAAATTTATTTCTTAAAGGAACTATCCTTAGAATAACAAAGGTTGAGGGAGTGTTGGGTAAAAATTCAAAAGCAGATAGAAGCTATATAAATATTTCATTAGGAAACTACTTCTTTGTTGTGTCACACGTGTTTGAAACTCACTGTATTATTGCTTTTGTTTTTAGAAGATTTTCTTTGTTTCCCCATATTTCGTTTACACAGGTATAAAGAATAGCAACAGGCGGCCCGAATTGAGTTTAGCAACAATCTTTGCGAAAGTAGATCTTGTTAGCAGGCGCTTACAATCTCATTTGCATAATTCCTTGAAACAAATTTTAATGGGTTCTTCATCGTGTTAAACAACGTTACGTCCTTTGTTAATAAATAAGTGAGAGAGTCAATAAACATAACAAACATGAAAAAGCAGCTATGAAGTCCATTTACTATAACTTGACCAATTATTTAGCATCACATCCATATCGAGAGAGTAGTAAAGAGAGAAAGAGTGTAGGGATAAACCAACCATATGAACTTATTCAAATGTACAAAAAGTACTACTTATTAGTCTTTAATGATCTAAGAATTAATAGAAATTAAAATGACGAATTAATAGAAATTGAAATAACAAAAATTAAAATGTTTTTTTTATGGCTTATATATTTTTTTTAATTGAAGCTCTTCAGTTGCTCTGTAGCAGTCGTCAGAAACTTACAAGTACGTTTAAAAACAATAAAAAGGAAGACTCACTCTTGAAAACAATCGAAATTAAATCTTCAAAGTCATTAGATGCTTCTGTACTCGTGAATAACCTTGTAACTTAAATACGGAACGTAACTTCCCTCTGCTCGTGACATCGGAGTATCTTGTTTTTATAACTGTAATTTTGTTGAGACTTTTGTTGGGCCCGCCCGGGCGGAGCCAGCTTGACCCATATACACAATTATTTTACATAGAAATACTGATCAAGAACAGGATTCTCGTCTTGGTTAATTATAAAATTTACATACATAAACTCACACCTGTATTCTCCATGGGGTAGGTAGAGGCGCGAACTAGAACACCCACATTTCGCCGAGCTTAGTTCCGTCTCAGATGTGAAAGGAGAAGAGCCTATCGCCATATCGCACACAAATTCCAGACTCCGACTTCCACTTAGCCCGACCAGGGGATCAAATTCGAGACTTCAATTTGGTAGTCATACCGGAATACAACTACGCCACCGAGGCACCTATAGCCTTTACACGTCGTATTTAAAACGAAATTAATTATTATAATAGGTATTTGTTTGTTAGGTACAATGATTGAGCGAAGCCTTTGAATGCTGCAGTTGTCTTGAATTGATTGCTTAAGATATTTGAAATAGTTACTGATATTTTTTTATCCAAGTATTTATTTATTTATTTAAATGACACATCAACAGTTTATAGACTTTTACAATAAGAATAAATATAGTATAAAGGTTACAAGTCCAGTCTACTTACTAATTATAGGTGTGAAACAACATTTGAAGAAAAACAGTCGATTACAATTATGAACTTACATATACATCATAACTAGATATAAATTCATTTAAGATACATTTAATATTAATATTTACGTACGCTATTTTTATTTCATCAATTGTATTTTATTAATAAAGAAATAGATTCAGAAATGTTTAAGCAGGTTACCAAGTTTAAGTATGACCAAGTGACCTGCCGTTAAGTGCAGAGCAGAATAAACTAATGAGCACCGATAAACAGTTCATCGAGTCGATCGATGAGTCGGAGGTTACCAGAATCACGCCGGACTTGGGGCCACTTGCCGCACTATTCGTAATCTAGAGTTACCACCATATCTCAATTTAACCTACAACTGACTCCTATCTTTAAATCAAGATTTCAGATAAATAGAGATTTATCGCGGACTGCAAGTTGCCCTTAGAGTTAGACAAGGATATAATTAAATAAGAGTTGATTTTTGTCAGAATACAGAAAACTTAAACGCGTTCTTATTTTCTTAAAATCGATAATTTGCATAAATTATCCGTATCATATTGCAATATTCTGCACAAGCGGAGACAACTCCCTTTACTTAATGAATGACAAACAAACTTTAATGTTGTTCACTGCGGTGCTCTACTTCCATTTCTGTTTACGCTGGATAAATTAGCTTTGTTATGGAACTTAAAGTTAACAAACGTGTTTAGTTGTAATTCTTGCGTTTGTTACTATGAAGAAAATAGCTTACAAAAGTAACTAATGGTACGTTTGCACTTTTATAAAATCACTTTAGGAGTACTACTTTGCCTCATACTCCGTCATCGTTGAAAATACTTCAATTACAAATCGCATATCATCATCATCATCATCAGCCATAGGACGTCCACTGCTGAACATAGGCCTGCCCCAAAGATTAAATTCAATAATATTATAATTATTCAATAATATCACAATTATTGAACTGTATTTGGCGTAAAGCAACATAAGCGAAACCAAAATTGCAATATTATTTGGATCTTTTTGGATAGGAAATTAAAAAAAACTTTGGAAGAGCCTTATGTTTAGAAGCAGATTAGATGTGACGTCCTGACGTCCTATGGCTGATGATGAATAAAATAAAAGTTACAAAGCACGCTACATGTATTAAATTCATCACTGTACATCGGGTTAAGTTTACAAAAATCAATGCAGTCTACGATTGTTAAATCAAACGCCAACGATTAAAAGTCGCAGCTCTCATATCCACAGCCCGATGGAATATGCATACATGCAAAAACGCGCGAGGCATTTTCAAATAAAAACTCGTAAAAATGCGCCGCCGAACTACAAACAAACTGTCGAACTGAACTAAAATTGCGAAGTTACTACGATGGAAACTGCGGCTTTTATGCGTAACAGCCCCCGCTTGCGGCACAATATTTAGAAATAACAATTTTGATTCAGTTGAACATTGGAATAGTTAGAATGCCGGACTATTTCAGATCAAAAACACTAAAAATACAATCATCGTACAAAAATTTTAAACTGAAGTACAACTATGAAAGTTTATATTTATTTGCACACGTATGTGGTCGCATAATAATAAACCGCGTAATTTTGAATTAAAAAAAATACCTGTACTAAGGGCGACTTCAAGCGCTAACTAATCTAAAGTTACATTATTTCGATTTCTCCTAACAGCTTACTCCCATCTTTAAATGAAGATTTGTAAATAGAGATTTATCGCGGAGCTGCAAGTAGCTCTAAGTTTTTAACTAAAATTCAACAATCATAGTGCGTTGAGGTAGGTATACATTTATCATAATGCCTGTTTTCTTAAACTCTATTTTTTTATCCGGGAACGGCATAGTGACTAAACTGCACCTGATGGTAGGCGTAGTACAGTCCAAAAAAAACTAGCGACCACTGACAAACAACGGGTTTATCAGTGGTCGTCAGAATCATGCCGGCCTGTTTATGCTTCTTCACACTCCGAATCCGAAGAGGGAAGAAGCAAATCGAGGGCCTTGCGATAAGTCAGGCGGATGAGCGTGTAGCTCAAATAAAGCTGGATGAGCATTTGTGCGTTTCAACCAAATGTCGAAGTGTTGCTTTAAATTTTCGACTGTGATGTGACACTAAGTATTCGGAGTTTATTCGTAAAATCTTTTCATAATCGACTAAAACGGTTTCCATGTAGAACGAAGTTCTCAAGTGGATTTGGCAAAGTTGGAAAGGAAAGAACTGACTAAGTTACACGTAGAACCTAATATTCACGTACTTTGTGGCCAAAAGTTTTTGACAAGAAGAGTAGATAATCCCTAGAAGATATTGATAAGTTCACAGGTATTTGGCGACATGGAAAGTTAGAACTAAATGGCAAAAAACAAATTTCAGTCCAATATTTGATGGGAAATGGGATAAGTGGGATTTCTCGAGACCAATATATTATCTCGCCTATGCAATCGCCATTATTTTCCTTTTCCTCGATAGCTATCATCCTAGCTGTGCTGCTAGCGTTGCTATCAATGGAATACAATTTTCAGTAACCACTAAGTAGGTACTAACGATCTGATGGCCATTCAGCTCGTCTGTCTTCATAAGGTAATTAAAAAGTATTATGTGTACTATAAATAATAATAATAATAAATAGTTGCACAAAACTATAAGTTGTTTCAAAGGTTCACACTCTGGCTCCCGAACTAGCGTTAGCTGTATCTTGAAAGCCTGTGTCTATGATTCTCTTCAACATTATTTACCCTTTAACAAGTTATTTTGTGCTATAAATCGCAAATAAAACATTAGAAAGAAAGAAAGAAAGAAATGTTTATTGCTACTATCCTAACATGCAACATTAACTAACATAAGATTATAACAATTTCTTTAGTTTACGCAAATGGCATTGTAGTAGTATTCAGGCCTCCTATAATATACTCCTAATAATTATTGTTGACTACCTCGGTGGCGTGGTGGTATTTCGGTACGACTACGGTTCTGAGGTCTCGGGTTCGGTCCCCGGGTCGGGCAAAGCGATATAGGATTTTTCCATATCAGCCCGGCGTCTGGTATTTATGCCCGATATGGCGATAGGCTCGCCCCCTATCACACCTGGAATGGAACTAAGCTCGGCGAAATATGGTGTTCAACTCGCTAGTGCGCCTCTGCCTACCCCTTCGGGGATACAGGCGTGAGCTTATGCTATGTAAATTATTGTTATTTTAGTAGCGAACAGCGCTTTATAAATTAACATGTAGTTAACAAAATATTCGTTAAGTAATAAAATGTAACCATAAAATCTATATTATGTCTGATATAATTCAATTACCCTACGATAGCGAAACAATATCAATTTCCAACCAATAACCATTAGGATATCGGCCTCACCATTTCGATACCAATTATTATAATAAATTACAGCCTATCATTTGTCGTTTTACTACAATTTCCACTTATATTCGGGATTAGAAATATAACATAAGCTCAAGTCTGAATCCCCGAAGCGATAGGCAGAGGTGCTGCGAACTAGAATACCCACATTTCACTGACCTTAGTTCCGTCCCAGATGTGATAGGGGCGAGCCTATCGCCGTATCGGGCACAAATTCCAAACTCCCGGCTGATACTGAAAAATCCGATATCACTTTGCCCGACCCGTGAATCGAACCTGAGACCTCAAGACGTTAGTCGTACCGCGCACACAATACCACTACGCCACCGAGGCATAAAGAACCGTTACATTTATTGGATTTATTTTTGCCTAAATTGCCTTAATTTCAAGGACTGACACGGAATAGCTAATAAACGTAACCTCAAGGGAAAGAATAACATTGGTTTATATGACTGGTCCTTCTATTTTCGAAATGGCTTCTTTTTGCGAAGACGTCCCGGAATCGTGATTTATAACGTCCTTTACGAAGCTTAGATTCAATCTCACAATGTAATAAATTCCTGTACTATTAAAGTTACGACTTGTGTGTGTCCGTGTAACGAATAGACGAACAGAGTTATATTCGAATAAATTTTATAATATTACTAGCGTAACCATGCCTTACGCTTTGTTATAATATAATATGATTTTACTTAGCTATTATATTATTAATGAATACTTATCTATGACTATATGATCTTACTAGAAGATCGTAGAAGATCCTAATCTTGTATCTATTTTGGTAACATATTTTTTTTTCATTGATAAAGTTCGCAAGAAGTCGCTGGATGCAAGCCGCTTTCAACAAATCTGGAAATATTTCGGGGAGGCCTATGTTCAGCAGTGGACATCCTATGGCTGATGATAATGATGATGATAATGATAGCTAACTAGAACAGTTCGATCTGGAAATCTTTGGGGGAATCCTATGTCCAGCAGTGGACGTCCTGTGGCAAATGATGATAGCTAACCAGATCTACTAATGTAGAGTTAAACCTCGATTTATCCTATAGCTCATTCCTGTCTTTAAATCAAGATTTGAGATAAATAGAGATTTATCGCGGAGCTGCAAGTGGCCATAAGTTTCTTCCTATAATACGGCCCTTACAATCCTAAAATCACACAGATCGTCACGTCGTCGTCCGTATCAGTCTATCGCCCCATCTGGCAACTCTCACCACTACTTGTAAGTAATCGGTCAATTTGCCGTCTAATCGGGTTCACTCAGAATAGTTAGGAGTATTCGACAAACACTTAAATTAGTTCTGGCCAAAGAGATTTATTACGAACTATAGTGGGGCTATCAAGGATGTTTCCATGTAATAATTACAAGTTTAAAATCTTAACGAACCGACTTCAAATACGATCGTGACCATATGGGACCACCCTTGAATTAAGCTCTATCGAACACAAAAAGAATTTTGAAAATCGGTCTACATTTGGCGGAGATATCGCGTAACCTACATAAAAAAATACAGACGAATTGAGGACCTTCTCCTTTTTGGAAGTCGGTCGATAAATAGATCTCAAACGTCAGTAACGTCCTCTATTACTTATTACAATATGAAGGTTTATTACAATTTACATCTTAGAATGACAATTTCATTGTCTTAATATTATTACGCTGGCACGACCTTCCGTGCTATGTTTCCAATACGACTGAGTGACTTATGACTACGAGGTCATAACTTTTGGATCACAAGTTCGGCGCTGTTGGTCCGTCTATGTACTGATGAATATCTTTAGTTCTAGCCAAGATAAATGTTAAGATAGGATGCGATGCGCTTCGGCAACTTTACGATTACCATAATGGAGTGGATAACGATACTCCAGAGAGAAACACTTTCGAATAGCAATCTATTTGGGATTAGGCTGGATTTCCTTTAATAAACTTATATTAACATATTTAGGCTGAGGTCTCTTTTACTGATTGCAGAAGTATAGTAAAATTATGTTTGGGATATAATGTAGGTTAATTTGTAGCTGTGGACCGACAGATCCTCTGGGTTTGATTTCCAGGTTTAATTTTAATTTGCCCGAGACTGGATGCCCCAGGAGGGTAACGTCAGGCTTGCAGTTGGTCGTAAAAACGAAGCCAAATCCTTTCTGCAAAATGCTTGAAAAAGTTTGTTACGCCGCGCCGCCACCTCACATTGAGATGGAATAAAGGCTGGCAGAAAGAAAGAATACAGGTAAATTAATCACCACATAACTTATAACACAAAGTCGCTTCTCGCTGTCTGTCTGTCCCTATGTATGCTTAGATCTTTTAAAACTACGCAACCGAACTAGAACACCCACATTTCGCCAAGCTTAGTCCCGTCTCAGATGTGATAGGGGGAGAGCCTATCGCCATATCGGGCACAAATTCCAGACTCCGGGCTTATATGAAAAAATCCAATATCCGGGGATCGAACCCGAGACCTCAAGACGATAGTCGTACCGAAATACAACCACGCCACCGAGGCAGTTAGGTAATATCACTAATTAACCTGATATTACATAACATCCGCCCATTATAATTCTAGTGTTTGAAATCGATAGCGTAATCGCTGGAAGGTCGGTACTTGAACGCGTCGAGAGTGCTTTATTAAATTAATTGAGAGTAATTCAATCACGGTCCATACTTTAAATTAATCCCCAACAGGGCCATTCCAATATCAGGAAATTTGAAAAGGTACTTTAATCGGGAATACATTTCAAAGAATAGAATAGGTATGCTAAGGCTGAGAAACATACATACATACATAAGCTCACGCCTGTATCCCGGAAGGGGTAGGCAGAGGCGCATTAGCGAACTAGAACACCCACATTTCGCCGAGCTTAGTTCCGTCCCAGATGTGATAGGGGGCGAGCCTATCGCCATATCGGGCACAAATTCCAAACTCCGGGCTGATATGGAAAAATCCAATATCACTTTGCCCGACCCGGGGTACGAAGCGCGAGAGCTCAGGACGGCAGTCGTACCGAAATACAACCACGCCACCGAGGAGGCAGTGGAATGAATTTCTACGCGAACGGAATCGCGGGCAACAGCTAGTTAGATAATGATAAGGCATTTCAAAACCGATATTCTACGGTAAAAATAGTACATAAATCCATAAGCTTTATAAATCTGCGATAAATCTCCTACAATACTTCGCAAAAATAAAACCTTTATAAACAATTCAGTAACTTCATCATTCTGTCGTTATTACGATCTTATTAGATGGAATACCAGGGGATCTAAGGATCAAAGACTACAACTAGATTTTAGATCTCAAAGATAAATAGATATTTTTCATACATTATTTTGTTTTTATTCTTACTAACGTCAAAAAGTAGTTATAGTCGTCGGATTCGTATTTTATTACTCTTTTCATTTTAGAGATTCAAGGAAAAAGTTCGACTCTGGTCTAGTGGCAGCGTATACAGCCTGTGAACGAGCAGGTCCTGAGCTCGATTTCCAGGTTCATTGGGTGATTTTCAAATACCTTTTGCCGGGGATTCTCAGAGGGGGTTGAGGTCAGGCAGGCAGCGAATCGTCAAAACTAAGCCGAATCGTGTCTGAAATGTTGCGCCAACCCCACATTCTACTTTAAATTTCTACTTTACGTGGCCCAAATTATGGTGGGAGAAGTGCAGATAGAAAAGAGAAAAATTTTGGATGCAACCATTTTTATTGAAATCGATTTTAAAATAATTGAAGTGGAAATTGGTAATATACCATTTTTACATACATACATAAATACTTACGCCTATATGGGAACAAAGGGGTAGGCAGACAACGGATTTATACTTTATTTGAATTTTTTATCTTTACTATACACTCACTCTTTGAAAAAAATCTATAATATTATACCATTTACATAATATCGTACTAAAAGGCCCTCTATCTAACCCCTCCTCTCAATAGTAGAGGAGGCCTGTGCCCAGCAGTGGGACATTAATATTACAGGACATATATTATAATTATCGTTTTATTTTCAATTTATCATTTGTTTACATTTTTAAATATAAGTAATACAAAAAAATACTTTTAAAAATATAAAAAATCAAACCAAAAACCAAACTAAACCATCGGCATCACAATACCCAATTACATTAGGATATATTCAGTTTTAATATATTTACTTTATTATATTCATAATGGAAATTCAAAGGAACCTTAAGGGAACCTTGGAAATTAAGGGTTCACCCTCTTAATCCTCTTGACGTCTCTTCACTATAAATCCGTATCCCAGTTCTATCGAGTTGATGTTGATTGAACAGGACATTCGCAAATTCAATAACGAATGTAATCACAAATAATTGAAGTACTGAAGATGACCCAGAATTACATATATAAACTGAGTTCAGTCTAGCCTAATGGATATAATGTATACCTGAGATTTTTTTTATAGCAGAGACTGGCATACGAGCAGATGGGTCACCTGATAGTAAGTGATCTCCACCGCTCATAGACACCCAAGACACAAAAATAATCATGGGTGCGTTGCCAATCTAAAAGGAGGGAATGGAAGGGGAGGGAATGAAAGCGCAGGGAAAAGGGATTAGGAAAGGGAGGTGGGAAATGGGCCACCGGAAATCTCACTCACCGAACGAAACGCGACAGCAAGCTGCCGCTTTAGGTCGGTTTTCTGTGAGACGATAGTATCAAACCGGTCTAACTGGCCCATTCGTTCTGTAGACGTAACTGTCTACGGCGTGGCTCTACCACTCAAAAGGTAATCACACTTGTAGTTTCAAATCCTGCAATCACGGTTTGTGTGGAACTTTCACACATGAATAGATTTCAAAATTATAGCCGATCCACTTACCTTACATGCAGATAAGCCTGGCAGACCGTAGCTAGTCACAATATCTGCATATCTACCAAACACATCAGCGATACAAGTGTATGCTTATGTATATATTTTTCGGCCCACTTCCACAAAAGGAGGAGGTCCTCAATTCGTCGTTTTTTTTAATGTATGTTACTCGATATCTCCGCCAAATGTGGACCGATTTTCATAATTCTTTTTGTGTTCGATAGAGCTTATTTCAAGGGTGGTTCCATATAAATTTGGTCACGGTCGGTAAATTGGAAGTCGATCAGTTAAGTTTAAAACTTGTGATTAGGTATTTCAATTTCCAACGATTTAGTGTACACGTAATACACATATTGATGATAACTTATGGCACGATTAATTAAGGCTGAGATTTATAGAGTGAACTTAGTCGAAGTCAAAGAAACGGACTCGGTGAGAATTTGGAATTTATAAATCGGAATTTGATTTAGTCTGAGTCATTTTTTACAAGATAATCTTTGCTTAGTCTGTCTGTCTGTTTTTCTTGTAAAAAATGGCTCGGACTAAGTCGAAGTTCGATTTAAAAATTCCAAATCCTCACCGAGTTTGTTTCTTTGACTTAGACTTAGTCGATGTTCGCTCTATAGGTCTCAACCTTAATTTAGCTATCTAACCTGACCTAAACTTGTCTGTTTATGGCGGCCTCATAAATATTGCAAACGTAGACCCTGTTTGTAACTTTTGTATCTCAAGGTGTACAAAGGTAATTTTGCATACGTCCCTTGTTTTGCATATCAATATGAAACTTGGCCTAGCTCTATAAAGTTCCTGACGCTGATTGTTTCAGTTTATATAAGACTGGAGAAACAACTTTATTTCCCAAGCAGTAAGTACAATAAGAATATTTTTACAATGTGTTATTTATTCAATTCTACTTAAGGTACTCGACCGAGACAAACGACCTCTTTGGTCATTGGTCTATTGGCAGTGTATATGGGCTATGGACCAGGAGGTCATGGGTTCGATTCCTAGGTCAGGCGGGGTATTATTCTAACACTATTTGCCCGGGACTGGATCCAGATGGGCATCGACGTCAGGCAGGCAGCCGGTCTTAAAAACTAAGCCAAACCCTTTCTGCAACATACTTGAGAAGGTGTGTTGCGCCAACGCTAAATTTAGGTGGGATAATGCCAGGTAGAAAAACAAAAAAGACCGAGACAAGTGATGATACAAAACAGTAAGTACAAGTCTTACATCAAGTAATTTCACTCTTTTCAATTTGTCTAGTTCTTAAAGTAAACATAACATAACATAAGCTCACGCCTGTATCCCCGAAGGGGTAGGCAGAGGCGCACTAGCGAACTAGAACACCCACATTTCGCCGCGCTTAGATCCGTCCCAGATGTGATAGGCGAGCCGATCGCCATATCGGGCACAAATTCCAGACTCCGGGCTGATATGGAAAAATCCAATATTTTCCCGACCCGGGGATCGAACCCGAGACCTCAGGAAGGTAGTCGTACCAAAATACAACCACGCCACCGAGGCAGTCTTCAAAGTATCCTGTTTCAATAGCATATCTCATAAGCCACCTTAAAGACTTACCTACTTTATTCGCAGTATACATACATTATAATAATAATATGTTACGCGTCCCCTAGAGCGCCCTACACAAAAAAATACGAAGTAAAAGTAATAACAAAAAAATAACACAACTGAATAAACTTTTCATCACATCATAAATGTTGAAATAACTTACCTTAATACTTAGAATAAGCGTCGCTCCAAGCGTTCATAATAAACACGTCGTAACAGTTTATGGAGTTTATATTACTAAACATAATCTACATGCATCGCCATATAACTTTAGCACCATTAATATAACACTGGAATTTACTAACATGCCTACTTTGCTTCTCGACTACCATAAGGTACACTACCGATGTATGCGTCATCAGCATCAATGACGCAGCGTTAATTATGCGGTGTCAGCTGTGCGTGAGTACTAAGCGCTATGTTTTATAGGTGATCATTCGATGACGAAATTGCAACACTACGTTACATACAGGCAGTTTATAGTTACAAACCAATGACGTTTTATCCGCCTTTGTTACAAACCAATGACGTTGGAACAGCGGTTCCGGTTTGTAAAACGCGCTTTAGCTATGGGAACGTCGGCACTGTTATTTAAATTCAGAATGTAAAAATCTATTTTTTACTATTTGAAGATAATCACAAGTTTAAAAACTTGACGGACCGACTTCAAATGCGTTCCTGACCAAATTATATGGGACCACTCTTGAAATAAGCTTAATCGAACACAAAAAGGATTTTGGAAATCGGTCCACATTTAAAAAGAAAATACAGACGAATTGAGGACCTTCTCCTTTTTGGAAGTTGGTCGAAAATAAGATCAGCCACGTTTATTTTTAATAGATTTTCAGAAAGGTTATATTTTATTGCAATGACTGTAAATAAATGTCTTATAATTTGTTATAAAGTTATGCACCACCTTTTCAATTACAATACATAAAGATCCAATACAACCGTATTTTCAAGTTATATCATAACCTAATATGAACTACCACTGATTATGCCTGCGTGTAATTTGGTTCCAGCTCATTTCGTAATTGAAACTCAACTAATACATTAACAATCAAGGGCATAATATTGATTGTAATTATCGCTCAATGGAGAGTATTAATTCACATACAATAACAGTAATGCAATTACACGTGTATTTGAGCGAGATCTCCTATCCTAGCGTTGTACAAACATTACTAAATTAAACATAACACTGAAACGGTGTAGAAACATAGGAAGATATATCTTGATTAAAGATATTTAATATAGAACTATTTGCGCGGTACAACTATCGTCCTGTCTGGGGTAGGATCCCCAGGTCAGGTAAAGTGGTATTCGGTTTTTCTACTCAGTATCAACTCGGAGTATAGAATCTGATATGGAAAAGAACACGGCGAAATGTGAGTGTTCTAGTTCACTGTGCCTACTGTGATACTGGTCTATGTATGTACAAAATTTATTAAACCTAGCTGGAAATTACCTAGATTAAATTAGTTTTTAAACAGCATTCAGACCGGTCCATTTCGACTCGGTACGAACAGAAAGGCAGACAAAGAGTTCAAACTTATAACACGCCTCTTTTATTTCAAAACAATTGAGTACAATACTAACAAATATTATTGTATCTTTTAGATTTATTATCAAAATCACGTGTTCAACAGAAATGTATTAAAAATAAGCCAAGGACTAAACACACCAATCACGGTGCATGACAATTTTTCTTGCTTAGTTGTTCCACGGGGACCTAAGACCGAAGGTCCGATATCACACTGCCAAATTGTTTAATTTTGTTTCAACTCTGCCCAATTTCAACGTGCATATGATCAACGGTCAAAAACGGATCGATGAATATGTACATCGATTTTTAGTTTCGAAAACATCAATGTCCTGACTCCCGTCATCGATGTTCTTTTTTTTAGGTAAATGAGTAATGACGTAACCACAATCAACAATCAGTAGATAGCGTTTTCGTGGCAAATTCAATTATACATAATAATCTGAGTTTTTCATCTATAAATATGCAAATAAATTACCAAATCATTTTTACATGTCTAAAATAATAGACGTGAATACTTTTAAACGGTCAAGTACCCAATTAAAATAAGGTAAGTATAGTCTGTTGTATATAACAAGAGAGGTCGGACTGAATATAAACGAATGACCCGTATCAACAAGTGGACAGGGCTGAGTTACTAAGCGGTGAAGCGGCCCCGCTGAATCCGAACTACTTTGGAACTTCGGCCAAGTTAAATTGAAGGAAGCACCTGCTCTTGACTGTGGGTTGTGTGACCATCATTTGTTTTAAAATAATACGCTCAATTTAGGCATAATATGGTTAATTTAGATACAATTATTGTGTATTGGGGTTCTAGGGTGATGGACGCGTAACATATGGTAGCACAACAAGAGCAACCACTTAGCCTCTCCTTACCAACTCCACTCCCACCGACTCGTGGTGAACCCTGTTACGTCGAGCAACCTATCATCAAGATTGTGGTATCCAACCCCTTTGGAGATGTAGGTCGACAAGCAAACGGGAGAACAGGGGGTCCGGATATCTGTACTTCAACCGGATGTTAGACGTTGGCAGCAGGACGATCTGACCACACTATCAAACGTTACAACACTGCGGTGCAGAAGGCAAGGGGAAACCACTGCACTATCTTCCCAAGAAATCCTATGAAACTGGACCACGAAAAGAGAGATATGGGATGTGATCCGGCTACCACCCGGCACCATGTCGAGTCCAGGTCGCATGGTGTGAAATCTGTTACTGGCCACACTGTTGTGACTCACCAGACACAGTGCGGACAGAATGTTACTGGTGACAGAACAACTAGCCACCGTATACAGCTTCGTAAGAAGATAAGACTGGGAACCTGGAATGTTCGGGGAATGCTTCAACCGGGGAAAAAGGAGATCATAGACAAAGAGCAAGCACACTATGACCTGAGAATATTGGGCATCACCGAGACCCACATGAAAGGATCAGGATATTATAAAACTATGAATGGCCACACTGTATACTTTTCAGGTCCAGAAAATGACAGTAGGAATGGTGTAGCCTTGTCTGTATCATCCGAAATCAACAAATCGGTTCTAGGATATAACCCAGTAAGTGACCGGATACTAACTCTAAGAATCAACGCGAGACCATGTCGTGTCAATGTGGTAGTGGTATATGCACCCGTGTCAACCTCAACAGAATCTGATATTGATACATTTTATACCCAACTCGACGACACTCTCAAAAATCTGGCAAAAAGAGATATTACAGTTTTGCTGGGGGATCTCAACGCTAAGGTAGGAGTCACGTCAAATGATGATCATCTAAGGGACGTAGTAGGACAATATGGACTTGGCGTTAGGAATGAGAGAGGAGAGAGATGGCTACAATTCTGCACTGAAAACTCGCTCACGATTATGAACACTTGTTTTAAGAACCACCCGAGGAGACTGTACACATGGATAATGCCAGGAGACCGAGCACGCAACCAAATTGACTACATCGCTATTGACAAGAGATGGAGATCGTGTATAAGCAGTACGAAGACCTATCCTGGAGCTGACTGTGGGACTGACCACAAACTCTTGATGGCAGAGATGTTTCTTAAACTTAAAAGATGCCAGAGATTAGCTCAATCAGTACAAAAAAGGCCCGACAGTGGAGAACTAACTGCTTTCAGTGAGTGTTTTAAGACGAAATCAGCCAACTTCGCCATAAATCTCCACGATGACATCAACGACAACTGGAACAAGTTTAAAAATCTTATACTCTTATCACGCAAACAGAGCCAGACAACGCTAGTGGAGGCTCCAAGGAAAGTATGGATAACGGAAGAAACTTGGAAGGTCATACGAGAACGAAAGGAACTACTCAAAGGTAACGTGGACTATACTCATGCAGACTATCGGGAAGCCTCAAGAAGGGTTCAACGCTTATGCCGCAGGGACTATAATGACCACCTAAATTCAATCTGTCAGGACATCGAAGATCATGCTCAAAAATTCCAAACCAAAGATCTCTTTCTAAAAATTAAGAGAATCACGCGTGAATCCAAGCCAAGAACATGGGCTATAGAGAACGACGAGGGAAGACTGCTAACCGAGATAGATCATGTTACAGATAGGTGGAGATCATACTGTGAAAACCTATACTCAGTCTCTCAGACACAAGCTACAAGTATGTCGATTTTGGATGGGCATTGTACGGAACCTGATATCATCGAACCTGAAATCCGAAGTGCACTGATCAAACTTAAAACAAACAAATCCGCCGGTAGAGACAACATTTATGCGGAAGAGCTTAAGCACCTAGGGGATCAAGGATTGAAGATATTGCTTGACCTGTGTAATCAAGTGTGGAAAACGGGTAAATGGGTCACTGATTGGAAAGAATCCCTTCTAATTCCTCTACATAAAAAGGGCTCAACAAGAACTTGCGAGAATTACCGAACAGTTGCACTTATATCTCATGCCAGCAAGATAATGCTCTATGTAATCAACGACCGACTACAATCCTACCTCCAATGGCAGATACCCAGCGAACAGGCGGGTTTCGTGAAAGGTCGAGGCACAAGAGAACAGATCGCGAATATGAGGCAAATAATAGAGAAAAGCCGAGAGTTCAACAAACCGATACTAATGTGCTTCATTGATTACTCGAAGGCGTTTGATTGCGTGAGATGGAACTGCTTATGGAGTATACTACTGCAAATGGGCGTACCTGAACACCTTGTGTCGCTGATCGCTAATCTATACCAAGACGGGGTGTCCATGATAAGAGTCAATAATGTCATATCAAACCCTTTCAAGCCAGAAAAGGGGGTCAGACAGGGGTGTATCCTCTCTCCCATTCTCTTTAACATATATGGGGAATACATAATGAGGAAAGCCTTAGAAGATTGGAATGGAGGTGTCTCTGTCGGTGGCATAAAGATCAGTAACCTAAGATATGCGGACGATACTACACTATTTGCATCTTCAGAGAAGGAACTCGCCGATCTGTTTCACAGAGTAGAGCGCGAGAGTTAACTAGTTGGGCTTACCATCAATAGGTCGAAGACGAAAGTCATGGCCATCGATAGAGCTGGTCAGCTCTCTAGGACAGGGGAACTCTCGGATTTGGAATTTGTAGGTGAGTTTATCTATCTAGGATCGTTACTTACTGCCCAGGGAGGAAGTGAAAAAGAAATCAAGAGAAGGACTCAAATGGCCAAAGCTGCAATGAGCAAGCTAACACGTATTTGGCAGTGTAGAAACGTCTCCAATGTCACCAAAATGAGACTAGTCCGCACATTAGTCTTTCCAATATTCCTTTATGGTTCAGAGTCATGGACGATTCGGGCAACAGAACGGAAAAAGATAGAAACCTTTGAGATGTGGTGTTGGCGAAGAATGCTTCGCATACCATGGACAGCCATGAGAACGAATAAATCTATCCTCGAACAACTACGCATAAAAACTAGACTGTCAGCGATCTGTTACCAAAGAATCCTCAGTTATTTTGGTCACATTGCCCGTCGTCAATCCGACAGCCTTGATAAGTTGGTTGTGATAGGCAAAGTCGAAGGAAAAAGACCTCGCGGCCGGACACCTAGCCGTTGGTTGGATCAAGTAACCACACTCACTGGATCCTCTGTTACAACCGCCCTAAAAGAAGCAGAAAACCGGACGAAATGGAAATGCATAATACAGAATGCCACGAAGGCCTTTCAGGGACACGACCTTCAGTAATGAAGTATGCGACCACGAAGAAGATTGTGTACTGATTTCTTAAGTTTACGCGTTTACCAGGCGTGTATAAAATTGATTGCGACTGTGGTCTCTCTTACATCGGACAAACAAAACGGAATATAGGGACCCGCGTAAAAGAACATATAGCTGACGTAAAACACCGACGCTCTACGAAGTCTGCAGTTGCTGAACATTCAGAGGAAGGCTCCAAACATTATCTTAGATTTGATAAACCACAAATCCTCGCCAAAGAACACCGATTCCTCCCTAGGATGATACGCGAGGCTATTGAAATTAAAAAACATCCTAATTTCAATAGAGAAGATGGTTGGAAGCTTGCACAAACCTAGGATCCAATTATACATCTTATTAAATCGGAACCCAAAAGACCAGCTGCCAGAACTCAAAACACCGTGAGCTCGTACTGCATAGATTGGAACACAAATAATTAACCTTTTTTGATTTTGTATAATTTTTTAATGATGGTAGATATTGTAACACTAACCTTTTTTGGACAAATGACATCTCAGTCTGACCCATGACAACGAAGACAGCAAAGCCTTCGAAACGTCGGGAATAATAATTAAAACATAATCGTGATAGAATCGTAAGAATAGTTTTATTTCAATACAATTTTTGTGGTTTTTAATACACTGCGAATTGACCATGGAACTTTCCTTTCCTGCCCTTACCCCACATTAATTCGAGGTCGGCGCAACACTCTTTTTAAGTATGTTGCAAGAAGGATTTGGCTTAGTTTTTACAACCGGCTGCCTGCCTGACGTCAACCCCCGTCTGAGCGAAATTGTATTAGAAAAACAACCCGCACGACCTGGAAATTGAACCAAGGACCTCCCAAGGCCAGTAGACCAAGGAATAATAAAAGATTATTAGTAATTATATTATGTAATATTGATATATTTATAAGCTACAATAATAATAATATCACGGCGTTAGTACATAATGCGTTCAAAATTAATGTGAATGTGACATTAGCAAATACTTTCTACCTTTGCTTTCTACATTAACTAGATAACCTATAGATACACTAATATTTATATATATCGACATATATCTAGATACTAGTGTTTAAAAATTAAAGAAATCAATGAATACACCGAGGAAATAAATAAATAAAAATATTATGTATTAGGTTTTAATTTAGGTACAAGTTGCGAAGAAATGTGACTGAAGACTCGAAAACCGCAATACCGAACTAAACAAAGACAAAAAGGTTGATAAAATTACAAAACTTAAAAGAAACTCTCGGGCTGCGGCCGCCGCCTTCTCGACACAAAATTCATTATTCCATTTGACCTCTCAACCTCCGAACTCACTTCAAACGAGATGAATTACTGCCTAAAGATCGTTATATTTGTAAAAATGGCTGTTTTATTGGAAACTTGCGAATTAAAAGGAGTCCGATTTCGTTGTCTCGTCACGTTTGCTCCGGAGTAGGCTTTCACTCAAGACATCAAGGTTACGTCGCGAATACTTCAGTCTCTCTGTCTTACACAACACTTGCCTTTGTGCCTGACTTTACTCCTAATAATATTTTTATAATCATTAAAAGTTCCTAACTTTCTGCCTGTATTTTATAATTGCATATGCGCTTTGTATATCAAACGATTTTCCGTAGATCAATCTTATGAATAGATTTTTTGTATTATACTACGTTGTTCTTAGAATCCATAGTTCGTGGTACAACAAATTATACGGGGCTAAAGCCTGAATGGTCAAACGCTACTCAACTTTAACGGCTTCTTACATTGATTTTCGCCATACAATTTTGACAGATAATGCGGCCTTAAGTGTATGAGCATTCGGCGGTAAGTGTTTTATTTATAACATAACTAAAACATCACTGTAAAGGTAAACTCTTTGTCCTTCTCAAAAGTCCATAACATAGACAACACAAAATACAGATTACATTCTAAAACCCCTTTTATTTATTTTTACGAGATGATAAATAGACTGGTCGATATTACGTCTCCAATGGTTTTCCATAGACACTAGTGCAGCTTAGGCGAAAACTTGTGAACTTTTAGGGTGTTAATGAGTTGGGACTCCCACTCAGGGAACTAACCCTCTTTATGATGGTTTAATTCAAACGCTAACCGAAAGCTAGTGAACAAAATATTAATTAATTTTTCACACTCATGTTTCACCCAGATTCCGAACGCCTTTTCATATTAAAATTCATAATTAAAATTGCGTAGGATCGAGGTTTTTTAATTAATAACATGGAAGAAAATGTGTTTGCTTTTACTGAGAGGTGAGTAACACATAGGTACTGTACTTATAAAATGAGGGAATGTAGTTAGTGTAAAACGATTTTTTGTATAGAAGAGACTGTGGACCGGGAAGTCCTGGGTTCGATTCCCAGGTGTGGCAAAGCGAATTTTCTAACTTAATTTGCCCGGGACTGGATCCCTCAGAGGTGGTTAAAGTCAGGCAGGCAGCCGGTCATAAAACCTTTGCCAAATCCTTTCCGCAACATGCTTGAAAAAGTGTGTTGCGCCGACCCCACATTAAGGTGGGATAAGGGCAGGTAGAAAGAAAGAGACTGGGAAACTATACTTACCCGTCATCAGCGGCCTAAGCAGGAGTGACAATAGTAAATGTATTCGAGCTCGCTGCGCACTGATGACATTTATTTAATATATTAATATTTCATAAAAATTTGAATAGACGCGCATCGAGGTCGAATACATTTATGATTGTAAGAAATTTTCCTGCTCGGGCCGCACACTTAAGTGATATCCACTGCCCAAAATTATGACATTAAAAGAATCATGGATGCATTGCCTAGTTTACATGATGGACATTAGACAATGAACAGACGCGAATTCCTACCGAAGTATATTATACATTTCAAATATCACAACCATTGTCCCACATTTGTATCTCAGAGAGTTTCATTGGTGTGATTTATTAAATATTCACACAAACACGACTATGTTCGTACGTACGTAGAACACTTGAATATTTTGAACGTGGAATTATTTATCCGTTACCAGAATCTACAGTGTGTTTTTTTTTAACTGGGACAGTATGGGGAAGTCGGAAATTGTAAGAGATACTGATAAATTGTCATAGGAACCATTTACTCTTCTTTAGGGTTCTGAGCTAAATGTCAAAAATTGAACCCTTATAGTTTCGTCGTTTGCGTCTGTCTGCCTTAGATTAGTGCAAATACTATTACCACTAGAAAGCATTAGCAATGGTATACTTATAAACCACACCGACAGAACGGTAAAATAAAATGTTGAAAAAAACATTTTAATGTATCTACCTCCCCTACACGTAAAGTGGGGGATGAAATGTTTTTCATCATTATCCCATGGTGTGGGGTATTTTTGGATAGGTCGTTAAAACATTTAGGGTTTACTAAGACCATTTTCAATCTAATAATTGCTTTGCGAAATATTACGCTCTATCATCATCATCATCAGTCACAGGACGTCCACTGCTGGACATAGGCCTCCCCCAAAGCTTTCCAAAACGACCTGTTGGAAGCGGCCTGCATCCATTACGCTTTATACTACTATTTTTTAACTAAACTTTAATTTACTTATTAACTTAACACTACTTCGGAACCCTATCCTGTGCGTGATCAGCATGCACTTGGACGGTTTTCGTGAAAATAATTTGACAGACAAAAATTTTTGATCAAGGGTGAGAATTTATGAAAATTACCAAAAAAATTTATTGTTCTGATCAATTCAGTTTCATATCAGGAATATTTCATTGCATCGAAAGAAAAAAATCGGGACAGCAGAAGACAACAGAAGTTGGTCAAATTTCATAAAATATTACAAATTTTAAAATTTTACCAGTTTTATTAATAACGGTTTAATTACGAGCCACCCTCCCTTTAAGTTTAGTTATAATAAAAATCACCTTTTAGCAACATCCTATATACTTCCATTATACTTTCTTCCCGATAATGATCAATGGAGATTGATGCATCACTGTCATTGTCCTTGCAATTACCGTCTTTCCGTTACCTTTACCAGCGATGGTTATAAAACCGCTGTTATTATGTATATTTGACCTGGTTTAACATCAATATTATTTGACAGCTACAACAAGCAGCTTACTGTTTTATTGGACACTGGCTGTTACTCGCGGTTCCGCTCCGATGATAAAATATATTATAATATAGCTTTCTTACCGCCGAATGTTCATACACTTAAGGTCGCCTTATGTCGTTTAAGGCCGCCTTACCTGTCAAAATTGTATGGCGAAAATTAATATAAGAAGCCGTTAAAGTTGAGCAGCGTTTGACCATTCGGGCGTTACAGACTCTTCTTAATAATTTTCTCAACTAAAATGCTTTTTATGAGTAAAGCCCTTTAATGTTAGTTTAAAAATAAAGAACTCCCGCCTCCTTGATAGTGGCAGTGTTTATGGGCATTATTTGACCTAAGGGTTCCAATTTCGATAACTATGTACGCTGATACTGGAAAACTATCATTCTGTATAATATACACTCATACTATTATTTTTTAGTTTCTACGTATCTGAACCGATAAGAAATTATTTCAATATTAGAAAGACATTGTTTCTGAGCGACATATGCTGTTTTTATCCCTTACAGGAGCGAAGCCGCGATCAATAGCTAGTTTTAAACATAAAGACTTGTCGTTTTCCCTTCACGGTTGTTCGGAGTCGTTCCAGATAGGTAGTGTCGCGTTTCCAGCTCAACAGCCTCATCTAGACTGATGTCGTGTCTTTTGTTGTAAGATTGTTGACTTTACGACTCCTTTCACGTTGCTAGACATTTCATATTACGGTATATAGACATTTTATTACAATATTGGGTGGTCGAATTAGAGAATGTCTTGTTTTTATACAGCTGTTTCATAAAGTTGGTATTAATAATAACTACACTTGAAGAGATGGCCAGCAATCTAGCGGTAATGTGTAAATTTCTTATAGTTCATAGTTTTTGAATAATGGAAACTTGAATTTGTGACGACAATATTTTTTTAGCTCATTGGGTCAACTGTGAATACCTACATTTGCAAACCACCTATGGGGTCTTAAATTATTTTTACCATAAACAAAGCGATTCCTATGCTAATTGCGACTATTTTACAGGTCGCATTCCGATTTTAAAATCTCCGTGCTTAATAATTGATAAAAAAAAAATTAAGTTCCATTTTAATTTTTAACTTTAACATTCCGCTTTAAATCGTTCTCCCTGTATGTGGAATTGTTATTGGTACCAACTTTATGAAACACCCGGTATACTCAAGCTTACGCCTGGATTCCCGATGAGGTAGGCAAATGCGAACTAAAGAATTAAAACAGCCGCATTTTACAGACGTCATTTCCGTCACAGCGGGTTTAGACAAGTGGCTTATGCGTAAGGCTCAATTGCACCACTATTATTAACCTAGAGTTAGTCCTAACCGCAAGTTAAGTTACATGTCATTCATACATTTTCTGTCAATTTAGCTTGCGGTTAGGACTAACTCTAGGTTAATAATAGTGGTGCAATTGAGCCTTTTAGTCGAATATAATAGTCAAATAGAATAAATGTATGGAAATGACATAAGACTACGCTATATGCGGCGTACTCATATGTCATTCCCATACATTTATTCAATTTGACTATTCTATTCGATTAGCGCATAAGCCACTTGTCTAAACCTGCAGGTGTGATATGGGGTGCGCCTATCGCCATAAAAGGCACATCTAGACTCTGAGTTAATACTGAGTAGAAAAATCCAATATCACTTTGACCGACCCTGAGATCGAACCCGAGAGACCTCAGGACCTTAGTTGTACTGCGCACACCACCGAAACAATCAGTTACTCATACATATTGTACAAATGCGATCAGAGTCATATTCTTACATTTTGGTGAAACGTGACGTTTTAGCTCGAACAATGAGACCGAATAGAAGAAATGTTTGAATGTTTTATATCGTCCTCGGATATCATATATCGTCATCGATAGAACGTTGGCTTGTTGCCAAATGACACAAATGACATCAATCGTTACAAGCCAAAGGCCTCATGGGTGATTTATGAACGGTTTCTATGTGGTCTTAATTCAAATGTGCAGATCCAGACTTCCATGTATTTACTAGACAAGCTGTTTCGAAGTAAAATTGTGGCACACGACGGCGAGTGTTTGACGTTTCACGGCTAAGGAAAAGAGCAGATTTCTATAGTGAGTTGAGGTCGATTAACAGAGACTTAGTGCACACATTCTATGTACCGAACAGCCAGTCTAGTATACATAGAGGTCTTTGTACAGATCGGACCCCTTTTTTTTATCTAAGCTCGCCAAACTGTAACAGTACTGCAGTTAAATATTACTGCGACCAACGACATACAATGTGTTTAACGATTATCATGCCGACTTGTATATCATGCAAAGTAATGATTTTTCTTCTTTTTTTTCTTTTTTTTATAGTAGAGACTAGCAAACGGGCGGATGGGTCACCTGATGGTAAGTGAAGTACCGAATGATATATTATGCACCCACTCGTACATAACTCAAAATGTTGATGTGTATGCATGGTGAAACAAAACAGGGCGTTATTGTAAATAATGTGTGTAAAACAAACGTCATAATTAAGTTATTGTCTTTTCCTACACGAGTGTAAAGAAAAGCAGAACATTGGGATTCCTTGTTACGTTTATAATACTTACTTAACTTACTTACTGTAAATGTGTTTTCTTTTTTATAGCAGAGACTGGCAAACGAGCTTATGGGTCACCTGATGGTAAGTGATCTCCACCGCCCATAGACACCCAAGACACCAAAAGAATCACGGGTGCGTTGCCAACCTAAAAGGAGGGGAAATAGGGATTGGGAAAGGAAGGAGGGTAATTGGGTCACCGGAAATCTCACCTACCGAACGAAACGCGATAGCGAGCTGCCACTTTACGTCGGTTTTCTGTGACACAGTTGTATCAAACCGGTCGAGCCGGCGTATTCGTCCTGTAGACAGACGTACCGTCGAATACTCATACACTTAAGGTCGCCGTGTGTTGTTTAAGGCCGCCTTATCTGTCAAAATCATATGGCGAAAAACAGTGTAGGAAGCCGTCAAAGTTGAGTTGCGTTCCAGTATTCGGGCGGTAACGTCTACAGCGTGGCTCTACCACTCAAAAAATGTAATCAAATCTATTTAGTGAAAAAATTTACTTATAATCTTATATTCCGTCATCACATTTTCTAATAAAACCTCGACCTAAACAGAATTCAATATTCATACCGTGATTATTAATTCAGAATAAAAAGGACTAAAAGTGCGTAAAATATTACCCTAAAACAAACATTAAGCCTGTGAACGGGTAATGGGGCAAGTAATCAATAAAACGCCTATTTACCTATCCAAAACAAGCCCAACCCCTTAATCCATTGGGACCAGATATGGATTAAGGTGGAGAAGTAGGGATATAATAATCACTTTTTTAGAAATAATGATTATTTTATTACAGAATGGTCCATAAAATAAACATAAGCTCACGCCTGTATCCCCGAAGGGGTAGGCAGAAGCGCACTAGCGAACTAGAACACCCACATTTCGCCAAGCTTAGTTCAGTCCCAGATGTGATAGGGGGCGAGCCTATAATATAATAAAATACCATACATCCATAAAATCCATAAAATACCATAGTGCAATTGCATAAACCTCTACAGATATGCTTTCTATGACATTAATTAATTTTGAAGAGTATCAAAAGTAGCTCTAGGATATATTTATAATACTTACTTGTTGTTTTAAGTTTTTCCACTTTAGACTACCTAAACAGTAAATTCACTTGAACCTTACTCAACGTGGCATAAACAAAATGTAACCCCCACGTCTTATTTTCTTAATCCCAACCTGTACTTACACAGTCTAGTAAAAGCTCAGTTCTATGAGTAAGAAGGAAAGGTCTTGAGAAAATATGAATTAATAATACATTTAACAACTTAACGTTACCTTTAATATTTGATTTGGTAATATTATGTTGTTAACAAAACTTCGTAAGTATTGTTGAGAATGGAGTTTCACAGCCTTAGTTTCCAGACAGATTTCATTTTACCCAGGAGAAGACACAAGACTTAAAAGTCTAACCGTCGAATACTGGAACGCTTTTCAACTTTAACGGTTTACAATTTTGACAGATAAGGCCGCGTCAAATGACAAAACAAGACTTCAAGTGTTTGAGCTGGGTTTCAGTATTTGGGGGTTAGGCTGCCTGTCTAAAATAAGAGAAGCGGAAATTTTATGCTTTATTGCTGAAGACTGGTCTACTGTTGATATTTGTATTTTTATATGTAGACAAAAATTTGCAGATGTCCATATTAAAGCCAATTTGTAGATAATAAAGTAAAATGTATAAAAACATAAAAATCGTTTTCAAAAATTTTACAGATGGTGACCAAATTATACTTAACTAGCTGGTGCCCGTGATTCCGTTCGCGTAAACATTTATTTTCCGGGATAAAAAGTAGACTATGTGTTAATCCACGGTGTCAGCTAACTTCACACAAACTTTCATCAAAGTTTGTCCAGCCGTTTGAGCGTGAACAAGTTTCAAACATACAAACACACTCACAAACTTACGTCTTTATAATATTACTGTGAAGTGTGATTATATTTGACCAAATTACATGGGATCAACGTTGGAATGAGCTACGTCGAAGATAAAAAACCTGGAAACCGGTCTAAATTTCCCGGAGATATCGAGTAACATACATAAAAAACCGTCGAATTAAAAACTTACTTTTAAAGTCGGTTGAAAAACAAAGACAATCATAATACTGTTACAACTAAAAATATAACGATACAACGTCATTAGCAATATATTTAACGGTCTTCAAATAGAGAAGTCTTTTCCGCAGTTAATACGAGCGCAGTTTAGTTATTCCACTTCAATTTCCAATACTCGCTAACTGGGACTATAAAATACTTAGTAGTTTCAAATAAACCCTGTTTGTGGAAATATTTTCCAATTACTTTCTGCTATTGGAAGTAGGTTACGTTGTAAGTGGAGAATGGACGAGTATATTTTACATTGATTTATGGAGGGCAGTGGCGATGACTGCATACAATACGATCCCTCCCCGCTTCCCTTTTGTAGTCATAAATACTACACCGTTTTCGACCGAGTTCCACAAAAGGAGGAGGTCCTCAATTCGTCTGTATTTTTTATGTATGTTACTCGATATCTCCGCCAAATGTGGACTGATTTTCAAAATTCTTTTTGTGTTCGATAGAGCTTATTTCAAGGGTGGTCCCATTTAAATTTGGTCACGATCGGATTTAAAGTCGGCTTGTTAAGTTTTTAAACTTGAGATTATTATAACTTAATTAAGCATCTTATTTGGTCTGTAATAAATCATAGGGGTAAATATTCATATAATTAATTCAATAAGAAACAAGACACCTTTTAATATATTTTAAATCTTTATGTAAACGTATGTTGAAAATGTGGCGCAAAATTACAATAACGACTCCCAAAGGCATATTTATACATAATATCAGTGAGTTAGTAATAAAACGTGCAAATATTTACGAGAGCCGGTTACTCTCGTGTGTGTTTTGGCAAAGTCAACGAAAAATATTATTGATTTCTTTACATAAGACCGCTTAGAATATTTAAAAGACTTGCGCATTTTGTATTTATGATACTTTAATAAGATACATAAATATGACTTTTCTTGGCTTAAGGAATACATATTATGCATTTTATCCATTTTAAAATAAAGACCTATTTAGACGGAGGCGGTGCTTTCTGGTGGTAAGATGATTATCATACCACACGGGACAACAGCACTTATGATCCAAAAGTTATGACCTCGTGGTCATAAGTCGCTTCGTTTATTTGAAATATACGCGCGCCAGCGTAATCAGATTGAGTGAATAAACTTGTCTTACGTGATTCTCAACCATTCACAGTAAATTCTAGGGTGTAAATTATAATAATCGCCTTTGCATTATAATAAGTGGTTGATGGCGGTACTGAACTTTGAGATCAATATTTTTGTATAGAAACTTGCTTAATAGCTCCTCTATTTGGCTACTAGCTATCATCCGTTTATCCTGTTGCAGGCTTTTCGATTTATTTCTTCCCTCTACGAAGTGTGAAATAACATTTAAACAGGTCGGTATGATTCATGTGACTCATTGTTTATTGTCACTGTTTTTTTTTGTGCGCTGCACTATCCGTCCGGTGTTAACTGCTATGGTCGGATAAAAAAATCACTATCACAAGGTATATATTAAAAAACGTGCATCGTGTACAAAGTTGTCTCGTGCAATGAGAATACCTTTCATTTCAAATATACACTTTCATAATCAAGCTTTGTTTAATTACGACTAATGCGCGTTTACCGTTGCTTGTTTTTTCATTAACATAATAAACTTTATCCTTAGTTAATTAAGCTGCATTTTTAAACAGCTGCTTTTGTCTGGCTAATTAACTTGCCTTTTTCTTCGTTACATTTCGAGATATTGGAGCACATTAAGTCTTTCCTCCTATTGTCACTCCGAATTAAGTTCCTCGCCAGTTTCCAGTAATCAAACCCCACTATGGAGTGGCATTTGTTAATTACATCCGTGGAGTGCGACTTCTAGGAATCTTGTTTAATTAAAGCGAGACCTCGAATGAAATATGTACATACAATTAGGTAATATGGAGATGTATGTATGAAATGACTGCCTCGGTGGCGTGGTTGTATTTCGGTAAATATATAACACCCAACAGTCACACACATGGTCTTGACCCCACTAAGATACTAGTCTTGTGTAGTGGGTATCAGGAACTACGAGAGACTTTCGGTCTCACAACACCCAGACCTGAAACAAATATCTGTGGGCCACACAAACATTTGTCTCGGTGCGGGAATCGAACACGCGGCCTCTCGTTACACAGCCGGCTACTCGCTCGCTTCGCCACGGAGCCTGTCCAAAAAGAAAAGACAGCCCCGTATAATTTTGAAAACCTTCGAACCGTATACTTTCTCCCATTCGTTCACATTATAAAAATGCTTGTTTTGTAACATTTGTTATATAAATCATTATGAAATCAGTATAAAAAAACAACTCGATACGCCCGCTATAACCACTTTAAACAATATTTTTTAAACTATGTATCTTTCTTATTTACGTCAAATAGTTTGAGAGTGAAAGAGACACTCGTAAAGTTCATGACTGCTTAATTTTTTTACAAGACCCTACACGATAAAACATGTTGAACGCTATATGGAAGCTAATCTATTACCAACTTGTTTCTACAAACTAGCTTCCCGTACCTAAATAAGTCGTCTCTCTTGAGATTACGCGTTGAATTGCTTTTAGTACACATTTATCTGCGTCGGTCCACAGATGGTACAAATGCTGTAGTTTATTAGACAATTCAGACGTGAATGCAACAACTTAAACAGAGATAGTAGCTAATAAGGGCAGTAAGGGTTGCCAGGTGTCCGGTTTTCTTCGGAATAGTCCGGCATTCAAAAATGACGATCCACGATCCTTTGTTCATACCGCGCGCAGCGGATTTTGTTTTTAATCTCCCAAGCATACATGTTAACGTTATAAACCTGTGTGTGTGTTTTTATTAATTGTAATAAAAAGTAATTATTGAACAATTTTAATACATATATACCTTAACATCTTATTCTATTAAAGTAAAGTGAGATCCAGCCTTAAATACACCTTTGGCTTATAAAATATATTTTACAAAAGGGCAAAATTATGGTGACCACAAATTTTTGGAACTCCATAAAGTCATCACCATCAAATGCAGTGTAATTAATCATTTTTATGTTTTCTTAAAAAAAAACTACGATACCGGATCCTGCTTTTTTTATTTAATAGCATGGCAACCTTAGTTGCAATGCAAGTTGGTTACAACATGTTACTTGGTTAAACTTACTCGTCCTTAAGTCTATCTGATATACACCTTTATAAATACAAACTTGCTGTATACATCACTTTCTTTCTTTCTTTCTACCTGCCCTTATCCCACTTTAATGTGGGGTCGGCGCAACACACTTTTTCAAGCATGTTGCATAAATGATTTGGCTAAGTTTTTACGACCGGCTGCCTGCCTGACGTCAACCCCCTCTGAGGGGACCAGTCCCGGGTAAATTAAATTAGAAAATTCGCTTGGCCCGACCTGGGAATCGAACCCACGACCTCGCGGTCCACAGCCCATACATGCTGCCACTAGACCAAGGAGGCTGTATACATCACTATTCGAATTATTATGTAGTATTAGTAAAATCAGTTCAACTTAATTATTATATCAAACCAATAATAATATACAAATCAAATTAATCAATGGCTTGAAGCGTGTACACTGTTGCTGACGCGTGAAGTTTGGCAAATTATAATTCCCATTTCAAGTGCGTTATACTGCTAACAGAGGCAGGTTCTAAAATTAAGCAAATGCCTGTGCGGTGGAAATTAATTTGATTTACTCACGCGTGGTTATACCAATATTGCTTATTGATTGGCCTCTTACATATGTTGCTTAAGTGGAAATAACTTCGGTAACACATTATAAGTTAGTGATCAAATACACAGTCAATCACGTACTCATATAGAGCATCTTTACTGTAGGATGATACATTGAAATATGCTCTATCGAACCAAAAAATAATTGAAAATCCACATTTGCTCATGATATCCGGTTTCATAGATTTAAAAATCGTCGAAATGAGAACCCCTGTATTTGAAATCAGCAGAAAATATTTTAACAATTGTACCCCTATACCATAAAAACACCATCATCTCCTAAACTTGAGTAGTAGAACCACGTTGTATACTGTAATATCTACAGCACGAATGGGCCGGCTCGACCGGTTTGATACCACTGTCTCACAGAAAACCGACGTAAAGTAGCAGCTTGCTATCGTGTTTCGTTCGGTGAGTGAGATTTCCGGTGGACCACATCCCAATCCCAATTCCTTGTCCCTTCCATTCCCTCCTTTTAGGTTGGCAACGAACCCATGATTCTTTTTGGGTCTTGGGTGTCTATGGCCAGTGGAGATCACTTAGCATCAGGTGACCCATCTGCTCGTTTGCCAGTCTGTGCTATAAAAAAAAATTTAATCAACACCTTTATTGCAAAAACACAACTTACAAATTGCGTTAACCGAGATGAAAATTATATTAGCGCACTTTTGTTTCCGCCTCGCCTACATTTTCCTTTGCAGTTGGTAAACAGCGTTGCACCGCCCGACTTAAAATCGAACTCAATTGTAAACAAGATTGTAAGATTATTTTATTAACTCACTCCGCTTCGTTTGCATTTATCTACTGGAGTCAGATAAATTAGTCTAGCAAAGCGAATACATTATTCGGCAAAAGGAAATTTTGTGTGGTAATTCTTTTTGTGTCTTGGGTGTCTATGGGCGGTGGAAAACACTTACATTCAGGTGACCCATCTGCTCGTTTGCCAGTCTCTGGTATAACAAAAAAAGCTGACTTTTGACTCTGACATGACAAAATAAAATTTTGATGAGCCGCCGACATTGTACTTACTTCCTGATTTACAGTAATCAACTTACAATGCTACATTTACATGTAATAATATACTTCATAAAGCAATTAACTAGCCTAATTCAGTTTTAACAATAGATTGAATTGATATCTATTACAAAGTTTAAAAGTTTATGTAAATATTATTAATAACTATAATTACACTGACAGACAGACCGAATTTTCACTATATACTATTCTTAACAAAATCTTAAATACTAATAAATATAAATCAAAAATGCTTATATCATATTACTATTCAGAAAATTACATACAATAATTTAACAGTGTTACGAGTATGTATGTATGTCACAGCCATGTAGTGTGTACGTCTGATGCAGGAGGAAGGAGTGATACAAACTCAATTGTGAACGAATAGGAGAATTTATTCACGTACCATTTACAATGATGTTTATCTCTTCTTCACATTCACTACATTTGAATAAAATTCTACTTCAACCTGATTTATAAGGTTGAAGTCGATGTGGTTTTGCTGATAAAGCTATAGTTACCGTCCACGAGCTATGGGGAAACATACAATATATTAAGAATCAAAGAGGGCCCACCGGAAATTACAATTCATATCTATTGAGACTTTGTCCGGTACAGGACCTTTCTGCTGGCGTCGACATTTTTGCCCCTACTACGCGCTCGTAGCAAACATGCTACGCCGTAGTACATGCTACGATATTGTTTAAAATGACTACAATTTACACGACTGTCGTAGTAATTAAATATACATTAACGACGTTTTGAGAAAAATATTAAAAGGTAGCGCTTCATAAAAAACCTGTTTCTGAATCGGTTGAGGGAAAGGAAATCGATATTACGTACTTGCTAACTTCTTGAAGGTTGAACGTCAATTCAATTTCAGTCCTATAATTCCATGGTAAGGGTATCAATAAAATATCCACACCACGTACAAATTCAGTATTTGTGACTACAATGCTTACGTTGCTAGATATTGCGATTACGTACTTCATGTCACTCCCCCGAGACAACACGAAATGTCTTTATTTGCGGAAAATTGTTTTGGAACTTTTTCTGCTTGTTTCGCAACGAAGTAAATTCAATTTTCCAATTATGTGCCTGTTTTCATAATTTGAATGGCGGGGAAAGGTTTTTCTCTTTTATTCTGAGTTGACTGGAAATGGAACGAATATTTTCGTTTATATTAACATAACATAACATAACCTCACGCCTGTATCCCCGAAGGGATAGGCAGAGGCGCACTAATTAACTAGTACACCAACATTTCGCCCAGCTTAGTTCCGTCCCAAATGTGATAGGGGGTGAGCCTATCGCCATATCGGGCACAAATTCCATACTCGGGCTGATATGGAAAAATTCAATATCACATTGCCCGACCTGGGGATCGAACCTAAAACCTCAGGATGGTAGTCATACCGAAATACAACCACGGCACCAAGGCAGTCGGTTCGTTTATATTAACTTATTATAATAAATAATATACTTATCATACATATGTAATTAATGTGTAGATAGTTAAGTTTCATTGTATTTTCTTATCAGCGGCCTGAGCAGGAAAATTTATGACAATAGAATTTGTATCGAGATCGCTGCGAACTAATGACATTTGGTTAATATTTCATAGACGCGCATCGAGCTTCGAATCGATTGAATTCGATTGTCAAAAATATTCCTGCTCGGGCCGGAGAGCTTTTTATTCGATGACTATATTTTTTTTATAATAGCTGCTATATGACCGATAGCTCAATAGATAAGTATCGTTGAGACAAAAGTCAGAGGTTCAAAACTAAACCAGCAAGAATATGCACCTTTGATTTTTTACGTAGTATTTTTAAACACACATAGTCCTGAGCCCACACTAAGATCGAGTCTTGTGTCGTGGGTATCAGGAACTACGAACGTAGACCCGAAACAAATATCTGTGGGCTACACATAAATTTGTCTCAATGCGGGAATCGAACCCGCGACCTCTCGCTTCACAGCCACCTACTCGCCTGCTGCGCCACGAAGGCTGTCAATTTATAATTATTAATTACACTACTTTACAAACAATATTTTTTATCTGTTGCCGCGAACTCTATGGTTGATATCGTTAGTATAGGGCATAACATTTGCAAAATTACTGCCAAATTTTTTTGCGTAGCTCTAATTACTTTTTTTACTAGCTTTTAAACATAGAATTTAAGCGTAATTGTCAGTTAAATTTTTTTTTATTTTCTTTGCGAAGATTAATGTTTGAAAGTTTTGTGACATGAATACATCAAGGAGAACCTGTTTAAAAAATATGAATGATTTTTGTTATATATGTGGACAATATGTATTTCAAAATTACAGAAAAACGATATCAGAGTTCGTCAAAAATACCTATTTGCTCTATTTGGAGTGCTCTTGGATAAAAATGAGAAGTCTTAGGCACCGAATTGTGTTTTTAAGTCATGTGTTGAATATTTAAGATTGTGGAAAGGTGGTAAAAGAGATGCGTTTAAATTTGTAACACCAACCATTTGGCGAGAACCACAAAGTCATCTCGATGATTGCTATTTTTGTAGTGCAAACATAAGAGACATGAACTCTAAAAATCGAATTAAATGGCAGAATCCAAATACCACTTGTGTTCAGCGTCCAGTGCAATTTTCAGTGCGTAAAAATATATCTATACCATCAGTACAAACTGAAAATAAACCAAACTCATCAGAAAATAATACTGATTTTGAAGATGCATCGGAAATAGAAAAGCTGAAAATTATATTGAGCTTGTAGAAGATCTCCTTCTTCAATTAAAAAGTTTAGGGTGCAATATGAGTATAAAACTCCAATTTCTCTATAGTGACCTGGGTAGATTTCCTGAAAATTTAGGAGATTTAAGCGAAGAGCAGGGTGAGCGTATGCATCAAGATTTACCCGTCATGGAAGAACGCTATCAGGATTTTTGTGATATTAATATGATGTCTGACTATTGCTGGTCTCTGATACGCCATTTTCCAAAGTCTACACTCTTTGGTCTACACATTAGAGGAGAGCTTTAAAACGAAGTTTTTTAGAACAAAATGTTTAATTGAATTCTAAATTTAAAAAATTCGTAGTATATATACCTGTTTTTACGTTTCAAACGCAGATATCTGAAAGTCAAGAACTAGACCTGATCGAAAAATTCTGATTATATATCTGAACTTAGTATACCATATGTAGTCAGCAACAGCAAAAAAATTCCCGGCAACAGATGCACTGTAAACTAGTGTTATTTATCGCTTCCCTCAATTGACGAAACATAACTGAAATTAAGAATATTCAGCGGCCGTTTTAAACATTATATTCGCCATCACAATAAGATAACCTTTCGCTATTAGTAAGGACCACACATGCAAAGGGCAACGTCCTGATTAAACAGATATCCTCAGCGAAATCTCATTAGCCGAGTTAGGCGAAAATTCGGCAGGTTGTATCTGATGTTTGGGCGGAATCTATTACACGGGTAAGCACCGATTGCGCGCCTCCAAGCGGAAATTATAACTCGTAGCTGGATCGAACCGGCGTCGACACCGGCGCTGCGATACCGTGACCTCTGAACTATGCGGTGCCGCTGACGGCGGGAAGCGATTCGAAAACTGACGCCTCTCCAGTAAATTCACATATTTCTGGAAAATGGAGTGGGTTTTTTTTTATAGCAGAGATTGGCAAACGAGCAGATGGGTCACCTGATGGTAAGTGATCTCCACCGCCCATAGACACCCAAGACACAAAAAGAATCATGGGTGCATTGCCAACTTTAAAGGAGGGAATGGAAGGGGAGGGAAAAGGGATTGGGAAAGGGAATGAGGAAATGGGCCACCGGAAATCTCACTCACCGAACGAAACGCGACAGTAAGCTGACATTTTACGTCGGTTTTCTGTAAGACAGTAGTATCTAACCGGTCGAGCCGGCCCATTCGTGCTATAGACATTACTGTCTACAGCGTGGCTCTACCACGTTCAATTCCAAATTAAATAGCGGCTATATACTTATTCTAAAATTTTTTTTTAGATAGTCATGGGCGGCTCGGCCTCCGGTGGCCCATACGCTTATGTATCATATTTATGTGACGCCTCTGACGGGTTAATTAGTCCAATTAACCGGAAGTCGCTTTCTTGATCAAGTAGCAGTGGATATGTGCTGTGAACCAGGAGGCCCCCGTGCAATTAATACGTACGCAGATAGTAGAAATTACGCCGAATCCGTTCTGCAACATGCTTAAATTGTGTTGCACTAACATATTGTAGTGGGATAAGGTCATGTTAATTGTCATTTCAAATCTTAGTTGGTAGTCATCATCTACAAAACGAACTGCAACAATTGAAACTAATTGGTGAACATTGATATGGACAATATTTTTAGCCTTTCTATAATAGTAGACTGCCTCGGTGGCGTGGTTGTTTGTTGGTTCGATCCCCGGATCGGACAAAGTGATATTGGATTTTTCCATATCAGCCCGAAGTCTGGAATTTGTGCCCGATATGGCGATAGGCTCGCCCCCTATCACATCTGAGACGGAACTAAACTCGACGAAATGTGGGTGTATTAGTTCGCTAGTGCGCCTCTGCCTACCCCTTTGGGGATACAGGCGTGAACTTATGTTATGTTAAGTTATAATAGTAGATAACTTATAGATAACATTTTTCACAAGTTAGTACTAAGGTCACAAAATCCACTAGATTTTACATAACATAACATAACATAAGCTCACGCCTGTATCCCCGAAGGGGTAGGCAGAGGCGTACAAGAGAACTAGAACACCCACATTTCGCCGAGCCTAGTTCGGTCCCAGATGTGATAGGGGGCGAGCCTATCGCCATATCGGGCACAAATTCCACTAGATTTTATCACCGACAAACAATAAATCCACACAAAATGACTATGATCGGTACTATACTCGCTCGTAACATAACCGAAACCTATCGTCATTACATTATCACAGTAATGTAAATTTATGTGGCACAGTTACAATCAATCATCGTCATACACTCACGAACATATCATTTGTTGATTACTGCGGCCTGAGCAGGAAAATTTCTGACAACCGTAAATGTATTCGAACTCGATGCGCGTCTATGAAATTGGTATGAAATATTAACCAAACGTCATCAGTGCGCAGCGAACTCGAATACATTACATACATTTACATTAGTTTTTCGTGCTCAGGCTACTGCAGTCGGTTCTTTCGGATTTGATTTGACTTAACAACTTTAACAGGCTTAAAAAGTTTTCGACCAACTTCCAAAAAGGAGAAGAAGGAGAGGTCCTCAATTCGTCTGTATTTTTTTTTGTATGTATGTTACACGATATCTCCGCCAAATGTGGACTGATTTTAAAAATTATTTTTGTGTCCGATAGAGCTTATTTGATGTTTCGTCCCATATAAATTTGGTCACGATCGGATTTGAAGTCGGACCCTTAAGTTTTTAAACTTGTGATTATTAAATTCATGATGCAAGGTTATGTCTACAGCAAAAATGAGCCAGCTTGAACGATTTGATACCACCGTCCCACAGAAAACCAGCGTAAAGTATTTGGAATGGTAGAGCCACGCTGTAGACAATTACGTCTACAGCACGAATGGGTCGGCTCGACCGGTTTGATACTACTGTCTCACAGAAAATCGACGTAAAGTGCAGCTTGTTGTCGCGTTTCGTTCGGTGAGTGAGATTTCCGGTGGCCCGTTTCCCCCCTCCCTTTCCCAATCCCTTTTCCCTCCCCTTCCATTTCCTCTTTTTAGGTTGGCAACGCACCCATGATTCTTATTGTGTCTTGGGTGTCTATGGGCGGTGGAGATCACTTACCATCAGGTGACCAGTTGCTCGTTTGCCAGTCTCTGCTATAAAAAAAAAAAAAGTAACATGCTTTACTTTTCAACCGACTTCCAAAATGGAGAAGGTCCTCAATTCGTATGAATTTTTTATATTTTTTATGTATGTTACGCGATATCTCCGCCAAATATGGACCGATTTTCAAAATTATTTTTGTCTTCGATAGAGCTTATTTCAAGGGTACTCCCTTAATTTGGTCGCGATTTGATTTAAAGTTGGTCCGTTACGTTTTTAAATTCGTTATTATTGATGAATAAGTTTTTGGGTAAAAGCAGCGATAGCTCAGTTGGGAATGGTATGGACTGCCGAGACAAGTGTCAGAGGTTCGAAACCAACCCCAAAATAGAGCATACACCTCTGACTTTTCTATGTTAAGTGTATTTTCATTGTGAAATATCGCTTGCTATAACGGTGAAGGAAAACATCGTGAGGAAACCTGCATACCCGAGAATTTCTTCACAGGAATTTCGAAGGTATGTGAAGTCTGCCAACCCGCATTAGGCCAGCGTGGTAGTCTAAGGCCTAACCTCTCTCATTAGTAGAGGAGGCCCGTGCCCAGCAGTGGGACAGTAATATTGCAGGGCTAATATTATTAAGTTTTTGGGTGGCCTAAATCCCCCCTCCTCTTCCCAATCTCTACTCCCTTCATAACGCATCTATGCTTCTTTTTGTATCGTAAGTATCTATGGGAGCTCACTTACCATCAGGTGACTCTCATGCTCGTTTGCAAATCTACTTAAAAAACGATAGTAAAGTACCTAGAAGAAATGATTACAGAATCGAACCGACCCTTCGGATAAATTCGTTATAGACGTGTCCTTCAACCGTGCCTTTTCTTTTGAACTTTGCATATAATTTCTCAATAATATTTCTTCGCTTCCTAATTTGGAAAGGGCTTAGTTGAGACATCCCAACGCCGACGTTCTTTCCAAATCCCGGGTATTTTCCAATAGGGATTGAGCCGCCCTAAAATACGGGCGCGGGCTAAGCTAGCCATCAAAGGGAAGGGTTGTAAATAAAATAAAACGTAACATCAATGTAGGCCGCGAAATAGGATTTCTTAACGCATGTTTTTGGTGTGTTCAATTGTTTATTATGTTGGCATTCTGGGGCATGTCTTCATCAGTGGCGAAAGGTGAGAAATTTCACAAAAGAAGCCGATACAAGGTTTTCTTTTTCTTAAATCCTATTTATTTGTAGAAAATTCAGAAAGGGAAGCCGGAAATAATCATGTTATACGGGCAATTCGGCATTGATCTTTATAGTAGCTATATATTCTATATAATCATTTATAAATGCGCGCTTTGAGATCCTAGAATTTATAACTAACTAGCTGTTCATCGCGACTCAATGCGCTTGAAGAAAAATTGCTTATCAATTGACAGTCTGACAGCCGAATGACAGCCTCCGTGGCGGACGAGTAGCCGGAGTGTGAAAGGGGATGTCGCGGGTTTGATTCCCACACCGAAACAAATGTCTGTGTGGCCCACAGATATTTGTTTCGGGTCTGGATGTTGTGAGGCCGAAAGTCTCTCGTAGTTCCTGATACCTACGATACAAGACTCGATCTTAGTGTGGGGTCCGGACTATGTGTGTGACTGTTGGGCGTATATATTTATTTATTTATTTAATTATGCTTGTTACATACTAAAATATCATAAACACTAGCAATCAATTATAAACAAAATAATATATTTTGTGCTCTAAAGCTCAAATTGATTTTATTTCATTTAATTTAAGACTTCTGACGATCAAATTCATAGCTATCCGTAAAGAGACACTAATGACGTTTGGTAAAAATTTCAGAAAATGTTATAAGCATGCATCGAGCTCGATTCGAATTCGCTAGTCAAAATTATTCGTGATCGGAGCTAAGATTATTTTACCGCAACTTATTAAGACATTTCAAACACTATTCATTTCGCTTTCAATTCTAAAGCCACTCTTTTCGCCACACGACCTTTTCCTATACAATTGGGTACTTGACTATGTTTGATTTTAGACACATATTTATATGTAATTGCAATTAAAACTATAAAGAAAGCCTTCTATAAAAACTGCACCAAAATTGGTTGAAAAATGAGGCAGTAATTCATATTTTCAGCAGTGGACGTCCTATGGCTGATGATGATGATGATGATGATGAATTCATATTTTAAATTCTGGATAAAATAGCTATCCCTTTCTAACGCACGTACTGTTATGGCGTGATTATACTAATACTTCTCTTTCCCGCAGTTTGCAGGTTACACCAAACTTCAAAGCCATGACATTTTTATTTTTGAGAACATTTCAATATTTCTTTCTGTTATATAGTATTTTAGACGACGTAAATTTCATATAAAATTAATTTTAAAAAATTTGTCAAGAAGACAATTCCCGACAATTTCAAATGTAGAACGTATTAGGTTGTAAATGTCCACTAATGAATGGAATGTTAAACAGTATCTCCCGTGTAATCCATTAGCAAAGCTCCGGGGTAGTTGGCAACGCTGACGCGGAAACAGGCCGCTCGATTGAAATCCAATTTATTTGCCAATACTAGTTGCTGTGGTTAGACTGCATTTTAGTATTGCGGTGCCAAAGTTAATTTAGAACTTTGTGATAACCCTTGCCTCAATTGGTCACTTGAAACCACAAACCGTCGGTCAAAATAACGTAACAGAAATGATTTTAGATATCCAGGAAATAATTTGTTATATCATCACGTACTTTACGACTTCCGTTGTGAGGTCTCGGGTTCGATCCCCAAGTCGAGCAAAGTGATATTAGGTTTTTAATTCAGTATCAGCTCGGAGTCTGGAATTTGTGCCCGATATAGCGACAGGCTCGCCCCTTATCACATCTGGGTCGGAACTAAGCTCGGCGAAATGTGAGTATTATTTTCTTTTTTCCTGCCACGGTAAAATGACTACACTAGTTCTCTAGTCCGCATCTGCCTACATTCCGGGGGAATCTGGTAAAAATAAACTGGCACTGGATTACCTTTTAAACATGTTCACGCTTCATCCCTATTACCTACAATATACTTACTTATAATTAAAAAAAAACATATAGAAAAAACACTACTTAAGCATACTATAATCAGAAGTTTAAAAACTAAGCGGATGACTTCAAATCCGATCATGACCAATTTATATGAGACCACCCTTGAAATAAGCTCTATTGAACAAAAAAGAATTTTTAAAATCGGTCCACATTTGGCGGAGATATCGCGGAACATTCATAAAAAAAACGAATTGAGGACCTTCTCGTTTTTGAAAGTCGGTTGAAGAGAAAGGCATATCACAAAACCCGACAATTATTTTCAAAACACTTGATTAAAGCAATAAAAACACAATTTCCCCCAGAATAACGTATTGTGTTTACAAAGAAACTGACAGCGCTCCTGTGATTAACGAGCGAGGTAATTTGGGAAGGTTGCCGCCTGACCATCTTCAAATTGAGGTACTGTTGCTAGGCTGCGCACCACATCTTTAATCACTGAGACATTCGAGATAAGAATGGGAGTGACCTTTCGCTATTTTATGGACTTGCTCAGTGGCGTAGCTATAGTGTTGGAGCCCGTGGTAAATTCAATGGATGGAGGTCTTTTCAGCTCAAGATTCCCTATATGGTCTAGGCTTTTTCAGTCCAAGGCTTCCTTCTGATCACCACCGTGTTGGGACCCCCTATGGTCGGGGGCCGTGGCATTTTGCCGACATGTCACCTTGTAGTGACGCTGATGTACTTTCTATTGCCCGTGAATTCATTCGTGTGGAAAATCATAAACAATTGTAAACAAAAATAAAAATAAAAAATAAATGTGCACTTAATCTATACATAAAATAAATAAAATTGAAGTGTCTGTGTGTAATTCCAATATACGGCTTTTTTACAAATTGTACATGAAAGTATATACGGTATAACGGTACGGTATTACCAATATCAAAAAAACTTTTTTTTACGTTTTACTCTGTCTGTTTGTTCCGGAAAATCTCTGATACGGCAGGACAGATTTTGACGAGATTTTCACTAGAAGATATCTGATGCTATAAGAAGTAGAGTAGAAAAAAGTGGGTACCGCGAAAACAAAATTTAAACGGTTAAAGTTACGCAAATATGACAAAAAAAAAGTTGCGCGGTTCAACTAGTTGTTTAAATAGTGACGGGCGGCTCGGCCTCCGAAGGCCGAGACACTTATGTAACATATATGTATATGTATGTGCCGCCTCCAATGGGTTAAATGTAATTCCATCCCCCTAAACGGTTGAATATGCCTATTTTATCATTCAATTTCTAAAGTGAATCAACTTCAACTTCTTACTTTATTTTTCACAATATTTCATTTTCTTGACAGATTATGACAACAGGTTTCCTTTAGAATTTTTTAGTCGCTGCGCACGTAACTTTCATTTTATAGCATAAAATATTTAATGTGAAAGTAATGAAAGCAATTTTTATTTTTGCATCAGACAAGCGCAATTATTTTGCTTTTTCTTTAAAATCCTTATGAATTCAAATACTATAATTATCGTATATAAAAAAACATCAGTAATCCCTAATTATATAATTAGTAACTGTAAAATATACCATAGATTTTACTTCTTCCTACATTTACATTAATTATTTATTAAATAAATCTTAAATGCCAAAATTTATTATTTTATTGTTTTTTATCCGTCAAGGCGATAAAAATATTACAATAAATAAAGTGAAAATATACTGACAAAAAAAGGAAGCAAGGATTACAACTACTTAAAATATCTAACATAGTTTAAATGGTGCCAAAAAGATCCTGTACTTTAAATAAAATAGACCTTGAACTCTCAATAAAAGGTCACATTTTTTCCATTACCTAACCCTTGGAGTAAGGCTTCGTATACCCTTTATACCAGATAAGTAGACGAAAGGGTCTTAAATAAACAATTACTTCAAATGAGTCGTTAAAATACCTAGAGAATTCTGAATTCTTAATCCGGGACAGGTAGTCAGCGTCCAGAGGTCGGGATCACGGTAGCACATAAGAAAGTTTCTGAGTATTTACACAGGAAGGACCAAAGCTTCTAAGTTTGCGGACGAATCGTAGTTACATATGTTACTGTGTCGACCCTTAATACTTTAGTGAGGCTGAATGTGAAGATCCCTTGTGATAAGAAATTGTTAAATGGGGTCGAAACCAGCAACAGTCAGGTCAAAAGCTGTTGTCCAAAATTATTTTTTTATTAATTTTGTAATTAATTTTGTATTAGGTAATAGTCGTTTTAATTACCGAGGAAGTGTCAGTTAATTTATAATTGCCATAATAATTAATGCTGTAAACCCGCTCTGAGGGATCCAGTCCCGGGCAAATTAAATTAGAAAATCCGCTTTGCCCGAATCCAGGAACTCCCGGTCCACAGCGCATAGATGCTAGCTTTCATCATCATCATCATCATCATCATCATCAGCCACAGGACGTCCACTGCTAGACATAGGCCTCCCCCAAAGATTTCCAGATTGACCTGTTGGAAGCGGAATATGCTATGCTAGCTTTTTACGAATTAAATTGTCTAAATTATACCTGCTCGATCCACGGACCTGACTTAGCTGCCTTAAATTAGACACCTTAAAACCTACTTCCAGCACTTAAATAATAAACAAAGCCTACCTAATTTCCGTAGTACAATAAACAGGTTTCTTCGGATAACCCTGTTCGGTACAAAAATCGTATATTCATTATGTTTAGTAAATAAGAGGTTAGACCCGTGTTTCCGCTCCGAGTAGCACAACCATTAACACGCGTGCTCGCACCTAATGATAATGAGATGGGATGAGATCAGGATTGTTTATTCAACCAATGTGAGTACTGAGTTGGATAGTTAGACTGCACTAATAGTTCCGAGACGTAAAGTACCTATATAAAAGGAGAAACAAACTGACTGAATGACATATCAGCGTATCAGTTAAAACTATTGGAACTAGGATTAGTTACTTCAATACGTTGTAAAATAAGCTTCAAGTAATAATGCCAAACAATCGGATCGAATAGCAATTAAAATCTACAGGTGGAAACTAATTATAATACCCTTAAGTATCCCCAGCTACGAGTAATACGTAAATACTTATTATTTTTTATTTTTTTTATGGCAATTGAAATACATTATGCCAATGTCAAGTTAGGGAAATTGTTTTCCTACATCTAAGTTTTCGCAAGTGCAATGAAGTCGGATGTATTCGATTTCAAGGCCCTGCTGGAGTTTTGGCGTCAATTCCTTCCAGTTTGATGTTTTTTAGACGATTTTCTCGCAGCGGAGGAATCGAACATGGTCGACCCATCCACCCGACAAAAAGCATCCAAAATCACTTATTTCAAAGCTTCCACATACTGTCCATCTTCGTTGATGTTTATTGCTTAGATACACATCACATTTAAACCACAAACACAACTTTAGACTAAAATATGAAATCATTAAAACAAGCGACCACCCAGCACCGTCAGAATTCCCGTCAAAACTCCACGTAAATACTTCCGTGGTAGTTTTAAATAACAAAACTCATTGTTTGAATTTAATTGAATTGATTAAACTTCAAATCTCATCACATCTCAACAAAAGATTTATGGGACCACAAAAAGAATCTTGAAAATCGTTCACATTTGCCGAAGATAATATTAGATATGTTATTGGGTATAATAAGTACATTATAATAATAATAACAAGTTACAAACACAACTCACCGACTTCCAACTTACCCGATCATGACCAAATATATACGGTACCATCCTTCAAATAAGCTCTATCGAACACAAAACTAATTTTGAAAATCGGTCCACATTTGGCGGAGATATCGCGAAACATACATACGAAAATACAAATAAGTTAAGGACCTCCTCCTTTTTTTGAAGTTGGTTAAAAATACCGAAGAATTGAGAACCACCTTTTCTAGTCGGTTTAAAAACTAGTTCACATGGATAGCCCGCGATATTATACCATCTTATCATGAAGAACGAAAGTGACTCGCCAGCTTGTGAACGTTGCGTCGAATCCGAAGCGCCAGTGCGGGACAAAAGCCGGATAATCGCCTCCTTTTAACAGTCATCCTGTACCATAAGCCCCATTAAAATGTAAGCTTCCAGCTTAATGCCGCGACATTGCTACTCGTACTATCTATCTCGTTTTATTTTTGCCAAATTAATTCTTAGCTATACGCTTACTGATTTGTTAAATAAGATACATACATAAGCTCACGCCTGTATCACCGAAAGGGTAGGCAAAGGCGAACTAGCGAACTAGAACAGCTTTCTCCCAGTTTAGTTCCGTACATGATAGGGGGGAGCCTATCGCCATATCAGGCACAAATTCCAAACTCCAGGCTGATACTGAAAAATCCAATATCACTTTGCCCGACCTGGGGATCGAATCCGGGACCTCAGAACGACAGCCGTACCGTGCACGCAATACCGCTACACCATCGAAGCAGACATAAGTTATAATATGTATTTATGGATTTCTTCCACCCTCATCGCATTGTAATGTAGCAACACATATAATACAGAAAGAATTAGGCTTAGTTCTTACAACCGGCTGCCTGCTTGACGGCCTCTGGGGGATCCATTCCAGAAAAATCTTGAAATTCGAACCCAGAACTTTCCGGTCTACAGTCCGTATGCGCTGCCATGAGTGCCACTATATCAAGTATCAAGATCTCTGTTATAGATGTTACTCATAAAAAATGTAATTCTATAAAAGTGGAACCACCAATAACAAAACATTTAAATTATTCAAAACCATAACAGGTACATTTTTGCAGAAAGAAAAACGTACAAAGCTGGCAAGAAAATAAAAATAAAATGAACGAAGAAAACGTAAAAACTTTACGCAATATATTTTGAGGGTAAACACTAAACAGGAGTGAGGTTATATCAAGAGGGTTGGTCTGTTAGGCTAGTAAATCATCTGGCACTGCTGCTTCTGAGTGCCAATTTAAAGTAATATCTGACAATAATATTAAAATAAGGAGTACAAGAACAGATGTTATAGATAGCGTTACATGGAAGTTATGTCTAACCGCAAAATATTAATTAGCAACTCCAACGAAATTTTGATAAAAACGGATAAGGATAAATACCATAATTTACCTGCCCTTTATCCCTCTCCATCGTAGGATGGGCGTAACACTCTTTTTCAAGCACGTCGTAGAAAGGATTCTGCATAGATTTTACAACTTTTTGCCTGAAATCAATTTCTTCTAAAGGATCTATTCTCTAAATGTTATATTTAAGGATAAATTTCCAGACTTTATATAGAATACTTTGAAAAATAAATTTTGTATTATGATAACCGTAAGATAAATATTGCAAGACAAAACAGAAATCAGATCGAAATTAGATTAGTTAAAGATACACAACTTTACAGTCTTTGATAATACAAAATAAGGTTTATAATGAATATTCAACGCAATCCGAACTAATAAGCAAACTGATTAAATCCAATCATAAATAAAATATGAGGATTATCAAAGCAAATATTTGCGAATAAACAATTTCGTGTTAATTAAAAATTCCCTTTGTTAATTATTCCTGCACGCTGTGCCTGCGATTTTGTGCGCTTGAAAATTGTAATATACTTTTTCATCAATGGATATTAAAATGACACTGCATAAAGTTTTAAATTAATATTGTTTATACATGTTTTGATATTTTTCCATGTGTCTAACAGATTGATATTTTGCTCATTATCAGGTCAGTATGGAATTCGTACCAGATAAAGCTATATCCCCTGTCACATCATGGGACGTAAATAGGACGTATATAGTTAGGTCTATAGCACGAATAGGCCGATTCGACCGGTTTAATACCACCGTCTTGCAGAAAACCGACGTAAAGTGGCAGCTTGCTGTTGCGTTTCGTTCAGTGACTGAGCTTTCTGGTGGCCTAATGAACCCCCCTACCTTTCCCAATCGCTATTTACCCCTTTTTAGGTTGGCAACGCACCCATGATCCTTTTTGCGTCTAGGGTGTCTATGGGCAGTGGAGATTACTTACCTAGAGAACAAATAGGTCGAATTAAAATTAAACTATTTTTACGGATTCTATCACGATTTGTTTTAATTTTTATGCCCGACGTTTCAAAAGCTTTGCAGTCTTCGTGGTCGCGGAAATCAGTAAACAAATGGGTCGTTCAACAGGTAAAAATTCCGTGCGGCTCCCTTTTACCATTTTGTCGATGTTTATCTAGAAAATTTACCCGTGTACATACACGCTCCGTCGTATTCCCATTTTAGGACTTTGCTTTTCATCACTGGGTAATACAGCCAGTTTTAGAGAGTAAACGGATTTTGGTTACCAGATAACTGATAAATTTAGCGAGTTTGAAATATTTTACGGAATTATGCTTCCAGATATATGTTACTAAAACGTTATTTAGTGAACGATTGGCCTTCTTATTGATCATTCGAAGCTCTGTGATGTGATGTAGTTTAATTATGCTTACGGAGTGATTTGCAAAGCTTGAATGCTGAGTAAATACTGAATATTTATTTTGTAAATCAATGATTAAATATAAAGTACTAACTACATCACATCACAGCTTCATAAACTGTGACGTGGGAGGTACTGGGTTTCAATCCCAAATTAGGAAACCCGTAATTTATATTAGGTTTTTTCAATTCACTGTTATCCCGAATTCTAGAATATGTACTTGAAATGGCGATAAGCTCAGCCCTTATCACATCTGGGTTAGAAATAATTGGGTTGGAATTTCTAGTTCGCCTCTTCCTACCCCTTGGAAGATACGGTTATGAGCTTATGTGTATACTTTTTTAGGTAATACTAGCAAACGAGCAGATGGGTCACCTGATGGTAATTGATATCTACCGCTCACACCCAAGATATAAAAATAATCATCGGTGCGTTTCAAACCTAAAAGCAGGGAAATAGGAATTAGAAAAGGGAAGGGAAATTGGGCCACCAGAAATCGCACTCACCGAACGAAACCCGACAGCGAGCTGCCACTTTACATCAGTTTTCTCTAAGACAATGGTATCAAACCAGTCGAGCCGGCGTGGCTCTAGCACTTGTAATACACAAATTTAATACTCATATTTAAATGAAGCATTCGGAATATTCACATTGTCGCCCGCTAATATATAACAAGGCTGCTAAACTTTGTAAAGGGTTGTATTTAGAAAGCGACGAGGGCACCAACAAATATTGATCCAAGCCTTTAGCTCGGGGACCCTTGCAAACAGAAGTAAGGGTCGGCCAGATTGGCACAGAGGAGTTTACACAAAATATCACATTCACTAAGCTAGTATTTACTGTGAATTTTGTTTGAAGCACTGTATAATTACGTAAATCACACATAGAATAGCTACTGTTTATAATCACAAGTTTAAAAACTTAACAGACCGACTTCAAATCCGATCGTGACAAAATTTATCGAATACGTGACGTGACGTGGTTGTATTTCGGTACGACTACTATCCTGAGGTCTCGGGTTCGATCACCGGGTCGGGAAAAGTGATATTGGATTTTCCATATCAGCCCGGAATCTGGAATTAGTTCCCGATATGGCGATAGACTCTCCCCCTATCACATCTGGGACCGAAGTAAGCTCGGCGAAATGTGGGTGTTCCAGTTCGCTAGGGCGCCTCTGCCTACCCCTTCAGGGATACAGGCGTGAGCGATGTTATGTATGTCATGTGTCTACAAAAGTCATAGCGCTGCATCGCCCTACACATTATAATCATCAGCTAATATTCAGCCTGTATAAACGACCATTATCTAATTATAATTGTGATATTGATATTTCGGAATCACAATACAAACGAGTGTATCATAACTCATCGCATTAATCCATACTAATATTATAAATGTAAAAGTTACTCTCTATATTTGTTTGATATGTTTTCACGCTTAAATCACTGAACCGATTTTGACAAAGATTTTCTACACAATTACGCAAATTCGCATTTTCTTGATAAAAATAAAGAGTTCCCACAAACGTACGCGGACGGATCGCGGACAAAACTAATATAACCTACTTTAACATACTCGTAATATCTCATATCGATTGAAATTCTAAGAACATAACGCTACATTCACTAGCAACTATATTTTATTATTCAATAGAATCATGAATTGAAAGGAGGATTATTGAATCGTTGCACACCGATAACATCCACAACGAAGCAAAACGTTCCGCAAAATTCAAGGGTCGTTCAACAAAATGGTTTTGCACACCGTTTTCTATCAATACAAATAAAGCGTGATTTTTAGGGTTCTGCTGCTAAAAAGTAAAACAAAAACGAGCAAGTGGGCCTCGGTAAGTGATCTCCACTGTCCAAAGGAACCCATGACACCAGAAGAATCATAGGTGCATTGGCAACTTTAAAAATCGTGAATAGGAAATCGGAATTCTCATTCGCCGAACGAAACGCAACAACGAGCTACCACTTTACGTCGGTTTTCTGTTAGACAATGGTATCAGACCAGTCGGACCGGCAAATAATTTTTAGAATTTGTCATATTTCGAAGTATATAATACCTACAGATCGAATTTGTTATTTCTAAACTTACCTTGGGTTATTTGTACAATACAATCACTACGACGCGACGCTACGTCCACACAATAAAGTTGAGAGTAAAACTGTTTTCAATAGAGTTAGGTGTGATTGAAACGTGTTTTGTTTCCTAAAAAAAAAGGTACAATAGCACACACGTTACTACTTCTAACAAAAATAAATGTTCCCAAATTGAATGATTGAATCATGGGGTTGACTGACCTTTTTACATAACAATGATTATGACAAGCAATAAGCTTATAAACCCAAAAATAAATTTTTAACTAACAAGTTAATCTTGACAATAACAATAATAAATACACTCGAAACCCATTACCCTCTTTCCGAGACAGTCGGGTAAAAGCAATTCACATTCAAGCTGCCAAAGAGATACCTATAATATTATATTGTACTGTTTCTTTCTACCTGCCCTTATCCCACCATAAATCGGGAACAGTGCAACCCATTTTATCATTTTATCAAGCATGTCTCAGAAAGGATTTAGCTTATTTTGTCGACCAGGTCAGGACCTTAACCCCTTTCTGGGGGATCCAGTCCCGGGAAATTCGTATTAAAAAAACAGCTGCCACTCAGCCCGACCTGGGAATCGAACCCAGGACCTCCCAGTTCACAGATCATATACGATTGAAATAAAACTATTTTTACGGATTCTATCACGATCTTTCGAAACGTCGGGCATAAAACAATTAAAACCAAATTATGATAGAATCCGTAAAAATAGTCTTATTTCAATGAATAACATTCGCGTAAACCTAAGAAATCATTATCATATATGATGCCCCTGGATCAAGGAGACGATATAAATGTATTACCTTAGATTAATAACTCATGTATTATACTGTTTTAAGTTGTTTATCGTAGTCATTTTCTTATCGTAGTCATTTTCTCCAAACAAAATTCAAAACAAAAAGCCCACAATTACAATTAACCCAATTGAAACTTATTGAATCAGGAACGTAACATTATTTAACATTACAATTTTCAACACGAAAAATAACATTTCGAACTGTTTTATATTCAACACAGCTTTCACGGACAATTCGCTATTGTTTCATTTGGTATTTCTTTTTATAAAAAAATTCAGATTGACGTGATCGACATACATGTACATGTTGTGTGGAGTGCCCTCCATACTGCCTGCCTAATTTTTTTTCTCTTCTGGCTTGCCTGCCAAATTAATTGATGTGAACATCGTTATATTATTTACCTAGATGCACAGTTGACGCTCGGAAAATGGGACAGCAAAGAAGTGCTTAAGCACTCGTTTTGCCTACAGTCGGACGTCGACAGAATTCTAAATTTCAAAATTCAAATTAAAGAACGCTTGCTCATTTCGTTTAAAAACCTACTTTATAACACGTGCTTAGGGTTATATTTGTGTTGATTTAATTACAACTTGTGATCGTTTTCTTTGTTTTACTTCTGAGACCACTTTTTAGGAGGATATTTGCAAAGAACTGTGCATCTAGGGTATAATATATTGATGGATGTGAATGGTAAATCCAATAAAAATCGGCCAAGTGTGTGACTGACACACACATGACAAAGAGTTTCGAGGGAGAGCTGAATGTTATTGTCGCCTCCTTGATCTCCATGACCTGTGGACCGGGAGGTCGTGGGATCGATTTCCAGGTCGGGCAAAGCGAATTTTCTAATTTAATCCTCCAGAGGGGGTTGACGTCAGACAGGCAGCCGGTCGTAAAAACATAGCCAAATACTTTCTGCAACATACTTGAAAAGTTGTTGCGCCGACCGCCCATTAAGGTGGGATAAGGGCAGGTAGAATGAAAGTGAGATTCTTCATCCTGTTTTTTTCCAAGTATTTTGTACTTTTTGTACAACAAAAATGTGGTGTAAACAGAGACATTAAACAGTGTAGTCTAATTCTTTGAGTGTAGTCTTAAGTGTACTATTCTTCGGGTGTAAACCACTATCCGCAGAGGAAACAAAATACCAAAAAATTATATAAATAACAACATTCCTATTACATTGAAATAACTTTTATTTCAAAACACTTACTAAGCATGGTTAGTGACATTAGTAGCATTAAAAAGCCTAAATTTCTCTATTTTCACAACGTTTCCTCCCGCTAAATTAAGCATCCATGAAGTTATATTTCGTAATTTACAAGTTTTCAAACCTCAGTCATAATATAAATATCAAGTTATTGTACAAATGATCGATTAATATCTTCGTATGTCGCGCTGAACGTACAATTTCCATTTTGTTAAGTACTTTATAATTTAATTTTCTTGAGACGAAATTTTCAGAGGTTATGCGTTGCCGGTACAAAATGACATTGACAACTTACTTTTTAATTTAATTATGTGAAGCCAAATCGATGGAAGCCAAGCGTGAGGCTTTAGAAGATCATAGTATGAATTACCTACCTTAGATAAAAGAAGGTAGAGGACAGGGGGGTTACCACCACCTCTTATAGCAGTATTATTATAATTTTACTTGTACCGATTCCCATACAAAACTAACGAAGAAAACTGATAATAACGAATAAAGAACACTCACGAAAGAATACTGGTGGTGGTAACCCTGCAGGGCATAACTACGAAATAATGAAGCATTCTTAAAGTATGGAACGAAACAAAAATGGCGACTTTGCGAAAGAAATACCCATGAAATATAACAGTTAGGCATCTTCTTCATATTCCGTAGTTAGTATTATTGTAAATAAAATACCGTAATCAATAAGTATTTATAAGTTATTCAATTCTTATGACACGGTGACAACTTACATGAAAATAGATCACGAAACTAAAATGGCGGAACCGGCTTCATAGTAAACATGTATTTTTCGTAGTTATGCCGGGTCCAGTAAAATCTTCGGTGAGTGAGATTTCCTGTGAGTGGTAGAGCCACGCTATAAGCGAAGCGTCTACAGCACGAATTGGCCGGCTCGGCCAGTTTGATACCACTGTCTCACAAAAAACGACGTAAAAAGGCAGTTTGCTGTCGCTTTCGTTCGGTGAGTAAGATTTCCGCAGTCCCGATTTCCCTCTACCTTTCTTAATCCCTTTTCCTTCCATTCCCTTCTTTTAGGTTGACAACGTACCCATGATTGTTTTTGTGTCTTGGGTGTCTATGGACGATCACTTATCCATCCCACCCATCAGGGGACTCATCTGCTCGTTTGCACTCTCGGCTATAAATAAAAAAAATATAAACTTGAATTAGAGATAATGCAATAGTCTATTGACGAACCGTTTTAAAATACCTCTACAACAAACATAAAATCTTTAGTGGTCACAATTATTCAAACATCACTATGCAACTTTTTGCCATCGAAACTTCATATTCCGGTACAAAAAATATCGTGGAAATCCGTACGTAGACTGCGCCAGTTCGGAATTTCATTTTAATCGATCGGAGTTCAAAAAGGATTGAAAGTGCGTTTTAAATACAGTACCAAGAGCTGTATACAACCATATATGTTTTTAAAACATATTATACAGGATACACAATTTCACGCTTGTTTTCCCGAAGGGGTAGGCAGAGGCGCACTAGCGAACTAGAATACTCACATTTCGCCGAGCTTAGTTCCGTCCTTAGATAGGGGGCGAGACTATCGCCATATACTCGGGGATCGAACCCGAGACCTCAAGACAATAATCGTACCGCGCACGCAATACCAATACGCCATCGAGGCAGTCCTACACCACCGAAGGAGTATATGTTTTTAATAGCGATTAAAATACGACAATACGACAAACATACATCAGCTCACGCCTGTATACCCGAAGGGGTAGGCACTATGCAGCGACGAACTAGGGAACTAGAATATTTATCTTTCCCTGGGCTTTTTTCTTCTCAAAGATAGCTATTGTTTTATCTAATTATTCTATTTGGGAAAAAATTATAAGAATTTCATATATGTCTACTACATCAAGCTATTTAAGGCAAAAAGTCATCGATATATTATTATTTACCTAGATGCACAGTTGACGTTCGGAAAATGGGACAGCAAAGGGGTGCTTAAGCACTTCTTTTGTCTACAGTTGGACGCCGATAGAATTCTAAATTTCAAAATTCAAATTTAACAACGCTTGCTCACGTCAATTAATAAACTACTTTATAACACGTGCATAGGATATATTTGTGTTGATTGAATTAGAACTTGTGATCTTTTTCTTTGTTTTGTTCCTAATACCACTTTTTACGAGAATATTTGCAAAGAACTGTGCATCTAGGGTATATTATATTGATGCAAAAAGCAGGCAAAATGTATTCCGTAACAGATCCACAAGCTTATAACTTTTATGTTTTGTCTTTTCTTTAAGTTTTATAAAGCAACGATACCGCAATTTAAACTAGGTTATCAAATTACAAGATAAATAGAGCGATATAGCTCTATTTGTCCTACTTTTTTAACTCGGTAACTTGTGCCAAGATCTGTGTTCAAATTTCCACAAAGAAACAATTTGAACAAACTTCCGAATACACCCCGTAAATTAACAATGAAGTATAATATAATATGAAATAATTCGAACACAATGTAAAACAAAGAAATTCAATTACTAAATTGTAAAAATCGTTTAACCCAACATTAAATACAGCCTGAGTCGAGGGCCCGAGCTAATTTCGCTACCTAGGACTGTTCAACGTTGAAAATTAATTAAGGTAGCGCATACAATACTCATTTAAAGTTTCCGGGTCACCGCTTACCACGGCTACTTGCATAAAACCGACTCCAGATTAATTTATTAATTTACACGTTCCTTTCCGAAAGTAATTATAATTTCTATACATCGATATATTATTTACCTAGATGCACAGTTGACGCTCGGAAAATGGGACAGCAAAGGAGTGCTTAAGCACTCGTTTTGCCTACAGTCGAACGCCGATAGAATTCTAAATTTCAAAATTCTAATTAAAGAACGCTTGCTCATTTCGTTTAAAAAGCTACTTTATAACATGTGTATAGGGTTATATTTGTGTTGATTTAATTATAACTTGTGATCGTTTTCTTTGTTTTATTTCTGAGACCACCTTTTAGGAGGATATTTGCAAAGAACTGTGCATCTAGGGTATAATATATTGATGTTTCTATATTATAATACAATATTATATAATACACAGGTGTATTTGATTTTGAAATTGAGAAATTGTTAGTTGTAACACCACTGTAATATAACCATACTATTCATAGTGCCATCGCGTTTTAACTGAGGGTAGGTTCGAATATCGCGTATGTGCATGATTGAATTGTGTTCCAGGGGGTTACCACCACCTCTTATAGCAGTATTATTATCATCTTACTTGTACCGATTCCCATACAAAACAAACGAAGAACGATTATAATAATACTGCTATAAGAGGTGGTGATAACACTGCTGGTTCCGCCAGTGTCAGTGATCAATTCTCCTAAGAGCCATCGATGGGGGGCGTAGGCGTACATACTTGTTTACCTGTGCCTGTATCAGTCATCCGCATGTCTTGTCACAGTCTCCTGGGTTCGCTTCTTCTCGCTTAAGTGAATAAATGATTCTGATGAACACCAATAAAATCAATGCTTATCGGTTACCGCTGATAATCTAGACTTTTTTCCGGGCACGGCAAAGTGACTACACTGCACATGATGGTAAGCGTAGTGCAGTCCACTGACAAATAAAGGGTTGATCAGTAGTCGCCAGAACCACGCCAGCCTATTTATCCTTCTTCACACTCCGAATCCGAAGAGGGAAGAAGCAAATCGAGGGGCTTGCGACAAGACAGGCGGATGACCGATGCAGACACAGGGATACCCCCTAACCCGTCCCAACTAACCATCAAGTAATACTGCAAACCCGTCAAGAGAACTAGAAGTACACTGGCTGATCAATATGGGTCAATATGACAGGTTTTAGCACCATGTATTCGATAGTTGCCATCCGGTCGGATACGAATATCCTACTACCAGCAAATTAAAAAAGACTACACTGTGTTTACCATCTGACGTAGGTCTTACCAAAATTGATAAAAAAGTAGATTCTCTAAAACGCGTAAAATAATTCGCAAGCATTTGCAATGCTGACTGAAGCCTCGTTAACGAGCGACTTAAACAGTTAAAGCAATTTATTTTCTTGAATCTAGTTTTTTGTCGCCCAGATCTCGACGCAGCCGAGATGGTGTTTAACTACTTAGCTGAGCTTAGTTAAGTAAGTTCCTTGATAATTTATTTTAATCATAGAAAATTTAATGAGATGTTATTTTTTTAAGAAATTATATTACAGTGCTTTTTAAAGTTATTCCGTGCTTTGAATGAATGTGATGAAAAAGTACAAAATAATGTTGTTTAAGCACCGCCAGTGTTGTTTTTGAAATATATAATTCAGCAAACCTTAAAATATTCAAAGTAGGTACATTGAATTGGATCACAGTTGTAATAAATAATACAAGGTTATTTCAGCACTGTCTTGTTATTTGTTTACGTCTTCAGATACGCAATTTACTTATACTGTGTATAATCATATGACCAATTTTTGCGATAAAATTTTATTAATTTGACACTCAAGAACACAGTGAATGTTATTAGTTTAATTAAAATTTTGCGCAATCATGATAATTTCACTTAGATAAAGAATTTACAGAGCCATATGTGACATCGGGTCATAAATAAGGTTCATATTCACAAATGATTACAGATTTTATATTATAACAAATAAACACCGTGACTGCCTCCGTGGCGTGGTGGTATTTCGGTACGACTACGGTTCTGAGGTCTCGGGTTCGATCCCCGGGTCGGGCAAAGTGATATTGGATTTTTCCATATCAGCCCGGAGTCTGGAATTTATGCTCGATATGGCGATAGGCTCGCCCCCATCACATCTGGGACGGAACTAAGCTCGGCGAAATGTGGGTGTTCTAGTTCGCTAGTACGCCTCTGCCTACCCCTTCGGGGATACAGGCGTGAGCTTATGTTATGTTAACACATTAACAAATTTAGCTTAAATACCGACTTCTAACTTCAAAGTTTATCAGATCTTAATAAAATATATGATACCACCCTTGAAGTAAGCTCTATCGAACACTAAAAGAATCTTGAAAATGATTCCACATTTGCAAGATAACAAGCATCCCCAGAGAGGGTTGACGTCAGGCAGGCAACCGTTGACAAAACTAAGCCAAATCCTTTCTGCAACATGTTTGAAAAGGTGTGTTGCGCTCACCCCACATTAAGGTGGAATAAGTGCAGGTAGAAAGAATTTGCTGAAGATATCACGTAACATACATAAAACATAAGCTCATGCCTGTATCCCCGAAGGGGTAGGCAGAGGCGCACTAGCAAACTAGAACACCCAGATTTCCCCAAGCTTATGTTGCGTCCCAGATGTGATAGTGGGCGAGCTTATCGCCATATCGGGCACAAATTCTAGACTCCAGGCTGTTACTGTAAAATCCAATATCACTTTAATGACATGACTAAATGATATCGAATCGTAGTCAAAATCGAATCGAATGTCAAAAATTACCAAACAGTTCTCATTTCTTATAAAGAAGACGTTAGATTTAAGAACTACGCTAGAATCTAATCAACCCACTAAAGTTAGCACAAGCTCGTGCATACTAAAAGCAAACCCGTCTCGCCTTCCGAAATTAAAAAGCATTTGACAATTCAGCATTTCCCCGTTTTGTTACATAAATGATGCTACGGGTTGCAGTTCAGAATTTTAAATAGGTGCACCATAATTGGGCCGCCGAAAATTTCACTCACCGAACGAAATGCGACAGCGAGCTGCCACTTTACGTCAGTTTTCTGTGAGACGGTGGTAGCAAACCGGTCGAGCCGGCCCATTTGTAGACGTTACTGTCTACTGCGTGGTTCTACCAACTCTCTCGTCTTACGTAATTCTTTACCATTCACTGAACATTCTAGGGTGTAAGGGGGCGACCATAAATTACGTGAGGTGTTTAAGGGGGGGAGGGGGTCGAGTCAAATCTCATCTAATCTTACGTTGGAGAGAGGGGGGTCTCGGCAAATATCACGCAATTTTTTTTCTGATTGAAACAAAAAAAAATATACTATTTTGGTCCATTTAATCCAGATTGTACATGCGTTTACGTAAGAAACTCACATTTTAAAAAATCACACGTGAGATTGGGGGATGGGGGAGGGGGTTGAATAAAATCTCACGACATCTCACCAGGGGGGGAGGGAGGGGCAGAAAATTTAAAAAAACACCTCACGTAATTTATGGACGCCCCCTAAACTGTAATAATCTCCCTCGCATTGTAGTAGGTAGGTAGATGGTGGTACTAATGTTTGAGATCATTTTTTTGTATGGAAACTTGCTTGATAGTTAATAATATTAAATCTCATTGTCCACGAATTACAAATATTTAATTATTGATGTGCTTTCAACATTCTTGAACAATAGACCAGATCGATTCTAATAATTACCTCCACGCAACTCATTCCCAAACAAAGAAGGTAATTAACTGAAATCCCATTTCTACTCCAAGTTCAAGCGATCAAATCTTAATATAATCCATTTTAAATATCTATTTTCCGTCTCCAAGTGACGGGAAATTGAATAACTAGGCATCTGGTGTTTGGTTGACAATAACCTCAGATAAGATGCCAGTTTAACAAAGTTTTATTGAAAAGAACCAATATGGCGGAAAAGTTAATCGTGTTTTTCCACTATAACTTTTAGAACTTTTTCTTCACAGCAGAGTGATTACACAGGACTTGATGATAAGCGAAGTGCATTCCACCAGTTTATCGGTGGTCATCAAAGTCAGGTGGGATTGCATAGGGGCTTCTTCAAACTCCAAAGAATGAAGAAGCAAATCAAGGGCCTACATCAAGACAGGCAGATGACTGATGTAGATACAGGGACCTTAGAATATAACTCCCGTACACTCCCCATCCAACCTTCAAGTCGCAAGCCCGTCGGGAGGACCGGATACGCACTGGCTGATCATGAACCGTGATCCACACAATGTGTGCTAGTCACTGTGGCATATTTGTACACCATATTATGTAAGGTGATCGCTATATGAGTAAACCTACTACCAGTAATAATCAGGAGAAAAACGAAACGTAACTTAAAAATTTTAACCTCATCAGTGGACTTGCAAGTAAAGACAATTACATTACTGACGCAACTATATCCCTTGTTACACGCACAGACGACGTGACGTGTCAATATGAATATCGAATAAGCCGAAAACCCTGCTTCATTTTCAATGTTCCTAGTGCCCCGTCCATATTTTTTTACGTCCCTAGTTACACCAAACATTGTTACAACGCTTAAGATGAAACGAAACTAAATTAAAATGGAGCCGTTACGACTGCCATTATAAAGATAAATAAAGTGAGATTATGAAGATACCAATGGGATCCCATTACGACCCTCATTATCGTTGAAAAAAGCACTTAAAAATATACATTTATAATGTAGGTCCGTATCGCAGTTGAGCTCCTGCCAACAGTTTAAAAATTGTAATCTGGCACAAATGCAGAAAACTTGCGTATGTAAAAAGTTGCTGTGTAATTTTGATATAATATTAAACTACGCTTACATTAGGAATACTACACTTATTTATGTCTGTCGAAACGAGTGTCGGAGGTTCGAGACCAACCCCAGAATGGAGTATACACCTCTGATATTTCTATGTTAAGTGTATTGCTATAACGGTGAAGGAAAACATCGTGAGGAAACCGGCATACCTGAGAATTTCTCCACAAAAGTTTTGAAGGAATGTGAAGTCTACCAGCCCTCATTAACCCAGCATGGTAGATTAAGGGCTTAACCGCTCTCATTAGTAGAGTATGCCCGTGCCCAGCAGTGGGACAGTAATATTACTAATATTATTATCATTCATTTATCTGTAAAAGCACAAAACGTATGTTTTTTTCCATATATATTTTACTTTTATTATAATACAAAAGAAACACAGTAAAATACTATGAAAACGGATTTACATAAACCTATTTGACTCACAATTGCTAAATCTATTGGGTGAATGCAAAAACTTCGTAAACCCACGAAAAGCATTTTCCGTTTACATTAGAAGCACGTAACAGGTAGGTACACTGACCATTCGCTATAATGAGTGCTCGGCGGAATGACCGGCTCAATGGAACCAGCCTCCGAATGGAATGACTACAATAAACGGAATTGCATATCGCCGGACTGCGGGCTGCGACTACGTGGGACTGGAACTTTGTGCACTGAATGTATGAATTTTTATGCGGGTCTTGTATTACTTTCGTGGAAAACGAAAATGATTTTTCTTTTTCGACCGACTTCCAAAATGGAGAAGGCCCTCAATTCGTCTTTATTTTTTATGTATGTTACGCGATATCTCGGCCAAATGTGGACCGATTTTCAAAATTATTTTTGTACTCGTTAGAGATTATTTCAAGGGTCGTCCCATATAAATGTGGTCACAATCGGATACATTTTGAAGTTGGTCCGTTAGGTTTCTAAAATTGTAATTATTATAGACTTTAAAAATAAGGCGGTTCTAATTTTTAATTATAATCGACTTCAAAAAAAGAAACATATTTGTCACAACTTACAAGCAATCATTCCCGAAAATATCTACCAAATTAAATCTGTCTAATCTATGAAACATCTGCTGTATTACAGTACTTAGATATGTAGGTTTAGATCAATGTTGAAATGATGTGGTGTATCATAAATAAACGATTACCTATTCTGTTACATAAATAGTAAGGTGCTTAATGACTTATTTAAAATCTTTATCACTAGCACATCTCAATTTCTTTTGAAAATTCCATCAAGTGTAATTTATTTTTTCACACATTATTAAGTTTATAACAAAACAGCCAGGGCGTGCTGTATGTTGCTCTGACGGAAAAATTTATCGCCCTCTCGAAGCTGCACTAAAATTGCCGTAAAGTCTCAGCATGTTCGCAAGGGGAAATGGCAAGATTTAACCGATAAAATATTATACATTGTCGACGACGAAATTGTTTTGAGATAAATAGGTGTTCATAAGACTTATGTACACCATACTTACAATCGGGTCTAGAGCAAGCATGCCGCATGGGCCAGGATTTAAAAAATCTGTAGCTCTCTTGAATATATTGATTTGCAATTAATTACAATTGGTATCTGGGTTTAATACCAAATTACAAACGACAGTCTTTGTTTCCAACTGTCCATCCCCCCCCCCCCTCCTGTACCTATTTTCCAAGTTCCTACGTTGCAGAAATAATTTGGCCTAGTTTTATATGACCAGTTGCCAGCCTGACGTAACCTTTTGGAGATCCAGATCCAGATAGAACACAGGCCCTCTCACTTTACAGCTCATATTTGCTACTTTTAAGAAGTGACTATGTACCCAAATCATTTTGTCTACTAAGAATATTTTTTCTCATGGCCCATCTCGAGACCTGTCCACTGTCCATCCTTCATTAAACTCGTTTTGTACTACGGATACCATTGTACATATAGTTTTATCTGTAATTTTAAATTCAACATCAAAGTTTATCTGTCTAGACTGTACTAAATAAATTCGATTTCAAATTACAGACGCTGATGTGCATTTACGTTGGTATTTATATTATTTCATATGTTTTATTTTTTTAAAAACTTACTTAACGTTACGAATTAAAATATAGATCAAACATAATTATTAAATATTATTACACAATCCAGTACAACTTCTACTAAGACCACAGTTTAGTTTGTAACGCAACTCATCGAGTAAATGAAATATAATATTTTAGAGAAAGAACACTTTATTTTAATGTGACGCCACCGAGTAACGCGTTCAAATTGTTACAGTGAATAAGAGTCCCATGAAATCATAATAATAAAATCATAATAATTGTGTAATTTTTCAACGTAACCTTATAGTGGAATCATTTAAGTGAAATCCGTTCAGTAGTTTATGAGATTAAGTACCCCTTGCATCCAAATTTACTTTGTCTCTTTTTTTTTACTGTAGATCTATAATCGATTATACCTTTTCCTCTCATCCTCTGTGCTTCCTAAACATAAGCTCACGCCTGTATCCCGGAAGGGGTAGGCAGAGGCACACTAGCGAACTAGGACACCCACATTTCGCCGAGCCTAGTTCCGTCCCAGATGTGATAGGGGGCGAGCCTATCACCATATCGGGCACAAATTCCAAACTCCAGGCTGATATGGAAAAATCCAATATTACTTTGCCCGACCCGGGGTTCGAACCCGAGACCTCAGAGTCGTACCGAAATACCACCACGCCACCGAGGCAATCATCAGGCTTCCTAAACATAAAAATATAAGCAACTCCTACGTCAATGTTTCTAAACCCTAAATCATGTCTAATGTCTAGTTGGAAGCCTGAAAACGTCCAAACTGTCGTCAAATCGGCTCAATCGATGGATGTGACCAACCTATCACGTTCGTAGAGCTCCATCAGGCTGAGCATTTGTCGTTAATCCCGGGACGTGCAGATTTCATCACGTACACACGAACAATTTCGTTCAAAATTCACCGTCGATCTTTCAAATATATTGCGATTATTTGTGAGCTATGAGCAGTGACAGCTTAGTAATACGAAATTTATTTTAAAGATTTCCATTTCTAAAGTTAATAGCACACCTCATCACATCATCAGCCATAGGACTTTCACTGCTGAACATAGGCCTCCCGTAAAATAAAAAAAAATGAAAGAATATTGTTGCTATATTTTTTACACCTGTACCTATTTCACCTTGATTTCGGACTTACGAAAATAGACGTACGGGCACCTAAAAAAAGAGGCATATCATGCAATTGATATATTGAGTGATTGGCTAATATACTTACATATCTACATGTGTTTATGTGGACTGCCTCGGTGGCGTGGTGGTATTTCGGTACGACTACGGTTCTGAGGTTTCGGGTTCGATCCCCGGGTCGGGCAAAGTAATATTGGATTTTTCCATATTAGCCCGGAGTCTGGAATTTGTGCCCGATATGGCGATAGGCTCGCCCCCTATCACATCTGGGACTGAACTAAGCTCGGCGAAATGTGGGTGTTCTAGTTCGCTAGTGCGCCTCTGCCTACCCCTTCGGGGATACAGGCGTGAGCTTATGTTATGAGCTTATGTATGTTTACTCGACTTATAAATTCTAGAGTCAATAAACGAGTTTTCTGTCGGTAAAAGTTTAAAATACGTATGTACTTATTTTGTATTACTTTTGTTACAATCCACGGCGAAAATTAGCACGTACTTATTCTTAATTTCACAATCTTGGTAAGAATTCCACAGAAGTTTGTAAAAGAGACTCTTACATCTCGGTTATGAGAAAAGTTTTTATACTAACCGCATAAAGGAAATGTATTGCTCTTTCAGTTAGGTCACCAAGTAGAAACTAGACAAACGTAATCTGCGTAAAGCTGATTTCACATGTTATAACCATGGACTAAAAGGATGGTACCGTCGCATCGCTTCGTGACAATCATTGCCAACAGAAAATGCATCAAAAATACTTCACAAACACTATCACTAAATTATCTTACTTTCAACGTTTTAATCGGTAGAACACTATTTTTTTGGTAAAGTGTGGCAAGGGACAATATTTCCACGTTTTGGCGATAAAATTATGTTTTGTTCACTTTAAACGGCATTTTAGTTATCGAACAGTAGCTCATACTCCTACGTCATCATCATCATCATCATCAGCCATAGGACGTCCACTGCTGAACATAGGCCTCCCCCAAAGATTTCCAGATCCTACATATTATTATTATTATCATCTTACTCCTACGTATTACAACTTATTTCAATAAATACTGTATTATATCTATAACCTCATCCACTCCGACTCTTTCTTTCTACCTGCCCTTATCCCACTTTAATACGGGGTCGGCGCAAACTTTTTACAGCATGTTGCAGAGAGGATTTGGCTTAGTTTTTACGACTGGCTGTCTGCCTAACGCCTCCCTATGAGGGATCCAGTCCCAGCAAATTAAATTAGAAAATTTCTTTAACCGACCTGGGAATCGAACCCAAGACCTCCCGGTCTACAGCTCATACATGCTGCCACTAGACCAAGAAGGCGACAACCTCATTCACTCCGACTATTGGGAAAAATTCATAAAATCGAATTTACTCACAGATTCATACCGATACCAATGCATAAATTTATGCTGATACAGACTAGGGAAATTCAAAAGTTATCAAGTACGGAGGCGGCGAATATGATCGGCTAAGCTTGACTGGGTTGAATGCATTACCATAATCCGTCGATGCCATCGATTTTTCCGCCTACCAGCTTAAATAGCGTTTCTGGAAATTTACTACAAGGAACGAAAAATAATTAAGCACCTACACAAAGGGAACCTTTTATCGATCGATCGCCAATTCGTCTGTATTTTTTATGTATGTTTCCCGATATCTTCGCTAAATGTAGACCGATTTTTAAGATTATTTTTGTATGTAGTGTGGTGTAACCAAATCGTGATATAATCCGTAAAAATAGTTTAATTTCAATGAATAACATTCACGTAAACCTAAGAAATCATTATTATTTTTGTGTTCGATCGAGCTTATTCCAAGGATGGTCCCATATAAATTTGGTCACGATTGGATAAGTTTTCAAGTTAGTCCGTTAAGTTTTTAAACTTGTGATTATTACGAGACCATTTTTAATCCGAACACGGCAGCATCTCTACCTGATGGTAAACGCATTGCAGTTCTAAAAACCAGTCACATAACTATACAAAACATGTAGAGCAAGAGCATTATAATATAGAGCTTTTGCTTACCATAAGTGGACCAAATAGGCCACATCAGCATTAAAACCAAAAAAACTTTAAGTAGGTACTAGAAACTTTGTGATTTATAACCATTTATAAATGTAAGTTACAAACTGTGATCGATAGGTATTCCAACGAAAAAGACGTATTTTTCTTAAGACGTGGATATCGTCTCAAGTAGGCCAACCATTAAAAGTGCATTTAACCCATTATGTTTCTTTTACGTTTATCCTTACATAGTCACAGTATCTCCAAGTAATTTCGTCAACATAGTAACTGGGCTCAAAATAAAGACGGAGGCTTGTAAAAGCCTTCAGTTGAGTATGCGCCATACACAAAGCCGCCGCGAATCGATTCAGCAACAGGTCTGCCAGAGCTTTCCACGAAGTCATTCATTACTGCAAATGTCAGCATATTGCTAATATTATTGTTTTTTCCAAATTATAATGTGGTTAAAAGGCTATTGTTATAAGATTTAAATAGAGCTGTGTCCATGAGACAACTTGCATTACAAATATGGTAATAATTCAACAAATACTTAGTGGTAGGTATTCTAGGAAATGTAATACGGCACAAAACAAGTTTTTCTAAAACAGATTTTAAATTAAATTTTCTTTAATAAAATATTTTAATTATTTCAAAAGATAGTGATAGCTCAGTTGAGAGTGCTACGGACTGCCGAGACAAGTGTCGGAGGTTCGAGACCAACCCCAAAATGGAGCATACACCTCTGACTTTTCTATGTTAAGTGTATTTTCATTGTGAAATACCGCTTGTTATAACGGTGAAAGAAAACATCGTGAGGAAACCTGCATACCTGAGAATTTCTTTACAGGAATTTCGAAAGTATGTGAAGTCTACCAACCCGAATCAGGCCAGCGTGGTAGTCTAAGGCCTAACCCCTCTCATTAGGCCCGTGCCCAGCAGTGGGACAGTAATATTACAGGGCTAATACTATTATATGTTTTAACTTCCGCTGTTTTTAAGGATGGAAGAGAAATAGAGGTGGCTAGACCATCTCAACATTGATTTTTTTATTATCTTCATCAGCCATAGGACGTCCACTACTGAACATAACATAAGCTCACGCCTGTATCTCCGAAGGGGTAGGCAGACGCACTAGCGAACTAGAACACCCACACTCGCCGAGCTTAGTTCTGTCCCAGACGTGATAGGGGGCGAGCCTATCGCCATAATTTATTTACCATCATCATCATCAGCCATAGGACGTCCACTGCTGAACATAGGCCTCCCCCAAAGATTTCCAGATCGACCTGTTGGAAGCGGCCTGCATCCAGCGAATTTATTTATAGTACTAGCTTTTGCCCGCGGCTCCGCACGCGTATTTTGTAGGGCCAAAGGAAAAAACTTTTGATTTGTCGGTCCGCCCTGTCGTTTTAGTCCAAATATGGGCGACCCAGATATCGATTTTTAAGTCAATCGGCCCAAAAACAAAGAAGAACAAAATGGCGGCCACTTTTGACAGGTTTGAAAGCGGTTCTGTAGTTCGGAACCACGGGCCGACTCAGATATCGATTTTGAATTCAATCGGCTCAAAAACAAAGAAAAACAATATGGCGGTCACTTTTGACAGGTCTGACAGCGATTCTGTCGTTCGGAACCACGGGGCGACCCAGATATCGATTTTGAAGTCAATCGGCCCAAAAACAAAGAAAATCAAAATGGCGGCCAGTTTTGACAGGTCTGACAGCGGTTCTGTCATTCGGAACCACGGGGTAACTCAGATATCGATTTTGAAGTCAATCGGCCCAAAACAAAGAAAAACAAAATGGCGGCCACTTTTGACAGGTCTGACAGCGGTTCTGTCGTTTGGAACCACGGGGGGACCCAGATATCGATTTTGAAGTCAATCGGCCTAAAAACAAAGAAAAACAAAATGGCGGCCACTTTTGACAGGTCTGACAGCGGTTCTATCATTCGGAACCACGGGGTGACTCAGATATCGATTTTGAAGTCAATCGGCCCAAAAACAAAGAAAAACAAAATGACGGCCACTTTTGACAGGTTGACAGCGGTTCTGTCATTCGGAACCACGGGGTGACTCAGATATCGATTTTGAAGTCAATCGGCCCAAAAACAAAGAAAAACAAAATGGCGGCCACTTATGACAGGTCTGACAGCGGTTCTGTCGTTCGGAACTACGGGGCGACTCAGATATCGATTTTGAAGTCAATCGGCCCAAAACAAAGAAAAACAAAATGGCGGCCACTTTTGACAGGTCTGACAGCGGTTCTGTCGTTCGGAACCACGGAGCGACCCAAATATCGATTTTGAAGTCAATCAGCTCAAAAACAAAGGAAATCAAAATGGCGGCCACTTTTGACAGGTCTGACTGCGGTTCTGTCATTCGGAACCACGGGGTGACTCAGATATCGATTTTGAAGTCAATCGGCCCAAAAACAAAGAAAAACAATATGGCGGCCAGTTTTGACAGGTCTGACAGCGGTTCTGTCATTCGGAACCACGGGGTGACTCAGATATCGATTTTGAAGTCAATCGGCCCAAAACAAAGAAAAACAAAATGGCGGCCACTTTTGACAGGTTTGACAGCGGTTCTGTCGTTTGGAACCACGGGGGGACCCAGATATCGATTTTGAAGTCAATCGGCCTAAAAACAAAGAAAAACAAAATGGCGGCCACTTTTGACAGGTCTGACAGCGGTTCTGTCATTCGGAACCACGGGGTGACTCAGATATCGATTTTGAAGTCAATCGGCCCAAAACAAAGAAAAACAAAATGGCGGCAACTTTTGACAGGTCTGACAGCGGTTCTATCGTTCGGAACCACGGGGCGACCCAGATATCGATTTTGAAGTCAATCGGCCCAAAAACAAAGAAAATCAAAATGGCGGCCAGTTTTGACAGGTCTGACAGCGGTTCTGTCATTCGGAACCACGGGGTGACTCAGATATCGATTTTGAAGTCAATCGGCCCAAAAACAAAGAAAACCAAAATGGCGGCCACTTTTGACAGGTCTGACAGCGGTTCTGTCATTGGGAACCACGGGGCGACTCAGATATCGATTTTGAAGTCAATCGGTCCAGAAACAAAGAAACAAATTTTCAACCCCTATTTCATCCCTTTGTAGGATAAAAATATATCGCACCCAATTTCTGTCCTTAGGGCTAAAACTATCCTCATACGAACTTTCTTAAAAATCCGTTCAGCGGTTTCTGGATTCCCATAAAAACTTTCATCCCCTATTTCATCTCATTAGGGGTTGATTTAAAAAAGTGGCCCATTTGTATCCTTAAACTCAAAGGTATCCACTGTCCCATACCAAATTTCATAAAAATCCATTAATTGGACCTTAAATCCCCATACAAACTTTTAACCCTTATTTCATCCCTATAGGGGTTGATGAAAAAAAATGAAGTACCCCATTTTAATCCCTAGGGTCAAATGTATCCTCATACCAAATTTCATCAAAATCCATTAAGCGGTTCCAAAATTCCCATACAAAATTTTCATCCCCTATTTCATCCCTTTAGGGGTTGATTTAAAAAAAATAAAGTACCCTATGTCCGTCCTTAGGGTTAAAAGTACCCATATACCAAATTTCATCAAAATCGGTTCAGCGGTTTAGACGTGAAAACGCCACAGACAGACAGACAGACAGACAGACAGATAGACAGACAGACAGACAGACAGACAGAGTTACTTTCGCTTTTATTATTTATTAGTAAGGATTATATTTATCTTTAGTCGTCTCCTTGGTCTAATGGCAGCATGTATGGGCTGTGGACCGGGTGGTCCTGGGTTCGATTCCCAGGTCAAAGCAAATTTCTAATTTAATTTGCCTGGGAATGGATCCCTCATAGGGGGTTGACGTCAGGCAGGCGGCCGGTCGTAAAAACTAAGCCAAAACCTCTCTGCAACATGCTTGAAAAATCTTATCTTTAGTAAGTCTCTATACATTTGAAGCACAAATTATAATACAAGTTTAGTTATAGTCTAAAATTTCACAATGTCTTGTGTAATCAACCAACAACAACCCAACAAAAGATATTGTGAAATTTTAGACTTTAATACTGAACTCGTATTATATGTACGTACGTAGTATATATGTACCTACATTGTGTAAAAGATTAAAGACTGCTAAACTCGTAACAACAAAATCGTAACGAAGCAAAATACCAAATTATCCACGTAACACATAAACCCCTACATCAATCCTCGAGGTTGTTCATTTATCCCCAAGGCGCCAGACCGTATGTTTCCGCTTTTTTTCTCGTGAACCTCATTCTTTCTTCTGGCTATTGATTGATCGATCCAATTACGGGGCCTTAAATAGATCGGTAATTAATAATACATAGATTTGTCATAATTATTTTGATCGATTGTTAATAAAAGAAAATTGATAGCGGTTTTTTCTAAACCTATTCAGTGTTGAGTTTTATATTTTGGTTTTCGTAGGTATGTCAAGTTGAATTATAATCATGATTTCACCTAACATAAGCCCATGACTGTATCCCCGAAGGGGCAGGTAGAGGCGCATTAGCGAACGAGAACACCCACATTTCGCCGAGCTTAGTTCTGTCCCAGATGTGATAGGAGGCAAGCCTATCGCCATAACGGGCAAAAATTCCAGACTCCGGGCTATTACAGAAAATCCAAAAAATCCAATATCATATTGCTCGACCCGGGGATCCAACCCTAGACCTCAAGACTACTACGCACTACGTACGCAATACCTACGCCACCGAGGTAGTCCCAAGAATGAATTTCACCTTAGTATCTATGTATTATAACATTCATCTATTATTCGGGCTGTTACGTTATGTAATCCACTGAAACAATTTCGATAACATTAAGTATAAAGAAAGTTTCAACCCTAGGCATGCGAAGGCTACCTTTAGCCTCACTCAACATACCTAACAGGGTTGATATAATGGCGCGTACACACCGGCCAAACGAAGGTGAAAGAATCTATGCCTGTTTCATTCTCACAACAGCCAAAGTTTATTTGTGTGAACGCAACAGGCATAGATTCTTTCGCCTTCGTTCGGCCGGTGTGTACTCGCCATCAGACTAGTTTTTAGGATTTTCTTTCTACCTGCCCTTATAAACCCACTTCAATGGCGGCGCAACACATATTTCAAGCATTTGGCAAAAATGAAAGTAGTTTTTCAGGAGTGCCATTTTGCATAAGTACCTTACAAAGACGTTCAACAGTACAAAGATGGGACAATAGAATCAAACTTGTGATCCAGAAATTGTTACCTCTAGGTAATGAACTTCAGTTTATTTTTGTAAGTATTTTTTATATTTACCTTATTGAAAGAGTAAAATAAAATAATTGATGTTCTATAACATTAGGGTGTTAATTGTAATAAGCGCCCTCACATTGTTATAAGTGGATTTTTTTTTATGGAAACTTGCTTGATTGCCCGTCTATAGTAATATTAAATCTCTTTGGTGCCCTATTTTATACCTGCTGCAAAGCAATTCTAAATGACAAGCAAACCTATATTATATTAATGTTTTATAATACAAGAAATACAACATTTTATTAATTAACAATTCATATCAAAATAATTTATATAAGATATTGTAAACACTATGGAAACTATAGAGATTTGTCAAATTGTAGTGCTAAAATATCTGGAGTTCTTAACAATGCTGTTTCCATGTTAACACAAGAAGGAGTCTGCAAACCACGAACTAAAATCTCACTGCCGTCTGGATTCCAACTACCAAATTGTGCCTTAAGTATTGTTTTTTCATAAGTTAAAATACTGCATGATTGACCTATATAAAAACAGAAAATTATATTTAGTATTTCCAAAGACTTCTATGTATTTACTAGACAAGCTGTTTCGAAGTAAAATTGTGGCACATGACAGTGAGTGTTTAATGTTTCACGGCTAAGGAAAAGAGCAGATTTCTATAGTGAGTTGATTAACAGAGACTTAGTGCGCACATTCTATGTACCGAACAGTCTAGTAGTATACATAGAAGTCTTTGAGTATTTCTAGAACATTATTGTAATGTCATTTTTTTAAAATAATGTGTTCAAATAAGATTGAAAATATAGGTAGGTTTAGTATTATAGGACTCTGAAAGCACCAAATAAACTTATCATGTAATTTTGTGTAAAAACCAACCACTATGAACAAAAACAATATATTAAATAAAGAATAACCAATAAAGAGACTTATAACCTTAAGGATCTTACCACTCAATTCATTTAAAGCTCTTAGAAAAGATTCTCGAAGTTTCGCTCTTGCGTCTTGTTCTGGTGTAGATGTTTCAATGTCTTCTGTAGCAGATAACATGGTTAAAATTTAAAAGAACTGTATCTACTATAAAAGTCTGCAAGGCCTAGTTTGTTTTGTTTGGTTTTGTTTACAAAATTATTGACAGTAGTTTGACAGATCGCAGTAGTGACAACTGGCAAGCAACAATCAGAGATGTCCCGACTCCCAGTCCCGGTTCGTTAAAAATGTTTTATATCCGGCATTTTATGTGGTGGATATCTACGGATACAGGCACATCACTAGTGACATCTGTTTTTTTTTTTTGTTCGGAAGGAACCGGCTAAAGTCAGAGACTATAATTTCTTAGTGTTAAGTGGTCACATAGGTGATACGATGCGAATATCTGCACTGCAGTGACTAATTTTCAGTTTCATAAGTCATCGGTTTATGTATGTAATATATAGATTATGGTGTTAATTACCGCATTAAATGTCTGTCATATTTAAACAATGCTTCGTCTTGTTTCGCAGAACGGTAGAAGGCTGTAAATATTGTAATAAAACCACTATCATAAACCTCAGAAACCAGGTACAAGTTGGCTCTGAATATTTATTGGTCTAGTTAGTGCACTTATTGCGATCTATTATGCAGTAATAGTATGTAAGATAGTAACCTAGCTATCTAGGTTCTTTCTTTCTTGAATTATGCTATGATAAATAATTATATCAGCTTTATAATTATTACTGTCCCACTGCTGGGCAAGGGCCACCTTTTCTAATGAAATGGCTTAGGCCATAATCTACCAAACTGGCAGTTTGATAGACTTCACATAAATAAAACAATTAATATTTCCTCATTTTTTTTATTATTAAAATTGTCCCTAATAGTTCACACTTCCATATTCATACACGAAAACACAATGACATAATAATTGTGAAATAAAAAATATTTTTATAAATACCTGAATCACTCCTCAGTGGAAACTCGTTTACAGTATAAAGAGTGACGTCCTTAGGGATCAAACATAATGCAGAGGTAGCTACATGTTACAAAATATTATATTATAACCTAAAAAGGACTTTTGCTCACCAAGCTATTTATTTAAAATTACAATTCATTAGAATATGGTGTAATTGGCCAAGCATTTATTATCGCAATAAGCTTTTTGGCACCACTGAGTCCCTAATGATTGACAAAATTTCAGAACACTAATTCATTCTTAAAGGACTTTTTATGCTCAATAGATACAAATGGGAAAAAGTATTTAATTAACTAATTACTGGTATCATCTACTTTATTTGTGCACATCAACAGCCACCATATTGAATTATATTAATAAAAATACACAAAGCAGAGTGAGCAAGAGTCCAAATAATAACAAGCCCTTTAAACGAGGACCACATGCTTCTCAACTATCTATCAGTATCAACAACTAACATCGAAATTTTCTTAAATACGCTTGGATATACTATGTCACCTCGAAACCGTTGTCTGCGGGCGATTGTACGGACGCGTCCGCTCTTCGTGTGTCTTAATTTCAAAAGTACCTCTTTAACTGAAGTCTCAGCTGACAGTGATCTTCGTAGCCCTCCTTTATAGTATCCCAACTGAAAAGTCCATGAAGCAAGCTAGTAATGCGCCCTTGGTTAAAGTTAATAGGATTTCGCCAATCAATGACTGAATGTTAGTAATTAAACACCTTTAAAAAGTATTCACAATCATTGACAAGCGCAACTCCATTGGGGTTTAAGGATAAGTTAATACTTTAGGGCATTATGTTTAGTATTTTATGTGAAATTATTTTACAAACTGTATTATTAAATAATTTAATGATAACCATAATGCCCCACATAATTTGGGTACCTGGAAACATACAGATGATGTGATAACAGCATCCAATATTGTGAAGTAAAGAGCACAACATGTTGCTCCCTTCACATCGCCAAAACAACATTGAACATAATACCAATACAATGAATGTGGACATTATTAATTATCATACAAAACATGTGTATAAACATTGCTAAAATTAAATATTTGTGGTCTGTTTAGAATTCAGTAGATTGCTTGGATTGAAACAGAGTTGAAATATTACTGCGTTATGTTGCGCTGTAGCCACCCACTCAAATCAAGAATTGGACGGATCGTGTGCCCTAACAAATACCTGGCATCGCATCCGCGATCGGCATCACTCGTCAACTCGCGACGACGAACAATAACGTGTTGGAAATACCTCAAAGAAACGACGACGAGTCGAACCGCTCATGTGTTAAGACTTCATTAGAAAATCGCCATCCTAACAACCATCAATCGACAGATTGATATGAAACGGAAAGGCGATTGACCAATAAGCCTTTCGACTGTCAGCTCTCGGCAACTATTCAAAATACCAATTAAATACCTGCCAAGTCCGTCGGTGTGACGACAACTATCGAATTGAGAGTGCAAATGGGGGTCAACATTACTTCCCCATTATGTTTGCCATATACCGAAGTTATATTTTGGTATGCTACATTAAGCTGTAAAACAACAGTGTTCACTTTATTACTTGTATTATTATTTTTCAGGACATTCGGGATCGAGGATGTGGACGGTACAAAACGAGTAAAAGACGTGAAAGGAAAGTGTGGTAAAAGGCAAAGGTACTTCGGGTGTGTAATGATTCGGTTTTAAATAGGGACTTTGTTGAGATAGTGAATACTTACCGGTTTCAGGCGCTTTTGTGATACCTCAGTCATGCTAGTGGCGGTCTCGTGAACGCCGACGAACGGACGTCCGTTCGTACGGCGATTCTGGAAGATAACAATCTTATTTGTACCACATTACACAATAGATCTCTTACTGCAAGATATATTGACTGAGAAAAAATGTTTAATCCTAAAAGCTCTGTGTTTAATATGACAATAAACAAAAGTGTTCGTAAACCGTTAGAAAAATCACAATAATTGTGATTCGTCTTACACCTCCTGAACTTATATGATCCAAAAAGGAATAACAGTGTAGTTATAAATCTCACTTCTCTCCTTACGATGCCTGCGTTCCCGTTCGCGCTCGCGGTCACGTTCGCGTTCTCGCTCGCGCTCCCGCTCGTCGTGGCGACTAGACCTCTCCTCTCGAACCGCTCTAAAAACGAGAATGTTTGATATTTAATAAACAGAAGCGATTGAGTAAGCGGAATATATTTACATTAGATACAGCTTACGTAATAATCAGATAAATACACCACTAGGTACTTTGACTCTACTATGCACTTGAGACAAAACCAAAATATTCTGAATGGTGAGCGGCCCAAAAAGCACTGGCTGCACATTTTGAAGGATGATATGAGAGTTAATAGTGTAACTGTAGAGAATGCTCAAGACTGAAGTGTTTAAGTAGGAAGGCAGACCCTGGCACTAGGGTACTCACCGATGCCGCTCTCTCTCCTTATCCTTATCCCGTTCCCGCTCCCGGTCTACCCGCTCCCCGCCCCGCTCCCGGTCTCGCTCCCGGTCCCGCTCCATCCGCTCCCGGTCACGTCGGTCGGAGCCGAGCCCCCCGAGCCCGCCGCTGCTCCGTGAGTTTCTCTCCCTATCTCTCTCCTCACGACGCCGCCTCTCTTTCTCCTGCTGTTCCTTCTCCCGCGATTCGTTCATTTCCTCATACGCTTGACGGAGTTTAAAGTATCTGAAAGTAAATAAAAATAAATTGCTTGGTTTCTTTTATTTTCCTTCAGAGCCAAAGCATTGCAGTGTATGTAATGGCAAGTGCAATACAGTACACATACGCTGCCGACTATCATAGAAAACAGGTCAAAATTTTGAGCATACTGGTTGTGCATTCTTGTACAGCATGAGTTATTGTTCCAATGTGTTAAAAATATTTAGTATTATTTCCAGCAGCAAAATGACATCTTAAAAGTACAATTTTAAACTAGTTTCAGTTTGTTTGTCAATTGGACCGTGTTACGCAGAAATGACCCAACCCACAAAAAAAAATGTTATTGATGCCAACATGTTCGAAACCATTAATAGACCATATTGGTGTACATTTTTTTTTCTTTATGTGGGTTGCATCATTTTTGCGTAACCCGGTTCACTTCTCAAAAAACCTATAGCTATCTCACCCGACATGTTGTTTTCCAGAGAGATGATCGTCGATCCTTTGCTGAGCATCACCAACAATCAAAAAGGCACCACACACAGGACACACCTCCATCTGCTTCTCTTGGGCAGCTGCCAACTCTGCTGTCATCGACCAATGGCTACAGACCAATACATTCCATAGAAATACACAATAATTTCAATATTATCTTACATGTTGGTCTTAAATATGGCATTCATTAAAAGATGATTGGCAATACTACATTTGAATGAACCTTTAAGGTGGTTCTAAAAACAGAAAAATAAATCTTTTAGCCCCTTACTTATAAAAATATTTAAGCGCTGCTTATCTTTAGCCATATATTGTCCCATTTATTTTTAAACAATTTAACGCAAGGAAATCAGTAACAAGTTATTCTTGGCGCAAAGATAGGCGAAGATGTTTTTATAAATAAGGCCCTTAGTTTTATTTTGTGATCAAAGTGTCTATGGGCGAGGAGATCACATACTATACCCACCTGCTCATTAGCCAGTCTCTACAATAAAAAAAGATAGTTATAGCCTTTATAAATTTATTGGATTTTTTCCATATCAGCCTGAAGTCTGGAATTTGTGCCCGATATGGCGATAGGCTTGCCCCCTATCACATCTGGGATGGAACTAAGCTCGGCGAAATGTGGGTGTTCTAGTTCGCTAGTGCACCTCTGCCTACCCCTTCGGGGATATAGGTGTGAGCTTATGTTATGTTATGTTTTATAGCCTTTATTTATTTAAAAAAGTGAGGTGTCATACCTATTTTCTTGTTGCTTTAGTAACTGTTCTTTCTCTTCTTTCAGTCTGTCACAGAGTTTCATCAAACCCTGGGCTTGTTCCACGTCACCTCGTATTCCGGCTTCCTCTGCTTCTTGTACCAGTGATGTTATTTTTTCAGACAACAGTTGAACCTTAATAAAATAATGTTATAGTTTATAGATGCTATTATGTTGATAATTTTATTTCAAATATATACATATTTAAAATATTACAAAATACACATCAACAATAGTTAAAGGAGATTGACGATTTTAAGTTTTCCTGTAACTCTAGTTTTTTCTTAGAATTGAAAGCTCTTCTGTTTGGATGGTACTTCTGGCATTGCTAATGTCCAATTGCCGAATTTAGTAAAACTAAAGCCGCGTCTCGTGTAACTGTTTTTCTCGAAACAAAACACATACACAAAACAATGATTTTTGCTGTCTCCTGTTCATAGAACAATGGACCTAGATAAAAATGTTTAGCAAAACCATGTTTTGTGTAATATTTTAGTGCAGGCAACGTGGCTTTACAGTGTTATTTACCTGCTCTTGATTCTTCTCAGTCTGGGCCTGTGTCATGGGTGGACCTTCAGGTTTTGAATTCATCAGCTCCAATCTTTGCTTACCCTTTTGTATTTTTCCTGAAATAATAATAATAATAAATACACCCAACAGTCACACACCTAGTCCTGACCCCACACTAGGTATAACCTGTATTGTGGGTGTCAGAGACTATGAGAGACTTTCGGTCTCATAACACCTAGACCCGAAACAAATATATATTGGCCACACAGACATTTGTCTCCATGCGGGAATGGAACCCGCGACCTCACATTTCACAGCAGGCTACTCGCCCGCTGCAGCATGGAGGCTATATACAATGTTTGCAATCTAAGTTAGCATTGTTAAGACAGAGTTGCATAAATGTAATTAGCATGTTCGCATTGAGCTAAATTATCAATGACTTCAGTTAGTTTCCACTTTAAAGTAATAAAACTTAAGTATATCTTAGCTCTGGTTATCATTTTGTAAATGTGTACAAAAATAATTTATGTCACAGTCATTAAAATATAGGGGCTTACTTATAAAAACTGTTTAACTGAGCAAATGGATAATAGCCTGTCCCTTTTATTTTCAAATGATGTGACACAAAGAAAAAAATTAAAGGCTATTCTTAGCCATTTGCTCAGCTAAACTGTTTTTATAAGTAAGGCCCTTGGTTTGTACAATTTCTATTCTTTATTGCCTCATTGTAAATTAAACTTAATCATCAGTACTTCAAGGCCAGGTCTCCTGCACTAAAATATTACACAAAACACCTACACAAAACTTGCATTTTTTATCTATGGTCCATTGTTCTACGAGCAGGTGACAGCTAAAATTGTTGTTTTGCGTATTGTTTTTAGTGTTTTGTTTCGAAAAAGCTAGTGCAGGAGACTCAGCCTAAGTTCAACAGTACCAAAACAAAAATGTCTTACTCTCAACATCGTTGATCATATGCTTGCAAAACCTCAAGAATTCTTCAACATACTGAGACTTTTTGTATGAAGATTCAGCTTTCTCAAAAAGGTCTTTGACCTCTTCATCATGGACTTTGGGACAGGCCCCAAGATCAGCTCTTGTGTTTACAAATAAATCATGTGGACAAAACTTCACCATGTAGTATTTACAGTACTGTGAAAAAACGAAAAATTACCCATTTAATGCTATATACATACATGAAATAAAAGCATATTTAGTTTGGCGTATTTAATTTTATTGGCAGTTATTCAAATTGGTATCGAGTATATTAAAAAAAATATGAATGACGTCAAAATTATTGCAGAAATAAGTGGTATAAGCCAACTCTTATTAATGTTCTTCGTTCATACTAAAATAGCAATACTCCATTTGGGATTCGATAACCTTGATACGTAAATGATGCAGAAAAAACAAGCGTCCATGAAGAGGTTATGAAATCGGAAATCAATATTGGGAAATCTAGATTTAATAGCCTGTTCTTAGAAGGAACTCACCTCAGCGTCTTCCCAATTGGGTTTCTTGATCTTTTCATTAGGATTAGTGTTGCGATGCCGTCCCATCAACTCGTCTAATAACTGGGCCGCCGCGAGCACCGCCATCACGGCTTCTGTAGTCTTTCTTTTGTCAACAACTCGAAACTTTCACTACTTCGGTATTGCTAAATACGCTATGAATTATATCCGTTAAACACACAAATAATTACACTAATAAAACTCCGTCCTAAACGTTCGATAGATTCAATCAAAAGCATCAATAATTCACAAAAAAAATCGAATCCATCTCATTTATAAACGAAAATTTAACTAATGTTGCCAATTACCATTTATTGCCAAATGCCAAGTGCAAGTCGACATGGTTTTTCAGTATAACAACCAAAGTATATACCACAGGGGGCCCCAATTGTCTTTTACAACCTATCGAGTATAAAATTGGAAAGAATCACCAAAAAATATAGCTATCTCTTTTTTACTAATAGATGTCAACTCAGGTAAAGAAGGATCAATATATAAGTGTTTATACCTATAGGCCCGCAACCGTCAATAAGCCACGCCCCCGGAACAAAGTAATAATAATACGGCAACTGAAATGGTGGTCTAGTGACGAGGGGCGTGATTCATTGCGTATGGTATCGATAACCATAAAATGTTTTATTTAGTTATTTCACGCTATATTCTTTTGCATCACATACATATTGCCACACCTGTATGCCATAAGAGGAGGCAGAGACTATAATTTTGTAATTCGTATGATTAGAAAAGCTCTAGTGCGTTTAGATGTCGATTTTCAAAAGAAACTATTTTTTTGAGTGGTCTAGTGCCAAACCAACATTTCAGCTGCCGTATTATTAGTACTTTGTTCCGGGGGCGTGGCTTATTGACCGATGCGGGCCTATAGGAACAAACACTTGTATATTGATCCTACTATACCTAAGATGACATCCGTTAGTAAAAAAGAGATAGCTTTATTTTTTGCTGATTCTATCAAATTTTATACTCGATAGGTTGTAAAAGACAATAGGGGCCCCCCTGTGGTTTATACTTAAGGTCAAGTGTGAACTGTGAAGTGTGAAGTGACATATTTCTTCGGCCGTAAAATATTAGAGACTTGGGGTGCTTTATTTTTTAATTATATTTATTAAAATATAAACATTGTTGTAGTATATTAATGTAATTTAAAACAAATAAGACATGGGTGCATTATTTGGTAAAAGCAAAAAACCTGTGAGCAGGATAACAGATCAAGACAAAGCAGTTTTACAGCTAAAACAACAGAGAGATAAGTTAAAACAATATCAAAAAAGGATGGTAATTAATATTGATAGAGATATACAGCTCGCTAAAAGATTGCTAAAAGAGGGAAAACGCGACAGAGCCAAACTCTTGTTGAAAAAGAATAAATATCAGGAGAATCTTCTACAGAACACAGATACGCAATTAGATAAATTAGAACAGCTAACTCACGATCTTGAATTTGCACAGATAGAAATTCAGGTATGTTTAAACTTGTTAAAATGTAATTTGACTTTAAATCATATTACCATTACTTATATTCTTAACCATAATATACTCAAAGTCACACACAACTCTCACAGGTAATCAGATGTCTTTTAATTTTGATCGACAATTGCAACATTAATCATCTCTGGATTTAATTATGGCTTGACAATAAGATGCTTAACTGAATAAAAGTTATAGTCCTGGGATAAAAACTGACTGGTACTTAAGATTAGGGTAGCTTGCTACTAGTAAAATAGTTTTCAATATCAGTTCAGTTGTTCTGGAAATCACCCATTGTATACAAATTGATTATTATTTTTTCATACTGATTTCTTAAGTTTACGCGAATATTATACATTGAAATAAAACTATTTTTACGGATTCAACGAAGACTGCAAAGCCTTCGAAACGTCGGGAATAATAATTAAACCCTAATCGTGATAGAATCTGTAAAAATAGTTTTATTTCAATATTATTTTTTCCTGTTTATAATATGAGTATAGAAGTATAAAACACAATAATTGTAGTTAGACTATGGTTTTAACTGCCTGAAACAAATTAATTTTATTATACAGCATTAACAAATCTAAAAAACATTAGTAATACTTATCTGAATACTATAAAAATGTACTCTCCCCTAAACCTAAAATTCACAGGTGCTCGATGGTTTAAAGACTGGAAATTCAGCCCTAAAGAAAGTACATGAAATATTAAACATAGATGAAATAGAAAAAATAATGGATGAGACCAGAGAGGGTATTGAAAAACAAAGAGAAATTGATGAGCTCATATCTGGACAACTGACAGAAGATGATGAACAAGCTGTGGAAGATGAACTGGAACAGCTTCTTGATATCAAAGATGAGCTGCCAGAAGTACCTACTGATGAAATACCAACTGCCACTGAAGATAAAGAAGAAAAAGTTGCACAGAAACGTCAAAAAGCAAAGACTGCAGAAAGAGTTGCAGTAGAAGCTTAAATAGACCAAAGCATGTGATTGTATATAAAGTATTTTAAGCATATTTTCAGATTTATTACAATATAATTATTTTCTGCTACAATATCCTGTTCCTCATTTAAAGGCTAATGTAATAGACATGATATTTTTACTTGATTGCCTCAATGGTGTAGTTGTATTTTTATTGTTTTTACTACATAACTACTTGTGATCTTGTTTGATTTCTGGGTTTGGAGTGCTGTAATTATTTATAATGTTGGGCCTGAGGCACATTCAACAGATGGGGACCCTTTTGTCGAGGCTGGGGGACTCCTCAAAGCCGTAAAGACTTGCAATACCCTCCCTGCCTTTCAATCCAGGGCCTTCTTCCGGTTAAAGTGGAGCCCCCTGTGTGATCCTGGTCCACCTGGAGTGATTTGCTTGTCTGCCAGACCATTGGGTCTGGAGACCAGGATCACACAGGGCAGCAGACTGCTGCTATAAAAAAAATGCCATACAATGATATAGTTCTACTTTTAGTATCAGTCTGAAATTTGCACCCCATATGAATATTATATTATGATAAAGGTTGCAGGAAGTTGCTGGTTGCAGCATCTGGAAATTTCTGGGGGAGGCCTATGTTCAGCAGTGGATGTCCTATGGCTGATGATGATGCCCCTTATAAAAAATATTTAAGCGCTGCTTATCTTTAACTCATAGGTTGTCCCTTTCATTTTTAAATAATGTAACACAAGGAAAAAAGTAACATGTTATTCTTAACCATTTGCCCAGCTAAAAATGCTTTTATACGTAAGGCCCGATGATGATGAATATTAGGATAAACTGGGATGTAGACAGGATTTAGGGGTGTGGACAATATTCATGGTAATGTAATGATCACACAATAATACCATCACATTATATATTAGTATGTACACAATTACATAGTATATAATTTTTGATAGACAACCAAGAAAACATTTTTAACCAACTTAATTGTTGTGACAAATGGACCGTTTGAATGTGATTTTTTTTAATGACCACATAAAATCAGGTGTATGTGGAGACTGATCTCATCTGGAATGGAAATGAACTTAGCGAAATGTTAGTGTTCTAGTTCGCCTCTGCCTTCCCTTTATCGGTATTTAGGCGTGAGAGTACGGGAGAGTAACTAAAAATATAGGGCCTTACTTATAAAAACATTTTAAGCAAATGGTTAAGAATAGCCTGTCCCTTATGGGCCTTACTTATAAAAGCCTTTTTTGCTGAGCAAATGGTTATGAATAACCTGTCACATTTTTCCTTGCGTTACATTGTTTAATAATGAAAGGGACAACCTATAGTATAAAGATAAGCAGCGCTTAAATATTTTTATAAGTAAGGGGTAAATGTGTCGAGGAAAAGTGACAGACTATTCTTTACCATTTGCTCAGCTAGTGTTTTTATAAGTATTTTTCGTTAAGTCTTGCGCACAGACATGACACATGACGTAGTCTTGCGATTCGCTACGCGTAGCCACTCATATTCCAAATGATTATTCTTAGCCTAAATGTCGGCTACAGGCAAGGAATTAAATAACAACACAATGTGATTTCTTTCACTTTTTAATCTCATTCATATCAAATTACTGAACATAATTTACTTTTTAGTACCTATTTATCTAAAAAAATTGATACACTATAAAATATAAGTTAGCGTGGCACCATTGTAGATAAGTTACCAAATGGCTGTGATATAAATTATCTCAATGATTAATCACACCTTAAAACATAAATCTTACTACTGGCGATTCTGAATCGTTAAATCCCATTTCATCAATAACATCTACCCAGCAGGTACATCCTATTATATACTTTAATACAGTTTAACACTAAAAATACGTTACAACTATGCAATATTTACAACAAAATACAAAGCTGTCGTTTCACAAGCCGACACGAAAGTGATTATAACATCACTTTGTGAGATGATGTGTTCGTGCTGAGCCAAGTATTAAAACCATTAGACTATACATAAAAAGAATGATTTATCACACTTGTACTGTACATGGCAAATAATATTTTTATTCAAGCTGGACCTTTTTCAAGAGTGAGATAACGCCTATTTTTACAAAAACTGAAAAATCACGTTTCAAAATCCAACAACAAAGGCGATTAGCAAGAGGTTTTGTATTCTCACATCAAGATGGTCCCTGCTTTGTAAGTAAATAAAATATATAATCTTATAAAAAATAGCTATGACAACATAAATATGCATTTCCGTTCGTAAAATATAATTACAAGGAACTTTTTTAACATTAACATGTACATAAAACTTGTCATACGCAAATGTGTACAAATACTGCGTATACGCAAACATATTTTTTGTCAAGTACCTAGTCGAAAAGGAATGTAACTACAGTGCAATTTTGTTAACAATTTAACAGTTTATTTTTCTTATAATAACTCAATAACTTGACGTTTAAGCCATCTCTAAAAGTACAGTTTTATGTTATTTGATAATTCAGTAACCATCTGGTAACTGTTTAGAACTAAGTTAACTGTGAAGTGCAAATGTTTTTATTAATGTATACATGTGCACTAAAATTTCAACCATTTATATGATGAAAAAAAGATACAAATTAAAAACTTATTTACCCTCTTTGCTTACAATTATTGAAAAAGGCATAAAAGCAATTTTTTTCTTATCTATACAATAAAAACTTTATATTTACAATTCTTAATATGTTACAATATAAAATGACCGCCGTTACCTCGTAAGCTATGAAAGATTATTGCATATAATTATGTATAAAAGCTCTAGGGCACACAGACATTTCAGGATTCAATATCACAATGGCGAATTACATATTGCCAGTATCTGTGTTCCTTGAACTGTAGGTAATCTATTTCTATATAACAGCCTTGAATATCCAGAGTCTAAGGTAAAGTTCATCGTAATGTTCATTGCTGTAAAGATTTGTGATATCTATGTATGGAACCAGTTGTATCACAATATTAATTCACACTCCGAATTGATAAAACTCATAACCCAACTTAGATCATAATTAAATATTCAATTATCTACACCTATTAGTATTCTTTGATTTAACGATAGATACTTCAATATATTTATTTCAATTAAACCTAAATATTTTATACACGAGCTAAAAAAAGTCTAATGAACTTAGTCTTTGATTTAAAAAATACTTAGTATATTTCGACACCGAAAAGGTCTAAAGGGAGTGTGATTTCCAAATAAAGGTTCCATTTGTAAACCATAATCAATTGGGGCTAGTCATTTGTGAATATAGTACAGATGCCATACTAAAACTTTTCCAAATTCAAATACACTGCCAAAGTGCCTTGCTAGAGCAAATTAATTAAACGAATCGCATAAATGTAGTGATATTGAGTGATATGGACAACACTATCAAATTGGTTAACGTTTTATCTACATAACAAAAAAATATCTGTCGAATAAGAACCACAATTCAATTTTTCCTAAGTTAACCATTCCTCTGAGACGCCTTACCTACGCCTTGTGCGAGTTTCACACACAGCTTATTCTCATGACGACCGTAGGAAATTTCAATAAAACCTCAATAGTGCATAGTGAGCTCAATAAAGTGACAACATTACATCATGGTAAACATAATGTCAAAAAAAAATCCAGTAATCACCATTAAACAATGTGTCAGTTGGTGATCATCAGTATACCGTTTTAATTGTCATAAATAAAAAATAAATAAAAATCATGTCATCCTGCCTTTTACTTGAATGGTTGAATAGTTACTTATGGGTATCTATACATACCACTACATTATCAAACAGCTCGTTTAGCTAATCAACGTATCCTAATATGGCAACGTGTTATGAGGCCACGATGGCAGGTTCGGGCGGATGCTAGTAGTTGACGGTGACGGGGTGGTGCTGCGCGCTGGCCGTGTGAGTGAACGTGCCCGTCGTCACGCCTTGAGCACTGGTCGCAGTTACTGGCCGCACCTGCTGCTGGTATATAGAAGAATCATTTTAGCTGTACTGGGGACCCATTTGTTTTAATTTTCATACCCCATCCCCTCGGCGCCCGCCCGTAGCATATGCCAAGAGCCTTCCCCCTTCCCCTCTAGTTTTCACGTAGTAATTTATAAATATTTATAATAATAGTTTCAAATAATTTTTTGTTGAAAAAAGTGAATAAAATATTTGAATTTTTGACATTAAGGGCGACTTGCAGTGCTATTACTAATCGCTCTAAATGTTAAAAAGTGTAATTATATAATTTTACATAATTACAAAACTAATCATCTCTTACCTGATTAACTTGGTTATTAATTTGCATAACAGCTGTGTTGTTTTGTGCCGGTTGAGGAACACTGTTCTCAGCTGGACGGTTTTCAACTGCAGCTCTATAAATGGTAATATTTAGTCAGTATTTCGAAACTGTGATTTATTTCGCACAACAGGCCTTCAATGTTAACCAATTTTTGTTGACAAAACCAGTCATTGTTATACACTCAAATTTTCTTTTATTATATGTATAGATTTTGGTTCTCTGTTGCTGATTGATATGAACTTTGACTACAGTGCAATTTCGATGACAGTGCACATAAGTGCATGATAATATCAGGTTCATTATCAGTAGTAGAGCTACTTTGTATGACGTTAAGCTAGCCTAATTCAATCTTTACAGCCAGACATTAGAATAATCCCTATTTCTCTCTTTCCCACAGTAAATAAATAATAATAAAGGCAGTGGCAGTAAGCTTTTTATTCTAAGTAAGGCAGAGCGCATCTAGAGCACCAACTATTCGCAAAACCAACTTCCGTTCCATGATGTGACAAAAGGTGGACTCTGTAAATAAGATTAACGGTATAAACCAGAGGTTCCCAAACTTCTTTTGTCTACTGCCCACTTTGAAAAAAAAGCCGCCCCCATTTTTTCACCTGCTTAAAAACCACTATAACTTCAAATTAAATAAATTATTGTGAGCTAGTTCAGCGGAGATCCCCTTATTTTCTGGGTCTTTTACCGCACCCTTTAGGCATGCAGCGCCCACAAGGGGGCGTTATCGCCCATTTTGGGAAAGACTGGAATAAAGTGTAGTGACCTGATGTCGTGCTTCCTCTCAGGCTGTTCGACTTCGATCTTGACGCACTTGTTGCAGTCGGTGGTGCAGTCCTCGGTGTCGGGCGGCGCGTCCCCGGCGGGCGGGTTGTCGCCCGCCTCCGCGTGCGTGCGACGGTGAGACACCAAATGACCTGTTGGGATATAACGCGATATCATAGCTACGGGACAGCCCCATATGCTTCCTCCAAAGATTTCCATTTTTTTTTATAGCGGAGACAAACAAGCAGATGTGTCACCTGATGGTAAGTGATCTCCACCGCCCATAGACACCCAAGACACAAAAAGAGACATGGATGCGTTGCAAACCTAAAAGGAGTAAATGGAAGAGCAGGGAAAAGGGATTGGAAAAGGGAGGGGGGGGGGGTGGTATTTGGGCCACCGGAAATGTCACTCACCGAACGAAACGCGACAGCTAGCTGCCACTTTACGCCGGTTTTCTGTGAGACAGTGTGAGACCGGTTGAGCCGGCCCATTCGTGACGTAGACGGCCCATAGACATAATTGTCTACAGCATGGCTCTCTAGCACCAATTTTGTCATTGAAAGAACTTTTTTTGTTTTTACGGGGAAAAGAGTTTTACTGCTGCTGCCACCACGCCATCGGGGAGACGTAAGACTAACACTATGTATGTACAACCTACACTGACAATGCCGACTAAATACCCCGCGGTGACCCTCTTTGGCGCATTAGGGATGGCCTCGGGTTTCTCTAAGCGAGAAGCGCCGAGGCTTCGTGCAAAACCGCCTCTGCGCGATGCCGGCTTGCGCTCCGTCAATTGTTCTCCTAAACCCCCGCCCCCTAAGGACGCCCTAGGGGCTAGGCATCAACAACAGTACGAGACCAACCAAATGTATTCACTAAAATAAATGACTCAATTCAATTTTGTTGTAATTTTTTATTGTTGTAGATTTGGCTTGTTTCTTTCTACGATCTGAATTCAAATATTATGTACATTGATCGCAAAAGTCAGATAATGACGATAAAGTCCAAACTACACCCATCAAATTACTTAATACTGATCAGCCACAGGATCTGCTGAACATAGGCATCCAGCATCCACCAACGATTTCACACATTTACCCATTCACATTGAGATAATTTATTTAAACTTATATAACTTTAGATTATTGTAAACTAACCTTTACATAAAAAGTTCTTTGAACAGATATCGCATCGATACGGGCGAGCGCCTTTATTGTGCGACCGTTCGTGGAACAACAAGTTTCCTTTCAACGGGAACGACTTGCCGCATTCACCGCAACTGTACGGCCTTTCTCCACAACTATGCGATCTGGAAAACAATTTAATTAATGAAATAAGATATTTAATGTACATTTTGATTGTATGGAATAACTGATATCAATAATGACGTTGTATGTTGTTTTATATTAAAAGCACAGGTTTTAAATTTTTAAACTGTAAAGCAAAGGCGTGTATTTGACGGGTTATTAAATTTTTACGATTGACAATTACCTTACTATATAATATTTCCTATAATCAACCAATCAACATTGGGACAGCATGATGGACTTGTGCATGAACATTGTCATTTCAAAAGTGATTAGTGATCCACCAGTGAGAGTAATAATAGGGAACTATAAAAAGTATTTTGTTAGTAGACTGCCTCGGTGGCGTGGTTGTATTTCGGTACGACTACTGTCCTGAGGTCTCGGGTTCGATCCCCGGGTCGGGCAAAGTGATATTGGATTTTTCCATATCAGCCCGGAGTCTGAAATTTGTGCCCGATATGGCGATAGGCTCGCCCCCTATCACATCTGGGACGGAACTAAGCTCGGCGAAATGTGGGTGTAGTAGTTGGCTAGTGCGCCTCTGCCTACCCCTTCGGGGATACAGGTGTGAGCTTATGTCATGTTAGTAGTCATACTAGGTATATTTTGTATGAAAATATTCCTCGCTTTGGGTTACATGTTATCTAGGTATCTTGTCAAACAATACAGAATACAATTTTATCTAACCTCATATGCGTAACTAGATGCTCTTTCCTGGTGAAAGGCTTTGAGCAGATCTTGCACGCATGCGCAGTGTCGCCCGTGTGCTGTTTCATATGGTTCGTGAGGTGTTCCTTCCGAGTGAACGTTTTCTGACAAAACTCGCAGCGATGCGGCGATTCACCCGTGTGGATTCTGAAATAAAAACATTTAAAATTACCTTTGTGCTGATCTACAATATCTGTAGGAATATGAATTTTCACATACACATTGAATCTCAAAAGTTGATCTTGGTTCTAAAAGACAGCAATTATTGAATAGTAAACATGAAAATTTCTAACATGGTACACTAAAATCTATAAAATACTATAATGTTATCCATCATTATACTACAGCATTAGCAAAAAAAGTGTAATAATAAAATGGTGCAAATAAGCAGAATAATTTGGAAAAACATTTTTCTATATTACGGAAATTCTATAAAACATTCTATTACACGAAATGTATCGTAACAAACACCAAATTGTATACGTATAAAAAAAAAGTGAAAAAAAAACATACCTAACATGGTTGGTAAGATGCTCCTTTCTCGAGAATGTCTTAGTACAGAAGGGACATTTGTGTGGGGTCTCTCCAGTGTGGAGGTGTATATGATTTGTCAGGTGTTCTTTGCGTGAGAATGATTTAGAGCAGTACGTGCATTTGAACGGAGTCTCGCCCGTGTGTTGTCTGCAACAAAAACGACAACATAAAAGTAAAATTCTGTGTTAAAATACTTTTAATTTATTTTATTGCAATATTATATTGATTGATGCAGACACAAAGTCATCAGTTTCTTGGCGGGTACACACCGGCTGGGATGGACCGCCGGCAAGCGAAAGAATCTATACCTGTTGCGTTCCCACAAACAAACTTTCGCTGTTGTGTGAATGAAACAGGCATAGATTCGTTCGCCTTCGTTTGGCCGGTGTGTACTCGCCATCATGTTTCATACAACGGTAATGAAAAACTGCTGTACATTATCCTTGTTTCGTGTCCGCAAATTCCGCTTACTTGCTTAGGTGCTTCTATACATAGAAGCACCTAAGCAAGTAAGCGGAATTTTTTTTTTCTTTTCTTTGACCAAACTTGTCAGACCGTGAGATATGCTATCTAACACACCATAGATACAAACATCTGCTACTTAGGTTATGTCCATGTTTTTGTTATTATATTGATTTCAGATCACACACAATAAAACTGTCAAGTACTTAACTGGTATGTTATTATGCCGGGTCCAGACAAACAAAAAAGAAGGCAAACGAACGAAAGCGAATGAGTGGATGCATCACCAAAGGCAAGCCAGCGTGTGGTCTCCATCGCCGAAATCCACTCGCTTTCGTTCAGTTGATCCGTACCCGGTATAGAGTATTGTAGGTTTTGGGCTTAGACGAAAGAAGAGGAAGAGGCATAACTATGAAAAATGAAACATTCCTAATGTATGGAACGAAACCAAAATGGCGATTTTGCAAAATAAATATCCAATTAAGCAGTTAGGTACCTTCTTCATATTCCGAAATTAGTATTATCGTAAACAAAACACCGTATTTATAATAAAGTCAATAAGTATTTATACGTTATTTAATCATGAGAGTGACAAGTTACATGTAAATAGATCGCGAAACTAAAATGGCGGAACTGGCTTCAAAGTGAACACGTATTTATTGTAATTTTTTATGAGACTGGCAAACGAGCGAATGGGTCACTTGATGGTAAGTGATCTCCATCGCCCATAGACATCCAAGACACAAAAAGAATCATGGGTGTGTTGCCTACCTAAAAGGAGGGAATGTAAGGGGAGGGAAAAGGGATTGAGAAAAGGAGGGAAGGAATTGGGCCACCGGCAATCGCACTCACCGAACGAAACGCGACAGCAAACTGCCACTGTACGTCGGTTTTCTATGACGTAGCTGTCTACACCGTGGCTCTACCACTCAAAATGTAGTCATGCCAGGTCCTCTTATTGTTTGTTTAGTCATTGGTTATGAGTACCTGACGTGGTTGACGAGATGCTCCTTGCGCGTGAAGGTCTTGGTGCAGTAGGTGCAGGCGTGCGGCGTGACGCCGGTGTGCTGTCGGATGTGGTTGTTGAGATGTTCCTTGCGCGAGAACGCGCGCGGGCAGAACGTGCACTTGTGTGGAGTTTCGCCCGTGTGCTGTCTGCACAACAGAGTACATTCCGATTTCAACATCACATTACACAACTTTGTACCGGCGTCTCTCTCAATACACCTGTAGCTCAACCGTGAGTTTGTTGCACGCATTTACGCGGGCGAGGACGTAAAATATTTGTATGGAAAACGTCAGTTCCCCGCGTAACCGCTAGAGGCGTTCGGGTGTTTGACATACAAATATTTTTACGGTGCCGCTAGCGAGTAATGTCAAAAAGACTCATGGTTGGCCTACAGATCAATCGTTGATGCCATACGTCATCTATTTTACTATTGCCAGAATTTATCGTTAACACATGTATAATCTGTTGTGCTCTTAAGATATACTTCATTTAATTTATACGGCAAATGTCGGATCTTGGACAATCTACACTCCGGTAAAACACCCAAATCGGAATGCACAATGCTGTGCTACATATAATGGGGAAACCTCACACAAATGCCGTCTGGGACTTACGCGACAGAACACATAGGGCGGATACTTATCGATAACAGTCATAAGAACAAATACCTTACCTTTGAAATTTTGAAGCATGCTAACATCATGCAATCTAAACTGACACATGCTTAAGAAAAGGACCAATCTAAATATACTGGCAATGAATGTTGTAGCACAGCATTGTTATTCTACTACTAGTAACATAAAGAAAACTATATTATTCATATGGTATTTTATGGTGAGATGGGACATTTTTAGGTGAACAATAACAAGAGAATATAAAATAAACTTGATTTCAGACACACATAAAAAATACACAACAAATTGAGAAATCCTCGAATTTTCGACAAACTTCCAAAAAGTAGAAGGTTCTCAATTCGTCTGTATTCTTTTTTTATGTGTGTTATGCGATATCTCCGCCAAATGTTGATCGATTTACAAAATCCTTTTTGTATTCGATAGAGCTTATTTCAAGGGTGGTCCCATATTTAGTCACAATCGGATTTGAACTCGGTCAGTTATTTCCACCAATGTGATATACACATGTCACCATAAAACACCACACATGTTGAGTGTACACGCACCTGATATGGTTGGTGAGGTGTTCCTTCCTGGTGAAGGACTTGGCGCAGTATGTGCAGCGGTGCGGCGACTCGCCCGTGTGTTGCCGCACGTGGTTGGTGAGGTGCTCCTTGCGCGTGAACGACTTCGTGCAGAACGAACACTTGTGCGGAGACTCGCCCGTGTGTTGCCTGACGTGGTTCACTGTGGGGAATTTATTTTGGTTATTTTTTTTGTCTACCTGCCCTTATCCCACCTGAATGTGGGGTCGGCGCAACACTTTTTCAAGCATATTGCAGAGAGGATTTGGCATAGCTTTTACGACCGGCTGCCTACCTGACGTCAACCCCGCATGAGGGATCCAGTCCCGGGTAAATTAAATTAAAAAATTATGCGCGAATTTTGTCGTAATGTGGGAATCGTTTGACCACGGCTCCTCACCCACTGCGCCACTGAGGCTGTCAGAAATTAACATCAGGCAGGCAGACGGTTGTTAAAACTAAAGCATGTTGCTTGAAAATGTGTTGCAACAATCCCGTAGAGGATTGGGAAGAGCTGGTAGAAGTTTATTTATATTAGCTATAGTTAAAATGTACATACAATAAACCATAACTTCTGCATTTATAAAACTGAATATTCGTTTTTTTATTACAATAAAATAAGGAGATGAGCAGGCCGTTCGCCTAATGTATAGCTCAGTTTACGAAACTCGATAGGGGGTTTGAGCTTGGTCATTTTTAATTTCATGCCTTACAATTTTATTCTTAGAACTAATATGACACATAAGGTATATAATAATGACTATAGAAATCATCGATATATTAATGGGACAGCAAAGGAGTGCTTAAGCACTACTTTTGCATACAGTCCGACGCCGATGGAATTCTAAATTTCAAAATTCAAACTTGAGAACGCTTGCTCATTTCATTTAAAAAGCTATTTTATTACATGTGCATAGGGTTATATTTGTGTTGATTTAATAATATCTATTAGAACTTGTGATCTTTTTCTTTGTTTTATTCCTGAGACCACTTTTTAGATATTTGCAAAGAACTGTACATCTAGGGTATATTATATTGATGATAGAAATACAAAAAACGTATTACCGAGATGGTCTTTTCTGGTGAATGCTTTAGGGCAGTATCCACACTGGAAGGGCGTCTCTCCTGTGTGTTGCCGCACGTGGTTCACGAGATGTTCTCGTCTCGTGAAGGACTTCGAACAGAAGTTACACCGATGGGGAGATTCGCCTGTGTGCTGTCTCACGTGATTGAGTAGATGTTCTTTACGCGTGAAGGTTTTCGAACAGAAGTCGCAACGGTGAGGTGTTTCGCCTGTAAAGATTTATGTTTAAAGCCACTTCTCCTGCACTAAAACATTACACAAAACATATATTTTTTATCTATGGTCCATTGTTCTAGGAGACAGCTAAAAATCGTTGTTTTGCGTATGTGTTTTGTGTAATGTTTCGAGAAAAACTAGTGCAGGAAACGCGCCTTTAGACTTAACAACACTTAACGTTTTAAGTATTTAATATAAATGTTAATATCCCCAAATAATCAATTTCGTATTAGTAAACAACAAAGTAAAATAACTTGGTAAATTAATTAAAAGCATGGAAATGTTAGTAAAATGAGAAAATTACTATAGAAATTGATTATACACTTTTTTTACTAGATATGCAATGAGAACAACAGGATAATCCAAGCCTGACCACATAGCACATAACTGGTTATGTCTGGACATAGATCTAAATAGACGACGCAAGTACTTCGAGTTGTATAAAAACCAAATTGAGCGTAATATGACGTCACATATTTCAGATATCCGTTTGATCCATTGGTTGACGCCTTTGGAGTACAGACTAAAGCAGAGAAACATCAATTATTTAATTCAGAATTCCAATAAGAGACCGGCGAGCAAGTATGACTTGCGGCATCTATTCAATCCATATTTGTGCACAATACAATCTACACGCATCGCAATTCTCAACTGTAGGCCAACCGTGAGTTTTTTTGACATTACTCGCTAGCGACTCCGTAAAATAATTGTATGAAGCACCCGAACGCCTCTAGCGGTTACGCGGGGAACTGACGTTTTCCATACAAATATTTTACGTCCTCGCTCGCGTAAATACGTGCAACAAACTCACGGTTGATCTGATTGTTGGGAGTTTATCGGCACTGGACACGAGTGTTAATCAAAACAGTACTAACCCGTATGCCACAGTATGTGATTGGTGAAGTGTTCCTTCCGCGTAAACGACTTGCCGCAGAGTTCACAACGAAACGGCGTATCGTTCGTGTGTGATCTCATATGGTTCACTAAATGCTCCTTCCTAGTATACTTCTTTCCGCATATTTGACAATGGTGCGGCGTTTCACCTATTTGGGTGGGGCAGAAAATAAAAATGTTAACATTCAATGATGCAACTATATTACTCGAAACGTTTAGTTTGTCTCTTGTTTGCATTTTATACTCCCGAATTTTGTTAGCAAAGTTTAGACAATACATCGGGAATTATTAGTTAGATACTTCTATAAAATTAATATGAATTTACTGTGTAAATAGTTGAATCATTCAAGTGTTTTTTCTACTTTCTGCACCACTGCAATTACTACTTATAGTACTGGTGCAGGCTTGGGTTTCCATGTAAACTTATATAGAAAGAAAATATGTTACAAACTAAAAATTTCGAAAATAAATTACATACGATTTATACATCCCTTTACATAAAACATACTTTAACATTACATTTGTCATGCAGAAGAATCGACATCAAGACCTCAAAGATACACATTATTTCACCACCAAATACATAATTTGACGTAAATAAGCGTCAAACTATTTAAAATTGGTCAGTTTAATAGTAGGCATGCTTCCTTCAGGCGCGATCAGAAGAACGTATATTCTCACAAGTGGACTATCTCATTACACTTCATTCTGGTCTGTATAAGACCCTTGCTCCAGAGGCTAGAGTCACTGACGCAAACCAGCAAACCGCTGGCCTGATGGTAAACGATACGACTAACCGAGATCAGTAGCAACATCACTTACACATTGAATAACAAAGCACTGTGTGGCACTGTACTACACTTATCTTTAAATCTCTCATAATGTTCGGTAATAACACTGGCTACAATGTCCAAACCGGAACACATTGCTAGCATAATGCTGCTTACCGATTTCTTATGTTTACCCGAATGTTATAGATTGAAATAAAACTATTTGATACGGATCTATATCGTATTGGACTGAGCCCGATCCGTGACCACGAAGGCTGCAAGGCCTTCTAAAAGTCGGACCCAAAAATAAAATCACGATAGAATCGGTATATAATAGTTTTATATCAATAATGCTGCTTGGCAAAGTGTATGTTTAGTAACGTGGATCTGTTATACCAGTGGCGCAACTATAGTATTGGGGGCCTGCGGCAAATTCATTGGATGGAGGTGTTTTCAGCCCGCGACTCCCTATCCGCCGTCCTCAAGCTAAAATGCCGTAAGTGATATAACCTAATTTTGGGATGTCTCCAAAAACGTGGAAAATATGGTCCCTAGAGATTTCATAGACTTATGGTTATTTTTAATCATAAAGTAAACAAGTTATTAAGTCTATTAAATATAAAAGCCACAGTCTAATAACCCCTAAGGATAATATTTTCCACGTTTTATGGAGACATCTCAACATTAGATTATATCACGTAACGACATTTTAGCTTGAGGACGGCAGCTATATGCTCACGGCTTTTTCGGATCACCGCTGGGACCCCTATGGTCGGGGTCCGTGGCATTTTGCATTATGCCACGCTGTAGCTACGCCACTGTGTTGTACACACCTGTATGCCACATGACGTGGTTCATGAAGTGCTCCTTGCGCGTGAAGCTCTTCTTGCAGATGTCGCAGCGGTGCGGCGTCTCGCCGGTGTGTTTCCGCACGTGGTTGACCATGTGCTCCTTACGCGTGAACGTCTTCGCGCAGAACTCACATCTACAGACAATGAACAACCATAAACAAACTCGATAGTTATAGTAGATTTTGTTTGTAATACTGAGACTGCTTCGGTAGTGTGGTTGTATTTAGGTACGACTGTCGTCTCGAGATCACGGGGCGGGCAAAGTGATACTGGATTTTTCCATATCACCACGGAGTTTGGAATTTATGCGCGATCACATATATCACATCTGTGACGGAATTCAGTTCGGCGAAATGAGGGTGTTCTAGTTCGCTAGTGCGCCTCTACCTACCCCTTCTTATGTTTGTTTGTTATTTGTAATAATTCATGCAAATTCAAGGAACTTCTACTGTAAACGAATTAATTTGTATTGTGTATTTAATTCTGAATTAATTGCGTTAATTTGGTCAAGCTAAGATCAAAATAGAGTACTGTAGCCTGCGACTCCACTCCCGTGAAAAAATATTTTTGGGATAAAAATAACCTCTTGTGTTATTCTGATGTTATAACCTACACAACTGTAGTTTCCTCAAAATTCATTTAGTGGTTTTTGTCGTGAAAAGGTAACAAACATCCAAACATTCTCACAAACTTTCACATTTGTAACATTAGTTAGAAGTTAGATTTTGTTAATACCTGTATGGAGTCTCCCCAGTGTGACTCCTGACATGATTGTCGAGATGCTCTTTCCTTGAAAATGTTTTGTGGCAAGCCGTGCACGCGTATGGTTTGTCTTGTGTCACTCTCTTGGCGTGCCTTTCAGACGGGTCTCCGGCTGAAGTAAACATATTTATTTTAATAAAAACCATAATAATAAAATAATAATAATATTAGCCCTGTAATATTACTGTCCCACTGCTGGGCCTCCTCTACTAATGAGAGGGATTAGGCCTTAGTCTACCATGTTGGCCTAATGCGGGTTGGCAGACTTCACATACCTTCGAAATTCCTGTGAAGAAATTCTCGGGTATGCAGGTTTCCTCACGATGTTTTCCTTCACCGTTATAGCAAGCGATATTTCACAATGAAAATACACTTAACATAGAAAAGTCAGAGGTGTATGCTCCATTTTGGGGTTGGTCTCGAACCTCCGACACTTGTCTCGGCAGTCCGTACCATTCTCAACTGAGCTATCGCTGCTTTTTAATATAATAATAAAAACCAACTTTATAAAAATAATTTTGTTTATTACAAATACTTAGCACTTACCAAGATGACATTTCCCATGTCTTGATAGCTCGACGGGGTTCCCAAACGCAGAGCCGCACACTTGACACGTGAACGGCTTGCTCTCTCCATGATACCGTCTATTCGTACAAAAACATATAAAATTCAATATAGATAGATAGATAGATAGATAACTCTTTATTGAACACCTTAATAATTAACAATTTAAACAAGATAAACCTTAAACTATAAAATGTTACAATAGGCGGTCAATATAATATTCAATTCAATTTCTAATAATCTCTGTATATTGTCGTTATTATCGATACTTTTTCGAAACACCTTGTATAATTAGAGAATTTAGACTGAGATAACTTCGACTAAGTTTAAGTCAAAGAAACGAACTCAGTAAAGATTTCGAATTTTTAAATCGAACTTTCGACTAAGTCAGGTATTTTTTACAAACAAATCTTTGCTTAGTCTGTCATTTTGTTTTTCTTGTAAAAACTGGCTCGGACTAATTGAAAGTTATTTTTGAAAATTCCAAATTCTCACTGAGTTCGTTTCTTTGACTCAGACTTAGTCCAAGTTCCTTCTATAGATCTCAGCCTTAAATTCTTCAATTTGAAGAAGTTTAGTAAGCACATTGATAAAAATAACTTGTGTTAGGTTTAGTAATTGTGATGCTAAGTGCGGCCATCTCAAGGCTACGCGATGACGCAAACTTGGCAAACGGCAGACCTTATTATCACGGCACTTTGTATTTTCTAGCTTTCTAATACTAAGTCATTGTACTCCAGTCACATACCTGTGGACGATCAGTTGATATCGAAATTGGAATATTTTCCCGCAAATATCGCACGAATGGTGTCCCGGGGATGATTCGAGTTCCGACATAGTGGCGCTCGTGCCCGCCTCTACTTCAACCTCGCTGATCACCTACATAAATAAAAATTATCAAAAATGCAGTTTTCTACGTAACTTTTGCGAGCACGGACAGCCTCCGTGGCGTAGCGGGCGAGTAACCGGCTGTGAAACGTGAGGTCGCGGGTTTGATTCCCGCACCGAGACAAATGTCTGTGTGGCGCACAGATATTTGTTTCGGGTCTGGGTGTTGTGGGACCGAAAGTCTCTCGTAGTTCCTGATACCCACGACACAAGACTCGATCTTAGTGTGAAGTCAAGACTATGTCTGCGACTGTTGGGTGTATTAAAAAATATACATATATATATATATATATATATTTCGAAACCAATAATAATACTAACAAAAACGGCGAGTAATAAAAAAATATTCATTTATTTTGATAATGGGAAAAAAATTCTTCAAATGGTGGAAAACAGTAAATCCCCATAAAGTGTAAGTGGAGAATGCAATTTCATATAAGGACGTAAAGTCACGACCTAAAAAAGGATGCGATATGTGTCACATATTTAAAATCTTATGTAACTTTCACACTTTTATACACATATTATAATCACTTATAACGTATTCAACTAATATAATTGTACACTGGATCAATTTTAAATACAGAGACCGTTTTTGCACAGTTATTGTAGCCATTCGAATTTGTGCAGTTTTTTAGTTAATTTATTGCGTTGATGCCCAAATTAATTCTACACAGCTTTGATGTTTCCTGTATAAAATTTTAATACACTACCAGAATAATGTGTTAATTAGTACTTGAAAACACTAAGCGAAAGGTACACACGAGGACAGTGCTCGCGACTCTACAGAAAACTGCGTAACACATCGCCCTTAGTACTATTAAGTTGCAACATGTTATGTTGTAACTATTAGGTCTCAGGTCAAAATCTATGAAGAAAACTTCGACTACATCTTATGCTTTTTAAATAAATTAAATAACACCCAACAGTCACATACATAGTCCTGACCCCACACTAAGATCGAATGTTGTCATGGGTATCAGGAACTACGAGAGACTTTCGGTCTCACAACTCCCAGACCCGAAACAAATATCTGGGGGGTTACCAACACCTCTTATAGAAGTATTATTTATAGTCTTACTTCTTTTTTTTTTGTACGGGAATCGGTACAAGTAAGATTATAATAATATTGCTATAAGAGGTGGCGGTAACCCCCCTGTAGGCCATACAAACATTTGTCTCGGTGCGGGGATCCAACCCGCGACCTCTCGCTTCACAGCCGGCTACTCGCCCGCTGCGCCACGGAGGCTGTCAAAATTTATATTAGATGCTTTATATCAGATTTCGGATAATTAAATGGAACTTTTGACAGTCTGAGTCATTATTTACTAGAAAATCTTTGCTTAGTCTGTCAGTCTGTTTGTAAAAATAGTTCGGACTAAGTCGAAGTTCGATTTAATAATTCCAAATCCTCACCGAGTTCGTTTCTAAGGCTGAGATCGATTCGAACGATCGATCGTTAAATCGAACTTTAACTTAGTCTGGGTCATTTTTTACAAGAAAAACAGACTGACAGACAGACTAAGCAAAGATTTTCTTGTAAAAAATGACTCGGATTTAGTAAAAATTCTCACTGAGTTTGTGACTTAGACTTAGTCGAAATTCACTCTATAGATCTCAGCATAGGCCTTGGCCAAGTCTGGCGGTAGAGAATAGTTTAACAGAATTGAAATTAAATGAAAATATCTTATGGATGAAGATATTTTTGATTTTGATTTTTTACCTTGGCCTGCTGTTGTGGTTGTCCTTCTGAATTTAATTTTCCAAACACTTCATGGTAAGCCAGCAGGTGTGATAGATCCTCTACGTTGACTTTGTACATAGCATGCATGTCATGTTCTGACGCTCCAGCAGAGATCTTCACCACTGCACCTTCCATTCCCATTGCTCCTACAGTCTGTTGTCAAACAATTAACATAAAGTTATGTAGTCAAAATGTCTATGGTGCATATTGTTCTTTAAATAGACAAATTAGTTACCACAGGCCAAGAAAAGATTTCAAAAGTTTGGCATTGTTGCTACGACTATAGAAAACTTGTTAATTATATTACACCATCAGATAACTTGCGTTTCTATGCTATTAATAAATATTGTGACTGCTCGCGTAGTTGTATTTCGGTACGACTACCGTCCTGAGGTCTCGGGTTCGATGCCCGGGTCGGGTAAAGTGATATTGGATTTTTCCATATCAGCTGGAGTCTGGAATTTGTGCCTGATATAGTTATAGGCTCTATCACATCTGCGACCGAACTAAGCTCGACGAAATATGGGTGTTCCAGTTCGCTAGTGTATCAGTGCCCACCCCTTCGGGGATACAGGAATGAGCTTATGTTAATAAATATTGTTGGATATCTTCTGGCTATGGGCTCTGATGTGTTTGGTGATGACACGTCAGCTCGTTAATTTAGTGGGTAGTAACTAATTTGTGGCGCAAGTGTATTGTCCGTTTGTCGGGCGAATAATATTCTTAAGGATGGTTAGTACATGCTTCTTCGCGAGTGGAATCAGTGCAGTGGAAGTGGAGTGGCTTATGACAGGTCCAGAGTGTGCGCGTATTGTGTACCTTCAAGTCTATGCCCTTGATGTCCTTGATCTCAGCGGGTATGGCGAACTGCGCGTCGATCTTGGGCTGCTTATTCTCGTCCTTGACGAGCGGCGGCGGGTGCGGCTGGTGGGGTTGGTGCGTCTGGTGGGATTGATGGGACTGGTGCGTCTGGTGGGTTTGGTGTGGCTGGTGGGATTGGTGCGTGGGATGAGCCGCGGCGGAGTGGTCGGCGGCGCTCGCCTCGATGGAGGTGGTGCCGTCGGCGTTGTGCGTGACGAGGATGTTGGCGGGCTCGCCCGTCGCCTGCTCGATGCGCACCACGCTGTCTATCACCTACAACACGTTCAATAAATAAAGTACACCCAACAGTCACACACCTAGTCCTAACCCCACACTAGGTATAACCCGCCCGCCTAGCATGCGCGCCACGAGATATCAATATGATCGACTGTCGAGATGTTGTCTACGTGTTGTCGACAATATTGTATGAAAATAAACGAGAACGCATGTTAGTGTCCGTAGACAAATAGACAAAACCGGTTATAACAGGGCAAAAAGCGTAGACAAAATGTTCTCGTGGCGCGCATGCTAGGTGGGCAGGGGGGGGAGGGTTACTCCTGACGGTCGATTCGATTGTGATTTCGATTTGGTTTCATTTATTGATTTAAAATTTCACCGAAATCGACTTTTAAAGTGCGCTAATGTTACATAATATTCGAGAACTTGTCATTTGGTCATTTTTAATGTGACATTAATGCACTTTTTAACTCGATTTCCGTGGAATTTTAAGTCAATAAATGAAACCGAATCGAATTCAAGTTCGAATCGAGCGTCAGGAGTCACCTCCCTGTATCATGAGTGTCAGAGACTTTCGGTCTCACAACGCCCAGACTTGAAACAAATATCTGTGGGCCACACAAACATTTGTCTACCTCTCGCTTCGCGGCCGGCTACTCGCCCGCTGCCCCATGGAGGCTGTCATATTAGATTGCGTTTTCACTAAAGATCTGCGAAAGAAATAAGTGGCGGGCGAGTAGAAGATCTATCGATATAGGGGTACATCCTTGCCTGTATTATCGTCATCTGCATGTCCTGCTACAGGCTCTCGATTTGCATCTTTCCTCTTCTGGATGTAGATAAGCAATTTTACAGACCAGCATAGTTCTGCCAGCCATCAGTAAACCCATTGTTTGTTTGTGGTCGATGGTTTCTAGACTGCTCTTACCATCAGGTGCAGAGTTCTCACTTTAACATGCTCAGGTAAAAAAGCCATGAGGAGTGAAATGTAATGGTGATGTGACATAACAGTAGTAAAACCATACTTGTTGGCCGACTATCTGCTGCAGCTGATGCACCGTAAGTGCATGGTCAGGTATCTTAATGGCTTCGTGTAACTCTTCCTTATCCACCATCTTGCCGCCGCCGGGCTCCACCACAGTCACTATGCCATCCTCACTGACCGTTAACTGTATCTGTTGGAACAAACATGTTATGACCAAAGCTGGTTTTTGAATAGGGATAACGTCTATCTGAGAAATAATTTCGACGTTTTCACGGTTGATATAATATATGAATTATAAACCATGAATCAAAACAGAAAATTATCCTGCAGTAATTTGACTGTGTGTTATTAAACTTTTTGGGATTAATCTGGACTCGTATTGAAACACACTGTTAAACAATACAATAAAGTAAAAGTTTAAAATATATCTTGTTTTAGAACTTTTGTCGCTAAAGACAATGTTTATCAACAAGTACAACATTGTGCGACATCACCGACCAGATACATTTTTACTACAACTAAGGTATGACAATCTTATGTTCTTAGATTTTGTATATGCTAAAACCCTGACAGAAAATGACACCAAAATAAAATCAACATGGTGTTGCCAAAGATTATGCGTTTTAAAAGCTATTAAACAGGAAACAGATATAAATGTTAAATTGACAATAAACTAAGCTGTATGTCCAAAACACACTGGCGATTAACGAGTATTTGTATAATTTACATACAATATTGAATAAGCAGTGACAAATGTACAACAGCACTTATAGTAACGCCTGCTAGACATTTTGTACATAGGAACACTTTGAGCAATACATTTATGAATACTAAATGCATTTTTAGTGATATGACAACTTAAATGTAAGGACGACTGTTGTAATAAAAAAAAATATTAAGCCTGATTTACATTAAGCCACATATTGGCGCCAGTGCTGACGCAGAGTACTGAAGCACACTATTTACACACAATTAGTAGCCCCGATATGTTTTGGGTTTACGGACGTTAGTAATAAGTAATGAGAAAAGAAGTTAGTATGTAATAAGTAAGGAGTTGAGAATGAGTGTCTCAATCTTATTATATTTTAGCGAAATATTTTCCTAATAATGATTATAGGCGACTACTTCGACGTTTAGTCACTGACTAACACACGTTAATTATTTATCAGTACCTACCTACTGACACGACAGCACTGTATGGATTACACATCAATGTATAACAGTAACACCCGAATGGTCAAATGCTACTCAACTTTAATGGCTGTACTCATTGATTTTCGCCATACAATTTTAACAGATAAGGAGGCCTTAAACGACATAAGACGACCTTAACTGTATGGCCATTCGGCGGTAAGAGGGCAGCACTAACTTAATAGAAGACTGGCTCCATATAAATCAGTCTTTAGGTTCTGGCGTCCATTTCTAGAAAGTCGAGGTATTACAATACAACGTCTATAAAATAAATAGCGATCATTCCATGGAGACATACACACTAGACAAATATGTCTGTCTTAATATGGACTTCATAAACAAAAAACGAAGCTATTTGTAGTAGACGAAATTATAGTCCATTATATTTCCACTATTTTTGCTTCTTCCGAGGCTAGTATTATTCATGGCGTGATTATGTAAAAACTACCTAATTGGTAGATCAGTCAAACTAAGTGGTTTACAGCAGTTGAGGCCAATTACAATAATTCGTAAAATAAAAATAAGTATGTGCTGATATATTGCAGCCTTTACAATACATATATTATGAGTATATTGAACTGGTAAACATAGTATATAAAGTGTACTATTTTCTGCTGTGTATGTTCAAAACATGGCAGGCCGAAACAAGGTACTGTTACACCCCTAAATACGTAGCCGTGCATATGAAATAAAACTGCTGACTTTCCCATTGCATCATATCGATGCATCGATATGATGCAATGGGAAAGTCATAGGAATGTTCCAGTATTCGAGTACGACTATATATTATCGTTTTTAATGCACCGCTTTAGTTCCGTTTGGGCTTTCGCGCGGTCATAGTTATTTCAAGTGAATATATTTTAGTGTTTTTTAATTTTGTTTTTCTTTAAAAAGCCTAACCTGACCCACCCCGTAATAGTACATATTATGGTGCTATAATAAGCCTATAAATATGATGAAATAACTCACCTCGCTAACCTGTTGTATGATGTTAAAAAGCAGCGTGAATTACACGGGTACAATTTTACAAGTGCGTAAATATAAGCAATAATATAGAAGCATAAAATTTTTAGCTGAATTTATCGTGATAGTAGTATAATATATAAAAATATTACTAACTTGTTGATTCGGATGATCCTGTCGCGATGTAGCCATTAGTTGTTGCTGCATCATGTGTTGCTGTGAAAAATAAATCATATAAAATCTATTGTCAGTCATGTTTATCATTATCAGCCATAGGATGTCTACTGAACATAGGCCTCTCCCAAAGATTTCCAGATCGACTTGTTGTTAGTTCTTTTAAATAGGAACTAAAATGGGAAGACTTATTTTTTGATATGGCAGGACTTGCTCTAGACTAAATAAAAATGAATATTTACAGGCTGATCTTACTTATTTTTTTAACAACTGCAATATCTACCTACATATAGTTATTATTTAAAATCAATCTACCTTCAATATGATATAGTTTGATTTGTTTGATTAGGGTTTTTAGTTTGCAATATTTTTTGAGAATTATTATATGGGTCAATTTTACATTCAAAATATAGAATTAGTAACGAATTCTTATACTATAACATTGAGTGACGTGACAACATTTAACATGCATACAATTAGACCTTTTTTTTACAACTATAAAAATAAAATCAACCAAAAATGGTCACTGGTTGAATTGAAAACTTTGTAGGGAAAAAATTGAATTGAAAAAATACAGAAAGCATTGAAGTAACTAAAAAGGACATAGGTCACAGTGCCTGAACCAGGTTTCGACCAACATGCATTAAGCTACGTGGTAAGGAAAGGTTCAGTTTACGAAGCTGATATACAATACTAATATTAGCCCTGTAATAACTAATAGTACTGCTGGACACGGGCCTCCTTTGGTAATGAGAGGTTAGGCCTAAGTTTACCAACGCTGGCCTAATGTGGGTTGCTAGACTTCATATATGTACCTTCAAAATTCTTGTGAAGAAATTCTAGAGTAATGCAGATTAATTCCTAATGATTTTCTAAACTATACAATATATTGTCTAAAGCCTAATTACATATTGTAATTTGTAGATGCCAAACAGATGTAGAATACTAGTAAAGCTGTAAGCACAATTACAATTAAATAGTGAAGTTGCAAAGAACCTAGTTTTACTAAATAAAAAGAACTTTGTATAACTCATGCACAGATGGTTCGTCGACAAATCATCTGTTAATATAATGTGCACAGGTTATAATATCTATTTACAACAATAAGCTGTGTAAACGGTCTTTATACGTCGAATGCACATCTACGAACAACTGTAGCAGATCTATTGCATTCCGGCTAATAATGACTTGTTAATACGTGATTTACCATATCAATGTTATGGTGTTGTACAAACTCGACCCGGTTATTGGGTACCTGGTGGTGCGAGGAGTGCGTCGCGCCGACTGGCCCCCCTCCCCCTCCCCCCGCACCGGCACCCGCGCCCGCCACGACCTCCTGCGCCTGGCCGTGGCTGTGACCCACCAATGCTTCTGGAACAAAGGGTCACCTTATGGCGTGCTTGGATGAGCCTCGCCGACCAAACTGTGGCTGGTACACGCGTCATCCTTGTGAACGGGTGCTGCTCGTGTGGACCGGTCTGCTCACTTTGTAGCTTGCATTTCACAGTATAATTGATGTACTCAAGCCAATTGATCAGGATCCAATTCTTTTATTTTTTACCATAGCTTTATACTATTACAATAACAATAAGGACAGACTCCGTGGCACAGCAGGCGAGCAGCCGGCTGTGAAGCGAGAGGCCGCAGGTTCGATCCCAGCACCGAGACAAACATTTGTGTGGCCCACAGATATTTGTTTCGGGTCTGGATGTTGTGAGACCAAAAGTCTTTTGTAGTTCCTGATTCCCACGACACAAGACTCGATCTTAGTGTGGGGTCAGGACTATGTGAGTGACTGTTGGATGTTATTTATTTATTTAAAAATAAAATAAATTGACAAAACTTTATTAACCTGTTGGAGGCCTATTATTAACATTGCAATAACTGTATTGAATATATTTGATAATACCCTGAAGGGGTTGACATCACACTGGTGGCTAGTCATAAAACTAGAGATGAAACGGATATCCGGTAACTATCCGTTATCCGGCCTATCCGGCATTGTTTTCACTATCCGGCCGGATACCGGATAGTAATCCAGTATTCGGCCGGATACCGGATACTAAAATTCAAAAAAATCTCATTATTTTAAACAAGGCAAATCATACCACAAAGGTATGGACACCGTTTATTTTTTTAATCGCACGTCAAAAATGTTTGTTTTATTAATTAGTTTAGTACTCAAAATTAACAATTGGCAAATTATGGTGAAATAATACAAATTTTCCGAATTTGTTGATAAGAGGCGACTCCGCTTGGCTTCCTACACCAGACCAGTTTCTGAAAACGCTTTCGCTGTAAATGCTACTGTCAGGTGCTGAAAGATAAATTCTAGCAAACTTTGACAACTTCGGGTACTGATTCAAATGAAATGACCAAATATATGGGTCTTGATTGCGATCGATTCAAGATGTTTTCAAGAAAAGTCAATCTGGTTAGCAATTGGATTTTGTTTTTTATTGGTCGAAACAATCACTACTATTAGCCTTTGCAGAAAAGGATAATAATAGTGATTTGGGACTGTGTCAATGAAGTGTCATTGACACATTCACAAAAAATGACATGAGCTACACGTGTGAAGTTGGATCCAGTTTATCATCTTTTATTCGTTTAGCAGGCGTTGAAGACGGCGATGATCTGTTACTGTCAGAAGAAGATTACATAAATAAATACACCCAACAGTCACACACCTAGTCCTGACCCCACACTAGGTATAAACTGTATCGTGGGTGTCAGAAACTATGAGAGACTTTCGGTCTCACAACACCCAGACTTGAAACAAATATCTGTGGGCCACATAAAAAATTGCCTCAATGCGGGAATCGAACCCGCGGCCTCTCTCTTCACAGCCGGCTACTCGCCCGCTGCGCCACGGAGGCTGCCCGTGATTCATCGTAAGAGTTTTTTATATACTCTATCATGATTTTCTGTTGGGCCTTCTTCAGTGTCAAGAACTCTTAAATAGTCTGACTTGAACCTTGGGTCTAAGAAGGTAGTGATTAGGTAGTTAGGATTCTCTCCTAAAGATTTAAAACGACTTTCCAATTCAGCTTTTAAAGAGGTAGAGAGAGTCCGGTGTTCTTTTTGTAGTCTTGTTTTTGTCTTAATACTTTTTAATGCTATTTGTTGCATTTGAAACATGCGGACATGCGGAATCACCTCGGGTATACAGGTTCAGTTCAGGCCGAATATCCGGTAGCCGGATATCCGGCGCTCCGGCCTTGTAACTTGCCGAATATTCGGTATCCGGTATCCAGTCAAAACACTATCCGTTTCATCTCTACATAAAACCCAAGCCAAAGTCTTACTTCAATACTTGAATGTGTTGTGCTGATCCCACATTAGAGAGGGATAAGGGCAGGTAGTAGAACCATAGAATAAATACAAGACACAATAAATCATCACGATGAAACCAAATTACAGGATTTACCCGTTGGAGGCCGCACATATATATTTTACATAAGCGTATGGGCCACAGGAGGCTGAGCCGCCCGTGACTATTTAATATCCAGGCATACTTACCATGTGTTTGTCCAGACTGTGTGGCAATGATTTGCGACACAGGTATCTGCTGAGCTCCCGATGCAGAAACAGTAACCTGCGGCTGAGCTCCATGATGTCCCAGTAATATGTTTGGATCACCATTGAGTATACTCGCATGGGCTTGTCCAAGGTCCTGAAATTAATATTATTTTAGACTCTATAGTTGTACAAGATGTAGTTGTGACTTATTTGTTCATTTAATACAGAAATGGCTCAATTAAAAAAAAAATCTAAATTATATCCAATTAACAAGTGTACAAGTAATATATGTTTAAAAGTCAGTATGTTGTAACATTTCAAGTACTTAACAAGTAAAAACTTTTCTGAAATTATGAGCTGAATTCATTTATTTATAGCCATAGTTCAGTTAATTTGAAATAATGTTTGTTTTGTTATTATAAACATAACTTGGACTAACTTTGATTATTCTAGACCCATGTATAGTTTTGTTTGGGTCATAATATTGAAGGACCTTATGAAAATAGTATTATCAGCATATTGATTGGAATTTAAATTATGTAGATTTTACATAAGAATAAATGCTCCATCATCATTACAAAACCATCATCAAATTGTAACTTGATGTTGAGACTGCAAGGTATTGATTAATGATAAGATACACAGCCTTGAGAAATTTACCTCAAATTGATAACATTGGTTGTCCAAGATTACATAAAAAGACAGATTTTGCAAATAATTCATTGTTTAATTATTCAAGTATATGTAATTGAAAATGTGACAGCAAACCACTTATATTAAATATTTAAAATAATGCATTAATAAATTGCACTAATATAAATGGAATCATCAGTAATATATGTAGTTAGTCAATATCTTCACTTCCATAGTTATTTTCATAAAAAGTTTCAATATACACAAAATAACTTGGTAAGTATATCCCCTGGCTGAAGTGAATAAGCTGAGGAGACAACTTGTGACATTGTTCACATTTCCCAGGATCTAGTAACCTATCCAAGACGAAAAATCCCATACAATATTAGTCCGGTATTATAAATAATATTAGCCCTGTAATATTACTGTCCCACTGCCGGGCACGGGCCTCTTCTACTAATGAGAGGGGTTATGTCTTAGTCTACCACGCTGGCCTAATGCAGATTGGTAGACTTAACATACCTTCGAAATTCTTGTGGATAAATTCTCAGGTATGTAGGTTTCCTCACAATATTTTCCTTCACCATTATAGCAAGCAATAATTCACAATAAAACACACTTAACATAGAAAAGTCAGAAGTGTGTGCTCTTTTTTAGGGTTGCTCTCGAACCTCTGACACTTGTCTCGGCGGTCTGTACCATTCCCAACTGAGCTATTGCTGCTTATAATAGCATTGCTATTATAGCATTTGCTTATTACTAAGTCTCGAAGGTGTATGAATAAGTACAAATTAATTGATTAGTAAATATTAGTAAATCAACATCATCAGCTCCCAGATGTTTACTACTGAACATGAGCCTTGCCAAGGTTAAAAACTACTATAGTCCAATTGCTAATTAAACGAAGTAAACTGACAGATCGAAATGTCACTTTCTAAAATAATGTTGCTTATTTTCAAAACGTAGTGATTGATCTAGTTTCATTTTTATCATTCAAAGAAACAATAACTCAGCACTAGTTTGCAAAATTAGAATTTAATTGCGTATTTTTAGAAATTTCAGCTTAACCTTTCCACTAAATGTCTGTGTAAATAATGTTGCGTAAATAATCACAACAGATACGCAAAATAATAATAATGAAAATTACAAATATTACTTTTATTATTTGAGAAAAATCACGTTCGGCACATTCATAGCTTTTGTAAGTTTTGTTTATAATCAACCTGACTATATGAATGACTATAATTCCAGTAAACATGCCGTAATTTAGCAAGCATTGATTTACTTTGACTATAATTCAGTAGACATGCAGTACTTATCAAACGTTAGGCAGGAATTACGACTTTAAGTTGGACTGTAGAAAATGAAAGAATGAAATGGTTCACTGAATTGAAATGTTTAAATAATCTTGATCTTTTTACCGCAGCACTATTTAAATTTCATGAAAAAGTGGCAACATTCGAAATGTCAGTTTACTCCGTTTAATTAGCAATCCTACTATAATTTATGTTTTTTCAGTCTTGTTTTATCCAAATAATCCTGCATTTTTACCTAGTAGGTTTAGGTACCTGATAGGTTTCAAAATCCCACTTTACTTGAAAAAAAAACTTGATAATACTACTGTATTTAAAAAATACCTCCTATATTTTGGTATATGTTTGGATTTTGTGACTAAGTATTTGCATAAATTAGATTTTGTGGTATGTACTCAGGTTTGGTTGAAACAATCACTCTTATATTGTTGCAAAACCACTTTAACAATGTAACAAATTGAAATCTTTAAACACCTGTTCCAATATTGTATGGGAAAATGATTTTACTGCATTGCTTCTTATCACAGACAGATGTGTAACTTTTTAAATAACTTGACTAATGTTCCATACATTTGTGACATCATTCATTGAGTTATGTAGATTTTGTGTAAAAAAAAATGGCATATTAAATTTATACCTGGACTGGTTTTCCATTTTCAATTCTAGTGCCTGTGGGTAGTCCGTAGACCGAAACTTGTGGTATCGGGCCGGGGAATAAATTCGTAAACACCCAATATTTTGCAACGCTAGACAAAGCAACGTTGACGGCAGCGGAGTTCACTCGTAGGTCAGTAGCAGACGTGGTGGGCGTTAAATTACTTTGCTGCTGCTGTGCGGATTGCACTCTCTGATTCTGTGTCTGAAACCCGTCATCAAAATCAGAATCCCAACAAGAAAAAAACTCGTCCGAAAAACCAACAAATCATTCAAACCTCTGTGCTTCCAGGAGGCTGGCCACCACCCGTATTTATATTATGGTGTTCCGGATTCATATTCAGTCCTTATAAAAGCGTAAACAACTAACTTTCACGTAATTATTTACAAATACACAACATTTCTAAACTTTACGTATCGGCATTGTCATAATTCGACTGTCATCGAAATGGAGGCGCGGGGGACGCGACGGGCCGCCATTATGAAACTTGGAGCACAATAACATTTTCAACAAATTTCGTTGTAAAGGTGTTTTTGTTATCGCGATTTTACATACATTTTGTATGACTATAAAAGGAATAGTATTATACACTTATATGCAAGTAATTTACTTTCCTAATTATTGGAATCAAGTTTCGATAAAACACATTTCCATCACACACATCAACGAACGAAAGTTTTGTCACGGTCACAGTGATGCCAACCGTAGCAAGCAATAAACTTCATAATCCGCATTTTTATTTTATTTTTGCTCAAAGAAAATTACCGGATTTTTTATTCACAAACACACTGATTTTTACAAAAAAAAAACGTTTTATGAATTAATATTAACATTAAAAAAGAATGTTTTTGTAGTGATTACAAGTATTATTGGATAGATGTCGCTGTTTACAAGTATCAAAACCTTATGCGGTATTGGCAACATAACGGTGTTATGAACGTATTCATTCACAATTTTTTTGGGATTCGAACCTAGGACTACAGAGTACTTTGCCTAAAACCTCCCGGTCTATATCGTTGTTTACGCCTTATGCGATGCCTCGTTGCTGCCGCTTGCCAGTAGACATAAATACACTCAGCAGGATTAGTATATACATTGGCCTTATGAGCAGGTACCACGGACGTAAGAATAAGATGGACGGAGCGCTGGGAACATTGTAAGTGAAGCAGGGGTTTCGACTCATTTGATCTATCGACACGTAATGGCGCGTCCACACCGGGCCGAACGAAGGCGAACGAATCATGCCTGTTTCATTCCCACAACAGCGAAAGTTTGATTGTGTAAACGCAACAGGTATAGATTCATTCGCCTTCGTTCGGCCGGTGTGTACCCGCCATAATAGCGGCGACTGGTCGAATGAGCCGAAAACCCTGTTTCACTTTCAATGTTCCTAGTGCTCTGTCCATCTTTTTTTTACGTCCGTGGTAGGTACATTATAAAATAAACAAACAAATAAATGAGAGGTATGCAATTACGTATATCTATACAATTATATATACATATACCTACGCTCTTTGACCTACGCATTCGTTATTTAGAATATCTTCTTTTTGTGACGTTAGATTTAAATAGGTACGTACCCACAGAAGTATTACTATACTTCTGTAGCTATACTCGGGTACCCATAGTATTGCTACCTAGTTGGAGACGGCCCGCAAAACGCATGGTAGGCACTAAGTACCGCGTAGGGTACTGTTCCGTACCTACTTTATATAAATAATATTGCTGTTTCTGCTATATAGCTTGAGATCTTCTCGCCTATGGAAACCCAGGAGTCGGGACCATCCATAATGCGTCGAAGAGGGCAAGCGCGGATAGCGACATAATCCTCCGAAGCCCAGGCGTCGTGGTAGCGATGAAATGCCTTTCCCCAAGAAAACAGAAAAGTACACCCAGTGGTTCTGCCTTAACTACGACGCAGCGGTATCATTGTATTGATTCGAATGCTATACATTGAAATAAAACTATTTTTACGGATTCTATCACGATTTGGACAGTCAGTCCAACCCGTGACCACAAAGACTGCAAAGCCTTTGAAACTTTGGGAATAAAAATTAAAACCAAATCGTGATAGAATCCGTAAAAATAGTTTTATTTCAATCATTGTATTGTCCGGCTTGTCCGTAACCGGCGCCGCAAGTGTCGCTTGCAACAAAGGCACTCTGAAGTTTGAGTCCTTTATCAGTTCTGACTTCTGAGGTCTCTATATCGAATATAATAGGGTCTTGTAGGTGTAAATGTAATTATTTCGTATTTTGATTTACTTACAGTCAACAAAAAACCTGCTTAATGATGTTTTAATTTATTTAAAAACATAATAATTTACGACTCAAAATAATTTACATTGTTTTTGTTATTCAATTTACGAGTAAACAAAATTGTAAATAAAGTCGGTCATAGCACTCATAGTATAATCATCTCTACAGAATAAGCCAGAAAACACACTATGAGCGATGTAGTAGAGTCGATAGGTATTAGTAACAGTTGCTAAGTTTTGCTTGCGACTCACACACATTACACAACTAAGGCTGAGATCTATAGAGCGAACTTCAACTAAGTCTAAGTCAAAGTCACGAACTCAGTGAGGATTTTGACTTAGTTTGAGTCATTTTTTACAAGAAAATCTTTGCTTAGTGTGTCTGTCAGTCTGTTTTTCTTGTAAAAAATGACTCTGACTAAATCAAAGTTCGATTTAACAATTCCAAATCCTCACTGAGTTCGTTACTTTGACTTATACTTAGTCAAGTGCGCTCTATAGATCTCAGCCTTACTTTCTACCAGATTATTAGGCGTATAAGTAAAAAAAAAATATTTCTCTATCAAAAACAGGAGTAAATAATTATATCAATACTCAATAAACACATAATTTTTTTATTTTTCCTTTATGATCATACTAGGTAGTAAGGTCGCATTTACAGAGTCGTAAGTTCGTAGAACATTTCAAATTATTAAATTAAATATATAAATATTATTTGTTATTGGATTTTGTTAGTTCTTTCTTTCTAACAGCCCTTATCCGACTTTAATGTGGGGTCGGCGCAACACACTTTTTCAAGTATGTTGCAGAAAGAATTTGGCTTAGTTTTTACGACCGGTTGCCTGTCTGACATCAACCTCCTCTGAGGGATCTAGTCCCGGGCAAATTAAATTAGAAAATTCGCTTTGCCCGCCCTGGGAATCGAACCCAGGCTTCCCGGTCCCCAGCCCATACATGCTGCCACTAGAGCAAAGAGGGGACTATATAATATTAACTAATTATATTATATTAACTACTACAGAAACTAAATTGAAAAAAGTTATTTTGACTCTACATAGAGACAATGAAAATTCGGTTTTCTTTAGAAATATGAAGTAGTTAGGTATTACTCATAAGTATTCACGTTACTAAACGTTTGCGGATTTTGAACATACATACATAACATAAGCTCACGCCTGTATCCGCGAAAGAGTAGGCAAAGGCGTACTAGCGAACTATAACACCCACATTTCGCCGAGATTAGTTCCGTCCCAAAAGTGATAGGGAGTGAGCCTATCGCGATATCGGGTATAAATTCCGGACTGATACTGAATTGAAAAGTTCAATATCACTTTGCCCGACCTGGGGATCGAACCCGAGACCTCAGGATGGTAGATGTACCGAAATACAACTACGCCACAGAGGCAGTCACATTAAATTACACAAACTTATAAACTAACAAACTTTACATCTTAGGGCGACTTTCACCACTATTACTAACCTACAGTTAGTCCTAACCTCAAGTTAAATTGAAAATGAAATATATGAAGGACATGTAATTCGTTACATGTAATTAATTTAATGTCACCATATATTATCTGTAATTAGATGTAGTACATTATATGTAATGAATTACATGTCCTTCACTTAATTCTATTTCAATTTAACTTGAGGTTAGGACTAACCGTTGGTTAGTAGTAGTGGTGCAAGTCGCCCTTAGTTGTTACGTCTTCGCTTTAAACGCAGAGGTCAAGTAAGCAATAACTTTAAACTTCAGTGCTATAGCGTGTTGTTTTATTGCAAATTACAACAAAACATACCACAGCCTTGCAGGCTATAAATTGTTTAATATTAAAACGAAATCTCAATCGAAAATCATATTTTCAATTGAGAAATAATAGAGAGATGAGAAATTCTTAAGTGGTAGAGCCACGCTGTAGACAGTAACGTCTACAGCACGAATGGGCCGGCTCGACCGGTTTGAAACCACTGTCTCACAGAAAACCGACGTAAAGTGGAAGCTTGCTGTCGCGTTGCGTTCGGTGAGTGAGATTTCCGGTGGCCCATTTCCCCCCTCCCTTGCCCAATCCCTTCCATTCCCTCCTTTCAGACGGGCAACGCACCCATGATTCTTTGTGTCTTGGGTGTCTATGGGCGGTGGAGATCACTTACCATCAGGCGACCCACCTGCTCGTTTGCCAATCTGTGCTATGAAAAAAATAGATTTTGCGATTAAAAAAATATTTTGCCAGTACTTAGATGTTTATTTTCGACCGACTTCAAAATAGGAGGTACTCAATTTGTCTGTATGTTTTTCTAGTAGTATGTGTGTTAAGAGATATCTCGGCCGAAATTTGGACGATTTTAAGTATTATTTTTGTGTTCCAAAGGTCGTTTCATTCCATATAAAGGTGATTATCTATTTATTTATACTAGAATTAACGTTGTAATATTTTTTGATGTTAGAAGTTCAATCGGTTTTTGAGGCTGAATGTGGTTTGAGTTGCATTTTGTCTTTGCACTACATCATTGTTTTCCAAACTTGAATATCGCGCCCCAAATTGGACCTTGTTACGCAGAAATGATCCAACCCACAAGAAATAAAAAAATGTTATTGATGACATGCATGTTACATAAGCGTATGGGCCACCGGAGGCCGATCCGCCCGTGACTATGTAGATCTCCTGGGAGTCGGGACCCACAGATTGAACATGTCACTACATAATATTAGGTCAATTATGGACCCTTTTAAATAGGCAGATAACTTTTATCTGAAGAATTATTTTGTTAATTATACAAATATTTCATAAAATAACTGTTAAAACTTCTAAATTATTCCCCATATTAAAGTTATCTGGCTATTGAAATATCGACCCTAAGAAAACTATTAATAGTGTTTAAACATCAAGTGTTTTGTTGCCCACGTATTTTGTTTCACATATGTACATTACACATCTAAGTAAAGTACTTTACCATCATGTCACGGTCGCATGTATAGTCACTAAGATATAAAGAAAGATTATATTCACGCACGTCGCGTCGTAGAATAAGTACAATACTAAAGACATAAAGTGATACACTCAGGACTAATTATTATTACTTTAACAACGCTAATTTACTTCTTCCTCATATTTGCATGGCAGTATCATTGACAACAAAAAGTAGAAACTTTTTACACAACGTGTAAAAAATATAAATAAAAACAGCATTACTTCACAATCATTTCGTTTTTAAATGTGAATTAGTCACAACCATTGAGAGTGACTGCGTAGTAAATGTGCCTCAATACTTATCAATTTATATCGAATAATATAACAACGGATGTTCTAGTCCTTGTAATATGGGGCATAACGCTGCAATTCCTGCATCCTGGAGCAAGGATTGTAGTTACTAGATCGGTACACAATATACATCTACGTGCTACGTAGCCGGATCCAACGGAACTCGAAGCAAAATACGTTTCCAGTCAGTAATAATTGTGAGGCTATACGGACCGCGCGCCTTTCTACTCGTCGCCCGCGTAAACCATTACGTCAACTTTTAAAAACTTTATAAATATCAAATATTTATATTATATTAAATGAGATTTATGGAACTTTATGTTTTTGTTGCCTGACTAGTGGCTATACGGTTGTATGAACTTTTATGACAGTAAAAACGAGGATAGAGTCAGCTGTCATTTGTTTTGATTAGGAAACGACTCAGTGGCGTTCGTTTTGCCGCTGCCCGGTCATCTATTACAGGTATGTTAGTGTTAAAATGTATTATACTAAAATGTCGAGACACAATTCCGGCGTATTGTTAGTTTCTATTACGTTCAATTTTATTGGCGCGTTTATATTCGAGACAAGGAAACCGTTGTGGTTTGTCACCACAAGTTGGGAATAGAGGAGAAATTCAATTTGTCTAATGAACACTTATAAATAAGCGATATAATGCAATAGTGCACTACGCAAATTCAATTTAAAATTGATACAGCAATTTTATTCAATTGGTTGTGATATCTACGGAGCAAGTAGGAAATTATAAACGCATTGATAAGAATTCGTTATGATTGTACAAAATAATGTTATGGAACTACTTGCATTATAGTTTTAAGGCTGAGATCTATAGAGCGAACTTGGACTATGTCTAAGTCAAAGAAACGAATTCTGTGAGGATTTGGAATTATTAAATTGCGTTTTCATTTAGTCCGAGTCTTTCTTACAAGAAAACCTTTGCTTGTCTGTCTGTCAGTCAGTTTTTCTTGTAAAAAATGGCCTTAACTTCGATTTAAAAATTTGAAATTTTGAAATCGAACTTCGACTTGTTCGATTTAAAAATTTCAAATCCTCACTGAGTTTGTTTCTTTGGCTCAGATATAGTCGAAGTTTGCTTTATAGATCACAGCCTAGGTTTCATCACTATTAAAAAAGTTTGCCTGTTTTCGTCATGTGTGTAAATTACCTAACCTACTACAATTCATACACTTGAGTACACACGATAGACATTTTGTTATTTACACTTAAACGTTAACATCTAAAGTTCTAATAAATTATGAAGTCAAATCAAAACAAGTTATTGATAACATAACATTTCATAACTTTATACAAATAAAGTTATGTAAAGGTGAAAACAATGTTTTGGGGCCGTACAAGAATTTAAATGCAAGAAATTACAGAATCGCTTTGTAAGTATTCGATACTGATTAATGTTATATTACATTGAATGAAACCTATTTTATACGGATTCTATCGCGACTTTTTTTAATTTTAATTGGGCTGCGGAAAACCAGTCACCGATCGAAACGCTACAGCAAACTGCAAGTTTATGTCGATTTTCTGCGAGACAGTGGTATCAAGCCGGTTGAGCTGGCTCATTCCTGCTGTAGACATAACTGTCTACAACGTGGCTCTACCCCTCAAATATACTATATTTGCACTGTACGTACGGTCAGGGCCAATGATTGTTTGCTTGACAGCTTACGGTGCTAGTATAAAAAATTCATAATATCACCTATAACTAAATAAAAACATATCATCATCATCATCATCAGCCCTAGGACGTCCACTGCTGAACATAGGCCTCCCCCAAAGATTTCCAGATCGACCTGTTGGAATCCTGCATCCAGCGACTTCCTGCAAAAATGAAATTACAGTGGGCAGAGCACATAGCTCGTAGAACTGATAGCCGATGGGGCAGAAATGTTCTCGAGTGGAGACCACTTACTGGCAAGCGCAGCGTAGGACGTCCACCTACAAGGTGGACCGACGACCTGATAAAGGTTGCAGGAAGTCGCTGAAAAACATATATTGTTATTTATTAATTATTCGCCTCCTTGGTCTAGTGGCTGCATATATGGGCTGTGGACCGGGAGGTCGTCGGTTCGATTCCCAGGTCGGGCAAAGCGAATTTTCTAATTTAATTTGCCCGGGACTGGATCCCCCAGAAGGGGTTGACGTCAGGCAGGCAGCCGGTCGTAAAAACTTAGCCGAATCATTTCTGCAACATGCTTGAAAAACTATGTTGCGCCGACCCCACATTAAGGTGGGATAAGGGCAGGTAGAAAGAAAGAAAGATAGAAAGAAAGTTATTTATTAATTAATTAATCGTTAAACCTCGTAGGGATTAGCATTTCGTATATTTTGTAAAGGTTTTTAATATCAGTGTCATAACTAATATTGATACTGTGCATTGTTCATTAGAAAGTCGAAATAAAAAAAACGATGACATTTTCATTTTTTAGTTTTTCACAGGCAAAATATGCGCCCTACAAAAAAAACTGTTTGAAAGTCGAAGTATCTCAAAGTTGATTGCGAAGGTAACTAACTAGGTACATAGGATATTGTATGGTACATCCATCCACATATTAATAATATTTGTATATAATACTATTAATATGCCTCGATGGCGTGGTGGTATTTCGGTACGACTACGGTTCTGAGGTCTCGGGTTCGATCCCCGGGACGGGCAAAGTGGTATTGGATTTTTCCATATCAGCCCGGAGTCTAGAATTTGTGCCCGATATGGCGATAGGCTCGCCCCCTATCACATCTGGGACGGAACTAAGCTCGGCGAAATGTGGGTGTTCTAGTTCGCTAGTGCGCCTCTGCCTACCCCTTCGGGGATACAGGCATGGGCTTATGTATGTTATGTTGTATATAATATATGCAATTCAACAATTTCTTCAAATAAATAAAAATAAATAAATAAATAACACCCAACAGTCACACATGTAGTCCTGACCCCACACTAAGATACTAAGAGGAACTACGAGAGACTTTCGGTCTCACAACACCGAATCTCTGGTATGCGTAATTTAAAGGTGAATGTATATACCCACGCAAGACTCATTCATCGAAGTGAATGCTAAATGCGTATGCTACTAAATCACATATTAATTTAAAATATTCAACGAATGCGACAGTGCCTCGCTACTAGTACAAGACTAGTCCTGCACTAAAACAGTACACAAAACACGTACACAAAACATGTATTTTTATCTAGGGTCCATTGTTCTACGAGCAAGAGACAGCGAAAATGCTTGTTTTGCGTATGTGTTTTGTGTTTTGTTTCATGTAAAACTAGTGCAGGAGACGCGCCTTATAATAACTGTTTCCATAAACACTGTTCAAAGCATCCAACTAATAATTTCCGAACTATATATATATAACTGTAGCAAGGAATGGTATTAGTTACTACTTGCAACTATCGGTTGTCGATTTAAAGGTCGGGACGGACACAGACCTTTCGCATTGCGTGAGGGTTCATTGCACATTACTGTCCTTTCATATTTTAATTTATAACACATTTCATTAATAATCAAGGCACTGACGTAACTACGAACATCTGGGTGGGCTAGATAAGTCATTAGAAATGTTTAGTCGACAGCCTCCGTGGCTCAGCGGGCGAGTAGGTTGTGAAGCGAGAGGCCGCGGGTTCGATTCCCGCAATCAGACAAATGTTTGTGGCCTACAAATATTTGTTTCAAGGCTGGGTGTTGTGAGACCTAAAGTCTCTCATAGTCTCTGACACCCACGATACAGGTTATACCTAGTGTGGGGTCAGGACTAGGTGTGTGAATGTTGGGTGTATTATTATTATTATTAAATATCATCTGTTGTGACAGCCTCTGTGGCGCAGCGGGCGAGTAGCCGGCTGTGAAACTTGAGGTCGCGGGTTCGATTACTGCACCGAGACAAATGTCTGTATGGCCTACAGATATTTGTTTCGGGTCTGGGTGTTGTGAGATCGAAAGTCTCCCGTAGTTCCTGATACCCACGACACAAGACTTGATCTTAGTGTGGGGTCAAAACTATGTGTGTGACTGTTGGGTGTAATCTAATTTAACTTTGTCCTCATGACCAGAAGTACCAGAACACAGGCCTGCCCAAAAGATTTCCAGATTCCGCAAACCTCAATTGAACAGTTTCAGATTTACGAAAGTTAGGAGAGAAATATGGATAGATAATGTTTTTCAATTAAAGTAAATTCAAGAAAGTGATTCATATAATCTAGGTCACCACGGATTTTCTTAAGAACATTTTATTTACAGATTTAAGTGAACAATGTTACTTATGTACGTCTTAATCTAGCGTCTAGTTATTTCGGTAATTTTTCCATTGATTTATAAATTTAGCCACCGACGTATATTATGGTAATCATATTTTCAATTATTATCCTTGTTACGATGTAGGAAATAATAACATAATTATAGTTGACACTGGTTACTAAATAATATATTTCCCTCTGACCTCTTAATATTTACAACGTGACTTAATATATACACATATATATATAAACATGTTAAACCTTAATGATTTCTTAGGTTTACGTGAATGTTATTCATTGAAATTAAACTATTTTTACGGATTATATCACGATTTGGTTTTAATTTTTATGCCCGACGTTTCGAAAGCTTTGCAGCCTTCGTGGTCACGGGTCAGACTCAAAACGTCGGGCATGAAAATTAAAACCAAATCGTGATATAATCCGTAAAAATAGTTTAATTTCAATTTTAAACCTTATTAATCTAACATAATGCAATTAATATGCTGATAGATTTATGCTGCTATGACTATTTTCTCATAAAATTTAATTCATAATTATTCGCCCTACATTTTACCCGCATATAGGTTTTCAAAGATACGATAACCTCTGAGTTGATTTCAGAATTCTCAGGAATATAATCACGAAAAATCAACACGATTAGTTATAGTTGATGTGATATTATGGAAAATGGATTTAAAACTATCTAACTGGAGGGATAACCGATTTGAATTCGAATAAATTACTGAAAAATAAATGACTTGTAAGTTTTTTATGAGTTACGGTACTTGAAACTGTACAAGATCTCAGTGAATTATAATTTGGCATTTGCATAGTAAATCTATGTAATCGCACGGAAAAAATAAAAATGTTTCTGTTTGCTTGGCGCTAAAAGTTTTTGTGTAATTTTCCGTGGCTCCATACGTACCGTTCAAATGTTTGTGTCTACATTTTGCGGAGATATCGCCTAACTTAGGTACATAAAAAAACAGACGAATTGAGGACCTTCGCTTTTTTGGAAGTCGATCGAAAATAAAATGGCTTTTAGATTTCATTCTTTAATAGAATGGTATATAGAATATATCTCTATACCAATTTCGTTGTCAACTTGAGTGCGTTAAATGTATTTTTGATCATAGAGAATCATGCCCCTGGTTAGTTATAGCGCCTGCATTATATTGTTTAAGCAATCCAGGACATACAGGACATGCCCCTAGTTTTGCTCGTAGCTTTGGTCCCGTGGAAAACTTTTAAGATTTTTGTCTATAGGAAATACTGGCAACCAAGCGGGTGGGTCAACTGATGGTATAGGACCACCCATAGACACCCACGATACCATAAAATAAGATACCTAAGAAAATAAATTTATCCATAAGAAAATTCTTTGAAGTTTCTTATTATTCTCCTACAGGCTATTCTTCATTCTTTCTGCCTGGCGTTATTCCGGCCTTCAGCCAAGGCCTTCCTACTTAAATGCTTCCATTTCACCCGGTCTTGAGCATCCATAGTGAGACCATTGGCTCTCATATCCTTCTCCAGAACGTCCAGCCAGGGTTTTTGGGCCGTCCACGGGAACGCATCGCTGGTACGATCTGGGCTAGACACCTGCGACCGACGTACTCTTGTGATTTCCTCGGAACGTGGCCATACCATCTCAACAGGCTTACGAGACAATTTTTTTTTTCATCAAATGTGCTTTTATTTTCGACCGACGTCCACAAAAGGAGGAGGTCCTCAATTCGTCTGTTTTTTTATGTATGTTACTCATCGATATAATAATATACCTAGATGCACAGTTGACGCTCAGAAAGTGGGACAGCCAACGAGTGCTTAAAATGTAAGTAAGCACTTGTTGGCTGTCAGTCGGGCGCCGACCGTTCGCCTGTGAAGATGCCTAAATGCTCTGTGAAAGAGTGCAAAAATAACACTCTTACAAAGCGCAAAACACATGGGATTTCATATTTTAAGTAAGTATAATTCCTTTACTTGATTCTTAAAACCTTAATCATGTTAAATTAAGTATTAAACGTGTATAAATAATTAATTTAACGAATTCAGTTAATAAAATATTTTGTCCCTTTTGAAATCATGATTTGGAACAATGAAATATATGGAGTCGTTTTTTTTTTGGAAATATATTTATTTTAAATTTATGTTTTTTTTTATTAATTACAGATTTCCATGAAATGAAATAGTAAGAGATAAATGGCGTAAAATTATTTCCGAAGAAAGGAGAGAAGAAAATTTTAAACCCAATTACTCAAGTGTGGTTTGTTCAGACCATTTTGCCGATTCCGATGGATATTATACAGAAAAAGGGATTAGGAAAATTAAAAAGAATGCTGTACCAAAAATAAAGGTGATAAATTGTCATCAGCTACATTGTCCTTAACTAATGTTTACTATTTAATTTAACAATATGTATGCTGTTGGTGTACCTATAAATAAATAAATAAATAAATATTGCCACATTTATTGACTTTATTTTAGATTGTCGTAACTACAAGTTTAAATGAGGCAGGGTGCAGTACAAGTGTAATAGCTGAAAAATATTTGATACAGAATTCATCAATAGCAAGCATATACTAGGTACATACTGCCATGTAAAACGACTATTTAATAATTTGCGGCTAATTCTAATAAATGTTTTAAATCAAAGTGTGCAGATCATAAAAAATTGCCAACATGAACAAAGTTGAACATTCCGCTGTCAAATAAGACGTTACTTTTGAAAGATAATTTGAAGGAACGCAACCAAAAATTTAAACTTAAATCTAATTTAGTGCGAAACTTAAAAAAGCAGAACAAAAGATTAAGAAAACGAAATGATAGTCTAAAATAAATTATTAAGAATCTAAAGAGCAAAGGACGATCTTAGTGTGGGGCCAGGACTATGTATGTGACTGTTGGGTGTTATTTATTTATTTATGAATCACGCTAAGGCAAAACAGTGCTTATTTCATATTCATAACTCATAAGCTTCGTTATCTTCTAAACATTTATACTCTATCTATCTCTTAATGTAAGTAAAATTATTATAGAGATATCGCCATTCTCATCTACATTGTACGCCACGTGGTCAAAATTTCTCACAGATAAATACAAGAACTATTCGACTCCATTCAATCTTTGTCCAAGTGACTAGAATGTTTCTTTTAATAATGTCAAATTCAAAAACGATTAGAAATTCAAAAATTTCGAATATAGGAACGTTTGAACATTCAATTTAAAAAGCTACTTTATGCCGCGTCTATAAGGTCATATTTGTGTTAATTTAATTAAATTTGTGATGTTTATTTGTTTTGTCTGTCGAGGACACTGTTTACAATGATTTTGTGTTCGATAGAGCTTATTTCATGGGTGGTCCCATATAAATTTTGTCACGATCGGTAAATTGGAAGCCGGTCAGTTAAGTTTTTAAACTTGTGATTATGCACAACCTACTCGTCTGCAGTTTGCAGCCAGTCAGGTTATAAATTATGACTGTGTTTTTGTACACATTTACAAAATGTATTCTCCAAATCTGTTGTTATGCATATTGGGACCATATTTGAAAATAGATGTAGGTAATTTAAGACAGAATATGCAAAAACGTCTATGATTGTGTAAATAGACATGCACATTTAACATGAAATGTTTTAGTCATCGAACCGTGGCTGTAACTCTATCTGGTTTGTAACTTAAGATATAAGGATCGTTGGTTGCCCGCATTGAAATTTGGCAATCTAAATATCATAAGCATAATTTTATGTATTGATTTAGTGAGGTCAACGGACTATAGAGTTGTATGCTATTGATAAATTTGATTGGCTATATTTCGCGAGTATTAGTGATGGCTTCTAAGTATGTTTGTATATGATGTATGATGATGCCTGTGTATATACATAGGCTAGTAGAAGCTACAATCTCGATGCTAGTTGTCAAAATCTTCTCAGTTTAGACAAATTTCCTTTATCGGTCGGCCCAACACACTTTTTCAAGTTGCAGAAAGGATTTGGCTTAATTTTTATGACCAGCTGCCTGAATGAACGTCAACCTCCTCTGAGGGATCCAGTACCGGGCAAATTAAATTAGAAAATTTACGGTTTACCCGACCTGGAAGTCGAATCCAGGACCTCCTCCATATTTCCTTTATCGACCGACATAAAAAAGGAGAAGGTCCTAAATTCGTCTGTATTTTTAATGTATGTTGGGCGACATCTCCGCCAAATGTGGATTTTCAAGATTATTTTTGTGTTCGATAGAGCTTTGTGCAAGGGTGGTCCTAAATACGTAATTAATCTAAGGTCCTAATCCTACTCTAAGGTCGCGATCAGCAGCCCGAGCAGGAAAATTTCTGACAACCGTAAATGTATTCGTGCTCCATGCGCGTCTATGAAATTTGTATGAAATTAATCAAATGTCATCAGTGCGCAGCAAGTTTACATTTACATTAGTTTTTCATGCTCGGGCTACTGATAAGTTTTAAACTCGTTCCAAATAATTTTTAAACTTGTGATTTTAAAGAGAAAGTTTATATCACAGGATAACGAGGTCGTAAAATAGTCTTTATTAAAAGAAGTCATCTTAAACGTATACATAACAATTATTGCTCAAAAATGCCTTCTCACTTCCGTAAATAATAAAAAAATACAAAAAAACATTCTCCCTTACGCAATGCATACACTTTTCCATCGAAGTATTAAAGCGCAATGATATTTTTATCACAATAATATGAACATTATACTTTGGTATTTTCTCAACGGTATCGATTAAAGCTTGCATAATTATTGCGTAATAATTGATCATGATTACAATAATTGTGCGTAAAGTGCAGGTATCTGATAAAGATCTTGTCATTTCAGACACGATAATTTTGTATGCAATGATATTTCAATACATATAACTGATTGTAGATCTTTTCCTCATCTAACTAATAAAAGATATATCTATTAGCCTCTTGGTAATTGAAATTATGTACATATCTAAAAAAAGAAAAACCCAAAAAACCGACTTTAAAACTCCATCACATCTTGACCAAATTTATATGGGACAGTAAGCTGTATCGGACACAAAAATAATTCAGATATATTTTTTACAATCAAATTAGTAGCGAGCTCACTTAACCAACGGGCATGATACGAATTCGAATGTCAAAAATATTCCTGATAGGGCCGCTGGATTTGTCTATATTTGCAACAAAGAAAAAAAACTGCCTCCGTGGCGTGGTGGTATTTCGGTACAACTACGGTTCTGAGGTCTCGGGTTCGATCCCCGGGTCGGGCAAAGTGATATTGGATTTTTCCATATCAGCCCGGAGTCTGGAATTTGTGCCCGATATGGCGATAGGCTCGCCCCCCCCCCTATCACATTTGGGACGGAACTAAGTTCGGCGAAATGTGGGTATTCTAGTTCTCTAGTGCACCTCTGCCTACCCCTTCGGGGATACAGGCGTAAGCTTATGTATGTATGTAAAAAATATCTTTTTTATTTGCAGAAGATATATCGAATAGAAGATATATATGACATACGTTGAAACAACACCGACGAAACAGACCGAATTTCTTTTCAAGTCGATTGGTACCCTATATATTTTTCGATAGACAAGTACCTATTTGGGAGAAGTGTTCTTGTAACAAGACTGCATAGCGACCATTATGGTCAAATTCATTAATGTAGCGCAAATAAGCGATTCACACTCAGAGATTAGACATGTACAATTTTTAAATAAGTTTAGACAAGTATTAAAGTGTACTAAGGGTACGGATTCAGCGAAGTTACTTTGCCAAGCTCGATGAAACACTGACAAATAGACACATTGAAATACAAAACATTAAACAAAACATCAGTAATAATTTGTAATATAGTTTAGATCGCACAAAATATGCGCTCATTTAGTTTACTTTGTAGAGCTCTTTTTATTGCCGTGACCTTTAAAATCCTTTCCATCGTGTGCACATATTTAAAATGCTCTAGCGTAAAGATACGTAACAAAGAATATATTTTTTTATAGCACAGATTGGCAAACGAGCAGTCACCTGGGTCACCTGATGGTAAGTGATCTCCACCACCCATAGACACCCAAGACACAAAAATAATCATGGGTGCGTTGCCAACCTAAAAGGAGGGGAATGGAAGGGGAGGGAAGGGGATTGGGAAAGGGAGTGGGGAAATGGGCCACCGGAAATCTCACTCACCGAACGAAACGCGACAGCAAGCTGCCACTTTACGTCGGTTTTCTGTGAGACAGTGGTATCTAACAGGTCGAGCCGGCCCATTCGTGCTGTAGACGTTACTGTCTACAGCGTGGCTCTACCACTTTAAATTCAAACTAAATCAAAAGTATATAAAAACTTACAAATATAACAGCTACAGTCAACACAGTTTTGAGTGGTAGAGCCCCGTAGTCAACTATTTTGCTTAAAGGATCATGGGTCGGCTCGCCCGACTAATTGCCATCGTCTCACAAAAATCTGACAAAGTAACAGCTTGCTGCATTTCATATTGTGTAATGAGATAACCGAACAGCTAAATCATCCCTAGGTTAAGTAGGTTTCACATAACATAACATAAGCTTACACCTGTATCCCCGAAGGGGTAGGCAGAGGCGCACTAGCCAACTAGTACACCCACATTTCGCCGAGCTTAGTTCCGTCCCAGATGTGATAGAGGGCGAGCCTATCGCCATATCGGGCAAAATTTCCAGACTCCGGACTGATATGGAAAAATCTAATATCACTGCCCGACCCTGGGATCGAACCCGAGACCTCAGGACGGTAGTCGTATCGAAATACAACCCTGCCACCGAGGCAGTAGGAACACCGAGAAAGGAGGATTCCTATCTCAAGGAATTAACAGGAATAATCTAGATAATTTATTATGCGTTTATTGTGCGATTGCCTGTCCTTTCAAGGATACATATTATATAAGTACTCAAATATATATACTTATACTAGCTGACCCGCGCAACTTCGTCTGCGTATGAGAGAGAGGGTTGAAAGAGTGAGTCGTAGGCACCTATAGCACAATAATTCTAAAAGAGGTAATGGGATGATCTACTTCGGCCGTCAGTCACCCCGTCTCTCACACCGTCAGTCACACCGTCTGTCAAACCGTCTGTCACCCCGTCTCTTACCCCGTCAGTCACACCCTCTGTCACACCGTCTGTCACTCCGTCTGTCACCCCGCCTGTCACCCCGTCTGACACTTTGTCTGTCACCCAGTCGGTCACCCGTCTGTCACCACGTCCGTCACCCCGCCTGTCAAGTGACACCTGTAGACATCTGGCGGGGATAACTAATTAAATGACGATTGATCAGTTTTCGACCGGAGAGGAAAAATGATTAGATTACTAAAATGGCTATTAAAAAATAAGGGTTGATCGTAGAAGGGTGAAAATTGAGGATTGTATGTATTTTTGTATGTTGTATCATAAAAAAATAGAAATTAAATTTTTTTTCTAAAAAATAAAAAAAAAAATTTAGGGGTGGACTACCCCTAACATTTAGGGGGATGAAAAATAGATGTTGGCCGATTCTCATAGATACCGGATAAGCACAAAAAATTTCATCAAAATCGGTCAAGCCGTTTCGGAGGAGTATGGCAACGAAAACTGTGACACGAGAATTTTATATATTAGATAAGGACTCAGACTTAGACAGTTGTAGACTACAACTCGACCATGATTTTGTTTGACATTTCATGCTAGCGACTATGTAAAATAATACCTGCATTCCCCACGTAACCTTAGGGGCGTTCGGGTGTTTTGCATAAAAATATTTTTACGGGGTCGCTAGAGACTAATGTCAAAAAACTCATGGTTGGCCTACAGTAGCCCGAGCACGAAAAACTAATGTAAATGTAAATGTATTCGAGTTCGTTGCGCACTGATGACGTTTGGTTAATATTTCATACAAATTTCATAGACGCGCATCGAGCTGAGTGGTAGAGCCACGCTGTAGACAGTACGTCTACAGCACGAATCGGTCGGCTCGACTGGTTTGATACCACTGTCTCACAGAAAACCGACGTAAAGTGGCAGCTTGCTGTCGCGTTTCGTTCGGTGAGTGAGATTTCCGGTGGCCCATTTCCCCCCCCCCTCCCTTTCCCCATCCCTTTTCCTCCCCTTCCATTTCCTCTTTTAGGTGGGCAACGCACCCAATATTCTTAATGTGTCTTGAGTGTCTATGGGCGGTGGAGATCACTTACCATCAGGTGACCCATCTGTTCGTTTGCCAGTCTCTGCTATAAAAAAAAAAAAGCTGAAATAATAATTTTCCTGCTCAGGCCGCTGATCTTATGTCTATTTTCATAGTGATATTTTTATTATACGTAGGCTGGTTATTCTGCTGGGATGAATGACATATTTGTCTTTGACGGTATTGTGATCTGTACCTATGTAGGTGTTAGGAGTGTTTACTTGTACATTATAAGTAGATTCTTGGAAATCTCTGACACACGACTAGTCAAAAACCGTCACAGATCAGACTTGCTTGCGAACAGGTTGATTCCAAAAATGTTAGCGGAATCGCCTCATTTTAGTAGTAGCGTATTAGGATGAGAAAAACGAAAACTAGCCGAATATCATGACTTGTAGTTTGCGCTCGGCGTGGTGATACGGCCACCCCCTGTTATACTATAGGAAATATCTACGGGGGCATATTTATTTGTATTGCGAGCGCAGTGCAGACGGTGTCCTGAGGTTTTAGGTTCGAATCTCCGGGCCGGGCACGTGATAATGTGTTTTTCAAAACAATTGAAGCTATTATTATTATTATTTGTGACAAATTTGCTTGTGAGAAAATAATAAAAACAGATTAATAAATAGTTCATTTTGAATATTTATGCAAGTATTTCGGAACGACTGAGACGTTGATGCATTATATATTCAGTGACATTATGAGCTCAAATAACATATTAAAATTTAATTGGTATTAAAATAATAGGTTGCAGAATTGCACAAGGTGCCATATTATTATCATCCATCATTCATTTTGTATAAAAAACGATTGAATATTTTTTGGGTCAATAATTATGCGGTGCAACCTAAGGTGCGGCCTTTACATATTATTATTATTGTAGCTTAAATATTTAAATGAGTAAACAATCTTAAAATACCAAGTGCATGCTTATGCAGTTCACAATGACATACTTTTGTACATTGTCATAACTGGAAATACTAATCATGTAAACGCATAAACGATCAATTTGATAATTGAAATAAAACTATTCTTACGGATTCTATCACGATTAGGTTTTAATTATTATTCCCGACGTTTCGAAGGCTTTGCAGTCTTTGTTGTCTTTTGTCTGACCCGTGACAACGAAGACTGCAAAGCCTTCGAAACGTCGGGAATAATAATTAAAACCTAATCGTGATAGAATCCGTAAGAATAGTTTTATTTCAATGTATAATATTCACGTAAACTTAAGAAATCAATTTGATAATTTATTAAAATATGTACGACAGCCTCCGTGGCGCAGCGGACGAGTAGCCGGCTGTGAAGCGAGAGGCCGCGGGTTCGATCTCCGCACTGAGACAAATGTTTGTATGGCCTACAGATATTTGTTTCGGGTCTGGGTGTTGTGAGACCAAAAGTCTCTCGTAGCTCCTGATACCCACGACACAAGACTTGATCTTAGTGTGGGGTTGGGACTATGTATGTGACTGTTGGGTGTTATTTATTTATTTATTATTTGTATGACAATGGACTAGGTTTATTTTTAATTTAACTTACTACCATGTAATCTTGTTCCACCTACCCTTATCCCATTTTATTTTTTTCTCAGCAACACACTTTTTCAAGCATGTTGTAGAAAAGATTCAACTATAGTTTTTACGTCCGACTGTCTACAAGCGCAAGCGGCCTGAAAAATATTTTTGGTACGAGCTCGATGCGCGCCTATAAAATTTGTATGAAATATTAACTAAAAGTCATCAGTGCGCAGCGAGCGCGATTCGGCTTCTTCTGACCTAGGATTTGAACCCAGTACCTGGTCCTCAGCTCACATACGCTGCCACTAGACTAAAACGGCGAATAGGTAGATATATTTTTCAGTTTGACTGCCTAGGTGGCGTGGTGGTATTTCGGTACGACTACGGTTCTGAGGTCTCGGGTTCGATCCCCGGGTTGGGCAAAGTGATATTGGATTTTTCCATATCAGCCCGGAGTCTGGAATTTGTGCCCGATATGGCGATAGGCTCGCCCCCTATCACATCTGGGACGGAACTAAGCTCGGCGAAATGTGGGTGTTCTAGTTCGCTAGTGCGCCTCAGCCTACCCCTTCGGGGATACAGGCGTGAGCTTATTTTATGTTATGTTATTTTTCAGTTTATTTACAGAGCAGTCCAAATGCTGTTGACCGTAATTATGTCCCTTGAAGGTCGCTAGAATTGCCGCATTTTTTCCTTATCGTCCATTGATTAAAAATCCATCGGATGAGTGGAAATCAATTTAGCGAGAAAATCAACTAATAAATCGATATCGATGTTGGTATGTTTCAGCATACCATTGCGCAATCAAAATTATGTTGGTTACAATGGGCTATAGAGGCGGTGAAACACAACATCTCGAATGTTTACTAAATTACATTGCCGGCGGCTGCAAATGGAATTTTCCTCCACTTTTCTTTTTTTTCGAGTACTAGTTGGGTGTGTTTGTAATAATCACTGGTTTGATAACTTAACCGATTGACTTTAACATGTGACTGCCTCGGTGGCGTGGTTGTGTTTCGATACGACCACCGTCCTGAGGTCTTGGGTTCGAGCCCCGGGTCGGGCAAAGTGATATTGGATTTTTCCATATCAGTCCGGAGTCTGGAATTTGGGCCTGATATGGCGATAGGCTCGTCCCTTATCACATCTGGGTCGGAACTAAGCACGGCGAAATGTGGGTGTACTAGTTGGCTAGTGCGTCTCTGCCTACCCCTTGGGGGTACAGGCGTGAGCTTATGTTATGTTATGTTTAAAAATATGTACCCGATCGTGACAAAATACATATTGGATCACTCTTGGAACAAGCTCTATCAAACACAAGAAGTATCTTGAAAATCGGCGCACATTTGGCGGAGATAATAATATACTTAAAAAATACATTTCAAAGATGCTTGTTTCTTTGAAAATAATTACTCCTGAAGACTTAATCTCATTGCTTTAATACTGCTACAAAAACACAGCGTGTAGGTGGAAGTTGAATGACACCTACGGTCACCCTGGACACCCCGTCACATATAAAATGTACAGATACTATCTTATAAAGCGATCTACGACGAAAGTATATTTTTCTTATTGTCATAACGACCGTATGCTCCTATTACCTTCTAACTATAATTCTTACCATAATATCGTTTTTTTGCTCTATTTGTTAGTCCCAATGAAATATGATGTAAATATTTTCTTATTAGCAATATTAAACTATTGTAAAATTATTATGGAAGTCGCTGGATGCAGGCCGCTTCGAAAAGGTCGATCTGGAAATCTTTGGGGGAGGCCTATGTTCAGCAGTGATGTCCTATGGCTGATGATGATGAAAATTAATAAACTTGGATTTTGGGTGCATAAATATCATCTGTATTTTTTAATATATTTAGATTTTATTCGTTTTTATTGTCTCCTATAAACTTGATCTCAAAGCGTTTACGCCCGGTTCCAATAAACAATCTAAGTTCGAATGTGCAGATAGATTACAAACATTAGCCAATATGAACACAGTTGGAACATGACTCCGTCAAATGTCTTGATTGGTTCATAATCGCGATCTATCTGCACTCTAGAGGTAAACTAAAATCGTTTAATGAAACCTGCCGTTAAGAGGTATTGGCGGCTTACGGTCGATAAGCCAATGCAATAAGCACATACAAATTCGTCAATAGATCATGGTTAATCAAATCAATAAACAGTTTGCAATAGGGCATAGATTTAAATTAAAAAAAAAGTGTATTAAAAAAGTATTCCGATACCGGGAATCGAACCCGAGCCTCCTGGGTGAGAGCCAGGTATCCTAGGCACTAGACCATATCGGATGTTGCATATCTTGTCTAAAATAATTATTATAAAATATAATATTAAAATAGCTGCAAATTCCAGACGAAATCAATTAAATTAACATTATGTAAATTCAATTATGTAATTGTATTCTAATATCACATATAAAGTTCAAAATATAACATTTAGAGTGACTAATTCTTGAAACAAATTTAAATGAGTATCTTAATAGTGTTGACCTATGGGGATGTCCTTTATTACAGCCATTATATTTGTATAATAATTTTTCTGTTTAGGTTTCCTGTTCCTCCAAAAATAGATTACCTATTTTAATAGAGCAAAAGTTTAGAAGTTTATTTTATGGCCTTCACTTAATTTATTTTATTTTTAATTATGTATTTATTTTTGTAGGTAGTTGACCCGTTGGAGGCACCACATATATACGTTCTACAAATGTCTCGGCCTCCGGAAGCCGAGCCGTCCGTCACTCATTAAGCTTAACAATAAAATTATCCGTATTAATAATAGTAGCTCCCTCAAAATGGGATCCCTCAGAGGGGGTTGACGTTAGGCAGGCAGCCGGTTGTAAAAATAAAGCCAAACCACTATTACCTACGGTTAGTCCTAACCTCAAGTTAAATTGAAATCGAAATATATGAAGGGCATGTAATTCGTTACATGTAATTAATTGAATGTCACCATATATTATCTGTAATTAGATGTAGTACATTATATGTAATGAATTACATGTCCTTCACATATTTCTATTTCAATTTAACTTGAGGTTAGGACTAACCGTTGGTTAGTAGTAGTGGTGCAAGTCGCCTTATGTATCATTCGGAAACGGCAGAAATATTAATAAAAAGTATCATGTCACAGGTAAAAATTTCACACGATTACACTACTGGAGGTTGTTATTACTGATAAACATCGGTTAATAAAATGATCCCATAAAATGTTAAACTATCAATCAAAGTACGGTTGTCACGCACACTAACCTCTGATCTTATCGTGTTAATTATATTCCACTAGCTTGTACTCTCGACATCACATGCTTTTGAATAGTTGATTCGAATCGTAAGCAATTTACTCAATGTTCCATTCGTATTCGATATATTTGCGTGGAAGCAGTGGCGTAACTATATCATCTAAGGTCCGTGGCAAATTCATTGGGCCCCACCGTAAAAATCGTCACGTTGTAATTGAATTTTAATAAATCACCTGAATTATTGAAATTGAACTTTTTTTACGGATTCTATCACGATTTGGTTTTAATTTTTATTTCGAAACGTCGGGCATAAAAATGAAATCCGTAAAAATAGTTTAATTTCAATGAATAACATTCACGTAAACCTAAGAAATCATCACCTGAATTAGTTAAAAACATAACATATGCTTTCGGCACCTCGGGCTGGGGGCCCTCTCGGACCAGGGGCCCGTAGCATTTTGCCAGCCCTGCCACCCTATAGTTCGGCCACTGCGTGGAAGAGCTACACTGACTGCCTCAGTGGCGCGGCGTGGAGTAATTGTATTGCGTGCGCGGTACTACTACCGTCCTGAGGTCTCAGGTTCGATCCCAGGGTCGGATAAAGTGATATTGGATTTTTCCATATCAGACTGGAGTCTGGAATTTGTGCCCTATATGGCGATTTATCTGTGGTAATTGTTTTGGCCTGCACTTCGCTAACGGCCTTTGCGCTTATTAGCCTAGTCCTACAAGTATTACTCTTACTTCGATAGCTCGAAAAAAATCAAATAGAGTTGAAAACCTCCTTTTTTAAGTTGATCAAATACGTTGTCTAGACTATATTTATAGTGATATTTGGGTGGAACTCACATTCAAAGCCAATATTGACTTACATAATCGCGTCATGTAAATCAACAGTGTGCCGATTTATTAACACAGGTGTCACGGTGGATATGTATTACTCGTATACTTATATTATTTAACAACACTTCTATATATAACTTACATAGTGTTCATTATCATGTCTCCACCCAGACTTTACCTTTTTTTTCATCACACAAACATTATGCTTGCCTAGACTGCGTAGACTGTCTCGGTGGCGCAGTACTATTTCAGTACGACTACCGTAGTAGTATTAGGCTCGCCCCCTATCACATCTGGGACGGAATTAAGCTCAGCGAAATTTAGGTGTTCTACTTCGCTAGTTCACCTCTGCCTATCCCTTCGGGGATACACGCGAGAGCTTATGTTATGTTATGTGTTGCAAACATTAAAGTAATCTATCTACGAATAGTTCTTTCAAATGATATAGATTCTCAGTTCTTCTTTCGCTCGCTGCGCACTGATGACGTTTGGTTAATATTTCATACAAATGGCATTGACGCGTAATGAGCTCGATACGAATTCGATTGTCAATAATATTCCAGGAGCTGACTGTTGACACTCGATTCGAATTTGACTTCGATTCGGTTTCATTTACTGACTTTATATTCCACCGAAATCGAGTTAAAAAGTACGCTAATGTTGCATTGTTGGATCGGGCAAAGTGATATTGGATTTTTCCATATCAGCCCAGAGTCTGGAATTTGTGCCCGATATGGCGATAGGCTCGCCCCCTATCACATCTACGACGGAACTAAGCTCGGCGAAATGTGTTCTAGTTCGCTAGTTCACTTCTGCCTACCCCTTCGGGGAGACAGGCGTGAGCTTATGTTATGTTTAATGTTGCATTAGATTCGAGAACTATTCATTTGGTACATTAGTGCATTTTTTACCTCGATTTCGGGTTTAAAGTCACTAAATGAAGTCGTATCGAGTCAGCTCGGGCCGCTGATCATGCCGGCGCAGCGTGTATTAATGCTTCTTGATTACTTAGAGTTTTTAACACTTGTCTCAATGCTTTTAATATAGACGTGAAATTCAACAGTGAAGTACATCACGCTTGTTACGACATTTTAATGGACACCACCGTACTACTAACTACTGAGACTGGATTTGTTTGCTTCATCATCGGTTCTTGCAATTGTAACGTTGTTCAATACTTGTCTCATTTGTTTTCAGTGCTGATTATATGTCACAATCAGTGAAATTCGTGGCCACTGCAGCGATTAAAGTAAACAATTACATTAAACTACGGGCGATTGGCAGCACTGTTACTAATCTACAGTTAGTCCTAAACTAGATTTAATGTCATTCGTATATTTAAATCCAAATTTGGGATAAATCGAGATTTATCTCAGCTATTTAACATGTTTTCTGCGTGGTTAATATTGTAATTTGTATCCTTAGTACGAGTTAATGCTTTTCAATACTAATTGTAGCAACAGACAATAGTTAAATATCCATACATTTGACTGGCAGCGCCTCTTCCGGAAACTACAATGAACTAAAGTAAATGGAGATTTAATTATAACTATCATAGTTATCGAGAAGTATACTAGGCCCCTTACTTATAAAAATATTTACGCGCTTCTTAACTTTAAAACTAGATTGTCCCTTTCATATTCAAACAATATGACACAAGGAAAAAGGTGACAAACTATTCTTAATGATAAGAAGCGCGTAAATCTTTTTATGAGTAAGGGGCTAGGTTTAAAGAATCCCTACCGTGATTTTTTGTCATTTCACGCTAACTAATACTTACTTAAAATATTTGTACGACATACAACCAAACGCCTCAGCGGTTAACTATACAATACACACAACAGTCACACACATAGTCCGGACTCCACACTAAGATCGAGTCTTGTATCGTGAGTATCAGGAACTACGAGATACTTTCGGTCTCACAACACCCAGACCCGAAACAAATATCCGTGGGCCGCACAAACATTTGTCTCGGTGTGGGAATCAAAACCCGCGACCTCACGTTTCACAGCCGGCTACTCGCCCGCTGCGCCACGGAGGCTGTCATAAGGTTACGTGGGGAACTGACGTTTTCGACCAATTTCAAAAACGGAGAAGGTCTTCAATTCGTCTGTTTTTTAAGTATGTTACGCAATATGTCGATTGATTTGCAAAATTATTTTGTGTTCGATAGAGCTTATTTCAATTTGGTCACGGTCGGATTAATTTTCAAGTCGGTTCATTAAATTTTAAACTTGTGATTATGATTATTCATATAAATTATTGTACGTGGCCGCTAGCGTGAAATGCCAAAAAACGCACGGTCGAGTTACTGAAGGCAATGTAAGTACATATATAAGTACTTGAGACTATAATGATGTCAGAAAGAGGGGGCCGTGGTCTAAATTGACGTTTAATTTAATAGTTTTACGCCCTTCCTGTTGTCCAGAGATAGAGCGTGGGAAATGCAATGACAATCGTTAAGATTCATTTAGCTCGTACACATAATTATATTGAGGATATTCGAGCGTTTGATGTTTATATTTCCAAAAATATCCGTATACATTATGTAATTGTATTAAATTTATATTGTTATTTATATAACGGCCCAGAGAATTTTGGTCCTTCCGATTATAAAACTATTTTGTACACCAGCATCCCCAGCAGGAATATTTATGACAATCGAATTCGTATCGTTGCGCGTCTATGACTTTTGTATGAAATATTAATCAAACGTCATGAGCAGGGTTACCACCACCTCTTATAGCAGTATTATTATAATCGTTCTTCGTTTGTTTTGTATGGGAATCGGTACCAGTAAAATTATAATAATACTGCTATAAGAGGTTGTGGTAACCCCCAGCGCAGCCAGTTCGATACGAATTTGATTTTCAAAAATATTCTTGCTCGGGCTGCAGAATGCAAGAATAAATATGCTATGAATATAATTATCATTTAAGATTAAACCTACGTGCTGGTTTTATAATAGTAATGTAATAAGTTAATGTTATGTTTTTGAGTGGTAGAGCAACGCTGTAGGCAATTACGTCTACAGTCCGAATGGACTGACTCGAGCGGTTTGATCCACTGTCTTACAGAAAATCGACGTAAAGTGACAGCTCGATGTTACGTTTCGTTCGGTGAGTGAGATTTCCGGTGGTCCGATTCCCCCCTCCCTTTCCCAAATTTCCCTCCATTAGGTTGGCAAAGCACCCATAATTTTTTGTTTGTGTCTTGGGTGTTCCTTGGCCGTGATCACTTACCATCAATTGACCGATCTGCTCGTTTGCCAGTCTCTGCTAAAAAAGTTAATGTTAACCCACGCTTAACACATAGGTTTTATAAACCGAGTATTTTTCATGTTCCACTTCCTACAAGAAAATTGTACTGTCTCGGTGTAATTAAGGCTTTAGGTATCCATTTAGCATCGGCCGATACGGTAGAATGACATAAAGCTGGTATTTATAAGTCACTCAACCATGAAATAGGTATCAAGGAAAGTTCCAGATAGTGTGGTCAAGTATATTCCAGTAGTTGTTCGTCTGCTACTGTAGAAGTGAGATAAAGTATATGGTAGCTCGGTTTACATGAATGTCTCGAAAACCTGGAATGTGCCGCCCATAGAGATGTAAATATAAAAGCAGCGATCGCTCAGTTGGGAATGGTACGGACTGTCGAGACAAGTGTCGGAGGTTCGACACCTACCTCAAAATGGAGCATACACCTCTGACTTTTCTATGTTAAGTATGTTTTCTTCGTGAAATATCGCTTTCTATAACGGTGAAGGAAAACATCGTGAGGGAACCTGCATACCCGAGAATTTCGAAGGCATGTGAAGTCTACCAACCCGCATTAGGCCAGCGTGGTAGACTAAGGCCTAACCCCTCTCATTGGTAGGAGGAGGCCCGTGCACAGCAGTGGGACAGTAATATTACAGGGCTAATATTATTTAGAGATGTAAAAGTTTTCTATGTATAGTTTCGTAATATGAGTTTTTTAAATTCTAGAAGTGCAGTGCGTGTGGCTTTTTCAGGGCGTTTAGGTGTCCTACATTCATCCTTACTTAGGGAGCACATTAATAATAGTTAAATTTATGTTATTAGTTGTTCTTTTAATGGTCGCCTCCTTGGTCTAGTCGCAGCATATATGGACTGTGAACCGGGAGGTCCGAGGTTCGATTCCCATGTTGGGCAAAGCGAATTTTCTAATTTAATTTGCCCGAGACTGAATTCCTCAGAGGGGGTGGACGTCAGGCAGGCGGCCGTTCGTAAAAACTAAGCCAAATGCTTTCTGCAAAATGATTGCAAAAGTGTGTTGCGCCGACCCCACATTAAGATGGTATAAGGGCAGGTAGAAAGAAAGAAAAGTTGTTCTTTTAATGGTTTATACGGTTAAAGCAAATATAATTACGTAAGTAGACATACATTGCAAATCCATTAGTACCTAGGTCTTAATTAAACAGGTCTATCAAAACCGAACCTACACTACTCTATTGAAGTATAAACAAAGCCCTCATAAACATTAAGCAAAGCGTGCACATTCTAAAACTGGTCATTTCATAATTGCAATTAACGGATGTAAGTATGAACGTGTTACAAAAACAATTTCAAAATAAAGATCACTGGAACGGCCGATCAAAGCCATTATGACAATGATGTGGTAGACCGTAGAGCGTTTAATCTAGATTAAAGTAGTTTTTGCAAGTTTATCCGGCTGCCATTACCTGTTGTTACTCGGTGCCAAGGTAAGCTTCGCAAATACGGAGGTGAGGCCACAAATTACGCGCGGTTTATCTTGATATTCTATGTTTTTATGAAAAAATATCTAAGCATTGTTTTGTGAGATTAATTTATATGGTTATGTTTGTTTTGTTGACTATGAGCTAACCTTTAAATAGCCATAACTCTTCTAAGACAGCCTCCGTGGCGCAGCGGGCGAGTAGCCGGCTGTGAAGCGAGAGGTCGCGGGTTCGATTCCCGCATTGAGACAAATGTTTGTGTGGCCCACATATATTTGTTTCAAGTCTGGATGTTGTGAGACCGAAAGTGTCTCATAGTGTCTGAAACCCACGATACAGGTTATACCTATTGTGGGGTCGGGACTAAGTGTGTGACTGTTGGTATATTTATTTATTTATTTGGAGAATACTTTTGACGTCTATGTGAATAACAACATTGCGTACACGGTACACCTTTTTCTTGTTTTAAAAACTAAACCGATGGTATAATCTAAAATTATGTTCTAACTTGTATAACCACATTACAATAATTACAGTGGGAATATGGTAATGTTTGTTTGAATAATAGTAATTAATTTATGAAGTGCGATGGACGTGTTCTGCTCCATTTATGATGTGAGGGATTGTTGATACTACTTTTTTTATTTAAGGAAAATAAATAAATAAATAATAAATACACCCAACAGTCACACACCTACTCCTGACCCCACACTAGGTATAACCTGTATCGTGAGTGTCAGAGACTATGAGAGACTTTCGGTCTCACAAGACCCAGACTTGAAACAAATATCTGTGGGCCACACAAACATTTGTCTCAATGCGGGAATCGAACCCGCGGCCTCTCGCTTCACAGCCGGCTACTCGCCCACTGCGCCACGGAGGCTGTCAGGTATAGGTACAAACATATAATTAACAGACGTATAATTATAATCCTTAACTGCACAATGAAATAATGATCTTAGCGCCCGTGAACATCAAACACTAGATTAATGCAATAGTATTCTATAACATCTTCGGCGGAGGCCTACGTCCTGTGGCTGATGATGATGATTCTGTAATACGGACGTTAGAACCGCAAGAAGTAAATATGGATGATAAAAAACATCCATGACAACATAAACATTCGGATTGACCAATGAGTGGTGCCACTTGGCTAGTACTGCGCTAATAAGGTTGTGATCTTGATGACATGAATGTATTTTTATTTTTCTTCCATCAAAGTTATCATACTATTTTACGAATTCCTTTCATGATATTTTTTAATGCGATACATTAATACATTAGGTAAGTCTGCTCACTAAAAACAGTTGTTACAATATTGTGTAATCTCCACATGAATATGTTACAGAGCTGTCTTTCAAATACAATCGATATACTTTAATATCTGAGTAGTTACTTAAATATACCTACTCTTAAAGGTCAATCTAATCTTTAAGAGGCGATGTCCTAATTAATTATATACTTATTTGATTCCATCATCATCATCATTATCAGCCATAGGACGTCCACTGCGGGATATAAGCCTCCCCCAAAGATTTCCAGATTGTCTAAGTTCGCTCTATAGATCTCAGCCTGACAGCCCACTCACGTCTCACAGTTTCTATGCATTTCCTTTATTTACTAATTATTTGCGACAGGCGTTGGTTATTTCACTGTTACGCAACAATACTGTAAATGATAAAATAGAAAAGCGATATTACGTTAGGTCAGAATCGGCACGAATTTTGTGGTCACGGTCAACTGATCATTCTAATACCGGAATTATGATTTTAATCTCAAATGACGAGCTGCGAATTGATATTTTCCTTGTTATTGGTGTCATTTAATTACTATACATCTTATAACGGTATGGTTGGAGCTTAAGGTCACCAGTCTTACCTCTAGCCATGTGGGGAATCCTTGTAACTTAATTACTACTTATTTTTTTACGAAATATATATTAGTGAATATCATAATCAATTTCATAGATAATGTAGATATATAGTGTCCAACGCTGCGCTTCCTAGTACTTGGTCTCGACTCGAGGACTTTTCTTTTCTTTTTCTAATAAATGAAGCAGGAAGTCGCTGGATGCAGGCTGCTTCCAACAGGTCGATCTGGAAATCCTTGGGGGAGGCCTGTCCAGCAGTAGTCCTGTGGCTAATGATGATGATAACGATGATGTATATAGTGTTTTCGTTATGTATTTGGCTATAGGTAGCTTTGTTTACATTTTATCCAACGTTCATTAACGCTGTGACCTGTCTACATTTAATAGACGGTTAATATAGGAAACAAGCTAACATTAAAGCGCAATACACACCAAAGCCGCCGACTCGCCGACACAACCCGGTGGAATATAAATTTTCCGACTTGCAAGGATTGAAGCCGCCAACAAGTCCGCTGACAAAAGTTGCCGTCATCAGCCAGCGGGTCGGCGGCTTTGGTGAGTATTGCCCATTAAATATTGTAGTTATTTACGCTTATATTTTCACATAGTAAGACATTAATGTGGCTTAGTTTTCAGACTAGGTAAATCACAATCAAAAGTTTAAAAACTTAACGGACCGACTTCAAATCCGATCGTGACCAAATGTATATGGGACTCTATAAGCTCTATCGAACACAAAAAGAATTTTGAAGATCGGTCCACATTTGGCGGAGATATCGCGTAACATACATAAAAATACCTCCTCATTTTTTTAAGTCGGTTGATTAGCCTATCTAATTAAAAAATAACGGCTAACATTGCATACTTATTGAACCTATGTAATTGTATAGCACGCATCAACTATCGCGTGCGCAATAGACATGTAATGTGTGTGGTATTTGGTTACGGTTACGCCCGAACATTACAGCTTTGGGCTTCCTCGTTAGTAAATCATACAATACGGTGAGCATCACGGATGACCACGATTTACGCCCGGTTCCAATAAACAATCTCAGTTCGAATGTGCAGATAGATTACAAAAATTAGCCAATAAGAACACAGTTTGAACATGACTCCGTCAAATGAGTTGATTTGGTTGGTTCATAAGCGCGATCTATCTGCACTCTAAACTGAAATCGTTTATTGACTGGCCGATAGCCACAACAAGACTGATAATGTAGGACGAATGCTTTTGCACGTTACTCTAGGAAGAATGGTCACATAAAATACAATGCAAACGAACGCGTTTCTATTGGCGTGTCAGTGAATGAAATTATTTGTTCTAAATAATTTATTTCAATAAATTCCGCCCCTCCGCCTCATATAACATCGTGGACCATCAGTTGGCGTTTCAAATGTCAATTGTTTTAAAAGGGCACGTTTTAAACTATCGCTTACTATGGGTTTCACCAACCTTTCGTGAGAACAGAGAAAGTAGAAAGATTTGTAATGATTGGTTTTTACAGTTGTTTTTTTAAATACACTAACGACCAAGATATTAAATTTATTAACTGAAACTGCATTGGTTATGAAATAAGCAATAAATTTTACAAGAATGCAAGAAACATATAAAAGTATTATTTTAGGATTCAGTGTTGTGAAAAATTTCGATAAATATTTCTCAAAATACAAAAAACAAACAGTTGATCCGTTAAACTATAGATCGATTCGGATAGAATAAAAGATAGATTGGATGTTGCCGAGGTTATAAAAACTTAAATACTCAATAAATAACGATCATTAAAAATAACAAACCGTTAACTCTACATTGATAAAGCATGACATATTCCTGGTTTAAATTTTAATGTCCCACTTGAACAAGCACACAGATTGTTTTCTAAAATACTCGAATAATGTAATCAGTAGAGGCAGAACAAATCAGGTAACCAAGGAGTTCGTTAAAGAATCAGATGCAATCGCCTTTTTAAAAACCTCCACTACATTCTACAACCGTCTCGAATGAATTGTCTATAGCCGCGGCCAGCGCGAACAAATAAACTGTGGGAAACGAACTATGTACAGCTGAATGGATAGATGAAGTAAATTAAAACTAGATAAAATGTTAATTGAAATATTTTCGTTTTAACTGGAATCCATTGTTGGCTATGGTTTGTAACACATTGGTCCAATGGTTTTTTACAACACTACGCCTTTTGAGGAGCGTACTGTAGTCCAAAAAAGCGATACAGACAAACAATGAATTTATCAATGGTTACCAGAATGTCACATGCATGAATAGAAGGAAGGAAGAGACCCAAGAAGGAAGATGAAAATCGAGGGGTTTACGAAACAGGCGGATGACCGACGCAGGTGCATAGTAACAAAAAGCTGAGCTATGAACTGAGTGGTCATGGGCTTGAATCTCAGGTATGGTATATCGACTTATCTGACACGATCCTCCAAACGAAGTTGACGTAAGGCAGGCAGCTTGTGGTAGCTAAACCAAATCCTCTCTACAAGTTATTATCTCAGTTATTTGACAATTTGTGATGCGTCGAGTGCAAAGACTTTTATGTATACTACTAGACTGGCTGTTCGGTACATAGAATGTGTGCACTAAGTCTCTGTTAATTAACCTCAACTCACTATAGAAATCTGCTCTTTTCCTTAGCCGTGAAACGTCAAACACTCGCTGTCATGTGCCATAATTTTACTTCGAAACAGCCTGTCTAGTAAATACATAGAAGTCTTTGGTCGAGTGCCGACCCCACGCAGCAGAAGAAGAGTGTGTACCAATGCATGTACCAAAGCTAGTATAATAGTGTCTTGATATAGGCAGCAAGATTGTGATGATAATGTTCATACGTTGTTAAAGTTTGTTAGATCCGACCTCAAATAAAGAATGTTTGTCATGCGAAATTCTACTCGTTACACATGGTATCACAAAGCCACAGTCACGGTCATTGACAAGTGACAACACGTCATTGTCATTGTTTAAGTATAGTACCTACGTCTAAGGTACCCACTGTACTGACGCATATATGTATTTGATTACTTATGCCCAAATAATTATTAAGTTATTAATCTAAGATTATGCCATAGGTTTATGCTTATTTATGTTACTTTATTTTTCTGGTTTGTGCATTAATTTATGCTCATTTATATTGTTTTTCATGGTTTGCGTATGAATTTAAATAAATAAATACACCCACCAGTCATATACACAGTACCTATTACACAGTCCTTTATTAATGTGAAAAAGGATTACGGATGAAAAATGTTATTCTGCTATCTATACAGGTGTATACTGCACACGTCAGTTTATGATATTCAAATAAACTATTTATGTTCCTATAAAATCTATATTAATGGTAAGTGATCAACGGCTAGTGACTCTATATTTCCAGAATAATCGCGTGTGTTTTATCTATACCTAATTTTTTTTTATACCAGAGACTGATGGGTACCTTTTAAACGAACAGATAGGTACCTGATGGTAAGTGATCTCCACCGCCCGTAAACACCCAAGATATAAAAAGAATCATGGGCGCGTCCCCAGTCTAAAAGAAGGGATTGGGAAAGGGAGGGGGAAATAGGTCACCGGAAATCTCACTCACCGAACGAAACGCGACAGTGAACTGCCACTTTACATCGGTTTCCTATAAGAAAGTGGTATCAAACCGGTCGAGCCGGCCCATTCGTGCTGTAGACGAACTGTCTACAGCGTGGCTCTTCCACTCAACAATATATGTAATTAAAGTAATAAAGACTTATAACTTTGTAAGTGGATGTCTTAATTGAATGTCTTAATCTTTTCAAGATTTAAGTTACAAATACTTAGAATAACATTATCAAACGTTGATATGTACATATGTATTTATTTACTTCGGAATATACGCGATTGTGATTGATCATCGTATTGAGGTTAATTACACAAGGTTTTGTGAGGATTTGTTTGTGTGGGAGTTTAATTATTTGTAATCTGTGACTGTTATTAGAATTCTATAATAACAGTAATAATCACTTGATTTAACATTTCGCTACTGTATCCTATAAAATTCAGACTTAGAGACTTTTAAATTAAAACTCATAAACGAGCTACTGGTTTACGTATTGCAAAGGTATTTACTGAATAACAAACGTGTGCTATTGTTTGTTATAAGATGTATCTATAGCACTATTGCTAATGCTATGGTCGAGAGCCCGTGGCATTTCTGTCTGGCATGCCACCCTGTAGCTACGCCATTGAAAGGTACTCTATGTGGGGACAGCAAGTTATAATTGGATTGCCAATTAAACGCAGTAAACTAACATTTCTAATGTAGCAGTACTTTTTCATAAAATTGAAAAAGTGCTGCGGTAAAAATATTAAGATTATTTAAACATTTCAATTTAGTGACCATTTTTTTTTCATTCTCTAAAGTTCAACACAAAGTCGTAATTATTGCATGCTAAGTTATGGCATGTCTACTGGAATTATAGTCATGGTTCATTATAAACAAAACTTACAAAAGCTATGAATGTGCCGAACGTAATTTCTCTCAAATAATAAAAGCAATACAAATATTACTCTTCCAAATAAAATTGTCTTACGTGATTATTGAACAACACAGGATATTCTAGGGTGTAAATTGTAATAAACGCTCTTGCATTATTATAAGTACTAATGAATAATGGTACTGATTTCTTTGTGATACTAACAGTGAGGTTTTAGTAGCCACTTTACCCGTTGCCGTACCAGGAAAAATGCCAATAAGGAACTATTACGTACCCAATGAACTAATCCACGAACTCCTCAATGCCACCAAAAGGCATTGAAAATAAATGCCAAAACCCATTCACGTTAGAATATTACTCGTTACAAACAATATACTAAATCTCAACAACTAATAGCGAACTCAGACAGTAAACTGATGTTCCCACGACAACCGCGACGAAACGATAGCTAAACGAGATGCTAAATTTTTATCAAATGATTTTATTTGTATTTTCAACTCTGCAAATGATGCTGAATTAATCTTATTGCCTCACCTTTTTTAATGGTCGTCGAAAGGTTATGTGTTTATTTTTAAAAAGTTGGGAAATGGTTTGTGCTGTGTTAGTTTATTTGGTGTCATAATTTTAACCGACGTCTACGGAAAAACTGCCTCGGTAGCGTGGTGGTATTTCGGTACGACTACGGTTCTGAGATCTCGGGTTTGATCCCCGGGTCGGGCAAAGTGATATTGGATTTTTCTATATCAGCCCGGAGTCTGGAATTTGTGCCCGATATGGCGATAGGCTCACCCCCTATCACATCTGGGACGGAACTAAGCTCGGCGAAATGTGGGTGTTCTAGTTCGCTAGTGCGCCTCTGCCTACCCCTTCGGGGATACAGGCGTGAGCTTATGTTATGTTATGTGTGTTCTACTAAAAAATATTTTTCTCTTTATTTTTTATTAATTTATGTTTGTGTCTATTATTTATTATTTCTATTAATTATTTTGAGAACTGCACAGGACCGGTACATTTGGCGTGCCAGAGAAGAGGCCTATACCTAGCGGTGGGTGGATAAAGGTGATGATGATGACAATAATAATAATAAATAACACCCAACAGTCACACACATAGTTCTGACCCCACACTTAGATCGAGTCTTGTGTCCTGGGAATCAGGAACTACGAGAGACTCGTTGTCACAACACCTTGACCCGAAACAAATATCTGTGGGCCACACAAACATTTGACTCGGTGTGGGAATCAAACCCACGGCCTCTCGCTTCACAGCTGGCTACTCGCCCGCTGCGCCATGGAGGCTCTCGAAGTTGCGTTGTCGTTGCTGGCTGTTACGAAGATACAAACATGATGATGTTTGTGTATTCGCAAAATATTCACAATCATACGACGTAGTGTACCACGACAGTTAATCTAGAGGTATATCCGTACACCCGCCTAGCATGCGCGCCACGAGATATCCCAATGATCGACTGTCGAGATGTTGTCTACGTGTTGTCGACTATATTGTATGAAAATAAACGAGGACGCATGTTAGTGTCCGTAGACAAATAGAGAAAACCGGTTATAACAGGACAAAAAGCGTAGATAAAATGTTCTCGTGGCGCGCATGCTAGGCGGGCTGATGACCTATCGAAAGCATCAGCGGTTTGCTCATCGAATTCGAAAACCTCACATTAAATTGCCCGGCTTGGGAATCAAACAGTTCTGCAATTTACCGTTCAACTTAGGCGCGCTAGCCCAATAAGACCAATGACTCAGCTATCAATCTAAGTCATTCAGTTCATACAATATAATGTATTATGTAATATCGTCTTGTCTATTTTCATTCACGTTGAAAATGAAAGTCAATATTATTATCTAAGATCAAAACCGTCTATAGGTGATAAAAGTATTGTAACATAATTGGCTTGATGAAAATTATTTAATGACCTAAGTAAGATATTATGTAATTCTAGAAGCGTATACCGACATATTCTAAAAACGAAAATTATGATTAAGTTTAAATGTTATTTCTCTTCTTGTAACGTTGTATGGAGCTTACAAACCATGGCTGTATGGTAGGATTAACAGTAAAAGTTTAAATACACTGTGTTTTGTATCTTGTTAACCCATGTGGAACCTTTTGCGTGACGTATTTCCAGACTGACACAAATAAGTATCTAGAACCTCGTTCTTTTAGAGTTAATGCACCATTGATTTCTATGGTATTGCGTATTGCAATGCTGTCACAGTGGTATTACATCAGTTCTTCCACCTGCACTTATCCCCCTCAAGTGTAGAGTCGGCGTAACTTACTTTTTGGCATATTATAGAAAAGGACTGCCTCGGTGGCGTGGTTGTATTTCGGTACGACTACCGTCCTAAGGTCTCGGGTTCGATCCCCGGGTCGACCAAAGTGATATTGGATTTTCCATATCAGCTCGAAGTCTGGAATTTGTGCCCGATATGGCGATAGGCTCGCTCCCTATCACATCTGGGACGGAACTAGCTCGGCGAAATCTGGGTGTACTAGTTGGCTAGTGCGCCTCTGCCTACCCCTTGGGGGATACAGGTGTGAGCTAATGTTATGGAAAAGGATTCGGCTTAGTTAATACGGCCGGTTACTGCTTGATGTCATCCCAATCTGGGGGATCCAATCCCGGGATAATCTTGTTAGAAAATTCTTCTTCTACCTGCCCTTATCATACAGAGCAGAATCTTAGAGTAATAATTAGACTGATATTCAGCAGATTATATATAGATTCGATTTTGTTTTGATTGCCCAAGGGAGCAGACGAGCTAGCGGTTCGCCTGATGGTAAGTGGTAACCGCCGCGCCGACCATTGAGCAACGCCAGGGGCACAGTCGAGCCACTGACTACCAAATTTACAGAAATATTTAGCCATACTTACTTGACTTATTAAACTGTGCTGCCTTTAGTACTTTTCCGTTGGTACTTTGTATAAAAATAATAAAATCATTCTGCGTTATAAAACAGCACCGGAAAACGTTCAAGTAATACTGAGAAGTAGTGAATCGACAGGCGGTGTGGCTGTTTGTCAGACTTGATGCGGGGTCATTCTGAGCCAATTGATTCACTGAGACATCGCTAATGACCCGGCCTATCATTCTCTATGCACGGCGCGTCAACACGAATGATTTATGGGCTAAAAATATTCCATTAATATTCCATATATTTTACATTTTAAAACATGTAGGTAGTTTTTTCGAGTGGTTTATGAAAATATTTTTTATTCCTTTATGTTGGAGTTTTCATATTTAAGTTCTTTTTATATTGAATATAAAATACTTTAAATAGTCACGGGCGGCTCGGCCTCCGGTGGCCCATACGCTTATGGAACATATATATGTGCCGCCTCTGACGGGTTAAAGAATACATAAGTACTTATATTTATAATACAAACTCCACATTAAAATGTAATCAACCAGCTAAAAATAAAATATAACATATTTTGTCTCTGGTTAATTAAATAAGTTGGAAAATTATTTCACACTAGTTCCATTTTTATATTCATAATCATAAATATGCCATTATTGTGATCATAAAATAAATGAATTATTAAAATTAGTCCAATAGTTTAGAGGTCATACATTACAAACAAAACACACCAATTCAAGAAACCAAAACCATGCCCTCTATAATATTAGTTTCAATATTTTTTTAATTAAAATATTTGGTCATAATATAAATCATGGCTCACGCATGTTCTCGTATACATTAAACTCGCCAAAGGAAATTGTCGGACGGCTTGAAGGGGACATTTAGCGAACGTACAGAATAACTTAATGCGATTTATTTATTGTGTTAGCACGCACCGTGCACGCTTCTGCTTGCATAATGTAATCTTTGTATTGATCGTCTGATGTACGAGTACACCACCTTGATACAGTGATTCATAAGCCAGGGATTGCATATCCGTTACTAGACATTTTAAATTATTTTTAATACACAAAAGGTTCTCGCCTATTGGCATAAATGGCGGAGTCAGGACAGAGACTTCTATGTATACATAGACTGGATCGGACCTTCTGGGCAGTATACCATTTTAAACAAAAAAAAAGAATTTTTCAAATCGGTCCAGGCGTCTTCGGGTAATCGGGGAACATACAAAAAAAAACCGTCGAATTGTTAACCTCCTCCTTTTTTGAAGTCGGTTAACAATAGTATGTTTAATGGTTGCTCTTACATACATTAGGAGCAACGAAACTACATATTTTTTTATACAGATATACTTTATACTCATAGGTTTACATGCCCAGAATTGTGACGAATATTTAATAGATGGCGGAGACGCGGGCAAGATCAGCGGCCTGAGCAGGAAAATTTCTGACAACGGTAAATGTATTCGAACTCGATGCGCGTCTATGAAATTTGTATGAAATATTAACCAAACGTCATCAGTGCGCAGCGAACTCGAATACATTTACATTTACATTAGTTTTTCGTGCTCGGGCTACTGGTAATGCACGTAAACGTGACCATAGCGGTTCACACTGACAGCTCGCACGTTCGGTTTATGAATAAAAATATTCGTTTGTCGTCACTCAGGGCGTGTTCCGAGTGGTTCCGAGTTCCAACGTCAATGGCAACAGAAATAGCCGATGTTGCAAATAGTTTCGTACATGAAATATTTTTTCGCACTGATACTAGCTCTCAGTAAATCACATGATAGGAACGTTTCGTCGACCGACTTCCCAAAAAGGAGGAGGTCCTCAATTCGACGTTTTTTTTATGTATGTTACGCGATATCTCCGCCAAATGTGGACTGATTTTCAAAATTCTTTTGTGTTCGATAGAGCTTCTTTCAAGGGTGTTCCCATATAAATTTGGTCACGATCGGATTTAAAGTCGGTCCGTTAAGTTTTTAAACTTGTGATTATTCTACTTTAACTTTACCAAATAAGTAACATGATTTAATTTTAATTGTAAGTCAAGCAGCATTTAGTGAAATAGACAAAAATGATTTGACAAAATGATTGTTTGTTATCTCATTGCAATTGCTATAAAATGTAGTAACCAACCTTAAGTAAGCCTATTACTAAATTTTCTTCACAAAACCCATTCTATGGGTTTTCACAACGCGCCATTAAAGTATCGATGAACATAATTGGCGCAAACGATTAAATATTAGACTACTTTGTTACGTTTACTTTGTTATTAGCTTTTCTTTCTTTCTACCTGCCCTTATCCCATGTGGGCTACGGTGTACTGTGGTAGGCAACAGTTGCAGAAAGGATTTGGCTTAGTTTTTACGTCCGACTGCCTGCCTGAAGTCAAACCTCTCTGGAGGATCCAGTCCCGGGCAAATTAAATTAGAAAATTGGCTTTGCCCGACCTGGGAATCTACAATACAATATAATTAAGTATGTAATAATATTGGTCCTGTAATATTACTGTCCCACTGCTGGAATCGTGCCTCCTCTACTAAGGAGAGGGGGCATTAGTCTATCACGCTGGCCTAATGCGGATTGGTAGACTTCACATACCTTTGAAATTATTGTGAAGAAATTCTCGGGTATGCAGGTTTCCTTCACCGTTATAGCAAGCGATAATTCACAACGAAAATACACTTAACATAGAAAAGTCAGAGGTGTATGCTCTTTTTTGTGGTTGGTCTCGAACCTCCGACACTCGTCTCGGCAGTCCGAACCACTCCTATAATATCCTACCTACCTCCTATAATACTCCTATCGTTGCTATAATAAAGGTGAAGTTAACTAATTAATTTGTCATCTAGAGGCAAGTCTGGAGGTCAGGAGGAAGTGTAAAGGCGTGTGTAAACGAAACCATAGTGTAGTATGTACACGAGCGTTGTTAATGAGATTTTAACTCGTCCACAAGTTAGCATGTTTTATTAGGTCGCGTCCACTTGATGGCAATGATTGATGTTTTTATGACGAGTGTGAAAATATTTAATAGCAACCGTGGTTATATGTGAAAGTGCTTTGATGCCATCTTTTTGCATTCGTGACACTTTCGATTATAATATTGAATATTTTGTTTACACTCGCCCTTATCCCACCAATGTGACACAACACTTATTCAAGCATATTGCAGGAAGGATTTGCAGCTTAGTATTTACGAGCCTCTTTTTGGAGATTCCAGGTAAACATTAGGAAAATACCCGTCCGACCAGGAAATTGAACCCAGGAGCTCCGGGTTCACAGCGTATATACCGGATGTTTTATAAAGTTGGTACCAATAACAATTCCACATACAAGGATCGATTTAAAGCGTAATGGTAAAGTTAAAAAATAAAAACTTTTTAATTTTATAAAAAATATTTTTTTTTAATCAATTATTAAGGATGGGGATATTCAAATCAGAATGCCGCCTGTAAATCGGTGGAATAAGCATAGGAATGGCTTTGTGTATGCTAAAAATAAATTAATTACTTCATAGGAAGTTCTTAAATGTACTGCAGCTGACCCAATCAGCCAGAAAAAAATGTTTTCGTCACAAATTCAAGTTGCCATTATTCAAAAATTATGAGCCTTACGAAATTTTTATTTTTTACCGCTAGATTGCTAGCTATCCCCTCTTTTAAGTGTGGTTATCATTGATACCAACTTTATGAAACACCCTGTATACTGCCTCTAGACCAAGGAGGCGATGTGTGAATGTTGACGAAGTGCTCCTTTCTATAATCACAAGTTTAAAAACTTAACAGACCGAATTCAAATCCGATCGTGACCAAATTATATATGTGACCCTTGAAAGAAGCTCTATCGAACACAAAAAGAATTTTGAAGATCGGTCCACATTCGGCGGAGATATCGCGTAACATACATAAAAAATATACAGACGAATTGAAGACCTTCTCCTTTTTGGAAGTCGGTCAATAATACTAATATAAAGCGTGTAAAAAACCTTAATACGTAGACTTTATAATATTGAATTAAATTGTAACATAATATTAATTTGGTATGTTCAAATATCACCATTTCTTTCTCTTCATAGAAAATACAAGTAGTTATAAATGAATTAAATAGTATACATTACCCGCGCTCCAGTCTCACGACATTTCTAAAGGTGCAATGAGCGGTTACGAATGGCAAAGTTCACGACGATACCAGCAGCCCGAGCAGGAAAATTTCTGACAATAGTAAATGTATTCGAGCTCGCTGCGTAGAGATGACATTAGGTTAATATTTCAATGATGCGCATGGAGTTCGAATACATTTACGATTTTTTTTTATATAGAAGAGGGGGCAAACGAGCAAATGTCAGAAATTTTCCTGTTCGAGCCGCTAACTCTGTAATATCTCATAATTTTTATTAGTACACCTTCAGTTACTAGTGTACAGCCACCGTGGCGCAGTGGACGAGTAGTTCGAATCGACGCGCATTCGATTCCCGCACTGTGATAGTTTGTGTGACCCACATATATGTGTTTGGTCTCGAGGTCAAGGTCTGTGTGTTGTGACACCGAAAGTCTCGCTGTTTCTGATACCCGCGACCCAGTGTGCGGTCAGGACTATGTGTGTGTCTGTTGAGAGTATTTCTTATCCTAAATTACTGTGAATTTTAACACAATTTTCAAGCATGTTGCAGAAGTGATTCAGCTTTTGGTTATAACTGACTGCTTGCCTGACGTCATCCCTGTAATAATAATTAATTCTAAACACTCTTGTCTTTCACCAATTTTATCCTATTTCAATGTAGGATTCGCGCAACCACAGAACAGTATTCCTGTGTTCTATAGCTTAACATAGTCTGAGGCATGAAGGGATTAGTTCCTCCACGGTCTGACTGCAACTAAGGTATCAAATCCCGGACAAATTTTGTTAGAGAAGCCGCTTTACTGGACCTGAGATCCGAATTCAGAACCTCCCGATCCACACTCCATATACGCTGTCATGAGACCAAGAAGATGACACCTAAGTTTTTAGTTATTAACACTTTTATTTGTAATTAACAGACCGACTTCAAAACTTACCCGTTAGTGGCCAAATTTATATGAAACCATAATTGAAATAAGTTCTATCGAACAAAAAAAGAATTTTGAAAATCGGTCCACATTTGGCGGAGATATCGCGTAACATACATAAAAATACTGACGAATTGAGGACCTTCTCCTTTTTGGACGTCTGTCGATAATAGATGCCACTGCTTCCTACTAAGTTAGGTAGATATTAAGATAGCCCATTACAATTTACCTTGAACTTTGATTCTTATTACGTAATGTCAAGTGATATTTTAGTTTGTTAATGTCAGAGTTAGTTTAAATGTCCACATATATTAGATTTTTTAATGCCAAATAGAAAACGGAAAGTTCCCACTTCCATTTGTATAGCAATCCAATAAAAGATTTGAGGCATGTTAAATATAGCTATACTCCTATTGTCCAGACAATCTTCCATTGTTATTTAAAACTACATTTATATTAGGAAGTGAAAGTTAATAGAAAATTATTGCTTTAATGCGCTAGCTTCAATCTTTCTGATTAGTAAAGGTCATTACGTTTATATATATTTGACAGCCTCCATGGCGCAGTGAGAGAGTAGGTGTGAAGCAAGAGTCCAAGCGTTCGATTCCCGCACCGAGACAAATGTTTGTGTGGCCCACAGTTATTTGTTTCGGGTCTGGGTGTTGTGATACCGAAAGTCTTTCGTAGTTTCTGATACCCACGATACAGGCTATACCTAGTGTGGGGTCAGGACTACGTGTGTGATTGTTTTTTTATATAATTTAACTGTTAAATTATCTGGATCATATAGAGGTATGCATTATATGGATTATTTTTAACTATCGGAATAGAGACGTGAGAAGTAAAATAAAATTATAATTACAAATTTTATAACCTAAAAACTGAGTACGAAATGCATCGGATCTTTTTCCATCGGATCCTTGGAGTAAGCTCTATCAAACACAAAAAACAATCTGGAAATCGGTTCACATTTGCTAACGGTATCAGGTAATATACAACATTCATAAAAATATCGTCAAATTCAGCAATTCCTCATTTGAAGATCATTGAAAATACTAAAGAGAGAGAAAAATACACTTACGAGTTCCGACATTCATTTAGCAAAAACGTTGGGAAAGAGCCCAAAGAGGATTCAAATAAAAAATCCACCTCACAACTTCAAACAGAAATGGATGAAAACTGAAGTGAATTTCTTTGTAATAGTGATGGTAATTAGGGATTTTACGCGGTCCGGTCGCCTTGGTCCGATGACACAGTGGCCAATCAACTCGATCGCCGGCGCCGCAGGTGTGCGCTAGGGCTGGCAAACTTCTGTTGTCTATTTAATTTTAAATGACTGGTGGATATTGTTCATTCCTTGCAAAACGCTAAAATTATGCGAAACAAACGTTGTTACTTTTCTCCCTCGCACCTCCATTCCCTATCCTATTTTTGTCCTTTGCATCGTCTACGACACGCTGAAGATTTCCACTAGCAGTGACATGGAACGTAAACGTCACTGTCGAACAAAAAAGTGTCACTGTCAGTTTTGACGCGGACTGCTCAGAATTCAGAAATTTGAATTACCAGTCTTCTATCGATCGCAAACCGCTAGACTCGCGCTCGCGACACCAAATCATCAGCTCCTGAGATCTGGGGCCCCAGAGAAACTTCACCAGGCGGCGCAAAGTGAGTACCTTTCCAATTACCTGAATCTATCCACATTCCCGCAGGCAACGCAAATTGTTTTTCGCAAAAGAATCATATACAGTCCACAAATAATTTAAAATATACGAATGGTGGGGACTTTTACCCCCCATTTATTTGGTCCATTCGTGCCGGGATTGTGTTAACTTCGCTATTTAACGCTTTAATTACAATACGTATGCATGTATGCGTCATAAATTGTAATACGCAATTTACGTGACTTTGTGCTGGTCAAGAATAATTATTGCCAACTTTCTTTATAATTCATTCCCGCATTGGCAGTATTATTCATTATATATTATTGTTATAATAATTCCCGCGTGATCAGTGTAAAATCCGTAAATTTAAATCGCATAAATTGTAAAATTCAACTTTTGTAAAAAAGTTGTGGGTAGTTGTGAAAAACTTACAACTCGCTTTGTAAACGTTTTTATGTGGTTTTTCTTATTCAATTAAGTAACCACATCGCATATAGAGAGTTTTCTGTCGTTTTTTTATAATACTTAACCACATTCTTCATAAATTTGACACATTTTTTGGTCATTTAAGTAAGCCGATATGAGCAAGAAAATTGGTGGAGCTTCAACAGAGCAAGAACATTTTGAACCTGCTTATGATGTCGAGGAGCATCAATTAATGGTACTTCAGGCTAAGCGGGACATGTTATTTAGTCGTATGCAGAACATTTATGATAAGTCGATGAATGTATCGGATGAAACTAAATGTAAGTTATTCATCCATACTTCATGTAACATAGACACTTTACGCAAGGAATTTGAGACAGTTTTAGATGCTTATAACTTGTTATATTTAAAAATTAATCCAACTTCTCAAATAAATTATCAATCCTTTATTGCTTTTGATGAAATGTTCTGTTATGTAAAACAGGTATTATCTGAGGTAAATAAGTGTGAAAATACAAATGTAAAACATGAGGATAATTACCAACGCTCTAAAAAATGTCTCCCTCCAATAGAGTTAATTGCTTTTTCTGGGGATGCTCGTATTTGGCCTATTTTCTATAAACAATTTAAAAATGTGGTTCATGATAATCCCGACCTGAGTAATGCTGATAGGGTGTATTATTTAGTGGGAAAGTTGTCTGGCCCCGCTTTAACTGTGTGTGCAGGTTTGGCACCCACGGGAGAAAATTATCCAATTATTTGGAACGCTTTAATTGAAAAATATGATGATCCCAGATCATTGGGTACATCTTACCTCAATCAGTTATTACAGTTCAAACAATTAAATACTAGTTGTGGATCTAATCTGGATTCATTTATTAATAATTTTGATTCAGCGGTGCAAGCACTTAAACAATTAAAAATAAGTGATTTAACTGACTTTATTTTGCTGCACCTCGCTTTAGAAAGGTTAGATTCTGACACAGCTAATTTGTTTGAAATAATGCACCGCAAGGATAAGATACCTTCTTATAAGGATCTTATAACTTTTGTAAAGGAACAAAGTAAGGCTTTATCCCGTTCATCTGGTAAGCCTGCTGCCCCCCCTAAGAGTAATGTCAGCCACAAGAGGGGTGCACCCCCTCATCTAAAATCAACAAAATCGTTTCTTAATACTGAAACTGGATTTGGTACCGCTGTTGACATAGGGGGTGGTCCAAGTTCAAATAAAAATAAAATTATTAAATGTAGTTTGTGCAAGAACGGGGCACATGATCAAATGTATAAGTGTTCTTCATTTATAAAATTAACGCCGCAACAAAGATATAATTTTATTAAAATAAATTCATTTTGTAGTAACTGTTTGAGTGTGAGACATAGAGTTGCCGCTTGTAATTCTAAACTTAATTGTTCATTTTGTTCGGCCAGACATCATTCGCTATTACACTTTAACCCACCTGCTAAGTCTCATAAAAATAATAATGTGGTCGCTTTTGGAACTCCGCAAACCGCACACACTGATGCATTTCCCGCTCCCGCTACCGCTCGTGACTCGGTTCGCCGCCTATCGATAACCGATCCGAATACCGCTCCCGCTGTTCTCAACTCTGCGTGCAGTACGCGCGCAGTTGAATCCCCGCAAGTTAACCCGTCAGTGTGCACTGTCTCTTGTGACAGTGTTGATCGTTCTCGTTCGACCACCTTATTAGGTACCGCCAAGGTCAAGTGTATTGATAGGTATAATCACACGCACTTTTTGAAATGTTTAATTGACCCCGGGTCACAAAGTGATTATATCACCGCGGATTGCTGTATGCGCTTGTCTCTTAACATACACAATCAAAACCGCTTTTCCGAGGTTCAAGGTATCGGAGGGATAAAACAAAAGATTTTAGGTGTTACCAACATTGTGTTCACGTCTCGCTTTGACAACGGACATGAGTACACCGTTCAACCAATGGTGGTTAATAAAATTACCTCGCAGCTTCCGGACGCTCGCGTCGATTTCGGTGCTTTGGAATATTTAAATAATTTACCATTGGCTGATGACTCATTTTTTGAGCCCGGTTCAATCGACCTGTTGTTAGGCGTGAACTTTTACTGCCAAATATTATTGTTTGACAAAATTGTTGGGAAAAATAATTTACCCTCCGCCTTGGAGACTTCGCTGGGATACCTAGTCATGGGTGACGCGCCTGTGGTATCTCCCCCCGCAACCCGCACCCTCTGTGCCTTTACTAAGGAACCTCTTAATAATTTAGTTGAGAGGTTTTGGTCGACGGAGGAGCTGCCTTCTCGAAGGCTTTTGAGCTCCGACGACGAGGCATGTGAAGAAATCTACACCTCCACTACCAAACGCCTTCGAGACGGTAGCTACTCTGTCCGTCTCCCGTTTAAGGAGGATCCGCGTACGTTAGGTAACTCGTACATCACCGCTAAAAAGAGGTTTTTACTTCTAGAACGTAGGCTCTCAAGGTCACCTGACCTACGCGAACAATATGATGAAATTATTCGCGATTATTTGCAAAGGGGTATTATATCGCGCGTACCTCGTGATGAGTCCCATTTGCCTGGTTATATTATACCGCATCACCCTGTGATTCGTAAGGACAAATCTACATCACAGGTCCGTATCGTCTTGGATGCCAGTGCTAAAACTGATTCAGGGTCAGGACTGGCACTCAATGACATCCTGTATACGGGAAGTAACTTGCAAGCTGATATCTTTGACATTCTTTTGAATGTCCGTATTTTTCGCATCGCATTTTCAGCCGACGTAAGGCAAATGTATTTGTGTATTTCTGTACAACCACCGCATCGCAGGTATCAGCGTATTTTATATCGTTTTGCCCCCGATGATCCCATTGAAATGTTTCATTTCAACCGCGTCACATTCGGTTTGCGTTCGTCGCCCTTTTTGGCCATACGCACCTTGCGTCAACTTGCCGAGGACGAACGCAAGAATTGGCCGACCGCAGCTGCCGTCATGGAAAGAGATGTGTACATGGACGACCTGGCCTCATCCTCTTCATCTTTGGGTGAAGCGGTAATGATGGCCCAGGATTTGATACACCTCTTTAAGGCTGGTGGGTTTGATTTAGTGAAGTGGTCTAGCAACTCCCCAGAGTTGCTACGACACATCCCCGCTACCCACCGTCTTACGGAGTCCATCTCTTTCGATGACGACAGCACACTCAAAATTTTAGGTCTTCGGTGGCTTCCCGCTTCCGATAATTTTGTATTCGCAACCGCTGTTCCACCGACATATTGTACCAAGCGCATTATTTTATCGGTAACCGCACGTCTTTACGATGTTTTAGGTTTGGTGGGACCAGTCATTCTCTTCGCTAAATTGTTAATTAAGGAGCTATGGTTGCAACAAATAGATTGGGATGAAGTGCCATCCCCTCGCATAGTCAACCTTTGGCAAAAATATTTGTCTGAGCTTCCTTTAATTTCTAGCCTAAAGTTTCCGCGCCATATGGGTATCGAGCGAGGTTCAGAGATCTCGTTGGTTGCATTTTCGGATGCAAGCCAACAGGCGTACGGGTGTGTAATTTATTTACACGTAGTCAACGCAAACCAACCTCCGCTCGTATCGCTCGTGTGTTCGAAGTCTCGAGTCGCACCCTTGAAACCCACTGTAACTTTAGCTAGGCTTGAACTAAACGGTTTGGTTCTACTTGCCAAATTAGTACGCGCTGTTTATGACAATTTATCGAAGAGGTGTACCATTAAAAATGTATTCGCATTGTCGGATTCTGAGGTTGCGCTCTGTTGGGTTAGCTCCTCACCGCACCGGTTTGGCACGTATGTGGCTAACAGGATATCCGAGGTGCAGACCACTATGCCCTCGAATAATTTTTTTCATATCCCTGGGTCTCAGAATCCTGCAGATCACGTATCTCGCGGACTGTTACCCTCGCAACTCGCTGGTAACCAATTGTGGTTCCAGGGCCCTCCTTGGTTATGTTTGCCAATCAGTGACTGGCCAATTCGGGAGTTCTCTCCGAACAAAACAGAGTTGCCAGAGGAGAAAACAGTTGCGCATGTTTCTGCCAAAGTGGAGGAACATGTGCTAATAACTTTAGGATCAAAATTCTCCTGCTGGAACAGGTTTCTGAGATCCACGGTACATGTATTAAAGTTTTTGAAACTAATTCCGCACTCTAATGTTATAACCGCTGCTGATCTTGACGCCGCAGAGTTGAGGATAGTGCGAGCGGTACAGCACACGCATTTTGCTGACGACTTGCACAATCTGCAGAACAGTAAGGTTTGTTCTGCCGCACTTCGGAAGTTATTTCCTTTTGTTTCTGAGGGTATTCTGCGAGTGGGTGGTCGCTTATCGTACTCCACTCTGGAATACTCGCAGAAACATCCCGCTTTGCTGCCTAAGGGCGGACATATTGTTGAAATGTTGGTCGATTGGTACCATCGTAACAATTCGCATGCAGGTCCTCAACTTTTAATGTCGATTCTACGCCATAAATTTTGGATTTTGTCCGCTAGACGCCTGATACGAAAACGTATTCACGGTTGTCTTAAGTGCTTCCGTACTAATCCAAAGCCTACATTTCCTGCAATGGCAGATTTACCGAAGTGTCGCTTAGAGGAATGCACGGCATTTACACATACCGGTGTCGATTACGCTGGCCCATTATATATCACGTTGTCAAGGAAACGTGGTGTACGTAGTCAAAAGGCGTACTTATGCATCTTCATATGCCTAGTGACGAAAGCGATCCACATTGAACTGTCCTCCGACTTAAGTTCTGCTTCCTTTCTAGATGCTTTTAAGCGATTCTTATCTAGACGTGGGCCCTGTAAATTTGTTTATAGTGACAACGGTACCAATTTTGTAGCCTCAAAGGCATATTTAAATGACCTACATAACTTCTTAACTTCGGATGATTATTACAAATTTTTTTGTGACGAGCTTTCTAAGCATCGTATAACATGGCGTATGAATCCTCCCACTGCCAGCCACTTTGGTGGCATATGGGAATCAAACATAAAATGTATAAAATCTTTATTGTTTCGCGTTATTGGTAAACAAATTTTAACGTATGAAGAGATGCTCACAGTTCTCACACAAATTGAGGCTGTGCTAAATAGTCGTCCTTTATACTGTTTAAGTTCTGATCCATCAGAACCTTTGGCATTAACGCCTTCGTATTTTATTTGTACAACTCCGCTCGCTTTCTTACCAGCACCGGATTTGACTGGGGGTAAGGTAAATCTCACCACGCGTTTCTCGCTTATGGATTCGCTTGTGCAATCGTTCTGGAAGCGGTTCAGAACAGAATATTTACATAATTTGCAAACGCGTGAAAAATGGAATACACCTAGTAGTCCGTTGCAGGTAGGAACAGTAGTAATTTTAAATGTAGATAACGCTCCGCCTCTGCAATGGCCGTTGGCAATCATTACCAAGTTGTATCCAGGTAAGGATGGTGTCATACGTGTCGTTCAGATAAAAACTAAAACTGGCACGTACGACCGTCCTGTAGTTCGGCTTTGTCCACTGCCGATGCAGTAGCTATATTATTAATTTAAATGTATTCTTTTAATTCCGCAAATTAATGTAATCTAATATAATATTATTAATTAAATTATTTATTCGCACAAAGTCATGTAATTGTCAAATTTCAGTGGCGCTCGCATGCATATGTATTTGCAAAATTATTATTAGTTTTTTGAAGGGAACCTTCAAACCCCGGGGGAAATTGGTGGATATTGTTCATTCCTTGCAAAACGCTAAAATTATGCGAAACAAACGTTGTTACTTTTCTCCCTCGCACCTCCATTCCCTATCCTATTTTTGTCCTTTGCATCGTCTACGACACGCTGAAGATTTCCACTAGCAGTGACATGGAACGTAAACGTCACTGTCGAACAAAAAAGTGTCACTGTCAGTTTTGACGCGGACTGCTCAGAATTCAGAAATTTGAATTACCAGTCTTCTATCGATCGCAAACCGCTAGACTCGCGCTCGCGACACCAAATCATCAGCTCCTGAGATCTGGGGCCCCAGAGAAACTTCACCAGGCGGCGCAAAGTGAGTACCTTTCCAATTACCTGAATCTATCCACATTCCCGCAGGCAACGCAAATTGTTTTTCGCAAAAGAATCATATACAGTCCACAAATAATTTAAAATATACGAATGGTGGGGACTTTTACCCCCCAATGACCATTTAAATTTTTTTTCGATCTGGAAATATTAGGGGAGGTGTTAAGCAGTGAACGTCTTTTGGCTGATGATGATAATGATAATTCATTTTGGAGATAATGGAACAATATGTAATAATCTTCATTCTGTCTTTCTTTTTCTTTCTTTCTGCCTGCCCTTTCCCAACACAATGTGGGCTCGGCGCAACATACTTTTTCAAGAAATGTTGCAAAAGGATAACGAACTAGAATACCCACATTTCGCCGAGCTTAATTCCGTCCCAGATGTGATATGTGGCGAGTCTATCATCATATCGGGCACAAATTCCAGACTTCGGGCTGATATGGAAAAATCCAATATCACTTTACCCGACCCGGGGATCAAACCCGAGACCTCAGAACGATAGTCGTACCGAAATACCACCGTGGCACCGTGGCAGTTGCAAAAGGATTTGGCTAAGTCTTTACGACCGGCTGCCTTCCTGACGTCAACGTCTGGGGGATCCAGTCCCGGGCAAATCAAATTGGAAAAATCGCTTTACCCGACCTGGGAATTGAACCCACAACATCATCCCCATCCAGAGCCCACATATGCTGCCAATAGACAAAAGATGCGGCATTCTGTTTGTTTTATAATGCCCGAATGTTGTCGTTGTTGCATAAAACTAGACATTTAGGGCTCATATCATAATTATCTATGATGTTTCGTATCTGCGACATTGGCTAGGTTTCAAAGACGAAGATGTCAGTTTGCAATTTAGGGTTTGATGACAATGCAGCAGACTTACAATGTTATTTTGGAATAGATTTTAAACGAACAGAAAGTTACGATTAGTTGCTAATTATTGTATGTTTAGCTAAATAGTATACATATTCTTTTCTATTATTTTTGCCGACGGCACATATGCTTCTCTTGATATCGTGGATGCCTATCGGTTGCGAAGATCATCAAGAGATCCAACTGATTTATTTCACAGCTTCTGCTTTAAAAAAATGACTGATATTTATCGTAAATGAATATGTATTGTTAATATAATATATAAGTCTCTAGTGAGACCTCAAGTAGAGTATGCTGCAGTGGTTTGGAATCCGTATTACAATAAATACGTAGAGGATCTGGAAAGAGTACAACGAAAATTTCTTAAAACCATGCACTATCGGTGCCACCGGAATTTCCCCTCATATGAAGATCTACTTAATAAATATAATTTATTGAGCTTAAAATCTAGACGATTATATCTGGAAATGGTGCTTCTGTTTGACATATGTAACCACAAATATGACTGTTCTGGTATTAGTAATAAGCTATGTTATGTAGTCCCTAGGACTGTTGTAAGACGAGAGGTCCGCAGACGAAATTTTTTTGCCGTCTCATCCTGCCGAACAAATGCTGGAAGTCGCGCACCTCTGCGTCGCCTCAGTAATAATTTTAATAAATTCGCTACCGAATTAGACATATTTGGTATGACCCATAGGCAATATCGCAATAAATTAATTCAGATTATTGAATCTTCCAATGTGTAATCGATTACTAGCATGTTTAGTTTATTTCTATGTTTATATTTTGTTTTTATTTCACTCGCAAATAGTGACTTTACTTATAATTTGTGAACTATGTTGTGAGTTACTCATTTGTATTATTTATCAGTGTAAAACTAGTTTATAATATTTAATGTGTAGCTGTTTGTTGGTTCCTTAAATAAACTAAAAAAAAAAAAACTATAACTCAATTCTATACGATGACGCCCTAAATAATATTAACTAATTAAAAATATTTGTATGAAAATTGGCACACAAATGTATCACTAGATTAGTACAAAGAAGTCGAAGTGGTCACTTCAAGAAGCATTGCGTAGGCGTGAACTGAAATATTCTTAAGATAATAGTTAGCAAAGTGTAAGTAAGCTCTATGGACCTTACTAATAAAAACATTTTCGCTCCTCTTTTCGCTAAGAATAGCCTGTCACTTTTTGCCTTGCGTTACATTGTTTAAAAATGATAGGGACAACCTATGGTTAAAAATAAGCAGCGCTTAAATATTTTTATAAGCAAGGGGCAAAAAATATTAACTTTTGTGTGTGTAAATAGTATTATTTATTAATTTAATAATTATGTATATAGTAATGAAAAAAAAATAATTAAAATGTAGCAGCCCTATAGCAGTCGGGCCGTCCAATGCTAACCGGCCGGACAACTTTCGCGACTCGTCCCAATAATGCTGGTAACTGTTACATCACACCATCTTTGCTGTCACTTACTATACGCAAAATGAAAAGGTAACAAATGCTAGCCATTATGTAGAGTTCGTTGGCATAGAGACCCGGTGACATATAAAGAAATTATTTCAGTTTCAAAATGTATAATATTACGTCAGTGGTCACTATGATTTCACTAAAACTTAACTATGAATTTGAACTATTTTGGATTTCATCTTTTTTCCTGGCAAATATAAACTGGACCATATAGAGGGGTACACAGCCCAAGTTATTACATGATCTTAAATTCTGGAATGTAGATTAGATATACGTTATGGCTTTAGAAATATGGTGGAAAACGCAACAAATTGCTCAATTGATCAAAGTCAATGCCGCAATTAAAAATTATCACTGTGTGATCATAAATCTGTATTATATGAGCTTGTAAAGGTCAATGATTCTAATTGATGGGTTGATGGAACTTGGATATTAGTATCGTTATTAGAAGCCGCATTCAACGTAGAAAACGGCGTATTTGAGTGGTAGAGCCACGCTGTAGACAGTTACGTCTACAGCACGAATGGGCCGGCTCGACCGTTTTGATACCACTGTCTCACAGAAAACCGACGTAAAGTGGCAGCACTGTCGCGTTTCGTTCGGTGAGTGAGATTTCCGGTTGCTCATTTCCCCCTCCCTTTCCCAATCCCTTTTTCCTCCCCTTCCATTCCCTCCTTTTAAGTTGGCAACGCACCCATGATTCTTTTTGTGTCTTGAGTGTCTATGGGTGGTCGAGATCACTTACAGTCAGGTGACCTATCTGTTCGATTGCCAATCCCTGCTAAAAAAAATTAAACTGAATCCATTCTGCAACATGCCTGGAAATGTATTACACCTACCCCACATTAACGTGGCAGGCAAAGAGAAAGATAAGAAGCCGCATTCGATGCACATAATTACAGATTTTTTTATGGCCCTACAGCTGGCAGCCCGACCGAGTCGGCTAACTCAGCTACACCGGTCTGTTGGGTGAACGCAGGTGTGTTACGAACCCATAAAGTTAGGTGACCATGCTCAGGACGGTCACGAGATGTTGCTGGCGAAGCTCTAGTTAATAAGGCGTCAATCCAATCCCTGGACTAACAAAGACTGCCTCGGTGGCGTGGTGGTATTTCGGTACGACTACGGTTCTGAGGTCCCGGGTTCGATCTCGGGTCGGGCAAAGTGATATTGGATTTTTCCATATCAGCACGGAGTCTGGAATTTGTGCCCGATATGGCGATAGGCTCGCCCCCTATCACATCTGGGACGGAACTAAGCGCGGCGAAATGTGGGTGTTCTAGTTCGCTAGTGCGCCTCTGCCTACCCCTTCGGGGATACAGGCGTGAGCTTATGTTATGTATGTATGTTATGTTCAATCCCTGGAACTTATAAGTGAAATTTCGAATCTAAAAATTCAAACGTGATTGTACCGCTGAACCCACCGCTTGAAACTAGGATTTTATTGATTTCGTATCTTAATACTCTGGCATTAATTTTATAAATATAAAAAATAATTTTATAAAGGTTGAATAGGTGCTATGCGATGAGCTAAATTTGGTAGTACAAGCTGTGATATTTTACTATTATTCAGTACTCTTTATTTTAAAAGTTTTTTTTACATTTTTAAATATACTGTTATAAAAAAAAAATACATTTAAAAATATAAAAATATTTCCCTCCGATGGCGAGGCTCAGGACCCAAGCCACCGGCGGTTAGGACCCCAGAGTGAGGAACCTCCTCACAATTCGTGCCGTATCCAGTATTACTGCCTTCTGCATCTGGCTCTTGACCCAAACACCAACCGAGAGCCTCTTGAGGTGTTTGTCGAGGCTCAGTGGTATCAAACCGTGGGCAGAAATAACTATAAATACTATTTTACTATAATTATTACTTGAATTAATTAACATTAATATCATTAAGTTTAATTTATTTACATAAATTATTATATTAAAAGGAGCTACTGTAATATAAGAATGTGGTTCGCCTTAAAACTGCATCTTATTTAATTGCATTTTAATGAAAATTATTTCGAGTATAATTCAGCGGAAATGGCTTCGTGAACATTTTTTGTATAAACATTATACGGTTAAATTAAACGGACGACCTTCGCTATAGCCTCGAGTATATCTCCATACATTTCTCTATTATTGGGTTTTATGAAATAAGTGAACGTTGGGTAATCTAATCTAAAATAGTTTGTTTACAATTCAAACTTTACGCTCGTCGGTTGCAAAACTTTATGACCATCGAGCGATAAATTCCTCGTGATTTTTTAGTTTTGACCAACCGTGCGAAGTAAACTGTGAGAAAAAATTTAATAGTCATAAATCTTTGTGCTTTGGATAAAAAAAAAACGTTATGATTGCTTTTATCTCTCATATTTCTAGAACTAAGCCTACATTGCAGTACCGATAATATGTAATAACTACTTTTTCTTTCTTTCTACCTGTTCTTATCCTACCTTAATCGGCGCAATACACTTTTTCAAGCATGTTGCAGAAGGAATTTGGCTTAGTTTTTACGACCTGCCTGACGTCAACACCTTCTGAGGGGTTCAGTCCCGGGCAAATTAAATTAAATAATTTGCTTTGCCCGACTTGCCTCTCCCGACTTGACTTGATCTCCCGGTCTACAGCCCATTCATACTGCCACTACATCAAGGTGGCGACTAAGTATTTAATAACTACATGTACCTATTTATAGAGGTATATTCACAATATTGATATTTGCTATATGTATACTAGTACCAATAAAATATTAAGCAGGTGAAATAATATTTTGACAATTTGACGTGCGTAAATAATTCAATAAAACAATTAGCAGTACAGTCAACGGAATGTCATGCAACTCATGCGCATGTTATTCACACACGAGCTGTCTAACTTAATCTAAATGCATTCTAGAACCATTCAGCTGTCATTGTTGTCGACACATAAATTAGAACAATGTTTTACACAGTATCTCCTACACCGATCTATTTTGTATAACATGGGACGTAGTTGGTTTTTCTTGTCACTATTATTATCTATATTCTTTGTGAAATCCTAATTTGCATATAAAAATTACATAAGTTCACGCAAGGGGCAGGCAGAGGCGCACTAGCGAACTAAAACATCCACATTTCGCCGAGTTTAGTTCTGTCCCAGATGTGATAGGGGGCGAGCCTATCGCCAATACCATGCAAATTACTGGGCGTTACTAACTTACAGCTTGGCATGTAAAGCGCAATGCAAGGTACATAGCACTTTTTAATAGTTGAGAAGTGTAAAAAAATCAGTGTATAGGCTGTGGCATTTTTTTTTATACTGGCAAACGAGCAGATGGGTCATCTGATGGTAAGTTATCTCCACCACCCGCCCATAGACAGCAAAGACACAAAAATAATTATGGGTGCGTTGCCAACCTAAAAGGAGGGAATGGAAAGGAAGAGAAAAGGGATTGGGAAGATATAGGCTACCGGAAATCTCACTCACCGAACGAAAAGCGACAGCAAGCTGCCACTTGACATTGGTTTTCTGTGAGACAGTGGTATCAAACCGGTCGAGCCGGCCCATTCGTGCTGTAGACGTTATTCTACACCGTGGCTCTACCACTCAAAAATGATGTGGCGCTTACTATCAGGTAACTATTACTTAATCTGTACTGTCGGTTTCATCATTTGGATAAAAAACAAAAAACTATTTTATCTCTTGGTTGTAATTAGGTATTTCAAGGCACTATTAATTAACTATAAATTTTTTGTTCTCTTTTACTCTACATCATTATTTGCTTTAAAACCTTCCGTGTTTTTTCTTAATATGTTCTTACATTGTCCGATGTCTTTACAGCTTCAATAACAAAAAGTAGTCAAATAATACGTGCTACCTCGTTTTTTGTGACAAAGTTGGTAATTGAATCTTATAGATGGTATCACTAATCGCGGACCTTTCAATTGACCTTGGTTTTTTTTTCCGAAGATTAAAACGTAAAAGTCATCGATATTTGATTTACTAGATCGTGTGAGCGTCGTTGTGACCGGGTATTCCAGGCAACCTTGCCCCAGGGCCGGCGACAATCGGCATCTCGTTATAGCCGCGCGGTATGCGTGGGCGCAAGATCTTTCTCTACTCTATACGATTTGCTCAAAACACTACACTCGCTTGCACTAGCGGATCGTTTTACATTCGGTGTTTGTTTCGTAAATCGCGATTTTTGCTGTCTGTGGATACTAAATCTAAATACTATCTGTGAAAACTGTGAATAAGTGTTGGAATTTTTGTGAAGTGATTTGTGATGAGATATTTTCAGTTCTGTTTGGTGTTACTGTATAGGTAAACTACTAGATATTATTTACTTTGGTTATAGATAATAGTAGCCCGTATTACAAAATGATATTGAGACATAAATATGGTTTTAAAACAAGATTCTTCTATTTAAGTAGCTTTAAATCTAGATTCATAATTGAGCGTTATTCTGTAATATGGGCTTAAAGAGCCAAAATAATCACACAAAATGTGTTCTAATTACTTTAAATATGGATAATCATTGGATTTGCTACGTCTGTTTCTACTAGAAAGAACAGATAACAACTCAGTATAGAGTTTAGACTGTGTTAAGTGTGAATATAATCTTTCTTTCTATCTGCCCTTATCCCGCCTTAATGTGGGATCGGCACAATACACTTTTTTCAAGCATGTTGCAGAGAGGATTTGGCTTAGTTTTTACAACCGGCCGCCTGCCTGACGTCAACCCCCTATGGTATGGGGATAAGTGTGAATATAAACCATAAATATAAATCTATCGCTTGCTTACGTAAACAAACTATTGTTAAAGGTAAGGAGCGCGTAAATGTTTTTACTTTTTCTTGTTAATAGGCCCATACCACGTGTCTTATTCAGATAATAAGAGTATCCTAGTTTATAAAACGGGTAAAATAAGTAACGGTTTTCCACCAGTATTAAATTGTTCATAATTGCTTCTATTAAATTCTATACTATTCTGCTAAAGCTTGTTAGCTATTAAAATATCTGGTTCCTGGCCTTGAAAAAACGGGTTAGACAAAATGTTTTTTATATTTAGGTAAAGTGAAATGGTAGGTTAAGAATCGTGAGAATTAATTCGATCAAAACATGCCGTGACGTGAGTAGTTTCTTATATTCTTAAATGTTTTTTTAATAATTCACACAGTATAAATTGTCTATGGTTTGCATATGTAAACGTGGGGAATTGATATTTATCATACCATTTATTGTCCCTACTCTGTGTGTATTTAGGCATTATTTACATTCACGTTCATTTCATAGATTTACTATACAGCTTCATTTTACGCGTAGTTCAGGAACATCCCATTAGATACGCGTGCTGTTAAATTAGTATATTTTTTGTACCATGTTCAGGATAAGTAGCTAATTTAGATGCAGCTTTATAGAATGAAAGTTATCTTATTATTGATTAACTAAATCATAATACATATATATATAAACACATAAATTGGTTGTGTCGCGATACACATACATAGATGTCAATAAAGTATTAACAGTCAAGACACTGGATGTTCAATAGGACGGACGTTTATATGTTTATGACTGCCTCGGTGGCGTGGTGGTATCGTGGTGGTTCTGAGGTCTCGGGTTCGATGCCCGGGTCGGGCAAAGTGATATTGTATTTTTCCTAATCAGCCCGGAGTCTGGAATTTGTGCCCGATATGGCAATAGGCTCGCCCCCTATCACATCTGGGACGGAACTAAGCTCGGCGAAATGTGGGTGTTCTAGTTCGCTAGTGCGCCTCTGCCTACCCCTTCGGGGATACAGGCGTGAGCTTATGTTATGTTATGTTTATATGTCACTAAACTATGATGGCCTGATGATTTTGATCTCGCTCAATCTTTAATTACTGTCAGGAAAGCACTGAACTGAGTCATTCAAGGGAACATTGATTGATCTAAGAATCAATATCACGCTTTTTAAACCGTAATATTTTTCTTGAGATTAGTAACGCTATAGCAAGTACTAAGTTATGCAACATGAAACTAGCGTCCCTAGGTATATGTAAATACGATAGTAATTCTGTTTGTTTGTTACATTTTTACTGTTAATAACTCATATTATATTGATAAAAGGTCTAAAGAAAGCTTCAACTTCAGTTAAAGACCCATGCCCGAATACTGAAATGCAACTCAAATATTTAAGGTCGTGTTATACCACTTTATCAGTCAAAGTTTTATGGTGCATAACAGCCGTTTAAGTCGGACAAGTGTTTCAGTATTTGAGAGACATATTACCTTTTATCGACCGAATTTAAAAAAGAGAGAAGGTCCTCAGTTCGTCTGTATTTTTTATGTATGTTACGCGATATCTCTTCCAAATGTGGACCCATTTCCAAGATTCTTTATGTGTTTGATAAAGATTTTTTCGAGTGGTCATTTGGTCACGATCGGATAATTTTGAAGTCGGTCCCATTTTCCCAAAAAACTTGACTAGGTAAAATAGGGGACGATAGTTATTCAGGAGCGCTTAATAAAAATATTATGCTATTTTACGCAAAATACCTATACAGTGTGTTTCATAAAGTTGGTATCCATAAAAGGTACACAGATTGAGGTTCTGTCTAACAACATATCCGTGAAGAGAAAAAAAATTTATCACGCGATTTCGAATTTGTATACGTTTCATACTTAATATTTGTGGAATAATAAATCGTGCAACCCTAATCAGCTGACTTCATTGACGACGCGACGCGCGGTGTAGGTACATACACCACAGAGCGCGGTATTATCTTTGTACTCCAACAGATAGCACGGGCGGTGACGCCGCGGCAGCGTGGTGGCTTTCTATGAGGATTATTTTTTTATTAAATGTAATTTATTTCCTTTAATAGAAAAGAATCGTCATGTACTGAGTTTGAACAATGTATTAAAAGATTAGTAGTGTAATTGTCCACTTACCACATGTTGCGTTTCGTGCAGCAAGAACTTTGCACTACACTTTTCTATGAACACTTACTTCACAAATAGGGTTCGAAATGAGCTCCTCCTTTTTCCAAACACTTAATTATTCTGTGGTATATCAAGGACCTAGTGTTTCTTAACATTTGTGGGGTTACTGATTCAAAAGCGGATTTTGATAAAACGTGCCTCGATGAAACGCCACCGATACAGCTCCCGACCCCTACGACAGCTACCCCCAGCAGCACCGACACATAAAATCATTTCATAGTACTCGCTATTCAAATACACACTCGATCGCGACATTTTTATAAAAGTTGAGAGCGACTTCACAACTTTACGGTTAGTTAGCAACTGCCGAAATGAAGGTACATAATTTTCAATATGGCGGTAGAGTTGAACAAGGCATAATTAAGAAACCCCGATAGGCTACTATGAACTGAAGAAAAAAAAAACATCCAACGGAAATTTAAAAAAACTTCTTGATACGTTTTTATTTATCCGCATCAAGCATCATTAAAAAAAGTCAGTATTATAGGATAAAAATCAACATTAACTACAATTACAAAATTATGCAGAACCATTTTATCTATTTTCATAATTTTTTAGCGTTCTGTCGTGTAGTGTGTTTTTATTGACGGCGAAAAGTTTGCCGACAAGGAATGCGCCGGCTTCCTATCAAAGGATTGCCGCACGAAGCGGCGCATTGGCAAAGAGTTAAAAAAGTGCCGCGGAAATATGGCAGTTCGAACATAGTGATGCTTTATTATGATCTATTCGGATAATCATTAGAACTAGGTACTATATATTTGAATAATTTTAATGGAAATTAATACTACCTTCAGGTAGGTGAAAAAAACCCTGTATGAATGCTTAACCGAAGTCCAGGTTTTGGGTAAAGTTATTGCAATCACCACATTATTCGTATCAGCTCAGAAAATAAAATAGTTCGTAAAGATTAAGACAATGCATCATATTCATACAAGTAAAAGTTGTACTTCATTTGTAGAAAGCGAAAATTACGATAAGTACGGATGTAAATTTTAATTAGAATAATGAACTAACTTTGGTATTAAATATTGAATCATTGTAACGATTGAATCAATCAATTCATTGCATATTTAATATTTATCAACCGCCCATCCCTAGCGCGGTAATACAGGCAATACTCAAAAGACACAGCTACCGCTTTTGAAATATGTGCCGCTAATGTCTGATTGGCGATAAACTACCGACTTTTCTTTGAGTTCTTGCGACAGTCCACGTGGACTTCATAGGTATAGCAAGAGACAGTGACCTACCCCTCTGCGCACGCGACTAACAAAGAGTAGTGAATGTTCGTTGTGAAATATGGGCGATTTGATACATGCCTAATTAGTTTAGACATGTAGAGGTGCTTTTAAATGAAAGAAGAGAAAAGTTGATCAATATTTTGTTGTCACTAAGCAAGTGTA